>FR989864.1:0-10000000 GCA_905404145.2 Biston betularia
GGGATGGGAGCAGAGGGAGGTGTCGACGAGGGCGGCGGCGGTGGCGGCGGCTGCGTGGCGGCGCACGTGCACCTGCTGCGCTGGTGCGGCTTCCTGCGCGCGCCGGGTTCGCGCGCGCACGCCGCGTACCGCGCGTTCGCGCTGGCGCTGACGGGCGCGTACCTCGGGCAGGAGTGCGTTCACGCGTACCAGGTGAGCGCGCGGGCGCGGCGGCGCGGGTGGCGCTCCGCCGCACGCCGCGCCCTGACGCCGCCGCTCGTGCGCAGGTGCGCGCCGACATGGAGGAGCTGGCGCGCGTCATGTTCCTGCTGCTGTGCCACGTGACGTCGCTGGTGAAGCAGCTGGTGCTGTTCGCGGACGCGGAGCGCGTGGAGGCGCTGCTGGCGGCGCTGGCGGGGCCCGCGTTCGCGGCGCGCGAGCGGCGCGCGCGGCGGCTGCTGGCGCGCGGCGAGGCGGCGGCGGCGCGCTTTCTGCGCGCCTACGCGGGCACGGCCGTCGTGACGTGCACGCTGTGGGCCGTGTTCCCCGCGCTGCGGCGCTGGCGCGGCGACCTCGTGCGCTTTCCCTTCTGGGTCTCCTTCGACTACGAGGAGCCTCCCAGGTGGGCCCGCGCGCCGCGCCGCGCAGCCCGCGCAGCCCGGGCGGCTAGGCGGCTCCCCACGGCTGCCGCTCTGTTCCGTTGCAGGTTCGCGCTCGTGCTGCTGTACTCGTACTACGTGACCACGCTGGTGGGCATAGCCAACACGACCATGGACGCCTTCATCGCGACCATTCTCGCCCAGTGCACGACGCAACTCACGATACTGAGGTTGTATACTTACGTCTCGATTGTTCGCAGCCGCGCGCTCCCGCTCGACCTAAGTATTCAAATGAATTTTAAAATGTTGGACTTAAGTAAAATGTAGATCATATTGTATGTTTGTAGAATGAACTTTGAAGAATTGCCTGACAGAGCGCTCGCCCTGGCGGCGGCGGGCGGCGCGGCGGGCGGCGTGACGGGCCGCGAGCGGTACCAGCGCGCGCTCGACCGGCTCCTGCGGGAGTGCCTCCAGCACTACAGCCACATCAGCCAGTACTCACACTGCCCTCAGCGCACATTCCCCAATAGAACATAATATGATGAGATGATAGAATGTTTGGTTACTTGTATTATTGAATTATAAGGAATGCGGCGTGGAAGCCCTGGAGCCCCGAAAGGGAGCGCTTCCACTTTCCGAGTCGCCGTGTGGAGGCGTCTGTATATAGTGCCTCGTCCGTCAGCAGCTGTATATTTCCATGGGTGAAAGAGTCGGGCCGGTGTCGCTGTATTTTGTAATCTGTCGCAGGACTACGAAGCTGCTGCAGGACATATTCGGGTCGGCCATCCTGGTGCAGTTCGGCATCGGCGGCTGGATCCTGTGCATGGCCGCGTACAAGCTCGTGAGCGTGAGTAGCGGCGCGTGGCGGCGCGGCGGCGTGGCGGCGCGGCGGCGTGGCGCGGCGCGCGCCGCTACTCACGCGCCGCCTTCCCTCGCAGCTGAACGCGCTGAGCGTCGAGTTCGCCTCCATGACCCTGTTCATCTGCTGCATCCTCACCGAGCTGTTCCTGTACTGCTACTACGGCAACGAGGTGACGGTGGAGGTGAGCGCGACTCGAGCGGCCCGCGGGGCGGGGCGGGGCGGCGCTGCACGGCGCGCGCTGACCACGCCGCGTGTTGCAGAGCGCGCTGGTGCCGCGGGCCGTGTACTGCATGCGGTGGGGGCGCACGCCCCCGCGCTTCCGGCGCGCCCTGCTGGTGGTGATGCAGCGCGCGCACCGGCCGCTGCGCCCCGCCGCCGGCCTCGTGATTCCGCTGTCGCTCAACACTTTCATCAAGGTAAAGTCGCTTCGCGGTGGCACCGGCACCGGCATCGGCATCGGCGCGCGGGGATCTCACAACGGGCTGTCTCGTTCCAGATAATCAAATCTTCGTACACGTTCTACGCGGTGCTGCGCCGGACGAAGTAGCCGCGCCCCGCGACGGCACCGGAGCGGCCCGGAGCGCAGAACAAATGGGACGTAGTCGTTCAACGATGTAATTTGTATTCAATAAAGACCGCAGAGATTCATCTCAAGTAGTCCGCAATAACAACGATACGTATTTTACAAAACAAACGAATGCCATCTTCGACCAAAATAAAATGATCGCTATTTCTTATTTTAGACACTTTACTATTATTTATATGAAATATCGCATTGTCTGGAGCTACGCGTACTCGCACATGGTCCGCGCCCACAATGTACAATGCACGTCACATGTCACTCGATGCATGACGTGGGCAGGTGACAAGTAATAGCGATGTATTACAAATATGATGTTTCTGTAGCGGGGATAGCTCAGTGGTTAGCGCGGTCGGTTCACACGCCGAAGAACGTGGGTTCTAATCTCAGCGGGGAGCTGGAGCTGCCGGTGAAGGAAAACACCGCGAGGAAACCATAGTGAGGTGGTCGACCACCCTCGAGTAGAAAATGTGCCGCCGAGCACCTGACGGTGTGTTCCGGCCGCCTCACTCGAGATTTACTCAAATATTATACAGATGATCAGATAACTGTTATATCAAATATATGTATACACATACCACCATGTTGCAGTAGTCCTCATTTGTATACTGCTCCATGTTCACACACACACACGCACGCAGCACTAACGATAACAACAGATCGTAAGCAACGCAAGCGACACGCGGAGCTCCCGGCGCGCGCGTGTCGACCCGACGACCTGGGGCCGAGTACTAAATAGTAAATACAAACTTACAAACAAAACCGCAAAACCTACAAATATTTTTTTAAATACGGTAATTCCATCTCGTTTCCTTCAAAAACGCCGCCATTTTGCGGCTTTCTTTCAATTCGCGGCAAACGCTTTGACATCGCCGCCTGCTCTGCTGCGAAGTAACAGTTAGCGTGACAAGACAAGGGTTGTGCGACCGATTGCTTTGCGAAATGTTTGAACTGCTGTATCTCGAGAACTATTATTTAACGCTAAAAGGGAAGTTGTTCACAATTATAAGTAGGTACTTATACGTACTTTCGACTTCCGACATAGCGAGCCTATAGTATACATTAGTCACATTTTATTCCGTGTTTACATTTTGGAGATTTAATGAAACAAACCCATCTGAGAATAAAAGTGTTCAAAACAATGGAATAGGAATGAGTCCCGGGGGATGTCTCGGGTACAGGGTAAGCGCGGTGTTTCCGAGACTATTTCTCCGGTCAACCGGTAATATATTTCCCTCAGAGTCTATTGAACCGACATCGCCATCTTTTTCATTTCCAAAACGAACTGTAGTAAAAGTAAATCTGAAATTCGACCGACTTTCAGGTTTGTATGGAAACAAAGTTGGCGATAGCGCCATCTGTGGAATACGTGTAGTACTAGCGGCGACACTGCCGCTTCGGCGACGCGCGGAGAGAACGCAGAATACCGGACCGTCCGCTAGATGTCGCCACGATCACCAATAGAGGCGCAAATTAAATAAAAGAGACCGTGTGTATTGAAATACCTCATCTATTTATAGAAAGAGATAGAATGATACAAATATAGTTATATCATAAGAGCAATCGTTTACATATGTTCAAAATGACACGAGCGTATTATTTTGAGATCTCAAACACGGCTCCATCGAAATTAGTCATATTTTCATTGTCAGGTATTGTAGGAGACTCCATTGTAGGAGATTTTGGGGGCGAAAAATGGATCTATCCATCACGCGTCTCGTCTCTAGAAAAACACGTTTTTCTGAGTTCACGGCCGAACAAAGCGAGTATCACCCGAGTTGCGGAATTGAAGTTAGTTCTCCATATCTGGCTACACTGAGCCGGTTCAGCATCCAAGAAAACCAACAGCTAAAACGAGTTATTAATCAATGGTGGGTACGGTGGAGAGGCCGTCCGGCTTGCAGTCTGGAGGCCCGGGAAACTGTATTTTGCACACCTACGGGGCGACCTGATTTATCGTCTTGAAAAAAATACAAATTTTATTCGAGTACATAAAATAGAATATAATGGGACAACAATTTGATTTATTTTTTGAAAAGTTTCGTGTCAAGATTCTGTTATGCATACAGATAATAATGATTACTTTCTTGGTACATATACCTATTTCGTACAGAAACATTAATAAAAATGTGAGAATCAAAAATGATGTTCACCCTACACGCGCGTGTTGCGTGGCTCGTGTACACTGTGGTGTGGAGGCCAATGAGCAGGGTTGGATTCGGGTACGTTGAAAAATATAGTACAAGACCATCAAAATAGTAGTACGCCGATAGTACACTTTTTTTTTAATCTTACATTGTTTAAAAAAAAAGCTATTAATCAATAAAATAGATAGTTAAAATCAACATGTTTATACAAAATTTACTCCTAATATAGAATTATTTAATTTAGAAAATTATGTAAGTTCTTGATTATTATTTTCTTCAGCCTTAGCATGTAATCATAAAAACATCTCTTCTAAGCTGCGAGTATACGAAAGAATAAAATCGGTACAGTTGCCACTTTTGCTGCATATTTTTTCTTAGATTTTGGCGTCGCACCCCAAGCATTTGCCAGTGGCAAGTTACAATTTTAAGCCAAAATGCGAAGCCAAAACGCCACGCGCGTGTTGCGTGGCTCGTGTACACTGTGGTGTGGAGGCCAATGACTAATGAGCTCTTACCTAATATTCAACTAAATAGGATGTATTGTAGAGAGGCGGGCGCGAGGGCGCGGGGGCGCGGGGGCGGCGCGCGCGGCGGCGTCGACTCAAAGGAGCCGAAAGCCCGGTTGCGAATCGGTATTCCTTTGAAGGCGCTCGCGCAACAGTCCCGACTCCCGACTCCCGACTCCCGACTCCCGCTTCAAATATTGTTTTTTTACCAGTTTAATGATCACGTCACGCCACACATTACTTGAGAACTGAACAAATACTTCAATTTCGATGAAATGTACGTGTACTAACGTTTTCTCGAAGCGCGGCTCACAACTTGTAAATCGATTTATTTTACTACCTTGGTAGTTATTTACTTAATTAATTATCTACCTAATACTACCTACTTATATTAAAATACATGTATATTGTCGTTCCTCGACGTCGGCGGCGGCGCGACCACACGAAACGAATAGTGTTCCAAATCACCTCCAACTATCTTCAATAAGGTGCTACGCACTAGTAGGTACATAATGAATGACAATTGTTTCCTAACCCCACTAATACCTACCTATTATCAATGTGAAAGTTTGGTTGGATGGATGCTTGTTACTCTTTCACGCAAAAACTACTCAACAGATTTGGATGAAATTATGAAATTTGGTATGAAGGTAGCCGAGACCCTGTATTAGAACATAGGCTACTTTTTCATCCCGAAAACGGGAAGGGGGGGGGGGGGGGGGGGGGGGTGAAGTTAGTAATATTATTATAATTGAGATTTCTTTGCATAATTTCCATGTGAGTGTGACGTCACTGTGACGGCGCGGGCGTCCTGCCCGCGGAGGTAATCAGTAGGGTTGGTATAATTGCGAACTGGGATCGGTTATAAAGTTGGAATAAAATTACAATTTGTAAAGTAATTCCGCGAGCTTCGTTCCGGATCGGCAAAGGAGGGGCGTTCGACAGCTTCAGCAGAACACTCGGGCGACTGTTATCTAATGCGCTCGAGTTACTCCGGACTCGGTAGACTAGCTAACACTATCAAATGACGATTATTGCACAATACTTATGATAGCCGCTGGTTAATTGTCGCGCTGTCAACATCCAGGGCGGCTACTCCCGGCCGCCGCGCGTCGCGCGCGGCGCAGCGGCTGTTTGTGAAGCATTCTAACTTTCGGGAACTAAAAAATTTCCCGCGACGGTCAAAAGTACATTTTTAATCTTTCTGTTTTTATCTCAACGAAAAATATTGCTTATGTTACACATTACTTTATTTCTATGTACATATTTGAATGCGTAGTAATTTTGTTAAACTATGTGGGTGTGGAGGAGCATCAGAGCAGGTCAGACAAGCCCCCGAGCGCCCGGCTCGGCGGCGATCGACTGCCTCGTCAGATCCGAACTAAGTCCTGACATAATCGGCGGCGGTTTAACCAATACTGAATCGGCATTTATTTCCACTCGAGCCGATTCCATTGAAAACTAGATTCCGATTCGAGCGCGGAATCGTTTATCTGCGCTAACTAAAGCGGCTACAGGATGATTACCCACCGCCGCGCCGCGCCGCGCCGCGCCGCACAGCAGCGCTGTGTTCACATCCGAGAGATAATCCTATAAAGAGCTCAGGTTGCGGTTTACAACGTTCTACCAATTAAAAAATCCCTCGATAATGACAACTATTGGAAACTGTTACGTTTTTTCAAAATGATTTAATCTATCTTTCGTACCTGCCATGCCCCGCGGAGCCGAAACGGGCTCACGGCGGGAACGGCCACGGGCTCGAAGCCGCTCAGCGAGCCGTGGAATGAACTTGAACTATGCTCGCTATTTCTCCGGAGGATCGTGTCCGGAATGGAGTGATTCTCCAAATAACTAAACTCGCTTATGAGACATATTAGAAGCTCAGCGAGCTCGTCCGAGTAGGAAGCAGCAATCGCGTATCGTCTCTGTGGCTCCCGGCCACGAGTAAAGTGATCGATCATTGCATCATTACAGTCCGACAAGTCCGCGGCGGCAGTAGTGTGCGCCGCGCGCGCCCTTTGACAGGCGAGCTGTGAAATTGCTATTGACGATGCTCAGCGGGTCATTCCGCGTCACCGGCGGGCGCGCCGCCCGTGCCGCCGCGCTGACCTACTTACCCGCTGCCTGCTCGCGACGCGACGCACGCGTTACTAGCTCGGAAGGGCGCAGCTTACAGCGAGGCTCCGCTGAACGGTATTATGCTCGGCTGGCTAGCTACCACCCTCAAGTTGAAAATCTGACGCCAAGCATCTAACGGTGTGTTCCGGCAGCCTCACTTGAGAGCCAGTTCCATTCCAGACTAGGTGTGCTTTACCATCTTCGACCACACCTTCAGTTAACATCAGGTGAGCTGTGGTCAAACACCTAGCCTGTCTACCATTAAAAAAAAAAAAAATGTTGTCGCTGGACGCTGGAATCGCTATGAAATCAATAATCATATATTATAGTCATCATCAGCAGCGCTCTCGGCACCGAGTCCTGGCTACCTACGCATGCGACGAACGCAAACACACTAGTTCTAGTAGGTACATAAGTAACGGGATGGGAACGGGTCGATGACGCCGTGTTCCTTCATTAGTGTCTCGAAGTGACGAGTGTCAAAACGATGTCGCCTTGTGTTCTGGTACTCGAGGTTCTGCGCGGCACTGCGCTGGTAGCGGCGGACCTGGCACTGCGCTGGTCGCGGGCAGTGTCGTTTCACTCATTAGTTTTACTTACGTATAGTGTACGTTTGTGTCGTATTGTTGTTCAAATTGAGCCGTCGCGTCGCTCCACAAACGAGCCCATACCGCGGCGCCCTCCTACCCTATATACAATGTCCTCTGCGGCTCCCTCCGCACAAAGCCGCCGATACCGACATGCGGGCCGCGCTGATAGCGCCCGCGCCGCCGCAGCCCACACATCACCTCCGCTGTACAGATATGTGCGACATACATAAAGCGGTTTTTTAGTAGGACGTCATTCGTCAACAAAACCAAATGAGCCCAGACTCGAGGGGTTGACCGGCGCGGGCGCCGCAAGTATTACAAAACCGATATGAATACCTACGTTGTCCCGCACGACAATTATGTACAGCTCGTAATGCCACGCGCGGGGCTAGATGGCGCCACTCGCCACTCTGCGTGTGCTGCGGATCTAGGCTGCACGTCGCGTCGCCGCGTCGCCCGCGGCGTCGTTGCGTGCGCAGTGCGTGCGCACGCTTACGGGCGCAGCACGCAGTGTAGACGCGCCCAGCGCGACGTAATTAAACATCGTGTAATTGGCCGCGTGCGAGGACAAAGAGCGCAATTTATAATGTTTGCTCCGTTTGCTCCGTCTTCGCTAATTATCACACGTCGCGCGTCGCCGGCTCTCATTTCATAATACTCCTCTAAACGCGTACTTAATGAAGTCTCCTATCAAATTTACATAAAAATGCGACAAACGAGTACAATACTCTCAGTAAGCGGCGACCGAGTGGTGTTCAGCGCCTCCACATTCACCTGCGACATCGGTGTCGCCGACATGCTGGCTCCGCTGAACGTCGCGCGCGTACTCCAGCGAGGAGACTCCCGAGGGAGGGCACCTCCACCTACATCCTACACCTTCAGCCCGTACTGTTCTCGTCTGCCTCAGAATAATGAAATGAAAACCCACGCGCGGTTCCCGGACTCCCAACGGAACTGACGCTCCTTCTAATCTAACCCAGGTTACTGACTGCACCGGGCTGTAATTAGATTGTAATTTGACGGGCCCATCTGAAAACCAGCGCCGCTTGTCTGCGGCGCGGCGGTCGGCAGCCGCGCTCAGATGCTAAGGATTCACATCGAAGATGGGACAATATATATTTTTGATTTGTTTTGTTTGGTATTGTATCAAATTAATGTTTTTCTCTGTTTATTTCACTTAACACAGATAGGTCGGTAGACAGACCCGGCCCCCGGCCCCGGCCCGGCGCGCCGCGTGATCGCATTACCCGCATGTGGCAGACGAGCCGCCGCCGCCGGCGCGCGGTATCGATCACCTGCCATATTTTAATTAGATGCACGCTGTGTGTACCGGCCCGCACCTACGAGTACATTCGTACAGAACGTCCGCATAGTTATCTACACGTGATTGGTCAGGTTTGACTCGGGGGCAGATCTCCTCAGCAGAATATTCTGGGTATACCACCGCGGTACCAGATATTGCGCCGCCGAGCAGTAGTGTGTAACACGACTCTGTTTCGGTTGGAAGGGTACTGCGGCGACATTGCAGGGCTGTCCGCTGACAAAGTTTCGCACTTATAAGATAGATATTTGTTCTGTGTGCGGGTGTTCTGTATTACAAGTAGATAGGCGTGTATTTAGAGTTTTGACAGTTTAGTTTGGAAACCGTCTGGCTTCCGATCTGTAGGTTCTGGGTTCGAATCCCACGGCACGCACCTCTGTCTTTTCTAAGTTATGTGCGACATGCGTACTGCCGCCGACTTCAAAAGATAAAAGAAAATATCGCGAGGAAAGCTAAGTACAGTATATGCCTGCGAGTTCTTCAAAACTAAAGCACTCGAAGATCTGCGAAGCTGCTGCCCGCGCCCGCACTCGGCCCGCGTGGCGCCGTTACCCTCCACGCAACTACAGGAGGAGAGGCCCAGCGCCCAGCGCCCAGCGCCCAGCGCGAGCGCCCAGCGGTGGGGCAGCTTATGAAAATAGGGCTGTTTTGGATCCTATTCCCAAAACAAAGTAAAGAAATATTGTATCGGTAGTCCCGCTCCTGCAGGATAGCTCGGGCGGCCGGCCGCCCGCGCCGCGTCAAATGGTGAATATTCATTTATTTAAAATATTAGTAGGGAGTGTGATTCTCAGCCCGAGCACAACGTACACACGTAGTGTGCAGGCCGCGGGGACTTGAATCGTCCCGCTGATGGGATATACCGGGTTATCGGCTCGCTATGTAGGAAAACGAAAATTCGTATAAGTACCTACTTACAATTATGAACGACTTCTTTTAGCGTTTTAAAAAATACTATTATTTATTCTGCGCCGCAATCAGCCGGACCGCGCAGTCACCGACCGGACACGCACGCGCACACACACGCAGGCACGCACGCGCTGAATGTTGTCGGCACTTTGCAGCGGAGCAGGCGGCGATGCCAAAGCGTTTGCCGCGAATTGAAAGAAAGCCGCAAAATGGCGGCGTTTTTTGAGGAAACGTAAGTTTTGTCGTTTTGTTTGGATTTAGTAATCGGTCCCAGCGGAGTCCTTACAACACGAGTTGTGTTGCTAGGGGCGCCCGTATTATAGATTTTTGTGTGAACACCAAGATATGCCGATTTAGAACGTCGACTCTCAGCGTAGCCCGGTCATTGCTGATACTGTACGGTAGCCCCGGCTTCCTGCATGGCGGGCGAATAACCCGGTATGTGTCGGTGACGTGAGGCGGCGCGGGCGGGGGGCGCCGAGCGCGTCTGATGCCGACACTAACGCGATTCCCGCCTCCATCGAGTTAGCGTCGCCGCCCGAGCTGGGCGCTCGCAATCAGCCGGCGGCGTGCTCGCACCGTGTACCCGGCGCGCGGCGCCTTGTCCTCGTGCGCTAGATCGTTTGCTCTACTGTGGCAGCAGCCGCCAGGTTATAGCAACAGAATAAAGAATATACCTACCTAATAGAATCGCAATAATACTTAGGGTCAAATAAAACTACATCCCGGGGGAGTCGTCGGTCTTGTAATAACATGCATAACTCTTTCAATTTTACTTTTTAGTTACTGCGTGTGTAGTGGTGCCAAACCCTGCAGGTGTACATGGTTATAAAGGTCGGGAGCAGCTCCCGGGGTCGCGACTCGCGCCCAGCGCGTGAAGCGTCAAACCCGGACTACTCTGTCCAAATTAGAAACCAGATGTTAGTTTGCACTCGTACCGGACCGTGTCGGCGGGCGCGGCGGCTCTAGGGCAGCCCCGCGACTCGCGTAAAGTTTCCGAGACCCTTAGCCGAACTGCGCCCTAAGCCGGCAATCAAACCTTGCCCTCGCGTTTGTATGTTCGACTAATAGCCTGACATTAATCTAATAACCGAATAACTTTATTAACTACACTTTAGGTGTGAACCGGTTAATGCGGCGCGGGCCCGGGCCCCGCCGGGCCCCGCCGCGGGCTTGTCTTATTAACAAACTTGTTAAGCCTCCCCGCCACCCCGTCCCCGTCCTCGCCCCGTCCCCCTCCCGGCTCTCGATAGTTCTCGCGCCAAACTGCGCTGCCGGCTTAACTGATCTTAGCCTGGAATAATCGGGCTCTCGAGTGTGGCTGCCGGCTGTCGGCTGCCGGCTGCCGGCTGCCGCAACACACTTGGTTCTGGCGCGGTAGCCGGGCAGCTGAGCACCAAAAAGTACCTTACCAGCATGCTACGCATTCCTCACGATGTTTTCCATAGCCGTGCGTGCGGTCGTGTGATCCGAGCGCGCTAACCGCTGAGCCGTTGTCACTACACTACACGAGATGGAAGGTCTTCGGTCAGTTCGGTGGATGCTGGCCACAGGACATTCGAAGCGTGAAAGCTCCAGTAGTAATGTGAAGCCTGTCTCGTGTCTGTGTTTCGACACTGTTTCATCCAGGGTCATCTGTTACAGCTAGCGTCGGCGCCGATCCCGCGCTGGCAGATAGTAGTAGTACTATAGCGAGTTCACAACTAAAATGACTCGGCTCATCGCACTCACAGTGGAGCGAAGCGACCGACATGCCTGTGTAGTTTATTTGCAAGAGTCCGAATAATATTCGCAAGTATTGTCAGAGCTGCCGTAAATGTCGGCGCGGAAACTCGCTCCGTATCCCACTGAGTAAACAATACTCCTCCGTCTGCCTCTCCGTCCGCTCGCGCGCGCTAGTCTAGCTAAGCTTCTGTCTAGATTAGAACACCAGCCGCCGTGCGCCGTGCGTCGTGCTCCGTGCGCCGTGCTCCGTGCTCCGTGCTCCGTGCGCCGTGCTCCGTGCGCCGTGCTCCGTGCTCCGTGCTCCGTGCGCCGTGCTCCGTGCGCCGTGCGCCGTGCTCCGTGCGCCGTGCTCCGTGCGCCGTGCGCCGTGCTCCGTGCGCCGTGCGCCGTGCTCCGTGCGCCGTGCTCCGTGCGCCGTGCGCCGTGCTCCGTGCGCCGTGCGCCGTGCGCCGTGCTCCGTGCGCCGTGCGCCGTGCTCCGTGCGCCGTGCTCCGTGCGCCGTGCTCCGTGCTCCGTGCGCCGTGCTCCGTGCTCCGTGCGCCGTGCTCCGTGCGTGTGTTGCTGGAACTTGAAGTATATCGAGACACGAACGCCCGCGGCGCTCGGCGGCCAAGATCTTTTTGATAATCGTAGGTACTGATCTGTTCATTCGGATTCGAGTGTATTATTTACTGGTGACCGGTAGAATAAAATAAAACTTTATTGTAGGTACACCAACACATAACACCCATCAATATGAATTTATGGTAGGACAACGGCGGCCTTATCGCTTAAATAAATTTTTTTCAGTAAAGCCTTGGATGGATAGGGTGGATTGCGCACAACTAATTCGTTTGGGGTTGATCACAGTTCACCTCATGGTAAGTGACGTTATGGTCGAATATGGTAAAATATACGTAGCCTGGAATGGAACTGGCCCTTAAATGAGCGCGCTAATCCTCCCCGGGCGGGCGGGGGCGGGGGTGGGGCAGCACGGCTGCGGCGCCGGCCGGCCGATAAGGATAAGAACATCTGCCAGCAAAGAGCAAACACTCCGCCAGCGCAGTCGGCGCGCGGCGCGAGGAGTCCCGCCAGCTCGAGCTCGCGCTTCCATTAAAACTAATTATAAATTCACTCGGAACGTGCTCGGACATCGAGTGAAGTTGTGAGCGATGTGCAAACAGCAGCCGCGAGTCGTGTCTCGTGTCTCGTGTCTCGTGTGTGGTGTGGGGCCGTCCGGGACTTAGTCGCGGGATCATCGTAGGAACTCGTGAATAAAAACTACTTTTACATTGAAATTGCAAAAATATCATCCGTCTCATATAAGCAGCCATGCCTCAAAACAGCAACATCGTTTTATGGTCGACGCGCGGCGTTCCATAAACTCGAACGAAACGGTTTGATTTTTGTTGTTCATTGTGCGGCGCGGTACCGCTAGACAGTGGAATGCGCTGCCCGAGTGGGAGTTCTGTTTGTACGTACTGTTCCTCCCCCCATCCCCCTCCACTGCCCCCCGATCCCGCCTAGGATGGCGTGTATCGGCCGACAACGCAGAGGCAGAAGTGAAACCGAGAGTAGTCGCGCGCTGAACTTTAAAACATACTTTTATTTTATTTTACAAACATGGAAAACAAACAGCCGCTAACTTTCAAAATAAAAAGGAGATAAATTAACATTCAGAAACCTAAAAAGTTTTCACTTTTTTTAGATTTATAAACTTCAACGCGTATCAGCGCCCTGTGCGCACCGGTACCTACACGCGAAACCTCGTGAGTGAGGGGGCTGGTTTTTATTGCTTGCCGGTTAAGCAGATTTCAATGAAATTGCGCCTAGAGATAGTTTATACCGTGCGACAACTCACAAGGCTAAATTGTATCCCGGACAAATATAAGTACCTGAGGCGCTCTGCCACGACTCACTGTTCGTGGTGGTGGCGGGCAGTGGCGCCGGTGCGCGGTGCGGTGCGCGGCGGCGGCGCTGGCGTTCACTAGAATATGTATATGTATGATGCATCATATTCTGTTCTGGTCTGCTCTGTACGAATGTGCGCAGCGGGCGATGTGTCGCTCGTGGTACGCGTGGAGCGGGACTCTGTATGCCGCCCGACTACGGAACTGTCTTTATTACCACGCTGTTATCGAACGAGCAGCTCGCAGGTATTCCCAGCGAACGACTTCAATTCCTACCGCGGTTACTGTAAAGTTGCCAATAAAACTCGAATTCGAAGGTCATTACACAAACCTACGGAAAACACATAAATACAGAATCCTTCAAATTAAATTCTCATTATCGTGTCGCTACAGGCGAAGGAAGTGTTTTTGTTGGTATGACGAGAAAATAAATAAAATAAAATTGTACTGTTTAAAGTCAAAACTTGTTCAGCCGCTGGTTCTTTTTTGAATTATGTTCGATTTATAAACGACGATTCACGCTTGGAAAATCGAGTGTTAGCCGCTTTAAGTTTTCACTTCTGTCGGCAGCCTCCATAACCCCGTTCGGCTAATGCGGACTGCCGACAGATTTTTTGTAAATATATACAGAACACCCAGACGGTCACGGAACTTTTTTAATTATTTATTATTATTATCCTATCTGGGACTCAAACCCACGCCTTACAGCTCTCGAATGACTAACACTAACAGGGAAGTCGTGGAATGGGCGCGAAGCGAACACGGATGGTGAGTGACGGCCGCCGGCAGCGGCTGCTGAGCGTTAAGCCCGCTCTACACTCGCGGCGCGAAAGGCCGCGAAAGCCGCGAAACGCGTGTGTAGATGGTTTCGCGCGTTCACGTTCACGCTTCGCGCCGTTCCCCGTTCGTTGTCGGTTTTTTGTCCCGCGACAAAGGGTTCGCGCTTGGTTCACGGCGCGCGAACGCGAACGCAACTACACTCGCAGTTTTTCGCAGTAACTGAGAAGACGCCGTCGCAAGTGGTTGTGGTTGTGCATTATTGCGTACTTAACAGCGTTTTATTTAAAAAAAAATGAGTACTACATGGAATAATGAACTTGAGTTAAAACTTATTGAGTGCTATCAATCTGAACCAATACTTTGGCAGTCTAAACACAAGGAACATAAAAATAAAAATAAGATCCACGATGCCTGGACGCGGATAAGTGACATTTTGAATATTCCTGTAGGTGAATTGAAAAAAAAGAAGGATTCACTTATGTCCAGTTATAGAACCTATAGAAAGAAAGTTAAGGATTCCACACACAGTGGGGCAAGCTCAAGTGAAATATATAAACCCATCTGGTTTGCGTACGAAACTATGGACTCGTTTCTGGGAGAAGGTGTTCAATGTAAACAAACAATAAATACTGTAAGTATTAATTTTATTTCAACATAATTTAATTAATTAATTATTTTGAAAATAGTTCGTGAACTCGTCTCTAATTTCACGAGCGTTCAGAGCGGCTCGGCGTGGTAAGTGTGGTATATCACGAATGGCGCAATTTCTTTCGATTTCATTCCTCCATAAACCAGGCGTAATTAAGGTGTTGTTCTCATCATAAGCGTCCACTGTTCCGTGTGGTGAATAAATGTTTAAAGAGGAACTTTTTCTTAAGAAATTATGTAATAATATACACGTTAATGTCAAAAGTTTTACTTTTTCAGGATTTAATTGGATCGGTTTTTTAAATATTCTAAATCTTGTTACAAGTATTCCAAACGTATTCTCCACTACAACTCTAGCACTAGATAACCTTTGATTAAATTTACGTTTTGGGGATCCCCAATCATGATTACCAGGATAAGGTTTCATTATATGTTCTGTGAGTGCAAAAGCACCATCTCCCAAAAAAACGTAGGGTATATCTTTATATGAATTTGGCAATGGATGTGGTGTAGGTAAATTTAATTCATTAAGACAAATTTTATTCCATAATAAACTATTTCTAAATACACCACCATCGCTTATTCTACCTTGGCATCCTATGTCTGCGAAAATAAAATTATAATTACTGTCCACTAAAGCTAACAATACAATACTAAATGTTTTCTTGTAATTAATATATTCCGATCCTGAATCGATTGGACATTCAATAACGATATGTTTTCCATCAATAGATCCTATAGCACGCGGAAATTTAGGTGCAAATCCTTTTTCAATTTCCTTCCACTCTTCCGGACTCGTCGGCAACTGTAAAATAAAAATAAATACATTATTATTATTTTATTTCAGGAAGAATCACCTTCTGTGTGTGCCAATGAAGGGGGCGAGGAAAGTTTGGATAGTAATGTAGATAGTCAACCTTTGAGACCGCCAACTGTACGTCGTCGTAAAAACCCTGCAGAAGTGTTAGCTGCTGGAGAGACAGTCAAAGATGCTCTGTCTACACTAAAAGAAACTATGAACAATCGACGAATTCAAGAAGATGATGAATGTGATTTACATGGAAAAATTATAGCCAAAAAGTTAAGAAAATTACCCGATAATGAACGAATGCGGTTTGTGTGTGACATATATAACATGTTTTTGCACCATGAACAAGTTACTACAGTATTATCTTCGTCATCTGTTGGATCACCGTCTCCGGCACATACTACGGCGTACTCGGAACCATCTACATCATACCAGAGAACAGGAACTTCACATAGCAGTTACTCTGAGCCACCAATTTATTATTCGCCACCATCACAAATTCACATTCACGATGAAACCTCTACCCCTGCGGCTTCAAGGGTTATCATAACTTCAAATGCACTTATCCAGCCAGCTACTCAAGAATCCACAAACTATGTTCAAAATATGATTGATGATGCTTTCAATAGCGCTTGATTAATAAATGATGTTTGGCGTATGATTAATAAACACTTATTATAATAAATTGTTTTATTACTTACTTTGATTTCCTCCTTTAATGCTTCATTCAAAGCTTGGCATACCTCTGGAATAATCTTCGATATCAGTTGAGGTGAGATTTTAAATAAAAAGTGGAGACTTTCAAAACTATCTCCAGTAGCCAAATATCGCAATGTAATAGCAAGGCGTATTCTAGCTGGGATGGCTTTTCTTAATTGAGTATCTTGCTTAGCTATCGCTGGTAAAACTATGTTCAATAAGTTATCAAAATCCGTTTGAGACATTCTCGTAAACTTTTGAAATTCTCCTGATGGTTCAGCAACTAATTCGCTCAACTGTCTATCCATAGTAGCACTGGAAAAAAGCAAAGTAAATAAAAATTAGTTAGTGACCCTGACTGCTACGCCGGAGGTCGCGGGTTCGATTCCCGCCCAGGATAAATCTTTGTGTGATGAGCACGATGATTTATTCTGTGTCTGGGTGTTATTTATCTATAATGTGTATGTATATAGAATTATATAAGTATGTCTATCAGTTGTCTGGTTACCATAACACAAGTTAATTATTAACTTACTTTGGAATCAGATAATGCTGTGTGAATTGTCCTGGAATATTTATTATTTATTTATTTATTACATTTAAATGAAGAAAAAATATTCAAATATCTCTATATCCAATAAGTTAAATAAATGATTATTTTACCTGGTTCTCCCGCGATGGATTTGAGTCATCCACCATCGTCTTTTTCTCCATCTCTTTTTTATTTGATTCTTATTTTTAATACATAGGTAATTGTAATACGATATAGCACAGATCGTCACCGCAGCAGCGACAATCACTTCGTCATCCATTTTCTTTGAGGTCGCGAACGAGACTGCGAAGCTTTGCGAGTGTGGAGGGACACATTGAAACGCGAAGTTCACGGCGCGAATCGCGGCGTGAATTCACAGCAAGAATCGCGGGCGAGTGTAGAGGGCCTTTTAGCGCGATCCGGAGAGCGATCGCGCCGCGGGAACAGCCGGCGTGCGGGCGTACCGCGTAGCACCCGGCATTCGTGTCGTAGAACCCTACGAGCGCGGTCGCTCCGTTGCGGCGTAGAGCGTCTACGGCACTTGGAAAGTTTCGCGAGTTTCGCTTCGTGCGTGGAATTGTTTGGGAGTCGAGCGCTGCACGATGCTTGTCGTCGCAGCTTGAACACCGACTCGGGCACGTTGTTCGTTGTTCGACGCCCACTCGGATCTCGCGGTGAGTGCGACTCTTGCTTTCTACCATTCGTATTTGAACCGGTTCGTTCATCAGAAATTGCAAACATAAATTAGTTTTTCAACGCTGTCGCACTGTAATAAAAAACAATAAAACAAACCTAACACATTTGTCTAAAAACAATAAAAGACAAATGTGTTAGGTTTTTGTTCAACTTTGCGATACTTTGAAAAATGTGCTGTAATTGAATTCTATAACAACTTTATTTAAGAAAATTAAAAATAAACAAATGCCAACTATATGTTTTTTTTTAAACTTTATAGTCTGTGTCCGGACAGATGAGGATTGTAACAACATTCCTCACATCTGTCCAAATCTTTTCAGGAATGTAAAAGTTACGATGAAATAAAGAAACTCCTACTTTAATGAACATTCTCCTACTTTTGTGAGAGTCGTGCAAAAACTCGAAACTCCTATTAGTAAGTAATTAAATAAAATTCCGATTTGTTTATTATAATTGCGATGTGACGCAGTCACTCGCGTAGTGAAGTGAGCGTGCAGCGGCGGAGCTACTTGCAACGAGTTTGAATGGAAGCGCGGCAAGGAAGGCGCGGGTTGTCGGCGCGCGGGTTGTCAATTACTTTTGCAATACTACGCGAGTTTACTGAGTCGCCGTCGTTTGCTCGCGAGCAGCACCGACCGCGCCGGCCCGCGCGGGTGCTCTTAAAATCAAATGAAAGAGCTCAAAGAACAGCTTCAGCCCGCAGGTTACAATCGGAATGGGCTCAAGAAAGTTGTCGGGTTGTTGTTCTTTAAGTTGCTTATCTCGTCTTAAATCAGTTCTCGTCAGAATCAATTCAATTAAATGTTTGCGAGTCGAGGAACGATGACATTTAGGTCGAAATACGAACTCATTTAAAACACAATAAACATGAATATTACTCCAAACAACTTTGTAGGATAATATAAGTGGCATGAGCTCTCGTCGAACCGTTGGAACTTTCGAAAGAAGTTGACACGAGTGCTCAGCCGCCGCCGCCGCCGCGCCGGCGCCGCTCGCAGGCTGCGCAGCGCGGCGCGCGCAGCCCGCGCAGCCCTCGCAGCCTGCGCGAGACCCGCGCGACGTACGTGTGTAAGCAGGCACGCATGACACAATGTACAAAACTAATTTGTCGGCTGTTTGCAGGTCGGGCGAGTCCGCGACATGTTCGTGGCGGTGTTGCTGCTGGCGAGCTACGGTGAGTCTTTTTCCCTCGTAATTGATAAGTTTTCAGCGAGTGCTAACTAATGTTTCGTACCGGCAAGACGTTCTACGGACTCCGTTATATTTTTAGACTATCTGCGACTAACCTACCCCACCTGTTTTACATAGATAGATAGAACTCTTTATTGCGCACCATAAACAGAAAATAGTAAAGAGAACAAAAAAACTTAAGGACGTTTTAGAATATTATGTTTAGGCGTCACGGTGACTTGGCCGTATTTCCTCAGGATATCGGCGTAAGTCGATACGGTACGTTGACTACGCTATTAACTAATTTGGTAGTAGTTCTGCTTTAGTGCGTGGGTTCGCCTCGCGCTCGGGACAAACATTTATGAGAAGAACATAGATGCTAATGGGACGTGTTGTAAGTTTTCACTTCTGTCGGCAGTAGTGCGCACGACTAGCTGTGTTTTGTTGTAAATACATACTTATAATACATGTAGAACATCCACGCACAGAACAAACAAACGGCAAACTAAGCGACTACTATGCAAGTTACAAAATAATTGGAGTAGACCCTGTAGCTACTTCCAGAAACCTTTCTCTCCTTCTACAAGTTCCTCTGCACTCATACGCACATACAACGAAGTTGTTATGCAAACACTTCAATATGAGGAACATTGATTGCCAAGCAATTTCTTTTCCACCATAATATGTTTAATTATGTGTACTGCAAGCAACGGTGGCCTCGGAAGCCTCGGAGACCGCGTGTCTTCAAGTCTAGAAGCTCTGGGTTCGAGTCCTACCACGCGCATCTCTGATCTGTTTTCAAATGATCATAGAAAGCACCTCGAGACAACTCGCACATCTGCAAAAACTCGCTGTTCTCCAAGACGTGTGGAGTTTGCCTTGCTGGGACGGTACTCTCACACTGAGAGGAGGCCCACGCCCAGCAGTGGGACGAGTATAATTCTGTAATAACGATATGATGACGAGGTAAATGGCTCAATGGAACCGCACAGAGATACAGCTGTCCGGGCGCAGCCTCCGCAGTCCGCCGGCTCGTCTCGGCGAGCAGCCGTCGGAGTCGGACACATTCATCAGTTCCGATTTATGAGTCGAGCTTAGTCCGCGCCCCGCACACAGCACACCGCGCCACTCCGCGACGCCGCCACTCGGACACGCGACTTTACACTCTATTCTATTTGTATAAGGACTATGTGAATCGCACGATAACAGCTTGCTACTTAGGGCAGGGTTAAATCAAATGAAGTTTTATCGTAGTTGATTAAAGTTTATTTTAGTTTGACGGAGAGTTAATGAAGCCTCCTGCGGTGAGGCCCCGCGGTCGGATCCAAAATGGGATAATTTGAATGCGGGCTAGATAATCCTTCTTCATTATAACTCGAGCAGCTGTGCGTCTCGACGGATGCTGGACGTGCGGGCGCGGGTTGGGAGATCTCCTCGGCAGGCGGTACTCAACGTAGGCATCATACCGGTATCAGAGATTCTGCCGCCAAGCAGTAGTGTGCAATTGTGCATCACTTTATTTTGGTTTCAGGGTCTCTGGATTAAATTGTTCGTCTTAAAGTAAAGTTTTTATTGTATCTAGAGATCTAGAGATCACGGGTAGGTGTTATCGGATACCATCAGAAGGGCGTCTAGTTTGTCTCAGTAATAACTATGAAAAGAATAAATGTTAAACACGATGTAATTTTATTGAAGCCTTACATAATATTGAGTAATATTATTTGGTAATAAATACCTACATGAGCATTCTATGCGTGTTCTGTGTACAGCTTGCAGCTTGTCGCCAGCTGTTCGAGATAAGTGCCCGGTGCACCGAGTTATAACGAAAGCGCATTATTAGAAAACTTATAAAACCGAGTTCTACCCTCATTAGCACGCAAGCAAACGACAGTAGTTGTAACGCCTGCGTGAAACAATACAGGAAAACGAAACTACACGAAAACAAGATAATACTTACTATTACAGAGAACTTTGAAGCTAATATTCCAAGTGCTAGGTACAGTACACCAACACTGGAGTTTTTGAACGCAACTTCTTAGTTTTGGGATAAAATATATATATATATACACTAAATTCCGACACGATTAAAAGAAAAGACAAAAATGATGTCAATCAATTGTGGTACAAGTTGTTCTCATTCATAGCGATCATACTGTAGTTTCATTCTAGTGGGATTTCCTCGGCGCCGTGCCAAACGTTTCGAGTCTACGTTTCTCGTCCGTGCGGGTGCGGCCGGGGATGGACCAACTGGCGGCCTCCTCGCTTTCATTACTGTATAGGTATATTCGAGCACACCGTCGCTTACCATCAAGCAAGCTGGAGGTAAAACGCGGGCTAATATGAAATGAGCCAGTCGACTGGATACTAATAAATAATTGGATTGAATGGTAATCTCCCAGCGAGAGCGCCGCTGCCGGCTGCAGCCGCGCGCCGTGCCAGCTGTACCGGCGAGCGAAACGTCGAGTTTGATATTAAAAGGCTTACAACTGTCTCGCCAAGAAGGGCTTTAGTTATTCAGAGCCGGGACGTAATGTGCAGTTTCGGAGGCACGCGCTTTGTTCGGGGATGTGGATCGCGGGCTGCGGAGGGCGCGGCCGCACCGCCCGCGACTTCCTGGCGTACGATCCTGCGCCTTCTATCTGCGCTATTTCAAATTGTCTATATCTTCTGAAATGTGATAGATGACCAACTATATTGTGCTATTTCGGCGTGTCTGTGCTGTAGTCAAAATATTATAAAATTTAGAAATCCTCGCACAAAACAAAATAACTTTTTATTTAAGTGATCTCGCTCGAATACTCGGCGACGGCATGTCATGTACGGACACGGAGCCCGTGCTTCGAGTTCACATTAATGATCATGTTTTTCTCTTCGGTTGCAAGTGTCGTTGGTTACATCGATAAAAAGGGCCCTCGATCTCTACAGGACTACCTACCCAAGAAAAGAAGTGTAAGGTGTATCTATGGTGTTCCTGTGTGTAAGTTGCTTTATTCCACTACTACTTGTACACGCCGCGACAGGTTTACATGTATGGGGTATCGCTGAAATCCTGACGTCATCCCGAGTGACAGGAGCTATATTTTTTTAACGCAGCCATTTTTTGATTCAGTCAATGAATTCTAGTTACAAAATAATCGAGACACGAGATTCATAACTACAGGTTGACGGCGGCGTGAAATAATTCAAATGTTGGCAGCATGTAAGTCTGCAACTCTCCTCCGCTATCGTTCACGAGCGGCCCGCTCCCCGCTCCCCGCTGGCGGCGCGTCCGCCAGCCGCAGCCGCACTCCGCGTCCGCGTGACTTCAGTTCGTCTTTGTGTTTACTTACAGCAAGTTTCATGCTGCGGCGGTGCGGCGGTGCGGCGGTGCGGCGGCGCGGCGGCGCGGCGGCGCGGCGGCGCGGCGGCGGCGCGCGAGTCTCGCAACTTGTGTTCGTTATTTATTCCACGCAGGACTAACAAAAGCCGCCGCAGAACACGGCGCTTTTGTTGCGTATCATCTCGAAGAGATGCTTTATTTTGGAAGGCACTTCATTAACTCTGAGAGGCAGCGCTCCGTTGGCCGAGTTGTTTCATGTTTTCTGAAAAATCTATTCAATTTGATTTGAATTTACAATAAGTAGGTAGTTGTTACAAGTTTGTTTGGTGGCACATCTCCTTAGCAGGAAGTCGTCCAGGTTGGCTCACAATAACGCAAGCAGTAGTATAAACTACTGTGTGCAGCGCAGGCGCACTGCAGCTGGCGACGGTACATAGCTGTCGAGACTAGCCATCGAATGACTCGAAGTAATGAGCTCCCGTGCCGCGACGCCCTGGACTACTCACAGTTCTGAGTATCGCTACAATGGCCACGGACATGCGTCGTCTCTCGCTGTCAGGGGAGCGTCTCGTCCATCTTGTTACTTTTACATAAAACGAAAACTTTCATAGTTTGGGGATATAACAATACCTAAGTGTATAGTTTTATCCCAGATGATATAATTATAGGTGCATAGGTGATACGGTCTGTAGGGATAGGTAGCTAAAGTCGCTAGTTTCACAATTATTTTAATCAACTTACAGCCGCCATTCCGTCCACTCAAGTGTGAATTTTGTAAAAAAACTGTTAAATATTTAATCCACCGCTGATGAAGTTTGCGCGGAAGCGCAGCCGTCGGGTCAAACATGTATGTATTTTAATTTGATAAGTACCGCGGCACCCGGCGCGAGGCGCTCCTGCGCGCTGGCGGCGCCTCTGTGGCCCAGCAGCAGCACTGCACTGCAATCAAAGCTTCTGCCGCAGTGACTGCTACTGTATCTGCGTCCCGGTGTCATCGGTGTGCGCCGCCCCCGCCCCCGCGCCCGCCCCCGCCGTGCATGCATCCCTATCACCTGGCCGGCGTGAGCTGAGCTCCCCGTTCACTCGCGTCGTGCGGCGTGCCCGCTAGCTCCAGAGTTCCACGTATATTGGACTTCTCCCGTAACATTGCCCCACTTTTTAATTACATGCATCATGCTGCTTCAGAGGAATTTCAGAAAGGGTTTCGGCTCGTTTTTAATTCGGAACTGCGGATTTTCTTTGTTCCGATAAATTTAATGTGTAATAAAAATAAAATATTATTTGCACGAAATGTCAGGCGCAGTACCTACAATAACATTTAGAATAAATAGATTCATTAGGACGATCCCTATTAGAAATGTACAAATGTAAATCGCGTGAGTGACGTCGGGAACAGATTGAACACGAGGCCGAGCGGGAGTTCGGGACCGACGCGCCGTCACTCACAGATCGAGCGGCGAAAAGATCGGCTCGTCAATGTCGACACGCGTCCAGTTTCCGGCTGAGCTCCCACATCACGCCCCCCACCCCCTCTCCCACCTCTCGCGGCCACCCCCACCCAAATTAATCACTCCAGCTGGTCGAGGACACAGTAGAAATGACCGTAGTGCGCGAAATTGTGGTGGGATTGCGAGTCCATTTTTGGTTACCTGGCCATTAAAAGATTCGTCAAAATGACGCGCCTAAGAGCCACCACTACACTTCACACTTTACTGTTCACGCTGTGACGGCTTCGCAGATTTGGATAAAGTTTGGATTGCAAATATACACGGCAGTCGCCACACCACACAGGCGCGCCACAGTTGCACTTCAGCAGTGGATAGCCGGGTGTTGGAAGGGCCTGATGCAGAATACTTAGGCCCCTATCTACACTCGTCGGATGTACCAAATACATAACTTCTACAATACTAACTAACATTACTTATAGATAAGTACAGTCGGCAACACAGTGCGAACAACAGAAATTATTCAGAGGAATTCCGTGAGCTATCATGGCAATGATTACAGCCGTGTTACTCCGTGGTTTGATATAACTTCGAGTGCGAGATGTGCTAAGTCTAGCTCGCTCGCTAGTCTGTGCCTGGGGGAGGGGGGGGGGGGGGGGGGGGGCACAGCACTGTCTCTCTTCTTGGAGATAATCCCGAGATCTCGCTGGAAGTGTCCCCCCCCGGAGTGCGCGTCGAGCGGCAGTAAGAGCAGCGGTTCGCGCGCTCGGACCTAGTCTGTGCTGATGGTTAGTGGAGGCTGCATGTAGTGCTTCCAGGGCGTGCGGTGCGAGTAACGATCGTGTTGTGGATGTTTCTTATCATTTATCATAAAAACAATAAAACGTTTTGTGTATTTCTATCATATATAATGGGTGAAGCGTTTCTGTCGGGTATGATGGCGATGCACTCGCCCACTCTGACGACGCACATGCATAGTTTCCTAACTGCCACCACTGTGCCGCCCCCCTCCCCTGGCACTATCGGATATTTGCGTACCGGCAGCCATATTGGAATAAATGACTGCCGATGATGCCAATTGAGATATTAGCTTTGATCCAGTGCGGGCCGGACTGCTATAGCGGCACCTGCACGCTACTCGCATCGAAAAGTGTTTTACTATAACTTTTACAAATAAAATTTATAACATTATCTACGACTACAAAATTAGAAATCATAGCTTAGTAAGAAAGAAGGTGGTTAGAGATCTTGGAATACTTTTGGATGAGAAATTTACATTTAGAGACCATTACGATTACATTATCGACAAAAGTACTAAACTTATAGGATTTATCTCACGTGTTACAAAACGCTTCCAAAACCCTAATAGCTTCCTCTACCTTTATTTTGCTTTGGTCAGAAGTGTACTTGAGTATAACTCAGTCATTTGGTCTCCACACTATGCTGTACACACTAAGCGCATTGAACGCGTTCAAAGCAAATGTCTTAGCATTTTATGTTACAGATTAGGTTTAAACCGTAAGCTTCGCCCATACATATCTAAGTTAAATAAATTTAAATTACAATCTCTAGAATCCCGACGCTATTACACTGATTTTGTATGTCTGTTTAAAATTGTGCACTCTTATATTGACTCACCCTCCCTTCTCTCAAGCATCAATATAAACATTAGACCAAGACTTCGAGGCGGTCACTCAAAAACTTTTGTACTGCAAGTTTTTAAAAACAACACTTCATTTTATAACCCAGTTGTTAGGATGTGTCGCCAATATAACGAAACTTCAAAAGAACATTATAAGTTGTTTGATATTTTTGATAAAAATTTACCTAAATTTAAATTTGACATAAGTAAGATTGTCTACGTCACCTACACAAATAATGTTACTTGATAGTTAAGTTGTAAGTAAAATTTATTTGTTAGTTTCACTTTTGCATCGTATAACTTTATATTCAATAAGTAAATAAATATCTTAGATTTTAAATGTTAGTTAAATGCTTCTAAATTTATAGTCATGTTGTATACACATGTTTAGGTATATAGTCTGGCTCGAAACTGTACCTAGCAAATTATGTATCTGTTCTGACTATGTTCTGTTTTGTGTATCAATAAATAAAATAAAAATAAAAATAAAAAAAGATGAAGCATTTCTGGCGGGTTCTTATAATTCTTTGAAAGATTAAAAGTGTCAAATGAAAAACAATATTTTTTTTTTGTTTTTGGCATAAAAAACAAACGTCGGACGTCTTCGGGCGTCCCGACTACTCCTGCTGTCGATGTCATTTTTGTTTTGAATTGTTCAGTAGAATGTCTTTTGAGATATTAAGATATCCATTTATAGTAAAACGTAACCCTCTTTTGCTTTGTCGTGGTCGGGTAAAAAGATATCGAGAGATGAATCTGCGCAAGGCTGTATAACGTTATTTTGTCGCTTGTATAAATTATGTAGGTACTTAGTTTCTAGAAATAGTTAAAAATACAATTATTACACGAATCGGACCGCCCACAAAAGGAGTAGTTTCAGGGTATGTTTGTGAATATGGGAGTTTTTCTGTCCCACCATAACTTATAATCGTCTGAACAGATTTGGATGCGGATGTATGCGGTGTGACATCGCGCCGAGTGGCTGGATATTTGTGAGTCGGCTTCATTCGATAAGTTCTTGTTTATTCTGTGTCGCTGGTTTATTGGAAGAGGACAGGAATGTGGAGAGCGCGGCTCGCAAAGCCAATTCGAGACGAGGGCGCTGATAGCGTTAAACCTTCACTAAACATCGGCGAGGATCCAAAAAGGAAAATTCAATCACGCGCGCCAAATATTTGCGGGTAGCAGCCGCCATGTTGGAAATATATATCGCGCCAAAATTGAAACCGCGCAGCGAGCCTCGCCGTGCGAGAACTTGTCTTTATACAATTATGTAATGTTTAAATGACGACATGCGACACATTTTCGCGCCGGATTGAATATTGAGACTTGGAAAACAGAGGCGAGCCCCTTGTATCGTCCGGACTGCGGAGCATTCATAACGCGAGCACGCGGCGTGCGCGTGTACAGTACATCGGCAAGAGAGTTGTTGCGGCGCCGCGCGCCGAGTGCGTCAGCTAGTTTCTACACCAAAAGTATTACCACATGGTATGAAATGAGGCGTGGTAGCCGACAGCGACACCGACGTGGCCGTCAGTCTACCTCGTCTAGCGAACGAAGCCACAGGCGGCGCACTAGCGCCAGCGATAAACCAGCGCCGCGACGCGTCAGCAGCGCGGATATTAGAAGGCACGCGACGTGGCGGCTCCGCGGATGATTGATCGCCGGCCCTCCGCGGGTTGTTCGGCATCTGGTCCCGCCGACCCGCCGACCCGCCGACCCGCCGGCTAGTCGCAGCTTCGGAGGAAGACAGGGCAATACGAGCACGTTTCTACTGTCACACACATTCAATATCATTTCTCTAAAAACCATTGCTTTGGTCGACCGACAGCACGCAGCGATATTGACCCTAGCGGCATCATCGAGTGGCATCTTCAAACTGAGGTGTGGAGGTCTATCGCGATCCAATTTTTTTTTTAACTCCACACAGTGTCGACGGATTTCCTTTGAGTCGAACCGTAATTACGTGACGGTCAAGTTAACGTGTAAGGGTTGGTCTGTTGTTCTGTTAGACGGGCTGCAGTTATTGAATTTTTGACGAAATTCGTAAATATCAAATGTCACCTAATGTTTCATCACGCTGTTTCCGTCAGAAAATAATGCTGTAAATACTTCTAATAAAGATCAAAGTGTCGGTTAATGTAATGTATTTCGCTATCTGTGGAGCGGCTCACGTCACAGACTGACGGCGCGGCGGTGTACTCGTATGTAGCCGGCCTCGCATCGCGCCGCAGACCGCGCCGGCGGCGGGCGGCAGCGGGTTGATTTTCATTTCCATAATTGGATTAAAAGCAGTAAACAGTTCCCGTGCGGTTATTTGACCGACACGGAGCTCAAAGCCGCGTCGGAGCTCCGAGCTTGCTCGAATCACTTCGATACAAAGAGAATCGATACGATGCGATTGTTAGCTCCTGCTGCCGAACTATGTTGTCCATCATATTGCAGTTGTGTCCGCGTGCGAACGTGTCTCCTATACATACATTATTTTGCGTTTTTGTCAATACTCACACGAGTACCCCGGGCACGGCTATTCTGAGAAACCCTCAAATGTCTGGAATTTAATTTGAATGGGAATAACTTTGGTATCAATAATACAAAGGAAAGTGATTCTCGTGGCCTTCTAACCTTCAGGACAGGACTCGCTTTGGGTCCGAGCGCCAGCCCTACACTTGTGTACGCAATACTTTTCAACACTATTTAAGGTTCAGTTCGGAGAAAGAAAATGGCTCTCGTCTGTAAATAATCATGACGTCGTCTGTTTGTCTGACCGAATAAATTGGAACCAATGCACTATTACTCGGTTGACCTATCATGAGATTGGAAGTACCCGGTAGTACGAGTACAGTAAATAAGTCGAGTGCGAGTTCTGTTTCATTCGGTCGGGAGTCGGGACGCACGAGCAGTTAGCAGGGGAACGAACAGCGAAGTTAAACTTAAAGGATTCCTTATCTCTTTTGTGGTCCGAAAGCCTAAAACTATCCCACACTAAAGAAAGTGATACGAAAACTTGAAATCCCGGCAGGTGTCGAGATAGCCTCACAACTAAAACGCAACTTGAGCACATAATTTTGCTGCCGCCGTCCTCACCCGCCGGCTGCCGGCACTCCCGGCACTCCCGGCACTCCCGGCACTCCCGGCACTCCCGGCAGACATCGCTAACTTACCTCCGAAGTGTATCAACTACTCCGTTATCGGTAACTCAAACACGCACGGGTGTCCGCGTGCCGCGCGTGTCCCGCGCGTGTCCCGCGCGTGCGCCGCGGCGGCTGGCGGGCGCGAGTGCGGTCGAGGGACGCCACTTGTTTAGATGGAGTTTACATTTCGAGCCACATAGTCGTCGATTATTGTTTCTGTGCAGCTGGAACTGGTTTAGTTGTAGTTTGCCCCGAATTTAAATGATCGTCGAGCGGGCAGAGCGTTCAATCCGCCGCGTGCTGCAGGATTTATACTGACATTGAAAATATTGTTGTTAATTATTTTTAGGAATTTAAAGCAGATACCGGGCCACTTACGAGTAGTTACTAACTACTAAGAAAAACTTTTTCTAAACTTTTTTCTAAGTCAGGAAAAACAGCTCCTTTCGCTCGTCTCATACTCGTATACTCGTAGCTCGTGCGTTGCTGGCAGGCATTCGTTCAAACTGAAAATAATGTACCCGACTGCCGTACCGACCCTGTAATAACAAAACGCGTGCCGGCTCCTCACGCCTAATAATAATTTCCATTCGCCAAGTAGACATCGCAAACATCTCATCTCGGAGAGGAACACGATTTTCTGAAATATCTTAATCTTCATTATGAATTCCGTATCGTTTGCCGTCAACAACAATAGCTTTGTAAGACTTACAGAAGCCAGTGTGAGCTGCGCTGTGCCGCTGTGGCGCGGGGGGCGCGGCGGGGGGCGCGGCTCATCGCCGAGCTCAGCGCGGGCGGCGACGTCACGAACATGAGGGATTACTGTGTTGAAACCCTTTGAACTCCGCGGCTCGACTGCCTACTCCATTATAGGTAGATTATTTCCTTCCTTAGATTCCCTCGCGAGGCAGGCGTGGGGGTCCTGCGTGGCGCCGGGCGCCGCGCAGCGCCGGGGCTCGCGGCGTACTCGCACGTGTCGCGAGCCGTTTCGCGTGTGTTCAAATACATGTATGTAAAAGTTTGGAGAGGAAGCATGCTTGCTGCCATTCCAGTGTGTGTATTTAGGCTCCGGGACCGGGACGGCTGCATGGACTCGGATGGAATTGCAAAATGTAATCATGTATTTACATTACAGTAATGTAAGCCCGACTGTGCACGAGCTTGTTTTGTCAATTACTGTTTAAAAATGATACAATGTATGTATTACTATTTTAATTCACTGTAGGCACTCGTCAGCCGCCGTCGCCGCTGGTTCGCAAAAAAACGATCTTCGGGCGCGAGTAGGTACACAACTTGCGAGAAATTTTAATTGAATACATGAATATATCTGTATTTACACTACTTACTTCTAGCATGTTTTCATTGACGGGCTGCTTGGTTTTGTCCGCCATCCCCCAGAGCTTGGGTCCACGATGGAGCGCGGCTGCCTGGCCGCTGCGCTCCCGGCGCGTGCTCCCGCTCCCGCTCCCGCTCCCGCTCCCGCTCCCGCTCGGCGGCCGTTGCGCGTTGTTCGACGGCAGCTCGGTTCGGAGCTATTTCTATATTTGTTGAAGCTGCAGTTTTTGTAACGTTTTGCAAATATTACATTCTAAAGCAAACTTTAGCCATTTCCGTAGATACACTCACAGATCTGCGCGACTGGAAATTGAAAATAAATATTTGAGTGGATCGCATCAAAACTTCACGAAAACGCCGGGAAATGAAAAATCAAGGCTTTGTACAAACAAACTAGTGATGTCACACGTCCCGGCTCAGTTTACGATGTTTGTACTGAAATAGCGGTACATGATGACAATAAAGCTGTTCAGCTGCTTTACTGAACTGGGTAGGTAATTCACTACATTCAGACGAAGAAGAAAAAATAGGCAAAATAGTCCAAAAAAAGTAGTGAACACCACATCAGCATGTCGGTCATGTCGGTGACGCGAACCTTACAAGCTTTGCTTCCATCAAAAATCGCTCAACAAATTTATAATTACCTATTATAGAAAATTGTGAAGAAAGCAAAAATATCGTTAAATTTCTTTTTTAGTTTGTCGTATTTCTGCGGCCGCAGACCGCAGCGACGCGCTGGACGCGAGCCGCTCCCAGCCGGTCTTTGTGGAAGTCAATGGGGAGGCCTATGTCCAGCAGTGGGCGTCCTACGGCTGAAATGATGATGATGATTTCTGCGGCTGAGAGACGTACTGGCCTTTATATTATTAGGAAGGTTTAGTAGTAGAGTAGGACGCGGACTGATCTGGAAATGGAAAGCACGATGACGTCGCACAGCTCTCTAATTCTCGCGCCCGTTTTAAAGTAATCGCATATTTTTCATTTTTGATTCGATTTTCTTTTTACCGCTACTCTAATGCATGCGCCGCGCCTACTGTCCTACAACAAAACTCGTGACTGAAAAGCTGCGGGAAACTAGTGAAGATGAAGACCGAGAGCTGAGAGCAGACGCGACGTCAGGCGGGACGATTAGTGTGCGAGCCCCCGCAAGCTGGCCCCGGGGCGCGGGGCGCGGGGCGCGGGGGCTCCTGGCACCTGGAATGCGGGAATCCGGGGAACTCCACAAATTACGCTCAAAGCAAATTGTCGGCTTTCGCGGCCCTTCGCGGATTCCGCTCGCTGGAGCCCTGACCCTCCTGTTGCGGGTGCTCGGAGAATGTCGACACGACTGCCGGGTGCGGGGCAGGTACACTCGTCTTATGTGTTTGGCTCGTAGCGGTGAAGATGCAGCCAATAATTACTGACAAAATTACCACATTCGTCGAAATTACATTGAGAAATTCCTGTCAGCATAGAAATCTTGAAATATACATATCTATACCGTCGAAGTAACAGTACAACACCATTCAAATAAATCGGATCTGTGAAAGTTAGTAAGAACCTTTTGTCGAGTAGGAAAGGAGCAGATCGTCAAACAGATCTTCACAAATTATAACTAAGAAACATCTCGATCACCTTAGCTTTTGAACAAAGAAAAAATCGATCCATCAAGGTAAAACAAAAATCGATTAATTCGTTCGGAGCTGCGACGCCTCGGACGCGTCAAACTTACTACCCACTCGCTCGGGTCGGAGGTTAAACTTAAATGTGGGTATGTGAGACTAATGAATTGTTTCAAAAGTACTAAAAACTATGAACTATACATAGGAAACAATTATCATAATCATGTACGTCACCACCGCCGCCGCCGCCGCCGCCGCCGCCGCCGCCGCACGGAGCGCTAGATTACATTCAGATAGATCAGTATAGTTTAATTCACACAAAGCTCATTTGAAAGTGGGTCGAGTAATTAATCCAAAATCAATAAGCCCCCCCCTGCCCGCTCCTGCAGGAGGGGGGGAGGGGGAGGATAGGGGTATTATTCAATGTGTTCACAGCATCCGCGAGTACGCGCGAGCTACAAGAGTTCGAGAGATGCGCGGCTCTCTCGAGTGTTACTCGCAACCGATAAACTAAAAATTATAATCTCAAATTCTACTTAACCGACTCAAAAAAAGAGGAGGTTCTCAATTCGACTGTATGTTACGCGATCCTTCCGCCAATTAATTTTGATGATTTTTTTTGGTAGATCATACTTCAGAGGTCCGGTATACATTTTATCGAAATCTAACTCGTGCACGAAGTTTTCCGTACCTCTATCTATAAAAACGGCAAAAAGCACGTTTGTTGTATGGGAGCCCGCTTAAATATTTATTTAATTCTGTTTTTTAGTATTTGTTGTTATAGCGGCTACAGAGATACATCATCCGTGAACATTTCAACTGCCTTACTATCACAGTTCTTGAGACACAGCCCGGTGACAGACGGACAGACGGACGGACAGCGGAGTCTTAGTAATAGGGCCCCGTTTTGCCCATCTTACTGATTTGAGTATAGATTTCATTGATATTTCAGCAAGCTTTTCCGTAACACTTACTAAACACGCACACATTTTACATTTACATTAAAAGCCGTTAAGTTAATGTAAGTAGTCTCCGGCGACGTCACGTCATGTACTCCGAGTCGGGGAGCATATCGAGTGCCGACCTAACTGCACAAAGAAACTAATTAGAATAGCAATATCTGCCCCGCGCGGGCGCGCAGGCACGCACGCGCGCACACAGCCGCAGTAATGTTGACTGAAGCCGTGAAGAAGCGTCCTCGATCGCGCGTATTAACGAGCCCGGCTTCCAATCAAACCGGGATTACGTTCCGAGTCCCGAGTCCCGCTGACGGCGCGCCGCCTCGCGCCAGCTCGCAGAGCTCGGCGCGTCGGAGAAGGCCGCCCACTCCCACCGCTGAGTCTGCTGACACCGGCGACTTCCGACCGAACGGACTAACGGAACTAATATTATAAATGTGAAAGTTTGGATGGATGGATGGACGTTTGTTACTCTTTCTCGGAAGCACTACAGAACGGATTTGGATGAAATTTGGTATGGCGGTAGCCGAGACCCTGGATCTTTGACCTCCTTCGGCATCGTAAATGGTTTTTATATTAACTTTTAGCGTGACGTCGAACAATCAAGAATATTGTCGGCGGCAGCGTCCCTTACCGGAGTCGTAACTCGGGCGCGAGTGCCGCCTCGCATCGAATGTCATTCCCGCGCTCGGCGCTCGCCGCGGGTCGCATGTCCTCATAAAAGGCAATTAGTGAGAACGGTACGCAGGTAATATCCTGTAGGGGCCGACGCGCTGTTGGCGCGCTTCCAGCCGAGCGAGCGAGACGGACTCGACCCGTCTCGCTCGCACTCCACCAGCTCCCGATGGCCAGAAATGAGAGGAATTTTTCATTTCATATCGAAACACTGAAATGTAATATAATCGCGCACTAATATTTTTTTATTATTTTCCGCGTAAAAATGTGGAGCTCGCTCCGACTTTAATTTGAGATGTGGACGTTTACGCGTCGCGACTCGCGAGGCGGAGCGGGCTCGCACTTGGTGTTTATTTTAATGACATCACTCCGGCGGGGGCGGGGGCGGGGGCGCGGGCGCCGCGGCGGCAGACTCGCAGGACTATCGTCGCACCAGCTGTTGTGTGAATCTGGAGCAACGGCAACGCTCCGAACTCTGGAAATATTACACAAATTTTTCTCAAGTAACCAACTGTTTAGCGACCCCCGGAGTGTCACCCGCGGCGCCACTGCGCACATACACGCACACATACACAAACACACATGTCCACTGTCCAGCCCAGCGCCAAGCGCCACTTCAGCTGCTGACACGCTGAGCTGCGAGTATGTCTGACTTCTCTGGCGAAGTACTTCGCCCCGGATACGATCTTTCAGAGAAATGGCGAGCGTAGGTCTTTCCATGGCTCGCTGAGCGACAGGAATTCCGAAAATGTTCGCTGAATTCCTTCTTGTCAATAGTCATTATTTAGATAGAATGTACTTATTGGTGCCATTTGGGGTTGGGTTTGGGGGTGCGCGGGGGCCGCGGCCGCTCTCGAGCTATATACCTGCCAGCCGAGGCGGGAGCTAGCCAGCATTCCGGACACATTTCCCTCTTGTAGACTAGGTATTAGGTTTTGTTTTAAAAATATTATTATGGTGAAATCCAGTAGAAATGTTAAATAAATAGTCTGCAAGGTTCTTTACAGAAAACTAAACGTAAGATACGCAATGGAATGCATCCCGGCGCAATTCATCAGTGAAATGGCGAAAATGAGAGGATTTGTCGCAAGTCGCAGCGTCGGCTTCTCCAGTGAAGGCGGGCTTTGACGGAATTACGCTCCGATTTGATTTATTCTTCGCGGAGAAAGGAATCCTTTCAAAGGAGTCGAAGAGAAAAGCCGCAGGAGCTGTAGTATGCAGATATAGTTGCCGCAACGGCGGCGCGTTCATTCTATTAGTAGGTGGGTATGCTAAGGTACGCATGAGTGTCGTGTCGCCACATTGTCTGTTGCCACAACTTGCGTTTTTGCGAGGGTCGTATGTTTGGCGGACTTTTATTTACAAGCGCGAGTGATATAATGTGAACATGACTTTTTGTGTCGCTTCCAAACGTACATCGAAGATTATTTATAATATTTTTTTTATGATTGACAGGCTAGGTTTTTAACCACAGCTCACCTGTTGTTAAGGGACGATGTGGTCGAAGATAGTAAACACACCTAGGCTAGGATGGAACTGGCTCCCGAGTGAGGCAGCCAGAACATACCGTTAGGCGCTTGGCGGCAGATTGGTGCTTATGTAACTTTGACTTATTGAACTTGATTTTTCCTCATATGAGTAAAAATATCGAAATACTTGACAAATGCACGAACTGCGCGCCAACAGCGACGAACAACAAGACAACACTTTATTTGCGGCGCAAAGACAACAAACAAACAAGAAAACAAAAATAATGAACAAAACAGAAAAGCAAAAAATTCTTTGGCACACAGCGTAACCAATCAAACCCAGATCTGGTAATGAAAGCATCCGCTGGGCCTCGGACCTCTCATGTATGAAACAATTGCGCACCCACTAAGCCATTCAAGTCGCCTCCACAAGCCTGGCCCTCGCGTCGCGCAGCTTCACAAACGTAACCGCAGCCTCCGAAAACAATAATATCCGAGGCAGTATTCCCAGAGAGCCGCCAACGCCGCGCCAGCCAATAATGAAAGGCATTACAGATCAATCATGTTCAGATTAATAGCACATCTCAGGAGCCGGACCCCCCGCACCCCCCGCATCCCCCCGCACCCCCCGCATCCCCCCATTGCGGGCCGCTCTCCGTAACAAGGAGTCAAATTAGACCTCTGAATGGACGTCTAATACCCTTTCAAGAACACCCATTCCGATATTAACGGCGGCGCGGGCGGCCGGATTCACTTGCGGGTGCGAGCCCGCATTCCTAGCTTATGAAGGCGAGCTCGCAGCCGCCGAGACCGACACCGACACACCGACACACCGACAACTTGCTGACAGCGAAGGAGTGTGGACGCTCGTCGCCTTCTTCAGAAATACACCCCACTAATATTATGAATGTGAAAGTTTGGATGGATGGATGGATGCTTTGTGCCCCCGCGCGACCCCGCGTGTCCCTTGAATAAACGTAACAACGATATACCTAATAGTAGTGTACAAGATGGGCTTTTAACCAGTAGAAAAAAAATCGCACAAACATTTTTTTCAGTCGCCCTTCTAACTTGTTTTATGGCTGACATGCTATATGTACCTGATGTTAAGAGATGGTGTGGTCGAACATGGTAAGCTCACCTAGCCTGGAACGGAGCTGGCTCCAAAGTGAGGCGGCCAAAACACACCGAAGAGTTTGGCGGCAAATTTTTAACTACGAGGGTGGCAGTTAGCCAGCCGAGTACTGGAAGTTACCGACCACCATGCTAGGGTTTTCTTATGATATCTTGATACACCGGCAGCTCCAGCTCAACCCGCGACCTTCGGTGTATGAACCGTCTGAGCGCTAATCGTACATTAGTCATCCAAGTATGCGTTAGCTTCTGAACTACCAGCACGAGAGCATCACTGCCAACCCTAGTTCCTGTCCGCGGAACATCTAGCTCCTCTGTCAGCGTTCAACATTGAATTCCGGCAGCTTGCAGTCCGCGCGCCGCTCTGCTCATCTCCGGCTCGCCTCGGCGGCGCTACTACTCCCACGGAGCGGTTTCAACTTCGACACTAGTTTTATCCGGGTCTGGAAACTGCTTTGAACGAGATTAATGATTGTCAATTGATTTGGATTGATTGATATTTCCGCAGATGTCATTAGTTAAAGCTGATTATTTTAGACAACATGTACTACGAATGGACTCGTAACCTTTTTGTGTTATATTGGTTTTAATCATTTTGGAAGTCAGCTTTTTCATACAGCAAAAATGGCTTGCGTTTGACCAGGCAACAGCAGCCTCGGGCAGCAAGCAATATTAGAAACATCATTTGAGAACGTCGCAATGCATGGAATGCTGGAACATTTTTAGGATACCTTATTCAGTCAAAATATTACAAGTAAAATGTGAATCAATTTATAAAATACTAAAACTTTTACAAGTAACATATAATCGTCGACATGCTGCAGACCCCGGCAACAAGGATGTTCATCGATAACATTAACAGAGGTCTAGCGCCGCGCCAGGGATGCCACCATGCTTGATGCTCGGCCAGTCGCGTTGTGGTTAAAAAAAAAAAACTAACAATCAGTCCTCAGGGATTTTTTAATGTTTTTAATGCGCACCCATCATAAATTTGTAGTCGCACGCAGAACTTAAGAATTGAGGGGGGCTTGTTCTTAAAATCTAAAAGAATAATACAATTTTTGGGAGTTTTTTAACGTAGTAAAATCTAAATACCTACTAAAAATGAAGTCTCAACGTAAGCCTCAGTGAGTCGCAGTGCGCCGGGCTGGTTGCCACTCAGGAATGTTGGCTCAGATGTTCGTCGGCTCTCGGCTGCGGGAGACTGGTCCCCTGGCGTTTCTCGCTTCCGCGTGTGGGTCGCGGAGCTCGTCACTCACATTCTCCCGAACGACGGTGACGAGGTCCAAATCCCATATATCGTCCCTGATGACGCTCGGCGTGTCTGGTCGGTTTTCTGCTCAAACGCTTCTGCTTTGGTTGCGTATTTGAGCCAAGATAACCATGTGAGAAATATTTTTGTAGTAGGTACCTATTGATATGTTCGGCCGTCACATTTGAGATCATTTCACGATGTGGTTAATAATTTTGTATACAAATAAGCTCAGTGACGTTTTATTATTTTTAACATTTACTTACTTACTTACTTATTTACAATCATTTATTGAATACATCTTACATTAAAGTGCAGAGAAGAATTCTTACTTGTTGCATTTTAACATTAAGTAGTAAGTTAATACATAGTCATAGCATAATTATTATGATGCATGTGATATGAGATGAACAAGGGACTAATGGTAACCATCAATATGATGGGACACCCTGCCGCGAGAGCAGTGCCACTAAAAATCCTTTCTGGGAACTTCTTTCATATTTTGTAAAGTGTATGAGCTCAAATTTTTCATTTCCGTTACACCTATAAGTATCATTTCGGTAACAAACTAGGTTTGATTAAAACTGCATTTTGAACATTATTAAGATAAATAACTACATGGCTATGCTACAGCTATTTGAATCTCTATGGAATGTATTTATTATGCACTGAAGAATTGCCCATTTACATGGGTGCAATACATTTTGACAAATACTTTGCTTTATTTGAGCCCTGGCGCATACAAAACATTAGATGCTTGTTGGCATTCAATGATCTTGATCATGCCCATGGATTTGCATCGCAAGTAAAGGGCACCTTTACAAATGTATTAATACCAACCATCACTCATCATTTTCAATGTTATTGTTGGATATGTATTGGAATCTGACTTGTGACTTTGGTATCTGTAAAGTAGTGTATGGACCCCTATCGAGGCGTGCAGGCCTGCATCGCAGAAGCAATAAGTACCTGCACTTATAGCCTTTTAGTTCCATGTACGAAGCCCGTTGAAGTGACGGTCGCCCCACGCGCTGGCTGCGAGCGCGGCGAGCGCCGCCGCCCCGGCGTGTTTGGCCGGCCATTACTCTTCGTCGCGCGGCTTAACCGGTCCGAGGGCGGACGTCCCGCCCCTTGTTACACGGACCTTTATTTACGGTTTGACGTCTGCAGAATAAGATTTGCAGTCACATCTCGCCTGTGGCCAGGAGACGATTCTATATGACACCTTGTTTTTTGAGTAGCAAAACAAAGTCTAGGATATCGCCGCTTTGGCGCTCATTACTTTGCGTCTTTCGACTTTGTACTCATTTTTTGCTGCGACTACATTGGATGACAAACAGCGGACAGTTTTAAAACGTGTTCTGGAACAAAAACTAGCAAGCAACTAGTTTGCTCCGGCGACTCGGGTGTCAATCCGAGGAACATTAAATCCTTGCGTTCTGTCCCTGCTCAATGCTCATCCTGCAGATCTACATGTTTCTTCATTACCGAGTTGAAGTAAACATCTAAATGGAAACTCGCGGCTGAACTCCACTCAATCTTGATCAGAGCTGGATCCCGCCGACTCGCCCGCCGCTCTTTATTAAAGGATTCAAACGCAATCAAATCTGCGAGTGTTTATAATATTAATTAGGCGAGCTCCGCGGGCCTGGGGCAGGGCGCCCGTTCTGAGCCGGCCGACATCGTCTCGGTGCACTCCCGTCACTCTTATGGGCGCGCCCGTCGGAGTGACTGAGAAAACAAAGTCGATTGCCTGAAAACCGGCGCCAGTGGGCGAGGTGATCTCGACTGTGGGACTGTAACTTGATGGATTGACTTTAATATTAACCGTGTTGCCGCCATCGCTGGGATTATCGCTGTTATCGCTTTTTGAGCTTTGTCGAGAGGCGGCTAACTTTCGAACGGCCCGGATGGCCCAGCGAGCGGGCCAGCGAGTCTGGTAGCGAGCGTTACATACAGGCTATCAATTACTTTCTAGCATACACATTAGGGTGTCCCTTAAATTTCAAGTTCAATATTTTTTTACGCATACCTTCTTAAAAGTTTCGTAATAACCCAGTATAGCATAGAAAAAAATATGAGCCCATTTTATAAACGATAACCCGTGCCGACTTGCGATTTAAACTTCTCCATACAAAGTACGCGGGTACTAGCGCAGCGACCTGTAACTACGCGTTCCATTTGTCATTTTATACGTGATTTTTAAGATTATTATTATTGTTTACTGTATAAATAATTATGCAGATGGAATTACGGAGTGATAAACAAAATATTTTCCTACTTGCACTATGAGCCATCGAATAAAATGATGAAAAATGACCACACAATCGACAAGTTCTCGCTGTCTTACTTTACAATATTTGCGAAGTCAAGTTAACTGTTAGTGAAAGTGCAAATCTTGTTATTAGGGAGTGCATTATATTTCAGAAAAGCCAGAATTCCCACAAAGGCATTAAACTACATAAAAAAGGCATAAAGGCTAACTGTGTGAAGAAACTTTTTTAAGAAAACTCAGGTCACATTCAAAACCGTGAAAATAATTTTAATAAAATAGACTTTTATAACTTCTTTGATATCGCACATGCTGATGCCTTTGATAGAATGAAAATAGAGGAATAAAAAGCATTTTTTAAAAAACAGAAAGCATAGATCGAGATGGTGTAGTCAAAAAATTGGCGGAAAATGAAGAAAGAGCGAGGCAAAGACGATTGGCAGAAGAAAAAGCAAGGAATGTAAGAAAAATACTTATTGGCTATTGCATCTACTTCTACAAAATTTGTAGTAGAATTTTAAAATGTCTAGAAAATTTGGACGAAGAACAGATTCTGAACTCAACTTGCCAGACGTTCCGTGCCCTGAAAAAAACTTCAAAAAAGGTAGAGATAATTTCGTAACACCTAAGCTTGTCGCAGCTTTTACCCGAATTGGATGTACGAAGTTTAAAAGAAGAACACTTGCCAACTAGCCAGCCAGCCTCTTGCAGTGCTAAAACTAGACAGTTCTTCTGGAAAACATAAAGCTAAAGCCGTATCAACTGCTCTCTTTGACTGGCACCTTAATAATAAAGTCTAAATAATGTGCTGCGACACAACAGTTTCGAATACTGGCTGTTTTAATGGAGCTTGTGCTGTTTTGGAGCAGATTTTAGAAAGAAAATTGTTGTCTTTTGCTTGTCCATATCATGTTCATAACTACTAGTTATGAACAAGGCTCGAATATTTAGATTTTCCAAAAGCTCAGCGTCAATTGAAAATACAGTTTCGAACAAACGCTCGAAGAGTCAACACGTCCTGAGGATGCCTCGTGTAGAGGCGAAACACGTGTCGGCAAGTGGTTACTGCAGCGAGAAGAGGATATAAAGACTTATAGAAGTCCTCATCACTGATGTGACTAAAGCGACTGTTAAGCGGAAATAAACTACACATATACCTTAAATATTCAATTGGAAAAACATCGATTTCAGTAAAATCGAACTATCTTTTCATTTCATAAAAGAGCATATTGCTGAGACAAATATCTTCTCTGGCTTTATAAGAGACGATTACCACGAATTAGTTTAACTATGTGTGCTGTGGTGGAGGAGATACACAGAAGAAATTAAAACTCAGGCCCCCGGAGCTATGCATCAGGCACGATGGACGACGAAAGCTAGATTGTTTTTTTTTACATTTCTTGTTGTTATTTATTTTGTAATTTAACCTGCTTCTTAACCCAGATAAAACGCTGCGTGGTTTTGTACCAGAAAAGAGCAAACAATTTCTAGGTTGACTTCAGATTGACGACAGTTTAAGTCAGGAAGGTGTATTTTTTTTGGGATGATAATGCAGCTTTTCTGGAAGCTAAAATAAGTCATAAGTCATTTGAAGGTTGTACATGACGCTGCTGAAAGAGCTGTCAGATTAATGCAAGATTTTAAAGGACTTATCACGGTTGAAGACGAGCAAAAACCGTTCTTGCTGCGCTGCATCCAAGAACATGAAAAATTGTATTTGGACTGTAAAAAAACTACGATGAAAAAGGTTACCCTGGCTGATTTATATTATTGATTGATATTATTTTATGTGCTTAAATAAAGATTTATGTTCATCTTATTTTATTTCAACTCTTATTCTCTGCCTGCATTGCATTTATAATAATTTTATAGCAGAGCGAAATATCACGACAAAACACGATTTTTGATAAACTTGATGGCTAGGTCGGCACGGGTTACAATCAAGCTAGGAAGATAAAATTTTATATTTAGGCATATTATAGCATTTATAAAAAATGTAGAGGGTATGCATTTCGAAATCCGAAAAAAAAAAATTTTTGCCCATATAAGGGACACCCTAATACACATACATGAATGTTTGTGTCGTTGAATACACGTCCACCAGCATTGGATCCAGGATATGTTGAAAATGTTGGGTTGCAATTGGCCAAGATTGGCGCAGGGCCGCCCGGCCGGCGCCGGCGCATTGACGAGTGGCGTACAAGAGGAGAGCCTGCGCTCCGCAGCGGGCGTTGCAGCGCAAATGTACCTACTGATGATAGCACTGTATTAGAAGTAAGATATATGACGTTAGTTTTAAAGTCTCGCGGAATACTTGTTGGTATGTGTGCGTGTGTGTAGACATTACTGTGTTCCGGTTTGTAGGGTACCGCAGCGAAATAAAACGTTACGTTTGTAGACAATAGACAATAGACAACACTTTATTTATGACATAAAACACATTTCAACATAATTTACAATACATACATACAAAAAAATAAACAATAAACATAAAACATAGAAAAAAAACTACCACTACTTTTACACAAAAAAAGTATATATAACTTTCGAGTAAGTGAAACCCGACTTTATGCAAGTTCAGTGAGTCACGTGTAGTAGTGTGCGCCCTGTAGAGCAGCTCGATCTTATACAGTTTTGTTAGAGACGTGACTCGAGGCAACAAAGTCGAGTAACGCGAAGTCTTAAAGGTTTAATTGACGAGGGCGCCCCAAGGTTTGACAACGGGCGCGCGCGAGGCGAGCCGGGACGAAATAAATGAATTCTCGGGGCTTCCCTATCGAGTGAATGTCAACTGTGATTTTGCGGGCAAAGCGGGCCAATGTCTCATTCGGCGACTTCGTTGTTACGTCAGAGAACGTCGAGCCATTCTCCGCCACTCGCTCCCTATTGTGCTAATTCTTACTAAACTGCTCTTGTGATTTTAAACTGACTTCAAAAAAGTGGAGATTCTCAACGCGGTTGTACTTTCACCACGGAACCATCCTTTATAATTCGATTTAATATGTGTTAATGTTATATTTGTTATTTTATTCGGATGGATAACATACTTTATAATTTTGCTTTCCTGTGGGGAGTTAGGGATGCGTGCGGTCATAGAGTAGTCTCCAGGAACAGTGTACTTTCCGGCGACATCGTTATATGAGGAAACTGGAACGGTAATAAAACAATGTAAGCTAGCGCAGTGTACGGGTTCCGTGGAGAGGAGGCGGAGCTTGCACTGACTACAGCTCGCGTCACTAATTAGTTCGGGCGCGTGTCACTTCGGGGCGAGCTTATTTGCTAGCTTCGCCTCTCGGTGTATATGAATAGCGTAATATTATAAGCCCAAGGTCTGCGCTACCTGCACTCCAAATCTATGAAGCGTAAAGACACACAAACTTTCGCATTTATAGCGCCAGTGGGATGGGATATTTACTTTCAGCGCCTAGGAACATATTGTTTGGTATTTATTAAAACGGGAATATCGTACAAAAATTGCTTTCATTTTTCTAGTTTTTTGTTTTTCTTATCCGACATAATTACTCACGTTTAATTATGTTGGATACTCCGGCTATAGGTTTGGCCGAATTCAGTGGCTTTTTTTAAGGAGTACTCGTCATGCGCAGTGCGAGACGCCGCGCGCCGGGGGCGCGAGGAGCTGCAGAACCCTTCCACTTCTACGATGTTAGGAATATTCCAGCTCCAGATCTTCAAATCCGTGACAACCCTCACGAGCTCCACGAAGACAAGATCTCCGGCAGATTCCATCCTCCGCTCTGTTAAAATGAGGACGTTTACCTCTGGCCTCCACGGAGTATAAGCTAGCACATATTTCTTAATATTTAATGTTGAATGTACGGAGAAACAATGAGTTATTTACCTGAAAGGACAGATAAGGAATCGGTAATTTGTAACGTTGATCATATTATTGGCGCGCGACCGGACGACGCCGACGTCGCGTCGCGGAGCATTCCCGGCATCTGGCGTTTAAGATAACGTCGGGAACGCCGACAATGTGCTCGCGAGATATAACTCGCGGCTCTCAAAGGAATTTAATTTGGGCTCGAATCCCGACGCGAGTCGACAACAATTATTGGAAACGCTCAGATTCCATAAATAATAAAGAACCGAATTTTCTTACCTCGACGACACTGCGGGTAATTGGATTTCCGCGCTTAAATTGTATTTTTTTATTGCTTCTTAGGATTGTGTTTCCTTCGCTCGGATGTTTGTATTCACACGGTGCGGTGGTGTTAACAGTCAACTAATTTCTATATCGGATAATAATGGTCGTCCACGTAAGCACAGCCGCAGCGTCCGATATTCCGCCGCCTAGCAGTAGTGTGTAAACGTTATTCTATTTCGGTTTGAAGAGTATTTCATCTAGCAAAAATACAGGACTGTTTAAGACATCGAATGTCTGAATGTAATGAGCGCCAAAGCAGCGATGCCCCGGACATTGTTTTGTTATTCAAAGTTCTGTGTATCGCTGCAAGGTCATGGCCATGCGTTATCTCTTACATAAGAAGAGCGTCAATAAATACTGAGTCAGCTCCGACAGAGACGCGGCCATGCCCCGGCGCGGCCGGAGCTCGCCGCCGGGAGGAAATGCCTCTCAGAACACTTGTGTTCCAGTATGTAGAGCGCGGCGAGCAGCCGTCTTCCAGTTGGAGAAATAGGAGCGCGCGAGGCGCGAGCCCGCGGACGCCGCGCCGCGCAGCCGCGCCATCTGCGTCGTATCGTGCCTGTACTCATTAATGCAAATATATGTAGAATCTACTTTTATTTAATTCGAACAAAGACCGACATCGAGCGCCTTCATAATGTATTTGAAAGTTATCGCAACATACGTGGCGCGATCGATTTATTATCATCTGACCTCATCGCTAACGTAAATAAGATACAATTTATTTTATAATATCATTATAATTTATTTTAGAAAAAAATACACGAGAAGAACCATTATACAATAGTTGACACGCTAGCTTATTAAACAGTTCTGTGACGAGCTCCTCCGGCTCCGGCAGCCGCGCCGCGCCTGGCCATGCAGATTACAGCCCCCTCTAATGAATCATATTTAACGTCTGCACTTGAAATAATTTTCATCACGAAAGGATTTCATTAAGAGCACGATCCCGCGGCGCGACGCCTCGGACACGACCGGCGCACGCGGTAAACAGATTGTGGATTGCTTTATTATATTTTTTGTGCGGGGCTCTGCCCGCGGGCCGCGTTGGACGCCCCCGGGATGTACGACTAATCAAATGTGACTAAAAATAAAGATTGCTTGAATAGCGCGAGCAGCATTCCCCTAAATTTAATATCATGTCAAAGTAATTATAACATTTCATGGGATCATCCCTATATTTCGCGAGCCTGGAAATTTCGTGCGCTCAGAGTGAGGACATTCCACGCCTCGTGTTCGGGGCGCGGAACACGAGGCGTGGAACGTGCTCCCTGCGGAGGTCTATTAGCGTGCTACAGAACAACAGCTACAATACGAATTGTTTTAAAAGGAGCGTCTATAAACATTTGTGTTTTCAACGCATCGACGACATCCCTAATGTTGCATGTGTGCAGAGGCGACGGTGAACTTACCATTAGGCGAATCACTTGCTTCTTTGTAATAAAAAAATTGAATGTTATTACAAGTTGGCTGTGAGCGTACGTTTCGTTTGTAGGTGGGTTTACTTAGAGATCTGACCGCTAACAAAGATATATGATGTAAACATTAATGTATGAGTAGGTAACCGACCACTCCACTGACTGTCGGCTTGACGAGCCACACTGTCACGCTGTCGTCAGTCGGGGTCTGCGGGCAGGGGGCGTGGGATGCCCGAACACAATGACTGCGTATCAGCAGGTGCACGCGCGTCGCGCTGTGCTGCGGGAACCGCGTGTGTTGGTAAAAAGAAGCCTACTAGCTATTACTATATGAGTTGTATCCATATTCGTATCACATTCATTTTGCTGAACAGGATACACATTAATAGTCACATAAATGTTTCTCTTAGCGGGAATCAAATCCATGCTCTGCAGCTCTCGGAGCAGGTTATATACTTACTACTGAATAAGCACATAGGGGCAGCCATTGACATGAAAATTGTCGTTTTAAATGAATGGTCGATTAATTTAAAACGACAATTTCATATTAACCCCCTACTTTTACTCACGTCACAAAAGAAGGTTTTAAATTAGTTTCTTTTATGTTTGTTATCTCAGAACTCGCTCATTTATAAACCGATCTGATTATTTTGAAATTTCTGATTAGTCCCTGCAAAACCGTTTTCTAAAGCGAAACACCTAAAACCTAGCCGTGTTTAGGGTTAGGGGCACGGAGTCCATTTTAAAATTGTTTATTTACTCGTGCAGCTATCCCATTTCTAAAAACATAATTGCTTAGTCGCACACAAGTCGACCCCACTCGAGCAGAGCGGGAACAATTCTCGGCTACTTGTGGCAGGTGAGCGCTAAAGACCGCCTCCCCCAGCTCCGGGCACTTGTGGGGCAATTAGAGGCACTCGGCGCGCACTGGCGCGCGAGCGAGCACTGGCGTCACGATACTGCGATACAGTCGAGCCGGAACAGTAGTACCTCATGACCCATTTTTAATGAGTTATTAAAAATACGGGGACTGCTGACAGAAGTAAAATATTCAAAACATGTCATTTTAGCATGTCGGTGACGCGCACCCTACCAAAAGTAGACGCGGCTAAATAAGTATTCACTTCAAAAATTACTGGACATAGACTTCTTTTATCGTTATAAATCCGTTTTGAATACCACCTCAGCGCGATGCCATAATAACTGCTCGAGAAGAAAGAGAGAGAGCCAACTCCGAGCTGACGACCAGGAAGAACCCGCGGACCGGAACAAGTGGGGCTATCTAGTGACGGAGGCCGACTTTGCGCCACTGCGCCATAGGAGTGAGGTAGGAAAAAGATGACCGGACATCTAAGTGAACGTATCTCTATGCAGTAGTCAACAAGTAAAAATATGTAAAGTGAATGTAAAGTCCCAGAACACATACAAGAACCTGCCTCACAGCACACTCACCTATAAAAATACGTTTTGGTGTTATTTTTTACTGCGGGAAAACTGGTGCAACTACATTTCCACTAATCTAATTTACGTTCTACGTTACGGGAATAAGGTTGAGTTTATATCCTGGTGTGGCGTGGACAGGCATATGGTTGGCGCTGCCGCTGCCGCTGCCGCTGCCGGCACCGTACGGTCCGCCGCGGACCTCCGACAAGGACTTTTGGTATGAAGTCGATTAATAAAGTAATTAGTAAAAATTTTAAAAACGATTAATAAAGTAATTAGTATAAAGTAACACGGGCGAGCGGTGCGTACTGCGTACAGACCACGGATGTGACTGAAGCTGTAGCCGGAATATCTGACGTAACCTACCAATATAGCTTGTCTACTGCACCAGACATGGTTTAAATATATATATAGGTATATGTGTATATATAATGATATTATGTGGCCGTGCGGCTGCAGACGAACTGAACGCCGGCGCGGCGCGGCGCGGCGGCGGCGCGGGCGCTGCACGTTGAATTTGCCATGCTTACTTTACTGCTTATAATTATGCTGGAACAAATAAACGCCATTATTTAATTCACGTGTTAATAATTATAAATATCTTTATTTTCAACAGTGAACATTTTTAATTTCACTTCATGTTATCTTATCGACAAGTATTCGAATTACCTACCTACTAACTATTTAAATAATGTCGTTATTTATTTAAATGGTCGTTTCCACAGAATGAATGAATTAGAACGCGCTGCTGTCGTGGGAGCTCTCAGCTGAAACAACACCGCGCCACAGGGGGACTAAATGGTGTTAAGTAACGTGGTTCAGCATAATGATATCTTTGAGCGCGATGTCAAATACGTTTTTCGGTTTATATATCACTAGGTCCTGTTCCTGTTAGCACAGCGCAGAGCCGACGCTAGGTAGATATACAAGGTGTCCCGTCCCGCACTTCCAGCGCGCTCGTTGCTGTCATGTCTGTCATCAGTGTTGTTTTTTTTTAATTCAAAAGTTATACTATGTCATTAGATATGAACATGACATTGGATTGTTAAAAATGTAGAGTGCCTTAAATTCAATCTTCCATAGATTTGAACGCAGCCCGACTTATCAACAAGCTCGGCTACACAACAGAGGAGCATGACGTGACATCAGAGGAGCATGACGTGACTACAGAGGAGCATGACGTGACTACAGAGGAGCATGACGTGACTACAGAGGAGCATGACGTGACATCAGAGGAGCATGACGTGACTACAGAGGAGCATGACGTGACATCAGAGGAGCATGACGTGACATCAGAGGAGCATGACGTGACTACAGAGGATGGGTACATTCTAACCATAGGCAGGATTAAAAACTCTGGCACTTCGGTATCGATAGTCCACGGAATCTGTAACAGCGCCGACGTGCGGGCCACTCTCGGAGAGCACGCCCTGCTCTTCCTCCTGGCCGAAGCTGGCTTCGACGTATTTTCAACGTTATAATGCAACGTGCGCGGTAACAAGTACTGCAGGAACCATGTCGAGCTCTCTCTAAAGGACAGGGTTTTCTGGAACTTCACCTTCCACAGGCTAAACAGGCTAATTTAAAACTGACCGGTTCAGAGGAGCCTCCATCTCACACGGTTGAAAGCGTGACCGCGCCCGTGGCCATCATGCACGCTGGTACAAGACGTCGAAGTTTGATGATGTTAAAGTATTCATCGGCAAACTCTCAAACGTTATTCACATTTACCGACTACCGAATAAACATAATATTAATTATATGGATTTTTTAAGGGGAAAGGACGCAAAATCGTTGGTTTATGATAAATGCTCAATTTGAGTTCGACGTTTGGCCTAGTGTAGGTAGCTTTTAGGGTTCCATATCCAATGGCACTCGATCTTAATGTCTTCTGAATTGTGTCGGTGGACGATTGAAATTTTCGCAGAACATGTAATTAGTACGTAGTTATCTATTAATAAACAATAGATAATAAAAGTAAGTAGATGTTATGAGTTTCCGTGTCTACTCACCTGACTACACGAACTACACGAACTACACGAACTACACGAACTACACGAACTACACGAACTACACGAACTACACGAACTACACGAACTACACGAACTACACGAACTACACGAACTACACGAACTACACGAACTACACGAACTACACGAACTACACGAACTACACGAACTACACGAACTACACGAACTACACGAACTACACGAACTACACGAACTACACGAACTACACGAACTACACGAACTACACGAACTACACGAACTACACGAACTACACGAACTACACGAACTACACGAACTACACGAACTACACGAACTACACGAACTACACGAACTACACGAACTACACGAACTACACGAACTACACGAACTACACGAACTACACGAACTACACGAACTACACGAACTACACGAACGTTATTATCATTAGTTATTGTTATTGTCTAAAGTATCTAAAGTGATATATTATTATACCGTCATCTTGTTTCGAAAAAAATCTGTTAATAGACAAAAATGTATAATGTTACACGCTGTATGTTGCTATATTTAGCGGGAATTGTAAAACCACATTTCTATATCAACTAATTACCATAAAAATGCGGAGATAAATAAGAAAGTATGTGTGTTTTGCGAATAGTAACCTGATAACTCTGCCATGAAGATACAGCGCCACGTACTTCTGACCTTGCTTCTTTTATTCACAATTGTACCCAAACAAGTTTGTAGAGCTTCCATGCTGAGCGATGTAGTCGGCGACGTCATACAATCTATAGCAAGGAACTCCTCGACGAGCGAGCTGACCTCGAACGCAACTCAGCTGGCCCACAAATATGGTTACTCAGCGGAGGAGCATCAGGTGATTACAGAAGACGGCTACATTTTGATTCTGTTCAGGATTAAGAATTCGGGGCCTCCGGTATTTTTAATGCACGGGCTCATCAATAGTGCCGATGACTGGCTCACACTCGGCGAGGACGCCCTGCCCTTCCTCCTGGCCGAGGCTGGCTTCGACGTATATCTCGGCAACGTGCGCGGCAACAAGTACTGCAGGAACCATGTCGAGCTTTCTCCGAACGAGAAGACGTTCTGGAACTTTACCTTCCACGAAATGGGCTTCTACGACCTTCCTGCGTTGATAGACTACACTTTGAAGATTTCGAATAGACCTCAACTGACATACATCGGCCATTCCCAGGGAACGATTGTCTTTTACGTAATGGCTTCTTTGAGGCCGGAGTATAATGAGAAAGTGTCTTTGATGATATCGATGGCGACGGTAGCGTGGCTGTACCACGAGGGGACGCCGGTCCTCAGAGCTTTGGTGCCGTTGAGCAACCAGGAAGCCTTCATCGCGAAGTCCCTGGGGTTCTACGAAATACTGGCCTACGATGCTTTTTGGAGATTCATCACGACGCGGCTCTGCCCTTCTAGTGATTTCACTTTATTTATCTGCGCGTCGGTTCTGTTCACTACGTACGGGTTTGACTACGGGCAGTTAAATTACACTCAGTTCCCGTTACAAATAGGCCACTTTCCTGCCGGCGCCTCCATCAAGCAGGTCCTGCACTTCGCCCAGCTGATAAAAAGCAAAGATTTTCGACAGTTCGACTACGGATCTGACGTTAACTCGAAAGCGTACGGCGCAGCGGTCCCCCCGTCTTATCCAGTTGAAAAGATAACCGCACCCGTAGCTATCATGTACGGGGACAACGACCAGATATCCTCGTTCCAAGATGTTAAAATATTAATGAGTAAGCTCGCAAACGTGGTAGATGTATACCGAGTACCGTACAAGTACATGAACCACATGGATTACTTGTGGGGGAAAGATGCGAAGTCGTTAGTTTACAAGAAAGTTTTGAATTTAACGATGTCATTCGGCGCGGTGTAAGCCACTTTTCCCTAGATTTCCCTTTATTCGGCTCCAATAGAAACATTTGTCTCTTAATGAATACTCAAACAAGTTGCAGCAGATGCCCGACGCGGCGCGCGCGCGGCGCTCCGCACATGCGAGCGGGCCGCATGGCCTCGTCCGCCAGAACTCGTTCTGTGCCAATATCTACAATGCATTCCATTACAATGTTTCTTTGTGAACTAATTACATATATTTTGTGTTTTCTATTCGGATCCATTTTATTTTATAACATGCCCCACCTTTGGGCGTGGGCTTCTACTCGTTGTGAGAAGTGTTAGGCCATACTATAGTTACCGAGTGCGGACTGACCGACTGCACTCAGCTCTGAGCATAAGAACTTCCAGCCACGCGGATTCTTCTACCTCACCACCGCATCGTTCGAAAACCCTTGTTTTCTCTTCAAACTGCAAATAACAAGCTTTTCAACTTATACCATGATCACCATCAGCCTGTCTCAGCCGGATGCCGGACATCAGCTTGTACAACACGACTTTTTTTTCATTTCAATGTTTATGTCAGTTCCCATTAATCATTTTAAAACTATAAATGTTGCCTTTGACTTTGATTCATCGAAGCTTGTAGCAAAGACACCACTACTTTATAAAGACATGACTCCTTTGACTTACTATGCGTGACTTAAACATATTATTTTCCAATTCGATTTAAAAAAAAAATAATAAAAATTTTGAAAAACCTTTTCATTGGCAAATGCTCAAAGTGCGACGCCAAAAAGAAAAAAAAAGGCATTACCTAAACGCGTTAGCTGGCGCCTCATTGGCTAAAATATATGCGGAATAATAGTTGAGTTGGTCGTCACATCGCCGGCTTCACGCTGCTCGCAGCTAGACGCGGCGCGGCGCGGCGCCGTCCGCTGCCTGCAGCCGCCGAGCCCTCGAGTGACGTCACGTGGACTCTGGCGCTCTCCACTCACCATTAACTAATTAACATGCTCAATAGCTTTCAAGTTTTAACATTTTGATGGCTTCCTATACATAGAAGGATATATAGGATTAACCAAGCAGTAGTGTGTTAACACTACTGTGATTTGAAGTAAACTCGGGCTATTGAGATTAATCGAATCTCAAACAAAATTTAGATTAAAAAAAAAAATGGCTTGGGCTTCGTTTCGATTTAAAAAGCTATTGTTATACATTAACTTTCGGAAAGCATGTTGTTTGCGTCAATATTAACCCTTGATATCATTAAAAATGCCACATAAATAAGTTTTGTTCCGCGCAGTGATCAAACTCCAAATTTCACAGATTATTACGACGTTTAAGGAGATCTTGAAAACATATAATATAATATTTATTTTAATGATAATATTCTTCACCACGTCGATAATGTCACGCGAAGTGCACAATACATATGATCAAATCTTTACCATCACCATCATCATCACCATCCCGAACAAGTTGGCGTTGGAACCAACGCATAGATATATACATTCCGTCCCGTACCTGTGTTAATCAGCTGAGTCACAGCGCCGGCTTTGTGGCGAAGTACAACATCAAGAAACCTGCACCTGAGATAAGAATTTTATTTAACGGCGAGTCAAAGTCCGCCAGACTGTACGTACCTAGCTGGCGGAGCAACGTACTGTTACTGTTGAGCTCCTGCCGGGGGAGTAATGGCGTCGGTTGACAGAAGACAGGGCAGTAAGTATCTATGCGCAGTATTTCCAGTCTGTGGACGGCATGTTATCTGCGTCTGGTTAAGTTATTCATCGGCCGATTCTATTAGAGATAACCGCTGCAGACGTCTTCCCGCCGGAGTTCCGCCTCGCTGCAGGCTCGGCTCACGCTGCGGCGAGCGTTGTGTTTTATTTCAACAGAATTGCTCGACTGCTCGCTGCCATAGTTCGCAGGTTAGACTACGGATTCTCGTCGAGATTGAGCACGTGATTCGTAGCAGTTACAGACAAGATCAAACATTTAATAAGCAAAGCAATTCTATCACCATTTTTACTATTAGAGATTGTAGGGTTGATACATTAAAGTTTTGTTAGAAAAACCACGTAACGTAGGTAGGTACTACAATCGACATTGCAATAGGCACTGCATGCTCGAATAGTTCTATTATCTTGTATCTATCTACGTACGAGTATATATCAGGGACAGCATAGTTACTAGCGACCAGTAATAGCAGACACTACCCCAGCAGTTATCGGCTCTATGACAGATGTGTCCAGCCCATTGCCACATCAGCTCCTCCATGACTCTGGCGCATCAAAACCTCTAACATGAGCATTCCTTGCTTCCACAGGCAGGCAGACTACTCCCCCGGCAAGCAGCGCAAAGACAAACCAAACTTAACCCAGTGGTCAAATATATTACAACGCGTGCTTTGCGCTTCACTCCTCACAGTTTAGGCACCTGCTTCATTATTATCCTGCCTATAGTATTATCTGTGCGAAGTGTCAATTACGAAAAATTCGACTGATTAAAGATACCAATTACTGCTAAAACCTTATCACTTATTTTCGATCATTAAATATACTTTATTTATTTCCATGCGAAACGTCGCCTGCGAGCCACCGGCAGCATGGCGGCTTGGCTGCACTCGAAAATACTGAACATTCTGAGCATTACATTAAACTACAGCCATGTTATATCCGACTTCACTAACATATTGACGAGCTTAGACGACGGCGTCTCACAGTTCCTTCAAAACGTGCAGAACTCGAACTTTCATGCGACGTCAGATCACGGCGAGAGATACATGAACAGCAGTGAACTGATCCAGAGGTACGGCTACAAGGCAGAGGAGTACACCGTGGCTGCGGGCTCCGGGTACTTGCTGAACGTCGTCAGGATCCCCGGGGCGGGCTGCCCCGTGCTCCTGGTGCACGGCATCGTGGGAAGCTCCGACGTGTACTTGACTTCTGGGAAACATTCCCTCGCCTTCCTGCTGGCCGACGCGAGATTCGACGTTTGGCTCCTGAACGTCAGGGGAAACCTGTACTCTAGACGACACATCTATTTGTCGCCGGACGAGCCAGCTTTCTGGAAGTACAGCTTTCATCAGATAGGCACGGAAGATGTGCCGACGGCCGTGGATTTCATCCTCAACAAGACGAATAGATCCAAACTGGCGTATGTCGGGCACTCGCAGGGAACCACGAGCGCCTACGTCATGCTGTCGCTGAATGTCACGTACAATGATAAAGTCTCCGTGATGATATCACTAGCTCCGGAAGCGTGGCTGTCGCAGATGTTTAGTCCGATACCACATCTGTTGGCTAAATTTAGGAAAGAAATACAAGCGGCGCTCAGTGCTCTCGGGATCTACGAGCTACTGCCGGACAACGCCCTCACCGGCGTCATACTGAAAGACATCCTCGGCTCGTCACCGATCCTCTCGGCTATTTTTGAGAGTTTGTGGTTTACTATATGGGGGTTCGATTTTAAGCAAATAGACTTTCAGAACATACAAAACCAGATAGGCCATTTCGCAGGCGGGAGTTCGACGTATCAAATTTATCACTATTTGCAAGGGATCGCTTCCGGGGATTTCAAGGAATACGATTTCGGCAAAAAGAAAAACATCGCAGTGTACGGAACATCGGCGCCTCCGGCGTACCCCGTCCACAGGATAACCTGCAAGATGTTCTTCTTCTACAGTAAGAACGACTGGTTGTCCAGTTACGCAGACTTGCAGAAGTTGACGGCTCAGGTGCAGAACGTCGCGGGGGAGTACCACGTGGTGGGGTTCAACCACATAGACTACTGCTGGGCTCGGGATGCCGGTCACGCGTGTTACTCCGAGGTGATCAAAGTTATCCAAGCAGCAAAACAAGTCTAAATTGTCTATTTCAAACGATGTATCGTACAACAGATACAAGTTCTGCACAAAACAAAGTTAAAGGCAAGAGCGGAGCAAGTTTGACTCGTTTACTATACCTTCTCCTGCGTTATACGTTTATTGTGCACCGGAAACAAAAATACAGTAACAAAGAATCTTACGAGCTAGTGCCACAAGTGGTGGCATTTTCGCTGCAATCAATCTCTTCCAGGCAACCAAGAACGGAAAATAGGTCACTGATTAAGAACAGATTAGAATTGATGTGCCAGATATTCAAAAAACCATTTATTTATTAAAAAATGGCTCCGACACATTTGAAGAGTTCGGTTTAATTAAAACGCTGGCATTGAGTGATGACAACACACTCGTCCGCGCTTGATGTTAAGCTAGCTATCCGGAGGGCTAGCGTATAAACTATGGAGAAAATGAACATAAACAAATGTGTCAAAAAAGCAATCAGAATAGGCCTCGTGGAGGCTGAATCACTTGTATTCGATGGACACATGTTGGTTTCCATCGAATACGTATTACGTTTATCCATAGTTTCCTTGTCTAAGGTACCAGCTCAGATATCGTAGATATCGGAGTGGTAGCTGAGTATATCGAAAGGCGCCTGTTCCGAGACATCCGCCCTGCTCCCTGCGCCGCAGCATCAGACAGCCGCCGCATCCGCATCCGGCGCGCGGCGCAGCGAGCGATCGAGTTTCCTAGATTTCCTTCGACGTCCTCACTCAAAACTTAAATACTATCTCGACGAGCGAGGGCGGCAGCATTGCATATTGTCGTGATGTATTGTACGGTGTACTTTGGAAATTCGCTTGGTTTTGGCACTGGCTTGTTATTATTGTTATCCGACCTGACTAAACGTGAATAATCCCGTATGAGTAATACAACATATATGAGTAATACAACTATATTATACTCAAAATGAGTAAAGTTTTCTTGCTGTGTATTTATACAATGATTTTTATTGAAATGTATTTTAAACTAGCCGCACCCCGTGGTGTTACCCGCTACACGTTTTCAGGATAGAAAGTAGCTTATGTACTAATCCAGAGTCTCAGCTACCTCCATACCGTCCACATCCGTTCAGTAGTGGGATGATTTGTTTTTGAATGAATCGAGGAATGCTAGTATAAGTGGGCAGATCATTGAAGTGATGGCACAGTCCGCGAGCTCCCTGCGTGCCGGGGCTTCCGACAAATGAGTAAATAGAACGAGAGCGGCGCTGACCCCGCTGGCATTCCTCTGCGAGCGCCGCGTTGTTCGCGGGGAGGCGGAACTCCCGAGCGTCTTTCTAATTTGTTACCGTTTAATAACCGCGGCGCGCTGCCGCGCGCTGGTGCGGTTTATTGACGGCGCGCCCACCGCGACTTTATTACAATAATTATATAAGGAAGGGAATTCCAAATACATCGCAGTGTAAGCATTATTAAAAGCGTTTGTCTTCATTTGAGCCGAGGCCTGGCAAGTTCGGATTTCTCGGGCTCCGCTAACGACCTCCAAACTTATTAAGCCCCTTATCGCACTCCCTCAAACTTACTCCACTCTGACTACATTTACAATTAATTTACCCTCGATTCTATATCGTACATTTATTGTTTGGTTTCCTAGGGAATCGTGGGTTTCTGCTACTCCGATCAGTGGAAGCTAATCGTATGATAACTGATAGCATAATTATTTCTATGTCACACGTGGCAATCAAGCAGACGGGTTGTCCGATGGTAAGTAGTCAATAAAATAAAAATAAAAAATAAAATAAAAATTTTGTATTAAATCCGCAGGAATACGGAAGAAGGAATATCACTCCACTTAACCCAAACATGGTTGAGTTACGTTGTTTGATTACCGAGCTATGGGGACAATATGTATACATTTCATCACCATTTGATGATACAACCGAAGGGATCCTTGGGACTATTCTAGTGACCGTAAACACCACTAAAAATCATAGGAAAGCAAAATATCCAATTGAATTTACTCGATATTATGACGTAGGTACCTTTTCTAGCTATTTTGGTTAAAAACAAATTATTTATCTATAACAAGGAGGAGGTTCTCAATTCGATTGTAATTTTTTAAATGTTTGTTACCTCAGTTCTCCGAAAGTTATATGAACCGGGATTTTAGATATATCATCATCATCATCAGCCTTGCACCGCCCACCGCTGGGCGCAGGGCTGTCTTGTACGCCACTCGCCCCGGCCCTGTCAGTGTGTGTTAATGTATCACCTTTTGTAAATACATGCTTACTTATATTACTATGTATTTATTTATATTCTTTTGTCAATGTTTTAGCTAAAATATACGATATAAAAAATACAACGTACTTTAACTTTTGGTATAATTCAAAGTAAACATTTTAACGTCTGACCTCTGAAATAACATGTGGGTTATTTAGCTAAGCTAAGTTAACATTAAAACATGTAAAGATGTTAACGTGTAGTTTGTGAATTCGCGTCAGAATCGTATCGCAAACTCAATAATCACCCTTTGCAAGTACAATACGGGAACCTTTACATGAATTAGTGCTCGAGACTGCGAGTACCTGAGTACCTGAGCTCGTTAAGCAATTTGAGCAGCACTTGACCAGACGCGACAAACGACGCCCATTCCGAACGGAACGGCGCCGGCGGTGAGAGCGACTGCAGCCAGGACGGGGAAAGTGGAAATGGCGCGAGTTTAATGGCGCGAGCCCGAGTGGTGCGAGACGACTCACTCGAGCCGCCGCCGCCGCCGCTGCGAGTGTTCTGCGGCGTATTGTTGGAAGAAGGCCGCGATGAGACGCGGGGTGAACGAACTACTTATCGCGGAAAAACTATTACGGCCCGAGCACACGGTGCGTTACGTCTACCGTGAAAACGGGGTAAGAAGGTATTTTATACTCTCGGTTTATCAATTGATCCCATGAGAACGAATCACGTCGTCGTCGGAATTTTTAACTTTATAATTGGTAACATTACACAAAAAACAAACACATAAGGACAAATCAGGAACAGTTACAAGATAGGCGCTCACCTCAGCATAATGGGCATGCCGACCAGCGTGGCGTGAGCACGACCAGCTGGTCTTCCGGTCAGCCCTTGTAGGTAAAGCTAATCTATTAACCAATAGCAGCACAAGACGACAAAAACAAAAAAGGCGAGGCGAGTACTCTTACTCGTCTCGTGCAAAAACCAAAAATGTCGCATTCAAAATAATCTAACTCGGAACTTAAACGCGAAGCATCGTGTGGTTGTAGCCTTATGGTAAATGCACGCAGAAATGGAACCCCAAGCATCTGTAACACCCGCGAGAAATATGTTATAAAAATTAATATCACAGCACATTGCACACAGCGCCACCTGACCCCAAACTAAGCAAAGCTTGTACTGTGGAACTCGGATAACTGATAAAATACCCCAGACACAGGACAAACATTTGTTTATACCACAAAATGTTCGTCCTGGGTGGGAATCGAAGCTACGCCCTTTAGCTCTTGGAGCAGACATACTACCAATGCACCAACAGGGCTATGTCAGTCTGTCTATATTAATATACTCGACATTTTGATATTGATTTAATTCGAACATACGATGTTGTGATAGACTGGTATTATGTAGACAATAAACCTTCACAAGATTCTTTGATTCGGCGTTTGAGTACTATATGTATAGTAGGCATTTGAAGTCATTTTAGTATAACAACTTAAAGTTTTCTAACTTATTATAATAGTAGTATCTAAGATTGTAGATTGACATAAAGCATTCCGGTGATCAGTTCTTAGGCCCGGCACTCGGGAGACAAAAGGCTTCTACAGTCCTCCTGGAACGTTTCCTCTCGACAGCTCGGTGTCCTCGAGCGAGCGCGCTGCAAGGAGTGCCTTTTCAAGAAAAACTGTAGCTGACAATCCTGAAATGTCACTGTAATGCTTTAAAATACTAGAATGATTTGTCTTTTTCCATTGTTTCTATAAGTGTTTAAAACAATTTAAATTCGCTATTGCATGACAATAAGTAAACAGCTACCGATGTTGAAGTTTACATAATATCAATTTACATAATTACGTTGATGTACAATTATCACGAAGCGACTTATGAAGTCTGTGTCCTGCGAACATGTGCGACCTCCCCCCCGCGCGCGCCGCCGGCTTCTACTGAAGTCCCCGAAGTTGTTGCACTCGTTATTTGTGATGGGTGTTGTTGTTCGCAACTCGATTTTCCTCGGGAGCCGGAGTCGCCGCATCTTCTCGCAATTATTTCGGCGCGAAGGAACTCGTACGACTTGACCAAGTTTAATTAACCCCTAAACTTTTAATGGAACTAATGATCTGCGAATTGGCCGCGTTCTAGAGAAGCGCTCTGTAAATTGGTTTATGACCCCTTTCCATTCGACCGCAGCATTTTATTTCCTTTTTTGTGACTAGGCTGGGGTTTTTACCTCAGCTTATTCGATGTTGAGGGGCAGTTTGGTCTAAGATACTAATCAAAGGTAGCTCGGAATGGAACTGGCTCTCCAGAGCGGCTGCCGGAGCACACTGGCAGATGCTTGCAGGCAGATTTTCAAATTAGGGTGGCAACTATAGATAGTATCTACCACTATGCTATAGTTTCCTCGCATGTTTGTTCTGTGACTCGCTTTTAATAAACGTTCGTACCTTAAAGTATGAATATACAACAAAAAAACAGATTTATGTATTCTATCAGTTATTTGGTTCCCATAGTACAAGCTTTGTTTGTTTGGGACTAGATGGCTTTGTTTGCAATATATGGAATTTTAGTTGAAATGATAATAATTGATGATGTAGGTATATTGTTTGTAAATATCATGCCATTTACAATGGGCTCGTGTCTCGGGTAGAGGCATATTTCGAATGTTAGCTCACGATTTTTATCTAGGATAAAGTAACGGAAATGTGTTTTGGTTTGTTTAGCGTCAGAGACAAGATCAAAATTAATTTGTTTGTGTTTTATGACGCCCGTCTCGTTCGAACCAGCGCTGTCCGTGGCGGAACACTTACCCGGACACGAATATATTGACTGTTACAAAACAAAGTTTAACTTTGAAACCATGAACTCCAACGCACACTGCCGTTACATGTTGTTTACAAACTTCTTTACTGCACGAGCGTGGGCGTAAAGTGAACATAGTTGCAGTAACAGCGCTCGGCTGCCGGAGCTCGCGGCAGCTCCTCTGCCGGCGCACAATGTACCGCGACCACTTGCGACTGTCGAGACCTTAATTGCCAAGTTTTACAGCCGCGCCGTGTAAGCGCTAAAGCTATAAACTTTACCCGTCAAGTGATTAATGCCGTAACTTTGTATCTTCAACGCAACTTCTACACGACTTCAACATGAAGCGACTCACTAATTCTACGTGAAGGAAGTAACCGACTTTCTGAGAATACATTATACACTACATTTTATTTGCGATAAAATGCGTTCAAACCGCTTGACGGCAGTGCGGCAGTCCTGTGCATCGAATAGGACTCGAAGCCAACTTATACATTTATTGTATTATTCACACACACTAAAATCGTATAAAATCATATCTGTCCACCCATCAAATTACAAGTCCATCATATCGATCAGCAATAAATGAATAACAGAAAGAGTAAACAATAAAACTTGCCCTTGTACACCGCCGTGACGCCGTGACGCCGTGACGCCGTGTTACATCGCGGCGCGGCGCCGCCGGGCTCGTGCTCGTGCTCGTGCTCGCTGTGTGCACGATGCAAGCTGTGTCAATGGAGGCGCGGCGCGGACACCGCTGTCATACCTTTAATATTTATCATTTTTTTGGGAAACTGCTTCCTATCGCGTGCGACCAAACTTTGGTTGGGTTACAGCACTTATTCGGAGTTGATGGAAGGCTTACATGAAAATCAACGCGCTTCAGACTAACGTAGTAAATATAGAGCTCTAATGAAGCAAGCCGATACTTCTGATTCTGAAATACACGAATTCAAATGTCGGAAACAAACAGCTTGTTCGTTTTAAAACAAATGTCGCATTATTTCAATATTTTAGTTTTTTTAAATGAAATATTAATGAGACTGTAATAAGGCGCTCTTGATAGCGCATGTCCATGACCATTGCAGCGATACACAGAGCTTTGAGTAGCAAAACAACGTCCAGGGCATCGCTGCTTCACACATATTCAAATCTAGAGTAAATAGGTTTCTTCTAGGTAAGCGTGCTCCATCTTAGCCCACAATACTGCTTAACATCAGGCTGAGTGTGGTCAAACGCGCACCTATTTTGACTGAAAAAAAAAGACATTCGATGGTTAGTCTCGACCGCCCTGCAATTTTGCCAAATCCGGAATACAGTAATGTTGCAAAAAAAAACTCACTTTATCCACGAAGCCCAAACACGGGTAGGTTTTATTACTTTTTTACGGAGTTCCGGTGCCTACCTTCCGGTTTCATCGTCGTCTGATGATGAAGCCGGAATCGTCGTTCATCAAGGTTCCTCTAATATCCGTAAATATCACTAATAAGTCTACATCTTTTCCCAAAAGGATAACAAAATCTAGTTATTTTGGTTTAAAAATCAAACTCAATTCTTTTGTAATTTCTTTTAATTCAATCTGAAAGTACGTTCTCTTAAATGAGAAAATGATTTTCTAAATCATTTTGTAAGATATTATACTCTGAGATAATAAACATTTAAAAATATAGAGAACCGCATCGAGAACCTCGCTATTGTCTGAAGTCGTTTAAAAATCCTGCGTTCCTTGAATGCTGCAAATTTAGTGAAGATGTAAATTAAATCCTGTCTTCAAAATAGCGCGACAATGAACGCGACAGAAAGTCGGGACAAATTCCGCGCCGCCGACTCAACTTTTAATTAGCTCCGCGAGTTACAACACAAGTAAAATGCCGGCGCTGTAGTTTTACACTGAAGTCATCCGAGTTCGTCATTCAATGGAAAGCGAGGAGGCCATCATCCTCCAGGCATTTTTTATTAATAATTTCGATAAAAACAATAAGGATTAGTTCACTCTTTCTTGAATCGTACAATTATGTCAAAATTTCTCATTGTTTTAAACTAAAGGTTACATACTGAAATGTTAACTTAAATAACTATTAGTTGGTTTGACCCGCATTTAGGGATAAAAGTGCATTAATTGAGGGCATTGATTATCTTCATTCCGAATTTGTTGAATTCGTTTTCGAGTATAGTAATAGCAAAATCGTTTCGGATATCGAAAACATCGCTACTAAGAACCCCGTCCGAGCGCACTCAAGCGATACACTAGCTGTTCCACCAATCAAATCAAACTAGTTACAATTTACCAACTTAATAAAGTAAATCTCCCAACTCAGATTGGGTAACATTTACAAACATATTATAATCAAAGAAGGAAAGCAGACACACTGAATGGGGGGTTTCGTTCGGAAATTCATGTTTTATTTCGCAATTCGTTTCAAAGCCATCGTCGTCTATTTCTAGACAAACTCTTTCTTTTATAATATTACTATGACAAATCTGTATTATTTCGTGACCGTACTATTTAATAGCAATTAGCCCTAAGTATGTATAAGTCAAGCTTCCACAACATAGATAACTATAAAAACATTTGTATAAGGCCTAGAGTTGGCGAGAGAGCGGTCAATCACAAGCCTATTTATTATTTAAAAGGTTGAATTAACTCGTCACCTCGCGGCAGCGGGCAGGCAGCGGGCAGGCAGCGGGCAGGCAGCGGGCAGGCAGCGGGCTGTGCGCAGCGCTGCGAGTACCGGGGCACATAGCTGCAGCGGCTAGGTTCGCGCGCGCGCCAGGTACAATGGCGCTCATATTGTTCGTCGGCAATTGTTTTTTAAAGCCAGACTACACATATTGCGTTCCAGAGCGTAATAACGCCCCCAGTTTATGAAAGGAGAGGTTTTAGGGTTCCGTAACCGAAGCGTGGTTAACGAGATCCTGTTGTTAAGCCTCGGCGGCTCGTGTGCCTAACCGGCTGTCGTTCCTTTGATTGAAGCAACCGGTGTGAACTCTATTTGTTCGGGGTTTGTTTTGGTAAATTTTCTAAGAAATATTAAGCTTTTTCTAACATTGTTTTTTCTTTAAAATGATAGTCAGGTGTTTAATTTGATGGATAAGACAGCAGTGCAAGTTTTTAAGTAGGTACTTGTAATAAATAAAGAATAACTTTTAGTTCTTTTTCTGAATTATATTCGATTTATAAACATACGGAAAATCGAGTGTGGCGCCACCCGCTAGCTTGCGAGACCCAACCTCGCTCACGTCAGTTCTTCAACCACCGCCGCTACGGCGCGCGGCGGCGGCGCAGCACGTTGCTACTAAAAGTATCGCTGCAATGGTCATGGGAATGATTGGCATGCTTATGATCTGAAGAGCATATCGTTCGTCTCATTATTTTTACATAAAAATAAAAAAACTAATTAAAAATTGATAGTGAATAACTTGTCGGCACTACTGAACCCTCGGTGCGCGAGTTCGCATTACACTTTGCCTGTTTTTATGCGAGACTGCGTTTGCTAGTCACCCTGTAACCGGAAAGTTGACTCCCTCCGCGACTTTATGAGACTCGAATATGCGTAATTTCAGACATCTTATTGTGTTCAAACGTTCTGTAATTTTCCTTAAATTCGTGCTATTTTGTTTTACTCGTGAAGATAAAAAGAAAAATACGCTTTCCCCCTTTTTTCCAACACGTAAACACTAATTTTCAGTTTTAATTTCAATGGTTTCTCACGCGCGCTACGTTGACGCCGAAAGCTAGTTAAGATATTTGACACGGTGGCGGGGGGCGGAGCCCTCAAAGGCCGATAGGCTCTCCTGGAGACAGGAGATGCAAAGCGAGTTCCGTCGCCCGCATTAGCATTGCAAACGGAGGCGGTTTCCCCGAGTAGGACAACTCCAGAGAAACGTCGGCGATCTGAGTGTGTATTTACAAGCTTTTATTTAACTTGCAAGGTTCGCATGTATATGATATGTAAGTAAGTTGTCGAAATTGTTGTTGGTGTGTTTTTTTTAAATTATTTTTGTTTTGTTTTGATTTACTCTTTATGAGTGTGATTATCATAAAATAAATAGCGGATGCAAATCAAGATAAACAAATAGCTGTACATTTACCAATATGTAATCCCACTAATATTATAAATGTGAAAGTTATGATGGACGTTTGTTACTCTTTCACGAAAAAACTACATAACGGATTTGGATGAAATTTGGTATGGAAGTAGCTGAGACCCTGGATTAACGCATATGCTATTTTCTTATCTCGAAAACATGTAGCGGGTAACACCGCGGGGCGCAGCTAGTACTTTATAATCCGGAAACGTTAAAAGTTAATTAATATCGTGTAGTAAAGTCGTTTCTCTGCGGCATGTTCTGCTCGGCTACCGTGTGCTGAGGTCGCGGTCGCTCCCTGTAATTGCTGGAGAGGAGGTCTGCAAGTCGGAGGTCGGCCGGAGGTGCGGGCGTGGCGTCGCTAGTTTCTCGCCGCAGCGCTCGTTGTAAATGTGTTATCAGCCGGAGGAACATCAACATCAAACCGGCTCTTCATAATTATATGCGAGTATGGAAATGAGGTTTACACGAGTGTCGCGGATGTTTGTGTCTACTTTCACTATTTGCTGAAAGCAAAGTTGTCGAGGCGTGCTCCTGAATAATTTTGTGATATTTGGACCAGGGGGGGGGGGCAAGAGCTTAATCGCTCACGTGAGTTTCAATTGAACGGTGGTGGAATGTATAATTGTTATCAGGCGCTGTCATTGATTTTTTTTTTCTCATAAGTACGCTTCTCTGACAGTGAGGACTTTTTGGTAATCTTCACTAGATGGCGTTTTAGCCGTATAATATTCTGGCGATTAAATAAGATTTGAATATATTTCTTCCGAGCTGAACCGCCGGCACTTCGTCTACTAGTCTTTTTATAATAATGCCGCGAGAGCTCGCATTGAAAGTAAACTGCTCCCGTTGCACTCAAATTGTAGTTATTTCCAGCGGGCAGAGCAGATGGCGCCATTACTGGTATTGCGGGTCCGGTGGTCTCGCGTCAAAAGTGCACACAATGTGGCGAGGCGGAGCGCCCGGCGCACACTCGCACAGTGCAGCCCGGGCGCCTTCACCTCGCACGGCGCGCCTCGACAAGCGCTGCGTTTCTCAGTCGGGAACGAGCTCAGTCGAGATTGTGTGCGCTTTCACTTGATTTTATTGTGTAAATCTCATTACTAAAGGGGAAGGATATACTTGTGGGAAAAGATCCAGATATTCTGCCGCCAAGCAGTAGCGAAATTACAGGGCTGTCAACACTAACCATCGAAAGTCTCAAAGTAATGAGCGCCAAAGCAGCGATGCCCTGGACTTTGTTTTGTTACTGAAAGTTCTGTGTATCGCTGCGATGGTCATGGACAGGCGTTAACTCTTACCATCAGGAGAACAACTCGTTCGCTCATTACTCCTACATAAAAAGAATACAAGTGAAAAATTGAAACAGGTTACATTAGCATGTCGGTGACGCGTACCCACAAATTTGCCCCTATCAGAAAATCACTGAAAACGGCTAAAGAAGTTTTCACTTCAAAAATAAATAATAAATACTTACTTAAATGAACAGGTACTATATTTGGTTGTGTCACCGCATGTGACCGTGACTATAGTCGGGTACCCGGCCCAGTCACACGTCAGATAAGAGCTGGTTATTTGTTACTGGTGTTTATAAAATATGTAAGTAGGAACTGTGTTAAATTAGTAGTGTTATCTAAGTGGGTGTAGCTGTAGGTGGTACATGAGCAACCTGCGTGTAGACAGCGCTCGACGCGGCGCGGGCCGCGAGCTGCGAGCTGCGGACGTCCTCGACTCGCTTGTGTATCGAGAGTCGAGACACGTGTGATGTTTGGTTAGCTCCGACAGTTCCGCGTTGTCCCCGTGCTACATGAATATACGGGTACATTCATAAAATAATAAATGAGAGAACGTAAACGTAAATAGAAAAATGATAGTAAACTTTCCTATTTTTTGGGGGTTCGTACTTGAATTGGAAAAAGGAACCCCGTATGGGATTACTTTGTTGTCTATCATCAGGCATTTAAAAGTTATGGTGGAATAAAGGAACCCCCATAATGTATTATGTGTAGGCACGTTGTACGTACGAGTACGTGTGACCCTGAAAACATTACCCTGATTGATTTTGATTGATAATTTTTTTTTACTTTTGTAGTTCGCGAAGACTTATTTATACAGAACCTTAATTAGTTATGTAAACTCTAAGGCGGCCAGTTTTATTAGAATTGTTCAACTACTACGTTACGTGTGTCTTTTTTTATATATATTCAAAATAGGTTCGCATTTGACCACACTTTGCCTGATGTTAAGCATTAGACTGATGATGATGATGATGTCCTTCCATTAGACGTATCTTTTCGTTAGAGCGATGTTGTGGTATTTGCATAGTAAGTGTTTGGGACACGATTACTGCGATGAATGATCCATCTACTAACAAGTTCGTGCGGAACCCTCGGCGCGCAACCCGCACTTACCTACTCTAATAAAAAGTATTTAAGTATTCTATCAGTCACCTGCCTCCCATAGCACAAGCTCAGCTTAGTTCGGGTCAGATGGCGCTGTGTGTAATGTCCTGCGATATTTATTATTATTTATTGCAATTACATAGTATGTAAACTAGATACACATGAATGAAACGAGATTACAATGGGTATGAAATGATTAATTCGCTCATCCGGCGCGCGGCGAGCTGCACAGCGGAGGCGCTTCCTGTGGCGCCGGAACTGCGGGCGCGCGGCGGCGGCGGCGGCGGCGGCGCCCGCTCCCCGCGCACGCACACGCCCGCGCCGTCTCACTCAACTCACTTGCTATAAAAACAAACGGATCCAGAGAGACCGATAGAAACTCTTTATTGTGTACATCAGAACTCTTAAAACTAGAAAGAGTAGATAGAAAAAATAGAGTGAATATATTTCTTCTACATCAGCGTGCTCCATCCTCGGCCATACCATCGCTTTACATTAGGCGAAAGAGTAACAAACATCTGTCTATGCTTTCACATTGATAATATTAGTGGTATGACGCCGGCTCGTCGACTCGGTTCGCGCGTCACTTCTTACCTCAGACTGTACTTACTTGGGTAGATCTCGTTAGCAGGAGGTCGTGTAGGCTCCACCGCAGTATTAAATATACTACCGCCAAGCAGTAGTGTGTAAACAATACTGTGTTCCAGTTGAAAAGGGTATTGAAAAGAGAGCAAGTAATGAGCGCTAAAGCAGCGATGCCCCGGCCTTTATTTTGTTGATCAAAGTTCTGTGTATCGCTGCAATGGTCATAGACATGCGTTTTCTCTGACCAACAGGAGAGCGTATCGTTAGTCTCCCTAGATGATGATGAAAAAAGAGATGCAAGAGAAATATACTCTAGTAGGCTCATTGCTCTATTAAGAATGTTCCATTTTACATAACAAATGGCAAATTAAATAACATTTGTAGCATGATTTCTCCATTATTCGCGAGCCATACCGTACATTACGTCACGCGTGACTGTGCAGGGGGAGCACCCCGCACCCCGCCCCGGGCAGGGGGGGGGGGGTCGCATACCTCGGCTGGCACGCGTGACGCGACTCGGAGCCGTTTACGAAATGTAACAATGTGCCAGCTCACTACAAACACCCAGCTACACTTTTAGTTTACAACCCTGAATGGTCACCGGAGCACACGTCACCGCATCCCGCACACCCACTACCCACCACATGTTGACATCGTTCCTTCGAGCGACTTACATTAACTGTACAAGAACTGGACAAATGAAAAAACCATAGCCCCCACACAAGGTACAATGAGAATGCCTTCAAGTCGCGAATGAATCCGGTTCGTTTAGGCGAGCGTGCTCCACCGTAGACCGCATCTCCGCTTAACAACATGCGAGTTGGCGGTCAAACGTAAACGCATTTATAATTAAAAAAAAAACTACAATTCGAATGATTCGATACAATATCCTTAGACTTAATAACTTAATTCCTATCCATAGGCACGGTAACTTTAAGGATGCGTGGATTGCTCGGGTAGAGTACAGCGCTTCGGGTAAACTCGCTCCGGACTTTATAAGCCTTTATCGTACCTAGGCACGTACCGAAATGTTAATTGGCTGAATATTGTACATAAAGTAATTTGTGTTAATATCGTCTTAAGTATTTTCATAACTACCCTCAGGCGTATTGGAGACGAAGGTTTGTGAGTCTCCTCGTGGCGACGCGTCGTGTGGTGTCGTGTGCACTCACTCCGCCTGACATCGCACACTCGCCAGGTGTGCGACGCGACGGGAAATTGGTTAAGTTTTAACAGAAACCATTATGAGACCGGTGTTGGACTAGCTGTGACTATCTTCTGTCCTTCTCCTTCTTACGTATATCGCATAGAAAAATACCGCGAGAACTTTACATACTCGTAGTTTGCTTCTCTCTCCATCTGCCAACACCGCGTGTATTGTGTACAGAGCAACTTGTCTGTATAATCGATCGATCGAGCTAATGAATGATGCGTCCAAATAGTCTTGTGTATAATATGAGGTAATTCAATAGAAAACTATCCGAAATAGAATTTAAGGGTTCGTGTGTTTGTTCGGAAACAAAATAAAAGTATAGTTTAAGAGTGTTAAAGCTCGTTACAGATGTGCGCGCTACATTGATGTTTAGTTAAATTATTGTCGAACGTGATACTAGGATTTAGACTTTTTATAAAATAAATAAGCAACGTGAAATTGACATGAAAACGTGGGCACCAGGCCGCGCCTGGCGCCGCGAGGCGGTGCCGCGCGACACCCGGCTGCCCGGCTGTGCGGGTACTTCCGGTCGCCGCGCCGCCGGAAGCGCGCGCGCGGCCCCTCGTGGCGCAATTACGCAGCTGTAATGCACTGCAGCCTGTTCGCGGTCTACGAGTATGTCGCGCCGAACTACGGGGCCTCGCAAACCTTCCCACGCCGAGACCGAGAACTCAGCAAATTTGAAATTACTATTATATTTAGCTGATTACCTGAAAATATATAATTATTTAAAAGAAGATTCAGAACCTTCTAGGCGGCTCATCGGCTTCAATCTGACACTAGATCTGGCCAGTTAGCCTATACGAATTCATTTCTTTTTCCTTCGAATTGTTTTCAAATTCACCGAATAATTGTCTTAGTAAGGAAACCCAGTACAGTTACTAAGTTGATTTTTAGACTGCCGTTAAAGTCAATAAAACACTTTATTTTCTTTTTTGAATTTTTAATTGTGATTCCATAGACCATACCTAATACAAAACTAAAGTGCCTCGCATTATGTGTAATCGCTTTGTTTTTCCTTTTTCATACTAAAACGAGGCATCATTAATATTTTAGCCTATTTAGTTGCATCGTGCTTGGACCGAGCGCTACTGTCTACACCGGCTTTATGTCTAGAATTACTTAGGAACACACGGGATGTGAACACAAACAAAAGTTTTGTTTTAATGAGCCCTGAGGCGCCCTTCCAGCCCTGGAGTGGGGGGAGAGGGGAGGGAGACAGGGGGATAAAATAATAGCATATTCATCAGTTATCAAGATGGAGAAGTTTGTTTTCGATACCGTGGATATGAGCTGTCGAGAATATGTTTGACAGCATAATTAAGTTTAAGAAAACAGCATGAAATGTTACTCGGGGAGACAAGTTCACCAGGATTCCTGGACGTGAAGCTCAAATGAAGTAAGAATCACATTTCCACCGTGTTAATAGTTACATAGATAACTCGTTATTGTCACGCAAATGTTAGTTCTGGGAGCGAATCGAACCCACGCCTCACAGCTTAGCAAGCAGAGCTACTACCGAATGTTAATACAAGAGGCTTAACACTTTACGTGACTACATCGTGTTCTCTTTCGTTTCGTTGCCTGGAAGCGAGCGCTGTAGGCCGCCTATTGTTATACAACTTGTTTTAATTTTATATTCTTCGTGTTTGGTGTGAACAATAAAGAGTTCATCTATTTTTGAATGCCTTTATCTTATCACGGACGGTAGGGTAGTGTCGCGCCGATATCAGGTGGAACAGTCTTTCAATAATTGCTTTACATGATGGTGATGGCTGTATGCCTGTGCGAGTTCTTCGCCATTTCCTGCACATCACTCACGGGGAAAGTTTTCAAGATCTGACGACGTAAAGCAATTCGGGAAAATTAAATTTTTAAGATTTTTTTGTAAATTATATATAGGTACATATAAACGTATAGCATAGCTTATTATAACATGACATAGCGACATACGGCGGGTACTGCACACTGCACACTGCACACTGCACTGTTAACGAGGTCACATCACGTGTGACTAGCTCGCCTGACGCTTGTGGCGGCTCATTATTGTCGGTCTGGTCGAGCGGCATGATGAATATCCGATTCCGCGAACATAACTCAGTCTGGCGTAATAGCAGTGTTGCCAACCCATAATTACAGAAAACCTTGATAGGAGCTCTAAAAATACTGTAAAACCCTACAAATTTTCCCATAAAGTTTTAATGAAAACTGTAATTAGGGGTAAAACTAAAAACTGTAGGGGTTGTCAACAGTTAATCTGCAAAGCGGCTGAATGGCCATGGCCAAGAATAAATAAATAAAAAACTAAATTTTAGCGGAAAGAGTGGTGTCGACCCATTGTATTTTTTTTTCCAAAACACATGTGTTTTTTTTGGGTGTTGGAAGCTTGTTATGGTATGACTGGACTCATTTTATTTGGTGGTAGATCTCTTTAATAGGAGGTCGTCTGGGTAGGTACCAGATATTCTGCCGTCAAACAGTAGTGTGTAAACATTACTGTGTTCCAGTTTGAAAGCTGGAGCTAGCGACATGACAGGTCTGTCGAGACTAACCATAGAAAGTCTCAAAGTAATGAGCGCCAAAGCAGCGATGCCCCGGACTTTGTTTTGTTACTTAAAGTTCTGTGTATCGCTGCAATGATCATAGACATGCGCTACCTCTTACCATCAGGAGAGCGCCTCGATCGTCTTATTAATTTTACAGTGAGATTAAAAATTGAAGCGTTTCAACTGTGATTTGAAATAAACGATATGTGGTAGTGAAACTTACAATGCTTTTGAACTGAATTTTCAGTTATTGTGTCCAAATATGAAATTAAAATTTTAACTTTTACAAGGTTTTAAAATAATCACCGAGTGAAACAAAAAGTTTTCTAGTTTTTTTTTTTTTTTTTTTAATGGTTGACAGGCTAGGTGTTTGACCACAGCTCACCTGATGTCAAGTGAAGGTGTGGCCGAAGATGGTAAAGCACACCTAGCCTGGAATGCAACTGGCTCTCAAGTGAGGCTGCCGGAACACACCGTTAGATGCTTATGCTTGAGGGTGGTAGCTAACCACCCTCAAGTTGAAAATCTGCCGAGGCTAGTTTTCAGGCGTTTTTTTGAGATTATTTTTTATAAATTTAAATCACAAGTTCTGTGTATCGCTGCAATGGCCATGGACAGGCGTTATCTCTTACCATCAGAAGAGCGTCTAGTTCGTATCATTACTTTTAACATAAAAAAAAACACAAACATAGCATACAAATCATCTTATGTGACGAATTGAGAACCTCCTCCTTTTTTTAAATTGGGTTAAAGATGTACAAAGTTGTAAGGGGTTTTTTACATGATGTCGAGCTAGTTTTGAAGGTTTTTTTTGCTTTGAAGCAGTCGACGTGACATCGACAGCTTATCATTCTTTTACATTTCTGACTTGTCTATTAGCGTTATTGTTAGCGTTTAGGACGGATAACTAGCTTGTTTCAGTGCGTCCCGGCATGCGCTGCAGCTTCACGCTGTACGCCGTAATTCGTGCGCGGACCCATAAACGTTACAAATGTGTACAAAGTAATGGAATGAGTGTCGCGTCGCGTCGCCGGGATGCTGCGGAGCGTTTAAATGTACGAGTGTTTTACGTCGCGCTCCCGCGCTCGCGGAGCGGCTTTACGAGTAGGTACGGCCGCGGCCGCGGGACGTCGCGCGTCGCCGAGGAAACGTGAAGAAACATTTCGAAAAAACTCATTTTCAGTTGTCATTTTATTTTCGAAAATGAAGCAGTCGATGAAACGTAGCCAGTGCACTCAACTCATGGCCCAAGTCACATTTTCTTTGTCACTCCAATTACAAACTTAGAATCCTTCGATTTCTCTGGATTCTACTACTGAGTACATAATAAACAACTACTTTTCAACTAATATTACTGTCATATGAAGTTTACATGATTCTAGGTCATTTTACAACAGCTCAATTGGTAGCTAGGCAGCCGAGTACTAGAGGGTGCCCACCACCACGCTATGATTTTCTCGCGATGTTTTTCTTCACCGGCAGCTCGAGCTCATTGTTGAGGTTTGGCGTGCGATCAGGCCGCGCGGACCACGGAGCTATGATCGCTACAAACGTGTACGTCTCGGTACAAGAGGCTCTGATCAGCGAGTTGGCGCTCTGTGGGTTCGCTACTCGGCGGCAGACGTTTCCGGCGATGTATTGGGAATGATGAGTCGACCGCTCGATGCGCGAGATTACGAGATAAGAGAGCGTCGCAGTAATTGCTTTTCCTTTTAAGTGTATTATATTCACTTTACGGCTTTTGCCGGAGGAGCTTCTCTCTCGCTCTGCCACAGTTCTCTGTCCTTGTCGTTTTCAAACTTCACTCCATATATGCGCTTTTGACGATCACTAGGCGACTCAGGAGCCCAGGGCCGCCCCGCCGCCGCGCCGCCGGTCGGATCTTAGATTTGCTAATTATTGTATTAAAAAACACTTAAAATTTAACAACAATACGGGATTTTCGTAAAATTCCCGAACTAAACTATTTAAAACATGAATTTTTGATTATTCGTATTTTGTTATTGAAGGGAAACTTCGCTATGCACATCGAGTTTGCATTTCATTTGGTTTTTTTCGTAGTAAAAAAACTGCCTCCCTTTTGAGCGTCTTTTGTTTCCTATCAATAAAAATAGAGTGGAGCAAGAAGCGCACGTCTCTATGAGCAACAACACGGGGAGTTCTGGAACAGCGCCATTACTTGCCTAATAAGCTCCCGTGTCCGGCTGCAAGGAATACAAGTTGCTGACAATTACCGCGGCCGGTCTCCGGGCGGTGCGGCCCGGGAGCGGCCCGGGAGCGGCCCGGGAGCGGGCCGGGATCGGGCCCGTGGCGAATTTCAATTTGCGAATAGGGCCATGTCGTGCATGCATATTGGCATATCAAAGCCCTTCCAGGAAGGGTCTCAAGGCACAGACGTTTGAGAATTAAGATGCTAAGCTATTCTCTTATCGAAAAAGGTCAACGGTCCCTAATTTTTCTTTTGCCTAAATGAAAATATTTTTTATTATAATTATTATACTTCTCAATTTGGGAAAGGCAAAGCTATAAGTCAACTATGTTGACAAAGCGAGGGTTGATAACTTTTTCACATCTTCCCGCCATTTACTTTTAATCCTTTCCTAAGGTTGCCTGGAAGAGTTCGCTTTTAGCGATAAAGTGGCCAGTTGTGCATTTATTAATTAATTTTATTTTCTTCTTCTTTTATATCGTATAATTCTTGGCGTGAACAAACTAACAGCAATTATACTTTAAGTAATTATTTGAATAAAATTAATTATCGCAAATACAATAAATTCTAAATAAGATTTGTATAATCGGAAACAGCGCAACAAACGGTTATGGTAACTGTTAGTGTAACACAATGAATGTAAAATGTTAAAGCCCGCTTCTAGCTGTAACTTGCACCAGCGCCTGAAGACCGGAACGGTCCAAGTAACAGCCTTGTTTAGGGCTAAAAAGGGTTAAGCAATACCGTTATAGCGTTTGGGCGAGGACGGATTATATTATGTCCTTACTATTCATTTAAGTTTAAGCGATTACATTTTACGAAATGAGGGTTGCTTTACACGAAAACAATCACGAGATATATGACTTGTATCCAAGGACCACTCAGTCAGGAATGTATTGAAACGTGGAAACGCAAACATCGTCTTCTAATGCTTCCATATGGAAATAATGTGATGAAGAGACGCTTTTCTGATGGTAGGAGGTAACACCTGCCCGTGACCATCGCAGCGGTGCCCAAAACCTTGAGTAACGAACTCAAGGTGAAAGGTATCAACTCAGCATCCGATGATGACTGCAGAGCTGAGACATTAACGGATGAGTTTTAGAAGTTCACGGAATAAACGGCGCTTGACGCTACAAATTGAAAGCGCTTCTTTTTAAAAAAAAATACTCTTAAATAATTTTACCGATAGAGCTCACCGTTTTAGTAAGTCGAAGTGGCAGTGGACTGACCCCTTGGGTAGACGTGTTCTGGAACAGAGACCGCGAAGCCTCAAAACGTAGCGTAGGACGCCCTGAGACTAGGCGGAGTGACGATATACATAAGACAGGTGGCAGTGGTTAAAAGCTAAAAATCGACGATCGGGTGGAGTGTTTTGTCTTGAGAGAGGCCTATGTCCAGCAGTGGACAACGCTAGGTTGATGATGATGGTGAATGTTTAGTTAAATCTTATCTCTACTCAATTCTAAGTTCCTTTTATGATACGATGTTTTTTTTCCTACTCTTTGAGGAGTATCGTGTCGTCTTATTGTTTAGTGACAATGCCTTTTGAGAAACACTTCAGTCCAATTTGAAACAGTTCATCGTTATTTAATGAACACTTCCACCGGGACCCGAATCTTTTTGAGTTCAAACACCCAAACAGAAACTTCAGTGCGAACATTCTTGTCTACAAAGTTTTTATCCTTGAAAACTCCTTCAAAGGGTCTTTTCGTAGATAACTTTTTAACACGGCCCTATATTTTGTGAAACGCCATTGACGTAAACCGGCCCGAACCGGCGCAAACTGGTCAAAACTGGAAAAGTTTCGCCCTAAATTCGATTCCCGATGAACGCATAATATAGTAACTTGTACAATTCGCCGCTTACGTCGAACTCCCATAAAATAATATCGGCCACCTGGCAGGAACGGTTAACAACCCAATGGTGGCGTAGGGATGGGGTTACGCCACAGATCACATATCGATTAAATCAAATACAAATCATTTATTAAAAACACCAAAGTAACAACCTTTCAAATTTAAAAATAACATTTAAATATTTTAAAATGATCAGATTCAGAATATGCTTTATTGTATCACTGTGTACAAAGGTAGTTCCTGTTTCCGTGGGAATTCAGGGATAAAAAGTAGCTCAGGTCACCCGGGGATAATGTAGCTTCCCAACGGTGAAAGAATTTTTGAAAACGGTTCAGAAATTTTTGAGTTTATTCGTTACATACAAAAATCCAAAAATACAAATCTTTATAATATTAGTGTAGATAACCATGTCTGCGACGTTAATAAACTTTTATTTCGAATCAATTTGCATTGTTATTGACGTAGTTTCCCAAGGGTATCGATATCTGCCAGCCCTTGGCGTCCCGTCCTTCCCTGTCGGAACCCCGTGCAGATAAGGCGCCGCCAGACTCGATAGCGTTTTATCGACAACAGAGCCTCACGCCTTCACTAATAGCTATATTTTACGTGCTCCTAACACGTTCAAATGCTCTTTTTATAGTGTAAGAGACGACGCAGTAAATTTGAGTGCTCCTTCACGTAAGCCCCAGTGAGCGCGGGGCGTGTAATTTCGTTTTATTAACTTTCATACAGGATATTAAAGTCAGGTCTTATTTGACGTAAAAAATGGATGGTCATATCTGCCTCCTGGACTATGTGTTTGTCGTCTCTTATTAGATTTAGCGCCGGTTATGAAGATAGATGGCGCGTGTACGGGCTTTGTACCATCATTATGAGGAAATAGCGCCTTCCATTTATTCCGGTCTTTACGCCGGTTCACCGTAACTGCGCCTCTAGATTAATCCCGCGCAAACCTTACATTGCAGTAGTCGAACACAATAGGGGCATACATTTAAAAAAGATCGCATACAAAATCATTTTATAAAGAGATTTTTTTTAATAATAAAAAGTTAGTTTCAAGTTGTATTCATTTATACATCATACGTTTTAGCGATAAGGCGGCCACTTATGCCAGTATCTCATAAGATTCTTTTGTATTCTGTACTTTTTCGTTGAGCTACTAAACGTCTGTAGTTCAGTGACTTGCGCGGTCGGTTTGGGCGTGGGTTCACATCCCAACAATGAGATTAAGCTGCCGGTGAGCAAACCACAGCTTGGTGATAATGTATTTTTAAACGACTTCGAAAGAGGATGAAGTTCTCAATTCGTCGAAATCATTTTTTTAATGTATGTTTACCGATTACTAAAAGACACCTGCACCGAATTAGTAGACCCTTTTTTTGTTTCAAAGGATTATATTTCCCAGGTGGTCTCGTTTAAATTTTATGGAAATCGGTCCGGCGGTTTTTATAAAATCAACAATAATCGAAAAATTGTATACATCGATGAAATTTCCGTTTACTCCGAAACCTCGCTGTTTCATTGGAGCTTTTACATAATTGCCCTAACCATATTATAAACAAAACACATCAACTTTCCACCAAAAACTCAAAAATAAAATATTTTTTTAAATCCTAGCCGTGTTCGGGGAGTCGCTTTTAAAAAAAAGATATATATCATATAGTATTAAATAGATTGTAGACATTACAACGTATTTATTATACAGAAACAAAAGATAAGCTGATGACATTATAAAAACATTGTAGAATTTTGTTTTATTTAAATTGATTGAAGTCAGTCCCCTGACGTCAACCGAGCCTGGTGATCATAATGACGGCAACGTTTGAGGGATTGTCTCGCGAAATAACCTTTACTCAGTTACTGCAGTAAAGGCATAAACAATTACACGCGTCGTCGAGTGACGCGGATCCACGTGAAACATTAGCCGAGTTTCCAGGGCGGGGGCGGCGCCGCGGGGGGCGGGGGTTAATTAACGTGTAGATCGGAATTTCTGTATTCTGGCGGCGACAGACGCATGAATCGTTCACACGAGCGAGCGAGGTAGACAAAGCTATCGCTGTCTCAGTAATGGAGCGTTTTTGACTTGCCTGACGGTTCGTGCATTTTTGATGCGCATTCATTTATCTGACTCGGAAATGTTGGCTTTTTTACGACTGCCCTAAAAAGGAGCTATATGTTTTCACGGTTCATGTATGTATGTTTGTGAGTTTCTCTAATTAAAAATATAATTAAATAATTTTTAAATGCCTAAATAGATTTAGATGTATCAGGTTAGAACTCTTACATCATCTAGAGTCACACTTGCTTATTTAAAAAAAAGTACCTACTTGTGTTTTTTTTTTAATTTATTAAGCTTGTTAACGATGTGAAAAAGTCTCTTTTAAAGTTCACTGGTTCAGAATTCCGCTGGTCCGGAAAAATTCCAATTCTTAATAACACGTTTCATCGGTTTTTAGCCAGGCGTCGGTCCCTCGTAGAGCGCTTGTTGATTCTAAAGAGTTTGGACCCCTTGAAAAAATACGAACAATGAATATGAGCTCTCTGTAACGTGCGCAATGTAGACGCGCGTAGATATATAGGTAGCTTGTATTTATGTTGAAATATCATTAGTAGCTTAAGAGATCTGAGTTCTGACAGCAAATGAACATGTTTACATACATTCTTACTCTTTTTTGTGTTGTCGGGTAAACATTGTGTTTTATCGTTTGGCAGTGTGCCCCTCAACGTGCCAGCTGATCTTCCTGATGGAGCCTCCGCCGCGGCTGGCGTTCAGCAATAGCACGGGCGCGCGCGCCTCGTGCGCCGCGCACGGGACGCCGCCGCCCCTCGTCACCTGGCTCACGGAGGACGGCGCGCCCGTCACCGACATCCCTGCACTCAGGTGAGAGTGCGAAAGACCACGCTCAGTAAAAAATAAGATTTTATCTGTAGCATCAAAGTTACAACTTCACTAACAAACATTTATGCTCGTCATACAAATGTTTGTCCTGAGTGGGAATCGATCCTACAGCCCTTGAAGCAGATTTATACAGAAAAAAGGATATTCCCAATGAACTACCACCTTTCGACTCCAGCATCACATGACGATGAAATCGGAAGTCCGTAGATAAATGATAGTTGTTATAGTTGCGAATATCCGCTCTTGCGTCGTGGAGGGCAGCAGAACGTTGAACTGGGCGCTCCAAAGCCGGGCCAGCACATGCAATATGTCAAAAGGCAGCAACTGGCGCGTTTGTGTTCGCCGCGATGGAGTCGGAAATCGGAGAACGCGATCATATCGCATTCTCTATCTGGCGTCTGGTCGGCAGGCAGGGGCCTGGCTCGGCAGATTAATGCCCCGCGCTCGGCGCCGTTTCGTTTCCATTCGTTCGCGAACGAGTGAATGAACGATGTGCTTTTATCGTTCCGCCGGACTCGCGCAGACCGATTAATTTCCGTCTCGGGTTTCATGATAGCGCGGGATTATTTTTTTGTAAAGCGCGAATAAAGATTAAAAACGTTGCGTTTTGTTTTGTATTCGGACATTATTTCTTTGTGTTTCGGCAGCCCTGACGAATGATCCTTCTCCATCCGGCTGCGCGGCCCTGGGCCGAATTAATTCATAATTGGTTTATTTGTCTGTGAAACTAGGTATGTACCTACAGATCTTTTTACAATTAACTTGGTCCGCTGGTTTCTACCCTGGAGGGGATGACATACGTGGTTGTTTATAATATAATAATTATATTTCTATTTAAAGTCTATTTACAATAATAATGGAAATGTTGAAATCGTTTCAAATCATGAAATGAATAATCAAATCCAATTATATAATCACAAAAATAACATACATATTTCAAGTTTTCAAGTTTCAATGGAATGAATGAAACGAAAAAATAAATGTCTTTTATAAAATAATGTATATCTAAGACGGAATGTTCGCGACATTGGTTTCGGTGTGTGCACTGTCTCTCGCATTAGTCCATCAAGTTTCCCCCCTTATCTGGCAGCGCGTCGATCAGCTTCTAATAAACGACGTGTCAGTTCACGGCTCGCTGCTCGCCAGCGACTGCCCGCGGGGCGGAACTGCAGATACACAACTACAAAATGAAGGAACGTAACCCGAAATAAATTATAGTTTATAAAAACACGCTTCCTGACTCGACATCAGACCTTCAACTTCTTGCCGTCTGTTGCCACGACAAAAATTACTTTAAGCCCAAACTAACTAGAAGCCACTAAAGAGTTTCACTATCCACCTAGATCGATCATCAGATACCAAAATATAGTATTGTTACTCAGCCTACATGACTGTTAGGAGATAGGATAGGCGAAGCTGGTTAAAGCCTACATGAAACAGGCGGGATCGGCAACGGAGCCTGCTAAATGGAGCTACTTCTGTAGCGCTGGTAGCGCAGATGTTGTGCGTTCGGTTCTGTAACATGAAGACGTAGGAATGTTAGGAGTCGTTCTAGATAGATGACGCAACGCCACGTGTAAACCTTTATAGAATGGAATTGAAATGTATGCGGACATTTTACCGTACTTTGCCATTCAAACCAAATCTGCCAGATCGCATAGCGAAGGTATGGAATTATTTGCCGGAGTCTGTGTTTCCCGAAAAGTGCAATATGGGTATCTTCAAATCGAGAGTAAACAGTTTTTTCTAGGTAAGCGTATTCCATCTTAGACTACATCGTTGCTTAACATAGGCAGGATAAACGCGAAACAATCCTACTAATGTTATTAATGTGAAAGTTGGCTAAAACAATTTGGATACAACTGATATCGCGTCATGCGAAGTCTCGGGCTGCAGGAGCAGTTACGAGGGCTCCATAACCCGTACCACAGTTTTACAACAGTCACTGGGCTATATTGGTGCCGAGCCGTCAAAGTACAGATAAGGTGGCGGTAGTGCGCGGCCCGGGCGGCCGGGCGGGCCGGCCACGGGCGTCGGGCGGTGCTAATTCATCCGGCTCCAATGACGTGGAAGGGTCAGCACAAGATTAACGAGCCATGAACACTGGTTACGGATGCTGCCTATCGGACTTTCTAATGAAAATGTTGCTGACACCTTTCAACGAGAAATAGATGAATTACCGTTTCGGATGGCCGACGGGCGCGGCGGCGGCGAGCCGTCAGTCACCAACTGCTAGCACTAGAGTGTAGGCCGAATAAAAAAAACTTAAGGATCTTGTTAGCGGAGAGTTATCCTACATCTTGCAAGTATGCGAAAAGAATTAGCACCGCGCCTTATATTTTTCAATCGTGTTTTTAATTATTTGATTTACAATGCGTGACATGTTTTTTTGACGCTGGTAGAAACTTTGAGGGTCTGGTTTTAGTATAGAGACACCACAGAGAACAATCTACTCATGTTTCAGAAAGTATGTTACATTCTTTCCGTAACACGTCGCCAGAGAGAGATTTCCATGATTCGGAAGCAGTTAGTCGGCGCGACGCGACAGCTTTACTCTCGCGTCGCGGCTGCGTGATGAATGATTGATAAATTATGTATACAGCAAGTTCACTGGACAAGCCACGAGAGGCCAGCGAGTAGAGCTCCATTAGGCTCTCCTCGTGGGACAGATCTGTAGAAAACAAATGATAAATTGCTACTTTTTCTTTTTTTGTCAGACAGGCACAGGTTTTTGTTTAGTGCACTGCCGCATACTCGTGCCATTTCAGCTGGACTCTTATTCCTTATAGCCCAGCCGGGCTTACTATGACCTTGCAAAAATTCCGTCAGCAATTTTGTTGATCTAATATTTTGAAGGTAGTTTAAATTCAAAATGGCGACCAAATACTGCCGGTGCGTTAGCCGCCACCTTAAGTTTAATTATCAATTAAAATTTTGCGCAGAATTCCGGCTATTTTAATTTTTTTTATCGTGCGATTTTGGGCCTGTGTCAAATTTTAAATGAGTGTGCGTGTCCTTCCAGGTATTCAAAATAAGTAGCCTTATCACTTAAAACGACCTCTTTCATGCTTCCATGCAATCTTAGTACGAAAAGGATTTGTGGAAGAAGTATAAGACAGGGTGTCTATTTCCTGTGAGCTAGAGAATCATATTCTGACAATATTTTCAGTGAGATTGTCATCACACTACCTCCAATACTGACCAATGTTAGATACGCCTAGTGTAAAATTTAAATCCTGACTGATTAAATTGACCTGACCTGACTGTGTTTTTTTAAAAGGACTTTTGATGACCTTTTCTTTAATTTGACACAATTTTTATAGTAATTTATTATGTTATTATTTAATTGACTTGTAACTGTTGCTATCAATAAAATACTATGACTATGACGACCATGTTAAATAGTTTAAGAGTGATGGGGTTAATATGTCACTGTTGACAAAAGTGCAAAAATAAAATTCGTGAATGAAAAAAATATCCCGGCGGGGCTCTTGTAACTTGCGCCGTGCTTGTGTTCGCGCGGAGGCGCCGCCGCCGTTTGTCTTCGTTAGACGGCGGCCGCGCTCATTACCGCGCACTGGAACACGATAATTGATGCATCGGATCCTGAGATGGAGTCCTCCCATATTTCCAATGAGGCTGTTCGCCGGTTAATTAGAGGTTTTAACTCTCAGCTGGTGAAAAGTTACCGGCTTGAAAGCTAGCCGCCATTTCTTGGCGGAAAAGGTGTCAACAACTTTTTTGGTTAGTTTATTTCCTTTCAGCTCGTTAACTTTTTAGGTTAATTTAGTGTTTGATTTTGTTTATTCAGGTACTACCGCAGTTCCAGATATTCTACAGCCAAGCAGTAGTGTGTTGTTTCAGTTTGAAGGCTACTGCAGCTAGCGAAATAGGGCTGTAGAGACTAACCATCAACACTCTCAAAGTAACGAGCGTTAAAGCAGCGATGCTCTAGACTTTGTTTTGCTACTCAAAGTTCTGTTTCGCTGGAATGGTAATGCTTATGCGTTGTTTCTTACCATCAGGAGAGCGTTTTGTTCCTCTAATGACTATTAATAAAAAATAGCTTAGGTTCGATTTGGTGAAATATTTTGTTGGTTTAGCGCGGTGTTGTTAAAAATTCTGATAAATCATCTAAACGAGTGATATTAGCCATTTGTCGCTGCGCAGCTGCGCGGCACCGTATCAGAAGACATATTATGTTGTCAGTTTCTTTTTGGCATCGCAGTTTGTGCATTTGCCATTGTCAAGTACTTTGATACTTTTACGTAATATCGTAGTCAAAGTCATAATATTAAGTAATTCACGGTCCGAGTCCAGTCATGTCTCAGTAAAGTAGTGGCGGCTTTACTACAAGCTTAGATAACGTTCTGGAAACAACAGTGACGATTCATCACGTCGCCACCCTCACGCTTGTAATTCGGCACTTTATGAATAAACACAAGTAATGAAAAGTTATTTTTTGGCGGGAACACGGAAAGAGTCGTGTCGCCTCGTTGTATTTTTTTCCAGAACTAGTGTTTTATCGAGTTTTTATGCATAAAAATGGTGGTGTTTTATTCATAAAAGTGTCGAGTCACAAGCGCGAGTGTGGGGCAATGATATAACGTGGTGCAACATGACTTTTTTATTACTATAGCTACGAGGCAACTTATTTAACTTTTAAAACTTGAAAATATGAAACACTTGACACTGGCAAGTAGCAAGGCTCAAGATGCGACGCCAAAATGAAAGAAAAAAATATACAATGGAAGTTTTTCCGCGTTCCCGCCAAAATGTCAATCTCAGTTGTTTATTTATTTATTCGTAAGTGTATCGTACAGTAGATGTCATGTCAAGCGCTGCATAATTTAATTTTACTTAAAAACGCTTTCGTCGACCAAACATCGCGCTTGCTGCTAACATCTACATTAGCTTGTTGTTTTCTTAAAACCGCGACGAAATATGTAGATAGAATTATTATTTGTTGACAAGACACAATGTCATTTCATTATCTCAATTGGTAATTTTTCGTTTAAATGCTACATTAATATACAAATAGGTCACAAAACCATTCCTAACTTCAAAGTCATCTACAAGTTTACTGATCCGTGCCCCCTTACAATACGGTCCAGAACGGGCAGTTAAATAAGTTAGTAGGAGTAGTATTTTATGAATTCTTGTCATATTTTGCGACTAAAACTCCATTCAAGTGTGACTGGTGATAAGGGAGGGCCCGGCCGCCGGCCGCCTCGCGGCGACTCGCCACTTTGTGCAAGGAGAAGATACTACGAACAGAAATTATTTTATTTCTGATATTTCGATTTCGACGATGCTCGCTCGGGTTTTGTTCGCTTTTGATGACTTTTTATACAATTTTCAATAAAAGATTTTACCAAATGTGAGTCGTCTGGCATTATTGTTGTCAAATGCTATTCAATTTAAAAATGTATAATACTCTATTTGACTGCCCTGTTAGCTTATTTGGTACATTGACTGCTTCAAGAGCTGCAGGGTGTGGGTTCGATTTCCACCAGAACTAACAATTATGTGTCGATAAATGTTTGTTCTTTGCGTTATTTTCTGTGGATCTGGTATCGGTGTTGGGAGGTGCAGCGCACACAATGTGACAAAGCGGAAAGCAAACAAACGTCGCATTTTCCTGTGAACAAAGTCCTTCTATTTCGACGCAGTGTTGGAGTCAGTTTGTTTGTCTCCGGATCAGAACATGCCGCGTGTTTGTGTGACAGTTTGGAGATCGTGGGATGAAGTGGAGTACGTTTAGGATAGAATTCATAATGTCTTTCGTATTTATTATTATTATAGGAAATGCAAGAAGGATTTGAGTAGTGAGCACCAAAGCGACGATGCTCTGGACTTTGTTTTGTTACTCAAAGTTCTGTGTATCGCTGCAATGGTCATGGACATGCGTTATCTGTTACCAGGAGAGGGCTTCATTTGTCTTATAACTTTTACATAAAGAAACCAAGAATGCCACCATAAGTTTGTTTGTCTGTGGCAGATCTCATTCCACGGCGTGCGCGAGCTTAGCCGTTCAGTTTTAATAGATTGATTTATGTATATATAAAATGTTGGGTACGTCGGTCTTTATGTATGTCAGTATTTATGTAAGCATACAAAGACAAGAATGAAGTCATCGCTTTTCATTTTACGACACGAGTTAATACGCCGTGGCTCATAAATCTGCCGTGAAAGGTCCGCCGACTGTCGGCCTCGATGTTAATGGCATTATGTCTTGCGTGGAGTGCGAACTCGTTTCCTGCGCCCGCGGACACGGCGCACACACATCCCGGCAGATTAATAAGTCATCATCATCATCATCGTCAGTTCAGCCGTAGGACGTCCACTGCTGGACATAGGCCTCCGCCATTGACTTCCACAAAGACCGGTGGGAAGCGGCTCGCATTCAGCGCGTTCCTGCGGTCTTTATTAGGTCGTCTGTCTACCTTGTGGGCGGACGTCCTACGCTGCGCTTGCCGGTCCGTGGTCTCCACTCCAGAGCTTTGCAGCCCCATCGGCCATCAGTTCTGCGTGCTATGTGCCCTGCGCACTGCCACTTCAACTTGCTAATCCGTTGGGCTATGTCGATTACTTTAGTTCGTGTACGGATCTCCTCATTTCTGATTCAATCTCGTAGGGAACTTCGAGCATAGCCCTCTCCATAGCTCGTTGTGCTACATTGAGCTTACCAAGTCTGAGACCAGTTTTCCGAACGCTGGCCAGCCAATGCCCAAAAGTATATTTTAAGTATTAGAACAATTATCTGGTTCCTGTAGTATATACATATAAACCCATAGTTTGAGGCTATACCTATATAGCGCTGTATGAAATATCCTACGATTTTTATTTGATAGATACCTGATAACGTACTATACTTGCGCAGCAAAAATGCTGCTACTTTAATACATTTTGATGTTACTAGTTAAAAAAATGCTTTCATCTTTGTCAAGTTTACAATTTACATGAAAATTGTCGCTCAGTGACGCGTGTACACAATTATCGGGCCGGACGCGGCACGGACACGGGGGTGGGAGTGGGTCTCGGGCACACTGCGGGGCTTTTTATTATATTTTACATTCTGTAACGCAGTGTACATGTGTGCACGTGGATTACGTGGCGAACCATCGTGTTGTACAAACATAAAGACTCGCTTGTGTCTTATATCAGTTTCACGAAAAAAGTATCTCGAGTTTATTTATTGAATACAAGACACTTTGTATGCTACGTAAAGACGAGTTAAGGCTGATGTCTGCATTGCTAGCAGAAGTTGCGAGTTCGTACTTTGAACTCTAAGGTTGCCTAGTTGCCTACCTGTGTATTCAAATTATATAATTTCTTTATTTCAAATCCATTTCCATCACAACCTCAAATGAAGTATTCAATGTGAAAATTGTTATTTTGTTTCTAGAACAGACGAAAGTCCCAACCCAACCAATTTAACTTACCCTTTGTATTTTTTATGGTTAACAGGTTAGATGTTTCACCGAAGGGTCGAAGTACGTTATCACACCTAGCCTAGCGAACTGGCTTTCAAGTGAGGCTGCCAGAATACACCGTTAGATGTTTGGCGAAAGACTTTTAACTTGCGGGTGGTAACTAACCTGCCGAGTACTAGAAACTACTTTACCGCCAAGCTCTGGTTTCCTTGCGATGTTTGTTTCGGCGCGGGAACTGACCGCGCTAACCACTTAGCTGTCGTCGCTACTAAATGAGTGTATGTTGTATGTGTGTGTAGGTGCGAGTGTCATCGTGCATGCATTACTTATTTATGTCATTTCAAATTATTCATATCCATAATCCAGTGAACGTTCCGACGGTGTTGATATTTGCAACTACGTGTTTATTCTATTTTATTTGCAGTAGTCTGAACAAAGGCCCGTTTGCATCATAATCCAATAAATTTCGGGATTCCTCATCCATTCATAACTTTTTTACCGTAAAAATATAGTTTTGCGTTTTCATTTTGTACGGAACAACTGGATAGCTGTCTACGAATCTACTGTTGTTTATGCGTGTCGGGTGGGCAATAAACAATTTATCGAATCGATTAAGGTATAAACGCTAAGCGTATGACCACGACTCATCTCAAGACCGGATATTGCACTAAATTATTAAGTTATGAAAGCATATATCTAAATGAAGCTGGTAAACCATTTTGTTTTAGTACAAATACAAATATTTTATTAATAACACCAAAGTTACAGTTTAATTAAACATTTAATAATACTTATTGTGGGGCGTTCTACTTTTCTACCGACAATCTGAGTGATAAATTTTTAGATTTCAAAAAAAAATAAAAGTGTAATTCTTTAAAAAAATGTATTTTTACATTATTGTCCAGTTATCGAAGATTTCAGATATGTATAGTGCATCGAAGTTTTGTTATTTACTTTTTATTTATTTTAAGTTTTATCGGAATAGTTAGAAAAAATAAACACCTCTGTCACAAACTAATATATTTATTAATTATTATGTCAAATCAAATTTACAGTTTTTTTTAACTTGGCATAACTAGAATACAAGCATTTATTATTATCGAACACGATTTATCCCAATTCTTGTTACAAATATAATATAAAAAATGACATTTAATACCACTCTGTCACATTTTTGCTCATTAAGACAACAAACTTTGAAATATTTTGCAAATAATTGAAATAAACATAGCTGAAATTCTGTTACTACCTTTTATGGTCAATATATAATAATATAATACGTTATTTTAGTGTATATGTTTTCAATAAACTGAACATATGCTGCTTTAATGCTTAATTACAAGGGGGACAAAATTGTGCTAGAGTATGACAGAATGGTAGATATTAATAGGCCAACATTTAAACTTAATCCTTTAAGGTTTTGAAAGTTTTTAAAAAGGATAACAAAACATAAGGCTTCTCTTACAATGCTACATAAGATATTATTTCTTGGTATAATCATTATTTGGTGCACGTAAAATCAGACTAATCTTTTCTTTTCTCTTATTCGACTTTTCAAATACTTCTATAACACGCCTTCCTCTTTTAACCGTAATCATTTTTATCAAGTTTTCAAACATCACATCTGATACATCTGATTTTACTAATTTAAATATTTTGTCAGTGTCAACAACAGTTTTATAAAATATCACCTGAACATCTCCATCTTCATCCACACAACTTTTTTCAACTCCTAAGTAGGTGCACACGACTTAGTTTCTACTGGGTACTTTTACTGACATAATACCATTTTTTATTAATAATGGGTCTCCAGACAGGTCACATGAAGCACCTGGTTTTATGTGCACAGGTTTTTTTCTGATTAACCAGAGGCTGAAGAGGCTGATCATCTTCTGAAGTAGTAATACTACTTCAGAAGATGAAGATGATACAATGTTATACAACAGTCTCATAAAATCTCTTTGTAGGAGCTCTAATTATTATGTTGTTTATTTATATCAGCCAATGGTTCTTTTTAATCTGAGGTTGGGCTTAACTACCTACCTAGCTTTACTTTTATAAAGAGCAACTTAATAAAAATAAAGCTAGCAAATAATATTTGTTGTGCAGCATTTTTTTATTACCAAAGTCTCTTGAAACAGTTGAAGTTTTAGTCCGGAACGGTTAATTGTTGTGTCTTGTAGGAAAGGATAGGATTGTTTTGGAGCAGTGTTTCATTTTGTTTTTGTTTTTAATGTTTTTGTAATGTTCCTTAATGGCACTTGTCAAAATACTATATGTATTTTCTTTTTTCTTCTTTATTCGGCGCTTTTAAATTTATCTTAATTTTTTGGTTTGGGTATATTATGTAATAAGCTGTCTTCTTTTATTTTTTTGGCGATGAAGTCTTTCCTTGTATTTTCGTATTTTTCTATAATTAATTTTACATGGCCTTGAAGTTTCATATTTTGCCTATAAATTTTCGATCTGTCTCGGCTAACTTTTTCTCTTCCCCTTGCTCTAGCAGCGGATGAGGTTGGAGTTAGTGAACGAGATCTAGGAATTAAAGGAGTAACCTGGGGTTTGAAGGAACAGGTGTGGAAGTCGAGTATTCATTAGAACGTTCTGCAAAGCTTTCTGTTGTTCTCTTTTTGTTTCTAACTTGCCATTTTATTTTCATTTGTCTGTGTACTCTTGGTGTCAGATCTTTGACTAGCTTTTTGCAAGCATGGTATCTTTCTAAGTCTTATCATTTCACTTCTACGACTTTTTCAGGGTCCTGTTTCCTTTTTTCACGACAACGTCACTGCTTTTCCGTCGCAAATAACGCTATTATTTAATTACCCTGATGATAATACCTTAAATGAATAAAATAATTGATAATGTAATATATAGAATACAAAAGATATCAATTAACTATTGTGAAAATCAATTACGGCAAAGTTTCTGACAAAAAATACCACTCCGTCACGAGCTATACTACTCCCGTCACAGCTATTTTGTGACAGAGGTGCCTCGTGACAGAGGTGTAAAATAACAGTGTTCGAGGATTTCAACGTTCATAAAATTACAAATTGTTCGTAAAAGTGAGTAAATATGACAGATATACTGGGAAATAATAATATTACGTAAATAAATGGGAATTACAATAATATTTTAAAGTAGTAACTTACGTGACAGAGCGGTCGCCGAATAAACACACGCACCTCTAGTTCACTACCAGCGGGCGCCTAACTCGGCTCGCTCCAGGGTGGGGTCTCAAGGCTTAAAGCCGAGAGGAGAAGGAAACCGTGCTGTTGTTTAGTGTTGAAGATCAAACAGCTAAGGCGTGTTTTTTGTTTTGCGAAATGCGTGACGGAAGATAGCAAGAAAAAACATATGCAGCCGTACCCAAGGATAAAATATTTTTTTGCTTAATAGTATGAACCTTTACGTTTATTATATTTTTATTAATCTAAAGACAATATTTCAGCATTTCAATAAATAATTTTATATTATAGGGTCCTATATGATTTTTTTAAGCGACATCATTTTGTAACATTAGGCAGCGTAAAGGGACACGCTTTATTTGTATGTAAAACACCTCTGTCACACGTTTCGAATACTATGTCACAATAATTTTGTAAAAAGCAAAAACAATAAAAACGGGATTTTAGTGTTATTATAATGACTATATGGTCCAAAAAATCTTGTGACAATAAAATTTGAGAAACTGCAATTTAGAACGGATACAGATTTTTTTTTCCTGAGGAGACACGTCATTGTCGGTAGAAAAGTAGAACGCCCCTTGTACATTTATCGCCGTTTTTAAGTCGAGACCGCGCGCGCGTTCTGTCTGCTACGAATACTTGAAAAAGGCCACCGGATATGACCGCAACTTAATTTTGGATTATACGATGAGTTCAGTATAAAGTAAAACTTACATTTACTAAAACTAAGTTCCACAGTTAGTATAGTATAAGTTTCAGTATAGTTTATTTTGAGTGTAGACACGGCGCGCCGCGGGGCTTTACGTCACTTCTGAAAAACAACTTCAATTTAAATAGAACCTAGTTGTAGAAAAGTAATTAAGTTTAAAAATACACGACAAGAAGACGTCTACCTACGAATACAAAGAAAACGACATCGGCAATTTTCACGACGTCCACTAAACAGAAACTTATGTAAGAATATATTTTACAGACGTCCTGACGGCGGGAGACGACTTTGCTTTACGCAACGAGTATGTAGACAAGTTTTTGTAATAATTCATGTTTGTTAGTAGTGTGCAGTACCTACTACTCGGATGCGACCGATTTCGAATGCCAACTTGACTTGTAAATCGTTTTAAATCTCTAATTATTCTTACAATAAATCTTCAACAGCGCTTTGCTCGATATCGTCCGACAGAGAATTTCTCGCGCTACAAAACTTCATCCATCATCAGGGCAGCCCTGCGCCGTGACGTCACTGCTGTGACGTCACCGCCATACGTCACTGTCGGCGCTGTAACTGATTACCTACCTGTTACTCGGTAATGCTGCTCTTTGTCGGATGATGCTGCGATGTGAATGCGCCGCGGCGCGGCTGACGGCCCGCGTCCCTTGTCCGCCGATTTAACCATCGCAGATTTTACATATGCTTAGACAGCTTTACCACTGGTTTATGTAATAACTAGCTGCGCCCCGTGGTGTTACACACTACATGTTTTCGGGTTAAAAAGTATCCTATGTCTTAATCCAGGCTCTCACCTATTAGTAGTTTTTTCGTGAAAGAGTAACAAACATCCATCCATCCAAATTTTCACATTTATAATATTAGTGGGATTCTTCGCAGACAGAGGTACTTCAACGTCTTTAATTCTGCTTACTCAGTGCCTGAATATATTTGTGTTTGTTATTCAGTAACTAGCAGCCTGCCCTGGTTTAGCACGTGTGCAATTTATAAAAAAAGAATTCGATCGCTACCAAACTTGGCAGCATCACTCGCCGGGTAAATTTGAAAATTGCCTCAAAATTTCATCAAAATCAGTCACGCCATTTTGGAGTCCATAGGAAACATACACACACATCGATTTTTATGAAATTAGATGGTTACTGGTCGTTCGAACAATCAAACCTAGTTATTTAGCAGAATCTTTTGGAATATTTTATTAAGTAAGTATAGCGACGCAAATGATTGATTATTCGTATCCTTATTTTTGATATCTTTGGGTTCCTATGTTATCGTATCGAATATTTGTGTAACTAAATAATAGTCTTACAAGTAATCAGTTGAGTAAAACAGAACCCAACCTCATTGCTTGTAGACCGTAGACCCCGCTACGGCGTAGATGCTCTACGCCAGATAGTGATAACTTTAATATTAGTATGGAAACTGACGTGATTGTGACGTACTTGGGGTTTGGTTTTATGTTTCTTTTTCATAGTTTGGTTGTGGCTGAAATATAGCCTGAGTATCCGATATAATTAAACGAGAGCAGTCCCGCATGTAAAACAAAAATGTATTTAATCTTACTTACTAGAACTCAAATTGTCTAGACGCGTCACAATGGTTCCTGGCTATCCCATCTCTGTTATCGGCGAGTAAAGTCTCGCTAGCCGAGGCTTATTGGCCTGCGCGACGTAATGTACTGATGAGTCCAGTAGCAATAAGATAAAACTTGCTGAGAAATTCGGCTAATGTCGATTTTTCTAAGTTCTTTTGAAGCAAACAATTGTCATAAGAATGTTTTAAGCAATGTTCTTTATTTTTTTTATGGTTGACGGGCTATGTGTTTGACTACAGCTCATCTGATGTGACAGTGTGGTAGAAGATGGTAAACACACTTAACACGTTCTTCGGCGTGTAAACCGACCTATATATTTAGTCTTGCTATATCTGTATACCTACTTGTATTTTGAAACCATTGAGGCAAGAGACTCATAGTCGAAAAAAATGGACAGTTTTAGGGGAAGCGTTATGCTGAAAAGCAACCTGGTATTTAAATTATCTAGTTAATGACATCGACAATGTTTATGCGAGTAATATAGTTTAATAAAGACTTACATTCTATTTAAAATTATTGTACGATAATAAAAAAGATATTTAGGAAATGCGTTTGAAATCACTCGGCACGTTTTCGATATTTATGAATCGACCGTATTTGCGTCGCGATGGATCCCCCGGCAGCCGGCAGGCGGGCGGGTCCGCCATCAATCGCGGGGCACGTCGGTCGGGGCGCGACCGCACTAGCTCACGCCGAGGGTTGACAACAACTATTACACGCCGCTCCCTGCATCCATCTCGCGGCGCCCACCCCGGACAACCGTCACAAGCTCAGCCCGCGACAGCGCGGCACACCAACTAGACACGATGTCGCGCGACATTAGGGGGAATTCACATAAACATTTATATATACCACTAGCTGCGCGCGTATTGGCAAACGTAGCGTAGGACGCCCTGAGACTCGATGGAGTGACGATATACGTAGGACAGCTGGCGGTGGATGGAAGCGAAAAGCCGAAGATCGGGCGATGAGTGGCGTATCTTGGGAGAGGCCTATGTCCAGCAGTGGACTCATATAGGCTTATGATGATGATGATGACTAGCTGCGCCCCGCGGTGCTAGTACTTGCTATATGTATTCAGGATAAAAAGTAGCCTATGTGTTAATCCAGGGTCTCAGCTACCTCCATACCAAATTTTACCCAAATCCGTTCAGTAGTTTTTGCGTGAAAGAGTAACAAACACCCACCCATCCATCCACAGTTTGCCATTTATAATGTAAGTGGTCTTGCAAGTTGCATTGTTACCGCGCTAGAAATGAATTATGACAACTTGCCAGTGTTGCAGTTGAGGAAGCCGAATGAGCAGTAAAACAGCAATTTTCCTTATTTCTAAGAAAGTCTAATACAAATACAAATACAAATCATTTATTAATAACACCTTTATTATTAACAGTTACAGGTCATTTTTCCATTCATATTTAAAAACTATTATCAAAATCATTACATATGTCAAAACAATGAACATGTCAATAAAGTAATATGTCACATATAAAATAATTATATCAATATAATTAAATGTCCATAAAAAACAAAAATATTATAATTACTTACTAGTAATTCAATAATCTCGTCTAATCTAATTAACGTAATCGGACTTGGATATCTACTGTATTTCCGCTTTTACCTATATCGTTTTGGGTGCGATAAAGATAAATTGTTAGGTTAATAACTTAACCTAACATTCAAGTATTACGTTTTTTATGTAAAAGTTATGAGACAAACGAGACGCTCTCCTGATGGTAAGAGATAACGCCTGTCCATGACCATTGCAGCGATACACAGAACTTTGAGTGGCAAAACAAAGTCTAGGGCATCGCTACTTTGGCGCGCATTAATTTGAGACTTTCGGTGGTTAGTTTCAACACCCCTGTAATTTTGTTAGCTGCGGTATCTTTCAAACCGGCACACAATAATGTTTACACACAACTGCTTATATTTGATACTACAGTGGTATCTACCTAGACGACTTCCTGCTAAGGAGATCTATCACAAAATGCAAATAGAATTTAAGTAATTCTTTGAAACTTACAGTAATATATGAAAATCACCAGGATCCTTCAAATACTTACAAACACGTGTCCGGCTCCCATTCCAGAGGTCCTGGATTCAAATCCCACGGCGCACACAACTATTTTTTCTAAGTTGTGTGTATAAGCTACTGCTAGACTCCAACAGTTCACTTAATGGTAGATCTCCTCGGCACTCCTGCTAGGAGAGCTGAACTGAGTCCTCTAGTCATAGTCATAGTAGTTTATTGATAACGTAAGTTACAAGGCAATTAAATAATAATAAAAAATAAATAATTAAACTAAAATAAATAGTTTAAATTACAAATGCACGAGGCAGGTGCCGCCGCAGAAACAGATGTTTTCGGTACTTGTCATCACCATTTACACGCAGCGCAGATTTCAGATTCCACAGAACATTTAACTGTATGTAATTCAGGAGCTACTGCGTCGGTTTGAGCTCACCCTGTATAAAATTCCTCATTAATCCACGGCCGGCGTCACTGCGAGAGACGTCGTGATGTCGGTTGAGTGGGTGCGCCGGCCGCGGAAATACTGTGAAGCTGTTACTTATGGGGAACGGGAAAAAAGAATTTTCTTCGGAACTCTGACGAGGGAATAGTTTTAAATGTTACCTACATACATAAAATAGATAACGGCTATAGATTTCTTTGTAACATTTACCTATAAGGTCGTCATTTTCAGGGTTCCGTATCTCAAAAAGGAAAGGAATCCTTTTTGCGTCACTCACCAAAATGTTTGCGATCACTTTCATATTTGCAGTTCGCAAACTGTTTTACAACAGTAAAGCTAAGTTTGTCTTTGTAATGGAACAATGTTTGGTGCTTTCATAGTTCCCGTTACGGACGAACTAACAACATACCTGCAAGTTTGTACGGAACCTTCGGTGTCTTTCAAGTCCAATTTATTAGTAAATAAAAAATGAGCCATATTATTTTATTTATCCAAGGTAGATATACATTTTCTACATTCTAAATGCAAATAGGTTTTTTCGTCTTCTAGGCAAGCGTGCTCCATCGTAGACCACATCTTCACTTAGCATCGAGTAAGATGGCAGTCAAACACAAGCCTAATGAAAAACTAACAACATACACACACTAAAACACAACCGTGTGACTGTGACTCAGTCGATCGGTCATAACCAGTTTGCCAGAATCAGATGTGGTGTTTGTAAAATATAGTATACATGATAATACAAAACATACAATTTTAGATCATGTTACTGTTTCGGATCCACAAAACTTGAACTTCACTGGTTACTTTTGAATTTGACCATTTATAAGTACTGGTAAGTTTTGGGAGCAGCTAACGCATGAGCGCGCGGGTTATGTGGATTGTAAATACTTGTACAACTACATTCCCCGCTTAGTTTGTGTTGACGAGGTCAGCGCTAACTTTAATATTAGCTTAGTCCGCGTGCGAGCAGGAGCAGTGTTACCTGATCATATTTCAAAAAATACCGAGTTTTCCACTTTAAAAAACCGAGTTTACGAAAAAAATTATCCGTTTGATGAAACAAAATAAAGCAATGGAAGCAATAAATATCTTGAATCTTGAAATACAGTGCAATTAAATGACGTATGACTAATGAGGAACACCCTACTCTCTGCGCTGTGCTCGGTCGCGTTCATAAATTTACGATATTTTTCATAAGCAGCGTTCATTATAATACGAAATATTGTTTTTTGTTGACAAAACAAACACTGTATTTACGTATTAAAATACTGTGTACAGTAGATGGCGCGAAAATTCGGCAGATCTCCTGTAATTACAGTGTATCTGGTAACACTGACGCCGAGTGACGCCGCAGCTTCATATTTACAATAACTTGGGTCACGAGACATTTGTAAAGTTTTGTTTGAGTTGCAGCGCGTGTTCGAGAGTTGAATGTTTAATATTTTAGTTATTTAGTGTATTTCCGCGTAGTTTTAGTACGCTGCGCTTACTTTGTCTCTTTACTTTTACATTAAAAAAAAACTATTTTTTCTACAAAAAAGTAAAAGAAGTCGTATCCAGCGCGCGTAGACAACGTCTGTTGCCCTTTCATTTAGCTTTCGTTCGTTCCCCGAGACTTAATTTCACTCGTGGAATTTGTTTTCGCATGGAATAAGCGCGGCCTGTGTTATTTGCGCACATTCTCCGGCACAGAGATTAAATGTACGTCTGTATCAGCCTTCATCTCTCGAGCTGAAGTGGCGAGGATAGCTTGTAGCGCGTCTAGATCAAGAATGACCTCGAGCTGCCGCAGAGCATCGCGAGGAAACCAAGCAAGGAAAGCTCGTTAGTGATTACTTTCAAACGGTTCTTTTTTTGCCGATCATCTAAGGATGTGTTTAGGCCGTGACACTTGAGAGCCGCTTCCTGTTTTGAACTCGGGTGTAACAAAGAATTAAAGAGAATAAGAACACGATTTAAAATACATTTATTTTACAAAGGCCAAAAAATACCGGCTTGGCTGATTTTGGCGCTTAAATTCTCTATCTAGACATGATCGCAGTTTTATACCACTTTTAGCTTTTGGACAGGCGACTTGTCTCATGTTTTATAGAACAAAAAAAAGTTAGGCAAGCCCTACAGTGGAGTCACGCCACGGCTGCCGGCGGCTCCGATGTGTACAGACCTTAGCCCTCGCACATTCCTTCCGCGACAATTATTAGGAGGAGACTTTTGAAATAAGTTCGCGGCATTGTCCCCGCGGGAGCGACGCCGCTGAGCTCGGGCGCTCGGTTGCTACCTGGCGTCTATATAAATGTACCCGCTAGCAGCAGGGAATCCTCCCGAAATTGCTCGCTCGTCGGACAAAGGCAGGTTTGTTAAAAATAACGCCTTATGGCCCTTTGAGACCGATTGCGGTTTTCGAATTATTTTTTTCGCCCTTTGTGGCGCGCGGTTTGACAGTCTTTTGTTCTTTTACGCGCTTGTGTTAACTCATTGAGGGAAATTAAGGTTTTAATGATATGGGCCAGCGAAGCTGGAATCTGGGGTGTTATAGAACTCTGCAATCAAGACATGTCAAGTCGACTCTACATACGATATTGAGGATGGCTTTTTGTTACTAAGTATATACTGTGACCCGTTAAAGTAAACTATTTTGATAAGTAGTAAATAAAATAAATACGACCTGAATTGAATTGAATTTACAAGACAAGCTCTTTTAATGAACAATCACTTTCGGGTCAATCCTGCAAAGAGCAACACACAAATTACAGATAAACATTATGACAAAATGTCCAAGTTCGAGTTTTAACTAAAGATATCTGAAGTAAAGAAAATACATTATTTGATTACTGAAAGGTAGACTACAAGGATTTACGCAAACATTTTGGTAAACATACACAATAATTAAACGGTGCAAGCATACGGGACCCTATGCACGCGGTTCTGACTCACGCTACGTACATTTTGCATGATAGGCATTATAATTGGTAACGTTCCATTATTTGGATTTCCCAAAAACGTGAAAAAACAAAATCGAGTTTAATAAAAGGCGAATGTTTTCACTAGATACGCATTATCAAATTAAAAATAAATACCCCGGTAATTGCTTTCAAGCAGTCCAAAACAATTATTGTACTTCCTGTGCATTCAATTAATTAAAACAACAATTTGGAACCCGTTTCCAATATATTTGGTGCCTAATTGGTTCGTGCTGCATTCGTGTCGGGCGATGATCGATACAGTGACGTCACCGCATGCGACTCGTGTGTATTCTGTGTCACACACACATCGCGGCGCTACCTAACATCATATTCTATTATTGCATATGTATATAATTACTAGCCGCGTATCGCCGGAGCCGTACATTCACAATATTGTTCAATTATAAGATATACTAAGGCCTTGCTGTAATTTTCCGTTCTGATCTCAAAACTTCATATAACTCTTAAAAATGTCTGTGAATTTATTAAAAAATAATACCATCGAGCCTCAAACAAAGCGAAGCTTATACTATGGCGATCAGATAGCTGTTAGAATACTTACATACTTTATTTTTGTAAATACATATCTACTTATGCTACGTGTTTTCAGGGTAAAAAGTAGCATATGTGTTAATTCAGGGTCTCAGCTACCTCCGTACCAAATTTCGTCCAAATCCGTTCAGTAGTTTTTGCGTGAAAGAGCAACAAACATCCATCCAGTTGATCATCCATTGAGTCATCCATGACAGTTAAAAACCATGACTATCAAATACCATCACGTGGCTTTCAGAAGTAAGCGGAGACACAGACAGACGCTGATAGCGACTTCGTTTTATGCTATTTATAGAGACTTCACTCTGTTGAAGCACAAGTAAAGCAGTAACTGTGCGGAGAGCGAAGCGCGTCGGACGTAGGCGTAGTACTGTACAATATCCGCCTCACCAAAACACAAAGCAATTTAGTTCCATAAACGTCTTGAAACAGCATTGTCCAAATTTCGACGGCAAACAAAACATGGGCTTAATTGAACACAAGCACATAATAAGGGCGTATGTACACGAGCCGATAGTGGCACGTCCGGGCCGTTCGGTCCGCAAACAGGGGCCCGGGGAGCGCCCGGGGCCCGGGGCCCGGGGCCCGCCGGCGACCCCGGCCTGCTCGGGGGCCACATTACCTTATATTGGCGATGATGACGTGTGCCCTAATTTGGAAGAGTTTACAACGTGACTCAAGAACATAGAGGTGCGGAATACCTACTTCAACTCGCTAATAAAAATGTTACAAAGGTTTGCGATGAAATTTTCAAAACTGGTCAGGTGATTTCGCTTGTTATCAAATCAATTATTTATTTAATTTTTTTTAATATATTAGTTTTTTATATACATAAAGAGATGGTAAGATATAACGCATATCCAATGGCTTGTATGATCTCCTTATTCCGGTGCTAGAAGGCGCTCTCTCGGCGCCCTGCCGCGGCCCTGTGCGGACCCGGGCCGGACAGACGATATCGTTATTATCGGATATCCGAGCAAGTTATGATGACTAAATAAATTGTCCAGGAATAGTTTGTCTTTTAAAACTACACTCATATGCTTCAGAACCAAGGTTCTTGGCTGCTAGAGATTTTGTTTTATGACATTGACGAGTATTTCAAAATTAAAAGCTACTTTTCATGTCATTTTATTATTTTGACAATGTTTTTTTTAAACTCACATGTTTTTATATTGACATATTACCAGCACGCATCTTATTTGACATTTTGTTTTCATTTATTGACATGTATTCAGCGTTTTATATCTCTTTTAATGATACACATATTTGAAATGATTTCACGAAATTTGTAACTATTGGTGTTATCAATAAAATATTTGTCCCACAACAAGGAGTGGACCTCGATAGCACCAAACAGAGAGGCGTGGAAGGGAGGGGGAAGAGGCCTTTGCCCAGCAGTGGGACAAAGTGGGCTAAAATAATGAATAATAATACATTTGTATTTGCATATTGTTATAATTAAATCCTCAGTACATTTAAAAGTGCTGCGCATTCTTGCTGGATCCTCTGTAGTTTATTTTTGACACGGACTTAGCAAAATAGTCTCGTAGCATACTACGTACCCTCGGAATCGGAATCCAGAAAACGAACGAAAATAAGAACATATTGCAATATGTCGAGCTGCGTCTTATAGCTTCAACCGCAGCGGGCGGGAGGCCGGCCCGCAGCCCCGGCCGACAACTTTCAAATTGCGACCCGCTGACCCGCCGTCACCGGACGCCGCGCCGTTCCGATACGACCCCTTGATGAATTCTATTTGTTTGCTTTATCCCACTCCTTCCCTGCTCCCTCCATGGGAGCTGTTCGCCCGGCAGTGGCTGTAACGGTTCACTCCCTATGAATATGTAAATTTTCTGTAATAAAGTGATAACAAACGTCTGCGATCCGCTGAGAAGCTGAATTCGGAATAGTTTGGTTCCAATCTGTCCCTAGACGCTTGTCCTCGGATGGGTACATATAGCAATTTTATTCCTGTTTGTCCTTATCAGCGTTGTTGGGGGCCAGATAAGAGCTTGTATGTCTATCCTAATACAGTTTTAATCTATCCTGAAAATTATTGTTTAAGTACCTACAACTGACAGCTAAGCGCTTCTAAGCCATTTTGAATCTTATTTTATCTATTTAAATTCTGGTGAAATTGCAGAGCTAACTATCGACAGTCTCAAAGAAACGAGCGCCAAAGCAGCGATGTCCTGGACTTTGTTTTGTTACTCAAAATTCTGTGTATCGCTGCAATGGTCGTGGAAAGGCATTTATCTCTTACCATCAGGAGAGCGTCTCGTTTTATGAATTACTAGCTGCGCCCCACGGTGTTACCCGCAACATGTTTTCGGGATAAAAAGTAACTGTATGTATCCAGCTACCTCCATACCAAATTTCATCCAAATTAGTTCAGTAGTGTTTGCGTGAAAGAGTATCAAACATCCATCCATCCAAACTTTCACATTTGAAATATTAGTGGAACTAAAGGTACGTATTGAATAATTGTCAAAGCGTAAAAGATTGCTTTTATATAATTATAACATCGCTCTGATGCTAATATCCAAAACATGTTTACAGTATTCCGCGGGTGGTAAAACAAAAGGGGATAAAATCTTAAGTAGCTATTAATTGTGGCGTGCAAGGGGTCCAATACAGATTGTACATACATACCTACTTCAACACAGTAACAACAGTATATGTATTGTTTCCCGTTGGAATGAGCTATTTGTGTCTCCACAACATTTTATGTTATTGAAGAATTTCGCTTGAAAATATCTTTTGAATGTTTTTTTGGGAGAATAAAGATTATTTTTCAAATTTGGAATGAGTTACGATGGTACACCAACAACTAATAAAATTACTTTTTTCTGTTTGTTTCTGGATACTACATAAATTGAAGCAAATCAATTGAATTGGAATTGAGATGTCATTACACAGCGCGACCCGAAGTTTCAGTAAAGAAAAATTGAACTTTATATTATCCTTTTTATAGCCCCTTTACATTACCACCGTATTGTAAATTATAATTAAATAATAATAATTGTTATTATTTAAAACAAAAAGATGTCTGTCAATATTTTTGAAGTTTATCTTACTATCGTCTGTTTCACTCACTTTTTATGACGAGATTTTTTAACCTAATTTTTACTTTTCCGTACAACTTTTCAAACATTTTCTAACATCCAATCTAGAATAAAAAAGAATTAGCCGTTCTGAAGTGACGCGTTACATATATTCGACAATTGATTTTTATTTATTTAGATAATCTTCTAGTCTGATTAGGACGCGGATGCCAATTCCATTTCCAATATTTTCCGGGCGCGTTTCCGCGCGGTCCCGCGCGTCCCCGCGCGTCCCACGTCGCGTCAGCCACGCAGTCATGTATCGTCCTTATAATTCAATATCCGGAGCTGAATTATTCATGCAGAACCGCGATTACATTGTGAGGTATTTTTGCTTTCGCGCGAGAAATGAATTCGGTATGGTTTCGTTACATCAGCGTGGTAAAAAAATCTAGTATAAGCCAGGATTTACGTTGGAAATACAAACACACAAAGCGCCATCTAGCTCCAAACGAAGCAAAACATGTACTGTGGGAACCAGATTACTGATAGAATACCAGAACGCAGAACAAATGTTTATTGTACATATAACCAAACAGTCACCTAGCTCTTAGAATTTCGACCCGTAAATGTTCAACGAAGCCCTAGAACTAGGTAACTATTGGTCCGAGCCTTATTTCGATCCGTGAGGTTCGTAACTTGCCTGTTGTTGGCAAAGTTAGAAGAAAATTCAAAAGTGAGTGACGTCATCAAGCTGATATAATTGTTTATGAAGTGCAATGTTCTTTAGCCGCGTTTGGCGATTATTGGTAGGAGCACAACTTATGGGGCTCCGTCCAGGAACCGCTCATGTGACGTGTTTTAGGTTTTACGCAACTCGCCTGATATTAAATGTTTGTAAATTTAGTTATCGACTGAAATTGAATTCTCAAGTGAGGCTGCCAAAACACACCGTTAGGTGCTTGGCGGATTTTCAACTTGAGGGCGGTAACTAGCCAGCCGAGTACTAGAGAGTACCAGCACTGGTTTTCTCACGATGTTTTCCTTCACCGGTAGCTTCAAGCTCATTGTTGGGGTTTGAACCCACGCCCTTTGGTGACAATACTATTGTTCGTGGTTATTCTTTCTTTCCCTTGGGATTTCAAAGTTTCAAGTACCATTCACCTGGCTAGGTGTGCTTTACCATCTTCGACCACACCGTCACTTAACATCAGGTGAGCTCTGGTCAAATGCCTAGCCTGTCAACCATTAAATGAAAATCACAGGAGATGATTACGCCGGCCTGAGTCACTTCAAGCCACTATCTTACGTTTGATATGGTCACTCTGTTAAGGCTCGGGGCGTCATTACACATTATCGTAGTATTTAAACATCACTCTGCTATTACAAAATAAAAGTGAAACCGTGGAGCGTAGCTAGTTGTATTACAGAAGCAAATATAAAGTAGCTGTATTGCATTCAATAACCGACTTAGATAAATAGATCCCTTTTGAGGTTCTTTCAAGCATCAGTCCCCGCCGTGCCTGACGCCTGACGAGCCCGTCAAGCATCAGTCGCAGCCCTCAAACAGTATCAAACCTCACGTCGTTACAGCCAACATAATTAAGCTCCCAGTTATCACGTCAAGCGCTGTGCAAAGATTAGGTTGGAGCAGAAGGGCAGCCTCCGGACCGCGGAGTGTGAGGGGGAGGAGGGGGCGGGCGGGAGGGGAGGTTACTGACACGGTGTTAATATAGAAGCAGGTCGGGAGTTGACACAACGAAACCAAAAACATAGGAGGCTGTGCGATTTAACATGATTTTGATCCTACTAATGTTATAAATGTGAAAGTTTGTATGTTTGTTTGTTACTCAATCCCGAAAAAACGGCTGAACGGATGTGGATGAAATTTGGCACACATATAGAACATGAATAAATGATAAACATGAAATGTCATGTTTATTATTTAAAATTAATATTATATTTAATTTTTATGAATGTAACTTTTTGCATAATAAAAATATTCTATTCTATTCTCATACTTAACACTAATATTAAAAAAAATTAGTGTGTTTGTATGTACACATTTTTGTTACTTCAATCGTAACAAACAATACAGGAAAATTAATTTTAACTCAGTGGTGTTTAAGAGTTAGCAAATCCCTCTCCAGCGAGAGCTCAGTCAGGCGCCGACTTCGTGAGGAGGAGGTTAGCCTTGATTTGTGGCGCCGCGTGTATCTGAAAGTTGTCTTGTTAATGAATGTTCAGTCTGCACATAGCGCCCCCTAGTCAATATAATTAGCATGCCCCGGAGGCTTTCATTAGCGCGTCCGTGGCGTTGCGTGCCAGCGAGTTCATTCCACCCGCGGTACAAGAAGAACATTCCCATGACATAACGTAATATCGTGGCTTCAAAGGATTGGAACGTGTGCAAGTAATGTATAACGAGCCTCGCGGTGTCTCCTGACAATATTGGAATTAATTTACAGATGGAAATGGCTGAGGCTTTGAAAGAGCTTGGATTGAAAGTAGTTCAAACACACGAGTGTCAATAAGAGAAATGCTGCCAGTGAAGTAAAGTGCCTATTTTTTGGTGGCGGGGAGCTGGAATGTTAAGCACATCCTGGAATAAGAGCTAGCTAGTTAGAGCTAGTGATCATTTTTTGAGTAACGGTGGTTGGTGATTAAATACTTGATATACCATGAAATCTTTTCTCATAATGTTTAGCTGCATTAAGTTCATTCATCAGAGAACCCATCCATAGAGGTATTTGTGTTGAACGACTCTGGAGCTGGTAGTACCAGTACAATGTACATTTAGAAGTAAGCTGTACGTCTCTCAGTAGGTGCACACGTGCGTGAAGTGTTCCCCTTTCTTCTTAGAAAAACACTAATGCCGATTCATTGCCGTGAAGGAGCCGCCGCCGGCGAAAGTTTTCTTCTTCATTCGAAAATACTTTTTGTTTTTTTTTCTCCCAAATCAAACAAATGAACATGAAATTACTTTAAAAAGTAATAATCTACATATACACTAATTATAAAGAGGAACGATTTGTTTGTTTGTTTGTATTGAACAGGCTCCGAAACTACTGGAGCGATCTGAATAATTGTTTCATCATTAGAATGCTACATTATCAGACCGACAGTACAGTCTGTGCCATAGCCTATATTTTAATATTGACAATAGACAACACTTTGTTTGGGACATAAAACACATTGTACACATTTTATTGTTCATCGAGTTTTGTTTTCCCATGCGAAGCCGGTGCGAGCTGCTAGTGTGAAAAAAAATAATTAAAAGTTTAAAATTTTTACAAACCAGCTTCCATTGAAAAAACCATGTGCGATGGAAAGTAGGTACTCGTGATAACAAAAATACTAGCTACTGATAATGTAGCATTCTAATGAGGAAAGAATTATTCAGATCGGTCCAGCAGTTTCGGAGCCAAACAAACAAAAGTTCAAATCTTTCCTCTTCATTATTATTAGTGTAGATAGGCTAGGGTTTGTTATTATAGGTTCCTTTTAGTAATTAATAGTATAACATGTTGGATGTGTGGAGAGAAGACAGCACTAGTGGGGCCTTAAGAGAACTCTTACAAGAAAAGCACTAAGTTCGGGCTGCAATAATAGGAGCGTTCCGAGAAGGTTAAGGTTGGCTGTTTAATGAAATTCGGTGGAGACGGGATGTACACTTCGACGGCTTGGAGATAAAACGTCCTAAGCAATGTTTTAGTCAAATCGGTATTTGTAGGGCCGACTTGGAAGATTACACTTACTTTTGTTTCATTTTTATATAACTAGGTATTTTTATTTGAATCTTAATATTGTCTTTCGTGAAAATATTTAAGGCACTATAAGTAGCCAAAATAGTTTTGTCAATACACTTTTTTAGCAAAGCATTTTGAAGTAGTAAAAACGTATTTATTTTTGTATATAAAATCTTTTATCTCTAGAAAATTTAATATTTATCTATCCATTAGGTTTTATCTATTTAGAAAAAATCCTACAGTAATAATTCTAAAATATATTTTCTATGTAAATTTCATAGTCTTTTATTTATTAATCCCAAGCTATTTATAAATACCGATATGCAAAAGATGTTGAAAGTTTCAGACTTTTTTTGAAGCACTAGACAGTGACTTTAAAAAAAAATACACAAAACTTGGCATATCCAATAAGTCAGTATAATCTTTTGCCGATAATTTTTTAAAGTAATGAATGGTCACGAACAGAGTTTTTACTTACCATCAGGAGAGTATCTCGGTTGATATCTCTGTGACGCTTCTCATCGATTCGACAAACTAGTATTTGATAAAATTGAGTTAAGTGGCTGTGAGTGGCAGGCGCCGACGCGCCGTGTGCATGTCGGGTATCTGTACTCGGAGGTTCATGTATTATGCATGGAACTTGAGCCGGCGTAACACCGACATGATTATTTTATTGTGCCCCATATTGTTGAGTATTTGTCTTTTAAATATTTACTTCGGTACTTCGTCTTGTATTCTATGGACGTGCGTTGAAGGGTGAAATAGTGCCGTCCTCACTATCGACTTGTGTAATACTTACACTCTTGTATTACTGCTAACACTTTTCATATTCAGATTCAGATGGTATGTTATTGTAGAATTACGTTACATTTAGGCCTTGATTATAAGAGTGTCAACAGTCTTCTATACTATTATAAAGAGGAAAGATTTGATTGTTTGTTTGTATTGAATAGGCTCCGAAACTACTGGACCGATATCAAAAATTCTTCACCGTTGGCTAATTTTTGACCCTATATTCCCACGGGAACGGGAACTACGCGGGTGAAACTGCGAGACGTCCGCTAGTTCATTATAAACACATAATGTTTGCCTAGATACTATTATTTATGAACAAATGTCAAACTAATTAAATCAAATGAAATAATTATACAATGACGAATGTGAAACGTTGAATTAATGTAATACCATGTGTAGATTAAGGCTTTTGTTACCTAAAAAAATGTCCTGCAATAAGTAGATGATTTTCTTAATGGATGGTAAGGTGCGGTTTCACCTGGGCTTTCCGTGTTAAAAAATAACCTAACTATGTATTCTATCTCTCCAGCCGCTACAACATCACTACAAATATTTTAACTTCAGTAGTGCGGCAAAGCTTTCCGCTAAATTGTTTCTACGTCTGTTTTTTTTTTACCAGAAACACTTGTAACAGTTAAAAATTAAAATATGATTTCTTAAAATAAATATAACATTGAATCAGTATTCTCAAAGTTAGACAATAAATCAAAAACTAGACGACTAATATTTGGAGTAAGTGAAGGACCATCATTTCTCGACAACGCAATAACTTGAGGTTTTATCGCGGAATAGAGAATAGTTGTAACTGCCTTACACCAACATGCTCGCTCCCTGTCTAATGTACTCGAGTAACGCAGTCATAGATCTTAAAACTAAGGAATGTTTAGACTCAAAATGTCTGCACGCACACGTGCAAACATTTTGATTCTACGACGACTCTGTTTTAGGGATACCTCTCGAAGTCTTTACTAACTACAAGGGACTGATCTTATTTAATGCTTGACAGGCCAGGTGTGATCGAAGTAAACCTTGTCTAGAAAGGCTGCCGGAATACACTGTTATGTGCTTGGGGCAGATTTTGAACTTTAGGGTTGCAGCTAGCCAGCCGAGTACTTGAAAGTACCCCACCACCGTGCTATGGTTTCCCCATGACTTTTACCTTCATCGGCAGCTCAAGCTCATTGTTAGGGTGTGAGCTGAACTACTGAACTATCATCGCTACAAAAACTCTTCTACGTTTGTGTTTCATACAAGATGACCGCTCACCAGCAAAGTGGGCGCGCGACTGAGTTGCCACTGGAGAGGAATGCTTTGGACACCACTCAGTGAGACCACTGAGAATGTAACGTTCATCCTTACGAAGTAATTAAGCATTAATCAAGTGAGGCTGCGTACATTAGGAGCAAACAGCGGCGCAATTACCGCTCGCCGTTAAGCACTACCAGCTACTATTTAATTAGTGGAGCAGATAAGTAAACATGTTCTGTGTTTGCAGTGTTGGTACAACGCCGGATTGAAATACACGTTCCGAATGCTGACACATACTATATTATGATTTGATGAAAATCGAATTCGGTTTGTAAATTTAAAAATGTAGATTTTTTGCGTATATGAAAGCTTTGTAACAGGATTCTGTTAATCCTAAACATTGTATAAATGTTTATTTACACGCCGACGAGCGTGGGTTCAAACCTCAGCAATGAAATTGAGGTGCCGGTAAAGGATAGCATCTTGAGGAAACCATAGCATGGTGGTAGAGTACTCTCTAGTTTTACTCATAGCTGACTAGCAACCTCAAGTTGAAAATCTGCCGCCTAAAATTAACGGTGTGTCACCATTCTAGCCTTTCTTGTTTACCATCTTCAACAACACCGTAACTTAACATCAAGCGAGCTAACCTGTCAACCATAAAAAACATCTTAGCTCTTCGTCCATCTTACCTTTACTGGCCTGTATCTTTAAACCATTAGTAAGACGATGAAGTGTTTACAAAATAAGTGTCTTTTTGGGGTCAAGTAAGTAATGAAAACCAGGCAAGTGTTGGTCAGACTCGCACAAAGGGCGTCGATAGGGACTAGCATAGACACCATCAAGAAATACGTATAGTAGTACGCATTCGGTAATAAATCTAAAAAAGGCTATTTCCTTTTATGCCCGATAGGCACGTTTGTATTGTAAGACATTTTTCAATGGATAGTCTAGTACTAGTCTTTCTTAAAAACACATTTTTATAATTTAGTAAGGATGTAATGTCGCCATTTCATGGGATATCGAGCCTTGTGTTAGTTAGCCCTAGGCAAGTTCGACTCGTAGTCGGCTTCCTTCGTACAGTCACCTACCCGCAAAGCGAGCGCCAGAGATCACCGTTTACAAATGGCGGCTGGCGGCTGGCGGCGCGCGGCGCGCGGCGCGTCCCGGCTCTGCTTCCGCCCGCGCGGTATTTTTCTCGCTCCACCATCATTTTTTACTTCGACCAAAAATCGCACTTCCATTTATCTTATTCAGAACCCGAGCTTTTCTATAAAACGATTTCTTATTCAAAAACGCGGCTGAATTCAATAGAAACGGAGGCGAAAATTCTTCATTAATTACATGATACTGTCTTAGAAGTTAAGGTTTTGTGTGAGTTCAGAAGAATTCGGATTCTGAATGAAACATTGAAGATTTGTAAACAAGATTATCTTCAGAGAAAAAAATATTTAGCTGATTATGTTTTTGTTTGCGTGTAGTGAAATCTTCTCTAGCCTTGTATTAACGTAACCTAACCAAAAAGTTGAGCACTTCTTGGTTGGAGCTAAACTTATGTGTTCGCGTCACCGACATGCTTATGTGACGTTTTTTAAGTTTCCACTATTGTCGGCAATCTCTATGACTGCCTATTTTTATCTATTGCAGATGTAGCACAAGCTTTTTGCCGCGGGTTTATCTAAAATGTATTTGGAGCATAACCTTTCTTTCAAGAAAAGATAGCTATTTATAAGATGATATAACTTGGTGGTAGATCTTTCCAGATCTTCGGCCACCAAGCAGTAGTGTGTAAACATACATGTATTCCAGTTTGAAGGGACAGCAGCTAGCAAAATGTTACGGCTATCGAAACTACCTATCCAATGTCCCAAAGCAGTGATGCTCTGTACTTTGTTTTGTTACTCCCAGTTCTGTGTATGGCTGCAATGGTCATAGACATGCGTTGTCTCTTACCCTCAGGAGAGCGCCACGACCGTCTCATTACATTTACTTTAAAATTCTCTCAAATTCTCTTAACTCTTGCAAAAGGCCGTCGGGTCTTAGGGTTTAAGTACAAATGATGAGGTCCCACCGATGATGTCTATCGGAAAGGCAGCAAGCGCCGTAAAGTCCACGATTGAGGCCCGAGATCAAAGAAAGGCTTTAACCACTCGTAAAACCTTATCTTTATCCTTCAAACGGGAAACCTAAAAGTCTGCGATGTCTCTGATCTTGTTAGGCTTTTGAATCTGGTTTAGGGCGACCTTTTGCGATTCGAAATTATCGACGAGAATCAGTTAGAACTCGGCTGTGAAATTAAAATAGTCTTAGTAATAGTATACCAAACGGTAAAAAGTATCATTTGAAAATTATGTTTTGAGACTTGTACTGAGAAGCAAAAATGTTTCACGTCATTGTCAGGAGAACTCCATAAACTCTAAAGGCAACGAAATTGAAATCAAATGATTAGAAAAGGTTATTATGTGACCCTTTCTAATCGGTTATACCCGAGATACATTTTCGATTGTAAAAAGATGAGACAATATCTGGACGTTCTAATTATAAAAAGAGCTTTGTATGTATCAAATTAAATTCAAATTATTTTTATAATTATGTATGTTATAGTTTTTATATGAGACGATATATGTGGTAAGTGGTAACTTGTTTGCAACACATTCAATTAGAAAGCCTGCAAGTTAAAAATGCATTTCTTATGAAAATATATAGATATATAGCAGTACTTAAAAAAGGTTTTTTTTGTCGAACAGGACGGCGCTGCCAAACGGCACTCTGTGGCTGGGCGCTTTCTCGGCGGCGCAGTACAGAAGCGACGTGCACGCGGCCGTGTACCGGTGTCGCGCGGCGAGCTCCATCGGCGCCATCTTGTCGCGCGACATGCGCCTCGACGCAGGTCAGTTACAAGCGGCACGCTGCGGCTAGGTGCGTTCTCGGCGGCGCGGTAGGCAGAAAACATTATACGTTTACATATAGTAATATACGGGTAGCTTTGTATTCATTCGTTACTGCAGCTCCAACCGCAAATGTGTGACGTCGACGCGCGGTCGGCCGCTGCAGGCGCTGCGGCGGCGGCGCGGCGGCGGCCGTCTCCCGCAGCGTACAGCACTTTCTGATATAACTGGACATTGCTCGGACTGCTGCAACTATAAAATAAACAATTTAATACACGTTCAAAATAATACAAAAATCTCCATCTAAAACTTTAACTGTACAGGGACTTATGCGTATACTTTACATACATCCTATTTTGTCTGAACCAAAGCTTTTGAACTGAGCTAAAACAAATGTACTGTTTCTACGTATCTATAGACAGTTATAGTCTTTTGAGACAATTTTTCAATCCCAGCTGACTTTAGGACTCACTGACTCACTGGCGCGTCATCTCTTCCACTCTTGTGTCAATTTTGTCCACTATTTTTCTGTCGCTTTGATAACCTACTATTAAAGAGATTTATTTCTCTTTTTCTACACATCTTCAGTCATTCCAGTGTTGGAGATCAAGACTTGGGTAGTTACGCCAGCAAAGCGAAATAAATATAAATAACTAAGGACATTTGACGCAGCGCCATCTAACTCCAAACTAAGCAAGGCTTGAATTATGGGAACCAGAAAACTGATGGAATACTTACACACTTTTTAAAAATAATTACATACTTATACATTTAGAAATCTTAGATAAGCACATCTAAATGCAAATTGGCCCGTTTTTCTATATTTAGGTCAAGATCTCAATGAAAATGAGGGTGCACTCACTCGGATCGCGACATCTACCCTCAACTCCGCTAAGCAGTTATTGATAAAAACAGCCCCTAATGGAAATGTGGTTTGACCCTGACGTGATGGAAGCCAAAGAACAACAAACAGATGTACACTTAACTTTTATAATCATTTTTTAAATCAAAATAGGTATTGCATTAGACTACAATCATCTTATCTCATGTTAAAATTACTCTTAGAAATGTAATTATACATTTACTTTAAACTTTACCTATTTTACTAGGTTTTTTATTCCCCAAGATAAAGCTGTCCAGCAATCAAAATAGGTATTTAGAAATATATCAGTCATTTCCTGGAATCGTATTTTTTGAACTTCTTTAGCTTCATTGAGCGATATTTATATATAATAGGGGCAAAACTTATGGCTTCTTATGACTTGCTAATATAACCTGTTTTAAATTTTTACTTCTGTCGCCAATCCCCGCATGTTTTTTTTTTTCTAATGGTTGACAGGCTAGGTGTTCGACCACAGCTCACCTGATGTCAAGTGAAGGTGTGGCCGAAGATGGTAAAGCACACCTAGCCTGGAATGCAACTGGCTCTCAAGTGAGGCTGCCGGAACACACCGTTAGATGCTTGGCGGCAGATTTTCAACTTGAGGGTGGTAGCTAGCCAGCCGAGTACTAAAGTACCCTACCACCATGCTTTGGTTTCCTCACGATGTTTTCCTTCACCGGCAGCTCAAGCTCATTGTTGGGGTTTGAACTCACGCCCTTCGGCATGCGAACCTACCGCGCTAACCACTGAGCTATCATCGCTACAAAATTCAATTTTGTTTCACTTATATAATATTCGCGAGTAATATCAGTTTACTTTTTACTGGCTAACATAAAATAGTACCTGTCATTTATTTCCTTACACGCGCAGAAATGAATTGTCATTCCAATATTTTTAAGACGTGTAGGTACACAGTTATGACACACGTGTTCACCAAAATTCGTCGCATCTACACAAGTATCCGCATAATCTTTGGCAGATGATTGCCAAGAACGGGTGTCTCGCGGCGCGTGATGTGAATCCGCCGAGATGGCCGGATTATCCGGCAGACGGACTGCGGCGGCTGTTCGTGCCACTTTCCGAGAGACGGCAGGTTTAGGCTGCTTTGTGTTTACCTACTCAACAAATGGAGAAGGACATTTATTTCAGAGAAATCATTCGGAGCGGTGTCTCTGAATTATATACTTCTGAGCCGTTCTTTTTAAATTATGTTACAAACGTAATGCTAAAGCGTTATTTATGAAATTTCCTTGGTATTTTTTAAATTTATATGTAAGGAGACGAATGAGTCGCCGTCCAGGTGGTAAGAGATAACACATGCTCATGATTATTGCGGCGACACACAAAACTTTGCAAACAAAACAAAGTCTAGAGCATCTAGGCTAGAGTCATGAGACATTAGATGGTTAGTCTCGACAGCCCTGTAATTTCCCTTCAAACCGGAACACAGTAATGTTGAATAACTGGTACCGCGGGGGTACCTAGCGCGCTACCTAGACGACCTCCTGCTGAAAAATCTACCACCAAGTAAAATAGATGCTTGATAATTTGATTTACTATTCAACTTATAAAAAGTAGTTTTCCTGAAATGTTAAATCTCACACATGTTCCTGAAAGATATTGTCTTTGTGCCTCGCCATGTGACTACTATAAATACAGCAAGCGAAGTATGGAACAAAACTGAGGGAAATCAAGTATTTTTTTAGCCGATTTCAGTTTTTCAGTTTTATTTCTTTAAATTTGTTGCACAATTTTCTTGTCACAATGAAAGAAAACAATGTTATAAGACTTAAGTGTATAAGGATGTAGTTTTTGTTTTCAAACAAAGCTAACGTTCGTTTTCCTTAACAAGGAACCCAACACCCAGTCAATATCAGTCGGCCGGGCCCTCGCGCGCTGCGGCCCACAGAACCGCAAATATGACACGTCGCCGTCGCCGTCGCAGCGCGTGTGAACACACGACGCGACGTGACCGCGGCGCGCCGCGGCGGCGGGCGGGCGGCGTGCGTCACGGGGCTACATTCAATCCGCTTCGAGCGCGGCCGCTCGTGACCGGACTGCGTGATGCCGCTACCTGGCGAGCGTTGACTCGCGGACTCGGCCGCTCACGGGGGGCTGTTAATTGGATTTTTCGGGGTGCGATCAAAAATGTTATTAGAATTGCTCAGAGATGTTATGAAAGCCAATTGGATTACCCGGTGAATATAACTATCTTTCGCTGGTAGCGTAGACCAGCTCTAAATGTAAGCTAACACAAAGAAAACATCAAAAAATTTCGGCTCATAGGTTCATAGAACTCCGTGCTTTGGTCATTTCCCTTACACATAACATATAGTTGTGAGTAGTAGTTTACTTCCTTGATCCTATGAGGCTGATAAATATATTCTATTTTCTCAGCGAGTCACAGAAAAATCGCCAATGTGTCGCTGTTAGACACACCCCTCTTCCAACGCACACCAACAATACTAAACACTAATTTCCATTTTTGATTCTAATCGATGTCATCAACTTTTCTCCTACGAAATGAGTTTTAGTTGAATTTGTCAAAATACAGCTAAAAAATTATTATGTGATGATAGAACTTAATTATTAATATATGGAGTAAAGTGAAATCGTTTCGTGATTTACGATCCAAAATCTCAAACGAAACTATCTGATTCCGCTTGCATTGTGCGGACCGCTGTACAGTGGAATGCGCTGCGCGAGTGGGTGTTCCCTGATGCATACAATCTGGATGGTCAAACTTAACCTATTGAGTATCCAAAAAAAATAAATTTCCCTTCCAAAAGCGTACAAAAATGACAAAAAAGTAACCGATAAAAAAAGTAAGTTTTCAGCGTAGGCGGCACATTCTCGTACGTTAATATATAACGCGCGTTTACCAAATTGGATCGCATTGTGCGATGATGATGGAGCCATTTGATTGCGAAGGTGCCTCTCCGGGGAGGGATTTGCCCTCCAAGAGAGTTTTCATTTGTAGTTTCATTGTGATCGGGAACGCGGTCCTCCACGCGGGACTTATTCGAACTTGTTAACAGTCAACTGCCGTTTCCTTCGTTGCTGCGCGAGGGTCGTAGCTTGCAAATCGAGTTACGCGAACTACAATCTTATTAAAGCGGTGATAAGTACGATTTTAAAGTTATTTGCTCGAAGATTTAGCAAACGGGAATAATATTTATGTCATATAGCTGCGCCCCGAGGTTTTACCTGCGTGATATATTAGTGGAATGTGAAAGTTTGGAGGGATGTTTGTCACTCTTTTACGCTAAAACTTTTGAACGAATTAGGATGAAATTTGGTATGGAGGTAGCTAACACATAAGCTACTTTTTATCCCGAAAATCTGTAGCGGGTAACGCCGGAGGGCGCAGCAAATTTATAATATTAGTGAGGATGTATTCCAATCCCATCATTGATTGCCTTTTTTTTAAACTGTATGATAATAAAAAGCTAATAGCCAACCAGTAGTCCAATTTTACAGATTATTATTCACATTAAGAATTCTGACCCGAACCAAATTTTTTTTTGTTAAAAGTAGTATCTAATTCAAGTTGACAAAGGTCGCGGACCCCGGTGTCTCTGTGGAACGTATAAGTTTAAATAAAAAAATATTGTATTTTTGTTAACACAAAATATATTTATAGGGATGGTGTACTTTGACTCGTACTTGGCCAGTTTTCATCTTTCTGCGCTGCTGTCGTTTGGTACACCATCCATCAAAGTCCAGACATTCTGGTCGCGCGGTAATCCCGGGGCGGCTCGTGGATAGATCACTCCCGGCTCCATCTCGATAAATGCTTTATGTAAGGCAATACAATAGTATTGATTTTGACATTTATTTCTACTACTTTAGTACGTTTTTCTATGTTTTATTCCTGGGTCTAAAGTATCTAGATGCAAGATTTCACCCAGATCCGTTGAGCAGTTTACGCGTGAAAGCGTAACAAACAAACAAACAAACCCACATTCGCTTGTATTGTATAATATTAGTAAGGATTCATCAATTATTAGCAAGTTTTATTTTCATATTTAAAACGTTATGCTCACTTAAATCATATACTAGGTAACCGTTCAAAGAATCTAGATAGATAGAATCTCTTTATTGTACTGTACACACCAGAAATAGAAAAAAAAAGTACAGTTAACAAAAAATACCTATCCAGCATCCGTGTATTAGTTTACGTTTGCCGGGCGGCAGACCTCCTTAGCTGAACCGCCACAGCCCCAAGTTCTCAGCGGCGCGACAATATTGCTGTATTCCGATTTGAAGCTAACGACACTACAAAGCTACTGAGACTAACCTTCGAATGTCGCCAACGAAGCGAAGCCCTGGACTTTGTTTTTGGACATGCGTTGTCTCTTACCATACGGAGAGTATTTAGTTTGTCTGATTACTTTTACATGAAAATGTCTCAAGTACTAAATAATAGACAATCAGCACAGTCGGCGTGCAATGAAAATAATACAATAGGTAATCAAATCACTAACTACGGTATTTGAAGGTTAACTAGATAACTAGTCGTTTTTTGATATGAAATTTGTGACCGACTTTCGTATCGGCACGAATTCCTGGAACACGTAAATAGCTGAGTTCAATAAATCCAGCAAATATTGGAAGCCCCGGCGCCTACGGAATTTCGCGGTGGCCTGATTCCATTAGGACCTTTTCGCGAGCGGCACAAAGCGTGGATATTGCGGTCTCGCAGACCCCGACCCTGGCTCCGGCGTCCCTCAGACCCTGTGTAAAGAATATTTGCATTCTCTCCTAGATTGATCCGGACTTGGAAATGTCAATACGGTAGGTCAAGAGTCGCAAATCTGCGCCGCAAATTGGATCTTACTACGCGAGTTAGAAAGGCGATTTCAGTCCGATGTGTGGAATGGGTATTAAGCCGGGAAATCGTGTCAGAGGACTGTTTGTTGGGGTCTGGTAGGTTTTAATGTGTCAAGAGCTGAACGATGGAGGCCGATCCATTTGTTCTGAATATGCTTAAGACGTTTTTGTTCACCGTCCTCGAGAAACGTGATAGCTTCGTGCTTTGTTTGAAGGTAGTGCTCCGGACTCCGGACAAACAAAAGGTTCCTGTGATGTAATGGATCCTTCAGTATCTCCTTACCCGAGAACCTACGTACTCGACGATCTGCCCATCACAGACTTCTTGGTATTCTTATCGTCGTATTAAAGTTAGGTATGTAACTTTACCTTGGTTTTATCATACCTGTTACTGATACACATTTTATTAAATTTGGGCCACCGACTTACCGTAGTTTGTGTCGTATACTTTCTAGAAAGCTAATTTGAAAGTGAAATTAATATTCTTTGCTGACAAACTTTTTTATAAAAATATTCAAATAAGCTGCCATTTCCCTGTATCAACAGAATCCTTCTGTCAAAAGCTTAACTTTTAAAAATCTCTAGATAAACGAAGTTAAGCGTTTCAAAAAGCGCTCCATTAAAGAGGCCCGATGGCCCTTGAGGGGTAAAGGGCTATTGTTCCGACGATAGGACACAAAGGGTGCCACCAGACTGCCGATTAAGCAAGTCCTCGGAGGCCTGCGAGCGGGCATCGGCCCGCGCTTCAAGCCGCCAAGCCGCGCACTCCTGGCGCTGCGGACGAGCTACAAAACAATACACCTTACAGAATCGACAGAACAGCAAAAAAATACACGATGAGGTAAAAAAAATATGACGCTGATTACCGTATATTTTATATAGAGAGACAGGAACTCTTTATTGTGCACACCAAAAAGAAAGCACAGAAAACAAAATAATCCTACGAGCTAGTGCCACGAGTGGCAGTTTTATCGCTAAAGGCGATCTCTACCAAGGAACCGAAAATGAAAAATAGGTAGATAAAATTGATTGATTCAGGCGTTACTTTCCGGAAGTTCATTTTGTGTTCAATAGATATATTTTTAATGTATTTCGTTTTGGTTATAAAAGTGACTGTCATTTAATTTCCATATTTATCTAACTTGACGCCAATTTTTAGATACCTTATATATTTCTTAGTGTCCAAAACTAAAATTTGACACATAGTTAAAATATTGGCCGCTTGGCTTGCTTCAAAAAAAAATTGAGAACTGTATTTTTTAATGGAAAAGTTATGAGACCAATTAGACGCTCTAGACATATTGCATGTCCATGATTATTGCAGCGAAATACAGGGCTTTTAATAACAGAACATCGCTGCTTTGGCGCTCATTACTTTGAGACTTAATTTCGCTAGCTGCAGCACTCTTCAAACGGGAACACAGTAATGTTTACACACTACTGCTTGGCGATAGAATATCTGGTACTGCCTTGGTACCTTCCCAGACGACCTACTGCAATTATGATATTTATCTGCTTTAAAGATAGTGGTTCCCCTGTTTGTTGCTTTACTGTGCCATCTGCGGCATTACCATTCCGTGGTTGTATCCGTCGGTAGGAACTATACGTGTGTGTAGGTTGTGGCCAATAACGACAATCTGCCGCGGTAGTCGCGGCCCCCAATTTTGGCTTATTGCAGCCGAAGTGAACCGTTTGCTTAATGAAGTAATAAACTGTAGAAAAGTCGCGGTAGAAGCGAGAAAGTGTCAGCTGTATTATTCGATAAAATACTTAAGAAACTTGAATCTAATGTAAAATCTTCAGAATAATTTTGCTAATATTTTATTAATGTGAAAGTTTGAAGTGATTTTGTTTGTTATTTATTTGCTTACTTAACTTTTTTTTTTCTAAAAATAGGCTTGCGTCTGACCGCCATCTCGCCAGATGTTAAGCGAAGATGCGGGCTACGATGGAGCACGCTTGTCTAGACGAAACCAATTCACTTGCGACTTGACGGCAACCAGATATTATTTATCACTTGGGCAGCAAATTCCATGTCAGCTTGAATGCTTAGGAAGTAGGTACATTATTTTGCCCTTACGAAAAATGGGGAGCCCACTATAACGTCACAACTTTTCGCTACTACTTGCATATAAGCATAAAAATTAACATAGTCTGTTCTAAAACTAAACAATAAAGTAAAAAGGAAATATAGTTAGGTAGCAGTCTGACGATTCATTCATTTATAGACATACTAGCTGCTCCCCGCGGTGTTACCCGCTACATGTTTTCGGGATAAAAAGTATATGTGTTAATGCAGGGGCTCAGCTACCTCCATACCAAATTTTATACAGTTCAGTTCAGTAATTTTTGCGTGAAAGAGTAACAAACATCCATCCATCCAAACTTTCATATTATTTTATACTATTAGTGGGATGTATTTAGTCACATACACACCTTAGCCCTTTTTCTAGCAATACGTTTTGGCGACCCTATTTATTCGTGTGAAATTCGGCTCCAATAATGTCGTAGAGGTCCAAATAGTTGATCGGATTATTCGAAATATAGTAGGTAACCTTATGTTATGGAACTACGCAGCTGTAACTCGTTTCAAATATTAAGCATCAGAACAAAGAGAGGCGCGGTTTAGGAGTTTTCAAGGTTCATCTTCCAATGGTCTACATTGGACAATTTAAGTGCAGATTTTCTTAGAAGCTAATATAACGGAATGAAAGTTCGGAAGCCGGAAAGCTAGAGTAATGTAATTTGGTAAATATAATAAACATCAGCCAACAAAGAAGTATATTCCAGCTGTACTTATTCTCCTGTACATTCGAATGCTGGCGAAACCGCGGACAATATTCGCAGGGGATACAAGTATTGTAGCGACGATAGCTCAGTGATTAGCGCGGTTGAATCGTTAGTCGCAGGGCGTGGGTTCCAACCCTAGCAATAGCTGCCGGTAGGAGGAAGACATCATGAGGAAACCATAGTACGGTGGTAGGGCACTTTCTAGTGCTCGACTGGCTAGCTCCCACCCTCAAGTTGGAAATCTACTACCAAGCATCTAACGGTGTGATCCGGCAGTCTTACTTGAGAGCCAGTTCCATTTCAGGCTAGATGTGTTTATCATCTTCAACTATCACTTAATATCAGGTGAGCTGTGGTCAAACACATAGCCTGGTTTAGTGACGACTCCCTAAGTGGACTCAACATGGTCGTCGTAGAGTTGAAATGTTTGTGCTGTCCATGCCATGCCATGTTGATACCTATAAGACGCTTGGAACTATTCTCTATTCTGTGATAAAACTTTGAGTTATTGCGTTTTCTGAAATGATGGTCCTCCACTTATTCCAAATATTTGTTCTCTTCTAGGTTTTATTGGAAGCCTAACTATTAGAATACCAGTTATCGAAGTTCTTTAACAGAACGACCCCGCGATCCTTTTAATGTTTGTTCATTAGCCAGAATAACATTTAATTTGATGACATCTTCGAGAATTGCCAGCAGATGTCTTGTGCCCGTAACTGCCGCACCTTTATTTCCCAAAATTCATTACGCGAGTTGACTTATTTCATCTCCACTTTATTGCCGCCTTTGATTTCGAGCGCCGCCAAATTCAACTAGATCGTGACAAATATTGAACGAGAAACAAAACGGTACACTCCGACCTGTCCAACTTTATTAGCTTTTGTTTCTGCTTCTATGTAAATTAGAATTAAAACTTCGCGATACAATGTGGATCTTAGCGGCGATACAAATAAGGCTCACAGTCGTTACGTTTCGATTCTCCCCTGTATTCCGGAGATCTATTGAAATTGAATGAGACGCTACATTTCGTTAACTTCTTTAATAACGTTTTGAATATTTAAGCGGCTCGGGCGGCCTTTGTACAATGAATTACGAGTGATTCTAACTTCGTAATCGGTTAACTCAACACGACGACTGCGGCTTCAGTTTGTTTTGGGAGCCGGAGTAGTTACCAGTTTATCTAGCCTGCGCGAGGAGAATATTAAAGTCTGCGTTTGAAGGTGACCCTTCATTAGGTTTGGCGGTAATCTCACTAGGCGCGGATAGGGTTACTAAACCTTAGTTAAATTTTATACATTCTGAAAAAGATGTTGATTTATATTCTAAAGGTTTAATTGAGTTTCGGCTCATTAATGTGAGATTTATTCTTGGAAACTTTCGACATTGTGGCGATGATAGCTCGCTTGAAGATAGCGGTTAGCGCGGTCAGTTTATACTCTGAAGGGCGTGGATTCAAATTCCAATAATGAGCTTGCGCTGGCGGCGAAGGAAAATATCGTGAAGAAACCATAGCGTGGTGGTAGGGTATTCTTTAGTACTCGGCTTGCTAGCTCCTACATTCATGCCGAAAATCCGGTATTCTGGCAGCTTTACTTGAGTATAGTAGGTCATGTTCATCCCAGGCTAGGTGTGCTTGCTACCTTCGACCACATCATCACTTTAGTGAGTTGTGTTCAAACACCTGCCCTGGCAACACAAAAAGAAACATTTGCCAATATTATAAGTCGTTCCCGGGCTCGTGGGTTAGTTACTCGTAGTTTGCCGTTCTCGGAATTCGTCTCGACATCTTTATCTCGGCAGATCGTAGATCGAAAATCCCAAAAGAACACTGCTGCTAAGATTTTACCTTTTGTCTATCAATCTGTCCATTCTTAACTCTTAACGTCTGCTCTGATAGAGATGTCAGTGGAGACGGAGTCATGCCACCCTTGGTGAACGGATACCAAGAGGTTTGTTCCCGGGATTTCGAGATATAAAACTTTTTCTAAATTTAATTAACTCAAACTCCCAAATCCTAGCAGATACACAAAATCATAAATTAGGATTATTGAGGTACTAACTTTGGGGTCGATGTATAGTGGTTATAGCTGGGATGAAATAAACTGAAAGGAGGTCAAGTCTGAAATCGGAGAGAAAATATCACCTGTAAATATACTTTCAATCATAATAAAATATCTTAAACAAATAATTATTATTTTTATATAAATAACTCCGTGTCAGGAGGGCTATGTGGCAGCATTGCCACGCTGGATGGCAATGCTAAGCTTTTATAGATACATTTTGTCGACCGCACGATGTATATTTTTAATAAGTTAATAACTATGTAGACCACGTATACCAATATCACTACATATAATTATAGTAATATCACTTCAGTTCGGCACACGCGCAGCCCCTGCGCGGTCTGTGTTTCAAAGTCTTATTATAATCAAGAAACAGTTTTAGACGATACTAAGCCGCGCCTTATTCTGTATTCTATGGGTATTGATATAAAATCCATTTCTAGTCGCATTAGCCGCCGCCTGTTTGCTTCAAAATCCTGGTGGCGGCGTTGCGGACACGTTTCTAATTTACAAACGGACAAACAACGTCATTTCGTATTGGAATTGGCCAAATAATTTGTTTTGGTATCGGCACCAAATTAAATGCAAATGTTGGCCGCTGGAATGGGACAATGGCGGAGATGTTGTTGCTGTATTTTATCCCCGCCGCCCGTCATGTCACTACCAAAGTATTTCTCAACTAGTGGCTTCGCATTGGTAAACAAAACTCGATTAACAATATACCCTGTATCACTCAGTGATCATATAGCATTCTAATGATGAAAGTATTATTCAGATCGGCCTATTCAATACAAACAAACAAAGTAAAAAATCAAATCATTCCTCTTTATTAATATAAAGAGGAATTATCATACACACACTAATCACACATCATCATCATCATCATCTGAATCTACACATTAGTGTAGATTCAGATGGCATACGTGTGTTGATGAATGCCAAGATCAAAGTATGTTGGTTTTTCATCCGCGATATTTCGAACAATTTACATTGTAACTCCCGGCAATATTTCCTGGAATTGCTGGAAAAGTGACATTGTGGTTGCCGTTTCTAAATTCCTAGAGAGTTTTGATTTTACCTTTTCATAACGCACCGGTAAAAAGTGGAATGGAGAACTTTCCGAAATACTATCCGAGTGTCAAATCCAGAACAAATAGTATACCACATTTTACAATTTAAAAAGTGCTGTTATCGAAGTAAGCCCCAAATGTACAACAATTGTTATTGTGTTCTTTTTGTTGCTCTGGGCTTGTAGACGACATCTCAATCGGCCAACTCATCACCAATACTAAATTTTATTTGGCTTTGATCATAATAAAGCGACAAATGTCATTACACTACATATCGTATTTTGTAGCGATGATAGCTCAGTGGTTAGCGCGGTAGGTTCGCATACCGAAGGGCGTGGGTTCAAAACCCCAACAATGAAATTATATAATTAAAAAATTAATTAAATAAATAAGCATTAAATAATTAATGTAATTTTTATGTAAAATAAATGAGACGATCGTTAAAGTAATCTGAGGGCCTAGACAAATGGCATTCGCTTCATAACGATTCCATTTCTACATTTCCTATCGCATTAACGATAACGCAATTTTATTGGTAGACAAAGTAACATTCGTTCAGTGATCGCTAATGCGATTCGTTTATTAGACAACTCTACCTTTTGTCTATGGTCTATCGTTACTTGAACGAATTAAACGTCAGATTCCGCGCGCCATTGTTCGTTGTCAACACCGCACACGAAATTTTTTAAAGTTTTTAAAAGTTTGTTTTGTGACTGAATCGTCAATAAAATATTTGGTAAGTTATAAAAAATAATACTGTGAATACGCAAAGTTAAATAAATATGATTTCGCATGAGAGTCGCACAAAATATGAAAATTTCTTTTTGCGCGTTTTTACAGATGGACTCAAGAGTACGCACTAGCGGTCAACAGTTCGCAACTCTTTTGGAATACATGGAAAGGTAAAATATTTATTTATTCCTGAAATACCTGGACCAGTCACCATCCAGTCACTGGACTACTAATAATAGTATTCATTCATATTATTTATTTGCGTATATAAAGTAGTTGGAAGATGTACATTAATTGAACATCATATTCTGCCTTTCGGCATGCAATATCTTTGACTTATTACCTATTGTTAAGTTAGTAAATAATTTAATAGTTGCGCGCAGTTTTAATAGTTGCACAATGTCTTCTTAACGTGATACAATGATTCTTTAGTTTACATTTACCTAATGAGGTCAATGAGGTCAATGAGGGATCTAATGTGTTTACTTTACATAAAATAAAAGCACTCTTTGTTCTTTTACATTCCAGTCACGGTGATCTTGCTAAGCCACAGCTTGGTGTTCAAGGGCACTTAAAGGCTGACCGCTTATGGTTCCAATTAGCCAACACCTTCAAATTCTGTCGGTGATGGTGTAAATAGGATTCCCGACAAATGGAAAAAGGTATAAACTTTTTATCTATCACATTTATTTCTAATAATAATACTACATTAGGTATATGAAGTTAATATATTTATTAGCAGATACAGAACAAAGAAAAAGCGAATTACCATTAATAGTGAAATAAAATAACAAATGCTATAATAGCTTAGAACTAATTAAATAATCCACCCCTGACCGTTTCCGGTACAAATTTGCCCAAAATAATACTTATTTTTTCACTAACTATAATTATGTCTATTTAAGGTGTGGGCTGATTGGAAGTCCAAAACGAAAAACACAGCATGCTAGTACACAGCATGTTAGTGTTATCTTGCTAGCAATACTTGGATGATTGTGAAAAACTCTGCCTTTCAGCAAACATCTCCAGCGTGATTTCAGCAAACCAAAGCAACGCTCAATCAAGTTCCTGGCTAGCACATGGCGCGATGTATATATCTCTGCTTGAGGTCCAGGTGCAGCATCTAACACAGGCGTCATCAGTCAGGGCCGCTGTTGATAGCCAGAGTCACCTGAAACAAATACATAACATTATAACATTCAATTATGTCAATCTGATTTAAAATAAACTAACACAAAATATCCTAAAGTTTCATTTGCAATCCAGTGGTAAACTATTTCGAGGATAAAAAATAGTAGATGTCTTAATTTATGGTAAGTAGAAGTTATTTCCAATAAGGTTTAATTTTATTTCATGAATTTTAATTTTGTGAACAGTATTGGTTGTGCTATTGTTGAGTTAAAGTTACAAAATTCTAATATTAATTATTAAGAAATTTATTATTGAACTGTTTTTTGTTAAATATTAAAATAAACTAAATCTGTAGAGTTGTGATGGTATGATGAAGCGACAAAAATACATATAACTATCATCTTTATATTATCATCATAGGTAATGTTAAGATATAAATTTCACTAACAAAATCTTAAGCACAACTAACTATTCCAATACTTGATTCTGATTAGCTTTTTTAGTGAAGTTCTGATTTGAGAGCTGAAGGGTGTGAATTTGACTCAGGACTGACATTTGTGTGATAAACATCAATAAATAATCAATGATTGTTCGGTATATTTTAGAAGTATTTACAATAGCAAAAAGGCTCATATGTATCCTATCAACTATCTGATTCCCATAGAGCAAGTTTTCTTGGTTTGGGGATAGATGATGCTGTGTGAATGTCCTCATTTTATTTTTGGTGTTCAAAAACTAATATTTTATTAATGACACCAAAGTTACAAGACATATTTTTGAAGATAACATTTAATTTAACAAAATGTCAGTAGAAACATAATAATAGTATGTAATAGTGCAAAAATTGTTAACTGTAGTAATAAAATAAGATGTCTTACCTAGTAACCAAACATGTTCTCTTCTCTGGTGAAGTGTACGCATGTATGCCTCTAGTTCACTCGCAGACCATATGTATGAATCATGACATTTATTATTTCTAGGTTGTGATTGCAAACCTGTAAACAGAAAACTTAGTTATATTGTGAACAAAATACAAGTTTATTTTAAATAAATAATTTAGGTGATGTTTTACTTCACATGATCAAATAATTTTCTAAACTTACCTACCTATTAGAACTACATTTTTCTTTCCAATGAATACCTAAATACTACAAACTCACCATCTGCACATTTAATGAGTGATACCCTTTTCTGTTATAATATAATTGCTCATCAGTAACGGGCTTCACAATTGCTATATGAGTGCAATCAATGCAGCCTATGATTCTAGGTAAATTATACCTCCTTTGAAATCTGGAAAAAACATACAAATCCTTATCGTGCATCAGGAAGAGTGTATTAAACATAGGATATTTTTTTTATTATTAAACACAGAATATTTTCTTTTACTTCATCATTAGTAGGTAATATTGTGAAATAAAATGCATCATCCCTAACTTAACATGAAATGTACTTACTCTTCTTTAATATGGCATTCTTTAATAAACATTCATAACTTTACTGACTGCTTACCATTGCTTCTACGGAGATCTCTGTAGACCCTTTCAATGGGGTCAAAGCTTTTAATGATCGGCAAAGCATTTTAAATGCAGCTTTGCTAAGCCTAAAATGCTCAATGAACAAAGATTCCGGCATCTCATCAACACTTTCCATTTGTTGCCGAGAGCGGAATCTTCTCTGGCGTCTAAGCCAGACACTTTCGTTTTGGGCTGCCCAAAGTAATCGCAGCGTATGCATTTTATATTGTTTTTAATTTAAAAAATCAACAACACAAATCAATAACCGAACACTGCCTACAAAAATCGCCATTTTGTTTTGATACGATTCGATTTCTACAGGGTCTTGGCAGTCGTTAGTGGTTCCACCAATCAAGTCGCAAACTAGCAATAACGATTGTCAAAAGTGCCACTTGGCTACGCATTTCTATGAAACTAAATGATTCGTTCGTTCGTTGAAAACGATTCGTTCTATGGAATCGCACCAAAGATACATTTGTCTAGCAAATTTTATATCGTTAATGATAGACCACGTGACTTATCGGCCCCTTATGTCAATCCCATACATTTTCGGTCTTTTCTAATAGCGTCGCAGTTAATCGAATGCCATTTGTCTAGGCCCTCTGGTAAGAAATTGACAGACAAGCTACTTTGCGTTGATGCTCAAGGCTTTGGATTCTTTTCCGAACAAGCGAGTCATTGCTGATGAGTTCCAGGCTAGGTGTGATTTATCATCTTCGACCGCACCGTCACTTAACATCAGGTGAGCTCTGGTCAAACACTGTTTCCGAGCACATATCTCGATGGACTTCAACGCCTTAAGCTTGTATATGGCCGATCCGTTACAAAGATGAGAACAGTACTTCGTGCAAGACTGAACTTGTGCTTGGTATAAAGTAACCAGATGTTCCGGCGTGAGGCAAGATGATGAGGCCTTGATGGCGAGTTGTATTCTATTGTACGCTGTTGTCGTGACGCGCCCGGCGTACCCCCGCCCCGCCCCGCCCCGCCCCGCCCGGCGTGCGCGGGGGAAAGCACCGACCTTTAATATTCAGCTCGGAGCGGATTTCATTACTTTCATTAGCTTCGCACTCGGGGGTGCAGTTGTCGCCTCATTGGCACCACGAAACCTGTACCGCCAACTGCCGGTTTGATCCGCACTTTCTGGCTTAACAACTGTGTATCCAGTTGCCAATATGAAAAACCGGCCGAGTGCGAGTCGGATGCGCGCACGAAGGGTTCTGTTCCATTATCTATAAAAACGGTTTGTATGGGAAGCCTCCTTAAATATTTATTTAATTCTGTTTTTTAGTATTTGTTGTTATAGCGGCAACAGAAATACATCGTCCGTGAACATTTCAACTGTCTAACTATCACGGCTCATGAGATACAGCCCGGTGACGGACGGACGGACAGCGGAGTCTTAGTAATAGGGCCCCGTTTTACCCTTTGGGTACGGAACCCTAAAGGAAACAATTCCTTGTTCACTCGCCTGATGTAAGTAAATTTATTCGATGAACGCTTATCTGGAGGAATCCAATTAACTCTGGTTACCTAGACCTCATCTAGATGTACCTAGCATATACATACATACTGCCATCGCTGCAGCTGTTCTGCGACTTACTTTACGTCACTTGAGTAACATATTTTTTTACAATAGGTTTGACCAAATGAAAAATAAATCGAATAGATTATAGTTTCTTGTAAACAATTGTGTCTTTTGACTGTTCTGTTTGACGTTTAGTAGTGTATCTTCTTCAAGAGCTGTAGGGCGTGGGATCGATTCCCACACAGGACAAACATTTGTCTAACGAGCATAAAGTGTGTATTTACAAAAAAATAAGTATTCTATCAGTTATCTGGTTATCATAGTACAAGCTTTACCTAGTTTGGGGCTAGATGGCACTATGAAATAAATAGATAAAAAATATAAATTACGTGTTGTAAATAATTATTTAGTGATATTTAGCACAACCTCACACCCTGGACCTGACAACTTGACCAGAGCGCGCTCGCACTGCCCTGCAATAACGCAACCACTAACCCATTTCGGACACGTCCTAACTAATGACCTCACGACCGTCGCTGCACTCTGTGGAGTGGGGGTGTGGCCGCGGGGCGGAGGGGGCATTAATGTCCGACAGATCGATCTGTCAGTGTCACACTCGGCCCGTCACTGATTGGTGATTACTCGCCGATTTGAAATGTAATTAACTGATGGTTAAATAATTTAATTTTAGCACGTTTCATTCAATTCATCATAATATTGTATCGGTTATTTGGTTCCCATAGCACAAGCTTTGCTTAGCTTGGGGCTATGTGCTATGTCCTACGATATTTATTTGATTTATCACATTTTCTCTATCTCTTGCGAGTAAGCCGTATTAGCATTGTCAGTGGTTGTCGGCAGTGATGGACACGCCGTGGGAGGCGCGCGTGCAGGGCGCCCACGGGGCGGGCGGCGGCGGCGCGCTGCTCACCTGCTCCGTGCCGGCAGCGGTCCGCAGCCATGTCACGGTCACCAGGTGGTTCCGGGACGGGGTCGTCTTGCCGCCCATATCCACTGAACCAGGTAATCTTCTTCATTTTTTTTCAAGAAAGGTGAAAATCTCTTTTCGTGGCATTGTTCTAAAAAAGGTGTGAAAATAGTAGTGTTTTTTGTATAAAGTAATTGTGTTTATCACCAACTCAACTTGTGACTTAATACAAAAAATGCGATGCCAAAAACAAAACTTAAAAAATAAATACGTCTGCATTTGTTTTGACAGTAAATCAGACCAAAATGCGATTTCGTGTTTTTTTTATTAATTTCTATGTGCATATTTTTATTTATATGTAAAAGTGGGAGCGAGAGGAATAACATCAAAATCTGTTCATAATCAATCATTCATAAGGGTTGGGCCTGAAACGATCATAAGTTAATTGAGAGCTGGAAGTAGTAGTGCAAAGTAGTGTTGGTAGAATAACATTTTTTTCCAGACAAAACAGACGCGGGCTCTGAAGGTGAGCGGTAATACGTTTGGGAAGATGCCTGCACACACATATTGCTTGTATGTGTACAATGGTACGGCATTGTGAGAACACTACACAACTTGTGCATCTCTTCTTGCATTTCCAATAGAATTAAACATGCATTCAGGCCACAACTCCGGTGAAAGTGTCGCGCATATCGTAACACTTGCATCGCAGATGAACACTTGCCCTCACCGTGTTCCTCCATAAAAGCCGTCAGGCTAGCTCATACAATTTTAGTTGGACTGTCAATGTGAAAACTGAATTAACGTGAAAAATTAGGTCCCGAGTATTGTTTACGTAATAAGTAAAATATGAAAATATATTCCAAATGTTTTTGTCACCTTTGATAACATTTTGTTTGACTTTACTTTTTTTTTCAATCGCTAACTTGGTCGGCTAAGTATAATATATTGTTAACTTCTGAGATATGTTATTTTAAACGCTAATATCTTGTCTCTTCTACTTACCTCTATAATATTAAATTTATACTCGAATAGTTTTTTTATGAATAAATTTTTAATGTCACCCAACGTAATAGTGGGAGCAATGTCTACCTTTCCTTTTTATAATTTTATTTGTTACAAGCGGACGCCTCGCGGTTTCACCCGCGTAGTTTCCGTTCCCGTGGGAGTACAGAGATAAAAAGTACCGTATGTCACCCGGGGATAATGTTTCTTCCAAACGGTGAAAGAATTTTTGAAACCGTCCAGTAGTTTTTGAGTTTATTCGTTACAAACAAACAATCAAATCTTTCCTATTAGTATTATAACAGAAAAAAAACTAGATTCATGCAAATAACACAAAAACCTTGCACAACAATGATAATAAATAGCGTTAAGGTTTTTTCATATGGCGCCATCTAGCCTCAAACTGAGTAAAGCTTGTACTGTGGGAACCAGCTAAGTGATCAGCGTAGCCCGCGAACCCTTTGGAGCCCCGCTATCACTGCGCTGCCCACAACTTAACAAAATTCACAATTTTCATTTCACTTCTGTTTCTCTTTACAATTGGTCCAATTGGATTGTCAAACAAGTCGGCGCAAAGTCAAACAGCCGTGACTCGCCGGAGTCGCTGGAGGAGCGCTGGAACGCCGCCAGTTCTTATAAAACCAGGATCATTTCCGGCTCGATTCTCGTGCGATTATTGCTTTGGAAAGGCGAAAATTAAGGATTTTTCGAGACGTCTGTCCGTGACAGAAAGGCTTTCTTTATGAGTTCTAATCCCGAGATTAAGCGGAAATTCGATTAACGTTCCGTTTCGCAATGGGGCGCTTTCTTCGCCAATTGCTTCACAATAAATTATTAATTTAGGAACTGTTTCTCCGTTTCGATCGTTTATCCCACTCCTGTCGCCCCAGTCGTGCTTCATTTTGGAACTTCCTTAACGAAGCGTTGTTTAATTACCTTTAGAGTGAAGCTAATTTGATAATTAATTTTAACAAGTTAGAAATATGTCCTAGGCTTATAAAACAGTTTTGTACAAAAAGAAAAACCTACTATAACGTAGTTACGGAGCAAATCTTTCGTTTCCATCGTCATCTGATGATGAAGCCGGAAAGGTAGGTATAATTTCGTTTATTTGTTTGACATATTTTTCCAGTTATTTGGTTTACAAATCAAACTACAAAACCGATTTTAATGAAATTTCTAAGGTACCAATCCCATAGCAATTTTTTTGTAGTCGACAAGCTAGGTGTTTGACCACAGCTCACCTGATGTTAAGTGACGGTGTAATCGAAGATGGTAAAGCACACCTAGTCGGAAGTGGAACTGGCTCTCATGTAAGGCTGACGGAATGGAAAAATATTTCCATATCCGTAATATATGATTGTTATATTGAAAGGAATGGCAATTAACTGAACTTGACTTTTTTATGATGAATAATACAAAACAAAATGTATCACCTGATGTTAAGTGAAGATGCAAGAAGTGACTACGATGGAGCGCACTTGCCTAGAAGATAACGATTCATTTCACGACTTGCAAACACTCAGACAAACAACAAAACACAATAAACATTAAACAACAAATATTAAACAACAAAGCACAACGATCATTAAACGAAAAAACACAACAAATATTAAACAACATTGTACAACAAAACACAACAAATAAAATCATTAAAACAGTAAAAAACAAAACATTATAACAAGTTTCAAAAACTGAAACATAATCGAGTTATATAGGAAAATAAAATTCTCATCCTACAAATATTTAGAAAGACCTTTTCAAAGTAATTAACGTATCTCGTTAGTAAGGTTATCCCGCGTTAGTTTGGGCGCGCGACATGAAAGCGATGAATAGCGCGCCACTCAATTAGCAGCACCCGCCGTCTGCGAGACCTCCGTGACACGCGAGGGTCGCGCGATATAACTGTACTGCCTTACGATAAATAACTACAAGGAAGTATCATACAATAGCCACTGCTATTTAGCTAAGGATTTCCTCAACGATTTTTTATTTGAGAAATTATAATCACTTTTCAATGTAACTAACTTTGCTGGCGCAGTAACCCACATTGTGTCCGGTCTTCCGATACCAAAGAGCGCTATTCTGGGTCTTGAACTACTTCATGCTATGTATTAACTTCCAGCTCTTAGAGATCCTTCCATCTACACCTGGGGCGACAGGCCTTCTCCCTTTCGGCAATCCAAGATACGATTCCTCCATCCATCCAGGCTGCTAGAATGTAGGGTGTTAGATTTCCAGCAGAACAAATGTTTATGTGACTATAAATGTTTGTTCTGAGACTAGGTGTTCTGTATGTATTCTATTTTTCTTTGTAAACATTGGAGACGAACCAGACACTCTCCTGATGGTAAGAGATAACGCCTGTCCATGTCCATTGCAGCGATACACAGAACTTTGAGTGGTAAAACAAAGCCCAGGGTATCGCTGCTTTGGTGCTCATTACTTTGATACATTCAATGGTTAGTCTCGACAGCGCTGTAGTTTCGCTAGCTGCAGTAGATACCCTTAAAACCGGATCACAATAATATTTACACACTACTACTTGGCGGCTGAATATCTGGTATTGTGGTGGTACCTACCTAGACAAACTAAACTATCAGTTATCTGGTTCTCATAGTACAGGCTTTGCTTAGTTTGGGGCTAGATATCGACGATGTGATATTTATTTATTGATCCTCAAGCCAACGGAGCTTATAGGATTTCATCTCACCAGCTCTTCAATCTCACGGTTTTCACAGATCTTCCAGCTGCCGTTTTTAATCCTAGTCTGACCAGAAGCGTTCGAAGGACTATGCATCCAGCAACCAACTGGCAATGTAATCTGTAAAGCAAAAGTATACATAAATATGTAAATCAGGCCGCCACAGCGAAGACAACGGACAAAAGACGCAGTTGGCAACTTCTTCCTCCGCGCGATGCAGTAAAGCATCTCGACTCAGTCTCGAAATAATTTCAAACTGAAAGTTTGGATAAAAGTGAAGCGGCCGCTAATGCAAGTTTAATGTCCTCCTTTGATGCAGTTTCGAGAATTACTGGGAGATAATAAATTGTAGTCGGAGCGACGAAGTTCCCGGCTAGTTTTATTTATTGCAGCGGCAGTTTGTATAAGCTGCTTTGCTTAAGCAGTGGAATGCTCATAAAGTATCAAGAAGTATTACCATAAATGCGGGTGGAAACTTATTCTCTAGAATTTAAATTTTCGCAATTTCATTCATTTAAAAAGTAACTTCAAGTTGCAAGCGAGTCGGTAACTTCTAGGCAAGCGTGCTTTTTCGTAGATCGCAGATGAGATGGCGGTCAAACGCAAGCCAGTCATAAAAAAACTTTTATTGGCTAGATTATTTTTGTTTTATTTATAAAGGATTGTTCATGTTTAATTATGTCGAATTCTCCGGCTATAATGTCGGCCACATCCGGTGACCTTTTTCAAGAAGACACAGTAGAGTACATGTTAGACCATAAATGACAGTGTGGTCAAATATGGTAAAAACACCTTATTTGGAATGAAAATATTCTCTAAAATGAGGCAGCCGGATAACCGTTAGGCGTTTTGCGTACATTTTCAACTAGCCGAATCCCACTAATATCATAAACGTGAAAGTTTGGATGGATGTTTGTTACTCTTTTACACAAAAACTACTGAACAGATTTGGATGAAATTTGATATGGAGGTATCTGAGACCCTGGATTAACACATAGGCTACTTTATATCCCGAAAAAATGTAGCACCGCGGGGCGCAGCTAGTACCAGATAATAAATAATCTATCACCATGTCAAGTTTCCTCACGATATTTTCCTACAACAGTAACTCAAATTCATTGTTAGGATTTAAACTGTTTTCACAAAGCAATACTGGCATAATAGTTATCTTTGGTTGGTTGATATTGTCGTCCTAAAATTTGATAATTCGAGTTCTACGTGAATTATAGGAAAAATAAATCACTAAACACAAAACGACAAGCTAGGAAATCAGATGCAGCCAGCGCAGCGCAGCGCCTTAAATTCTTATTCTTAGAGAGCAATTGACATAACATCAGGGCGAGACGTGGCGCAGTCATCATTTGCTGGATTCCGGATGCTCCGGTGACTCGTCGCCCGCGGATTAAGCTCGCTTGCGCTCAGTTTGTTTAGGTTTGTTTGCATTCTGTGACCTTTTGTGCCGCTCCCACCCGCGTCTTTTGCTTGCCCGGGGATTTGTACGTGATTACCTCATTTGCCCCCAACACGAATACCTAACGTATCTAGACATCCTAGAACAAGTTACTCGGTGAACTCAGCGTAACATTCCCTGTAGTTAGTTACCTAAAAGATTAGAAAGAAATCTGAAATACTCTGTACTCTAGATCGTGTGCTGCTTGCACACGATCAAGAGTAAAAAATAAATAAATTATAATAAAATATGCAATCAACATCATATTATATGTTATATTAACTACGACTGTTATAACTTAGTTTTTTTATAAGGAAATCGTCACTTCTAATTAATAAGCGTTTGTTTGTTCAGCAACTCAAAGTTCTGTGTACTGATGCAAAGGTCATGGATGTCCATTATCTCTTACTGTCAACAGAACGTACAGTTCGTCTCAATACTTTTACATATATAAAAACAATCTTCAATTGAGTAAAACATGTTTGAACAAACCTGTTTTTTAATTTCCTTTTAAATGCATTGTCACTAGTTGTATTATTGATATCTTTCGACAAACAATAGCCCCTTTCCAAGCATGCGCCGCCATTTGGTCAATCGTGTAAGTCTAGCAGCGAGTTAAGAGGGCTGATGATGATAATAACGAAATAAGAACAATAGAGTTTTATGCTTAAATTATTCAAAAGAGCCTGCCTAGGATGGCCCATAACGCCATTAGGCGCTTCTAGCGCGTTCGCAATACCGTAACTGTATACTCGGAACAGGCGGCTCTGCGAAAAACTGAAGCGCTTATCTCCTCGCGGCAGCCGCTTCATTATCTCGCAGCGTCGTCATAACGACGCGCCGTAGTACATCGGGAGCCCGCACCCGCACCCGCACCCGCACCCGCACCCGCACCCAGGACACGTCTCGACGTTCCTATAAGAGGTAAATCTTCACTATAATGTGTCGCGACAAGTCCTGAAGATAGTACTTATCGACGATCATATTTATACAGTCTTTCGAAATCGATACAACTATAAATTCGCATGCCGAAGGGCGTGGGTTTAAACCCCAACAATGAGCTTGAGCTGCCAGGAAGGAAAACATCGTGAGGAAACCATAGCATGGTGGTAGCGTACTTTATATTACTCGGCTGGCTAGCCTCACCACCACCCTCAAGTTGAAAATCTGTCGCCAAGCATCTAACGGTATGTTCCGGCAGCCTAACTTGGCCAGTTCCATTGCAGGCTAGGTGTGCTTTACCATCTTCGACCACACCTTCACTGAACATCAGGTGAGCTGTGGTCAAACACCTAGCCTGACAAACATAAAAAAAAAAACACTAAAATTATAAAAGTCAAACTTTGTATATTTATTTGTGTGCGTTTGTTACATCTTCATCCTGTAATGGCTTAACTGGACAAAATTTGAAATGCAGATATCTTCTCCTCTAGCATTCTAGATTAACACAAAGGTACTTCTAGGAAAACGCGATGCGCACCAACTTTAGAAGACAAAAACTTCATGTGATTTAAAGGAGCCAGTGTCGACAAAATGAAATCTGGTAATGATAGTTGGTTGCCAGAAAAAAAAACTATCTGTCGCATCGCGTCACCATTTTCACCCTAACGCGCCGCACTCGCTATAACGCGCCACGTTACCGTTTGCACCGTGTATTTGAATGACGTTAAGCTGATAAAAGGTCTAGATGAACAGCAGCGAGATAGCGAGTTAATTTCGGAAGAGGTTTTATTGCATCGTCAAAGTTAACGACCAGTGTCGCCTTATAAGCGGCAGCGGAGGGCCTTTGTTAAGTTTTGTTGAAGCCGATTAAATTCCTCAACCGAAAACATTTTACAGTCTGTACAAAAACTATGTAAAAATCCGTCAATTCTTTATTTATACGACCAAAGACATTCTTATCTCGCTGCAATTAAATTAAAAGCGCATTTTAAAACGACTTCCTCAAGCTTTTTGCGATTGTTAAAGTATTAGATCTTCTTAACTAAATTAAATTTCCTTTTAAAGTTTCCTCCTCGAGCGCTTAATTAAAAAACCTGGGAATTATGGTTGACTTAAATAGTTTAAAACTGAGTTCTGCTCTGAAGAATATTTAATACAAAGAATGGTTTAAATTTGAAAGTTAACTTGAAGCCGAGCGCTTGTTGGGTAACAATTATATCAAGGAATATCTGCCGGACTTTAATTGAAAAAACAAAAATGATCGAAGATGTTTTTCTTCCTACGTAGCACTCATAAATGTCGAGTATTTCTATAAGAGCCTTTATTATATTCAAGTATTTACATTTGTATTTGCTACGTAAAGCTTTTATAAAGCTGTTCATTAAATATCATTCACTTTTAATTTTTTCTTTTTTTTATGTAAAAAGTAATGAGGCGAACGAGACGCTCTCCTGAGGGTAAGATATCACGCCTGTCCATGACCATTGCAGCGATACACAGAACTTACATTTTAAAACAATTCATCTCAATAAAATATCCAATGGCTTAAGAGCCCTGGGGTTTTTTAATGTAAAATTATTGAGACGAACGAGACTCTCTCGAAAGTAAGAGATAACACCTATCCATGACCATTGCAGCGATACACAGAACTTTGAGTAGCAAAACAACGTCCAGGGCATCGCTACTTTGGCGCGCATTACTTTAAGATTGTTCGATGGTTAGCCTCGACAGTCCTGTAATTTCGCTAGCTGCAGTACCCTTCAAACTGGAACACAGTAGTGTTCACACACTACTGCTTGGCGGCAGAACATCTAGTACGGCGATGGTACCTACCTAGATGATCTCATGTTAATAAGATCAACCATCGAGTACTTCTGAAGTAGACGCTCATTAACAAGCTTCAATTTGAATAAAAAGCTGGTTCCAGCTCGCAGAGTGGTTATTGCCGGCAGCGCATGTCTCATTAAAGTTTTCTGCATCATCCGCCAGCCTCCGCCGAGGAGCTGTCTCCGCCGCTCTGAGAGATATCCGACAAAGTGAGAACTGAGCGTATTGTTTATTGCTTTACTTGTGTCTACTCTACGTCAATTTTGTTCGTATCTACTTTGTGTCGATAATTTGTTCTTGATACGTTTGTGTGTGTGTGTTGTTGTCGGCCGCCGGGATACGAGCAAAAAAGGCTGAGCAAGAAATTTTCTTTTCTTGTTTTTGTTTGTACTGTATTTTTGTGTTCGTTAAATTACATTTCAGTATGTAATTATCCTTTACTATTGACAGCCCCGTTGGCTCATTGGTAGTATATCTGCCTTGAGAGCTGTAGGGCGTGGGTTCGATTCCCACTCAGGGCAAACATTTTGTGAATAAACAAATGTTTGCTCTGTGTCTGGGTGTTCTGTATGTATTATAAGTATGTATTTACGAAAATAAAGTATTTATGTATTCTATCAGTTATCTGACTTCCATCACACAAGCTCTGCTTAGTTTGGGGCCAGATGGCGCTGTGTGCATAGTCCTACGATATTTATTATTATTTATTTATCCTTTGTAATTATGTTTATTATTGGAATTGACATTGTTTATAATCTCATCATGTTTATGACTTGTGTTTGTGTAATGTTATTTTATGATTAGTTTGATGTGTGAGATAAATTTTATAGACTTTGTCGTTTTTATTTCCATAAAATAAATTTGACTTTCATAGATAATTTAATTTAATTATCCCGCACAAGTAAAACAAAATTATGTCAATACCGCTTCATAGAGTTTCCATTCAGTAAGACTTTGACTCTCTGACTCAGACTTTCTTACTCAAAGTTTTGAGTACTAACCGCAGTAGTCACTTGTGCAGGCGGTTTTTCCCCGCGACGGAACGGAGGCGGTGTATGCGTTTGGAGTGAGAGGATGTTTGTTTGTGCAAATAGGTACATGTTGCCATTTTTCTCCAAAACTACTAGACCGATTTTGATGCAGTTTTCAGTTATAGGTGCGGGTTTGGTTGGTGCGTTATTTTAAATAAGTGGCAATTACATTTTAAACGTTGAGAGTTTTTTCAAAATGTTTAATGTTGCTTTTTATATAAATATAACGTTGGTAAGACTATTCCCGGGAGAGATCTTGTTCGTTTCATGTAAAAATTAGCCTCACCTGTTTCCAGTGCCATTGTGAGTAAATGTTCAGAATTCGGAGTAAACTTTGTGCTAAAGCCACATTAATTAAAAAAACGTATCTTGTTACCTAATTACAATAATAAAAGCGAAAGTAAAGAGTAACATTCATCTCCTCTTACACACGATACAGACTCCGTCTCAATTATGATAAGCTATCGATGTTTATGATTCTTTATCAGTAGTATAGGAATGCTTAAAGCTTACCATTTTTTTTTATGTAAGAAGTAATGAGACGAACGAGACGCTCTCCTGATGGTAAGAGATAACGCCTGTCCATGACCATCGCAGCGATACACAGAACTTTGAGTAACAAAACAAAGTCCAGGGCATCGCTGCTTTGGCGCTCATTACTTTGAGACTTTCGATGGTTAGTCTTAACAGCCCAGTAATTTCGCTAGCTGCAGTACCCTTCGAACCCGAACACAGTAATGTTTACACACTACTGCTTAGCGGCAGAATAACTGGTACTGCGGTGGTACCTACTAGACGACCTCCTGCTAAGGAGTTCTACCACCAAGTGAATTTAGCGAGCACTTTGCTCAGTTTGAGGTCATAAAAGTTGTTGCGGCCATTCTTGCTAGTTTGAACTTCAGTTAGCGCCGTCGGTGCATTTAGAATTCATTGAAAAACCGACGGTTGAAAGTTATCTGATCGTGAACGCAGACGGCCACTCCGCTCCGCCTCTCCTCTCGCCCCGCGTGCTCTCCGGAGACGCGGCGCGGTGAAGTGTTAAGTGTTTTAGAGAAAATGTGATTATTATCTTGCGAGTGGATTGGATGCTGGTCGTTTTGCCCTGAAAAGGAATACAAGTAGTTTTTAGGGTTTCGTATTGTGGTTTTGTTGTAGCCCATGGTGAGTCTATCTGCAAGTTGAAATCATTACATTTTGCAATCAATTTTGAGACGAGTTTCCCTAATCGAATTAAATTTTCCTGTTATGGTTATAGATGTAAACAGTCACTGAAACTGCATGAAAAATTGGGTTAATCTGCCACCTATAATAAACCACATAGCTATGTGTGTAATGTATGTTACTGTGTTTTATTTTTATGTCACAAATAAAGTATTGTCTATTATTATCTACACTAATATTAATAGTACTGATATAGGAAAGATTTGCATTTTTGAATTTTTGTATTTTTTTTTTTTTTTATGTGACAAATAATGAGACGAACGAGACGCTCTCCTGATGGTAAGAGATAACGCCTGCCCATGACCATTACAGCGATACACAGAACTTTGAGTAACAAAACAAAGTCCAGGGCATCGCTGCTTTGGTGCTCATTACTTTGAGACTTTGTATGTTTTTAACGATTAAACTCACTACTGAAACGATTTCAAAAATTCTTTCACCATTGGGAAGCTACACTATCCCCGGGTGACATAGGCTTTTTATCCCTGTATTCCCACGGGAACGGGAGCTACGCGGGTGAAACTGCAAGGCGTCTGCTTGTCTATTATAAATTATGCATTTATGTACTGAATTGTATTAAATTAAATCGTATCCGAATTAGCTCTTTTTATAAACTGTCCCACTGCTGGGCGCGTGTTTCTCATTGTAAGATTTTGTAGCGATGATAGCTTAGTGATTAGCGCGGTCGGTTCGCATGCCGAAGGGCGTGGGTTTAAAAGCCAACAATGAGTGTGAGCTGCTGGTGAAGGAAAATATCGTGAGGAACTCTCTAGTACTCGGCTGGCTAGCTACCATCCTCAAGTTGAAAATCTGCCGCCAAGCATCTAACGGTGTGTTCCGGCAGCCTCATTTGAAAGCCAGTTCCATTCCAGGATTCCATTTTTAATATCTTTGAGAAAAAAAATCAGAGCTTTCGGAAATATTGCTTTCTTCTTCGCGATGTTTTCCTTCACCGTTTGTAGTCACCGGCAATCGCGCATAACTTAGAACAAGCAGAGGTGCGTGCCATGGGATTCGAAGCCAGGACCTCCAAATTGGAAGCCAGTTGGACTCTCAACTAGGTTGCCGAAACTGAAAACCGTTCGTAATAAAAGGTTCTATTGTGCCTGTGATTCTATTATTTTTGAAAGTATGTGTTGTATTCCGAGGTTCAAGTCACGTTCTGCACAATAATTGGTACTCGGTGTTTCCCTATGTAATTCTGATATTGTCTGTAATGAAATACGCGACTTGATTTCATAAACCTATCGGCATACACGGTCCTGCTGAGCGCGGCAAAGTACTAAATACAAGGATACCGATAGAGTCAAAATTCCTACACATTTTTCATATTTCACACAGCGCCATCTGTCCAAGTCTATGGGAACCAGATAACTGATAGAATACTTTTTTTTGTAAATACATACTTATAAAACACCCAAACACAGAACAAACTTTTATCGTCACATAAATGTTTGTTCTGGTGGGAATCGAACCCACGTTTTACAGCTCTTGATACATACATTCTACGAAACGAGCTAACAAAGCAGTCAAATAGGTATATAAATACTAAGGCTAATTTTTAATTGACAGACCTAAACTAACTATAGCTAAACTAGCGACCCCTACCGGCTTATATTAATTAACAATTAAAAAAACCTACAACCCATAAGCCCAAACACGACTAGGTTTTTTAATTATGGTTAACAAGCTAGGTGTTTGACCACAGCTGTGACGGTGTGGTTGAAGATGGTAAAGCACACCTAGCCAGATTGGAACTGGCTCTCAAGTGAGGCTGACGAAACACACCGGTGTTGGGCTTTAGATATTTTGGTTCAAAAATCAAATTACATATTTACATGAAATTTCTATCGGATCATTCTGAAAGTAGGTATATCCTTTCAAACTTAGAAGATTGTATATATCTTCTAAGCTTTCAAATCAGTTTATAAAATGACGAACTTTTGAGTTGACAAATATTAGAAAAAAATACGGGAACAAACACAAAACCGAATTGAAAACATTCTTCTTTTTTAAAGTCGGTTAAAAAGTAATAACAGCTTAGCTTTGCCATTTGTATTGCGTATAGTTTTTTTAAGTTTTAAGTTGGCCAAGGACTCAAACGCCGGTGGTTGTGGACCTGAACAATAACCTTGATTCCACGTTCAATCACACCAACAAGACACGACGTACCTACTAGACAAGCAACTGTTTACACAAGCAACTGGCTCGTTTCACAAACGTCAAATTGATCCGTAACAATTATGACTGTTCAGCACCTCTCAGAATTTTGATCATCAACAATTCAAACCCAACGAAACCTATACGTCATAATTAAATCAAGACTCATAAATTTTAACCGAACAGGTTATAAGGGACTTTTGGAACATTTTTAATCGCCATCTGTTCTCCATTTCAGCTCACAGAACGACTCGCGAACAAACAATCCGCTCCCTAGTTTGAACTTTGACGATTTAAACTTGAGCAATAAACCGAATCACTCTTCCACGAACAACACAGCTATACATTAAGTATCATGAAAGCCCGGCCGAAGCAGTCCGTCGGTCAAATACGACCCGACGACTCAACCCGCCGTCGATCAAACGGTGTGACCTCCCTCCATAAGCGCGTACCTACGTGCTAAAGATGGTAAAATAAAAGATATGCTTTAACAAAATTTGTGTTACAGAACGATTAGCGCCATCTGTCTAAATGTCTACTAACTACGATGTATTGGTCGCTCTCCTATACGTTTTATTTCTTTGAGTGTTTCCGTCACTCACTAAAAAAGTTGGTACCTGTGTTTCTGTGTTTTACACTAGAGAAAAATAATTGCACGAGCTGTTTTTTCTTTTGGCAGTAGATTTGTGGCGTACGTGCGATTTCCAATCTGGACAAACATTTTCTTTGACGAATTTGCTAGATGTTTGTTCTGTGTTTGGGTGTTCCGTATTCAGGTACTACATAAGTACCTATGTAGTTACATTAAGAGTAGGTATGTAAGATTCAGATTATTATTTATTCACCTCATAACAATGTTTCACTATACTAGGCGTAGGCATGTCTGAATCAATACAGTTGTTAGTTAAAAATTTTAAAAAATATACTATTTGTCAAATAAAGTTAAAATATCCCGGCCGGTTTCTAACATTTTTTTTTTTTTTTTAGTTTTTTCCGTAACATTTTTATCCATGTTTGTAATTTCTTTGTTTGCATATTGGTTTTATATCACTGTTGTCTAAATATCCTCCGATATTTATTCATTTAAATTATACAATAATTATAATCACTAAGTCAATAATTTTAAAAATGTTTTTGCTTGCCGTGCCTGTCCTTACTAAGTAACACTAAGTCAATGGTAAGTGCACTCGATTGGAGTTGGCGACTAATTTCAAAGTCATGAGCGTTTTACGAGTACTACCCTCGCCCCCCCTTCCCCCCTTCACACCCGCCGCTCTTTATGTTGTAAATTCAGAGTGACGGGATCCGCGATCTCAGGTTTATTTCTGTCGGTCTGGGTTCGTCGGGATGGAAAGGTTCGGGATTACAATGGAGTGGCAACACAAGTGAACGGATGCATTTGGTTCGGCAAATGGAAGGTTACTTGTGAATGGGTTCGCTACCCAACAATGCCGGGAAGGTGCCGCGAACATTTCAAAAATAAATGGGAATTTGTAAGTTTCATCGATGACGTTTGATTTTTTTTGAAAAATATGTACTTGTGAAAAAAATAAGCACATAATAACAATAAACAATTAGAATTTAAAATGTTATTTAGGTACGCGATTAGAATTCAAATAAATAACGCATGCACAATATGCACATGCAAGTGCGACAATACATTATCATGTCCAAACAATTGAACTGGTGAAGCAAAATTATAGAAATACTTAGTATTTTCCATTTCCACGGTATGTCTCACTTGGGAGCCGATTCTAAACCAAGTGTATTTACAATCTAAATCCACACCGTCGGCGTCGTGGCAGGTATACGCAGGACCCGGAGCGGGTCTGTCTTGCTCAATGCCTGTGGACGTTGCAGAAGAGTTATGAGCTGATATGATTGCAGACTGGTACGTGATCGGCGGCGGGCGCGGGGACGTGCTGGTGGTGCGGCACGCGCGGCCCGAGGACGCAGGCTCCTACTCCTGCGAGGCGCAGCACGCGCTCACCGGCGACACGCGCACCAGCCCCCCCGCCCTCCTCACACTCACACGTCAGTATACACACTCACTCACTAAACGCATGTGAGTTTCGCAAACGACCTGTACTGCGACCTTGAGCTCCTCGCCGTTCACCAGTACGTTTTTTAACTGTTGACAAGCTAGGTTTTTGACCACAGCATACATGATGATCACCCAAATCCTTTCGAAGTTCAGGTGTCAAAAGTCACGAACTACTACAAATACATCCCAGACACCCCATCGCTGTGTAGTCTAACCGGTTACTAAAGGCACAGCATCGCACACCGACCTCGCTGGCGAAGTTGAGGACACGCGGATCTGTTTGAAGTACGTTTAAATTCTCCCCAGATAGTCATCCAGATCAACCTACTAGGGTCTAAGGATCCCCTCTCGGGTTGCCAGGGCAATTCTAATTCCCCACCGTCCCCGATGACCCAAGCCGAGGTTCCTACCGTCTGAGGTGTCTTTGCGCTAGTCGCCCTTAAACTTTACTCACGCCTACCGTCATTTGAGAGCGTCAGCGTCGTCCACAGATGCTGTAGAGGCACATTAAAAAAATAGTGGACATGCTATGAAGATTTAGCATATTAGTTTATTGCCGCGTTGGACTTGGACTTGGCCAGTAAAACTGGATTGACCCAGAACTGCTGGCAAGAAATGTGTTCCACCATTTCTTTGATAAGTTTCTCATCATCCGTTTCACAAAAAAAAACTTGTTTAATCTTTTGTTTAGAAAGATTATATTATTATGTTGTATTTTATTTTAACCATTTTCATTATGCATGTACACGTAGATAGCATAGCACTGTCGCACTGTATTGTGAAGCTCTGCAAAATTCAAGCTTATTTGTATAAAAACATGCGGGAACTCGTGTCGAGACGCCGGAGTGTAACACTTGCCCTGGCCATGAATGTTACGGAACCTCTCCATAAGTTTATTCATAATACCGCGTTTATTCGGTTCAATGGTTTGGATGGAATAGGAAAACAGTTTCCTTGGGTTTTCCTCGCGCCATAACAGAATAAAATTGGTTAAACATTTTCTGTCTCATTCATTACATTAAATTTAATCTATAAACTAAATTTGATGTGTTCACTTAGTATCATCATTGTGGTAAAATGCCTAATATCCTATATATTTAACTGTGTGTGTGTGTGTATTGTAGCTTGTATATTTTTTGTGCAGCCGCTACCGGCAGCATGGCTCCGCGCATGCTGACGGTGTCGGAAGACGAGGTGGTCTCGGAAGGAGGAGACATCAGGCTTGTCTGCTGCGCCATCGGGAGCCCACCGCCTACCTACAGGTTAACTTAATTTCTGGATCCTTTATTTTCCTCCAAATACCACATGGTATGGTAAATTGTAAAAACGCAGTAGGTCTGGTACGGGGACAAATTAGCGGAGTAGGACGATCGGCGTATTTATAGTTTCCTCACCATCGTTTCACGTAATTATAATTATTTGAATCTTTGTTTTAGGTCAATAAAAGATTTACGCTAAATCAAGTAAAAAAAAAAAATCTAAGGCTTGTACATACGGCTGCAAAATTTGCAGAAGTCCTTAAAAAGTGCAAGTACCCCGGATAGTGGGTGTATCCTTGAGCCTTTTGGGATTTAATCTTTGGGACCGTAGATCCTTCACAGCAAAGAAAATATTGAAGGAGTTGTCTTATTGTCTGGTCGATGCTGCACGCTAGCCTTTATTTTGTACAACGTTTGAACATTGCCATACAACGTGGCAATAGAACCAACGTTTTAGGGACTATTCCCACTGATAGCGGCCTTTTATATTAGTTAACTTTATTTAAATACATTGGTTCCCTTTTAGCTTGGGGCGCGTGAGAGACAACTTTGTTTACATAAATGTATTTTAGCGTCCAGTCAAAACGATGCTCAGTTTTCTGTTATTTAGCTCAATCAACAATTAATAAGCATTTCAAAGCAGCAATTCTGAATACTTGTAAGCAATAATAAATCTATGACAATTAGAGTGACAGTACTCAAGCCCCAGCTAAGGTGGCGGATGTGGCGGATGTGCTGGTACACAGTGAAAGCTGTCTCACACAGCCATCTCTCTCACACAGCGACAACTAATTTGAGAGTAGGCTTGCAGAATTTTATACGAGTTGATGTCTGACTTCCAGCTGGTTCCGTCACTCGAACGGGCGGCTGAGCCCCGTGTCCAGCTCGCTCCGCGTGTCGGTGTCGGAGCAGGTGGTGGTCATCCGCCGCGCGCAGCTGTCCGACGGCGGCGTGTGGACGTGTCGCGCGCACAACCAGTACGGGGAGCAGCGGAAGGACGCCAGGCTGAGAGTGCGCTCGCGGCTCGTGGTCAGCGTGCATCCGCAGCTGCAGGTGAGTACTTCTTGCAGCTCAGGATCCCATGGCGAGGAGAGGACAAACGTCAGACTAGGCCAGGATGTCTGTGCAAGACACCAAAATATGCGGACGATAAATACGGTATAACGCTGGGTAGCGCTAACAAAAATATGTGTATTGCAGCGTATATGACTGCGTTGCTCTTGCATTTATTTAGTAGAATATCTGATGTAGGGCGTGGATTCGATTTCCACCAGAACAAATGATTACGTGACGATAAATGTTTGTTCTGTGTCTGAGTGTTCTGTTTATGTTATAAGTGTGTATTTAACAAAAAGAATTACGTAAGTATTCTGTCAGTTATCTGGTGTCTATAGGCACAAGGTTCATACCAAAAATATTTTACAATATGGAACCCTGGACTCTCAAATGCGGCTTGTCTGTCATTTTTTTTTTTTAAAAACGTCGTAAATTTGTAGTGATTACTTTGGTTCGTAGAGCATCTACAAAATGTCTACGACTCGTAGCAATCTATACAATGTTTTGTTTTCACCGTTCGTCAAATTCCCGGCCATAGATTCCGTCGGTCGTCGTAAAATGTTCCCTTCACAAGATAGCGCCAAAGAATCACACGTTACTTGCAAAGAGGTACTCATCCGATGATCCGCCTTCGCTCCCCGTCAGAAGCGGCGACGTCGTGAAAAATTGAAAAATAAGTACTCAGCGCACAGACGAGACTCGCGGAGACAGAGCGAGGCAGCGACGCCCGGGGACCGCGGTGTGATTGCATTATACACGCGGCAGATCCTAGCGCTACTGTGTTACTATCAATCATTCATTTATCTGAATTTACTCGTATGTACAGGCTTGCGATTTACTGCGCTTTGCAACAATTTTGAGTCTAACTTTGGAGACAAAATTCAATTGCAACTTGCACCCCCGTGTTTTGCGACTTTGAATAAGACTCTTTTTTATACGTAATAGGTACGCGTTTGATCATGTTAAGTAACGATGTGGTCTAGGACGAAGCATGCTGACCTAGAAGAAACCTCTTGATTTGAAGATACCGTCGATGGTCCGTTTTACAAATATCTCTTTATCGATAAAATGTTTCGGTGATCACAAAACACCGACATAATTTGCAGAAACGATTTGATTCCACGTTCATTGTGCGCACCGCTAGACAGTGGAATGCGTTGCCTGAGTGGGAATTCCTGATGTATAAAATCTGGGTGTCTTCAAGTCGAGAGTGAATTTTCTCGGCAATCGTGCTCCATCTTAGACCGCATCATCACTTAACAGCAGTTGAGATGGCGGTCAAACGTAAGCCTATACACTAATATAAAGAGAAAAGATTTGTATTATTGGTTTTTTGTATGTTTGTAACGAATAAACTCAAAAACTACTGAACCGATTACAAAAATTCGTTCACCATTAGAATTCTACGTTATCCCGAAAGTTAGGCTATATTTATTATTAAAATTTAATTTAAAAATAAATGTCCATCCGTGCGAAGCCGAGACGGGCCGCTAGTTTCTTATACAAAAAGCCAGTGGTCTGCAGTTTGCAGCAGTCAGGGCTTTTTTTGTAAAAAAAAAAAAGTGTAGGTAGTTGAACAGAGCCGGGGCAGGTGCGCCTCACTGCGGGGACACGCGGGGAATAGTAAAACATTGATCGCGCGGCTTGATTGATTCGAGACGTGTGGTGATCCCGCCGCGCTTGTATCGTCGATACTCCACAAAAAAAAATCCCAATGTTTTTGAGTTTGAATAATACATGTTGTTACAAGATTTTTTTTTCTGGCACATTCCAATAATGCAGTTCCTTGTTATTCACATAAATTGCAAATGTTTTTTAACAATTAATTTACTTAATACTAGTGGAACAGCTAGTGGTCTTAGAATGAAATACTATACACGAACAATCGACTTATAAAATACATAATATTATTATGTATTTTATAAGTTATTTGTATTACGCGTTTGTTTTATTTTTTCAAGTTTCAAAAGTTAAATAAGTGGCTTCGTACCTACAGTTATAGTCAAAGTCTAGTCTTGGTCAACTACATTCTATGTCAGTCAAGTCCAATCATGGTTTATTAAAGTAGTGGCGACTTTACTATAAAGCTTCGATGCGAGTTTTGGAAGCAACACAAAAAGTCATGTTTCACCGCAGTATATCATTTTCCCACACTCGCGCTTGTGAGACTTTATGAATAAAACACCACCATTTTTATGCATAAACACTCAACGAAACACTGGTTTTGGAACAAAATACAACGGGGCGACACGACTCTTTCCGCGTTCCCGCCAAACACCAATCCTTGTGCTCAATCGCTGTAATGCGCGATGACCTCGCCAAACGTCGCAGCAAATTAAAACAAAGACGCGACGACTGTAGTGAATGCAAGTTGGTACTGCAGGACGATGCCAGACAGTTATTTACATCTCAAAACAAAGAACTCACAAACGGTTTTAATTAAATGTGAAGCCGCCCGCGGGAGCGAAGCAGACCTGTGTGCGCACACAGGCCGTTTGTTATTTCGTTAAACATTCTCACAAAGCGCTTTTGCTCTAACATCGATTTTATTAATAGCTTCCCTAAGTTCCCTACTCATTTAGATCTGAGCGGGCGGGCGGGAGGCTGGAACCAAATATTGTTTTGTTAATTCAATCATTTTCGAAGTAAAGAACTGCTGCTTGCGTAAATCGAATTCAATCGTTTTACAGTTGCTAATATAGACAAAACATATTTGTCTATATTAGCAACTGTAAAATGTTCAACGGTGCCTACGTACATAGAGACATGTCGAAAACTGAAGCTTACAGGAGAGCGTAGTTTATGTTCAAACCGCTCTAGAAATAATTCTATGTACAATTATGAATACTTTTTTTCCAATGTTTTATTGAAAAATAAACATAAACATATGAAAAATCTAAAGCCAATACGCAATTTACAAAAGTTACAGGGGATATATAATAGGGACTGTCTGTACATTCATTACTAGTGGCGCTCCGCGGTGTTACCCGCTACATGTTTTCGGGATAAAAAGTAGCCTATGTGTTAATCCAGGGTCTCGGCTACCTCCATACCAAACTTCATCCAAATCCATTCGGTAGTTTTTGCGTGAAAGAATAACAAACATCCATCCATCCATGGAAACTTTCACATTTATAATATTAGTGGGATCATAATATATACACAGAACTTTGAATAACAAACTAAAGTCCAGGGCATCGTTGCTTTAGCGTTCATTATTTGAAGACTTTCAATGGTTAGTCTCAACAGCCCTGTAATTTCGCTAGCAACTACTCTTTAACGGATGTTTACACACTACTGCTTGGTAGCAAATTATCTGGTAGTGCGGTAGTACCAGCCTAGACCACCCCCTGCTCAAGTAAGTATGGGAGCCTACGAGCATCACATTGTAGCATTATTGTGTTATGTTACGGAACTCTCATCGCGTGAGTCCGACTAGCACTTCTCTACTTCTTTATTCAAGCTATCATCTTTTCCCTCTGAACAAATATTTATTTCCGTACATATTTCAGTCGTTTATTGAAACAAATCTGCTAGCTGCCTCGACCATTCGTTTCTGGGCGCGCCCACGTAATCCAGTTTGTGACGGGCGGCGGAGCTGTCCCGCTCGTCCCGTTTGTCCCGCTCGTCCCATGAATTATTCATCCCGGAATTGTCTCGATGGTCAGCGAGTCTCGCCTGTTTGTCCCGACAGTTTCGTTATTGAGTTAATTCGTTTGCTTTGTAAGTTATGACGTGACGGGACCGATGGACTTCAGCTAGTTTGAGCGCTTGGAATTTGATTAGTCGGGACGTTGATTGCCTTCTCGAGTAATGCGAGCTGTCTCATTATTGTTGTTAATTGTAGCTTGTTCCATGCTGTCACGTCGTCCACGAGACGATGTCAGAAACGTGTCGCGAGCCGTCACGTGGATGAGCGTTCTGGGATGATTTCAAACAACGTCAGAGAGACAGAGATGGCAAAACGATATGCGAGTCAATAAATATGTATCAAAGGCATAAGAAAAACACATAATGACTGTGATGGAAAACTGCTAAGTGTAGTAAATCGTAAATCCTTTCACATACTGGCGGCTTGAATACATATCCTGAAAATGGGAATTTTAAAACTTTTACAATGAAATCCCATCGTTTTTAGTTCTATATTTCTACTTTGCTTTACTTATAGTATAAGGGCTAACCGAAAGACCAGCGCTTGTAATAGCGCTTTGTATGACCATTATGCCGAGGTGAGCCCCTATTTTGTAAAACAAATAAGAGACAAAGCAAGAGACAATCATTCAACATTCATTTTCAATAGACAATAGAGAATAGATAATAGACAACACTTTATTTGCGACATAAAACACATTTCAACTCAATTCACAATACATACATACAAAAAAATAAACAATAAACATAAAACATAGAAAAAACTTAAAGGTACATAGTATAGTATACAATAAATAAAAATTAAACAAAAAAACAAAAAGTTAGCCCGTTAGTTAGTTTTCAGCCCGTTATCGCCCACTGCTGAGCATATCTCCTCTCTTCTTATACGCCATTTATCCCGGGCCTGTGCTAACCTTGTCCAGGTTCGACCCCCACGTTGTCTCTTATTTGTCTGTTGTTCATTTTGTATTTTTTTGGTACCAAATGAAACTTAATTTCTTTTTTTAGGGTTCCGTACCCAAAGGGTAAAAACGGGACCCTATTACTGAGACTTCGCTGTCCGTCCGTCCGTCTGTCACCAGGCTGTATCTCAAGAACGGTGATAGCTAGACAGTTGAAATTTTCACAGATGATGTATTTCTATTGCCGCTATAACAACAAATACTAAAAATAAAAAATTTAAGGGGAGCTCCCATACAACAAACTTGATTTTTATAGATAATGGCACGGAACCCTTCGTGCGCGAGTCCGACTCGCACTTGGCCGGTTTTTCTTTCATATGTTAAATCTAGAAATTTTCTTACTTTTCAAATTAGTCGGCCTGCACCTATAGGTTTATAACAGTTATGAAAAAGTAGTACCAGACCAGTGTCTCAATGTTAAAAGTGTACTTTGTATGCAGGTAGCGAACTCGGGCAGCTCCGTGACCTTCAACTGCTCCGTGGCAGGCGGCGAGGCGCGCGTGCGCTGGCTGCACGACGGCGTGCCCGTGGGCGGCGGCGAGCGCGCGCTGCGGGTGCACGGCGTGGTGCGCGCGCACCGGGGGATGTACCAGTGCTTCGCGGAACGAGACCTGGACAGCGCGCAGGCGGCCGCGGAGCTTCGGCTGGGAGGTGAGGGTGTTAGCTCAGTTTACCCGCTAACGCGCGCTCGGTTCGCCGAAGGCGTGGATTCAAACCCCAACAATGAGTTCGAGCTGCCGGTGAAGGAAAACATCGTGAGGAAACCATAGCAAGGGTAGGGGACTTTCTAGTACTCGGCTGGCTAGCTACACCCTCAAGTTGAAAATCTGGCGCCAAGCATCTAACGGTGTGTTCCGGCAGCCTCACTTGAAAGCCAGTCCATTCCAGGCTTGGTGTGCTTTACCATCTTCGATCACACCGTCACTTTACATCAGGTGAGCTGTGGTCAAACACCTAGCCTCTCGACGATAAAAAAAAATGTTAGCAGGGATCAGGGAGTAGGTACTCCGAGTGCATCAGCGTGATGCTGGTGTTCAAAGTATCAGTGTTTTCCTACGCGGGTAGCCACGGTACTTCTACCAGAAGTATGGGAAGTGTTGGAGGGAGACAGGTAGAGGATTGTGCGTAGTTTGTTATCTTACGATCAAAACTGAGGTGGCGTCGTGTGACGTGCCATTATACTCGGGGTTGTCTCCATGAAGAAATCCAGATGTGGCCGAAGCTAGCGGGGTATCCGATATAATTAAATGTGAGTAATTCGCATACTTAAAACAAAAATATTTGTTTAGCTATTAGATACATTGAAAATAAATAAATATCGTAGGACTATACACGCAGCGCCATCTGCTCCCAAACTAAGCAGAGCTTGTGTGATGGAAGTCAGATAACTGATAGAATACATATATACTTTTTTTTTGTAAATGCATACTTATAATACATACAGAACACCCAGACACAGAACAAACATTTGTTGATATATAAAATGTTTGTCCTGAGTGGGAATCGAATCACGCCCTTCAGCTCTTAAGGCAGATATGCCACCAATGAGCCAACAGGGCTGTCAATTGATGGGAGAGCGGAGCGCGCGATATCCACTTCGCTGACTTGAGTTGGTGACGTAACACAAGCCCTAAGAGATCTCCCCATGCTGCCATTGCAAAAACAACAACATTTTGAATATAAATTAATTGTTAACAAACTGGATCTAAAGTATAAATTACCTTAATAATAATAATTTGGAGAATCGTAATTACATTCTGGAGGCGCGTCAGTTTATTCATTCGGCTAATTAACGCTTTCCATAGAGTTATTCAGGCAATCCCGGCTGGCATTTCAGATGCAAATCACTATTTACTCCGATTCCTGGCGCGACGACGCTGCGGAATTCTATTGCGACACAGAATACACAGCAGTTCCAGGAGCTCGGGCCGTCGAGCTATACAATGCCTGGTAGCTCTATTGGCACTTTTCAGATCTCTAAAGGGTTAGGGGTTAGGGTTTCGTACCCAAAGAGAGAGTACGAGACCGTCACCAGGCTGTATTTCATGAACAGACAGTTGACATTTTCACAGATGATTTTTTTTGTACGTATGTTAAGCAATCATTCCGCCAATTATGAATCGATTTTGAAGATTTTTTTTTTGCTTGGTCGGTCATTCTTGAGAGATGACCCCATATGAATTTTATCGAATTCGATCGAGCAGTTTTTGAAAAATCAACAAAAATCTTAAAATTGTATACTTCGATAATATTTTCGTTTACTCTGAAACCTCGCTGTTTCATTTAGCAGTACGTTAATTTGGCCAAGTTTTTAATTTGGTCATGGAGCCGTTTTTAAATTGTTAGTTTATATATTACTAGCGGCTTGTCCCGGCTTCGCATGGGTGGACATTCATTATTTAATTAAAGTCTAGTAATAAATATAGCTTATGTCCATACTGGACATAACGACAGCCTAACTACGGAGTCAGCAACCTACATTAGCGGTCGACGCCCGCGGCCGACTCAGCAAATCAGCAATATGGTGCAATCCACAAGTCCACACAACAATACGTAGTACCTAGTATATAAGCGGCTGAATGTAAATAATAAACTAATCACATTTCAACCTGGGTGTGGTTCACAACATCGAAGGGGAGCTACCACCGCACCGTGGAAAGGTCAACCAGGCGACCTACCGGCCCACCAAAGAGGAAGAGGTCGGATGGCGCCGGTCAAGAGGCCAACCACACCAGCGCGAGAGTGCACGCCGTGGTCAGGTCAGGCGACCTACCGGCCCACCAAGGAAGGTGGCGGATGGCGCCGAACAAGAGACTTACTACACAGACGCAAGACTCCGCGCCGTGCCCGGCAATATAAGCTGGACGGGCGGGTACACCTGTTAAATCGCACCACTGCGAGTCTACGTCACGGCAGTGGAGAGGGTACGCAGGGTACAGGGTTGACTCCCCGGGAAAAGTCAACCAGGCGACCTACCGGCCCACCAAGGAAAAGGTGGCGGATGGCGCCGAACAAGAGGCTGACTACACAGACGCAAGACTCCGCGCCGTGCCCGGCAATATAAGCTGGGCGGGCGGGTATACCTGTTAAATCCCACCACTGCGAGTCTACGTCACGGCAGTGGAGAGGGTACGCAGGGTACAGGTTAGACTCCCCGGAGAGCTCAACCAGGCGACCTACCGGCCCCCCAAAGAGGAAGAGGTCGGATGGCGCCGGTCAACAGGCCGACTACACGGAAGCAAGATTACGCACCGTGGTCAGGTCAACCTGGCGATCTACCCGCCGACCAAAAAGTAAGTGGTAGTCAAATAGCGCAGGAAGAAAGTAGGAAGAAGAAAGTAGAAAGAAGAAAGAAGAAGAAGAAACTCAAAAATAAACACCGACCGACCAAAAAGGAAGAGGTCGGATAGAGCCGATCAAGAGAAAAAACGACGACGGTTCCGGCAGAAACCAGAAGCCGAGCAAAGCACACAACCATTCAGCCGCAGGATACAGCCAAAGGGTCTCATCAGTAGAGAATCAGGATCAACCAATTCGAAGACGTCCAGAAGAAGCCGTTCCCGAGAGGCCCCAGAATGTCCATACTGGACATAGCAACTCCTGAGAGGCCGCAGAATGTCCATACTGGACATAGCAACTCCTGAGAGGCCGCAGAATGTCCATACTGGACATAACGACAGCCTAACTACGGAGTCAGCAACCTACATTAGCGGTCGACGCCCGCGGCCGACTCAGCAAATCAGCAATATGGTGCAATCCACAAGTCCACACAACAATACGTAGTACCTAGTATATAAGCGGCTGAATGTAAATAATAAACTAATCATTACTCAACTTGGGTTTGATTCACCTTCATCGAAGGGGTGCAGTGGTGTGTCTGTTGACAGCTGCACTCGGAGTTAGGGAAGCCACCACCGCACCGTGGTCAGGTCAACCAGGCGACCTACCGGCCGACCGTGAAGAGGTCGCCGGAGCCGTTCCAGGCCGACCACACCGGCGCGAGAAGTGCGCCGTGCCCGGCAAGTGTCCGCTGGGCGGGCGGGTGTACCTATCTCATCCCTCCACTGTGGCAAGACTATTAGCACCGTCACCTTCTGTGACCGTGACGTGAGCCTGCGTCACGACAGTGGAACATCGTACCTCCTCCTGTATTCCTTCCCCTTCCGCCTGTTGCCGATAGGTCTCACGGCACCAGGTATCCTGTACCTATCTATCTAAGTATATATTTACTGTATACGGTAGGTTAGGGTCGCTAGGGAAGTAGGGAAGTAGGGTTAGGGCGGTAGGGAACATAGGTGCACAGGGTAGGTTCCCCCGATAGGGCCGGACAGCCATCGGATCGCTCCAAGTGAGTTCCGCGGTTGCTCGGACGGAATAGCCAGGCGTCATCCGAACCTAGTAAGTGGTTTGAGACGGCTTGCTATTCAAACTTCAACAGGCGGTTAGTCATTCGCCGAAGTGGATGGCTAGGCGCCCGTTCAGCTTATGTTACTCAGGGAGAATGTAGCATTCTAATGGTGAAAGAATTTTTGAAATCAGTCCAGTAGTTTTTAGGGTTCCGTACCCAAAGGGTAAAAACGGGACCCTATTACTGAGACATCGCTATCTGTCCGTTCGTCCGTCCGTCCGTCCGTCTCTGCTGTATCTCAAGAACGGTGATAGCTAGACAGTTGAAATTTTCACAGATGATGTATTTCTATTGCCGCTATAACAACAAATACTAAAAATAAAATGAAATAAATATTTAAGGGGGGCTCCCATACAACGGCCCCCTCCGTGCGGAACGGACGGAACCCTTCGTGCGCAAGTCCCACTCGCACTTGGCCGGTTTTATTTAGTTTATACGTTACAAAAATACAAATCTTTCCTCTTTATAATATTAGTGGAGATTTGAGTATAGTAGTTGTCAGTAGGTTGCTTGCCACCGACGCGGCGGTACATGAGCTAGTAGCTGACGCGTCGCAGCTGCAACTGACGTCAATCAATAACGGACCAAATGGTTCACTGACCCATTTCCCGGCTCTGTGATAATTACAGGCTCGTTGCCAATTTACACCTTACCTGCTCTACATACGGTTTTAATTGCCATCCGTCGCTGCGACCCCGTTGTTCGACGTTCAATCTTCCTCCGTATCCTTTATTGCTTTCGGCTTAAAGTGCAAATTGTCGAGCTTTGCGGGACCTGTTTCTATAATTTGACCAATTTAGCGGCAGTTCGGACAGCTTTTCCTGCGGTTTTGTGTAATAATGGGACTGTGAAGTCGATTATGTGTTGTTATTATCTTGTGATAGATTTTGGTGAGACCTTTTCGAAAGCTTTGTTCAATAAATATCATATCAGACGTGATAATGTTTTCTGTGAAATCATCATCATGTTTAATTATTGATTGTTATAAAGCCAGATACCAAGGAGCTAGGTGTTCCGTGGGTTAAGCTCTCAAACTCAGGAGGCTCCTCAGACCAGGAAGCAAGCCAATTTGCTATAATTTCTCCCATATTTAAGACATAAAAATAACAACTATAGTTATGGCAACTCAGTTAAAAGCGATGCAAACTTGTAAGAAATCATTTCTTTTGTATGTATAGTGTTGCCAATTATATTCTCTTATTAGTTTGCGCCCGCCCCATAGTACCAGGTTTGCTTAGTTCGGTACTAGATGGCGCTGTGTGAAATGTCCTACGGTATTTATTATTTATTTATTTGTACCGTTTCGGGAGAGAGCGTCCTTGGAAGCTGTACTGGATGACACATGTCCTTCCGGCGAAGGTCTTTTAGAAGGTTATGAACAGTGTCAATGAGTATGTTCCTTCAGGTTAGCAACGCGCCGGTCAAAATGAAAGGCGTCAGGTGAAAAAAAAATGCTGCTGTTAATTCGGGTCACAAACTTAATGAATCAAAATTATCAATTTTATACAGTGTTCAATTTAAATTCTTACCGAAATATGTGACCTTGGTCACATATTTCGCGTAGAAGTACCTACGCAATAAAATAAAAAAAAAAATTGGAATATACGTAATAAATTACGCCAGCGCCATCTAGTCCCAAACTAAGCAAAGTTTGTATTACGGGTATGAGATAGCTGATAGAATACTCTTATACGTTTTTTTGGAAATGCATACTTTGAACACTACTACACGCTAAACTTACTACAACGCCTTTTGCTTTTACTTTTAGTACAATGCTGAGGTGAGCCCCTATTTTGTAACTGTTGTTTTTGTATTCTGTGGAGTTACAAAACAAAAAATATTTTTTTTTCTTTTGACATATACATAACATCCAGACACAGAACACACATCTATAATTACGTATACATCACCCAAACATATGTCCTGAGAGGGACTCGAACCTTTTGAACCTCGGGCCTTTTGCTCTCGAAGCAGAAATACTGCCAAACCAATTAACTCGAAGTTGCTTTTAAAATAGCATCATCAAGCGTAAATAAACGAGAAGCCGGCGTAATTAAATTTAGAAAATGACAAACAGTTCAAATTGTTACATTGTGAAATAATTGTAAATACGTTATAGTTACTGTGAATAATAAATATACCTATATTAGAATGAACGTAACTAGCTCACACTCGTGATGTTTGGACGAGATAATCCTGCAGCTTCCCTCGCAGCCTATTCCCATTAACCGGACCCCGGCGATGTATTGCCGCAGCTTCCCGACGGCCGGGCCGGAGACGTCGGCCGCGCGTCGGATGGAGTTCGACGGCTCGCCTGGGATACCACGTTAGGCTTACACTCACTACCGACTCGATACTAACCTAAATGTTTACAAATTACACGAGAAATATTACGTCTCCTTATCTATCTATACTACGAGTATTATAAAGAGGAAAGGTTTGTTTGTTTGTAATGAATTGGCTCCGAAACTACTGGACCGATTTCAAAAATTCTTTCACCGTTGGGAAGCTACACTATCCCTGGCAACATAGGCTGCTTTTTATCCCTGTATTCCCACGGGAACGGGAACTACGCGGGTGAAACCGCGAGGCGTCCGCTTGTAAAAAATAAAATTGTAAAAAGTCGCATTTAAAATTAATCATCAGTAAGTTAGTATACATACACACAAAATGTAATGTTTTTTTATATATACTGGGACATTATTAGAGAGAGTAGACAACGGTAAGTATACCACTTACCATAAGGCGACCCGTTAACTTGTTTGTCCCTCCATTGCATAGAAAAGTATACTGCCGCTTTTTACTGTTGACTGGCTTGGTGTTTGACTACAGCTCACCCGGTGTTATGTGACGGTGTGGTCGAAGATGGTAAACACATCTTGGAATGGAACTAGCTCTCACGTGAGGCTGTCAGAACACGTTGTAAGGTGCTTGGCGACAGCTTTTCAACTTGAGGGTGGTAGCTAGCCAGCCGAGTACTATAAAGTACGCTACCACCATGCTATGGTTTCCGAATAGACATTAGACAGTTGTGCTGGTTCAGTGGTTCTGCTTCAAGATCTGAAGGACGTGGGTTCGATTCCTGAGGTTTCATTTTGAGGTATCAACAAAATGTTTGTTCTGTGTCTGGGTGTTCTGTATTTACAAAAAAAAAGTGTTTAAGTATTCTATCAGTCAATTAACTTCCATAGTACAAGCTCTGCTTAGTTTGGGGTCAGATGGCGCTGTGTGTAATGTCCTGCGATATGTATTTTGTTTTATTCTATTTCCTTCTTTGCTACAGTGTAAATAAAATCGAAGATATTTGTAATAATGACGTATTAGAACCCCGCCCGCTTTTAAATAATTTTGTATTCTCGGCCCAAATGGGTCCAGTGTCGGCTTGACGCAGTCGAGGCTGTGGCATGTGACATTCAAGTGACCCCGTTCCGAACGGCCTGGGTCCTTCGTAGGCCTGCATAATACATAGCTGTCTACCTATATTACGTGTGTGGAGTTGGCCGTTCGGGAATAAACCCTCGCTGATGCCGTCCACAGTTTCAAATGGAAATTAAGTTAATATGCCCTGCGATCGTACTATTTATTGTTTTGACCCAAACAACGGTGATTTAGTCGGAGACCCAAACTACTGAAGTTGAGGCTTTGGTCGACCGCTAGATGAACTACTAATGAAAGTAATTAAAGCAGTTCTTCATGATGTTCGACAAGAGACAAGCAATATACGTGACGGCTATAAGACCACACCTTCACTTAACATCAGGTGAGCTGTGGTCAAACACCTAGCCTGTCAACCACAAAAAATATAACATATTACAGCTCACAAACAGCCCACGTCATCTGGTTGCCTGTGCGTATCCTGATACAAATATTTTATTGTGTTACAAATCAATTCAAATTTCAAATATGTATGTCATTATTTGTGTTTTAAAACACTGATAAATAATATAATTACAGTCATGTCAATGAATAAAAAACAACAAAAATGCCAAAAAAAGGTGTCAATATACAAACATGTCAATGTATAAAAAATATATATATTTGTCTATCTATTTATCTATATTTATTTGTTTGTATTCCGAAACTACTGAACCGATTTCAAAAAATATTTCCCCGTTGGAAAGCTACACTATCATAGGATGACATAGGCTACTTTTTATCCCTGTATTTCCACAGGAACGGGAACTACACGGGTGAAACCGCGAGGCATCTGCTAGTAAATTATAAACTGTAAAAAATCGGAAAAACCATATCGTCGCGGTGTTATTTTTGGCGGAAACTCCAACTAAACTAGAAAAGGAAATCGTGTTGCCATATTATATTATTTTCTGTATAACTTGTGCTTTTTGGGTTTTTATGTATACAAATAGTGGCGTTTTATTTATACATTGGCAAATTACAAGTGTGTGATATAATGAAATTATTTGGTGAAACATAATTTTTCGATTTGCTTCTAAAACTCTATCGAAGCATGTAGTAAAGCCGCCACTACTAGGGCATGATTAGACTTGGCCTTAGTTTAGTTTGTGACTTTGACTGTGACTTATACTACTAGTTTTATTATATCTTATTATTTTACATGTTACATTTGTCTTAGTTACTTTACTTATTAATACTATTAAATAATATTTTAAATTTAAAATCTTAAAATACTTAAAAATATCGAAAACTTGACACTGACAAATGCACAAAGACGACACCAGAAACAAAGAAGAAGTTACAGGAATCCAACTAATATTATAAATGTGAAAGTTTGGATGTTTGTTACCTTTTCACGCAAAAACTACTGAACGGGTTTAGATGAAATTTGGTATGAAGGTAGCTGAGACCCTGGATTAACACATTGGCTACTTTTTATCCCGGAAACATGTAGCGGGGAACACCGCCGGGCGCAGCTAGTGTCATATCAAAGCAAGTTTCATAGAAGCCTGTATAGAAATCTCGCCGACACAATTTCCCTTTTGATTAATTTCGATTATCCTAAAAATCAACGATTGTAATATAATGAAAATAGAAACAACATTTTCACAGCTGTTAAAACTTTAAACTACGTATAACCCTTTATTAAAACGAGCTGTTTTCTAATAGCCCACTTCGTACAACGACACCTCAACACTTAACACAAACAAAGTGCCCGGTGACAGATAATGGAACTAAATAGGACCTTAACCCCTACAAGGGCTATAATGGAGCGATTCGCCCGCAGTATCATAGCTCGACAATTAATACTGTAAAGCTAGCAGAGCCCGTCCCCTGTCCACACTACCGAGTAATTTGCCGGCTCGTAACCTACCAGGGGTCGACCTTTAACCCTTCCCTTCCACTGTAAGTTGTGTTGTAGTTAATGATATAACAAATTATGTTCATATCCATTTTCTGCAGGGTTAAGGTACATATGCGACAACAAAATCTATCTAACAAAAACTTATTTTTTTCTTGATGTAAAAGTACTAAGGCGAACGGGATGCTCTCCTAATCGTAAGAGATAACACATGGCCAATGGCCATGGCCATTGCAGCAATACACAGAACTTTGAATAGCAAAGTCCAGGGCATCGCTGCTTTAGCGCTCAACACTCACTAATATAAAGCTTTATGTACCCCGTGTGACTTGAGATGATAAAATAAAATAAATTATAAATGTCGTAGGACTATACACACAGCGCCATCTGGCCCCAAACTAAGCAGAGCTTGTGTGATGGAAGTCAGATAACTGATAGAATACAAAAATACTTTTTTTTTGTAAATACATACTTATAATACATACAGAGCACCCAGACACAGAACAAACATTTGTTTATTCACAAAATGTTTGCATTGAGTGGGAATCGAATCCACGCCCTATAGCTCTCAAGGCAGATATACTACCAATGAGCCAACGGGGCTGACAAAATGGTGAGATGATGTAAAGACTATAGATATCCATCCAAATCTGTTCAGCCATCTAAAAGTTATGGTGGAATAACGAAACCCACACACGTACCTACATGAAAATATTTCACTCTGTTTTTGGGCAGCCGTGTAATAAACGAACAACACGATGGTGAAGCTGCGCCGGCTGCACGGTCACCATTGTCATCGAAATGAATAAATGAATACCTACTCGTAACTTAGGTAAGGCGGGTGCGAAATGCTTTACTGTTGTATCACTTTGCTGGTAAACCTATTAACAATTATAACTATAGTTGAACCCACCAAAAACGTGGATGGCTTACATTCATTTCAGAGATAAATCATTTTCTTCATGCCTAACTCTCAAAACGCGGAAAGAGTCGTGTCGCCCCGTTGATTTTTTTTCCTAAAACTAGTATTTTGTTGAGGGTCTATGGTATATAAAAATGTCTGTGTTTTATTCATAATGTGTCGAATCACAAGCGCGAGAGTGGGAAAATGATATAACGTGGTGAAACATGACTTTTAGGGTTGCTTCCAAAACTCCGTCGAAGCTTTGTAGTAAAGTCGCCATTACTTTGCTAAAGCATGACTGGACTTGACTGACACAGACTGTACTTGACCACGACTGGACTTTAACTATAACTATAGCTACGAGGTAACTTATTTACCTTTTGAAACTTGAAAATATAAAACACTCGACACTGGCAAATGTTCGAAATGCGACGCCAAAACCAAAGAAAAAATAACTCGAGAAGAAGCCGTACGGTTCCAGGGATGTCACGCTGCCAAATTTAGTGTTGCCAGCGTGCCGTGGAACCGGCCATAAGTCAATGCGGTATAATCCGGCTGCTAATAGAATAATGGAGCGGATCTCTGCCCGTAACTCACAGTAATCTATTCAGGTTAGAACGGCTGCAGCCGCTCGCCGTCAGCGGACGTTTTATTGCGACCTTATTCTTCCCAATTTTACTCGAAGGGCATCTATTCTCAAAAATGACTATGAATATTTCATGAACGGCCACTAATTCCACTTATATACGCGAGACCGAGAACGCGCGGTTGTTCTCGCCTCGAGCATTCCTGCTCACCATCGAAGGCTCCTTGCGGCGCGCGGCGGCGCGGCGTCGAGTTGCTCTTTAAATCCTAACTTTTTCTTTTAAACTAACCCTTTTTAACCTGTATTGCGTTGATATAATACGTAGTTCTTTTCAACAAAAAAAAAAAATCAAAATTGTTTTCATTTACCGCTAGCGGCGCTGTTACTCTTTTCATTTTTCCCTTTTTCTCTTTTTGTTGACAAAAATATAATATTGAAGCATCCTTTAAACATAAAATATAAACACACATACACACACACACACACACACTCACTCACACACTCACACTCGCACTCACGCACGCACACAAACCACATACACCACACCCACTTTGATTTTCAAGTACAGGAGCTCACCGGAAGACCAGCGCTGGTCATACTTAGTATGCCCAGTATTATGCTGAGGTGAGCCCTTATTTTGTAACTGTTTGTCTCTGTTTATTTTTGTTTACAAAATAAAACATTTTTCTTTCTTTCTTTCAAACATCAAGTAGTAACAAACCCAGTAGTTTCGTATATTATTTCTAGCATGAACTAGCTATACTTACGATTCTTAGTCATTTGCGCGATGAAATATACGGCGAGTTAACAAACTTACAAATTCAGGGAAAATAGTGTGTATTTAAGGTTTAGAGGGTATAATTTCTGTTTGTTGCTCTATCGGGGGCGAATTTACATGCGCCGGGTTAAACTGAGTTCAGTTATTCCTGTTTAGAAAGCTCTTTGTGATGTACTTACGAGTATATGGCAGAAATGCGCTTAACAGCTATATTGCTAGGTTACCACTGGGAATAAAAAATACACGGATAACTAACAAACATCGAATGTTTCAAAGTAATGAGCGCTGGCGCAGCGATTCCCTGGACTCTTTGTTACTCAAAGTTCTGTGGGAGCCATGGGCAAACGTTATCTCTTCCCAGGGGAGCGACTCGACTTTTTAGTTCTTGCTATAAACAAAACCTACATCCAGGAAGTATGTTTAAATTAATTCCCAAATTATATGCTCGGCCGGGAATCGAATCGCAATATTACACAATCTGTGCCACTGCTTAGTAGCAAAAGTCGTCATGATGCTTATCTCTTCTCTGATTGTATAAAACAAAGTCGCTGTCCACGTCTGTCTGTTGCTTTGCTTAGACGGTTTGCGAAAGAGACTGTGCAAAAATAACATTGTGCAAAATTGACGTTTTGCGAAAATGACCAAAAAAACTCTTTACGTTGACAATCTGCGACCTTCTGCGTTAAAGCCTTTTGAGCTACGCAATGGATTTTGATACGATTTTTACTGTAATTTAGATATTTTTTACCTAAGCTATAATAATATATGTTTTATCTCGTTTTTACCGTAGTAATGTAAATGTACAACACCGTCAAATGCATTACTATATTTCATAGGATAAAGTTGGCATAACGCTATTTGTGTTACTCCAGCATGGCTGATCCCCTCGGCAATTACACAATTAGTGGGCTATCAGTGTTGGGCATCCGATATAAATTGGGCAAAACGATGCAACGTTTACGAGAGCCAACGTTGCCAACCTGCGAGCGGGCGCCGTGCCAGCGAATTAGGGGCTGGTCCAAGTAACGAGATCTGTGCTTATACACCGGAGCAGATTCAACCGGAACACGCCCCTGATTCTTCTAGATTCCTTGCCAGAAACACGTGTTGCGTTTGTCAAGTTGTTTTCGTGCATAACATTTTTATCTTGATAGTTCAAAATGAGTACGTGATACACCTTGTTACATTTTTAAATTTAGCTTTGAAATGGTGCCACGTTATGTAAACGCGGCCGCGTTACGTGTCATAAGTTTCTAGAAAATAACGTCCAAGTACTGCTGGTACCACTAGTACCACTTACATTAATATTTTGCTTATTTTGGTGTTACATCGCGATTTATGAAATGTTCTTTAGTAAAAATATTAAAAAAAAAACAATACATAATGCTATAAAATAAGCCAATGCTTTGATTGAACGAAAAAAATGTTTGGGCTGTTCCTGTGTTTTAACATGGAGTGCAGACAAACATATCACTTCTCCCGTCTGTTCTCAATCAGTACCTTGCTTTCCATACCTAGTTACCTAGAGGAGATTGCTTATAGCGATAAATAAATTGCCACTCGTGGCACTAGCTCGAAAGATTCTTTTGTTTCGTAATTGTTTACTATTTCTGGTGTGCATAATAAAGAGTTTGTACATATCTAAATATCAGCTCCTTCATCACTTGCACCACAAGATAACAGATCGTCTGTCAGTGCGTCCGACACGCTGTAACAAGCCGTTCCCGCGCGCGCTCGCAACTTGGACCGCCATAACTCTGTTTCCTGACCATTGTGTTGTTTCGTTGTGTCAGTGTTATGAGAGAATTGAATTATTTGTTTGCATGAGCGTCGTGACGCGGCCGCGCCGTAACGTATTGCGGAACAGCTATTTAGCCATCTACTTACTTGCTCATAGACGTCTACCACCAAGTCGAAGCATGATGCCAACAGCTGGAGCTGGTCTTAAAGTATACATTTTGTAGCGATGATAGCTCAGTGGTTAGCGCGGTAGGTTCGCATGCCGAAGAGCGTAGGTTCAAACCCCAACAATGAGCTTGAGCTGCAGGTGAAGGAAAACATCGTGAGGAAACTATAGCATGGTGGTAGGGTACTTTCTAGTACTCGGCTGGCTAGATACCACCATCAAGTTGGAAATCTGCCGCCAACCATCTAACGGTGTGTTCCGGCAGCCTCACTTGAGAGACAGTTCTATTCCAGGTTAGATGTGCTTTACCATCTTCGACAACACCTTCACTTAACATCAGGTGAACTGTGGTCAAACGTCTAGCCTGTCAACCTTAAAAAAAAAATAATCTTAATACTAAATATATGTATTGTGACTGGACTTGCTGCGAGACTCAACGTTCGTGTGATGACCTCTCTATGTCACTGTACTCCGCGGAGCATTCCAAAGTAGTACTAGTAATATCGTCAGAGAATCGTCCCTCGTTGGCTTTGATAAACGAATCCGATACATCACTCACAGGGCACAGTGAAACAACTTGAACACCAGTAAAACAACTTCAAGTTTTTTAAACAAAAATCAGCGATTAAAGTCTAGACCCCAAAAGGTTCACAATTCGGTTGCATTGAAAAAAATAATGTTTATGACCTCAGAACTCCGTCATTAATAAAACGATTTGGACATTTATTTTTTTATTTGGAAATATATACTTTTAGACTGGCCCCTTACAAATTTCATCAAAATCAATTTAGTAATTTAAATAAAAGTAGGTACTGAATAAAAATAACTGCAAACAATATGTCATCCAAATAAAATAAATTCCGTTTCCTGTTTTTAACTTTCAAATGATGTTGAAACCGAGTTGAAGCCGGAAGGTAGACACCGGAACTCGGTAATGAAACAATATAACCTATTGTGGAAAGAAATCGGGATTTAAATGATTACTATCAAAAACGTAGCATCATTTTTCAAGTGAAAACTTTTTTTAGCGAGTTTTGGTAGCTGGCCAAAATGTCACCGATATGCTAATGTTTACTTCTGTCCCCAGTCACCATGTGTGTAGCCTTCTAGTAACGAAGGAGCAAGTAAAGCCGAGAGCTACTGGCTTGAGATTAATAATTATTCACAATTTTAAATAATAGCCGAGACATCCTACCTCTTATACCCTGGGTACAAACTCGAGCATATCTTTATGCGCCGTGCTGGGGTATGTGTGTATGTCCGGGACGATATCTGTTGTCGCCGCCTCAGTGGCTTAGAAGAATGTGATCTGTCTACTTTATGGCTTCGAACGGACTTTGGGGGTAAAACCCGAGTTTATGCATGCCTCTACAGATCACATAGTGGGGATGCGGAGACAACTCGATTATTTGAGCACATCGCTAGAGGAGCTGACAAAGTATTAGAGCAGCGTACGTCTGTTGAACTGGTGGTTTTAGGTGACTGTAATGCCCATCACTCAGAATGGCTTGGCTCCGGCACCACCGATCACGCAGGTCGTGTTGCTTGCGACTTCGCCTTAGCTTATGGACTTTCTCAACTTGTAACTGGAGTCACTAGGATACCTGATGTTGAGAAACATAATTCCTCTTTGCTGGATCTCTTCATGACCTCACATCCTGACCAGTACCAGGTGTGTGTTGAAGCGCCCCTTGGTGGCTCCGATCACTGCCTCATCCGTACTTCAGTGCCAATTAAAGACTCGGCCCATGCCACTCCTTCAGGCAGGCGTAATGTTTGGCACTATCAAACTGCGGACTGGGATGGATTACGTGAGTTCTACTCGTCCTACCCTTGGGGACGGCTTTGCTTTTCTTCGGATGACATTAGCACTTGTGCAAACTCTGTTGCCGACGTCGTACTTCAAGGAATGGAATGTTTTATTCCTAGTTCAGTCATACGCATCGGTGGGCGGAGTCGCCCGTGGTTTAACAAATCCTGTGCAAAAGCTCTTCGTTTGAAGCGTGCTGCATTTAAATCGTGGTCCAAAGCACTAGGGAGTCATGATTCAGACATCTCTGTCTTAAAGAAAGAGCTTAATGCTACCTCCAGGACTTGCAAAAGGATTATTGCCGAAGCCAAAGCAGATCACATTAGCAGAATTGGCGATCAACTGTCGAAATTCCCATCCGGGAGTCGAGCCTTTTGGTCTCTTGCGAAGGCTGCTGAAGGCAACTTCTGCCAGTCCTCTTTACCAGCTTTACGAAGGTCGGATGATGATTCCCTTGCCCATAGCGCAAAAGAAAAAGCCAATATTCTTGGTTTTCTTTTTGCCTCAAACTCTACCCTCGACGATGGGGGCACCACACCACCCACTATTTTGCGGTGTGATAGTTCCATGCCAGAAGTACGTTTTACTCAAAAAGCGGTACGGAAGGAACTAATGTCCCTTGATGTGCGGAAGTCGAGTGGGCCCGATGGTATCCCGGCCATCGTGCTTAAGTCCTGTGCTCCCGAGTTGGCTCCGGTCTTAACGCGTCTTTTCCGGCTTTCCTATTCGACAAGATGTGTGCCATCTTCGTGGAAAACTGCCCTTGTACATCCAATCCCTAAAAAAGGAGATCGGTCTGATCCCTCTAACTAGAGGCCCATAGCTATTACCTCTCTACTTTCTAAGGTGATGGAGCGTGTCATAAATACTCAGCTCCTAGGTTACCTGGAGGAACACCAGCTGATCAGTGACCGTCAGTACGGTTTTCGTAGCGGCCGATCAGCTGCGCTTCAAGTTCGTCTCAAATTACCACAGCCTAGGCTCGAGCTGTTTAGAAATAACTGTGTTCACATGGCTGCTTTGATTTTTAATTCTCTTCCAGAAGAATATGTTAATCTGCCTTATAGACGTTTCTGTGCACGGTTGAAATGTTGGCTGGTGAAGGAGTGCTTCTATGATGTTGATGAGTTCTTAAATGGTATGTCGTGTCGTCTACATGTTTACGGACGGACCAAATAGGAAAATTAAGATCTCACAACCATTAATGCAATAATTATAATTACGAAAATGACATGTATTAAATGTAATAATTAATAAATTTTTTTTTAAAATGTAATTGACATATTTTATTTTATTTTAAGTAGAGAACTGTTTAATTTTATTCAATTGTATTTGCACACTGTAATGGTTGACAATAGACGCTAACTTTAACTATTAAGACCTTTTACACTATTGTCATGTAAATAAAAACTTTTGACTTTTGACTTTTGACTTTTGGTGATCTTCTGGTATATCTCACTCACCGCTGGGCTGAAGCCGTTGAGAGTAGAGGGGAGGCGCTTGCAGTTAGTTTGGATATTGCCAAAGCTTTTGACCGGGTTTGGCACAGGGCGTTGTTGTCTAAGCTACCATCTTATGGCCTTCCTGAGGGATTATGCACTTGGTTTGCCAGCTTTCTATCTGATCGGAGCATAAAGGTCGTTGTAGACGGTTCTTGCTCCGACTGTATGCCTATCAATGCTGGTGTGCCGCAAGGGTCTGTGTTATCGCCGACACTCTTTATTCTGCACATCAATGACATGTTGCTGAATAGTAGCATGCATTGTTATGCAGACGACAGCACTGGCGATGCACAATATACCGGTCGTGCTAGTATCCCTCGTGCCGAAGTTGAAGAAAGTCGGAACAAACTAGTGTCTGAAGTGGAGACTGCGCTTAAGCAAGTCTCGGATTGGGGTCAATTGAATCTCGTTCAGTTCAACCCCAAAAAGACACAGGTTTGTGCGTTCACCGCTAAAAAAGCCCCATTTGTTGTTGCTCCTCGTTTTCAGGACACTCCCCTACAGGTTTCGGAGGGCATTGGTATACTGGGCGTTGACATTTCTGCAAATGTACAGTTCCGCAGTCATATTGCTGCTAAGGCCAAACTAGCCTCCAAAAAACTTGGTGTGCTCAATAAGGCAAAACGGTACTTTACGTCTGGTCAGAGACTCCTGCTGTACAAAGCGCAAGTCCGACCTCACGTGGAGTACTGTTCACATCTTTGGAACGGAGCACCCAAGTATCAACTTGAGGCCCTCGATGCATTACAGCGTAGAGCTGTCAGAATTGTCGACGACTCTGGGATCACCGATGCCCTAGAACCGCTCAGCTTGCGTAGAGACGTCGGGTCTCTGTGCGTATTCTACCGCATGTACAACGGGGAGTGTTCTGAAGAACTATTCGATCTTATGCCGGCGTCACGGTTCCATCACCGCACTAGCCGCCGCCATCGTATCAAAGCTCATCCACATGTTATTGATTCATGGAAATCGCATACTGTGCGATTCACGCGATCTTTTTTGCCATACACTTGCAAATTGTGGAATGATCTTCCTTCTTCCGTATTCCCGCGGAGTTACAACATTGGGTTCTTCAAAAGGCATGTTAATAGAACCTTAAAGGGTCGGCAACGTATTTGTGGTACCCCTGGTATTGCAGATATCTATAGGCGACGGTGATTGCTTAACATCAGGCAACCCGTCAGCTTGTTTGCCACCTGTGGCATAAAAAAAAAAAAAAAAAAATATATTATTAATCATTTTTGCTAAAAAGTGACACCACGTGCTAACTTTGCTAGTGGCATCATCCATCATTTTTTTTTAATATAAAAAGTAATGTGACAAACGAGACGTTCTCCTGATGGTAAGAGATAACGCCTGTCCATGACCATTGCAGCCATACACAGGAACTTTGAGTGACAAAACAAAGTCCAGGGCATCACCGCTTTGGCGCTCATTACCTTGAGACTTTCAATGATTAGTCTCAACAGCCCAGTAATTTCGCTAGCTGCAGTACCCTTCGAACCGGAACACAGTAATGTTTACACACTACTACTTAGCGGCAGAATATCTGGTACTGCGGTGGTAGCTACCTAGACGACCTCCTGCTAAGGAGATCTACCTCCTATTCATGAAGTATAAGTTGAATATTAGACATGTTAAATTAGTAAGAAGTGATTTGAGTGCATGACTGCCTGTTTGTTTTTGGTGTGTCATTTTTGTACTCCATGGGCCTGTGTGGAGCTACTTCAGCCCACTGTTGAACTTGCCGCAAGTTGTTGTTCTGTAAGATTTGTTTCGTGTACCACAGATCAGCGTTGCAACGTAAACTTTCCTCTGATTGTTACAGAAATAAGGTCCGATTTCAGCAGCGCCGTGATCGATCACAGTTAAGCTTCGTCGCGGATTCCATATTGCTGATTGGATTCTGTTTTGACGCAACTGATGTTTGTCAGCAACGTAAAGCGGGAGATTCGTTATCGTTTAACCGCTTCACAATTCCGGCTTCACTTGATGTATTGGACCGGGAAGTTGTCAGTTTTGAGCGCTCGCGTGACTTATTGGAGTTTTATTTAGCATCTGAGTATTTAGCAGTCGCCACGTGAAAAATAAAAGTTACATTCGAACGAAATGCTGTCATGCATAACCCAAATTTGATTCTGAATATTTTCTGTTAATATTAATTTCTTAAAATAATTTGTTTTCTTAACAACAAAACAAGATTTTAATGCTGGCTTTAGTAAATATACAATTTCTATCTATCTATCTGTACTATTATAAAGAGGAAAGATTTGATTGATTGTTTGTTTGTATTGAATAGGCTCCGAAACTACTGGACCGATTTCAAAAATTCTTTCACAAGCTGGGAAGCTACATTGTTCCGGGTGACATAGGCTACTTTTTATCCCTGTATTCTCACGGGAAAGGGAACTACGCGGGTGAAACCGCGAGGCGCCTGCTAGTTTTCTATATTTCTATAGAATATTTTATGTAGTTATCGTATCTTAACGTCCCGACCTAACGTCTCTCTGCCTAGTATGCGAGCTCGAGAACGCAATTTTTTTTTAAGTTCGTGTAATTAAACAAACGAGGCACTCGCCTAATAGTAAGAGATAATGCATGCCCATGACCATAGCGATAGACAGAAATTTGAGTAGAGAATCAAACTCCAGGGCATCACCGCTTTGGTGTTCATTGCATTGTAACTTTCGATGGTTAGTCGCAACAGCCCTGTAATTTCGCTAGTTCCCTTCAAATGTTGCCACACTACTGCTTGACAGCAGAATCACTGGTTCTGCGGTAATGCAAAGTACGCATTTACAGGCGGATTTAAAACGAGTATGATTGTTACTTCTAGACACGGCTCCGGAGCTCCACTACACGTTCATCGAGCAGGCGCTGCACCCGGGGCCGGCGCTGGCGCTGCACTGCGCCGCCTCGGGAGCGCCCCCGCCGCGCTTCACGTGGCTGCTGGACGACCAGCCGCTGGAGGAGCGCCCCACCTCGCAGCGGTGCGCCTCCACCACCCTATAACACGCGATTCCCCTGATACTCGTATACACTTTTTTACATACTAAATAGGTTTGCGTTTAACCACTCCCTACCTGATGTTAAGCAGGATGTTGTCCAAGCAGGATGTTGTAGAGAGTTCCACCTCCTCGCGGTGCGCATGAAGAATGTGCAATGTACTATCGTAGCGAAGATAGCTTCACACGCCTAAGGGCGTGTTGCGGTAAACTCACTTGAAAGGCTAGTAAGTTCTATTCCAGGCTAGGTGTACTTTACCATCTTCGTCACTAACATCAGGCGAGCCGGCAGGCAGTTGACAGGCTATATTTATGGCTAGAATATCACGTTTTTATTGTCACAAAATGAAATAATTTTCCTTTAAGGCAGGTACGCTCTCCGAATCCATCACCGATTTTGACATATGATTCAATCGTTAGTTTACTGAATGTTCCCAACTTTACAGGTCGGTGAGCGAGTACATGAACTCGAACGGCGACGTGGTGAGCTACCTGAACCTGACGTCGGTGCGTGCGGAGGACGGCGGCCGCTACTCGTGCCGCGCGCACAACGCGCGCGGCGCCGCCGCGCACTCCACGCGGCTCAACGTCTACGGTACGGACATCTCTGCACACCACAGATGGATACATTTCCCAACTATAGACTGTTACATCGTCACTAGAACGCACTGTTTGCCTTATCAGTAGTCTCAGCTATCTCCATACCAAATTTCATACAAATCCGTTAAGTAGTTTTTGCGTGAAAGAGTAGCAAACATCCATTCATCCAAACTTTCACATTTATAATATTATTGGGATTATTGCTGAAAGGTTTATTCTAATAAAATTTCAGGTCCTCCGTCTGTAAGAGCCGTGGGTGGGATCCGCGTGGTAGCGGGCGTCAACACGACCATCTACTGTCCTTACTCCGGATTTCCAATCAGGTTGATGGAGGTGCATTTGCTTAGTAAAATTATAAGTTTCCTTTCTTGTTTTAGTAGTATACTATATATTCGTCTTCTGTAGAAATTACCCGCATTCAGTTGTACCCTTTTGATGTATTGTTAATACTTTTTTAGATTACTTACGTACATTATCCTTCATAATATTTGTTATTTACATAATTATATTAATTACAAAACTATATAAAGTATTAATGGTCACTCACTACCCTGTATTTGTAACATTTCCAAAAATCCTTCCAAACATTTGGGTTCCAGTACATTAACTGATTAAAAAATTAGCACCACTTTCTTTACTAACTATATTGAACTGCTCTCTATTACGTCATTACCGCCACCAAATATTTAGTCGCTAAGCAGTAGTGTGTACTGTATTTTAGTTTGAAGGGCACTACAGCTAGCGACATTACAGAGCTGTCGAGACTGACTTTCTAATCTCAAATATTACGTCTCGAAGTAATGAGCGCCAAAGCAACGATGCCCTAGACTTTGTTTTATTACTCAAAGTTCTGTATATCGCTGCAATAGTCGTGGACATGTTAATAACTTTTACATTAAAAAAAAAAATAGTATCAAGTACGATGACCGTTTACCAATACAGTCTGTCTCGATAGTAAACAAATTCACATAAAAAATATGCATATATCTATGCTATTGACATCATTTCATGATCGCTGAGTCCTAATACTCGAGTCACTAATCAATTTTTTGTCTCAACGAAAAGTTGACACACCTTCTGGGACTATGAAATTTCCAGTGAGATACGCTGGCAGCGAGGTGGGCTAGATGTGAGCTCAGCTGGCGGACGCGCCCTGTCGGGGGTGGGAGGGGAACTGCTCCTCTGGCCCGCGGAACCCGCTGATGCTGGAGTGTACTCCTGCAGGGTCACGGCTCCGTCAGGGCAGTACGCGCAGAAGGACATACAAGTATTTGTACGAAGTAAGTTACATTATATCCTACATATTTGAGACTTTTGTCTATTTAGGCGTTACTGTATCCCAATGGTTTTCATAATTTTTATTTATGAGTCCGGTAATGACGTAATGACGTTTTGAATTTCAGATCCGCCAAAAATAGCAGGTTTCTCCTTTCCATCGGACCTGGTCGAAGGCAGCTCGATACAAGTGCTCTGTGGAATTACTTCTGGCGATAAACCAGTTTACTTCTCGTGGCTGAAGGATGGACAGCATATTCCGTCTAATTTGCAGGTGAATTGCTGCATTTTCGATCCGTCATTTAAAACTGAGTGACACTGAAATGTCATTGATAAATCTTTGTTTTGCTTATACTTTATTGACGCTAGCTCTGTGTTGACTTGGCTCGTTTGTATAATGTTGTGATGTTTCAGGTGCAAGAAAAATCTCTGGACGAATTTAGTTTTCTGATATTCTCACATGTGACGTCAAAGCACAGCGGGGAGTACACCTGCGTAGCTACCAACTCTGCCGCGGAAGTCAACCATACAGCAAGGCTCGCTGTCAAAGGTACATCCACAAGGTTTACAACTTAACTGACATCAAAAAAGGAGTAGGTTCTCAATTCGTCACAATTTTTTTTATGTATACCAAATTGCCTCAGAACTACATGATTTGTAAAACAATATGGTTTTTTTTTTTATTTGAATGGATATACATTCAGTTTAGTTTTATAAAAGTTTCATTATAATTGAAACCAAAATGACTGGAAAAAATATGTCATCGAAATTGCGTATTTTGCTTTCCTGTGACATTTTAGTCGCTACAATTATAATAGTCCCAATGAATTGTAGACAGTAGACCTTTCTACTTACCAAACCGGAAGGTAGTACCCAGGCCATCTGGCCGTGTTTGGGCTTAGTACCTACAGTAAAATTGTTTCTTTTTTGGAAAAGTCTTAAGAATTGAGCGACAGAGTGATATAATATTGTTCACTGTTGTAATATGTTCTTACTTAGCTTGGTTCTGTTTTCAAGGCTTTATTGTTTATGGTCAATTTGTGGTGGTTTCAGTGGCTCCGTCGTGGGCGTACGAGCCTCAAGACGTATCGGCGCTGCTGGGGACTCAGATCCTGGCCCATTGTTCCACTAAAGGGTATCCGGAGCCGAGGGTGTCTTGGCTGAAAGGGCACGGTGAGCCGTCGGATCCTAGTTACTCCTTTATCATAGCCAAATAAGATTTCCGTTGACTGATGTACCTAAGCTTTTTAATAAATATTAGATCACTTACTTTTGCACTTTATTAGTTGAAGAACACTTGTAGTCGATTATACTGTTGCTAATGTCTTCAGAATTGGATGTAGCTATTACAAGCCGATCCAAACAAAAACCCAAAACGATGACAAGTGCTGAGCAGTAACTGTCTGACGAGACATGCAGACAGACAGACAACCTAGGTTTTACTTATAGTTTTAATTACATTCAAACTAATTAAATTTTTACAAACAATACATATTATGTCCGCTTTTGATGATTTTATCGTAGAAATTTCCAAGAATTACAATGGTTAAAAGCAGTTCTCATGCACACGCGCCAGTTTTCTAACTTTCTAACGTTTATCGTTTATGTGTTTTGACTACAGCTCACTTGATGTTAAGAGATGGTGTGGTTAAAGATGGTAAACACATCTGGAATGGACCTGACTCTCAAGGAGGATAGTAGATAGTAACCAGCCGAGTACTTTAAAATACTCTACACCTATTCTGGGGTTTCCTCACGATGTTTTTCTTCACCGCTCAAGTTAGTTGAGACTTGAACCCGCGCGTTTCGGCATGTGAATCGACCGCGTTAACCACTGAGCTATCATTGTTACATGTATATGCTATTCTCAGAAGTTTGTAAGTGTTCGTGGAATGTATTGTTCAGGTTCCGGGGTGACGGACTTCAGGCCGGTGTCGAACATAGAGCTGCAGTTCGCGGTGCTGGCCAACGGCACGCTGAGCATCGCGCCCGCCGCGCACCACCACGAGGGCCAGTACATGTGCCGCGCCGAGAACGGGATCGGGCGCGGCCTGGCCAAGATCATCACGGTCTCTGTCAATGGTATGCACTTAGATGATAGTAATAATTTTTATTTAATACTACTCAATACTCAATACTTTATTGCAACATATGTACAGGTCCAGGTAATACTAGCGGACGCTTCGCGGTTTCACCCGCGTAGTTTCCGTTCCCGTGGGAATACAGGAATAAAAAGTAACCTATGTCACCCGGGGATAGTGTAACTTCCTAACGGTGAAAGAATTTTTGAAATCGGTCCAGTAGTTTCGGAGCCTATTCAATACAAACAAACAATCAAATCTTTCCTATTTATAATAACATAGATGTAGATATAGACTGAGCACATGTTTAGAAGATCGACAGCGGAATCATACTACGCGCCATCGTGGGCGGACAAACACTGTCTATCAAAGTAACAAAAGCAGCAACATTTTACTGGTAAGAATTTATGTGTGAGTACGAGGGTGTATAATTATGTATGTGTGTGCGTGAAAGTGCTGAAGAGTCGAAATGTTTTCCGTTCGTATGTAGCCAAGACCGAGGAGCCATTGTCATGCCAACATGTAGTCTACCATAAAGCACGCTTATTCAGAAACAACTGATTTCCTAGGGACTTGAAGATACCCGATGTGAAGTCTGGTCAACTGAGCGAAATTTTATGAAATTAAAATTTATTGTTTTCTAGTGACAAACCGTCAAACCATGACCAGGCCTCTGGGTGACATGTGGTATCATGTCTTCCAGGTAATTGTAGCGATGATAGCTCAGTGGTTAGCGCGGTAGGTTCGCATGTCGAAGGGCGTGGGTTCAAACCCCAACAATGAGCTTGAGCTGCCGGTGAAGGAAAACATCGTGAGGAAACCATAGCATGGTGGTAGGGTACTTTCTAGTACTCGGCTGGCTAGCTACCACCCTCAAGTTGAAAATCTGCCGCCAAGCATCTAACGGTGTGTTCCGGCAGCCTCACTTGAGAGCCAGTTCCATTCCAGGCTAGGTGTGCTTTACCATCTTCGACCACACCTTCACTTAACATCAGGTGAGCTGTGGCCAAACAACTAGCCTGTCAACCATTAAAAAAAAAAAAATCATGTCGGATTTTCAGAGCCAGCCCACTTTGAGTACTCGTCTCGTAACATGAGCGTCAAGCGGACCGCGCACGTGACGCTGCAGTGCGACGCCCGCGGAGACCCGCCCATCCAGGTGCAGTGGACGCACAACATGAAGCTAGTGGACCTCACCACCTACAGGTGATCACGACATGACTGGAGCGTACCAGTCCAAGGTTTTTAGGAAATATATTGTAAACTTAAATAAAGACGAACAGTGCACTCCTGATTGTAAGAGATAACACCTGTCCATGACCATTTCAGCGATACACAGAACTTTGAGTAACAATACATATAAAAGCAAATATCATTATTTCCCGTCCCGAAAAAAAAGTTATTGAGAAAGTGGGATGTCTAATGAATGCATTATATTTGATCGATTCAGACGTTACTTTGCTGAAGTTCATTTTGATTGTTCAGGAGATATATTTTTAGTGTGTTTGCGCTTAAAACTAGTTTCAGTTACAATAGTGACTAGGATTTAAATATTTATCTAAATTGACGACAATTTTGAAACATTTATATGCAAATACATGTCTGAAATGTTTTTTTAAATCTAAAACTGTACTCATCATACTTATTTGCATGTCCAGAATCTCCGTGTCGGAGAAGCGGTCGGAGGGCGGCGTGGTGTCGGCGCTGGTGGTAGAGCACGCCTCCCGGCACGACTCCGGCGTGTACCGCTGTCGGGCCGAGAACAAGTTCGGCCGCGACGAGCTGCTCATATACCTCGCCGTGCAAGGTGCGTGCTGCTCAATTAAAATAACCACGAGTTTGTTTATTCTCTTCTCGATCCAGTAAGCAGTTGTTCTTGAGTACCTACTTAAAAGTAACGTAGTACGGTGTGTTCCGGCAGCCTCACTTAAGAGCTAGTTCCATTCTAGGCTAGGTGTGCTTTAACATCTTCGACCACACCTTCACTTAACATCAGGTCAGCTGTGGTCAACACCTAGCCTGTCGACAATAAAAAAAAAGTTAAAATGAATTTTTGCAAAGAATTAACGCCTGAGTCCATCAATTTTATCATATAGTCAATTTAAATGTTAGCCAGTTAGTTAGTGTTGTACGAAAATGCGCGTAAAGTTGACTCAGAGTACGGACGAAACGACCACTTAAGAAAAGCTAACATTTGTATCGTAGTATTTGTATAATATTTGGTTTCAGAGCTGCCCGAGGCGCCGCGAGGGCTGCACGTGTCGCAGCGCGGCGGGCGCTCGGCGACCGTGTCATGGCGACGCGGGTTCGACGGCAACGCAGCTGTGCGCCTCTACCGACTTCAGTACCGCGTGGTGGGCGCAGGCGCGCGCGCGCCGCCGGACTGGCGGGACGCCCCCGCGCGGGACTTGCCTGCACACACTGTGCCACAAAGGTCTGCATAATGAACACTGTTGATATGAGAACCAAACCAGCGATGCCCTGGATTTTGTTTTACTACTCAAAGTTCTGTGTATCGCTGCAATGGTAATGCAACCTTTAGTCGTTCATTTCGTTCGTCTCATTACTTTTACATAAAAATATAATTTTTTAAAACTTGAGTATAGGTACTGTACCCACACTTAGTCCAAAATGCAATCCAGATTACATTCATGGTCTTCTGAAGATGCAGTCGGATCCATTACCTATTTATTTTTGATTGCAACTTGTGTTTTAGTGTAGATAAATAAATAAAAAATTGACTAACAAAGAATTTGTCAGTTTCATTATGAGTGCTACATTTTCTTTGATGAGAACAAAGAACATACCATAAATTATTATTAGTGCTCTAGTGTTAAAGGTCCCTGATAGTCTGGAAAAGCTGATGGTAATTGGTCAGGTCGACGGGAAAAGACCGCGCGGTCGCTCACCTACCCGTTGGTCAGACCTAATAAAGACGATCACTGGCCTACCAATTACTAAAGCCATTAAGACCGCTGAGGACAGAAACACGTGGAGGAGCATGCTAAGCCGAGTGCAATAAACACTAGACACGACCTTCAGCAATGAAGATGACGACTAAGAAGAAGAGTGTTAAAGGCAGATCCAATCCAATATTGTTAGTTTAGATTTCCAACAGCATAATTTTCAAAATATTTGGTTATGAACTCCTTCCACATTTTCAGACATGACCCACAAGACCCCAACTCGGAGGTGACGCTGGAGTACCGCATAGATGGCCTGCGGCCAGCCACGGCGTACGCGCTGCGATTGGCGGCGGTCAATGCCATTGGAGATAGCGACTATTCTGACCCAGTCATCGTGCAGACTTTGGAAGAAGGTAAACTCTATAAAAAAAGGAGGGGGAGATTATGAAACTCATAAAAAGTTCGCGTTTGACCTCATCCCGTCTGTTGTTAAGCAAGCATGTGGTCTAGAATGGAGCACTTTAACCTAGAAGAAACCTGCTTAAATTGTACGTACCTGATAGGGAACAAAGACCACGGCAGAGAGTTTTACAACGTCTCTATGCGAATAAAAGATGGAATCAAATCGCATTGGAATATCCACCATGTACGTATGATGTTTTGGCCGCGTTTGTCTCGTTCAGTAGAAAGGTGCAGAAGAAATCAAATTGTGCAGTTCAAGTACACACTCTCCGAAATATGTCCGGTAGAAAACCGACAAGCTAGCAACCCTACGACAATGCTCAAGGCTTTGATGCCTTGATAACTCCAGTAAAGTGTCGTTGACAATTAGCCTTTTCGATCGACCTTAATCTCTCAATCAACTCCATTGCCCCGAGTTGGCACTTGGCAGAGCCATCCCATAAGACGATTTATTGATTGTTGTTTTATGTGATAAGACTATTTGTTGATTTGCAGCTCCGTCAGAAGCTCCACATCATGTCCAGGTGCAAGCTACTGCGCCTGGGGAGTTGCTTATTAAATGGCAGGTAAGAATTTCGCAGAAAAAAATGTTCTGACTGACGCAACGGAGTTCATACTTGTGTAGATATTTTCTTCATATTTTATATCTGAAGGCAATTTAATGTTATTTACACATGTAATGTGTTAGTAAGACAATCGCCATTTCGGAACCATTAACCGGTTTCTGTGGCGAAGAGTAAAGCTTGTCATGAAAGAAGCGTGTAGACTGTGAACGTATGGTTCTGATGATGATGCACTTTTTATTTCCAGCCTCCACCACAGGAGACGTGGAATGGCGAGCTCCTCGGCTACGTGGTGACGTGGCGCGACGCCTCCCTCCCAGCACTGGCCACCCTCCCCGTGGGCGCCGACGTTGGCGCCGGCGCTGGTGACAATGGAACGCGTGCGCTAACAGCAGCGGGGTGGGGCGCCACGCACGCCACGCTGGCCGCTCTGCGCACACACGCGCACTACGAGGTGCGCGTGTGTGCATTCAACGCGGTCGGCGCGGGGCCGGCCAGCGTGCCCCTCACTGCCACCACTTTGGAAGGAGGTTCGTTGCTAGTTTCCAGCCACCTTATAAAAAAAATAACTCTAGAACTAAAGAAAGAAAACATTTGTTTTATCAAACTAAAAAAAATTTACGCCATCCTGATATTAAAATTGATTTGGTTCCTCTATGTTTTCTAGCCCCGGAAGGTCCCCCGGAGCGCGTGCGTTGCGAGCCGCTGTCGGCGCAGTCTCTCCGCGTGTGGTGGGAGCCCCCTCCACCCCACCTGAGAGGGGGAGTCCTGCTTGGGTACGAAGTCATTTATGAGGTGAGAATACCTAAACCTCGCTTGATACATCTTTCCATATGCCTGCTTGTTGCTTGCCTATTGTACGGTGGTTTTTTTATGTTTGTACTAATGTTAATTTTTTTTTTACTGTGTGTTGTACTGTTGTTTGTACCTACCGTTACATGTTTTCGGGATAAAAAGTAGCCTATGTGTTAATCCAGGGTCTCAGCTATCTCTATACCAAATGTCATCCAAATCCGTTCAGTAGTTTTTGCGTGAAAGAGTAACAAACATCCATTTATCATTAATAATTTTTCAAAAATATGTGCAGTTTTTTAGGGTATTATAGGTAAGCAAAATGAATTAATTATACATTTATTTTGCTTACCTATAAATTGTATAACACAACTATAATTATGTTCTTATAGTTCCTTCCTTTGGGTTTCAGGTGGTGGCGGAGGCGGAGGCGGAGGCGGAGGCGGGCGCGGAGACGCGGCGCTCCGGCGGCCTGGAGACGGTGCTGGCGGGGCTGCGGCGCGCCGCCAACTACTCTGTGAGCGTGCGCGCGCGCACCGCCGCCGGCGCCGGCCCGCCCGCGGCGCGCGTCTACTGCGCCACGCACGAGGACAGTCAGTCACACTCCATCCAATCATACATTCTCATTTAAGGAATCGCCCTACATAGCTTTTTATGTAGAAGCAATGAGACTAGCGAGACGTTCTCCGAGAGACAGATAACGCCTATTCTTGACCATTGCAGCGATACACAGAACTTTATGTAGTAAAACAAACTTCAGAGCATCGCTGCTTTGGCGCTCATTACTTTGAGACTTTCGATGGTTAGTCTCAATAACCCTGTAACTTCGCCAGCTGCCGTACTCTTCAAACCGGAACAGAGTAATGTTTATATGTATACTACAACTGCTTGGCGGCAGAATATTTGGTACTGTGATGGTACTTACCTGGACGATATCCTGCTAAGGATATCTACCACCTAGTATCAACATCACTACAAGCTTCGTTGGAGCTTAGTACTTGAAAATATCAAGAGACAAAAAATTCCAAAAAAATCTCTGGCCAATGCACAATATGCGACACCAAAATGAAAGAAGACAAAGTCTAGACAAATGTTGCATAGCGCCACCTAGTGAAGCCTACTGTAGACAAATGTTGCAGAGCGCCACCTAGTGAAGCCTACTGTAGACAAATGTTGCAGAGCGCCACCTAGTGAAGCCTACTGTAGACAAATGTTGCAGAGCGCCACCTAGTGAAGCCTACTGACAAGTTCTAAAACCAACCAATTCAATTCTATTACCTACTTTTAGCCTTGGAAAAAGTTTTCATTGAATATACAGCAAAACATGATGATTGCTAGTTCCCGGAGCCCCGGCGGATATCAAGGCGTCGGCGAACTCGGAAGATAGCGTAGTAGTAAGCTGGCTGGTGCCGACGCAGAGGAACGGCAAGATAAAGCACTACACGGTCTATAACCGCCCACAAAGGTAAACTTCATGTTCATAAACAATCCTTGCTATTTCGTATGTGAGTCAATTCTTAAAGCAGGATCCCTCAAATAAAATTCCACGTTCGCCCCGCCCATACGCTATTCCCTAATTAATAAAGAATAAGAAAATAGAATCAGCTGACTGCTCTGTTAGTTCATTTGGTAGTGTATTTGCTTCAAGAGCTGTAGGGCGTGGGTTTGAATCTCACCCAGGACAAAAGTATGTGTTAACGTTTGTTCTATGTAAGTATATAAAGTATAGAAGTATTGTATCTTAGTTGGAGGCTAGCGGGCTCTGTGTGAAATGTCCTAGGATGTTCATTTATTAATTTATTAATCTGCCGCTCGACCGTACTGTAACCGTGGATTACGATAGGCTGATAATAATGATGGTGAAAGATAACTTCAGCTTCAAACATATTTTATTTTAATATGTATAATTGTGTGGGTAAGAGTATGAGATTACTCCGCGCCCGTGGTAGTGAGTATGCTCGCGTGACAGGACAGGGCAGCACGCACAGCTGGTGGTGCCGCACGTGGAGGGCGAGGACGAGTTCCAGGTGGAGGTGCGCGGCCTCACGCACCAGCTCTACGAGTTCTGGGTCACGGCGACCACGGCTTCTGGCGAGGGGGAGATGAGCGCCGTTGTTGCAAGGAAACCTAACGCTAGAGGTGATTATACCAGAAACATGTTGTGCAAAAAAGTTATGATTATGGGCTTAATACTATGTGGATCACGCGGCCGTGGTCTCCGGTCCAACTATGTATTTAATAAGCAAGTTCTTACATCTTAAGTATATATTGCATCGGAGTCGACATAATTGCTGGAATTTGAATATACAAAATGCTCATGCAATTTGTTTTCATTACTTCATCGCATGTTTTCTGCTTCCAGCGTCAGCGAAAATCACGTCATTTGGACGGCGAATCCTGGTGGGAGCGGGGCGACGCGTGACGCTTCGGTGCGGTGCGGCGGGCGCTCCGCCCCCTCACCGGGCCTGGGCACGCCGTCGCCCTGCACCGCCGCTCCCTGCTGATCCACGGTTCCTGCTGGACGGAGACACCTTGATCATACTCAGTAAGTAGCCTTTTCAGCCTTTTACATAATCATACAGAATCACTAACACAAAACATTATTAACCGTTATTGATTTACTCCAATTCGCACACTGTGATGTATCCTTCCAGACGCAGTATGCATCATAACCTTTATTGTTGACGATTGTCAGGTTTGGATGAATCAACGAGCGACAACTACACGTGTGTGGTCCGCAATCCGTGGGGCGAGGAACGCGGCGCGTGGGAGGTGTGCGCGCTGTGGGCGCCGGGAGCGCCGCGCGTGCGCCTCGCCGCCGCCGCGCACGCGCGCCTCGCACTCGCCTGGGAGGCGCCACCGCTCCACACACGCGCACACACGCACCCGCAGCCGCTGCACGGTAACACACACACACCCGCAGCCACTGCACGGTAACACACACACACCCGCAGCCGCTGCACGGTAACACACAACACATCCTGAGAAGCGAAGCACGTTCATACAACTAATAAAATATAAGTTCGAGTCAGCATGAAGTGACACAGCTAAACAACTTGCCCTAAGCGGCTGGACCAACATTGAAATTCAGGGTCCTTAGGATATATTTAAGACTAATGTCTTAGGCCACTAGGCCTTTATAAACATCTTTACATAGATTCTTGTCGATATAATACAGTTATTAAATTTTAAATACCAATTTATTGTCTCTCTTGCAAGTAGAGTCCTGCCCCGTTGCCGGCGGCTGTACACGGGAAACAAAATTCGATTAACAATATAAATATAGGCTATGTCACTCAGTGAAAATGTAGTATTCTAATGATGAAACAATTATTCAGATCGCTCCAGTAGTTTTCCAGCCTATTCAATACAAACAAACAACCAAAAAATCAAATTTTGCCTCTTTATAATTAGTGTAGATGAAATATGTCATTATTGTATATTTAATGGCAAAAAATAAAGTAAAGAAAATAATACCAGCAAATATAATAGTAACAGGATCTTTTGAAATAATTGGAGGTTGTTGTTTCCAGGCTTCACCATAGAGTATGCGTCGGTGGAGGCGGGCCAGGGCGCGTGGCGGGCGGTGCGCGTGGGCGGGGAGGCGCGCGCGCACGCGCTGGAGCGCCTGGCGTGCGGCGCGCGGTACCGCGTGCGCGTGGCTGCCTCCAACGCGCAGGGCTCCGGGCCCTACTCCGAGGAGCTGCTCGCCGCCACCAAGGGAGGCCGTTAGTACCGCACTCTCCCCCTCGCTGCAATAAGTTTACACCACACGTTATCTGTGACAACACTGACCATATCATTGGATATAGATGTATCCTACTTTATAACCTTGATAAGTATAGGCGGTTTCTGCTATGTTTAACCGACTCAAAAAAGGAGGAGGTTCTCAATTCGACTGTATGTTTTTTTTATGTTTGTTATGCGATAATTCCGCCAATTGTGAATCGATTTTTTGCTTGGTAGATTATACTTCAGAGGTAGTCTCATATAAATTTTATTGAAAGCTATCAAGCGGTTTTCAATAAATCAACAAAAATCTAAAAATTGTATACATCGATGATATTCTCGTTGGAGCAGTACGTTTAGTTGGCCTAAGGGGACCGAGCGTGGACCTCAAGCTTTACTCATAATCACATAACATAACATCTTCTAGGTGTAATTCAAAATGTTGAATTAGTTCTAGTTTCTATAGTTTTTACGGTCTTAAATTTTCTCAGATCAATTGAAAACTAGTTTAATTTTAATTTCAGCATCAAAAGCGCCATCTGAAAAAGACCTCATCTCGACCAATAGCACCTGCGTGCGACTAAACCTCTTGACTTGGGACAGCAACGGCTGCCCGCTGACACAGTTTCAAGTTTCTGTGAAGAGTTTTGATGAGATCACGTGGAGAACCCAGAGAGTGGCTCCAGCGTCTCAGCCATTGGCGCTGTGCAACCTGGAGGCAGCTACTTGGTACCACCTGAAGGTGTTGGCCACCAGTACTGCCGGGATTACCACTGGAAATTACTATTTTTCTACGTTGACAGAAGACGGAGGTATGCATGCAACTTGACTAAAGTTAATCTTATTAAATTTGACACCACTAATATTGTATAGAATTTCCAATTGTTATTTTTAAAAACGCTATTAATTTTTGGTTTCAAATAATCAAAACTTACTAGGACCTAGACCAGGTCCTAGACCTGGAGCAGGAGGTCATTCTGCCGCCTAGCATTCGTATGTAAACATTACTGTGTTCCGGTTTGAAGGGCTGGCAGCTGGCGAAATTACAGGGCTGTTGAGACAAACTGTTTAATGCCTCAAAGTAATGAGAGTTGAAACAGTGTTGTCCTAGATTTTTTTATTGTTTAATGTTCTGGATACCGCTGTAGTGGTTATAGACAAGCGTTGCTACTTACTTGACAAAACGATCTATATGTTTCGTTCGTCTCGCCACTTTTATGCCAAAGATGGCAAACAAGCAGTTGGGTTGCCTTATGGTAGGCAATCACCGTTGCCTTTGGATATCTGCAATACCAGGGGCACTACAAATACGTTGCCGACCTTTTAAGATCTGAAGTCAGTCAGTCTTGGGGACTGTAGACAGAAATAAAAACTCAAAACACGACACATTAGCGTTTCAGTGAACGCATAAGTTATGCCCTTACAAAAAAAAACGTGGCTAAAGAAGTTTTCACTTCAAAAACTTGTACGCATCATTATTTTAAGCATGCTATTTCAGATAGAATACCAGCACCAGCATACTTTCCCCCGGGCAACGAAGAAAGCTCAGACCGGCCAACGGCGTTGCTCGCCGCGGCAGGGTGCGGGCTGGTGGCTGCATTGCTTCTCCTGGCTGCTCTCGCGTACAGAAGGAGGTAACGAACTAAACTGATTCCTAGATGACAAAATCCTCCGTTCTCCGTCAAATCCTCGGATTGCATGTTCAAAAAAACATGTTGAATGGCTGGACTGTTTATACTGATTCCAGTCCATCGGGCCGTTGCTTCAGGAAGGGGTATTCCCAGGGAGTGGTATCCGAAGACGAGGACAAGTCTGTGGAGAAGCGTGACAACAGGAATAATTGCCAGCAGGTCTACACCTCCTCGCCTATTAAGCACGGGAAGAAAGACCAGCAAGGTAACTAGCAAGTGACGCTCTGGGGGTATTACATTTGTACGATCTAGCAATCGAAGTAATTTATTTTATTGTTGGTAGGCTAGGTGTATGCCCATAGATCACCTGATGCGAAGTGACGGTGCGGCCGAAAATTGTGAACACATTTACCCTTCGTTGAGAAGAAGTAAGGTTGTCGGAACAAATCGTTGGCTTGACGCAAGATTTTCAACTTAGAGATGATTACAAGCCAGGCGAGTTTAAAAAAGTAAGCCTACCACTAATATCGTTTCTTCAAGATGTTGTTCTCATAGTTTTTCATCTTTAAACGTTGAACTAAATTTAAAATCTAATTACACCATACATTTTACGGTTGGTCGGAATACTCATAATTGATTTTACCATAGAAGCTTGACTTCCAATCTGGAGATTTTGGTTTCCAACCTGAAGATCCTGGGTTCGAATCCCATGGCACGCACCTCTTGCTTTTCTAAGTTATATGGGTATTGTCACTGACTTTAGGCGGCGAGGGAAAACATCGTAAGGAAACCTACACCACCTACCTACCTACCGCTACCTTTTTTTTTATGAAAAAAATGTTGCAGATAATAAAGTCTGCCAACCCACACTTGGTCAGCGTGGTGGACTATGGCTTTAGCTCTCACAATGAGAAGAGGTTCGCGCCCAGCAGTGGGAAAGTTTATAAAACAGGGCTGATTCGGATCGGAATCCCGCATACGTATAGACGTACGATATAGACGTATCTTTCACGGTGCAACATTCTCGACAAGTGTCTTCCCTGCTCCAGAGATGTACGAGATCAGTCCGTACGCGACATTCAGCATGTCCGGCGGCGCGACGTGCACTGCCGCTAGCGAGTGCGGGGAGGAGGCGGGCGGGTGCGGCGCGAGCGCGGGGGCGAGCGGCACGCTGCGTACGTTCGGCCGCGCCGAGCCGCACCCGCTGCAGGCAGCGCCGCCGCGGCACGCGCAGCGGGACAACAACTCGGGTAACGCTGTGTACTAATTAGCTGTCACAATACGACACAACTTTTGTTGTCCAACCGACCAAATTTAAACACAGTTATTTGAATGGAGCTGCGCTAACTGGCAGCACGCACGGACATGCAACGTCGCACTGGTTGGTCGGCGAGTTTCGAACTGGTTCTATTTTGTCGTGTCGGTCGCGCGGAAACCACCAAGAAAGGAAGGACTACAAGGAAGAGCTATAATATGTCAATTTATATAAGAATTAGTGTAAGTAAGTAAGTATAAGTATTGAATAATATCAGCGGTCGATTGATATAAGGTCGTTCCGCAGAGGAGTACACGCTGTCGCGCGCGATGACGATGATGGTGCGCCGCTCGGAGTCCGACTCAGAGTCGAGCGGTTCGCCCTGCGCCGAGTGCAGCTCGGCGCGGTACCGGCTGCCCATCGCGCCCTCTAAAGGTATATCTACGTTCACAAGTAGTTGATCTCCTTACCAAGTGGTCGACTAGGGAAGTGCCACCGCAGTACCATATAATCTGCTTCCAAGCAGTATTACTATGTAAAGTACCGCTCCATTCTCTCTGCATCTTAATTTTCGGGGCGTGTGTTCGATTTCCACTTAAGACCAATATTTAGTTTGGAGCTAAATTGAGCTGTGTGTAATGCCTTTCGAATTTAATTATTATTTTTAATTTTTGAAGACGTAGTCAGATCATTTCAGGTATTTATTTATTTATATTTTTATTTATGCACTAACAGCGACGATGTACATAGCCAAAGATCAAGCACGCAAACTTAGATTCAATTCACATTCGACTGTTTACCTTGAAACTCAATTGGTACATCATATATTTTGTACGTTTGCATAATCTCGATAATGATTCTTAGTAGCTATTGTTAATCAGTAAGTTTAAATTTTTATTGAAATAAATTTTATAATTTCAGAAGAACCGTATCTAGCGAGTGGGTCAGCAAGCACAGATCTAAGCGGGGCAGCGGCGGGGGTGCTCGCGGGGCCGGCGGGGGCCGCGGTGGCGGGGGGCCGGCGCCGCCCGCGCCGCCACCACCCCGCAGCCAACAGGTAACGCGCGAGAGGTAGCTAGCTCCTTGCCTAAATCATTGCCCTCGTACAAGACAAGCTACAAGAGTCATGGCTTGAAAGCGATGTCTTCTGTTTTCTTTGTTTTTGATATCACACTTTGTGTATTTCGCATGTAATGGTTAGTTCGGTATTTGTATATATTTAATTTTGATAATAAATAAAGAGTAATAAGTCAAAATCCGTGTCATGCTCTAGTAAAGTAGCGGCGATTATATTTAGTAAAATTGCTTTTATTTTATTTGTGTTTTACATTATATCGCTGTTCCACACTTGTGCATATAGTTTGGCACTTTGCGGATATCATCAATTTTTATTAATAAAGCACAAGCTTTGGAAAGTGATACCAATGTGTTGTTTTTCAGTTCCAGTCAAAACTCCAATGTTGCTTATTAATTTTTTGCTAAAAATACGATAAGTAGCGAAATCTAGCGGAATATAAAGATACTACTAGTTGTTTCAACGCAAGGAAAAATTTGGTTTATAAGTACCTTATGCGTTTTTACAAGAAACCCCTAATCGGCACTCTTTATTAGTTCGAACATTTTCACAAAGATGGCGTTATAACCAATTAAATTTCCAGGTATCAACATCGACAAGAACAAGAGAGAAGAGATTTTACAATACACGTATAGAAATATAAAGACAATAAAGACTGCTACAAGCAAAATTAAAAATTGTTATTTAGCTAATTTTATTATTAAATTTTTTGTAAATATTGTTAAGATATCTTGTACATTGTTGGACTTTAAAATTATGGCGGCCTACAATGTCAGTAGAACAAAATTAATTTAAAATGCAGTCATTAGTAATTCAGTAAATTTTAAAATACGCCATAATAATTTATACTCTGAAATCTTCATGTCAGATAAGAGAGATTGTGGCATTCACATGCCAAAAAACAATAAAATACGAAGTAGGTACATAGACACTAGAAAAATACGATGACAAAATTGTGTTAAGTATGTTATTATATAAATTAGTTAATTAGTTATTTATAAGAATAAACATAGAATGTAATAAAATCCTGATAATATCAATAAAATAAGTACAACTTTTAAATTTAGCTAAAAAACAATAAATAATTTTCTAAGGACCTAATTTGTAATAAATAATTAGTATAAATTTAATGTATGTTTCATAAAATGTATTTGTTTCGAGGTGAGACGGCCAAACGAATACTTATTCTAATTATTAAGACGTCAGCAATCTCCTAACTCCTAAGTATTTTTAAAATTTTATAAAAAAAATATATTGAAACAAGGACCGAATTAATTATGAATCGTAAGTGACTTTTAAATTCGCTGTAAAGAACATTGAAATGCGACCATCTAATCATACATTTTTGTTGTTGTCTATTTTTACTAATCTTAGTAAACACCGTACCTAATACCGTGAGTATTAGGTACTTGTAAATTATGTAACTTTCATACTTGCTAAAGTTATTTTAATTTTGCTCTTTACATTTAAAGGAAAACGTTTTCTTGGGTAATGGAAACACCCAGTTATACCTACCTACCATTTTAAATAAAATTCGAAATAGGTTTCTGTTTAACCACCCTCTACCTGATGTTAAGCAGGTTCCAGTCTATGATGAAGCTCGCTTACCTAGAATTAACCTTTTTACTATGAATTTGTAGACACCCAAGTTGTACTTTGCGGGAAAAATAGACAGCAAACAAAGCAGCTGTTCTGGTGTGAAATTCCGCCTCACACTGGACAGTATGCCAAGCATTTTGCTTCTATTTGAGACTTAGACTCTATTACGAGCCAAAATTGTTCACGTGTTCACTGTATTGTAAAGCATACATCAGCCTTACGAGGGCTATTTTAAGTCTACCATTGAAAAAATAAAGGTTCAGCTAGTTTTTGTATCAGCAGTAACGCTTTTTGGGCAGGATATTCTACTGATTATGCAACCAATTATCATAAACTTGAAGTTTATTAATCAGTGTCAATTTCATCGAGACTTTGAATAAAAACATTTCATTTTCATTAAATTGTTGTCTTCGCTCTCTTTTAGCGAGTGAGCGCCATCTAGGATAGATTGTGGAAAGATGGTTGCGTGAAAATAATTAATTAAATGACATTTTACATGTGCACAATTATGTTCCGAAATATGTAGGTACTTTAACACAGTTTTGTCTTTTCAAATATACGATATTTTTGTATAATAGTTTGTTTTTGTGTATAATGAGATAACTTGAAATTATACTTTAAGTTGCAAACTTGCATAAAGTCTCGCGTAAAATTGCGGAAAACGAAAACTATTGTATAAAATAATTTAATCTTTTTACTTAAACGGGATTATGTACGATTGATTAGGTCATAATTGTACTCCCGAATACAGTTTCTGTTATATCTAGTGACCATTTTCAAGGAGTGAAACAGATAACCGGCCACGCGCGGCCTCGTATTGCTTCAAAGTAATCCCGTTTATGTAAAACAAAAATGTGTCAAAAAACGTAAGTTTCTTATGTTACTATCACTGCCGAACGGTTTTGTCATACATTATTACCTAGACTTATGTACATTGTAAATAAAAATTTGAACAATAGATACGTTTTGTTTGATTGTGAATAAATAAATTATAACCATTTGGCTTGTTAAGACAACAAAACTCTCTTAGTTGTTGTGGAACAACTACTCGACACTTTCACTACTCACAGTGGGTGAGGTTTCTTATGCCAATAATAAATAATTATACATACCTATTACAGATCAGTCAATGCAGGCTCATGTGTGCTCGACCGTCTTAGTCTACCTACACTGCTACGACCTATGGTAGCGAGTAAAATAGGCATCAGTGTATGTTGCTGCGACCGCCAGCACAATTCGTTTTAGTTTCAGCGCATCTACCGGCTGTATTAGCTAGCTTATGTAAAGACACTCTCCCTGGCTGCATCTTTCTAGCGCGGGCTTGAAGAGAACTATTCAATATAATAAAGGTGTAGTTTATTTTTATTTTTTTAAATAAATAGGCAATACTAGTAGTCTATCATTATCATCAGACTATCAAAGTCCACTGCTAGACATAGAGTAGCGTGTTTTCGACTCTTCGCTTCTATCTATCGCCAGACCTACGTATAGCGTCATTCCGTCAAATTAAACACTAAATTTAAAAGTTGCCATCATCACCTCGAAGCACAGCGCCTACGTAAATGGTGACAAGCCATGTTTGAGTTTTCTTGGCATGGCTGGCTACATGACATTTAATTTCCTCGGAGTTCTGGCGCCACGCCACGAAAGACACCAATGAGAATCAATAAATTTTTATTACACATCCTTTTAAAACGGGTTAAAATAGGTTGTAGAAACTGTTCATGGCATTTGGTGCAGTGGCTTGATATTAAATTGCCAAATTGCACAACTTTGTACAGTTAAAAGTTGTAAAGGTTTTCAAATAAAAACCAGATAAGTCATTTTAAAAACAAAATATTTCGTAAAAAACCAAAAAGTGAAAATGTATGAGTGTTGAACTATTCCTTACTAGCTGCGGACCGCGGTGTTACCCGCTACATGTTTTATAAAAAGTAGCCTCTGTGTTCATGTAGCCATCCAGGGTCTCAGCTACCTCCATGGATACCAAGTTTTATACAAATCCGTTCAGTAGTTGTTGCGTGATAGAGTAACAAACATCCATCCATCCAAACTTTCACATTCATGTTATTAGTGGGATATTTGCACCTTTTGACGTTTTTATTTTTATTTTGACGTTTTTTTTTACTAATTTAAAACATTCGGTAATTTGTATTAATTTTAGACGCAGATGTCTGGGTTGAATGTGTCTGTGTTTAATTTTTGTTTACATAATTTGCTTGTTTACACGGAAACACAAGAGAAATCATTGTTTGTAGTGTCATGATATAGACTGGTACTGTACATCGCCATGTATCTGTATAGCACAAGTAAACATTACCTGAGTGCGGCATGTAGGCGCGGTCAGTTGACAAATTGCCGCCCCGGGCGGCAGTGACGCCGGGGCTGCCTCACAACTTTATTAATTAATAGCAGTCTGCGGTTTCACTCTAATTAATGAAAGAGTACTATTATGCCGTTTCGTATGTAAGCGGCGTCATTATTTCTGTGAGATTAGAACAGATCGCTAAAGTCGCCTAAAAATATAGTATCACCGACATAACACCCCCACGATGTGAAAAGTACACAAAGCTTAAACGCACGTTCTCAAAGTAGATGTTCAGATTTATCCGTCAGGAATAGAACCCGAAACTTTTGACTGTACCTTCAGAATGCAACAAAGAAAGCAAATGCGCTATCACTAAGAAAACCCGTTTTTTTAATGAAAAATGCTCCGTAGTTAGGTGTGACATGAGCACATATCTTTGTGTGGATTCTTGTGGAGGAACCGGGACGTTCCGACCGATCCAAGAGCTGAAAGGCGTGGGTTTGATTCCCATCCAGGATAAACATTTTGTGGTATAAACAAATGTTTATTCTGTGTCTGGGTGTTCTGTATTTGTTATAAGCATGTATTTACAAAAAAAAATATTTTATCTGACTTTCATAGTACAAACTTTGCTTAGTTTAGAGTCAGATGGCGCTGTGTGTAATGTGTCATCTAATGACCTACAATATTTATTTATTCATTTAGGTATTTCCCGGCCTCCCCCCCTGCTTTTAATTATGACTATTTATTCTAAAAAGCGCTACTATTGTTAAATAAGTCTTTATTTCACTATAAATACAGCAATCGATCCCCCTCGTGTCAGGTCTACAGTTTGTTTGTAATGGTCGTCGTTTCAAAAATAAGAGCATCGTCCCGTAACTCGCTGCGCAAATGGTTGCACTTATCGCTGCATCGGCGCCTGCATCCGACACAATTGGCTCGAGACATGGAGACAAGGATAAAACAGAATCGCCATAAAATAAGAAAGTATGAGCAGCCGCGGAATCAGAACAGTGCCAAAAGTATTTTTTATTTCAATTATTCAGTTTTCTTAATGTAAGACGGCCAAATTAGAATTATTGAAATCCAAATTACTAATAAAGTTATAAAATCAGTTTTTATTACCAAAATTTGTTACTGGTTTTATGTATTTGTAAAGAAATTAATTAATTAATTAATTAATTAATTAATTAATTAACCTGAATATAACCTATACCGTTGTATATTTTTACACGACTGCCCAAAAAATCATTGACTATATGTATGTATGTAAGTTTCTTTATTTCACTATAACTTTTAAATGGCTGAACAGATGTGGATGTATGGGGTATCGTTAGAAGCCTTACACCATCCAAAGTGACTTTGGTAAAAAATATTTAATATATTTGATAAATATATTTAATATATTTGATATATTTAATATATTTGATAAAAAATATATAATAATTATTAAAAATTAAAAATAAAAATTAAAAATAATTATTAAAAATTAAAAACAAATATATAATATATTTAATATATTTGATAAAAAATATTTAATATATTTGATTTATTTAATTTTAATAATTAAACTAAGAATGTTGATTTTTTTGTAACAGCATGTAATTTAATAAACGTTTTACATTGCAAGTATACGCTCCATTCTTATGACTACCGAATACAACTGTTGTAGATTGAGCTCCGCCAAATTATATTACAGCTATCTATTGATTAATAATAAGTAAAACACCGAAAAACAAACAACAGTTAGTTATCACGTAATCACACTTATTCGACTCATTATTCAGTTGCTAAAAGAGTGAAGAGTTTTAAAGTGACGTCTCCATGGAGTTTGTAGTCTCGCGGTACACTAACTTAAATAGCTATCACCGGAGGCGCCTGACGGCCGCGCGTGCTGTTACCACTACTGTCTGTGCTTGAGCACAACCGAGCATTATGGAACTTAAAAGAAATGAGAAATAACTTAACATTTAATGGTATCACCGTGCTAGGCGCAGGAACTCGTACAATGCTGGAAGCGAGAATTCAAAAGGGTTTTCAGATGATAGTAATGCGACGATCAAGACGCTCTCCTGATATTAAGAGATTACGCCTGACCATGACCATTGCAGCGATACACAGAACTTTGTGTAGTAAAACATAGCCCAGGGCGTCGCTGCTTTGGCGCTCATTACTTTGAGACATTCAATGGTAAGTCTCAACAGCCCAGTATTTTGCAAAATAGGGGTTGGAAATTCATACGAAATTTCGCTATTCTTGACACATTAGTATCTATATTGCACCCGTGCGAAGCCGGGGCGGGTCACTAGTATCAGATAAAAATAATTCACGAAAGATTTTTAGCTCTAATTTCGTTTCATATATTTACTACTTTCGTGGCATCGTAGAAAGCGTCACTGGTACTGAATTAAAATCTAAAAATTTAATATGGATAAGTAGGGTTTCCCAGCTATGATTTCGTTAGAGCTAAGATCTATTTTCGATGCTTTTCGAGATATTCCGCTTTGATGAATATTTTAGTGCAAACGGTTCTAAGTATACCTGGGGTAGCTTACGGAGGGACTTGGTGCCTTTGGGGCTATTTGAAGACGTCGTCTACGATATGTAAGATGTATTATTTTATATTTAGGGCATGAAGGTCGAAGAAGCTAAAAATGCTTAGCCTAGACTAGAACTGGCTCTTTTTTTTTTAATGTATAAAGTAATGAGACGAGCGAGACTCTCCTGATGGTAAGAGATAACGCGTGTCCATGACCATTGCAGCGATACATAGAACTTTGAGCAACAAAACAAAGTCCAGGGCATCGCTACTTTGGCGCTCATTACTTTGATACTTTCGATGGTTAGTCTCAACAGCCCAGTAATTTCGCTAGCTGCAGTACCCTTCAAACCGGAACACAGTAATGTTTCCACACTACTGCTTAGCGGCAAAATAACTGGTACTGCGGTGGTACCTACCTAGACGGCCTCCTGCTAAGATCTACCACCAAGTAAAAGGTTCAAGTGTGCTGTTGTAACACACCATTACTGATTGACGACAAATTTTCCTCCTCCTCCTCCTCTCTCCCTCTCTTCCTCTGATCTGATTCCTATCCGTCCTAAGGTTGCCGGAAGAGATATGCCGCTTTTAGCGACAAGGTCTCCAGTTGTTACACCTATTTGGTAATTAAGTTTATTTTTTCTGTGTTGTATTATTTTTAGTGTGTACAATAAAGAGTGGCAGTGTGCAGGGCACATAGCACGCAGAACTGATGGCCGATGGGGCTGCAAAGTTCTGGAGTGGAAACCACGGACCGGCAAGCGCAGCGTAGGAGGTTCACCCACAAGGTGGACAGACGACCTTTTAAAGACCGCAGGAACGCGCTGCATGCGAGCCGCTTTCAACCGGTCTTTATGGAAGTCTATGGACGTCCTACGGCTGAAATGATGATGATGATGGTGATGAATGAAGAGTTAATCAATCAATCAACCGCACGGTGCCACCACAGAATGCTAAGAATATCACATAGTGTAATCAAAGGTGATGAAAAGTGAAAAGAATCCTTGTTACATTTACGAGGTAGAAGCGTATTCACAAAAGTCATAAAACTAAAATAATAATTTCAATTCGTTTCTCAATGATAGACTACGAATGAAACATGTCGACCGCACGGTGGTAGGTGCTGGGGCAGGGGCAGATCGCGTTCATTGTCTACTATTACACGTAAACATTTTACAATCTGCCCGAAATGACCTTCAATTTTAATGCCAATTTTTATATCTTTGGCGGTATAAACTTTTGGCGAAATAAGATTTTTATCTGCATCTCAATAATAAACGTGTATCACAGAATACATACTAAAACAATATTGCAAATATAAGTAAAAAAATTGATAGATTTTTTTATGTAAAAAACAGTGATAGTAATTTTTGATTGGTTTTGATTTTTGACAGCTCTGTTGGTTCATTGGTAGAATGTCTGCTTCAAGAACTGAAGGTCGTGGGTTCAACCAGGACAAATTTTGTGATATAAACAAATGTTTGTTCTGTGTCTGGGTGTACTGTATGTATTCTAAGTATGTATTTACAAAAAAAGTATTTAAGTATTCTATCAGCTATCTGACTTCCATAGTACAAGCTTTGCTTAGTTTGGGGTCAGATGGCGCTGTGTGTAATGTCCTGCGATATTACATTATATGTTAATACTTATAATAAATACTGAACACCCAGACATACAACACCCATTTGTTTAAGCCATAAAATGTTTGTCACCCTCTTCAGCTCTTGGAGTAGACATGAACCATTAGAGCTATCAGTAGACAACAAATTGAATCATTAGAGTATATTTCGCTTGGTCGCGTATTTGCCGACGCTATGTGTACCACATCCGAGTAAAAACACGGCAAGTGCAAATTGCTCGCCTCATGTCAGGGAGAACTTTTTAATTTAATTTCTGTGTTTAATTTGATATGTTTAAAAATGTGGTCGCAAGTTACGGCTCGCTCCGCCGGCGCGCCACATCAAACGCCGGCTCTCCTGCACACTACTATGTGTATATACTCGTTTATAGCATGGGATTAAGGCACAGCCTGACAGCTAAGAGTAAAACTGTTTTATGTAATATTACGTAAAATATACAGTTAAAAAAGTGTGGCTCGGCTGGGGTGGAAACTCGAGTAGCATGCATATGTAACCCTTTACATATGCATCATCTACTCGAGTATTGTAGGTTCCGGGCCCCGCATGGATGGAGATTTCAAACAATGAGATCATAGTGGGAATATTTTTTTTTTTAAAACGTAGCCTATGCGTACTATCACTTATCTGACTTCCATAGTACAAGCTTTTCTTAGTCTGGGGTAAGATGGCGCTGTGTGTAATGTCCTACGATATTTATTTGTTATATTGACAAGTGATTGTGACCATAATAGCTTAACTTAATAAACGCTGAATATTTTATCATGAACGCCATGAATCAACCCAGGTAAGAACGATCCCTGATTATGAAACTTGGGGAGTGGTGGTTTTGCCATGTAACAGGTAGTAAACGTGTACAAAAATTCTTGAGCAATTGAACCACATCGGCACACACACACATACTCGCGTCTATTCAAAAGTTTGTAAAGTCGTGCGCGTCCAGGTGCGGCGCGCTCCCTCCGCGTCAAGTGTGTCCTTTACCTTCCTCAAGGAGCAAACTTAAAAACTCGCTGCACGCAACTACCCTCTACTCTACACTCTCCAAAACTTTCACAGCTCTATACCCAGGCGTTAAAGCTCGAATTGCAACATCAAAGTGTTTCCCGTGTGCAGGAAGTACAGCCGTTAAACGCATGCGCAGTCCGCCAGGCGGCCATTTTCAGGGAAACCAATACATGCAGTAACACGCGTGTGACGGATACGCGTGACTAACGCACACACGCGCGCCTACAGTGGGACCCGTATAATGTCATTCTAATCATGCGAATAAATAAGTGCGGAGCTAAACGTCGCTAAGTAAACCCGACTAGAGTTCTAGAACAAAAATGTAATCAAACCCCTCACGACTCCCGCAGAAATCTCCTCCAGATGCGATATGAAAAAATAATGAAGCCGAAGAAATAACCCCGAAAATATGAAGCTGAAAAGCCAGAGCTCAACCCTCTCGTAAAAGCCTCCATCAAAACTTTTATCATTCATATGGTTTCCTGGAAAATTATCTACGCAACCCTAAAAACGTATCAAATTCTGCGAAGGATGCGGGGCGCGCCTGTGTGCGCCGGGCTTGTGTGTGCGGGAGGCGTGTAAAGCGCGTTCCACAGGGTTGATTGAGTTTGCTCTATTGGGCCAATGTTCTCTGTACAATAACTGCCGCCTTCGGACTGGCGGAAGCTTATCGCTGGATAAAGAACATTACACTCGATTGTTTTATGCCTCGGCAGAGCGCGGGAAAATTATTGAATGGGTAGAGAAAGGAAAAATAACATTTTAGCTGTTTTTGCAGTTCGTGTGTTTCGTAAGGGATTGTTTGCGTTGTTAGCGTTATATATTTGAAATAGTAAACTAAGATTCACGTCACACGGAACAAGAACGGCTACTAGTAGACAGGGGGATGGGACATTTTCGTAACATAAAAGTTAAAATAAAAATGAAAGTAGAGCTATAACTTTTGAAAATTAAATAACAACAAACATAAAGCTTTTTAAACTTTTAATAATCTTGTTTGTGTATTCTCTAAAAAGATGAATTACAGTGTTACTCAATCTTCAGATAATACACTTGGTGGTAGATCACCTTAGCAGGCGGTCGTCTAGGTAAGTACAACCGCAGTACCAGATTTTCTTCCGCCAGGTAGTAGTGTGTAAAAATATACTGTGTTCCGGTTTGAAGGGCAGCTAGCAAAATTACAGACCTGTTGAGACTAACCATTGGAAGTCTCAGAGTAATGAGTAAAGCAGCAATGCGAGCGTTCCGTACGTCTCATTACTTTTACATTTAAAAAAGTCTAAAATGTAACTGTAACTCAAACAAGCAAATGTCGAAACCATTCTATTTATAAATTTCAAGAAAATTTGATGAATTCCAATCATGTCGCGTGACCTTAGCCCTCGCACGTACAAATAAATCACTACTAAAATTCCGACCGCCACCTACAAATTCCAATCGGAACGCACGACGTCCCGCCAAATTGGCGTTGAAATCGCGCGGGGCTGCTTGCTTAAACATTTACAGGTTTTATTAGAAGGGCTCGCCCTGCACGCGGCCCAACACTGACCTGACCTGGCGGAGAAGAGCACAGATTTAGTCAGCCTCGCGCCGCCGACCAGCGCGGACGTCCGCGCGCCTGAACCTCCACTCTCCTGCTCATTCAAACTGCAGACACCGGTCGTGCAAAAAACCGTTCCAAAATTGTAATAGGTACGTGAAATTGGTTCTCACTTCTTTGAATGCTTGGAGGGCCTTCGTTTTGCTCTGTGGTGTGCGCCGGGCTCCAGTGGACAGTGAGGTTATGCCGTATCTTCTGACAGCTGACGCGAGACGTTTGAGAGCAATCGAGCTTTATTAGCTTTGCACAGGTTCTTCCGTAGCATCTCTACGTCGTGTTTGAAGTTCCATTTTGCTGCTGTTGTTGTGGCTTATTCAGCAAACATTACCAATAAATTACTTAAACTGACTTTATGAAGCATATTTTAAAATTATTCGATGAAATTTTTGTCATTATTTACTTACTCTCCGGTGAATAAACATGAATTTTAAATGTTTAACCAGTTTATTTAATTTTACGTCAATTTTAAGTGATAATATAAATAATCAATGTTAATTTACAAGAAGACTACGTTTAAATAAAATCAACTGAAGTAAATTATCTATAATAATAATATGATATATTAATATACTAAAAGGTTAAATTAAATGTTTATTTTAACAAACTGCTATGATAGATAAGTTTATTTTATAAAAATACAAGAGTTTAAAGACATCTGCCTAACTTTAAAGCTAATTGGATTGCATTACAATGACTGTAAGTAGAAGCACGATGTAAACCGGTATAGTTTTGTATAGATGCTACATGCATGTGTTTATTTATTTGCATGGTGGTAGCGCACTCTCTAGCACTCGGCTGGCTAGCTACCACCCTCAAGTTGAAAATCCGCCGCCAAGCATCCAGCGGTGTGTTTCGGCAGCCTTGCTTGAGGGACAGTTACAATCCAGGCAAGGTGTGCTTTACTATCTTCGACCATATTTTTTTATTTGTAATGAGACGCACGATACGCTCCCCTAATGGTAAGATATAACGCATCAATCCACAAAACTTTGAGTTGCAAAACAAAGTCCAGGCATCGCTGCTTTGGCGCTCATTACTTTGAGACTTTCGATGGTTAGTCTCAACAGCCCAGTAACAAACAAACTTGTCAAACATAAAAAAAAATGAGATAGGATCCATAACAAAAGATACGGATACGGACTTTAAATATGAGACGAGGAAAGATCAAAAGCTGATCGTGTATCTTGACTACATCTGCGGGGCTTTGTTCACATCAACATCATCCGCAGTCAGATGACTGCGGATGATGCGGACATACGTCATACGTGATCGAAATTTTGGGCTTTATTTTTCACAAAGATTAGGTTTTGCCTTATAACATATTTGTATACAACGCTGCAATGAGGCCAGCGTGTTGGGAACTGTTCGGATTGGTAGCGGTTTCTTAGATAAACTAATTTTACTGTAAAATGTATGTATTAGATATTGCATTATATTTCTCTGTCTAAAAATATACTTCTCTGTAATATAACTTCTATTTAATCGGACTTCAAAACAATTTAAATATACCAAGATAAGGTTCACATTACACTTTGTTTCCATCTAAGCGCTGATTAAACTACTCTACCAAGTACCTACAACAAAGCATATTTAATTTCAGAAAGAAAACAATTAATTTAGTTACAAATTAATGCACTTTTGTACTTAGTAACAATGCAAAGCTAGCGTGAGTGTGTGTGGTCATGGACGGCCGTTATCTCTTACCATCACGAGAGCGTCTCCTTTGTCTCATTACTATTGGATAAAAATAAAATAAACAAACGTAATTAGTAATATTTACCTGTGATCGGCTTCTAAGGGGCGCATCGAGATGTGAAATGGCCTGTTATAACCTTCCACAAAAAACAATCTGTAAAATGCATGAAGATTTTTGGAACGCTACTAGTAGTTTCGGAGATTATAAAACAAAAAAATTAGCGCGTTCAAACAAATAAATTATTCTACTTTATTATATTAAGAACAGATTTTTGCGTAATTACTTCTCAGGTAGGAAAGTGGAAGTTGAATACGTAAAGCAGACTTTGCTGAGGGCTCGAGTCGTGGCCCTCCATGAAAGAGTCTCAAATCCAGCAGTTGTTACAAATGTTACAAAGATTAATGATGCGCATTCAGTATTAACACAACAAAATTGGCGGGATCTGAGCTATTTAAGTAAACAGATTTTAAAAACGCCCAGCTTTCTTACAATATTTGAGAGCGTGTATTTCTCTCGCTGCCGAAAATGATTTATGTCTGACACTTAGCGGTTTCGGAGCTGTCTTTTGATATCAGCAACAAAAGACCGCCATCTGGCGGTTCCCACAAGCTTAGGTTTATATTCTTGAAAGTGTTTTTTTAACATTGAATTGTGTTTAAACGAGGATTTCAGTATTTTAATGCTCGAAATAATGAAACGATTTTCACAAGGATTGAAGTCTATTTGCGAGTTGTTGTTTGTTCCATCTCCCGTTGTAGTTGAAGGGATTTTAACCGATTTCATAAAGAAAGAAGATATTTAAGTCGTTTGTATTTTTTGTTGATAAGAGGTCCGGCGTGGAAGTAAGAATTTAACAAGTTTTTAACAACCCAGCAATAACCTGTTCCACTAAACTGTATGTAATTGTGACTATTATGAAATCAAGTGGAAATGTTTGTCAACAAACATAATTATGTGGATACTGTTTGTTACACAAATTTACATTAATAATTCCTGTCAGCCTGAACTGTGTAAACTATTTTATTATCTGAATATTAATAATTACATAAATGTTTATATAATTTCAGTAACAACAAATAAAAATTGAGAGACTATTAGAGAATGGTCGTCTCACCAACGTACAGTGGGTTCGATTCCGTAACGATTCTTTATATGGTTCGTGAAAATTTACTAAAATCGTGTTGCGGTTGACGTGGATTCACTAATCTGTAGTGTCAGCGTATTGAAATATCGCTCAAACAAAATTAAATGCAGATTCGGCATACATGAAAATATGTTTTGCTATGAAAAACAGTAACATTTTATCTCTCAATTGAGTTCCGTGTAATAATGGCCCTTTCTCATTACCTTAACGATTACAATTCACTCTTCCGAGTGAAGGCGTATCTTAACAACCATTACTCTTCACTCTGCACTAAGGCCTGGTCTCCACTGCGAAAGCGAGGCGAGCGCAGGCGTACAGCCAGCCTGGAAAGTACTTGCACTCTTAATTCGTGCCGAGGCTACGTCGGCCTACGCTCTATGAGATGTTTCTAACTCAGAGAGTAAATTAATCTAAAGATATGATGATAGATAATACTGTCAACTCATTTGGCAGTGTTTTGTAAATAAAAATAATTGAACGTAGATTTCAGCTTCGTCTACTTTTATTTGATTTTATATAAAGTACTTGCTTGCGCCCACGATTTCCTCCGCGTTAACTACAGAAGAGGATGATGTGGTTTTGTCCTTAATGAAATTTGCTTTATATTACTGTTTTATTATCTAAATATTTTTAATACCGGAATAATGTTCCATAAGACAAATCTGTACCAAATTTCAAATGGATACGTCTTGTAGCTCATTTTTTTGGTAATCCTAAAAGAAGGATATGTTTCTGATATAAAAAGTATGTTTTATGATAATCCCGGCAATAAAATACATGTGTGAGATTAGTAAAAAGATAAGAAACATCAAAGTAAACATCAAATAACTAACTTACGCGACTGTACCAATGAATTGTTTAAATACAATATATTTATACAAAGACCGGAAACATCATTTGAAAAAAATCCGACAGCAAAGTTACTGGACAGAAGCAATTCGTAAGATTAAAAAAAAACTAACAATCAAACAGATTTGATGATCTTGCGATAGTGATGTTGACTGCTTTCTGAGCTAAATCTTATCTTGCTTAGAAATCTCGACAGGAGATTGATCAATTGATGGAAACATTTTGATTCGATCATGTTTCTAGTCTGTCCGAATCACGTTCTGTCAAATTGCAGGAAATGAGCAATCGACTCAAGACTACATTGCAGAAAGAGCCCTTACTCGAAGCGTCGAGTAACGCGGGGTATCGCGCTCGCTGTCACGCGCTATCTGATCGGGCACGAAAACACTAACGGACGGACACAATCGCTGAACTATTTCATTAAAGCAAATCGGTTAGGGCTGACTGACTAGTCAAGTCGGCGTTGATTTGCACCCAAAAGGCTCTGACACGGTTAACAAAAGTATTATAAAAACTGTAGTTTCACGGCTATAAGTTAAGAATAATCTTTATTTAGTTACCGTTAATAAAGACACAAATAATGTTAAAATTTCTCAAACAGGTACGAAATATTTTTAAGTTTGTTTTTTATTCTAATACCGATATTTAATAAATATTGTAAGAGACACACAGCGGTGTCTGACTCCAAATTAACCAAAGCTTGTACTGTGGAAGTCAGACAACTGATTGAATACTTGAATAGTATTTTTTTGTATAAACATACTTATAATACATACAGTACACCCAGACACAGAACATACATTTGTTTGTACCACAAGTGTTTGTCCTGGGTGGGAATTGAACCCACACCCTACAGCTCTTGAAGCAGACATACTACCAATAAGCCAACGATCTGTAAACATCAAAGTTTTGGTACGTTTTCTTTTGACATTGTTGAGCAGCTACGGCGTAGCACGATGGTTACGCCGTAGCTCTACGCGTGTTCAGAGAACAGTAATTTAAATTAATTCAAAGGCACAATTAGTGTATCTCATAAAAGCTGCTTTCTGTTCGCTGTCGGTGATTGTAATTACAAGATCCACTTTTGTGGTTAAGTAATTTATACCGATTTTTTCTACTGCTATATGTATGGAGTAACTTTCATATTTTAATTTAAATGTCAATTTTAACATAATTATGTACTTTAGATATTATTCACTAAAATTCACTTTCATGCTAATTTGTTTCTCTCAAAACCTTCAACTTGGAAATAGATTCATAAATTTCTCAGTATGTCGCGTCAGAAGTAAAATAATCTCGTGAAGACTCGCTAACGTAACTAGATAAAATTAGTCCAATCAGACGCCCCTCTAGTAAATAGGTTTTCCTTTATAATTTAAGTCCCCAACTCTTGTTAGGGAATGCATAATTGATCTACGAAGCTCAAGAGTGGTAGACCTGTCTATTCTTTACCACGCTCCAAATGCATCAAATTCAAGGAACATTGAACTCAATAATAAAGAACATAAGGATGTTTCAACGGCTCTGTTAAAGTTGAAATAAGCTGGAAGCTGCAGTAGAAATATTTTTCTTTGAGATTAGACAATATGAACTTTATGCTTTAGTGAATAGAGGTAATGTTTGTGCATCGCTGATTTGGCTTCGTCCGCTAGACAAATAAGCGACGTCGCAAAGGGAGATTGGCATGGAAAAGAAAAAAGTTTTTTAGAATGTCTGGGTTTGTGTGTGTGCGTCGAGTGCCTATTGAACTCTGCCCGGAACGAATGCTATTCTTTATTCTGTGCCCGGGGTCTGGGTCGCTACTGTTACTTATTCCGTGGTCAGGGTCCTCGGCAGTACATTTTCGTTTATACTGGCCAAATTGGGACCCAGTGTAGTGCCAATCCAATTTTACGATAATGAATCTTGTTGACAGTCATGACTGAGATTTGGGAGCTGAGTTTGATTGAACTCTATTGATTACTCTGTGGCTTTTGTTTGGATTAAGAAACATATGGTTTTTTTTTTCTTTTTCTAACAACATGTTTTAGTAATAATTATTTTCTAAGGAAACTATAATAGATAGTTAATAAAGTTTTTAAATACCCAAATTAAAACTTAAAAGATTAGGCAAATTTGGAAACTAAAAAAAAAAAAAGTATTTGTGAGCCAGCGAAACGAAATAAAATAAATTTAATGATAAATGTTTCTGATTTATAATGTCCATGTTTTATACACATTTGTCTGGGAATATAATTTAGATCAAATCTATTTTGTTAGTGACATTATGCTGATGTAAAAATAATATTCTGTTTTGTGTATCGAAATTAATAAATAAAATAAAATTTGTTTGGCAATTACGTACATCGTCTATCAGAAGTTACACATAATATTGTTCAAAAGTTTCCTTCACAGACAAGTATTGTTACTCACGCTAGGAACTAACCTGTGTTATGACATAATAGTATTGTAGTATTTTTTTTAAATTAAGACGAGTCTATCATATTTTGTAATATTAAAAATGCTGTATAATAATTCAGACCCCTATTGAGATCTTTACTGCGACAGGTGTTTTAATAATTCTTCCCTCACATTAAATTATTAACAATTAATCTATTTAACTCCCAAACAATGGGTGGCCTTCAGCCTTCAGCCGTACCCTTCCAACGGCTGTTGAATATTAAACCTTTAACGAAGCGATTGCGAATTCCTATGGGAGCCTATGTAAGGTATCCGTGCAGTGTGTCAACTCAGCATCCTTTGAATTAAATGTTGGTAAATCGAATTTAATGTCGTCTTAATTTTTAATGTAATTTTTGGCCAACCTTGAATTTAATGTTCTGTTTTATCGTACATAATCTTTGAGCATGATCTACCAGGATATAACAATGTACATTTACGAAATAGAATCGTCTTTTACGGAATTCTAAGCATAATCAATTGCATAATCTACGCAGGTTAATTTGACTATCCTGTTAGACATTCGGTAGAATTTCTGCTTCAAAAGCTGTAGTAGTATGACGATTAACGTTTGTTCAGTGTCTGGTTATTCTATATTTATTATAATATAAGTATGGATTCATACAAAAAAATAGTTGGTACCTAAGTATTCTAATTTAGTGTGAAATTTCCTACGATATTTTTATTTTTTATATTATACTATAAACAGCTGAAACGAACCATATCGTCGCATTTCTGTCTCACTGTTTGCAGTCTAAACATATCTAAGCATTTAAAAAATAATGGTATTTTTCAGTTTTCTAAATTTTTATTTAGTAACAGTTAATTGGCTAATAAATAATGTACTAATCCACGACCTAAAGGTGTCAATTTGAACAAGTGCTAAGTCAGTATGATGCGTGGTGACCTCAGCGAGTCGATTGCGGATTCCAAGGTACTTGATTTAGGCGGGATCCGACTGTACATTACTAATTAGTAAGCAGCCAGGAGGAATCTTGGCGGTGGAACTATTGATTTAGTTAGCGATTTCGGACAAATTAGTATTATTAGCACTGACGCTGGAATAACAGCAGCTTGCAAAGCTGCCGCTAACCGACACGTTTATTTACATCATTCATCGTCATTGGCATCAACTATTTTGTGTCGATAACTGGACAAACTTCCCACAATACTTAACAGTTTCTGTGTCTCAATTGCAACGACTAATCTAATAATAAATAAATATTACTAAGTATGTGTTTTTATGATATAATTTAGCATCCTCGACAAAAGGGTATTTTATTTGTAGTATTGTTGTGGGATTTTTTTGTAATTTGGTAGCAGATACATCTTTTTGGCAAGAGGTCTTTTAAGTACCATCGCTGTATCAATATTCTGCCACAATGATGTAGTGTAAGTAGTCAACATTACTGTGTTCCGGTGTGAAGGGTCCTGTAGCTAGCATAATTACAGGGCTGTCGAAACTAACCGTCGAAGGATTCAAAGTAATGCGCGCCAAAGCAGCGATGCTCTGGATTTTATTTCGTTATTCAAAGATCTGCGTATCGCTGCAATGGTCACGGACACGCGTTATCCCTTACCATCAGAAAAGCGTTTCGTTCGTCTCAATAAAAAATTGTAGAATTAAAAATATGATTAATATAGCATAAATGCAGATTTGTAAAAACAAGCTGCAGCTTTTAATTTATTTTCCAACTGTTATTATGTGTCTCGGATTTTACAGCCGAGACCGCCGCGCGCCGCCCCTCGCAGTCGCTCCAAGCTCCACAAACTTCAAAGTCCTTAGCAAAAATGGCGAGACGTTCGCCACTAACTTTTACTTCAAACTTCAAACTAAAATTCGGGTTATTCCTCTTTATCTCCTCCGAGGAACGTATATCCTAATTACACTAATCCGTCGTCACTAGAGCGGGATGGCCGCCGTCAGTCTGTCTCTCTCTCTCTCTCTCTTTCTCTTGACGGCCACGACATAAATTCCCAAGTCGTAAAACAGCAAAAGTAAAATTAAGACTTCCCCTTATCCAGTAGAAAATGTGTAGTTAAGGAGATAGTCGTCACATTCAGTAAGGTACACTAAGAGTCCGTTAAGTTTTGTCTGAATATTCGCGTTCCATTTTACTTGCTAACACGTACATTTGTTGTCATTTAAGCCTAAAATCGTAACGCTAGACGTTTTGTTCGTTAAGTGGTGGTGGGCGAGAAGATGTACACATCTAGCCTTGTTGGGACTGGCTCTCTAGTGTAGCTGTCAGAACACCGTTAAGCGTTAGGCGTCAGATTTTCAACCTGAGTTTGAAAGCTTGCCAGTGGAGTACTAGAAAGTGCCCTACCATCACGCTATGGGTTCCTCATGATTGTATATACGAATAAATATCCTATATATTCCTACATATTTATATAAATAAATAAATATCCTAGGACATACTTATATAATTTTGTAAATCCCTACTTATACTCGTAACACACACACATAACAAACAGGTTAACAACATTAATTTATGTGACGATAAACGTCATACAAATTAATGTTTGTTCTTGTGAGAATGGAACCCACGACCTGCAGCTCTTGAAGTAAATATTCTAGGTATGAAATTTAAATACCTGTCCTAAAATATGAATATCATAACAACAACCAGTTTACTCTGTGTCACGAGACTGCAGGCGACAGCTAGTACACAACAGTAAGTAGGAGGGTCACACTGACCTAAAAGTCGAAAGATATTTTATATTTTACGTGACGCGCTCCCAAACTAACAAAATACAGTAATTTATCAAACCTCGGGGCTCACTTTAAAAACTCGTCACGAAGATTTATGGAAGTGCGGCGGCGATTTACGTCCAAATACGACTCGAGCTTTAATTATTTTTCAACGGCTTTATTGTGTTGCTGGATGAATTACGAATGTTTTGTTTGCGGCCAGACACAAACTAAGGGCCTGAACTAGTTCCGCGCTGGGCAGCTGTAGCTTGAGTTGCCGGCGAAGGAAAACATCGTGAGGAAACCATAGCATGGTGGTAGGGCACTAATACTCGGCTGGCTAGCTACCCTCAAGTTAAAAATCTGCTACTAAGCACCTAACTGTGTATACCGACACAGTTGGGTTTCACTTGAGATCCAGTTTCCTTCTAAGCTAGGCTACATGATTGGCATACTGTGAGAAAAATGCTTGACTGCTATTAATGTTTTATTATATCCGATTATTATTATTTATTACATTTTATGCACCTTTATTGTAATCATTTGTTTGGGTTTGTAATTGTTTTATAATTCGTTTAATATTTTGTATTGTTCTTTACTTCTTTGTGAATATGACTATTGACTATTAATAAAACTGGCTTTAAGCCGTTTTGTTCAATTAAAAAAAAAAAAATTTACTCTAAGTCTTGGCTCTTGAAAATTTTTCTCGATTAATGCAAGATTTGTTTATTCAGCGTCAAGGTTATCCATCATTTTGCACGATGTTTAACAAAGATGCGGTCTACGATGGAGCACATTTGCCTCGAAATTATAATAATTCATCGACAAGTCGAAGAAACCCACATTGTATCTATTGTTTGGAATCATACTGTTTGAATATCTACAATGAAAGGTACAACGTTTCTCTTTTGACTATCTGATGGTAGAATGGGTAGAGAGGCAATCAAATCCAGATTTGAAGCTCACTCTATAATACAGCTGCCTACTGTTTTATGCAGTTTATTTGTCTCACAAAGCCAGCTAGACTTATATCGCAAGGCAAAAATAAAACGCAAAAATCCGCTCAAAATTCAAAGGCTCCAATGAAATCTGCTAATTGACTTTATAAAATGCGGCGTGGACGACCAGTCGCTGTAGAAATATTCATAAAAGAGTTGATTTAGTCATCGTGCACTCTAAACGCAATCTCGAGCTCGTTTGGTGCAATTTCTGTTTCGGGAACTGAAGCTACGCCGGGTTCGATGTTCACTCAGATGGTCAACATGTATTCATGAAAATAAAAGTATGCAAGTTATATATCAGCTATCTAAGGACCTGGATAAAGTAATATTCGATTAGCGATAACGCTAATAGAAAAGCCCAAAAATGTACGGGATGGAATATATACTATGAAATTGTTTGTATTAATTTATTTAATTATGTAGGAAATTACACACAACGCCGTCTGACCTCAAACACAGCAAAGCTTTTACTATGTAAGTCAGATAACTGATAGAATACTTTTTATTTGTTTGATCATAAAACGATACAGAACTATCACGCTGTTTGCCTTGCCGCTTTGCGCACATTTCTTTGTTCTGAAGTGTCTTCCAGGTGCATGGAGCTCCTTGGCCCCAATATGAAATTTATTTGAAAACATCATTCACGAATAAACTCGTGTCACAGGAACAGACGCTTGCAGCTCCTTTGAACTTTTTGTCACACGTAAAGTTTTACAACGCGAGTTGTGGGCGTCGTAGACCTTCGTAGATGCTTCTTTGTTGTAGAGATTGCTACGCCGTAGATGCTACGACGTAGCGAATAACTTTAGTAATTTCAAAGTTGAGCTCTTACGTAGAATTACATACTGGATTGTTAGTACAAGATCGTCGACTTGCGTTACACTAGTGGTTCTCCCCAAACTGAGACCTCGCGATAGTTCCGATTGTTGAGTTAAATTTGTTTTGCAAATTACTTCTCCGTGTCATTTTTAAATAAAAATAAATGAAATTAAAATTAATTTATTTCAAGCTGTTTAGCTCATAAAATAAACACGCATAGTACATAGAAAAGAAAGAAGCAAGAGAAAAAAGTAACCAAATACACTCAAATTACAAATGAAATTAATTTTTTACAAAGCAACACAAAAAATTAACGCCTTCTTTACAACAATGGTTAGGTAAGAGCAGATACGTGACACACAGCGCCGAAGGTAGAGTTTTTTCTGCTCTGTTGATTTATTTAAAAAAATCTAGCCCGTGTCATTTGAAATGATGCAAGGATTCCAACCATATTCCATCCCAGTCTCTTCAGGCATTTAAAAGTTATGGAGGTATAAAGAAACTCGCATACGTACATAAACCCTGAAAACATAACATTGTAATCTAGCCGTGTTTGGGCTGAGTGGAATGGAGTCGGTTTTATTTCGTAAAAACTACGCTCGTTTTATTAATTTGTGAAATAATTTTCCGCAGCTTCTCCACAGCTTTTAATAGGGTTGACGGCGAGTTGTCACTTGTGTTGAGTTTCGTTCTTCTGTAGAACATTCCCCAGAAGTTTTACTTCCATTAGAGTAATTCAAATACGGATGGAATTTTTGTTTGAGAGCCGTAGGAAAAGTTTTTGAGCCTGAGCTGGATTCATCGAATTACGTATTTTGTTTTATTTAGACTCTGTAACACAAGTTACTAGGCGGTAGACTTTATTAGCAGTTTATATTATTACGTGACAGGGAGAAATTTGTCTCTCCCGCGAAGAAGCGTGACAAAGTTAGAATATGCATTTGTCTCGTTTTTGCTTGTGGAAAGACTTATTACGGCTTGCGTGCAAGGAACTTTTAGGTAGATACCATCGCAGTATCAAATATTTTGTGGGCTAGCAGTAGTATGTAAACATAACTGTGTTCAATTTTGAAGGGTGATGGGTGATGGCAACCAGACCATATCATCATAGAACAGTTTTTATGTTTGACAAGCTAGATGTTTGACCACAGCTCACCTGATGTTAAGTGACGGTGTGGTCAAAGACGGTAAATACACCTAGCCTGAAATAGAACTGGCTCTCGAGTGAGGCTTCTGGAATACACCTTTCGGTGCTTGGCGGCAGTTACTGAACATGAGAGTGGTAGCTTACCAGCCGAGGACTAGAAAGTTACCACCATGTTATGTTTTCTTTACGATCATTTCGTTCACCGGCTTCTCAAGCTCATTGTTGGGATTTGAATTTATGCACTACGGCGTGTGAACCAACCGCTTTAACCACTAAGCTATCATCGCCACAAATTTTTACGAGTTTGGATAAATGCAAATCTATTAAGATTTTGAAATCTAACTCTCTACAATGTCCGAGTTTGTTACCCATGGTAGTAACAGGAGAACCACTAATGGCGCCACAGTTGTATTTTCCATAGAATAAAAGCAAGACATTTTCAGTCTTTATTATCTCAGAGATGACGTCTTGTTGCAGGGTCGGGTCTGCGGGAGCGAGAGTGCGCGGCGAGCGATGTGAGCCGCTACCATGTGCTCCTGGGTGGTGTCTGCCCTCATCATCCTGTTCGCTATGGGTAAGTGGCACTTTTCAGGGTTCCGTGCAATGGTAGTGAAAAGAAACCTTCATTGTTTGGATCTGTCAGTTTCCACAGGATTTTTTTAAACTACGAAAACTAGAATAGAATTGTTCAGATGAAAATAAAACATGAACTGTATCACAATGGTAGATCGTCGTAATATTTTCAATTGAGATACATAATTAAAGATAATTATTTAGATGATTTGAAACATTATTTTCTATCTTGTTAAAAAATCCAAGTAAGGATAACCATAATCATAATCATAATCATTTTATTGATAATAGGACAATTACAAGTCAGAGAAATAAGAAATAAATATAGATAATAATTAGTAGAACGCTTTATCTTCCGCTTAGAATCCGAATCGGTCAATTAGATCATTCGAACTCGGTATTTTAAACTTTTTGTGTCTAACACTTGTTCAGTTTCGAAGCGCAAATTTATAAAACATTTTTGCCAAAACACAATGAGGCGTATTTTCTTTACTTCATGTTGTTTTTCGAAGTAAAGGTCGCCGTTTATGCGAGTCAACAAAAAGCCCTTGTTTGCCAAAGATATTTACACTTGCGTTTGTCACGGGCGGAGCAAATCTCATCCCACACTTCATCAAGGGTTAGACAGGGTTAGACCTCGCCAGGGTTGCCAGGTAACTGGCTTATGCAGAGTAACTTTGTTAGATTTACATACGGCAGGGCCGCGCCAAACCTTCACGCGGCGAACTCTGTCAAGATGGAGGCGTGAGTTACAGCTTACGATAGGGTAGTATGGCTGAAACAATATATACAACTTATATCATTTTTATGGATTTGAATAAGCTTACAAGTGATTGTCATCTTATATTTGAGCTGACTAAAAGAACGAGACTGAACTGATTCATGGAAGGATTTAAAATGTTCATTGAGATAACCAGTGTTTGTAAGGTTGAACAGGATGTTGTAAAGAGCAGAGGGGATGTGAGTATTTCAGTGATAGCGAACAAAGTGTCGCTGGAGCTCAGCGCAAAATTGGGAGACATAGTCATACTTACGCAAGCCAAATATAAACCTTGTACAGAAATTTTTAAGTTTGATACATTTTTCTGTGAGGTCTGAGGTGTTTATATTATATGATAGGCTAGGTGTTTGAACACAGCTCACCTGATGTTAAGTGAAGGTGTGGTCGATGATGGTAAAGCACACCTAGTCTGGAATGGCACTGGCTCTCAAGTGAGGCTGCCGGAACACACAGTTAGATGCTTGGCGGCAGATTTTCAACTTAAGGGTGGTAGCTAGCCAGCCGAGGACTAGAAAGTACACTACCACCATGCTATGGTTTCCGCACGATGTTTTCCTTCACCAGCAGCTCAAGCTTATTGTTAGGGTTTGGCATGCGAACCTACCGTGCTAACCACTGAGCTATCATCGCTACGAAATCTCCATAATGATAATGAAAAGTCAGGAAAAGAGGAGTAAAAGTACCCTGGAGTAGTTTAGCTCAGTTGTTCTGGTTTCCTAAGGCTGCCGGTTACTTAGACGATGCTCATAAGTATTTGCCTGTGGAGCGAGCTGCTAGCGGTTATATCGCTTTGAAGCAAAGTTTCCAGAGCATTCGGCTCACAGATTAATTTAGCTCAGAGCGTCGCATTCACGCCAGAAAATCAATAGGAATGGTTTAATCTCGTAGGTAAAGTTCATTAAAGTATTATATTAACTTAACAGCATTTCAACTCCACTGTTAGCAGAGGTATCAAACTATGTATTAAGGAAAGTTTTAAGGAGACGAAGTTGCTTATTAATATGTGTCGTAGTTTATACAAAACAGTATATATGTATATATAGGTGCATATTATTTTTAAATTTGTTTTATTTATTTAATTATACGGGATTGGTGACATTTGATTATACCGGATACTCCGACGACAGTTTTAGTTATTTCAGATGACTTTTTTAATGAGTCACATGAGGCACTCATACGAAAAAGCGGTTGATGCGTGCGCGTGGGGGTAGAAACGACATTTTACATAACGTGTGTTATATTGTGGCAGAAAGACATGTTTTTATTTTATAAAACTAATTCTATCTAGGTATATACAATATACATTTCTCCATTGACTTGTAATTGAGGCAGTTAGTTAACTAAATTAAACTTCTTTCATACAAAAATGAAAATAAAAAATAATGAACGTGCTTAGAACATGGCTGACTCAAGGCTCTGCTCCGAGTATAAGTGTTAGTTCTCCTCAATTTTTGACGAAAACATCCGGTTGTCACTAATAACATAAAACCTACTATTTTTGTATCAATCTTTTATTCAGAACTTCATTCAAACACATAAAGTTTAGAGAAGTAACCGCAAACTTAAACATTATTTTGAAACATAATAGATTCCAATAATATCCTTTCGCTGCGGAATCCTCGGAAATGATTACAAAAGGTGCGAGCGGCAGAATTGATAAAGCGATGCCTTAAAATCACATTCAATTTTCACCGCGACGTCGCAGTTATCTCGCAGGATTTAGATCCTCAAATATTTTATGCTTATCCTTCTGGGCCCGGCGCCCGCCGCGCCGCCAGCCGCGGCGGGAAGCGAGGCCGGGGCTCCCGGGATATTTCGTGCACGTATTCACTCCTTCGCACTGAATGTTGAGCTTTCTATCGCAAGAAAACATAATTAAAAATTTGCGTTATGTAGTAATATAGATAAAGATATATTTATTTGCAATAATATAAGTTTGAATATGTATGATGTCCGTAAGTTAACTCACGAGCTTCATGTTATACCTGTAAAGGCGTAAAAATAAGAGGTGTATAAATGTTTGATTTATACGCCTCTTATTTGTTTCACCGTGTCAGCAGAGACTAGGTAGGTACCACTGCAGTACTAGATATTTTTCTGCCAAGCAGTAGTGTTCCTATTATTGTGTTCCGGTTTGAAGAGTACAGCAGCTAGCGAAATAACAGAGCTGCTGGTACTGATGTTGAAAGTCTTAATGTGATGAGCGGCTTTGGCGCCCTGGACTTCGTTTTGTTATATATTCATACATACTTATATGCAGCTTTAAGCTTTCGCAACTTGCACACATATTTATGTGTATCATCGGGCCTTAATCGCGCACAAAATTATGAAACTATATTTGTTAATTTACCTCGACGTTTCGACCATGTGCAAAAGCCGTGCTCACGAGTTGACTCCCACAAGTATTTTGTGCGTGACTGAGACTCGGTGATCAACATGATTATCATCACATAATCTCTATTCCCCGCAAGCTTGTCACGTCGCCTAGTCCAGAATCAATCAGCATTTCCCTCAAAAGCCTTCCTGTCATCGCTCGTCGAACGGGACGTAATTAAGTCCCGTGCGAACGGCCGAAGCCGCGTCGAATTGTACAAATCCGGTGTTTTATTACGCAAATCCTCTTCAACGTGCGCAAACACAAAATGTATAACGGCCAAATGAAAAATGGCACCTCGTTATACTGCTGTCAAGTTTATAGATGTGCTTTTTGATATGTGGTTATTACTATTAGTGTTGTAGTCATAAATATCGTCGTAGATATTTTTGTACCTGTTAGCAGATGTTTGCACGCGCTAAAAACTTGCTTGTTCAGCATCGTCTTGAAATTTTGAACATCTTCACAAAGTTGCGTCAGTCTTTTTTCTACCGGATACATTTTAGTGAGTGCGCTTCAGATCTGCATGACCTAATTCCCCCCTACCCTTTCTACTATCGTAAAGCCAGGAGCTCTACATATCGACAGCGTTTCATGGTAGATATTACAAAAACTCGAAATAAACTTTTCGGTTCTACCTTTATTGTACAAACCGCTAAACAATGGAATTTGCTGCCCGAGGGGGTGTTCCTTGATAGATACAATCTGGGTGCCTTCAAGTCACGAGTGAATCGGTTTCTTCTGGGCGAGCGTGCTCCATCGTAGACCGCTTATCGCTTCAAATCAGGTGAGATTGGGGTCACACGCAATGTTATTAGCATGAAAAAAAAAATAGAAATAAAAATGTATTATCATTATAACTTTCTTTCAACTTTCATAACACTTTTTTTAAAATATACAATTTCGCTTTAGACCACAAACTCGTTAGAAGATATCTGTTCATTTGGACCCTGAAGAGGCCCAGATAATGCCCCTCAGGAAACAAGGAAGCCAGCAGCTTGTCTCATTCTTCGGCCGTACGGGGAAGAAACGTAGAGTCCCAAGTACCCAAGGAAATTTCAAAATGTATGGCTGGTAGTGGGCCGCTCCTCATTGTTTGGTAAAAAGGAGATGTAAATACAAGGTTGTACAGCCCAGTAGCACAAAAACAAATTAAACATTAAGGCTTTACAACATAAATCCTTACTAATATTATACATGCGAATGTGGGTTTGTTTGTTTGTTACGCTTTCGCGCGTAAACTACTCAACGGATCTGTGTGAAATTTCGTGTGTAAATACTTTAGGTCCTGGAATAAGACATAGAATACTTTCATCATCATCATCCATCACCACGCGGGTAAAACCGCAGAGCGCAGCTAGTCCCACAAAAATTATAAATGTGAATGTTTGGATGCATGTTTGTTACTTTTTCACGCATAAAATACTAAACGGATTTAGTTAAAATTTGGTATAGAGATAGCTGAGACCCTGGTTTAACATATAGGCTACTTTTTATCCCGAACACACATGTAGCGGGTAACACATGCAAAACTGTCATAATGTAATCAAATTAACGTTAACGTTGCCGTGTACCCACGTAAAAAACAGAATGTGTGATCTCGAAACACAAGCTACAAGAGATGATTAGAGATTCATTAAACGGGAACAGATGACGGGCCGCCAGCGCGCCGCAGCGGCCGCCACCAGGCTGCTCCAATTTGCATGGTAATAGACACGCGTCCGATGAAAAATCACGGCAACGGACAGCCTTTGTGACGTCAGCTTTTGTACAATCAAACATCTAATGCACGAAGTGTACTAAAATTCCGATAAAAAGATTAAAGTAGTACTAAAGTTTAGTAGCAGCTCTAAAAAAATCATGATTTTTCTGGTATTTTTCTTTGTATCAAAGAGCCAGGATAACTTGTAACGCCTCGCGGTTGCACTCGCTGTTCTACATATTCCCGAATAAGAATATAATTCATTATTGGTGAGATAAATGGAAAATGGAAAAGCCTCGGGAGAGGACGGAATTACAACGGAGCTCTTGAAGGCCGGTGGGATTCCGTTAATTAAAGAGCTCCAAGAACTCTTTAATACCGTCCTTTTTACCGGGAGTACTCCACAGGCATGGCACAGAAGCGTAGTCATTTTGTTTTTCAAAAAAGGTGACAAAACCCTTTTGAAAAACTATAGACCCATTTCGCTTCTGAGCCATGTCTATAAGCTGTTCTCTAGGGTTATTACGAACCGTCTTGCGCGAAGACTCGACGAATTTCAGCCTCCGGAACAGGCCGGATTTCGAAGCGGGTATAGTACCATAGACCACATTCATACCATGCGGCAGATTGTACAGAAGACCAAAGAGTACAATCGGCCTCTTTGTCTGGCGTTTGTGGACTATGAGAAGGCTTTTGACTCGGTCGAAACTTGGGCTGTTCTGGAGTCCTTACAGCGATGCCAGGTAGATTGGCGATATATCGAGGTGTTGAGATGTCTGTATGACGCCGCAACGATGACCGTTCAAGTTCAGAACCAGCAAACAAAACATATCCACCTTCGACGAGGCGTGAGACAAGGGGACGTTATCTCCCCGAAACTGTTCTCAAACGTACTGGAGGATATGTTCAATACGCTGGACTGGGCAAGGCGAGGCATCAACATTAATGGCGAGTACATCTCACACCTTCGTTTTGCGGACGACATCGTCATAATGGCTGAATCGCTGGAGGACTTAAAATGGATGCTGACCAGCCTTACTGATTCTTCTCAACGCATCGGTCTCCGGATGAACTTGGATAAAACCAAGGTCATGTTCAACGAGTACGTTGTTCCGGGACCGGTTGCCATAAATGGTTTCACTTTAGACATTGTTCATAAGTACATTTACCTAGGGCAGACGCTCGAACTAGGTAAAAACAACTTCGAAAGTGAAGCCAATAGAAGGATACAGTTGGGCTGGGCAGCATTCGGAAAACTACGTCGAGTCTTCTCGTCATCCATCCCACAAAGTCTGAAGACAAAAGTCTTCAATCAGTGCGTCCTACCTGTCATGACCTACGGAGCCGAAACGTGGACACTCACAGCGGGAATGGTCCGTAAGTTCAAAGTCGCTCAGCGAGCTATGGAAAGAGCTATGCTTGGCATTTCTCTGAGGGATCGGATCCGAAACGAAGTAATTCGCCAGAGAACTAAAGTCATTGACATAGCTCAGCGTATTAGCAAGCTGAAGTGGCAATGGGCTGGACATATCTGTCGCAGAACCGATAACCGCTGGGGTAGACGTGTTCTAGAGTGGAGACCGCGTATTGGCAAGCGTAGCGTAGGACGCCCTGAGACTCGATGGAGTGACGATATACGTAGGACAGCTGGCGGTGGATGGAAGCGAAAAGCCGAAGATCGGGCTGAGTGGCGTGTCTTGGGAGAGGCCTATGTCCAGCAGTGGACTAGTATAGGCTGATGATGATGATGATGATGAGATAAGAAAATTATGTTCTTTATTCTCCACACCATAGATATAAATAGAAACAGAAACATATTAATAACAGTGCAACTGGCGCCCTTATCGATTAAAACGATCTTTCCTAGGCAACCTTAGTTTGGAGGCGAGGTGCTTAACCACAGCTCACCTGATGTTAAGTGACGGTGTGGTTGATGATGGTTAACACACAGCTTGGATTGGAACTGGCTCTCAAGTAAGGCTGTCGAAATGCACTGTTAGTTGCTTGGTGACAGATTTTCACCATGTTTTGGTAGCTAGCCAGCCGAGTACTAGCAAGTATCCTACCACCATGCAATAGTTTCCTCACAATGTTTCCTTTCACAGGCAGCTCAAGCTTATTGTTGGGGGTTTAACCCACGCCGTTTGACGTGTAAACCGACCACGCTAACCACTGAGTCCACGCTATCACTGCGATATAAATAAAAATAAAATAAATTACACAGCGCCATCTGACCCCAAACTAAACGAAGCTAGTACGCTATGGACGGTTTGTTTTTGTGTTTGTTTACAATAAAGGTAAGGTAACTTATAGAACACTTAAATACTTTTTTTTAAATACATACTTTTTTTTTTAATTTAAAATATATCTACATTTGGCCACCAACTCGCCTAATGTAAAACGACGGTGTGGCCGAGGATGGTGCACGCTGATCTAGAAGAAATCTATTCAAAACGTCCAAATTGTAGTTTGTAGGAAACAGAACTTACAATAAATACAGTATAATAAATAGGGAGATGATGCGGCGTAGTTTGTGGAGGTTGAGCCAGATGGCGCTAAAGTAAACTCCTTATCTTGGGATAACTGTACTGTAGTACACTGCTTTATATCTAAACTTTCCCAATCGCAGACAGATGAGTAATTCGAAGTCCGCAGTAATATTATCAGATAGACATCCAAAGAAAATACAGGTAAGATAAAACGAGTTCCATTCTACTTTATCTCCACTTTTATGGAATTCCCGACTGTTTTATTTGTTTGTCGGTTGAGAGACAGCCTGAATTTTCCAACTGTCGTCTCACAAACTATTGGAAGGAACTTGCTTGGTTTATTTTATGGGTCGCCTACTTCTTGTATAATGTGAATTGTTGTTGTAGGTTTTGACAATCTTGTTTATTTAAACGGTAGACAAGTTCTTTAATTGTTTATATTCTGTTGGTGAAGGAAGGAAATCAAACCGACAGCCATTGGGCCAGGAGAATCATTTAACACGCCGGGTGGTGTGGGTTCGAATCCCAACATTAAGCTTGAGCTGAAGGAAAACATAGTGAGAAAATCATAGCATGGTAGTAGGGTACTTTTTAGTTCTTGGCTAGCTAGCTAACCCAAGTTAGAAATATGCTGGCAAGCACCTAACGGTGTGTTTCGGCCGAACAATAGCTTTACTTGAGAGCCAGTTATGTCCCAGCTTACCATCTATGCTGTATTAAAAAGGTTGAAAAACACTATTTTTTATGATATAGTTTGCTAAGAGCCAGTTGTTTTATATCAGGGATTAATAAGTATTTGCAATAGCTCAACTAAAGCACAAAAACAAATTATTCTATAGTACTTACGTATCGCATTCAATGTTTACCGCAGAAACTAAATCTCTATCTTTGTTTTAAATCGAATAAAAGTGTATTTGTCTCGATTAAAAGCATAAAAAATAAATTAAGTGAAACCTTTCAAAGTATCGGGTTAAAGCGAAACAGAAATAAGTAATTGTAGTGTACGGTTCCGCGGCAGCGGCTCGGGGGCTCATTTATCGAGTCGTATTTCATTTCATTACTCGATACAAATATTGCGGCGTCGAGCATTTTCTATTGTTTACGGCGAAAAACTGCGAATCTGTGTTGTGTTTATTGTGTTTATTATTTATTATTGAATAATGAATATATTACGCATTTATTTAGGTCGAGTAGTGCGGTCTCTCTACCATTATTTATTTTAATGTTCCGCAAGAACATCTTATAAATTAAATGTAAGACAGTCCGCACACTGGATCGGCTCGTGGCGATAACCTCCGTGTTTTGCCGGCAGGTTACAAAGCAACTTTACTATGATTAAGACAGTCGCGATATCAGCAATTTCCGTGTTTCATTACTGTACCATTTTACAAATACTATATCTATAAATATTCGCATTCTGTGTTTATTTGAAAATTCATAATTAAGTCGTTACCCGGTACAAAAATGAAATGTTGTGGTACTTACCTAGACGACCTCCTGAAAATCTACCATTTTTAAAACTGAATTTTTACCATCCAATAAAAATAGTAGTTTCTAGTGTCCAGTAAAAACCCGGATTGTATTGGCCACCCTTAGCGACTGTCAATTTTTATTCGCTATTGATGCCACAGTTAACACAATAGTTTCTACTCAATAGAGATTTCTCGAATATTTTCGCTCTCTACTTAAAATTCCCTCAACACCCCGCGATGACATGACATACAAACATGACATACAAATAAAAACAAACGAAATATTCCAGAAATAATAACCGAACACTGACAATCCGACTTTTAACCAAAACCAACTTTATTCACCAAACACAAGAGTACAAAATACCTCAAAAGAAATAACAATTTGTTTGATACAAAAAGATACATAACGTACCGATCTCCATAGTCAAAAACAAATCTTATAATAACTGAAAAAGGTTGGAAATTGCGTGGCAGAGAGTTCAGTTTAGTTTATACGCAAAAGCATTAGCATATAAACAAGGAGCGAGAGACGCGCGACTTTCGCATTATCTTCGGTTAATGAAACTGTCGCCGGATCATTACTTTTTAATAAAACGATTTACGCTTTACGAAGTTTCGCAATTTAGAGGAACGAGGGCCGAGAAAGCGTACACAGAATTTAGTTTGTTTTTCCAACACTACCATTCCATTGGACAGCTCGATAGGTTGGGTTTTCTAACCGAAACAAACATTATTTTTTTAATTTAAAATAGGGTTGCGTTTGACCATACTCTGCCAACACAAATACGTGTTTGAGGTAACTTATATTTTGGAATATCTACATATTTAGAACCTGGTTCTTTTCCAGTTTCCACTTTGTTTTTATAAACTGGCCCACTGCTGGGCGCTACTGCTGTGAGAAGGGCAAGGCCATGGTCCACCATGCTGGTCTAGTGCGGGTTGGTAGAGTTCATACATCTTCGAGAACTTTAAAAAAAAAACTCTCGCACTCTTAAGCCTTCCTCATGATATTTTCTTCACCGTTTGTAGTTATCAGAAATAAGCACATAACTTAGAAAAGACAGAGGCGAGCGACGTGGGATTCGAATCTAGGACCAGATTGGAAGCGAGACGACCTCCCAACTATGTTGGCAAAACTCCAGCTATAATTTTGCAAGTCACTTTGTTAAATTAATAATTAATTTAATTATTAAATATTTCTCCCGTTTTATCCGGAAAAGACAAATGAGTTATGCCGTACCGATTTACCATGGAGCTGTTAAAATAATATAAATGCAAATCCGGTAATACGATTTGTGAAACACGGCCTTTCATAGTGACCGACTTCCGGTGTATGGCGATGGACGTCAAACAAATAAACCACTGGGACGTGGTTCAAATACTAAAAAAAAAGGATAAAAAGTAGCCTACGTGTTAATCTAGGGTGTCAGTTATCTGACCCGTCGCATGGAGACCAGGGGCGTACGGACGGGCATGGGGCTGTCCGACGCCCATTTGCTGGTGTGGTCTCTTTTTTTTTTTTTTAGTGGTTGACAGGCTTGGTGTTTGACCACAGCTCACCTGATGTTAAGTGAAGGTGTGGTCGAAGATGGTAAAGCACACCTAGCCTGGAGTGGAACTGGCTCTCAAGTGAGGCTGCCGGAACACACCGTTAGGTGCTTGGCGACAGATTTTCAACTTGAGGGTGGTAGCTAGCCAGCCGAGTACTAGAAAGTACCCTACCACCATGCTATGGTTTCCTCACGATGTTTTCTTTCACCGGCAGCTCAAGCTCATTGTTGGGGTTTGAACCCACGCCCTTCGGCATGCGAACCTACCGCGCTAACCACTGAGCTATCATCGCTACAAGCTACTGAGCTATCATCGCTAATCTCCGAGGTGGATGACGATGTGTCTGGTGTTCGGACACATCGTCATTGTTGCGGTGTGAGCTTGGGCTCCCTGAGGCGGGTCCGCGAGGACAAGAGCTGTCGAGGCCGCGGTAGAGTGCGAAAGCGTGCCCGCAGCCTCGACACAAAGCGCCGAGGTGGAACCCTCCAGGGTTTTTAGTGGGTAGGCCGTCATTAGGACGGAGAGTCCCATATAACCACCGTGCCCGCCGCAGGGCTGGTGGTATACATAAAGTATTTTCCCTGGACAAAAAAAAAAAGAAAAAAAAGTGTGTCAGTTACCTCCATATCAAATTTCATCCAAATCCATTCAGTAGTTTTTGCGTGAAAGAGTAACAAACATCCATCCATCCATCCAAGCTTTCACATTTATAATATAAGTGGGATTGGTAATACATGTAGTACTTATAAAATATCATACAATAGGCTTAATATTTTATCGTGAAATAAATAAAAACGAAATAAAAAAAGCTCTTTTATTGATCAACTTGCATTGCATTTTTTAATTATGTACTTATTTTGAATTATATTCGCGTCCTGATTTATTTATTATTGTTTCAAATCTAATATTATGTTGATATGTCACGTTACTACAACTTATTTCAATGCTTGTCGATGGATGAGCTACATCTAAATTGTGTGGCTTGTCCAAAATTGATCAACAATTTTGAGAGATAGACGAGGTGACATCAAAAACATTTTAGATGTAATCTCGCCTACGTTAATCTATTACATTTTTCCTATAATAAAACTTGTATTATTTCATAGTGAGCATCGTGATAAAATCGTCAGCAAATAACTTTATCGGTATTCAAGCAAACTTTATTAGATTCATGTCTAGTGTATAATACGTCATATGAACGGTAGACCTATTATGCTAATTTATTTGTTTAATTTAAAGCTCGTTTATTGTAAAGATAGTGTATTTAATAATCTTAATTTAGTATGAAAGAGTTATGTAAGGTTAATTTTATTCAAGGCCCAGTTCGACTTGACATCTCAAAAGATAGCAACGGGCTAGCCGGTCAGTTTACAGATGGGTAATTAACCAAGGACCCAAGGATAATTAACATCTATAATTCTAAACTCTTAAGTTGTTACCTACAGTATATTAACCAAAGCCAATATGGTTGATATATTTTTATGGTTGATAGGCTAAGTTTTTGACCACAGCTCACCTGATGTTAAGTGACGGTGTGGTCGAAGATGGTAAACACATCTAACCTGGAATGGAGTTATCAAGTGAGACTACCGGATCACCGTTAGATGCTTGGCGGCAGATTTTCAACTTGAGGGTGGTAGCTAGCCAGCCGAGTACTAGAAAGTACCCTACCACCATGCTCTATGGTTTCCTCACGATGTTTTCCTTCCCAGCAGCTTCAATTCATTGTTCGAGTTTGAGCCCACACCTTACGGTGTGTGATCACCTACCATGCTAACCAGCTAACATTATCATCAAAATGTTATCATATTTATTTTTTCAGCTAGAAAAAATAATTCAAAACAAAATTCTCATAATGTCACTATATTTTATGATGGATCACGTATTTTTAGTGGATTGTCTGTGCGCCTGAAGCCGAGTTCCGATCAGGGTTAACTAGGCACAGCTTGACGGGAAGGCTGCCTGACAGCCGCGATGGGTGGCTGCCTACGGTTTGACGTAAATAGGGAAAGTTCTGGAAGCTGTCAAACTGTCCGTATTTAACTTTGGGACGCGTATGAGCTGGAGTCTTGGGATTACAATCATTATACGCACAATACAATAAACATCTATCAAAATTATAGAAAATTTTAAAATTTGAGTGTTGATAGTTTGCTCACGATGTTTTCTTCACAGACAGCCCAGCTCACTACTGAGATTTGAACCAAGATTTTGCAGCGTGCGATCTGAATACGTTTACCACCAATTCATCGCCGCTACAGATTTGCTCGTGTAAAATATTTGAAGTGGCATAAAGTTTCTCTTTTGTTATGCCGCAAAAATACAGAACAAAACGCCAAAATCATTGCGCGGAATTGCTTATGGCGTCCATTGTTGAACGAGATTTTGTTTTTGTTATTGTTACAACAAAACGGCGGTTTGATTTTTAAAAATGTTGAATAGAAAATGTCGCAGTAATTTAAACCAATTCTGTAATTTGTAACAAATTTTCTCTGTCACTTACTAATTATTTATTTATTTATCAAGTCCTTTCAAAGTAACTTTTTTTAAATATTTTATAGAATCAAACATTAGAAATATGAATAGAATTTGAAGTAACAATATGTTTCTAATAACACCAAACAATGTGGCAAACAAGCGACGGGCCACCTGATGGTGAGTGGTCGCCGCCGTCTATAGACACCTACGATTCCCGGGGCTATATCAGTGCTTGCCTACTTAAGACCCTATTCACCCTTTGTTTGAAATCAAAATTCGATGGAAAAGCCGAAAGTGACATTCCACAGAAGACAGGTGCGCGTAAGAAAGTCGATTAAGGTTTGTGCAATATACAATCTGGGTGCCTTCAAGTTGTAAGTGAATCAGTTTCTTCTAGGCAAGCGTGCTCCATCGTAGACCGCATCTTCACTTAACATGAGGCGAGATCAAACGCAACCATATCCTACTAATATTATAAATGCGAAAGTTTGTGAGTATGGATGTATGCTAGACCGGGCTAGTTTTTAATATAAAAAAATGTATTATATACTAGTTGCGCCTGCGGTGTTACCCTCTACATGTTTTCGAGATAAAAAGTAGGCTGTGTGTTAATCCAGGGTCTCAGCTACCTCCATACCAAATTTAATCCAAATCTGTTCAGTAGTTTTTGCGTGAAAATGTAACAAACACCCATCTATCCAAACTCTCACATTTATAATATTAGTGGGATTATATTAGCTAGTGTTGGTGTGACTAGTACAGAGCTTATCTGTATTTGCTTAGTTGGCTACTAGGTGGCGTTGTATTAAAGCTACTTTGAAAGTTACGTGGTGCGTGACTCAAACTTGTAAGGCAGTGTTAGGCGAAGCTATCAGCTACCGTAGCCGAAGTATCGTTCTGTAGCAGAAGTGCTCATTGTCTTTTTGCAAACTACATCCGGGAACAAAGTTCGACGTAGCGACGTCAACGGGCGGACCCGCGGGAATTTACTCCAGTCACGTCAGGGTTGCCACATGTTGCTAATTTATAAGAAATCGATTATGTTATTAAATTATTACTTAATACCAAAAAGAAAATTGAAATTAAGAAATGTTTCAGTAGAAAAAACCAAAAAACAAACACACTGACAAATCAGGGTTAAAAAGTGGTATGAACACTGAACAGTGAACGAACAGCCATACAAAATAGTGACTAGCTTGCCTAGAAGCTATCGATTCAATCTTGACTTGAACACACCCAGGTTATACCCACAGGAACTCCCACTCAGGCAGCGCATTCTACTGTCCAGCGGTCCGTACAATGAACGTGGAGTCAAATCATATCGTGCTAGTTTTCACCACTTTCCATCAGGAGCCTAGCTTGTTGTAATAAAATTAGATACTCCACTGTATTTGTAATTTTTTTTTTAATGTAAAAACCTGAGATGCGAACGAGACGCTCTCCTGATGGTAAGAGATAACGCCTGTCCATGACCATTGCAGCGATACACAGAACTTTGAGTAACGAAACAAAGTCCAGGGCATCGCTGCTTTGGCGCTCATTACTTTGAGACTTTCGATGGTTAGTCTCAACAGCCCAGTAATTTCGCTAAATTAAGCACATATGATATATACGTTAAAAATATTTCATATGTTGCACTTGCCAACCCTGCCCAGCCGTCCAGTTAAAAACTTCTTCGTTGTGCGTTTGGAAATTTTCATAAAGTTGGTCAATTTGTTTTGTCGCTGCGACGCTGCTGACGTTGAATTTGCTCCAATTTGCATTTACATTTGGCTTCTTATCGTGGCTGATTGGTTGGTCCTAGTGTTGTAATTTTAGTATGCAAAAAAACACATAATTCTGTTTTGTTAAATTAATACCTATTATAATAATTTGTACTTGGTGGTAGATCTCCTAAGCAGAAGTCTAGGCAGGTACCCCCGCAGTACCAGAAATTCTGCCGCCAAGCAGTACAATGGAATAGTATACAACATTTATCTTCACCGACAATTGACATACAAATTACAAAACAGAAAAGGAAATATCAAAATTAATTTGCGATAGTACAACGGCGGCCTTTTTGCCTAGAGTGACAACCATTAGATGAACAGAGCGGTAGTGAGTGAACATAACAGTGTTTCAGTTAGAAGTGTACTGCATTAAGCGATTAATTGAAAAAATGAAGTACAAAATTATTTAAATGCCCTCGGGCATCAAATTCCAACAATTCTTGTGCACTCGAGCAAGTCGGAACAAAACAAAGCTAAGTTAGAGTTTTGGCGGGAACGCGGGAAGAGTCGTGTCGCTCCGTTGTATTTTTTTCCAAAACTAGTGTTTTGTCGAGTGTTTATGCATAAAAACGGTGGTGTTTTATTCATAAAGTGCCGAATTACAAGCGCGAGTGTGGGAAAATGATATAATGTGGTGAAACATGAGTTTTCGTGTTGCTTCCAAAACTCCATCGAAGCTTTGTAGTAAAGTTGCCACTACTTTACTAAAGCATGACTGGACTTGACTGACACAGACTGGACTTGACTAAGACTGGACTTTGACTATAACTAGCTACGAGGACACTTATTTATCTTTTGAAACTTGAAAATATATAAATACTTGACACTGGCAAATGCTAAAACGCGACGCCAAAACCAAAGAAAAAAAAAAAAAAAAAAAAGCTAAGTTATAAAAGAGCCAGCTGGCAATACTGACATATGCATTTTTTATCAAATCGGCACATCACTAAAATGCATTCGTCCGCTAACAATTGACACAGAACAAATGCATTTGTCCGGTTTCAAATAAATGGCATGTCAGATGTTATGCATTTAGATACAGTTGCTGCTTCACATTGGTCACGGTCAGCCATAATTCCACTGTACACAAGGAAAGCCACAATACACGTTCAAATCAAACACAAACTAAACTTTCAACTAAAACTAATCTTCAAACAATAAATGCTTCATTTAGAACTACTACAGTCTGACACAAAGGCGTATCTACCCGAGATTTGTCAAATTAGAGTTGGGTTAACCTAACCTGGTTAGTGCGCGAGACAGACAGACAGCCTGATATGTATAACGCGCGATTTGAATTTATAATTACATAAAGAGACGTGCGGACCCGACCGCCGCGGAACCACTGTAGCAAAAAATAGACATTTGGTTTCTCTGTATCTCTCTTGTTGGTTGGGTTATATAAGCAAATCTATACGAGTAAAGCTAAACTCTGCAATGGACCAGTTCGTGCTGCATTATTTGGTTTCATACATTCGCCATTTTTTCTAGGTAAGCGTGTTTAAAGTCTCAAACTAAGCAAAGCTAGTATTATGAGAACCAGATAACTGAACTAAAATATTTTTTTTTGTAAAGACATTCTTTTCACATAACATACGAACAGAACATACATACATTTATTTATCGTCGCATAAATGTTTGTCCTGGTGGGAATCGAACGCACGCCCTACAGCTCTTGAAGCAGATTATCGCTAATAGCGTTTTTGTGCTTCGAGTATAAACATTAGTAAAAGTTGTTCTTGTGTACACGCATGGCATTTTGCGTCAGTGAAAAGTCATCAGTGCATTTTAGTGACGTTTTTATGGTCATGTAGAATTACGCGTAAAGCGCGTTTGTGTTTATATACCTAATCCAAATTAAAGTTCTAATTTTTTTTCTCATCCTAGTAACGTTCGAAAGAACAGAATGTATCCTTTAAAGTAGATTTCGATCTAAGAATCCAATTATACGGAACACAAACCCCTGATCTCTTGAAAAACTTGCTGTAGAATTAAAGCCATCAATTGGAGTAGTTGTATTTAAACCCTTGCTCGGGATTAAATTGGCTTGTCTCCTTCCTGCCCGGCGAGCGGGTCAAGTGAGGGCCTGCCAGGGTGAGCCGGGGCCGTTATGCAATGTACAGTATGATCTTTCTAAGACGAAATGTACGAAACAATGGTTTAAAATTATACAGCATATTAATTAAAATAAATATATATTTACTAAGTAAAATCACGTTTGTTGTATGGGAGCACCCTTAAATATTTATTTTATTCTGTTTTTTAGTATTTGTTGTTATAGGCGGCAACAGAAATACGTCATCTGTGAATATTTCAACTGTCTAACTATCACGGATAATATATAATACGGAACCCTAAAAAAGAGAGAAAAAACGTACCAATCGACTTTTTTTACCGTTAAATTTTAAGAGAAGCAACCTGTATATCTTGATACCTAGTACCGGTGCACCTAAAGTGCGTACAGACTGGTATCAGGTCGGCGGCCCGAGGTACGGGTAAGTGGGTGATTTTTCAGTCTCGTAGTAACAGGTGGTTAGGATAGATTTTAGTGTCACCTTAATTTTCTATTTCCCAAGGAGCACAAAGTAGGCAAATACAAAAAAAAAATTGGTCGCCGAGAACAATTTTTTTTTTTACTTTTAAGTTACGTTCTATGTATTTTATCCGAAGGCTGACCAGACATCAACTGATTGTTTACATAATTATGTGTTTGGTTTTTGTTTTACATTATTTATTTCATAACACACGAAACAGAATGTAATAAATATTAATTTCAATACAAATACACATTTTTCAGATCTCTATCAGATAAATAAATAAATATCGTATGACATTACACACAGCGCCATCTGACCCCAAACTAAGCAAAGCTTGTACTATGGCAGTCATATAACTGATAGAATACTTGTTTTTTGTAAATACATTTATAAATGTGAAACATATAGAACTAGCATTAGTTTATACCACAAAATGTTTGTCTTGGATAGGAATGGAACCCACACCCTACAGCTCTTAAAGCAGATATACTACCAATGCACCAAATATGATGCGGTTGGATGATGTGAAAAGTTCTAACTATAGCTTCCGCTACATCCGGTGGCCTTTTTCAAGGAGATAAAGCAGAGCGTGCGGCCTCGTCTTGCTTCGAACACACTGTAGTCGGAGTATCCGATATAATTAAACGTGAGTAAATCCGCATAAGTAAAGCAAAAATATATAAAAACACGTTAGTTTGCATAAGTATTTGTTGATTCGTATACCATTATAACCCTTCTTTGACGAGCCAGTCTCTACAACATAATATACTAATAAACACAAAAATAAAAAAGATTTTGTATTTATTTAGATTATGAAACTTTTTAAACGTTTTTACGTATATCTGATCGTCGATCAGCGAGGACTGGGCGCCACGTTTCTATAAGTAGAAGTAGATTTTTCAAAGGCATCAGCGAAACTATCCGCGTGGAAAGCTCTTTGTGGGTTAGCGATATAAATCTAATACACCAGTTTTGTTTCTTTAACATTTTAGGACAGGAATATTTAGTTTTATCGTTAAACCTGTATTCTGACAGAAAAAGTAGAACAATTATCTTATTCTTTGTATACTAAAAACTATTATTTCAACTTTAAACTAACATAATATTTTCATTTTTGCCGCTGCTACTTGCGGCATACAGTTATTTTTTCAAGTTTTTTGGTGTGCTCCATAATTTCTTTTTTAGTGTAAAAAATAATAAGACGAATGAGACGCTCTCCTGATGGTGAGAGATAACACTTGCCCATGACCATTGTAGCGATACACAGAACTCTCAGTAACAAAACAAAATCCAGGGCATCGCTGCTTTGGCGCTCATTACTTTGGAGACTTTCGATGGTTAGTCTCAACAGGCCCAGTAATTTCGCTACACACTACTGCTTAGCGGCAGAATAACTGGTACTGCGGTTGTACCTACCTAGATGACCTCCTGCTAAGGAAATCTACCCACAAGTAAAGAGAACTAGAGTGAACTAGAGTTCTACCTATCTGTTGGATTCCGAAGTCATGAAATTAAAACCTCTGAGCGGTGACTTTTATGCTATTTATCTCAAGGTGTGGAAATACCTATCGCACCTTTTACTTCGTGGTAGATTTCCTTAGGAGGTCATCTCGGTAGGTACCACCGCAGTACCAGATGTTCTGCTGCTAAGCAGTAGCGTGGAAACATTACTGTGTTCCGGTTTGAAGGGTACTGCAGCTAGCGAAATTACTGGGCTGTTGAGACTAACCATCGAATGTCTTGTATTGATTGCCAAGGTGGCGATGCTGTGAACTTTGTTTTGCTACCCAAAGTTCTGTGTATCGCTGCAATGGTCATGGACATGCGTTGTCTCTTACCATCTCGTTACATCCACATAAAAATCTAAAAAGAAAAAGTTGGCAAAGAAAATTTTGTAATACTTTTATGAGGCTTACACATACTGTGAATTAATTAATTAATTTATTTGTTTTTAAAAAATTATTATTTTGTCTAAATTTTGAAATTATATTTATAATAGGTATGTATTATAATTCTTGCACCTCCCCCCGCGCCGCGCCGGTGTGCGCTCGGGGCACTTTAACTTAGATTAGATAACATAAGTGAAAACTTTTTAGGCTTTTGTATGTTAATTTATCTTCTATATATTCTCAAAGTTAGCAGCTGTTTGTTTTCCATGTAAAATAAAATAAAATAAAAAAAATGGAATGATGAAATGAAGAGTGTAATGCGTGTGTTGTCGGCAGGTGGTGAGGGGCAAGAGCACGGGCCCGTGTTCCTGATGGAGCCGCCGGCGCGGCTGGTGTTCTCGAACGGCACGGGCGCGCGGGCCTCCTGCGCCGCGCACGGGTTCCCGCCGCCGCGCCTGGCCTGGCTGCAGCCCGACGGCGGCGCGCTGCACTCGCTGCCGGGGCTCAGGTCTGTCGACTCTACCACGTAGCACCCTGTACACACCCTTACGTACATAGGGGGATTTTTATAATTAGCTGCGCTCCGCGGTGTTACGCGCTACATGCGCTACTTTCGATGGTTAGTTGCTAGTTGCAGTCACTCTATAAACCGCAACACAGTAATGCTTACACACTACACCTTGGTGGTAGAATATCTGGTACTACGGTGTACTTACCTACACAACTTCCTGCTAAAGCGATTTGCCGCCGAGTAATCACCACACCATTTATACACAAACATACATGTAACATCTTTTATAATAATACTTATAAATTCGTGATTATTCTCCAAACTGGCATTGACAGTTGTGGCAGTTATCAAGTTACAAGCTTCTCGCTTTCATTGACATTCGATTCCATAAACACCTTTCATCCTAAACCTTTTATGAAAACGCATAACAAGCGTTTCTAAATATAAAACGCGGACCCACTTGAAATGTTCCGCGGAGCTCGCAGCTTATTGTAATTCCCGAGCCGTCACGCGCCGGAATTCCCGAAGAGCCGCAGGTGTTGATCCAAAGACCTTCTTTAATATAAAGGAGTTTATCAATATATGTATACGAGACGTGTTTATGGACTGAGCGAAAAGTTTGATGTCGAATGACGAGCGATGGGAGTGATACGTGGGGAATTTTGCTCGGGATGTGATACGGAGAACAATTTGTCGAGTGTTTGTAAATTAGATTACGCGTGTCGGTGTGGATATTTGTGGGATTTTTCTTTGATTTCGGAAATGTTCAGTTTGTTATAATTATCTATATAATAAAGAATTATTATTTTCCATTCGCACAGCGAAATTGTGGAACTCTGCCGGAGTCTGTGTTCCCTGTTAGGTACAATATGTGTGTCTTTAAATCTAGAGTAAATAGGTTTTTTTTTAGGTAAACGTGCCCCATTTCAGACTACACTACTGCTTAACATCAGGCAGAGTAAGGCTAAAGGCGAAACAATAAAAAAAAAAGTTAATTTATACGAAAGAAGTCAAAAATAATCTATGTCCACTACAGTTTAAAGAAAGAAAAATATTTTATTTTGTAACTTAAAGACACAAAAAACAAAAACGAACAAACAGAGACAAACAGTTACAAAAATAAGGGCTCATCTCAGCATAATACTGGGCATACTAAGTATGACCAGCGCTGGTCTTAAGGATGGCTATGGAGTAATAAACAGAGACAAGTGCTGGACAGTAGAAGCAACGAGATAAACTTGACCTAGCGGGTAAAGTTACAAAGGTCGACGATGGAATGACGACATAACTACAGTAGGAAAGAAGTCGATCAAACGAGCAAGAGACAGAGAAAACTGGAGCAAACTGGAGGAGGCCTGTCCCCACATCGGGGTTCCTGTCCAAGAAAATACACAAATGTATGAAACATACGCGAAACTTATATACATACATGTATATACCTATATTACCAGTACCGCTGTACGCAGTACCGCTGGACATAGCTATCTCCTAACTCCACCCGGCCCATTCTACTATCGGACAGCCAAGAGCTTTAAACAGCGACACCGCTTCATGGTCGATGTTCCAAAAACTCGAACTAAGCGGTTTGAGTCCACCTTCTTCTGAATAACATTTCGCCGAAATAAGTAATTCTCCAAAATCACTAATAAAGTGCTGTCTCGTACGACAAATTCTTAATCATGATAAGTTATTTGTGGAAACAATGTCTTTGATACGAGAAATACGTACAAAATTATCATCCTCCGAAGTACTGTTTGGGAGCCAAAGACACCCACCACTTATCGGTATAATATAATTATGGGGTGACACGTGTAGTCAGTGCTAACCGAATGGAGGTCATTGTACTCATCATTACGAATAGCTACTTTAACATTATAAAATCACAGATAAAGTTATCGGTACAAATGTATCGAACAGCTGCTTCTTTGCCATTTTTAGGTTATTTCATAGTAAGTTTCGGATAGTACTGCCGATACGCGTGACCCTGCATAGTCAGCAAGCGTGACATCTATCCTGCGTTGTTTACATGTACAAACATATTTCTTTGTAAAAAATACTAGCTGCGCCCCGTGGTGCTACCCGCTGTTCCCACGTGAACTTATTTTTTGGGGATAAAAATCAGCTATCTTCTTACCAAATTTCATCAAAATTGTTCCAGCCGTTTGAGTGTGAAGTATTAACTAACATACAAACATACTCACACACTTTCGTCTCTATAATATTGGTAACTCAGTGCTCGGAGTTCCAATTTCACGAGTTTGGTTTCGTTGTTATTGTGAGTTATATTTTGATAAAGCTTTCAACTTGCTATTTCTATTTTGTAAATGAGACGGCAGCGGTCTGTGTACATCCGTCCGTGCCCGGTAATCAAATTCACATCCTAATCAGGGCGGAACCGCGCAAACCGGTATACTAACCATTCGGACAGATTTCTGGAGCCGTATTCTCTACATGTGCGAGTATACACTCGTGACATTCGATAAAATAATGGTAGCTATAACAACCTATCAAAAACATAAAATTTATTTAATGCAACAAAAAATACGTCTGCGTTAAAAAAATAGTAACTAATAAATAAATTTAAAAACACATTTGTTTTCCCCCATTTCAAAAAGGAAATATTCAAAATATGTAACCAGTATCACTTTGGATGATTTAAGGATTCTAACAATACACACAAATCTCGGCAATTCGTGGATTTTGTTTAACTTGTGAATTAAAAATATAAGCCAAATAAATAGTGACTTTCACTGACATTCGTTCAAATATTACGTCATACTAACACTCACACATGCTCAGTCCCACTCCCAATATTAAATATTGTGTTAGGAGTGAGAACGGCAGCTAGAGGATCCGTCAAAACCAAGAGACTGAAGAGCTGGTGGCGGCGCGCAACATTATTGGAGAGATGAAATCACATCTTTTGACCATCTCGAAAGAATGATGGTACCGAAAACAGAGCGTATCTTGGATTAGCGGAAAGCAAAAGGCCTATCGGCCGTCCCATAGATGGAAAGTCTAGTTCAAGAGCTAAAAGTCAATATTTGCCATAAAGTAGTTCAAGCGCGTCGTCCAGCCGCAAGATGGGTCGACGATATTGTCACCGTCGCGGGTCGAACCTGGACCAGATTGGCACAGGACCGAGGCAGATGGCATGTAAAGAGAGAGGCCTATACTCAGCAGTGGGATAAAGAAGGCTGTGCATGATGACGATGATGAGTTCAAGAGCGAAAAGTTGTGAATATTCATGGTATATATTTTGTTTAGAAAAATTGTGACTTTTTCGTATCAAAGGCCAAGACACATTTTGGGTCGCTGCGCCAACAAAGTTAGTTACCTTATAAGTTGACAAAAGCCACTGACTCCGGAAGCTGTGATTATAACAAACTAGCAGACGCCTCGCGGTTTCACCCAGTTTCCGTAGAAATACAGGGTTAAAAAATAACCTATGTCACCCGTGGATAGTGTAGCTTGCCAACGGTGAAAGAGTTTTTGAAATCGGTCCAGTAGTTTTTAAGTTTATTCGTTACTAATAAATGACATATCAAAAATACAAATCTTTCCTCTTTATAATATTAGTGTAGATTATGTATACAGATTAGTTCTGATAGAAATGTAGTCTTTAAATTGTACAAAATACAACAAAAGTCGATAACCAAGTTTATCATATTATAGAGTTCAATTGAATATGTCGTGTGGTGCGGGAATAGCCCCCAGGTGGCGGGCGGCCCTGGGCGAAGATTCGGCGGATCAGTGCGCATGAAATATGTATCAGCTGCTTTGAATAGTGCGCGACGAGGCCGCCCCTCCCTCCCCCGCACCGCCGGTGGGAGGGGGAGCGGGGGGGGGGGCGCATCTTGGTGCGGTTTGATTCAATCTCGACAAATTAATATTTAATCATGTTTACGATTAAATACATCATACATATAGAATGCAAGAATAATCCGATTATTGTAAATAATTGATTTAAGTAGTAGTGTGTAAACATCACCGTGTTCCGATTTGAAGGGTACTGCAGCTAGCGAAATTACAGGGCTGTGGAGAGTCAAAGTTTTTTTTTTAATTTAAAAAGTAATGAGACGATCGAGACGCTCTCCTGATGGTAAGAGATAACGCCTATCCATGACCATCGCAGCGATACACAGAACTTTAAGTAACAAAACAAAGTCCAGGGCATAGCTGCTTCGGCGCTCATTACTTTGTGACTTTCGATGGTTAGTCTCAACAGCCCAGTAATTTCGCTAGCTGCAGTACCCTTCAAACCAGAACACAGTAATGCTTACACACTACTGCTTTCTACACTACACCTCCTGCTAAGGAGATCTACCATAAAGTGAAGTAATGAGCGACAAATCAGCGATACCCCAGACTTTGTTTTGCTATTCATAGTTCTATTTTGATGGAATGGTCATGGCTATGCGTTGTCTCTTACCATCAGGAGAGCGTCTCGTTCGTCTCATTACTTTTATATCACAAAATGTAACTGTAATTAAGCTTCATTGACATGCAATCAATGTTTTAAAACAAACTTTTATGTATTACAAATAATACAACGGAAATGGACATCGGTGTTATCAGTAAAATATTTGTATTTGAAATCTGATTTAGAAAAATCAAGATTGACTTCAACAACCCATCATTATTTACGGAAAACCCCACTTACAAAACGAAAAGAACAAAATAATAGCATTAAGATACCTTATCAAAGAAATAAGAGAGAAAAAAAAACTTAATTTTCCAAAAGAAAATGGAAACCACAGAGCAGCGATAACAATCGCTTGGGGTGAGAAATATAAGAATGAAAGTTGAGATTTTTCACGGATAACGTTTCAATTCTATTTAGAACATTTGCGACGCTTGCCTGCGCGCTCCCGTAATATGCCCCGTATATTGTAAAATATAGATAACCGAGTTGAGATCTTTTTTTTTTTTTTTTTTTTCTTTGGTTTTGGCGTCGCGTTTTAGCATTTGCCAGTGTCAAGTAATTATATATTTTCAAGTTTCAAAAGTTAAATAAGTGCCATCGTAGCTAGTTTTAGTCAAAGTCGTCTTTGTCAAGTCCAGTTCGTGTCAGTTAATTCCAGTCATGCTTTAGTAAAGTAGTGGCGACTTTATTATAAAGCTTCGATGGAGTTTTGGAAGCAACACGAAAAGTCATGTTTCACCCCATTATATCATTTTCCCACACTCGCGCTTGTAATTCGGCACTTTATGAATAAAACACCACCATTTTTATGCATAAACACTCGACAAAACACAAGTTTTGGAAAAAAATACAACGGAGCGATACGACTCTTCCCGCGTTCCCACCAAAACTCCTATTTCAAACTTAAACATTATTGAATTACTTGTAAGTAATTATGATTTTTTTGACATGCCATTTTAATAGATTGACAATATTTTTTATATTTTTTTTTCCTTTGGTTTTGGCGTCGCGTTTTAGCATTTGCCAGTGTCAAGTAATCATATATTTTCAAATTTCAAAAGTTAAATAAGTGTCATCGTAGCTAGTTTTAGTCAAAGTCCAGTCTTAGTCAAGTCCAGTTCGTGTCAGTCAAGTCCAGTCATGCTTTAGTAAAGTAGTGGCGACTTTACTATAAAGCTTCGATGGAGTTTTGGAAGCAACACGAAAAGTCATGTTTCACCACATTATATCATTTTCCCACACTCGCGCTTGTAATTCGGCACTTTATGAATAAAACACTACCATTTTTATGCATAAACACTCGACAAAACACAAGTTTTGGAAAAAAATACAACGGAGCGACACGACTCTTCCCGCGTTCCCACCAAAACTCCTATTTCAAACTTAAACATTATTGAATTACTTGTAAGTAATTATGATTTTTTTGACATGCCATTTTAATAGATTGACAATATTTTTTATATTTTTTTTTTCTTTGGTTTTGGCGTCGCGTTTTAGCATTTGCCAGTGTCAAGTAATCATATATTTTCAAATTTCAAAAGTTAAATAAGTGTCATCGTAGCTAGTTTTAGTCAAAGTCCAGTCTTAGTCAAGTCCAGTTCGTGTCAGTCAAGTCCAGTCATGCTTTAGTAAAGTAGTGGCGACTTTACTATAAAGCTTCGATGGAGTTTTGGAAGCAACACGAAAAGTCATGTTTCACCACATTATATCATTTTCCCACACTCGCGCTTGTAATTCGGCACTTTATGAATAAAACACCACTATTTTTATGCATAAACACTCGACAAAACACTAGTTTTGGAAAAAAATACAACGGAGCCACACGACTCTTCCCGCGTTCCCGCCAAAACTCTGTTTTTTTATAGTGACATGTTTGTATATTGACATACCTTATTTAGACATGTAATCGGTGTTTTAAAACCCATTTAATGACATCTTTAAAATTTTGACTTGAACATTGGTGTTATCAAAAAAATATTTGTATTTGTATATGAATCGCTTACCTAACTATAAAATAACGAAGCAAAAATTCTGCTACACTTTTAATCAGATATACGTGTGTGTTTGTATGACATACATGCACGCTCACACACACACAAACACGTCAAACTTATAACACACCGTCGTTTTTGCGTCAGAGGTTAAAAACGGGGCTGATTCCGATATAGTATTTCATAAACTACTCTGAAAACGAAGGACTTCAAACATGCGATTATTGTATTATTGAAGCCTGAACGTACGTAGTTTAAGCCAAAAATATATTATGAAGGATAACATTTGGGCATGCGAGCCACCACACCGAATAATTAATTTCGCACACATTATCATGCAAAACTAATAAATTTTAAACGAGTTATACAACAATAATAACGATGCTTTTAAACTAGAAAAATTATACAGTAATATTTAAAAACTATTCAAGCGAGGAAATGTTTCAGCAGATTTTTTTTTTTTAGGTTGGCAGGCTAGATTTTTGACCACAGCTCACCTGATGTTAAGTGACGGTGTGGTCGAAGATGGTAAAGCACACCTAGTCTGGGATGGAACTGGCTCTCAAGTGAGGCTGCCGGAAAATACCGTTAGATGCTTGGCGGCAGATTTTCAACTTGAGGGTGGTAGCTAGCCAGCCGAGTACTAGAAAGTACCTTACCACCATGCTATGGTTTCCTCACGATGTCTGCACCGGCAGCTCAAGCTCATTGTTGGGGTTTGAACCCACGCCCTCCGGCATGCGAACCTACCGTGCTCACCATTGAGCTATCATCGCTACATAAAACTAAAATAGAATAGAATCCATTGATGCAGCATCGTTCAAAATAACCGCCGGTCGATAGCGCTGCGAGCGACGGAGCCACACCGAGCTCTCAAGCAAAAATACATCTCAATGTTTACTAACATCTTATAATCCTACTAATAATAATCCAAATTTTCGACCTGCTGGTAAAGACCAAACAGCATGGATTTATGAATAAGTATAAGAGACTAGCGGATACCTCGCGGTTTCACCTGCGTAGTTCCCGTGCCAGAAATATAGGGATAAAAAGTAGCCTATGTCTATGTCTAAGTAGTAAATTACTTGGTGGTAGATTTCCTTAGCAGGAGGTCATCTAGGTAGGTACCACCGCAGTACCAGATATTCTGCCACCAAGCAGTAGTGTGCAAACATTACTGTGTTGCGGTTTGAAGGGTACTGCAGCTAGCAAAATTACTGGGCTGTTGAGACTAACCATCTAGTATCAAAGTAATGAGTGCCAAAGCAGCGATGCCCTGGACGTTGTTTTGTTACTCAAAGTTCTGTGTATCGCTGCAATAGTCATGGACAGGCGTTATCTCTTACCATCAGGAGAGCGCCTCGATCGTCTCATTACGTTTACATAAAAAAAAAAAATGTCACCCAGGGATAGTGTAGTTTCCCAACGGTGAAAGAAATCGGTCCAGTAGTTTCGGAGCCTATTCAATACAAACAAACAAACAACCAAATCTTTCTTTTTTATAATATTACAAGTAAATAGAATTCTTTATTGTGCACACCTTAAACAGAAAAAAGTATATAGAACAAAATAACTTTATGAACTAGTGCCACAAGTGGCGGCCTTATCGCTAACAGCGATCTCTTTCAGGCAACCAAGAAGAGTATACTGAGGGGCTCTTACATAGATAAATAATGTGTCACTCTATAGCTTGCGAATACTTGATGTTATATTAACTGGCTCAATCATATAATGTTATAATTAACGATATATTTTGAACCCTTGCCCCCCTCCCGGCCCCCTCCGCCCAGTCATGTTTCCCCTGCAATTTAACCCAAAAACAGTCTGTCATCGGGCTATAGTTTATAACCTGTAGGATTACGCGAGAAGCCGCCGGGAATTACATTGAAATATGACCTTTGTTGCCCAGAAAATAGGATTTATTTATGGTGACACCGGCTACCGGTGACCTGTTGTTTTTATTATATTTTTTTTTTTTATAAAACGGACACTGGGACGCCGCTTGCTTCCTTATTTAAGACTTTCGCGCGAAACTAGGTCACCTTAAAAAATATAAAATGCAAACCAAATATCATTTAAACACGAATGACGTCTGAAGTTTTTGTTGAAAGATAATTTTAGTATTGTAATGTATCATCTAACTTAACATCAAGTGAGATGGCGGTCAAACGTAAGCCAATTTCTTATAAAAGAAAAAAAGTATTATACTGTAACATTACTGAGAGTGAATAGATGTGCCCTATTAGTTTTTTTTTTGGATTAAATGTGACATTTTTACCAAAAACCGAATCAAACAATTTTATAAGCTATTCCAATGCTTAGCGCGGGCATTTCCTCACTGTGAGAAGGGGGGTTTTTTTTTATGTAAAAAGTAATGAAACGAACGAGACGCTCTCCTGATGGTAAGAGATAACGCCTGTCCATGACCATTGCAGTGATACACAGAACTTTGAGTAGTAAAACAAAGTCCAGGGCATCGCTGCTTTGGCGCTCATTACTTTGAGACTTTCGATGGTTAGTCCCAACAGTCAAGTAATTTCGCTAGCTGCAGTACCCTTCAAACCAGAACACAGTAATGTTTCCACACTACTGCTTAGCGGCAGAATAACTGGTACTGCGGTGGTACCTACCTAGACGTCCCCCTGCTAAGGAGATCTACCACCAAGTTTTTATGGTTTAAAAGGTGGTGAACTGGTTTTGGAAATAAATTAGAATGATTGAACACATGACGTTAAACTAGTATCGCGTTACTGGCATGCCGGCCCACCACCATTGTGCAAGTTACTGGAACGTGCTCAACATATATAATACCAAACGGGGCACAGTAACAATGCACTATTGTTGTCCGACCGCTTTGTTTCTATTTAGGCGCGTAGATATTGTTAATTTAGGCATGACGTGTGTGCGACTGAAAAGCTTTACAAATGGCGGTGTACACAAAAACATTACGAGGCTTGGATTGTTTTTCCTGATATACTGGAACAGAGGTCACTCTTCAGAGGTCTCTATTCATAACGTATTGAATTTGTGATGTATTTGTTATGAAGATAGCTTAGTGGTTAACGCAGATGGATGGCGTGCCGAAGGGCGTGGGTTTACGATCTTCGTGATGCATGTGGACTTTTTTTTATGGTTTGCAAGCTAAGTGTTTGACCACAGGTCATCTGACTTAGCCTGGAATGGTACCGGGTCTCAAGTGAAGTTGCCGGAACACCCCGTTAAATTATTGGCCGCAGATTTTCAACATAAGGGTGGTAGCTAGCCAGCCGAATACTAGAAAATATTTTACCAGCCCGCTATGGTTTCCTCACGATCTTTTTCTTCACTGGCGCCTCAAACTCATTGCTGGGGGTTTGAACCCACAACAACCACAACCCACACAACTATTTTCGTTACAAAAACATCACAAATTGAACAGAAACAAACCCTAAATAGTGACCTTTATTCCAGTATCTGACATACTGGTACTAGAAGCATTGTAATATTTCCGTTTGCTTAGCAAAAACAACTATCTATATATCTAAGTTGTTAACTTTCAAGCATATTCATAGTTAGTTTGTTTCAAAGTCTATCTTACGCCACTTAAACGAGGTCTCAGCTTTAAAAACTGGCATTAATCCCATTAATTGAGTAATGAAGATAAACCCTTTAGATACGCAGAAAAGGCTCCCGAGAGGGGAGGGGGGGGGGGAGGTTTAAGTACCCATTACAAAGGAACAGGTTATAGCTGTCAAAAGTAATTTAAACGTGGTTTAACCTTTAGCGGGACTGAGATCGAGTTGGCACTGATTTTTTATGCAAATTAGATGCGGAGACGAAGGAGGTGAAGGGAAATGAAGTCCAAGTTCTGCGATTTCATATAATTTGATTATTTTGTTTCGTGTCATTGTTATTATTAAGGCGAAGACGGGCCGGGCCGCTAATTTAAAAAAATAAAAAGATTTTTAAATGCAAAAAGTACTGTAAATTATATAAAATATGTGACCATTTTTATTATTTTCGTTTGTTAATTTAGTGTTATTAGAAAAATATATACGTTAATAACTTATCTTATTTTAAACATATATTGTACTTAATACATATTTTAACCTTATTTTACTTAAAAAGCTATAAGGACATTTGGGTAATGAAAATTACAAGCAATAAACCAAACCGCAAGCTCATCTGATCATAAGTGACGGTGTGGTCGAAGATGGTAAAGCTGAGGCTGCCGGAACACACTGTTTAAGTGTTTGGCGGCAGATTTTCAACTTGAAGGTGGTAGCTATAACTAGAGTAGCCAATTGAGTACTAGAAAGTATCCTACCACCATGCTATGGTTTCCTCACGATATTTCTTCACCAACAGTTCAAGCTCATTGTTTGAACACACGCCCTTCGGCATGCAAACCGACGGCGCTAACCACTGAGCTATCATCGCTGCAAAAAAACTTAATTCATAATCCATTTATTTGCGCTATGGGTAAGTACAGATGTAAACAAATAATGAGTCGAGAAACACCACAGACTATATGACAGACTATCGGCATGACACTTAAAATTGAGCCATTTCGACCCTTCAAATTAAATGAATATTGAAAACGCGAGAAATGCAAAATTACTTATAAGACAGATCCGCATATCGGTTAGTGCGAAGCGAGTAAAGTAAAAGTTGAGGGTTATTGTCGCCGAATGTCGACTCGCCCTACTTTCAAAGCGCCTGTTTACGACGGTGGACCGTCCATTTGGAGACGTCGTCAAACGCAAGCGATGGGTCGGCGCCTGTTTTAACTACCGCGGAGACCTAACTTGTAAGCTAAAGCGCTGTCTCCACGCGCGTTACAAACGCCTTTGCGTCTGAATCGGCAAATCTGCAACTCCTCTCGGACCAGTTCTTCTTCTAGGGAAGCCCAACAAATAGTCCTGTAAGCAGTAACAACAAATAGTGGGGATTTCGTTTTATTATACAGCCTTTTTGAAATTTGCGTCTAAATATTAAAAACTGCCTTCTTCAAAAATCGGTTATATCAATTTACAACACTAAGGAGTGTTGTGAGTAGAGTTAAATTGATCTCCTTACTACAATACTACGTACGATAGCTTTTCAATGCGACGATCGCTTGTAAAAGAAAATGTAATATTAATGAGACGAGCGAGACGTTCTCCTGATGGTAAGAGTTAACGCCATTGAAGCGGGACATACAAGTTTGAGAAGCGCTATAAAGTCCGGGGCATCGCTGCTTTGGCGCGCATTACTTTGAGACATTCGATAGTTAGTCTCGGCAACACTGTACTTTCGCTAGTTTAAGTAACCCTTCTAACCGGAATACAGTAATGCTTGCACACTACTGCTTGGTGGTGGAATATCTGGTACAGCAGTATAAAGTAACGGCAAGACACTTATTTGTGAAATCGGTCCAGTAATTTCGGAGCCTATTCAATACAAACAAACAATCAAATATTTGACAGCCCTGTTGGTTCAATGGTAGTATGTCTGCTCCAAGAGCCGACGGGCGTGGGTTCAATTCCCACCCAGGACAAACATTTTGTCATATAAACAAATGGTTGTTCTGTATTTATTATAAGTGTGTATTTACAAAAAAAAAAGTATTTAATTAATCTATCAGTCATCTGTCTTCCATAGTACAAGCATTGCTTAGTTTGGGGCCAGATGGCGCTGTGTGTAATGTCCTGCGATATTTATTTGTTTCCTCTTTATAATAGTATAGATAGATAGATTGTTTCGTTATATACATTAATATTTCTGCGTACATACATAATGTTACTATTCTAGCAAATTTTTGCTTGTGTATGTAGGGACTTAGACTTGCTATTTCTATCTAGGTATTACTATAAATCTAGGCCCCGAACAGCCTCCAGAGAGAGGTCCGCCGTCACGAGCCAAAGGTTAAACGAAATTGGACGTGAATGCAAAGTTTACACGTTCGCAGCCGATTTCATTCGCGGTAATGAACCAAAAAGTTAAATAGTTAGGCCCGCTTGTTTTCATCTAACGATTGGACAAAAATAACAAACGAGATTAACAACTTTTACTGGATATTTTACTAAATAATGCTGTGAATTTCATTCCGAGGGTCGCGGAAGGACGCTTTTGTTTGATTTGATCTCCCAGCTCACTGTTCGTGTGCGACTATGTGATTAAGGATGAAACAAACGGACTAAACATTCTAACTTACTTTTTAGGAGTAACTATACTTTGTGTCATAAAGTAACAGTAGTGATGATAGCTCAGTGGTAAACGTGGTCAATTCACGCTGAAGGGCGTCGGTTCAAACCCCCAACAATGAGCTTCAGCTGCCGGTGAAGTAAAACATCGTGAGGAAACCATAGCATGGTGGTAGGGTACTTTCTAGTACTCGGCTGGCTAGCTACCACACTTAAGTTGAATATCTACCACCAAGCGGTTAACGTGTGGTTAGGTGTGTCTTCTTCGACCACACAGTCACTTTATGATCAGGTGAACACTTAACTTGTCAATATTTTATGTCAGAAGTTATATTTTAGCGTATTTTTGTATTTTTTTACAGTACCTAATGACAAGAATTTTATGAAAATAATTTTAAATATTTATTCAAAATATTCCTTTATCTCTGATACTAACTAAACTAAAAAAAAAACAACATCAACAAACTGAGCAAGCTAAATAAAACCGTTTAGAAACCGACATATATCCACCAAATTTATATAAATTAAAAATTATCACATAAAGAAGAGAAGAGGATATAAATACTTGTGTTTATATCCTCTTTTGAATATCTAAACTAAACTTCCGAAAAGTGACCCCGGAATTAACTCAAACATGTATTTTAACGTGGTTCGATTTCCAAACAATTTTTTTTTTCATTTTTGAAAGAATGAAAGTAAGTAAATAATTTTATTTTGTAACACAGAACACAACAAACAGTTACAAAATAGGGGCTCACCTCAGCATAATACTGGTCATACTAATTGGTATGACCAGCGCTGGTCTCCTGGTGAGCCCTTGTCGGTCAAATGGAGCATCACTTTACAGTGAAGTCACAGCTACTGGCATTTATGTTGGTTTTTATCTGCGGTAAATCACAATTGCTTTAATAAAACATTAGATTATTAGCAAATAAAGACTAAAACAAATGCCAGTAGCTGTGTATTTCACTGTAAAATTATACTCCATTTGTCCATCAATGGAAAAAATAATTTGTATGGAAATCGAACCACTTGCATGAGTATGTAACTGAATATACACTTCGTCTGTCCATTTTGCTGAGCTGCTGTGTCGTTTGTATCTTCCTGTAGGAAAAAATATTCGGCACTCAGATATCCATTAAAAACTTCCCTAAACTTTTAGTACAAGCACTTTTGCTAAGTTACTAACGAAAGTAATAAAACTAACTGAGAATTACGAGTAGAATTGCACATTAAACTCAATAATTCACCGCTGTTAGCACAAAGGAAACTAAAAGTTCATTAAACAGCCGGCAAGCAAGAAATATAAAGTTTTGCATACCATGAATCATTTTCATAGCAATCTGGGAAATACAAGGAATTAGCTTCGTTGGAATGTATTAAAATTTCATTTTAAAAATGCACAATGCAGCGACTTCACAGCTCGAGACAATGCCGTCCGAGCTGCGGGATGAAAAACGGAAAAATGTATAAACGATAAGAGGAATAGTTCATGATAGTAATATTTGTATTAGTTCAATTTAATTCTTTGTGGAAACGTTTCACAACTCTACCGATGTCACGTAAAGATAGACCACGTGTTCTGCCTCCCTTGTTAGCCAGTTTCATTTCAGGCTGGGTGCGTTTTCATATCTTCGACCACAGGTAAGCTGTGCTACTACACCAGCTAAACCAGCAATGCCACGGCGAAAACGAAGTAAAACAGAAGAAATTCCAAATGTCAGATGGTTCTTTTTTTGAATTATGTTCGATTTATAAACATACCAATTCACGCTCGGAAAATCGATTGTGGCGCCACTTACCGCTAGTTAGCGAAACGCAACCTCGCCAACTCCAGTTCTTCAACTTTTTCAACCACCGCCGTTACGATGCCGCATGTGATTTCTGAATAGACCTTTCTAAAAAGGAGCCTACCACACTGGCAAGTGAAATCACTGACATCCCACTAAAAAAAAGCGTGAACTGGCCGCACGTTGCGCTGGCCGCGCGCCATTGTACTCACTCCGACCTCTGGACGCTGGACCGGCATTTTAACATAATTTCTTACAAGGAACACAAAACCCGACTTTCAGTTTTCTCTCAGTCTTTATTCGCACTCGCAGAAAATAAGAAAATATCCTCGAACCACCGCCCCGGCGATGATGAGAATAATTTATTAATAACTAACATTCAAAATTAAGTTATATCTGTAAACTACCTTATCATTATGGCAGGAAACGGCAGTACTTGTAATTAAAACAACTGGAACTCGAACTAGTAGGTATATTTTACAACAATATGTACATCTTCTCCAATCGACTGACACTTCTTCAACCTTTCAACCCTTCTTGGTGGTAGATCTCCTTAGCAGGAGCTCGTCTAGGTAGGTACCACCGTAGAACCAGTTATTCTGCCGTTAAGCAGTAGTGTGTACTGTGTAAGCACTACTGTGTTCCGGTTTGAAGGGTCTGTAGCTAGCGAAATTACAGGGCTGTTGAGACGAACTCTTTCAAAAGTCTCAAAGTAATGAGCGCCAAAGCAGTGATGCCCTGGACTTTGTTTTGTTACTTAAAGTTCTGTATATCGCTGCGATGGTCATGGACAGGTGTTATATCTTACCATTAGGAGAGCGTCTCGTTCGTCTCATTACTTTTTACATTAAAAATAAAAACCATTCTCTCTTCCGACGCTTCGGGCGACAGAATCCACTCTCCTACCCACAAGCCTTTTTACACGAGCTCCGCCAAGTAGGCATAGTATTGCCAGTTACGGGTAAAAATGAGTGCCAATATGAAAAATAAATTAATACCTAATTCCGCTGTTAAGCGGAAAATAAATACCTTGAACATTAAAATTAAAACCTTACATGTGTAAGTCATTACTGTCACTACGAAAGTAACCCAGCCCTGAGTGTACCTGTGCAAAGGTACCCATAAGGCTGCTTTTCAAATCATAGATTCGAGCATTAATAACGCCAGTTCTAAGCCCGTGGTCACAAAATTGGAAGCTGATTTCCAAGTATACACCATTATACGACTTTCCTCTATTGTGAACAAACCTGAACAACTCTCCGCAGTGAATAGAACGCTAAGGAGGTTTTAAGACGTAAATGGTTAAACTGCGGTAAACCTTTTCACGGGGTTTCCGCATGAGTTGGGAACTACACGCTAGTTGGAGGTAGTTTGCAAATCTTTGGAAGGAAATAAAATTGATTACGTGGGAGACGTTCCGAGAATTTTGGGACTTTTATAATGATTTGGCTGTTTATTGAGGTCGCGCGTTTGAAAAGTATCCGTCAGGACCGCAGACTCTTTGGAAATAAACTAACCTTTAATACTCAGCATCTTTTAAACCGTAAAAGTTACTTTTATTATAAATATAGTAAGACATTTAAAATAGCGCACTCTAGCCCCAAACTAATCAAAGCTTGTACAATGGGAACTAGATAACTGATAGAACCCTTATATACGTTTATTTTGTATACTAACTATAGATAGATAGATATAACTCTTTATTGTGCACACCATAAATAGAAAAAAGTATAGAGAACAAAGAACTTTATGAACTAGTGCCACAAGTGGCGGCCTTATCGCTAACAGCGATCTCTTCCAGGCAACCAAGAAAAGAAAATAAAATAGAATTCATAGGAAACAGACGGGAGACCAGTATACCTACAGAACACCCAGAAACAGAACAAACATTCACCGTAACATTATTTTTTGTCCAGGTGGGAATGGAACCCACAACCTACAGCTCATGAAGCAGTTATTCTATCGAAATGAGCTAACAAGCGAAAGCGAAGCGTCTCGGAGAACGTTTTGCTCATAATGTTATCGACGATAATAGTTTGTTCTAAAATAGAAACTATTACGATTCAAAGGTTCTCCGAGGATAAGGCTCGCGCCATACAAATAGATGAGCTATAGATGGAATGGCGGTACGTAGGCGTTTCATCGCCTCGGGAGAGCTAACCGAAACAGCGCGGTGGATTGCTTTCCTATCAGGGTTACCAGTTATGCAGATTAATTTGGACAGTGTCAGGAATTTAAATTTCTTTTGTCTGACTTTATAGTTCGGACTGTGATCAAAAATCTGCCAAAGAAAATCTTAGAAATACTTAACTAGCTTGCTAGTCAAACTTTTCGCGCCCATAATTTTTGTAAATTTATTTTTTGACAGTTGACAGTTCAGAAGTTAAGAGACTCGGCGGCATCGGCTAAATATTTATTTATAGAATATTGTACAGTTGTTGGTTATTGTGATGTGTATATTTCTAAAAATTATGTAGTTTACCACAGATTTAATAACAGCTATTATTATCTGGCTCTCAAAGTAGTTTTGTTTAGTTTGAGGCTATATAGCGCTGTGCGATGAGGTCTGCCCATTAATTGATATTCCTATTCTGGGTATAGGGTGTTCTATATTTATTTTAAGTATGTAGTTATAAAAAAGGCGTATTTAAGTATTCTATCAGTTATCTGACTTCCATAGTACAAGCTATGCTTAGTTCGGGGTCAGATGGCGCTGTGTGTAATGTCCTACGATATTTATTTATAGCAGCCTTTTAGATTAATTTATTTTGATTAAATGTATTGGTTCCTCTGTAGACAGTATGCATTTTTTTTTATTTGTAATTTTTACTGGATGTTTTTTGTAAATGTCCTGTTTTTTCTACGTCTGTCGTAGTCCGTTCCTTTCGAATATTATTGAAAGATGGTAACCCTATTCTCAGCACTCATGCTCAGTTTCAATGCCAGTGGGTAATACAAATATTGATAGCAAAGCGTTTTGTTGTGGCCGGGTCGTGTGCTGACGGGGCGGTTTCTGGTTTAACTACTTTTACTGGAAATAAGGGGCCCGTCACATTATCCGACCTGGCGTGGATGGCACGCTGGTACACGATTTTAATTCCCTGGCTATAAAAAATTGAAAAGTCTTTAGCCTTAGATGGCAAAAAGATGCAAAATTATTTACCTATATAGAAAAAGCGAATACTGCGACTAAGATTACTATTTGATTACGATTATTTGTGTGTGTGTGTGTGTTGTTTTGTTAATTATATCTGTAGTAATTGAATATTTTTTCTTAAACAAGTTTCCTTCTAATATAACAAAGAATAATAAAATAACTATAAAACAAGGATCGGTAAAGTAATTACTAATAACGATAAATAAGTGATTTATTTGCTTCAAATTTTCCAAAATATTTGTACTTTACGAAACTGGCTAAAATTCAGTTATTTTTCAAAAAAAGTTACTTTTTCATTAGAAATCACTTTAGTGATCTTTGTTTTATTCATCACACAATAATAAATCCTCGCTATTTAGAAGCCAAAATAAATACCTCCTTTCTCCTCTAGTACCTGAAATACGTGAATATTCATGAATACCAAATAACGTATTATACGAGATGAATCTGCGACAAAGTTTAACTGACACCAGGATATATACAACGGGTGATACTTGCATAATCATTATTTAATTTCCTCGAAATTTATTAAACCATTTTTGGCAGGATTCCTGATAAAGTGATAACTCATATTTTATGAACCAAACTAGTTGCCACTCAAAATTTGCACGAATGCAATGTATTTTGGTGACACGGTTGCAAAACATTGAATTTGTCTATTTCCAACTTCTATTCAAGTGGCGAAGGAAATCCCCAGTCTAAGGATTCATGAAAAAAAAACTTGTAGATATGTGAATTCATCATATTTCCCATTCTATGATTTCTCTTTCGATTACTTTCGATGTCATTATAGTCGACTCTAGCCCCATGCAATAGCACTCATGACGCGGCAGCCGACCGCTCCGTCGAGTGGCATCAGTCCCGATTAATCGAATGATTGAACTTTTCAACTCAACTCGATTGCAACACATAGGTGCAGGTGATATACCTAGTGGTTCATGCAGTACGTACATATTAGGGTGTAAATGAAAACCCGGGTGTTAATTGAGCGCGGCCGGGCGGGCCGGGTCGCGCGTCAAGTGCGCTAACGCACTCATTAGCGCTAATTGGTGCCGACTGCTGCACCACGACTTGCGCTACCGTGTCTGTTACGTGTTGTGTTTACTTGGAGGTAGATGTCACTGCAGGAGGTCGTCTAGGTAGGTACGGCCGCAGTACCAGATATCATGCCACCAAGCGTGTACAAACATTACTGTGTTCCGGTTTGAAGGGTACTGCGGCTAGCGAAATTACTGGGCTGTCGAGACTGTTCTGTGTATCACTGCAATGGTCACTCGGTCTCTTACCATCAGGAGAGTATCTCGCTTAAGGTGGTTAGATTTCCATACAAATTGCCATTTATGGACAAATGGAGCATAATTTTACAGTGAAATCACAGCTACTGGCATTACTGGCCTTTATTTGCGGTAAATCACAATTGCTTGAATAAAACAGTAGATTTAGCATAAAATCAAATTTATGAATCATTTAATTCAGGGTCTCAGTTACCTTCATACCAAATTTCATCCATGTCCGTTCTGTAGTTTTTGCGTGAAAGAGTAACAAACATACATCCGTACATTCTTACAAACTTTGGCGTTTATAATACTAGTAGGATAGAATATCAGTAGGAAGTAGGGTATGTGATAGGTTTCGAATAATGTCAAAATTATAACATTTCATTTTATGCCAAAAACAATTCTTACGCTAATAATACTGAATTAAGCCTTGAAAAACTTTCTTTGTGTAAAAACAATTGAGCTACGGAACTCACATTTGATCGGTTTCTTTGTCAATAAACGCGTGTTCTATTCTAATAAAGTAAACTACAGAAATAATAAATCAAATACTTTCGCGTGAAAATAAAAGTTATCATAAAGAACATTTACGGCAACTCGAAATATCTAGACTCTCCTTTACGTTTGTTTGTCGAGCACGTGTGCGTTTGTATTCGAATCCAGCCCCTGTTCCTAATGGGACAGAGCACATTATAACATTTTCGCTAAAGCTAAATAATGCTTGCAACTCCAAAAGTTCTCGTAAATTGCAATAAGGCTTTCCGTAGACATAATTAGCGAGATTGTATGTTTACGATGTTTATGCGATTTTGTACACTGCGCTCTGCAGTTTAAGGTTGCTATTAATTTTCGGTCCTATTTTGTTGGTTCTATCAGAGATTTTAGTAAAGGTTACAAGATATACTCGTATATTATAAGAACCGCTTGTATACCTGAGGGCGCAGTCTGTAAAGCATTTGTTTGTTTAAATACAACTTTATTTTTGTCTCCTGTGCACGCGTTTTGGAAAAAGATCGCTCGAACTTCAGCGTCAGCGTCCGGGATTTTAGTCTCGTTTTGCTGGGAAATTCTCCAGTGGTAATGCTTTTTATTTTTACATATAGTGAAACCAAAGTAAAGTATATTTCACCAATGACGTGCTAACCTTGATTTATCTACACGAAATTTTTTGCGATATTTTTTCGTGCAATTAATTTTACCTTATTTTCGTTCTCCTGACAGTAAGAGATACCGCCATTGCAGCGATACACAGTTTTTTAAGCGTTAAAGTAAGGAGAAGAGCTACTGTAGAAAGGACGTTATCCTGATAGGAATTAGTTTTACTTTGAGTTGTAAAACAAAGTCCAGGACAACGCTACATATCTGGTACTGCGGCGGTACCTATCTAGACTACTTTCTGCTAAGGAAATCTACCACCAAGTAAAATTTATTAGATAGGACAGATAGAAAAACAGTTAGTGATCATCGACGCCTTGGGTCTGGATCCAATAGTGCTCCTTCAAGAACATTTCAAGTATTTTCGACATATTAACGTGTAAATTCTCACGTCACTTGTTTTTTCCAAGTGCATTTCCGCGCGCTCATCCATCTTCCCCGAGTAATCTCTCGGACACGGTCGCGAGGTTGTACGAAACTGTGACGTCACGTGGTAAATCACCGTTACCGGGGATTCCCTGACGTCCTAGCATTCCTCGGGACCGTCCCGGGAGGTTGTAAATCTCCCGTAGCGTTTGATTTATCCCAGACAATGACCGCAAGGAACACTCGGAATTCGTTTTACGAGTGGTGAGTGTGCTTTTTATTACAACACTGTTAGTGGCTGTTAAACTTTGCACTCTCACTCGAGACTTCTCGCGAATCCTCCGCGGAGACGTCGGCGGCGGGACGTGCTTCACGCCGAGGGCGACAATATGCGATCGTGAGAGCACCTCCCTCTCTCGTCTGCCTCATAATGTTTCGATGACACCGTACAAAGATATCGCTAGACTCAAAGATCTCTAAAGCAAGGATATACCATCTGCATGTTTGCCTTATAGATTACTAGCGGACGTCTCGCGGTTTCACTCACGTAGTTCCCGTAGCCTATGTCACCCGGGGATAGTGTAGCTTCCCAACGGTGGAAAGGAAGGAAGGAAGTCTGATTGTAATCTGCTCTAATGAGAATTGCCGTATAAACAAATGTTTGTATGACGCAAATAACCAATAACGTAATGTTCTAGATGCAGTCTCGCTATCTAAGCGCTTTACCCAGTGTGGCGCGTGTACAGGGTAGGCATTATGTTATGCAACAGTACCTACCGAGACGACCTCCTGCCAAGGAGATCCACCACCAAGTGAAAGTCTATAAAATAAGTGCCATGGAGATAACGGTTCCATTATACTGTCCTTACGGTCACGCCTATTGAATGGAGTTAGCTATGGAGACGTTTCATCACATAAACCCAATTACTAGTAATTTTCCAGCGTTATTCCAAAGTAGATAAAAAAAGAAACGCTCCAGCGAGATAATTGCTTGGAAATTCGTCCTGTCCGTAATAATAACTTGGCATAATCATAACTTATGTAAGTATTTTTTTAATAAACAAAATTACAGCGTCTTACCCAGCAGCTCCATTTTAATTACGAATTTTCCGCAAAGTAACTTGAAAATTAATTCTTTTGTGGAATGGAGTTTCGTCACTAAAATAACATAAAGATAAAAACGTCCTTCGTCCATCTGAGTAAAATTTGAAATTTCATAATGGTCAGAGGGAAAGTTTTCTTTAATTTACATAATTTGAAGAGTTCAAAGCGCGCGGCTAAATATATTTGGAAGGGGTGTTCAACTCGGTTACCTGATAGTGAAATAGATATCTGTTTTCACCGTCAGTTCTTTGTGCAGAAAGAAAATGTGGCTGAATGGCTTTAGCGGGTACATGGGTGATGAAATATTCACGGCTATAAAGATCGAGTCCATTCACTTCTCACAGCGGCCGCCCATTCAGCGCGGACACGACTCTTGTAGGCGCAGTTTTCATGTACGCCAGTCTATGACAAATGTTTACATTTCCTCTTACGTCATGACATTTGTATTTTCTTTTATTTAATCTAAAATTCAATGATTCTTTGTGCACTTTGTGGACAGTCGCTGTAGGAATAGCATTTTTATACATAATCAAATTTCAATGGGTTCAGTATTTCCTTTTGTACAAGTCATTGTTTAAATTCAATTCATGAAATAGTGTATTAAAAGACATATATTGGTCATAGTCATTGCCATAGTTATTTATTGACAACATCAGTTACAAGGGGAAAAAAATAAAATTAAAATAAATGAACTAAATTACAATTAAAAAATAACGTCAATTCATTATTAAAAAATAAATCAAATTAAGTTACAATGAAAAATTAAGAGAAATTGTAAAGAAATAATAAATTAATTTAATTTAAAAACAAAATTATGCAGCTTATGCATTACATCATCATCATCATCATCATCCACAGCCTTGTTTATCCCACTGCTGGGTATAGGCCTCTCTCTTTACATGCCATCTGCCTCGGTCCTGTGCCAATCTGGTCCAGGTTCGACGCGCGACGGTGACTATATCGTCGACCCATCTTGCGGCTGGACGACCGACGCTCCGCTTCCCATAACATAATAATATATAAATAAAAATGAACATAATAATATGGAACTTAAAACGCCGTAAGCAAATTAGCTTGTACTGGAAATTTTCAACTGTCAACCGAATAAATTGTTCTAGAACTAGATGTTGGCAAAGTGAAACAAAAACTCTCTAGCTTACCCTTCAAATCACTGGAAAACTATGAATTCTTTTGACATCATAACTGTCCCAACTGAATAAGGTCCGGAACTCTGCCCCGCGACTGAAAGGCACAATTTGAGGTAGGTGTTCATCGACCTGTATTCCAAGGACTTGGGGGAAAAAGACTTCGGAAAGGAACTTTTTTCAAAGACGTCCTCAAACGTGCTCGAGCCGGCGCGAGCGCTACACGCCCCTAATGATGCCACCCTTTGAGAATTCGACCGAAAATATTTGCCAAGGGACTGACAGGTGCAAGGCAAGAGCGGCATATACGCTGTTGGAAGCAAAGGCTGCAATGCTTTTATACTCACTTAACTTGTTCTTAATATGTATCGTGTTTTCTATTATTGGTTGCCTGGAAGAGATTGCTCTTGGCGATAAAGCCGCCACTTGTGGCACTAGCTCATAGGGTTATTTTGTTCTTTGTACTTTTTTCTGTTTTTGGTGTGCACAATAAATAATTTCTATCTATTTATCTGAATAAGTATTTTTTTTTAATCTGTTAGGAGCCATTTAACCCTGTGTAAATTAAGGACTGCTATACAATAGTCTACACGAATAAGATTTTAATACTTTAAACATTTAGTTAAGTGTCAAACTCATAACCTTGAACAGATCATTAACAACAATAAATTCCATTCTTAAGTAAAAAAATCAGCCATTTCATTTTAAAAAATCATTCACGCTTACCATATTGATGAAACAGTTGTTTTTTTACGTTTCTGATTCCATAGTAAATTGTACACTTTCATGAGTAAACACTATCAATGGTATTTGGCATGGCGTGACGTCATATTTCCCGTTTGGTGTTCGCAGTTACGTGTCTGAAATTGTGGGTTTTTCCAAAAATAATTTTACGGAACCATTATCTTTTATTATTAATAATTTTGTTTTTAGGTGCCTACATAATTATTATCTAGAATAAAGAACTTTTTCCTAATATGTACATACTATAATCAAAGCGTTGAACGAGGTCCCGTCACGTATGATTGTTAATTTTTTTTAGTTACATAATTTCACAAAAAAATTATTTATCGCATATACATAGATGTTTTAAAAATGCTTTGTGTAAATTATTAATTTCGAAGACATTTAATTTATTAGTTTTTTTTTGAAGCATTTTAAAATATTTTGAAATTTATTTATCATTGAACCATACACCAAAACGCTACAGAAACCAACGATACGCGGAGAACATTGTCTTACGAAAAGTCTTTATAAGATTTATTACTACTTGCAGTACTACTTGCAGCTCAATCACTTTGCATCACTAACATAACCTCTAAAATGAACACTCAACAACAATCATTTTTGGAGATGATGGATGCCCTCAACAAACGTATGGCGCAATTCGAGGGTGAGCTGCAGAGAACTTCTCCACCTGGTGATTCAATCAGTGGCCTGGCAGCGGACTTTGCTGCCTTTAAATCCTTTACTGTGCAAATACTGCGCCAGTTCCAGTCACAGTTGGGGCTACTGGCGCAGACTGTGGACAACCTAGAGATGGATAGTCGCCGAAAAATCCTGCTCCTTCATGGTGTGCCAGAGGACAAACAGGAGGACACTGCAGCACTGGTAGTTGACATAGCCACTGGCCACCTTAACATGAAAACTTTCACACAGACATCGATTAACAGGTGTCAACGTATGGGCCGTCCCGGAGGCGATAAACCTCGACCCATATTGGTAAAGTTCTGCGATCTCGATGTAAGGCGTAAGTTGTGGTCATCGAAAACTTCTTTGAAGGGTACTGACATCACTCTTTCGGAGTTTCTTACGAAAAACAGGCACCAAGTTTTCATAGCAGCAAGGCAGCGCTTTGGCATAAAGAACAGCTGGACTCGCGATGGTTATATACATGTTCTGGATGCAAACGGGAAACGCCACCGCATTAGTAACTTTAGTGAACTGGAAGTGATTACGCCTGAGAAAAATTTACCGAAGCCACCGCCGCATAATGCTCCTAAAAAGAATGTGGAAACGGGTGCTACAGCTAGACCTAGGCGCGGAGCGGCACCGTTGCAGAAGTGAATCATAATTTTTGTTTTTGTGCGATATAGGTAGGCTTTGTATTACTTGTCGCATTAAGTATTATTATTTTTTATTTTTGGTTGTACATGTACCTACGTTTTCTAGCTTTCTGTATCTTATCACAGTTCTACCTTACAACGTAACTTACTTAATTTTACCTAAAATTTACTTCTTTAACCCTACATTGAATGTATTTGTACTTTTAGTTTTGACGTTTCTTCTTTTGTCATGTCTGGTAGGTATGTCACAATTGTCACAGTCAATGGTCTTGTCTTTTATTTTTTCTTTTTTGGCACATGTATTTTTTATTTGTCCAATCATTGACCTTTTATTACTAGAATTATTCTTTTTAATCGATTTTGGTATAATTATATAACTGTTTTTTTGTTTTTGAAATTTTTAAATTGTTCATAGTACTGTGATACCTTCATTTTTCTTTTTTTTTTTCTTTTTATATTTTTGTCTCATTTCGTTAGTTGCGTGTACATGAGAAATGTGAATTTGTCTTCTGGTCTACCTATAATTATGTAATTATTTATTTTTTTACTTTTGGCAGTTTAGTATGTTTAAGGACTCATATTAACTTAGTTTTGATCTTATTTATTATTCTTTATACGTTTTTTATATTATTTGTTTATATATTTTTATTTAAGTACTGTTATTTATTCCGACATTAAGCGATGTTTAACGTATTTGATAACAGTGATGACTCGGATTGTGATAACTATTTGTCTTTGCCTTCCAACTCTTCATGTAGTAGTAGTAACGATAGTTTTGTTAGCATGCCTTCGCTCTCTGACACGCTTGCAGCACAGTTTTCCGATATTCCAAATAACTTAAATGTGGTCCACATAAACGCACAAAGTATTCCTAGTCATTTTAATGACATGCTGGTATCATTTAGTGAAAATGATATTCACGCAATAATCATATCTGAAACTTGGTTAAAACCTAGTTTACCATCTGTGGCTTATACCATTCCAGGGTTTCACCTTATTCGTAATGATCGTACTCACAGTCGTGGTGGCGGAGTTGCTATATACCTTAGATCTCACATTCCTTTTACTATAATCAGCACCTCTGCCCAACCTCCTCCCTCTGATGCTGGTGAACACCTGTTTGTGGAAATTATTTTGTCTCATACTAAAATTTTACTTGGTGCTTATTATTGCCACTCTTTAAACGTAAATTACTTTTCATCTTTTCAAAATCTCTTAGAAAATTTTATCCCTCTATACAAGCATTCTATTGTTATGGGCGATTTTAATACATGTCTTATGAAAAAAGATCACCGTACTTCCTCTCTTCAATCTATTATTAAATCTTGCAATATGCAAATACTTCCTCTTAATGCTACACATCACTTTCCTAATTGCAATCCATCACTGCTAGATTTAATTATGGTATCTTCCTCTCAGCACGTTGTGAAGCACGGGCAATGTCCAGCTGGCTTTTCTTATCACGATTTGATATTTATGTCTTATAAAGTTCGCCCCCCTAAAGCTAAACCCAAAGTTATTCTTCAGCGAAATTTTAGTAAAATGGACAAAGAAACTTTTATGGCCGACGCTTGCGGTATTGATTGGACGCCAGTTTTTGATGCAGAGTCAGTGAATGATAAAGTAATTATCTTCAACTCAATTTTATTACAGTTGTACGATAAGCATGCCCCCTTACGTCCTATGAAAATTAAGCACCTTCCAGCTCCTTGGCTCACAAATGATATCAAGCAACTGATGCATAGAAGGGACGTAGCTAAATACAGATTCAAACGTCGTCCTTCCGATTATTCTAAAGCGGCCTACGTTAATGCCCGAAATCGATGTAATACAGCCTGTAGGGATGCTCTTCGCCGTCATGTCCATGAATCTGTTGATAAAGAGGATTCCGCTCAAGTTTGGAAATTTTTGAGGTCTATTGGGATTGGCAAGTCACGTGTAGATTCCATCCCGATTGATCTAAACATAGATGTGCTTAACCATCACTTCTCTTCATCTTCGAACATTAATACTCTTTCAAAAAGCTCAACTTTACTCTCTCTTTCTAATTTGCCAATTCCTGACTTTTCTCCTTTCAATTTTGACCCAGTGTCAACAGGTGATGTTAAAAAATGCGTATTGTCTATAACATCTAATGCTGTGGGTACTGATGGCATTAGTCGTAACATGCTGGTCCCAATTCTTGACTTTGTCCTTCCTGTACTGTGTGATATTTTTAATAATTCTGTGTCTTCAGGAGTTTTTCCTGTGCCTTGGAAAGATGCCCAAATTATTCCTTTGCCCAAAAAACCTAACCCAAAGTCCTTCTCTGAATTTCGTCCTATCTCTATTTTACCTTTCCTATCTAAAGTCTTGGAACGTCTTGTTCACACTCAGTTTTGTAGATACCTTTCCTGTCACAACCTCATCAACCCTTTCCAATCTGGCTTCCGCCCTGGTCATAGCACTGTTAGCGCTCTTGTTAGGATTACTGATGACATTCGTTTGGCTATGGAGAATCGTAATCTTACTGTACTTGCTCTATTAGATTTCAGCAATGCGTTTAATACAGTTGATTACGACATTCTACTTGCTCTATTGCGCTCTACTAACGTTTCTCCTTTGGCAGTAGAGTGGTTTAGCAGTTATCTCCATGGTCGCAGGCAGCGGGTTCGCCTTGATGAGAAATTCTCAACTTGGTGTTCCACGTCAGCTGGTGTCCCACAAGGTGGAGTGTTGTCCCCTCCTCTTTTCTCTTTCTTTATTAACACCATTACGCATAACTTTTCTTCCTCATACCATTTGTATGCCGATGATCTACAAGTATACTCCCATGCGCTGCTTGACAATCTTCCAGCAGCAATTAGCGCTATAAATAACGACCTTGCACGTGTTCTGGAATGGAGTCAGGCGTACGGCCTAAAAGTAAACCCCTCCAAAACTCAGGTTATTATTATCGGTAGTTCTCGGCAGCTTTCTAAAATAGATTGGTCAACGGTTCCTCAAGTGGTATTTGATGGTCTTAATATACCTTATAGCGACACGGTTAAAAATTTAGGCATTACTATGGATCGCTGTTTGAGCTGGGCACCGCAGCTACAAGCTACCAGTAGGAAACTGTATGCTGCGGCTGGATCATTGAGAAGGTTGCGCAATTTCCTCCCTACTTCCACTAAAATCGCATTAGCCCAGTCATTACTCCTCCCTATTCTAGATTATGCAGATGTCTGTTACTTGGACCTCACTGAGGACCAACTTAACAAGCTTGAGCGCCTTCAAAATTTCTGTATAAGGTTTATATTTGGCTTGCGCAAGTATGACCATGTCTCCCAGTTTCGCACTAAGCTCAAGTGGCTCCCTATTCGCCTTCGTAGAAATGCTCATATCCTCTCACTTCTTTACAACGTTCTGTTCAACCCTATCACTCCTGGCTATCTCAAAGAACACTTTAAATTTTTTCATGAATCTTCTCAGCCTCGTTCTTTAAGACAGTCTACATCCCTTTATCTGTATACACCTAAACACTCAACTTCTTTTTATAGTGGTGCCTTTACTGTAAAGGCCATTAGGTTATGGAATGCTTTGCCTGTCTCTATCAGACAGTCACAGTCTTTAAACATTTTTAAGGACAGAGTAAAGTCGCATTACTTGTCACAATGCTGAGTCGTCATTGCTGTAAGTCGGATTACGTATGTTTATGTACGTCGCTGCTGATGTTGGTTTTTATTTTACTTTTGATTTTATCTTAATGTATATATGTATATGTATGTGTATATTATAGCCTATATATATTGTATACTGTATATGTATTATGAGTGTATACGTGTTTATATATGTAGATATTTCGTTTTAATCAAATGATTATTTTTTATATACCTACTTACTATATTATGTTTAATTTTTATTTTATTTTTATTTCTTATTAGTGTTACATCTCCCGTCTGTTTCTTAAGCTTTCTATCGTATTTTTCTTTTCTTGGTTGCCTGGAAGAGATCGCTGTTAGCGATAAGGCCGCCACTTGTGTCACTAGATAATAAGGTTTTTTGTTCTCTGTACTATTTACTGTATAATGATGTGCACAATAAAGAGTTATATCTATCTATATCTATCTATCTATTTACGTTTTGACAAGGCTAATGTGATCTTTGATACGTAATATATTCATTTTGCAAATGGATTCAAAAATATATTCTCATCATCGGATTTATTATTAATGTTGCGTTATGAAGTTTCGACTGATAGAACTCCATGGGCACCGACTTAGTAGTGTGCGTAATTATTTTCTTGTCCAGTGTAAACTTAAACGCACACCGACAACGTTAGTGAACAAATAAAATAAATAAATATCATAGGACATTACACACAGCGCCATCTGACCCCAAACTAAGCAGAGCTTGTGTGATGGAAGTCAGATAACTGATAGAATACATATATACTTTTTTTTTGTAAATATATACTTATAATACATACAGAACACCCAGAACGCTCGATGTACTTGAAAGCATTTGTAATTAATTAGTAAACAACGATGTTACGTAGTTAGTTCCAGAAGGATAACTGATTGGTTATTTCCGAATTTGTAGCCCTCGTATCGCTGCTTGTTTGTAGTGCTCATGGCGTAGCTTGTTCGTAGCGCTCGAAGCGTAGGTTATTTAGAGCGCTCATAGCGTAGCTTGTTTGTAGCGATCATGACGTAGCTTGATCGTAGCGTAAATTATTTAGAGCGCTCATAGCGTAGCTTGATTGTAGCGATCATGACGTAGCTTGATCGTAGCGTAGGTCATTTAGAGCGCTCATAGCGTAGCTTGATTGTAGCGATCATGACGTAGCTTGATCGTAGCGTAGGTCATTTAGAGCGCTCATAGCGTAGCTTGTTTGTAGCGATCATGACGTAGCTTGTTCGTAGCGTAGGTTTTTTTTTTTTTAGCTATAAGCGACGAAAAGTGATTAAATTGTTAAAAAATTCAACGTTATTCTTGCTGCGCTGTCGGTGATCGCTTAACCACATAACCATCCCGCCCTTATTATAATAAACGTAATCATTATGGGGGTAATAACTATTAAATTCGGATTATTATAATAATCGTTGTAAATTTCAAGAGGTGCCATCACACTTGGCGCGAGGCAATTTCGTGAGAGTTTCGAAACAACATTACTGGTTATAATGGGAAAATGGACGACAAAAATTTATGTGAAAAGTTAAGGAGCAAGCTTATAAGGGTACTGGAGTTTTGTTTTGGTCACGCCTGTGCGGGTCTTGCGAAATAGATACGCCTGTTTAATTTACTTCACGGCATAAGGATACATAGTGGAGTTTCCTTGGGTACGTACCAAACGTTTTGACTCTACGATTCTCATCCGTACGGCCAAGGAATGGAACAAGCTACCGGTTTCCTTGTTTTCTGATAGATATAATCTGGATCTTTCAAGGTCACAGTGAATAGGTATCTTCTAGGTCTGCGTGCTTCATCTTCGACCACATCGTCGCTTACCATCAGGCGAGTTGGTGGTCAAACGCGGACTTATCCGTATAAAAAAAACATAGGGATCACCTGATGTAATGTAATGGTGTGGTAGAAGATTGTAAACACAGCCTGTCTAGAATGAAACTGGCTCTCAAGTGAGGCTGCTATAGGACACACCGATAGAAGCATAGCTACAGATTTTTAACTTGAGAGTGGTAGCTAGAAAATACTCTACCACCATGCTATCGTTTTGTCACGATGTTTTTTCTTCACATGCAGCTCAAGTTCAAAGTCAAAAAAAAGTATCATCGCAACAATTTTTAGGGTTCCGTACCCAAAGGGTAAAACGGGACCTCGCTTACTCGACGGAACCTTGCTCCGCTGTCCGTTCGTCTGTCTGTCTGGTACCAGACTGTATCTCATGAACCGTTATAGTTAGACAGTTAAAATTTTCACAGATTATGTATTTTTGTTACCGCTATAACAACAAATACTAAAAAACAGAATAAAATAAATGTTTAAGGGGACTCCCATACAACAAACGTGATTTTTTGCCGTTTTTATGGATAATGGTACGGAACCCTTCATGCGCGAGTCCGACTCGCAATTGGCCGGTTTTTTATTTTTCTTTCCTAATTTCCAATTCCTGTTTGTGAATACGGTTCTTTAGTTTATGTGGCTCTGATATTATTTATACATATACTCGTACGTATGTGAACGTAGTTACAAGCCAATTAACAAGCACGTCTGCTGTGACAGGGTGCGGTTGCACCGCTGCACGCTCCGTGTATAGCTGCTGTAGGGTAGGGTATACCTAGCTTAGTATATAGGTATATAATAATATACTCTATAATCACAGTAGAACCAAAATAAGAAGTTACATTGGTATGTTAATGTGTAGGGCCAATTATGAGTTTGTATTATATCAGGATGTAGTTATTGTGTAGACGATTGCTCATAATTTGGGACAGCGATGCTTATTAAGAATACTTTTATAGGGTTTTAAATAAAATAATTAGTTAATACTCACATTTCACTGTTTTATTCACATGACTCAAAATATTCACCAACTATATATTAAGTGGAGTTGTTTCGAACGCTGGCACTCGACTGCCTGTGAGACGCGGCTTTGCTTAGAGGTAAACACCCCACTCTGTCTACTTCTCTAATCATAATCATTTATTTGCGTATATGGGTAAAATCCAGTTGGTAGAAATTAAAACATGGCACGCCATATCCCGCCTTTCGGCATGCAAAAATTAATATTATAAAATCAATAAAAAATAATAACAATAATAATTACAAAATACAATGTCAAGAGCAAAATACACAAATATATTCGAGTATTAAAATATGATTAGATAATAGAATAATAGGTAGAAATTCAAATGCTCACGGTAACTATTTAATTAGCTTCTGTTGAAAGGGTAAAATCGTCAAGTCAATATTTAATTTGAAGCAAGTATTAGAATAGATTGGTACTGCCAGTGTATGTTCCACACGATTTCTCTGGGGAAATGAAATTGAAGACGATGTAGCTACTTACAGATACAGGTAAAATAAATCCTTCAGTAAAGTTATTGATATTTTATTAAGGCCATTATAGGCGTACCTCTGTCGTCCCATCTCACTCGCGCGTGAGATGAGACACTTGGACACAGGGTGCCTTCAAGTCGTGAGTGAATCGGTTTCTTCTAGGCAAGCGTGCTCCATCGTAGACCGCATTTAAGGATTTCATTTTTCTTTTCAAAGTACGGAACTCTAAAAAAGTATATTATTGCGATATATGTTTTAAATAACGGAGAAAATATAAAATACAAAGTATTTATGTTCAGATGTAGTTAATGTGTTTTTTTTAAATTATTTTACTGTATGTACGGCTTCAAAATGATTTTATTCTTTGTAATGGTAAATTTTCTTAGCAGGAGATCGTCAAGGTATAGAACAACGCAGTACCAGTTATTTTTCCGCCCAAGCAGTAGTGTGTAAACAATACTATTTTCCAGTTTGAAGTGCTAGTGAAATAACAGAGTTGTTGAGACTGACCATCGAGAGTCTCAAAGTAATGAGCGCTAAAGCAGCGATGCCTGGACTTTGTTTTGCAACTCAAAGTTCTGTGTGTCCGCTGCAATGGTTATGGACATGCGTTATCTCTTACCATCAGGTGATCGTATCGTTCGTCTCATTACTGTTATAAAAAACGGTAGGTTTGCGAGCGAGACGGGAGGCGTCGAGCGAGCTAGCGGACGTGACTAAATCATAGCAAAAATGATTTCTAGGAAAAGCCACTTTTTCTAGTTAGCTCTATGTTATCACAGTATTACTCCGAATATTTTCCTTCCATTTTGTTTACAAGCTCTGCTGTTATAATGATGTTGTTATTAAATAATTTCTGAGATAAGCTTTACGATAAATAGAAAACACAGTTTCTGTTACAGATTATTTACTCTGCTTGTTATGTGTAACAAAACTTAATGATTACAAAAGTACCTGAACATTTTTCCGATATTTGTGTACCACAAGTTTTTTGTCGTGTTATTTTTGGGCTTGATAAACTGCTTTAAATGTTTAATGGCGATAAAATCGAAAGTTTTGAAGTCAAATCCTATTTCGAACATAATTTAGGGCATAAGCTATCTCTATTCTGAATTTTACCTGGACCCATTTAGCCGTTCAGCGCTAAGACCAATTGTTGCCTTGTAAGTTTGGTGATCTTATAGCAATGTATTAATATAATGTACATACATATTAGCTATTAGTCTCAGCGCGAGATCTCCTTAGCAGGAGGTCATCTAGATAAGTACCACCGCAGTATCAGATATTCTGCCGCCAAGCAGTAAATTTAACTGTGGTCTAGAAAAAAGCTATTTATTCTAGACTAGCGGACGGTTCGCGGGTTCACTCGCGTAGTTCCCGTTCCCGTAGGAATACAGGGATGTGAGTAGCCTCTGTCACCCGGGAATAATGTAGCTTTCCAACGGTGAAAGAATTTTTGGAATCAGTCCAGTAGTTTTAGAGTCTATTCAATACAAACAAACAATCAAATCTTTCCTCTTTATATAATAGTATAGATTTAAAGACACGCGCTTATTTAATTTCCTTGAAGTCACTAGTAACATCAAAATGACGTAGTTAATTAAAACAGGAATCCTGGTTCCATTAACGTACAAATATCCGATGTGGGGTAAGCGCTCTTCGTCTCCGGCGCGGCGGCGGCGGGACGCAGACCTCATTTCCGACCGTTTAGTGGCACGCCGGGGAATGCTGCTCGCGCCGGTTTGTCCCGGCACGTGGCGCTGGGGTTAGATTGGACTCTGTCCTACACTTATAAGCTGTTTTACAAGTAAGTTATCGTTGTTACTTACTGATAGGCTAAGAGCTGAAGGGCGTGGGTTCGATTCCCACTCAGGACTAACATTTGTGTGACTAACATCGATGTTTGTTCTGTGTCTGGGTGTACTGTATGTATTATAAGTATGTATTTACAAAAAAAAAAGTATTTAAGTATTCTATCAGTTATCTGTCTTCCATAGCACAAGCTCTGCTTAGTTTGGGGTCAGATGGCGCTGTGTGTATTGTCCTACGATATTTATTTATATTTATTTTTTTATGTAATCCTATATAAACCTTCTTCATACGTACCGCTAAACATTGGAATCTGCTGCTCGAGAGGGTGTTCCTCAAAAATATAGTATGGGTGCCTTCAAGTCGCGAGTGAATCGGTTTCTTCTAGGCGAGCGTGCTACACCGTAGACCGCATCTTCGGTTAACATCAGGCGGGATGGCGGTCAAACGCAAGCTATCTATTATAAAAAAAAAGTATAGTGAATAAATAAAAAAGTACCTGGTTTTTGGCGGGAACGCGGAACGAGTCGTGTCGCCCCCTTTTTCCAAAGCTAGTGTTTTGTCCAGTGTTTATGCATAAAAATGGTGGTGTTTTATTCATAAAGTGCCGTATCACAAGCGCGAGTGTGGGAAAATGATATAATGTGGTGAAACATGACTTTTCGTGTTGCTTCCAAAACTCCATCGAAGCTTTAGTAAAGTCACCACTACTTTACTTAAGTATGACTGGACTTGACTGACACGGACTGTACTTGACCAAGACTGAACTTTGACTATAACTTTAACTACGAGGACACTTATTTAACTTTTGAAACTTGATAATATAGGTGTGCTTGTATGTTTTCATAAATATAGTATTAGATACTTTTATTCTGTCTAGTGTGCACAATAAAGAGTTTTTAGTTCATATATCTAACGTCCCGTCCCGGCTTCGCACGGGTGGACATTTATTTTTTAATCAAATTCTAGTAATAAATATATCTCAGGGAGAATGTTGCATTCTCATGGTGCAATAATTTTTAAAATCGGACCAGTAATTTTGAGTTTATTTGTATGTAAAAAGTAGTGAGACGAACGCGGCGCTTTCCTGATGGTAAAAGATAACACCTATCCATGACCATTGCAGTGATACACAGAACTTGGGGCATCATTGCTTTGGCGCTCATTACTTTGAGACTTTCAATGGTTAGTCTCAACAGTCCAGTAAATTCGCTAGCTGAAGCACCCTTCAAACCGGAACACAGTAATGTTTACACACTACTGCTTTGCGGCAGATTTATTTTTTATGTTTATGGTTGACTGGCTAGGCGTTTGACCACAGCTCACCTGATGTTAAGTGAAGGTGTAGTCGATGATGGTAAAGCACATTTAGCCTGGAGTGGAATAACTGGTACTGCGGTGGTACCTACCTAGACGACCTCCTGCTAAGAAGATCTACCACCAGGTAAAAAATAGAAACATTTCCTCTTTATAATATTAGTGTAGATCAAAACTAAACTGGATTTTAATTGGTTCACAAGTAACTTTTGAATCCATCACGTGATGTTTGTGCAAACCGATTTAATTACAAACAAAATCACGTATCGTCGGAACTCGATTTTGACTGAAATTAGCGTAACGATATGTTGAGTGAATGATTGAGCCAACAACGATAAAATAAATCACAGGCACGAGAGCTCACTGCAGCTCTTGAATCCGACAAGTCACCCGGGATGTTTCATCAATTCCATGCCCACTGCCCACACGTGGCTTCCTTAGCCTAATCTTCGGCTTTTTACTTCCAGCCACTGCCTTGAGTCTCAGGACGTTCTGCGCTAGGTTTGCCGGTATAGATCTCCACTCTAGAACATGTCTATTACAGAAGTTATAAGTTTTGAGAGAACATTATGGTTTTTATACATTCCGATTTCAGGTAGAACTGTCAACGGGCTCCAAACTAGGCAAAGCCTGTATCTTGGGCGCCCTGTTACAAGTTTAACTGTTTACTGTTAAACTTGTAACATCGGTTCTATAATAGATATTTCCAGCCTGTGTGTGTTTTGCGTGTGTGTGTGTCATCGTAGCTCCCGAACGTATAAACCGATTTTGATTTTGATTTAGATGAAAATCGGTCCAAGATGGCCGCCGCCACAAAATGGCGGATTACATATTTTTTCACAACTCCCTCAATATGGAGATCAAATGAAAGGGCTTGACTAGTAGAATACCTATATCTATGTTGGTATATTATTTGTATTTTGACATTGTATTTGAACCTGACATTACATTTTAATTTGACATTGTATTCGAGCTCAAATATTAGAATTTGACATTTTATTTCGAACTCAGTTTATTTTTTGGTTTATATTATTTTATATTTCTGTGACAGAAATGTAACTGATTAATTACTTTTGTGTCAATAAATAATTTGAATTTGAATTATTGGGGTTGATTTAGTTATTTGTGGTATAGTGGTATGGAACATATTATTATTATCGTCCATCGTGTTTCCGTAATTTAAAAAAAACACTAAAATATCTAATAAGATCAGTGTACAAACAAGACACGTAGCATCCATTAATTCCGTCAAATAGCAAAATTATGCAAATAACAAGGAAACAGTACAGATAAAGCAACCCGGGAGCATTCTACCAACTACCTCCAGATCCATTCTCAAATTGTATGACGACTTTATTCTTTAGCTGTTTAAAAGGACTCGAACAAAGTGCGTTATAAAGATGTGCACATTGCCTACAATCATTTGGCTACGTACATATAAAATTACATTTACTTAAGGTGGTTCGATTTCCATACAAATATTTTTTTTCTATTTATGGACAAATGGAGCATAATTTTACAGTGAAATCACAGTTACTGGCATTTATTTTGGTCTTTATTTGCGGTAAACCACAATTGCTTGAATAAAACTGTAGATTATTATCAGCATAAAATCAAATTTATGAATGAATATATGTTTTGTTTATTACCACAAAATGTTTGTCCTGGGTGGGAATCGAACCCACGCCCTTCAGCTCTTGAAACAGACATACTACCAATGAACCAATAGGGCTGTCAATATGATGTAGGTTAGTAAAAATTTGGTAATAATTTCTTAAATTGAATCCAATAGCATGAAGGAAACCCAGCAATAAGCTATCAAAGGGAGAGTATAATGCAATAACGCGGCAAGAAGGTGCCCCAGGGTAGGGTGGGGTGAAGCAGGCACAAGTTATCGGGGTCGGGCGGGATATTTGATGCGACGGAACGTCAACTGCGAGAACATGATAAAACATTGCTATCATAAAGTAACTGCTTACAGTTTACCGTTTTGTTCTCGCATTTTTTCAGGAAACACAATAATATGGAGGTAAAAATATGTAGATAAGTATTCTATCTGGTTCCCATAGTACAAGCTTTGCTTAGTTTCGGGCCAGATGGCGCTGTGTGAAATGTTCTACGATTATTTGATTGTCATATTTAGGTACTAAGACTATGTGTGGGTTCGTCGCAACACATTGATACCTATTAATTTCGAATCAATTTCATCATTTCCTTATTTTTTCATTTCATATTTTCATCTTGAGGGTGGTAGCTAGCCAGCCGAGTACTAGAAAGTACCCTACCACCATGCTATCGTCCCCTCATGATATTTTAAAATCCATCGTAACAGAAAAGCCGCATGTGTCAAAGTATAATGAGTAGTTTAACAGATGGGATAGACAATATAAATCGTGATATAGTTACCTATATAGACATAGATCAAAATGAGAAATGAGAAGTAATGAGCGTCAAAGCAGCTATGTCCCGGACTTTGTTTTGCTACTCATAGTTCTGTGTATCGCTGCAATGGTCATGGACAGGCGTTATCTCTTACCATAAGGAGAGCGCATCGTTCGTCTCATTTATTTTTACATTAAAAAAAATCATTAAGCTTATATACCTCCTTGTTATGTAGTCAGTTAAATTCGCGTCATATGTATTATTGTAGACTTTGATAATTCGTTAAAAACTTAACGTTAACGCTAAAGTAATAAAATTAGGCTTATAATTTTTGAATTCACGCTTTCATTTGGTTTTGATTTTTAAAATAAATTAAATATTTTTATTTTTCAATTTACATTTCTTAATGCATCGTCTGATTCAAATTTAGTTAAACTTAAAATATATTAGGCGCTGTTTCTAAATCTGTTGAAGTTTTACCTAATATTTCTGAAGTTTATTTTTGTAACTCCGATTCGTAAATTAGGCAAAATCACATAATTATTTTTTCGTTCGCCTTCTTTGTATATATTATTTATTTAAGAAGGTTGGAAATGTTGAAATTATGTTATGAAGGTACCTATCCTCGACCTTTATGCCAAACCATTGTTATTTTATATCTGTTAGATATTTTAGACAATACAATATAGAGCCTGCGGTAGTAGTTTTGCTTGGTGATAAATCTTCTTAGCAGGCCGTCTAAGTAGGTACCAAGTGTGTTAACATTAAAATAAAATAAAAATATCGTAGGACATTACACACAGCGCCATCTGACCCCAAACTAAGCAAAGCTTGTACTATGGGAGTCAGATTACTGATAGAATACTTAAATACTTTTTTTTGTAAACACATACTTGTAACATACGGGCATAAACGCGCGACGCCGACCGTTGCCAGGGAGCCACTACTCGAACGATCGGGATCGCGCGCGACGAGACTCGAAGGGGTTAACTGTACGCACACTGGAACTAGATGGGTTAACATTATTTAAATCAGGAATCAAGGGGTTAACTTACTATTGCTATAATTTACGTAAAAAGGACTCGACTCTCGGCTAGCATACAAAGCGGACGTGTTGTTTAATTATTACTGTAGAAAAATATTCGCTCTCAATCAAAGTGAAGTGAACTTTAATGTCAACAGCAGAAATAACGAATTTGAGTTTCTAGTTGAACGCTTCTTACGGCACTGTTCTTCCGAAGCTAAGCGTGCACCAGTGCGTCTCACCTCCGCCTGCACCTCCGCGTAAGTGAAACAACGCATTGTCACGGTATTCTGTATCACCTTAACGCAATTATTACCTGCCATAAATCGCCCGCTCGGATAGATAACGATGTTCACAATACGCTCGCCAACCCGCTCATCTATTACGTATCTAGATAGCAATGAACCGATAGCGACTCGTAGCGGATCGCAACCTGAACTAAGACAAGCGGTACTCTCAGAATATTTGGAAAACACTATTACCCGGAAGAGGAAAGTGCCTGAAGATGACTTCTCAGCCAAATTTGAAAAATTTGAGAACAAGATGATGCTTTTACTCTCAGGTATGGCAAAAAATCAAAACGACAAGCTAGATAAAATATCTCACGATGTGTCGGCCATAACAGAACAATTTTCTCAAATAAGAACGATTACGGACCAACTTGCTAAGGAACAAACTATGGTGAGGAATGAGTTAAAGACATGCAAATCTGAATTAGAAACAATCAAACATGATATTGTTCAAATAAAAGCTTCCTCATCTGTATCAGCTTCACCAACATTAAGCATAACATGTGAAAACATGATAGCTGAATTACAAGAGCGCTCAGTTAGGGAAAAGAATGTAGTGGTATGCGGGGTGAAAGAAATCTTTTCTAAAGACAGTGCTGAGAGACTGAAGCATGACACAGAAAATATTGGCAGAATTCTGAAACTAATAAATCCATCTTTTTTAGATCCTATCAAATGCTTTCGTGTAGGAAAATTTGATAAGGACAAAACACGACCTGTTAAAGTATGCTTTTCTTCGGTGGACATTGCCAAATCAGTCTTACGCAACAGCAATAGCATAGCTAATCAGTTCCCTGACGTGAAATGCTTCTCAGATCAGACGCCACTTCAAAAAAAGCTTATACTTTACCTGCGTGATGAGTTAAAATACAGGACTGAAAAGGGGGAACGTAATTTAACAATAAAATATATAAAAGGCACTCCGAAAATTGTCCAAATATCAAAAAACTAATAACATTACAAACAAATAACAAGCCAGACACGTCCAGTAACCAAAATCACATGCCTGTTAGCACAAGAATCTTCAATAATGAAATGAGTTGCACCAATAACATAACATATCTACTTACGAATACCCATACAAACGTCGTTCACAATTCAAAATCAATGAAATTTTTGTATATGAATGCACGCAGCATGGTAAAACCTGGTAAACTAGATGAACTGAAATGTATTCTCCAATCTATACCTAACATTATACATGCGATTATAATATCAGAAACATGGATAAAATCAGACCTAGAAGCTCAAAGCCTAGCACTTTCTAACTATACTCACTATCAAAATCATAGATCCCACTCTAGAGGGGGTGGAGTATCAATCTACGCTCATAATAGTGTCAAACATGTCCTCATAGACAGTTTAGTCGAAAATGATAATCACTATCTATGGGTACATCTTAATAAATTCTGCTTAGATATTGGTGGAATCTATAAACCTGACAGGACTGACAATAACGATTTTCTCGAAACCTTCACAACACAAATAGAAAAAAGAAAAAGAGCTATAATATTTGGAGACCTCAACTACGATTTACTGAAGAATAGCAAAACGTCTAGAGATTACAAAGGGGCATTGCAAGAAAGTGGATATATAATACTAAACAAAATTGACCCTTTGTATTGCACTCGAAAAACATCCAGTACTCAAACCACCCTAGATCATATATGCTCAAATCTCACTAATGACAAATTTCACATGGCTATTATTAATTCAGCAATGTCGGATCATAAACATTTATACTTGGAAATCCATAAATACAAACCAAATAAAAACAAAAAGATAAGATACACAGCTCTAGACTATGAGAAGTTGTATAAAACCGTGGACGAAATGTTCCTAGACTCAGACGAAGTATATGAAAAACTGGAGACTAAACTTATAACCGCTGTAATGAATAGCAAGAAAACCAAAATTAAAATACAGAACCCGCCAAGATCTGATTGGATAAATAAAGATATTTTAGATGCTATAGAATATAGAAATCAAATATGGAATATTAGTACGAAAAAAACTGGAATAATATGTAGTGACGAAGAAGAAGAAAAGAAGAAATTATTACTAGCACGCAGAAATGTAAGGAAAAAAATAAGTGAAGCGAAAAAGACATACTATTACAAAGCCTTTAAAAATTGCCAGAAAAAGCCGTTTAAAATGTGGCAATTAATCAATTCATTAAGTATGAACAAAACTAAAACCAGTTGTGCGCCCTTAAAACTAGATACTCAAATGGGCAACTTTACTGAAATCTCAGATATTTGTAATTGTTTTAATAAGTTTTTTTCTACGGTGGGCTCTAAGCTAGCCAGTTATATACCTGAACCATTCCATGACATACAAAGTTATGATGATCTGTATACGAAACAAACAGAGGTCGCGGAACTGCTCGATTTCGAACCGGCGTCGTTAGATGAAGTAGGCAAAATAATTGACAACCTTAACTCGAACACCAGCACGGGTTACGACGGTATCTCCTGCAAAGCTTTGAAATGCCTTAAAAATCTCATACTTGAAAAACTAACCACTTCCATTAATAATTGTCTTAAACAAGGTTACTTTCCTGATTCATTGAAAATAGCTAAGGTTACACCCATATTTAAGTCAGGCAAGAAAACTGATCCAGGAAATTATCGCCCCATTTCGGTACTCCCAATAATTTCAAAAATCTTTGAGAAAATTATTTACAATCGATTAGACAAATACCTAAAATCACTTAACTTTTTGTATAAGAAACAATATGGATTTAGATCCCAATCAAATACGCTTTCTGCTTGCATAGACTTAATAACTACTTTAAAAATTAAACTTGACAAAAAACAAGTAGGGCTTGGTATATTTATAGATTTAAAAAAAGCCTTTGATACAATTAGTCACAAATTACTTATCCACAAGCTACATGCCATTGGTATTAAAGAAAAGGCCTTAAAAATGATGCAATCTTATCTATCTAACAGATATCAAATAGTTAAAATTGGTAACACGACCAGTAATCAAGAACTCATAACGTATGGAGTCCCACAGGGTTCCATCATGGGCCCCTTGCTTTTCTTGATTTATATAAACAATATTAACGAACTCAACTTGGCAGCAGATACTACGTTGTATGCTGATGACACTTGCTTATTTTATTTTGGAAAAGACATAGTAACAGTATTTAAACAGGCACAATCAGATCTTGACATTTTAAACAATTGGTTTCAACATAATTTATTAACTATTAATACATCGAAAACGAATTACATGGTTTTTATGGCCAAAAATAAAAATATACAAAACTCGACACCACTATACATAAATAATGAACAGTTAAATAAAGTAGAATCTGAAAAATACCTAGGCCTCATTCTGGATAACAGACTCACTTGGAAACCACACATAAACCGAGTACGATCGAAGTTATCAGCCTTACTTGGCATTCTCCGGAATAATGTTCGTTGCTACCCTAAATCAATCCGATACCTCATATACAACTCTTTCGTTAAATCCCATCTGACTTACCTTATAGAAGTATGGGGGTCAGCATCCAAAACTAATCTTAAAAAATTGCAGAGAACTCAAAATAAAATAATAAAATTACTTTTCCACTTTAACTACCTAACTTCAACAAAAACAGTATATAGTAAAACAAAACTAATGACGATAAATCAACTATACCGCTATAACACTTGTATACTCGTTAGAAAAATATTAAAAAAAGACATCCATACATCTATAACTTTTGCCACAAAATCACAAGTTCAAACAAGACCTTCTAGATACCGCAACAATATTTGCTTACCATACATCCCAAGAACAAAAAGCTATGGTCTAAAAAATTTTACTTTTGAAGGCACTCAAATATATAATAAACTACCTGCTGATATAAAAGACATTCAATCACTTGCATTATTCAAAAAAAATACTAAACACTTCATACTTAAGAAATTCACGGCTTAGTATAAATAATACAAAAATATATATGTATACATAATAATATGTTTATTTTGAACTATATATATGTACTTATAACAAAAAAAAAAAAAAAACTTTAAACAATAGTAAAACTTACTTATTTTAGGTATTAAAACAATTTATTGAAACAAAAATAATAAATACAATATAAAAATACACAAACTAATACTTAAAAATACATCGGGAATATATAAGGAGATAGTTATAACAATATTGCCATCACTCACTAAGCCAACGCGATACGTAATAGAATCTCCTGTTTTGTTATTATTGCTAATAGCCTAACTCACTAGTTCACTACGGTGACAACAAATTTTCTGCCTACCCGCCACTGTTTGTTTCGTCTCGCTTGTATGTTTGCAATTCGTAAGAACCTACCCTAATTAAGGAAAAACATGTATTTTTCTCATATTTAAGTGAATATTATATTCTTTTTGAGAAAAATAAATATCTTAAACCACAAAAATTACTATACATCGCCACAGCGGGCGTATTAAAATGATCAGATTGGTTCACCTCGATCAATGATTTCTCCACGTATCTCGCGGGGGGCGTCTTCAGTAGTTAGATTTTGACTATATTATATTTTTGACTGAATTGTATAATGCTTAGTAATAGTTTTTGTTAATTTTTATCAAAATCAATTACATAATTAACTTTAAAAAAAAATTCTCTGGTGACATTTTAAATATGTAATTATAATGCTCCCAGACACCATATAAGTATACTATAATTCTTCGAAAATTTTGAATTAAAAAAATCGTTTGTCCGTTTGGGTCACGGGCCTCATTGGTTACATTGGCATAGCTACGCTCCTGCCAGTGCGTGTCCGAGACTAATTCCAAAACATATCCCGGAACCCGCCCGGGAAGCGGCAATTACTCGATTCAGAAAAGCCACTTTTTTCCAACAAAAGGCAACGGAACTTTGCCTTAATTCGGGTGGGTACTTTTTTCACGAGAGTTTTTTACTAAAAGCGAGGAATAATTTTACAAGCGTCGATTGCGGACGGTTCATGCCTAAAGTTGAACAGTTCTATCGTTTTATTGCTGTGGTAAATTTGGTATTAGCTATAAAGTAATGAGGAAATTATCAGTTTTTGGGAATATAATTTTTACTTGAAAAGTTTCGGAGGTGTCGGAAGAGAGAATGGTAATTATTTTTAATGGATTTCTCGTTCAATTTACGAAAATTATCGTTGTATATACGTATATATATTTTCTTTATATAACATTGAAATGGTTTCTCTGTTGTGGCTTGATTGAACATTGATATTAAATTCACGAAGTTGGCCGTTCTGAACCTCCGATATTACTCGTTCATGTTTGCTCATACGTAAAAATAGGGTCAGAAGCAATACCGCGTACTTTAGTATGAGCCAAACTACTCAACCTGGATTATTAAATTTCGATTCAGATAAAAAAATGTCACATTATGTAATTTTCTATAAGAATTCAAATGTGAAATTGATAAAAATTGTAATCTAAAATATTGTGACATCTCCCAACTTTTGTACCAATACTAAACGTAATTTATCCACGTCAAAAATTATACCTAACCCTTTTTTTTTTTTCTCCCAATGAAATCCTTAATGGATACCACCGGCTTCGAGGGAAGCACGGTGGTTATGTGTGACCCTCCACCATTGTGGCGTCCTACCCACTAAAAACCCTGGGGTGTTTCTGCCTGGCGCCTGTGTGTCGGGGCTACGGGAACGCTTGCGCACTCGAAATTATACCTAACCTAACCTTATTAGAATGAGCCTAATTTTTTGCTGTAGCAACTGGCGACATTATCGCTAAAAGCGATCTCTTCCAGGTACCCTTAGGATGCATGGAATTATATGAAGAAAAAAAACGGAGTGTATCAATAACGAATAAAAAATGTATATCGTTCATAAATAACTACAGCGTATATATAAATTTATAAAATAAATATCGTAGGACTATACACACAGCGCCATCTGGCCCCAAACTAAGTAGAGCTTGTGTGATGGAAGTCAGATAACTGATAGAATACATAAATACTTTTTTTGTAAATACATACTTATAATACATACAGAACACCCAGACACAGAGCAAACATTTGTTTATTCACAAAATGTTTGCCCTGAGTGGGAATCGAACCCACACCCTACAGCTCTCAAGGCAGATATAATGAAGTAATGAGACGAACGAGACGCTCCCTGATGGTAAGAGATAACGCCTGTTCAAGACCATTACAGCGATACACAGAACTTTGAGTAGCAAAACAAAGTCCAAGGCATCGCTGCTATGGCGCTCATTACTTTGAGACTTTTGATAGAGTCAGTCTCAACAGCCCAGTAATTTCGCTGCAGTACCCTGCAAACCATTTCATATTTGACAACATTTTTATATAGACATGTTATGTACTTTATTTGACATTTTGTTATCATTCATTGACATGTAATCAGTGTTTCATAACTTTTTTTTAATGATACAAAAACTTGAAATGATTTTACGAAATTTGACTTTTACATTGGTGTTATCAATACAATATTTGTATTTGTATTGTCAAATAAAATTGGACTGTTTCTTGACGTGTTATGTACGGATTGTCGACAGAGAGGTGCTCGAGAACGGCACGCTGGTGTTCTTGCCGTTTGCAGCGGCTCAGTACCGGCAAGACGTGCACGCCTCCGTGTACCGCTGCCGGGCCTCCAACGCCCACGGAGCCGTCGTGTCGCGCGACATGCGCACGCAAGCCGGTGAGTGTATACCTCGGAGATTCTACTAAAAAAAAAGCCTGTCTTTTAAGATTGTATTTTTTTGGCGGGAACACGGAAAGAGACGTGTCGCCCCATTGTTTTTTTTTCTCCAAAACTTGTGTTGATGTATAAAAATAGTGTTTTATTCATAAAGTGCCGAATTACAGGCGCTAGTGTGGGAAAGTGATATGATGTGGTGAAACTTGATTTTTCGTGTTGCTTCCAAACCTTCATCGAAGCTTATGGTAGAGTCGCCACTACTTTACTAAAGCATGGACTTATTATGGAGATATATGCAGATTCTGCACTAATCCTTACGATATAGTTCATATTAATGTTGTATGGAATTGTATATTTTAACTACAGAAAAGTCTTTTTTATAGCTGACAAGCTAGGTGTTTAACCGCAGCTCATCTGATGTTAAAGATGGTCGACACCTAGCCTGAAATGGAACTGGTTCTCAAGCGAGACTGCCGGAATACACTATTATGGAATTTTTAACTCTCGTGTGGTAGCTAGCCAGCCGAGTACTAGAAAACACACTACCACCATGCAATACCTACTAATACCTACGCAGTATCGGATTCTAAATCACCATCTGTTAAAATCACTTCTACATTCATCCCAATAATTTAAATTTCGCTTAATTTTATTTCTTCTGTATTGTTTTTTTAGTGTGTGCAATAAAGAGTTAATCAATTAATCAATCAATCAATCGCATCCATCTGAAGCGACGGCTGTTCCCATCTACACCAGCAAATGACTAAGTGCACACTGGACAAAATTTACAGAAATAATTTTGTTTTTACATTTTCATAAACGCTATACAAGCTTTCATAATTTTAATTAAGCAGGTTTCCGATTCCCGTACCAACATTTACAAATAAACATTATTTGCTCCCGCATCTCTTTCCGCCCAATGCGCTCGACATAAAAATATGAATTAAGAATTTATTGTCTTCCTTTATTATTCTAGTAAAACATTTGTTTGCTTTGAAAATTAGTTTATGACTCATATGTCAATACCTTATCACATTAAACATTATAAAATGTACATTACTTTTTTTACTTGTGACAAATTAAGTACTTGGATTAGAAACCATTTGCCGGCACGTGTTTCGCCTCTACACGAGGCATCCTCAGGACGTGATGACTCTTTGAGCCCTTGACCGAGAATCGATTCCCAGTCGCTCCGAGCACCAAGCGCTCGAAGAGTCAACACGTCCTGAGGATGCCTCGTGTAGAGGCGAAACACGTGTCCGCAAGTGGTTACTAATCCAAGTAGTACCTAATTAGTCACAAGTAAAAAAAGTAACAGACATTTAATAATGTTTAATATGATAAGATTGACAGCCCTGTTAGTTCATTGGTAGTATGTCTGCTCCAAGAGCCGAAGGGCGTGGGTTACGATTCCCACCCAGGATAAACGATTTGTGGCATAAAAATGTTGGTTCTGTGTCTGGGTGTACTGCATGCATTTACAAAAAAATAAGTATTTAAATATTCTATCAGTTATCTAACTTCCATAGTACAAGCTTTGCTTAGTTTACTTTAAAAATTTAATAGTTAATTTTAATTAAAATCCTTATCACTGTTGTAACCAAATCAACTTTTAAGCGGAAATACACTCCAGATGAATTGTCACACCGTCGCTTTGCATTAGGCGAGTTGGTGGCCAAACGTAGATCTATTAAAAGTAAAAAAAAAATAGTTTGTATAGTTACAAAAACTACATTGCTTAATTTTACTATACATAATATATTATGTATACTAGTATGGCTATTTTAACCTCCGCCCCCCCTCCCCTCCCCTCCCCGTTACGGGAGAGGCAGGTAATTAAACGTAGTGCAAAAAGCCACGTTGCGCTAAGCCACAGCAAAAAGCTGGTTTAATCAAACAGTGGTTAACTAATAACGGCCGTTAGCAGGCCGTTAACCTAGGGACAGCATAACGGAATAAAGGACTTATCCCGTAGCCAGTTCGCCTTTGCAATGTACTGAAAGTAAAAGGTTTGCTCGGGCTCTGATTTTTAAGATTAAAATAAAACATAAAATGTTTCAGCCTTCGTCCAATTATGAAAGGTGAAAGAAAACTAGAAATTGAAAAGCAACAAAATTACAAAGGCTCTCTTATTATATAAGATTTTTTTCATTTTATATTGGGCTCGAGGAAATTTTATTACCTAAATTTCAAATAGAAGTTCTTGCGTAATTAGGTACCTAATATTATAATAATAAATATCGTAGTAAATTCTGTACCCAAGCATTAAAAAAGAGTGTAAACATTATCGTGTTCCAGTAGTAATAGTTGCCTTACTGCAGCTAGCTACAAATTACTGGGCTGTTGAAACTAACCATCGAAAGTCTCAAAGTAATGAGCGTCAAAGTAGCAATGCCCTGGACATTGTTTTGATATTCAAAGTTATGGGTGAGGAAACCATAGCATGGTGGTAGGGCACTTTCTAGTACTCGGCTGGCTAGCTACCACCCTCAAGTTGGAAATCTGCCGCCAAGCATCTAACGGTGTGTTGCGGCAGCTTCACAAGAGAACCAGTTCCATTCCAGGCTTGGCGTGCTTTACCATATTCGACCACACCGTCACTTTACATCAGGTGAGCTGTGGTCAAACACCTAGCCTGTTAACCATGGACACACGTCATATCTTAAACTCTTCAGTTACATAAAAAAATTTACTGACTTGACAGCCCCGTTGGCTCATTGGTAGTATTTCTGCCGTGAGAGCTGTAGGGCGTGGGTTCGATTCCCACTCAGGGCAAACATTTTGTGAATAAACAAATGTTTGTTCTGTGTCTGGGTGTTTTGTATGTTTTTCCAAAAAATAAAGTATTTATATGTATTCTATCAGTTATCTGACTTCCATCGCACAAGTTCTGCTTAGTTTGGGGCAAAATGGGACCCTATTACTGAGACTTCACTGTCCGTCCGTCCGTCTGTCACCAGGCTGTATCTCAAGCACGGTGATAGCTAGACAGTTGCAATTTTCACAGATGATGTTTTTCTATTGCCGCTATAACAACAAACACTAAAAAATATAATAAAATAAATATTTAAGGGAGCTCTCATACAACAAACATGATTTTCTTGCCGTTGCTAAAGATAATGGTACGGAACCCTTCGTGCGCGAGCCCGACTCGCACTTGGCCGGTTTTTTTCTTTCGTTCTCTGTACTTTTTTCTGTCTATGGTGTGCACTGTGAAGAGTTTTATCTATCTATCTGTTCTTACGAGACTAAATGTTACCAAAGTACGGATAGAGATAGTCCAACAAGGGCTCGGCGACCTTTCTGCGCAGAGAACTAATACAAACGACGCCCATGAAGCTCCATGTGTAGCTGCCGAGGGAGTGATAACACAAAAATATCGCTCGAATAACGTACAAAATTCACATTCCCGGAACTAAATACACTATTTACGGCAGTTAGATAACACACCATCGCTTGTATGACATTTATTGGCGACGCGAGGGCTGTTTGTTTGCCCATTACCAACTACAGGGTTTGAACCCTGTAGTTTTTATTTGAATAAAACGCAGTACCTAACACAGTTTCTTATGTGCAAGTGTAATTTAACAGTTAAATAAAACCAATTTTTTGTCATGTCATTATAATGTTTTTTTTTGATATTGACATGTTTGGATATTGACATACATTATTTTAACACGTTATCAGTGTTTTAAAACCCATTTAATGATATGTTTAAAATTTTGAAATGAATAATTAAATATACCTACTGACATACGCGCAATAAAGACGAATCTAACGACGTATTATTCATCGAAAAAGTTTAGTAGTTACTAGGGAGCATAAGAACAGACATGCATACATACAAACATACATACGGTTCTAACAAATAATCCTCTTTTTTTTGGCTTCGCCGCAGTCGTTTAAAAAGGAATTTCCCTCAATCTGTCTTCGAGTCGTTAGGTGACATCTGCGCTTACCCAGCGAAGCAAAAATCACAATAACATCTTAAAACACAGTCAGCTCAGAGAGAATGGTAAATAGAGAAATGTTGTCACTACAGGTTGTAACAAAAGTTACGCTCTTCTACAGACATGCTAAGTCCGGTTTAGTGTCACTAATGATTTGATTGTTCAGACGTCCTTAGCAGGAGGTCGTCTACAAATACAAATATTTTATTGATAACATCAATGTTACAAGTCAATTCATAATTTCAAATATGTATGTCATTATATGAGTTTTAAAACACTGATTAGGTACGCAAAAAACATATTGTTGACATTTTTGGCGGTATCTCTTACCATCAGGAGAGCGTCTCGTTCGTCTCGATACTTCTTACAAAAAAAAAAAAAATTACGTGCCAATGAATTAAAAAAATAAAAATGTCAAAATAAGGTATGCCAATATAAACAACATGACGACATGTTAATATAAACATATTATTGTCAATTCAAAAAAATTATGTCAGTATAATAAAATGACACGCCAAAAAAATCATAATTACTTAGGTACCAGTAATTCAATAATCTTGGTCTAGGTATGCACCATCGCGGTACCAGATATTCTGCCGCCAAGCAGTAGTGTGTTAACATTACCGTGTTCCGATTTGAAGGTTACTGCAGCTAGCGAAATTACAAAGCTGTCGAGACTAGAGATAAAATACATCTTTAATAGAATTCTTTGTATTTTTCTTTTCTTAAGATTTTTATCCGTGTTTGTGGTTTCTTTATGTTTGTACTTAGTCTGGCCATAAATACTGTTAAAACTAAAAATAAACAAAATATTACATTTGAATTTGGAATCTGTAATTTTTATATGATTGTTCATTGTGTTTTTTCATTTTGGCGCCAATAAATTGTACAATATTTTGCGATATTAAAATGGAGTGGGGTGACAAAGAGAACCGAATCGCTGTGATTGCACTACGCAAAGTAGGTATGGAGCCAAATGCAATTTTTAAAACTCTCCATACGCTTGGTATTGGTCAAATGTTTGTGTACCGGGCTATTAATAGGTACAATGAGACCTCCTCTGTTTGTAACAGAAAAAGATCTGGCCGTCCACGTAGTGTTCGTACGAAAAAGGTGGTCAAAGCAGTAAGGGGTAGAATTCGAAGAAATCCTGTCCGAAAGCAAAAGATTTTATTTTGCGAGATGAAGATGGCACCTAGAACCATGTCGCGTATTTTAAAAGATGACTTAGGACTTGCAGCCTATAAGAGACGCACTGGTCACTTCTTAACTGATAATTTAAAAAAGAATAGGGTGGTAAAATCAAAACAACTACTGAAGCGGTACGCAAAAGGAGGTCACAGAAAATTTTTGTTTACGGATGAGAAAATTTTTACAATTGAGCAAGATTTTAACAAACAAAATGACCGTATTTATGCTCAAAGCTCTAAGGAAGCTTCCCAATTAGTCGACAGAGTGCAACGTGGGCATTATCCGACTTCAGTGATGGTTTGGTGGGGTGTTGGCTATGAAGGAGTGACTGAGCCATATTTTTGTGAAAAAGGTCTTAAAAGGTATCAAAACATCGGCACAAGTGTATCAAGATACCATTCTTGAGAAGGTAGTTAAGTAGTTAACAACACCATGTTCAATAACCAAGTATGGTCCTTCCAGCAAGACTCGGCGCCGGTCATAATGCTCGGTCCACGCAGTCTTGTTTGGAAGCGAACGTTTCGGACTTCATCAGAGCTAAAGACTGGCCGTCGTCTAGTCCCGATCTTAATCCACTGGATTATGATTTATGGTCAGTTTTAGAGAGTACGGCTTGCTCTAAACGCCATGATAATTTGGAGTCCCTAAAACAATCCATACGATTGGCAGTGAAGAATTTTCCCATAGAAAGAGTGCGTACTTCTATTGATAACTGGCTTCAACGTTTAAAGGACTGTATTGCAGCCAATGGAGACCACTTCGAATAAGCTTGTTATATTTTAAATTGTTTTGTATTTATGTATTAAACTAACACACTGTAAAAGTAGTAAATGTTATTTGCAAAAGAAAAAAATAAATTTTCTTTGTTACAATATTTATGGCAAGACTAGGTATATTGTTTTTATGTCACAAAAATAGGATGGCCCATTCTAATATTGTCAAATTTGGCTTTTATGCTTAAACTTCTACAGAATACATTTTCCTATTTTATTATAGATCTTATATCAAAATGGGATGTTAATCGAATTTGGACATTTATTTTAGAAATCGTGTTTTTAACGTAACACCCTGTACATGGTCTGTTTATCTGAATAATACAGAGCTTTCCTGGCTCAGCAATGGATCGCGCCTCATTACCTTCCTCTTAGTATTTTTAGTGCTCACAATCTTGAAGTTATGTCAACTTTTCTTTTCTACCGTAATAATTTGTATTTGGGTCGAAGCTAGGAGTTGCAGTTTGCAACAACAATGTTGTTTTGCATTTAACACTTTTAGGAATTTAGTAACCACAAATTTGAATCTTGGTTTGATCACGTATGTAAAATTAAAAGTTATTAATAAATTAAAGCTGGCGGTGGATGGAAGCGAAAAGCCGAAGATCGGGCTGAGTGGCGTGTCTTGGGAGAGGCCTATGCCCAGCAGGGGACTAATACAGGCTGATGATGATGATGATGATGATGATAAAATTAAATTGAAAATGTAAAATAAAATTTGCTATGTATACAATGACATAGTGACTACGGACTACTTACAAAATTTAACATAAAATAATGTTGACAAAAAACAGTTTCATTCCACTAAGGTGGCTTGGTTCCATGATACATCACAGAGTTTCAGTGCTTGCCTTCTGGTTTCATCATCATCTGATGATGAAGCCCGACGGTGAGCAGTTCATTAGGACTATTCTAGTGACAGTAAACACTACTAAAAAGTCAAAAGAAAGCAAAATATGGTATTTATTTACTTGAATGACACATTTTTTCCTAGTTATTTTAAATTAAAAATCAAACGATTACTAGCTCCTAAGATTCATTTGTTTTCTGTACTTTTATTTTCCGTTTTATCGTGTGTACGATAAAGAGTTTATATCTATCTTCTACTAAACCGATTTTGATGAAATTTCTATGAGACACGATTCAGAAAGTACTTTTACAAATAAAAAAATAATTTTCTAAATCGGTTTCTAAATGACGGAGTTCTGAGGTAGCAAACAAAAAAAAGATAGAACGAAAACATTGAACACGCTACGATTGGTAGAAAATTTATTTCATAACAAACTGTAGTTTAAAAATCAAACCTGGCTATTATTTTGCTCAATTGGCAAGCCTGGATCATAGGAACTTTTTTTATAGTTAACAATGTGTTTAGGTCTAGGTGTTGACCACAGCTCACCGGATGTTAAGTGATGGTTCGGTCGAAGATGGTAAATACACCTAGCCTGGTTCTCAAGAGAGGCTGCCGGAACTGGTGGCAGATTTTCAATTCAAGAGTGGTAGCACGCTACCAGCACGCTATGATTTCCCCGCGATGTTATTCCTTCACCGGCAGTTCAAGCTCACTGTTGGGATTTGAATTCACGACTTTCGGCGAGTAAATCGACCGTGCACATATAACTTTGAAGTTAAAATAGATTAAACCAAAATTGTGTCTGCCTTAGATCCAAAATCGATGATGTGTACGACCTCATAGAAAGTTAGGGAAATTTGCGCCGAAGTAACAAAAGTAGGTCGACCCCTCTTCTTCACTAGTTAACACCAACATCAAACAACAGAACTAGGCGCGGGTGTACCACCTGCCCAGAGCCCACCTGTTCTCTACTATTTGTTCACATTAGCTTGATTTTAGTTTTGTTGACAGGACAGCTTTTGAATTTAAGTAGGTCACTACTACTACTCGGGGATATCTTTGATTAACGACATACCGTTTATCAAAATCAGTTTAGCCGATGAGTAGTTACAATGGAACACAGAGGCGGACATACTGTCAAAAGTCAAATAGAGGTTTATGTATATACACCTCTTTTTGACTTTTGGTTCGTCTGGTAATAAAAACCTTATTTAACTTACGAAACTTGAAAATATAAAACACTTGACACTGGCAAATGCTCAAAATGCGACGCCAAAATCAAAGAAGAAAAATGTTAAAAGAATAAGTCAAAATAACTTCAGCAGTGACAGCCATGTTACGTACTCGATACCAAAAAAACAACCTGCCGCCATCTAGTGCGTGCCCCTAGAAAATGATTCCCCTGGCGCGAACTTTTTGCTCGGATCGGCTTATTTGCGCAAAAAGAAGTCAAAAGACAGGGTTTTGTTTTTGCCGTCCCCCGGGCGACGTTATTGTGTCATGGACAAAGACAACTTGCAAGCGGCCGCGATGCCGACGGAGAATGTCGCGAGAAATAAACATTTTGCTGAGTAAGACGGTTACATTGTCATTGTAAGTCTAAAAGAACCCGCCGCACCGTGAACAGTAAGTAAATGCAACTTTTTCCCAATTCCAAAAAACAAGTTCTTATCTTTACTTCGGGTTTTATGGTTGGCATATTGTTGGACTACAGTAGCTATGCAGAACGCCTTAACAAAGTAAGATTTTTTTAAAGTAATGAAACGAACGTGACACTCTCCTGATGGTAAGAGATAACGCTTGTCTATGACAATTGCAGCGATACACAGAACTTTGAAAAACAAAACGAAAGTTCAGGGCATCGCTGCTTTGGCGCGCGCTTTACTTTGAAAATTTCGATGGTTAGTCTCAACAGTCCTGTTATTGCGTTAGCTGAAATACCTTTGAAACCGGAACACAGTTATATTTACACACTACTGCTTGGCGGCAGAATATCTGGTACTGCGGTGGTATGAGAACCTACTAAAAAAAGAGTAAAAAATTCAATAAGTAAGTTATTAATTTTTTATTTGCCTGCTTAAACTGCTTGTCAGGTAATTGTAAATTACCCGCTGTATTAAACATCTCGAGAGACGCCTGGGGCCGAGAGTAAAGGGACAAACTGTTAACCAGCGCTGTACAGTACAAATTTGATTTTGTCTCTGTTGGCAAACATTATTTTACTATAATTATATTGTATTAATTTCTTAATTTACATATATACCTATATTTATGTTTGTCAATAACGTTTTTACAGGTTCAACTAGCGATAATTATTTGTGCATACCGTATGTAAGGCAAAAAAGTAATTAATTTTGTAAATAAAACTTTCATCTTTCCACGAATATGTATAAACGTAGCTTCATCTGATGTAGTTTGTTGGTTTCACGAAAATTGAGGTCTTATTACAGAAAAAATTGTGTAATATATTTTTAAGGTCAAAGATGATAAAGCATACCTAGCCTGGAATAGAACTGGCTCTTAAGTGAGGCTGTCGAGACACACCGTTATCTGTTTGGTGGCAGATTTTTAACTTGAGGATGACTAGTAAACCAAGTACTAGAACATACTCTACCACCATGATTTTTTTTTGACATTACACACAGCGCCATCTGACCCCAAACTAAGCAAAGCTTGTGCTATGGAAGTCAGATAACTGATAAAATACTTAAATAGTTTTTTTTTGTAAATACATACTTATAATACATGCAGTACACCCAGACACAGAACAAATATTTGTTTATGTCACAAAATGTTTGTCCTGGGTGGGAATCGAACCCACGCCCTTCGGTTCTTGGAGCAGACATACTACCAATGAACCAACAGGGCTGTGTTTATCTCACGATGTTTTCCTTCACCGGCAACTGAAGTTTACAACATTATTGGGGTTTTAAAACACGCTAACTACTGAGCTATTATCGCTACACACGTAACATTAGGAAAGCTGTTGTCAAACACCAAGATAACTTTAAAAAAAGTTTTAATTTTTTTTGTGTGCTTTGATACATACATTTTTGTGCTTGCTCTAATATCTTTGATACCTCAGACAAATCCGGAAACCTTGTATCATTAATAACGCATCGCCTATGTAGTCGGGCTTACTCAAAATTATTTAAAAATATCTTCTCTCACCTGTACCGTGAACATACATCATCGGGGTTCCATCAATCACGTGCGTTAGCATATGATGCCATTGTTTGCACAATATTTAGAGTTGAAGTTAAAAATAACAGACTTTGTAAATAAAAGTTGAAACAGTCCTTTTCAACAAAAACCATTGTAACAGCTGTTAAATTCTGAAATGTACGGGAAAGAACTAACCATCGAATGTCTCAAAGTAATGAGCACCAAAGCAGCGATGCCTTGGATTTTGTTTTGCTACTCAAAGTTCTGTGTATCGCTGCAATAATCATAGACAAGCGTTATCTCTTACCATCATTAGAACGTATCGGTCATCTCATTAATTACCTATACATAAAAAAAAGAACGCATTTTGCTGTTTAAGGTGGTTCGATTTCTATACAAGTAATGTTTTGCCATTTATGGACAAATGGAGCATAATTTTACAGTGAAATCAAGGCTACTGGCATTCATTTTGGTCTTTATTTGCGGTAAACCACAATTGCTTGAATAAAACAATAGATTAATAACATAAAATCAAATTTATGAAGTATTTATGAATTTATGATTTTTGAATGAAACAGTAGATTTATGCTAATAATCTACTGTTTTACTGGTGCCGAGACGTGGACGCTCACACATGAGGCTGTGCACAAAATTAGAGTCGCACAGAGAGCCATGGAGAGGTCCATGCTCGGCATTAAACTCCAAGACCGAGTTCGTAATACCGATATCCGGCGACGAACGAAAGTTCGAGACGTCGGTATCGCAATTATGAACCTCAAGTGGAGCTGGGCAGGACACGTTGCTAGGCGAAGTGATGACAGGTGGAGTAAGGTTGCAACAGAGTGGTGGCCTAGGCAAGGGAAGCGGAGCGTCGGTCGTCCAGCCGCAAGATGGGTCGACGATATCGTCACCGTCGCGGGTCGAACCTGGACCAGATTGGCACAGGACCGAGGCAGATGGCATGCAAAGAGAGAGGCCTATACCCAGCAGTGGGATAAAGAAGGCTGTGGATGATGATGATGATGAAAGACCAAAATAAATGCCAGTAGCTGTGATTTCACTGTAAAATTATGCTCCATTTGTCCATAAATGGCAAACATTAATTTGTATGGAATTCGAACCACCTTAACAGTTTGGACTCTGAAAGCACAAAACAAATAGATGTCATCCGTTTTTTTTTAATTTGTGCGCGTTAGTGCGTTATCTACATATTTTTATAAATAATAATTATATCATTGATTGGAAGTATAAAATTATTCTTAATTGTGTGTTGATGAATTATGCATGGTGGTAGTGTTCACTAAACACGAGTGAGCCCACATCGACCGCAGCATCAGATATCGGAGCGATGCGGGAGCAGTAGTTACCCGATCGCCATAAATCTCGCTCCACGAACACAAATCAATTTGTCGGGTGATTTAGGCGTTTGTTTAACGGTTCCGGAGCTGCGGCAGTAATAATTAATTATACCACTGTGTCATACTGTTACAGTTTGATGTTATCTTGAGTTACTTGCCTGTTTTTCTTCTTGGTATTTGGCACCGCACTTTTTGCATTTTGCTGGTGTCAAGTATTTATTTATTTTGTTACATTCTAAGCCACAATGGAACTTAATCCTACAAATGTTATCAATGCGAAAGTTTGCGAGTCTCTTTGTCACTATTTTACGCAATAGTAACAAACGGAATTTTGGATAAAATTTGGTATGGAGGTAGCTGATACTCTGGATTAACACATACTTTTTATCCTGAAAACATGTAGCAGGTAACACTGCGGGGCGTAGCTAGTCATGATGAAATCCAGTAGGAAAGTAGTGGCGAATATACCACCAACTTCGTCGGAGTTTTAGAAGTAGCTATGAAAGATATGTTTTGCTATATTTTATTACTTTTATGCACCAGCAAATTTTCATACTATTAATACGCTCGAAAAAACACGTGATTTTTCCGTGATATTATTTTTCTGAAGGAAAAATACGTTGTTATTGTTACAACTTTACTTGAGATATAAAACCACTGAGTGTCACTAGGCTTTCAATATGTTTAGACGACTTCAAAGCAAGGTCCTCAACTTGGTAGTAATTTTTTTGTTTGCTCAGATCGACTCCATTTAAAAATCGATTAGAAATATCTATACTATTATAAAGAGGAAAGATCTAATTGTTTGTATTGAATTGGCTCCGAAGCTACTGGACCGATTTCAAAAATTCTTTCACCGTTGGGAAGCTACACTATCCCCGGGTGATATAGGCTTCGTCTTATCCCTGTATTCCCGCAGGAACGGGAACTAAAACTAAACTAAATAAAGTTGTTTAAACTGTTAGAGACTAGTAATCAATCAGAAAATAGCTTACATTAATTTCTTATAGGAACAAAAAACGAAGCACAAAATTTTTCTTAATTTTCTCCAGCTCCGTAATTCTTCGAGACAAAGAGCAGCGATACCGGCGATGCTATCAGGCGCGGCATAAATCAGCGGCCAGATATCGCCGGTTCGTGTCCATTGCTCGTTCCGCCAATAATTCAAACTAGACAAGCGCATTAGGCGATCGATGGTTGCGCCGCTCTGAATGCCGCCGGTTGCCCACCACAAATTTACAGCAGAGTTTTTGTGTAGCGACCCCGTTAGATAAGTATTTTTTGTGGAGCTTTAAAAGAGAAAAATGTTGCGCTGAATATTCAGTAGAAAGAAACTGCAAAGCATTCAAATAAAATTGTAATAAAGTGCGAAATTTTACCAAAATTCTACGGGATCACATACCTTCCAGTACACACACACACGAGTGCACGCACACACGCGCGCACACAAATATATATTTATAATTATATAAATGCAGGTTAATTTTTAATTGTTTAGTTTTTTATTTGTCTGCATTTGGCATTTTGTATCAAAATATCGGGAGAAGCCATTGGTTCCCGAAACACAGGACTATTACTAGTTCGGAGACAATGGGTTCATTTTAATGTTACCATAAAATGTGCCAAATAAAATAATTTTGAATTGAATTGAATTCTAGGGAAATACAGGCTCCGATTATGTCTGAATAGTTTTGAATTGGAAAGATTCTAAAATAAAGCTGATCTAATATTTTTTTTAAATAGTTAGTCCTGTTTAACCACAACTCACGGACTCATGGATTAGGCTTCGTGTGGGCATTCCCATGTAGCGATGACAGCTCAGTAGTTAGCGCGGTAAGTTCGCATGCCGAAGGGCGTGGGTTCAAACCCCAACAATGAGCTTGAGCTGCCGGCGAAGGAAAACATAGTGAGGAAACTATAGCATGGTGGTAGGGTACTTTCTAGTACTTGGCTGGCTAGCTACCACCCTCAAGTTGAAAATCTGCCGCCAAGCATCTAACGGTGTGTTCCGGCAGCCTCGCTTGAGAGTCGGTTCCATTCCAGGCTAGGTGTGCTTTACCATCTTCGACCACGCCTTCACTTAACATCAGGTGTGCTGTGGTCAAACACCTGGCCTGTCAACCATAAAAAAAAACAATTTTTTTGTTTTACCTTTTCTGAATTTCTCACGGAATCATAAACTTGATTACTGCATAGGTTATACAAAAACGTCTCAACACTACGTCAGACGATATCGATAGTCTGTCTATGAAACTAGGTAGGTATACACATGTAGGATATGTAAAATACTCAACCAATGCTATGTATACGAGTACATATACCTATGTACATTATCTCGGATCTAAATTATACTCTGTGGTGACGAGCATCTGTTGACATTGACAGTTGTATTGCGAGCGACACTGACGTTTATAAATACGAGTTATGGGTTATGGACACCGAGGCGATGTAGGGGTAGATACACAGATAGTCGTTGAAGTGAAACACACGTAAGTTGGTTGAACACTGACGTTTATTCCTACAATATAATGAGGGTAACCAAGTACCCTCATAAATATACTACATGTTTCCCCTTTTGAGAGAAAAAAAAAATGAAATACAAAAGTATAAATCTAATTATTATCTATTAATGTTACGTAAGTACATAATGTTAGGTATATTTGTTGCTAGTTTTGTATTACAATGCTAATTTTAGTTTTAAATTTTATACTAAGTATGAAAGTTTTACATTTACTCTTATTTTATTTTTTTTAAGTTATGTAGGTATTACATTCCTTTTTACATAATATTTAAGTGTATAATATATTTATAATAACTACAGGTTAATATGTATTACAAATCATATCCCTTATTGTTCCTGACGATTGGAACCAAGTAAGTAGGACAACATTCGTGCAGTTCGTACCCTCGACCTCGTTATCGGAACAGCTGGTGAGGACGACGTAGACTCATCCGAAAAGCTTTCAAATAAGTGCCCCTCATCGCATTCTTTAGCTTCTGGTTGTTCCTCCGCAGGTGTACTCGGTGACTTTGTGCTTACTTCCTGTGACTGTAAGTTGACCATCTGCTGCTCTTTAGTCACCGGTGTTTTTCTGCGCCTACGAACACCTGTTATCCAAACTGTATTTGTGTTACTAGCTGACCCCGCTGTTCCAGTAGTATGTCTCTGAGCCTGCCCTGAAGGACATGCCGACGTAGACCGTGACACCAAATGACTCCGAGTGCGTCTGTAACGCCCACCACTCTCGTCTTCCACCACGTACGATCGCGGTTCCGGCGCACGAGCAACTATAGATACCGGTTTTCTTGTGCCGTTACATATTAAAGTTGCCTTATCACCCGGAGACAAGCGTGCGAGCGATCTTGCTGACTTGTCATAGTGACGTTTCACCTCTTCTCTATTCGCCATCAATGCTCGATAATTGCGCTCGTTGTCTACCTGTTCACATAGTAATTTTGAATTTACTGGCAATTTTGTATTTAAACGTCTACCCATTAAAATTTGAGACGGCGAATCCAACCCGTTTCGTGGCGTAGCCCTGTAATTCAGCAATCCCATTGAAAAATCTTGTCCTGAGTCCACACATTTTTTTAATAGATTTTTGACCGTCTGTACAGTCCTCTCGCTTTTCCCATTGGATTGTGGATATATAGGTGATGATGTCACGTGATTTACTTCCCATTCTCGCAAAAACCTCTTAAATTCGTGCGAGTTATACGCGGGTCCGTTATCAGTCACGAGCTCTGATGGAATTCCGTGTCTTGCAAACTGATCACGAATGAATTTAACCACCTCCTTGGCGCTCATACTGGACAACTCTCCAACCTCCACGTAATTAGAAAAATAGTCTACCAAAATAATGTACCTTTTCTTTCTGTATTCGAATATGTCGGACGCGAGCTTGCGCCACGGCAGCGCAGGCACGTCGTGCTGTAGAAGCGGCTGACGGCGCGCGCGTGGCGCGTGCAGCGCGCACGCCGCACAGCCCCGCACCGCGCGCTCCACGTCCTCGCCCAGCCCCGGCCAAAACATCACTTCGCGTGCGCGGCGCTTACATCTTTCTATTCCGAGATGTCCCTCATGCACCCGCGAGACCATGCTATCTCTTAGACTCCGCGGAATAAATACACAATCGCCTTTAAAAATAATCCCGTCTATGTAATGTAGCTGCTCACGATAAGGCCAAAATATGTTAACTCCCGTGTTTACATCTCGTCTATTCTTAGGCCAGCCCTCCGTTATGTATCTGATCAATGACTTACAGTCCCCATCGGTGTCAGTTTCTTTCCTGACCAGCTCCATTTTATGGTCGCTAAAAGACACGTTTTTTATCATAAAACACGTTTGCACGTCCACCTCGTCCGTTACTCGGTCATGCATTAATTCCTTTAGAGGTGCCCGCGACAGCGTGTCAGCGATGTACATATACTTGCCCGGCGTATATACGACCTTGATGTCAAATCCTTGGACTCTCATCATCATGCGCTGCAACCGCGCCGGCACGGACACTAACGGTTTTTTGAACAGCGCTTCTAGTGGCTTGTGATCGGTCTGCACGGTGACATCAGACCTACCGTAAATATACTGCCTGAAGCGCTCGACGGCGAACACGATAGCCAGCATCTCTTTCTCGATCTGAGCATACCTGGTCTGCGTGTCAGTGAGCGTGAGCGAGGCGAATTCCACAGGGCGGCCGCCCTGCAGGAGCGCGGCCCCGAGCGCCACGCTGGAAGCATCCACCGTCAGCACGAGCGGCGTACGCTCGCAGTAAAGCGCCAGCACCGGTGCGCTCGATAGCTTGCGCTTCAGCTCGTCCACTGCCGAGGAGTGATGCGGCTCCCACACCCACTCCGAGTCCTTCTTCAGCAATGTTCGCAAAACATTCACACACTCCGAATACTGTGGTATGAATTTCGATAAATAATTTACCATACCTAAAAATCTCTCGAGTGATCGTCTGTCATTTGGATATGGCATCTCCATGATAGCCTTTACCTTCGAGTCATCCGCTCGCATTCCCGTCGCATCAAACTTGTGACCTAGGTAGGTAATTTCCGGCAATCCGAATTTACATTTCTCGCGATTAAATTTAATACCTATTTCCCGCGCGCGCCGCATTAATTGTTCCAACCTTTTATCATGTTCCTCCTTATTACGTCCCCATACGATGACGTCATCGATAAAAGATTCCACGCCCTCTAGGTCTTCTAAATGTTGTCTAAGTCTAGCATGGAAAACTTCAGGCGCACAGTTTATTCCATAAGGTAGGCGTAAAAATTGATATCGGCCAAACGGCGTGCCAAAAGTGCAGAGGTCGGCGCTTACATCATCAATTTTCACCATCCAGAAGCCGCACCGCGCGTCGAGCACACTGAACACCGCGGCGCCGCGCAGGCGCACCGCCAGCTCCGGCACGGTCGGCAGCGAGTACTGCGCGCGCCGTACCGCACGGTTCAGAGGTCGAGGGTCTAAACACACACGAATACTGCCATCCCTTTTCGGGACTAATACGATTGCATTTACCCAGTCAGTCGGATGCGTAACCTTTCTTACTACACCTAATGCCTCCATTCGACGTAACTCTTGTAACAATTTATCTTTAAGTCCGAATGATATTTTTCTGGTGGGACTTACAACCGGCTGTACGCTTTTATCTACAGATATACTATATTCGCCAGGTAATTTTCCTAAACCTTTAAACAAATCATCATACTGTTGAACATTTATTATATCAATGCAACTAATTAACCCTAACAAAACGCAGCCTTCCAAGCCGAGTACGTTCTGGCAATTTAAATCAGCGACAACAAACGGTAGCACGTAGTGTTTATTGTTGAACGTAAATGACACGTTATCAGTGCCCATTATCGGCAACCGGTTTCCCGTAAAAGAAAGTACTCGTTTTGCAAACGGCTTAAGGTTCATAATAGATAGGCCTAAACGTAAATATTCATTCTTAGAAATTACATTTAACATCGACCCAGTGTCTATTTTAAGCACTACATTCTTTCCATTACATAATATTTGTTTAGTCCATTCTTTATATGACTTACTGCGTACTTTGTCCTCACTGATAACGTCCACGTAAAACATTTCTTCGGAATCCTCTTCACTTTCGCTAGCCGCAAAATCTACGCTCAAATTAAGAACTTTACTGATTGCCTTCTTTTGTTCACACACTCGCGAAAAATGGCCTTTTTTATCACAAACAAAACACATCGCAGTGTTTGCCGAGCACCGATCGCCGCCCGTGCAGCGACTGTTCCCGCACTTACGGCACGGCACGCGCGACGCGCCCGCGCCGCCGCCGCCGCCGCTGCCGTCCAACGCCCAGACACCGCGCGGGGCTGCGCCGGCGCCGCCGCCGCGTCGCCGCCCGCTTACACGGCGCGGGTCTCGACCACCGCGCCCACTGTGCACCGCGTTCACTTGTACGTTCTCCGACGAACCGCTTATGCACTGACTTTCCTCCTTTGACATTTCTGCCGCCTGACAGATTTGCATCGCTTTCGCTAACGTTAAATCATCCGTACGAAGTAATCGATCTCTCACAGTGTTGTTGTTGACACCGCAAACAATCTTATCACGCAGTAAACTCTCGTTCAAATCTCCGAATTCACATTGTTGACTCAACACACGTAGCGCTGTCGCATACTGGTCAATATTTTCTCCATCTTCCTGGCTGCGCGTGAAAAATTTATAACGACGCACTGTGATGTTCGGTTTGGCACCGAAATATGAGTCAAACTTTTTCAAAACACAGTTCACATCATCTTCACTTTCGCCCGTCTCAAAAGTGAACGTCGTGAAAACTTCGTATCCCGCTGATCCAATGAGGTTCACCAACAGACTCGCCTGTACTTCCTTAGGCTCTTTGCTCACTCCAGACGCTTTAAGAAACACCTCGAAAAGCTTCCGCCATTTGCGCCACGCCTCGGAGCGCACAGCCGGACCGCCTTCGAGTGATAACTCCGCCGGAGGACGCGCGTGTTCCATAATAAATATGTATTTACGACACACTAATAAATAAATTTGATTAAAATAATATTTTATAGGTTCGGCTAGTTTTTAGAATAAAAATAAATCCCGCCGCTGCCACCATGAAGTGAAACACACGTAAGTTGGTTGAACACTGACGTTTATTCCTACAATATAATGAGGGTAACCAAGTACCCTCATAAATATACTACAGTCGTCACCGCAGCTGTCTCGATTAGTAAGTAAAGAAACCAAGTTGTAAAAAGGTTATCGTTGTTTCATTTCTGAGATAGAAGGCTAGGTCCTTTATAGTAGGTCTTAGCAGTGTTATAAAGCATCTACTTGAACTAGTTATATAGACATCAAATAGATGGTTGATATTTATTGCGGTTGGCGTACAAACGCTGGCTATAAAATATATTGTAACAAAGCTAGGTTTTCTGATCGCTACATCATAACAACAAACTACGCAATAAATCGCGATGCAGACAAATGCAGTCAAGATAAAGGTTGGAAGACTAACCTTTATTTTTACTACCCTGCACCACTATTTTGTTGCCAAGTCACACTTACTTGGTGGTAGATCTCCTTAGTGGGAGGTCGTCTAGGTAGGTACCTGTTCTGTCGCTAAGCAGTAGTGTGTCAACATTACTGTGTTCCGGTTCGAAGTGTACTGCAGCTAGCGAAATTACTGGGCTGTTGATTCTAACCATCGAAAGTGTCAAAGTAATGAGCGCCAAAGCAGCGATGCCCTGGACTTTGTTTTGTTACTCAAAGTTCTGTGTTTCGCTGCGATGGTCATGGACAGGCGTTATCTCTTACCATCAGGAGAGCGTCTCGTACGTCTCATTACTTTTTACATTAAAAATAAAAAAGCGCTACATAAGTTTAGTTCTTAAATATGAAAAACAAACTTTCGTTTGCATTTCGTTTGTGTTCTCCAAAACGTAGTAGTGAGTTTTGTAGTTATGATAGCTCAATGGTTAGCGCGGTCAGTTTGCACGCTGAAGGGCGTGAGTTCAAACCCCAACAATGAGCTTGAGCTGCCGGTGACGGAAAACATCGTAAGGAAACCATAGCATGGTGGTAGGGTGTTTTCTAGTACTCGGCTGGCTAGCTACCACCCTCAAGTTGAAAATCTGCCGCCAAACACCTAACGGTGTGTTCCGGCAGCCTCACTTGAGAACCAGTTCCATTCCAGGCTAGGTGTGTTTACCACCTTCGAGGTGAGCTGTGGTCAAACACATAGACTGTCAACCATAACTATATATAATAGGTAATATATATTAACGCATTCGTTTCCAACTAATTTTCACCGACTAAAATATCTTCCAAAACGTATCTACAGCTTTTTTACTATGAGTACATTAACGGACTATTTTTAAACCTTTTACCCGAATGAAAGTTACAATTTGGCCGCGGGGCAGGCGAGTAAGCCAGCGGGCAGGTGGTAGGCTGCCAAAGGCTCGTAATCTGTGGTGGCCGCGTAAAAGCCTTTCCTATTACGTATTCCTTTTTAGTTCCCGCTATGTTGTAATACCTCTAATGCGCCGAAAATAAGACTTATTAAGTTTGACTGCCGCGTTAGTGGAGCGAGGGCCTCAGGCCACTCTTGCTCAGCTAATGCTTTTAGTTAAAATACATTTGGATGTTGGTTAGTGCTTTTTAACTGACGCAAAAAAGGAGGAGGTTCTCAATTCAGCTGTATGTTTTTTGTATGTTACGTGATAATTCCGCCAAATTTTTTTTTTTTTTTTTAATGTGAAAGATAATGAGACGAACGAGACGCTCTCCTGACGGTAAGAGATAACGCCTGTCCATGACCATTGCAGCGATAAACAGAACTTTGAGTAATAAAACAAAGTCCAGGGCATCGCTGCTTTGGTGCTCATTACTTTGAGACTTTCGATGGTTAGACTCAACAGCCCAGTAATTTCGCTAGCTGCAGTACCCTTCAAACCGGAACACAGTAATGTTTACACACTACTGCTTGGCGGCAGAATATCTGGTACTGCGGTGGTACCTACCTAGATGACCTCCTGCTAAGGAGATCTACCACTAAGTAATGGTTGACAGGCTAGTTGTTTGACCGCAACTCACCTGTTGTTAAGTGATGATGTGGTCGAAGATGGTAAAGCACAGCTAGCCTGGAATGGAACTGGTTACACAAAATTTATTTTAAAAAGCCGCTTAAGTGCGATTCGGCCTGGCGCACCGTGGGGTCCGTACAAACTTGTCGGAATGTAAATAGTTCGTCCGTTATGGGAACTATGAAAGCTTGGATCATTTGGTATGGAGGTAGCTGATACCCTGTATTATTTAACACACACACATTTTAAAACCGAAAATATATAGCGGGTAACAACGCGGGGCGCAGCTAGTTATCGATAAAAACGGCGAAAAAATCATGTTTGTTGTTTGTTGTATCCCTCAAATATTTAGTAGTCAAATTTTATCAGTTTTTGATACTTTTTGTTATAGCGGCAACAGAAATACATCATCTGTCAAAATGTCGACTGTCTAACTATCACGGTTCATGAGACACAGCCCGGTGACAGACGGACGGACAGCGAAGTCTTAGTAATAGGGTCCCGTTTTACCCTTTGGGTACGGCACCCTAAAAAAGAAAACACAGATGAATTAATACGTACCCGGAATCGAACTCACAATACCAATAATGGCTACTGGAATATCTAGTGAAAGATACATAATGCTGACCTGATTAACGCGGGGTCACAAAACCAAATTATACTAAAACTAAACGATCGCCAGGGACGGCACCGTTTCCACCCGCCGCCGATTACTGGGCCGCTAATTAATGACTCTGACTGCCCACTGATGGGCTCATGTTGTAATTACATGTGTCTTTATATGTTGTGCATGTCAACGAGGTGGATTCTTGTGTAGATGATGATAGCTCAGTGGTTAGCGCGGTAGGTTCGCATGCCAAAGGGCGTGGGTTCAAACCCCAACAATGAGCTTGAGCTGCCGGTGAAGGAAAACATCGTGAGGAAACCATAGCATGGTGGTAGGGTACTTTCTAGTATCTACTCGAATGGCTAATAACCACCCTCAAGTTGAAAATCTGCTGCCAAGCATCTAACGGTGTGTTCCGGCAGCCTCGCTTGGGAGCCAGTTCAATTCCAGGCTAGGTGTGCTTTACCATCTTCGACCACACCTTCACTCAACATCAGGTGAGCTGTGGTCAAACATCAAGCCTGTTAAACATAAAAAAACCGGCTAAATTCAAGCTAACTTCGTGTACTGACATTACCCGAAACATAATATACAGTGCTAGCTACGCTCCGCGGTGTTACTCACTACATGTTTCCGGGATGTGTTAATCCAGGGTCTCAGCTATATTCATACCAAATTTCATCCAAATCCGTTCATTTGTTTTTGCGTGAAAGAGTAACAAACATACATCCATTCATCCTGACTTTCACATTTATAATATTAGTGGGATGGTATTTGACATGTTTTCTTGACATTTGTAATGTCATTTTCGACATGTTTTATTTTATATATAGACATATATATAGGTAGATCTCCTTAGCAGGAGATCGCCTAGGTAAGTACCACCGCAGTATACCAGATATTCTGCCGCTAATCAGTAGTGTGTAAACATTACTGTGTTGCTGTTTGCAGGGTACTGCAGCTAGCGAAATTACTGGGCTGTTGAGACTAACCATCTAGTCTCAAAGTAATGAGCGCCAAAGCTGCGATGCCCCGGACGTTGTTTCGTTACTCAAAGTTCTGTGTATCGCTGCAATGGTCATGGACAGGCGTTATCTCTTACCATCAGGAGAGCGTAGCTTCCGTCTCAATACATTTTACATTTAAAAAAAACTGTCCCTGTTTATCTAGTAGAATCTCCACGATAATTTTATCATTTAACAACAAAAGGTTTCCCATCTAATTTACTTTGATCCTCATGACAGACTCAGAATGAAGAACAGGAGTAGTTACTTGCCTTCATCATGTCTTCAAAGCTTTTAGAGGCATTCCTTTAAAATTACTTCAAAGCTCTTTCTGGCTACATTTTGTCTTATTAAAATCATAAAAATAATTAATCGCAGGAACGCCGAGTCTTTCAACGGGGCAGAGGGTAATTGAATCTAATAACTTTAATATTTATTAATAGATTTACAAATGCGAAAATTTACTTCTATCAAAGAAGGTATACACAATACTTATATACTTTTGACAGTATAACTTTTTAATCGACTCAAAAAAGTAGGAGGTCCTCAATTCGACTGTATTCTTTTTTTGAATGTTTGTTACGCGATGATTCCCCCAATTATGAATCGATTTTGATAATTCTCTTTTGCTTGGTAGATCATACTTCAGAGAGTTCCATATAAATTTATCGAAAGCGATCGCTGTGAAGCGAAGCTGTCTAAAAACATCGATAATATTTTCGTTTACTCGGAAACCTCGCTGTTTCATTGGAGCAGTGCGCTTAGTTGGCCTAAGGGCCATAGAGTCGGTTTTTTAAAATTGTAAATTTGTATATTAATTATGGAATTTTTTTGAAACGAACGATACGCTCTCCTGATTGTAAGAGATAGGCATGTCCATGACCATTGCAGCGATTCACAGAACTTTGAGTAACCAAACAAAGTCCAGGACATCGCTGCTTTGGCGCTCATTACTTCGAGACTTTTGATGGTTAGCCTCAACAGCCTTGTAATTTCGTTAGCTGGGTACTGGTCCTTCAAACTGGGACACGGTAATGTATACACACTACTGTTTGGCTGCAGAATATCTGGTACTGCGGTGGTACCTACCTAGACGACCTCCTGCTAAAAAAATCCACCACCAAGTAATTATGTAAAATATTTGTTTGATTGTAACATCTTTGGCCGCGCCTGTTTTTGAACACTTGGTTCTTTTTTTGAAACTCTGAAGTCACGTCACCGACATGCTAAGACCGTTTGTCTTAATAACATTTAGTAAAATAGTTTGCGTCGCGAAGTAAACTTGTTCTGAAAAACTGCAAAATCTTGGATACAACTGCTGAACGCATCTGTATGTGTGAGTACGAGAATGTAATACGGGATAATCGAGCAACACGGAGGGAATGGCGCCGGCGGGGGTCATTCCCGTAATTCAAAAGTTTGCACAAGTTTATTCGATATTAATTTTGTAAGTTTGGAAACATACGGACAGTTTTATGTGCGGGATTGTAACGTTATTGAAAAGGCTTAAGCTGGCGGTGAAGGAATGCATCTATGATGGTTTTATTTTTTTTTATGTAAAAAGCAATGAGACGAATGAGACGCTCTCCTGATGGTAAGAGATAACGCCTGTCCATGACCATTGCAGCGATAAACAGAACTTTAAGTAACATAACAAAGTCCAGGGCATCACTGCTTTGGCGCTCATTACTTTGACACTTTTAGTTGAGTTAGCCTCAACAGCCCAGTAATTTCGCTAGCTGCAGTACCCTTCAAACTGGAACACAGTAATGCTTACACACTACTGCTTAGCGGCAGAATAACTGGTACTGCGGTGGTACCTACCTAGATGACCTCCTGCTAAGGAGATCTACCACCAAGTGAAATCAATATGATCTATGATCTAGTATGGTAAAAGCATGTGTTGCTATCATCGTTGTTGTTCATACCTTTGTGCTTTGTGAATATACACGAATAAATAATAATTTATACCACAACAAGAATAAAATGTTGTCTTTGAGCCGCCTTCGTGAGTTCTATGCTTGCTGTTCAAACCTGGAAGTGATCGCTCTAAGCGATAAGGCTGACGATTGTTTCACTATATTTGGAAAGTTTAATCTGTATTTTTTTTACATTTTTGTAATTTTAGTGTGAACAATAAAAAGATATTTGCAATGATTATGTCACACAACACAACCAATTTTGAATTATTATTTATCAATCTACGCAATAAAAATAATTTTGCGCTTTATTAATTGATAGGATAAGCACATACCTACTATGAGTTATCTTTCTGTCATGATGAACTCCCGTGTGTTTCCGTCATCGACTTAACAAACTGCTATTAAATTCGAGTATTTAAGAAACTTTGCCCCGAAATTATCACAGACTAGCTTTACCTCACGGGTTCACGTGCCGTTCCACGTGAACTATCTATGTATAGCTATCTCACTTTTTATGGTCGACAAGCTATGTATTTGATCAAAGCTCACCTGATGTTATGTGACGGTATGGTCCAAGATGGTAAGCACACCTAGCCTGGAATGGAATTGGCTCTCAAGTGAGGCTGTCATAACACACTGTTAGGTGTTTGGCGGTAGATTTTTAGTCAGATATCCAATGTGCACTTAGTAATTTGCTGATGTAGATGAAAACAGCGGGCGCGCTTGAGATCGATGCAACGTATGTAAAAGAGATTTTAACAGATGGTGATTTAGAATTCAATACTGCGTAGGAATTAGTAGGTATTGCATGGTGGTAGAGTATTTTCTAGTTCGGCTGGCTAGCTACCACACGAGAGTTAAAAATCTACCGCCAAGCACCTAACGGTATGCCGGTAGCCTCACTTGTAAGCCAGTTTCATACCATCTTCGACCACACCGTCACGTAACATCAGGTGAGCATAAATTAAAAAAATCAGATATAAATAAGTAAATATCGTGGGACTATACACAACAGTGCAATCTGGCCCCAAACTAAGCAGAGTGATGGAAGTCAGGTAACTGATAGAAAACATAACTACTTTTTTTTTTGTAAATACATACTTATAATACATACAGAACACCCAGACATAGAACAAACATTTGTTTATTCACAAAATGTTTTTTTGGTCTGAGTGGGAATCGAAGCCACGCCCTACAGCTCTACTCTCTAGATATACTAGCAATGAGCCAAGGGGGCTGTCAGTCCCGTTGGCTCATTGGTAGTATATTGTCATAATCTGTACAATATACATATCCCGAGCTAAATTAGGCTAAATGCTAAAAGCTGCCGAAAATGGAAGTCAATCAGAAACTCAATGATGTTAATGCAGCACTTCAAAGCCCGTGTCAACCTCTTGTCAATTAGTTTACGATACCGGGACCTGTCTACGTCATGAGGATAAAAGTACTTTTTTCATTTTAAATAGGCTTGCGTTTTATCTTGCCTGATGAACTTGCCTGATGCGGTCTACGAAGGAGCACGCTCGCCTAGAAGACTTTACTTGGCGGTAGATTTTCTTAGCAGGAGATCGTCTAGGTAGGTACCACCGCAGTACCAGTTATTCTGCCGCTAAGCAGTAGTGTGTAGACTGTGTTCCAGTTTGAAGGGTACTGCAGCTAGCGAAATTACTGGGCTGTTGAGACTAACCATCGAAAGTCTCAAAGTAATGAGCGACAATGCAGCGATGCCCTGGACTTTGTTCTGTTACTCAAAGTTCTGTGTATCGCTGCGATGGTCATGGACAGGCGTTATCTCTTACCATCAGGAGAGCGTCTCGTTCGTCTCATTACTTTTTACATAAAAAAAAAAAGAAGAAACCGATTCACTCGAAACTTGAAGGCACTCAAATTGTTTAAATCCGGGATTACCCACTCGGGCAGCAAATTGCTAAGCAATCTTAGCGTTTTATTTCATTAAATCCTATTATAAATGTGAAAGTTTGGATGGATGAACGTTTGTTACTCTTTCACGCAAAAACTACGGAACGGATTTGAATGAAATTCGGTATGGAGGTAGCTGAGACCCTGGATAGACTATATACATAGGTTTATGTAGTATATGTGTATACTATGTAGTGTAATGTAAATCGAGGCCTAAAACCAAGTATTTATCCACCACAAAATTATTATACGATGATATTTTTAGAGATTTTTTTTTTTTTTTTTTATACATAATAGGTTCGCGTTTGACCACACCCTGCCTGATGTTAAGCAGGATGCAGTCCAAGATGAAGCACGCTTACCTAGAAAAAAACCTGTTTACTCTAGATTTGAAGACACCCAAATTGTACTTCACGGGAAAAACAGACGCCGGCAGAGAGTTCCACATCCTCGCTGTGCGTATGAAGAACGTGGAATCGAAGCGCTTAGTCCGTAATAATACGAGATATTAAAATACGGAGTCGGGTAAAGAAAACGAAAAAATAAATCATGAAAAATACGGTCTCCGCGGAGAGGAGTTTCCAGAATTTCGAGATTCATGCAAGATTGTAGAACACCATAAAATACAACTCTGTAAATTCTAGTTTTACTCGATCTTCAGGTACTGTGTGTAAACTACATTCCGTGAACGACATTTTAGGACGTACATGTACATTTTAAAAGTTATTCTACTAAAACCACTAATACTATAAACCACTAATACCACCACTAATATTAACCACTAATATTATAAATGCAAAAGTATGGATGGATGGATTTACAATCCGGTGACGTTGTCGAGGTCATCTGCGGCCAAACACAATATCATTAAAAAAAGATGGATGGATGGATGTTTGTTAGTCTTTCACGCAAAACTACTGAACGGATTTGGACGAAATTTGGTATGGAGGTATCCGAGGTCCTAGATTAATATATAGGTTACTATTTATCCCGAAAACATGTAGCAGATAACACCGCGGGGCGCAGCTAGTTTTATTATAATTTAAACAATACGTAAAATAAGCAATGCCATAGCAAATTTATTAGCAGATGTAATGAGAATTAACAGCTCTCTTGATATTAAGAAACAACGTTTCTCCATGACCATTGCAGCGATACACAGAACTTTGAGTAACAAAACGAAAGTTCAGGAACACAATAATTTTTACACACTACTGCTGGCGGTATCTGGTACTGCGGGCCACCAAGTAAAATATTTGCTTGGATGGAAATACATATATAAACTCACGGTTTACCCCGAATTGCCATAACCAGTCCTCCTAACCATCATAAAGTTGCCTAAAGAGATCCCCTTTAGCAATAATGTCCCTAGTTGTTACATTTAGTACGGTAAGTTTACTTTTCTTCTTAAGTGTGGACAATAAAGAGTCCATCGATCAATCAATCAATCAGCCCCATTACGAAAACAAATCAACAAACAACAACTGTCATTATTGTTATATTATTCATGTCGTCATTTCTTATGTACTCGTATATCCTAGTGCTGTGTTTCATTGAATAAACGTTTCTTTCTTCCTTTAAATAAAATAAATATCGCACACAACGCCATCTGACCCCAAAATAAGGAAGACAGACAGACAACTGATAGAATACTTAAATAGTTTTTTTTTTGTAAATACATACAGTACACCCAGACACAGAACAAATATTTGTTTATATCACAAAATTCTTGTCTTGGGTGGGAATCGAACCCACGCCCTTCAGCTCTTAGAGCAGACATACTACCAATGAACCAACAGGGCTGTCAAATAAGTAATTTATTACATTATCCCTGACGGTGATTGCTCTGCGGAGTGAACCTGACAGCATCCGGTTTCACTCCTTTCCATCAGCTCAACATTCCCGGGAATAAATACTGAGCAGCCTTTGATATTGGCTGTTGACAAATCGTGATCAAAAACATTAATGCTACGTCGAGGAAACCCGTTAAAAACCCGTATTTGCTTCGAAGGAAGTTATAATGATTTCCCTATTCAATGAACACGAACGCCGCTGTCTGCAGCACAAAGACTTGTTATTATCAGTGTACATGTACCATCTGTGTATATTTCAGTTTCAATTAACATTTATTCACTAAAATAGAGTGCGATGCAGGTTATTTTATAGTCTGATATAATTATATTAATTCCTATTTTGCTATATCTCGGCCTGCGAACATAAACAGCAAAGTAATAAAGATAAATAGATAAATAAATACGAGTATTGTCAGAAACTCCAACTGTAGGTTTGGTCACACAAGACGAGGCTTTGTCTCCATGAAGAAGGGCACCGGATGTGGCCGAAACTACAGTCGAAGTTTTCGGTACAATTAAACGTGAGTAATCCCTATTTACCTGGTGGTAGATCTCCTTAGCAGGAGGTCGTCTAGGTAGGGACCACCGCAATACCAGTTATTCTGCCGCTAAGCAGTAGTGTGTAAACATTACTGTGTTCCGGTTTGAAGGGTACTGCAGCTAGCGAAATTACTGAGCTGTTGAGACTAACCATCGCAAGCCTCAAAGTAATGAGCGCCAAGGCAGTGATGCTCCGGACTCTGTTTTGTTACTGAAAGTTCTGTGTATGGTCGTGGACAGGCGTTTTATCTTACCATTAGGAGAGCGTCCTGATCGTTTCATTACGTTTACATTAAAAAAAATTGTTGGATTTTGGACGAATTATTTTTTAGCTAGAATCTTTTTATTTTTATGTACTTCTGTCAGTTGGTCTGCCGCCATGCACTGTGTAACTCTCACACGAGTCCTCTCAGATCTCCTCTCAACATTTATACTGCAGTGAGGCTCCACTGTCACAATCTCCCTCCGTGTATCTTCATTGCTCTCTCGAATGCAAATACCCGAGTCTTGCCGACAAACGACGGCAATTTGTGTCGAATGTCATAAAAGTAAATCAAATATTACCGACCAGGGCTGTAATATAACATGGAACTCGGTTCGAGCAACCTATCTTGGGAGTTGAATAAAATATTATATTTTCAGAATGTAGAAAATATTAATCCCATTATTGGGCGACTCTTAAAGTTTTGTTGGCATATATTACCTATAAATCTTGTATATTTAATAATTGATTGGTTCAGGCGTTTCTGGAAGTTGATTTTGACTGTTCAGCTTGAACACCCTCGGCACTCGAAGAGTAGGCACACGTCCTGATGATGCCTCGTGTAGACAGACTGCACACATCTTCGAGTTTTTTTATATAAACATATAGACGTATAGATCACAATTTTTTTTTTAACCGTTTGAAGTCAGAAACAATACATTTAAAAAAGAAAGAGATGTACGCCGTGGGATTCGAACCCAGGACCTCCAGAAGCCAAACAGTCTCCCAACTAAGTTGTCGAAACTTTATTTGCTTCTTAGAAAAAATATAAAAATAAAAAGTGTTTTCTCTAGAAGTTTATTTAACAAAATACTATACAGCTATACCTAAATGTTTACCTGTCTCAAATTATGAACACCTTGTCTTCAAGCCCACTTGTAATTTGACGAATCAATTGATAGCGTATTTTAGACCTTACACTAGCATTTATTAGTTACAAATACAAATACCTACAATTTTTTTATTGATAACACCAATGTTACAAATTATCATTACATGTCAACATAAAAATGTCACAATAAGGTATGTCAACATATGTACATGTCAATGTACTTTTTGTAGCCATGACAGCTTAGTGGTTAGTGCGATCAGTGCACACACCGAAAAGAGTGAGGTCAAACCCCAACAATGAGCTTGAACCTGACCCTAAATTATGCAAAGCTTGTGTACTTAATGAAATTCATGTAACTGATAGAAGACTTTAAAACTTTTTTTGTAAATACTTACTTATTATACATATATAGAACACCCAGACAAAGTACACACATTTGTTTATACTACAAAATGTTTGTACTGTGTGGGAATCGAATCCACTCCCTACAGCTCTTAAAGCAGATACACTACCAATAAGCCAACAGGGGTGTCAAAGTTTAGAGAAGCTACTTGGGGTTTCTGGGGCACAAATATGACGAAGAGTTTTGTTTTTTTTTAGCGGAAATAGAACGAGACTAATAAAGATAACATTATTGTAATATGACTCGGTTGTTATCGTTACTATGATGTGGAGAAGTTGGACGGATTGGAGTTTTGGCGCCAACATAAAAGGTCCGTCCTGTCATCACATTGTATTTATTTCCTCAAAACTTTTTGGTAAAAAGTAGTTTTGGGGGAACTTGATTACATAATAATGTTTGTATCAAATTAATTAATTTTGAATAATGTAATGACACGTATCTAATAAGTTGTTTCTAAAACTCCATGAAGACTCCAAATGATGTTGTCATCTTTATACGGTTACCATAAAAACTAAGTCAAGTCCACGTCGGACTTGACTTCGTCTTGTAGGATTATAATACACACAACTGCTGAACAGATTTGTATGATATTTATTACAAATGTAGATAGCTTAATACGGGCATACGTCACTTTTTACCTACACAGCAAACACGCGTAATACCACGGTGTAGATAGTCAATTATACATATACCTATATATTTATACGATAATTTCATTTTTTTTGAACGATGGACATCTGAAAATATACCAAGCGCATGCTTTATGTTATGGACATCCACATGCGGCCGCCATTCCTTATTATATAATAACCCCCTTGTTGTGCAGTCGGTTAAAAATAAGACGCAAATTGTGTGTATGTGCAGTAGTGTGGCAAGAGTGGGAGGTGCACACGACGGCTACCGCGGCGGAGGCGGGCGGGCCGGCGCTGGTGACCTGCGCGGCGCCGGCGTCGCTGCGCGAGCACGCCGCCGTGGCCGCCTGGTATCGAGACGACGCCGTGCTGCCACCTGCCGACCACCTCGGTAAGTGGTAGTTACATCTATTGATATTAAAACATTGGTAGGAACCAACTAGCAATAAGTCTCTTGATTAGAAGGATTATAGTAGAAGGACCAGCATCGGACAGTTCTGGTACAAGGTAACGTGCCTTTCTGCACTCGATCATGGCCGCCTGGTGTCGCGGTGGTGCCATACTTCCCGCTTGCTTGCGAAAAGTAAGCTTATCTTAGCTCTATACATCTGTAAGATACTCGACCAATGCTATGTATAAGTAAGTATAATTGTCTCTGTACATTATCTCGGATCTAAATTATACTCTGTGGTGACGGGCATCTGTTGACATTGACAGTTGTATTGCGAGCGACACTGACGTTTATAAATACGAGACAAGGGTTATGGACACCGAGGCGATGTAGGGGTAGATACAAATACTCGTCACCGCAGCCGTCTCGATTCGGTGTTTGTAATAATGGAAAAGTAAAGCAAGTCAAGCTTATCGTTGTTTTATTTGAATTCGTTGTTTTTTCTGACGTAGAAGGCGAAGTCTTCATAAAATGACGTGACAGTAAAACAAATAGACTTAATATAAAGTTAGACTTTATAACCTAAATTGACACTTCAAAAAACATTTGAGATAAACATATTTTGTCTGTAAGTTAGCATGTGAGTTTTGGCGGGAACGCGGGAAGAGTCGTGTCGCTCCGTTGTATTTTTTTCCAACACTAGTGTTTTGTCGAGTGTTTATGCATAGAAATGGTGGTGTTTTATTCACAAAGTGCCGAATTACAAGCGCGAGTGTGGGAAAATGATATAATGTGGTGAAACATGAGTTTTCGTGTTGCTTCCAAAACTCCATCGAAGCTTTATAGTAAAGTTGCCACTACTTTACTAAAGCATGACTGGAATTAACTGACACGAACTGGACTTGACAAAGACGACTTTGACTAAAACTAGCTACGATGGCACTTATTTAACTTTTGAAACTTGAAAATATATAATTACTTGACACTGGCAAATGCTAAAACGCGACGCCAAAACCAAAGAAAAAAAAAAGTTAGCATGTAGCCTTTTGAATTTATCCTGTTTAGTGTGCCTTAGAATTAAAATAAAAAATAAATATCTAGCGTGGATTTGGGAAGCGGGCGGAATTAAGTTTTCCAAGCTAACTATTATAGGTACAACTCAAGGTTATCGCTTGTTATACTTACTCAACACCAACTCAAAGTAAGCATAATATTGAAATCCAATCGCTTGTGTGAACTGTCATATCACATCAAAAGATAGCATAATGATAGACGCAGAGTACATGACATGCATTGTATTACACACAATGCCGTCATTTTGAAATTCAAGTCTCACTCATCTCAGTGATCGAGTGGTGTTTTGTGCAAAACTAGTCGTCATATGACAAATATTGTCAAAAACAAAAAAAAACAAGCATATTTTCGTATGCAGCCGGCACTACGCTTCTAACAGACGAGGGTTGGCGGCTGATCGTACGGTCGGTGCGCGCAGAGGACGCCCGCGCTCAGTACTCATGTTCGGTGCTGGATTCACTCACCGGTGAGCGGCGGAGAAGCACACCCGTCACTATTGATGTTACACGTAAGTATAAAATATGTACATCAAATCTTAATACATTTTAGGCGGTATATAGACAATCGACAACTTCCGGATCAGCCTTAATTTTATAAAGCGTCCCACTACTGAGTGCGGGCCTCGTTTAATTGTGAGAAGGGTAAGGTCACGGTTCCCAACGCCGGACAATTGCTAGTAGACATACTTCGCATAACTTCGTAAACTATCTATGTAACTTTGTAAAAAATGTGATTATATCCTATTTTATACAGTGTAATTAAGTACCTAATTAATACTTGTAAAACCCTAGAGTTAGTTATGCAGTATTAATACCTAATTTGGTATTTTTTAATTTCTCACAATAACTTTCAGCGTCAAGCGTGGCGTCACCCCCGCGCGCTGTCTCGCACGGCCAGTGGGAGGCCACGGTGAGGCGAGGCGGGGACGTGGTGCTGCCCTGCCTAGTGCACGCTAACCCTCCCGCTACCATCACGTAAGTATTGTCTTCATTTTTCTTTTTTATATTCTGTTTTATGATTTGATCTAATATACTCTATTACTATTATGACTTGATCGCTACTACTTTGAAACTTTGAACTTCATAGAAAACACAACGAACATGTTTTTTTTTTACTAACAGACTAGGCATGTATTTTTCAACGATGATCACTCACACGATGGAGTGACGATGTGGCCGAAGATGGAGCACACTTGCCTAGGAAGTACTTATTTACGTTTTTAATCCCGGATTATAATTAGTTGTATAGATTAGTATTTTACCAAACGTTAAATAGTAGAGTATTTCTTATAGTGTGTATTTAGTTAGAAATAAAAAAGGATATTTTAAATTTTATTTTGTTTACTTCTTTAGACTGTTTTATTGTCCCTTCTTTTTATTCTTGTTAAAACATTTTTTCTTTCAAACTCACGAAATGGAATTCCAAAAACAATTGTCTCGGACAAAGAAACCAATTTGTTAGCAATTTTATAGAACAGTTACTTAGTATTTTTGTTGTAAAAAAACTGATGTTTTTGTATAATTTGATTGCTAAAGTCTCAACTAAAGCACGATGGTGATAAGGTCAACTTTAACACTTTTTTAAATGTAAAAAGTAACTAGAAATACGAAACGCTCTCTACAAATACAAATACTTTATTGAAAACACTAATGTTACAAGTCACTTCAAAATTTTAAACATGTCATTAAATGGGTTTTAAAACACTGATTAATTACATGTCAAAATAAGGTATGTCAATATCCAAACATTGTCAATATAACCTTATTAGGTTATATTAACTCTTAACTCATCTTAACTTAACTCTTGATAGTAAGGATAACGCATGTCCATGACCATTGTAGCGATACACAGAACTTTGAGTAGCAAAACAATGCCCAGGGCATCGCTGCTTTGGTGCTCATTACTTTGAGACTTTGAGACTTCAGCCCAGTAATTTCGCTAGCTGCAGTACCCTTCAAACCGGAACACAGTAATGTTTACACACTACTGCTTAGCGGCAGAATATCTAGGGTACTGCAGTGGTGCCTACCTAGACGACCTCCTGCTAAGGAGATCTACCACCAAGTGAACATTAATATATAGTCATAAGTAGGTACTCTCGACTAGACGTAAACAAAGTCGTGTTTTAATAGAAATAGTATATTCTATGAACATGATAATATTGTGAATATTTATGTTCTCCTAATAGAATATTATATTGGATAAACAACGCTGTGCTTGTGTAGGACAAAATAATATTTTGATTTAGATGTTTAGCCAAAAAGCTTTTACAGTAAATAGGTGCGGTGTTTATTGCCAGATACTGGCTACCCTGCGGTTTTACTTGGATTGTCCGGGATAAAAACTAGCATATGTGACAATCCAGAGTAATGGCTAGTTCTGTTCCATATTTTAGTTAAATACATACTTTAGCCTGGAGAAATATTGTTGTTCAGTCGGGTTGTCTGTAACAAATAGATACAAACTTTCGCCTTCATATCATTAAGGTGTGATTAAATTTAAGAAGTCGGTTACTATAGACACATTTATGAAGCTCCAAACGTGCGAAAGCTTGTGAGTGTATGTTGTGTGAGTATGAGTTCAAGTGAACGTATGTGCGTGTTTGTCCGCGCGTGAGTGTGGGCGGGTGTGTGTGGTGTGTGTACGCGCGTGTAGTGTGTGAGCGTGTGTAGATGTCTCACTGTGTGTGTGTATGTTTGCTATTTGTTCATTAGTCATTAAATTAACCACGGAGATGGTTTTTATGGAATTATGATATACAAGAGTAAATTTGTATCCCACAAAATAGCATAAGCGTAATAAAGTATGTGTGTGTGTGTGTGTGTAATTCATACATTGTTGTGCTTACTTAAACAAGCAATGCAATTAGCGTTAGTCATGTATAATTATCATTGTAATTGCTATTGTGAAGTCTTAATTAAAAAAAATTGTCAATAAATATTAATGTATTTTCAACTAACATCAAGCCCCTGTTTGACAGCAGGAGAACTCGCAGGGCGGTGCCTGTTCAAGTATTCCCATCAAATAACTTTCCCGGCACAACATCCAATCCTTTCAAAACACACGAGATACCACTCGGGAGACCAGTTAAGTCTCTCACCGTTTACGTAGTTTCAACAAGTCAACGTAAAGCACTCAAGCATCCCCAGGGGCGGCCATAATAAGACTTGCTTCTCTACAAGAAACGGCTCGACTTTAGTCAATACTCGAAAAAAGTTTAAGCGTTTCTTGCCTAATTAGGTAGCTAGTTAAATCTTTATGTATACAAATTCCAATTTATATACATAATAGATTTTTTCCGGGAACGGGTAGTATCCATAAATATAAATAATACTATCTTCGCTACATATTTTAACCAGTTGAACCCATCGTGTATACTAGTGGGAATGATCGTAGCTTCGCCGCATATGGGCTATATGTATCAATTAACTTAATTTAACATCAATAGCCAAAGTTAGTGCATTCTTGTTGAGATACTGCTGCATATTCTGCGGCTAGGAGGCGATGTTACCCTGGGGTGGCATTACACAAATGTAAGGAAAAGAAACGTGCGTGGTGCGATGCCCCGGTATTAGGATTGATGGCTTCGTTTAGCGTGTTTGATGTAGGCAGTCTTGCAGGAAAATCTCGTCAGCAAGTTGGAACGAGTCGGTTGACGAAGAGATTTTTCTCGGAGATAGAGAGATCATTCACTCGAGTGTTCTCTCTTATCTGGTCCATGATTATGCATGTGACGTGGACAAAGATCTGATATAAGCCATGGTTTAGTTTGTTCTGGTTTTGGATACTTGATCAGTTTGCACAGAATGCCAGTAGTAGTATTTTTAGTGTGAAAAATATTTTTTGTTTTCGTATGGAAACTGACGTGGTTTGATTAATGACCACCGGATGTGGCCGACAGTATCGTCAGAGTATCCGATATTTATGTAATTGTATATTTTATATGTATGTATTTACAACAAAAAAAATATTTAAGTGTTCTATCAGTTATCTGATGTGCCTGAAACGTAAACTCATGGACATGTGCATTTTTCCCATCCTCACATACGGCGCTCAAACTTGGTCTTTGACAATCGAGCAAAGGCCCACACTCGCGGTTTGTCAACGAGCGATGGAGCGCAGCATACTGGGCGTAAGGTTATTAGACCGCAACAAAAACTCAGTATCCCGCTCCAAAACTCAGATCATTGACGTGACTCAAAAAGCTGCCATACTAAAGTGGGACTAGGCGGGATACGTCTGCCGAATGCCAGCGGAGCTATGGGCGAAAACCACCACCGACTGGGTCTCGGAGGTTAAACGGCCACCAGGCCGGCCTAGAAAACAGTGAAAAGATGAACTCGATGCCCACAACAAGGAGTGGACCTCTTTCAATACAGGACAGTCTTTCAATATTTCGTGCGGTACGTAATCCTGAGCATAACTCAAACTTGATCGAGTTTTATTGTTAGTAAAAGTCAATTTCGCAAAGCAATCGTCATAACCAGGGAAATGTGAACAAAAATACCTTTTCATTCTCACGAACCTGAAAAACGGTAAGCTCGTTACGTCCCTAACCAATCTAGCGAGAGAATTGTCTTTTTGCGAATAATTCGGGACGTCGGCGGCGGCGGGGGCGGCGGCGGGGGCAAATAATCTCGCCGGTTACACATAAGTAATGATTATTCGTATCTGGTAGGAATACGTGGCGCTGCCAGTAAAAGAAGGACATGCCTTGTCGAACTGCAATGGCAGTATCGCCTTTGAAAGAAAGAAAAAGATTTTATTCTGCAACATGCAAAACACAAAAACAAAAACGTTAACGTTTGTTTTATGTTAGTTAATTGGTAGTACTTCCACCCTCCACCTTCCACTACGAGAAACCACGAGGCGTTGCTAGTCTATATCCATCTATCTTCTATACTATTATAACGAGGAAAGATTTAATTGTTTGTTTGTATTGAATAGGCTCCAAAACTACTGGACCGATATCAAAAAATCTTTCAGCGTTGGTAGCTGCACTTTCTCCAGGTAACATAGGCTACTTTTTATCCCTGTATTCCTACAGGAACGGGAACTACGCGGGTGAAACCGTGAGGCGCCCGCTTGTCTGTTATAAGACTGATCTACTGATAATATCTGTTGTGTGGACCCGTTCTCCAGTGGAACGTTCCAGAACGTGTGCGTACGTGACGCACGGCCGCCGCGTGTTTCATTTGCCCCGGATGAGGATGGAGCGTCCCGCCCCCCACCGGCGTCATGATTATTTAATCCGCGTCTGCTGTACCGGGATTTATTTTACAAATACTTTCTCCGTTTTGATAAAATTGCAGGAAAGTAATCACATGTCAAGTCTTATTTCTCTGACGCAACTGAGCGCGTGATGTTACGATAATATCTCATCATCATCAGCAGCCTATCGAAATCCATTGCTGGACATAAGGTTCTCCCAAGACAAACCACTCAGACCGATCTTCGGCTTTTCGGCTTCCATCCACCGCCAGCTTTCCTACGTATATCGCCACTCCATCGTGTCTCAGGGTGTCCTACGCTACGTTTGCCAATTCGCGGGCTCTACTCCAGAACACGTCTACCAACGCCCTTAAGCTTTCGGAGCAGGAATTCACTAAATAGATTAGTGGATGCCATACTTGTAAACCCACGCTAGTCTTTTGTCGTGATGATAGCTCAGTGTTTAGCGCGGTCGGATCACACACCGAAAGGTGTAGGTTCAAACCCTAACAATGAGCTTGAGCTGTCGGTTAAAGAAAACATTATGAGGAAAACATAGCATGTTGGTAGGGCATTTTCTAGTACTCAGCTGGCTAGCTACCACCTCAAATTATAAACACCCAATTTCATTTCAGCTTAGATTTTTTAAGTACGAGTACGAGTATAAAAAACTAGCTACACCCCGCGGTGTTACCCACTACATGTTTTCGGGATAAAAAGTAACCTATGTGTCAATCCAGGGTTTCAGCTACCTTCATTCCAAATTTCATCCAAATCCGTTCAGTAGTTTTTGCGTAACAAACATCCATCTAAACTTTCACATTTATAATATTAGTGGGATAACCATATTTACGATATTTCTCAAATACGAATCTATAAACACCCCTGTTGGCTCATTGGTAGTATATCTGCCTTGAGAGCTGTAAGGTGTGGGTTGGATTCCCACTCAGGGCAAACATTTTGTGAATAAACAAATGTTTGTTCTGTGTCTGGGTGTTCTGTATATATTATAAGTATCGATTTACAACAACAAAAAGTTATCTGACTTCCATCACACAAGCTCTGCTTAGTTTGGGGCAGATGGCGCTGTGTGTACAGTCCTACGATATTTATTTATTTATATAATGTCCATTTAGCCCAAAAATACTATTAGTACGAAATAAAGACTCGAAGTACGTTTGTACCCTGAAATGCTTTTGTAATCCCCCAAAACAAAAAGCAAAGTTGGAAATATGGCAACATTTCAGCGGCAGCCGTGTTTGCTAACTATGTTAGAATTCCATTTCTCTATTTGTGTTGCTATTTCTCTCGCCGCGTCCAGTCCAGCGGACATGGTCACAAAACCGCACGAAAATATAGATAAACTTTATTTTGGTAACGGGGGAAATTTTCTAAAGATGTTTTGGTAAAGGTTGTATTGGTAGAGCCAGGTACCTACTACAAACTTCGCTGTCCTAACTCTAAGGGTACTGGTCTCTTCATAAAAACACTAGTAACACAGAGCAGAATACTTTCTGTTCCCAGAAACTATAGCAAGCATTTCCCTTCCTTTTTAGGGTTCCGTACCCAAAGAGTAAAACGGGACAAAGGTCTCCGCTGTCCGTCTGTCAATAGGTTGTATCTCATGAACCGTGATAGTTAGACAGTTGACATTTTCACAGATGATGTATTTCTATTGCAGCTATAACAACAAATACTAAAAAACTGAGTAAAATAAATGTTTAAGGGGGCTCCCATACAACAACCGTGATTTTTTTGCCATTTTTATAGATAACTAACTCTTTCACGCAAAAACTACTGAACGGATTTGGATGAAATTTGGTATGGAGGTAGCTGAGACCCTGGATTGACACAGCGTATGTGTCAATCCAGGGTCACAGCTACTTTTTATTTCGAAGACATGTAGCGGGTAACGCGCAGTTAGTTTATAATATTAGTGGGATTAGAAGGATGGTACGGAACCCATCGTGCGTCCGACTCGCACTTAACCGGTTTTTCTTTTACATTATGCGGGTGTAGCAAAATGACGTCAATAAATACATAAACCAGCAAAACGGCTTACTGTGTCTGCATTTCATGAAGTCGCTCGTCGTCCAAGATTTTACTACCGAACGTTGCCGAAGCTGGTCCGCGCATAAAATCTAACAATTCGTCAAAAAGCAGGCTCGCGTCAGCTCACCCGAGTTACGTTTCCGAAAGGGTCCATTAACGGGGTACGTAACGTGAACGTAATTGCGTTACGTTTTAGTTACGTCGACGCGGCGGGAGGGGGCGCGTCGCACGCAATAAAGCGGCTTACTATGACGTGCTGGTCTCCACTGTCTACAGTTTGAACTAAAACTTCGTTGCTTGTGTTTATTTTTGACACCCGACACAAAAAGGAGATGTTATAAGTTTGACATGTCTATCTGTGTATCAGTGTGTCTGTCTGTCTGTGGCATTGTATGTTTTTAGTAGTTATTATTTCCAGCGGCAACAGAAATGCATCATCTGTGAAAATTTCAACTGTCTAACTATCACGGTTCATGAGATACAGCCTGGTGACAGACGGACAAACAGACAGACAGACAGACAGACGGACGGACAGCGGAGCCTTAGTAATAGTGTCCCGGTGTTATGTGACGATAAATGTTTGTTATATGTGTATTATGAATATGTATTTATAAAAAGCTCGCGGACGCTTCGCGGTTACACCCGCGTAGATCCCGCTCCCGTGGAAGTACGGGGATAAAAAGTAGCCTATTTCACCCGGGGATAGTGTAGCTTCCCAACGGTGAAAGAATTTTTGAAATTGGTCCAGTAGTTTCGGAGCCTATTCAATACAAACAAATCTTACCTCTTTATAATAGTATACTTTATATACTTTAGATAGATAGTATACAAGTATTCTTTTAGTTCTCTGGTTCCCATTGTACAAGCTTTGCTTAGTTTTAGGCTAGATGGCGCTGCGTACAATGCCTTCAATATCTGCTCGGCGAGGAGCCAAACCCAAGACTATCAGCTTCTAAGATGCCTCTACTTACTGATGAGCCACGCAGGTGATGAGTAAAACAGAAAGAAAACGTTTCCACAAAGAAAAAGTAGTTGAAATTGTTTTCACGGCCGTTTTACGAGTGACCGCGGAGCAGCCTTCTCACATTACGCTAGTTTTACTCCATCCTATTAGAGCAGAGCGTACAGCTGTAAAGATGCTTTACCGCACACAAACTACCATCCTAAGCACGACGGCATAAAGTTCAAAATCTTGTAGCTTTTTTCATTGAGACATTAATTAGTACTAAAATAAAATTACAAAACTAAAGACCTTATTGCGTCGGGATAAAAGCTGGTAAATTGAATAAGGGAATGAAAAGGTAAATAAAACGCAACGGTAAAACAGTTGTAAAAGTGTGGGTGGGAAGCTCTTGCGGGATGCGGTTAATGAGCGAGTGACAACCCTATGAGCTAGGGTTATTTTTCTCTTTGATTTTGGCGTCGCCGTCGTTTTGAGAATTTGCCAGTGTCAATTTGCAAGTTTCATAACTTAAATAAGTTGCCTTGTAGCTATAGTTATAGTCGAAGTCCAGTCTGTCTCAGTCAAGTCTGGACATGCTTTAGTAAAGTAGTGGCGATTTTACTATAAAGCTTCGATGGAATTTTGGAAGCAACACGAAATATCATGTTTCACCACATTATGTAATTTTTCCACACTCGCGCTTGTTATTCAGCACTGTATGAATAAGCAACCATCATTTTTATGCATAAACACTCGATAAACACTAGTTTTGGAAAAAAAACAACGTGGACTCTTTCCGTGTTCCCGCCAAAAATCTCTGAGCTAGGGTTGCGGTGTTGTGGGGACGATGGCTTTGGAGTTAGGTCTCGTCAGGGTTATTTTTTTTTTAAATTGACGTCACTCGAGCCCGTGAAATGTGTCCGTTCACGGTGGAAAATTTATGGATGAGTTTTTATGATCCGGACATGAGAGTGAGCACGGATTTGAAGAAATCCTTGTTTTATGTTTTATGTCCGGTCCCTTTTGAATCCGAGTAATCAAAGCTTTAATGTTCTTTGAATAGTAAATGGGGTTGCGTAAAATTTGGGTAATTTTTCTAAACCCACATAAGATTTAGGAGAATGAAAGTAATTCAATTCAAATAATTAAATGAATAATTCTGCACATTTATCATTTATTGAAGTGAAAACTTTTTTAGTCGCGTTGGCGGTATGAACTTTTGCCTTCGCGTCACCGACATGCTATTCACACCGGTTTGATGTGACGTGTTTTAAGTTTTCACTTCTGTCTTGTTTTCTGAAAAAGTTTTTTTTGTAGCAAATTTGTTTACTATATGTATATACTAGATTTCAACATGTGAATACTCTTAAAATGTGTTAAGGGGGTTCGATTTCCATACAAATATTTTTTTCCATTTATGGACAAATGGAGCGTAATTTTACAGTGAAATCACAGCTACTGGCATTTATTTTGGTCTTTATTTGCGGTAAATCACAATTGCTTGCAGAAAGTAGCAACGAACTTGTCCAAATCACAGCCATTATCGTTGCGCTAATATTAACTGCGATCGTAAAAATATAGCTGGCTACCGGCGACGTACATTATCCACGTATTGGCAGGAAACTAGCCATTACCACCCGGAACTCGGATATTGTAGCGTAACCATTACACGTCACGGTGCGTGCTGGGGATCAATGGTAAACCGATTGTGACGGACTGTGACGGAATACTGTTTGTTCACCTGAACTCAATTAGGTGTCTTTTTGAAACTGGCAAATGTTCAAAAGGCGACGCCAAAAAAAAAATTGTTGTCAGCCAAATGATTTCTTTTTTTGTTTTTGGCGTTGCGTTTTGTGCATTTGCCAGTGCCAAATATTTATATATTTTCAAGTTAAATAAGTGTCTTCGTAGCTAAAGTTATAGACAAAATCCAGTCTTGGATAAGTACAGTCCGTGTCAGTCAAGTCCAGTCATGCTTTAGTAAAGTAATGGTGGCTTTACTATAAAGCTTCGATGGAGTTTTGGAAGCAACTCAAAAAATCATGTTTCACCACATTATATCATTTTCCCACACTCGCGCTTGTAATTCGACACTTTATGAATAAAACACCACCATTTTTATGCATAAACACTCTACAAAGCACTAGTTTTGAAAAAAAAATACAACGGGGCGACACGACTCTTTCCGTGTTCCCGCCAAAACTCCGACAGTCTTCTTGAATTCAACGTTTGACATCGGCTGTCGGATACCGGGAGCGTAGTATTGTGTTTTTTTTTCTACATATGTGGGTCACGCGATCATTCCGCCAATTATATGAATCGATTTTGATGGTATAATTCGAGTGTTGATTTTTTTGTTTACTGCATACTCCTAAAGGCGAACTTCTGATTGTTTGGCAGTGACCAAGTTTCAGCGCCGTATATGAGGGTGGTAACAAATAATTTCCAGTATTTTTCTAAATTTTTATCCCCTAAAAACATAATTTTACTTTTTTCTGATTGTTTCGACTAACCATCGAAAGTGAGCCAATGAGCGTCAAAGCAGCGATGCCACGGACTTTGTTTTGTATTCAAATTTATGTGCAATAGCCAAGGATAGGTGTTATCTCTTACCATCAGGACAGCGTCTAGTGTATCCCATCGAAGTCCACAGCTGGACACACCTCTCCTCAGCCCGACCTCGGCTTTTAGCTTCCATTCACTGCCAGCTGTCTTACGTATATCGTTACTCCATCAAGCACGTAGCATAATACGCCCTGACATTGGATGAAATTATGTTATTACCGACATTTAATCCCACTAATATTATAAATGTGAAAGTTTGGATGGATAGATGTTTGTGTGGAATGATGTTACTCTTTCACGCAAAAACTACAGAACGGATTTGGATGAAATTTGGTATGGAGGTAGCTGAGACTCTGGATTAACACGAAAACATGTAGAGGGTATTATTTTGATTATCTTAATTGTCTTATTTAATGGTTGTGGCTTGTAACTTTTCGTTATTAATAAATGAGTATGAGTATGGGTAACGCCGCGAGGCGCAGCTAGTTATTGTTATACTATTGAAGATGCATTTCATTTAGTAACACGTATATACATAAGATAACGAGAACATAAGATACTACACCGAGCGACACGACCTCACATCAAGGCGCTCCGAGTAATGAACTTGCAAACTCGGAACTTTTACATTATTGCATCCCGGCGAGACGTGCCAACTTCCTAACGCAATTATAGTGAGGAAAGAACGCTTCATCGCCACCTGAGCCCGAATCGCATATATCGCTTACCAAATACACCGCATCCATTTCATAGTCGCCATTCTAGAAGGCCAAGTATTTTCAAATGGTCTAGCCCTTGTAAATTCCAGGTCAATCAGAAAGTTTTGCGAAAAATATGTACAATTTTGTTGCAATGATAATAATAATACTAATAAATAAATAAATACCTGGAATAATAATAATAAATATCGCAGGACATTACACACAGCGCCATCTGACCCCAAACTAAGCAAAGCTTGTACTATGGATAACTGATAGAATACTTAAATATTCTTTTTTTTTGTAAATACATACTTATAATACATACAGTACACCCAGACACAGAACAAACATTTGGTTTTATATCACAAAATGCTTGTCCTAGGTGGGAATCCAACCCACGCTCCACAGCTCTTGAAGCAGACATGCTACCAATGAGCCAACAGGGCTGTCAAAATAGCTCAGTAGTTAACGCGGTCGGTTCACATGCTGAATGACGTAAGTTCAAACTCCAGCTATAAGCTTGAGCTGCCGTTGAAGGAAAATATCGTAAGGAAATCATAACGTGGTAGGGTACTTTATGGTACTCGGCTGGCTGGCTACCACTCTCGATTGGAAAATCTGCCGCTAAGTACCTAACGGTCTGTTTCGACAGTCTCACTTGATAGCCAGTTACATTCCTGGCTAGGTGTACTTTACCATGTTCGACCACATCGTCATTTGACATCAAGTGAGCTGGTCAAACACCTAGCTTGTCATCCATAAAATATAAAATGGTAGAGGCCTGGAAACTTTCTAAGAAAACGTCTTACCACATGACATAAGTGAATCCATTCCCAGTGTTAAAACTCCCACGTTTCTCAGTGTTAAAATCTCAATTCTCAAGTGACCGCACGGGAGTTAAAAAATCAAATTTCTTGGTCAAACGTTAGCCAGGCACAATTTGTTTGACTTATATTGTATACGCTTTCCTGTTATGATTTTAACTTCTCGTAATTTAGTATAGGCCTTATATGGGCTTATATTACCGCGAAATCAATAATATAATATAATTAGGGGCCATCCATAAGTTACGTCACACGAATTTCATAATTTTTTTACCCATCCCCTATCCGCAGCTGGTCACATTTAGCCTACCTAGTGTTATGTCACATATTTTTCAATTTTACGTTTAGAAAATTATGAAATTAGGTATAAAATATTATATGTATTTTGAAAAAATGCCCCTTCAGTAGTTTTGCATTTATGTTTCATTGCACACAAACGAATAAAAAAATAACTATTTCAAGTGATCTGTGAAATCTTGTAGCTTCGTCGACTATGAATCGAAAGGCAGCGTCCGTAACATTTCATAACGGGATCGTTATAAAGTTCCGTTACAATGAGTTTGCAGTAGGTGCCGGCTCCTAATTAATAATGAAGGTTGTTAATGATTTGTTATTTATTTGCTGTACTTTGGGTTCATAATAATTTTTTACACTAATTATACATTTTTTAAGTATATTTTCTTTTATTTATTTATACAACTTACTTATATTTATCACTAGAATTTACACTAATCCCACTAATTGACTGATTCAGGCGATACTTTGCGGAAGTTCATTTTGAATTTTCGAGGTATATATTTAGTTTATTTCCGCTTAACAGTCGTTCCAGTTACAACAGAGATGAGGACTTAAATTTAACTAATTTGACAAAAATTTAATAACTAAAAACCTAACCATAACTTTACTTAATATCAAAAACTAATTTTGACATAAACTTAAAAACTAATTGAACAAAAAACTAATTAAATTAAAATACAGCGTTTGAGTATTAATTGCCATACAACGCGGCAATGGGGCGCGTTTTGGGAACTATTCCCATTGATAGCGGCCTTCTGTTTAATGTTACATTTGTCTTAGTTACTTTTCTTATACTAATATATTAAAATAACCACAAGTCTTTATATCCTCTGTAACGGTCCAGATAACCGTTAACATTTATAAATATTATAATAACCAAATAAAATAAGGTCTTAATACATTTACTCATTTAAAATTAATGTATGATTCTAATTAAATTTAAGATAAGTTAATTTTCATTTACATTCGGATTTGGTACAAAAGCGCTACGTTAGATAACGGTGAGGTAGCGAACTACAAAGTTAAGTGACCATGTGAAAATCAATAAAGTTAGTACCCAAACGCAATAGATGGCGCTATTTCAAATAACTAAAGCCAATAATTCAGGAAGCAATAGTTTTGCATTTAGACTTAGATAATTTATGTTTAAATAAGGGACAGATACTACATAAATTCGGAACTGATTTAGAACCCATGTGTGCTGTTGATGGTTTAATTATATCTTCACATTAAAATTAGTTATGAATTAAGAGGATCTGCACATCCGATGTAGACAGACGGAAGGAGGCGTGTTATATTTGAATAAGGATGTCCTTTTCAATATTACGTCGATCTATCATTGAAATACCAAATATCTAATCGAATTAGATTATTACTTTAGTAAGACAATATCTATATTAGATATTTTAGTAAAGTGGATAATGCCCAAATTATATATTGTTACAGCTAATTTGTAGAAAAAACAATTATGAAACTATTTTGTATTAAAATATTGTGCATTATAGATTGTTAGGTAAAATAGCTTGTCTTCAAATCCCTTCATAACTAAATGACATAATTGGCACAAGTGATGGTTCCTGTTGTATGGATGTTTGTTCGGAGTGGAGAATACTTGGACTTTTATTAATTAGGGATTTGGCGTTAATACCGCGGGGCGCAACTAGTTTAATATAACGGAGCAACTACAATTATGGGAAATTACTTAACACTGGCTGATCAGCAAATGCTTATTGGGGTTTTACTTTATCAAACCTCATAATAATTGGAAATTATAATAAATTGTTAAGTAGTTGATTTATTATTTTAAGCAAATCTGTATTGTATTTTAGTTACTAATAATTTAAGAATCAAAATATGAATAAATTACTAATTATAACATCACTAATTACGCGCACCGATTGGCAGGTTCGATCGATATGTAATAGCGGGATAGCTTGGCAGTTTTGGCGGGATTTAGGTTTTTCGCGGTAATTCTGATTCGGTTCGGCGGCCATTGTGGTCTGGATTGTGAATCAGGCTGGTGCGTGTCCCTTGTCGAATTCTTTTAACGGCTGTCCAATTCAGTAAAATTAATGGTGAATCTCTGCTCAAATACTGTTTGTACCTAAATAAGGTTAATTAATAAAACAAACATGTGAATTACTTGTGCCTCAGCTCATGAATTGGTATCTATTTCACGTTAGATTGCGATATTTACCGAGATTGGGTTTTTGAGTGAATTCTGTTCCCATAAGGAATGGAAAGTAAATTCAGTTTATGTGATAATTCGATCTACATCGATTTGTGTTATAATTGGCCAGTCTGTTAACGCACGAAGTGTGCAAAGCTGTTAATTCGAACCTTTGAAGCTTCCCTTCTTAGTGACAACATAATATTGGCAGCTTATTCCTCCCCGTTAGGCTCGGGTTTATTGTGACTAACCGAGCGGTGCTTTTGCCTAGAAATAGGAGCATCGAAGTCACCGGTTTGGTTGTGGTTTGGCCTGTGCTTGATATAGTCCGTAGTTCCCTGGGACAAGTTCCTGGATTGCGAACTTGGTGGCGTCGTTCTTTGATGGTATCATTACGTGGGCCAAGCTTCATGCAAACTGTCTTACGTTAGGTTGGATGTACTTGACCTTCCCATGACTGTCTCTTGTGTTATAGATTCGGTCTAGGCTTCGGCCATGCGAAAGTCGTCCCGTAGGGCTGGTTAGAGTCTTAGTGCTTTTCGGGCTGACCCCCGCTAGGTAATAGAGTAACATAGTTAGAAGGGTATTTGCACGTCTGGATACCGAGCATCTAGATAATACCCCGTATTAGGTTTGGGAACGGGGATAAAATCACAAAAATAAGACCCGCGAGTCTTTTGTTGGGCTTCTGATTGTATCTCTAGACAGTTTAGGGCCCGTCTTTAAGTGTAGGTTTATTTAATTACTAGGTAGGACATAGGAATATCACGTCGATCTAATATGTTCTACAGAATGCGAATGTATCAATCGGCGGGATTCAGGGACAAGTAGGGTTTTTATTTCAGGTTAACTATGGAGTAAATCACTTAATTCTTGTTGGAGTGTTCCGGCTATTAGAATATCAATATAAAGTCATCAATTGAATCTTGTTGAGTTTTGTATAACCTAGAAGTCAGATCGACTTGCATTTGGCAAATTACGGGAAGCTTGTGTTGTGGTTAGCTCTCTTGTTGGCCAAGCGAAGCCGTGCCAGTTGGTTTTCTCTTATCTAATCAGGGGAGAAACTGACATTATTAAGAGTACTACCTTAAAACCATGATTCTTAGTATACAAGCCAGGAGCATTGAGGCTATTACTATTCAACAAAGATTGAACTAATGACTTTCCAGGTTAATGATAAAACCCTGGTTCTCATAACTTTAGTATTTATTTAAATACTTTCCTAACTAAAAGCTAAAAGAATTCCGAAGCCAAAAGAATCATAAGAATATTGTAGTTATAACTACTGCATACATACCTACAGACCAAGTAGAGTCATTTATATATAATTTATAATGACAGACAGACTTTGCCAAAAGATAATGTCCTCTCAGTCCCTTGATTGCTATTTATGAATCTTAACGACTGACATCTATACATACAAGTTACTAGAATGTAATTTAATTATGTGCAAGACACAAGTCCCCATATAAAAGAAAATGTGGAAGACTGCTGTCCAGTCAGGATGCCGAGGCAGATTTTCAAGAGCGGGGCGGGGCTCTTGAATTAACCACAAACAGTTCAATGCTAATATAATATGTACTAAAATCCTTTCTTTTAAATCAAATACAATACTAAGATTGAGCTATTGAATTAAACACAAACAGCTTAATGCTAATGTAATACCTAAATTCATTATAATAAATTATATACAGTACTAAGATTGAACTCTAGAATCAACCACAAATAGTTCAATGCTAACATATACTTAAATTCATGTTAATATTTATATCCCGAAGAATACTTTACTTGCATTTACCTTTAACTCTTTGTATGTGACAAGACTGACTGTTTATATCTGAGTTTAATAATGTAGTAGGTATCTTTCAATATGCTAAGGAAGCTAACTTCAGTAATAGGTCTAGGTTTAGAAGTAGGGTCTAGATATTTTAGGCATTATAAGGATTCATCTCAAACCTGTCTTGGGTTTTATTACGGTTGCAAAGTGGAGTCCTCCTTAGACGATCACATGGCCAAAATAGGGATTTAGATTATAAGCGATTAACCATTATAAACATTTAAACACATTACCATTTTACCTTAATATCGTATCTTTAACCTTGTAATAAATATAAACCTTTTAATCCATTTAAATATCTTTAAAAATAAATTAGTTTTAAAATCTGTAAAGGGGGTTGTTACAAATGGGTGTGCCTTAGACCAGGATCAATCATTATAAGGGTTTTACAAAATTTAGCTTCATAATTATGTACTTGGGTAGGTTAGGAACTAGCACCTTTGCTATAAGTAGATAGAATAAGTGTGTCTTTCTGCCCAGGTGGAATGGCACACAAATTGTTGCTGTGTAGTGATGCGAATGGTTTGAGATGAACAAATTAATGATATGTATTAATAAAATAAATAGGTAACTTGCATAAGAATAGGGAAAATACAATCAGTAAGATGCGGTCAAAATGAAAGAAATTATAGTAATTTTAAATTAATAAATTCAGAAACAAGTCTAAAACCTACAATTATGTTACATAGGATGTTTTCATTGACATAATGGTACTCTCTTTTATTCTACTAAAATTAAAAACTTATAGATTCACAGTCTAGGTTATTATAAGTATACTTCAGCAAGTTACTTATAAAATAAGGTTAACACTCAAAATATAGGACTTTACCTTTAGTTCAGGATGTTTATTGTCTAGAGATAACACTATCTTTTTATTAATCCTAGTGAGCTTAAATGAAAACAAAATAAGAAACTGTTTAATTCATAGTAACCATTAAGTCATAGTAAAACTTTAAAGTTATATGAAATTGCATATAAAATAGGATTCTATTGTATCAGGAAACAGAGGAATGTTCTTGTAGAATTTTCAAAATACTTGCAGTGGCGGGCAAGTAATTTCTAATGTCTCAGTTACTTCATCTGAAAGGTAACAACAACACACTTTAGAATCTTATAGGGTTCCGACTAAAAAGTTAGTAATCATATTACAAATATGTTAGGGTATATACAATAAATAAGCAGTTGTTAATTGTAATAGGCTGTACTCTTACCATTAGGCTATAGTTTGCTTAAACTATCACTTAGTTTTCATAATAAAACACAGTTACAGTTAGTAGATAAATTTCACTAAATTATTTACATATGTATAACAATTGTCAGTAAGCCAGTTATTAACTAGAATTTTGTTAGATAGATTTTTGACACTTCTTGTTGTCTGCCAACTAGCAGCTTACTGATGGGAGTGGTAAGCCATCATAATACTTTATAAGGCCGTACTATCTCAAGACTAGATTCAACTAAACAAACTATCCGTGTCAATTTATATAAATTGTAATAATTAAATTAGGGTACTACTAGATTTATTTAAAAATTTATTTTTATACACTCACTTGTTAGGATTCCATATCTGTCATCTTTCGTTAGTGGTTGAGGTTGATTAAAACTATAAGCTTCATTAACTTGTCTTACAACGCTGAAAAATATTACAATTATATTAGGATTAACTAAAAATTACATAGGTATAGTTAATTTGATCACCTGAAGTTTTAGTCATATAACTCAATTTAGGTTTCACAATTTCAATTTAAACAGCTTGAATAGGGAAGGAAAGACTAGATAATAACTTATCTAATGAGCTTTAACTTTGCTACATAAGTACAAATAAGATTGTATTGCGGAGTTAAGTTGTTACTTTTGAAAATAAATAAGAATAGTGACTTACTTATGTAATGAATGTTTAGGTTGTAGTATGGACAGTAGGAAAGTTCTACATTCATCACTTATCCGTTTCATGTAGTTGTATAGCCAATTTTGAACTTTCTGGGCATGTAATTTAGTCATCAAATCAAATCAGGTTGCATTCAATGGTCCTGTAAATATGAAAAATAAATTAGGTATGTATGTATCTACAAAAACTCAAATACACATGAAGGATAAGTAAGATATCTGATAGGCAAATATTAGTTAATCAGCATTGATGTTGTGCTTGGTTATAAAGGTTAAAGTAAAACGATTACAGGTAGTCATTTCAAAGTTAGGTCTAGAAACTTTAAGGTTTACTGGATTGGGGGTTGTAACAATAGGGAATAAGAGGCGTGTCTACTTACCAAATAAAGATGCAGCGCTACAGCGTAACTGTAATGTATCCATCTTAGCCACTCGTACATTAGAGGTTAGCGGCTTTTCCATTTTGGTCGAAATTTGTAAAGTTCACTGTAGTAACGTCGAGAAATGTACTACAACGTATTTTAACGTGTAATTATACTATTAGTGGTCTCACGTAACTCGTAAGTCCAGTTTGTTGTTGCATAAAATCCATAGTTCAAATTTTCGGTCAAATAGAGATGAGACAATTATGAGTGACGGTTGGTAAATGAGTTCAAATCGATCGAGACTTATGAATTAAGAAACAAATTTAGTTACTCGTAGTTGTAAGGTTTTAAAAATAAGATGGTAACAGGTAAAGGTTCATGGTAAAGGTAATGGTAATGTCGTGATAAGATTCAAGGTAATGTAAGGTATGGAAAAATCTTCGCCATAACAACTTTAATTTCGAACCAAAAAGTGTAAGTATACCTACGTAAGTATTTTTATTTTAAAATGCTAACGGCATCTGATAAGTATGTAAAGGAAATAGACAAATTTAGTGGTTACTTTAAATGATTGTATCATAGTTAAAATTTTGAAATACACTGTTTAAAATAACATAAAAATTTGTTCTCAACAGAATCCGGAAAACATTGTTTCATTGTTTGTATGTTTGTAATTTCTCTCATTTAGATAACACGACCTATCCTAGTGAAATTGGCAAAGGAGAGAACATCGAAATACAATTTAATTAATTGCGACTAATTACATACAGGTGGAATTACAAGGAACAACTTTACTATGGTATCGATTAAGAAATGTAATCAAATTAGAAATCAACATACCTATCTATTGAGGAAAAAAAAAAAAAAGTTAAAAAAAAGAAATGTTTGACATTTCATTCAAAACTTTCTTAATATAGCATCGTACGGTCGACATTTGCCAAAGTCAAGTAGTTTAATATTTATAGAGCGATGTTAACTCGATAAGCTTTGGTCGCTGTTCAAAGTCACAGAAATAAATCTGTCATAATAAGTCACATAGTCACAGTCAAGACCTCAGAGAATAATATTAGAACTTATGATAGTTCTCGTTTAGTAAAATTGTCATACTCATAATGTTCTTTAGACATAATGTTAATAATGACTGTATAAATATGTTTGTGTAAATTTTATATTTGATTTCAGGAAAATGTAGTATTCTTCGGAAGAAAAGTCATCAAATGTATAATTTGTACGTAATCAAAATAGAAAGCGGAATGTGTTCTTATAAAGCGAATAGGCAAAATAGATTATAAAAAAAAAAAAATTCTACGTCATCTAGCGTCCAGTAGCGGAATTTATTGAATTGAGAAGTGAAGTCGAACCGGGATCAATAAAACTTCAATGGAAGTAGAGTAAATGATTCGCGAAAGAGTCGACAAATGACGTTACAAATAACAAAAAGAAATTACAGGGCTTGAATTACGAAAATTACAGGGCTTGAATTACGAAAATTACAATTATTTTAGCTAGCAATTAACGTACCTAGTATCTATTGTTTAAAACGTACAGTTATTAAGGCGGCAAATTTAAAAAGTATTACTTTTCTGATTTGATTAATAGAGGCGGTAAATTTGAAATTATTATTTCAACTCTTCAATTCGTGGAAGAATTAAATTTACTATGCTTGGTGGAGAATTTCTTATAATTATTATTTGTAGGTCCCGCGATTCAAGAAAGCAAGAATGGGGGGTTGCCTCATAACAACTTACTACATGAATTTAACGTAATACTTTATTTTAAGAATATCGACGTAAATATTTGTGTAAATTCTCAAACTAAATAAATTCATTTAGTTAACTGATGTTAAGTAGAATTGCTAGTAAACAATATGGATTGTAAGGGCATCGTAATTTTCACGGATTTCTAATACGAAATTTGTTAGATTGAGTTGGAGGTGGAATTTAGTTCAGGAACGGTTTATGAAGTGGTGCAAATTTTTAAATTAAAAAAATATAGGCGAGACCTATGTTCAACAGTGGACGTCCTACGTCTAAGATGATATAGTTATAAGAAATATGAAATGTACCTATTGATTATAAAAATAAAATTATACTTATGGAAAAATGTTTTCTTTTATTGGTTTGATAAAAAAATAATAATAATAAAGCATTGCTAAAAACGGATTTTGTGCTTATTGTGTTATACTCAAATATCACTATCCCTACATGACTTGGTAATTGGTATTCGGTAAAGGTCTACACAGGTATTGGTTTTGATTTTCAAGGTATTAAATTATTTTTAAAAAAATAAATAAAAATAAAGGTAATGCGGTGGTAGTTTTATTTGTTTAATTTAAAGAAGTTTTGTTATTTATCATTTAATGTTTGTTCAGTAATGGTGCAAAATTTTATAGACTCTTGGACCTTAGATGGTGTTATTCTATTGGATCATTGGGGCGAGGGGTTACAGTTGGGAATATACATAGATAGATAGATTGTTCGGTGGGAATCGAAACTATACGTATAATATTGGAATATATATTCTATATATGATTATATATGTACATCTTTATATTGATAGATAGAATGAAGCAGTTTAATAACACTGTCGGAATGGGAGTCGTTTGTCAGAATTTGGGGTTTGACAAAACACTTACTCAAGTTGACCTTTATAAAGGAGGTTTGGTGTTAGGTTAGGCCAGCTGGCATTTCATCAACAGACGTTGATTTTATAAAGGTCTTTTACTCTACAAAGTATGAAAATCTGATCTGGTACACTGCACATTCTCCAAAGGAAAGTAATCTGAGTTCTACTAACATCTCTTGGTGGGATATTGACGCTATACGGAATTTAATCCATTTTGCTTAAGGGATCTGCTAAATCTGGAGGGGATGTATGGGCAACTCCTGATAAACGGAAAGTAGGTTTGTTGAGGAGTGGTCTATCCGTCTGTGGCTAGCGCTGTTTGGACTCACAACCCAAATCTTTCTCAGTTTTAGGGGGTTCTGTGGAAGGGAGAATTTTCTTTATTGTTGATATATTATCAAGCTTGGAGATGGAGGTTTTATGATGATTACATTCTTGTTGGTTTAAAAACACAACTTAATCATATTGTGTTAGGGAAAATACACATACATTAGCTGACACATAATTATTGTTGGAACTCGAATACTGACAAATTTAACTTGCACCTTTACATAAATTTCCTTTCCAGGTTTAGGTTGGTGTTTATTATAAATATTTGTAAATTAAAATTAATTTCTTTGGGAAAAATTTCCTACGATATAAAAATTACTATCTTCGTAAATTTTGGGGGTTGCTGTAACGGTCCAGATAACCGTTAACATTTACAATTATTGTAATAACAATTACAATAGGGGTTTATCTCATTTATTCAAAATAATTTATTTAGGAAAATTTTCTACGATATAAAAGTTAATATCTTCGTAAATTTTGGGGGTTGCTGTAACGGTCCAGATAACCGTTAACATTTATAAATATTATAATAACCAAATAAAATAAGGTCTTAATACATTTACTCATTTAAAATTAATGTATGATTCTAATTAAATTTAAGATAAGTTAATTTTCATTTACATTCGGATTTGGTACAAAAGCGCTACGTTAGATAACGGTGAGGTAGCGAACTACAAAGTTAAGTGACCATGTGAAAATCAATAAAGTTAGTACCCAAACGCAATAGATGGCGCTATTTCAAATAACTAAAGCCAATAATTCAGGAAGCAATAGTTTTGCATTTAGACTTAGATAATTTATGTTTAAATAAGGGACAGATACTACATAAATTCGGAACTGATTTAGAACCCATGTGTGCTGTTGATGGTTTAATTATATCTTCACATTAAAATTAGTTATGAATTAAGAGGATCTGCACATCCGATGTAGACAGACGGAAGGAGGCGTGTTATATTTGAATAAGGATGTCCTTTTCAATATTACGTCGATCTATCATTGAAATACCAAATATCTAATCGAATTAGATTATTACTTTAGTAAGACAATATCTATATTAGATATTTTAGTAAAGTGGATAATGCCCAAATTATATATTGTTACAGCTAATTTGTAGAAAAAACAATTATGAAACTATTTTGTATTAAAATATTGTGCATTATAGATTGTTAGGTAAAATAGCTTGTCTTCAAATCCCTTCATAACTAAATGACATAATTGGCACAAGTGATGGTTCCTGTTGTATGGATGTTTGTTCGGAGTGGAGAATACTTGGACTTTTATTAATTAGGGATTTGGCGTTAATACCGCGGGGCGCAACTAGTTTAATATAACGGAGCAACTACAATTATGGGAAATTACTTAACACTGGCTGATCAGCAAATGCTTATTGGGGTTTTACTTTATCAAACCTCATAATAATTGGAAATTATAATAAATTGTTAAGTAGTTGATTTATTATTTTAAGCAAATCTGTATTGTATTTTAGTTACTAATAATTTAAGAATCAAAATATGAATAAATTACTAATTATAACATCACTAATTACGCGCACCGATTGGCAGGTTCGATCGATATGTAATAGCGGGATAGCTTGGCAGTTTTGGCGGGATTTAGGTTTTTCGCGGTAATTCTGATTCGGTTCGGCGGCCATTGTGGTCTGGATTGTGAATCAGGCTGGTGCGTGTCCCTTGTCGAATTCTTTTAACGGCTGTCCAATTCAGTAAAATTAATGGTGAATCTCTGCTCAAATACTGTTTGTACCTAAATAAGGTTAATTAATAAAACAAACATGTGAATTACTTGTGCCTCAGCTCATGAATTGGTATCTATTTCACGTTAGATTGCGATATTTACCGAGATTGGGTTTTTGAGTGAATTCTGTTCCCATAAGGAATGGAAAGTAAATTCAGTTTATGTGATAATTCGATCTACATCGATTTGTGTTATAATTGGCCAGTCTGTTAACGCACGAAGTGTGCAAAGCTGTTAATTCGAACCTTTGAAGCTTCCCTTCTTAGTGACAACATAATATTGGCAGCTTATTCCTCCCCGTTAGGCTCGGGTTTATTGTGACTAACCGAGCGGTGCTTTTGCCTAGAAATAGGAGCATCGAAGTCACCGGTTTGGTTGTGGTTTGGCCTGTGCTTGATATAGTCCGTAGTTCCCTGGGACAAGTTCCTGGATTGCGAACTTGGTGGCGTCGTTCTTTGATGGTATCATTACGTGGGCCAAGCTTCATGCAAACTGTCTTACGTTAGGTTGGATGTACTTGACCTTCCCATGACTGTCTCTTGTGTTATAGATTCGGTCTAGGCTTCGGCCATGCGAAAGTCGTCCCGTAGGGCTGGTTAGAGTCTTAGTGCTTTTCGGGCTGACCCCCGCTAGGTAATAGAGTAACATAGTTAGAAGGGTATTTGCACGTCTGGATACCGAGCATCTAGATAATACCCCGTATTAGGTTTGGGAACGGGGATAAAATCACAAAAATAAGACCCGCGAGTCTTTTGTTGGGCTTCTGATTGTATCTCTAGACAGTTTAGGGCCCGTCTTTAAGTGTAGGTTTATTTAATTACTAGGTAGGACATAGGAATATCACGTCGATCTAATATGTTCTACAGAATGCGAATGTATCAATCGGCGGGATTCAGGGACAAGTAGGGTTTTTATTTCAGGTTAACTATGGAGTAAATCACTTAATTCTTGTTGGAGTGTTCCGGCTATTAGAATATCAATATAAAGTCATCAATTGAATCTTGTTGAGTTTTGTATAACCTAGAAGTCAGATCGACTTGCATTTGGCAAATTACGGGAAGCTTGTGTTGTGGTTAGCTCTCTTGTTGGCCAAGCGAAGCCGTGCCAGTTGGTTTTCTCTTATCTAATCAGGGGAGAAACTGACATTATTAAGAGTACTACCTTAAAACCATGATTCTTAGTATACAAGCCAGGAGCATTGAGGCTATTACTATTCAACAAAGATTGAACTAATGACTTTCCAGGTTAATGATAAAACCCTGGTTCTCATAACTTTAGTATTTATTTAAATACTTTCCTAACTAAAAGCTAAAAGAATTCCGAAGCCAAAAGAATCATAAGAATATTGTAGTTATAACTACTGCATACATACCTACAGACCAAGTAGAGTCATTTATATATAATTTATAATGACAGACAGACTTTGCCAAAAGATAATGTCCTCTCAGTCCCTTGATTGCTATTTATGAATCTTAACGACTGACATCTATACATACAAGTTACTAGAATGTAATTTAATTATGTGCAAGACACAAGTCCCCATATAAAAGAAAATGTGGAAGACTGCTGTCCAGTCAGGATGCCGAGGCAGATTTTCAAGAGCGGGGCGGGGCTCTTGAATTAACCACAAACAGTTCAATGCTAATATAATATGTACTAAAATCCTTTCTTTTAAATCAAATACAATACTAAGATTGAGCTATTGAATTAAACACAAACAGCTTAATGCTAATGTAATACCTAAATTCATTATAATAAATTATATACAGTACTAAGATTGAACTCTAGAATCAACCACAAATAGTTCAATGCTAACATATACTTAAATTCATGTTAATATTTATATCCCGAAGAATACTTTACTTGCATTTACCTTTAACTCTTTGTATGTGACAAGACTGACTGTTTATATCTGAGTTTAATAATGTAGTAGGTATCTTTCAATATGCTAAGGAAGCTAACTTCAGTAATAGGTCTAGGTTTAGAAGTAGGGTCTAGATATTTTAGGCATTATAAGGATTCATCTCAAACCTGTCTTGGGTTTTATTACGGTTGCAAAGTGGAGTCCTCCTTAGACGATCACATGGCCAAAATAGGGATTTAGATTATAAGCGATTAACCATTATAAACATTTAAACACATTACCATTTTACCTTAATATCGTATCTTTAACCTTGTAATAAATATAAACCTTTTAATCCATTTAAATATCTTTAAAAATAAATTAGTTTTAAAATTTTTAAAGGGGGTTGTTACACCTCTTCTCGCTGCAGTAACAGTGCTGGGTGAATTGTCTTACGATACATTTTTTTATTTATTTGATTTCAATATGACCTGTAACTTTAGTATTATCAATTGTATTGAATTCTAATAAAAACGTACAAGTAGCTCTCTCGAAACATATTTAGAAACACTTTAAGTAACGGCAGCCGCGCGGAGTTTGATGAGGTGGAACGAGGTCTGTTTGGTTGTAAATGGCCTCATTTGGGCTCACGCGCGCCCGAGGCCTCCGGGCCTCTGTACGAGTGGACAGGTCGCGCTAAACTCTCTACTTGGGAACTGATTGTCGAAGTTGTACAATTCATTTTGTTTGGGAGTCTGTTCTGTCCCAGGGTAGATGCTTTACAAGGTGTGTTTTGAGCTTGTTTTAAACAGATCCCATGTTCTATATATCATATAATATGATTTCTTATTGGAAATATAAAAAATTTAAGGTTAATAAGTTGAAAAATGCGGCGAGATGTTATTACGCAGATTGAAAAAAAAATATTGTAAATTACGTTATAACACGCGTTTTCTACAAGAAATCTCGTGAAAGTTAGAGAATAATGGATTAGGTCTTTGACGTTATTTTAGTGGGATAAGATGTATATTTATGTGATAAAGATTTTTTTTTAACTGTCTTGATTAGTCCGAACAAACTTCGATATTAAAATAAGATGTGGTTGTATAAGTTAGTGTAGCTAATTCTATCTTGGAATTTAATTATAAGCATGTAGACAGTCTACGATGTAGCTTGTTACGTAGCAGGCTACGCCGTAGACCATCTACGACATTATAGTTAAGTAAGATAGTTTATTTTTTTTAAATAATTTAATTTACTTACATAAGAAATTACTGAGTATAAGTAAAAATACAATATAACATATGGTTTATTTTCATTCAAAACTATGAACTGGACAGTATATTAAATAATAGTAACTATTCAATGATCAAATACCATTTTGTAGCGATGTTTGTAGGAAAACTTTGCGAGAAAACCTTTGTACAGTGGTACGGTACTACGCTAGTACGCTATTACTCGGCTTGCTAGCTACCACTCTCAGGTAAAAATCTACCGCCAAATAACTAACAGTGTGTTCCAGTAGCCAGTTCCATTCTGGACTAAGTGTGTTTACCATCTTTGACCACACTATCATTTAGCTGAGGTCAAACACTTGGCCTGTCGGCTATTAAAACTTTTATATATCTTGTCCATGACCATCGCAGTGATGCACAGAACTTTGAAGAAGCGTCACTTTCTTGTTATTTATGACTTATTACGGTTTCCTTTAATCTACATACACATGAGAACAAATTTACTCTCTCAACAATAAATTCCTACTTATACAAACAAGTCTTAATTCAGGATTATGGCATAAAAACCATTATTACAGTCGTTATAAGGAGGTAATTTGCATGATTTCCGCTTCTACCCCTTTGTGCGGTACAAACACATTAGTGAGAGAGCTTACTCGGCACTTTGTCATCTATACTTGTGAGTGGCGCTTCCCGCTTCCGCGCACCGCGCGTGGCGACCTATTGTCGAACCGTCGGCGTCGCTAGCGAGACTTGTTCTATCAATAAAAATTATATCATCTCTCTATCTATACTTTTTGTAGCGATGATAGCTCAGTGGTTAGCGCGGTAGGTTCGCTTGACGAAGGGCGTTGGTTCAAACTCCAACAATGAGCTTGAGCAGCCGGTGAAGGAAAACATCGTGAGAAAACCATAGCATGGTGGTAGCGTACTCTCTAGTACTCGGCTGGCTAGCTACCACCCTCAAGTTGAAAATCTGCTGCATCATCTCTAACGGTGTGTTCCGGAAGCCTCACTTGAGAGCCAGTCCCTTTTCAAGCTAATTCCAGGCTTGTTGTGCTTTACCATCTTCGACCACACCTTCACTTAACATCAGGTGAGCTGTGGTCAAACACTTAGCCTGTCAACCATAAAAAAAAACTTTTATAAAGAGGAAAGTTTTGATTGTTTGTTTGTATTGAATAGGCTCCAAAACTACTGGACCGATTTCAAAAATTCTTTCACCGTTGGGAGCCTACACTATCCTCAGGTGACGTTGGCTACTTTTTATCCCTGTATTCCCACGGGAACGGGAACTACGCGGATGAAACTGCGTGGCGTCCGCTAGTTTATATATAAACGAAAACATGTCACGTCAGTTTCCATGGTCATACAAAGCAGATTAAATTTTGAGTGACTTTAATTTTCAATTGAGTCTTAATGTCTTTGTGAAGGTTATCGAAACGTAGCTGAAAACATTTCGAGCATTTGCGCACGGCGGTGGCGGCACAATTGCTCTGGTTCGGTTCCAATTTGCTCGTTTCTCGTCCAAATTAGCAATAACCCGACCATTTGTCGTGTGTCACCTTTACGCATCGCGTCGGTCCAGTGTCCGTACCACAACCCAAATTTAAACTCTACGGTTTATTATTTAGAGTACACATTTACTTGACAGAGCCAGTTACATCATTTTGTTAATGTTTCCCGTTTTGACCCCTGTTCTCACCCTACTTCTCCCTTGACTCCGAGGTCACATGTTAAAACGTCCCGTGTCCACGTGACATGTCAATACTCAGTGATTTCACGCTTACATTTTTCGTAAAAATTTGTTTTACGTGTCAAAGTTACAGAATAGCGCAAAGCCAAATTGTGATCTATATTTTTTTAAAGACGTGTTAGAAAAAGCGGTTGGTACTTTTTTTAGTTTCCCATGTGTGTTAAGTTACAAAACAAACAATTCAATGCTATTAAACAACAATTATTTTTCAAATAAAAACCGACTTTAAGCACAAATACAGTTAGATTACATTATTTCATTTCATAATTATGGTGTTTTGGTTCATTGGGACTATTCTAATGACCGTAAACACGACTTAAAAGTCACAGGAAAACAATATACGCAATTTCGTTTACTTGGATGATAAACTTTTTAAGGGTTAAAAAATCAAATTACTGAGAGGACTTTGGTGCACTGCTATGGAACCAATTTAAAAGTACATAAATATTCTTTCGAATAAAAATATCTAATCACAGTTCTAAAGTAATAAACATGTAGCGATAATAGCTCAATGGTTAGCACGGTAGGTTCGCATGCCGAAGGGCGTGGGTTCAAACCCCAACAATGAGCTTGAGGTACCGGTGAAGGAAAACATCGTGAGGAAACCATAGCATGGTGGTAGGGTACTTTCTAGTACTCGGCTGGCTAGCTACCGCCCTCAAGTTGGAAATCTGCCGCCAAGCATCTAACGGTGTGTTCCGGCAGCCTCACTTGAGAGCCAATTCCATTCCAGGCTAGGTGTGCTTTACCATCTTCGGCCACGCCTTCACTTAACATCAGGTGAGCTGTGGTCAAAAATATAGCCTGTCAACCATAAAAAAAAATTGGGAACGTACTCCTTTTTTAAAGTCAATTAAAAATAGAAAATCACGTGATGTCATTTTAATACAACATGTCAAAGACTAATAAGCACGCTGCACGTTTGTAACTGTGAGGACCCATCCTACACAAAACTAATACATTTCTTGTCCAACACTGTCATTCGACGGCTGGTTCGAGGTCGGGTTCAAGGCGATCCCTCCCGGTTCAGTAAATCAGCAATAGCCGTGTAATTTGTCACCTGTCTCTGACAAGCCTGACCCGGAGGATAATACCCGTGGAATTTTGTACCGGAGATACAATGGACTCGCAAAGTTATGAAGCAAGATGCAAGTCCAGAACTGAGCATTTAATACTGCCAACAAAACAAGTATACACCACGCAGTGGAAAAGTACCCACAAAGGGCGGTGCCAGAATCTACCACGCAGAATTTTTTCAAGTAAATATAATTACACGAACGGGGCTATAACGATGATAGCTCAGTGGTTAGCGTGGTTGGTTCGCATGCCGAAGGGCGTGCGTTCAAACCCCAACAATGAGCTTGTGCTCCGGAAAAAAAACTTCGTGAAGAAACCATAGCATGGTAGTAGGGTACTTTCTAGTACTCGGATGGCTAGCTACCACACTCAAGTTGAAAATCTGCCACCAAGCATCTAACGGTGTGTTTCTGCAGGCTCACTTGGGAGCCAGTTCTGTTCCAGGCTAGGTGTGCTTTACCATCTTCGACCACACCTTCAGTTAACATCAGGTGAGCTAGACAGGCTAGGTGTTATGGGTAACCATAAAAAAACGCTCTCCTGATGGTAAGAGATAACACATTTCTATGAACATTGCAGAACTTTGCATACAACTGCATACACTTTGAGTAGCAAAACCTTAGCGTACAATAAATAAAGAAATTCTTCAGAGGAATGTTTATAGACACTATTTTATGCCAAAGTTGCGAAAAGTAGTGTAAACATTAAAAAATAAATAATTTTATTTTACTTATGCGGGTGTTGGCAACACTACTGTCAACAGCGTGAAGTGAGTAACGAGTGGCTTGGAATGCGGCCTCCGCAAAGGAAGCAACGTCAGTTCGGTGACGTTGTAAGCGAGGCGCGACCGGGCGTGGACTTTTGCTCGCGACGATGATGCAGCCAGACGTGTCCATTTGCGCCACATAGGGAATCCATATTTCTTGATTCGCGGTGTGACCAATTAGCTATTTATGACCTCACGTACCTTTTTAAATTTAAAATAAATGTAACTTCTCAATCTAACAGTGTTCTATGTTTCTTCCCCGTCTCTGAAGTAGTAAAGTTTACACGGGATTATCTATATTTCGTGTCGAAACTACAGCCAAAGATTTGTATAAAATTAAACGTGAGACACATTTTGACCACCACGTCAGTTTCCATAACAAAACAATATATGCTTTCTGGTTTAAATTTCAGTCGTGTCCACAGAGTTCATACTGGCGAGGTTCTTTGTCAGGTTTTCTACAAACAGAACAAAACACACTCGCGCAGGGGTCGCACACCGCGTCCAAAACTTGCCGAGGCAAAATGTTTACGACACCATCAACGCTATTAGGGTCGTAAACACTCATTACGCACCTAAACTAGTAACGTCGCGTCGTTCCGCCATATCGGGGTCAAACTATCTTATAAATAACGGGCTTATAAGCGTAGGATGGCAGCTAATGTGATCAAATTATGATGAAGTACTTGTAAATGAATCGTGAGACATTTCACATAATAAATAAATAAATTTCGTAGGACATTCCACACAGCGCCATCTGACACCAAACTAAGCAGAGCTTGATGGAAGACAGATAACTGATAGAATACATATGTACTTTTTTTTCGTAAATACATACAGAACACCCAGACACAGAACAAACATTTGTTGATACACAAAATGTTTGCCCTGAGCGGGAATTGAACCCACGCCCTTCAACTCTTAAGGCAGATATGCTACCAATGAGCCAACAGGGCTGTCATATAGCGTCATCTAGCCTTAAGCTAAACAAATGTTGGACTATGGGACCTAGATAACTGATAAAATACTTATGTACAATTTTTTATTCGTAAATACATACAGAATAACCTTTGTTTGGTGTCTACCAAACAAATATATTATATCACCACATAAAGTAACATTTTTGTACAGATTTTATTTAATAATGAATTATTTTAGCCCATTTTGTCCCACTGCTGGGCAAAGGCCTCTCTTCATCCCTTCCACGCCTATCCATGCTTGTCGTGAGTATCGAGCTCATCTTTCCACCGTCTTCTAGGTCGGCCTGGTGACCGTTTTACCTCCGGGACCCAGTTGGTGGTGATGGTTAATAATAAACAGACAGTTTAATTTTTATCTCGCTTGAAGTTAACAAAGAAGTAATCGTACAAATTTTTTTTTTTTTTTTTTATGGTTGACAGGCTAGTTGGTTTGACCACAGCTCACCTGGTGTTAAGTGAAGGTGTGGCCGAAGATGGTAAAGCACACCTAGCCTGGAAAGCAACTGGCTCTCAAGTGAGGCTGCCTGAACACATCGTTAGATGCTTGGCGGCAGATTTTAAAATATTTCCAAGTTTGTGTGTATTTTGTTTTAAATGCTGTAATTTTTTTTCTTAAATAAACAATACAATCTTTACAATACGATGGCGGCTGAAATCACAGGGCACATCCATATAAAAACCATTTCATACAAAGTTGAACTATAATATCAATCAGTCATTTATCAGTTGTCAGTTGTCTGACTTCCATCACACAAGCTTTGCTTAGTTTGGGGTCAGATGGCGCTGTGTGTAACGCCCTACGTTATATAATATTTTATTTTTCTATCAACTTCAGCGTAATACACTTCTTGTGAAAAATCATTGTTAGATAAAATGTTGAGACATAAAAAACAAAACAGTAAACAAACAGTTCAGTTCACAGAACAGCGTGGAAACATTAAACTCACCGTGTGCAGTGCACACAGCCAATATAACCATTTCAATGATATTGTTCACATTACTGCTCGTTCTACCAACGTAACAGTTTACGTGCCTCATAGTTCGGAAACTTATAATGCAATATATGACTGTCATTTCATGCGTCTTTGCTGCTGGTATAAGATATACGCGAGTAATACAGGGCTGTTGAGACTAACCATCGAAAGTCTCGAAGTAATGAGCGCCAAAGTAGTGATGCCCTGGACTTGCACACACACACACACACACACATACCAAACCCACTTTGATTTTCAACTACAGGGGCTCACTGGAAGACCAGCGCTGGTCATACTGAGTATTATGCTGAGGTGAGCCCTTATTTTGTAACTGTTTGTTCGTTTTTGTTTTTGTGTCTTTAAGTTACAAAATAAAATATTTTTCTTTCTTTCTTTCAACTTTATTTTGCTATTCAAAGTTCCGTGTATCGCTGCAATGGTCATGAGCAGGCGTTATCTTTTACCATAAGGAGAGTGTCACGCTCTTCTCAGAACTTGTACATTTAAAAAAATGCTTAGCATCTAAAATATCCCACTGATGGCTATAATTAACTATCGAAATGTTAGGTTATAATTCACCACGTAGTAGCGCTATGAGGGTTGGCGAATTCATGTACAATATTTAATTAAAAGCTTTTATTTAACTTGCAATGTTTATATGTCTGGGTCAAATCTTGCTTGCTGAATTTGACTGCACGATATGAGGGTGAGCTACCGGTGAAGGAAAACATCGTAAGAAAAACATATTGTGGTGGTAGAGTACCTTCTAGTCACGATTGGCTAGCTACTCGTACCACCTTGAAAATCTGTCATCTAGCACCTAACGCTGTGTTTCGCGAGCCTTACTTAAGAGTCAGTTCCATTCCAGGCTAGGTGTGTTTACCATGTTCACTTAACATCAGGTGAGCTAAGTATAAAAAAAGCTACGAATAAATGGTGTCTGGGTGTTCTGTATGTATTATAAGTATGTATTTAAAAAAAAATGCTATTTAAGTATTCTATCAGTTATCTGACTACCATCACACAAGCTCTGCTTAGTTTGGGGTCAGATGGCGCTGTGTGTATAGTCCCACGATATTTATTATTTATTAAATCCTAGCAATGTAAGATGAAAATGTTCTATCAAGAAAAAATAATAGTTTTATAAACATCAGAATATCTGTTCTCATGTAACTTGGACCATTTCCACGTATATGAACTAGAAATGTCAAGAGGCAAACTTGTTTCGATAAATAGCGCGCATGCTCGTAACTTAGCCCAAACTCACGAGAGCCCACTACTCAGTACTCACGAGTCGCGAGCATTTATGTACAGAGTTTTGTTCGAATGGCGATGTTTACTGGAATAAAAACGCGTTGAAGTTATGACCGGGCCAGTAACCAGCTCATTCGAAGTAGAAAACTGTGCCAAGTATACTCGTGACTTGTGGGGGGAAACTGCTAATGGTTACAAGGATCTAGGAAGATTTTTCATAAATACGATCCAGGAATAAATAAATAAATATTGTAGGACATTACACACAACGCCATCTGACCCCAAACTAAGCAAAGCGTGTACTATGGAAGTCAGATAACTGATAGAATACTTAAATACTTTTTTTTTTGTAAATGAATACTTATAATACATACAGCCACTAATATTATAAATGTGAAAGTTTGGATAAATGGATTTTTGTTACTCTTTCACGCAAAAACTATTGAACAGATTTGGCTGAAACCCTGTATTAACACATTAGTAGCGGGTAAAATCGCGGGGCTCAGGTAGTTAAAAATAAGTTATCCATGTTCAGTGAAGGCGGAAACCAGGATATTTTGAACAGAAATGTCTTTCATTTCGGTCAGTAGATAGTCTTGCAAAAACCAAATGTACTGAAATACACTATGGCAAGATCGCTTGCAATTTTGGAAGTATAGCTTCAGGTATTGTTTTATACCCATTACTTAGTAGATAGACGATGGGGTAGACGACTTCTTGAGTGGAGACCGCATGCAGGCAAGCGTAGTGTAGGGCGCCCTGCGGCCAGGTGGTGTGACGACCTGCGTAAAGCGGCGGGAAAGCAGTGGATGCAGAAAGCTGTCGACCGAGCTCAGTGGCGTGCATTGGGAGAGGCCTACGTCCAGCAGTGGACAGCGAAGGGCTGATGATGATGATTTAGTGGATAGAAACGATTACTCGGCAGTACGTACCACGTACGCACGTGTTTAGTCATTAACCAGCAATAGATTGATCGATTCGAGCGCAAGTGGTCACATTCGACAGCTAACGACGATACAGTAGGTGTGAGACATGAAAGTCATACTAAACTTGCATTAATTTAATGCAAGTTTAGTATGACTTTCATTTAGCATTTAAAAAAGTTGTGAATTTTGCGACTGCACGACTATGACATCACCGCGTGCGTTATTTGAAATACAAACGTGGCGTGTAAGAGCTCGGGTAACAAAAGAGAGAGAGAGAGATTCCGGATCTGACGACCCACTATGACCTCGGCGATACTTACTTACATTACCTTCGCGTATAATCCTACAAGTAGTATATAACACATTTTAACGGATACACATTTAGTACTGGAAGAAAATATAGTTAAAGTAAAGGTGGGTATTATGGTGTCAAGCGTAAATATATTTGGCTCATATTTACAGCCACCTTTATCACAACCAATAAAACAAGATAAATATCCCACCCGCAGTTACAGCCATAAAGCTGCGTACACATTTGCGAAGCGAAGCGGAAGCCGTGACGGCGGCGGAGCGGGCGGAAGCGGCAAGAGCGCGAAATTTATTCGTTCCGCTTTGGTTCCGCTCGCCGACGCCAGGCGGCGCGCGGCCGCGACCTGCCACCTATACACATAGAATAATAGACTTTTTACTGCGACCTACAGCGATACTCGCGTATTCAGTTTTATTTTCTCATTTGTGTGCCAATGCTGAACTTCCCAGTAAGAAAGATAAAATTATAGTATCAAAATTCACTTTTTTCTGATTTTAATACTGTGTAATATTTTTCAGTGCACTCTACAGTATTGTTTGTTGTTTCGTGAGTTCTGCAAAGTCTTCATAATTTATTATGCTTGGAAAATATAAATTCATTTTTTTGAACTAAGCTTAACTCATAAAAATTTAAGAATGCTATACCTAGCACATATGAGCTCATCAGGGCATGAAAAACAATTTTAATCAATTGATTTTAACTACAGAACATTATAAATGCGATTAAACTAAATTACAAATTAAATAATACAAAATAGAATTAGAATAATTATACTGAGTCATTATAAAAATTATCGTTATTAAAAAATTCGCCAAGAGGCGTCCAGGGTTAATATCAACCGGTTAATAAAATGATCTTCATCTTATATTTATTTCGGAGTAATATACATTTAATTTTAGCCATAGTTTATTCATAATTAAAAATAATATATGTAGGTATATACATGTAAAATTAAAGCTAAAATTAATAGATATAGATATTCTTTATTTACACAAAAATAAATCTATTATTATGCAATGGGTATAATAATGATTTTCTTCATGTACTCGTCCAGGTGTTACATGGGTATTTCTTGACGCAGAAATGCTGTGTTGATTAGATTAGTTTATAGAATTTGAATTGATAAAGCTGTATAGAGGCTAGACTAAACAAATTTCAGCTGTAAATGGGCTTCGTCAAAAGTTATTCCAAAAAATAAAATAATATAAAAAAATAATAATTAGCAAAAAATAGTAATAAATTATATACTCATCAAAATATTAATAAATAATGTTTATTTGTATTCAATTTTTACGTGGAATTCATTAGTTTAGTCAAGATTTTAATTTATAGTCACGATAATCATTTTTAATATGCTCGTCTACTTTGTATAAAGTCTTAGACAGCAACAGATTTTTTACATTGGAACAAAATATACTGTACTTTGTAGAAGCTTTAATGCATTTGGGCAGTTTGTTGTAAAGTTGCTGGCCAATTACTACCGGATTTTTTGTAGACTTGTGTAACCTATGCTTTACAGATAGAAGACTATTTTTGTCTCGAAAATTAAAGTCACTACTAATTACTAATTACAATGGATCTTCATAAAATATGATATGTAATTCTATTAGTTTTGAAATAAACATGCCACATTGTTTATATCACAAAATGCTTGTCCTGGGTGGGAATCGAATTCAGGCCCTTCAGCTCTTGGAGCAGACATACAACCAATGAGCCGACATACTTTAACTTATTTCAGCGTTCACTGTATCGAATATCTAGCGATACAGCACGCATTCACAAAGTTCATACGTCTTCACTTTGCACAAGTTTTACCCGGTTTACTCAATCTTATCGTGAAATATCGTAACACAAGCTATGTAAAGGAGGCGCTGCGCGCGGTGTGACAGAAGCCTTGCGCCCTTCCGCTTTTCCAGTGATTGATTGCTCTCGTCGTCCGTCTCGCGTCTCGTGTGAACGTGACACTACTTTGAATGGCCTTTCCCAACACAGCTCCACAATGTCGCCGAGACAGTATCCCAGAGTAGAATTTTTCTTTTGTCGAGAATGAAGCGCAGCAGCGTTAAATTGCACTATCGTATAGAAATTCCTATATTGTGTTTTTTTAATTTAAAATATTGTTTTTTGATCATGCAATGGAGTTACTTCAAAGTTTTTAATTTAGGTTAGGTTATTTTTTAAATGATATTCACAAGCTAGGTGTTTGACCACAGCCTACCTGATGTTACGTGACCTGACCTGATGGTAAAACACCTAGCCTGCAATAGACCTGGCTCTCAAGTTAGTCCGCTGATCCACACCGTTAGGTACTTGGCGACAGATTTTCAACTTGAGGGTCGTAACTAGCCAGCGAGTATGTTAACATCAGGTGAGTTGTGGTCAAACACCAAGCCTGTCAACAAAAAAAAAAGCTTAAAATTAAAAAACACCGCTTACATTCATTAAAATTGAAATAAAAATGTTACACTCAATAAATTAGAATAGAATTTAAGATTACAATAAATGTCAAAATTTAAATTTTAAAAATAAAAATTAATTACAAGGGTCAACCTATATTCATTGTTACCTACACAAATATTGCTGTTTGGATTCAGAATGTCCAATATGCACCTTCTTCCAGTATTGCATGATAGAATAATCTAGATCCATCCGCGAGGCGAACAACTGCAGGTAGCAGTTATACTTTTTGGTTCGACATCCGAGTAAAGTTCCATCGACATTCAGTAAAACTATTATTCCGGCATGACAATGGCGTTGTTATTCTCTACCCTTTCAGAATCGATGTGGAGTGGGAGCAATCTATCTTCGGCAAACACTCGAGCAGGCGACCTACTGTCTCAACACGTAGCGCCATAGATCATAAAGACAGAAGGACAACACAATAAAAAACTTTATAATTTTTTTTTTTAATGTACAAAGTAATAAGACGAACGAGACGATCTCCTGATGGTAAGAGATAACGCCTGTCCACGACTATTGCAGCGATACACAGAACTTTGAGTAACGAAACAAAGTCCTTTGACACTTTGACACTTTTGATAGAGTTAGTCTCAACAGCCCAGTAATATCGCTAGCTGCAGTACCCTTCGAACCGGAACATAGAAATGTTTACACACTACTGCTTAGCGGCAGAATAACTGGTACTGCGGTGGTACCTACCTAGACGACCTCCTGCTAAGGAGATCTACCACCAAGTTAAACACTTTTCACACAACATTTGTTTGCAATCACATCGCGTACTTCAATATCGTTATAGAAGCCTTTACTTTGCGTTTTTCTACCTTTAACGGAAGGGTTCTGTTAATATTTTTCTTGAAGAAGTTCTAGTTAAAACTTCACGGAAAGGCCAATTAATCTGCTTTGAACAATTAAAAGTTTGATGAGCAATTAAATCTATGAGTATGATCTAAAGTTTATACTTAACCTAACCTACCTAAGAATGTAGCTTAGAACTCAGTTTGTAAGGTACTAGCTGCGCCCCGCAGTGTTACCCGCAACATGTTTTCGGGATAAAAAGTAGCCTATGTGTTCATCCAGAGTTTCAGCTACTTCCATACCAAATTTCGTCCAAACCCGTTCAGTAGTTTTTGCGTGAAAGAGTAACAAACATCCATCTATCCATCCAAACTTTCACATTTATTTTACCAGTGGGAAGTGGAATAACCTGACTAATTATTCCAATAATTAACTTAATATGATCATATTTTAACTATTGTTTTTTTAATTGATTATATTTTTTCAATCAAATTTTTAAAGTGTAAGTAAAAATTGTTGGAAATTAACAAAAACGTAATCCGTATAACTAAGTACTGAGATATTCAAGGTTTATATTTAGTTTATTTCCGTTTAACTTAAAAAACTCAACTTAAGTTTTTGAGTTTATGTCAAAATTAGTTTTAGATATTAAGTGAAGTTTCGGATAAGTTTTTAAAAATTAAATTATGGGTTTTTTTTATGTTTGACAGGCTAGGTGTTTGACCACAGCTCACCTGATGTTAACTGAAGGTGTGGTCGAAGATGTTAAATCACACCTAGCCTGGAATGGAACTGGCTCTTAAGTGAGGCTGCCGGAACACGCCGTTAGATGCTTGGCGGCAGATTTTCAACTTGAGGGTGGTAGCTAGCCAGCCGAGTTAGCTCGTCAAGTTAGTTGAATTTAAATCGTCATCACTGTTGTGACTGTGTATGACCTTTAATAATCAAAATGAACTTCCGCAAAGTAACGCCTGAATCAAACAATTAACTAATGAGATATGATATGCAATTGAAGATTCAAAGAAGCATTGTTGTCTATCATCTGTTTGGAGTGATCCTTCTGTTTGCATGTTCTGTGGCGGCGCGGTGTCGTATGAAAGCGGCCCTATCTGTCAGTGCGGGTGATCTTTACGAGCTTGTCATTTTTATAGAGGGATGGATTGGCAGGGGTGGGCTATAAATAATAACACGTTTTGTCATAATTCGGTAAAAGTATTCCGGTGTTTTTAAGGATTTGTGATTTGCGGCTACCTTTATATACGTAGCAACTGCAGCTTTTACTCCCCGATTTTATCCACAATGGGAGTACTTTTTTATATGGTTGACAGGCTAGGTGTTTGACCACTGTTTGGAAGGTTGGTTGGACGGGACAGCAAAATGACTAGAAAACGGTTTTTTTTTTTTTTTATAGTTGACAGACTAGTTGTTTGACCACAGCTCACCTGATGTTAAGTGAAGGTGTGGTCGAAGATGGTAAAGCACACCTAGCCTGGAATGGAACTGGCTCTCAAGTGAGGCTGCCGGAACACACCGTTAGATGCTTGGCGGCAGATTTTCAACTTGAGGGTGGTAGCTAGCCAGCCGAGTACTAGAAAGTACCCTACCACCATGCTATGGTTTTCTCACGATGTTTTCCTTCACCGGCAGCTCAAGCTCATTGTTGGGGTTTGAACCCACGCCCTTCGGCATGCGAACCTACCGCGCTAACCACTGAGCTATCATCGCTACATCGGTATTGACTTATTAAGCAGTAATCAATGATGAAATTGAACTGCCGGTGCAGCTCACCTAGTGTTAAGTGAAGATATGATCGGAGATGGTAAAGCACACCTAGCCTGGAATGGAACTGGCTCACAAGAAGGCTGCCGGAACACACCGTTAGATGCTTGTAATTTTCAAAGAAAGGAAAGAAGGTGGTTTACTCATGATGTTTTTCCTTCACCGACAGCTAAAGCTTATTGTTAGGGTTTGAACCCACGCCCTAAATAAAATATATCGTATAACATTTTACACAGCGCCATCTAGCCCCGATCTAAGCTTGTAGTATGGGAACCAGATAACTGATAGAATACTTATTGTTAGATATTTTTTTTTTGTAAATACATACAGAACACCCAGACACGAAACAAACATTCATCGTCACACTAGCTGCGCCCCGCGGTGTTATCCGTTACATGTTTTCGGGATAAAATGTAACATATGTGTTAGTACAGGGTCTCAGCTACCTCCATACCAAATTTCATCCAAATCCGATTAGTAGTTTTTGAGAGAAATAGTAACAAACATCCATCCATCTATCCAAACTTTCACATTTATAATATTAGTGGGATAAATGTTTGTCCTAGTGGGAATTGAACCCATGCCCTACAGCTCTATTGCCCTATCTAAGCAATTTATTTAGCTAACTTTTAATTATTTTTTTTCGCTTCCATCCACTGCCAGCTGTCCTACGTGTATCGTCACTCCATCGAGTGAAGGTCGGGCTGAGTAGCGTGTCTTGAGAGAGGCCTATGCCCAGCAGTGGACTAATATAGGCTGATGATGATTATGAATTATTTTTTTTATTTGTGATTGGCTTGCGCTAGGATCGGAAAGCTTTCAAAATTATTGTATCCGGGTATAAGTGTCGCTTACCATTAGGCAAGAAACTTTCTCGTCTCGTTACTGATCATAATGAAATACTAGAAAAGTATTGTCAAGTTTGTTATCGACCTAAATTCTCAGATAAAGCGTAGAGCACCAATTAGTCTTCATTAAAATTCCGAGTCCGTAGAAAACACCCGCGAAACCACGGCCGCAACCGACTGAAACCAGTTAACTTGACATCCCAACATTTTAACAAGTAACAAGTGCCATTTCGCAAATCAAAGCCTCGCTTAGATAGAGAGACGCCTCGAGGGACGGCCGCGGAATTAGATATGAAAATTTTGTATCTAGATGTTTAAAGGCTCAAAATAGATTCTTTCTTTCATCATCATCATTTCAGCCGTAGGACGTCCACTGCTGGACATAGGCCTCCCCCATTGACTTCCATAAAGACCGGTTGGAAGCGACTCGCATCCCGCGCGTTCCTGCGGTATTTACGAGGTCGTCTGTCCACCTTGTGGGTGGACGTCCTACGCTGCGCTTGCCGGTCCGAGGTCTCCACTCCATAACTTTGCAGCCCCATCGGCCATCAGTTCTGCGTGCTATGTGCCCTGCCCATTGCCACTTCAACTCGCTAATCCGTGGGCTATGTCGGTTTGTTTGGGTTTCACGTTTTCAGTAATTCTGCTAATGTAATATTCTGCGAAATGATTCTTATTGATTCATCCATCACGTGTCACTTCTGGTCAGTAACAGTCCCACATGGCTTATTCTAGCAGTGATGATTTTTGAACAGAGTCCAACAAAAAAAACTCTCGATCTTTTCCACGCCTTATCAATCCATATAAAGTTATTTTTTACAATGTTTTGCTGTTAGTGATGGATATTACAGATACATGTAGGTACATATAGAAACATTGTTTCTGATAATAAATGTAATACGTAAGCCAAGTGCGGGTTGGTAGTATTCACACATCGCGAAAACTTTTTTAAAAACTCTTAGACTTTACGATGTTTTCCTTCACTGTTTGAACTCAGCAGTAATACTTCGAAAATGCATGTGAATGGGATTCGAACCCCGGACTTTCAGGTTTGAATCCAGATGATATCTCGATACTATAATAGAAGATCCGGTAAGTTTCGTTTTTTTAATTTTTTTTTATAGCTGACAGGCTAAGTGTTTGACCACAGCTCACCTGATGTTAAGTGACGGTGTGGTCGAAGATGGTAAAGCACACCTAGCCTGGAATAGAACTGGCTCTCAAGTGAGGCTGCCGGAGCACACCGTTAGATGCTTGGCGACAGATTTTCATCTTGAGGGTGGTAGCTAGCCAGCCGAGTACTAGAAAGTACCCTACCACCATGCTATGGTTTCCTCACGATGTTTTCCTTCACCGGCAGCTCAAGCTCATTGTTGGGGGTTGAACCCACGCCCTTCGGCATGCGAACCGACCGCACTAACCACTGAGCTATCATCGCTACAAAATCACCTCAATCCGATCTAGAACTTCATTTATAAAACAATATTGTCTTTACAAGACAAATACAGATCTTCGGCTGAAATCCTTGACTGAAAATCAAATATTGGCATACAAAGAGCAAGCTGACGAAGAGCATTACAAATCGATACTTGCAGAGAGAAGCCCGAGGGATGTCGCTCTGTGAACTGGGATACGACATTGCAACGTTGTAACTTTCACATTATACGTGACTGTACTAAGCAAAATGACAATGGGCTGTAGAGATTCCCAGAATACTGTACTAATTAACTAAATAGCGGATTTACACAATACCGCAAAACAGCGTTGATGATTCGTCGAATTAACCAACATACGTAAATATTAAAAAGGAGTAGATATAATATTGCAATTTTTATTATCAAGTATTAATATTACGTTTCTGTTTACCTGTTTGGTACCATAACTTTTTACGATGGAAACTGACTTGGTTTTGACATATTCTGATTTTACTCATGCGTTATTCCTCCCGTTCAGTTACACGCATGGAAGTTGTCTAGCTCTGAACAAGTCAATCTAGAAAGATTAAAAGTAATTGTTTCGCACGAACCCCAATGAGCTTGAGCTGCCGGTGAAGGAACACTACGTGAGGAAACCACTTTGGTAGGGTACTTCCTACTCGGTTGGCTGGCTAGCACATCTAATGGTGTGTTCCTGCAGCCTCACTTGAGAGCCAATTTCATTCCAGGCTAGGTGTGCTTTACCATATTTGACTACACATTCACCTAACATCAGGTGAGCTGTGGTCAAACACCTAGCCTGTCAACCGTAAAAAATATGTAGAAAACTACATATTAGACAATATTTACTCTAAATATTGGTAGCTTGGGTTAGAACCCACGCCTATCGGCATGCGAACCGACCGCGCTAACCACTGAGCTATCATCGCTACAGACGATAACTACAACTACGAGATAGCATTCAAATCCAAGCATATTTTATTACACAATACTTGTTCAGGACATGGTATTTAGGAATCATTTGTATACGATTTGTATTTTTTTAGTAAAGCAGCGATGCCCTGGACTTTGTTTTGTTACTCAAACTTCTGTGTATCGCTGCAATGGTCATGGACAGGCGTTATCTCTTACCATCAGGAGAGCGTCTCGTTCGTGTCATTACTTTTTTCCTTTAAAAAAAACACAAGAAGTGGTTTGGAAGTACCATATTGTCTCTATATATTACTACACAGTATATACCGCATTTTAAGATTTAAAAAATCTGGAGCAGTTAAAATACTTATTAATCTTACAAGCTGATCTGTATCCCGATACTCCACTGATATTATTTATATACCTTCCGTGTTCACATCCTCGCCCCAGGGAGATGAACGCATTGTGTCTGAAGGTGTTTTAGAACAGCTATGGGAACCGGGGGAAAGGGTAGAAAGAAAGTAAACATCGGTGTTTGCGTCGAGTGTTGACGTTGGAGAGACAGAAAGTTGTTTTGACTTGAATCAAGGATGAAGAATGTATCTCGATTCTGAACACGTTTTACGTAGCGATGATAGCTTCGTGGTTAGTGCTATCAATTCAGACAGAAAAAATCTAAGCCTTCGAAATAATCCTCTCTTCTTAACGCTGCCGTGCCCGACAGGGTCCATATTTGACTGCGTACGACATACTAATTTGTATTTACAAAATGTTGTACTGTATGAAAGGAATAAATATCTCGAATCTAGACGCGGAAGGGCGTGGGTTCAAACCCCAACAGTGAGCAAACATACATACTGCCATACATCATACAGACTGGAATAAATAAATAAAATAAATAAATATCGAATTAGAAATTAAAAATTAAATTGGAATTAGATCTTAAGTGAGGCAACTGAAACACACCGCTAGGTGCTTGGTGACAGATTTTCGTATGTACTTGAGTGTGGTAGTTAGCCACCCGAGTACTATAAGGTTATAACGCTATGGTTTCCCTCAGATGTTTACCTTCACCAGCAGCTCATTATTGGCATTTGAATCTACGCCCTATGGCATGTGAACTGACCACGTTAATCACTGAACTTTCATGGCTACTAAAACTCTATTGATAACCACTGAAGTTAGCCCCACTAAATTAATTTCTATCCCACTAATATTATAAATGTGAAAGTTTGGATGGATGGGTGTTTGTTACTCTTTCACGAAAACTACTGAACCGATTTGGATTAAATTTGGTATGGAGGTAGCTGAGACACTGGAATAACACATAGGCTACTTTTTATTCCGAAAACATGTAGCGTGTAACACCGCGAGGCGCAGCTAGTTCTTTATATTCCCGCACATTTTGATTGTTTTTTGTTACAATAACAGAAGAATCCATGCTGAGATTTACGCTCGGGTACTCCGCCCGTGCTAACTCACATGCTCACAGATCACAAAGGACGCCTAGATACACACTGGAGTCTGAGTGATGCGACCGCTAATGGAATACCCCTGTCTTGCTGCTAACTCCGACCCCTGAGGCATCTTCTGTGAACCTTCCAGAACAAAGGATAAATAACACGTTACTTGACACGGCTCTATTTCTTTTAATGCGGTGGATTTTAAAATAAGTATATTTTTTCCTAGCGGGCCGGCCCGGCTTCGCACGGGTAAACAAAACTCGATTAACATTATAAGCCTATGTTACTTATTGATCATGCAGCATTCTAATGATGAAAGAATTGATTGATTCAGGCGTTACTTTTCGGAAGTTCATTTTGAATATTCAAGGTATTATTTACTTGGTGGTAGATCTTCTTAGCTCAGCTTTACATATTCTGCCGCCAAGCAGTAGTGTGTAATCATTACTGTGTTCTGGTTTGAAGGGTACTGCAGCTAGCGAAATTACTGGGCTGTTGAGACTACCCATCGAAAGTCTCAAAGTAGTGAGCGCCAAAGCAGCGATGCCCTGGACGTTGCTTTATTTCTCAAAGTTCTGTGTATCGCTGCAATGGTCATGGACAGGCGTTATCTCTTACCATCAGGAGAGCGTCTCGTTCGTCTAATTATTATTTACATTAAATTACAATACAATATTATTATTATTTACAATATACCTATATACATCATCTGATGTATGTAAGGACTATTCTAGTGACCGTAAACACTACTGAAAAGTCGCCGAAAAGAAAAATACGCAATTTTAATTCAATTTTTTTGAATGGATTTCATTGCCGGCTTTTCTGTTTCCTATTAAAAACAATTTGGAAATTTTCAAAACTTCGGCCGCCAAAGGTAGATATTTCAAATATTAAAAAAAAAATGGATGACATATTTTTTCTTCGTTAATTTAACTATCCCATAGGTAAGCGTTACACGTTGCCCCAAAGCCGACCTAGGGAACAAGTGAAAATTAAAGTTGATGAAATCTAGAACCAATCGCAAAGTACATCAAATTTCAAATAAAACAATATTTTTCCAAAGCGGTTCACAAATGATAAAGTTCAGAGGTAACATGTTTTTGAAGTCGGTTAAAAACTGACAAAATGATAAATAGTTAATCGTAAATAGAGAGTTATATAAAAAGAAAAATGCGCTAAATTTTTAAGTTCACTCGATTAATATCTATCTTGAAATAAAAATTAATAAAACATCAAAGGAATGTTAAAGTCCGGAACTAAGCTGTAAATTTAACTCGCTCTGTTTATTTTTACTACCCTCAGATTTGTTATATTTCCCCAGTCGGTAATGTGGAGCGAATTAACGCAGTGGCGGTGCCAAAAGCTGCTTATTCTCCCGTAACATCCGTATAACCATTTATAGTTCAAATATCTGGTAGCTTATTGCTTGTGGGACATACATGATCCACGGGTCAAGAGAGCCTTTAGAGGTTTGTAGCTAAATGGCTATTGGTTATTTTGTAATAAATACATTCGCGATTTTATAGGTCCATATCTAAAGAATATTTCACGGAACATTTCACTGTTGCTTAATCCACACAATACTGATGTTACATGAGCCGTATGATCTGAGATTGAATTTTCTCAACGATTCTGAACTGGCTCTCGAGTAAGGCACCTTTCAGTGCTTGGCGACAGATTTTCAACTTTAGGTAGCTAGTTAGCCCAGTACTAGAGAATACCCTTTCACCATTTCGTCAATCAATTAATCACGGTCGTTTAATCTTTCGCAATAGGAATCCGGAAATCACTTGATAAACTGTGTGCTAGTGTTTAGTAAGAATTTTGTACTGCTTCCCGACAAGACTTCTTTTCAAATTTACCAAATCGTAAGGTGTTGTACGTAAGTACGGACGATGACGAGGTTTCTAATTTCATGACTTGTCGTTTCTCGAGCAGCCATCAATCAAGCCATCAGTAAAATCATGGGGCACAATTTTTTTAAGTTTTTTAAAATAAATACTTTTTTTAGCCGTTTAGGGATTTTATAGTATAGGCAGATCTTATAAGTTCATTTTACTGGCATGCTAATGTGGCGCGTTTTAAGTTTTCACTTCTATCAGCAGTCTTCATGACGGCCTATTTTTTTTTAATTTGACTTTTTTTCTGCAAATAACTCTGGTGATTTTTCTGGAAGATTTAAAAAAAAAATCACTTTGCATTTTGGTGCTCATACTTTGGTGTGACCATAGATCATAATTATATGTAAAGCTAAGACAGCCCTGTTGGTTCATTGGTAGTATGTCTGCTCCAAGAGCTGAAGGGCGTGGGTTCGATTCCCACCCAGGACAAGCATTTTGTGATATAAACAAATGTTTGTTATCTGGGTGTACAAAAAAATGTATTTAAGTATTCTATCAGTTACCTGACTTCCATAGTACAAGCTTTGCTTAGTTTGGGGTCAGATGGCGCTGTGTGTAATGTCCTACGATATTTATTTTAAGTGTTTAACTACTGTTCACCTGATCGTAGGCAGGTGAGAAGGAACGTAGTTTATCACGCTTTAGCTGAATTATCCCCCGTGTTGTAACTTAAACTAGGACAAGCTCTTCATACGACCCGTCTGCGAGAATCTCAATTGATACCGTAACTTGCACCAAGTAACAATAGCCGGCCTTATTATAACTCGGCGAAGTTGCCGGGTATCGCTAGATATAACTAGGTGTAGCTACCATCGGGCTGGAGTTTGCTCTCACCAGTGGCTTTGTAACTGGATTGCGTCGAACGCTTTGTGATTAGAGTTAGCAAATTCTGGTTCATCGGTTAAGTGGAAAGTACTACAAAATTGGCTGAATAATATTGGCTTTTCGCGTTTATTTTGCCAAAATAAGTTATATTGGTGTATTAGAAGCTTGTTCTTATAAAAATACTAGCTGCGCCCCGCAGTGTTGCCCGCTACATGTTTTCGGGATAAAAAGTAGCCTATGTGTTAATCCAGGGTATCAGCTACCTCCGTACCAAATTTCATTTCATCCGTTCAGTGGTTCTTGCGTGAAAGAGTAACAAACATCCATCCATCTAGCCATCCATCCGTGCATCCGTGCATAATAATTTTGCATTTATGAAAAACTAAAGATCTCCGTATGTATAATTTTTTTTTACTTATTTGTAATGATTCATTTGGTTAGTTAGATAGTACATTAGTAAAAAAATACGTACATATATGGGACTAGCTGACGTCTCGCGGTTTCATCCGCGTAGTTCCCGTTCCCGTGGGAATATAGAGATAAAAATGTAAATAAAAATGTGTCTGGGTGTACTGTATGTATTATAAGTATGTATTTACAAAAAAAAAAGTGTTTAAGTATTCTATCAGTTATCTGTCTTCCATAGCACAAGCTCTGCTTAGTTTGGGGTCAGATGGCGCTGTGTGTAATGTCCTACGATATTTTTTTTTTTTTATTTATTTTAAAAAGTAGCCTACGTCACCCGGGATAGTGTAGTTTCCTAACAGTGAAATAATTTTTGAAATCGGTCCAGTAGTTTCGGGGCCTATTCAATACAAACAAAATAACTAATCTTTCCTCTTTATAATAGTATAGATAGATATACGCTTTTCTTGTACAAACCTTATGTATTTACCTATCTATCGACAAACGAGTATCAATAACTTTGTCACAAGTCCTCCTTGCAGCAATCCAGCTTTCTCAAGTTACAAGTTCAACGCTTCTCGTCACGCAACATTTCCTCAGAGGTTGTTTGAGGCCCTTCTCTTACTTTGAGACCCCGTTCTCTGCCACTAATGACGCCGGTTCAGTCGTGTCGTTGCTAAGCAACCACACTGAGAGTAACTCTGGGTGGAATGCTGAATGCGTGGAAAATGCCGGCAAACATACAGTTGCAATGTAGATGCTTGTAGCGGTGATATCTCAATGGTTAGTGGGGTCGATTTAAGTGTCGAAGGACGTGAGTTCAACCGCCAATAATGAGCTTGAGCTGCTGGTGAAGGAAAACAATTTATATATAGGGCAGTCAATATACGTTCTCGAAGCAAGCCGTTAAAGGTTATAATAATCGTGCAATGAAATCAGAAATCTAAATCAGGTTTGGAGATTCAAATACAGTTTAGTTGCATTTTTTTTAAAACAGGCTTAAAATGGGTTCTTTTTTTATTTTGGCGTCGCATTTTGTGCATTTGCCAGTGTCAAGTGTTTTGATATTTAAAGTATCATATTAAGTTAAAAAGTAGTCAAAGTCCTGTCTTGGTCAAGTCCAATCTATGTTAGTCAAATCCAGTCATACTAAAAAAAATTCCCACACACGCGCTTGTAATTCAGTTACGAACAAAACACCACTATTGCTATACATAGACACTCGAAAAAAACACTAGTTTTGGAAAATAATACAATAGGGCGACAAGACTCCTCCCGCGTTCCCGCCAAAAAAACCAAACTTTTTTTTTTAATTCAAAAATAGATTCGCGTTTGGCCCTACTCTGCCTGATGTACAAATACAAATACAAATAACCTTTATTGATGCATATTTTAGAAACATGGGTTTGGACTCTCCTTTTAAGTTTACATAAACTTGTAAACTTAAAATGTGTTTGTGTTTATGTTAAGCAGAAGTGTGGTCTAAGATGAAGCACGCTTACCTAGAAGAAACATGAATGACTCCCATTCATTGGTCGACAACATTTTTTTTGTCAGTGCATCGTATAGTAATTAACAGTATCTCCTGGAACGTTCTCGTTACACCCGGTAGGTAACGTTACTAAGAAATTGTCGTTCCAAGTTTATTACGGCTATTGCTCTTATTGCGTAGCAAAATTGAAAACCTTTTCAAAAGCATCGCCCATAAAGAATTTGTAAGCCGGAAGTGCCACAAGGGTGCTTAAAAATAATAAAAAACGTTGAATAAAAGAGATATGTGCGTTATTCAAAAAGCCGTTTTCAAGTCGGGGGGTGTTCTTAAATAATGCAGGGGACGATTTATGCGCGCGGTATTGTTTGCCAAGTTAATTATGGCTGTCCAGCATTGTAGCCGACGTGGAAGAATTATGTTTTGGACTCTAACTTAGGTACGTCGCCACGCCCTACTGGTTATTCTGAATTGTTTACTGTCCAGGTTAAATCAGACAGCTTTATACAAGGATTGAATCAACTGTCTTTCGCCGAAAGTTAACTTTCCACCCAGTGAAGTCATCGTCCACTAGGTTGGCAAACTGCACGCTAGCCACACTCTTGTCGGTACTGTAATGGAGAATTTTGCTGGGAATGCGGAAAGAGTTGTGTCACTGTAATTTGTAATTTTTTTCATAACTTGTATTTTTACGGTTATGAAAATAGTAGTGTTTTATTTATGAAGTGCCAAATTACAAGCGCGAGTGTGGAAAAGGGATAAAATGTGGTGAAACATGATTTCTTTGTATTGCTTCCAAATCTCTATCGAAGTTTAGATGTTGGACATACATTACAAATACCGAAATACATATGAACATTAGGCATTAAGAACTCTCAGTATCCATTTGTCGATAAATGTTTTTTTATTGTTGACAGGCTAGGTGTTTGACCACAGCTCACCTGATGTTAAATGATGGTGTGGTCGAAGATGGTAAACCACACCAAGCCTGGAATATAAAACAAATACTGCAAATAGACACAATGACGTTGGAAGTATACCCAAAAGCTTGACAATAGTTTTTATTCCAGATGGTACCGCGAGACGCGAGGCAGCGTCCTCCGCGAGGTGCGGGCGGAGGAAGGCGGCGGGCGGTACGCGCGTGCGCGCGACGCGTTGCGCGTGCGGCGCGCCGAGCCGAGCGACGGCGGCGCGTGGGCGTGCCGTGCCGCCAACGCGCACGGCCACCTCACGCTGCGACTGCACCTGGCAGTGCGCGCGCACCTCACGACGCACCTACAACCACACACACAGGTCTGAAAATTATACAGGATTTACTTCACTACGCTATGGCTGGACTTCACCCTGCCTATCACTATGACTTATACTTATTTAACTTGATTATTAAGGGCTTATATACCTTATACCTCCTTTTCGATTGACTAGTCATTCCGAGATCGGCAGCCGATCTCGGAAGTACTAGTCCATCGAAAAGAGGATGGCATATAACTATGTGATGATATGTTGTTTGTAATACGGGGCTGGCATAATCGCATTTCGATTAAAGCCCCTAATAAACAAAATGTAACCTCTACTAAAAAAATATAATTATAACATGGTCCTTTGAGCTAATCCGTAAAGTGGTGAAAACATTGAAGAAAATAGGATAGCTTAAAGGATCAAAGCAAGCAAGTATAAATCAGGAAGAGATGTTGTTTATCCTGCAACAATAACTCGACTGAACTTAGAAATACTTTGGAAACTTCAACGCAACAACTTGTTTTGATTCTCGGGTGAAGGTGGAAGTTTAAAGTTATTAGCGGAAATGGCTTTAGGTAGCGGAAGGGTTAAATTTCTTTTGAAGTTTCAATTTATTGTTCCAACAATCAAGTCAAAAAACAAAAATAGATTTAAAAAAAGAATTAATACATAAATAACAGTGAAAGTACTAATAAATAAATGACAATATAAAAATATTTTATATACATTAGCAATTTAAAAAAAAACGGCTCCATGATGCAACTAGAAGCACTGCTCCAATGAAACGGCGAGGTTTCGGAATAAATACGAGAAAATATCATCGATGTGTACAATTTTTAGATTTTTGTTGATTTAAACGCGCTCGATCGATTTCGACAAAATCTATACGGAACCAGTTCTGAAGTATGGATATACCTAGAAAAAAAGATACATCAAAATCGATTCATAATTGGCGGATTCATCGTGTAACATACGTACAAAAAAAAATACAGTCGAGTTGAGAACCTTCTCCTTTTTTATTGCTATAATTGCTCCTAAAATAATGCTAGTATGCAAAAAAGTACAAACTTTTTTTATCCTGTAAGAAAATGGAATGGAACACGGAATATTTAACACTCATCCGTATGACCCACCACAAAAAAAACATACATGAATTGCCAAAGATTAAATTTGCTGATAATTCTACAGAAGTGAATATTTTGATGCAAATTAATAATACTACAGTTAGTTACATATTTTCTTACTGACACTTTCGTAACTGATCACTAATAGGTATTGACTAATTCGAATTATTTTTTTTTACTTTTTTCCCGGGTGTGTCTTTTATAAACTGCTTTGCAAAGCTTACATGTTTATCGTACTAGCAGACGCCTCGAGGTTTCACCCCCGTAGTTCCCGTTCCCGTGGGAATACAAGGATAAAAAGTAGCCTATGTCACCCAGAGATAGTGTACCTTCCCACACGGTGAAAGAATTTTTGTAATCGGTTGAGTTGTTTTTGAGTTTATTACAAAAATACAAATATTTCCCCTTTATAATATTAGTGTAAATGTAGATATATCATAGGACATTATTTTCACACAGCGCCATCTAGCCCCAATCTAAGCAAAGCTAGTAATATGTGAACCAGATAACTGATAGAATACTTTATTTTTTGTAAATACATACAGAATACCCAAATATTTAACAGCACATAAATGTTTGTCCTGGTGGGAATCGAATCCACACCCTACAGCTCTTGAAGCGGATATTCTACCAAATGAGCTAGCAAAGCAGTCAACTGAATGTACCCTTGTTATTGTGAATAAATAAATACTTTTTCGTAACAGTTTTTTTCTAGCTGGATACTACAGGCTCATGGCTGTTCTGATACAGTTTTACCTTCTTAAGTTGCGTAGGCACTTCTCGCATAATTTTATTACAAAGTGAAGATACCGTATTCTCTCTTGTCGGAATCCTCTTAACAACGTGCGAGCGCTAGACATTTTCCCAATTATGGGACCAGTCAATGCCGGCCGGGATTCGGCACAGCGCCAGACAACCGGAGGCTATTTTTGACATAAAATTTGAAGCATTTTGTGCTTTCTATTTTTCCGTTGTTATTGTTTTAGTAAGACTGTCTCCCTTATTTACTTCCGTTTGTAATGTTTGGGGTATTTTTACTGCGGCGTGACTTGAATTTGATTATAGTTATAGCATTGATTTTGACTGTGACTTGTATGTCAATATTTACATGATACGTTTTTTTTGTGCCGCCAGTGTCAAGTGTTTCATATTTTCAAGTTTTAAAAGTTAAATAAGTTGCTTCGTAGTTATCGTCGAAGTCCAGTCTTGGTCAAGTATAGTCCGTGTCAGTCAAGTCCAGTCATGTTTTAGTAAAGTAGTGGTGACTTTACTATAGTTTCAATGGAGTTTTGGGAGCGACACGAAAAGACATGTTTCACCACATTATATTTTCCCACACTCACGTTTGTAATTTAGCACTTTATGAATAAAACACCACCATTTTTATGCATACACACTCAATAAAACACTAGTTCTGGAAAAAAATACAACGGGGCGACACGACTCTTTCCGCGTTCCCTCCAAAACTCTTTGATATTTCTATATTAGTCTAGGCAAAAATTACATAGTATAGGCAAATTCATAATACCATAAACATGACACGAGAAAAAAAAGCTGTTCAACTTGGAATTTGCTTCCCGAGTAGGTGTTCCCTGATAGATACAATGCAAAGATAAAAATAAATACAAATATTTTACTGACAATGTTACAAGTCAAATGTTGTCAATGTCTTCAAGTTGTGCGACTCAGTTTCTTCTAGGCAAGCGTGCTTCACCGCTGACCGCATCTTCGTTTAACATAAGATGAGTTGGCGGTTATTTGTATAAAATAAAAAATAATTCGCCGACTCCAAAAGTTAATTCAGTATTGATTTCGAGCGCTATAGCAGCAATTACTGAAAAACAAAGCATCGAGTAAAGCTGTTAAGTTAAATAAATAGACGCGGTAAATGTCGCGCACAAAGTATTGCAACGGGTAATGGATGCGGTCACATTCGATATGCGGTGACGCGGTGCGGTCGCCAGCGTTAATGCGATTCAGGGTTTCAGCCTTCGGAATGTTTGGAAGGTGGGTTGGACGGGACAGCAAAATTACTAGAAAACGGTATCGACTTATGACGCAGTAATCAGTAATGAAATTTAACTGCCGGTGCTGCTCCCTGATGTTAAGTGACGGTGTGGTCGAAGATGGTAAACATACCTCGCCTGGAATGAAACTGGCTCTCTAGTCAAGTTGCCGGAACACACCGTTAGGTGCTTGGCGGCAGATTTTTAACTTGAGGGTGGTAGCTAGCCAGCCGAGTACTAGAAAGTACCCCACCACTACGCTATGTAGCGATGATAGCCGAATGGTATCATCATCTAGGCAAGAAACGTTTTGGTGTTGTACTGTAAGTTTTGAGTGAGTAAAAAAAAAATAAAAAAAAAAAAAGCACTTTGAATTATCTTTACGCGCCATGTATTGACGCGTCAAAACTCCAATTTAAAGTAAGCTCTAATGTCAAACACATTTCTTTTTAATTACACTTTTGACTACAAAGTATCTACACTATTGAAGTAGGTCGCATAGGTAGATATTTCACACTTACCACGGCGTAATGTTGTTCAGATGTGGAATTGTCGCCGCGCTGGCGGAACATATCGCGCGATAAAACGTACCACGAACTCTTCCCAAAACAAATACGTGAGTCAAGTGGTGTTATTTATTCCGGGCCGCAGATCGTATTTATCCAAGATTCTCTTTAGTTTTTAGTGAGAGGGCACAATAATGAAAACGGAACAGGTATGAGCACAAGACGGAGAGAAAGACCTTCGCAAACTTGATTTCTCCGTATAGACAAAGGTAGATAAATATTTAATATGGCAAGCAAGGTTAATCTCACAACGCAGTTTAACCCGGCACAGGTCGGTAACTACAATATTTACTTAGGCCGGCAAACACCGCCCTCTGTAGGTTTTTTTTTGTTTTTATCGAGTTATATGAAAGTAATTTAATTGACTACGGTGCGAGAGGAAAAGCCGCTTAGTGTGTGGAGGCTGATAAGTTTTTTTTTTAGTATGGAAACTGTGTTGTATTTTTGTTTGGTATTACGGCAATCGTAGCAATCGTAAAATAAATAATTACCATCACTATTAAAAGAAAAAGACTAAAAAAGACAAAACCTTTTTACCCACGACGGAACGGAGACGGTATATGCGTTTGGGGTGAGAGGATGTTTGTTTGTGCAAATACATGTTGCCATTTTTCTCCAAAACTACCAGTCCGACTTTGATGCAGTTTTCAATAATGAGTTTGGGTTTGATTGGTGCATGTTTTTAGATAGGTGTTACGGTGACAACTTACCAGGGGCGCTTCAGGAAAAAATTTTTGCGCAAATGTCCTGCGATATTTAAATCCATGTTGCCACTTTTCTCCAAGACTACTAGTCCGATCTTGATGCAGTTTTTAGTTATGGGTTCGTGTTTGATTGGTGCATTATCTTAGATAGGCGACAATAACTTTTTACCCGTCGTGGGTTTTTTTCAAAATTTTTAATTTTGCTTTTGAGTTAGTGTATTAAGTTAGTAATGTCAGTGCAGTGAGCCCTACATATTATAGAACACGTGAACAAAGTGTTTTCCCCTTAATAGAGACAGTAAGAAAAGTGTCGATGGACGCATTCTTCGATTATACTCTACTTAGCAATTTAAGTTATATTAAAATTACTTATTAGTCTCAACTAGGCTAGAAGGTATCTAACAACAAACAGATACATCATTATAAGGAAAAAAAAACTATTATGTCAAGCTAATACGGGACATTGTTTTTGCTATTTTCTCGAAGGTTTTTCCCGATCTTTTGTAATGTCAATGTAATGAAATGAACGAAACGCTCTTCCGATGGTAAGAGACAGCACCTGCCTATGATTATTTCATCAGTATCCAAAACGTTGAATAACAAAACAAAATCCTGGGCATCGCAGTTTTAGTGCTCATTACTTTGAGACAATTTTTTTTAATTTATTTCTTTATAGCGCACTGTACTGTGATATGTCCAAAATAAGGACTTAATACTAAAGCAATTTCTATCAGTCACCCCCACAGTAAATGAGATGAGGTTGTAGACACACGATAAAATATAAAAAAACACTAAAACGAGTATGTACGTATTTATATAAATTTAGCAAACACATAAATAGGATACACAAATATATAAACAGTATAATATGATACTACTTAGCATTACACGATTTGTATTCAACTCAAACAGCTGTAACCTGAACATAAGCTACTTCGCAGCAGAACATCTAATACTGGATGGTCCACCACCGAGTAAGAAATACGACTAATTTAATATACAGACGCCAAATAGACAACGAAACCATAATGTTTCCTTAATTTTCTACGGAACCCTCAAAAGCTTTTTACCGGTACCCAAGCTTTGTAAATAAAAAAGGTCAAGAAAATGTGTTTCTTAATTTCGGTGCGCTGTCGCAGACTCAGTTAAATAGAACTTATCGACCATATTCTGTCTTTTTCGGGGCGTCCGTAAGTCCTGTTTCCTTGGCTGTTAAAACGTACTTTCAAATGTAGCCGGCTCGTAAACTTGTGCCTTGAACACCACAACCTTAGAGTAGAACAATATAGAGGGCACTCTTAAGCACTATGATTATTATCAATAACTCGGAGACTTTGTAAACTGCTTCAGAATCGTTTTTCGTTTCGTTCGTTTTGGTTACAACAACCAAAAAGATTAAATTTTAATATGTATCTATCCTGATGACAAATTTAAATTTATCTTCTCGCTGCAGTAACCAGTCGCCTACACGTGTTTCGCCTATATACCTTGAATCAATCAATTATCTTTTACCTTGTAATATTCTAACTAAGAATTCAATCAGCTCACTCATCGGTACATGCTAGTTACACGAAGTCGAAGAAAAAGCAATAACATGCAGAGTGTGGCGATAGTCCCGATCGTTCCACATTGCAAGGGTCGCGTACAATGTCCTACCACGCAGTTGTTAGCTCGGACCCTTTTAAGGAAAGGAATTGCAAATCTGATTGTTTCGAATGTTCCGTGGCCTCTAACGAGATTTCCTCTTTGACTCCGGCTGTCGGTTTATTTTTTGTTTGTTTTCCATTTACTCTGATCGGATTTTTAAGACTCGGGAAGCTTCCGAGGATCGACGTAGAAAGCTTTTTGCGCAAACTGAATTTTATATTTTTCGATTTACTACGTAATGCCCTTTATAACCACTTTGAAGGTGCGGCTTTTTAGTGAATTAAAAAATGTTCAGGCTAGACTTGAAAAAGGCTAGTGAGTCTACTAGTAGACTAGATTAAGTACCTAGAGAAAGTTCTGTGTCCAAGCCAAATTGAGACGTAATGACCCATGTTGTGTCCGCGCTCTAACTACGGAAATAAACTTAGTTTAACAGTTTTAAAGTTTCTGAACTATTTTTTTTAATATTAAGGAAAAACACATTTTTTTATTTATTACAAATAGCCTTGCATTTGACCGCCAACTCGCCTGATGTTAAGCGAAGATGCGGGCTACGATGGAACATACTCGCTTAGAAGAAATCGCTTCACTCGCGACTTGAAGACACCCAGATTGAATATATCAGGGAACACCAGGGAGCAGTGATGCCCTGGACTTTGTTTTGTTACTCAAAGTTCTGTGTATCGCTGCAATGGTCATGGACAGGCGTTATCTCTTAACATCAGGAAAGCGTCTCGTTCATCTCATTGATTTTACATAGAAAAAAACACCCACGCGGGCAGCGCATTCCATTGTTTAGCGGTTTGTACAATGAAGGTAGAGTCGAATCGTTTAGTTCGTGTTATAGTCTGTAAACATAGATACTAAAATGTATGTTTTATTTCAATCGATTCACAAACATAAAAGTTAAGTAAAAGTCTACTTGTAATTTACGCGCTATTCTAGAAACCTGCTTCGGTCGACTTAGCTAGAACATAATTTACCCTCACCGAACATTCACGCGGACGGAGTCACAGGTACAGCTAGTTATTGATATTTGTGGATGCATGAGTGTAATTAAAAGTTACCAGAAAACAAATATAATTGTGCGCCGATCGATAAGTGCACGGGACTCGATATCATCTGGCTCGCGATTAAATGGTTTAATTTATGAGTCGACATAACTGTTATTGTTATTTGTGATTGTGAACGCAGATACCCTACTACTATTTGCTTTTGCTACTCACCACTGTTAACTGTTAAATAAATAAATATCGTTGGACATTACACACAGCGCCATCTGACCCCAAACTAAGCAAAGCTTGTACTATGGAAGTCAGATAACTGATAGAATACTCAAATACTTTTTTTTTTGTAAATACATACAGTGCACACATACACAGAACAAACACTTGTTTATACCACGTAATGTTTATCCTGGGTGGGAATCGAACCCACGCCCTACAGTTCTTGGAGCAGACGTACTACCAATGAACCAACAAGGCTGTCAGGTATGTACACATACATGGTTATAGGCTTAGGGTATACTAAAACGAAAGGGGGCATCGTAATCGTTATTATGAGCTTTCATACACAACTATGACATTGCGAAAAAATACTTTTTTGGCATATTACATGAAGTTTTTGTCACGAAATCAAGGTTTCACTTTTACAAAATAGAAATATATAAGTTATTTAACTTTTTGATTAAAAGCCATACTATGGCATTCAAAATTGTATCTGCCAGAGTCAATCGAGAGCAACCACGCTGATCTAGGATCGACTTACAAAACTATCATTTAATTAATCTTATATTTTATCATTGAATATAACTTATTTTTCCTGGCTCTTTATAAGCTCATTGTTGGAGTTAGAACCCATGCCCTTCGGCGTGTGAAGCATCGGCGCTAACCACTGAGTTATCATCGCCACAAGCTAGTTCTATATTCTTAATGAGTTTTGAATTGGATTTGCAAGTACTATTGTCCCGTGTAAGTTATTACCGCAATTCCTGTTTGTATTAAAACCGGCGACACACTCCAGCTTCAGACACACAGACAATGGGCATACCGTGCAAAGCTAACAAACTTTTAATGAATTAAAATCTATCACGAATTTTTAGTATATATCCTTAGCAGAGGTCGTCTAGGTAGGTACCGCCACAGTACCAGATATTCTGCCGCCAAGCAGTAGTGAGTAAACATTACGTGTTTTTGTTTGAAAGGTACTGCAGCTAGCGAAATTACTGGGCTGTTGAGACTAACCATTGAAAGTCTCATAGTATTAAGTGCTAAAACAGCGATGCCCTGGTTGTTTTACTACTAAAAAAGCTGTTTTTTCCCCCTCAGGTTGTAAACAGTGGTGGAACAGCCACCTTTAACTGCACTTGGGGCGGGTGGCCGGCACCGCGTCTTGAATGGCTCCACAATGGAGTGCCTCTGGGAGCTGGAGTCGTCGGAGGCCGAATTAGGATACAAAACAGCGGCGAGCAGCTTGTCATATCCTCAGTACAGAGGCAAGACAAAGGGGTCTACCAGTGCATGGCCAGAAATGAAAGGGATTCGGCGCAAGCTAGTGCAGAGCTAAGATTGGGAGGTAACTGAACGTTTTATCAGAATCCTGATATACCAAAATTATAATTATTTTTGATTGATACTTTTTTCCACTATAAATAAATAAAAGTTATTCTCACTTATGCTATTTCTATTTTAGATACCGCACCAGAACTTCAATATACGTTTATAGAACAAGTATTAAGGCCTGGGCAGGTGGTGACTCTCAAATGTTCTGCGGCTGGGTCACCGCCGCCTCACTTCATCTGGCTGCTGGACGGGCAAGCGCTGAATACCATGGTCAAAGGACGTAGGTAATAGCTCAATGACTCAAAACAGATATTACAGATATTTTCCTCGGTTGTACATGTACATCTATCTCGTTAACATAAGGACTTCTAGATAAGTACCACCACAGTATCAAATATTCTGCCGACAAACAGTAGTGTGCAAACATTACTGTGTTCTGGTTAGAAAGGTACTGCAGCTCGAGAAATTACAGGGCTATAAAGAATAACCATCGCATGTTTCAAAGTAACAAACGCCAAAGCAGCGATGCCCTGGAACTTTGTATGACTACTCAAAGTTCTGTGTATCGCTGCAATGATCATGCGTTAGGCAAGCGTTATCGCTTACCATCAGGAGAGCGTCTCGTTTATCCCATTATATATATGTCAAAAAAGAAAAATATCAATTCTCATTAAACAATCAACTGAGAAAATAAAAATTATGAAGAACCCTGCTTATCTGATTCAAATCTTTTTATTTCCCAGGTATAGCATAGAGCAGTTTGCCACCAAAGCAAATGATGTGGTGAGCTACCTAAACATTTCAGCTGTCAGATCTGAAGACGGTGGACTGTATACTTGTAAAGCGGCCAACTCTCTTGGTGAAATTTCTCATACTTCTAGGCTTAATATTTATGGTAAGCAAATTTTGAAATTTCCTTATACCTTTTGTTCATCTGAAGTTTGTACAAAATTTTCTTTTTTCTCAGGACCACCATATGTCAGATCAGTAGGTCCTGTCAGGGCAGTGGCTGGACGAGAACTGACCATGTATTGCCCTTATTCTGGCTACCCTATAAGGTACGTTAATATAGAATAATCTGGGTTTATATTTACCAATCCATGCTAATTTCATGTAATTTCACAGTTCAGTGAAATGGGAGAGAGACGGCAGTCCAGTGGAATGGGATGGGAGTACTGACGGAGCGCTCAGAGTTTCAAGAGTAGATCCTTCTCAGGCTGGTGCCTACACCTGCGCAGTAATGGGTCCTCATGGGGAGATAGCCAGAAGAGAGCTCCAGCTTGTTGTGAGCAGTAAGTTGAAATGTTTCGTCAACAAAAACCAACTTTTGGGTAATGCATAATGTGTCAACTCTCGCAGACCATCACAGATGCATCTGGCAAGTGCTTTTGTCAAATTTTGCAGATCCACCAGAAATCGAGCCATTTTCCTTTTCTGCTAATTTGCAAGAAGGGAAAAGAGCTCAAGTAAGCTGCAGCGTTACTTCAGGGGACATGCCGGTCCATTTCACGTGGCTGAAAGACACCTTGCCCATACCTTCCACCTTGCAGGTCAGTTATAAATCAATTATGTATCTTTATTTACATACCTACAACTGAAGTAGTTCGCCCGGAGTCAAAATGCAAATTTCGGTGATTTCAAGAGGTCTTCGAATCAGATAACTTTTTAATTAAAATTTATGACAATCGAAAACGTTGACATGTAAATATAATTTTTTAGAAAGTAATGTATTTTGACTGGTTTTGAAACATGCAATGCTTGTGTAGGTGGAAGAGCGAGGGGCAGAATTTTTCAGCAACCTCGTATTCAAAGAGGTCACGGCCCAACACAGCGGCCTCTATACTTGCGTGGCCTCTAACACGGCGGCTAAAGTTAATTACACCGCCGAACTGGTGGTGAAAGGTAACGCGACCACCGGTCACCTCCGTACCCGCACCGAGCACTCAGCACCAGCATCCGACCAGCATTCACGCTTGCACCGAGCACTTTGTTATCTTTGACGTCGATTATGGGGTCTGTTCCTTAACTAACGACAGCGCCAAAATTATTCTAGCTTACCTATGAAAGCTGACGTTGTTTGCAACTCTTTTTGACCTTCTTTGAACCACAAACAACACTACTAGATTTGACAGAGTTATAATTGGAATTCCTGACGTAATCAAATGTGTGTTATCTCGAATAAGTAAATGAATAATATGTCTAACTTTTTTGATTATTTCACTCAAAATAATATTACAACAACAATATATAGGGAGACAAAAACAAATCTAATGCTATCAACATCAATTAGATGCTGGATGTTATTATACTATTAGGCTTCGCCCGAAGAGATCAGCAAATAGATTAACACTTGTAGTAACGCGTAGCGATCACCATTTCGCACTTTCTTTGGAGTTTTTTATTTTTTACCCTCATATTTTATTTATTTTCTATTTTGATCGCTCGTGTGACACCTACTTTCTTCATTCGCGTTTTAGTGTTCGACCATACCGCACGCGTCTGTATTGCTCGATTTACAGTAGTTAAATAATAATATCTAGTTTTGCATAAGAAGTCAAAAGAAACCGGGAGCCTCAACGTGGGTTAAAAACAATATGCCGACGATCTCATCGCTGTGTCTGGGTGTTGCTAGTTCATCGTAGGACATCGTAATCATGCAGAAATATATCAAAAGTTACCTTATGAAATTTGCAATTTGGTATTGTGGGCAGCTACAAGGGCTGTCTCGTGCCGTTTATATAGCGTTGTGGGTAGTTTGAAGGGCTATCTCTTCGCTATCTATGCTTACTCTTAAGAGTATGCTTGCTATTTCATAATAGGTAAACTAACCTCTGGCATTGCGGGCAGCTTCTGGGGCTGTCTCGTGCCACTTATATAACGTTGCGGGTAGCTTTTGGGGCTATCTCTTCGCTATCTATGCAGACTCTTGGAGTATGCTTACTATTCCGTAATAGTTAACCAGCTTTGACCACACCTTCACTTTAATTATTATGAAATTTGCAATCGGTATTGTGGGCAGCTTCAAGGGCTGTCTCGTGCCATTTATATAGCGTTGCGGGTAGTTTGAAGGGCTATCTCTTCGCTATCTATGCATACTCTTAAGAGTATGCTTGCTATTTCATAATAGGTAATCTAACCTCTGGCATTGCGGGCAGCTTCTGGGGCTGTCTCGTGCCACTTATATAACGTTGCAGGTAGCTTTCAGGGCTACCTCTTCGCTATCTGTGCTTACTATTAGAGTATGCTCGCTTTTTCATAAAAAGTAAACTAACTCCTGACAATGCAAGGCAGCTTCTAAGGCTGTCTCGTGCCACTTATATAGCATTGCGGGTAGTTTTTGGGACAATCTCTTCGCTATCTATAATTACTCTAAGGTTGCCTGGAAGAAATCGCTCTTAGCGATAAGGCCGCCAATTGTTCCACTAGTGTTATGGTTATATTGTTATATTTGTTTGTAATTGGGTGAACAATAAAGAAGTATATAATTATTATTACTCTTAGAGTAGTCTCGCTTTTTCACTATGGGTAAACTAACCTCGGGCAATGTGGGCAGCTTTTTGGGCTGTCTCGTGCCACTTATACTTGTATAGCGTTGCGGATAGTTGTAAAGATTACCTCTTCGCTATCTATGCTTGCTCTTCAACCAAGCTGACTTAATTCTAGTATCGCGTACTATTCAGTATTTTAGCGGTTCAGTAAATAATATTACGGGTAGTTTCAAAGACTGTAGCATCATTTTGCTAAACTGGTAAATTGACTTATCTGATATAACTATTTTTCAATGGCTCATTGCTACGGCATGCCGAACTTGATTTGGTTCCTGTAGTTTCTCTAGATCAAATTTGTCGAGTCTATCGGCAGAAATGTCACAACAAAATGCTTTTGCACTAATACCTGGCGCCTATATGCCTCTAACAGTAAAATTTTTGGCTTACAAAACACTTCAAAGTCTTGGAATTGATCCGACAAAGACCTTAATGCATACTGAACGTGCATTATGTGATTATTAATTGCTCAATAATAGCGTTATTCTAACATTTGTCAAAAAAGATTTGAAGAAGTCGCTTCAAAAAACAATTATGGACGAGATGTTGACACTGAAGATAGCTAAAGCTATTAACAAATCTGAAACGAAGTTAAAGTTTCCCACATCAAAAACTAATACAAGCATACAAAATTCGACAACAAGAAACTGGAAAGGATCCACAACCCGGAAGCAGTCTCGGAGGACGACGAGTACGACACCTTCAACAGGTGTAGTGTAAATAACAAATCGGAACGTAAGTTCCTTCAGGCAGTAGCACTGTCGTCGACAAGCGCACAGCAGAGCAAACAGCTGCCGCTAGCTCTTATGCAGGCGACATCACCACCGGTAAAATCTGTTGGCTCATTATGTGATCAAGGGTTATGCCTAACTAAAGACCTAATCATCTTGTCGTGTATTGAAGGTTATAAGTAATACCCCTTTTCTATCCTGTATTCCAAAATTATATTCCAACAGTAAGAGAATGTTTATTGCCATTCTTTTTTGTTGAAACTAAATGGTTTAGTAAAATATAACGTTGCAATTTCAAAATATCAAACATGTCAAGGGCAGTTCATATCGAGCGTATTTTTAGTACTAAAACCAAACGTCAATAGGAAATTTATATCGAATCCATAGAAATTAACTAAATTAAATGATACAAAACATACGAAACTTGAAGATTTTCGGATTGCAATAAAAATTATTTCTAAAGATAATTTTATAGCAAAAATAGACTTAAGGTCTTATTTTTGTTAAGGCCATTTTTGAGCTAATATATTATATTCTCACATAGAAAAATATCTACGGTTTCAATGGGGCCAAGATCTTCATAAAATCAACGTTTTGCAGTTCAGTCTTGCACTTAGTACTGCAAGGTATGTTGTTACAAAAACTATGAAGCTCGTAATTAAACTCATTCGTACTGTTGGTTAATAAATAAAGTCTCACGACCTCTACGACTTTAGGATTCATAATATAGGAATACTATTTGCAAATAACTAATGCTTATTCTCTAAGTAAAGTATAGTAAAAATAAATTAAAAAAAAAAAAAAAAAACCCCAAGTACTAAAAGTACTTGGTTGTCGACTTTCAAAAAAGTTAAGCTGATTTGAAATGAAATTAACAAGATGTTTCCTTTGGAAAGATGCAACATCAGAGATTTAAGGCAAATTGTTGGATTACTTGTCTCAGCATAATATCCAGCTGTTGATTATAGTTGGTTGTGCACAGAACTATTAAAAAAGTTTTAAATTTCTTGATTTATATGAAAATAATGATAATAACTAAGATGTATTTATGAACATCATAATCATACCTAATTCTATCATGATAGATTAATATTGGTAGAAACGTGCAATCGGAAAAGCCGTCAGTGAAATTAAACATAATAAATAAATATTAAACACAGAATTATTTTTCCGACGTCTCAACTACGGGGTGGGGCGCTGTATAGAGTTAGCGAAATGTGGAGTACCATTACAGAATTACAGTAGCATACTTAGAAAACTATGCAGCGTTTAATAGACTTGATCTTTTTGCAAACGAATTAACTAATTGGCAAGTTTTATCAAAGATATATAACACTACCGTCACCGTCAACCGTATGGAAGGCATCACACCTTACATAATTATGTGACCAGAAGCCTCTGGCAGTGGTAGATTTGTCTGAAATGAATGGTAGAAATATATGTTTACGCTTCTTTTATAAGTTCATCTGATAATTCAATGGCGGATGCTGACTTGTCGAATCCACATAGATATTTAGTGGAAACTGTTATCTAATGCGTTCCAGCAGATTGTAACACATCAGCACCCGCAACATGCACAATCGATTTATCATGGTTGCAGCAATGTTATCAGGACAGCGTTCTTGAAAAAATCTACTCATCCATCTGTCTTTAGACTGCATGGTCTCTCTATCATAAAACTCACTTAAGTGATACGACGTTTACTTGAAAAAGTGGTACTTTTATTGCATTCTAATTGAGGTTTAACTTGTACAAAGTTACAATACCAGAGATACAAAGTTTCTTAACGAAGTTGTACAATAAGGAAGCTCAATATCAAAGTCTACACACTTCTTGTGTCGCGCTGTCTTTAGATATAGAACATATAGTATTAGATAAAAGTATCAAACTATGTTTTAAATGTATTTTTCGGTCTCGTCTTTAAATGCCTGTACACGTGATAGTTTATCACTTAAATAATAAGAAATAATCATAAGAAAACATGCAACCCTTTAATAACGGCACACAGGGTACACACCTATATGTAGTTATAATGAATATGTGGTAGCCAAAATGAATATTGAAAATATCGCGTCAACAAAATCAAAAGTACGATAATTACAGAAATGAACACTTCACAAGTAGGTTGATCTCAACCACTCCTAATGTTCTTTTCTACTTCTCCTTTTACACAAGGACATCAAAGATCTATTTATTTGCCTTAAAAATCACTCATAGTGGAGTATCCAGCCAAATACAAAGTTGCTAGATCAGGAGTACGCTGGGCATGGTTGGCGTGTAAGTGTCAATTTTTGGCGCAAGCAACATGAATTTTGCCACCGCTTCATGGGCACATCGTCCTGGTGTGTTTTCTCTTTGTCAGAAAGACAGCTGGCCGCTCAATACGAATCATTTGCTCGTGCAATGATTGATAATTAAGAGGCTAATGATTAGAATGTATACATAATTCAACGTTAATAATTATTGTCATGATTACTTGTATCGTAGTCAAATGTTAGGGTTGTTGTTAGGGTTACATAAACCATGTTTATTTAATTAAACGGGGTTTTAAAGTACTTAAAGACCTACTATATGGACAAATAATTATGATTCTTGCATAATATTTCACATAATCTCTAAAAGTCTACAAGTGTTAATCTATTTGCTGATCTCTTCGGGCGAAGCCTAATAGTATAATTAGTGATTAAATGAACTTACGTGTAAGTGAAGTTCTATCATAATTATACGAAGGCTTCGCCCGAAGAGATCAGCATCCCGCCCTTTACTTCAACAATATTGTTCAGTACGAGGTTGACCCCTCCCTGATTGTGAAATATTATTGTCATCTCTAAACTAAATGAAGAAAGTAGGTGTCACACGAGCGATCAAAATAGAAAATAAATAAAATATGAGGGTAAAAAATAAAAAACTCCAAAGAAAGTGCGAAATGGTGATCGCTACGCGTTACTACAAGTGTTAATCTATTTGCTGATCTCTTCGGGCGAAGCCTTCGTATAATTATGATAGAACTTCACTTACACGTAAGTTCATTTAATCACTAATAATACGACATATAGTTTGACATTTTGTCATATAAAATAGTCGTATCCTTTTCCATTGGGAGTCGGGTAAAAATATAAGTAAGCAGTAAGCATGCTAACAATTCTGCTAAAGGACAACGAAGGCAAAATCTGTAACATTAGTTGTATTGTCATTGCATCCGGAGATTAGTTTAAATATGCAGTTTTTAAAATCCTGGTTGACAATTCTGCAAAATGACCTTTAGAAGAAGGGCACTCTACATCTTGCAAGTTCAAAGATCCTCAATTTTATGTTTATGACAATAATTTTAGAGCTGTCTTTAGTCAAGCCTGGAATATGAGACGACAGAATTGACGTCATTGTTGAAGCTGATTCCTTTGCACCACTGGTTCACTTTTCCGACTTAGATTGAAGCTGTAGAAATGTATACTTGTCTGGTAAAGCACATCTCTTTCACAGTAAGCTTTTAATCAAACAGACATGCTACAAATGTATTGTTCGAAAATATGTCAGATTGAAATATTTTATTTTATGCAATTTCATTTCATATAGGATTTTATTTCCGAACAATCCCCGTAACGATATTTGCACCGAGATTTGAGAGCACAGTTTTTTATATTTGTTGATGATGTGATTTTTGTTTTGCTCAGCGTTGGATTACAGATGGCTTATGGACACGGTAATGCATTTTATGAAACATTAAGATTTTATCATTCATCGATTTTTAGGTAATTACAACTCCATGCCATAAAACCTAAACAGACCTAAGTTTTGGGTATTTTGGTTTAAAAATCTAACAACAAAACCGATTTTGATGAATTTTCTTTGGCATCAATCTGGAAGTTATTTCCTTTGCAATAAATAAAAAAATTGTAAATCGGTTTAAATAGATGACGAAGTTCTGAGATAAACATAAAAATCTAACGAATTCAAACCCTTTTCCTTCTTTTAAGTCAGTTTAAAATGTTCTACCCAACTGAAGTACCTACCTTATCTCATATTTAAAGGTTCAAACCAAAATAATAGAGCTTGTTAGAAAACATTTAAGACAGCAGTTTCTAAGAAAGCCATTGGGTTCAAAAGGCGTGTTAATAGAATCATACAAGGTCGGCAACGTATTTGTAGTGCTCCTAATATTGCAAATAATCAAAACTTCATCAGAATAGACCATCAGGTATCAAGTACATCGTCTACTTGAAAAAATAAAGATAGATCAAATTTATACTTAAGTACATAGTATGAAATTGTTTGTCAACATTTGACACCAGCACATGGCAAGAAAACACCATTTGTATAACTGTCAGAAGAAATGCCAGTTTATTTTAGTGTTCCTTAAAATATTTTAACTTACATTTTATGTAATTCTCCTTAACTAAACTGCTTTACAAATATTTACGGAACTAGTTCAGAACAAAATTTATTATTTCTACTTCCATTAATGTAAAAATATGTATAAACGATTGTATACTGTTTTGCGTAATATAAATGAATAGAAGCTGTTTTTTTTTTCTAAAAATATAGCTCAGGTACTATTTCCTTAAAGGTACATATCCAAAAATTTGATTGTGATACTTGGTGCATTCTTGCTCTCAAATAGTTTCAAAGCGCAATAATAAATCATCTCATACTGGTTACATTCTGCTGAAGCTCATTTTTTAATCACAATTACTTTGAAAGAATACAAACCAAATAATGATGTACATACTTCTGATGCAAACTCCTATGATATAACCTAGGTACCTACTGTTTGATGTTCCAGTCAAATAGACCTAGGCGTCAATCGACCGGAAAGCGATGGCCAGCCATTGTGTAACATGCTAGTGTTGATAACAAATAGGATACAGCTATACTTTGTGGTATTCAGGGTTACACGGAACGGCACTTTATTTTACTCATTAGTGCAAGCAAATTTTTACTATCGTACCTATTTTGTAAAGACATCACACGAACCGCTAAACAATACAATTTGCTGCCCGAGTGGGTGTTCACCAATAAATACAACAGATAATTGATTGATTGATTCGGGTGTTATTTGCGGAAGTTTTTGGGTGTTCAAGGTTTATATTTAGTTTATTTCAGTTACAACAGTGATGAGGATTTAAATTTAAGTATCTTGAGAACAATTCGGTTCCCACTCAGGACTTTGTGTGACAAGCCTAGGTATTTGTTCTGTGTCTGGGTGTATGTATTATCAGTATGTATTTACATTTTAAAAAGTATTTAAGGATTATATCAGTTATCTGACTTCCATAGTACTTTGTTTAGTTTGGGGTTAGACGGCGCTGTGTGAAATGTAAAAAAATATAGACAGGACCAACTCCAGACAAAAAAAATATGGTTTAAGTAGTTTTTAGTGTAACTATCTCACAATTTTTATTTCACTGCAGCTCGGAAAAGGTATATCACAAATTCAACACAGAATTCTACTTCTATTTAATAATAGTAGCATCTTCTAAAAAAATACATTTATTTCTAAGTAAAGAGATCGTGGGTGGGCGAATAGAGTGGAAAAAAACAAAGTATTAATGCTACTCGATCGTTTAACAGTCTGTTATCTTTTCACGCTGCAGTATCGCCTAAATGGGTGCTGGAACCAAAAGACGAGGCTGTGTTAGTTGGGGAACCACTGATGCTGCACTGCCAGACTTCTGGGTCGCCGTCCCCGCAGATCACTTGGATGAAGCAGAGAGGTGAGTGTGAGGAAGGTTTCTGCTTGACTATTGACAGAAACTGGCTGAGTCAACGACGGTTACCGTAATAATCAACTTTGACCCACATTTTTATTTAGCACTAGCCGTTACCCGCGACTTCGGTATTGTATACACAATAGTAATGACTATTATATACTTATGATTTGAAAACATCTGGTTATAAAAATAATCATAATTATGTTCAAATCGCGAAAATTAAAAAATACATTTGTGTAGCCGAAGGGCGTGGGTTCAATCCCCAAAATGTTCTCAATTAGCAGCTGTTCGTATTCTATGTAAAATAAAACAAAATCCTGCCGTTAACTGTACGTTAAAGTTACCCATAAGGCAACATTCCCGCACTGTATAGCAAGGGTCTGCCTTTGCACCAGTAACGAAGGAACGAGGGTCTCTCCACACTGATATCTTATGAGCTGAGAATTTAATTTAAATGTATTTTAGGAGCAACAGCATCATCAGAGTACGTGCCGCTGGTGAACCTGGGTGGGCGGATCCAGTTTCAGGCGAACGGCTCGTTGTGGGTGGAGGCCGCACTGCCGTACGACGAGGGTCACTACATGTGCAAGTCCGAGAACGGAGTGGGCGCTCCGCTCTCCAAGACTATATTTGTTGCCGTCAACGGTGAGGATATCTCCCAAAAGCATTTAACTTTAAAGGCTGTCGAAGCCCTATTTGTGTAAACTGTCGCACTGCTGGGCACGGGCGCCTTCTCATAATGAAAAGGTTAATCCCATAGTCCACCACGCTGGCCAAGTGACTTTTTTTTTTACGGACTCAGATGTAGGTTTTCTCACGATGTTTACCTTTACCAATTGTAGTTATCAGCAATACGCACTAGACAGACGTGCGTGCCGTGAGATTCGAACCCAAGACCTCCAGATTTGAAGCCGGTCTTCCAGCTAGACTGCCGAAACTACGCCTTGTACTTACGAAACCGAAATTTAATCGAGACGTAAAGTTTTATCTCGCTTCGTTTCAGAGCCAGCGCGGTTTGAAACGACGTCGCACAACATGACGGCGCGACGCGACGCGGCCGCGACGCTGGCATGCGACGTGCGCGGTGACGCGCCCATCCGCGTCACCTGGGCGCACAACATGAACCATTTAGATCTAAATACTTATAGGTGAGTCACTTTCACTCTATTTTCTCCCAGCAGACGTAAAAGTGACAGCAAAGCATTTAGCGACATGACAAGGCAGAGAATAACCATTGAAAGTCTGAAAGTAATAAACGTCAAAGCAGTGAAGCCTTGGACTTTGTTTTGTGATCCAAGTTTTGTGCATCGCTGCAGTGGTCATAGATAAGCGTTATCTCTTACCATCAGGAAAGCGTCTCGTTTGTCTCGTTACATTTACATAAAAAGACAGTTCACAATTTGTAGCTAACATGAAATTCCGTGCATGAGAAATTAATTTAAGTTTGCGTTTCGTTTCAGGTTAAGCATCTCCGAAGCAAAGACTGATAGTGGTTTAAGGTCTCAACTGTACATAAGCCGCGCTGATCGGCAGGATTCCGGCGTGTACAAGTGCCAAGCCGTCAACGCTTTTGGTCATAGTGACCATTATATTTATCTTTCCGTCCAAGGTAAGTTGGAATTCCCATCCTATACCCCTATATCATCTTTCCCCTTACTCTTCTGTGCAAATTGCTACGTACATTCAAAACACCCATGCATACATATTTAAAGCAGCCTTGCATGATTGTTTCTCATGGAAATTTCAATTTATCCCGTTGCGAAAATTTGATCTCGAATTCATAATTCTTACCCTAAAAATAAAACTCACTGTCCTCTGCATTATTTTCTACGGAAGCAGGCAATCTAGGCCAGAGTTCACAAATTTCTTCGATCTAGCAGCAGATTTCTTTTACTGATTGGTACAAACCTACTCGTGGAAAGTCGAGATTTCCGCACAACGTTATATATTACTAAATTAGAAAATTGTAAGAGCTCACTGTCATAAAAATAATTAGAAATATGTGTGGTTCCAGGCTTAATAATATTAGATATTGTATGGTTCCAGAGAAACCAGACACACCCCACTCCCTGACTGTGACGGAGATCCTGAGCCGAGGCGTGCGGTTGTCCTGGAGCCAGGGGTTCGATGGGAACAGTCCACTGGTGGGCTACACGCTGCAGCACTGCGCGCTATCCACACAAGGCGCGATCAGGAGTCAGTGGGACGCCGCTGTCAGCGTTAACGTCTCTCTACATGGCCCTGCACAACTTCATGTCACGTAAGTTAGAAAAAAGAATAAATATCCTGCCAGTGTGACTCCATTAACCAGGTATTCCTGGTCGTCCATGCAAACAGATAAATTGTAACGCAGGAGAAGCACGTTAGATCTTCGCAGTAATAAAAAAAGACCAACTAGTAACGCCATCGCGTTGGAGAGGTTGGTTATTCTGGGGCCCGTGGTCTACAACCACATACCCGCTTTCATTTAGATGCACTTTTCATCGCGTGCTTCAAAAGCAAGGCTTCTAGTGACCATGTTATGGTAATCGATAGAAGTTTCGCTTTCTACCACGTGATTTAGAAACCTGAAGATTCAAGCACCCAGAATTCCGTATCAAAAAGTAATAAAATATGTTTACGTTTTGACTGCAATAAAGTTTGTTCAAAATACCATGTTACAGTTTGACAAAGAAGGGTGATATCCACTACGAGGCACTCCTGGGCAGCTTGAAACCGCACACTGCATACATGATCCGCATCGCAGCCATCAACCAAATCGACAGAAGTGCCTTCACGGAACCAGTGGTAGTCAAAACTCAGGAAGAAGGTACAAGAGACATTTTTCATTTATCATGAACAACTAGATCCTCTGCTCTAAAAAATTTATAAAAATCATGTTTTGGATTAATAGCCGCAGTAAAACATTGCAGGTAATGCCTGTGCTACTAATTGCTAATTTTTGTTTAATATAAAAACAATGAGACGAACAAGACGGTCCCCTGATGGTAAGAGATAACGTCTATCCATGACCATTGCAGTGGCACACAGAATGTTCGATGTCTTTGCGCATCATTGCATCTTTTATATTTTAGTTCGGATAAAAGGTACTAGATGGCGTCCTACTTCGACACGTACTTTCTGAATCGCGCTGACGAGATGTTTCGCCAAACTAGTAACCTTTTTTAACTTTATCGCTTAGTTTGAGTTTTACGGTTGGTACAAAATAAAAACGGTTTCGGAATTTAAGTGTTTCATTTGAATCGGGTTTTGTTGGCTCTTGGGACAGTTCGTCGCGCTCAACATTGGTCCATTCGAGCCGGATACGGTAGTGACGCGTTCGCGAGTGATCCGAAAAAATTCGATAGTGCGTGCGAATGTGTTCTAAAGTGATAGTGATGACAGTGACATTTGGATTACAGTGACGTACTTTGGTAACCGTGAGTAGTAATAGACATAAGACTAAAAAAGTGAAATTAAGGTGTGGACTTAGTAAAAAAAATGTTGAATTTGGACTTAGAGAAATTTTAATAAAATTTGGACTTAGAAAAATTATCGTCATTCAAACACTTGTAAAAATTTCGTGATTTAAAAAGACTTAGAATAATTCGAGTGTGATCAACATGGACTTGTGAAAATATTTGATAGCAAAAACACTTAGAATAATTTTGTTGTGATCGACATGGACTTGTAAAAATATTGTGATCGCAAAAAGACTTAGAATAATTCTGGTGTTTAATACGGACTTGTAAAATTTTGTTTATGCAAAAGAACTTAGAAAAATTCTTGTGTGTTTAAGGACTTATAAAAAATTCAGAAAGTTATTTTCAATTTCATACGTTGTTAAAATTGAAACAATGGAAGAGTTAGTGCATCAACAACATGAATTACTTAGACAAATAAAGGCAGCGTTGTCTAATTTTAAGAAAACGCCAAAAGCAAGACTAAGTAAAACCTACGCTCAGGTTAAGCTGAACTTACTCGATGGACTATGGGATACATTTATGAAAAACCACATGGTCCTCATTAAAGTGCCGGATTATGTTGACGGAGACGTCTTTGAGTCGGGTGAAGAAGCGTACACCTTTGGCAAGTGCGAAATGATGGAATGCTTAGAAAAGTTCGCACCAAGCGCTACACCGTTTTCATCACCACAGAAACTGGCGCATTCACAATCTGAAATTAAATTACCCCGCATAACTATTCCAAGCTTTTCAGGAAAATACGAAGAGTGGACATCATTTCACGATCTGTTTATGTCATTAATACACACAAATAATTCCCTATCAAAAGTTCAGAAACTGCATTACTTAAAGTCTAGCTTAAGTGGAGAGGCAGAAGCACTGCTGAGACACATTCCCGTTACTGAAGCCAACTACGAAGAAGCTTGGGCAACCTTGAAGAAGAGATTCAGTAACAAGCGCTTCGTAGTAAATGCTTTACTTAAGAAATTTATGACACAGAAGAATATAACAACGGAATCGTCGCAGGCAGTCAAGTCAATTTTAGATACTACTAACGAATGCTTGAACGCATTAAAGAACTTGGGTATCGCGTCATTTGATTGGGATCCGATGCTAGTATACATTACTGTCAATAAATTAGATCACGAGACAGTGCGCCTTTGGGAGCAACATATTGGTCTGAATGAAGACAGAAGCGACGAACTACCCACATATAAACAACTTTGCGTCTTCCTAGAATCCCGCTTCAGAACACTAGAGGTTTTAGAATGTTCAAAGTCTTCACAGAAATCCAGGCCTAACATAAAACAAACTTTTCACATCACATCAGAAAAAATCCACTGTTACCTTTGTAAAGACAATCACTTGATTTACCACTGTAAAGATTTCATCAAGCTGAATGTCAACGAACGAAAGAAGTTTATAGAAAAGAATGCACTCTGCTACAACTGTTTAATTCCCAATCACACAGTTTATAATTGCAAGCATAAAACTTCATGCAAAAGATGTGGTAAACGTCATCACTCATTAATTCACCCCGATAAAGACACAGAGAGAGTTTCAGAGCGAGCTGAAACTTCAAGACAACTCCGAGACAATTCACAAGTAGCCAAGTCACCAGTCGAACATCAAGTAGACAGTCACTACGCGGACCTTGGTAACGTGCTTCCCAAAAACGTGCTGCTGGCCACAGCCTTGGTGAAGATAGATTCATGTGGCGCTACCTTCTATTTGCGAGCATTGATAGATATGGGGTCCCAAGGTTCTTTTATTACGGAGTCCGCAACTCAGCTCCTTGGGTTAAAGAAAACGCCAATCAACTGCTTAATCAATCGACTGGACGAGAATGGGAGACGCCTCTGCTCCAAACATGCAGTAGCATTTTTTATGCAATCAAAATGTGACTCGAGCGTTGATATACCTGTCGCCGCTTGCGTACTTAAGTCACTTACGAAAAAGCTACCAACCGCAGAAGTGTACAACAAAGACTGGCCTCATCTGCGCCACCTAGACTTAGCCGATCCTGAATTCCATAAACCTGGAAGGATCGATGTGCTGTTAGGCGCGGAAGTCTTCGATGAAATCATTATTGATGGACTCAAGAAGGGCCCCCGAGGATCACCAATAGCACTTAACACTCACCTCGGGTGGATAGTATTAGGCAAGACAGACAACACTGAGGCGATAAACGGCTACACCATCACTTTTAGTATGCACAGTTTCATTGAAGACGAACTTCAAAAATTCTGGGAGATAGAAGAAGGTGCATCTAAAAGACATATAACTGAAGAAGAAGATCGTTGTGAAAGACATTTCCAAAGGACACACACTAGACTAGAAAATGGAAGATACGTAGTGGCTTTACCGTTCATAACCGAGGACCCGCTTTGCCAATATGGTAACTCACGAGATGTTGCAAAGCCGAGATGGTTGCAAATGGAGAGACGGTTAAATAAAGATCCATGGCTGAAGAAAGAATACACCAAGGTCATGAAAGAATACCTAGAATTACAACACATGCGAGAAATAAAAGAAGAAGATGATAAATCGAAAAAAACTGCCGTGTACTTACCACACCACGCGGTAGTGCGAACTGATAAATCCACCACCAAGGTTCGAGTGGTATTTGATGCGAGCTGTAAATACAAGAATCAGGTTTCTTTAAACGACGATCTTATGATCGGACCGCGTTTGCAACAAGACTTGCGACATATAATTCTTAGATGGCGGCAACACAAAGTGGTTCTCGTGGCTGACATTGTAAAAATGTATCGGCAAATCGTTGTTACTCAGCCAGACTTCCAAAGAATACTTTGGCGCGAGAACATGAATGAAGAACTACGAGACTTTGAACTGAATAGGGTGACCTTTGGTACGGCCTGCGCACCCTATCTAGCGACCAAGGTTTTACAGCAGTTGGCTATCGACAAGATGAAGGAGCATCCAGTAGCAGCACCCATTGCTTTAACTGACTTCTATATGGATGATTTGCTAACAGGTGCCAACTGTTACGAAGAAGGAGTTGCAATTTACACGCAAATGACTGCATTACTTAAATCTGGAGGATTTGAGTTACAGAAGTGGGACAGTAACCACGCAGACCTTCTGAAAGTGATACACGGAATAGACAACAGCAACAAAGAGCTAAACTTGGACACGACAACGAAAACGCTAGGTATAGCCTGGAACAATATGAGAGACGAGTTTCAATACTGCGTACAGCTTACCGAACTTACACATGTGACGAAGAGAACGATAGCAAGCGATGTTTCCAAACTATTTGATCCAATGGGTTGGCTTGCTCCTACTATTATCATTGGTAAAGTCTTCTTGCAAAAACTGTGGCTTTCCGGAGTATCCTGGGATCAGGAAATACCTCAGGCGTTGAAGGACGATTGGCTGCAATACCGGTTGGAGCTGCCTCAGCTATCTGAAATCAAAATAGAGAGATGGTTACACACAATACCGAACAGTACAAAACTTGAAATACATGGATTTTCAGATGCTAGTACCATGGCCTACGCAGCCGTTGTATACTCACGTGCAATTGACGTCAGAGGAGATATCCACGTGCAGCTAATCACAGCAAAGACGAAAGTGGCACCGGTTAAGACTATTTCGATACCGCGTCTCGAGCTATGCGGAGCGGTACTGCTAGCCAAATTATTGAATGAAGTCTCCGAACACCTGAAAGTTTCAAGGGAAAACATATTTGCTTATACTGACTCACAAGTTGTACTCGCTTGGCTACAGAGTCACCCAAGCAAATGGAAGACGTTTGTCGCAAATCGTACTTCAGAGATCCTGACTTCCTTACCTGCTCGACACTGGAGTCACGTGGCTTCTAAAGAGAACCCCAGCGATCTGGCATCTAGAGGAGTATCAGGATCTATTTTACCACAGGCAAGACTTTGGTGGAAGGGTCCGTCATGGCTAAAGGAAGGAAAATACAAACACGAACTGCCTACTAACTTACCTGAAGATCTGAAACTGGAAGAAAGAACGGTACACTTCATTGAAACGACAGAAGACGTGAAAGAACATACCTTATTTGAGAAATTTTCAACGTTAACCAAATTGTTGAGAGTCATCGCATGGTGCAAACGATTTGGTAAAAAACAATACCCGCCTTACCTCACCGCTGCGGAAATATCCGGGGCATTAACGGTTTGCATTCTTCTTTGCCAAAAGGAAGAATTCGCAGACGACGTACACTGCTTAAGGGCAAAACAACCCCTTAAAAAAAGGAGTAAACTTCGATTACTTAACCCGTTTTTGGATGAAATGGATGTCTTAAGAGTCGGAGGCCGGTTACGTCACGCCAATATACCCGAAGATGCTAAACACCAGATAATTCTACCGCATAATCATCAATTTTCAAAATTAATCATTGCACATACACACATGAAGACTCTCCATGGGGGACCAAGCCTCATGTTAAACGTCATCCGACAAAAATATTGGATACTTTGTGTCAAGGGAATGATCAACAACGAGGTGCACAACTGTGTGACTTGTGCACGTTACAAGGCGACAACCCAGACACAATTGATGGGAGACCTACCTCCTCAACGAGTTACTCCCACTCGACCATTCCTGCACTCAGGAGTTGATTTCGCTGGCCCTATCGACTTGAGAATGTCAAAGGGCCGCGGATGCAAGACATACAAAGGATACTTGGCCATATTTATTTGCATGGCTACCAAAGCCATTCACATCGAAATTGTATCGAGTTTAGACTGCGACAGTTTTGTCGCTGCTTTCAAACGATTCACTGCCAGACGAGGTCACTGTAGCGACATTTGGAGTGACAACGCTACCAACTTCACCGCTGGCAACAAGCTATTAAACGAGATGCATAAGACCCAATTGGAAGAAACTCAGAGTCCGATACGAGAACTGCTAGAAGGAGACGGAACGACATGGCACCACATTCCGGCAGGGGCGCCCCACTTCGGTGGGCTTTGGGAGGCAGGCGTTCGTTCCATCAAGCATCATCTGCGACGAATCTTGGGGAACTCGACTCTTACTTACGAGGAGATGTCAACAGTGACGAGTCAAATTGAAGCCTGTCTAAATTCTCGCCCAATTTCTCCGATTAGTAATGACGCGAACGACCTGCTACCTTTAACCCCCGGTCACTTTTTGATTGGAGAACCACCGATAGTAGTACCGGAACCATCGTATTTAGACACCAACATCCACCGTCTCAATCGATGGCAGTTCACTCAAAGACTATTCCAACACTTTTGGAAACGATGGGTGACTGAATATTTAGGCAGGCTCCAACAGCGACCTAAATGGGTGAAAGAAAAGGACAATTTGCAAAACGGGGCTTTAGTGCTTGTGAAGGACGATAATTTGCCTCCGGGGAAATGGCCACTAGCAAAAATCGTAGACATACATCCCGGTGACGACGGATTGATCAGAGTAGTGTCCATAAAATACAAGAACACCGTTGTAAAGCGGCCTATCACCAAACTATGCTTACTACCAGTCAATGTTTAATGATTTTTAGTGATCAGTCAGTACCATATCTATTTATAGCCGATTTGGTGCATAGTATTTGATGATGGGTGGCTCAAATTGTTAGTGTATAAGATTTCAACTGTGCATGTTACTATTTTCAGGATAGGTGGAAAAACACTGTTTGGTTTATATTCATTGCATTCATATTCCTTTGCTTTGTTAAAAAAAATGCAAGTTTATTTTTACTGTTTCAAAATTCAAATATTTTGTTTTTGCTTGTGTAAAATTAAATATTAAGATCGTAAAGGACATCATCTTCTATAATGTCCTTGATGGGTGGAATGTTCGATGTCTTTGCGCATCATTGCATCTTTTATATTTTAGTTCGGATAAAAGGTACTAGATGGCGTCCTACTTCGACACGTACTTTCTGAATCGCGCTGACGAGATGTTTCGCCAAACTAGTAACCTTTTTTAACTTTATCGCTTAGTTTGAGTTTTACGGTTGGTACAAAATAAAAACGGTTTCGGAATTTAAGTGTTTCATTTGAATCGGGTTTTGTTGGCTCTTGGGACAGTTCGTCGCGCTCAACACAGAACTTTAAATAGTAAAACAAAATCTAAGGCATCGCTGCTTTGGCACTCATCACTTAGTGACTTTCGATGGTTAGTCTCCACACCCCTGTGATATCTCTAGCTGCAGTACCCTTCGAACTGTAACACAATAATGTTTACACACCAGATTTTTTGCCACCAAGCAGTAGCTTGGTGTCAAAAAATCTGGTACTGTGATGGTACCTACCTAGAGGATCTTCTGCTAAGGAGATCTGCAACCAAGTACAGTGTTGTAGTGTAAAGTTAGAATTATGTTCTTATCTTGTTCCTGTGTTCGTGTTTCATCATTCTCCGCTTATATTTATATCCTGTTCCCTTGTTCTTACTTTCTTGCTTCAGCTCCGTCGGAAGCGCCATCGAACGTGCACGTGACGGCTGGCGGGCCGGGCGAGCTGCACGTGTCGTGGAGGCCTCCGCCGCGCGACGCGTGGCACGGAGAGCTTCTAGGCTACTCCGTCTCCTGCACCGAGCTGGGCCTGTCTGACCCGCCGCCAAACGCTACCAGGTACAACCCTGTTGTTTTTTATTACAATTAGTCTGGCGTTTGACCGTGAACAATAAAAAATACTCTTAACGTTGGCCATTCGATTGATCAGGGAAATCAGATATGACAAAAGACTCAGAGAATTATTTGTGAGTTCTTCTCGTTCCTGATGATGTGTTTAGCCCTAAGCTATGATAGCTCTTTGGTTAGGCCGGTCGATTTACACGCCAAAGGGCTTAATTAAAACAAATACATTAAATCCCAATAATGAGCGTTCGAAAGGTCAACGCGTTCTGAGGAAAGATAAAAACTGTTGTGAAGTTACATAAATATTTTAATGAAATCTCTATCACTTTTGTAACCAAAACGAATTTTGAGCAGAAGTACACTAAAAATATCTTTTTGAAAACTCAGAAAACTGTTTGCGTTCAAAAGAGATACCAAAAGTGTGTTTAACATTTTTCAGAACGTTGACAGTAAACGGTTGGTCAGCGACGGAACTGAGCCTGTCAGCGCTGCGCAAGTTCACGCGGTACGAGGTGCGCGTGCGAGCCTTCAACGGAGTCGCAGCCGGGCCGCCCTCCGCGCCCGTGTCGGCTACGACTTTGGAAGGAGGTTTGTTATCATAATTCGTACAACTTTTTTGCAAAGTCCACTTGTGGATTGAGGTGAAAGGACACACATTTGTGTGACTAGCATAAATAGTTTTTTTTTTCATTACTCATAGCGCCATCTGACCCCAAACTAAGCAAAGCCTGGAACTCAGATTAGTGATTATATTCAGATTAGAGATAGTATTTACAATAAATACAGAACACTCAGACACAGAATAAACATTCATCGCCATACAAATGTTTGTTCTGGTGACAGTATTGTAGTAGCAACCTATACCTACCTATTTACCATAAACTTTCAGTGCCGGAGTCTCATCCCACCAGAGTGATATGTTCTGCCTTGTCTTCGTCCAGTGTGAAGGTGTCGTGGAGCCCGCCGCCTATTGGCCAGCACGGAGGACTAATACAGGGATACAAAGTCATTTACTTACCTATCAGCTCGGATCACGGTAAGTAAAATATTCTTTTAGAAATCTGACAAATGGAACTGGAACTAGCTCTCGGGTGAGGCTGCCACACGACATTAGGTGCTTGGCGGCAGATTTTCAATTTGAGGGTGGTAGTACCCACCCTACCACCATGCAAACCTGGATTATCACTATTCTATTCATTGAACCACAGAAGTTATTTTAAAGACCAAGTCAACTTGTTTCTCAAGGTCTTTGTGCAGCTGCAACAGTCATAGACAGATTCCTTACCATACCATCTCAAGAGCGTTCTGGCTAGTTCTCCAAACCCCATCTCCATGCCCCTAAACCCAAATAGAGCTACGTTATAGGTTTTTGGTTTCAAAATTAAACTACTGAAGCTATTTTCATGAAATTTCTATGAGACCAATCTGATAGTAAATATCTTTTTAAATAAACACCTAATTTTCTAATCAATTTATAAATGTCAGAGTTCTAAGAGAACAAACACAAAAACATACAATACAAATAAGTTTTTTTACAGTTGGCAAGCTAGATGTTTGGCCACAGTGATGGTGTAAAACCGACCGCGCTAACCACTGAACTATCATATCTATAAAACTCGGTTGTACTCTTTTTTTATGTGGAATAAGTTCGCATTTGACCACATCCTGCCTGATGTGAAGCAACGATGCGGTCTAAGATGGAACACGCTTACCTAGAAGGAACCTGTTTACTCTTGATTTGAAGACACTCATATTATACTTTTTGGGAAACACAGACTCATCCTCGCTGTGCAAACACAAAATGAACACTATATTACAAAGTTTGCCCATCTCACATACGTTCCAGCGGACGTGGGCGAGGTCAAGCGGGTGACGAGTACGGACACGTTCCTGCACGCCCTGCACAAGTACACCAACTACTCGGTGCAGGTGCTCGCCTTCACCAACGCGGGGGACGGCAAGCGCAGCCCCCCCGTCTACTGCATGACCGAAGAAGACGGTAACTGGATTCTCTTTACCTGCATGCTGTGATAGTACACACTTGATACCGTAGGCCATATCTCTCATTCGTCTCATTACTTTCATGTGAAAGTATATGACTAAATGCTATCGTTATTTTGTATCATCGTACGTTGGTATCACAGACGCAATTTTGTAAATTTTAACCAATCCATTATCATCATACAGTGCCGTCCGCACCGGAGAAGATCAAAGCCCTCGCCTACTCCAGTGACTCGGTGCTAGTGAGCTGGCTGCCACCTGTCCACCCCAATGGCATCATTTCACATTATACGGTCTATTACAGAGAGGCAGGCAGGTAAGAATCTTGTCTCATGCAAGCTTTTGATTCTACATTCATTGTGCGGACAGCTAGACAGAGGAATGCTCTGCCCGAGTGGGTGTTCTCTTTGGATACAATCTGGGTGTCTTCTAGTCCAGAGTGAATTGTTATTTTTCTGGCATGCGATCCCCATCTTAGACTGCAACATCTCTTAACATCAGATGGGATGGCGGTCAAACGAAAGCCTATCAATTATTTTTTAAAACTGCTTATTAACAACGGGGCTCTCATACCTACTATTACAACTTTGACTGTATTTGCTATAATTCTATTTGAGACATAACTGCTTATGCCTAGTCTTTTTATCCGAGCATGCACCTACTCTAATCTATCCATATGATTAAAAGTCTTATAAATAGATATAATAGCACAATAAATTCTTACAAATTGAGTTTAATGGCTTACATTTGTATATGATAGTAGATAGTTGTAAAAGGTCTTCGGAATATCCATAAATTTGGCTGAATTTACTTTCCAGGCTGGGCAAGCATTCGAGTTTCACAGTGTCGCCAGAGCTGAGCAAGGAGACGGAGCTGATGTTCCAGGTCCGCAACCTGATGGAGAACCAGCTGTACGAGTTTTGGGTGTCAGCCACCACTGGATCAGGGGAAGGGGAATCCACGCCTGTTGCGGGACAAGGGCCTAGCTCCAGGAGTAAGATCACCTTGAAAAGACTAGAAAGACTATAAACAGAATATTTAAAAGATATATTTTTAGTGGTGACAACAGTGACGAGGATTTAATTTAATTTAAATATTTATCTAACTTGACGAGGTATCCTCAGGACTCCTCTAACCAAATTGGCTTTTAAGCGGAAATATACTAAAAATATATCTCTTGAATACTTAAAATAAACTACCGAAAAGTAACGCCTGAATAATCAGAAGATATATATTTCATACTAGCTGCGCCCCGCGGTGTTACCCGCTACATGTTTTCGGGATAAAAGGCTATGTCTTATTATTATGTGTTAATCCAGAGTGTCAGCTACCTCCATTCCAAATTTAATCCAAATCTGTTCATTAGTTTTAGCACAGTTTTAGTGAAAGAGTGACAAACATCCATCCATCCAAACTTTCACGTTTATGATATTAGTGGGATTATGGTGCAGATTAGATCAGTAGATGGTAAATAGGTAGGTAGTATATAGGTATAGGTAGTACTTCGTGTATTTGATCGAAGGTTTTCTCCAAAAATATTTGTTTGACAGTTCCAGCACGCATCGCGTCGTTTGGGGGCGTAGTCCGCGCGGGGCTGGGGCGCGGCGCGCGGCTTCCGTGCGCGTGTGTGGGCGCGCCGGCGCCGCGCTCCCGCTGGACGCACGCGCGGGCCCCTGTCACGCATCACCAGTACTACCAGGTCACGCACCGCGGAGACCTGCATATCCGAGGTACGACCCAACCAAAAAGAAATAAAGTTTTTATTCCGTAACACAGAAAAAACAAACAAAGATAGACAAATCAGGGACAGAACAATTATAAAATAGGGGCTCACCTTAGCATAATGCTGGTCCATACTAAGTGGTATAACCAGAGTGAGTCATGAACAGTATTTACAAGGTTGTTGTCGCATATAAAAAACTTGAATAGTCTTGTATGTCAATTAAGTTCTTCTTTGCTTTAATGCTAAAAATACTGCAGATGCATTGCTCTTTACATATCTATCGAATATCGAATCAGGCCTTTTTTCATTGTAAGAAGGGTAAGGCAGGGTGTAGTCTACCACGCTGGGCAGTTGCAGGTAGGCAGACTTCACTCTACTTTGAGAACTTATTCTTTTTTTAGAACTCTCGGACATGTAGGTTTCCTCACCATGTTTTCTTTCACCGTTTGAATGCGTGCCGTGGGATCCGAACCCAACCCTCCAGATTGGAAACCAGACAGTCTTCCAACTAGGCTGCCAAAACTTGACATATCTCCTCTTATTTCTCAGAAGTGAACGAACAGTCGTCCGGCAACTTTACGTGCACGGCAAGTAACACTATCGGCGAGGACTTCATCGTGTACGTGGTGGTAGCGATACTGCCTCCCGGAGCGCCGGCGCTCTCGCTGCAGTACACCACTGCCTCCAGCATCAAGTTGCACTGGCAGCTGCTGCTTGACGCTAACGAACCCATTCTAGGCAAGTGCAGATCACATGATTAAACTTGAATGTTCATGCTAGAAGTAATATATTCAATAACAGATTTACACAGTTTCTTCACAGGACGTCAAAATGAATGTACCTATGTCTAATAGCATAACATATGAAATTAAGTACATATAAGTAATCAATGTTAGTGAAGTTTACAAACAACGTGTACTGTTTTTGACCTCACAAACATCCAATTTAAAACCTTGGCCATCTATTAAATAAATAAATAATTAATATCGTAGGACACACAGCGCCATCTAGCCCCAAACTAAGCAGAGCTTGAAATCAACCTAAACTATTTAGTTTTCCTTGAATCGTGGCTCAGAGAAGATTTTATTCATAAATTAACTTTACCAGGAAAAATCATTCTTAATCTAGGCGTTTCAGCCTCTTCATAAATTATTTGTATCGACCAGGCTACCTTCTCCACTACAAGCAGTCGTCGGAGACGGAGTGGCACACGGTGGAGCTGTCTCCAGAACAAACCTCGTATACCATGGATATGTTGAAGTGCGGCACCACTTACAATGCGAAAATACAGGCACGGAACAAGATATCCATCGGACCTCCTAGCGAAGTGCTGACAGCCACGACTAGAGGGGGGCGTAAGTGTACCATGCAATATCTAAGCTCTATAGCATTCTCGATACATTTTGCCACTGCATTCACGCCATCAAGTACAGCCAATCAGAGATACAAACCTGCATCGCACATTTTTTTTCTCACGAACCATGTAGGGGCCACGCCGGACGATCAGTGGTGCCGTCAGGTGACTTGAGTACTGATATCTACTTCGGTCACAAGCTAAGCGTTGTCATCCAGCGAGGCAATGCTGCCAGAATTTTGGACACATTTCCCAACTCTGATGGATTAAGTTTTTGTTTTATAGACTTGTTGTAATAACTGATTGTACGTTTTGTAATCAAAACTAATCTTGATAACCTTTATTCACTAGTTTTATTTGTGCTTTTTTAACCGACAGGCCCTAAACCGCCAAAACCAGAAGACCACGTGTACATGAACTCAACTGCGATAAAAATCAACTTTTACGCGTGGCGAGACGGCGGCTGCCCCATACTGGGCTTCAGGGTCTCGTACCGGAGAGCTGGCACCGAACACTGGATCAAGGTAACATAATATGTTTAGTAACTGAACAAATAATAATTTTAACCTTTGTAACTAAACGTGTAAACACTGTAGTCAAATTAATAATGGCATAGCTGCCAACATTTTGTTCTATCTGGAATCTTTTGATTGTAGTCTCGAGGCTTTAATTTAATTAGTTTGAGGCAATATGTGTTAATTGACTAAAACCTAATATCAAAAACCCGATTAGCACACCTCAGCTTCATCTGACAGAGCCTGGAATAGGAACTGACTTTTAAGTGAGGCTGCCAAAGGACAACGTTGGTTGCTTAGCAATTTTCAATTTGAAAAAGATGGTGGTTGAATACCTGCTATAAAGTACTCCCGTCACCACGCTATGGTGTGTTTTTCAATGTCATTCTCTGGCAGCTCAAGCTTCAAGCAGTAAGGGACGCGCACCACTGAGCTAACGTTACTACTAATGTTAGCTTGTTCCTCAGGTGGGCGATGGACTGAGTTCAGCCAGCCACGTGGTGGGGTCCCTGGCGCCGGCCACGTGGTACGAGGTGGCTGTAGAGGCGTACAGCGACGCAGGGCCCGAACGTGTCACTCTCTCTGCCGACACTCACACTCTCACTGGAGGTATGTGTTTGTTATAGTTTCCCTTTTGTGTATATAAGCCTTTGTTATTTGTTATTGAAGCGATATGTATGAATCAGCGAAGCGTAATATTGGGAAAAAGCAAGCTGTAGGAACGCTAATAAATCGAAGCAGTCACTATAGACTCAAAACGAACTAATTAGCTACAGAAGTTCAAAGCCCACCAGTATACTTGTTAACGATAGGTGGAGTGGTGTATTGGCCAGAATTTGGCCTATCTGTCGCAGAACCGATAACTGGAAATAACGCGGGAGTATTATAAGTGCTAATATCATGTCCCAGTTCTCATTCTAGTCCATATAGGCGGATATATGTGCTGCGATCAAATCGTTACAGAATCAGAATGAGATAAGACACCACAAGCCTTTCCCCATGTGTAAATAATATACTTTGTAATATGCAGGCCGGATTCCTCCGATGAAGCCATCGTCTCCTTTATCGGGCGGTTCCCGTCCCACTTCACTGCGCACGGTGCTGGTCTCCTGCGTGGCCAGTGCGGTGGTCATCATCGTCACTCTCGCAGCCATCGTCTGTCTCGTGCATGGGAAGAAGAAGTAAGTCCTACTGCTTTCTTTTCACTGTCGATTCGACATCTTCTTCATTTTAGTTAAATGACTATACCATCAGCCATTTAGATACAACTCTTGGCAGCAAATTCCAGTTATTCAATATTTCATCCAGATACATGATGGTAATGTGTAACTTAACACTTTAAACATAAGTATTAACACTTAACATCGTCAAATTTAATTTGGCTTTCATGTCATGGTCGACTGGGTGTTTGACCACAACTCACCTGATGTTAAGTCTTAAGTGACGGTGTGATTGAAAATGTTAAACACACCTAGCCCGGAATGGCAAATGGCTCTCAAGTGAGGCTGCCGGAATACACAGATAGGTGCTTGACAACAGGATACACCTTGAGGGTAGCTAACAAGCCGAGTACTAGAAGTACGAAATGTTTTTTTTCACCGCAGCTCAAGCTGATTGTTAAGATTTGAACCTTAACTAACCACTGAGCTATCATTCCTACCAATCTTAAACTATCTGCTTTTTTAACTTGAATTTTGATCTTGCAAAACTGTTCCAGGTTCTTTTGTCTGTCTAGCGACCACTACATGCGGGACGACAGGAAACTCAGCGAGAGCAACGAGGCGGAAAGAGAGAAACTGCGAGAGGGACAGAAGCTTTACTCTTCCTCTTCGATAAATAACGAAAAGTCCAATGATGACTCCTCAGGTTAGAGACCAAGTAACGAAACGTAAACATAATCACCTTCCTGTTTCCAGAAAGACTAACTGATGATTGATGCTATAAAATATGGAAATCATTTGCGAGAATCAAGCGGTACATAAACGAAAGTCAAATGTAGGTGAATTGTACTAGGTCGTACAATTTCCGCTTATCACGCACTAATTTCACTTAATTATGTATATAATTATCAGCCATGGAGTCTTCTTCCATTATCTACACGTTAAATTACCTGCTACTTTTTGATGTGAAACCTTTAGTGGCACGCCTTAGCAGTAAAACCCGACTAGTGTGCCGTGGCGGAAAACGGTGTGATGCTGTCTTATGCCGTCATGCCTCATCTACGTCACTTCTCTCGAGGGTGTGTATGTGTGCGTGTATTATTATATACTATACACTTATCTGTTTCTCCATTTTTTATACAATAACCCATTAGTTACGTTATAATGTGCAGCGGAATTGTACGAGATAAGTCCGTATGCAACGTTCGGTGTATCCGCGGCGCACTCGCTGCAGTTCCGCACGCTGGCGCGCCGCGAAGACGACGCCGCGCCGCCGCACCGCCGCCGCCACCGCGCCTGCGACCACTACCGATACGGTCTGCATCACACCTTTGTGCACTACCTTCCATACATTTTCTTTTTAATTAATAATAGGCACATAACCGCCATCTCGCCTGATGTTAATCGAAGATAGAGCACACTAGCCTAGAAACCGTTTCACTCACGACTTCGATTCAAGGCGACTGTGATTGCATACCATACCCATCGCCTTGATTGCCACGTGTGGCATAAAAAAAAACACTTTCATTTAGATACTAAACAATACGATACATGCACAAATATTTTTATTTTTATCATTAAAAAAATATGTATTTTCGTCATTGATTAGTACTATCTACCTAATAGAATTTCTACCTTTTGGTATTGTTTGCACAACTTCGTAGAAGGTTCTAGTAAAAGTCAAAACAATTTTACTAGAAACGTGATCATGTTGCCGACCTTTTAAGGTTCTACTAAAAAATCCAATCAGAATCAGAATAAGTTTTTGAAAATGGCAATGAATCAAAGGCATCGGACGAAGGAAGATAATGCCCACATTCCAAATAGGTTAAGTAAATATAGGTATGCCCCTTCTCAAGATGATATTATAAAATGTAGCTAGCTAAATTTGACATTAATCCCACTAATATTCTGAGTAAATGTGAAAGTTTGGATGTTTGTTACTCTTCCGCGCAAAAACAACTGAACGGATTTGGATGAAATTTTCTATGGAGGTAGCCGAGACCCTGGATTAATACATAGGCTACTTTTTATCCCGAAAACATGTAGCGGGTAACACCGCGGAGCGCAGCCAGTTACTTATAAATCGAAGAAGAAGTAGGCGGGGTTTAGTTGTCCGACGTATTGTAAGAACCAGTAGTGCAAGCCCCACTATATAAGTGGTACCGAGCGCTCTCCAACAGACGAGTCGAGCTTGTCTAAATGCTCGACAGTGGAGGCGCGACACCGCATGCGGGCCGCGGCGGCCAACTGGCGCGACACGCACACGGACTCCGACGACAACAGCGACAGTGCCGCCAATACCACCACTAAAGGTAACTTTATAATTATGATTTTTCGCGCTTCGCGGGAACGCGGAAAAAGTCGTGTCGCCCCGTTGTATTTTTTTTCCAAAACTAGTGTTATGTCGAGTGTTTATGCATAAAAATTCAAAAAGTGCCGAATCACAAGCGCGAGTGTGGGAAAATGATATAATGTGGTGAAACATGACCTTTTTGTGTTGCTTCCAAAACTCCATTAAAGCTTATAGTAAAGTCGCCACTACTTTACTAAAGCATTATTGGACTTTACTAACACAGACTGTACTTGACCAAGACTGGACTTTGGCTTTAACTATAGCTACGAGGCAACTTATTTAACTTTTAAAACTTGAAAATAATAAAACACTTGACACTGGCAAATGTACAAAATATGACGCCAAAGCCAAAGAAAAAAAGGTAACTTTATCATAAATCGTCATTATACTTCCACTTCCAAACATTTACTATGGAAACTGACGTGGTTTTAACAGATTTTTGTTTTACCTACGCGGGATAATCTGACTTTCACTTGGTGGTAGATATCCTTAGCAGGAGGTCTTCTAGGTAGGTACCACCGCAGAAACAGATATTCTGCCGCCAAGCAGTAATGTGTAAACATTACTCTTTCGGTTTAAAGGGCAGCTATCGTTATTACAGGGCTATTGAGACTAACCATCAAAAAGTCTTAAAATGAGTTTTGGCGGGAACGCGGGAAGAGTCGTGTCGCTCCGTTGTATTTTTTTCCAAAACTAGTGTTTTGTCGAGTGTTTATGCATAAAAATGGTGGTGTTTTATTCATAAAGTGCCGAATTACAAGCGTGAGTGTGGGAAAATGATATAATGTGGTGAAACATGTCTTTTCGTGGTGCTTCCAAAACTCCATCGAAGCTTTATAGTAAAGTCGCCACTACTTTACTAAAGCATGACTGGACTTGACTGAAACAGACTGGACTTAACTAAGACCGAACTTTGACTATAACTAGCTACGAGGACACTTATTTAAATGTTGAAACTTGAAAATATATAAATACTTGACACTGGCAAATGCTAAAACGCGACGCCAAAACCAAAGAAAAAAAAAAAGTCTTAAAATGTCAAAGATAAAAAACTTTCTGCGTTCCCGCTAAAATTAAATTACTTTTAGTGATGTGCAAGTAAACTAAAAAGACTTTACAATAAAATTGTTATAATTTAGGTCGATTAAAAAAAATCGCCCAAAATTATTAAATATTCACAAATTGAATCGATTCTGTTCGTATGTTCTAATTTTCAATAGCTTAACATACATAGGTAGATACTTTGATATGAATCGAGTTGTTATATGGTGTAGGTGTTTCACATTGAATTTGAAGTAACAACTATTTTAATGGCTTTAATAATTCGACAAATTGAAATGGTCCTGTTTTTTAAATTTTTAATCAGTAAACTAAAGCCTTCGAAATTGGCCTTATTGTTTTTTTCAGGTTCAGGCACGTCACCTTGTGGTAGTGCATACGGGAGTGGGCGGCGTAGTGCGCGCACCACCAGCAGGTAGAACTCAGGTACCTCCCCCGCTCACTCCTCACACTGCCTCGCTGTCATTCATCGCATCCGCGCGCACACACCCCACCTTAAAAAGCTAATTAATAATTTTTGATCAAAAAACAAAATCATATTATAATATACATGTTTTTATACATAGATTGTGCTCGAGTAATATAATTTATTATTTTAGTGACAACATTTTGGCATGACTAATAAACGTTCCAGAATGTATACCGTCTAAATGATATGAAATTATTTTATTATGGCTATATTTTTCCTACTAACTTATGACCACGTTGGAAATATAGCGAGTAGACTTGTCAATGGTTTTTTTTAAATAATATGGCTCTTAGATTTCTAATTATAAAATTGCCAATAAATAACATTCATGCTACATTTTCATCATACCATTTTAGATATAGTGTTATCATAGGCTTTAAGGCTTCACCTGCTTAACAAGATTAAGTTTCTATGTAAATGATAAACTTATAATTTATTTTTCTTTGGATGCATAGCTCAAAATATAATGTGACAGTACTAGTATGAAAAAGTACCTACCTATGTTTTTAACCCCCGTAAAGTTGTTCTAAATGTTTTTAATTTACAGTGGAGGCCCGAACGGAAGTGATGGGCTTTCGGGAAGCTTCGCTCCTGCGCCCGCTGATATATCGTCATTAATAGATAAGTAAGCAGATAATTTTGTAACCAATTTAATCAGCAATATTTTAAGTATTATTTGAAAGCCCAAGTCGATTAATTTATAGAAATAAAAATAAATTGTATCATTGGCACCTTACACGTTTTCTAGTATTAGTACATATTTTGTGCGATGAATATATTTTGGGTAAATGTTTAAAGTATTCGTGTCACTTGTAAATGTCTAATTTTGTAACGTTTGAAGTAGTCTTCATAGTTTTTTAGGAAGATTAAGCGACAATTTGAATGGGATGAATCCAAAATGAAAATGCTTTTGATCAAGTTCAAGTTTAAGTTTTTTATTCGCTAAACGGATTGAAGTCCTTAACTGGCCTATTTTGTTTCAGATACCAACAGAGAAAAGAACAAGAACGCCGTGAATGTACCATCCATGTGTAGCATTAACTATGTTCGTTAGAATTCACAAACTAACGAGTCGGAACTTTTGCCATAAAATAAGTGTAAAATATAAATAAAGACTTCAGAACGTATAATAATACAAAAACACATTTGATGAGGGCAGAGATGCTAATTTAAAAAAAAAGTATCATGTAATTCAAATGAATGTCTATAAAGAATTAAGTAAAACAAAACAGCATAAAATGAAATATTGCATAATTAAAATTACAAGGGTTTTTAAAACGAGCAAACTTAAAGTGATTCAGTCGCAAAATAAAATTGTTGTGACTTTACATTTTGATAATTATTAAGTCAAATAGGTACTGTTATTTACAAAAAGAATGTCAAAAATGAAATTATGATTGTGATTTAAAATTGCTGATAAATCTATTGTCATTAGATTAATATTACGTCTTATCGTGTATTTCTCGTTTACATGTAAATAGTAGAACATAAAATTGTCCGCATAATAAGTACATACTGAAATGAAATAATATTATACCTACTTACCAATTTTGACAAAGTAAGAGTTGTAAACTTTTTTACAGTGGTGGTTGCTCGACGTGGTAGTAGGCGACATGATTTTATTCTTTAATTTTCAGTAGGTAGACAAAAACTTGCTTAAATTTTGTTGATTTTACCTATTGGGTCAAAATGTTCTTCATTTTAATCCGACATTAAATTTTATGTAGATACCTACAATGTTAAGTGCTCAAACAATTGCGCTTGCGAAATAAATCGCAAAAGATTTTGTAAAACTTACTGTCTTAAATAATGAAACATACCTATTTCTTACCAAAGATGTTCGTCTAAAACCTAGTATTACCTATAATCATTATTATTAATCGCGGTAAACTAAAAACGTCCTAGGCACTAATTATTCTGAATTATGAGTTAAAATCAATTAGTAAAATTGTAAATAATGGTTAATTTAATATGATCAATTAATAATGATACTTGACTAAAGTAATAGGCTTACATTAAGATGGCTGTTCCAATTGCAAAAGATACATATCATTAAAATAGACTGCCAATATATAAGTAACTCATAGTCCTTTTATTATACTGTTGATAAAGGTATAGTTAATTAGTTAATAATTTATACACTATTGTATAAAAGTCTTTCTATATACATGTTGTGTAATAATAAAATTATTATTAATATAATAATAGTATGAAGAGCGCAAATAAAAATGTGTGTTGTGGCACTTGGTTTCATTATTCTCTTTCTCTATTAATTTTACAAATTTGTTATTCCTTAAAGAGCGCGCGGTGTTTCCGCGCGCTCTTTAAGGAAAGAGGGATGGAGGCTCTCCAGATTCATCCCTAATAGGGGAGGGTCCCAGGATACCAGCGCCGTCAGGGCCGCGGACAAGTTCGAAAGCGGTCCCGTATCCCTGATACATAGATTGATCGATTGATTGTGCAATAAAGAGTTAGTCAAACTCTTTATTGCACACATAAAAAAAAAACAATACAGAAGAAATAAAAGGAGGAGAATATATTTGTACAGAAGAAGATAGTCCAAGATAACCCTGGCTTGTTATGTTTTTCTTTCATTGTATAGTAAAGTTGTGTTCCGGTATAAAACATGTTTAACTATTAATTAATTTATATAATAAATTGAATTGAAGTTACGGCCTAATCTATATACCTACTGTCGACAGTCTCCTAAATCTGTCTTCCAAACTGCTCCAGATTGGAAACCAAACTTGGGATTCGAATTTCTGGGTTCGAATCCCATGGCATGCACTTCTGTCTTTTATGTTTTTTATTTGGTTTTGGCGTTTCATTTGGCTGTGTCAAATGTTCTATATTTACAAGTTTTTGTAGTCAAAGTCCAATCCAGTGTTTATAGTCAAAGTCCAGTCTTGGTGAAGTACAGTTCGTGTCAGTCAAGTCCAGTTATGCTTTAGTATAGATGTGATGACGTATAGCTTCGATGAAGTTTTAAAAGCAACACGAAAAGTCATGTTTCACCGTATTATATCTTTTTCCCACACTCACGCTTGTGATTTGGCACTTTATGAATAAAAAATAACCATTTTAATACATACATAAACACGCGACAAAACACTAGTTTTGAAAAAAATGCATCGGTGCGACACGACTCTTTCCGCGTTCCCGCCAAAACTCCTTTTCTAAGTTATGTGCATAGAATATAAAGTTCTTTCTATATTTTAAGGTTATGTGCGTATTGCCGATGAATTTATACGATGAAGGAAAATATCGTAAACGTAGAGTATTTAAAACTGCACAATTGCACATGGCCAGCGTAGTCTCTTACCTTTCTCTTTGACAAGAGGTCCGCACCCAACAATAGGGCAGGTAATAAAAAACAATACGCAATAGGAAAACTATCATAGTTTACGTGTAGACGCAAAATAAAATAGTTTAGTGATCTCACGGCAGTATGAGTGAAACGTATCGAGTATAGTTTACATGAAATCGAATTTCGAGCAAAACCTAATTAGAATGAACCGAGTATGGATTCATCAAAATCGACGATTCGAAGATCGATTAAAACCGATTAAGTTTGACGTTTCCCAACAGCTATATGGTGCCTCTCTAGTCCAGTCCATACGATTACACATTACAGGCTTGGCCTCATCACTAGTTTGTACTTTGCTAGTGCGTTTACTGTCTGTGTTTTGCCTATAAAATGATAATTTAATATATTTAGTCCGTATAAAAGTAAAAAATTAAATGGACGTAATGTGCATATTGCAAAAATACCACAAGACAGTGTTTTTGTATAGAAACATGACGTAGAATCGTGAGAATTTGTTTTGTTTCGGATTGTTTTGGTTTCTTCACCTACCTATATTGATTTATCCCGAGCCACTGACCTGTTTTTCTGACTCGTAATGTGTAGTCCGTAAATAATTAATAAATACTTAATTATTTGAAGGCTGTGGTCTACTAATAAAGACTAGATTGATTATACGTGAACCAAGAGTGAAGTGGGTGTGTATCTGGTGCAGTAGTAATGGGTCACCAGATTTTGTAAATAAATTTAAATAACATTATTTTGTAGTTAGGCGACCACTTTAATCGTAATGCTATGCAAGTTACGATGATGACGCCTGTGGAGGAGAAAAAAGATGAGAAGGTAAGAGATTATTTATGTATCATAATTTTCAATTTATTTTAACACTTATTATCTCAACAATAGCTACTTAATCAAAGAATTTCGGATGATTTAATACTGCCATCAGCAACCAAGTAGTTCTGTTTAAGTAATTTTAAGTCACTGAAGCATCAAATCTATGTATCTAATTTTGTAAATAGTGTCTGGAATAAATTACATGATGCTGCAAATTAATAAAAAAACCAAGGAAAATTCTGTAACTACCATAGAAAACATTCAGAGGCTGTCAATGTCTTGTAGTGTGTCTGTGAGGGAAACCCTAACATCAATTTTAATTAGTCACTTACCACAATACTCTGAGCTACAGTAGAATTCATTTATAACGACGTCGCTTATAACAACTAACCATTTTTTTTTAATTTTTTTTTTTACTAACCGTTTTTAGCGTCGATATTATTTACTCAAGTTCGGTTTAATAGTTATATACTGAGAAAATGTAACCGTTTAGTGCGACTCCGGTTTGAGCGACAAACCGTTTATAGCGACCATTTTTTACGATAATTCGTCCGTTTAAAACGACGCGCCGTGTTTTGTTTCAAACTTTGATGATGACCATATGAAAACAATGATGTCATGAATTCACAATGCTGTCCGAAGTTCTTACTACCGAACAAAAGTCTGTCAAAAACAAACCCAAATAACAGATTTCCTACGTTAGTATTACAGTACATTACGTACCTATGTTTGTAATTTGGTATGTACTACTTATTTGTGTACATATAAGAATAATTAAAATAAACATATGTAACTGATTACTACAACATGTTTTATTTACCTAAATAGGAAAATCAAACTTTCGCACTTATAATACATAATTACATACATATGTAAATATCCGTTTTATACGTCATCCGGTTAGTACGACATAATATCGCCAGTCCCTTGAAGGTCGTTATATCCGTATTCTACTGTATGTATATTCATACTAGTCTTTTAGGAAATATAGCTAACAACCATTATATTGTATGCCTGCACAGTAAGGTCCATCATCACATAGCTAAATTGTAAGCACCTTAGAAATATTGAAATACAAATCTTGGAGTACAGGGTCAGAAAGCATTATCGGCCTGTTATGGGACAAACACTGAAACAATGTACAAACCAGACATATTTTATTTAAATTAATATGTTTGATTAGGTAACAGAGCCAAATAATCATAGATGCACCTAATAATGTTTCAATGGTACTGGATTTAATGAATAGTCATAATATTTATCATAGTAAACAATTTTAAGATAACATTATAGATGAAACTTGTTGGCATTGCTGTGTGAGTGCTGGGATATTCTTATTAGAAGTGGGGGCTATAAGTCCTGCACTGACGTCCCGATTGGGGTGTATTGTGCATTTCCCCCTACCAGCGTTTACCCAAGCCAACCCAGCTCCTTGAAGTATCGGAGCGTTACTCTGGGCCGCTGGCATAGTAGCTCCAGTGAGTTGGGGGGAAAGTTCAATCATGAAGACATGAATGATAGTGAAGCAGCTTCATGCAGTGTGAAGTGCACGGAGATATTTGAACAAGATTTCAAATTCCATACAATATACATGTATGGCTAAAAATGGCTAATACTTTTAGCCATTTTAATTTAATTGATTGATCAGACTCAGTCTCAGTCTCGACCAAGCGCTCGAAGAGTCAACACGTCCTGAGGATGCCTCGTGTAGAGGTGAAACACGTGTCGACAAAGTGGTTACTGCAGAGAGGAGGGTTCTTGATTATTTTAATTAGATTTTTTGTAGTTTTAATTTTTTATATTTGTCAAATTAAGAATATTTCTAAGTTTATGAGTTCTAGATTTTAAGTAAGATTAGGGTTGTTAATAAATAAGCAGTGTAAAATTAGTTAAATTTAAGTCTCCTCGTCACTGTTGGAACTGGAACGACGGTTAAGCGGAAATAAACTAAATATAAACATTGAACATTCATTTTAATTTAGTCGCTTTTAGCCTAAAAGAGACACACTAACAGGTATTTATTTTATACAAAAAAATGAAATTGTAGTCATTTGAAAACTACAACTAACGATGCTGATACATGTACTTGAGCTATTTGTTTTTAAAGTAAGTCGACATGTGAAATGTTAACCTACCCTCATGTTTGTTTTCAGATCCGCACAGGCATGGTGCAGGTGTCGGACGGCAAGTCGCGGCCGCGGCCGGCGCGGCTCATGCTCACCATGGACTCGGTGACGGTGCAGCGCGAGGTGCCCGTCCAGCCTCCTCCCGCAGATAAGCCCCTGCCTCATCCCAGGGTGCGTACTGTGTTTTTTCTTTTTCTTTTTATAATTATTATTATGTATTTTACTATAATATTTTAAATGTAAAAGTTTATATGTTTCAGAAAAGAAAGAAAGAAAGAAAGATGATGTTTAGATGTCTGTTACTCAATCACGTAAAAACGGCTGGACGGATTTGGATGAAATTTGGCACACATAGTTTTTTACCTGGATGAATACACATATATTATAAAATTCTTTAATATCAGAAAAACTACTAATATTATAAGAGTACATACATGTGAAAGTTTGTATGTTTGGATATACCTATGTTACTCAGTCACGCAAAAACGGCTGGACTGAATTGGATGACATTTATGCTGTTGATTTCCACACAATCAAAGTTGCGGGTAACAGTGAGTGCTTACTAATTTTGCTAGAATATCTGCTTCATTATAGCGTGGGTTCGATTCCCACTCAGGACAAACATTTTTTTGTGTGACAACCATAAATGTTTGTCTTTGTTCTGCCTCTGTGTTCTGTATGTATGTATTCTATCAGTATTCTGGTTCCCAAAGTACAAGATTTCCTTAGTTTGTGGCTAGATGGCGCTGCGAAAAATGCCCTAATATATTTATTTATTAGTGTATATTTATCTGTAGATTTAGGGTTTTCAATAAGATACACAAATGTTCCAGGAGCGCATGGTCCAGATAACCCGGCAGAAGGTGGGCGGACTGGGTCTGAGCATCAAGGGCGGCGCGGAGCACAAGCTGCCCATCCTCATCTCTAAGATTTACAAAGACCAGGCGGCTGACCACACCGGCCAGCTGTTTGTCGGAGATGCTGTTATCAAAGGTTACTCTCATACTGTCTCTTGGTTAATGGTACTTTTACAAGTCATATCTATATACTATTATAAAGAGTAAAGATTTGATTGTTTGTTTGTTTGTATTGAATAGGCTCCGAAACTACTGGACCGATTTTAAAAATTCTTTGACCGTTGGGAAGCTACACTATCCCCTGGTGACATAGGCTACTTTTTATCCCTGTATTCCTACAGGAATTGGAACTACGCGGGTGAAACCGCGAGGCGTCCGCTAGACTATACTAAAAGTCTATAGAAGAGTTTGTATGTTTTAATGAACTAATAATAAAATTTAAAGAAAGTGGGCAAACATTTGTTGAAAAAAACACTAGATTTATTTTAAATAAATTTGTAAACACTTGTCTCAAGTCCTTACATTTAAGATCAATTTTGTCTATTTTTTTAGCTTTAGTCAAAAACAATTTGAATTTAGAAAAAAAAAAATCTTTTTTTTTAGAATAGTTCCAATTTTTTTTATTCACTGGGCATTACAGCGATACTCCTTATATCTACCTACTGTTTTTTAAAACTTGTATTATCAAAAATTACCTATATTATATGGACTTTAAATTAAAATCTTTTTATTTGCGTGTGTTGTTTGTAGTTAAATTTATTTGAAATTTTTGTTTATGTTATGTATTCTGTTTTTGTTAGTAAGCAGATGTTTTTTTGCTCACCGGAAGACCAGCCCAATTAGTATGACCAGCAAGTTTTGTATCTGTCCTCGATTTGACATTGCTGTCTTTCTTTCTTATTTAAAAGACATACATGCGTTTTAACTGGAGTTCCATACTCTTTTATTATTCGCATTTTTAGGCTTAGCATAAGTTAAACAGCAATGTATAAAACCCCAACAATGAGCTTGAGCTGCCGGTGAAGGAAAAACATCGTGAGGAAATCATAGCATGGTGGTAGGGTACTTTCTAGTACTCAGCTGGGTAGCTACCACCCTCAAGTTGTAAATCTGCCGCCAAGCATCTAACGGTGTGTTCCGGCAGCCTCACTTGAGAGCCAGTTCCATTCCAGGCTAGGTGTGCTTTACCATCTTCGACCACACCTTCACTTAATATCAGGTGAGCTGTGGTCAAACACCTAGCCTGTCAAGCATAAAAAAAAAATATCGCATGTTGCAGTAAACGGCGAGTATATAACAGCGTGCGCGCACGACGACGCCGTTAACATCCTGCGGAACGCAGGCGACATCGTGGTCCTCACTGTAAAGCACTACCGCGCCGCCACGCCCTTCCTGCAGAAACAAGGTGACCACAAGACACACAATCTAGGAGTCCACTGCTGGACATATGCCTCTACAAAGCCACGCCACTCAGCCCGATCTTCGGCTTTTCGCAACCGCCGCCAGCTGTCCTACGTATATCGTCATTACAATCCGTCTTTCGCTACGTTTGCCAATTACGGTTTAAGTATTCTTATTCTTATTCAAAGTGGGGGCGATAGGTCCTGCACTGACGCCCCGCTTTGCATTTCCCCCGGCCAGCGTCTACCAGAGCCAACCCAGCTCCTTGAAATACCGGAGCGAGGCTCTGGGTCACTGGCATAGTAGATCCAGAGATGGGTGGAATGTTCAATGACGATGACTGCTTCATGCAGCCTATTAGCAGTTCTAGTACCTTCTGTGGCTTTGCAATGCAAAAGCACATGCTCTACAGTTTTATTCTCTTGCAAGCAGCCACGGCATAGCGGACTATCCGTGGCTCCTAGTTCAAAGAGGTGACTATTCCGTTTATGTATTATTTATATACTCACAATGATTTTTGTGATGATAATGTTTAAAATCTTTATTACCCTTTAACCCCTTCAGATCCTCTTCACTAGGTTATTAATAAAAATATTTTTTTAGCAGGTGCCCGTGAGCAAGGTTAACTACTTTATTTTAGCAGCACTGGTTTCCAGCGCTGACCATCGCAAGACCCATTTTTATGTAATTTCCTGTCACAATAAAATGTTTGCAGCGGATGGCGCGTCGGACACGGACTCGAGTACGGGCGACGAGCACCCGTCGCTTTCCAACAAGACGGCCGCGACCGCCACCGCCACCGCTACCGTCACCGCCACCGCCACCGCGGTCGACGACAATTGCAACTCGGAGAAAAGTACCGAGCACACTAACGGCACCACCAACGGAGGCTGGCAGGTCATTTTAACATTGAATTAAAATTTATTATTTGGTCGAAAATAAATTATATTTTATTTGTAATATGAATGGGTTCTAAAAATAAATAGCTCAATATACGGCGGTTCTATTTCTTCATATAGATTATAATTATGATGCATCTGAACTAGAATTTATTTATTATCTTCGGTAGATAAATAATTCCTCGCTGTTCACACCAGAGTTAAAAATGAACTTTATAAAACATCACTTGGTGGTAGATTTCCTTAGCAGGAGATCGTCCAGGTAGGTACCACCGCAGTACCAGATATTCTGCCGCCAAGCAGTAGTGTGTAAACATTGCTGTGTTCCTGTATGAAGGGTACTGCAGCTAGCGAAATTACAGGACTGTCGAGACTAACCATCGAATGTCTCAAAGTAAGAATGCCCTGGGCTTTGTTTTACTACGCAAAGTTCTGTGTATCGCTGCAATGGCCATGGACAGGCGTTATCTCTTACCATCAGGAGAGCGTCTTGCTCGTCTCATTACTGTTACATAAATGATACATTTGTTTATATCACAAAATGTTTGTCCTGGGTGGGAATCGAAGCCACGCTTTTCAGCTTTTGGAGCAGACATACTACCAATGAACCAACAGGGCTGTCAAAATGAGCTGAGATAATGATGATTTTAAACGTTATTTGGAGAATACTACAATTTATTGGTATGTTTTTCCTGTAGAGCGCTTGGTCGGAGTGCGGCAGCCGGCCGGGCTCCGCCCTGGGGCGCGGCTCGCGGCCGCCCTCCGTGGCGTCCGACTCGCACGCCTCGCCGCCGCTCACCGAGTGGCGGGACGAAGTGCAAGGTACGACGCTCAGCCATCTATTACCGCAAACCTTTTTGTTTCTAGAAAGTTTCCATTGTTCAGACATGCTAGGCGTTTGACCACATCTCACCGCTGATGTTTTACTTTTGTCATGTCATTTTATTATATTGACATACGAGTATTTTTTATGTTGACATGTTTGTATATTGACAAACCTTATTTTGACATTTTTGTGTTGACATGTAATCAGTGTTTTAAAACATGTTTAAAATGTTGAAGTGACTTGTAACTTTGGTGTTCTCAATAAAATATTTGTATTTGTAAGTGACGGTGTCGTAAGCGAAGCTTGTACTATGATAGCCTTATATAAATAACTAGCTGCGCCCCGCGGCGTTACCCGCTACATGTTTCCGGGATAAAAAGTGTTGTTGTTGCCTATGTGTTAATCTAGGGTCTCAGCTACCTCCATACCAACTAGCCTGTCAACAATAAAAAAAAAAAAAAAAAAAAAAAACAAATTTCATTCAAATCCCTTCAGAAGTTTTTGCGTGAAAGAGTAACAAACATCCATCCATCCAAACTTTCACATTTATAGTATTAGTAGGATTCAGGTCAGGTGTATTGATGCTATATATGTTCCTTCAAAGTTGCAGAATTTCCTATCTTTTTTTTTCAGTTCCCCTGATGATGGGTTATGTAACGAGATACGTGATGGGTACAGACAAATTAAGACCAGGAGCTTTCGAGGTGAGTACATCGAGGGCCAACACGGGAGAAACAATTCTTAACTGCATCTCTGTATATCTCGTAACGATGACAGCTCAGTAGTTAGCGCGGTCGGTTCACACGCTGAAGAGTGTTGGTTTTAGCCAGCCGAGTACTAGATAGTACCCTACCACCATGCTATGGTTTCCTCACGATGTTTTCCTTCACCGGCAGCTCATTATTGAGGTTTGTACCCACGCCCTTCGGCATGCGAACCTACCGCGCTAACCACTAAGCTATCATCGCTAAAACTGCATTTATGGTAGTCACATAAATTTTTGTGAGTTGTTATAGATTGGTACTAAACCGAAAGGGTATTCATCGTTAATTTCATTCATGATTAACTTTTATAATTTATAAAATCATTAGTGGACGTCTCGCAGTTTCACCCGCGTACTTCCCGTTCCCATGAGAATACAGGGATAAAAAGTAGCCTATATCACCCGGGGATAGTGTAGCATCCCAACGGTGAAAGAATTGTTGAAATCGGTCCAGTAGTTTCGGAGCCTATTCATTGCAAACAAATCTTACCTCTTTATAATAGTATGGATTACCCAATATTTTGTAGGTTAGAGGCGCGCGGCTGCACCAGACTACGGGCGTGATCCACGCGGCGGACCCCGCGGCGCTCTCACTGTGGCTCAAGAGCATCTCCGACAATATCGTGGGCCTCACCAACTTGCAGGTCAGTTAGGTTCCCCATACATTTGCTTAGATGTAAGAAGGAAAGAAAGAAAATGTTTTATTTTTGGGATTTTATGGTTAAGGCCTTTGAATCATGTCATTATTTGCGAAGAACGAATTCATGTCTTACATCTATAGTTACAGTCAAAGTCTAGTATTAGTCAAGTCCAGTCCGTATCAGTCAAGTCCAGTCATGCTTTAGTAAAGTAGTGGCGACTTTACTTTAAGCTTGGATGTAAACAACACAAAATGTCATGTTTCACCACATCATATCATTTTCCCACACTCGTGCTTCAGCACTTTATGAATAAAACACCACCATTTTTATGCATAAACACTCGACAGAACACTAGTTTTGGAAAAAAATACAACGGGGCGACACGACCCCTCCCGCGTTCCCGCCAAAACTCAAAATGATTTTTCATTTTGTAACACCACAGAACAAACAAAAACAACAAGAGGCAAACAGTTACAAAATAGGGTCATAAAGTAATGAGTGCTCAAGTAGCGATGTCCGGCACTTTGTTTTGGTACTCAAATCTTTGGGTGTCATATTTTTATTCAAATAAAGATAGACAAGTCCTGCGCTGACGTTCCGCTTGGGGTGTTTTGACCTTTGAAGGACCATGGCGTTATCTCTTACCATCAGGTGAGAGTTTCTTTCGTCTTCGTTATTTTTTTATTTTGTTTTTAGATAACAGTAATGAGACTTGGTGGTAGATTTCCTTAGCAGGAGGTCGTCTAGGTAGGTACCACCGCAGTACCAGATATTCTGCCGCCAAGCAGTAGTGTGCAAACATTACTGTGTTCCGGTTTGAAGGGTACTGCAGCTAACGAAATTACTGGGCTGTTGAGACTAACCATCTAGCCTCAAAGTAATGAGAGCCAAAGCAGTGATGCCCTGCAGGCGTACCATGAGGTGTTAGAGCAGTTCAGTATAGGCCCTAAACTGAACCGTTTGGCAAATTCGTACCATGAGGTCCTTATAGCAGGACAGTTTAGGTCGCCGCCATCTTTGTCCGCCGAAACATAAACATCATCGCAAACTTGTCAGAAAACGGCATTTCGTTCATTCAATTCGTACCATGAGGTGTTATTTGACGTTAGTTGCACCTAAACTGTACCGCCGAGTTGTCAAAATAACGATTCAATAAAAAGTTAATAAATATCGACCGTTTGGTATGCTTTTATTTAATTTGTGAATTTTCTTGATATTATATCTTTAATAGCCCCATGCCCATGGGAGTTTAAACGTGATGCTGCTTCCTCCCAAAAGCGGCGGGTGCGCTGCCTCAACTGTAGGCGCTTATTGAACCCTAAAGCAATTACTTGATTTCTATGGAGTAATTCCCACAGCTGCTCTAACTGAGCGTAATTTACCCTTCATAAGCGTTCTGAGGGCTGTCTGTAAGAACAATTTTGATTTACAATAACAACAAACTATTCGAAAAAAAAACTCATGAAATACATGAGGTACATAAGTAATATAAAACTATAAATATACTAACGACATTATTATTGACAATGCCAATAATATAAATTTGTAACCACAAAACAGTTTTGTTTGGTTTATTTCGACCTTTGAGTTATATTATATTATTAGAAATCTAAATTTTTGAGTTTTGGCGGGAACGCGGAAAGAGTCGTGTCGCCCCGTTGTATTTTTTTTTTTCAAACTTGTGTTTTGACGAGTGTTTATGCGTAAAAATGGTGGTGTTTTATTCATAAAGTGCTGAATCACAAGCGCGAATGTGGGAAAATGATATAATGTGGTGAAACATGACTTTTCGTGTTGCTTCCAAAACTCCATCGAAGCTTTATAGTAAAGTCACCACTACTTTACTAAAGCATGACTGGACTTGACTGACGCGGACTATACTTGACCAAGACTGGACTTTGACTATAACTTTAGCTACGAGGACACTTATTTAAACTTGAAAATATATAAATATTTGACACTGGCAAATGCTAAAACGCAACGCCAAAACCAAAGAAAAAAAATCTGAACAACCTTTTTGCTGTCATTCGCAGATGAATAATGAAAAAAAAAGTATTTATTAGGTGTGTTCCGAAACAAAGAGTCGTAATTGTTTCTGTTTAGAATAAAGTTTTTTTTTGGAATTTAAGTAAATGATAGGGTAATCGTAAAAATAAAACATGTTAATAATTATGCTGTAGTGCAATATAGTATTAAGTAATATTTCACCTTAAAATATCATATCATTATAAAACATTAAGAAAACCGATACTTCCCGACAATCACAATTTCGGAACAGATTTTTCACACGAGATACAATTATACTTTTGTATAGCGTTGTCCTTTTCTTCGGTAGCGGGACAGTATTGGAGCCAGAGACAAGTATCGTTCGTTCTTTGAAGAGCTAGCGATGCAGTTGCGATCCAATTTTAACATGCTCATGGTATGAAATAAAGCGGGACAGTTTAGGTACCTAAACTGAACTGCCCCGCAATTGGATGGAAACGTAAAACCTCATGGTACGCCTGCTGGACGTTGTTTTGTTACTCAAAGTTTTGTGTGTCGTTGCAATGGTCATGGACAGGCGTTGTCTTTTAACATCAGGAGAGCGCCTCGATCATCTTATTACTTTTACATAAAGAAAAGAAAAAAAAGACAAATGAGACGCTTTCCTGATGTTGAAAAATAACTAATGCCCATTGCCCATAACCGTTGCAGCGATACACGAAACTTTGAGTATCAAAGTCACAAAGTCCGTTATAGAAATCACATTGCATTATACTAATGTAAATTAGGTACACACTTTAATGTGTCGCAAGATAAAAGTGAAGTGAACCAAGTGTCCATACTTTAGTTAAAAGTTTCAAAAAAAAATCGTGTAAAGTGAGCCTGAATCACAGTTACAGTCATAAAATGAAAGTCACATTCAAGTCCAGTCCATACCTTAGTTAAGTAGTTCAAGTTTTTATGTGTTTCCAGAATAAAATCAAGTAAAGTGAGTTTTAATCACAATCATAGTCATGTTATGTAAGTCACATTTAAGTCCAGTCCATGCCTTAGTGGTGACTTTAGTAGAAGTTTCTCCGGAGTTTATACATGACCTAACTCTTACGTGTAATTTGGTAGTTTGTAATTAAAACACCACTACATTTAAACATAAACACATGGAAAATCACAAGTTTTGGAAAATAATAAACATATAAAATATTATGCAGTGACATGATTTTTTTCGTTCAGAATTCAGTCAGGATACTTTGTCATAAATTTTTTATTTTATTTTGTGGTTGACAGGCTAGGTAGTTGTTCACAGCTCACCTGAGGTTAAGTGAAGTCACCTGATGTGTGTTATTTCTCATTATGTGTGTATGTTTCCAGATGAAGTTATTCAACCGCCATTTCCCGGTGGGCGAGCGCATCGAGTACATGGGCTGGGTGCACGAGGGCGTGGTGTCGGCGGCCGCCTGCTGGCAGACCTACCGCGCCAAGTTCCTCGTGCTCAAGGGAACTGACGTCATGCTCTTCGAACAGCCTCCGGTGCGTACACGGCGCTACTGCTCCGCCTCGATCGCCATTTACAGCGTATCGAGTAAATTATTTATCTTTGTAATGTTGCGTTTTGTAGCCCACTGCTGGACATAGGCCTCTCCCAAGACACGCCACTCAGCCCGATCTTCGGCTTTTCGCATCCATCCACCGCCAGCTGTCCTACGTATATCGTCACTCCATCGAGTCTCAGGGCGTCCTACGCTACGTTTGCCAATTCGCGGTCTCCACTCTAGAACACGTCTACCCCAGCGGTTATCAGTTCTGCGACAGATATGTCCAGCCCATTGCCACTTCAGCTTGCTAATACGCTGAGCTATGTCTGTTACTTTCGTTCTCTGGCGAATTACTTCGTTCCGGACACATCCCTCAGAGAAATACCAAGCATAGCTCTCTCCATAGCTCGCTGAGCGACTTTGAACTTGTGTAACATTCCCGCTGTGAGTGTCCACGTTTTGACTCCGTAGGTCATGGCTGGTAGAACGCACTACCAACTTTACTTGGTAGTAAATATCTTATTATGAACTGTGGATGAAAATAAATGTTTTTTTAAAATGTTTATCTTTAGCAGAAGATCCTCTAGGTAGGTACCATCGCAGCACCAGATATTCTGCCGCCAAGCAGTAGTGTGTAAACATTACCGAGTTCCGGTTTGAAGAGTACTCTTTACTGCAGCAAAATTACTGGGCTGTTGAGACTAACCATCGTAAGTCTCAAAGCAGTGATGCCTCGGACTTTGTTTTGTTACTCAAAGTTCTGTGTATCGCTGCAATGGTCATGGACAGGCGTTATCTCTTACCATCAGGAGAGCGTCTCGTACGTCTCATTACTTTTACATTAAAAAAATAAAGTCAGTTTTTGTTTCAAACAAAATTTTTTTTTGCAAAATTTATGTTTTGTTCTATATGAGAGCGGCTTTCCTTCCCAGATGAATATAACCGAGCTGGCAAAATGTCCGGAGACGCTGAAGGTATACCAGACGATGTTCCGCACGGTGAAGGAGAGCGAGACGGTGGACTGGCGGCAGCACTGCTTCCTCGTGCAGTCGAGCGGCGCGGGGCCCGCGGGGGGCGCGGGGGCCCCGGGGCCCACCGGCCGCGGGCCGCGCTACTTCAGCGCGGAGACTCGCCGCGAGCTGCTGCGGGTGGAGGCCGCCTGGACCGCGAACATCGTCAACTCCGTCATACGGCTCGGGGTAAGACGTTACCGGACCTTTAGGGCCGTTCAAGTATTTACTATCTCAGCCGGAGGACGTCCACTGCTAGACTTATATACAATTATTATTGAGTTCCACAAAGAAGAAGAAGTTTACGATGGTCTCGCGCCGAGTGGAAGTTAGTTGAGGCTCTATTAAGTGTTAGCGTTGTATGGGTGATGCGCATTATCAGGCCGCATGGATGCGAACCGCCGTCGGATGTAGTTCTCCTCGAGCCGGCGCCGCAGGTGTGGGTACAGGTGCAGGCAGGTCTGGAAATCCTTGTTGTCCAGTCTGGAAACACCATGCACCTTTCATGTTATGGAAGAAGGGATGGGTTTAGAACCGTAGTTCTACACCCCTCTCCCTTCCACACTAAAGTTCCTGCAACTGGTAATACCAAAATTACAAGTTAAAATTATGATATTGGATTATTAAAAAAGAAATTGGTTGATGCTTACTTGTATATCTCTGTGATCTCCAGCGCAATGATTGTGGCAATGCGCGTTTTGCCCGGGTGCAGCAGTGCTGTCTCGCCGAAATACGAGCCGTCTCTCAGGTGCGCCATCTAGAACCGAACGTATGACTTACTTAACTCCTGACTTCTGCTGATGATGATTAGTACCCACACGCATACTTAGAGCGTGAAGACCAAACTCTTAAATCCCTCCAACGCAATAAGGTGTTCACTTCAAAATGACATCAATAATGGTTTTAACAAGATTATAAAATTGTTTTTGGTTTTTATTTATTTTTAAATACCACCTACTAACGATACCTAATTTTGACTCGATCAAACTGTAGATGATCACATCAATTAATCAACTAGAAAAGAAGTAGCAATATTAAAACGGCTCTATAGATTGTTATAACTATTGGTATATGTACTTGGTGACAGATCTCCTTAAGAGGTCGTCTAAGTAGGTACCGTCGCATTACCAGATATTCTGCTGTCAAGCAGTAGTGTGCGAAGATCATTGTGTTCCAATTCGGTTATCATTCTTCTATTTCACAACAAATTCTATAACATCAATCATTCGTTCTAAAATCAGTCAATAACTTAAAGGTACTTACTTCTCTACCCGAGGAGTTGATCACCGCCACCGTTCCAGAGCTAATCATGTACAGAGACGAGCCAGGCTGACCACATTTTACCAACACCTGAAATGAACACAAAACTCTCCTTGCTGTATTTATAAAATGTAAATGTAATCTATCAATTATATGATTCCCATAATACAAACTCTGCTTAGGGTTAAGCTGTGCTTAGTTCAGGGTTAGATGGTGCTGTATTACATACCCTCCAACATTATGTTTTATTTAATATCCCAAGTTCGTTTGCTTTGACGTGTTGATTTTATTGTGCGAAATTTTACTGCCCAGTTCCTAATAAAATCAACTGTCTTGCTGTGACATACAATGACAGACGGACCCACACCTAATTTTCACATAGAGTTCTTTCTGATTCTAATTCATTTTCTCACCTCTCCCGGCATGTAGAGGACTTTCGTCAAGTTGAATATAATAGCGTTAATGAGAGCAATAGGCATGTCCTGGAAGAGGGGAATGTCCATCACCATCTTCTTACACCCGTACATATTTATATCCTGCTTAATCTGATCGTTGATAGTATTCATGATGACTTCCTCATTGAAGTAATGCCCGTTGTACTTGTAGTTGATGAACAGCTGTATCTTCCTCTGGAGGAACTTTGGAAGACGTTTGAAGTTCATATACTCCTTCAACTCTCTGGATCTTCCGTTGAAGAGATTCCTCTCGTACTGCCTGTAGATCGCCAGTTGAAGCAACGTTGCAAAGGCGTAGGTTAGGAAGATCAATCCGGTCAAACCCATGAACGCAGTCAAAATGAGTTCGGAATACAAGTGCTCGTCGACTGGATTGTAATATCCCGCTCCGATGCACAGACCGCACACCAGGAACAAGTTCGCCGTATACTTCTGAAATATGGAATCGTTGGAGATGTTCAAAATAATAAACCTCCTCAGCCACACTTTGTAACGTGAATCCTTTTCGAAGTAGTGTATAGTAAAGCAAGGCACTTGGTAGTGGATGAAAGTCATCCAGTGAAAGAATAGGAGCACTTTCAATATCACGGCGATCATGCGCTTGTTGGCGTATGACAGTTGCATTTGTTCTAGAAGGTCCCCCGATTCTTTGATGAAAGTTGGGAGACGAAACAGTTTTAGGATCAGCATTATTGTGTGGGAAGGATATCTGAGGAATACAAAAATTTATACTGATTATAAAATCAACGTAAATCTACACCAATTCAAGGAGAAATTATATTTAGGGATGGCACTTCTTATATGTTGACAACCTTGATCAAGACGAGTCAATTATGCAAAAATCATGTTAATATAATTTATGCTGCTGATCAAAAGCTTTCGATTTCCCCCTGCTGACTGAATATAAGCTTCCTCTCACTTGTTTTTTTCTCATATACGTGTGCTATATGAGAAAAAAAACCGTCTAATCAGCATCATTGATGGCGATCACCTATTAGGCTAGTTGTCTGGCTTCGAAAGATATCTGTTGCATTTCTAAATAGAAAACCTTGTAAGTAATTACAAAAAATAGGCCGTATAATTACCGACAGTTCCCGAATAGGGGAATGAGTTGCAACGGCAATGCTCCAATCAAGTCTGGTAGGAAGTATGTCTTCAGGTAGTGTTTGGCGATCCGCCGTGGTGTCAACACGATCTGCTTGATGTCGTCGTCCACGTAGCCGACCGCAAACAAGGCCAGGATGCGGATGAATGACATCACGTCGCTGAATAAGATGAAAGGGTCGTACGGGTTCGGACCTCGAAAGAAAATAGAGCTTTTCAGAATGACGCTTTGCAAAAAAATTGTTTTTATGTACACGATTACTTTCATGCACATTCTGCACAATTTCATAAGGTTTTCCTAAAACACCTTGATTCAGGCGTTATTTGAAGGTAAGCTTCAAAGCCTCGAACATCGGTGCACTGATTAGCTGACTATCTGTATTTGTCGAATTCATTTCGGGAAGTGTGCTGCAGATCTGCATAATCTAACTCCCCATTACTCCTGTTTCTGGTTGCTGTTCCAAAACTAAACGGTTATACTTTTTGCGAACCGCCAAACAGTAGAATGTGCTGCCCGAGTGCATGTCTTTAGATAGAACCATTCAACTGAGAGTTTTTGGCATCTTCAAGTCGCAAGTGATTTTCTTCTTAGCAAGCGTGCTCCATCGTAGACCATCAGGCGCTATGGCTGTCAAACGCAAGTCTTCTAAGTAATAATAGAAATAAAAAAGCGTCAAAAAGAGTGTCGCTTACAGACGATAAAGACCTGGAAGGGCACGTATATGAGCACGACGAGCGTGAGCGTGGCGTTGAACGCCTCGTGGGCGAGCGCGATCGCGCTGTAGGGGTGCGTCGCGAAGCGCACGCGCGCGCGCTCGGCGCGCAGCCGCGCTTGCGACCGGATGAACGCTACCGTGCCGTGGTGCCGCGAACACGGCAGCCGGAGCCAGCGCGCGCGGCACATCTACAAAACCACAATACTATATGTAAGAACTGCTGATGTGCGAAACTCGTTGCCAGCGTCTATGTTTCCAGCTAAGTACAACCCAGGATTCAAGAAAAACGTGAACAGGTATTTCCTAGGAAAACGGGTTCCATCCTCGGCCACATCCATGGTCGCCTTCTATCAGTTGAGACCGTGGCCGAACGCTTGACAAGTCTGATGTAAAAAAATATATAAGTAGGTACGGGGAGCGTGACCGTGGCGCTGAGCGAAGTCCATTATTATAGCCGTTAGATCTGAGTCATTGGACAATGGCTTATAAAACAAAATCAATATGATTCAATAATCCCTGCCGTGACTACGGGAGCCACGGATAAAAGCTAGTAATAAGATAAGATACGACGTACGATGACTCTGTAGGGATGGGTGCCGGCGGTGGGCGGCACCTCGCTGCAGTAAGGAACCTGCGGCAGCATGCACACGTGGTGTCCTTCGCTATTCTCCATCGCGACGTATTGCTCTGGCCTAACAGAACCACGAACCCTCGCTGGACTAAACTACCATATTTTTTTTTTTTTTTTTTCTTTTATGGTTGACAGGCTAGTTGTTTGACCACAGCTCACCTGATGTTAAGTGAAGGTGTGGTCGAAGATGGTAAAGCACACCTAGCCTGGAATGAAACTGGCTCTCAAGTGAGGCTGCCGGAACACACCGTTAGATGCTTGGCGGCAGATTTTTAACTTGAGGGTGACTTGAGATACAATGAGCTCGTATTGACGAGATTATGGTATCGTCATGAGGAGTTATCACGCCAGTTCAAACTGCGCCAACATTTTTGTTAGTTTTTCGTCTTTCCCTCGTGTATACGGCTTTAAGGTCTTAGGACCATCTATTTTAATAACTATTTCTTTGTTAGAAATGACGTAAAATGACGGATATGTCAAATAGCAGAAGTTTAACCAATAAATTGTGTTAGATCAAGAAATGAGGTTCTCTGATCACTGAGATTGGTGCACTTTTTGTTAAGGTGGTTCGATTTCCATACAAATAAATGTTTGCTATTTATGGACAAATGGAGCATAATTTTACAGTGAAGTCACAGCTACTGGCATTTATTTTGGTCTTTATTTGCGGTAAATCACAATTGCTTGAATAAAACAGTAGATAATTAGCATAAAATCAAATTTATGAATGATTTTTGAGTAAAACAGTAGATTATGCTCTCATGAAAAATTTACCTACTCTTAAACTTCACAAGAAATGATGTCTCGTAACATTATTTTTGTGCATGGATTGTTTACGACTGATATTTTACAATAATTATTTATTTATCGTTCTTGTTCATTAGATGACGATTTGTTTTAAAAATATATTCGCTTGTAACTTAATCCTATTGTCCCTGTTATACCAATACGTGTAAAAATAATCAAAAACTGTTCTATACTACACGATAATGTTTGTTCTTGCTAAAAACATTTTGTAGCGATGATAGCTCAGTGGTTAGCGAGGTTGGTTCGCATGCCGAAGGATAGATAGATAGATAGATATAACTCTTTATTGTGCACATCATTATACAGTAAATAGTACAGAGAACAAAAAACCTTATTATCTAGTGACACAAGTGCAGAAGGGCGTGGGTTAAAACCCTAATAATGAGCTTGAGCTGCCGGCGAAGGAAAACATCGTGAGGAAACCATAGCATGGTGGTAAGGTACTTTCTAGTACTCGGATGGCTAGCTAACACCCTCAAGTTGAAAATCTGCCGCCAAGCATCTAACGGTGTGTTCAGGCAGCCTCACTTGAGAGCCAGTTCCATTACAGGCTAGGTGTGCTTTACCATCTTCGACCACACCTTCACTTAACATCCGGTGAGCTGTCGTCAAACAACTAGCCTGTCTACCATAAATGAAAAAAAAAAAATTATTTATCTATTTAGGTTCTAACTGAAAGTATTCTGAAGTCTTCAATGAGGATGGGGAAATATACCTGCGCTAGGGGCAGTTAAATCCCATTACGCCACTGACACAATCTCATGTGTACATTACAGAAGAAGACCTTCACGGTGGTCCACGGCGGAAGAGCTGCGGGGCTCACCCTGGACTGGGCGGCCGGCTTCTCACTGAGCGAGGGCACGCCCGGGGCGCCACCTGTCTGGGCATACAGGTAACCACTGTACCGACAGACCGACACGCTCACTCGACGTGTATGAGTGTATAATATAATAATCCTAGTATAAATAAATAGAATAATATTATTATTTTAGAAAAATATTTTATTTTGTAACTTTAAGACACAAAAAGAAAACAAAAAAAAGAGTATTTGTGAGGTTTTCCTCTACTCGGGCTCTAGGCCCGGTTTACTGAGCTCCCGCCCCGAGACCCTCAGGGAATGGGTGGGTCAGTTCCCCCGCTGACAAAAACGGTGTCTCCTAACACTTTGAAAGTTTGTATGTTTGGATGTTTGTTACTCAATCACGCAAAAATGGTTGAACGGATTTGGATGAGATTTGGCATACACATAAGCTTATTACCTGGATTAACATATAGAATACTTTTTACAGCAGATGTATTGAATTTAAAAGCTTATTTTAGATGTCTAAGCTTGTCACTTTTACAGATGTCAGATTGACAGATGTCAGTTTGATAGATGTCAGTGTGACAGATATTAAATAATATAATAATTTCATCATCATCATCATCCACAGCCTTCTATATCCCACCCCTCTCTTTACATGCCATCTGCCTCGGTCCTGTGCCAATCTGGTCCAGGTTCGACCCGCGACCGTAACAATATCGTCGACCCATCTTGCGGCTAATAATCTAATAAAGTTAATTTATACTTTTGTATATCACTCAAGATTTTCCGGTTCCGGTGTTCGTAACGTAAACATCATTGTAGTGCAGTCCTCAAACTTATTGTGATTAAAAATAAATAACTATCTGCTGGACACGATAAATAGTGAGAAATACAACTATAAGTGCTGTGGTTTAGTGGTACTATAGACTTTCATGTAATAAACGTGTAATTAAAACAGATTACAATATGAAAACAAAAACCAACATTTAAGGTTAGAAATTGACACCATCATTATTACAAACGTCAGTGTCACTGTCAGGCTAACAGTGTCAGACCTACTCACTCATTCACTCACATCGGTGTTGCCAACGCGCAAATTATATTTCCATCATTACATTTCGTTTTACGCAAAGAAGTTGAAATATAAACATGGAGGATCAATTTCAAATTCTTTTTGAAAAAATGAAAATAGAAATGCAGAAACAAACAGTTGAATTGAAAGATTCGATAACTAATTCCATCATGGAGAAAATCGACGAAAAAATAAAGCCAATTTTAGCAGAAAACAAAGATCTAAAGATAAAAGTCGTAAACCTTGAGAATGAAATAGAATATCTGAAAAGAGATAAGAAGCAAAACAACATTATTATTTTCGGATTAAAAGAAGAAGAAGATTCTACGTCAGGATTAATACTAGAGGCGAGGAAGATATTTAATAAAGACTTAAATATAAACATTGCTGATTCCGAAATTAACAAAATTTATCGCATCGGAAAGAAAAGCCCAGACGGAAAACCGAGACCAATTCTGCTTTCCTTTGTCAATTCATGGAAGAAAAATGAAGTAATGAAAGTCCGAAAAAATTTCAAAAACATATACATCACAGACGATTATTCCAAAGAAGTTCTAGAGAAGAGAAAAATGTTACAAATTAAATTGAAAGAAGAAAGAACAAAAGGGAACTTCGCATATCTTAAATACGACAAGCTTGTAATAAAGGAAAATAATGCAACCAATGAAAAAAGAAAGAGAGAAATATCGTCATCGCCGCGAGATAATACACAAACAAAAAAGCAACAAGTCTGGACACCATCACAAAATAACAGGCGTAATGCTTTTGATATAATGAGAGGCAGATCTAATTCTCTTTCGTCCACAGCGGATACTACGCAATAACAATTAGCTATCGGCAACCGGAAAACACAAAGACATAATAAGGTAAAAAACGAAGTAACTAATCACCAACAACCTCCCCCAAGCCGACTGGTCCTCGTGGGGGAAAATGACCAAGACCCTCTAAAGATAAAAATGGAAAGAAAAAATAAATATCACGAAATACATATAGCAACTATAAATTGTCGATCATTAGGAACCACAGAAAAACTGCAAGAACTCGAACTAGCATTAGACGAAATAAAGTGGGACATTATTGGTATTAGCGAAGTGAGAAGATTTGGAGAAACAATAGAAGACCATGGAAAATACATATTACACTATATCGGGGAGACGCCCGGATTATACGGAGTCGGATTCATGGTAAAAAGAAATCTTGCTAAGAACATACAAGAATTTAGAGGGATTTCAGAACGTATTGCACTTCTCAACATTCGACTACCTGTGGATGGAGAGAAAGAACAATTATGGTCCATTATCCAGGTGTATTCGCCTACCGAATCAAATACAAAAGAAGATATAAAAGTAATCGAAAAATTTTATGAAGATCTACAAAATATCACTGCGAATGAATCTAAAAACATTATAGTTATGGGTGATTTTAATGGGCAAATTGGCAAACAGAAAAGCGGAGAAGAATATATCATAGGAACCCATGGTTTTGGAAACAGAAGCAAAAACGGCTCACGACTAGTATCTTTTGCTATTGAAAACAAATTAAGCATCCTAAACAGTTTTTACAAGAAGAAACTATCAAAGAAATGGACATGGATGTCTCCCAATGGTCGATATAAAAACGAGATCGACTATATTCTGTCTAATAATAAAAAAGTTTTTAAAGATTTGTCTATTTTAAACAATTTTAATTTCAACTCAGATCATAGAATGGTTAGGGCAAAACTATCAGGAAAGCGAGTGAAAAGAGCACGACAATCTCACAACAATATGAAAGCCATTGAATGCACTGGAAGCACCGACTTGCTTTTGAAAAACCTAGAAATATCCTTGCAAGGTGAAGAAAATGAGTGTATATCCATTCATGGAAAATACAACATATTGCTCAAACAATTAAAAACAGAAACTAAGAAAGTAAACATAAATAGAAAGACAGACTTATCGTATATTAGTAAACAATTATTACAAGAAAGAAAAGAACTAATACATCAAGGAAAAAATAAAAATAATAATGTTCGAAAGATAGCAGAATTAAGTAAAAAGATTAGCGAACAACTCAGAAAAGAACGTAAATTAAAAAGGTTAGTAACATTAAGAAAGCATATAGAAAAAACTGGAGGAATAAAGAAGGCGTTTAAAAAAATGAACAACAAAAAGGACTGGATTCCTAATATGAAAAATAAAAATAGTGGAACGACCACCAAAAGACCAGAAATACTAGGAATCGCTACGGAATACTACCAAAAGTTATATCAAAGTCGTAACGAGGATCAAGAAATAAAGAATTATAAATTTATAAATAAAGAGGAAATCCAACCAATTCTAAAAGAAGAAACAATAAAATCTATCGAAACACAAAAACTAGATAAGGCACCTGGTTCAGATTTAGTTACAAACGAACTGCTAAAAACTACGCTACCAGTAATAGCGCCAAAACTTACAGACTTATTTAATGAAATCCTCGAAACTGAAACTATCCCGGAAGACTGGACTAAATCAACAATTATTCTATTACATAAAAAGGGAGACAAGGACAATATTGCAAACTACAGACCAATCAGCTTAATGTCCAATATTTATAAAATATTTTCAAAAATTATACTAAACAGAATTACTAATACACTAGATGAAAACCAACCTAAGGAACAAGCTGGTTTTCGGAGCAAATTTTCAACTATTGATCACATACACACTCTAAGACAAATCATACAGAAATATAAAGAGTATAATAAAACATATCATATAGGGTTTGTTGACTTTAATAAAGCCTTTGATACATTGGAACATGAGTATATATGGCACGCTCTAATAGCTCAAGGGGTTGAAGAAAAATATATTAGAATAATTAAAAACGTATATTCATCTGGCACAGCACAAATTAAACTTGAATCTATGGGAAATGAATTTCCTATTAAAAGAGGTGTACGACAAGGAGATCCTATATCCCCTAAACTATTTTCAGCAGTGCTGGAAATGATCTTTAGAAATCTAAACTGGACCAAAAATGGCCTAAATATAAATGGAGAAAATCTCAGCCATCTACGCTTCGCAGATGATCTGGTTTTGTTCTCAGAGGACTCCAGAACCCTTGGACTAATGTTACAAGAACTATCAGATGAAAGTATCAAAGCTGGCCTGACAATGAATCTAACCAAAACCAAAATTATGACAAATTCTCAACAATCGATAACCAATGAACAAATAACAATAAATAATGAACAAATAGAATATGTAAACGAATATGTATATTTGGGTCAACTTATATCTACAGAAGATTGTATGAATAAAGAAATAGAACGAAGAATTACTAATACTTGGAAAAAGTTCTGGTCACTCAGAGAAATAATGAAGAATAAAGAGATGCCAATGAAGATAAAAAAGAAAGTATACGAAATGTGCATCATGCCATGCTTACTATACGGTTGCCAGACATGGGCGTTAACAGAACAACAAGAACATAAATTAAAAGTCTGCCAAAATTCAATAGAAAGAAGTATTATAGGTATAAAAAGAAGAGATAGAGTAAAACTAAAAGAAATTAAAAATAAAACAAAATTTAAAAATGCACACACATCCTATAGACAACTTAAATGGCGTTGGACGGGACACATGATTAGAGAAGATAAGCAGAAATGGACCAAGCTAGTAACAGAGTGGTACCCAAGAGGGAGCAAAAGAAATAGAGGTAGACAACCCAAAAGATGGGAAGACGACCTTAAAAAAATAGCTGGTCCGGTATGGACCCGGATAGCAAGAGACAGGAACACGTGGAAATCTTTGGAGGAGGCCTTTGTCGACAGACAAGCTGTTCCAAAATAACATCCAGTTGCCGATCAATCAAAATATGAATCAAAAATTAGTTTATATAGAGAAGTAGGCTTATAATAATTATGTAAGAAGGAAACAGCAATAAAGGCTATTTTATTTATTTTATATTTATTATATCGCTCAAGTTACCTTCTAGATACTTGTAAGTGTGATGGTTAATATTTTCAAACTTTTCCCAGGTTTTCTCAACTCAGAGGTTCAAGCGACGACGGCAAGTCGAAATTAAAACTGCACTTCCAAGACTCCGAGACAAAAGTCATAGAAACTAAAGTAAGTGTATGACGATATTTATTTATACGTAATTTTTATAATACAATGTATAGGTATATATAAATATCTTCTGGAGATTTGATAGTCAAATCTCCGGTTGGCGGCCGGAGATGGAAAATGCAGTTTTTTTAATGTCAAAGTAATGAGACACACGAAGCGCTTTCCTGATGGTAAGAGATCATTGTTCTGGAATGGTACTCGATAGTGGTGCGACCGACCGCGCTAACCACTGAGCTATGGGCAATGATAGATGATGTAGATATAAACACAAGTACTAGGTACACAAGTTTCAATAAAATATTTGTTTTTCTTTTTCAGGAGCTAGAATGCCAGATCCTACAAAGTTTGTTGTTCTGTATGCACGCATTTTTAACCGCCAAAGTGGCATCTGTCGACCCAGCCTTCCTAGCTTCCATCCAGCACGCGAACAACTAACTTAAAACAATAGAAATAAGGTTCGTTTTACTCTGTACCCACCGTGGTGAGATTTGACTTTATAACTCTACGTGACGTCTGAACGGTGAACAGTTTAACATCGAAAATGGATCTTAACGTTAATATTTTTAAGGTTGATTATGCTTTATCCGTATTTATAACCCTTTTAGAATTTATACCCAATGTGTAAGGTTTAAAATTGAAGGGGAATCTCAATGAAATCACTCGAATTAGACAAAAAAATGCTCAATTATAAGCAGAACCTATGTTTCAAGTTGTCAGGCCTATTTGTTTGAAAACCAGAACAGCGAATACGAAGACTTGCTCCTGTTACTTCCTATAGAATCTATTTTTGAATCTTAACTGTTTGTTAATAAGGTTGGTGTTGCGTTGTCTGTTAGTTGTTTTGTCGTCAAAAGTTGTCGCCGTCAAAGAAATCTTTAAAGCTACCTTTACACTGTACCGTATAAATAATATACTTATCGTTATTAGTTTTTTTGTTACAGAATTGGCACATTAGCTGACTTTTGAGCCTTTACGAGATTATCTAAAATTCAAATTTAATATCGGCTATGTATAATTGTATATATTAATCAAACCGCTTCCAACCGGTGTTTACGGAAGTCAGTGGGGGAGGCCTATGTCCAGCAGTGGACGTCCTACGGCTGAAATGATGATGATGATGATATAAGAATCTCTTTTGCAGCGAGAGTCGGTTTGGTTTAGCACTTGTTCATAATAGTAAATGTAATACTGTTCTGCCACAGTATAGAATAAGAAAGGAAGAAATAAAGTTTTAATTCTGTGACACAAACAAACAGAGACAAATCAGGGACAGTTAGTTGATATATTTCTAATTTTATAGATTTCTTATTATCTATATCAAATTTCAAAATTAGTATCATGAATTACTCTTATGATACTTAACTAAATAAAATAAAGTAAATAAATAAATATCGTAGGACTATACACACAGCGCCATCTGCCCCAAACTAAGCAGAGCTTGTGTGATGGAAGTCAGATAACTGATACAATACATAAATACTTTTTTTTTTGTAAATACATACAGAACACCCAGACACAGAACAAACGTCTGTTTATTCACAAAATGTTTGCCCTGAGTGGGAATCGAACCCACGCTCTACAGCTCTCAAGGCAGATATACTACCAATGAGCCAACGGGGCTGTCAAATTAGTTGTAAATTATTTATGAGGAATAATAATCAGATAATAGAATTAAAATGTCAATCAAAAATTACATAAAATACAAATACAATGTCAAAGAACAAATTAAATCAATATCTAATATTATTTATAAATACTAGATTGTCTTTTTATAATCGTGTAAGCGATCAGCTTTTGTCGACATAAAAAAAAATATAGGAAAACAGAAAAGGGTAATAAAACTGCAGGGGTTTTCCCGCGGGAACAGTAACGTAAATAAAACATGGAAATATTTATTCAAGGCCAATCAAAAAATTCAAATAAGTATTAAAAGTCATTTATAAAATCATATAGCTTGCTTATTTGAAGAAAGAATCTCGCTAAGAATTCAAACGCAATTTACAGTTCGATTTTGAATCTCGGCCAAGTTACAATAAATCTCATCCGCATTCGACTCGCAATCAGTAAGTTTCTAAAGTGACCGTGTGACTGACTGACGCTAGGGCTGGCCACTCGGCCTATACGAGCTAACAACCTTTTTGTGTTGTTGTTGTTTCCTGGCGCTAAAAATGCATCCATGTTTTGATTTACGTTGACGGGACGAAAGTTGATCTGAAATTTTTATCAATAATCATAATAATTTTTTAATCGATTAGCACCGCTAACGATTTTCCTACCCTAGTCTTCCTTATTATTCGTATAAGCTATTCTCGCCTACTCGTATATCTACGTTTCGTTGTTAAATTCTATACTTACTACAAAAAAAATGACAAATAATAATTATTAACTTTCTAAAAGTAGTTATTTTGTGTGTAAGCGCTGTATTGTTAATGTACGGGTATAATGCGTGGGAAAGTCAATTTGTGTGAATGCTTTGTGCGATGAAAATGTTTAATGTGTATGGGTTAGTTATATTTAGTTGCTAAATCAATCATTCACGAAAGTTTCAAGTGATAGTTAAGAAAAATTTTAATCGAAGCGACGGCATTTTTGTAAAAAATTAAAATCAATAATATTGCTAGTAAGTAAGCAACGTTTTCAGTTGCTCCTCGAGAATATAACGATCTGCTAAATTAAATAGCAATTAGCATATTATTAGCGCGTCCAGTTATCAACGTTTCATTTTAGTGGGTACATTATATGACTTCTGTGAAGTAAAGGCGTGGCCACACCGGTAGCGTTAATACAGTAGTCGAGTTGTGAGGCCACGCCTTAAATACGTTGTAAAATAATTAACTTCTTAAGCGTTGCTTCTCCGAGCTAAATGACGCGAAATTATCGTTTTAACAGATTCATTAATTCGACCCATAATACTCATTATCAAACCAAAGATTCACAACAATCACTTTTAATGTAATGATAATACAGTATATCTAGCAACGTGTCTGGCTTATAGCAACCTGCGATACTAATGGATCTCTATACGTCACGATATCACGATAAATCCGATATATTATCGCGATGTATTATTTATTACGAAATCGATATAACACGTGGCGATGGAGTTTGCAATTCATTAAAGCATCACAAACAACCAAAGCTATCAACGGACAGTATAGGAATTTTTCAATTATAAACTTTAGAATTATATATAGAAGGTAGAAATTGCAAGTTAACATTTTAATTGCACGAATTCGTAGCGTTTGTTGAGACGTATATTAGGACTGATACTATAAGAAAAGGGGTTAAAGTGAATACTTTTATTGATGTTGCTGAATTGGGCCCAGGGTATTTGATGCGACGCGTTTGAAACTTGTTTGCAACTTGAGTTTGTTGCTTGTAAATCTTAACGGTTATTTTTTCGGTAAAGAAGTTTCGAAGTTTTTGTGAAAGGATGCAGTGGTTAGGAACCAATATGATTGTAGACTTCATAGTAAGTACTTAGGTTAACTAGCCACGGGCTCTAGAATTGAAAATCTATCGCCAAGCACCAAACAGTCAACATTTAGGCTAGCTGATACCATACTCGACCACATCGTAGCGTCACATATTATATATACATACAAACATCCGTTTTTATACACCTTACATGTAACCATCAAAAAGGGAGTTTTGGCGGGAACGTGGAAAGAGTCGTGTCGCCCCGTTGTATTTTTTCCAAAACTAGTGTTTATTTGAGTGTTTATGCATAAAAATGGTGGTGTTTTATTCATAAAGTGCCGAATCACAAGCGCGAGTGTGGGGAAATGATATAATGTGGTGAAACATGACTTTTCGTGTTGCTTTCAGAACTCCGTCGAAGCTTATAGTAAAGTTGCCACTACTTTGACTTAGCCACTAGCGTGACTGGACTCGACTGACACGGACTGCGATTGTCCAAGACTGGACTTTGACTATGATTATAGCTACAAGGCAACTTATTTACATATGAAACTTGAAAATATAAAACACTGGCAAATGCTCAAAATGCGACGTCAAAACCAAAGAAGAAAAACCATTAACAAAAATTCGATTTAAGTTTCGCAATTCAGATCGAAACCAGTTTCCAACGCATCGTGTCTAGTATGGAGGGCCTTATTTGTTTGTGAACACATTGTGTGACTGCTCCTTAAGTGTGTTATTCAAATTTTGTCAATTATTATCAGAGAATCATATTTAGATCGTAGAGTTTGTTTAGCAAATGTACGTTTCAAAAACGCGTGAGATATAAAATTATTTACATATACTGCGTGTCAATTTCAACAGCGATATTAATAAAAGTATTCAATATTATATTTAATTTCTTTTATAGCACGGATAACCGAAGCGTTAGCGAAGCTATCAAGAATAACAAAAACACAATAAATACAATAACAATTGAATCAAACAAAAGAACACGACTGAGTTAAAAAAACAGTTTCACCCGGGATAATGCGGGATTTTAACGGTACCAAATCTGTGCAGGCAGTTAAAAGTTATGATGGAGTAAAGAAACTCACATGCATATTTAAACTTTGAAAACGTTACACTTCTTTTTAGACAGTCGGGTACCATATGAACATGCACTTCGTGAGCCATAGATTGGACGACTTCGCTTTTGCAACCAGCAATCTTTAATGGAAGTTGTTAAAAGGTGACAGTCACTAAAATTTGCTCCGTGGACGCATCGCCTAAATGTTGATACAGAGTCCAGATTCGCACTTGCCAAACTTTCGCTTCGTTATGTGTCTTAACTTAGCAACATTTGCGCTTGCTTCATATCATTAAGCTTAAGTGGAAATTACGTCGACGTACCACGTCCCATCTGAAATTAAATTATTTAAAAAAATAAATATTTATTTGTTGAATGTAAGCATATTTTATCTCATCACCGGATGCAACTTGCCCGGAATATTTACATTGTAGTCTGCGTGCATTTGCTGGTCTGGTCGCGGCGACCATCTTACATCACCGATTAATTTAAGCATTTGAAATGTTTTTTAACGATACTAAATAGACGTTTTTCGATGTTTAACAAAGAGTTTGTGCTATTACATTATAAACTTGGGAGTTTGTCAAGGTTTTGCCATAAAATAAATGGGATCACTGACAAAAGTTATTTAAAATGGTGATGTTTTAAAATTTAAAGACAGAACGAATTACAAAAATTAGTTTTTATTATATAAGACTTCCATAACAAGTGAAAAAAAGATGTCTGCGAAAGGGCAGCTCTTTTGCTATCCTTATTCTGATGTGCGAAATGTTTTCATTTAAATTACGGTCACCAATGATTTTGAGGTTGGAAGTAATAAAAGTAATAAGCGCTCTTATGGTATGTGTCATACCCATGATCAATTGCAGCGGTACAAACTCTTGGACAAAAAAACTAGAGCATCGCTGTTTTAGCGCATTACACTAAAGGCGCGTGGAATTCGTGAATCTTAAAAATCTCAGCTGTCCTTCAAAATTCTAAGTAGCGGTTAAATGTTAAAGGCGGATTATTCGTTGCTTGGCTCAGTTACATAACTGAAATATACGTAAACTTATAATGTTGGGTTCTTATATTATTTTAACTTGGGTTCTTCAAAAGGCATGTTAATAGAATCTTAGAAGGTCGGCAACGTATTTGTAGTACCCCTGGTATTGCAGATATCTATAGGCGACGGTGATTGCTTAACATCTGGTAACCCGTCAGCTTGATTGCCACCTGTGGCATAAAAAAAAATATATTTGTCGACGTCGTAGTGTGTTGGTTGTCGCGACCAGACCGAGAAATGCGCTCATACCATAGGTTTAGATAAGTTGATAATTTTATTATGATATCGTACATTTTAAATATAGTTTATTTATGTAGTTACTAGTTATGTATTCAGATGTACAACGGAAATTAGTCATGAAAGAATTATCAGTATTGTGGACGCTATCAAGTCAATAGATTTAAAAAAAACTGATGTCCTCATGGCTAATTAAAATGAGATTCTCTTACATATGGATGCGACTGAACTTTGATAACATTCGCAATCAGATCGTAGACAACTCTTTTTTTTTTTAACTACGTTTGAGATAGTTGAATTGCATTGCAAAAAAGTGTTTTTAATGAATACGGAAATGTTTTAATTAGAATTCTAGAGGCTATAAGAATCTATCGAAAGTATTATTGTAATCTATTTTTAACTTGTGAAGTTATTATTAATTATAATCTTAAAGTTTTTAACGGTTCTAAATTCTAATATTACTTTTGTAAGGTGGTCGTAACTTTAATCGAGTCGAATGTACCGCAACTAACTGCTTTTTGATCTGTGGCAAATATTGTTACGGTTTAGTTAGTAGTTAGTATGAATTTTAGTGCAAACAGCGTCTGCGATGCGGTTAACTGTACGGTCCACACAAAAATTATAAATTGTAAACTATTTACTTTTAAGAATATTAATGCGTACGTTACGGGTTCTAGGAAAGTATTCTTTGTTACTTATATGTATTGGAACGGGATCTATCTCTCAAGTTGGCAGCCATTTCACGCCGTCAAGTGATTTGCGACTGATTTTTTTCGTCTACCGCACAGCGTGCGAGCCCGATCTTACTACATGTTTATACAAATAATTATAATTATTTTGTATTGTATTTATCCCGTATGAAAGTAGAGAAAATGTAATGACACCTTTCGCCTTATTTTTGCACTGAAAACTGTCATAAATATTTTCAAGCAAATTTGTTGATATTGTGTTTCTGAAAGGAAACAAAATCTGTCGTGCTAAAATTTACGTACGTTAGAAAAATTATATCGTATGATATTGGGACTTCTTAGTTGTGTGTCTGTGTATCGTATAGTAGTATTTATCACGACGTTGTAAGGATCATATTTGTATGGCGCACGTTGAGTGTTGAGGGAAAAGTTCCTATTCAGAAACAAGTAGGTCCAACGAATTTGAGCTTGATTCTAAATGTATTTAAACAACGTAATTATTAAATGTATTTTCCTTCACTTTTTTAGATTCACAAAACTTTTTATCAATGTGTGTAGGGGAAAATTTCTACATAATAAATGAAGCCGTTTTCAACTTGTCAATGGTTAAATTGTACATGTACAACAAGGGCATGTATTAAACAGTTCTTTACTACAAAATATAAACTAAAATTGACGTAAAAGGCAAGTGCCAAAAAGGCCAGTTAAAAAAAAAGTACTTCCTATTTCTTTTCAAATTTCCTAGTACTTTACTAGGAAATTTTCATTAAAATTTACTTAAATCAAAACATTGATTTCATATCACAAATATTATATTAAATGATTATTTATATGAATATCATAAGATAATATTATTTGATTCCCAAAGAACAAACTATACATACACACATTCGACTATACCGTAACTTAACAACATATGAGCTGCAGTCAAATACCTAGCCTGTTTACCTTGAAAATTAATTACAAGCTTTGCTTAATTTAAGGCTAGTGCTTCAATATCATCACAGTAATTTTTTTTTAATTTATAACTCAACATTTTATTGTATATTATGTACTTAGTACGTTTTCAGTCGTGGAACTTTTCTGTCAATACATCAAAGAGTATCAATTATGAATCGTATCACTCATTAGTCAATTTATAGAAATATTACTCAAGACTGAACCTGAATGTTGTGTCGCCTTGTCACCGAAGCCGCTCTTTGCTGCTAGCAGTGGGGCCACAGATATCCTAAAACCTAATGTACCTATTCAACTATTTCTGCAATAAAAGAACAATCATTTTACTAAGTTAATAACAGAAGAGTGCTTCGTGTAATCTTTTACAGTATTATAACTAGCGGACGCCTCAAAAGTACGCCCTATGCCACTCGGGGATAGTGTAGCTTCCCAAGGGTGAAAGGATTTTTGAAATCGGTCCAATAGTTTCGGAGCCTATTCAATACAAACAAACAAACAATCAAATCTTTCCTCTTTATAATATTATAGATATACTAGCGACCCGCCTTGGCATCGTACAGCTACAATGTAGATACTAACGTGGTGCATATGCTTGTATTATACGTACAAACGTTCCTCTTGAATTAGTATGTCTATTGATTGAAACTGCATCAGAATCCGTTGCGTAGTTTTAAAGATCTAAGCGTACAGACGGCGGGAAGCGACTTTGTTTCATACTATTTACAAAGTTACATAAGTCACGCTTAATTTAGTATCTCGAAAAGGTCTAGTCTAGTAACCACTGTCACTTCGCTTAATTTTAGCAAGCGATCATATATTATGATTATAAATTGTAACACCTTCATTTTATCAGTAGCTATTAAAAATGCAATTAAGTATATAAACATTGTGACACATAAATTGTTACTTATTTTATATCTATAACTAATATTGACAATATATTAACTAAAATAACTTACAAAAAATCTTAAAATAAATATTTCCTACTATTTACAAATTTATAAAAACAAAAACATAATGTCCATCGGGGCAGCATTGTCACTTTGGACGGCAATGCTAAGTTTTGGACCGATGTAGAAGCCAACATTCTGGTCATCTGACGCCTCAACGTTTGGCCAGGTACCTCGTAAGTGGCCTCTCATTAAAAAGAAAAGAAAATAAATAAGGACATTCTATCTAAATAACTATATTTGTGCCGTTAGTGGTTGAAACTTTAGCTCAATAGGGAGTCTAAAGCCTTTAGTTGCAGCGGCGCCAGCTTGTCCATACCTACATACTTTCTTGTAACTTTGCTCGAATGCTTTAGGTTTCTGTGAACAGTATCTGTGACCCTATCTGTCAGCTACTATCTCAACTCTACCATTGCTTTAGCTTGTGTTTGTTAATTTTAATGGATCGAAAGTCCAGTCAAGATTTAGAGACGACACTTCAAGTACACTGGTTTCGATAAAAAAAAAATACGTTTTGGTAATAAAATGAAAACTATAGAAATGTTTGTAAATGATTAATGACAATTCATAACAAAATATAAACTATTATTTCTAATAATTGTTTTAGTCTTAACATTTTTCGTATAATTTTTTATTAAGACTGACTACTTTGAGACGAGATGCAACTTCTAAGCATTTAATGGTATCACCGTACGGTTGTCGGACCATCGCGTTGCAGGGATGGGAAAGCGTACCACACCTAGAACTTTCAATAAAAAAAAACTGCAATTTTCGTCAAAAAAAAAAGTTTCACTTGGTGGTAGATCCCCTTAGTAGGAGGTCGTCTACATAGGTACCAGTGCAGTTTCGGATATTCTGCTGCCAAGCAGTAGTGTGTAAACATTACTGTGTTCGGATTTGAAAGGTACTAAGCAGCTTTCTAACTTACAGTGCTGTAGAGACTAACCATTGAAAGTCTTAAAGTAATGAGCACCAAATTAGCGATGTCGGACTTTGTTTTGCTACTCAAAGTTCTCTGCATCGCTGCAATGATCATGCACATGCGTTATCTCTTACCATCAGCAAAGCGTCTCGTCCATCTCAGTAATTTTACATTTAAAAAAATCTAATTTATTTACATTCCAAGTATTTTTTTTTGTTTAAACCAAGTGTCGTCGTAAATCTAGTTTTAAAATGGTCAAAGATACCTGTTACGTTGGAGTGTACCCACGTTAGTTAGCGGTTAACTAACTAGTTATTTATACCTATTGTTGATTAATGTAACTATTGTATCCTATAGTAAAATATTAACTCAATCATTTGTGTGTTTTATAATTTCCTAACTTACCTACCCAGTTACCAGAGGAGTCGGGAATCTGAAGTCTTTATAAGGATTTAAAAAAAGAAATGTGCCAGTTAAGTATCAAGTAGGCAGGCGAGCAGCCTCGTTCCACTCAGATCCGCTAATCGATTTAATTCTACTTCCATTATATACCATCAAAGAAGCAACGAATTAGATTTATTTTCACAGTTAGCTTAAATTATTTGTTGAGTCAAACCTGCCTGCGTGAGAATCGAACTCGCTAATTACCAAAATATCATCGCCTCAAAATACTTTTCTTGAGAATTTTGTAAGTCTTAGTACTTTAAGATCCTGATTCAGCGTTAACAGGTCAAATAATTTGAAAAACTAGAAGCCGATCTATCTCCTAATCGATAAGACATGTCCAGGTTCAAAGCTTTTTGATTGTAATTCAAACCATACTCCATTTTATTTACTTTATTATTTAATCGCGAAATAAAATACTAAGTAGGCACCTATACGAAATAGATATGAATCTTGTCTTTAAATAAAAATATCGAAGGACATTATAGCGTTATCCGACTCCAAACTAATGCTATGAAAAGCTTGTACCTACCTATAATGGAAATCTAGTTATCATTATCAAGATAGAATACTAAAAAACTTTTTTTTTTTAAATATACATACAAAACAAAACATTTAGACACAGAACAAACATTTGTTTATACTCCAATAGGTTTTTTTTTCTTTTCTTTATTTTTGGCATCGCAGTTTGTGCATTCTGCCAGTGATAAATATTTTATATCTATTTATTTTGTGTCATGTTTATCCTGGATGGGATTCGAAATCACGCTCTAAGCTCTTGAAACTGAGTTACTATCAAATGAACTAACAGGACAGTCACAATGTAGGTAATCCTTATTCGTTTTCGCCTACATTAGGTGAGGTGAAGTCAAACGCTAACCACCCTGTTCATACATTTACTTACTGTATTTTGTAACACAATTTTACCACTGAAGTCACGGACCACAAAGGTAGTAGGTATCCGTAGCATTACTAATCTTATTTTAGTACGAAACCATGCAATCTGCAATGCCAATTTATTTGTAGTAAAAATCTATAAGAATTGATTTGATGGGAAATACATATAGAATTAAACAGACCAACAATTTTTCTGTAATAATTTAATTTGAAGCTTTCGAGGGGCAAAGTAAAGCTACACAAACACCGCGACTACGAATGAATACAATAAAACGTAGGTTATTAGAACTCACCTCTGTATAATATGTGTGGTACAAATCTTTTGTTTACCTACTATGACAAACTTATTGCCCACCATAGTTTTCTAAAGGTACACTAGAAGCCTTTCTACGCCAACGACATCAATCATTATAGACAAGAAAAGGGTCTTAGTTAAAAACGCCGCTTGTACCTAGGTATATGCCAGATCTATAAAAACTAAATAATGTTATCGATACTTATATGATTTTGAAATTCTAATTCTTTCATTGCGTAAAATTAAAAAGTACGACGATACGTTTAGGGAAGCTGTGGCGGTCAATAAATATTATTGAAAATGTATTTAGTGGTTATTAATTCTTTAAGGTACATACATTTTGATCCACACTAAAATAACAGAAGCTTTGCTAACACCGAAACATCGCTAAAGTCATACAAAAATATTCGTTAGCTTATGAATTAGTTACAGCAAGAATGCAGTTGTTATAAAAAACAAATTAAGATTAATTTATACTACAAGCTATAATTACGATTAAACTAAAATATGTCTTAAAATAATTAGGTTTTTTCCATAAGAAATAATTAATTAATTTAATTATTTATTATTATAATACATATTTTTATTTGTTGAAAAATAATCTATGACTATACATTTAATTATGTAATAAATGATAAAAGAACGTTATGCATATAAACGCTTCGCGTTAGGTAAAATATAAATAATTATGTTAATACTTATGAAAATATAGTATATTTCTATTTTTAATAATAGTCTAAAAATCCATTGTTAAGGAAAATCTAACATCATTAGAACAGGTAAGAATATAAAACGCAGAAGGAGACAAGGCAAAGCAATATTTCCATCTACACATTCAACATTTACTATATGGTAAGTACATATTATATTCTATGATAAATAATTTCATATGATTTATCCATTGATATGACTGTATTAAACTGAACAACACTAAAATAGTGGATTTTATAGTAGAGTATTGTGCGTCTCTATTGCGTAACTACACGATATAATTATACAATAAATGTTATTATTATTTATAGTAGAGTTCGATAATATAGTAGGCTCGTTATCGAGCTAACATGATCGAGTTATCTTTGGTGGTATAATACCATTTATTTTTGATAATTATAAATAAACTTCAAATGATTTAATTTATTTACTTAAGTTTTAATATGTGTTCTCAAATGAAATTACTCCTTACAGCACAATCTGTGCCATATGGAGAGCCCGCTAACTTTCTTTGATCTAACTATAAATGTTAATAAGTAATATGTAAATGTTGAGTAGCTGTTTAAATAAACTATTTATATATATATATAATTTTATCAAAGCTTGGCTGTCAATCTAGCCTAACTCTTATCAAACTCTTCCTATTGATACATTTCTAAACCATCAAGTCATTATTGTTTAATATTGAAAAAATAGAGTTATAATGAAGAGTTTATTTTTTATTTTATTTTTTTGTAAAAAGTCTACAAGTCTCCGCATTATGTCACAGAAAGTACGTCACTCGTGTATTGTCGTTGATTTCCTCGTTCGCATATTGTAGTTTTATTGTCTTTTGTTCAATACACAGTAGGTACCTATAGTTATAAACATTTCTAACTTTTTAAAATATCGTTATTAAATTGACATGAATTTGATAGATGTATGTGATGATAAATAACCATTGCGAGAATGATAAAAGAAAAGGTTTTATAAATATGTATAAAATGTTATATTATGATTTAGATAGGTAGGTATGTAGCTACCTATGTTATTAACCTAGTTCTGTATATCAAATTGACGACTACTGTGTACAATTATTTATGTATTATAATAACACCTTTTCCGATTGATTTAGAGTTTATTTTCCTAAATATTATTTTATAGCCAATAATGTTGGTAATTATAAAAAATAATGGCTCGTAAAAGGTGACAATTATTTTCTAAAGATTTAATTCTACAACGATCAACATTAATAGGTCGTATGTTGTACGCTTCTATTCACGCAAAGTACGCACTAAATATTTAATACACAACCTTAGCCTGTGATACATCTGGCTTTATATTTCACGTCATAAAAAATGTAAAAACAGTTAATATACGAAGCCGTAGAAACAAGAGTTTCAAGCTTTATTCAAAATCGTGGTTGCATGTAAAGGACTCTTTAAATACAACCAGCGCAATGTAATATATACTTTATCTCCATCAAAATAAGAAATGTTATTGTCATTAATTACGAAGGTATTTCGCCAGTTTTTATATTCAATCTTCAAATATAAAAATATATTTTAAAACAAGTGATAAGACTACTATAAATCACTTTATAAAAATGTATCATATATTATTTAATTCTGTCATTTATTGGTAGATATGAAATGTAAAACAATGTATTTGTATTACTGATTGTTAAAAAAAAAAATAGTTATGTAAAATTGAATATAAAATGTCAGGTCATTTCAGGATATAGGATCTATCTTATTCTAGAAGTCCGAGTGAATGACTCTGCGAAGATATGCTCTGAACACGAAACTATTTCACCTACTTAGATATTCAACAGCAATTATTATCTACAACAGTATACATATTACATATACATAAAACACCATGTATAACTTACACCTTTATGTAACATTAATAGCTGAACATGCATAGTTTATACGCATGTTCTATAAAGCCAAATACCAATGCATTTTGTCTTGTTATTAACAATCCATTATGTATAAAAGTATCAGACACACTAAACCTGTCACTAGAATTGATTGCAAGCCACTATACTCATTGGGAGGTAACTGAATCGCAAACGCAAATGTCAATAATTGACATGAAACGTCATTGCGTTCGAAGGAGATATCTTCATTGAATTAAATATTGACATATCCTCGGACTGAAGACATTAGAATGTTAGCAGCGGACATAATAAGTAGAGATTTTCATCTGTGCTAACCATCTAATGTTATGCCCATACTATTTTAGATACAAAGTACAAATTTGTGAGAAACCAACCAATGGAAATAAATCGAGACCTCAATCATAACGAGAAGTTAAAAGACTAGTTTTAAATATATAAACTACGGCTCATTGGCATGGAATACATAAGTTTATTAACTAAAATTAACAGTGACATAAATTTTATTCTTTAATTTTTTTTTAATACAGTATTAATAAATTATAAAAATTAGGAAAATACGTACGTATGTTTGCCAAGATCGGTCCCTGTACATAATTATAAAAAGTAAGTGAACAAAGAGTATTTTAAAAAATACAGATTTATTTTCCTAAATATTGTCAATAACACTAATAGAAAGCTCGAGTTGGAAAGGACTCATAAGAGGTCTACAACCATTTACTTTTATTTACCTACTTACAACTAACAGAATACATTCAATAAAGCTACTGAGTTTCAGAACAACTGGTCTAGTGTGAGATGAATGCTCAGGTTTCATATCGCCACACAATATACTGTTCATCCCCCATCTCGGAAAGAGTATTTTTGCTCTTCTATATCTGAGTGCAAAAGTCGTTTTATCCGCTAGAGAATAAAGTAAATTTGAATTTAGAACATCTTGTGCACTAAGTTTGTAAATGTAAAACATCATTGGACCTATTTACTTCTACCTCCATGCCGAATATAATTATCATACAACTTTTTTAATTTGTTAAAAACTCAGACTCGGAACCTTGTTCGTGTACGTTTTTTTTCATTTGCTTTGCGCGCGCATTTTTTTTACGTCATATTGTTAATGTAGTAGTTAATACCTAAACTGAAATAAAGTATCTTGTGATTGTATAAGATTTTTTTTGCATTTAGTCATTTCCTCGCCGAGTTGATTTGAGATGAAAAGTTACGTGTTGCACTCGAGTGCAAAGATTTTTCACCTCGTGCTCTCTTGATTCCCTCGCTAACGCTCAAGATTCTAATTTTTGAATTTTAGAATCCTTCGCTTGCTCGGTCATCAAAATTGAGAACGCGGTTAAAAAGCAACTTTGCACTCTTGTATAACAAATAACTATTATGCGTGTTTTTTTATTCTTAGTGAGACTGTTACACTTTTGTCCCAAAATTTTTATCTTTAGATATAATAAAACTGGTGGAGGTAAAGTTCTGTACATCCCACTAATATTACAAATGTGAAAGTTTGGATGGATGGATGTTTGTTACTATTTCGAGCAAAAACTACTGAATGGATTTGGATGTAATTTGGTATGAAGATAGCCGAGACCCTGGATTAACACATAGGCTACTTTTTATCCCATAAACATGTAGTGGGTAACACCGCGGGGTGCAGCTAGTTGAAGATATTTTTTATTGGATAGCAATCTATTTATCGATACTGAAGCAATAAATTTGATTTGATTAATTTTTGTTCGTATGTATTGTATTTTGAACGAGCATGATCCCAACACTACTTAAGTAATTCTTAAAACACTTTTCTCTTGAAATTCAATTTGGCATAATTAATTAGCTAACAGGCCCTACTTACTTTAACACATTTTATGGAAATGTCAAGCGGTGGAACAATGATTGGCGTAACAAGCTATTTTGATTTGACGATTAGGTTCCAAATCAGACCTGTTTTTATAAACTATCCCACTGTTGGACTTCTTCTCAATATGAGAAGAGTAGAGCCACGCTGGCTAAGTGTGGGTGGGCAGACTTCACAAATCTGTAAGAACTTTTGTTAGAACTGTCGGTCATGTTTGTTTTACCCTTACCATTTGAAGTCATCGACAATACGCACATAACTTAGAAAAGACAGAGGTACCTGCCGTGGGATTCGAACTCAGGACTTCCAGATTAGAAACCAGACGGTCTCCCAACTAGGCAAATTTAGAAACAATATAACTTTTTGACAAAAAATAAAAAGTAAATATCTGAATATACAAATTTTGTAGTAAGTATTTTTTCCTTTTCAATCTATGTAGGTTCTCTGATGAGTTGTACTTGTAACTTAGTAGCTTTATTGTGTACCCTGTAAATGTTATTGTATTTATTGTTTTGAGCATAGCATTTGCCATCACTGCATTACAATCTGAAATATATTTTAGATCTAAGGTACAGCTATGCAATGTGAGTACAAAAGTATTTTAAAACAATATTTTATACTATTCAATGAACTAACTACATGTTACAGCTATTTATAAATGTCTTATAACTATTAAAGCTATTTCACTAATTTCAGATCTATAATACATTACATGGTAAGAGTTTTACAAATTAGAAATATTTTAATGTAAATATTATGTACTAAAACTTTTTATGAAAGTTCCAAGTTTTGAGTATTCAAATGAATCTGTGATTGTATATATTTATAATATTTTTAACCATAAATGTATGTATTATAAAAAAAATGTAGTAATTGTCATTATTAGGACTAACAATATATAACGCTATATTTAAACATACAACATTCTAATATATATTATATATTTTTTATTGTCGCAGACACCAATTTTTAATTTAGAATGACACAATGTTTATTGTCACATGTTTGAAGTATCAACTTTCTTAAAATAATGTATATAATATAAGTTATGTTTCAGTACTTAACAGTGTTATAATATATATATATATATAGTTTCCAAACAAATACATAAATTATATAATATATATATAACTAGGTATCATGTTTATTTTATTGTCATTATAGGAAGAATATTGTCTTTATTTCTTTATAAATGTAATCTTATCTAAATATACTTTCTTATTTATTTTTCGCTAGTTATTATTGTCTAAATATAAGTTTTTTATGCTCACACTATCAAAATTTCTTATTATTAAATCTATAAAAGCACTTTTCTCTAAACACTACTAACACCAAACACCAAACAAACATTTGAATATATTAATTTTTCACTAGATCCTAATAACACCGAATAGAAATTATAAAAAAAGTTATATAAGTAATACGAAAAATCATCTAAAAGTATAGCTAAAGCTGGAGAACCCTACATCGCTCGTTGAAGCGACTTACGAGATAATTTCACGTTAAGTATTTTAATTTTTTTATATTCAGACCTCGTAGAAAAATGTACCGACACATCACAAAAAGTTCAACTCAGTGTTCAACCGCATCATTTCATAATAACGTTTTGTAGTATCACAGCTTTACATATTATTTTACCTCACGCGTTTCTCAAGTCATAAGCCAAATACGAGTTTTACCTTAAGCACAATCCAAATTATCATCTCTGTTGATTTTTGTATATACAACATTTAATGTACGGTGATATGTTTGTTAAGTAAAACTGTGCCGACATTATTTTCGCATTTATTAAGATCGGCAGACCAGTGGCTTTGGTCACATCTTATTATTGTCATGCTTCATAATACTCAAGATTAATTATAATATTTTTGTAAATCCATTTCTTTTTTGTCGTAAATTCATGACTCAACGACGAAGTTCAATTTCCTATACATATAATGTATTGTCTTTTCAATCTTTAAATTTTTATTCATATATATTTAGTAGTAAATAATTATACATAATACTTTATATTGGCATCTTATCAAACAATATAATAAATTAATACACCGATCGCTTATTTTTTTAATTAATATTGTCATTATAAATACTGATAAATATTCAAATAAGTATATCGAGATCTGTAAAAGTTAATAAATGAGTTAAAAAACTAAGTCACTTCGCAAACCCTAACCATTTATGACTTTCTCATTTTGTAAATTATTGTCGTTTATTTTATTTTGTCTTGCCGTTGAGTTTGAGACTTCGCGTCGTGTTAAGTCAGACCCGAGTCATATTCAGGCGTCGTCGCGCGCGCCTTGAATATCTTGTGACTTGGCGTTGTCGTCGTTAAACTGCTCGATCTGCTTCAATATCCAGGGGATGTACTTAGGTACGTACGCGTAGACGCCGGGCAGGCGCGGGTGGGCGCACTTGATGCCCCAGGAGACGATGCCTCCCACGTACCAGCGCGACGCGTCATCTGGGTCCTTGCAGAGTAGAGGCCCACCGGAGTCACCCTGGAAACCATGTTTAACTTTGTATATGCTGTTAGACTATATTAAATTTGAATTTAATAAGTATGTATTTAAAAAAAAATGTATTAAGTATTCTATCAGTTATTTGGTTCTCATAGTACAAGCTATGCTTAGTTCTAGATGGCGCTGTGTAAAATGTCCTACGATATATATACAGGGTGTTAGGTAGAGGGCTAGACAAAGCAGATAGGTGTGTATGGATAATACAAGTTGGCCAATAAAATCAGGCTTTTAAGTTAGTTATTTTTAAAATGCCGGGATCTGGGATCTGGACCAGTTATTTAACCTTGATTTGAATCTAACTCTGCTTCGCATAGCCTAAAAGCGTATCAAAGACTTAACTCAAATAAAAAGATCCGCTATACGGGTGAAATTTCGCTGAAAATAGGGGGAAATCACAGAAAATCTTTAAAAAAAATCGGGGCCTAACGATTTTTTTGCCAATTTATATTCTTCAAAATGTGCCCCAGTATCTAACCCAACACCCTGTATATTTATTTAATTGTTGGTCATAAGGCCTCTGACAGGCAACCTACATACATATGTAATTATGTATACCAATTTTAGTTACGATTTGATCTAGATTTGTTATTGTGTAATACAAATAGATCCGTCAAATACAAGCAAGCGAAAACAAGCCGATTCCAGCATTGTTCCTACATAATCCTGCATCTAGAGATCCTCGTCTGGTTATAATTCTCGGAACCAATTTCAATAACGCGCGAGTCGAGCGGTATTATTATCTACACAAGAATGACCTTATGAAGAAATTCGACCTACGCTTTATTGGATCCGGGAAAGTGTTGTTTATTATTTTTGGAGGGTGGTAACCCACGATGTTGAAGGGCTGATTAATTAAACGGACGGTTTATTAGACCGGTCAAATTGTTAGTTAGCAGCTAATGTAGTAGGTGCGTAGGTAAATAAATAAAGCTTTGCTATCACATGCTCATAAAGTTTCCGACCGCACCTATTTTGTTATGTAGGAAACAGAAAACGTGGGTCATAAAAAATGATCGTAAAATTTAGACGAAGGACTTATTTACTATACATAATTTATGTATACACTCTATCGTAGATCTCCTTAGCAGGAAGTCATGTAGGTAGGTATACCAGATAATCTGTCGCCAAGCGGTAGTGTAAAAACATTAGATACTGTGTTCCGGTTTGGAGGGTAGGTACTGCAGTTAAATTACAGTGTTGAGACTAAATAACCATAGAATGTCTCAAAGTAAAGATAATCAAAGTGACGTTATGGACTTTGTTTTGCTACTCAAAGTTCTGTGTATGGCTGCAATGGTCATGGACAGGCGTTATCTCTTACCATCAGGAGAGCGTCTCACTCGTCTCTTCACTTTTATATTTAAAAAAGTGATCGTTATACCCGTTACATTTGAATTTCTACACTAATAAATTACGAAATATATAATGTTTATATATTATCTAAACGAGTAAGAAAGAAACGAGACTACGAGACGAGAGTAAGAGATCGCGTCGTACACAAACGATTTGCGTTTTTTTTATCTTGGAATCTATGTTGTATTATTTAGATATAGTTAATTGTAAATGTGCAAAAACAATATTTTACATTGAAACTAGCTGCGCCCCGCGGTGTTACCCGCTACACGTTTTTGGGATAAAAAGTAGCCTATGTGTAAGGTTACGAATTATCTGTGTTCCAAATTTCATCCAAATCCGTACAGTAGTTTTTGCGTGAAAGAGTAAAAAACATCCATCCATACTCACAAACTTTCGCATTCATAATATTATTCGGATCACGATACGACATTTGGTAAAACTCTTAACCTATAAAATACGCATCATGACGGAATCTTGGTGAACTTTAACCTTCCTTCATAAGAGAAAGGAAGGTACTGACTTTCTGCTCTTATTAGATTTACCTATTGGGCGAATAAATGTTTTTGGTGGAGCTCGAGTGCTGGGCGCGGGGTACTCGGATGTCTAACAAGCGGGACACAACGCGTAATGGGATCTAGACAAACGGCAACGTTGTGTTTTCTCTACACGGGATATTTGTAATATAAACAAACTGATAGTAACAAGTTAACAATATTAGATAAACTGTATATCCTTATGGGGCTTTTATTTAGAATACAACTTGTGGCGGTAATAATAATATAAGAAAGAAAGAAAACATTTATTTTGCCACACACAACACTACAACAACAAAAAACACACTACAAATAAAAGATTAGAAAAATAAAAATAACAATAATAATGAGTGGAAAGTTGTCGCTGTAGTGTCCAGTGCGACAAAAAAGGTTAGTTCTCAGCATTAGTGCTTATCGGTAATAAATAAATAAATATCTCAGGACATTACACAGAGCTTATATAATATAATATATAAGCTGTCTTAATACTTTTTTTGTATCTAATAATACATACTTATACCTAATACAGTCATACAGTACACCCAGACACAGAAAAAAACATTTGTTTGTACCACAAAGTTTGTCCTGGGTGGGAATCGAACCCACACTCTAATACACACAACATTACTATTGTTTCAGTTTAATATTTTAATTCTTACTAGTTTCTAGTAGTGAAGAAGCTTATAGTAAAGTCGTCACTACTTTACTAAAGCGTGACTGGACTTTACTGACACGGACTAGACTTTGACTATAACTGTAGCTACGAGGCAACTTATTTAACTTATGAAACTTAAAAATATAAAACACTTGACACTGGCTAATGCTCAAAATGCGACGCCAAAAGCAAAGAGAAAAAAATACTTTTAATTATTTGTAGATATGGGATCACATGTCGCTGGGCTGGCCCTCACCTGACAGGCGTCCTTCCCTCCCTCCGGGTAGCCAGCGCAGATCATGCCCTCCGTGACGTTGAGGTCGCGGTGCTCGAGCCACTGGTTGCACAGGTCGTGGTTCAGCACCGGCACCTCCACCTCGTTCACCGCCGGCTCGTACTCTGATACTATGGATAGGAAAGAGAACACTGAAGATTTGTTTGACCTAGCATCTTACTTCTATCACCACATCAGCGGCCATCGTCCATCCATTGACAATTAAACTACTCAAGGGGTTATTCATGTGAACAACTAATTGCCTTGTTTTTCTAAGAATCTTTTGAAATATTCGTTTCTGAAATCCATGGCACTGGTCACCCCAGTGTGGGAGCTAGCGCATACCGATATAGTATTACTTGGTATTTATTACCTATCATGTTTCACTGTATTTTAGTTTTTCTGCTCTTCGCTATTTTTTTCATTGTCGGCACTAGTTTCTGACCAATAAGAATTCATTATTATATTATCATTAAAAACCTTAAAAGAACGTCACCGACGTATTTGTCTATCTATACTATTATAAAGCGGAAATATTGTTTGTTTGTTTGTATTGAATAGACTCCGAAACTACTGGACCGATTTCAAAAATTTTTTTACCGTTGCGAAGCTAAGCTATCCCCGGATGACATAGGCTACTTTTTATCTGTATTTCCACGGGAACGGGAACTGCGCGGGTGGAACCGCGCAGCGTCCGCTTGTCTTTTATAAATAGCAGATTTGGGCGACAGTGTTGATTTTATGATTGAGAAGCTAGGTGGTTAACCACATCTCACCTGATGTTAACTGACGGTGTGGTCAAAGATGGCAAACACACTTTGCTTGGAGCGGAACTGACTGCTTAACATCAGGCAAACCATTTATTTGATAGCTACCTTTGGAACAGAAAGATAAACTGTAGATACTGACTGTCCTTGTCGTCCCGCTTGCCCCAGCCGATGACCGTGCAGAGAGTGCCGGGGGCCAGCTCTCGCTCCGCGGGCGGCAGACACACCGGGGACAGCTGCTCGTGGTACCGCACGCGGACCGCTAACTGGAATCACATAATATCAACTTTAGCAAGAAGCTGTTGATACCAACCATCGAAGTCTCAGTCATAAACGCCAAAGCAGCGATGCCCTGAACTTTGTACTTGGTGGTAGATTTCCTTAGCAGGAAGTTGTCTAGGTAGGTACCATCGTAGTACCAGATATTCTGCAGCCAAGCAGTAGTGTGTAGACATTACTGTGTTCCGGTTTTCAGCTAGCGAAATTACTGGGCTGTTAAGACCAAGCATAGAAAGTCTCAAAGTAATGAGCGCCAAAGCAGCGATGCCCCGTACTTTGTTTTGTTACTGAAAGTTCTGTGTATCGCTGCAATGGTCATATACATGTGTTATGTCTTACTATCAGGAGACCGTTCTGTTTGTCTCATTACCTTTACATAAAAAAATCTTAGTTTCGTTACTAAAAGTTCTGAGTATAGAAAGAAAGAAGTTTTATTTTGCAATATGCACAAAAACAAACAGACAGACACAGACAAATGTTACAAAATGGGAGCTTACCTCAGCATAAGTATAGCTGTAATGGCCATGGGCAAATGTTATATTTTACTATCAGGAGAGGGTCTCGTTTGTCTAATTATTCTTTACATAAAAAGATAACAGAACAGAACCAATACCCGAAACAGTGGCCTCAGTCATTCTGACGACCCTGCTTGAAAGGATTAGGGTGTAGAAATGTGCGAGTGAGGGTTGTTTGTAACCTGGAAGAGTGCGATGTCATTGTCGTGCGCGACGCCGACGTTGTAGAGCGGGTGCGGCACGACGCGCCGCACCTTCACCTTCTGGCCGTAGTACGCGTGCGAGCGCCGCCTCGTGATTCCGAGCTGGATCGTCCACCCGTTCACGTCCGAGTGGCTGCGAACAAACAGAAACCACATTATTATAGACACTACAAATACAAATACAAATCTTTTATTAATAACACCAAAGTATCTAGGTAAGTATCAAGCTAAGTATCATAGGTCATTTTTCCATTCATATTTAAAAATATCAAAATTATAATTTATAATATGTCAATACAATGAAAATGTCAATGAAATAATATGTCACACATAAAATAATTATGTCAATAAAAACAAAAATATTATAGTTACTTACTAGTAATTCAATAATCTCTTATTTTTAAATAATCGTCTACTAGGCGGGATTAGGAACGCAACCCTGCATTCCACTTTTTCTGAGCAATTTTCTCTTTGGAACCAAAGCTGCAATCGTGAATACCATTTTTTATTTTTTAATTCAAAATAAGTTCGCGTTTGACCATACTCTGCCTGATGTTACGCAGTAGTCTAAGATGAAGCACGCTTAACTATTTACTCTAGATTTGAAGACACCCATATATCATGCTTTTTGCGCGGTTCCAGGACAATACACGTTGTTGACAATGATGGATACAATGACATCCTATCAGTTTAGTGTTACTGTTACGCGTTACCCCATAAAAACCCACGAACGCAGTTTTTATGAATACTCAGGATAACATTTTAAGTGATGCAAAATCTCTCAGCGGTAGCCACAGCAAATGGTACTCAATAACTTTAGTTAATCATGTTTGTTAAATTAAATTTAAATATGGAGATTGTACAAAAAAACAGTTACTTACTTGCCAACACAGTGCGAAGCGGTGAGAACCCACTGGTCCGCGACCAGCACGCCTGCGCAGTAGAATACCTCCTCGGGCCCGCCGAGGATGGCAGCCAGGAAAGGCCAGTCGCCTGGGGACGCCTCCACGCCGCCCACTATGCGCTTCTGACTGCCGCCTATGGTGCGACGCTTCCCACATTCTAACAACAAAACATTTAACATAAATATATTTCTTAGACGCTCATCAAGCAATGAGGCAAATACGACGTCCTCCTTGTGAGACAATATTTATTTATGTGAAAGTAATGAGACGAATGAGACACTTTCCTGATAGTAAGAGATAACGCATGTCTACGACTATTGCAGCGATACACAAAACTTCGAGTTGCAAAATAAAGTCCGGGGCATCGATGCTTTGGCGCTCATTACTTTGACACTTTCGATGGTTAGTCTCAACAGCTTTGTACACCAAGTAAAGATAACGTCTACCGTAACTCTGTCTGTTATCTTTTCATGCCCAAGCGGCTGATATGATCTTTATATCATCCACGCGAGCGAAGCTTTTTACAATTAGTTTTAAAAAATACAAAAAACAAAAACATTATGATTAGTTAGACAAATTTGAATGTCTTCTTCTACATCTAGTAATCTAGCTCTTTTGTTTAATAATCCCCACTGAACAATTATTAAAACTAACAAAATTTAGATTGTGTAAAATCAATTTTACGCAGGAATCAGTAACTTCTTATTATTCTGTGAATTTATATTCATCGTGCAAAGGGTTGAAAACCAGCGCCATTACTCCCGCTACAATAGCCCAGCTCTTTGTTAGCAAACTAATGACACCGTTGAACTAATGCACGCTGCCCAACCGTGGGCCTGCAGCTCAATTGTGAGCGGCGACGAACGCAGCGTTGCTAATAACACACCAGCTTTGAGCTTTGTGCAGAAACGTAATAAAAATTTACATAATAGTCGAGGACACAATTTTTTTAATAGTTGACAACTTAAATATTTGAAAGCTCATCTGATGTTAAGTGACAGTGTAGTAGAAGATGGTAACTCACCGTTAAGTGCTTGGCGGCAGATTTTTAACTTGGGGTGGTAGCTAGCTAGCCTAATACTACAAAGTACCCTGCTACAACGCTATGGTTTCTTCACGACGTTTTCTTTCACAGGCAGCTCAAGCTTATAGTTGAGATTTGAACCCACATCTTTTGGATTGTGAACCGACTGCGCTAACTACTGAGTTATCATTGTTACAATAAAAGTTGCATTTGATTACCATCTTACCTGATGTAAACGAAGATATGGTGTATAATTAGAACACACTTGCCTAGAAGAAACTAATTTACTCGCTAATTGAAGGCACCCTTATTGCATCTATCAGGCCATACCCACTTGGGCAGCAAATACCATGTTAGCGATTCGTAATATGAAAATAAAAGTTTTTTGTTACCGGCTTACAAGTTACTCACAAGTAAAAATTCGCAGCCAAAAGATATCAGAACATTGTGTTGCGACCGCTTCAAATGAAACCCTATCAATTACAAACCTATTATGAGCTAGCAGGTAGGTACGAGTAAATTTTTAGTCTGCGTAACTTATCTCTTTCGGCAGGTGGCCTAACAATTAACACAGAATCAAGATTGCAGCCCGCCCGCAAAATTGGTTGAGCAGCTATGAATAAGCGCTTTCTGTTAGTCTTTTGTGCATAAATCGTTTTGAGGAAAATCGGCAGAAGTTAAACTTGTTAAGCAAAAACAACTTCTTTATTCATTTCACCTTGACGGGGAGGTTTAAATTGAAATTTAAGCAAATCCCCTTTTGGGGTTACGGTAAACAAATTTTGGCGTTGTTTTCAGGTTTCGGCTATAAGCGACAGCGAAAAGAATTTTATCATAAAAGATTCGATAAAAACACATTTTATTGTTTTACATAATTCGATTCTAGATATCTCTCGATTGACATTATGCGGGCAGACTTATGTGGACTCTACGCTGACGATTGGAGTGGTGTCGGAAGCCAACGATAGTTTTGGGTCGCTAAATTAAACTTCTTAACATTAGTATCGCTCATAGCACGATAGACGATTCCGAGCTATAGCTTAGTACTTGTGCAATAGGAAAGCCTATTCGTATTGTAGGCGGGTTTGGCTCCTGCCTTTAGGCGATTTTAATATCTCGATTAACTTTTTTTTTGTTACAGTTGACAGTTTTCGACTACTGCTCACCTGATGTTAGGTGACAGTGTGGCCGATGATGGTCAACATACCTAGCCTGGAATGGAACTGACTCTTAAATGAGGCTTCCGGAACAACGTTAGGTACTTGGTGATAGATTTTCAATGTGAGGACGTATCCTACTGGTAGCTTAAGATTATTGTTGGAGTTTGAACCCACGCCCTTCGGCGTGTGAACCGACTGTGCCAACCACTGAGCCATCATATCCTACGTTATGGCACAATTAATACACGTTTATCCCAATGATAATTGCATTATTTTCATGATGATAATTGCATTAATTTCATGAACATCAGGATCGTCAATCAACCCTTCACCGCTCATGACTTGTAACGTCTAAAGTTAGCGCAGGTGTCCATCCCCACAGAAAAATTTAATTAAAGTCACAGGAGTTGTCTAAAACAAGGTGAGATTACACGACAAACCTTACGAAGTTAAGACTCGCAGAAGTTAATTTGGACAAATTGTGTACAAGCTAATTTCTACCGTGTAAACAGTTATGGCAAGTTCTCTTAGCTTTGCTTTGAAGGCAGCAAAAAAAGCTACATCACTATTAAGTCGCAGGAGACATGCAGTAAAATTAAATATTAATATATTATCCACAACATATCTAAATAACAGAAAAGGAAAAAGATTTTAGTGTACAAGGCTGCTTTTCAAATTCAAATTATGTATTGAGACAAAAACGGTTTATTAATTTTATTTATGTCACTTAATAAGAAAACTAATTTGAATATTAAGTGGCCATAGTAAAACCTGTAAAATCCAAAATAGCGCTAAATACCTACCATGTTCAATTCAAATACAAATATGTCAAATTCAGTTATTTTGTCAAATTCAGATATAAGGTCAAATTCAAAATAATATTTCAATGGTCTGACTTTGAAAGTTTATTTTGAATGCAGGGTTTGTTGGTGTGATTCATTGAAACATAGAACAAAGTATTGGTTAAGTTTTGGCGGGAACGTGGAAAAAGTCGTGTCGGCCCGTTGTATTTTTTTCCAAAACTAGTGTTTATGCATAAAAATGGTGGTGTTTTATTCATAAAGTACCGAATCACAAGCGCGAGTGTGGGAAAATGATATAATGTGGTGAAACATGACTTTTTGTGTCGCTTCCAAAACTCCATCGAAGCTTTATAGTAAAGTCACCACTACTTTACTAAAGCATGACTGGACTTGACTGACAAGGACTGTACTTACCAAGACTGGACTTAGATTATAACTAAAGCTACGAGGCAAGTTATTTCAGTTATGAAACTTGAAAATGTAAAACACTTGACACTGGCAAATGCTCAAAATGCGACGCCAAAACCAAAGAAAAAAAAAAGATTTTTCTTTTTAAAAGTCCTAGAATGGAATAGCAAAACATACAGTCAAACATAGAACCTCCTTTTTTCGGAAGTCGATTACAAGTAATCATAAACAATATTAAGATTATGTGTTCGAATTTAGTAATATACAGACATAATTATGTCTGTAGCTTGTAGTAGGTAATACATTCCTAAAAACCCACAACAACAAACTACAATATTCACTTACTGACAAATAATAATCTAAACCTAAGTAATTTACAGGCCTACAGTAATTTTACTGTAAATATCTCTGAATACTCGGAATCAGTAAAGTTGTTGTTACGTATTAAATACTGTTAACTTCGAAGGCTGGCACTTTCACTACTAGTCTAGACGCGCTTGATTGAAAATACTTTAAAAGAATTTACGTGATTCCAGAATTGAAAAGTTGATTAAAAATATTGAATACGTTTTTTTTTCTCGATTTATTGCAAGTCGACGCCGCGTAATGATGATTTGCGAACCAAGTTGACTTTCGAACAAAGTTGGTTCTTTGTCCAATTACAGCTTCGTCACGTTTTCTCATCTTGTAGAAATCTGTGTTTTTTTCCCAGGGTTTAACGGGCTAGGTATTTAACCACTGCTCATATGAAGACAACAAATTTGGCGATTGCAATATCTTTTTAGAATCTATTCCTTTGTCATGGTACCTACTGTTTTTTTTAATTAGTTATTAATAGTTGTTAGTTTTCGCTCAGCGAGGATGTAGAACTCTTTGCCGGAGTCTGTGTTTCCCGAAAAGCACAATATGAGTGTCTTCAAATCAAGAGTAAACAGGTTCCTTCTAGGAAGGCGTGTTCCATCCTAGACCGCATCGATGCTTAACATCGGGCAGGATGTGGTCAAACGCGAACCTATTCAAAATAAAAATAAAAATTTGACTAAAATATGTTTGAGATATCGCAAGAATTCTAACGATAACATTCACGTCAAACTCAATCAAGGAATTCAAGAGTCATGATAGAATGAAGAAACCCATACACACAATATAAATCACATTCCCTTTTCAGGTAGCCGTGTCAAAACTTAAAAAAAATGTTTGATCGAAATTTGAAAACCAAATTAATATCTCTCAATCATTTTATTTAATAACCAGCCGCTTACACGCGAGGAATGGTTACTAATTAAAGCACAAATTGAATCCCGATTCGTTTCAAGCGTATTTTAAAGGCAACTGATAACAGTTTCAATGACATAATATAATTGACCGTCGTGCCGTCAAGTCAGCGTTGCTTATCTGCGAAATGACAGCTCCCCATCGAAGATTAATGCCCACATTTTATGAAATTCCACCACACAAAGGGTTGGTTTGATAACGCATAAATTGGGGATTCTACAAATTAACGTACGGGCTAAGTTATGAATAATGTTCAATAACATTTATCGAAGGAATAGATTTTTGACGGTCATTCGCAGGGACAGTAACCGGGAGTTGTCTAAGGCGAAAGCATGTTTAGGTACTATTAGAAAAAACTCGAATTAGATGTCTCTGAACATCTAATTCAAGTTTGATGACTCGAACAATGAAATTAGAAACGATTTGTTTCTAATTTCATTGTTCGGACCACTATTTTAATTAAATTTTTTGTCAAATTATAACTAACTAACGCTAATCACTAAGCTATCATCGCTGAAATGCACTTATTTAGGCACAATATCATATATTTTTCAATAAATTAAAATAATATAATGTCCAGTAATAACAATCTCAAATAAAGTTGAAGCCTACCAACTGGAAAAACAATACGTATACCACGCCTAAAAACCATTTACTTCCTTATACTTTCAATATATTCGCAGCGTCATCGTTCACAATCAAGGTCAAAGCTACCGCGCAGGCAATCTACCAAAGTTCCGTAATGCAGCCCATCACCTACCACCTGGGATAATTTATAATGTCGCGTCGCTGACAGAGAAATATTGCCGCCGTCCGCCGCTCGATGAATAAATACCCTGTTGCGACTCTTACAAATTGTACCAAAATTGTAAACGCTCATGTGGAACAGATCATGTGTCTTATGACTGGCAAAATAACTTTTACAGTCACGTTCGTTATTTGACATTTTTATCATTGTTTATTTTTGACATTTTTTTTTGACTGGAGATCCGTAGACGAACCAAAGCCCAACCGATTAGCAAGTTGAAGTGGCAGTGCGCAGGGCGCGTAGCACGCAGAACTGATGGCCGATGGGGCTGCAAAGCTCTGGAGTGGAGACCACGGACCGGCAAGCGCAGCGTAGGACGTCCACCCACAAGGTAGGCAGACGACCTAGTAAAGACCGCAGGAACGCGCGCGTGATAGCTAGCCAGCCGAGTACTAGAAAGCACCCTACCACCATGCTATGGTTTCCTCACGATGTTTTCCTTCACCGGCAGCTCAAGCTCATTGTGGGGTTTGAACCCACGCCCTTCGGCATGCGAATCGACCGCACTTGTGCCACAAGTGGCGGCCTTATAGTTAAACGCGATCTCTTCCAGGCAACCAAGAATGAAAAAACACGCTACTGATTAAGAACACCCGGGAGATGTTGTCATTTTTATTACTACATTTAATTTTTGGAATTCATTGTAATTGTTTATGTGCATAACTAAGTATATTTAACATAGCTTTAAATAAATCGTTATGACCAGTCTATATCGATTTTCTGATATAAATACATAGGTCAGAAATGCTTCCGACATTTTCCCCAATGCTGGAAGGTCATGATGATTTTTGACTAATCATTTAAAATATATATTATTTGTAAATCTTATTAGCAGAAGGTCGTTTTTCTTTTTTCTTTTTTTATAGTAGATAGGCTTAACGTAGGTACCACCGTAGTACCAGATATTCTGCCGCCAAGCCAAGCCGTAGTGTGTAAACATTACTGTGCTCAGTTTCAAGGGTACTGCAGCGAAATTACGGGGCTGTCGAGACTAATCGTCGAAATTCTCAAAGTAATGAGTTTCAAAACAGCGATGTCTTGGACTTTGCTTTGCTACTCAAAGTTTTGTATATCACTGCAATGGTCATGGAAATTATTAGTCACGCGTTATCTCTTACCATCAGGAAAGCAGACAAAACGATATAAATAAATAAACTCCAAGATAAATATTGAAAAAATACAGATAGGTTATTATTGCTATCATGGCCACAATTCAAAGTCAAAGTCAAAGTATAATTTATATTGCTATGCTGTGTTACATTAAAATCTTAACATTTAAGTAGAGCAACAGCTTACGTTCAGTACGAACATGCAATATTAAAGATTAACTTAAAATTATGGTATTAATTATGGTTTTGTGGTATTTTGGTTTTTTATTGAATAATGATATGGGATAAATCATATTATTATAGGTACTAGGTAAATTCTTGTGATAGATATAGCCTATGTTACTCAAAGAGAATGTAGCATTCTAATGGTGAAAGAATTTTTGAAGTAGTTTTACAAATATACAAAAATACAAATCCTTCCTCTTTATATTATTTATTATTATAGATTATACGCCCAGCATTCGTTTGGTTTGATCAGTGTTATCATCAATTGGTTGTAAAAGCTGTTTGGTCAATTCGCAAAGGTAGAACGATGCAGAATTCAAAATATGTAGGTACCAGGAGACAATACTTTTCAATTGAATTAAATTAGTATCCATTGACTACATGACAATGATGATTGACAGCCCGGTTGACTCATTGGTAATATATCTGCCTTGAGCTGTAAGGCGTGGGTTTGATTCCCACTCAGGGCAAACATTTTGTGAATAAACAAATGTTTGTTCTGTGTCTGGGTGTCCTGTATATATTATAAGTATGTATTTACAAAAAAAAAATAAGAAGTATATATGTATTCTATCAGTTATCTGACTTCCATCACACAAGCTCTGCTTAGTTTGGGGCCAGATGGCGCTGTGCGAACAGTCCTTCGATATTTTTGACTATGAGTGTATTACTTCTATGAGTGTTTAATAGTACGCTAGTATCAGCGACACTATTGACTAGCCTGTACTAAACTAAGAGCAATACATTTCCAGTAATCAAACAATGTCAGATCCAATATAGAGAGTAAAAAGAGGGACAAGCGGACCGGACACAGCTAACAAAGCGTTGCGTGTGTCGCGTATAGACTGCCTAAGAAGCCATTATACCTGGAGCGGAAAACAAACATTCATAGAAACGCACGTGTTTATTATCGTAGGATATTACACACAGCACTATCTGACCCCAAACTGAGCAAAGCTTGTGCTATGGAAGACAGATAACTGATAGAATACTTAAATAAGTTTTTTTTTTTGTAAATACATACTTATAATACATACAGTACACCCAGACACAGAACAAACATTTGTTTATATCACAAATTGCTTGTCCTGGGTGGAAATTTAACCAACGCCCATCAGCTCTTGGAGCAGATATACTATCAATGAACCAACAGGGCTGTCATTATTTATAAAAAAGGCAAAAAATCACGTTTGTTGTATGGGAATAAATATTTATTTTATTCTGTTTAGTATTTGTTGTTTTAACAGCAATGGAAATACATCATTAGTGAAAGTTTCAACTGTCTAACTATGACAGTTCATGAGATACAGCCTGGTGACAGACAGACAGACAGACAAACAGACAGCGGAATCTTAGCAATAGGGTTCCGTTATACACTTTGGGTACGGAACCCTAAAAACTTAACCTCGAGTCTCTACTCCATTTTTTTCGTTTTTATATTAGTTCGAGGCGACATATGAAGTAATCTCGCAGCATGATTATGAATCCTCTCCTCATCGAGGCGAGTGTCCCGCTGACCGCACTTAACAGAACTAATATTTGTAGAAGGAGATTGATAGCCCGCGCTAGTACCGCCGTACTCCACCCCGTCGCATGACTTTATAGCAAATTGGAGAGACGAAAGGAAATTACGTTTTTTTTTATGGAACTCGTAAACTGACGTTACGTGTTTTAGTTTTTGATTTTTTTCTCTGGATGCTGATTGCAAATATCATCGTATAAATTCTTTATTTCGACTTAAAGTCAAAAATACTTTACAAGTAACCAGCGCCGCAGCAGCCATTCACTGTCTACCGAGCTCACTCACTCACTCACCTTGTCACGTCTACCGAATGCCAACGGGGCTATGGGCAAAAACTATCACCGACCTAGTCCCGGAGGTTAAACAGCCTCCAAGCTGACCTAGAAGACGGTGGATAGATGAGCTCGAGGCTCTTGAAAACGATTGGATCTCAATAGCTACGAAAAGAGAGGCATGGAAAATCGGAAGAAGAGCTTTTGCCCAGCAGTGGGACAAGGTAGGTTAATAAGTGGATCAAAAAATTCACTAATAATAATACACTATTTCGAAGGTAAGTTATAATCTACCCTCCCCATTACAGTAGGACAAGTTCTCGAGCCCGTATGAGCGATGGGACGATAGAATTAAATTGACAGAACTTACGGCCGCTCGTTTCAGGTAACGACATCGCTGTCTTCATCCCATTCCCAACCTTACACCGAAAGAAATAGGCGTTACATTAGATTTCATTTTATTTGCGGGCGCGAAATTGCTTTGGACTTTTTTATTCATTCAGTTTTACTTTTAATTAAGTTAGATCGTAAAGTGTTGGATTTATAATGGTTGTGAAAGTTGGAAGAAGTGTCAAAGTGGATTCAAGAAACCGTTCACTAAAGTTGAAACTTTTTACTGCTGAAATTCAGAGAAAAAAGTCGTTATTTTAAATGAACAAACATATTATTTTTTTAACTATAAATGATAGGATTATAGTTTTGTAAGCATTTGGTGACCGCCATAGCTCAGCGAATTGGCAAGTTGAAGTCGCAGTGGGCAGGGCATATAGCATGCAGAACTGATAGCCAATGGGGTTGCAAAGTTCTGGAGTGGAGACCACGGACCGGCAAGCGCAGCGTAGGACGTCCAAGGGGAACAAACGACCTAATGAAGACCACAGGAACGCTCTGGATGCGAGCCACTTCCAACCGGTCTTAGTGGAAGTCAATGGAGGAGGCCTATGTCCAGCAGTGAACGTCCTACGGCTGAGATGATGATGAAGCATTTGCTTAAGAAGGTTACAATTTTATTAGGGTTTTGCGCAATTTTCAAACAAGTTTTGAAAGCAAGTTTAGGGCAAATTATGCTAATGTTATCATTCTGTGAATTAGTTGTTTAGTTAATATTATATTACACAAGGCAGGGTTATTATCAAAATCACTTTGAAACGAAAATAATAAAAGCTTTACTTTTATTATTTGTTAAAACATTTCCGGACTAAATACTTATGCTACGGTATTGAATTGACTTACTTTTCACCGTCTTGCAAAAAACACAACACAACAAATTACATTGCAGTATTTTAGGTATTGATGTACCTGCTTTATTTATACGAAACATTAATAATAATAATATAATGAGAGAAAAAATAAATAACGATGATATAATAATATAATTTACATCTCCAAAATTGACCAGGCGAAACCAAGTCTCAACTGTATTGGGTGTTTTGGGTTTTGGTGTATCGCGAGGTCTCTGTTTGGGAAGAACTACTAATTTATAATTTACGGCGACACGTAGCGCAAGTTGCGGATTATTTAAGAGTCATATACCTACTTGCTAGATCTAGCTAAAGTCTATCATCTGCGTATCTCAGGTATTCCAGCCGCCTTTCATGGCGAACTTTTCGCGGTCGTTGCTCTGCCTCCTCTGAGCTGGGCAGGGTTGCGTAAAGATTAGGTAGCGTTCTTCACTTCCATTGAATAAAATTTATCCGTTAGATAGTATGCGCTTTCTAATAATCATATCAAGGATTCTTTTTATACTCATTTATAGATAGCCCATGGTTACAAGTGAAAATCATTTATAAATAAGTAATATCGTTTATAAGTAAGTCATTACTTAGATTCACTGAATCTTATTAAATTCAATTAATAGATTTTTATTTTATTTTATTTTAACCTTGAAAAGGTTGATGTCAAGAATTATTAAAATAACGTATTTATAATTGGCTATTGTAAATTAGTTCCAATTGTCATCTACGAAAAATATCAAAGATAGGTAAATTTGACCTATTGGTAAATTCAGGTTTCAAAAACAACAAACGTGAATATTTTTTATATTTAGTATGTCATTTATGTATTTATTATATTTCAGTGTATTTTAAATGATTATCCAAAGCAATTTTGGTTATAACAATACACATTTCGTAGTGAAACGCAAAAAAAATATCGAAACTTTTCCAAGTACCTGAAAAAGACTGTTTGATTAGACTTTCATTACACAAATTGCTAGAAATTAATATGCACTATGTACGTACGTATTAATAAATCAACTGTCAGATATTTTTATCAGCGGGTGGTGACACCGACGCAAAAAGCCTATGCACAGTCAGCAAACAGTTTGCAATTGAACAACCTTATGTCAGAGCAATAAAGCTGAAGATGCCGACGTTTTTTATTACCAGACATCTGGGCGGATCGATACAGCCCTTTAGACTGTGTGTGTTTGTACTACAAACATTGTTATTTATTTTGAAGGTTATAGTAGACTAGTTTTAATCTAGTTGTAAACTGCGACGAACAACTTTGTCGAATTAAAAGAACCATGTATGTGTTTCACTATATATGTGTGCGTGTACCTAGCTGAAGATAGGCGTCAGGATGATCTATGACGATAACAAACTGCAAATTTTAAAAAATCTATACCCGACTGCGAATAAAATAGCTACAATTAAAGATAACTTTTTAAACCAACTTATTATTCCTAATTAAATTTAGATATATTTTTGTAATCCTCTTTTAATTTCCTTTATTTTGGTACCCTACTCGATAGGTTTGGTTAATTGTTTTTTTATTACAATCTCGAACCAAAATTCCGCATATTTTTTTTCAAACACCTTTCTAAAGACACTTGGGATTTTAAGACGAGTATAACGATATCTTCACTTTTAAAATCAACCCGCTGATTTTATGGTTGGCAAGCTAGCAGTTTAACTACAGCTCACTTGATGTTAAGTGACGGTGTGGTCAGATGGTAAATCACACCTAGCCTGGATTCTCAAGTGAGGCTGCTGAATCACACCGTTGGGTGCTTGGGGGCAGATTTTCAACTTGAGAGTGGAAGCTAGCCCGAGTACTACAGTACCTAACATCTCTATCCTACCACCATGGTATGATTTCCTTCACCGGTAGCTCGAAGGTTGATCCACGACTTTAACTAAATGACCTTGTCATAGCGCATTTCGTTACATGTGGTTTTTGTAAATGACCACCTACTGACCGAAACGAAAGACGTTACAAGTCGAAAAAAGGCTACATTAACCATAGATATATAAACCAAGTGAACAATACTTAACTTCTTATTACATTTTGCGGCAGCACACGAACTGGTTCCGAGTTTGGTGCGCAGAAATTTCATTAAGTACCTCACTCCCCGCTGGTTACCGTCGCTTTTAAAACTTTCCTCAGGAACTCAAACGTGCTTATTCGCTTACATTCCCTAAACACGATCTGAGAACCTCGTTACATTGTTCAGTAACATTTATTTAGCAACCGCACCAGTTATTAGTTCATTAACAAAAACGGTGCCGCGCCCGTCAGTGACTTTTGTGCAAACTCTTTGCAAATACTGGTAGCACGAGATTGGTCCCCATGTTCGCACAAAGCGTTTTGAGTCCACATTTTTCATTCGCACAGCGAGGTTTTTTTTTCATTGTTGCCAGGCTGTTAAGTGAAAGTGTGGTCGAAGATGGTATAGCACATCTAGCCTGGAATGGAACTGGCTCATAAGTGAGGCTGCCGGAATACACCGTTAGATGCTTGGCGGTAGATTTTCAACTAGAGGGTGGCTAGCCAGCCGAGTACTAAAGTACCTTACAACTATGCTATGGTTTCCTTACGATGTTTTCCTTCACCGGCAGCTCAAACTCAAGTGGGGTTTGAACCCACGCCCTACGGCATGCGAACCTACCGCGCTAACCAAGTTGTTCATATAATTCATACAGAACACCCAGACACAGAACAAACATTTGTGCTTGTCCTGGGTGGGAATCGAACCCACGCTTTACAGATTTTAAAACAGATATATATATATATCTACTGCCAATGAGTCAACAGGGCTGTCTATTTTGTGGGTATAGCTGCAATGGTCATGGACAAGAAAGCGTTTGGTTAGATTAATAACTTTTACACAAAAGATGTAATAAACCGGAGAAACAACTACACGATAATGACAGAAGCAAATGACTGACACTAGGACTGTACACGCAGCCTATACGGATTTTACGTCAAAGAATATACTCGTACAATAGTACTAAGCAGTAAAAGGGTCGCAAAGGTCGTGGATTCCGATCGACTTGGAAATGCCGTGTGTAGACAAAAAATATTTAGGTAGTACGGGATAAGCGAGAGCAGAAAAAATGTTTATACACGTGACTTTCTATCAATTAAACAAGCGGTAGTGTGCAAACATTACTGTGTTCCGATTTAAAGGGTACTGCAGCTAGCGAAACTACTGGACTTTTAAAACTAACCATCGAAGATCTCAATGTAATGAGCGTCAATACAACCCTGGAAAAATCAAAATCAAAAATTGACAGCCCTGTTGGTTCATTGATACCTAGTATGTCTGCTTCGAGAGCTGAAGGCGTGGGTTCGATTCCCACTCAGGACTAACATTTATATAACTAACATCGATGTTTGTTCCGTGTCTGGGTGTACTGTTTTTTTACTAAAAAAGTATTTAAGTGTATCAGTTGTCTGGTTTCCATAGTACAAGCTTTTCTTGGTTTGGGGTTCGATGGCGCTGTGTTAAATGTCCTCCAATTTTTTTATATTTTTTAATCAAAATAAAATAAAGTATAGCTTTCCAAATTAAGTAAAAAAATCAAATTGGTCCACCTGTTTTCGAGTGACCGAGAAATACATAAAAAAGTATTGTGAACCTCCTTTTCTTTTAATTTTTTTTTTTTAATGTAAAAGTAGTGAGACGAACGATACTCCTGATGGTAAGAGATCACGCATGCCCATGACCATTGCAGCGATACACAGAACTTTCAGTAGCAAAACAAAGTCCGGGGCATCGCTGCTTTGGCACCCACTACTTTGAGACTTTCGATGGTTAGTCTCAACAGTTACAGCTCAGTAATTTCGTTGGCTACAGTACCCTTCAAACCGGAACACAGTAATGTTTACACACTACTGCTTTGGCGGCAGAATATGTGGTACTGCGGTGGTACTTACCTAGACGACCTCCTGCTAAAAAGATTTAGCAACAAGTAAATATTTTTGGTACAAAACGTTACTTGTCTACCTCGAAGTTTGGACAAAACACAACTGTGTTGTTCTGTGTAATTTATTGCAGCTGCCTCATCAGTAAACAGTAAGAGGACGTGGAGCTTCGTTTCATGATATTGACACTGCATGGCTAGGTTAGGACCCACATAGAACCGTCGTAAAGTTCCCAGTTTGTGGTGCTGATACCGTCGGTACTGCGCTTAACTTGTAACGTTGTAGGAATTGTAGACGCAATGAAAGTCACACAGTTGCACGAAACAAACAGTTTCGTTGAAGGTGAAATGTTAAAGTGCGAAGATCACGTTTTTTTAGGGTTCCGTACTTAAAGGGTAAAACGGAACCCTATTAAGTATTCTATCAGATATCTGACTTCCATAGTACAAGATTTGCTTAGTTTGGGGTCAGATGGCGCTGACATAACTGACCCCGGCTATTGCAACATGACACGTCGCGGTAAATAAACAAAACTAATTTCCTATTACTGTACGCGATTAAGACCCGGTGATAAACATAATTGTCTCTTCGCCTCTGTCAAAAAGAGTAGAACGTTTGGGCAAAGTGTACGGTCGAATTAGAAATTCCACGATTTTGGGCAAAACGTTGCCATTAGCCAAATGGGCGTTGACCGCAGCGTTGGGCCCGATTTGTGGCCGGAATCGCGCTCCCCCGACACGGGCGAACGGCCGCGGTTGGGCAAATGTTTTAATTTGATGACGCTCGTGCCGCACGACAAAATACGGCGGTCGGGCGCGGGGATGAATGGAGATTACGGTTTGATTGCGCTGTTTTTCAATCTCAGCGCGTTGTACTTGTAAAACAAATAAATGCTAATCAAAAAGCCGGCAGAGATACGTTACCGCGTAGCTTTGATGAATGAGGTACAAAGAAAAAAGGAGACAATATTTTTTTTCGCGATTCCAGCATGCGTTGTATAATCTCTCTTTTGCTTAGCTCTACGTAATTATGTATGCGTTACAAATGAAAATAGTATAAATTAATAAAGTACGTAGAAGTTTTGCACAATATAAAAATATAGCCTATGTCACTCAGTGATAATGTAACATTCTAATGTTGAAAGAATTTCTTTTTTGTTGTAAACAAACAAATAAAAAATCAAATCTTTTTTTTTTTTTTCTTTGGTTTTGGCGTCGCGTTTTAGCATTTGCCAGTGTCAAGTAATTATATATTTTCAAGTTTCAAAAGTTAAATAAGTGCCATCGTAGCTAGTTTTAGTCAAAGTCGTCTTTGTCAAGTCCAGTTCGTGTCAATTAATTCCAGTCATGCTTTAGTAAAGTAGTGGCAACTTTACTACAAAGCTTCGATGAAGTTTTGGAAGCCACACAAAAACTCATGTTTCACCACATTATATCATTTTCCCACACTCGCGCTTGTAATTCGGCACTTTATGAATAAAACACCACCATTTTTATGCATAAACACTCGACAAAACACTAGATTTGGAAAAAAATACAACGGAGCGAAACGACTCTTCCCGCGTTCCCGCCAAAAACCCCAATCAAATCTTTCCTCTTTATAATTAGTGTATAATATATTATGTAAGTAGATGACAAATGTAATATTTAGACATATGATATTGCGCACTTTTTTGATTTGCTCTATAAAACGTCACTTTATTCTATTGTCAATAGTTTTCGCTGCGCATGCTGTTTTTAAAATTTTTCACAGCTTGGGTTACATTATTGAATTTTCCATACGGATTCCTAATTGTTGTTTTAAATAAAATATAGCCTATGTCCAATGTCCATCACGGATAATGTAGCATTCCAATAATGAAAGAATTATTAAGATCGGTCCAGTAGTTTCGGAGACTATTCAATACAAACAAACAATCAAATCTTTCCTCTTTATAATAGTATATATAGATAGATTATATCTGTACGCCCTGGATCCCACACAAGGGTGACTTGTGTCGTGGGATCCAGGCTCTTCCTTTTAACAAACATTTACATAGGTACATATAAAGTGAAACAGAAAAAATTAAAATATAACCAAAAAAAGTAAACAGAAAAATGAGTATAGGGTTGTGCCCAGTAAGACTTACCATAGCTGTTGCAGATGAGATGCACCCGCGTGTGCTCGTGCCGACAGTCTCGCAGCTCGCGCAGCAAGCCGCCTTCGCTTCGTAGAAAGTTCCGGTAGGAGTGCGCAGCGCCGTGCACGCGGGGCGTCACCACCGGACGGTTATCCACCGTGAACGTTTTATTTGAACTACTGCGGGAAAAATTTGATCCGATCAGCTTTGTTTCCGACCACGTGAACGACGTCGCTTGAAAAACAATAGTTAGCTAATTAAAGCGGATGTATGGATTTTTCGGATTGATTCGAAATTATCCAGGACAATTTTTTATATGCGACATACATCTACGATGGAAAACGATGAGGATAGAACATGTTAATCTAGGAGAAATCTATTTACTCTAGCCTCTTAAAAACGCCCAAACTGTACTACTTATAAACACTACTTGTTGTATTATATCGTTTAAAGGGATCTTCTAAGTCTGCATTATCTTCGACATCATCATCGTTTATCATCAGGCGAGTTGGCGGTCAAACGTGGACTTATACGTGTTAAATGCATAGGAAACAAAGAAGCCAGCAATGAGTTCCATCCATGGACTGCACGCATCAAGTAGGATTCATGCATCGTTGAAGAAGATATTGGCGCCCATTTTCTCCAGCTTTTTATTTTATTTATCAAGCAACAGCAAATCAAAACATTAATTGAAATAAACAATGTGTCAAAATAATCATACCAGTTCAAGATGTTACAGAGTCCTATAACTTCACGAGTCTGGTTACTCCCTGCAGGCCGCTCCATGTACCTGGAAGACAAGAATACTTTAATTGGTTGGTTTAAAACAACAAGCTTGGGAAATAGGCATTTGCTGGCTAGGTCTCAGAGGTGGATCATGATGTGTCTGGTGTCCTGACATATTGTAATCGTTGCGGAGTGAGCTCGGGCTCCTCGACGCGGGTCCGCGAGGACAAGTGCTGCCATGGCCAATGAGTGCTAAAGTGTCCCCGCAGCCTCGACTCAAAGCCCCGAGGTGGAACACCCCAGAATTGTTTTGTGGGTATGCTGTCAGTAACATGGAGCCCCACGTAACCACCCAACCAGCGCCAAGACCGGTGGTATCAACAAAGGGTTCTTTCTGAAAAATAGGAGGTTGGAGTAGGCAGGCAGTACGCACGAGTATCCGAGCATGGTGCAGAGCTGCAGTGCGGTGGTGTCGTCCAGCGCAGCGCTGGAGAGGCACGCGGGGAACCAGGAGTGGTTGGCGGCGCGATACACCTGCAGCTCGCCGCGCCCCACGTCGCCGCTTGCCTCGCTCAGACGCACTGCAACCACCCAATAAAACCTCACTTCACAAGTCAACACCGCTTTTTATTTCATTCTGTCTCGTGCGTCCCAAAAGATAAATTTTGAAAACCAGCGCTGCTGAGAAATTGGCTGCACTATTGCGGAGAATTTTATATTATTTTTTTATAACTATGTCTATTTTTGTTTTACTATTGTGGAATTACTGACGTTTAATTAAGTTGAATACTTCGACTATAGTCTTATTTTCATCCGGAGGCCTTCTTCAAGGAGTCAAATAAGGCCGCGTCTTAATTCGCAATCTTACACTGCTTCCTGGACGTATGTTAAATTTCAAATTCAAATTCAAAACATTTATTTTGCAAAACATGGGTACAATTTTCACTGCTGGAATGTGTTGAGGATAATTTTAGATCGCCAAGTTTTAACCATTACGGTATGCAATATTTACTAGCTAGATATACACACAATCATTCAATTATATTATTATTAGTCATGTCATTTTTTTTTTTTCATTAAATATCAAATAGAAATAGGTATATAATCCAAACTAAATTAAATATATCAATGTCGGTACAGTAATACTTGTTATTCAAATTATAATCATGTCACATTTTACTATTTTCTTTCAAAAATTCGTCAATAGAATAATATGTCTTCGCAATAAGAAATCTTTTAAGATTAAATTTAAAAATATTTATATTTTGAACATCTTTCAATGTTTGGGGTAGTTTATTATATATTTCTACCCTTTTTACAAATATGCTTCTGTTATATAGAGCTAAGCGACATTTTGGCAGACGTAAAATATTGTTATGCCGTTTAACTGTCAAAGTGCTATAATTTTCTAAATTATTTTTAACAAGAAGGGCTGCTTCAAAAATATAGACCGAAGGAAGAGTCAATAGGTTTAGTTTTTGAAAATATGGCTTGCAAGAGTCCCTTTGCGTTAGTCCACAGATTGCACGAATGCATTTCTTTTGAGCTTTGAATGCAGTCTCTTTCTCGGTGGAATTTGCCCAAAACAGTACCCCATATTTTAGAGTGGAACCAACATACGCGTGATAAGCGCTTAAAAGCGCTTTTTCGTTGGCTACTTTACGTAACATGTGTAATGCAAATGAGAACTGATTCAGCTTTGTACAAACACGCTCAATATGCGATGTCCATGATAATTTTGAATCTATATTAATTCCTAAAAATTTAGTTTCTTGAATTTCGTCAATATTTTTACCACGGTAATTGATTTTCAGAATGTCAAATTTAGTATTCATATTTTTAAATGTCATTATGTGTGTTTTGTCCAAATTAATGTTGAGGTTATTATTTTGTAGCCAATTGATAATTGAATCTAATGAATAGTTAAGATCATTTTCATAATTGCCAGCATTATTGTCCGTAAATATGGCAGTGCTGTCATCGGCAAACATGATCATTGGGTGACTGATGGCTTCTGGAAGGACGTTTATGTAAGATATAAATAATAGGGGGCCTAGAATGCTCCCCTGTGGGACTCCATATTTCACGATTCGACTGTCTGACCGGTATTTTTCTTCAATTTTAGTTCTGGTATTGAGCCTAGTAATTTCAGTGTATTGCCGTCTATTCGCGAGATATGACGTGATTAGTTTTAGTACATTGCCTCTTATACCATATTGCTCCAATTTTTTTATTAAAATTACATGATCTACATGGTCAAAAGCTTTGCTCATGTCCATGTAAAGGGCAGTGACACGTTTTTTGTTTTCAAGACCACCATAAACTTTTTCTAAAAAATACATTATTGCCATATCTATAGATTTTCTTTTCCGAAAACCGAATTGTTCCGGGGCAATTATGTTATTACTTTCAAAATAATCATTTAAACGCTGGTAAATCACCTTTTCAAAGATTTTGGAAAAGATTGGCACTAATGCAATCGGCCTGTAGAAGTGCATATTTTCTTTGTCTTTTTTTTTAAATACGGGTATAACGGTGGACGTCTTCAGTTTGTCGGGGAAGATACCATCCTCAATACACCTGTTAATAATCTGAGAAAGCACCAGCGATATTACCTTACCAGTGGACTTCACCACTTTTGTACACACATCATCATAGCCTGTACTGTATGTATTTTTAAGTGACTGAATAATTCTTTTAATTTCGTGTTCGTCAGTGGGTCCTAGAAAGCAGGAATTTGAGTTTTTGTGTTTCAACGTAACTTTTACGCTCTTACTATTTACAGAATTTCGTTCTATTTCATCTATGAAAAAATTATTAAAAGACTGGGCAATTTCTGTAGGATTAGATATCTTTTTTCCATTTGTCTGTATATGTGTAATTTCATCTTTGATAGTATTTTGTTTATGTTTATTTATTATGTTCCATACGGCTTTAGATTTATTTCTTGATTGCATTATGTAATAATTGTTTTGTGCCTTCTGAGTCTGCTTAATGACTCGTTTTAGCCTACCAGAATATTGCTTAAAACTATTTTTATCAGCTTTGGCAAGGGAATGTCTATATTTCCATAACAAAAAACGCTTGCGTTTTGCGCAGACTTTTATGCCTTTGCTCAGCCATTTGGGTTGTCTAATTAAAGAAACTTTTACTTTTATCACTGGAAAGCATAACGTGTAGAAAAGTAGGAAAAGGTCATTGAATTCATTGTAAGCTGTATTCGCATTTTCAGCATTGTATACGTCACAAAAAGACAGATTACTGAGGCATTCAACAAATTTATTAATGTTGTCTTGATTATAATCTCTCTTACTTCTCAAGAAATGCGTGATGAAATAGCACCTTTTAACAGGACATTTTAAAATTTGAGCTGTATGATCTGATAGAGCATATTCAATGACAGTTGTTTTACAGCCTCTCATGTTGTGACCAATATTATCAAGACATGTGTTACTCCGCGGCCTTGTGGGTTTATTTACGCTCAGCTTGATGTTGCTTGTTATCTCGTATCCTTCTCGTAAATCGTATTTTAACATAATAATATGTATATATTATAGTACTTTGAACATATTACACGTATTTCTCTACACTAGGTTGCAAATAACAGCTATTGTTGTCGTTATTTCCCCTAAGCTAAATACTAAATAAACTCATTGCGAATAGAACACCACAATATTGCAGACATGAAAAGGGAAAGACAGAAAGACGGAACGCACGTCCTTGTTTGACATTCAAGCAAGTGACTCACGGCAGTTTCGTTCGTCTTGCCCCCAGGGGCAGTCCACGCGGCCGTCGCACATGTGCGACTGAGAGATGCAGCGCTGGTTCCCGCAGTGAACGTCGCCGCTGCGCTTGCACTCGCGGCAGTTGAGCTCGTCGGAGCGGTCCGCGCAGTCGATGTGTCCATCGCAACGCCAGTCGTACGGGATGCACCGCTTCACGTCGCATTGAAAGCCCGACATGCAAGCTGGAGAAGCAGTATCGAAATATACAATAGGAAGATTGGCACCTAGATACAATTTTAACTTTTACTGTAATTTCAATAGGTTATCATTGCCACTTTACTTCACTTAGGAAGGACTTTCATAGGGTAGAATACTTTCTAGTACTCGACTGTCTAGCTACCAACCTCAAGTTGAAAATCTACCGCCAAGCACCTAACGGTATATATCGGCAGCCTCTCTTAAGACTTTCGAGTCTCCTTCAAGTACCTTTCAAACGGTAACACGACCTCCGGCCAAGAACATCTACTACCAAGTGCAGTAAAAACAGGAAGCGTTGAAGTACGTACCTGGCTTAGCGGCGCGAAACTTGGCTTCCTTGACCTCGCGGTTGCCGAGGCACACATCCGTGTCGATGGACTCCGGGAAAATGTCGCACTGCAGGTACTCCGGCATCGAGAGCCCGAACACCTCCAGGAAAAATCCGCACCGACGCATGGTCTCTGTTAGACGCGAGGATAGCTTTTTAATGTACACCATAAAACGCGCACATGGTATAAACAGTTTGTATATAGGTACTTATTCATGTCGTCTTTTGTTCTGTATATATAGGATATATCCTAGTATGTTGTGTGTGATAAACAAACGATTTTCTTCCTTTCTTTCTTTCTTGCTTTCTAACAAGTCAAAGTCTGTTTACCTAAGCGAGCGCTATCCATGGCAAAGTTAAAATAGATCATTCTAAGCGCTGCCGCCAGTTGTTGAATTATAGTTGAATGTAATTTTGAGGTGAACATAAAGCGTTAGGTGTTCAGCTAAGATTTATTTCTAAAATTAATCTCTTTCGGGCAAATAAATAAATTTCATTTCATTTCATTTCAAACTAAAGATGAAATCACACGGCTAGTTTTTTTTTTTGTTCATGTGTCTTTCATTCAGCATTTTTCACTCAAAGTAAACTGTTTCAAGTTACAATTTTATCATTTTGTGTGAGTAAAGTTTGTAGCGGTTATAGCTCAGTGGTTAGCGCAGTCATTTTGCAAGTGATCTCAAATCTCAACAATGGTTTTTAGTTGCCAATAAAAGAAAAAATCATGAAGAAACCATTACATTGTGGTAGGATACTCTGTAATACTGGACTGGCTAGGTACACCACATGCAAGTTGAACATCCTTACGCGATGATTTTTTTAAATCTTTGACAGGATTGGTGTTTGACCACAGCTCACTGGATGTTAAGTGACGGTGTGGTCGAAGATGGTAAAGCACACCTAGCCTGGAATGGAACTCTGTGTGTTGATGGTATGTTTGAACAGCCTCATTTGACAGATATGTATTTTATTTTAGGTAGTAATTAGAACCCCCTTTCTTACCTTGACACAAGCTCCTGCAGGGGCGCACCATGTGCCCCAGGGGGCCGCACTTAGGAACGAACAACGAGCAAAGGAACAGCGCCGTCAGCTCGTAGCACCGCACATCCACTACAGCGTCGTAGATGTCAAGATCCTGGACAAAACGTATCGCTATTAACAAAACTTTTAACTAGTACTAAAGAAATATACCACCGGGGCAGAACCTAATACGACAAAAGCTTTACAATATGTACTTCACGCTCACATTACAGGGCTGTTGAGACTTATCAACGAATGTCTCAAGAAAATGCGCGCCAAAGCAACGACGCCCTGCCTTGTTTTGCTACTTAAAAAAAATAAAATAAAAAAATAAATATCGCAGGAATAAATATTTTGCTACTTAAAGTTCTGTGTATCACTGCAATGGTTATAACAGTTATCTTTTACCATCAAGAGAGCGTCTCGCTTGTCTCAAAAAAGATAACCTAAAGATACATTTAATTCCCAGAAGGAGCACAGTATGCAGGTAAAAGGATTCATATACATCTAAAGCTGAAATTTGATTTTACAATTCAAAGTATATTTTTTTTATTATTGGACCCAAACTAAATACTAGGCTTGTGTTTTGGGAACCGAGTGTTTTTTTAACAGAATATTCTTTAACGTCAGAATATTCTATATTTTGAGTCTATGATTATAAACAAAACATAATTTTGTAGCGATGATAGCTCAGTGGTTAGCGCGGTAGGTTCGCATGCCGAAGGGCGTGGGTTCAAACCCCAACAATGAGCTTGAGCTGCCGGTGAAGGAAAACATCGTGAGGAAACCATAGCATGGTGGTAGGGTACTTTCTAGTACTCGGCTGGCTAGCTACCACCCTCAAGTTGAAAATCTGCTGCCAAGCATCTAACGGTCTCACTTGAGAGCCAGTTCCATTCCAGGCTAGGTGTGCTTTACCATCTTTGACCACACCTTCACTTAACATCAGGTGAGCTGTGGTCAAACACCTAGCCTGTCAACCATAAAAAAAAAAAAAAAAAATTACTTAGAATAAGCACAGCAATTTAGCACTTAGAATGTGATTTAATGATTATGCATCTATACATAAAAAACTAGGTACTAATCATTGCGCAATCATCATCAGCAAGTTTATACTGGTTTACAAGTTATACATACGAACTTGAAAGGTTCATTACACTCAACGATATTGAGGAAAAAATCAGTCACGCCATACATTTTGTCAAAGACTTTTTTTTTTTATAGAATCAGAGCCAATACTATTTATAATGATTATTACAATGATTTCTTGTCGGCTTTGTACACCCTTAGTTTATAACCTTGCATGTATTACGACATGGACGATTGTAGCCCGAGGAATTGTGTCAGGGCTATGAGGATCACGGTCCGTTTTTGTATTGTTTGTGCTCCGTACATAAAACTTGTTGGCAAGTCTAAGGATACATTGATGTTATTCTTATCCTTATAATTTCTCATGATTATTATTTATTTGAGATCATTATTATTTAGGATGTTTTTTTTTTGCCCGAAATATATTGATTTTGAATAATCGAAAGCGCGGTAAAAACATGAATTACGTATTTGTTGTACCCTTGGTATTGCAGATATCTATAGGCGACGGTGATTGCTTAACATCAGGCAACCCGTCAGCTTGATTGCCACCTGTGACATAAAAAAAAAAAAAAAAGAAATGAATAAATAAATATTTTATAATATTTCACACAGCACCAGATATCTTATAGAATACTTTTTATTTATTTACTTAAAGTAGTATATATTATGGTGTACAGTCAAATAAGGAACCTGTCGGGCACAGCAACGTTTAAAAGAGAAGATTCATTTTAAAGTCTCTTTTTTTAATTTCCTTTTTTTATCATAAATTAACTATCTTTCTGTCAGGAATTTGTCGATTGTGGCATAAGATGTTGTTATAATTTTGTGTGAATTTCAAGGAACTATCTGATTTTTTTAATTCTGACGGCAACGTATTATAAATGTCAATTGACATAGACCATGACCAAACATTTTTCTCGTTACACAAATGTTTGCCCTGGGAATAGAACCCGGCATGTGTTCTATCTGTCATATTATAACCCCTGCACTGTCGGATGTATTGTCTATTTATTTCAAAACAATCTTGTCTGATGTTCCGACATAACCTTTTTTGTCGAAACCCAAAGGTGTCGCACCCTGGTCGCGCGGACCCTTTTAATGCTGCAAAGTCAATACAATACATGAGTGGATCACAAGAAAATTCTCTACAAAAAATTGACACGCAAAGGGTGTCCTAAAGGATTGTTTCAGAACCTTTTTGCGGGGTCAGCGCTTCTACTGAACCCTGTGACATGTATTATTCGCTAGCAGCACTTGTTTGCCGACGGTGTCTTTTTTGTGGCGGTATTCGGAACGTGATCGATTTGAAGGTGGATTGGAGGCGGTAAGGTGGAAATAAAAGTACCTACAATACGCTACCCGGAAAATAGATTTGGCAAGTCTATGGGTTTATCAGGTTGAGTTTCTCGTGGAATATTGATGAAGTGTTGGATGAAGTGAAGGTTTGGTATTTTGATAATAATAAATGTAAAAAAGTGTTTTATTTGTTGTTATTAAGACGAATTCAATAGACAATACTGCCATGAATGATAAGTTACCTCATTTTGTAGTATATTGGCTTCTGCTTTTTTTAAAATGTAATAGTAATGAGACGAACCAGACGCTCTCCTGATGGTAAGAGATAACGCCTGTCCATTACCATTGCAACAATACACAGAACTTTGAGTAGCAAAACAAAGTCCGGGGCATCGCTACTTTGGCGCTCATTACTTTGAGACTTTCGATGGTTAGTCTCAACAGTTACAGCCCAGTAATTTCACTAGCTGCAGTACCCTTTAAACCAGAACACAGTAATGTTTACACACTACTGCTTGGCGGCAGAATATCTGGTACTGCGGTGGTACCTAGACGACATCCTGCTAAGGAAATCTACCACCTATACCTGTAGGACGTGGATTCCATTCCTATCAGAACAAACATTTATGTTATGATAAAGGTTTGGTCTGTATTTATTCCATAACTAGTTTCCAGATCTTTGTTTAGTTTGGCGCTAGATAGCGATTTGCATCCGCTTTCATTGTTCGAACGGCTAAAGCGTGGAATACGTTACCCGAGTGGGTGTTCTCTGATAGACACAATCTGGGTGCCTTCAAGTCGAGAGTAAATTGGTATCTATTAGGCAAGTGTGCTCCATCGTTGATCGCAAGCCTTATAAAAAATGGCGTTCTGTGAAATATCCTTCAATATTTATTTTTGTATATTAATATTACTCGTAAAGCAGATAACTGGGCTATGTCTACATCAATACTAGTCTCATACTCTCAAACATTCAAATAACAGTAACACAACTAGTCATTAGACGAAACCTCTCTCCAATCAATCATTGTCAGCGGACAATGGGAGTCGGTTAACAACGCCCATGGTCGTAACGTAACGGCCGTTACGCGCTTGTAACGACGGCTCGGAACAAAAGAACCGAATGAACTTACTGTAAAAACAAGTCACTAGGGAAAAAATATAACTGTGATTTTTTATGTTGGAATGTGTAGTTAAACACCTTAATGACTTGACAGCATTATTTAAATGCGAGTTCCCATTTCAGCCACAGAACTATAAACTTGGCGTGTATCGATATTTTAAAAAGTGGTAAATTAGATTTAGCTGAAAGAAGTAAAATGGAGGTTTCAATCATTTTAATGAATATAAGTGCAAGTCAGCGCGTCACCGCTACTCTCCGTCCATCGATACTGAAAGGCTTTTAAAACTATAAAAGCCGCCGCAGGCAGCTTTCACCAATTTCCATCAACGGGGATCGATTCGCGAAAGGGTAAAAGCAAACAGAGGAAACGCAATGAGGCGCGACCTCCGATACCGAAAACCTGTTTATCTGCTAGATACCATTTTTCCTATTATTTTACTGTTGATAGGTAAAACTTTAAATCGATGACGTGTTTTATATGTAATATTCAAAGTATATTCAGCACTCAAACGACAAATTTCAGATTTACGGTTTGACTCAGTCTCAACTAAGCGCTCGAAGAGTCAACACGTCGTCCTGAGGATGCCTTGTGTAGAGGCGAAACACGTGTCGGCAACTGTTTACTGCAGCGAGAAGAGGATATTAAGACTTGTGGTTATTTTAATTAGATTTTTGTTTAATTGTTTTTTAAGTTAATGTCAAATTTTACGTTAAAAGTTACGATTAAGTTTTTGGCTAATAAATTATTGTCTAATTAATTAAATTTAAGTCCTCATCACTGTTTTAACTGAAATGACTGTTAAGCGGATATAAAATAAATATATATCTTAAATATCCAAAGATTTATTTATTTACTAAAAATTGTGCTTAATTTCCAGACAAATTTTAAAATAATCATATTAAATGATTATTTTAAAATTTGTCTGGAAATTAAGCACAATTTTTAGTAAAGAACAAAAACAATTAAAAAATAAAAATAAAACTTCGATTTCAAAATAAAGATACAATAATAATAAAGGTACAATACAACATTTTAGTAATAACACTAAATTTATAAGTCACATTTGGTAGTTACTTAATTGCAAAAATATCATTAAAAATGCCATTATATTACATGATGTCAATACTAAAATATGATAAAAATCTCAATTAATAATTACTTACTAGAAATTCAGTAACTTTTCCGTTTTGAATAATTATCAGAAAACAAGATCTCTAGCAGCCAAGATTTCAGCTTGGTTTTGATAGTATTAGTTCTATGATTGTGTATTGTATTCTGTTTAATTCAGGCAACATGATCCACGATATGCAAGCTAGGTACGTGTATCACCGCCTTTACTGTCAGTCAAATCACAGAAGTATAATAGAAACGTCACTCCGCAGGGTTTAGTCAAGTGTGCCACGACCCTAACCCGCCGTTATTGACGCTCGATGCTGTCATGTCGCCGATCACTATACACTGTACAGCTTAGACTGAGGTTAATTAACTGAACGGAGAATTAACGCTTACAATCAATGGGAGGGCATGTTCCTACGAGATAAGGATAAGCTTACATACGAGATGAGTGGCTTGGTATTGAAGGATTTGATTTGGTAGTAACTAGGTACGTATTACGCATTAGGGTTGCGTATTTCAATGAATGCGAATTTTATTGTTTGCACTACTCGCTTCTATATTTTATTTTGTTTTACATGAAAACGAGCAGCTGCTAATAAACAAGGCAAAAAGAAGATCTTCTTATCTGATCATGTATCTATACATGCTCATTTAAAAGTCAAAATGTTTTTTTTTTAAACTGCTCGGAAAAGTTGGCCCGTAGAACCAGTGATAAAAATACTTGGAAATATTAAGACATACTAGTATTTCAAATTATAAAAAAGACTCACACACGTTTTGGAATACAATTGGAATTTCGGCAGCCAAGTTGGGTGATCGTCTAATAGTTTGGAACTCCTAATATGGAGGTCCTAGATTCGACTCCCACGGCACACACTTTAATCTTTTATGAGTGTTTTTTTCAAGTGTGACGTCTATGCAGGGTCCACCGCAGTACCAGATATTCTGCCGCCAAGCAGTAGTGTGTAAACATTACTGTGTCACGGTTTGAAATGACAGCTAGCTAAATTTCATGACAATGTCTCGACTTTTTCAAAGCCTTGAACATCGACGCAAAGTTGCTTGTCTGTCGGTTTTCTACCGGATACATTTTGGGGAGTGCGCTTCAGATCTGCATGACCTAACTTCATCTTGCCCATTCTACTACCGGACAGCTAGGAGCTTTAAAAAGCGATACCGCTTCATGGTTGTTGTTCCAAAAGCTCGAACTAAGTGGTCTGATTCCACCTTCTTCATGCGTACCGCTAGACATTGGAATCTGCTGCCCGAGTGGGTGTTCCCCAATGAATATAGTCTGGGTACCTTCATATCGCGAGTGAATCGGATTCTTCTAGGCGAGCGTGCTCCATCGTAGACCGCATCTTCGCTTAACATCAGGCGGGATGGCGGTCAAACGCAAGCCTATCTATTTAAAAAAAATAAAAATAAAAAAAACATCAAGGTTACTATTATTTAACGTAAGATGGCGAATATTGATATACCCATCGATTGGAATTATAATGTACGTGACCTGCCTGACGATGGAAAGATTAAATCTCGTTACAGTTTCGGGCGCCGCGACGTCTAAGCACACAAATTAATTAGTTCGAGACCTGATCGATACCCAAATCCTTTATCACAAGATGAACATGCCTCGTCGCCGGCCAATAAGCTGTCTTACTGTATCTTGAATATTGAATAGTAGGGGACGTCTTGCGGTTTCACCCGCGTAGATCCCGTTCCCGTGGAAATACAGGGATAAAAAGTAGCCTATGTCACCCGGAGATAGTGTAGCTTCCCAATGGTGAAAGAATTTTTGAAATCGGTCCTGTAGTTTCAGAGCCTATTCAATACAAACAAACAAGCAAACACAACACAACACAAGCTCTGGTTAGTTTGGGGCCAGATGGCGCTGTGTGTATAGTCCTACGTCCTATTTATATTATTTTATTTTATTGAAACAATCAAATCTTTCCTCTTTATAATAGTATATATAGATAGATAGATAGATAGACAAATGCCCGTCTAGCTCCCGCGCCGAGATGAAGTTGTGTACCACGATAACAAGACAGATATATTATTATGAGTCTGTGATATGTCAGTTCCGAGAACAAATTTGTCCTGGTTTTGTCACTTTCCAACTAATCAAATCTGCTCTTGCAATGTGATTGGTTCGTACTCTACAAAGAAAACTTAGCGTAATTTTTTTCCTCCTACTTGAATTTCTTCTCGGAACTTCAGTAGCTGTTCCACACGGTGTTTCTTCACCAAGAAGCTAGAAGTAAGGTTTTCGTGGTGGTAGGGTATTTTCTAGTACTCGGCTGGCTAGGATAATATGAAATACAAGGGCTACAAGGGCTCACCGGAAGACCAGCGCTGGTCATACCACTTAGTATGACCAGCATTATGCTGAGGTGAGCCCCTATTTTGTAACTTTTGTCTGTCTCTGTTTGTTTGTTTTTATTCTTGTTACAAAATTAAACGTAATTCTTTCTTTCTTATTCTTTCAAATTTGTAATTATGATAACTCGGTGGTTAGCGCGGTCGGTTCGCACGCCGAAGGGCGTAGGTTCGAACCCCAAAAATGAGCTTGAGCTACCGGTGAAGGAAAACATCGTGAGGAAACTTAGCATGGTGGTAGGATACTCTTAAGTACTCGGTTGGCTAGCTACCACCCTTAAGTTGAAAATCTGCCGCCAAGCCCAAATGGTGTGTTCCGACATTTCAAGACTAGGTGTGTTTTACCATTTTCGCCCACACCGTGCGCTGTGGTCAAACACCTAGCCTGTCAAACATAAAAAACCACATAGCGTTTCTTTGTGTATTTACCTATAACTATACGTCGTAGCTTGATTCTGAATCAATTCTGTTTATAGGTATATCCCCAATACGGGGAATCCTAGCGGAGCACTATTTGGAAATTATATATGAATGATATATTTGGATATATGATTTATATAGATTTTTTTTATTTCTACCTAATCTTTATATCTACACTAATTAAAAAGAGGAAAAATTAGGTGATTTGTTCGTTTGTATTGAATAGACTCAGAAACTACTGGAGCGATCTGAATAATTGTTTCATCATTGACAGCCCCGTTGGCTCATTGGTAGTATATCTGCCTTGAGAGCTGTAGGGCGTGGGTTCGATTCCCACTCAGGGCAAACATTTTGTGAATAAACAAATGTTTGTTCTGTGTCTGGGTGTTCTATATGTATTATAAGTATGTATTTACAAAAAAAAAAGTATTTATGTATTCTATCAGTTATCTGACTTTCATCACACAAGCTCTGCTTAGTTTGGGGCCAGATGGCGCTGTGTGTATAGTCCTACGATATTTATTTATTTATTTATCATTAGAATGCTACATTATCACTGAGTGACACAGGCTATAATTATATTGTTAATCGAGTTTAGTTTTCCCGTGCGAAGCCGGGGCGAGCTGCTACTATGTAATAAAAATCCTTCTGGACTACAAAACGGCACGACCAATTTTGAACCGATTTCGAACGGGTAATCCTGTGAGGTTTGGTAGCGCTAGAATCAACAGTCTTTTTAAACATTTAGAGAATAGTGTGCTAGCTCCCCAACCAATCACCAACGATGAAGTACTTAGAGACGCTTGTTTAAGTTTCCGCTTGATTGACAGCCTAGCTTTGGGTATAAGTAAATTTTGCTGATATTTTGCCTTTATAATGGTTTCGATGTAATTAATTAAACTACTCTTATAGAGCATTCAACAATTCTGATAAGGGCTTAAGGATGTGATGAATCTTGATGGTAAGAGACAACGCCTGTCCATGACCATTGCAGCGGTGCAACTTGGTGGTAGATCGTCTAGGTAGGCCACTGCAGTAATAGATACTCCGCTCCCAAGCAGTACAAAACAAAACAGTGTTGCCATTTTAAAAGGTACTGCAGCGATATTTATCGTATTTTTTCGCAGCGATGATAGCCGAGTGATTAGCGCGGTCGGTTCGCATGCCGAAGGGCGTGGGTTCAAACCCCAAAAATGAGCTTGAGCTGCCGGTGAAGAAAAACATCGTGAGGAAACCATACCAAAGTGGTAGGGGACTTTCTTGTACTCGGCGGGCGAGCTACAACCCTCAAGCTGTAAATTTGCAGCCAAGTATCTAACGTTGTGTTCCGGCAGCCTCATTTGAGAGCCAGTTCCATTCCAGGCTAGGTGTGCTTTACCATCTTCGACCACACCGTCATTTAACATCAGGTGAGCTGTGGTCAAAAACCTCAAAGATAAAAAAAAATTAAAGAGTTACAACGTAATCTTGAAACTTTTCATTTTTGTTCTCTACATATCTAAATAGACAAGATAGTTACATAAAATAAAATCAGTGCAACCTCCAGGTAAGTAGATTCTTAAAACTTTATAAGTATCGCAATTTGAGAGCATTCTCAACTTCACTGACTTTTATTGCTCTATAAAACTGCATTAAAGTATAACCATTGAAAACTTACCTTCGGTTTCGATTCGAAACTGAAATCTAGCACACTAATACCTACCTAGTAATAACTAGAGCGAATGAATTGACGACTACTCCGTTCTCGGTAACAATATCGCTTCTCAGATAATAATACCTACTTCAGCAGCTTACATATTTCATTTTCATTTGAAAACATACACATGTGAATTATTGGAAACTACCTCTTGTATATCAAAGACTAGTATATTTATTTCCATCAACCGCAGCACAATTTAATGGTAGGTATATACTACAAGTATAAATTTAAAACAACCCCTGACACCAGTAATAGTACATAATACCAAATTTCGAATCGATCAGTGGTAAATACTCACATACATAAGAGCTGTTTATCTTTAAACTTTCTTGAATCATTGTTAAGATAATTTTCGATCAAGTCACAAAAAATATATATTAATTTGCCATTTTGTGGTGGCGGCCATCTTGGATTTGAAATTTATCATAATGTATAATATTTTAATAGTTACTACGGTCTTCATTTGATACCCATATTGAGGGAGTTGTGACAAAATAATTATGTAATCCGCCATTTTGTGGTGGCGGCCATCTTGGATTGATTTTCATCAAACAGAGCTAAGAACATTTTTTACAATAATATTGTGTGTTAACTTGCATTAGAAAACCCCTGTAAAGTAGTGTGAAATGTTGTACATAAATAAAAAAGAAATAACTAAACACTCATTTATGTATATTTATAGTGTTTTTATGTATAGCGTATTTACAGGGCGATGTGGTCGTTAAGCGACAAAGCCCTCAAAATAAATTAAAAAAAAACTAAACACTAATTCAATAACAAAAACAAACGAAATCAAAATCGGTTCATCCGTTCGGGACCTACGATGCTACAGACAAACACACTACACACAGATACACACAGACACGCCTAACTTGTAACACCCTGTCGTTTTTGCGTCAGAGGTAAGATAAGCACCACCGCAGTGCCAGATATTCTGCCGCCAAGCAGTAGTGTGTAAACATTACTGAGTTCCGGTTTGGAGGGGACTGCGGCTAGCGAAATGTTCACACATGTTAGCAAACTGATACTGTAAAGCAAATTGCCAGAAAAAACAACCTACCGGTGTATTTGGCTGGCGAAGTAATTCAGCATGAACCCGTCTAAGTGAGTAAGCTAGTTAATGGTGTTTTAACGATTCACCTCAGTTTGGCCAATTACGGCTAATGTGGCCTTCGGCAGCCCGGCTGAGCCGGCCCGGGCCGGTTCCTCAAGAACTTTCTTATCATTGATTTTGTAATTAAAATATATCCGACTGAACGGAGATGTGGAAATGGGTTCGGCTTCTGCATAATGGTTTGTAAAGCTGCCAACTAATACACGCGGGTAACGCGGCGGAAACTTGTACTGTTGCTCACACAGTAGTGTTGCGCGGTTTCACCCGCTATCCGTGTTAGATTGTATATTTTTCCGGCATAAAAAATATTTTTTTAAATATTTTTATTTTCAGGTGACCAGAATGCTGGTATCTACTTTGGTCAAAAGCTAAGCATTGCCATGCAGCGTGGCAACGCTGCCAGCATTCTGGCCACATAGCCCTCTGACGGACTTTTAGAATTTGTAAATAGTATTAATTTAAGATACTTTATGTTATGCTGTTAGTAAACGATAAGTATTATTAAGTATATACAAAAACTTATGTATTCAACAACAATCTTTTTTTTTAATGTAAAATTAATGAGACGAACGATACGCTCTCCTGATGGTAAGAGATAACGCATATTCATGACTATTGCATTGATACACAGAACCTTGAATAGCTAAACAAAGTCCGGGGCATCGCTGCTTTGGCACTCGCTACTCTGAGACTTTCGATGGTTAGTCTCAACAGCCCAGTAATTTCGCTAGCTGCAGTACCCTTCAAAATAGTATACCTGCTTGATTCCCATCCAGGACAAACATTTTGTGGTATAAACAAATGTTTGTTCTGTTCTGTAAATATTTACAAAAAAAATGTGTGTAATGTCCTACGATATTTATTTAACCACTTTTCATCAGGTGACCGTCGTTGTTTGTTTGTCACTAAAAAAAACTATTAAATAAAATCAATAAACATTTTCAGAGTTAAACCTGATGTTAAGTGACGGTGTGGTCGAATGTGGTAAAGAACACCAAGCCTGGCATTAAACTGGCTCTCGAGTACGGCTGCTGGAACACACCGTTAGATGCTTGGCGGCAGATTTTCAACTTGAGGGTGGTAGCTAGCCAGCTGAGTACTAAAGTACCCTACCACCATGCTATGGTTTCCTCACGATGTTTTCCTTCACCGGCAGCTCAAGCTCATTCTTGGGGGTTGAACCCACGCCCTTCGGCATGCGAACCAACCGCGACAACCTTCAAAAGATCCCCCAAAACCGCGCTCATCGACCTTAAACTTTTAAAAGTAAGCTCTACTTATAGATTATTTACTCACAAACGGCAATTAAACCAATGTTGCCAACAAACAGCCCATTTCGCATCCAACTTGTAGTTTTAATAACTTAAACATGAGTCAAAACCTTCCTAACCGCGGTTTAATTAGTTTCTTGAGTAGAGAGGTGTGTAAACATCAAGTTTCTCTGGTTGATGCCAATACGGAGTTAGGATTCAACATATTAATACAATTTGTTTAAACTAATTTTGTAAAAGGAGTAGATTATTATCAATTCGGTTTGTTTTTATGTTAATTACCTCAGAACTCTGTCATTTATGAACTGATTAGCTGCGCCCCGCGGTGTTACCCGCTACATGTTTTCGGGATAAAAAGTTGCCTATGTTTTAATACAGGGTCTCAGCTACCTCCTTACCAAATTTTATTAAATTCCGTTCTGTAGTTTTTGCGTGACAGAGTAACAAACTCCATCCATCCATCCATCCAAACTTTTACATTTATAATATCAGTGGCATTTGGAAAACTATTGTTTTTTATTCGAAAGTATACTCTCAGATTGGTCTCATAGAAATTTCACATAAATCGGTTACGTAGATTACTGGTCAACAAAAAAAAATGTTTTTGCCGTTGTTTCCAATTCGTTTTTTTTTCATACCTTGGCATGAGATTAGTTAAAACACACCATTAAAAAAAATTAAACATATGGGATATTAAACCAAAACAACCGGATAATATGTCGTCAAAGGAAATTAAATATTATATAAACGAAATTCCACCCTAAGGGGTTGGTTCAATTCCCAGGACAAACATTTTGTTGTATAAACAAATGTTTGTTCTGTGTCTGGTCTTACAGTATGTATTTACACAAAAAAAAACTATTTATTTATACTATCAGTTATATCTGACTCCTACGATATTTTTTACAAGCTGTTACCCGCTACATGTTTTCGGGATAAAAAGTAGCCTATGTTTTAATCCAGGATCTCAGGTACTTCCATATCAAATTTCATCCAAATCCGTTCAGTAGTGTTTGCGTGAAAGATTAACAAACATCCATCCAAACTTTCACATTTATAATATTAGTAGGATTAGATACAGCCGGGGTGCCTTACCTGTTGGGCATCTCTCTGGCCGAAGTGTCCAATGTAGTTGGGGAACACGGTGTAGTTGTATGAGATCTTGTGCTGGTGGCAGAAGTTGACGATGACGGGCAGACAGACGCCGGGCGCGGGGTTCCGGCTGCCGGCGGGCTCCGGCGCCGGTGCGACTGGCCACGGCACGACCACCGACCGGTTCACAGCCGGCGACACGTACTGCGGGAAAGAGGGAAATAGTTTTTTTTTTTTTTTTAATGGTTGACAGGCTAGTTGTTTTGACCACAACTCACCTGATGTTAAGTGAAGGTGAGGTCGAAGATGGTAAAGCACACCTAGCCTGGAATGGAACTAGCTCTCAAGTGAGGCTGCCGGAACACACCGTTAGATGCTTGGCGGCAGATTTTCAACTTGAGGGTGGTAGCTAGCCAGCCGAGTACTAGAAAGTACCCTACCACCATGCTATGGTTTCCTCACGATGTTTTCCTTCACCGGCAGCTCAAGCTCATTGTTGGGGTTTGAACCCACGCCTTTTGGCATGCGAACCTACCGCGCTAACCACTGAGCTATCATCGCTACAAAAAGATTTAGTGCAAACCTTAGAAACTAGGTAGGTACCTAAGGAGTAGTGTGTAACCATTACTGTGTTCCGGTTTAAAGGGTACAAGCAGCTACCGAAGTTACAGCGGGCCAAGTAACAATTGAATAACGTTAACGCTAATGGAAACCCCAGAAATGTTTGGGATTGATAAATGCTGTCGACATGTCACGTGGATCGGATAGCCCGCTTTGTCGTGGCTGCCTTCAGGGGAACGCAACTGTAGAGCATGTGTTGTGGCACTGTAAAGCCACAGCAGAAACTAGAGTTGCCACTAAACTGCATGAGGCAGCTTCATCTTCATCCATGTCACTGCAAAGTGCTGACTTACACTTTCATCTCGCCCACTGGAGCTACTAAGCCAGCAGCCCTAAGCCTCGCTCCGGTACTTCAAGGAGCTGGGTTGGCTCGGGTAGACGCTGGCAGGGGGAAACGCACAATACACCCCAAGCGGCACGTCAGTGCTGCACTCATCGTCCCTATTCCGAATAAGAACGCCACGTGGTCAGCAAAATACGTCACAAGGTCACAGTTTGGGGTGAACGACTACACTTCGGGATACTTACTGGCAACAGTTCCCTTTATTGGAAGGTATTAGCGCCTCTTTGTTGCTGATTCTCCTTGCCGCCACTCAAGTTGTATCAACACTAATTAATCTTAATAATTTATCTTATCTCGAAATTAATTAATCTCCCCGAGCTCTTCCAGCGGGAGATGTTTAATGTAATCGAAAGCGTTTTTTTTAACGGTCTATTTATTTATAGGGAACGTGTTTCACGAGCTTCCTGCTGTTTATGGAAATAAACGTTACCTTTTCTGTAGTAACTATAAAGTATTGAGTTTAGTTATTACTATATTTTACTTGGTGGAAGATCTCCGTAGCAGGAGGTCGCCTGGGTAGGGACCACCACAGTATTCTGCAGCCAAGCAGTAGTGTGTGAACATTACTGAGTTTGAAAGGTATTGCAGCTAGCGAACTTACTTGGCTGTTGAGACTAACTAAGTGCTGGGTATCGCTGCAATGGCCATGGACATGTGTTATCTCTTACCATCAGGAGAGCGTTTCGTTCATCTTATTACGTTTACAAAACAAAAAAATGTTTTTTTTCTATTACGTAACTCGAAACGTTTGGCAGAATGTGGTCCGCTCATAATTTACAATGTAATGGTTTTAAGCCTCCATTAGTTAATTTTCTCTCTACCTCTCTTTCGTAACGATGACAGCTCAGTGACGCGGATGTGGGTTCAAGCCCCAACAATAATCTTAGGCTGTCGTTATACATTCTAGTAATCAACTGGCTAGCTATCAAGTTAAACATCTGTCGCCAAGCACTTAACGATGTGTTACGGCAGCGTCACTTGAAACGTCACACCGGCTCGTCAAGTCGGAGAGGTCGGTATACATTTTGGGGCCCGCGGTCTACAACCGCGTACCCGCCTCCGTACGGGATGCAGCTTCCACCGCGTGTTTCAGAACCAAGTTAAGATCTTGGCTGCTAGAAACCTTGTTTTATGACATTGACGAGTATTTCAAACTTAAAGATTATTGAATTACTAGTAAGTAATTATGATTTTTTTGTCATGTCATTTTAATATATTGACAATATTGTTTTGGTATTGACATATTTTTATATTGACATATTTTATATTGACAGTATTTTTATATTGACAATATTTTTTATATTGACATGTTTGGATATTGACATCCCTTATTTTGACATGTAATCAGTGTTTTAAAACCCATTTAATGACATCTTTAAAATTTTGAAGTGACTTGTAACATTGGTGTTATCAATAAAGTATTTGTATTTGTATTTGTATTTGTAAAGCTAATTTTATTCTAGGCTAGGTGTGTTTACCATCTTCACCACACAGTCACTTAGCATAACGTAAGCTGTGGTCAAACACCTAGACTATTCGCGAGTTCACGCCAACAACGTTGGGTGAAATTTGACAATGCAAATAATTAAAGAATAGATGTTTACAGATTAGTCACGTCTAAGGAGGCTGGGCACATTCCTACCTCCGGGCTCTGGGACAATGTCCCCAGCCACACGTCCCCCGGGACAATGTCCCCAGCCAGGCGTCCCATTAAATTAAGAATGCTCTTATTACGAACCTTGTAAGTAAATAGTGAAATAACGTACCCTGGAAAATTAATATATTTTGTGAATTTTGTCTGTAAGCAGTATTTTAATTAATGTTGAACGTCGCAGATGTTTTTATTAAATTGTTTCGCCTTAGCTAGTTATTTAGTTGCTTATGTTTATCTGAGATGAGGAGCATAGGATTTTAAAGCAGTACGTAACAATATTTCTGTTAAGGCGAAGATTTTTGTTTCTAATTCAGCCTTGTTTTTATAAACTTTCCCACTGCTGGGCCCGGGTCTTTTCTCATTGTAAGAAGGGTCACAGTCTGATTGAGTCCGGCTTTGAGTAAAAAACGCTTTGCGGCATGCAAAGACAATTGTGCATAACGCAAAATGAAAGGTATATAAGTTTATAAAATAAACATTAAAAAAGGTATGGACTACTGCTTACTCTGGTTATACACTCTTGAAAAATTAAAAAATATCCCAAAAATAAAATATGATCTATTTCGAGCGATTTCGATTTTTTTGTTAATTAATTAATGCCAAAATGGGTATGTACCAATAGTTGGTTTTGTACAATGTCAGACAATAATATAATATTATTGATTTTAGACGAAAAATTATTCTATTTATTATAAAATTCATTGAAATTTGTTGCCTATTTTTTGATGTAAAATTATTTTAACGAACGAGATGCTCTTCTAATAGAAAGAGATAACATTATTATGTCCATGACAGCATTGCAGCGATACACAGAACTTTGAGTAGCGAAACAAAGTCCAGGCCATCCTTGCTTTGGCGCTTATTACATTAAGACATTCATGGGTTAGACTTAAAAGCCCTGTAATTTTGCTAAAATACCCTTCAAACCGGAACAAAGTAATGTTTACACACTACTGCTTAGAGGCAGAATATCTACTACGGTGGTACCTCCCTAGATGACCTCCTGCCAAGATCTACCACCAAGTGTATACCTGCTTTAGTACTAAGGATTCAAACGAAATTATAAAAACGCATATTGAAGTATACTCGTATAGAATTTTGCGAGCCCGCCTCAATTTCAGCCGGTTTTTATTCTTCCTATCTCCAAAGATCGCAACGGCCACCGAGGCACTCGTCCAGAAACCAAGCTCATTATCACCTTCAGCATTTTACCTCTCCAATTACGGCGACAAGGGCACTCGCAGCACAAAGCGGTTGAAAGAACCCTCGCCTTAGAAACAAAACCTATTCTCATCCATTGTGGAAACTTCGCGAAAAAACACAAGGGAAAGACAAAAGGTACGAAACACAATTATTCTCGGCTAGCTGCGCCCGCTGTTTCACTCGCAATGCTATTGATGCCGTATATTTTACTGTTTGTAATTAAAAAACCTATATTAGTAAAAAAATATATATTTGTATTAAAAAAACCAATATTTTTTACTGCAATGTATGCGATTCTCTTTCGGAAATTCCGGCTGCTTAGTTGGGCGAATGCCTGGCTTCCAATCTGGAAGTGCCCAGTTCGAATACCACGGCATGTACAACTATTAATTATGTTCGTGTTTGTTTTGAATGAAAAATGAACCCACGCCCGCGCAAGAAACAAAGCTACCAAATGCGCTAACAGAACAGTCAAAGACAGATATAAACTAAAAACATCGTAGGATTTGCTGACATTCGTCAAAGTCGGTGATTTCGATATGGTGTCGTATCGCATACATAAACTTCAATCTTCTAATCGACTTTTCCAATTCTAAATACAGAAAAAATAACGAATTGATTAAAAAAAATATCAAAATACAGCCTGATTTCAATTAGTTCGATAGAGAATGATACTATCGAATAGATAGGTACCTTTTTTTATGTAAACGTAATGAGACGATCGAGGCGCTCTCCTGATGGTAAGAGATTACGCATGTCCATGACCATTGCAGCGATACGCAGAACTTTGAGTAGCAAACAAAGTCCGGGGCATCGCTGCTTTGGCACTCACTACTTTGAGACTTTCGATGGTTGGTCTCAACAGCCCAGTAATTTCACTAGCTGCAGTCCCCTTCAAACCGGAACACAGTAATGTTTACGCACTACTGCTTGGCGGCACAATATCTACATTACCTACCTACCAATACCTACCTACATTATAAACAAAAAAAAAATCCAAGTATCTGTTTTGTCTTATTAGCCCTTTTTTCAAATCTTTCCTCTTTATAATATTAGTATAGATAAATAAAATTAAAATGTGTTCTCACTGAGCTTAACATCAAACCTGACGAAACAAATGCTTATGGACAGTTTCCCATGGTATACAATGGTAATTTTAGTAAAAAATAGGACAAACAGACGTTCTTGTTCACCGCTGAACATCGTATAGCTGTAAGTTGTCGGTTGTAAGAGCCTGTATACAAATTTTCCGAGGCGAACACAAAGCGGCAATAATTGTAAGGAGTTGTTTTCTAAACGTTCTGGGAAATTTACAAAGCGCTTTGTTTGTCTTTTTAGTGTTTCTTTCTGCGTCGCCTGTCGACTACCTTATGTAACGGAAAGTCCGGCCAAATGCGTGTCGGACCCGCGAGCTCGCAGCGAGGAATACACTATTATAATTTAAGGTTTTGATTTATGATTTTTTTTATTGTTTGACATTTGAATTTAATTTTATGACATTTTTATTTATTAAATTTTTTGACATTTTTAATTTTTATGATAATTGTAGGTTTATTGACTAGCACCATTGCATTAGGGAACCCCTGTAAGGATGGTGTAAAATTAAGTATTCAAATAATAAATAAATATGTATATAACTATTTTGTTTCAAGTGTCATCACATTTCTTAATTTACAAAAACTGTTTTTGCATCGTTCGGGATCCTTATATTCCGGTTTTTTTATTCACGGAAAAAATGTTGTTTTTACATAATAATAATGAGACGAACAAGACGCTCTGCTGATGGTAAGAGATAACGCCTGCCCAGTACCATTGCAGCGATACACAGAACTTTGAGTAACAAAACAAAGTTCAGGGCATCACTGCTTTGACGCTCATTACTTTGAGACATTCGATGGTTAGTCTCAACAGCCCAGTAATTTCGCTAGCTGCAATACTCTTCAAACCGGAACACAGTAATGTTTACACACTACTGCTTAGCAGCAGAATAACTGGTACTGCGGTGGTACCTACCTAGACGACCTCCAGCTAAGGAGATCTACCACCAAGTATCTTAAGAAACTTACGATAGTTAGTCATATCTCGTCTATTATATATTCTGGCCGGGCATTGTCAATAATGGCTTAATTAATCACTCGGTCCATAACGTTCTTACCTCACGTATATTTAGCGTGATTAGTGTAAGTCGGATGATATTTAACTTAATGGTAGGTACATGATAAAAATTATTCCATATAAAGGTCGTCCTAAAATAGATTTCATCTAATCGCGATCAAAATTATATTAAATACTTCTTAGTTTTATATAATGTTGTTAGAACAAAATTAATGAAGTGAAAATATTCCTTTTGAATACCTTCTCCTATTTCTGGAGCTAATGAGATGATGGTCTGATGAGACGGATACACTTCGATAGAAAAAGTGTGCGTTTGTTTTGTAAAATTATGAGGAAGTTTCGCTGTCACTTTCTGTTCTCATGTATCTTTTGGTATTTAGAAATAGTCGTGACAATGAAGCGAGTAAGTCTACATTTATTGGTTCTGTCTTAATAATTCTGCAACTAAAACGATTGTAGCGTCTGCACCAAAATCGGTCCATTCTTTTTAACCGACTCAAAAAAAGAGGCGGTTCTCAATTCGACTGCGTATTCTTTTTTTAACTGTTTGTTACGCGATAATTCCGCCAATTATGAATCGATTTCGATAATTCTTTTCTGCTTGCTTCACAGGTGGTCTCATCCCATGTAAATCGATCGAGTAGTTTTTAAAAAAATCAACAAAGATCTAAAAAAAAATTGTATATACATCGATGATATTTTCGTTAACTCGGAAACCTCGCTGTTTCATTGGAGCAATTTTAGTGAAGGGTCAAGGAGCCGATTTGTTTAAATTGTATTTTGTTAAAACAGTCAGACACGTCATAATTATAATACCCCTCTTTTTGCGTCGGGGTTAAAATGACTCACTGAAGTAATAAAGATACTCACTTGTACCGCCGGGTTGGCTCGGAAGTAGACGAACAGGGCGCCAGTGATGGCGAGCAGAGCTACCGCGTTGAGCGCGAGTTGCATGACCCGGAATCGCACCGGGGACGCTTCCGACGCGGCGCCGCGCATGTCGCGCAGCATCTGCCAAACAAAACGGAACTTACTTGCACAACATTTATTTTTCTGTACAGTGAATTCATCATCAACGACCTTCCTTATCTCTTTTTCTGTATAGACCTCTTTGTTGCTGTGCCATTTCGGTCCTATGATAGTCGAAAATTATAAATCTTTAGCCGCGTTAAGTGATTTTTCATTAGGGGCAAAATTTATGGGTTCTCCTCAATGACATGCCACGTCACCGGCATGCTGATGTAATCGCGTCACCGACATACTAATGTGACAGCGTCACCTACATGCTAATAAACCCCGTCGCTGACATGCTGAAGCGACCACATCTCCTACGTTCTTATGTGACACTAGCTGCGCCACTAGGTGTTACCCGCTACATTTTCAGGATAAAAAGTAGCCTATGTGTTTATCCAGGGTGTCAGCTATCTTCATACCAAATTTCATCAAAATTCATTCAGTAGTTTTTGCGCGAAAGAGTAACAAACATCCATACATACACATCCACGGGAACCATAAATTTTACCGAAATAAAAAGTGGCCTATGTGCTATTCCAGACTATAGTCTATCTCTGTGCCAAATTTCATCCAGATATGTTCAGCCTTTCTGGCGTGATTGAATAACAAACATCCATCCATCCAAACTTTCACATTTATAATATTAGTGGAACGAATAAAATATTTTAAAGTGAAAACGTGATTTCTAGTAGGTAGGGGCAAAACTTATCGGTTCTCTTCAATGACATGCTAATATGACCACGTCACCGATATACCAATGTACCAAAATATACAAATACTGACGTCACCGACGCGTCACCGACATGGTAAAGTGACTGCATCTCCTATGTTCTTATGTGACGTGTTGCATAGTTGTTGATACGGGTACCGAAGTTTAAAGTTTCAGTTTTTTTGAGAAGACTCAAAAATACAAATACAAATATGTACATATATTTTATTGATAACACCAATGTTACAAGTCACTTGAAAATTTTAATGTCATGTCATTAAATGAGTTTTAAAACTGTTTACATGTCAAAATAAGGTATGTCAATATACTTAAACATGTCAAAATAAAAAAAATATAGCCAATATGAAAATACTGTCAATATAAAATACGTCAATTTAAAAATATGTCAATACCAAAAAAATACTGTCAATATAATAAAATGACATGACAAAAAAAAACAACCATCTGATTTTTGCTGTAAGGTGCTTCGAAAGTATGTCGACTCTTTACATCTGCATATTTTTGGCGCCGTATACCTGGGATCCGGCAAATAGGCGCCGTCGGCCATTTAAAAGTTATATACATTAAATGAATTTTCTTAATTAATAGATGTATTAAGTATTGTAAAGCAAGTATTGATAGCTTTATGAAAGCATTTTAATTAACGATTGAGTTGAAAGCGGGCACTTGTACGTGTTCATCTCGGGGCACGCCTGCGTTCTGCCTTTGTAGTTTGTCTCCGAGTTCATTGATATTGGACAAACTAACGCAATTCTAGCCGTAGAACATTTTTATAGTTTCTGTCTGGGAGAAATTTTTTACTTTTCAATCTGTTTGATTGCCAATCAGTAATATGCTTTATACGATGGTCTCAATGTTAAAGATAAAATTACCAATAACATACGCTAAGCAAGTTTCATCGTCACAAATTTTGTTGGACAAATATATCTACCAAGACAGGCCACTCAGCCAGATCTTCGGCTTTTCGTTGCTACTGCTACTGCCAGCTTTTTTACATATATCGTCACTCTACCTAGTTTCACGGCGTCCTACACTACGATACTAACACTATAAGATTTCATATTTCATCGTGACGAGCGTAGACTGAACCAAACACAATACTTTTTTGAACCTGATTTTTACTATCTTCAATTTAGATATTAAAGTTTGCACTATAATCACGTTAAGTTTTCCAATACAGCCGGTATATGTCTGTTTTTGTATGTTTCTTTCAATCCAAAGGTTGTCTGGAAGAAACCGCTCTAGGCGATAAGACCGCCGTTATACACCATATATTTATTACTTTGTTTTGTTAGGTTCTTTATCACTTTTTTATGTTTTATATTTGTGTGTTGTGTTTTGTTTTGGTGTGTAATAAAGTTGTATTCTATTCTATTCTATATTTATGTATATAAAATAGAGAAGCATTAGTTTCGTCGTTTTCATTACCGTTCGGCTGTATACCCCGAAATGTAATCAACAGACCACACAGTATTCACCTTTGTGTGCGGCTGTCGAAGACGGTAACCTTTCACTAACGCGCTCGTTAATCAGCGATGAAAGCCTCACGGAAATGAACAGGATGCTTTAGATTAAAGTGATTAAATCATTAGAACCTGAGAAGTTATTACAAGATTCGACACTTTACTCGAATGAAGCTCTCGGAGCTCTGATTGAAGCCTAAATGTTCAATTTGAGCGTTCACTTGAAGAAGAACAAGACACGAGTTGCCGTCAATTACATCCTAAATAAACAATTTATTTGAATAAATTCCCTTTTTCGTGAGCTTTGGAATTCCTAGAACTTAATACAATAGATACTTTATTGATAACAAATACAATTACACCAAAGTTACAAGTAATTTTTCCATTCATATTTTTTTTTAGTTTTCCCGCTACACGTTTTTGGGATAAAAAGTAGCTTATGTGTTAATCCAGGGTCTGAGCTACCTCCAGACCAAATTTCATCCAAATCCGTTGAGTAGTTTTTGCGTGAAAGAGTAACAAACATCCACCTAAACTTTCACATTTATAATATTAGTGGGATAACATGAAATATGTCAAATATAAAATTCTGATTGAATGTCAATAAAAAAATTATAGTCATTATTAATTCAATAAATAATTGTCAAACAAGGTTCTTGTTTTCAAGGTTTCTCGAGGTGCTTCTGAAGCACGCGATGGAAGGTGCATCCCGGACGGAGGAGACAGTATCTGAAGTCTACCACCGAATCACCGAAATATTACTGGTAAATCCAAATGAAAACAAAAAAATCATTGGATCTCTTGGGAAAGCATTCGGTTTACGGAGTGATTCGATAAGTAAATACTAAGCGGAAAGGAGGTCATGGTACCGATAATTATGAATAACTTGAAATAGAAACAACTCTGAAATCAAAATTAACAAACCCATCGTCTTTCCTTTTAACACAGCTGGGTATCGGGCTTTAAATAAAAAAAAAAAAACATAGTAATCTGAAATTAATAATTATTTTATGTATGTTTTTTAAGACACATAATACGAGTATGTAGCAAAACACAAAAGAAATTAATTATTTAAAAATATACATTTAGTGACAGAAAAATGTCAAGATTTTTAATAGAAATTATCATTATTATAAAATGTAATAACAAAAATCAATTATAATAAAAATTTAAAAAATAAAACACAAAACAAACACATTATGGCATCTGTCTCGATCGTATAGCAAAATTTAATTAACACGTAACCTTGTAGAATCTGCTATTTAGTTCATAATGGCGCGTAAAAGAATTTCCACACCACCATTTTTCATTTTTACTAAATATACCCAGAGGTTTCGTATAATAACATAATATTTTAATACAAATACAGAATCCTAAATGTTCTTTGAAATTCCTTTGAGTCAAATTCAAAGGAATATCTTCTAAGAAATGATTAAGTTATGTTAATTTTTACATTGGCAGTAAACTAAAGATAAAATTCAAATTGCCCAACGACCTTACTCAACTCTGGAAATCGGGCCGTTGATCTAGAAATCTCATTATTTACTCCGCCTGAACGCATTTTCGCTATCTGAAAAAAGTGAATTGAAAATATTCAGCGCGATTACAGCTATATCTATTGGAGAGAGAATCTTTTAATTCACACTCTACGGAACCCAGCGATGCACTTTGTTAAGCGATGAAACGGGCAGCAGCACGGAGCACGCTTAGAAGATACCGGCTTCACTCTCGGCTTGAAGTAAGTAACTTACTCAGGCAATGTTCCACTGTCTAGCGGTCCGCACAATGAACGTGGAATCAAATCGTTTTGTTCGAGTTTTTGAAACGTCGACCATGAAACGTTGCATGTTTTTCGAGCTCCTGGCTGACCGATAGAGGAATGGGCATGAAGGAACTGGGGCGTGTAGTTCTTATGTTCTCTCCGAAATGAATCTGATAAAAAACCGATAAACTAGCAACTTTGCGACGATGCAACGATACGATACTTTGCAATAATAGTGATTACATACAATAATAATTTCATTTTTTTTTTTTTTTTTAATGTTTGACAGGGTAGTTGTTTGACCACAGCTCACCTGATGTCAAGTGACGGTGTGGTCGAAGATGGGAAAGCACACCTAGCCTGGAATGGAACTGGCTCTCAAGTGAGGCTGCCGGAACACACCGTTAAATGCTTGGCGGCAGATTTTCAACTTGAGGGTGGTAGCTAGCCAGCCGAGTACTAGAAAGTACCCTACCACCATGCTATGGTTTCCTCACGATGTTTTCCTTCACCGGCAGCTCAAGCTCATTGTTGGGGTTTGAACCCACGCCCTTCGGCATGCGAACCTACCGCGCTAACCACTGAGCTATCATCGCTACAAGAAACACACAAGAAGAACGAAAGATACAAGAAACACTTTCATAGAAAAGGAGTGTACTTTTTTCAGGGATTATTTATGTATGTATGTATGTGAGTTTCTTTATTCCACTATAACTTTTAAATACCACTATACCACTATAAATTTTGTAGCGATGATAGCTCAGTGGTTAGCGCGGTAGGTTCGCATGCCGAAGGGCGTGGGTTCAAACCCCAACAATGAGCTTGAGGTACCGGTGAAGGAAAACATCGTGAGGAAACCATAGCATGGTGGTAGGGTACTTTCTAGTACTCGGCTAGCTAGCTACCACCCTGAAGTTGAAAATCTGCCGCCAAGCATCTAACAGTGTGTTCCGGCAGCCTCACTTGAGAGCCAGTTCCATTCCAGCCTAGGTGTGCTTTACCATCTTCGACCACACCTTCACTTAACATCAGGTGAGCTGTGGTCAAACGCCTAGCCTGTCAACAATAAAAAAAAATAAAAAAAATACTAAAACAGATTTAGATGTATGGGATATCGTTAGAATCCTAACATCATACCGTATGACACTGGCAATTATATTTTTGAAAAATAAAATCTATTTTGAGCATTATTGATTTGCTTAATTAAGCTTGTTGTACGTTATCGCACGCGGTGACGTCATAATCGAGCAGTCGTCAAATTTCTGTGAAATTTACACTTTTTTTAATTCCAGCCCAACACCTTACGACCAACTATATATAGTGTAAGTGTCTTTATGTGAGCGTGTGACTGACTTTATAGGAGAGAGTAGGTTTAGAGTATGACAGTTCTGTTGGCTCATTGGTAGTATGTCTGCTTCAAGATCTGTAGGGCGTGGGTTTGATTCCATGTATTTACAAAAAAAACTTTTTAAGTAATCTATCAGTTATCAGTTATTTTATTTATTTAGCTGACTTCCAGAGTACAAGCTTTGCTTAGTATGGGGTCAGATGGCGCTGTGTGTCCTACAATGTTTATTTACAAATTTTATTTATATACGTCTGTGGGTGTGATGTACATGAATGGGAATTGTTTAAGAATGAATCTATCAAAATGTAACCAAAACTCTTTAACAAATACTAAACTTTTACTCGTGTAACAAATACTAAACTGTTTAATTGTAATTTAATTGTTCATCAATCGGCTATCACATCCTTGAAGAGCAGTAAATTCATTAACTTGAAGTTACGATCGAGAACGCTTTGTACCGAGATTCCCAATTTATACAAATCAAACTGATTTCCCCCAATTTTGAAATTAATGGGATTTAGATTACTGTCAATGAACAAAAAATATTTGAAGAAAAAACAAAAGTGTACTTCGGAAACTCTTTTTGTAGCGATGATAGCTCTGTGGAAAGCGCGGTCGGTTCAAACGATGAAGGGCGTAGGTTCAAATGCCAACGATGACCTTGAACTGTCGGTGAAGATAAACATTGTGAAGGAACCATAGCGTGATGGTAGAGGATGGATGATTTACTTGGTAGTAGATCCTTAGCAGGAGGTCGTCTGGGTAGGTACCACCGCAGTACCAAGCATTCTGCCGCTAAGCAATAGTGTGTAAACATTACTGTGTTCCGGTTCGAAGGGTACTGCAGCTAGCGAAATTACTGGACTGTTGAGACTAACCATCGAAAGTCTCAAAGTAATGAGCGCCAAAGCAGCGATGCCCTGGACTTTGTTTTGTTACTCAAAGTTCTGTGTATCGCTGCAATAATCATGGTCAGGCGTTATCTCTTACCATCAGGAGAGCGACTTGTTCGTCTCATTACTACTTACATTAAAAAAAAAAAAGGTGGCAGTTTCTAGTACTCAGTTGGTTAGCTACCAGCCTCAAGTTGAAAATCTACTAACAGTGTGTTTCGGCAACTTCACTCGAGAGCCAGTTTCATTCCATTCTAGGTTCGTTTCCCATCTACAACCACACCTACACTTCACATCAGGCGAGCTGTCAAAATCAACTAACAAACAATCTTCCAATATTTAATCATTTATTATGCTACGTAATGAAACATGCAACTGAAAATATCATAGGTTTAGTAGGTATTCTTGGTAAGCTCAAAGTAGCACAACGCGCTATGGAGAGGGCTATGCTCGGAGTTTCCCTGCGAGATCGAATCAGGAATGAGGAGATCCGTAGGCGAACCAAAGTTAGCGACATAGCCCAACGGATTAGCAAGTTGAAGTGGCAGTGGGCAGGGCACATAGCACGCAGAACTGATGGCCGATGGGGCTGCAAAGTTCTGGAGTGGAGACCACGGACCGGCAAGCGCAGCGTAGGACGTCCACCCACAAGGTGGACAGACGACCTAGTAAAGACCGCAGGAACGCGCTGCATGCGAGCCGCTTCCAACCGGTCTTTGTGGAAGTCTATGGGGGAGGCCTATGTCCAGCAGTGGACGTCCTACGGCTGAAATGATGATGATGATGACGATGATGATTAATATAAGAACATTAATTTACAAAATAACCATGAAAATTGTATAAATAAAATCTTTTGAATACATTTCCAGTACTCGGTAAGTAATTGAAAGATAAACAATTTTCCCATTTTCTTAGAAAACCGGCTGAGGAAGTTTCCTTTTGAAAACCGCTGATTTGAGGGAAAGACGTACCTTGGCGCGGCCCGTTGCCACGCAAACTTGAGCTAAGAGGAGTTAAGGCTTTATAAATCCTTGTCCTTCGAGAAGGCCAGAAATTCTGTCCTACTTATACACAAACTACAACTGTTGGTCTCATTTTTTTCCGGACCAGAAGGTTGTCTCACAGAATCCTATTACTATAATTTTAGACCGTCTTTCTGTTTCTCGATCGTTCCTAATTTTCGACGTAAAACGTCTTTCATTTCAGTCAGTAGGCGGTCACTTGCGATAAAATACGCTAAGTCAAGATTGCTTGTAACTTTGGAAATATAGCACCTTCCGCTATTATTTTATAACTAGGTACTTAGAGAATAGAAGCCATTACTCGGCAGTAACTGGCGATGTGATCGCCCGACGCATTCAGAACTAAATTTATCATCGCGTCCAATATTCTCCGCAAAAAAAGAAAGTATTTAAGTATTCTGTCAGCTGTCTAGTTCCCATAGTACAAGCTTTGCTTATTTTGGGGCTAGATGGCGCTGTGTTAAATGTCTTCCAATGTTTATTTACTTAGTATATTTGTCGATGGAATTTTGGCGGGAACGCGGGAAGAGTCGTGTCGCTCCGTTGTATTTTTTTTCCAAAACTCGTGTTTTGTCGAGTATTTATGCATAAAAATGGTGGTGTTTTATTCATAAAGTGCTGAATTACAAGTGTGAGTGTGGGAAAATGATATAATGTGGTGAAAAATGACTTTTCGTGTTGCTTCCAAAACTCCATCCAAGCTTTATAGTAAAGTCACTACTACTTTACTAAACTGGACTTGACTGACACGGACTGTACTTGACCAAGACTGGACTTTGACAATAACTTTAGCTACAAGGACGATTTGAAACTTGAAAATATATAAATACTTGACACTGGCAAATGCTAAAACGCGACGCTAAAACCAAAGAAAAAAAAAAAAAAAAAAAAAAAAAATATTTGTCGATTGAAGCGGAAGTGGTCGCATTTGACAGAGCACACGAAGTTCTAGTAGGTGTGATTTATAAAAGTCATACTTATGACAAGTTGTAGAATAGACAAAGGTGTGGTTTTTGCAGAAATTTGATGACTACTGGACTATGACGTCGCCGCGTGCGATACGTAACGTACAGAAATGGCGTGTAAGAGCTCAGAAAGCAAGTGAGACATTCCGTTCTTGGCGACCCGCTTTGATCTCGGCGGACATTATCGACGCCTACTCGTTTTTTTTAAATATGAGTGTGTTGTATGGTCGAAGTCCAATAATCTTGTCCAATTTTTGAAATCATTATTATCCGAAAATTTAACTGCCTTTTTAGCTCTGATTTTTGAACTGAAGAGTATGGGTTCGATTCCCCCCTAAAACAATTTTTTTTGTTACAATAATTGATATTTATTTTGTTTTGTTCTATATGCATGTAAAAATAAATGCATGTTGTTTATTTCAGCTATATTTATTGTTCAATTGTTGATAGACACTAACCCATTTTCAATATATTAATAATTTTAATATGTCAAATTCACTCCAAATATTTCGCTCTTCATCGTAACTTCCCAAGCAAACCTGTCTTAAGAATTCCTTAAAATACGAAATATAGCCTCGAAAACTAATTCTTGGGTTTCTTTTATCATGAAAGAAACTCGCAGATTTTCGGCGAAGACAATAATTTATTTTAAACTTTCTGCCTACACAGTACTGTTGACTATATGGATGAATGTTTTATTTTTTTTTCAATGTAGAGTTGTCTAATTGGCTTGTCATAAGGTTCATGTGGAATTATTTAAAAAAAGAAAAACAGAACGTACCCACTTAAAATTTGCTATACATATATGAGTCTTGATGAGTCTCTATGAAACATTTCACGACGGATGAGATTGTTGCCTTTTTTGGTACTTACACAAGTTTCATTTCTCTTTGAACCCTATTCTAAAATCAACAAGTTACGAATTTGCTAGCTAGTAAGAGATATATGAATAACTAGCTGCGCCCCGCCGCGTTACCCGCTACATGTTTTAGGATTAAAAAGTAGTATATATGTTAATCCAGGGTCACAGCTACCTCCATACCAAATTTCATCCAAATCCGTTTAGTAGTTTTTGGGTGAAAGAGTAACAAACATCCATCCAAACTTACACATTTATAATATCAGTGGGATGCGCCGACATATTCCAAGCTTTGCTAAGCTAATCTCATTAGTGTAGGGTAGATGACGCTTCTAGAGTTATCTCGGAATGCAGCTGCGCTCTGAATGGAGCAGCGGAGACGTTAGTCATGGCCACTGCAGACAGACACAAAGCCAATGATTTGCTCTAATTCCTTTAACTTAACTGAATTTCCGGAGAACAATATTTTGTATAACGCTAATGTTATACAGGCGAAAATTTGTGAGTACCTATGTTTGTACTACTTCAAGCTCAAACGATGCTATTGTCAAGTTCGGAGATGTTATTCCTAGTCATGGTATTGGTGCCAGTATATTGATACCTTACTCTGACGTCGGCTCCATGCTTAAGAAACGTTTATGTCATGCATGGGGAAGGCATACATATGATCAAACAGAGGTGTTTATTAAAGGTTCTTGGTATGCTACACTTGATGTTCAAATTAACTCCAAACCTTGGTTTTGCAAAAATAAATTCTTTTTCAACAGAAAGTTCTATTCTACAATTTGCCGTATGCGTTTTGGTCATTGTCGATTAAATTATCATCTTTTCCGCCTCAGGATGTGTAACTCTCCTCATTGTAAATATTGTTTAGCGCAAGAGGTCGAATCTCTTGATCATGTCTTTTTTGATTGTCCGTCGTTTGGCATTCAGCGCCTTATGCTCATAGACGGACTACTTGAAATATTTAAAAACTCTGAATCGGTCCCGCATTGCATCAAGGAGTTGCTTATAAATACCTCAACGTATAAACATTTATATACTTATATAAATAATACTGTTAGTGAAATATAGTGTAATAATGTGTGTAGTATAGCATGTGTGTAATGTACCTAATATAAATAACGTATGACATTGTTTAGAAATTTCCATTGATGAATGTTAATAACACTTAAGACAAGGCAGTATGGCTTTACAGCTTTAGCCTGCCCGATGGGGCAAATAAAAAAAAAAATCAAGCTCAAACGGCTATTTATTTTATAATGGCAAATGTATTTACACGAATATTTTTTTCAAATGTCTCATGTCTCATCAGCATCATCTCAGCCGTAAAACATCCACTGCTGGACTTAGACCTCCTTCAAATTTAATTTAATTTATTTAATTGACTTGTAACTTATGTTATTAATAAAGTACTATGACTATGACTAATGATTGTCGTGAAGACCGATAAGAAGCGGCTAGCATCCAGCGCGTTCCTGCGGTCTCTATTAGGTCGTCTGTCCACCTTACGCTGGTCCGTGGCCTCCATTTGTGAGCTTTGCAGCCCCATCGTCCATCAGTTCTGCGTTATATGTGCTCTGCCCACTGCAGCTTCAACTTGCTGATTTTCTGGGGTATGTCGGTAACTTTAATTCGTCTACGGGTCTCCTCATTTTTGATTCGATCCTACTGATAAACCCCGAGCACACTCTAATAAAGCTCACAGTCACGTTTCAGAGACATTTATAAACCATCACTAGTAATGTCTTACAATGGAATATTTTTTCTTTCTTTCTACACGTTAGTTATAAAGACCTAATTGGCATGGCACCAACATCGAATACAAAACTCATTTATTTTGAAAAATTAACAATGTATAAAGAAAAATGATGTCTACTTACTCTGTGATGTAGGGACATGTTGCTTCCATTCTGGAATCGGACGATCGTCTGCAGGGACGCCGGAGTCGACATACTTTTGGTTATCGAAGAACTTCCCGTTTCTTTCTCTTGCTGCTCTTTCAGCATCAACCCTCGCGCTATCTTCGCGTTCAGGCTTTTGTTCACGTGCTGATGCGGGAGCAGTGGGGCTTCCATTGTCTTTGTCGTGTACGAGGGCGAGGACGTCTGACTGAAAGAGTCGGAGGATACATTCGAATCCTGTCGCACGCTAATGTTGGATCCGGAGCTGGGAGAGCGTTTCATTTGTCCGTTAGTGTTTATCGGCGGGAGGGTCTCGGCGATCTTCTGTGATGGCCGCCTCGGAATGGTTGGCTGCGGGTTCTTGTTGCAGTCGAGTCTCGGCACCGACACCGGCGCCACGGTGCGCGTGCTCCGCTGGTTGCCGTTCGGGTCAACAGTGGTGATGGGTCGTGGCGGGGTCACGGGAGGGACTCTTCGCGGCGGCTGCGGGGAGGAGCGGCGTGGGGGCGCGGGGGGCGGCACGGGTAGTGGCGCGGGCGTGATCGGGGCGGTTCGTAACGGGACGGGCGGCGGTTGAGGCGGCAGTACTGGCTGGATTTGTGGTGGTGGCGGCAACTGCAACAAATACAAGTTCATATGAACGTTAAACGGATGATGTAGAATGGTTTGCGAGGAAACCATTTAGTATACCGCGTTTGATTAATAAATTATTAGTCAGTCTGCTATAAAAAAATGCTTGCAATCTGCCGCCAAGCCTCTGTATGCTGGCAGCATCACTCGAGAACCAGATATCCTGAGGATGACAGATGTGTGTCGTGTTCTCACACATCATCGTAAAGCCGGGTGGACCTAAGCTTCCAGAGATGGAGTCTGGTTGAGACTAGCACTGTCGAAGTAGCAGATGAGTGCGCAAGCGTGCCCGCTTCTCCAGCTCAAGGTGCTGAGATTGAACACCCCCAGGGTTTTTAGTGGGTATACTGGAGAGTCCCACATAACTACCCTGCGACCTTTGTGGCCGGTGGTACCCGCAAAGAATTTTCCCTGAGTTTTTTTTTTTTTTTTTTATGTAAAAGTAATGAGACGATCGAGGCGCTCTCCTGGTGTTAAGAGATAACGCCTGTCCATGACCATTGCAGCGATACACAGAACTTTGAGTGACAAAACAACGTCCAGGGCATCGCTGCTTTGGCACTCATTACTTTGAGACTAGATGGTTAGTCTCAACAGCCCAGTAATTTCGCTAGCTGCAGTACCCTTCAAACCGGAACACAGTAATGTTTGCACACTACTGCTTGGCGGCAGAATATCTGGTACTGCGGTGGTACCTACCTAGATGACCTCCTGCTAAGGAAATCTACCACCAAGTAAAAGGTAGTTTTTCAAGAATGTTTTTTTTAATGCAAATTGCAAGTGCTATAACAATAGTTTTTTTTGACAGCGCAGTGCTATTGGTACAACAAACCAAAATGGTATTTCGGTATTAATTACTATAAGACAATTTCAAAATGTGGAAAAAATAATAAGGTCAGTGTGGAGTGGGTTGCGAAGAGAGCTGAGCTGACCTTGATCACGGGCGCGGGCGGCGGGATGCGCGAGGGCGGGCAGTAGGGCAGCGCGTCGGAGGGGCAGTACACGAAGCCGGCGGGGCGCGGCAGCGGCGCGTGCGGCGCGCACGCGGCCGTGGAGTGCCGCCGCGGCGTGCCGCTGGGCCGCAGCAGCTCCAGGAGTTTCTCGCCCGGAGTCGCCGCCAGGCTGCCCGCGCGCCCGCATCTGCTGATATCAAAACAAATACTATTTTTTTTCAATCCTTATTTTTGTCAGGGGACTTATTCAAACATAAGTACATAGGTACCTACACACGCGTAGTACATTGGTTTCTTCTAGGTAAACGTGCTCCATTTTAATTATTTGTAGCGATGATAGCTCAGTGGTTACTGCGGTAGGTTCGCATGCCGAAGGACGTGGGTTCAAACCCCAACAATGAGCTTGAGCATCCGGTGAAGGAAAACATCGTCAGGAAACCATAGCATGGTGGGTACTTTCTAGTACTCGGCTGGCTAGCTACCACCCTCAAGTTGAAAATCTGCCGCCAAGCATCTAACGGTGTGTTCCGGCAGCCTCAGTTGAGAGCCAGTTGCATTCCAGGCTAGGTGTGCTTTACCAACTTCGACCACACCGTCACTTAACATCAGGTGAGCTGTGGTCAAAAACCTAGGTAAAAAAATAAAAAATATTAGTTTCAAGAAGTTGCCTTACCATCATCATGCAAATAAAAATTAGACTTTGGCATAATGAAAGCATACTCATAAACATACTATAGCACGCATACTCGACATTTCGTCCGCCAGACTCTTCTTCATGATCATAATAAGGGTTAAAATGATAATTTCCGCAGCACGTTGCGTGAAATTCCGTAATTAATCACGTCGCTTTGTCACTCTCGCGTGACAGATCTTCGAGTGTCACCTTGTGCCGTCATATTCAGATGAAATTAAAGTGACAGATTGTATACAACCGGTTAGGAACGCCGCTGCCAGTAACAATTTGTATGGGTGTAGCCACTTCAAGATCCCGAACTGCTGGAAATACATTTGTCTTCGTAAAATGAGAAATTGTAGACTGTTTGCGGAAAGTTGTACAATACTATAGCCCGGCAGTGAGTTTAAGTTGGTGCTTTTACTTAGTTGTAAAAGTCTATCGTAGTGCTTAGTTACTTGTAAGTCGAATTGGAAGCTTAAGTTTAAAGCTCTCAATTTTCTTTTATCACAATTAACGTAAAATTTGCTAAAGAATATAATTGTTTTATTTTATAAACTGTCCAAATGCTGGACGCTAGTCTTTCCTCGATGTGAAAAGGGTAAGGCCGTAATCTACCACGCTGGTCAAGTGCGGGTTGGTAAACTTCGCATATCTACGAGATATTTTTTAAGAACTCTTAGTCCTCCTTCTTAGTTTTCCTGCGTATGGAGGTAGCTGAGACCCTGGATCAACATAGGCCACTTTTTATCCCGAAAATATGTAGCGGGTAACACCGCGGAGCGCTGCTAGTAAAAAATAGATTTTATTCTGGAAATGTTACGATAACGTGGACTAGGTTCCAGGATAACGCGGCAAGTCTCAAACAGATTGAGTTTGAACTATAGCTGCTGAAACAACAATTATAACTTGACACCATCCTATTTCTGTTTTGCTTTCCATCCAAAGGTTGTCTGGAGGAATTCGCTCTAGGCGATAAGACTACCCTTATACACCAAGTATGTATTCTATTTTTTTGTTATGTCAATTATCTTTTTTTTAGGGTTCCGTACCCAAAGGGTAAAAACGGGACCCTATTACTGAGACTTCGCTGTCCGTCCGTCCGTCCATCCGTCTGTCACTAGGCTGTCTCTCAAGAACCGTGATAGCTAGACAGTTGACATTTTCACAGATGATATATTTCTGTTGCCGCTATAACAACAAATACTAAAAAACAGAATAAAATAAATATTTAAGGAGGCTCCCATACAACGTGATTTTTTGCCGTTTTTGCACAAGCTCTGCTTAGTTTGGGGCCAGATGGCGCTTTGTGTACAGTCCTATGATATTTATTTATTTATTTCTAGATAATGGTACGGAACCCTTCGTGCGCAAGTCCGACTCGCACTTGGCCGGTTTTTTATATTTCATATTTGTACATTGTTGTGTTTTGTTTTGGTGTATAATAAAGTTATATATTCTAATCTAGTTATATTCTATTTAACTATGTTTCAGCGTGTTACTAGTACTGAAAATCGTAACGAGCAGAAGTTTGTGCACTAAGCGCTATCTAGCTTTTCATTAAACGACAGGGTTAAGCTGCCCTTTGACCACAACTTTAACTTCCACTGGACACTTAGTTGCATGCTTGTTAAGTTATCTAGTTCAAAATGTATCCGTACTTGGTGGATATTCCCCATGTACGTAAGCGTTTTTTAAATGTAAAAAGTAATGAGACGTACGAGACGCTCTCCTGATGGTAAGAGATAACGCCTGTCCATGACCATTGCAGCGATACACAGAACTTTGAGTGACGAAACAAAGTCCAGGGCATCACCGTTTTGGCGCTCATTACTTTGAGACTTTCGATGGTTAGTCTCAACAGTCCAGTAATTTCGCTAGCTGCAATACCCTTCAAACCGGAACACAGTAATGTTTACACACTACTGCTTAGCGGCAGAATAACTGGTACTGCGGTGGTATCTACTGAGACGACCTCCTGCTAAGGAGATCTACCACCAAGTGAATTGTTAAGCAGGATGCAGTCTAAGATGAAGCACGCTCACTCAAAGTTCTGTGTATCGCTGCAAGGTCATGGACATGGACAAGCGTTATCTCTTACCAACAGGAGAGCGTCTTGTTCGTCTTATTACTATTTACATTAAAAAAAATATAGGTCAGGCTGTGGTCAAACGCAAAACCTATTTCGTATAAAAAACCGGAACACGGTAAGGTTTACACACTACTGCTTTGCGGCAGAATATTTGGTACTACAATGATACGTATCTGGACGACCTCCTGCTAAAAAAATCTACTACCAAGTGAAAAAAAAAAAATTGTGCATACCATAAACAGAAAAAAGTACAGAGAACAAAAGAACCTTATGAACTAGTGCCACAAGTGTCGGCCTTATCGCTAAGAGCTATCTGTTCCAGGCAACCAATAAAAACACGATAGATAACATAAGAAACAGACGGGAGATGTTACACTTATAAGAAAAATAAATAAAAATAAAACATAATATAGTAAGTATTTAAAAATAATCATAATAACATCTTATATATAACATAGTATAATTTTGTATATATGTCGTTCACAAACGTGGTACCTTCCGCAATTGGATGAGATTGGCGGGATTTGCGGGAAAGCTACGGGATCCGGAGAAATCTGCCAGATTCATACACCGATGACGCATCCGATATAACGAGACGGCGGCGTCTAGATCGGAGCCCGAAGCGGCTTTACTTAATGTACCGAAAACAAGATATTAGAGCCGTGTTTAGTTGCGACGATGTGGGAACAATGTCTACCAACAAGTGTATACGCATCAACCGAGCTAAGGTAAGTGGTATATCTTTTTGTTTTTTACTTTAAGATGGTTCGATTTCCATACAAATAAATTTTGACATTTATGGACAAATGGAGCATAACTGTACAGTGAAATCACAGCTACTGGCATTTATTTGCGTTAAATCACAATTGCTTGAATAAAACAGTAGATTATTAGCTATTCAAAAATCATAAATTTGATTTATTTAAGCAATTGTGATTTACCGCAAATAAAGACCAAAATAAATGCCAGTAGCTGTGATTTCACTGTAAAATTATGTTCTATTTGTCCATAAATGGCAAAAAATTATTTGCATGGAAATTGTACCACCTTAAGAGAAAATGCGGTCTACGATGAAGTACAATTCCCTAAATTGAACCAGATTATATCTTCCGGGGGGCGCTCACTCGGGCAGCACATTCCACTGCTTATGGGTTCGTATGATGAAAGTAGAATTGAAACATTCAGTTCGAGTTTTTGGGAGATGTACCATGCACCAATGTAGTATATGCACATGTTTTGTAGCGATGATAGCTCAGTGGTTAGCGCGGTAGGTTCGCATGCCGAAGGGCGTGGGTTCAAACCCCAACAATGAGCTTGAGCTGCCGGTGAAGGAAAACATCGTGAGGAAACCATAGCATGGTGGTAGGGTACTTTCTAGTACTCGGCTGGCTAGCTACCACCCTCAAGTTGAAAATCTGCCGCCAAGCATCTAACGGTGTGTTCCGGCAGCCTCACTTGAGAGCCAGTTCCATTCCAGGCTAGGTGTGCTTTACCATCTTCGACCACACCTTCACTTAACATCAGGTGAGCTGTAGTCAAACAACTAGCCTGTCAACCATTAAAAAAAAAAAATGTTCATAATCTTTTTTTATAATGTAATAGGTTACATTATAAAAAAAAATTACTGACGCAAATTTTGTAACTGGTTTTTTTTATTATTTATTTATTTATAATTATACGCTCCACAGACACTGGGGTCCGTGACCTTTGTCAACTTTAATTACATTTTTTTTTTATAAAAGCGACACGGGTTAGGGTCAACTGTATATACCTATACATTCATTGCTAGATGCAAGACACTGTTTATATAGACAGATACACATTTGGACACAATATTTATTTATTTATTTACACCTAATACTAATTACTGCTTGAATAAAACAGTAGTTCTTTAAGACAGTCTACATCCCTTTATCTTTATACACCTAAACACTCAACTTCTTTTTATAGTGGTGCCTTTACTGTAAAGGCCATTAGGTTATGGAATGCTTTGCCTGTCTCTATCAGACAGTCACAGTCTTTAAACATTTTTAAGGACAGAGTAAAGTCGCATTACTTGTGTGCATGTACGTCGCTGCTGATGTTGGTTTTTATTTTACTTTTGATTTTATCTTAATGTATATATGTATATGTATGTGTATATTATAGCCTATATATATTGTTTACTGTATATGTATTATGAGTGTATACATGTTTATATATGTAGATATTTCGTTTTAATCAAATGATTATTTTTTATATACCTACTTACTATATTATGTTTAATTTTTATTTTATTTTTATTTCTTATTAGTGTTACATCTCCCGTCTGTTTCTTAAGCTTTCTATCGTATTTTTCTTTTCTTGGTTGCCTGGAAGAGATCGCTGTTAGCGATAAGGCCGCCACTTGTGTCACTAGATAATAAGGTTTTTTGTTCTCTGTACTATTTACTGTATAATGATGTGCACAATAAAGAGTTATATCTATCTATCTAGATTATGCTTATAATCTACCGTTTCATTCAATCAATTGTGATTTACCGCAAATAAAGACCAAAATAAATGCCAGTAGCTGTGATTTCACTGTAATATTACGCTCCATTTGTCCTTATCTAGCAAAAATTTATTTGTATGGTAATCGTACCACCTTAAGGCGAGATGGTATTGCATTTTTCCGAGATACGAATTAACCAAACGTGTCGTACGGCCAAGGAATGATGGTAAGTGATGATAAAACAAGCTGTCTCGGATTCACTCCGACCTTGAAAAGTTCCATATTTTATCCGTCAGGAAACAAGGAAGCAGCTTATTCAGTTTCCGCGAGCGCCAAAATCATAACCGTTCTCTTTGCGTAGTTGAGTAATGGCCGGTAAGCGTGACTCGGGCGCGGCGTCCATTAGCTGGCATCCGATCGAAGGCCGGCAGACAGTTTTATTCGACGAGTTAGGCCTGCTGGACTTAATTGCTTCGCCCCAGGACTGACCTTGAGACGGCGCCGCGGGCTCCGGCGAGTTTACGTTTCAATCTTCACCTTACTGTAAACTTGCCGCAAAGTTTTACACCGCGAACAAGACCTGACTGAGTTTTGGCGGGAACGCGGAAAGTGTCGTGTCACCCCCATTGCATTTTTTTCCAAAACTAGTGTTTTTAAAGAACGAAAGAAATAAAAAAAAATATTTTGTAACAACAAAAATAATAACAAACAGTTTCAAAATAGGGGCTCACCTCAGCATAATACTGGTCATACTAAGTGGTATGACCAGCTTTTCGTGTGTGTAGAAATAGTAGTATTGATAAAGTACCGAGCAAGCACCAGTGTGGGAAAGTGCTATAATGAGGTGAAACATGACTTTTCGTGTTGCTGCCAAAACTTGACATTTATTGGTATCTTTTAGTTTTTTCATTTCATTTTAAAGATATAATTAGTAGCCATGTAGGGGCACAGTGTCTTTGCTGAGAGCGGCGGATGTGAGTGAGAGGGGGAAAAGTCGATTACTAAATAATTGATTTTTCACCCTTTAAAATAAATTGATTTGATTTTAAAATAAATTGATTTGTAAAAAATCGTTTAAATAAAAATTCGTGTGTGTGGAAGTGGAATTCGAAACCAGGACCTCTAGTTTGGAAGCGAGACGGTATCTCACCTAGGCTGCCGAATAGAGACTTACCTCGCCTTAATGGAATCTGAATCTTCCCCCGCGCTGGTCTGCAGCTGCATACCGCCCTGCGCCCACGTCACGGTCAGCCAATCTGCAACAAGCATACGAAATATTTAACTACTCGTAATGTACCAAGGAAACTGACGCGGTTTTTCGACCACCGAAACTATAGTCATCCCACCTAATCCGGAACAGCCCTGTTTTTATAAACCTACTTCTGGGTTCTGGGTCCTCTTCTCATTGTGAGGAGGGTAAGGCAGTAATCCACCACGCCAGGCATGTGTGGAATGGCAGACTTCACATACCTCCGACTTTTTTAACTTTTTTAACCGACTTAAAAAAGGAGGAGGTTCTCAATTCACTTGTATGTTTTTTTTGTATATATGATTCTTATTTTGCTTGACAGACCATACTTCAGAGGTGGTCCCATATCAATTTAATCGAAATCGATCGAGTGGTTTTTAAAAAAATCAAACAAAAATTTAAAAATCGCCGTTTCATTGGAGTAGTGCGTTTAGTTGGCCTAAGGGCCATAGAGTCGGTTTTTTTTTATTGTAAATTTGTTTATTATTTTAACTCCTCTTGGACGTGTGGCTTTTCACACGATGTTTTCCTTCACCGTTTAAACTCAGAGGCAATACGGACATGAAAAATAAAAGTTTTTTAGCGATGATGCCTCAGTGGTTGAACTTGACGAACCAACCAAAAATCAACCAGCATGGTGGTAGGACACTGACTCGCTACCCTCGAGTTGAAAATATGCTACCAGGTTCAGTTCCATTTCAAGCCAAGTGTTTTCACCATTTTCAATCATATCAAAAAAAAATATATAAATTTTATTGTTATAGTAATATTATTATTTTATTAATATGAATTGTTCCAAGATACCGCAAATAAAAGTTGAAAAAAATAAAAAAATGTGTAGTAATAATAATTTTCTGTGAGATTACAGCAGTAGTTGTAAATGCCACTCGCAGTCAGCTGCTTTGACATTATTGCTGTTTAACTTATCTGACTTACTGTTCACAGGTTACGTGACAAGATACTAAAGTAAACTATGCATAAAGTATTCACAACGTGACAGGGAAAGGTGCAGACAATAAATAAATATTCCGTAAGTAATAAGTATCACTGTATAAGTATCACTGTAAGCGGTAGCGGTAGCGGTTTTGTAGCGATGATAGCTCAGTGGTTAGCGCGGTAGGTTCGCATGCCGAAGGGCGTGGGTTCACACCCCAACAATGAGCTTGAGCTGCCGGTGAAGGAAAACATCGTGAGGAAACCATAGCATGGTGGTAGGGTACTTTAGTACTCGGCTGGCTAGCTACCACTCTCAAGTTGAAAATCTGCCGCCAAGCATCTAACGGTGTGTTCCGGCAGCCTCACTTGAGAGCCAGTTGCATTCCAGGCTAGGTGTGCTTTACCATCTTCGGCCACACCTTCACTTGACATCAGGTGAGCTGTGGTCAAACACCTAGCCTGTCAACCATTTAAAAGAAAAAAAAAGCGGAAGGCGGAACTGGCGGCGTATTCTCACTAACATCGCGAATTTCGAGTCCCGGTAATTGTTTCGCGAGAAATATTTCAGATGGGAACGCGATAATTTTAATAATGCCAAAGACATTATTTAGAAAGAAAGAAAGAAAGAAAATACCTACCTAATTATTTACCTACTTGAAAGATTCTAGTTATCTTGAAATTATGTACAAGTTAATAGATTTTTGTTGCTGCTCAGTTTTTTAAAAGGCTTAATTTTTTGGCTGGCAGCATAATTTCTTATTGATATTAGAATAGAATATAACTTTTTTACACACCAAAACAAAACACAAGCAGACGCCTCGCGGTTTCACCCGCGTAGTTCCCGTTCCCGTGGGAATACAGGGATAAAAAGTAGCCTATATCACCCGGGGATAGCGTAGCTTCCTAACGGTGAACGAATTTTTGAAATTGGTCCAGTAGTTGCGGAGCCTATTCATTACAAACAAACAAACAATCAAATCTTTCGTCTTTAAAATTGTACTAGCGGACGGGTCGCGGTTTCACCCGCGTAGTTCCCGTTTCCGTGGGAATACAGGGATAAAAACTAGCCCATGTCGCTCGGGGATAGCGTAACTTCCTAACGTTGAAATAATTTTTGAAATCGGTTCACTAGTTTCGGAGCCTATTCATTACAAACAAACAAACAAATCCCTCCTCTTGTTAATAGTAGGTATATAGATAGATAGATATAGATAGATAGGTAAATAAAAAAATAACATAACAAAACAATGTAATACATAAATGGTGTATCGGTCTTATTGCCTAGAGCGATTTCTTCCAAACAACCTTTGGATGTAAAGAAAAACAGAAACAGATATCAGGATATTTCAGGTTTATTTCATATTTAAAATTAAATAAATAAATAAATATCATAGGACATTACACACAGCGCCATCTGACCCCAAACTAAGCAGAGCTTGTGCTATGGAAGACAGATAACTGATAGAATACTTAAATACTTTCTTTTTTTTTGTAAATAGGTATATACTTATAATACATACAGTACACCCAGACACAGAACAAACATCGATGTTAGTCACACAAATGTTAGTCCTGAGTGGGAATCGAACCCACGCCCTTCAGCTCTCGAAGCAGACACACTACCAATGAACCAACAGGGCTGTCGTTTATTTAAAATTGTTCGTAATGATGAGTACAATGGCCCCCTTTCGGCTTAGCCCCCATAAGCTTATAAACCTGTACAACACTCACTCAGTCTCGAACATTCTTTATACTTGTAAGCTTACGTGATTACCTCTCGAGGTTTTCCTTCTTATTTCTTGTCACACATTCAATGTTCAAAATATTTTATTATATTTTACTTGTTGCCAAGTGAACGACGTTATGTACCCACAGACTCGGGGCTTCGTATCTCGGAGCGACAGGTAACCCTTTACCAATTTAAAATATAAGTAAATACATTAGGCGTCAAGGACTCCTTATTCATTTGCAGATGAATTATTAAAAAAAAAATTATGGTTGACAGGTTAGGTGTTTTTTTTTCTTTGGTTTTGGCGTCGCATTTTGTGCATTTGTCAGTGTCAAGTGTTTTATGTGTTCAAGTTTCAAAAGTTAAAAAAATTGCTTTGCTATAGTTATAGTCAAAGTCCATTCTTGGTCAAGTACAGTCCGTGTCAGTCAAGTTCAGTCATGCTTTAGTAAAGTAGTGGTGACTTTACTATAAAGCTTCGATAGAGTTTTGGAAGCAACACGAAAAGTCATGTTTCATCACATTATATCATTTTCCCACACTCGCGCTTGTGATTCGGCACTTTATGAATAAAATACCACCATTTTTATGCATAAACACTCAACAAAACACAAGTTTTGGAAAAAAATAACCTGGGCGACACAATTCTTACCGCATTTTCGTCAAAACTCTCCGGCTAAGTTATTGACCACAGCTCACCTGATGTTAAGTGACGGTGTGGTGAAAAATAGTAAAACACACCTAGCCTGGAATGGAACTGACTCTCAAGTGAAGCCGTTAGATGCTTGGCGGCAGATTTTCAACTTGAGGGTGGTAGCTAGCCAGCCGAGTACTAGAAAGTACCCTACCACCATGCTATGGTTTCCTCACGATGTTTTTCTTCACCGGCAGCTCAAGCTCATTATTGCACACACAAAAAATTAATAGGTGTAACAACTGGCGACCTTATCGCTAAAATATGATCTCTTCCAGGCAACCTTAGGACGGATAGGTGGATTATTGTTACGGTTTGAACCTATTCGGTTATCTGCCTTCCATAGTACAAGCTTTGCTTAGTTTGGGGTCAGATGGCGCTGTGTGTAATGCCCTATGATATTTATTTATTTATTTAATACCTTATTGCACACTTTAAAAAAACATGTACAAAAGGAGGGCTTAATGCTAAAGCATTTTCTGCCAGCCATCCCCACAGTAAATAACATATAACATTGATTGATTCATGCGCTACTTTGCGGGAAGTTCATTTTAAATATTCAAGGTATATATTAGTTTATTTCCACTTAACAATTGTTCCAGCTACAACAGTGATGAGGACTTAAATTTCACTTTGACTTTGTCATTTTTTTTTCATTTTTTTTTAGAACGGAGATTCGTACACTGAGGTGCAGCCGCGGTCTGAGCTAGTCTCCAGATGTTATGCTAAGCTTGGCAGGCGTTTTATTTGAAGAGGGTCCGACGCACAAAGTTAGGCTGTCACAGTTCATTTTTGCAACAGTAGATCCCGCAAGGAAGGGGTCTTACGCGGCTTGTAAGGGAAACAGTCTATTTTATTATGCGTACGTAATAAGACAGGATCCATTTCACAGAAGCGCGGGCGTTCTCGTGACTGATGTCAAATAGATATACTATTTTAGACAGTCCTATTAGCTCATTTGGATATCTGCTTCAAGATCTGTAGGTCGTGTTTGATATCCACCAGACAAACATTAGTGTGATGATTAGCTGCGCCCCGCGGTGTTACCCGCTACATGTAACACCGCGGGGGAAATCGAACCCACGCTCTTCGGCTCTTGCAGCAGACATGCTACCAATGAACCAACAGGGCTGTCTACTAATTGTTGATACAAAGCGCTTCTGGGGTAAGATACGTCACTGCTGCGCCTGCAAGATCATTAGGTACAAGTCCTAGATCTGACATGGGTCATATTCGTTTGTCACGGAGTGTAATGAAAGCTTATAGATATTCAGTATATATCAGTAACCCTTGATACATCACTGAGCAGTATTCAGGCGTAATGTACATTAGCCGACCTCCTCATATCCGGGCAGGTATCGGCCGACAATCGGGCCCGACTGCTGATTTATGCATGTCGGGAATGGCCTGATAGATGATCCGCGTCGGGCGACAGCCGTAATGGATCTGCCGTATAGTGACCAATACCAAATACCTGTTTCAATTATTTTTAACGATCACCGAAGTTAAGCCACTGACGACCCAGTCTGTCTTTGGATGGGTGACCGTGTGTGGCATTTCTTTTTGGGCGATACCGTTACCGATTACCACAACAGGTCACAACAGTCAAATACCTAATTTGTCAACAGCAAAAAACAAAACTCCTATCTATATAACCATTGAAGCGGTACCTACTTTGAGTAACAAAATAAATTCCAGGGCATCGCTGCTTTGGCGCTCATTACATCCCAGCATTTGATGGTTAGTCTCAATATTTCTGAGATCTCATATAAATACTACACACAGCGCCATCTAGCCCCAAACTAAGCAAATCTTGTACTATAGGAACCAGATAACTGATAGAATACTTATATACTTTTTTTTTGTAAATACATACTCATCCAGAACACTCAGACACGGAATAAACAATTTATTTATCATCACAAATGTTCTGTCTTGTGTGGGAATCGAAACCACGTTGTACAACTATAACCAAATAAGATAACAGAGATGTCAAAACGAATACAAAAAAGCTAGATACATAATATCTATCTAGCTTTTAGCTTTTCCATGCTTAGTATAACATACTTTGATTTCGTGCTCCGTTTCTTAGCTTTCTGATTACAACATAACCTAACCACAACCTGAAGGCGACAATACAAAGGGCCGATGGTAAAGTTGTGATACATTGCACGAGGGGCAGCCGGTCGGCGGTCGCGGCAGACACCTCGGGGACCGAAATATTTAGAACTTTACCGGGATTTCGGATAATGGGCGCGAATACATTATTTAAATCGGAAGGGGAAATTTTAATCTGACCTAGAGCGGTACCTTTCATCAAAGGTATCGGTTTAGCCGAGATATTTTGCTAGCCAGCCGTCACGTATTGATAAATACAAATACAAATACTTCATTGATAACACCAATGTTACAAATCACTTCAAAATGTTAATAGGAAATATCTTTATTGCTCATATAAAAAATTAAAAAACTTCTTTTCACGTTTAATTACGCCGAACTAGTGACCCGCCCCGTCTTCGCACGGATGTAAATTATTTCAGCTACATACACTATATGATCACATAACATTGAATCGCTCTACTTATACAAAAGTTTAAACACATCTTGTTAAGTTAGGAAGCAGAAAGGAGGGCTAAGAGGCTTATAAATGACCATTCGATAGTGAATTTGAAGCTTCAGAGCCCAGCACACCGGCGTGAAATGGTTTATCGAATACACTACGGTGAGTGTGCCCAAGAACTACACGAGCTAATCTTGCCATCACCGTTTTACAATAGCACAACCAAAAGACACCCTCTTACAGTGGAATTTCCCTTCAACCGCACAAAACGTTTCCAAAACACAGTCCTTGTAAGAACTGCTGATGTGTGGAACTCTGTGCCAGCGTCTGTGTTCCTAATAAAATACAATCCGGGGTTGTTCAAGAAGAACGTGAATAGGTATTTTGTAGGCGAGCGTGCTCCATCTTCGGCCACATCGTCTCCACCAGGTGAGATCGTGGCCAAACGAATGCCTAGACCGATGTAAAAAAAAACACGCATTGGTAGTTAGTTAGTAGATTACTAGAAAGAGCCACTATAACATATGGTTTCCAAAATCTTTGAACAATAATATTTTGTTTATTTTTTCCTTGAAATACGCGATGCATTTGTTTCCAAGCTGTATCATAACTTTTAATTACAAAAAGTCACAATAAGCGCTTCAAAAGTATTGTTACAACCTTTTTCTAGAGTAAGCAGCTTGTAAAACAAAATACGCTCCACCTTGGCTTCATAAACTTTTACCTTTTACTCACAACTTTAGGACTTTCGTACTTAGCGAGAGAATATTTAAAAAAAAATCGAGTTGAGAGCAATATTATATTGAAAAGTTGGATGTGAACTGTCAAAGTACTTTTGTGAAAGGGATTAGGAAGAGCGGAGTTGTATAACGGTCCTGATTTATGAATAATTTTTTGTTATGCCCTTCAGCTCTTAAAGCAGATATGCTACCAATGAGCCAACAAGGCTGTCAAATATCCGGTACTTCGGTCGTACCTACTTATCTAGTAAAAAGTCAATTTAATTTATGATTCAGATAAAATATTCAATAAAAGCCGAAGCGCATTCCTTTGATTTATATTCTCTTTGGAACTAATGAGATGGAACGCTAGTTTCGCTTCATAAGCGCAGCATTACCTCGCTTTCTTTATCTTGCAAATCCGCAGATTGCACTTCAACCCAGGTCCGAAACTTGCTGAGACTTCCGCTCTGTACTTTGTATTCATTTACTTACAGGTAGGTATATTGCTTTACAAGAACGGAGCAATTCACAGAAATTTGAGTAATAAAACAAATTCCGGGGCATCGCTAATTTGGCGCTCATTACTTTGAGACTTTCGATGGCCCAGTAATTTTGCTAGCTTCAAACTGGAACACAGTAATGTTTACACACTATTGCTTAGCCGCCAAATATCTGGTACTGCGGTGGTACCTACCTAGACGCCCTCCTGCTAAGGAGATCCACCTTCAAGTATATATTCAACCCCCAACGATGAGCTTGAGCCGCCGGCGAAGGAAAACATCGTTAGGAATCCATAGCATTGTCGTACTTTTTAGTACTCGGCTGGCTAGCAAATCTGTTGCCAAGCCCCTACCGGTGTGTTCCGGCGGCCTCACTCGAGAGCCATATTAAATACAGGTGAGCTGCGGTCAAACACATAGCCTGTCAACCATAAAACATATGTGTATATTAGACGTAAACTCGTAAATGTTATTCTAAATATTGATTACACCCACAGCAATTAAGATAAAAGTTTTAACCTTTTAATCTATACATATTATAACACCTGCACAAATAAACAACTTACATTAAACTACAGGCTAAAGTTTGTTAAAAAACAGCTATTGTTCCAAACTAATAACGGGAACAATAGCGGTTTATTACGGTTTCTCGTATGAATACATCAACAATAATCGATAGGTATTCATCATTAAACTATGAGTAAAACTGCCTGACCCTTGTGACTTGTCCTGAACAATGCCAACTTGCGTCCTCTTGTGTAACCACAGACTTAATAATAATATATTTAGATATTGTTCAGAAACTGAACACAAATTTGAAAATGTTTGTTCTGCGTCTGGGTGTACTGTATGTATTATAAGTATGTACCACTGTTTTGTGACGGTCCCTAATTAACCTATGTTTGCTCGTTTTGTGTAGTATTAAAAAAAAAATATTTCTTTTTAAAAGCCCACACGAGAAGGTAAGTAAACGCGGTCATCATCATCATCAGCTTTTTGTAGTCCACTGCTGGACATAGGCCTCTCCAAAGAGACGCCACTCAGCCCAATTTTCGGGGTTTCGCTTCCATCCACCGCCAACTGTCATACGTATATCGTCACTCCATCGAGTCTCAGGGCGTCCTACGCTACGTTTGCCAATTCGCGGTCTCCACTCTAGAACACGTCTACCCCAGCGGTTATCGGTTCTGCGACAGATATGTCCAGCCCATTGCCACTTCAGCTTGCTAATACGCTGAGCTATGTCTGTTACTTTAGTTCTCCGGCGAATTACTTCGTTCCGGATACAATCCCTTAGAGAAATGCCAAGCATAGCTCTCTCTATTGCTCGCTGAGCGACTTTGAACTGACAACAGACAGACAGACAAACAGACAGACAGATAGACAGACTAATCGTGTAATTTTCATAGGAAAAAATAATTGCATTCCAAATGAAAGTTCTTCGTTTATAAGAAGTGTCTGCACTAGCCATAATCCGCAAGTCCCCGGGCCACAGAAGATATCCCGGCGCGCGGTTTAGTGCCGAAAGTATATGGGCGCCATCAGTCGGCGGAGATTCCTGGGTTTATGTCCGATTTTACTTTATTGTACCAAATTAATCACCGGCTCGAGGAGGATATTAAACTGCGGCTCTGACTCTTGAATATTTATGCGGGTTATACATAGGTACTTTAAGTGTATATATAATATGACAGCTCTGTTGACTCGTTGGTAGTATATATGCTTTAAGAGCTCTTTTTTTTTTTTAATGTTTGACAGGCTAGGTGTTTGACCACAGCTCACCTGATGTCAAGTGAAGGTGTGGCCGAAGATGGTAAAGCACACCTAGCCTGGAATGCAACTAGCTCTCAAGTGAGGCTGCCGGAACACACCGTTAGATGCTTGGCGGCAGATTTTCAACTTGAGGGTGGTAGCTAGCCAGCCGAGTACTAAAGCTCTAGGGCGTGGGTTTGATTCCCGCCCACTAACATTTAAAAGATACCCTTTATCCTGGAATAATATGCCGCAAGACACATCTATATCAAATGTAAAGGGGACTTGTAATTCGTTTTTGATAATCCCACAGGAATGTAACATTTTTCGGGATAAAAAGTATTTTATATGTAGTTACAGGTATCAAACTATCTGTGAGCTAAATTTCATCCAAATCCGTATAAACTTGCACGTTTATTACAGTAAGTAGGACGGCAGGTGAAAATAAGGACTGGATTGTATGGTTACTGAGTGATTTTATTTAGCATTGATTTATTTAGAAATACCAACCTAAGCATTGAGCATCGTGGTAGAGTTGCTAGCTAGTCGGTTTTTTACCAGATACATTTCGAAAACGCTCTCTGCATTTGAACTGCACAATTCGATTTCCCCTACACTTTTTTACTACGGGACGGCCAGACAAACGTCATCGGTGCATGGTGGATGTTCTCCATGTACAAACAAAGCGTTTTGATTCCACATTTTTTATTCGCACAGCGAGGTTGGAATTTTTTTCCAGAGTCTACGTTTCCTAATATTCAAGGTATATATTTAGTTTATTTCCGCTTAACAGTCGTTCCAGTTACAACAGTGATCAGAACTTAAATTTAACTAATTTAACAACAACTTATTAATTAAAAACCTAATCTAACTTCATATTCAGTTCAAATTAGTAAAATTTAAGTCCTCATCACTGTTGTAACTGGAACGACTGTTAAGCGAAAATAAACTAAATATATACCTTGAATATTCAAAATGAACCTCCGGAAAGTAACGCCTGAATCAATCAATTATCTGTTTCCTGTTAGGTACATACTATAAAATCAAATAGTTTTTTTCGGTAGTTAATTAAGCTTGTTTAAAATTATATAAAACTGCAAAGTTCAATAGACTGGGTTTGATCGTTCTCGCTTTGTGTGACTTTTTTACGGTTGACAGGCTAGGTATTTGACCACAGCTCACCTGATGTTAAGAGACGGTGTGGTCGAAGATCGTATGATGGATGGTTTGATTGTTATTTAGACATATTTTACTAGCCAGAAACAAAAAAAGAAGCAGCTATAATAGTTATAAAATATTTGCATCTCTCTTTAACACTAAAGAGAAAATAAGACAGTTTGTAGTTTGAACCTTATGTATGTCATTTATTAAACAAAATAAAAAATACCTTAAATTATACTATTTACAAAATGTATACAAAACCTTATTGTAGTTGTTCCTTAATTACAAGTAAATTATCAGACGACATAGTTGAGCAGCGCGCTGTCTGAGCTGAGACAAACATTTGACAATATCTCAAATGTGGTCGGATGGACTTGTTAAACTTGGGTGGGGATCGTCGAGTGAAGTGCCTAAGTGCTAACTTAATTCGCTGTTTGTGTTTAACTGTTAAGTTACAAAAGATAGCTTAGATCAAGCAATTAGGGATTTAGTGGCAGTATTCTGCACCTATTTGAACGAGTAATGTTTTCAGATTTAAGGTTTTACCTAAAAAGTTGTCATTTTTTGCTGATATGATTTTTCATGCGAATACCAAAGTAGTTAACAAAGCAGTATAAGTACGATTGTCATAATCAAATCTCACTTGCGGCTTACAAACACCTGAAAACATCCACCCCAGCATTACTTTCTACTCGTTTAAAGATTGCACAATGAAAGTACACAAGTAAAAGTGAAATATTGAAATAGGTTAAAGAATAACTTGAGCGTGAAGTAGGTAAATTCATTCCTTGCTGACCATTTAAAACAGTTTTACTCTAAAAAAATACTCAAAAGTACTACAGGTAAAAGCACAAAACATCTCAATATAGCAGTGCCAACCGCCTTGGCAACACCGTTTCTACTATCAGCCCCAAAAACCTTTTCACTTTAAGTGCCATTTCCTACCACAATGTCAATAGGTATTCGATTCGTATTTCACCTAAATCGTCGATTACTGGATCCACTCGAGTGAACATATGCTAGCCCTCAACCCTCTGTGGTACCGACGTTATACTACACGAGGGTCGCCCGGAGGTACCATCAGGATCAGCTACCACCCTCACTCATTGTTTTTCTTCCACACTGAGAGGTAATTTAGAAAACAAATGATACTCGTAACTATTTAAAATTGGACAAATGCATTTTGGTGATATGCCGATTTGCTAAAAAACGCGCATGTCAGTTTGGGCCGGCGGGCGGCGAGGCTGGCTTAGATGCTTTTTGTATTTAGTTTGAGTTAAATCACTAAGGTATATCGTAAAGGTTCTTTTATTTTCTGTACACTACCAATGAGCCAACAGGGCTATCAAAAAAGATAAATAAATCAAAAGGTTCCAAAAACGTTTACGCCGTTTTGGAGTCCATAGTCGTTTTGGAGGCATACACATGTTATATATTTTGATATACATATAATTATATATATATACGAACACAAAAAAAAACATTAATTCACTGAACAAACATCTATGTTCGTCACCTAATGTTTGAGCTACAAGGTGGTCGAGCAACAGCTGTTGCTGGCTGTACCTACGATCCTGGTAAATTGAAGCTCATGTCGTTTTGACCCCTAAGTGGTCATTTGAATATCCATGAAGTATATCGAGAGATTTTCAAGCCGGAGCTAGATGGAATATGTATTACTCCGAAAAATTGTCTTTGAAAGTAATTTATCTTATCTCCGAACTTAATATGGCAAGCATGCGCCACCTCAAACCTTGACCAACCCTCGGTAAGGTAAGGTCAAAAGCGTAATAGTAAAATATATTATGGCATAAATTTTAAGTGATCGTTGAAAGTTTGCTTGATATCCTAGCAGTTTCAAATGATAATTATTTATTAACAAATTTCAAAACAGGGCGAGATTGTCAATTTAGTTGTATTTTTTTAAAATGTTTGAACCGATTTTTTTATTTTGTTTGACCACAGCTCATCTATTGTTAAGTGACAGTCAACACACCTAGGTTGGAATGGAACTGGCTTTCAAGTGAGGCTACCGCAACACACCGTTACGAGCCTGGCGACAGCTCGGTAGTTAGCCAGCCGAGTACTATAAACTACCCTACCGCCACGGTGGTTTCTTCACGATGTTTTTCTTCACCGGTAGCTCATTGTTGTGGTTTAAATCCACACCTTTCGGCTTGTAAACCAACCGCGATAACCAATGAGATATCATTGCTACGCTATATAAATATATATCCTATAGAAATTCCGTGAAAAACGGTTCTATAATTTGGTTTTTAAACCAGTATACTTAAAACCAAGCCGTATTTAGGCTTAGAAGCATGGAGTTGGTTTTTTTATATTATACATTAACCCTTATCATATTTATAATAATAAGGGCCTATATATCTATAATGGTCACGAAGTCACAGTTTGGGGAAAACAACTAGTTATTGTAGCGTTTATGCAAAGATCTAGGAAGAAATCCAAAGTGTAGCAACGTCTACGAGAATGAGAGCTACGAAGCGTAGCAATAGTATCACACGTAGTACGTCTACGAAACACATTTGCCAGAGATATTTCATAGCTACTGTTTCGTCTGTGACATCGTCTACAAGGAAGATGATTACGTCCCTGCTACTACTCCGTAATCTGTGGCAGAGATTACAAGAAAGGAGACAGTAGTTACAGCATAAACTGTGTCAAACTATACAATGATTATTATATTACGCACAAATTACTACACGCAAGATTAACACACGTAAAGATGGTGAACATAATTGTATTAATAAAATTAATAAAATTCATAACACAACAGTAAAAAGTAACAGCTCAAACCTAGGTGATATCTAATCTGGACGGTGACCGCGAGTGACAGTGATAAAGACGAAACGGTGTGCTCCGCCAATCTCATTAGAGAGCAAGTTACATTCCAAGCTAGGTGTGTTTACCATCTTCGACCACATCGTCACTTAACATCAGTTGAGCTGTAGTCTAACACCTAGCTTATACAAAACCAATAAAATAACTACATATATTCATCAAATCAATCAAGCATAAAAATACTTTATACATAATAACCGTAAATTAATACACAAAACATCATAATAACTTCCCATGGTACAAACTTTCCTTAGTGTGAGGCTGTTGACATATTTTTTTATATGAAAGTAATGAGACGAACGAGACGCTCTCCTGATGGTAAGAGATAACGCATGTCCGTGACCATTTCAGTGATACACAGAACTTAGTAGCAAAACAAAGTCTAGAGTATCGCTGCTTTGGCGTTCATTACTTTGAGACTTTTGGTGGATTACTCGCAACCGCCTTTTAATTTTACAAGCTGCAATACCCTACAAACCGGAACACAGTATCTATTCAATTGACAGCCCAGTTGGCTCATTGGTAGCATATCTGCCTTATGAGCTGAAGAACGTGGGTTCGATTCCCGCTCAGGACAAACATTTTATGTATCAACAAATGTTTGTTCTGTGTCTGAGTGTTCTTTATGTATTAAGAAAAAAAAGTATTTATGTATTCTATTAGTTATCTGACTTCCATCATACAAGCTCTGCTTAGTTTGGGGCCAGATGGCGCTGTGTAATGTACTAAGATAAAAAATAATTATAATAGCTGACTTAAATATAAGATACAATGCTCCTTAAAGCACTTCAATAAAAACTATCAAACCTAATGAAGTCGGACATCTTTCAAAGATTTCCCTGAAGCGAAGAAAGAAATCCACGTACATGTGGGAAATTTCCTAAGCAATCACTACAAGAACTGTTAGCGTGTGCTTCATCGAGACCTTATAGATACACATAGGCAGAGTAACAGTCGATATAATACTTTTACGAGTTCTTTCCTACTGAAACTGGTGTCTCTAACTACGCAGTATAAATACTAAACAGAAGAGCATATCAGGACAATGTTTGTAGCCAAACAACCTGTTAAATACAAGTAATTATTGCTCAACGATTATATTATCTTTACTAAAATACTCGCAGCTTGCCCCGGCTTCGCACAGAAAAACAAATTTATTATTTTCCTTGGTACAAACAAACAAAAAATCAAATCTTTCCTCGTTATAATTAGTGTAGATGTAGATGACAACTGTAATAGTTAGACATAAATGATATTGCGGACTTATTTGTAGCTGTCAATTTGAAACGTCACTTTATTCCATTGTCAAATATGTTTTCGCTGCGCATGCTAAGTAAGGGCTTTTTCTAATGTTTCATAGCTTGGGTTACATTATTGAATTTCCCATTTGGATCCCTAATTGTTTTTTAAATAAACTATAGCCAATTTCCATCACGGATAGTGTAGCATTCTAATAATGAAAGAATAATTAAGATTGGTCCAGTAGTTTCGGAGCCTATTCTACCATATTCAATACAAACAAACAATAAATTTTTTCCTCTTTATAATAGTATAGATAATTAGTAGTTCAGGAGGTGAAAGAGGTGGTATATGGTGTAGGTGCCACTTAGTAGTAGTTAGGTGGTACAAGATATTCTGACGCCAAGCAGTAGTGTGTAAACATTGTTGTTACAGTTTGAAGGTGACTTTGAAAAGACATTATAGGGTTGTTAATACTAACCATCTAAAGTCTTAAAAGAATGAGCGCCAAAGCAGCGATATCCTGATCTTTGTTTTGTTATTCAAAGTTCTGGTTATGGACAGGTGTTATCTCTTACTATTAGGAGAGCGTATCGTTCGGCGTACTTTCGTTCCATATAGAAAACCTCTCAAAAATATCAAAAAAAGTGCAACTCGGTTTCGTACAAACTTGTAGGTTTGTAAATAGTTAGTGCATCATGGAAACTATGCATGCATCGAACAAAAATGAGTTGAATTGAGGGACAAACTTAACTTTGCCATTGGAAAACTGTTGGAAAAGTCGCGTACAGTTTAGTTTACCTACCAACTGCAAAAAAAAACAGTCGATAGATTTTACCAGCCAATACTCGTTCTTTGTGTGCACTGGGATATTTTATATTTTTTCATATTTGTCAAGGGACTGCAGCTCACGTCATGGTAAGTGACCGAGTGATCGAAGATGGTAAACACAATGGAAATGATTCTCAATTGAGGCTATCTGAATGATCCGTTAAGTGTTTGGTATATTTAATTTGAGGATAATAGGTAGCCAGCCAAGTACTAAGTGCCAAGTAATAAATAGATATAAATGTAATGTAATATATACCATACAGAAATTAAGTGTTTGGTGAATTTCTTTAATAAATAAATATTGTTATTATGTTTGTAAATGTATAAAAATAGTGTATATGAAGGAGCGGTCTCTCCTAATACAGGTTTATGTAAACTTAAAAGGAGAGGCCAAACCCATGTTTTAAAACAATATGCATAAATAAAGATTATTTGTATTTGTATTTGTACCAGAAAGTACCTTACCACCATGCTATGGTTTTCTTGCGATGGTTTCTTTCACTGACAGCTCAAACTCATTGTCGGAGTTTGAACCAACGCCTTTTGACGTGGGGACGAATCGCGGTAACAGTCAGCGCTACAAACATATCCTACCGACTTGTATAAACATGTCCTACTGACTATTCCCTATAGATACTGTGGCAATAGTTTCTGGTAAACACCATTTTAGTTGCCTCATTGCTCTCAGCCACAAGCAGATTTCTATCACGAGGCAAGAGCGGGACAGTGTACGTGATCTCCCATGAGAACGAACGAGAGAGCCAATGAAGACGGAGCGGAAGCTTGAAAGATTGTATTGGAAGGAAGAGTTGATGTTTGTTCTAAGAAAACAAAATGGATTCCGAAGCTTCTCAATATTTACGAAGAAACCGGGAAAGGAGAGGCCTTCCACACAATTCAATTAAGTGGTAGATAAAGTAGGTTAGGGAAATTTGTTTGTCAAAATGTTGTGAATAGGTTAAATTATTTATTATTTTTAACCGGACCGGGTTTCTCTAGGTGTGTAATTTTAGTGCGATTTTATTTAAACATTAACAAAGACACAATTCAATTCAATTCTTGATGAATGGCCTTTGCGGAGGTTCTCCACAATTCCGCCAATGTCACGTAGAATGATAGACTGCCACACAAAGAGATTGGACTATGAATCGACTATTATTTTTGTATATGGTACAGTTACAGAGTTTTGTGTTTTTCCTTTTTCTGAAACAAAATAATTAGAACTAACTATAGACAAACACAGGACGAACACAAATATAAACAAACATATATATATAGATATATACAAACAAACATTCATTATAAATATCACATATTTACAGTTTTATTTTAACAAAGACACTTATGCTGGACCGATTTTTTTTTTTTTTTTGATAATTTGCCCCTTGGGCAGGCTAAAGCTTTAAAGCCATACTGCCTTGTCTTAAGTGTTATTTCTGCTGTATCTTAGCTATAATTATAGTCAAAGTCGTCTTTGTCAAGTCCAGTTCGTGTCAGTTAATTCCAGTCATGCTTTAGTAAAGTAGTGGCAACTTTATTATAAAGCTTCGATGGAGTTTTGGAAGCAACACGAAAACTCATGTTTCACCACATTATATCATTTTCCCACACTCGCGCTTGTAATTCGGTACTTTATGTTTAAAACACCACCATTTTTATACATAAACACTCGACAAAACACTAGTTTTGGAAAAAAATATAACGGAGCGACACGACTCTTCCCGCGTTCCCGCCAAAACTCCTCCTATGCTGGACCGACTCCCGCCGGCCCCAACTGACACGTAATTTTTTTTCTAAATCGGCACATAACTAAAATGCATTTTTGTCCTCTAACATTGGCATAGGACAAATGCATTTGTCTGGTTTCAAATATTCCACTATATTTACTATTTTAAATAAATTTATAATAGAAAGTACCACCTTAGTCGGATTAATTTTTAGCGATGCGATGAAAGTCAACTTGGACACTTATTTGACTCAATTAACTAGCACACACTTTCCTGGTTTCCGCATACTCAAGTTGAAATTTACAGTTTGCGGAAAAATACACAACTTTACACCATTTTACAAGTCACAGAAACCCACGAATAAAGGTAAATTTATAATTGAAAAAGTCGAGCCATTTAAGAGTTCTAAAATTTAATTTCCGTAGAGATAAGCACATTCAGCTTTGTCAGAACAAACAAAAGGTTTTAATGAAACGTAATCAAATGTAACGCAATGGACAGGTAGGATGATAAAATATTATTTTTAGAGTTCCGTGCGTAAGGGATGTCAACGGAGCTCTGTTAACAAGCTTCTATTGTATCGGAGCATTCGTGTGTCCTTACTCGTCTATTCAAACATTATTAGCTATTATTAGCATAACATGGTGGTAGGGTAATTTCTAGTACTCGGCTGGCTAGCTACCACCCTCAAGTTGAAAATCTGCCGCCAAGCATCTAACGGTGTGTTCCGGCAGCTTCACTTGAGAGCCAGTTCCATTCCAGGCTAGGTGTGCTTTACCATCTTCGATCACACCTTCACTTAACATCAGGTGAGCTGTGGTCAAACACCTAGCCTGTCAACCATAAAAAAAAAATATTATTTTGTAAAATTCAGTTTTACAAAGTGGTCATTTTAAACTTTGTTTTATTAGTTTTTAAAAGAGAAGAATGTAGGTGGCATTAGTCTGATTTTGTCATGACATTTAACTGTTACGTGCAACCTTAGACTGTGTTTAGTTTGTATGTGAGTGTATTTATTTCTGTTAAATAAAGAACTTTAAAGAACAAAAACAAAACACACTTATATTTGTCGCATAAATGTTTGTCCTAATAATATAAATGTATTGTATGGAACCCTTCGTATATATGTTTGGTTCGTGCTTAGTGATTTTTAGTAAAAACAGATACTGTTGACAATATGCTATTCAATTGAGACAATTGACTCAAAATGAAGGGCATAGAGAGAAAAAAACAAATCGGATTGTGATTTAAAGAGATTTTTAACGACGTATTTATTTTTACCCGACGACTTTGAAAGCGATATATCCACGTGCTACCTGACGCTTCAACGAACGCACTTGGCAAAATGTATCAATTGATTCGTGAAGGCGTCGGAACAATCACTTTACTTTGTTACACGCCTTTATTCAACTTGCTATGTTTGTATGTAGATATGCAAGTAAGTTGTCTATTTCAAATTTTGCAAACAGTTTTTCAACCACTTGCTTGTATCAGATTGAGCTGGCATTTGGCATAATAATTGTGTAAATTCCGTGACACTGCAATGTTATGGTATCTACCATCGAAATGATGTGACAAAATATACAGGTTGTTTTTTTTTCACCAGCAGTTCGAGCCCATTTTCGGGCTTCAAACCCAGGCCTTTCGGCATATGAACCGACCACTCTAACTACTGAGCTATATAACTACGTAAATTTTACAATAGGCTGCGCCTAATCTTTATGTTATCTAATCGAAACTATTATAATAAGGTAAGATTTGATTGTTTGTTTGTATTGAATAGGCTCCGAAACTACTGGACCGGTTTCAAAAATTATTTCACTGTTGAGAAGCTACACTTTCCCCGGGTGACAGGCTACTTATTATCCCTCAATTCCCACGGGAATGGGAACTACGCGGGTGAAGCCGTGAGGCGTCTGCTAGTCATATATATATACAACAAGTCGACTAAAATAACAACTTTACAGAATGCGAAAAAGTTCTATCTAACTCGACAGATGGCATAACCGTCACAGATCTTAAATTTTAGTATCTTTGTAAAAAAAGGCTGTAGAAAGGTAGAGCAAGGGAACACTCGCCTCAGCAGCTGAGCGTGGCGTGATAGCCGACTTTACTTATCACCGACTGCCAACTTGAACGTAACTTGGCTGTAATTAAGGAGGCGTTTACGATCTCTCTAGAGAATCCCATGTTTGGGACGTAACGTAGAGTTATTGAGCCGTGTCACGTTTGTAAGAAGAGCCACATTAAAGGCTTTGTCTTTTGCATTGTAGTAAATGAGTAGCGCTTTATTTCTGTTCGTTCATGATTTATCAGCGACAATTGTAATATCATACCAATAATGGCTGCATGGTTATCGTGAAATATATGCTGCCTATATTTTATAAAAAATATTTTGTACCAATCCATAGCTCAGGATTTTAGCTGGAGTCACTACACTTGTGACAGTACGTTTTGTAATATGTAGTCTATCTGTGTCAAATAACCTTTTATTTATGTTTTTATTGAAAAACTATTAATTTGACGACTTTTTTTATAATACCGTTGGACAAACTAAGCAAAGCTTGTAGTCAGATAACTGATCAAAATAATTAGATACTTTTTTTTGTAAATACATAATATTATACTTATAATAAATACAGAACACCCAGACAGGACAAACATTTGTTTATACTACAAAGTTTTTGTCCTGAGTGGGAATCGAACTCACCCATTCCGCTTTTGAAGCAGACATACTACCAATGAACCAACAGGGCGGTCAATTGAAAAGTAGTTTCTAATTTCTTTGACTCATGGTGCTTAGATACCAAAGAAAAGTTAATAAAAAGCAAAATTAAAATTTTTGAAAAATCCCCCAACGGTTAAAAAGTAATTGTCATCTAAGATAATGCACCAATCAAATTCGAACCAATAACTGAAAACTACATCAAAATCAGACTAGTAGTTTTGGAGAAAAATGGCAACATGGATTTGCACTAACAATGTTTGCTGCAGCGCCCCCTGGTGAATTGTCACCGTAACACCTATCTAAGAACACGCACCAATCAAAACTAAACCCATAACTGAAAACTGCATCAAAATCAAACTAGTAGTTTTGGATAAAATTGCAACATGTATTTGCACAAACAAACATCCTCTCACCCCAAACGCATACACCGTCTCCGTTCCGTCGCGGGTAAAAAATGTAAGCGTCTTAAATGATTTTTGTTGTTCAATTATGTATCAAGATTGCTTTTTCTTTGGCCCGACGGAGTAAGACGTCTTTAATCAAAGCTTGTCCGCTACTCAGTGATTCTTAAATGAGGAAATGAAATCTCTAAGAGGACGTGAAGTTTGATTTGGTTAAGTCCGGGGCTATCCGGACTCTTCAATTCGATTAATTTATCTTCCGTCGGTTTAACACTCGGTGTTGTGATTAAACATTCTCTCATTTTAATTTGTTTTTATTTTATTTGGGTATGATTTAAAGTTTTTTTTTTTATTAAAAGGTATGTAAATTTTTTCTGAAAATATAATCCTACTAATATTATGAATGAGAAATGTATGTTTAGATGTTTGGATGTTTGTTACTCAATTACGCTAGAACGGCCGAATACAGTATAAGTCAGTCATAAGTCAGAATAGTCATTTGATTTTCTGACTTATGACTTGATGACACACTGAACAACACGGACGATATATACAGCTATAACTATAATTCAGAACAATTTTCTTTGTAAAAGTAATACTGCTAATAAAACGCTTTTGATGGTAAAAGATAACAAATATCTGTTATTATAGTGATACACGGAACTTTGATTAACTTATAATTTGACAAAACAAAGTACATGGCATTGCTTTTTTGGCGCTCATTACTTTGAAACTTCCGATGGTTAGTCTCAACAGCCCAGCAATTTCGCTAGCTGCAGTAACATTCAAACAGGAACACAGTAATGTTTACACACCACAACTTTTCTGTAAAAAAAATAGTATTAAAAGTTACCTTTGAAAGAAGCGGCCATTGTATCTATCTGACGTATGTGCGGTGCTCATTTAACCGCTGTGCCGGTGAAGGTCATCAAGCCCCGCGGCCCGTGCGTTTATATAACCTGAAACCAAAACCGACCTAATTTTAATTTTCCAGAAGATCGCAGATTCTGTGAAAATGACATACGTTTTTTCGATTACTTGTTATAACTAACTAGCGACCCACCCCGACTTCGTACGGGGGAAATTTTGGTAGCTTAATGACAAAACATTAAATTTATCTACTTAAAGAAGAGTTTAATTTAGTTTTTTGTATGTAAAAAAAATCTCTAAATGACAGTAAAAACCGTAACACAATCCGTTGTGAAGTTTAGAACAAGTAAGCGGAGAAACAGACACGCGGATAGCAAATATTCTTGGGGACTGAGTTACCCTTGTCCGTGGGAAGGCACCCTTACTCCGAAACCCCCACACGTAGAGTTTTAGCGGGAACGTGGAAAGAGTCGTGTCGCCCCATTGTATTTTTTTCCAAAACTAATGTTTTTTCGAGTCTTTATGCATAAAAATGGTGGTGTTTTCAAATTCAAATTCAAATTATTTTACTGACATAAAAACGTTATAAGTACATTTACAATTATGTCACAAAAAAGCAAAAAATATACATTAAAAGAAAAAATTTTTAGCAAAAAGTGTTTTATTCATAAAGTGCCGAATTAGAAGCGCGAGTCTGGGAAAATGATATAATGTGTTGAAACATGACTTTTCGTGTTGCTTCCAAAACTCCATCGAAGCTTTCATCGAGGACTTGACCAAGACTGCACTTCTACTAAAAAACACTCGACACTGGCAAATGCTCAAAATGCGATGCCAAAATTAAAGAAGAAGACACACGTGGTCCTCAGATGGAGCTAATCAGGTGACAGACGGCTAATTAGGTGGTGGTAGACTTCGGCTGTGGCTAGTGACCACCCATCGGACTACACCGGACTGCAAAGCGGCCTAGCCGTGTTCCGTACAGTACGTATATAATACACACAGAACACCCAGACACAGAACGAACATTTATCGTCACAATGTTTATCCAGATAGAAATCGAACCCACTCCCTACAACTCCGGACATTCTATAGACATTCTATCAAATGAAGAAAAAATATTACCTAGAAAATATTTTATCAGGGGGTTTATATTCTATGGGGAGGCCTATGTCCAGCAGTGGACGTCCTACGGCTGAAATGATGATGATGATGATTCTATCAGGGCAGTTAAAGCAAGCCTATATACTAATAAAAAAACACACACAAAGACACTGTCATGTTATAGGCGTATCGTCTAGTGAATCCATGCCAACGCACAAAACAGCGACCTCTCTAACTTTTCTTTTTTCAATACTCAACTACGAATGTGACCGAATATTATATTAATAAAAAATAAAAATAAATGGGAATTCCGAAAAACGTCCGCGACTACCGCAACATGATGAAAACATCCGGACGTAGTATTGACGCATGCCAGTCAGCGTGTTAAACTCAATTTAAAATGGCGGCCAGAGGTTGTCCATTTACTTATATACTTACTAGCTATTACCGGCGACTTCATCCGCATGGAATTAAACAAAATCATATTTTAATTAACAGAATTTTTTGAAAAGTCAATAATTCTGTATTCTTCGTTTTTGGTGACCTACCATTTTCTGATATTAAAAGTATCCTATAGTTAAACCAGGTAACAAAAAGTCATTTAAATCAGTTTAGCCATTTTTGCGTGATTGTTTTATATAAACAACAATAATAAAAAAAGAATCTTATACATTATAATATTAAGTATGGTTATACTTAAACCAATCACTGGCTGATAGAAAATGCGTTACTTTAATCCACGACTCAAGATGCGTTCCAGTTTCAAGTTTAACTTATGTGCAAGACAAAGAAATCAATTTTTAAAATGTGTTCCCTAAACGGGATGAGGCAAGATAGGCCAACTCTAAGTTTATTTTTACAGGTTACTTAGATAACATTTCATTTTACTATCTTTACCTTTTTATTTTTAAATGATGACCGTCAAAGCAGCGATGCCCTGGACTTTGCTTAGTTACTCAAGGTTAGCAGGCGTTATCAAATCGTTATCGTTTAAACTAAAACTAGTTTACTCACAACAAAATATTTTTAAAATTAAGTAATAGGAAATTTCTTACCATTCAAAGACAAAAAAGAATTTATGTGAAAAAATAAATAACTTTTTTTATTTACTTTCAATTAAAAGAATTACTATTCTTTAATTTAAGATTAGATGTTTTAAGATTTTTATTCAAAGACTTAATTACAGGGCTGTTGAGAATCGTCATCGAATGTTTGAAAGTAACGAGTGCCAAACTGGCGATGACCTGGACTTATATTTTGTATTCAAAGTTCTGTGTATCGCTACAATACACAAATACATTGTAGAATATTTCACACAGCGCCATCTGGCCACAAACTAAGCAAAAATACTATGAAAACCAGATAACTGATAGAATTGTTCATGCGTTATCTCTTACCATCAGAAAAGCGCCTCGTTCGTCTCATTTTTACATAAAGTGTACCTACATACAGACATTTATACCATGAAATCGGTAATAAAAACATCTGGAGTGGATTCATTTTTTATGAAATAACGTAGCTTTTACATTTACAAGCCTTTGTACACATTGCACTGAAATATTTGGAAGCTCAAACGAAGTATTTGAGTGGATTGGAAAAAAGTTATCAAATATTTTGCGAATAAATCCAAATAGCTTTACTGAAGACTGCAGTTCAAATACTTGACACTGGCAAATGCTCAAAACGCGATGCTAAAACCAAAGAAAAAAAAACAAACTGCAGCTCAAAGTGTCTTCTTTCAAATGTTAGAAATAATAAAATTTCATAATTAGAAGGAAAACAACATTCAGATAAAAAAATAGTTTAACTTTTTTTGTTGACGACATCGTAATGGATTTAAATTAAAGCACCTAGATTTATTGTGTAACTTTAACACGTTTTTGTAAATTGAGAGAGATTTTAGGGAGTCCGTAAAAATATCTATTCTCATAAGTATTGTAGCAATTAAATCAATGTCTTGTAACAAGCAACATGAGTCGATGAACTTGCGAAGTTTCTGGAATAACCTTCAACTAATGGAAGAGTTACAATGAATCCCAACAATATAATAATTTGATTCGTAATACAAAGTTTCAATGTTCAGTTCTCAGACGGATAGAGACAGCTCTCAGAACTACAGAGAGGTAACAGGAAAAAAAATATAACCTTTCTGCATATTATGATAGAAAAAAAATTTAAAGCATTAGCAATTGTAATTATGTTTATCACTAGGTGTTAATCGCGCAAAAAATACTATAAGAGGGCGCATGGGTGCGTCATCGATATGAAGTCAAATTCCAGAGTGACTTGGCTGTCAGCCACTCTAGCGGAACGCCATGTCTACGAGTATGGAAGCGGGGCGGCCATCTTGGTTCGGCATTTGAGTTTGGAGCAAGAACCGCAAGCGCACCACGTCTTCGGCGAATTGCTACTAATCAAGCTTAAAGTGGTATGATTTCCATACAAATATTTGTTTCCATTTATGGACAAATGGAGTATAATTTTACAGTGAAATCACAGCTACTGGAATTTATTTTGGTCTTTATTTGCGGTAAAAAAAAACTTATCCGATTCGGATTTATCAGAGAATTTAATTTCAAAAACGAACATTTACCAACCGTCATCGGTAAAATATTGTTTCTACTAAACTGTAATGGTAAAAACCTGAAATACATACATACTACATTTACCAAATCACATTGAAACCCCTTAAAATTACTAGTAAAACCAAAGATTTACCAACATATTCGGTTTTACAGTAACATTGTCTGCTCTGTAGCTCATTTGGTAGCGTATCCGCTTCAAGACTTGCAGGGTGTGGTTTCGACTCCCAGCAGGACAATAATATGTTTGTTCTGTATCTGCTCTGTACATACAATAAATATGTATGTTTTTATTTTAAAAAAGTAGATCGGAATTCTATTAGTTATTTGGCTCCCGTAGGCACAAGCTTTGCTTAGTTTGAGGCTAAATGACGCTGTGCTTTTTGTTTATATTCTCAGCTGACATTAGGGCTGTACACAAGCTCACTTACTTAAAAAGTTTTCGTCGCTAGGCTATAAAACTACTAAGTAACTGACGCAAAGAAATAAAACTAGCATTATACTGCTTCCGAACTCAGTTGCACGCTCGAGCAGTATTTCGATCGCGCAACGTTATATAAGGGCTAAGGGGACGGGCAACTTTTAGTGTCGGCGACAGACGATTAATGTGTAATGTACTTTAGGGATGCTTGGTGCTGAATCCGATCGCTTTTCAGTATGAACTTTAAATCCTCAGTCTTAGCCTTCAAGTCGTTTTTGGACACTCATAATATAACACTGAATTGTCGTGTCGCCATAATTTAGATTCTTCACCACACTTTACTTGTTTGCACACTAATATTATAATAACAAAAAAGGTCAGTAAGTCATTATTTTTAATCTAAATAGTTTTGCGTTTGACACGCAGTGCCTGATGTTATCGTCTAAGATGGAGCAAGCTTAACTAGAAGAAACTTATAGTTATTGTTTAATTCATTGACATGTAATCAGTGTTTCAACACTTTTTTAATTATATTTTTGAAATGAAATTACGGAATTTGACTTGTGGCATTGGTGTTATCAATGAAATATTTGTTTTGTATTTACTCTGCATTTGAAGACACCCTCTTCTTCCTTTGATAATACACAATTCATTTGTTATAAGTACTAGTTTAGTGCCATTAATAAATAATTTGTTGTCTGTCATGTGACATATTATGACAACTGATCACTGCATATGACATCCACGATACCAGGACCGCCTTTAATCGCATTTTCATTGTCGTCAAAATATTTTAACAATAAAAAAAACTTAAATAAAGCGTACAATTTTCGTACCGTGATCTAACGTGGAAAGTGCGATTTAGCATCAATGTGATCGTAAAATTGTTGATGTTAAAGTCGCTGGTCTGCCTAGACTTTTATTAAGCAGTTTAAAATGTTAAGCTTACTTTGCCAATGTATCGCGTTTGCCAAGTTCAATTCTTGAAATAACTAATACCATACTAAGTACAAATCAATCGTTTATGTTTTTCTGCGGCTTTATATACTAGTTTAATTATATTTACGCTGAGTTGAGGCCGCTTGGGTATATAAAGTTTTTTCTTTTTTTAATGTGAAAGGTAATGAGACGAACGAGACGCTCTCTTTATAGTAAGAGATAACGCCTGCACATGACCATTGCAGCGATACACGGAACTTTGAGTAACAAAACAAAGTCCAGGGCATCACTGCTTTGGCGCTCATTACTTTGAGACTTTCAAAGGTTAGTCTCAACAGTCTTGTAATTTCGCTAGCTGTAGGTACTCTACAAACCAGAACATTTCTATTTGTTTATTCTTGCCATTTATTTTTGTTGATTCAAAGCCGTAATAAGTTTCTCCACCAAGCAGTATCATCAATCAACAATTTTGTTTTCTTAATATTCAGCCTACTCTTTCTAATCCTATTTCTTTCCATAACTCACTCCTGGACAGTTCTCAGCAAATGTACTCCGACAAAAATTAATAATGGTCTTAACCTAACTTAGCTTGTCACGTCTCTCGGAGTGTTTTTGTCTCCGATAGAAAAAGTAATAAAAGTTTCTTGAAGCAGAAATCGCAATTTGCTTTGAAAGTTTTCCAAATCGAGGCTTTTTATCATTCAGCGGATCAAGATTTGTGGACTGCTGTCGGACAATCATAAACGTGATGGTGGAAATTACTGAGCTCTTTACATTTATTTATTAAGGTACGCCAACAACACAAGTATTGCTTAATTTACAAACACATTGCAAACAGTTATGTTCCGATACATGCGCCAGTTATAGGCATACACAGCTAGATATTGGAATCTACTGCCCGAGTGGGTATTCCCTAATGAATATAGTCTGGGTATCTTCAAGTTGCGAGGCAATCGGTTTCTTCTAGGTAAGCGTGCTCCACCGCAGACCGCATCTTCGCTGAACATCAGGCGGGATGGCGGTCAAACGCAAGCCTATCTATTGTAAAAAAAAAAACTTGATAAACATATCACTTGCGATATCATCTTTAAAGAGTTTCTAAACAATTTTTTTATACTACTTTAAACACAAATTATAGTAAACATAGGAACCAGAAAGAAATGTAATCTTCTGAGTTTTTGGTATCTATATCCTCAGCACATTTTTTTTTTATTTACTTGCACCTTTGAAAGTTTCTTCTTAAATTGTCCTAAGGAGCCAGAGAAAACATCCACACTGTCACTGATAATTTCATGAAATCAAATTACTTGAACTACATGTCGACTGAGACTCGATGGAGTGTCGATATATGTACGTAGGACAGCTGGCGGTGGATTAAAACGAAAAGGTGAAGATCTGGCTGAGTGGCGTGTTCCGAGAGAGGCCTATGTCCAGCAGTGGCCTTTGATAGGCTGATGGTGATATTGATGGCATGTTAATTATATCAGCTTTACAATCTTCGGAGGCTGTGATATTTTATTGAAAAATGTTGCATCGATATTTATTTTGTAAATTGGATTTTGCTGTTTGTGACTTCTATTGAGTGTTAGTACATTCAACTGACTTCAAAAAGGAGGAAGTCCTGGCGGAAGCAGCGATGTCCTGGACTTTGTTTTACTATTCAAAGTTCTGTGTATCGCTGCAATGGTCATGGACATACGTTATCTATTATAAAATAAATAAATAAATATCGTAGGACTATACACACAGCGCCATCTGGCCCCAAACTAAGCAGAGCTTGTGTGATAGAAGTCAGATAACTGATAGAATACATACTTTTTTTTTGTAAATACATACAGAACACCCAGACACAGAACAAACATTTGTTTATTCACAAAATGTTTGCCCTGAGTGGGAATCGAACGCACGCCCTACAGCTCTCAAGGCAGATATACTACCAATGAGCCAACGGGGCTGTCAATTACGATCAGGAACGCTTCTCGTTCGTCTCATAAAAAAAAACTCGCCTCTTTTTGCGTATGTTCATAAAGCAAAGCTACCAGGCTAATGGGACGATGCAGTTTGGATTAAAGGAGTTTTACCTGCAACCGTTCCAGCCCCCGTGGCGGCGCGCGGCGCTCGACAACAAAGTGAATATTATAAATTGTGGCTTGGGAGCCTATTGATCATCAATTTGCGAGAAATTGTATTGTTTTGCGGCTATTGGGCACACGTAAATCAGTTTTATTGCCTCTGGATATCAGTTTCGGTTTGTTTGCACACGTTCCGCTTTTATTTACGCTCGAAAGTGTTTTTCGGCAGTTTCCGATTGAAATTTTGTGGGCTATTTAGAAGAGGGAAAGCTTTTTACAAGTTTTATTATACTACTCTACTACTTTATTCGTTCGGTAAAAAGATTTAAAGACGATTTTGACTAGTCTGATAGACAATAGACAACACTTTATGTGGGACATAAAACACATTTAAACATAATTAACAATACATACATACAAAAAAATAAACAATAAACATAAAACAAAGAGAAAAAGGTTAAAGAAAAGAGAGAGAGTACATTAAGCACATAGTTATTAGTGATTTCGATGGTAATCGATAGCTATTTACAATTATATTTGTAGCGATGATAGTTTGGTGATTAGCGCGGTCGGTTCACACGCGGAAGGGCTTGGGGTCAAATCCCAACAACGAATTTAAGCTGCTGGTGAAGAAAAACATATTGTGGTAGGTTACTAAGTAGGGATGTGAAAAAATGATCGATTTTTTTATTATACCTAATCGAGTTTTAATAATCGATTCTCTAAATATTATAAATCGATTTTTAATAAAGAGATTATATTAGATACTAACTCTCAGTAGAAATAATAAGATAGGGATGCGTTGTTAGATTAAATCAATACAGCCAAACTACACATTTTAATTGAATTAAACAAACAGCGCTGTCTGTGCAATAAATGAAAAAACGGTCACTGAACATAAAACAGGAATGTCACTTGTCAGTCGAAAAATGGCGCCATCTGTATATAAATATTAAAAATCGATAATTTTATTCACTTTCCCCATTATTTAAGTTGAAAAAAAACTTTGTTTTGTTTTTCAGTATCAAAACCAACAGATTGTTGTTTTAGTTATTATCGACTTGGTAATTTTATTATTTAAAAAAATGCAACTTTTAGAATAGTTAGAAAAAATCGGTTTATTTTATTTTTTAGTTACTCGATTTTTTACAAATCGATTTGTTTTAAAAAGAGAAAAATCGATATTTTCCCCTGTAAGTCACATCTCTATTACTAAGTAGGCAGCATTCGGCTGGTAAGTCTCATTATTATAACATAAAAATAAAGATTTTTTGGAATATGTAATTTCTAACAGCCCTGTAAATTCTCAGCGCTGTGCGGCATCTGGTAGTACTTGTAGAATGTCTTCGTTTGCTCAGTATTAATGTAAAAACTTTGACACCCAACTGCGTCAAAACTCTACTTGCTCGTAGGCCGATAGGGCTGCGTCTTCCCCATTTACCCAACTAAGATAAGTAATTTTTATTTTTTTAATGGTCGACAGGCTTGGCGTTTGACCACAGCTCACCTGATGTTAAGTGAAGGTGCGGTCGAAGATGGTAAAGCACACCTAGCCTGTAATGCAACTGGCTCTAAAGTGAGGCTGCCGGAACACACCGTTAGGTGCTTGGCGGCAGATTTTCAACTTGAGGGTGGTAGCTAGCCAGCCGAGTACTAGAAAGTACCCTACCACAATGCTATGGTTTCCTCACGATGTTTTTCCTTCACCGACAGCTCAAACTCATTGTTGGGGTTTGAACCCTTTGCTCTTCGGCATGCGAACCTGCCGCGCTAACCACTGAGCTATCATCGCTACAAATGTGTTTATATTCATTTATCTATCTATACTATTATAGAGGGGAACGATTTATTTGTTTGTAATGAATAGGCTCCGAAACTACTGGATCGATTTCAAAAATTCTTTTACCGTTGGGAAGCTACACTATCCCCGGGTGACATAGGCTACTTTTTATCCCTGTGTTTCTCGAGAAAAGGAACTACGCGGGTGAAACCGCAAGACGTCCGCTAGTGTGTTTATAAATTTAAGATAACAGTTGCAAGTAATGGAGTTATCAATGCATCACCGACCCAAAAAATAAGGTACACTTTTTTAGTCATCATCATCATCATCATTTCAGCCGTAAAACGTTCACTGCTGGACATAGGTCTCCCCCCATTGCTTCCACAAAGACTGGTTGGAAGCGGCTCGCATCCAGTGCGTTCCTGCGGTCTTTATTAGGTCGTCTGTCCAGCTTGTGTACACTCTTTTAGTAGTAACTTTTTTTTTATGTCAAAAATAATGAGACGGACGGGATGCTTTCCTGGTGGTAAAAGATAACGTCTGCCCATGACCATTGCAGCGATACACAGAACTTTAAATAATAAAACAAAGTCCAGGCATCGCTGATTTGGCGCTCATTACTTTGTGACTTTCGATGGTTAGTCTCAACAGCCCAGTAATTTCGCTAGCTGCAGTATCCTTCAAACTGAAACACAGTAATGTTTACACACTACTGCTTAGCGGCAGAATATCTGGTACTGCGGTGGTACCTATCTAGACGACCTCCTGCTTAGGAGATCTACCACCAAGTGAACTAGCTAACGTAACTGGAAATGTTATCACCATACATAAACTCTGCTTTCCGTGACGCCCCTGCCCACTATATCACGAGTCGGTAGCTCCGCGCTCACCTCTGCTAGTTCGCCCATATATTTATTGGCAAACTTCAGAACGTTAAATTCGACTCCAACTGGTGAACTTGACCTACTTGAGAGAGCTTACTCCAGACATCTGTCCTTCTCTAAGTAATGTCATTAAAAAGGGTGAAGCTCGCAGTCGACAAGGCTTAATCTGAATTTTATAATTCTTCATTTAAGATGGTAGATGACTTGGTGGTAGATTTCCTTAGCAGGAAGTCGTCTAGGTATGTTCGAGATATGTATCTAGTTTATTTCCGCTTAACAGTCGCTCCAGTTCCAACAGTGATGAGGACTTAAATTAAACTAATTTGACACAGCTTATTAATTAAAAACCTAATTTTACTTAAAATCTAGATATGTATCTCGAACATTCAAAATGAACTTCCGCAAAGTAACGCCTGAATCAATCAATTGTCGTCTAGGTAGGTACCACCGCAGTACAAGATATTCCGCCGCCAAGTAGTAGTGTGTAAACATTACTCTGTTCCGGTTTGAAGGTGACTGCAGCTAGCGAAATTAAGTCTCAAAGTAATGAGTGCCAGAGCAGCGATGCCCCGTACTTTGTTTTGGTATTCAAAGTTCTGTGTATCGCTGCAATGGTCTTGGACATGCGTTATCTCTTACTATCAGGAGAACGCATCGTTCGTCTCATTACTTTTACATAAAATGAATAAGATCTTGGCTTAAAGAGATGTTGTTTTATCTATCTATGTATCTAATAAATAAATAAATATTGGAGGACATTTCACACATCGCTATCTAGCCCCAAACTTAATAAAGCTTGTACTATGGGAACCAGGCAGCTGATAGAATACTTGAATACTTTTTTTTGTGTAAATACATACGTATAATACACACAGTACACAGACAATTAGACACAGAACATCAATGTTAGTCACAAATGTTTGTCCTGTGTGGGAATCGAACCAACGCCCTTCAGCTCTCGAAGCAGACATAATACCAATGCACCAACAGGGCTGTCATCTATCTATCTATATAGACTATTATAAAGAAGAAAGATTTTTATTTTTTAGTTAAAAAAGTGTCAAGGGCTTAAATTAAATATTCTCGCCAAGCGCTCGCACAGTTGACATGATGCCTCGTGTAGAGGCGAAACACGTGCCAGCAAGTGGTCACTGCAGCGAGGAGGGGATATAAATACTTGCGGTTATTTTAATTACTTAATTTAATTGTTTACTAGCTGCGCCCCGCGGTGTTGCCCGCTACATGTTTTCGGAATAAAATGTAGCATATGTGTTAATCTAGGGTCTCAGTCTCAAAAACTACTGAACGAATTTGGATGAAATTTGGTATGGATGTAGCTGAGACTCTGGTTTAACACATAGGCTACTTTTTATCCCGAAAACATGCAGCAGATAATACCGCGGGGCGCAGCTAGTTTTTAAATAAAACTTAATGTGTCGTGACATGTCAAAACCACGTCAGTTTTAATTGTAAAATAGCAAGAATTGAAAATGAAAACAACATTTATTCGTTGATTCTGTGTGATTTTAACAAGCAATTTCCTTTGACATGAAATTAGTTAACAACACGGCTGCGGTGTAGGTAATCTCGTGTGACAAGAATAAGAAACTCCAGGTTTCTTGTTAATAAGCTTTATATTATCTAAACTGACTTGAACGAGCTCAAAGTCGACATAATGCCATGAAATTGGCAGATTAAACATCTGTTAACAATCAAGGGAGAGCCGCGTTTCTTTCACATTGTATTGTGAGGCTGTATGGCCCCGCTCTTGTACTCCGGCTTGAAGGCTGCGGGCCCCGGGTAATGAGGAAAATAACCTATTTGAAGAAAGCCGGACAATGTTTGGAAACATTAACAAAATTGAGATTTTAATAACGCAATCGGAATATATTGGTGTAATTTTCGTTTGGGGATTCGTTATTAGTTTTTCTTGGGTATATGTTGTATACTTTTTTATTTATTAATTATCGAAGTTGGAGCAAAGCTTTTTATATTTTTGCTTGGTTTTTTCCTTTTCTCTATATTAGCGATGATAGCTCAGTGGCAGGCGCGGTTGGTTGATACGCCGAAGGGCGTGGACTCAACCCCGAATTTTGAGCTTAAGCTGTAGGTGAAAGAAAATATCGCGAGGCAATCTTAACATGGTGGTAGGGTACTTTATAGTATTCGGCAGGCTAGCTACCACCCTCAAGTTGAAATCTGTCGCCAAGCATCTAACGGTGTGTTCCAGCAGCCTCATTTGTTTGCCAGTTCCATTCCAGGCTAGCTGTGTTTACCATTTTCACTTAACATTGGGTGATATCAAAGTTAGCCTAGCCAGTCAAACATACTAAAAAAACTATTTCGTTTCGTTTTAAATTATATTTTATTTTGGTTTTACGTTTATAAAATGATTTTCCTTAACAAGAGTAAAACTGGTTTTTTCTGCTGTTATTTTGCTTTGCATTAATAAAAATTACTTAGACTTGATATTGTCAATATGTATCTATATCAATTTATTTATTTATCAGTTTTTAATTTAACATTTTGTGTAAATTTTGAATTTATATTTTATGACGAATTATAACATCTCTCCCCGCGCCGGCGCCGGTGGGATCCGAGCACTTAGCACAAATGTAAAATAAAATAAATAACGTTTAAAATATATACTTATAGACACCCAATACACCCACACATAAACATCAAACTTGAGAAGAGAAAACAATTGGCGAATTGAAAAGTTTTTACATCATAAAGTATGTAGTTTAACTCAGTGCGTTCCGGCAGTTTCACTTGAGAGCCAGTTCCATTCCAGGATAGGTGTGCTTTACCATCTTTGACCACACCGTCACTTAACATCAGGTGAGCTGCGGTCAAACACCTAGCTTATCAACCATTAAAAAAACTCTACTCAGTGATAACTTAAATAAATATTTATTATTAAACCGCTCTTTTCCTTTTCTAAGATCTTCGACCAAATTCTAAATAGAAACATTTAACAACACAACTTGAAAGAAATTATTATTAGGAAACAAAGTTATCTGAAATGCCGTCGGATTCTTCCTGGAACTCGCGAGTCGAAGTTCTTTGGCGCTTATTAATTTTACTTATAGGGGATTAAAAAAGTTGGTCGTGAAACTGATTTAGATTGAAAAATTCTGCCGAAACTCACTTTCAAAGTTCCAAGTGAAGTAGCTATAGCGCAATCTGCTATTTGTTATAACTGTTGTTAATTGTGACATTAATAACAGTTTGTTTTTGGCAAATTGATTTTTTTTTTTAAATCTTGATTCTTTTTGAATTGGATTACGTTATAATCAATACAAACACCGTTTTGGTTTGTGAGTAATCACATTTTTTTTGTTTTATCGAATATTTAGTATGTATTAAGTCTGCACGTTAAATAACTGTCATACAACAATTAAAAATTCAATAAATATAATTATATTAAAAGATAAATATCAACGCTTTTACTACAAAAAGTCACATAATGTTTGCAAAATTTCATTTTAAAAATTAAATATTACTTTTACCGCATTAGTCATAAACATATTATTTATAAATTATAGAGAATAGAGATTTTTTTCTGAAACCAACACCAACATTGAAAAATGTCTAATATTAATTATAAATGTGTGAAATGCATCGTTAAGTAAAAAAATAATTACATCTAATAAAATAGGATTGAACCGTTATACTTAATAAACACAAATTATGTCCTTGGCATTTGTCATCAAATAAAAGAATAAAAAAACACAGCAGAAAAAAATCTAAAGTCGAAAAACAACCCAACAAAAACCGAGCCACGGAAAAATAAGTGTCTTAATGTTCTTCCCTTCGGAATCGGAGACGCCAGGTTTATTAAGAAAAACAACTGAGGGTATACAACCACAACGGATCGAAATAAACAAACGGCGGCACACGGGTTTGGGAGGTAAACTCACCGATCGTTGGTAGAAAAGTAGAAAATGTTGTGCTAAGCGGCGGGCGCGCGGCCCGGCCGCTGGAGGGGCTGTGGAACGCGTGACACGTCCGCCAAGGCGCGCGTAGGCGGCCGTCTGACGGGACCACCCGCGCCGCCCCTGCGCCCCTCTCCGCCCCCGCGCCCCGCGACACCTTGACGTTTATTAAAAACCTAAAGGATTTCCAACCTCGTAGCATTTTCCGCTCACGCGTACATCTTGTAGATCGGCTATGTTAACTAAGATTAACCGAGGGGAAGGTGGATCGCGTAGCTGGTGCTCCGAGGCATCGTCAACGTTGAGCTTGGGCTCCCCAGCGCGAGTCCGAGAGGACAAGCGCTGATAAAACCGCCGAAGTGTGCGAAAACCCGCCTCGGCATTTTGTGTCGAGATGGGTTTTCACTCAGACACTCTGAGACTCTCACCACTCACTCTCTTCTCTATCTTGAATCTCGTGGGTTTTGCGGGTAAGTTGTAATTAGAACGGAGAAGCGTAGATAACCCTGTGGTCGTCTGGTAATATTCCAGATTTTCCCTAGAAAAAAAGGGCGAAATGTCATAGGTCGGTCAAAGTAGAGTATTCACAGAGACTCTACAGAGGTGCTAGGTATGCAACACTAACGGACGAGAAGGATTGCATGCTCAGTTGTGCATACTCTATTTACAATGATATTTCTATGCGTGCGTGCATTATTTTCAACTAAAACAAGCTTAAGATCATAATTCAAGAACAAACATCAGATACGAAAAGTCGAATGTAACTTTTTTAAATTTTAGACCATAAGAACAACACAAATTGTAATTCAATACTTTATTACGACTTTGTTTATTAAGTTTTGTAATACAATATATATGGGCATCTTTTAAAAAAAAACTAGCCAAAAACATCAATTTAAGACGACGCATAAGTGAAATAGAATGTTATCTGTTAATCTATACTATTATAAAGGGGAAAGATTTGTTTGTTTGTTTGTATTGAATAGGCTCCAAAACTAGTAAACCGATTTCAAAAATTCTTTCGCCGTTGGGAAGCTATACTATCCCCGGGTGACATAGACTACTTTTTATCCCTGTATTCCCACGGAAACGGGAACTACGCGGTTAAGTATGAAGTTAAGTTTTGTTCACGTTACTTAAACCTTTAACTTAGTGATTAGAATAAAGAAGAAATTCAGCTTTCATACTAGAATTTTTCAGCACATGAGAACAGTACAAGTTCTAACGGCGCTCTGTCAAACGGCTGTCTTCGGGCACACCAACCATCGCGGTAGTATGTGGTAGCTAACCAGGCGATCACTAGAAAATACCACTACCCCTATGCTACAGTTTCCTCACGATGTTTTCTTTCACCAGCAGCTCATGTTTTAGGGTATGAACCCACGTGCTTCAACGTGTGAACTGACAGCGCTAACACTGGGCAATCATCATAACGAATACAGATGACAAATTTTTGAAAGTATACCATTTCAAAGAAAAAAAAATGTTTTTGCAACTCGGTTTAAAAATGATGAAAAAAGTTTCTATTCACTTTGTTTTTTTATCTTATCATACTAAGAACACAGAAGTACGGTCTGCAGCACAAGATTCGAGAGAGAGAAAGCTACCCTTACTGAGTGTATTGCCCGCGTCCATAGTAACTCGGGCTCATCTCGCGGTCTGCGGCACTTTCGTCGTCAGCAACCGAACCATAATTTGTCTAGCTCCGAGCCCAAACTCGATGTACATTACATGGGAGCCACGTTTTTAGATTACATCCAATATTGAATAAAGGCAGCAAGCATCGGTAGTTTGGTTGAATATTTATTAATACAAAACGGGTACTCTTTGCTAGATTATTTTGTATAGAATCATTTTTTTCTTAATACAAAATAGATCTACGTTTGGCTACCAACTCCCTTGATGGAAAGCAGCTATGTGGTTGAGGATGTAGCACATTGATTAAAAAGTACGTATATATATATATATATAACAACGAAAATCATAATTATGATAGTCATTTCATTAGAATTATTCTAATGAAATGACTTGATTTCACTTTCATAGTTTAAACTGCTAAACAGTGGAAAGCGCTGCCTGAGTGGGTGTTTCCCGAAATAACTAACCTAACCTAATCTATCTAGGTGCTTTCACGACGTGAATGAATTATTTTTATTCAAATAAACCGCATCTTCGATCACGTAAGATGGTAGTCAAACGCAAACCTTTTTTAATGTAAAAAAGTAATTAGACAAACCAGATACTCTCCTGATGGTAAGAGATAAAGCATACCCATGACCATTGCAGCGATACACAGAACTTTGAGTAGCAAAACAAAGTCCAGGTAATCGCAGCTTTGGCGCTCATTTAAGACTATCATCGCTTAGTCTCAACAGCCCAGTAATTTCTCTAGCTGCAGTTTTCTTCAAACCGGAACACAGTAATGTTTTAAACACTACTGCTTGGCGGCAGAATGTCTGGTACTGCGGTGGTACCTACCTAGATAATAACCTGCTAGAGTACCTTCTAGAGTACATTAATGATAAAAACATATAATAAAACATAACTTACATTATTGTACACCTCTAAAAGAGGTAATTTGTATGGAACTGTATTAATTATTACATAAGATCTTTACTACCTACATTTGACAATAAAATTTTGAATCTTGAATCTTGAATCTGCTAAGGAGATCTACCACCATGTACCACCTATTCACAATAAAAAAACCGAAAGATTAACTTATGAATGCGGATTTAGGCAGAGTACAGCGTAATTATTGTTTTATCCGCAGTAACGAGCGGCGCCCGGGGCGTGACAAGCCCCAGGGTTTCGCCCCGTCATCGGACATTTTTCACGGCATTGTGTCGAAGCTTTCCTGTTTTATTGAACGGGGCAAACCCTGCGCGGGGAATGTATAAAGAAGTTTGTAGGTTCAGGTGGTTAGGTTTCATAAATAAAATAAATATCATATGACATTTCACTAACAAAGCTATGGGAAAGAGATAAATGATAAAATGATTTGATGCTTGGCGTTGGAGTCAATAGAGAAGCCTCAAGACTCGTCTGCAACGACTCCCTCGTTCAAGCTTATCTTCATAGTCTTGAATATGGCCACGGAGATGCTAATTTGTCGGTTTTTTGTCGGATTCATTTCAGAGAGTGCGTTGTCCAATCATTTTTTGGGATGTTAAAACTAGTAAAAATGATTAGAGTACTTGTTTTAAAATTACGCAGAACTTGTTATATAAAGCTTTATAAGACGGTCACCCTTCATTTATTTTACTATGGGAACAAACAAAAAAAACAACAATTTTACACAATTTTGTCAAAGATCAATAATATTTTGAGTACAGTAACCTCCTTTTGGCATAGTAACAACGTTCTCTGTAACCCGGTATAGTACTCTGTATAATAACAGCATATTCATACGCACACAAGTTTGAAAACAACAGCTGATCGCCCGCCGTCAAAACAGCTCTCTGCCGCCCACGCTACGGCGTAGTAGCCTCGTAGCGTGTCTACGCCCACGCGTAGCTCTCAAATGTGGGCTTCTAGGTCTTTACCCAGATAATACACAATAAACCTAGGAACGTTAACTGTGATTTATGCTTTACTTCATAAGTCACTTATCAATTAAGTACTGTACGTACTTAATAATTTCATAATTAAAAAAAATAGGTTATTGTGTTCAGTTGACGTTTTATACTTGATTGTATACTGTTTAGCGCGAGTTTGGTAAAAAGATTAACAGTACCTCAATACAAGATTACATACCGCCAGATCATATCTGACAAAACTTTTAGTAAAATTCTCACAACCTAAATTAACTCTAAATTAAGACAAATTACATTTAATTTTTATTTCAAAATGAAACTTTAAAGGTACTAAAACCCATTAATAAGTTACTTAAAAATATCGTGTTACTGGAAAAATGCACATATGCCAAAACCAAAAAAAAAATATCACTGTCAAATAGAATTACATTTGAAATTCAATTACGAAAAAGCGATGTCATTATTTGTGTTTAGATAATCACATTGCTACGGTTACGTATTCGTAGTACGCGCGTAGACGCTCTACGCGCACGCGTAGCAAAACCGTAGGCTTAAATACTGAATATTTCTTATTTCTCTAGCTATTTTTTCTGACAAATGATATAACTACATATTATATAACATACATAGTACATGTTTATATGCATGATTATTTGATTTATATGTATGTTTGTATATCTAATTTCACTTATTTTCGCTTTCTTCTAGGTAGTCGTGCTCAGTCGTAGACCGCATCTTCGCTTAACATCATCATAATTTAAAAAGAAGCATTGATTTCTAGAACATATTAGAAAGTTTTAGATCATGGCATGATGCACAGTTATATGTAAAATAGGTTATAAAGACTGGGTTAGTAACTATGTTAAGGGTTCGAATGACTCCAAGTTATTCAATTATAGACGGAATTTCAATATCTATCGGTGCCCCTCGCGGAAGATCTGCCCACTAAGTGAAAAGTAAAGCTGGCTTCTCACGGCGCGGAAACAAGGATTTTAAAACAAAAATAAAAATTTAATGAAATAAAAATTTTACTATTAAATATCAATTCTAAGCTATAGGCAAACACAGCCATGATGCGTTGCTATGAGTCTTAAACCCACGCTGAAAGGCGTGGGTTCAAACCCCAACAATGAGCTTGAGCTGCCGTTGAAGGAAAACATCGTGAAGAAACCATAGCATGGTGGTAGGATACTTTCTAGTACACGGCTGGCTAGCTACCCTCAAGCTGAAAATCTGCCACCAATCAGCTAACGGTGTGTTCCAGCAGCTTAGTGTGAGCTGTGGTCAAACACCTAACTTGCCAACAGTAAAAAATGACTCACCACAATGTTTACCTTCACCCGCAGCGTAAGCATATCGTTGGGAGCCCACGTCTATCGACGAGTAATCTGACCACGCTAACTACTAAGCTATCATCGCTACAGCAGCCTCTGTAGGGCTGTGGACAAACTCACAGAGCGCTGTTCATCATAATTCCAAACACGCAGTAAGCACGCCCGACGTACATTTGTTAAGGATTTCAATAATCTCCGAGATTATCTTCTCAGAGCATTCCTCTTGCGCACAGTGTATGTTATAAAGTAGGGCAAGTCTTTTTATTTTAAAGCTTCCAAAGATTTATTGGTATCACTGTGTGGGGACGGACTTGCAACCTAAGTGTATGTCTTTGACAGGCCGAAGATAATGTAATGTTATGAAGTCGACATAGTCTAGAGTACAAATTAGCATGTAGCACTAAGTGAAGAAATAAGCGGGTGTTTGCACGACTGCCCAAAAAAGAAAGTGTGTGTTGGTTTCTTTATTCCACCAAAACTTTTAAATGCCTGAACATATTTTTATGTATGGGGTATAGTTAGAATTTTTACACCTTACCAAGTAACACTCGTTATTTTTTCAACTCAGTCATCCTTTTGTTTATTTAATAAATTTACGTTTTAATTTTCTTAATTAGGCTTGTTGTTTGGAACCTATATCTTGCGTACAAAAAAAAATTATTGAGATTGACGCCGCATTTTAGCAACAGCGCCATCTTGTGAAGCTTACCAAAACATACTTCTGTGAAAAGTTTTGTTCCAAGAACACATTCTGCATTTATTTCTATGTAAACGCTACAAGAGGCGTAGAGGCGTAATAAATGTACTATGTACAGGTCTCCGCGAACAGTAAACGTCGAATAACCGGCCATATTTTACTTCGGAATGAGAGATGGCTCAAACTCGTATTAAATCACACGCTTAGCTTTTGTGACAGAGATTGCTTGTCATAATAATGTTCAACCTTTATCAGTGTAATTCCACCCTGCCCATTCTTCTATTGGACAGCTAGGAGCTGTAAAAAGTGACACCGCTTTATGGTAGATATTCCAAAAACTTGAATCAAACGATTCGAATCCCATCTTAGTCGTACGAACCGCTAAGCAAAGAAATTTGCTACCCCTTCAAGTAGCGAGTGAATAGATTTATTTTAGTATCGTAGACTGCATCTGCATCATTGTGTAATATCAGGAGGCGAGATGGCGGTCAAACGCAAGCCTATAAACAAGCTGATGTTAAGTGACGGTTTGATCGAAGAGGGCACACCTGGCCTGGAATGGAACTGCACCCGCTACATGTTTTCGGGATTAAAAGTAGCCTATGTGTTAATCCAGGATTTCAGCTACCTCCATATAATATTTCATACAAATTCGTTCAGTAGTTTTTCTCGTCTCATCTCGTCTCGACTCGCCGTAATCTCGTCTCGTAAGTATATATGTATATAATATATACAAACTTCCAAATCGCACAATGAACAGATTCGTTCTTCGTCGGCGTTCAGATGGAGAAGCACATACTAAGTAGTAAGCGATGACGGGCTGCAGATGATGATGACACAAAATAGACCTTTTTTTAGAACAGCAAAACAAGCTGCGGTAAAACCAAACTAAGTACTCAACAAAATTGCTAGCAAACATTGACAAAGAAATTCCATCAAGATTCTGTAGAATAAAGACGGCAAGCTTTCCAAAACATTTCCCTCGGAGTGTAAAGTCCTAGTTCAAAGTGAGACGTTGCTCCGCCGGCCCGGCGCGGATCCAATCCATTAGGGAGAACTTGACCGGGATATTGAGCAAGCGAACTAACTTTAGCCAGCGTGTGAGGAAAACAATCCTACATACAAGCTAGCTAAGGGTCAATTTACGATGGTGACATCACGAATACTTGTCCAAAATAATCAACACTATAATTTTTTTATACAAAAGTGTTGATAGTTTCATCGCATTATAAATTGGCGTCAACTTTTGCTCGTTTGAACGTTTGACGTTTATCAGGTACCTTCTTCTGACCAGTGCAGCGATACAGAGAACTTTGAGTAGCAAAACAAAACCCAGGGCTGCTGCTTTGGCGCTCATTACTTTGAGACTTTCGATGGTTAGTCTTGACAGCTCTGTAATTTCACTAGCTGCAGTACCCTTCAAACCGGTACACAGTAATGTTCGTACACTACTGCTTGGCAGCAGAACATCTGGCACTTCGGTGGTACTAATCTAGACGGCCTCCTGCTAAAGAGATCAACCACCAAATAAAAAAATACAAGTTGTGATTATTTCTATGATGTTTTACGATGGAAACTGACATTTTACAAAAAAAAATTGTCATTCGTATTTTTTTAGTTTTCTTAATTAAGCCTGTCTTTCTGTATTCTCGCATTGAAATATATCATGTGGCTCAACGGATATAGGAAGCATCGTGCCCACAGTAGTTAGATAAACAATAGGGGCAAAGCAGACAATGACATTAAATAGCTCTGTGGGAGTTATACCGCGCACTGAGTAGGCTAACTTCACCGAGCTATTCGAGTGTTTGAAAATCAAAATAATTGAAAGGGGTTATTATTACAAACAGTTACTGGAAGCTGAACCCCTTTAGATCAGACAATAAACAGATACTCAAAACGTACTAAGAAAAGTCATTAAACTGAAATATATTTTTTTTTTTTTATGTAAAAGTAATGAGACGATCGAGGCGCTCTCCTGATGTTAAGAGGTAACGCCTGTCCATGACCACTGCAGCGATACACGGAACTTTGAGTAACAAAACAACGTCCAGGGCATCGCTGCTTTGGCACTCATTACTTTGAGACTAGATGGTTAGTCTCAACAGCCCAGTAATTTCGCTAGCTGCAGTACCCTTCAAACCGGAACACAGTAATGTATGCACACGACTGCTTGGCGGCAGAATATCTGGTACTGCGGTGGTACCTACCTAAGGAAATCTACTACCAAGTAAAGTAAATACTTTAATAAATCATTATTTAGGTTATTTAATTTCAATTTATAAAAGAAAAATCCCTACAGAGTACGATACAGTTTGATCGATACATTTATATTTTTATATCAGTGAAAATCTGTGAAATTAATGTTACCCAACTTGACTGTATCTTATGTTATTTTCAAAAAAAATGCTAAAACTTTGAGACTAGATGGTTAGTCTCAACAGCCCAGTAATTTCACTAGCTGCAAACCGGAACACAGTGATGTTTGCACACTACTACTTGGCGGCAGAATATCTGGAACTGCGGTGGTACCTACCTAGACGACCTCCTGCTAAGGATATCTACCACCAAGTAAACGTTAAGCAGTAAAGTATTTGTATTCACTTTCTAGAAATTAAAATTTCACGTATTATACTGTTGTAGGTTTATTAGCAAAATAAAAAAAAACACAAATTTATATTTTTTTGATAATTTATAGCCAGTGTCACTCGGGATGATACGAGGATTTTAACGATACATCCAAATCATACTTCTTTATTAATATTATAAGGAGATAAAGTTTGTGATATTGTAGGTGGTAATCTCTGGATCTGCTGAACCTGCTGCTGATTTTGAAAATTCTTTTATCAATAGAAAACCACGTTATTTGTGAGTGTCATAGGCTACATACCACCACCCCTGCGAAGCCTGCACCCTGAAAACATTACACTTATTTTTGGGTAGTCGTGTAAAAAAGGAAATCCTTATTTTATTGGCGAACTGTCCGTTACTCTGTCAAGATTAAATAAATCAAAACGTTGGGTCGTTTCCATTGACCTCGAATGATCAAACATTGCTGGAGTCAAGGCTACTTACCACACAAGTGAAGGAAAACATCCAGAAATTGAATAAAACAGATAAATTAAATTTCAGGAATTATAAAGTAACGCAATTTGCAGTTAACAATATTACTGTGACAATGCACGGGAGAATGTTTTATACAATATTCAAGGTATATATTTAGTTAATTTCCGCTTAACAGTCGTTTCAATTACAACAGTGATGAAGACTTAAATTTAGCAAATTTGACAACAATTTATTAATTAAAAACTTAGACTTGTCATCTCGTCTGGTCGACGCCACACATGAACAAAACGCTGGTCTTTATTTTGCTCAGCGTTTGAGTATTGCCATACAACGCGGCAATGGGGCGCGTTTCGGGAACTATTCCCATTGATAGCGGCCTTTTAGATTAGTTATTATTTTTAATGTTACAGTTGTCTTAGTTACTTTACTTATTTATACCTTGAAATTTAATCTATGGAATTTATTATGTTATTAAAAACTTTATCGTAATTTTACTTAATATCTAGAACTAATTTGACATAAACTTAAAAAAATATAATTAAACAAAAATCTAATTAAAATAATCACAAGTCTTAATATCCTATTCTCGCTGCAGTAACCACTTGCCGATGAACCACTTGTGAATGAACTTCCGCAAAGTAACGCCTGAGTCAATCAATTATGTTTTTTTTACTTTTTCTTTCAAACTTGTATTTTTGATAAAGCAGAATTCGTTGTTTTATTATGAGTGGAATTTGTCCTTTATTGTCACACACACATTTGTAAACTTACAGCACGTGTCTTCATAATAATATATTTCCTTCACGTCTCGACGTAAAGGTAAACGGAACTTTTCTACTAAAATGAGCATAATACCTAAAGGCTTATGAAATAAATATCTATAACTGCTTATTGTTATTTATCCCAGGGCAGTTTGAATTCTATCCCATTACCACAAAACCTATAATCATTTGCACTACAGTTTTATTCCAGCTCTAACAAAACATGCTTGTTAAACAAAACTTAATCTTAAATCCATTGGATAAGAGTGAACATTTCCTGTTTGGAGAAAAGCTTACGTCACCTTGCCATGCAAAATTGAACTGTAAAGTAATTGAATAAGGATAAAAAAATACATGGACTTGTAAAAGAGAAAGGCAGTCGTTAGATGCATTGTGCTTAGCTTACATGTGCAAGATTGAAATATTATTGTTAAGATTAGGAAGACGGTGATATTTGTAGGATGATAGCTCAGTGGACAGCACGGTCGGTTTACACGCCAAAAGGCGTGGGTTCAAACCACCCCCCCCCCCTTTTTTTTATACATTTCAAATACACAATGAGCTTGAGCTATCTGTGAAGCAAAACGTCGTAAAGAAACCATAGTAGGGTGGTAGGGCATTTTTAATACTCGCCTGGCTAGTTGAAAATCTGCCGCCAAACACCTAATGGTGGTTCCGGCAGCCTTAGTTTAAGTTAGACATTATACATTTAACGTTTCTTTGCGGTGTTATCCCTCATTCTTCAGCTTGAATTCATTCCTCAGATTCGAGCCCACACCTTTAGCTTGCAATCTTCTCCCTTAAACCACTGAGCTACCAATATCAAAAGTTAATACAAAGAGAAACAAAAGGTTTGTATGTAGGTCGCCCATTAAACCTCTGAAGTCCTTAAATCCAATAATTCAGCAGCAAACCTTCCTGCCCTTTCAAAAAGTCGTAAAAGCTACACTCGACGCGTGAAATAAATACATCGCATGTATCGATCGCTAGCGCCTACGAAAGTAAACGGCTATAAAAACTGAGCTATTGTCCGCCGATCAGGTAACAGAGTGCTGACTCAGAATGGTGCGGGTTCCGTACCTTCTTACAATAGTTTTTTCACCAAAATTAAACTTGTAGACTTCGGAGAATTTTCATATTCAAACTCAAATCTGACTCATCATCATTATTAGTTGAGATCTTTTTCTAAAGTTCGAAAATTAATAGGCAAAAATTCAGTTTTTCCCTTGAAATGGTCTAAATATTTCTATTACAATATTCAGTTAAAAAAATAGTTCTTGAAGAAAACTATTACTTAGAAAATTGGGATAAAGTCAGGATGTTTCCTCAAAATATATCGGAGAAATGTGGAAATTAGAATGAGTTTTTTTTTCAGTAGACTTTCACGTATTTTTTGATTCGATATTATATTATCCGGGCAAAGGAAAGTTTTTTGAGTTTACTGAATCGATCAGCGGAGCAAACGTTCGTCAGTTTCCTCATTTTAAAAATCTTTATTACATTCATCGACGACGACGATTTGAGTGTCTTCGATGCATAGAACTGGGTATCTGTATATGGGTTTTATCTACGTGAGCGTGTTCTATTCTACACAACACTATTGTTTATCATCGAGCAGGATGTGGTCAAACGCAAACCAATTCAGAGCAAACTAAATAGAAAGTTATTTTAATATACATTTTCTAACGTTTAATTATATCTGATACACCAATTATTATAGTTTCGCCCACATTTGGTAGCATTTTTCAAGGATTCAAAGCAGAGTACAAAGCACGTGCGACCTAGTCTTACTTTCTATCATTTGTGTTACGTAAGTTTCGGAAATGTTCATGCCAGAGCAATCTTTTATTTTATGGAAAAGTAACGAGACGAAGGTGACGCTTTCATAATGGTAAGAGATAACGCCTGCCCATGACCATTGCAGCTATACACAGAAGTTTGAGTAGCAAAACAAAGTCCGGGACATCGCTTTGACTCTGAATCAGTTCAGAAGTAGCAACGTTGCTTGGATAAACGGGTTATATTATCGAAGTTACAATCCAATCCGAACTAGTAACGAGATTAAAGAAACGTGATGTCCAGAAAGGAATTTTACAAGTATAATTTTTTATAATTATGTATATTATTGGTATGTACGTTTTGCTATCAAGATAGAAAATAGCAACTCACGTTGCTTTTATATTTCTTATCATACCTTTTTACTAAAGACAACCTACGGAACCCCGCTCCCGTCCACCTGAGCCTAAAAGAGGCCGTATTGATATCTTCAATAGCCGATGTTATTGGACGCCGTGGACAGCTCGACAGCTCTTTGCCTGATACAATTGATGACCCTTACCAGTGTTGCCATGTTTTGGCTCACAGCACCGTTTCTTGCCCGTAGCAAAACGATAAAAATAATAGAAAAATGTAAACCAGAAAAAAGTGAAATAAAAGTAGTTGTCATCATCATCATCATCATTTCAGCTGTAAGTCGTCCACTGCTGGGCATAGGCCTCCCCCATTGACTTCCTTAAAGACTGGTTGGAAGCGGCTCGCATCCAGCGCGTTCCTGCGGTCTTTATTAGGTCGTCTGTCCACCTTGTGAGTGGACGTCCTACGCTACGCTCCGTGGTCTCCACTCCAGAACTTTGCAGCCCCATCGGCCATCTGTTCTGCGTGCTATGTGCCCTGCGCACTGCCACTTCAACTTGCTAATTCATTGGGCTATGTCGGTAACTGTGGTTCGTCAACGGGTCTCCTCATTTCTGATAGTAAAGTAGTTGTAGTAGAAGTGAAAAATAAAATAACACGATTTTTTTCCCAGTACCTACCATATTGTTAAAACAAAAATGAAAATTACGATGAAAAAAATACAATATAAATACTTTTTGAAACGTTCTTTTGTGGACTTTTAGATAAATAAATTTAACATGACATGTCTACAACATTATCAATCAATTCAAAGGATAGTTGAGTTTTCTCTGTCTTGAGCTGAACGAAAACGTCTACTGTTTCTATACTTTAATACTTTCTTTCTAACTATATTATACATTTTTTTTTACTTTTGCACGATTACTGGTTTTTAATTGTATCGGATACTCCAACTATAGTGGTGGCCTTCTTCATGGACTATCATGGTCTTCATCAATATGTCTTCACAAAACATACGTAATTAAGTCTACTTGACAGCCCCGTTGGCTCATTGGCAGTACATCTGCCTTGAGAGCTGTAGGGCGTGGGTTCGATTCCCACTCAGGGCAAACATTTTGTGAATAAACAAATGTTTGTTCTGTGTCTGGGTGTTCTGTATGTATTATAAGTATGATTTACAAAAAAAAAAAGTATTTATGTATTCTATCAGTTATCTGACTTCCATCGCACAAGCTCTACTTAGTTTGGGGCCAGATGGCGCTGTGTGTATAGTCCTACGATATTTATTTATTTTATTTACTGACATTTAGAATGGTTTTGGTCACAACTGTGACGAGGATTTAATTTAATTTTTTAATTTATCTAACTTGAAAACAATTCAAAATATTTATCCGAAATTAAAATCTGACATATATGTCTACACGAGGCATCCTCGAGGATATCAACTTCGCCTTACCTGGACAACGACCGAGAACGACAGTGTACAATAACAAAGTGGCCAACAGTATTATCATAAAACAATACTCAAGTACCCGCGCCATGCGAAGTTCAATTTGCATTTATTAGCGCAAATGCGGAATGGATTAAATAACAATCATAACTGCAAAGTGCTCAAGTTTGCACGCACGCTGGCAAACGGGCTTCTTTTATTCCTTCTACAAGCAACTAAAGTTGAACGAAATTTAATCAATGCTGAAAAACATTTAGGCATTCTTACCTGACGGGGTTTGTAACAAAACCTATTAAAATAACACTAATATTTAAAAAGCTGTCTGTTTTTGTTTAACTGCCCCGTTAGCTCATTTGGTAGAATATCTAATTCAAGCGCTGTATGGCATGGGTTAGATTCCCATCAGGGCAAACATTTTTATGTGACGATTTTTTTTTTAATAATAGATAGGCTTGCGTTTGACCGCCATCTCACCTGATGTTAAGCGAAGATGCGGTCTACGATAGAGCACGCTGCATTTGCTTAGAAGAAACCGATTCACTCGCGACTCGCAAATTTTCTGTGTATGGATGTTCTGTATGTATTTACAAATTATAAAAGTATTTTATCAGTAATCTGGTTTCTATTATTACAAGCTTTGCTTAGTTTAGGGTTAGATAGTGCTGTGTTTTACGATATTTAGTGTTATATTTGTGTTTTTTTTTGGAATGCAGTGCAATATCCTTTACCATGTATTTTCTATAGTAACAAAATAGGTATATAACTATAGTAGGTAACAATTAAATTATCACAGATAACAATAAACAATATAACTCTTCACACCAATTACAAACAATTACAACAATATAAAACTAATACTAGAACGATCATATCGCTAAAAGCGATATCTTCCAGGCAACATTAGTATAGAGAGAATTTTACTAAGTTGAGGACGGGCCAGATGCTGTTTTTAAACGTCTGTAGAGAACTGATGATGTTGATAAATACGATATTATGTAATGTTGCAAGACAAACAATCACCACTAAAAGTTGCTCTAGTCTTTTCGCCTTAAAGTGTCTCGTCTAGTACTTATAATTTCCACTTAACGCCATTTTAATTACAAAACTTACAGCTGAAGTTGATTTTTTATTTTCACTGCAGTTGGTGCTTAGTTGACGGCATCTTTAACTTGAAAAGTTTTCCTCGAAGGTTAGTACAAGGATTTCTGCATAATTAAAGGAAATAACTAAGTACTGTCTTCTTACATCAATTACTTTAAAATTGTGTTTCGATTGATGATTGATTGATGATGACTCAACTAGACGGTAGATCTTTTTAGCAGGAGGTCGTCTAGGTAGGTGCTACCGCAGTTTCAGACAATTTGCCGCCAAGCAGTAGTGTGTTAACAATACTATGTCTGAAAAAAATGCCTATGTGTTAATCCAGGGTCTCAGCTACCTCCAGACCAAATTTTATCCCAATTCGATAAGTAGTTTTTGCGTGAAAGAGTAACAAATCTATTCATCCATCCATACAAACTTTCACATTTATAATATTAGTGGGATTTGAATGCACTTTAGTTTGCTAACAATAACTGGCCAGTAAAACATCCCCAGCCGTGCTCAAGTGGCGGTCTGTAACTAAACACGAACGAAGCCCCCTTCAAAGAACTCAAAGATCTTCGTCCCAAAATCATATCTCCATCCTTCCCACGGATCTGCAAATAAAACTGGAGCAAACACTTTTAAAGGATTTGCTTTTCCAAACGAGGATTTTGCATAACAGTAAATTTTGAACGCGATTCGGTTTGTTTTTTTAGTATTTTCCATCTCTTTTAATACGACAACGGAGACGAATTACTTAAATGAGCAAACAAATCCCCATCACATCGTATGCTAGGTTGGTGTCTATTTGCGTTTCTCAATAACCAAGACCAGTGCCGGTTTAAAGTAACTTGATGCCCTAAGCAATCTTCCCCTGTGCCCCCCCCCCCCCTATCATTAAGTATTAAAAACACAGTTTTTTTTTAATGTTAATACGTACCGTAGGTTCCCTAATCCCATGCTAGGTGGGGGCACAACATGATGTCACATGTTGTCCTAACATTCGGCTATATTTTTACGAGCGATTGTAATATGTGTTGTTCACCAAGCATCAAAAAATTTCATCAGGTAAGTATACTAAGTAGCTTACTGTCTGCAAACTTTTTGCACAGACCAAAAACGCGGCAAAAAATTAGGGAAATATTTGTGGTCGAGCGCTCTTTGACCGAATGTCGGATGTGACCGAGGTATGTCGGCTAAGTATGAGGTTATAATTTAAGGTCGCAATTTTCCTGTTATGGTATGCTGGTGCTGCAGGAAGGTCACATTTTCATGGCGTGTCCTCGACCGCTCTCTAAATATTGTTGACTAGTTGAACCTTAGTGCTTCGTACACGATATGGTAGCGCTGTGGTAGATATGTCCTAGAGTCACTATGGAGTGACGATTTACGTAGGATGGCTGGAAGTAAAAAGCCGGAGATCGGACTGAGTGGCGTGTCTTTGTAGAGGCCAATATTCAGCAGTGTATAGGCTGACGATGATGATTATTATTCTTGCGATTTAAAAACATTTCAGTAACTTTTTTATAGTTAACAAATCTGCAAAAAAAATATGTTTTTTTTGTTCAGACCATAATTTTAAATATGTAAACTTTTGTTACGTTTTTAATTAGTTATTTTATAATCACATAACGTTTTCTTCAAACTGCTGAAGCTACAATAGATCCTATAAAGATCCTTGTATGAAGTACAAGGATTTTGAGTAAGAGTGAAGGTCGTGGAGGGTACAGCGAAGCGCCAACCTTCGGGTAAGGTAGCCCATTAGCAGGCTTAGACCAATTAGGCGCAAGGCCCCTGCATACTGGTACGATGCTGCTAAGTCCCTGGAGCTAATACTAAAGTAGTTTTTCTGAGAAATATCCCTATCCCATATGCTTATATTCTAAAGGGACTGAAGAAGGTTTTCTGTGTATTTTAAACGACTACAAAAAAAGAAAGGGGTTCTTAATTTCATTTCATTTTTATTATGCCACAGGTGGCAATATTCAGACGGGTCGCCTGGAGGTTAGCAATCACCATTGCTTATGGATTGCCATGGATTGAATACTAGGGGATTGCAGATACTTTGAACAATATACAAATATTTTCGCAAACGGGTGAACCGATTTTGATATTGTTTTTTTATTTGTTTGAATGGTGAATTAGGCGGGAGATTTCTTAGCTATGTTTGGCTGACTTACAATGTCATATTACCAATAAATTGGCTATGATTATGATTATGAAAATCGGTCCAAGATAGCCGCCGCCACAAAATGGCGGATTAAGTGCATATTTTTTGGCAACTCCCTCAATATGGGTATCAAATGAACAGGCTTGACTAGTAGTATACTATACACTATGACAAATTTCAGTTGGTCTAGATCTCGATAAATAAGTCTTTTCTGAAAAACATAGTGGGTAATGACCACCAAGACTGAAGGTATATAGCGACTGAAGAATGCACTAATACAATACGTTGTCCTTTGAATTAATTTTATTATACTATCATAAAGAGGAAAGATTTGATTGTTTGTTTGTATTGAATAAGCTCCGAAACTACTGGACCGATTTAAAAAATTCTATCACCGTTGGGAAGCAGCGCTATCCCTGGGTGACATAGGCTACTGTTTATCTCTGTATTCCTAGGGAAACGTAAACTACGCGGGTGAAACCGCGAGGCATCCGCTTGTCTATTATAAAGAGGAAAGATTTGATTGTTTGTATTGAATAGGCTCTGAAACTACTGGACTGATTTCAATAATTCTTTGACTGTTGAGAAGCTACACTATCCCCGGATGACATAGGCAACTTTTTATTCCTGTATTCCCACGGGAACGGGAACTACGTGAGGGAAACAGCGAGGCGTCCGCAAGTCGCTGAATAAAATAGGGCGGGTTGTTTCTTTATTTATAAGAAAGGAAGCTTGTTTCTTTTGTTTCATTAAATAAAATTATAGGGAACAAGCCGAAGGGTGTTCTCAATTTGTTTTTATTACAATCCTCATTAATTTTTGTTGGCTGCTTTCCTCTGTCCGAGCAATAATCTTATTGAATTAATTTGGCCATCATTTAATAACCGCTTTTGGGGATCGACGGGATTTTTTTGTATTGATATTTCCTATGGAAAGATTGTAAAAACTAACAGCTTCCATAACTCTGTCCAAGCTTCTAGTACAGTTGCTACTACTTTACAAGGGCATACACGGACTTAACCGTGACTTACTTTGTTAGGTTGGCAGTGTCGCAGATTTATTTTGATTCTGTTTATCATGAGATTCCGTCACTTAACATTAGGTGACTTGTGGTCAAATACTTAGCCTGTCAACCATAAAAAAAGACACTTGAAAAGGTGTAATTTTTGACATTTGCTCAGTGTGGTAAATAAAGAAACATGGTAGCAGCGCAAATTAGATTCTAGTAATTATTAACTCTGTTATATTACAAACTACTTATATTTTAATCATGGTTACCTGGAAAAAATCACTCTTAGCGATAGTTTCACCGTTTATGGGCCTACCCTATAAGTTTTTTTTTTAATAAGTTAGTTAGCGTTTGACCCCATCCTGCCTGATGTTGCAACGATGTGATCTAAGATGGAATCCACTTACCTAGAAAAGACTTATTTACTCTGGATTTGAACATCTCCATTTTTTTATGTTAAAGTAATGAGACGAACGAAACGCCCTCCTGATGGTAAGAGATAACGGCTGTCCATGACCATTGCAGCCATACACAGAATAGTTAAACAAAAACCAAGGCATCGCTTCTTTGGCGCTCATTACTTTGAGACTTTCGATGGTTAGTCTCGACAGCCTGGGAATTTCACTAGCTGCAATACCCTACAAACCGGAGTACAGTAATATTTGTACACAATTTAAACACTGGTCTACAAGAGTATTTTTTCTTTATTGCTTGGACACTTACCCAAATACTAAGTACAATATGCACTTACTACCTGCGCCTCGCGGTGTTACCCGCTACATGTTTTCGAGATAAAAAGTAACCTATGTGTTAATCCAGGGTCTCAGCTACTTTCATACCAAATTTCATCCAAATCCGTTCAGCAGTTTTTGTGTGAAAGAGTAACAAACATCCATCCATCCAAACTTTCACATTTATAGTATTAGTGGGATTAGTAGGATTACTCTCGATTATTATTATTCCATTTATTCTAATTGCATATAATTTGATGCAAGCGCCATCTAGTTTTGAGATTGGCACACCAATCACTTACACATCGGGATTTCACTTTCTATGCTTCTTGTCAGTTTCTATATACGTTTTTTTTCAATGATTTTATTTCTGAAAATTTCGCATGTGTGTACAGAACCCTACACTGAAACGAGTTTCAAGCTTGGCAGTTTTTTTAAATTAAGCTGTGATCGCTTCAGTTTGCGGGTGTTTCTTTAATTAAAACTTGGCGATTTGTGTAGCTCGATTGTAAATTGTTAAAACTAAATTAATTTGTACAGGTTAATTGCCCGGCCCCGGTCCGGACACCGCTCCATGACTTTTTTAATCGGACTGAGCGAAGCGAAGTTCTCTTAATCTATCTAGATAAATTGGAATTTGTGTGCGTTTGTATTTTATATTATTACGAGTATGTTTACAACAACTTGTATGTCAACAAGAACTTGCGTGCTGTTCCTTTTTTTTTAGAGGAGGCTTCAGGTGACCAGAATGCTGGTATCTACTTTGGTCAATAGCTAAGCATTGCCATCCAGCGTGGCAATGCTGCCAGCATTGTGGCCTCTCGACGGATTTTTAGACTAAGTTTTTTGTATACATTTTGTAAATAGTATTAATTTAAGGTTTCTTTTTTATTTTGTTTAATAAATGTTCCCAGTTTGATGTTAACAAAATTGTCATTTATGTTATTTTAATTACAATTTTGTCAAATTATATTTTTAAGTTTATGTAAAGTAGTTCTAGATATTAAGTAAGATTAGGTTTTTAGTTAGTAAGTTGTTGTCAAATTAGTTAAATTTAAGTCCTCATCACTGTTGTAACTGGAACGGCTGTTAAGCGGAAATTAACTAAATATATACTTGAATATTCAAAATGAACTTCCGCAAAGTAACGCCTGAATCAATCAATTAGTATGCTTGTAAAAAAAGAATATTATGAATAGTAACAAAAATTTCCTTTCCCTGGACGAGTGATCCTCTGATGGATGACGCTACTGTTCGAGACATGCTTTTTTCGCACCTCTTTCTATCCCTTAAGTTAAGCCACAGTATAACTGTATTTTTTTTAACTTTTATAACTTTTGGTTCCGTACGCAAAGGGTAAAACGGGACCCTATTTGTCGACGGGACGTCTGTCTGTCTGTCACCAGCCAAAATCCAAAGCAGCGATGCCCCGGACTTAGTTTAGGCACTCAAAGTTTTGTGTATTGCTACAATGGTCATGGACAATTGAACATGCGTTGTCTCTTACCATCAGGAGAGCGCATCGTTTGTCTCATTACTTTTACATTAAAAAAAAAAAACCAGGCTGTAGGTACTTCATGAACTGTGATAGTTAGACAGTTGAAATGTTCACAGATGATGTATTTATGTTGTCGCTATAACAACAAATACTAAAAAACAGAATAAAAATATGTAAGTTACAACAAAAAATATTTTTTGCCGTTTTCATAGATAGTGGTACGAAAACTACGAGTCCGACACGCACTTGGCCAGTTTTATCGTTTGTTTCACTATAACTGTGAGTAAGTAGATCCAGTACGATTGCTTCGTTATCAAGTAGGATTGAGAAGCCCGACTGAAGTCAGTCATTTGACTTGACAAAAATAAACCCCTCCCGCACCGCTTCACTATCGCAGGAAACTACTCAGTTTTTGTTTTGGCGCCGCATTTTGAGCATTTGCCAGTGTCAAGTGTTTTATATTTTTAAGTTTCATAAGTAAAATAAGTTGCCTCGTAGCTATAGTTATAGTCAAAGTCCAGTCTTGATCAAGTCCAGTCCGTGTCAGTCCAGTCCAGTCATGCTTTAGTAAAGTAGTGGCGACTTTACTATAAAGCTTTGATTAATTAAGTAATCATAGCTTTATGGAGTTTTGGAAGCAACACGAAAAGTCATGTATCACCACATTATATCATTTTCCCGCTTGTGATTTGGCACTTTATGAATAAAAACCCACAATTTTTAAGCATAAACACTCGGCAGCTTTGTAAAAAGTACAACGGGCCGACACGACTCTTTCCGCGTTCCCGCCAATACTCCACCTCCTCAGTTAAGCGCTATGCCTGAATGTAATTCCTCTTATTTCCTTATGATTCTGCATTCGATACACTGTGGTAGGAGATGTCCGTCCGCCATCAAACCCTCGTTCTGGCGCCCATTACAGCTGCGTAATTATACCGGGCCTGATTCCCAGATGTTGATTATGCTGAACTCAACATTTCCACATTTCATTTGAGTACCTCTACGGATAACTAGATTCTTGTGAAACTTTACAGACTGAAATTCTGTAACAAAAATACTGTAATTAAAAATTTGACAAACGTGTCATCACGGTGTCTGTGGAGTGTACGTTTTTAATTTAAAAAATTGAAATCCTTGCTATATTAGTGTTAGTAGGTATACGTAGAAAAACTATACTAATATAAGACGAACACATAAACATTAAGAGCAAGTGTCACAAAGGCGGCCTTATCGCTAAAAGTGACCTAGACAAGGTACCTGTTTCATGTGGAATGGCTTACCACCTTCGGTTTTTTCGCAGAGTTTCAATCTATAGAGCTTTAAACGAAGGGTGAATAGGGTCCTTAAAGGTTGGCAATACCCCGGGTATTGCAGGTGTCTATAGGCGGCGGTGACCACTCACCATCAGGTGGCCCGTCACTTGTTTGCCACTTTTTTTACGTAAAAAAAGACAACTAAAAGATGAAATTAAATATATAAATATCGCTTTTAGTTTCTTGTTTGTGTTATATTTTTATTAAGAATCGCCATCAAGCGGCAGGATTCCTGCAATGGCAGCATTATTTCCCAATACGAGACCAATATTTTGGCGAAATCCTTACCTTTTTATGGTTGACGAGCCAGGTGTTTGACCAAAGCTCACCTGATATTAAGTGACGGTGAGCTGAGGAATTGAACTGGCACTCAAGTGAATCAACCTGAACAAACCAAAACAAGCCTAAATCTTTCACATAATCATCCGTATTTAGTTGTAAAAAAAGTCGATCTAACTTCAATTGCGTTTACCGTCTGAACGTGGAATGCCGGCAATAAGCGGCATGCATCGCAGAAGCCCCGGCGACGCTCTCTGCTGATGGATGGCTGCCGTTAGACGCTGACGACAGTTTAAACGACCAAGTGACGCAAGTACTCTACTCAACAATATTAACTGGCAAGGTGATTGCACATTATATCTGCACCAATCTTTAAAAAGGGAGTCGTTTCTATTCCCTGCGTCTCAAAGAACTAAACTGGGTCTTTACAAACACCGCTGCGATGACAGCTCAACGGTTAGTGTGACCAATTCGCACGCCGAAGGGCTTGGATTCAACCCCCAACAATGAGCTTGAGCTGCCGATGAAATAAAACATCGTGAGGAAACCATAGCATGGTGGTAGGGTACTTTCTAGTACTCGGCTGGCTAGCTACCACCCTCATCTGAAATCTGTCGCCAAGCATCTAACGGTGTGTTCCGGCAGCCTCACTTGAGAGTCAATTCCAGTCCAGGCTAAGTGTGCTTACCATCTTCGACCACACTTTCGTCACTTAACATTAGGTAAAAAAAGAAACAAGCTAATTTCTAATATGAATAGACAGGTCAGTGTTCGATAAATAATTATTTATCGAACAAAAGCGTGTTTGTTTTTTAAAAGTGTGTTAGAATAATTTATGTGCCAGCTGTTTTTTTATTCTAGATTTCATAGATGTTCATGTGTACATTGTGTACGTTTCGGCTGAGTAATCCTGTATTATCTATAGAAATTGTTTAGCGCGTACCTACGAGTGGAAAATTAAATTAATTTCAAAGTGCACTCAGTGTACAGGGGTTTGGAAGTGCTCGCGGCGCCGGCGCGACGAATTCAAACAACGTATAGTCGGATCTGGAAGTTGTTCTTTTTTATTTATTACTAGCGGATGCCTCGCGGTTTTACCCGTGTAGTTTCCGTTCCCGTAGGAGTACAGGGAAAAAAGTAGCCTATGTCACTCGAGAATACTGTAGCTTCCCAACGGTGAAAGAATAATTGAAATCGGTCCAGTAGTTTCGGATCCTATTCAATACAAACCAAAAATCAAATCTTTCCTCTTTATAAATTAGTAGACATTCAACTCCACGCATACATTTTATGGATCCATAGTTTAAATGAGTTTTATGGACATGAAACATTTAGCAGAGAACAGTAGATAGTTATCTTACGTCTGTCGAAAGAAAGGCACGTTCAAAAATTGCGGGTTCTGTTTTTTTTTTTTTTACTAGTTTTAGTATTGCAAACTATAAACTTTGATCTATTGTACTGAAATATAGTAGTTTCGCGTACTATACATTTGTTCAACATTATATAAGTACGGATTCCGAAATACAGTACAATACTGTATATTATAGTACGGTTGGCACCCCTTGTTAGAACTGTCAGTTCACACGTCGAAGATTTTTAAATGCCACCAATGAGCTGCTGATGCTGGAAAACATCGTGAGGAAATCATAGCATGGTGGTAGGGTACTTAGTAGTACACGGCTGGCTAGCTATCGCATTCTACCTAAAAATCTGCCGCCAAGCATCTAATGGTGTGTTCCGGCAGCCTCATTTGAGAGTCTGTTCTATTCCAGGCTAGGTGTGCTTTACCATCTTCGACCACACCGTCACTTAACATCAGGTGAGCTATGGTCAACCAACAACAGTAAAAATATTGATACTTTTAGTATAACGCTGTTTTTTCTCTGACAAATGATCGTTATAAGTATATGTGTTTTCGTGGTGGTAGATCTCCTTAGCAGGAGGTCGTCTAGGTAGGTACCACCGCAGTACCAGATATTCTGCCGCCAAGCAGTAGTGTGTAAGCATAACTGTGTTCCGGTTTGAAGGGTACTCTAGCTAGCGAAATTACTGGGCTGTTGAGACTAACTCTATCAAAAGTCTCAAAGTAATGAGCGCCGAAGCAGTGATGCCCTGGACTTTGTTTTGTTACTTAAAGTGCTGTGTATCGCTGCGATGGTCATGGACAGGCGTCATCTCTTACCATCAGGAGAGCGTCTCGATCGTCTCATTACTTTTTACATAAAAAAAATGTGTATATATTATATGTATGTATTCTTATATAAAATAAATAAATAAATGTCAATATTGTAGGACATTTCACGCAGCGTCATCTAGCCTTAAACTAAGCAAAGCTTGTACACTCATAACATAAAAAAAATAATTGTAGCGATGATAGTTCAGTGATTAGCGCGGTAGATTCGCATGCCGAAGGGCGTGGGTTCAAACCCCAACAATGAGCTTGAGCTGCCGGTGAAAGAAAACATCGTGAGGAAACCATAGCATGGTGGTAGCGTACTTTCTAGTACTCGGCTGGCTAGCTACCACCCTCAAGTTGAAAATCTGCCGCCAAGCATCTAACGGTGTGTTCCGGCAGCCTCACTTGAGAGTTGAGAACTTGAGAGCCAGTTCCATTCCAGGCTAGGTGTGCTTTACCATCTACGACCACACCTTCACTTAACAGCAGGTGAGCTGTGGTCAAAAAGCTAGCCTGTCAACCATAAAAAAAAAACTGATATGACATTGTCATGGGATTGTACCTATGTATAAATGAATAAAATAAGTTTCAATAAATACAATTCTATAAAAAATAAACTAATGTCAATAATAAGTACCTAAATCAATTTAAAAATATATCAATTTAAAAAACACTTTCACTCGGCGTTAAGGCTTATACCTTTAGTTTGGCGCTGTGCGGTATTTGCCGAGTCACCGCGCCTAATTGGAGGCCTGCACCATAAAGGGAAGAGAGGCCCATAAAGTGCGACATATTCGTAGACCGCCAAGCAATTAATTTTCAGTTTGAAGTGTCCAGCGTACTAACCGACGACGCATTTGTGACATAGCCTCACCAAATCTTCTCAAACGATCACCGATGTTAAGCAACGGACGATGCGGTCTGTTTCGTATGGGTGACCGTGAGTGGTGTTTCTTTTGAAGAGATACCGTGGGTCGGATGACACCTTAAATTATAGGCCCAGTATCTTTTTCTGTATTTCTATAGCAATAACCGTGAAACCATGTCAAAGGCCTTTGGGCGGCATAGTCACTCTGACACTAGGGATGACCTACTTACTTAAGACGCACGCACGTAGACACCATATTTTTGTATACTTTATTGCTGTGTGAATATCTCAAATGTAACATAATAATATTGTATCAACTTAAACGTTCCTAGTGTTATCATCCCACTGCTCACAATACGATGATCGCTCACAATACGACGACTGCTCACATTTTACAACTGCTAATAATACGATGACCGCTCACAATACGACGACTGCTCACATTCTACGCCTGCTCACAATACGACGACCGCTCACAATTCGACGACTGCTCATAATACGACGACTGCTCACATTTTACAACTGCTCATAATACGATGACCGCTCACAATACGACGACTGCTCACATTCTACGCCTGCTCACAATACGACGACCGCTCACAATTCGACGACTGCTCATAATACGACGGCTTCTCACATTATACGACTGCTCCCAATACACCGACAGCTCACCAACTAAATCAGCGTACAATTAAGCTCACAACAGAGTGAATTACAATCGTCAATAGATTGTCAGTTTAAATATGATCAGTTTGTGTATTTTATCACAATCAATACCTATTTGAATGCTCGTTTAATATCCTTCAAATAAAAGGCACGTTCAAAACCTAACAAAAGAGTTGGAATCGGAGTTTCCATTAAAATGATTAGAATCTCGTTTTGAAATTGGAAACGGCTGCGATGGCCGCAACACTGACAATCGATGACGTCACTCGTTACCAAATACACACATACAAACCTACTGCTTTTTTCTCATAAATAATTTTATTGATGTTTCACGTCTTATATTTTTTTTAACGTAAAAGTAATGAGTTGAGGTTTGTACCCACACCCCTTGGCGTGTGAACCGGCCGCGCTAATCACTAAGCTATCATCGCCGACAGGCTCTATGTGATCATATATAATTTTAAAACAATTAAATTACAAAATGTTGTTGTAATTTTGTTGTTTATTTTTTTATGGTTGACAAGCTCAGATGATGTTAAGTGACGGTGTGGTCGAAAATGGTAAAGCATACCCAGCCTAGAATGGAACTGGCTCTCAAGTGAGGCTGCCAGATCACACTGTAAGATGCTTGGCGACAGATTTTCAACTTGAGGGTGGTAGCTAACCTACCTATAGCTATAGCTACCACCATGCTATGGTTTCCTCACGATGTTTTTCCTTCACCGGCAGCTCAAGCTCATTGTTGGGGTTTGAACCCACGCTCTTCCACATTTTTTTTTTTTATGTAATGAGACGAACGATGCGCTCTCCTGATAGTAAGAGATAACGCCTGTCCATGACAATTGCAGTGACACACAGAACTTTGAATACCAAAACAAAATACGACGCATCGCTGCTTTGGCGCTCATTACTTTGAGACTTTCGATAGTTAGTCTCAACAGCCCAGTAATTTCGCTAGCTGCAGTAATCTTCAAACCGGAACACAGTAATGTTTACACAGTGCTTGGCGGCATGCGAACTAACCGCGCTAACCACTGAGCTATCATCGCTTGTTTAAATCTCATAGAAAAAACAATAGAACTACAGAATCCGATAAGCACAAAGCAAAATCACCTTTGTTACATAAACATCTCATAAGCACGTACAGAAATGAGGTCCCAGAGTATATAACACATGTAACAGGCGCGAGTAATGAAATTGTACTTGCAGATCCGACGCTCTCATTAGCGACGTGGCTCTTCGACAAATAACCGCGGGCGGGGCAAAGACCTACAACAGTACAGAAGTCAACGTTTTGGAGACAACTTATACGTCGACAACAAAATACAAATATTTTATAACTCCAAAGTTACATGGCACTTTTCTATTCACATCCAAAAATAACATTAAAAATTACAAAATCATAACATTTGTGTCAATCTAATAATCTGTCAAATATAAAATACTAGCTACGCCCCGCGGTGTTACCCGCTACATGTTTTCGGGATAAAAAGTAGCCTATGTGTTAATCCAGGGTCTCAGCTACCTCCATGCCAAATTTCATCCAAATGCCTTCAGTAGCTCTTGCGTGAAAGAGTAACAAACATCCATCCAAACTTTTACATTTATAATATAAGAGGGATCTCAATAATAAAAATAATATGGGAATTGTGGAGTATCTCCGTAAAGGCCATTCATCACGAGTTGAAGTTGATAAAAAAATTAAATCATTTATTTTTTTATCAACTTAATAGTAGTAATTAAAAACTAGTAATTCAATAATGTCGTATTATTATTTATTCCTTCAATAAAATTTATATGAATAAATTTCATTGAAATTTATCCGTTTTTTTATCTCCCATAAAAACAGATAAATTGCAATGAAATTTATCTATGCTTTTGTGGGAGAACACTTGAACAGGGCTACCTGATAACACGGCAAAGGCAGTATCTTAGGCTGCCTAATTTTTATTTTTTATTTTATCTTACCCAATCTAAAAACACTTGAACGTCTCTTTTATGGGATAAATCGTCGCCAGAAATACTTGGCGGTAGATCTCCTCAGCAGGAGGTCGTCTAGGTAGGTACCACCGCAGTACCAGACATTCTGCCGCTAAGTAATAAATAAATAAATAAATAAATATTACAGGACGTTACACACAGCGCCATCTGACCCCAAACTAAGCAGAGCTTGTGCTATGGAAGACAGATAACTGATAGAATCCTTAAATACTTTTTTTTTTGTAAATACATACTTATAAAAATAGTGTGTAAACATTACTGTGTTCCGGTTTGAAGGGTACTGCAGCTAGCGAAATTACTGGGCTGTTGAGACTAGCTATCGAGAGTCTCAAAGTAATGAGCGCCAAAGCAGCGATGTCCTGGACTTTGTTTTGTTACTCAAAGTTCTGTGTATCGCTGCAATGATCAGGCGTTATCTCTTACCACCAGGAGAGCGTCTCGTCTAGGTGGGCTCCTATTTTGTAACTTTTGTCTGTCTCTGTTTGTTTGTTTTTGTTTTTGTGCTTGTTACAAAATTAAACCTTTTCCTTTCTTTCAAATTTAACACGACACAAATGAATCACTCTTCTACAGCAACCTTGATCCTTGACCAAATTGTACCTATTTCATCAAACGAACCGAGTAAAACAGTGACGAGTGTGGATGTTTCTTTCCTGGGTTCTTAGAAGGAGAAATAACATTAATTAGACTCGCAGATTGAAAATGATGCCTTTAATAGTGTCGAAGCAGGTTGTCGCTCGGCATTCAGCTAGTAAAGATTGTGTTCAAGAAATAAAAATCTCAAAGTCATAAAATGAATATGCTTTTTCAAGCGTCCTCCTTTCTTTTCAAACCTTTTCCTTTACAAAAAAGAAATAAATGTAAAAAAAATTTAAAACTATTATGATTACCTATAGATGATTTCATGATGATTGTATTTGTTTATAACTTTATTATTATCTCGGTGGTTTATTTTATTTTACATAAGAAAATTTAATGTAAACAATAAATGTTATAAAAACCTAAATTCGTGTGCGAGTCCGACTCGTACTTGGTCGGTTTTTTATTTTTACATTGTAAACACTATAATCACACAAATATTCTAAGTGAAAGTTTGGATGGATGGATGGATGTTTGTTACTCTTTCACGCAAAAACTACTGAACGGATTTGGATGGAATTTGGTGTGGAGGTAGCTGACACTCTGGATTAACACATAGACTACTTTTTATTACGAAAACATGTAGCGGATAACACCGCAGCTATTTATAAATGCGAAAGTTTGTGAGTATGGATACATGTTTGTTGCTCTTTCACGCAAAAACTACTACACGGATTTGGATGAAATTTGGTATGGAGGTAGCTGAGACCCAAGATTAACACATTAGCTACTTTTTATCTCGAAAACATGTAGCCCGGTGCAGCTAGTATAAATATGAGACACCTAAATACATTTATCTATGTCAATCTACCTATACTATATAAAGGACCTAGCCTTCAATCTCAGAAATGAAACTAAAATAAGGTTTAAACAAGTTGGTTTCTTTACTTTTACGATTAGACTAACTACTAATCGAGATGGCCGCGGTGACGAGTATCTGTATCAACCCTCATATCGCCTCGGTGTCAATAACGCATGTCTAGTATTTATAAACGTCAGTGTCGCTCGCAATACAACTGTCAATGTCAACAGATGCTCGTCACCACAGAGTATAATTTAGATCCGAAATAATGTACATAACTAGACAATTATACATATATGTCTTCGTATACATAGCATTAGTCGAGTATCTTACAACTATTATAAAGAGGAAAGCTTTGATTGTTTGTTTATTTATTTGTTTGTAATGAATAGGCTCCAAAACAACTGGACCGATTTCAAAAATTCTTTCACTGTTGGGAAGCTACACTATCCCCGGATGGTATAGGCTACTTTTCATCCCTGTATTCCTACAGAAACGGGAACTACGCAGGTGAAACCGCGAGGCGTCCACAAGTTACATATATATTTGACATTTGCTTGTGTAAAGTAATTACATTTGCTCGGTGCCTTTGACCTCTAACCTTAATTAATTCAAGACACTCCTCACGTTCCTTCTCACCTGAACCAAAATAACCCAATCGTAAATTGTCTTTTTAATAAACCCGCCTATATTTAGGTAGCCGTGCCACGTCTACTTGTAATGCGCCAAGTCGTCTCACGCCGCCCGTGACACGAAGTGTATGGGTACGTAATGGCGGATCGGCCCTGGCACCCCACTGTTGTTCTTGATATGGCAATTTGAAATCTACGAAGGTATCGCAACACGCTTATGATGCGGCGTCGAAAATCTTTAGTGCTTGTAAAAATATGTACAGATAAATACGTGTTATTAAGACTAATCATTAAAATTTGACAGCCCTGTTGGCTCATTGGTAATATATCTGCCTTAAGAGCTGAAGGGCGTGGGTTCGATTCCCGCTCAGGACAAATATTTTATGTATCAACAAATGTTTGTTCTGTGTCTGGGTGTATGTATGTATTATAAGTATGCATTTACAAAAAATTTGGGGTCAGATGGCGCTGTGTGTAATGTCCTACGATATTTATTTATTTATTATTTATTTATTTAAATAATTTCTAAAATAAGATTAATACGTTTGTATAGAACTAGCTGCGTCCGGCGGTGTTACCCGCTACATGTTTTCAGGATACAAATACAAATATTTTATTGATAACACCAATGTTACAAGTCAACGTAATAGATAAAAAGTAGCCAGTAAAAAAGTAGTAGTACGTTAGTAGTAATAGTAATGTGTTAATCCAGGGTCTCAGCTACCTCCATACCAAATATCATCCAAATCCGTTTAGTAGTTTTTGCGTGAAAGAGTAACAAACATCCATCCAAACTTTCACATTTATAATATAAATGGGATTATAGTGTTTGTAATTATCCTAAAAATAAAAAACCGGCCAAGTGCGAGTTGGACTCGCGCACAAAGTACGTACCATTATCTATAAAAACGGCAAAAAAATCACGTTTGTTGTATGGGAGCCTTAAATATTAATTACTTAAGTTTTTTAGTATTTGTTGTTATAGCGGGAACAGAAATCATCTGTGAAAATTTCAACTGGCTAACTATCACGGTTCATTAGATACAGCTTGGTGACAGACGAACGGACAGCGGAGTCTTAGTAATAGGGTTCCGTTTTATCCTTTGGGTACGGAACCCTAAAAAGTAGAACTTTAGATAATGTATTGTTCTAATTTACAAGAATGTAATGGTATCTCAATTTCTCCGCTATACGAAGACAAAACATAGGTCGTTGACTCGCAAGAGCAACGTCCCAAACATAACTCAGGTAAGGCACAAAAGGATTAATTAACTTGTACAAAGATTTATCTTACGTCTTAAATTGTATACTAGATTAGATATATAAGAATCTAAAGGAGTTCGTTTGAACTTAGGAATTTTCAATATGTTAGATAGATAGGTAGCTCTTAATTGAGCACACCAGAGTTAGAAAAAAATGTGTATTTAAATGTGTAACAAAATAATCGTAAAAGCCTGGTTTTGGCGGGAACGCAGAAAGAGTCGTGTCGCCCCGTTGTATTTTTTTCCAAAACTAGTGTTTTTTCGATGTCTGTGAAGTTGGCATCTCAATAGTTAGCATCTCAAAAAATTACTTCAGATTCATTGGCATCCAGCATAGTCCTACAGTTCTTGCTAAGTTTTAACAATAGTTCTGTATCAAACAGATAAATGTAGCGATGATAGCTCAATAGTTAGCGCGGTTTTAACCCTAACAACGAACGAACTTGAGCTGCCGGTGAAAGAAAATATCATGAAGAAACCATAGCGTGGTGGTAGGGTACTTTATAGTAGGTACTCGGCTGGCTAGCTACCACCCTCAAGTTGAAATTCTGTCGCCAAGCATCTAACGGTGGGTTCCGGCAGCTTCACTCGAGAACCAGTTCTATTCCAGGCTCAGTGCGTTTCTTTTAAATACTAGAAACATGAGTAGGTTTTAAGACTAATTGTGGTTATTTGAATTAGATTTTTGTCAAATTATACTTTTAAGTTTATGTCAAATTAGTTAAATTTAAGTCCTCATCACTGTTGTAACTGGAACGTCTGTTAAGCGGAAATAAACTAAATATATACATTTAATATTCAAAATGAACTTCCGCACAGTAACGCCTGAATCAATCAATTATCTAATTAATCTACTTTTAACATTTGCAAGTCTGCTTGGAGACTGAGTACCGACATTGTGACACTACAAAAATTGTTACATAATTAATTGTTATTTTTATTGTTACTGTAATATAAATATTGTTGTTATATTATTTAACTACAATCTATTTATTCACAAGAATACATGTGTATTCTTGTGAATAAATTATTTGCTTTGATTTAATTTGAAATTTGATTCACAATACTATAAAACATACTTGGTGGTAGATTTCTTTAGCAGGAGGTCGTCTAGGTAGGTACCACCGCAGTACCAGATATTCTGCTGCCAAGCAGTAGTGTGCAAACATGACTGTGTTCCGGTTTGAAGGGTACTGCAGCTAGCGCAATTACTGGGCTGTTGAGACTAACCATCTAGTCTCAAAGTAATGAGTGCCAAAACAGCGATGCCCTGGACGCTGTTTTGTTACTCAAAGTTCTGTGTCGCTGCAGGTGTTATCTCTTACCATCAGGAGAGCGCCTCGATCGTCTCATTACTTTTACATTAAAAAAAAAAAAAAAAGTCAGCCCTGTTGGCTTTTTTTTTTTTAAATGGTTGACAGGCTAGGTGTTTGACCACAGCTCACCTGATGTCAAGTGAAGGTGTGGCCGAAGATGGTAAAGCACACCTAGCCTGGAATGCAACTGGCTTTCAAGTGAGGCTGCCGGAACACACCGTTAGATGCTTGGCGGCAGATTTTCAACTTGAGGGTGGTAGCTAGCCAGCCGAGTACTAAAGTACCCTACCACCATGCTTTGGTTTCCTCACGATGTTTTCCTTCACCGGCAGCTCAAGCTCATTGTTGGGGTTTGAACCCACGCCCTTCGGCATGCGAACCTACCGCGCTAACCACAGTCACTGCTATCATCGCTACAAAATTGGTATATCTGCCTTTAGAGCTGTAGGGCGTGGGTTCGATTCCCACTCAGGGCGAAACATTTTATGGTATAAAGAAATGTTTGTTCTGTCTCTGGGTGTTCAGTATATATGTATGTAAAAAAAAGTGTTTAAGTATTCTATCAGTTATCTGACTTCCATAGTAGAAACTTTGATTAGTTTGGGGTCAGATGGCGCTGTGTGTAATGTCCTACGATATTTATTTATTTACTAATAATATTATATAAACGCCCAAATTCTGGCATGCTAACAACCGGGGATGGTAATGTATATAATGGAGCACGCTTATTGTTCACGTACATATTGTCATGGCCAAACATTTAGCCTCATGTAACAATTAAATATTTTTCTGCTTAAATGAAACGCAAGCGCATGAGCTAATAGCTTAATAGGTGCTAATTATGTTTGGTTGTTAAACTGATAGATTGCGTGTAATCCATTATTCATTGCTTCGTTTACACCTGACTTACAGGTATCGCCAAGGAAATCAAAAAAAAACCTACAAATATTAGAAATTGTTTTTACTGGTAAAGAGAAACAAGAAATTAGTTCATGGGCATTTTTTTTTGTCCGACGTGCTAGGTGTTTGGTCACAGCTCACATTGATCGAAGATGGTAAACACACTTAGCCTAGAATCGAATGGGTTCTCAACTGAATCTGTCGTAGCACACCGTTAAGTGTTTGGCGGCAAATTTTCAACTTTAAGGTGGTAGCTAGCCAGACGAGTACTAAAAAATATCCTAGCATTATGCTATGACATCCTCACGATGTTTTCCTTCACCGGCAGCTTAAGCTCGTTAGTAGAATTTCAACCCATGCCCTTCGGCTTGCGGACCGTGCTAACCACTGAGCTATTCGCTAATAACCTTATACAAGGCGACTAACTTACTGGCCGCGATTACAAAATGCGACAGAATTGCGCGGCGGTCCTACCTAGATGATTTTCTGTTAAGGAAATCTACCAGCTAGTTAAAAAAAATAAAAAATATCGTAGGACTATACATACAGCGCCATCTGACCCCAAACTAAGCAGAGCTTGTATGATGGAAGTCAGGTAACGGATAGAATACATAAATACTTTTTTTTTGTAAATACCCAGAACACCCAGACACAGAACAAACATTTCAAAAAAAATGAATTACAAAATGTGCTATGTTAATTTCTTTTAATGCTATTTCTTACATTTTTAAAGCATAATCTCATAATAGCACATTTCCAAAAATAAAAAATGAAACAATTAAGTGAATTAAAATATATTTCAGAAATCTCTCGTGTTCTTGCTAGGTGATCAGTTTTTCAATGTTTTACATTTCATTGACTGACTTTGCACTTTCCTTTTTACAAATTAAGTGAATATTTGTCAATGAGGTTCTCGGAATCCTCATTTACGTGTAACACATGAACGGAACCTCCGCTGGGATTTTGGATTGGGTTAATTACTTGTATAATTAATTAATTGTAAGTTTTTTCTTGTACGAGGGACTTGCCTTTATTTATGGCCAATAAATATTACTGATTTACTTATCAAAAATAATCTTAATCGGGGTTAATCGGTAGGCAACTCGTTCATTCGCATAATATTACTTGTCATAAAGCTATTTGGCATACATGCGCACCTTTTTCATGCGTACCGCTAGACATTGGAATCAGCTGCCCGAGTGGGTGTTCCCCAATGAATATAGTCTGGGTACCTTCAAGTCGCGAGTGACTCGGTTTCTTCTAGGCGAGCGTGCTCCACCATAGACCGCATCTTCGCTTAACATGAGGCGGGATGACGGTCAAACGCAAGCCTATCTACTATATAAAAAGGTATGGTTACTTGTTGTTATTAGTAAAAAATAATATTGCATAAAATCTACGTATATTATGCGAACAACTAGGGAACCTAATCGGAGAATAGCGTGCACCGCGTGTGTCCGAATCTTCAACTTTTATATAAAGATAGGAATGAATCCAATTTCACGCTGTACAATACGAGTATCGACATGTACAAGATCATTGTCGTTAGTGTGATAGCAGTGTTCGTTTTGGCAGAAAATGTTGTCTTGGAGGCTGAAGCAGTGCAGGCTAGAGATACAAAAGTAGTTGGAATAGCTGATAGCGTAGTCAAGGAGTCCAAAGATGAGCCGGTAGTGTCTATGAATCCTGTGGTGTATGATGCTTATTTTGGAAAACCGTTAACTACCAAGCGACAAGACTTCTTGGCAAATGTTGTCAATGGATCCGCGTGAGTTGATGGTTTAAATTAACTAAGAACGTCTTTAGGTATAATGCATTTTGATCCTCAGTAGGCAGTAGGGTTATTTGGTAGGATATCTGCTTCAAGAGCTGAGGAGATAAATATTTCTTCTGTATGAAATAAAATAAATAAATATTGTAGGACATTACACACAGCGCCATCTGACCCAAAACTAAGCAAAGCTTGTACTATGGAAGTCAAATAACTGATACTACTACTACTGAAAACTGAACACTGAATACTTAAAAACTTTTTTTTTGTAAATCATACTTATAATAAATACAGAACACTCAGACACAAAACAATTATTTGTTTATGCCACAAAGTTGGTTCTGGGTGGGAATCGATCCATGCCCTTCAGCTCTTGAAGCAGACACACTAGCAATGAACCAACAGGGCTGTCAAAATGTATGTATCATTAATATGTATTTACATTTTTTTTAAACTGTCTACAAATTACAACCTAACATACAAACTACAGTGTTACTAATTACTATAAAGGAACTAATAAATAAATTAAAATAATCTAAGAGGCCGCTATCTCAATAGTTCCCAAAACGCTGGTCCCATTGCCGCATAAAAATAAATAGGAATGTGTTAACTAAAATATAGATATCAGTGTTTTATCAGCTATCTACACAGTTCTCATAGTATACGCTTTGCCTAGTTTAGACTAGATGGCGCTGTGTGTAATGTCCTACGATATTTATTTATTTTCAGTCATATCTGTTTGTAAGCTAGGAAAATACAATTGTTCCGTCCAAATTTTCGTGGAATACACTAACGTAGTTTTGTAATCACGTTCATTGTAAATTTAAATTATCCCTATGTTTGCTTAGAAAATAAAAAACCGATTAAATCAACGTGTTGTTTGTGTTTATTTCCAGAATAAAAATGTAACAACATTAATTTCTTATCAATTTTTAACAAAACTCAGTTGTTTGTATCCTCACTTCTTCATCTTCATGTTTCTCGTTTGCCAGGCTCTGCACCGTTGTGGTCCGACCCTGCCGCAAGTACGAAGGTCGGCGAGTCGACGGAACTTGCGTCAACCCGAAGTACCCTTCCCGGGGAGCCACCTTGACTCCACTGCCGCGACTGCTACCTGCGAGGTTTGGACCGGGTAAATATAAAAAATTATCGACCAACAACCAGAAAGACTCACATTGAATACTTCATAATATACAAAAAAAATACAGCGTTTGTATCAGACATAAATGTGTTTATGCATAAAAATCGTGGTGTTTTATTCATAAGATGCCGTGTTGCTTCCAAAACTCCATCGAAGCTTTATAGTAAAGTCGCCACTACTTTACTAAAGCATCACTAGACTAGACTGACAACGACTGTACTTGACCAAGAATGGACTCTGACTAAAACTAAAGCTACGAGGCGAGACAACTTGTTTAGCTTATGAAACTTGAAAATGTAAAACACTTGACATTGGCTCATGCTCAAAATTTGACGCCAACACCAAAGAAAAAAAAATGGACGTTGATTTACTATGACAGACTTAGTTTTGACATAATTTTGATTTACTTATACTTACGTAAAATTAATTTTTTAGTAATATTTTTTATGGTTATTGGGAATTGGACTTTCAATTCAATTAGGTATATAGTGTGACTAACAGACGCCTTGCGGTTTCACTTTCGTAGTTCCCGTTCCCGTGGGAATACAGGGATAAAAAGTAGCCTATGTCACCCGGAGATTGCGTAGCTTCCCAGCGGTGAAAGAAGTTTTGAAATCGGTTGAGTAGTTTGACATGTTTAATTTATCTACAATTATTTTATTATTATTATGAATTATTCCTTATGTAATTTTATGAATGTGTGTACGGTACGTACAATAAGTATATTGGACATGTAAATTATATTTACCAATAAATATGAATAGTTTCTAAGTTATTTGTTACTAGCGGACGTCTTGCGGTTTTACTTGCGTAGATCCTGTTCCCGTGGGAACACAGAGGCAAAAAGTACCCTTTTTCCCCCGGGGATAGTGTAGCTTTCCAACGGGGAAAAAAATTTTGAAATCGGCCCAGTAGTTTTTATATTTATTCGTAACATACAAAAATACAAATCTTTCCTCTTTCTAATATTAGTATAGAGTATTGATTTTATTGATGTCATATAAAATTCAAACGTTAGTTAGTCGTCTTATATCCAAGCTTTTTTGGTATTACCAACAAAACAAATAGCTTTTTCTTACAGTTTTTTAAGTATTTTTAGGCTCACAAAGATTTTTTTCGCAGGAAATACCCTGAGACCCGCTAAAGATGGTTCAGAGTTGCCTTCCACTCGTTTGCTGCGCACCACTCTCACTGGAGCAGGTTACTTCAGAGATCATGACTTCTCCATACTGGCCACTCACATCTTCGTGTTCTCTTTTGTTGACAACGTTGATTTATTTTATTTGTGTAAGTCACTGATTTTTTTTAAATGAAACAATGTTTGTAATTATCGAATTTTATATAAGTGCTAGGTGTGCTATTTTGCCATACGCTTGCAAATTGTGGAATGATAGGTGAGTTTTTTTTATGGTTGATAGGCTAGGTGTTTTGACCACAGCTCAACTGATGTTAAGTCAAGGCGTAGTCGAAGATGGTAAAGCAGTTGAGAGCCAGTTCCATTCCAGGCTAAGCGAGCCTGGAATGGAACTGGCTCTCGAGTGAGGCTCGAGATGTTGTGTTCATCTGAATTATAGTTGTGGTGTGGTTGAGGATGGTAAACGCATCTAACCTGGAATTTCCCGCCTTGTCGTGGCGGGGGGGCTGAGTAACCGTGACTGGTCACCACGGTGAAACTAAGCGGAACCCGAGGTGGGGCTGCTTCTCCGGGTGCCGCCCAAAGCGCCGAGGAGGAACACTCCAGGGTTTTTAGTGGGTAGGCCGTCATTAGGACGGAGAGTCCCACATAACCACCGTGCCCGCCCCAGGGCCGGTGGTATACACAAAGTATTTTCCCTGGACAAAAAAAAAAATCTAACCTGGAATGAAACCGACTCTCGAGTGAGGCGGCAGATTTTCAACTTAAGGTAACTAGCCAGCCGAGTACTAGAAAGTACCCTACCACCATGCTATGGTTTCCTCACGATGTTTTTATTTCACCGGCAGCTTAAGGTACCCACGCCGTTCGGGGTGCGTACCGGCCGCGCTAACCACTAAGCTATCATCGCTACACCAGTTTCTAGAATGAGACAGTATTTTTTTAGTCCGCTACGGGATAGTAAGCGACTGCTGCCTCGCTGATCAAGAGCCAAACCGGGTGAACCCTCTCTGCATCCCGATCCGAGTCCCAGTGGACGACCCGTACCTTCGCCGCGCTGGCGTCCGGTGCCAGAACCTCACCAGGGTCGAGACTTACCAGGACTATGGATGTCTACCACCATCGCTACCAGCTGAGAGGGTAAACTGTAATTTAATAATAGAAACAAAGAAATTTATTTTTTATTTTATAACACACAACACAACAAAAATAACAACAAACAGAGAGAAACAGTTACAAAATAGGGGCTCAGCTCAGCATAATACTGGTCATACTAAGTGGTATGATCAGCGCTGGTCTTCCGGTGAGCCCTTGTCGGTCAAACAAAACAAACAACAAATATAATAAAACGAAATTAAAAATGTAAACAAACTAACAATAATACTGCTGCAATCGTCATGACAGGCAATAGAAACTAATGTCACAGCTCAGCGTATTAGCAAGCTGAAGTGGAAAATGGAACCGATAACCGCTGGAGTAGACGTGTTCTACAGTGGAGACCGCGAATTGGCAAACGTAGCGTAGGACGTCTTGAGACTCGATGGAGTGACGATAAACGTAGGCCAGCTGACGGTGGATGGAAGCGAAAAGCCGAAGATCGGGCTGAGTGTCGTGTCTTGGGAGAGGCCTATGTCCAGCAGTGGACTTTGATAGGCTGATGGTCATAACAGGCGTTATCTCTTACCATTAGGAAAGTGCCTCGTACTTTGCCCCACAAATAAGTACAGAGCAATACTTACTAATTTACTTTCTTGTCAATGCGTGATTGTATATTGTTGATTCATTATAGTACTGTTGTTATTATAACTGTTTATATATTCAGCTCTTAATTAATAGGTATTATTAGGTACCATCTAAAAGTATCTAAATACTATGTGAGCAGCGAACGCACCGAATGTATGTTTCTCGATGGATACAATCTGGGTGTCTTTAAGTCTAGAGAAAATCGGAATCTTCAAAACAAGCGTGCTCTATCTTAGACCGAATCATCACAAAATTTTCATCTACCATCGAAAGTCTCGAAGTATTGAACGCCAAAGCAGCGATACTCTGGACTTTGTTTTGCTACTCAATTATGTGTATCGCTGCAATGGTGACGGATATGCGTTATCACTTACCATCAGGACAGCGTCTCGATCGTCTCCTTACTTTTACATAATAAAAACCGTATTTTTTTTCTTTTTATTGAATTTTAAAACTTAATTCCTGTATTCTATTAATTACGCCACAATCTATATATTGTCTTCCTTTTATCAGTATAACAGAGTTCCTCCTTTATTGGATCTGTCCACTATTTACGGGTATACTGAAGTCAGGAGCAGAGAAATCCGGCTGAACCAAGGTGGGCTACTAGCATTCAGGATGGAAGGAACCCGAGAGGTGCCGGCTGGTAACTCTCCGTTCTGTTTAAGAAATACGCCACCGGAAACTTCTTGCTACAACTACGGTAAGAAATAAAAGCAGATTGACACGCTATAAACAGAAAACGCTTAATACATACCCAATTGTTAAAATGAAAATGTGTTTGTAGGTGATAACGCTAATGGAAATTTGCTATCAGGAATATACTTAACAGCTATGTGGTTTTTCCGAGAACACAATCGCATTGCAAGGGAGTTGGCAATAATCAACCCGTGCTGGGAGGATGAAAAGCTGTTCCTGACAGCGAGGGAGATAAACATTGCGCAGTGGCAGTATATCTTTTATTACGAGTTGACGGCTGAACTGCTCGGTGAGAAAAAACAATAATATTAAGCTTAATTAAGTGAGTATTACAGCTGGCGGTGGATGGAAGCGAAAAGCCGAAGATCGGCTGATCGGCCTATGTCCAGCAGTGGACTAATATAGGCTGATGATGATGATGATGATGAAGTGAGTATTTAAGAGACATACTTTTTGTCTATTTCCGCTTAAAAGTCGTTTCGTTGACAATAGTGACGAGGGTTTCATTTAATTTGAATAAAACTTTAAATATTTATGTAATTTAAATATAATTTTAAATATTTAAGTAATCTGAAGACAATTTCGAATAAATTAAAAATGTTGAATTAAAATAACTACAAATATTTATGTAAATCCTCTTTTTGCTGCAATAAACGCAACTGTACGAAGCATTCTTAAGACAAGTTGACTCTTCGAGTGCTTGGCCGATTATAAAAGTGATTATAAAAGGATTGGCTTGGCTTGGCTTATTATGTCGGATTTTTTATGTTAAGAAAAATTTCGGTTTTTTTTCTTAAATTTAAATTAAATCCTGTGTCATAGCCAAAACGGATCATTTAAGCGGAAATATACCGAAAATATAACTCATGAATACACTTAAAATGAACATCGGCAAAATAAAGCCTGAGTCAATCAATTATCCCACTAATATTATAACTGCATGGATGGATGTTTGTTACTCTTTCACACAACAACTACTGAACGGATTTGGATGAAATTTGGCACAGAGGTAAATAAATAAATAAATATCGTAGAACTATACACACAGCGCCATCTGGTCCCAAACTAAGCAGAGCTTGTGTGATGGAAGTCAGATAACTGATAGAATACATAAATACTTTTTTTTTAAATACATATAATACATACAAAACACCCAGACACAGAACGAACATTTGTTTATTCACAAAATGTTTGCCCTGAGTGGGAATCGAACCCACGCCCTACAGCTCTCAAGGCAGATATACTACCAATGAGCCAACGGGGCTGTCATAGCGAAGCAAAGAGGAGAGAAGCAAAGAGGTAGCTGAGACTCTGGATTAATACATAGGTTTTTTCCCGAAAACATATAGCGGGTAACATCGCGGGGCGCAGCTAGTTATCAACAAACCACTAAGCCGCTTTAATAAGCACGCTGATAATGACACATGTTGGTCTTCCCAAAATATGTACGACGCCTACTTACTGTGTACAGGTCGCAAGAACGCCCTCGCAGACGGTATCATCCATGACACTTACGGCTATGTCAACGACTTTGATCCCAACTTCGAGCCAGGCACGTTCAGGGAATACGTGGTCGCCAGCAGGTGGTTCCACACGTTTCAACCGGCGCTGTTTGAGTAAGTGCTACATTTGATATCAATGATGGATCAACGGGTGCGTTAAGCAGTGATCTCTCCTTGAAAAAGTTTATTGAGAGCGAAAAAAATCAGATTCCACCCGCTCTAGTGCGAAGAAACAAGATCGATAATTGCATAATTTGAAATCCAAGGTATATTTTTGACCGACTTTTAATAATTAATTCAAAACTTTTACATCAAATCAAAGAAAGTAATTGGTGACTTTACTAAAACATAAGTTTAGTTATTTTATTCATAAAAAATAATGTGAGGTCATCGCTGATAAATAATTTCCAGTATTTGAATTAATATAATTTTTTTCTGCGGCGTTTGTATTTTATTTTTTTTGTGAAAATCTCCGATCTTGTTTTAAAATTCCATCCGGCTACTGTACTTCTTCAGGATTATACACATAGGTATAATTGAGTAGTTAATAACTGCCAAGATTTTGCTTACAGTATGTATCGTAATGGGAAGTACTACGGCAGCAGGACGGCTGTGGACGACGAGCTCCGAAGCGGAATATTATCCTTGAACAATACTGAGGCCGATATGACTCAGGGCGCCTTTATCCAACCAGCTGACCGCTTTGACATGATCTTTGATCCTGACGTAAGTTTTTCTTCTCTTGTAGTCAAAAGTAAAGAGACGAACGAGGCTAATGATAAAAGATGCGCCAGTCCACGGTGATAATAACTCAGTGGTTAGCGCGGTCGGTTCACACGCCGAAGGGTTCGAACCCGAACTTGAGCTTGAGTAGCCGGTTAAAGAAAACATCGTGAGGAAACCATAGCGTGGTGATAGCAGCAAATACTCGACTGACTACCACCCGAAAGTTGAAAATCTGTCTCCAAGCATCTAACGGTGTGTTCCGGCAACCTCACTTGAGACCCAGTTCCATCCCAGGTTAGGTGTGTCTAATATCTTCGATCAAACCGCCACTTAACATCAGGTGAGCTGTAGTCAAAACTTAACCATAAAAAAATGGCAGAACTCAGAACTTTGATTCACAAAACAAAGTCTAGACTGATCATAAATCAGCGATCGCTGATCAGTGATCGCTGATTTGGCGCTGTACCGTTCAAACCGGAACTCAGTTGTGTTTAGGTGTGCTTAGCGATGAAGTATCTGACATTGCGGTATTACCTAATAAGTCGCCCTACTGCTAAGGAAATCTACCTGTATTTATACCAAGATATTAGTATCGCAAGTTTTATTAGCTCTACGTTGTCTCCAGTTAGTGGAAAGAACGCTGGGCGAATTTCAGAGGTCATCTGACCTGGTAGCTATAGACATGATGAGAGGACGTGACGCCGGCCTGCCACCCTACAACGAGTACCGCAAGTTCTGCGGCTTCAAGGTGGCCAAGAAGTTCACAGACTTCCATGACACCATCGACAAAGATGTAAGTACTGCTTGCACTGTTCTATTCTCTAAGAACCTTCAGTGGATACTTTCAACTGTAATCAGTAGTAACTTTTTCAATTCTTTTGTGTAAAAGTAATGAGACGAACGAGACGCTCTCCTGATGGTAAGAGATAACGCCTGTCCATGACCATTGCAGCGGTACACAGAACTTTGAGTAGCATAACAAAGCCCGGGGCGTCGTTGCTTTGGCGCTCATTACTTTGAGACTTTTGTCAATGGTTAGTCTCAGCCTACCCTTGGAATACTGTGCTCCAGGTACAGTATTGTTTACACACTACTGCTTGATAGTAGAATATCTGATACTGCAAATAAATACAAATATAAAATACAAACATTTTATTGATAATACCATTGTTACAAGTCAAATTTCGTAAAATCATTTCAAATATGTGTGTATCATTAAAAGAGTTATAAAACACTGATTACAAGTCAATGTATAAAAACAAAATGTCAAATAAAGTTCATAATATGTCAATAGAAGAACACAACATATCAATGTAAAAAATATGTAGCGATGATAGCTCAGTGGTTAGCGCGGTAGGTTCGCATGCCGAAGGGCGTGGGTTCAAACCCCAACAATGAGCTTGAGCTGCCGGTGAAGGAAAACATCGTGAGGAAACCAAAGCATGGTGGTAGGGTACTTTAGTACTCGGCTGGCTAGCTACCACCCTCAAGTTGAAAATCTGCCGCCAAGCATCTAACGGTGTGTTCCGGCAGCCTCACTTGAGAGCCAGTTGCATTCCAGGCTAGGTGTGCTTTACCATCTTCGGCCACACCTTCACTTGACATCAGGTGAGCTGTGGTCAAACACCTAGCCTGTCAACCATTAAAAAAAAAAAAAAATTGTCAAATATAAAATATTTCAATACAAAAATATGTCGATGTAATAAAATTACATAAAAAATCATAATCCCTTACTAGTTAATTTAATAATCTTTTAGTTTGAAATACTCGGCAATGTCTTAAAATTATGTCTCCAGCAGCCAAGAACTAACTGCGGTTGTACCTACAAAGACCTCTTGCAAAGAAGACGTACCACCGAGTAAAACCGCTTTGTTTTTACTTAGATCAAAACAAAGTCTTTCGATGCCAAAAAAATAAAGAAAGCCACAAATGTTTGTTCTGTGTCTGGGTGTATGTATGTATTATAAGTATGCATTTACAACAACAAAAAAAAGTATATATGTATTCTATCAATTGTCTGATTTCCATCACACAAGCTTTGCTTAGTTTGGTGTCAGATGGCGCTGTGTGTAATGTCCTACGATATTTATTTATTTTATTTATAAAACAAAAATAAAATAAATATCGTAGGACATTACACACAGCGCCATCTGACCCCAAACTAAGCAAAGTTTCCACTATGGAAGTCAGATAACTGACAGAATACATAAATACTTTTTTTTTTGTAAATACATGCTTATAATACATACAGAACACCCAGACACAGAACAAACATTTGTTTATTCACAAAATGTTTGCCCTGAGTGGGAATCGAACCCACGCCCTACAGCTCTCAAGGCAGATATACTACCAATGAGCCAACAAGGCTGCCAATAAAAGAGTATGTTCTCATACTGTCGTACTGTGTACATCCCATACGGTCGTCCGTCCAGCCATATTCTTTATCGACATCATAGAGATGTATCGTAAATGGAAACCGGTTCGATCTCGAGCTCCTATCATGCCTCAACGGAGACCTTGCTATAAGGATTCTGAACGCATGACCTCGTTTGAAATTCAGAATTCATACATACCATGCCGTATCTACACGAATAAGTTCGTAGGTATCGATTAGGCTGACTGTATTGTTAATTATGACATAAAAGTCAATGCAAGCACGTAAATGACTTATGCTTACCACCACAACTACTTTATCAGAGACGAAGACACATCCTGCCAATTATCCTACTTCGCACTTATGTTAAAAATGTGAAAATTTGGACGTGCAGATGGATTGATGGATGGATGTTTGTTACTCTCACGCAAAAACTACTGAATGGATTTGGATGCAATTTGGTATGGAGGTAGCTGAGATCCTGGATTAACACATATGCTACTTTTATTTACCCGAAAACATGAGGGTATCACCGCGGGGCGCGGCTAGCGTACACATATAAACTTTCATGCTTTTGTTGGTTGCGTAATGTAATTGAGACGTATGAAATATTCTGCATGATATATAGTTCCATGACGTTTTTCTACATGGTCTGTGATGAATAAGAGATACAATCATGAAGATTCCATTTCCATTAGCTAGTTTTTTTCTAGGCTAGGTGTCCTTTACCATCTTCGACCACACCTTCACTTAACATCAGGTGAGCTAAGGTCAAACCTAGCCTGTCAACCAAAAAAATTAGTGTGCACAATAAAAATTCTACTTTTTTGATCACACTCACATCAGCCTGCGAATTCATCAATCCACTTCTAGACACCTCCACATCCCAAGACCTAATTTTAAAATTTTCTTTTTAAATCAGTTCACTGCTTAGTAATATTTGACTCACGTTTTGGACGGTACTAGTGATCGGACGCATCTACGTACGTCTACCATTCATTCAAAGTTTATTTTACTGACTCACTGTTATTCTTGATATTAATTTTTATTCTACATACCTGTGTGATCATAATTTAATGTGAAGTGCTAATCTGGCTTAACAGCAATCGTGTAACGGTGCCAATTGAAATCATATCATAGTGCTACTGCTCAGTCAATCACGAGCATTGGCATCACCCACAAAACCGCTGTACTTACTTTTCGAACTACCCGCCCAAGATATGTTTAGAGATGTTGGAAAAATTACCCGTACACCGCCAGATGATAAAAATTCGGGTACCGACACTGACTTTAGTACAAAAACATCCACCGACGATATGGCGAAAACTAACATTACCCGTAAACGTACAAAGCGCGTTGCCGGTGAAAGCCACGGCGATGCATTGTCATGTTTCCAGGCCGAGATCAAAGATATGTTTACAGCGTTTACGTCTAGTTATAGTGCTCGACTCGACAAGATAGAGGAAAGCATCTCATCAAAAATACTTAACCAGACTGAAGACCTGCGGGGTACGTATCTTGACGTCGAAAAATCTATGGATCATATGTCTGGTCAATTGGTTAGTCTGGAGGCAAAAATCCTGGTTTTCGAAGAACAGCGAAAGGACATGGTTGTTTCGATAATGCGAATTGACGACAAAGTTGAGACGGTGCAACGTGAAATTACAAAATCTTGCATCGAGATCAGAGGTGTCCCGAAAAAACCGCGAGAGTCAAAACGTGATCTTTTTGAACTGATTCGTAATGCGTTTAAATTCGCCCAACAGGAGTTTAATCCTATGACAGTAAGAGACGTTTTTCGTCTCCCCAGCAAACAAGAACACACCGTGTCAACAGTGGTCGCCGAGTTGTCAAACACTCTCGTCAAAGCAGACTTTCTGGAAAACATTAAAAAATACAGTAGACTGCATCCACGCGAACCGCTACAATCACACGTACTCGGCTTTACAGATTCAAAGAACAATATTTATATATCTGACCACTTAACTCCAAAAATGAGACGCCTGCACTACTTAGCTAGGGAATTCGTCAAAACTGAAGGCTATGCTTTCTGCTGGACCGCTAACGGGCGTGTTTTTATTCGAAAGCAGGAAGGCCACCCGTATATAAATATCAAATCGGAAGATCAGCTTGTTACGTTAAGAACTACGAAATGACTTCACTCAGAACTACAGCTCCATTGCTTCACATTGTATTATACCCATACTTTTATTTATACTCTGGTCACTAATCATATCCGATGTGTATTTTTTCAAATAGCTAAATACTTACGACTGTCCTGTACTAAGGTCACTTACTTAGCCGTACTTAACCAATACTGGCATGCAATTAGAAAACAAAAATTACTAAAACTTATCCGATGGCTATGTTTACTTACCTACATTGTTTGTGTAAAGATATCATACACATGCCCACAACTATCACTCGTGTACTTAAGCTTTTTTACAAATACCTTTATCACAGTTACCCCACCCTTACTTTCACTCCCATACAATTATTCCATATCTCCTAAATATCTACAACCTGATACCCACCTGCACTTTTATACAAATACTAGCTTAATAAGAAATAGCAACAACCATATACTTACAGTTAAGCTATATTTATCCTCACGCGCACTAAGTAATTTTCTCATACCGCTTGGATACATGTACCTACAACTATCCCATGCCTGCCTACACATTAACACAATCTCTGCCATAATAAATGATTATTTTGTTCCTACTGCACCTATACGATACTTATTTCCATCAGTATATAATTATATTACAACGTTAAAATTCACATACCTACAAATATCCGATGCCCAAGAGCATAAATATACAGTTATTTTGAAAGTAAAAAATAGCTACATAATATGTACATTTATCTGTTACTTACCTGTTCTTATAAATATATGTTTAAAAGCGCGAAAATATCTCATATACCTTAAACTAATCAATAACTTCTTACAATCTCATAAAAATATTTTTGTAACAAGTGACAACTATATACTAATAATAATTACTCGATGCTTACTGGTACTTCCCTTCAACTATACTAAAATGTCGAAATGCTATCTACTTCTACAATTAATCTATTCCAACCTGTTCTTTTACGCAGATATATTTAATGTTATTAAGTGTATAGTCTTATCTATAAGTATACACTTGCAGTTACCATTTAACTACGTGAACCTCTGTCCAATTAATTTTTCCGCAAGATTTTTTAAACATCAACGAGAGATCTTATCTCTGATTATGTATACCATACACTGGGGTTACTATTTTTCAGAACGACTACAGATAGATACCCATTCTTATATCTCATGTATTTTCGTACGTAATAATAAGACTATCCACTCATATGGATTAAACTTTTCATCTATCCATATTAATATACGTAATACAATAATATACCCCATTGCATTACTTATTAAACACACTGAATTTACACTCTTCAATGATGTAAAAACCACTATATCCTTATGTAGGAGTTTTAAATATCTCCGCTATTTGTCTATATCTAAACTGACAGGAACCGGTTCGGCGCTGAATCTATGTGCGCCACTATCACTATGCACATGCAGCAAAAAGTGCTTGTGTCTAAGCTCCTATTATGCAACAACAGTTGACATGTTTTTACGTAAACCTACCCTGCACTGTGTTGCTTATGTGAAAGGGATTAAGTCGGTACTGTGCCTAAAACCCTTAGACTACCTCATATTATGTAAAATACTACTATGTACCGAAATGAACCGAAACTCTGTCTTTACTATTTACATATATCTTCACTTCACCTTTAAGTCTACTCGACATACTTTATTACTTGCATTAACCCATTCACTGCAGCGGTGTTTTGAACTGACTGTTTTTGTTAATAAAGAAATTGTGTCATATTATTTTTACACGATTGATTATGGATAAAAAACGTCTTAATGATGAATTGGATGACATTTCTTTCATTACGAGTTTTCAAACAGACATACCTGAGCAATGCTTACAGCGTTTAGGTAATATAGGAAATCAATTAACCGTAGTTTCACAAAATATAAGAAGCATTAGTGCGAACCTGGATAAATTACTTATATTTATCAAGAGGCTTAGCTTCCTACCTGACATAATAATACTGAGTGAGTCATGGCTTAACGCATCTTTCAACGGAATAAACGTGAATAATTTCAATTGTTTTTTCTCTAAGCGGTATTCTAACCAGAACGATGGCCTGGTGGTATACGCAAAAAAAGAAATCCAAATTCAGGTGACTGAACCACCTTTCCAAGAAGGTAGTTGCCTATTACTAAATATAAATAATTCTGCTTTTAACCTGATCTGTATCTATAGATCCCCCTCTTTCAGTAACATACATAATTTTCTTAATTCCTTGGAAATAGTTATTTTGAGTTGTTCAGGGGAAAGCTGCGCTATCGTAGGTGATGTAAATATTGATATCAATGAACAGGGCCTTGATAAGAACTCTGAAGCTTACCTTAACCTAACTGCACAACACGGTTTTACTCCGGGATACACATATCCTACTAGACCATTATTCGGATCTAGCTGTCTTGACCACTACTTATTAAAATCTCAACACCACAGTAACGCGATAGTTTGCTCAGCTGGTATCACTGACCATGCTACAATATTGTTCTCAATTGAAAAATCCATTTCACGAACCGAAGTACGAAAAAAACACAGAGATAAAGTTGATTTTGACGGACTTTTTAATACGTTAGAGGGCATTAACTGGTCCACACTTTATAGCCACACAAACGTCGACAAAGCCACTGAAGAATTTATTATAATCATACAAAATGTGATAAGCTCCCATACAAAAACCATTAGCTCTCGTCGAAGACGCTTTGAGTGTATTCAGCCGTGGTTAACACCATCAATATTAAAATGTACAAAAAAACGTGACGAAATGCATATGGCTGCCAGGAAAAACCCTTTTGATCAAAATTTACTCCATAATTACAAAATGTACCGTAACACATGTAATAATATGATACAAAACACTAAGAATGCGTATGAAAGAGACGAATTATACAAAAATCGGGGGAATAGTAGAAAAACCTGGGATGCACTAAAGAAAATATGCCATATTAATACGAAGAAAACTTCGTGTAGTGACCTATTAAATCAAGGCGCAAACGCGAAAAAATCATTGAACGCAGTTAATACATTCTTTGCGACTGTCGGATCGAACCTTGCCAGTAATATTATGACTGATTTAGGCAAAACTGAAAACGAACTGACGTCTTCGCTAAAATCTCTACCAATTACGAAAACCTCTTCTAACTCCTTTTTTCTGGCACCCACTGATGAAAAGGAAATCATTAAAATAATAAGCAATCTAAAGAGTAGTTCTGCTCCAGGACCCGACAAAATCAATAACCGTATATTAATTCATGCAAAGTATCCTTTAGCTGGTCCTATTACATTTTTGTGTAATCTAAGCTTAGCATGTGGAGTATTCCCTGGTAGCTTTAAAATAGCTAACGTAACACCAATTTTCAAAGATGGAGATCCACACTTACCGTCGAACTATCGGCCAATTTCTCTTTTAAGCTCAATATCTAAAATACTAGAAAAACTAGTGAATATTCGTTTACTTAAATACCTCGAATCTGAAAGACTCTTGTCAGATCAACAATTTGGGTTCAGGTCGAAGAGATCCACAGAAGACGCAGTGTCTTTGCTAACGGATTTTGTAGCTGGCAAGCTCGATGAAGGCAACAGATGCGCAGGAGTCTTTCTTGACTTGGCCAAAGCCTTCGACACAGTTTCTCGGCCTATACTATTAAAAAAACTGGAACTTATGGGCGTTCGTGGACTTTGTCTAAAATGGTTCTCCTCATATCTGACAAATAGGACACAAAGAGTTTGCGTTGATGGCAACAGCAGTGATCTAGCAGAAGTCAATTTTGGAGTGCCCCAAGGAAGCGTCCTCGGCCCCACACTATTTTTAGCCTATATCAACGACTTGTGTGCACTTAACCTTCACCAAGCTCAAATTTTTGCTTTTGCCGACGACACCGCAGTTATTTTCTACGGCTCTAACTTGGAGTCGGTAAATCAAAATTGCCAGGAAGGTATAAATAGAGTTGGACACTGGCTCGACAATAACCTACTTACTCTTAACGCCTCTAAAACTAAGATTATACCTTTCAGCATCTCGATACGTACAGCGCCAAAATCCCCTCTAAACATTCGGATGCACAGGTGCCAAGAAAACAACAATAAAACCTGTAATTGTATCACCCTAGGCTTAGTGTCTTCATTAAAATATTTAGGTGTCATTATAGACCAACATCTTTCCTGGGTATTTCATATAAGTGCACTCTCTGGACGGGTACGTAAGTTAATGGTGATTTTTAAACGGCTTAGAACTGTAGCTGATCAAGATATAATTAAACTTGTCTACACTTCTTTGTGCCAGTCCATTCTAGAATATTGCATAGTAGCATGGGGAGGAGCATGTAAAACGAATCTAGAAAAATTAGAACTTGCCCAGCGCGCTGTGCTTAAAGTAGCGCATAGGAAACCGCGTTTTCACTCTACGAATAAATTGTATGAGGAACTTAGTCATCTTAGAGTGAGACAGCTATACATCGTATCTGTAATTTTGAGATTTCACAAGACAGCTCCCCAAACACTTATTATCTCTCACAGACATATCAAATGGAAACTTCCATCCAAACGCACAGACTTTGGTAGAAGGTTTTATGAAAGGGTAGCACCCTACATTTATCACAAATTGAACAGGCAACTAAACATTTTACAATTAACAAGGAAAAAGTGCAAACTGACACTTAGCAAATGGTTACTCCAATTAAATAAAGATGAGACAGAAGAAATCCTAAAGATGGTTAAATAAAGAGGATTAATTCTATAATCAGTGACACCTCAAATTCATAATATTAAATTATTGAGCACAACGGTTTGTGAAATAATGATTATAACAGATGCAGGGTGCATAACAATAACAATAAACTACAATAACCTTACTACACATTTAATACATTATAAGCTATCTATAAACTTCAAATTTCATTCAAAATTAATGAGTTCATTATACCGTAAAGTAGTAACGAACATACATCTAAACGCAGTTCATAATTATAGTGCTACTGTAATAACCATATTTTATGTTATTACTGAAGCAAAAGATGATATAAATTATATAATTGCCATGTTTCTGAGGTGCCAATGTTAAATCCTAAAATCTGCCATAACTAATTATGCCCTTGTACACTTTATACCTTCTAGCAGCAACAGCATGCAAGGTGTTAAGACGCGTCGTCAGACAGGTATCATTCACCAAATGAAGGCAGTTTTGTGTTGGTATTATAAAGCACAATGAGTGGAACACTGCAAAATATCTATCTACAAGACACTATGATATTTATCTTATATAAATATGTTGCTCTGTATTTCTTTAAAATTATTTAGTATCTAAGTAGATATTCTTTTTTTTTTTTTTTTCTTTTATTTAAACTGTGAGGCGTCCGATTATCCTGGTACCCTTTTACCTGCATTCCATCTTTATTATGTGTAACTGGTCTCCGCAAAACAGGGAATCCTAGTGTGGAGACCAGTGGTTTTACAATATATATGTAATATATAGGTTAACAGTTTTTATAAAATTTATAAATTTAAATGGAACGCGTTCCTGTAATGTCAGAAAAAAAAAAAAAAAAAAAAAAAAAAAAAAAAAAAAAAAAAATTATAAATTCGTGGTGATCGCTCCATTTCAAGTTTACCCCAATGTAGTACAAACTAATGCACGTATTTCTATCAGAAAGCGGAAATGCTCCGGCGGCTGTACGACGACATAAACGACGTGGACCTGATGGTGGGCATTCACATGGAGCGCCTGCTACCGAACGCTTTCGTGGGGCCGACGCTGTACTGCATCATGGCGAACAACCTCGTGCTGTGGCGCAAGTCTGACAAGTACTTCTTCGAGCACGGAGACACGCCAGCCGCTCTCTCGCTAGGTAACCACAAGCATACTATTTAGCGCTGAGGACTGGGCTAGGAACCCACCAGCATACCGTTTAGCGCTGAGGACTGGGCTAGGAACCCACCAGCATACCGTTTAGCGCTGAGGACTGGGCTAGGAACCCACCAGCATACCGCTTAGCGCTGAGGACTGAACTAGGTACCCACAAGCATGCCGCTTAGCGCTGAGGACCGGGCTAGGTACCTACAAGCATACCGCTTAGCGCTGAGGAATGGGTTAGGTAGATTGTCGAGCGATCGTAGTCTATTAGTGTGATTGGCAAAGATTTCTATGAGATAGATTACGTGATAGAATCTATAACGAAAGGAGAATAGTATTAACCCTGAACGGTAAATTTTTGGTTCTAACCATTTAAGAATTTTTTCAACAGACAAGAGAAATTAGATCAATTCGATGTTTTCTTTTCGCAGAGCAACTTTACGAAGTGAAGCAGACCAGTATGGCTCGCATCCTCTGCGACAGTGGAGATGACGTCAGCAAGATCCAGCCACGTGCCCTGCTCAGGAAGGGACCTTGGTAAGTATATGGTGACTCTAGACATCACTAGTAGCAGTTACATATTTTTGTAGTGATGGAAGAATATCACGAATGAAGATACATCACTTAACATCAGGTGAGCTGTGGTCAAACACCGAGCATGTCAACTATAAAAAAAAAAAAACATCGATTTGTTTTCAGGAACGACTTCATGTCTTGCAACGAAATCCCTGGCATCGACCTGACCAAATGGAAAGACCACAAGTGTACTGCAGACAAACCATGCTAACATAATTATATCAAAATAAATTAAATATTGCAAAAATTACTAAGGCATTTTTGTTTTAATTATTCACTGAGTTATCATCGCTACTAAAATTTAAAATCAATTGCACGGTTATCAGTCATATGACGGTTCGGTAGGTAAAAAAAAAAACTTTACTGATTCTAAAACCATTTCGAAATAGTACATTTCTATTCAATATTTTTACGTTTAAAATTCTGTAAACTATGAGGTAGGGTTTATTTTAGTAAAATAAACTTTCGATTGATGTCTAATGACGTCACCTCGTTAGGCAACTTTCATTGACAAAAAAAGCAATGGCAAACCAAAACAAAACAAGATTTGTCAATGTCAAGTAAACTGCAGCCATAATAATCTCTTCCATACACATGCGTTCAGTTGTTTTTCGCTTTATTGATACAAATATCTGGATTATTTTACTTTAAACTGATATCGCTTTTATGACATAAGATTTGTTTACTTCATATCATGAAGAACCGAAGACGTAACAGAATGGCTTTACAGCTTTAGCCTGCCCGATGGGGCAAATTAAAAAAATTACAATTGTCAAAGTTAATCAAATGTGTCAAATGTATTTGTATACTTTTTTGTTTTACGTGGCAAAGGCATATTATACATATTCAGCCTACGTCGTGACGTCATAACTATAAAACCTTTGAAAATATATTAAAAATAAACTGCCGCATAGAAAGCCAAAATATTCAATTTAGTTTCATAAAATAAAGTTTACTATCAGTAAAAAATACAAAAAAAAACTTTACATGCCGAGTTGAAAAAAGAGATTTTTGTTTTTTTTTCTCGTAGAATGTTTACATTGTAAGTATTTGTATTCTTAAAGATACGACACGTGTGGAGTACAGCTCAGACTCGTGGGACCGTTAGAAACACGTGCGACGATAAATCCAAGTGAGCTTGTTGAGCTTTACATGCACAACCTCGCTGCAAGGATTACGTTCTAGTATCTTCCACGTGAGTGGAAGTATTGTAAAAACGATTCAAACATGGCCGCTTATTTCTTTTTAATGAGTGGATTACAAAAAAACATACAAAAGAGTGAGAGAGAGAAGAGAGAGAGAGAAAGAGAGAGAGAGAGAGAGAAGAGAGTGTATAGAGAGAAGAGAGTGTAGAGCGGGAGAGAGTAGAGAGTGTGTAGATTGAGTCTAATACATAAAAATGAGATTGACATTCAATTAATAAATACTCATTAAAATTACAAGTCAAATTTTAACAGAAATAAATAATATAAAATTAAGTAGATATTATGCGGAAATACTCTTATTTTTTTTTTAAATCATTTGTGTCAATGTATAAATAATTAGCCATTTTTCAACTTTGCCTTGAGAGAATAAATAAATAAATATTGGAGGACATTTAACACAGCGCCCCAAACAAAGCAAAGCTTGTACTATGGGAACCAGACGGCTGACAGAATACTTAAATTAAACTTAAGCTTTTTGTAAATACATACTTATAATACATATAGTACACACAGACACAGAACAAACATCGATGTTAGTCACACAAGTGTTAGTCCTGAGTGGGAATCGAGCCCACGCCCTTCAGCTCTCGAAGCTGACATACTACCAATGAACCAACAGGGCTGTCAAAGAAGAGATGCTCTGTGCATTGACTATCTCTGTCTTCTCTTGCCTCTGTCATCGACTATCAAACTTGTACATTGACTCTATTAACAGCCCTGTTAGCTCATTGCTAGTTTTTTTAATGGTTGACAGGCTATGTGTTTGACCACAGCTCACTTGATGTTAAGTGACCGTGTCGAAGATGACACGCCTGGAACGAAACTGGCTTTCAAGTGAGGTTGTCGGAACACTCTGTTAGGTGCTTAGGAACAGATTTTTACTGCAACTTGTAGTAACTAGCCAGCCGAGTATAAGAAAGTACTCGCTATGCTTTCCTTTATTATCAGTTTATCGTTAGGATTTGAACCCTCGCTGTTCGGCATGTGAATTGGCCTCGCTAACCACTGAGCTATCATCGCTACAAAGTTTCAAAGCCTAACAGCGCTCCACCCTTTTATTCCCGAAGCCTCTGAAAATTTCTAAATACGTAAACAAAATAAAAGGCTTCCCTGGGAAACACAATTAAAAATTATCATTCGACCGCCACCCGCCATCTTTGTCAGCGTTTACACGAGCAAGTTTATTTCTGACTTTAGTTTATAACCTTTGTTCTGTGCGTCTGTAGGGATTCCATGGAATCCTAAATGGTGAAAGAATTATTATTTCAAACGTGGCCTGCGGTGGCGGCGGAAAAAAAGAGTGAATAAAACGTGGCTGGTGACACTACCGTGGCTTGTGATGGGGGTAAGTGATGGGGGGAGGTGATGGGGGATGTGATGGGGTGATGAGAGGGGGTGTGACGTCGCACGAAAGCTTTGTGGCCTATCACACTCTGGGACAATACGTATTCATCGATCCCATGCGAGAACTGGGGCGGTAGCAAATATAGAGCACTTTTTTGTCAACCGTTACGTATGTGTCTGAGTTGTGACGTTACTACCGGAACGGTTATAGGGGGAGAGATAATGAAAGGAGGTTTTGGCGGGAACACGGAAAGAGTCTGATTCCAAGAGAGAGTGGTGTTTTATTCATAAAAGTGTGGAAAAGTTATATAATGTGGTGTGAATTTTTATGTCGCTTCGAAAACTCCATCGAAGCTTACATTAAAAACGCCGCTACTTAGGTATTACTGGACTTGACTGGCACAGACAGGACTTGATCAAGACTAGACTAAGACTTGTTGACTTGTTTTTCTTATCGACATGTTCTTTCTATATTCTAAGATCGACATATTATTTGACATTATGTTATTATTCATCGAAATGTAACCAGTATTTTATATAATACTCATATTTGAAATGATTATTATTTTACTAAATTTGACTTGTAACATTGGTGTTATCAATAATATATTTTTTTATATTTTGCAGGCTAGGTTCTTGACCTCAGCTCACCTGATATTAAGTTACGATGTGGTCAAAGATAGCAAACACACATAGCCAGGAATGGAACTAGCTCTCATGTGAGGCTACCGGAACACACCGTTAGATGCGCGATAATGTTAAATCATCATAATTATGCGGCAACGGCTACCTCTTGCTACTTATAGATATATGCTTTTCAATTGCTACTGTTTTGTAGCTCTAGCTCTGCTTAGAATGGACGAAATGCGCACGAATTCAGTTATTTCCTTCGTATTTTTAAACAAACACATATTTTGTAAATTTTAATCGTATACAATATAGAAAAAATGTAATTTTATTGTTATACAAAGACTGATGACTTTCCGTGCAGTATTTACGCCGTATCGCGACTTTATTTAGATTGTTTGAGGTTACTTTGGATTTTTATTTTATCAAGGAAACTGCAAGTACCTAATCGTGCTAGTAAACTGCTTAATTTATAGAGCGAACCCTTAAATATTGACCTCATAAATTAAGTTTTAGCAATACAAAACAAATAGGATCAAACAGTTCCAAATCCACACGGTAGAGGCTTAACATGGAGTAACAGTGATCGTGTTCTTCATACAGGTAATATGCGTTAATACAAAAGTGTTCTTTAGAAGGCGTCCACAGAATACTTGAAAAAAATAAGTAGAGTAGAATGCTGATATTTGCTACGACACCTTACGCAGAGGGCGCGCCGAAATCACTTTGCGAACGCAAATGCGAAATAGCAAGTTCGAGATTATGGAGTCCACTGCTCTCAGCCCTTACCACGATCTTGGGTAGCGATTAGTTTATCTGAGTAATATGAACTTGCATGAAAGTAATGTATTCGCCACGTGAACAAAGTAAACTTAAAAATTTTTAGTTTTTTCGCGACTATGAATAGTTTAACACTCATTAACTCGCTTCAAAATGTATTTTTTTATAATTTACTAGCGGCTCGTTCCGGCACGGATGGACATTTATTTTTTAATTAAATTGTAGTTATAAATATAGTATGTTATTCAGGGAGAATGTAATATTCTAATGGTGAAAGATTTTTTGAAATCGGTCCAGTAGTTTTTGTGTTAATTCGTTACAAACTAACAAATATCCAAAAATACAAACCTTTACTCTTTACGCTAGTTTACTTGGTGGCAGGTCTCCTTAGCAGGAGGTCGTCTAGGTAGGTACCACTGCAGTACAGATATTCTGCCGCCAAGCCGTAGTGTGCAAACATTACTACATTATATTTATTTCCAGTTTGAAGGGTACTGCAGCTAACGAAATAAAAGATATTGAGATTTTGTCGCGATGACAGCTCAGTGGTTAGCGTAGTCGGTTCGTATACCGAAGCGTGTGGGTTCAAACACCAACAATGAGCTTGAGCTGCCGGTGAAGGAAAACGTCGTAAGGAAACCATAGCATGGTGGTAGGGTACTTTCTAGTACTCGGCTGGCTAGTTACCACCCTGAAGTTGAAAGCCTGCCGCCAAGCATCTAACGGTGTGTTCCGGCAGCCTCACTTGAGAGCTAGTTCCATTCCAGTCTAGGTGCGCTTTACGTTTTTCGACCACACCTTCACTTTACATCAGGTGAGCTGTGTTCAATCACCTAGCCTGTCAACCATAAAAAAAAACATCGAAAGTCTCAAAGTAATAAGTGCCGAAGCAGCGATGTCCTGGACCTGGTTTTGCTACTCAAATTTCAGTGTATTGCTGCAATGGTCACGGACATGCGTTTATTCTTACCATCAGGAGAGCGTCTCAATCGTTTCATTCCTTTTTACTTTAAGAAACTGCCACAACGACACGTGAGTTCGACAACAAACGGTACTAACGAACCAAATCTCCAGACAAATAGCGGCCATTTTTATTTTCTTATGGAAATTAGCCGTCGCTGGGCTAATAATATTCTGCTTAAGGAATGCGTTCAGCTATCACCGCAATTGCGGCTTATTTGACAGCCGCGCCGTCGTCGGAGCGCTAGAACTGGCTTTAACCAGATTTTGTGGGATCGTAGCTTGCTACGAATGCTTGAGACAGTTTTTGCTGTAATGGAGATGGGTGGTAAAACCTATTCCAATCGGAGCAAAACGGCTATATCTATTATTTTTCTAAAATATTATACGTAGAATATTTAAGGCATGTATTTATTGTATTTCCTCATAATAGTCGATTTGGTAACAACAGTGGTGAGGTCTTGATGGACACAACACACACACCAGGAGACTTGGTGGTAGATCTCCTTAGCAGGAGGTCATCTAGGTAGGTACCACCGCAGTACCAGATATTCTGCCGCTAAGCAGTAGTATGTAAACATTACTGTGTTCCGGTTCGAAGGGTACTCCAGCTAGTGAAATTACTGGGCTGTTGAGACTAACCATCGAAAGTCTCAAAGTAATGAGCGCCAAAGCAGCGATGCCCTGGACTTTGTTTTGTTACTCAAAGTTCTGTGTATCGCTGCAATGGTCATGGACGGGCGTTGTATCTTACCATCAGGAGAGCGTCTCGTTCGTCTCATTAATTTTTACATTAAAAAAAAATGAGGATTTAATTTTCTTTCTTCTTTTTTCATATTTTAAAAAAAATCTGATTTAGTATGTACTTATTATTTAAAATCATTCATTCACTCATTGGTTCAAACCCTAACAATGTATGTTCCGGTAGCCACGCTTAGTAGTCGGTTCGATTCCAGGTTATGTGTTTACCATCTTCGACAACACCGTCACTTAACAACAGGTAAGCTGTGACCAAACACCTAGCTTGTGACTATGAAAAATAGAGTTATATTTTCTGTTTACTGCACGTAGTTCAGTGTATGCGTTCATTACCCGCGACTCACAAGTGTCACAAAGCCGGTGATGAGCACGCGACGTGCAAACGTAAAGCAAGGGTCGTCGTTCATCTAACGACTCAGCATCCTCACCGACCTTGTTTCTTAGTAATGAAATGTGTTTGAAAAATTACAAAACTGAAGGCAAAAAAAATGGAGAAGTCGGCTTCCAAATTACAGCATATATAATTATTTTCATAAGTTTGAGCCAGTGATTTCATATAAAATGTATACCTATTAAAGTGAAAAGTTTTAAAAAGCTACAAGAATAATTGCAATTTAGTATACAAACAAAATTGTGTACGCCTATAACTGGCGCATGTATCAGAACACAGCTCGATAATGGGCTTGTACCTTTCAATTTGTGTGTTGTTGGCGTGCCATAATAAATTAGTAATGTTTGTATTAAATAAAGCCAATTTTGAAGGTTTTTATTGACAAATCTAAATCCTTCCTACACCTCCTAATATTAAAAACGCGAAAGTTTTTAAGAATGTATGGATGTATGTTTGTTACTATTTCACGCAAAAACTACTGAACAGTTTTGGATGAAATTTAGTATGGAGGTAGTTGAGACCCTGTATTAACACATAGGCTACTTTTTATCCCGAAAACGTATAGCGAGTAACACCGCGGGGCGCAGCAAATTGAAGATATTTCAATCCTCGTCTAATAGACCTGCCATGAATAAGACAGCAATATTTATGTAAATAAAGTATATATCTTAGAAACTAAGCTAACAGTCAATGACCTTAGCTTAACTTTAAATTTGTCAACAAAAGCCTGTAAATTGGTCTCATTACGTTGCTAAATTAAATATCAGTCAGTGTCGAAACCTGGAGATGGACGTTAACCTTAAAGCTCTCATTAAGTGTCTCGCCTGATTGCACTCCGTAATTTCAAGCCTTGTGTTTAAAGCTACCGCGGAATGATGCTGTGTTCTTAAAGCGTGACAATTTATCTGTGAGTAATGCTCTATGCCATATTGAATTAGGTGAGTTAAATTAACATATTGTTACTACGACTAGTAACGTATATATAACACAAATCACACTATCACAATTTTACGAAAATTGTAGATTTTTATTGAATAAAAATGACAAATAATAACAATCCCACTAGTATTATAAATGTGAAAGCTTGGATGGATGGATGGATATTTGTTACTCTTTCACGCAAAAACTACTAAATGGATTTAAATGAAATTTGGTATGGAGGTAGCTGAGACCCTGGATTAACACATAGGCTGCTTTTTATCCCGCAAACATGTAGCGGGTAATAGTCCGGGTGGCAGCGTTGCAAATACAAAAGTCAGCCAGTAAATACAAGTCAGTCAGTAAATACATTTCATTATAATCAATTTAATTAATTTTAAGGAAAGAGGCTTAGGTAGCCCGAAGGTCGTGTTATGTGCTCAAGCAAGGCCAGAATCTACCTCGAAATTCGTGTTTAAAAGGAAACCGCATAGTAGCAATGGTCCAATATTTCCAACCTTTACTGCATCGGCTGACGGTCTTTCCACCGCTACCCACGCAGCTGATTGTTGTTTTCGTATTTTAAATTATATAAACAATCAGCTAGTTTAAGTTTCATCCGGCGTACTATGACTTTTTTTTACGCGATTTTTTACAAGTTCATGCGATCGGCTGACGCATAACCCACCCTCCTCCATGCAGCTGACGACTATTTTTCAACTCAGTATGATGTCAACTATACATGAAAATGGGTTTCAGCCGGCGTACTATTACTTTTTTTTAAATTTTTTTTTACAACTTCCCCGACCTCCCATTCCCAAACCCCCCGCGGGTGCGCCAGCTGACGCTCGGTTTACTTATCAGTTATTCGAGATCTATCGAACAAGATAGCAATGGATCGGCGTAAAATCACTACCTAAAATGCAACGCTGCCACCCGGACTATAATACCGCGGAGCGCAGCTTGTAATATTATAATGAAAAAAAATTTAAGTGTGTTTGTATGTCTGTTAATTCTTCACACTCAAACGGCTGGACCAATTGTGATGAAATTTGGTATGCTGACAGAGCTCACACCCTGAATTAATAAGTAGGGTATTTTTAATCCCAAAAAGGTGTAGTGGATAACGCTGCGGGGTGCAGCTGGTTATGTTATAAAAATAATTTATGTAGCTTTTGTAGCGATGATAGCTATGGTTAGCGCGGTCAGTTCACACGCTGAAGAGTGTGAGTTCAAATCTTAGCAGTGAACTTGAGTTGCCGGTGAAGGTAAACATAGTGAGGAAACCATAGCATGGTGGTAGGGTTTTTCTTGTACTCGGCTGCCAATACTACCCTCAAACCGAAAATCTACCATCAAGCCTCGGCACACCACGGACCCGCAGTCTCAACGGCAAACGGGACAATTTATTAATATGAGAACTATACTTATGTGCTGTTCTGTAAATGTACACTGAATCATATGCAACAAATAAATAAATGTTGAATATTCTGCGATGTTTATTTGTTTATTATTATTTATCTAGTACAAATCAATCAACAACTGGAGAACGTATGCGTGTACAAAACTATTAATTCAAATGCGTGTAAACAACGTTATATAAATTCAAATTTGTTGTTGTTGTTTACAAGTTTCTACTTAAATGCAGTTATTATATTATGGATGTAACAAAATACTTATTTTGCACACAACCACTGATGGCAAGGCCTTATTCGCACCGAGTGAAATCAGTCTGCTGTCCTCGACCTCTCTTTTAATGTCTGTGTGCACATTGTGAAATTGAAATGTTTATTATTATTATTTTCTTAGCATAATAATACAGAACTCTTTAGAATCGAGTACAGTCTATTTTCACGAAAAGTTTTACTTTAAACTTTCTCGATCAGTTTTTCTGTAGTGTTCAGAGTATAAACTGTAAAAAGAAAACTTTTTTCAAGAAAATGTTTTTCTAAAAACATAATTATTTTTTAGTAGAAGTTTGTAGTGGAATTTATTTAATGACGTCAAATAATGCATTTTTGTTACTATTTAATCGATTTCAAAAAAAAAAATTAGGTTAGTTCTCAATACGGTTGTATTGTTTTTGTTATGTTTGTATATCTCAGAACTTCGACATTTAAAAACATCTCCTAATCATGAAAATCGATTGAGCAGTTTGATTCAAAAAAAACATGTTTTGCTTTCCTTTGACTTTTCAGTGGTGTTTACGATCCTGAACAATCGTCTTGATCGTCTGATGATGTTACTAAAACCCGATGATAAACGTAATTATGTGTTCAAATATTAGATTTTTTGGTCACCAACTAAGTTTTATACAGGGATACTGTTACAAACAACTTATGTCCTACGATCTTTACCAAAATACAATACATGTCACAAAAAAATCTCTACCAGTTTTTATTTCTCTAATTGTGTAAACGTTTCATTTGTCCTAGTATCGTGCGAGTAGCCCCTCCCCCGCGCCGCAACCCCTTTCTTTGCCCTTAATTGACGTCATTGCGCTTCCTGCCGGCACGCGTCACAAAGTGTGCTTTTGCATAGAGTTAACTTTGTTTAGACGGACAAATTTTTTTTTTAAATATTGTATGAAAGAAAAAAAACGAAATATCAACAGAAGGAGAACAAAAGTTGTTAGATTTAATGTACTGAACATGTCCCGATTATCAATAACCCTGTATATAACAGCAAAAAAACGTATTTGGCCTAGACCTAAAATAGTCCATATACCATTTCAGTGTGAGTAAATGACTAAATACTCAAATGGCATGAAATCTAAGATCTTTATAACCACCAATCACCGCCAACTCGAGATCCGGAGTCCCCAGGGCCCTACCAGTCTCCATTAATTGGGTCCCTCGAGGTCGCGCTATAGATCTCGGTTAGCGGAGCTCGAGTTGCGAATCGAAAAAGTTTTAAGTGTACTCTTCGAGGGACGATACACTCGATTGTTGATCTACGGAGTTTTACTCTACGAAATTGTAAGTAATACTCTTATGAAGTCTTATCCTACGATCAATAATTATTATATAATCCATGATCGAAGAAAAATAAATTAAATTCATATTTTTTTTTATTCACACAAAAACGATTAAACAGTTACATTTATGTCACAAAATTATAAAACAACAAATAAACTAAATTCAAAATAAAATGTCAAATTAAAATATAATGTCAAGTTTAAATACAAATAAAAACGAGAAGTACAGTTCACTTTGTTTATAAGCTGTGTGTCACAAGTTGGTGTCATCAATTGGGTATCAACAGCTACCCTTTTGAGCATACTATATTTAGTATGGGTATTTACAAAGTAAGGGACCATTTAAGCGTTATGCAAACAACCTCCCTCTCAAAATAAACAAACCCCTCCCACCCTCCCTCTTGTCAGCAAAAGTAAGCAAAGCTATCACTCTCCCTATGCTTACGTAATAATTAGTTTAACTTTTTTTGTCAGCCTCTAATATCCCACTGCTGGGCAAAGGCCTCCCTTCCTGTCTTCGGCTTTGCTGGTCCAGTGACTATCGTGGCGATGTAGTTCGTCATACCACCTTCGTCTGGGTCGACCCTGAGGCCGTTTAAATTTGTTTAACTAAAATAGCTAAAAGCCAGGCAACCTAAATGTCGATAGGATTGAAGAATAAGTAGAAAACGAGATGTGCCAATAACAAGAAAAAAAACAACCAGCATAATATCCCCCCATCTACCATGACATTAAAAAATAACTCCCCTGCTGCTTACGTAATACTTGGACTGATCCTTTTTATAAAAGTCATTAAAATAATTCGGTTTACTTGGTTTACTTGGTGGTAGATCTCCTTAGCAGGAGGTCATCTAGGTAGGTACCACCGCAGTACCAGACATTGCCGCCAAGCAGTAGTGTGCAAACATTACTGTGTTCCGGTTTGAAGGGTACTGCAGTTAGCAAAATTACAGGGCTGTTGAGACTAACCATCTAGTCTCAAAGTAATGAGCGTCAACGCAGCGATGCCCTGGACTTTGTTTTGTTACTCAAAGTTCTGTGTATCGCTGCAATGGTCATGGACGGGCGTTATCTCTTACCATTAGTCTCGATCGTCTCATTACTTTTTACATTAAAAAAAACGTGGAAAGAAAACGAGCTCAAAAAAATCAATGTAACAAACCTGAATTGCAATAAAACTTATTAAATCACCAGCACCAATAAAATCTCACGGAAATCCTATGACGTGCAACAAGTACCGCATCCCATTTAGGGTCCAGCTATGTGATATTAGACTCTATCGCATGGGGATACAGAACTCGGCAACTGCACTCAAAAGTTTTAGTCTGTCCCGGCTGCATGGGACATATAAGCGCACTAGATTTTATCTTAATCCTTATTTGTGAAACTTAGGGCTGCGTTTCGGACCAAATTTTTAGAGTAAATGTTTCTGTTTAAAACATTATCCATGCTTTGTTATATACCTAAATGTTTTTCTAGGTAAGCGTGCTTCATCTTGGACTACATCCTGCTTTACATCAGGCAGCGTGTGGTTAAACACAAACCTATTCTGTATAAAAAAAAATAAAAAAAATGTCGGAGAATATTCCACACAGCGCCATCTAGTCTCAAACTAAGCAACGCTTGTATTATGGGAACCAAATAACGTCAATTTGGTCTTATTGCAATATTTCAATTATTATTTTTAATGTTCATACAAAACATCGGTTGACGATCGTTCGCATGCCGAAGGGCGTGGGTTCAAACCCCAACAATGAGCTTGAGCTGCCGGTGAAGGAAAACATCGTGAGGGAACCATAGCATGGTGGTAGGGTACTTTCTAGTACTCAGCTGGCTAGCTACCACCCTCAAGTTGAAAATCTGCCGCCAAGCATTTAACGGTGTTTTCCGGCAGCCTCACTTGAGAGCCAGTTCCATTCCAGGCTAAGTGTGCTTTACCACCTTCGACCACACCGTTATTTAACATCAGGTGGCTGTGGTCAAAACACCTAGCCCGTCAAGCATAAAAAAAACACTTGACACTGGCAAATGCTCAAAATGCGACGCCAAAAGCAAAAAAGAAGAAAATCTCTAAAAAAATTAAGTATAAAATTAGTTTCTATACCTAATATCCGACAACATCAAACTGCAAGCAGCCCTGCTAAGTTTTCCGCATCGTTCGAACTTTGCAACATTTTCCTAATGGAACTGTTATCTGGTCGAAAAACGCGTTTTATAGCTCAACTATATATGGACAGCATACATATGACTTTCAGACTAATCTTTCAACGAGATTTCTCTCTCGATGCGAATATGGTATCATTATTTAAAAAGTTATACCACATAACCGACCGCAACCATCAAATTCAAAAATAATAAGCGCCTAAACAGCAACTCCCTGAAAAGTTAAGTAGTAGTAGTTTTCTATTAAGTTTTTTATATTCATCATCATCATCATCATCATTTCAGCCGTAGGACGTCCACTGCTGGACATAGGCCTCCCCCATTGACTTCCATAAAGACCGGTTGGCAGCGGCCCGCATCCAGCGCGTTCCTGCGGTCTTTACTAGGTCGTCTGTCCACCTTGTGGGTGGACGTCCTACGCTGCGCTGCGCTTTTTATATTATTTATGTTTTATATTTAATGTAAAAAATTCAAAAATTGTGGTGTAGTGGTAGTGGTAGTAGTATGACCGATATTCGCATCATACATGGTTACTGGGTTACTGGGCGAGGGTGTAGCGGGCGAGGAGACAAACCATACAATTCAGTTCTCTTGTACAAAGTTTAATCAGCACTTCACAACGATTTTAGTTTAGAACAGTATAGTCACTATTACATAACTTGGGGACAAGACGTTCCGCTTAGCTTCGCACTCTGCAACCGTCCAACTCAATCAATGCTCAAAGAATCAATGCTATCTCTCCAACTCAACATTCAACGCACGGCCGGCTCCATTCCCACAGCGCCTCTACCGGCCGACATCCGCAACTTCTACCGCGCTCTCATTGGTTTAGATACATCACACGACCAACGACAAGCAGAGCACGGAATCAGTGTTACGTCAGAGGTGGCGCCATTCCACTTCTAGTCCGCCAAAGTTACGCACAATGACGCTAAAATAAATCAACATTAAAGCTAAACGCCGACAAATATTTAAATCCATGATAATAACAATAAATAAATATAAATATCACAGGACATTACACACAGCGCCATCTGACTCCAAACTAAGCAAAGCTTGTGTAATAGAAATCTGATAACTGACAGAATACTTAAATAGTTTTTTTTTGTAAATACATACTTGTAGTACATACAGGACACCCAGATACAGAACAAACATTTGTTTATAACACAAACTGTTTGTCCTGTGTGGGAATCGAACCCACGCTCGTCGGTTCTTGAAGCAAACATACTACCAAGGAACCAACAGGACTGTCACTTGTTTTTTGACTTTGTTTCGTTATTCGAAACTCTGTATCGCTGCAATGATGACCATTGTAGCGATACACAGAGTGGCATGCATTATCTCTTACTATCAGGAGAGCGTCTTGTTCATCCCAATAATTCTGCACAAAAACGAAAATTAAACATGCTCGTAAGTACTTCCTCCTTTAAAAAGGTTGTTTTTTTTTTCAGGTAAGCAACAGAATATCCTTTACATTCTCCTTAAATATAATTGTTTTTTGTTTTGTAACGATGATAGCTCAATGGTTAGCGCGGTAGGTTCGCATACCGAAGTGCGTGGGTTCAAACCCCAACAATGAGCTTGAGCTGCCGGTGAAGGAAAAACATCGTGAGGAAACCATAGCATGGTGGTAGGGTACTTTCTAGTACTCGGCTTGCTACCACCCTCAAGTTGAAAATCTGCCGCCAAGCACTCAACGGTGTATTCCAACAGCCCTTGAGAGCCACTTCACTTAACATCAGGTGAGTTGTGCCTGTCAAACATGAAAAAACAATTGAAAATTTAAAAAAATCTCAAGTTGTTTATCTCTATAGTTGTAGTAAACAACGTTGTTTAGGTAAATTCTGAAATGACAGATTTGATGTATAAATCTTTCCACTCTCGTGTCTACTCACATCAAACACCGGCAATCTCCTTACCCGCCCACATTGGTAAATAAAGCTGCTTTTATTTCTGAGGGTATTAGTGAAACACATTAAATATCAGTAGGTAGCCCTAGAAAGGTAGTAAAAACATTTTTTTCTTTCGCACGTGTAAGATTTTCAAGATACGCTTGGCATTTAGAAAAATATGAAAGGACGGAGGACAAGCAAATCTCAACATACATAGTAACTATACCCTGTATCGACAATATACTTTAGGGAAGCAGTGTCAAACAAGTCGTGTCGGCTTTAGAGTTATTTACTGCTCAGAAAAAATCTACCCAAATTCTCGCTAACGTAAAAGTGCCTGACATTAGGTACCGTACTTAACGGGCAAGTCTTGTGAAATAAGGCAATCGATGTGTTTTTGTCAACATTTTTGTGCCGTTATACATCATGTGGAAGTTTGAAATTAATGAATACTATAGTACATATCCTGAATTATTATGCTTGGAGAAAAAATAGTTTCAAACGCTTTTCGTTTCTTGAAATTATGAAATAGAATATGGCCAAATTATTTTTAATCCGTAATCTTGACATCAAAATAATTATAGGAAAGGCGCAATTTTATAGATGCTAACTTTGATGCAGATAAAAAAAAACTTCTGTCATAATGTAACAGATAATCAATGTAAAATCCGCTTCCGGCAATAGGAATAAACATTCTGTCTCCTTCTTGCTCGTGGCTATAGTAATTTAACTCTCCTTATCTATTTTAGCGTGACGTCAATGTATTCAAATCTAACGTCAGACGTATGTACGTCTGTGTGAGTGGAAAATATCAATGTAGGTGTTCAAGTAGAAGTTCCCACGGTCGAGGACTTGGCCCTTAATTTTCATAAACGTTATTTTCTCTTTAGTTTGTATTGGTTGGCCTGCCCTGTTGGTTCATTGGTAGTATGTCTGCTTCAAGAGCTGTAGGGCGTGGGTTCGTTTCCCACCCACGACAAAACATTTATATATTTGGTATAATTAAAATATGTTTGTTCTGTGTCTGGGTGTACTGTATATATCATAAACTAAGTACCTATGTATTTACAAAAAAAAAGTACTTCCATACAAATATTTTTTTCCATTTATGGACGAATGGAGCATAATTTTACAGTGAAAGCACAGCTACTGGCATTTATTTTGGTCTTTATTTGCGGTAAATTACAATTGCTTAAATAAGTTTATAATTAGTATCTCGGAAACATGTAGCGGGTAACACCGCGGGGCGCTGCTAGATGTCACATAAATATTTGTCCTGGTAGGAATGGAACCCACGACTCTTGAAGTAGATATTCTACCAAATGTGCTAACAATAAAGTCAATAAAGTATCAACCTATCGATATACATAATTGCTGTTATTAAAAAAATAAATCCTTAAAACATAAGGACAAAGCAAGCCAAGGTCTAGAATAAGACTGATACAAGATCTTTTGAAAACAAGGGGCTCAATAATTCATTTTGTTTTCGCGAAAAAACATTAAAAGCCTTTTGTTTTGGTGCGCGGAGCGGTTTCTTAAGCCGGGGTCAATCAAAATATGAGGGTCGGAGTGGTACGTGAGGAGAATGCACGAGCGCGCGCGGGCTCGAGAACTGGAGGTTACCAGCGACCAGCACGCGTCTGACTCACCGGAAGTCCAGCGCTGGTCGTACCAATTACTATTATAGCTACCAGTATTATAGCTACCATCCTCAAGTTGAAAATCTGCCGCCAAGCATCTAACGGTGTGTTTCGGCAACCACACTTTTTTTAATGTAAAAAGTAATGAGACGAACGAGACGCTCTCCTGATGGTAAGAGATAACGCCTGTCCATGACCATTGTAGCGATACACATAACTTTGAGTAACAAAACAAAGTCCAAAGCATCACTGCTTTCGCGCCCATTACTTTGAGACTTTCGATGGTTAGTCTCAACAGACCAGTAGTTGAGAGCAAGTGACATTCCAGGCTAGGCTGTGCGTTATCATCTTCGACCACACCGTTACTTAACATCAGGTAAGCTATGGTCAAACACCTAACCTGTCAAGCGTAAAAAAACTGCTGAGGTGAGCTTAGTTTGTAACTGTTTGTCTCTATTCGTTGTTTTAGTTTAATCTTTTTATTTCTTAGATACAACCTGCAAACAAAATTGTACCTTTATAGCCTTGAATATCGTAGCAAACTTGCTGGTTTATCGGATTCATTTCCGAGAATTTGCATGCTCTAATTCCTCCATGCGTATTTTTGTATCGGACGGCCAGCAGCTGGAAAAAGCGACATCGTTTCATGGTTGACGTTCCAAAATCCGAACGAAACGATTTGATTCCTCTTTCATTGAGTAGACGATAAAGCGTGGAATACGTTTTGTAGCGATGATAGCTTAGTGGTTAGTGCGGTCGGTTCACACGCTGAAGGGCTCGAATTCAAACCTTAACAATGAGCTTGAGCTGCCGGTGAGCAAAAACGTCACGAAGAAACCATAGCATAGTAGCATGGTATTTTCTAGTACTTGGCTAGCTACCACCGAACTCCTAACGGTGTGTTCCGGCAGCCTCACTTGAAAGCCAGTTCTATTCCAGGCCAGGTGTGCTTTACCATCTTCGACCAAACGATCACTTAACATCAGGTGAGCTGTGGGAAAACCTCTAGCTTGTCAAACATAAAAAGTTACCCGAGTGGGTATTTCCTGCTAGATAAATACAATCTAGTGTCTTCAAGTTGAGAGCGAATCGGTCTTCGAGGCAAGCGTCCTCCATCTTAGATCAATAAAATAATCTTTATTAATGCGTTATTTTAAAAACATGGGTTTGGCCTCTCCTGTTAAGTTTATACAAACCTGTATTAGGAGAGATCGCTCCTTCAAATACGCTTTTATACTTTTATGATTATTTGATCGCATCTTCACTTAACATCAGGTGAAAACGTGATCAAACGCAAGCATCATCATCATAAAAAAACATACTCTGACTCCTTCCAAATAGATACAACCTTAAAAAAGGCTCAATATGCGTCCAGCTAAAACCGCAGTTAGCTCTGTCCAAGATGGCGAAATTTTGCGGTGAGAATCACGACAGCAAATAGTGAAGTCTGCTCTAAAGAGACATGATGCGGTGGCGCCTAAATCTGCGAGATCTCCACCACAGCTGGTGCGCAGCAGAGTAAGTATTTTGTTGGTCCCAACAAAAACACGTCCCCTTCGATATCCGTAAATTATTTGGCAAACACGATCTCTGCAGACTATACTCGTAGTATGATAGTGATCATCTTTACCCTGTCACTGATTTTATAATATTTTTTACAAATAACAAACACCGTCTTTTTATATTAAAGTAATTAGACGAACGGGATGCTTTCCTGATGGTAAGAAATGATGCTGATCCATGACCCTTGCAGCGATACACTGAACTTTGAATAACAAAACATACCCTTACTGTCAGCCCAGACTTTTCACAAACTGTCCCACTGCTGGGCGCAAGCTTCTTCTTATTGTAAGAAGGCCATGAATCATTTTTTTAAAAACTCTCAGACATGTAGAATTCTTCACAACGTTTGCCATCATTGTTTGAAGGCAATGCGCACAATACATAGAAAGACAGAGGTACGTGCCGTGGGATTCGAAACCGAGACCTCCAATTTAGAAGTTAGATTGTCTCCTAACTAGGCTACCGAAAATTTACTAGGTTGCCGAAGTTACAGTTACCTATTTACACTTACCCATATTTTTACTCTTACTTTTACTTACCCTGATTCTTACCCGTACTTACCTTTACTCTTATTTACCCTTACGTTTAGTACCCCTACCTCAAAAAAGGAGGAGGTTCTCAATTGGTATGTATGTTTTTTTTATATATGTTACGCCATCATTCCGCCAATTATGAATAGATTGTAAATATTTTTTTTTTTTTGCTTGGTAGATCATACTTTGGAGGTTCCATATAAAGTTTATCGAAATCGATTGAGCGCTTTACAAAAAATCGACAAGAATCTAAAAATTGTATATACATCGTTGATGTTTTCGTTTACTCCGAAACCTTGCTTTTTCATTGGAGCAGAGCGTTTAGTTGGCCTAATGGTCATGGAGTCGGGTTTTTAAATTGTAAAATTATAGTGTTAATAAACACAAAAATCTTAGGCAATACAGACAACGCTTGTCACCAAACCTGTTAGATATATTATGTACCTACCCTTAGTCTATAATCTCTGTATCTGTCCCTAATATATTTATTAACAAAATATTTGGAACATAATAACTATCTTCAACTGTATAAGATTGTGTGTGCGTTTGTTTAGTCTCTCGACTGGAGAGAGTTCACGTAAAGATGTCCTGGTTTCGTAAAAGTAATTGAGTAGGCAATACAACGAAATTCATATCACGAATACCTAGTATCTCTCGATAGTTCTGAGAAAGCAACAGCTGCGGTTCTAAATATTTTCTTGAAGTAAGTAAATTACAGTGAAGCACAGATAAGAAGTTTTATAAACATAATTTAGGTAGGTATACAATTTGAAAACTTCTTAGTAAAACACGTTTTTCACGGTTTACAAACGTCTCACTTATCATCTGCGGTAGAAATAGCTTAAAAATATCTCTGTGAGCGAAATAATGATTTTCGAACGATTTATTTGAGTTTTTTTTTTTAACTTTTGCGGCTTGAACACGTAATTGTGAATTGTGTTTATCACCGGGACTTAATCGCGCACAAAATACTAAACGTCGAGGTAAATAAACAAAAGTAATTTAATAGTATTTTAAAAGCAATAGCCCAGCAAATAAAGATAAATATTTGTTTGCATATAGATCTTAGATTACAAAAGTCTCATCATGTAATTGCCTCAATGAGAGTACAAATGTTGGCACAACTTTTGTGTAATACAATTCAAATTACGTAATTTAATGTCAAAATAATGATAGCAAATTTAATCTATGTCAAAGTAGTTAAAATAGATGTCAATATCATAAATGTGTTATAAAATTACTTAAGGTGGTTCGATTTCCATACAAGCAATGTTTTGCCATTTATGGACAAATGGAGCATAATTTTACAGTGAAATCACATCTACTGGCATTCATTTTGGTCTTTACTTGCGGGAAATCACATTTGCTTGAATAAAACAGTAGATTAATAACATAAAATCAAATTTATGAAGGATTTATGAATTTATGATTTTTGAATGAATAAGATTTATGCTAATAATCTACTGTTTTATTCAAGCAATTGTGATTTACCGCAAATAAAGACCAAAATAAGTGCCAGTAGCTGTGATTTGCCTGTAAATTTATGCTCAATTTGTCCTTATATGGGAAAAAATTATTTGTATGGAAATCGAACCACCTTAAAATGTTTCCTTCAGAAAGTTGTCAATATTATAATAGTATTTTGTAGTAAAAAACTTTTTAAATTTTCTTTTGAAGTGATGCATGTCTTGTTTCTTGAGTCGTAGGTTTCACTAAATAAAAATGTACTAGAATGATGTTTATCTGATGTTTTGACAGGACTCGAAGCAGCATCACCTATATTAAAAATATTCAAACGGATTTTTTCCGTTAATTTAGGAGCCATACTCAAAGGTTTAACGTTAAAAATGGGGATCGCTTTGATACTATATTTCATTTTTTTCCAAAATCATGTTTTGAACTCTGTTTGAGTGGATTTAGGATTTTAGTTTCATGTTTGTTTACTGATACTTTTAGGGTTCCGTACCTGAAAATGAAAATGAATCTTCATAAGATACGTGGACTTCTCTAAAATAAAATAAAAGCTACGTATTATTTCCCGTTGAGCGTATCATAAAAATTAACAAGAATTTAGTTTTGCACAAATATTTTTTTTAATATAAAAGTAATGAGACAATCCAGTCCAATGATGGGAGATCCAATGTCCATGATGTTTTTCTATTCTTGGTTGCCTGGAAGAGATCGCTCTTAGCGATAAGGCCGCCGTTTGTGGCACTAGCTCATTAATTTATTTTGTTCTCTATTTTTTTTTCTGTTTATGGTGTTCACAATAAAGAGTTATATCTATTGTACTTTGTAATGAATATCGTAGGACTATACACACAGCGCCATCTGGCCGCAAACTAGCAGAGCTTGTGTGATGGAAATCAGATAACTGATAGAATACATAAATACTTTTTTTTTGTAAATACATACTTATAATACATACAGAACACCCAGACACAGAACAAACATTTGTTTATTCACAAAATGTTTGCCCTGAGTGGGAATCGAACCCACGCCCTACAGCTCTCAAGGCAGATATACTACCAATGAACCAACGGGGCTGTCGTATAACCACCAACGATTACGCACGATATATTTCCCTCCAACTAATGTGATAAAAAGACGTCTATTTCTCTCTCTTGTGCATTCGCTGATTCGCAGTAAATCCACTCGTGCGTTTACTATCAAGGCTATTTATATTAAATCACACTAACCCATAATTATAAGATACAGAAAACAGATATTTAGTACCTAGTATATTGTGAAAAGGTACTTCGTCGGCGGAATATGTCGGTGTAATATCGCTTTTTCCTTATAATAGCCTTCCCAAGAAATTTAGCCGAATATTACGGCTATTGACGGAAGCCAAGTGGTGTGAAATGACACACTCAGAGCTCTACGCAGTCTGCACACGTGTAATATTCTATATCTATACTAACCATAGTGTGAAACGTAATGGAAACTTACTTGATCGGCATTTTAGAATTTAGAAAGACAAATATTGCAAAAAGGATAAAATAACAATATCGTTTTTTTTTAAGTAAAAGTAATGAGACGAATAAGTTGCTCTGCTGATTGTAAGAGATAACGCATATTTATGACCATTGCAGCGATACACAGAACTTTGAGTAGCAAAACAAAGTCCGGGGCATCGCTGCTTCGGCGCTCATTGCACTGAGACTTTTAATAGATAGTCTGAACAGACCTGCAATTTCTATAGCTGCAGTAAGTACCCTTCAAATCGAATGACTGTAATATTTACAACACTGCAGAGTATCTGTTACTGCGGTGGTACTTACCTAGAAGAACTTCTGCTATGGGGATCTATCTCCAAGCAAAATAACAATAAATCTTTAAACACAAGATTAACAATAATAAATACAATACTCTCTAATACAGAGGGCTGATCGTATCTGTCGTAGAACCAATAACCGCTGAGGTAGGCAGTAAAATGTTGAAAATCGGGCTAGGTAGTGTGCATTACGAGAAGCCTAAATGCAATAATGGACTAAATTGAGCTGATGATGGTGATTGGTACTATTATGTTTTAAAGAAAGAAAATAATTTTATTTTGTAACATAGAACACAACAAAAATAACAACAAATAGAGACAAACAGTTACAAAATAGGGGCTCACCTCAGCATAATACTGGTCACACTAATTTGTATGACCAGCGCTGGTCATCCGGTGAGTCTTCCTTTTAATTAATGACGCTTGTCGAAAAAATCGTCTCTTAAATACATATCTCATTTCTGGATTTGAACCAGGCTTACAAAATCGTTTATTATACTATTATTTATCATTTAGAACAATGAAAAAAAGTTTCTGAATCAAAATAATTCTATTCAGTGTAAAGACAGTATAAAACGTGATAATGTAACATGAATCCTTTATTTTATATTGTCCAAGAGTTTAATTTCACTAGCCCGATCAGATTTCGCAATCAGCGGCAGCGTCCTAAATTGTCTGTTTTACACGTGCCAACGTTGACAACTACTCAGAACAATCCCCTTACCTGCCAGAAATAAAAATAAATCACCAAGTTTTTACGTAGGTAACATCATAAAACATGTTTTGAACTCACGCCAAAATAAAGCCAAAAGAAAATATCTTTCACGTCTTGTGTTGTTACAATAAAAATTAATGAACAAAGTGTGTCGACGGAGATTTATGGAGTAGAGCAAAACTAAGGGCAGAATCATTCATTGCAAAGTGAACATATAAGTAAAACACCCATTATCACTAAGTATAGTTTTTTATTGATTTTCCTTTGAACCAGATGAAATTGATCTTAAAAGACTAAGTTTGATCGAAAACCAAGTACGCAAAATCAGAACACTGACTTTGAAAAGACTCAGGTTGCCCAACGAGCAAACGAGTTTTTGGCGGGAATGCGGAAAGAGTCGTGTCGCCCCGTTGTATTTTTTTCCAAAACTAGTATTTTATCAAGTGTTTATGCATAAAAATTATGGTGTTTTATTCATAAAGTGCCGGATCCCATCGGAATCGGATCGGAAACATGACTTTTCGTGTTGCTTTCAAAACTCCAGCGAAGCTTATAGTAAAGTCACCACTACTTTACTAAAGCATGACTGGACTTGACTGACACAGACTGTACTTAACAAAGACTGGACTTTGACTATAACTATAGCTACGAGGCAACTGATTTAACTTTTAAAACTTGAAAATATGAAACACTTGACACTGGCAAATGCTCAAGATGCGACGCCAATACAAAAAAAAGCACTCAAACTCGGAAGTCTGACCTTGAAAAGACTAAGGTTGACCAAAGATCAAGCAAGCAAACTCGGAAGACTGACCTAGAAAGGTTAAATTTGGCTGAAGACGAAACACGCAATCTTTGAAGGCTCATCAAAAGAGGTTATATCCCTAAAGACAACAAAAAAGCTAGTAAAGTTACGTGTAAAAAAAAATATGAAAGGGATCAGATTATTTTCTTAAGATGAGATTGAATAGATATCATCTAAATATGAGTAAAAGGTACTAAAAACCAACTACTACGGAACCCAACGGTGTACAAGTAAACCACGCATTTAACCAGCTTTTACATTTAAAAAAAGTTGGTGTTTGTGCTATTACTTTATTAATTTACGTTATGCTACGTTATTTAATTAATTTTACTTCTGATTCAGTGGTCACAAATTTATAAACTGTAGTGCGCTTTTAAAAATAAACCACGTGCCTTCGAGCAGTCTCAAAGGAAATGTAAAATTGATAAGCCCGTACCTGCTATGAGAAATGAAATTGCTAGTCGACTGCTCTGTGCTACGTCATTTATTAGTAGCTACGATTAAATGAGCTAGTAGCGTCGTCGTGCTACAGAGCGTGGGTTCATTTCCCACCAAAGACAAAGATTTATGTAAAGAATATAGATACATGTACATGTACAATATGTCATCATCATCATCATCATCATCATCATTTCAGCCGTAGGACGTCCACTGCTGGACATAGGCCTCCCCCATTGACTTCCATAAAGACCGGTTGGAAGCGGCTCGCATCCAGCGCGTTCCTGCGGTCTTTACTAGGTCGTCTGTCCACCTTGTGGGTGGACGCCCTACGCTGCGCTTGCCGGTCCGTGGTCTCCACTCCAGAACTTTGCAGCCCCACCGGCCATCAGTTCTGCGTGCTATGTGCCCTGCGCACTGCCACTTCAATATATGTACACTTGTACAATATGTACAATTGTACATATAATAAAACTATTCGTTTTATTTATTTACATTGATGTGTCGGCCATGTTGCAATAGTCGTAGTCACGAGTTGACTGGACCCATCCTAATTTTTTTTTCGTCCATATGATACGCGCTCTCCAGTGCCTAAAAAAGGAGTGTATGTTTTCAGGACTCATGTATGTATAATTGTATATGTGTATGTACGTTTCTTTATTCCACTATAACTTTTAAATGAGTATTGTTTTCACTGTATTTTCGCTTAAAAGACATTTTGACTACGACAGTGACGAAGTTTTAATATTTATCTAACTTGACGACAATTTTAAATATATATCCGAAGTATTCCGTAACTAGCTGCGCCCAGCGGTGTTACCCGCTACATGTTTTCGGGATAAAAAGTAGCCTATGTCTTAATCCAAGGTCTCAGCTACCTCCATACCAAATTTCATTCAAATTTGTTCAGTAGTTTCTGCGTGAAAGAGTTACTAACATACTCACAAACTTTCGCACTTATAATACTAACTGCGCCCCGCGGTGTTACCCGCTACATGTTTTCGAGATATATAGTAGCCTATGTCTAAATCCAGGGTGTCAGCTACCTGCATACCAAATTTCATTCAAATCCGCTTAGTAGTTGTTGCGTAAAAGAATAACAAACATCCATCCATCCATCCATCCAAACTTTCACATTTATATTAGAGAGATATCTGAAACTAAAATCCGACAACTTCAAATCTACAGAAATTAAAAAAAAACACAAGTATTTAAATATCCTGTTCTCGCTGCAGTAACCACTTGCCGACACGTGTTTCGCCTCTACACGAGGCATCCTCAGGACGTGTTGACTCATTCTCGGTCGGTAGCCAAACAATAAAGATTTCTCGTTCTCGTCTCTAGCCCTAAAACTTCAGGTATCATTTAAAGTTTCTTTAAATAAATATAGTATAGAGTTGTATGTATTTTAACATTGATCGAAACACGAGCGCATCCCAGACACGCTATAACAGTTCATTTTGGTCGATACAACGATTCTATTACGAACGCTGTGAACGTAGCTTCCATTCCCAACCCTACACAGTGTAGAAAAATCTTCGAGGAGGATATGGCATTATCATATTCATGCGCTAGCGGAGCCTAAGTATTTTAGACGGAGCTTAGATGATTTATCTGCTTACAATCTGCCATTTTGGTTTATGTCGACGGTGCCCCATAATTCATAGATGCTTTGATGAATATTTAGAAAAAATCACTGAACAGGTATGATTTTAGGTATGCCCCGGGCCGGCTTCGCACTACAGATTTTCGCGTATTGATTACAAAGTATTGAATTTATCTGTTTGTACTAAAGTTTAGGTAATTAGGTCTTTTTTATGTAAAAGTAATGACGCGAACGAAACGCTCTCCTGTTAGTAAAAGATAACACGTATCCATAACCATTGCAGCGATACACAAAACTTTGAGTAACAAAACAAAGTCAAGGGCATAACTGCTATGACGCTCATTACTTTGAAACTTTCTAAGGTTACCCTTCACGCCGGAACACAGTAACGGTTACACACTACTGCTTGGCGGCAGAATATCTGGTACTGCGGCGGTATCTACCCAGATGACTTCCTGCAAAGGAGATCTACCACGTAGTGAACATATATTATACTTTCTAGAATTTTTACTTCAATTTAATGCCGCATCCATATCGCCTTGTTCCACAATACGTTTGCAATATCGTGCTTCCGGCCGCAGCCAAACATGCCAGGACTGCACCGCGCCGCATGGAAATACCCTGGCGATTTGTATAGTATAGTGTACAGTCTACTTTAATATTCTCTTCAATTTGATGCACTTTGTAAAAACAGTTTGCAATATTAGTGCTTGCTATAGTGAAGGATCTGCCCCTGTACTCTGACCTTCTTACAGCAATATCTGTTAGGCGCTTACGTAAAAGCTATGAAATTGAATAGAATAGAATAGAATAGAATAGAATATTCGCCTTATAACTACATATGTTACACTAGGCATACATATGTTACAATTGCGAACCTTATTGCGCAGGCATATGATATTGTGGTCGCGTAGTTATTTCCTGAGTACCTAGCAGGAATCGCAATACGTAGCTCAGAGTATGGGGACAGATCCCTATGTCAGATATAAAACCATGAGTCCAGTCATTTAGACGAATTTATCTAAAAATGTTGCACACCGTATCTTGTTTGCAAAAGTGAGTGATGTTAACGTTTTTGTCTCGAAACTTATTAGATTGACAATAAAATAAATAATCAAATAAATTGATTATATAGTAATTAGTCTAACAATAGGTGCTTCCATCCCACTACTCATCGCTCTTTCCTCCTAAAAGAAGTATTGTTTTTGTCAGAAAAAGCAAATAAAAATTAAATTAAAAAAAAATTAATTGCTAATGAAACAGAATATTCTTTCTATAGAAACTGACGTGTTACAACGAGCGGCCCGTAGTGCAAAGCAAGACGAGGCCGCGCGCGCGTCGTACTCAGCATTGTCTCCGTGAAGAAGGCCACCGCACAAACTATAGTCGGAGACCACATAAGTAAACCTAAGAACATAAAAAGCTGATTTTGTCTTTTTGACAATAAACATTATTCGTATTATTCTTATTTGAAAGACATATTAAGTGTATTTTTTCTTTACGTTTATTTGTCAATAAAGTTATTCTTATCCTTAACGTACCTACTTAGTATAAATTTGCCCAATGGGCTCGAAACTTGGCACATCCTGAATCTTGGAATACGGCTTTTTTTAATTTTTTTTTAATTTATTTTATAGCATGTCAAATTGACGACAAACAAGTGACGATCAAATCCAAGTCGTGCCATGTCAGTAGAATGGTGTATTAGTGTAATTCTAAGATACATTCGTTTTATGATAAAAATGAGAGAGGATTTTGAAAAGCAAGTTTTACTTTTGAATTTTATTTTATAAATTTGTATATTTTGCGTAGACGGCGTCGTAATTAAATGTTTGATAGCTACTTCGTTTTTATTATGTAGCCTAAAATTAAAATATTTGCAGAAGTCATAACCTCAGCCAGGTTAGCTCCTTTGGTAGAATATCTACTTAACGAGCTATAAGGCGTGGGTTCAATTCCCACCAGAACAAACAATAATGTGACGATAAATGTTTGTTCTGTGTCTGGGTGTTCTGTATATATGATAAGTAGGTATGTAGGTATTTACAAAAAAAAAGTATATAAGAATTCTATCAGTTATGTGTTCCGACAACCTCACTTGAGAGGCAGTTCCCTGTTCCATTCTAGGCTAGACGTGTTTACCATCTTCAACCACACCGTCTCTTAACATCAAGTGAGCTGTGGTCAAACAACTTGCCTGTCAACCATAAAAAAACATGGTTCCCATAGTACAAGCTTTGCTTAGTTTGGGGCTAGATGACGCTGTATGTGTTTATATATATAAATAAATACCGTAGGACTATACACACAGCACTATCTGGCCCCAAACTAAGCAGAGCTTGTGTGATGGAAGTCAGATAACTGATAGAATACATAAATACTTTTTTTTTTGTAAATACATACTTATAATACATACAGTACACCCAGACACAGAACAAACATTTTGTTTATTCACAAAATGTCTGCCCTGAGTGGGAATCGAACCCACGCCCTACAGCTCTCAAGGCAGATATACTACCAATGAGCCAACGGGGCTGTCAAAGCTTGTACTATGGTTCCCATAGTACAAGCTTTGCTTAGTTTGGGGCTAGATGGCGCTGTGTGTCCTACGGTATTTATTTATAAATTGTTTAACATTTAAATTTATAGTTATTGAAAATAAAACTGGTTTTCTTTAGTCGACTCTATTTGAAATTTTTTTTTTTTATGTTTGACAGGTTAGGTGTTTGACCACAGCTCACCTGATGTTAAGTGAAGGTGTGGTCGAAGATGATGAAGCACACCTAGCCTGGAACGGAACTGGCTCTCAAGTGAGGCTGCCGGAACACACCGTTAGATGCTTGGCGGCAGACTTTCAACTTGAGGGTGGTAGCTAGCCAGCCGAGTACTAGAAAGTACCCTACCACCCTGCTATGGTTCCCTCACGATGTTTTCCTTCACCGGCAGCTCAAGCTCATTGTTGGGGTTTGAACCCACGCCCTTCGGCATGCGAACCTACCGCGCTAACCACTGAGCTATCATCGCTACAAATATACATATAACAATATAAATATAAATATACATATTTTCATGCAGCAATAAAAAGTAATCAGTCATTTTGCCGATTATAATTCATCATCAGCATAATTTCGAGTAGGCAGTTATAATAAACTGTAAACACAATGCGCTGCGGAGAGCCGATACTGTACACAGGGTGATGGATCACGAGAGTAAATCATGATTGGAAAATATCCACAGGATACATTCTTTGATCGAAGAATCTGAACAAAGGTGTCCTATCCCACAAAGTAAAGCGCTTGTGCAACTCCTATAAAATGCACATACCATTCAAAATTCAACTCTAATGTCACTATAGAGCTTCAACGTTTGCCAACTTTTTTGACGAGAAATAATTGCTAAACTGTACGTAAAACATTAAATATTTTGGTAATACTAGCCATGTTATTCTACTTATGTCGGAATTTTTAAATCATCTTTTTTAATTTTTTTTATATAAAAGTAAGGATATGAACGATACGCCCTCCTGGTGGTAGGATTTTCAATTTGAGGGTGGGTGGTAGCTAGCCAACAGAGTACTAGAAAATAGAATAGAATAGAATAGAATATAACTTTATTATACACCAAAAACACAGATCACAATTAATACAAATAGGAAACAAACAACAAACAAAAAAAAAAGAAGATATAATAATATAACAAAACAATAGAATAAATGATGTATAAGGGCGGTCTTATCGCCTAAAATACCCTAAAATACCCTACCACCATGCTACCATTTCCTTATAATGTTTTTCTTCACCGGCAGCTCAAGCTCATTGTTGGTATTTGAATTCACGCCCTTCGGCGTGTGAACCAACCGCACGAGCCACTGAGCTATCAGGTATCTATATATCTATCATATATTTTTGTCAATAAAACTTGTGCTGGATCCTACTTCATCTGGCTCGACTCAACCCTTCATTATTAATATTCCTATCATCTCCAAAAGTTGTCCAAGAAATCTTTAGTAACCTAATAAATACTTAAAATTCTAAACCCTAGTTTGGTACAAACCCAGCATCAATAGTTTCGTGACAATAGATCTCGAAGCCCGCGTAGTTGGAAACTTTCGAAAAATCACAATCAGGGTCGATTCGTAAGGAAATTCTTCCGAGTTCCAGATCTCAGAGACACAGTAACGAGCCCCTATTTATTAGGACTTAAGGTGTGTGGCTCCAGTGGCAGCGGGCTTATAAGTCGGAGGTGTATATTTTTATGTAATACGAGGCAAACAAGCAGATGGGTTGCCTGATGGAAAGTAATCAACGTCGCCTTTGGAAATCCGCAGTACAAGATGCAATACAAACACGTTGCTGACCTTTTAAGACTCCGTTAATAAGCGTTTTGAAGAACCCAATGTTGTTACACGGGAATATCAAAAAAGACAAAAGATCCAACTGAATTACCCTTGTCCCAAGGAAAATGGGACGGGCTTTGGTGTGGGACGCCACATGCGTCGACACCTTGGCGCTGGCTCACCTTTTTGTGATTTCGGGACAAGCTTTTGCTTCCACACCTATAGCCGAAAAGCTTAATATAGTACAAATATAGTTATTTAGGTAGAATGTACTTGTTTGTGCTGTTAGTGGTTGAAATTTTCAGGTCCGTGTAGGCCGCCTCACGATCTTTATATGGACCTGGCCAAACGCTTAGAAGAGACTTCAGGTAACCAGAATGCTGGCATCTACTTTGGTCATAAGCTTAGCATTGCCATCCAGCGTGGCAATGTTGCCAGCATTCTAGCCATTTAGACGTTTAGATTAGATTGTTTTGATACATTTGTAAATAGTAAATATAAATTTAAAGATATTATTATTATTTGTCAGCATTAAATCATCAAAGAAGGAAGATCATTCCATAATTATTTTTTTTAATGGTTTTTTTAATGGTTGACAGGCTAGTTGTTTGACCACAGCTCACCTGATGTTAAGTGAAGGTGTGGTCGAAGATGGTAAAGCACACCTACCCTGGAATGGAACTGGCTCTCAAGTGAGGCTGCCGGAACACACCGTTAGATGCTTGGCGGCAGATTTTCAACTTGAGGGTGGTAGCTAGCCAGCCGAGTACTAGAAAGTACCCTACCACCATGCTATGGTTTCCTCACGATGTTTTAATTTGCAGATATATGGCAAAAGAGAACGTATGAATCGCTTAGAGTGTAATTTCCGTTGACCAATTATAGATATATGTGGATAAGCTTTCAAGTGATAAAAGTTAGAACCTCCACGCCGATGTAAGATCGCATAGTTTTTCAGAACATTGTAGATGTGACAGAATTTACACAGAGATTCGACCTCCACGCGTCTCAGTGATCTATGGACAAGGATGTAGCGATGATAGCTCTGTGCTCAGTTAGCGCGGTAGGTTCGCATGCCGAAGGGCGTGGGTTCAAACCCCAGCAATAAGCTTAAGCTGCCGGTAAAGGAAAAACATCGTGAGGAAACCATGTCATGGTGGTAGGGCTAGCTACCACCCTCAAGTTGGAAATCTGCCGCCAAGCATCTAACGGTGTGTTCCGGCAGCCTCACTTGAGAGCCAGTTCCATTCCAGGCTAGGTGTGCTTTACCATCTTCGACCACACCTTCACTTAACATCAGGTGAGCTGTGGTCAAACACCTAGCCTGTCAAACATAAGAAAAACATTAAAAATGGATTGGATTCAATGGACAAGTTATGTGGTTTTAATAGTAATTGCTGTCGTACTTGTGAAGTCTATAGTTCAGTCATGGTTCGTGTATATTTTGAGACGGTAGTCCGCTGTAGGCGTGGCCCCGCTCGACCCGGGCTCCGGGCTCAGTGCCGGGCCGGCCCCCGGGGACGGTTATTGAAAAAGTTAGCGGAGGAGCGCCCGGGAATTAATGCCGGTAAACGGCAAATACGGGGCCATTATTTTTACCGCTGACTGAATTATTTTGCGTTACCTACCTTCTTCATTAACTTATATAAAAAAATAACTTTTTATGTAAATAGTGCAATGGTTACAATTAAGGGTTTGTCTCCCTTCATGGCAGTGCCTGCGAACCCTTTATATTATTCTTTTACTTTTTACGAAAATGCTTTCTATACTTGGAGAGTATAATTATTGTGCAATAACAAAATAAAGGTTATTTGGGAGTAGCTCTGCTTCCTTTGGCTGGGTCATTCCTTTGGTTTAATTCCCACCCAAGACAAGCATTTGAGTGACAAACATATTGTATGTAGATAGGTACTTCCTCTGTGTCTGGGTGTTCTGTATGAATAAGTATTCTATCTGTTATCTGGTTCCCATAGTACAAGTTTTGCTTAGTTTGCGGCTAAATGTTGCAGTTTGAAAATTACATGCAATATTTATTTATTTATGTAACATCTACTTTTAGATAAATTCATCACCTTTATTAAGCAGTCATCACGCGTTTGCATTACTCTCTGTTTTCCCTCCTCGAGAAAGGTTCATTAAGGAGCAGATATAAAAAAAGGGTGTCAAAAGTCATAACTGCGTGAGTTTAGCCAGTGGTTGTGATATCGTGACATTGTTATGCACCTAACCTAAAGACCTATTATACCCAGGAACAAGAAAATTAAATTATATAGATGTAGACGAGGTTTTTAATCATTATTTGGCGAAAGCATTTATGATTTAAATTAACAAGATTTTTTAGGAGTAGCTCAATTTCATCTTTTATTATAATGTTATATATATATATATATATATATATATATATATACGTTGCTATCGTTATTATTTAAAAAAACTTATAAAATTGAACAAAACAGACTTATTGACATGTTAATTATATTAAAATATCTGGTTCTTCAACATACACAATTATATCGGCCAAATGTAATATAAAATTTATAAGCAAATGTATGTATTTTGATCGAGGCGAGTTAAAATCATAGGCACAATATATTTTACTACAGTTTTTCCAAGTAAAAAATCCAGATGTCCCACGGTATTATCTGAAAGCACGCAATATTGCACGTGGGGTAAATGAGCAGCTGTAACCTTCACATCCTCCAAATCTGCAATGTAATCATTGGTACTGCCCACCAGCACCCATTCCATGGTCACCTTGCTCAGTTCAAATAGCGGAGGTTTCTTAGCACCATATTTTATTAAGTTATCTTCTTCTCCATGGTCGTACTCTGAAAATCCGTTTCTCATTGTCTGGCCCCATCTCAAATAGTTTTTCGCTGAAGTCCCAGAAGGTATGTGGCCGAAAAAAACTGGTAAAATTTCAGGGCTTATATTAAAGTCATTATATCCGATCATTGAGAAAATCAGCGCTGAACAGAAAGGGTATGACAATTTGGTCCGACCGCAAAGAAATCTGAACAATCTTTGCGTAAATCTGCCATGAGCGAATACTTCAAAATGAATACCTGTTCTGTCCATCCACGGAAGTAACTTCGATAAACGTCCCTCAATTTTAGCGCTAATAAATCGAGAGTGCGTTATTGACGTGGTCGGGGACAGTGCGAATCCAATTTTGATTTTGTCATTATATTTCGGTTTTTTGGCACATAGCAGCATTAGGATTGCGGCACCCTGAGAATGACCGACATATGCGATTTGCTTTTGTTTGGTTCGGCGGAGAATGAAGTCAATCGTAGCGGGTAGATCGAAGAGCGCCATTTCATCGAAGGCAAAGTTCCAATACTCCGAGTCTACATCAGGATCTAGAGTAACGTGCGTGCGAGAGTAGCGTGAGCCCCGAGCGTTGTACACCCATACATCATGACACGCGTCTGCGTACAAGTAGCAGTGAGCTTTATGTGGGCCAGGAATCACACAATCGTCACCGCTCTCAAACATTCCGTGTGAGATCAATATTGGAATCCTTTTTTCGCTTTCTTTGTACGTATTGTCTCCCACATTGTTTTCTTCAGCTGTGTATCTCTTATTACCTAGATCATCTTCGTCTCTTCCATGTACATTAGTTTCATTGTTGACACCTGTTTTGCCGTACTTGGCACCCGAATCGCAAGATCCGCGCGCAAGTACGCGAAATACACTTATTACGTATCCATCGTTAGTGGTAACGTGATGCCATTCACTGTCATATCCATCAAATTGGACCAGTTCAGTAAAGTTCATGTCAACACGGCGAGAGGTTTCGAACCAAATCGATTCTGCAGCAGGCAGAGCGAGAAGGGCGTGTAGTAAAATTATTGATCTCGGAAGCATGATCGTCCCTGAAAATCATTTTATATATGTCAACAGCGTAAGCTTCAGGCTACCTGTAAAGGGTTAACTTTAACCCTTCCCTTCCCTTAGGTAGCCTCCCTTACCTTACAACTTTGGTTTTATAGTTTTTTTTTCAACTTTATTTTCAACTGCTTGATACATTAAGATTAGATTAGATTAGATTAGATTATTTATTCACCTTATAACAGAGTTTCGTTATACTAGGTAAGTCAATTCAATACATTGGTTAAATAATAATTAAATTAAAATTATACTATTAGTCAAAAAAAAAAATTAGATGTCAAAAAATATTATGTAAATGTCATATTGAATCAATTCATTAATTAAATAATAAATTTAGATATAGGTACATTACGAATTGCATTAGTCAACATCACATGTAAAAGATCGCTCATTCCAATTAGTTTTCATAAAGTCATTAAGCTTATAAAATGCGTTCCGGAGAAAGAAGCTTTTAATTTTAGTATTAAAGTCAGGCATTGGTAAATTTCTTAAAGCAACTTGCAACTTATTGTACATGAGTATTTTATTAAAAACACCTTGCTTTTGTGTTTTGCATAATCTTACCCTAGGGAGCACAAGCTTGTCTGCATATCTTAAATTAAAATTATGTGTATGTGTGTCTTTTATAGTTGGGTATTTTTTTCCTTTTTCAGCGTGAATTTCTAAGAGGCACTTATAGATATAAAGTGAAATGACCGTCATTATCTTGTTCCGTAAGAAGTACTTTTTAGCAGACATCCTTTTTTTTATCCCGTTTATTATTCTTATAGATCGTTTCTGACATTTCAGTAGTTTTATAATATCTACACCATTACCCCACGTAGTTATGGCATAACTTAATGAAGAGTGCACATAAGCGTAATATACTGATATCAAGGATTTTTTTTCTATTAAGGGTTTTAGTTTAAAAAGCGCGTAATTGGCGCTAGAAACCTTTTTGCATGTTTTTTTCTATATGTGCACTGTGACTTATGCTATAATCTATTGTGTATCCAAGAAACACGTTATCTTTGTTTGTTGTGTCTGTAATATTCTTTTTTTTAGCTAGATACTTCATAATTACACTTTTCTCTGCATTTAAAATTATGCCATTAGTCTCAAACCAGTGTCGCAGCATATTTATTACAATGCCTATTTTTTCGTCAAGGCACGTTTCATTTTTGTCTACGATACCGACATGCGTATCATCGGCAAATAGATTTGCAGATGCCCAAATTGGCAGATTGTAGGCGAGATCGTTAACGTATATAAGAAACAGGAGAGGCCCAAGCACTGAACCTTGGGGCACACCTATGTCAACCATACCTACTGAAGATTTGTGTTCATTCAGATTTACGATTTGTGTTCTATTTCTAAGATATGATTTCAACATTTCTAATTCTATTCCCTTAAAACCGTAGTATTGTAATTTTAAAATCAAAATGTCATGACGCAAACAATCGAATGCCTTAGACAAGTCACAAAAAATACTAGCACATTTTTGTGACCTATCCAACCCCCTCAAAACATAGTAAACTACTTCCCTGATCGCCATTTCTGTTGATTTATTTCTGCGGAAACCAAATTGTGCATGAGTAAACAATTCATTATTCTCAAAATAGACTGTTATTTTTTTTTTAAGTAATGCTTCTAATATTTTTGAAAGAACAGGAAGTATGCATATAGGTCTAAAGTTACTCAGGTCAGAATGATCTCCTTTCTTGTGTAAAGGAATTACACGGCCAGTTTTTAGAGAATCCGGGAAAATACCGTCTACAAAACAAAAGTTTAAAACGTCACAGAGTAATTCCAGTAAGAAGTCATTTTCCAAAATAAGTGTTTTGATTGTTTTTGAACTCATTCCGTATATATCCAAAGATTTTACCCTTCATTTGTGTTACTGTGTGTCTTAGATCTGCCTTAGTAACTCGATCAAACTTTATATCTGTTATAGGTCTCTCTATTTTACTCATATATTCTAAGCATTTTTGATTATTTATGTTTGTATGCTTTGTAAGGTTATGTGCTACATTTAAGAAAACATTGTTAAATAACTCAGCTATAGTTATCTCGTCTCGTATGGTATTACCATTGTTTTTAATATTATAGTCAATATGGCATTTTTTCTTAATTTTATTTGTAACCTGTTCGTTAATTATTTTCCATGTTTCCTTAACTTTATTTTGAGAAGACTTAGTCCGATGCGCATAATGTAATTTTTTTGCAGCTTTCAAAACTTTTCTGAACGTTTTTTTATATTTTTTTATTTTTAACTTTCTCTCTTCACTAGGTAAAAAATCTTGAGTAATTACTAATTTAACTAAATTTTTCTTTGATATTTCTATTCCCGGGGTGGTAAATTTTTTGTCACATATTTTATTATATATTTTTTTAGTAGGAAAGGCTATATTATAATAATGATGAGATGATATTCAGCTCCTAAGTTTGTTTGTACAAACCAGACAACTTATTAAAAAATAGGCATTAATCAAACTTACAAGGATCCAGGTATGTCTAGGTTGGAAGGCACAACAATGGTCACTTGACAAAAATGTAAACTCAAGTAATGATTAAAATCAAATTTTCTCAGGTAAGTAAATACCTTTGAATTTGACCTCGAACCACTGCCCAGAATAAGTGCCCTTACAATCTGACTGCGGAAGGGATTGTATACTTAACAGTGACATAATAAACTCGCTTTGCATTAAAAGAACACGCGGGCTCTAGTTGACCTCGCTAATAAATTTACGGAGTAATCAAACATGTACCTATGTATTTAGCGATGATAGTGCAGTAGGTATAGTCAGATAACACATCGAATGGCATGGGTTCAAATCTAAAATAATTAATTTGAGCTGCATATAGAGTATACTCATTGTATTGAAAATGACTAACTCAATATATGAATTTGCTATTTAAAAAAACCGACACCATGACCATCGATGTTTTTAAACCGCTCGATCGATTTTGATACAATTTATATGGGACTACCTTTGATGTATGATCTACCAAAATCGATTCATAGTTGGCGAAATGATACATACAAAAATAAACATTCAGTCGAATTGAAAACCTCCTTATTTTTTGAGTCGGTTAAAAAGGGATTTGCTTTTGTGTGGTCTGGCGGAGAACGCAGTTTGTTGGATCGGATAGATCAATATTTTGTATTAAAATTAATAGGTACATTCTGTTTTGTATGTGAAATAAATAAATTTAATAGAAGGCAAAGTTCCAGCATTCGGGTACCAGTGGTAAAAAATGTAAAGAAAACATAGCAAGATGACTGGGTACCTAATTTCTAGTACAAGGTAAGATAAGCTACCTTAACGATTCAAATCTTATGTTATAATCAAATTTCTAAAAGTGTTGGGTACGAGTAGAGCTTTTGATCATAACGAAGCCATGTCTAGACTCTGGAAGTCGTTTCGTGAGGAACCCAGTCATGCAGCATTTTATAACATTTTAAACAACCAAAAAAGACGTATGATTGATTGATTGACTAACTCTAGATCTATCAGATATGCTACCAGTCAGATATGCCTACCTGGCACCTACGTCTTATAATAATCATGAAAATTAATACAGCTTTAGTTATTAAAAATATACCCAGGTAAGATCTACCTAGTAAAAAACATTTTACTTGGCAGGAGGAGGTAGGTACCGCCACAGTACCAGATATTCTGTTGCCTAGCAGTACTGTGTATAGGTACTACATTACTGTGTTCCGGCTTTAAGGGTACTACAGCTAGCGAAATTTTATAGGTCTGGTGTGACTAACCACCGAAAGTCTTAAAGTAATGAGCTCCAAAGCTACGATGCCCTGGACTTTGTTTTGACTACTCAAAGGTCTATGTATCGCTGCAATGGCTAGGGGCATGCGTTATTTCTTACTATCAGAAGAGCGTCTCGTTCGTCTCATCACTTTCACTTAAAAAAATAATAGTTATTTTTATATTTTATAAAGACTGTATTGTATTCTAGGCGATGTAAATTATTTTTAAAGTTTTCTATTCCAAAAAAATCAAGGCAAAAGCCATTAACTCTCAAATGGCGCTATAAAAGGAAAAAAATTAAGCGTGTCATAAAGTTTGAGCATCGCTGAAATGATAACATTCTTTCTACGTGAAACTTAGTGATTTTTATTGGATTTTATGTTTTACGATCGCTCTAGACGTATCAATTCATACATAGGTAGTACTTAGAGAATATAGTTCGTTATATTCTCTAAGCATATGTACCTACAATCTACATAGGTACATAGGTAGATACATATATCTACATAATATTATGACTTGCCATCTTAAAAAATTGGTACATTTTTCACAGACAAGACTAGAAATCGCCTAACAGTATTCGCTCTCAGTTTCTAATAAATAAAGTGAAAACAACTTTTTTGTATGATTGACATGCTAAGTGTTTGACCATTCGGCCACAGCTCATTGATGATAAGTGATGGTGTGAAGATGGTAAAGCACTCCTGCTGGAGCTGCCGGAACACACCGTTAGGTGATTGGCGGCAGATTTTCAACTTGAGGGTTGTAGCTAGCCAGAGTAGGTAGGTACCTACTAGAATGTACCCTACCACCATGCTATGGTTTCCTCGCGATGTTTTCCTTCACCGGCAGCTCAAGCTCATTGTTGGCATGTGAACCAGCCGTTATCATCTCTCTCTGAGCTATCACTGACCTATCATCGCTACGAATATAATATGCGTCAATGTAGAATTGTAGACAAATCACGATAATTTCAACAATATTTTTCAATTAATTTTATTTAGGTACCTTTCTTATTTTGCTTATAATTTAAACCTTATCTCATCTTGTCTAATATTGATATAAGTTAATGAACATAAGAATAATTTAGAGGTTGTGTACCTACGCCTTAGACACGGCCGCTTCAATGTGAAGACAGCCTAATCTACGGCCGGTATCACAGTAGCAAAACTAATGCATGAGATATTTAAAAACTCATTAGAGTAGCAGCACAGACCGTAACGGCCACGATTTCAACGTTTTCCTACGTGGACCATATTTTATGTAAATGACTGCAGCGGGCGTAACTACCTATAGGTTGGTAAAAAGATTCATATAGGCTAGTAAGTAGGTACCTACTTAAGTTATCTCAGTTAGATTCAATTCAATACTCTATGTCTTAACTTTTATAGCTGTATTCCGCGGTATCAATCACAGGAACAATTTGTTTCCTTTGTGATACAAGTCTTCATTTAAAAGATAAAATATAATTATTTTATAGTCTGAAAAAGATGATTGCGCACAAATAGATATTGATTTATTGATGTCTGCTTCAAAATCTGAAGGGCGTGAGTTCAATTCCCACTCAATTCAAACATTTTAAGGTATAAACAAATGTTTGTTCTGTGACTGTGTGTTTTGTATTTATTACATTGTAATTGTAAAACAAAAGTAATAAAAAAAACTTTGAAAGAGTTTTGGCGGGAACGCGGAAAGAGTCTCTTCGTCCCATTGTATTTTTTTCCAATACTGGTGTTTTGTGAAGTGTTTATGCATGGAAATGTTGGTGTTTTATTCATAAAGTGCCGAATTACAAGCGCGAGTGTGGGAAAATGATATAATGTGGTGAAACATGAGTTTTCGTGTTGCTTCTAAAACTCCATCGAAGCTTTGTAGTAAAGTCACCACTACTTTACTAAAGCATGACTGGCACGAACTGACACGAACTGGACTTGACTAAGACGACTTTGACGATAACCATAGTTAAGATACAGCAGAAATAACACTGAAGACGAGGCAGTATGGCTTTATAGCTTTAGCCTGCTCGAAAGGGCAAATTAACGAAAAAAAAAAAAACAGATTGTCACTTCAATGTACTGTCAATTATAGTAATCTACTCATTCACTCAATGTCACTGTCGTTCTGCTATAGTTAGTGTAATTTGTTTTGAAAATTAATATAGATCCAAATTCCGATGAACGGATTTATTTTTCTATCATACCTATTCCGCTATTTAGTTTAAATTCAACTTTAAGATAATAAAGAGGTCAAAAGGAACAGCTATATCTCGCACCAAATCAATATGTTATGAAAATATGTTAGTCATTACCGAGGCGAGATAACTGTAAGAGGTCAACAAAGTAAAGAATATTCTGCGAGCGACGTCAAGAAATGTTGTTTTGATACTTACTATACTATTTATCGTTATTTATCTACTCTTTTGTGATAGTGCTGATATGTCATAGTCCACACCAAATATTGGGTACAACATGTCGCTCAGAACTTTGCTCAAAAGGTAAGGTTTAGGAATATTTTTACCTCTGCACTATTTTGTAATGACTTGACTAGAGTGTTTATATAGTATCTCTTCCTTGAAGTTCATCATCATCAGTATATGAAACTACGGAATAAACCTAATTTACTACCAACAAGCTTGATAATACACCCAGTTTTGTTGCTATCCAAATATTTAAGAACTGAGAGCTCAATCTGTAATAGTTTGAAACCTGGTCAGCAGTTAGAAACAGCAGCTACTAGCATATTTGAGTTTCGTACCTCCTCATAATAATTTGTATTATGTACATAGTCACACTAAATGTAGTTTTCAATGAAAAATTAGGATTCAATTCAAAATTTAGTCTGGTCTTTATTTTTGTTCTATTTAAGAATATGCACAACTTTTAGTTATAATTTAAGCTATGCTAAATAAAAAAATTGTAAAAATGTACATGTGTAAGCAGTATTAAAATTAATTCAACTGACAACATTACTTAAATATCTTATTATTGTATTTGAAACAAAAAAATATTAAATAATCGAAATAAAAACAAAATAAGATAAGCAGAACATTAGTCTTTGAATTGTAAAATAGGTTGACAATACAAATTGTTGTTGTGGACAATGGTGAAAAAAAAAAATTTATTTGACGATCGGGGGCCATACTTAATTAAGCCAGTAAGAAGTAAGTATCAATTTCATAATTTTTCAAGTTGCATCCCTGTTATCGGCTAATAAAATAAATGTAATTTTAATAAATATTAATTTAAGAAAAAACACAACCTTTCCTGGTGTAATGTTGTATACGTCACATATTTTGTGAAATTATAAAGTTAAACAGCAGTTTCATGTTTATACATGTGATGTCACAAAACTCATGATGTATGACTGACACTTGATTATGTGACATAATCAAGTGTCATACTTCTTAAAATATAAATAGTAGTTAGTCATAGTCAAATAAACAATTCTTCAATTTGACATTGTGCATTCATTATCAATAGGGCCAGTGTAGTTACAGAGTACTTAAAAATATCTTTTATCAAAACTCATAATGTGGACTGATAAAAAAACATAGATAAAGAATGACCTTCATATTAAAAATTTTTGCAATTAAAAATGCACTTTAAAATAAGATTATCAATTTAAAAATAGAGCTCTTAAAAATAAAATTTACTTACTAAAATATAGCTAATCCCATCTAGAACAAACCTGGAGTGCAATTTTTATTTTTAATTGTTTGTATTTTCCTTAGGATGAGATCATCTAAATAGATACCACTGCAGTACCAGATATTTTTTCACCAAGTAGTAGTGTGTAAACATTATCGTGATCCGATTTGAGAGTGCTGCAGCTAGCTAAATTACATGGCCGTTGAGACTAACCATTGAAAGTCTCAAAGTAATGAGTGGCAAAGCAGCATTGCCCTTGACTTTGTTTTACAACTCAAAGTTATGTGTATCACTATAATGATTGTGGACAGGCATTTTCTCTTACTATGAGGAAAGTGTCTAGTTTGTGCTAATAATTTTATATATTAAAAAAAATTGTTGTAACAGCCAATTATGTTTTAGTTCTTTACAAGCCATATAGTTATCATTATGAAACCCTGCAAAGTAACTTTCAAAATATTTTACAATTATCAAGGCTGTTCACTTTCAGAACCTTTGTCCAAAGAAGCACAGTCATAAACTATGCTTCGATAGCTGTAAGAGGCGAACAAAAGCACAGAGATCGGGAGAGACATGGGGACTGGAAGTTTAACAAAACAAGAATGGCAACTGCCTTGTTCAGTTCTGTTCTTGTTGGAACAAACATTAAAGGTGAGTTAACATGGTTTGAGCTGTTTACTTATAGCATTCATTAGAACATTCAAATTGAGGCATTTTCCAGGAACACAAAACAAGAAAATTAGTACCTACATATTAAATGGAAATTGTATTGTGTGCTATATAAAATATGGACACTTAAGTGGGATTAGGGTTGCCATGTGAAAATCTTTTTAGTGCGAAAATATAAATTACTGTTTTGTTTGTATTGTTTTATAATGCAAACTTATTAAAAAATAGGAAGTCTATAAGTAATTTCATTTCTTTCTAGAAATCGTTTAACAAATTCTATATTAATACATATTTAGATAGATAGGTATGTCTGTACTTTTTTCTCTTTATTATGCACACCATAAACAGAAAAAAGTACAGAGAAGTGGTGGCCTTATCGGCGACTCAATGTAAAGGACAGAGCATCCCCTTGCAATTCCTTTAAATCCAAAATAAATAAATTCTAAACTTTAATAGTTGTTAGCATACATATTATACACAAATGTTCATGTATACTAATATTATAGTTTGCCAGGTTGTGGGGGGGTAATCTCTGGATCTGCTGAACCGATTTTGAGAACTCTTTTACCAATAGAAAGCCACGTTATTTGTGAGTGTCATAGGCTATATGTAGACCCAAAAAAATGAAAGGACTTTTTTGTGGTATTACTAGAATTTAAGTACAAATATTGTTGGCTGCTTGTATGTAATAAACAGATTTGATTTATTTTTGAAATAAATTATTCTCTATGAACTACTTTTCATTCATAAATACAAATCTTTTATAGATAACCTAAGTTACAGGTCATTTTTCCATTCATATTTTTTGTTTTTTAGTGTTGACAGGCTAGTTGTTTGACCACAGCTCACCTGATGTTAAGTGAAGGTGTGGTCGAAGATGGTAAAGCACATCTAGCCTGGAATGGAACTGGCTCTCAAGTGAGGCTGCCGGAACACACCGTTAGATGCTTGGCGGCAGATTTTTTTTTGATTATTTTTTTTTGATTATTTAAAAATGGCAATGAAATATGACAAATATAAAATAATTATGTCACTATAAACACTGCGATGAATAGGATCACAAGTGAAACTGGGGCAAAACTATTAACAATAACTTATAATGCATATTTTCAGATCAAATAGACAATAAGAGTAAGGTAACACAAAACCAGAACAAACAACAAAACTCTGCCAAAGATGACAAAGAGAATGTGATCATAGAAGCGGGGGAGAGACGACCAGACCTGCCCACCTACAGGGCGGAGGAAGTGAGCAAACATGACTCCACGTTAGTATTACTCTATAGTATTATGTTAACTATATATTCCACAGTTTAGTCCCTTAAAACTGTCAAGTTATTTATTTATTTACGGTATTTAATGGTGTTTTAACAACCTGCTTGTAGTTCCGGCTGGCTTAACATAGGGCATAACCACTTTTTTTTAAATATTGTGTTAAAACCAGTCAAGTGCGAGTCGGACTCGCACACGGAGGGTTCCGTACCATTATCTATAATAGACGGCGAAAACCTCTTTTATTACCTCTTTTTTTTTCTTTTCTTTTTTTATTTTAGTATGTTAATTTTTATTTTTATTATTTATATTTAAAGAGAACATGAAACTAAATATTTTGTAAATAGTTAAAGTGTCTACCTGTCACCGTTATTAGTATCGAGCAAGAAACGGTAAAAAAATCAAGTTTGTTGTATGGTAGCCCCCCTTAAACATTTATTTTATTTTTAGTATTTGTTATAGCGGCAATAGAAATGAAAATGAAAATTTCGACTGTCTAGCTATCACCGTTCTTGAGATACAGCCTGGTGACAGAAGGACGGACGGACACACAGCGAAGTCTCAGTAATAGGGTCCCGTTTTTGCCCTTTGTGTATGAAACCCTAAAAAAGTTGTTTCTTTTTTTTCATGATCATGTCACTTTTTTTTTGTTAGTCCAAAAAGAAAATAGGTTGTGTTATCTCACAAATAAATTTAGTTCAGTTAGTAAGTTGTCATACTTGAAGACCAACTAACATTATGCAATTACAATGCAAAGAAGTTGTGCAAATTTAGTTTGTAATATTGGGTTATGTTGACAGCTCTTTTGGTTCATTGGTAGTATGTCTGCTTCAAGAGCTGAAGGGCGTGAGTTCGATTCCCACCCAGGACAAGCATTTTGTTATATGAACAAATGTTTGTTCTGTGTTTGGGTGTACTGTATGTCTGTATGTATTATAAGTAGGTATTTACAAAAAACAAACTATTTAAGTATTCTATCAGTTATCTGACTTCCATAGCATAAGCTTTGCTTAGTTTGGGGTCAGATGGCGCTGTGTGTAAAATGTCCTACGATATTTATTTATATACAAAAAAAACTATTTAAGTATTCTATCAGTTATGAGACTTCTATAGTAGGTACAAGCTTTGCTTAGTTTGTGGTCAGATGGCGCTGTGTGTATTGTCCTGTGATATTTATTTATGTACTACATAAATGTTTTTTGATACCATTTAGATACATCATTCATTAAAAATATAATTATAATGTATGTATAGACTAGACTAAAAATCATAACCCTCCATTTTGCGTGTTTGGGTAAAAATAGTGACGTCATCGCTGTAATTTTTACCATTCTAGGGAAAGTTTCTGGGTGACGTACCGGAATGGCGTATATGACGTCACTTCCTTCCTCCCCTCCCACCCGGGCGGGGAGCAGATCTTGAACGCGGCTGGTCTCAGCATCGAACCCTTCTGGAACATTTATGGCATGCACAAAACACAGGAGGTTTACAAGCTACTCGAATCTTATCGTATAGGTGAGTTATTTATACTGCAATTAAATTTAATGTCTCATACCTTGAATCAACACAATTGCTCTTATTATACTTGGTGGTAGATTTCCTTAGCAGGAGGTCGTCTAGGTAGGTACCACCGCAGTACCAGATATTCTGCCGCCAAGCAGTAGTGTGCAAACATTACTGTGTTCCGGTTAGAAGGGTACTGCAGCTAGCGAAATTACTGGGCTGTTGAGACTAACCATCTAGTCTCAAAGTAATGAGTGCCAAAGCAGCGATGCCCTGGACGTTGTTTTGTTACTCAAAGTTCTGTGTATCGCTGCAATGGTCATGGACAGGCGTTGTCTCTTAACATCAGGAGAGCGGCTCGATCGTCTCATTACTTTTACATAAAAAAAAATGAACCGATTCAAAAAAGTAGGAGGTTCTCAATTCGATTGATGTTAGTATCTATTTCTATTTATTTATTTCCTTAATTTCACACCATCCTTACAGGGTTTCCCTAATGCGATGGTGCTAGTCAATATACAATTATAAACATTAAAAATGTCAAAAAATTATAAAGAAAAATGTCATAAAATTAAATTCAAATGTCAAACAATAATAATACAAATACAAATACAAATGAAAAGTGATATGAAAAGTCAATCGTAACCCGTTTGTGTTGCAGGCAATCTGCACGTGGACGACATAGTGGACCACACGGACGATGAACTGTGGGCTCGCGAGCCGGCGCGAGACAGGCGGCTCATCGTGAAGACAGCCAAGCCGTTCAACGCGGAAATACCGCCGCAACATCAGATTGAATACTTCGACACGCCTAAGTAAGTAAGCCTAGTTAGCGCGGTCGGTTCGTAGGCCGAAAGGCGTGCGTTCAACCGTCAGCAATGAGCTGGAGCTGCCGGTGAAGGAAAACATAGCATGTTGGGTACTTTCTAGTACTCGGCTGGCTAGCTACCACACGAGAGTTGAAAATCTGTCGCCAAGCATCTAACGCTGTGTTCCGGCAGCCTCAGTTCAGAACCAGTTACATTCCAGGGTAGATGCTATACCATCTTCGACGACACCTTCACTTAACATCTTTGTACCTAGTTGTAGTAAATAACATTGTTGATTTCAGCTCTTATTTAGGGTAGATAAAGTCCATAAATAAAACCTTTTTTTTTTGTAAATACATACAGAATACCCAGACACAGAATAAACATTTGTTTATACCACAAAATGTTTGTCCAGTGTGGGAATCGAACCCACGCCCTCAACAGATATACTACCAATGTGCCAACAGGGCGATCAACCACTAAAATCAATACAAGATACTTTTTACAATGTCTATGAATGTACCAAATTTTAATTTTAGTATAGAATCCAATGTGTTCAGGCGACAAAAATCTCTCTTTTCCATGTTCAAGGTATACATCTAGTCTATTTCTGCTTAACAGTCTTTCTAGTTGCAACAGACATACGACAACACACACACCACTTGGGCAAGTGGTTACTGCAGAGAGAAGAGGATTTTAAGACTTATGGTTATTTTAATTAGACTTTTTGTTACTTTAATAATTTTTTTTGTCAAATTATATTTTTAAGTTTATGTCAAATTAGTTCTAGATTACAAGTAAGATTAGGTTTTTAATTAAGGGGGTACGATTTCCATACAAATAATTTTTTGCCATTTGTGGACAAATGGAGCATAATTTTACAGTGAAATCACAGCTACTGGCATTTATTTTGGTCCTTATTTGCGGTAAATCACAATTGCATGTATAAAACAGTAGATTATTAGCACAATCTACAGTTTTATTTAATCATAAATTCATAAATTTGATTTTATGCTAATAATCTACTGTTTTATTCAAGCAATTGTGATTTACCGCAAATAAAGGCCAAAATTAATGCCAGTAGCTGTGATTTCACTGTAAAATTATGCTCCATTTGTCCATAAATGGCAAAAATTGCTTTGTATGGAAATCGAGCCACCTTAAGCGGAAATAAACTAGATATATACCTAGACCATTCAAAATGAACTTCCGCAAAGTAACGCCTGAAAAATCAATTATCTCTCTTTTCCAGCGAGTTATTTTACGTGCGGCAACACATGCCTGTTCCAGAGTTGGAGGAGTCTGTGCACACGCTCCGCATCAACGTCGTCGGTAACGGAGTCCAAACCACTCAGTTCACTCTCGAGGAACTGAGCCATTTCAAGCGGGGAGCCGTCAGGGCTGCGCTCATGTGCGCCGGGAACAGACGAAGCGAAATGGACAAGGTACTGGTACTTTAATATTCTAACTAATTCTAGGTATTTGTATCGATTGTAGTCAGTTAACATCATGAAGCTCTGTTTATGAATTTCAATGTTTACCTCATCACTAGTATTTTTTTTTTTGACAGCCCCGTTGGCTCATTTGTAAGTATATCTGCCTTGAGAGCTGTAGGGCGTGGGTACGATTCCCACTCAGGGCAAACATTTTGTGAATAAACAAATGTTTGTTCTGTGTCTGGATGTTCTGTATGTATTTACAAAATAAAAAAGTATTTATGTATTCTATCAGTTATCTGACTTCCATCACACAAGCTCTGCTTAGTTTGGGGCCAGATGGCGCTGTGTGTATAGTCCTACGATTTTTTTTTTTAATTTATACGCTCCACAGACACTGGGGTCCGTGACCTTTGCAAACATAAATTACAATTTTAGTATATACACTAGTATATTACAGCCTATAATATACTTAGGACATGTGTAAGTCCACCACTGCCAAAAAGTTTTTTTTTAATTATTGGCAGGCTTGGAGTTTGACCACAGCTCACCTGATGTTAAGTGACGGTGTGGTCGAAGATGGTAAAGCACACCTAGCCTGGAATGGTTCTCAAGTGAGGCTGCCGAAACAACGTTAGATGCTTGGCGGCAGATTTGCAACTTGAGGGTGGTAGCTAGCCAGCCAAGTACTAGAAAGTACCCTACCACCGTGCTATGGTTTCCTCACGATGTTTTCCTTCACCGGCAGCTCCAGCTCATTGTTGGGGTTTGAAACCACGCCCTTCGGCAACCGCTGAGCTATCATCGCTACAGAATACTTCCGCATAAGTAAATCAATAAATGAGTTTTGGCGGGAACGCGGGAAGAGTCGTGTCGCTCTGTTGTATTTTTTTTCCAAAACTAGTGTTTTGTCGAGTGTTTATGCATAAAAATGGTGGTGTTTTATTCATAAAGTGCCAAATTACAAGCTCGAGTGTGGGAAAATGATATAATGAGGTGAAACATGAGTTTTCGTGTTGCTTCCAAAACTCCATCGAAGCTTTGTAGTAAAGTTGCCACTACTTTACTAAAGCATGACTGGAATTAACTGACACGAACTGGACTTGACAAAGACGACTTTGACTAAAACTAGCTACGATGGCACTTATTTAACTTTTGAAACTTGAAAATATATAATTACTTGACACTGGCAAATGCTAAGACGCGACGCCAAAACCAAAGAAGAAAAAAAAAATCAATAAATTAAATCTAAGCAAAAACTGATAGGAAATGATCTCCAAGCAGGTAAAGCCAGTGAAAGGTATCAGCTGGGCTGGTGGCGCTATTAGCAACGCGCTGTGGAGCGGCGTGTACTTGCGAGACGTGCTCATACACTGCGGCGTCGATACGGAAAATACGGAGGGGAAACATGTCATTGTGAGTTGGAATATGTGTTACTTTCTTTAAGTAAACCAATGCTTGAAATGGCCTATCACGTTTTTATTTATGGCATTTTATGTGTGATGTTTGAGATGACATTTTAACTATTGATTAGCATGTAACGTGACGTTTTGTATTTATCTCTTGCAAAAATTATTAATACTAACCTAACCACAAACAAAATAAAAAAAAGTAGCTGCAAAACACCGGATAATACGTGTCAGATAAAAAAAAACAAGACATTGGCAAAATTGTGGCAACACCGCAGAAGCCAAGAAGAAAAAGTTGAAGTTGATTTAAACATTTTGAAGTCAGTGCCCTTCTTGTTTATTGTATGATCTGCTCTTCGTAAATTTACTAGTATTGTAACCAGCTGATAAGGTCAATGACCGCGCGTATAGATCTTACAAGGGTTTTAAAAGCTTACCTGTATTTTTAGACAGTCTTTTTGTGACATCGCATAATATAGTATAGTCTTGTTATACGAAAATTGACTTTTAAATAGTTAAAACCAAGCCATGATGAAGTCATGATTTTAATAAGATAGATGTTACGGTGTTTATTATTTATTTATTATTTATTTAATCATGAAAATTCAGTTCTCACCACATTATGCTGACCTCGACTTCAGTTTCAAGGGTCCGACATTGACGCGACTGGCGTCCACTTCAGCACGTCGATTCCGCTGTCCATGGCCCTGAATCCTGTTGGATGCATTCTGCTCGCGACGCACATGAACGGGGCTCCGCTGCCGGCCGACCACGGCTACCCGCTGCGGGTCGTGGTGCCCGGCGCGCCCGCTGTCAGAAGCGTCAAGTGGCTCGGTAATGGACTTTAATATCTCTGTAGTCCTCTGTATTTAATCCGAAAAATAACTAATTTTTATTTACCATGTGTATACGTCATAACAAATGTAATTATATAATACTTATCTATACTAATATTATAAAGAAGTAAAGTTTGTGAGGTTGCAGGGGGTAATATCTGGATCTGCTGAACCGATTTTGAAAATTCTTTTACCAATAGAAAGCCACGTTATTTGTGAGTTTCATAGGGTACCCAAAAAATTAAAAGACTTTTCGTGGCAGTCAAACTAGAGTTTAATCCCACTAATACTATAAATGTGAAAGTTTGGATGGATGGATGTATGTTTGTTACTCTTTCACGCAAAAAACTACGGAACGGATTTATTGAATTTGGTATGGAGGTAACTGAGACTCTGGATTGACACAGGCTACTTTTTAATCCGAAAACATATAGCAGCAAGTTAAAAAATAAATGTCCACCCGTGCGAAGCCGGGACAGGCCACTAGTACTTGGTAAATCTAATTTTAATTTCAAACCCAATATACCTACAAGAGTAAGGTAAGGCAGTAGCTAAGGTAAGCTACTATGGGTTGGCAGACTTACAACTGGGAATGCAAAGAGCTTTCAGACAACCTGGTTTCTTCACGTTTTCCACGTGATGTTTTTTGTTTTTTTGCTATGTTTTCCTTTACTGTTTTAAGCTTGTGGCAATTAACAATGCACATAATGCACAGGATTGTGTGTATGCCTCGAGCATTCATGCTCACCATCGAAGGCTCCTTCTTGCGGCGGCGTCGTGTGTCGGGTCGCTCTCTTCCCTCAGATATGGTTGAGGAGGGCGATGGCTGGCACATGCGTCATACTCGTGATCGGGTGCTGCTTGCGGGTCGCTGCTCTGCTCGCGGTATACACACAATCTAGTACCTACTTTAACCTTAGATTAAGATCCTACTAACCTCTCCTCTTTTCGTAATGTACAATTGTAAAAAAAAAAAAAAAAATTTTGTAACTAAAGTTGACAAAGGTCACGGACCCCAGCGTCTGTGGAGCGTATAATAATAAAAAAAAAAAAAAAAAAAAAAAAAAAAAAAAAACAATGCACATAAATTAAATGAACACACGATGATAAGTTCGTCAGCATAGTTGGGAGAACGTCTGGCGTCCAATCTGGAAAACTTGGGTTCGAATCGGCGCGCACCTCTGTCTGATTTAAGTGCGTAGGTATTGCTGATGACTTCAAACGGTGAAGGAAAACATCGTGAGAAAACCTACATATCCTAAGAGCTCTTATAAATGTGTGCAGTTTGCACTTGACCAACTAATACCGTACCCTTCTCACAATGGAAAGAGATCCGTGCCCAGTAGTGGGGCAGTTTATGAAAACAGGGCTGATGCGGATTATATAAGACAAGGAGGTTACCTATATAACAGACAGAGGGGCGGGTATTCGAACCCTCGAAACTTTTTCTATTGTAAAATTACGCTCGATTGGCCTCAACCTAAGTGAAAAGTGACCTTTGGCTTTGGTGCACATGCAGAATCAATAACGGTATCTAGCCTTTGCCTTTGGTGCACAGAATCAATAACGGTATCAGAAGATGAAAGTCCGTCCCACTGGCATCAGAAAGACTACCGGTCGTTCAACGCGTCCAAGACGTGGGAGACGGCGGACTTCCCGTCCGCGCCGCCCGTGTACTCGCTCCCCGTCACCTCCGCCATCTGCTTCCCTGGTGACGGGGATACGGTTGAAGTCACCGACGGACACGTCGAAGTTAAAGGTAAAAAATGTATAATAGTAACCAATTTGTATGTAAAGATGAGATCTTAGCATAGAGACCTTGTATTATGACATTGACGAGTATTTCAAACTTAAAGATTATTGAATTACTAGTAAGTAATTATGATTTTTTTTTGTTATGTCATTTTATTATATTGAACTTTTGACATGTTTGTATATTGACATATCTTATTTTTGACATGACTGTAATCAGTGTTTTAAGACTCATGTAATGACATACAGTCGAAACCGAATATAACGACATCGTTTATAACGACAGATTGGTTACAACAATCGAATGGCAAGGTCCCGGCCGAATCCCTATACAAACTCATAAGTAAACATACCGCCTATAACGACATCGGATACTGCGACATATCGCTTAAAATGACGAAACTTTATAGATAATCATCGACAATAACGACCAACCGTTTACTTGTTCCAGCAAAACAAAACAATGCGAACAATTTTCATCCTATATACTAATCTATGAATGAATATTTTGACTTAGGTACTATTATTAGCTGCACACTTTCTTCCACCCTATCCGACTCTTCCGCGCTCTTTTTCATTTGACCTTGCATAATTATTTCTTGTTTTTCATTTAGTGCAATAGTTGATAGAGTGATGTAGGTTTTATTTATTTTTTCGACATTTTATTTGAAAACACATTCATATGCGTAACCTATACCCATACTTTACATACATACATATGACTACTTGTGTATATTGCTTATAACAACTATCGGATAACATCCGAACTATACGGTCCCTTCAATGTCGTTATATTCGGTTTCGACTGTATTTTAAATTTTGAATTGATCAATAAAATATTTGATAAACTTTTAACTTCATTTTCCCAGGGTACGCGTATTCAGGCGGCGGCGCCAAGGTGTTACGCGTGGACATCAGCCCCGACCGCGGCGCCACCTGGCTGCAGGCGGACGTCGTGAAAGCTGACGACGCACCACCACAGCAGCACTACTCCTGGACACTCTGGGCACTCAAGATACCCGTGGAGAAAGGACAGAAAGAGGTTAGTTTTTTTTTTTAAGTGACCACCACCACCACTGGCCACCTGATAGTAGTCTACCTTTTAGTTTACAGTCGATTATGGTTCTGACGGTCAATTCCGAGTCTTTAGTCTTGTAACGGTAGCAGTAGGGTTCATCGCTTCTCAGATGCAAGTTTATGAGAACGAGATGTTGATGCTGTATTCATACAGAAACTATGATTTATCTTATTTTTTTTATGGTTGACAGGCTGGATGTTTTTGACCACAGCTCACCTGATGTTCAGTGATGGTCGAAGATGGTAAAGTACACCTAGCCTGAAATGGAACTGGCTCTCAAGTGAGGCTGCCGGAACACACCGTTAAGTGCTTGGCGGCAGATTTTCAACTTGAGGGTGGTAGCTAGCCAGCCGAGTACTAGAAAGTACCCTACCACCATGCTATGGTATCCACACGATGTTTTCCTTCACCGGCAGCTCAAGCTCATTGTTGGGGTTTGAACCCACGCCCTTCGGCATGCGAACCTACCGCGCTAACCACTGAGCTATCATTGCTACGATAATGTTTAACTAATAATAATAATATGTTTCTTTCAACTCTATAATATGTTTATCAGCAGGTAAAGAAAAAAAGACTATAATATTAATGTTTAGATTTGTCACAAGGTGGAGCTGTGGGCGAAGGCAACTGACAGCAACTTCAACACGCAACCAGAGACATTCGAGCACATCTGGAACATTCGCGGCATCCTCAGCAACGCCTACCATCGGATCAAAGTCCAGCTCAACCACTAATCGGCCTAGAATGACAGCCGTACTACACGCTAGTCAAACCAAGTTACATTTTATTTGGTTTTATACTATCATTTCAATTTTAATACTAATTCCTTTCACTTGCTCGAGTCGGACTCGCGCACGAAGGGTTCCGTACCGTTATCTATAAAAACGGCAAAATGCAATCACGTTTGTTGTATGGGAGTCCCCCTTAAATATTTATTTTATTTTTAGTATTTGTTGTTACAGCGGCAATAGAAATACATCATCTATGATACATCTGTGAAAATTTCAACTGTCTAGCTGTCACCGTTCTTGAGATACAGCCTGGTGACTGACGGACGGACGGACAGCGAAGTCTCAGTAATAGGGTCCCGTTTTTACCCTTTGGGTACGGAACCCTAAAAAAGAGTAAGAGTACATTGTTGCAAAGAGTGTCTAAAGCAGTGTCAGTAGTATATGGCAGCCCGTACACGTTCAATCATGATCACGATCCGCGATCCGCGATCCGCGATCATGATTTCAAAATTTCTAGATATTATGCGATCCGGAGCATCAGTCCGTCAATCCGCTTCGTACACGATCAGTCTGGATCGCGATCATTGATCGCGGATCGCGGATCGCGGATCGCGCGCTACGTGTACGGGCTGCCTATCAAATTTGGTTGGCCAAGGATGGGTACACGGGCAGTGAAGGTGAGCGGTATGGTATTAATATGTATTTAAAGGAGCATCTTAATTTACACGTAGGTCACAAATTCTAGGCAGTACAGTTTCCTGCCCTTGCAACCCGTGACGGTATGGTATCAACCATTAAATGCTTTTGTATTGAAAGTTTTCGTCTCTCTTTCATAATTAATATTATTAATATTATTATTTAATGAATGTGTAAGTGCTTTTTACTATGTAAAAAGTAATGACGAACGAGACGCTCTCCTGATGGTAACAGATAACGCCTGTCCATGACCATTGCAGCGATACACAGAACTTTGAGTAAAAAAAAAAGTCCAGGGCATCACTGCTTTGGCGCTCATTACTTTGAGACTTTCGATGGTTAATCTCAACAGCCCAGTAATTTCGCTAGCTGCAGTACCCTTCAAACCAGAACACAGTAATGTTTACATACTACTGCTGCAGAATAACTGGTACTGTGGCGGTACCTACCTAGACGACCTCCTGCTAAGGAGATCTACCACCAAGTAAATGTATTTGCTAACAACTTTTGTGTTAAGAGGTACAAAATGGTACAATATGTGATACTGATTTGCATATTTTTAATGATTAAGAATACTTGAACATATTCAAGTGACTTGTTAGAAACAGTGTTAAAATAGCTATTGAACAAAAGAAAGAAATTACTAAATTATGTAATAACGTTTAAGACAAATCACAGATAAATACAACATAAAATTGTCAATACTGATTTTTTTTAAATTATTTTTAAATTTTCGGCTGTGATGATTATATTTTGACCTAAGCTCTAAATAGTATGAAGTTGTTTTATTGCATGTCTGTTTCTCTGCTTACTTAAAATAAATTGCACTTGTGCAAAGCCAGGGTAGGTTCCTAGTGTATAAGTAAGCATATTTTAATTTTATTACTGGTTGTAATGACAATACTCATAATGTTTATCTTTACAACTAAGAGTCTTGCTAAGATTTAAGGTTGTTCTTAAGCGCTTAATCTAGTAAATAAAAATCTTCAAAAATGTCTAAAAGCCAGTTTACATTACAATCACATTTAAAAGACTAACTGTCAATTAAATTACTTATGATGATCATACCACTTATTGTCATGAGTTTCTTATATATCTCATGAATTGTTACAAAATCAAAATTATGAAATTAGTTAAAAAAACAAAAATAAATTGTATGAAAAGTTTGTATTATCTTGCTAACTTGATTATGGGTTAAGTTTTTATTTATTTTTAGTACATAATAGAATCAAGGAAGTAATTACAACAAATTATATTTTGTATACTTTTAAAATTGTAGATTTTAAATAAATATTTATCATTTTGTTACGATCACTTTTGGTTTTATTTCATGGAATGCTACATGTTTATTGCTATGCTGAGCAGATAAGTTAGATAAGAGAGGCTTGATATATTTACATTCTTATTATGATGTCATGACAATATAGTTATCTCAATACTCACAGCATAATGAAGTCTAATTTTATCTCAGTTCTATTCAGACCGGTCCAAAGAGCACAATGTTTGCCTTGAGACACATAAGAGGAGCAAGTAAAGTAATAAAATTATTACCACAATTATTACTTAGTCAGATACATATTTCTAACATTATCTCCAAGCAGAATGAAGAACATTTAAAAGTAAACATTAAAGGACAAGTATTACAGTTCCCATATGTTTGGTTAAGGGACAACTGCCAATGTGAAAAGTGCTTTCACTACTCTGCAAAGAGTCGTATTTTGGATTGGAATTACTTTGACCCTGACATCAAACCGAAGGAAGTCATCAAGGATGGAAATTCCTTGACAGTCACCTGGCCAGATGGGCATACATCTCAGTATAGATTTGACTGGTTGAAATTCAGAAGCTTCACCACAGAAAACCAGAATAATTATACTGAAACTATCTACAAACCTAAGAAACTGACATGGCAAGGGAATGAATTCGAAAGTATATTTAGTCAGCATAAATATGGTGAGATTATGAAATCAGATATAGCTTTATACAATTTGCTGAATCAACTGTCTATTTATGGAGTGGCCTTGATAGAGAATACACCTAACTCGGAGGTAGCTTTGGATGAAATTGTTTCCAAAATAGGTTTTACAAAGCGCACACACTATGGAGTCAAATTTGTGGTAGAAAGCGTCTTAAATACAAGTAATGTTGCATACTTATCAAGTAAGTTACAGATGCATGTGGATTTGCCTTATTATGAGTATTGTCCTGGAGTGAATATGCTGCACTGCGTAGTACAAACTTCAAGTGAAGGTGGAGACAACATGCTTTCAGACGGTCACTATGTAGCTAATTATATGAAGGAAAATCATCCAGAAGAATTTAAGTTTCTTACAAAGGTGGAAGTAGAATGGAGTGATGTTGGTACTGAGGATGGTAGTGAGTTTTTCAAGCTGTATCGGTCACCTGTCATTGTTTTAGACAAGCATGGAGAAATAACTAGGATTAATTTTTCTATACCGCAAAGAGGCAGCCATTTTCCTGGCCCTATAGAGAATGTAGTACCATGGTATAAAGCTCAAAGCTTATTTTATGAGTTAAATGAGAAATTTTCAGCAAGGTTCAAGACAAAGGAGGGAAATATTCTAGTATTTGACAACACCAGATTGTTACATGGTAGATCCGCCTATGAAGACAATGTAAATAATGTAAGGAAACTGATAGGTGGATATGTGGACTGGGATGAAATTTATTCCAGACTGAGGTGTTTGAAAGTTAAATTGAATAGCTATGAAGGAATTCTCTAAAAGAAATTTAAACATTTATAGTACAATAATTAAGCAAATTATACTCCACCCTATAGATTCATAAAATATGTCTGTCACAAAAACTTTTTGAGTAATAAATATTCAGAATAATATAATTGTATTTACGTCCCTGCCAATAAGTTTAGCCAGCCAACTGAGCAAAAAAAATCAAACCATTTTATTGATAGTTCACATCTTAATTGTACATGTAACAGTTTTGTGCCACCAAAGATTTTCAGCAGTTCAGCATCACCCTTTCATGTAACTTGGTCTTATAAAATGTTCCAAAATATACAAGTAGTTTGTATTGTTAACTATACAAACAATATGCCTACAGACTGAGGAAACAATAAGAAATCATCTTTCAAGATTAGAAACAATTTTATTAATTTTAAGAAATGTTTACCGGTTATTATGTTTTTTTATGTACATATAAAAAAATACACATTTTTCACATAAATAAAGAGTTTGAACATGTTATATATGTATCAACTAAAATAAAAGAATTGTCCATTATTTTCTTAACTTTCATAAAAGGTACATAAGATATCACAGGTGTTTTTGATTCTTCAGAATACTTAAAATAAGTCACTTAAACTCGATATAGGTATCAATATTATAGCTTTGCACAGAAAATCTTCTTAATGGCACAATTTTGTCAACTTCATGTTTTTCATGCACTTCTACGAATGGAAAAGTCTCTAAATCAGGATTATTTGCCATCGCAACTGCTGTCGACTCATTTGTATGGATATAGATGGTAAAACTACTGTCCTCAGGCAAATCTTTAAACTTATTACTCATTGATGAGAGCTTAAGACAAAAAGCACGCAAATTTTGCTCAGACTGCACTAAATAAGCATCAGCAGTCTCATCAAAGTCGTAGTTTTTATCAAAATCAAATACAAACGTAATGATAGGCTTGTAATCAGAAGAAGTAAGTGCAAACTCAACACGACTTAGTTGATTGTTTTTCATACACTCCGCTATACTTTTTAGACACAATTCGATATATTGATTAATTTCAGGGTGGATGGCATGGTAAACAACGATGCTGTACTTCCGCCTAGTTTCGAAAACACTCGCTGGGTACACTTCAGCGTAAAATAGTATACCATGAAATGCAACTGCTAGGAATTCCACTGCTATATCGGTAAAACAGTTATCCATTTGCTTAGATTTGTATATACACAAACTTCAATATGGTATAATCAAAAGTCGTTTCACCATAAAAACTAGAACTCGCTCTCACATAATATTATTACATTTTCTAAATTTTAGCACACTGCACAAGTGCACAGCGAAATCACGCACTGTGAATATTTTATTTGACTTTTTACTTTCAATTCAATGTCATCAATTCCACTGTCAATGTGACGGCAGAAAGTGTCACAAATTTTCTTGTTTTTGGCGCCGCACTTTGTGTATTTCCCTATATCAAGTATTTCGATATTTTATGAAAAATCTAATTAATAAGGCTAGCACTGAAAATATTGGTCATGTCAGTTTATGCCGAAGTAATGGTACCTTTACTATAAATTAATCCATAGTTTTGGACGCAACATGAAAAAATATGTATCACACATTGTTATGTGTGATACATATTTTTAGTGAGTGTGGAGTATTGTTATACTCCACACTCACTGACAATAACTGTGCTGATATATACATATAAATACACTATATGATTATGTATGGACAGTCATTATTATTGTGGATATATTCAAATGCCCTATAACCAAAAATCTGGGCCAGTAAAAAAATGATTCTATTTCACTATTTCAAAATGAGTACCAGGTGTTGTAATTAGTAACTACATATTTTGTTGGTAATTTCATCTTTCTAGTTAAATAGACTAATACTAGCAAGCCCAGGAGACGATGTCTTGTTTGATTGTAATGCCACCTACTGGTTGCAACTGTGAATCTAAACCATCCAGAGACCCAAAGAAACCAGTTTCATAAAATATTAATTATTGAAAAAAATATGTGGAAAACTTTGTTATTTTTACGTTTTTAATATTTCCTTTATAATAAAAAATTTGATTTGATTTGTAAAAATTTGTGTTTAAGGTAGAAAGTGGTGGGTAGGTAATGATAATAAAATGTCAAAAGTAACTTAATTTATTAACAAATAAAATTACAGGTTTACTAATCACATTGGAATCTAATAATTATTTTAATCACCCTCATTTGGGAGCATCAGGGATTGACTCCAGACCCTGTAAAAACATTTTTTTTTAATTAATACTTTTGTGTAAATCATATCTACCTAAAATAATTTATATTAATAATAATAATTTAAATTAATAGCTTTTGTATTTGAGTTTTGCATCGTTGTCTTCAATGATATTTGTCTTGTATTTTTTTAATGGTGTAGGTAACCTGATTTAGAAAAGATATTTTTGCAATATGCTAATGCAAATGGTCTCAAATATTGTAATAAAATTTTTTATTGTATGTTATTTTACACTGAGGATAAGAATATTTACTTACGTTAACATTGTAAGGGTTTCCTGTAAGTCGTAGATCACGCTGGTATTGTGCACGCTCCCATCTATCGTTCAAGGAACGTCTGTAGTGCTGCAAATTGAATTAATAGCACTAAAATTGGCATGCATAAATTAGACAATTTACTAAGTCCAGCGAGGTTATAAAAAAATATGATATTGATAAAATGCTAGCGCAATTTATAAACTTACTAGCTATCTGCCCGACTTCACCAACGTGCACTATATTATGGCGACTTTATTATAAAACATTGAATTACTAATACAAGTTTAATTAGAATGTATTGTACAGAAACATCTGTAAAATATATCCATGACAGTAAAAGCATATAAAAATTATTTTACTTATTTATTTGATTTTTCAAATCTAAGAAGTTAAATTATTATTTCTGAGATTAGAGAAGAGATAGAGATGCTAAATTCAATGAAAGTTTTGTTAATCATAGACATAGTGTGACAGAACTAGTCTATTTTGTAAAAATAGACCTTGGAATTATGTTCCGACTCTGTGGGCCAGTAATCAGACAAGTGTTATCTAACAGCTTAGTTCGTGTCCACTTACGTTGCCAATCACTAAATTGTGAATGTGATATAAACCCCATCCGGGCAGGCCTATGCCAGCACACACAATGAAGGCGCTGGGAAGGATTTCGTACCACATTTTATTCAAAAATTCTAAATTTCACACCACCAGAAGTGTTTTTATTGTAAATACAATGACAGTGACAGTAGTTAACTACCGTGTGCCATATAATGAATTCAAATTCTACCACAAGCAATGCTGCCATAGATCACCGACAAAAAGTCATAATGGTAAGTAAAACTCACAGACAAATTGTATAATTCGCCATAATATTACATAATAGCCATTGTAGAATAGAACCGTTTTTCATCAAAATATTATAGTAAATAACTGAATTTAAAAACATCACAAACCGCACCGCATGAACTTCTGCAAAGTAACGCATGAATCAATTCATTATCTGAATTCAAAACCAATAGAAAATGCTCAGTAATTTGATCGGTAAGTACTATAATGGAAATAATAATAATATTGACAGTTCTGTTGGTTCATTGGTAGTATATCTGCTTTAAGAGCTGTAGGGTGTAAGTTCGATTTCTGGAAGGAGGATGAGTAATTAAAGTAATGCCCAGTAATGAGACATTAGAGGTTGATAAAAAAAAATGTTGTTATATATTATGGTTGATAAAATGTTATGCCAATAGCATAATATAAATAGGGCCCCGTTGAACACCATTTGGGTATGAAATCCTACGCAAAACTTATTAAAATTAGTATTGCAAATACATACATTTCCCAAAACTAAATAATGTATCCCCCATAAACCAAATCCAGGCACAGCCAAGCTAGCAACTATGATACTAAAAGCAGGAATAATTTCAAACCACATGTTGACACAAATTCCTGTCAATAGGTAATCTAGGAAAATATTGCAGAACAAAACTGTAAGAAATATAATTGATTTCAATTAATAGACGTACGTAGTTTTAATAATATGACATAGTGCTAGACTGCCAGTCTTGTTTGCTCAGAATAAAGTAGTTTTTAATCAGAGCTTGTTTGATTTCTATTTTTTTAATTTTTACTTAGTATACATGACCTGCAAAGAGGGCATACAAGATTTAAATTTTAAAACGAGGACCTTTCATCAAATTTTTTTTTTTTTTTTATTATTCGTCTGAGATTTAAAACCTTCGAGTTTTGGGCGGGAACGCGGGAAGAGTCGTGTCGCTCCGTTGTATTTTTTTCCAAAACTAGTGTTTTGTCAAGTGTTTATGCATAAAAATGGTGGTGCCGAATTCATAAAGTGCCGAATTACAAGCGCGAGTGTGGGAAAATGATATAATGTGGTGAAACATGAGTTTTCGTGTTGCTTCCAAAACTCCATCGAAGCTTTGTAGTAAAGTTGCCACTACTTTACTAAAGCATGACTGGAATTAACTGACACGAACCGGACTTGACAAAGACGACTTTGACTAAAACTAACTACGATGGCACTTATTTAACTTTTGAAACTTGAAAATATATAATTACTTGACACTGGCAAAAGCTAAAACGCGACGCCAAAACCAAAGAAAAAAAAAAAAAACCTTCGAGTTTAAAGAGAATCAGAATCAGAATCAGAATTGGTTTTATTGAAGCATAATTTTTAAATCCTATTTGTTGAGTAGTAGTTATAGTATAGTTTTATAGTTTATTTATGATTTTGTTTAGTTGGTTAATAATGAATCAGAAAGAAAAAAAAAAAAAAATTATACCTACCTTCAGATTATAAAATTTGTTGAGATTGACAGGAAGATTGAAATAGTTCCTGTCCTTTACTTGGACTACATTCAAGTATTAGTACGATAGGTGTATGTACCAAACGCATTACCTACGTGTTTTGTTTGTAAATAAAGATATTGAACTATTCAACGTCTATCAATTCAGTATGTAAAGAAAAAAAAAATCGACTGATTCCAAAACCATTTCGAAATAGCTGTACAATATTTTTACGTTTAAAACTCTGTAAACTATAAGATAGGGTTTATTTTAATAAAAAACATAAATCAAACTTGAATGGGCGAGCGTAGCGAGTGCAGATATTTCAATTTTTTTAAATCTATTTGGAATCAAAACAGCTTTACTTCCTCCTTGGATACGCGTCTAGGCCTCTTTTATTACTTACGAAAAAAATTTTTTGATATATTATACCTACTGACGTCGTCAATATCAATAAGCATAAAAATGACAATTATTTGGTTTCTGTAATTTGGTATGATATGACTCTTTATCGGGTGATCTATTCGAGGATTTTAAAATACGAGTCGTCAGAGAGCATCCAAAGATGGTTTAGGACTCGATTCCAGCTGATTATGTTCGTCAGTAAGCTATTCCAATATTTTCTCGTGCGAACTCTAACCCTGCACCTACAGCCACAGACAAAACACGAAGCGAATCTAAGATTTTTTATGTGAATGGCAATGTTAGCTCATATGTTTCTTATTTTTATTTATCTTGGCAATATCTTTCAGACGTAGTGTCATCAAAAATGGCAGCGCTCCCGATCGATGAATTCCCAGTCTGGGGATTAATGCCCAAAAAAGAAACTGGAGTAGTTTCATTTCTGACTAAAAATGAAACATACGATGGAAGGGACACTATCATTGCTATTTTTGACTCTGGAGTCGACCCGGCGGCTGAAGGTCTTAAGGTAAAAAAATATGTCTTGTCACGATTTGTTTGGTTTCATTTTGTTGCTGTTTTGTGGGGTTTCTATATGAAATTGCGGTTTCAGGTGACGAGCACTGGTGAGACGAAGGTGATAGAGAGGTTTGACTGCAGCGGATGTGGCGACGTGGACACCAGCACGGTTATACGCAAGCTGTCCGAAGGGTCCATCGCCGGCTTGACTGGTCGGAAACTACAGGTAAATACGCCAAGCTGATCGTATTGCTGCTATGCAAAGCGTTTTTTTATTTTTTATTTCTTTGAAGTTCAGATCAAGGTCAATAACGCCTCTTTAATTGGATGCCAAACACTGACTTGTGTGGTTATTTTGATTCTATTTTTAGATTCTTTTATATTATTTAAGTATAGGTAGGTATGATACATCCAGAAATATATCTTTTTGTTATAGACACACTTAAAGTAGTGACTTATTGCATTAATCACATTGATTATTGGAATATAAATGTCTTCTTCTCTTTAGTCATCTTAAAAAAATAAGCAGAATTATGCTTGAGAATTTTATTTATTAAACAAAATAAAAAATACCTTAAATTATACTACCTATTTACAAAATGTATACAAAAAACTTAGTCTATAAAACTGTCAGAGGAGGTGTGGACATGCTTGAGTGTGTTTTAAAACTACATTGAAGATTGTAAACCAGACTCAATTTTTTGTGTGACTCTAGTTATGTCTTAGACTTGTTTAACATGATTTTTTTCATAAAATACTTTATGATAATAATGAATCATTTATTTCAAGTGTACTTATACTATTAATTATACCTAGTCAAAATAAATAATTTAACATCATTAAGAAAAGAAAATGTCATATAAATTGAGATTATTACAGAGATGATAATAATAATACTTAAAGTGAGCCATTGAGTGTGTACTGCAAATATATTGAAACACTTGACATGGGAAAATGCACAAATTTTAACATCAAAAAACAGAAACAGAGATGTTAAGACCAAGCCATAATATAAATGACATTTGGATGAATATGTTACTTTTACATTTATATTTATAGGTGTATTGTAATTATGGTATTCTTACATTTGTCCCTGCACCGGTGTGGGCTTGGGGCACCCTAACTTAATCTAGTTAGCACAAGTGACAACTTCTTTGGCTTTTGTGTTATCACTTATCTTCTATTAATTTTCTCAATTAGCAGCTGTTTGTTTTCCATGTAAAATAATAAAAATATGAGGGGTTTAAAATTGTTCTAAAGAAACTACTATGAAAATGTTGTCCACAGATCCCTGAATCATGGAAGAACCCCACAGGAGTGTGGCGAGTGGGCACCCTTCACCCGCTCAGCATATACCCAACAAAAGTAAAGGAGCGTATACAGGAGCACAGAAAGGAGCACTACTGGGATGTGAAACATAAACCTGCATTTGCGGAAGCTAATAAGGCTCTACAGGAATTTGAGCTTGAAATTGGTTAGCAGATTAACTTTTTATGACTAGTGAAAGGAAAGTTGTGGTATACACAAATATTAAAAAAAAAACTAATATGATCCAATTAGCTGTTTTCTGTGCAGTTTTCACAGAATTTACAAAAAGTTAATACAGATTCTTTGCATTTATAAATCTTAACCCTTGGGAACCTAACATTTTCCAATATGAAAAGGATCCTATATGTTAATCTAGGTAATAAAATTTTATCTAAATAAGTTCTGCCATTTTTGTGTCATTGAGTAACAAGTATTACAAACATACAAACTGTCACATGTATAATATTATAGACTTTTTTATTTTTTTATTCTACTTTGAAAGGGAAGAGTTTCAATTCAATCAGTATTTTTGGAAACCTATGTATGTGAGTTGTACACAAGTTGCTTATCTTTTCTAAAAAATTAATACTTTCAGGACAGCTTAGGATTTAGTTTCATTTGGTAGGATATCTGCTTCTAGAGCTGTAGGTTTTGGGTTCGATTCCCACCCAATGCAAATATTTGTGACAATTATTGTTAGTTCTGTGTCTGTGTGTTCTGTATGTATTATGAAATTGATATTTAATTTATTGGTTGGGTGGGTATGGGAACATGGGAAACATTAATATGTATTTAAAAGGGTCATTAAATTTAAGGGACTACATTTAAGTTGCAAGTCCTAGGCACTGTACAGGTTCATTTCCCTGCAACACAATACTGGTGTTCCACTATTGATTACTACGACATGTTTGTCTTGAAAAAAACTCTAAAATTATGGTCTTTTTCAGCGTCAAAGAATGCAAACTTAAGTCATGAAGAGAAACTACAAAAAGAGGAGCTGGAAGCGAGAGTTGATGTGCTACAATCTGCCGAAAAGAAGTTTCACGATCATGGGCCAATCTATGATTGTGTATTGTACCATGATGGAGATAACTGGCGGTTAGTGTCTATGCTGCTTTTCTATATTTCACATAATATACAAAATGCCATTGACTGAGAGCATTGCATTGCTTTGGTAGAACAAAAAGTTGGCAAGAAAGTTGGCAAGACATTTACCAAGTGAGATTGTGGATGACAGTGCAAGACTTTTATTATCTATCTATACTATACTAATATAAAGAGAAAAGATTTGATTGTTTGTATGTATTGAATAGGCTCTGATACTACTGGACCGATTTCGAAAATTCTTTCACCGTTGGGAAGCTACACTATCCCCGGGTGACAGCTTCCCAACGGTAGAAGAATTTTTGAAATTGGTCCAGTAGTTTCGGAGCCTATTCAATACAAACAATCAAATCTTTCCTCTTTCTAATAGCATACATATGTTGCCTAAAATTTAATTTCAGAGCATGCATTGACACGTCTGAAAGTGGAGATCTGTCAACGGGTGTGCACCTCGGAGAGTACAGTACAACCCAAGAACATGCACACCTCACTCAATTCGATGAGATGACCATTAGCATCAATGTGTATGATGAAGGAAATACCTTAGAGGTGGTGGGAATGTGCTGTGAGTATATTTTATTCTATGTAAAAGTCAGGTTATATGTATGTTTATCACAAGGACTTTATTGTGAACAAAATACAATTTATTTTTACGTTTTAATTTTTAATTCAGTGTATACACTGGTTATCGTTGGACCCCAAACTAAGCACAAGGCTTGTATCTTGGGGACTGAGTGTGTTTTACAAAAAAGAAAATTCTGGGATAGCATTTTATTTTGGTTTGCTCAAGAAAAATTTCAGTTCAGCACTTGAAGAGTGTGATAGCATATGGCATTACAAAAAACACTAGGCACTAATAAAACACTAAGCATTGTACAGACTAGTTATAAGACTTTCAGTCTCGCTAAAGTTTAACGCAACCAGTCTCTGACGTTTCTCCTAAAGACGAAATTGACGAGATATGGGTTTTGGGGGATTTTCTTACTAATATTATTGTAAACGCAAGGAAGAGAGTAGGCTGGACTGCGTCGGGCGATTGAGGATTGAGCTCGTGGTGGACCGGTAATCTGCAGGAAAAGGCGCGCTTGTTTTTTAGAAAAACATTGTCTAGATGAGTCGATAATCTTATTTATAAATAACACTACACAATTATTTGAATAGCTACTCCTTACTATATTATGTTTAATTTTTATTTTATTTTTATTTCTTATTAGTGTTACATCTCCCGTCTGTTTCTTAAGCTTTCTATCGTATTTTTCTTTTCTTGGTTGCCTGGAAGAGATCGCTGTTAGCGATAAGGCCGCCACTTGTGTCACTAGATAATAAGGTTTTTTGTTCTCTGTACTATTTACTGTATAATGATGTGCACAATAAAGAGTTATATCTATCTATCTTACTTTTGGTTAGGGGTGAATGTACTTTTTCCATAAAACAGCTAACAGCTATAACGCGAGTTAGATTTCAGAAATATGTCCATAATAAAAGTTTTGAAAAACCCCTTTTGGGCATATACACCCCAAACTGTGTATACCCTACACTTCCAAATAATAAACCATAATTCAAATTATTTATTGACATATAAACAATTAATCAATTATATTTATTATTTATGTCACAGAATTATAAAACAAAAATAAACCAAATTCAATTAGTGTCAAATTAAAATATAATGAGAGTGATAGGTGAAAGGATTTTTTTAATCAAGTTCGCTGTTCTATAGAACATTAATTTTGAACATTCAAGGTACCTATATACTATAATAACACGTGTCGAAAATTGTATTTGATTCGCACAATATATGCCTAACACAGTGTGGGAATCACAAATTTATTTAATTACTCACTGCTCAGTTGTAATGACTTCCTCAATTGGAAATCTATTTTCATTTTCCTCAGGCATTAGACACTATGTAATTTTATGAATTTACTTAAGTTCAACAACCTTTACAGCTACCCACGGCACCCACGTAGCAGCCATAGCATCGGGCTACTTCCCAAACGAGCCTGAGCGCAATGGAGTGGCTCCCGGAGCCAAACTCATATCTCTAACCATTGGAGACAGCCGGCTGGGCTCTATGGAGACAGGCACAGCACTTGTGAGGGCGTGTATTAAAGTTATGGAGCTATCGAAGAAAATGAAGATTGATGTCATTAATATGAGTTATGGAGAGCACGCACATTGGTCCAACGCTGGGTGAGTTAAGATTTCATTGTCATTCCGAGTTAACAAATTTAGTTCTTATTTCTCTCAAATTTACTTATTTATAAAAACGTCTCAATGCCCTGGCCTGTCGTAGCTTCAAACGGTACTACGATAAAAAGTACTATTCTTCGAGCTATGTTTCTAATTTCATAGATCTAGATGGCGCTAGTTGTTCAAGCTGTTTTGGGTTTACGTTGGCCACTTCTTAGTAGTGTAGTGTCGAATTAATAGATGGCGCTTTTTTAGGGTTCCATGGTGTAAAAAGGGACCCTATTACTAAGACTTTGCTGTCCTTCCGTATGTCCGTCTGTCACCAGGCTGTATCTCATGAACCGTGATAGTAAGACAGTTGAAATTTTAACACATGATGTATTTTTGTTGCCGCTATAACAACAGATACTAAAAACAGAATAAAATAAATATTTAATATGGTTCGATTTCTATACAAATAAATGTTTGCCATTTATGGACAAATGGAGCATAATTTTACAGTGAAATCACAGCATTTATTTTGGAATTTATTTGCGGTAAATCACAATTGCTTCAATAAAACAATAGATTATTAGCATTCAACAAACGTGATTTTTTTTGCCGTTTTTATAGATAATGGTACGGGACCCTTCGTGGGCGAGTCCGACTCGCAGTTGGCCGGTTTTTCATGGTGACTTTCAGTTTGTGATGAGGTCCCGTGATGTAAGTGTTAAAGTTGTCGTGTATGGTTGTGCAGACGTATCGGCGACATAATCAGCAGCGTGGTGAACCGGTACCGCGTGTCGTGGGTGGTGTCGGCGGGGAACCACGGGCCTGCGCTCGCCACCGTCGGCGCTCCGCCCGACATAGCGCAGCCTGTGCTCATCGGTAGCTATCCTCCACTAATATTAATTAATTTTTCATCCCCCCATCTGGGAAAGAGTATTTTTGCTCTTCGATATCTGAGTGCAAAAGTCGTTAGTGTCTGGGTGTTCTGTATGTATTATAAGTATGTATGTACAAAAAAAAAGTATTTATGTATTCTATCAGTTATCTGACTTCCATCACACAAGGTCTGCTTAGTTTGGGGCCAGATGACTACATTAACAATATGACGTAAAAAGAAAATTGCGCGCGCAAAGCAAAAACGTACACCAAGGAGGTTCCGAGTTTGAGTTTTTAACAAATTAAAAAAAGTTGTATGATAAATTCGGCACCACGGAGGTAGAACTAAATAGGTTTAATGATGTTTTTAATTCACAAAGTGAGTGCACACGATGTTTTAAATTCAAATTTACTTTATCCTCTAGCGGATAAAAACGACTTTTGCACTCAGATATCGAAGAGCAAAAATACTCTTTCCGTGATTGGGATGAAAATAACTGTTTTCACTCGGTCGTAGGTGTCCTTAGCAGGAGACCATCTAGGTTGGTACCACCGTATGTAAACAATATTGTTTCGGTTTGAACGGTACTGCAGTACAGTGTCTCCATTCGCAGGCGTGGGCGCGTACGTGTCGCCGGAAATGATGTCGGCCGCGTACTCGATGCGCACCAAGCTGTGCGGCGGCGCGTTCAGCTGGAGCTCGCGCGGGCCCGCGGCCGACGGCGCCGCCGGCGTGTCTGTGTGCGCGCCGGGCGCGGCCGTGGCCGCCGTCGCTAGGTGAGCTTTCATAATAATACTGACAGCCCCGTTGGCTCATTGGTAGTATATCTGCCTTAAGAGCTGTAGGGCGTGGGTTCGATTCCCACTCAGGGCAAAACATTTTGTGAATAAATAAATGTTTTGTTCTGTGTCTGGGTGTACTGTATGTATTATAAGTATGTATTTACGAAAATAAAAGTATTTAAGTATTCTGTCAGTTATCTGACTTCCATAGTACAAGCTTTGCTTAGTTTGGGGTCAGATGGCGCTGTGTGTAATGTCCTATGATATTTATTTAAAATAATTTGTTTTTGCATAGTTTTATTTTCCTACAATTAACACATGAAATAAAGATGTTAAAGCACACCTAGCGTGGAATGGAACTGGCTCTTAAATGGAAAACCTGTATGAATGAAATTACTTTGGTGTTATCAAATGTATATAGATTTATACGTATTTAATAATATTTCTTTCTTTATCAATAAAATGTTTGTATTTAAAAAAATATTATACATCACTTAGTCTCATCACTAGTTACTATAAACAGGAAATAAAACACATAAATATACGAGTTTAAAAAAAAAACAGATAACTGATAGAATACTTAAATACTTTTTTTTTTTTGTAAATACATACTTTTTTTTATGTTTTGGGGGCTAGGTCTTTGACCACAGCTCACCTGATGTTAAGTGAAGGTGTGGACTTAGATGGTAAAGCACACCTAGCCTGGAATGGAACTGGCTCTCAAGTGAGGCTGCCGGAACACACCGTTAGATGCTTGGCGGCAGATTTTCAACTCTCGTGTGGTAGCTAGCCAGCCGAGTACTAAAGTACCCTACCACCATGCTTTGGTTTCCTCACGATGTTTTCCTTCACCGGCAGCTCAAGCTCATTGTTGGGGTTTGAACCCACGCCCTTCGGCATGCGAACCTACCGCGCTAACCACTGAGCTATCATCGCTAAACTTATAATACATACAGTACACCCAGACACAAAAAGACATAAACTTCCCAGTGTAACATGCTTGTTAACAAATCTCATGTTATTATCCTTGTCAACAGATTTACTCTGAGAAACAGCCAGCTTATGAACGGGACGTCTATGGCCGCTCCACACGTCGCTGGAGCTGTCGGTATGTTTGAAATCCTCGCGTATAGGAACTAATCAACCATGTTTTTATAAATCCTAATACTTGGTAGTACATTTCCTTAGCAGGAGGTCGTCTAGGTAGGTACCACCGCAGCACCAGATATTCTGCCGCCAAGCAGTCGTGTGCAAACATTACTGTGTTCCCGTTTGAAGGGTACTGCAGCTAGCGAAATTACTAGGCTGTTGAGACTAACCATCTAGTCTCAAAGTAATGAGCGCCAAAGCAGCGATGCCCAAAGTTTCTGCTCAAAGTTCTGTGTATCGCTGTAATGGTCATGGACAGGCGTTATCTCTTACCATCAGGAGAGCGCCTCGATCGACACATTACCTTAACATAAAAAATGAAGAGAATGATTCGATGAAGAGATAACGCATTCTTATTCTTCTTTTTTTTATAGTTGACAGGCCAGGTATTTGACAACAGCTCATGGTAAGTGACGGTGTGGTCGAAGATGGTAAAGCACTCCTAGCCTGGAATGGAACTGGCTATCTATTGAGGCTGCCGGAACACACCATTAGAAGTTTTCAACTTGAGGGTGGTAGCTAAACAGCCGAGTACTAGAATGTATGGTACCATATGGTTTCCTCACGATGTTTTCCTTCACCGGAAGCTCAAGCTCATTGTTGGGGGTTGAACCCACGCCCTTGAGATGATGATGGTGGACAGCCGTGAACGTAGCCATCTACTGTTGGACATACACCTCCCTTTCCATGAAGACCGGTTAGAAGCGGCTCGCATCCAGCGCGTTCCCGTTGTCTTCTGTAGATCGTCTGCCCACCTTGTGGGCGGACGTCCTACGCTTGCCGGTCCGTGGTCCACACCAGAACTCTAATCTGCTGTTTTATTCAATCAATTGTGATTTACCGCAAATAAAGACCAAAATAAATGCCAGTAGCTGTGATTTCACTGTAAATATATGCTCCATTTGTCCTTATATGGGAAAAAAATATTTGTATGGAAATCGTACCACCTTAAAATTAAACTACCGCATAGTAAGCCAAAATATTCAAATTAGTTTCATAAAATAAAGTTTACTATCAGTAAAAAATGTCAAATAAATACAAAAACAAAAAAAAAAAATACATACCGAATTCTGTAACGGTTGGTATACTTGTGTTTTCTATTTCAGCCGCTTTAATATCCGGTTTGAAAGCGAAGCAACTGCCTTACTCACCGTACTCAATAAAGCGGTCGCTGGAGAATTCTGCCAGTTATTTATCACATGTGGAGCCTTGGGCGCAGGGCTGCGGTCTGCTTAATATTGAAAAGGTACTTTAATTATTTACATGAGGGTTTGTTTTTGTTTCATGGTTGACGGGTTAGGTGTTTGATTACAGCTCACCTGATGTTAAGTGACGGTGTGGTATACGAGGGTAAACATACCCAGCCTGGAATGGAACTGGCTCGTGAGTGACGTGAGGCTGCCGGAACACACTGTTAGGATATTGGCGACAGATTTGATTTTGTAGCTCTGTATACAACTAAGACAGCTAGAGAGAAAAACAGACGTGAAAAGATATTGAGATGGATTTCGGGTAAGGAAGAGGAAAGAGATAGCGGAGAGATTTTTAACGACTGTTCTGTGAGTTATAATTTTTTTAAATAGTATAAAACATAATACAATAACTTTTTATGTGTGTTATGTATTTCTCTATATTTCCTAGTTATTGACATATTTCGTCTGTTTATTCCTTGAATCTTTACCGTCCTTAGGTTGCCTGGAAGAGATCACTTTTAGCTTTAATTTTCTTCTTTATGTAATCTTCTGTGTAGACTTGTATATAATAAAGAGTTAATCAATCTACTACTAGCTACATAGAAATGGTATATTGACTGTACAAAACTGAATATGTTTCGACAGGCGTTCGATCTCCTAACGACGTACCATGCAGAGCCGGAGCGCGATGTGACGTTCACTGTTCAAGTGAGTCCCAACAACTGCAAGGGTATTTTCCTGCGGCCAAGGGCCGGGGATGCCCCGCGAGACATCGGCTTGTCCATCGAGCCGGCCTTCCTGCAGGATCACGAGGATGAGGAGAGTGAGTACTATAGCTGCAGTTATAATACAAGACACATACAAATTACTTATTAATGAACAACCATTTGGATTTATTAATTATCTGATTCCCATATTTGAAGCTTTGCTTAGTTTGGGGCTAGTCGTATAGGTAAGCTATCAATTATTTGTAAATGCTGGTCATTACAACTTTATAAAGCTAAATTTTATACTTTTTTTTCTTTTTTTTTTTTTTTTCTTTGGTTTTGGCGTCGCGTTTTAGCATTTGCCAGTTTGAAGTATTTATTTATTATCAAGTTTCAAAAGGTAAATAAGTGTCCTCGTAGCTAAAGTTATAGTCAAAGTCAAGTCCCGTCATGCTTTAGTAAAGTAGTGGTGACTTTACTATAAAGCTTCGATGAAGTTTTGGAAGCAACACGAAAAGTCATGTTTCACCACATTATATCATTTTCCCACACTCGCGCTTGTGATTCCGCACTTTATGAATAAAACACCACCATTTTTATGCATAAAACACTCGACAAAACACTAGTTTTGGAAAAAAATACGACCGAGCGATACGACACTTCCCGCGTTCCCGCCAAAAAACCCATTTCATACTTTTTACATAGTGTGGTGGTCTGGTGGTTTTTGCATACACACCATTTTTTCATGTAGAATAAGTAAAGATTTTTTCTTTTTTTTCTTTCTGCTTCCAACGAGTGTAAGCAATGCATTCCTGCTTTTGGCGTGTCAATGTTGAATGTATGCAAATTTCCCTGGTATCGTACAATACAATACATACATATATCATCATCATCATCATCAGCCTATATTAGTCCACTGCTAGACATAGGCCTCTCCCAAGACACGCCGCTCAGCCCGATCTTCGGCTTTTCGCTTCCATTCACCGCCAGCTGTCCTACGTATATCGTCACTCCATCGAGTCTCAGGGCGTCCTACACTACGTTTGCCACGCGGCCTCCACTCTAGAACACGTCTACCCCAGCGGTTATCGGTCCTGCGACAGATATGTCCAGCCCATTGCCACTTCAGCTTGCTAATACGCTGAGCTATGTCTATGACTTTAGTTCTCTGGCGAATTACTTACATACATATTATATATGATAATGATATGCTAGATTTAGTAGTAGAATGTCATCGCAAAAGATATTCTTGTGTGACATTTATTATTAATTCGTAGGCACCAAGTCTACGGATGAATCGGAAATAAAAAAGTTGGATTGTATCTGTGATGGTACGTTGTTCAACTTTGTACTTTGTAGACTTAGGTTCAAAGATGCTCGATTATCTCGCTGTGTAGTTATATTAGTCGCATGTATCTTATAAGTAGGTATAAAGAACTATTATAATTATTTAGTTAAACATTTTAATAGATTCCAGTAATAAAATTAAAATAATGTGAATTTAGTTATTTATACAGGGTTACAAGCTTGGGGTCTACTCAGCCAAAAGGGGGACATAAACTAAAACATATTATTTCATTGACATTTTCATTGTTTTGACACATGCTATGATTTTGATATTTTTAAAATATGAATGGAAAAATGACCTTAACTTTGGTGTTTATTTATAAAAGATTTGTATTTGTATAGAACAGATGTCTTTTACTCGATTTGAGTTGTGTCCGTACTAAAAGTTGTTGTTGTTGACCTTTTTAGGGTTCCGTACCTAAAGGGTAAAAACGGAACCCTATTACTGAGACTTCGCTGTCCGTTCGTCCGTCCGTCCGTCCGTCTGTCACCAGGCTGTATCTCAAGAACGGTGAATGCTAGACAGTTGAAATTTTCACAGATGATGTATTTCTATTGCCGCTATAACAACAAATACTAAAATAAAATAAATATTTAAGGGGGGCTCCCATACAGCAAACGTGTTTTTTTTTGCCGTTTATATAGATAATGGTACGGAACCCTTCGTGCGCGAGTCCCACTCGCACTTGGCCGGTTTTTTCAACTTAGTTCACCCCTACCCTTGTACAAAAGTCATACACAAAAGCACAGGCTATACTCTGTCCATTATGTTAACCGCTTTTTGATAGCTCATGCAAACTTGACCACATAACTTTGTACGGCGTCTAGCAAAATAAATATTACACAAATAAATACGTTTAGTCTAGCATTCACTTGGTGGTAGATCTCCTTAGTAGGAAGTCGTCTAGGTAGGTACCACCGCAGTACCAGTTATTCTGCCGCTAAGCAGTAGTGTGCAAACATTACTGTGTTCCTGTTCCAAAGGGTACTGCAGCTAGCGAAATTACTGGGCTGTTGAGGCAAACCATCGAAAGTCTCAAAGTAATGAGCGCCAAAGCAGCGATGCCCTGGACTTTGTTTTGCTACTCAAAGTTCTGTGTATCGCTGCAATGGTCATGGACAGGCGTTATCTCTTACCATCAAGAGAACGTCTCGTTCGTCTCATTACTTTTTACATAAAAAAAAAAATTACGTCTTTACAAGATTTAATAAAAATTGCTCTCAAGTTAGCACAGCCTTGTAATGAGGTAATGCTAGACTAAACGTATTTTTTTGTGTGAGATTTATTTTGCTAGACGCTGTACAAAGTTATGTCGTCAACTTGGTATGAACTGTCAAAAAGTGGCTCAACATAATGGACAGAATACAATATGTAACATGTCATATATAAAAGTCAAACAAAGAAATGGAAAATTTTGCTCGTATCACCATTACGACTTCCAGCTGTCATGCTCACTATAGTTATATCGATTACCATCACTGCCGTCGTTCCGGAAACCAATGCCTAAATGCCAAACAGATACACCAAAAGCTATATAGTCCGTTTGCCGTACAGACAGGCAGGTGGCGGCGCGGCAGATCGCATTCGGCATGCGGCTGGCGCTGGCGGCTTCGCCCCCGGCACCCTGGCTCCACGCCCCCTTACATCTCGACTGTATGAACGCGACCAGGGCGCTCTCCCTGCGGGTTGACGTCACGTCTTTGCCTCCGGGAGCACATTTTACGAGGTAATGTCATTTGTCAATTTTGCTTTACTATACGTGTCAATTTGTATGTACTTAAGGGTTGTATATAAAATTGTATAACACACTGGTTTTTAACATTCACGGAAACATAGAAATGTCACTTTATGTCAATGTCAAAGTGTTCAAGGCATATGTTTAGTGTATTTCCGCTTAAAAGGTCGTTTTAGTTCCAACAGTGGTTGTCGATTTCAGTTAAAATTTAACCAACTTGACAATTTAAAAAATCTATCCGAAATATTACTTTATATCTAAAATTCGAAATAAGCTTAAATCTAAATAAAATATCTAGTTAAAATAATCCGCTTCTCGCTGCAGTGACCAGTTGCCGACACGTGTTTCGCCTCTACATGATGAAACCTCACGTTGTGTAGTAGACTCTTATAAAGACAGTTTTAAGCGGAAATACTCTAAATGAAAACCTTGAACACTCAAAAGGAACTTCCAGAAAGTAACGCCTAAATCAATCAAAGTCAAAGTGACAGTTCAGATGTAATAAACATTTTTAACCTACAATAATCTACATTTCACTAAAGAAAATACTTTGAGAATTTCTATGGTTAGTCTCGACATCTCGACTCTGTAATTTCGTTAGCTGTGTGGTACTGCGGTGGTACCTACCTAGACGACCTGCTGCTAAGAAGATCTACTACCAAATAAAAGTCGTTTCTCCACTGTAGTGTCAACGCGTATGACGTGGCGTGCGTGGAGAAGGGCCCGGTGTTCCGTATCCCGGTGACAGTTCTGCAAGCGCAGCACATCGACACCTCGCTGCCCGCCACGCCATCTATAACTGAAGCTAACGTGCTCTTCAAACCCGACACCATCAGAAGACATTTCGTGGTTGGTAAGTCAAGTATCTATCTAGATTACCGTCAGGAAACCATAGCGTGGTGGTAGAGTACTCTCTATTACTCGGCTGAGTAGTTGACTTGACCTTCCAAGTTGCAAATCTGCCGCCAAGCACCTAACGGTATGTTCCGGCAGCTTTGCTTGACCAGTTTCAGTCCAGGCTAGGTGTGAATTAATAACGTCACTTTTTTTTTTTTTTTTTTTTTTTTTTTTAATAGTAGATAGGCTTGCGTTTGACCGCCATCCCGCCTGATGTTAAGCGGAGATGCGGTCTACGGTGGACACTACGGTGGTCACTTAACATCAGGTGAGCTGTGGTCAAATACGTAGCTTGGAAACCATAAAAAAATACTTCAGAAGCTAATTACATCAGATATCATCTTCAACCACATCATCGCTAGCGGACTTAAGACCTACGCAGACCGGGACGGGATGGCAAAGGAGTTTGTCGTCAGTTAGCGCACATTAGCCGCTTAGATACCGCGGCATTCCAGCGCCTTACCACGGCATGACAAAGCATGTCTCGGCAGCTCTTGCGCAAATGGTGTGCATCTCCTGCTTCTCTACCCCCGCCTCACCCCGCGGTAAAGTCAAGTCAAAAGTTTTATTTACATGACAATAGTTTAAAAGGTCTTAAATTTTATAGTTAGCGTCTATTGTCAACCATTACAGTGTACAAATACATTAAATGAATTAAATAAAATTAAACAATTCTACACTACACTATAAAATAAAATATGTCAATTACATTTAAAAAAATAAATAATAATAATTACATTTAATAGATGTCATTTTAGTAATTACAAAAAGTGCATTAATGGTTGTGAGATCTTAGTAGGTATGTCACAACGAGCGCCGGTGTCATCGGCATGCCGTTGCCTACCGCAGTACGCCATGGCATCCCGCCGCGGGAGCCCGTGGCGCGTTTTTCAATGCCGTGCAATGAAATTCGATTTCGATGCCACAGACTCAGTTTAAAGCATAGCAATTCGTTGTATTTCTATATCGATAAGTTTGAATCTCTATTGGTAAAAATTTGAATCCGTTGCCAAGCCGGTCGGGTCTGCGTAGGCCTTTTCCGTATTAACAATAATCAATAGATTCGCTCACCGCTCACCGTTTCCCTCAGTGCCCAAGGAGGCGACGTGGGGCGTGCTGCGGCTGCTCACGCGGGACACGAGCTCGTCGGGCCGGTTCCTGGTGCACTGCATGCAGTTGCTCCCGCGGCGCAGCTGCCGCTCCCACGAGACGCAGAAGATGCTCAACGTCACCGCGGAGGCGCCGGCCGTCTTACCCTTCCAAGTTGTCGTAAGTGAATAGACAATACAATTTTGTTTTTTGTGTATTTACCAGTTATTGATATCGTTGTAAGATGAACACACACGCGCCATTGGTGAAATCAAGCCGTCGATAGTTCGGCACAATGATATACCAAAACGTATTTATTCTATTTCTGGGGTAGTGATTAAGTCACAAGCTAATTATTATCAATGTGTTGTTTTTTTTTGTTAAAACAGAAATTTGTGTTTTTAAAAATATTAATTTCTTCTATTTAATTCAGTTCAGTGTTCTTCCTCCCTTCTTGCGACTTGTTCAAACGAACATTGTGTTATTCCCAGGGCGATGTGACGCTGGAAGTCGCGATAGCCAAGTACTGGGCCAACCTGGGCGACATGGTGGTCGACTACAGGATAGAGTTCTACGGCGTGCGCGCGGACTGCGGGCCGCGGCTGGTGTTCCCGGCGCACGAGGGGATCGCGCGGGTGGCGCTCACGGCGCTGCGGCACCAGGACGTGCAGCCCAGCGCGCAGCTCAAGTACTCGGAACACACGTACAGGTCAGCTCAGACAATCACTACTTTTCCTGTACATTTGGTGTCATTTTCCTATACATTTGCTGTACCTTTGCTGTGCGTTCACTGTACTTTTCCTGTACACTCACTGTACTTTTGCTGTATTCTAGGTCAAACAATTTTTTTTGTAAATAATACTAAAGCATCGTAAATTGAGTTTATTTTTAGAGTTCCGTTACCCAAAGAGACTAAGACTAGACTAGGACTATTACAAAGACTTCGCTGTCCGTCTGTCACCACCCTGTATCTGAATCGTGAACCGTGATAGTTGACAGTTAAAATTTTCACAGATGATGTATTTCTGTTGCCGCTATAACAACAAATACTAAAAAACAATAAAATCAACAAACGTGATTTTTTTTGCTGTTTTTTTTTTTTTTAAATTCAAAACAGACTGGCGTTTGACCACACTCTGCCTGATGTTAAACAGTAGTGTGGTCTAAGATGGAGCACGCGTACCTAGAAGAAACCTATTTACTCTAGACTAAACCTAAACCTACTACTCTACTCTACTCTAAACCTATTTACCTATCTGTTTTTGTAGATAATGGTACGGAACCCTTCGTGCGCGAGTCCGACTCGCACTTGACCGGTTTTTTAATGACATTTGGTATGTCAATATGACAAGTTTATTTTTTTTATTAATATTAAGATTTTATTGTCCCACTGCTGGGCAAAGTTCACCCTTTCCTCTTTCCATGCTGTCTAATATGACTAGCGGTCGAAATAAACGAATTACTAGTTTTAGTTACTCGATGTACATGAATGAACCTTGTTCCAGGCCAGTAGAGTCCAAGTTGGTGCCTCTGACCGCCCGTGACGTGATACCTCCAAGCAGACAGATATACCAACTCATAAACACATACAACTTCCACATTGCCAAAGCGACGGAGGTGGGTCCCTTATAGAATAGAATAGAATAGAATATAACTTTATTAAACACTAAAAACTTACAAATTAAACACAGATCACAATTAATACAAATATGAAACAAACAAAAAAATAATAATTGATTGATTCAGGCGTTACTTTGCGGAAGTTCATTTTGAATGAACTAAAACTAAATATAAACATTGAACATTCAAAAAAATAATAAAAAAAGAAGATGAAATATAACAAAATCATGTAATAGATACTTGATGTATAAGGGCGGTCTTATCGCCTAGAGCGATTTCTTCCAGACAACCTTTGGATGGAAAGAAGAGTAAATAAATATAATAGATAATATATATGTTTTTATAACTTACTAATTAACAAATACTTTACAATTTATTGACAATTTTACTTGGCGGTAGATCTCCTTAGCAGGAGGTCGTCTAGTTAGGTACCACCGCAGTACCAGCTATTCTGCCGCCAAGCAGTGTGTAAACATTACTGTGTTCCCGTTCGAAGGGTACTGCAGCTAGCGAAATTACTGGGCTGTTGAGACTAACAATCGAAAGTCTCAAAGTAATGAGCGTCAAAGCAGTGATGTCCTGGACTTTGTTTCGTCACTCAAAGTTCTGTGTATCGCTGCAATGGTCATGGACGGGCGTTATCTCTTACCATCAGGAGAGCGCCTCGATCGTCTCATTACTTATAAACAAAAAAAATACATTACATTCCCTTTTGGATTTCCAGTTTCAATAATTGCAAGTTGCATTGCTGCAGGTATCGCCAATGGTGTCGCTGCTGTGCGACATGTTGTACGAGTCAGAGTTTGAAGCGCAGATGTGGATGCTGTACAACAGTTGCAAGCAACTCATGGCCGTCGGTGACGCTTACCCCTCAAAGGTATCTTTTTTTAACCTACTTCAAGAAAAGAAGAAAGGTTCTCAATCTATGTGTGTTGTATTATAACAGTTTATGTGTATGTTATCTAGTATTTTTAATCTGCTTCAAAAATGAAAGTTCTCAATTCGTCGATTTTTTTCAATTCATTTACTGTATACTCAAAGACGCCTGAACCGATTTGGAAAATTCTTTTTTGTTTCAATGGGTATACTTCCCAGGGGGTCCCATTTATATTTTAACGAAATCAATCAAGCTGGGTTAAAAAAAAAAAAAAAAATTGTATAGATTGTCGATGATATTTTCGTTTATTAGGAAACCTCGCTGTCTCATTGGAGCAGTGCGTTTAGTTGGTCATGGAGTCGGTTTTTTTAAATTGCAAATGTATACCTACTTGTCTATATTATAAATTGTTTGTTGACAATTCATGTCACAATACGAGTGTCATACACCACGGGTTTTTATTAACGTAAAGTTTTGGAATGGGGCGACACGACTCTTTCCGCGTCCCCAGATACATCTAATAAAAAAAAAACATTTCCTTTCTTTCTTAATCTAAGCCGGATTATATAGACAATAGACAACAATTTATTTGTGATATAAAACAAACAAATTTCTATTACATTAACAATATCTACAAAAATAAATGAATTAAACACAAAAAACGAAACGAAAAAAGAAAGATATAAATTTTATATGACATACTAGCTGCGCCCCGCGGTGTTACCCGCTACATAAATAAAAATATCGCAGGACATTACACACAGCGCCATCTGACTCCAAACTAAGCAAAGCTTGTGCTATGGAAGACAGATAACTGATAGAATACTTAAATAGTTTGTTTGTTTGTTTATTTTTTTTTGTAAATACATACTTATAATACATACAGTACACCCAGACACAGAACAAACATTTGTTTATATCACAAAATGCTTGTCCTGGGTGGGAATCGAACCCACGCCCTTCAGCTCTTGGAGCAGACATACTATCAATGAACCAACAGGGCTGTAAAGATGTTTTCAGGATAAAAAGTAGCCTATGTGTTAATCCTGAGTGTCAGCTACCTCCATACCAAATGTCATCCAAATCCGTTGAGTAGTTTTTGCGTGAAAGAGTAACAAACATCCATCCAAACTTTCATATTTATAATGTTAGTGGGAAACCAGTCTCTAATTTAAAAAAAAAATATTTTCTCCAGTATTCCGTGAAGCTGGAGAAGGGCGACTACGTCCTACGCCTGAACGTGCGGCACGACAACAAATCTCTGCTGGAGAAGCTGCAGGAACTACCCGTGGTCATCCAGCAGCGGTTGTCGCAGCCCATCACCCTGGACGCGTACTGCTCGCAGCCCGCCGTAAGTATACTTTAAAAAAGATGCAAATACAAATACAAATCATTTATTAATAACACCAAAGTTGCAGGTCATTTTTCCATTCATATTTTAAAAATATCATATATCGCACCCCTGGATCTAAACAGCGATTAACTCAAAAAAACACTTTTTGGGCAAAAGGCGAAAAATTGATTACTGTTCCCTGTGCACTGCAAGACTTTTTTGTGTAGATTTATACATTTTATATGCAGGTAGAACAAAGATTAGGAGTAGGAGTCTTGTGTTTTAATCATGTTTTGGGACTGAAAATTGAATTTTGAAGTTATTTCTCTATTGCTTAATAAAACATGTATATTTGTTTTATTATTTTTAGTTAAGCCCATGTTCCCGAGCCAACTAATAACTTAATTCATGTTAAGTTTTTAGTTGGCTCTCTTTTGAAGGCGCAACACACTTAAAATGTTATAACATTTTGTGTTATTTATAATTATGTAGTTCCCATTCATGGAGCAGTCTGTGACCAACAGTAGGGGTATATTGGGCGATGAATTAGCAAGAAAATACTAGAAGTACTGAAATCAATCAATCAATCTGGTGTCATCAGGCGTCGAGTAGTGAAGATATTTTTAAATCTGTTTTATTGGTCGGTAGATATTGACATAGGAAATTCGATGGTGTGCATAACTAAAAAAACGAGATTTTTGAGTTAGCTCCCTTTAGATCTAGGTGTGCGAATATCATAATTATATCAAATTATGATGCTGCTTTTCAGACTAGGTATTTGACCACAGCTCACCTGATATTAAGTGACGATGTGTTCTTATTCTTACACAATATGTCTTCATGTGTTTTCCTTCAATGGCATCTCAAGCTCATTGTCTATCATCGCTGATACGTACTTTTTCGGCTGGTGCCACAACAGGTGTTTATTTTGGATTAAATTTATTAATTATTATTATTTTATTGTAATTTAATTTTTGATTCTTTTTTTATATGTCGAATTATCAAATTGAAATTTTAAATTTAATCCACTAATATTTTAATTTAATTTATTTTTATTCGTTTTTTTAATTTACTTGTAACTTATGTTATCAGTAAAATACTATGACTATGACTATGGCAGTCTGTCGTGATCTAAATATACTATTTTAATATTGATCTGTGTGCAGGCCCTGACTGGCGGTAAGAAGTTCAGTTCGTCGTCTTTAACTAGCGGAAACATACTGCCGATCTACTTCACTACAGTGCCTTCCGATAAGTGAGTATTTGTTGTTTACAACAACTAGCAGACTAGTTCGGTATCGTTTTACTTAATAAAAGATGTTTCAAGGTTAACTAGCGGATTAGATCACTAATGTTTTACTAATTACCGACGTTTCAAGGTTAACTAGTAGACTTGATCCGTATTGTTTGACTAAGAAACAATGTTTCGAGGTTAACTAGCAGACTAGATCGGTATTGTTTTACTAATAAATGATGTTTGGAGGTTAACTAGCAGGCTAGATCGGTATTGTTTTACTAATAAACAATGTTTCAAGTTCAACTAGCAGACTAGATCGGTATTGTTTTACTAATAAGCGCTGTTTCAAAGTCAACTAGCAGACTAAATCGGCATTGTTTTATCAATAAACGATGTTTCAAGGTCATCTAGCAGGCTAGATCGGTATTGTTTTACTAATAAACGATGTTTCAAAGTCAACTAGCAAACTAGATCGGTATTGTTTTATTAATAAAAGATGTTTCAAGGTAAACATACTGGTCTAATCTGCACCAGTATTGTGATACTAATAAACGACGTTTAATTTTTGTTTTTTGCTTTACCTGCAAGGGCTCATCGGAAGACCAGCGCTGGTCATGCCACATTAGTATGACCAGCATTATGCTGAGGTGAGCCCGTATTTTGTAACTGTCTGTCTGTTTGTTCTAGGTGTTATCTCTTACCATTAGAAAATCATTTTTGACTTTGATTTCTTTTTTTGCGCAGAATTAACCGGTCGAATCTGTCCGGCGCGTCCCTCACGGGCACTCTCACAGTGGCCAAGGACGAGTTGGGGCGCAAGGTGGACTCGATTCCCATTCTGTACACGGGGTGCGAGTCGACGCGTCGCTCGCAGACGCCGCGCGAGAAGGGCAAGCCGCACGAAGAGTATATGGAGGCTTTGAAGGACTTTGGCACCACCTGGCTCGCAAAATTAGGTATGTGTCTGGTTTTTTTTTATGTTAGACATTGTGTTTGACAGCTCACCTGATGGTAAGTGACGGTGTGGTCGAAGATGGTAAAGCACACCTGAAGGGAACTGACTCTCAAGTGAGGCTGCCGGAACACACCACACGTAAGATGCTTAGCGGTAGATTTTCAACTTGAGGGTGGTAGCTAGCCAGCCGAGTAGTAGAGAGTACCCTACCACCATGCCGTGGTTTCCTCACGATGTTTTCCTTCACCGGCAGCTCAAGCTCATTGTCGGGGTTTGAAACCACGTTCTTCGGAATGCGAACCGACCGCGCTAACCATTGAACTATCATCGCTAAACATGCAAACACACTCATAAACTTCGCTTTTACAATATTAATGTGATTATTTCCAGAGGGTGATAAATTGGAGCAAGTGTACGAGGAAATGCTAGAAAAGTTTCCCGCTTACTTGGGAGCGCACGTCGCGTACTTGCAGGGAATCGACTCCCCGACTGATCCCAAAAAGTAAGCGCTGCACTCAAATTTAAAATAACATTCGCGATTAAGGTGGTTCGATTTCCATACAAATAAATTTTTCCCATTTAAAGACAAATGGAGCGTAATTTTACAGTGAAATCACAGCTACTGGCATTTATTTTGGCCTTTTAGAAATCACAATTGCTTGAATAAAACAGTAGATTATCATTAGCATAAATTATATTCAAAAATCATTTATAAATTAGATTTTATGCTATTAATCTACTGTTTTGTGCAATTGTGATTTACCGCAAATAAAGACCAAAATAAATGCCAGTAGCTGTGATTTCACTGTAAATATATGCTCCATTTGTCCATAAATTAAAAAAAAAAATTGTATGGAAATTAAACCACCTTAACCGTTGCAGCGATACACAGAACATTAAGTAACAAAACAAACATAAGCACATACAAACTAACAAAGCTCCACAGGCACTGGGGTCACGGACCCTGGCATCGCTGCTTTGGCACACATTACTTTGAGACTTTTGATGGTTAGTCTCGACACCTATAGTACCCTTCAAACCGGAACACAGCCGTGTTTTCACACTACTGCTTGCAGCGGTATATCAGAATTGTATTCCATGATATTTTGTTTGTTTCGGCAGACTGCCCCACGCCGACGAAGAGCCGGACGTTACGACGGCGTGGTGCGAACAACTGGTGGCCACCTCGGATAAGGTAACTGGACTATCTTTAAAAAAAAATACAACTGATTGATTGATCGATCGATCGATTGATCAATTGATCGATTGATTGATTGATCAATTGATCGATCGATCGATTGATTGATCAATTGATCGATCGATCGATTGATTGATTGATTGATAAATTGATCGATTGGTTGATTAACTCTATTGTACACACTAAAAATAATACAATACAGATGAAATAAACTTAATTAACATCACTCAAGGAATCAATCAAAAAAGGAAAAAAAATCTTCCTTTCTTGAAGTCTGTTAATAATAAGGGACCTTCCATAAATTACGTTGTGGGGCACTTGTCGGAAGGTAAAAGAAACTCGAATCGTTGTTGTACTCTGTCGATCATTTAATTTTGTATGGGCCGCCTTACACGTTCAATCATGATCACGATCCGCGATCCGCGATCATGATTTCAAAATTTCTAGATATTATGCGATCCGGAGCATCAGTCCGTCAATCCGCTTCGTACACGATCAGTCTGGATCGCGATCATTGATCGCGGATCGCGGATCGCGCGCTACGTGTACGGGCTGCCTATTTCCGATAAACAATTTTTGCTATCTCCATCCATTATTAGTGTGCCCAGTTTCTAAAGTTACATCGAATGATGATGATGCGCGAGTGAGACGGCTTCTTGTTTTGTCTCGCTCGCACACTATAAATATACGAGCGAGACCTTGCGCGCGCCAGTCTACGCGTGCCGCCCGCACGGGACGGTTGTCGTCGCTTTGCGCTCTGCCATGCTTAACGATGCCGCTCGTAGTCACTACAACGTCACACGAATTTCATGATTTTTTTTTGCCCCTCCCCCGTCCTTGTCACAGCTGGTCACATATTTTAGCTTCATATAGAAAATTTACCTTAAATGTACTTGGCGGTAGATCTCCTTAGCAGGAGGTCGTCTAGGTAGGTACCACCGCAGCACCAGTTATTCTGCCGCTAAGCAGTAGTGTGTAAACATTACTGTGTTCCGGTTGGAGGGTACTGCAGCTAGCGAAATTACTGGGCTGTTGAGACTAACCATCGAAAGTCTCCAAGTAACGAGCGCCAAAGTTTTGTTACTCAAAGTTCTGTGTATCGCTGCAATGGTCATGGACAGGCGTTATCTCCTACTATCAAGAGAGCGTCTCGTTCGTCTCATTACTTTCTTACATAAAAAAAAAAAAACAATGCTCAAATCCAGGAAAAATCGAGAACAAGCTTACCGTGCTCGCGGCATCTCGATTGGAAAAAATGTGATGTCATAGAATTTGGGATCCCCCCCCCCCCCTTTGTCACACAATGTCACACTTCGTCGACCCCCTTAACGTGTGACGTAATTTATACATGGCACTTTAATATGTGTGTTTGTTTGTCGTTTGTCAGGTGATAAAGGCGGTTGACCAGGACAAGCTGCTCGCGTATCTCGGGATGAAGAACGACACGAGGAGCGATGCTAGTAAAATTAAACAGTTAGTACAATATTACACTTTGTAAATATATAGACTAATTTAATTATGATTTATTTATTTTTGTACATTTACTATGTCTTATATGCAGTCAGATATTTGGATTTTTAATTTTTGTATTTTTTTTTTGTAGAATTCAAATTTTTATTTGCTTTATAATTCTTAGTATATTTATAAAATTTGCAAACTTTAACCTAAAATTGTATGTAGCGATGATAGCGTTTGGTCTAACCCCAGCAATGAGCTTGAGCTGCCGGTGAAGGAAAATATCGTGAGGAAACTATAGCGTGGCAGTAGGGCACTAGTACTCGGCTGGCTAGCTACCACCCTCGAGTTGAACGTCTGTTGGCAAACCTAACGGTGTGTTTTGGCGGCGTCACTTGAGAACCAGTTTCTTTCCAGGATAGGTGTTTCTAGACTTAGAATGTTAATCATTAAAAAAACAGAAAACTGATAGAATGCCTATTTTTTTTTTGTCATTAGAACATACTTTTAACATAAACGGAAATAGACACAGAACAAACATTTACATTTACATTCACATAAATGTTTGTCCTGGTGGGAATAGAACTCACGACCTGCCAGCTCTCGGAGCAGATATTCTACCAAGTGAGTTAACAGGGACAGTCACACAAAGTAAGTCATAGTTGAGTCATGAGGCGGTTTGTAGTTAGAAATAATAATTCGTTTGACAACCCTGTTGGTTCATTGGTAGTATGTCTGCTTCAAGAGCTGAAGGGCGTGGGTCGTTTCCCACGCAGGACAAACTTTGTGGTACAAACACATGTTTGTTCTGTGTCTGGTTGTTCTGTATGTATTTACAAAAAAAAAGTATTTAAGTATTCTATCAGTTAGTTTGGGGTCAGACAACGCTGTGTGTAATGATATTTATTTATTTATATTTATAATAAAGTAGAGTGTTCGTTGCACGTTCAGGGAGCAGGAGAAGCAGCGCGGGCACCTGGTGGAGGCGCTGTGCCGGCGCGGCACGGCGCTGTGCCGGCTGCGCGCGCTGGCCGCGGGCGGCGCCGCGCGCGACAAGCTGGCCGCCGCGCTGCACGAGAACCTCGCCGACCTGCTCAAGTACACCGACCTCACCGACTCCAAGGTAACACTGCAAAAAAAAATGTGTTTTGTTTATGGTTGACAGGCTAGGTGTTTGATCATAGCTCACCTGATGTTAAGTGAAGGTGTGGTCGGGTCGATGATGGTAAAGCACACCTAGCCTGGAATGGAACTGGCTCTCAAGTGAGGCTGCCGGAACAGACCGTTAGATGTTTGGCGGTAGATTTATTAATTTCACAATAGAAACCCCAAAAAATTGTATAAAATTTTCTTTTTAAATTTTCTTGCTATCAAAGTCTTAGCAATATCATATTTAGCTGTATCTATTATTATGTTTAAGATTTGTCATTATTTAATGTTATTTATACAGTCGTGTCACAGTATTTATTGATATTTTGTCGCCAGGCGATCCACTACGGCATATGGCATTGCTTTTCCTTCCAACAATGGGGGCGGGCTATCAAACTACTCAACAAGCTCCTCGAGGAGCGCCCGTCCCGGGAGGTGGAGGAGCGGCTCGTGGAGGCCTACAAGCAGCTCAAGTGGGACCACTTGGCGGACTTTACGCAGAAAGCTATACCTATCAAGTACCCGCCCTCTTACAGACCGTTCTAGTAACTTATGCCCGAGTGGTGTCAGAGTTGCAGCTTCGAAATAGCTTGAGGCAACTTGCCCATGCCAGCGTTTCAGTGTTACACGAAGAACTTTATTGAACTAGGAGGGGGCTAGTATATCAATTTGCGAGATAAACGACTGCGACTATCGTAGGATGATGATGATGAAAAAGTACAACTTAAAATGATAGTAAAACAAATACAAATTACAAATGTTTTATTGATAACACCAATGTAACACCACACCGTCACTTGACATCAGAAGAGCTTTGGTCAAATACCAAGCCTGTCCACCATGAATAAAAACTAAAAAATGTAAAATAATTTCAAATAAGTGTCAATTAAAAAAAAAAACACTGATTACATGTCAATAATTGTCAAAAAAAAAAGTACATAATAGTCATTATAAAACATGTCAATATAAAAATGTTGTCAAATATAAAAATATGTCAATATAAAAAATATTGTCAAATATAAAAATATGTCAATATAAAAAATATTGTCAAGTCGGGAGTGAATGGTAACTTTTTTTTTCACATATTTGACTACAGTGTTCGTACTAACGTAATTTTCGCAAATTAATATGCTAGATCCATTTTGTTCATCAATTGCCTCGAGCGTCTGGTTTCGTGTACCATCATGTCGGAGCAGTGGTAATTGTTTATGATGAGGTATTCGTCACTAAGCGCGTTACCACCGCCTTCTGTTGTCATTTTTACCATATTATCGAATACCCTGTTGTAAACGGTTACCGTTGTGCTTACCACCCTACGATGAGGGTTAGATTATGAGAGTTTTTAATTGCCACAGTTCTGCAAGTTTTAACTAGATGGCGCTTTATTAAAGTCTATCGTTTGCAATGAGAGGAGTTTAGAAAAAAGTTTAGGTCAACTCGGTAGATGGCAGCAGTTGGCAGTGCAACTATTGTAACTTTCTTCGTTTTGTTTGTGTTTGATATTTTTTTGCTAGGGTCAAAATTGTTTTTATATTTTGTTAGGTCATTTAGAAAAAATCAGCTTATCGAAGTCAATTTTGTGCGTATCGAAGTTTTTTTTGTATTTTTTATGTACACAAACACAAATTCTGGATAATAATACAACATGGTTAAATTAAACGTGTTTTCGGCATAACTCCGCAATTTTTAAGCTGATCTTAAATGAAGACTACATGTCAAAAACTCGACTGTTGACAATGTCATTTTCGTAGATTTTTTTTCGGTTGACATTTCATAAAAAATTAATTGACATTAGCGCTCTTCTACTCTGCAGCGCAATAGCGTCATCTAGTAAAAACCTCTAAAATATGGCACAGTGAAAAGCTCTCATCAAAAGTGCCCGAAACGCTGTACCCTGTAAACGCTCTATGCCCTGTTGTAAACGCCACTCGCGGTCAATACAAAGAAAAGTTGAATTGCCATGTACAAATACAAGCTTCGCTTTACATTATCGTTATCGCTATAAATGAAATTGTTAGCAAAATAAGTATAAATAAATAGCTAATTGTGAAATGTAACGGTCGCACAATGGACATGAATAATATTCATCATTGGCTTTCTCAGTTCTAGTTAAAGGTGATCTGACACATAGCGCGTCGAACTCGGCGCTTTATTCAAAATTCATACCAACTAGGTACTTATTGCTCTGTGGAAATTCGGTATGTAAAGAAAAAAATAATTTACTGATCCCAAAACCATTTCGAAATATTACATTTTACGCTTAAAACTTTAAACTATGAGATAGGGGTTATATTTTAATAAAATAAATCTGACTTTCAATTGACCTCTAATGACGTCACATAGTAGGCTGTGTAGGGTTACTTTCAGTGCCAAAAAAAAAAAGCAAAGGCAAACCAAAACAAAATCTGTCAATGTCAAATCGACAGCAGCCATAATAATAACCTGTACGTAGAGTTGTTTTTCGCTTTATTGATACAAATATCTGAATTATTTTGCTTTAAACGTTACTCGGACTCTGAATATCGCTTTTATTAGGCTATGATATAAGATTTGTTTATTTCATGTTAATTGCCAAAGTCAATCAAATGTGTCAAAATAGCTACAATGCATACTTTTTTATTCTACATGGCACTATGCACACATATATATCTCCTACTAAGCCCACTTTATGACGTTATCACTAGTTTTAAGAAACTTATTAACAATCAACTACCGCATAGAAAACTAAAATATTTAAATTAGTTTTTGTAGTATTTATTTATTTTCATACAATAAAGTTTACTATCAGTAAAAAAACAAAATAAATACAAAAAAAAAACCTTTACATACCGAATTTGTTGCAGCTTATTATGTGGTCGAATTATTTGCGGGAAAAGATACGAGTTTGAAATTATGAATCTACCATGTTATTTTGCTGTAGGTAGTGCGTAAAAACTATGTATTGATAAGTTTTTTTTTGTACGGGAATGCTCAAGTTTAAGGTGGTTCGATTTCCATACAAATAAATGTTTGCCATTTATGGACAAATGAAGCATACATTTACAGTGAAATCACAGCTACTGGCATTTATTTTGGTCTTTATTTGCGGGAAATCACAATTCCTTGCATAAAACAGTAGATAATTAGCATAAAATGAAATTTATGAATTTATGATTCTTGAATAAAACAGTAGATTATGCTAATAAATCTACGGATTTATTCAAGCAATTGTGATTTACCGCAAATAAAGACCAAAATAAATGCCAGTAGCTGTGATTTCATTGTAAAATTATGCTGCATTTGTCCATAAAAGGAAAAAAATATTTGTATGGAGATCGAACCACACTAACCAAAGTATTGGGATCAATTTTAAGTGTGCTTCACATTATCGCAGTCTTCGGCATCAGCCATGGTAGTGGTCGCAAAAGCAGTCATCAAATGCCGTGTAGGTTTATTGGTTGCTGTCCGCCATCACAATCGCGGCAGTGTGATCACATATTTTTCGTCTGTCTAAGGCAAACATTAAACGTCACTGTTCCCGTATAAATCAAAACAAATATGATCGCATTCATTTCCACAGTATGCTCTACATTTTAAACTGCGAGGTAAACAAGAAATTATTGTTATATTTTTATTTTATTATAAAAAATTGTCCAAATGAATTATGTATTGTAGATATATAAATAACATTGGCAATTGCCAAGTTGCATGACTATAAAATTGAACGTGAATAAATTGTTACGTAACACAGTATTTTGACAATGAAATGACTTAAAATTAGTTAAAAGTTTGTTTTTGTGTGCAGTGGGGACTGTAGGTACCCTTAGTTCAGAAGGGCTAGCATAGAAACTATTGGGAGTTACGTAAAAAGGTTTCAATAAAAAAAAAAAAATACTTTTATTTACGCCCGATATTGCTATCTCAATATTTATAGAAATGTACGTTTTCGTAAGGTACTTTACATACTGATAGTTTCTGTGCTAGATGCAGTTAGTTTTAATATAATTTTATAAGTTTTAAAGTCATAAAATAAACACAGGGTGCTGTATTTCAGTTGTATTTGTGCTCAAAATAATCATAATTGTATATGACGAATATGAACATTAAATGGGGCTGATTCTTTTACACTATTTTCTGAATTAAATTTATTAACTTTGTTGTCATCATTTGCTAAGAAATAGAAATGGAAAAAGGCAGAAAAAATATATTACACAAGTATCGCATACCCAGAAATGACTTGTGGAAAGTGTTATGTCGGAAGTCACAGGCCTAAACACGAAGGGTGACCGGACTGTAACTTCAGCCTTAGCGAATTCATATACACCATTGAACCTCTTTTTTAGTTTTTCCCTCACTTAAAAGAGGAATCTATTGAACCCAAAAATAAGCACATAATTATAATACATTTACATAGTTTAATCTGTAGTGTAGCTGAAGTAACGTTATTACCAATTTTTTTAAACCAACTTCTTGTTTTCTCTATAGTTATTTCTGGAGTTGTCCTACAATCTAGTTAATTATTGTCCTACAACCAATTTTCATTGTATTAAGCCACAGGAAGAGCTTAGAGAAATTATGTGCAAAAAAAATTGTGGTGTTTCATTTAACGGATTCATGTAAAGGTGGTTCGATTTCCATACAAATAAATGTTTGCCATTTATGGGCAAATGTAGCATAATTTTACAGGGAAATCACAGCTACTGGCATTTATTTTGGTCTTTATTTGCGGTAAATCACAATTCATAAATTTCATTTTATGTTAATATAATCTACTGTTTTATTCAAGCAATTATGATTTACCGCAAATAAAGACCAAAATAAATGCCAGTAGCTGTGATTTCCCTGTAAAATTATGCTACATTTGCCCATAAATGGCAAACATTTATTTGTATGGAAATCGAACCACCTTAAGATAGATTAGCAAATATTAACCAGACAGATTTGTGGATTCGGTCTGAGTCGAGAAGAAGAGAAGGAAGTATGTTATCTCTTTCACTCTCCTCTTCGGTTGGATCCAAGCTACAATTTTGTTACACTGTGAAAATGTGTATTGTTTTAAAACAACATTGCTTTAGAAATCGTGCTGTGAATGATTTCTATGATGATGAATGATTTCTAAAGCGATGATTATGCTTTTGCGATTTGAGCATTGCATTGTTGTAAGCGTATGAAATCATTGTATATTATTATTTTCACTGTTGAATGAATATATAAGACAAGATGAACTTATAGTACACATATATAAATATATTTACTGAAATCAATCATTTTAGGGTTCCGTATAGAAAATATTTTAAGGAACCCAGTTACTAAGCATCTGCTTTCTAAATAAATTAAATTTTTAATAGTAGATATGATCTAATCACTGTGTGCATAGCGAGCCATAACCATAGCGAGATATAACGGCTAACAAAAAATTTCTTAAATAACACAAAAATTCGAATATTAATGCGCTGCCTGAGTGGGTGTTCCCTGTTGCGTATAATCTGGGTGTCTTCAAGTCGAGAGTGAATCAGTATCTTCTAGGCAAGCGTGCTCCATCTTAGACCGCATCGTCACTCAACTTCAGGTCAGATGGCGATCAAACGTAAGCCTATTTCGTAATAAAAATAAACAAATGTAAAACCGACTTCAAAAATACATCAATACTAAAAAGAGAAAAATAAGTAATTCAAAATATAGGAATGTGTAACAATTCTCTTATACAAATTTACGATTTTGTTAAAATAACTTACGTAAATACTAAATTATTACAAAGATTTTAAACTTGATCTGTTTGAAGTCGGTGCCAAGCCCAAAAATAATAAGATGTATGTTAATACATCTTATTATTTTACATATTCAAATAAAATAAATAAATATCGTAGGACTAGGTATACACACAGCGCTATCTGACCCCTACTAAGCAGAGCTTGTGTGATGGAAGTCAGATAACTGATAGAATACATAAATACTTCTTTTTTTTGTAAATACATATTTACAATACATACAGAACACCCAGACACAGAACAAACATGATTGTGTTTATTCACAAAATGTTTGCCCTGAGTGGGAATCGAACCCACACCCTACAGCTCTCAAGGCAGATATACTACCAATGAGCCAACGGGGCTGTCATTCGGTGATATGTGCAAGTTTAAAATTAAAAAAAATTATAGCAAGTGACACTCAGGATGTGTAAGGATTCTAACGATATCCAAATCGGTTCAGGCATTTAAAAGTAATGGTGGTATAAAGAAATTAACATACATACATACATACATACATACATACATACATACATACATACATACATACATACATACATACATACATACATACATACATACATACATACATACATACATACATACATACGTACGCGAATCTCGAAAACGTAAATTCCTTTTTTGGGAAGTCGTATAAAATGTGGGACTCGTAATAGAACATGTTCAATTGTAGTAAGATGTTGCTCTATTTAAAAAAAATAGTTATCTACACCTAAACGTTAAACTTTGCGTGATTATAGTGGCCCTAAAGTATAATAAAACAAACTATAAAAATCGGTCAAGTGCGAGTCGGACTCGCGCACGAAGGGTTCCGTACCGTTATATATTAAAAAAATCAAGTTATATGGGAGCCCCCCTTAAATGTTTATTTTATTTTATTTTTAGTATTTGTTGTTATAGCGGCAATAGATATACATCATCTGTGAAAATTTCAACTGTCTAGCTGTCACCGTTCTTGGGATACAGCCTGGTGACAGACGTACGGATGGACAGCGAAGTCTCAGTTTTACCCTTTGGGTACGGAACCCTAAAAACTGGTCATGAACGAGTCGGTAATCACATTAAATTTCAAACCGGACCAAATAAAAATAATTATTTTTACATAATACAAATTTATACAAATATTTTATTGATAACACCAATGTTACAAGTCAAATTTTAGTGAAATCATTTTTAATAAAATGATTATGTCAATGAGTTAAAACAAAATGTCAAATAAAGTACATAATATGTCTGTATAAAAACTTGTCAAAACATAAAATATGGCAATATAATAAAAAGACAAAAAATTCGTAATAATTACAAACTAGTAATATAATAATCTTTTAGTTTGAAATACCTACTCGTCAATGCAATAAAATAATGTCTCTAGCAGCCACGATCTTAACTTACGAAGTGCGTCCGACTCGCTTTTGACACTCGCCAACATCAGTCTGTGGCGTGATATATTTATTGTGTTATGTTTTACGTTGTATTGTATTGTATACATTTGCAAGAATTAACTAGTTTAGCTATATTTTTGTACTGGGTGCATTTCTGTTTTTGTAACAGCGCCGTATGTAAAATAGTGTAATTCAATAAATTTGTTGTTAATAAGGAGAAATAAAATGATTATTTGAACGAGCTTGTGTATTTCTTTACAAACTTTATGACTATGAAACTGAACAAAGGAAGTGCAGCCTTTGCCTTTGCTTCGTTGTTGATTGCTAGAAAAGGTTCGAAGCAATTAGGTTACAAAGTGTTTTGAGTGCTGTCCTGGAAGACTAATTAATGAAAAAAAAAAACGGTAAGTAGACAACTTGAATGTTTTGCAGTATAATGGGTAAGTTGTTCTTCTTTGAGAGCTATGTGTGTTCGATTCCTACCCAATACAGACATTGATGTAAATCAGTAGGTAATATTTATTGGCCATAAATAACAATAATGATAAAGGCAAGTCACATGTACAAAAAAAACCTTACGATTACACTTTCATGAATGAAGCTATACCTATATGAGTACTTAACCTAATCTAATGTTGATGCAATGTGATGGTTTTTTTAATGTTATAATAATGAGAAACGCGACGCTCTCCTGATGGTAAGAGATAATGCATGGCCATTGCAGCGATATGGGAGTATATAACTATTATTATAGTAATAAAACAAAGTCCAGCCCCCGTAGTACTCTGAGCTACTTATAGCGATACCTGTTAGACACTCAAGAAGTGGCTACGCGACCATAAATCGTATGTCTGCACAATATGGTTCGCATTCGCGTAGCTTTTTCGTGAGCGCTTAACAGATATCGAAATAAGAAGCTCAGGGTACAGGGGCTGGTCTTCGCTGCTTTGGCGTTCATCACTTTGAGACATTCGATGGTTAGTCTCAACAGCCCTTTACGCTAGCTGCAGTACCCTTCAAACTGGAACACAGTAATCTTTACATACTGTTGCTTGGGGGCGGAATATCTGGTACTGCGGTGGTACCTACCTAGACGACCTGCTAAGAAGATCTACCACCGAGTAGGTAAAGTTGTTTAGTGTCTGTACATATTCCGAATCAGTCCTGTTTTTTCATAAACTATCCCACTGCTGGGCGCAGGCCTCTTCTCATTGTGAAGGGTAAGGCCATAGTCCACCACGCTGGCCAAGTGCGGGTTGGCAGACGTCACACACCTTCAACTTTTTTTTAAGAACTTCATGATATTCTCGTTCACCGTTTGAAGTAATTAGCAAAACATATATATTATGACTTAGAACCCAGGACCTCCAGATTGGAAGCCAGATAAACTCCCATGTAGGCTGCCGAAACTTCGATGTATGTATTCAAAGAAATTGAAGTATTTCTATCTGTTATTTGATTCTTATAGTATCTACCTACAAGCTTTACTTATTTTGGAGCAGGATGGCGATGTGTGAAATATCCACCGATATTTATAACAATCGATCGATATCATCGTCTCCGATATCTCAGCATTAACTTCGAGTAAAGGGGACAATCTGTTAGTACGCACGTACCCTACTCCATTTCCACGCTAAAACACAGATAAATAGCCCATTGGGCGAGGTACGCACTAGAATATTTATCTAGAACTAATTGACAAACAACATCCCTTCGTAGGCAATGTATCGCAGAAACAATAGTATAAATGAAACGAAAAGAGGTACGTCGGCCGTCGCTTGCGACTCAAATATTCATGGTGCGCAGAATAAGATATAAAACGTATGTACGTAAACGTATATGTACCTATATTCAGCGGCGGCCTTAGCTGTTGCGAGGCCCGGGGCGACAGATCATTGTGAGGCCCTTTTTCTTTGAGTCCGTTTTACTAGAAAATTTGTGGCCTGAACATGCTTGCACTAATAAAGAAATCGTGCGTTCAGGGGGGGGCGAGATATACATACATATATATATATATATATATATATATATATACATATAAAGAATACGTTTTTAATCTGTCATTAAATATAAAACATGTCACAATAAAATGTCAAAGTTGTAATGTCACTTAACGAATACTAATAATAATAAAACAATAATAAAACAAATAAATAACTTATCAAACTAAAACAACCCGCCCCTGACCGTTCCCGGCGCAAAGGTGCCCATCACACTCGCCGCATTTCCGCGCTGAATGGCAATGGCCAACCTCTGCACCAGGAACGAACCGGAGCGGGAGTCGCCTGTCCTATCCCTAAGCCTGTGACCTATTTCGCTAATAAACTTTTTCGCCTCGGTCCCCCAGCAACCCAGAGTCTCCACTGCGACCGGTACGAAAAAGTACCCCGGTTCGATAGAGGCGTACTTGAGCCTCTTTCTATTGGCTGCGTCTTCCGCGGCAGCTGACGGGGAGTGGACGGTGCGACTCAGGTGGCTGGCAGCAACGGTGTCGACGCATGTAGCGTCCCAGACAAGGCACTTGCCGTTCTTCCAGGGCACCAGAGTCATCCCATCCGGCCTCTTACCATCAGATCTGCTCAGACCCGGAGGCTCAAGTACGCAGGGCATGTTTGCCGAGACAAGGGCTCTACGGACAATGTCGTTGAGAGCATGATGACGCGGAAACCTACCTGTGCAACGACGACAACTCAGCGCATGATGGCCATCGGCCTCCACCATAGAACCGCATGTGCACCTGTGAGGTTCACAAACACTGCAGCCCAGGCGGAGAGCTACTGCCACGCGCAGAGAGTCGTCGTCGAGCAAGGTGCCCAGGTGGGGCGAAGGCAGCGCATGTAACCACGCCCCAGATTCAGGTTGCGACACAGCCCGTAGTCTGGCCAAAGTGACTCCCGTGGCACCCTCCAATAGACGCTTCTGGAACCGTTCCGCCCTCGCATCGTCCCACGCCCGTTGAACATGCGCCGCCTCCGGAATTGTCGCACCCGAGCTACGGGCCAACCAAGCTGACAGTGCACTTGACACAAACGGAATGCTTTCCCTGTCACCATTGGAATGCAATAGGACAGTGACAAGGTCCGCAACTCCGTGCGCCGACGCCAGGAAAGCTGGCAGGCCCACATCACGTGCACAACGCACCCCTAGACCTCCATACCGGATTGGAAGAGCCGCTTGACCCCACTGACGCTCATCCAAGGAGACATTGAGGATTGATTCCACCACCGATTTTAAGGCGTCATCAAACGATGAAACTTCCTCCGGACAAAGCCATGTAGGGGCAGTCCGCAACAGGTATGTGATCTTCGGAAGAGCGAAACACATGCGCAACAGAACAGTCGCTACGTGAGCAGAAAGGTCTTTGAGACGTTCGTGAGCAGTAAAAAGGAGCAGCTTTCGAGCAGTAATGGCCTCAGGAACTGCGTCAAGAAAAATTGGAGAACCTAAAAGATTGAAATTTGAAGATGAAAGTTCTCTGAGGCCAGGAAGAAGGGTACCAAAACGAGTGAAGTGTATGCGAGCCTCGACACTGCAGGGGAAAAATTCACACTTTGAAGGATTCACCTCCAAGCCGAGGTCTTTGAGGCGAGGAATGAGTGCTTCTAGATCTTGTAACACGTCATCCGGCTTGCCCCCAATAGTGCCATCATCGAGATACCACACATTTAAGGCCGATTTGAGTTCGAGAATAGCTTTATGAATAGCCAGGCTAAAAACGAGTGGTCCAAGCGGATCCCATATATCCCATACATATATTATATATACATATAATATATGTATATATATATATATATAGCGAGCCCGGGGTCTCGCTCTTGCCCTATATATTATATATAGGGCAAGAGCGAGACCCCGGGCGGTTGTTCTGCTTGCCACCCCTAATGCCGCCACTGCCTATAGGTGTAAGGATTTGTTTGAGTAATTTTTTATGTAATTTTTTAGCGCAGTTGTTAGCGTGGTCCGATGAAACGCCAAAGGGCGTGGGTTCAAACCCCTAAAATGAAATGAGCTTGAGCTGCCGATGAAGGAAAACATCGTAAAGAAACCATAGCATGGTACTCTACAGTAAGTTCCATTCCAGGTTACGTGTGTTTTATCATCTTCGACCTCACCGATTACTTAACTGTGTTAACGGTGACTGGTAGGTAAATACGCATACGCATGACACGCGCGAAAAACATAACCCTTTCTTGGCAGTCGAGTAAAAATACTAAGTCCGTATACAAAAGTGAACAAGGACTTTCTTGTTCACTTTTGTATACGGACTTAGTATTTTTACTCGACTGCCAAGAAAGGGTTATGTTTAAGAAAAAAGTGGAAACCGATTTCTTTATAATTATAATTTGCATTTGACAAAATGAAAGGAACAGCTAATTTTTTTATAAACTGTATGTAACTACTGACACTCAAATAAAATTAAAAGCACTATATAATAAGCTCGCCCTCTGTATGCATAAGAGTAAACTAACCAATTACATTAAAAAAAAATCGTAATTTTATTATCATTCGACTATTACTATCAGGAAATAAAAAAATGCAATAGCGCTTCAGTTTTCAATATTGCGAAGTCGTTCTGCCAATTTACTTGTAAAATATCGAATAAGAGTGCCTACTTTCATAACGATTTTTTTCTTACCAGAATAATTTTAGGAGAAAAAATTTCCAATATACCCGAGACGTTTACAGTCACGTCACGTGTTATTCTTAACAGAATCGTGTCCCATTACCCGCGTCACCGTGTCCCTGATGTCGTCACTTCTCGCGTCCCACCGCTGGGACCGTGGGCGACGTCTAATAAATCCACGAGTGGGACAAACTCAATTCCTCGCACCCGAACCTTTTTAATAATTCAATACAATACCTGTTTAACATACGACGGATTCTTTTCTTGTAGGGTTACCATGGCTATGCTGTGGTTTTTCGTGGACATTATAAATATCTGTTATAGTAAACCGTTCTGAGACGTTGCCACTCCGAGCCTCACGCTGCCGTGTTCCCGCGCGTTTCCTCGAGTAGGCACGTACAACTCTTTCGCTCGCACCTACGCGTGTTCCACGCTCGGCCCCTTTCTACTGACGCCGCCCGCTAAACGGTCGTGCGACATCTACCGCGCGAAGCCAGTCGTCTCCTACTCTATTCCCGATCGACACGGTTGTACGCGCGCGCTTAACCTAACCTACGAACTTTCCATTTTCACTATTTTGTATGTCTGGTGGACAATAAACTGTTCCCTGTGACTTTCTCGTGTTTTACTCATATGAGGGCACATTCCCCCCCTCATACTGTAAATATATTTCACACTAAGTACCTACCTATGATAGTTTAGTCAGTTAAGTTAAATATTGTCCTTGCAAATCTATACTATTATAAAGAGGAAAGTTTTGATTGTTTGTTTGTAATGAAGGCTCCGAAACTAATGGACTGATTTCTAAAATTCTTTCACCGTTGCGAAGCTACGCTATCTCCGGGTGACATTTTATCCCTGTATTCCCAGGGAACGGGAACTACGCAGATGAAACGGCGAGACGTCCGCTAGTCATAAATAAATGCGTTTTTTTTTTTAGTAAAAAAAGTAATGAGACGAACGAGACGCTCTCCTGATGGTAAGAGATGACGCCTGTCCATGACCATTACAGCGATACACAGAACTAAACGTAAACGTATGTACTAAACTTACTTTTTCATTACCAAAACGCTCTAAAAGTAATAAAAATATTTGTATAGCCCGATGATACCACACGTCTTTCGCTTAAAGGCATTTCCAATCATGCGGCACTTTTACAATAAAATAAATAAAATACTTAACTTGGTCAAGCTAAACCGCCATTTCATATCATAGCTTTAGATTCTCTATGTGAGGTTTTTTTGTATGTACACACATACAAAAAAAGTTCGCAAAGCACCCAGACCTACAACAAACACCTACTCAAAACTTATCATTCAAACATGTACCCGAGAGAGAACTGGATTCAATTTTGTATCTAAAGACCAGTTCCTGAAGCAAGCGGTATTCCCACTGGACTATAAAGGTCGTCTTATTAGCAGGTAAATACCAATTGTAGGTATCAAAAGGATAAAGGTATTTCTGAAGTAAGTTTCAATTAGCTATTTTGGGGGTGCGACACGAAAATTCTTACCATTCAAACACTAATTATATTTCATTGTTAACACCAACCGTACCTACTTTTAGTGTATAAAAAAACAATCACAACAAAATCATTTATGGTCAATTAATTTGCAAGGCCATAATATCTGTATAATTTTATGTGCATGGTATGGTATATAGGGATGTCTGTTTCCCACTGTACAGTAATCTCTACAAATCAAATATAAAAGTAAAATTAATTGTCTCTCCATCTAAATGTGTAGATATATATATTTTTTTAATATTCTTGAGAAATTAATAAAAATAATATCGTAGGACATTCAACACAGCGCGCCATCTGACCTCAAACTAGGCAAAGCAATGCAATAATAAACGTAATAATTTTTTTGTAAACACATATTTACAAGTACGTATAGAACATTCTGACACATAGTACAAAATTTTTTTATACCAAAAAATGTGTCCTCGAGCCAACAGGGCTGTAAATAAGACGTTGAATTTTGGCCACCCTACACTTGTGTCACGGAATTCCCACAAAGAAAGTCTTTTCAAGTTTTCCGTGTCATTGCGTTTACTTTCAACTTTCAGTTTCCTCGCTTCGTTTGTTATTAGGTAATTTCAGAGGCGTCTCCCGTGAGTGAAATTATCATTTCCATTTACATTAAAGATAAGTAGGTACGTAGGTATACCTACATAAGTATTTAGACATACAAATACAAATCTTTTAGTAATAACACCAAAGTTACAGGTCATTTTTCCATTCATATTTATCAGAATAATACCTACCTAATACAATAAGTATCTAATAATACAATAATACAATAATACCTACCTATATAAGTTAAGTATATTACATTTAGGTAGTGTACAAGTACATACAGCATATCGTGTAGGTATGACATCGTCGAATCTCTTTTTCCTAAATCCAGTTTTATTGCAAATTGTGATAAACTAGGGACGGCACTGAAGGGTGACGTACCTGAATGGGGCCGACAGAAATGACAAACATAAGTTGCTTGTTCTAGGACGGAGAACAAATGTGTATAGGGTAACGTATACTGTATGGCTATAAATTACAAATGACCAAAGATTCTTTTTTTGGTTGACAGGCTAGGTGTTTGACCACAGCTCAACATGTTAAGTGATGGTGTGGTTGAAGATGGTAAAGCACACCCTGGAATGAGAGGCTGCCGGAATCACCGTTAGGTCCTTGGCGGTAGATTTTAAACTTGAGGGTGGTAGCTAGCCATAAAATAGGTACCTTACCACCATGCTGTGGTTTCCTCAGGATGTTTTCTTTCACCGGAAGCTCAAGCACATTGTTGGAGTTTGAACCTACGCCTTTCAGCGTGTGAACCGTCCACTGAGCTATCATCGCTGTTTTAGTGACGTAGCGTTGACCTATGGCCATTCTATCAAATCGAATCAAAATAATTTAATTGTAAAAGTATCATAGATAATTACCTGCGACTTCGTCCGCGTGGAATAAAAAAAATGTTTGTTTAGTTCGCTGAATTTACGCGTTGTACTAGCCGCCTGGGCACTAAGTACTAACCGGAGCAAGAGCCACCTGTCTTGGCCCTTATTCTGCACCCTGTCTAAGTGTCTATCCCCCTATAACCCACAGTCTCCACGTCATACTCGCTAGCTAGTATTTCATATTTTTACGAACATACTGATTTTGATTTGATTTGACAAAATTTTACTTGGTGGTAGATATCCTTAGCAGAAAGTGTCTAGGTACCACCCCAGTACCAGATATTTTGCTACCAAATGCTGATATTCCGGTTTGAAAGGTACCTACTGCAGCTAGCAAAATTACCATCGAAAGTCTCAAATTAATGAGCGCCAAAGCAGCGATGCCCCGGACTTTGTTTTGCAACTCAAAGTTCTGTGTATTGCTGCAATGGTCATGGACATGCGTTATCTCTTACAATCAATAAAGCGTATAGTTCGTCTTATTACATTTACAAAAAAAAAATTAGATTGCCTTGGATAACTAAAATTATCGCTACGTCACTTGATTTAATGTTAGGTCTACATTTACATTTTAATTCCGGCGTGTCACATGTACAATCTGTACTGGATCCCCAATTTACCCAAACTACTTGTATAAGCTGATATCTAGTGTGAGTGCTCGCGGGATTTGCGTGCGTTAGGTACGAAAATGGCTGAATGTTGGAAATGGCTCGCTGGTGGAAGTGGGAAGCAGCCGCCGGCGAATCTATTTTCTGATACGGAGTAACAAGGCCCTTGAGAAATGGCGACTCAAAAATATCGGGTAACCTATGAGCGGAAGGAAGGAAAGCCTATACATACCTACCTGTGTATAGTTTGTTGTTTGCCTGTACCTAAGTAAAAACGCTTGAATAAGAGTTGTTGCTGGGTAGAGGTTTGTTTCACTACAAAAGGGCCTCAAGGACACGGCTCATCCCTAAAAGCTAAATAGTTTAATTAGATCCCAATCTCTAGATTTTAATTAATTCACTGAATCGAATGGCTTGTTTTAACAAACTTTACCCCTTTATTAATGTTTAGACAGTATCTAGTTAAATATTGCGCTCGGTTGAATCAAAGTTTGGAAAACATGCACTCACAGTATAAATCAACTGGAAATAATTTACGACCGGGAGCCAACGTTCGATTATCCGAGTGGAGAAACAGAGAAATTCTATTTCCTGGCCATTAATTAAGTCGTTTTGTTTGAGAAAATGTTTCCTGATTTTGGTACATTTTGCGCTTACAATAGCATTTTCAACCCAGTAAAACCTTTTAACTTTGTGGTAGATCTCTTTAGCAGGAAGGAAAAGTCTTTCATTCCGTTTTAACTTTTCACGAACTAAATAGATCATGATTTTTTGTATGTACGATTATATATAAATATTTGACCATAGGTCACGTGATGTTAATAGACGGTGTGATCGAAGGTGGTAAGCTAGGCTAGGTGTGCTACCTAGCCTGGAATGGAACTTGCTCTCAAGTGAGGCTGCCGGAACACACCGTTAGATGTTTGGCGGCTGATTTTCAACTTGAAGGTGGAAGCTAGCCAGCCGAGTACTAGAAAATACCCTACTTCCATGCTATGGTTTCCTTATGATGTTTTTCGTCACCAGCAACTCAAGCTCATTATTGGGGTTTGAACCCACGTTCTTCGGTGTGTGAACCAACCGCGCTAACCACTGAGCTATCTAGTATTCAAAATAATAAATATAGGCGATTGCGATGGATGTAGCGCTAGCGCAACCAAGCGCTCGAAGAGTCAACACGTCTTGAGGATGTCTCGCGTAGAGGCGAAACTCGTGGCGGCAAGTGGTTACTGCAGCGAGAAGAGGATATAAATACTTGTGGTTATTTTAATTGGTTAATTTAAATTAATTTAGATTTTGAGTTTTATACTTCAAATAGATTTTTAAAGCTGTTGTAAAGTTAATTAAATATGAATTTAGTAACCAAAACTATTTTCAAGCTGAAATGCACTAAATATACGAGTACACATTAAACGATCTATCATTTAGCGAAATTGTATGTAGCACAGCACAGTCGAAGATTTAAGGTATTAAAATATTAAATTAATGGAGGGTCAGCGAGGTCCTATTGAATTGTCCCGATTGCCTCATTAAACTCGTACAGAAGATGGTCATCCAGCCCCGAATTACGTCGTTATCCGTTCAGGGTAGATGCTAGATACATATGCAAAGTGGCAATTATGCAGCGGGGCAATTATCCCCAATTCCCCCAATGTGGGGGCAACTGAGGCGCCAATTTGTCGGCAATGCGAGAGCACTGCCATGTCTCGCCGATTACGCTCCAATTATATGGTTAAACCTTTAATTCAGCAAGCGGATATGGGTTATGCCTTGAATAATACTTTAGCAGTTTTGATATCTGCAGCTAAGTTCTATAGCTTTTTTTTCATTTTCACATACACCGGGGTCTGTTACCTTTGTCAACTTAAGACATTTTATTTTTAACTTTAAATAAATTAAGTCATGGCAGTCCACGTCAAAATATAAAAAAAAAAAACATGTCAGTATTAAAATACGAAAATGCCACAATATTATAAACTTGATTAAAATAATTACAAATATCACCAAACAAATAACTCTCTACAATAATTTTATATATAGCAATAGCTAACGCCCGTGACTTGGTCCGAATTAGGTTCGGAGAGAAATGAAACGTGTAAGAAACAAATAAGCAATAGTATTGAATCTGCCATGTCAATCTGAAATCTGACATCTGTCAATCTGACATCTGTCAAACTGACATCAGTCAATCTGACATCTGCCAATTCATCAATGAATAAATAAGCTTTGAAATGAATTAAAATTATTGTAAAAAGCATCCTGTACGGTAATCTAAGTAATAAGCTATGTGTACATGCCAAATTTCATCCAAATCCATTCAGCCGTTTTCGCGTGATTGAGTAACAAACATTCAAACATCAAAATATACAAACTTTCACATTTATAAATTGAGCGCATTTTCGTGGATTAATCAATCTGTGACTAAAACATTAACGTGGTCTTGTACAACATCTCATTATTTATCTTCGTTTGAATGAAAATAATGACACGCAGATAATAATTACAACTCGTAGAAAGTTCAAAAAAATGTGCTTTAAATAAAAATATATTTACGACAATACTCTCAAAAGCGCTCTTCCAGAAAAAAAACGTGAAAAAAGATTGGACTCAAACGCTTTAAAAGGTGTAAGATTACTCGAGCAAACATTTGAAACGGGACTTGCTTGAATAATTTAATTTTGTTTGCGTCCATTTTAGGGTTCCGCAGCGGAACATAAAAACATCAACAATTTTTTATATTATGTACACAGTATATAGGAGAAAAACTGTAAAGAATCACAGAAGAAAAAGTCATAAAATTGACTTTTTATACGACAGTCCAAAAAAAGAAATGAAATGATTTCAGAGTTCATGTACGAGTATGTGAGTATCTTTATTCCATCATTTTTTGCATGACAGCCGTGGTATTTTGTAATTATTTGTTTTACAAGTGTGAAAGTATGTTTGTATATTTTTTTGCTTTCGACGCTAAAACGAATCTAATGATTTAAATGAAATTTAGAATACTGATAGTTTGTATTTAGGATAAACGTACATATTACTTTTAATATCGGAAAACATGGTTAAATACATAACTATTGTTGTTAGCGTGTATCTGTTTCTCAGCTGATCTCTTCTAAACCACATAAAACATTTAGATATGGTTTTCACTGTCATTTAGACATTTTTCTACAAAAGGTTTGTATGTATAATACATCCCAGTTGAACTTTTGTATAAGTAGAAAAAAATGAGTGTTTTGTTATCAAGTCGCCCAATTAAAATGCACCTGTCCAAAGTCGGGGCAAGTCAGTGCAAGCGGCTGAATATTATTAATTATTTTTAGCAACTTGACTTGACTTGTTACTCGTTTCTCTAGATGTGTATTGTTGTGTGAATCCGTCTCCTTCCATATTATATCTTCTGTTCTACTTGTAAAAACTTTTAATTGGCCTTCCATTCTTATTTATTGTAACTGTCTGTGTACCTCGATGTAAGTTTTCCTATGATTATAAAAATAAAAATTAAATAAATAAATAAGTCGCTAAAAACAATATATTTTGTAGCGATGATAGCTGAGTGCGGAAGGTCCGCATGCCGTGGGTTCAAACCCCAACAATGAGCTTGAGCTGCCGGTGAAGGAAAACATCGTGAGGAAACCATAGCATGGTGGTAGGGTAGGTACTTTCTAGTACTCGTCTCGCTAACTACCACCCTCAAATTAAAAATCTGCCGCCAAGCATCTAACGGTGTGTTCCGGCAGCCTCACTTGCGAGCCAGTTCCATTTCAGGATTTATTATCTTCGACCACACCTTCACTTAACATCAGGTGAGCTATGGTCAAACACCAAGCCTGTCAAACATAAAAAACAATAACATTTACTACGGAACCCCGTATTAAGCTAGACTCGCTGTATTCTTTACCGTTAATTTTGATTCTAGTTTCCAACCGAGATAGTAAATTGGATTCCTTCCAACAATGTTCATTGTGCGCCGTTGTGCACTAGAGTAACACTACGAGCACAAGTTTCAGACGTTTTGCTAAAGAATGCGAGACGGCGTTATTCAAAACTGAGCCAGAATTTCACGGATGATAGCTTTTTGTACGGCGCAGACGTTGGCTTGCAAATGTCGCGAACCGTTTTTAATGTCTTGTCTGCATGATGCAGTGACTACAAAAAAACGTGAAGTATAATACGTATTCAAATTTCATCTGAACACGGCTTTGGGTAGTGCCTGTTTGTAACAAACTAAATGGTCTGTATTGGGTGAGGCATAACGTCTATGAGGTGTGTAGGTTGACTGATTTGACCCATTGAGTTTCTTCTCCAGATATAAATGTAATAATATTACATTTATAAAACATATTACATATTAGATATTATAATTTATAGTTGCACTAACATTGTAAAGGCGAAAATATGGATGTATGTACGTTTGTTACTTCTTTACGCAGTAGGTAACGGCTTTACATATTTGTATGAAATTTGAAAGAAATAAAAACGTTTAATACAGACGTAAACGTTTTATACGTTTATTTGAAATACAGATAGCTTATACATTGGATAGACTACTAGCATACAGGCTACATTTTATACTATTGCCATTACAACAGAAGCCGCTTACTAGATTTTCTACTATTATAATTACATTGATTACTACTAAAATAGATTTCCTACTAACAGTAGGAAATCTATAATGTAGTACGCTACATTTTCTAAAAGAATCAAAGTCAAAATCAAACCAACACCGTTGAATTGATTAGCACTAGATTCGTTAGACACTACGTTTTATAATATTACAACTACATTGATTACCACTGGAGTAGATTTTCTACTATGATCATAACATTTTATACTATTATAGTACAACTACATTGATTACCACTGGACGAAATTTTCTACTATGGTCATAACATTTTATACTATTACAACTACATTGATTACCACTGGACGAAATTTTCTACTATGGTCATAACATTTTATACTATTACAACTACATTGGTTACCACTGGACGAAATTTTCTACGATTACCACTACATTTTATGATATTACAACTACATCGATTACCACTGGATTACATTTTCTACTATTATCTCTACATTTTCAACTAATATATTGATTAATTGATAAGTAGACTAGATTCTATTCTACAACACTTTTCCGACACATGCACTAACTCAATTCAAACGTTTTCTTTCAAGTCCTGTACGTCACACGGTATTGTGGAGGCCAGTAAGCCAGTAGCGCCCGTAAACCCGGAAAGCCAGGATGAGCCGTTCTGGAACAATCGAGACTTAGGATACATTTGTGGTTAATTCGTGCCCATCGAGGAGCAGGCAAAAGGAAACGGACACCTAATTACGATTTACTCTGTTTTTATGACTAAGATTCTGGTTTTAAGACGCAGTGTGACCGTAAAATGTTGGTAATCACTTTTTAAGTCGATTCCAGCTGAGAAAGCGCTAGAATATAATTATTTACGTAGGTATGTATACTATTGGAGCAGAGGACTTAGACAAATTAACATTCGCTAATCGCTTTTTCTTGGCCAAAAATGTACGGGAATGCTGATCACGTCTCATATTAACAGCTTATGGCAATCCTGTAATTTTTTCAATTTTCTATTAGCGATAACGCTAATAGAATATTACTTTGTTTAGGCCCTCCGGTTGGAAATGTAAGTAGGAAGTCTTCTTGAGCGTTTTGTCTGACATAGCGGTATTATCAAATTGGAAATATCTGGTAGTAAAATATTAAATCAATTTTTTTAGAACAGTTTTAACTTTTTGGAGTCAGTTAAAAATGTTTGTAATTGAATTATTGATCAATGAATTAAGAGTTCAACGAGTTAAATAGAATGTGAAAATGCATAATTCAAAAACAAACTAATTAAATTTTAATTTTGCTTTCAATTTTACCTAAACTTTATAACGATAATAGCTCAGTGTTTAACACGGTTGGTTCACACTCCGAAAGGTGTGGGTTCCAATCCACACAATAGGCTTGAGCTGCCGGTGATTGAAAACATCGTAAGGAAACCATAGCATGGCGATAGAGTACTTTATAGTAGGTACTCGGCTGGCTAGCTACCACCAAGTTCAAGTTCAAAGATTGCTTTACTTGAAAGCCAGTTTTTTTGTGTGAAAAAGTGTCAAACAAGCGACGGGCCACCTGATGGTAAGTGGTCACCACCGCCTATATATATATATATAGGCGGCATTGCCAGTGCGATTTAACTGAGCGGTACGAGACTTCAACGCATCTTTAATATGTGGGTGGCACGTTTGTTTAGTTTCATTTCAGGCTAGGTGGCATATTTGACTACACCGTTATTTAATATAAAGTGAGCAGTATCTATAAAATAGGCGCCTTAATCAACTTTAGTAAGAATAAAAACGTAGTCTTTTCTGCATTATTCATTTGTGTCTTAACGTCACGTCACACTTATCTCAACGAGATTTTTAAGCTTTTGATACTAGTACTTGGCCTTTTAGCACTAAAAGATACTTCAAACCATAGTCCATTTTATAGGGTTTCACGTTTGCCCTTGCCTTTAAGCGCAGACAAAGTCAAATTGTGGGATCAGTTCACTTACCCCAGACGTATGAGTACTTGTAAAATAGAAAAAAAAAAAGAATTCTTTAACTATTGCGGTCTTCACTAGATAGTACACATACTAAAAGTATTTTTTACAGCATAAGATGGTAAAGTCTTTCACACTGAGCTTTTCGTATCTCCACAAGAATATTGTAATTTCAAAAAATGTTGTTTCTGTCGTAATGTGTTGGTGATTACTTTTAAAGGCGATTCCAACCGAGGAAACGCTTGAACAAAGTTATTTACGCAGCACGTTTACGTTTTATACCACTGGAGCAGAGGGCCTAGACAAAGTAACTTGATATGATATATCTGACAGCCCCGTTGGCTCATTGGTAGTATATCTGCCTTGAGAGCTGTTGGGCGTGGGTTCGATTCCAACTCAGGGCAAACATTTTGTGAATAAACAAATGTTTGTTCTGTGTCTGGGTGTGTACTGTATGTATTTACAAAAAAAAGTATTTATGTATTCTATCAGTTATCTGACTTCCATCACACATGCTCGGCTTAGTTTGGGGCCAGATGGCGCTGTGTGTATAGTACTACGATATTAAAAAAAAATGGCTCCTAAACGTAAACCAAGACCACTAACTAGTATTAGTAAGCTCAAATTAGCACTACTAGCTATGAAAAGGGTTATGCTCGAGGTTTCTGTACGAGATCGAATCAGTAATGGAGAGATCCGTAGACGAACTAAAGCGGGCATACCACAGCGAATTAGCAAGTTAAAGTGGCAGTGGGCAGGGCACATAGCACGCAGAAGTGATGGCCGATGGGGCTGCAAAGTTCTGGAGTGGAGGCCACGGACCGGCAAGCACAGCGTAGGATGTCCACCCACAAGGTGGACACTGGACATATAACCTAATGAAGAATTGAAGACCGCACGCATACGCTAGATGCGAGCCGTTTCAAACCTGTCTACATAGCGTTTGTTCGGAGAGCCCTATGCCCAACAGAGGACGTCGTCCGGCTGGGATGATGATGATGATTATTTCTTTAAGTCTTAGAATGAGAAAATCAAATGTAACGCTTTTGATTTATACCACACAAACACACGAACGCTTTGGTTTTACATAAAAAAATTGGTTTTAAACTACAAGAGCTCACCAGAAGATCAGCGCTGGTCATACCGCTTAGTATGACCAGTATTATGCTCAGGTGAGCCCCTATTTTGTAACTGTTTGTTTGTTTTTTTTAATGTGAAAAATAATGAGACGAACGAGACGCTCTCCTGATGGTAAGAGATAACGCCTGTCCATGACCATCGCAGCGATACACAGAACTTTGAGCAACAAAACCAGTCCAAGGCATCGCTGCTTTGGTGCTCATTACTTTGTGTTTGTATTTGCTACAAAATAAAATCTTTTTCTTTCTTTCTTTGTTTCAAAGATAAAACAAAGGTAGTATGTAATTGTAGAGCTGTTCATGGACTACAGAACTCTAGAAAGGTGTGTGTTTCCATGAGCAAAGATATTTACGTAACCAACGGTTCAGCTATGTCATGAGTTTCGATTTACCTCACCTTCATGCCTTCATGCATGCGACACGGTCAGAACAAGACGTGAGGTTTTGCGGTCACGGATATTAAAAACTCCGACCGACCGCATTATCCTCTTTTTCCCCTTTCTTACGTGACCCTACATAACCCTGAAAGGTAGAGACGAGAAAATAGTGCCTACGCTAGATGGATACTAAGCCCGTATTTTACTCTCGCAATGTTTCATTTTCTCTTAGTTTTATGTCAACCAATTCTGCACAAGTCTTACTCTATGTTCTAAGATAAAAGATGAAACAATTATACTCATCTGTTTCAAAGCAAACAACGCTTTTTCGATGAACATTTATTTGTTTTTTATTATGAGGAGGCGAACAAAACGCTCTGTTAATAAAAGATAAACACTTTTTTATGCCCATTGCAGCTGCAGTACAGAACTTTCGAGTAACAAGACAAATTCCAGGACATCGCTGCTTTGACGCTCATTACTTTAAGATTTTCCATGGAGTTTTTATTCTTTGCTTATTTATATTATATATTATATGCTTTGCTCATTTGATAATAGTTCTGCTTTAAAATCTGAAGGACGTGGATTCGATTCCTACTCAGAACATTGGTATGACGAGCCCAAATGTTTGTTCTGGGTTTTGTATATATCGTTAGTATGTTTTTACAAAAAGTATTAAAATATTCTATATCATATTATTTATGTGTGCGTTCCATAATACTAGCTTTGCTTAGTTTGAGGCTAGATGGTGCTGTGTGAAATTTCTTCCAATATTATCAAAATACATCTTTGGAAGGTAGTAAGAGTTGTATAGAGTTTATAGGTACTGTTTGAAACCTGGTAAATGCATTTCATGATGTGCTGATGGGGTAAAAAAACGCACATGTCAGATTTGACCGGCTGGCCTTGAGAACCTAGTCCCTTCGGTTGGCTTGCGTGGTCACCGACGTTTCATTGTAAAACTTGGTTGAAAACTTTAATTTGTTTTGGGTCCATATGGGCAGTTTATTAGTATTGTGCCAGGCTATTTGTATTGTGAGAGGTATCCTCTGATCTACGGCGTCTTGGACGCGACTGTCCCTCGTGTTTGGGTCTGTTCCCTAGGGATCCGCCACACTCACCACAAACAGCACCAACACCCCCTGGGAAGAAGAGTCGTGGCGCAGTTTGTTTGGGACGCGTCGCCGAATTGGAGGTCAGTGATTAACCTATAATTCTTACAAACCATATGACGCCGCTTATCGCGGCATATCGGAGTTCCCTAGATTGGAATAAATTGCCTTTATATCAGACGATATATGACCCACAAGGCAGCTTCGGAATCTAACAAGTAGGTAACATTATAGGTAGGTCTAACATTCCAGGACTAGGTATATCTTAAAAAGTTTTGTAACACTCCAGGCTTCTCTTTTAGCTTGATTTTTAAGGAGTACTTGAATGGCTGTCCCTGTTTGATCCTAGTATCGTATGAAACACTTCGAACTTGGCAAGCTGCGATGGTAATGCCGAACTAAGAAACATTCCACACCGGTTCTCTTGTGAATATAATATGCAAAGAGAAATAGCTTCATGAGTATATTGATCTCTATGGATTTTACTGCAACAAATACATCGATCCTCATAGAGGTATCTGTAGAAAAGTATAATATTTGATTTGGTCTCTTATCATCAACTCAGCTGTAGGACGTCCACAGTTACAGTCTGCCCCCAGTAATTCCTATGAAGAACATGTGTTATCTCTTACCATCAGGAGAGCGTATCGTTTACATTTCTTTCAAAAGACCGGTTGAAAGCGGCTCACGTCCAGCGCGATCCTGCGGTCTTCATTAGTCATCTGCCCACCTTGTGGGCGGAATTTGGTCTCTTATACTATTTAAGCTTACTATTTCTTATGCTGGCGTACGAACATTATTTTTCTTAAATTCAATGAATTATATACTCGTAATAATATAAAAATTGGCAAACGTAGCGTAGGACGCTCTGAGACTCGTTGGAGTGACGATATACGTAGGACAGCTAGCGGTAGATGGAAGCGCAAAGCCGAAGATCGGGCCGAGTGGCGTGTCTTGGGAGAGGCCTATGCCCAGCTGTGGACTACAAAAGGCTGATGATGATGATGATGACGATGAATATAAGAAGATAAGGTTGAAGATTGTTCTCTACTTTTTTTCTGTTTTTGGTGTGCAATAAAGAGTTTCTATCTATCTATATAATAAACAAAAAATTAATTAAAATTTAGTATAGAAAATGTCAAAATATATTTTTAATAATTAATGAAAAAATAAAAATATTAAATGTTAAGATCTTTAGTGTATATCTGCTTAAAAGTCGTTTTAACTATGACAAAGATTTAATGTAATTTGAATAGATACAATTTTAAATATTTATAAATAAACCTAATAACTTAAACTAACATCAGAAATAAACTTAAAATGTAATGTAAAATATGTAATTACAATAATTGTCAGTATTTATATCTTCTTCTCGCTGCAGGGACCAGTTACCGACATGTGCTCGCCTCTGCACGATGCATCCTCAGGAAGTGCGGACGAATTTTGGACGAATTCGAGCGCTTGGCTGAGATTGAAAGTTTTTCCAGTTATATCTCTGTTATGATTTTCTGCTCAGTACTCTATACTTTCAACGAATTAGAGCGTTCATATCGCGAGCTTCATAAAAATATACGGCGCTATATTGTACAGATGTAATTCTACAAAGTGATACAAACTCGGGCCAGGTGTGTGCAGGTTCTTTTAGAGCAATTCCTTAATAATTACTAAGTTTGCCTCTAACGTAATAGAAAGAATGCGTGCGAAAGAAAGTACTCGTCCTACATACATTGAACAACTGAAAACAAAGATCTATAACTTCTGATTGATAACAATTAGCCTGATGGCGTAACGGGAATAACAAAAGCTGCATCATAAACAAATAGAGACATGTTCTATCCATTGATACCTCAATCAAGGCGAGATTCTGACGGTATTTTGTAACAAGAAGATTTGATCGCCGAGAGAATACACGTTTTCACGTCATAATGTTTTTTTTTTCTTTGGTTTTGGCGTCGCATTTTGAGCATTTGCCAGTGTCAAGTGTTTTATCTTTTCAAGTTTCAAAAGTTAAATAAGTGTCTTCGTAGCTAAAGTTATAGTCAAAGTCCCGTCTTGGTCAAGTCCAGTCCGTATCAGTCAAGTCTAGTCATGCTTTAGTAAAGTAGTGGCGGCTTTACTATAAAGCTTCGATGGAGTTTTGGAAGAAAAAATACAACGGGGCGATACCACTCTTTCCGCGTTCCCGCCAAAACTCCCAAAATGTTATTCTATTATTTTAAGTTATCGAAAATTGATATTAATCGAAAAAAAATGCGGAAAAGTGCAAAACTTTTATTGATTAACCGCAATTTTTTTATTTTAATTTTCGCATACAACATAATTCTAGGCTTTAAAATGTTCAAGGATTGTATAAAATACAGGCATTGCTTGTGAAAGCTGGAGTGGATACTGGTAAACTAAGTTATGGAATGCCGTTTGTTATAGCTTCTCGGACCGCCCTGTCGGCATTCACGTTAACTGAGATGCCCACGTGTAAAGGAATTCATTGATTAATCACCTCTTTGCTGGATCGGCTAAGCCTAAATAAGCAGAATGGTAGGATATAATTCATGCCCCATGCAGCGATAGAGAAAACTTTGAGTAACAAAACAAAGTCCAGAGCGTAGCTGCTTTAGCGCTCATTACATCGATGGTTAGTCTCAACAGCCCTGTAATTACGCTAGTTGCAGTACCATTCAAACCAGAGCATAGTAATGTTTACACACTACTGCTTGGCAGCAGAATAACTGGTACTGCGGTGGTACCTACCTAGACGTAGCGGCGGCGGCAGTTATTCTATTAGTGCGGTGGTAGCCACCAATTTATTATTAACATCATAACTAATTTAAAAGTAATGTTATCGCCTAGACAAAGTAACATTATATAAAATTTGATAATGCTAATAGAAAAATCCAAAAAAGTACGAGATTGACATATATACTGCCCACGTGACATAGGCACGTATTGACAGTTCATGTCAATCCCGTCAATTTTTAACTTTTCTATAATCGTTGTCGCTAATCGAATGTTAATTTGTATTATATCTATCGTTATAATCATTCTTTTTCAAACATTTACATATCGGCTCTTTCTCGCAATTTTTTAAAATATCCTTTGGACATTACAGAAAACGCCACCTGGACCCAAGCTAAGCATAGCTTGTACTATGGAAATCAGATTACTGATAGAATACTTAAATTAATATTTTTTTTTGTTAATGCATACCTACTTATAATGTATACAGAACACCCCAACACAGACCATTATTTGTTTATACTACAAAATGTTTGTCTTGGGTGGGAATCGAACCTACGCCCTACAGCTCTTAAAGCAGATATACTACCAATGAGCCAGCAGGGTTGGCTGTCAATTAGTAGAGATGCGTCACAGTTGATGGAGGTTTTTGAGAGATGCATTAACTATAGATTTATGGAGGCATTTGATCTGAAGGGCATATCCTTACTTAGCGTATCTTTGACCCAATTGAGAAACATGTGGAATCCGTTTCAATAGTGGGCGCGTGGACGCACGTAGCGGCTGACAAATGCTGGCTATAGAGAGTCAAGACGTGGAGCGATGGGTTCTGTATAGTATGTTCTGTACTTCGGTGTATATCGCGGGATTGTGCTACTCGGCCGATTTGCCGCCGTTTGTGTTTGTTGTTGACTTAGAGGCTGACATGAGACTTATCTGATAATTTATTTATCTTTATAACTGCTTATACTTGAGAGGAGTGTTACGTAAATAAAGTTAAACACAATTAGGCATGGTGGTAGGGTAGGTACTTTCTAGCCTTCAGCTGGCTAGATAGGTACCTATCAACGGTAAAAAAAAATTGTACGGTTTATAAAATTAGTAAATCTATTAGAGATGCAAACGATTAATCGATATTTTCAAAACATCGATTATATCATTCATAAACATTTATATTTGGAATGGCGATACCTTGCCTACAAATCATCAAAAATCTTTTTTCATTAAAGTACAATACAAAATATCACAAGTGTTAATAAACTTTATCGTTCGGTAAAAAAAGAACTAGAACTTTTTCGTACAGCGCCAACTAGCCCTAAACTAAGCACCGCTTGTACTTTAGAAACCAGGTAACTGATAAAATACTTAATTTTTTTTTTTGTGAATGTAATAATGCATAGAGAACACCCAGAAACAAAACAAACATTTATGCTGGTTACGCTAATATTTGTCCTGAGTGGGAATCGAACCCACGCCCTACAGCTCTTGAAGCAGATACTCTACCAAACGACCCAACAGGGCAGTCGAATACATACTCGTAATATAAACCAGCATCAAACACAAAAGAGCGTCATTATTAATTCGTTTCCGTAATAGACGATTCATTTCCCGATAAATAAATAATGGCAATACCAGCTCATTTCCCAAGCGACGAGAACCATCAATAAAGGGAGTTTCAATTTAAAATATGCATTGAAGCTCTCTAGTCGGCGGGACTCGGGACACGTGACAAATGTCCCCGAGTCGAGTGTTACAAATAACAATAAATAATGAGCTTGGAAAAACGTAAAAAAATTATAAAAAAATAATTTCTTTCGTACAGTTATTCATCTTCTTCTTTGATTTTGGCATCGTATTTTGTGCATTTGTCAGGGTCAAGTATTTTGATATTTTTAAGTTTCATAAGTTAAAAAGTAGTCACAGTCCAGTCTTGGTCAAGTCCAGTCCGTGTCAGTCAAATCCAGTTCCGAACAGTTGTTATGTCCATCTCGTAAGTGTCAAAATTGTCTACCAAGTCTGCGACCCTGACGTCCTAAACCTTTGTGAAAAGAAACCTATTTATGCACGATCTCCTGAGATGAATATTGAAATATCCCCGCTATAATAAAGTTCTTGGCGAACCTTGGGACTCGCTTGTTTATTACAACACTGCAATAAAGTGGCCTCACTTCTGAAAACGTAATGAAAATGTCACCCATCCGCCTGCTAGCTTAGAAGATCAGAAAGTTACAGAATATTAATGCATCTTGCATAAAGAAGCGTGAAATTGAGTAAATATTTAATTTTAATACGTATTCTGTATCTTGTGTGACAGATTGAAGGCAAAAGACTGCGGGGCGGTCACCTACTCGTTGTTGGTCTGATCAGGTGAAGGCTATTACGGGACTCTCCGTTTTTTTTAAATTTATTTATAATTATACGCTCTACAGACACCGGGGTCCGTGACCTTTGTCAACTTTAATTACATTTTTTTTTACAATTATACAATACAAAAAGAGGAAAGTTACGTTAGTCAAATTACATAATTTAATCTTAATGTAAGGTTAAAGTAGGTACTAGATTGTGTGTATACCGCGAGCAGACCAGCGACCCGCAAGCAGTACCCGATGACGAGTATGACGCATGTGCCAGCCATCCTAGCCCAGCCAACTAGTGAACGCCTCAGTGAAGGCATCTGGGGTCACAAAGTCGTGGTCAAGTCACAAGAAGTTATAATTTAGTTTTCCACATTGTGGATCATGTTTTACTAATTTTTGCTTACACGTTAGGGGCCTCTGTAGCCCGGGGGCCCCCATCATTGATACGGCTGATATGGCGGTAGCTACGCCCCTGAATGTAATGTTTATATTAAGTTTGTACTTCTCTGAGTACACGCTGTTAAACTCCCCAGCTATAAAACCTCATTAAATTTTCAAACTAACTGGGCACTCTAAAACTACAGTAACGTAGTATGAAACCTTTAAAATCATCTGGTATTGCCAATAAACAACAGAATTCTGCTTGCAATGAATAAATCACCATAGCTCGGTGTTCGCAATCCAATGCCGTTTTAGGGCCTGGTATAACGGCGCGCCTTGAAAATGAAGGATTAGGCTCTAACCAAATAGAGAGCGTAACTGCAGTCACTAATAATATCACTTCACGTCTCTACGAAAATCTGCTGAGTGAGCACGTGGTAAGTCGCTATTATAAATATTATTAAATAAATAAATATCGCAGGATATTGCCACACAGCGCCATCTGACCCCAAACTAAGCAAATCTTGTACTATGGAAGTCAGATTACTGATGGAATACTTAAATACTTTTTTTTTTGTAAATACATACTTATAATAAATACAGAACACCCAGACACAGAACAAACATTTGTTTATACCACAAAATGTTTATCCTGGGTGGGAATCGAGTCCACACATTTCAGCTCTTGGAGTAGACATATTACCAATGAACAAGCAAGGCTGTCATGGTATTTTAAAAAAGTCGCAAGATATTTGTCAGAAGTCCGAATATGTATATCCGAAAATTAAAATACTCTTGACGATTTTTTTAATGAATGTTAAAAACATAGTCGTATATTTAAAGTTTTGAATGTTATGTAAGAAGATAAAGTCTGCCAACTCACATTTGGTACTTTTAGAGAAATTTCAGGGCTATTGAGATTAATATCGAATTTCTCAAAGTAATGACCTCCAATAATAAAATATCGAGCGTATTGTGCGTCACATTAATTTAACATTAAAAAAGAAATTGGTCCGTTTTCGTGGAGTAGTAACGGGACAATTTATAAGAACAGGGCTTTGGCAATCATAACAGCAGGCTAAAATTTTGGTACAAGATGTTCATTTTTGTAAAATAATATTGGTCCTTCACACGATTCTTTTAAAAAGCGATTATTAGAAAAAAAAGACATATCATTTTCATTTAGTACTTACAAATTACAAATATATGTAATCGAAATAGAACAAACAGTGGTAAATGTCAATATTGATAGAAATTATTACAATAAGGTATATTGCAATTCGACGCTTGAAACGCGCGGACACCGCATGTCGCGCTGTCTATTTGACGGCACCTTATAATCCAAAATAACGGCAGGCCTCTAAAAATGAAGGATTACGGTCACACCGCGTATCCAGGTGAGAAGGCCAGTGTAACCTGACCTCCAGCCAACAATGCGATTTTAATCAGGAGCCTTGTGGTTTGAGGTGTTTATTTGAGTGACTTTTATTGGAAAGCTGCTATTTAGATGTAAAATATTTGGACTCTGTTTTAGAAGTTGGCAGATAAATGGGGAGAGGGGCTTTCCAAACCACCCTGTCTGTTTTTTTATTATTGGAAGAAGTAATCATTCAAACGAGACGCTATCCTGATGGTAAGAGATAACGCCAGCGCATGATGTAGGGGTCCCTAATATTATCAGTTACAAAACCAAGTCAAGGGCGTTGCTGATTTGGTGTTTATTGTTTCGATGTACAGAATATAATGTGTTCCGGTTTGAAGGGCAAGGCTGTTGAGACTAACCGTCTAAAGTCTCAAAGTAATGAGCGCCGAAGCAGCGAAGCCCTAGACTTTATTTTGATACTCAAAGTTCTGACTATTTCAGCAATACCGCAATGGCCATGATCATGCGTTATCTCTTACCATCAGAATAGCGTCTTATTACTTTTACATAAAAAAAAAACAAAAATAGATAGATAGATAGAAACTCTTTATTGTGCTCACCAGAAATAGAAAAATGTACAGAAAACAGAAGAATCTCACGAGAAGTGCCACATGTGGCGGCGTTATCGCTAAAAGCGATCTTTTATAAGCAACCAAGAAAGGAAAACACGTCACACTATTCAGTTCTAAAAAAGTCCTAAAACTAAAAAAATAATACATATAGTAAAGTATGTGTGTAAGTACATTTTTATGGTTGACAGGCTAGGTGTTTTGACCACAGCTCACCTGATGTTAAAAGGTATAGTCGAAGATGGTAAAGCACACCTAGCCTGGAATGGAACACACCGTTGGATGCTTGGCGACAGAATTTCAACTTGAGTGTGGTAGCTAGCCAACTAAGTGTTAGAAAGTACCCTAACCACCATTCCATGTTTTCGTCACGATGTTTTCGTGAGCTACGAAAACGAACCACTGAGCTATCATCGCTACATAATACTTGATTGAAAAAGATGTACTTCATAGCTTTCAATAAGTGGCCTGGGGAGATAAGCAATCATTCTATTTCTAGTTAGCTTCAATAATAACGCAGTAGGTATTGTTCTGAACTCCCTTATGTCAATCTAGTCAAAGGAGAATGAAACTGTATCACATGTTCCAAATAAACCAACTACATAAGCCGTTCCTAAAACTGATAAGATTCTTTACTGAAAATTTTAAATTTAAAAGTAGGTTTTTTTTACTACGGATAAGTCCGCGTTTGACCACCAACTCACCCGATGGTAAGCGACGAGGTAGGTAGGTATATATCAGTATCTTATCTGTGACTTTCCACTTTTTATACAATGTGTTTTATAAGTTACATAATAGAGAAAAAAACGACTTGCCATTAAACAGAATGGGGTGAACTGAATCGGAAATAGTGCCGTAACTTGGAGCTCTGATAACAACTGCGGCGGTGTAGGACGTAGGTGCCAATGTATTTATTTGAATCGACAAACATTGTTCAATGGGACATTCCTTAAAATTTACTACGAGTGAGCAGTAAAGTGATTTTATTTAAATTTGGCTTTAATAGCTTGACCAAATTGAAATAAATGATACCTTGAAAATAATTTAAAATTGAATCCCACTAATATTATAAATGTGAAAGTTTGGATTAATGGACGGATATTTGTTACATTTTCACGCAAAAACTACAGAATGGCTTTTGATGAAATTTGGTATCGAGATAGCTGCTATCTCCTGCTGGCATCCTGGACTTGCACATAGGCTACTTTTTATTTCGCAATCATGTAGTGGGTATCACCGCGGGACGCAGCTAGTATTATAAATGTGAAAGTCTTTTTGGAAAGGATTGATGGATGTTTGTTACTCTTTCACGCAAAAACTACAGAATGGATTTTGATGAAACTTGGTATGGAGATAGCTGGCATCCTGGATTGGCACATAGGCTACTTTTTATCCAAAAAAAAAGGAGCGGGTAACACCGCGGGGCGTAGCTAGTAAAAGATAAAGAAGTGTCTATGTATGATTTATTCCAAATTGACACAGTGATAACAAAAATGTGCGAGCAAGATACGAGCGAGATAGATCCATGTTTCTACCGATCGAAGACAATTGACCTGACGTCCCAACCCGCCGGCCGGCTCCATTCGTCGGATTAATTATGTTGGCTAGACAACTTTACCGGCGGGTTGAGGAGACAGGTATTTTGTAAAAGCTGCTGACACAGTTGTTTCGGCCTGTAACGCCACCGGTTGTAAGTCGTTGATACTGTTCCACCGGATTGGTTCTTTTAGGTTGGCAGTTTGACATCGAGACAAGATCAGGTCAAATAAAAATCTCACAAAACCACAGTGCCCTAATCCTAAAACAATAAGGAAGGAAATAGAATCTACCGCTTGACCATATTGTGGCTCGGAAGTAGGCAAACGTAACTCACAAATCTAATTACATTTATTAAGAGTAAAGTAATTTGACTACAAAATAATGTTTTTTTTTAAATAAACGCATAATGAACGTTATGCTTGTTCCATGAGTGTTATGTTTTTTTGCCTATGAAACTTATATTATTTTTTAAGAAAAAATGTTCAAATATCTGAAAGCTTTAGCTTGTCAATGGGCAGAAAAAGGATTAAAACATAACTTTGCTTAAGTTTTACATTGATCCTAAGTTTAATTTTTTTTTTTAATGTAAAAGTAATGAGACGAACGAGACGCTCTCCTAATGGTAAGAGATAACGCCTGTCCAAGACCATTGCAGCGACACACAGAACTTTGAGTAACATAACAAAGTTTAGGGCATCGCTGCTTTGGCGCTCATTACATGAGGATTTTCGATGGTTAGTCTCAACAGCCCAGTAATTTCGCTAGCTGCAGTACCTACCCTTAAAACCGGGACACAGTACTGTTTACACACTACTGCTTGGCGGCAGAATATCTGGTACTGCGGTGGTACCTACTTAGACGACCTATCTACCACCAAGTAAAAGTGAGTAGTAGTAATAGATGTTATTGCAGTGCTGGTTTACATTTTGCCCCTACTCTCGAACTCAGGTGTTAGTCGTGTATACAATCTCTTGACAAAAAGCACAATGTTTAATATCTTAAATGAAGCTTATATCTGTTGAAACGTCTTAAAATTATAGCAGCGACGCCTTGCCTTTTTTTTTATTGTCAAAGTTTCCTTTTCTAGCGCAATGGTTATGGGGAGACGTGATCTCTTACCATCGGCGTTTTGTCTCATTTACTGGTGGTAAGTACCATGGTAGGTAACCAGATTCCGCTCCTGAACTCGAGGGGTCTCATAAGGCCGGCGCTCGGCAGCTTGCGCGGCCCAGATATCGAAGTTTATGGAAGCACTTATACTGAAATGTGATAGCTACTCGCCACTCGGCGCGGAATTGAATCTCGTTCTACGAAAACTGTTATTTACCTGCTCAATCAAATCACAACTATCCGAGTATGGACTTATAAAAAAATAACTTTTCCGTGTTAGCAGTGGTATATTGAGTGATGCAAAAGGGCTAGAAACTTAGCTGGGGTATAAAGTAAGTACATTTCGTTTAGCATATAGGAAGAAAAAATGCTACGCGTTTTTGTTGTGATTTATTCTTAAACGTCGGTTTTTTAATTCACGGAAAAAATTATACAATGGGGCTAAACTAGGAAAAAAATTGCCAGGTGATAGTTAGTACTCGGCTGGCTAACTACCACTCTCAAGTTGAAAATCTGCCGCCATGCATCTAACGGTGTGTTCCGGCAGCCCCACTTGAGTGCTAGTTCCATTTATTGCTAGGTGTGCTTTACCACCTTCGACCACACCGTCACTTAGCTTTAGGTGAGCTGTGGTCAAACACATAGCCTGTTAAGGATTAAAAAAAAATTAAGTGACAAAAACTGGGCAGAAATTTTTGAAAATTGTAAAAAAAAAACTTGGGCACGCGACAACTAATTAGCCATATTCCGCCATGCAGGCTCTGCGTGAGCATAGTACGAGTCGTAGGTTTCACATACGCAATTGAATTCCTTGCGTATGTTTTATTCCAGGCTTAGTGTATTCCAGGATTTATCATCTTCGACCACACTTTCACTTAACATCAGGTGCGTTGTGACCAAAAACACCTAGCCTGTCAATCCAAAAAAAAAGTGTTAAAAAGGGTTGCACACTTAGCCTGGAATGGATATATAATTTCTATGTTCCCGAAAATGATTTCGAATGGGATTTATTTGGGAGTTAATGTGCCTAAGTAAACTGAAAATTACAACGTCGTTATTTCAGTGAAATTCCGACGTAAAATTACACAATCCAACATCCGTCCAGTTTCACCATTGCCAAGTTCACCATAACTCAGTTATCGTCAATTAGCACGCGGTCGAAAGTTAGTGCCGACTTTCATTTCATTATCACTTGGCTACAAGAGGCGGCCCTGACTAACAAACAATACTGGCAATGGATAGCTTCATTATGTCACTGTCAACTACGTGAGGCAGGATTAAAAAATAAAATATCAATAAATAAAAAATAATATTTTTGAAATTGGAATTGTCTTTTTGACGCAACGATAAATAGATACTTTTTTTTTAAAATGCGTTCAAAAACTGTGGCAGTTTTAATTTTTTTATTGGCTTTATCAATATGTGACGCATTTTCAAACGATGAAGACAAAATCGAGGCTAGAGGAAAGAAGAAGAAAATAGCTCTGTTTGGTAAGTTTAAAATATACCCTATTTTTTCATTCATACATTTACACATAAACTTTCGCATTTATTATTATAGTGAGAAGGCATTTAAATGTGCGTTGGTTTGTATTTCATGCTTTTTGCTGCTCTCTGCAACAAAATTCCGACGACCGGTAACGACGACGTGATTTTTTATTTTTCATTTCTTCGTTTTGACACCGCACTTTGTGCTTTCTGCCAGAGTCAAGCTATTTATACTTTTCATGATAAATTCAAGTGAAGCAAGTCACGTAAAGTAAGTAAGTAACCATTATTTTTAACATGATATATATTTCTGTCAAACATTTTTGAAGTAATTTTGGCGTGACTATAAATTATTTTTATATAGGTTAGTTACAACCCGGTAATTTTTTAAGGTGTATTGTTTTCTGTACACAGGCGGTCCTCGTATTTATCCAAATCCTCTATAGAATAAAAATCCTTCAAATAGCTAAATAAGTGTACATAATGTAGGCAGATATTCGAACGTTAACTGAAAAATAACACAATTAAGTAGAACTCTAGTGAAGCCAAGTAGTGATTAAAATAATGAACATGGTTGGAGGGCTGTTCAAATTATAATTTGCAGTGTTGCCATGCGAAACACAATTTCGTGCTGCCGTTATTTTCACCAACGTTTGCTATGCCACTTGAGCAATTAAAAATACTGGTACAGTTAAGTAATATAGACTACTTTACGTTTGCTAATAAGTAGGCTTATTTCAAAAATGTAGAGGATGGCTGAAAATGAAATGTTTTTATTTAACTTTGGTGTTTGTTTAACTTGCCTACTTTTTAAATTATAAAATGAATAATAGTAGGATTATAATTCCAGCTGTTACAGATATAGCTGTTATAACATAGTATTCTTCTATATTATCCGTAGGTACTTTTAAAGGAATTTTTGGAGCTTTACTTGAGAGCAAGTTCCTTTCCAGGCTGGTTGTGTTTACCATCTACGAACACACCGTCACGTGGTATCAGATGAGCAGTGGTCAAATACACAGTCTGTCAACCACACAAAAAATAGACACTAATAATAAAAAATAAGTTTCTGTTGATTTTACGTCTACCGCAGTGGACTGCCTGCCGTGCCAAACAGAGAACATAATATATTTTCCTCTAGTTACTCTACTCCTTACAAATACAAATATTTTATTGATTACACCAATCTTACAAGTCAAATGTAAAATCATTTCAAATAATTATTATGTGTAGGTGTCATTAAACAAAAAACACTGATTACAATACAATGATTATAAACAAAATGTCAAATAAAGTACATAATTATTATGTCAATATAATAAAATCATGTCAAATATAAAATAAAACATAGGATAAAAAAGTTAGTTACTTTCACTTATTGTGTTTCAAAAGTTAATTTATTTCACGTGTTCAAAAACACTGATTACATGTCTATGAATAAAAACAAAATGTCAAAGAAAGTACATATTATGTCGATATAAAAACATGCCAATATAAAAATATTGTCAAATATAAAATATAAAATAAAAGAGTTAGTTTCTTTCATGTGTTCAAAACCACTGATTATATGTCAATGAATAAAAACAAAATGTCAAATAAAGTACATAATATGTCAATATAAAAATATTGTCAAATATAAAATTAAAAAGTTAGTTTCTTTCACTTGTAACTTTCTTAGTTAGTTTGTTAGGTTAAGTTAGGTATTATATTTTTGTAGCTCTGATCTATTAAAAGCCCTGTTTGTGAACACTTGCACATGCATAACTGTAGATCGTTTAGCATTCAGCGCGAACAATCGAACCGGGAGAGTGGCATTCGATAATGGCTTTCCAATTGCTTCCCGCATTTTTTACTGAGAGCGAGAATAACGACCTTTTTCTAAAATTTTTAATAGATTGAAACTCTTTATAGTGCACACTAGAAATTTCTTTTATATCTATGGTATTGTATAATATCATAGACTCGGTATTTATAGACAGATTAGTTTAACAAATCGTAAAAAAAGTAAAACTCAACAGTAGTACTTATGCAAAAATATTAGCTAAGAGTAAACGAGAAAAAGAATATACCTATTTTTTTTTCTCTTGAACTTTAACTTTTTTAGACATCAACATTTAAAAAAATACTAGCATAACATAGCCGCATGGCTGGACTTGACTGACGCAGTCTGTACCTTACCAAGACTGGACTTTGACTTTAACTATAGCTACGAGGCAACTTACTTAACTTTTGAAACTTGAAAATATAAAATACTTGACACTGGCAAATGCTCAAAATGCGACGCCAAAACCAAAGAAAAAAAAATAGCCGCGTTCCCGCCAAAAACTTCCCGTGGCATGATTTAATCTATGGAAGCCGCACATTTTTAATTTTTTTTGGCTTGGCATGCTTTATGTATTTAGTTTAGGAAATGAAACGAACAGCTAAAATATATAGAAACAAAGTAAAAAAATAAATAGTATACGTTCACGTAAAAAACGGTATTATATTCAAAGCGGGTATTGAAATCACACCGCGCGGGAAAGGTTAGTTGTGAATATTTATACTTTCATACCTTTCAAGCGCAGGTGGTATTTCAATGCTTTAGAATTTTTAAAACGTTGAAATTTGCCGCGATAGGAATTTAAAATCCTATTAAACGCTACTGCAGGAAGGAAATGTAACTGACACCGAAAAAAGAGACGAAATTCTACCGTCTTTTTTTTCTTTCGTTTTGGCGTCGCATTTCGAGCATTTGCCAGTGTGAAGTGTTTTTTATTTTCAAGTTTGATAAGTTGCCTCATAGCTATAGTTATAGTCAAAGTCCAGCCTGTGTCAGTCAAGTCCAGTCATGCTTTAGTAAAGTTGTGGCAACTTTACTATAAAGCTTCGTTGGAGTTTTGGAAGCAAAACGAAGTCATGTTTCAACACATTATATCATTTCCCCCACACTCGCGCTTGTGATTCGGCACTTTATGAATAAAAAAACCACCATTTTGATGCATAAACACTCGACAAAACACAAGTTTTGGAAAAAAATACAACGGGGCGACACGACTCTTTACGCTTTCCCGCCAAAACTCCTTACCTACCGTGTTGCATTCTGAAGGATTGCAAGGAGTACAAATGTTGAACGTATGAAACAGCGTGAAATGATACTCAGTATACGATATATTGCTTCTATTCTAGTTAATCTTATGTACCTACCTACAGACTCCTTAAAACACATCCGCACCACCCATACGCTATTCCCTAATCATCAAAGAATATAAGGATTAAAATAGAATCTATCACTTGATTGTGTTGTTACTCGGAAGTAGATACGCAAACGAAACTCCCAAGTTTAATTACATTTAAAGTAATTGGTATAGAAAATTGTAAACTGACATATTTTTTTTTTAAATAATGAGACGATTATTCTGTGTCTGGGTGTTCTGTGTTTATTATAAGTACGTTTTTAAAAAAAAAATTGCATTTATGTATTCTATCAGTTATCTGACTTCCATCACACAAGCTCTGCTTAGTTTGGGGCCAGATGGCGCTGTGTGTAATGTCCTACGATATTTATTTATTTCTACAAAAACACATTTTTTATATTCTACAAATTTATATATAACATATACTTTTTTATTTTTAGTATACTTTGCCGATCTCATCGTTAAGAAGATCTTCGTTCTGAAGCTGATATATGCGTTTGTCTTCTGGGTGGTACTCCACAAAGCTGGCTACTTCCTCGGCTGGTTTGCCAGCTACCTCAAGGAGAAGAAGCAGGAGTTCCATCACTATGATGATCATCATCACCATGAATACGGACCCAGTCACAGCTATGGGCCCAGTTACGAGGGCTACGGACCTAGCCACAACAGTTATGGTCCTTACAGAAGACAGAATCAGGGAAAGTGAAATGATGCAGGAGTTTTTTTTGCCAAAGATTTGTCCATTAGAAATAAGTTATGTTTTTATGTGTAAGTAAATAATTTTGAATTTCTGCGGTTGTTTTCAATGACGCCAACGAAACTATCAAATAAGTTTAATTTAAGTTAAGACAGCCCTGTTGGCTCATTGGTAGCATATCTGCCTTGAGAGCTGAAGGACGTGGGTTCGATTCCCGCTCAGGACAAACATTTTATCTATCAGCAAATGTTTGTTCTGTGTCTGGGTGTTCTGTATGTATTATAAGTATGCATTTACAAAAAAATGTATATAATTATGTATGCTATCAGTTATCTGACTTCCATCACACAGCTCTGCTTAGTTTGGTGTCAGATGGCGCTGTGTGTAATGTCCTACGTTATTTATTTAAGAAAATTAAAAAGACACGTGTATGTCCATCAATAAAGATTTTTTTTAATTTGCCAGGTCACTCTGGATGATGGAAAAATTCCAACGATACATCCAAGTCTGTATAAATACGGTAAAATAAAAAAAATCACATACACACATTTATATATAGGTGTAAAATCTGAAAAAACATCTTATTATAAACCCTATTGTCAGAATGAGTCGCCAATACAATGAAATCCTCGTCTCCAGCAGACACATCGATATTTCGCATTCAAGCCTTACAAAGCCATACAAATTTCAAAGACAGATTAAGATTATCTTAGATTTTAATACAATTTAGTTATGACATTTCATATATTTTTTGACTGAACAATTGACTAATTAATAATTATTATTTAATTTAATTTATAATTATAATTTCTTAAATCCCAATTATGTTCTAACCAATAATTGATTGATTCAGGCGTTACTTTGCGGAAGTTCATTTTAAATGTTCAAGGTATACATCTAGTTTACTTCCGCTTAATAGTCGTTCCAGTTACAACAGTGATGAGGACTTAAATTAAACTAATTATAATTAGCTACTACTACTACTACTACTACTACTACTACTACTACTACTACTACTACTACTACTACTACTACTACTACTACTACTACTACTACTACTACTACTACTACTACTACTACTACTACTACTACTACTACTACTACTACTACGCCTACGACTACGACTACGACTACTACTACTACTACGACTACTACTACTACGACTACTACTACTACTACCACCACTACGACTACTACTTCTACTACTACTACTACTTCTACTACTACTACTACTACTTCTTCTACTACTACTACTACTACTACTACTACTACTTTATTACTTTATTACTTTTTAATTACTAATTATTCTATTATTTTATTAGTTTTAGATTTTAAGTAAGATTAAGTTATTATTGACAGCCCTGTTGGCTCATTTGGTAGCATGTCTGCTTCAAGAGCTGTGGGGCGTGGGTTCGATTCCCACCCAGGACAAGCATTTTGTGATACAAAAACAAATGTTTGTTCTGTGTCTGGGTGTACTGTATGTATTATAAGTATGTATTTACAAAAAAAAAAAAAGTATTTAAGTATTCTATCAGTTATCTGACTCCCATAGTACAAGCTTTGCTTAGTTTGGGGTCAGATGGCGCTGTGTAATGTCCTGTGATATTTATTTATTTATTTATTTATTTAATGGGTCAATTTAAAATCGGTGGCAGAAAAAGTGACAATAAATTTTGAATTCTTTAAAAAAAAAATGTTTGATTTAAGTGTTGAGGTAATAACATGACATGCACATAACATTGTAAAATGCAATGTCGTGGTTGGCCGCGAGCTTTTGCGTATATTTTCAGGATTTTACGTGACTGAAACTAAAGTGAGGTGAAAATTAAACAACTCTGTTGCCATCATACATTTATTCATAGTTAAACAACAAATCATTTTTTGGTAACTTTTCTTTAAAATCAACATTAATTATATATTTACTCTCATGTTTAAGCCATGGAATCACAGTATTTATTCTTAAGCACTGATAATAATGTAAATGAAATGTACTCTGTTACTATCTATGTTTTAACAAAACTATTTTTCTTTATAAATTACTTAAATTGACTGAAATTATAAGAACATACCGATAATACTATGTAACAATTTGAATAGTACATATTACATATAGAAAATATGAAATCAAGTATTAGTTTTCCATAAAATTTCAAAATTTGGCCTTATTTATTTAGGGACAGAGTAACATAGTTGTACCTTTTATATTAATTTTAACGAACTACTATCACAAAACCTATTATATTTAATAATAACTTTCTTAAAACTGTAATACATTTCGGAACTGTCATAATTATTGTTGATATTATACATCATTTTCTACTAAATGAAATGTTTTTCCGGTATCACCAACAGACTTCATAAACACTATTTTCACTTCGCCGTCATCGTCTACTTCGCTTAATGCTTTGCCTAGGTAAATGTATTCATTTTTAGAGCAGGAAAAATTTAACTAGAACGTACACCCCTTCTTTGACCCCTAGTTTGAGCTGTTCTCTGTAACGTCGCTGCTTTTCAGCAGCAGTAAGAGCCATAGTGATGTGTTGTAGTATTATCTAGAACAAAATTATTCATTAATTAGATGATTATAAAATAATATTGACTGCTATAATATATATAGACACACAGATGACGACTTATAGCTACTAACAGTTCAATAATGACAACTCTTTTACCAGTCTACAACTCTATTACTACTACGAGGTAACATAGTTGTGCAGTAACAGAGTAGTAAATTCAACACTTAGAATAATTTATTTTTAAAATAAAAATATATTTTGACAAAATAAAAACAGATTAGACAATTATTCCCTTAATGCTATATTTCATTTATTAAATAATATAGAAATATCTGAATACTTACATCAAAACGCCGGTAACATAGCACACACAGAATAAAACCACGCACCTCACATCGCAACTAATGGACGACTGATTCGCGTACCCCGCGCTCCACCCGCCTCGAAAAGAGTCGAAGCAACAGAACACATTAAGGCCCAACTGTTGTGAACAGAACGGTGGCGCCAACTTTTAGTATTTGTCTAATTTACATGGTAACAGAAAGGTGTGACAGTTATTACAACGACCGAGGGACTAAATCTTAAATAATCGTAGATTATTCAATAAATTTACTAAATAGGCAGAGATAGTTTTTTTTTAAATGATAAATCAGCTTGATTATTAAAAATATTAAACAAAACAATAATACAATTTTAACAAAAAGATATTGGGATTTTTACATAGTGCCATGAGATGTGGGACAGAATTTTCTTGTATGTAAAACACCTCTGTTACCATGAATTACTATTCTGTTACCTGATAAAAAAAGTGATAAATCAATAATAACTCCGTTTTTCTTTTGAAAATATATTAATTCATTTGTACTTTAACTAAAAAACCATTGTTTGTTGACCAATATTTTAAAAATATTGGTGAACAAACAATTTTTGCTTGGGGACAACATTTTCTGCCACGGATTTTAAATTGAGCTTAATAAGCAGTGTCAAATTAGTTTAATTTAAGTCCTCATCACTGTTGTAACTGGAACGACTATTAAGCGGAAATAAACTAGATATATACCTTGAACATATTCTAACCACTTTAAAAAAATGTAATTGTAATGCACCTAGACATGCATAGTTTTGGAATGCAATACAGATAAAAAAAAATTGTGTTGGTATTTGCATTGTGAATATTATTGCATTCTGTTTTGTATGTTATGAAATAAATAAATGAAAACATGACACTTTTTTGGTTAGTCGTGTAAAAAATTTGGACTGTCGTGGAATGATTGTTTTCGTGTTGTATGCTTAAAATTCGTAGCGTCGTAGCTAGACTCGTAGCGTTCAAAGAACGATAAGCTTTCTAAAGTACAAATTGTAAAGCTATATGTAGACTTGCAATATAGCAAGCCCTGTTGGTTCATTGGTAATGTGTCTGCTTCGAGAGCTGAATGGCGTGGGTTCGATTTCCACTCAGGACTAACATTTGTGTGACTAACATCGATGTTTTTTGTGTGTCTCTGGGTGTTCTGTATTTATTATAAGTATGTATTTACAAAAAAAAAGTATTTAAGTATTTTGTCAGCTGTCTGGTTCCCATAGTACAAGCTTTGCTTAGTTTGGGGCAAGATGGCGCTGTGTTAAAATGTCCTCCAATACATTCCATTCCACAGGTAAAACGACGCAATTTTTTAACTACCTTCTACCACAAAGATATCACATCGTTATAAGAGAGACAGGTAATAGTAAAAAAACTGGCCAAGTGCGAGTCGGACTCGCGCACGAAGGGTTCCGTACCATTATCTATAAAAACTGCAAAAAAATCACGTTTGTTGTATGGTTGTATCTTAAACATTTATTTTATTTTATTTTTAGTATTTGTTGTTATAGCGGCAATAGAAATACATCACCTGTGAAAATTTCAACTGACAGACGGACGGACGGACAGACAGCGAAGTCTCAGTAATAGGGTCCCGTTTTTACCCTTTGGGTACGGAACCCTAAAAATTAATCATTGAAACGGTAAGCTATACTTACAGGAAATAATTGCGCGAGTTTCTTGCAAGTGTAAACTTAAGTGTAACGGTAGATACCTTTAACAACATAAGTGACACGTTGTCTCCGCACAAACCCTTTGACGGCGTAATCCGACATCTGTCTTGTATCAAATTAGAGTAAAATTAATTACAGGCGCTCCGACGCGTATACGACTCATATTTAATCTTAATTATACCTTGTCTGTACTTATTTATTTAATCTAATGCTGTTTACAGATTTACTGTAATGTGATTACATGAAAATACCATGGTCCCGCTAGAAGGGCTTCTTTTCATTGTGACTAGGGTAAGGTAGTTCGTAAATACATACTTATAATAAATAAAGAATATCCAGACACAGAACAAATATTTGTTTATACTACAAAACGTTTATTCAAGGTGGGAATCAAACCCACGTTCTTCAGCTCTTGGAGCAGACATACTACCAATGAACCAACAGGCCTGTCAAACGATTATAAGCATGAGTGTAGGGCAGTTACTAAAACAAGAAAGTACTTCCAGTGAAGTCACCACCACTTTATCAAGGCATGAGCTCAAACTCCAACAACATAAGCTTGAGCTGGTGGTGAAGGAAAACATCGTGAAGAAACCATCGCTTGATGGTAAGGTAGTGTCTAGTACTATCTAACCCTCAAGTTGAATATCTGTTGACAAGCACCTAATGTGTGATGCCAAAAATAAAGAAAAAAATGTTCTACCTACGCGGGAATTAAGAAGTTGGCGGCCGAGAGTTTGTTCCCATTTAACTGTGGGACGGATAAACGAATTTGGAGATTTGGCGTGTGAGTAACTTACACCCTCGACTAACGGTATTATTTAGTTTTTGCCCGTGAAAATGTGCGGATACTGTGGGTTAACTTGTTAATGCTATGGTACATGAAAAATGTTGACAACCACATTCATAAAAGTGTTAAAGTTCTAAGCTCGTGAAAACTGAGAAAGTTAGTTAAACTTACTGCATAAGAAAGTTGATTGATTGATTAACTCTTTATTGCACACACTAAAAAAAAACAATACAGAAGAAATACACTTAATTAATAAGTGTAACAACTGGCGACCTTATCGCTAACAGCGACCTCTTCCAGGCAACCTTAGGACGGACAGGAGTTCGGGAGGCCATAGAGATGAGTAAGCGTCCTAATTTCAATAGAGATGGAGGGTGGAATCTGCCACCGACTTGGAGACCTTCTTCTTTTATTTTAGCGCCGCATTTTGTGCATTTGCCAGTGTCAAGTGTTTTGATTATTTCAAGTTTAATTAGTTAAAAAGTAGTCAAAGTCAAAGTGGACTGGACTTGACCTTGGTCAATGGTCCCGCTAGAAGGGCTATAAAAATAGTGGTGTTTTATTCATACAGAGCTGATCTTTTCTTGTTGCTTCCAAAACTTCATCGAAGCTTATAGTAAAGTCACCACTACGGTAAGTCAAATACAGTCATGCTTTAGTAAAGTAGTGGCGACTTTACTATAAGCTTCGATAAAGTTTTGAAAGCAACACAAAAAACCATGTTTCCCCACATTATACCAATTTCACACACTTTCCTCTTTATTTAAAGGAACGCTTTGAATTTATTCAACCTCATTCTGGTTCCTTGCGTTCATCCCGTTCCCTCCAACTAAAAATTCCTCCTTTTGCTCGTTCCAACCTTTCCAACAGCACTTCTTTTACTGTGGAAGCTGTCTTACTTTGGAATGCCCTTCCTACCATTATTAGACAGGCTAAGTCAATTTATATTTTTAATAATTTAGTATATAAACATTATTTATCAGCCTGCTAATCTATATATTTAGTTTATTTAGTATCTCATAATTATGTATATACGTTTATTGTATTGTTATTTTATTTACTTATTTCTTTTGTACACCAACCTTATATTTATTTACTCTTCTTTCCATCCAAAGGTTGTCTGGAAGAAATCGCTCTAGGCGATAAGACCGCCCTTATACATCATTTATTCTATTGTTTTGTTATATTATTATATCTTCTTTTTTTTTTTGTTTGTTGTTTGTTTCCTATTTGTATTAATTGTGATCTGTGTTTTTGGTGTATAATAAAGTTATATTCTATTCTATTCTATTCTAGCGCTTGTAATTAAGTACTTAATAAAACACCACTATTTTTATACATAAACAATCGAATGACATTAGTTTTGGGAAAAAATACAAGGATGCGATACGACTCATTTTCTTGTCTATAAGAAATTGAAATAAATTGCATTTAAAGTTACTGGTATTAATGACTGGGGGCCCTGGGATCTTGCTCTAATAGTAAAGCCTTCGATTAATTTTCAAAATATACAGATAAATGTATATATATCACATAACATGTAGCGATGATAACTCAGTGGTTAGCGCGGTAGGTTCGCATGCCGAAGGGCATGTGTTCAAACTCCAACAATGAGCTCGAGCTGCCGATGAAGGAAAACATCGTGAGGAAACCATAGCATGGTGGTAGGGTACTTTCTAGTACTCGGCTGGCTAGCAACCACCCTCAAGTTGGAAATCTGCCGCCAAGCATCTAACGGTGTGTTCCGGCAGCCTCACTTGAGAGCCAGTTCCATTCCAGGCTAGATGTGCTTTACCATCTTTGACCATACGTTCACTTAACATCAGGTAAGCTGTGGTCAAACACATGTCATGTCAAAACCATTAAAAAAAACACAAGTTTTGGAAAATAATTATCATACCCGCCAAAATTTCATAACACACACACAATGACTTTCAGTCGAATTGAACTATAACATAAGATGTCTGAACAGCGAAAGGACATTAATTCAAGTAAACATTTCTTTATCACTGTAGAAATTACAAAAGGCAGACAAAACAATTAGGTAAAACGTAATCTTATACGAGATAATTAAATGAAACTTCACGAGAATTCTGGAATACACATCATCGCGTCTGTAGGCGTTGGGAGGAAGCTCGGGTAAAATTGGCTTTTAAACCTGGAAACACACGTGGGCGACAGTATAAGGTGTATACTTAGCTATTTATGATATTTAAGGCTAAATATAAAAGGGGTCTACTACTTGTCTGTTAGAAATCTATAAATCTGAGTGTCTTCAAGTCTTAACTGACTAAGAATGGACTGATTTAGATGGAAAAAAGGAGTGTATGTTTTCAGGGTTCATCTAGTTTATTTTTTAAAATGGATAAGTCCGTGTTTGACCACCAACTCGTCTAATGGTAAGCGACGATGTGGTCGAAGATAAAAGAAGGAAATAAGAAGTTAGGAGCAGTGGAACTCTTCAATGGCTTCTAGTAAACCCCCCGAGTTTGGGATTATAACTAGGTACGATTTGTTTTGGCGAGTCCAACAGATTGCGCTTGGCGCTTGGTGTTGAGGGTCTGATGATAGAACCTGGAACCAGAAGGTGGATAGAACTCTTGGCTGTTGCTCTGCGACTCTGTTGAGTCAATAACTATAGAAAGTCTCAAAGTAATCAGCGCCAAAGCAGCGATACACTGGACTTTATTTAATTACTCAAAGTTCTGTGTCAGCAATTATCATGGACATGCGTTATCTTGTATCTTCAGGAGAGCATCTAGTTCGTCTCATTACTTTTACATAAAAAACACACTGTTAGATGCTTAGCTACAGATTTTCATCTTGAAGGTATTATAAAGTATCCTACCACAATGGTTTCTTCACAACGTTTTTCTTGACCGGTAGTTTTTTTTTATGTAAAAAGTAATGAGACAAACGAGACGCTCTCCTGATGGTAAAAGATAACGCCTGTCCATGACCATTGCAGCGATACACAGAACTTTGAGTAGCAAAACAAAGTCCACTGCTGCTGGCATCACTGCTTTGGCGCTCATTACTTTGAGACTTTCGATGGTTGGTCTCAACAGCCCAGTGTTTACACACTACTGTTTAGCGGCAGAATAACTGGCACTGCGGTGGTGCCTACCTAGTAGTTCTTTGTTGGGGTTAGAACCTACACCCAGCGTGTGAACTGACCGCACTAACCACTGAACTATATTCGATACAAAATTATATTTGAGAGGTATTTCATATAACTATCTGTCTTTTCCAATATACAATATTATTTATATTCTTTACAAGGTTTAACTTACGAGTGTGAATGTATCAAATGAAAATGTTTCACGAATTATTGTGATTTACGATGAAGGGGAGCCAGATGAAATAAAACTACCATCCCGAACTCTTGTAGATAAGACTGGCCGACGACGTGCTGCTACAAAATAGAAAATTGTACAGAAAAATTAAACAACATTTCTTTCATACGGACATTACACACAGCGCCATCTGGCCCCAAACTAAGTGGTACTAACTTGTACTATGGAAGTCAGATAACTGATAGAATACTTTTTTTTTTGTAAATACATACAGTACACCCAGGCACAGAACAAACATTTTTGTTTATACAACACAATGTTTGTCTTGGGTGGGAATCGAACCCACGCCCTACAGCTATCGATACAGACATACTACCAATGAACTAACAGGGCAGTTTTGGTGAGTGGGTTGTCCTCGCGGTACTACTAATAACTAGTTGACGGTTTTTGTGGGAACGCGGAAAAAGTCGTGTCGCCCCGATGTATTTTTTTGCCAAAACTAGTGTTTTGTGGAGTGTTTATGCATAAACATGGTGGTGTTTTAATCATAAAGTGCCGAATCGCAAGCGCGAGTGTGGGAAAATGATATAATGTGGTGAAACATGACTTTTCGTGTTGCTTCCAAAACTCCGTCGAAGCTTTATAGTAAAGTCGCCACTACTTTACTGAAGCATGACTAGACTTGACTGACACGGACTGGACTTTGAATATAACTACACAAGGCAAGGCAACTTATTTAACGTATGAAACTTGAAAATATAAAACACTTGACACTAGCAAATGCTCAAAATGCGACGCCAAAAGTAAAGAAAAAAAACAAGTTGACAGCACTTGTGAGGTTGTGAGCTTGAGCTTCTTCTTTGTAGTTTCTACTCAATGAACTGGCGTCGTGGTATCAATTTATCATCCTTTTAGTCATTAAATCGTGGGTAAACGTTTTGCAACATAATAGCCGAGTCTAGCACTGTTTTGCAACTATTTTATTCCGGGCACAAGATGGATGGTAGTAGCCCGGAGCTATAAACTTTCATAGACTGTACATCATGACAGGATCGCGATTTTACAAATACATAAAAAGCTCATCTCGTGTTAGAGTGCCGTTTCGTTATTTTTATGGTAGTTGGGTAACTTCTAGATTAGCCTTGCCGTGCCAGGTGAACGTTTTTAATTGAACTTCCAGTTAAAAGCTATAGAAAGTGTGTTTATAATTATAAACCGTCGGATATATACCTACATAAAATTCAGGCCTTAAAGTTGTTCGATTTCCATACAAATAAATGTTTGCCATTTATTGCTCCATTTGTCCATAAATGGCAAATATTTATTTGTATGGATAACAGTAGATTATTAGCTAATAATCAGCTGTTTTATACAAGCAATTGTAATTTACCGCAAATAAAGACCAAAATAAATGCCAGTAGCTGTAATTTCACTGTAAAATTATGCTCCATTTGTCCATAAATGACAAAAATTTATTTGTATGGAAATCGAACCACCTTAAGAGTGAAAATAAAAATGCGCATTATTTATTTGTCGAGCATTTGAAACGTCATTGGCGTCGTACGTGGACGATTAATGTCAAATTCCATTCGAGTGGTGGAGCCGAGACCCATTCGAGATAAATCAAGTGCCAATTTTCAGCTTCATTTATTTCACAAAAATTCGAGAGCCACTCCAAATTTGTAAACGTGACAACCCTGCAAATTGATGGTGATTGTGAAAATTGATTATGATTACGTTAGGTAGATATAAAATATATCCATCTGTGTTGTTGTTTGATCTTTGCCCACGATCTAAGTTTTTATTATAAACTTAAACTACTTTTGTAAGTAGTTTCACCGTATATTTATATACAAGAACGTTAATAAGTAGATAGATAGATAGATAGATATAACTCTTTATTGTGCACATCAGATATAGTAAAAAGTACAGAGAACAAAAAACCTTATTAACTAGTGACACAAGTGGCGGCCTTATCGCCTTAAGTAATAGCTTTTGTAGCTATGATAGCTCAGAGGTTAGTGCGGTAGGTTCGCATGCCAAAGGGCGTGCTCAAACCCCAACAATGAGCTTGAGCTGCCGGTGAAGGAAAACATCGTGAGGAAACCATAGCATAGTGGTAGGGTACTTTCTACTTGGTTAGCTAGTTACCACCCTCAAATTGAAACTCTGTCGTCAAACCCCTAACGGGGTGTTCCGGTAGCCCTAGTTGAGAGCCGATACCGTTTCAGGCTGGGTGTGTTTACCATCTTCGGACCATTCTGTCACTGATCAAACATCTTACCTATCAACTATAGTTTAGTAACAAAAACATATTGTTTTTTCTTTAAGAATTTTATTGATGCTTGTTTTTTTTTAATGTTGTATATTGTCTTTATGTCATAAATAAACATACTTTGCGGATATTTATTTTGAGTGTTCAAGGCCAAGTCTCTGCATATTATGCAGAGAAATTGCATAGATTTTTAAAATTGTCGTCAAGTTAGTTAAATTTTAATTTAAGTCCTCATCACTGTTGTAACCGAAACGACTTTTAAGCCGTAATACACTGAATATATTTATATACATACATATATTCTTATACTTTTAAAGAGGATTTTAAGATTTATGGTTATTTTAATTAGATTTTTTGGTATTTAAATTAAAGTTTTGTCAAATTACATTTTTAAGTTTATGTCAAATTAGTTCTAGATTTTCAGTAAGATTAGGTTTTTAATTAATAAGCTGTGTCAAATTAGTTTTAATTTAAGTCCTCATCACTGTTGGAACTGGAACGACTGTTAAGCGGAAATAAACTAAATATATACCTTGAACATTCAAAATGAACTTCCGCAAAGTAACGCCTGAATCAATCAATTACCATGAAAAATATTTGTCCTGGGTGGGAACTGAACCCTGAAGTTTACATGTAAAACTGCAAGTTAATTATGTAAGTTACTCAAGGAATTTATTCGGAAAGAGTGAACTGGTTGCTAGGTAGCAAGCCTCTAATTTATAGTACCTTTCAAAGTTTTCATGTTTAAAAGAGCTTTCATAAAAATTTCACAATCTGCGAATCCTCACGTGTAAGTATGTAAGTCATTCATCACGCGGCTGTCAAATTCTCCTAACTTATGATAATCTCTGTAACTTTCCACTAAATCATGATAAATGTGGTAACGCGAATAGGCGAGAATTTAATATCATTGCGCTATAAATACGTATTAAGAACGTAAGTATAAATACTTTTATTTGGTTATAACCTGTTTTGTAATTTTTATAAATCCGTATTTTATAAGTATCAGTCATAAACCTTATACCTTAGCAGGAGGTCGTCTAGGTAGGTACCACCGCAGTACCAGTTATTCTGCCGCTAAACAGTAGTGTGTAAAAATTACTGTGTTCCGGTTTGAAGGGTACTGCAGCTAGCGAAATTACTGGGCTGTCGAGACTAACCATCGAAAGTCTCAAAGTAATGAGCGCCAAAGCAGTGATGCCGTGGACTTTGTTTTGTTACTCAAAGTTCTGTGTATCGCTGCAATGGTCATGGACATGTGTTATCTCTTACCATCAGGAGAGTGTCTCCTACGTCTTAGTACTATTGACAGCCCTGTTAGTTCATTGGTAGAATGTCTGCTTCAAGAGCTGAATGGCGTGGGTTCGATTCCCACCCAGGACAAACTTTGTGGTGTAAACAAATGTTTGTTCTGTGTCTGGGTGTACTGTATGTATTTACAAAAAAAAAGTATCTGACTATCATAGTTATCCGACTTCCATAGTACAAGCTTAGTTTGGGGTCGATGGCGCTGTGTGTAATGTCCTGTGATATTTATTTATTATAAAAAAACGTAACACGTTCGTTCGAACGTCTTTATATTTGTGCGTTTTGTCTGTAGTTATTCGTTGTAGTATCTAGTGTTTAAAAAAAATCTTTCTTTTCTTTAGTTTTAAACGGAACGCGAGTGTAGATTTTCGATTCCGTGCATAGCCGTTAGCGGAACTTTTGAAATCTAGATAGCTTGAAATGATTGTTTTCAATTTTAAAGTTGGACGGAGAAGTTGTGCCGCAAATCAGGGGATCGACAGTTTTAAAGTTTCGACGGATTCGTGTCAAAGTTTGTTAGGGCTAATGGATAGTTCGGTATAGTTAAAGTTACACAAGATTTTCTACTTATTGCAAGACTATGATAGATATATACCTAATAATAATTATGTATTTACAAACATTACGAAAACAGAAATTATGTCTGTTAAATAAACATGTAATACTAAAATTATTTAATTTAATGTTGGTTACTAATATCAATTAATACTTAGAGAGAAAATTGATTGATTCAGGCGTTATTTTGCAGAAGTTCATTTTGAATATTCAAGGTATATATTTAGTTTATTTCCGCTTAACAGTCGTTTCAGTTACAACAGTGATGAGGATTTAAATTTACCTAACTTGACAACAATTTTACAATTGAAAACCTAACCTTGACTCTACTTAATTTCTAAAACTAATTTCGACATAAACTTAAAAACTAATTAGGTTAGTCCTTATATCTTCTTCTCGCTGCAGTAATCACTTGCCGACAACTTGGTAGAATTTTACATCTTTAAAATGAAACAGAGATAATTACTTAACGTATTCTATATATTATTCTATTGTAGAGTTTGTATGTACAAACTATTTAAGTCAAGTTAAGTAGTTAAATTGTAGTCAAATTAGTTAAATTTAAATCCTCGTCACCGTTGTAACTGAAACGACTGTTATGCGAAAATTAACTAAATATATACCTTGAATATTCTAAGAAAGAAAACAAAACAAACTATAGAATATAATAAGTACGTCAAATATCTCTATTTCATTTTAAAGATATAAAATTCCACCGAATCTCATATACAGTACAAAGTTACCAAATGCTGGAGGCTAGACATTTTTTCCATAAATAACGACATTTGTCCGTCCAGCAAATTCCTTACCATGGAATGGAAATTTATGTAGGCATGCCTAGCTAATAGAACTGAGCTGCCAGATTTTATTTAATTTCGTTTTATTTCGTAACCGTTTTTTATAACTCATCATCAAATGGTTACGTAGTTCTTGATGCCTAATCCCACTAATATTATAAATGTGAAAGTTTGGATGGATGGATGGATGTTTGATATTTTTATGCCGAAAACATGTAGCGGGTAACCCCCCCGCGGGGCGCAGCTAGTCTTTGTATATATTTCGGTTTTTCACATTGTTATTTTTTCAAAGTCCAGTCTTTGTCAAGTCCATGCCGTGCTGGTCGAGTCCAGTCATGTCTTTGTAAAGCAGTGGCGATTTTAGCTTCGATGGAGTTTTGGAAGCAACACGAAAAGTCATATTTCACCACATTATATCACTTTCCCACACTCGCTCTTGTACACCACTAATTTTATACATAAACGCTTGAAAAAACACAATGGGATGATTCGACTATTTCTGCTTTTTCACCAAAATCATATGATATTTTTTTTTATATATTGGCAACACATCATGTGGCTGTTTTGCCATTTGGTGTTGCTCATTGTTTTTTTTTTTTGTGTGGTGTTCCTCATTGTTGAGGTTTGAACACACACCCTTCAGTGTATGAACCGGTCCCGCTAACGACTGAGCTATCATCGCTAGGTGGCGTTGTGTGAAATGCCCTACGATATTTATTTATTTCTTTTATTTAAGGAGAGGTCGTACAGTGCTGTACAATGTACATACACGTTTTATAATGAAATGTTTAAACCGCTAAAGTTTTAAAAGTGAAATGATTGATTTCAGATTTATTAAATTAAACTGCTGTGAAGTGAAACGTATCCGGATTATTCCGCTTCTTGAAAATCAGAGTTCGCATTAAATATTTCGTGTGGAAACCGCTTGAACATGCACCATCTGTACTTTTCATTTATTTCGTTTGAAGTCATAATAAGGTTAAATCAAGCGAATTCTTAGCTTAAAGTATTTTTTTTTGCATTTTATGCGTCCGGCAAAAAAGGCCGATGGATGGTAACCTTTTAATTTACTTAGTAGTACAAAAAGAGATTCTGTGAAAGCGATGATAGCTCAGTGGATGACGCGGTCAGTTCACATGCCGAAGGGCGTTGGTTCAAACCCCAACAATAAGCTTGAGGTGCTGGTGAAGGAAAACATCGAGAAAACATTTTTTTTATGATTGACAGGCTAAGCATTTCACCACAGCTCACCTGATGTTAAGTGACATTGTGGTCGAAGATGTTAAAGCACACCTAGCCTGGAATGGAACTGGCTCTCAAGTGAGGCTGCCGGAACACACCGTTAGATGCTTGGCGGCAGATTTTCAATTTAAGGTGGTAGCTAGCCAGCAGAGTACATACGGTCGAACTGCGAACCTCCTCCTGTCGGTTAAAAAAGCTTTTTAATTATTTTTTGGCATGTTCTTTATTTTTCCACATTATTTGATTGTCCTTATTCCGCTTCATATCGAATAGCTTCATACGGGCACTATAATAACATTGCCCATCGATTTGTTACCTTTCCAAATTGCTGACCCGATTTTAATTAAGTTTGGCGTGGCGGTAATGTACGTCGCAAAGACAGTCAAAGGGTAATTGGATGATAGCTTTCAATGATTCGAACGAGCTGAGATTCGAAAGATATGCTATTTAGATTAATTTTTACGTGACTTCCCAAAAAGTATACCTAATAATAAATATATAAATTACTGAATTACTAGGAAGTATAACTACTTCCTAGTAATTCAGTAATTTTTGTTTTTATTTACATTTTATCATATTGACATAATTATTTGATATTGATGATATGATTCATAATATGTTACGGTTTTGATATTTTTAAAATATGAATGGAAAAATTACCTGTTACTTTGGTGTTATCAATAAAAGATTTGTAGGTATTTTTAAATTCAAAGATGTGCGAAGTGTGCCAACCCGCACTTGGCCATTGTGGTGGACAATGGTCTCACCCTTCTCACAATGAGAAGACGCCCTCGCCCAGCATTGGGAGTTTTTTTTTTAAATCTTTATTTAATTTAATGGGGTTTAGTCACGCAGTGACTATGTCACCCCCGTAATACATTTTTTTTTTTTTTTTTCGTTAATTTGCCCTTTCGGGCAGGCTAAAGCTATAAAGCCATACTGCCTCGTCTTCAGTGTTATTTCTGCTGTATCTTAACTATGGTTATCGTCAAAGTCGTCTTAGTCAAGTCTAGTTCGTGTCAGTTCGTGTCGGTCATGCTTTAGTAAAGTAGTGGCAACTTTACTATAAAGCTTCGATGGAGTTTTGGAAGCAACACGAAAACTCATGTTTCACCACATTATATCATTTTCCCACACTCGCGCTTGTAATTCGGCACTTTATGAATAAAACACCACCATTTTTATGCATAAACACTCGACAAAACACTAGTTTTGGAAAAAAATACAACGAAGCGACACGACTCTTCCCGCGTTCCCGCCAAAACTCCCCCCGTAATACACTAAACTACAACTTTTTTTTATTTTTTTTTTATTCAAAATAGGTTCGCGTTTGACCACACTCTGCCTGATGTTAAACAGTAGTGCGGCAGACTCCGGCAGAGAGTTCCACAACCTCGCTGTGCGAATAACTTATACACTACTTTTATATACTTTTAACAGCATTTTGGCCTCCTCTGAAGCTGGTGAAGCCAAAATGCTGTTACAACACCCTACATCATAAGCAATACTATGAACACCACTAAACAAATCTTGCCTTTGCGCCTCGTTCCGGACACATTCCATCAGCACATGATGCACGTCTTCCACGATCTCACATGCAGTGTCAGGGGACAGTTTAAAAACGGGGCGGATTCGGAAGTATTGTAAGAAGTATTCATGTATACATACATAACTAATTTTTCGAACGGATGATAAACTTTCTAGGTAAGGTGACATTTTGAATATTCAACAGGTACGTGACACTGTCCACGTATTCATCCACTTTCTTCGGAGAAATTTTTGACAAGCGTAAAAATTTAAATACAAGTAACACCTGGCATACTCACAAAGAACGCAATCTCAAAATTAGTCACAGAAAGGGAAACCCGCAGCTGATTTGTTTAACTTGAAAACAATGAAAAACTTTCTTGTAACTCGGTATTTACTCGCACGTTTGTTAACGTTACTTATTTATTAACGAGGGTCCTAGCCGACCGGTTCAGTTGCCATAATTTTCCGGCAAAACACTGGCCGCCAACTTTCAGAAACGAAAAAGTAAAATACTGGCTGGTAACTTTTAAAAAAGGAAAATAAGTAGGCGGCAAATTTTTAATTAAAAATAAAACTGACACGTAATTTAACGTGCGGAAAAATTTAAACGAAGGATTGTCACTGGATTTATAACTGCGACTGTGTTAAACTGTCAAAGGATTAGTTAAAAGTGCAGGAAAATGTTGAAAAAATTAGTGATTATTTCGATGTTGGTGTTGTGCTGTTACTGCGAGGAAATTGCTGAGAAGAGCACTAATAGCAGTAATGTAATTTTGAAGGAAGAGTCGCGGGCTAAGAAAAGCAAGAATCGGCTTCGGATGTTAGGTGAGATACCATATTTTATCCAAAGGTTTAACGTAGAAATTTGCGGAAAATACACAGTAAGTATGTATATAGCTAATTGTCTTAAAAACAATACCTTTTATTTAATTGCCGATAGGCGAATTCCAGTTTTAATGCATTTTTTCTTCTATTGTTGGCATCGTACTTTGTGCATTTTGTCATATTTTTTCTGTTGTTGGCATCGCACTTTGTGCATATTGCCACATATACATCTCATTGTTACTTAGCATTCAGTGTTTAGCCTGTTCATCATCATTAATATGATTGCAATCCACTGCTGGACATAGCCCGACATACATCTTTCTATAACTCGCTGAGTTTAACTAGTAGACCATTCCTTCTGTGGATATATGAGTGCTTAGCCTGTTAGTAATACAAATTAGTATTATAGATAGTCATGCTAATTGTCACTGTTAGGCAATAACTTGTTGGACACACATTTGTGACGTTTTAAGTAAAGTATTACCATTTTTTAACTATGCAAATTGGTAAATTTACAAAGTATTAAATAAATACTTATTAGTAATGTATAACAACTGTCATGTTCTTATATCAAATTTATTTTTTGTTTCATTTTGTTGCAGTATTAAACATTACTGTGTCCCGATTTGAAGGGTACTGCAGCTAGCGAAATTACAGGGCTGTTGAGACTAACCATCAAAAGCCTCAGAGCGATGAGCGCCAAAGCAGCGATACCCTGGACTTGGTTTTGCTACTCGAATTTCTGCATTGTACCAATGGTAAAAAAAACCACCTGTCAAAAGTTTTTGCAGCGGTAGGTACCTAAAATTTTGAGTAACAAAATGGACCCCTGAACGCCATTATTATGGTACTTAAGACTTTGAGACTCGACGGTCTTAATAAACCTGTAATTTCGCTAGCTGCAGTACCTACATTGAACATTTGAACAATTTTAAAGACAGAGTAAAGTTGCATTACTTGTCGCAATGCTGAGTCGTCATTGCTGTAAGTCGGATTACGTATGTTTATGTACGTCGATGCTGATGTTGGTTTTTATTTTACTTTTGATTTTATCTTAATGTATGTATATACATATATGTATGTATATATTATAGCCTATATATTATATACTGTACATGTATTATGAGTGTATACATTTATATAGGTAAATATTTCGTTTTATTTAAATACATTATTATATGATTATTTTTATTTACTTACTATATGTTTAATTTTTATTTTATTTTATTATTATTTTTTTCTTATTAGTGTTACATCTCCCGTCTGTTTCTTATGTTTTCTATCGTATTTTTCTTTTCTTGGTTGCCTGGAAGAGATCGCTGTTAGCGATAAGGCCGCCACTTCTGTCACTAGTTAATAAGGTTTCTTGTTATCTGTACTCTTTTCCATTTATGATGTGCACAATAAAGAATTATATCTATCTATCTATCTACCTTGCAAACGTTAAAACTTAGCTGTGAATTATTCCGCTAAACTTATAAAGAAAATAAAGTACCGCAAACGCCAGGATAAGCGACACGACCTTTTGTTATGTTTCAGCTATGATCGTGCTGTTTGTGCTCTCAAAGGTGGTGATCATAAAAGCGGCAACATTTTTCTTCTTCCTCGCGTTCTTCCAAAAGCTGTTCTCCGTCGGAGGCGTTCTTCTAACCTACCTTATGAAGAACCAGCTGGGGATCACGTCGCCACCAGCGCCAGCCCCATCAGCGGGCCCACCAAGCACGTCATACGGGTCACCTATAGACTACAACACTATCGGCTACAGCTACGGGCCCCCAGAGCACGAAGCTGCGTTTGAGGGCCCCAGTTTAGCAGATTTTGGGGGCCCTTTCAATTGGATATTGCAGAAACCATGACTAGCACGGGTGCTCGAACGTATCTCTGACGTCAAACCTTTTAAATATTTACGGGTTCTAAAAGACTTTTATAGTAATCTTAAGTGACTGCTATTTATTTTAAATAACTTAGTTTATTTTAGAGTTAAATATTTATTGAGTTAATTTAGATATGACTTTTATATAGTGTATTATTGCATTGAGCTAAAGATATTTTTTTATGTGTTTGGTAGAATAAGAATTTATTGACAATTAGTGGTTAGATTGTATTTTATAGCTTGTTTTTTTTCTTTTTACGCAATAAATAATTTAAAACACATGTTTTTTTTTTTAAATTAAATTTGGTACAACAACTATAGCAAACCTAGATTTACAAATAAAACATAAAGACAACAAAGAATACATTACAAATTTGCTAACCCCAACGTTGCACACATCGTGAGTTAGCTTGCTTAGCACATCAAACTAGCGGCAACAATTCTGGCTAACATTACAACAAAATTACGAAATTATGTTATGTTATGCTAAGTCTTGTTTTGAGTTTGAATAGACTAAGATGAAAAATATCAAGTTCATCACAAACACTACATAAATCATTAAATGTGACACACATACACACATTCTTTATTCGCACAGCTAGGATGTGGAACTCTTTGCCGGAGTCTGTGTTTCCCGAAAAGTACAATATGAGTGTCTTCAAATCAAGAGTAAACAGGTTCCTTCTAGGTAAGCGTGTTCCATCTTAGACCGCATCGATGCTTCACATCAGGCAGGATGTGGTTAAGCGCGAACCTATTCAATATAAAAAAAAGAAGGGGATTGTTACGACCAATATTGTTTTGTGTAGGTGAAATACCAAAAAGCGCGCGAGTAGGCTTACGAGTAGATACTCGTACTTTGCGAACTGAATATTCACATACAATTGGTAGATTTCCTCAGCAGGAGGTCTTCTAGGTAGGTACCACCGCAGTACCAGTTATTCTGCCGCCAAGCAGTAGTGTCTAAACATTACAGTGTTCCGGTTTAAAGGGTACTGCAGCTAGCGAAATTACTGGGCTGTTGAGACTAACTCTATCATAAGTCTCAAAGTAATGAGCGCCAAAGCAGTGATGCCCAGGACTTTGTTTTGTTACTTATAGTTCTGTGTATCGCTGCGATGGTCATGGACATGCGTTATCTCTTACCATCAGGAGAGTATCTCGTTCGAATCATTACTTTTTACATAAAAAAAAGAATATTCACTAGCAATTGAATACTCACTAGCAATTCTTCGTCCAGACACCATTTGCGAGTATTATTTGATCTTATATACTTTTCTGACTGCCAATGTAGACATCCTGTGTACCAATCCCACGGCACGTACCTCTTTTTTTTGTGAGTGGAAAACATAGGAAACCTTTATGTTGGAGACTACTTAATGTTCTCAAAGACGTGTGAACTCTTTCAACCCGCACTTGACAAGCGTACGCCCTTACCCTTCTTATAAAGAGAAGAGGTCCGAACCCAGAAGTGGTGACAGTTTACAAAAATAGGACTGATCTTGATTTGGATATTGGATATGTAAAATCATTGATCGCAATAACATCGTTTATGAATTAAACGCGATTTTATATAAAAAATAAATAAAGATTTTTTTTTATAACTAATAGGCTTACGTTTGACCGCCACCTCACCTGATGTTAAGTGATGATGCGGTCTAAGATGGAGCACGCTTGCCTAGAAGATACCGATTCACTCTCGACTTGAAGACACACAGATTATATCCATCGGGGAATACCCACTCAGGTAGCGCATTCCACTGTCTAGCAGTCCGCACAATGAACGAAGATTGAAATTGTTTCGTTCTAGTTTTTGGAACGTCGACCATGAAACGATGTCGCTTTTTTGAGCTTCTAGCTGTCAGAAAGAAAAATGTAGTTCTGAAGTACACTCTCTGAAATGAATCCGATAAAAAACCGATAAACTAGCAACTTTGCGACGATATTCAAGGCTTTGTAATTTAGCTTGAACAATGAAATCGTCGCAGATGAGCTTCATGGCACGCTTTTCAATACACTCCCAACGCCTCTAGTTTATTTACTTTATATTTTTTCACCAGATATAGAACAGAAACCACCATTTATATTGTAATTACAACTATTGAGAAATCAATATTTAGGTTGTAATCACTATATAGGTTACTAGCGGCCTGTCCCGGCTTCGCACGGGTAGACATTTATTATTTTGTAGCGATGATAGCTCAGTTTTAAAAATTATTAGCATAAACTACTGTTTTATTCAAAAATCATAAATCATTCGTGAATTTGATTTTATGGTAACAATTCAACTAATTGTGATTTACCGCAAATAAAGACTAAAATAAATGCCAGTAGCTGTGATTTCACTGTAAAATCATGCTCCATTTGTCCTTATATGGGGAAAAAACTATTTGTATGGAAATCGAACCACCTTAATTATCATACTGCTTATTACTAAAATTTAAATGTTGTAAGGTACTTTTATTTGTTCAATGTTCGTACTACGATGGCGGCTAAAACAACTACATAACTACACATTAATAATTAATACGTTTACCCTTAAGTTTAGTTTAATGCCTAACGGACGGTGAACTAATGCTTTCATTACGCTTTTATGAGGTCTCGTAAATTATGTGCTACATTTTAGGCGCACTGTATCATATTTAGCGCCATGTGTTAGAAGGTTCTACTTGTAACAGCGATAATGTGGGTTATAGAAGCGTTATTACACAAGTGTTATAAATGAGTTGTTCGCGACGGAATAAGCCTGTTAAGCTTAGATTAAGAACATGTCAATAAACGATACCGTTGAGTTTTTCTTTGAGAGAGGTCCGCAAGGCCGCATTAGTGAAACCCGGCGGTTCGGGGAAAGTCATAGCCGCGTGAGCAGGACTTTCTACCGCCACATCGATACAGTCCACTGCTCCCCGTCAGTCCCCGGGCTGCGTCCTAGAGAGAGGGTTCCACGGATATAACTCTACGAGAACGAATCAGTAATGAGTATCTAGCTGAGAAGTTCTATGTGCTTCGGGAAATCGAAGAGATCAGTAAGCGTCCTAATTTTAATAGAGATTGAGCGTGGAATCTGTCACCGACCTGGAAACCTTTTTTTTGTTATGGTTGACAGGCTAGGTGTTTGACCACACCTCACCTGATGTTAAGTGAAGGTGTGGTAGAAGATGGTAAAGCATACCTAGCCTGGATTGAAACTGGCTCTCAAGTGAGGCTGCCGGAACACACCGTTAGATGCTTGGCGGCAGATTTTTAGCTTGAGGGTGGTAGCTAGCCAGCCGAGTACTAGAAAGTACCCTACCACCATGCCCGAGTGGGTGTTCCCTGTTAGATACAATCTAGGTGCCTTCAAGTAGCGAGGCAATCGGTTTCTTCTAGGTGAGCATGCACCACCGTAGACCGCATCTTAGCTTAACATCAGGCAAGTTGGCCTATATGTAATTAAAAAAAGACCTTATCTTCTTGGAGCTCGTGAAAGTGGTTGCGGATCTGAAGACATTGCAGTAAGTTCTCCTGTGCCCACTGTAGAGGAAGACTCCAGTGAGGAAGGGCTCTAGGCATCGACGTATCTCGGCAGTCTACCCGCCCCCATCCATAGTTTGTTCTGTGTCTGGGTGTTCTGTATGCATTATAAGTAGGTATGTATTTACAAACATAAAGCGTTAAGTATTCTATCAGTTATTTGACTTCCTTAGCACAAGCTTTGCTTAGTTTATCAGTTGGCTCTGTGTGTAATATTCTATGATATTTATTTGTTTATGTAATTATTTTAAAAACAATGTTTTTACAATGGTGTTTTTAGCTTAGTGATTAACGCGGTGGGATCACACGCCGACGGGCATGGGTTTAATTGAGCTGCCGGTGAAGGAAAACATCGTGAGGAAATCATAGCGTGGTGGTAGAATACTTTAAAGTACTCGGGTAGCTAGGTCGGTACCTCAAGTTGAAAATCTGCTGCCAAGTACCTTAATTGAGAAGCAGTTCCATTCCAGGCTAGCTGTGGCTTATCATCTTTGACCACACCGTCAACCACACTTTTAACCTTTTTTAGTATTCTGACAGTATTAATGTTGTATCAGTTATATGACTTCCATAGTACAAGCTTTGCTTGGTTTAGGGTCAGATGGCGCTGTGTGTAATGTCCTAGGATATTTATTATTACATTGTAAGCAATGGAACCCTTTTATGAAACTGTCAAGATGAACACTTGACAGATTTATTGCAAAATGGCGAGCGAAACGGGCCAAATAATACCGTTCATTCTGTTATGAAGATGTCAGTTGCACTCGTTATAATAAATTTAATACTTAACTCTAACATTTGGACCTTTTGCAAGATTAAATAAAACCCGGAACGTCTGATAACAAAGTCAGAGTTACGCAGTAGAAGTGGAAAACGGGCTATAAATTACCGCTCGTTCCGGCGGGTGGTAAGCAAAACAGCTGTTTACTTGTAAACACACGGGAGGTGATACCGTGCCGGTCTGGATTTATTTTACGGCCTGACCACACGACGCGCTGCGCCAGTGTTGGCTTTGCCTTAAATTGCTGGCTCACGGGAGTGTAGCATCAAACCTGGGATAAATACAAATATTTCATTGATTTCGTAAAAGTTAAATTTCGTAATATAATTTTAAATATATATATCATTTAATATGTCAAAAACACTAATTTATAAAAATATGTCTATATAAAAGTTTTGTTAATGTAAAAAAACATGTATATAAAAAAATATTTTCAATGTAACAAAATGCTACACTCTAACACATAACACATACTATACACAGACGATACACTTTCTAACACACACAATACATATTCTAATTTACAAAAATATAGATTTCTAATAAAATCTTATTCTATAAAATTGATCACATTTTCAAGAATTTTGTAAAAGTTACAGCGTAATCTAGAATAATTCATTTGAGAGCAACTAACATTCCAAGTTAGGTATGCTTTACCATCTTCGACCGCAGCATCACATAAGGTAAGCATTGGTCAAGTGGTAATTTGATGGCACGCATAGATTTGTATAAATGTGGATTTATAAAAAAAACACATGATACTCAGATAGTGTAATTCTTCAAGTAGTCTATAATTTAACTTTGATTAAAATAATTCTGTAAATTTTTCCTTAAGTTCGCAACTGTATGCCATGAATTTTCAAGTTAAGTAGGTAAACTAAACGGCACTTAGAGCTGTTTACTTATGCGGAGACTAGACTTACCAACTTAGACTTACTTAGGTCTTACTGAAGCTGTAGCATCACGTTAGTTTGCTTCTAGACTTTCAATTCTATATTTTAAATAATGTAGTATTGCTTTTGAAGCAACGATAGCTCAGTGGTTAGCGCAATTGGACCACAAACCAGGGGATCAAAAATTCGATTGCGCTGCCATAAACATCGCGAGGAAACATCCTTCACCGGCAGTTCAAGCTAGTTGGGGTTTAACCTACGCCCTTCAGCGTGTGAACGGACCACGCTAACTACTGAGCTATCAATAAAAATGTTACAACAAACAGGTTTGGACTCGAATCCGTCGATTTTATTTGGTGGTAGATCTACTGAGCAGGAGGTGTAGGTAGGTAGCACGCTAGCTATTCTGCTGCCAAGCAATAGTGTGTAAATATTACTGTATTACGGTTTGAAAGATTTATCTAATAAAATTACAGGGCTATTAATAATAATCATTAGATAGCCTCAAAGTAGTGACACAAAGTTCTGTGTATCCCTGCAACGTTCATTGACAGGCGTTATCTCTAACCATCTGGAGAGCGTTTAGTTTGTCTCATTACTTTTACATTCTGGAAGTTTTAAAACGATATTGCATGTAAGTAAAGTCACTTTCTTAAGTAGCCTTTCTTTAGTTTGCCTTAGTTTTTCTTCCAGGAGAATGAAAAGTTAACTGTGAATTAGCAAACTGTCAAGTGAACAAAGTTTGCACGGCCCCCAGTTGGCACTAAAACTTTATTAACTGTAATACTATGCCTTAAAAAGTTTGTAATACTGTATGTCTGTTTAGACACAATTGTTACAGATTTATTGACAGCCTTGTTGGTTCATTGGTAGTATGTTTGCTTCAAGTCAAATAGTTTGTCGTATAAACAAATGTTTGTTCTGTGACTGGGTGTCCTGTGTGCACTCGTATTTACAAAAAAAAGGATTCATGTATTCTATCAGTTATCTGACTTCCATCACACAAGTTTTGCTTAGTTTGGGGCCAGATGGCGCTGTGTGTAATGTCCTGCGATATTTATATTATTTATTTATACAATAGTACAAATAAAAATAAATTATTATATTTAGGTACATATTATATTACGCATGCTTGATAAACGACTGCTAAACATTTGACTTTTTTTAATACACGACTTTCCAAAAAGTTTGTATATTATTTTCAGTGTTCATGTATGTGTTTTCAGTGTTCAGTGTTCAGTGTACAAACTCAGATGGGGTCAGATGTCGATGTGTGTAATGTCCTGTGATATTTATTATTATTTATTTATTTTATATACCTATGTATAGTTTCTTTATTCCATAATAACTTTTAAATGTCTGAATTTTGGATGTATGGGATATCGTTAGAATCCGTACATAATTCAATGACACTGGCTGAAAATTTTCTGAATTAAATTTGTTACAAATAAATTGGCTTGTGTTTAATCGCCATTTCGCTTGATGTTAAGCGAGGATGCGGTCTACGATGGAGCACGCTTGCCTAGAAGAAAACCGATTCACTCGCGACTTGAACGCACCCAGATTATATCTATCAGGGAACACTGAGCTATTGAGACTAACCATCGAAAGTCTCAAAGTAATGTTATTAGTGCTGATTACACCAAAGCAGCGATGCCCCGGACTTTGTTTTGCTACTCAAAGTTCTGTGTATTGCTGCAGAGGTCATGGACATGCGTTATCTCTTACCATCAGGAGAGCGCATCGTTCTTCGCATTACATTTACATTAAAAAAAAATCTTTATACGAATGAAACCAATACAATATCTGTAAGATCAAATATCTGTAAGGTGGTAGACGGAACCGCAGGGCGTGGCTAGCTACTGCTGGAGTTGGGCGATCGCCAGTGGTATAATAATTGGATTCCCTGATGCAGCGGCACTCGTAAATCAATTAGGTATTCACGTTTGAAATTCAACGGATAAGTATTTTGATTCATTACAGCACCGCGTGCGGGTATTGATGATTTTGTGTAGCGGCATCTTGCGTTAGAGGCATCAGCAGTTGAAGGATATAATAACTTACATTATTAAGTAATATATTTAACTGCATTGCATAAATAGTAACTGGTGCGTAAGTGATAAATAGAAAACAAACTACTGAATGTTTCATGGCATTTTATTTCGGCTTTAATGCTAAGAAATAAAATGAAACTTTACAAATTGTATTATAGCATACAAGCTACAGAAAAAAACAATCTATCTATACTATTATAAAGAGGAAAGATTCAAATCTTTTCTCTTTACAAATAGGCTCCGAGCTACTAAACCGATTTCAAAAACTCTTTCACCGTTGGGAAGCTACACTATCCCCGGGTGACATACGCTACTTATTATTTCCGTATTCCTACCGTAACGGGAAATACACGGGTGAAACTGCGAAGCGTCCGCTAATATACTATTATAAAGAGGAAATATTTGATTGATTGTTTGCTTGTTTGTATTGAATAGGCTCCGAAAATACTGGACCGATTTCAAACATTCTTTCACCGTTGGGAAGCTACACTATTCCCAAATGACATAGGCTAGTTTTAATCCCTGTATTCCCACGGGAACGGAAACTATACGTGTAAAACCGCGAAGCGTCTACAAGTATTAAATAAATTAATCTAAAAGGCCGCTGTCAATGGGAATAGTTCCCAAAACGCGCCCCATTGCCGCGTTGTAAGGCAATACTCAAACGTTGGGCAAAATAAAGGCCAGCGTTTTGGTCACGTGAGGCGTCGACCAGACGAGATGATAACTCTTTGAATATTTTCTTTGCTCACGAAAGCTTCAACACTCAAAGATATTTGCGTCTTTTGAGGCATTCTGTATATTCTGCAGCTGCGCCAGCCTTTGTCTGAATTCTGGGAAGATGTGACGCCTATGCTCAGCAACGGACGAATACGGGTCGATGAAAATGAGACTAAGAAAATGAAGTATATACATATCTTTAGTGACAATCGAAAGATTAGACAGATCGTTTTACATAAGAATCATCAAAATCAGCCCATACGTAGGATGAAACACACATTACTCTCTTTTCCGTTTTGTAGTCGGGTATATCTTTGACCCATTTTCACAATAGAGGCGGAATAAGCTTTACGCTGTAAGAATATTATTTTTACAGCGTTGGTTTACATTTTTCCCCTTTCCTGCAGCTTAGGAGTACGTAGAGTAATTTCATACAGCGGGTAATTAAAATCAACAAAATTTTATTCAAATCTTTTAATCTTCAAAATGTAACGTCTATTTATATTTTCTAGCTTTTTACTGGCAAGACAGGATTGGTAAAGGTTTTTTTATGCATCAGAGACAATTTTGGTGGTTGCATAATGAATTTCATTGTTTTTAAGCTATGATAAGTAGGTAAATAAATATTAAATATCAAATCAAATAGGACATTACACACAGCGCCATCTGACCCCAAACTAAGCAGAGCTTGTGCTATGGAAGACAGATAACTGATAGGCAGCCCGTACACGTAGCGCGCGATCCGCGATCCGCGATCCGCGATCAATGATCGCGATCCAGACTGATCGTGTAGGAAGCGGATTGACGGACTGATGCTCCGGATCGCATAATATCTAGAAATTTTGAAATCATGATCGCGGATCGCGGATCGCGTACCGATCGTGATCATGATTGAACGTGTAAGGCGGCCCATAGAATACTTAAATACTTTTTTTTTTGTAAATACATACTTATAATACATACAGTACACCCAGACACAGAACAAACATCAATGTCATCAAACATATTATTGATGACATTTTTCACACAGTGCAATAAAAAAAGATCAAATATTTAGTTTTATCTCTTTTTAATATGACAGACAATAGTTGTTTAATTTCATGAACTGTGTTTTACAACTAGTCCGATTTCCAACTAGAATATTATATAGAAAGAAAGAAAATAATTTTATTTTGTAACACAGAACACAAGAAAAATAACAACAAACAGAGACAAACAGTTACAAAATAGGGGGCTCACCTCAGCATAATACTGGTCACACTAATTGGTATGACCAGCGCTGGTCTTCCGGTGAGCCCTTGTCGGTCAAACAAAACAAACATAACAAACAGTAAAACAAAACGAAATAAAAAATTCAAACAAACAAACAAACAACAGGCTCACGTTTGACCGCCATCACGCCTGTTACCAAAAGAGAAGATATGATCTAGGATGTAACATGCTTGTCTAGGGGAAACCGATTCATGAAACTAGCAATAACATTATATAGCACTAGTTTCGTGTATCAGAACGTAGATTATTCTGCTCAGTTTCTACATCTAGCTGCGATAGATTCAGACCATTGTGAGCTTTAGAAAACGTGCATATTGTATCGGTTTGTACAATCATACGCTAGTGAAAGATACATTGTAGTATCCTTTGTTACATTCTCAATACCCTCTCTATTTGCTTTTTTGATCGAAATGAAAATTCATCCTAGTAAGAAACAAAAAAAAACCTTTTCTGCACTACGAGTGGGTTATTCATTTTGTACATAAATGTATTTTTTCTTTCTTTAGTTTTGGTATCCCACGTTGTGTATTTCACCATTATCGAGTGTTTCGATATTTTCAAGTATTTTTTTGGTAAAGAAAGTCTGAATTTGTACTTGATCGACTTTTACTTTGTTTGTAGTGATGATAGCTCAGTGGTTTGTGCGGTTGTTTCAAGCCCCAACAATGAGCTTGAGCCGCCGGCGAAGGAAAGCATCGTGAGAAAACCATAGCACGGTTGTAGGGCTACTACTACTTTCCAGTAGTCGGCTAGTTAGCGACCACTCACAAGTTGAAAATTTGCCGTCAAGCACCTAACGGTGTGTTCTGGCAGTCTCACTTGAGAGGTGAGTTTACCATCTTTAATCACGCCGTCACTATACACCAGGTGAGCTGTGATCAAATACCTAGCCTGTCACACATAAAAAAAAGTATCAAACGTAATACTTGATACTGGCCAAATACAGAAAGTGAGTTGCCAAAAATAAAGAAGAATAAAGAATACAACGGAAAAGTTTCATAAATTCACTGAACACTCATTTACATACAAGTTTCGACTGATATGTGCAAATCACTACACCTAGACGTTAGTATCTAATACATTTGAACAACATAAATTCTGTGCTAACAGAGAGCAAATACCATTATCATGTTATTAACTATGTAAACGCCAAATAATTACTGTAATTAAACTCTGCAACAATAATACGTGACACCTGACCGTTTGTTGGTAACTTATGTTGCCAATTACGCGAACTAATCGCGATCCGACCCGCGAAACGATACATAGTTTACATTAATTTACGACACCGGCGTTGTCAAAGCTATTTATTGGTAATTAATTTAGCTACTATAGGAATATGACATTCAATATTATTATGTGTACCACCTTTTTTTTCTTTGTTTTGGCGTCGCATTTTGAGCATTTGCCAGTGTCAAGTGTTTTATCTTTTCAAGTTTCAAAGGTTGTATAAGTTGTCTCGTAGCTATAGATATAGTCAAAGTCCAGTCTTGGTAAGGTCCAGTCATGCTTTAGTAAAGTAGTGGCGACTTTACTAAGAAGCTTCGATGGAGTTTTGGAAGCGGCACGAAAAGTCATGTTTCACCACATTATATCATTTTCCCACACTGGTGCTTGTAATTCGGCACTTTATGAATAAAATACCACCATTTTTATGCATAAATAATCGACAAAACACTAGTTTTGGAAAAAAATACAACGGGGCGACATGAGTCTTCCCGCCAAAACTCCGTGTACCACCTTCTGGTGAAATGTCCAGATTTACTATTGTCACAACTTTGAAATCGTAAAAAAAAAACACCATTCCAGGCTAGGTGTGCTTTACCATCTTCGACCACATCTTTACTTAACATCAGGCTAGCTGTGGTCAAACAGCTAGCCTGTCAACCGTTAAAAATGTCATGTCTTCTAATCTTTTTCGATTTATAGGGATATAGACATTTGACGGTTTCAATATTTCGTAAGCACTAAGGGAAGTAGGAGGGGGGATTTTTTCTTCTGCCATCGTGCATTGTGCCAATAGAGATTTTCTTTGCTTTTTATTTTTTGATGACATTGTGGACAGGGAGGGGGAGGGGGGGGGGGGGAATTTAATATCAGGCGAGATGGCGATCAAATATCTATTCATTACAAAATGAAAGTTAATTAAAAACTTGTACAAAGGTTTTCATACAGAACAGAAAACTTGCACCGACCGACCACTGCACAAGACGTTGCAAGCACTCTAATCAAGTACAAGAACTTAATTAAGTGGAAAAACTGCAGCTAGAAAGTTTGCAAGAAAGAGTAGGTAAGTAACCTGTTCCTGTCAGAAGATTATATTAACTATGTTTCCTAAGTAGAGTACCTTTCTGATTATTATTTTAATTACTTGGTAAAACTACTGTAGACGAGAAGATTTAATGTATAAGTAATGAGACGAACGAGACGCTCTCCTGATAGTAAGAGATAACGCCTGTCCATGACCATTGCAGCGATACATAGAACTTTGAGTAGAACAAAACCCAAGGCATCGCTGCTTTCCCGCTCATTACTTTGAGACTTTCGATGGCTAGTCTCAACAGCCCAGTAATTTCGCTAGCTGCAGTCCCCTTCAAACCGAAACACAGTAATGTCTACACACTACTGCTTAGCGGCAGAATAACTGGTACTGCGGTGGTACCTACCTAGACGATCTCCTGGTAGAGAAACCTACTATAACGCGCATCTCGCGAATTAATATGCCTTTAGCTAAAAGCTTAGTTAACGTCACAACCTTGGCGCTTAAGATTATTTATCGTACTCTTGACGTTCATAATAACGTGATTCTATTAATTTATCGTACACTAGTAAACATTATTGGAGAGGAGATTAAATATTTAATCACAACGAACTAGCGCCATCAAAATGAAAAAGACATTACGGCTTCGTTCTTCCGACTCAAGTTTAGGGATGTGAAAGGCATTATCGACAGCGAAACTTGCATTTCATATTATATTCATCTGTATCATCGGCCTGTCATCGTCTACTGCTGGACATATGTCTCTCCCAAGAAACGTCACTCAGTCCGATCTTTGTTTTCGCTCCAGCCCTACGTATGTCGCCACTACCGAGCCTCGGGACGTCTAACTAACAAAGGTAACATGGCAGTCATCAAATCTTTCTTTTATATTATACTAGCTGTGCCCCGCGGTGTTATCTGCTACATGTTTTCGGGATAAAAAGTAATGTGTTAATCCAGGGTCTCAGGGATTTGAAAAAATCTCTTTTGCATTTCTCGAGGAAGGTTATAAGCTATCAAATATTACAATACGACACTTTATTACATCTGTGTTTGGGTGTTCTGTATTAACAAAAAAAAAGTATTTAAGTATTTTTTTAGTTATTTTTTTATTCAAAATAGGTTCGCGTTTGACCACACTCTGTCTGATGTTAAACAATAGTGTTGTCTAAGATGGAGCAAGTCTAAGTGTGGTCTAAGTATTGTATCAGTTATCTCACATCCATAGTAGGTACAAGCTTTGCTTAGTTTGGGCTCTGATGGCGCTGTGTGTAACGTTCTACGATATTTATTTATTAGAAACCGATCGTGGATAAAACCACAGCTAGTAATAAATAAAATCGATAAATTCTGAAATAGTTTTTAGACTTGGCTTCTTCACTAATAATCTTGCCGTGAGGTTATAATAGGCTAACTATAGGGTTAACCAACGGCAAATATGGGATATTTCTAAAAAAATTGTAACTTATGACATATTGCTATTACAATAAAGAAATTTAATTTGTACAAAAAAAAAATCACAAAAATTTTAAAATAATAAACTAATAACTAAAATTTATTTTATCGACAACAATTGGAACGTGACATGGTGTCACATCACTAAGCCAGCCATATCGTTTGCACTCGTAAACGCGACCCGCTCATTATTTCCAAATTTAACGATGATTGCACACACGATGTCGGCTATTTCGCGATATTAGGCGATCGTCGCGGCCGAGGACCGACAAACCCTAAAATAACGGTACACGAACTACTGAGTACGCTTCCATTAACCACACACACCACTACTACACCACCACTGTTTGTCTCTGTTTGTTCGTTTTTGTTTTTTGTGTCTTTATGTTACAAAATAAAATATTTATCTTTCTTTCTTTCAGATTGATAGACTAAGATATAAGCGACCTAAAATGAATTGTACCACCTGAAAGAGTTGAGATACAGTGCGGCGACATACCTAATTTTGAAAAACGAACCGTAAGAAATAGTCGTTAAGGTGGTTCAATTTCCATACAAATAATTTTTTGCCATTTATGGACAAATGGAGCATAATTTTACAGTGAAATCACAGCTACTGGCATTTATTTTGGTCTTTATTTGCGGTAAATCACAATTGATTGAATAAAACAGTAGATTATTAACATAACATCAAATTTATGAATGATTTTTTAATGAAACAGTAGATAATAAATAATACTGTACAATAAATACAGAACACCTAGACACAGAACAAACGTTTATTTATACCACAAAATGTTTTTCCTGGGTGGGAATCGAACCCACGCCTTTCAGCTCTTGAAGCAGACATATTGGATCAACGGGGCTGTCAAATTAAACACAAAAGATTTTTTAAATACGGATTAGTCCGCGTTTGACCACCAACTCGCCTGGTTGTAAGCGACGATGTGGTCGAAGCACGCAGACTTAGACTTAGAAGAGTCACTCTGACCTTAGAAAGATCTAGATTATATTTGAACCGCGTGTAAACCGAGTGCGCTATCCACTGAGCTATCATCGTTACAAAAGGTATTAAGTGACCTGATACCTCAGTTTACAGGTTGGTTAATGGTAGTTGCACAAGATTCCTGTTGATTTACCGTTATTTGTGATTGTGGTCCTCGCCCGGGGCGAGCGGGCACGCATTTACTCCGGAGTAAATGCGAATTTTCCCTTTCAGCCCCGTGGCTGGCCCATTATTGTTATTACACTCAAAATGGACTCCAAATGAGTGAATTAAGATTTTATCGATCACGACATTCTTGCTTATGAACTATAATGGTCATGGTATTTTGTTCTGGCTTCGGCTCTTTATTAAAAGACTAGCAGCTCGCCCCAGTTTTGCACGGGACAACAAAACTCGATCATCAACATAAACTGGAAAGGAATTGAATAGAAAGAACCTTCCATCAATAACAAGATTATTTTGCTATGTTTTGTTCACTCTTTTTCTCTTTTCGGTAGATTTTATGATTTAATCATTTTAGCAAATTATATTTCATACTAATACTCATACTCATTTATTTATAACGAACAGTTACAAGTCACAACAATTAAAATAAATCAAAAAATCAAGAAAATTAAATTCGCAAAATAATTTAATAAATTATTACAAACTAGCTGCGCCCCGCGGTGTTACCCGTTACATGTTTTCGGGATAAAAAGTAGACTACTCGTATGTCTTAATTCAGGGTCTCCGCTATCTCCATACCAAATTTCATCCAAATCCGTTTAGTAGTTTTTGTGTGAAAAAGTAACAAAAACTAACAAAAGAGTAAAAACAAAAACAATCCATCCATCCGAACTTTCACATTTATAATATTTGTGGGAAGTGAAATGTCACAAGGACTAAGGAAAAATAATTATTGATCGCACAATAATTTCTGAACGGTGATTTTAACTTGATAAAAATGACTACGAAAATGGTAGCCGCGTTGAAAGATATGCTGAAAAGCAAAATTTCAAAAACTTGCGCAAGTAAACAAACTCTCTATGCGATATATGTAAATTACGTGAAAAGTGGCGCTAAATGTTGCCTACGTAATAATTTAAAAAGTGACGACTTTCACGGGACTGTGTTTAATGTTTTAATTAGCACTAACCTGCAAGGCTGTACCAAAAACTTGAACACGGCACTACTACAAACGACTTTGCTCTGAAATGGTGTTTAAAAAAAGATTACAAATTATAATGGGAAACAATCACACGAAAAAAAACTGCAGCTAATTTCTCTAGTCCATATAAAAATAAAAGAAATATTTTATCTGTGACCAAAAAAAAACTGCAGTTACTATTTCTAGCCATTTAAAAATCAAATAAATATTTAATCTGTGAACAAAAAAAACTGCAGCCACTTTTTGTAGTCCATATAAAAGTTAAAGAAATGTTTAATCTGTGAACACTGAATTTGCAAAAATGTGCCATTCGACCTGAGAAAAAAAAACAAATAGTAACTGGCTGTTGACAATATTTTTGAAAAAAAAAGTGATCATTCTAATTTTAAAAAACAGTTAATCATGAACGCTAAGCTGGTTTGCATATTTTTAGTGGCAGCACTCGTTTCAGTTGAAGCATCGACGGAAAATAAAGAAAATGCGGAGGTTGAAGCGAGAGGGAAAGCTAAATTCGCGCTGTTGAGTGAGTATTAGTTTTTAGATTAAATGCAAGAGTAAAGTGTGCTTTGTTCGTTGATTCTGCAAATTAGCATTCTGCTTGTAACACTCGTTTTTGGTTTCTCATTACATTTTATTTGGGGTTTATTCAAATTATTTTGTTCCCCAGACAGAATAGTCGCATATTATGTGTGAACTTTTGAAAAATAAAGTTCCAATACTTATGCAATGTTCATTAGTTTAAAATTATGCAATGCAATGTTCATAAATTTAAATTTTTATCAACAATTTTAGTTTTTATTTTATTTTAGTCAACTGTATTTGTATTTTTATATGGGTCTTGTTGCTTGAAATAAATAAATTTATTTATATTATTTATTTGTTTGGTAAGCATTTTACATGGCGTGATTGAAAAAAAAAATGGCTATCGAAATATGCATCAGCAATTTAAAAAAAAACTTTTTTTTAAATTTTAATGTTTAAAAGCAAAATAAACAATAAAAATAAATTACTAAAATTAGTGAAGAAAACTGATATAAGTCATAAAACATCGCTATTTTGCGTTGTTTTAAAAACTTAAGTTGAGCATTATTTTAATTTAATGAATTTATTTAACTAGTTAAAAGCTATAACTATACTAGCTATAAAAATAACAAAATATACTGAATTAAGTTTGCATTAATTATGATCTCTACGGGAACATGACTTGGAATTGATTATGACTTGCTTTGCATGACTTTGACTGGAAACATTCTCGAAAATATTTACACAACTAATTTGCTTTATGCTCTATAATTTGCTACATATAATAAATATCCTAGGACGTGTCACACAGCGACATCTGGCCTCAGACTAACCAAAGCTTGTACTATAGAAACCAGATAACTGTCATTTTTTTTTGTAAATACATACATACAGAACACCCAGACACAGAACAAACATTTACCTTTGTCACACAAACGTTGTTCTGAGTGGGAATCGAACCGACGACCAACAGCTTTTGAATCAGATATTATAATACCAAATAAGCTACAATGGTATTAAAAAAAAACGTAAATTTGATGTGAGATTTTCGTGTTAATTATTTTTACCTTAGTAAATGGTAAACTTGTAAAAAAAGCGTTGAATTTTATGCAAAAACAACATAATGAAATTGTGTCTAATTACCATTTTGAAAAGGTGTTGCCATCGTGAATTGAAGGCGCGCAGTGTATTCATTCGAGTGTTGCCATGTTTATTATTCACAAAAAGAAGCGACGCTTTAGGTATTTTTAAATCCGTACATACAAAAGTCAGATTTAATGACTATGCGGACAAAACCACATACCAAAGCTCGTTATAAATGTAAAATAAAAAATGGACGTGAAAAGCTTGTAATGAGCTGTCGCCTGAGGGGTTCTTTTGAAGATACAGAAAAGTAAATAGGTATGGTCATGTTTTTAGTGGAACATAAATAACATTGGATTCCGTATGATAAAATATAATATACCGGCAGCTCGCCCCGGCTACGCAAGGGAAAACAAAACTCGATTATTGATCCAGTAGTTTCGGAGCCTATTCAATACAAACAAACAAAAAATTAAATCTTTCCTTTTTGACGTAGATGACAACTGTTATAGTTTGACATATGATATTGCGGACTTATTTGTAGTTGTCAACTTGCTGTATAAAACGTCACTTTATTCTATTATCAATAGTTTTCGCTACGCATGCCAGGGAAGGATTTTTTCAAATTTTTCACAGCTTGGGTTACATTATTGAATTTTCCATACGGATCCCTAATTGTTTTTTCAAATAAAATATAACCAATGTCCATCACGGATAATGTAGCATTTTAATAATGAAAGAATTATTAAGATCGGTCCAGTAGTTTCGGAGCCTATTCAATACAAACAAAAAATTAAATATTTCCTCTTTATAATAGTATAGATTTGTTTATTTTAAGAATTTACCATTCCTCTTTTGTGCACGTTTTATTTTTATATTTTAATAAGTTGATGGTAACCAATAAGGAAAACTATCTTATGCGTAATCTGACTATAGTTTCGGCTGCATCTGGTGGCTTTCTTCATGGAGACAACCTACAACGCGCGTGCATCCTCGTCTTGCAACGCACATAATGAAGTGACTAAAGTGAAGAGATACATTTTATCACATTTAATACTAGCGACCCGCCCCGGCTTTGCACGGGTGCAATGTAGATACTAATGTGTCAAAAATAACGAAGTTTCATATTAATTTCCAACCCCTATTTACCCTTAGGTGTGGAATTTTTAATAATCCTTTCTTATTACACACTTACATCCTCTGTGCATCATTTCGTGCTTTTAGACCCAGCCGTTTCAGCTGTGCGTTGATCGATTAATCAGTGAATCAGTCTGTCTGTCAGTTTCTTCTTTTATAGATCAAAAATATTTCCAATAGCACGGATCTCTGAAAAATGTCCGCAGAATATCGGATTTTAAATCTGAGTGGTAGTAAATTGAAACTCGTCTCATTCGCGCTACTTAGGATTTTCTATTAGTACTAAAACCTGAGGATGAGACCTCGCTGAAAATGAGAAAAAAAACCAGCGGTAAATTAAATGAACGATAATAGCCAGCGGCACCGAAATAGACAAGAAATTTGTAAAAAGTATTCAAGTAACCGTCAGACAAGCTTCCAGGAGAGATTTAATACTATTGTTACTACTTACTACACTCTATTGGAATAAACGGTTTATGTTTGTTAAAAGAAATTTCAGATTGTTTTGTTTTTTGAATCGAAAACATTTTTAGCCGCGTTGTGTCATTTTTGGGTAAGGGCAAAAATTTGCGTCACCGACATGCTTATGTCATGTGACGCACAGTTACTCCAAGTATGAAGTTTTCAATTCCGAAATCACAATTACTTGTATTAAACAGTTAATTATTAGCATAAAATCAAATTACAGACAGCCCCGTTGGCTCATTGGTAGTATATCTGCCTTGAGAGCTGTAGGGTGTGGGTTCGATTCCCACTCAGGGCAAACATTTTGTGAATAAACAAAATGTTTGTTCTGTGTCTGGGTGTTCTGTATGTATTATAAGTATGTATTTACAAAAAAAAAAGTATTTATGTATTCTATCAGTTATCTGACTTCCATCACACAAGCTCTGCTTAGTAGGGGTCAGATAGCGCTGTGTGTATACCTAGTCCTACGATTTTTTTTTTTTAATTTATAAATGATTTATGAATTTATGATTTTTAAATAAAACAGTAGATTATGCTAATAATCTACTGCATTATTCAAGCAATTGTGATTTACCACAAATAAAGACCAAAATAAATGTCAGTAGCTGCGATTTTACTGTAATGCTTATGCTCCATTTGTCCATAATTGGCAAAAAATTATTTGTATGGAAATCGTACCACCTTAACCGAAGGTTGTATAGTTAGGTACCACCGCAGTATTATAAATAGGCATAAAAAAATCATCGTGTTGTCCATGCATTGTAAGCAAATTTAAACAACTGATATTAAAGGATAACAATTTATACTCATGCGAAGTACACGTATTTTTCATATTTTAACTTATGAAATATGATATCCAGAGAATGAATTATATTTAGGAATGTTGTGTTTAGTCATGTTGGTAATTTATGGGTGATATTATAAGAGAAAGTATGTAATTCATATTCGTATTCTTTATAATAAATGGAAGAATTTTGCGTTTTTAGTCGTAGTTGTGTGTAGTACCTAAGCTATTTAGGGTATATTAAATTACTTGAATCTAAGTAAGATTTTAAGTTAAAATAATTATATGGAAACCGACGTGTGTTTGGCACATTTTTGTTACACGTGACTAATTAATAAGTAAAACAAAAGTACTTCATACTTTTTAAGAAAAATTGAACACATTTTATTTTAACTAATATGTACACGATACTTGACTTGGGCAGGAAACGTTGCTAGGCGAAGTGATGGCCTAGGCAAAGTAAGCGGAGCGTTGGTCGTCTAGCTGCAAGATGTGTCGACGATATTATCACCGTCGCTGGTCGAACCTGAACCAGATTGGCACAGGACCGAGGCAGATGGCATGAAAAGAGAGAAGCCTATACCCGGCAGTGGGATAAAGAAGGCTGTGGATGATGATGATGATGAAATTCCCAATATCTCAAACTAATTTTTCTTTTGTTGCAGCGAATCTCGCAATTCTATTGGCTGCAAAAGTTGGACTGTTCAAGATATGTCTAGGCATAGCGCTAGTTATAGGAGCCATGAAGTTTTTAGTGTTACTGGCGTGGGCGCTGGCCATTTTCAAATATGTCCCGGATCCATACATTTACTACAACAGTGTCGATTACAAAAAGTCACAGTTTCATTTCGACCCCTATGACCACCACCGCTACGGCTACGACCCTGATCATATGCACTACAACCATGATCAAGACGCGTTTCATTTCCACAACAAATTCAGTTCGGAAACGTCAAGCAATACTCTTTTGGATTCCGTCTTGAGGTTTTTTAGGATACAGTCTAAATAGGTGTGTACATATTTCGTCATTAATATTTATGGTTTTGAAAGAGATCGAGCCCATAATTATGTAAATAAATCATAAATTTGAATATGTTTTTTAAATTTTACTTAAAAACTTATCTATTTCAATTGAAAAACGTGATTCAAGTTCTACATAGCTTCTTTATAAAGTAGTATGGAGGCCGCGCGCGCTTTGTACTAGACTTTATCTCCATGATGAAGGCCACCAGATGTGTTCGTATCCGATATATGTAACTAATCCCGCGTAAGAAAAGAAAAATGTGTCAAAATACGTCAGTTTTCATAATAAAGCATACATTTATTATTGAAGTTTTCTATAATTTGAAACTGAAGCGATTGCGAAGCAACAAATTTTAAGAAATAAGTTTTACTACCAATTTCAATTAATATTTCTTTGTTCACAGTTCATTTCTTCTATGTAGTGGCGACGAAGCTTTTCGTATTGAAGATAGTGTATGGCGCTATTTTCTATGCATTAATAGTAAAAGGATGGCATTTCGTGTCGTGGTTCATTCACTACTTGAAAGAGAAGAAACACGACCACCACGAATATATTGAGTATGATCACGAGCCGCATCATCATGATCATCATTATGGCCACGAACATGATCATCATTATGGCCACGAACAGGATCATCACGACCACTACGGCCACGACAGCTACGGACCGTACGCGTATGACAAACATGGTTACGGAAGTGATAGTAATAATAAGATTTATAGTTATAAAAAAGCTATGTATGATGCAGATGGTTCTTATGCTGTTAAAAGTTGATTTGAAAACTTTCCGTGGGCCTTTTAATAAGCTAAAGTCTAATTTTCGATGTAAAAACAAATATAATTAGTTTTAATTATGTCCCATCAGATTATAAAAATGTTTGCTCAATTCGTGTATGTTATTAATAGTAAATATTATTTTTGGAATTATTTATGCAGGATTATATGCTTAGGGTGTAATGAACCGAAAGGGGGTAAACGAGTTTTATAAGAATATACTAATTATGAATTGCTCTTTCGAGTTAGTACACCTCAAACTTAAACATACATACATACAATCACGTTTTTTTCTGGTAGAGATAAGTAGAGAAGAAGTTGATGCCCCCTGTATATGAGAAAAATATTGATATTAAAAATAACCATCGAAAGTCTCAAAGTAATGAGCGTCAAAGCAGCGACGCCCTGGACTTTGTTTTGTTACTCAAAGTCCTGTGTATTGCTGTAATAGTCATGAAGAGGAATTATTACTTTGACGTAAAAAATAGCGTACAATTAACATAATAAAAGTAATGTAACTTATTTATTTATGTTTATATTAAGTTAGATTTAAGTAACTATTAAAAATTAACATATTTTTTCATGCATAATGACATACAGTTATAATTAAACCACCACATTTGCTCCGGTAAATGATACCCTATTAAATACATTATCAGACAGATAGGTAATTTACTGTAAAACAAACTTGCCTTTTAAAAAAAACATACATTCAGTCGAACATAGAACCTCCTCCTTTTTTTAAGTCGGTTAAAAATGTCAGAATATCGAGGAAACATATCGTAGGCTAGAATTTTATTGAGATTCTATAATTAATGGTTTTATGATAATCAAATAGGTACTTCATTTTGCCCGAATGCAGCTCACCTGATGTTAGTGACGGTGTGATTGATTGATTAACTCTTTATTGCACTCACTAAAAAAACAATACAGAAGAAATAAAAAGAATAGTGTGGTCGAATGTGGTAAGCAAATCTACCCTAAAAGGAATCTGACTCTTAAGTGAAGCTGCCGGAACATACCGTTAGATGCTTGGCGGCAGATTTTCAACTTGAGGGTGGTAGCTAGCCAGCCGAGTACTTAAATGTACCCTACTACCTAGAGCTACCGGTGAAGAAAAACATCGTAAGGAAACCATATCATGGCGGTAAGGTACTTTCTAGTATTAGGCTGGCTAGCTACCACCCTCGAGTTAAAAATCTGCCGCCAATCAACAAACGGTGTGTTCCGGCAGCCTCACTTGATAACCAGTTCCATTCCAGGCTAGGTATGCTTTACAGTCTCCGACACCGTCACTTAACATCAGATGAGCTATGGTCAAACACCTAGCCTGTAAACCATAAAATAACTATACATAACAAAGAAAATACTTAGGTGCGTATCATGGATTCGAATCTACGATTCCAATTGGGCTACGGAAACTTCTAAGTTACACAGAAATCAGTTCAAATTCAAGTTCAAGTGTTTTTATTCGCTCAAGATGTGGTTACATTTTTGATCTTAAATATATCTATTATATAAGTACAGCACATCTTACACTAATTGGTGGTATATCTCCTTAGCAGGAGGTCGTCTAGGTAGGTACCACCGCAGTACCAGATATTCTGCCGCCAAGCAGTAGTGTGTGAGCATTACTGTGTTCCGGTTTGAAGGGTACTGTAGCTAGCGAAATTACTGGGCTGTTGAGACTAACTCTATCAAAAGTCTCAAAGTAATGAGCGCCGAAGCGGTGATGCCCTGGACTTTGTATTGTTACTTAAAGTTCTGTGTATCGCTGCGATGGTCATGGACAGGCGTTATCTCTTACCATCAGGAGAGCGTCTCGTTCGTCTCATTACTTTTTACATAAAAAAAAAACAAAAAAAATTGCCATGCGAATTTACAATATTATTATATCTAATAGCGAAATCTGTATTATAATTATTAAAATAATGTACAGTAAAAATAATAATGTACATACCTACTGGTATATATTTGGATACTTTGGATGCAAGAACGTCCTTAGTAAAAATAAATTCTGCTCGGAAGCACTGCAAGGAGCCCAGTTTCTTTGAATGCTGGATATAAGAGCACTTTGAGTGCAGAATCTTGTCAATAGCTACTCTATTACTACCTACCTCGGCTAGCAAGTATTGTACTAAGTAAAACATCTAGACGAGACTCGTTTGAATGTCGAGCTTGGATGGCTCTATCCAAGATGGCAGTATTCCGCCTTCTATTTTATGCACAAGTGCATATAAATAGATCACAACAAGTGGAGAGATCAATGCAAGTATGCGGGAAAAAGACGTGTTTAAGAAACTTGTAGGAACAGCCTACAACCAACAGCCTTCTTTAACCCGCTGCCGGAAATACTAAGACAAATATTTTATTAATAACACCTATTATACATATTAAGTTTATAGGCCTGACATCATATTTGAAATAAGTTTATTTATTAAACAAAATAAAAAAGACCTTATAAGTAAGTAAGTTTATAGGTAGTTTTAAGTCGGGGGTTTTAAAATTATTTTATCCTTTTTCAATTACATCTTAACCGTCGTGGGGTTTTTCAAAATTAATCTATGCTTTTTAGAGAGCATAGATAGTACGCCGCCCCGGGCGTTCGCCTAAATAACTCTATGGTACAATAGTGTATCTACATTAGATACAAATACAAATACAAATACTTTATTGACAACACCAATGTTACAAGTCACTTCAAAATTTTAAAGATGTCATTAAATGGGTTTTAAAACACTGATTACATGTCAAAATAAGGGATGTCAATATCCAAACATGTCAATATAAAAAATATTGTCAATATAAAAATACTGTCAATATAAAATATGTCAATATAAAAATATGTCAATACCAAAACAATATTGTCAATATATTAAAATGACATGACAAAAAAATCATAATTACTTACTAGTAATTCAATAATCTTTAAGTTTGAAATACTCGTCAATGTCATAAAACAAGGTTTCTAGCAGCCAAGATCTTAACTTGGTTCTAAGATAAGATAAGTATTTGCAAGTTTTGGTTTAGCACAAACAAATGTTTACTGCTCCCCGGTGGTTTGTATTCATAACACCTATCTAAGATAATGCACCAATCAAACTCAAACCCATGACTGAAAACTGCATCAAAATCGGACTAGTAGTTGTAGAGAAAAATGGCAACATGTATTTGCACAAACAAACATCCTCTCATCCCAAATGCATATACTGTCTCCGTTCCGTCGTGGGTATCGTATAAGATGGACTCACACAAAAATATGTTATTAGAAAGATAAATAATACACAAAAGAGAAAACTTTTAAAATAACTCCTGATAATATGTGGGCAGCAATGCGTGGTCATGAAGGCGGCATATCTAATATTCAGTTTTACGTAGGCGCTATATACAACTGAGACGGAAACAACCAAGAGTTAATTTAATTATTTACAAGTAGGGAGACGGCAGGAGTGGAAAATGGAAGTAGTTTGACCTTTATAAATAGCCTTCATCTTTGCAAGCGAGTGCTTAATAAAACCAAAATGTTTTACCTGGAATTGATTGTAAGTGCCTGATAACATGTAATCGGCTAAAAGTAATCAAATTTAAACACACTTAAAGATTATTGAATTACTTGTAATAATAAAATGACATGACAAAAAAAATATAATTACTTAATAATGATTTTTTTGTCATGCCATTTTATTATATTGACAATACTTTTTCGTATTGACATATTTTTATATTGACAAAATTTTACATGTTTGTATGTTGACATACCTTTTTGACGTTTTTTTTTATTCATTGACATGTAATCAGTGTTTTATAACATACACAATAATAACATACCAACGTATTTGAAATTTTGAATTGACTTGACATGGGTATTATCAAAAAAAAATATTTGTATTTCTATTTGAAAATCTTTTACTTGGTGATGCCGCCTTACACGTTCAATCATGATCACGATCCGCGATCCGCGATCCGCGATCATGATTTCAAAATTTCTAGATATTATGCGATCCGGAGCATCAGTCCGTCAATCCGCTTCGTACACGATCAGTCTGGATCGCGATCATTGATCGCGGATCGCGGATCGCGGATCGCGCGCTACGTGTACGGGCTGCCATAGATCTCCTTAGTATCAGATATTCTACCGCTAAGCAGTGTGTTAACATTAGTATGTTCCAGTTTGACGGGTAGCTAGCGAAATTACAGGGCTGTTGAGACTAACCATCGAAATTCTTAGAGCAATGAGCGCCGAAGCAATGATGCCCTGGACTTTGTTTTGTTACTGAAAATTCCGTGCATTACCGCAATAGTCATGGACATGCCTTATCTTTCACTATTAGGAAAGCGTCTCATTCGTCTCATTATATTTACATAAAAATACTGCAAAAATATCGCCTTTCTATTGTTCCGATTCAGATTTATTTTTATAAACAGTAACTGTTTTTTTTATTTTGAAAAGGGGTCCACCACGCTAGAAAAACGTTGTTCGACAATTTTTACTCTTCTTCGAAAGCAGGAGGACGTAGGAGAGGCAAGCTGTCATACGATCAAGGAAACATAATTTTGGTAATGATTACACCTCGCTCTTCCTTGTCAGCAAAAGTTTGTAGAGCTCTTACTCTCCTTTCCTATGCTTACGTTAACGTTGGTTTTACTAGCGGCCTTATCGCTAAAAGCGATCTCTTTGTATCGAGAGAATTCCAATACAAGTAGAAAACGACGTGTGCCAATAAACAATCAGCAAAAATTCACTATTCTTAAAACTAAAATTTGATTTTTTGATTGACCATTCGTTTCAAATATATGTAACAATGTAAGTACCTATCAAATTGCTTCTGGATCAAACGTTTGGAAGTAATATTAGCGAGAAAAGTAGTTAAAATAAATTATACGAGTGGTCGAGGAGGCGAGGGGAGACATTGTATTTTACACCCTGGCCGTGATTTTAAACTGAAGTTTCAACAATGAGCTGTATGTGTAGGAGGGACTGCTATTTCAAGTTTTTAATTTTAAAAAAGCTTCACTTTGCCAGTTACTTTGCGTTGCGGTTATAAAAAGGTTCAATAAAAAAAACATCCAACTTTTCCATGAAATTTTTAAACTTCCACTAGCGTGCTACGAGTTCGCACGAGTCATGAAGTTGGCTTTTTTAAATTGTAAATTTATTTGTTACTAGCTGCGCCCTTCGGTGTTACCCGCTACATGTTTTCGGGATAAAAAGTGGCCTATGTGTCAATCCAGGGTCTCAGCTACCTCCATACCAATTTTATACAAATCCGTTTCGTAGTTTTTGCGTGAAAGGGTAACAAACAATCATCCGATTTGTAGCGACGATAGCTCAGTGGTTAGCGCAGTAGGTTCGTATGCCGAAGGGCGTGGGTTCAAACCCCAACAATGAGCTTGAGCTGCCGGTGAAGGAAAAACATCGTAAGGAAACCATAGCATGGTGGTAGGGTATTTTCTAGTACTCGGCTGGCTCTAGCTACCACTTTCAAGTTGAAAATCTACCGCCAAGGACCTAACGGTGTGTTCCGACAGCCTCACTTGAGAGCCAGTTCCATTCATGGCAAGGTGTGCTTTACCATCTTCGACCACACCTTCACTTAACATCAGGTGTGCTGTGGTCACAACCCTAGCCCGTCAACCAAAAAAAAATCTAAACATTCACATTTATAATATTAGTGGGACAGTATTAGTAGGAAGTATGCTAAAGCAAAATAAAACTAAATGACTTCGCAAACAAACTTACAAACAAACAACAAACAAACACAAACTACGCAATTAAAACTATAGACAAAAGCGTTATTTCCCGTTGCCTTCAAATAAATTAAACGAAATAAATCCTCAGCAAAAAGACTATGAATAAGGCCTGATGTCAGACTGAAAGCATCACGTTTCGATTGTAAGCACTCTGTTTTGTATCGAGTTATCGAGTAACGGGCATCGGGGGCCTTATAGCGTCGTTATCTTTTATTTCCCCGCCGTGACAAAACATCTGAAGGTGGAGTTTAATTAGTGAAGTGATTCGATATAGCTTGACTCCAATGTTTGTCTCCGATCGGTATTTCATTACGAAAGTCGTCATTGGGGCGTTATATACGGGCGGGTTCTGGACCGAAAAAATAGATGTTATGAAGCGATATCGCTTTTTTTTTGTGGTTGACGGTTCGTATGTTGGAAAGAGTCGATTTTTAATATGGCCGAAAAAAAAAGTTTGTCACAAATTTTGTCCAACCGAGGTTGTTCTAAAAGTTCCAGGTGCAATGTGAAATTTCCAGTGTGTTCGCAGAAAATTGTGCAATGTTTTCATCTATTTTTATTAGGAAACTTGCCACCCCTATCAAAAGAGTTTACTAACCACAAAATTTGTCACAAGAAAATTTGATACATTCCCAACTGGAGGTAATCTAAGCAAACTTGTGTACTTACGATAGTTTTACGTACAAACACTTTGTACGTACTACAAGCTTTGTAAATTTATATTCCAAGAAGTGAAGATGCGATTTCCGTAGAATGAAGCCTCGCAAAACTGTGTGCTCCCGCAATAATCCTTTTAAGCGTATTCTATAAGCTCTTCGCATAATGCTCGTATAAGGTTTCATTCTCGACACACACACGCAGTAAGTTAATAATAGCATTTTCCGAGAACAATGCTGGCTCCTCTAATGCCTACGAACAATAAGAGATTCCCTAACATTTAAGACGGGGAAGTTAAGAACACGCTGATGCGGACAACGCGAGCACCACTGCAGCATCCCGCCGGCTATATAAAACATAATTTATTTCTCACATTACCATAAAGAACAGTGACATAAAACCAAATTATTGCCGCATAACGTGAACCTACTGAAATGAAAATGTATCGTTCACAATAAATAACATTTATTTGTAAAACAAACTTAAATAGTACGCGGCTTCGCATATCACTCGCAAAGGTCGCGCCTCTTTGCCGGCGAAGCGGGTCAGTCTTGTATCGCGCGTGGACGCACGCCACTTTCATTCGTTCTCGAAGATGCCCACAGTGTAATCCAGATCGTTGTCTTCACCCTTCGTCACTTCGTTGTCCTTCGATGTCTTGATGTTCTTCAGCTCTTTTTTCCTGATTTTCCCGACGTGAGCCGTCGTGGCTTCGACGATGTCCAGTTGCTCGAGCGGCGTATCTGACGATGTTTGCTGTTCAACTTCTTTTTTCTCGGTGGTTGTAGTTTCTGTAGTTTCCACGGGCGGCCTCCTCACTTCGATGGGAACGTCCCTCTCCGGCGGTGGAGGAGGTAGCTCGTGCCTCGGTGCAGATATCGAGAGGACTCCATTCTCGAACACAGCGACCACTTCGTCTTCCTTGCATCCCGATGGAAGCGCGAAGTTCTGCACGAAGCGGTTCACCATGTAGTGTGCATCTTCGTCGGACTTCCGACGTCCCTCCACGATCACAAAACGGTTTTTAACTCTCACTTTGAGGTCCTCCGGTTGGAACCTCTTGACGAACAGATCGATTTCGCACTTGTTCTTATTCGATACGAGTTTGGGGTCTTCTAGAGGGTTCCCGGATTGGAAGAGGTCATACCACGGCCAGAGTTTGACTCGTGGTGGGAACATGTACTGGACGAGCCTGTCCATTAGGGCGATAGGGTCGTCCGATTGTTTTGATTTTCGTGCGTCATCGCAGGTGGCGGAAGCCGCGAACGCGATTAAGAAGATGTATGAGAGATGCTTGAGCATGTTCGGTCGGTGGTTAGAAGTATACTTGCGGCGGGTTGGAGTCGCGCGGTCTTATATAGCGTCGGTGCCTGGTTCGAGAATGTACCCGAGCTTCCATTGACGGTGGTCGGCGGCGGTGGCAGGCGCCCGCAACAGTTCTGTGAAAGTACTGTGTATTCAGATGCGCGTTGTGACGGTGTGACTCATTGTGCGGAATATGTGTTTGTTTACAATTAGTCACACTCTGTAGTATTTCTGAAAAGTCGTTACACAATCTTGTTTGCAAAGAACATGTTTTGAATCTGTCGAAATCGATTTTACACCTGTGACTATAAATTGTTTGCGTAGTTTCTATATCGATATCCATTTATTTAAAACGTTAACACGGAAATTTGATATATATCTATCTATACTATTATAAAGAGGAAAGATTTGATTGTTTGTTTGTATTGAATAGGCTCCGAAACTACAGGACTGATTTCAAAAATTAATTCTCCGTTGGGAAGCTATACTATCCCCGGGTGTCATAGGCTACTTTTTATCCCTGTATTCCCACGGGAACGGGAACTACGCGGGTGAAACAGCGAAGCGTCCGCTAGTGATATGTATAAAGAGAATTTGATGATCAAAATTATAGCTAACCATGCACATTATAAATACATATTTTTTATAGAAAAAAAATATTCTGGTCTGAGTGTAAGCAGGTTTCTTCTTAGATTGTCCTGTTAGCTTATTTGATAACATATCTGCTTGGGTTCGATTCCCACTAGGATAAACGTTTAAATTACGGTAAATGTCTGGGTGTTCAATTTATCAGTTATCTGGTTCCCATAGTAAGAGCTTCGCATAGTTTGGGGCTAGATGGCACTGTGTGAAACGACCTACTATTTATTTATTTGTTCTAGGAAAACGTGCTCTATCGTGCGAAATTACACGGTTTTTAGACTTACTATCAAAAGTCTCTAAGTAATGATCCTCAAAGTAGTGATTCCTTGAACTTTGTTTTACTATACAAAGTTCTGTGTATTGCTGCAATGGTCACGGACAGGCGATATCTCTTACCATCAGGAGAGCGTCTTGTTTGGCTCATTACTATTACATAAAAAAAATCTAAGACGGCATCCTGCTTAAGAGAATGGTCAAACGCAAACCTATTATAAATAACAAAAAAATCTTTGCCACTGCTTCGATATAAACACTTGCATATTAGCTATATTGTGAATGTCATGGTAAATTCGAGAGATGTTTAAAAATGCTCTTTTAAAAGCTTTTCCTTTTGTTACTACTTTAAGACCTTCCTTCTTGCAGGAAAAACGAACCACACCATGGAAGCGTTAGGCAGTAACAAGCGCCAAAATGGCTTTTATCAGGGATGAGCTGAAAATATAATAGCAACAGTTACTATTTACCGAGTGGGTATTTCCTGATAGATACAATCTGGGTGTCTACAAGTCGAGAGTGAATCGGTATCTTCTAGGCAAGCGTGCTCCATCGTAGACCGCATCTTCACTTAACATCAGGTGATATGGCGATCAAACGCAAGCCTATAACCCGTAAAATAAAAAAGTTTTGTACGACAAAGATACTACATGTAACGCTACGTGCGTTACCGTGACGACCGGTAAGAGAAATTAGAAACCATTTCTCGGTATTTCCAAGTTATTTTCCTTAATTTCTCATCGAAACACCGGCCAGCCAAGTTGACGACTCCTGCGCATTGGGGGCTTGTATTTGCACACACTCACACACGCTAAGGCCGTTGAACCTGTGTGCAAGTACCGTTAGCAAAAACAATACACACGTATATGTATATCATCAGCAGTGTTTGTAGGTCATTTTGTGCTATTCAAGCATGACGGGATTTTACTTTTGCTTTTTGTTCAAGAAAGAAATGGCGAAGTTTTTGTTTGGTGTTTTTGTATTTAGGGTTCCGTACTACAAAGATTGTTAACAACACTGTGCTTGTTACCCAGTTTACGTTATCTTTATGTCTATTTATCCTTTCTTATTTTATAAAAGGATACAACTTAATTGTAATGCCAATCTAGTCCATTACAAATCCCACAAAATATTTTGGTTACCTAGCCACAAATAATAAAAAAACTAAATACAAGTTATACAAAAAACATGGCACACAATTTTTGTTTTCGTTCATCATAAAAACGTTACCGAATTATAGTCTACATTTTAGTGAGAGTGGGAGTGTGATAGCGCTGTGTGTAATGTCATATGATATTTTATTTATTTATATAATTAAAAAAATAAAAACATGCCGTGCTAAAAAAAGCAAACATTTTTTTAATTCGCCTTTGAAAATGGAGCCATGCTGCCGCCTTATTGAATAAAAACACTATAGCCATAGGCAGTTATTCCGCCGCTAAGCAGTAGTGTGTAAACATTACTGTGTTCTGGTTTGAAGGGTACTGCAGCTAGCAAAATTACTGGGCTGTTGAGACTAACCATCGAAAGTCTCAAAGTAAAGTTCTGTGTATCGCTGTAATGGTCATGAACAGGCGTTATCGCTTACCATCAGGAGAGCGTCTCGTTCGTCTCATTATTTGTCACATAAAAAAAAAACAAGCTTGTGTCACTCGGAATTATGTAAGGATTCTTACGTTATCCCATTATATCCAAATCTGTTCCGGCATTTAAAAGTTATGGTCGAATAATATAAAGAAACTCTCATACATACATGAACTCTAAAATTTACAATTATATTTCTTGTTTGGGCAGTCAGTGTAAAAAGAAAACTGGCAGAATGCCAATGAAATACATGGTACGGAATCCATGCGAGTTATGCGCACTTGACAAATTTTTTGCTAACGACGCTTTCTTAGCAAAGCTTTGTTGTGCATCTACAGCGAATGTTTATTACCTTAATTCATTTCTATTGAAGGTTAACCAGCTTGAAATTAAATAGAAACCTAGCTTTATATGATTATGGTTATTATGCGCCACAAAATAAAGTTTACGATAAATGATGCTTTAGACTGGAGATTTCGCGTAAGAAAATACTAAAAACAACCATTATACGCGTCAATAGAGTCGCAAAAAAAGATTTTAAGGCGCCCATTTTTTATTAATTAAGTTAGACCCAATATTTTTTATAAGAATATTTGCTGCTCACTAAAATCTACCACTAAACATGACTACTGAAAAATTGGGCTATTTATCTGAGTTTTGTCAACAACAACGGCATGCGATTAAACTTTCACTGGAGTATTTATATAGGAATATAAATATGGTGTATAAAGCCAAAAGAGAACTTTTACTAAATAGCCCTGAAATTTTTTAAAAAAGTTAGTTGACCCTTGATCTAATGTATAAAGCAAATTTTTTATATTGCAATATTAAATTTGTGTCTAAAGTTTTTTATGCTCATGATTATTGTTGGGATTTGAACCTGCACTTTTTGGCGTGTTAACCGACCGTGCTAACTACTGAGCTATCATCGCTACAAAAGTTAAAAGCCGAAGCGGTTCATTGGTAAATAATATATGAAAGTACATAAATAAGGGTCGTAACATAGGTAAGAGTGAAGGCACACAACGATTTAATATTACATAACTCTTTGACACGATAAAAATATTCAACTAGTTTTACGAAATGTAAAAATAGGGTACCACAGTCAAAGCAAAACTAAAATAAAAACCAATACGTTGCAGCTGAAACTCGCTGGGAGCTATATAAACATACTGTGATTCTGTTTGATACACGTTCGCAAATACCATCACAACTTCACCAAGCTTTTATGTCAATGAAAAAAAAATTGGTTTTGTGCTAACGTTACTTATTTTATTATGTGTACCGTTTGCAATCAAACCCTCGTATATCCAATGCTACTGTCAACTGAAATAAAACTTTTGCTTTATTAAAATAAAGTCTATATTCTTATGAGATAAGCTTACAAGTCTAATACGATGCATTACCATGATCGAGTACATTCCAAGGACGTAAAGGTATATTTCGCAAAAATTTGATACGGAATTTTTTGTTTTGTGCCAATGGATTTATGGTTGATTTTTGTTTGCTTCAAATGTGAGACTTGTTAATCTTTTCTAGAACAATATACCGGTTTGTCGTAACAACAAAATTGTAAACAAACTTTATCGTAACCGGTAGGCCTGATGATAGGGGGAGGCGCGGGGAAATCGAGCACATTGGTTTCAAAGGTAGAGAGACAGCCATGCGTCATAAATAAAATTATACAGGTCGAATCAATCATGTGTGTGAACGTGGAATTGCAATTTAATAGATACACATTGATGAATTCAGTGTGATTCTTGGATATTAATTTTAAGTAAAACCAATCACTCAAAGGAATAAATCAATGATTCGTAAAATAAATCAGCATCCCGTATATTGATTACACCTTCACTGAGTACAAGCTATTAGACATAATTATGTGTGTTATGTATGTTTGTTTTGTGTTGTTGTTTATGTTTGTTTGTTGTGTTTGTTTGTTTGTTACTTATAATTATTGTGTTTTAAGCTATGAAACTTTGAAATTTGCGTTGCTTGAAGGAGCGTTTCCAAAAACATAGATAAGAAAATATTCCATATTTCAGCGTATTTATTTCATTGACAAGATAGTTTTAAATAGTAGCAAGGTGGCAGTCAATTGCAAACCTATATTAACATAAAATAAAACGAAACGGTTTAATCTATGCTTCTATCCAAATAAATATTTTTTAAATTTATTTTTTAGACCACAGCTCTACATCTTTTGATGTTATTTTTTTTTGTTTGATAAGCTAGGTATGCGATCGCAGCTCATCTGATATAAAGCGTCAGTGTGTTTGAAGATGGTAAAGCACACATAGCCTGGAATGGAACAGTTTCTCAAATGGGGCTGCCGGAATACACCGTTACGTGCTTGGCGGCCGATTTTCAACATTTTTCTATGGGATCAATTTAAAAGTATATCATTAAATTTTTTTAAATCAGTTTTTAAATAATGTACTTCTAAGGTAACAAACATACAACCAAATTGAGAACCTTCTCCATTTTTGAAGTCAGTCAAAAATGGCATAGAACATGTTTAAAAGTATTTAAGTATTCTATTAATTATCCGATTTCCATAGTACAAGCATTGCTTAGTTTGGGGTCAGTTGGCGCTGTGTGTAATGTCCTGCGATATATATATATTTATTTATTTATTTAGAGAAAAAGTTCTGTTACTGAGTTGTAGCAAAATCTACATATACGGAGGCACAGGAATAAGCTAGTCCTTCCTTTAAATTTAATTTTCATTACCATGCCTATTAATGAACAATGTTATGGGCAATATTTATTTTTATTATCATAAATAAAGCCATTAAAAATGCATATATCGGGTAAAGCCAGCACTGCGGATATTTTAAAGGCCGAATGAGGCGAATACGTTACTCTGGCGAGTTAAGCCTCTATAAAGAGAATACGTTATCCGAATTTATTTTGCCATCCTTACTTATCCCGATTGGCTCGCATCCCCAGTGCCCCCTTGGATACCATCGCAGTAAGGACATTAAAAAAAAAACAAGTTTTAAATAAGTTTGATAACCTTGGTAACAGCTCGCATGTACGTAACGTAAGTGACGGTGTGGTCGAAGAAAGTAAAGAACATCTAGCCTGTAACCGATCACGCAAAAATTGGACGAAATTTGATTGATTGATTAACTCTTTATTGCTCACACTAAAAATAATACAATATAGAAGAAATAAACTTAGTTAATAGGTGTAACAACTGGCGACTTTATCACTAAAAGCGATCTTTTCCAGACACCCTTAGGACGGATAGGATCAGAGGAAGAACACGACGGGGTATATCAATAACGAGGATATGCACAAAGGATAATACATAACTGTAACATAAATATATCTACATTCTAGTAATAAAATAAATATTGCAGGACATTACACACAGCGCCATCTGCCCCCAAACTAAACAAAGCTTGTACTATGGAAGTCAGATAACTGATAGAATACTTAAATACTTTTTTTTTGTAAATACATACTTATAATAAATACAGAAAACCCAGACACAGAATAAACATTTTTTTTATACTACAAAATGTTTATCCTGGGTGGGAATCGAAGCCACACCCTTTAGTTTTTGCAGCAGACATGCTACCAATGAACCAACAGGGCTGACAATATTAAAAATCGACTCTTTCCAACATACGAACTGATCTCGCTTACCACAGATCTAACATCACAAATTCAGAGTATAGTATTCAAGTAATGAGCGCCAAAGCAAAGCCCTGGAAGTTGTTTTGTTACTCAAAGTTCTGTGTATCGCTGCAATGGTCATGGACAAGCGTTATCTCATCAGGAGAGCGCGTCGATCGTCTCATTACTATTACATAATAAAAAAAGAATCGATTGACATGACCTTGTATTTGGTCCGAAGAAAATTCCTCATCCCATACTGTTAGCCGCGGTCCCTTTGGGCCACGGAGTGAAACAATTGAATGATTACAGGCATTACAGTGAAGCATGTAAAGTAATGGGCCACACATACAAACCGCACGCACACTAGCAACACACCCCACACAAAAACGTAAACGGTGCTGGCTACATAACAGGAAATGAACCTTGTTGAATAGACAGAGTTGGTTTGTTTATGTCAAATGAGTTGGTGCAAAGATGTATAAATTAAGGATACGTCTTTTGTAGGTTTGGGACCCGACTGTCCACCATATGTCAACAGCGTTTACTATCTTATTTCGGCCATATAATGCGAAGAGGGGATGGCAGCCTTGAAAAGCTGGTCATTGTTGACAATACCGAAGGAAAGAGACCACGAGGCCGGTCGCCAACACGATGGTCTGACCAAGTGAAAGAAGCCACCTCCTCTTCTAAACTCTACCAGGTAGTGAGGGCTACTTTGGACCGGAGTCGATGGAGACAGATTGCCCGTCTAAGAGGTTCCGAGGTTCCAGTGACCACGATCCTCAGACATGGGGGACCGATTAAAGAAGAAGTTTAGTTTTGTAGGTCTCGCAAATTTAAGAAAGAAAGTAAAAATGCTTGCATATCAACTGGCGAGATTTGTAAACCATTCCACCTGTGGTCAAAATACCTAGCTTGTCAATCATAAAAAAACCTAGGTTGAAAAGTGCGATTAAAATAAATAAATATCGCAGGACATCACACACAGCGCCATCTGAGGTACTATGGAAGTCAGTTCACTGATAGAATACTTAAATACTTATTATAATGAGTTTTTTTTTAAACTTATTAGTGTTACATTTTTAAGGACAGAGTAAAGTCGCATTACTTGTCACAATGTTGAGTCGTCATCGCTGTAAGTCGGATTACTTGTGTTTATGTACGTCGCTGCTGATATTGGTTTTTATTTTACTTTTGATTGTATCTTAATATATATATATATATTGTATACTATATATGTATTATGAGTGTATACATATTTATATATGTAAATATTTCGTTTTAATTAAATGATTATTTTTTATATACTTACTATATTATGTTTAATTTTTATTTTATTTTTATTTCTTATTAGTGTTACATCTCCCGTCTGTTTCTTAAGCTTTCTATCGTATTTTTCTTTTCTTGGTTGCCTGGAAGAGATCGCTGTTAGCGATAAGGCCGCCACTTGTGTCACTAGTTAATAAGGTTTTTTGTTCTCTGTACTTTTTACTATATATGATGTGCACAATAAAGAGTTATATCTATCTATCTATCTAACATCTCCCGTCTGTTGTGTCTTATTATCTGTTGCCTGGAAGAGATCGCTCTTAGCGATAAGGCTGCAACCTATGGCACTATCTCATAATATTATTTTGTTCTCTGTACTCTTTTGTTTTGTTTTGCACAACAAGGAGTTTCTATCTATCTATTATTTCGACTCGACTTTCTACTTATTTTTATTTTTTAATCTTTTGTTTGTAGTGTTTTTGTTGTTGTAGTGTTGTGTGTGTCAAAATAAATGTTTTCTTTCTTTCTTTCTATTATTAAGCAAATTTAGTTTTTCCCTGTCCGTATGGAGTAATAGATTTTAATCGTAAGTCAATAGTTACGTGCTGCTTGTATCACATAATGACGTTTACAATTCAACTGTAACACACTTTCACAGTGAAGCCTACAAACAAATAAACTAACTTTGTCAATTTGTTATTCAATGGAGTGATAGCGTTGATGGCTCAGTGGTTGGCGAGTGAGATCTTCCCTTAACAAAATACAAAAACAAATATGTATATCTACTATTATAAAGAGGAAAGATTTTATTGTTTGTTTGTATTGAATAGCCTCCGAAACTACTAGACCGATTTCAAAAATTCTTTCACTGTTGACAAGCTACACTATCCCCGGGTGACATATGCTACTTTTTATTCCAGTATTCCCACGGGAACTACGCGGGTGAAATCGCGAGGCACCCGCTAGTATATTATATTTTGGTCGCTAGTGTTCCCACGCTATCCCTCGTGGTCCAGTGATTGTCGTGACGACTTAGCTCATCATCTTCGTCTGGGTTACTATAATAGCGCAGCCTCCTCCTAAACCTAGTACTTATAGATTGACAGTAAGGCGGTCTTCCAACTAAAGTTTCATTGCGTATCCACTCTAAGTATGATTGATAAATAAATAAATAAATAAATAAATAATAATATCCTAGGACTATACCCACAACGCCATCTGGCCCCAAACTAAGCAGAGCTTGTGTGATGGAAGTCAGATAACTGATAGAATACATAGATACTTTTTTTTTGTAAATACATACTTATAATACATACAGAACACCCAGACACAGAACAAACATTTGTCTTAACATTTTTAACCGACTCAAAAAATTCTGTTCTCAATTCGCTGTTTTTTTTAAATGTTTGTTACGCTATAATTTTGCCAATTATACACCGATTTTGATGATTATGTTTTTGCTTGGTAGATCATACTTCAAAGGTCCCATATAAATTTTATAGAAATCGTTGAAGCGGTTTTTTTTTAAATCAACAAAAAACTAAAAATTGTATACATCGATGATATTTTCGTTTACTCCGAAACCTCGCTGTTTGAAAGAAAGAAAATAATTTTGTTTTGTAACACAACAAAAATAATAACACAACAAAAATAACAACAAACAGAGACAAACAGTTACAAAATAGGGGCTCACCTCAGCATAATACTGGTTTCATTGGAGCAGTGCGTTTAGTTGGCCTAAGGCACGGAGTCGGTTTTTATAAAATTGTAAATTTGTATATTTTAAAAACAAAGATCACGTTTAATTTCCCAGGCATTATAGGTAAGGTCTATTCCAATGAAGTTTGAAACTTTGAACGTTAATATCAAGAATTGTGTCTGGAAATCAATTAACTTCCGCAATCAATCAGTCGATGCTTCAAACGGGGACATTCTCGTCCTGCCGACCGACAAAGGGGCCGATTGTAGACTGATATAGGCAGGGGTGCCAACCGTGAGAAACAACTATTAAATAGCACAAATAAAAAAAAACCTTGTAGTTATATATAGACACCCTTTACAAAAAATAGAAAGAAAAAAACAAAAACAAAAGAATCATCAAAAATAGAAAGAAAAGAACAAAAACAAAGAAATCGCCAAAAATAGAAAGAAAAGAACAAAAACAAAAGAATCTTACGAGTTGGTGTCACAAGTGGCGGCCTTATCGCTAAGAGCGATCTCTTATAGACAACCAAGAATATAATACACAATACACCTTAAGAGGGATATGTTGTATCACTAAGATATTATTGAATTACTAGTAAGTAATTTTAATAATTTTGTTTTTATCGACAATTAATCATATTGACATAATTATTTTATATGTGACATATTATTCCAATGACTACTGATAGCTTAATGGTCAGCGCGGTCGGTTCGCATGCCGAAGGGCGTGGGCTCTAACCCCATCAATGAGCTTGTGCTGCCGGTGAAGGAAAAACATCGTGAGGAAATCATAGCATGGTGGTAGTGTACTTTCTAGTACTCGGCTGGCTAGCTGCCACCCTCAAGTTGAAAATCTGCCGCCAAGCATCTAACGGCTTCACATGAGAGTCAGTTTCATTCCAGGATAGATGTGCTTTACCGCCTTCGACCACACCGTCACTTAACATCAGGTGAGCTGTGGTCAAACACCTAGCCTGTCGACCATAAAAAAACACTACTGACATGAAATCTTGTAAGCTATTTACTTTATATAATTTTTTAAAGTTAATATCGTTCTATTTGTATTTATTGATAGTTTAAAGGTTGCATCCCTGGGAGTAGGCTCCGTCGGTCGGTCGGTCGGGCGGCTAATTGAAGCCCTGCCGGCGATTATCGCGCCATTGTGGCGGAAATTGGAAACGCCAAATGGATGGCGTCCACTCGTCTTATCGCCTTCGTTTCGCTGTTACCGGCATAACCCGATCTCGGGACGGACCTGTCATAACTAATTTGTGTATCTCATTGTTCAACAAACTATGTACTCTACTAGGTGGTAAATTTCCGTAGCAGAAAGCAATTTAGCTGTGGTTAGTGCGGTCGGTTAAAATGCCAGATGTCGTGAATTCAAATCCCAACAATGCGATTTAGCTGGCTGCGAATGAAAACATCGTGAGGAAATTATAGCATGGTATAGGTACTTTCTATTGCTCTGTTTCAAAAGCTACAGTTTAAAATCTATCGTCAAGCACCTAACGAAGCAATTTTTTTTGTAATAAAAAAAACTCAAAGTGAAATTTGCCAAAAAACAGCCAAAATAATTTACATTCGTGCGAAGTCGGAGTAGCTCGCTAGTCCATTACAAAATATTTAATTTAAGACAAAAACCGATATTTCATCGAATAAATAATCGAATAATAACAAAGGTTGTATTTACTTTTTAAAATCTACTGAACAAATAAGATTAACGTAAATCAAATAAAACGAGCACATAAATACATTCTGTTTGCAGCCAAAGAAAATTCCATTTAAGACATTTGTTCTCTACACTGGCGAATGCAATTCGGGCTTTCAATAAGAAAAGAAAGGGAATTATTTTAATCTTTTTTTACTATGGTTGACAGGCTAGACGTTTGACCACAGAGATCTTAAGTGACGATCTGGTCGAAGACGGTAAACCAACCTAGCCTGGAATATAACTGACTCTGAATTGAAGCTGGAATACCGTGCACGGCGGCTGATTTTGTATATATGAAAGTAGCCAGCTGAATCCTAAAAAAATATCCTAGCATCATGCTATGGTTTCCTCACGATGTATTCCTTCGTCAGAATTTGTATGGTTGAGATTTAAATTCACGCCCTCTTGCGTGTGAACCAACCGTTCTAACCACTGAGTTATCACAGCTACATCTTCCTTGACGTCATTAACTTTAATTTAGTTAAAACTTGTCTATCCTGGAATCAGAGTTGCGTGGTAGCAATGCTATCGCAGGCAGGATGTTATTCTTTAAGATTTTAGTTGAGTAGGGTCGTCGTTATCTCTTCAAACTTCTGCGAGAGTTATTAATTTTCGACATTTGCTTGAATATCTATCAAAATATATTAATCTATCAAAGTTCTGGATTAGCCTTGAAAGTATATATTCAGTTTATTTCCGCTTAAGGTGGTTCGATTTCTATACAAATACATTTTCCCATTTATGGACAAATGGAGCATAATTTTACAGTGAAATCACAGCTACTGGCATTCATTTTGGTCTTTATTTGCGGTAAATCACAATTGCTTCAATAAATAGTCGATTATTAGCATAAAATCAAATTTATCGTTATTTATAGTTTCATTACTTAAAAAAAAATAAAAAATTATGAATTATTTATGATCAAGATACGATAAGGCCGCCACTTGTGGCACTAGTTCATAAGGTTCTTTTGTTCTCTGTACTTTTTTACTGTTTACGGTGTGCACAATAAAGAGTTTTATTTATTTATCTATCTATCTAAATCCATTAAACGTAACACTGCAATTGGGAACATAGGTTTCTAATGAATAACAAATAGCGGCATACAGACAAAACCAATAACCGTCATTAGCTATTCAAATTGGACAAATTCGAAACACTATATTTTAACTAGAACAGAAATAATTGAACCCAACTAATTCCTATCATTTCTAATACGATTACAACAGCCGATTCAAAGATTCAAACCTCGACACAGGGCCTAAAATATATCCTACTATTATGCGTCGGAGCCTACGCGAATACCATCTGTATTTCGTTAAGGTAAGAGTGATTTTATAGTGAATTTTTCGAGTATTTGCGATAAATTTTCTGGTACAGTAAGCGCAGGGCTCAATGGATTCACTAATATGGATAAAGCTATGTTAAAGTTATGAAGGCTGCGTGATTTGAATTAAATTTTCTGGTTTGTTAAACTATTCGTGAATTCGAGTATTACTCGCGTATTTTGTGTTGACTGCCCTGTTGGCACCTTTTATTTATAATTTTTAACCCACGAGGCAAAAACACCGGGGTGTTATAAGATTGACGTGTCTGTGTGTATATGTGTCTGTCTGTGGCATCGTAGCTCCTGAACGGATGAACCAATTTTGATTTTGTTTGAAAGTTGAATTAGTCGGGAGTGTTTTTTTTCTTTGGTTTTGGCGTCGCGTTTTGAGCATTTGCCAGTGTCAAGTATTTTATATTTTCAAGCTTCAAAAGTTAAATAAGTGTCCTCGTAGCTAAAGTTACAGTCAAAGTCCAGTCTCGGTCAAGTACAGTCCGTGTCAGTCAAGTCCAGTCATGCTTTAGTAAAATAGTGGTCACTTTACTATAAAGCTTCGATTGAGTTTTGGAAGCAATACAAAAAGTCATGTTTCACCACATTATATCAATTTCCCACACTCGCGCTTGTGAATCGACACTTTATAAATAAAACACTACAATTTTTATGCATAAACACGCGAAAAAACACTAGTTTTGTGTTTGTGTGTGTGTGTGTGGTGTGTCGAAGTAGTGTGGTCAAAGATGGTAAAGCACACCTAGCCTGGAATGCAACTTAACATCAAGTGAGCTATGGACACACTAAGCCTGTCAATAATGAAAAAAGTAAATTTATTCCAAAAACTCTCTAGGAACAACTCTCTCGGTATTTACCAATAAGTAAAAAAGGCAAACTAAGTTGCTAAACGCAAAATAACGTCAGGAAAACTTAATGTCAAGAAAAGGTCCCAGCACCGTAAAGCACAGGTCATTGGCCTAACTTGTTTCAGCTGCTTTTCAGTCTGGAAATGACAGCATTGCCACCGCAAGCTTTAGACAGACTAGCAAGAACTTCTAGCAATTTATGCAAATCACAACAAATAATATAATTACGCACCTCATATTTTAACCTGTCACCACGTTTTTACTCATTGGTAGCACCTCGTGGTCTTCGTGTAGCTAACTCGAGTATTTTGAAAGAGATGGCTTACTTATAAACGTTTGTTAAATTTAATCTACGCTTATGTTTCAAGCGTGTAGTTGACTTTTACGTCAGCGAGATTTTGTTTAAGTCTGTCATACTAGAATAAGAATGTTTGACCACAGCTCCTTTCAAGTGACGGTGACTAATCAGCATCATTTTATGAACATTTTAAGCGTTGATTATTTTTCAAGACACGTTTTTAAGTAAGGTCCAAAAAAAACAGTATCTTATTTAAAGTATTGTAGCAATGATAGCTCAGTGGTTAGCGCGGTAGGTTCGCATGCCGAAGGGCGTGGGTTCAAACCCCAAACAATGAGCTTGAGCTGCCGGTGAAGGAAAACATCGTGAGGAAACCATAGCATGGTGGTAGTACTCGGCTGGCTAGCTACCACCCTCAAGTTGAAAATCTGCCGCCAAGCATCTAACGGTGTGTTCCGGCAGCCTCACTTGAGAGCCAGTTCCATTCCAGGCTAGGTGTGCTTTACCATCTTCGACCACACCTTCACTTAACATCAGGTGAGCTGTGGTCAAACACCTGGCCTGTCAACCATTAAAAAAAAAAAAAGTATAGGGTCCAAATTTACAATCTAAAATTCATTCATTCAATCCAAAATTCATAAGCTTGTATTTATAAAAATAGTGTATTTTTTTTATAGTGTACAAGCTAGACGTTTGATCACAGCTCTCCTGGTGTCAAGTGACGGTGAGGTCGAAGATGGTAAGCACACATAGACGTGGAACTGGATTTCAAGTGAGGCTACCGTAACACACCGTCAGGTGTTTGGCGGCAGTCTTTCAATTTGTGGACGGTAGCTAGCCAGTCAAACACTATAAAGTACCTTACCATCATGCTATGGTTTCCTCACAATGTTTCACTTCACCTGCAGCTCAAGCTCATTGTTGGAATTTGAACCCATGCTCTTCGACGTGAGATCCAATCACTTTAATCACTGAGCTATCATGGCTACACACAGCATCACAGATAGATTACTTTTTTTTTAAATAAAGTATCTTTTCGTGGCTGTAGTACTTTTGCTACCCGTCCATTTCAAATGGCACAATTTTGTTATGTCATTTTACTATATTGACAATATTTTGTTTGTATTGACATATATATTTTTGTATTACCTTATTTTGTCATTTTTGTGTTGACATGTAATCTCAGTGTTTCAAAACTCATTTAATGACATTTAAAATTTTGAAGTGACTTCTTCCGAGCTTTCTTGCAAGTAATATTGCACCTTAGATAGTTTCACAATATTGCCGCGTGAACGCTACGTTAGTCCTAAAATAAATAAAAAATAAGTATTGGCGCTTACAAGTCACGGAAGGAAACCAAAGAACAGTTTGTTTATTCGGTAAATTTAGTCAGCAAATGGTTCTGAAATTGTTTTGCTAAACGGTGAACTATATTTCAAATTGTCAAGGATCCAGTTACAACCAAGGCTTTGTTGAAAATCGTGAAGCGGTATCTTCTAGCGTACTCCATTTTAGACCGCATTATCACTTAACATCAGCTGAGATGGATATTTCTTCGTAAAAAAAATCTTTTACACATTTTAAATGCACTAATAGTATCCGTTGAAGGTGGTTCGATTTCCATACAAATAGTTTTTTGCCATTTATGGACAAATGGAGCATAATTTTTTTAATGAATTATGCTTTATTTGTCCATAAATCGCAAAAAAATATTTGTTTGGAAATCGAACCACCTTAATCACAATAACTAGCAGGATCCTGTAATCGTAGTTTTTTTATGTGAAAGTAATGAGACGGCCAAGAAAGTTTTCCTGATAGTAAGAGATAATGCACGTCCTAACCATTGCAGCGATACCCAGAACTATAGTAACAAAGCAAATTCCAGGGCATCGCTTTGGCGCTCATTGCTTTGAGACATTCGATGGTTAATCTCAACAGCCGTGTACTTTAGTATGATAATGTACCTACTAGAAATAAGGAGGCAATTGCTCGGTATGTAGGTTTTTGTGGCTATGATAGCTCAGTAGTTAGCGCGATCAGTTCACATGCAAAAAGGGTGTGGGTCGAAACCCTAACAATAAACTTGAGTTGCCGGTAAAGGAGACAATAATTATATTATTGTTTCCTTTACCGGCAACTCAAGTAAATATTATTCATTATGAGTACAAAGACTTTCAGACGCTTTCAGGTTAGTACACCCCAAACTTATAACCCTATGTCACATACGTCTAGATGTCATTATAAAGTATTAATTAAATTTCAATAATGAAACGGCGACTAGTTCGGATCTTGTTTCTTAAATTAATCTAATCACAAAATAACAATTAAGAACTATACCTAAGTTTAATTTAATTTTAAGTCATAATTAATATTGAAATAATAAACTAAACGAGTTTTTAATTTAACATCTGCAAACTTAACTACAATTTTTATTGCGTCTACGGTTTATTACGAATTTTTAATAAAAGTCTGATTCTCTTATTTGCTAACGACTGAGATGAAAAATACTTAGTAAGAAAAGCTTTATGAATGATTGTGGCAATGTTTACTGGTGTTTCTTAAAATGAACTGCTATACCATGATTTAGTATTTAAATAAAATACTAAAAATAAAAATAAAATATTATAATGTTTGTTTTTTTATGTTTGTTTTTATATAATGTTTGTGTGTGAAATAAAGTTTAATTTTTTTTTTAATGTAAAACATTTCACACCTTAACTTACTGGCTGACTGACTAACCAATCAACGCAACTGGAACCGTTGGGTGTAGATACATGAAATTTTACACAAATGTTTCTTAATTGACGTAAATGCGCACTAAGAAGGGATTTTTGGAAATTCATCCCCTAAAGTTAAAGTGAGTAAAAAAAGTAAAAGGGTTAAAGTGACGGTTGAAAGCTTTGATTTTTAGCTTTGAGTATACTTTTAAAATGACTCTGACTTTAAAACTACCTTTAAAGCATATTTTAGCTTCAAGTTTACGTTAAATTTACGTTAAGTGGATGTTAACGTTTCGACCGCATCCGGCGGAAGTGCGCTAATGCGCCGTGGGGCTCGCCGGATGTGACGTCACCATGGAAGGTAGGACATGTCCGCTAGTGACTTGGAAAGTAGTAAACATCAACAGGCTATTTTATACCAGGGGTATTATTTCATCGTATTTTTAGGGTCCCTTATCCCACTAATATTATTAATGTGAAAGTTTGGATGGATGGATAGATTTTTGTTATTCTTTCACGCAAAAACTACTGAAGGGATTTAGATGAAATTTAGTTTGGAAGTAACAGACATCCATACTCACAAACTTTCGCATTTATAATATTAGCAGGAAGTAGGATTTATTTTTGTTTAATTTTATCGGAAACTCCGGCTATAGTTTCGGTCACAACTGGTGGCCATTATCATGGAGACAAAGCTTACTACAACGCCCGCGCGGCTCGTCTTGTTTCGCACTGCGGATCGCCGCGCGCCCGCAATGCGTGTTTGAGTTACAGAAAATTGCGTGGTAATGCAGAACTCTCGGTACCCGAGTTGTAACTACACTTGACTACTTTTTGTGAGTGTTCTTGTTATGGTAAGTAGGCGTGTCCTGATTTACTTTGTACGTTGACGTTAATATGGGAAGTGTGGAAGGAAGCCCGGGTTTTCATTTACCTACTTGCGAAGGTCAACATTGAGCTATAAATTATTGTAAAACTTATATAGCCCTGTTGGCTCATTGATAGTATATCTGCCTTGAGAGCTGTAGGGCGTGGGATCGATACCCACTCAGGGCAAACATTTTGTGAATAAACAAAATATGTTTCTTCTGTGTCTGGGTGTTCTGTATGTATTATAAGTATGCATTTATAACAAAAAAAAAGTATTTACGTATTCTATCAGTTATCTGACTTCCATCACACAAGCTCTGCTTAGTTTGGGGCCAGATGGCGCTGTGTGTATTATCCTACAATATTTATTTATTTATTAATTACATTCAAACTCAAACTTTTATATCCCACTAGTATTATAAATGTAAAAGTTTGGATAGATGGTTGGATGGATGTTTGATACTCTTTCTCGCAAAAACTGCTGAACAGATTTGGATTTTGTATGCAGGTAGCTGAGACACTGGATTAACACATATGCTACTTTTTACATTGCTACAGTATGCCACTTAATTTTTTCGGATTCCGTTTTGTTAATGTAAATAATTAAATACCATAATTTTAAGTTCAGCCTCTAATATTGCATGTTCGTACTGAACGTAGCTGTTGCTCTACCTATATATTAAGACCTTAATGTAACACAGCATAGCAATAAACTATACTTTGACTTTGGCTTTTATCCCGAAAACATGTAGCGGGTAACACCGTGGGGCGCAGCTTGTATTATAAACGTGAAAGTTTTGATGGATGTTTGTTACTCCTTCCCGCAAAAAATACTGAATGGATTTTGATGAAATTTGGTATGGAGGTAGCTTACACCCTGGATTAACACATAAACTACTTTTTATCCCGAAAATATGTAGGGTGTAACACCGCGGGTCGCAGTTAGTGTTTAATAAAGTAGAATTGCAATTGTGTTGAGGTATATAGTAGGTATGTTCTGGGGTTGAAATGACGTAAACAGTTTTTACAAAGTAGTTCTATGATTTGTTCATATTTTTCTAAAGTCACGTCCAAACCTTTCTTCCCTCGTGAGATACAGCGGGCCGTCTTGCCATGGATGTCACGCGGGATATCATTTTTTACGAGATCGTTGCCGCTGATGGAATGTCAGACACTCTGTCTCGCCTGTTATAGCAAACCAGGAGCTGGGAAATGTGGATAGGGCGTTATTAACAAATGTTTGTTCTGTGTCTGGGTGTTCTGTAAGTATTTTACAAACAAAAAAAGTATTTAAGTGTTCTATCAGTTATCTTAATCCAAAGTTCTGTGTAACGCTGCAATGTTCATGGACAGGCGTTATCTCTTACCATCAGGAGAGCGTCTCGATCGTCTAATTATTTTTCACATAAAAAAAAACTGACATCCGTAGTTCAAGCTTTGCTTAGTTTCGGGTCAGATGGCGCTGTTTGTAAATAAAAAATAAATAAAAAAGGAGTTCATTATGATACTGCGAAGGTACCCATATGACCTATACGACTTCCTACTAAGAAATCTAACACAGTTCGAAAAATGACACATCCGAACTGTTGTCGTCCCGGATGTACGCATCCCACGTAACCAGGGGAAAAGGAACGCCAGGTGACCTTTCCACGACATTTGAACACATCCGGTGCCGCCGGGCCGGACCACCTATCACCTCACGTCACCTCTCAACACGGACAGAATTGTTTATCTTTATTTTCTATAGCTAGAGGTCTAGAGATTGCAACCCGGTATGTTTTTCGTCCCGATAGTGTGGTCGAAGATGAAAAACACACCTAGTCTGGAATGAAACTGGCTCTCAAGTGAGACTAGCGGAAGACACCGTTAGATGCTTGGCAGCAAATTTTTAACGGTTGGGTGTTTTTCGGGGTGGTTGGCAGCCAACCGGGTACTAGAAAGTCCCTACCACCGCTCTATGGTTTGCTCACGATGTCTTCCTTCACCGCCGGCTTACACCTACGCTTGAACCGACCGCGCTCACCACTGAGCTATCACCGCTACAAAACCGTTTATGTATTGCAATAGTGGTGTACTATTTACAAATGCCAAATTTAAGCGTGTTTGTGGGAAGTGACAACATGACTTTTCGTGTTGCTTCCAAAACGTCTTTAAAGCTTGTGGTAAAGTCCCCACTACTTTACTAGATTTTACCTATGGCTGCGATTTAGACTTATTATATTAAATTAAGTTAAAAACATTAAATATATTAAATAGTACATTGGCAAAAGCACAAAGTGCGATGTTAAAAACAAAGAAGAAAAAAGTGGCTTCAGTTCCAAATGTCAATAAAAAAAAATTAATTCGTTTTTTTTTTGTTTCGTTTTTTGGCATGGCAGCCATGTTCATTATTATTTTTAATTATTACATATTATGGTTACTGTTGTAAGTTAGGTTCATGTATGTATTTATGTATGGTGTATTATTAAAATCCATAAACACAATTCCGGCGGTGACACTGGCTATAATTTTTTTAACGCAGTCGTGTTTTTTATTTCTTTGATTCTTGTTCAAAACTTGCTGTGGTATGTACCTGCAGACGTTAATCCAAAAAATGTTTATGCTCTTTTTAAAACGCTCCATCTGGAAACCGCAGAAAAGGCCACTCGTAACAACTTCAGCGGCACCCAAAACTTCAGGCAACCAAACAAAGTACAGGAAAGTGCCCCATTTTCCTGTGATACCACTGTTTTAGCGCTCATTAGTTTATAATTAAAAACTGCTACTTTTTAAAAATATTCCTTTGTTCCAGTAGATAAATCTAAAATTATATACAATATTGATGTTGTGTAGTGGTAGGAAAACTTTGCGAAGAGATTTTATTAAAAAATTTTTTTGGATGGCTGCTTTGAAAAGCTTGTCATTGTTGACAATACCGAAGGAAAGAGACCACGAGGCCGGTCGCCAACACGATGGTCTGACCAAGTGAAAGAAGCCACCTCGTCTTCTAAACTCTACCAGGTAGTGAGGGCTACTTTGGACCGGAGTCGATGGAGACAGATTGTCCGTCTAAGAGGGTCCGAGGTTCCAGTGACCACGATCCTCAGGCATGAGGGAACGATTGAAGAAGAAGTAGGAAAATTAAAAGCACATATATTGTTATCCCACACTACATTGTATCTATAGATGTTAGACATAAATTGCAAAAACCGAAGACAAGGCAGTATGATATTATCATAGCATAAGCATGGCCGATGTGGCGAATAAAAAAAATTGTATTCCCGCCAATAAATGGCAGGCATATTGTTTTTTCTTCAAAAAGTTTATAACCTTTGTCCTTCGGGATCGTATACACATAAAAATTCTAACGAAGGTTTGGTTTTGGCGGGAACGCGGAGAGAGTCGTGTCGCCCCGTTGTATTTTTTTCTAAAACTAGTGTTTTGTTGAGTGTTTATGCATAAAAATGGTGGTGTTTTATTCATAAAGTGCCGAATCACAAGTGCGAGTGTAGGAAAATGATATAATGTGGTGAATCGTGACTTTTTGTGTTGCTTCCAAAACTCCATCGCAAGCTTTATAGTAAAGTTACCACTACTTTACTAAAGCATGACTGGACTTGACTGACACGGACTGTACTTGACCGAAACTGGACTTTGACTATAACTGTAGCTACGGGGCAACTTATTTAATTTTATAAACTTGAAAATGTATAAAACACTTGACACTGGCAAATGCTCTAAATGCGACGCCATAACCAAAGAAAAAAAAATCTGAAAACATTACACGCTTTCGGGCAGTCGTGTATCAAATCTGTCTATCTATCTACACTATTATAAAGAGAAAAGATTTGATTGTTTGTTTGTATTGAATAGGCTCCAAAACTACACTATCCCCGGATGACATAGGCTACTTTTTATTCCTGTATTCCCACGGGAACGGGAACTACGCGGGTGAAACCGCGAGGTGTCCGCTAGTAATCTGTATTTTCGATCTACAGTTTTCGTGGAGATGTCAACGCGTGTTTTCACTGAAACTAGAACTTGTTTCCCGGATTCAGCATAATCTGAAAATGCGACAATGTAACCAGGTCTCTGTATTCATGAAGTCTTCATATTTACAGCTATCGATGCTAAACAGTTATGTTTGTTCGACGTAGCTGCTGGTGCATGGAATAATGTATAAAACTTATCATAAGCATACTTTGTTCCTTACAGTCTCGCCTTGTTTACTTTGTATTCTGTTTGGAATTAAAGTTTTTTTTTGAGTGTCGGCGGGAATGCGTAAAGAATCGTGTCGCTCCGTTGTATTTTTTTCCAAAACTAGGGGTTTGTCGAGTGTTTATATGCAAAAAAATGGCGGTGTTTTATTATAAAGTGCCGAATTGCAAGTGCGTGTGTGGGAAAATGATGTAATGTGGTGAAACATGACTTTACGTGGTGCTTCCAAAACTCTATCGAAGCTTTACAGTAAAGTCACCACTACTTTACTCAAACATGACTGACATGTACTAGACTTAACCAAACTTTGACTATAACCATAGCTACGAGGCAACTTATTTAACTTATGAAACTTGAAAATATAAAACACTTGACACTGGCTAATGCTCAAAACGCGACGCCAAAATTAATAAAAAAAAGTTTTTTTGACAGCCTTGTTAATTGGTTCATTGGTAGAGTGTCTGCTTCAAGAGCTGAAGGGCGTGGGTTCGATTCCCACCCAGGACAAACTTTGTGGTGTAAACAAGTGTTTGTTCTGTTTCTGGGTGTTTTGTATTTATTATAAGTATGTATTTACAAAAAAAAAGTATTTAAGTATTCAATCAGTTATCTGACTTCCATAGTACAAGCTTTGCTTAGTTTGAGGTCAGATGGCGTGGTGTGCTGTGTAATGTCCTACGATATTTATTTATTTAATTATATTTTATTTTGACTGGAACTGGACTGGAACTTTAAGTAAATGTAATATTATGTACATATTTTGACATAACCATAATTATGACCTTCTTATTATTATTTTTAAATTATTAGCTATACGATTATTTATCTGTAACAAACTTGACATTGTTTTTTTTTAATTTGTACTATTTTCTGCAAATTTTTCTTGACCAAATTTGTTGAATTTATTAGTTCATTTGTACAAAAATTACTCTTGAAAGTAAATGAATTGATTTGAACTGTCAACCGCCATCTTAGTTTTTCTCTCATACACTTGTTTCGCCTCTGTGCTAGGAATCAGTCGCATTGCTTCCAAATAGAATAATAAGGATAATATAGTGATACCATATTAATTGAAATCCTTAAATAATAGTTTTATTTCGTATCGAACCTCATATAACCTACAGGTTATGGAGCCCAGATTACGCGAGTGAAAATTAGTGACCGTGGTTCGACGATCTAAAAATAGATTAGTTACGTGTGATTTTTCGTTATGGAAAATACGAAGATAAAACGAAATATCAAACCCTTCGATGGCGAAAGGTACAGTATCTGGAAATTTCGTATACGTGCTTTGTTGAGTGAATTGGACATCATTAAAGTGATCGACGATGATCCGTTATTTCGCGATGAAGCATGGGAGAAAAACAATCGGATGGCCAAGAATGTGATCATTGAATATCTATCCGATTCGTACCTCAGTTTCGCGAAAGACGGTAGTTCAGCAAAAGATATTTTAAGAAGATTAGATACGCTGTACGAACGAAAAAGTGTTGCTACGCAGTTGGCGTTACGTAAAAAGTTATTAGCGTTAAAACTACTTGGTGATGTACCGCTTATAAAATATTTTGCTACTTTTGATGACCTCATAACTGAGCTGATTGCTGCTGGTGCAAAGTTAGAGGAAACTGACAAAGTGGCACATTTGTTGCTCACACTACCCTCAATTTACGATGGAGTCATTACTGCAATTGAAACATTATCGGAAGATAATTTGACATTAGCTTTCGTAAAAACACGCTTATTAGATCATGAAGTGAAGTTGAAAAATGAATCTAGTGATACAAGCGCAAAAGTGTTACAAGTAGAAGCGAAGAATAATACGTGGAAGAAAAGAAAATTTGATAGTTTTCAGCAGTCAGATAAAAATAATAAGCAGAAGAAGAATAATTTACAGTTCATGAAATGTTACCATTGTGGACGAAAAGGACATAAGAAAAATGATTGTTACTATTTCAAGAGAATCAATCAGAGGCATTTTGATAACAAAGAAAGAACAAGGACAGTACAAGCAGTTGAGATAAATGAAAATCAACCTTCAACATCGAACGATTTTTCAGGTTTTGCTCTCATGACCGGCGATTACCAAGAAGATAACCAAGGAAATAAAATTACATTTCTATTGGACTCGGGTGCATCAGACCACATCATAAACAGAGAAGATTTGTTTCTAAATTATGAAAATTTATCTACCCCACTAAAAATTTCAGTTGCTAAAAATAATGAATTTATTTCAGCTACTAAAAAAGGTATTTTGCAGGTTACAAGCAATATGGGAGTTACAGGTATTCTGAAGGATGTGTTATTTTGCCGTGAGGTTCCATACAACCTTCTATCGGTTTCAAAGATGCAGCGAGCCGGGTATACAGTTATTTTTGACCAGGACGGAGCCCAAATATGCAAAAATGGTAAAACTGTTATGCGAGGTAAGTCAGCTAACAATTTGATTGCTATAGATTTTGTTACGTCTGTAAACGTGTGTCACCCTGTTTCCCAAGCATGTGCTAGTGACAAGAAAAGCTACAAATTGTGGCATCAACGTTTAGGGCACTTGAGTAAAATGAAATTCTTAGAAATAAAACAGAATAAATTATTCGAGGATATGAATCAAATTGATTCAGTAATGCCAGATAATGATTTATGTGAAGCTTGCATAAAAGGGAAACAGAGTCGACTACCGTTTAGTCAGGCTAAAGACAAAAGTCATATAAACAGACCATTATTTGTTGTGCATTCTGATGTTTGTGGCCCTATCACTCCAACGACTACAGATAATAAAAATTATTTCGTGATTTTTATTGATCAGTATACTCATTATTGTGTTACATACTTACTAACGTACAAATCTGACGTATTAGCTGCGTTTAAAGATTTTGTTGCAAAAAGTAAAGCAAAATTCAATTTGAAGGTAGTTAATTTATATTGCGATAACGGTGGCAAGGTAAAAAGCCTCGAGTAAAATATTTAAAGGTTTTTGGTTCTACGGTTTATATACATAACAAAACTACTAAAGCTAAATTTGACGATAAATCATGGAAAGGTATTTTGATGGGTTATGAACCGAACGGTTATAAAGTTTGGAACCCTGATTGCGAAAAGTACATGGTAGTCAGAGATGTTATTGTGGACGAGACTAATTTCCTTGAGTCCAGGCCTTCATGGAGGTCTGAAGAGAATGTTCAAAATTCTCATGACAAAACTGATAATAACAATGGTTCAAAATCAGTGTCAACCAAGTCTCGGAACTCTGGCAGTACTGGCAGTAAATCAGATAGCTTTAAATCTGATGGACTTAGTGAAAGTCCGACTAAAATTCGCAAAGTAAACCATGATAGTATAGGTCAAATGCAATCTGAAATTGATAAAGTTCGTTTTGATGAGTCATTACGGGAAAATAAAAACACAAAACAAAAGACTGAACTTAGAAGGAGTGATAGGTTCAAAAATCATCCCCCTGTGTCATATAAAGAAATTGATGATGATGATGATGATTGTTTGATGTGTGTTCGGTCAATTTTAAATGATGTACCAAAGTCATTTGATGAAGTCAAACATCGCCATGATCGAAGTCAATGGGAATGCGCGATTAGGGATGAGCTAAATTCATTACGTAAGAACAAAACATGGACGCTAGTACCACGACCCCCAAATAAAAACATTGTAGATTGTAAATGGATTTTTACAGTTAAAAACGACGAATTTGGAAATCCTCAACGATTTAAGGCGCGATTAGTTGCCAGAGGGTTTAGCCAAGAGTATCTTATGGACTTCAATGAAACGTTCGCACCTGTAGCAAGGATAGCTAGTTTTAGATTTATAATTAGCTTCGCGAATCAATTTAATTTGTTGGTTCATCATCTGGACGTTAAGACGGCCTTTTTAAATGGAAATCTGAAGGAAGAAATCTACATGAGAATTCCTGAAGGTATATTAAGTAAAGAAGGCTATGTTTGTAGATTGCAAAAGGCATTGTACGGACTAAAACAAGCAGCTAGGTGCTGGTTCGAACTATTTGAACAATCTTTGAAAGAAGAAGGATTTCAAAATTCTTCAGTAGATAGATGTATTTACATACTAGATAATGGGGACGTACGTAAAAATATATACGTGGTACTATATGTCGATGATTTGGTAGTAGTGTGCGCTGATATTGTTATGATGAATAATTTCAAAAGGTATTTGATGAGTAAATTTGAAATGACAGATTTAAATGAAATTAAATTGTTTCTCGGTATTAAAATCACTAAGGAAGGTGATCAAATTACTTTAGATCAAAGTGCATACATCAAAACAATCTTGACTAAATTTAATATGCATGACTGTAAACCTGTATCTACCCCCTTAGAAAATAAATTAAACTATGACGCATTGAACTCTGAAGAGAAATATAACGCTCCGTGCCGAAACGTTATAGGGTGCCTGATGTATGTTATGTTATGTACTCGGCCCGATCTAAGCGTCAGTATAAGTATACTGAGTAGGTACACACACAAAAATAATACAGAATTATGGCAATGTCTTAAACGGGTACTCAGGTACTTAAAAGGCACTATTGATTTGAAATTGTGTTACAAGCGGTGTAAATACAATGAGATTTTGTGTGGGTACGTAGACTCTGATTGGGGAGGTAATGATACAAGGGATAGAAAAAGTACAACTGGGTATTTATTTAAACTCTTTGACCAATGTACTATAACTTGGAGTACGAGAAAGCAGGCGTCAGTCGCAGCCTCCTCCACTGAAAGTGAATATATGGCATTGTTTGAGGCAGTAAGGGAAGCATTATGGCTTAAATCTTTAGCAGCCAGTATAAAGATCAGGATTGATGATCCTATTACCCTATATGAGGACAACAATGGCTGTATAAGTATCGCTAACAATCCGACTAGTCACAAGCGATCAAAGCATATTGATATCAAATATCACTTCTCTCGAGAACAAGTAGAGAAAAATGTAATTAAATTAAAATACATTCCCACAGGTGATCAGCTGGCCGACACCCTGACGAAACCATTACCTGGAATAACTTTTCAAAGACTGAGAAGTAAAATGGGTTTACAGTAACTATTATAAAACGTATATAAAATATATGTAAAATTTAACTGTGTATAAAAACTTGATGTGATGATTAAAACTAGTGTGTGTGATTAAAACTTGTATAATTGTAAAACATTTCATGATATTTAAGTTCATTGATAAATGAAATGGTCTGATTAGGTTTTACTGGGTTTCCCTAATCCTAGCAACAAATGTTGGACCATATTGTATTACCCCAGCAGATATTTGGAAGTAAATGTGTGCTATTTAGTTAGTCAATTGAAATTGATTTTATGTTTGTTTACCGATTAATTTTTGAGGGGGCGTGTTGAATTTATTAGTTCATTTGTACAAAAATTACTCTTGAAAGTAAATGAATTGATTTGAACTGTCAACCGCCATCTTAGTTTTTCTCTCATACACTTGTTTCGCCTCTGTGCTAGGAATCAGTCGCATTGCTTCCAAATAGAATAATAAGGATAATATAGTGATACCATATTAATTGAAATCCTTAAATAATAGTTTTATTTCGTATCGAACCTCATATAACCTACAAAATTAACATGCCGAGTTTTTTTTATGGTTGGCAGGCTAGATATTTGACCACAGCTCACCTGATGCTAAGTGATGGCGTGGTCGAAGATGGTAAAGCACACCTAGCCTGGAATGGAACTGGCTCTCAAGTGAGGCTGCCGGAACACACCGTTAGATGCTTGGCGGCAGATTTTCAACTTGAGGGTGGTAGCTAGCCAGCCGAGTACTAGAAAGTACCCTACCACCATGCTATGGTTTCCTCACGATGTTTTCCTTCACCGGTAGCTCAAGCTCATTGGGGTTTGAACCCACGCCCTTCAGCGTGCGAACCTGCGAACCACTGAGCTATCATCGCTACAAAAAGTGAAAAGAGTTACGATAAAATAGGAGAACCAATTCAATAATTATACTAACATCAATGTAAACCCAATTTTTTGTGAATAAATTTAATTTCATCGTTAGGGTTTACCACCCTTTAGTGTGTGTATCGACCGCGCTAACCACTGAGCTGTCATCGCCAATCGCAACATCGCAACGCTTTTGCAAAGGAGTCTCCCCTACAAAACATAATTTTGAGCAATCCCCCCGAGCTCCACGCTCATAACTGGCAAGAGTGAACTACTATTGCTTTCACAATATTTACTTTCACCAAGTGATTCACTGAGTACAGGCGCGCGCACAAGTCTTACCAAGCGAGCTTTTAGAGTCATCATACTTTCTTTTTTCTTATTATGGCGTGCTTCATGGGCAGTAACTTTCCATTATTAGTTTTTAACGAGCCATTCCTAAAGATTAGTTTAGTGTTTAGTTTTAAGAGTTATAAAATTTATTGCTCACTCTATATCGTTTTTATGATGTGATATTACTTTACTGTAATAATTTAAAGAAGTTAAGTATACGATCGAGATTTTTAGTAGGAATAGATACGTTGTTTTTTTTTATTATAAATAAAATAAATATGGTATGACTGTACAGTATACACACAGCACTATCTGACCCCAAACTAAGCAGAGCTTGTGTGATGGAAGTCAGATAACTGATAGAATACATAATTTTTTTTTGTATATATTTTTTTACTATGGTTGACAGGCTAGGTGTTTGACCGCAGCTCATCTGATGTTAAGTGACGGTGTGGACGAAGATGGCAAACACAACTAGCCTAGAACGTAAATGGCTCTCAGTTGAGATTATCAGAACACACTGTTAGGTGCTTTGAGAAAGATTTTCAACTTGAGGGTGGCAGCTAGCCAGCCGAGTACTAGAAAGTACCCTACCACCATGCTATAGTTTCATCACGATGTTTTCCTTCACCGGAAGCTCAATATCATTGTTAGGGTGTGAACTGACCGCGCTAACCATTAAGCCATCATCGCTACAAAATGTTGCCGATGATATAGCACGTTTTTTATAATAAATCTACCTATATGTTTGGACATGGCTAGATTGTAGCATGTTCTCTGCCAATAATTAAATCGACTAAATAATATTGTATCAAATATTACCTAAGTAAAAAATGTTGTAGAAAATTAATAATATAATCTATACAAATTATATAAGGTTCTGTGCGTGGCGGACTTTTAATAGGTATTTCTTTTATGTGGTTTTACTTTAGTTTGGGTTTATTAATCACAGTTATTTACATTTCGTTTTTTAATGATTCTTTCTCGTAAACGATGAAATCCAAAATGTAATGTCAATTTAATTTTTTAAATGTCAAAAATAAATAATAATAAAAAAGTCAAATAATAATAAATAATAGTACACTAAATTCTGGTTTAAAAATCGCCTTTTCCACGGTGAGTTTGGACCAGTGCTTTATTAAAACTTGGTCGACAAAACTTCCGCGCGTGCCTGTACTTGTTTAAATCTCTCTGTTTCTTTCCTTTTTCACGAAACCTTTAAAGTTCAATCGAAAGTCAGAAAATTCGGCTAGGGCCACACAACTAGAAACAGTTTACAAAAAAATGCTCTGCGATACAAATTTGTGCGGAAATTAGGAACGAAGCCAAATAAAGAAGATGAAAGTAAAAAATAAAAATAGAAGTTCTCCAGCAATTCTAAAATTGACATATTTAAATTAGTATAATACTTACCAATTTATCAATCTTTTAAAAAAATGTAAAAAAGTAATGAGACGAAAGGTTGAATCGCTCTCCTGATGGTAAGAGATAACGCATACACACGACCATTGCAGCGATACACATAACTTTAAGTAACAAAACAAAGCCAACAAAGAAATAAGCTGCTTTGGCGCTCATTACTTTCAGACATAAGATAGTTAGTCTCAACAGTCCAGTAATTTCGCTAGCTGCAGTACACAGTAATGTTTACACACTACTGCTTATCGGCAGAATATTTGATACTGATACTGTCACTGATACTATTATTTCTGCCAAGAAAATCTACCACCATGAATTATTATTATATCTCAATGTTTATTGCCGCTTGCGATGGAGCCCTGCCCTATTTCTCTTAATACCTACATGCGAGACGCTACCTGTTAGTGTTATGCACCTAATCTTTCGTTCCAACTCTAGTACAGTGGAGCTCTGGCTTTATTTAGTTTGGTTTTTGTCGGTCAGTTTCAGTTAGTTTCTGTTTTATTTCGTTTCAGAGTTTATCACTCTTTTTAGGCTTGTTTCAAAGACTATCTCGTCTTTCTCTCTATCTAGAAATAAGAAAGAATTTATTTTTTAAAGACACTTTTTTTATGGTTGCCAGGCTAGGCTTTTGCACAACGTTCTTTATCCAACTGCTGGGTATAGGCCTCTCTCGTATTATACCATCTGCCTCGGTCCTGTGCCAATCTGGTCCAGGTTCGACCCGCGATAGTGACAATATCGTCGCCTTATCTTGCGGCTGGACGACCAACGTTCCGCTTACCTTGCCTAGCCCACCACTCTGTTGCTACCTTATTCCACCCTTTTTTTTTTTTTTTTATGGTTGACTGGCTAGTTGTTTGACCACAGCTCACCTGATGCTAAGTGATGGCGTGGTCGAAGATGGTAAAGCACACCTAGCCTGGAATGGAACTGGCTCTCAAGTGAGGCTGCCGGAACACACCGTTAGATGCTTGGCGGCAGATTTTCAACTTGAGGGTGGTAGCTAGCCAGCCGAGTACTAGAAAGTACCCTACCACCATGCTATGGTTTCCTCACGATGTTTTCCTTCACCGGTAGCTCAAGCTCATTGGGGTTTGAACCCACGCCCTTCAGCGTGCGAACCTGTGAACCACTGAGCTATCATCGCTACAAAAAGTGAAAAGAGTTACGATAAAATAGGAGAACCAATTCAATAATTATACTAACATCAATGTAAACCCAATTTTTTGTGAATAAATTTAATTTCATCGTTAGGGTTTACCACCCTTTAGTGTGTGTATCGACCGCGCTAACCACTGAGCTGTCATCGCCAATCGCAACATCGCAACGCTTTTGCAAAGGAGTCTCCCCTACAAAACATAATTTTGAGCAATCCCCCCGAGCTCCACGCTCATAACTGGCAAGAGTGAACTACTATTGCTTTCACAATATTTACTTTCACCAAGTGATTCACTGAGTACAGGCGCGCGCACAAGTCTTACCAAGCGAGCTTTTAGAGTCATCATACTTTCTTTTTTCTTATTATGGCGTGCTTCATGGGCAGTAACTTTCCATTATTAGTTTTTAACGAGCCATTCCTAAAGATTAGTTTAGTGTTTAGTTTTAAGAGTTATAAAATTTATTGCTCACTCTATATCGTTTTTATGATGTGATATTACTTTACTGTAATAATTTAAAGAAGTTAAGTATACGATCGAGATTTTTAGTAGGAATAGATACGTTGTTTTTTTTTATTATAAATAAAATAAATATGGTATGACTGTACAGTATACACACAGCACTATCTGACCCCAAACTAAGCAGAGCTTGTGTGATGGAAGTCAGATAACTGATAGAATACATAATTTTTTTTTGTATATATTTTTTTACTATGGTTGACAGGCTAGGTGTTTGACCGCAGCTCATCTGATGTTAAGTGACGGTGTGGACGAAGATGGCAAACACAACTAGCCTAGAACGTAAATGGCTCTCAGTTGAGATTATCAGAACACACTGTTAGGTGCTTTGAGAAAGATTTTCAACTTGAGGGTGGCAGCTAGCCAGCCGAGTACTAGAAAGTACCCTACCACCATGCTATAGTTTCATCACGATGTTTTCCTTCACCGGAAGCTCAATATCATTGTTAGGGTGTGAACTGACCGCGCTAACCATTAAGCCATCATCGCTACAAAATGTTGCCGATGATATAGCACGTTTTTTATAATAAATCTACCTATATGTTTGGACATGGCTAGATTGTAGCATGTTCTCTGCCAATAATTAAATCGACTAAATAATATTGTATCAAATATTACCTAAGTAAAAAATGTTGTAGAAAATTAATAATATAATCTATACAAATTATATAAGGTTCTGTGCGTGGCGGACTTTTAATAGGTATTTCTTTTATGTGGTTTTACTTTAGTTTGGGTTTATTAATCACAGTTATTTACATTTCGTTTTTTAATGATTCTTTCTCGTAAACGATGAAATCCAAAATGTAATGTCAATTTAATTTTTTAAATGTCAAAAATAAATAATAATAAAAAAGTCAAATAATAATAAATAATAGTACACTAAATTCTGGTTTAAAAATCGCCTTTTCCACGGTGAGTTTGGACCAGTGCTTTATTAAAACTTGGTCGACAAAACTTCCGCGCGTGCCTGTACTTGTTTAAATCTCTCTGTTTCTTTCCTTTTTCACGAAACCTTTAAAGTTCAATCGAAAGTCAGAAAATTCGGCTAGGGCCACACAACTAGAAACAGTTTACAAAAAAATGCTCTGCGATACAAATTTGTGCGGAAATTAGGAACGAAGCCAAATAAAGAAGATGAAAGTAAAAAATAAAAATAGAAGTTCTCCAGCAATTCTAAAATTGACATATTTAAATTAGTATAATACTTACCAATTTATCAATCTTTTAAAAAAATGTAAAAAAGTAATGAGACGAAAGGTTGAATCGCTCTCCTGATGGTAAGAGATAACGCATACACACGACCATTGCAGCGATACACATAACTTTAAGTAACAAAACAAAGCCAACAAAGAAATAAGCTGCTTTGGCGCTCATTACTTTCAGACATAAGATAGTTAGTCTCAACAGTCCAGTAATTTCGCTAGCTGCAGTACACAGTAATGTTTACACACTACTGCTTATCGGCAGAATATTTGATACTGATACTGTCACTGATACTATTATTTCTGCCAAGAAAATCTACCACCATGAATTATTATTATATCTCAATGTTTATTGCCGCTTGCGATGGAGCCCTGCCCTATTTCTCTTAATACCTACATGCGAGACGCTACCTGTTAGTGTTATGCACCTAATCTTTCGTTCCAACTCTAGTACAGTGGAGCTCTGGCTTTATTTAGTTTGGTTTTTGTCGGTCAGTTTCAGTTAGTTTCTGTTTTATTTCGTTTCAGAGTTTATCACTCTTTTTAGGCTTGTTTCAAAGACTATCTCGTCTTTCTCTCTATCTAGAAATAAGAAAGAATTTATTTTTTAAAGACACTTTTTTTATGGTTGCCAGGCTAGGCTTTTGCACAACGTTCTTTATCCAACTGCTGGGTATAGGCCTCTCTCGTATTATACCATCTGCCTCGGTCCTGTGCCAATCTGGTCCAGGTTCGACCCGCGATAGTGACAATATCGTCGCCTTATCTTGCGGCTGGACGACCAACGTTCCGCTTACCTTGCCTAGCCCACCACTCTGTTGCTACCTTATTCCACCTTTTTTTTTTTTTTTTTATGGTTGACTGGCTAGTTGTTTGACCACAGCTCACCTGATGCTAAGTGATGGCGTGGTCGAAGATGGTAAAGCACACCTAGCCTGGAATGGAACTGGCTCTCAAGTGAGGCTGCCGGAACACACCGTTAGATGCTTGGCGGCAGATTTTCAACTTGAGGGTGGTAGCTAGCCAGCCGAGTACTAGAAAGTACCCTACCACCATGCTATGGTTTCCTCACGATGTTTTCCTTCACCGGTAGCTCAAGCTCATTGGGGTTTGAACCCACGCCCTTCAGCGTGCGAACCTGTGAACCACTGAGCTATCATCGCTACAAAAAGTGAAAAGAGTTACGATAAAATAGGAGAACCAATTCAATAATTATACTAACATCAATGTAAACCCAATTTTTTGTGAATAAATTTAATTTCATCGTTAGGGTTTACCACCCTTTAGTGTGTGTATCGACCGCGCTAACCACTGAGCTGTCATCGCCAATCGCAACATCGCAACGCTTTTGCAAAGGAGTCTCCCCTACAAAACATAATTTTGAGCAATCCCCCCGAGCTCCACGCTCATAACTGGCAAGAGTGAACTACTATTGCTTTCACAATATTTACTTTCACCAAGTGATTCACTGAGTACAGGCGCGCGCACAAGTCTTACCAAGCGAGCTTTTAGAGTCATCATACTTTCTTTTTTCTTATTATGGCGTGCTTCATGGGCAGTAACTTTCCATTATTAGTTTTTAACGAGCCATTCCTAAAGATTAGTTTAGTGTTTAGTTTTAAGAGTTATAAAATTTATTGCTCACTCTATATCGTTTTTATGATGTGATATTACTTTACTGTAATAATTTAAAGAAGTTAAGTATACGATCGAGATTTTTAGTAGGAATAGATACGTTGTTTTTTTTTATTATAAATAAAATAAATATGGTATGACTGTACAGTATACACACAGCACTATCTGACCCCAAACTAAGCAGAGCTTGTGTGATGGAAGTCAGATAACTGATAGAATACATAATTTTTTTTTGTATATATTTTTTTACTATGGTTGACAGGCTAGGTGTTTGACCGCAGCTCATCTGATGTTAAGTGACGGTGTGGACGAAGATGGCAAACACAACTAGCCTAGAACGTAAATGGCTCTCAGTTGAGATTATCAGAACACACTGTTAGGTGCTTTGAGAAAGATTTTCAACTTGAGGGTGGCAGCTAGCCAGCCGAGTACTAGAAAGTACCCTACCACCATGCTATAGTTTCATCACGATGTTTTCCTTCACCGGAAGCTCAATATCATTGTTAGGGTGTGAACTGACCGCGCTAACCATTAAGCCATCATCGCTACAAAATGTTGCCGATGATATAGCACGTTTTTTATAATAAATCTACCTATATGTTTGGACATGGCTAGATTGTAGCATGTTCTCTGCCAATAATTAAATCGACTAAATAATATTGTATCAAATATTACCTAAGTAAAAAATGTTGTAGAAAATTAATAATATAATCTATACAAATTATATAAGGTTCTGTGCGTGGCGGACTTTTAATAGGTATTTCTTTTATGTGGTTTTACTTTAGTTTGGGTTTATTAATCACAGTTATTTACATTTCGTTTTTTAATGATTCTTTCTCGTAAACGATGAAATCCAAAATGTAATGTCAATTTAATTTTTTAAATGTCAAAAATAAATAATAATAAAAAAGTCAAATAATAATAAATAATAGTACACTAAATTCTGGTTTAAAAATCGCCTTTTCCACGGTGAGTTTGGACCAGTGCTTTATTAAAACTTGGTCGACAAAACTTCCGCGCGCGCCTGTACTTGTTTAAATCTCTCTGTTTCTTTCCTTTTTCACGAAACCTTTAAAGTTCAATCGAAAGTCAGAAAATTCGGCTAGGGCCACACAACTAGAAACAGTTTACAAAAAAATGCTCTGCGATACAAATTTGTGCGGAAATTAGGAACGAAGCCAAATAAAGAAGATGAAAGTAAAAAATAAAAATAGAAGTTCTCCAGCAATTCTAAAATTGACATATTTAAATTAGTATAATACTTACCAATTTATCAATCTTTTAAAAAAATGTAAAAAAGTAATGAGACGAAAGGTTGAATCGCTCTCCTGATGGTAAGAGATAACGCATACACACGACCATTGCAGCGATACACATAACTTTGAGTAACGAAACAAAGCCAACAAAGAAATAAGCTGCTTTGGCGCTCATTACTTTCAGACATAAGATAGTTAGTCTCAACAGTCCAGTAATTTCGCTAGCTGCAGTACACAGTAATGTTTACACACTACTGCTTATCGGCAGAATATTTGATACTGATACTGTCACTGATACTATTATTTCTGCCAAGAAAATCTACCACCATGAATTATTATTATATCTCAATGTTTATTGCCGCTTGCGATGGAGCCCTGCCCTATTTCTCTTAATACCTACATGCGAGACGCTACCTGTTAGTGTTGTGTACCTAATCTTTCGTTCCAACTCTAGTACAGTGGAGCTCTGGCTTTATTTAGTTTGGTTTTTGTCGGTCAGTTTCAGTTAGTTTCTGTTTTATTTCGTTTCAGAGTTTATCACTCTTTTTAGGCTTGTTTCAAAGACTATCTCGTCTTTATCTCTATCTAGAAATAAGAAAGAATTTATTTTTTAAAGACACTTTTTTTATGGTTGCCAGGCTAGGCTTTTGCACAACGTTCTTTATCCAACTGCTGGGTATAGGCCTCTCTCGTATTATACTATCTGCCTCGGTCCTGTGCCAATCTGGTCCAGGTTCGACCCGCGATAGTGACAATATCGTCGCCTTATCTTGCGGCTGGACGACCAACGTTCCGCTTACCTTGCCTAGCCCACCACTCTGTTGCTACCTTATTCCACCTTTTTTTTTTTTATGGTTGACTGGCTAGTTGTTTGACCACAGCTCACCTGATGTTAAGTGAAGGTGTGGTCGAAGATGGTAAAGCACACCTAGCCTGGAATGGAACTGGCTCTTAAGTGAGGCTGCCGGAACACACTGTTAGATGCTTGGCGGCAGATTTTCAACTTGAGGGTGGTAGCTAGCCAGCCGAGTACTAGAAAGTACCCTACCACCATGCTATGATTTCCTCACGATGTTTTCCTTCACCGGCAGCTTAAGCTCATTGTTAGGGTTTGAACCCACGCCCTTCGGCATGCGAACCTACCGCGCTAACCACTGAGCTATCATCGCTACAATGTCATGACTTTGCCTAGCAACGTATCCTGCCCAGCTCCACTTGAGGTTCATAATCGCGACACAGACGTTTCGAACTTGCTATAAAAACATGCGATAAAAAAAAACCATTTTTTTTTCAAAGTAGGTCAGTAAGTCAAGTATCTGTTCTTGTATAATCTGTTTTATCATCTTCCTTCGTCTAATAACATCTGTTACATCTTTCCGAGATCAACAGATTGGTTCCTTCTGATTGCAGAACGCACGGACCAAAGCGTCGGGAGAAATTGGGTAAAATGATACTTCCTCGTGTCAATTTAGTCGATACAACTAGGCAAGTGAATAGACAAAATAGATTGAGTAAATACAAGGAAAAAGATCAACATTTACGAGTGATCAGATTATAATAAAAAAAGTTACGAAGTCGTGTAGTTGTTTAGAAGCAACGATTTCATTCTTAAAATTCTGTAAATTAAAATTGAGTAGGTATTAATGGAAATTTTTAGTCTTTTTTATTTGTAAAAGTGAAGAAACGAAAGAGACGCTCTCCCGATGTGATGCTCGTGATCATTACAGTGATACGCAGAACTTTGAATAACAAACCATAGTACATGGCATCGCTGCTTTGGCGTTCATTATGTTGAGATATTAGATGGTTAGTCTCAACAGCTGCCCTGTAATTTCGCTAGCTGCAGCACACTTCAAACCGGAACACAGTAATGTTTTTGTTAATACTACTGCTTGTCGGTAGAATATTTATGGTACTGTGGTGGTACCTACCTAGACGACCTCTTGCTTACTAACTAAATAAAAACAATACTTTTTCTAATTTTTTAAAAATAAAAGCTTTGATGCTGTTGTAGATGACAATAATTGAAGTAGTTATAAAGTTTTTTTAGTAATATCATAAATGTTCAGGTAATTCATGTCCCAGGGTTGTCCCGCTGTGGAACATAAACTCTTTCAAATAGTTCACCCATTCTGTCCCCGTTGAGGCAATACCCAGTCATTACACTATCTTCCGTGAAAGATTTATTTCCAAGACAAATATTTCCGACCTTATTCCCTCGGGAGAGAGGTGTAACTCCACCGTCGTATGATGAGTTTTCAGTGCGCATTGTTTTGGGGAACTGGCCATTAGAGCTGGCTGAGTTGTTGTTTTCGTTTGACATACCACAAGCTGCTTGCAGTATCGATTCCAAAGCGATTTGATCTTGCATTCGCTTCTGTATGGCCGTCGCTTGCACGTTCGCTACGATCTCCTTGTATTTAGTCTCTAATTTGTCCAAAGCCGTTGAAAGCTCATTTTGATTTTCGTCAGTCACATCGTTAACCACTTGAGCTCTTTGACGGACCATTTGGAGTTGCAACGAACACTCGGCTAAATGTTTTTCTCTCTGTACTTGTGCAACTTTCGCTTCGTAAGCTCTTGCACATTTAATTTTGTTCTTTTCCATTCTGTTCAAACGCCTTTCTAACTGCTCTGCCCTATACCTTATATTTCCCTCATCGCTATGAGTGCATGTTGGCTTATCAATAAATTTCTCGAGCACAGCGTGTAAATGGCTTTTTAAATCATCAACTTGATCAGTGAGTTTTGATATTTCTTTATCTTTATTAAGTATAATTTTATTTTTTTCTTCAATCACGTCATTTTTGGAGCTCGATATAATTTGAATGTCGCACGATGATTTATTTTTTAGGCCATCAATTTTAAGTTCAAAATCTTGTTTTATATCTTCAATCTTTTTTTCATACGTTAATCTAATTTCTTGCCTGATTTCATCTTTTACATTTATTATTTCAAGTTTGTGCTTTGCCTCAACATCTTCAATTTCGTGCTTTTTCATATCTTCAAAATTATTAATAACTTCTTGTAAGGAAGCAATTTTTTCGATTAAAGAATTTCGTGATTCTTGTACTTCTTGTAACCTAAACTTTAATGATTTTAAAGTAGTACTACTTTCGTTACTTACTAGCATTGCACTTGTAGCTACATTTACTTTTATAACATCATCTTCAGTACCAAAACTGCTGTTTTGTTGGTTTGCAGATTCTTGTTTCAGAGCTAAAAGTTCACTGTGCAGTAACATATTTTGAGTTTTAATATCTCGTAGTTTTTTGATCAAATTTTGTGCACGATTTTCATAAATATCATTAGAATCATAAACATCGTAATCCCTTAAAACTTCAGGGCATGTGTAGCATAGGATTGTTTGTTTTCGACTGTGTTTGTTACTGCTTGACTTTGTATCGCTACTACAGTCTTGACTATCAGGTTTAGTTTCATAATCATTGCTTTGTGAGTGACAATCTGTGTCTGTCAACGCTTCTTGTTTGCTATCGAATAAAACTTCAGTGCGAAGATTATCTGGGTTTACAACGTAGCATTCTACTTCCGAGGAAACTTCACTAACAATGCTTCCGGAGACTCCAGGTAAGCTGCCTCTGGGAGGATATTTAGTAAAAGGTTCTTCGAGAGCACCTCTCGCTAGTTGATAACATAAAGTAAACACTAGTTTGTTTCGTAACATCTTCTCCGTCTCACCACACTCTGTTAGTTTTTGGATCCAAGCGTTGCACATGTTAATAATATTACCATCAATTAATTGAGCGATGTAAGGCTTCAATATCTGAAGATATCTCTTGAATTCTAAATCCAGGTTCAAAAAGTCGTTTTCTTCCATTTCCAAAATTTTACATAAATATTTTTCAAATGTTAGTAATGATTAAAAAATGTAAATGCCAAAGTGACGGACTTTGAAAGGAGCTTGACTCGTTTTGAAGATTTTCCTTGTTTCTTGTTTGTTCTGTGATTATAAAAAGGTTCAAAGTGAATTAATCCAAAGAAGTATGTTTACGAGAGCGAGAATAATAAAGATGGACTGATAAATATCCCTTTTTCAAGGCTAAAATTTTAATATTACAATGACAAAATCAGCAAATACTAATTCAAATTTTAAAAGTGAGTAAAAATCTAGAGAACGGTCTGATTATGTTAAAATCCTTGGGTCTTGTCGTATGGAATACTTATAATATTATCAGTTGTGTCTGTTTCTGGGGTTAATTAGAGAGCGTTATGCAATTTTATGTGAGGTGCTTAAGTACACTAGATATAGCTTACATTCTATGTGTACAGCTACTTTTTACTCCAACCCAGTCTTACGACGTAACTATTCTAACTGATCAATTTACAATGGAAACTGATATAGTTTTGGCACGTTTTTGTTTTACTTATACGGGAATACTCATGTTTAATTAAGGATACTCTGTTTTGGTTACAATCAGAGCCCTACTTCAAGGAGTCAAAGTAGAGTACGACGCGCGTGCGGGTTCGTCTTGTTCCGCAATGCGAGCCGCTGCGTGCTTCGCTCGCTCGTGAAGCGGTTAGTGCGCGGGCGCGGGGTTGAGAGTAGGTGGTGTCTGCTGCATGGGCACGTTCTGAAGCTCTTAACTAGAGCTTCCTGTATGATGTCAGGAATATTTCAGCATACAGAGCTCAAACGTAAGTAAAAGAAAAATATGAATTTAGCACAACAAATTAAAAATCAGTTTACGTAAGATCGATGTAAGACTAGATATTTCCTTGGCGGTAGATCTCCTTAGCGGGAGGTCGTCTAGGTAGGTACCACCGCAGTACCAGTTATTCTGCCGCTAAGCAGTAGTGTGTAAACATTACTGTGTTCCGGTTTGAAGGGTACAGCGACATTACAGGGCTGTTGAGATTAACCATCGAAGTCTCAAAGTAATGAACGCCAAAGCAGTGATTCCCTGGACTTGTTGTTGTTGTTTTGTTACTCAAAGTTCTGTGTATCGCTGCAATGGTTATGAACAGGCGTTATCTCTTACCATCAGATGAGCGTCTCGATTGTCTCATTACTTTTTACATAGAAAAAAAAGAGCCAACACAAACGTGCAGCTTAACTACTAATTCGTAGCATAAATAAAAGCGCCTGTGTGAAAAAAATGTTCTTGTTATAGTCTTTCTTTGGAACATATTTTATACATAGACAGCCAGCAAATTATTTTCTTTGTGAGACTTAACATTCACTGCCTGTCGTTATCCATACAAAGGCAGCGTACTAAGGAGATAACAAATATATGTATTGTATATATACTATACATACATATTGTTCTGGATCCCAGACTACTAGCCCCGTCTTAATCTACCAAACTGAGAAAAAATATTAGAATCATGTTCAATCATTATCATTTCTTTAAATAGATAATTCAATTTAAAGTATTTGTTTAGGACAATATTAGGCCTATTTGTAAGTAGGCACAAAGCTTTAAAATTAAATGTTAGTAAAAATAGTAATATTAAGTTTAATGAGTTTGTTACAGTTATTTATGGAAACAGCGTATAAATTATATGTGTAATCGTATATTTAAATGGCCAATTCGTATTTTTTAGAATCCAATCCCGACGCCGCGCGCTGGCTGCGAGTGTGGCCAGTCGCATAAAAATCTACTGCACGAGCTTTCCCTTAATGTTACCACACGAAAAATTATGCGACTGGACAGTTTTAACTAGATATACGTTATACATCAGTTTAGCCAATTACAACACCAAAGTAATATAATCATAATCATAATCAATTTATTGGCAATATGACATAACAAGTCAGTTAATTGAATATAACACAAATAATGCTGTCTCTAACAGTAATAGAAAGCAATCCGATGACTGACTCCTAGTACAGATGCCAAATGTTGAAGTAATAAACTGACCGAGTTTAACAGATCAATTACCCACGTAAAATATTTTTTGCACAGATAACAAAACAAATAAAATTTCAAGACATTTCCCTATATAAGCATATTATGGGCACAAAGAAAAAAAGACCGCAAGAAAGCGCTAGACGCGAGCCGCTTCCAACTTCTTTGTGGAAGTCAATGGGAGAGGTCTAAGTCCAGCAGTGGACGTCCTAGAGCTGAAATTATGATGATGATGATATTATGGCCTAGTTATGAAACTTGAATGTTACTTACTCTTTGAAAAAATTAATGTATTATCTTACATGGATATGTTTAAAAACATTCTATCGATAATGGAAACACGTGCAGCAAAGGCGCTTAACCTTAAAATTCTCGATGCATTTTCCCGATCTCTGTCCGAGTTGGCATATCGTAAAATTTTAAGCACACCAGAAAATGTAACTTGCTTCCCTAGGTACAATGCTCAACGCGACGTCGGGTCCCGAGGGAACACAAAAATTGCAGCACAAAATTAAATTTTCCGTACATTTTCATTTCACGCCAACTTTGTACACAACACATGTATTTGTATTATTGTATTTTGGCCTCAATAACTGTATAATTAGTGAGGAAAATGCGGTTTATCGAGTTTTTGAATTAAAAAAACGTCACTTTGCAGTACCATACAAACTCAAATATTTTATTATAACACCAGAGTTACAAGTCAAACTTCGTTATATAATTTCAAATTTATAATTATTAAATATGTTATTCTAAGCTCATGGTGGTCTTAACGCAACACCAGGTTCCTCTTGAAAGAGATCTCATCACAAATTCAATTTAAAAAAGCGACATCTATTGATTTAACGCTGCACTACAATAAAGTAGCCAGAATAAAGCGAATCAAAACACGCTCAGAAAGTGGTGCCATCTAGATATACAATATTAAAAAAAAATACCCTTGTACCATTTTTACATGTATTTCCTGTTATCCTGGTATTCCCATAGCACAAGGTCTGCTTAGTTTGGAGCTAGATGGAATTGTTTAAACAGTAAATTGAATTAATTTAAAATGATCTGTGCTCAGAGAAATAATTGAATTATCCCAGGTCTCGAAGTGCAATGCGTTTAGAGCTCTACTCAGACGCTCAGTGTTATCTTAGCTCTTACATTGAATACCTAATGCAGTACCTAGATCTCCCGCTAGCTCCTAAACCTAAGTACGTTAGCGCTCGTAACACGGTGGGGGTTTATGACGGCATTCGGTGCAATGTGGCATTACACCGGGCGTTTGAGATGTAATGACACAATTCGCTGGAGCACTTTCGAAGCGCACTTCAGACATAGTCTCAACAGATAGGTAGTGTTTTGGGGTTTAATACTGCAAATAAGCTTAGGATATCAGTATTAAGCCGAAAAGGAATTACTGTACTTCTTCTTTTGTTTTGGTATCGCACCCAGTGCAAATGCACTGGGTGCGATACATAGCTCATATATAACTAGCCACTGGTAAATACCAGTGGCTAGTTTTTTTGTTAATAATGTTGTGAGACAAACAAAATGCTTTTCTGATGGCTAGAGATAACGCCTGTCCATGATCATTGTAGCAGTTCCCAGAACTTTGAGTAACAAACCAAGTCCAGGGCATCGCTGCGTTGTAATGATTATTCTCAATAACCCTGTAATTTCGCTAGCAACAAGAACAGTTATACTTACACACTACTGCTTGGCAGCAGAATATCTGATACTGATACTGCTACCTAAACGACCTCCTGCTCAGGAGATCTACAACCAAGTAAAAGTAGTTTCTCCAAGTACAACATACTTCAAGTTCAAGGCATTATGATAATACTAGTAAAATTAATCCAGTTTCCAGTACTCGGCTGGCTAGCTACCCTCAAGTTAAAAATCTGCTGCCAAGCATCTAACGGTGTGTTCCGGCAGTCTCACTTCAGAGCCAGTTCCATTGCAGGCTAGATGTGCTTTACCATCTTAGAGCACATCGTCACTTAACATCAGGTGAGCTGTGATCAAACATCTAGCCTGTGAAGAATAAAAAAGAAAGTAATTTCTTTATTACGATACTGATTTTATTATCAAAATAAAATTTCTTCGTGCTGATAAACAATTACAGTGACCCTTTTTCGAATTAGGACGCTCCAAGCTTGCAGCTTCATATCCTTTAGTATAATTTGAAAAAAGAACCTACATGATTGATCTACCCTTATCTTTGGCAGCGCATCCCGCGAGTCGATATTTTTATCGACTATGCAAAGAGATATTTATAGATTTATTTATTTTTAAATTTAAGTGATTGTCGTGTTATTTGTTTAGTGTGAAAGTGGAACACAACTCTTGTGCTCGATGCTAACGACACCCATGAGCTGTTGCTATTAAATTAGATGAAGGCGCTGCATGTTGGGGGCGAGCTAAATGATATTATAACGTGCTTCAGTGAGGCAGCGCAGGGGCGGATCCAGGGTTGGCAATCGAGAGGGGCTCGCCCTCTTTGAAGGTAGGTTTTAGAAAAATGAACACTTTTTATAAAACAAATATTTTAATGGTTGACAGGCTAGGCGTTTGACAACAGCTCACCTGATGTTAAGTGAAGGTGTGGTCGAAGATAGTAAAGCACACCTAGCCTGGAATGGAACTGGCACTCAAGTGAGGCTGCCGGAACACACCGTTAGATGCTTGGCGGCAGATTTTCAACTTGAGGGTGGTAGCTAGCCAGCCGAGTACTAGAAAGTACACTACCACCATGCTATGGTATCCTCACGATATTTTCCATCACCGGCAGCTCAAGCTCATTGTTGGGGGTTGAACCCACGCCCTTCGGTATGCGAACCTACCGCAGTTAGGTTATATGTAGATTATTATTAGAGATATGTTGTACTAGCTGCGCCTCGCGGTGTTACCCGTTACATGTTTTCGGGATAAAAAGCAACCTATCTGTTAATCTAGGGTCTCAGCTACTTTCATACCAAAGTTCATAAAAATCCATTCTGTAGTTTTTGCGTGATAGAGTAACAAAATCCATCCATCTATCAATCTATCCATCCCAACTTTCACATTTATAATATTAGTGGGATTCATTGGTATTAGATCTTCTTAGCAGGAGGTCTTCTAAGTAGATATTTGTCTAGTACCATATATTCTGCGCCAAGCAGTAGGGTGTAAACATTACTGTGTTCCAGTTTGAAGAGTACTCCAGCTAGCGAAATTACTGGGCTGTCGAGACAAACCATCGAAAGTCTCAAAGTTATGAGCGCCAAAGCAGCGAAGCCCTGGATTTTGTTTCAAAGTTTTGTGTATCACTGCAATGGTTGTGGACAGGCGTTTTCGAGCGTCACGTTCGTTTCATTACTTTTATATTAAAAATGACAGAGCTCCATGACATACTGAACATGCCAATGATAAAACAAGAAATAGATGCGCATAAGGCTGCCTATGCATTGAGAATTTAGAAGCACCCGAATCAGCTAGCGGGGCAACTAACCATCCCTGAAACCATACGTCGGCTTAAGAAGCGGCGAGATATCTTTGACCAGTAAAGAATAACGTAAAGGGCGGGCTCCACTGGGAACAGCGCCTTACACGCCAAAAAGCACGCATCCCATCTGTTTATAGTCGAAAATGACTGATTGCAAGATAATATACAGAAAAAAAAACTTTTCTATTAAATAAAAAGTTTCACGAGAGAACTCACTATTTTGGGCTTGAACCTCTTATTTCCCCTTCCTGGACCTGCTACTGTGGTAAAGTCTGTGCGGAAAATGTGTTCTAGTTAATTTTACTTGGCTTATAAGTGTATTTTGGCGTAATTAAGTTGCCCCTGACTCACAAACTATTCAAGTTAATTATTCATGTAGATGTTTGTTCTCGAACGCATAATAGATTTTTGTAATTCAGTAATAATAACAAAAAAAAATTACAGGCAAATCACTTGTTACAATAAAAGCTTACAATAACAAATGAAGCATTATAATTAATTAGTTATTAAGTTAACCACAACAAACATACACAGCGCCATCTGACCCCAAACTATGCAGAGCTTGTACTATGGAAGTCAGGTAACTAATAGATTACTTAAATGGTTTTTTTTTGTAACTACATACTTATAATAAATACAGAACACCCAGACACAGAACACACATTTTATCCTGGGTGGGAATCGAGCCCACGCTCTTCAGCTCTTGGAGCAGGCATACTACTATTGAACCAACAGGGCTGTCAACGAACCAACAGGGCTGCCCAACCAACATACATATTTCGTTTATATGTTACATAAAAATATATAATTCCAAGAATCTCATTGACATAATTTGTAAAATTAATCAATTTTAATGCTTGCAAGGAAATTTTTAATAGTTTATTTTTTTAATTCGGTACGATTTAATTCTGTAATACAATTAATATTTTGGCGTGTCGGCCCTTCTTTTCAACTTTATCTAACACAGTCTAGGTTTTTGGCGGGAACGCGGGAAGAGTCGTGTCGCTCCGTTGTATTTTTTTCCAAAACTAGTGTTTTGTCGAGTGTTTATGCATAAAAATGGTGGTGTTTTATTCATAAAGTGTGGAATCACAAGCGTGAGTGTGGGAAAATGATAAAATGTGGTGAAACATGAGTTTTCGTGTTGCTTCCAAATCTCCATCGAAGCTTTATAGTAAAGTCGCCACTACTTTACTAAAGCATGACTGGACTTGACTGACACAGACTGGACTTGACTAAGACTGGACTTTGACTATAACTAGCTACGAGGACACTTATTTATCTTTTGAAACTTGAAAATATATAAATACTTGACCCTGGCAAATGCTAAAACGCAACGCCAAAACTAAAGAAAAAAAAAAAACACAGTCTATGGCACGACCAGCTTTTCTTTGTTTCGCAAGTTGTATTATTATTAATTTGTGATTTTAAATTAAGTTTTGGACAGTTTCTATCGAAAGCATGAGTATCTTTATTTCTGTTGTTATTATTATTGTTTTAACTATTATTTCTATTTCAATGTTTTTAATCTTAATTCATAAATTAATGTATAAATGTATAATTAATTTAGATTCAATTTAGTTAATATTTCAGTTAGGTTTAATTTAATTATGTTTCAAAAGTTTTAGCATACTGTCTTATTGAATGAGGTTTATACCTATAATTGAGGCAGCACTTAATTTTTGCCGACTTTGTTTAATATGTTTCAACTGTATTAGTAGCTGCTTCGTTGGTATGACTATAAAATAAAATAAAAATAAAAATAAATTAAGTCGAGATGAGCCGCTGCACTCACTTGCACGCGCACTAGACTGGCTTAATTTGTTTTCTTTCCTAAATATTCATCAAATAATAATATTCATTTCGCTTGTCATAATTAATCGAACGCTCACATAAGCGTAGCGTAAAATATAAAAGTAAATGAAAGCATTTTTCATCCAAAGGAAAGTTCAAAAATAGGCATTTTATTATGAAGAACATTTATCAAAACATTTCGACAAATTAATTGAAATTCTTGTAAGCTTTCCTGGCACTCCATCAGTTTTAGTAATTGCGTAAGATGAAAAGATAAAAACGTGTAGAAGCGGATCTCTGTCGAACATGAGAGTAAAGCCAATTACTCTTCAAGTGACATTTTTACTTACAGATTAATACACGTGGCGTGTCACGCACACATATAATATATCCATGGACCCCGAAGCCAGACAGGTCATGTTACAAAAACAAGTTTTTTTACTTTAATAGCCTTACATAATTTCAAAGGGTTATTAATTATACATTTAGAAAATGTTGATATAATTAGGGTTACCGATTTCAATGGCATACGTGAATTTTTAAAGTGAAACTAATTTCGTTTGTCTGTTATAAAATAATTTAAAAAAACTTGTTACTGATTTAGACAAAAATTATATAGTTTTTTTTATTACTTTTGACAGACTAGTTGACCGTAGCTCACCTGATGTTTAGCGACGGACGGTGTGTTCGTAGTTGGTTGACACAACTAGCCTAGAGTGGAACTGGTTCACAAGTAAGGATGTTGAAACACACTGTCAGCAGATTTTCAATTTGAGGATGGTAGACCTAGACAGCCGAGTACTAGAAAGTACCCAACCACCATGCTATGGTTTCTTCACGATGTTTTCCTTCACCGGCAGCTCAAGCTCATTGTTGGAATTAGAACCCACGCTCTTCGACATGTGAACCGATCGTTCTAACCACTGAGCTAGTGTTTATGCATACATGTTGATACAGTGGAAAATAACCAAACATAATATTATATTCAATTATTCAGCCAATGAGTTGTAGCCAACCCTGAGACATTATGCATCTAAGATGCATTTGCGGTAGGCAATTATTTAATATAGATTTGGACAATGACGCTTCTAAACCCTTCATCATTTATTAACCTACCTAATGATAACTGCTGCAATGAATTACTATTTCATTTTAATAGAAGGCGTTTTGTTTTATTGTTCGATATTTTATAGTCTTTTGAAGGGTTTCTACAATTTGCTGAACCTACATTGACAATAGGGGCTTAGTGATATTTTATTTATTGGATTCCCGCTCAACGACCGTTCCAAATAAGAAAGGGATTTGCCAAGCAGTAACATAAAGTCTGATGAAATGGGGAACTAAATTTTTATTGGTCTGTTACTGGTAGTTATTCTAAACAGATTTTAATTGATTTGTATATTATGTGAAGCTTAGTCAGTAGAATATAAAATAACCTTACTTTTACTGTATATATTATATACCTGTTAGCTCATTTGGTACCTTTGATTGGTTTGGTTTGGTATATCTGCTTTAAGAGCTGTGGAACTTGGGTTCGATTCCCATCCAGGAGAAATATTTGTGGTGATAAATAAATGTTTGTTCTGTATCTGGGAATTATGTATGTAGTATAAGTGCATATGAGTTTACAAAAAAAGGTAGTTATGTGGAATGCCGAAAGAATTCGTTTGTCAGAAAAATGTATTGGTTATATTTTTAAAAACAAAAATCTTGTATTTAATTGACTAAAGTTACGAACTTTTTGATTATTATTTCACGATTTCAAAGTTGTGCCCATAGTGAAAGTTAATAATGATTATGAGTATAATTATTTAATTACGACTTATATCCCTGTATAAATACAAAATGCTATACAGGCACCCCTAGTGACACTCCAACCGTGTCATAACATTACCTGAAGAACAAAAGGCATTAATAGTTGAATCGGAGCTAATCTCAACAATCACTGAAAGCCGAACCAAATGCGATAAGTTCAAACTTAGCAAAGGCGCGGGTGGAATACGGAACTTGGAGAATTTTCATTAAACTCAATCATTGACTTGGAAAATACTACTTAAGGATAGGCCAGATGGCATAGGTATAAGAATTACCCTATTAACTCATTCGATAATAGTTCTGCTTTATAATAATCTATTGAATGCGACCACGAACTTAAAATCAAGAAATAAATTTATTTATTGAGATAAAATAGTTACCTAAATTTCGGTAACCTAGTTGGGAGATCGTTTGGCTTCCAATCTTGAAGTTCCCCATGGCGTGCACTTCAGTCTTTTCTAAGTTATGTGTATATTGCCGATAATTTCAAACGGCGAAGGAAAACATCGCCAGGAAAATTACATGTCCGAGAATTCTTAAAAATAAAAAAGTTCTCGAAGAAGTTTGCCAACTCGCATTTGGTCAGCGCGGTGGACAATGGCCTTAACCTTATTAAAATGAGAACACACACACATTTCTTTCCAAGTCTGCAGATATCGTTATGACGCGTGATCTAGTGATAATAAATTAGAGACGAGAACGCTTGTGTGGCATATCTTTACTTTTGAAATCTTTGTGCTTATTAGAAAATTATACAGTCAAGATTTTATCTATAACAAAAGTAATAATACGTGCTTATTTCAGGTTTCTATGTACGATAACAAAGTTAGTTACTAAACAATTTTATGTTTTATATAACTACTAGCTTACGCCAGCGGCTTCGTCCGCGTTAACCTTAGAAATAGGTTCAGAGAGAAATGAAACACGTGTACGTCACAAATAAGCAATAGTTGTTGAAATTTGCGCTATTTTACTATTTGACTGAGATATAGGATACTTTTTATCCCTGATTTTTTTTTTATGTTTGACAGGCTAGTTGTTTGACCACAGCTCACCTGATGTTAAGTGACGGTGTGGTCCGAGATGGTAAAGCACACCTAGCCTGGAATGGATGCACCGTTAGATGCTTGGCGACAGATTTTCAAGTTGAGGGTGGTAGTTAGCCAGCCGAGTACTAAAGTACCCTACCACCATGCAAAAATAATGTTACATAAGATGCATCTATATTAAATTTCAAGTGAACTAGTAGTTTGTTTTTTGATAATCCCACAAGAACCTAACATTTTTCTGACATAAAAAGTACTCTATATGTTAATCCAGATTATAAATTATATGTATACCAAATTTCACCCAAATCCGTTCAGTCGTTTTTGTGTAATTGAGTAACAAACAAACTTTCACAATTATGATATTACTAGTTGCGTCCCGCGGTGCTACCCGCTACATGTTTTCGAGATAAAAAGTAGCCTATGCTCTAATCCAGGGTCTCGGCTACCTTCATACCAAATTTCATCCAAATTTGTTCAGTAGTTTTTGCGTGAAAGAGTAACAAACATCCATCTATCCATCCTAACTTTCACATTTATAATATTACTAGCTGTACCCCACGGTGTTATCCGCTACGTGTTTTCATAAAAAGTAGCTTTTGTTCTAAACCAAGGCTTCAGCTACCTTCATACCAAATTTCATCCAAATTTGTTCAGTAGTTTTTGCGTGAAAGAGTAACAAACATCCATCCATCCATCCAAACTTTCACATTTATAATATTAGTGGGATAGTAGCAGTAGGATATTGGATCTTACGGGATAGTCATTTAGGTACACAGATGTCAGTGATAGGTATATTAAAAAAAAAAATGTTTTCTCCTTAATCACTTTTTTTTTACTTTACAAATTTTATTTTTATTTTTATTTTATTATATTCGACTTCACATAGATAACTACATTACTACATATGTTATAAAACTTACAATATAATACATCTAAATGTGCTATCTTTTTTAAGGAAGTACCGCATGCTTTATTACAAATAGAAACGGCCACATCAAAATGAAAAAAAAACAGAGACTCATTCCACGTAAAATTTGACGGAGTTATAGTGAAAAGTTAAAACTCAGTTCGTAGTAGGTACTAATGATAAATAACATCAAATTACTTATGAATTTTAATCACCTCTTTAAATGTAATATTACGAGCAAGTACATTGAGATCTATTAGCTTTTCTTCGTAAATATCCACAATTCCGTAGGTATGTCTAAGCGAGTTTTCCGCTTGCATTACCGGAAGCGCTCAAACTACGGATATGCTTTCAGTTCCACACACTCGCAGGGCAAAGTTAAACAACTTAATTAACATACTAAATAGGCAGTAATGAAGCCGTGGGATTCCACACTAAAGGAGTAAGTAGTTATTTGTGTACACTCACTACACACTAACAGGGTAATTCTGTATTAGAAATTATATTCCGCGAGATACCATGAGGCACTAGATCTCATTAGCAGAGAGCGTTTCGTTCATCTCTTTACTTTTACAAAAAAAAGGACCATGAGTTTGAATTTAAAAAGACATTCCTTGTTCAATGGTTAGAGTAATTAGTATGTTTAAAAGTAGTAACAGCGTATTTAGGCAGTCTCGCTTTAGGAATAGTTCCCATTCCAGGCGAAAATGTGTTTACCAGATTCGACCACACTATAAATTAACATCGGGTGAGCAGTGGTTAAATACCTAGCCAGTAAAAACTTGAAGTTAGCGATACAATATTATTTTGTATTCAAAAGCAGGATGATAACTTGCAGTAGATTGTAATGGATGACGCAGTGATAGTTCCGATCTCTCCACGCCTAAATCATGATAACCATCCATTCCAAGCATAACATAGTAGCGACCCCAACAAAGTGTAGAGCACACCGCATCCTGCAACTGTGCAAAACACTGCACAATAATATCACTGCATAAGAGTTATTGTTCTTGGTTGTAAACTACTGATAAATGGAGTATTTTACGAAAAGCAGAGATCAATGAAACAATAGACGTCGCATGTGAAGTAAACTTTTCTTTTTGCTATGATAGATTAGCTCACATTTGACTGATATCTAACATATTGTTAACCGAAGATGCGGACTGTGATGGAGTACGCTTGCGTAGGAGACCTAAACTAATCTAGGTTAGATACGCACAGGTGTTTATAGTTTTCAACCAGGCGAAGGAGGCCCAGTTAAATTGACAAAAAATGGATTTTTTTTATTTTAGCACAGTTAAGTCAAAATCCTAAAGACAATATCATAGGCAAATTAACAGTGCTATGATTTTCTAAAAAAAATAACACAGTTCTTATGACGACGCTTGCGGAAATTTGCGATTACTACAGAACCATCCAAGTAATTATTATCAATCCTCTTCATAATGATGTTCATCTAAATCCAGGCCACAAGCTGAACCCTACCGCGCGGCAGCGATCTAAATAAATAATAAATAAATATCATAGGACATTACACACAGCGCCATCTGATCCCAAAATAAGCAGAGCTTGTGCTATGGAAGACAGACAACTGATACAATACTTAAATACTTTTTTTTTTTGTAAATACACTTATAATACATACAGTACATCCAGACACACTCGACGACGTGTTCATTTTATAGTAGGATAGTTTATTTGTTATGATTTTATTCGAATATTTAGTAGGTAGTTGAAATTTTTCCAAGATTTAAATATCAGCTCTATAGCAATTTGATTTCAATATCAGTTGACAATTACTGTTTTGTGTAACTCTGTACAGATATGAGATTGCCAGTGAAGGTTATTGAAATAAAATCATCTAAGAGCCATGTCTATTTCCTTTCCAGTCCATGGCAAGTTTTATCATAAACGTCTGTATTTGTAACACAATCTCTGCGAGAAACGCGAAGTGCTCTGCATTATTGCGCAAAATAATGCGCTTCACGTAAAAGCATTCCATGGTTAAACAAAGACACGAGGAGATGGATTCTCTCCATTTGGAACGGAATGGTTGAGCACCATGGGAGAGATGGGAGAAAGTAATGGGCAAAGGAAGAAATAATGGGCAAGCGGAAAAGTATGGAGTAACCGCAAGAAGTTAAAGGGTGATGTTTGTCGTTGTGGTTTTCTTTGATGGAATCTTAAATGTATGAATTTTTAGGGATTTGCGCCCTTAGCGTGTCCGACGGACCGCCATACCTCTCACTGTCTATCATTATGTGTGTTTAACCTATATTTATTATAATACTTGCATTTGTTACGGAAATTTTGACAGAATATGCGTTTTTTTTTCTTTTCTTTAATTTTGGCGTCGCATTTTGAGCATTTGCCAGTGTCAAGTATTTTATGTTTACAAGCTTCTTAAATTAAATAAGTTGCCTCGTAGCAATAGTAATTATAGTTAAAGTCCAATCTTGGTCAAGTCGAGTCCGTATCAGTCAAGTCTAGTCATGCTTTAGTAAAGTAGTGGCGACTTTACTATGAAGCTTCGATGGAGTTTTGAAAGCAACACGAAAAGTCATGTTTCACCACATTTTATCATTTTCGCACACTCGTGCTTGTGATTCGGCACTTTATGAACAAAACACCACTACTTTTATACATAAGAACTCGAAAAAACACTAGTTTTGAAAAAAAAAACACAACGGGGCGACACGACTCTTTCCGCGTTCCCGCCAAAACTCAGAATATGCGTTGCTATGTAGTACTTTACAATACCCAAAGGGTAAAACTTATTACTAAGACTCCACTGTCCGTCTGTCACCAGGCTGTATTTCATCAACTGTGATAGTTACACAGTTGAAATTTCCACAGATGATGTATTCCTGTTGCCGCGATAACAACAAATAGTAAAAAACAGAATAAAGTAAATATTTAACAGCGCTCCTATACAACAAACGTGATTTTTTTGCCGTTTTTATAGGCCCTTCGTGCAGGAGTCTGACGAGCACTTGGCCTTTTTTTAAGTAATTTTTTTAATGTAAAAAGTAATGAGACGAACGTTACGCTCTCCTGATGTTAAGAGATAACGCCTGTCTATGACCATTGCAGCGATACACAGAACTTTGAGTAGCAAAACAAAGTCCGGGGCATTGCTGTTAGAATATGCATGAATATGTTATATGCAACATGCCTCTTGCTAGCTAACTAGAATAGATTCGATGTCATAGGTTAAAGCACCTATTTTAAACTTGAATTACTATTTCCGATGTACTTACTTATTTGGCGTATGATCGAAGCCACACGTGACCATTTTTTTGACCAGTTATAAATAATTAAGAACACTAATATATTCAAAGCAAAACAATAAAAACGCGTTATAGTATTTTAATTCAATTTCACTCCAAACAATCACGAAAACCTGACATAAAAGTCAAATAAATATCAGGAACAAAACCATTGGAATGGGAATAAAATTGGGGCCTCCTATTTCAACCGATGCATTCCACCCGGTACATGTAAAAACATCTTCAGACTTAGTTACAAAGAAATAACCTTTCCTCAGTATAAAAATAAAAGATTTACAAAGTAATCCGATGTTTCCTTTATTGAATGCTATGTTATATCACTAGCTGCACCCCGCGGTGTTACCCACTATATGGTTTCGGGATAAAAAGTAGTTTATGTGTTAATTCAGGGTCTCAGCTACCATCCGTTCAGTAGTTTTTACGTGAAAGAGTAACAAACACCCATCCATCTATCTATCCAAACTTTCACATTTATAATATTAGTGGGATTATTTTATTGGTGGCTCTACTTTATGTAACTTCAAAGTCAAAGTGCAGCCAAGTCTTAAATTATATACTTTTAAAAATTGAGATTTAAACACATGGTTATGTACGATTAAGTCACAATTAAATAAATAAATAAATATCGTAGGACTGTACACACAGCGCCATCTGTCCCCAAACTAAGCAGAGCTTGTGTGATGGAAGTCAGATAACTGATAGAATACATAAATACTTTTTTTTTGTAAATACATACTTATAATACATACAGAACACACAGACACAGAACAAACATTTTGTTTATTCATAAAATGTTTGCCCTGAGTGGGAATCGAACCCACGCCCTACAGCTCTCAAGGCAGATATACTACCAATGTGCCAACGAGGTTGTCAATATTATATCTATTACTTTAACTTGTAATTTAACTAAAACATGTACATTTTTGGTAAATGTATTGAGATTAGAATCAATATCACTGCATCACCTAATGACCTAACAAAAAACATTGAATTCATAAGTTGAGGAAATCATCATATTTAGCGGGTAAGCAAGTTATCGGGGTCATTCAAATGGGACAGCTGATTCACCGTTTTTATTTTTTTACCGACAAAGGTGTATAGTGTATACTCGGCAATTGTTTTTTGCATAGTTATAATTTCTTATGAAGATTTCGAACATTATTTTTTGTTGCTCAACGTTCTGTTTCTGCCTTTGGGTTGGTAATGGACATTATCACGTACTGTAAGGAGAGCGATTGAATTATAAAAAGGTTTGTTACTTAAAAAATGTTGGTTATTATGTGAAGAATTCTCATCATCATCATCATCATCAGCCCTTCGCTGTCCACTGCTGGATGTGAAGAATATACATTTATAATTGATGACCTTAGCAATTTTATAGCAGAGAAGTAAAATACCTGTTCTGCTAAAATACCATCACTTTCAAATCAAAGGAGACTAGATATAGAAGAATCTAGGACCAGTTATGCTACCTTGTGGTACACCATGTAAAATGTTAGGTTTTTTGTCAGTTATTTTATCTTTTTCGTCTTCTTATTCGAGAGGTGACTCCTGAGTATCTGAAAATCTAACGTTATGACGCCTAGTTTATTCAGCTGTATTCAAATATTTTGTATCATTGTCTGAAAGAGTTTTGGTACTTTCCCCACAGATTGCAATGGGCCGCATCTGTTGCAAAGCAATTACATTGCTCATCGAATGTGTAGGTACGGGTTCAGAGATTTACTACTGTACGGCAGCGCACGCAAAGAAATTAGAATTCACGCACGAATAGAGCCAAAAGTACAGTTTGCTTTGTGTTTATTTTATTAATAAAGTATCTATGATATTAACTTCATTCAAAAAATGCTACAAGTATCACCTTACACATTTTACTAACGATAGTTTATTAGTTTTTAATGGATGGTCGTGCTACATATCCTATCTGTCTTTTGTCTGTCTCTGTTTGTTTTTGTGCTTGTTGCAAAATAAAACATTTTTAATCTCCTTCTTTTTCTTCTACTACGCTTGGTTTACTTAGTGGTAAATTTCTTAGCAAGAGTTTGTCTAGGTAGGTACCACCGCAGTACCAGATATTCTGCCGCCAAGTAGTAGTGTTAAATATTACTGTGTTCCAGTTTAGGGGTACTGCAGCTAGCGAAATCACAGGGCTGTTGAGACTAACCATCGAATGTCACAAAGTAATAACTGGTAAAACAGCGATGCCCTGGATTTTGTTTTACTACTCTAAGTTCTGTGTCGATCCAATGGTACTACCACTAAGTAAAGTAAGTCGTAATAACCTTACAACAAGATTGATCTATTGTTCTTAAAATTCAATCATAATGCCTTTTAAATAAGTCTCAAGAACCCTGTTGGGTCCTTCGTAGTAGGTATATTATCTGCTCGATTCCCACCCAGGACAAACATGTTGTGATATAAACAAATGTTTGTTCTGTGTCTGCGTGTTCTGTGTATATTATAATTATGTATTTTCAAAAATAAAAAGTATTTAAGTATTCTATCAGTTATTTGACTTCCATTGCTTTGTTTGAGGTCAGATGCCGCTGTGTGTACCACGATTTTTTAAAATTTAGGTATATTTTTCTGACCGGAATAATTTTTCGGGGAAAGGCATTTGAAATACTTTCCATATTTTATTAGTTGGAGTTTTTGATATAATTAAACATGCTCCGCATAAGTAAAACAAAGACTTGCTATATATTTTGCAGGAAGGCAAAATGTTTATAGACAAACTAGCTGCGCCCCGCGGTGTTACCCGCTACATGTTTTCGAGATAAAAAGTAGCCTATGCTCTAATCCAGGGTCTCGGCTACCTCCATACCGAATTTCATCCAAATCCATTCACTAGTTTTTGCGTGAAAGAGTAACAAACATCCATTCATCCAAAGTTTGGGATGTATTTGTAGAACGTTAATACTCGTAGAGATTGTAACCGAAGTTTCACAATCATTCAATACAAACCTATACCTACAATACCTCAAACAAAAAGAGCAAAAGTATCTTAAAGAAACCGCACATGTTTCGACCTTTTCAGAGTATTTCCTTCTGTTTACCGAAGCAGGCCTAAGGAATGCCTCCAGATATGTGTCCCGGACAAATTGATCCGGTCCCGCGCCTTACATGAAACATCAATGAGCATGCCGACACATCACGCTCAAATAGAATTTAGTTCACGTATTTTTAGGGTACTGCATGCCGGATGAAAGGTAAACGGTCGTTCAAAACAATTTTCTTAATTAGTGGTTAATCGATTCATTCAGGCGTTACTTTGCGGAAGTTCATTTTGAATATTCAAGGTATTTAGTTTATTTCCGCTTAACAGTCGTTTCAGTTACAACAGGGATGAGGACTTTAATTTAACTATTTTGACAACAATTTATTAATTAAAAACTTTATTGTAATTTTACTTCTATATCTAGAACTAATTTTGACATAAACATTAGTAAAAATCTAATTAAAATAACCACAAGTTTTAATATCCTCTTCTCGCTGCAGTAACCAGTTGCCGTCACGTGTTTCGCCTCTACACGAGGCATCATCAGGACGTGTTGACTCTTCGAGCGCTTGGTCGAGACTTAGTATTGGTGGTTAATCTCCTTAGCAAAAACGTCATCTAGGTAGGTGCCACCGCAGTACCAGATTCTGCCGCTAAGCAGTAGTGTGTAAACTTACTGTGTTCCAGTTTTAATAGTACTGCAACTTGCGAAATGCTGTTGAGACTAACCATCGAAAGTATCAAAGTAATGAGTACCAAAGCAACTTTGTTTTGTCAAATTTCTGTGTAACACTAAACAATAAATTTTTAGAAAGCACATAAAAGAAGAAAAAAACTATCGAAAAATAATAGCTACGGAACTCTATCGTTAGCTGCAAAGTCGCACTTAGCCGGTTTTTTTTTTTTGAAACTTGTGTCTTGGCGACAAAACGAATTTTGCAGAGGACCCTGTCAGGCCGATTCGGTGGCCCGTCAAACGAGATATTGATCAATATTGTTACAAACCGTTTTCCGTTCAGTTTTCTAAATTATATGCATAGACAATATAATACTAGAAGTGACGGTTCCCGTTCAAAATGAACTTCAAAGTAACGCCAGAATCAATCGTTTAGTTCCCGTATATTTACGAAATTACTTTAGTAATGTAATAAAATGACTGGTTTAGTAAATTATCTCTAATGAAATATACTAACCTAATTTTAAAATTAATCCACGCCTGGTTACTGCAGAGAGAGAGGAGGATTGTAAGACATTTTAATTAAATTTTTGGTAATTTAATTAGATTTTTGTCAAATTATATTTTTAAGTTTATGACAAATTAGTTCTAGATATTAAGTAACCTAATCTTTTAGGTTTTTAATTAATAAGTTGTTTTTAAAATACTTAAATTTAAGTCCTCATCACTGTTGTAACTGGAACGACTGTTAAGCAGAAATAAACCAAATGTATACCTTGAATATTCAAAATGAACTTCCGCAAAGTAACGCCTGAATCAATCAATTTTTTTTCGACTTATTTGACAGTATTTGTAAACAAACACTTATGTACCTCATCCCGAATGCCACTTTCTATATTTATATTTATAGGTTGTATAAAAAGAATTTTTTTTATTCGTTTTTTTTTTAAATTACCGCCAAGTACTAATGCTGTGTAAGCTTTACTTAAAATCCATTCCGGCCTAGTTGTGCTTTACCATCTTTAACCACTTTTTTAAATGGTTTACAGCTTATCTGATGTTAAGTGGCGGTTTGATCGAAGATGGCAAACACACCTAGCTTGGAATTAAACATGTTCTCAAGTGAGGCTGCCAGAACACAGCGTCTATTAAGATCAGGTGAATTGTGGGAAAACAAATCCCACTAACATTATAAATGTGAAATTTGGATGCATGGATGCTTGTAACTCTTTCACGTAAAAACTACTGAACGGATTTGCATGAAATTTGGTACAGAGGTAGCTAAAACCCTGGATTAGAACAAATGTTACTTTTTATCCCGAAAACATGTAGCGGGTAACACCGCGGGGTGCATCTCATCAAACATAAAATGTGAATGTTGAAATGATCTATTTCAAAATCTGCTTTAGGTGCGAGTGTTTATTTATTTCTGTGTCTGCGTATGGCGACTCCGAAACGACTGAGAGCAATGAGCGTCAGGTGTTATTTCGTCCCAAAAATATAAACTGTTCGTGTAGGATCGCAAGTGAAACGCGTCATACTGTGTGTCCTGACCTCGGCACTACACCTACTCACCAGCTAAACAGCTGTAATAATACTAAAAATTCCATCCGACATCCACAACGCCCAAATAACAAAACCTTGGCTCCTTTTATTTTTCCCTTTCGAGGTGGAAGGTTAAAAGGTTAACTAAACCTAAGTGTTGACGAATATTATAAGCGAGCTCTTTGGCCAGAAGGCTGGCAACCGAGTCGGAGGCTGGGAGCCGAGCCGGGACAGGGGCTAACTTTGTTTTCGCCACGGTTTGTTAAGTTGAGGACGTGTGCTTGATGTGGCTCCTTTTCCTTGTTTTTAGTTATTCAGGGTTCCATGAGAAAATATTTGTCAGGATAAAGGTATGTTTTTTTTCTTTTTTTCTTAGTTTGGAGCTAGACGGCGCTGTGTTAAAATGTCCTCCAATCTTTATATATTTACCTTACGGCAAGCGCAGCGTAGGACGTCCACCCCCACAAGGTGAACAGACGACCTAGTAAAGACCCTAGGAACACGCTGGATGCGAGCCGCTTCCAACCGGTCTTTATGGAAGTCATTGACATCCACAAAGAACGGAAGTCAAACAATTCCACAAAGACCGTCCACTGCTGGACATAAGCGAGGCCTATGTCCAGCAGTGGACGTAGTTCGCAAGACTACGGCGACGAGGACGGTAGGTTCGCATGCCGAAGGGCATGGGTTCAAACCCCAACAATGAGCTTGAGCTGCCGGTGAAGAAAAACATCGTGAGGAAACCATAGCATGGTGGTAGGGTAGGTACTTTCTAGTACTCCACTGGTTAGGTACCACCCTCAAGTTGAAAATCTGCCGCCAAGCATCTAACGGTGTGTTCCGGTAGCCTCACTTAAGAGCCAGTTCCATTCCAGGCTGGATGTGCTTTAACATCTTCAAACACACCGTCACTTAACATCAGGTGAGCTGTGGTCAAAAACCTAGCCTGTCAACCATAAAAAAATGACCGAGTCTGTCATAAGTGCTACGAAATTCATTACAACATTTACAACTTTTCCCCCAGGTGGAACCCGTAAAATTAAAGCGTATTTCACCCTTGCCCGCTTTTGTCTGGCTTATATCGTAGGAAAACTGCTGGTCAGCATCCCAACACCGTCACGGTTATAATTCAGTTAGCTCACGTTTGCTGTGAAATACGTAACTTGATAAATAAGGTTTTTCTCTTGTACTCGTGTTGGATTTTTTCTTCTTTTCCTTTCTCTTCAGCAGCGTACATTCTACGTCTGCTATTTAAAAACAAAAAACAAGGACACCAGTTAAATAGTATAATTCTATTTCTTTTTGCATGATAGATAAAACTTTTTACTGTATACACCATAAACAGAAAAAAGTACAGAGAACAAAAAATTCTTATGAGCTAGTGCCATATGTGACGACCTTATCACTAAGAGCGATGTCTTCCAGGCAACCGAGAATAGAAAAACACGATAGATGATAGAAGGAATGGATAGGAGATGTTGTAACACTTAACAGATTCGTCTAAGACAACAAACGTTGTTGTCCTCCCAAGAATGTCATTTAGAAACATCTTACTGCAAACCAATACCGGTAGCGCTGAATATTACTCTGGTGGGTGAAAAGAGAAACTTCATGAAACGCCTGTTGAAAATTTCAAAGAAAGATTCAGCTAATGAAGCGGTAGGTTCTTAGCAGGAGATTGTTTAGGTAGCTGCCAATGCTTTACCAGATATAATATTGTACCGCTAAGTACCTAGTAGTGTAAAAACATTACTGTGTTCTGATTTGATTTCTAGCAGCTAAATTTTTAGACTAATAGAATTACTGTTGAATGTCTTAAAGCAATGAGGAGTTCAACGCCGAAGCCCTAAAAAATTTTTATAGTTTAAAAACATTAATTTTCGGCTTTCTACGTATTGCTTAAATCAATTTTAATTCGTTTATTTTTGTAGTATTTTGTATTTGAAACATATAGTATATTAGAATTTTTAGATTACATAAAATATTGTCAAATAAATTAAGTGTACAAATAAATTAATAAATTAAAATGTATTTGTTTTGTTACTCCAATTTATGGGTACCGCTATTATAATTATACATCTTTATAATGACTTTGTAACTAATAAATTAACATTTTAATTTTATTTTGTATCTATTTATAAAACGTTCTGATTAATTATAGCCAACCATTCCTGGATATAGGCCTCATTGACTTCCATAAAAACCGGTTGGTAGCGGCTCGCATCCAGCGCGTTCCTGCGGTCTTTATTAGGTCGTCTGTCTACCTTGTGGGTGGACGTCCTACGCTGCGCTTGCCGGTCCGTGGCCTCCACTCCAGAGCTTTGCAGCCCCATCGCTCATCAGTTCTGCGTGCTACGTGCCCACTGCCACTTCAACTTGCTAACCCGTTGGGCTATGTTGGTAACTTTGGTTTGTCTACAGATCACCTCATTTCTGATTCGATCTCATTTTAGATACAAAAATATTTTCAATACAATTGTATAGTTGATTTATTATTGTATTTAGCTCTAATATCCTTAATCATGTCTTCCTCGAGTATCCGAATAAGGTTCAGGAAGGCGCCACGTTCCGGTTGTATTTAGATACTCGGCATCTATTTCTAAGCCCCTTTACTGACAAGTTAACAGGATGTATCTGAATTTCACGGTAGGTAACGATCAAAGTCGCGGGAAGAAGTCAGTCTGTATATAAATTACTTAATTTAACAGTTCGTCTGGTAGAACTGATCAAGTTAATTGCCTGTTTAATACGTTCGCGGAACCGTTAGTTATCAGCACTTGTTGCTTTATAAGGCAAGTTGATGTTTACTTGTTTTAATTACTTAAACTTCACTTACTGTGATATTTCATCTTCTTACAAAAGTACACCTTCTCGTTTTTTGAAGTTAGTTAATAATAACTGACTTCAAAAAAGGAGAAGGTTCTCATTTTGTCACAATGTTTTTTTATTATGTGCGTTACCTTAGAACTCGATTAGGTTGATTTAAAAAGTGATCCTACTAATCCCACTAATATTATAAATGTGAAAGTTTGGATGGATGGATGGATGTTTGTTACTCTTTCACGCAAAAACTACTGAACAGATTTGAATAAAATTTGGTATGAAGGTAGCTGAGACTCTGGATTAACACATAGGGTACTTTTTATCCCGAAAATATGTAGCGGGTAACACCGCGGGAGGCAGCTAGTATTATAAATGTGAAAAACTGTAAGTGTGTTTATTACTCTTTCACGCAAAAAGTACTGAATGTATTTGGATGAAATTTGGTATGGAGTTAGCTGCAACTCTAGACTAACACATGGCTACTTTTTATCCCGAAAACTATAGCGGGTAACATCGTGGGGCGCAGCTAGTTTAAAAATAAAGGTCGCATGAAATTACATCAAAATCAGTTAAGTAGTTAGATTTTTAAATCAGAATTACTGAAAAAGATAATGTAAGTAAATAAAATTGTGTAATTAGATTTTTTGTGTCTTTTCAGTGGTGTTTATGGTCACTAAAATACAGCGAACTACCTATCAGCTTCGTCATTTTGTTTATGTTGATGAAACCGGAAGGAAGGTTTTCGAAAAATCGCCACAAACGCACGCATAAAAACCCCATTATTTTCATTCCTCTTTATCATTTTCTTGCTAAACGCAATGAACAATGCTTTACCCATCTTTCATCAGCTCAACTTCATTATTGGAGTTTGAACCCAATCTCTTCGGCGTGTGACTGAACCGTTCCAATCGCTGAGCTATCATCGCTAAAAAATCTTAAAAATTTTAATAATTTCAAAAGGATCGAGGCAGGCACATCGTAATAAAATTAGAAGACATGTGCACAGTAGCCGGCTCTAATGTCAGAATTTGTAAAACATCCGACGGCATAAAATATAACCGGTAGTGCTTTCAAACTGGCGAGCAAAAGGACATAAACACCGCTCAATCTTTATATTATGCAAATCTGACGTTTAATTTGCTTAGAATGCGTTTGTTTATTTAAAACTGAGAATATTTTTGCGTTTGCGATTTACCCGTATCGATTTATTTCATTGTTAATGAGAATATTTTTTTATGTTATGCGCTTTTATAAGAATTATTTGGTGGAATGTATTATTTTGGGATCGTATTGATACCTAATTTGAAAACATGAGGAAGATCCGGCTTTTTATTTTTAAGCGTGCCGAATGGTTTTAGGATGTTATTAATATGACTAAAAATGTCATAGCACAAGTTAATCAACAGTGGAAGTTTTATATAAAACGTTTGTCACCCCTGACGATATGGCGCCACGTCGTAGTTTAACAAATTAAAGAAGCTATACAATATCGCCACTTCTATCTCTACGTCTATCCACATCATCATCATCAGCCTATATTAGTCCACTGCTGGACATAGGCCTCTCCCAAGACACGCCACTCAGCCCGATCTTCGGCTTTTCGCTTCCATCCACCGCCAGCGTAGCATAGGACGCCCTGAGACTCGATGGAGTGACGGTATACGTAGGACAGCTCTACGTCTATATTTCACTATTATTTTCTTCCGAAACACTAAAAACCATTTTCTAGATTTTAAATCTCATCAGGAAGAGGACGTTTCATAGCGATGATTGCTCAGTGATTCACAGCCAAACAATGAGCACGAACTGCTGGTTAAGGAAAACATCGTGAGGAAACCATAGCATGGTGGTAGCTAGCCAGCCGCGTAAAATATAGTCTGGGTAGACTATATTTTACGCGGTAGTAGTGGTGACTTTACTATAAAGCTTCGATGGAGTTTTGGAAGCAACACGAAAACTCATGTTTCACCACATTATATCATTTTCCCACACTCGCGCTTGTAATTCGGCACTTTATGAATAAAACACCACCATTTTTATGCATAAACACTCGACAAAACACTAGTTTTGGAAAAAAATACAACGGAGCGACACGACTCTTCCCGCGTTCCCGCCAAAAAAAAACTCATGTAGATATTATATTGAGTTGTCGCATGAGTAGAGGTGCTATTCTAGAGTCAGTCTGCAACCTGCAATTATCGTGCGGAAAACCCATCGCTTGCATATTTTCTTAACACTTCATGCATAATACACGTATAATACAAATATTTGAATAACGATGAGTGACGTGACTTTGTATATTTTAAATAAGTTACCTTGTATGTCATATACGACCTACGTGTATATCTACAGATTTCAATCCCTTTTTTTGTGATAGTTTTTTTAACAGTCCAAGGCATTTCTGACTTGGCAATGGTCATGGACAGATGCTATTTCTTACCATCAGGCGAGTACTTCGTTTGTCTTGTTACTTTTACATTCCACTAATATTACAAATGTGAAAGTTTGGATGGCTGGATGTTTGTTAACTATTTCACGCCAACACTACTGGATGGATTTGGATGTAATTTGGGACGGAGGTAGCTGACACCCTGGATTGACACTTAGGCTGTTTTTTTCCGTAAACATGTAGCGGGTAACACCGCGGGGCGCAGCTAGTTAAATCATACTTAGAAGAAGAGATTTAGGTACTTGGTGGTAGATCTCCTTAGTAGGAAGTTGTCTAGGTAGGTACCACCGCAGTACCAGATATTCTGCCGCCAAGCAGTAGTGTGTAAGCATTACTGTGTTCCGGTTTGAAGGGTACTGCAGCTAGCGAAATTACTGGGCTGTTGAGACTAACCACCGAAAGTCTCAAAGTAATGAGCACCAAAGCAGCGATGCCCCGGACTTTGTTTTGTTACTCAAAGTTCTGTGTGTACTGTATTTATTATAAGTATGTATTTACAAATTCGTATGTAGTATTCTATCAGTTCTGACTTCCATAGTACAAGCTTTGCTTAGTTTAGGGCAGATGGCGCCGTGTGTTATGTTATACGATATTAATTAATTTATTGCTGCAATGGTCATGGGCATGCGTTATCTCTTACCATCAGGAGAGCGTATCGTTCGTCTCATTACTTATACGTAAAAACATAACTAGTCCAGAATAATACAGTAAGCAACTACCAAATACAATAATAATACAGTTACTGCTGCAGATGTCTTAATGTATGCTGACGACGTGGCTGCAGTGGTCACTGCGCCAACTGTGGGCGGCCTGGAGCGGAGACTGAACGAGGCAGCTTCCCAGCTGTCAGTGTGGTTTCATATAAACGGCCTCGCGCTCAACCTCACCAAGACTCACTTCATTCAGTTTAGTCTGTCGGGGAGACCTCCAAGACCTTTTACTGTGCTGGTAGATGGAGTGAGGATTGAAGAGCAGGAACATATGACCTTCCTAGGGTTCGAGATAGACCGAGCATTGAAGTGGAACCACCATATTGAAAAAATCTGTGGACGGCTTGTGAGCGCATGCTTTGCGCTGAGTCGAGTGGCGAGGGTGGTCTCGAGCGAGGTAGCGCGAGCGTGCTACTTTGCAACTGTACACTCCCATCTGCAGTATGGAGCCGAGATATGGGCTAGAGGCGCGGACTGGGAGCGAGCCTTCATCTTGCAGAAACGTGCGGTGCGGTGTGTTGCAAAAGTGCCCTGGGACACTCTGGCACGCCCGTACTTTAAAAAGCTGGAAATCCTGACGCTGCCTGCCATTTTGATCTATCAAGTGGCGGTATACGCCAGGATAAACCTTGAGGCTTACGAGGAGCGCGGCTCCAGGCATAACCGCCCCACTCGTGATCAGCATAAGCTGCTCACTGTTCCGCGCTCGTTGGTGAGGTCTGCCAAGTTAACGCACGTCATGGCGCCAACTGTCTACAATCATCTGCCGATGGTAGTTACTGCAGCCGTCGGGCTGCATTCGTTTAAAAAAAAAATGAAAAAATGGCTTGTCGAGCAATCTTTCTATAAATTCAATGAGTTTTATAACATTGACATGTAAATCGATAATTTTTCCATTGACATATTTATTTTATTTACAATTGTTTTATTATTATTATGAATTTTATTATTCCTCATGTAATTTTAAGAATGTGTGTACGGTACGTACAATAAGTATGACATGTAAATTATATTTACCAATAAATATGAATATGAATATGAATATGAATATGAATACAGTATGACTCGAAAGGAAAAAAACAATGTCATCTAAATAACGCAATTGAAACAATAGTTGAGTCATTTCTTTTCTTATGACCGCATAAAGGACTTTGTTCGATGTAATACTACCTTACCTGGCTGATTACATGGTCGTGTCATGTCTAACTAGTCATGAATTCTGCCACATTGTATAAAAAACGGTCAAGTGCAAGTCAGATTTGTGTATAAAGAAATTAGTCCTACCAGAAGAAAGTATGACGTTTTTGTATACCATAGAAATATTGAAATATTTCTTTTATGGTTGACTAGTTGCGCCCCGCGGTGTTACCCGCTTCATGTTTTCGGAATAAAAAGTAGCCTATGTGTTAATTCAGGGTGTCAGCTGCCTCCATACCAAATTTAATCCAAATCCGTTCGGTAGTTGTTGCGTGAAAGAGTAACAAACATGGATGTTTGTTACTCTTTCAAGCTAGGAGTTTGACCACAGCTCACCTGATGTTAAATGACCACGTAATCGATGATGGTAAGCTCACCTAGCCTTGAATGGAACTAGCCCTCGAATGAGGCTGCTGAAACACATTGTTAGGTGCTTGGCGGCAAACTATCAAGCTAGCCAGCCGAGTACCAGAAATACACTACCATTATGCTATGGTTTCCTCATGATGCTTTTTCTTTCGCTAGCAGCTCAAGCTCATTGTTGGGGTTCGAACCCACGCCCTTCGGCGTCTGAAGCGACCGCGCTAACCACAGATCTATCATCACTACTTAGTTAGTTTATTGCTTCTGTATTGTATTATTTTTAGTGTCTACAATAAAGAGTTAATTAATCAACAAATCAATCAATTAACCAAGTAATCAATCAATCAATCAATCAATCAATCAATCAATGAAACAAATGAAACGTTTTCGTCTCCTACAATAAATGATAACAATATATTCCTAAATATTAAACCAAACTAATAAATGAAAAACAGAAATAAACACTTGAGATAATTGAAATTCCATTCCACAGTTTGACAGTGGGCCACTGTACAACATTGTGGGCCCCGGAACACGGCAGTCGCAGAGTCTCCTCATAATCCTGTCCATCGCAATAACGGATCAAACTTATAGGAAACTTGTAGAAACAAACAAACCGATTCCAACTTGGTCTATAATATTAATTTGCTAGCATTGCTTGTCATGCGATGCTGAGCTAACGATGTCGACTCGGAAATTAATCTAAAACTTGAGAGGATCCCATCGGTAAGCTATATCTGTTACAATGTAGCAACTGTTATAAAATACAATAAGTATAGATAGATAGATAGGTAGAAATGATGACAGCCAACAGCTCAATGGCGATATCTGCCTTGAGAGCTGTAGAGCGTGGGTTCGATTCCCACTCAGGGCAAACATTTTGTGAATAAACAAAAATGTTTGTTCTGTGTCTGTGTGTTCTGTATGTATTATGAGTATGTATTTAGAAAAAAAAGTATTTATGTATTTTATCACTTATCTGACTTCCATCACACAAGCTCTGCTTAGTTTGGGGCCAGATGGCGCTGTGTGTATAGTCCTACGATATTCATTTTTCATTTTTTTGTGCACACCATAAACAGAAAAAAGTATAGAAAACAAAACAATCTTATGAGCTCTAAGTATAACAAGTGGCGTTATAGCTAAGAGCGATCTCTTCCAGACAACCAAGTATAGAAAACACGATACATATTAAGAACAGACGGGAGATGTTGTAACACTAATAAGGTTAAAAAAAATAATACGTTTAGTAACTAATAAAGATACATCCTACTATTAAAATTAGACATATTGAAAATAATGCACTAATACGTGTATACTAAAAGTATATATTACTAGCGGACGCCCCGCGGTTGCAACTGCGTAGTTCCGGTTCCCGTGAGAATACAGGGATAAAAAGTAGCCTATGTCACCCGGGGATAGTGTAGCTTCCCAACGGTAATTTTTGAAATCGGTCCGGTAGTTTCAGAGCCTATTCAATACAAACAAACAATCAAATCTTTCTACTTTATACTCGTAATAGTATAGATGGAAATAAACCTAGTAAAAAATAAAAAAAAAAACATCAACAGCAACGAAATCAATTCTGTGACGTTTTTTTTATGCAATAAGACGAACTAAACGCTGGTGGTAAAAGATAATTTAAGCCCATAACCTTTGCGGTGATGCATAGAACTTTGGGTAGCAAAACGAAAGTCAGGGTATCTCATTTCTTGGCTTGGCTTTGGTGCTCATTACTTTAAGACATTTCAAATCGGAAGAAAAGAATTGGACCGTTGAAGTTTGTTGAATGTAGTTTTATTTTGATACTGTATATACTTGTAACTTGGAATTAATCAGGGTGACAAATAATTTCGTTCGTCAGATAAATATTTACAGCATAACTTGCTAAGCATTCTCGTAAAGGTAAATGGACTCAACGTAGCCATTTTCCTTGCTCCACGCAATACTGTTACAGAGGAATTCCTCTTAACATTCTATAAAAAAAAGTTTTTATATTCAATCTAAGTTAATCAAGCTAACCGTGTTTTTACGAGCACTAAAATAAGGGTATATTGCGCCGATCAAACCCTTAATAAATATTTTTATTAAAAGTGACGAATTGGTAGACGTGTAACATTGCGGTAATTGGCGAGATTTTACGATCTACCCACATTTTTGATTATGTACTGCAAACTAGTGTTGCTGACAAAGATGTTATTTTCATTATTAAAGTATTTAAGTATTCTATCAGTTATCTGACTTCAATAGTACAAGCTTTGCTTAGTTTTGGGTCAGATGGCGCTGCATGTATGTCCTGCGATATTTATTTATTTATTTATTTATCATTTGTCAATGACAGATACGGCTTGTACGCATTTAAGGCGATATTTTTTAACTTTTAGTATAAATATATTTAACTAATTATAAATTCTAAGGATTCGTAGAAGTAGAAACGATACTTACAAATTTACTATTAGGACTTTATTTGCGGCAAATCACAATTGCTTGAATAAAACAGTAGATTACCACAAACTACTGTTTTATTCACAAATCATAAATTTATTAATCATTTATAAATTTGATTTTATACTAATAATAATCTACTGTTTTATTCAAGCAATTGTGATTTACCGCAAATAAAGACCAAAATAAATGCCAGTAGCTGTGATTTAACATTATGCTCCATTTTTTTTTTTTTTTTTTTTCTTTGGTTTTGGCGTCGCGTTTTAGCATTTGCCAGTGTCAAGTAATTATATATTTTCAAGTTAAATAAGTGCCATCGTAGCTACTTTTAGTCAAAGTCGTCTTTGTCAAGTCCAGTTCGTGTCAGTTAATTCCAGTCATGCTTTAGTAAAGTAGTGGCAACTTTACTACAAAGCTTCGATGGAGTTTTGGAAGCAACACGAAAACTCATGTTTCACCACATTATATCATTTTCCCACACTCGCGCTTGTAATTCGGCACTTTATGAATAAAACACCACCATTTTTATGCATAAACACTCGACAAAACACTAGTTTTGGAAAAAAATACAACGGAGCGACACGACTCTTCCCGCGTTCCCGCCAAAACTCTATGCTCCATTTGTCCATGAATGGCAAAAATTTATTTGTATGGAAATCGAACCACCTTAATGTCGAATAACCAAACACAATTCTACCTTCATAGCAAATTCACTATGATTAATAAATGGAATGACTATAATATTAGGTACTTGTGATACTGTGGCGAGCAATGCGTACCCGTGATGGTATGTGCCGCTATTGTCAAATACCTTAAAGTTATGTATATGTGACGATACCTTCATAAAGTTATTAATATAGCACCTTGACCATCAGCAGCGTCGAAAGATTTACAACACTAATTTGAGCTTGCGACTGCAATAAACAAATTCTTTATGCATTCATAAAATTCTTATTTTTTTGCATTGTTGCGAATTATTTAGTGCAACCAAGGTAAGAAATTGTTGCTACGCCGAGCCATGTACGTTTTTTTGTATTCTTGTTTGAACAGACCAAGTAATGGTAGACATTTTTTTCCTTTGGTTTTGGCGTCGCATTTTGAGCATCTGCCAGTGTTCAGTTTTTTACATTTTCATGTTTCATACGGTGAATAAGTTGCTTTAGTTATAGTCAAAGTCCAGTCTTGGTCTAGTACAGTCCGTGTCAGTCAAGTCCAGTCATGCTTTAGTAAAGTAGTGGCAACGAAGAGTCATGTTTCCCCACATTATATCTTTTTTCCACACTCGCGCTTGTGATTCGGCACTTTATGAATACACACCACCACCACAATTTTTATGCAAAAACACTCGACAAAACTGCATTTTGGTTTTTGGAAAAAACCACAACAGCGCGACACTACTCTATCCGCGTTCCCGCCAAAATTCGTGACAGAGCTTGCGTGGTCTTGTAGTTACTTTTTTATATTTGACAGGCTAAGTATTTGACCATAGCTCACCTAATGTTAAGTGACGGTTTGACGGACGATGGTTAACACCTTGCCTACACTAGAAATGGCTCTTATGTGAGTAAGTAAGTGACAGATTTTCAACTTGAGGGTGGTAATTAGCCAGCCGAGTACTAGAAAGTACCCTACCACCATGCTAAAATAACGTATAGCTAACTGAACTATACCAAATTACCAAAAACGCTTGACATAGCTTTTCGTGCCTAAATTTCAAATAATCTCTATCTCAACTTTAACATATAGTCTAATTCAAATTACATAACGACTAACATGGCTGGAATATTAAAAAAATAAAAGTTTTAATATATATTTACTCGTACTAGCATTGTGTATACTCGGCGTTACACTGATGGCGCCAGATCTTTCCATCCATACAAAAAGTACAAAAACTTAATGAGAAAATATTGGGAAGCGAAAGAATGCAGATTTTTATAGGATAAAGAAAGAATCGCTTGAAAAATGATACCAAAGAATGGAACAAAAAAGCCTACGCGTGAAATGCAATCACCGGCTAGGGTTTCCACATGGTAGATACATTATAATAATAATATGTCAAAAATATTAATATGTTAAAAATCCACAGACTATATTTATTACAGTGAATCTCTACAGATTCTCTTCAAATACAAATAATTGATTAATAACACCCAAGTTACAAGTCAAAAATCGTCGTTCTTTTATAAGTTAGACATTTTTATATAATTAGTATAAGAAACCCGTGAATAAATTAGTTCTCCACTAGGTGTGCTGTATGTATTTACAAAAAAAAAGTATTTAAGTATTCTATCAGTTATGAGACTTCTATAGTACAAGCTTTGCTTAGTTTGGGGTCAGGTGACACTGTGTGTAATGTCCTACGATATTTATTTATTATTTCATTAAAAAGAGCAATTCACTATTTGAAATTCCCAATTTATATTTATGTATGACTCGCGTAATATTGCAAGATACTGCTTGGCGACAGAATATTTGACACAGAGATGGTACTAGACGACTTACTACTAAGAAGATCTACCACCTAGTATCATATTTGTCCGCCCGTCTTATCGTACAAACACTGTCTTATTTGCTAGTCATATTTTTTTATAATTATACGTACAAATTGTGTCCTTACATTTTGATATTGACATACTTTATAAGTTTATACTGACATTTAAATATTTCATTGACATTTAATATAAGAAGATAACTCTTTATTGTTCACACCATAAAATATTTAATTGAACTTTAATTTTTATGTTTTAGACATACCTACATATATTTGAAACTAGCGGACGCCTCGCGGTTTCAGCCAGGCATAAAAAGCAGCATACGTCACCAGGGGATAGCGTAGCTTCTTCCCAACAGTGAAATAATTTTTGAAATCGGTCCAGTAGTTTCGAGCCTATTCAATACAAACAAACAATGAAATCTTTCCTCTTTATAACAGTATAGATAGACATATATAGGTGATATTATGCAATTTGACTGGTAACTTTAGTGTTATAAACAAAATATTTGTATTTAATCATTAAATTTAAAAATATAGAAAACCATTCAATTGACACTACAAACACAATAAACCAAAGCTTATTTGACGAAACCTTTTCTTTTTTTCATTTAAAATAATAAGAATGAGTCAGTTTCGCCATGAGCGTTGTGAGACAGCCCTACACTTCAGATTTTTCCTTAAAAATTTTAATTCTATTACTCGTATAATTTAAGACCAATACCTCGCAGCTCGCGTCGAAGTTGTGGAATCAAGTTCAGGGCCTTGACCTCACAGCTACAGGGCTTGTGCGAAGTCACGTAAAAAAATATTTTAGTTTATTTATTACGACTGAGATAGCCTTTAACATGTTCCGGTTGACTTTAATCATTGAGGTAGTACGAACTATACGTACTATATATGACACTGCACTTTGAGATTATATCCATTGCCCTTAAGAATATCTTCAAGAGTTTTTTTTAATATAACGGTAATGAGACGAACGAGACGCTCTCCTGCTGGTAAGAAATAACGCCTGTCCATGACCATTGCAGCGGTACACAGAACTTTGTGTAGCAAAACAATGTCTAGGGCATCGCTGCTTTGGCGCTCATTACTTTTAGATTTTGATGGTTAGTCTCAGTTACAAGGCGTGGGTTCGATACCCATCAGGACCAACATTTAAGTGACGATAAATGTTTGTTCTGTGTCTGGGTGTTTTGTATATATTCTTTTCTGTGTGTACGGTATGAAGTAGAAATTTTACTGCAGTTATAAAGTTATCACATTTTTTAACATAACCTATATTAATCTTGAATACTGAGAATGTTCTCATAAATGGAAAGGTAGATGTTTTCAGTTTTATGAATAATCGCCGTGAAAGAACACACAATCACGTCTGGAGGCAGAAATCATAACATCTGATTCAAGTTACGTGAGAAAGTGGTAGCGATTAAACCTATGTTTAGTGTTTAGGAGAACTCTAGAAGCCGGCTTTTCAAGGCTAAATGTAATTCCGTCATAGAGTTGTTATTTACGTTGCAAATTCATACAGAAGTGTCACACGTTAAAAATAGTTCTCTACCTATTTATTACCCGCGACGGAACGGAACGGAGACGGTATATGTGTTTGGGGTGAGAGGATGTTTGTTTTTTGTTTGTGTCCATGTTGCCATTTTTCTCCAAAACTACTAGTCCGATTTTGATGCAGTTTTCAGTTATGAGTTCGGGTTTGATTGGTGCATTATCTTTGGTAGGTGAAAATTACTTTTTAACCGTTGTGGGTTTTTTCTAAATTTTTAATTACGCTTTTTTATATTATAGGTATTAAAAAGAATGTTATGAAAAATGCAGCGATTTTGCAGTGATGATAGCTTGGTTAAGTGGTCGGTTCATACGCCGAAGGGCGTGGATTCTGAGCTGCCGGTGATGGAAAATATTGTGGTAGTGTACTTTCTTGTACTCGGCTGGCTAGCTATCGACCTCAAGTTGGAAATTTGTAGTGTATTCTGGAAGCCTCACTATAGAGGCGTTCCATTTTAAGTGTTTTTACCATCTATGTGTTTTTACCATCTTCGACCATACCGTCACATAACGTCAGGTGAGTTGTGGTTAAACACCTAGCCAGTCAACCATTTTTTAGTACGCTGCCACTAAATATCACATAAGCAGAGATCTAGCCTGTCAACTATTTAAAAAAAAACATTCCAACGCTACATAAATTAAAAGAAACTGTTTTTTTTTTATGGTGGACAGGTTAGGGTCGGAGATAGTAAAGCACATCTGGAATAAAAAATAGTTTAGCTAGACACTTTAAAAAGTTTTTGTGAAATATTTTTAGCATCAACAATGACAGCGTGATAGATACTCAGCTTAAAGACCAATATCTCTTTTAATCTTGCTAAATTACCCATCCATTTTTTTTACCTCAAAAATGAAATATCATAAAACTCATTTTCATTCTATTCGGCTTCATAAATCAAATGTTGAGAGAAATAAAAAAAATATGTTCTGTAGAAAAATCCTTTTAAGTTGGACTAAGTGAATCAATTTGTACCAGACAAAATTAATTTTCATTAAACGAAAATGATTCATGAAGGTGTACTCACTAAATGAATCTATGGTACTAATGAACTTCAAAAATTCAATCTACATTTCATATTCCGACAAATAAATTAGATGAAATTCATGTTAATAAATTACTTTTGAAATAGTCACAGACATCATTTTTAGCAACCTACGTGAACAATATAACAAATAAAATAATAACCTTGAGAATATAATTATAATAATAACCTTAATAATGTTAGAGATTGCCCAAAAACCTAAGTACCTTACAAAAAGTATAGAGCATTGCATAATGCACCTACAATCATTTGTAAAATGGTCCGTAATAATTAACTATGAGAGCGCATTATCGTAATCGATTTTAATATTTATGGACAACTGACGGTTGTCACTTCTGTTGATACTATTCTATTTCCACTGTGAGTGCGGGCAGCGATGCGCTTACGCACTCCCCACCACGTCTATATAGGCTCCGGTTCGCGCGCCTGCCTCAGTTCTTATTGCATCACAGCACAGATCACACGTAACGTGCAAACATGTTCTCAACGCGCTGCCTTGCAATCCTCGCCCTTGTGGCCGCCGCGACCGCTCTACCGGCGCAAGAGAAACCTATCCCCCAACCCATCACGACGATAACGAGTGATGAGATCGCCCCGCCCATGCCCGGGGCCTGGTTCAACGTCCCCTTCTTCGGGGACATCACCAAAATATTCGCTCCGCTCTGGAAACTGTTCCCCACTTTCGAGGACCTCGGCCCGAGAATACTCGCCAACGACGATAAATTTCAAGTGATCGTCCAAGTCAGGGATTACAAGAAGGCTGATTTGAAGGTGAAGGTGAAAGGAGACTTTGTCTTCGTACAAGGCTCGCATGAAGCCAAGCTGCAGGAAGACCACGACCTGTTCGCGAGCCAGTTCTTCCACACGTACACGCTGCCAGCGAACTCCAGTGCGAAGAGTGTCACAGCCGAGATCACTACAGATGGTTATTTGATCATTAGCGCGCCCATCGGTGGGCCTGTCGACCGATCGAAGGAGACCGACCGCGAAGTACCCATCGTATCGACCGGAGCTCCTTACAAAAAGGAGGATACACTCGAAGCAACCCCAGAAGTAGCATCACCAGAACCAGCAGCACCAGAAGTAGTAGCACCAGAAGTAGCAGCACCAGAAGTAGCAGCACCAGAAGTAGTAACACCAGAAGTAGCAGCACCAGAAGTAGCAGCACCAGAAGTAACGGTACCAGAAGTAGCAGCACCAGAAGTAGCAATTTCCGAACCAGCAGTATCTCCCGACCAAGACCGAAAAGATCCGACGACAGTTTCTTCTGAAAAAGAAGACGTGACGGAAAAGGACAACGCGATCCCCTACGGAAATGAAGTAAACGAAATTACGCCCTAAAGTGATATAGGTTTAAGTATTTTTAACTCAGTATTTTAATAAATATGTTTTATATTTAAAAGTCAGTGTTTTTGTTTGTGTCGGTAAGCGCTAGCTGCTCTTATAATGGTAGGAACACGGGATGAATACAAATGTGTCACGGACGTGCGTCGACCGGGCCGCAAACAATGGAGGTTGGCCTTTTTTGGTACTAATTTATAATCATAGAAGAGACAAAGGTGTTTCAATATACAGTCGTACGGCCATATAAAACACTGATCAATTTTCCAGACGATTCGAATACGTTTCGCTTCAAGACATTTCATCAGTCAGTTTAACGATTCGAGTATAATCAGTAATCAAGTCCAAGTCACGGACTGTGCTTACGGATATTATGTTTGCATGTTCGCATGGTGGTAGGGTACTTTAGTACTCGGCTGGCTAGCTACCACCCTCAAGTTGAAAATCTGCCGCCAAGCATCTAACGGTGTGTTCCGGCAGCCTCACTTGAGAGCCAGTTGCAGGGAATCCTAAGTCGATGACTAGTGACTAAAAAAATTAATTGTTTTTACTTTATTTTTTACGTTGTCTTCAAGTGTTAATTGTCTTACCTAACCAAAAATCTAATCAGGCTGCTAATTTATACTGCGTATCTGACATTTGCAACCCAAGGTTAACGAGAAAAATCTTGACAAGCTCTAAATTAAAGGCAGATGCTTTAGGAATTTTAATTTCAATCGCTTCATTAGATGCCAAATGATGATCTTTGAACAATGGATGGAACATTTTGTTCGATTATTAGGTCTGACATTATTAGTAGAGTGAGTTAGGTACTTATGAATTTTCAATTTGAATCTAAGCTCATAAGAAAATAAAAACCACACATCTTAATATTTTTTGAAGCTTACTATTTACTTATATAATCATACACCATAGTACTATGTAGTTAAATATTCTACTACGTGATGTTTGGTGTATTTTTATTTCACAATAAAACTTGTATAGTTAGGCATTCAGAGTAATTTTACATAGAAATAATGAAAGTTAGTTTTAGCTAGTTCAATTCATTATTTTCCATGTCCAATTTTCCAGTATGGAAACTATGCACAATATTATGTACTGATCTCCTTAGCGATATGTCATCTAGGTATCGTATCTAGTTCTTCACAAAAGTGTCAGATATTTTGCTACCAAATAATAGTATACAAACATTACTGTGTTCCGGTTCCAAGGTTACTGCAGCTAGTGACCGAATCAGCTCTGTTTTTATAATTTGTTTCACTGCTGGGCGCTTCTACTCATTTTGAGAATGGTAAGGCTGTAAGTCCACCCTGGCAAGGTGCGGGTTGGCGAACTTCTCACATATTCGAGAACTTTTTTTTAAAGAATTCTCAGACATGCCCCAGCAATAATACGCACATAACTCAGAAAAGGTAAAGGAGCGTGCCGTGGGATCCGAACTCAGGACCTTCAGATTAGAATCCAGACGGTCTCCTAAAAAAGCATCTAGCGACATTACAAAATTTTTAAGACTAATTTATATTTATCGATTGTCTCAAAGTAGCCCTGGACTTTGCTTTGATGCTAAAATTTTGGGTACCGCTGCATGCTGATGGGCATACGTTATCTTTTACCATCAGGCGATACGTTTGTTTTCGTTTTCTCATTTTTACTTTTACATTTATAAAATAGTCATGGTGACATCATACCAAACACCATCCTTGAGATTTCTCATTCACAAAATTTGTTTAAATGTGTTAAGTTGACAGATAAGTGTAAGAGCGCACTTACTTACGTACCTATCTGTTCGTTAAAATATCTTCCTTTTGACTTCGACGTTGTCTGGTATGAAAGCAACACTCGCGTTTTGCAATTTAAAAACATGATAATAACTTACCACGTACGTGTGGTATGCAGTTGAATTTACAGTTTTTGCAGTTGCAGATGTTTATTTGGTGGTAGATTTCCTTAGCAGGAGGTCATCTAGGTAGGTACTACCGCAGTACCAGTTGTTCTGCCGCTAAGCAGTAGTGTGTAAACATTACTGTGTTCCGGTTTGAAGGGTACTGCAGCTAGTGAAATTACTGAGCTGTTGAGACTAACCATCGAAAGTCTCCAAGTAATGAGCGCCAAAGCAGTGATACCCTCGACTTTTGTTTTGTTACTCAAAGTTCTGTGTATCGCTGCAATGGTCATGGACAGGCGTTATCTCTTACCATCAGGAGAGCGTCTCGTTCGTCTCATTACATTTTGCATAAAAAAAAAAAGAATTGTGTTGAAATTCTGCAACTATACAACTTCTGTTTATTATTTTTTTACTAGAATTAATGTTGATTATTTTGCGCACAAAATACTTGGTCATCAATTTCAGTCACAGTCTGAGGTCAGAATTTGTCACGTACTGTTTATTGCTTATTGATAATTTTAAATTTAACTGCTGAGCCATAGGGATAACCGCGTGGGATGGTTGGGTCAGATACTATTACGTAGGTGGGACCAATGAGGGTTGGTGGAGTTAACACGCTATTGAATCTTTCTTCAAAAATATGCGGATTTTCAAAGAGATTCCTTTCACCGAGAAGTCACTATGGTCATTTTTCTTATTAAGGTGGTTCGATCTTCATAAAAATCATTTTTTACTATAAAATATACTGTTCTATTCAAGCAATTGTGATTTACCGCAACTAAAGATCAAAATAAATGCCAGTAGCTGTGATTTCACTGTAAAATTGTGCTCCATTTGTCCATAAATGGCAAAAAATTATTTGCATGGAAATCAAACCACTTTCACATTGTACTTCTGTATGCAACTTATTATTAAGGAATACATCTTGCTTTGTCATAGCTTTATGAACGCGAAGTGTTTACAACTTGACCGGAGTCAAATAAATATATCTATTTAAATTATTTAATTTTTTAAACTGTGAATAATGAGGAAACGGAAACTCTGTGTACATTAGCATATTTTAAACATTCGTTTGGGTTATGACGTTAAATTAGATTACGGTTTAATAGTAGGTTGGGTTTCCTTCGTTTTATTTTTCTGGAGAAGAATTCATTTCCTTAATTTTGTAAACCGTCTCCGTTTTGTTAAGATAAGTCGAATGGTGGAAGTTTAATTATCAACATTTATGTTCCAGGAAACTTGAATGCTGACCATGAAGTCCTTCGACACTGCGTAAAGAGTGGTGCTCAGAAATTAAATTATTAGTGAGGAGTATTTTTAATCGACTTTTAAAAAAAGGAGGAGGTTTTTAAATCGAATGTTTTTTTAATGGTCATTCATTCATTCATAAAGGATTTGGAAAGGTTTTTATTTGAAAGGATATACCACTAATATCATCGAAATTGATATCGATCAATAGTTTGATTTTTAAACCAAAATAACTATAAAAATATATCATTAAAGTAAACGAAATTGCGTATTTTGCTTTCTTAAGGTGGTTCGATTTCCATACAAGTAATATTTTGTCATTTATGGACAAATGGAGCATAATTTTACAGTGAAATCACAGCTACTGGCATTCATTTTAGTCTTTATTTGCGGGAAATCACATTTGCTTAAATAAAACAGTAAATTAATAACATAAAATCAAATTTATGACGTATTTATGAATTTATGAAGGAATGGAACTGGGTCTCAAGTGAGGCTGCCGGAACCCACCGTTAGATGCCTGGCGACAGATTTTCAACTTGAGGGTGGTAGCAAGCCAGCCGAGTACTAGGAAGTACCCTACCACCATGCTATGGTTTCCTCACGAGGTTTTCCTTGGAGTCGGTATTTCTTAAAACTGTAAAATTCTACATGTAACGATTTTTACCCACGACGGAACGGAGACGGTATATGCGTTTGTGGTGATAGGATGTTTGTTTAAAATGAAAATGGTTATGAGTGATGTATGTATTAAGTATTGGGAGCTGGAACTCTAATTGTCGATTACGTAACGCTGGTTGTGTATGTGTAAGTGTGAAATTTGTCGCACAAATCTCAAACTTATTGATGTCGAATAGTTGCACTAATTGACATTCATCAAATGTCAATTAGGAAACCTGTTTGACATCAATGACGACCTTGCCACCAGTTCCGGAGAAAGGTCTAGGCCAAGCAATAATAATGTTATTTATAATAATTATGTAGATATGCGTCATTCGACTTGTGAGGATGAGATGCATACTTGCACATTCTGACTCATCCCAGCGAAGGCGTTTCCGATGTCAGTTTATCTGATTGCAAAAATGTTCAACATTTTGCACGGTTAAATAAATACTTAGCATTTTAAATAAGCAAGATTTAAACTGTCTGGTTTTCGCAGCCTTATATGTCCAGTTCAAGCCATATATTTTTTAAGGTTTAATAAATGTGTTCTCGATGATTTGTGTTTGCCAATCCACGCTTGGATTGACAAACCCACTATAGGACTATAATGGCACTTCTGGGAGCAAACCCTTTCTATTATGAGAAAAAGGCCATAGGACTATAATGGCAACGCTGGGAGCAGACCTCTTATATTATTAGAAAAAGTCCATAGGACTATAATGGCACTGCTGGGAGCAGCCCTCATCTATTATGAGAAAAAGGCCATAGGACTATAATGGCAACGCTGGGAGCAGACCTCTTATATTATTAGAAAAAGACTATACGACTATAATGGCCATAGTTCTATCTGAGACTCTGGATTAACACATGTCTACTTTTTATCCCGAAAACGTGTAGCGGGTAGCACCGCGGGGTGCAGCTAGTAATTTTGTATTCTATTTGACATTTTGTTTTTATTCATTGACATGATGTAATCAGGGTTTTTTTTTATGATACCTGATGATTTTTTAATTTTTAATGATACATATTTGAAATGATTTTACATTCATAAATAAATATTGGAGTACATTTAACACAGCGCCATCTAGCGCCAAACTAAGTAAAGCTTGTACAATGGGACCCAGACAGCTCACAGAATACTTAAATACTTTTTTTTTGTAAATACATACTTATAAAACGTTCAGTATACCCAGACACAGAACAAATATCGATGTTCGTCACACAAATGTTAGCCCTGAGTGGGAATCGAGCCCACGCCCTTCAGCTCTCGAAGCAGGCATATTACTACCAATGAACCAACAGGACTGTCAAATTTGACTTGTAACATTGGTGTTATCAGTAACACATTTGTATTTGTATTAATTAAATAAATGAAAAGAAGGTTGATTCAGAATTATGTGTAAAATCTTAAATAGCTTTATCATGTTAAAGTATTTTATGTGAAAAGTAGGTTTCCGCAGCCCCTCTGCACCGGTTCAAGTACCTTCGCCGCCGTCATGTTAGTTCTATTTATTAGTATTCGTTCAGAGAGTCACAGTGTGTAAATATTTGGAAGCGCTTCTAGTCTGTTTGTTAGCAGCTTGTTCTCTCAAACGGTGTTGTAGAGATGGAATAGTACAATTTTCCGGTACGACAAACCGGTTACCGGTCGACTGGTATACAAGAAAAACCAGAGTTCTGTTTTTGCAGTTTTATTTCAATACATCAGTGCTTATTTTTTTAGGGTTCCGTACCCAAAGGGTAAAAACGGGACCCTATTACTGAGACTTCGCTGTCCGTCCGTCCGTCCGTCTGTCACCAGGCTGTATCTCAAGAACGGTGATAGCTAGACAGTTGAAATTTTCACAGATGATGTATTTCTATTGCCGCTATAACAACAAATACTAAAAATAAAATGAATATTTAAGGGGGGCTCCCATACAACAAACTTGATTTTTTTACCGTTTCTTGCTGGATACTAATAACGGTGACAGGTAGACGCTTTAACTATTCACAGAATATTTAGTTTTATTATAAATAATGGTACGGAGCCCTACGTGTGTGAGTCCAACTCGCACTTGGCCGGTTTTTTATGATTATTGACGATTTCTTATGTTGTAATTGATATCTGTCTATACTATTATAAAAAGGAAAGATTTGAGTGTTTGTTTGTTTATAGATCCCTGTAGAATTAAAAAAAAATTGAGTACAGGAATTATTCACTTGAAATTTGGGCGTCTTATGGAACATTATCCCGGGATTTTTTAAATCGGTCCATTAATTTCGGAGCCTATTCAATACAAACAAACAATCAAATCTTTCCTCTTTATAATAGTATTGATTTATATAGATGTTTTGTGTAACGCTGCATTGGTTATGGGTATCCGTTATCTCTTACCATCAGGATAGCGCCTCGTTCATCTCATTACTTTTAATCATATCAAATAATAAGTATATTCCATATAGTAAAGTAGTTTTTATTTAATGACTTATCATTTTGACCGGCGAATACAGCTCATCTCTAATTCGCACACAAAACTGAATACTCTGAATTGAGTGTTCGTACTTATATCCATATTAAGGATGATTGTATGTGCATATTCAAATTAGCAATTGTTTGAAAGCCGAGGTGGAGACGCGTCATGAATCTGTACGTATTGTCCCGAAAATAGTCATTTACAATTTGTTCAAGACAAGATGCAAGATGGAAGTAATAAACATTATTTTAAGTAAACTATAATAGGTTTTTTTTTATTGTTGACTGGCTAGATATTTGACCTCAGCACACCTGATGTTAAGTGAAGGTTTGGTCTAAGATGGTAAAGCACACCTAGCCTGGAATGTAACTGGCTCTCAAGTGAGGCTGCCGGAACACACCGTTGGATGCTAAGTTACTAATAATCTATTGTTTTATTCAAGCAATTGTGATTTACCGCAAAAATAAATGCCAGTAGCTGTGATTTCACTGTAAAATTATGCTCCATTTGTCCATGAATGGCAAACATTTATTTGTATGGAAATCGTACCACCTTAACATCAGGTGAGCAGTGGTCAAACACACAGCCTGTAAACCATTAACAAAGCTAGCAACAATGTTATTCGTGTTAGTGATGATGGTGATTACGTGACACGTCTCAACAGCCGGCTTGTGAAGTACAGGTGATGTTTTATCGTTGTTTTGGGAAGCAAGTCTTTGTTTTGACCGTTTCTGTGTATTCCTGCGAAACATGACTAAGTGGTAGGTAAATGGTTGAGTAGCGATGTTGTTTCCGTCAGACGCTTTGTTAATTGTTTCGCACCTGTTACAGTTCAAACCGAAGAAGGAGGATGGTAACAGACGTGCTCTTTCCTTAATATTTTTTTGTTATTTTTCACTTTTTACGGAAGTCCATTATATTTTTTGTTATGGTTGACAGGCTAGATATTTGACCACAGCTCACCTGATGTTAAGTGAAGGTGTGGTTGAAGATGGTAAAGCACACCTAGCCTGGTATGGAACTGGCTCTCAAGTGAGGCTGCACTAAAGAAACCTACCACCATGCAAAAAAAATATTTGTATTTGTAAAACAAATTAATGAGCAAAGTAGTGATGCCCTGGACTTTGTTTTGTTACTTAAAGTTCTGTGTATCGCTGTAATGGTCAAGGACAGGCGTTATCTCTTACCATCTGGAGAGCGTCTCGTACGTCTCATTACTGTTTACATAAAAAAAAAAAAATATATATTTATCGTTAAATACAAAAAAATGCCCAGTATACTTCTTTAACTGTCCATAGTAACTTAATCAACAAAGTAAGTAAAGACAAATATTCAGGCTCGCTTCTCAATAAGCAACTTTCCTGGAACCCACATTGAGAATACATTCAAAGCAAACTCACTTCACTTACAGAGGCATTTCGCGTTATTGCCTCATGCCTTCCACAAAAAGTACGTTATACTATTTACAATTCGATGGTAAACCCTCACATAGAATATTTAATCGAAGTTTGGGGAACTGCGGCTAAAACGAGTTTGCAAACAAGTCAAAAAGAAGACATACAAAGCTTCGTTATAAATTCGATGTACCTACTACTGTGAGTGTAATGCCTACTACTAAATTTACAATATATTAATATATATATATATATAATAAATATATATATATATCAAATAAATATCATAGGACATTACACACAGCGCCATCTGACCCCAAACTAAGCAGAGCTTGTGCTATGGAAGACAGATAACTGATAGAATACTTAAATAGCGAAAGTCGCCCATTGTAACACTTCTCAGTGCCCTACCTATCTCAATTAGCTTGGAATGATAAGTAAAAGACAAAAGAAGGTTAACAAGAAAATTTACTAGTAAAATACGAAAATGAGGGTAGTTTACAATTTATATAGAAGGTAGTTAAAGATTAGACAGGTCGGGGTACGGTACATTCACGAACCGAATAACATTACACGACTATGCGATACACTGGCCTTGATATCTGAGTGAGTGTTTCCACGGTGACGGAACCGGAAGTGCAGTAGGGTAAAAGGGTTCTCGGTACTAGATTGTAGGTGTTGTCAACACGTTGGCAGACATCAGTTTTCCAAAGTCGAGGTCGGTATAGGGATGCAGGTAGTCGCCGCCGGCACCGGAAGTCAAGTAGGGTTCCCGGTACTAAATTCCCGTAGTGATGTGGACGGGACGTCGGCGAGCACGCGAGATAGCGGCGCAGTGAAGTAGCAAGTACGGGAAAAAGCCGTACAGGTGAAGCAGCTAGCGAAATTACTGGGCTGTTGAGACTAACCATCTAGTCTCAAAGTAATGAGTGCCAAAGCAGCGATGCCCTGGACGTTGTTTTGTTACTCAAAGTTCTGTGTATCGCTGCAATGGTCATGGACAGGCGTTATCTCTTAACATCAGGAGAGCGCCTCGATCGTCTCATTACTTTTACATAAAAAAAAAAAAAAACTTTTTTTTTTTGTAAATCCATACTTATAATACATACAGTACACCCAGACACAGAACAAACATCGATGTTAGTCACACAAATGTTAGTCCTGAGTGGGAATCGAACCCACGCCCTTCAGCTCTCGAAGCAGACACACTACCAATGAACCAGCAGGGCTGTCAGAATAAAAAAAGGAGTAAACAGTAAAAACATTGTACTCCTAGTCTCCCTAGACATAGAGGGAGCTTTCGACAATGCGTGGTGGCCCGCACTAAAATACCAGCTAGCAAAGAAGAGGTGTCCAAACCTATACGAGATGGTGAACTCATACCTCAAAGATCGGAAAATCAAGGTCAACTATGCCGGAGCAGCATACGAGAAGGAAACTACTAAAGGATGTGTCCAAGGATCTATCGGCGGACCTACCTTCTGGAACGTAATCCTAGACTCGTTGCTACGGCTGCTAGAGGCAAAAGGAGTGCATTATCAAGCATTTGCGGACGACGTCGTTCTCGTGTTTACAAATCCATCATCGTCCATAATCGAGCAGCAGGCCAATAACACGTTTTAACTTATGAATTTACATCAAACAAACAAATATAGCACATGCATTACACAAAAAAATATTTTAATTAAACACATACAACAAAACACAATACAAAAAACAAATGTGATCAAAGACAAAGTTGTTGTTGTTATTTTATTTTTGCAAATATCATTTGTAATAATAATATATAAATTTACAATTAAAAAAAACCGATTCCATGGCCAACTAAACGCGCTACTCCGATGAAACAGCGAGCTTTCGGAGTACGAAAATATCATCGATGTATACAATTTTTAGATTTTGTTTGATTTTTTAAAACTGCTCGATCGATCGTAGCGATGATAGCTCAGTGGTTAGCGCGGTAGATTCGCATGCCGAAGGGCGTGGGTTCAAACCCCAACAATGAGCTTGAGCTGCCGGTGAAGGAAAACATCGTGAGGAAACCATAGCATGGTGGTAGGGTACTTTCTAGTACTCGGCTGGCTAGCTACCACCCTCAAGTTGAAAATCTGTCGCCAAGCACCTAACGGTGTGTTCCGGCAGCCTCACTTGAGAGCCAGTTCCATTCCAGGCTAGGTGTGCTTTACCATCTTCGACCACACCTTCACTTAACATCAGGTGAGCTGTGGTCAAACACCAAGTCTGGCAACCATTAAAAAAAAAAAAAAAAAAGATCGATTATGTGGAACCACCTCTGAAGTATGATCTACCAAGCGAAAATAGGATCATCAAAAAAACACGACAAACAACCAATGTATGCTGTACAGGAGCTGTACGGCGTGGGTTCGATTCCCATTCAGGACAAATATTTGTGTGACGAGCATAAATGTGTGTTATGTATCCTGTATGCATTATTAGTAACTATTTAAAAAAAAAAGTATTTAAGTATTTTATCAGTTATCTGGTTCCCGTAGTACAAGTTTTGCTTGGTTTTGGGCTAGATGGTGCTGTGTAAAATGACCTAAGATACAAATAAATAAGTATCGTAGTACATTACACACAGCGCCATCTGACCCCAAACTAAGCAAAGCTTGTACTATGGAAGTCAGGTAACTGATAGAATACTTAAATACTTTGTTTTGTAAATACATACTTATAATAAATACAGAACACCCAGACACAGAACTAACATTTGTTTACAAAGTTTGTCCTGGGTGGGAATCGAACCCACGCCTTTCAGCTCTTGAAGCATACATTCTACCCATGAACCAACAGGGCTGTCAAAAGTAATTTGTAGTGTAGTGTTATATTAAAGTAATTTTTTTTTTTTTTTTTAATGGTTGACAGGCTAGTTGTTTGACCACAGCTCACCTGATGTTAAGTGAAGGTGTATAATTAAGACAGTCTTTTTTCATAAATATTAATAAAACGTTAATATACATTTTGAGTATTATAGGTACAACATTTGTATACAGGGGAATGTGGGAGGAATCCGGATAGGGGGTAAAAACAGATGGTAGCTATTAACTATCCGGTGTCCCCCCACATTCCCTTACATAGAAATTATTGAAAAAAAAATTGTTTCAACATTCAATTAACTCCCAGTATGACGCTGCCTAGGCTGCGGTCTGCAGTATCGGTTTACCGGCAAAGTGCATTGTACACGAATCAAGTTTTACTACACAAAGTAGATTGTATTTTATTTTAGATCTACCTTACCTTGACTTTTGACATTTCGTTTTCCTTCCCCTCCAACCGCATCTACCTATCTAGCTCCTTGAAAAACCTCACTGGATTAGATCAAACGTCAGTAGACGCGTCACAAAATAAGTTACTTTTATGGTTGACACGCTAGGTTGACCACGGTTCGCCTGATGTTAAGTGACGACGTGGTCGAAGTGTAAATCACACCTAATCTGGAATCGAAATAGCTCTCATATCAAGTGAGGCTGTCGGAATATGTTAGATGAGTGGCGGCAGATTTTCAACTTGAGGGTGGTAGCTAGCCAGCGGAGTATTAGAAAACACCTTACCACGCATGGTTTCCTCACGATGTTTTCCTTCACCGGCAGCTCAAGCTCATTGGTGGAGTTTGATCCCGATCACGCTAACCTCTGAGCTATCATCGCTACAAAATGTCAAGGCCGGTCAAACTTTTATGACCATTTCGTTTCTGTAGCGATGATAGCTCAGTGGTTAGCGCGGTCGGTTCGCATACCGAAGGGCGTGAGTACGAACCCCAACAATGAGCTTGAGCTGCCGGTGAAGGAAAACATCGTGAGGAAACCATAGCATGGTGGTAGGGTACTTTCTAGTACTCGGCTGGCTAGCTACCACCCTCAAGTTGAAAATCTGTCGCCAAGCACCTAACGGTGTGTTCCGGCAGCCTCACTTGAGAGCCAGTTCCATTCCAGGCTAGGTGTGTTTCATCATCGTTGACCACATCTTCAATTAACATCAGGTGAGCTGTGGTCAAACACCTAGCCTGTCAAAAAAAAAAACCTCTTCCTATTGAATAGTGACGCGGCTTGCGACGACAGCCGTGGCTGTGAATTTAGCTTCTGTTTAGCCGTAAGAGTGCATTATTGCAGCCGCATTTTTCAGCCGCTGCCGTACGCCGAGTCTGTCTGCGGTTGGCTTAATACCAAAGTGTGTCAGCCCAGCAAATCCGCGAGCGTGTAGCGCATGCAGTAGAGCGTAACATCGCGCAACGTGTCGCCACCTCGCGTCACACCGTCCCCTCGCTTTACGCGTTATCGCTTATGTATACTACCATGCAATGTAAAATGCAACCTGAGTAACCTTTGTTTTATAAATAAATAAATATCGTTGGACACAGCGCCATCTGACCCCAAACTAAGCAAAGCTTGTACTATGGAAGACTGATAGAATACTTAAATAGTTTTTTTTATCAATAAAAGATTTGTATTTGTATTTTTTTTTTTTTTTTATGGTTGACAGGCTAGTTGTTTTGACCACAGCTCACCTGATGTTAAGTGAAGGTGTGGTCGAAGATGGTAAAGCACACCTAGCCTGTTTGCGCGATTTGATAGTTTGAGACAAGACGTTTGTCAATTTCGTAGGCGTAAGAAACTAATAAATTTGCGACGGAAATTCCGAATAATTACAGAATTGGGTTCTTTAAAAGGGGAATCAACAGTATTCTAAAATGTCGCGCCGCTTTGCGATGCCTGCGATGTTACAGAAATTCATATCGTAGGCGACTGTGACTTTTAAACGTCACGATTTTTTTAATGCTTTATAGGCTGGGTGTTGTACCACAGCTGTGACGGTGTGGTCGAGGAAAGTCAACACAATCATCTAGGCTGGAATGGCTCTCAAGTGAGGCTGCTGGAACACACCGTTAAATGCTTGGCGGCAGATTTTCAACTTGAAGGTGGTAGCTCGCCAGCCGAGTACTAGTAAGTACCCTACCACGCTATGGTTTCACATGCTATGGTTTCCTCACGATGTTTTCCTTCGCCGGCAGCTCAAACTCTTTGTTGGGGGTTTCAGCATGTAAATTGACTGCGCTAAATTTAATGATTAATGAACTAAATAGATTTATAATTAATCTTTTTTTATCAAAAGCTATTTTTGTTTTCGATTGATAATTAATTATCTTCATAGATTTATGTTGTAATTGTTTCAAGTTAAATAATTTTGGTTTATTCTAGATAAGCTATTATTAAACATGTAAAGGTCATTTATAATAATTGTTTTAGGTTTAATTAAATCTTTATCCTCGTTGTAGCCAAAACGTCTTAGAAGCGAAAATACACCGGAGGTCTTGCTCTGGATTATTACATCAAACCCTACTTTTTCCCTATTTGTGTTCCAATATCATGTTAAATTATTACTCCTTACAGCTTAGGAGTTTCTTATAAAATTCTTGTTTTTACTGTCCCAATATAGGACAAATACTAAATACTAGCTGCGCCCTGCGGTGTTACCCGGTACATGTTTTTAGGATAAAATGTAGCCTTTGTCTTAATCCAGGGACTCAGCTAGCTCCAAACCAAAAATCATCCAAATCCGTTCAGTTGTTTTTGCGTGAAAGAGTGACAAACATCCATCCATCAATCCATCCAAACTTTCACATTTATAATATTAGTGGGGTAAGTAGGATTAAGTATACTTACAAGAGTTTTTTTTTCCAATAAAAACATGTAATGTACGAAGGACACTAATTGGTGTATACTAATTGTCCAAAACTTGTCTAGAAAGTTTTTTTTAATGTAATGTGACAAATGAGACGCTCTCCTTATGGTAAGATGTAATTCATCTCATTACATGTCTATGACCCATGCAGCGGTACACAGAACATTTTTTTTTCCTGTATATATTACCTTGCAATCAGTCATTTTCGACTATAAACAAATGGGATGAGTGCGTTTTGTAAAAGATGTAACACAGAACATTAAGTAGCAAAAGAAAGGCGAGGGCGTCATTGCTTTGAACATTTCTTAACTAGCCTCAACAAGCCTGTAATTTCGCTAAAATTGTGTTAATACATTGTCACCTCCTTAAATCGTTCCTTCTTTCGGGAGTCCCATGCTCAGTAAGATGACCATGTTAGCAAAATTTTAGCAATTATTGATCAAGATAGTGCATAAACCAATTACACTGCAGCTACTAACATCTACTTCAATTTTCTGGCTCAAGTTTTTATGAGCTCGCTGCAAAATCTTAATACGCGACTCTATTCCAAAGCACCTGTTCCATTTAATTAAGCGTTAATGAAGGCTGGAGGATGGTTGGAACTGAGCCAGCAATGGACGTGGTTACGTAAGGAGCATGCTGATGAGAGCAGATTAGCTTAATAGCTTGCCAGGGCGCGTTACACTGAATAGACTACATAAAGGGGATTGGTTTGATTATATTGGAGAGTTTTGTAAGTTTTGATGACAGTGACTTGGGGAGGGGGAGGGGGGTTGTTTTAAAGACTTGTACAAATGTACATTTGGACCACGGAAGTGGAGTAAAGTAGTGACTTAAAAATATTATACAACAATTCGGTATGTAAAGTTTTTTTTTGTATTTTTTTTTTTTTACTGATAGTAAACTTTATTTTATGAAACTAATTTGAATATTTTGGCTTTCTATGCGGTAGTTTAATTCTAATACGTTTTCAAACTTTTATAGTTATGACGTCATGAGGTCGGCTGAATATGTAGAATATGCCTTTGCCTTATAAAACAAAAAAGTATACAAAACATTTGACACTGTCAGCTATAAAAAAAAAATAACGTTTAAAGTAAAATAATCCAGATATTTGTATCAATGAAGCGAAAAACAACTCGACGTATGTTTATTGAAAAGATTATTATGATCGCCGTTGACTTGACATTGACAAATTTTGTTTTGGTATGCCATTGCTTCTTTAGTGTATGAAAGTTGCCCGACGAGGTGACGTCATGAGACATCAATTGAAAGTCAAGTTTGATTTATGTTTTTTATTAAAATAAATCCCACCTCATAGTTTACAGAGCTTTAAACCTGAAAATATTGTACAGAAATGTACTATTTCGAAATGGTTTTGGAATCAGTAAAGTTATTTTTCTCTTTACATACCGAATTGTAAGTTTTGCTAACATTTACTTGTCTACAGTTACAGTTACAGTCTCAATGTATACACGTACCGTTCTAATTCATGATATTCTTTCACTAAGCATAATTTGCAAGGTGCGTGCGTTACGGAAGACTAAACGCATCAGCACTGCGTCAGATTCAATCAGTTTCTTAACATGCGATATTTTATCTCAGTTAAGATTGTTAGGTTGGAACTGTTCCAGTTTAGTTGCATCGCGGTATCGCTGTTGAAGCTGGATGACATCACAATGTAGAGATTTACTACGATAACATGGCCCGCCCCTCCAAATTTCTGTTTCAATGTTTGTAGTCACATCCTTAAAGAAAGAGTTTTTACGTTGTTGTAATTATTTATTCGTCTTCAGTAGCACCAGATTTGTTTGTCAACTTACCATAACTAGTTGACCCCGGAAGACAACGCACGTGCCATGTTCATATAGTACGTCAGTGCAGCGCCATACTAATAATAAGAGCGATTTTTTATATTCATCATCATCATCAGCCTTTTGTAGTCCACTGCTGGACATAGGCCTCTCCCAAGACACGCCACTCAGCCCGATCTTCGGCTTTTCGGTTCCATGTACCGCCAGCTGTCCTACATATATCGTCACTCCATCGAGTCTCAGGGCGTCCTACGCTACGTTTGCCAATTCGCAGTCTCCACTCTAGAACACGTCTATCCCAGCGGTTGTCGGTTCTGCGACAAATATGTCCACTTGTCCAGCCCATTGCCACTTCAGCTTGCTAATACGCTGAGCTATGTCTGTTACTTTAGTTCTCTGGCGAATTACTTCGTTCCGGACACATCCCTTAGAGAAATGCTAAGCATAGCTCTCTCCATAGCTCGCTGAGCGACTTTGAACTTGTGGACCATTCCCGCTGTGAGTGTCCACGTTTCGGCTCCGTAGGTCATGATTGGTAGAACGCACTAGTTAAAGACTTTTCTCTTAAGACTTTGTGGGATCAGTAAGCGCACATGCGTGGTGGTGAGTTGTAAATACTTTCAAATGTTTTGAATTTTGGAGGGGCGGGTCATGTTGTCGTAGTAAATCTCTCTGTAAATGTAACTTAGAGCAAAAGTTTACAGATTTGTTATTTGACTGCTTGTTATATCTATGTCGCGGCGCAATAAAAACACAGATGGAATGATAAAACTGAGGTTTTTAGTCGTAAACGTGATTGAGTTTTTTTAAGTTGCTTTTTTTTGTGTAGATTATGCTTTTAATATTAAATTCTTAAATTGCTGTCAGATTGAATATTCAAGATATATTATTTAGTTTATTTCTGCCATACAAATATTTTTTTTTCCATTTATGGACAAATGGAGAATAATTTCACAGCTACCGACATTTATTTTGATCTTTATTTGCGGTAAATCACAATTGCTTGAATAAAACAGTAGATTAACAGTCGTTTCAGAGGATGCCTCGTGTAGAGACGAAACACGTGTCGGCAACTGGTTACTGCAGTGAGAAGACGATATTAAGACTTGTGGTTATTTTAATTAGATTTTTGTTAAATTATATTTTTAAAGTTTATGCCAAATTAATTTTAGATATTAAGTAAGATTAAGTTTTTTCTTTCTGTTTTCTCAATACTTAACCGCTAACAATCTAAAGGATAGATAACTGTTGTTTACACGACTTTTTGACGTACATATTGACTGAATAGAATATCAAGATTTTGTAAAAAAAATTGTCGTAATTTCTCTGAGAAACAACAATTTAGTTCTGTATTCAGTTTGCTCTACAATATCAAATGACACACACGATCCGAAAACATTTCAATGAAATTTGAACCCACCATCTCGTCATATAAGCTAGAAAATTCCGAAACATTATTCATTTTAGTTTTGTCGTTACAGCAAATTTGCAAACTACTTTTCTTGTTTAGGGGTTGAAAGTTGATCCTAAACTAGTTCGGATAATGTTGGAGTAAAGTGACTTCAAATAGTTGGTTTTCTTCAGGTTTTGAAGAGTGAATTACATTGTCATATAAACTAGCTGCTTTAAAAAACAACATTAAAAGTAAGTACCAACTTGCCGACATAGTTTTTTTTTTAATGTATTCTGCTTCATGGCAATCTGTTCCAGGAACAATAAGCCACTTCATTGTCTGATCATCATCTGTGCATTGTGATCCACGAGAGCCCCAAACTGTTGAGATATATCTTTCCAACAGACTCTCTTATTGTCTCATTGTGAAAATCTTCCAGTGAGATTAGGGATGTCATGTCTCTGTAGACGGGTATGTTGTAGTCCACCTTTTCCACTTAGAGTGCCGACATAGTATAAAAAAAAGTATTTAAGTATTCTTTTTTTTTAATGTAAAAGTTATGAGACGAACGATGCGGTCTCCTGATAGTAAGAGATAACGCGTGTCCATGACCATTGCAGCGATACACAGAACTTTGAGTAGTAAACAAAGTCCGGGGCATTACTGCTTTGGCGCTCATTACTTTGAGACTTTCGATGGTTAGTCTCAACAGCCCAGTAATTTCACAAGCTGCAGTCACCTTCAAACCGGAACACAGTAATGTTTACACACTACTGCTTGGCGGTAGAATATCTGGTACTGCGGTGGTACCTACCTAGACGACTTCCTGGTAAGGAAATCTACCACCAAGTAAAATTCTATCAGTTATCTGTCATAGCACAAGCTTTGCTTAGCTTTGGGTCAGATGGTGCTGTGTGTAAAAAAAAATAGTAATAGATATAAGCTGTGCCTCGCGGTGTTACCCGCTACATGTTTTCAGGATAACAATCCGCGATTGAAAAATTGCAGCGATACGCAGAACTTAGAGTAGTAAAACAATGTCCAGAGCATCGCTGTTTTGGCACGATCGTTTCATCTAAAGTATGAACTGATTTGAAGTTAAATAGAGATTTAACTTCAAATTATGTAAAGTAAAAAAACCTTATTTTTAATTAACTCCAAATAAAAGGAGGTTCAGTTGTTTTTTCCTCAGAACTCTATCATTTAATTATTTTATTTTATTATTAACAAACCAGTTCCGAAAAATATTTTTTCATTTGATATTATTCTCTCAGATTGGTCCCATGGAATTGTTTACACTATATTATCTTATTTCTACATTAACATAAAATACAATCATGTGATAAACTGGAGAATTAATTTAAGGCATATAGGCATATTAAAATAAATGTTTCAATAATATTTTTGTCAACAGTGGTTAGCGCAGTAGGTTCGCATGCCGAAGGGCGTGGGTTCAAACCCCAACAATGAGCTTGAGCTGCCGGTGAAGGAAAACATCGCGAGGAAACCATAGCGTGGTGATTGGGTACTTCAATACTCGGCTGGCTAGCTACCACCCTGAAGTTGAAAATCTGCCGCCAAGCATCTAACGGTGTGTTCCGGCAGCCTCACTTGAGAGCCAGTTCCATTCCAGGCTAGGTGTGCTTTACCATCTTCGACCACACCTTCACTTAACATCAGGTGAGCTGTGGTCAAACACCCTAGCCTGTCAACCATAAATTTTTTTTTAAACTATTTTACATTTAGGCACATTTGTTAAATACGGTATTCCGGAGCCTGCTTTTCGGTTTCATCAACACCTGATGATGAAACCGGAAGGTAGGTAGGTCTATGGGACTATTCTAGTGACCGTAAACACCACTGAAAAGTCACAGAAAAGCAAAATACGCAATTTCGTTTACTTGAATGACATATTTTTTCAGTAATTTCGATAAAACATCGACATGAACTCAGTCGATTTTTATGACATTTATATACAACCAATTGCAAAGTATGTATAATTGTATATACATTCAAATTGATGAAACTGTATTTATTATAAGTATGTATTTACAAAAAAAAAGTATCTGACTTCCATAGTACAAGCTTTGTATAGTTTGGGGTCAGATGGCGCTGTGTTTAATGTCCTACGATATTTATTATTATTAATTTAAAAAAATGGGCGAAAACCACCACCGACTGGGTCCCAGAGGTTAAACGGCCACCAGGCCGGCCTAAAAGACGGTGGAAAGATGAGCGCGATGCCCACAATAAGGAGTGGACCACAACAGCACAAAACAGAGAGGCGTGCAAGGAGAAGGAGAGAGGCCTTTGCCCAGCAGTGGGACAAAGTGAAGTGGGCTAAATAATAAAATAAAATAATTAAAAAAAAATCAGAGCAGCCATCTTCGAAGACCTAATCGAGTAACACACAAAAAAGTTACGAATTGATCTCCTTTTTTGAAGTATAAAAAAACATTCTCACGGAACCCTGAACATATAGACAAAATAGCCAATTTATTTCAGCACTAGACGCAACATTTGCTCAGGTTATCTACCTTACCCGCGATTACCTTGAATAGAGCTATAAAAGGTTACAAGACAAATTTAGTTACCTAACAAAAACACAAAAGGGCCCCAAGGTTCGCGGTCTAGTTTCTATTATCTTTGAATAAAAAGGACAAAATAATGTTTGCTTATAGTTTTGCGGTCGGAGTTATGAATATTTTTGCTAACTTTAGGGTAGATTCGTTTGATTGCAAATAAGGTACAAGTTAAACTGCTTTCCCAAAATTGAATTAAAGGGTTGCTGCTGATAGTTTCGCTCTTGGATTTCCTGTTCGAAACGCTATGGAAGGTACGAAGCACTAAATTTAATATATTATACCTAAAAGATAAACTTTTTAAAGATGAATATTCTTGTCACCCATCCGATAGAGTCTCAAAACGAACGTTTTCAATCTGTGCGTTCTACCCGGACACCTAACACGTCCATAAAAAAATGGAATTCTATTTCCTAAAATAAATGTGTGCTTTTAAATACGCCAACATTCATACGTGAAACATGATAAAACGCATCTGCAGTTTGTTGAATTCATATTTTCGAGCGTGACAAGCGACGGAACGTGCTTCCACGGCGAGTTGCGTGCCCGCTATCTGCTGCATTCGGCACGTAGTATCCACAGATATAATAAAATAACAAAGTGATTTTAACGGGTAAAAAAAGTTCGAAAAACTATAACCCAACTACGGTAAAAACATACAGGTAGGTGCCATTTTTTTAAATAAAAAGAAGTTAAAAAAAAGTCTGCGTAACAATTTTTTTTTTTTTTATAATTTGCCCTTTCGGGCAGGCTAAAGCTATAGAGCCATACTGCCTTGTCTTAAGTGTTATTTCTGCTGTATCTTAGCTATAGTTATCGTCAAAGTCGTCTTTGTCAAGTCCAGTTCGTGTCAGTTAATTCCAGTCATGCTTTAGTAAAGTAGTGGCAACTTTACTACAAAGCTTCGATGGAGTTTTGGAAGCAACACGAAAACTCATGTTTCACCACATTATATCATTTTCCCACACTCGCGCTTGTAATTCGGCACTTTATGAATAAAACACCACCATTTTTATGCATAAACACTCGACAAAACACTAGTTTTGGAAAAAAATACAACGGAGCGACACGACTCTTCCCGCGTTCCCGCCAAAACTCCTCTGAGTAACAAATTAAAAAAAGTTGTATGATAAATTCGGCACCATGGAGGTAGAAGTAAATAGGTTTAATGATGTTTTGAATATAAACTTAGTGCACACGATGTTCTAAATTCAAATTTACTTTATCCAGCACTCAGATATCGAAGAGAAAAATACTCTTTCCGAGATGGGGTGATGAAAACGGTGTTACTTTGTAACAAATACAAACACAAGAGCTGAAGGGCGTGGATTCGATTCCCACACAGGACAAGCAATTTGTGATGTAAAAAAAATGTTTGTTCTGTGTCTGGGTGTACTGTATGTATTATAAGTATGTATTTACAAAAAATATATATAATTAAGTATTCTATCAGTTATCTGTCTTCCATAGTACAAGCTTTGCTTAGTTTGAGGTCAGATGGCGCTGTGTGTAATGCCCTATGATATTTATTTAATTAAAAACCAAACCAAACAACCAGTTACAAAATAAGGGCTCAGTACGATACTGGTCATACTAAGCGATATGCCCAGCGCTGGTCTTCCGGTGAGCCCTTGTAGTTGAAAACCAAGCGTATGTGTCTTTACACGTGCGACCACCAACTCGCCTGATGTAGTCGAAGTTGAAGCAGACTTAGAAGATACCTATTAACCTACCTTGAAAAGATGATATTTCTTAGGAAACAGGATTTATAGTGACATTTGCTCTATAAAGACGACAATGACAAATCATCTATCAAATGTCAAAAACATAACGTTCCTTTTTTGGCTTTATCGCAATCGGGCTAAAATGTAGGTCGATAGGACTTTTATCTTTTGTTTTTAATGTAAAAGCAACGAGACGGACTAGACGCTCTCCTGACGGTAAGAGATAACGCATGTTCATGGCCATTGCAGCGATACACAGAAATATGTGTAACAAAACAAAGTCCAAGGCATCTCTGCTTTAACGCCTATTACTTTGAGACTTGATGGTTAATATATTTTTTAACTTTCACGACTTAAACACATAATCACAGTTATTACCGGGTCTTTATCTAAATATTAAAATATTAAATCGAGTCTTGTGCTATGGAACCAGATATCTGATAGAATAGTTATATGTATTTTTTTATAAATCAAAAATTTTAACGGTTTTTAGTATACATTTAAATACTTTATTCATTTGATTTGACAATTACTTTCTGAAAGAATATTTTATTACTGAAAATTTAGGTTTCTAGTTTTATCCATAATGAAGTTGTAAATGGTCTGAACTACTTCGAGAAAAGGATGGTAGGTACGGCCGTGACGCTTTTTTGCTCGACTTGGCGGGGGCATTGCCGTGCCCCCAGATCAATTAGTGTTCAATTTCTAAACAAGCTACGTCTCGTTGTTTAATTTCCGTTATCGAGGATCAAAAGTAGCCTATTTTTTTAATATTTTTTTTGATAGATAGGTTTGCGTTTGACCGCCAACCTATCTATGCCCGCCTGATGTTAAGCGAAGATGCGGTCTACGATGGAGCACGTTTGCCTAGAAGAAACCGATTCACTCGCGACTTGAAGGTACCCAGACTATACCCGCCTACGTATTGATAAGGGTATAAACTATCTGCATTTCAAATTTCATCCAAATCCAACCAATGCAGCGTGTAGATTTACGTTTTAATTTATTCACTAAAACGGTACAATAATCCATTACAATTGTCATAAAAAACTTTGTAGAAACAAAAACATCTGGACAATGTCAAAAGAATTTCCTAAACGAAGTCAATATCCTTATTAAAATAACAACAAAAAATATTGTTGTATTACATAAATACAAACAGATACATTCGTTCTTTTACTATGTCAGTGTAATTATTTATTTAAGTGTTCATTTTACCTGTATTGTTACACTAGCGAACGCCTCGCGGTTTCACGCGCGTAGTTCCCGTTCTTGTGGGAATACAGGAATAAAAAGTAACCTATGTCACCCGGGGATAGTGTAGCTTCCCAACGGCGAAAGAATTTTTGTAATCGATCCAGTAGTTTCGGAGCCTATTCATTACAAACAAACAATAAAATATTTCCTCTTTATAATAATACTAGCGGACGCTTCGCGATTTCACCCGCGTAGTTCCTGGTCCTGTGAGAATACAGGGATAAAAAGTAGCCTATGTCACTCGGGGATAGTGTAGCTTCCCAACGGTGAAAGACTTTTTGAAATCGGTCCAGTAGTTTCGGAGTCTATTCAATACAAACAATCAAATCTTTCCTCTTTATAATAGTACTAGCGACCCGCCCCGGCTTCGCACGGGTGCAAAATTCGAAAAAAATCAATATGTTTATTTATCAAAATAGGATGCACCACATCACTTTTTGATAGTCAATATTTACATAGTCTTTACCTGCCTCATATACCTATATGTATATGTATGCCTTCTTTTCATATCGCGTCGCGCTGCGGTCGGCGGCTGCCGGCCGATAGGTACCGCCGCAAACGCTACGCAATGTATTTTTAAATCTGTAATATCTTCGAAAATATTCAAAGAAATTATGTGCTGTAAAAGGCCATATAAATCTATGTTAAATCAACAATCTATTTATGGTATTTAATTAAATAAGGAATAATGCTGTAGTGCTTAAAATCGCTTCGAAAATTAGCTATTATTTGCCGTAAAAAGTAAATGACAAAAAATGGTTTTGTGGGATATCGATAAGAGATAGACATATACCATCGCGGACTTTTCTGTAGACCTTTTCAAGGTGTACAATACTTAGTACATTATATTTATAAATCCTGTAAGGTTAAGCCTGCGTACGCAATGTAAGCGGCAAGAAATGTAAGAATTTACGACACCACATTAGAAACCCTGAAAATAACAGTATTTCTCCATTATTTAATAGATGTTATTATACATAAAAACCTTCCTGTTGAATCACTCTACCTATTACAAAAAACCGCATCAAAATCCGTTGCGTAATTTTAAAGATTTAAGCATACAGACAAACAAACAGACAAAAATAGCGACTTTGTTTTATACTATGTAGTGATACTATAGATAGGTTATACCTACTTGTTATCGGCGGGAATAGTCTTGAAATAGTGAGAATTTTTTTTCGTGTTGGTAACCCGACATCGATGTTAGACACAAATAAACAAAAATATAATCTAGGTGTAGGTTAAAAGCTTGAAATAGTTTAAATAGTTCATTCACTTGATTTATATGGACGTCCTCGACTTCAAACTGGATCCGTTCTGCTCTTATTAAGTCTAAATACTGGTGCGCTCCGTGGTATTACGTGCAAATGATCTTCGGCTTGTTGACAGCTCCGTTGGCTCATTGGTAGTATATCTGCCTTGAGAGCTGGAGGGCGTGGGTTCGATTCCCACTCAGGGCAAACATTTTGTGAATAAACAAATGTTTGTTCTGTGTCTGGGTGTTCTTTATGTATTTACAAAAAAAAATAGTATTTATGTATTCTATCAGTTATCTGACTTCCGTCACACAAGCTCTGCTTAGTTTTGGGGCCAGATGGCGCTGTGTGTATAGTCCTACGGTATTTATTTTGTTGCTTCTATTCACGGCCAGCAGTTTCATATATATCGTTACTCCATCGAGTGTTAGGGCGTCCTACGCTACGTTTGTGTAGAGGTCTCCACTCTAGAACAGGTCTACCCCAGCGGCTATCGGGTTTGCGACATATAATTATGTCCATTTGCCAACCCACTGCCACTTCAGCTTGTCTATACGCTAAACTACGTCTGTGACTTTAGTTCTCTGGCAAATTGCTTCATTCCGGAAACAATTCGGTGGGTTATTTAATTGAGAATATAAATGTATTTTTATTTATGATAATTATAATCATTTTGAATTAAAAAAAAACCTAAAAATGACATTGAAATAAAAAAATCATGACAAAAATAAGCAAGTGTTTTTGCTAGTGATTGTACGTACAAGGCAAAAACTCAATATGATAATTTATCGGAATCAGCGAAAATGTCAGACACTTTTATAGCTTGGCATCCATTTGTTCATTCAAAATAAGTATGTATAGAAAGACGGCCTTCAAAGGTTGTTTATTATACAATTATGCAAAACGAAATATGCGCCAAAATCGCCAAGTCTTACCAATGACATAATAACAATTATTATTATTCATAACAGTTATCGAGTCTTATTTTTTGCTACGACATTGTTATTTGTTTATTTATAAAGTCTGCCGACTCAGTATACAATACATAAATAATCGAATATAATAGGACTTTACAAAATGTCAAGTGAAGTGTCACAGCAAGAGTTTTGGCGGGAACGCGGGAAGAGTCGTGTCGCTCCGTTGTATTTGTTTCCAGAACTAGTGTTTTGTCGAGTGTTTATGCATAAAAATGGTGGTGTTTTATTCATAAAGTGTGGAATCACAAGCGCGAGTGTGGGAAAATGATATAATGTGGGGAAACATGACTTTTCGTGTTGCTTCCAAAACTCCATCGAAGCTTTATTGGACTGGACTTTGACCATAACTATTGCTAATGCAGTATAACAACTCTTAAGACAAGGCAGTATGGCTTTACAGCTTTAGCCTGCCCGATGGGGTAAATTAATTAAAAAAAAAGACTCACAGATTTTTTTTTGATAAAGGGGGCGCATTATAATCAAATATTCAGTCAAATCTACAAGCTACACATTTTAAATTAGAAAAAAAGGGTTACGTGTTCAGGGAAAATTCTTAATTATACAATTTAAATATTAACTGAGCCAGTATTGCAGAGAGACATTTTGCCGAGATTTTTTTTTTTGCCCGTGACCATTGCAGCGATAAGCGGAACTTTAAGCAGCAAAACAAAGTTTAGGGCATCGCTGCTTTGGCGCTCATTACTTTGAGACTTTCGATAGTTAGTCTCAATAACCCTGTAATTTCGGTAGCTGCAGTACCCTTCAAACCGGAACACAGTAATATTTACACACTACTGCTAGGCGCCAGAATAACTGGTACTGCGGTGGTGCCTACCTGACGACATCCTGCTAAGGTGATCTACGACAAATTAAACTACGAACTGCACCAAGTAACTGCTAATAGCAGCAGCGTTATTAGTCTCTTCATTGAGATGTAGGTATTTAGTCTATTTTGATCTTACATTTTTTTAATCGCTCAGTGAGGTTGCTGAACTCGCTGCTGGAGTCTATGTTCCCTGTTAGGTACAATATGGGTGTCTTCAAATCTCATCAGACTGATGTTAAACAGTAGTGCGGTCTAAGATGCGCGCTCACCTAGAAGAAACCTATTTACTCTAGATTTGAAGACATCCATATTGTAACAGGGAACACAGACTCCGGCAGAGAGTTCCACAACCTCGCTGTGCAAATAAAAAACGTGGAATCAAAACGCTTTGTGCGAACATGGAACATCCACCATGTTCAGTTCATTCCTTCCACCGCCTTCTTGGTATATGGCGTGGTGAGAATTAGCCTCGAAGATTTCGCCTCTTTGCCAAAGCTGGGCGCCAGAGGCCACTCCTGGGTAAATTGCTCACCGCGAGTGGCAGTTCTTGATCAGGCAGGGTTTGGTTAAACACTGACCTATTTTGATTTAAAACGCATTTTTGATGTGTTTAGAATAATATTTAGAAGACTTTGAACCTTCAAGACCTGGTTAGAGTAGAACAGGAAAATTCAAACGGGACAGCAGTTCAGGGACATGGAGTGCTCCTTTTACAAGTTTGTACAGGAATGTCGTAGTTATTGTGTTGTTGTTGTTGTTGTTGTATGTATGTGTGTTTTATGTCTCAAATAAAGTGTAATTGTCTATTAAATAGAAAATGCGTCTTCGATTCGAAAGAGAGATCATTTGAAAATATTTAAACTTCTCCGAATAACTTATGATTTTTTCTTCTTTCTTCGTTATAAGCTTAAGGTGTACGCTATGGTTTCCTCATGATGTTTTCCTTTACCGGCAGCTCAAACTCATTATTGGAGTTTGAACCCACGCCCTAGGGTGTGCTAACCACTGGGCTATCATCGCTACATCCGTCAAATACTTAGCCTGTCAGCTATAAAAAAAAAATTGTTATTAAAAAAGCTGTTGTTTCGCTCAAAAACTCTGAATCGTATCTATTGATGGTTTGTTTACTGATAAATAGGGTTCCGTGACAGTTTAAGTCAAATCTTTACAAAGTAAATTGTAACGAGACATTTGACTGCCATGTTCGCTCATTTGGTATGGGTTCAATTTCCACAAGACAAACACTTATGACAATGTGACGAACGTAGAAGTTTGTTGTGTCTGGATGTTACCTATTATATGCATATTGTAACCATGTGCCTACAAAAAAAATCTATATATGTACAAGTATTAGATTAAGCATCTGGTTCTCTAACAATCTTTGTTTAGTTTGCGAATAGATGGCGCTGTGTGATAAACAACATCAAAAGTTACACGGTTTCAATAAAAAAATGTTTTTTTTATACACTTAGTCCAATGTTTTTTTTTTAAATCGATCCCGTTGTTTCGGAGCCTATTCAATACAAACAAACAAATATTTCCTCTTTATAATGGTATAGATTCAGCTTATACGTATATGGGAGTAATGCGGCCTGCACTGACTTCCCGCTCGGAATGTTTTGTTCGGTGAGCAATAAATAAACGACAAAAACACCGCCTCCTCGAAAATTCAGCTCATAATTCTATCGCTAGACCTACGAGACCCTTCGCCGGCAGACTCGACTCGACAACTAGTTTTTGCGGCCGTGCCACGGCTGACCGAGCAAAAACACCAGCTCTCCGGAAATTGGATGGAATTGACCGCGTCGGCGCTGCAGCGAATCTGGGGTTAATGCGAGGACGCCGATTGATTGTTGCTCGTTTGGCTGTTTCAATAAATTACAGTTAAACTTATTTTGTTATACAGCGTGGTATAAAAGCGGTGCAGTTTATTAGGGGTAGTACCAACAAAGATACTAAATGGAATGCTAAGGTAGTTTGGACATGTAGAGAGGGGGGAAATGACGTCACGGTATACAGGTTGCCTTATGTTTTATATACTGGCCTACTACTGGGCCTGTATTCCGGTTTGAACGGTATTGCAGCTAGCGAAATTACTGGGCTGTTGAGACTAACCATCGAAAGCGCCAAGGCAGTGATGCCCTGGACTTTGTTTTTTTACTCAAAGTTCTGTGTATCGCTGTAATGGTCATGGAAAGGCGTTATCTCTTACCATCAGGAGAGCGTTCGTTCGTTCGTCTCATTACTTTTTATGTAAAAAAAAAAGTTTGACTCACATAATTATGAGGCGTTATTTTAGAAATTATTCCGAATTATAGGGTGCTTGTAAGTAAAGCTATACATAAAAGTTAATTAGTTATTTGTACATGTTCATTTGATACGTGCTAAATCATTTGATACACAACACGGCATCATTAAAATTTTGTTTTTTTTTTGGCCATGACTTTATGTCCTGTGAAATGAAATGAAATTTATTTGGCAATTACATACATCGTTTATCAAAAAGTTAAACAAAAGTGTTGTTCAAAAATGTCACTCATAGAGAAGCATTGTTACCCATGCTAGGAATTAACCTGTGTTATGGTATAACAATACCCTCCGCCGGACAAGAAAAACAATACAAGCACGTCATAGACAATAATAGATTAATCTAAAGGAAAGAAAAGCGCCAGTGTAGTGTGGAGGGCGCCATATTCAATTTAATTTCTCATCACATTTTCTATCCTAGCGAGTGTTCCCTGTGATAGATACAATCTGAGAGACGTCAGTCGCGAGTGTCGTACACCACATCATCGGGCAGGATAGCGTTCAAACGCAAGCCTATTTGTAATAAAAAAGCTTGTCGGTGCTTACGTAATATTTGAACGGCCCCCTACACTACTAAGCACAATGGTGCTTCAGTGTTTGTGAAATTTAGTGAAAATGCAAAACTGCTATCACGAACTCAAGTTTCAGCTGACTCCACATTTCTACTCCAAGAATCTTGAACTAAGGTAATCTGAAGAGCCTTAGCAAACTTTCCACAACTTCCGAGCCTTTAGGCGACTCTCGACTCCCGACTCTCGACTCCCGAAGTCTCGCCTCAACGCTGACTCGTGCCGCCGAAATTCTGCGAAACTTTTGGAACAAAATCGAATCTGACAACGGAAAAATATCAGCCCAAATATTGGAATTTCGATCAAATGTCGTTTTGCATTACTCGCGGCGTCGATGTCTGTTAAGGCATAATCACACTGGTGCGCTAAGAGCGTAGTATGTAGTCGCGCTTGATGCAGAACTAACCGGTATCTGTATACACGGTAAACAGATTGTATAAAGCGGAAAGGGGGCATTATAGTCATCATTTTAACAAGAATTGCATGTTGTGCTTCCTTTAAAAGAAAACAAACCCATTTAGCTTTAATTTAGGATAATAATATATTTTCATATTCATATTATTTATTTGCGTATATGGGTATACAAAGTAGTTGGAAAGAGTACATAAATTGAACGCCATATTTTGCCATTCAGCATGCAAAATCTTTGACTTATTACCTATTATTATTAATTAATATTTTACAAAAAAAAAAGATTATGCGACTAAACATTCAGACAAATAACCATAATCAAAACAAAATAAATATTTACATAAGAAAAGATCAAAACAAAAACATTTTGATGCCAAAGTAAATAATAATAAAAAATAATGTAAAAAACAAGGTCAAAGAAAGTATTTAAACTAACTCACTTAGGTCAACAGGCATTCAAGGTGAAATTGAAAAAAAAATTGAGGGTAGTTTTAAAACATTTTGACGGTAGCTTTTATGATTTAGTATTTGATCAACGTTTGAGACGTTCCGAGAAAGTTGAGCAAATTAACAGTGTGAAGCCACCTTAACGTGCGTAATGTTCGGAATACGAAAATAAACAACCATGGCGCTTGTTGGCTCAAATATTTGCCACAAATTGAATATGTCACGAATGAAACGTGCAACGGTATCCATTTATACAATAATTGTCGTATCTGATTGATGTTTACACCGAATATTGCAACTGATATATTACTCGTATTTCAATAATACTTAATTTACTTGGTGGTAGATCTCCTTAGCAGGAGGTCGTCTAGGTAAGTACCACCGCAGTACCAGATATTCTGCCGCTAAGCAGTAGTGTGTAAGCATTACTGTGTTCCGGTTTGAAGGGTACTGCAGCTAGCGAAATTACTGGGCTGTTGAGACTAACCATCTAAAGTCTCAAAGTAATGAGCGCCAAAGCAGTGATGCCCTTTGTTTTGTTAGTCAAAGTTCTGTTTATCGCTGCAATGGTCATAGATAGGCGTTATCTCTTACCATCAAGAGAGCGTCTTGTTCATCTCGTTACTTTTTACATTTAAAAAAAATGCCATTACTCGTAAGATACCAGATATTGGAGAGTAAACTCAAAAATTATGTTTAAATTCCATGCCGCTTCGATGTTGTGTTTACCATCTTCGATCACACCGTAACACGGTGACAAACACTTAGCCTGTCATATATAAATATATATTGTAGTACATAAGCGTAATATATTTTGCGTAATATTATAATGCAACGCTATAATATTATCTACTATCAAAAAATAAGTAAAACCTCTTTTTTTGAATTCGATTAAAAGTCACAGAAAAGCAAAATACACAATTTCATTTGCTTGGATACAATACATATATTTGTTCTAGTTATTTTCGTTTAAAAATCAAACTACTGCACCGATTTTGATGATGAATTATCCTAATTGGTTTATAAATGTCGGAATTAAAATGTAACAAAACAAAAAAATACTACTGAATTTTTAAACGACTTCATAAACCCTCTTCCTTATTTGAAGTCGTTTAAAAACTAGACAATTTGAAAATGTAATATTTTGGACAATAGCATAACATTCATTGTGCGGACTGTTAGACAGTGGAATGCGCTGCCTGAGTAGGTGCTCCCCGATGAATATAATCTGGGTGTCTTCAAGTCGAGAGTGAATCGATTATAAGTATGTATTTACAAACCGGACCGGCAAGCGCAGCGTAGGACGTCCACCCACAAGGTGGACAGACGACCTAGTAAAGACCGCAGGAACGCGCTGGATGCGAGCCGCTTCCAACCGGTCTTTATGGAAGTCAATGGGGGAGGCCTATGCCCAGCAGTGGACGTCCTACGGCTGAAATGATGATGATGATGATGATGATTTACAAAAAAAAGTGTACTATCAGTTATCTGACTTCCATAGCACAAGCTTTGCTTAGTTTGGGGTCAGATGGCGCTGTGTGTAATATCCTGCGATATTTATTTATTTATCTTCTAGGCAAGCGTGCTCCATCTTAGACCGTCACTCATCACTCACATCATCACTTAACATAAAGTGAAATGGCGGTCAAACGTAAGCCTATTTCTTATTTAAAAAGAAGCTGTTGGAAGTCAAAATCTGCAAAAACTCAAAGACAAAATAATAATAAAATGGGAATACCAGTATGAAGTCCCAGTGTATTTTATCCTAGTGAAACTCAGATAGTGGATTTAGACCTCCTTCTGTTTGCGCCAAATGTTTGCTGCTAATGTTGTCATAGAATTGCCACCCGGTGCTAACTTAACAGAGCTTTGCCAAGTTTGTCAGGTACTCCAATCTTATGGCTGCTAGTAAAATTACTTCATAGTTAACTTACTTTACTTTGTAAGGACAAGATAAACTGAATATTTCCCGTATTGATTTCTTTCTAGTAGTCGCCGCTTGGGCGCTTGGACAAAATATTTTTCGCTCACAGAACTGTTTTTTTTTTATGATTGATAGGCTAAGTTATTGTCTGAAGCTCACCTGATGTTAAGTGACGGCGTGGTCAAAGATGGTAAAGCACACCCAGCCTGGAATGGAACTGGCTCTCAAATGAAGCTGCCGGAACACACTGTTAAATGCTTGGCGGCAGATTTTCAACTTAAGGGTGGCAGCTAGCCGAGTACAAGAAAGTACCCTACCACAGCCCTATTGGCTCATTGGTAGCACGTCTGCTTCAAGAGCTGTGGGGCGTGGGTTCGATTCCCACCCAGGACAAGCATTTTGTGATATAAAACCAAATGTTTGTTCTGTGTCTGGTTGTACTGTATGTATTATAAGTATGTATTTACAAAAAAAATATATATTTAAGTATTCTATCAGTTATCTGACTCCCATAGTACAGCTTTGCTTAGTTTGGGGTCAGATGGCGCTGTGTGTAATGTCCTACGATATTTATTTTATTATTATTTTTACAATGCTATGGTTTCCTCACGATGTTTTCCTTCACCGACAGCTCAAGCTTATTGTTGGGGTTTGAACCCACGCCCTTCGGCATGCGAACCGACCACGCTAACCACTGAGCTATCATCGCTACAAAAATGGTATGTAATCAGTAAGGCATGGTAAGTATTATACCTATTTATATTCTTTACTTGGTGGTAGATTTCCTTAGCAGGAGGTCGTCTAGGTAAGTACCACCGCAGTACCAGATATTCTGCCGCCAAGCAGTAGTGTGCAAACATTACTGTGTTCCGGTTTGAAGGGTACTGCAGCTAGCGAAATTACTGGGCTGTTGAGACTAACCATCTAGTCTCAAAGTAATGAGCGCCAAAGCAGCGATGCCCTGGACTTTGTTTTGTTACTCAAAGTTCTGTGCATCGCTGCAATGGTCATGGACAGGCGTTATCTCTTAACATCAGGAGAGCGCCTCGATCGTCTCATAACTTTTACATTAAAAAAAAAAAAAACTATTTTAGAAGTTTTATTTATGTAATACGGCGAATTCTCCAGCACGGCTTCGACATTCATAATAATATTGCGTATAGCAATGATTGTAGATACCTGTATTGCTCTATTGACCCATTGAATGCACCTGCCGCCGTGGACAATGAAATAATGCTAAGGTCGTCCGCCATTGGGCAATGGAAATGTAGGTTTTGTGGAAATTCATGTTATTGTACCAGATGCTATAGTGAACGAATTGTTTATTAGAAATGCAATGTACATTGTACAAAGTTACAGGCTTGGTGCCCTAAGCGGAAAAGAGGTCTTTACAATTATCATTATTACTTTAAAATCGTAAAAAAAAACAGATGCCCCATATAAAAAAGTTTTGTTGACCCCAGAACAAATGTAAGGAGCAGTTGATGTACTTTTTTTTGTGATATAACTTAAGATGAAAACGTGCCTGTAATTTTGCTTGGTCGGGCAAAATTACAGGGCTGTTAAGACTAACTATCGAATGTTTCTAGTACTGAGCGCCAAAGCAGAGATGCCTTGAACTCTGTTTTGCTACACAAAGTTCTGTGTATCGTTGCAATGGTCATGAACAGGTTAGCTAGCTGCAGTACCCTTCAAACCGGAACACAGTAATGTTTACACACTACTGCTTAGCGGCAAAATAACTGGTACTGCGGTGATACAATGCGACCTCCTAGTATCTATCTAGTAGAGATCTACCACGAAGTAAACCAAACCAAAATATTTTACCACCATGCATTTAAAAATGAAAATTTTAATAAATATTTTTTTAGGAGGCTGATGTTGTGAAACGTTATTAATTTGGTCTCTTATCACGAAATGCAGGAGATATTGTACTGCCGTCCTATACCAACAATGTGTGGGCTATCAGCCGTCAAGGTGCGACCGACATCCGTCAACGTCGACCCCAGGCACTGGATAACAGTTAGCGCCAGTTAGTGGTCGCAACCGCGAATTGGGATTTAGTAGTTTCACTTATAGCTCGTACTGTAACTATTCTTTTTGGTTTGCCAAAGGTTGCCTGGAAGAGACCGCTCTACACAATAAGGCCGCCGATTATTGTGCTTTATTAAGATGTTTGTATTCTATCTGTATCTGTAATCTTGGTGTGAACAATAAAAAGTCATCACTACTACACTCGTCTGGGTAGGCACACTAGGTGGTTATTCTGCCGCTAAGCAGTAGTGTGTAAACATTACTGTGTTCTGGTTTGAAGGGTACTGCAGCTAGCGAAATTACTGGGCTGTTGAGACTAACCATCGAAAGTCTCAACGTAATGAGCGCCAAAGCAGTGATGCTCTGGACTTTGTTTTGTTACTCAAAGAGTTCTGTGTATCGCTGCAATGGTCATGGACAGGCGTTATCTCTTACCATCAGGAGAGCACCTCGTTCGTCTCATTATATTTTACAGTAAAAAAAATTTGTATAAAACAAAGTCGCTCCCCTCTGTCCCTATGTATGTTTAGATATTTAAAACTACGCAACGTATTTTGACGCGGTTTTTTTAAATAGATAGAGTGATTCAAGGAAGGTTTATATGTATAATACTTGCATATGCACCACATAAGTGTCTACATTGCACCCGTGCGAAGCCGGGGCGGGTTGCTAGTCTATCTATATATCTCTCATTTTTATGCAGATTTGAAGCGCACTCTCCAAAGTAGGTATATCCGGTAGAAAACCGACAAACAAACAACTTTGCCTCGATGTTTAAGGCTTTAGAGTCTGTTCATGAAATTATAATGATTTGTACTGTACTACTCGTGATCAGAGTAATTATTCACGCCCAAACTGTAATTTGTGGATACTAGTTATATACCACCACAAGATTGGTAACCGCAACTGGATTAAAGTAACCACAACAAAGCTAGCAGTTAATAATGATAATCATTTTGATATTCTATAGCTAAGGTATAGCCTTCGCTACGCTAAGGAAAATTTTCTTTCATGTTTTATAAACAAAATTTTTTTTTAGTTTATAAACATTTATAAAATAAAAAAAAATTGTGACTAACAGTGACTATGTCACCCTCGTAACACACTAAACTACAATAATAGTTATTGTTTATTACAGATTTACAATGCTTTTAAAAGCATTTTGGTTTCCTCTGAAGCTGGTGAAGCCAAAATGCTGTTACAGCACCGTACATCATAAAGTACCTACATCATCATTTCAGTCGTAGGACGTCCAATGCTGGACATAGGCCTCCCCATTGACTTCCATAAAGACCAGTTGGAAGCGGAAGCGGTTCGTGGCCTCCACTCTAGAACTTTGCAGCCCCATCGGCCATCAGTTCTTCGTGCTATGCGCCCTGCCCATTGCCACTTCAACTTGCTGATTCTCTGGGCTATGTCGGTTACTTTAGTTCGTCTACGGATCTCCTCATTTCTGATTTGATCCCCGTAGGGAAACTCCGATAGCCCTCTCTATTGCTCGTTATGCTACTTTGAGCTTACCAAGAAAGCACACAGTCAGAGACCACGTTTCAGCGCCAAAAGTCATTACTGGTAACACACACTGGTCGAAGACTTTCGACTTGAGGCACTGAGGTAATTCGGACGAGAAGACGCTGCACAAAAAATAGGTACCTAGGTAGTAATGATAGCTCATAATGTTTTGTAGCGATGATAGCTCAGTGGTTAGCGCGGTAGGTTCGCATGCCGAAGGGCGTGGATTCAAACCCCAACAATGAGCTTAAGCTGCCGGTGAAGGAAAACATCGTGAGGAAACCATAGCATGGTGGTAGGGTACTTTCTAGTACTCAGCTGGCTAGCTACCACCCTCAAGTTGAAAATCTGTCGCCAAGCATCTAACGGTGTGTTCCGGCAGCCTCGCTTGAGAGCCAGTTCCATTCCAGGCTAGGTGTGCTGTACCATCTTCGACCACACCTTCACTTAACATCAGGTGAGCTGTGGTCAAACAAATAGCCTGTCAACCATAAAAAAAAAAGTAAACTCTAGGACTAAAGTACTTAATTCTACCTAGTTCATTACAAGTAGGTTCTTATATATAAACTTGTCTCTATACTATCGCTTTGTTTGTTAAGGACGAGGCTTAGTTGAGTCGTGTTGGCTCTTGAAAGTCACATAAATAGTTAGTGTAGTTACTTTGACAGTATCGGTCGACCCTTCCGGTACCGAAGTGGAATCAATGGTGAGAAGTTTGCGGTCGAAGTAGGTGTCGCTCTTATGAGGTGTTTAATTGATTTTATCTCGAAATTACAGGGCTGTTTAGACTAACCATCGAAAGTTGCAAAGTAATGAGCGCTAAAGCGGCGATGCCTTGTACTTTGTTTTGTTACTCAAAGTTCTGTGTCGCTACAATGGGCATGAACAGGCGTTGTCTCATTACTTTCACATTTAAAAAAAAACATGTTTATTTGATTATATTTTTTTGGTAAGCGTTAGTGGCTTTACTTATGATCGTTACGTAAAGTTAAACGATGCTGAAAATGCTCTGTCAATTTCCCGCTGATGTAGACAGGCTACTTTTTATTATGATTGACAGGCTAAGTGGTTGACCACAGCTCAACTGTCATATTTATTATGATAAAAAAACAGAACTGTGTAGTGCAGTGCAATGCAGTAATTCCATTAATGTCTAAAAATTTAATCAAAGATTGAAAGTGATTTTTTATTTTTTACAGAACAGAACATACAAAAACTACAAACAGAGACAAACTAAGACAAAGATGTCAATCTATACTATTATGAAGAGAAAAGATTTGATTGTTTGTTTGTTTGTATTGAATAGGCTCCGAAACTACTGGACCGATTTAAAAAAATCTTTCACCGTTGGGAAGCTACACTATCCCCGGGTGACATAGGCTACTTTCTATCCCTGCATTCCCACAGGAACGGGAACTAAGCCGGTGAAACCGCGAGGCGTCCGCTAGTTTATAATAAAACACGTCAACATAATAATATTCCTCAATACAGAAGTACTTCAAGAATCAATGATTCTACGTGATGAGGAATGACGTACCTATATGACCTCGATATTTCTAGATAAATAATTAAATACCTAATTTTCTCTTCCATCGCGTTGATAAGGGACCAAAGCCGTGACAACAAAACAACACGCACATTTTCCTTATTTGATGGATTTTCGGATGGATATTGACATGTCCTGTCAAATGTGTTCAGAAGCCTTTAGCCGCAAACTATATTTGTTATTGCTGCTGTTTGAAAGGTTTATTTTTATCTTTACTTCTGAGAGTTCTGCGTTCAAATGACAGACATATAAAATGTCAATGAGCTGCCTTTTTTCTGGAAATAGAGGTGGGAAGTGAAATCAGTATTCAGGTACTGATATATTTGTAGTTCCGAGCGTGTGCTTTAAGAGATTGATAGATAGAAACTCAACCCTGGTTTTCTAAATTCTAAAAAGCATATAAAGTACCACTTCGACAATTTGTCGGTTACGTTTGAACCATTCCTTTATATCCGAGTTTCTGACCAAACTTAGGATTAGTGCAAATGGGGCTTGGACGACAGAAATAAGGACCATTTATACCTTCTGAAATTCCTCATCATATAAAATATGTCTCCTATCCCTAGGGTTATTCTAGGAGTTTGACAACAGCTCATTTGATGTTAAGTGACGTTACGGTCGAAGATGGTAAACATACTTAGTCTGGAATGGCACTGGCTTTCAAGCGAGGCTGCGAGAACACATCATAACGTGCTTGGCGGCAGATTTTCAACTTGAAGGTGGCAGTTAGCCAGCCGAGTACAAGAAAGTACCCCAAGCTATGATTTCCTTAACTTTTCACCGGCAGCTCAAGCTTATTGCTGGGGTTTGAATCCACATCCTTCGCCGTGTGACTGACGCTAACCACTGAGTTATCATCGCTACAACTGGTTGTATACTTGGTGGTCTAGGTAGGTACCACCGCAGTACCAGTTATCCTGTCGCTAAGCAGTAGTGTGGAAACATAACTGTGTTCCGGTTCAAAGGGTACTGCAGCTAGTAAAATTACTGGGTTTTTGAGACTAACCATCTAAAGTCTAGCGCTAATGCCCAGGACTTTGTTTTGTTACTCAAAGTTTTGTGTGTATATATTGACATATTTTTATATTGACAATAATTTTTTATATTGACATGTTTGGATATTGACATACCTTATTTTGACATGTAATCAGTGTTTTAAAACCCATTTAATGACGGCTTTAAAATTTTGAAGTGACTTGTAACATTGGTGTTATCAATAATGTGTTTGTATTTTATATCGCTGCAACGGTCATGGACAGGCGTTATCTCTTACCATCAGGAGAGCGTCTCGTTCGTCTCATTACTTTTTACATGGAAAAAAAAATACCTGTTCGTAAAGTGTCAATGCGCTTACCAATCTAGTGACTTTATTTGGTGAGTTCCTTAGCCGGAGTGAATAGTTCATCAGTCATTTCTAGACCCTTGGCGACTAAATAAGCAGTAATGAATAGAGCATTGTCTTGTTTCTATTTGGGCTCATTAAAAGTCTAGGGTACAAAGCCAAAATAAAAGTAATAAATTTAAAACACAGCTCGTTTTGTTATACCTAGTATGTTTCCAAGATTTCTACATCCGTCTGTCCGACCTATTGTAAGCTATATCTTCCGAACCGTATTTGAATCTGGTTGAAATTTTCACAGAATATGTGTTTATGGCTGTTAGCTTATTTGGAAGAGTATCTTCTTCAAGAGCTGTTGGGCTCGGTTATGTATAAAATAGGTATTAAGTTAAAATTTAATTTAAATCCTCATCGCTGTTGTAACCGAAACGACTGTTAAGCGGAAATAAACTAAGTATAAACCTTGAACACTCACGGCAGATTTTCTACTTGAGAAAGTACACTACCATGCTATGGTTTCCGCACGATGTTTTCCTTCACCGGCAGCTCAAGTTCATTGTTGGAGTTTGAACCCACGCCCTTCGGCATGCGAACCTACCGCGCTAACCACTGAGCTATCATCGCTAGAATGACTATCATTCTCCAGTGGGGGCTGCAGTTGATCGTATTCACTTGGTGGTAGATCTCATTAGCAGGAGGCCATCTAGGTAGGTACCACCGCAGTACCAGATATTCTGCCGCCAAGCAGTAGTGTGTAAACATTACTGTGTTCCGGTTTGAAGGGTACTGCAGCTAGCGAAATTACTGGGCTGTGGAGACTAACCACAGAAAGTCTCAAAGTAATGAGCACCAAAACAGTGATGCCCTGGACTTTGTTTTGTTACACAAAGTTCTGTGTATCGCTACAATGGTCATGGTCATGGACAGGCGTTATCTTTTACCATCAGGAGAGCGTCTCGTTCGTCTCATTATTTTTCTAATAAAAAAAAAACTTTTTTAAAATTTGATTCCGGTCCACGATCTCTTCATTGTTTTAGAATGATCAGTACGCAGGGAAGTCCCGGGGTCAACCACCCCACCTACAACTTATCCCGGATGATTATCGCCAAATTACTAAACTCTATGTTAATGGCTAAGCCACTAATGACGCGTCTCGTAAACACATCCCTAATGGTATCGGGCGAACCGGTTACAGGCGGTTACGACCGGTTTTAATTAGATTTTGGAGGGAAAATTTCTGATTTTCTAATGGGAATGCCCCGGGGAAGTCGAACTTTTGTTTCATATTGGGGTTGAATTTTAAATTGATTTTGTTTCGCTTTATAACGTTTGTTTATTTAATTTTCCTGTGAGCGAATGAAAAATTGGAGTCTCTTTCGGAAACTCTATGATGAATGTACAAAGAAGAAATTCGCGAAATTTGCATTATTTAATTATAATTTTTAAAACATAAATTGCTACAATTAATAAAGGTTATTCGAGGAATACTTCTTTCTTTATTATTATTTTATACAATATTTTATATTATTTTGTAGTGATGACAGCTCAGTGGTTAGCGCGGTAGATTCGCGTGCCGAAGGGCGTGGGTTCAAACCCCAAGAATGAGCTTGAGTTGCCGGTGAAGGAAAACATCGTGAGGAAACCATAGCATGGTGGTAGCGCACTCTCTAAAACTCGGCTGGCTAGCTACCACCCTCAAGTTGAAAATCTGCCGCCAAGCATCTAACGGTGTGTTCCGGCAGCCTTATGGTTGACAGGCTATCAAGTTTGTTGTATGAGAAATTTAAATATTTATTTTATTTTTAGTAATTGTTGTTATAGCGGCAATAGAAATACATCTGTGAAAATTTCAATTGTCTAGCTATCACCGTTCTTGAGATACAGCCTGGCGACAGACGGACGGACGGACAGTGAAGTCTCAGTAATAGGGTCCCGTTTTTACCCTTTGGGTACGGTACCCTACGGTAACAAGGTTTATCCGGAAGTACTAACTTAGATTACGTTTGAGAAAAGGCATTTAGAAGTCACTTACCGATCTGTTTTCAAACTTGTCTTGTAGAAATGACAGTTTTATCAGTTCTCCGAGAACATTTAGACATCCAAAAGACTCCCAGCTCCTGCGTGGGCTGCCATAATGGGCACCTTTTCTCTCTATTGAGAAAACCCAAAAGATCCAGCCTATTTCTTACCTCATTTGCATTTATTAAAACTCTTGTGTGGATAAAGTAAATTTATGTTTTGTCCTTATGAAAACGTAACTTAAACAAGTTATTTAATAAACTTGGTGGTGACTTAAATTTCACTTAGTATTCTGGAATGGTACTTGATTTAAATTTTAATATGATTTTGGGAGCTCGGTTTTATAGTTTATTAAGGGTTGCAGGTGTTTAATTTTAGTTATTTTTATTTGACATATTGCAGCGATACACAGAACTTTAGAGTAACAAAACAAAAGCTAAGGCATTGACGCTCATTAAATAAATAAATAAATAAAAAAAAGCCTTATATTTCTTATTAAAAACAATACAAAAATAAACTTATTTCTAATTTTTTTCTAATTTTTTTAAATGTTCATAGTGAAATATATATGGTTTTGATTACTTAATTAAGAATCCCTCGTTTTCTCGAAGGTGAAGACCTCCTCTAGAGATGTCCATGTATTTCTGTTTTTTGCTGTCTCCATCCACTGTTTACCAGCCGCTTCTACAATGTCGTCAGTCCATCGGGCAGCTGGTCTGCCTCTCTTTCTCGTGCCTGAGGGACCCTTCCAGGATGTTATCCTGATGGTCCATCTATGATCAGTAAGTCTGGCTATGTGTCCCGCCCAGCGCCACTTAAGTTTTTGACGCTCATTACTTAAATAAATAAATAAATATCGTAGGACATTACACACAGCGCCATCTGACACTAAACTAAGCAAAGCTTGTGTGATGGAAGTCAGATAACTGATAGCATACATATACACTTTTTTTTTTGTAAATGCATACTTATAATACATACAGAACACCCAGACACAAAACAAACATTTGTTGATAGATAAAATGTTTGTCCTGAGCGGGAATCGAACCCACGCCCTTCAGCTCTCAAGGCAGATATGCTACCAATGAGCCAACAGGGCTGTCTCAACTTTGAGATATTAGTTGGTTAGTCTCATCAGCCTGTAATTTTTCCAGCTGCTTTACCCTCCCAGCTGCTTTACCCTCAGTAATGTTTATGTTAATTGCAAACTACTGCTTAATGGCAGAATATCTGGCACAACGGTGGTATTTACCTAGACCACCTCCTGCTAAGGAGATCTACTGTCAAGTTAGCGTGCAAATCGGACGACAAATGCTTACCTTCTGAATAATTTATGGATGGATATGAAACATCAACCATGTGGAAAGCCAATAGCAACTAGACGGATGATTGTTTAGTAAACAATCAAGCTATTAATTGTCAGCATGTGATTGTTTAGTCGCGAGGGATTCGCAGCAAATCGCGATAAATATTCCATTGCTAACAATAGTTTGATAACCCTTCAGCTATTTACGATTGTTTACGGACCATCAATAAATATGGACGCTTACCATTCATGTGCTCGTAACTTTCACAATGGAATAGGAAAACGTGGAATGTAAACTCTGGAGAATACTCGCTCGTTTAAGATAACTGTATTGTCAACAACAGACATAACATTGTTATTTTTTAAGCGATGATGGTCAGTTCACACGCCAAATTAGGAATCCTACAAATATTGTAAATGCGAAAGTTTGTGAGTATTTTTGTTACGCAAAAACTATTGAACGGATTATTGAATAGATGAAATTTGTGAATTTATTTGAAATTACATGAAAAAGTGTGGTCGAAGATGGTAAACACATCAAGCAAGGAATGAATAAATAAATATCGTAGGACTATACACACAGCGCCATCTGACCCCAAACTAAGCAGAGCTTGTGTGATGGAAGTCAGACAACTGATAGAATACGTAAATACTTTTGTAAATACTTACTTATAATACATACAGAACACCCAGACACAGAACAAACATTTGTTTCTTAACAAAATGTTTTGCCCTGAGTGGGAATCGAACCGCCCTACAGCTCTCAAGGCAGATATACTACCAATGAGCCAACGGGGCTAAACTGAGGCTGTTCTCCGGAACGCATTGACTTTGAAAACTAATTGGAATGAGCAATCTTTTACATGTGATGTTGACTAATGTAATTCGTATCGTACCTATTACTAAATTTATTATTTTATTAATTAATTGACTCAATATGACATTCGCATAATCTTTTTTGGCATTTTTTTGTTTATTTTAACCAACTGTATTGAATTGACTTACCTAGTACAACGAAACTCTGTTATAAGGTAAATAGATAATCTGAATCTGGATCTGAATCTGTCGGAACACACTGAGCGACAGATTTTGGTGGTAGTATAGTACATTTTTTTTTAATGGTTGACAGGCTAGGTTTTTGACCACAGCTCACCTGATGTTAAGTGAAGGTGTGGTCGAAGATGGTAAAGCATACCCAGTCTGGAATGGAACTGGCTCTCAAGTGAGGCTGCCGGAACACACCGTTAGATGCTTGGCGGCAGATTTTCAACTTGAGGGTGGTAGCTAGCCAGCCGTGTACTAGAAAGTACCCTACCACCATGCTATGGTTTCCTCACGATGTTTTCCTTCACCGGCAGCTCAAGCTCATTGTTGGGGTTTAAACCCACGCCCTTCGGCATGCGAACCAACCGCGCTAACCACTGGGCTATCATCACAACATCTAGCGGGAGATACGCTGCGTGTCGCAAGTCGCAACGCATCGTCGTTTTCTCGACGTTGTTGAGTTGGACATCTGCTTTTCTCTAGTTAATGCTTTAGAGGCGATAAATTCAGATGTTGTTATTTATGAAATTATTGTTTTGTTTACGTATTTGGATGGGAAAATTCCTCCGAGGGTTGTAATGAAGTAAAGGGCGCTGTACTGCGCGAAACAGTCTGTGGAGAAAATTAATACTACTGATTTTTTTTAGAAATGAGATACTTTATATTAATTTAATTTCTCGTTCATACAATAACAATCATCCTTTCTTTTTAATCGACTTCAAAAAAGCTGGAGGTTCCACATTTGGTCATATTTTTAACCGACTTCATGTATGTTTGCCATCACTGAAACTAGATCAATTTGCAAAAAAAATTAATAAGTTTACATTTAAAAAAAACAGCGCTCCAGCTGTTAAATGAAACAGCGAGGTTTCGGAGTAAACGAAAATAATAATATCATCGATGTATACAATTTTTAGATTTTTTTTTAAAACCGCTCCATTGACTTCGATAAAATATATTATTATATAGGACCACCTCGAAAGTATTATCTACCAAGCAAAAAAAGAATCATCAAAATCGATTCATAATTGATGAAATGATCGCGTCACATACCTACATCCAAAAAAAACAGTCGAATTAGAACCGTCGCCTTTTTTGAGTCGATTAATAACTTTTTATTTGAAAGGATATACTTACAGACCGGTCCCATAGAAACTTCGTCAAAACAGTTTGATTTTTAAACCATAACAACCACAACGTAAGAACCAAGTAAGTTAAGGTTGTAAGTTGAAATATTTGAACAAAAATTGTTGTCGACAAATAATATACGTAAAAATGTGTTAAAACTTTTCCAATGTACCAACTTTTGGGACAAAACAATCGGCTAAACTGTCCGCCGGTCCCAGAGTTTAAGCAGAACACAATTTACAAACTCGACTCGCTCTCGGTCATTCACAAAAATCGAAACATTTCTCACGCGAATTCCAACATAAACTACGAAATGACGCGGAAAATTTGACAAGATTTTTCAGTAGATAAAGTAAACGGTCAACGGGCGTCTGGCTGTCTGAAATGTTTGTGTTTATTTGAAGCGAAACACTAAGTTTCTTGACCTGGAAACACCTACATACTTTGAAGTCGGTGTAAGCTTGTTGGATAGACTAAGATAACTCGGTCTGTGCTACGACAGGCTAATTACAACTCGACAGCTCCTTGTCCAAAATATCGCATTCACTCTTGCGTCTCGCGCCTTGCGCAGTGTAGCTAATCCTACAGTTTTAGCTGTAGATCTACATTTTTAGATGTAGACCTACATTTTAGACGTAGATCTACATTTTTAGCTCTATATTTACAGTTTTCAGTCGTTGATTGTATTATTTATTGTTAATCTTTTGAACAGGTCAAAACGACTTTTCGGGTATATCCAACTAATCATACCAATATTATAAATGTGAAAGTTTGTAGGTTTGAATGTTTGTAACAAACATTCAAACCTACAAACACGCAAACACGGTTGAAGGAATTTGGATGAAATGTGGTATACACATAGCTTATTCTATTACCTAGATTAACATAGAATACTTCCTACAACAGATTTATTTCATTTGAATTCTAACAACTTTATTTGTATTTGTATATATATTAGATTCCGAAATCTGCCGCCTGCTAGACTGAAACCTACTCAGGCTGCTGGTAAATCCGCCACTGTTTGAAAGTGAGAGTGGAAACACTTGACAGAAGTGTCGGCTGAAAGAGACGCACAGTTGACTAATGGTCTACGCTCGATTCGCTCGCCGCACAGGCGATCAAAAGGGATATTAATTAATATTTTCAATCAGCGCTCTGGCTCGAGCTTGTAGCTACAGTACTACGACAGTGCTGGAGATTCGAGACTAAATAAATAAATATCGTAGGACATTACACACAGCGCCATCTGATCCCAAACTAAGCAAAGCTATTATTTTTTTTTTATGTAAGAAGTAATGAGACGAACGAGACGCTCTCGTGATGGTAAGAGATAACGCCTATACATGACCATTACAGGGATACACAGAACTTTGAGTAACAAAACAAAGCCCAGGGCATCACTGCTTTGGCGCTCATTACTTTGAGACTTTCGATGGTTAGTCTCAACAGCCCAGTAATTTTGCTAGCTGCAGTATCCTTCGAACAGGAACACAGTAATGTTTACACACTACTGCTTAGCGGCAGAATAACTGGTACTGCGGTGGTACCTACCTAGACGACCTACCTGCTAAGGAGTTCTACCACCAAGTAAGCTTGTGCTTTGGAACTGATAGAGTACTTTAATACTTTTTTTTGTGAATACATACTTGTAATACACTAGCGGACACCTCGCAGTTTCACCCGCGTAGTTCCCGTTCCCGTTGGAATACAGGGATAAAAAGTAGCCTATGTCACCCGGGGATAGTGTATCTTCCCAACGGTGAAAGAATTTTTGAAATCGGTCCTGCAGTTTCGGAGCCTATCCAATACATATGAAAAAAAACAAACAATCAAATCTTTCCTCTTAGTTCCCTGGAGGAGTTTAAAGACATGACTATGTAATTACTTCTAATAACTTAGGTAATGCTATTCAGGCCTCTTTTATAAAATTAATATTTCAACATGTAATGTTTGTAGTCCAAGCAGACAGTATTGTAAGCGCGAACGACTCTAACTATTTATAAAACTCCCACAGGTGTACTACCAATGATCTTTCAAAGAAATTGATTCGATAACATCTCTCTGTTTTTACGTAACTTTAACGGCTGTAGCAAGACAGGTGGCCTGCTGGGATCGAGTCTGTGTTCTGACATCAAGGCTTATAGATTTAGTATGTAACACGTTCAAGATATTATTGTTTTCAGAGTCCATCTATTTCTGTAGATTATCATGTAACGTAATGGTATAGCAATATTATTTCCAGTATGACTGACTGTTTTACCCTTCCCACAATGATAAGTGATCAGGGGTCAGCAGTGGGAATCCCACTAATCCCATCCCAAAATATTCCATAATCTTAACAATTATAAAGAGGAAAGATTTGATTGTTTGTATTGATTAGGCTCCGAAACTACTGGACCAATTTCAAAAATTCTTTCACTGTTAGGAAGCTACACTATCCCCGTGTAACATAGGCTACTTTTTATCCCTGCATTATCACGGGAACGGGAACTACGCGGGAGAAACCGCGAGGCGTCCGCTAGTAATATTATAAATGTGAAAGTTTGGATGGATGTTTGTTACTCTTTTACGCAAAAACTACTGAGCGGATTGGAATAAAATTTGGTATGGAGGTAGCCGAAACCCTGGATTAACACATAGGCTACTTTTTATTTTGAAAACATGTAGCGGGTAACACCGTGGGGTGCAGCTAGTTTATTGTAAGTATGAATCCTTAGCAGGAGGTTGTCTAGGTAGGTACCACCGCAGTACCAGTTATTCTGCCGCTAAGCAGTAGTGTGTAAACATTACTGTGTTCCGTTTCGAAGGGTAGGTACTGCAGTTAGCGCAATTACTGGGCTGTTGAGACTAACCATCGAAAGTCTCAAAGTAATGAGCGCCAAAGCAGTGATGCCCTGGACTTTGTATTGTTACTCAAAGTTCTGTGTATCGCTGCATTGGTCGTGGACAGGCGCTATCTCTTACCATCAGGAGAGCGTTTCGTTTGTCTCATTACTTTATACATTAAAAAAAGAAAGAAGTATTTGTGTTTAAGCATTTTATCAGTCATCTAACTTCCGTAGTACAAACTTTGCTTAGTTTAGGATCAGATGGCGCTGTGTGTAATGCCCTACGATATTTATTTATTATTATTAGTGTAAGTAATCGACCTTTAATACTGTGCTTAAAGGACTATATCTAGAGCACTATCAAGAGGGATTGTCAGCTTTTGCTCCTGTCAGACGAGTCTCATTAATCGTAGAACTAGAACATATAGTTTCCAATAATAGCTCGTGATGTATATTACATCCGATAAATAACTTATAGAAACGACTTTTTTGTCCCCACCCAATTGTTTCGTACCACATACCACTCCTGGCACTTAGTACACCCTAAGTCAAAAAATGCGTTTACAATTATAATTGTTTTTTTTTAATTTTTTTATTTAATTTTGTAGCGATGATAGCTCAGTGGTTACCGCGGTAGATTCGCATGCCGAAGAGCGTGGGGTCAAACCCCAACAATGAGCTTGAGCTGCCGGTGAAGTAAAACATCGTGAAGAAACCATAGCATGATGGTAGGGTACTTTCTAGTACTCGGCTGGCTAGCTACCACCCTCAAGTTGAAAATCTGCCGCCTAGCATCTAACAGTGTGTTCCGGCAGCCTCACTTCAGAGCCAGTTCCATTCCAGGCTAGGTGGGCTTTAGCATCTTCACCACACCTTCACTTAACATCAGGTGAGCTGTGGTCAAATATCTAGCCTGTCAACTACAAAAAAAAGTATGACATAAAAAAAAAATTAAAAGAAATTAAAAAAAAAGTAACAAAATTATAAAAGCTAACTTGATCTTGAACAGCGGCGGCGGTGGATGTCTGGTATAATAAAGATCCTTCAATGCATACAGCACCTATAGCGTGAAAACAATGGCTTAGGGCGGTCCCGGCATAAAGCCAGCAAGTTGTATCCCCAAAACAATGTATCACACGTCTTAGGCCGTCCTCCCATAACTTAGCATAACATTCAGTTTCCATCGACAGAATCCTCCCCTCGAGGGCCATTCGCTTTGTTATGACGGATGGCCGGTGTTTCCGAGGAGCGTACTTCAACGGATAAGCTGCGCTTTGATAAGGCACAGCGCAGACGAACAATAAAAAACAGTTAATTTTAATAAAACATAGGGGAAGAGAGCGTCACGCCGTTTGCCGTCACGGCACACGAGTCACGACTACTGCCAAGGCGTAGGCGTAGACGAAAATAAATGTTTAAAAAGTATTTTCAACAAGTTATCCCCGCAGAAATGAAGATGTAGGTACAAGTTTAGCAACATTGTAAATTCTAAGTAAGGAATTCGACAAACTTGAAAAAATTAACGAAGAAAATTAACATCACAATGGTTAAGAACAGTGTAGCCTTTTTTCTTGCTTGGTTGGTAGGTTGTGGGACCAACTACTTTCAGTTTTGTGTGACAACCTGTGTTACGTTTTTGACAAATCTTTCTTGCGCAGGCAAGGAACATTTTCTTTCATTGACTTCAAAATGAAAAAAATATTGAAAAACAAAAACAAGTTGGACGTACCAGCTGTTTTACCCAGTATAGACCGGAAAGGCAAAGTGCTGAAGTACATAGGTAACTTCTAAATAAGCGTATACCACCTAAGACTGCAATACTGCTTAACATCAGGGAAGGTCTATATAGAGTAAAAAAACATTAGCTGCGAGTTAGATAATTATTTTATTTAATCTTGCTACATAATATATAATGGATGGCAATCTGATAAAATAATTAATTCCATTACATTCCGTTCCGTTTTATTCTGTTCCGTTCCGTTTCATTCTGTTCCGTTCCATTTCGTTTTGTTCCGTTCCGTTTAGTTTCGTTCCGTAACTGTAACTGTTTGTTGTGTTTTGTGTTACAAAATAAAATAATTTTCTTTCTTTCTTTCCGTTTTATTTAGTTTATCAAAGAATATTTTTTATTGTGTAAAAAAAAACAAAATAATATCAGTGAATTGTCCGAGTTGTCGCTCGTGTGCGTAGAGCCTTAGCCCCAGGAACAGTGAGCGCCGGCTTTACATTACGCTCATTATTGTGACAGCCATTTAAAATTCTCGTCTCGAGGATTAAGAGCAGCTATTTATTCCAGTGTTTATCATTTTGCGACGTTTAAAATAACGCGTGTGGCTGGGGGGCGCGTTTCGCCCCTCATGTTTTGCACGATATTTGCCTCTTTGTTTTCAAAACGGAATTAAAATTCACAATTTGATTTTGAAAAAAAACATATTATATAAATTAAATATTTTTAATTGATTCAGGATGTTTTTTTAAAAATATTTTTTATAAAAGTAAACTTTAATTTATAAAACTAATTTGAATATTTTGGTTTTTTATGCGGTAGTTTATTTTTAATACGTTATCAAACTTTTTATAACGATGACGTCATGAAGTACTTTGACACTCAAATTAATGAGTGTCAAATCCACGATTTACATTTTTATAGTTAATAGGTTAGGTGTTTGACCACAGCTCAGCTGTGCCCTAATTCTCTAACTCATATGAGATTCCATGCTGAAAACGTGTGTAGTGTTTTTAGCGTTATACGCTTTTCATGTTTATTTTGATTCTGGGAATCGAACCTACGACCTTACAGCTCTTGAAGCAAATATTCTACCAAATGAGCTAACATGGTGCAAAAATGACCAGTAATGGACGTTTACGGGGGGACTAAAAACTATGAAAATATAAATAAAAGTAATCAAAATTTTAGCGATGATAGCTCAGTGGTTAGCGCGGTCGGTTAGCATGCCGAAGGGCGTGGGTTCAAACCCCAACAATAAGCTTGAGCTGCCGGTGAAGGAAAACATCGTGAGGGAATCATAGCATGGTGGTAAAGTACTTTCCAGTACTCGGCTGGCTAGCTACCACCCTCAAGTTGAAAATCTGCCGCCAAGCATCTAACGGTGTGTTCAAGCAGCCTCACTAGAGAGCCAGTTCCATTCCAGGCTAGGTGTGTTTTACCATCTTCGACCACATCTTGATTTAACATCAGGTGAGCTGTAATCAAACACCTAGCCTGTCAACCATTAAAAAAAAAAAACATAAAATTGATAAATATCATGCAACCTTAATAACTATTATAACCGTTTTGGCGGGAACGCGGGAAGAGTCGTGTCGCTCTGTTGTATTTTTTTCCAATACATTTAACTAATGTTTTGTCGAGTGTTTATGCATAAAAATGGTGGTGTTTTCTTCATAAAGTGCCGAATTACAAGCGCGAGTGTGGGAAAATGATATAATGTGGTGAAACATGACTTTTCGTGGTGCTTCCAAAACTCCATCGAAGCTTTATAGTAAAGTCGTCATTACTTCACTAAAGCATGACTGGACTTAACTGACACGGACTGGACTTGACTAAGACTGGACTTTGACCATAACTATAGCTAAGAGACAGCAGAAATAACACTTAAGACAAGGCAGTATGGCTTTACAGCTTTAGCCTTCCCGATGGGGCAAATTAAAAAAATCAACCTTAAGGCAAGGAGACGTGTTTACCCCAAAATTGGTTAGCGTGGCCCGTGCTCCCCTAATCTGGCCCATTATCAGTGTTTATTGCCACTTCCCCAGTTATAATCAGGAAACGGGAAGGTATTATTCAAACAACGCGGCTTGCGGAATGATTTTGGTTATTTTTCCCCTCGACTGTTTTCTTTGCTGCCGGTAAATGTTTGCATTGTGTTTAGTATAACATAACATGTCATTAATAACAATGATAGTTAGTTTTTGCAACGATAAGAAAAGAGAGAAAAAAAAAAACATTTTTTTTTATAAGGCTAGATATTTGAAAATACAAATACAAATATTTTATTGGTAACACCAATGTTACAAGTCAATTTAAAATTTGAAATATGTCATTAAATGAGTTTTAAAACACTGATTTTTACATTTCAAAACAAAAATGTCAAAATAAGGTATGTCAATATACAAACAAGTCAACATAAAAAAAACAAGCAAGACACTAAAACATTTTTTGTTTAAAGAGGATTATCGCTGCATGCTAGTGCATTAAAAATGAAAGCGGCCAGTGCTCAGCGATTGTGCTGAGGATTACTCCGCACAATTGCTAAGCACACTGATTTTCAGCACGATGAGGCTCAGTGGTTAGCGCGGTCACTTTAAACCCCAGCAATGAGCTTGAGCTGCCGGTGAAGGAAAACATCTTGAGAAAACCATAGCATGGTAGTTGAGTGCTTTCTAGTACTCGGCTGGCTAGCTACCACCCTCAAGTTGTTCCGGTAGCCTCACTTGAAAGCCAGTTTCATTCCAGGCTAGATGTGCCATCTTCGACCTCACCATCATTTAACATCAGGTGAGCTGTGGTCAAACACCTAGCCTGTCAACCATAAAAAAGGGCATTTTCTCGTACTTGACTGGCTAACTACCACCTTTAGACTGTCAAACAAAAAAAAAAGAAATAAATTTAACCCCTAAAATTGTTGTAAAGATCAGCATTTAAAATTAGAAGAGATGTAAACAAAGCCTTATTACTCTGCCCGTTGAACAAATTCCCTTTATTTTCTGCGCTTTACCATTGATTGGTTAATTAAAAGCCGACCATCCTTTTCATATCTCAAGGCCTCTTAAAATTAAGAGCCTCAATAAATACAAACTGAAGAGTTTCTGCTGTAGGCCTCTTGTAATAAACGGGTGGTCTTAAAATAGGTTTAAGTTATTTACAATTCTTAACAAAAAAAAACATTTTTGCTTATTCTTATCGGTCTCTTTCAGGCAATCTTAGGTCTGAAAAGTTTTATCAAGGAGGAAATGTGTTACAATAAAAATGGATTATAGCGAAATACAAAACATAACAAAGACATTCCAATACACATCCTAATACTTAAATTAGCTACAATGGCTAAAATGCATATCCTGCCAAATACTCTGTCGCCAAGCAGTAGTGTGTAAACGTTACTGTGTTCCGGTTTGAAGGGTACTGCAGCTAGCGAAATTACTGGGCTGTTGAAACTAACCACCGAAAGTTTCAAAGTAACGAGTGCAAAATCTACTGTTTTATTCAATCAATTGAGATTTGCCGCAAATGAAGACGGAAATAAATGCCAGTACCTGTGATTTTACTGTAAAATTATGCTCCATTTGTCAATAAATGGCAAAAAATTATTTGCATGGAAATCGAACCACCTTAACACCAAAAAAAATCAAAGACCTCGACGGTTTCCGCTCGGAATAAGCCCTACCTATTAGTAACCGCCAAACCTTTCCCGACAAACGGCTGCCTCGGAACCTTCTTATAACTTTAAATCATCACATTTCGATGAAACTGGTCCGATTCAGTAATTTCACGTATAAATACGGGCCGTAATAATACAGTATAGCTATGAGTAGAACATTTACAGAGAAACAGCATTCGATTTTAGAAGGAAAGAAAATAATTTTATTTTGTAACACAGAACACAACAAACAGAGAGAAACAGTTACAAAATAAGGGCTCACATCAGCATAATACTGGTCATACTAATTGGTATGACCAGCGCTGGTCTTCCGGTGAGCCCTCGTCGGTCAAACAAAACAAACATAACAAATTACCAACAACAAATATAACTAACAAACTACTATGTTAATAACTCCTCTCAAAATATCAACTTACAAATGATAAAACAAAACATTTTACAAAAAAAAATTGAGTAGACAAGGGCCTTAATTACGTGACGTGTTTTTAGAAGCCCCTTCCCTTGGTAAGATGTGAAATTTGGTTCGATTATAACGTGACATATTTTAATGTAAACCCCACTAATATTATAAATGTGAAAGTTTGCATGGATGGATGTTTGTTACTATTTCAAGCAAAAACTACTACACGGATTTGGATGAAATTTGGTAACACCGCGGGGCGCAGATAGTAATAATATTATAAAAGGGAAAGTTTGCATGTTTGGATGATTAGACGCTTTTTTTTATTTTATTTTTTTATGGTTGACAGGCCAGGTGTTTGACCACAGCTCACCTGATGTTAAGTGAAGGCGTGGTCGAAGATGGTAAAGCACACCTAGCCTGGAATGAAACTGGCTCTCAAGTGAGGCTGCCGGAACACACCGTTAGATGTTCGGCGGCAGATTTTCAACTTGAGGGTGGTAGCTAGCCAGCCGAGTACTAGAAAGTACCCTACCACCATGCTATGGTTTCCTCACGATGTTTTCCTTCACCGGCAGCTCAAGCTCATTGTTGGGATTTGAACCCACGCCCTTCGGCATGCCAACCTACCGCGCTAACCACTGAGCTGTCATCGCTACAAATGTTTTTATGTTTGTTACTCGAAACCGGCTAAACGGATTTGAATGAAATTTGGCACACAGATAAAATTTGTGAATAATAAACAAATAAATAATAAATAAATATCGTTGGACTATACACACAGCGCCATCTGGCCCCAAACTAAGCAGAGCTTGTGTGATGGAAGTCAGATAACTGATAGAATACATAAATACTTTTATATTGTAGTAGATATGATGTGATTACGATTGTCACCAAAACATTACAGCACCCGGACAGATCGAGTCGACTCTCTGCCGTACCCGATGCCGTACTCGGCGGCACTGTGGCAGGCTTACATTCGGTAGACAAATAAAGGAATAAATTGCCGTCCTGTTGTCGCTACCAAGTTTCCCGGCCTTTATTTAATCTTACGGAAAATCTTATGTTTTCACTAGAGAAGGTTCCGAACACTACTAATATAAACGTGGAAGTCTGTCTGTATATGAGATGTAACTAGTAGAGATGACAAACTACATTTCGTCAGGAAAACAAAAAGTATATCACTATCATTTGAGAATCAGTATCATTAGCAGAATGTCTATCAGGAAATTTTGTAGCGATGATAGCTCAGTGGTTAAAGCGGTTGGTTCGCATGCCGTAGGGCGTGGGTTCAAACCTCAACAATGAGCTTGAGCTGCCGGTGAAGGAAAACATCGTGAGGAAACCTTAGCATGGTGGTAAAGTACTTTCTAGTACTCGGCTGGCTAGCTACCACCCTCAAGTTGAAAATCTGCCGCCAAGCATCTAGCTGTGTGTTCCGGCAGCCTCACTTGCCAGTTCCATTCCAGGCTAGGTGTGCTTTACCATCTTCGACCACACAATCACTTAACATCACGTGAGCTGTGGTCAAACATTTACCCTGTCAAACAAACTTGACAGCCCTGTTGGTTCATTGGTAGTATGTCTGCTCCAAAAAGCTAAAGGGCGTGGGTTCGATTCCCACTCAGGGCAAACATTTTGGGTGTAGGTACTGTATGTATTATAAGTATGTATTTACAAAAAAAAGTATTTATGTATTCTATAAGTTATTTACTTGGTGGTAGAACTCCTTAGCAGGAGGTCGTCTAGGTAGGTACCACCGCAGTACCAGTTATTCTGCCGCTAAGCAGTAGTGTCTAAACATTACTGTGTTCCGGTTCGAAGGGTACTGCAGCTAGCGAAATAACTGGGCTGTGGAGACTAACCATCGAAAGTCTCAAAGTAATGAGCGCCAAAGCAGTGATGCCCTGGACTTTGTTTTGTTACTCAAAGTTTTGTGTATCGCTGTAATGGTCATGGATAGGCGTTATCTCTTACCATCAGGAGAGCGTCTCGTTCGTCTCATTACTTCTTACATTAAAAAAAAAAAAATCTGACTTCTATCACACAAGCTCTGGCCCCAAACTAAGCAAGTTTGGGGCCAGATGGCGCTGTGTGTATAGTCCTACGATAATTTTTTTTATTGTTATGCGGTTCATACAATAAAAAGCTGAGGGTGTATTCGAGGGCAAAAGCTTGTACGTTACCTAGTGACATAGTTTGCAGTAAAACTTGTTTCTACTTATAAGTATTGACGCTAGAAGTTCTTGATTACAAACTTGGTTTAGGTAAAGTCTCGGGTGTATTCTTGTTATTGTTTGGATAAGTGAAAATCTCCAAGAAGTACCTAACGCAAAACATGTAAGCTTATTTCACTGAAACCTCGAAGGGCGTGGGTTTAAACCCCAACAATAAGTTTGAGCTTTGAAGGAAAACATCGTGAGGAAACCATAGCAAATGGTAGCTTAGTACTTGGTTGGCTAGTTACTCTGCTGCCAAGGACGAATAGTTGTCAGGCTAGCTGTTTCGCTATAGCTCACCTCATGTTAAGTGTCGGTGTGATCGGTCTGCAACCGCGTACCCGCTTCCATTCGGGATGCATCTTCCATCGAGTGCTTCAGAAGCAAGCTATTATAATTATTGAATTCAAGAGACATTGTTTTATGATTTTGATGATTTTAAAATAAGAGATAATTGAACCACAAGTCAATGACAGAATAGAAAATAGCAGCAGTGAGTCACTGGAGGCTGAAAATCCCACAAACATTATAAATCTAAAAGTTAAACACTACTGAACGGATTTCATGAAATTTGGTATGGAAGTAGCTGAGACTTTGGATTAGCACCGCGGGGCGCAGCTAGTAAATAAATAATAATCACATTGACAATTTATTATAAGGACGTATGATATGATTTTGTCATTTAAATAAATAAATATACATCATAGGACATTACACACAGGGCCATCTGACCCCAAACTAAGCAGAGCTGGTGTTATGGAAGACAGATAACTGATAGAATACTTAAATACTTTTTTTTTGTAAATATATACTTATAATACATACAGTACACCCAGACACAGGACAAACATCGATGTTAGTCACATAAATGTTAGTCCTGAGTAGGAATCGAACCCACGCCCTTCAGCTCTCGAAGCAGATATACTACCAATGAACCAACAGGGCTGTCATTTTTTTTTTAATTTTTAATGTTATTTGTAAATATGACCTAACTTAGGTAGGTATATTTGTATTTGTTCTCCGCGGTATCACGAGTCGGAGCCCTATTGGCCCTCCAGCTTATATTTATGTGAACATCAATCTCTCTATTCAATGTTCATAAAACACCCCACATCATCTCGCTCAACAAATTACAGACGATTTACTAACAAAAGAAGTATGCGAGACTTACAAAAGCTACCAAAAACTGGCTTATCTTGGTAGGTTTTCGCGGCCGTCACTTCGCCTGATTTATTCACTGCAGCCTTGAAATGGGTGTTTGTTATCTCTATTCGGGGACGTGCATCACTTCCTTGTACTTAATCACTTTTCCGCGACAACTGCGACACGAGTAATACCAAGATGCTTTTTAGGGTTCCGTACCCAAAGGGTAAAAACGGGACCCTATTACTGAGACTTCGCTGTCCGTCCGTCCGTCTGTCACAAGCTGCATCTCAAGAACGGTGATAGCTAGACAGTTGAAATTTTCACAGATGACGTATTTCTATTGCCGCTATAACAACAAGTACTAAAAATAAAATAAAATAAGTATTTAAGGGAGGCTCCCATACAGAAAACGTGATTTTTTTGCCGTTTTTTTACAGATAATGGTACGGAACCCTTCGTGCGCGTCTAACTCGCATTTGACCGGTTTTTATTTTAGGATTCCGTACCCAAAGGGTAAAACGGGTCCTGGATGTTACAACTCCGTCAGATTTATTGTTTAAGAAATGTGACAGCCTGCTATTTACAAAATGTATTTACAAAAAAAAAAGTATTTAAGTATTCTATCAGTTATCTGACTTCCATAGTACAAGCTTTGCTTAGTTTGAGGTCAGATGGCGCTGTGTGTGATGTCCAACGATATTTATTTATTTATTGACAGTAGTTAGGTACTTTAGATCATTTATCTGTATGAACTTTTTTCAAGCGCACGAGCAAGGGGAGCAGATAGGCTATTACAATTTTATTCTGGAAGCTCGTAATTTAAAAAGTTTGTTATTTGACTTCGGGACTCCGTTTACTTACATTTTGCAGGAAAGTATTTTTGCCATATTTTCCTAACTTCCATTCGAGTGCGGAAACTTTGTAAATATAATTTGTGATGACAAGTCAGACAATGGCAAGAAACTAAACAACTTCACTGTGACATTTTCAATTTGAAACTAGTTTTACTAACTAACTACTTGTCACGATCCCATTTTTAGGGTTTCGTGCTTTTAAAAGGAGAAAACCCCTTTGTAAACCTTAAAGTTGTTCGCTAACCAAAGAACCCATAGAATACTTGTCGACTAAAATAACGAAATGTAAGAAAAATAAAAGTAAAAAAAATACGTAAGCAATTGTTTTATGAGGTCTGTTATTCATTTATCAACTACATGCGCCCCGCGGTGTTACCAACTACATGTGTTCGGGAAATAAAATAGCCTATGTGTTAATCCAAGACCTCAGCTACCCCCCTGTGGGTTCCCACCTTGTCGTCGGGGGGCTGAGTAGCCGTGACTGGTGACCACGGTGAAACTAAGTGGAACCCGCGGTGGGGCTGCTTCTCCGGTTGTTCCCCCCGGCCTGGTAGAAGCGGTCAAGTAGGTTGCGAAGCTGTGTGGGCGGTATCGCAACTGAGGCGGGCTGCAGTGTCGAATGGGAGACACTGCAGCTGAGGGCTGGAGGCTGCGGCGGGAGAGGATTGTCGGTGTGACGTTGCCGCTTTCTCTGCCTTCCGCGGCCTTGACGGGACCTCCACCGTTTGATGGCGGACGCGGTGGGGCTGAGGAGTACCGGTATGACGGTGCGCCGCTCTCCCTGTCCTCTGCGGCTGAGGTGGCAGGCGGCGGGGCCACTTAGCTGACCTGTCGCATGGGGGCCACTGGCGTCCAGACATGGGGTCGTCTGGCGCCAGTTGCTGTTTGGTCCCTGAGGTGGGTCGCGACTTGACATTTTTATTGGATTGTCCCGACGGATGTATGGGGTGCTTGGCACCTTTCCCCACGAGGTGGTCCGGTGACGGACGAGAGAGGGTTTCTCCGCGCACTCTTCCGGTTTTGGAGGAGTGTATTATTAGTGTAAATTCAGTCATCAATAAACATAATAATACACTTTAAAAAAAACAAATTATATTAAAAGTTTTTCAATTATAAAATTTTGTTCGCCTCGAAGCAGCAACATCATTTCGTTATATGAATATCTTTTAGTTACCAAACTATTTTTTCTAATACGTATGCATTTTTACTAATAAGTTCTTGTAATAAGATTTTCATATAACGTTGTTCGTTTGATTGTGTTCTTTATTATTCTCCTGTTACTGGTTTTGCCTACGGCCCGAATCTTATTAAACCATTTTTAGAATCGGTTTATTCACCCCTGGTTAAATCTTTTTCTAGAAAATAATTTCTTTTGGCAAAAAATACATTTGTTATGATGTACCTACCTATTACATAAATATTCCTTTGTTTAGATTCTCGCAGTTTCTGAAATAAAGTATACAACTAGCAGTGATGTCCTGGACTTTGTTTTGCTACTAAAAGTTCTGTGTATCGCTGCAGTAGTCATGAACATGCGTTATATCTTATCATCAGGAGAATGTCTATCAGGAAATTTTGCAGCGATGATAGCTCAGTGGTTAGCGCGATCGGTTCGCATGCTGAAAGACGTGGGCTTAAACCCCAACAATGAGCTTGAGCTGCCGGTGAAGGAAAACATCGTGAGGAAATCATAGCATGGTGGTAGGGTACTTTCTAGTACTCGGCTGGCTAGCTACCACCCTCAAGTTGAAAATCTGCCGCCAAGCATCTAACGGTGTGTTCCGGCAGCCTCACTTGAGAGCCAGTCCCATTCCAGGCTAGATGTGCTTTACCATCTTCGACCACACCTTCACTTAACATCAGGTGAGCTGTGGTCAAACAACTAGCCAGTCAACCATAAAAAAAAAAAAAAAAAAAAGTACTCGGCTGGCTAGATACCACCTTTAAGTTGAAAATCTGCCGCCAAGCATCTAACAGTGTGTTCCGGCAGCCTCACTTGCCAGTTCCAGTCCAGGCTAGGTGTGCTTTACCATCTTCGACCACAGCGTCACTTAACATCAGGTGAGCTGTGGTCAAACACTTAGCCTATCGAACTTGTCGAAAAATGTCGACTTTAAAAATACTTTTTTTAAAGTAGTTGAACCAGGTGAATTTTTTAATTGTACAACGTGAAATTTCTGAAAGTATTTGATGTTTCCCTTGCTCGCAGTTGCTGGCCCTGGCTTCTCGCCAACAGGGTTGTCAAGCGGTTTCGTATCTCGCAAGAGCCTGCCCGCTCTAGATTCACATTTTCCTTGCTCGCCCAGACTCTTGCATGTTCGCCACCCATAACTTTGAGGATGCCTTCAAATTCTTAAGGTCCGTTCAGAAAATCTGCAACGTTACGTGCAGTTAATAACCCGAATAGTAATAGATGGCCTACGCTCACGCTATGCTTTGTTTTTAATCCAATTGTAAGAGAAAAGAGGGATATTAAAAAAAAACAAAAGTAAATAATTAATTCGACACAAACATTGTGGCATAAACAATGTTTGTTCTGTGTCTGGGTGTTCTGTATTTATTATAAGTTTTTTTTTATTATGTAAAAGTAAGTGTTATGTTAAGCCGAAGATCGGGCTGAGTGGCGTGTCTTGGGAGAGGTCTATGTCCAGCAGTGGACTACAAAAGGCTGATGATGATGATGATGTAAAAGTAATGACACGAACGAAGCGCTGTTCTGATGGTAAGAGATAACGCATGTCCATGACCATTGCAGAGATACACAGAACTTTGAGTAGCAAAACAAAGCCCGGGACATCGCTGCTTTGGCGCTCATTACTTTGAGACTTTCGATGGTTAACCTCAACACAGTAATTTCGCTAGCTGAAGTACCCTTCAAACCGGAACACAGTAATGTTTACACACTACTGCTTGACGGCAGAATATCTGGTACTGCGGTTGTACTACTATATTTATCAAATTTGGTAGACGTGTTTTAGAGTGGAGACCGCGAAGCAGCGTACTTAATCTAGGACGCCCTGAGACTAGATGGAGTGACGATATATAGCTGGTAGTGGCTGGCAGCAAAAAGCAGAAGATAGGGCTGAGTGGTGTGTCCTGGGTGGGACCCTATGTTTAGCAGAAGGATTTTATTAAACAAAATCAGTATTTTTTTTTGTATAAAAACTTAATCTAAAAGTCTGTCAGAGGAGGGATATGGGGCCAGAATACCGGCACCATTGCCGCGGTGGATGGCAATGGTAAGCTTTTAACCAAAGTAAATGCCAGCATTCTGGTCACCTGAAGCCTCCTCTAAATGTTTGCTAGGTTGCTGATGATGGTGACTTTGAGACATTCGAGTGTTGCAACCATTTTAAATGTTCACACGAACACTTTTGCTATTAGTGGTTTGACAAAGCTCTATTTTAATTTTATTACAGGTATCCATTTAAAATTCATTCCTGTCGTGTTTACCATCGTCGACCACACCAGTCGCTTAACTTCCTCTTCTCTTCTAAACGTTGCTGTGCCAGATAGTGTCCATATCTAACTGTGTACCATACTACTTTGTATTTAAAAGATCTCGTACTGTATGGAAGCAATAAATATCTTTTGAACTTCAAGTGAGCTGAGGTCAAACACCTAGCCTGTCAAACAAAAATACAAATCTGTGCTTCAACCTGATTCTTTATTATATTAGGGCATTAAACTTTATCTAGATTGTAAATTGTAAGTTCCAAGTATTTTCATTCATCTAACTTTTTGAAAGTCCTTTGATAAGTTTTGTGATTAGTGACCGCCTTCAGTCGGCAATAAATCTCAAAATTTTGATACGATAAAGGTCCTATCATGATATATTATAGGCTTAATGGGATCTATTGATTGTAAAAGTTCCAAACTAAACGGTACGAGATTTAGAATGTCGATTGATTCTCGGTAGAAAGCCCTTAGGAAGTAGAAATATCTAGCAAATAATTTAAATACAAAAGTTTGCTTCAAAGAACGCCCTTTACTTAGATGTTTTTATTGGAAACCATATTAAAGAGTAATAATATAAAACTGGATTTTATTCTACCTAAATATAGCTATTTGGTTATTAAAAAGCAAAATAAAAAACTTTTTGAAAACCCCACGACGAAAGTAATCGAAAGAGGATAAAATAATTTAAAAACCCCCGACATAAAACTACCTATAAACTTTATAAAAAACCCAAGAATATCCATCAGGGGCTGCCATAAACTAGTTTTGCAGTTTTATAGTAACATGAATAATTTGAGATTTTTTAACGCTATACCCTTAATGGGTAAGCCGTGCCCCTACAGTAGAAACCTTTAGAAGTTGATAGTGATGGCAGCCCCCAACGGATATTCATGGGTTTTTTGCTGAATTGTCACCGTAACACCTACGCGCCAATCAAACCCAAACCCATAACTGAAAACTGCATCAAAATCGGACTAGTAGTTTTGGAGAAAATTGGTAACATGGATTTGCACAAACAATGTTTGCTGTAGCGCCCCCTGGTGAGTTGTCATCGTTACACCTATCTAAGATAATGCACCAATCAAACCCGAACCCATAACTGGAATCTGCATTAAAATCGGACTAGTAGTTTTGGAGAAAAATATCAACATGTATTTGCACAAACAAACATCCTCTCACCCCAAACGCATATACCGTCTCCGTTCCGTCGTTGGATAAAAAGATCACCAAAAGGTCGCTAACAGGAGTTGTAAGTACACAATGTACGAAAAAAAATTGGTTGTAACGATTAAAAAAAAAACTCAGTTCACACGCCAAAGGGCGTCAGTTCAAACCCAAATCAACAATAAGATTGAGTTGCTGATGGAGAAAAACATCGTGTGGAAACCATGATATGATGGTAGGATATTTTCTAGTACTCGGCTACCATCACCTTCAAGTTGAAAACGGTGTCTTCCAGCAGCCTCACCTGAGCGCCATTCCAGGTTAAGTGACTCACTTAAAAGTCAAACACCTAGCTTGTTAATCATAAAAATATAGAACTGGATCAAAAAAAAGTAAAACAAATTACATATCTTGCGAAAACAAAGCATTTTCATTATTCCCACCCAATTGGTGCTCAAAACAATATCCTGAGTAATGCACGCGCAGAGAATAACGAGCCTTATTTCCTGACAGGTGACTGACAGCGTTGTAGGATTAAAGTATGTTTTATACGATGGATTAAACGTTGTGATTGGGAGCAGTACTTAAACTCTGTATATTTTTTAAGGTCATAACTGGTGAATACACCCAGCCTGGAATACTGACTCAAATATAAATTCAAATTTTATTTGTAACACCAATGCTACAAGTCAAATTACGTAATATCATTTCAAATTAAAAAAAACTTTTTACACTAATTAGGTACATGTCTATGAATAAAAATTAAATGTTAAAATAAAGTATGTAAATATAGAAATATGTCAATCCCAGTGATATTATAAATGTGAAAGTTTGGATGGGTGGATGTTTGTTACTCTTTCACGCAAAAACTACTGAACGGATTTGGATGAAATTTGTTATAGAGGTAGCTGAGACCCTGGATTAGAACATAGGCTACTTTTTATTCCAAAATTATGTAGCCGGTAACACCGCGGAGCGCAGCTAGTAATTAAGATGTACGACGCCACAATTCTTTCAGGAAGAAAACAAAACACAAAACATTATTCTAAAATCTATAGATTTTTATATACTTGCTAGTGTGCTATATTTTCACTGGTTATCCCGCACTGTGACGGGCGACGCTCATACACAATGGAGCGGGGCGGGGCGGCGTAAGGAAATTGAAAATAATAATTTCGTTCATTTGATAAAATAGACACTGAAATGGGATAATCAGCAAACAGAAATCAAGGAGCTGTTTCTGAGTTTTTAGAAGTGACACATTTACTGAAAATAGCTATAATTAATAATAATAATAGTTTATTTCTAAAGAATACATGACACATAGGCAGCCCGTACACGTAGCGCGCGATCCGCGATCCGCGATCCGCGATCAATGATCGCGATCCAGACTGATCCTGTACGAAGCGGATTGACGGACTGATGCTCCGGATCGCATAATATCTAGAAATTTTGAAATCATGATCGCGGATCGCGGATCGCGGATCGTGATCATGATTGAACGTGTAAGGCGGCCCATACAGATAAATGGTTCGTAGATTTTATACTTTCCGATTTCAGGAAGAACGGTCAACGGGCACCAAACTAGGCAAAGCCTGTATCTTGGGCGCCCTGTTACAAGTAACTGTTTACTAAGATTTGCACTGCAAGTTGTACAATTTATACTATATATAATTTGTATTGTATATTATATATTAGTAATTATAAGTAATTGAGTAACTAAAACGCCAATACGAGGAACAATTTGTTTGTGAAAACGATTTTATTTTTATAAGATACTAGTGAACGCCTAGCGGTTTCACCCGCGTAGTTTCCGTTCCCGTGGGAATACAGAGATAAAAAGTAGCCTATGCCACCCGGGGATATCGTAGCTTCCCAACGGTGAAAGAATATTTCCTCTTTATAATAGTTATAAGCTAAAAAGATAATAATCAGAAACATTGTTACCTACGGAGAACCGTAGCTTTGCAAATGTTATTGGTTATGAAGTTGCCAACTTTTTGTGCGAGTTAAAATTGCTCTCTAAAACCTTAGATATGGTTTTAAATAATAAACTAATTTAAATATAGGAGAAAATATTGAGATCCTCAATTTCACGGTCAACACTTTTTTTAAAGTAGCTCTCCTGATGGTAAGAGATAGCGCATGTCCATAACCATTGCAGCGATACACAGAACTTTGAGTAGCAAAACAAAGTCCGGGGCATCGCTGCTATGGCGCTCATTACTTTGAGACATAAGATGATTAGTCTCAACAGTTCTGTAATTTTGCTAGCTGCAGTACCCTTCGAAACGGAACACAGTAATGTTTACACACTACTGCTTAGCGGAAGAATATCTGGTACTGCGGTGGTACCTACCTGGATGACCTCCTGCTAAGGAGATCTACTACCAAGTAACCCAGTAGTAGTCTTGGTAGTGTTCAGTTTGTAAGTTCATCATCACAGCTCGACCAACAATCCAAAAAGTGAGCAAAACCATCTGTTGCTTAACATTGTTTCCAAGAACCTCCTCGAACTAGGGTTAGCGGAAGGATTTTGAAAAAAATATCTTCTCGCAACCATAAGAAAAAAGAATAACCAAAGAAGAATAAAGAAAAACCATATTATGGTTTTTCTTTATTCAAAATAGTTTCGCATTTGACCATACTCTGGCTGATGTTAAACAGTCGTGTGGTCTAAGATGAAGCACGCTTACCTAGAAGAAACCTATTTACTCTAGATTTGAAAACACCCATATTGTACCTAAGAGGGAACACAGGCTCCAGCAGAGAGTTCCACAACCTCGCTGTGCGAATGAAAAATGTGGAATCAAAACGCGTTTGTCTGGCCGTGCGGTAGAAGAAAGGTGCAAGGGAACCAGATTGTGCAGTTCAAGTGCACACACTCCGAAATGTATCCGGTAGAAAACTGACAGGCTGGCAATACTACGACGATGCTCAAGACTTTGAAGCCGAAGTTCCGTGGGAAGACGACCCGTAAACTACAATAATTATAAGTTTTCACACCATAATTCAACCAAGATTGGAATTTGCTGTCATTTGTCCAGTTATTGTTTGCAAACAAAAATGAAAAAAAACAGGCTGCAAGCCGACAGTTTGGTGTTAGTGAAAACGGATCGCCGCTAAAGCGTCGAACGTTTTCATTGCTGAACAATATTTCAAAAAGTATTGAAAGTTTGGCTGCTACAGATTGCAAATTTCGTACAAAATGTGGTCAGAATACTGATTTAAGTTCGTCAACTGTGAAGAGAGTTATTATAACTTCAGTAAAAATATGTAAATGTATTTTACTATGGAAACTCACGTGATTTTAATATATTTTCTGTTTTACTTGTGCGGGATTACTCGCGTTTGATAATTATAAAATATTTTATTTCAGGTATGTAAAATAATCGCAGATAAATTTAGACTACAGAGATATAGGAGAAAAATTCAAGAAAATGTTAAAAAAGGCTTTTTTATTGTACTTGTTTAAAATCTCCTTAAAAGAGTATTTACTTGATCTGGTTAAGAGAAGGAATAACAAAACAAGAGACGGCTGTCCCCATACTAAGGCTAACACTTGTATGGAACCAACGTAACGATTAACATTTTTGTTCTTGGTAGTAGGTAGATCTTCTTAGCACGAGGTCGTCAGGCAGGTACCACCGCAGTACCAGACATCCTGCCGCTAAGTAGTAATGTGTAAACATTACTGTGTTCAGGTCTGAAGGATACTGCAGATAGTGAAATTGCAAAGCTGTTGAGACTAACCATCGAATGTCTTAAAGTAAAGAGATGTCCTGGACTTTAATTTTTTACTAAAAGTGATGTATATCGCCGCAATGGTCATAAACATGTGTTATTAAAAAAATATTTAAGTATTCTATCAGTTATCTGACTTCCATAGTACAAGCTTTGTATAGTTTGGGGTCAGATGGCGCTGCGTGTAATGTCCTACGATATTTATTTATTTTAATTATTTATTTATTACTTACCATCGGGACAGCATTTCGTTCCTCTCATTACTGTTTAAATTAAACAAAAATATTATATAGTACAAGTAAAACCACAATCCGCAACAAAGCTTGAATAAAGCTTTTCTTTCGAATTAAGTCCGTTTTGCTATTCGCAGCTTACAGATTAAGCTTTTTCGGTAAATAACGCAAAAAGTGACGCTTTAATGGTCCTTATCGTGCATTTAGCCGCGCTGGTAGCTCGGCCTGCTTTATAGCTGTTTGAGATTTAGTTATTATTTACACTTAAATTTGAGAAACGAAGCTTGCCTGCTCGAGCAAAGTGCCTGATTATCTGAAACATAGCGTAGGTTTCGAATTCATAGCGGTCAGTCCCTGCTAGCAAAATGAACCCTACACAAAAAATCCCTTTTGCAAAAAGTCCCTTTTGTAAAAGGTTCCTTGCGAGAAATGTACTAACTAAAGCTAAAAATACCATTTGTAAATAAAAAAAAATTGTAAAAGTAAAATTAGCAAATTGTCCCAATCGCAATATTTCCCTGTTTTAAAATGTTCAATTTGAAAATTGGTCATAAGTACCTACACATATTAATATATAAATCTATCTGAAGCGTGGCTTTTCATACCTTTTCACATCGTTAGGTGCTTGGCAGCGGATTTTCAACTCTAGGTAGCTAGCCAGCCGAGTGCTAGACAGTACCATACCACCATACTAAGGTTTCCTCACGATGTTTTCTTTCACCTGCAGCTCAATCTCATTCTAAGGGTTTGAACTCCTTTCGACGTGTGAACCGACCGCGCTAACCACTAAGCTATCATCGCTACGCTATCTTAATTACCATAGTACCGCTACAACCGAATATTATAAATGTTAAAATTTGTACGATCGTTACTAATAACGAGTACGAGTAGTAGTACGATAACGCATGTCCATGTCCATTGCACCGATAAACAACTCTCACTGCTTTAGCGCTCAATACTTACAAAGCCAAAATACAACAATATTGATATCATACTGTCTATGATAATTAAAAATCATTAAATATTATAAAAAGTTAATCACTTATTGATGATCATCAATGGTTAATAAATTATACAGAGGAGAGATTTGATTTTTTGTAATAAGCAAAAAATCAAATCTTTCCCCTGTTTGTTTGTTTGTATTGAATAGGCTCCGAAACTACTGGACCGATTAAAAAAATCTTCGTTGGGAAGCTACACTATCTCCGGGTGACATAGACTACTTTTTATCTCTATATTCCCACGGGAACGGGAACTACGCGGGTGAAACCGCGAGGCGTCCGCTAGTTGTAAAAAAATTCACCGAATCGTATTTTAGATATCGAACTTTGATGTTCCAGCCTCGACTAATTCGGTATTTTTTCCTCAGGCCTAAAATAGCTTTTTAACATTCCTTTAGTGATTCCAAAAATGAGGCTCATTGAGAGATGCCGAATGGAAAAATATTGGAATCTTGATGAGCACGTCTGAATATCGAATTTTGTACGGGGAACAAACTTTGACGAAGATATTATGTGAGGTGAGATATTCACGGAACTGGATTGTTTAAAACAAGCTGCGGTTTATGGCTTCGCTCGCGGGGACGTTGTTTTCAATATTTATTTATTTAATTCTTTATTGCACACTTTATAGGAAAACATGTATAAAGGGGGGACTTAATGCTAAAGCATTTTCTGCCAGCCATCCCCTCAGTAAATAACATGGTTGTAGGCGCGCATCAAAACAAACATAATATGTATATATAATACGGATATGTAATATCAAATCATGTATAAATATATAACTATATAAATAAATAAATACAGTAAACAAATAAATATGATAGTCGAAAGTCTTCGACCAGTGAGTGTTACCAGTGATGACTTATGGCGCTGAAACGTGGTCTCTGACTGTGTGCCTTCTTGGTAAGCTCAAAGTAGCACAACGCGCTATGGAGAGGGCTATGCTCGGAGTTTCCCTACGAGATCGAATCAGGAATGAGGAGATCCGTAGGCGAACCAAAGTTACCGACATAGCCCAACGGATTAGCAAGTTGAAGTGGCAGTGGGCAGGGCACATAGCACGCAGAACTGATGGCCGATGGGGCTGCAAAGTTCTGGAGTGGAGACCACGGACCAGCAAGCGCAGCGTAGAACGTCCACCCACAAGGTGGACAGACGACCTAGTAAAGACCGCAGGATCGCGCTGGATGGGAGCCGCTTCCAACCGGTATTTATGGAAGTCAATGGGGGAGGCCTATGTCCAGCAGTGGACGTCCTACGGCTGAAATGATGATGATGATGATGACTACTTAATATAAGTAAATAATAAACAACTATAAAATATACAAAAACCTTAAGATATAAATAAATATGTACTTACATCTTTGTCAATATAGATATAGAAAAGAGTCTGTATCTAGGTAGTACAGAAAACAAAATAATTTTATGAGCCACAAGTGGCGCAAGTACATAATTTGTATAAATGCATGTAACAAAAAAAAATGTATAAATATAAGTAATCCATTATTTTTGTAATTATTTAGGTTAATAAATTTTATGATGAGTTAATTTTTAATTAAAATAATAATAATATGCTAACATTTTTGTGTTTTTTATGTAAAAAGTCAAAGCAACAACATCATAGTTACAATGTAATATTAAAAAAAAACTAGCAAAAAAGCAATCGACTAAACCCCGGCTGTCACGTAAATGAAGGTCCTAAAGTTATTTACTTTTCAATCATCCCGTCTCCGCGGGGCCATGAGTGTTGCCGACCCATTATTGGAGAAAAATTAGAGATTAGTTCTAAGCAACAAAATAAAACTGTGAAACTTACCATGAATAATGAAATCTAGTAAAACTGCCTAAAGAAAACTAAATTAGGGGTAAAATAGAAAAAAATCTAATATATAGGACAAAAAACTGTAGATTACAGCTAAAACTGTAAGGTTTTTTCAAACTGAAATGGCCCTATCGCTAAAACTGTTGGTTCGGTTGGCCACACTGGGCTTGTATTGCATTTTATCAAACTGGCCATAAAGCTTAAGCCTTTTATGGAACGAACCTTTTTTAATCTCACAAAATATGCGCGGACGTCATTCACGGTTATTTTAGATGACAGATACTGGTTTGATTTTTATGGTGACACATCGCTGTATTTCGAATATGAAACAGTTTTATTCACATAGCGAACATACATATGAATAAGTTGCTAGTTTATCGGATTCGTTTCATTGCAATATACAGAACTTTGAGTTCCAAAACAAAGTCCAAGGTATAGCTAAGTGTGCTTTACCATCTTCGACCATGCCTTCACTTAACATCAGGAGAGCTGTGGTCAAACAACTAGTCTGTCAGGCATAAAAGAAATACTTTCGATTAGTCTCTACATTTTAGGTTAGCCTCAACAGCTCAGTAATTTAGCTAGCTGAAATACCCTTCAAACAGGAGCACAGTAATGTTTACACACTACTGCTTGCAGTAGAATATCTGATACTGCGGTGGTACCTTTTTTTTTTTTTTTATGGTTGACAGGCCAGGTGTTTGACCACAGCTCACCTGATGTTAAGTGAAGGCGTGGTCGAAGATGGTAAAGCACACCTAGCCTGGAATGGAACTGGCTCTCAAGTGAGGCTGCCGGAACACACCATTAGATGCTTGGTGGCAGATTTTCAACTTGAGGGTGGTAGCTAGCCAGCCGAGTACTAGAAAGTACCCTACCACCATGCCATGGTTTTCCTCACGATGTTTTCCTTCACCGGCAGCTCAAGCTCATTGTTGGGGGTTGAACCTACGCCCTTCGGCATGCGAACCTACCGCGCTAACCACTGAGCTGTCATCGCTACAAACCTACTCCTGTTAAGGAAATCTACCATCAAGTGCGTACAAGTCTTTATAATTATACTTAGAGATGATCAGTCAACGAGTCAGATCAACTAGTTTCAAATTTCACAGCTGAAATAATAGGAATATTTTCTAAAATATCGTTTCATTTTGTAAGAAAAGAGGGCTTGCACAATCTGCAGTTAAGATAAGTTAACGGAGTTGGCTTCGTGCGCTGATAGCTAATCGATAAGAATGACTATCAAGTATCAGGAATATTCGCTGGCAGCCTATTTCCGGATATTATTCGGGCACGTATTCTGCGCCTTTGGGAAAGCCAAGGCGATTAAGTAGTTATGAGTTCAAAAATTTCGTTTATGATGGAAGTTTAATAGAGATATTAGAGATAGAGAAATTCTATACAAGTAGGGAGGGTTAGTTTGTTATTAGTCTTAAAACTATTTGTGTGTATACCGCAAGGTGAGCAGCGACCCGCAAGCGGCACCCGATCACGAGTATGATTTGTGCTAGCCATCGCCCTCCTCAACCATATCTGTAAAAAGAGAGCGAACATAATTATATACTTGAGGCATACACACAATCCTTGCAAACGCTTACATTCACACTAGTTCCGTTTTCCGTTTCTCTGTGAAAGAGATAATAGACAAAAAAATACCACATCGTTTTTAAAATGAATATTGTTTGAGGATTGTCTGACAATTTTATTACAATCCTCCAATGTCACACTTATATTTATATATATATATAGGTATTTATGCAAGTTGCAAGCCGAAAACAAAGTTACGCCGAAGCTAAACTTACCCTAAACAAACTTAGTGGTATAAAAAAATGTTTGTTCTGTGTCTGGGTGTTCTGTATTTATTATAAGTATGTATTTATAAAAAAAAAAGTATTTAAGTATTCTATCAGTTATCTGGCTTCCATAATACAAGCTTTGCTTAGTTTGGGGTCAGATGGCGCTGCGTGTAATGTCCTGAGATATCTATTTATTTAATTTTTTATTTAAACTAGAAATATGTCCCATGCACACCAAGTTTTGTAGCGAGTTTGTAGTAAAGTCATCATTACTTTACTACGACATGACCTGACTCGACCAAGACTTAATTTATGACTTCGACTAGCTTATGATACTTGAGAATATAAAAAAAAACACTTCATACTCGAAAATACACATAGTGTGACGCCAAAAAAAATGAACAAAAAGTAGTGTCAAATTTCCACATTGTTATTTTTGTTAAATGTCAAAACGTCACGATCTTACTTTTTTCTGCCAATTGGACTGCCAATACCACCAAAAGCCACACGGTCATTATGGCTGTATCTCAGATTAAAAACTACTGAGGGCTGTTTGATGTTGCATATAAATGTAACAGACAGTTTTCTTAAAATGCATTTTTTGTTACTTAAGCATAATTAAACAATTTGAGTTTTAAAAAAATTACATAAAAATTGTAGGATCCTGTCATTCTTTTTTATTTTGTAATGTAAAATAAATAATTGGGGTTTTTTTTTTTTTTTTTTTTTTCTTTGGTTTTGGCGTCGCGTTTTAGCATTTGCCAGTGTCAAGTAATTATATATTTTCAAGTTTCAAAAGTTAAATAAGCGCCATCGTAGCTAGTTTTAGTCAAAGTCGTCTTTGTCAAGTCCAGTTCGTGTCAGTTAATTCCAGTCATGCTTTAGTAAAGTAGTGGCAACTTTACTACAAAGCTTCGATGGAGTTTTGGAAGCAACACGAAAACTCATGTTTCACCACATTATATCATTTTCCCACACTCGCGCTTGTAATTCGGCACTTTATGAATAAAACACCACCATTTTTATGCATAAACACTCGACAAAACACTAGTTTTGGAAAAAAATACAACGGAGCGACACGACTCTTCCCGCGTTCCCGCCAAAAAAACATAATTGGGGTTTCATGCATTGCAAGCAGTTTTGGCAAAGTCAGGCACATCAAGTCAAGAATATAATCCGGCAAAAAATTGGATGAGTACCGTGCGTGATACAAAAATTAATATCCTTGGGTTCAGTATTTAAGAATTTAATAACTTCATCACAGCTCTTTCAAAAAAGTACAAAGTTATTTTGCGGGTTTTTCTGAATGTCGTCTGAATCTTAGATTTACAAACATTAACTTTGTTGGTTATAAATATTGTGAGTTTATACTGTTTTAGTAGGCATGTTTCTTTATCTTTATTTGCTTGCTTGTACGAATATACCATTTTTGGAAAAGAAATTATGATATTAATTTAAATATTTAAAATAATACATTAAAAGATGACTTATTGAGAAAATCTATATTTTAAAACAGGTTCATCATTATTTTAATACAAAGTAGGTAAATGAAAACTTAAATTTACATTCATAGTTCAAATAAACAGTTATTGTTCATCACCTTTACAATTTTTATACGACTGTCCTAAAATGGAGTTTAGAAATAAAACATGGTTTAAATACTTATGTATGGAAGTTTCTTTATTCCTTCGTAATTTTTAAAATAAATATCTACACAGATTTGCGTGTATGAATTCTTTCGTTAGAATCCTTACGTCAAACCAAAAGTATATATAAAAAAATAGTGGCTGTAGGTATCCATTTTCAAATATAAATAAGACCGCAGGAACGCGCTGGATGCGAGCCGCTTCCAACCGGTCTTTGTGGAAGCCAACGGGGGAGGCCTATGTCCAGCGTCCTACGACGTCAGCTATGACGTCCTACGGCTAAAATGATAATGATGATGATAAATGCAAATAAAAAAATCTTTTTATTTTGTTTTTTGGTATGACACACGAGTTTTTTTTTTAATTATTAGACTTGTTACTATAGTATTGTGTCACAGCATTTTGTTATTTTCTCCGGTAGCGAATAGCATAATAAAATACAAAAACAAACTTAACTGAGAAAATTAATAACGCAAATGCCGACTAATAAGTGTTTTTTTTTTTATATTGACATGTTTGGATATTGACATACCTTATTTTGACATGTAATCAGTGTTTTAAAACCCATTTAATGACATCTTTAAAATTTTGAAGTGAGTTGTAACATTGGTGTTATCAATAAAGTATTTTGTATTTGTATTTGTATTTTAAACATTTATTTGTGGTGTCTGATTGATGATGTAAGGATTCTAACGATACACCATACAATCAAATCTGTTCAAGCATTTACCCTGAAAATATTACACTCTAGTTTGGGTAGTCGTGTAATAAACATTTTTTTTTTCCTTTGGTTTTGGCGTCGCGTTTTAGCATTTGCCAGTGTCAAGTAATTAGATATTTTCAAGTTTCAAAAGTTAAATAAGTGTCGTCGTAGCTAGTTTTAGTCTAAGTCCAGTCATGCTTTAGTAAAGTAGTGGCGACTTTACTATAAAGCTTCGATAGAGTTTTGGAAGCAACACGAAAAGTCATGTTTCACCACATTATATCATTTTCCCACACTCACGCTTGTAATTCGGTACTTTATAAATAAAACACCACCATTTTTATGCATAAACACTCGACAAAACACTAGTTTTGGAAAAAAATACAACGGAGCGACACGACTCTTCCCGCGTTCCCGTCAAAAACCGTAATAAACATTATCCTTATAGTCTGAGAAGGAGGCACCAGTAAGGATTCTTTAGTTTATTGTGGAACCCTAAAAATGGAAATATAGCGAAGCGGTAGATATAAACAATCGCATTAAGAGCTCATCGTGTCGCAAACAATCCGTGACTCGTGTCATATTTCTTATCCCGCATATCTGGGTTAACGCATGGTCTCCCCGCTATTCGACGTGCACAGAAAAATACAGATATATAACATGAGTGTTCCAGGTACATAAATATCTTTAGAGTATTTCCGCTCACGTCTTTTTTGTTACAACGGTGATGAGGATTTAATTTAAAATTTATTTCATTTGGCGACAATTTCTAAACATTTATCTATATTTAAATATTTTATGTTTTTAAATCTTATTTGTTTTTTATTACTTTTTATCGAGATATTACAGACAATAATTTTAATTTGATTAAAAAAAAGTTTTTTTTTTTAATTTGCCCCATCGGGCAGGCTAAAGCTGTAAAGCCATACTGCCTAAAAAAAAAAAAGTTGAGTTATCACAACTAGCATAAATACATAGTTTGGAAAATCGAAAAATCTATGCACAATATACTGTTGATAATACGAAAAACCTGTACAAAGGCTGACATGTTCGGCCAATTACTTGGAGTAGAGGTATTTTTATTTTATTGTAAATGATTTTTTTTAAGAGAATCGTGAAATAAAATCGTCATTTCGGGGCTCAAAGTTGGTTTCATCGTAATTGTTCGTTACAATGATCCGAAAACATCCTTTTGACTTGGTAGTTATTTTCCAAGTAACCATGTATGCAACTTGAGTACTGTTATCTCAATAATTAAGATGGAGAATTACCTCTTTAATACAGTTCTTCTATATAACAAAAGAGTGATCATATCCTGCAAATGCTATACTCAAGGCAGCATTCCGTGTGTAGTTAAAACTTCTTACGGTCAATTTAGCCATAAAAACTTTACTTGCGCGATGTAGGCATCCGTCACTGATTGGCTATCGCACATTTCGTACAACATGCAACGCCATCTCTGGACAGAAAAAAAAACGTTCGCAGTCAATACGTTTTCCGATTGTCTCTGTATTATTCTGCGTGTATGTATACACATATCGCTATGATATCGCAGCTTCGTTTTCCTGTTACGTCATGGATTATTGCACTTGATGTATTGGTAGGAACGATATACCTATAATATGTTTACGCCAACCTTTATTACTCTTATGACAGATTCATAACGAAGATGGACAGCAATAGACAAATTGTTCGTGTGCTTCGTGAAAAATAAGTGCAGACCAGAGTTTCGAATGTTTATGTAAGTATAAAAATATTGGTTAAATATTTCGGCCCCACAGTACAAGGGGCTGTGATCTTTGTCAACTTAACACGTTTTTTTAACTTCAAATAAACTTAAATACAAAATATAAAATTCACGATTTTGCGTGTCTTGCGCAGGGGCCATGCCATATTTTGTATCTTTCCATTTATATGTACTGCCGAAGCAAGTACAACAAAAACATGTCAACACCACGGCAAGTTCTACATATTATGTAGAATAAATAGTTGTATTATAACGGCAGGCGAAACAAATACACAAAACACCCACTCGCTATAAAATTATTTATTACTAGTTTGCAGTGCGGGCTGGGTCCTAAACTACAAGTGATAACGGAGACTCTAGACTAGGTTGGTTACAAGGAGTTCCGGGAGCGTCGGCGCACGAGCGCAGCGCGTGCGCTTTGGATCGCGGTAGAAATCGAACTCGCAGTGGAAGCTGGGGTGCGCACGCGCTTGGATTCTTTGCGAGCGCCGGTGCCCCTGCGGAGGCGAGAAGAGAGGGGTAGAAGGTTCCTTCGCCATATGGCGCGCGCTATAGTATTTTACTAAAATATTGACGAGATAAGTTCACGAATGATTAACTGTGGTTAAACATGACTCCGTGTTGCTTTCAAGCTTCACTTAGCATACTTACTTTATGATAATTTTGTTAGCAAATTCATATGAACATTAAAACTTAAAGTTGGTTATATATAAAACATATATACCTATTTAAATTGTACAATGTTTTCACATTGAAAGTCGGTTCGTCGGTTGAATTTATGTGTCATCTTTGTTCCCGGCGCAGGCGTTTCGTCCGCCTGACAGACATTGCAGTATAAATGTACGTAGCAGCACTTTGCCAGCCTATTTAGAAAGGCGTTAAGCCTGGTCAAAAGTTCCTAATAGAATTGAAACACCATGGCTCGGTCGGTTGCATCGCGTCCCACAATGCGCTGTTGCCACGTCGTAGAAGGCACGAGTGAGAGTGAGACGGCGCGCTATGCGTCGTTGCCATGATCTTTCTCTCCTACTCTACAGAACGAGATCCGACCACCGCCGATGGTAAACTTACCCAAACAAGAAAACTCTTGAAAGAAGACGTTGCATAAAAAAAAACGCTTTACTTTACAAATAATATATTTAAGGCATTCGAAGCTATGTAAATTGTATTTTGTAAGCTATATAAGGTCAAAACATTACCATATTTTTAAAAACGTTAACATATTTATGCAATGTATACACTTAATCCATGTTTAATCTTACCCTTTAATCGCAGTTTACACAAATCTGACATTGAACTCTCGAGTGGAATCTCAAAGCTTTGTTAATCAAGCGACTTTAATAATTAAACAGATAATTAGGAGGTTGATTTTCACCTGCATCACACCATCGCAAATCTATAATCGCAATACTTCTACTGCGATTAAGACATTGTGGTAGATTTAGTGGTAGATCCACTGAACCGGAAGTCATTTAGGTAAATACCACCGCAGTACCAGAAAGTCTACCACCAAGTAGTAGTGTGTAAACATTACTGTGTTCCGGTTTGAAGGATACCAAAGGGCCATAGCGTATATTTACATAGTAAAAAAGTGACGTGATGATGCATCCTGAGGATGCAAACGAAGGATGCCCTGAGACTCGATGGAATAATGGTGTTTGTTAGACAGCTGGCCCAATAGCATATCGAGTGGCGTTGCTTTAAAAGAAGTGTTAATCCAGCTAAAGATAGACTGATAATGATGCATCTACGTCCGCAAACTTGCACAAGTGGACCGCGTTTATTGATGGTGATGTGCTAAGGACATCAACAATGTCTCGGTTTTGCCATTTGACGTTGCTGTGGTAATGTATCAGCTACAATTACTAAATGTCATCGAAGTAAACGAAATTGCGTATTTTGCTTTCCTGTGACTTTTCAGTGGTGTCTACGGTCACTAGAATAGTCCTAATGAACTACTTACCGAAATTCTCTAATAAGACAATTTGATGATTATCGCAAATCGTTTAAAAATTTATTAATTCCAATACATTTCGGATAAACAACTATTTAAAACAAAATCATAAATAAACAAAACAAATAAACTATACTATTATAAAATGAACACGCCGTCGAGATCGCTGCCGCGAGGTAGAGTTCCCAGTACGCTGGCGGCATTACCCCGTTGTATGGCTAAGCTTAGCTTTTGACGTAGGTAGGCGCCAGCTCTGGGATTCCCCGAAGTGAATCCCAGAAAAAAAAACAATTATTCAATACATTTTGCAATAAAACACAATATTTTATTGATAATACCAAGTTGTATGTCATATTACAATTTTCTGTCAATATTTTATAACATCAAAAATGTCAAAATGTTAGTTACTAGCGCCCCGTCACGGGTTTGCACAGGTGGATATTAACTTTTTACTTAAATTTTAGTAATAAATATACCCTATGCTACTCAGGGAGAATATAGTATCCTAATGGTAAAAGAATTTTTGAAATCAGTCCAGTTGTTTTTGAGTTTATTCGTTACAAACATACGAAAATCTAAAACTACAAATCTTTCCTGTTTATAATGTTAGTCTAGGTGAAATAATAGTAATGATAAAATTGATTCTATGATCATTGTTCCGATAGTCGTCACGGCGAGCGGCCTTTAAGCGAAGAGTTTCGACCATCATCTTAAGAGCCTAGCTAGGCGTTTCGGTCAAGGGTCAAATGCAAAAAGCAATGATCACACGACACGACACGAAAACGGTGCGCATTGTTAGAAAACTTCTCACTCTGAAGTCCTAACTGTGGTACTTAAAGTTGATGTTTTTTTATGATATTGGTATTGTGTTAAAGACCGGAAAATATCTAATTCAAATATGCAGTAATAATTACTCGTTCAAAAATAAAAGCAGACTCGATCTCATTGCATTTTCCAGTAAGCGAGCCTCATAAAACAGTGTGAATAGAGAAACGTCTGCCATGAAGCCACGGCAAATAGGACACTAAAAAGATAGAAAAGGCACTTGCAACGTTTTTTGCTTAGCTGTCGAAGAATATCCGGATTACGTTCACATTGCCCGTGTCCATTTTATAACGACACGACATAGTTATATTGTAGTTTAACAAGTGAAATTTCACACAATTTGCACAATTTGGTTCTTCCTGCACCTTTCTTTTACCGGGCGGCTAGACAAACGCGACCAAAACATCATCCGTACATGGTGGATGTTCCCCATGTTCGCACAAAGCGTTTTGATTCCACGTTTTTCATTCGCACAGCGAGGTTGTGGAACTCTCTGCCGGAGTCTGTGTTCCCTGTTAGGTACAGTATTGGCGTCTTCAAATCTAGAGTGAATAGGTTTCTTCTAGGTAAGCGTGCTCCATCTTAGACCACACTACTGTTTAACACCATGCAGAGTGTGGTCAAACGCGAACCTATTTTGAATTAAAAAAAACAGCGCCATCTAGTCTCAAAGTAAGCAAAGCTTGTACAATGGAAATCCGATAGCTGATAGAATACTCTTTTTTTTTTAATCTGCCATGCCGAAGTGGGACTGGGCTGGACACGTCTGCCACATGCCAGCGGAGCTATGGATAAAGAACACCACCAGTACCAGGGTGCAGGAGGTGAAACGGTTACGAAAGATGCTCATGATAAGGATTGGACTTCAATAGCACCAAACAGAGAGGCGTGGAAGAGAGGCATTTTCCCAGCAGTGGGACAAAATTGGACTGAAATAATAATTATGTTGTTAATACTAACTGGGAACGGAACCAACACTCTTCTGATTTCGAAACAGAACTACAATGAATTGAGCTAAAATGGAAGTTAAAAATAAATGAATGAGTACTTGTGAGATGCGGTGGCAAGCAGTGCGAAGCAAGATGAGGCCGCACGCGTCTTGCACCCTGCTTTGACTCCTCGAAGAAGGCCACCAGACGTGCCCAATTTAGTCGGAGTACCCAACGTAATTATTATTATCAATACTAAGTACTTTAGTAAAATGGAAACTCGCACAAGTGCAGCCAATCCGCACATCTGCGTCTATTTGTAGCCGCTCTGCTTTACTTAATGAAATTTATGGAATCTAGTAATTGGCAATGAATCTCTCCCTTTTCAAACTACATTTATTTGTATGGCTTTAGTCGGCCGAGCGAATCGAAAGTCTCATACACAAAAAATAATCAATATTGATGTGTATTCCGAGTGTTATTATAAGTAAACAATAAACTTAGCGATTATAGCTAAGTTGTTAGCGTGAGTTCAAACCCCAACCATGAGCTTGAGCTGCCGGGTAGGAAAACATCGTAAAACTTAGCATGTTGGTAGGGTGCTTTCTAGTGCTGGCTAGCTAGCACTCGGCTATCAAGTCGCTAATCTACCGCCAAGCACCTTACGGTGTGTTCCGGCAACCTCTCGTGAGAGCCAGTTCCATTCCAGGCTAAACGTGTTGACAATCTTCGATCCCTCCATCACTTAAAATCAGGTAAGCTGTAGTCAAACTCAACTTTATAGATATACTAGCTGCGCCCCGCGGTGTTACCCGCTACATGTTTTCGGGATAAAAAGTAGCAGGGTTCTGCTACTTGCATACCAAATTTCATCCAAATCCGTTCAGTAGTTTTTGCGTGAAAGAGTAACAAACATCCATCCATCCAAACTTTCACATTTATAATGTTAGTGGGATCAGAGGGCCTAGACAAATGGCATTCGATTAACTGCGACGCTATTAGAAAAGACCGAAAATGTATGGGATTGACATAAGGGGCCGATAAGTCACGTGGTCTATCATTAACGATATAAAATTTGCTAGACAAATGTATCTTTGGTGCGATTCCATAGAATTAATCGTTTTCAACGAACGAACGAATCGCTTAGTTTCATAGAAATGCGTAGCCAAGTGGCACTTTTGACAATCGTTATTGCTAGTTTGCGACTTGATTGGTGGAACCACTAACGACTGCCAAGACCCTGTAGAAATCGAATCGTATCAAAACAAAATGGCGATTTTTGTAGGCAGTGTTCGGTTATTGATTTGTGTTGTGTTGATTTTTTTAATTAAAAACAATATAAAATGCATACGCTGCGATTACTTTGGGCAGCCCAAAACGAAAGTGTCTGGCTTAGACGCCAGAGAAGATTCCGCTCTCGGCAACAAATGGAAAGTGTTGATGAGATGCCGAAATCTTTGTTCATTGAGCATTTTAGGCTTAGCAAAGCTGTATTTAAAATGCTTTGCCGATCATTAAAAGCTTTGACCCCATTGAAAGGGTCTACAGAGATCTCCGTAGAAGCAAAGGTAAGCAGTCTGTAAAGTTATGAATGTTTTTGTTTCACTAATAAATACAGTTTTAATTAAGTATGTACATATCTAGGTCATAGCATTATTTATTATGTTTCAGGTGCTTTGTGCCCTTAGCTTCTTTGCTACAGGTTCAAAGAGTAGTTGGTATAATACAGCACTTAACTCAAAGGACAACAAGTCGTCGTATCAGCGAGGTCGTGCAAGCTCTCAACCACCCAAACATGATAAAAAAGTGGATTGTTTTTCGTCAAACACAGAGAGAAAGGTGCCATATTAAAGAAGAGTAAGTGGATTTCATGTTAAGTTAGGGATCATGCATTTTATTTCACAATATTACGTACTGATGATGAAGTAAAAGAAAATATTCTGTGTTTAATAATAAAAAAAATATCCTATGTTTAATACACTCTTCCTGATGCACGATAAGGATTTGTATGTTTTTTCCAGATTTCAAAGGAGGTATAATTTACCTGGAATCATAGGCTGCATTGATTGCACTCATATAGCAATTGTGAAGCCTGTTACTGATGAGCAATTATATTATAACAGAAAAGGGGATCACTCATTAAATGTTCAGATGGTGAGTTTGTAGTATTTAGGTATTCATTGGAAAGAAAAATGTAGTTCTAATAGGTAGGCATGTTTAGAAAATTATTTGATCATGTGAAGAAAGTAAAACATCACCTAAATTATTTATTTAAAATAAACTTGTATTTTGTTCACAATATAACTAAGTTTTCTGTTTACAGGTTTGCAATCACAACCTAGAAATAATAAATGTAAATTCTAAGTTTGGTGGAGCTACACATGATTCATACACATGGTCTGCAAGTGAACTAGAGACATACATGCGTAGACTTCACCAGAGTAGATAACATGTTTGGTTACTAGGTGAGACATCTTATTTTATTATTACAGTTAACAATTTTTGCACTATTACATACTATTATTATGTTTCTACTGACATTTTATTAAATTAAATGTTATCTTTAAAAATTAATGGCAATATGTCTTGTAACTTTGGTGTCATTAATAAAATATTTGTTTTTGAACACCAAAAATAAAATGAGGACATTCACACAGCATCATCTATCCCCAAACCAAGAAAACTTGCTCTATGGGAATCAGATAGTTGATAGGATACATATAAGCCTTTTTGCAATTGTAAATACTTCTAAAATATACCGAACAATCAATGATTTATTGATGTTTATCACACAAATGTCAGTCCTGAGTCAAACCCACACCCTTCAGCTCTCAAATCAGAACTTCACTAAAAAAGCTAATCAGAATCAAGTAATGTAATAGTTAGTTGTGCTTAAGATTTTGTTAGTGAAATTTATATCTTAACATTACCTATGATGATAGTTATATGTATTTTTGTAGCTTCATCATACCATCACAACTCTACAGATTTAGTTTATTAGTATTTTAATATTTAACAAAAAACAGTTCAATAATAAATTTCTTAATCATTAATATTAGAATTTTGTAACTTTAACTCAACAATAGCACAACCAATACTGTTCACTAAATTAAAATTCATGAAATAAAATTAAACCTTATTGGAAATAGCTTCTACTTACCATAAATTAAGACATCTACTATTTTTTATCCTCGAAATAGTTTACCACTGGATTGCAAATGAAACTAGGATATTTTGTGTTAGTTTATTTTAAATCAGATTGACATAATTGAATGTTATAATGTTATGTATTTGTTTCAGGTGACTCTGGCTATCAACTGCGGCCCTGACTGATGACGCCCGTGTTAGATGCTGCACCTGGATCTCAAGCAGAGATATATACATCGCGCCATGTGCTAGCCAGGAACTTGATTGAGTGTTGCTTTGGTTTGCTGAAATCACGCTGGAGATGTTTGCTGAAAGGCAGAGTTCTTCTCAGGCTTCACAAACATCCAAGTGTTGCTAGCAAGATAACACTAGCATGCTGTGTTTTTCGTTTTGGACTTCCAATCAACCCACACCTTAAATAGACATAATTATAGTTAGTGAAAAAATAAGTATTATTTTGGGCAAATTTGTACCGGAAACGGTCAGGGGTGGATTATTTAATTAGTTTTAAGCTATTATAGCATTTGTTATTTTATTTCACTATTAATGGTAATTCGCTTTTTCTTTGTTCTGTATCTGCTAATAAATAGTATATTAACTTCATATAATGTAGTATTATTATTAGAAATAAATGTGATACATAAAAAGTTTATACCTTTTTCCATTTGTCGGGAATCTTATTTACACCATCACCGACAGAATTTGAAGGCGTTGGCTAATTGGAGCCATAAGCGATCAGTCTTTAAGCGCCCTTGAACACCAAGCTGTGGCTTAGCAAGATCACCGCGACTGGAATGTAAAAGAACAAAGAGCGCTTTTATTTTATGTAAAGTAAACACATTAGATCCCTCATTGACCTCATTAGGTAAATGTAAACTAAAGAATCATTGTATCACGTTAAGAAGACATTGTGCAACTCTTAAAACTGCGCGCAACTATTAAATTATTTACTAACTTAACAATAGGTAATAAGTCAAAGATATTGCATGCCGAAAGGCAGAATATGGTGTTCAATTAATGTACATCTTCCAACTACTTTATATACGCAAATAAATAATATGAATGAATACTATTATTAGTAGTCCAGTGACTGGATGGTGACTGGTCCAGGTATTTCAGGAATAAATAAACATTTTACCTTTCCATGTATTCCAAAAGAGTTGCGAACTGTTGTCCGCTAGTGCGTACTCTTGAGTCCATCTGTAAAAACGCGCAAAAAGAGATTTTCATATTTTGTGCGACTCTTATGCGAAATCATATTTATTTAACTTTGCGTATTCACAGTATTATTTTTTTTATAACTTACCAAATATTTTATTGACGATTCAGTCACAAAACAAAATTTAACAAACTTTTAAAAACTTTAAAAAATTTCGTGTGCGGTGTTGACAACGAACAATGGCGCGCGGAATCTGACGTTTAATTCGTTCAAGTAACGATAGACCATAGACAAAAGGTAGAGTTGTCTAATAAACGAATCGCATTAGCGATCACTGAACGAATGTTACTTTGTCTACCAATAAAATTGCGTTATCGTTAATGCGATAGGAAATGTAGAAATGGAATCGTTATGTAGCGAATGCCATTTGTCTAGGCCCTCAGGGCTGATTAGGATCCTCATTATGTTTTATATCGTCCTGAAAACCTTCCTCCGAGTATGGTGTTATTATTTTCTTTTTAAATATCACTTCCGATACAAAACACCCATTCAAGATTATTACATATTGAACGCTTCCTAAGGGATATTAAGCGACGTTCGAAGCGCGATGTTAGCAACATTAATTTAGTAGAAAATTCCTACGAAATTTTCATTGGAAATTCACGGAGTGATGTATTTCCGGAGTCAAGGATGGCTCATTCTTCTACCGGAAATTGGATTCCAACAGCGCGCTTTCATAGACTCGACTTATTTCATAATAATGACTTTTGCTGTTAGTGGAGCTATAAAGATGCCATGGCGTATGAATATTTACATCCCGTGTCAGCTATTCCTGAAAAAAAAATAAAGAAAGTTTTATACCAATGATAGCTCAGTGGTTAGAGCGGTCCTTTTGCACGCCGAAGGGCGTGGGTAACCTAACCTTTTTTTTTTCTTTTTCCCCAGGGAAATTATTGATCAATACCACCGGCTTCGAAGGAGGCAGGGTAGTTATGTGGGACTCTCCGCCATTGTGGCGGCCTACCCACTAAAAACCCTGGGGTGTTTCTGCCTGGCGCCCGTGTGTCGGGGCTACGGGCACGCTTTCGCACTCTTCCGCGGCATGGGTAACCTAACCTAACCTAAACCAACGATAAGTTTGTGCTGCTGGTGAAGGAAAACATCGTGAGAAATCCATAGCGTGGTAGGTAGGATACTTTCGAGTACTTGGCTGGCTAGCTACCGCCATCAAGTTGAAAATCTGTTACCAATTAAGTGTGTTTACCAACTTCGACCACACCATCACTGTCACTGATCAGGTGAGCTGCTGTGAAACATTTAGCCATAAAAAAATTAATATCGGGCTATAAATGTGAACTAAAAATGTTTTGATGATGATTTTTTTGGCGTTCCCACCAAAACTCTTTACTTATTTCAAAGAGAGTATAATGCAAGTATCTTTTTAAATGTTTTATCGGCATGCCACGTACGTGCATTGTGCCAGAATGTGTACACACGTCTTACCTATACAGCATGACTAGTGAGACACTTTCGATACTGAAGGAGAGTACTTGGTACTCGATTCTCGTTTTAATTATGTAATAAAATTAGGTACTTAATTTTTGGCCCCAATTTCCCAATATATAAATGGATCGTGGTTACACTCCCGATAACGACGTCTTGATCACGCGACAAGTCTTGTCTCCCCGTCGTCGGCTCGAGCGTCCTCACAACGCCCACCTCATGCGTCCGCGCGGTGTCCAAGCGTTGCGTAATTAATTACTTGACTTTCGGTCAAGTTTACCTAGTACTCAGTTAATATTTATTTTTATTGTAACTTTTTTTCTTCCTATGTGATCGCTAAATATTATGTCCTCGACTATCGTAGACGTCTCACCAGTCATTCTGTATAATTGTATACTTGTATATTGTGCTATATCAATTTTTTGTATCATAAGACTTAATATTAAAAACGTGATCAAGGCATATATTGAAAAAAAAACTGGATCGAAGTTAACGATTGAAAATGTGTGATTGTCAATGACAACGCTCGAAAATCGAAAATTAAAAAGGTTTTATTACGGTGGTTCGATTTCCATACAAACAATTCTTTTTCCATTTATGGACAAATGGAGCATAATTTTACAGTGAAATCACAGCTACTGGCATTTATTTTGGTCTTTATTTACAGTACATTATTAGCATAATCTACTGCTTCATTCAAAAATCATATTCATAAATTTGATTTTATGCTATTAATCTACTGCAATTGTGATTTACCGCAGATAAAGACCAAAATAAATGCCAGTAGCTGTGATTTCACTGTAAAATTATGCTCCATTTGTCCATAAATGGCAAAAAATTATTTGTATGGAAATAGAACCACCTTAAATATAATATAATTATGTGTATCCATTACATGGAAATTAACGAAATTTTTACACCTTTTTTATATAACTCGTGTTTAATTATATCAGATACTCTGACTATAGTTTCGGCCACATATTCAATATTATGTTTGTTTACGTATATGCATAAATGTCTATATATCATGTATTAATCAACTATAGAAACAATATTACCGTTTCGATGATCAGCAATTGTCTGTGTTCTGTGTTGTTATCCGCATAGTAAGAGACTTTCACAAAATGATTTATGAGAAAAAGTTTTCGTAACTCCGACGAGCAAGTTCCACTGCTCCATCCTAGCCATCTGGTGTGCCACCACAACTGTCGCACACCTAGACTGTCCTAGATATTGCCGAAGTTTATCTATGCCCACTAGGATATAGATTTCAATAGTTTGGTTGATATAAAGTGAAATTTACAAGCACAAAAGTACTCGAATGATATTTAGTTTGTAGCGATGATTGCACGGTGGTTACCGCGATAGGCTTGTAAATAGCAAGACGTAGGATCAAATTCCGATAATGTGCATGTGGCGGTTGAAAAAAAATATCCGAAGATAATATAATCTGTTAAAACCCAATGCTTTGCCGAATCTATTTAAAATATGACTATAAAAAAAATCGGCTGGGTACAAATGGAACAGATACTCGTATAAATAAACACTCAAATCAACAACAAATTCTAATTTGAAAACATCTCAAAACCCGAAGTAATCGATATAACTAATAAATAATAGATATGGTCAACACATTTTCTCTCTTTTCAAATCGTTTTTTTATAGAACATTCGGCGAATATTTTTTTAAAAGTTGATTAGCTATATGTTTTACCCAATCTCGAGATGATGAAAACACATAGCCTGGAATGAAACTGGCACTCAAGTGAGACTAACGAAAAACAGCACTCGTTTCTCTAGACAAAAAAAAATAAGAATTACTAAAATCCTCAAATGGCGGAGTAACTGTTGTACATATAAAAAAACGAGGAATTGAAAACCTTTCTCGTTTTTGAAGTAGGTTACTTGGTGGTAGATTTCCTTAGCAGGGAGACGTCTAGGTAAATACCACCGCAGTACCAAATATTCTACCGCCAAGCAGTAGTGTGTAAACATTACTGTGTTCCGATTTGAAGGGTACTGATAGCGAAATTACTGGGCTGTTGAGACTAACCATCGAATGTCTTAAAGTAATGAGCGCCATAGCAGCGATGCCCTGGACTTTGTTTCGCTACTCAAAGTTCTGTGTATTGCTTCAATGGTCATGGACATGCGTTATCTCATACCATCAAGAGAGCGTATCGTTACATTTACATAAAAAAGGTCAAAACCATAACATTACGGTAGAGTATACTTAAAAAAAACTAGTACCTACCAAATAAAATATCCTACTTTTTCTTGATAATTCTCAAGAAAATTTCAGCGAGAAACGTGTTATTTTCGCAGTCCTAAAAGTAAATTGGCTTAAACTAAAACCTAACATTAATTAAGGGGTTACTCGAAATGTTGATAGGTCGAATAACGGCTAGACGTCTGCAAGGAAGCTCATAATCTAAATTGGATTTCACTCTGATATTAATTTAAGAACTTGCTGATAATACAGTTTTAATTACATTATCCATCGTTGTCATCAATAGCTATTATCTATTTATTTTATTTTAATAGCTCGTTCGGTCGCAAGATCTGTGTAAGGGATGCATATATGTATTATTTTAATTTAGTAGATGTATTGTGATTGTTTTTTTTTTTTGTTTTGTGTTAATTTGACTGATTTTAATGCAATAATTAAAATAATTTATTGTTTTGACATTTTGATATGACAAATTTCACTTACTAATATTTCTGTATAAATGCATTTAAAATTAAATCTATTTAAAAAATTAAAAAAAAATTAGTAGATAGTAAATATTTAAATTTACAAAAGTGTATTTCCGCTTAAAAGTCGTTTTGATTACAACAGTGATTTAATTATATTTTAATCTAATTTTAAATGTATATTCTTTGCAAGACCTACGTTACATTTGCTGTGTGCTGTGTTCAAACACCTTGTTGCTGTTTGCGTCCATAAATATCGTTGGACATTACACACAGCGCCATGTGACCCCAAACTAATCAAAGCTTGTACAATGGCGGTCAGATAACTGATAGAATACTTAAATACTTTTTTTTTGTAAATACATACTTATAACACATACAGGACGGATACCCACACACAGAACAAACATTTGTTTGTACCACAAATTATTTGTCCTGGGTGGGAATCGAACCCACGCCCTTCGGCTCTTAAAGCACTACCAATGAACCAACAGGGCAGTAGTTTTTGAGTTAATTTGTTTTTTTGTACATAAATACTTTTAATAAATACTCTGTTTGTTCGTTTTTATGTCGCAAAATAACATTTTTTTCTTTCTTTTTTTCTTTCAACTATAAAAAAACCATATTAAACAAATGAAAACTTTAGTGCACGTGAAAAGATATTTTAAACTCCATTAAGTTTATTATTTTTTCTTGTTAAGCAAACTGGTGACAACACATAACTAGGCCCAATTAATAGTGAAGTAGTTGTAACCGAACCGCTAATCAGGAGCGACTATGAATATAAAATAGCCGTAAATTAACCGCTATTTTCCCGGACTAGTTTACTGTACGGCAAATTTATTATCGAGTTGTCAGGAATACTGTGGATAATCTGCCATTCATGTGGATAGGCGTGTTTTTGGCCGTTCTGAACGCTTTGTTTTGGCAAAATATAGAATTACAGGAAAGGTTTCATAAACAATAACTTCAACTGTCAAACAAGAATGAATAGTGTTTTCTAAGGTAATCAACACACTAACAATACCCAGGGTATTATAGGAGTCAATAGGCTGTAATTACTTACTATCTAATGTCCTGTCACTTGCCTCCTTTTTTTAAAATATGCGTTTTCGTAAATCTAAAAAAGAAGAAAAAAAAATTGTCTGTTTAACCGGTGTTTTTGTCTGTTAACAGGCGTTCCAGTTACAACAGTGATGAGGACTTAAATTTAACTAATTTGACAACAACTTATTAATTAAAACCCTTAATCTTACTTAATATCTAGAACTATTTTGACATAAATTTAAAAATATAATTGGACAGAAATCTAGTTAAAATAACCACAAGTCTTAAAATCCTCCTCTCTCTGCAGTAACCAGTTGCCGACACGTGTTTCGCCTCTACACGAGGCATCCTTAGGACGTGTTGACTCTTCGAGCGCTTGGTCGAGACTGAGTGATCACCTTACTTTCCTACTTTCTTTGGCGTTAAGTTTGTATAGGTCCTAAAAATATCGCTGGATTGTGGCCTCTAACAAAACAATTTTAGCTTTGTCATCAGTGAATGTACGTCGATAGCTTCGTAAATCTAGCTATTCGATTACCATATTGTGATAAAATTCCGGTACTGTACCGTAAATTTCGATATGGTACCGTAATGAGCTATTATTAGCCCATAGCGGCGGTGATAGAATGTGTAAATGTGGGCTCGCGTATATGTTACGTAACAAGTGCAAATGAGGCATAGCACGAGTATTGTTAATGCACTAGTTTTTTCACCACATTTTGTCCGCATGACACTCTTAGAATATTTTTCATGTAAAGATAATAAGACATACGAGACGTTCTCCTGGTAGTTTTTTTTTAATAAAGAAAGGAAGAAAATAACTTTTAATTATGTAACACCACAGAACACACAGAAACAATAAACAGCTACAAAATTCTAACTAGCCAGTAATAGAAATGGCTTTTAATTGAAGCTGCCGGAACACGCCTTAAGGTGCTTGGCGGCAGATTTTCAACTTGGTAGCTAGCCAGCCGAGAACTAGAAAGTACTACCACCATGTTATGGTTTCCTCACGATAGTTTCTGAATGGGCAGCTCAACCTCACTGCTGAGATTTGAACCAACGCTCTTCAGTGTGTGAACCCATAGCGCTCACCATTAAACTATACTTACAAACATCAGAAACTGTTCAGGCATTCAGAAGTTATGGTGGAATAACGAAACTCACAAGCTTGTCGAACACACCGTCACTAACATCAGGTGAGCTGTGGTCAGCCTGTCAAATATAAAAAAACATACATACATGAACCCTGAAAACATTACACTCCTTTTTTGGGCAGTTGTGTTATTTATGACTGCGTCAATTCTGCGCGGACCAGTAAAGACCTGGTGAAATTATATCACCGGGATAATCCGGACGACACGGGTGGATTTCATTTATCCGGGTTACCGGAGCACTTGTGCCATCTCGAAAAACGTAAATACACGGGCGAGAAATCTGACATGACACTTTGCGGTTTTTTTTATTGGGTGAAAATAATGGAACATACATTATTACTAGGTATGATGATTATGAAAAGGATACTTTTGTAAAAAGTTAATTATAAAAGTCATTAGGTAAATTATTTTTAAAGAAAGGATCCTAATGCCCAATATTTAGCCACTGCGGGAGGTGGCTTCTTGGAGGTCTTCCAAGGTGCAGGAGTCTGGACAGCGAGGGCACGAGAGAAGGTGCTGCATAGTTTGCGCAGGAGCCCCACAGTTGCACTGTACCATTTCGGCGTCCGAGTATCCCCACTTGGCCATATTGATCCTGCATCGCCCACTTAGGTCCGACTTCCACGTGGGCCATGAGAGGAACTTTACTAAAAAAAAGTAAAGTTGTTGGTATTGTTGGTAGTTCAGCGACCACTTGCCATAAAGTGTGTCGTCACTTGTTTGTAGCACGTATCGTTAACAAGAGGTATCTGATAAGTCGACGGTTCGGTCAAGATTAACGCCGTATGTTGACTTCGTGTGCGTCGTTGCATTTATCGCCAGTTTTCAGAACTTTGTTCGTAAAACCCGACTCACAACGTTTCGATTTTTTTTTCTTTATTTTAATAATACCACCAACCACGGTTTGATTCCCACACAGTACAAACATTTTCTATGACGACATTTTTCTTTATGTAAATGTAATGAGATGTACGAGACGTTTTTCTGATGGTAAGAGATAACGCATGCCCATGACCAATGTAGCGCTACTCAGAACTTTGAGTAACAAAACAAAGTCCAGGGCATCGCTGCTTTAGCGCTTATTACTTTCATATTTCGGTGAGTCTCGACAGCTCTGTTATTCCGCAAGCTGCAGCACCCTTCAAAGTGGGATACAGTAATGTTTACGCACTACTGCTTGGCGGTAGAATATCTGGTGAAAACCGTTTGTTTTTTCACATTGATTATAAAACGTTTCAAAGCAATTTCTTGAACCGAAAATGGAAAAAAAATTATTGAAAATCAAGCAACTTATTTAGACTTATTATTAAATTATTGCAAGTTAAAACACAATTAACTTTCTATTTTCAATTAGAATAATATAAAATATAATAAGGTTTAGTTACGCAATTACTAACAAAATATTACAGGACTTTGCATTTTATTTTTCATCAATTGTTTTTTGTAAGCGCTAAGGTTTTTACAGGACTTTTATGTCGTATCGGAAAGTTAAATTTTTTCGGGTCCGTTTAACGAGATCACGCGGGAGAGACGGGGCCGCGTGATGAGCATTAGCGGCGGCTTGTTGCGAGGGCTCTTCACGTGGACTTACGATGAGATTTTTAAAAAGTGGAGCGGATAAGCGGATCAAGAAGAATTCTATTATTTTGGCTTCCGTAATGTCACAGACTGTGTACAGCTACTACGTGGATCACTGGACGATAAAGTCTTTTCCGGATGACATTTTGACAACTCGTTCATAAAAAATTAAATCCCTTTAAGTAATGAGAAGAACAAAACTTTCTTTTAATGGTTAGAGTTAAAGCCTTTCGTGCTATTGTAGTGATACTCTGAACTTTGAGGGATAAAACAGTGCCACCGCTGCTTCTTTTTTTTTTTTGCTGTTGTATCTGGGTGTTCTGTATTTATTCAAAGTATTTATTTACAAAAAAAACAAACATTGAAGTATTCTATCAGTTATGCGACTTCCATAGTTTTATGTTTATTTTTTATGTAAAAAGTAATGAGACGAACGATACTCTCCTGATGGTAAGAGATAACGCCTGTCCATGACCATTGCAGCGATAACAAGAACGTTGAGTGACGAAACAAAGTCCAGGGCATCACTGCTTTGGCGCTCATTACTTTGAGACTTTCGATGGTTAGTCTCAACAGCCCAGTAATTTCGCTAGCTGCAGTACCCTTCAAACCGGAACACAGTAATGTCTACACACTACGGCTTAGCGGCAGAATAACTGGTACTGCGGTGGTACCTACCTAGACGACCTCCTGCTAAGGAGATCTACCACCAAGCAAGTACAAGAATAGTACAAGCTTTGCTTAGTTTGGGGTCAGATGGTGCTGTGTGTAATATCCTGCGATATTTATTTATTTTAATGGTTGACAGGCTAGGTTTTTGACCACATCTCACTTGATGTTGAGTGATGGTATGATCATAAATGGTAAAGCACACCTAGCCTGGAATTGAACTGGCTCTCTCTCAAATTCAACAGCCCTGTAATTTCGCTAACTGCGAAATCGAAACATACTAATGTTTACAAACTACTTCTTGGCGGCAGAATACTGCGGTGGTACCTACCTAGAACCAAGTGTAGCACTTATATATTTGGAATTAAGAAACTCTTTTCAAAGCTATGAAATATATGCATAAATACATTTTATTTGCTTCTTAGATGTTACCTTCGGAATATTTTATTGATTGTAAACCTCAAGCTGCGGGAATTCCGGCCCGCTGTTTTAATTTTACGCCTCAACGGGTTCATGTTTATTTTGTTTGTAATATTGGGTCCGTTCCGAAATTATTTTTTTACCAGAATAACTTATTTAGGAGATTATTTAAGTAAGTATGCATTATTCAACAATGTCGTACTGTGGGACAAGTTTGAGACACGTTTAAACTGTAAGTACTGTCTTGAGGCTTTCTTTTCGTGTGAATAGCCTTAATAAGATTAAAGAAAGAAAATAATTTTATTTTGTAACACAGAACACAAAAGCAAAATTTAAAAATTTTGAAAAAATCCCACAACGGAAAAAGTCATTGTCACCTATCTAAGATAATGCACTAATGAATTCCGAACCAATAACTGAAAACTGCATCAAAATCGGACTAGTAGTTTTGGAGAAAAATGGCAACATGTATTTGCACAAACAAATAAACCTCCTCTCACCCCAAACGCATATACCGTCTTCGTTCCGTCGTGGGTAAAAAATAACAACAAACAGAAACAAACAATAGAAAAAATGTACAAAAGATTAAAATATCAATAGGCCTTAATAAAAGAGTACTAGACATCGCCATACAGGGAATCCTACGGTGATAACTTGTGACGACTTTTTTACATTTATGAGAAAACTAGCTTCGCCCCGCGGTATCAGTAATTTTAAATATTCATCTAAAATGATGACCATTTTAAGTATCCGAAATATTCCTTAATATCTAGAACTATAATCCGACGTAAACTTAAAATTTTAATAAATTAAAATATATCAACAAAATAACCACAAGTAGGTATTTATATATTTTCCTAGTAACCAGTTGCTGACACCCACTGACACGTGTTTCGCCTCTACACGAGGCATCAGGACGTGTTGACTCTTCGAACGCTTGGCTGAGCGCCTACAAAGATCAAATACACTGTAAACTGTACTTTAGGCATTACGTGAAATGTAACGTAATGTGAAATAAATGGTAGCGAGAATGAGAAAGAATGAATGAACAATTATCCGGTTTTAAAGAACGAAACGATATGAAGCTATGAATGGAACGTAACGTCAATATGAAAGAGATGCCTAGATGCGAGATAATTGTAAGTATGAAAGAGAAAGCTAATTTAGATAACGTATGAAAGGGATAGTGTAAATAGTTTTAGTGATGTTTGAAAGAGTAGAAATAAAGCAATCAGAAGGAACGCCATTCTTTTAGTGCACAACCTTACATGGCGCTGCGGACAGGATGGAAAGAAAGATATTTATATGTAGGTCACTGTTAAATACATTGTTATTCAATATTTTTAGTGAAAAGTCATTTATCACGGCACAAACATATTCTACTATAGAACTAAGACAGCTGTGTTTCGGTTTGATATTTGATAAACCAGAAAAAAAACTGTTTGATTCCATTTTTATTATCCGAACCGCCAAACAGTGCCTGGAAGTCGAAGCTCTTGTCGTTCCGATCTCAGTAGATGCAGGACAAATCGCACTAGGTTGGTTCTTCTAGGCAAGCATACTCCATTGTAGACCGCATATTTGCGAGAAGACGGTTCAACGAAATTCTAAAACCCTATCCTACTGTGAGTATGGATGTATGTTTGCTACTCTTTCACGCAAAAACTACTGAATGGATTTGGGTAAAACTTGGTATGGAGGTAGCCGAGACCCTGGATTAACACATAGGTTACTTTTTATCCCGAAAATGTAGCGAGCAACACCGCTGGGCGCAGCTAGTAAAACACAATATGAAGGTTGGTTTACGTGTTTAAAAAATTATATAATGTAAAATTTTCCTCTAAATGGCTCGGGTGTTCTATAAAAAACATATGAAACTCCATTAAAACTTAGCCCGACTGTTTTATAAGAGAAATTTTATACCTTAGAGAGTGCACAATCCTTTTTTGAAGAATACCGCAAATTTGATAATAAAACTTTCAAAAAGCTTTATCGCTTTATGCGTTCTCTAGTGTGCAGAGTGGCACTTTCAACAATTTTAGAATGTAAGGTAAGAATTTTTATAGTTCAGCAGCTAGGTGGTAGAGATATTTCTTACCATATTTCAATGCAGCCGAAACTTTCAACATGATTTAGCTTAGACTAAAACATAACTGCCCTGATAGCGCATTTGTTGCTGATAGAATATCAACTTCAAGAGCTTTAGTTGGATTCAATTTCCACCACAACAAAAATTTAGTATTAGTAGGATACATGCATATGTACCACATTAGTGTCTACATTTTACCCGTGCGATCACAATTACCTAGGACAAGCAGTCCAACTAGATAGGTCCAACTTTGAAAAAGAGGTCAGTCGTCGAATCCAACTCGGCTGGGCAGCGTTCGGAAAACTGCGCAGCGTCTTCTCGTCCGAATTACCTCAGTGCCTCAAGTCGAAAGTCTTCGACCAGTGTGTATTACCAGTGATGGCCTATGGCGCTGAAACGTGGTCTCTGACTATAAGCCTTCTTGGAAAGCTCAAAGTGACACAACGAGCTAGGGGCTATGATCAGAGTTTCCCTACTAGATTGAATCCGAAATGAGGAGATCCGTAGACGAATCAGAGTTGCCCAACGGATTAGTAAGTTGAAGCAGGACACATAGCAGGGAGGGGAGGTCAATTCCTGCGGAGGGAGATGTCGTGCGGTGTGCCGCAGGGTTCGGCTTTGGGGCCGATCCTGTGGGACATCGGGTACGACTGGGTTTTGAGAGGAGCTCTTAATCCGGGCGCCAACGTAACCTGCTATGCAGATGATACGCTTGTGACTGCCCGGGGCGAGACCTTCGAACAAGCTGCCCGTCTTGCTACAGCAACGGTGGAGGAGGTGGTGGAAAGAATAGGAATGTTGGGACTCCGGGTGGCGCTCAACAAATCGGAGGCCCTAGTGTTTCATGGCCCGCGGCGAGCGCCTCCGCCGGGTTCCCACATTGCTATTGGGAGGGTTTGCGTCGAGATGGAGTCCACGATGAAATATCTTGGACTCCACCTCGACGGAAGGTGGAACTTCCGCGAGCACTTCGCACGGCTAGTCCCCCGATTGATGGGTGCGGCCGGCGCTCTCAAGCGCCTGTTGCCAAATCTTGGAGGACCGAAGGCTGGTAGTCGCCGCCTGTATCTTGGAGTGGTGCGGTCCATGGCTCTGTATGGCGCACCTATTTGGGCAGATGCCCTAAATGCCAAAACGGTCGCTCTTTTAAGGCGACCGCAGCGGGTGATGGCCATCAGAGTCATTAGGGGATATCGCACTATCTCTTACGAGGCGGCATGTCTTTTGGCCGGATCACCTCCTTGGGATCTGGAGGCGGAGATCCATGCAGATATGTACTCATGGCGTACAGATCTCCGTCAAAGGGGGCGTTGGCCAACACCAAGGGAGGTCGAAGTGTGGAAGTCCCACGCTCAGCGGTCCATGCAGGAGGAATGGGAGGAGCGGTTGGCCCATCCAAGTGCTGGAAGCTGGACTGTTGGGGCTGTCCAGCCTGTCTTTAAAGACTGGCTGGATAGGACGTACGGGTCGCTTACCTTCCGGCTTGTGCAGGTGCTTTCGGGGCATGGATGCTTCGGAAAGTACCTGTGCCGTATAGCCGGAAGAGAATCGACGACCGGGTGCCATCACTGCAGTTGCGGCGAGGATACGGCGCAGCATACGTTAGAGGAGTGCCCAGCATGGGTAAGTGAGCGCCGTGAACTCGTCGCAGTTGTAGGGTATGATCTCTCGCTTCCAGCGTTGATATCCTCAATGCTCGGGGGCGAGAGATCGTGGGAGGCGGCAGTTTCCTTCTGCGAACAGGTTATGTTCCAGAAGGAAACGGCAGAGCGCCAACGAGAGGCCAGTACAGACCTCCCAATGCGCCGCCGAAGAGCCGGGCGTCGGAGGAGGGTCTACGCCCTCCTCCAACCCCCATAACAGGGGCCTTGGACGGCGGGCTCGGGGGAGTCCGTCGACCGACAAGAGTAGCCCCTGAGGTGGCGCGCGCGGTGTTTCCACGCGCCCCTCAAGGAAAGAGGGGTGGAGGCTCTCCAGCTCCACCCCTACAAGGGAAGGGTCCCAGGGGACCAACGCCGTCGGGGCCGCGGATGAGTGCGAAAGCGTTCCCGTAGCCCCGGCACATAGGTGTCAGGCAGAAACACCCCAGGGTTTTTAGTGGGTAGGCCGCCATTTTGGCGGAGAGTCCCACATAACCACCGTGTTTCCCCCGGAGCCGGTGGTATCCATTAAGGATTTCCCTGGGCAAAAAAAAAAAAAAAAAAAAAAAAAAAAAAGGACACATAGCACGCAGAACTGATGGTCGATGGGGCTGCAAAGTTCTGGAGTAGAGATCACGGACCGGCAAGCGCAGCGTAGGACGTTCGCCCACAAGGTGGACAGACGACCTAGTAAAGACCGCAGGAACGCGCTGAACGCGAGCCGCTTTTGTCCGCAACCGGTCTTTATGGAAGTCAAAGGGACAGTAGTGGACGTCCTACGGCTGAAATGATGATGATGATGACCCGTGCGAAGTTGGAATGGATCGCTAGTATCTACTAAGCAATATCTAAACCAAATTGCAATCATATCAGCTCCAAATGAGACATAGAGTATCTCAATAATTACGCCAAAGTTAAATTATGCTTTACCGCAAGTCAATCGACTTGGGTTTCATTCAGATAAAATATAAAGTCACGGTAATATTCACAAAGTTGGTTTGGTATACAATGTTCAACTTTATCCTGTTTGTTTTAGAGTTGAAAAGCTGTAAACCTTGAAGAGAGTTTATTACCGCTGCCGAGCATGTCGCATGTCGAAGGTAAATAACATGTTGCGAACGTATCCGTTTGTGATAGGTACTTACTTTGATAGTAAGTACTTTTTCAACTTCCGAAATGATTCGTAACTCATGTTTGTATTCAATTTTAAAATATGTCGTACTTAAATATTTAATGGCAACTGGAAACAGTATTTTTGTATTTTTTTTTATGGCAAACAGACTAGGTTTTTGACCACAGCTCACTTGATGTTAAGTGACGGTGTAGTCGCAGATGGTAAACACACTCAGCCTGTAATGGGAACACGCTCTCAACTAAACAAAGCTTGTACTATGGGAACCAGATAGTTGACAGAATACTTAAATACTTTCCTTTTTTTTTGTAAACACAGACTTATAATACATAATATGAGTACAGTACACCCAGACACAGAACAAACATTTGTTTATACCACAAAACGTTTATCGTGGATGGGAATCGAACCTACGCCCTTCAGCCCTTGGAGCAGACATACTACCAATGAACCAACAGGGCTGTCAAAACCAACAGGGATGTCGAATTTATTTATTTATTATAAACAGTACGGAACGGAACGGAAAGGCACGGCACGGAACGTTACAAGTCATATCGCCAGTCTGACTATGCTAAACCATTAAAACATACATATTACATGTTTATTAATGTAAGAAGTGTCATCTAGGACTGGTATACTCGATGGCGCAGACATTTCCGCTATACTAAAGCACACGTTTGCCGCAACTATACACGTCTTGTGTTAGAAGTCGCTTCGAGTAAGTATTGAGTTCGAGTTGATTCTAGACAGTTCCATCAGACATTGATACCTCAACTTCATCACAAACTCTGCACGTAGATACTCTTTTTATAAATCTCATTTTCGACTGTTAAAAAATGTACTAGTATTTTTCAAATACTAAACAAAATAAGATATCTTAAATTAATTAATCCTATTTACAAATTTAATCTAAAAGTCCGTTTGAGGAGGGATATGTGGCCAGAATGCTGGCAGCATTGCATAACCATAATCATTTTATTCGTAATAAGACAACTACAAGTCAGACATATATAATAATTAATAACTATTCAATTACAAAACTAATAAAATTGCAAATGAAATGTCATTAATAAAAAATAATAAATTGCAATAACAAAAATGTCAAATGAATCAAAATAAATTATATAAAAGATTATTATGTCAAACTAAAAAATAAATGTCAAAATAATAAAAGTACAAAAATAATCATATTACAACTGTAATTAACATTTAAACTCAATGAATTCATTATAGCTGTAGAACTTTACATAACTACGCTGGATGGCAAAGCTAAGCTTTTAACTAAAGTTATCTGTCTTCCATAGCACAAGCTTTGCTTAGTTTGGGGTCAGATGGCGCTGTGTGAAATGTCCTATGATGTAATGATATGAAAGCAGATGCCAGCATTCTGGTCACCTGAAGCCTCCTCTAAATCTTTTAGGATTTTGAGCTGATTTTCATTTGAACCACAAAATTGGCAGTGTTACAAGATTCTAAATAAGATTATTCTGAATTTCGAAAACTAAGTACATTGATTTTTTACTAATAAATTTAGTGAGAAAATAAGGATTATTTTAGTTGACTAATTTCACATTTTATTACCAGAAAAAATATACTGGGTTTCCATTGCCGAAACTTGAGGCAAATTAGGAAAACTTTTAATGAAAATATTAGGTAAGATTTTTCTTTTCGCTTGAAAGTTTTCTGAAAGTGTGTTAAATGTAATTAGGTATTATAATTATAGCAGCGCTCATTTAGTCACTATAGGTTACATTGTAAATATCTCATACTAGCGGATGACTCGCGGTTTCACTCGCGTAGTTCCCGTTCCCGTAAGAATATAGGGATAAAAATAGTATATATACATATTTGTATCTATTATAAGTATGTATTTACAAAAAAAAGTATTTAAGTATTCTATCAATTATCTGCCTTCCATAGTACAAGCTTTACTTAGTTTGGGGTCAGATGGCGCTGTGTGTGTAAAAACACAAAAATACGGACACACAAATCACATGGTAATCACACCGAAAATGACATGGTAGTCACGCACGGTCCCAGATTAGATAACAGCTACTACGTAGTCTACGTATGGTGGCTTTATGTCTTGCGCTCGCTCGGTGCGTAAGGCTGCACAATTCTGGAGTCTTGGGAAAAACTTTAGCCAAAGTTTTCTTAGTATTTTTTTTTGCATTTGTTTTGATTTTATTTCTTTATACGTTTCATATGGCCACTCACTAACATGTTGAAAATTGCTAATGTTCAAACTGTGAGCCCATATCCCCATAATCCCACTAATCCTATAAATGTAAAAGTTTGGATGGATGGATGTTTGTTACTCTTTCACGCAAAAACTACACAACGGATTTGGATGAAATTTGGTATGGAGGTAGCTGAGATCCTGCATTAACACATAGGCTACTTTTTATTCCGAAAAAATGTAGTGGGTAACACCACGGAGCGCAGCTAGTCATTAATAAGAAAAGTATAACAGAAACAGATGTATAAACATTTATTCATCTTTGACGTTCCATAACACATAATAATATATAAATATATATAATAGGTAATAAAATAATAATTAATAGGGATATAATTGTTATTATGTATGTACAGTGTTACATAAAAATCTATGCAAAAATATTTTCTCCCTCTCATTTTTAAGATGACGAATAAATCTAATTTACGATAAAAATGCGAAGTCGACTCTGATCTGTGCTGGTATTCTAAGCTCAATCGGAAAGGTTTTGATTCGAGATCTATACGCTCCGTGTGTAATCTTGAATGAAGATAGACGTCAGTGGAGACTTTAGATGTAAATTTCCAATCAGAAACTTTTCGATCGGTCCCAGAATACGGAGACGCTGAAGTTATCAAAACCACATTTTCGTGAGACCAAGCCGTGATTGATCAATCTGATTTGTATAGTTGATCTGACAATCAAATTTGAATTAATGATGCTGAGATTAGATTTTTACAGATTTCAACGTAAGACGTAGATATCCAGAAATGCTTTCAACAAAAAAATATTTATATTTTTTTTACTGATGACAGACTAGCTGTAAGACCACAGTTCACCTGTTACTAAGTGACAGTGTGGTTACAGATGATAAACACGCTCATGTTGGAATGGAACTGGCTTTCAAGTAAGACTGCCGGTACATACCGTTAAGTGCTTAACGACAGATTTTGAACTTGGCAGCTAGCTAGCTGTGTACTAGAAAATACCCTACCACCATGCTATGGTTTCCTCACGATGTTTTCCTTCACCGGCAGCTCAAGCTCATTGTTGGGGTTTGAACCCACGCCCTTCGGCCTGTGAACCGACCGCGCTAACCACCGAGCTATCATCGCTAAATGTACGAATCCAACAGAATGGAACTCGAGTACTTTCCAACAATGTCCAAATATAAAAATACCTTCTCCTGAAAGTATATTTTCATTTCTGACTATTAAAAATGTCTTCCACATACCCGACATAAAAGGAATACAATAAATACTTACATACATTATGAAAAGATACAGAGTGGCAATATTGTTTTTGTTTTACATTAGACGGCATAATACAATGCAATTAAAAAAAAAACAACTTCAAGCTAAAATGTAATTTTTAAACTTTCAAGACTTGAACTCATAATTACAGCCCCGTTGGCTCATTGGTAATATATCTGCCTTGAGAGCTGTAGGGCGTGGGTTCGATTCCCACTCAGGGCAAACATTTTGTGAATAAACAAAATGTTTGTTCTGTGTCTGGGTGTTCTGTATGTATTATAAGTATGTATTTACAAAAAAAAAAGTATTTATAATTATGTATTCTATCAGTTATCTGATTTCCATCACACAAGCTTTGCTTAGTTAGGGGTCAGATGGTGCTGTGTGTATAGTCCTACGATATTTATTTATTTATTTACATCGTATCGTATCTGTAAGCAATCTACAAATACCTATATAATTTTAAATAAGAAATAATAATTTTCAAATCTGTTTATAAATGACGAAATTCTGGGCTAACAAACGTACAAAATAAACATAATCGAATTGGAAACCTTCGTAAACATCAGTTTTTTTTATTATTGACTGGCTAGGTGTTTGTCCACAGCTCACATGATTTTGAGTGATGGTGTGGTCGAAGATGGTAAAGCACACCAAGCCTGGAATGGAACTGGCTCTCTAGTGAGGCTCCCGGAACACCGTTAGACGCTTGGCGGCAGATTTTCAACTTGAGGGTGGTAGCTAGCCAGCCGAGTACTAGAAAGACTTGAATTTGACGATAGCTACGAGACAATTTATTTCAATTATGAAACTAGGAGATATAAAACACTTGACGCTGGCAAATGCTCAAAATACGACGACAAAAGCAAAGAAAAAAAAGAGTCACCTACATACGCATCTAATTTGTGATAACCAAACCTGTAAAATGAATATCGAACTCTCCCAAACGCGGTAAGCCACAATAAAAATGAATTAGCACCACACTAACTCCAGTAATTAGATCCACAGGCAATAAAACGGAAAGAATCGTCCGAAAGAAATAGGTTTTTAAGCCGACAATATCAATGGCCGCCACTGCCACCACCGGAACGGGCGCTAGGTTACCGACACACTCCGGCCGAAATTGACTTGGAATATCAAAATAATCGAAAGTCTCACAGTTTTTTTTTAGCCATAGCCCAAAGGATTAGCGAGTTGAAGTGGCAGTGGGCAGGGCACATAGCACGCAGATCTGAAGGCCGATGGGGCTGCAACGTTCTGGAGTGGAGACCACGGACCGGCAAGCGCAGCGTAGGACGTCCACCCACAAGGGGACCAGACGACCTAAACGCGCTGGATGGGAGCCGCTTCTAACCGGTCTTTATGAAGTCAATAGGGGAGGCCTATGTCCTGCAGTGGATGTCCAAACGCTGAAATAATGATGATAATGATGATGATGAAGACGAACGAAACGCAAAGAGCAATAAATAATAAGAATATAGTAGTAAGAAATAACATATGTCCATGACCATTGCAGCATACAGAGCTCTGATAAGCAAAACATTGGGCTATGTCGGTCGTTCGTCTTATTTCACATAAAAAACTAAAATAAAAAAATGGGACAGAATATTTTTATGAGTACCCATCTAAGTACTAGTCCCATGCTATGGTTTTACTCGCAATGTGTTCCTTCACCGGCAGCTCATTCTCATTGATGGTGTTTGAATCCACGTCCTTCGGCGTGTGAACCTACCGCGCTATCCACTGAACTATCATCGATACGAATTAAAGCACTTTCTACAATTCCCATCTCACCCTGTAAAAAATATGTTGGCTTCACAAGTCAGTTGCTAAAATCCAACTCGCTGTGTCTCTGCCCTAACACCCACTAAATTTCGGAGCAAATTCTTGAAGTAACTTGCTTAGAAGGAATTTATGTAGTTGTGAGACTTTTGGGATAGTTGCAAGCGGTTGGGAGTTTGCAAAGATTTTTGACCCGACCAAACACTGTTACTAGAATAATAGAACTAACGTACTATCTAACGTTTGTTCTACGCTGGGACAGTTTTTTTGTTTAATTTTTGCGTTGTATTTTGACCATTTGCCAGTTCAAGTATTCTATTTACAAATTTATAAATTGCCTCGTAGCAATAGTTATAGTTAAAGACTCGGTCAAGTCCAGTCCGTATCAGTCAAGTCTAGTCATGCTTTAGTAAAGTAGTGGCGACTTCACTATAAAGTATCGATGGAGTTTTGGAAGCAACACGAAAAGTCATGTTTCACGACATTATATCATTTTCCCACACTCGCGCTTGTGATTCCGCACTTTATGAATAAAACACCGCCATTTTTATGCATATACACTCGAAAAAACACTAGTTTTGGAAAAAAAATACAACGGGGCGACACGACTCTTTCAGCGTTCCCGGCAGAAACCTCTTTTAGGACAGTTTTGTCACAGAATTAAAGTAACATTTGATATTCGATAACGCTAATAGAAAAATAAAAAAATGTAGATATTGGTGGTAGACCTTATCAGGGAATCGTCCAGTCACGCAATGAGCTCAAATTGCTGGTGAAGGAAAACATCGTGAGGAAATCATAGCACGGTAGTACATTTTTTTTTTTTTTTTTATAGTAGATAGGCTTGCGTTTGACCGCCATCTCGCCTGATGTTAAGCGAAGATGCGGTCTACGGTGGAGCACGCTCGCCTAGAAGAAACCGATTCACTCGCGACTTGAAGGTACCCATCTTTAAGGTTCCGTACCCCAAGGGGAAAACGGGACCCTATTACTAAGACTCCACTGTCGCTGTCCGTCTGCCACCAGGCTGTATCTCATGAACCGTGATAGACAGTTGAAATTTTCACATTTTTTTCATTTTTACTTCTGTTGCCGCTATAACAACAAAAACTAAAAAACAGAATAAAAGAAATATTTGGGCTCCCATACAACAAACGTGACTTTCCCCCCGTTTTTTATAGATAATGGTACGGAGCCCTTCGTGTGCGAGTCCAACTCGCACTTGGCCGATTTTTAGTACTCAGCTGGCTAGCTACCACCCTCAATATGAAACTCTGCTGCCAAACACCTCACGAGTTCCGGTAGCCTAACTTGAGAGTAAGTTTCATTCCAGGCTAGATGTGTTTTACCGTCTTTGACCACATGGCCACTTAAGATGAGCTTTGGTCGAACTCCTTGCTTGCCAAAAAAAAAAATTCGCGTTCTCCGTTCACTGTCATTAGGTTCATCTTTATATTTCCATTTTTCATAAATTTATTACTATATAGATCCACAAAGTTATATTTAAATCATAATCTTTACAAATTGCCAGGATGTGAATCGCCGTTGAATTTGTTCCTCACTAGGGGGCGCCCGCGCCATAAAGCGTCTCGGATCCAAGATATACTGGTAAAGAAGTTGTTGTATGGTGTAAGATACAAGCTAACGCGGTTTAATATGTGGTGGTTTAATTATTGAAATAAAAAAAATAGGCAGTACTTACTATCCTACTAATGCTATATAAATATGAAAATTTGTATGTTTGGATATTTGGACGTTTCAAAGTTTGTTACTCAATAACACAAAAACGACTAAACGGATTTGGATGAAGTTTATTACATGTATTAAAAATGTAATAAACATATGTGAATATGACGTGTGTATGTGTGTGTTGTGTCATGTATTGTATGTGTTTTGTGTTTATTCATATAGAATACTTTTTATCTTGAAAAATTTATAGAAAAATGGACTATAAGACGTATCCTACATGAAATTTAGTACAGATGTGTCTACTGGTTATTCCGGGATAAAAGGTATCTTCCATTTTAATCTAGGTAATAAAAGAGTATAAATATCATGACGGATGAAACTATTGCGTTTTAATTATTGACACATTTTCCATTTACTCTCTGAACACAATTTTAAAGTCGACACCGACGAGTTCGCGGGCGCAAGCCAGTTAAGAATACAACAACCAGAAAAGCAAAACTCTTTCCTTGTTTGTTTTGATAAAAAAAAAAAACAATATATTTGTCGGCGTTTGGCTATTGGAAACGGTAGGTACTAATAGTGAAGTTAGCAGCTGATGGCTGACGTTTCGCCACTCTGCCACAACTCCGGGCGCTAGTGGGTACAGCGTGCAGTACGAGTATAAAAGAAGCGGTTTTGCATTGCAGGAGGCCTTTTCAACCTATTGTAGGGCCCACTCAGGGCAAATCAGGTCACCTTCGTCCGGCGACAACCCTAGCCGAGATTCGTGCCAATCTGGTGCCCTTGTGCTAGTCGCCTTTAACCTTTAGTCTGAGCGCCCTTTGCGCTCGCCACAGTCCAGTGACGCTGTAGAGGCCATCTGCGGCCACAAGCAACATTCATTAAAAAAAAATCGCAGGAGGACATTACGTGTTCGGCGGAGTGTCTTTGCAGTAACATCCGAGTACATAATTATCAATATCATTAATGGTGGTTTTAATCCTGCTCACCCATTTACCTACGTCCATCATCAGCGCCTGACATTGAGAGCCAGTTCCATTCCAGGCTAGGTGTGCTTTACCATCTTCGACCACACCTTCACTTAACATCAGGTGAGCTGTGGTCAAACAACTAGCCTGTCAACCATTAAAAAAAAAAAAAAGACATGCACCCTGACTACAATGATGTGGGACACGTTCCTTTTTATTTATTTTTGCAACGTACCTCATGTGACTTGCCCCTCAAACGTTGTAGTAAATCATGTCTCCAAGCTTTATCAGTTGCAACGTTCATAGGCCGTAAAATCTTTTTACTAGCCATCTTTATATGCTCGGCTTTGCAGCGGCTCGAATTTGATGATGGCTTTGAAGGAAATAAAATTTATGGTGAATATCGTGCAGCATATTGGATCAAGGAAGGCTATTTTGTTACCGTACTTAGTTATTGTACTGTTGCGAAATTTGAAAGGTTAAAAGCTTATGTCGAAAAAGGTATCGATAGGGTAATGGCATTTGGAAATAGTGTTCTTTCCCATAAAAATGTAATCGCAATTTACACATCGCGAGCCGTGTATTTCCAGATCGACGTTGCGGAAAATCCAAGAAGTTTATGGTTTAAGTTTTTTTTAAAGAATATTGAGTATTTTTATTATTCTAATACCTATATTAGAGAAAAATACATATTAATTATCTATCTATATCTATACTATTATAAATAGGAAAGATTTGATTGTTTGTTTGTATTGAATAGGCTCCGAAACTACTTGACCGATTTCAAAAATTCTTTCACCGTTGGGAAGCTACACTATCCCCGGGTGATATATACTACTTTTTTTATTCCTGTATTCCCACGGAAACGGGAACTACGTGGGGGAAACCGCGAGATGTCCGCTAGTTTAAAATAATTTTACAAACGCACACAAGCTTTTTTCTTTCATTAACGTTTGTAAGAATTGATACAAGCACTAATTACATGCATACCTATATATAGTGAGATTATAATTAGAAGTAACAGATTTTGTTTTTACAACAAAGACAACAAAGATTTTAAACGTAAACAATCCAACATCTACAACAACGCCTTTATCAAGAGAGCTAGAGAGATTTCAAGATATTCTGCCGTTAAGCAGTAGTGTGTAAACATTACTGTGTTCCCGTTTGAAGGGTACTGCAGCTAGCGAAATTACTGGGCTGTTGAGACTAACAATCGAGAGTCTCAAAGTAATAAGCGCCAAAGCAGTGATGCCCTGGACTTTGTTTTGTTACTCAAAGTTCTGTGTATCGCTGCAATGGTAATGGACAGGCGTTATCTCTTACCATCAGAAGAGCGTCTCGTTCGTCTCATTACTTTTTACATAAAAAAAATAATAGTAATAATCTACTACTGAGGTAGTACCTACCGAGACAACCTTCTGCGAAGATCTACCACCAAGTAAAGATTAAAGACTGAAGGATTTGTTAAATAAACTGCTACCACAATTGCCATATATCTCCCTCACAGTGGTTCTAAGCTATAGCTTAGAATACAAGGCTTGTCTTGTAATAGCTTCGACTTGGTCATTTGAGGTCCGGATAGAAGCCAGTGCGGGTCAGAGATTAATTCCCGTCGTGCAGGATTACGTTGACAAATCTAACATATCAGTGAGGCTTACTAGCGACGGCCTCTGTGCTCGACTAATGAGTGCCAGGCTCTCAGAAGTGATGGCTAGCGTTTTCAATGATAGAGATCAGTTAGTGAATCTGTTTAGTAGCATAGCCATATTCAGTTTGCGGTGGACATGTGTACATTTGTAGCTATGACCTACAACATAATTATCCCGTCTGTTCTTGTGGTACAAACATTTTTTTTTTATTGACATTTTTAAAATTTAAGTATTCTATCAGTTATCTATTATATATACCTATATCTATCTATTCAGTTAACAGCCCTGTTGGTTCATTGGTAGAATGTCTCTTTTAAGAGCTGTAGGGCGTGGGTTCGATTCCCACTTGTGTGCTATAAACAAAATCTTTGTGCTGTGTCTGGATGTACGATATGTATTATAAGTATGTATTTACAAATAAAAAGTATTTAAGTATTCTATCAGTAATTTGACTTTCATAGTATAAGCTTTCCTTAGTTTGGGGTCAGGTGGCGCTGTGTCTAATGTCCTACAATATTTATTTTATTTATTTATTTCTGACTTCCAGAGTACAAGCTTTGCTTAGTTTGGAGTCAGATGGCGCTGTGTGTAATGTCCTGCAATACTTATTTTAATTATGTATTAAGCTTTCTTTTCTCGGTTGCCTGGAAGAGATCGCGCTTAGCGATAAGACCACCACTTGTGGCACTAGCTCATAAGATTCTATGTACTTACTTTTTTTAGGGTTCCGTACCCTACTTCGTAACCCAACTTCCGACTTCACTGTCCGTCCGTCCGTCCGTCCGTCTGTCACCAGGCTGTATCTCAAGAACGGTGATGGCTAGACGGTTGAAATTTTCACAGATGATGTATTTCTATTGCCGCTATAACAACAAATAAAATAAAATAAATATTTAAGGGAGGCTCCCATACAACAAACGTGATTTTTTTGCCGTTTTTAAATAATGGTACGGAACCCTTCGTGCGCGAGTCCGACTCGCACTTGGCCGGTATTTTAATCTTCTAATCCTTAAAAAAAAATCTAGCATTCTTGTACGAAAACTTTCTACAAGTTAAAAGCACCATAAAGAAATAGGTTTTCCCTTCGATTATTGTATTTCTTTATTTACAGGGATTCCTAATCACAGAATAAACGAAAAGGGTATGCACATAACGAGAACAATATGGCGCTATTCTACAGGGGAAACCACTTAAGTACCACTTAAGACCACTTATTATGTCAGTGCTAAGGTTTAGCGCACTTTATTAAGTGGTGTGTATTTTTAGTGACTCGAGATGGTGATTTTTATTAGTGACTGAATATGACAATAGTTATTTTTCCTCTACAACCTTCTGAAAGATTTGACGACGAAACTTTTGAGTGTTTGCCAAAGTTTGTTTGTTTGTTCAATGGTTTTTTTTCCATGTGAAAAATAATGAGACGAACGAGACGCTCTCCTGATGGTAAGAGATAACGCCTATCCATGACCATTACAGCGATACACAGAACTTTGAGTAACGAAACAAAGTCCAGGGCATCACTGCTTTGGCGCTCATTACTTTGAGACTTTCGATGGTTAGTCTTAACAACCCAGTGATTTCGCTAGCTTTAGTACCCTTCGAACAGGAACACAGTAATGTTTACACACTACTGCTCAGCGGCAGAATAACTGGTACTGCGGTGGTAGCTACCTAGACGACCTCCTGCTAAGGAGTTCTACCACCAATTGGACCACACCACTTGACTGTTTACTTTCATTGCTTTGGTTGATGGGCTAGGTGTTTGATCACAGCTCACCTGATGTTTAAGTGACGGATCGGTCGAAGATAGTAAACACACCTTGCCTGAAATAGAATTGGCTCTTACGTGAAAATTATTTTGATATGATATTTTATGGCGTTACGTAAAATATCATGTTATGTAATAATAATCCTAATAAAATAGATCTATAGATACAAACCACGTTTAAATTCTATCACAAGTTATAATTCACTAAAATCAAGTAAATTCTTCCAACGAGAAAAAAGATTCTGCAAGCCGCAATATCGTAAATTCGTGCAATAAATAAAAGGAATTAATTTCGCAGAATTAGGCTTCCTACCTATTGTAACTGAAAATTGTTTTAACGCTAATAAATAATCCCCTGACATTTACTGAACAAAATAAAAAGTCTTTTGACAAATTTATACAAAAAACTTAATCTAAAAGTCCGTCAGAGGAGGGATATGTGGCCAGAATACTGGCAGCATTGCCACGCTGGATGGCAATGCTTAGTTTTTGACAAAAGTCAAACAGCCAGCTAGCATTCTTGTCACCTAAAGCCTCGTCTAAACGTTTGGCCAGGTCTTGATACAGTTCGAGAGCGGCCAGCCCCCACGGTCCTAAAGTTAATAATCTTAATTCTAATATTTCTGAGATTATTTTAAATCGTTAGCCACCGTCGATGGTACCCCCTTAACTTTAAATCCAATCACAAATTACTTATTTTGAATTGGAAACAGCTTCATTGTTTATCTATTTATCGCCACGCATTTCTTCGAATCACGTTTGCATTGAACTTTTTAACAAGTTTCTGCGACGGACAGAGTAATCTAAAACGTCCGTTGAATTTAAAAACAAAAAATCACATTCTATTTACGTGAGGCAAAACTTTTTTATTTGTTAAAACCAGTTTACCAAGTGTGAAATACTGCCAAGAGTTTAAAGCAAAGAAAATATTTAGAGACTTGTCATAATTTTGTTTTACTCATGCGGGTTTACTCACGTTTAATTATGTCAGATATTTAAACGTGGCTTGGTGATCTCTTTAGCAGGAGATCGTCTAGGTAAGTACAACCGCAGTATCAGATATTTTGCCACCAAGCAGTACTGTGTAAACATTGTTGTGTTTCGGTTCGAAGGGTAGTGCAGCTAGCGAAATTACAGGTCAGTTGAGACTAACCATCGAAAGTCTCAAAGTAATGAGCGCCGAAGCAGCGATGCACTAGACTTTGTTTTGCAACTCAAAGTTCTGTGTGTCGCTGCAATGGTCATGGACAGGCGTTATCTCTTACCATCAAGAGAAAGTCTCGTTTGTCCCATTTATTTACAATTATATTTATAATTTACGTTTAAAAAAAAACTCATGACCATAGTTTCGTCGTATGTCCATACACTATTTCCAAATTATAAAGACTAATAGAGCAAACGTGTATTTTTTTAGAGTCTGCTCTTAACATAAACATAATATAATATACACTAAAAAGGGATTAAAATAAAAAAATATATGTTTACAAAGTCATAATTTTAACCGTTTCGGTCAAATAAAAAAAACTCTTAAAATTAAATATTTACTTTAACTTAAAACTAATTCTGAATTCAAGTTCTTGTTTTGACTTTGAATCGTTGCACCAATCAATAGCGGTCAACGCTCGCCTGAACAAAATAAAGTGAATAAAAAAGAAAGAAAACAAAATCTAAACCATTCTTAGTTTACGAACGATTTGGAATTCAACGAAGAGCTTACACCGATAAGATGAAGCTTTGCACTGAACGCATTAATTACACTGGCTAAATAAATTACCAACAACCATGGATGAAAGAATAAAGATGGATACCGCCAGAGTAAACTAGCCTTGTTTATTAAGGCCAGGAATATTCATAGCTTTTGCTATTCTAAGCTATGCTTATCTTTATTCTATTACTATTTATTTTTGAAGAAGAAAACATAACAAGTAACAACAGGTCAGTGTAAGTATCATTTAATATCAGGTTAGCTGTGGTAAATCACCTAGCTTATCGACCATAAAATAAAAACCGGCCAAGTGCGAGTCCGATTCGCGCACGAAGGGTTCCGTACCATTATTTATAAAACTGCAAAAAAAATTATCACGTTCGTTGTGGCTTCGTTCCTGGTGCAGAGGTTGGCCATTGCCATTCAGCGTGGGAATGCGGCGAGTGTGATGGGCACCTTTGCACCGGGAACGGTCAGGGGCGGGTTATTTTAGTTTATTAAGATATTTGATTGATTGACATTATATGCCTTAATTTTGACGTTTTGGTTATAATAAATAAAAAGTTAAATATTTATGATATTCTGTTTTTAGTAGGTATTTGTTGTTATAGTGTCAACATAAATACATCATCTGTGAAAATTTCAACTGTCTAACTATCACGGTTCATGAGGTACCTCCTGGTGACAGACGAACAGAGGAGCCTTAGTAATAGGTTCCGTTTTACCCTTTGGGTACGAACCCCTAAAAAAATAAAAAAACAGTATTTTGACGGTAGAAAAATCCATACATTAATAGTATTTGCGTTTTTCATTACTAGGAACGGAATTTTAACAATAGGTACGTTGTGTCGAAAATAGTGTAACTCACACATATAAACGTGTAGCTATAGATACGCCAACTGTTCTCCAGGAACAATGATTCTATACCCACTCACACACTTACACTGTCTATAAGTCACTCAGTACAGTACATTTTTTATACCACAATAGATTGAATTTGGATGTAAAAAATAAATCAAAAAAAATAAAGCAAAATTTATAAGTAAACATTATTTTCTGCCTAAAAAGTTATACCTACATCATCACCTACGTCATTTTTCCATTCATATTTAAAAATATAACATATGTCAAAACAATGAAAATGTCAATGAAATAATATGTCACATGTAAAATAATTTTGTCAATATAATTGAATGTCAATAAAAACAAAATTATTATAATTACTTACTAGTAATTCAATAATCTCTTAGTTTTGAATGATCGTCAAAGAACTCTAACAGTCTTAATCTGAACAGTCGTGATGTCTCCTACACGCAGGTAAAATATTATCCACCCTTTACGCCACACCCTGTATATGATGCCAGATGTCGAGGCGAAGTTCTATCCATGTCTTTTCTTTATTCCTGCCTATCCTGGCCAATTTTACAAAAACAAAATTAATTGTTAAGCGGAAAAATAATTATTGCCGGGTCGTTAGGGGCTAATTTAATAGCATTATTAATACCGTACTCATTAGCTCAGTTTTATAAAACCCGCACTTAAAGTTTATGGAAATTGCTTTGATAATCTTTTAACGTTTCGTTACATTATACTCTCGATGCAAATGTTCCTGCGAGATATTCTCGCGTGAGTTTGTGAATGTAATCATTAATAATAAACGTGTGTTTTAATATTGAAACAGTTTCTAACTTTAGATAATAAATTCAAGCGAATTTTAATCAAAGCCCTTGGTATGTTTCAGGTTCAAATATTATTGGACTGAAATTTAAGTAAATACCTTCATAATACTGGTTTAGGCTACAAACTTACTTGTATTTAGTTAAGAACCATGGTTAATTAGCATTTTAATAATTGGTCTGGTGTTTATTTTTTTTAATGAGTCTGTAATTTTTATGATTAATCTTTACCAAAAAATAGGTTCAACCAGTAAGTAAAATAGTCGATAGTTCGATAATTTTTTTATTGACAGAAATAAATTTTCAGTACCTACATACAAAATGCTGATATGCTGGTATATACTTTGGTCAAAAGCTAAGCATTGCCATCCAGCGTGGCAATGTTGCCAGCATTCTGGCCACATATCCCTCCTCTGACGGTTTTTAGACTAAGTTTTTTGTATACATTTTGTAAATAGTATAATTTAAGGTATTTTTTATTTTGTTTAATAAATAATGATTATCATACAAAATATAGATTGTTAATTTAAGCAGTAACGTTAATGATATAACCATACGACTCGATACTCACGATATTTCGATTAAAATTTGTATTTGTATTTGTATTTGATCGATTTGATTATGTACCTACTGTAAAGTACATTGGATTAAAGTTCTGATTAGAAAATTTAAGTCAAACTTTAATATTGCAGGTATTTTAAAATGATATAATATTACGAAAGGTCAATTTGTCTTTAATTAATTTTTTTTAGTTACAATGACATTGGTCAGAGTCAAACCATTCTATAGAAATCAGTGTCGCCAATTCAAAATATTATTTACGGTTGAGCGCTAAGCTCATTCTTTTCAGTACCTAAATATCACTTCACAATATTTAATAACTATTCATAAAAATCGAATCAAGCTGGTGTAATTCAGTAATAAATTGGTAACAACACTAGTATTTAAAAAAAAGGCTGAGAACGTGACTGTTTTTGAGACGTTTAGTAATAATTAAAATTAAAAATTGCATGCTACTATAAAGTAAGTGCGAAAAGAATACTCACTCTATTCAGTTAATTATTATTTTATTGTTTCTTTCAGCATCGTTCCAGTTTACATTCTAGGCTCTTTCTCAAATGCCAAAACGGGCATTTTATTTTTTGACGACTACAACAAAATTAAGTTTACAAAAATACCTACATACATATACTCGTAATTAGAACAGACAAGAGGATTTCCGTACAGTCAAACTTGGAAGTAATTCGGGAAAGGTATGCAGGCAGCGGTGAGCTAAATTTGACAGGACCGCGTGAGTAGGGTCGAATCAGTCCGCACACTCATTCCTCACTGATTTCCACCCTGTATCACTTCTGTTAGGTCATACCTGAATACAAATACATTTTAAGGTTCAGCTCGCATGAGAGATAAGCGAGACCCGCCCAACCTTTTCACGCTATGTCTATTCTGGTATGATATATGAGAGACTTACCGAAACGATCGTGTTTTACCGATTTTTTTCCCGCTCCCCCTCTGTTTGTTTATACCTTATAGACTGCGCTTGTGCGGGACGTTGATTTATTTTGAGTGCTCTTGAATTTCGGTGGCGGATTGAAGGGCTGTAAAGGAACCGCTATCTTAGGAAAAGAGATTAAATATTTGCTGAAGAACGTATATGTCAGCGGTATTTGAGAAATATAAGAAAAGATCGCAAAACCGCCCTCTCGCTAGAACGAAACTAAAACAGATGTTCTTGTGTTTCTTTTATTATTTTATGATTAGTGTTTGTAAGACATTTAAATTAATAGATTTGTAGTATTGCTAATTTAAGTTGTTGTTATTATTTATTTGTATTTAGTAAATTTTTCAATCAAAATTAATTAGAAAAAATATAACATTCAATTGAATGAAATTGCATATATGACTTTTCCGTGATGTATACTGTCACTAGAATAGTTTCAATGAACAACGTTGGGAAATTTAACAATTAGCTTGGTTTTCTGTTGAAGGAAAACATCTTGAGGAGCCCATAACATGGTGGCGGGATACTTTCTAGTACTCGGCTGGCTGCCAAGCACCTAACAGTATATTTCGGGCGCCTCACTTGAGAACTAGCTCCATTCCAGTCTAGGTGTGTTTACTATATTCGACCACACCGCCACTTAAGAGAGACGTGGTCAAACATTTAAGGGGCCATTCATTAATTTTTTTTTTTTGAATGATTGACAGGCTAGGTGTTTGATCACAGCTCACCTGATGTTAAGTGAAGGTGTGGTCGAAGATGGTAAAGCACACCTAGTCTGGAATGGAACTGGCTCTCAAGTGAGGCTGCCGCAACACACCGTTAGAAGCAGCACCGTTGGCGGCAGACTTTCAACTTGAGGGTGGTAGCTAGCCAGCCGAGTACTAGAAAGTACCCTACCACTATGCTATGGTTTCCTCACGATGTTTTCCTTCACTGGCAGCTCAAGCTCATTGTTGGGGTTTGAACCCACGCCCTTCGGCATGCGAACCAACCGCGCTAACCACTGGGCTATCATCGCTACAAAATTGCGTCATTTCATGATTTTTTGACCCATTCCCCGTCCTTATCACAACTGGTCACATTTGTGAGACACCCCAACTACCTAGTGTGATGTCACATATTTTGCAATTTTACATTTAGAAATCTATGAAATTAGATATAAAATATTGTGTGTATTTTGAAAAATTGTGATGTCACAAAATTTGGTACACCTCCCCGCCCCTTGTCACACAATGTCACACTTCGTCCCCTAACTAGTCAACAAAAAAAAATTTAAAAGCTTGTCTCAGGAGCTTTAAATTAAAAATGTGATAGAAGTGCAAAAACAATTATAAGTATGTCATTTGTTGTTGTGTATATTTAGAAAAATGTCTTTTAATTTACAAATACGAAATCCGTACGATACAAACACATTCCGCGATACAATGTTGTCGAGAAACTTGGCGTCTAAGCGAAAATAATTCTGCTAATATTTTCAAGATGGCCTCTAAGCGTTAAGTGCAATTAGGAGAAACATCTGCCAAATCCTCAGCAAAGGGTGGAATTAGCTGAGACGTGAGGCTCCAGACGTGATTAAGGCTATCTGCTATTATCGTAGAAACCCTGAATCATCAGGTCTCTAAGTGTCTTACTTACGCACAGCCACAAGCCAAAACCTTACAGAGGTTTCACTCACCTTCGGCGATGATAAAATAAAATTGAAAAAGTATATAGACAATAGACAACAGTTTATTTGTGACATAAAACAAACGAAGTTCAATTACATAAACAATATATACAAAAATAAATAACAAATTTAGTTAAAAAAATAAATAAATTGGACACAAAGAACGAACACCTATTGTATCTACCTACAAACCTACTTACTTTTTTTTTCCTTTTTTATGCTTGACAGGCTAGGTGTTTGACCACAGCTCACCTGATGTCAAGTGAAGGTGTGGTCGAAGATGGTAATTCACACCTAACCTGGAATGGAACTGGGTCTCGAGTGAGGCTGCCGGAACACGCCGTTAGATGCTTGGCGGCAGATTTTCAACTTGAGGGTGGTAGCTAGCCAGCCGAGTACTAGAAAGTACCCTACCACTTGACCATGCTATGATTTCCTTACGTTGGAGGATTACAGGTAGGTAGATTACATGTAATCACTACGATTTTCGTAAATTATAATTCGATTATAATTATGTAATCGTCTAGCTATTGAGCTGTCATCGCCACATGTATTCTAATTCAGACGTATACATAATACGTGTGAAAAGCTGATATCTTGGACGTTAAGTCCAGTCATCCACCCTTTTGCAAATTCAAGAAAAGGTCGTAGTTGACTTGCATTTTCATTTAGATCTCTTTTCAAGCAATTATAAGCTTTATGCTTTTCGCGATAAACCACAGATTACAGAAATAATGACTTAATGCACCGCGAGGAAAATTTATTTCAGTCGGATTTATTCCTTTGTAATGAAACTGATGATGGCGCTAAAATTAAGGGGGAAAAGGCGCCATAATTCCTTTGGATCTCTCGTAATATTTTATGCGGCCACCATTTTAAATTTTTGTTGCTATTATAGCTCAGTGGTTAGCGCGGTCGTTTCACACGCCGATGAGCGTGGGTTCAAACCTCGACAATAGTGAGCTTGAGCTGCCGGTGAAGGAAAACGTCGTGAGGAAACCTCAGCATGGTGGTAGGGTATAGAAAAAAAAAACAATCAGTCATAAGAGTATTATGTAAATAGAGTAAATAAATATCTTAAATTAAATAAATATACACATAGTACAGATGTCGTTTTTTATTAAGAAAGAAAGAAATTATTTTTTTAATTTGTAACAAAACCAAACCGACAAATTAATATAATAAAGAGACAGTTACAAAGTAGTTTAAAAAAAAAATTGACAATGCATTGTCAAACTTGACGACATCTGGTAGTGAATAGCCAGTAGCGCCCTTTAACATTTTTATTTATCCCACAGGAACCTACCATTTTTATGATATAAAAAGTAGCCTATGCCCTTTCTCAGACTCTAGACTATCTGTGTATCAAATTTCATTTAAATCGGTTCAGTATTTTTGGTATGAAAGCGCGACAGACAGAGTTATTACTTTCATATTTATAATATTAGTATAATTGGTAAGGAAGTAAGATTCTTTCATAATGTCTTACGCATATTTGGTGCGCCACAAAGACTAATTTAATTTTTGTCGCAGGCCGCTCTTTGAAAATTATTTTATTAATGTAATTCTAAAAGTAAAATTTTGCTAAAAACGAGCGCCTGGGGGGTTCCTTGCCGCGTTCAGGGGATATTACGGATTCCGGGCGTGTTACATACGTCTAATAAAGAAAACTCATGATCAAAGCAAGTCGTGAGTTACGGAAATTGCGGTGAAAAGGTTTATGCGGTGACTGGTATTTAGGCTTCGATGAGGTGGGGTTAAAAAGGTAGAAGTTTGTCCACATAAATAAAAACGTGATGTTCAAAGGATACTACTTGGAACTAACTTACGAGTAATATCTCAGATATCTTTTGCGATTCTTTTACGAGAAGTTTGAAGCCCTGTTGGCTCATTAGTAGTATGTTTGCTTCAAGAGCAGTAGGACTCGATTCCCACCCTGGACAAACAAATGTTTGTTCTGTGTCTGGGTATTTTGTATGTATTATAAGTATGTATTAACAAAAAATACTATTTAAGTATTTTATCAGTTAACTTAATATATATCTTTCTATTAAGTACAAAATACAAATACAAATATTTTATTGATAACACCAATGTTTTTGGATTTTTTGGTGGTAGATTTCCTTAACAGGATACGTCTTGGTAGATGTCACCGCAGTAGCAGATATTCTGCCTCTAAGCAGTAGTGTGTAAAAGCAAACATATTATTTACAGCGTCGGTAAGAAAATTCCAAAAATTCTATTGCGTAAGAAATAACAAAATGGCAACACCAAAAGTGGATAAGTTTTAGCTAAATGTTCGACATGCAAAGGCCAAAAAGTAAAAAAAATATATTAAATGTGACTTTGACATTGACAGTTAGTTGTCATTGAATTTCTGTCTACCTATCTCTTCTTCTTTTTTGTTTGACGCCTCATTTTGTGCATTTGCCAGTGTCAAGTGTTTTGATTATTTTAAGTTTCATTAGTTAAAAAGTAGTCAAAGTCCAGTCGATGGAGTTTTGGAAGCAACACGAAAAAACATGTTCCACGTCATTATATCACTTTCCCATCCTGGCACTTGTAATTCAGCACTTTATGAATAAAAAACCACTATTTTTATACTCGAAAAAACACTAGTTCTGGAAAAAAATGCAATGAGGCGACACGACCCTTTCCACGTTCCCGCCAAAACTCTTCTGCCTATCTGGATTTTAACTGCATTCTTCATACATTTATCATATTGGAACAAATACAAATGAGTTAGCAAATTGAGCCAGAGTTTTATTAAATCACACGTTACAAGTTGTACAAAAATAATAACGAATTACCAAGAACCAAGACAAACATGTGCCAAGATTTCTTATGGAGCGATATAACGTTAGTATGTTCAAAAGACGGTGTAAATCTCCGCTCTTGAGTAATTGCAGTAATTGTAAGAAGTAATTCAATACAGTACCGCCTCGAGAACGTTTATACGCGTTTCGTTTAGTATGACCACTATGAACGCTAATTACAGGCAAGAAATCTACTTGTATGACCTCTATCTTTAAAGTTTTTTTTTCTTTCAAATGATGTATCTGTTTGTTGTTAGATACCTCATTGTTATTACAATTTTGCCTAGTTGAGACTAACAAGTAATTTTAATATAACTTGTTATGCTAAGTAGAGCATAACCTTTAAATAAATAAAGATTTTTTTTATAGCACTAGACACTAGAACGAATTAAAACACACACACAATAACTGGATCATAAGTAAATATTATTCTCTTTTAATGATATTTATGAAATTGTTGCAGAGATATCCAATGGGTTAATTGAATTGCATTTTGTCACTAATTTGTCATTAAAAAACTTACAGAATAATATACCTTATCGATTAAGAGGTTCTTAAGTCTAAATTAAAAAATGTCAAATGTCAATTCTACATCTTTCAGAGTTTTTTGTTAAGTTTTCGTCGTTCGTTTTTTTTAATGGTTGGCAGGCTAGGTGTTTGACCACAGCTCACCTGATGTTAAGTGAAGGTGTGGTCGAAGATGATAAAGCACACCTAGCCTGGAATGGAACTGGGTCTCAAGTGAGGCTGCCGGAACACGCCCTTAGATGCTTGGCGGCAGATTTTCAACTTGAGGGTGGTAGCTAGCCAGCCGAGTACTAGAAAGTACCCTACCACCATGCTATGGCTTCCTCACGATGTTTTCCTTCACCGGCAGCTCAAGCTTATTGTTCGTTAGATATACTTTATTATATTTGGATTCAACACGCGAAAACTCAAGATGTTTACTGTTCGTACCTTTGACTGTACGTTTTTCGAATAAAATAAAATCACAGAAAAATTGTAAGTAAAAATTAAAAAGTTTTAAAAAGTTTTTGCTGCTCCTGCAAATTTAACATTTTTTTTCTTATGATGGTCAACCTGTCCCAAGTACAGTGTTGAGTGCTGGTAATGAAACACTCTAATGCGAGAGTTTATTCTCCCTCGCGGAGGCTCGTAGGTGTTGTGTGTAATTTAACAAGCTCTTACACATCAACACTCAAAATATGATGTTATTTCTGCTATTTCATTTTGTGCAGATTGGTTGACAATTAAAGCATCTAGCAACCCTAAGACTTATTATGTTAATTATTTACTTGTAACGTTGGTGTTATCAATAAAGTATTTATATATGTATTATTCGATTATGCGTTTAACTTCTATCTCTCTTTACATCTCTTTTTATTTGACATCTTATTCATATTTTAATTATTTGTTTAATTTCATATTATTCACCATTGACATTTTTTTTGACTTCGAATGAAATAATTTGAATTCGAATTTAAATTTGAATTTGAATTTGACTTTGAATTTGAATTTGAATTCTATCGTTTATTTGGTTCCCATAGCACAAGATTTGCTTAGTTTGGGGTTAGATGCGTTAAATATTCTAAGTTTCATTTTGATACAACTGTTTTAAGTTAAAATTAAATTCCATGATTTGATTATACTGTTACTTACTTACAAAGCGTTTTAAAATAATCAAACCTACACTCCATAAGAGATATATGCTACTACTATTTTTTCTGTGACTTGAGTCAGTGAGCTGACTGAAATAACAAAGGTATCAGATCTAAGATATTCTACATAATCATATGCCAGATCCAATCTCTCGAGCACTATTTACATAAGTGCACTGAAGCAACAACACAGTATTGCGATTGAGTAGACAATCAACAGAGATACAGAAGCTGATTTTGTTCCGAAGTTAGCAGCAGAACGCAATCACGTAGCTGCTAGAGACAGTGGCACGGTGGTAAACACAACAGCCGGCTACATTTGTATGGAGTTTTATATTTAGTTGTTATGGAATTAAAAACGTTCCATAACTAATAAATAAATAATAAATAAATATCGTAGGACATTACACACAGCGCCATCTGACTCCAAACTAAGCAAAGCTTGTACTATGGGAATCAGATAACTGATAAAATACTTAAATACTTTTTTTTTTTGTAAATACATACTTATAATACATACAGTACACCCAGACACAGAACAAACATTTGTTTTATATCACAAAATGCTTGTCCTGGGTGGGAATCGAACCCACGCCCTACAGCTCTTGAAGCAGACATGCTACCAATGAGCCAACAGGGCTGTCAACTATACCAATACAACGAGATCTCAAGTTGCAATGTAGTACAAATAAAAAAAGTATCATAAAAAGACTATATTGTGCACACCAGAAATAAAAATGTATCTACAAAGTAACGTCACAAGTGAAAGTGTTATCATCCAGACGGCTAGGAATGTAAAATAATAAAACACACACATTAAACTAAAAGTACATGGGAGATTTTGTAATTTTTTTTTCAATTCGAAATTTTTTTGTCGAATTTCGATGATGCATTTATAAATGCGATGGTCATGGACAGGCGTTATCTCTTAACATCAGGAGAGCGTCTCGATCGTCTCATTACTTTTACATTAGAAAAAAAAATTGTAATAATATGAAATAATTGTATGTGTGTTATAAATAAATTATTTTAAACATAAGATATAATTGGTTATGAATTAAAATAAGTACACATTAAACAGCAGGAAGGAAAACATCAAAATTACATTTATACATTGTTAAAAAATATGTATAATTCTTAGCAAATTATACTTAGAATAAACTGTACACATGTACATTTTTCCTTTTTTACGAACTTTCTAGCTGCGCTCTTTCGCTTCCTGCGCTTTTCAGGACTACCCCCAATAAACAATAGACAAAACTTTATTTTGACAAAAAGGCTAGGTCTCTTCCATTTTAAACCGCAGTACTGCTTAACACCATGCAGGGTATGGTCAAACGCAAAGCTACTTACAATAAAAAAGCAAAAAAGACAGATAAAAATACAACGAAACAATCTTAAAAACACTTTTGTGTTGCAAGCCGTCCAGAAAAACGCATAATGCCATCTGTACACAACCGGTGCTGATCTTCTGTCAAAGCCCACGCATTTATAAGACAAAATACGGCTAATGGAATAATTAATTATTTAAAAACAGTTCTTCAGTCAGCTTAGTTGCGAAAAGATATTACATAAAAATAGGTATGTACCTAGTCTTGCCATAAATATTGTAACAAAGAAAATTTATTTTTTTCTTTTGCAAATAACATTTATTACTTTTACAGTGTGTTAGTTTAATACATAAATATAAAACAATTTCAAATATAAAAAGCTTATTCGAAGTGGTCTCCATTGGCTACAATACAGTGCTTTAAACGTTGAGGCCAGTTATCAATAGAAGTACGCACTCTTTCTATGGGCAAATTCTTCACTGCCAATCGTATGGATTGTTTTAGGGACTCCAAATTATCATGGCGTTTAGAGCAAGCCGTACTCTCTAAAACTGACCATAAATCATAATCCAGCGGATTAAGATCGGGACTAGACAACGGCCAGTCTTTAGCTCTGATGAAGTCCGAAACGTTCGCTTCCAAACAAGACTGCGTGGACCGAGCATTATGACCGGCGCCGAGTCTTGCTGGAAGGACCATACTTGGTTATTGAACATGGTGTTGTTAACTACTTAACTACCTTCTCAAGAATGGTATCTTGATACACTTGTGCCGATGTTTTGATACCTTTTGAGACCTTTTTCACAAAAATATGGCTCAGTCACTCCTTCATAGCCAACACCCCACCAAACCATCACTGAAGTCGGATAATGCCCACGTTGCACTCTGTCGACTAATTGGGAAGCTTCCTTAGAGCTTTGAGCATAAATACGGTCATTTTGTTTGTTAAAATGTTGCTCAATTGTAAAAATTTTCTCATCCGTAAACAAAAACTTTCTGTGACCTCCTTTTGCGTACCGCTTCAGTAGTTGTTTCGATTTTACCACCCTATTGTTTTTTAAATTATCAGTTAAGAAGTGACCAGTGCATCTCTTATAGGCTGCAAGTCCTAAGTCATCTTTTAAAATACGCGACATGGTTCTAGGTGCCATCTTCATCTCCCAAAATAAAATCTTTTGCTTTCGGACAGGATTTCTTCGAATTCTACCCCTTACTGCTTTGACCACCTTTTTCGTACGAACACTACGTGGACGGCCAGATCTTTTTCTGTTACAAACAGAGGAGGTCTCATTGTACCTATTAATAGCCCGGTACACAAACATTTGACTAATACCAAGCGTATGAAGAGTTTTAAAAATTGCATTTGGCTCCATACCTACTTTGCGTAGTGCAATCACAGCGATTCGGTTCTCTTTGTCACCCCACTCCATATTAATATCGCAAAATATTGTACAATTTATTGGCGCCAAAATGAAAAAACACAATGAACAATCATATAAAAATTACAGATTCCAAATTCAAATGTAATATTTTGTTTATTTTTAGTTTTAACAGTATTTATGGCCAGACTAAGTATAGAAAAGACGTACATTTCCAGCCTAAAAGTAACAGTTTTTTCATAGATTATCTACTCAATGATATCACTTCGAACTAGTCAAAATACTGGCAGCTAGTTTCCAAGGCCGAGGCAAATAAACATCTTCAAGGCGACTGCTTCAACAAGGTTCCCACTTCGGACACAAATTGCTTTTCAGGTGAAATGGCAGATGCAAGAGGCACGCCACTTTATTTTGATACTTGTACACAGGAATATTTTTAACGAACCGTTGGAACTAGACAAAAAACATTTGTTGATAGGTACATAAAATGTATGTCCTAAGCGGGAATCGAACACACGCTCTTGAGCTCTATATCTAGCTTTAGATATGCTACCAATGAGCCAACAGGGCTGTCACATGTTATATTTCTGGTATGCACGATAAAGAGTTTTTTTTTAATCTATCTACAACCAATAAATTTCAAACAAACTAGGTATTATAATTAACAGTTAAAATACGGCTGGGACCGTGAACATTATTACTTTTTCAAGTTGGTTATAAAGTTGTTAAGTATAATTTCATAAGCGGGGGATCTTTCGCTTATTCTATAATGAAAAGCAGATATTACAAAACTTTTTCGCCAAAATATTATTGTTTTTTTAAACGTAAAAGTAATGAGACAAAAGAAGCTCTCAAAGTAATGAGCGCCAAAGCAGTGATGCCCTGGACTTTGTAACTCAAAGTTCTGCGTATCGCTGCAATGCATAACTATTGCATAACCAACATGCGTTATCTCTTACCATCAGGAGAGCGTTTTGTTCGTCTCATTACATTACTAAAGAACGTTTTTCGTAGAATAGTTTTTGTTCCAAGGTTAATGTTTTTACAATAGAATACAACTTTATTACACGCCAAACATACAAATACTAGCGGACGCCTCGCGGTTTCACCAGCGTAGTTCCCGTTCCCGTGGGAATACAGGGATAAAAAGTAGTCTATGTTACCCGGGGATAGTGTAGCTTTCCAACGGTGAAAGAATTTTTGAAATCCGTCCAGTAGTTTCGGAGCCTATTCAATACAAACAAACAAACAAACAATCAAATTAATCTCTCCTTTTTTTTTTAATAATTTGCCCCATCGGGCAGGCTAAAGCTGTAAAGCCATACTGCCTTGTTATAAGTGTTATTTCTGCTGTCTCTTAGCTATAGTTATGGTCAAAGTGCAGTCTTGCTTTAGTAAAGTAGTGGCGACTTTACTATAAAGCTTCGATGGAGTTTTGGAAGCAACACGAAAAGTCATGTTTCACCACATTATATCATTTTCCCACACTCACGCTTGTAATTTGGCACTTTATGAATAAAACACCACCATTTTTATGCATAAACATTCGACAAAACACTAGTTTTGGAAATAAATACAACGGAGCGACACGACTCTTCCCGCGTTCCCGCCAAAACTCCTCTTTCCTCTTTATAATAGTATATAGATATAGATATAAAAAAAAGTGGCAGAAGTGTAAAAAATAATTATGCCATTTCTATTTTTGTTCCTTTAGCAAAATTTGTCGACCATCAACAAAATTGAGCCGCAAAAGTTTTCGCAGAAATGTTAGAAGCAACCTTTCTATTTTTGATATTCCGCGTTGAACCTTCCTCAGGTGGGGCATTATAGTTTGAACGTGGCCCTAATAGTTTATTTGTCATCATATTTTCGGAGCACATGGTGTTTCTTTATCCTTAAGGTATAAAGGCACCTAGGAGATTTAGGTAGGTATGATGTAAAATAGTGTGTGGAAATATTTATTTATTTACTACTACTTAGGGGGCATCCATAAATTACGTCACACGTTAAGGGGGAGGGAGGGGGTCGACATTGTGTGACAAGGGGAGGGGTCCCAAATTTTGTGACATCACATTTTTTCAAAACATAAAATTTTATATCTAATTTCATAAATTTCTAAATGCAATGTAAAAACAGACAGCCTCGTTGGTAGTATATCTGCCTTGAGAGCTGTAGGGCGTGGGTTCGATTCCCACTCAGGGCAAACATTTTGTGAATAAACAAATGTTTGTTCTGTGTCTGGGTGTACTGTATGTATTTACAAAAAAAAGTATTTATGTATTCTATCAGTTATCTGACTTCCATCACACAAGCTCTGCTTAGTTTGGGCCAGATGGCGCTGTGTGTAATGTAAAAAAAAAATGTGACATCACACTAGGTAGTGGGGGGAGGGGGATCTCACAAATGTGACTAGCTGTGATAAGTACGGGGATGGGTCAAAAAATCAAAAAATTCGTGTGACGTAATTTATTATGGATGGCCCTTTGTATTATAACTACTTGTATTTACCTACTAGGTAATTATTTGATACTACTATGTATCATTAGCTTGTCAACAGTAAATATACTGTTGGTATATAAAGTACTAAGCTAGGTTTTGGACCATAGCTGGGTGACAGTGTTGTCGAAGATGGTAAAGCACACCTAACCTGGAATGGAACACTCAAGTGAGGCTGCGTTGCGGTAGACTTTCAACTTGAAAGTAGCAGCTAGCCAGCCGAGTACTAAAAAATACCCTACCACAATGCTATGGTTTCCTCACGATGTTTTCCTTCACCGGCAGCTCAAGCTCATTGTTTGTGTGTAACACTAAATACTGAACTGTTATCGCTACATGTGTGATGTTTGTACGAAATAACTATCACTTGTTTGTTAATTTAAAAGCTGCTCGACATCTTTGCTTGCAAATAGTGTAATATGCATGGCTGTAATGGTCTAAAATTACTTACCTAAAGAAATTGCCTACATTAAAGAGGCAGCTTAAAAACAAATTAAAATGCTTCTTGCTGGAAAAAGCATACTCCACAATTAAGGAGTATGTAAATGAAAATTTTTAGTTTTGACATTATTAATTATAGCTAGGTATTGTTGTTATTATTTTTGAATTTGACATAGTTTTTTTTTCATTTTGACATTATTCCAGTTATTTATTTCTTTTCTTAATTTTCAAATTTTTTTACATTACATATATATAAAAAAAACATAAATAATATAAAAAAACTTAAAAACTAGGGTGCCGCCGGCAGCGGGGCAGGGCTCAAGCTGCCGGTGGTTAGGGCTGCAGAGTGAGGAACCTCCTCACAATGCGCGCCGTGTTAAGGATCACTGCCTTTTGAAGCTGACCCTTGACCCAACCGTCTAGCGAGAGTCTCTTGAGATGTTGGTCGAGACTCTTCGCTATAAGACCGTTTACCGTAACGACTATCGGGACAATGATCGTCGAATCAACATCCCACATGGCGGTTATCTCGTGAGCCAAGTCAAGGTACTTGCTAAGCTTGTCCTTCTCGGCCTTCACGAGATTCTCGTCATGTGGGATGGTGATGTCGACGAGCACTGCCCGGCGTTGAGCTCGGTCGACCACCACGATATCAGGCTTATTGGCGACAATATTGACATTATTATTATTATGAATTATTTTGTTTGACATTCGTTTTTAATCTTGTAATTCCTGACATTTTATTATTTGTCTTATTTAAATTAACTTGCATGCCGAAAGGTAGTCTCTGGTGCTTCTCGACTAAATATTACTTGTTTTACATCTGTACTTACCCATAGCGCAATTAAATGGATTATGATTTGATCACAATTTTTTTTTCCTTCTAATGATGTATCTGTTTGTTGTTAGATACCTCATTGGTATTACAATCAAGCCTAGTTCAGATTAATAAGTAATTTTAATATAACTTAAATTGCTAAGTAGAGTATAATCGAAGAATGCGTCCATCGACACTTTTCTTACTGTCTTTATTAAGGGGAAGACACTTTCACAAAATTAAATAAATACATTATTGAAACGTAAGTTTAATGAAAAAAAGCGAATAAATAATTTTAGATTTAAATTTGAACAAATAACTTTTTTTTTCTTTTTTTTTTATGTAAAAAGTAATGAGACGAACGAGACGCTCTCCTGATGGAAAGAGACAACGCCTGCCCATGACCATTGCAGCGATACACAGAACTTTGAGTGACGAAACAAAGTCCAGGGCATCGCCGCTTTGGTGATCATTACTTTGAGACTCTCGATGGTTAGTCTCAACAGCCCAGTAATTTCGCTAGCTGCAGTACCCTTCAAACCGGAACGCAGTAATGTTTACACACTACTGCTTGGCGGCAGAATATCTGGTACTGCGGTGGTACCTACCTAGATGACCTCCTGCTAAGGAAATCTACCACCAAGTCTATCACTAAGTCACACAAACCAATTTAAATTTTTCGAAGGAGAAAGTCTAAGTTTGTGTCGTTTAATCAGGAACCCTCTCGTGTAGCAGCACTTTATTGACTCTGCCTCCATGAAGTTGCTAAAGTTGGGAGCAAATAAAGAGCTATATCGCGTTCTTTGTCGAATACAAACATCGATGCTGATTATTATTCCGGGCTGTGCGTATTTGCGTCGAAACAAGTGTTCTTTAACCTTCCTAGTTTATATGCAGCGAAACGAACAGCTCAAGCTCACATTGTTGGGGATTGAACCTACGCTTTTCGACATGTTAATCGACCGCGCTCACAACTGAGCTATCAGCGCATGCATACATTTTCATTATTTGACATGTTATGATTTTGATATTTTTAAATATTAATGGCAAAGTACCTGTAACTTTGGTGTTATTAATAAATAATTTGTATTTGTATTTGTATTTGTAAATCTAAAAATAAATAAGAAAAATAAGTATAAAGTAATACATCGTTAAACTTTTTTAAAAGTATGTCTACTATATTCTATCAAAAAGTTCTATCAAAAACTTTTCAAGTTTTGATTGATTGCTTAAGAAGTTTCCTGTTTCAAACCAAAAAAAAAAATGTGACATTTGTCATTAACTTCTTTATTTTACTATTTTGAATAGTTTGAGAATACGGACTAGTAATTTCACAGCCTAGTTTTACATTCTAGCCTAGTTGAGACTAATAAGTAATTTTAATATAACTTAAATCGCTAAGTAGAGTATAATAAAAGAGTATTTGATTACCTGATGTTAAGGAGTAATGCGGTCTATGATAGAGAAACCTATTTACTCTAGATTTGAAGAATATAGTACCGAATGTCGCATTTGTAACTGCTAATATTCCATGGCTTAAAAAGGACACGTGTAAGAAATATAGATCCCGTAGATCGGTGTAGACGTACAAAGAAATTGAGGGTAGGTTGTCATGGCTGCCTAATTTTAGATCTTCATAAATTGCAATCCAAGATTTGAAGGGAAAATAGTGGGAAGGTTTTCTCCCGGGGGCAAGTAATTATAGCATACTAGCTGCGCCCTGCGGTGTTACCCGCTACATGTTTTCGGGATAAATAGTAGCCTATGTGTTAATCCAGGGTCTCAGCTACCTCCATGGCAAATAGGTCGAGTTTTGGTACCCGAGTAGGTGTTCCCTGTTAGATACAATCTGGATGCCTTGAAGTCGCGAGTGAATCGATTTCTTCTAGGCGAGCATGCTCCACCGTAGACCGCATCTTCGTTTAACATCAGGCGTGTTGGTAGCCAAAGGTAAGCCTAATTGTAATTTAAAAAATTGCAAAATTTTTTTTCTTAGGAGTTAAAAGAAAACACTTTAGTTTGGTCTGTGGTGCCTTAATTAGATTCGAGTTGGTCTTGATTCGATAGAACCTATTTATTGAATTTGGAACGCTGCCCAGCCTAGAATCCTGCTCGGCAGTGTTAATGGCTCGGCAAATAACTAGGCATTATTGACACTAATTATATTACCGTAGACAGCACTGTCTGGGTAAAGTTGAAAGAAGAAAAAAACTATCCTTTATTAATCCGATTGACCAAGTCGCTTTATTATAATGTAAAAGTGTTTACTTGGATTCGATCGCTGTTAAACTTCATTGGATTACCGGGTTGATCTGAAAATTGCCTTAAAATTTCGTTACTCATAGTCAATACTTTATTGCAACATATGTGCACTGTGCAGGTCTTTCTTATGCTTATAAATTTTACAATGTTGTATCTAGCACATAAATTACCCCATTAGGGTATGGCAAACAATTTTAGTCAAAAGATTTACATAATACCTAACTACGGAATTTTAAATGCGATTTAAATTAAAGTACAAATTACATAATAACACAATAAAATTAGAATATTAATTAGTCATATTTAGTCATTAAAATCGGTTAAACTATTTTGAAGTCCATATTGTACTGTACACGACCTCTCTGACTTGATGAGTCGGTGCGACGGTGTTACTCGTTAGTTTTTGTTATGATGATATAGATTTTAACAGGTATCAAGACATTTTTTTTTTGAGAATTTACACAGCACCCCAAACTAAGCAGACCTAACACGGCAGTCGAGGAAGTTGAGAAAGATTAGGGTTCCAACGACGATGAAATGAAAGAAAAACTTTACAAAAACATAATTTATAATGTAAAAATATAATATACCTATTTATTTATCAAAATCAAAAATAATTGTGTATTTGTATTTATTGTTGTGAATGTTATTGCATTCTGTTTTGTATGTTATGAAATAAATATGTAGAATCAGGAAACAAAGAACGAGATACGACATCAGGTGGGCGATGGTGTAGGTGATATGGTGGTAGTGGTAGTGGTATGGCCGATCTTCGCATCATACATGGTTACTGGGTTACTGGGCGTCTGGGCGAGGGTGTAGCGGGCGAGGAGACAATCCACACAATTCAATTCGGTATGTAAAGAAAAAAAATACTTTGCTGATTCCAAAACCATTTCGAAATATTACATTCCTGTACATGATTTTTCCGTTTAAAACTCTTTAAACTATGAGACGGGGTTTATTTTAATAAAATACATAAAATAAATTTGACTTTCAATTAACTTCTAATGACGTCATGTCCTTGGCTGTATAAGGATTCTTTCAGTGCCTAAAAAAGGTACATATTTTACATATTCAGCCAATGTTATGACGTCATAACTATAAAAAGTTTGAAAATGTATTAGAATTAAACTACCGCATAGAAAGCCAAAATATTCAAATTAGTTTCATAAAATAAAGTTTACTATCAGTAAAAAATATAAAATAAATACAAAAAAAAAACTTTACATACCGAATTCTCTTGTACAAAGTTTAATCAGCACTTTACTACGATTTTAGTTTAAGAATGATTAGAACAGTACAGTCACTATTACATAGCTTGGGGACAAGACGTTCCGCTTAGCTTCGCACTCTGCAACCGTCCAACTCAATCGTCTCTCAAAGAATCAATGAGAATCTCTCCTCAACAAAAGCAAGAATGATATCTCTCCACCTCAACATTCAACGCACGGCCGACTCGATTCCCACAGCCCTCTACCGGCCGATATCCGCAACTTCTACCTTCTCTCATTGGTTGAAGTCAAATTACGTTTCATGACTAACGACAAGCAGAGCACGGAACCAGTGTTACGTCAGAGGTGACGCTATTCCACCTCTATTCCACCAAAATTACAACACAAGATGGCGCTAAACTAAATCAACATTAAAACTAAACGCCGACAAATAAATAAATAAATAAATATTTATAATAGAAAAAAGTTAATGTTATTTTTATGCGGGATTAGTCTCGTTTAATTATACCGGATACTCTGACTATAGTTTCGGCCACATATTGTGGCCTTTTTCATGGAGTCAAAACTAAGTACAATGGACGTACGGCCTCGTCTTGTGGGCCCTCCGGACGTGGCCGAAACAATAGTCAGAGTAACCGATATGATTCCAGAATAAGTAAAACAAAAATATGTTAAAACCACGTCAGTTTCCGTAGCACAATAGTTTCACCATACTTCCGCATGAATTTGCCGAATGACACAGTCCCCGCGACACGAATTGTCTCGGCACTCGGGCCGTGGTATCCTCATTACAAGGGAAGAAGGGCAAGATTTCCCACTGGGCGCTGCCAATTATCCCCCACGTTTTTCGTCACAAATTGACTGCGGTTCTGAGTTTGACCCTGTTCTTAATTAACCTGTTCACAGTCTACAGCGGTTACTGATCTTATTTTTCTTCTGATTCTAGTTATTAAATTTAACGATGATTTTGAAGCTTTCGTATCATATATCTACATAAATATATTGTTTAATCACAAGTATGGAAATGTAGTACCTATATAAATTTCGAATATTTTGACCACAGCTCACCTGATGGTTAGCGACGGTGTTGTCGAAGATGGTAAACACATCTAGCCTGGAATAGAACTGGCTCTCAAGTAAGGCTGCCGGATCACACCGTTAGGTACCACACCATCATTTATTTATTTATTTTAATTTGAAATATCCTGGCACCATGCTATGTTTTCTTTAACCGGCAACGCAAGCTCGTTGTTGGGGGTTGAACCCACGCCCGTTGTCGTGTGAACCGAGCGCGCTAACTATTGAGCTATCATCGCTATAAAATATATTGGTATTTAGATTTGTATTAAATTTTGAACAAATTACATTAAATCCTCGACATTGTTGAAACCAAAACGACTTTTAAAAATACCTTAATTTATTTTCTAAAAACCCTAATTCAATATTTTTCATGAATGACAACTAAGGTTCAGCTTTATGGCCCGTTCAGACCTGAGCGTTATTCGCCACCGCTGTAGGTAGAGGGATTCGCTCGGGTAAATTCTACGAAGTTCCGTTTAGGGAAGCTGTATATTTCGCAGCGTGGCTCGGCGCGGGAGCAGCGGTATGCATCTCGCCCTTCAAACTGCCATGACGAGGAAGTGTAAAAGCAATGCTTCCTCTTTAACGCTATCCACCACTAAAATAACATGCTTTGCTCCAGTTTTAGCGTAACACGTGTGTCGGCACAAAAATGTCTGACGGGCGAAAATCCAGCTGTAGCTAAATCCGCTTTGGTGTGAACACTAGGATAGATGCATTCCACATTAGCCCTTTTTTATAAACTATCCCACTGTTGGGCACGGGCTTTTTCTTAATGTGAGAACGGTAAGACCGTAGTCCAGTTTTGACCAAGTGTGGGTTAGACTTCACATATCTATGAGTTTTTTTTTCTTTCACTCACGGACATTTCGGGTTCCTCGGGATGTTTTCTTTCACCGTTTGATATCATCGGCTACTTAACTTATAAAATAACAGTTTCTGAAAACCAGCGCTGCTGAGAAATCGGCAGCACTAATGCTGAGAACTAATCTATTTTTGTCGCACTGGACACTACGGCGACAACTCTCTACTTATTATTATTGTTATTTTTCATTTTAATTTTATAATCATTTATTTGTAATGTTTTTTTTGTTTTTGTAGTGTTGTATGTGTCAAAATAAATGTTTTCTTTCATTATTTCTTTATAAAAGACAGACAGAACTGTGTGCCGTTAGATTCGAACCCAAGACCTCCAAATTGGAAGCCAAAAGATCTCCCAACTAGGCTGCCGAAACTTAAAGCATAACCATTCGGATTATTCTGTACAGCGGTAGCAAAAACCATCTAGGTCTGAACACGCCTTTAACTTGAACATCGTCGCTTCAATGTTTTTCGCAAAGAATAATAAATTAGGCGGTATGTCTGGAACTGACTCGCCTAACCTTCACATTATTCCTACTCTTTTAGTATTTTCACATACTATTTACATAGTAAGTTAACTTTCAAGTATGTTTGAGCTTCAATATTTCAAAAACCCACTTGTCTACCGAGGCGAGATCATGCTTAAATCCACAATTTGGGCCTCTGAAATTAGGAACGCAAGCATATTCGGGGTTCCCTAGCCAGATTGGAGCCACTTGAACATCTAGGGGCTCTCATAGCGAAAAATGTTTGAGAATAAAGGAAATTATTCAAAACTGTTTCACCCCCGTGGTTTTACCTACGTAAACAATTTCAGTAAAACCACTTAAGGTGGTAAGATTTCCATACAAATAAATTTTTGCCATGTATGGACAACTGGAGCAAAATTTTACAGTGAAATCACAGCTGCTGGCATTTATTTTGGTCTTTATTTGCGGTAAATCACAATTGCTTGAATAAAACAGTAGATTATGCTAATAATCTACTGTTAAGCAATTGTAATTTACCTAACCCTTTTTAAACTTATTTGTATGGAAATCGAACCACCTTAATTCTTTCGAGTTAAACATGTAGATATTATTCCTTAGATCTTTAACGATCTCTCTAGAAAATATCGCCTCGAGCTTTTGTTACGCTTGTTCAAGGAAAGGGGACAAACAAACAAGCGCTCTATCTATAAGATTATTAAGTTAGCATTTGTATTTTTACCCTTTTCTGAGCGCTCCAATTCTCACTTGCCCGTAACAGAATTGTGAGTGTTTGAATATTATTTTAAGAGGGTTTGTTTCTAAATTAGTTCGTATTTTTGGAAAGTTGGAATATTCCTGTGAAAAATTTCACTCAGTAAGTTGAACCTTTTCGGTGCTTAGGAAACAAGCGAACGATGCTTTATTTGACACTAGTTGAGTTTTACGGCTCTACCCGCTATTTTATAGGAATGATAAAGAATAGTTTTAGTATGAGTTTACATTTATGCGTTACGTCGCTTGCCGGCCTCGACGATCAGCGCCGACTGGTTGTGACTGGTTGAGGCCGGTTTGTAACGTAAAACATATTTCAATACAATTACCAATACATACAAAAACAAATAACAAACATAAAAAAATGGGTTGGCCTGTCTCAGACAGAGGCGGTAAAAATACGACCGGTTAAAAAACCAACAGAGCCTGCCTTCGCTGGTACGAGCTTTGAACTGCAAATTGACTCAAAGTTTGTTTACTTTTTTTTAAAGTAAAAGTAATGAGACGAACGAGACGCTCTCCTTATGGTAAGAGATAACGTCTGTCCATGCCCATTGCAGCGATACACAGTACTTAGAGTAGTAAAACAAAGTTTTTTTTTTTTTTTTATGTAAAAAGTAATGAGACGAACTAGACGCTCTCCTGATGTTAAGAGACAAAAAGTGCATCGCATATCAATTCAAATATAGCATTAAACATATTATGTCTATAACACTGATTGCAAAATGACAATGCAAAGTATGTCAATATAGAAATATAGTCAATATTATACATGTGAAAGTTTGTGAGTATGGATGGATGTTTGTTACTCTTTCACGCAAAAACTACTGAATTAATTTTGATGACATTTGGTATTATAGTAGCTGACATCCTGGATTAACACATAGATGTGCTACTTTTTATCTCGGAAACATTTGTGGCCGGTAACACCGCGGAGCGCAGTCAATAAAATAACTTGTCAAAAATTTATAACGACTTACTAGTCATTTAATAATTATGTGTAAATGGTGTAAACAATAAAAAGTTAAAGGTACCTACTTCTTACCTTTTTTTTTATGCAAAAAGTAATGAGATGAACGAGACGCTTTTCTGATGGTAAGAGATAAAGCCTGTTCATGCCCATTGTAGCGATACACAGAACTTTGAGTAACAAAACAAAGTCCAGGGTATCACTGCTTTGGCGCTCATTACGTTAGAGACTTTCGATGGTTAGTCTCAACAGCCCAGTAATTTCGCTAGCTACAGTACCCTTCAAACCGGAACACAGTAATGTTTACACACTACTGCTTAGCGGTAGAATAGCTGGTACTGCGGTGGTACCTACCTAGACGACCTCCTGCTAAGAAGATCTACCACCAAGTAATACCTACACACTACCTACCTATACTAGTTATCTACACACAAAATAAAATTGTGAAATACAAACTAATACTAAAATAAAACTAAATATAAACTAAAAATAATAATAATAGTTTATTTCTAAAGAATACATGACACATACAGATAAATGGTTCGTAGATTTTATACTTTCCGATTTCAGGAAGAACGGTCAACGGGCACCAAACTAGGCAAAGCCTGTATCGTGGGCGCCCTGTTACAAGTAACTGTTTACCACTGCAACTTGTAATGATACTAAATTGTGATCTGTGTTTCATTTGTAAGTTTTTGGTGTCATATAAAGTTATATTCTATTCTATTCTAAATACCTTAGTATGTACATAACACAAGTAATAAAATTTAGGTTCATTTGGGTGCTATATTATTTTTTATATTTCATTAGGTATTAAGCTCTCGGATTTAATTTTCTCAACATCGAATCTCCAAAATCTCGACAACAGCAATGCTCTGTAACTAGATTAGAGAACCTTAGCTCCGCTAACCCCAGTTTAAATTTGGTTTTAAAATAATATTTCTCAGCGTTGGTGACCTCTGTGGCGTACAGCAAACTTTAATTTGATAATTATTTTACGTTTAAGCAAGGGCGTTTCACTTAGGCCACAATAGCATTAAACATACTAATTCAAACGATATTTCTATTTTTCATGTATTCATATTTCTACAGCCCTGTTGGTTCATTGGTAGTATGTCTGCTTCAAGAGCTGACTGGTTCAATTCCCACCCAGGACATTGATACACATTTGTATTTGTATTTGTATTTACAAAAAAAAAATTTTGAAGTATTATATTAGTTATCTGATTTCCTTAGTACAAAGTAGTTCCGTAGTAAAAATCTAAATTGTAATCATTATTATTTTTATGTAAAAGTAATGAAGAACGAGACGCTCTCCTGATGGTAAGAGTAACATCTGTCCATTGTCATTACAGCGATACACAGAACTTTGAGTAGTTTAACAAAGTCCGGGGCATTGCTTCTTTGGCGCTCATTACTTTGAGACTTTCAATGGTTAGCCTCAATAGCCCTGTAATTACTCTGGGTACCCTTTAAACCGAAACATAGTAATGTGTTCACACTTCGCTGCAAAATATCTGGTAATGCGATATTATAAAGTTAAAAATGAACCACATTAATAAATAATTATAAAAAGGTTAATAACTCGTCAAGGGTAACAAAACAACACTAAATTTAAAAAAAAAAGTGTAAAATTAATTGTACAACTTTACCTATTGTTTTCAATTCTTTTAGTTTATTTATCATCTGTAGACATCATACAAAACCGCGCGCACAGTTTTAATTGTAGCTCAAGTAATTTAAGCAAGATTTCTAGTGCAGGGTACAATAAAGCCCTGTGGTTTTGTGCGGAGTAAGCTGATAATAAGCTAAGAAAGTTACCTCACCACCACCACGGGCATAGAACAAACAAAAGGATACTCCAGCGTTAATAAACGAGATGGGGATTAAATGCCAAGTCGTCGCACCACGACAGAGTAGACTAAGCGTGTAGTATATATGTATTTATGTATATGACTTCAATATACTACCAATGAGCCAACGGGGCTGGCATAAATGTGGAATCAAAACGCTTTGTGCGTACATGGGGAACATCCACCATGTACGGATGACGTTTTGATCGCAATTTTCTGGCCGTCCAACTATAACTATTCTATAAGTTATCTAGTTTCCATAGTAAAAACATTACTTACTTTGTATTTTACCTACTTATTTTATAATTTCGAGTATCTAAAATTACATCGTTATTTTAAATTAATTGATTCCAGCATCGACTACCCTTGATTAGCATTTAGAATATCCACGTTAATCTGTTATTACTAACTTGCTTATTAGTTTAAAGGTTTATTAGTCGACTTAATAACTATTCATACTAGTACAATAAACTTTACACATATTAAAGTCAACAGCCAATTAACCAATAACTTTAAAGTCATCAATCTCTGCTGCTGAACGTTCATCGAATCTCAAATTGCTTTTCATATGAGTGAAGCCTTCTCAAACGTTTAGTATTTTGCTACATTGGCACTTCAGTTCTGAATATTTTCTCGACGTTTGTATGTCTCGCATTTAACAATATTGGCTCCAATAAGGCTCAAATCAAAGTAGAGGGCTTGAGACAAACCAGGCGGAATAATTGGGTCTAGCCAATGTAAGCGATTAAAATTACTTCATATTGAATACATACATACCTATCCCGCAAAGTCACAAGACATCTATCGGTCACACTACGTAGCCGAAATTTGGACACTCACTCAATGATTCACAAGTTCACTCGGGGAGCTATGGAAAGAACTATGCTCGGCATTTCTCTAAGGGACCGTATCCGGAACGAAGTAATTTGCTAGAGTACTACACTCGCAGTCATAGCTCAGCGTATTAGCAAGCTGAAGTGGCCAGTGAGTCGTATTCAAGAGTGGACTCCGCGAATAGGCAAACGTAGCGTAGGACGCCCAAAGCGTAGGATACATACATGAACAATTGAACACTATAGTTTTTTTTTTTTTCTTTGGTTTTGGCGTCGCGTTTTAGCATTTGCCAGTGTCAAGTAATTATATATTTTCAAGTTTCAAAAGTTAAATAAGTGTCATCGTAGCTAGTTTTAGTCAAAGTCCAGTCTTACTCAAGTCCAGTTCGTGTCAGTCAAGTCCAGTCATGCTTTAGTAAAGTAGTGGCGACTTTACTATAAAGCTTCGATTGAAGCTAGAAGCAACACGAAAAGTCATGTTTCACCACATTATATCATTTTCCCACACTCACGCTTGTAATTCGGCACTTTATGAATAAAACACCACCATTTTTATGCATAAACACTCGATAAAACACTAGTTTTAGAAAAAAATACAACGGAGCGACATGACTCTTCCCGCGTTCCCGCCAAAACTCCTATAGATTCTTAACCACCTCGTATTCTGGGTTCGTCAATATACTCTATATACAGAATCCGACATCCATCATTTTGTTCCTATTGAATGATAGTCTTCTAATGGATTTGTTCCGCACACATTCCATCAAAATGTGAAAGGTCGCAACACGCATCTTTAGTTTATTATGTTTTAATTAGCATTTTTATAAGTGCTAGCTGGTTGCGGTACTTGTGACAATTTGATTATGACACGTTCGCCTACGCTGACCCCCGTGTTACCCACTACATGTTTTTGGAATAAAAAGTAGCCTGTGTGTTAATCCAGGGTCTCGGCTACCCGGACATGAGGCTGTCCGACGCTGGTTTGGCCTCCGAGGTGGATCCCGATGTGTCTGGTGTTCGGACCCATCGTCATCGTCGCGGGGTGAGCTTGGGCTCCCCGAGGCGGGTCCGCGAGGACAAGCGCTGTCGAGGCCGCGGTAGAGTGCGAAAGCGTGCCCGCAGCCTCGACACAAAGCGCCGAGGTGGAACACTCCAGGGTTTTTAGTGGGTAGGCCGTCATTAGGACAGAGAGTCCCACATAACCACCGCGCCCGCCCCAGGACCGGTGATATACACAAAGTATTTTCCCTGGACAAAAAAAAAAAAAGAAAAAAAAGGGTCTCGGCTACCTCCATACCAAATTTCATCCAAATCCGTTCAGTAGTTTTTGGGTGCAAAAGTAACAAACATCCATCCATTCATCCATCCATCCATGGATGTTCGTTACTCTTTCACGCAAAAACTACTGAAATTTGGTATGGAGGTAGCTGAGACCCTGGATTGGAACATATGCTACTTTTTATACCGAAAACGTGTAGCGGGTAACGCCGCGGGGCGCAGCTTGTTTATAATTTTAATAGGATTTGCACTCATAAATGTAATAGTTTAATATAAACATGTTGAGATTTTTCTAACAACTGAAATCAAATAAGTGAAAACTTCCTCCTAAGCTTTTAAAACGTTCGATTTAATTAGTGTACTTTCGACAAAAGATTAAAACTTTCTCTCAGGAAGCGTTGAGACCAATATCTTCCTTACACGAGGGCCTGTTAAACTCCATAAGGGTGTATTTATCTGATACAACTAAGTTCGCGCCGATCCGACGCTGTTTAACTGGGTGTTTCGGGAACAATAGCACCGATTTTTTTCAAAATTTAAAATTCTACACTTTTTATTGTTAGCATAGAATCGCATAAATGAGGAAAGCGTATCAACAATTCAACATGCTGCGCCCATTTGGCCATACAAATTAAATACACGAAGTTGTTTTACTACACAAAGTTCTGTGTATCGCTGCAATGGTCATGGGCTTGTGTTATCTCTTACCATCAGGAGAGCATCTTGTTCGGCTCATTACTATTACATAAAAAAGTTAAATTAATGTCATAGTATTTATTTACAATGTCAAATCCCGCCCCCTTGACAGCCTCGTTCGCTCATTGGTAGTATATCTGCCTTGAGAGCTGTAGGGCCTGGGTTCGATTCCCACTCAGGGCAAACATTTTGCGAATAAACAAATGTTTGTTCTGTGTCTGGGTGTTCTGTATGTATTATAAGTATGTATTTACAAAAAAAAAAGTATTTATGTATTCTATCAGTTATCTGACTTCCATCACACAAGCTCTGCTCAGTTTGGGGCCAGATGGCAAAATAGAAAATATAATTCACATTTTTTTTAAAGTTTAACTTTGTTTACAGCTCACCCGATGTGAGTGATGGTTTGGTCGAAGATGGTAAACACACTTGGTCTGAAATTGAACTAGCTTTCAAGTGTTGCTGCCAGAACACACCGTTAATACTTAGCGGAATAATTTCAACTTAAGGGTGGTAGCTAGCCAGGCGAGTATTAGAAAGTATCCCCTACAATTATTCCATGATTTCCTCATGATGTTTTTCTTACCGTCAGTTTAAGTTCATTGTTAGGGGTTGAACCTACACTCTTTGGCGTGTGAACCGACCGCATTAACTAGTGAGCTTGCATCGCATCGCATATCAAAAATTGTAAATGTTGTCTTTTGTGTTTTAGCCCTCAACCTTCGTTGTGTTAACCGCTGAGCTTGCATCGTATCGCATATTAAAAATTGTAAAACTGCTGTCTTTCATTTGTTAACCCACACCCATAGTCGTGTGAACCGCTGAGCCTGCATCGCATTTGCTATTAAAAATTGTAAAAGTGTTGTCTTTTGTTTTTTTTTTTAATTTAATACGCACACATCTTGTAAATTTCAGTTTATATCACTGTAAAAATAGTCTCTATAAGCAGTCACCACGCTGTGAACGTGTTCTGTCGGCGCAAGAAAATTCAAGTCATAATATAAACGCACCCTTAAGCTTATTTATTAGGTACGTACTACAAGTAATTATAAGATCAGCGAACAAATTAATTTGGCGCCTCCACGTGTGGGTGAGCCTACAAGCTTAAACATCCTAAATTAAAAGTTTGGGGTGCGGGCCTGCTAATAGCCAGCGCAGACGACAAACTAGTCCGCGGACTTCCTTATGCGAGAAACGCGCGCTTTGTCGATGAACTTTGGCCGATTGAATCAAGGATTTACAAGTACATAAATTCTAATTTAAATGAATTTTTGTTTTATTTATGCGGGATTACTCCCGTTTAATTCTATCGGATACTCTGACATTAGTTTCGGTCATATCCAGTGTCCTTTTTCGTGGAGACACAACTGAATACAACGCACGCGCGGCCTTGTCTTGTTTCACACTGATAGATAACACTCCTTTTTTAGGTAGCCGCTTCTTGATATTCCATCTGTGTTGGGTGGAAGAAATGGCTTTAGACAATACAGCCGCAACTATAACAATATGTCAATTGTCGATGTATTAAAGTTGTGTGTAATCATAAACTAAAATTATAAACGCGTAAGTTTGTAAGAATGTTTAGATGGATGGTTGTACGGCTGCACCTATGTCTGTTACTCTTTCACGTAAAAACTACAGAACGGATTTGGATGAAATTTGGTATGGAAGTAGCTGAGACCCTGGATTAACACATAGGGGGGGGCAGCTATTTTTTTACATATTCACAGACTAAAGAACGTCGTCTGCGCTAACTATTAGAGTGTAGGCCTTGTAATGTGAAATTAATTAGGGCACGACCCTCAAATTAGTTATTTACTTGTTTGCTTTGACTTCCAGTGGAACCCAGAATGTAATATGAGGCTGGTGGTATAATCTACGATTCTACAAGAGGAAGCGAATCCGGCGTAGGTTTATAGTAAGCAGCACGTCGTCACCGCAAGCACTGTCATGAAAATTTATTGGCATTAATATGTTTTCTACGCTTTTAAAGTTTTGTCATAATTTTACGTAAGAAAACTGTATTATTATTAAAGGTTTTTTAAAACATTTTTTATTTTGCTTTCGTGACATAATCAACGTTGCGGGAATAGATAGGTAGTAGTATCTGACAGTATACTTGGTGGTAGATTTTCTTAGTGGGAGGTCGTCTAGGTACGCCACCGAGCAGTAGTGTGAAAACATTACTGTGTTCCAATTTGAGGGTGCTGCAGCTAGAGATATTTCAGGGCTGGTCAGAGTAACCATCGAAAGTTGACAGCCCTGTTGGTTCATTGGTAGTATGTCCGCTCCAAGAGCTGAAGGGCGTGGGTTCGATTCCGGCCCAGGAAAAGCATTTTGTGGTATAAAAAATGTTTGTTCTGTATCTGGGTTTCCTGTATTTGTTACAAGTATGTATTTACAAAAAAAAATCTGTCAGTTATCTGACTTCCATAGTATAAGCTTTGCTTTATTTGGGGTCAGATGGCGCTGTGTGTAATGTTCTACGATATTTATTTAATTGTAAACGAGGTTTTAATAATAATAAATCCATTTCAGTGTGTCTACAAACACCTCATAGATTACCGCTAGAATACGAACAGCATTTCAGGAGCATTATGAATAGTTCGCCACCTGGCCCGGCTGCTAAATAATGCGACACTTACTGTCAGTAGAAGCTACGAAATGTGCGACATTTCAAATTAAAAAAAAAACAACTCTGGTAGGATACCCTCAAGTTGAAACCTTTGCTATGGTTTCCTCACGATGTTTTCCTTCACCGGCACCTCAAGCTCATAGTTGGGGTTCGAACCCACGCCCTTCGGCATGCGAACCGACCGCACTAACCACTGAGCTATCATCGCTACAGTATGCTGCTCGGCTTTGGCAAAAGGAAGCAAGCCCTCAAGACCAATACTCACCACGCCAAAAATTGGAGATGGGAGTATCAAATGATGATAATACTTTTTAGATCTCCCCGCGGTAGGTCATCTAGGTAAGTTACCACCGTAACCGTTACTGTGTTTTGATTTGAAGGGTGCTGCAGCTAGAGAAATTACAAGGTTATTGATTAACCATCGAAAGTCTTAAAGTAATGAGCAGCGACACCATTGATTTTGTTTTGCTACATAAAGTCCTAAAAATAATCCTCCTACTATTATAAACGCAAAAGTTTGTATATATGGATGTTTGTTACTCTTTCACGCAAAAATTATCTACTGAATGGATTTGATGAAATTTGGTATGGAGGTAGCCGACTACCCTAGATTAACACATAGGCTACTTTTTATCCTGAAAACACGTGTCGGGTAACACCGCGGAGCGCAGTTAGTTAGTAATAATAATGAGAAACAGCTCATTCTCTGGCTCCAAGAACTCTCTGAGACAGCGGCAAAGCCTTCCAGTACAGTTGCAATCAAAACGCATCCACCGTGACAATGGTGCCGTATGCACTGCAGTACGGCGGTGGATTTAGTTGCTTTGTACTATAAATTTAAATTAATAGCTTGCCAGGAAACGTTGTTTGCAGAAATTGCTTTAGCGCTAGTCTATTCATGGCCTAATGCCTCTAGAAAGTAGTTATATTATTACTGACGTAATGCAAGATAAGCAGAACAGGAACTTTCAATTGGTTGGTTTTATTTTATTAAGTATCTCAAATGTGAAAGCATCGTAGGAAAGTATTTGATACTAGCTGCGCCCTTCGGTGTTACCTACTACATGTTTTCGAGATAAAAAGTAGCCTATGTGTTAATCCAGGGTGTCAGCTACCTCCATACCAAATTTTATCTAAATCCGTTCAGTAGTTTTTGTCTGAAAGATTAACAAACATCCATCCAAACTTTCACATTTATAATATTAGTGGGATTAAACTGAACGAGGAAGCAATTTTAAATTTAAACAGAGATTCTTTCCGCATGACATCACCTAATCACAGTAGAATCTCGATGTGTCCCTTGGAAGTGCCCTCAAGTCGATTCGTGCTCAAGCGCCACAACTCGGAGGCTGACGTTGTGAATCGAGGTCAAGAAACAAGGCCGCGTATCGACAATCTTCGATACCCTACCTAGATTTCTATATCTACCTAGATACCAAGATTTTACTTGCTGGTGGTACTGCTGCCATGCAGTAGGTGTCGTAGCTACCGCCATATCAGCCGTGTCAATGATGCGGACCCCCGGGGTACAGGGGCCCCTAACGTGTTAGCAAAAATTAGTAAAATGTTATCCACAGTGTCACGTAATTATTATTCAAGCAATTGTGATTTACCGAAAAAAAATTATGCTCCATTTGTCCATAAATGGCTAAAATTTATTTGTATGGAAATCGAACTACTTTAAGGTTAATTTTTCAGGACATCGAACGGACTATATATGTATCTATCGTCTATCTTTGTTTGCAATGTTAGTTTCTCAAGCAGCAGATAAAACACGAAATCCACAATTTTATCACCAGAACTAAACCCCCACATAATCCCCAGACATTATATAGAGACAATAAAACCCCCAAGTTTGCCGTAATCGGTTGAGTGTGCTCGGCGTCAGCGTAATCCGTGACTCGAAAGCCCTGGAGATCGACGGGGTGTCAACAACTCTTAAGCACTTAAAACGCTGCAGGGACAACTGCGAACTGGGGCAATGTACGAAGTAACAGATTTTAATTCTATGTGTCAGAGGCCGTTTGACAGCCTTGAAGCTATACAATTTTATAGCGATGATAGCTCAGTGGTTACCGCGGTAGGTTCGCATGCCGAAAGGCGTGGGTTCAAACCCAAGCAATGAGCTTGAGCTGCCGGTGAAGGAAACACATCGTGAGGAAAGCATAGCATTGTGATAGGGTATTTTCTAGTACTCGGCTGGCTAGCACCACCCTCAAGTTGAAAATCTGTCGCCAAGCATCCAACGGTATGTTCCCGCAGCCTCACTTCAGATCCAGTTCCATTCCAGGCTAGGTGTGCTTTCCCATCTTCGACCACATCTTTACTTAACATCAGGTGAGCTGTGGTCAAACATCTAGCCAGACAACCATAAAAATCCCGGTGTCTGTGTATACGAAATCGCTTATTTTGCTTTCCTGTGATTGTTCGTGATGATGAATCTGGAACGTAGGCGTCGGAACTTCGTAAATAAAAAACCTTGTGATCAGGTAAATCCATAGCTTGGAAGTAGGTGAATATTATGACCAAAAGGAGTTAATATTACAACTAATTAAAATTCATACCATCGCTGAACTGAATCAAATGCAAATTCGACTAGAAATAAGCGGAGACGCCTCAGTTCCCGCGCTCCGGTGGCGGCGGGAATTCTCCTCGATTATCTCGAGCGCCTGGTTCCGTGCGATAAGACAGCATCACCACCATGGATTTTCTGGAACTTTCCACGGCGTGGTTTGATTGGATAATAAATGTTTGGGTTCCTTTTAAAAATTCAGATACACGTGGATTACATTCAAATTAATTGAATGGACGCAAAAAGCTGTCGACCGAGCTCAGTGGCGTGCATTGGGAGAGGCCTACGTCCAGCAGTGGACAGCGAAGGGCTGATGATGATGATGATGACATTCAAAATTGTTATGGTATGCTTTTATTGGGTTCAAATATTTTTTCTGCTGATTTTACTTACTTATATGAAATTTAAGTTCAATGGATGTTGTTTTTTTTTTTACATCGGACTAGGCATGCGTTTGGCCATGACCTGTTGGAAAGCTCAATGTTTAGCTCAATTGGCAGTGTACATATCTGCTTCAAAAGCTATAGGGCGTTCGATTCCCACTTACGACAAACATATGAGTGACGAGCGTAAATGTTTGTCTTGTGTCTGAGTGTTCTGTAGTGTGCTTTACCATCTTCGACCACGCCTTCACTTAACATCAGGTGAGCTGTGGTCAAACACCTGGCCTGTCAACCGTAAAAAAAAATGTATTATACGTATGTTTTTATTTAAAAAAAAAGTATACATATCATTATTAATATTCAAATTGAAAAAACAATTTTGAAGAATTTAATCGACAGATCTTAACTTAAAAATAATATCGTGTACAAGCTGCGCTCCGCGGTGTTACCCGCTACATGTTTTCGGGATAAAAAGTGGCCTATGTCGACCAAGCGCTCGAAGAGTCAACACGTCTGGCAACTGGTTACTGCAGAGAGAGGAGTATTTTAAGACTTGTGGTTATTTTAAGTAGATTTTTTAATTTAATTAGATTTATGTCAAATTATATTTTTAAGTTTATGTCAAATTAGTTCTAGATATTAAATAAGATTAGGTTTTTAATTAATAAGTTGTTTTTAAATTAATTAAATTTAAGTAGTAATCACTGTTGTAACTGGAACAAATGTTAAACGGAAATAAACTAAATATACACCTTGAACATTTAGTACATAGCCTACTTCGAGACCCGCTCCCGTACTCATCAATGTTGTACTTTACTTAGATTACAACACACTACTTACACGAAACTCGCACCAAGCATTCTTTTTCCGCTCAAATAAATCTAATCCTGGCACCAGCAATATCACTTAACTAATAAGAGACATGGCGCAACCTAATTTGCAGAAAGGATGCCTACCTACTTATACAGGGTGTCGCGTAATCTACATTTCTACACTAATATTATAAAAAGGAAATATTTGTATTTTTGTAACGAATAAACTCAAAAGCTACTGCCCTGTTGGTTCATTAGTAGTATGTTTGCTTCAAGAGCCGAAGGGCGTGGGTTCGATTCCCACCCAGGACAAACAGTTTGTGGTATAAACAAATGTTTGTTCTGTGTCTGAGTGTCCTGTGTGTGTTGTAAGTATGTATTTACAACAAAAAAACAAGTATTTAAGTATTCTATCAGTTATCTAACTTCCATACAAGCTTTGCTTAGTTTGGGGTCAGATGGCGCTGTGTGTAATGTCCTATGATATTTATTTATTTAATTATATTTGAAAACTGCAGATTTACTCGAATAACTTTAAGAAATATTTACATACTAAACACCTCCATTGTGTAATTTTAAACATTTACAATGCCTATTATCTATAAATATAGGGCTCTGTTTCGAGTGTTTTTTCCTTTGTTATCTTTAACCTATTATTCGTAGGTTTTAGCTACCTGAAATAAATACATTTTGACTATTGGAGCAGACTTACTACCAATGAACCAACAGGGCTGTCAATAAAAAGATATATTTTAGTCGCCTACCTACTCATCATTTACTGTTGGACTACATTTGAATGTTAAAAGTCCTTCTTTTACTTACTAAATCACGTTTAATTATGTCGGATACACTATAGTTTCATCCACGTCCTGTGGAATTCTTCATGGAGACAAATCTGAGTACAAAACGCACGCATCGTGTTGGCAAGACGATCTATATATCTATCTATTATTATACGTGTTAAAAAAGTCATTAATTCATTTCGTTACACCCTGTATACGGAGTAAAAAAGGTAAGGCGTAGAAAAACCATGTGTCCCTTTTAACCCTCTTAACACGGTACATTTTAGGTATATACTAATGGCTAATATTGTATAGTCAGACGTAACGTAACCTAAAGTAGTCCAGGGCTGCGGCAGATGAGGTAACCTAACCTGACACATTTTTGTTTTACTTATGAGAGACTAGCTGCGCCCCGCGGTGCTACCCACTACATGTTTATTCAGAATAAAATCTAGTGTTAATCCAGGATCTCAGCTACCTCCATACCAAATTTCATCCAAATCCGTTCAGTAGTTTTTGCGTGAAAGAGTAACATACATCCATCTAAACTTTCACGTTTACAATATTATTGTGATTAATCATGATTAATTATATTGGATACTCTGATTAAAGCATCGGTCACGTCCAGTGGCCTTCTTCAAGGATACAAAGTTGAGTACAGGCCGCTGCGCGCCTCGCAGGTGAAGACAGCGGTTTGTGCGCGGGCGCAGGGGTGGCAGTGGGCGGTGCGAGATGCGCCGATGCGCTGAAGCCCCTCCTCTACGGAGTCAGTTAGTTAATGCAGAGAGTTACAATTAAGTTTTTAATTATAGAATTGTTGTCAAATTAGTTAAATTTAAAACCTCATCACTGTACAGACATCTCATCAGACTCAGTCTAGACCAAGCCCTTGAAGAGTCAACACGTCCTGAGGATGCCTCGTGTAGAGGCAAAACACGTGTCGGCAAGTGGTTACTGCAGAGACAAGAAGGTATTAGGACTTGTGGTTATTTTAAGTACATTTTTGTTAAATTATATTTTTAAAGTTTATGTCAAATTTTCTCTAGATATTAAGTTTTAATTAATAAATTGTTGTCAAATTAGCTAAATTTAAGTTCTCATCACTGTTGTAACTGAAACGACTGTTAAGCGGAAATAAATTAAATATAATACCTTAAATATTTAAAATGAACTTCCGCAAAGTAACACCTGTATCAACCAATTTTATACCTTGAATATTTTTTACTGCTTTTAAACAGTATAACTGACTTTTGCTTTCTTTAAGCAATAGGCTTTTGTTGACTACTGTCTTATCTGATGTTAGGCGAAGATGAGTTGCACGATAGAGCATGCTTGCCTAAAAACCACTTTCTCGCGACTTGTAGACACCCAGATCAAGAGACACTGAAATTAGTTATAAATATTCGAATATTTTTGCGGTACGTTTACTAGGCCAGACATATCATTTATTCATTTTGCGTTCGAATTTCAGTATTCTCCTCAAATTCAAGACGAGATGGAATTTTGTCGGCGTTGATTCTCGCCTGAGCTGATTTTTTTGAAGTCTAGCTGTGATTTACGGGAATGTTAAAGGAGGTTATTGAGTGGAAAGTTGAATATAAAAGATTAATTGATGCTTGGAAGATTTGAGGGAAAATGTTGGAAGAAAAATATTTTCGCTGGCAATGGCAGCTCCTGTACTAGCATATGTAGTAGTCGTAGCTAATAGCTATTTTCTATAGCTTCGTAGCGATGATAGCTCAGTGGTTAGTGCGGTCGGTTCGCATGCCAAAGGGTGTGGGTGCAAACCCGAGCAATGAGCTTGAGCTACCGCTGAAGGAAAACATCGTGAGGAAACCATAGCATGGTGGTAGGGTACTTTCTAGTACTCGGCTGGCTAGCTACCACCGTCAAGTTAAAATATGTCGCCAAGCATCTAACGATGTGTTCCGGCAGCCTCGCTTGAGAGCCAGTTCCATTCCAGGCTAGGTGTGTCTTACCATCTTTGACCACACCGTCACTTAACATCAGGTGAGCTGTGGTCAAACATATAGCCTGTCAACCAAAAAAAAAGAGTGTTGTATTTTTGTGAGTGTTTATTGTGTGACATCTTTGACATAACAATTTAATCTAATATCACCTCGACAGACATGTGAAGTCTTAGGAATGGTCACAATGAAATTTGCTGACAGAGTGGGTATTCCCCGATAGATACAAACTGCGTTCAAGCCGCAAGATTCGTTTTTTTTTCTACACGAGTGTGCTCCATCGTAGACCGCAGCTTTGCGTAACATCAGATGAGATGAAGGTCAAACGCAAGTAAGAATTGTAGAAGTGGCGTAGAGAGGGCATGACAGCATAAAGATAACGTCACCCCGTTTGCCGTCACGGCATACGAATCTGTTTCCCTGCCAAGGCGTGCCAATCAATGTTGTACATAAAAAAAATCAAATGCCCTAAATATACAACGGTAACAAAAAATCCTTCACAAAGTAACCTTTGGCAATTTTGTGTCAGCATACTGAAAGGATCCAGAAACACACCTGAGTCGGATGTCAATAGCCAAGCGCCAGGATTTCACGAACATTTCAAACTTTCAGCAAAACACCGCTCTCATAGAAAATTGCAAAACTCTGGAAATGCATTCGTTTCCCCTCGCCATGCAGAATATTTTAGTACAGGTGCTGATGCTTGGAATGGTTAAATCACCATTTTAGTATATAATATATACTATTATTATAATATATATATACTATTATTATAATGTACACCGAAAGTCTCAAATTAATGAGCACCAAAGCAGCGATGTTTTGCTGCTCAAAGTTCTGTATATTGCTGCAACAGTCATAGAGATGCGTTATCAGATCTCTTACCATCAGGAGAGCACATAGTTCGTCTCATTACTTTCACATAAAAAAACGTGGTGCGCGTTTTCAAGCGACGAAAAAGAAGGATGTACTTAATTCAGTTGTATTTTTTAACGTTTGTTACCTCAGAACTCGGTCATTTTTTTATAAAACGATTTGAAAAATTATTTAAATAAATAAATATAGTAGGAAATTACACACAGCGCCATCTGACCCCAAACTAAACAAAGCTTGTACTATGAAAGTCAGATAACTGATGGAATACTTCAATACTTTTTTTTTGTAAATACATACTTATAATACATTAAGAACACCCAGACACAGAACAAACATTTGTTTACACCACAAAATGTTTATCCTGGGTGGGAATCGAACCCACGCCCTTCAGCTCTTGGGGCAGACATACTACCAGTGAACCAACACGGCTATCATACCATGTTATATTTGTTTATACTTTTATATCGACTCCATAGAAATTTCAGCAAAATCGGTTTGATTTTTGAACCAAATTGACTAAGATTTTTTTGTTTGTTTTTTCGAAATTGCGTATTTAGCTTTCCTATTACTACAGTAGTATCTACGGCTACAAGAATAGTCCCAATGAACTACCTACCTTCTGGTTTCATCACCAAACGATGACGCCCTTTCTATCATTCTCAAACTAAATACTGCGTACTATTTAGTGACTTCTCCAAACAACGTCTCCAAAACTTTATTGGAAATCCAGTATTACTATCGGAAATCTATATTGGGAGGGTTGAGAGTAATATTCTGAGACAAACAGTGCAAGTAAGTAGTTTGTTGTACCTAACAAACGTGAATGGTAGGTATATAGGTACACCGTAGAATGTTCCCAGATTTATACTATCCAAGTTCGTTTGTATCTTTAGTTGCAATGTGTGATTATTAGTCAAGAACAAAATTCATTTACAGACGACGATGTCAGCTGCCTAAAGTTTTTTTTTTGTGGTTGACAGACTAAGTGTTTGACCACAGCTCACCTGATGTTAAGTGACGGTGTGGTCGAAGATGGTAAAACAACCAAGCCTAGAATAGAACTCGCTCTCAAGTGAGGCTGCCGGAACACACCGTTAGTTGCTTGGCGGCAGATTTTCAACTTGAGAGTGGTAGCTAGCCAGCCGAGTACCTACCTACTAGAAAGTACCGTACCACCATGCCACCACTTGGTGGTAGATCTCCTTAACAGGAGGTCGTCTAGTTAAGTACCACCGCAGTACCAGTTATTCCACCGCTAAGCAGTAGTGTGTAAACATTACTGTATTCCGGTTTGAAAGGTACTGCAGCTAACGAAATTACTGGGCTGTTGAGACTAACCATCGAAAGTCTCAACAGCCTAGCAATGAGCGCCAAAGCAGTGATGCCCTGGACTTTGTTTTGTTACTCAGAGCTCTGTGTATCGCTGCAATGGTCATGGGCAGGCGTTATCTCTTACCATCAGGAGAGCGTCTCGTTCGTCTCATTTTTTTTTACATAAAAAAAATGCTATGGTTTCCTCACGATGTTTTGCTCAAGCTCATTGTTGGGGTTTGAACTCACGCCTTTCGGCATGCGAACCTACCACACTAACCACTGAGCTCTCATCGCTACGAATACGGTATATGTAAGGTAGAAGTAAATATTATATAATTTTCAATCAAATAGAGGTCTATAAATCATGTTTTACATGAATAAACATGTCTGTGTAGCACAGGCTAGCCGACTAAGGTCCAAGTGGGCCGGTCATCAATTTCCTAGAACCGATCACTATACGGGTGGACGATATTATGTTCTACAGGGGAGGTTACGGATCAGCCAACGTAGCGTGGGAAGTCTCGGAAATCTATGAAGTGACATAAATCAGCAGAAATCAAAAGCATAGCAGAGCACATTGGAAAACACTTTTACTTGACGGTAAATTGAATATGCAAGGTATGTATTTAGTTTACAGTCGTTTCAGTTACAACAGTGATGAGGATTTATAATTTAACTAACCTGACAATAATTTTCTAACAGTAACTTTACTTGATATCTAAAACTGATTTTGACATAAACTTATAAACTAATTAAAATAACTATAGGTCCTCTAAAACCTCTTCTCGCTGCAGTAACCACTTGCCGACACGTGTTTACTGCAGCGAGAAGATGGTTATTATAATATAATATTCTGCCGCCAAGCTGAAGGGTGCAAATATTACCGAATATTGCAGCTAACGAAATTACAGGGCTGTTGAGACTAACGATCTAGTCTCAAAGTGATAGCGCCAAAGCAGTGATGCCCTGCACTTTGTTTTGTTACACAAAGTTCTGTGTATCGCTGCAATGGACATGGACAGGCGTTATCTCTTACCATCGATCGTCTCATTACTCATACATTAAATATTCTTATCATAGTCATAGTCATAGTGATTTATTGATAACATAAGTTACAAGTCAAATAATACAAATAAATTAAATTAAAATAATTAGAGTTCAATTATCATGTCAATTCGATATTTAAAAATAAAATAATAATATAATAAAAATCAAAAAATTAAATCAAATTAAAATAAAAAAGTAAAAAGAAGTAGTAAAAATACCAAACAATTCAAATTATATAAAATAATAACAATTACCTGATTAATTGAATACAAAAATAAATAAATTATAATATAGTTTTTAATTCCATCATGTCATCAAACTTATAGAATGCCTGCTCGATAAGCCAAGTCTTTAATTTATGTTTATACAATTGTCTAGAGGGAGCGTTTCGGATTTCGTGCGGCAGCCTGTTGTATATGGCCAGCGCCGTCACATGCACCAATTTAGACGTCTTAGCAAGTCTGTGCTATCAAATCTAGCAGTGGAATAATACAAGCTGGCGACTTCGAGGCCGTAGCCCGATGCGTTAGTCCGACCAGATTCGCACCGCACTCGACACATCGGTGTATGACGCGCTGCATGTCGCCAGTGATAGGCGAAGATGACGCAACATCGTGCATGAACGGCTCCTGGGAGGTGGAGGTCACGACCCTCAGACATGGGGAACATGACACTCGGAGAAGGAAGGATGCTTACAATACCACAACCATCGCAATCTGTTCTGGCGTTTAAAAGTTATAGTGGAATAAAGAAACTCACATGAACTCTGAAAACGTTACACTCCTATTTATGGACAGTCGCGTAAAAACTACGAAATTCACAGAAAAAATATTCAAATATTGAGTATAAAACAAAGAAAGATGATCCTATCAATCCTTTTCAAGTTGGGATGAGAGATTTGTCTAGAACGAAAACAGTGAAGCGGTAAGATTTTCTTTCGAAAAGAAATCTCTTTGAATACAGATTTGACTAAAAACATTGTGTTTACCAAAGCACTAAGAAGGATTTTTAAACCTAATGTAAAATATTGAGTTGGAAAATTAAAGTATAAACGATCTGCATTTTCCGGATATAACTATTTGTTAGCTCATCTGATGTTAAGTGGCATGAATGGCAGTGGTGTGTTTGGCAACAGATCTCCAAATTGCGGGCGGTAGCTAACTGGTGACTGCACCAGTGGAGTACTATAAAGTAATCACCACGATGTTTTCTATGTTTTCCTTCACCGCGCTAACCATGGGGATCAAACCCCACAATGAGCTTGAGCTGCCAGTGAAGGAAAACATCGTAAGGAAACCAAAGAATGGTGGTAGGGTACTTTCTAGTACTCGGCTGGCTAGCTACCACACTCAAGTTGAAAGTCTGCCGCAAGCATTATAAATAGACAATAGACAACACTTTATTTGAGACCTAAAACATATTTCAACATAATTAACAATAGGTACATACATACAAAAAAAAACAATAAACATAAAACAAATTGATGATAAAAACAATTGACTTGAACAAAAACGAAAAACAAACTTAAACAAAAAGGAAAAATATATTTCATGTCACAAACTGGCCTCGACTCAGCAAAAAGCCGACTGCAGCCACTCAGGCTGGCATGTGTAGTATGTGGTGTTGGTGATCGACACAAAAAAATACTATGCAAATACATATACAAATACAAATATTTCATTAATAACACCAAAGTTACAGGTAATTTTTCCATTCATATTTAAAAATATCAAAATCATAACACAATGAAAATGTCAATGACATAAAAAAACGTTTTCTAAATATAAAACGTATCGTACGTTCAAAAATTCTGCACGTAAAGCTAAGAGTATGTACATAAATTCATTTAGTCAATTAAAAATATTTTCAACGAAAAGCCACTTGATTTCATTTAACGTTTCCCTCTCGGCCCTACGGGGCCGGAAGTCGGTCATCAGTAGGGCTTTTAAGTGCCCAATCAATCTAAATCTGTTCTACCGCTCTAAGAGAACATGAATGATTGAACATTTATTCTGATATACTTTATTTAAAACTTTTTTACTTTACTTTTTTTTTTTTTTTTTTTTAGTTTAAATTGCCCTTTTCAACGTATTTATCAAAAGGAGCTTGACAATACATCAATTTAATAAAATCAAACACAGCTCATGTTTTTCTGTTTCTTTTTTAACGTGAACGCCTTTCATTTCTGTCAGTAGACGGTCACTTGTAAAAACAAATGTTACGAAATAAGTTATGACAAGATCTCCTGTAACTTTAGTGGCACCTACCGGTAATATTTTATGTCCATTACTTTGTTTTTTATTTAAAAAGTAATGAGACGAACGAGACGCTCTCCTGATGGTAAGAGATAACGCCTGTCCATGACCATTGCAGCGATACACATAACTTTAAGTAACAAAACAAAGTCCAGGGCATCACTGCTTTGGCACTCATTCCTTTGAGACTTGCGATGGTTAGTCTCAACAGCCCTGTAATTTCGCTAGCTGCAGTACCCTTCAAACCAGAGCACAGTAATGTTTACGCATTACTGCTTAGCGGCAGAATAACAGGTACTGCGGTGGTACCTACCTAGACGACCTCCTGCTAAGGAGATCTACCACCAAGTTACTTAAAGGTCAGAAGCCATTACATGCTAGTGCATATAACAACATTTGGGGGAGTGTGCGGGGAAGCTCCATAAGCTTATCCCATCCTCTTTGTTCCACCACAGGACAAGCAGGAAAACGGCACACCACCATCCATTCCTCGCGGACGTTCCCAGTCTTCGTACGCAGCGAGTCCGCTCTGCTTCCTTGATGCTTACAGTCCATGAATAAAACTCATAACCGACTTCTCTGTTTCCTATAAACTACAATTTGGATGTTTTTAAGGCTAGATATAGGCTAGGCTAAGGCTTTAATAGATTTCTTCTAGATCAGCGTGCTCCATCCTCGGTCGCACTGTCAAGTTAGTATGAATAGATCTACGATTTAATGTAAAAAAAATAATTTTATCTTTATGTCAAAAAATAAATCAGTTCATTATATTGAACGAGATAAAAACTAACTACCTAAAATAATTTTCACAATTATAATTATTATACAAAACAATTACGCTGATATGATACGAGAAATTAAAACTATAAATTAATTGCTGGAAGAACTATACAAAGAAGTACATCAAATTTGGTTAGGCAGGGATCACACCTGGGTTGCAAGTTAGTTAGTTTGTTTGCACTGGGATTGGTTCTGCAGAGGTGTACATGTATCCGTCTCTACAACACGATAGACCAAGCACCAGCGCGATGACACCATTGAATACTAAGAAATTTCTCCTGTATTTCTTATTTCATAAATCCAAAGTGCGTTTGACCTCCAACTCAGCCGAAGTAAACCAAAGACGCTGTTTACAATTCTCAAAAAAAATCATCATGCTTTGTCATAAAGCTGACATCAATTGTAAGGTTCCCATTTGCTCACACGAACGAAAACGTCCACAACTCAAGCTCACAACTAGTTTCCAATAAAGTTTTCTGCGCTTTAAGGGTTACTCAGGGGTTGTTCAGGGTTCTCTATTGATTTATAGCTAAACTTAAAGCATTGACCCCGCAATATTTCACCAGATGCGTTTCAATATTGGCGTACCATTTGATGGGTACACTTTTTTTTTTATTTTAACTTGAAATTTGTCAGGGATTATTTAAAATGTTAGCAATAGAATGTTATGTAGCAATGATTGCTCAGTGGTTAGCGCGATCGGTTCACATGCTGACGGGCGTAAGTTCAAACCCCAACAATGAGCTTGAGCTAATGGTGAAGGAAAACATTGTGCGGAAACCAGTATCCATACCAGTACCAGTAACCATAGTATGGTGGTTGGGTACTTTCTATAACTCGGCGGAATAGCTACCAACCTCAAGTTGAAAATTTATCGCCAAGCATCTAACGGTGTGTTCTTGCAGCCTCATTTGAGAGATACTTTACCATCTTTGACCACACCATCATTTAACATCAGGTTTAACTTTATTGTTGGCTCACTTTTTCCTAATAAACGTTTGTTTGAAAATAGTTAGGCCAGTATATGGGCCTGCGTGTAAGGTCCAAAAAAAAAAAAAAAATACTCCAAATCCCGAGCAATGAAAAGTAAACGGCTGATGTAAAACATTTAACCTCTAACTAAATATGTACTCTGTTGAACGTTCGATAAGGTTTTAATCTAGATATCAATCAAATATTTCAAAAGCACATTGAATTCTCTCAAAGTGACTTATCGATCAACTCTCATAACCTCAGCAAAGTATGGCTTCAACATCAAACGTTTTATTTATTTTAGGCGATTATGATTTCTAGTTTGAACTTTACTAAGAACTAAGCTTTGATTCGCTCGTAAATGAGATTTATACGAACTGTTTGAATAAATGCTTAATTTTGTCCATTTAAGTTTAAAATTACTGATGAATTTATTTAATTAACTATTCTCTGTCTATTAGAATGTTGAACGATTAAGCTTTAATTAAGTTTTAAGTAATTTTCTTTTCAATGGATAAATCAAGTGAAAAGTGAAAAAAATAAGCGTTGAAATTTTTAGCGGTAACGTCGCTTTCTCTTCAGCAAAACGACTGTAAACGTGTACCTGTAAAATTATTGCAAACAATTCGGTATGTAAAGAAAAAAAAAACTTTACTGATTCCAAAACCCAACAAAACGGTTGACAAAAAAAATAGCCATTGTCACTTGGGATGATGTAAATCATAAACATACACGGATCCTGAAAACAATGCACACATATTTTTGAGCAATTTTTTTTTTAATATTCGTCTAATATTTTCAGAATTTTGAAACATTATTCTGATTGCAAAATTTAATTTACCTACTCTTTATACAAATACATTTTAAGTATCAACTTAGAACTGTCACATTTTCTAAATTTTTTTTTTTTTTTTGTGTTAAAAGTAATGAGACGAACGAGACGCTCTTCTGATAGTAAAAGATAACGCCTGTTCATGACCATCGCAGTGATACACAGAACTTTAAGTGCCAACACAAAGTCCAGGGCATCACTGCTTTGGCGCTCATTACTTTGAGACTTTTGAATATACAGTACGCATATGAAAAACTAATACAATTATACTGAAATTATCAAGATATCGTTGATAGCATACGCTCGGGCTGCTCTATTCAGAGACTTTCCGAAAAACACTGTAATATACATATTCAATCGAAACCAAAATGAAATTCTAAGAAATTATTTAGTATTCATTTATTATTTAATGTATAATATGTCATGATATAAAAAGAAAATGTTTATTGAAAAACATGATCATTTTATATTTAAATCGAAATATAAAATACATTTTCACAAATATTGCGAATTCTGTTTGGTGAAAAGAATCGTTACTGGTAGGTAACTCGATTAGTATTTTGTAAACATATGTTTATTATCTGTATTATTTTGACTTTTTTTTTGTAATGAATAGGTTTCTTCTTCTTTGATTTTGGCGTCGCATTTTGTGCATTTGCCAGTGTCAAGTGTTTTTATATTTTCAAGTTTAAAAGTAGTCAAAGTCCAGTCTTGGTCAAGTTCAATCCATGATAGTCCAATCCAGTCATGTTTTAGTAAAGTAGTGACAACTTTACTATGAGCTTCGATGAAGTTTTGGAAACAACACGAAAAGTCATGTTTCACCACATTATATCGCTCTTCCACACTGGCGCTTGTAATTCGGTACTTTGTGTATAATACACCACTATTTTTATAGATAATAATAGTTACCTTTGGGACGGATTGGCCAAGTACCAACTTGTGGCGTTGGAGACATTGGACCTATAAACGCTATGTACCATAAACATATCATTAAATTAATCAATATTTAAAATTTCTGACTTGAAATGTCACGGTTGAAAACGAGACAGCTTGCTTTAAGAAAATATTAACTCTAAGCAACGTTGATAAGTAAGGCTGAAAATTTTGACATGCTGATATTTTACAACAACGTAACAAATACAAATTTGAGGCAGATTCTTATTCATTATTGTGTGTTAGAACTGATAACATATTATCTCTCTTGCGGATGGCGATTAAACGCAAACCTATGAATGGTTTTGGCGGGAACACGGAAAACTGGATTTTGATTATATCTAAAGCTACGAGGCAACTTCTTTAACATTTGAAACTTGAAAATATAAAACATTTTACACTGGCAAATGCTCAAAATGCGACGCCAAAACCAAAGAAAAAAAAAACATTAATCGCTACGACTGTGACGTCACAAGTCTGAAAATCTATCCAGTGCGCATTTCATCTCATATGTATCATTCCACCCGCTCCCTCACGATCTCCTTTAACATCGTACGACGGCGTATCTCTACCGCGCGGCCGAGGACTCTTTAAAAGCTTGCTGACTCAAGCTCGCCTTTGAAATCTGTTTCGTTAATCTTTCTACGCAAACTATCGAAATCATTGTTCCTTTCTGTTGAAAGCTTCCTATCACACAGCACCATTACATGGCTGTTCATCACTTGATATATATCAAGTGGAATCGTGAGTTACAACTAGACAAGTTAGATCCGGAAAAGTGCCCAAAAAGCAAAATCCAATAAGTTTTAACTAACCATTAAGCTGGGCCGGTAAGCTGGGGTCTCTAATCCGATTTCGCATCAAATAAACTCCTAACATAACCGAAAACCATATTGAAAAATATCACAAAGAAAATCTTTCCGTTTAATGTAACCAAGCTTTCAACACTATTTCATAAAGAACAAGGTATGTTTTAGAGTAGCTGACTAAACTTAGGTATTGCAAAGTTCACAGCTCACAGAATGCATTGTCCAAATCATTCTGGTAATATTAAAAGGATTGTGAAAGCAAATTGGAAACTCAGGGTTCGAAAATAAAACCGCGACAATGATTCTAATCGACATTTTGGAATGGTTGCTTCATACGAGAATAGAAATTAACAGTTGTAGCGATTATAGCTCAGTGGTTAGTAGTTCACACCCCGTACGGCGTGGGTTCGAACCCCACAATATATCTACACAATGTCTCCATAGAGACCAAAACGCTAGAAATATGAAAACAAAGAACTTTAATTAGCCAAGTTCGACAACACAGTTCATTTTCTATTTTGATTCTCAATATAGCACATTAATTATTTTGAAACATAAATTACCTTTAACAGCAAAATGTCTATCAAAGTGAATAAATTAGTTTGTTAGTACTATTTCAAGTATTTTCTAATTTTAAAACGAAACCTTGTTTAACATTCACGGGCGGGAATTTTAATAGAATGGAATGGAAAACGTGCTGTACTTGTTTGTATATAAAACACTTTTCTGCTAATGATTTTGTAATCGAAAACAAAAGATTCGAGATAGAGTTAAAAATATTTACGTAAGTTGACTTTACTTTTTAATTTTTTAAACAATGCAGCAAGTTTTAAAGTGAGTTTTGGCGGGAACGTGGAAAGAGTCGTGTCGCCCCGTTGTTTTTTTTTTCCAAAAGTAGTGTTTTTTCGAGTGCTTATGGAAAAAAAAGTGGTATACTGTTCATAAAGTGCCGAATTACAAGCGCGAGTGTGAAAAATGATATTATAATGTGGTGAAACATGACTTTTCATGTTGCTTCCAAAACTCCATCCAAGCTTTATAGTAAAGTTGCCACGACACGCAGAAATATGGTATTAGTTATAAATAATAATATTATACGTTTCCGCATATAGATTTGTAAGAATTATGTAACAAATGTATCCGGTAAAAAATAGACAGACATCGACGGTGATCAAGACTTAGTAATTTTTTGGTTACTAGATTGCTATCACCAATAAGCCTCATAGCACGCCGGTCCACCGCTTCCAAAGCTTCGAGCTGGTATTTAGGTGCTCCAGCAAAAAGGTGGCAGCAGTACTCCACACACGACCGGACTTGTGCCTAATACAAGTGAAGCAACTGTTCTGTTGAGAAGTACCTTTTAACCTTGTTAAGAATACCGAGCTTTTTGCCAGCCAGTTTAGCTTTAGAATCGAGGTAGGCACCGAAATTCAGCGAAATTCTTTTTACAATAGTCTAATAGACTTAGCACTGTCTGTCCCCAAAACAAGGATTGCTTATCTTAACTACTCTAATAAATACCACTAAATAACCTATGATGTGGAGGTGGGGAGCTGTCTACTTAATAATGTTATGATAATTACATGTTATGATAACTGACACTCGTACATGAGTATATCCACCGTGATAAGTAAGTAAAGTTTATTGACTTGTAACATTGGTGTTATCAATAAAATATTTGTATATGTAAAACCAGACAGACAGGCCTGTTGGTTCATTGGTAGTATGTCTGCTTTGAGAGCTGAAGGACGTGGGTTCGATTCGCACTCAGAACCAACATTTGTGTGACTAACATCGACGTTTGTTCTATGTCTGGGTGTACTGTATGTATTTACAAAAAAGTATTCTGTCAGCTGTTCGGTTCCCATTGTACAAGCTTTGCTTAGTTTGGGGCTAGATGGCGCTGTGTTAAATGTCCTCCTATATTTATTATTTATTTATTGCCACTGTCGACTGTGGATGTCGGCACGCCAACTACAATTGGGATGTAGTCGATACGTTGCCAACCTAGAGACACTGTTATAGAAACCATTTTTAGAATGCTACCATTTAAAAAACAAAGCCTATGGCATCACTTGACATAATGCCTCGAAGGGAACTCGGGAAATGGGCGACGAAGTGGATAAGTTAGGAAATGGACGAAATAAGAAGAGGACGGATCAGGATGTGAACATGTTAGGAAAAGTTGTCAAGTTAGGATGAATGGGGAGAGTGAAAACATTGACAACTTTAATGTACTCATTACGAAGTGGCCCAAGTTGACCAAAGCGTATTGACGTCCATTACCTTGGTACGTGTAATAGGAGAAGCCACTGGCACCTGACAGTCTTTGACAAGTTCGGGAGCCTATGGTAAATGTATCCGTACAATTTTTTAGCAATGATAGTGTCAGTGTCTCAGTGGTTAGCGCGGTAGGTTCGCATGCCGAAGGGCGTGGGTTCAAACCCCAACAATGAGCTTGAGCTGCCGGTGAAGAAAAACATCGTGAGGAAACCATAGCATGGTGGTAGCGTACTCTCTAGTACTCGGCTGGCTAGCTACCACCCTCAAGTTGAAAATCTGCCGCCAAGCATCTAACGGTGTGTTCCGGCAGCCTCACTTGAGAGCCAGTTCCATTCCAGGCTTGGTGTGCTTTACCATCTTCGACCACACCTTCACTTAACATCAGGTGAGCTGTGGTCAAACACCTGGCTTGTCAACCATTAAAAAAAAAAAAAAATTGTTTTATCCCACAAATATTATCAATGTGAAAGTTTGGATGGATGAAAGATTGTTACTCTTTCACGCTAAAACTATTGAACGGATTTGGATGAAATTTTGTGTAAAAATAGGTAAGACCCTAAACACATAGGTTGCTTTTTATTCCGAAAACATGTAGCGCGTAACACCGCGAGGCGCAGCTAGTAATTTTATTAATGTGAGGATGAATGGATGTGTGTTACTCTTTCACGCAATAACTACTAAACGGATTTGTATGAAATTTGATGTGAAGGTAGCTGAGACCCTAGATTAACACATAAGCTACTTTTTATCCTAAAAACATGTAGCGGGTAACACCGCGGAGCGCAGCTAGTGTCGAAATATTATTATTGTACATTCGATAGTTAGTCTCGATAGCTTGAGACTGTAGCGCGTGTAGTTATGTTTGTTTCTTTGGCGGTGGAATATTTAATGCTATAGAATGGCTATATAGACTTCTTACTAAAGAGATCTATCTTCTATTCACATATTTGAGCTTGAATTCAATGAGCATTCACTTCGTCAGTTTTTAATATATCACTTAGATAATAAGCATGCGACCCCACCCTCATCACATCACATCTGCAAAAAATATGACAGCTTCTGTATGTGGGTCTAGGATAAGAGATATTTAACTGCGACCGCAGATGTATTTTAGCCTTACCCTTTTCATGATGAGGAAAGACAAACCTCCCAGCAGTGGGAATGTTCATGATAAGAACTACAACTCGACTACTGAAAAAATTGACAAAAAAATCCAAATCTTATTGAAAATTGACATATTTATCCATTGACTATCTATTTAGCTGACATTTCTTAATTTTGTAAATAATTGTTAACTTATTGCATGTTGTCGTCACCTGTAACTGCTATCACATCTAGTTTTGTTTTTTTTTGTGTTAATGACCGCCATTACTGTTGTGATGTGTATAGTGTTGGTGATCTAATAAATAAATAAATAAATTGCGTAATTTATTTATTTATTTATTAGATCACCAACACTAAACACTAATAACTATAAAAGTTTGAAACAAGAAAATATCTGAAATTGTAATGTACAAACTATTCGATATTGGACTTAGAATAGAATAGAATATAAATTTATTATATCCCAAAAACTTGCAAATGAAACACAGATCACAATTAAACACACCAAAAAAAAAGAAGAAGATATATAACAAAACAATATAATAGATACTTGATGTATAAGGGCGGTCTTATCGCCTAGAGCGATTTCTTCCAGACAGCCTACAGGGCTTTGATATGTTACTCAAAGTTCTGTGTATCGCTGCAATGGTCATGGACAGGTGTTATCCATACCACCAGGAGAACGTCTCGTTCGTCTCATTACATTTTCCATTTTTTTTTAAAGGCATACCTTGTTAGTATTTCCGCTTTATACTAAATTTTATATTACTTTTGACTTGTAATTTAAATGATTATCCATAAATAATGTATATGTCTATAATACATACATACTTATATTACCTCCCGAGTTTGTAAAGCGCCCAGTGTGTGTATAATGATACATATTGCATGCTGTATTTTGAAATCTGACTCGGCGTGTGCCGCGACCCATAAATAGCTTTGATAAATACCATTTGACATATTGACTACGGCGAAAACGTGTCATGCCCTAGTATTACTCCATTTTGTTTGGTATCCACCGCGGTGGGGGTTTGTTGGCAAACATATTTTTACTATGTTTGTGACATAATCAATATATATATTTTTTTTTTAATGGTTGACAGGCTAGTTGTTTGACCACAGCTCACCTGATGTCAAGTGAAGGTGTGGCCGAAGATGGTAAAGCACACCTAGCCTGGAATGCAACTGGCTCTCAAGTGAGGCTGCCGGAACACACCGTTAGATGCTTGGCGGCAGATTTTCAACTTGAGGGTGGTAGCTAGCCAGCCGAGTACTAAAGTACCCTACCACCATGCTTTGGTTTCCTCACGATGTTTTCCTTCACCGGCAGCTCAAGCTCATTGTTGGGGTTTGAATCCACGCCCTTCGGCATGCGAACCTACCGCGCTAACCACTGAGCTATCATCGCTACAAATACTACTACTATATATGTACGAGAATAGATAGGTTGTAATAGTATCTAGCAGTTTACTTGGTGGTAGATCTTCTTAGTAGGAGGTCGTCTAGGTACGCCACCAATCAGTTGTGTGTAAACATTACTGTGTAACAGCTTGAAGGGTACAGCAGCTAGTGAAATTACTGGGCTGTTGAGACTAACCATCTCAAAGTAATGAGCGCCAAAGCAGCGATTTGTTTTTTTACTAAAAGATCTGTGTATCGCTGCATTATCGCTGTGTATCTGGTTATCTCTTACCATCAGGAGAACGTACTGTTCGTGTCATTACTTTTCCATTGAAAAAAAGTTAATTTGTAGGCAATTTAATGCACGGTAATATAACATTTAAAAATAAATGCTACTCACGGTTACCTATTCAATTGCCGTTGCTATTGTAAATAAATAGACTTAGGTTTAACTGCTACAATTTAGTTAGTAGATTTCGACTGATAATGGTTTTTATTATTATTATTTATGGGTGACAGGGTAGGTTTTTGACCACTGCTCACCTGATATTAAGTAGCGTTGTAGCTGAAAAAAGTCAACACACGAAACTTAGAATGGGAACTGACTCCCAAGTGATATGAGTGATGAGAATTTTAATTTAATTAAAAAATTATACAGAATTTAAAAATTAACAGTCCTTTCACGTTAGCGCTATTGTTCCGCGCAACCCCATATAACTAAGTATTAATATCATTAGTTGATTCATATACAAAGCTTAGAAATTCTCACTAATTTGGGTTATGGGTCCCATTCACGACGACCCAATTTCACGCATTCGATTGAACCAAACCTTATTTGTGAATCGATAATGCGAGCAACAACTCGATTTAGTGCTCGAATGACAGCATTACATTGTTTATTATTCTATGTTTCTTATCGCTATTTGACGAGACTAAGTATATTTGTACACAAAGTTAAGAAATGGAAGCGGTATATATCGCTGACTTACGATTTTTCACAGCTGAGTACTAGAAATCACACTACTACCACACTATTGACTAGAGTATAAACATAACTGTTCTAGTTTGCATGGTAGCTAAATTACACTACCGTCATAAGGAAAAGAGACGTATCTGCACAGCTGTCATAAGAAAAAAAAGACGTATCCGACATTTTTTCCGTTTTGTAAAAATACTGATAGATGCGTCTTTTTTACTACTAATTACGATGATGTATATAACTCAATTACTTAATGTCAAATACGTATTTTTCCCCATATGACGGCAGTGTAGATAAGTTTTTTTTTCCTTATGACGTCAGTACAGGTCTGTTGAGACTAGCCATCAAAGATATTAAAGTAATGAAGCATTGCCTTGGACTTTGTTTTATTACTCAAACTTTTGAGCACCGCTACGAGAGTCAGGCGTTGTTTCTTACCATCCAGGAGAACGTCCCGTTCGTCTCATTGTATAAAAAAATATGATATTAGTATCTTTTATTTAAAAAATATCCAAGTAAACGATTTTATATGACGCAATAAGAAAATTGAGTAGAGCTTCGTAGCGCTACGAAGGTGCTACGATATTCGTAGTCGATACGCGTAGTACGTAGCTGCGAAAGCGTTACAACTGCTACGAGTAATATGAGATGAGTAAAATGTTTGCCGCTTTCAGTTTTCAGACTTTATAAAAAAATGTACTGAAATACAAAATTGAACGACCATGTCTACAAAAGCATGCGTTTCAATAAATAATTAGTAATTATTTAATCTGGACACAAGTTTAAGTAACTAATTAAAGAATTTCACGGCATGCTTACAATTTTTTTTTATGTTGGACAAGCTAGGTGTTAGACCACAGCCCATCTGATGTTAAGTGATGGTGTGGTCGAAGTTGGCCTGGAATGTAATTTGTTCTGAAGTGAGGCTGCCGAGACACTCCGTTAGATGCTTGGCAGCAGATTTTTACCTTGAGGGCGGTAGATAGCCAAACAAGTACTAGGAAATAATTTACTACCATGCTATGGTTTCATCACGATGTTTTCCTTTACAAACAGCTGAAGCTCCTTAGTTGGTTAGTTGGGGTTTGAATTCACACCCTTCGGCGTGTGAACCGGCCGCGCTAACCACTGAACTACCATCGCTACAACGTTTTTTGAGATATACTCTCCAAAGACACCGGGGTCCGTGATCTTTGTCTACTTAAATTATAATCATTTTTTACTTTATACACACTACAGGGAGAGGAAAGTTAGTTTAATCAATCTTCGGAGAACGATAAAATTTGTAAGGCGAAATAACTCAAAACATTCATTTTCAACATTAAACTTCAACCCTCACGAGCTCTCAAAAACTTTTATATAGTGTAATCTCGTAGGCCGCATGATAAATTGCACTCAAAAATATCCCACAAATCGCACCGAGCAGCCCAATTGCAAGTCAGTACGCGCCGCGACTCGGCGGCGAGCGGACGAGCGCGATGCCGCCGTGAAGATGCGCGCGATCCTGCTCATGTACTTCGCGACGCTCGTACACTGTTCGTACAAAGATGTGAGAGTGAGACACGGGAGGGCGCTGCGGCACGGGCGCTCCCGCGTCCTGGACGCGCGCCTGCACGCGCGCGCCCGCGGCCTCCTCGCGCAGATAGAAGCGGAGCGGAGCGGAGAGCTCGGTACGTTACCGCTTTGGAATACTCTAAGATAGTTAAAAAATAGGACCAAGTTAAGTTTACTTTTAGATTCATAGCCAAAAAAACCCGCAGCTCATCCGATGCTAAGCGACGGTAAAGTGATTTAAAAAAGTACTTTTAGTTTAAAATGTTCTAATATTAAATTTTTTCAGTCTTTCGTGTATGTAAAATTTAGATACTTAGTTAAGTTTATAGGTAGGATAAGATGCGCATAATATAATCCATTTGTATTTTATTGTGAAATCATCAAAATTAAGTTGGATAGTTCATTTAGGTGACGTGTTATGTATTAAAATCTAAATAAAATAATCTAAATAATCTTCATTTTAAATTATAATTTGGTATTGATACTTTAGCTAAATGTATTTCGTTGGTAAAGAAAATATGGGAGAAAAAAACGTTCTTCAAATTTCAAATCAATAAAAGTATTTGACTTATTTAATATTAATTTACTTAACTAAATGTTTTAAATCATGTATGTAAAATATGTAAAGGAATGCTATCTACTAAAACTGCAATTATTTTTTTAAAATGGGTATAAAACGCTACTGATACTAGAACGCAAATCTATGTTTATCAAACAAAAGTATATCCGATATTGAAATAGATATTTAACCCACGCTCTCCAGCTTAAAAAGCAGAAATACTACCAATTAAGGTGTATCTACTCTATACCTAACAAAGTTGCTATCAGAATTAAATAGTCATATTTTCTATCATAATAATATATGATCACCACCATGCAGCGGATTTAAATACGGTTTCCACTGCCATTTAAAAAAGAGGTTTCACTTAACATCAGGTGAGCTGTGGTCAAACACCTAGCCTGTCAACCATTAAAAAAATGTTCGTCATGTTTTAACCAAATCCATTCAGCCGTTTTTGCGTTATAGAGTGACAAACATTCAAACATACAAACATACACATTTAAAATATTATGATAGGATATTCATTCAGTGATAAAAGATAAGCAACACTGAATTCTAATTAAAGGGATGAGATAAACGCCATTTTAAATTGCCTCCAAAAAAGTGTTATTTCACTTCGGGGAAGCAACCTTTATCAACTTAAACGGTTCCAATTAAACATTTCAGCACTTGATTAAAATAAAGAAGGGTAAGCGTGCTCGCTTCTACGTAAAGTTATACTTAAACTTATATCATAAATGAGAAAATTTGTACAATTTATTAATCTGTAGGTAACAACTCAAACATAAAGTTAAGCACCATACAGTTTTAATACCTCAATTAATTTCTAACAAACTCTCAATCCAATCATTTCAAATAAAAAAGTAAAAAGTACTTTTTAATCCGCTTTTATTAGCTTCTTGTAACTAAGTAACAACTTACTTTTTGCTTAGTGATACATCTTACTTACTTTTTACTTAGGAGGTCGTCTAGGTAGGTACTACTGTAGTGCCAGAGATTCTACCGCTAAGCAGTAGTATGTAAACATTACGGTTCCGGTTCGAAGGGTACTGCAGCTAGCGAAACTACTGGGCTGTCGAGACAAACCATCGAAAGTCTCAAAATAATGAGCGCCAAAGCAGTGATGCCCTGGACTTTGTTTTGTTACTCAAAGTTCTGTGTATTGCTGCAATGGTCATAGGCAAGCGTTATCTCTTACCATAAGGAGAGCGCCTCGTTCGTCTCATTACTTTTTGAATTTAAAAAAAGCTGTTTATCGCTGCAATGGTCATGAACATATTATTATGTTGTCTCTTAACATCGAGGGAGTGTCTTGGTCGTTTTATTACTTTCATTTTTTTAAAAGTCAATATCATAAACTGTCATTTTATGTTATGATATATTTTACTAAGAAATATCTTTATTATTAGAGCTTCTAGTACAGGTACATTTCTTACAAGACCGCTTTTTCGGTGAAATTAAGCATCATTTCCGAGAACTCAGCGTCTTATAAAACTCCTTACACAATGTGAGTGAAAGCAACTGCCAGCGTGTTCCGGAAAATGATTTTCAGCGACAATGATATTTGCGAGCAATTCTACTTCCTAAAATGTAGATTAAAATAAATATACGTAGGTGTAACTTATTGTACGAGAACGGTAGCTGGCAAGGGTATTATAGTGTTGGGAGTTTAGGAAAAGGTATCTTTAGAGATCCATACCCAAAGGGTAAAACGGGACCCTGTTACTAAGATTCCGCTGTCCGTCCGCCTGTCTGTCTATCCGTTTGTCACCAGGCTGTATCACGTGAACCGTGATAGTTAGACAGTTTAAATGGTTACAGATGATGTATTTCTGTTGCCGCTATATCAACAACTACTAAAAAAACAGAATAAAATAAATATTTAAAGGGGATCCCACATAACAAACGTGATATTTTTGCCGTTTTTAAAGATAGATAGCGGACGCCTCGCGGTTTCACCTGCGTTATAGTTCCCGTAGAAATATAGGGATAAAAAGTAGCCTATGTAAGTTTTGACCCTTCGAGCGCGTGTCTGACTCGCACTAGGCCGGTTTTTTAATTCCTGCGTTTTATTTGCTGACATCACTGCTGATGTTAAGCGTAGGTGCGGTCAACGGAGCACGCTTACCAAGCAGAAAACGATTCACTAACGGATGGTACAGATTGTATTTATCCGGGATCACCCATATATTTCGGAGAGTGTGCCCTGGAATTGCACAATTTGGTTCCACCTGCCCCTTATTATTATCAGGCGTCTAAGTAGAAACGGACAAAAAACGCTTAAACTAAAACGTACTTAAACACTTCAATTCCAATTTTTTTTTCGCACAGCGAGGATGTGGCTCTGCCGGTTTGTATTTCCCGCAAAGTACAATTTAGGTGTCTTCAGTGTAAACAGGTTTTTTCTGGGTTATATGAGTGTGGTCAATCGCAAACCTTTTTTATAAACGGTTTTATTTACCTTGCCCTGTTTGTTGTTGCTGATGTTTTTGGGTCAAATTTAGCAATTGAAATTTTACCCCCTTCCTGTTGGCAGGTTCATCAGATATTTGGTACAGAACTTTAGTTCTGATGTCAATACATTGTTTTTAATAAAACCTATATTAGACTTCTTTTTTTAATTGTTAAAATATTTGAATTAAAAAACCCCGCTTGGGTAGCAAATTCCACTGTACAAATACAAATATTTTATTTATAACACCAAAGTTACAGGTCATTTTACCATTCATATATAAAAATATCAAAATCATAACATATGTCAATACAGTCACATATGAATTAATTATGTCAATATAATTTCAGCGTTCCCGCCAAAACTCACAAACTTTTTAAGTCATTCAAAGTACGATAGCACTTATATCTAAATGTCAGAAATCATAAAAGCGAAAAGTGTTACAGATATAACAATTTTCCCTCCAATTTTCGTGCATCACCTTTGAAGCTTTTTCTGTATAATGACGCCTCATTTACTGAAATCCGTTGGAGCTTTATATGGTATCGAAATTTGAAATAATATTTTTATTGTTAGTACGTAATTAAAAAAGTATAGGTAGTTTTTTCATAACAGGAAGTCGCCTAGGTAGAGATATCACAGTAGTCTTAATTTTTTTTTACGGTTGACAGGCTGTGTGTTTGACCACAGCTCACCTGTTAAGTGAAGGTGTGGTAGAAGATGGTAAAGCACACCTAGCCTGGACTGGAACTGGCTCTCAAACGGCCGGAACACACCGTGAGATGCTTGGCGGCAGATTTTCAATTTGAGGGTTGTAGCTAGCCAGTCGAGTACTAGAAAGCACCCTACCACCATGCTATGGTTTCCTCACGATGTTTTCCTTCACTGCCAGCTCAAGCTCATTGTTGGGGTTCGAACCCACGTCCTTCGGCATGCAAACCGACCGCGCTAACCACTGAGCTATCATCGCTGCAAATCACTATATATGTCGCCATCGTTACATATAAATAGTATGTTCCTGTAATATAAATCTTTGTAAATCAATCTAGCTTAAGTGTCCTTCGAACATGAAATACAATTGATTGTCAAGAACTTTTGGATCACATTTGACAGGCACTTGATGAATAAAAAAATCTACAGAAATACAAACTTATCGATATTGCTTGAATTTATTTTCCAGACAGGCTCGCTAATCGCAGATCTTCAGTACTTGAATGGCCTCGACTTAGACATTTCATGTCAGCGCTATTTGGGCTCTGGTTGGATAAGTTAAGGATAAATATTGTCATTGGGCTAAAAAAAATAAATTACACCCTACTGATTTTCTTGTATTAATCGTAGGACTATACACACAGCGCCATCTGGCCCCAAACTAAGCAGAGCTTGTGTGATGGAAGTCAGATAACTGATAGAATACATAATTTTTTTTTTTGTATATGCATACTTATAATACATACAGAACACCCAGACACAGAACAAACATTTGTTTATTCACAAAATGTTTGCCCTGAGTGGGAATCGAACCCACGCCCTACAGCTCTCAAATAAATACAGCAAAATACTTAGCAAATAAATACAGTTTGATTTTGATTTTTGGTTTTGTTTGGGTAGCAAACAAAGTCCAGAGCATCACTGCTTTGACGCTCATTACTTTGAGACTTTCGATGGTTAGTTTCGACTGCCTTGTGATTTCGCTAGCTGCAGTACCCTTCAAACCGGAATACAATATAATATTTTTAACCGAAGAAAGCAGCACAATATACATCGTAGCTACGCAGCCAATATAAAATGGCGGAGACAGTTTCTCCAGCAATACCGTACACCTGCGCTGTTACGGTTTTATATTTAAGTTTTTATGTCTCCAAGTTTCCTTATTTACAGCGCAAATAACTTCTTCTTTAATAACAGGAGTTTGATATTGGCTATCAAAAAGATTCGGAGGGGTGAAGATGGGTTCAGTTCAGAGTAATAGATAGAGCTCGAGGAAAGGAGCCTCGTCAAACTCCAGCAGAGTTTGAAGAATTGATGACTCTACACTTCTTTCTGACCTTTTTTTTAATTGCTGGCAGGCTACGTGTTTGACCACAGCTTACCTGATGTTAAGTGATGCTATGGTCGTATATCGTAAAGCACACTAGCCTGGAATGGAACTGACTCTCAAGTGAGGCTGCCGGAACACACCGTTAGATGCTTGGCGGCAGATTTTCAATTTGAGGGTGGTAGCTAGCCAGCCGAGTACTAGAAAGTACCCTACCACCATGCAAAATGACCTAGCAGCGAAGCGTTGCTAATTATCAACATTTAAATACAATCTGCGAGTAAAACCCATTTCAAATTTCTTAAGTATAGTTTTATTTTGTTTACAGGCTGTTTATTTGACCTTAGCTCACTTAATCACCTAGCCTAGGCTCTCAAGTGAGGCTGCCGGAACACGTCGTTGGATGCTTGACGGTAGAAATTCAACTTTAGGGTGCCATCGCCATGTTATGGTGTCCTGTTACGTTGTTTTCCTTCAACAGCAGCTCAAGTTCATTGTTGGGATTTGAAGCTACGCCCTTCGACGTGTGAACCGACCGCGCTAACCATTGAGCTGTCTTTGCTACAGATTTTTTGCACATTGGCATTTGTAATTAAATTTACTGGACTACACTCAAAAGCTATTTATCTAGTACAGTGCCCAAAAGGGAGTAAATTTGATTCACCAATATGGGCAACTTTTAAATCGTGATAAAAAAATCTGTTTACACACATACATTTGGTCAAGGGCCAATGAACTTGAAACATCACATTTTTCCACAATTTCAGCTTGAACTCTGAGAATGATGGATTGTTTTCATATTTTTTATTTTCTCATACTCTACAGTAGAAACTTAATTAAGACTTAGATACACATAAAGATAATTATGTTACATTATAATCGTTACGCTTGCGCGTTTTAAGTCTGTACAGCGCCATCTAGTATAGTAGACGTAAGTTCACATGTTTATACAAGCTATGAACGTCACTAAACCATTGAAAGAAAGATAGAAGAATATTCATTTAATACAATCCAGACAGACAAATAAAAAAATACAAAATACGCTTGTGGCAAAAATAAATAACAAAACAAACAAGTGCCAAAAGTAATAGAAAAAAAAATAGTTTATCGTAGAGATAAACGGTTGTAATCTCCGAGCTGCCAGTCACTCGTGAAAAATAAACAGATTCCGAGCAAAAAAAACTTAGTTTCCCCCCCAGGAGTGTTTGACTTTAGTTCGAAATTAGTTAAGTTAGACCTGGGGCTCTATTCTGATACTGTATCTACGGTAAGAATTCACAGTTTTTAGATTTATATTTATTATTTACTAGCGGACGCCTCGCGGTTTCACCCGCGTAGTTCCCGTGTTCGCGGGAATAAAAAGTAGCCTATGACACCCGGGTATAGTGTAGCTTCCCAACGGTGAAAGAATTTTTGATATCAGTCCAGTAGTTTCGGAGCATATTCAATACAAACAAACAATCAAATCCTTTCTTTTTATAATAGTATTTTTTTTTTATGTAAAAGTAATGAGACGATCGAGGCGCTCTCCTGATGTTAAGAGATAACGCCTGTCCATGACCATTGCAGCGATACACAGAACTTTGAGTAACAACGTCCAGGGCATCGCTGCTTTGGCACTCATTACTTTGAGGCTAGATGGCTAGTCTCAACAGCCCAGTAATTTCGTTAGCTGCAGTACCCTTCAAACCGGAACACAGTAAACAATTAGTATATATATAGTATATAGTACAGTATATATATAGACAGATAGACTAGCTTCGCCTTGCAGTTTACCCGCGTGGTGATGGATGATGGTGATGATGAAATGTATCCTATATCTTATCCCACAGTCTCAGCTACCTCCATACCAAATTTCAGCTAAATCCGTTTGTAGTTTTTGCGTGAAAAAGTAACAAATATTTATGCATCCAAACTTTCACATCCCATTTCCCATCAATATTATAAATGAACACCGTTCAACCTTTTTTTTTTTTTTTTTTTTTTCCCAGGGAAATCCTTTATGGATACCACCGGCTTCGGGGGAAGCGCGGTGGTTATGTGGGACTCTCCGCCATTGTGGCGGCCTACCCACTAAAAACCCTGGGGTGTTTCTGCCTGGCGCCCGTGTGTCGGGGCTACGGGAACGCTTTCGCACTCATCCGGGGCACCACCGTTCATCCTAAGTCAACTTATTGCTTGCCGTTGTGCGAAGGTTAGAGGCAGTGGTTTTTTTTCTGCGCCAACAATACGCCTAGTATCAGCTAGACTATATACCATATATCTTTGGTCTGGCTACCTTTTGCTAAACCATGCACCAAAAAAAATTTGGACTACACAAATTGTTCTGTCATTTTTATTGAGAAGAAAGTCACAGAAACACAATATGAAATTTGCAATACATCATTATAACAAATTATAAAACTCAAGTTACCACAAATTCCTTGTAACAATAGCATTTAATTGAAAGCGGTAAGATATAATTATTATTTCAAATTTCGTATAGGATGAGAATAAGGCCCCAATTCCAGCCAAACTGATGCGAAGTAGGGTATTGTCTAGAACGCTTGAATAAAACTTCTGAATAGCTAAGTCTATCTAAGTACTAAGTAGTAATGCTTAAAACCTTACAAATTTCTACATCTGTAGATAGATTGAGATTAGATAGTAGAATGGAAAGTGATTTTGATAAATCTGTATAAATTTTGTGTGTGTATATTATATACAAGCGGACGCCTCGCGATTTCACCCGCGTAGTTCCCGTTTCCGTGGGAATACAGGGATAAAAAGTAGCCTATGTCACCCGGGTATAGTGTAGCTTCCCAAAAGTGAAAGAATTTTTGAAATCTGTCCAGTAGTTTCGGTGCCTATTCAATACAAACAAACAAACACAATCAAATCTTTCCTCTATTTATTAGTATAGATAGATATAGAATCTATATCTATATTATAGATATAAAATATTATAGATATAGATAGATATTTTGAAGCGCGTCCACAACCTCATCTTATTCACCGTGAGGTGCGTTCGCAGCGGCCCGTAATGCAAAGAAAGCCGTGCGTGCTTTGTCTCCTTGAAGAAGGCCACTGCAATGTAATACATTAAATTATTATTCTTACTGGAACTCCATCACTAGCCCTAGGGAATATACCTACTAGTCATTTCCGTGAACTGCTCAACTGCCAGAAGTCCTTTCTGGACATAATATATTATGATATTGTTCGGGGAATTCCCGGAAATCCGGCAAATATTTTTGTGCTAGCACTTAGAAACAATTTCACTTTATTAAATCTTGAACAAATGATGTTGAAACTGCATATTTTTTATACAAATGAAAATATATTTCCGTGTATCCGTATGGACACGAAAAACTTTACTTGGTGGTAGATTTCTGTAACAGGAAGTCGTCTAGGTAGGTACCACGGCAATACCAGTTAGCCTGCCACCAAGCAGTAGTGTGTAAACATTACTGTGTTCCGGTTTGAAGGGTACTGCAGCTAGCGAAATTACTGGGCTGTTGAGACTAACCATCGAAAGTCTCAAAGGAATGAGCGCCAAAGCAACGATACCCCGGACTTTGTTTTCCTACTCAAAGTTCCATGTATTTCTGCAATGATCATGGGCATGCGTTATCTCTTACCATCAGGAGAGCGCATAGTTAGTCACATCACATTTACATAAAAAAAAATAACTAAATAGATTTTTCTAACAAGGCATATTATAATCTATCACTAACTGTTGTTTGACCATGGCTTACTTGTCAACATGATAAGGTTTTACGCTGTAAACTGACGTGGTTTTGACACGTTTTTTACTTGTGCGGGTTTACTCACGTTCAAATCACTATGGAACTCAGATAACTGATAGAATACTTAAATACTTTTTTTTTTTGTAAATACGTACTTATAATAAGTACAGAACACCCAGACTCAGAACAAACATTTGTTTATTTAACACAAAGTGTGTCCTGGCCGGGAATCGAACCCACGCCCTTCAGCTCTTGAGGCAAACATTCTACCAATGAACCAACAGGGCTGTAAATATCCATTAGGTATATTATAGGATGGTACGGAACCATTAAAATGCGAGTATGATTCGCACTTGGTTATTTTGTATCAAAACAAAGCGATGAATCTATGTCAGATTCTTTTTACCTAACGAGTTTTTACACTGGAATAGTATGCCAGAATGATTAATAGGATACATCTTGCCTCAAAAACTTAATGTAATATTTCTATGAAATTGTTCGCACAAATGATATCGTGTAACAGTTATTATAGTTACGATGTAAAACATATTAGAAACGATGTGATTGATAGCGTTGATAACTCAGCGGTTAGTGCGGTCGGTGTACACACCGAAAGGCTGAGTTAAAATTTCAGCAATGAGCTTGTGCTGCCGGTGATAGAAAACATCGTGAGGAAACCATGACATGGTGGTAGGGTACTTTCTAGTACTCATGAGCTAGCTACCATCCTTAAGTCGAAAATCTGCTGCCAAGCACCTAACGGTGTGTTTTAGCGTCTTTGCTTGAAAGCTTGAAAAAGCTGCCTGAACACACCGTTAGGCAGATTTTTAACTAGCCATCCGATTACTAAAAAGTACCCAATCACCACGCTATGGTTTCCTCGTGATGTTATCCATCACCAACAGCTCATTGTTGAGATTTGATTTTTTTTTTACCGCTTCCGGACTACGTTCATCGGCTATCGGTCGCATCGGCTCGTCAAGTCGGAGAGGTCGGTATACATTCTGGGGCCCGCGGTCTACAATCGCGTACCCGCTTCCATTCGGGATGCACCTTCCATCGCGTGCTTCAGAAGCAAACTAAGATCTTGGCTTCAAGACACCTTATTCTATGACTTTGACGATTATTTAAAACTAAGAGATTATTGAATTACTAGTAAGTAATTATAATATTTTTGTTTTTTATGGACATTTAATTATATTGACATAATTATTTTATATGTGACATATTACGTTATTGACATGTTCATTGTTTTTAATGATTTTGATAATAGTTTTTAAATATGAATGGAAAAATGACCTGTAACTTTGGTGTTATTAATAAATGATTTGTATTTGTATTTGTATTTGTTCCCTAGAGGTGGTTGAAGTCAGCATCAAGGAAGAGAAAACTCTCTTCCGTTATCTATATGTAGGTACCGAGATCTCTTCGCAAAGAGGTTTAATGTTCAATAGGTATCGTATTCATTGAATTGGTCAGTTGTAAGTGACTAGTACAGGACCGGGATGAGTGGAGTACAAGAAGAGAGGTCAACGCTCAACAGTGGGTGATGACGGGTTGAAAATGATGAGGAATGAAGTAATGCTTCTATTTACATTCACTCCCAGTCAGTTCAGAATCTGACTATAATACGCCGTGATTCTGTACGTATATAAATAAATATCGTAGGACATATTTACACGTTCTTAAAAGAATTTTTACCCACACGTAGAGATTCAAAGAAATAATATTATCATAATTTGTTGACAGAAATATCACAGATATGATATATTTTAGTCATCATAAAATTTCATGAGCTAAGTATAATAGACTTATTTATAACAGCATTGAGGGCGTGAAGTTATTTTCATATCACGAAATTAATTCCTAAACTTTGACACTTTTGTAAAATGTTGACGTCTTGTAACATTTGCTTTGGCCATCAAAGATCGGAACACAGCGGTGATGGAGGCCTTGAGTCGGGGGAGGCGATTTCAAATGAAAGCTCATGATGTAAATAGAAATAAGGATTGTGTGTATGCCTCGAGCATTCATGCTCACCATCGAAGGCTCCTTCTTGCGGCGGCGTCGTGTGTCGGGTCGCTCTCTTCCCTCAGATATGGTTGAGGAGGGCGATGGCTGGCACATGCGTCATACTCGTGATCGGGTGCTGCTTGCGGGTCGCTGGTCTGCTCGCGGTATACACACAATCTAGTACCTACTTTAACCTTAGATTAAGATCCTGCTAACCTCTCCTCTTTTTGCAATGTAAAATTGTAAAAAAAAAAAAAAATGTTACTAAAGTTGACAAAGGTCACGGACCCCAGTGTCTGTGGAGGGTATAATTATAAATAAAAAAATAAACATTTGCTTGTGTCGAAAGTCTCCAAGTTATTAGCGACAAAGCAACGATTCGCTGGTCTTTGTTTTGTTACTCATAGTTCTGTGCATCTCAGCAATGGTCATGGAAATGCGTTATATCTTAGCATCAGAAGAGGGGTTCGTTCATCTCATTATTTTTACATAAAAATTTGCATTATTTGCAATAGTCGTTCGAGAGACTAAGTAGAGGCATCTATGGGAACTATCTATCTCGCAGTGCCACCGGCTAGCTTTTTGAGAAAAAAAACTATCAGCACAAAAGCCACGACATCTTGCACTACTATTAACTGTTATTTATTCTGTGCCGGTACATCAAATTATTATTCGAAATAAGTCGTTGGACAATATACATTTGACATTATTTAATAAGTAACTCTATTTTATCTACTTTTTGTACACCCAATTCTGGGTTAAATATGGTATTTTATATTTTAATTTATGTACCTACATTTTGACACCTATAGTTAGCAAATAAATACATTTTGATTTTGTTTTTTTTTTGACAACTCAGTGAGTGAAGTTTTGGCGGAAACGTGGAAAGAGTCGTGTCGCCCAGTGGTATTTTTTTCCAAAACTGGTGTTTCCTTTCTAGTGTGTATGCATAAAAATGGTGGTGTTTTGTTCATAAAGTGCCGAATCACAAGCGTGAGTGTGGGAAAATAATAATTATAATGTGGTGAAACATGACTTTTTGTGTTGCTTCCGAAACTCCATCGAAGCTCTATAGTAAAATCGCCACTACTGTAAAGCATGACTGGACTTGACTGACACGGGCTGTACTTGACCAAAACTGGAGAGTTTTGGCGGGAACGCGGAAAGAGTCGTGTCGCTCCGTTGTATTTTTTTCCAAAACTTGTGTTTTGTCGAGTGTTTATGCATAAAAATGGTGGTGTTTTATTCATAAAGTGCCGAATTACAAGCGCGAGTGTGGGAAAATGATATAATGTGGTGAAACATGAGTTTTCGTGTTGCTTCCAAAACTACATCGAAGCTTTATAGTGAAGTCACCACTGCTTTGCTAAAGCATGACTGGCACGAACTGACACGAACTGGACTTGACTAAGACGACTTTGACGATAGCTATAGCAAAGATACAGCAGAAATAACACTTAAGACAAGGCAGTATGGCTTTATAGCTTTAGCCTGCCCGAAGGGGCAAATTATTAAAAAAAAAAAATTGACCAAAACTGAATTTATATACTATATCTATAGCTACGAGGCAACTTATTTAACCTTTGAAAATTGAAAATATAAAACACTTGACACTGGCAAATGCTCAAAATGCAACACCAAAACCAACCAAAAGAAAAAAAAACACATTTTGATTTTTTTTTTGATAACTCAGTGAGTGAAGCGCAAGCTGACGGCATTTGTTTTTAAATTACAGCAACAGCTGTAAAAATAAAACAACTGCCAAAGTTTTCGCGGCAACGCTAAAAAGTCATGTCAACGCATTGTATCTCCAAAACATGTGTATTTACTAAGTATTTTTAACCATAAAAAGTATTGATGTTATCTGCGAAATTACGTTCTGCAAATCATGCATTTTTCTGTTGTTTCCAAAACTCCATCAAAGCTTGTAGTCATGTTACCACTACTTAACTATACATAATTGGACTCGATCTTGACTAACTTTGTGTGACGGCTGACACTTAGACTGTGGCAAATACACAAAGTGCGTTACCAAAAACACATAAAGAGAAAACTACCAGTCCTTGAATTCCTCTATTCGACGCACAGAGTTGTAATGCTCGACTTGTAACGTGATACATTACTCTGAAAGGTTATGTCAATCGCTAACTTTAATTTCACGATATTGAAACTGTGAATTTCAGTGAAGCTAGTTCAACCGTCGGGTTATTAGAAAAGTTTATCTCTACCATACGAATATACATGAAAGCATCAAAGGTTGTCTGAGATTATATTAATATTTCAATGAATAAATGATTGCTTTAATCTATGTTCCACCCCAAAAATTGAGTAAGATTTAATTAACATAATATTAAAACGCTAGTTTACGCCTGCCCATGACCATTACCATTACCTAGAAATTCAAATAAATCAATTTTTAGGGTTTCTTGTTATATCTGACGGGACCTTTAAGCCCCCGTGTATATTCGTCCTCTGTTTGTTTATCAGTCTGTCTATTTTTTTTAAACATTTGGTCATTACTTGTTTTTAGGGTTCCGTATCTTAAAGGGGTCTAACGGAACCCTATTCTTAAGCAATCTATGTCCGTCTGATCATCCGACCTATTTTAGCCCATATCTCCAGAACCGCAATAGGTACTAGGTAGGCGTTCAAAATGTTTATAGAATCGGTTCTATTTCAATTAATTACCTACATTACAAATAAAAAAAGGATGTTCATCAATTCGTCTGTTTATCAGTTAACCGTCAGAAAATAAACATAGGTCGCGTAACAAAAACATACCGATTTATGTTTTGGCTCTATTGTAGAAAATTGTGCTAAGCACTATTTATTATGATGGGCTATATGGTCTAAAATTAATAAATATTAATTTATTAATAAATGTAGTATGGAATGTATAGAAAACTGACGGGGTTCTGAAACATTTTTCGATTTGAGTTGATTTGAAGACGAGTACGCGCGCGCTTTGTACCCTGCTTTGACTCCTTGAAGAAGGCCACCGAATGTGGCCGATTCTATAAGTAGTCGGAGTATCCGACATAATTAAACTTTAGTAATCCCGCATAAGTAAAACAATTTGTTACTCTTTCACGCAAAAACTACTAAACGGATTTGGGTGTAATTTGATATGGAGGTAGCTGAGACCCTGGATTAACACAAAGACTACTTTCTATCCGGAAAACATGTAGTGGGTAACATCGCGGGGCGCAGCTAGTAATCTATAAAGGCAAACAGTTCCGCAAAGATCTGAGTCTTTCCATTAGATACATAACAATTATCTTCAAAGATTTGCGAGGTTTACAAATCCATAAATCCTTTCCCCATGTCTTACCAGCTGCGTTAACCGGAGTTAAGCAAACCTGGTTAATGTAGGCATCTGATAAATGTGCCACACATTTCTCGACGTTAATCTTAACCCTGGGAAATCTCCGGTAATTATCGGACAACTCGGGAGCCTTTCACACTGGGGTTGATAACAGTTATATATTCATCATAAATGTTTCCCTTTTATGACGAACTAGCTGCGCCTCGCGATGTTACCCGCTACATGTTTTCAGGATCGACAGCTCTGTCTGTCTAAATTTGTCATATTTTTATATAGACAATTTTATTTTATATTGACATGTTTGGATATTGACATACCTTCTTTTGTCAAGTAATGAGTGTTTTAAACCCCATTTAATGACATGTTTAAAATTGAACGTGTTGAATTGTTTTGAAAACATGTTGAAGTGACTTGTAACATTGGTGTTATCAATAAAATATTTGTATTTGTCATCAATCAACTGTCAATGTCATTTAATTTTATCTCCGGGGTACAATTAGCGTCAATGCGAAAGCGTGCTCCGGTCTTTGTAACCGCTATCTGACAGATGCACGGAAGCCTAGCCTGTCTCCTAAACAAGGGTCTACCGGGTAAACACCAGCTTATCTGTGCTCCGTGTTATCTTCGGTACGTATTTGCCAACAATACTCGAACACAAGTGCACGTTTATTTATCTTACATTCTATCAAATGTCACATGGTAGGTACAGGCTACATAACCCTAGGGATTCTTTCTTATTTGTTAACGATAAAAATACCTGTCTCATTTGAGAGTCGGTTCCATTTCAGGCTAGTCGTGTTTACCATGTTCGACCACACCGTCACTTAGCATCATGTGAGCAGTGGTCAAACACTACCTGACATAAACTTAAAAAAATATAATTAAAATAACCTAGTATCCTCTTCTCGCTGCAGTAAACACTTGCCGATACGTGTTTCGCCTCTACACGAGGCATCCTCAGGACGTGTTGACTCTTCCAGCACTTGGTCTAGACTGAGTCATGACTGTCATGAGTGGTTTTCTAATTCGCATGGCCAAAGAATGGAACAAGCTGCCGGCTTCTTTGTTTCCTAGCAGATATAATATAGATATTTTCAAGGTTAGAGTGAATAAGTCGTATCTTCTATTCATCTTTGACCACATCATCGCTTACCATCCGTTTTAAAAAAAAGTTTTCTCCTAACTTGGTTACTACTTTACATAAGCAACTACATCCTATCAGTGTCAATCATTAAAAACTAAGAGAACATTTGTGTCTTTTCAAAGAAAAGCCTTGCATTCATGCATGCGATCGCTTGTTCAAAAAACATCGCATACAATTCCTTTATCTTGTACCTTTTAAATTTACATAGAAACGCTCTTATTCCTGTGTACGTTTTTAGAACGGACTTTTGTGCTTCCGCTCAGGTTTTTAACTGCCACTTAGTAGGCGCTCAGAATTTACAAAAACTCCATTGTAATTGCAAGGGATTCGTTTTTAGCTTTGAATTTGAACAATTTGTAGAGCAATTAACTTTGAGTTGACATCCTGGGTGAAATTATGAGACGAGGCGAGAGTGCCAATTCTATTTCTTAATTTTTGTTAATGTATTCTGCTGTGGCGTCAATGTTAAAGATAAGGCGTTTAATTTTGTTTTTTTTTTATGGTTGGCAAGTTAAGTGTTTGACCACAGCCCAACTGATGTTAACTGATGGTGTGTGCTGAAGTGATATGCTTTAGCAACTTGTTGTTGTTGTTTTGACAATTATTATTGTAATTTTAATTTTCTTTTTTTATTATTAATGACATTACATTTTCAATTACATTAATTTTGTAATTATATTGTAACTTAGCATTTTTTTCACTGTTATTGTAATCGTTATTATTATTATTAATTATCATATACCTGGCTGATTTGTAATTTCATATTACCAATAAATTGATTATGATTATGGATATGATTACACTGATATCACTGTTTTCAATCGATTTAAAAGAAATGAACCTCTAATCAGTTAACTGGAGTTAGTTTTGTCACTAAAAGTTGTAATGGTCATGGTCATGGATAAATGGTCGTCTCTTGCCATCAGGAGAGCGTCCAAATTCGTCTCATTACTTTTATATAAAAAAAATACTGGTAATATTTTCCTGTTACGTCTACATGTTTAAAGTATTTATTTCAATGTTTTGTATGTTTACTTTTTAGGAAAATTGTTAGAATTTTTTACTAAGAGCTTTTCAAAACTTTCTTATACCAAAAATGATCACGTAAGTATTTAACTTATCAGTTAAGCAACTGTTAAGCAGTATTCCTGTAGACGTCAAGTTAAAACGTGTTACGTTCTTTATAGAACAAATACATCACTGAAATGCTCGTGTTTATTACTGTGCGTGCTTACAATGTTCACAAATTAATTTACATAATAACATGCCATGTGGACATGTTCTTAATTGGGCAACAGCATGAAAGTTTTTCGGATTGCATTTCTACGTTCTGATTGTACAAACAAACATCAGGGCAGCTTGGTGAAATTGGCACTCTCTTTGCTTGTCTCAATTACTTTGTCAAGAAAAGACTTGTTTCATAGAAATATATGTATGTACGTATGGAAACCTGACTAAGTGCATCAATTGAGAAGATATTTGGCAATATATATTTATTTTTTATACTAAAAAGATTTTTATGAAACAAAATAAAAAAAATACCTTAAATTATACTACCTATTTACAAAATGTATACAAAAAACTTAGTCTAAAAAACCGTCAGAGGAGGGATATGTGGCCAGAATGCTGGCAACATTGCCACGCTGGATGGCAATGCTTAGCTTCTGACCAAAGTAGATACCAGCATTCTGGTCACCTGAAGCCTCCTCTAGACGTTTGGCCAGGTCCCGATACAGTTCGAGAGCGGCCGGCCCCCACGGACCTAAAGTTTCAACCCCAAACGGCACAAAAAGATACATTCTATCCAAATAACTATATTTGTGCCGTTTGAGGTTTTCAGCTTTAGATGCGGCAGCACCAGCTTGTCCCGAAGTCACAGGCAGATGAGACGGTGCCAAGGTGTCGACACAAGCGTAAAAAGTAACTAAAAAGTATTTTTAAGACAGAAATATGTTCAGGGAAATTGAAGTATTCAAGAAAACAACTCCCAACACTTTATATGAGATTTTTCTGATTCTATGGTGTAACTGATTTTTGCATTTTTAAAGTTGGACCATTAGTAAAAATTGTTCACAATGGTTGGTTGTTGCTATTACCTTCTTTTGGCTCATTGCACCCCAAGTGTATAAGCCTATACGTTTTTTTTTTTTTTTAATTACTACACTAATGATTGTTCGTCCTTTCAATACACAATAACCTGGTATAATGTAAGATATTCTTTTTACCTTTTACTTTTAACAGTTTTAACACCCCAATGTATACTATAATATTATAAAGAGTAAAATTTGTATTATTGTTTGTAACGAAAAATCCTTTCACCGTTTTTTTATTTATTTATAATTATACGCTCCACAGACACTGGGGTCCGTGACCTTTGTCAACTTTAGTTACATATTTTTTTTTACAATTGTACATTACGAAAAGAGGAGAGGTTAGTAGGATCTTAATCTAAGGTTAAAGTAGGTACTAGATTGTGTGTATACCGCGAGCAGAGCAGCGACCCGCAAGCAGCACCCGATCACGAGTATGACGCATGTGCCAGCCATCGCCCTCCTCAACCATATCTGAGGGAAGAGAGCGACCCGACACACGACGCCGCCGCAAGAAGGAGCCTTCGATGGTGAGCATGAATGCTCGAGGCATACACACAATCCTTATTTCTATTTCCTTTCACCGTTGGGAAGCGACACTATCCACGGGTGATATAGGCTACTTTTTATCCCTATATTCTTACGGGAACGAGAACTACGCGGGTGAAACCGTGAGACATCCGGTATTCTAAATAAACCGAGAGCAAGAGAGAGAGGTCCCTTTCTTGCCTAACAACATCTCTTGGGAACGTATCGGCATCGTCACTAAATGATAAATTCGGAGTCCCTAGTGAGGCATCCTCGACACAAGTTTGGATAACTTCTGTACGGATACACCCTGTTATCACAATATTAGAAATGCGGCTGCCATGCGGTCCGATGTAGGCTATTTGACGTTGTTATAATACCCGTACCATTATTATTTGGCTTATTTTATCAATGAACCATTGGCGTTTATTCGTTTTTACGATTCGTTTTCTTCGTTTTTGGCGTCACAGTTTGTGCATTGGTTAATGTTAAGTATTTAGAAATTAGACATAACATAAAAAGCAAAATTAAACGTTTTGAAAGTAATTGTCACCTATCTAAGATAATGCACCAATCAAACCCGAACCCATAACTGAAAACTGCATCAAAATCGGACTAGAAGTTTTGGAGAAAAAAGGCAACATGTATTTGCACAAACCATCAAACAAACATCCTCTCACCCCAAACGCATTTACCGTCTCCGTTCCGTCGTAGGTAAAAATCACGCAAAATAAGTCACGGTTGGGGCCAGTCATGCCTTAGAAATATGCCGATAAGATTCTTTAGTTTTCTGTAATCATTATTTTCTATTTTTGACGTGCAAAATAAAAAGTATATATCTCTCATTACTAGGTTGGGCCGACGTACTACGACAAATTAATCTTGATGTTTTTTTTTATCTTTTTAGGATAAGTGTAGGTTATAATAAAATTATGGTTGTAGGTACTATAACTTTTTTTTATGTAAAACGTAATGAGACAATCAAGACGCTCTCCTGATGGTAAGAGATAACGCCTGTCCATGACCATTGCAGCGATACACAGAACTTTGAGTAACAAAACAAAGTCCGGGGCATCGCTGCTTTGGCTCTCATTACTTTGAGACTTTCGATGGTTAGTCTCAACAGCCCAGTAATTTCGCTAGCTGCAGTACCCTTCGAACCGGAACACAGTAATGTTTACACACTACTGCTTAGCGGCAGAACACCTGGTACTGCGGTGGTACCTACGTAGACGACTTCCTGCTAAGGAGATCTACCACCAAGAAAAAAAGTTATAGAGTTAGAAAAATAGTTATAAAGTGATATTGTAATAAATTGTAGTTTTAAGTGTTTATTTATAAAAATAGTAGTAGGTATCATATTTGAATTGAAAAGAATCAAATTGAATTGAAAATGAAAAATATGAAGAAATTTAATCTTTTGTTGTTGCTTCAAAAACTCCGTTAAAGTTTATAGTAAAGTCGCCACTACTTTATTAAGACATGACTGGACTTTGACTAGTACCATAGAAATTAGACATAAATTGAACCGAAAACAAGGCAGTACGGCTGCCAACCTGCCCGAGGGGGCAAATTAAATCCCACTAATATTATAAATTTCAGCCGTAGGACGTCCACTGCTGGACATAGGCCTCCCCCATGGACTTCCACAAAGACCGGTTGGAAGCGGCTCGCATCCAACGCGTTCCTGCGGTCATAATTATGTCGTCTGTCCACCTTGTGGGTGGACGTCCTACGCTGCGCTTGCCGGTTCGTGGCCTCCATTACAGAACTTTGCAGCCCCATCGGCCATCAGTTCTGCGTGCTATGTGCCCTGCCCACTGCCACTTCAACTTGCTATGGCTAAAATGATGATGATGATGATGATGATGAATATTATAAATGTAAAAGTTTGTATGGATGGATGGATGTTTGTTACTCTTTCACGCAAAAACTACTGAAAGGATTTGGATGAAATTTGGTATAGAGGTAGCTGAGACTCTAGATTAACACATAGACAACTTTTTATCCCGAAAACATGTACCGAGTAACACCGCGGGGCTCAGCTAGTACTATAAACGTGAAAGGATAGATGCATGGCTCTATGGATGTTTGTTACTCTTTCACGCAAAAACTACTTAACGGATTTAGATGAAATTTAGTATGGCGGTAGCTGAAACCCTAAATTAACACATAGACTACTTTTTATCTTCAAAACATGTAGCAGGTAACACCGCGGGGTGCAGCTAGTAAAACAAAAAATGAACCAAATTAGCTAGGCATTAGCAAAACCTCCGGCTCCAGCGAGTTTTCTCTTCGTGCTATGAAGGTATACAATTTAGATAGACATTGTTTGTTTGACACGACTAAAATTTAATTTTGCCGTCACGTTCCGCCATTATTGTAGAAACATACCCTTGTCCTGAGAAACAAAATCGTGTCCCAAAGTAAAAAGGGATTCTTGGAATACTCTAAGTTCAATTGCATTTGTTTGGAAACAGATCCCGAAACTTGGCTCGGATACTGTTAACATTCTAAGGCGAGCTACAGACAACATAACTTGTACCTCACGGGTGTAAAACGGGGGCAAGTTTGAGTTGGACTCCTCTTAATAGGGTTCTGTTCATAAAAAAGCCCTGTTGGCTCATTGGTAGCATATCTGCCTTAAGAGCTGAAGGGCGTGGGTTCGATTCCCACTCAGGATAAACAGTTAATGTATCAACAAATGTTTGTTCTGTGTCTGGGTGTTCTGTATGTATTATAAGTATGTATTTACAAAAAAAAAAATGGTAGATAATAATTATGTATTCTATCAGTTATCTGACTTCCAGCACACAAGCTCTGCTTAGTTTGGCGTCAAATGCCGCTGTGTGTAATGTCCTACGGTATATTTTTTGATTTATTTTATTTAATGTAAAAAAGTCAACGTAACAAAATGAACAATAACGTTATCTCCCGGTATACACAACGCTTTAACAAATGATTGGAGAAAATCCTGTAGATAAAAAGGGACCGAAAATCTCCCGAAATAAAAGAACGAAAGAACTAGTAAAAGAACGATAGAATTATCCGACGGAACCCGCATTCAATAAAGTGTCCCCATAACTGTTACAATCAATCTCTGTCCAGATCTATGATGGAGTAAAGTCCTCCATGATGGATGATCATGAAAATGTAGCCACGTCCTTGGTTTTATGCAGTTCCGGTCTTAGCTTTTTGCTTTAAATTTATACCTAATTTGCATGTTTATTTTACGAGTGTATCTGGTTGCCATAGTACAAGCTTTGCTTAGTTTTTGGAGCTTGATAGCGCTGTGTTAAATACTTAGTTTTAAAAATAAAAGTTAATCTGCCACCGAGTAAAAACTAGGAAGTCGTCTAGGTAAGTACCACCGCAGTACCAGATATTCTGCCGCCAAACAGTAGTGTGTAAATATTACTGTGTTTTTTTTTTTTTATGTTTGACAGGCTAGGTGTTTGACCACAGCTCACCTGATGTTAAGTGAAGGTGTGGTCGAAGATGGTAAAGCACACCTAGCCTGGAATTGAACTGGCTCTCAAGTGCGGCAGCCGGAACACATCGTTAGATGCTTGGCGGCAGATTTTTAAACTTGAGGGTGGTAGCTAGCCAGCCGAGTACTATAAAGTACCCTACTACCATGCTATGGTTTCCTCACGATGTTTTCCTTCACCAGTAGCTCAAGCTCATTGTTGGGGTTTGAACCCGCGCCCTTCGGCATGCGAACCTACCGCGCTAACCACTGAGCTATCATCGCTACATAATCGTGTTCCAATTTGAAGAGTACTGCAGTTAGCGATATTACAGGGCCATTGAGACTAACCATCGAAAGTGTCAAAGTAATGAGCGCCAAAGCAGCAGCGCCTTCGACTTTATTTTGCTAAAAATGTAACTTACTGATACCAAAACCATTTCGAAATAGAGCTAATAATATTCAATATTTTTACGTTTAAAATTCCGTAAACTATGATAGGTATGGGGATTATTTTAATAAAATATATAAAGTAAACTTGACTTTCAATGGATGTCTAATGACGTCATCTCGTAAGGCAACTTTCATAGACTAAAAAAGCAATGGCAATCCAAAACAAAATTTCTCAATGTCAAGTTAACGGCAGCCATAATAACCTCTTCCATACACGTACGTCGAGTTGTTTTTCGCTTTATTGATACAAATATCTGGATTATTGAAACGTTATTAGGACACTGATATCGCTTTTACGACATAAGATTTGTTTACTTTATGTCATAAATTGTTTAAACCGAAGACGTGACAGAATGGCTTTACAGCTTTAGCCTGTCCGATGGGGCAAATTAAAAAAATGTCAATTGTCAAAGTTAATCAAATGTGTCAAATGTATTTGTTTACTTTTTTGTTTTATATGGCAAATGCATATTATACATATTCAGCCTACGTCATGACGTCATCACTATAAAAAGTTTGAAAACGTTTTAAAAATAAACTACCGCATAGAAAGCTGAAATATTCAAAATTAGTTTCATAAAATAAAGTTTACTATCAGTAAAAAATATAAAATAAATACAAAAAAAAACTTTACATACCGAAATGTCAGCTTTTCATCAGGAGAGCGTTTCGTTCGTCTCATTACTATAATGTAAATAAAATTACGCTCAATTTGTTTTATTGAGTATTTAGATATTACCGCCCAAATAGGTATAAATTGCAACAATTTAGTTAATAAACAGAACATTATCACGATGCTTATCGTTCGAATAATTTTCATGCTCAGTGTTGGACACGCACCTTGTTTGCATTATCAGCAGGTTACACGAATACTAATTATTGGAATCGCAATATCATCCAATCAAATTAACGAGGGAATCATTTGATTGTGAAATATTGGTTTTAACACCAAATAAGATATATCCTCTGAATAATCATTACACAAATGTAATAATATACGCCATATTTGATTAATATTATAATTATACTTTTTTATAAAATTGTGATAAAATTATTAATTTCATTTAAAAACAATGACTGTAATAAAAAATATGTAATACTAGCCCCGCGGTGTTACCAGCTACATGTTTTCGGGATTGAAACTAGCCTATAATTATGTTAATCCTGGGTCTTAGCTATCCCCGAGACTGAGCGATGTGTGACGTGTTTCCACACATCGTTAAAATGAAGGGTAGAGCCATAAGCTCACCGATACGATGTCTGACGCGCTGTTGGGGCTGCGGACAAGTGCGCAAGCGTTCCCGTGGCCCTAGCTGCAAGCGCGGAGAAGGAACACCCCATGGTTTTAGTGGGTAGGCTGCCACTCTGGCGGAGATTCCCACATAACCACCAAGCTCCCCCCGGGGCTGGTACTATCCATTAAGGATTTTCCCTGGGGAAAAATGGGTCTTAGGTATGTCCATACCAAATTTCATCCAAATCCCTTCAGTAGTTTTAGCGTGAAAGAGCAACAAATGTCCATCCATCCAAACTTTCACATTTACAGTATTAGTGGGATTATATTATTGACTTTATAAATAAAATATTTAAAGCTGTGATTGACATCAGATTTATTTATGAGAATAATATTAAAACTTTACCATGTTATGCGGTTCTGAATAATTATCAGTGTTTAAACAGTGATTTTAAAATAATCGAGTAAATTTTTATGGTTGTTGACTGTTTGACCATAACTCACCTGGATGTTCATTGGTGGTGGTGCTCATTGTTGGGTCTTAAACCTACGCCCTTCGGCGTGTGAGCCGACCGTGCTAACCACAATATCTTCGCTATAAAAATGCACATGCATTGCACTTATTATCAAGTATTACAAGGAAATCTATTTATAAGCCAATTTTTTTTTAATTTAAAATATTGTGGAATTGCTTTTATACTCGTAATCCACTATAATAATAATAATAATAATAATAATAATAAGCTTTATTTCAGACCAAAGTAAATCCATAGTAAATAACAAATAACAAGCTTAGGCGGCAATTTCCACCCAGCGTCTATATGTATGCGTCAATACCAGTCTTTCTGACAAGCTTCTAATGATAGAGTTTCTACAGGTAGCAACTCTGAGCATAAAAGATGCAATTCTTTTTCGCTGTATAGCGGGAAACGAGTCTACTCTTGCTTCGGTGTACATTTCGGAAGCGCTACAATACCACCTCAGACCCATCAGGTGTCTGAAGAGGTTATTGTAGGCCACGCGAATGGTATCGTGAGACTTTTTTGAATATAAGGTCCAGAGTTGACACGTGTAAAAACTCTGGCAAAAGGACCTAAATAAGGTAATTTTCACGTCAGGCGCCGCTCGAAAAAACTTTCTGGCGATCATATTGCCTACTACGCACAGAGCACGCCTTTGGCGTTCTATGTCATTGTCGTCTTTTAGGTTTGAAGTCACAATATGGCCAAGGTACTTAAAACTGTCTACCACTTTAATCAGCTCTCCACCGAGACGCACTTCGGGTACAATTTGGGGTCCCTTTCCCGACCTGAAAACCACCATTTCCGTTTTTTTTGTGTTATATTTCAGTTCATGACTACTCGCATATTTTTCACAAATGCTAACCAATTTTCGCAAGCCTTTAACCGAAGGGCTGAGCAGCACCATATCATCAGCGTAGCTCAGGTTGTTGACATATCTGCCATCCAACATGAGCCCGACCGGGGTGCTGCTCAGCTCTACGATCAAGTCATTCATGTACAGGTTGAACAGGTCTGGAGATGTGACCCCTCCTTGCCTCACACCGCAGAACAGCTTAAAGCTATCAGACATAACAGAGTCCCATCTGACATTGTTGGTCTGATTGCTGTACCAGTACGTCAGAAGACCAACAACCTCAGGTGGAACCTCTGTGCCGTGCATCTTCTCCCATAACAGCTCGTGATTTATTGTGTCAAAAGCACGACTTAAATCAAGAAAGCAGGCATACACTGTCGTATCGTGTCGGGTATAATGCTTGACAATTTCTTTTAATGAAAAGATCGCCATGTCTGTCGAAACCTGTGGACGAAAGCCGAACTGACCATCGTCAATATTCATCGAGCTAATATGCGAGTAGACGACCCCTTCAAGCACCTTGGCCATAATTGTGGCGAGTGAGATAGGCCTGTAGTTTGCCGCGCTCGAGATATCACCTGTTTTGTTTTTAACTATGGGTACTACAACAGTACGGATGAGTGCCTCTGGTAAGTAGCGATGCCTCACGCAGAGATTAAAACTATATGTATAATGTTTTAAATGTGAAAATTAGGATGGATGGATGGACGTTTGTTACTCTTTCACACAAAAACTACTAAACGGATTTGGATGTAATTTGGTACGGAGTTAGCTGATATCTGGGATTAACACATAGGCTACTTTTTATCCCGAAAACATGTAGCAGGTAATACCGCGGGGCGCAGCTGGTAATGAATAAAAATATTAGGTGTGCAATGTACATAAAAAAACGTTCCGTTTCATACAAAACACCGACATTGTGTTTTAGTGTTAAATCCCTTCAAGTAAAATGCAAACGTATATTTTGTATATAAATAACGACTCACACTTGGCAGGTTTTTAAGAACCACAGATAATAAAGCGTGTTTACATCGTAACATGGTAACAAGCAAATTTGCTGAGCCACTCACATGCTTGTTTACTTTCTCTCCATTAATCGTTTGGAACAAGTTTACTGTCTTGTACACTTATCAACAGATACTAAGCTTATTCTAAGTTTTAAGAACAAAGATCAGCCATTAACTTTTATACACACTATAATTATAGTTAGTCTCTATTTATCTTTCTGAACATTCATTCTATTTTTCAAAATGCACAAGTACTCACACGCTCACACACACACACACACACAAATGAAAGATTGCCTATCATCGAGAGACAGTGAACCTTGAAGTTGAAAGTCAGATGAAGGAAAAGCAGTAGCAAAACTTTGCACTACGGGTAGCTGCGCGCCTCGCATGTGATGATAGCTGTTAGGTGTGGCGATGGGGGCGTGTAGAACCGGTGCGGGTGTGGGTTCAAATACTTGAGCTGCCCGCGAAGGAAACCTTAGCATGGTGCTAGGGTACTTTCTAGTACTCAGCTGGCTGGCTTTCACCCTCAAATTGAAAATCTGCCGCCAAGCATCTAACGGTGTGTTCCGGCAAACTCACTTAAGAGTCAGTTCCATTCTAAGCTATGTGTGCTTTACCATCTTCGTCTGTGGTCAAACACTTTCAAATTTCAAATTATTTTTAATGACACAAAAACGATTAAACAGTTACATTTGTGTCAATAAATTATAAAACAACAAACATTCAAAATAAAATGTCAAATTAAAATATAATGTCAGGTTTAAATACAAAAAAAAACTACATATTATAGCACATGTAAAAATTAAATGTTCAAGGTGTATATTTAGTTCATTTCCGCTTAACAGTCGTTTCAGTTACAACGGTGATAAGGATTTAAATTTAACTAACTGGACCACAATTTAATAATAAAAAACTTTAACTTATAACTAAAACTTGACATAAAATTAAAAACTAAAACATAATTAAACAAAAATAAAAAAAATAGATTCAAAATCTTAATGAGATTAGAAATTAAAAGCCAGAAAAAAGTGCGAGAATTGGTTAGAGCACTCTTTATAAAACACATAAGTTAATTTTTTTATCTTTGTGAAATGTAGTACTCGCGGAGTTCAGTTTGTTGAAAATAAAACACAATAAAAATTATGACACTAGAAATTATTATAAAAAAATAAGGCATCTTGCAGGTTTCAAATAATTCTTCTTCTGCTTTCTTAGTCACTGGCTAGCGCAGTAGACACTTTCACGTACATAGACGTAGAAGGCTAGTAGCGCGTTCAGAAGGTATTAGTGTTGCTTCTCTTACCCGTTCGGTAAATAAAACTCGCTAGTGGAGCTAACAAGGACACGACTTTGTGAAACAACAGCATGAAGGTTGACGCACATTGGAGCGTGATAAATTGGTATAGAGTAAGCGGTAGTATGGGTTACGGAGAATAATCTACCGAAAAAGTTATAATTAAAAAATAATGACCTGTAACTTTGGTGTTATTAATAAATGATTTGTATTTGTTTTTGTAATAATTTACTCAATACCGGTTTATCAGGGTTCAGTGCCCAATAGGTGTCCGACGGGACGTTATTACTTATTTCGCTAAGCCTGGGATTGAACCATATTAATAGGCAGTTATTTTTACAGAATCCTAATCCAACACGAGCTAAGCTTAAACTAAGTCACTTTCTAGGTTCCTACAACTTCATTTTTCATTAAAAAAGACTAAGTAATCAAAAAGACTACGCATAACTTAATTAAATCAGATGTTTGTATAATTTATTTTATGTGGTGTATAACACGTACATATACCTATGTACATTGTACAAAGCTATAACAATAATATATTTATATACAAATCTAATTCATAAGAAAATTACTCGACCGATTTGAATTTTTTAGGTGACACGGGTTTTTTACCAAACAATTTAACTACCAAAACTTCCGGTTTAATTGGTTAAAAATCTTATAGCCTTCTAATTTAGAGATCCTTATTGGAATGCCACGGCATGCACTTTTTTCTTTTCTTAGTTATTCTGCTGACTTCTAACAGTGAAGGAAAACATCGTGAGAAAACCTACGTATCTGACAGTTCGTAAAAAAAATCACGAAGATATCAACCCGCACTTGACCAAGGGTTTTACCTTTCAGAAAACAAACGAACCTCATTAGCTACACAAGCCCCACAAGTGGCGGCTTTATCGCTACAATCGGTCTCTTTCAGGCAAACAAAAAAAATTGATTAATATGTTTTGTACAGATACGGAACCTTCGGTGCGTGAGCCCGTCTCACTTTTGCTCTAATTGTTTTTATGAAATGATATTTGACATGATGTGCGCTTACCTTTAGACTTTTAGTAGTAGACGTAAAAGAATTCTTCGATACCTTTTTTGAGGTAGTCATTTTTTATAGCTTTTCAAAGTGCTCTTGGGCACCGTCTGTACTGGCAAAGCATTTTTCATTGGTACATTTATTTTTACACACGTTTATAAAGTAACACTTACTCGCATGTCTACAAACATCATGTTGAGAATAATTCAAGAGCTCTGCCAGAAGTTATCATCGGTTTTAGCATTATCGTTACCTTAAAGTGGCTCATTGTGGTAAATTTCTTGTATAATGTGTTTAAACTTACGTTATGTTACATTGTAATACTAGGATTTTGTATTTACATTTTCTTACATTAAAGTAATTAGACGAACGAGACGCTCATTTGATGGTAAGACATAACGCGTTTCCATGACCATTGCAGCGACACACAGAAATTTGTGTAGTAAAACAAAGACCAGGGCATTGCTGCTTTAGCGTTCATTACTTTGGGACTTCAGATGGTTAGTCTCAACAGCCCTGAAATTTTGCTTCACCTTCAAGCTTTAAATATTTATCCGTGATAATAATGTAACTTGAAAATAATTTTAATTTTTCATCTGAAAGAAACATAAAAACTATGTATCTTACATAGTTTTTGTAACACAAATAAACAGAGACAAATAAGAGACAGTTACAAACTAAAAAAGCTTAAGATTTGAAGGTTAAATAGAAAACGTTCTAAAAACTGAGACGGCTTCCAAAAACTATAGATGCACAGTTAAAACTGCACACTGCCAACAAATCTTTCCATAATTTGTTGAACGACCTCGGCCTGCCAAGAACAACCATAAGTTAATTTCTGGAAAGAATATCCTAAGCTGCGTTGGTGGGATCATACCAAATTTGACTTAACTGAGAGGAATAAGGCGACTTGAGGCATTGGAGTCGATCGAGAGTCGTGCCAGAAGGCTAATTGGCAACGACGCTTTGCTGGAGTCTCGGCTTCAAAGCCTTGAGCATCGTCGTAGTATTGCCTGCCTGTCAGTTTTCTACCGGATACATTTCGGAGAGTGTGCACTTGAACTGCACAATTTGGTTCCCCCTGCACCTTTCTTTTACCGGACGGCCAGACAAACGCAACCAAAACGTCATCCGTACATGGTGGATGTTCCCCATGTACGCACAAAGCGTTTTGACTCCACATTTTTCATTCGCACAGCGAGGTTGTGGAACTCTCTGCCGGCGTCTGTGTTCCCTGTTAGATACAATATGGGTGTCTTCAAATCTAGAGTAAATAGTTTTCTTCTAAGTAAGCGTGCTCAATCTTAGACCACACTACTGTTTAACATAAGGCAGAGTGTGGTCAAACGCGAACTTATTTTGAATTAAAAAAAAAAAAAAAAGTTCGTGTCATTACTTTTACAAAAAAAAAATAGGAATATCAAATAGGTAGTATATATCCAGTACTCGTAACTGAGTAATATTAACATTAATTCCGACACTAAGGATGGCCATTTAGCTAATATAAGTTTTTGTTTTACATATCACTCCTGAACGTAGGCCATATTTTGTAAAACTGCGAAATGCAATTATAGCGACTCAAAATATGATCATACATTTTGTTGACTCTTTTTAAATAAAAGCGGAAATGCAGATTGCTAGATGGTATGACAACAATTGGTTCATTATTTCCGAGATGTACTGATTTCATTTCATTTCAGCGTAATTCCGAATTTGCATATGAAAATCGGATATCAATGTTTATGTTTGGTAAAGTTAATTGATTCGTTTTATTCCAAATTTAATTACGGTCCGGTGTTTATTTGAATTTTAATTTTATTAGCATTTTTTTGTTTGTTTTTCGTATGATTGGAGAGAATGTGGAGATTTTTTTTTAATTTGGAGCCAGCCACATCGAGTTCAAATTATTTATAATTACACTCGAAAATTAAAAAAAAAAAATTTTCATATTTACACGATTTTTTTTTATTGTTGACAGGCTAGATGTTTGACCACAGTTCACCTGATGTTAAGTGAAGGTGTGGTCGAAGATGGTAAAGCACACCTAGCCTGGAATGGAACTGGCTCTCAAGTGAGGCTGCCGGAGCACACCGTTAGATTCTTGGCGGCAGATTTTCAACTTCAGGGTGGTAGCTAGCCAGCCGAGTACTAGAAAGTACCCTACCACCAAGCTATGGTTTCCTCACGATATTTTCCTTCATCGGTTGCTGAAGTTGATTTTGGAAGTTTGAATCCACACTTTTCGGTGTGTAAACCGATCGCTCTAACCACCGAGCTATCATCGCTACGATATAACCTTACAGTGTAACGATATAACCTTGCTCGGGAAACAGAGCCTACAATTCAATATAGGTGTACATAATATTGGGGTGTCGTAAAAGGAGGTTTTTTATGAGTGAATCTTTATGTGACCTTATTATTTACGCTCCTCATGTAAAATGTATACGCTGAGTTCTCAGAACGCGTGATATTACTTTTAGGCTGCATTTTGTGTTTCAGCGGGTTAGCTGCGGATTTATTTTTAATTTTACATAACTTTGAGTAAAGTTTTTTTATGTGAAAAATAATAAGACTAACGAGACGCTCTCCTGATGGTAAGAGATAACGCCTGTCCATGACCATCACAGCGATACACAAAACTCTGAGTAACAAAACAAAGTCCAGGCCATCGCTGCTTTGGCGCTCATTACTTTGAGACTTTCGATGGTTAGTCTCAACAGCCCAATAATTTCGCTAGCTGCAGTACCCTTTGAACGGGAACACAGTAATGTTTACACACTACTGCTTGACGGCAGAATAACTGGTACTGCGGTGGTACCTACCTAGACGACCTCTGCTAAGGTGATCTACCACCAAGTAAAGTGAAGTGAAGTGAAGTGAAGGTGAAGTTTTTCAGTCGTTCAGAACGCTGCCCATCGGAGCCAGCCTATTCTTTATCACAAGCTGGATTTCAGACTATCTAGTTGTCAAAAATGTTGCGCAGCTTTTTAAGCCGACGTATGGTTTCGGGAATAGTGAGCTGGCCCGCTAGCTGATTTGGATGTTTTAACAGCCTCAACTTATAGTTGACTCCATGAGCTTCTATTTCTTCCTTAATTTTGGAGATATTCAAGTTTTCGTGGACCTCTGTTGTTTTTATAAACCAGGGTGCATTAGATATTTGTTTTAAGATGTAGTTTTGTACTCATCACGTTAAAGTCACTGGAAGAGCCCCACAACTGGATCTCATAAGTCCAGATGGGTTTCAGGATCGACTTATACATATATGTGCAATTTATTGTCCATGGATAATTTTGAGTTACGTCCCAGCAGCCAGTAGAGACCCTTGTATCTTAGGTTGATTTCATCTCGTTTTGTTTGGATTTGTTTTCTCCAGGTAAGCCTACGGTAACCAAGCTAAATTTTTTTTTGACAATGCTGCGTTTGACCACCGTTTCGCCTAATGGTAAATGATGGTGTCGTCGACGATAAAACACGCAGTAAGTCTGCAGAGATATTCGAACATTGAGGTTCGAGTGAATTGATATAAAATATCCAAATTATATCTTGCAGGAAATGAGGAAGTCGGTAGCTTGTTCCATTCCTTGGCCGTATGGTACTTAAAAGCATTGCACTGTGTAGTAAGCCGTCTTTTACTTGTTCTGTTGTGAAAATGGGGTGGGAGTAAAAGGATGTATTTAACTACACCGTTTATGAAAAACGTGAATAGATTTCTTATAGATTAACGTGCTTCATCCTTGGCCATACGTTATTTTCCATCAAGGGCGTTGGTGGCCAAACGTAGATCTGTTTAATACTAAAAATTATAGACAATACACAATAGACGACACTTTATTTGAGACATAAAACACATTTCAACATAATTAACAATACATACATACAAAATAAAATAAACAAAGTAATAATAATACTAAGTTATCCCTGCAATCCGCTGATAGTGTCGCCTTACTGCCCGCTGAAGTCTAAAACGCGGGCTTAGGTCGACAAGGGTATATTGAATTTATTCATCACTAGCCGCTTCCCGAGGTTTCACCTTGTATTTTTCAGTATTTCCGCATTTTCTCACGAACACAAAACTGATATTTATGTAATAGTGTGCCCCTTGTCGCTTTACCCAAGAGTATTCGGAAATATTTTAGGAATTGTGGCATTTTACTCCTTTTATCGTAGGCAAAAATAAAAAAAAACATTCCGCAATTATAAACATATTTTTTTTTTATTTATAAATACGCTCCACAGACATTTTTTTTACATTAGTACACTTTAGGAAGAGGAAATTTTGTCCAATTAATTTAATTATAATTTCAATAAAGTAATTTGATTTCAATTGCAACAATTATAATTTCAAATTTTACTAAACATACAGAATGACTGTATGTTTAGTAAAATTTGAATTATTTATTAATTTATTTTAATAAAATATTTATTAATTTATTAATCCCGCATAAGTAAAGCAAAAATGGGGGGTGTTGGCGGGAACGCGGGAAGAGTCGTGTCGCTCCGTTGTATTTTTTTCCAAAACTAGTGTTTTGTCAAGTGTTTATGCATAAAAATGGTGGTGTTTTATTCATAAAGTGCCGAATTACAAGCGCGAGTGTGGGAAAATGATATAATGTGGTGAAACATGAGTTTTCGTGTTGCTTCCAAAACTCCATCGAAGCTTTGTAGTAAAGTTGCCACTACTTTACTAAAGCATGACTGGAATTAACTGACACGAACTGGACTTGACAAAGACGACTTTGACTAAAACTAGCTACGATGGCACTTATTTAACTTGAAAATATATAATTACTTGACACTGGCAAATGCTCTAAAACGCGACGCCAAAACTAAAGAAAAAAAAAAAAAAAAAAAAAAAAAATGTCAAAACTGACGTGTCAGTTTCCATAGTAATATCATTTTTATCCCCCAGAAAGAGTATTTTTGCTCTTCAATATCTGAGTGTAAAAGTCGTTTTAATCCGCTAAAGGTTAATTAAAATTTGAATTTAGAACATGAATTCAAAACATCATTAAAACTATTTACTTCTACCTCCATGGTGCCGAATATATCATACAACTTTTTTAATTTGTTGAAAACTCAGACTCGGAACCTCCTTGGTGTACGTTTTTTTGCATTTAGTCATGTCCTCGCTGAGGTGGGATGAAAAGTTACGTGTTGCACTCGTGCAAAGATTTTTCACCTTGTGCTCTTTTGATTCCCTCGCTAACGCTCAGGATTCTAAGTAAGTTTAGAATCCTTCGCTTGCTCGGTCATCAAAATTGAGCACGCGGTTAAAAAGCAACTTTGCACTATTGTATAACAAATAACTGTTGTATAGATCTTAGATTAAGGTATTATCATAGCTCGAATTTTGACCATTATTTTCAACATTTGCGTACTGAAAGTTTTAAGCACTTTTGTTGTAAGCGATCAAAAACCTTGTCGGCTTATACGAAAACATTATATTTGATGTTGTTTCATGTTGCAAAGCTATAACCGTAGCGTTGAGCGCTGACCACTAACGAGGTGTTCGTTAAGCAAGTAGGTGCCTATTATCTCTGGAGGAGTTTAGAGGCAGGGCACGTAATTATCTGAAAATACAGGGTTTCTAATTTACACTCTCTATTTGATGAATATTGGTTTCAAAATCGTTCTTGGTATTATGAAAAAACAAGAAGCATGTATCGTATATAAGAAACCGTCTAAACTTAATAGATTTACCTCTATCGGAAATACGGTAAATAAACGAATAAATATTGTAGGACTATTGAATTACACACAGCGCCATCTGGTCCCACAGTTTATTATTAAGTAGATTATTAAAAAGTTGTTTTTTGTAAATACATACAGTACATCCAGACACAGAACAAACATTAAGTCCTCCTTTAGTACATGTTATTTTGTAAGTCTGCAATAAAGAATTAAATAAATAAAATTTGTTTATCTCGAGAGAAGAAAATGTTTGTCCTGGGTGGGATTCAAACCCACGCCGTATACAACTCTTGAAACGGGCAAACTTTGTGTGGTTATAATACAAGTAGGTATTAATAGACAATAAACAACACTTTATTTATGAAAACATTTTATTTTGTGGTAGATTTCTTTAGCAGGAAGTCGCCTAGATAGGTACCACCGCAGTACCAGATATTCTGTCACCAAGCAGTAGTGTGTAAACATTACTGTGTTCCGGTTTGAAGGGTACTGCAGCTAGCGAAATTACTGGGCTGTTGAGACTAACCATCCAAAGTCTCAAAGTAATGAGCGCCAAAGCAGCGACGCCCCCGACTTTGTTTTGTTACTCAAAGTTCTGTGTATTGCTGCAATGGTCATGGACATGCGTTATCTCTTACCATCAGGAGAGCGTATAGTTCGTCTCATTACGTTTACATAAAAAGAAAAGAAAAAAAAAGACATTCATAAATAAATAACAATTGAACAAAAATAAAACATAAAGAAAGCGCTGGTCTTCCGAGGAGACCGGCAGGTGATGTCACGCACGCGTAAAGTGAAATATGTATAATTGTATATGTATATTTGTATTGTATTGTAATATATATATTACTTAAAGATATAGTAGATATTACACTATAGTTACAACTTGCACTTGGCAAATTTAACAAAATCTACAAGTAGCTAGCGCAAGCTACCAACAAGTGACCTCAGACTTGTTGGTAGCTTGCGCAATGATAACGTTACGGAATGTGTCCCCATTTTGTACAGTCTGTGGTCAATCCAATTACTTAGCCGGATAACTAAAATTATTCTATTGAACTCTTTATTGTAAGGGAGTCGACAACATCCGCCAGCATCATTGATATGCCTTGAGATACTAGACAGAGTAGGGACATATTTCATCGTCAACAAAAATCAATCAATCATTTATATTTATAAATAAATATCGTAGGACTATACACACAGCACCATCTGGCCCCAAACTAAGCAGAGCTTGTGTGATGGAAGTCAGATAACTGATTTCTTTTTTTTGTAAATACATACTTATAATACATACAGAACACCCAGACACAGAACAAACATTTGTTTATTCACAAAATGTTTGCCCTGAGTGGGAATCGAACCCATGCCCTACAGCTCTCAAGGCAGATATACTACCAATGAGCCAACGGGGCTGTCAAATTAGTTCTAGATTTTAAGTAAGATTAAGTTTTTAATTAATAAGCTGTGTCAAATTAGTTTTAATTTAAGTCCTCATCACTGTTGTAACTGGAACGACTATTAAGCGGAAATAAACTAGATATATACCTTGAACATTCAAAATGAACTTCCGCAAAGTAACGCCTGAATCAATCAACTAACAAACATCAGTTTATCTTGGACAAGAATTTTCCAAAAAACCGACATATAAGTCCAAACAGGTTACATTGTTGTACTGAGGAGTTTTGGTGCTATTATATCATGATGAAGCCGGAAGGTAGGTGCACTGGAGTTATTCTAGCGACCGAAAACACGATTGAAAAAGTCTTCCTAGCAAATTTTTGGACGACATTTCATTTATTCAAAAAACTACAATTATTATCGTTACAGGTTTTTATCCTAATGCAATATTGTAAGTGTACAGTAAAATATATTTTTGATATATGGTTTTTTTTCTAGTTATTTTGGTTTAAAAAAAACTAACAATGCAACCGATTTTGATAATATTTCTATGGGGTCAATCTGAAAGTAAATTCTTTAGAATAAAGAAAGAATTTTCGAAATTGCTTTTAAAAACTGACGTAACATAACGCAAAGAAATTCAACCTATATTTATGTAGCGCTGATAGCTAGTGGTTAGCGCGGTAGGTTCGCTTGCCGAAGGGCGTGGGTTCAAACCCCAACAATGAGCTTGAGCTGCCTGTGAAGGGAAACATCGTGAGGAAAAATACAGTCAGGCTTTAGTAAAGTCGCCGTTACTTTACTAAAGCATGACTGGATTTGACTGACACGGACTGGATTTGACAAAGACTGGACTTTGGACTATTTTTTTTACTTATGAAACTTGAAAATAACAAAACACTTGACACTGGCAAATGCACAAAATGTGACGCCATAGTCAATGAAAAAGAAATAAATAAATTTGACCTAAAGAAATACCAATAATAGATTTCTATTGAATCCAGCTTCCAGCTGCAGAACTCAATAATCCCGGGTAAAACCGCGAGATGCGGCTACCACAAAACGCGACATTGTTGAGTACTCAATTTTCTTTCTGCTTTCCCGACACTTTAAGCATTTCACTATATGAAACGAACGGCTTCCTTCGCAGATGGTTCAGGGTTCGATAAATTACGGGCTTTACGTCTTACGGGTTAAGACTCAAATTGATATGACATCTGTTCAAAGTACGCCTACCACATGAGAGCGTATGTTTTAAGAGCTAGAGATGTGAGGAAACTGATTTTACCGGATAGTGAAGCAGTATTTTTACTGATGACTAATTAATTTGACTCGCTTGATGTTATGTGAGGGTATAGTACTTCAACTGAAGGTGGTAAAGATTCCTAGCCTGGTATGGGAACTGGCTCTCGAGTGAGGCTACCGGAATACACCGTTAGGGGCTTGGCAGCAAATCTTCAACACCAAGGGTATCTAGCCAGCCGAGTACTAGAAAGTACCTTGCCACAATGATATGGTTTCCTCATAATGTTTTCCTTCACCGGTAGTTTTGTTAATTGATTGATTCAGGCGTTACTTTGCGGATTTTCATTTTGAAATAGCAACAAGCTATTCTCGGCAAAAGTCGGCATAAATTTGTAGAGTGCTATTTGTAACGACGATATCCGGCAGTCCTGGAGCGCAGCACATATCTGTTGGAAACAATAGACGGTCAGCATTAGGTTTTGACAGAAAGGGAATAACAGAGTTATAAGGGTACGTTTCTTTTATTGCTTCACCCTGATACGACCTCACCTTTCAAGTAATAAATAAAAATTCGGGGCTTTTGTTTGTAACTGGATTGTGATGCGAGGCCGCGAATTAAATGCGATTTCCAGCCTTCAAGTGGGTGTTGTGTTAAATCAACGAAATTAAATTCGGTAAAGTTTTCAATTTTACAAGAGTCATGTTTATTTGGAATATAAATTAGCTGGTAATGATAAACTAATACTTTTATTTATTTGTATTTTTTTAATGTTTGACAGGCTAGATATTTGACCACAGCGCACCTGATGCTAAGTGAAGGTGTGGTCGAAGATGGTAAAGCACACCTAGCCTGGAATTTCAACTGTAATATTTTTTACATAGAAATGTCAAAAATATCTTAAAATTAAAATTATTTTATGCATCGATTATACTTACAGAAGAATTACATAAAATCCAAATTACTAAGAACGGCTTAAGTAGCCATCAAATGACCAAGAATGCAGTGAGTGGCAAATACAAACAAATACTATGTAATATTTAAAAAAAAGAAAGAAAATATGTAAAGTTCTACATCCCACTATCCCACTTATATTATGAATGTAAAAGTTTGGATGGATGTATGGATGTTTGTTACTATTTCACGCAAAAACTACTGAACATATATTTGAATGAAATTTGGTATTTGGTAGCTGACGCCTTGGATTAACACATAGGGTATTTTTTCCCCCGAAACATGAAGCGGGTATCACCGCGGGGCGCAGCTAGTAGGGTATAGGTTTTTGCAGAGCTTGTTGCTTGTCTGTCGGTTTTCTTTCTACTTTGGAAAGTGCGCTTCAGATCTACATGACCTAATTCCTGCCCATTCTACTATCGGACAGTATCTATTCTTTTTGTAGAATAGAATGTTAGTTCTGTTCTACTTGTATATTGGAATGACAGTTCTATTATACAAGTAGATAGAAATATTCTACTTAAATAAAATAAATAAATAATAAATAGTACACACAGCGCCATCTGACTCCAAACTAAGCAAAGCTTGTGTGATGGAAGTCAGATAACTGATAGAATACTTAAATACTTTTTTCTGTTGTAAATACGTACAGGACACCCATTTTGACACAGTTTGTCCTGGGTGGGAATCGAACCCACGCCCTTCGGCTCTGGAAGCAAACATACTACCAATGAGCCAACAGGGTTGTCAAAACTTAACTGTATAATAGAATGACAGTTCTATTCTACTTGTAGAATAGAATTATCATACCAGGCCCGTGCTCAGCAGTGGGACAAGGGTGGTTTTTCACTCACATCGTAACTGGTATTGATATATTCGAAAAAAAAGATGTGTGTAGGTACTATTGAATATTATTGCATTCTGTTTTGTATGGTATAAAATAAACAAATAAACATTTTCCAGAATTTGTACAGTACCTTAAGTTAACTGTTCCAACGCACGTCACAAAACACTCTTTACTCAATCGCCGCGTCTTAAAACTCCCCTGATGTCGTTGAGAAAACCAAAAGACGCCGCCTTACCATTCGGGTCGAGTCGAAGATACTTCATGCCTTTTTGTGTTGCCAGTCAAAGGAAAAGTACCCAGCTTCACAGTTTATTATTGAAAATATCTAACACTATCTATTTCGAAAATGTGAAAATCGTAAAAATCATAACTGCCATGTAATTACAGCGTTTTCTCGTCACACGTCAGAAAGTTTGAAAACATTAAAGTGTACGTCCATTAGAGGCTTTTTGCCGGTAGTAGTGGGTTAGTTCTTACAACGTCGGCTTGCCTCTAATGGCACGCACGCTCGGATTTAATGATCGCACATAAATTTGGCTCCGCGTCTGCAAAGTCAGTGCGTTTGAACTACTCGACCGTCACTATAGGTAATTGCTTGTCGTGTCAACAAACGTTTTATCAGCTTCATCGTTATAGTTATTTAATTCAATCAATTCGGTATGTAAAGAAAAAAACTTTAACGTTTTTTACCTTTAAAACTCTGTAAACTATGAGGTGGGGCTTATTTTAATAAAATACATAAATCAAACTTGACTTTCAATTAATTTGTCAATGTCAAGTCAACGGCGGTCATAACAATCTCTTCAATACACGTACGTCGAGTTGTTTTTCGCTTTATTGATCAAAATATCTGGATTATTTTACTGATATCGCTTTTAAGACATAATATTAAATATTTGTTTACTTCATGTCATGAATTGTAAAAACTGAAGACGTGACAGAATTGCTTTATAGCTTTGGCCTGCCCGATGGGACAAATAAAAAAAAAACTTGTCAGTTCTGTTGTCAAAGTTAATCAAATGTGTCAAATGTATTTGTATACTTTTTTGTTTTATATGGCAAAGGCATATTCTACATATTCAGCCTACCTCATGACGTCATAACTATAAAAAGTTTGAAAACGTATTAAGAATAAACTACCGCATAGAAAGCCAAAATATTCAAATTAGTTTCATAAAATAAAGTTTACTATCAGTAAAAAATATAAAATAAATACAAAAAAACTTCACATACCGAATTATCATCATCAGCCTATAGAAGTCCACTGCTGGACATAGGCCTCTTCGCTACGCCACTGCCCGATCTTCGGCTTTTCGCTTCCATCCACCGCCAGCTGTCCCACGTATATCGACACTTCATCGAGACTCAGGTCGTCCTACGCTACGTTTGCAAATACGCGGTCTCCATTCTAGAACACGTCTACCCCAGCGGTTATCGGTTCTGCGACAGATATGTCCAGTACTGCCACTTCAGCTTGCTAATACGCTGAGCTATTTCTATGACTTTAGTTCTCTGGCGAATTACTTCGTTTCGGATACGATCCCTCAGAGAAATGCCAAGCATAGCTCTCTCCATAGCTCGCTGGGCGACTTTGAACTTACGGACCATTCCCGCTGTGAGTGTCCACGATTCGGCTCCGTTCAATTTTATGAATACACAATGTAATATAATAACTATAATTCCAATTAACGTTTAGAGGAGGCTTCAGGTGACCAGAATGCTGGCATCTACTTTGGTCAAAAGCTTAGCATTGCCATCCAGCGTGGCAATGCGGCCAGCATTCTGGCCACCCTCATGGGCATATCCCTCCTCTGACGGACTTTTAGATTATGTTTTTTGTATAAAATTTGTACATGGTATTAATTTAAGATATTCCAATTAAATATACATTTCACAGATAACAGTAATCCCACTAATAATATAAATTAGTGGGATGTGAAAATTTGGATGGATATTTGTTACTCTTTCACGCAAAAACTACTAAACGGATTGGATGAAATTTGTTTTGTAGGTATTACCCTGGATTAAGACATATGCTACTTTTTATCCCGAAAACAGTTAACGGGTAACACTACGGAGCGCAGCTAGTATTATATAAGTTTTTCTTCGACTGCAGCAGATTTTCAACTTGAGGGTGGTAGCAAACCAGTTAAGTACTACCATACTATAATTTTCTCACGATGTTTTCCTTCACAGGCATCTCAAGCTCATTGTTGGGTTCTGAATCCATATCCTCCGGCTTGTGAACCGATTGTGGTAACCATTGAGTCATCACTTAGTGGGAGTGGTTCTACTGAGAGAACGTTATTCCAGGTTAAAAGATTTACTTTATTGTTATTTAATAATAAAATTCCGCAAGTGTCATGACTATTGCTTATTTGATACCTACACATCATGTCTCATTTATCGTTTGTCTCTGAACCTGATTCTAAAGGTAACGCAGACGAAGACACGGGCGTAAGCTAGTAATAATATAAATCTAATAATTTAGATTTAAGGATTGACTCGTAATCTAAATCGCCTGATTTTAGAAATAGATATCCAATTATCCATCTGCAGTAGTACTGTTTGACATATCATTCATCAAAATGTATTCAGCCGTTTAGTTTTTTTTTTTTTAATTAAGTATTCTTTATTCCTTCTGACATAGGGATCAGAGACTTTTTTATCGTACAGGGCTTTATTTTATAATTTTATTATTAACGCGATTAATAATAAAATTATTATTAATTATTAATCGGACGCCTCGCGGTTTCACCCGCGTAGTTTTCAATACAGGAATACAGGGATAAAAGCCTTTGTCACCCGTGGATAGCGTAGCTTCCCAACGGTGAAAGAATTTTTTAAATCGGTCCAGTAGTTTTTCAGTTTATTCATTACAAAACATACAAAAATCCAAAAATACAAATCTTTCCTCTTTATAATATTAGTGTAGATAATTGTCGAACTCTGAAATAATACAAAGAATACATCTAACCTTTAATCAATGCATGGAGAAAGTGATTTTTTTTTGTAAGTAATTCTGTGTTGTTCCTGGTAAAATCAATCATCCAAAATTAAAAGCGCCGAAGCAGCGATGCTCCGGATTTATTTTTTGTTACACCAAGTTCTGTGTGCTGCAATGGTCATGGACAGATGTTATCTTTTACCATCAGGAGAGCGTCTCGTTAGTCTCATTACTTTTACATAAAAGCGAATTTAAGAAAGTAAAATCGTGACAAGGGGTTTTTTTTTATGTAAATGTAATGAGACGAACGATACGCTCTCCTGATGGTAAGAGATAACGCATGTCCATGACGATTGCAGCAATACACAGAACTTTGAGTAGCAAAACAAAGTCCGGGGCGTCGCTGTTTTGGAGCTCATTACTTAGAGACTTTCGATGGTTAGTCTCAACAACCCAGTAATTTCGCTAGCTGCAGTACCCTTCAAACCGGAACACAGTAATGTTTACACACTACTGCTTGGCGGCAGAATATCTGGTACTGCGGTGGTACCTACCTAGACGACTACCTGCTAATGAAATCTACCACATAGTGGGTATTGTTAGCATAAGATATAAAGCAGATACTGCTGTATATTTTAAGTAAGATAATTTCTCTGGACCACGGAGAGTTTAATCAACAAGAGGTATCGGTTTAATTGATTGATTGTTCGTGAACCGCACCAACATCTCGAAGTCGTAACTTTACAAATTCAATCAAATCACGGATCACTTATACAAGTCCATTAATAGATTAGTGCAGCTTGCCTCAGCCGCTCGCCCCAGTCCACTGGACCGCTCGAACGCTCCCCGCGGCCGAGGACGAATTTATGTAATTGCCACGCAGAAAGCTAGAAATTAATGAGTTTTCAACGCTGAATGCGTAAACGGCTAAATTTCCTGCTCGGTACAATCAAGCCTGATGAGTTTTGATTAAAATGAAGCCCATAGTTTTTTTTTTTGGTTGACAAGCTAGGTGTTTGACCACAGCTCACCTAATATTAAGTGACAGTAGTGGTTTTGTACAAATGCACGGCAAATTATTATCTACCTTTTACCTTACATTACATATCTTTGATATCTATGATTTACAAGGATAAATAATAATAGACATAGATTAAGCTACTTTATAGAAGTAGGAAAGAAACTCGAATCTTGATAATATCCCAACACTTGGCCCTGTCAATATGCCTAAATAATTTTCTGAGCTATACATTCTTTAGTAGAATTACAACCTAAAGGCAAAATTGCGGAACTCAGAATAAAAGCTGTCGAGTATTAGGAAATACCGATGGAGCCCTCCGTTGGCGTGTAGCGCGTTTTTTATTCTCATTTACTTAGGACTGGAATGTACTTTCCGTGAATAAGAGATCCTGATTACGAATTCTGCGTGATATTATGCTTATTTCGCTGGATTCTTTTCAACACGCCGAACCTAAATATTAGCATAATTTGTGTTAGATGTATTTTTAAGTTTCAATGTGAGTGTACAAATTTTCAGTATATTTATAAATAAAAAACATTTTTTTTACTTATGCGGGATTATTCATGTTTAATTTTATCAGAAACTCTGTCTTTAGTTTCGACCACATCCGGTGGACTTCTAGATTTTAAGAGTCAAGATTTTTATTATCGAGTGTAGGTAGTAAAGATCTTAAGGTGGTTTGATTTCCATACAAACAATTTTTTGTCATTTATGGGCAAATGGAGCATCATTTTACATTGAAATCACAATAAAACAGTAAACATCTGTCAAAAACAACGAAGTTACATAATATGAATTTCCAACCCCTATAAGACTCTCTTAGGCGTGGAGTTTTTAAAAATCCTTTCAGTTCAGTTAGTGCACACCTGCGTCATATAAGGAACATTTGTGCAAAATTTCATGCTTAGACCCAGCGGTTTCAGCCGTGCGTTGGTCGCTCAGCCAGTGAATCAGTCCGTCAGTTTCTTCTTTTATAGATATAGATATAGTGCCTTACAAACCGCCTCTTTAAGAGGTGTACAATAGATAGATAGAAACTCTTTATTGTGCACACCAGAAATAGAAAAATGTACAGAAAATAAAATAATTTTACAAGCTCGTGCTACAAGTGTAGTGCAACAATGTAAGTTGTATCTTTTCTATAAAATCATTCATCATCATTTCAGCCATCGGGCGTACACTGCTGGACATAAGCCTCTATCATTGACTTCCACAAAGACCGGATTGAAGCAGCCATATAATCATGGAGTTAATCTAATTAATTCAATTCATTCAAAATAATTCAACCCATCTGTAATAATTTAAATCATCTATAATAAACTGATTCATTTAAAATAATTCAAATGGTAAAATTATTGTAAGTGAAAACTTCGAAAAAAAAAAACATATCTGTTTCTGTCCTACGATACGATACTGATAAATAAAATGAGGATACCGCACCTGCCAATTTTATTCAATGACGTGAAAACAGCAGCTAATACCAACTTTGTTATTACACTACAGTATTAAAAGGATAGCAAAAGGTTTCATAAATTTTCGTATGAAAGCTTCGCCGAAACATAAGCTTATTTGTTTACTTAGGCATTCCTTTTTTGCTCAACTTTGAAAAATAGCATAAACAAGAGATGAATTCCCTGCTTCTCTCCATTACCAGGAGTTTTTGTGGCTGTTTACCAAATTGCTCGCGATCTCGACTGGCTGAGATTAAAGGCCGCTGTTCATAAGGAAAATGTAGACCTCCATATTGTCAGGGCATCCTTATCAACATCTTGTTAGATATTAGGAATATTTTCTATAGTGAAAGACGCGGTGGAAAATTCTTAGAAGCTCCGTTTATTCGGGATTTAGGCTTTTGCTTTTTGAGGAGAGGCAAAGGCTGTCAAAGTGTGGAAATTGGCAATTAGGTATGTTGTTATGGTGACTGACTAAAATGTGTGTCGTATTCACGTGCTAACGGTTTTGTGCCACGTACGTTAAAAAAAGTAATATATTTCGGATGATATTTTACACAACGCCATCTAGCATTAAACTAAGCAAAGCTTGTACTATGGGCAGTGGTTAAAGCGATGATAGCTCAGTGGTTAGCACGGTTGGTTCCCACGCTGAAGGGCGTGAGGTCAAACCTCAAGAATAAAATTGAGCTGCCGGTGAAAGAAAACATTGCGAGGAAACCATAGCATGGTGGCAGGGTACTTTCTAGTACTCGGCTGGCTAGCTACCCATAAGTTGAAAATCTGCCAAGCATCTGTTAATATGTTCCGGCAACAAAACCAGAGTCGTGATAGTATACATAATGAACTTTTTTTTCTAAAAAGATAATTATGTAGGTTACCTAACCTAACCTAACCTAAGAAACACCCAAAAAATAAGTGTGAAACTCGAATTAAAAAAATTTAATTGTCATCAACTGATTAAACCAAAATTTTAAAACCTCTGCTTTTTTTTCTTTGGTTTTACTATAAAGCTTCGATGGAGTTTTGGAAGCGAAACGAAAAGTCATGTTTCACCACATTATATCCCACACTCGCGCTTGTAATTCGGTACTTTATGAATAAAACACCGCCATTTTTATGGATAAACAATTAAACACTCGACAAAACATTAGTTTTAGAAAAAATACAACGGCGCACGACTCTTTCCGCGTTCCCGCCAAAACTCAAACCTCTGCCTTGAATGCTCGAAATGGCTCTCTTTGATATTGAAATCATTCAAGTAATGGGACTGATTGATGGATAACGAATTAGAAGAGACAAAGAGGCCGGAAAAATTAAGGGCTGTTTCTGTTATTTCACAAAAATGTAAGTATTTGACGAAACGCTGGCTTAGATTAAAATTGAATATCCTCTCTCCGAATATCGTTTATTTTTTGTTCTTTACGAGCACCTTCTTATCGTTGACGTTAAGTTTGAAAGTAGACATTGTGGCAAATAGCTGTTTATTTTTTGTCGAAAATCTGTTTTGATATATCATAATATTTTTTTTTTCAATTTTCAAATAGCCTTATTTGTCCCAAAGTATGTAAATTGTTATTTTATATTTTTTAGTTAAATATTACTATCATTATTTATTTTTTCTTATAATGATAATATAATTTACTTACTTTGTATATATTGCTTATTATTATTGTTTATTTTACATTACATTGCGACATTGGTAGCATTCATTTTATCGATTAGTAAAATCAGTCGTCATAGCCCATAATCGCCCATCTGCTGAGCAAGGCTTGTTGTAAGCAAGCTTCTTGTAACTCACTCGTCCCGGTCCTGTGCTAATTTTGTCCAGGTTTGACCCGCAATTTTTACTATATCGCCTACCCAACGAGCTGGGGAACGACCAATTCTCCATTTACCAGTTTGCGGCCACCAATCCGCCAACGGCTTTCCACTTTCTATATAATTATTATGTCACTCGGTCAACAAAGGTGAAATAATATTATTTTATTTCTTTATATCTCACACAGCGAATTTTTTTTACATGCAAATAAAACTCAGTACGTGATATTTCTTGAAAACTTGTTCAATAATTCACGTTTAGTTTCAGACGAAAAATAGCCATAAATAATGCATCGCTGTCTCAGTTTCGTAGGAGAACCAATTTGCTCAAATCTCTTAAAGGTTTGGCTACACTGAAAACGGGAAAGTAATGTTTAGGTTTTGACCAAATACAATGCGTTATTTTTGACAAGAGACGTAATATAAAATACCGTCCTTTATATTTTTGTCTTGAGACTTGAAGCGAGAAAGTATGTATGTGAGTAATGTGATAATTATCGAAATGTAGCAATGCTACAAACAAACAAACAAACAAACAAACAAACTAACTGATAATTATTACAAAGTAGCGGTGCGGCAAATTACAGTAAGATAGTAAATAATTATCATAAAGTAGCAATGCAACTAATTATAGTACCTAAATTAATAATTATTTAGAAGTTGCGATGCGACAAATTATAGTAAAGTGATAATTATCGTGAAGTAACAAAATGAAGTGCCACATGACAACTAAAACTGAATCATCCTACGTTTTGATGTGTTCACACTACAGAAAAACACATTTACCATTGCATATAGAACACCACAAACCTTAAGAAATACCTACTTTCAAAATAATACACACACACTTACACCGATACATATGCTCATTGATCATGCCTTAAACTAAGCATTATCATTTGAAAATTAAACAATTCCCGCTAAATACATTACTAATTTACATTGTTGAATGGTAAAATTCAATTTGGTTTTAAAACGGGCAGGCGAAACAATTACACAAAAAACACCCACTCGCTATAAAATTATTTATTACTGGTTTGCAGTGCGGGCTGGATCCTAAACTACAAGCGATAACAGAGACTCTAGACTAGGGTTTTTTATAATGAGTTCCGGGAGCGTCGGCGCACGAGCGCAGCGCGTGCCCTGTGGATCGCGGTAGATATCGAACTCCCAGTGGAAGATGGAGTGCGCACTGCGCACGCGCTCGGATTCTCTACGAACGCCGGCGCCCCTGCGGAGGCGAGGAGAGAGGGGTAGAAGGTTCCCTCTTCATATGGCGCGCGCTATAGTTTCCCTTTATGAAGTAATCTCTTAGCCAACGTATGCATAGCATGTCTCGCTCATGTTTCTGCGTATTCAGTGTAGCTGAGCCTTAATTCTTCTTTGTTTGTCTTTTGTTTATCTTTGGAGGTGTCAAATGAATTGGAAAACTTTTACGTGAAGTGACGGAAAGTTCCCAAGATTAAGTAATAATGTTAATTACTTCGGAAAGTCAAACAATTTATATATGATTTAGGTAGTTTCTTGGCAATGAAATTTACTCCCAAATGGATACTTATATTTGTGAGTCGTGACCTACAGAGCCGAAATGTGGACAGTGGTAATGAACCGCAAGTTCAATGTCACTCGGCGATCTATATAAAAAGCATTTTTCTGAGGGATCGAATTCGGAACGAAGTACTTCGCCAGAGATATAAAGTCACAGACACAACTCAGCGTATTAGCAAGATGAAGTGACAGTAAATTAAAAGTATCTGTGGCAGAACCAATAACCGCTGGGGTAGACGGGTTCTAAAGTAGACACCGCGAATTGACTAACGTAGAGTCCTGAGACTCAAGGGAGTGACGATATACCCTCATGTCTAAAGTCTGCCGTCAAGCAACTAACAGTGTGACAACAGAGTGTAACAGTAACTAACAGTGTAACAGTGACAACCCTGTTGGCTCATTGGTAGCATGTCTGCTTCAAGACCTGTGGGGCGTGGGTTCGATTCCCACCCAGGACAAGCATTTTGTGATATAAAACAAATGTTTGTTCTGTGTCTGGGTGTACTGTATGTATTATAAGTATGTATTTACAAAAAAAAAAAAAAAAGAAGTATTTAAGTATTTTATCAGTTATCTGACTCCCATAGTACAAGCTTTGCTTAGTTCGGGGTCAGATGGCGCTGTGTGTAATGTCCTACGATATTTATTATTTATAGTGTATTCTATTCCAGCCTAGGTATATTTCTCATCTTCGACCACACGATCACTAGCATCAGCTGAGCTGTGGTCAAACACCTAGCACGTTAATCGTATAAGAACATACGTAGATCAGCTGGCGGTGAATAGAAGCGAAAAGCCGAAACACGGGCTGAGTCGTGCTTGGGGAGAGCCATATCTAGCAGTGGACTACTGATGATGATGATGATGTTTGACTACGAGTAGAACGGCGACTGGAATGGTTCTTAAACAATACGGTACTAACTATTCTACTCTAGCCGTGTAATAGGTCTCTTCAAAATGTTTTTTTTTTCTTAGAACATTACACACAGCGCCATCTGACCCCAAACCTAAGTTTGGGGTTTGGGTAAGTTTGGGTTGCCTCGTAGCTATAGTTATAGTCAAAGTCCAGTCTTGTTAAAGTACAGTCCGTGTCAGTCAAGTCCAGTCATGCTTTAGTGGCGACTTTACTATAAGCTTTGGAAGTTTTTATGTATTTATCTTTTTTTATGTTTGACAGGCTAGGTGATTAACAGCTCATCTGATGTTAAGTAAAGGTGTGGTCGAAGGTGGTAAAGCACACCTAGCCTGGAATGGAATTGGCTCTCAAGTGAGGCTGCCAGAACACCGTCTTAATTGTGACACAAACATTTATTAATTTTTTATTATGTAAATAAATAAATAAGTAAATGCCACGCCCTTCAGCTCTTGAAGCAGTCATTCTGCCAATGAACCAACAGGATTGTCTTTTGCTGCTTTTTAAAAGGTAACAATACTGTTATATTTATTCACGGATAGACCCCGAATGTAGATCACAACACGCCAAGCCTGACAACCGTAAAGAATTGTGCTAACCGCAACACTCCATATGAAATAGATGTGCATACACGAAGAGTGTCTGAAAACGAATAAAACTCCGCTTTTCAGGCGCACAATGACGTCTTTGTTCCCAAGTTTACTTACTGGACCGTTACCGTTACCGTTTCGACAACAAAGGCTGACGCACTTTTAGCATAATTCCTTTTTTCGCGCAACAAAGTTGAAATACTTTTTTGAAGGCAAAAACAGGAAAAGGCAAGCTGGAATGGACTCAGTGCATCGAGGGTTCTGTATGCTGAAAAACAATACTGTGCACTATCATTGATAGATAGATATCTAGATATTCTTTATTGACACAAAAATAAATCATGTATAATAATGATTTTCTTCATGTACTCGTCCAGGTGTTACATGGGTATTTCTTGACGCAGAAATGCTGTGTTGATTAGATTAGTTTATAGAATTTGAATTGATAAAGCTGTATAGAGGCTAAACTAAACAAATTTCAGCTGTAAATGGGCTTCGTCAAAAGTTATTCCAAAAAATAAAATAATATATAACGGCGACCCAGCAGGCACAGAGTTTTTAGAAACGGTGACGCCAGCACAGCTGACGTCACCATCTCCAACACCCGGCTCACTCATCAAACACAGAAAAACAATTCAACAATTTATTATGGTTATCTGAGATTTAAACAAACTTTGTACAAAATAGATATACTCACAAGAGCTCCGTTCTCCGCCGTAGCTCGATACCGAATGTGCCTTCACAACGGCCGCCCCTACCACCTAACCTAGCGTACTCGTTGTGAAGTCATTTTACACTTTATTAAAAACTAAATAATAACAAGTGAATACACATGGAACCATAACTAAGTCTAAATAACTTAAACTTATTTTTAAGCCCTTTTTGTTAACATTAAATCTGTCATCTAATAGTTAAATGGGATTTAACAATTGAGTTGAGAGGATACGCGCGCCACGCCTTGCGCGCGAACTTCACTTTGAACATAGTTGAAGTCTTTTAAAATTAAACTTAGTTAATCCTAGTTTTAAATGTAACCAGTACCGCTTATAAATTATGAACTGAATTTAGAAAACAATTACATGACATTAAATAGGAGTTCAAAGATAGAAGCTTGAGGCACAGTCTTTATTTGCAGTCATCATGACAGCAAACTGAACTCGACATTTTAGTGTGAATTTAAGTATCTTAACCACAAGTATCATGCCTTAACCTATTCTAATCATCCGTAAACACATTCTATTGATTACTTAATAATATTAGTACTTAATAATATTTATGTTGGCTGTTGCGCCGACACGGCCATTCTGCGAGTCTGTGTGCGTGCTCTGCACCAGTCGCGATTCTGAAAATAGGAATTTATTTCTGAGCTAGGTATCCATTCACTGGTACACTAGCTGACAACTTGTTGGTGGTTTGCGAACCTAGTCCCAAATGGAACCAACACCATTCTTACTCGATTTTGTGCTCTCTCAACGATAACTGATTCGAACAATCCAAGTTATCAGCTAATAGTTGTTGTACCTTGATACTTTTAAACGTAACATGAATTTTAACCTCTGAAAGGTTAGTTATGTAGCCTTTTAGTAACACCATACTAAAGACTGTACTAAATAAGATTTGCGATGCTGTACATAGGAAATGAGCAAAAACATTGAAGTGCTTGTAAAGCTCCACGCTTACTCACACGATATATTATTTTATGTCAATGCAAATGCTCCACGCATAATTGCATGATTTGTTTTCTCGTAGACAGGGATGATGCCGTGGTGCTAAGCGGTTTTGTACGCCGTGGTCCACGGGGGCCCTAAGGAAATAGGGAACTAGGTCGGTGCTGGGGCCTGGGTCTCAAGTCATTGTCAAAGTATTATTATTAGTCATAGTAATGGTTATGACCGTGGTCCCCAGAGGCTCTAAAAAGATTTAACTGACAATAAACCTTTAGTTATATTGTTAGCATGTTAGGAGTTTGATGCTGTGGTGCTGAGCGGTATTGTACGCCGTGGTCCACAGGGGTTCTAAGTGAATTGGTAAGGATGATGCTGTGGCCTGGGTCTTATTTCTTATGGCCGTGGTCCACAGAGGCTCTAAAAATTCTTGTTGTAGTAAAAATATAAGCTCACATGAGAATGATGCTGTGGTGCTGAGCGGTCTCGTACGCCGTGGTCCACAGAGGCTCTATAGGAACAATGAAGGACGATGCTGTGGCCTGGGTCTTATTTCTTATGACCGTGGTCCACAGAGGTTCTGAAAACAATGTAGGGTAGGAAGCAGGGATAAGGATTTGTACAGACTTATTTATAGTTACCAGGAAGACCTGTTAGGACAGTCCAAAAGCCTTTCCGTACGGGCGGATCTTTGATAACGGTCTGTGGCAGTCTTGTAATTCGGTTGACTTCACAGTAAGTATGATATTAAGATATTAAAAAGGGACTCACAGTTTTGTTTTACTATGCATCTGTTTGCTGTATAGCTGATGAGGTGGATGGACTTGGTTCCTCCGGCTTACTGAAGAGCCGAGCTTGTGGATCTGTGCTGCACGCGGAGCGGGTGGTTGCTTCATCAGCTGGCAGAGGTACTAGTTGATCAGTGTTATCTTCGTAGCCGGCCGACACGGTTTCCTGCTCCCCTGGCTGTGGTGCTCGGCGTAATTGGTTATGAGCGACTTTACGTGGGCGCCCTCTGCCGTTTACACGCTTCACCATGTATCTGTCATTGTCCAAGACTTTATATATCTCGTACGGCTCACTGTATTTGAGGTCTAGAGAGGTCTGGTTACGTGGGTTGTTCTTGACGAGTACGTAGTCACCTCGCTGGAATGGACGCATTTTTGCCTTGCCTTTGTCAAACCGTTGTTTGTTAAATTGAGCCGCATCTGCCATTTTCTGTTGTACATGTTGCTCAAGTAATTCAAAGTCTATGCACTCGTTTTCAATATTCGCTAACCTCAATAGTTCTGGCGGCACACTTTGTTGTCGCCGGGTCAGTAGAGTGAGCGGTGCAACCCCAGTCACTCGATGCGGTGTGCAATTGAACGCGAGCTGTAAAGCTTCTAGCGCTGTCTGCCAGTGTTCGGTGTCATAGTTTTTAATCATAGTTAGTGCATTTTTTAACGTACCCATAACTCTTTCGACTTGACCATTTGCTCGGCTTACTCCTGGCGCAATAGAATGTACGTTAATCCCGAAACGGTCGGTATAGGTCTTGAATTCCCCGAGAAATTCTCGACCTCCGTCAACCACGACTTGCACTGGGGTACCGAACAGATGTACGACACGCTTGAGAGCTGCGAGAGTGCTGCTTGGGCTCTTGTCGTTAGAGTAGCTAAGTAGTATGTATTTGGTGAATGCATCAATAGTGACTATGACGTATTCATCTTGTCCTTCTGAATTCCTCGTACCCAGCTTGCCTGTCACGTCCATATGAACGACTTGGAAGGCTGCTGTGGGCTTTTGGATTGGATGAAGTTGTGCTTGTATAGCACCTGAAGGCCCTTTCGAGGTTCTGCATATCACACAATTGTCTACAAACCTTCTAACGGTTGTACTCATACCTCCGAACCAGTATGTTTCTCGTAGTTTTTGCAAGGTTTTTTCGAATCCTGGGTGTTGCAGTGCCACATGATAAGAGTTTATCAAACTCCACTGGAACGACTTTGGAACTACAATTGGGTTATGTACACCGAGTATTGGATCGGTGAGCATTTTTTTTAGTAAGTCTCCCTCCAAGGCGTAGCCATCTGTTGGACCGTCTTCAGTTATGCTATCTATCAGCGGGCGCAGAGTATCATCGCGACGTTGTTCGATCTGTAGCCATTCTGTGTCTCGAGTCATGATGTTGACACACATTTCGCTAGACGGATTTCTACTGAAAAAGTCTGCGTGCTGCAATCGCTCACCTTTTCTATATTCTACCTCAAACTCATAGTTTTGCAGAAATGCCCACCAACGATGGACTCGAGGAAGGAGGTCCTTTTTGTTTTTGGAAGCTTTTAGAGCGTTACAGTCAGTTATCACCTTAAATTTCCGGCCATAGAGGTAATGACGGAAATGTTTTATTGCCCTTACTACCGCCAAAGTTTCCAGTTCATAAGAATGGTAGCGGCTCTCGGCATCGGTGGTGCGTTGACTCCTGTATGCAACTGGATGTTGGCGGCCTCCAACGGTCTGTACGAGCACAGCCCCGTATCCGATGCTGCTGGCGTCCGTGTAGAGCTCGATAGGCAAATCTTCCTGAAATAACATCAACGTAGGCGCAGTAGACAGGTGTTTTATAATCTTATTCCTAGCCTCATCATGCCTTTCGTTCCATTCCCACTTCACATTGTTCTTTGTTAGTTCATATAGTGGAACCATTAAACGAGAGAAGTCGGGAATGAAGCGTCTGAAATATCCAGCCAGTCCATTAAACTGTCGAACTTGTTTGGCAGTTTTCGGTATCGGTGCCTTTGTCAAAGCCTCCACTTTCCCTGGACTAGGGCTAACTTGCCCGTCTGCAACAATATTGCCCAAGTACTCGATGGAACGTTTGAAAAAGGCAGTTTTATCGACATTAACCGAAAATCCGGCTGCTTGGAGGGCAATCAATATGCGCTCGATGTGGGATATACCCTCAGTAAAGTCCTTACATTTTGACAAAACATCGTCAACGTACACCTGGCAGACCTGGTCTGCTGAACTCGTGAGGTGACTCAAAGCCCTATTTATACAACGTTGGTAGACCGATACCGCGTTACTAAGCCCAAAAGGCATAGCTAAATATTCATACAAGCCATCTGGCGTAACAAAAGCAGTTTTTTCAATGGACCCTTCTGCAATTGGGATTTGGTGAAAACCAGCCGCCATATCAATCGTTGTAAAGTAATAACCACCCGCCAGTTGATCTATTTGATCAGAAATTATCGGTAATGGATAGTGATCCCTCACAGTGTTTCTATTTAATTCCCGGTAATCCACGCACATGCGGTCCTTTCCATTTTTCTTTTTTACTAATATTATTGGGCTTGAAAAGGGAGATTTGCTTTCGCGGACAATTTTATGTTCAAGCAATTCACTGACAATACCGCGAACTTTTTCCCGTTCTACTGGACTTAATCGATACGGTCGGCGTTCGACACACTTGCTTTCATCTTTCAGACGAATTTCTAGCTCCCCCGTATTAACCCGTAAATGTGGGTAGCCATGAATAAACAAGTGCTCGAACTTGTTTAGTAAGATTTTTAGTTCATTAACTTGGTCATCATTAGTCAAATCACAATTTAATTTGTCGAATTTTACGCTTTGGAGTTGCATGTGGTAAACTACCGGTTGATGAACTAGTGCTGCACCTTGTGAATTCACAATAACACTAAGGTTCGTGTTTTCCACAAGGTTTACGCCTATTAGCATATCAGAACTTATTTCGTAGTCCGGTACTATGTGAAATTCTAGTTCAATCTGTAAACTATCGATCGCACAAACAGTTGTTAACGTTGAAAGTGAGACTACCGTAAATTGACCCAGCCCCTTTAAGTAGCGTACCCTATCAACTCGTTTTCCGGGTAGTTTTGCTGCTAAAGACTCGCGCATTACCGAACACTCAGCTCCGCTGTCAAAAGTGGCCATTATTTTTAGGTCTCCTACAAATACTGGCATTAAATTTAATTTAGACGACCCGACACAATTGACGTTTGAGACAACAGCTCGCTCTCGTTTATAGCAAGTCTCATAAGTATGACCTACCCGTGAACAGAACGTGCATGTCGGTCTATTGGCATTTGGAGGTGGAGCTTTATTGTCTTGGTGACGCAGCTGGGGACCATCAGTCTTGTTCCGGTACCGACAGTCACGCGTATCGTGACCAGGTTTTTTACAACCTTGACAAAAAGAAGCGCCCTTCTCGAAACGTGGTCGCTTGATGGAGCCCTGCTGCGTACCCGATACACTGGGATGAGGTCGCTTAATACTTCGTATAGAAGAAGCCACCGAGATTAGTTCTGGTACCGATTTTGCCCTGGCATTTAACAACTCTATTCTCAGTCGCTCATCCCCAACGCAACCGATAACTGCCTCGACTGCGTCATCATTCGATAATTTATCTTTTGTAATACGCTTCCACAATACCCACGCTTGCGACAAAAACTGCGCGATGTCCTTCGAATTATCGTAACAATGCTCTCTAAAACGCACAATGTCTCGGGAATATCTATTTTCTGGTTCGAAAGTTGTAATTAAAACGTCACGCAATTCCTGCCACGTGGCGGTAGACACAAGCCAATTGTCAACCCATAACTTTGCGCGACCTTTGAGTAAACTACCGGCTTTCATTCGGACTTCATAGTCGGTCAGGTTATAAGTCTCCATAGCGGTAGTCATATGTTGACACCACTCTCTAACCCCAATATTGGCGTCCGGATCGTATGACGGCAAAAATACATCATTAATTTTGACTTTAGTCGTAGTTGGTGGCGCCATCATACGATCAGAAACATGTTTCATCATTTGCATCATCTGAGAGAAAAATTCAGCTGGCACGCCATTAACAGAAGTGTTTTCGCTTTCGTTATTTGAGTCAGATGGACGGGCAGAAGTGGGTGCTGATCCCACTTCTGATAACGGCGACCCAGCAGGCACAGAGTTTTTAGAAACGGTGACGCCAGCACAGCTGACGTCACCATCTCCAACACCCGGCTCACTCATCAAACACAGAAAAACAATTCAACAATTTATTATGGTTATCTGAGATTTAAACAAACTTTGTACAAAATAGATATACTCACAAGAGCTCCGTTCTCCGCCGTAGCTCGATACCGAATGTGCCTTCACAACGGCCGCCCCTACCACCTAACCTAGCGTACTCGTTGTGAAGTCATTTTACACTTTATTAAAAACTAAATAATAACAAGTGAATACACATGGAACCATAACTAAGTCTAAATAACTTAAACTTATTTTTAAGCCCTTTTTGTTAACATTAAATCTGTCATCTAATAGTTAAATGGGATTTAACAATTGAGTTGAGAGGATACGCGCGCCACGCCTTGCGCGCGAACTTCACTTTGAACATAGTTGAAGTCTTTTAAAATTAAACTTAGTTAATCCTAGTTTTAAATGTAACCAGTACCGCTTATAAATTATGAACTGAATTTAGAAAACAATTACATGACATTAAATAGGAGTTCAAAGATAGAAGCTTGAGGCACAGTCTTTATTTGCAGTCATCATGACAGCAAACTGAACTCGACATTTTAGTGTGAATTTAAGTATCTTAACCACAAGTATCATGCCTTAACCTATTCTAATCATCCGTAAACACATTCTATTGATTACTTAATAATATTAGTACTTAATAATATTTATGTTGGCTGTTGCGCCGACATATAAGATATAAAAATTAGCACAGTTGCACAAAAAAAAAAAAAAAAATGAAAAAAAAAAAAAAAAAAAAATTAGCAAAAAATTGTAATAAATTATATACTCATCAAAATATTAATAAATAATGTTTATTTGTATTCAATTTTTACGTGTAATTCATTAGTTTAGTCAAGATTTTAATTTATAGTCACGATAATCATTTTTAATATGCTCGTCTACTTTGTATAAAGTCTTAGACAGCAACAGGTTTTTTTACATTGGAACAAAATATACTGTACTTTGTAGAAGCTTTAATGCATTTGGGCAGTCTGTTGTAAAGTTGCTGGCCAATTACTACCGGATTTTTTGTAGACTTGTGTAACCTATGCTTTACATAGAAAAAAGTCGAAAGAAAGTCGAAAGTCTCAAAGTAATGAGCACCAAAGCAGCGATGCCCTGGACTTTGTTTTATTACTCAAAGTTCTGTTTATCGCTGCAATGGTCATGGGCAGGCGTTATCTCTTACCGTCAGGAGAGCGTCTCGTTCGTCTCATTATTTTTAACATAAAAAAAAAAAAAAAAAAAACATAGAAAAAACTTTCTTCTTGATATTATTTTTTAAATGACAACAATGTTACTTGGTGGTAGGTTTTTTTACAAAGAGGTCGTCTGTATCGCAGTATATAGATGTTATGCCACCAAACAGTAGGGTGTAAACATTACTGTGTTTCGGTTTGAAGGGTGCTATATTGAGCGAAATTACAGGGTTGTTGAGACTAACAATCAAAAGCATCAAAGTATTGAACGCCAAAGCGACGATGTCCTGGCCTTAGTTTTAAGTTCTGTGTATCGCGCATTGTCTCTTACCACAAGGAGAACGTCTAGTTCGTTAATTACTTTAACATAATCAAAAAATTAATAAATGTTTGTGTCACAATTAGACGGTGTGTTCCAGCAGCCTCACTTGAGATCCAGTTCTATTCCAGGCTAGGTGTGCTTTACCACCTTCGACCATACCTTTACTTAACATCAGATGAGCTGTCAATCACCTAGCCTGTCAAACATAAAAAAGATAAATACATAAAAACTTCCAAAGCTTATAGTAAAGTCGCCACTACTTTACTAAAGCATGACTGGACTTGACTGACACGGACTGTACTTGAGCAAGACTGGACTTTGACTATAACTATAGCTACGAGGCAACTTATTTAACATTTGAAACTTGAAAATATACTAAACTATACCTATAACTATATTAATACTTGACACTGGCAAATGCTCAAAATGCAACGCAAAAACAAAAGAAAATAAAACTCTCCAAGAATGTGTCCGAAATATTCCAAAATTAAATTTTGAAAAAATATACTAATTTCTTTACTTAATTTTATTCTAGCGCTTTCGACGCGGATCTCTAAACTCAAACTTCACACTTACAGATAAAATGTTACGAAACAACTTTGTTGCGCACACACAGAATCTCTGAATAGTTTCCTTTATAAAACAGGCCCATGAAAAATTCGTATTGTTGCAGTAATATCACTCGCCGGGAATAAACCCTGAGGACCCAATCCCCACTAGAGCGGATAGACGGGTGCCGACTTCATCGCGTTGCCTTGACAGGAACTTGTACAGTAAATAAATATCCTAGGACCTTTACACAGCGCCGTCTAACCCCAAACTAAACAAAGCGTGTGCTATAGAAACCATATAACATATGATACACAGCGGCGGCCTTAGCTGTTGCGAGGCCCGGGGCGACAGATCATTGTGAGGCCCTTTTCTTTGAGTCCGTGTTACTAAAAAATTAGTTCGAGTGCTCGAGTGGCCGTAACATGCTTGCACTAATAATGAAACCGTGCGTTCAGGGGGGTGTTGTTAAGTGCGAGGCGCGAGATATACATACATATATTGACAGCCCCGTTGGCTCAGTGGTAGTATATGAGGTAATATATATGCCTTGAGAGCTGTAGGGCGTGGGTTCGATTCCCACTCAGGGCAAACATTTTGTGAATAAACAAATGTTTGTTCTGTGTCTGGGTGTTCTGTATGTATTGTAAGTATGTATTTACAAAAAAAAAAGTATTTATGTATTCTATCAGTTATCTGACTTCCATCACACAAGCTCTGCTTAGTTTGGGGACAGATGGCGCTGTGTGTATAGTCCTACGATATTTATTTATTTTATATATGGTAAAGACTTTTTTCTACGAGGACGCGAGGCCCCTGCAAGAGCGAGGCCCCGGGCGGTTGCCCTGCTTGCCCTAAGGCTGCCACTGATGATACATACATACTTTTTTTGTAAATAGATACTTTCTAGTTTAGTTACATTTTGCCGGGAAACAGTAGCATGTAAACATTCTGGTTTGAAGCAGCTAGCGAAAATACAGGGATGTTGTTCATCATCGAAAGTTTCAAAATAATGAGCGCCAAAACAGTGATGCCATGGACTTTGTTTTGTTGCTCACAGTTCTGTGTATCGCTAAAATGGTCATGGACAATGAAACGTGAGTAATCCCGCCTAGGTAAAACAAAAATGTATCAAAACCACGTCAGCGTTCATAATAAATGGCTTCGATTTCCATACAAATATTTTTTTGCCATTTATGGACAAATGGAGCATAATTTTACAGTGAAATCACATCTACTGGCTTTAATTTTGGTCTTTATTTGCGGTAAATCACAATTGCTTGAATAAAACAGTAGATTTAAAGAAGTAAATCACAATTGCTTAAATAAAACAGTAGACTATAGCATGGCTGGATTTGACTGACACGGTCTGGACTTGACCAAGACTGGACTTGTACTAACTAACTAACTACTTACTAACTACTTATGAAACTTAAAAGTATCAAAACACTTGACACTGGAAAATGCTCAAAATGCGTTGCCAAAATTAAAGAAAAAGAAGAACATTACAGATTTTTTTGGCGGGAAAGCGGCAAAGTCGTGTCATGTTTTGTTTATAGGTTTGTCTTATTGTAATATTGGCCTATTTGAAAACATTATTTGTCTACTTTATGTAGACGAAAAATAATTTAAAAAAACATTAACATAATCTCAAATCTGTCGCCCTTCACACAATATCGTCGTGACAGTAGTGCGTACCCTATCGTGAACAGTGAAAGACAAACATCGGATATAAAAATAAACGGCCTAAGCAATCTAGAAACTAAATTGAGTTCATATCTCGACTGGGCATCGGAGTGCTGGAGACAGCTCACATTCACCCTATTTGAATCTTGATCCTCTTTCAGAGTAGGTATGTTTTCATAATGGAATCGTGTGCAGAATTCCTTAGAACCATTTTAGACTTTAAATTTGTAATAAAAAGCTGAAAACACACATTACAGATAGTAATGACAGTGATATTGATCCTTAAGGTAGTTCGATTTCCATACAATTTTTTTTTTCCATTTATGGACAAATGGAGCACAATTTTACTGTGAAATCACAGCTATTTGCATTTATTCTGGTCTTTATTTGCGGTACATCACAATTTCTAGAATAAAACAGTAGATTATTAGCATAAATAATCAACTGTTTTATTTAAAAATCATAAATTCATAAATTTGATTGTAATTATAATCTACTGTTTTATTCAAGCAATTGTGATTTACCGCAAATAAAGACCAAAATAAATGCCAGTAGCTGTGATTTCACTGTCAAATTATGCTCCATTTGTCCATAAATGGAAAAAAACATTTGTATGGAACTCAAACCACCTTAAATATTGTCAACACTGATTTTATAAAATACTAGCAGACGCCTCGCGGTTTCACCCGCGTAGTTCCCGTTCCCGTGGGAACACAGGGATAAAAAGTAGCCTGTGTCACCCGGAGGTAGCTTTCCAACGGTGAATTTTTTAAATCGGTTTACTAGTTTCGGAGCCTATTCAATACAAACAAACAGTCAAATCTTTCCTCTTTATAATAATATAGACTAGCGGGTCGTTCTGGCTTCGCACGGGAACACAAAACTAGATTAATAATATAAGTATAGCTTATGTCACTCAGTGATAATGTAGCATTCTAATGATGAATGAATTATTCAGATCGGTCCAGTAGTGTCGGAGCATATTCAATACACACAAACAAAATTCAAATCATCCCTCTTTATAATTAGTGTAGATAAAAGTAGGCATGTTTCAAATTTATAAAGCTATACTCTACGGATTTATTTTATCTTTTTAATGTTAATGATTGTTTGTAATATGCATGGGTGTTCTATCAGTTGTTTGATTTCCATAGTACAAGCTTTGCTTAATTTGGGACTAGATGGCGCTGCGTTAAATGTCCTACGATATTAAATTATTTATTAATTACTAAGTTAAAGCTTAACTACACTTATTTTAGCTTAAACTAAGTTATCAGGACTGACTTTCGTGTTGATGTGCTCGCACAGAAGTTGCTCTGATCGTTCAAATAGCGGAAAATTTAATTTCCCGACCTCTTAGTTTCCCAATTACAAAGTTCCAACGTTCCGCTCGATGATAATTGGCACGTTTGTAATAGCAATTGTATATGAAACCATAGAGTTGCACAGGAGTTTTTTTTTCTTTGGTTTTGGCATTACATTTTGAGCATTTGCCAGTGTCAAGTGTTTTATATTTTCAAGCTCTATAAGTTACATAAATTTAACCTCAGTTATAACCAATTCTATGCAAATGCAAATGAAATTATTTTGGGTTTTCGTTGGCAGCTATACAAGATAATTCTTTGTTACGGCTGCCACGATTTAACCTCCGGCATCTGTTATATTTTAATTATGTTGCAGGAATGGGAACCTTAAACTTTTTTGAAAAATGCACATTTATTTTTAATATGAAATATTTATTTTCGTATAATTAGAAGACTAATTACCTACTATTAGGTAGGATTTCAAATTCAAAGTAAACTTTCAAACTGTCCTTACTGATTTTATGTGACAATTGAAGGTAGCAAAAGTTGGTTTGTTTTCTAATTAGAAAGATAAACAGATTTGAAACAATTTCGCGTTTGCTCTTAAATTTTAATCGATAATTCACACTTATCTCGGTTTGTTAAATGAATAATTAATAATGTTTTAAACCTTGTCACTTTTAGTACATAATTATAATAATAATAATAAATAATAAATATCGCAGGACATTACACACAGCGCCATCTGACCCCAAACTAAGCAAAGCTTGTACTATGGGAGTCAGATAACTGATAGAATACTTAAATTATTTTTTTTTGTAAATACATACAGTACACCCAGACACAATTATTTCTTATGCCAAGATAGTTTTTACTATTACATAAAATAAGAGCTGCCGGTGAAGGAAAACATCGTGAGGAAACCATAGCGTGGTGGTAGGGTACTTTATAGTACTCGGCTGGCTAGCTACCATCCAAAGTGTTAAAAATCTGTCGCCAAGCATCTAACAGTGTGTTCTGGCAGCCTCACTTGAGAACTAGTTCCATTCCAAGCTTGGTGTGCTTTACTATCTTCGACCTCACCTTCACTTAACATCAGGTGAGCTGTGGTCAAACACCAAGCCTGTCTGCTGTTAAAAAAAAAAAATTGTTTAAAACGGAACATTTGCAAAATTACGAAAGTTAATGATCTTCACTTTTATTATTAACATGGAATTGGGCAACGTATTTTTCGATATTTCTTCTAGTTGTACTAGTTCGACTGTTAAGCGAAATAAACTAAATATATACCTTGAATACTCATATAAGCTTTTATCTATCTATCTGTACTATTATAAACAGGAAAGATTTAACTGTTTGTTTGTATTGAACAGGTTCCGAAACTACTGAACTGATTTCAAAAAATCTTTCACTGTTGGAAAGCTACACTATCTCCGGGTGACATAGGCTACTTTTTAACCCTATATGCCTACGGGAACGAGAACTACGCGGGGTAAATCGCGAGGCGTTCGCTAGTTTTTTTATAAAATCGTGAAGCAGCTTTCATCATATTTTACTGGCCACAGATCTCGCACTTGCAATTCGCCGCAAATTTTCTCCGGTTATATTTTAAATTGAAATGAAATATGAACGCCTTTCGGATTTGCTGTTTTGCAGTATCTGTTTGTACGTTGTAAATCACGCCGCTAGCTTATTGCGTTTTAATGCAATTACCGACTTTAGCCGAAACTCGTTTAAATTTTAAATCCGCGCTCAGAATGGTGGAAAGCTTTTGCCTATTGTGGTTTCGGTACCAGAGTTGTGTGTGTAAGTGAGCGAGTGAGTGTGTGAGTTGTCGTATGTGAATGTGGATGTGTGTGCAAAATGAAGCCAGTGTATGGGGCTGAATTATTACAAATCATTTTGATCTTTTATTATACTAGCGGATGTCTCGCGGTTTCACCCGCGTAGTTCCCGTTCCCGTGGGAATACAGGCATAAAAAGTAGCCTATATCAGCCGGGGATAGTGTAGCTTCCCAACTGTGAAAGTATTTTTGAAATCGGTCCAGTAATTTCGGAGCTTATTCATTACAAACAATCAAATCTTTTCTCTTTGTAATTGTATAGATAGATAGATATAGAATACGCACAATAACATTTGCGTTCAAAGTATCATACTTGATGGTAGATCTTCTTAGCAGAAGGTCGTCTAGGCAGTAACCACCGCAGTATCAGTTATTCTGCCGCTAAGCAGTAGTGTGTAAACATTACTGTGTTCCGGTTTGAAGGATACTGTAGCTAGCGAAATTACTGGGCTGTTGAGACTAACCATCGAAAGTCTCAAAGTAGTGAGCGCCATGGTGATGCCCTGGACTTTGTTTTGTTACTCAAAGTTCTGTGTATCGCTGCAATGATCATGGGCAGGCGTTATCTCTTACCATCAGGAGAGAGACGCGTTCGTCTCATTACTTTTTACATTAGAAAAAATAACATTTTTATTCTCGCCTGTAACCAGAAGGCATACTTTGTGTCAAAAAAGATTTTTGTACATAAAGCTCCAGTACATTTTCAGATAGGTTGTGAGGGTAACTTGGCATTATATAAAAACGTGATTCTCAAGCGATATTGGACAATAAATTATGTCAGTGCGTTGTTATAAAACTCCATAAATCGAGCTCAAGATGGGACGTGTTGTGTCCGATATATAACACTTTTCATATACAAAATAAAAAGACTTTTCGTAGTAAAGCATTTATGGTGTGTTCTCAATAACCACGCACGCATTTTTTATTGTAAAAGTAATAAGACGAACGAGAAGCTCTCTTGATAAAAATAGTTGTATTTAATTCATAAAGTGCCGAATTACAAAAAAAACCGGCCAAGTGCGAGTTGGACTCGCACTCGGAGGGCTCCGTACCATTATCTATAAAAACGGGGGAAAAATCAAGTTTGTTGTATGGGAGGCCCCCCTTAAATATTTATTTTATTTTATTTTTAGTATTTGTTGTTATAGCGGCAATAGAAATACATCATCTGTGAAAATTTCAACTGTCTAGCCATCACCGTTCTTGAGATACAGCCTGGTGACAGACGGACGGACAGCGAAGTTTCAGTAATAGGGTCCCGTTTTTACCTTTTGGGTACGGAACCCTAAAAATTGATTCAGCTTGATTTATTTTGATGAAAATGATGAATTGACATAAGGTGACTTTTGAGTTTTGGCGGGAACGGGGAAAGAGTAGTGTCGCCCCGTTGTATTTTTTCCCAAAACTTGTGTTTTGTCGAGTGTTTATGCTTAAAAATGGTGGTGTTTTATTCATAAAGTGCCGAATCACAATCGCGAGTGTGGGAAAATTTTATAATGTGGTGAAACATGACTTTTCCTGTTCCTTCTAAAACTCTATAGAAGCTAGTAGTAAAGTTGCCACTACTCTATAAAGACATGACCGGACTCGACCTTGACGCTTGTGTGACTTTGACTGTAGCTTATAGAAATAGAATATAACTTTATTCCACACCAAAACAAAACACAACGTACAAAATAAATGTGAAACATAAAAAAGGAGATAATTAACATAACAAAACAGTATAATACATAATTGGTGTATAATGGCGGTCTTATCGCCTAGAACGATTTCTTCCAGACAACCTTTGGATCGAAAGAAAAACGGAAATAGATATTAGGTTGGTGTATAAAAAAACAATACAATAAACGTATATCCATATAAAAAATACTAAATATAAATTACCATGCTGATAAATAATGTTTATATACTAAAATTATTAAAAATATTCATTGACTTAGCCTGTCTGATAATGAAAGGAAGTGTATTCTAAATTAAGACAGCTTCCGCAGTAAAATAAGTTGTTTAACTTAATTTGTTATGATATACTTAAAATTGTCAAAACACTTGAAATTGGCAAATGCACAAATTGCAACGCCAAAAAAAATTACAAAAGTGACAACATCAGTCACAACTGTCAAGAGCCTGATAAAAAAGTCGTACTCTTTCGAAGAGACCATTAATCAAGAGTTGAAGTTGAACAAAGTCGAAAGTGCTATCTTCATGTACAAACTTTTTGTTAATTTAACTTTGTCACCTTCAGCAGATGGATGTCACATTGGTTTTTTGTAACCACTAAACCTGATCGAAATTTGATCCATGCCCCGCTATCAATACTTATGTGGACTACGACAAGGTTGTTGATTACATATTTCAGATCCCAAGCTATCGCACCCACTGGGGTGGGACCTTCCAAAAATGAATAGCCTAGTGCGAGTCGAATACATAGTGATAGGGTTCTGTTGACGATCTCTGACGGGTACCTAAGTCACCGTAAAAAGGTTTTTCTGTCAGTAGTTATATTTTTTAAGATTTTCAGTAAACAAATACAAATACAAATACTTTATTGATAACACCAATGTTACAAGTCACTTCAAAATTTTAAAGATGTCATAAAATGGGTTTTACAACACTGATTACATGTCAAAATAAGGTATGTCAATATCCAAACATGTCAATATAAAAAATATTGTCAATATAAACATACTGTCAATATAAAATATGTCAATATAAAAATATGTCAATACCAAAACAATATTGTCAATATATTAAAATGACATGACAAAAAAATCATAATTACTTACTAGTAATTCAATAATCTTTAAGTTTGAAATACTCGTCAATGTCATAAAACAAGGTTTCTAGCAGCCAAGATCTTAACTTGGTTCTGAAACACGCGGTGGAAGCTGCATCCCGTACGGAGGCGGGTACGCGGTTGTAGACCAAAAAATATAGTAACCATTTACTTTCAAACACGACCAGAAAAACCAGAGCTAGCTCTAATCCAGACTAGGTGTGATTTACTATCTTCGACCATACCGTTAGTTAACAAACTTCCATCCATCCATCAATTTCACATTTATAATATTAATAGGATTATTTATTAATATAAAGGAAGTTCTTATATCAAAAGTCATGGCAACTACGAGTATGTAAGTAAATCAATTAAAAACACTTCATGGGAAAAGCATCCACAAAATCTGTTGTTTTACAAGCTAGGTGTTTGACCACAGCTAACCTGATGTTAAGTGACGGTGTGGTCGAAAAAGTACCCTACCCCAACGCTATGGTTTCCTCACGATGTTTTCCTTCACCGGTAGCTCAAGCTCATTGTTGCGGTTTGAACTCTTCGGCGCGTGAACCGACCGCTCGTGCCACCGCTATGCTGTGGCTGAGCTGTCATCGCTATTGTTATAATAAACCGATGTTACAACAAACACAATTCTGCGAAGACTCCGGGTTCCACACCGGAACCCTAGTCATCGCTTCCATTTCGCAACATCCAACACCGAAAATAGCACATCAGTACGTCGGCTTACTGCGCACAAGATTGGCTCGGATAAACGGCCTAGGCCATCAATTCCATCGTTCCCAGTAATGAAAGGCGCGATTTGTCGTGTCGTAAACAGAATCCGCTTTATACGGTATATTGCCAGTTTTACAAGCAAGCATCAAATCCACTTTACGGTAGTATTTCGACTCGCTGAGATACGGTTTATATTGGATGATTGCAAACTTTTATTTTCTAGCACACCGGTTTGTTTCGCTTGGGTTTTAAACTAGCTGTGATTGCAGACTTATCCGTATTCATATAGGTAGCATGTTTAACATAATATGTTAAACATGCTATATCCTAAATATGCTATATTATAGCATGTGATAGCAAGATAATGCCAATGGTCTGGGACGAATGCTTTGCACTGCATGGATGACGTGACAGTATTATTTATCTACTAGCTGCGCCCCGCGGTGTTACCCACTACTTGTTTTAGAGATAAAAAGTAGCCTATGTGTTTACTCAGGGTCTCGGCTACCTCTATACCAAATTTCATCCAAATCCGTTCAGTAGTTTTTGCGTCAAAGAGTAACAAACTTCCATCTACTATCCGTCCATCCATCCAAACTTTCACATTTATAATATTAGTAGGATAACTATCTCAACCAAGCTATGATAGTTTATTTCCTGTTGTCTCGAACTAAGTCTGTTGTCCTTTTAACCGACTTCATAAAAGGTGGTTCTCAATTTGTCAAAATCTTTTTTTTATGTATGTTTCCCGATTACTGAAAAACGCCTGAACCGGACGGAAAAAAATCAAGAGAATAAAAAAAGCAAGTTTTGACTGATTGGTTCTTATGGTAACCCAAGGTCGACGCGAATTCGACTGATGTTTTAGCATATTCGTGATATACGACTATTCTCTATTCAGGCGCAATTTCCCCGTATTTAGGGTACGTTTTGAACACGTATTTGTGAATTTGCCTAACATTTTATGTCGAGGAAGAAACCTATAAATACAATGTATAGGTTGTATAGGGCGAGTAGTGTCGTTTCCGTTTATCCTTGAACATGTTCTGTAAACATGTATTGTATCATTTTTAGCGTTTTCGGCGCGACGTCTTCTTACGACATTATTGAAAGTATTTCAGTATACTCGTATATTTAGTTTATTTCCGCTTAAGGTGGTACGATTTCCACACAAATAAATTTTTGCCATTTATGGACAAATGGAGCATAAGTTTACAGCGAAATCACAGCTACTGGCATTTATTTTAGTTTTTATTTGCGGTAAATCACAATTGCTTGAATAAAACAGTAGATTATTAGCATAACCATAGCATGGTGGTAGGGTACTTCCTAGTACTCGGCTGGCTAGCTACCACCCTCAAGTTAAAAATCTGCCGCCAAGCATGTAACGGTGTGTTCCGGCAGCCTCACTACATCTTCGACCACGCTTTCCCTTAACATCAGGTGAGCTGTGGTCAAACACCTAGTCTGTCAAACATAAAAAAAATAATAATAATAATCTACTGTTTTATTCAAGCAATTGTGATTTACCGCAAACAAAGACCAAAATAAATGTCAGTAGCTGTGATTTCACTGTAAAATTGTGCTCCATTTGTCCATAAATGGGAAAAAATTGTTTGTATGGAAATCGAACCCCCTCAAGGCTAGAGTGAATAGATTTCTTCTAGATTAGCGTGTTCCATCCTCGGGCATAACGTCGCTTTACATTAGGCGAGTTGGTGGCCAAACGTAGATCAATTTAAAGGTTAAAAAAAAAGTATTATGACTATGACTATGACCATGAAAAGGTCTACGGTGGAGCACGCTCGCCTAAGATACCGATCACTCGCGACTTTCTTTCTGACTTTCTCGCGACGAGATTGTATCTATCGGGGAACACCCACTCGGGCAGCAAATTCCATTGTTAGTACGATGAAAGTGTGATTTGTGTTTATTAGGGTTCCTTATCCAATGATTATCTAATGGGGTGACGAAGTCGGTAACTAAACTAATTAAGTAAGCATTAATGTTACTTGTATTCATATCAATTTGATTGCCCTGTTGGCTCATTATCTGCTTCAAGAGCTGTTGGACGTGGGTTCAATTCTCACACAGGACATACATTTGTGTGACAAGCTCTGTCTCTGAATCAAGTTTAGCTGCCGGAACACACTGTTAGATGTTTGGCGGCAGATTTTCAACTTGAGGGTGGTAGCTAGCCAGCCGAGTACTAGGAAGTCGAGTACTCTCTATATAATATAAAATGATTTACCTAAAATTTGACTTCTAACATTGGTGTTATGAATCAAATATTTGTATTTAAACTTACTTGTAGGTAGGTACGGAGCTAGCTTTTTGGAAGCTCGGGCAAATGCGTGCCTAATAATTATCAAAACTGCGTCAGTTTTCATAATATATCACTTAGCATTGTGCTTAGCTACTAAAAGCTTTCAACGGACACCGTTTGTCACCTAGAAATTAATTTTCATCACCATGAAGTTAGGTGAGAAAGGAGGTCGGAAGTGAGAAAATCAAAGTTTTAGACTTAACGAGAACCAATTACCTTCATAAAATAATTCATTATACGGCGACTTACTCCTGGGCGAGGTTTTGAATGATTTATTTATTCAGCGGCAAAAAGTTGAACTGTCCAAAGTTAGAGATGGAACAGATTAAAATCAAAATTTTATAAAGTTTCCAGGACCCGCATCTTTCCGTCTATTTTCGGGGATTCACGTCAGATTTGGAACCTAACTCTATATTCTATAACAGTTCGTAGCTTATTCATATTTAAATGTGTTTTAAAAATAAAATAATAAGTAGCTACAATAACACCTTAAAAGGTTTTGGAATGGCGGATTTTTTTATTATTTATTTATTGTTTAACTAGCTGCGCCCCGCGGTGTTACCCGCTACATGTTTCGGGATAAAAAGTAGCCTATGTTCTAATCCAGGGTCTCAGCTACCTCCATACCAATTATCCAAATCCGTTCAGTAGTTTTTGCGTGAAAGAGTAACAAACATCCATCCCATCCAAACTTTCACATTTGTAATATTAGTGGGATTTTCTGTCCTCATTCTACCCACTTTCAGAAAACCCTCGTACATGACCAATCATAATATGTATTTTTTTATTTGTAATCCGTTTGTAGCGATTGAATCCACAATATTTATATTTACACTGTTATACGTAATACCTGGAAAATAATCTAAAACTTTAGGCTTATTGTAACCTTTTCGGTCTTATACAATAGAATAAACCTTGAAGCGATAACACAATATCTTCAACAAACAACCCTGAAGTTATTTTAAAATGGATATCCGTGGAAAGGTTCGTGCAAGCTCCGATAGCCGGCGAAATGTTTAATTGCGTGGAAACCACACCATCCCAGCAAAAAGGAGTGCGGCTCCGATCTGGGCTCGTGAAGGTACTAAAATTTTAGGGTAGATAATATGGGTCAGTTATTATTCGCTTCTTTATCTGACTTTCGGACGTGAATACATTTTAACGAACAAAGTGTAAAAAATTTTTTGACAGTGATAGGAATAAAGTTATTATAACAACTGGCAAACTTTACGCAAAGCCCGTGCTCAGGTTTTTCTGTACTGCTTTCATAAAGGTTGCCTTGAATTTTTACTCAGAATTAAATTGAATTTCAAAATAATGAAATTAAAAAAATTGATTTAAATTTTTAGCCGTCCAATCATCTGAAGAAAAGCGACAGTGTAACCGAGAATAAAACACGAATATTTAGAATAAAATATAATCACTCTATCCTTGAAAATGCTTACATTGAAATACTAGCGGGCGTCTCGCGGTTTCACCCGCGTATTTCCCGTTCCCGTGGGAATACAGGGATAAAAAGTAGCATATGCCACCAGGGGATAGTGTACATTCCCAACGGTGAAAGTATTTTTGAAATCGGTCCAGTAGTTTTTGAGTTTATTCGTTACAAACATACAAAAATCCAAAAATACAAATCTTTCCTCTTTATAATATTATTATTAGTGTGGATAATGAAAATCTATACGCCTAAAATCACATAACATGTTTGTTACAGAAACCATCGACAAGTCCGGCGAAGACCCGGTCGTGTCCGCGCTTCGAGCGTACGGCGCACCCGAAGACGAAGACGGCAAAGACTCCGACTTCCAAAAACTCTTCGGAAACTTCTCACACAAAGATACCACCACCGACGTGTCCTTAATAGACCACTTCATCAACGTAGAACATAGTTACGACAACGAAACTAAACCGACTGTAGACGACGTCAAAGAAATCACGAATGACTCTGTTGGAAACGTTACAATTTCAAGACCAGTCCTCGAAGATGTCGTGACAAAATTCTTGAGGCTGATTGAAACACAGCATTTATTAGGAGAGAACTGTACAGCAGGGACACATTTAAATTTAGGCGAAGGTGTTGTAGATAGATACGCTCAAGAAAGATTTAGGCTAGAAGCTGACGTGACTGTTAATAGAGCTAATATGTTAACTAGACTGTGGAAGTATGCTGGTTCCTCTGTGATGCATAATGAATACTTGTTACATGCTAGTGTTTTTTCTATGGTGGAATTTGATGATGACATATTTGCAGCGGGAAACTGCTATGATCAGTTCCAGTATAAGGACTACCAGTTGTTTTGCCCTTTTGCGTATCGGCTGCCTGAAGGGCCGATTCTTGCGAAGGACTTGGCTGTGGAGTATAAATATCTGAGCAATACTTCGGAATGGTTTTATATAGCGAGAAAGAGCGCCGAGAAGGTTATACGGAATCATAATCAATTTACAAAAGGTGAGTTTTAATTATTTATTTTTTACTTACTTGACGTGATAAAAGTATACAATGTATTGATGAGGATAGACCGATGATAATTTTGCATATATGTCCATATTGCAAAAAACATAACATTTCATTGTATCAGTTCATATTCTTACCATCAGGAGAGTGAATCGTTGTCTTATTACATTTACAAAAAAAAATGTGTCACGGTGACAGCGTATGTCAATTCTATTACATCTTTGGATTTTTTATTAGCGTTGTCGCTAAACGAATGTTACTTTGTCCAGGCCCTAAGGAGATGATTTTTTTTTACATAAAAGATCTACGACAATGGAATTATAATCAGAAAAGAATTATGACCGCATCCCTGGTTAAGTAGATAGCATAGAAAATCTGTTCAAAACCGCAAACATTTGTCGGCAACACTAAATCTTTTCCGTGCCGCAAAGGGCGAAGTTTTCCGATAAAATCTGATAATAAACCTTAGTGCAGAGTTGCCTTTGTTAACGTTTGACGCATAGCCGCGCTAATTGTGAACAACTTGTAAGGAGCCGACTTCCGAACAATTTCGTTCAACGTTGTTTTGTAGTAAGAGAGCTGCTGCTAACTTTGTTTTCATCGTACTTCATGGTAGAATTTTATAGCCTTTATTTCGGGTGACAGCTAAGACATACAGCCCTGTTAGTTCATTGGTAGAATGTCTGCTTCAAGAGCTGAAGGGCGTGGGTTCGATTCCCACCCAGGACAAACTTCGTGGTATAAACAAATGTTTGTTCTGTGTCTGGGTGTACTGTATAAGTATGTATTTACAAAAAAAAAGTATTTAAGTATTCTATCAGTTATCTGACTTCCATAGTACAAGCTTTGCTTAGTTTGGGGTCAGATGGCGTTGTGTGTAATGTCCTGTGATATTTATTTATTTATTTAAGATATTTTTTTATTATTTACAAACTAGGTGTATGACCACAGCTCTGACCTGATGTTGAGCGATGGTGTGACCGTAGATGATATACACTTACCCTGGAAAGGAACTGGCTTTCAAGTGAGGTTGTCGGAAGATTTTTTTTAATCATAAAATTTTACCGTTTGTTTTGAACTAATCACAGTTTTCCTTAACCTACTGCCGATATATATCTCGAGTGAATGTGAGAATGAGTGGTATCGCCTAGACCTGTGTGCTGCATCTTAGACCACATTGCAGTTTAACATCAGGCAAGTCAAAATGACCAGCTATGATGACTTTACCATCGATTCCTATTTGATCCTTTGTCCTTGTCAACACACATTTTTAATTTTTACAGAGCTGAGACAAATTTCAAATATTAAAATATAGAAAAGAGGGGAAAAAATTCAGCAGGATCTTAGACTTTAGTGAGTGGTTGAAACCAAGGGCAGAGGCGGAAGTTTCTTGCGCCTTTTGTTTTCAATAGCTTATTACTTGCGACCAAGTTTGTTTATGTGGTTTTCGAAACCAGAGAAGTGAGTTTTATTACTTAACTTCAGATTTATAAACAGCGAGAATTCTAATAATTTACCTTAGATTTATAAGCTGCAAAGTTACATTACTTTATAGCGAAGTAAGTTAGATGCACAAATTTAAAGTAATTTTAAATATATATATATAGCCATTGCCATACAACGCGGCAACGCCGCGAGTGTTATGGGTACCTTTGCACCGGGTACAGTTAGGGGTGGGTTATTTTGTTAGTGCTGTCTTGTGATTGTTTTTTTTTTTTTTTATACATTAATTTTTAACAGTTGTGTAGGTTATTTAATTAAGTTTGACATATTATTCGTAATTAATATTGTAAAAAAAAAAAAAAAAAAAAAAATTTAAATATTTATTTATTACTATTTTTATGGTTGGCAAGCTAGGTGTTTGACCACAGCTCACCTGATGTTATTGGAACTGGCTTTTATATGAGACTGTCCGAAGACACTGTTAGGTTTTTTAGTGACAGATTTTCAACTTGAGGATGGTAACTAATCAGCCGAGTAAAAAAAAGTAGATACCCTATCACCATGCTATGGTTTCCTTCACAGGCAGCTCCTCCTCATAAATGGGGTTGGAACCCACGCCCCTCGGCGTGTAAACCGCTAACCACTGAGCAATCATCGCCACAAAATACTACATAACAGGTGTAATATCTTTGAATGGCATTCGTCTAGATTCTATTTTAAAAAAGAATTGAAACTTTGTTATAACTTCCCGAGCACTTATGATATTAATTGTATTACCCAAAAAATAATTCAACTACATAATTGAGTAAGGGGTAAAGTCAAAAGTGCGTGATTCAATTTTTTACCTTTGGCCTTGTACGTAAATTATATTTAATGCCTTAACTACTGCGAGTTACAGCTAGGTAATTACTTGTTTTCATAATAACAGTGGTAGCTCGTTCAATTGGCACACTGATGAAATTAAAATCCTCAATTTTGGTATTGAAAAACATTATGTGATAACCAACCCACGGTCGCGTAGTGTGTACTTGGTCACCTAGCTCGGGTGCCGTAGATTGAAATATATGGTAAAGAACCAAAAGATTTATTGTTTTATAATAACCAGCAAACGCCTAACGGTTATACCCGCGTAGTTCTCGTTCCCGTCGGAATACAGGGATAAAAAGTAGCCTATGTCACCCGGAGACAGTGTAGCTTCCCAACGGTGAAAGAATTTTTGAAATCGGTCCAGTAGTTTCAGAGCCTATTCAATACAAACAAACTGCCTGCCTGTGAGGTTGCCGAAGCACACTGTTAGATGCTTGGCGCCAGATTTTCGACTTGAGTGTGGTAGCTAGCCAGCCGAGTAGGTACTAAAAAATACCCTACGCTATGATTTCCTTCAACGGCAGCTCAAGCTCATTGTTGGGGTTTAAACCCACGCCCTTCGGTATGCGAACCGACCGCGCTAACCACTGAGCTGTCATCGCTACAATCGTAGGTGTAAAGGTAATCAAACGTTATGAGATAGAAAATAATACTGTTAATCGTGTTCAGAGCAGCGTCGAGAATTTCGTCCGAACTATCCGATTTTGGGTCAAGATTCGCGTATTTTCTTTGAAGTAATGTCTTTATATTTATGCAATCACCCATCACTTATAGTCAATATATATCGATATTGATGTCTACAGTCGTTACTAATTGCAAACTTTACCATTTGATTAGCCGATCTGGTTTACCACAAACATATATGTAGCAAAAATAGAACTACGAAATATTTTATCTGAATTATAATAAGGTCAATTTTTTTTTTCGTTTGATATCTCTGATATTTGCAATGCTGTTGAGACGGGTGGATATGCATTATAATTATGTTATCGGAGAGAATCTCGTGCATCTCATTACTTTCACATAAAAAATATATTTAACCTACTCAAAATATGAGTAGGTTCTCAATTCGACTGTAATTTTTTTCTATGTTTGTTTCACGATAATTCCGCCAATTATAAATCGATTTTGATGATTCTTTTTTTGCTTGGTAGATCATACTTTACAGGTGGACCCATATAAAGTTATCGAAATCAATCAAGCTATTTTTAAAAAATCAACAAAAATCTAACTACTGGTGTGTGGAACTCGTTGCCAGTGTTCTGTGTTTCCAATTAAATACAATCCGGGGTTATTCAAGAAGAACGTGAATAGGTATTTTCCAGGCATGCGTGCTCCATCTTCGGCCACATCGTTACTTTCGACCAGATGAGATCGAGGACAACATGCCTAGTCCGAAGTAAAAAAAATTATATACATCGATGACATTTTCGTTTACTCCGAAACCTCGCTGTTTCCTTGGAGCAGTGCGTTTACTTGGCTTTAGGGTCATGGAGTCAGTTTTTTTAATTGTAAATTTGTATTTTTTTTTTTTATTATACGCTCCACAGACACTGGGGTCCGTGACCTTTGTCAACTTTAGTAACATATTTTTTATTTATTTTTACAATTTTACATTACAAAAATAGGAAAGTTATTGTATATTGTAATTGTAATAAATTGTAATCTGTATATTATTTTTCTAAATGTTTTTATATCGGCAGGTTACCACACATACACATACAACGATACTGCACACACACACCGAGAGTCCGACGAGATCCTCTCCGTGACGTACGAGGACGGCAAGTGGTCGAAACCGTACTACGACTGCGGTGGAGGAAACATCTGGATGCTCACCTACACCGTGCCCTTCTTCGGGTTTAATAACGGCACCTACTTTTTCAAGTAAGTTAAACCTCTAGTATATTAACAGCCCTGTTGGTTCAATGGTAGTATGCTCCAAGATCTGAAGGGCGTAAGTTCGAACCCCTCCCAGGATAAAACATTTTATGGTTTAAACAAATGTGTGTTCTGTATTTATGATAGGTATTTATTTACAAAAAAAGTAGGTATGTAAGTATTTTATCATTTATTTATTTTATCTGACTTCAATAGTACAAGCTTTGGTTAGTTTGGGACCAGATGGCGCTGTGTGTAATATAATATAATGTCCAAAGATATTTATTTTGTTAACTTGAAGAAAATGCGACTTTTATTGAATGTTAAAATTCTTATGGCGATGGTAACTCGGTAGTTGGCGAGGTCAATTACTCGTAGAAGAGCGTGAGGCTGCCGGAGTTCACCGTCAGGTGACTGGCGACAGATTCTCAACTTGAGGTAGCTAGCCAGCCGAGCACTAGAAAGTACCCTACCAACACACTATGGTTTCCTTCACGGGCTTAACGTACTGATGGAATTTAAACCCACGCTTTTTGGCGTGTCATCCGACCGCGTTAGACACTGAACCCGCGTTATTGCTACAAAAAAATAATGTGTAGGAATCATCATCACCAGCCTGAGAGGATCTGCTCCCATATTTGCTCTTTGCTTGCAGCTTCTGCTAGCTATCCTACATAAATATCGTCAATCCATCAAGTCTCAGGGTATCAAGAGTCTGTTTCCACATCCTGTACCAGTGTGTTAGGCTCTTTGCTTCCAGCTTCTGCCAGCTATCCTAGATTAACATAAATATTGGAGGATATTTAACACAGTGCCATCTAGCCCCAAAACTAAGTCATCAAATCTATCGTCACTCCTTCTAGTTTCAGGATGTCAGAACTGTATGCCATATCCTGCATTACAAGTGAATGTACAGTTATCAAAAATCACAAATTACTGAATTCACGAATACCGAAATATTCTGACCAAAAGATCGGAGTATCCAAATATAGTAAATTGTTTCGTTTCGTTTGCGCCTATATTCCGGAACCATATTGCGTGATAGTTGGAAAGGTAGCGCAAAGTGGCCGTTTGGGCTATAAAGAGATGGGGTCAGCGATAACGGGGTACTGTCTGTCTCAGAATGTATTATTATGCTGCCAAGGGGGTGCATTACTCAGTGTGATTTGAAACGCACCTTCGGACCACTGCTCCTGCAAAATGAAGTTTCAGAATTTTTAACTTTGATAACGGTTGACCGGCTAGGAAAACCATTTTAGTTTGTAGTGATGATAGCTGTGGTTAGTGCGGTCGGTTCGCAGGCCGAGGGGCGTGGGTTTAAACCCTAAGAGCTTGAACTTCCAGTGAAGGAAAACATCGTGAGGAAACCAAAGCATGGTGGTAAGGTATTTTCTGGTTCTCAGCTGGCTAGCTGCCATCCTAAAGTTGAAAATCTGCCGCCAAGCATCTCATGGTGTTAACTCTGGCAGCCTCACTTGAGAGGCGGATTTACCATCTTCAACTGTGTGACTGTGTGGTGAGCTGCAGTCAAACATAATTTTAAACTGATTCAAAAAGGAAGAGGTTCTCAATTTGACTGCATGTTTTTTTGTATGTAGGTATGTTACGCGGCCATTCCGCATAAATTTTGATGATTGTACATCCATGATATTTTCGTTTACTCAGAATCCTCGCTGTTTTATTGGAGCAGTGCATTTAGTGGGTCTGAGGGTCATGGAGCGGGTTTTTTTTAATTGTAAATTTATATATTATTTAATTCATGGTTAACAGGCTAGGTGTTCGATCACAGCTCACCTGATTTTAAATGACGGTGTGGTCGAAGGTGGTAAACACGTCCTCAGATTGAACTGGCTCTCAAGTGAGGTAGCTGGAACATAACATTAGGTGCTTGACAATAGACTTCCAACTTGAGGTGGTAGCTAGCCAGTTGACTGCCCTAAAAATACCCTACCACCACGCTATGGAAATGAGAAAACTTACGATGTTTTCCTTCACCAGCAGCTCAAGCTCATTGTTGGGGTTTGGCCCACACCCTTCGGTGTATGAACTAACCGCGCTAACCATCTTCGTTCCTAACTACATATTTAACAGAAATGTGAACAAATAACCTCAGATCAACAAGAGGAAAAGAGAGGTTGTTGAGACATGTTCGTATATTGGCATACCTTATTTTGACTTTTTTTTTTAATTGACATGTATGTATTTTAAAATTCATATAACGACATGTATATTTGTAATTTTGAATTGACGGAATTGACTTGTAACATTAGTGTAGTATTTAAATATAAATATCATAGGACATTACACACAGAGCCATCTGATCCCAAACTAAGCAGAGCTTGTGCTATGAAAGACAGATAACTGATAGAATACTTAAATACTTTTTTTGTAAATACATACAGTACACCCAGACACAGAACAAACATTTGTTTTATATCACGAAATGCTTGTCCTGGGTGGGGATCAAACCCACGCCCTTCAGCTCTTGGAGCAGACATACTACCAATGAATCAACAGGGCTATCAAATTGCATTTGTATTTGTATTTGAGGAAAGTATATTCCTTTTGTTTCTATCTCGTTTGTCAAACAGCGCTTCACTGTATGGTCTGCACGTATCAAGGATTCTGAATTCTAAATCTCTACGTGCGTTTATATGTGTGAGAGGGGCTTAATGGAACGTGTGTCAGTTTGCAATTGGCTTCTTAATTGACACTCAATTAATTTGGGCTCGGTATTCATCGGGTATATCGTATTTTTTTGGCGAACCTAAACTTTTCAATATTGTTTCATGTCTTTTTTTCCGTTCAGAATCAAAACTTACGGTTATGAACGTTTTAGAGTTCATTTCATTTTATTTCAGAGTCCATAATACAATATGTACACTGTTAAAAAACAATAATTACACAAAAAAACAATTATAAATTTATAAGCATATCTACAAAAGTATTTAAGTACTCTATCAGTTATCCGACTTCCATAGTACAGGCTTTACTTAGTTTGGGGTCAGATGGCGCTGTGTGTAATGTTTGACGTTATAAATAAAAGCAAAATTAAATTTTTTGAAAAAACCCACAACGGTTAAAAATTAATTATCACCTATCTAATGCACCAATCAAACTCGAACCCATAACTGAAAACTGCATAAAAATCGGACAAGTTGTTTTGGAGAAAAATGGCAACATGGATTTGCACAAAAATGTTTGCTGCAGCGCCCCTTTGGTGAGTTGTCACCGTAACACTTACCTAAGAGCATGCACCAATCAAACCCAAACCCATAACTGAAAATTGCATCAAAATCGGACAAGTAGTTTTGGAGAAAAATGGCAACTTGTATTTGCACAAACATCCTCTCACCCCAAACGCATATACCGTCTCCGTTCCGTCGCGGGTAAAAATGAACGACATGAACGCTTTATTAATTAATAATTAACGTTTTGACATGGGGTTTGAGGCTATGATTCGAAACAATGTTTGTCGGATGTATAATAAATTAGCGCATGTAAATAATTAATTGGTTTTTGCGTTAATTATTCCTGTTACTGATAGTGTCGACTGATGGCTCAATTGCTAGAATGTCTGGTTCGATTCGAGCGTGGGTTCGATTTCCACTCAGAACTAACATTTGTGTGACGAAAATAAATGTTCATTGAAAGACACAATCTGGAAGTTTTTCATGTATCATAAGTATGTTACATCTATCTATATATTATTATAAAGAGCAAAGGTTTTTTTTATATTGAATAGGCTCCGAAACTACTAAACCGATTCCAAAAATTCTTTCACCGTTGGGAAGCTGCACTATCCCCGGGTAACATAAGCTATTTATCCCTGTATTCCCACGGGAACGGGAACTACACGGGTGAAACCGCGAGGCGTTCGCTAGTACTAATATATAGAGGAACGGTTTGATTGTTTTTTTGTATTAAATAGGCTCGGAAACTACTAAACCGATTTCAAAAATTCTTTCACCGTTGGGAAGCTACACTATCCCCGGGTGACAAAGGCTAAATTTTATCCTTGTATTCCCACGGGAAGGGGAACTACGCGGGTCCGCTTGTACTATTATAAAGAGGAAAGATTTGATTGTTTGTTTGTATTGAATAGACTCCGAAACTACTGGACCAATTCCAAAAATTATTTCACCGTTGGGCTACACTATCTCCGGGTGACATAAGCTATTTATCCCTGTATTTCCACGGGAATAGGAACTAGTGAAACCGCGAGGCATCCGCTAGTCAGGAACAAACCTGTTATAATTATATCGTCACCCCATTATGTGAAAATGAAAATTATTAATTATTTACCGTAACAAACACGATCTTGAAATTCTTGACGAACCTCCATCAGCGATCCACGTGGCGTAAACATATACAACGCTTCTGTATAAATGATTTCTGTATTACATAATAATACCTATTGATCAGAACCCTTATAACTGACAGAAATTGACAAAGATGGAGTGATGTTTTCCGGAAAGATAAATGATTTTATTGATGGAATCCACGTTGAGAGGCGTGCTTACAGAATGTAACACGTTTTATATTGGGTATTCTCGGGAAATGAAATTAAGTCTCGGCTCGCTCAGGAATAAAATGAAAATTGAAGGAAATAGTTTATTCAACACTACTTATGAAAAACAGTATGAGTATTAAACAATTAAATAAATAAATAAATAAATATCATAGGACATTACACACAGCGCCATCTGACCCCAAACTAAGCAGAGCTTGTGCTATGGAAGACAGATAACTGATAGAATACTTAATTTTTTTTATTTTTTTTGTAAATACATACTTATAATACATACAGTACACCCAGACACAGAACAAACATCGATGTTAGTCACACAAATGTTAGTCCTGAGTGGGAATCGAACCCACGCCCTTCAGCTCTCGAAGCAGACACACTACCAATGAACTAACCGGGCTGTCAATTGTGATTTACCGCAAATAAAGACCAAAATAAATGCCAGTAGCTGTGATTTCACTGTAAAATTATGCTCCATTTGTCCATAAATGGCAAAAAAATATTTGTATGGAAATTGAACCACCTTAATTTAGCTACGCCCACAGAATCGCCACCATTGTAATTCCTCTCGGGTGCGTGTTTACACAGCTGTGGTTTCAGTCCTCGCAGAGTTCAAAGCCTACCTGAAACGGTTGATAACGCCTCAGGTACACTTAGAAGTCCTATTTATTCAAGCCCGCCGCCCCGAGCTTTCGTTTCCCATTTTAAGTCGGGAATAATATTTGTTGCTTCCCGAATTTTGAATAGCTGCCTATTACAACGTTTTAAATTTACACATTTTAGGGAGTATTCAAGAGATATATTTTCAGTGTATTTCCGCTTAAAGTTCGTTTCGGTTACAACAGTGACGAAGATTTCATTTTGATATTTATCTAACTAGGAGTTTCCCTGCGAGATCGAGTCAGAAATGAGGAGATCCGTAGACGAACCAAAGTTACCGACATAGCCCAACGGATTAGCAAGTTGAAGTGGCAGTGGGCAGGGCACATAGCACGCAGAACTGATGGCCGATGGGGCTGCAAAGTTCTGGAGTGGAGACCACGGACCGGCAAGCGCAGCGTAGGGCGTCCACCCACAAGGTGGACAGACGACCTAATAAAGATCGCAGGAACGCGCTGGATGCAAGCCGCTTAAGCCCGGTCTTTATGGAAGTCAATGGGGGAGGCCTATGTCCACTGTCCAGCAGTGGACGTCTTACGGCTGAAATGATGATGATGTTGATTTATCTAACTAGACCAGGAGTCAGCAACCTGTTGAGACGGAAGGGTCCCGTTTTACCCTTTGGGTACGGAACCCTAAAATCATTTCAGAAAGTTTTCAAAGTAAAAATAAATCTGTTTTTTTAACCCCCGACACAGAAACGACGGTGTGTTATAAGTTTGACGTTTCTGTGAGTGTGTGTGTCTGTCTGTGGCATCGTAGCTCCCGAACAGATGAATCTATTTTCATTTTGTTTTCTGGAGTGGAGACCGTGGACCGGCAAGCGCAGCGTAGGACGCCCCCCTATAAAGGGGACAGACGACCTAATAAAGACCGCAGGAACGCGCTGGATGCGAGCCGCTTCCAACCGGTCTTTATAGAAGGCAAACAATAATTGCTAAAGTTCAAAGAATATTGCCTCAACCTACTTTATAGGAAGTGTTAATTTAAATTAGTTATTCTTATTTATAGAGGGACGAGCGGCATCGACATAGATCTACGAAGAGTGGACATAGACCAGTGTCCTCTGAGGACAGGCTCCACCCAGCTCAACATCTTCGCCGGTACCGACAAATGCAAGAAGAAAACTACAGAGGTAATTTTTTTAGATTATAAATAATGCGACAAACGAAGCGCTCTCCTGGTGGTAAAAGATAATGTAAGGTTTCACCCTAATTGGCTACGATCGTATGAGAAAACGACGTGATTTTATTGCACGATAAGGTCCAATACTCAAACCTCTATCATCATCATCCACAGTCTTATTAATACCACTGCTGGGTATAGGTCTCTCTCTTGTCATGCCATCTGCCACGGTCCTGTGCCAATCTGTGTCAGTGACAATATTGTCAACCCATCTTGCGGCTGGACAACCAACGCTCTGCTTACCTCAAATCTCTTTAAAATATTAATTGAAACTATTTTTTACCATAGCACCGATACACAGAACTTTGAGTAGCAAAACAAAGTCTGGTGCTTTAGCGCTTATTACTTTCAGACCTTCGATGGTAAAAAAAAAACAATATTAATCAAAATCATTAAACAGAAGCAAATAAATACTAGAATTAGAATGATGCAAATCATACAAAAATTAGTAATGTTGAATGAAATACAAAAAAACAGTCATTAATATTATCGCACGATCAATTTGTATTGCGCGACAAAATCGCATCGCTTGCTCGTACGATCGTTAGCCAATTAGGGTGACGCCTATGACCGTAATATTGTTAGCTAAAGTACTTTGTAGACCGGAAACTAAAGTTTACTCACTACTGCTTGGCGACTATTTTCATAGAGAGAGAGAGAGAGAAGAGAATCTTATATCGTCGGACGAACATCTCATTCGTCTCATCAATTTATATCAATAAGGATCTTTGGATAATCTTGTAAATAGACTTATAAATGGGAAAAACTGCTAAAATATATATTTACAAAAACGTCAAGCATAAAACTCTGTTTGGGTTTACAACCGCCTAGTAAAAAACGACCCAGAAAAACGATAGCCATCTCGAAAACGAAGATCCCACATTTGTTACAAAGTCCTTTTCCGATAACAGAAACAAAATCACAAGTGTACAAATGTACCGATATTGGATGGGCTCGGAATCACGCTTCAGAGATAAATCTTTGGATACTGCTTCGTATATCGTGCGATGAGTAGAATCGCTTCGGTGAATGTGGACAGTTTGTCTTTTTCTTTTGATACCAGCCTTCTGGGATAGTTTATAGATCAGTTAACTTTTTCAATTATACTGTTTCTCAAAACTAAAACGTTTCTCAGCCCCGTTGGCACATTGGTAGTATATCTGCCTTGAGAGCTGTAGGGTGTGGGTTCGATTCCCACTCAGGGCAAACATTATGTGAATAAACATAATTATGTTTGTTCTGTGTCTGGGTGTTCTGTATGTATTATAAGTATGTATTTACAAAAAAAGTATTTATGTATTCTATCAGTTATTTGACTTCCATCACACAAGCTTTGCTTAGTTTGGGGCCAGATGGCGCTGTGTGTATAGTCTTACGATATTTATTTATTTATTTATTACAATAAATATACTTAGTCACGCGATCACACATTTGTTTTATTGTTAATTGTTATAGGCTAGGTTACCACAGCTCACCTGATGTTAAGTGACAGTGTGATCGAAGATGGTAAAGCACACCTAGCCGAGAATGGATAATTCAGACTAATCTTAGCTTAAGTTTTAGATTAATTTTTTTTTTATAAATTTTGTAAATAATATTAATTTAAGGTTTTTTTTGTTTAATAAATGCCCTACATTATCTTAGCATGCCGACTATAATGTCAGTTGTTCTTTTTTCGATTTTCACTAGTTGTTTAACCATAGCTGACCTAATGTTAAGTGACGGTGTGGTCGAAGATGTTACCATCACACACACACACTTAGTCACACACTTAGCACACTTAGCATTACTTCCTTATTTGCTTACTTACTTAGCACTTAGTGTGCCGCTGCCGGAACACATCATTAGGTGCTTAGTGGCAGATTTTTTTCAATGAGCTGTGGTCAAACACATAACCTGTCAACCATAAAAAAAACATAATTTAATCACCTATAATTTGTTATTGTTACGTCATAACGAATAATAATTATATTATTTAAGAAGTCATTGTGTACCCAGCAAATTCATCGAAAGATCAAAGAGAAATCAAAAGAAAAAAACTTATCGAATAAAATGATTAGTAACGCCTGATTCGTTTAACATAAATAAGAGACACTAAACGTACGACTTTTTCAGTAGGCAAGTGTTCCCGAGATCGCCTCAATATAACTTTTGTGATTTCAAATGCGAACGTTAAAGTAATAACAGGCCGTGATCATCATATTGTAGATTAATTTTCGGTTTTATTGTCCTGTCCTAGACACTTTTGGGCCGCGTTTAGATAAGAGGACCTTTTACTTTGATGGGGGAAAGTTACAAATTCAGTTTTGCTTTGATTCCGACTGTGAATGGGGGCAAGCTGGGATAAGAATGTCCGTTGCTACTTTTCAATGTTCATAACTGGGGAGATTAGGAGTGAGTCAAATTAAATGAAATTAAGTAATATAAAGGTTCAGACACACGATGAGTTATCAAAACGACTTAACAATAAATATTATGTGTCTTACAAACTTTAGAAAAGGTTCGAATACATGACAATCGAAATAAATGATAACATTGCTACTCTCTTAAAATCGAAATAAATAATATAAAATTCAAATTCATCCAATCAAAACTACAACATTCATTAAAATAAAATATAAATTTAATATTGTAGGAGATTATACACAGCGCCATCTGACCCCAAACTAAGCAAAGCCTGTACTATGAAAGTCAGATAACTGATAGAATCATTAAATACTTTTTTTTATCATAATCTGTCAATAAATGTCAATATAATTATATGTGAAATATAAAATATGTCAATAAAAAATTAATTACTCACAAGTAATTTAATAATCTCTCATTTTTAAATAAATAATCGTCAAAGTCATTAAAACAAGGTCTCTTGAAGGCAAGATCTAACCTTGCTTCTGAAGCACGCGATGGAAGTTGCATCCCGGACAGAGGCGGGTACGCGCCTCAACTTGAAGGCAATCAGATTGTTTATTTTTAACTTTTATTATTAAAGAAATAAGCACTTTTTATAGTCAAATTCGCTCAACAAGAAAATAAACAACCTTTAAATTAAACTTTTCCAAATTTCTTCTGACGTCTATCATCCTCGAGCAATCAACCTACTAATCAGAGCACCAATTAAGCAAAGTAACTTTCAAAACTTGAACAAACAAAGTTAGAGGAAAACAAAAAATACGCAATTCCGCTTCTCTGGCAGAAGGCAGTAAGGCAGTAAATTAACTGCTAACTCCTTTTGTTATTTTAGCTGGGGCGGTAGTCAAATACGGATACGGATTTGGATTCTCGCCTACATGCGGGATGTCTTTAAGGGATTTGGGGTATTTTGCTCTAAGCTGCAATACACTTAACTATCGGAGGGAAAACACAAAGGTTGGATAATGCTAGTAAGGATGACTTTGACTATTTACAGAAAGTATTACAAGAGATATTATACTCTCATAATATAGATCATTACTTATATAGAGAAATTATACTCAACAGCTCTGTTGGTTCATTGGTAGTATATCTACATCTACACTAATATTATAAAGAGCAAAAATTTGTATTTTTGGATGTTTGTAACGAATAAACTTAAAGACTACTAGACCGATTTCAAAAAATCTTCCACCGTTGGAAAGCTACACTATCCCCGGGTGACAAACTACTTTTTATCCCTGTATTCCTACGGGAACGGGATCTACGCGGGTGAAACCGTGAGGCGTCCGCTAGTCTACTATAAGAGTAATACGTGGGTTCAATTCCCACCCAGGACAAACAATTTGGTATAATCAAATGTTTGTCCTGGGTTGATGCTTCTGACGTTCTCATATTTCACACTGAAAAAGATTGACCAACTTCGTTAAGCCATCCCACTAATGTTATAAATGTGAAAGTTTGGATGGATGGATGGATGTTTGCTGCTCATTCACGCAAAAACTACTGAACGGATTTTGATGAAATTTGGTACGGAGGTAGATAGACCCTGAATTAACACATATGCTACTTTTTATCCCGAAAACATGTAGCGGGTGCAGCTAGTTAAAAATATTCTATCTACCCTATCCTTACGAAGTAATTTTTAATAAGCATAAATCAATGGTATTCACATTTAATACAAACCTTTTCATTGTTATAAAAAGAAAAGATACGCAATGATTGATAATCCCGAAGAAAGGTCGGCTAATAGACTTATCTAAGATCGAGCTAGATAAACATTATTTTATGCTTTTAGTGATATTCAAGTCGGTCTCGCAAAGAATGCTAATCTAGTATCTAGACTAAGATTTGAACAAGGCCACGACTACAAGAGCGTCTTTACTTAGCCAAGGTAAACTAGGTTACTAACTTGGAGATTGATATTATCGGAATAGCCCTAGACATTGAAGGCTGGAGCAGAAACACGCAGATAAGGCAGTTTTTTCATTCTTTGTAGAGCGATGATACCCAAAGTAGTCTTTATCGACATCCATGTGTCTAGAATGGTTGGTTGTGTTTGATTTGTGAGGATAATGCAAAATGAATAATTGTAATTTAATTTTATTTTGTAATTGTATTATTTCTATATTGACTATAATTTTATTTCTCTTGTATAATTGACTATTAATTTAATGTAAATGAATTTGACTATTAATTTAATTTAATTGGCTTTTAGCCGTTTTTAATTAATTAAATAAATAAATAAATCCAATGGTCGACGTCGACCGACACGGGTTTCAAGAGAAACAAAATTGGAGGTCTGTAAAATGTAAACTGCGCAGCGTCTTCTTGTCCGAATTACCTCAGTGCCTCAAGTCGAAAGTCTTCGATCAGTGTGTGTTACCAGTGATGACTTATGGCGCTGAAACGTGGTCTATTTGCCTTCTTGGTAAGCTCAAAGGAGCACAACGAGCTATGGAGAAGGCTATGCTCGGAGTTTCCCTACGAGATCGAATCAGAAATGAGGAGATCCATAGAAGAACTAAAGTAACCGACATAGCCCAGAGAATCGGCTAGTTAAAGTGGCAGTGGACAAGGCACATAGCAGAACTGATGTCCGATGAAGCTGCAAAGTTCTGGAATGGAGACCACGGACCGGCAAGCGCAGCGTAAGACGTCCCCCACAAGGTGGATTGACGACCTAATAAAGACCGCAGGCACGCGCTGGATGCGAGCCGCTTCCAACCGGTATTTGTGGAAGTCAAGGGGGGAGGCTTATGCCCAGTAGTGGGCGTCCTACGGCCGAAATTATGAAAATGTATACTGTGGTCCACGATAGTGGATCTCATATAAGCAGGTTACTATCATACGTTTTGCAACGAATTTTTGAAACCATTCCTGTTCCATTTCCTGTTTAGTTCACCATTGACTGGGTAGCCAGTGACATATTTTTTTAAAGTTGTGCCATAGTCCCCCAGTGAAACGTGGTACTGCTTATTCACTAACCACAACCCTCTTGGTTTATTGGTAGTTTGTCTGCTCCAAGAGCTGAAGGGCGTGGGTTCCAACCCCACCCAGGATAAACATTTTGTGGTATAAACTAATGTTTGTTCTGTTTTTATCTGACTTCTATGTAACAAGCTTTGCTTAGCTTGGAGTCAGATGGCGTTACGTGTCCTACGATATTTATTAATTTATTAATTAGTTGCTTGGTACATTTAATGTTAGCAATAATATCTTTATCTAACTTCACTGTAATTATTTTAATATTTCTGAGCATCAGTATGAAGGTACCTCGTTTACCCTAATGGACGGTAGGAGTCACTTTTTTAGGAGTCTCATTGTTGTCTTCTTTTCCAGTGTGTTCCGATCCCAGGGCTGGGCTTCCGTCGGGGATCATACAGGTGCGTCTGCAAACGAGGGTTCTACTTCCCCAACACCACCGCGGAGAACAGATACTACAACGGCAGTGATATTGAAGAGGAATACGAGAAACATCTATCTGTAAGTATTATTTACAACTGGCACCGTTCCATGGTCTCCCTCGCTATCCTTCAAAACCCTAATGATTTTTTCCAGGACAAGAAATAAGAGAAGAATAATTTATGTAAAGACAAAACTGCAGTAAAAAATTACCCACACCACCACACTAACACCTTATAGATTTTAATTATTTATTTATCCAGTGTCTCTTGGGGTAATGTATGTATTTTAAAAATATCCCATGCATCCAAATCTGTGCAAGTATTTAAAAGTTATAGTGAAATAAACAAACTCACATACATACGAATATACCTGACCCCTGAAAATATTACACTCTTCTTTGGGCAGTCATGTAATAAAATTGTACCTAAGTCCTCTACGTTATGCTCTTTTCATTCTAAATATCTTTATACAGCATGAAGAAGTTACAAATATTCAGACACTAAACTTTCGCTTTTATATAATTGTGTGTGTATTTTGTAGCGATGATAGCTCTGCGGTTAGCGCTTACGGTTGACAAGCCGAATGGCGTGGATTTAAACCCACAACAACGAGCTTGAGCTGCCCGTAAAAACATCGTGAGAAAACCATAGCATAGTTGTAGAAAAAATGAAAAAAAAAAAAAGTTTTGTTTTGTAACAAGCACAAAAACAAACAGAGACAGACAGTTAGGGGCTCACTCAAAAAATAGGGGCTCACCTCAGCATAATACTGTAGGGTATTTACTGGTAGATACTCGGCTAGCTGGCTACCACCCTCAAGTTGAAAATATACCAGCACTTAACGGAGTATTCCGTCAGCCTCACTCAAATACAAATACAAATACAAATACTTTATTGATAACACCAATGTTACAAGTCACTTCAAAATTTTAAAGATGTCATTAAATGGGTTTTAAAACACTGATTACATGTCAAAATAATGTCAATATCCAAACATGTCAATATAAAAAATATTGTCAATATAAAAATACTGTCAATATAAAATATGTCAATATAAAAATATGTCAATACCAAAACAATATTGTCAATATATTAAAATGACATGACAAAAAAATCATAATTACTTACTAGTAATTCAATAATCTTTAAGTTTGAAATACTCGTCAATGTCATAAAACAAGGTTTCTAGCAGCCAAGATCTTAACTTGGTTCTGAAACACGCGGTGGAAGCTGCATCCCGTACGGAGGCGGGTACGCGGTTGTAGACCGCGGGCCCCAAAATGTATACCGACCTCTCCGACTTGACGAGCCGGTGTGACGGTGTTACAAGCTGGTCTTTCTTTTTATTGCTGCGAAGATCCAACGTACTGTGTACGCCCCTGCGTTGAAACTTATCGATGTTAGGATGGGTGAAAAGGGCTACTTGGTAAATAAGCTCACACGGCAACGGCAGAATCTGCAGTTCCCTAAAAAGCTCCACGCATGAGACATCGGCCTGAACCCCACATATGGCACGAATGGCTCGCTTCTGCATAACAAAGGCTCTATTACGACCGGCAGCGCAGCCCCACAGCTCAAGAGCCAGTCGCATTTCAGGCTAAATGTAATTTACCATTTTTGTCCACGGCGTCAATTAACATCAAATGAGCTGTAGTCAGAACACCTAACCTAAAAGAAATACATATTCCTCACAGTTTCATCTAAGTCTATACTCTGCGACGGATGCTTTCGAGTGCCTGCCCTGCGCGGAAGGTTGCGAAGCATGCGTGGATGGGTCGCCGTGTGTGGCGGCCCTTAACTGGGTGCTGCGGACCAGCATCTTCGCGCTCGCCTGCCTCATCATCTCCGTACTGCCGTTTATCGTGTACTTCACGATGAAGTACGGACATGTGCGGGTAAGGGAGCTTGTCGTTATTCGCGCCTAAAACGCTTTACACACCATTCCATAGTTAGAGAAATTTAAAAAATATGATGCAAATTTACAATTTATAAAAATCTACTGCATGACCCTTAGACCAACTAAACGCACTGCTCCAATGAAACAGCGAGGTTTCGGAATAAACGAAAATATCATCGACTAGCGGACGCCTCGCGGTTTCACCCGTGTAGTTCCAGCTCCCGTGGCAATACAGGGATAAAAAGTAACCTATCTCACCCGGGGATAGCCAAGCTTCGCAACGGTGATAGAATTTTTAAAATCGGTCCTGTAGTTTCGGTGCCTATTCAATACAAACAAACAAACATTCAAATCATTCCTCTTTATAATATCATCGATGTATAGAATTTTTTAGATTTTTGTTGAATTTTTAAAAACTACCGTCAAGCACCTAACGGTGTATTCCAGTTCTATTCCAGGCTAGGTGGGCTTTACCATCTTCGACTACACCTTCACTTAGGTGAGCTGTAGTCAAATACGTAGCGTGTCAAAAATATAAAAAAGTGAAATCGGCGTAGGATTGTGAAGACCAGCGCTTCAGAACGAACAGCTGGTACAGTTTTGTTTCTGCAGGTGGTGCGCGCAGCCAGTCCAGCTCTCCTTCGTGTGATAGTCCTGGGTGCTCTCCTCATCTATTGCACCACGCTGGTGATGTACGGGAGGCCAACTGTGTTCACGTGCACCGCGCGCGTGTGGCTTCGGGAAGTCGGCTTCTGCCTCACGTATGGCGCGCTCATGCTTAAAACTTGGAGGTGAGGGTCTGATGCTATTTCAGCATAATTGATCAGTTTTAGGGTTCCGTACCCAAAGGGTGTAACGGGACCCTATTTCTAACACTCCGCTGTCCGTCCGTCTGTCTGTCTGTCCGTAAGTCACCAGGCCGTATCTCATGAACCGAGACAGTTAGACAGTTGAAATTTTCACAGATTGTGTATTTCTGTTGCCGCTGTAACAAACAATACTAAAAACAGAATAAAATAAATATTTAAGGGGGCTCCGATACAACAAACGTGATTTTTCTGCCGTTTTTATAGATAACAAACAAACAAAAAATCAAATCTTTCCTCTCTATAATAAGATTCAGATTCAGATTATTTATTCACCTCATAACAGAGTTTCGTTATACTAGGTAAGTCAATTTAATTCAATTGGTTAAGTAATAATTAAAAAATAAATTAATTAATATTATAATATTAGTTAAATAAAATTAAGATGTCAAAAAATATTAGTTAAATGTCATATTGAGTCAATTAATTAATTATAGATAGTATGATTAGTATAGATAGTACGGAACCCTTCGTGCGCGAGTCCAATTCACACTTGGCCGGTTTTTTTGTATTGTAGGACATTTTACACAGCGCCATCTAGTTGTACTATGGGAACCAGACAGGTGACAGAATTCTGTAATACGATTGTACTTTTTTTTGTAAATACTTATAATACGTAGAAAACACCCAGACACAGAACATACATCTATGTTAGTCACACAAATGTTAGTCCTGAGCGGGAATCGAATCCACGCCCTTCAGCTCTCAAAGCAGAACTTTGCCAAATGAGCTAACTTTTTTTACTTAAGCTGCTTTTTTTAAGCTGCCGGTGAAGGAAAACATCGTGAGGAAACCATAGCATGTTGGTAGGGTACTTTCTAGTACTCTGGTGGCTAGCTACCACCCTCAAGTTGAAAATCTGCTGCCACGCATCTAACGGTGTGTTCCGGTTGCCTTACATGAGAGCCATTCCGAGCCAGGTGTGTTTACTATCTTCTACCACATTGTCACTTAACATCAGATAAGCTGTAGTAAATTAAAAAAGAATGCTCAAAACTTTGAACGGCACAGGAAAAATCTTTACGTCGCATTGTAATATTATCTAATTTGAATTCAATTACAATCCCATAGACTTTTGATGGCGGAAAACGCAGGTGAACCCTCTGGACGCAACTAATGAATATGGCTAGTAAATACAACTAAAATTTAAATATTACTGTTACAGGCCTCAATCTATGTGGTTCGTATCGTTTCCACTTGGTAACAACGATTATTATAAAGGGGAGTATAGACGGGATAGGTACAGTTTAACCCGAGTCTAAGGGGAATTGAGCTGGCATCTGAATTAATTAAAGCATTAATCTAACCGGCAAGTTTATTGGAGTATAGAAAGGAGACCTGAATGCTTAGCACTATTGAGGAATTCGGTATGTAAAGTTTTTTTTTTGTATTTATTTTATATTTTTTACTGATAGTAAACTTTATTTTATGAAACTAATTTGAATATTTTGGCTTTCTATGCGGTAGTTTAATTCTAATACATTTTCAAACTTTTTATAGTTATGACGTCATAACATTGGCTGAATATGTAAAATATGTGCACCTTTTTTAGACACTGAAAGAATCCTTATACAGCCAAGGACATGACGTCATTAGAAGTTAATTGAAAGTCAAATTTATTTTATGTATTTTATTAAAATAAACCCCGTCTCATAGTTTAAAGAGTTTTAAACGGAAAAATCATGTACAGGAATGTAATATTTCGAAATGGTTTTGGAATCAGCAAAGTATTTTTTTTCTTTACATACCGAATTTAGGCAAACATTCCAAAATTAGAATCACTTGACAAACTTTGATTCGCTTTCATTCTCTTCACCTTTTAGCTGTATCGTTATAAAACTAGATGTCAGAGTTTACTTTTCTGACCTATTAACTCGTTCGGTAGTCACTCTGCTTTATGAGCTGTGTGTTCAATTCTCACCAAGGACAAACACTTGTATGACGAACGTCGATGTTCGTTCTTTGTCTGAGGTTTTTAGTTTTCATGATTTGACGAGCACACGAAAAAATCTCGTCATAATTATATATGTCGGCATTTAGCTTTAATGTTGATTTAGTTTAGCGCCATCTTGCGTATTAATTTTGGTGGACTAGAGGTGGAATGGCGCCACCTATGACGTAACACTGGTTCCGTGTGATGTATTTTGACTTAAACCAATGAGAGAAGTTAGAAGTTGCGGATGTCGTCTGGTAGAGGCGCTTTGGAAAGCGAGCGGGCCGTGCGTTGAATGTTGAGGTGGAGAGATATCATTGATTTCTTTGAGAGGAGATTGAGCTGGACGGTTGCAGAGTGCGAAGCTAAGCGGAACGTCTTGTCCCCAAGCTATGTAATAGTGACTGTACTGTTCTAATCATTCTTAAACTACAATCGTTGTGAAGTGCTGATTAAACTTTGTACAAGAGAACTGATTTGTGTGGTTTGTCTCCTCGCCCGCTGCACCCTCGCCCAGTAACCATGTATGATGCGAATATCGGCCATACCACTATCACTTATACCACCACAACCCACCACCCATTTTGTCGTTCCTCCGACATATATATTCAACTAACTGTTTCTCTTTTATTTGCAAACAGGATATCAGTAATATTCCAAGTGCGATCAGCGAAAGCAGTAAAGATATCGGACATGTATCTACTGCGTCGAATAGGTATCATTGTAGGTGTAGCATGTGTTTTGCTCGCTATACGCACGCTGGTGGCGCCACCTGCCGTCATCGTCGGCAGAACCAAAGACGACCTGAAGGCGTATCTATGCAACACCGACTGGTGGGACCATTCCTTCACAACGCGTGAGTACTTAGATATAATCTTAGATCATCGATGGGTCTCGGCGCACTCGGACTAAATGCCGCGCTTCCTAAAAACAGCCCCGTGAATGCGGCAACTTAATATTGTAGTGTGTGTAAAACAATTTGCGGGGATGCAAAAAATGTGGCCAAATTCTTGTTTCTTGTAGTTCTTTTTAAAGTTTCACTACGCAAACTGGAATTTCACTTAAGATTATGACGAAAATTAATCAAAACACTCGGCACGTCCACCTTGCACATTGCTTGCAACGGGACTGGCTCGGGTACGCCGACTTCGGTGTAGTATTTATTGCTGCATTTTACAAGTACACATATGCTGGAAGGCATATGTGTTATGGTAGATATTCCTAAAACCCGAACTAAATGTTTCGAACCCACCTTCATCGCGCGAACCACCAAGCCATAGAATTTGCTGCCCGAGTGGGTGTTCCCTGATAGATACAATCTGGTTGCCTCCAAGTTGCGAGTGAATCGGTTTCGTCTAGGCAAGCGTGCTCCATCATAGACCGCATCAGGCTAGATGGTGGTCAAACGCAAGTCTATTTGTAATAAAAAAAATGTTTTATTGGATACACTAGTCCCTAATACGACATCATCATCATTACTGCTGCAATGCTTTTCATGAAGACCAGTTGGAAGCAAATCGCATTCTGCGGTCTTCATTAAGTCGTCTTTTCGCTTATTCTCCAGAACTTTCCAGCCCCATCGACCATCAGTGCTATACCATTCTGCGTGCTATGATAGGCCTATTGCCACTTCAATTTGATAATCCATACGTTGCATACCTATTATGTTAAGTTCAGCAATAAAATGTTAAACAAATAAATAGGTCTTCTTAGAATATGTAAAGACTTCCAATAGCCACGATCTTAAGAGCGTCGTCTGCGACCGTGGGAACTTCTGCTTGAACACCTACATTGATATTTTCCACTCGTACGTACGTACATACGTCTGACGCTCAGTATTGGTATACGTTGAGACGTAAACACTACTAGATTTGAATACATTGACGTCACGCTAAAATAGATAAGGAGAGTTAAATTACTATAGCCACGAGCAAGAAGGAGACAGAATGTTTATTCCTATTGCCGAAACCGGATTTTACATTGATTATCTTTTACATTATGACAGAAGTTTTTTTTTTGTTTTGGCATCGGGTTTTGAATATTTGCCAGTGTCAAGTGTTTTATATTTTCAAGTTTCATAAGTTAAATAAGTGGCCTCGTAGCTATAGTTGTAATCAAACTATCAAAATACCTTGGTACACCCTAAGCGAGACTTCAGTGTAGGACTTATCGCCCACGTTCTGAACAAAAATAAGAAATAAATTGGTGGTAAACGTCCTTAGCATGGCATAATTGTGTAACTATGACTGCGATGCTGGGTGTAGTTAAGTTACAAGCTGGGTTATTGACGCTAATCATCGAATGTCTTAAAGTAATGAGCGCCAAAGCAGCGACGTCTTCGACTTATTTTGTTTTGCAGCGGGTACAGCAGCTGGTCATGTCGTAATCTGTTACCATCAGAAAAGCCTTTGTTATTTCTTTTTCGTTTTCATTTATGGTTTTCAAATAAAGAATTGTGTTCTCCCCCAGTGGAGGTGATATTTCTGGTGTGGGGCATCCGGCTCTGCATCATGGTTCGGAAGGCGCCCTCCGAGTTCAACGAAAGCCGCTTCATCTCCATGGCCATCTACAACGAGTTCCTACTCTCCGTCTTCCTTAATATATCAATGTAAGTAACAAGGATTCTTCTATAAGCACAGCGTGATATAAAATACATATATTATATATGGGTATATCTTAATTTGTTATTGCGTTTAATACAATAATAAAACAACTTAATTTTAATTGGTGGTAGATGTCCTTAGCAGGAGATCGTATGAGAAGATACCACCGCAGATATTCTACCGTCAAGCAGTAGTGTGTAAGTGTGTTCCGCTTTGAAGGATATTGCAGCCAGCGAAATGACTGGGCTGTTGAGACTAAGTCTCAAAGTAATGAGCGCCAAAACAGCGATGCCCCGGACTTTGTTTTGCTACTCAAAGTTCTGTGTATCGCTGCAATGGTCATGGTTATCTCTTACCTTCAGGAGAGCGCATCGTTCGTCTCATTACTTTTACGTAAAAAAAATATAAAAATAGCATTCAGTGCTTCGTACTATTTTAGTTTTAGATTCTATTCCAAACTTGCTGTGTCCAAAGTGGACGCAACAACGCCTACGTGTTTTAAATAGCACATAATGTATATTTATAATTATTTGCTCTTGTACTTTCCCTTCCCTTGTTTCTCTCGCGCTAATCAAGTACCATTGTCTCCGTATATCATATCATAAATAAATAATGTAAACCAACAATAGGCTCAGTGTACAGTTATTTCTACAAAACTTAATATTTTAGTCTCACTTCTGTTATTACCCTTATCTTCTAGATGCAATGGCTATTTCCTTTCCTTATCCCTACCAACGAGGAACATTACGTTAAACTACCACCTAGTTTAAGATAATGGCAGACAATCTATCTCTCCCATAGCACTTAGAAACGGACGCTTAGCTTACGGTGTACAATTTAACATCGCCTACATGTTACATCAAGTATTAAACAGCCCTGTCGGCTCATTGGTAGCATATCTGCCTTAAGAGCTGAAGGGCGTGGGTTCGATTCCAGCTCAGGACAAACATTTTATGTATCAACAAATGTTTGTTCTGTGTCTGGGTGTTCTGTATGTATTATAAGTATGAATTTACAAAAAAAAGTATATATGTATTCTATCAGTTATCTGACTTCCATCACACAAGCTCTGCTTAGTTTGGGGTCAGATGGAGCTGTGTGTACTGTCCTACGATATGTATGTATGTATGTATTAAACGTATATTAGATTATATAGTTTTTTTTAAGATAAATCTGTTTGCCTAGCAATTCATTTGGGGGTGTATCCCACTAATGTTATAAATGTAAGTTTGGATGGATGTTTGTTACTCTCACGCAAAAACTACTGCACGGATTTGGATGAAATTTAGTATGGAGATAGCTGAGATCCTGCATAAACACATAGGCTACTTTTTATCCCAAAAACATGTAGCGGGTAACACCGCGGGGCGCAGCTAGTTTAAAGATAAAGTAGTCTGTCATTTCCAGACGGATTTCATTCACACGGGTGATAACTTGACAGATCTTTTTATTATTAAGTTTATAAGTAAACTTTTTGTCGAAAATAGTTTTTATCCTTTAGCGTACTCTTTACATTTTTCGTTTAGTTCCTTATCTCGTAACATAGCTCTCTGGCGCACCTAGACTACGTGATCCAAAATCTGCTGAGCTTATTCTTAGGTTGGCCGCAAGTGATATTTACAACTGAACACTGTAATGGGTTGTGTGCTACATTACCTACGACTCGTTCTTTGTCAAAGTTCCAAAATCGTTACGTAATATTTGGCTTAATTTTTTTTTAATACGTATAAAAAACTGAAACTTCTTGTCCAATGAGATCTAGATTGGAAATCCCTTCGAGATCAACGGATGCCAACCTCGATCACAGTTGCGATATCAAATGTCAAGATTACCAACTGACTTGGACAATAGGCGCCCAACAAGAAAAACTTTTTTGTGATAGGCTAAATATTTGACCACTGCTCACCTCACTCAAGTGCAGAGGCGGCTTTACCTATGGTGCAGAGTGTGAGTTGCACACGGGCGCAGTGGTGTCAGGGGGCGCCGGCCTCGCCCCTTTCAAAGAATCTGCGCCCGTGTTACGGACGCCGGGCGTTATAACTCAAACCCACGTAAAACGACGATGACACGAGCTCCAGTTTGTCAATGTTAAAAAATGGAAATTGTAAAAAATGGACTCTCCATACAAAATGACCGATCAGCCGATCGAATTAGTATGAAAATCGATCTTTTTTACAATTTATAACATGTGTACCTGTTCCATTTTGACCGTGCGCTTACAAGAGGGCGCTAGGGTAATGATTGCACACGGGCGCCACATGGGCTAGAGACGCCTCTGCTCAAGTGACAGTGTAGTCAAAGATTGTAAACACACCTAGCCTGGAGTAAGGCTGCCAGAACACACCGTTAGTTCCTTGGTCATTGTCAATTTGAAGGTGATAGTTAGCAACCCGAGTACTAAAAACCTACCATGTAAAAGGAAAGCTATTAAAGTCCTTTCGTGCTAAATCGAATTACATCCGGACGCAATTGGTGTCCGAGTAACAAACAATAAATAAGACACATAAATAATGAATGTGCTGGACGAATTCTCGCAGAATCCCGGGTTAATACATTCTATTATCTTAATTGGAATTTATCCCGGGGGAGCGTGTACTGGAAATCTAATGTTCCCATTTACATACACTTACGTATTCCTGCTTGGATGGTAAATCAGCTATGTTAATTTCGTTGATTGGTTGTTCAATTACCTAAACAGTCGTAAGTATTAGAGATGATTGATGGGTGTTAGCTACTTCAATGGGATATTGGTTCCGCAGTGTGTGATCTGTATCCACCTACACACAGGCATTGCGTGCAACGTCACGTAGGCGGAGTCAAAGATCTTTGGGTACCGTTAAAGACAATAGAAAACATCCCATCTCGAAAAGAGTATTTTTGCTCTTCGATATCTGAGTGCAAAAGTTGTTTGTATCCGCTAGAGGACAAAGTAAATTTGAATTTAGAACATCGTGTGCACTAAGTTTGTGAATTCAAAACATCATTAAACCTATTTACTTCTACCTGCATGGTGCTGAATTTATCATGCAACTTTTTTTAATTTGTTAAAAACTCAGATTCGGAACTTCCTTCGTGTGCGTTTTTTTCATTTCCTCGCTGAGGTGGAATGAAAAGTTAGGTGTTGCACTCGAGTGCAATGATTTTTCACCTCGTGCTCTTTTGATTCCCTCGCTAACGCTCAGGATTCTAATTTTTTAATCACTCGGTGCTTTTAGTTTATTATGTTTATTTAGTTTTTTTTTGTGTGTTTATTGTATTGTCCATTTAATTTATAGTGTGTTTTCTTGTTCGTTATTTAGCTTTTGTTTTATACACTAACCTAACATGTTTCTGTCCATCCGTCGAGGCCGGAAAGCACTGGGAAGTAGATAATGCTTGGTTAATAGTTGGTTATTTACTTGATAGTAGTTTTCCTTAGCAGGATGTCGTCTAGGTAAGTTCCGCTGCAGTATCAGAGCTTATCTTCGTTCTAGGGGCCCCTTATTTTGTAACTGTCTCTGTATTTTTACAATAATGTAACATTTTCTCTTTCAGGTTATTTTTACAATCGCCAGCGAACCCTGACTTGCTGTACATAATATTCTTCTGCCACACACAGTTAACAGTTACTCTTCTGCTATGTTTTATATTTGGAAGTAAGGTAAACACTCATTCTTATTCTACATATTTTCAAGAGTCACTAAACCAGAGTCAAAAGTTCAATAGTCTATCGATTTGTTTTATTTAAGGTGGTTCAATTTCCATACAAATAAATGTTTGCCATTTATGGACAAATGGAGCATAATTTTACAGTGAAATTTGGTCTTTATTTGCGGTAAATCACAATTGTTTTGTTAACTGTAAAATTATGCTCCATTTGTCCATAAATGGAAAAAAAATGTTTGGAATGGAAAAAAAATGGAAATGGAACCACCTTAAAGAAATCATTACAAATGTTATCATAACCAATAGTATTACATTATTTTATGATTACGATTGTAGCTTTAACAGCTCAATGGTTATCACTATCGGTATTTAAAAACCAATTTTACACCCCAGATACTTTACTAAATATGACTCTATATGATACAGAACAGATATTATATTCGTTTGTGTCAAAAATTTACTTAAGAACATATTGTCATGGTTTGAAGTCTACGCCAAGTTCAAGCTTGCTTCTCTTGTCGCGATAGAGTTTACAAGCTGACATAAAGCTGCCAATGGGTAATGCGGCATAAGTGCCAATAAGCCTGTGTTTTCTGTTCTTAATGGGGACATTTGGACCGCGGCCCAAAGTGACATTACCCTCACAGTTCAAGCGTGATACACAAGATATCAATTTCCTGCTACATTCCTTAAAAAATAAACTCTATAAAATACCGTAAAGTCATAAAAATAAAGTCATTTTTAAGTTAGACAGGCAGACGATATAAGCTTTGTAATATGACTGGGGGCACCCTTTAGAAACCCCAAAAATATTTTCATTAGTAAAAAATAAATTCTTCTTTCACTTTATAACAATGGTTCATTTTTAGATCAAAATTAATCTGAGGAAGCCTTTGAAATGAAACTAGTTAACACAACAGAGTTCCTTGAACATCCACTGTTTCTAAAACCAACATGACGATGACTCTTTTTGCACTATTCATCCAGGCATACATGGTGTACCGCGGGCATGGAAAAGACGACCGGGATAAGACCGGCAAGTTTCGATCCCGACCCGCCGAATCTACCTACACTATGACTACCAACAGAAGCGCCAGATTCTGCGACAATATGACTGAAAGAGAACTTGAGGTTACTTCTATGTTTCATTTTTTTATGCCTTTTTATATTGTATCTCGTATATAGTAAAGTTACAGAACTAACTAGACCATTGAATATCTCAGTAATTTAACTTCACTTTTTCTTAATATTAGCACTGGATCATGATAACGCATAAGGTCTAAAAAACAAGTGTTCTCATATACGTTGTTCTTATTCTTATTCAGAATGGAAGCGATAAGTCCTATATTAATGCCCCACTGAGGCGTCATTGTGCTTTCCCTCTACCAGCCTACCTACCTACCCGAGCCAATCCAGATCCTAGCTTCAGTGTGTATAGTGCATACGTTGTTATTTAAATTCTTTTTTTCTCCTGTAGGAGGAATTCAGAAAGATCTGCAATCAGTTGGAAAAACTTCGTGAGCGCTGTGGCACGGGCGCCGTTATATCTCGCCGCATTTGCGCCATGCAGGATGCAGCAGTTCTAGAACGAAAGCCTCCCGTCCCAGACTCCGCACCCTTAAAACTCAACACGGTCTTCAGTGCAGTAGCCGACCGTCTCATGTGCACTGTCACTCCAGCCGAGGAGTCTAGCAGCAGCGGCCGTGACCTGCCTTTCGAAGCTCCGCCAGCTTACAAACAAAAACCTTTTAGCCCAACGAAAAGTGCAGAAGCAGAACAAAGCCACACGGACGTCACCACTGACTCCCCTAAGAAAAAAGAAGAAAAGGACGACAAACAAAATGGTGTCTTCAAAATTTCTGGTGAAGCGAATTGTGGTGATATTAGACCACCAGAAACGATCAAAAATGGATTGAAAAGTGATAAAAGTGAAGTGAAATCTAGTGGAAGTAGTACAGAGACGGTAAGAGGAGTTAGGTCTGGACACGCGAGGACTCACGCTATAGTCATCAACCTTGATGACAAGAGTCGGTTCACTGAAGAAGTGACTGTTTAGATGTAAATAGATAATAAGTGATGATGAATGAAAAGGTGGCTTGTTAAAAAAATCTTGTTCTAGTATCGAATCCCATTTTACTATAGGGTTTCGATGCGAAATGCTTTCTCACTTTGCGGGAAATGTGATCCAGAGTATTTTTCTCTTTACTAGAGGTCACATATCGTTCTTTGAATTATTATTTTTTCAACACTTTTCAATATCTGCCCTCCTAGGAGAAAACCGTGGACAAAATTGGGTTTTAACGCGTAAATACATGATGAAACTACAATAAAGACAATGAAAAGACTTATATATCGCGTACTAGGCGGGCATAAAAACACATAAATAAGTGCTAATTTTAAAGAAGATCTATCTCGCCGAAGATTAAAAAAGAAACTTATTTTAGGGAAAACAGTGCGAGGTTAGTGAAGTGAGAGTGAGACTGGCATATGGTTAGCATATTCCTCTACTTGTGCTTCTATCCCACGTACACTGTAAACTCCCGCGTTGTAAGACTGTACTTATAAAGTTTTATTAGTCGTGTAAATGCTAGTCCTTACTGTGATTCTTAGTATAATGTGAATAGTTTCGAAAATGCATATCAATAACGCGTGTGGCGAATGTTCGGGTGACGTTATTCACTTTAAATTAAGTGCCAGGTTTCATCGCTGCAAGGAATTTCACCGATTTTTTTAATTCCGTTTCCGTTTCGTTTGACAACACAATTGGTCCGGCTTTATATATTTTCCCCTCGTGTTCAAACTTTGTACCGTTGACTCGAATTTAAATAGTTCCCGTTAGCATTGCAAGATAAAGTTTCTGTTTCGTGCTGCTAAGTTGCCATTTCAGGATATTTTGACTTTTCTTGGAATTTTTGAATTTTGCCAGCGATTAACTTTGCGTGCGATTTCAGTTTGAAAGATTATTCCAACTTGTAGGTTGTATGCTAGTTTTTAAATGGGGGAAATTTTAAAGCGACAAATTTTGCTCGCATACCTTGCGAGTGTTACTTCTTTTCTTACTTCATACGATGGAACGGAACTTTTGAACGTTGGAGTAAGATGTGCATGTCGATTATAAGCTTTTGCGGAATGGGCTGGATCAATTTCGATACTTTTTTGTAAGATTTATTCAAAAGCAGATTCTCCTTTTAATAACTTTTCCATTTGTTTGATATACATCTATTTATCTATTGTTTATATTACACGCAATGCAGGCCATACCCAAACTTTTTTATTGCCAACCTTTTGATGTTATTATATGAATTCGTTACATTGTTCCGTGTTTATTGGTTTCTATTTTGGTTGATCATAGTATGTTAGGCTAATTTATATTGAAGTTGGAGAAACCAAACACAGAGTTTTAGATTAGTTCGGGAGCTAATGGATCGTATTTGGGTTAACAATGTGTCAAATAAAAATTATTTTGATTGTAGTTAATTTTATGGTTTTCGCGAGTTAATCTTTAGTGTATTTCCGCTTATAAGTCGTTTTAGTTTCAACAACGGCGAGGATTTAATGTTATTTGAATGTAATTTTAAATATTTATCCGAAACAATAATGTAAATTGAAAACAATTTAAAATATTTGTCCGAATTAAACTTAATATCGAAATTTTAACCTCTTAAATAAACCTAGAAAAAAAATGTTTTCAATCAATACTCAAAATAAACTTCCGTAAAGTAACGCTTGAATCAATCAATTATGTTTTATATCAAGTTTATTTTGGATTTTAGTTTTAGATTTTGAGTTTATTTCGGATGAATTGAATGAAAATTACAACCAAAACGAATTATAAGCGGAAACATACCGAAACATACATACATATAACTCATGAATACCTTAAAAAAATATTATGTTCTTTTTGTCATTTTAACTAACATTATTTTATGTACCGTTGTAGTATTAAATTTATTTCAAAGTAAATTGGTGTTAACTTTTTTTAAACTGTAAATTGTTAATTTAGTCACGTCATTTCTTGTTCTTATTCAATTGATAAATGATGAGAAAATTTTGTGTATATTTCTTATATCGAAGCAGTGAACTTATATTTTTGACAACCCTGTTGGTTCAGTGGTAGAATGTCTGCTTCAAGAGCTGAAGGGTGTGGGTTCGATTCCCACCCAGGACAAACTTTGTGGTACAAACAAATGTTTGTTCTGTGTCAAAAAGTATTTAAGTATTCTATCAGTTATCTGATTTCCATAGCATAAGCTTTGCTTAGTTTGGGGTCAGATGGCGCTGTGTGTAATGTCCTACGATATTTATTTATTTATTTTATTGGTCTAGTGTTGGAGGACATATTAACATTGGCTCTTAGTTTCACATACAAACTTTGCACAATAATAACTTTAGGAATCGTTTTAAAGTAAAAAAAAAAGTCATGTTAAGATCTATTTATTTTATACTCATTAACTTTATTCAACATTGTAATTATATTCAGAATCATAAATATGTAAATATTTACAATTTCAAAGAAAGACATTTTAGTGAACATACTTAGATTAATAAACTGTAAATATTTTATTTGTAAATATGAAATACTCGTAGATATAAAAACATTTTAGCCATAATTTATTAGACGTAATAAATTTTAATTATGCTGTAAATACTATTGTTAAATATTCATAAAAACTATATACGACAAATATTTGTTAATTCTAATTGATATTTCGTTAAAGTTTTCTAAGTTTATTAAATTGTTTGTAAGTACAAAATATTGTATACAAAAATATATATTAATTTTAATTTACATAATATCATAGATAACCGTACCTCACCTATCTTCATGGTTCTACACGTTTTTTTTAGAAAAAAAAAGGAACTGTGTTTGTAGCTATGATAGCTCAGTGATAAGCGCGGTAAGTACGCATCCAACCCCAACAATGAGCTTGAGCTGCCGGTGAAGGAAAACATCGTGAGGAAACAATAGCATGGTAGTAGGGTACTGTCTAGCACTCGGCTGGCTAGCTATCACCCTCAAGTTGAAAATCTGCCGCCAAGCACCTAACGGTGTGTACCGGCAGCCTCACTTAAGAGCCAGTTCCATTTCAGGCTAGGTGTGCTTTGCCATCTTCGACCACACCTTCACTTAACATGAAGGTGAGTTCAAACATCTAGCCTGTTACCCATAAAAAAAAATCATCTAACCTCTAACAATTGATCCACTTATTAAAAATTCCTTTGTCCCCCTGTTACCCCGAATTCCCGGAATAAAAAATGTCCTATGTTTTAACAGTGTAAACATTCCAAATTAAATCCAAATCCATTAAAAGACTGTTCACATGTATAAACGAACTATCTATCGTATTTATAGTGTGATGTTTCTATGACTTTTTTTATTTTATTTTTTTAATCGATATTTTATTTAGTTTTACGAAACAGATCCAAAAAAAACCTTGAAAAAAAACCAAAATGAAAAAAATGGTGATTTTAATTTTTTCGTCAAATTGAACACAATTTTATTATACCTTATTACATATATTAGAAACAGTGATATTTGTTACTCTTAAATTATTTTGAAATCGAACCTAATTGTTGTAGATGAATTGTGAACGAAAAGCCTAAACATTATTTGACTTATACTTTATCGATGACCTATCCGAATCTTCCAAATCAAATTTAATTAAAAAATAGTTCTTAATTAAATAAATATTAATAACATAATTGCTTCAAGTTTAATAATAAGTTGCAATAATTAAAATAATGTAATTTAAAATGAGTATAATATAAAGGTATATTGTACAAATTGAAAGATTGTCTTCATATGGGAGAGTCAGTGTTGATCTTAATAAACAGTTTAAGGAATTATTTTTATCTTTTACTAGCGACCCTCCCCGGGTTCGCTTTGGTGACGATTAAGACATACATTTTTCTAGCTGTACTAAAATAATATAGGTAGATATATAAAAATATTCGATATAAAAACTCTTTTATTTATATACCAAAATCTGATGCGTGGTAGAAGAAATAAGAAGTAAGTAATTTTTAATACAAGATAGATTTGCGTTTGACCACACCCTGCTTGACATAACGCAGGGTGCAGGCTAAGATGGAGCACGCTTTCCTAGAAATAAACTTGTTTACTCTAGATTTGAACACGCCTAAAACCCACAGGAACCTAACATGTTTCTGATATAAAAAGTATCTCATAAGTTTTTCCAGGCAATAAACTATTTATGCGTGCTAAATTTCATCCAAATCCGTTCAGCCGTTTTCGCGTGATTGAGTAACAAACAAATACTTAATTATAATTTATAAAATTTGTTGGATTTCGAAAAGTAGTCAGTAATAAATACAAATGTAAAATACACAAATTAAAAGTTTTTTTTTTGAGATTAAAGTGTTTTTATTCATTTTTAACATATAATTTAAATATTTAAACAAAGTCATAAATATATATACTACTATAAAATAAACACGCCGCCGTCGAGACCGCTGCCGCGCGGTAGTTTTCCCAATACGCTGGCGGCATTGCCCGCGTTGTATCGCTAAGCTTAGCCTTTGACGTAGGAAGGGACCAGCCGCTTCGAAATTTCTTTAATAAAAAAAACTGTGTCGGACGACCACGGACCCATCGTTTTCAGCCAGCCCAACAAACTCATAGTTTGTTGGCTGGAAACTCAGCATAGTTAAAAGTTAAAATATTTGAAATTATATTCATTTTTCTTTATAAGAATTTCTTACTAGCAATATTTTTCTTCACCAAATCACAGTCTACGTTCAAAAGACTGGATTTTTGCATTTTACGGTCAGTCCGGGCCTCGAAAAACATATTTCACGGTTCGCAGATGATCTGTGGGTTTGTCCCGTGCGAAAAGGTTGATGTATGCGAGCTTTCGATTATGCAAAGAGGTCGTTCGCCTAAACTTGTCCTGACGAATCTGCAAGTAAATTGTATCCCACTGTAACTTTTCTCTATTTTCCCTATCTGCTTATGACGGCTGAATCTTATACGTTGTCATCGCGAAAATTATTTTCGGTAAATATACAAGTATGTTAACAACTGAACAGATTATCTTTGATTAAAACTAGCTAATTTTACCTGTCACTAATATAATAAACTAGCGGATGCCTCGTGGTTTCACCCGCGTAGTTCCCGTTCCCATGGGAATACAGAGATAAAAAGCATACGTCACCCGGGGATTGTGTAGCTTCCCAACGGTGAAAGAATTCTTAAATCGGTCCAGTAGTTTCAGAGCCTATTCAATACAAACAAACAATCAATTCTTTCCTCCTGATAATAGTATAGATAGATAAACCAAAATCGATTATGTCAGCCACAAAGCCGGACGATAGAAGTGGGACTGGGCGAGCCACGTTTGTCACATGTCAAACAATCGCTGGGTAAAGGTCACCACAGTTTGGATGAAAAAATTTTAACGACCTCAGGGCCGACCCAGACTATGGTGGTGTGATGAACTACATCGTCACGATAGTCACTGAATCACCAAAGCCGAAGACCGGGCAGTCTGAAAGGGAGGCCTTTGCCCAGCAGTGGGACATTAGAGGCTGATAAAAAAGGGTAACGGCAGCCTAGTTGGGAAACCATGTATCTTCCAATGTGGGTAACTTCAAATCGATAGCGAATCGGTATTTTCTGGGTAAACATGCTCCTTCTTAGACTGCATCTGCTTTTACATCAGATGAAATGGCGTTCAAATGTAAAATAATAGACAAATTCACAATTAAAAAAAAAACCCCCGACTCCATGACCCTTAGGCCAATTTAATGCACTGCTCCAATGAAGCGAAGTTTTGGAGTTAACGAAACTATCATTGATGTATATAATTTTTAGATTTTTGTTGACTTTTAATAAAAAACGCTCTATCGACTTCAATAAAATGTATGACTACCTCTGAAGTATGGTCTACCAATCAAAAAAAGAATCACCAAAATCGATTCATAATTAATTAATTATTATTTATTTCTATTAAATAAATAAATATCATAGGACATTACACACAGCGCCATCTGACCCCGAACTAAGCAGAGCTTGTGTTATAGAAGACAGATAACTGATAGAATACTTAAATACTTTTTTTTGTAAATAGTGTAATTCTGTAATATTTATTTATTTATACATAAAACAAAAAAACAACAGTGGAACTTTATTGAGTCGGTTAAAAAATGCGTTAATTCGACGTCTTACGATTCTACGTATATATACGTACCAAGAACAAAACAAAAATAACATAGATACCTTTAAAAACATCTCTCAGAAACGTTCTAACAGACTCTTAAAATTAAATATTTAAAAGACAATTAAACCTGCTTAATAATAGCAATTTAAATAAACTTCGTCGAGAGATCTAGAAAGTTTTAGTTAATAGCCTATTACAGAGGAAAAATATCATTAAGCATTGGCGCGGTCTCTGGAGGTCACTGCGATAATTAAAGAAAAAGGAAAACGGACGAAAAGTTGCCGAGTGGGTCCAGTCTGGCGCGAGTACAGTCGGCCGGGGAAAGTTTTAAGACTTGAATTATGTATGTTAAAACATTTACAATGATAATGTGATTACTAGCTGTGCCCTGCGATGTTACCCGCTACATGTGATGGGGATAAAAAGTGGTCTATGTGTTAATCCTGGGTCTCAGCTACCTCCATACCAAATTTAAACAAAAACAAAAATATCGTAGGACTTTAGCCGAGTACGCCGGCTAACTATATACGGCCTAACGAGTCCCTACGCGAGCTGGTGTACGTAATGATTACAGTCGGTGCCGTATTGTATGCTTACAGACGATTACAGAGTAAGCTAGCAGCAGAGTACGTTAGCTCGCTGCCTATTGCTATTTATTTATCACACATATACACACAGCGCCATCTGGCCCCAAACTAAGCAGAGCTTGTGTGATGGAAGTCAGATAACTGATAGCTACTTTTTTTTGTAAATACATACAGAACACCCAGACACAGAACAAACATTTGTTTATTCACAAAATGTTTGCCCTGAGTGGGAATCGAACCCACGCCCTACAGCTTTCAAGGCAGATATACTACCAATGAGCCAACAAGGCTGTCAAAAGAATCCAACGCACCTTGGTACCTAAGAAACGTCGACCTCCATCGGCACCTCAAAGTGGACATGGTCGCAACCATCATTAAAAAATACGCTGAAGCTCATGAAAATAGACTTCACCAACATGTGAATGTCGAGGCTATCCAGCTCCTCGACAACACTGATATAGTAAGAAGACTTAAAAGGACAAAACCTTTTGAGTTAGTGTATTAAGTTAGTAATGTCAGTGCAGTGAGTGAGTGTGCATATTATAGAACACATGAACAAAGTGTCTTCCCCTTAATAGAGACAGTAAGAAAAGTGTCGATGGACTTAGAATATACTGTACTTAGCAATTTAAGTTATATTAAAATTACTTGTTAGTCTCAACTAGGCTAGATTGTAATAACAATGAGGCATCTATCAACAGAAAGATACATCATTAGAAGGAAAAAAAAAAAAGAAAAAAAAATCCAAAAAAAAAAAAGAAAAAAAAAATCATCCAAATCCGTTGTAGTTTTAGCGTGAAAGAGTAACAAACATCTATCCATTCATCCATCTAAACTTTACATGTATAATATTAGTGGTAGTAATATCATTGTTAGAACCCACACCCTTCGGCGCGTGAAACATACACCGCGCCGAAGGGTGTGGGTTCTAACAATGAGCTCAAGTAGCCGGCGAAGGAAAACATCGTAAGAAAACCAGGGGATTTAGAGTGAGCTGCTATTTTATGTTTTGTAGCGGTGATAGCTCAGTGGTTAGCGCGGTCGGTTTACAGGCGACGGTGCAAACGTCAGAAATTAGCTTGACGAACTGCCGGTGAAGGTAAACATCGAGATAGCATGGTGGTTTCTAGTGCTCGGCTGGCTAGCTACCACCCTCAAATTGAAAACCTGTCGTCAAGCAACTAACAGTGTTCCAACAGTCTTACTTGAGAGCCATTTCAGGCTAAGCGTGTTTACCATCTTCAACTACATCGTCACTGAACATCAGGTAAGCTGTGATCAAACATCTAGCTGGCCGACAATTAATAAAAAACTTACCCACACTCATGCGCATAATTCGGAATTTTATGATTTCAAAAAAAAACGTCGCTAAACATTACTGTGTTCCGGTTTGAAGGGCAACTGCAACTAGCGAAATTACAGGGCTGTTGAGACTAACTATCGACTGTCTCAAAAATAATGAGCGCCAAAGGATCCCCTGGACTTTGTTATTCAAAGTTCTGTGTATCGTTATAATGAGCAGGCGTTATTTCTATCCATAAGGAAAGCGACTCGTACGTATCATGACTTTTGAATTTAAAAAAAAAGATACTTAGAAAAATGCAATGTCATTTTTTTTCTCTTCGCGTTCCTGCAACATTCAGCCAAGATTAATTCATCTATTATGACTTCTAAAGTGTACAAACACAGCTAAAGTTTCGCATGTTGGTATAATAGTGTGATTACCATGCAAATTGTGCCTCCTGAAATACCCGCCGGGAGATCGTATCAGCTTCCCGATTCCCTGAAAGACGTGTTTAAAAAACTTGTTAGGCTTATATCAAGATGGTTTTACGAAGACCTTTGACTGGAGCGATCTACCGCCTTTGAAGTGCGCCGTATTGAAGCGAGAAATGTAGAGGAAGACGACGAATCTATTAATTGAATCGAAGGTATACGACCATCTAATCCGAAGAGATGGGGAAATGGGGAACTAAATTTCTTTAACAAAAAACTGTAGGCTTACTGTAGAAAACGAGATGGTGGCTCTATGGTTCATGTGCTTATGCAGATAAATTGGACGTACTTTAACCACGGACTATTGGTTTTGAGTATTTCCTAATATTAGCAGACTGCTGGCGTTATTAAAATAGATGGCGACTCTACAAGTATTTATAGCGATGCTTTGTACTACAGATAATATTGGTTGTCGTTACTATGACTATAAAAAAATCTGTCTTAATTTAAAAGGATATACACCTGATTGAACTCACAAAAAAATACTAAAATCGGTTCAGTAGTTTGATTTTTAAATCAAAATAACCAGAAAAATATGTAAAATGTAAATGTATGAATTTTGCATTTCTTTGACTTGTAGGTAAGTAGTGTTTTTTTTTGTGTAAAAGTAATGACACGTACGATCTCGTACGTCGTACGTACGTTTTATTCGTCTTATCGTGTAAATCATCTTTCATCATCATCATCATCATTTCAGCCGTAGGGCGTCCACTGCTGGACATAGGCCTCCCCCATTTTTTTTATGTTTTTTTTTTTTTTTTATGTTAAAAGTAATGAAACGTACTAGACGCTCTCCTGATGGCAAGAGACAACGCCTGTCCATGACCATCGCAGCGATACACAGAACTTTAAGTAACAAAACAAAGTCGAGGGCATCACCGCTTTGGCGCTCATTACTTTGAGACTTTTGATAGAGTTAGTCTCAACAGCCCAGTAATTTCGCTAGCTGCAGTACCCTTCAAACCGGAATACAGTAATGCTTACACACTACTGCTTAGCGGCAGAATAACTGGTACTGCGGTGGTACCTACCTAGACGACCTCCTGCTAAGGAGATCTATCCATTGACTTCCATAAAGACCGGTTGGAAGCGGCTCGCATCCAGCGCGTTCCTGCATTTTACATTAAAACAAACAAAACAAACACTGATTCAAAATGAATAAATTTGATAATTTATGATAAAATTAAAAAGCGTAGTACTTGTCAAATTTCTAAAAAACTGTTTCTGTAATTTTTGAAAATGTTTCACCTTGAGAAACTCCTCGCTTTATTGAAGACCTAGCTCCAGTAGGTGTAATTACAATCTAATGTAAATTCAGGTCGTCACACTTAAGTCAGCGTTTCCACAATTTCTCCAGTAAACGTTTAAGAAACTTGAAACGGAGATTCATGATTTATTATTTACTAGCTGCGCCCCGCGGTGTTACCCGCTACATGTTTTCGGGATAAAAAGTAGCCTATGTGTTAATCCAACGTCTTAGTTGCCTCCATACCAAATTTCATCCAAGTCCGTTCTGTAGTTTTTGCGTGAAAGAGTAATAAACATCCATCCATCCATTCATCCATCCATCCATCCAAATCTTTCACATTTATAATATTTTTGGGATGTCAGAATATGACTCGGAGTATATATACATACAAAGGAGCAAACAGGTATTGAAAATAAAAGGATAAGTAGAGCATATGTCCTTACTCACTGAGACATACACATAATCTATCTACACATGTATATTTTATACATACATAAATAAATAAATATCGTAGGCCTATACACACAGCGCCATCTGGCCCCAAACTAAACAGAGCTTGTATACTTTTTTTTGTAAATACATACTTATAATAAATACAGAACATCCAGACACAGAACAAATATTTGTTTATTCACAAAATGTTTTGCCCTGAGTGGGAATCGAACCCACGCCCTTCAGCTCTCAAGGCAGATATACTACCAATGAGCCAACGGAGCTGTCGAAATAATATAATTAAATCGTAAATAGAGTCGAGCCGTATTTGTACATTTTTTTTCAGACGGAGTCGCGTTTACAGCTATTCAACACATAAACGTCAAATGTCATAGAGAAAAATCAATAAAATTAATCAAGGTATCAAAAACCTAAATATTTTAAGGAATTAAATAGATAGGTAAGTATTGGAAGCGTTAGTAAATATCACTTTATAAATAGTGCGAGACGCTCACTTAAAAGAATATACACAGAATATTGTTAAGATGCCAACGACAAATAAGTAGGTATTATTTTCAACATTTCTCCCTGTGGCTCCCTTGAGACTCATTATATAGGGCTTATTGGTATTCTGCTATGGCACAAAACACAAAATTTTGCGTGTTAATCTAATTTGTTTTAATAAAAATGTAACATTTACAACTCTGTATTATGTATTCGAGGTTAATAAAAGTGGACTGGGCTATGTAGGTACCCGCTGAACCATGAATTAAAAATAAATCGAGTATTTTTGTTACTATAATTAAAACGTTGTTGAAACGTTGTAGTGATCATAGCTCAGTGGTTAGCGCAATCGGTTCAAAAGAGGTGGGTTCAAACCCCGAATTGTTGGGGTTGTTGTTTTCATAACCAGCAGCTCAGCTCAGCTAAAGAAAACAGAGGAAACCATAGCATGGGGGTAGGTTATTTTCTAGTACTCAATTGGCTAGCTAGCTAGCTACCCGTCAAGTTGAAAACCTGCCGCCAAGCACCTTACTGTGTATTCCAGCAGCCTCACTTGAGTCAGCTACATTCGGGGCTAAGTCTGCTTTACCATCTTCGACTACAGCGTCACTTAACACCAGGTGAGCTGTGGTCAACACTTAACCTGGTTAAAGGTGATTGGCAGAGGATTTGGACCGAATTATTGTAGACATTTGCTCAACAGTTAAATAAAAAAGTCAATTGACGTATTCTTATTTCTGAGTTCGAGTTAACAGAGGATACAATTTCTAACATCAAAATGTATAATGAATTGAGAGCACTTGACATTAATACAAATACAAATACAAATGTTTTATTGATAACACCAAAGATACAATTCAAGCTAGTCACTATTTGTGTTTACACTCCGTGGAGCATTGATCAATTTTTCATCACATTTTGGTGTTGGAAACTTTTTTATTCATATAATCATCATCAATTCATCAATCAATCATCAATTCTAGTATATCCCCATGCTAGAATTGATGATCTAAACAAAAACTGATCCTATGTCACCGAAAGGGTATTTCATACCGCTTCAGCTTCTAATTTTTACCACACAAAAACCTCTGTATCTGGATCGATAGCCCGGGGGGTATGAGGCCCTTATCGCGGTCTTGTAAACGTCTGTATTTTGTACCAATCGCTGTAAATCTCCCCTGTACTTGTCCACCTATATAATTTATTATTAGATATTTGCTCTGGCCGTTGTGTCCAACATTTGCTCTTTTTACAATCCTTGAAAGTTTTAGGTTGAAACTGTACTATTATCTATTCTGCGCTTGAAACTTTGCTCCACCCTTTTCAGACAAAGCTTCTATGTAATTTACGATTACGTGGTTTAAAAAGAGCCTTTCTTTCGCGAAGCGAGCTTTAAAAAGCTCGAGTCGAAATGAAAGGTCGATGTGGGTTCTTTTTATTGAAATGTGCTTGAGAAATAAAAAAGTGTAAAAATATATACTCTTTATTGTTCATAGCAAATCTATACTATTAAAAAGATGAAAGATTTGATTGTTTATTTGTTTGATTGTTTGTATTGAATAGGCTCTGAAACTACTGGACCGATTAAAAAAATTTTTTCACCGTTGGGAAACTACACTATCCTCGGGTGACATAAGCTACTTTTTATTCTAGTATTATGTAAGTATGATCCGCTAGTATTATATAAGTACACAACACTGTGGAAACTGACGTGGTTTTGATACATGCTAAAGGCACCGGATGTGATCGAAACTAGAGTCAGAGTTGTTTGTTTAAATGATTGTTCTGTGTCTGGGTGTTCTGTATGTATTTACAAAAAAAAAAGTATTTATGTATTCTATCAGTTATTTGACTTCCATCACACAAGCTCTGCTTAGTTTGGGGCCAGATGGCGCTGTGTGTAATGTCCTACGATATTTATTTATTTAATAAGCTTTGCTTTGCAGCTTTGGAGTTTCCGATAAAATTAAACGTGATAAATCCCGCATTAGTAAAACAAAAAGTACACAATAAATAATAGTAGTTTAAAAAAATGCGCTCTTATTTATTGCTAAAAGCGGTTTCTTCTAGGTAAACACTGCACAGACAAATAGATTTAAACATTGTTTTTAGCTTACAATTCATCTACACTAATTATAAAGAGGCAAGATTTGATTTTTGTTTGTTTGTATTGAATATGCTCCAAAACTACTGGAGCGATCTGAATAATTGTTTCATCATTAGAATGCTACATTATCACTGAGTGACATAGCCTATATTTATATTGTTAAGCGAGTTTTGTTTTCTCGTGCAAAGCCGGGGCGAGCTTCTAGTACGTTATATGCAGTATAAAAAAGCAAAACAAAATTATAACAAATTGATAAAATAGATCAAGTTTATTGAGAAAACATACTTATTGTGCAAAAGTCTCCAATCAGTGCGTCCTACCTGTCATGACCTACGGAGCCGCAACGTGGACACTCACAGCGGGAATGGTCCGTAAGTTCAAAGTCGCTCAGCGAGCCATGGAGAGAGCTATGCTCGGCATTTCTCTGAGAGATCGGATCCGAAACGAAGTAATTCGCCAGAGAATTAAAGTCATTGACATAGCTCAGCGTATTAGCAAGCTGAAGTGGCAATGGGCTGGACATATCTGTCGCAGAACCGATAACCGCTGGGGTAGACGTATTCTAGAGTGGAGACCGCGTATTGGCAAGCGTAGCGTAGGACGCCCTGAGACTCGATGGAGTGACGATATACGTTGGACAGCTGGCGGTGGATGGAAGCGAAAAGCCGAAGATCGGGCTGAGTGGCGTGTCTTGGGAGAGGCCTATGTCCAGCAGTGGACTAGTATTGGCTGATGATGATGATGATGATGACTTATTGTGCAATAAAATTTAACTAGCTATTTATTTGTAAGAATACAATACAATGTAACATTTTATTAATAACTGCAAAGTTGCAAGTCATATTCCAATTGATAATTATAACATAAAAATGTCAAAATATGTCAATGTTAATAATAATATGTTAATAACAATAATTTAATAATTACTAACCAATTTTTTTGTTACTCTTTTTTTAATTTCGTCTCTTAGATTAAAATAATTGTTAAAGTCGTAAAACAAGGTCTTTAGCTTGGTTCTGAAGCTCGCGGTGGAAGGTGTATCCCGGACGGGGGCGGGTACGCGGTTGTAGACCGCGGGCCCCAGACTGTATACCGACCTCTGCGACTTGTCGAGACGGTGCGATGGCGTTAAGTTTATTTCATATTTTAAAAAGTGGACTGATCCGGAAATATTTCCTACTGTTTGTTGATAATCAAAACGAGAGTTGATACTTCATGTTTTACTTCCTACTCTGTTATTTACATCTCCTAGATTTAAGGCACGTATGCTGAAATGCCGGGTGATGTCATAGGTTTTTCTGCTACCTAAATAAGTAACAAAATTATAAAAATTCTTTCCCATAATATCTACGGCCTTTTCGTTGTATGTGTAAGAGGTATTTGTGTGTGTGTTTGCCCCGGGAGAGGTCCGGCGGAATTGCCACTTCCTTCCACACCGGACGTCGGCCGGAGCCACTATTTGGAGCCACTAAGTACGAGGGCATCACTATAATAATATTAAAACATGAAAAAACTAAATTTAAACAACACAACAACGTGGTAGTCTTTAGCTGGAGGTCGTCTGGGTAGGCACCACCACATGAAGACGTATATACATATATCATTATCGTCAGCAATAATCTTTCAACTGTATTGTGATTACCATACATACCCATATATCCCTCCTCCCCCCCCCCCTCTGCTTCTTCTTAAAGTTTTTAAAAGTTTAACCTAAATAACTGACGGTACCCCTCCCAAGCGCCGAATTGAACCCAAGCAGCCACGCGAAATACTAAATATATTTTTACATGAATCAAATTTTATTTAATTTTTTGACTTGCTTGTGAGTTGTGATAAAGACAAGAATCTCAATAATAGAATTCGATGTAGACGCTTGCCCATTTAGGTGACGTATCCGCTACGTTTATAGCCATACACTTTAACGTCTGGATTCAGTGCAAAAAAATCGTTTTGGTTTTATGAAGTGTGCATTATTTGTGCCGCTCGGACCCAGTTCGGAGATTTGGTGGAGGACAGATGGTATGGCTTTTGTAGATGAAATGTAGCTGTACCTACTTTTTTTTTTTAATGGTTGACAGGCTAGTTGTTTGACCACAGCTCACCTGATGTTAAGTGAAGGTGTGGTCGACGATGGTAAAGCACACCTAGCCTGGAATAGAACTGGCTCTCAAGTGAGGCTGCCGGAACACACCGTTAGATGCTTGGCGACAGATTTTCAACTAGAGGGTGGTAGCTAGCCAGCCGAGTACTAGAAAGTACCCTACCACCATGCTATGGTTTCCTCGCGATGTTTTCCTTCACCGGCAGCTCAAGCTCAAGCTACTTATGTTTGGCTAGCTTTTATATCATTTTATATTTTAATTTCGGTCGGCTAAATGTTCTTACTCTAACATGACATTTTTGTTTTATTTATGCGGGATAACTCGGAAACTCCGACCTTGTTTTATGACATTGAAGATTATTTATTTCAAAATAAGAGATTATTCAATTACTAGTAAGTAATTATAATTATTTTGTTGACATCTAATGATATTGACATAAATTATCATGTTGACATTTTCAATTATTGATATTTTTAATGTTTTTTTTTTTTTATACGAGTACGAACTGATAAAATATTTGTATTTTGTATTTGTTAGTAAAACAAAAATTGTGTCAAAACTACGTTAGTTTCCATTTCAAAATGGATGGATTAACACCTAGGCTACTTTTTATCCCGAAAACATGTAGCGGGTACATTTAATATGATTACATTAAATCCGCATATATTTAAGAATTAACTAAAGTTAAATTAAAATTCTTTTGCTAAAATTTATCGGCTAAACGGCGCAAGTTTGGTGAGTTACAACTTCGACTGGCGCTGGTCAAATTGTCCTTTGCTCTCAGTCTCTAATATCCGTATTTATTCCAATGGTTATTGTTTCAAAAGGCTATAAGAAAGTTTAACTAAAGTTTGAAAAGTCTTGTAAAGGTCTCTGAATGTCGCCTACATTTCTTAAAGGGTATCTTAGAGTCTCGTAAAATGAAGTGGCCCTCGAACCGGCTTTTATTTGCCTTTTACTGTCCTTCTCAGACCCTTAGCGTAACTACTACTTTAGTGACATTTGTTTTATGGGTCAGGAAATACCCACGATACATGAACAGTTACGACGAAAACTTCTTAGCATTCAGTGGTATCACATCAATATAGCAGCTTAAACCAATGGAACGATCTCGGTGATAATATTATAATTAAAAAATAAATTTATTAAATATAATACAAATATTTTTCTCTAGGCGATAAGAACCCCGGTTTACCCCATATACTTATTATTTTGCTATATTCTTTCTCTCTTTTTTATGTTTCATTTTTTTTTATCGTTGACAAGCTAGTTCGACCACCTGATGTTAAGTGATGGTGTGTTTGAAGATGGTTTAAATCACATCTAGCCTGGAATGGAACTGGCTCTCGAGTGAGGTATGGTGAGGTCTGCATTAACACATGGGCTACTTTTTATCCCGAAAACATGAAGCGGGTAACACCGCAGGGCGCAACTAGTATGTAATAAGCGCCAAAGTAACGTTTGCTGTGAGTTTCTTTATACGATTACTGTTAAACGCCTTTTTATAATTAAATTAGTAAAAAATATCGCATATGTGGGTGTCTTCAATCTAGAGTAAATAGGTTTCTTCTAGGTAAGCGTGCTCCATCTTAGACCACACTACTGCTTAACATCAGGCAGAGTGAGGTCAAACGCTAACCTATTTTAAATAAAAAAAAAAGTTAAAAAAATATCTGTATTCAGTTTTTATGGCTATCAAGCTAACGGGTTGTCTGATGGTAAGCAATCACCGTCGCCTATGGATATTTGCAATAACAAGGGGCACTACAGATACGTTGCCGATCTTTTAAAAGTTAACAACGTTTTAGGTTTTAAACGTTACCAAAGGACCCTGGAATCTATATAGCTGATATAAATAATAATAATAATTAAATTTACAAGTATTTTACAAAATCTGAATTTAATTGAATGTTTAATAATAGTATTTTACAAATTATGTTAAATTTTCAGTAACATTGGTTTTCATTTATTATCTGTCAAAGTCCAAATTACGAGCTTTTAACTATAATAAAGTTAAAAAATTGAGATTTACAAAGTCTTTATCGTAAACGTCCGAACTGCTCTTTGATTATTTTTCAAATATTTTTTTTTATTGTACTTTCACCATTATTCACTTAGTAAATTTAAAATTTCCCATCAGTGACACAGTAAATGTAAAAACATTACATTTTTTAATAACAATTATGTATATAATATATTAGAACAAAACCAATCCGTGGCTTGATTTTTAAAGTTTTCCCCGCATATTTTCTCTGACGCTCTGCTGTAGAGATTTTTCTATCATAAAAGGATATTTTTAATTTTTGAAATACCTTTGCATTACATTCTGGATCTACAAAGGCCTTAGAATGTTCTCGAAACAAAGGGCTTTAATAACACACACAAAGGCAGGCTTTTAGGTGTCGTCTACGAAGTTATACTTAGGATACATTATTGCTAAAAGTGGAAACTTGGTAAAAGTTCGAAAGTGCAAACTTAGCACAAATAATGTTACTTTAAATTACTACTTATTTACTTAGTACTTACTTAGATACACTTACCTGTTTAGGAAAATTGATGACATCAATCTTAGCATAACATTGTACTCTTTGATGAAGTTTGCAATTTTGTATGGTATGTTTACCACACTAGTAAGGTTCATAGTGCATATAAAAGTCAATGAAATATTGTTGATTTGTATTATTTTCCTTATTTAATTCGATATAATTTTAACAATGAAATTGTAATTTTGATGTGCCTTTTTTGTCCAGGGAAAATACTTTGTGTATATCACCGGCCCTGGGGCGGGCACGGTGGTTATGCGGGACTCTCCGTCCTAATAACGGCCTACCCACAAAAACCCTGGAGTGTTCCACCTCGACGCTTTGTGTCGAGGCTGCGGGCACGCTTTCGCACTCTACCGCTTGTCCTCTCGGACACCACCTCCAGGTCGCCAGTTGTTACACTAATTAATTAATTTTATTTCTTCTGTATTGGTTTTTTCAATGTGTGCAATAAAGAGTTAATCAATCAATCAATCAATCACCTCGGAGCCCAGACTCTCTTGCCATGAAGACGATGTGTCGGAACACCAAACACATCGTCATCCACCTCGGTGACCACCACCGCAAAAAGAACGTCAGACGGCCCCACTACTAATACATATCTACTAATATCTATCCAATCCTACTAATATTATAAATGCGAAAGTTTGTGAGTATGGGTGTATGTTTGTTACTCTTTCACGCAAAAACTACTAAATGGATTTTGATGAAATTTGCTATGGAGTTAACTGACACCCTGGATTATGGAATACATTGGCTGCGTTTTATCCCGAAAACATATAGCGGGTAACACCGCCAGTGTAGTTTTATAGTCAGTAAAATTATTTTATTCTATTCTATTGTTAAGATTTTTTATGAGGTATAGACTATAGCTCAATAGATATTAAGTGACGGTATGATCAAAGATGATAGTAAGCAACACGGCGTTAAATGCTTGGCGGCAGATTTTCAAGTTTTAGGTGGTAACCCAGCCGAGTACTAGAAATTATCGCGTTATGGTGTCTTCACGACGTTGTCCTTCAACGGTAGCTCAAGCTCATTGTTGGGATTTGAACCAACGATTTCGTTATTTGTCTATACTATTATAAAGAGGAAAGGTTTGTTTGTTTGTAATGAATAGGCTCCGAAACTACTGGACGTTGGGAAGCTACACTATCCCCGGGTAACATAGGCTTTTCATCCCTGTATTCCTTCGGGAACTACACGCCCGTAGTTAATAAATACACTTGCTTATTAAAAAAATGTTATACATATTAAATGATACAAAAAAAGTACTTAAGTATTCTATCAAGCTTTGCTTAGTTTGGGGTCAGATAGCGCTGTGTGTAATATGCTACGCTTGGACCCTATGCTACGATATTTATTTATTTATTTATGTTCAATCCTATTTTAAAGCACTGCAACCTATTTTAAAACTCTCATATTAAAAACTAAATCTTACAACTGTCAAAAATCCATCAAACAAAAAATCATGAACTAATAATACTCGACTAAAATCTTACAGCGACAATTTCGCAATGAAATTTTATAAATGTTAAAAAAATGGGTGACAAATCTTCACAGAAATGTTACCCGATGCTCGAAAAGCTGGTAAGTCGCTTTTTGACATCCATGGCCTTAGAGATCCCTTGTCAAATCACCTCAAAAGTACTAACGTGACGGAGCGTTTTTAGTTATTCAACAGTACCAGGTATTTTCGGTAGTTCTAGAACATCACTAGAACATGTTTAGCGTTCCCATTCTAGATCGCTAAACTGTAGTTTTATTCATCTAGAGAACGCTTATGAGAAACCAAGTACCTCTGAGCATCCACAAATATAATTTAAACTATAATTATTATTATTATTTTAGCCCACTTTGTCCCACTGCTGGGCAAAGGCCTCCCTCTCTTCCACGCCTCTCCGTTTGATGCTATTGAGGTTCACTCCTTGTTGGGGGCATCGCGCTCATCTTTTCACCGTCTTCTAGACCGGCCTGGTGGCCGTTTAACCTCCGGGACCCAGTCGGTGGTGGTTTTCGCCCATAACTCCGGTGGCATAAACTATAATAAGACAATGAATCATACCATGCGCCCAGCCCTGTTGGCTCATTGGTAGCATGTCTGCTTCAAGAGCTGTGGAGCGTGGGTTCGATTCCCACCCAGGACAAGCATTTTGTGATATAAAACAAATGTTTGTTCTGTCTTGGTGTACTGTATGTATTTACAAAAAATATTTCAGTATTCTATCAGTTGTCTGACTCCCATAGTACAAGCTTTGCTTAGTTTGAGGTCAGATGGCGCTGTGTGTAATGTCCTACGTTATTTATTTATTTTTATTAACTAGCCTTATAGACTAAACGAACTAATGCTTACAACTTATCAATAAATAGGTTTTAGTTTGACCTCTAACTCTCCTGATGCTAAACGAAGATGCGGTCTACGATGGAGCACGATTATCTAAAATTAATCGATACACATACGATTTGAAAGCACCTAGATTGTATCTACCGGTGAACACCCACTCGGGCATCAAATTTGATTGTGGTTCATATGATGAAAGTGGAAACCTACCGTTATGTTCGAGTTTTTCGCTAATCAACAATAAAAACGGTGACACTTTAAGAGCTACGGGCGGTCTGATAGTAGAATGGGTAGAGTGGAATGACGACTCATTAATGGTCCACACTTATGTGTTGTTGTTTGATGGTTAGACAAACACTACGACACTTTTTTTTTTCTTATGGCTTTTTTAAATTAAGATTACATACATTTTTTTTATGGTTGACATGCTAAGTACTTGACTACAGCTCACCTGTTAAGTAACGGTGTGGTCAAAGATGGTAATTGGCTCTCAAGTAAGGGTGCTGGAATACACCATTAGATGCTTGGAGACAGATTTTCAACTTGAGGTTAGCAGTTGAGGACTATAAAGTACCCTACTACCATGCTATGGTTTCCTCACGATGTTTGCCTTTACCATTTTGAAGTCAGCGCATATACTTTGCTAACTTAGAATATAAATAAATAAATATCATAGGACATTTGCCCCCAAACTAAGCAGAGCTTGTGCTATGGAAGACAGATAGCTGATAGAATACTTAAACACTTTTTTTTTTGTAAAGACATAATTATAATACATACAGTACACCCAGACACAGAACAAACATCAATGTTAGTCACATAAATGTTAGTCCTGAGTGGGAATCGAACCCACGCCCTTCAGCTCTCGAAGTAGACACAATACCAATGAACCAACAGGGCTGTCGATAGTAGTTATTTATTAAGTGTTAAACAACTAAATATAGAGTTAACTATATTTTTTTAATCGTGATTACCGTTTCACGTCATGTTATGGCATGTCGTGTATATTGCGGAGCCATGAATGTATTAGTCACTCCATTGAGACAGTGGCGTCACAATAAGCAAAAATAAATTTAAATACAAATTTGGTTGGTTTGTTCGCAGAACGCGCGGTAAATACCAAAATTTACAAGTCCCTGTTGTTTTCAATTGAAGTCGTAGACGACATAGCTAATAACATGTATGTGAATCAGCAACAGTGGCGAAGGGCCTTTCTCGGACATTCTGTATGTATCTATACAAATAGCTAGCTTTTATTTAGAAAGAGCGACGAAAAAATAACATTCGTATCGAGTAAGAGATTATTTTTTAGTTTATTTCCGCCTAAAAGTTATTTTGGTTACAACAGTGACGAGGATTGAATTTAAATATGTATTACAAAAACACACTCGCGTGCTTTGGTTTTACACAAACATTTTTCGTTTTAAACTACAAGGGCTCACCGGAAGACCAGCGCTGGTCATACCGCTTAGTATGACCAGTATTATGGAGTGAGCCCCTATTTTGTAACTGTTTGTCTCTGTTTTTGTGTTTCTTTTAACTTAACAACAATTTTGAAATATCTATCCGGAATATTCCTATCTGATATACATTTCAAATCTAAAACAATTAAAAATATCTAGTTAAACGTGTTACGTGTCGACTCTTTGAGCGCTTAGCCAAAAAGAGCATATAAAGACTTGTCGTTATTTTAATTCTATATTTAATTTAAAGTATCAAGATATTTAGAAATATATCGGCGAAATATTTAAAAATTGTGTCCAAAACAATTTTTAAGCAGAAACGCATTAAAAATATATCTCTTGAATACTCAAAATGAATTTCCGTAAAGTGCATAACGCCTAAATCAATTAATATTCATACCATTTATTATTTCATCTACACTAATTTTAAAAAATAAAATTATTTATTTAATCAGCTTGTACCTACTAGCGGCTTCTCCGAAACTACATTGTTCATGTCAAAAATATTTTCACCAATAAATAATTATACAGATATAATCTTCAGGCCGGACATAAACCAATATTAAGGGGTAAAGCGGGATCTTTGATCGTCGTCACTCACCGTGGAGTGACGATGGTTGTGCCCGAGTGCCTTGGTTATAGAAGTTCTTTTGCTTCAGTTCAGCGTATCACGGCCAATATGCAGCGAATACGGAGAAGGCACCGTTGTGAATGTCTTGAAAAACTGGCTGAGGACACATGAAGAAGCTCAGGTACTTGGCATGTGATATTTTTTAAAGGGTAGTTTCTCAGATGTTTTATTTTCTATAATCAGTGGATGATGTTCAACAGCTATTATACTTCTTTTATAGTTGACAATTTAAGTAGTTGAACTGTCACCAAATGTTGACGTTGTGGTTGAAGATGTTACGGTAACCAGCCAAATAGAACTGGATTGCAAGTGAGGCTGCCGGAACACACCGTTAAAGGCTTGGCGGCAGATTTTCAACTTGAGGGTGGTAGCTAGCTAGCCGAGTACTAGAAAGTACCTTATCACCATGTTATGGTGTCCTTGCGATGTTTTCCTTCACCGGCATCTCTACCTCATTGTTGGGGTTTGAACCAACGCCCTATTATGCTATTTTCTATATTTTACTAGTGTATCCGGCTGTTCATTATTCTATAATTAGCAGGTGATGTTCACCGGCTGCACTATTTTATAATTGGCAGGTGATGTTCAGAAGCTGTACTATTTTCTATATTTAACAAGCGATGTACAGCTGTTCTATTTTCTGTAATTGGCAGTTGTTTTTCATCAGTTGCACGGTTTTCTATAATTGGCAAGTGATGTTCACCAGCTGTACTATTTTCTATATTTAACAAGCAATGTACAGCTGTTCTATTTTCCATAATTGGCAGATGATGTTCACCAGTTGTACTATTTTCCATTCTTGTCAGGTGATGTTCGCGAGTGTGCTGGTGGTAGTGGGGCTGTGGTGGCTGGTCCGTACTGTTCTCACGCTGCTCATCAACTTGGTCTGTCCACTTCTCGTCGTGTTGCTGGCTGTGGTTAGAGCTTAAAACCCTATCGTATCATAATTAGATCACTATACAGAATGACCGAGAAAGCTGTCTGAGAACTCTTACGAAATCCTTCTGTTAAAATTTCAAATCACGATCGGCGGTTTATTTTTATAAATTGTCCTCTTTTTTACTAATTTTTTTCTTCTAAATAGGTTTGCGTTTGACCACACTCTGCCGGATGTTAAGCAAGATGTAGTCTAAAGTAAAACACGCTTACCTACAAAAAACCTGTTTACTCTGGATTTGAAGACACCCAAATTGTAGCAGAGAGACAGAGGCAGAGAGGTCCACCATGCTGGCCAAAAGTTTTCGGACCTATTGTCTTCGAAAACATTTAGAAGTCTCAAATATGAAAATTTTCTTCCTATGTTTTCCTTTACCATTTGAAGTTAGGAGCAATACTCACATTAAAAAATAAAATAAATAAATAATAATAAATGATTTATTTATTTTATTAAGAAAAGCAGAAATGCGCAGACAAAAAAGTGTTTAGTGATTATTAAATAAATGCTTTTGTTTCTTTTCATCAGGTATGTGTACCACAGCTGCGATCACCCCTTCTCGGCCAAAACTATCCTATGTTGGCTAATTTGATAAAAAGTATCTTGTTGAAAATCGCCGAAAACATACATGCATAGTAAACATTTGTAAGTAATGAATAGTGTTCTTGAATCACAAGGCAACGTCAAAATATAACGTGGAATTTCCTAACACATTTTTATTTCATTTCTTATTGTTTTAAGTAGGTTAAAAATTAAAAAGAAGCAAAATTACTCGCGACTTCAAGACAATAAATTTAAATTAAAAAAAACCAATAACAATAACAACGGTTGTAACTAACAGTACCTTCCGGCAGCCTCACATGAGAATAAGTTTCTTTCTAGGCTAGGTGTGTTTACCGTGTTTGACTGCACCATCACATGTGAGCTGAGGTCAAACGCCTAGCCTGTCAATTATAATAAAATATTGCAAATACAAATACAAATGCAAATATTTTATTGAAAACACCAATGTTATAAGTCACTTCAAAATTTTAAATATGTCATTAAATGGGTTTTAAAACACCAATTACATGTCAAAATAAGGTATGTCAATATCCAAACATGTCAATATAAAAAAGTTGTCAATTTAAAAATACTCTCAATATTGCAAAAAAAATTAAGCGGCGTGTCTTGAAAAAAGTTTAATGTCCAGCGATGGACTATGATAGTGATTAATTAGGAATTAAGTCCTTCTTTGTTACGACATTTGACCCGCTCTGTTCCACTAACACCTGCGCAGCCAGACAAAGAAAAATCCAAAAAACTTAAATTAAGTCGACGACAAAAATTGATGTCAGCGTCAGTATGGTATCACAGGGTTGTTGAAACACGTAACTCTATACGTCATTTGGACGCGACACCTTTACCACCGCGAGGCACTAACTTACCCTCGTAAACTGCGTATCTATGATAGGGCTGTCACTATCTAGTTTGAAATTTGTAGCGATGATAGCTCAGTGATTAGCGTGGTCGGTTCGCATGCCAGGGGGCGTGGGTTCCAACCCCAACAATGAGCTTGAGCTGCCGTGAAGGAAACATTGTGAGGAAACCATAGCATGGTGGTAGGGTACTTTCTAGTACTCGGCTGTCTAGCTGCACCCTCAAGTTGAAAATCTGTCGCCTAGCATCTAACAGTGTGTTCCTGCAGCTTCACTCGAGAGCCAGTTCCATTCCAGGCTAGGTGTGCTTTACCATCTTCGATCACACCGTTACTTAACATCAGGTGAGCTGTGGTCAAACACCTAGCTTGTCAAAATGTTTTTTTTTGATCAATCACAAAAGCAAGTATTGTAACGTTTTTGTTTTACTGATACGGGATTACACTTTTTTTTTATTTACCTGGAAAACAAACAGCTGCTAATTGAGAAAATAAATAGGAGATAAGTTATCTAGATTATGTTTAAGTGCCCCGAGCCATTGTATTTTTTCCAAAACTAATGTTTTTTTGAGTGGTGTTTAATTCAAGTACCGAATTACAAGTGCCAGTTTGATAAAGTGATATAATGTGGTGAACCATGATTTTTCGTGTGGCTTCCAAAACTTCATCGAAGCTTATAGTAAAGTCGCCACTACTTTACTAAAACATGACGGGCTTTGACTGACATGGACTGCCCTTGACCAAAACTGGACTTTGACTACTTTTTAACTAATGAAACTTTAAATAATCAAAATAAATGCACAAAATGCGACGCCGAAATCTAAGCAGAAAAAGAGCTATTATGACGTCTTCTTAATAGACGGGTGGGAGTAGGGTAGGAGGACAATTGCGTGACATCTTAGTCAAAAATTTCTAATTAAAAACCACTTATAGCTATAGGAATTATTTTAAAAGACACTTGACTGCATCGCTAACATTGAAAAAGTGAGTTACTCGCTGATGCAGGACATGAAGTTAAACCGATATGATATGGGTGTGTTCACTCATATCTTAGCGGCTCCGACGTCTAAGGCCGCAGGGCGGATTTTTAAAATGCTCAAGCATTAGCCAGTGGCATCCTAGATAGAGGTATTAGTTGGATGTTTGTATCAGAATGATAAATAGTTGTAAATAGTTATAGAACGATGGGACTGACATGTCAGTGTTGACAAAAGTCCCAAAATAAACAAAGATTTAAAAAACGTAAAAGTGAGTCGATATTTTTCGTATTCATTTTCCTAGTGCCACCCCTACGACTGCTTCAGTATGTGTGTGAGAGACAGATGGTTCAAATATAACGCGAATATGCTTTTGATGGTTAACATTGTTGTTAAGAGCTGTCTATTACAGACGCTTTATTACGTTAGCATTGACGTATGCCATACGATTTGTTGGTAACGGCCTGAATACGTCACTGTGGACGCGATTTCACGTTAAGTGCAATCCACTCACGAAAGAGAACAAAAATCACTCATAATCTTTTTAGTGGTTATTCATTCGCAAGTTTAAGGTAGCTAGCGTATTACACCTATTAAGTAGAATATGTATACCAGTCGAATAAATTTGCAAAAAAAATTGGTAAACTATAGTGTAGTTTACGTCAAAATATGTTATTTTGTTTTTTTATCAATGTTATGTTGTTTTATTTGCAAAGTTGTTCTACGAAGAGCAGCAGCAAAGGTTTATCGCATGGTACGACGACGTCACACATTGCTTGGTGCCCACGCTTACGTGACTGAATTACTAAATTAAATAAAGAACTAAATAAAATCCGTATGAACGCATAACGTAGCCATGCGAAGCGTAGCCATACGTAGCGTAGCAATAAGTAGCGTAGTCATGCGTAGCGTTGCCATGTGTAGCGTAGCCATACATAGCGTAACAATAAAAAGCGTAGTCATGCGTAGCGAAGCCATGCGTAGCGTTGGCATGTGTAGCATATCCATGTACAACGTAGTAATTTGGTCATTTTCGGTAATCATAATAGCGGAAAGTTCTCACAAGTTTACAGTAATTCAGTTATTCATTGTGATACTTTTCTTAAATTATCCTGAGACCAGCAAAACTTAGCTAATTTGATGAAAAAAATTACAGTAAATATAGTATATTTTCAGACCTCCCCACGGAGTTTCATAATAAACGACGGTCTTAATTCAGCGGCCAGAAGTATTTGTCTTCAACCGCAATACACACACAAGTCAGTATACCAGCTCTCATGGTACATAATGTCTTTGAGAGCTAGTTACTACGATAATAATTTTAAATGAACCAAAAACCAATTGTTTCGAAATGTTTCTTTATGAAATTTTAATTATGCACAAGCGTCAAACATATATGATGTAGCGATGATAGCTCAGTGGTTAGCGCGGTAGGTTCGCATGCCGAAGGGCGTGGGTTCAAACCCCAACAATGAGCTTGAGCTGCCGGTGAAGGAAAACATCGTGAGGAAACCATAGCATGGTGGTAGGGTACTTTCTAGTACTCGGCTGGCTAGCTACCACCCTCAAGTTGAAAATCTGCCGCCAAGCATCTAACGGTGTGTTCCGGCAGCCTCACTTGAGAGCCAGTTCCATTCCAGGCTAGGTGTGCTTTACCATCTTCGACCACACCTTCACTTAACATCAGGTGAGCTGTGGTCAAACAACTAGCCTGTCAACCATAAAAAAAAAAAAAAAAAATTCTGTAATAAATAGTTACTATTGTGTTTTGTACCAATTTAAAATACGCCTTGACCAAAATAAATTAACACCCTAAACTTTGTTTTAAAGTAAAGAAATGAAAAAAGTGATGATGTGACCGAAGATGAAACACGCTTGCCTAGGAAATTGTTTTTTAGTTAATTGAGTCATGGTTTCGTCTCGAGATATGACCAAACATCTTGACAAAAGGCAAAAAAGGAATAGATATTGGATAGTCCCCTCTTTAAACTAGGAGCCACGGATAGTCCGCTATGCCGTGGCCGCTTGCAAGAGAATGAAACTGTAGAACATGTTTCTGTTCTACACACAGAACCGAACTAGAATTGCCACTAGGTACACTAGCTAGATCGCTATCATCCATGACGCCGCAACACCTTGAATACTTCTCGTCATTAATGTCATGAAATATTCCACCCAACCCACATTTGATTGCTTGATTGATTAACTCTTTATTGTACACACTAAAAATAAAACAATACAGAAAAAAACAACTTCATTTCAAATAGGTGTAACTGGCGACCTTATCGCTAAAAGCGATCTCTTTCAGGCAACCTTAGGATGGAAAGGATCAGAGGAAGAAAAAGACGGTGTGTTTCAATAACGAGGATATGCACATAGGAAATACATACTGGCATAGTAGACTGGAGCCAGTACTATGCCAGCGGCCCAGGAGTTGGGTTGGCTTGGGTAGATGCTGGTAGGGTACAAAACACTCCAAGCTGGACTTATCGCCCCACTTTGAATAAAAGAATAGTTTGGTTACTGAATACGTCGTTACACGGTGATTTCGTCCTCTAGCCATGCTCAGAACAATCATGGTGACTACGTGACAGGGTAACTTCAGTTTTCCTTATCTTATGGTATTATTCAATATGCCAGTTTCAAATTCGGCTCGTGACAATATATTATTATAATGTTACTCTGGAAACTGGCGTAAATTTGACTATATTTTTGTTTCATAGGAGATTAATGACGTTGGATACACCGACTACAATTTCGGCCACATCCAGTGACCTTTTTAAAGGAGTCAATGTAGAATAAGACGCGCGCGCGGCATTGTCACGTGTGAGTTATCTTGTTAAAGTAAAATATTTGTGATTATTTTTCCGACCCAAATATCGACCAATAGAATTGCACCATTCGACGTCACGTGGTACAACCTACATGGTATTATACTGATTATTTTTCCGACCCAAATATCGACCAATAGAATTGCACCATTCGACGTCACGTGGTACAACCTACATGGTATTATACTGATAATTTTTTGAAAATTTTCTCGTTGTACCACGTGACGTCGAATGGTGCAATTCTATTGGCCGACATTTGGGACGGAAAAATAATCCCCCGAATACCACACGAGCTTCAAAATTATCTGGCATTTCCCTCAAGGTTCCCTGCAAACAAATAAAGTCGTCAAGTTTTTCAGGTTAAAAAATCACTCGCGCTTCTTCGCGCTCGTGATTTTTTAACCTGAAAAACTTGACTCCTTCATTTGTTTGCAACGAACCTATCGGGAAATACCCGATAATTTTGAAGCTCTTGTGGTATTATAAGTGATAATTTTTTGAAAATTTTCTCGTTGTACCACGTGACGTCGAATGGTGCAATTCTATTGGCCGACATTTGGGACGGAAAAATAATCCCCCGAATACCACACGAGCTTCAAAATTATCTGGCATTTCCCTCAAGGTTCCCTGCAAACAAATAAAGTCGTCAAGTTTTTCGGGTTAAAAAATCACTCGCGCTTCTTCGCGCTCGTGATTTTTTAACCTGAAAAACTTGACTCCTTCATTTGTTTGCAACGAACCTATCGGGAAATACCCGATAATTTTGAAGCTCTTGTGGTATTATAAGTGATAAAACAAATATTTTTTTCGAAATGTACAGAATGACATATACGCCATTGTTATGACACGTGGGCACGTGTCATAACAATGGCGTATATGTCAATCCCGTACATTTTTTACTTGTCTATTTGGGTTACCGCTATAATCTAATATAACAGTGTTTTGGCGTCGCGTTTTAGCATTTGCCAGTGTCAAGTAATTATATATTTTCAAGTTTCAAAAGTTAAATAAGTGCCATCGTAGCTAGTTTTAGTCAAATTCGTATTTGTCAAGTCCAAGTTTGTGTCAGTTAATTCCAGTCATGTTTTAGTAAAGTAGTGGCAACTTTACTACAAAGCTTCGATGGAGTTTTGGAAGCAACACGAAAACTCATGTTTCACCACATTATATCATTTTCCCACACTCGCGCTTGTAATTCGGCACTTTATGAATAAAACACCACCACTTTTATGCATAAACACTCGACAAAACACTAATTTTAGAAAAAAATACAACGGAGCGACACGACTCTTCCCGCGTTCCCGCCAAAACTTTATAACAGTGTTTTTTTTTTTTTTTGGTTTTGGCGTTGCGTTTTAGCATTTGCCAGTGTCAAGTAATTATATATTTTCAAGTTTCAAAAGTTAAATACGTGCCATCGTAGCTAGTTTTAGTCAAAGTCGTCTTTGTCAAGTCCAGTTCGTGTCAGTTAATTCCAGTCATGCTTTAGTAAAGTAGTGGCAACTTTACTACAAAGCTTCGATGGAGTTTTGGAAGCAACACGAAAACTCATGTTTCACCACATTATATCATTTTCCCACACTCGCGCTTGTAATTCGGCACTTTATGAATAAAACACCACCATTTTTATGCATAAACACTCGACAAAACACTAGTTTTGGAAAAAAAATACAAAGGAGCGACACGACTCTTCCCGCGTTCCCGCCAGAACTCTATAACAGTGTTATCTACATCTAATACGAAATTAAACCTCTTATAATTATGTTCTTCATTTATTTTGTGAAAAAACCTTTTTGTTTTGTTTTTTGGTTGATCGACTATGTTTATGATTAAGTTTGTAAAGAGGCAACAAAATACAAAACCAATACTTGCCTATTGCCAAAATCAACACTTCTAGTTGGTACGATGTAATGAAATCCAACTTTTGAATAACAATTTGAACAATAATTGTCCTTGAGACGAACGAAACTGTTTTATTCCACGTTGCTCACTGATCTCTGATACGAAATAGGTATTTACTAAGTTTATACGGGGTGTTCAAATAGGTTTAGCTGTGGGTACAAGGACTTGTGTTGTTATTACATACGTCGTTTGACAGTTCTGTTACATTTCGTCGTATGGATTCTGACATATCTCATAAATATGGCTTAGGAAATAATCCATTATCCTTAGTTCATTCTGAGATGATAGTTCAATAGTAACCACGATTGGTACACATGCCTAGGGGTGTGGGTTCACGCCTCAATAATGAGCTTGAGTTGCCGTGAACATTGTGAGGTAATCATAGCATGGTGGTGGGCTATTATCTAGTACTCAGCTGGCTAGCTACCACTCTTAAGTTGAAAATCTGCCACCAAGCACCTAACGGACTTCACTGCTGTCTTCACATCTGGCAGCGTCACTTTAAAGCTAATTTTGTTCCCCAGTGCCAGCTTCGACCGCACCGTCACTCAGCACCAGGTAAACTATGATCAACTAATGGTCGGTATGGCCTTACTGCCCAAGCCATTCACCTGCTCATCAACCACAATTCGCCTAAAAATTAGACTTTTTCTCTGCTGCTGCCTACACTGGTAATAGTAACAATAATTAGCAATAATTAATTAGTGTAATTAATTCAATGTATTATGATATTTATTCTAACTAATATTATAAATACGAATGTAGGTTTGTTTGTTTGTTACGCTTTCGTGCGTAAACTACTCAACGGATCTGGGTGAAATTTTGCATGTAGGTACTTTAAGTCCTGGAATAAGACATGGGATACTTTTCATTATCATCATTCATAATCAACTACTAAAAACAAGCGGGTAAAACCGCGCGGCTTTATAAACCTGGATTATTTTTAACCAACTCCAAAAAGAAGGAGATTCTCAATTCGACTATGTTTTTTTGTATGTCAATGTTACGCGATTATTCCGCCAATTACGAATCGATTTTGATGAATCTTTTTTTTTTTGTTTGTAGATCATACTTCAGAGATGGTTCCATATAAATTTTATCGTAATCGATCGAGTGGTTTTAAAAAAATCAACAAAAATAAAAAAAATTGTATGTATCGATTATATTATCGTTTACTCCGAAACCTCGCTGTTTCGTTGGAGCAGTGCGTTTCGTTGGCCTAGCAGGGTCATGGAGTCGATTTTTTAAGTTGTAAATTTGTATATATATACAAAGCGCACAGCACACACACATTTGGAATAATCTATAAGCACAGGGAGAGATACTCCCTGTAAAATAAAATAAAATGTAAAAAGCAGCCTTTTTCAGTCGTAGGTACTCATAAAATTATTGGTAAAGAATTGAGAGCAATCTTTTAAAATATTAAAGAATCTGATTTCGAAGATTCACTGTTCCAAATATTTTGTGACGCCTTTTACAATAGCTATTGTTTCCGACCGAGTGAAAATGGAAAATAATTTTACACTTTCGACAAAGTTTGGTTGAATATAATCCAGTTTGGAAGCGGGCAACCACGAAGTGTTCCGAAGGACTCAAGTTTCTCGCGAGCGATTATGTAGATTCGATTCGGAACCTTTGATTGAATTCTTAGAAGTGATAGGTGAATTAAAGAGCTTTTGTTGAATCTCTGCTGCTAGTATGTAACAATAGTTTAGGTTAAGCCTTCGTGTAACTGAGTATAGTATTATTTGTAGTGATGATAGCTCAGTGGTTAGCACGGTAGGTTCGCATGCCGAAGGGCGTGGGTTGAAACCCCAACAATGAGCTTGAGCTGCTGGTGAAGGAAACCATAGCATGATGGTAGAGTACTTTCTAGTACTCGGCTGGCTAGCTACCGCCCTCAAGTTAAAAATCTGCCGCCAAGCATCTAACGGTGTGTTCCGGCAGCCTCACTTGAGAGCCAGTTCCATTCCAAGCTAGATGTGCTTTACCATCTTCGACCAGACCTTCACTTAACATCAGGTGAGCTATTGGCAAACACCTAGCCTGTTAACCAGTAAAATAAAATACGTCACGTAAGGGGCGATCAAGGTACGTAGAACAGAATGATGACATTTTCTCAACAGCGCCCGTGAGCTGCCTTTCGATTTCAAAGATGGATGTCGCACAGTGGGAGCGCCTAGTCGCCTTGATCCCCATCCACTGTCTCCTCTGAGCAAACCACCAGCCCCCTAGCCTCCAAACGCTGATCCACTGGAATCAGATCTGCCACCCCAGCCTTCTCCTCTGGAATTCAATTCACTCCCACTGTTCAGCCAGACACTACCACTAGTTTGCCAGTAAGACGATGTTACCGGCTGGCTAGGTTTGTTCAGCCATGGCCAGCTAGCCCAAGTAGGATTTGGGTCCGGATTGCTCACCCCCGCAGCCAAGCAACAAAACAAAGCTAACAATCGGTACATTGTATCCTCACAACACTTGGCAAATTAACCCTACTACTACATGACTGCGTTTATAAATATGAAAGTCTGAGATAATGGACACCGATATGGAAAATACAGTACGAGAATAACGTTCATCGGATACCAAGAAACTGCTGATGTTTACATTTTATACGTTATGAAGTGATGTTGCAAATTGAGAAATAAATAATTGTTTCTAAAAATTATCCTGTAACTTCATACCACAGAATAATGTATGTATCATATCTCTTAGTTAAAATAATTATCATTTTTATATCACTATAGCGAATATAATATATACTCAACATAACCTACACTTCATACAGCCCTGTTGGCTCATTGGTAGCATGTCTGCTTCAAGAGCTGTGGGGCGTGGGTTCGATTCCCACCCAGGACAAGCATTTTGTGATATAAAACCAAATGTTTGTTCTGTGTCTGGGTGTACTGTATGTATTATAAGTATGTATTTACAAAAAAAAAAAAATTAAGTATTCTATCAGTTATCTGACTCCCATAGTACAAGCTTTGCTTAGTTTGGGGTCAGATGGCGCTGTGTGTAATGTCCTACGATATTTATTTATATTTTAAAAAAACAATATTACTTATTTCATGAACATTAAGTAAAATGACAATAATTAATATTAGTAAATAAATATATATAAATATTATTAATATTAAATAAAATATAAATGATTATTATTAGTGTTAAATAAATAAAAATAAAAATCGTAGATATTTCCGTATAATTTTATTATGTAGGTATTATTTATTTTTGTAGGTATTTAAGAGGGGTCGAGTCTCTCTAGCTCCATACCTAAGAGGGAAGCTTGCTAGGGAACTGACGCTGTCGGGGCCGCTCTAGTCCGCTTACACTCCAGTTTATATTTCGGGGAGATAACGTACCCTTGTCTCACTCGACGAAATGTTTTATTAACTGGTTCTGGACTTAAATGGTCATGGTTGCGACGTTATACAGACATCAACATCTCGTATATGTATGAATATGAAAAGTATTCTATCCGGTTTTTGTTCTAAAAGATCATGTTTCAAAATCATTTATTAAAATTACAATAATGCTAATGCCATTAAACTAAATCTAAAACTATTATGATAATAACTCCTAAGTTAGGATTCAGCAAAGATTCTCTCACTGGGGAATGCTCTACGCAGGTGGATGAGTGTAACATCAATATACTGATTCGCGCAGTTGGAGTTGTAATCTCCAATCTTGTGTGCATACGGTAAAGCCACGATCAGCAACTCATTGTTGTAAGTCCAAGCAGCCCCGTGAGTGTTCACAAACTCCGGCAAGACTTTGATATCGACGTAAGTCAAGTCGCATATATTATTTCCTTGTCTGGGATGATGGCCATTGATGTATATGACTTTATGTTTAATTTTCACGACAAAGTTCGCGCTGGTGAACTCTGGGAGGTAAACTTCGAGGCGATACGAATTGCCTCCAAAGATTTCTCGGGCGGGGAACGTGGGAAATTGCTTGCAAGTGTCTTGCACCTTCTTGTCCAGTTCTATGAGATCATTGGATAAGCTATTAAACATATTGTTAGCGGCGTTCCATTTGCTTCTATCGCATGATCCGAATGATTGGACAGATTTCGTTAGTAAAAAAGCGAAAAAAACGTAGAAATACATTTCCGTCTTAATGATATCTGTTTGGGTAAATTTTAAGAATGAAGTGTGGAGTGTGCTGTTGATGGTATTTATTATAAAAGATAAGATCGCCGTTTTTGTAAATAATATGTTATGTAAATATATAACAAGTAGAGGTTAAAACTCAAGTACTAAAATTTTTACTACCGAGGTATCAGCTAGAGTTATTGCGGTAAGATTTCACACATAAACAGCAATATGTCGCAATAAGCTATTTAACCGCTGGCTCTTTGTAAAGAGTCTGTCTTACAAGATCACAAGATTTTGATCGTATGCTACCTCATCATGTTTTAGTCGTCATATGTACGAGTATCGTAAAACACTACATAGTCAAAAATGTAACATTTCTGGCTACAGTTTAGACTTGAGATGATATTTTGTACATTGTATGTAGCGATTATAGCCCAGTGGTTTGCGCGGTCGGATCACATGCCGAAGGGCGTGGGTATAACCCCCAACAATGATCTTGAGCTGCTGGTGAAGGATAACATCGTGAGAAGATCATAGCGTGGGGGTAGGGTACTTTCTAGTACTCGACTGGCTAGCTACCCTCAAGTTGAAAACGTCTCGCAAAGCATCATCACTTGGCTGATTTTTTATTTTCAACACATGAACTGTAAGTTCCCATGATTCAAACTTTTCTTATTTCGATCCTAGATGGCACTACATATGTTTATAAAATACTCGTATGTTAATAGCCCTCAAAAAGTACTTTCTAGTACGATACAACATTATACATTAACCTTTATTTTTAATACCATATGGAGGAGATACTGATATCTTTTATTTTAACTTCGAATTCCGAATATGTTGAAACTTAAGTGATTTGTCATTTGGATTGCGTAAGTATAAACTTATAGACTAAAAGCGACATATCGATACCCCAACCTCATTAGCGACCATGTAAAAACACTGTACCTACATAGACGACCCCAAAAAACTGTCTTATTCCCACAGCTCTAGAATTGAATAAGGTGACATTAATAATTCATATACTACTTGGTGGTAGATCTCCTTAGCAGGAGGTCGTCTAGGTTGGTACCACCGCAGTACCAGTTATTCTGGCGTCAAGCAGTTGTGCGTAAAAAGCAGCTTATCAAATTTTTTATCAGTCTGTTGATACTAAGCTTAAACAATAAAAAGACAATAAAAAAAACAATTAAGATAATAATTAATAAACTAAACCATTAAAAAGTTATCGTGGCCTTTGGATGACACAATAATAATAAATAATAAATATTATAGAACATTACACACAGCGCCATCTGACCCCAAACTAAGCAGAGCTTGTGCTATGGAAGACAGATAACTGATAGAATACTTAAATACTTTTTTTTTGTAAATACATACTTATAATACATACAGTACACCCAGACACAGAACAAACATCGATGTTAGTCACACAAATGTTAGTCCTGAGTGGGAATCGAACCCACGCCCTTCAGTTCTCGAAGCAGACATTAATAAAAAATATCAAATTGAATCATTATTTTTACCAATATGTAAACCTCCACGTGTAAAGGAATTAAGTGAAGGTGTGGTCGAAGATGGTAATTCACACCTAGCCTGGAATAGAACTGGCTCTCGAGTGAGGCTGCCGGAACACACCGTTAGGTGCTTGGCGGCAGATTTTCAACTTGAGGGTGGTAGCTAGCCAGCCGAGTACTAGAAAGTACCCTACCACCATGCTATAGTTTCCTCACGATGTTTTTCTTCCCCGGCAGCTCAAGCTCATTGTTGGGTTTTGAACCCACGCCCTTCGGCATGCGAACCTACCGCGCTAACCACTGAGCTATCATCGCTACAAATATCTAATATCTATATCTAATACACGTGGACGGCCTATCATCTTGGTAGAACTGAAATTGCTAAGCAGACGCCGGGAACAGAATTGTCCATCTCCCCCTTTCGCATCTAGAGAAACGCTCGCGTGGTAAGCTAGTGGCAGCTAAGAATGAAGCTGAAATTTCAGCTTTATCCGAAATCGAAAAAGAAGATGATACAGCCTCCATTACAGTTATCGTAGATCTGAAATTCGGAATCAAACTGATCAGTATGCAATACATGCATATCTGACGAGATAGAAGATTGGAGAGATACGCACGCGGTATTGTATATGTATACATACTTACAACAATATTGTAGAATTTTACTATGAAAACTGACATGGTTTTAACACATTTTTGTTTTTAACATTGGGTTCTTCAAAAGGCATGTTCATAGAATCTTAAAAGGTCGGCAGCGTATTTGTAGTACCCCTGGTATTGCAGATCTATAGGCGACGGTGATTGCTTAACATCAGGCAACCCGTCAGCCTGATTGCCACCTGTAGCATTAAAAAAAAACTTATGTCGGATACTCTGACTATAGTTTGAACTTTTTCAAGGAGTCAAGTCAGAGTACAATGCGCGCGTAGCACTACGGCCTATGCGTGCGTGAAGACAGCGGTTGGTGCGCGGCGCGGGGGTGGGAGCGGGGTAGTGTATCCTTCACCGGAATCCTCCTCTACGGTGCCTAGAATATTCCATCACACAAGTGTTCGAGTAAAGTCAGAGTATTCGACATAATGAAACGTGAGAAATCCCGCATAAAGACATTACATAACATTAAGTTAGATCAACATCATCTTCAACGGCCTATTACAGTACACAGCTGGACATAGGTATCTCTCAAATCAAACAACTGATAGAAGATTCCAAGCAAAATTTTCTACATTTACAAATTAAAAACTCCTAACGTAACTTAACTTATAAGTTTAAATTTCTCCTAAAAACTTACAGTCAAGTTGCGCCGAGTGCTTAACTCAAACTTGCATCTTAGCCTCCGGTTAATGCCGTTACTTGAAATAGCTTTGAGTTAAGCTACTACTTTGTGAATAACTAACCTATTTTTAAGAGATACCAGCAGTTGAAGATATTTTAAAATTCAAGCCTTCTTCGCTATTTGATTTGCCTTTAATCATTTCATCTTTTAAAGCACATTTTAGCTCAGGGGCGTAGCAACCGCCGAACCGCCATATCAGCCGTATAGCCGTAACTTTGTAAGCCTCCTAGGACGCGGTAACAATGGACGTCCAGTGTTAGACTTTGTACGAGTATGTGTTCGTTTTATTTATTTTAAAAATACATATAACAACAAACGTTTTTCTGAGACAACAAAGAGCTTGCGTCAATCTGCGCCTCTTATTCAAAAGAATATATTTTGCCCTTTGTCCTATTGCTGCGAGAGACAGATGGACAATTGGACAGCCCAATAAACGAGCAAATACGTTTTCCTATTTATGATGTTAGTTTGAAATCGCTGCTCTTTCCTTATATTTTTTTAATCGTAGAAAATCTAAATTCTAAATTGTATTACACAGTAATGCAATAAAGCTTTTTAAAATAAGTGAAACTTGCACTATGGAAGTCAGATAACTGATAGTATACTTAATTATTGATTTTTGTAAATAGATTACTTATAATACAAGTACAAATCTTTTATTGATAACACCCATATCGTTACAAGGTCGTTTTTCCATTCATATGTAAAAATATCAAAATAATAACATAATATGTCATTATAACAATATGTCAAACGTAAAATATGTCAATATAATTATAATTATGTCAATAAGAAAAAAAAATAACGACTTACTGGTATTTCAATAATCTCTTATTTTTAAATAATTGTTAACAATTATTTAAAAATAAGAGATTATTGAAGTGATACATAAAAAACACAGAACAAACATTAGTTTATACAGCAAAATATTTGTCCTGGGTGGGAATCGAACCCACGCACTACAGCTAATAATTACATGTACAAATCTACGAATTTATTATACCTCTTCCTTCTCTTCCTTTCCTCCGCACAATCAAGAATTTATATTTACTCTGTTATCTTATTTACGATGCTGGTATAAATACTTGCCAACCTCGAAAACAATTTTAATAGTAGACTAAAGTATAGTCCAAACCGTCGCTTGACAAAAGTAACTTGAAATTAAAATCTCTGCAGTAAATATAATTGCCAGTGATGTACGGATCTCTAATCTTTACAGCACTGTACATCATCGCAGTCAGCGAGGGCTGCCAGCCTCCGCCGTGCCACTGGACCGATGCGAAGCCAATCGAAGATTATTACCACCAAGTAGTCAATGTCATGTTAGCAGCTGATAGAAACATTCAGAACTACTGCCGCCAGAAAGGCGCCCCTACGATAACAGAAGACCACAAACCTAAACAATACAAACTGATCTACCCATCTGACACCGACTCGTACGAGATTAAAGTGAGAAATCGTGCTTTAATGGTGCGAGCTGAAAGCTGTTCGGGCTCAGTAGCAGATGTGAGAGTGTTGCCAGCGTACGTGGAACCGCGAGGTGCGCATTACACCGTGGAACAAGGGCAGCTGATCATCACTTTCCCGTACAAATACGATCCAGTTCTAGGGGGTGGTGTATGTATACCTCCAGACCCTACCATTTTAACTATACCGAGGGGCACGCCGGAGTGTACCGATTGCAATAAAAGAGGATGGTAGCTATTCTTTTTTTTATCATAAGTACCTTAATTTTATTTGTTGCAAATAAAGTATTCAACACGTAAATACATTTTTCGTTTGACCACCGACTCGCCTGATGGTAAGCGACGCTGTGGTCGAAGATGAAGCAGACCTAGAAGATACATATTCACTCTGACCTTGAAAAGATCTAGATTACATCTATCAGGAAACAAGGAAGCCGGTTGTGACGTACCTTAGTATTACTAAGTGTTTTCTGTTAGGCGCTTTCTTTCTTAGTGGTAGGATACCACCGCTGTACCAGATATTCTGACGCCAAGCAGTAGTGTGTAAGCATTCATGTGTTCCAGTTTGAAAGGTACTGCAGCTAGCGAAATTATAGGGCTGTTGAGGCTAACCATCCAATATCTCAAAGTAATGAGCGCCAAAACGCGATGTCTTAAACTTTGCTTTGTGTTTAAGGTTCTGCCAGTTCAATTCCAGGCTAGGTGTGTTCACCATCTTCGACCACACCGTTTCTTAACATCAGGTGAACTGTAGTCAAACACCTAGCCTGTCAACCATAAAAAACGGTCGCTGTTATTAGACACATAACAAAAATCTATTATTTTTTTTATTTTTTTTTATTGTTGACAGGCTAGTTGTTTGACCACAGCTCACCTGATGTTAAGTGAAGGTGTGGTCGAAGATGGTAAAGCACACCTAGCCTGGAATGGAACTGGCTCTCAAGTGAGGCTGCCGGAACACACCGTTAGATGCTTGGCGGCAATTAAAGTATATATCGTAAAAATATCGTAGGACTATACAATACACACAGCGCCATCTGGCCCCAAACTAAACAGAGCTTGTATGATGGAAGTCAGATAACTGATAGAATACATAAGTACTTTTTTTTTTGTAAATACATACTTATAATACATACAGAACACCCAGACACAGAACAAACATTTGTTTATTCACAAAATGTTTGCCCTGAGTGGGAATCGAACCCACGCCCTACAGCTCTCAAGGCACAGCTGTAGGGCTGTAAGGCTCTATAGAGTAGAGACTCACTCAAACAATAATACAACGTACAATATATATTCAGAAGGATAGTCAGCTACAAAAAATTAAGCTCAAATTTTCGAGAAAATAGCGCCCTAAATCCCAAATAATCACTTCCTCTTTTCTGTACGTTACCAGCAATGAATATGGTACTTTGCATCTGTTGTGCCTTTTCGTACCTTTATTGTGCGGTACTTCTTCAGGAAACAAAGTGTGCCTTTCTCTCAGGAAACACACATGACAAGAAGCCTTTTGTTACAAAAGTACAAAAACATGTTCTGTACAACGTATTTTTCGTCCAATTTACAAATGTAGCGATGATAGCTCAGTGGTTAGCGTGGTCGCTCCGCACGCCGAAGGGCATGAGTTTAAACCCCAAAAATGAGCTTGAGCTGCCGGAGAAGATACACATCGTGAGGAAACCATAGCATGGTGGTAGGGTATTTTCTAGTACTCGGCTGGCTAGCTACTTCAAGTTAAAGATCTGCCGCCAAGCATCTACCGGTGTGATCCTGCAATTAATTGAGAGCTTATTCCAGGTTGGGCGTGTTTACCATTTTCGACCACACCGTCATTTAACATCCAGTTAGGTTAGCCCAGTTTTCACTGCTAAAAAGCACTTTTTTATCTAGCGACTGATGAAAAGATTTCTCTTTTTTTATGTAAAAATAATGATACGAACGAGATGCTTTCCTAATGGTAAGAGATAAATAGAGATAGACCTGTCCATGACCATTGCAGCGATACACAAAAGTTTGTGTAACAAATCAAGGTCTAGGGCATCGTTGCTTTGGCGCTCAGTACTTTGAGACTAGATGGTTAGTCTCAACAGTCCTGTAATTTCGCTACCTGTAGTACCCTACACAGTAATGTTTACACACTACTGCTTGGCTGCAGAATATCTGGTACTGCGGTGCTACCTACCTAGATGCCTTCCTGCTAAGGAGATCTACCACCAAGTAAAATATGTCTGGCAAATAAAGTCTTTACGAACTCTTTACGAATTAAAGTCTTACTGGACTTCTTCTTAAGTCTTACCCTAGATCCAGCAGGATCTTGGGGCCTAAACGAAACCAAGGTCCTTCCGAGTCGCCTGCAACCAGCGACTCTGTTTTCAGCACCTCGAAGCATCTTCGCACCTCAGTCCTGGGCGATGTCAACGATATCAAGAGCCTACTGATAGACGCTGAACGGAAGATGCAGTAATTTTGCCACAAGCACACAAACTGTCCATTGAAAGACGCTTATGAAGCAAAATATTATCGCGTGTACGCAGATTTGACAGGATGCCAAGAAAACAGCCTGAAAATTCGTGCTGGGCAAAGGCTAGTTGCCGTACAGGCGAACGATTCCGGTTGCACTTTCACTGCCCTGCAAGTTTTAGTTGTAATTATTTTTTTGTAGTTTTTTTTAGTTTATCATGGACGCCAACAGCGCTTTTTGGCGTTTCAAAAGCGGACAACTAAGCATCATGTTCCCTTACAACTTTACCAAGCAACGTTGTGAAAGAGTTATCAGCGAAAATGTTCATACCTTTTTTTTTACCTTGCCTAAGTGCGATGACGAGGTACCGGACCCAGATGCTATTGGCTTCAGGATGGAGAGTTAGAAAGCGCTCTCAGTGTATTTCACTGATCATGTAAAAGAGAACAGTAGTAATGAAGATTATAACGACTTATCTTAGTTTACAGAAGACAACTAGAAACGATGAAGAGAAATAAACAAAGCCATTGGTAATGCTCGTGAAACATCAGTTAAATTAAAAAGAACTAGCTAATATTTTATCTATGACACAAAAAATATGTTACAAGTTTTAGGTAATCACCTAATTCTGTACAACGTGTTTTGAAATTGTTTCATTGTCTAGTCAGTTGGTGAAATAAGACGTCTACTGACGCGTCAAACATTATTTACATATTAATTAGGTTGATAGAGTAACTTCTTGCATTTACGAACGAGATAAAGAACTTTTACTGAATGTGACTGTGTCTGGTTATAAAACAATGGCTACGAATTGTTGTTTACCTACTCAGTTTAATTTTTCTAGAATACCTAAATCTTTTTGTTCTGAACGATAAATAATAAATGTTCTCATTTGTAATGTTATGCTAAATAAAAAAAAATTAAAAACAATTATTAAAAATGTATGTAAATCATCAGCCCTTTGCTGTCCACTGCTGGACGTAGACCTCTCCCAATGCACGCCACTGAGCTCGGTCGACAGCTTTCTGCATCCATTGCTTTCCCGCCGCTTTACGCAGGTCGTCATTTACTTCTTATAGCATCAAGAATTAATAGATAGCTACTTTTATTTACTGCAATAAAGACAATTAAATATAATACAGACAATTAAATGAAATGTTCCGGACATTTCATTTAATTGTCTGTATATAAAGTAGATGAGTGCGTACAATAAAAACAACATTAATTTATTTATAAAACTCTTAATTTATTGTTTTTTTTTATCTTATCTATATTTATATTTATCTGTAACGGACAGGCACAAATTCCACCTCATCTTTAAGGTCAACTGCGTACGTGGTTGCTTCGACAGAGTTTCTGGGGATCTCGTTAGTAAACAACTGCTTATTAAGATCCTCGTCCCCGTGGGCTCCCACGTCTGCATCTCCTTCCACGTCACCTGTTGGAGCCATTTCCTCACGGCTATAAGCTTCCGTCACAGGCGATTCACTTACCAGTTCGGTAACATCTTCAGTTTCCACGTCAGACTTCAAAGGGAACACAACCTTTAAAACATTATCTTCAAAATTCCAAGTGCCATTTACATTCACGCAGGGTGGTAGAGTCTTGATGTCCAAGTAGCTTCTTTCGGAACCTGTGACGCCTTCCATCTTGTGGACAGCCTGCACCATCAATACTCCTTCTCGGGCTTTTACTATAATGTCTTTTTCATCGTACCCGTTTAGAGGGATCGTGATTTTGTATTGGTTGCCCTGTACGCCCTGCGTTGCGCTGGTCGAAGGGAAGTTCTTCTGGAACTCAGCTAGCATTTCGTCAAGTTGGCGAAGCTCGTTTGCCATTTCAGTCCAGAATTGACGGGTGTCGAACACGTCATCGGCGAAGGGGTCATAGTGACTCGGGCGAGGGGCAAAGCCTGGGTCTTGTTGGGGTTGCTGGTGGAACGGTAGTCCAAAGGAGAAAGCATCGTGATCCCTGTGGTGGAAGCGAGGTGACGGCGCAGCAGCGCACGCGGCGAGTAAACTTACGAACAAGATCGCGAACATGTTTGGTAGTTTGTCTTATACTGCGTCAGCGCTGGCCGTTGATCTATTTATATACCCGCGCTCGGGGTCGGGGGTTATCATCGCTTATCGACATGTTCTGGAGTGGACAAACAGACGACTGCCCCGAGAGGTCATTTCTTGGAACGCGCAAATTACAAGTAATTTCGTTATTCTGTAGTCTTTATTTACTTAAGGGTTGTGTTTGTTTTCTATTAGCAAATTGATGTGACTGTTATCATAACTATGGTAATTTCCCGGGACACATTTGCGTCGACAGCATTTTAGTTAATGAGGCAAGAAGTCTACAGTACTTTGTATGTTGATAGCATTGGTTTATTGAATGATTTGTTAGGTATGTAATATGTATACTATCTATAATAAATATTATCAGTATTTTTTTATACATTAATTTGTTTTAGGTAATTTTTTTTAATGGTTGACAGGCTAGGTGTTTGACCACAGCTCACCTGATGTTAAGTGAAGGTGTGGTCGAAGATGTTATAGCACGCCTAGCCTGCAATGGAACTGGCTCTCAAGTGAGGCTGCCGGAACACACCGTTCGATGCTTGGCGGCAGATTTTCAACTTGAGGGTGGTAGCTAGCTAGCCGAGTACTAGAAAGTACTCTACCAACATGCTAAAATAAAAAAAAACTGTTCAATAAAAATTATATTTAGGTGCGCATAGATTGTAGGAAATAAATTATTTCAATGTTTCTGTTACATTTTCATTTTGTAATATTTTTTTTTCTTTTTCATTGTTATTTTATTTCAACGTGTGAGATTTTAATGTAATAGCTTGGCCGAGTTTAATCTCAACAAAAAAAAAAAAAAATTCTCTCAATCTTTGACATTCTTATGGATTATTTTAGAGCCAATTCCAATATGACCACACGCTTTTCTTGAACCCTGGGTTGTAGTTAGTTGGAAACACAGACGCTGGTTAGGCGTTCCACACATCAACAGTTTTTACAAAATAGGTGATTTGAAAACGCTTTGTGTTTCCATTGTAAGAGTGTGTCTTTTGGTCGTGTTGTTGTAAAACGGCGATGGCCGAAAAATACCAATTATATTACATCGTCCTTTTTCACCAGGTGTGATCGTGGCCAAACGCATGCCTAGTCAAAAAAAACTAAAATAATCATAAGTTATATAGAAAGTGCAGTAGGTACTGTGTGGTGGTAGTTGTCCTTAGCAGGAGGTCGTCTACGTAGATACCACTACAGCATCAGACATTCTTGCGAAAGTGTCTTATAAATTAATAATATTATGTAAACTGTTTTCGGCCCAAAATTAAATTTGTGTTTAGCGCCATCTATCTCAACTGCTACTAAGCGTTTAAAACTATTGAACACTGTACCGCCTTTACTCGACGCTAGATGGCATTGCAAAAATTTTCGTTTGTGGCAATGGTTTTATCACTGACATCCAAATACTACCAATTTCATTTAGATGGCGCCACTAATACCGTACGAAATATTGATATTGTGGTGTTATAATTAACGTATAATTTTATTTTAATATGCAAGTATTTCGTTCCTAGAAGATAAATAAAACCAGACACGTTTGGGTTGAGTTTGCATAGATCATAACTTAAGTGAAAGAAAAATATTTTATTGTTAAAAAGTAAGTACTTACCTACCTAAACAATTAATTATTATGTATGATGCTTCGGAAAAGTGTAGAAAAGATTAGGTGCTAATAAGTATCTAGCCATAACTATCGCACAACTTTTGCTATGAATCCGAACCAAAAACCTAAAATGGCGATGACTTTTAACAAAATGCAAGAAACGCCTGCTTTTTAATGGTTTTTCTAGGTCTGTATTAGGTATAATAAAAATTATTTACATTAACGGGTAGGCCTAAGTATAGCTACACGTCTTTGAAACTGTTAATAGGTTAATAAATAATTATGAAGTTTTATGGTTCGGACTATGGAAAATATTATAATTATTATTCTGAATCGCCTACAAAATCTTCTACATAATTAGATCATTGTTAAAATCTTTATCTAAATTTAAGACGAAAAATAGTGTAAACATAAATAGTGCATTAGTTATCGGTAAAATTCTTCATTATGGAGAAGCTGATAAGTGCCTACTACCTACCTACATTACGTATGTAGGAACCTAATAAGGTTACCCGTTTATAGTAAATTTTACGTATCTGTCTACAGAATCTGTCTGATTTATCTTATCAAGCCTTAAATATTATATCACTTCTTTAACTTAACATAATAATAATAATTTTAAAACTATGTTGCCATTTATAATTTGACAACTATCAGCAAAACTTCCTAAAATAACAATCTACGATACTGGCCACATGCACCGGTTTGTTTCGACTTTGCGAGAATGAGCATTCTCATATTAGCTCCGTCTTTTTTGTTCAATTTCACGTGCTGCTATCTCATTCTGACTCGCCGCCGACGCGCTTCACATCAGTCATTCGCCTTTCATTATCAACAACACTTGTGTGCTAACTTGCCTTACCGTAACAAAATTCCTTCATTTCTTATTATTGTTTACTAACATGGCGCCAGCTTCTAAGCTGGGCAGAGGGAAGCCGCTCAAGAACCAAACCAAAGAAGTATTGCAGAAAATTTACAGATATTTCGAGTCTGAGATCGAAAGGGACCCAAATTCTACGGTCACAGCCGCGCAACTCGTCACACATGCGACCGGCATATCGATGTATGCGTTGCGGCGGGTCGTCAACGAGAAGCCAAACGTTACAGTGAAGACTGAACCCAGACCCAACCGGAGAAGGTGCAAAAAGAACATAGTGTCCGACGATTTCGATGCACAGGCCATCAGGCGAATTATACATGGCTTTTACACCAAGGATGAAGAATTCCCCATCATGCGAGATCTCTACCTCATCTTGAAAGGTGACCTGGACTACCAAGGGTCACTATGCACGCTCCGACGGCATGTTGCGAAACTCGGTTTCAAATGGGTCGACAAAGCGGATAATAATAGTATTTTATTGGAAAAACACGATTTCCGATACGCGAGGATACAGTATTTGAGTAAAATTGAAGGTTATCGGTCGCAAGGCCGGAATATTGTTTACACCGGCGAGACGGCTATTGAAAGCAGCCGAGTTGCCTCAAAACCGAAGCCAGACGGGAGTTCAACTATCCTCAAGCAGCCCGCGAAATCAAAATTGGTAATACTATTGGCAGGGGATCAAAACGACGCTATGAGAAACACATTATTCATGTTCGACGGTAACAAAAAAGATATGAAAGAGGAAATTGAAACCAAAAGGGAGAATTTTGAACAGTATGAGAAGTGGTTAAAGTTTCATTTACTACCAAACTTGAAGCCTGGCAGTATTGTGGTTGTAGACGGCGGATCAAATTTCCACAATAGGCTATCATATCCGACGCCGCACTCTAATTCCAGGAAACGTGAGATGATGGACTACTTAACGTCCAGAAACGTGCCTTATTCTACAGATATGTACAAGCCTCAACTTTACCAATTAGTATTAATGAACAAAGATAAACATGGTGAATATAAGACTGATGCGTTTCTTCGTGAACACGGCCACACAGTCCTAAGATTACCTCCACATCATCCTGACTTAAATCCAGCTAAAACAGTGCTGTCTTCTGTAACAACATATGTTGGGAAAGATGTAAATTTTGCTGTTGAAAGTATAATGAAAATAGCTAAAGAGAAAGTGTATTCACTGACTCCAGAAGAATGGAAAGTAGCATGTAAAACGGCAGAAGCTGAAGAAAACAATTTGAAGGCTATTGATAAAGTGATAGATGATATATCTGAAAGAACGTTCCCAACTGCGGATGACGATCAGGACGATAGTGATGAGGAAGAGTTTTCTGAACAGGAATCTATGGACAGCGACTAAATTGTTATTTAGATGTCAAGCATTCCGTCATATTAGGTTAAAATAATACACAATATAGCATAATCTGTGCTATCAAGTGATAAAACAAAAGTGACTTATAACAGGTTACCTTTTAAAAAGGTAAGCAATTGCGACAAATTCTGTAAAAATGTTTGTTGCTATTCTATATTCCAAAGAACAGTTGTATGTAATGTTATGTTTACTTATATGACTTCTAAAGACTAAACCAAAGTGCCCAAAGTTAAATTAAAACAATAAATGTAATTATAAAAAATTTTAGCAGTTACGTAAGATGTTGAGATATTCAAAGTTTGAATTTAATTATTAACTCGTATGTTGTGTTATTACTTTTAAATATATTAGATACAGATAGACGAATGTAGGTAAAAAAATTATTGCATTTTGAGATAAATTTATAACTTAACACTTTTTTATTGTTAAATAAATCTCTTTATAATATAACACGAATGTGTTTAGGCGTTTATTTACTTAAAATAAAGTAAAATTTTTATTACTTTTTCAATAAGTTTTTTTAATTCTTCTATACCTCATAATTATAAGTACAACAAATATAAATATAAATGTGTCAATACCAAAAAAAAATACAGTCAATATAATAAAATTACACGACAATAAAAAATTAATTACTTACTAGTAATTCAACTCAACTAGTTGATGCCCGCGGCTTCACTTGCATGGACAATTGAACATCATTTTATTATGTATATGAATTTTGTAGTTTGTCTTAATCTTAGTAGTACTTAAGTAGTCTTAAATCGTCCGTTCAGGCCTGAAAAATATGACAAACAGACAGTGTTACAAACGTCTTTATAATGTTGGTCTATAATTCTGGATGTACTCCAAAAAACATAATATTTGTTTTTATATGCAAAAGAACAGTATCTCGTTACGGCGACGACTGTTTTCCTTATTTTTTGGCATCGCACTTTGTGCATTTTCTAATATCAAGAAAAATAAGTCTAAGTTACAGTCAAAGTCACGCAAAGTTAGTAAAAATACGAACAAGTACGAGATGGACTCGCGCACGAAGGGTTTTGTACTATTATCTATAAAAACGACAAAAAAATCACGTTTGTTGTATGGGAACCTTTAAATATTTATTTTACTCTGTTTTTTAGTATTTTTTGTTACAGCAGCAACAGTAATACATGTGTGAAAATTTCAAGTGTCTAACTATCGCGGTTCATGAGATACAACCTGGTGATAGACTGGACATGGGCAGCGGAGTCTTAGTAATAGGGTCCCGTTTTATTTGATTTTTGGGTACGAACCCCTAAAAAATGAAGTCTAGGCATCCTAGTAAAGTAGTGGCGACTTTACTACAAGCATTAAAGGAGTTTTTGCAGTAACACGAAAAATCACCTTCCCACAAAAAACATACAGTCGTTAAATTATTTTCGTTTTGACTAGGGATTATCAAAAGTCGAGGGACAAAAATAAAAAAAGAAATATATGAAATCTTGTTCATGTTCTGTATTTCTAGCGTCTTTACCAAATTTCCGCGCTACGTTACTTGTGTACTATTTTCTTCAAATCCAAATACATAAAGACGGTAGACGTATCAGACATTAAACATAACACCTAATGTTGTTAGGGCGAAACATTCAAATTCAAATAACTATTTTGCAAAGACATACAGAACACTCAGACATAGAACAAACATTTATAGTCACATAAATGTTTGTCCTGGTGGGAATCGAACCCACGGCCTACAGTTTTGATTCTACCAAATGAGCATGGCTGGCAGTCGATTTTATTAGGCACTAGCTGCGCTCCGTGGTGTTACCCGCTACATGTTTTCAAAATAAAAAGTAGCCTATGTGTATATCCAGGATCTTAGCTACCTCCATACCAAATTTCATCCAAATCCGTTCAGAAGTTTTTGCGTGAAAGATCATGTAGGTATAGGGGAAAGAATATGGAATTGTTTCCTATGAAAGTACGAAAGAATGAAAGAAGTAGATGAATTTGAAACTGGTACTATAGATGATCAGCTTCACAAATCTTATGAGTAGGTACAAAATAATAAAGGCGTAAAGGAGGTAAAAAAAATGTCTGCGTAATTATTTAATTTGATTTATTTACCAAGTAAATATACAAGTTTACTTTTAACAATAAATCGAGCAAATGAAATAATGGCATAGATTCAATTATAATACAAACATCAGTCTTGAAAAATTAGTAAAATATACACATAATACTTAACGCAATCAAGTAAGATTACGTTAAGCATCTTAAAATATCTGTCTACCCGACTTTGATCAAAAAAAGTTACTAATAACTTTTAAACGAATTCGCAAATTGAACGAATCTTAACAAAACAATTAGTTCGTATTCACAGTACAGTCGAGTAGAAGATTACAAGTTATTTAAAAATTCAGTTTTTTTTCTCAACGGTAGTTTCACTGTCAGTCTGTGGTGCCGGAGAAGACAGCTGTTTTTTTATCGGCCCCGTTTGAGTAATAGGAATTATACGTTCCCCAATCGACGGCATCGGAAGCACTTTTGGAGCAAATACAGTCAGCACACCGTCCGAAGAAAGCTCCGACTGCACTGTATCAGGTAAACATCCTTCAGGCAGAACGTATTTCCTTAAGAATTGGCGCGAGACAAACCCGTGGTCATCTTGCTTTTCTTCGTGTTTTCCTTCGACTATAACTTCTCTGTCAACAACTTTGACATTGATTTCTTCAGGCGAAAAATGCTGCACATCCACGCTTACTTGGAATTTTTCGTTGTCGTCGACATCGCCGACGTCTTTCACAGCGAGATGGCCAATTTGCTTCGATAACTGTTCCAATGGTCTCGCAATCTGTTCCCAAGGTCCGTTTTCCCAGTGCTTGAAGAACGTAGGAGCAAATCCGCCTCGACACGGCCGCCTCAAGAATTCACGCTCCATAATTCTGAGTGGCTCTTCAAAGTCGTAGAAATAAGGTAGAATCGACATTTTCGCAAAACTGTTGGTTGCTCACTTTTATTTCTCGCAAGTTTTCACTTCGTAATCTCTGTGCGTACTGTTTCGTTCGCGCGCATTTCTCCTATTTATACTGAGGAGGTGTCAGCGCCACCTGCCAGTACCGACGAGAACATTCAAGAGCGTCCGACTAGAAATAAAAAATACTAGAACATACAGCGTATCGCTGTAGCTGTTTCTAGAAAGTTATTTTGACGACAAAAACTGCCATCTATTGACGGGTAGTGAAACTATTTTGGTTACTGAGACGCGCAAAAGATGGCGCTTTTAGTAACTTAAGATTAAACATTAATTTTGAAAATAGACGTAAGTAAACCAGGTGCGAATGATTTAATAATATTTAGTTACACTTATATATTTTGTAATTATGTTGTATACTAAGTAGTAGATCTCCTAAATAGGTGGTGGTATAGGTATATGTACCACCTTAGTCCCAGATATACTACCGCCAAGCAGTAGTATGTAATCATTACTGTTTTCCAGTAGCTAGTGAAGTTATAAGGCTGTATTTGTATTATAGTATGTAAAACTGTGGCAGTATGTAACAACTAGTGAATCCCCTTCCGGAGAGATGTCGTGAGATTTGCCTCGAGAGATTTGGCAGAGGAGAGGTCCTCTGCCAATGTGAGATTTATCAAAACGCGTATTTTTAGTGTGTCTTCATACACGTTTAGGTACAGTAATGAGTAGGTAAATTTTGCGTTGAATTTATTTAAAAAAAATCCTTTATCATTTTTTTCTAATGGGATTGACTCGAGCCCGTCCCTCTCCCTCTAATGACACGTAAGATTTTTCAAAAAGCATATTTTTTAGTGTAAATACATTAAGCCATAGGTACTAGAATCATCATCAGCCTTTTGTAGTCCACTGCTGAACATAGGCCTCTCCCAAGACACGCTACTCAGCCCGATCTTCGGCTTTTCGCTTCCATCTACCGCCAGCTGTCCTACGTATATCGTCACTCCATCGAGTCTCAGGGCGTCCTACGCTACGTTTGCCAATTCGCGGTCTCCACTGTAGAACACGTCTACCCCAGCGGTTATCAGTTCTGCGACAAATATGTCCAGCCCATTGCCACTTCAGTTTGCTAATACGCTAAGTTATGTCTGTTACTTTAGCTCTCTGGCGAATTACTTTGTTCCGGATACAATCCCTACTAGAAAGCCTTACGTTAATTAAAAAAAACTTCTTTTAACTAATCAGATTTGGTTCGACTCCCTCCCCCTAAACACCTCACATAGATAATGAACACCCTTTTATGTTAATGCGTCATCTATTAATTTGTCATTGTCAGAGTCCGAGTCGTTGACTCGGACCAGGACGCTGGCTCTACTGATAACAGCCTATCTAATCGACCTATAAAACTACAGCACGATAATTACTAACGTAACATATAAACTTTCACACAGATTAGAAAAAAAAGTTGTCTATAGACAAAATTTCTATAGAAATTTTATGAAGACTCCTTGTCCAGATGAGATTTGTTCACACGAATTGTAATTACAGTTTGTAGCGATGATGGCTCAAATTAAACCCCCACCAATAAGCTTGAGATACTGTTAATGGAAAACATCGAAACCATAGCTGGGTAGTAGGGTACTTTTTAATAATAAATATCGTAGGACTATACACACAGCGCCATCTGGCCCCAAACTAAGCCGAGCTTGTGTGATGGAAGTCAGATAACTGATAGAATACATAAATACTTTTTTTTTTGTAAATACATACTTATAATACATACTGAACACCCAGACACAGAACAAACATTTGTTTATTCATAAAATGTTTGCCCTGAGTGGGAATCGAACCCACGCCCTACAGCTCTTAAGGCAGACATACTACCTATGAGCCAACGGGGCTGTCAATGGGGTTTTTAGTAGTTGACTAGCTTGCTACCACCTTCAATTTAAAAATCTGCCGCCAAGCATCTAACGGTGTGTTCCGGCAGCCTCACTTGAGAGCCAGTTCCATTTCAGACTAGGTGTGCTTTACCATCTTCGACCACACCTTCACTTAACATCAGGTGAGCTGTGGTCAAACACCTAGCCTGTCAACCATTAAAAAAAAAAAAAGACTGTAGGTACCTAATTAAATAAATAAACAAAATATGCTTACTTACTACTTACACATTTATCATAATAAATAGGTGCCTATTGTATAAATAAAGTACTGTATTACGTTGTAATACCTAATATTCTACTTTGTTTATTATTTGCTATACTGGCAATGACAAAGGGGCATCTTTATAACCCGAACAGTGTGTGGGCGTACTACTGGGGGCAAATGTAACTGAATTAAATAATTATAAATATCGCAAGACATTTCAAAACAGCGCCATCTATCCTCAAACTAATCAACACTTGTAAAAATTAGGTAGGTATTTACGGAATATTTCATAATTACGGAACATTCAGACTCAGGACAAACTGTCTTAGGTGGGAATCTAATATACGCTCTTCAGCTGGAAATTGAGGTTTTTTTTTCAAATTACGAATAGGCTTGCGTTTGACCCCCAGGACGGTCTACGGTGGAGCACGCTTGCCTAGAAGAAACCGATTTACTCACGACTTCAAGGCAGCAAATTCTATCGATTTGCAGTTCGTACAATCGAACCGTTTTATTCGATTTTTTTAAATAACTACCCATAGACTCGATATTTCGCCCCCGAAAATCCGCGTATAGAATAATTGAATCATAAGTTATTCTCTAAATTGACATTTAATTATATTGACATAATTATTTCATATGTTACATATTACTTCATTGACATTCTCATTTTCATTGTTTTTTTAGTATTTATTTATTACCAAGATATAATTATTTTTATCTAATTATATCAAAATTATATACCTATATAAGGTCTCCACAATTTCTCAGGTCTCTAAATTAAAATTCTTTAAGCATATCATTTATAAGTACATAATAAAGTACATTAAATTATTTACTTTCACAGCTGGATTCTTTGTGTCCATCGATTTCGGAGATGCCTACGGGTAAATGACATTTAATCTGAACGCAAACAGTTAAATTTATCATTCTGGGAAGCTGATAACGATTCCAGGACCGCATATATTTTAAGAAGACTCATTACTCCTGAGACGAAGAAGTGATCGCATGCAAGGCCCTGATAATAAATCCTGACTGCGTCCCTGGCAGTGGTTCGCTTCACATTAGACTATGCGCGCATCGACAATGCTCGCCTGGTTTATGCTGATAGCAGCGGGACTCGCCGGGTACGTAAAACATTTTATATTTAATTATATGCATATTCATTTTATAATTTATTATATATTTTACTCGGTGGTAGATTTCCTTAGCAGGAGGTCGTCTAGGTAGGTACCACCGCAGTACCAGATATTCTGCCGCCAAGCAGTAGTGTGCAAACATTACTGTGTTCCGGTTTGAAGGGTACTGCAGCTAGCGAAATTACAGGGCTGTTGAGACTAACCATATAGTCTCAAAGTAATGAGTGCCAAAGCAGCGATGCCCTGGACGTTGTTTTGTTACTCAAAGTTCTGTGCATCGCTGCAATGGTCATGGACAGGCGTTATCTCTTAACATCAGGAGAGCGCCTCGATCGTCTCATTACCTTTACATAAAATAAAAAAAAAAAAAAAATTCCTGCTATGTTTTTGTGCTGATTGTGTATCTATATACATTTGTGTATATTTATGAATGCCACAGTAAAATGTAATCAATTGTGAATTCAAACGTTTAGAGGACAGTTTTGACCGCCCTGTTGGTTCAATGGCAGTATGTCTGCTCCAAGTGCTGAAGGGCGTGGGTTCAATTCCCACTCAGGACAAACTTTGTGGCATAAACAAATGTTTGTTCTGTGTTTATTATAAGTGTGTATGTACAAAAAAAAAGCATTTAGTAATCCATCAGTTATCTGACTTCTATAGTACAAGCTTTGCTTAGTTTGGAGTCAGATGACGCTGTGTGTAATGCCAAAAATAAAGAGGACGATTCAGGTGACCAGAATGCTGGTATCTACTTGGTCAAAAGCTTGACGGTGCCATCCAGCGTGGCAATGCTGCCCGCATTCTGGCCACATATCCCTCCTCTGATGGAATTTTAGATTAAGTTTTTTATACAAAAATAGTACGTATTAATTTAAGATATTTTATTCTGTTTAATAAATTTCTGTATTAAACCGCTGCCAAAAATTGTGAATACCTAATTATGAAATCTCTCTTCGAAACGTAAAGTAACCAAAAAAAAGTAAAGTAGAAGTGTCAGAAGTGTAAAGTAGTCACTCATTGTCGGGGATTGAACTCACGCCCTTCGGCATGCGAATCGACCGCGCTAACCACTGAGCTATCATCGCTACGAAGATTTGAACCCTATACCTTCAGAAATCAAACTAGTCACAATTACTATTGTTCGTAAAGAACAAATGAATATGCTATTTGTTCGTGTAATAACTTTTTATTAGTAATTTAACATGTTTTTATGTGTAGTTTTTTGAGGCTAATTTTGAAGAGAGTGAATACATTAATAAAGAACGACTGAGTGAAGTTGCTTGCGCTGAAGGCGCGAAATTTAAACTGCCGTTCGCGAAGGCGGCGCGAACAACTATTACTATTATATTACTAGGAAGCTGAACCGCCCTAAAAATTTAACTAATTATTATCAATTTTTCAGAGTAACGGCATTACATGGTAACAAATCATGTTTCCCTCAGAATTTTGCGTTCGGTGTTGCCACAGCTGCGTATCAGATAGAAGGAGCTTGGAATGTTTCAGGTATGTTACGGTGATTTTTAGACGTTTTTCAAAATATGGCGTGGTGGTATTGGAGATTGAATGTCCAATGCAGTACCTGGGGATAGAGTTTTGCTATGTGCATGCAAAATTTAAAACTCTGAACCCCCCCGTATAGCAAATTTCATCGAAATCATTAAAGCCGTTTTCGAGAACTTCAAATATATAGATGTAGGTATATATGGATAAATAAATATCGTACGACATTACACAGAACGTTATCTGACCCCAGTGTCCCAAACTTAGAGAGCTTGTACTATGGACTCCAAATAACTTTTTTTTAATTTAAGTATTCTATCAGTTATCTGTCTTCCATAGTACAAGCTTTGCTTAGTTTGCGGTCAGATGGCGCTATGTGTAAATGTCCTACGATATTTATTTATTTATAATAGGTACATTCAGAACACCCAGACACAGAACAAACATTTATGAAAAAAAGGTTTGCCCTGTGTGGGAATCGAACCCACGCCATACAGCTCACCAATAAGCCAACCGCCAAGGGCCGTGTATATTAATAATTGTGCAAATGTTTATTGTTTTTTTAATGACATATGATATGTAAATTAGATTAAACATTGGTTCCGGCAGCGGTTTCACTTTCACTTTTTTCACGGATTTTTATGGAGTAAACAAACGGTTTATGGCAAACTATGGTATAACAGCTATCTATGTGATTTTAAATTTAACTTAAATTTGTTGAACCGTTACAGCGCGTAGAAGTAACTAACATACACACACAATCACGCACACACTTTCGCGTCTATTATTTTAGTGCGATTCTTGACAAAAAAATATACCTATATACACTAATAAATTTCTACATAATATTATAGTTCTGTGGACTTACGGTATTTTTAAGTTATTTGGTTTTTTTTTTATATATTAAATAGGTTCGCGTTAGTGCACACGTGCTTAGTGTTTACCCAATTGTATGTAAAATTATAGGAAAAGGGGAGAGCATTTGGGATCGCTACACGCACACCCATCCAGACTTCGTCCGCGATCACCGGAACGCGGATGTGGCAGATGACTCCTACCATCGGTACCAAGAGGACGCGAACATGTTGTTTGACCTCGGAGTTGACTTCTACCGATTTTCCATCTCCTGGCCCAGAATCCTTCCCGATGGTATGAGCAAGTAAGGACTTTGAAACATTTGATGCAAATAGATTTACTTGGTGGTAGATTTCCTTAGCAGGAGGTCGTCTAGGTAGGTACCACCGCAGTACCAGTTATTCTGCCGCTAAGCAGTAGTGTGTAAACATTACTGTGTTCCGGTTTGAAGGGTACTGCAGCTAGCGAAATTACTGGGCTGTTGAGACTAACTCTATCAAAAGTCGCAAAGTAATGAGCGCCAAAGCAGTGATGCCCTGGACTTTGTTTTGTTACTTAAAGTTCTATGTATCGCTGCGATGGTCATGGACAGGCGTTATCTCTTACCATCAGGAGAGCGTCTCGTTTGTCTCATTACTTTTTACATAATAAAAAAAAAAAAAAAAAAAAGAATTAGTAGATCTTATCTACTCTTTTTTTGTTATGTGAACAGTCTTTTTTACCCACGACGGAACGGAGACGATATATATGCGTTTGGGGATGTTTATCTTCTTTTTTTTTTTTTTTTATACATAATAGGTTCGCGTTTGACCACACCCTGCCTGATGTTAAGCAGGATGCAGTCCAAGATGAAGCACGCTTACCTAGAAAAAAACCTGTTTACTCTAGATTTGAAGACACCCAAATTGTACTTCACGGGAAAAACAGACGCCGGCAGAGAGTTCCACATCCTCGCTGTGCGTATGAAGAACGTGGAATGTGAATCTTCTTGAAGATTTAAGGAGTGGTTTAACACAATCAAGCAACCTACTCTCTAAAAAAAAATCACACACAAAAAAAAAACAATTTTACGCTTTTTAGGTAGGTACCACCGCAGTACCAGATATTTTGCAGTGTATATCTACATATTACTATTCCGGTTTAAAGGGTCTGCAGCCAGCGAAACAACAGGGCTGTTAAGACTAACCATTGAATGCCTCAAACTAATCAGCGTCAAAGCAGCTAAGCCTTGGACTTTGTTTTGTTACACAAAATTATGAGTACCGCTACAATGATCATGGACAGACTTTGAGACAAACTCAATCTTACATAACTAGACATATTTTTCTAATTATATTACGGGCTAAAATTGTGAACGTGCTCACGATGCTGCTTGCACATCAATCAATCTTGTGGCATCTCTGTCCAAGTAGCCGACGTGAATTATTTATTAGCACAGTAAGTTTTGTTTGCTTCAGCGTTGTGAACCCAGACGGCATCAAATACTATCGTCAGTTACTACAGGCGCTATTAAATAATGGGGTGCAGCCAGTGATCACAATCTACCACTGGGACTTGCCACAAGCGCTGCAGGACCTGGGAGGATGGACCAATCCCATCGTTGCAGATTACTTCGTAGACTATGCTAGAGTGAGTATCACTCTACGACCACTACAACCAATATATCCGCCAGTAGTGTATTAGTGCCCTTACAAAATGGAAGTCGACTATTCTGAATTCTTTGTTGTACTGTAGGAGTTCCTTTGATGGCGTAGCATGGGGGCTGAAGACCAGGAAAAGTGCTCTGAGTAGCGTGGCTTGGCTATCCAAGATCAGGTTGAAAGCTTTGAGTGGCGTGTTTTCGGAGCCGAATACCAGGCTGAAAGCTCTGAATGGCTTAGCTTTAGGGCCGAAGACCAAATTGAGTACCTTGAGCGGCATGGCTTAAAATGATATCTACTAATGCAAACTATTTTCCAGGTGCTATTCCAAAACTTTGGCGATCTAGTGACCATGTGGCTGACCTTTAACGAGCCGCTGTCATTCTGCCATGACGGGTACGGGGGGTATGATGCGCCGGGGGCTCAGTCAAGTGGTTTTGAAGATTATTTGTGCGCTCACAACGTGCTGCGGGCGCATGGGATGACGTACCGGATGTACCAGCAGGAGTTCCGCAAGAAACAGAAAGGTTGGAAGAGTTTAAACTATAACGAAGGGTGTCTGAGTACATTTTGCCATACGTCCTTGTATCGATGGCCTGCCGTGGAACTGACAGACAAAATTTAGGATTAAATAATAGCAACCAAAACGTCTGTATGATTTAAATGACATTTATTAAATTCAAGTTTATTTACATCTTTTTATTTGAATAGCATTTTTAGATGTCAAATTAAACCCAATAATTAGGTATTATTTCCATAAATGTTGTTTTTTTTTTGCATAGGGTTTATGGGCATCACGCTGGATATTGCGTGGTTGGAACCGAACACAACCTCTTCGGAAGACAAACAGGCAGCAGAAATAGCCAGACAGTTCTACGTGAGTACTCGTAACATTAAAATATGGGGTTTGTAGTTTCGGTGGGAACGGGGAAAAAACATGACGGCGCGTTGTACTATTATTTCCAAAACTTGCTTTTTTCTCGAATGTTTATGTTTACAATAATAAAAAACCGACTCTATGGTCCTGAGTCTAGGCTAGGTTTTAAGTATTTTGGTACAAAAATCAAACTATAGAACCGATTGTCATGAAATTTCTATGGGACAAGTAATAAAAAATATCCTTAAATAAAGTTTTTTAAATCGGTTATATAAAAACTGTGTTTCGAGGCAACAAATAAAAAAAACAGAAACACAACTCAGAACTTCTATTTGAAGTCGTATTTTTAAACATCAAGTGTCATCTTTCATGCATGAATGTGAGCAATTGATACATATGGCAAAACTAATTTTCGTGTTGTTTTCAAAAATCCTTAGATGCTTCTAGTAAGGTCATCTTTCTTACTTGAGCATGGCTTCAGCGTGACTGTATTTTAACTTATGAGACTTCGACCATGACTAAGACTTATTTTACTTTATCACCTAACTTGAAGCTGGCAGAATACTTACACACAGTGCGATGTTAAAAATAAAGAAAGTCATTATTGCATGCTCTCATAGTTTGCATACCTACCGACTTATCAAATTAAATTCTGTGCATGTTCTAGATATCTAGTACCTACGACTGAATTCCTCGAACTTATAACGTTTGGGATTTTGCAAACAAACTACAAACAACAAACTACATACCTAATAATATACTCGGAAGATAGGTAATTATTACTGTCAGAGATCACGTTATATCGCGTTTGGGTCGCGATTTTCGTTAACAACAGGCCCGGTTTAAAAAAAAATATTGATGAAGCAAATTCTTGTGGCAAATTATATTATCTGCCAATCTTTTTGAAAAACTTAGCTATCTAAAATAGCTGTTCTTTTTAGAAAAAAACTAATCTATACATTTTTTGGTTTTACTAATGAAGCTTTTCTTCTATTCCCAGTTCGGATGGTTTGCGAACCCCATATTCTCAACAAATGGCAACTACCCCGACGTCATGCGAAAAGTTGTAGACGAGGTCTCTCGGCAACAAGGCTACTCCCGCTCGCGGCTGCCCACCTTTACTGCAGACGAGTTGGCTATCATTAAAGGTATCATGGCTTTAGTAAATTTATACATTTCGCTAATCGATCCAATACTTCTTTGACTGAGAATGTGATAAGTACCTATCAAACTCACAAACTTATCTGGCATTTTTTTGACTTCTGATACTGCGATGGTATCTATATTCCTATATAGACTATAACGGTAGCAAATTTAAAATCCTAACAATGAGCTTGAGCTGCCCGTGAAGTAAAACATTGTGGAGAAACCATAGCATGGTGGTAAGGTATTTTTATGTACTCCGCTGGCTAGCTACCACTCGCAAGTTGTCTATCTAGAGACCCACTTGAGGGCCAGCTCGATTGCAGTCTAGTTATTAACATCGTCGACCACGCCGTCACTTAACATCGGGTGAGCTATGGTCAAACACCTAGTTTATCAACCATAAAAAGATAATTAAATAATACCGCTGCAATGTTCATGGCCAGACATAATCTCTATCCCTTAATCAACAGATCAATCTTAGCACCGTTTGGTTGGATACCAATCAAGATTTCCGTATTGAATAAGGCTTGGGATCAGCTAGAAAATGCTTCCTATAATTTCTTTCAGAAAACCTCTATGAAACGATGGGTTAATTTTGTCCCAGGTTCTGCTGATTTTATGGGAGTGAATCACTATACTACGCGCATGGTGACGGCGCGTCCTCGCAAGGTGAACATGCGGCCGTCGTTCGAAGACGACGTGGGAGTCCAGTTATCAGCGCGACCGGACTGGCCTAAAAGCAATTCCACGTGGCTGAGAGTAAGTTATGTATCTCGATGTTTTAGGCATGTTACAATAGCTGTGAGTTCAGGATCTGAACTAGAGTATGAGAATTGTCTCAGAATAAATGCGGGCGTTGTCGTTTGCCTAATGTTGGCTTTATAAAACGTAGGGTTGTCACCATACTAGGATCACGTAGGATTTCCAAATCATGTAGATAAATTTAATGATAGTTAGTTTGACAGCCCTGTTGGTTCATTGGTAGTATGTCTGCTTCGAGAGCTGAAGGGCGTGGGTTCGATTCCCACTCAGGACCAACATTTGTGTGACTAACATCGATGTTTGTTCTGTGTCTGGGTGTACTGTATGTATTATAAGTATGTATTTACAAAAAAAAAAAAGAAAGTATTTAAGTATTCTATCAGTTATCTGTCTTCCATAGCACAAGCTCTGCTTAGTTTGGGGTCAGATGGCGCTGTGTGTAATGTCCTGTGATATTTATTATTTATTTATTTTTATTAGTTTGATTTGCCTTGCACGGAAAGTTCTTTGATCGATTAATTTTTGCAGGTCGTCCCATGGGGTTTCCGCAAGGCACTCAACTGGATCCGCACTACATATAACGATCCTGCGATGTTTATAACAGAAAATGGGGTTTCACTGGAAGAGGGGCTACATGATCCAAAGCGAGTGCAGTACATAACGTCCTACCTGACGTCTTTGCTCAGCGCGATAGGTGATGGGTGTAACGTGATAGGCTACACGTATTGGAGTCTCATGGACAACTTCGAATGGATGAGTGGATTCTCGTAAGTACACTGTCTGTTTGGAAGTATTTATGGGTGTGCTTAACCCCAAATGAGCAAACCAAAATACCTATCGTATAGTCTTGCATGATTGATGTAAAGTAGGCTATGGGTTTCAGTAACTCAATAGATTTGGTGCCATCGACGACGCTGAGATATACATGTACGCCGATGACGTCGCTGCTGTAGTTACCGCACCGACACGCCCCGAGCTGGAGTCTAGACTGAATACGGTGGTGAACAAGCTCGATAGTTGGTTTCGATCTAACGGACTAGCGCTAAACAAAGACAAGACCTGTTTCCTTACCTTCAACCTCAATGGCCACGCGACAGAGACTTTATCGGTAGCAGTCGGTAATACTGCGCTCCAACAAGTCTACTGTACGAAACTTCTAGGTTTCCATATTGACGGCGCGTTGACCTGGGAGACGCACATAGACGAGCTGTGCCGGAAGCTGAGCCGCTCGTGTTTCGCGCTCCGGCGGCTCGCGAGCACCGCTGCCCGCAGCGTAGTGCGCTCCTGCTACTTCGCGACCGTCCACAGTAACATCACGTACGGGTTGGAGCTGTGGGGCCGCGCTGCCGATCGTAATAGAGCCTTTGTTATGCAGAAGCGAGCCATTCGTGCCATACGTGGGGTTCAGGCCGATGTCTCATGCGTGGAGCTTTTTAGGGAACTGCAGATACTGCCGTTGCCGTGTGAGCTTATTTACCAAGTAGCCCTTTTCACCCATACTAACATCGATAAGTTTCAACGCAGGGGCGTACACAGTACGTTGGATCTTCGCAGCAATAAAAAGAAAGACCAGCTGGTAACACCGTCACACCGGCTCGTCAAGTCGGAGAGGTCGGTATACATTTTGGGGCCCGCGGTCTACAACCGCGTACCCGCCTCCGTACGGGATGCAGCTTCCACCGCGTGTTTCAGAACCAAGTTAAGATCTTGGCTGCTAGAAACCTTGTTTTATGACATTGACGAGTATTTCAAACTTAAAGATTATTGAATTACTAGTAAGTAATTATGATTTTTTGTCATGTCATTTTAATATATTGACAATATTGTTTTGGTATTGACATATTTCTATATTGACATATTTTATATTGACAGTATTTTTATATTGACAATATTTTTTATATTGACATGTTTGGATATTGACATACCTTATTTTGACATGTAATCAGTGTTTTAAAACCCACTTAATGACATCTTTAAAATTTTGAACTGACTTGTAACATTGGTGTTATCAATAAAGTATTTGTATTTGTATTTGATTTCTAAAGGCCAGTAACATTATAAATGTGAAAGTTTGGACAGATGGATGTTTGATACTCTTTCACGCAAAAACTATTTGGATTTTGATGAAATTTAGTATGGAGGTAGCTGAGACCCTGGATTAGCACATAAGCTACTTTTTATCCCGAAAGCATGTAGCGGGTAACACCGCAGGGCGCAGCTAGTAGATAATAAGATTGCTTTGAAGGGACCAGGGTAGGTACATATACAAAGTACGTATTTTATCCCATGTAATCTATTTACATACTTAAAATAAAAAAATAAATAAATATAGCAGGACATTACACACAGCGCCATCTGACCCCAAACTAAGCAAAGCTTGTACTATGGGAGTCAGATAACTGATAGAATACTTAAATTTTATTTTTTTTGTAAATACATACTTATAATACATACAGTACACCCAGACACAGAACAAACATTTGGTTTTATATCACAAAATGCTTGTCCTAGGTGGGAATCGAACCCACGCCCCATAGCTCTTGAAGCAGACATGCTACCAATGAGCCAACAGGGCTGTCAAACTTAGTACCTACCTGACTGTGAATTTTTCTGCAAGATGTTTTGCATAATGGTAGTGTACTTTCTAGTACTCGGCTGGCTAGCTACCACCCTCAAGTTGAAAATCTGCCGCCAAGCATCTAACGGTGTGTTCCGGCAGCCACACTTGAGAGTCAGTTCCATTTCAGGCTAGCTGTACTGACCATCGTCGACCACACCAGGTGAGCTGTGATCAAACACCTAGCCTGCCAACCATAGAACTCTTTCTGTTTCTTCTTTCATTAGTCAGACTCTGTAATAATATAGCGATACCTACTTTTGTTCTAGCGAGCGTTTTGGGCTGTATCGAGTGGATTATGACACGGGAAAGCGCACGCCTCGCTTGTCGGCTGCTTACTACGGAGAACTAACTCGCACGCGCTGCTTACCAACAGGCTGGTAGAACGAGTACAAAAGAGCGGGATATATATCTATCACTTCCCCTCATTGTTGAGACGTCAATATGTCGTCGTCAAACCCAAATCCGTCTTTTAGCAATCGCCTTAAATAAATATTGAGATACTTATGCATTTAATTGTTTTTTTTAATGATTGTCAGGCTAGGTTTGATCACAGCTGACCTGATGTTAAGTGAAGTGGTCGAAGATGGTAAAGCACACCTAGTCTGAAATGGAACTGGCTCTTAAGTGCGGCTGCCGGAACACACCGTTAGATGCTTGGCAGCAGATTTTCAACTTGAGGGTGGTAGCTAGCCAGCCGAGTACTAGAAAGTACCCTACCACCATGCTATGGTTTCCTCACGATGTTTTCCTTCACCGACAGCTCAAGCTCATTGTTGGGGTTCGCCTTTCGGCATGCAAACCTACCGCGCTAACCACTGAGCTAGCATCGCTACAAATCATCATTATGTCCTCATCTCTACATAGTATAAAACAAAGTCACTCAAATGAAAGAGTACAATCTGCAGATGGTCATCAAAGATCGGAACATCGACCATCAATTTATAACATTAGGTAAATTTTTTAATATTTTATATATGAAACAAAATATATAATCACACATTTATTCTCAAAAATTCATTTACATCACAACTTAGCTTAAGCTCACTTATTGGAAGACTAATTCAAAAGTACCCTTACGTTACATTTATTTTATAAATTACTCTAAATTATAACAATACTTAGTATTCAAAAATAGGAATATCATATTTTGATCCCTGAGTATAAATAGTTCTATATACCATTTTATCACAAAAATGATTTTATTGACAGAAAATAGCGCACGCTATCTCGTTCACGCATATTAAACATTACAAAAATCAACAACCAAAATCCTAGTTTCAAGAAACAAAACTTGTTTCTATCAAAATTACATTTTTATTGTACTCAGCATTTTCTCGATGAGGGTTTAACCCTTCAAACGACTATAAAACCGGTATGAACACAATTACTTAATATATTTAAGAATAACATTCACGATGTTGGCTTAAAACCTATGCCTTTTACACTTGGTCTCGAAGACCATTATTGAGCTAAATACTAGCAAAAATATTTCACTCTGCGCTAAATTATTATAAACCATTTGAGGATTCATGATTACAATTTCTCATAACGTTATCGAGTGATATTAGACTTACTGTCGAAATATGCAACCGAGATAGCGGCATGCTAATTTCTGTCCTTTAAACAGATTTTTTTTCAATAGCACCGTACAATATCTTTACAGTGGAAAACAATTCCAAAATTGACGAACCAGGCAAATATCCTGAGCATAATATAATCAACAAAGTCGTTGGTAATACACTTTCATACACATTTCATACACTTTACACAGTATAACATTGTTTTTAATATCTACCCCTTTCATTATCCAAAAAGTTTAAATAGTGTAGAATCGATCCAATGACATTGTTTTTTGTTTGACCATTCTCGAGAACTTTAAAAATATGACAGCACTAAATTGTCCGCATCTACTTTACCAGAGTTTGACCGGACTCGACCATGGCTTACTTTGTGTGACTTTGACTTGATTGATACTTGAAAACATTGGCAAACACACAAGGTGCGAAACCAAAATCAAAGAAATGCTCTATTCATGTCAATATATGAAACATCATGTTTTAGTCTTGTTAAGTAAAGTGAACCACAGAATATGTTATGGCAACACTGGCTTTTTTAATAAATAGTTGACAGTCAGCCATGTTTGCTTACATTTGACATAAGCATGTCACAATAAACATTACAATAAATTTTTGATTCTACTTTTCTGATTCAAAAATTTCATCAGTGCCATTTTAGAATAGTTTACATATTGCCAATAGCTTTCAAAGCTGACAGCCATAATTATTTATATGTATGTAATTTGGAATGTATTTTGAATTGTAACATATGTAATGCTTACTACGAACTACTATTGTTTCACTAGGCTTTCAAAAGCATAGAAAACGCTCGGAAATAGAATTATGTACACACTAGAAGTGACATCTCGAACAGGCAAATATGACGAGTAGCATATTTACACTTAAGTACTGATTGCAAAATCAATAATAAAAATTAAGCATTGAAAATGTGTAAAAATTTTATTATTGAATTTACAACTAATCGTATACTTCTATGCATTTTTATCTTTAGCTCTCGCTTTCGTTCGGAGTGTATACATATTAATTACACAAAAATTAACTACGTTTCTTTACTTTGGTCATTGCTACCGAAACAAAATCTACTTATCAGTTAATTTATACCAACACTTTTAACATATGTCGAATAACTAAAACTTACTACACGATATCTATAAATAAATAAACAGCAATATTATAGGTTAGGATTCACCAAAGGCTTGATTTCAAACTTCTGCAATGACCTCTGCCCTTTACATTTTACTAAATACAATCGGGTTTAAGACTTATTTTAAACTTGACTTTTTTACTTCTTGCTACTGTGTTTTATCGCTGCCTAAACATAGTTTAATTTAAATACACTCTAATTAAATAAATTCGACTAACTTTAAAACAATCAACTCGAAAAAGTGGTAGGTATTGCATAATAGATAAATAAATACTGATACACGACATATTAAGTGTACTACTCAATGGGAACAAGGCATATTGTGTGTACTACTCAATGGGAACAAGGCATATTATGTGTACTACTCAATGGGAACAAGGCATATTTTGTGTACTACTCAATGGGAACAAGGCATATTGTGTGTACTACTCAATTTTCATTAATGTTACTTTATAATGGTGTTAATTTGGATCATACCTAGTAAATTTAGATCCGTGATTTTCAACAATACATTATTTATTCATTAATACAAATACAAAAATAAATAATTTTGTTACTTGAATTAAGAGAAAATTATCGCTTTCAACTTTTCAAGAACCGATTGATTCAGGCGTTACTTTGCGAAAGTTCCATCTTGAGTGTCCGAGGTTTATATTTATTGTATTTCCGCTGAAAAGTCGTTTTCGTTACAAACACTTTTGTAGCTTTTACACGAGGCATCCTCAGGACGTGTTCGACTCTTCGAGCGCTTGGCCGATCGGCCATTATATATCCATATTCCGGATAGATTTTTAAAAATTTTCGTCAAGTCAGATAAATTTTAATTTAAATCCACATCACTGTTGTAACCGAAACGACTTTTGAGCGTATATTGTATACCTTGAACATTTTTCAAGAACTGTTTAAATATATGGAAATTTTAGGTATGGTGTAGGAAAGCCAACTTTAATAATAAAAATTAACCCTACACACTTTCTTTAGACGCAAAAACATTTCAACAACAACGATTTACATAAAATAGTTTTAAAACTTCGTTGATTCTACATTTCTACTAGCTGTACTGGGTTTGTGGTGACATGTCTTTGTCCCACTATTTCCATGCCACAGAAATAGAAAGATTTACTTGTACACTGTCGTTACTTTCAATTTAATCATAACAATTTTCTTTAATAACTAAATATGCTTTTGAAGAAATACATTTCTACCATGTAGTGTAAAACTATAAAATGTAGGATATGTATTGGAATGTGTGTATGTCTTTTACTTTTTCCGCGATTTGTTTTTAACTAAGAAAGCGGTCCCGCTTTTGGAGATGAGTGAAGCCGGAAGGAGATACATATAAGAATCAAAAGTAATAAATTATATTTTACCCAATGAAAGTTAATAGAATTCTGCACAATTTCTGTTCAGTTAACTCAACCCAAATGTCGAATTTGTATTCTGTTGTGAATGAATGCGGTCAACAGAGCCAATAACTATAGCCAGCCAAACAGCCAGCCAGCAAAAAGACAGCCAGCCAGCTAATAAGTCAGCCAGCTAGCCAGACAACTCTACGGTACAGGAGTTCAAGCGGGCGGCATCTTACACTGACTGCAGGCTTCCATGCCGTCGCTAAACTCTTCGATTTGCAGCGTCATCTCGAAGAAGTTGTATTTGTCGTGGACGAGACGCGTCGCTTCTTCTAGAACCTTCTGCGGAGACACTCCGCTACCTGTAAACATATTTTTAAGTCGATATTCATTTTACGTGTTCTGTATTTTGTTCTGTTCAAGTATTTCGATAGTCTAGACTCTACACAGTCTTTGATGAAAAAACAAGTGTTTAAAAAAAAGAATCAGCGTATGAGTTCGTCCAGTTTTCCGTTGAGACTGCGGGCCCGTGGGGGTCCGCCTCAACAAAGTTAGGGCGTCGCCTAAGGGAGAGGGTTTGGGGAGTTTCGTACTCCAAAGTATTTCGCTGGTTATCCAGCGCAGGAATGCCGCCAGTTTAATAGATGCCTACTTTTAGTGGCAGGCTCGATTAGTAGACTTAGAATTCGTTTTTTCTTTGACATGTTATCCCTATTAACATTTTGACATTTATATACAAATTTGTGGCATTTTTTTTAATGTAAAGGTATTGAAACGAACGAGACGCTCTCCTGATAGTAGGAAATAACGCCTGTCCTTGACTATTGCAGCGATACACAGAACTTTGAGTAGCAAAACAAAGTCAAGGGCATCGCTGCTTTGGTGGTCATTACTTTGAGAATTTGGGTTAGTCTCAACAGCCCAGTAATTTCGCTAGCTGCAGTACCCTTTAAACCGGAACACAGTAATTTACACACTACAGCTTGGCGGTAGAATATCTGTTACTGCAGCGGTATCCACCTAGACAACCTCCTGCAAAGGAAATCTACCACCAAATAAAAGACAACTGTGTATTATACAAATGTAGAAATAAAAGTAATGTAAGTTGATGATGTGATGGTGATTTATCACAGTCAAAGTCACACAAAGTTTGTCAAGATCAAGTCCGACAAGGCGCAGACTTTCTGCGCTAAGAGTGTACTCACGTATGGCGAGATGTGCGGAGAGCGCCGTCTTGTCAAGCGACAGCGCCCACATGCGCAGATTGTGGATCCGCACCACGCCCGGCAGCGACAAGAACGTGTTTGCCACCTCCTGCGATCACATTACAAGATACAGGAAGATTAAGAGACTGACATATATCAATAAGACGAAGACGAAGAAGTCAAGAGAAGAATACAGTTTGACTAGGCAGCGCTTGAAAAGTTACTTCGATTCCTCGCCATCTCGTGAAATCTCAAGACAAAAGACTGGCGGTTCTACGTTCTTTTACTTACGATGCTGAAACATAAGTCACCCTTTTTTTTATGCCACAGGCTGATGAGTTGCCAGATGTTAAGCAATCACCGTCGCCTATAGATATCTGCAATACCGGGGATACTACAAATACGTTGCCGACCTTTTAAGATTAACATGCCTTTAGAACCCAATGTTGTAACTCCGCGGGAATACGGAAGGAAAATCAATGCGATAATAGTGAGGTGTTTAAACTATTTAAACGAGTAGCAACTGTAAGCCGAGGCATTAAGGCTAAAAATGCAATTTGTGTGCACGTCACGACTTCCACAGTTAAATGTGTACTGAATGGAACGCTACCGCGTTTTGGCGGGTTCAGATATTTTCGGGCCACATCTTGCAACACGATTATGTGACAGCTTTAGCAAAACAATACAAAAAAATACTTACCTACTTATTATTTATTGATAACGACACACAATTTAAAGTAGTATAGTAGGTACCTACATAGGTAACGATAGCAATTAATACCTATGTACCTTATAATTTATTATGTACAATAATTATACAATAATACATAATAAGTTACAACTAATCTGGAAATCACAGAGAGAATGTATAATAGGTACAATCTCTTTCAAATTATAAAAATGTCGATACTTACGATTAAATTGCATTGATTGTAGGAAGAAGCGGACAAAGTTTAGAAACGTGCCATCTAGCGGGTAGTAGTGGCACTTAAACAAGACGCTTCTCTTTTAGTGAAGTTGACCGATGTCTAGAATCGTGCCATCTAGCGGGTAGTAGCGGTACAAAAACAAAACTTGTCTCGCCTAGAAAGTACCATTTGCCACCGTTGTTTCGAGAGTGTTCGAGTTGATAGTGGTTAAGAGTTAGTGATCATTATTTTAGCCCAATTAAATAAGTATTTAACCTCGTGTTACTAGAGATAATTTGATTAATCTACCTCCATACCAAATTACATTCAAATCCATTCAGTAGTATTTGCATGAAAGAGTAACAAACATCCATCCATCTATCCAAACTTTCACATTTGTAATATTAGTGGGATATTCTTATTCTTATTCTTATTCGGAATGGGGGCGATGAGTCCTGCACTGACGTCCCGCTTGGGGTGTATTGTGCATTTCCCCCTGCCAGCGTCTACCCGAGTGTGATAATCGAGTAAACGATTAGTTTGTTCTGGGGGGGTTACCTGGAAGTCGAGGCCGCGGGGCGAGCCCTCCATGAGCACGAGCAGCGTGTCCTTGATGATGTTGAAGGTGGTGATGAGCACGAGCACGGAGAACAGGAACGTGCAGATCGGGTCCACCAGGTTCCAGCTCGGCTGCCACACGACACATCAACATTACCAACTACTAATAAACTGTGTAACCATTGACAGCCCTGTTGGTTCATTGGTAGTATGTCTGCTCCAAGAGCTGAAGGGCGTGGGTTCGATTCCCATCCAGGATAAACATTTTGTGGTATAAACAAATATTTGTTCTGTGCCTGGGTATTCTGTATTTATTATTTTACAAAAAAAATATTTAAGTATTCTATCAGTAGAAAAAGTAGTGTAGTGTGTGTGGGCGTGGGTATGTGTGTGTGCGGGTGTGGATGTGTAGTGTAGTGTAGTGTTCTTGTAGTATTATTTCTTCTTTTTTTTTCTTGTAGTATTATTTGTTCTAGAGTGAAGACCGCGTACTGAAAAACGTAGCGTAGGACGCCCTGGGACTCGATGGAGTGACGATATACATAGGAAGCGAAAAGCCGAAGATCGAGCTGAGTGGCGTGTCTTGGGAGAGGCCTATGTCCAGCAGTGGTGGTCTTCGATAGGCCGCTGATGATGATTATTATCACATCAAAATCTAATTTCATGATGTCAATTACTATTTAAATTACCAAGGTTAAACATTTATTACTTAAATTACTAGATTTTTTTTTTAAATTATTTTATTTAAGGGCATGTTTGGGCGGTCGTTTAAAAATAAAGGTCGTTGAACCTAATTTCAGTGTATAATTATGTGGATACCTTGAAGTATATGACGATGGCAGCGACTAGGACTCCGAAGCTCTGCAAGAAGTCTCCGAGCACGTGTATGAACGCGGCACGCACGTTGATATTCTCTCCGTGCGTGTGCGCCGGAGCGCCCGTCTCGGACGATATGGAGTCCGTCTGTTCCTTCTGCAACATACAAACCAAAATCATATGATAATGATTGACAGCCCCGTTGGCTCATTGGTAGTATATCTGCCTTGAGAGCTGTAGGGCGTGGGTTCGATTCCCACTCAGGGCAAACATTTTGTGAATAAACAAATGTTTGTTCTGTGTCTGGGTGTTCTGTATGTATTATAAGTATGTATTTACAAAAAAAAAAAGTGTTTATGTATTCTATCAGTTATCTGACTTCCATCGCACAAGCTCTGCTTAGTTTGGGGCCAGATGGCGCTGTGTGTATAGTCCTACGATATTTATTTATTTATTTTTATTTATTTATATTAAAAAGTACTAAAACACAATACAAAAGTGGTAAATAAATCACCATAATGTACACACAGCGCCATCTGACCCCAAACTAAGCTAAGCTTGTACTATGGGAGTCAGATAACTGATAGAATACTTACATACTTATTTTTTTGTTAATACGAGTACATACTTATGATACATACAGAACACCCAAACACAGAACAAACATTTGTTTATACCACAAAGTTTGTCATGTGTGGGAATCGAACCCACGCCCTTCAGCTCTTGTAGCAGACATTCTACCAATGAACCAACAGGGCTATCAGTAGTATTTTTTTTTTATAGCTGACAGGCTAGAAGTTTGACCACAGCTCACCTATTAAGTGACGGTGTGGTCGATGATGGTAAAGCACACCTAGCCTGGAATGGAACTGGCTCTCAAGTGAGGCTGCCGGAACACACCGTTAAATGCTTGGCGGCGGATTTTCAACTTGAGAGTGGTAGCTAGCCAGCCGAGCACTAGAAAGTACCCTAACTACCTGCTATGATTTCCTCACGATGTTTTTCCTTCACCGGCAGCTCAAGCTCATTCTTGGGGTTTGAACCCACGTCCGTCGGCATGCGAACCGACCGCGCTAACCACTGAGCTATCATCGCAACAAAATCGCTATAAACAGTAGATGATGATGACCCACTTTTAAGATAAATCAGTTTCGAAGTAACACTTTTCAAAAAGAACCCTTTACCCTTTTATAATAGGATTGGAAATCAAATGTATGTTTACGGACATATTATTTAAGATGTGCTAAACTAAAAGTAGCAAATAGGGATGATGGTTCTTTTAGTGATTTTTAAGCGTTTGTGCGTGCTAATTAAAATTCAGCGCGGTCGGTGGACAGTTTGATGTGGAAAGCCGTTTACCTTATTGTTGAGGACAGGGTTGGAGCTGCCGTGGCTGTGGCCATGGCCGCCGCCGCCGCCGCCGTGGCTGTGGCCATGCTGGTGCAGCGTCAGACCCATGCTGCAAACAAAACACAAACATTCAGAAGAAGAGTTTAGGAGTTTTGGCAGAAAAGCGGATTGGCCAAATTTTATTTATAGCCAAATTAAATTAGATTAAATCAGATAAGAATATAATTAAAGAAACATCTTTAATGATATTATTGTCTGTAGATAAAATACGTGATGTTTTATTTATAAAGTTACGAATTACATGCGCTTGCGAAAGAAATTAGTATAATTTCTAATAATCCATGGATGTTTTTAGTAAAGCAACCATTACTAGAATTGGAAGCAACACGAAAAGTCATGTTACATATTATCATTATCCCACACTTGCGCTTGTAATTAGGCACTGTATAAAACACCACCATTTTTATCATCATCATCATCATCATCATTTCAGCCGTAGGACGTCCACTGCTGGACATAGGCCTCCTCCATTGACTTCCATAAAGACCGGTTGGAAGCGGCTCCCATCCAGCGCGTTCCTGCGGTCTTTACTAGGTCGTCTGTCCACCTTGTGGGTGGACGTCCTACGCTGCGCTTGCCGGTCCGTGGTCTCCACTCCAGAACTTTGCAGCCCCATCGGCCATCAGTTCTGCGTGCTATGTGCCCTGCCCACTGCCACTTCAACTTGCTAATCCGTTGGGCTATGTCGGTAACTTTGGTTCGGCTACGGATCTCCTCATTCCTGATTTATACCATTTTTATACACTCGAAAAAACACTAGCTTTGTAAAAAAATACAACGGGGCGACACGACTCTTTCCGCGTTCCCGCCAAAAGTCCATAATTTTTTTTAGGTTTGCGTTTGACCACGTCCTGCCCTGATGTTAAGCAGGATGTAGTTTAAGATGAAGCACGCTTACCTAGAAAAAAAACCTTTTTACTCTGGACTTGAAGACACCCAAGTTGTACCTACTTCGCGGGAAAAAAAGACGTCAGCAGAGAGTTCCACATCCTCGCTGTGCGTATGAAGAATGTGGAATCAAAGCGTTTAATCCGTACGTGGGGAATGTCCTAGGTGTCCATATGGGCAGGGCACATAGCACGCAGAACTGATGGCCGATGGAGCTGCAAAGTTCTGGAGTGGAGGCCACGGACCGGCAAGCGCAGCGTAGGACGTCCACCCATAAGGTGGACAGACGACCTACCGACCGCAGGAACGCGCTGAATGCGAGCCGCTTCTAACCGGTCTTTGTGGAAGTCAATGGGGGAGGCCTATGTCTAGCAGTGGACGTCCAACGGCTGAAATTATGATGCTGATGATGATCTTAGGTGTTATCCAACTCACACGAGGTTGACGGCGACTCCCACGGCGGATGTGATGAGCATGACCGTGGCGTCGATCTCGAACTCCTTGTATATGACGCGCTGTATGGCCATGTAGACCAGCACTCCCGTCACCACCCAGATGAGGAGCACCGACGTCAGAGCTCCGATCACTTCCGCCCGGTACCAGCCGAACGGCATTCTGTGCAAAACATGTTTTTAATATCAGGTGGTAGATCTCCTTAGCTCAGAAGGTTTGGCATCCTAGTCGGGAGACTGCCTGGCTTCGAATCTGAAAGTCCTGGTTTGAAAGTTTGAATCGTCTTTTTTGAGATATGTGCATACTAGCTGCGCGCCGCTGTGTTACCCGCTACATGTTTTCGGGTTGAAAAAAAGCCTATGTGTTAACCCAGGATCTCAGCTACCTCCATACCAAATTTCATCCAAACCCGTTCAGTAGTTTTTGCGTGAACGAGTAACAAACATCCATCCACCCATCTAAATTTTCACATTTATAATATTAGTGGGATTGCCGACGACGGTGAAAGAAAACATCGTGAGGAAACCTACACGCCTTCAAATAGTTCTCAATAAAGTTGCCTTACCCTTCTCACAATGAAAAGAGTCCCACGCCCAGCAGTGGGACAGAAAGTGCCACCCACATATCATAGATGCGTGGAAGTCTCGTACCGCTCGGTTTAATCGGCTGTTTCTTCCGCGCACCTGTCTTATGTGGAATGGCTTACCACCGTTGGTTTTTCCGCCGAGTTTCAATCTACAGAACTTCAAACGAAGGATGAATAGGGTCCTTAAAGGTAGGCAACGCACTTGCAATACCCCGGTTATTGCAGGTCCATAGGCGTCGGTGACCACTTACCATCAGGTGGACCGTCGCTTGTTTGCTACTATTTTCTTGTTTGCCAAAACAGACAAAGTGAATTGGTACCTCAATGTCCAGAAGCTAACGCTATTTAACAAAAATGACTACTACGTCGCATCTGAAAGTCAATACGCGACTGACTACCTTGTTGAGAAATATATCTCATCGATTCAGTGCTACGATTGTGGTGAAACTACTGAAGAACAAAAGAAGATTGAAGAGTCAATGATGTGTCTTGGAATGTTATTATGTATTTTAATTAAATGTAACAGGTTCAACCGCTCACCTTCTGGTGGCAGGCCTGCTCGCCACCCATAATGAGAACAGTGATATCATGAAACTCGCGAAATCAGTGAGTAAATGAGCTGCATCTGTCGCTATCGCCAAGCTGTTTGATATGTACCCTCCTGAAAAATATAGAATGTTTAGTAAAATTGGGGCTTAATTATCCGCCTTAAGGTGGTTCCATTTCCATAGAATTAAATTTTTACCATTTATGGACAAATGGAGCATAATTTTACATTGAAATTACAGCTACTAGCATTAATTTTGGGTTTTATTTGCAGTAAATCACAATTGCTTGAATAAAACAGTAGATTATAATCTACTGTTTTATTCAAGCAAATAATTTGCTATAATTTTTAAATTCATTTAATTTAATTTTTAAATTATTTTTTTAATTTTTGCAAATAATTTTTAAATTGCTTGAATAAAACAGTAGATTATAATCTACTGTTTTATTCAAGCAATTGTGATTTACCACAAATGATGACCAAAATAAATGCCAGTAGCTGTGATTTCATTGTAAAATCATGCTCCAATTGTCCATAAATGGAAAAAACTGTTTGTATGGAAATCGAACCACCTTAAGTCTGGTTTTGAGTTTGAATAGACTAAGATGAAAAATATCAAGTTCATCACAAACACTACATAAATCATTAAATGTGACACACATACGAAGAAGGGGATTGTTACGTACGTTATATTGTAAATCGGGTTTTGTTTTCCCGTGGGAAGCCGGGACGGCCCGCTAGTATTATATAAACAGCCGAGACCGAAGACAGAAAAAGAAGGAAGTAACTTCTCCCTTTCTTTCTAGTTGATACGTTAATTTTCGCTTAGACTCACCTACAATCTCTCCGATCATGAACACTACACATAGTATACTGGCGATGATAAGTTTTCTTCTTGCCCGCTTGTCTATTTCTTCGTTTCTAGATCTGTGACAATGCCCTGAAAAAATAAAAAAAACACGATTTATTTCTCACACTTTTATTAATATTTCATAATCAAATCATTATAATCGCAATTCTCTAGCTATCAGAGACTAAAAAAATACTTTTTAGTCCATCTTTGGCTGTAATATATTTATTAAATATTCAAGGATATTTCGTTTATTTCCGCTTAACAGTCATTTCAGTTACAACAGTGATGAGGACTTAAAATTTAACTAATTTGACAACAATTTATTAAATAAAAACTTAATCGTAATTTTACTTAATATCTAGAACTAATTTGGCATAAACTTAAAAAAAATAATTAAACAAAAATCTAATTAAAATAACCACTAGTCTTAATATCCTCTTCTCTGCAGTAACCACTGCAACAAATTGAGAGGATTAAAACATAGGTAACTTTTTATCCCGAAAACATGTAGCGGGTAACACCGCGGGGCGCAGCTGGTTCGGTAATAAAAAAAGGTGTGGAAATAATATTTAAAAAAAAAAACGTTTCATTCTTTCTGGGTGGTGGTCAGTCAACCTTCATGCGAATTTCGCCCGCTGTTTGTGCGCTCGTCCAAACAATAAAACACGATTGGCTCCGGTCGCCGTGTGGCTTTGGAAAATAAATACAGTGATGTCGTGCCCACTCGAATTTTGTATATGACATCACTCATTTTTAAACTGGCCCCATGCTATGCGCGGGCCTCTACTCATTGTGATAAGGGTGAAGCCGTGGTCGACCACGCTGGCCAAGTGCAGGTTGGCCGACTTCATATATCTTCGAAAACTTTTTTTAATGATAATGCGTTTGATCCCTATCTCACCTGATGTTAAGTGAAGATGCTATCTGCGATGGAGCACGGTTGCCTAGATGTAGCGTTGATAGCTCAGTGGTTAGCGCGGTCAGTTCACATGCCGAAGGGCGTGGGTTCAAACCCCAACAACGAGCTTGAGCTGCCGGTGAAGGAAACCATAGCATGGTGGTAGGGTACTTTCTAGTACTCGGCTGGCTAGCTACCACCCTCAAGTTGAAGATCTGCCGCCAAGCACCTAACGGTGTGTTCCAGCAGCCTCACTTGAGAGCCATTTACCATCTTCGACTATACCGTCACTTAACATCAGGTGAGCTGTGATCAAACACCTAGCCTGTCAACGATAAAAAAAAGATACCGATTTACTCTCGACTTGAAGACACCCAGATTGTATCTATCAGGGAACACCCACTCGGGTAATGATGTATAATTTCTGTTGCCGCTATAACAACAAATACTAAAAAACAGAATAAAATAAATATTTAAGGCGATAGAACGAATGTGATTTTTTTGCCGTTTTTATAGATAATGGCACGGAACCCTTCGTGCGCGAGTCCGACTCACACTTGGCCGGTTTATTTTTTTAATGTAATTTTTTCTTAGTCATTACTTTTTTTTAATGTAAAATGTAATGAGACGAACGAGACACTCTCCTGATGGTAAGAGATAACGCCTATCCATGACCATTGCAGAGATACACAACTTTGAGTAACAAAACAAAGTCCAAGGCATCACTGCTTTGGCGCTCATTACTTTAAGACTTTTGATGGTTAGTCTCAACAGCCCAGTAATTTCGCTAGCTGCACACCCTTCAAACCGGAACACATACTACTGCTTGGCGGCAGAATAACTGGTACTGCGGTGGTACCTACGTAGACGACCTCATGCTAAGGAGATCTACCACCAAGTGTAGTCATTAGTGTCGCTATGTCACTAACATGGTACATATTTGTCATTGTTAAATTGTTATAAATGAATAAATTAACCCGTGACTAACTTTGTAAAAGTTACGGCTCAATGACTAATTTGATCTTCGTACAAATAACTGCGCGTGCGAAATGGTTTTTTTTTATTTGGCTTTGGTTCAGTCAGACACAGACTGCAAAAAATTTTAATGTACTCACTCATTTCAAATCAAATCGAATTCTCGGATTAAATATACGTCACTGCAGGGGACCAAAGCTATTGCATAAAGGGAAATGTAAATATAAAATGGAACTAAGCTAAGCTTGTACTATGGAAGCCAGATAAGTAAGATAACTGATAGAATACTTAATTTTTTTTTTTGATAACGCATACAGTACACCTAGACACAGAACAAACATTTGTTTGTATCACAAAGTCTGTTCTGAGTGGGAATCGAACCCACGCCCTTCAACTCTTGAAGCAGACATTCTACCAATGAACCAACAGAACTGTCGTATACAATGACAACATACACACTACACACACATAAAAACCGTAATAAATTCTAAACAAAACTACAACATTCTTTAAAATAAAACAAATATTGTAGGACATTACACGCAGCGCCATCTGATCCCAAACTAAGCAAAGCTTGTACTATGGAAGTCAGATAACTGATAGAATACTTCAATACTTTTTTTTTTGTAAATACTTTTGATAAATCCAGAACACCCAGACACAGAACAAACCACAAAGTTTGTCCTGGGTGGGAATCGAATCCATGCCCTTCAGCTCTTGAAGCAGACATTCTACCTATGAACCTACAGGGCTGTCAATATTTATTTTATTTATTTATTGAGGCTTCATACTAGCAACTACAATAATTATTATTATAATTTTACACAACTTAAGTAATTCTCTAGCTAATTGCGTTGCTTATTTAAAGAAGCACAACACATACATATATATATAGTTTATCAAAGGGATCCCAGTGACAATTACCTAATCCTAATAGAAAAAGATGAGACGTCATAATTGGTTACGGAATGTTAACAATAGCACTGACACAAAGCAAAATTAAAATTTTTGAAAAAACCCACAACGCACAAATCAAACCCGAACACATAACTGACAACTGCATCAAAATCGGACTAGTAGTCTTGGAGAAAAGTGGCAACATGGATTTGCACAAAAAATGTTTCCTGCAGCGCCCCTGGTGAGTTGTCACCGTAACACCTATCTAAAAACATGCACCAATCAAACCCGAACCCATAACTGAAAACTGCATCAAAATCGGACTAATAGTTTTAGAGAAAAATGGCCACATGTATTTGCACAAACAAACATCCTCTCACCCCAAACGCATATACCGTCTCCGTTCCGTCGTGGGTAAAAAGAGGCTACCTCAATGTGTACCAAGGAAATCCTGTCATAAGAAATCTGTTTAAGAGCGAGGACATAAAAGTACAGCAAAGGTTTAGCAAAAACTTCTATCCGCTTCATCGGTCACTCGTAACAAAGATCAATTAAGGTGGTTCCATTTCCATACAAATATTTTTTTCCATTTATGGACAAATGGAGCATAATTTAACAGTGAAATCACAGCTGCTGGCATTTATTTTGGACTTTATTTGCGGTAAATCACAATTGCTTGAATAAAACAGTAGATTATTAGCATAAAATCAAATTTATGAATTTATGATTTTTTAATAAAACAGTAGATTATGACAATAATCTACTGTTTTATTCAAGTAAAGACCATAATAAATGCCAGTAGCTGTGATTTCACTGTAAAATTATGTTCCATTTGTCCATAAATGGAAAAAATTATTTGTATGGAAATCGAACCACCTTAAATACATATATTGTGTGATTGTGTGTAGTATTAATTGGTTATTTTCAGTATATTCTCGGTCTCGTGGTATGAAAGAGAGCACAAATATTTTGTTAGAAATACTTTACACTCTCTACTAGTTTTATGACGGATGGCATGATTATCCTGTACTCACGTTCAGCGTCGCTGATGCTACCATTCCGCCTCTCGATCTCGTCGCCATCAGCATTGGTCTCTATGACAGCACAGCATCCTGTGGAAGGGTTGCCATGCACGCAGAATATCACCCGTCTCCCCCTAGCCGGACTGTCTGTTTCGGTACCTGTGCCGTACGATGCTTTGCCATCCTTGAACCTGAAAACAAATTAACACATATTAAATCATGGAACTCGAATTAGGGTGTAATTTTAGCGTGAACGTAGAAGTCATATCGCCCCATTAGAATAGAATAGAACTTTAATAGAATACAACTTTAATATACACCAAACATACATACATTACCTATCTATCTACACTATTATAAAGAGCATAGATTTGATTGTTTGTACTGAATAGGCTCCGAAACTACTGGACCGATTTCAAAGATTCTTTCACCGTCGGGAAGCTACACTATCTCCGGGTGACATAGGCTACTTTTTATCCTTGTATTCTCACGGGAACGAGAACTACGCGGGTGAAACCGCGAGACGTCCGCTAGTAACATACAAAATAAAAAAAAGAATAAAAAAAAAAGAATAAAAATGTAACTAAAGTTGACAAAGGTCACGGACCCCAGTGTCTGTGGAGCGTATAATTATAAAAAAAAAAAAAAAAAAAAAAAACGAAACATAAATAAAAACCAGCCAAGTGCGAATCGGGCTCGCGCACGAAGGGTTCCGTACCATTATCTATAAAACCGGCAAAAAAAACAAGTTTGTTGTATGGGAGCCTCCTTAAATATTTATTTTATTCTGTTTTTTTAGTATTTGTTGTTATAGCGGCAATAGAAATACATCATCTGTGAAAATTTCAACTGTAGCTATCACAGTTCTTGAGATACAGCCTGGTGACAGACGGACGGACGGACGGACAGCGAAGTCTCAGTAATAGGGTCCCGTTTTTACCCTTTGGGTACGGAACCCTAAAAATGGTGATTTGTAAAAGAATAAATAGAACATACGAATTAGAACCTCTCATCGTATCTCAATGGACATGTTTCCATTGGAAAATATGGCAACTCGCTGCGGAACAAAAAAAACCGTTTCGTTCAATTTAAAAACTCCCGACTAGTCCGTTGCGTCTGGCAAAACATCTGCCGTAAAAGCTGGGTCGATGTTCCTACTTTATCTTATCAGAATCTAAATACTTTTTATGGTGGATTTAATAAAGAAGAGCTACCAAGGTCAAGGGTGCCGTCTGTGCTTGTTATCAAAGACCAAAAGTATTCTTTCCGCAAGACAGATGCACAATACAGTAAGAGTATTTCCGGACATCAATTAGTTTTTATGCGACAACGGTAGTAAACAGTCAGTACACAAGTATTGTTCCAAACCACTGTCCTTTTCACGGTTTGGCGAATCCTGACATAGGACATATTTCCTGACTGTTACAGTGCTTCAATCTAAACTAATTTTATAAAGAGGAAAGATTTGTATTTTTGTTTGTAACGAATAAACTTAAAAACTATCGGATGCCCATGACAATTGCAGCAATACACAGAACTTTGAGTAGCAAAACAAAGTCCGGGGCATCGCTGCTTTGGCGCTCATTACTTTGAGACTTTCGATGGTTAGTCTCAACAGCTTTGTAATTTCGCTAGCTGCAGTACCCTTCAAACCGGAACACAGTAATGTTTACACACTACTGCTTGGCGGCAGAATATCTGGTACTGCGGTGGTACCTACCTAGACGACTTCCTGCTAAAGCTATCTACCACCAAGTAAATAATGTCATGAGCGTTATGTACTGAGCCTTTGCCATCGTTATAAAATATGCACGCGACTTGATTTTCTCATCAAATTATATTCACGCTCGAGGCACGCGCATGTAGTTATGATTTGAGAAAACAGCCGTATCTAATGCAAATAGATTATTTGAATTGTTTATTTCCGTCTTGATCTTGCACTATACATATAATAGTATCAGTATATGTTAACACGGAAGCAAAGAAAAGTAATATCTACACATTTTCTAGTAATAATGTCTTATAGTTAAAAAACACGACTGGCATGCCAAAAAATAACAAAACAATGTTTTTTGTTCTCATTTACATTCAATATAATACTATACTGTCGGCACATTGAATCCAAATATCCCATACATCCAAAACTGTTCCGATATTTTTAAAAATAAATTTGTATTTTTGTATGTTTGTAACGAATAAACTCAAAAACTACTGAAGCGATTTCATAAATTCTTTCACCGTTGGGAAGATACACTATCCCCGGGTGACATAGGCTACTTTTCATCCCAGTATTCCCAAGGGAACGGCAACTACGCGGGTGAAACCGCGAGGCGTCTGCTATGATAGAATAAAGAAACACACAAATATTCAAATACCTATGTAAGCATAAAAATGAACTCTTTTACTTGGTGGTAGATCTCTTTAGCCAGAGGTCGTCTAGGTAGGTACCACCGCAGTACCAGATATTCCGCCGCCAAGCAATAGTGTGTTAACATTACTGTGTTCCGGTTTGAAGAGTACTGCAGCTAGCGAAATTAATGGGATGTTGAGACTAACCATCGAAAGTCTTTAAGTAATTGGCGCCAAAGCAGCGATGCCCTGGACTTTGTTTTGCTACTCAAAGTTCTGTGTATCGCTGCAATGGTCATGGGCAGGCGTTACCTCTTACCATCAGGAGAGCGTCTCGTTCGTCTCAATGTTTTTCACATAAAAAAAGTATTTAAGTATTCTGTCATCTGTCTGGTTCCCATAGTACAAGCTTTGCTTAGTTCGTGGCTAGATGGCGCTGTGTGAAATGTCCTCCAATATTTATTTCATTTTTTTTAATAGCTTGTTTCATTCTATTTCTGGTTAGGTATCACAGTCTTCGACTCGTCTTAATACAAATGTCTAATAAATCTTTCTAGATATTCGATTCCGATACAATGTTGCAGATCGCCCTACATGAGAAGTCATGCCTACTACAGTTAAGTCCCTATGCTGTGACACTTTAAGTTAAAGTTGTTTTCTCTTCAACGTTCTAGCTTTTCCCCGTTTCTCAGAAAGGACAGTTCCGTATTGAACTCGCTACATAGTATTGTCGACTATCTGATTTGCCCTCAGTAATTAGTAATTTGACCTTTAAGTGCATCTGTGACAAAGTGCTCAATTACTGGCATAACTTATTTGACATCATGTTTACTTAGTCATTTATCTACAGCAAACGTCCATAACATTAAAGAATAGATAAATCGTATATTTAGAGTTTAGACTATTTTTTTTAAATAAATATCGTAGGACTATACACACAGCGCCATCTGGCCCCAAACTAAGCAGAGCTTGTGTGATGGAAGTCAGATAACTGATAGAATACATAAATACTTCTTTTTTTTTGTAAATGCATACTTAAAATACATACAAAACACCCAGACACAGAACAAACATTTTTGTTTATTCACAAAATGTTTTCCCTGAGTGGGAATCGAACCCACGCCTTTCAGCTCTTAAGGCAGACATGCTACCAATGAGCCAACAAGGCTGTCACGTTGATTTTGAACCCACGCCCTTCGGCATGCGAACCTACCACGCTAACCACTGACCTATCATCGCTACTAAACTAGTCTGAACTTATTAAATAACTGCTAAATAATTTTAAATAATTAAATACTGCTGGGGGACCGAGGCGAAAAAGTTTTTAAATTAAATAGGTCACAGGCTTAGGGATAGGACAGGTGACTCCCGCTCCGGTTCGTTCCTGGTGCAGAGGTTGGCCATTGTCCATCAGCGCGGTAATGCGGCGAGTGTGATAGCCACCTTTCCACCGGGAACGGTCAGGGGCGGGTTGTTGTAGTTAAATAAGAATTAATGATATAAGAATTGATAATTTAATTTAATTGATTTTGACATTTTGTATGATATAAATTTACAATTATTATAGATGTAATATATGGAACATATTAAATAACTAAAACAATATATATATATATATATACATTATACGTGCTATATCAAGGCAAAATAATAAACAAACGCTGTTTGTCGCTAACAGTAAAATTTCATTTCCTCAACACGTGTTTAGAATTTGCTGCAAAGAAACGTGAATTAACAAATTTCTATCGCTAAGTCCGCTGGTTATCTATCACATATTATAAACGATACACTGATATAACTGTATGATAATAGGATTACAAGTGCTACCTTGTATCACGAAGTTCTACGTCTACTTATTGTAAATTCATGTCATTATAGTACGATAGTGAATTTTTGAATAAAAACAAGCGATAAAGCGATCAAATGATTGTTATATTTGTTTAGAAGGAAATATAGGCCAGTTGTTTTAGTGAACGACAAGATGAATATTTTGTTCAGACACGTATTTTTTAACAAATTTGAGATCTCGCTTTCAGTATACATTAGATACGGTACTGTTAGATTTAGTTTAGTTAACAATTATTTTTTGTTGCGTTTGTTATTGATAGAACAAGGTTGTATGTAAGAAAATGTTTGACAAATTGTACGTAAAAAACAAGGGAAAATATTATTTTTAAAAAGTGATTGAGTGAGACATAATATACAAATACAAAATACAAATTAATAACACCAAAGTTACAGGTCATTTTTCCATTCATATTTAAAAATATCAAAATCATAACATGTGTCAATGTCAATGAAATACCTAATATGTCACATTTAAAATAATTATATCAATATAATTAAATGTAAGTATGTATATAATGTCATATAGTAAGAACTTTAAAAATATAGACAATTAATAATTTTGTTATTTGAAATAATATTAAGTAATTGATTTATCATTTTATTTTATTACGTACCTACATGGTCGTACTGTAAAGGGAAGTTTTGTTCTCATTTTCTCCATTTGTAAACCCGTGCGAAACCGGGGCAGGCAGTAATGATATAAAATCGACGTAGGTATGTTCTCTATAGTCTCCAAAGCGGCGTGACCGATTTTGGTGAAATTTTCAGACTGAGTATTTAGCCCGGCGGGAATTCTTGTGAACTTTGGTAGCGATCGGATCAACAGATTTTATTTCTGTTTTTCTAAAGTTCGGGATGGGCCGCTATATAGTATTCTATAGAGATGTATGCGATGTATAATCGCTTCCAAATTTAATCGATTATATATCGAATTGTAATAAGAATTACATTTAAAAAAATACCATTTTAGCGCATTTTTTTTTTACCGGCACCAACATAATACATTTTCCAACCGTGGCTAACTGATTCATTGCAGAATTTTTCTGTGAAATTTCTCAAATCGCCTTTTCTCTCAATAATCATAAACGTGGGCAAGCTGAAATTGTGTTTTTTTTTTTAATTGATTTAAGAATAGTAGAAGCATTAAACAAACCAATACCTACCCAGCAAGACATTAAACTTATATTTATGAGTAAGTTAAGCTCGTAGGATAGTTTATAACGAGGACACATGACCATGACATAATTGTCTTTACGACTTTACGCAGAATGTCATATTTAATTTAATTTATTTATTGAGATAAAAACGACTATAACAATCAATTATATCTATCTCACAATTAAATAAAAAACAATTATCCAATCTAATATAAAATATTTTTTCAGAATCAGATGTCAAAATAATTTTGTTTATGTAATTATGCCTATGGGCCGCCTTACACGTTCAATCATGATCACGATCCGCGATCATGATTTCAAAATTTCTAGATATTATGCGATCCGGAGCATCAGTCCGTCAATCCGCTTCGTACACGATCAGTCTGGATCGCGATCATTGATCGCGGATCGCGGATCGCGGATCGCGCGCTACGTGTACGGGCTGCCAAAGAAGTAATGCAAAATATGCACTCGACAAAATAAATAAATATCAGATGACATTTTACACAGCGCCACATCAAATGATAGTTTACTAAACTACACTAAACTTTACTAAGTAGTGTGGCAACTAGTTACACTTCGATTATTTTTTTTTTTCACAATTTACGAGTTGGTCTCATAGTAAAAATTGTTCACATTGTATGTAAAGTGAGCTCTTTTAACCTAATACTACAGTTCCGCGTAACCCTGTAGAGATTGTTTTCCTTACTATACCTAAGACGTGATTAACAAACAAGAACGCATTAGTTTGTATTTAATTTTTACACGACTACAAATACAAATATTTTATTGATAACATCAATGTTAAAAGTCACTTCAAAATTTTAAATAAATGAGTCATTTAAATGAGTTTTTACAAACACTGATTACATGTCAAAATAAGGTATGTCAATATACAGACATGTCAATATAAAAAAATATTGTCAATGTAAAAAGGTAAATTTATTTAGGGTCTCCACAGTTTTAGTTTCAATTAAACAAAATAAAATAACTTAAAATAATAACTACTCTAAAAGGCCGCTATCAATGGGAATAGTTCCCAAAACGCGCCCCATTGCCGCGTTGTATGGCAATACTCAAACGCTGAGCAAAGTAAAGGCCAGCGTTTTGTTCACGTGTGGCGTCGACCAAACGAGATGACAATTCTTTAAAAAATTTTTTTTGCTCCTTGTAAAAATATGTCAACATAAAAATATGTCAATACCAAAAAAAAATTGTCAATATAATATACCCAAAAAAGGAGTGTAATGTTTTTAGCTTGACCAAATTTAGATGTAGGTATCGATATCGTTATTAATCCTTAAATTACTCCGAGTGACACCTGCTTACAGATATTTTAAATAAATTTCATTTTTTGTGTGTATTCATTGGTTTTTTTTTTTTTTTTTTTTTTTCTTCTTATGTCTTGTCACCTGATGTTAAATGACGGTGTGATCGAAAATGGTAAACACACCTAGTCTGGAATGGAACTGGATCTACCGGAACACACCGTTAGGTGCTTGGCGGCAGATTTTCAACATGAGATTGGTAGCTAGCCAGCCCAGTACTAGAAAGTACCCTACCATCACGCTATGGTTTCCATCACCGGCAGCTCAAGCTCATTGTTGGGGTGTTACCCACGCCTTTCAACGTGCGTACCGACCGCGATATCCACTTAGCTATTACAGCTACAAATTTATGTTACATTTATATGTATGTTTGTTTGTATTGTGCCAAATGATTTTCTTTCTTTCTAACATCCTGTATGTGTACCGTGATCGGACCATGGCGCCCACTCCACATTTTATCAGCCAGATATCGCTATCACTATTTACGGTAAGCACTGGTAACTAAGCGTATAACATTACTTACAAATACATTAAGACGCGTACCTACCTGGTGCTAGATTTCCTTAGCACTTCCCCACGTTTCCCTCACCGGCAGCCCAAGCTCGTTGTTAGTTTGAACCCACGCCCTTTCGCGTACGATCCAATCGTGCTAACCACTACGCAATTACCAATAATATAGTCAAGCTACGCTTTCATACTTAATTGGCGTTTTTAGTAGGAATGATAGTCGTCCGCCAAACAATGAGATTATTATACACTATTTGTATCGGAACTTCAGATAGTTTCTATATATTCTGATTCAACAATTTGAGTGTTCTATAGTTCTAGAACAATCTAGAAATATAGCTAAGAAAACAAAACGAGTGAAGTTTCACCCGAATGATCGACAAAAATCTAGTCAGTCAGTCCATTCATTTAGACCAGCTATACTCAACCTGCAGCCCGCTTTGTTATTGGTGTTACTTTATCTTAAACAATATTACCTTTCGCGCTAGGTACCATAACCTAACTCTACGCTAGTTAGTGCGGGCCACGCTAACACTCTGTTCTGTTCACTCGGACTGTTTACACAAAGAATGTTTACATAGACAAGCTTCCACACGCTTCTGGGTAATGTAATAGCAACAAGCCTTATTGCTGCATGCAAGCCAAATTGTCCTTTGTATCAAAAATCTCATTAAACATACGCTTTTAAAATTTAGTACTTACTACCTAGTTTACTTTATTGTAACAACCATTATTCATTTATACAAATACAATTTTTTTATTGATAACACCAATGTTACAAGTCACTTCAAAAATTTTAAATAGGTATGTCATTAAATGAGTTTTAAAATACTGATTATTACATGTCAACACAAAAATGTCAATATACAAACATGTCAATAAAAAATATGTCAATACCACAAAAAAAATTCCAAATGTAATAAAATGACATGACAATTAATTACTAGTAATTCAATGGTCTCTAAGTTTGAAATACTCGTCAATGTCATAAAACAAGGTATATAAGTGTTCTATCAGTTATCTGACTTCCATAGTACAAGCTTTGCTTCGTTTGGGGTCTGATGGCGCTGTGTGTAATTTGTAGTTTTTTATTAAAACCTAAATATTAGTTTGCGGCCCGCGACACTACAACTGAAACGCGTTTGTGGCCCCTATAAAAAAAGTTTGACTATGGCTGGTTTAGACGTTACAGGGCTGGGTTTGTCGACCTACTTCTGACCTTGATAAGGACACACGTGTAAGTCTCGTGACTTGGAAGAAGGGCTCAACAGGTACTGAACCTTATTCTTGTGTTAGATCGGCGTCAGTTTTTAAGTAAGGGTTTCTGGTGGGCGTTATGCAAGGATTCAAAACCTGTCCAACGGGTTTCATTTCAGATATATTTTTTGTCTTTTTATTTTATATTTAGCAATTTAAATCAGGTCAAATATGCCTTTTGCGAAAACACTTGTCATGTTTAGACTTCCGCCATTTCAATAACAGAGTGATTCTGTGTGTGGGATTTTCATGGGTACGTAGACGTTCTTCAGGCCTAGCATGCATATATATCACTATCACTACATATTATAAAACAAAGTCGCTGTCGTTGTCTGTCCGACCCTATGTATGCTTAAATCTTTAAAACTACGCAACGGATTTTGAAGCGGTTTTTTTTAATATATAAGAGTGATTCAAGAGGAAGGTTTGTATGTGTAATACATGCATAATATTGTAGAGAAACACTGATAAATTTAGAGGTGTCTAATGTGATGTCGTAAATAAACACATTTTTTGCGCTTACATTGCAAACCCCACGAGATAAATCAAAATAATGTACCTACTATAGTATTGTACACCTTAAAAAGGTCAACAAAAAAGTCCGCGATGGTATATGTCTATCTCTTAAGAATAACCCACAACAACCATTTTTTATCCTGCACATTTTACGGGAAAAAAATGGCTTATTTACGAAGTGATTTTAAGCAATACTGCATAAATTTTTATCCAATTAAGTGTATTGTCTATTTAATATAGACCAATATGGCATGTAATTTAAATGAATATTTCCGAAGATATTACAGATTTAAAATGCAGGGACATAGCGGTGCGGCGGTACCTTCAAATTTAAACGCCTACAATTTCCGGTAAAGACATCTTTTGCAAATCGCAGGGTCAAACTTTCAACGTTGCGGGCTTAGATTTGAGCGTTGAGTGTTTTTCTCATGGTCAATTATATATCGCTCTTTCAAGAGTAACCTCTACGAAACATGTTCGTATTGTCTAATGACAAAAAAGCTGTAAACGTTGTTTATAAGGACATTCTGATGTAATATATTTAGTATCAGCATTGCACCCGTGCGAAGCCGGGGCGGGTCGCTAGTATAATATATATGCTGAAGTGGCAATGGGCTGGACATATCTGCCGCAGAACCGATAACCGCTGGGGTAGACGTGTTCGCATATTAATGAAGACGACAAAATATCGCCTCTATTAAATACAAATTTAACAGTGTACACAAGAGGCTTGTGTAATCAGATGCGAACTGAATGCAAGGCTGTGCAAAGATTACCAGGTATTTGTGAACAAACTTTACAAAGATACAGCTCTTTATAACTGAAATACGACATCATTAGCAGAGGCCTTTTAGAACAGCTAATATAAAGTAATAATTAAGGGCCACATGTCGGAGTTCTTTAAAAAAAAGTTCTCGAAGATGTGTGGAGTTTGCCAACCCGCACTTGGCCAGCGTGGTGACAATGCACAATGGGAAGAGACCCACGTCAAGCAGTGGGCAGTTTATAAAAACAGGGCAGACTCTGAATTAAGTGCTAAAATAAACCACAATCAAACTTTTTTTTTTAATAAATAAAAAAAGGATAGAGCATTTCGCGTACAGACTCTTACACCATAGAATGATTTTTTTATTTCTCATACATGCTTGCTGTATTTCATATATATATGTTTACTATACATAATATAGTATTTCATATTGACTAATGATTTATCGTTCATCTGCTTTGTATTGTTTAATTTATTATTATCATTTTGTTAATAGTGTATTTAGGTGGGTGAAACTACACGCAGTTGCAGGGCGGGACCGTTTATTTCTTATTTATTAACGTCGATGTTCGCCCTGATTCGTAATTGCGAGTCCGTCCAAAAAACAAAATTATCTTCTCTAATCTAGTCTAAATCTCCGAGCTGTCAGCTGGTCAACGACAATCATCATCCTCTATTCCTCATCAGTGTTGCCCGCTAACAGTGTCTATGGATCTCCTAGGTAGTTGGTTGGTGTTGCCCGCTAACTATAGTTTTAAATTTTTAGACATTCTATTATTATTTTTTATGACATTCATTTTGTCATTTTTTTGACATTTGATTTATTTTTTGTTTGTATAAATTTTAACATTCTGACTAATCAGCATGCTACAATAAGTTTCCAAAATTTGACATGTAATGTATCTGAACAATGATGAGGTAATTGTAACTGGGTGTACCCGTTTTTTTCTCAATAATAAATAATAATAATATGTTATTTTTTACATCTACATAACTAGTGTTACGACATCGATTATGTTCTTAGTCAATAATTTGTTTTCTTTTCCTGGTTACTTGGAAGAAATCATTTTTGGCTATAAGGCCCCCACTTGTGACACTAGCCCATAAGGTTCTTTTATTTTCTGTACGTTTTTTGTTACTTTTGGTGGCCTCAGTAAAGAGATTTAGTCCTAAGAGATTTTGTAAAGGGACATAGAAGCCCTTTTAAGCAATCACGCATGCAAAAACTGACCATACTTTCCGTTGCTTAAAGTTGGCTTTACACCATACGTATCGGACATTTCATTGCCAATATCAACATGAGCCTACTTAGAAATTACAGGGCAATTGACACTAAATATTGAATGTCTCAAATTAATACGTCGAAGTAGTGATGCCATGGACATTTTTTGCTACACAAAATTCTTGGTATCGCTCCAATGGTCATGGACATATCTACCTTTTGTTATTTAAAACTTGTGTGTGTTGTTTGTAGTTTTATTCCTTGTAGTATCTAGTAACTTTTAAAGATAAATGTTTTTTGTTTAATATCGATGTTTTTTAAATGTTGTACGTTCTCTTACCATCACGGGGGCGTCTTTTTACGTTTACATTTCCAAAAAAACACTCTTAAGGTGGTTCGATTTCCATACAAACAATTTTTTTCCCATTTATGAACAAATGGAGCATAAGTTAACAGTGAAATCACAGCTACTAGCATTTATTTTGGTCTTTATTTACGGTAAATCACAATTGCTTGAATAAAACAGCAGATTAGTAGTATAAAATCAAATTTATGAATGATTTATGAGTTTTTTTTTTTTTTATTTGCCGCAAATGAAGACCAAAATAAATGCCAGTAGCTGTGATTTCACTGTTAAATTATGCTCCATTTGTCCATAAATGGCAAAAAAATATTTGTATGAAAATCGAACCACCTTAAGTATTATATTAGTTATCTGACTCGTATAGTACAAGCTTTGCTTAATTTGGTGTCAGATGGCGCTGTGTGAAAAAAATATTTTAAAAAACTATACCACTGGGATGCGGAACGTTTTCGCTTCTACTGTACCTTTTAAATACATATATAATTTTCGTTCTACTTACAAATGCACAGAAAAACATTAATGTCACCAAATTAAATTTAGACCGAATACACTGACCTAATAATATATAACAATACATAACCACATGGCACGCTTATAAACTCCGACAAAACACAACTCAGAAGAAGAAAAAATAACATAAAATAGTGTAATTATACTTACTGCAGTAAAGGTTTCTTGTCTAGATCGTTCATTTTATATAATTTATCTGAGCACAAACACTATATCATTTTCCACACGTGGAGCCGAGCGTTATACTGCGCTTCTTACATTGCGGGGTAAACACTAATTTCAATCTAATGGCATCGGAACTTATCTTCACAGCCAATCCAGTAAGGGCCACTCCTGTATACTTTAAATGTAGGTAGTTTCAGATAACACTTCCACTGATAACTAAGTTGGCAGTTAGTAGAGGCGTCTTCAGACTACAATATGCAATGTCGCACTAAACATATCGCTAGGAAAACAAATTAAATTCATTGTGTGTCTTGTCATTTACTCTTGATTTAATTATTGTATATGATAATTTAATTTAAATGCTTTATAAATCTAAAACTAGTGTTTTTCGTCCAAAATCTTTATTTTTTTATGTAAAATTAATGATACAAACAAAACGCTCTCCTGATTTAAGATAACGCATGCCTATGACCATTGCAGCGATACGCAGAACTTAAAGTGGCAAAACAGAGTCCAGGGCGTCGCTGCTTGGGTTCTTATTACTTTGACTTTCGATGGTAAGTCTCCAGAACCCTGTAGTATCGCTAGCCGCAGTATCCTTCAAACCGGAACACAGTAATCTTAACACACTACTGCTTGGCGGCAGGATATCTGGTACTGCGGCAGTATCTACTTAGACGACCTCCTGCTAAGGAAATCTAGCACCAAGTAAAACTTTTTTCTATATCAAAATGGCCTAGATGAGATCACTTAGCGGTAAAGACGCCACCTATCTAGTCCCTACATAATAACACACTGTTAAGAATGAGTTATGTTTTTTTATGTACAACATGCTAGGTATTAAACTTCAGATGACACGGTGAAAAAGCGTGACTTGACTTATCTTAAAAGTCATGATTTCACTTTCAAATACTTCCTGGATTATGTAGTACATACATATATTATATCGCCACTCAATACGCTGCCCCTGCGATATATCGCGGAGCGCCCCGGAAGCGCAGATATAGCGTAGTCTGTAGAAGCTTACCAGTATTATTAAATCACTTACAATAACACGAGGTGTTTTGTCATTGTAGACATATAAATGTACGCGGCAATGTTAAGTCCAACTAACGGTGAAACTATTTTTGAAAATTTAATTGTCCATTATAAATAATTAATGATAAATTAACGTATTTAGTGCAAGCTGCTCATTATTTTTGTATGTAAGTACGAGTATGGATCTTCGCAGACTATTAATTAGCTTTAGCTGTTACTTATGAACGTAGGTTAATGTTAATCGACTCTTAAAATACCCTATCCACTTTTCACTTACGTAAAATGTCACGCGTGAATAGGCTACTTTAAGTATAGATTAAATTAATTAACGTTTAAAAGATCGTTCGTATACCGTGTCTTTTATGTTCAACAAGGGTTCTTATTCGATATGAGCATACAAGCACGTAACGCGGCGCGTTTACGTAACGTGGCGGAATTGGCGTGATATAGAATTCTCTATGGCAAATCAAAAAACGGGACGAGATGAAATATCAAAATAATCAAACGTACAATTTTATAAGCGCTATACACGGTGTTAAGTTTATCATCGGGTATTTATCATTGTTGGGTTTCAATCCACGCTCTTCGGCATGCCACTCGATCGCGCTAACCACTGAGCTATCGTCGCTCAACATTAAAAAAAGAATGACATTTTTGAGAAAAAACAAACCAGCAAGCTCCAATTATGAGGTATACAATTTTTTTATGCAAAAGTAATGAGACGATCGAGACGCTCTCCTGGTGGTAAGTGATAACTCCATGATACACAGAATTTTGCGTAGCAAAACAAAGTCCAGTGATCGCTGCTTTGGCGATCATTACTTTGAGACTTTCGATGGTTAATCTCAACAGCCTTGTAATTTCAAGGTATAAATCAACACCTACACTAAATAGTTAAAGTACATCTCTAAATTGTATAATAAAACAAAGTCAGTGTACGCATCGGTCTGTTTCCACGGTAAATCCTATTTTTTTTTTGTAAAAGTAGACCAACTGTAGGTACTGCAGTCGCTATAATAAAATAGCATTGGTGCGAAGCCCGGACCGTTCGCTAGTTTATGTATAATTAAGATACCATGAACAAATACAACTAAAGTAAACACAAACTAGTCGCTTGTGCGACTTTGTTACCAATTAGACAGGGCACTAAGTCAATCGCGACCTCATTAGACAAAGTGTCAATTGTGACAAAGAGAACCGTTCTACTAGTGATAAATGAAGGCTCATATACCTATTTTCTACAAACATCCTGATATATTTTAGGGATTTGTAACACAAATTATATTCAAGAAGATCTTTTTTTCTTTTTTCTCTTTGGTTTTGGCGTCGCGTTTTAGCATTTGCCAGTGTCAAGTATTTATATATTTTTCAAAAGTCAAATAAGTATTTTCGTAGCTAAAATTATTGTCAAAGTCCAGTCTTGGTCAAGTACAGTCGGTCTCAGTCAAGTCCAGTCATGTTTTAGTAAAGTAATGGTGACTTTACTATAAAGCTTCGATGGAGTTTTGGAAGCAACACGAAAAGTCATGTTTCACCACATTATATCATTTTCCCACACTCACACTTGTGATTCGACACTTTATGAATAAAACACCACCATTTTTATGCATAAACACTCGACAAAACACTAGTTTTGGAAAAAAATACAACGGGGCGACACGACTCTTCCCGCGTTCCTGCCAAAACTCGAAGATCTTATTGCTTAGTCTTAATAATAAAAGACTACCAAGTACGAGACAAACAGAAAACAAACAATCAAAAAAATAATAATTAAGAAGTGAATGTTTGAAGTAAACATTTATGTAATAAATATACTTATTATTAATAATATTATTATGTATAAGTACGAGTCGGTCTTGCACCAATAAATAATTTAAACAATTTGACTACACTGTTAATTTAGTGCTGAGCTTTCGGGTGCGGGTTCAATTCCCACACAGGACAAACATTTGTGTTACAAACATCATGTCTCAGTGTACCTTATTTATTGTATGTATATATATATATATATATATATATGCACCTTCGTATTTACAAAAAAAATATCTAGCCAGTTCTCAGAATACAAACTTTGTAACGTTTGAGGCTAGATGCCGCTGTGTCAAATGTTATCTGACAATTATTTAAAAAAAAACAAAACACAATATAAGAAAAACTATCTTATTTATAGTACCTAAATAATAATTATTAATTGTTTCATCACATCATCATCATCATCACGTCAGATAATTACAATGAGAAAATAAATATATGTATATGAATATTTATATTTATTTTCTCATTGTAAATATCTGATGTGAATTATCTGAGTGATCTGTGTGTCATTGTAAATACCAGGCTCACATAAGTATGTATGTGTAATAATTATGTCATTAAACATTCTAGAGAATTACCAGTTCATTGACATTGATTTGGCATGCTTGATGTCAATATCTAGTGATAATGAAGTATTCTGTAACATTTATTGTATGCAAGTTACATCAAGTTTTTCAGTAAGCCTAAATCACCTTGTAGAAAATCATCTTTTTGTATTTATACAAATTTGTCTGGTTCGGACATTGTTTTTTTGCCAGTTATGTACTTATGTCTTTGTAATAAAACTGTAGCAATAACAAATTTTTTTTTATCATTAAACAAAAATATATTTACAGGGTTACACTGACCCCCAAACTAGACAATGTGGCCTGGTCACATGGGGTTTAGTGTACGATTTACTTAAAACCAAAGTAAATGTATTTTCTCATGTACAATTTAGTACAAGATAACAATAAGCAAAACTATGTTGAAATTAGTATTTAATAATAAATAAATAAATATCGTGCACACAACACACAGTGCCATCTGACCCCTAACTAAGCAAAGCTTGTACTATGAAAGTCAGTTAACTGATATTAAATATGAATACTTAATTTTTTTTTTTTTTTTATTCAAGATAGGTTCGCGTTTGACCACACTCTGCCTGATGTTAAACAGTAGTGTGGTCTAAGATGGGGCATGCTTACCTAGAAGAAACCTATTTACTCTAGATTTGAAGACACCCATATTGTATATAACAGGGAACACAGACGCCGGCAGAGAGTTCCACAACCTCGCTGTGCGAATTAAAAATGTATGTATTTTGTAAATACGTACTTATAATACATGTATATAGTACACCCAGACACAGAACAAACATTTGTTTACCACAAACAGTGTGTCCTAGAATCGGACTCACACCCTTCAGCTCTTGGAGTAGACATACTAGCAATGAAACAACAGGGCTATCGTAAATGTAAATATAGACAAGATAAGAAAGCCTAGTAATTAAATAAAACTATTTATATCATTAACTATTTTATGAAAGAAAAATACACAATAAACTCTTTTAGCTCCAGCATACTACCATATATGTATAAATTCACTTGAATGATTTTTTTTCACACCGGAAGCTTTATCAGTTACAAAATATGTGGACTTTCTTATCAGTCTGTGGCTATGGTAAGCACTGTATACAAATAACAAATAACCACAGGTAGTGGGTGATAAGTCATGCCCTACTCGGTGACTTTTATACATGGTCCTATTATAAAATGAAAAATGTAGCTATTTTTCAAAAAAACTACATATTAAACTATGTAATTTGATATCTCTAAAAATAATTCATATACCAAAACCTAATAAAGGTAAAACTAAATGAAAACTGAATTTTCACATGAGTACTGAAAAAATGCTTAAATTAATTACTATATTACTACTTAGTACTGTAGATGATATACTGTGATTTAAATATATACACATTTCAGTCATGACAAAAAAGAATGATTAAGGTGGTTAGATTTCCATACAAACATTTTTTCCATTTATGGACAAATAGAGTATAATTTTACAATGAAATCACAGCTACTAGCATTTATTTTGGTCTTCATTTGCGGCAAATCACAATTGCTTGAATAAAACAGTAGATTATGGCTGTGATTTCACTGTAAAATTATACTCCATTAGTCCATAAATGGAAAAAAATGTTTGTATGGAAATCGAACCACCTTAACTCTGTAACTGTACTGTAAGAAATAATTTATGAGCGTCAAAATAAATTATCATCATCAGCCTATTATTAAGTCCACATAATCCTGCTCCTAATGCACCATTGGAGAATAGGTTTTCTACAGGCCCCATGTGGTCAATGATTATCAACTTTATAGAGCACTAAGTTGTGACTCATCGAAGAAAAACATATAGTAGTAACACTTTGTGTGACTGTGTGAATTCATTTCATTTTACTTGATTTATTAATAAAAAACTTTACACTAGTAACTATATGCAAGAACTGTAGTGCCAAAAATAAAGAAGACAAGCATTTTAATACACTAATTGATATAACTAAGTATGTAAAAGTGTGTATGTTTGTCCTTTCAAACATCAACAAGTGAAATGGGATCACCTTTCATTAGTGAAACATATTCAATTACAATACAAATAAAAAAAAGTATTACTTTTTTTTTTTTTTTTCTTTAGTTTTGGCGTCGCGTTTTAGCATTTGCCAGTGTCAAGTATTTATATATTTTCAAGTTTCAAAAATTAAACAAGCGTCCCCGTAGCTAGTTATAGTCAAAGTCCAGTCTTAGTCAAGTCCAGTCTGTGTCAGTCAAGTCCAGTCATGCTTTAGTAAAGTAGTGGCGACTTTACTATAAAGCTTCGATGGAGTAGAGAGACTTCTAGAGATTTTATGAATAAAACACCACCATTTTTATGCATAAACACTCGACAAAAACAAGTTTTGGAAAAAAATACAACAGAGCGACACGACTCTTCCCGCGTTCCCGCCAAAACTCAAAAGTATTACTTAGTCCTAAGCAATAAAAGTATTAAATAAACAATACACTAGTACACATAGATAAGGCTAGATAATACTTTTTAGTCTAGCTGAATGAGACTTTTAAAAGAGGTAAAGATACAATTTGACAACACTGTACTCATATCTTCGATATACACAAGCAATTTGAGTATTATGTCAATATTAACTTATACGGGTCGGTGTCTACTATATCGGGTAATCGCAAAATATTTGTGACGTAAAGTATTGTTTACTTTGGTTAGTAAGGTGTAAGTTTTATTTCAAGGTGAGCAAACAAAAAACACTTTTAAAAACGATGTTTAATTATGTTTCAAAACTGAATAAAATATCGAGTTATTCATTCACAGCAAAATTATGGAGCATTGCATCTGGAAATACACGTATTTTTATATTTTTTGTTCAATTAATTAACTCTCGAACTGTCAAAATGTCAAGTATGAGAAGCGCTGAAAGATATTAATTTCCGCTTAATATCCCTAACAAAAGACTCACCCGTTGAGTGTGATCTGTCCTCCTTGATCCATGATCCCGTTTCTTATCAAACAGCCCGGAGTTTCCGACTTTTCCGCGAAATACTGAGCCTCGACATCCTCTAAGATCGCAGCACGATCTTCGTTCGTTTTATTCAACTTATCACTAGATAAACTTTTCGACCGATATCTTCCATTCAACGGAGCTAAAGTTTTATCAGAAAGCACACATAAACTATTCTGTTTAGAATCATTTGGATATTTTTCATTAATTAAATTGGATGACATTTCGTATACAAATATTGCGCGTACGTCAACGCCAGTTGTCAATCTCGGCTGCGCGGTTCGACTGGCGTACTGAGACACGAGCGAAACGTTTTGCCAACAACTGTTTGATGGACTAAACAATGGCACTTGACTCGGTACAGTGGCATGCCAATTCTTTCTTGTAAATAAAACAAAGGTGGCTCATTTCATTTGGTCGAATAACACTATTAGCTTGTATTGTAAATAGGTACATTTAAGAATAAAAAATTCTATCAGTGGTCAACGGAACGTAAAAATAATTAGGAACAGTTTTTTCTATTCTGTTACGAGGGACAAGGGTGAAGGCGACACTTCTATTGTGGAAGAAGCACTTTGTTCGTGTTTTACACAATAGCTGGTGTTCTAAAAACACATTAGGAAGTGGAATGATGGCATGATTTAATTTCCTTAAAATATAACTTCACAGTTTACCCACCCATAGCTTTCACACAAGGAAGGCAAAACTTCTGGTTTATTTATTTCCGAAATAGCAGAAAGACCAAATTATGTACTTTACTTCAACTTTTGTTACGTCAACTAAAAAAGTTGAAACGTTTTTCAGGGTCCAAGTAAGGTTACTATTTTTGATGTTAGTTGTTCATAGAGTGGAGACATGGAACTTAGATATAGGCATGTTAGCTATAATTATGAATTGATATTTACGCAGCAGGTTCGAGTGATGAAAAATTATAAAACCCCATAAGTGAATGATTATAAACTAAAGTACCTAATTATAAATGGATGCATTCACTTTGTAGTTTAGTTTAAGCCAGTAAGCATCATCAATAAATAATTAATTCATTTTCGTTATTATCGCATAGATACATAGCCTGACAAGAGCATAAAATTATAATGCTGCGGATACTCGAGGCTAGACACTTGACCTAAGTACGCGTGCTCTGTATTTCAATAAAATTACTACACATTGTGAATACATAGCGTGTTTTATAACTATTGAAAGTGTGATTTGATTTATTGCAGCAGTTTTTATAACACGTTATAACACCAAATAAATTGCGATACCTACCTACCTATAGTATCCAATTAAATGTTTACATGCCTACCCTGCGTGTAGCTAACAAAAACATTAAAATGTATTTGGCGTTCCAAAACCAAAGACATAACAAATTAACCTACTAAATTTACTAACTACTCCAAATAGGTGTTAGATAATTCTATTATTAATCTACTTAGATAGTTGGGCACATAAGTTACATTATAACGAGCTCGTTTATGGATCAGTATATTGCGTGTATTTTAATTATAATAATTACACAAATAGGTACTCATTTGGACAAATAATAAGCAGATTAATACTTAGTTTAAAGCAATGGTAATTAAACTACTAAGTAATCCGTTTTAATTTGGTAGTACACCTACAGGAGGTAGTAGTCTAAGTAGATAGATACTACCGTAGTACCAGTTCTGCCGCCAAGCAGCAGAACGCAGTAGTGTCACGGAACGCACCGGAACGCTGCCCGTTCCGTTTCGTGAAATCCCAGTTCCGTTTCGTAAAAGTTTTCCTTACATCGTTGTAGTTCGATAAAAAAGCGAAATTGTGGAAAATATTAAAATAAAAGTTATTATGTATAAAAGGCGAGTTTCACTTTATTTCATTTGTATTTATGTAGGTGCTCTTAACTTAATTAAAATACCTATCGGAAGGTTTGGAGGGAAATGCGTTCCAGTTCGTTAATAAGTCCAATTCGACCACTGGTAGTGTGTAAACAGTACCGACTATATTGCGGTTTGAAGGGTATTGCAGCTAGCGAAATTACAGGGTTGTTGGGAATAACCACGAATGTCTCAAAGATTTCTTTGAGACATTCGTGGTTATTCCGCCAAAACAGCGATATCATGGACTCTGTTTGCCTGGTGAAAGTTCTGTGTATCGCTGCAATGGCCATGGGCATGAGTTATCTTTTACCATCAGGACAGCACCTCGTCCGTCTCATAAGGTACATGAACAAAAAAACTAAAAATCTACAATGTACCTAATATTACTTTTTTGGCATGTTATTTACTTGGTTGCCTTTATAGTAAGTATCGTAGGAAAAACAATGATGTATTCACATAAGAATAAAGACATAGATAAAAATAAAACTACTCACATTCTGCAAACCACATGTGATTGGCAAAGTTCAGAAAATAATGGTCTAATCCAATTGCTATTTAGATAGGTAGGTAATATAAAATAAACGAGAGGCACGATTATTTAACGTGACGTAATAAGTTCCGTATATTAAATAATTGCCATTTACAAATAAATATTCAAATACAAATTAGTATTTATATTAATGTGAAAAAAGATCATAATGAAAATTCTGATCATTATAATAGTAAATTACTGCTTCAGCTTAAACCATTGAAAATTAATTTTATGCCATTAGGTCCATTGATCGTTTTATCTTAATTAGTCGGAAATAATAATATTACTATGAAGTTATAATTACTTTTATGCCGTTAGTGTATGTTTAGGGTTTGGCCTCCTGACATAGCAAAATACGGAACATGCCTATAAGTTTCGAGAAAATAACCTACAAATTTATCAAAGACAATAAAAGAAACATTCAATAAGTGATAACGCTAACAGAAAAGTTAAAAAAATATGGGATTGATATAAGCTCTAATGTCCACGTGACAAATTGACAGCTTGCGTCAAACGCAGAACCCCTGATAGCCTGAAAAAACTGATGGTAATTGGTCAGGTCGATGGGAAAAGACCGCGCGGTCGCTGACCTAGTCGTTGATCAGACCTAATAAAGACGACCACTGGCCAATTACAAAAGTACTATGTGTTAATCCAGGGTATCAGCTACCTCCATACCAAATTTCATCTAAATTGGTCTAGCTGTTTGAGCGTGAAGAAGGAACAAACAGACACACACAATCACAAACTTTCGCTTTCATAATATTAGTGTGATTGCAGAGATGCTTGACGTCCAATATCGCCGCTATCAGCGTCGATGAGTTGCATTTCTACAAAGAGCAGTTCACTAACCGATTTGGAGGATGCGACTACGCGTCTCTTATCAACCTGATAGCGACCACCACAAAACACTCTCATCGACTGCCAGGACTTAACCTGTTCGAGTGTTCAGCAGTGCATTAACAGCAATTCCAATGAAAACGGTGTTCAATGAAAAAGGACCTTTATTGTAGTTTAAGGTACTCAAAATTACCTACAGAATGTGCTTTCAATTAAAACTGTCTGAACTCACTGTTAGGTGCTTGACATTAGATTTTAACTAGAGGGTGGTAGCTAGCCAGAAATAACATTGGCCTAGACAAATCAGGCCACACAACGTGGTCGTTTTCGCCGGGCAATTGACACCGATGTCATTTGCTTTATGTAAAAGTATTGAGATGAACGAGACGCTCTCCTGATGGTAAGAAATATCGCCTGTCCATGACCATTGCAGCGATACACAGAACTTTGAGTAACAAAACAAAGTCCGGGGCATCGCTGCTTTGGCGCTCATTACTTTGAGACTTTCGATGGTTAGTCTCAACAGCCCAGTAATTTCATTAGCTGCAGTACCTACGCTTAAAACCGGAACACAGTAATTTTTACACACTACTGCTTAGCGGCAGAATAACTGGTACTGCGGTAGTATCTACCTAGACGACCTCCTGCTAAGATCTACCACCAAGTAAATAAAAGTAATAGTAGTCAAGTAATGAGACAAAAGATACGCTCTCCTCATGGTAAGAGATAACGCATTTCCTTGACCATTGCCTACATTAAAACCTTCTTCATTAAACTTATTTAGTCGTACAATGTTGTAGGTATAATTTGCAATGTGCAACCACACTCATGTCGGGAATTTCAGGGAAATTCAGCGGCCTGTCGATGTCGGCGCACGCGCGTACTATAGCACGGAATGATAACATTATTGTTATTTGAGGTAAATCAACGAAATACACCGTATGTTGACAATGTGTACAAGCACTTAATTACAGTACAAAGGTTGGTCGGCTCCAGCGGTTACTGCCAGCTTTAGAATGTACAATACAGCTCTGCTATCTATAATGCCCATTCAAAGGTTACCTGAAAGAGATCGCTCTTTTGGATAATAGCCAAGTGGTTAGCACGGTCGGTTCACACGTCAAATGGCATCAAATCCCTACAATGAGCTTGAACTGCTGGTGAAAGAAAACATCGTGCGGAAACCATACTATTGCGGTAAGGAATTTTCAAGTACCTACTCGGCTGACTAGCTACCACCCTCAAGTTGAAAATCTGTCCCCAAGAAAATTCCATTCCAGGCTAAGTGTGTTAACCATCTTGGACCACACCGTCACTTAACATCAGGTGAGCTGTGGTAAAACACTTAGCCTGTAAACGATAAAAAAAAATCTGATCGAAATCTGAAAAATAGTACCATCAAATCCACGCTACGCCAATGATGTCTTCTACGGACACTTTCAATTCCAAGGACCTTCAAAATACATACCTAATAGTTATACAACAATGATTAAATACTGAAATGGAAAGTATTGCGTTACGCCGCGTCTGATTGGAATGCTTGTAACGTTGGGACAGATTGCATGCCTGCTGCCAGTGTCTGCGAGTGACCCACTCGTTCGTTACAGTGAACTAGTTGCGTGATAGCTGGAGTTAGTAGAACAAGTTCATGTATTTGTAAATATACAAGTTAACGTTATTATTACAGCAGTTACTGTAAAAGGACGTTTCTTCCTAAAGTTTAAAATGGAGGAAGAAATACTTAGAATAGAATAGAATAGAATATAACTTTATTATACACCAGAAACACAGATCACAATTAATACAAATAGGAAACAAACAACAAACAAAAAGAAAAGAAGATAAAATAATATAACAAAACAATAGAATAAATGATGTATAAGGGCGGTCTTATCGCCTAGAGCGATTTCTTCCAGACAACCTTTGGATGGAAAGAAAAGTAAATAAATATAAGGTTGGTGTACAAAAGAAATAAATAAATAAAATAACAATACAATAAACGTATATACATAATTATGAGATACTAAATAAACTAAATATATAGATTAGCAGGCCGATGCTTAGTATTTTCAAAACTAAAAGATTAGCTGTGCAAAAGAAAACAATTAAAATAACAATATTTTTATGTGCAAAAATGTGGGTTAAAGTTTGATCTATTGAAATGCAGATGCAATCTATACTATTATAAAGAGAAAATATTTGATTGATTGTTTGTTTGTATCGAATAGGCTCCTAAACTACCGGACCGATTTCAAAAATTCTTTCACCGTTGGGAAGCTACACTATCCCCAGGTGACATAGGTTATTTTTTATCCCTGTATTTCCACGGGAACGGGAACTACGCGGTTGAAACCGCAAGACGTCCGCTAGTGTTAAGTAAAAAAATAATTTTACTACTACATTTTTAGCGTTTAATTTTTCTTGCGGCACGGAATGGCAAACTGTTCTCCTGTTGTGATTTTAACGAGCAATGACTAAACTATAATAATAATTTCGAGACTACTCTGTTAGCTTATTTAGTTGTAGCTCTGCTTTTTAAGCTTTAAGGCGTGGGCGTGTTATTTGGTGGTAGATCTCGTTAACAGGAGGTCCTATATTCTTCGTCTAGGTAGATACCACCGCAGTACCAGATATTCTGCCGCCAAACACAAGTGTGTAAATATTACTATGTTTACGGTTTGAAGGGTACTGCAGCTAACAAAATTACAGGGTTGTTGAGACTAACCATCAAAAGTGTCAAAGATGTCGTTGGCAAGTAGAATTTAGTTTTTTTTTGCTTTACCTACAAGGGCTCACCAGAAGACCAGCGCTGGCCATACCACTTAGTATGACCAGTACCATTACGCTGAAGTGAGCCCCTATTTTGTAACTTTTCCTGATTTGTCTCTGTTTATTTGTTTTTTTACATAAAGAAATATCTTTTTTTTTCTTTCTTTCTTTCTTTCAGACAATCCAACTACAAAAATAAGAAATATTTCCGATGTCTTACATAGTATTGTCTTACTATGAATATTTCGTAGGTCTAGATGTAGGCAATACTTTGGTTATCAACGGCAATAAATCTCGAAATAGGAAATATTCTTTCTTATTTTACTTTTCGATTGGTGAGCATTCGGCCGGAATAAATAGGAAACGAACAGTTCCTTGTCGTTCGTCGTTTTGAACTTTTTAAGACGGAACTGCTTCCGACTATTCAAGGTTTCTAGACTTTGGTAAGGTGACAGTATAAAAAGTTAAAATAATGACTATAATGAACCTAGATCATGAAGGACATTATTCTATGATTACCTAAGTTCATTTCCTGCGAATAGTGGCGTAGCTATGCCAATGCAACCAATGGAGCCCCTGATTGAAGCGGGCCCACACACGACATTTTTCCTTCACCAGCAGCTCAAGCTCATTATTAGAGTTTAATCCCATGTTCTTCGGCGTGCGAACCGACCGCGCTAACCACTGAGCTATCATCGCTACAAAAGAACTTTTAAAATTAGAAGAAAAAAAATTGTAACACAAGCAAGAAACTTAAGAGCTAGCGCCAAATACCGCGACTTTGGCGCTGAAAGCGATCTTTTCCAGGCAACAATAGAATAGAATAAAATAAAAAACATGACGGGAGACAAAAGATATAGTTATGGATATACGTATATTATGCATGTTACTATCTCCTAGAGTATAATTCGCAGTCCGGTTAAGTACCTAGCATGGGTTTAATAGGCGTAGAGCGATACGGCATCCAAAATTTGAATACGTGCTTATCTAAAGGAAAACATCGAGGAAACGACGCGTCTTAGAAGACAATCAGACCGCAGTGATGGAGTACCTACGTGTCATTGACATACTGAGTACAGATTGACAGCAAACCATACTGAGCTGGACAAAACACTTCTAGTCGGAACTTGATCAACTATATAGCCAATGTTATAGCCATAGAAATAATTAGTAGTAAGATATATCAGTGGGTATAGCTTACAATAGATATTTAACTATAATTCTTTACAACTCACAACAAAATTACAAAAATTTAAATTACAAAAAAGTTACTTTAGATCGCTTGGGGGAGATAGGAAATTGGCTTATATTTAATATATAAAAAACATCTCACCTTACAAAATTTGGTCATCATCTGAAGCTGACATCCTGGATTAACACATAGGATTAACACCGCGGGGCGCAGCTAGTAAATTATAAATGTCAAAGTTTGTGAGGATGGACGGATGTAAGTTACGCTTTCACGCAAAAACTACTGAACGGGTTTTACAAAATTTGGCTCACATAGTTTAAACTATACTAAGTGCAAACTGAATAACAAAATAAATAAATCATAATAATTCTTTTTGTTTTCTTGCGCTAGTAGTGAATATATTCCTTAGTTATAAGATGAACGAAATCTTTTCCTGGTAGTATGAGATATAGACTGGCCGTTGCAGTGATACCCAGAACTTTGAGTAACAAAACAAAGTCCAGGGCATCGATGCTTTGGCGCTCTTAGGTACTTTAAAACATTTGACGATTAGTCTCCCTGATTTACTTGACTGCCCTGTTACCTTATATTGTAATGTATCTGCTTCAATACCTGTAGAGCGTGGGTTCAATTCCCACTCAGGACAAACATTTATGTGATGAGGGTAAGTGTTTGTTCTGTGTCTGGGTGTTCTGTATGTATTATAAGTTTACAAAAAAGTATCCTATCAGTTACCTGGTTCCCATAGTACAAGCTTTGCTTAGTTTGAGCCTAGATGGCGCTGTGTGAAATGTCCTTGGATATACATTCATTTATTATTTATGATAGCCCTGTAATTTCACTAGCTGCATTACTTCATACTAGAGCACACTACTGCTTTACGGAAGTCGATGGAACATGAACTCATCTGCTAAAGCGATTTACCACCTTGTGAAATATTAGAGCAATTACAAAGAATAAATTTGCTAAACATTTCCAGTAGGCGTAGACTAAATAAAGATTGATTGTTTTTTTTTTATTTGCCACCGAAATTTTTTGATTACGAAATGTAAACCAATCATTAATTTATAAAGGCCAAGTGGACGTCTTCATCGTTGGTCTTCATGATTTAGGGCCTCTTTCCTTGTTCCCATGGGCAGTACTAAATGTTAATTTAGTATTCAACTCACAGCCGTCTAACATGGTTTGACTCCTGCTGTGATATGACGAACAACTAGAACCAGCAGTAGGCTTAGATCAAGACATTATTTAGGCTTATTTTAAGCACATAGAAACTAAACAAAGCACAAAGTAATAAGTTAAATTTAAGCCCTCATCACTATTGTAACTGTAACGACTGTTAAGCGGAAATAAACCTTGAATATTCAAAATGAACTTCTGCAAAAAAACGCCTGAATAAATAAAAAATATATATTATTATGGTTACATAAATATTATGTCTAGTGGACTATAATGAAGCTAAAATGCACGTAGTGCCTGTGCCTAAACGCCTGGCAGAATAATAAAACGTTTGTGTTGTGTGACGTTACAATATTCTCAGGGTAAAAACATCTGTAGCAATGATAGCTCAGTGGTTAGCGCGGTAGGTTCGCATGCCGAAGGGCGTGGGTTCAAACCCCAACAATGAGCTTGAGCTGCCGGTGAAGGAAAACATCGTGAGGAAACCATAGCATGGTGGTAGGGTACTTTCTAGTACTCGGCTGGCTAGCTACCACCCTCAAGTTGAAAATCTGCCGCCAAGCATCTAACGGTGTGTTCCGGCAGCCTCACTTGAGAGCCAGTTCCATTCCAGGCTAGGTGTGCTTTACCATCTTCGACCACACCTTCACTTAACATCAGGTGAGCTGTGGTCAAAACACCTGGCCTGTCAACCATTAAAAAAAAAAAAAAACTGTAAGAAAACAGTCTTCAAAATAAGCAACTCGAACATTATATTATCTTACCCGCGAGTCCGTTCGTGTGGATGTTTGGTAATGGCAAAATTATGTTTCAGGTAAATCGATCACAGCGCGTTTTTAGAATGAGGAGTATTATTTTAATTAACTTGTTTTCTTTGTGAACCTATTGGAATAAACTAAACACTAAATGTTACGAGGTGGTTGCCATTATAGTTACACCAGTGAATATCGTATTCAAATCGGTTAAGCCGTTTCTAAAATTAGCGTGCACAAACGCATAGACATACAGACAAAAATTTCAAAACTATTTTTTGGCATCGGTGCCACAAGTACGTGTTTTTGAAAAAATATTTAACGTGCAGACACGGCTTGTTTACGATTTTGGTATCTATCTCTCTATATCTATACTATTATAAAGAGGAAAGATTTGATTGTTTGTTTGTTTGTATTGAATAGGCTCCGAAACTACTGGACCGATTTCAAAAATTCACCGTTGGGAAGCTACACTATTCCGGGTGACAGGCTTTTTATCCCTGTATTCCCACGGGAACGGGAGCTACGCGGGGAAACCGCGAGGCGTCTGCCAGTAATATTTAAATGAATATGTCACTAAAATGATGAGCCTTACTTACCAATACTAATTTCTGTCACCTTTTCGCCGACATCAAATTTCACAAGTGAAAGAGAGGCAGGTTTAATTTACCCATATGTAAAGCTCTATATGTCTGCATTGATAAGAAACTTTCATACACAATATATTTTTAATAGTGTGCTTATTCAAGCGAACTTGGCCCAATTGCTTGGACCCTGAAACCCTAGTATCATATCGGCTGTGACCCAGTGCAAGGCCATGTGACGCTGCGCATAGATATCACCGACCTATATTAGGGTTGGGTCATTCCTCTGAAGGGAGTGACTAGAATATCGTTCTTTTACCTTGGATTGATGTGTTTCCTGCTCATTATACTTGTACCTGTTATATTAAAACTATCACGTCTTCGAATACGTGTACTACAGGTAGTAGGTAATAGCCAACCAAGGCGGCTTACATCTTACATGCAACCAAAATGTAAAACCCCGTATCGTTATAAAGAATTTCTCAATTTTTCCTATTTTCATTTTTGAAATCTTTTATAGCTACAAAAGTTCGCATGAATTCGAAACTTTCATACCACTTCAATATTGCCGACGAAATAATCTGATTTATCTGTGTTATTATGAGTCAAACGAGAGAACCTCATTTTAAGGGTGTAATGTATGTATTATAAGTATGTATTTACAAAAAGAAACCTATTTAAGTATTCTATCAGTTATCTGTCTTCCGTAGAACAAGCTTTGCTTAGTTTGGAGTCAGGTGGCGCTGTGTGTAAAATCCTATGATAAAAAAAAGATAACGCCTGTCCATGACCATTGCAGCGATACATAGAATTATGAGGGCATCCAGGGTATCGCTGCTTTGGCGCGCATTACTTTGAGACTTTCAATAGTTAGTCTCAACAGCCCTGTAGTTTTGTTGTATTTTGTTGTATGTAACTTAGCTGCAATCTTTGTTGAAATAACGAAATAAAATGTGTCTAACTTTATATTTATTTGACACAAAATAAAAATATCGCCATCACAGAATCTCCGTAACGCGTATTCACGTATACAAAATACACAATATAATTTGTCATTTCCTGAAGTACGACCGGAAACACCGTAAAGCGATTAGTGAAACAGTGACGTAGGCCGTCCACCGCATACCGCTCACCCAGTTGATATGGGATATCCATCGCGGTAAGGGGGTTTCACCCAAAAAGGTTGGCCACTCCGCAGCGCTCAAATCCTCGTAGGTCTGAGCTTGAGGGCGTAGGCAGCTCAGCAAACGAATGTACGCCGTATGGCCCGCCTCGAGTGCCGCCGCTATATCCCCTTCAGCAAATATGTCTAAGGACGCCCACTCTAAAAGCTTCGTACTATCATAGCTCGTCATCTTCCTTAAAGCCACGTAATCTCCACAGCGAGGGACAAATACGTCAGCGATTCCAGACTCCCTGTAACTTGAGGGTGATGCAGCCTCCTCTCCAAACAACTTCACCAGCTGTTCTACGACAGCTTCTTTGGATTCGTTACTATCGTCGTCTCTCACCATCAAATATCCGATCAATGTAGCATACCGATCTATACTTCCCGTCGTTGACAGTTTTGGACGCTCCATAGCCCACACAATCGGTCCACGTATGCTTAAAATATCTCCACTGTATCCTTGCCGACTCCAGAAATTTTCCTCGTATTGAATAATGAACTTTTTGGCGAACCCCGGTACCATTTCACTTGTGATTTTAGCATTGCGCTTTGATAGCAGCACGTCTTCGACCCAAATTTTATGTAAGTCATGTGGTTTCAAAGCCATGGCCAGTAAACTGCACACGTAAGTGGCTTCTCCTTTAACAGTCTCGAGGATGACATAATCCTCGGGGCAAGTTCTAATTGCCTTTATATTTTTTACCGCTAAAGTTATATCAGCCACGCTCTGCTGGAGCTTGTGAGCTAATCTTTTCCCACAGTAACCCAATAATTTCTCCCGGAATCTCGTATTGTCTCCATCAAGATGGTTTTTTGAACTGCTAGTCCTGTAACATTGATGGAGATAGAACAGGACAGAAACGCAACTCGCTGATGACCCGCATACTAGTCTGACGGTCGTTCGCATGATTTCCCTCGAAGTGCTAAAGAAAAGAGCTTCGCAGATATGCTTCTCCATCGTGGTTTGGTCGTAATACAGTAAGCTGTTCCTCTCGTCCCGTGTCATTTGGTTTGTATGGAACAACATCTTCATGCTTTGATCTAAAAGCGTTTGGTATTGGTTCAGCTCAAACTTCTCCATGAAATTCAAATAGTCGAAGTCGTGATAGTCAGTGGAACAATCGACAGCTTTACCGTTGCGGTGTTGGAAGACTTTATTGAGTCGGGACTTGATTTGGTCTGGAGCTATGATCGCATCCGGTAGAGGGATTTGGAATTCTTTAGCGTATTTCGCAAGGTAGTACCTGGCGACATTGTCTATGACTTGTCGAGCTGTTTTGTCGTACTCCTGGGCGTATGCTCCGTCGCGTGGGATCTCTTCTTCATCTTCGTTCTCTTGAAATGCGACGTTCATCCTGGAGCCGCGCTTAGTGCTGCCTACCAGGTCGAGCACCATGATGTCCATGGTGCTGCCGAAGCGCTTCTTCAGTTTGTGCGCAGTGACGATACCGGGAAGGGTGCATCCTAGGATGATTACGTCGGCTTTTATTTTGTTCTTATGCTTCGCCCGAAATATTGAGTCAAAATGTCTAACCATATACTATAATTACAAAATAACGATTTATTACAAAAATAAATGTATCAAAAGTTTGTACAAAAGATATTTGACAATTTCTTTTAAATACTTAGTTATTTGACAATTTTGACATTCGAATAACATTGACATGTAATGTGAGTTTGAGTTTATGTTTTAGGTAGTAAAAGGACGCTTTTTTGCACGCTTAAAAAGGTCGACACATTTTTTGTTTGTGGATGTAAAAATCTTTTTCACTGGAGAGGCACCGAGATAGGTCACGAGAAAGATTAACGCATTTCTGCCAAATGAACACAAAAAGCAAAAACGCTTACGCGAGATTTTGCGTAAACACAATTTTGCACTGCTTACAAAAATAGAAAAATATATGTTTTTTACTATGAAAACTAACAAGTTTGACATATTTTTGGTTCACTTATGCGGGATTACTCTTAACTTCAGTCGGATAACCTACAACCAAATTATTTAGATAAAAAAATCAAAATTATTCATATAAATGATCTGTAATCGTCTCCGTGACCGTGGCTTAGTGGTAAAGTTCATTAGCATAGACTAGTGTGGTAACCGGTTAATTTGTTTTTTTTTTTTGTCACCTTCATCATTTATAAACTAATTTCGCAAATTATTTTTTTACTTAAAAAGGGTATAGGGTATTTCTGATTGCTCCGATAGTAAATCTATTAAAGTCGGTTCATATTAGTAGATCGGTTCATATCAATATATAAAAATGTTATACAAGTGAACCAATTGGTTATTTTGCTTTCCTATGACTTTTCAGTGATATTTGCGGTCACTAGAATAATCCCAATGAACTATAGCCAACGGAATAGCCCGGGAGGTAGCGTTGCAAATACAAAAGTAATTGTAGTAGTAGTGTTGTTTTCGTACTTTCAATTATATGATTAAATCGCGTAATTAAACGTCATTCGGCGTATTAAAAATTTATTTTACGTGTTTTTTTACAAATTTACGGGAGCAGCCGACGCGTATTCCCCCCTTCACGATGCAGCTAACGATTTTTTCAGCTCTGTATTTATTTATTTTTTATGTTTGACAGGCTAGGTGTTTGACCACAGCTCACCTGATGTTAAGTGACGGTGTGGTTGAAGATGGTAAAGCACACCTAGCCTGTAATGGAACTGGCTCTCAAATGAGGCTGCCGGAACACACCGATGATATCAACTAGTTATGAAAAAAGTTTCAGCCGACTATTATATTATTATTTTTTTATATTTTTACCATTTACGCAACCTTCCAATCCCACAACCACCCCAGGTCCACCAGCTGACGCTTGGTTCACTTATTAGTTATTCGAAATCTATTGAAACAGATAGCAACGTATCTTTTTTAATTACTACCTAAAATACAACGACTACCTCCCGGACTAGAACTCCGTACGTAGCAATGTAACCTATCGATTTTTTTGGGCTTAATAAAAATAAACAAAGAATGAAATTGTATTTTTTTTTAATTTACAAAATACAAAAATACAGGTTAAAGGTTTGAGAAAAATAGTGTACTTTATATAAAATGTAATTAAACAAACATGTGACCGACATAACAAAATTAACCCGAGTCTAAACAAGGAATTAACAAACGCATATCGAGCGATTAACTGAGTCGGGTAACAGAGATTTTCCTCGCCGCCGCGGTCGGAGGTAAGATGATACTCATTCAGTTTCTTTTTATCTGTCTGCATCGGTTACGACTTGGCTTCGACTAACTTTTAAGGGGAGGATATGGCTTTTTACCTAACTACAAAAAGAAGGTGCTATTAAATATCGAAACGCATCACTGTTCCATCCCGAGGGGGTTAAGAACTAGCGTATACCACAGATGCTACGCAACGGACGATCTTATCAGTTTTTTGATGGGTGACCGTGAGTGGCATTTCTTTCTGAGCGCTACCGTGGGTCGAATAATGCAATGAGTTGTAGTTGCCGGTCGTTTTTTACATATTTCGATAACAACAACGGACGGTGAAGGCGAAGACGAAATCTGAACTTGGCCTAATTCAATCTCATCTCATCCTTTAAATGTGTAGTAGTCTATGGCACAACTTCTTAGTTTCTTTGGATTATCCTCGTATATTTGTTAGTATATACACAATGTTACTGTGAAGTCTTCGTATATTGGTAAATCTTAAGTTTTAGATAGATTAAGAATACCTTTATTGACAAACAAACACAAAGAAAAAATACACATATGTCTTAAAAATAATACAAATAGGTATCATTTGCCGACACCATAAAAACAAATTAATCTTATGAGCTAGCACCACAAGTGGTAACCTTATCGCTAATATCAATCTCGTCCAGGCAACCAAGAATGAACACACGTTACTAGTTTAGAAGATGAAAATGTTGTAACACTGTTACGTTCTGAAAATACTATACTATTAAATCTATATCTACTTACTATTAAAAACTAAAATACACTTACTTTTAAATCAAGTAACATAAAGCGACGTCCACCCACAAGGTGGACAGACGACCTAGTAAAGACCGCAGGAACGCGTTGGATGCGAGCCGCTTCGAACCGGTCTTTATGGAAGTCAATGGGGGAGGCCTATGTCCAGCAGTGGACGTCCTACGGCTGAAATGATGATGATGATGATGAAAGCAACAATATTTTGGTACAATCATGTCAACATAGATGTACTTCACATGTACATAGAATGATGTACTTTGTTTGTTCTATTGACATGTCACTTGTCACGATGATTTTGCCAAACTTCAAGAAAAATTTGTCATTGTTATTTTGAGAAAAAAATATCAGTTTTTTATCGATACAGCCATTGAAAATATCTAATAATTTTTCATTCTAACTACGCACAAGCAACAACCGATATAGTGACTGGTAAATAATAAATATAGGAGGATATTTCACAGAACGACATCTAGCTACAAACTAAGCAAAGCTTATGCTATGGGAATCAGATAACACAGGGACAGATAGATAGTACTGTAAGGACACAGTGTCTTTGCTGAGAGTGGTGCATTCCATAGCTTGGTCGCCTCTCGTCAGTCGTCAGTTGTCCCATAGCCGCGCTAGAGTGCACTCGCTTGTAACATGTAATCTGTACAGTGGTCGAATTGGTCTTATTAACGAACAAGAACGCATATCCTTTCAAACCTTCCGATAGCTATTTTAAGTAAATTAAGAGTACCTACTTTAATACAAATGAAATAAAGTACTAAACATAATAACTTTTAGTATATCATTTTTACTATTAAATTTTCCATAATTTCGCTTTTTTGTCGCACCAGAACGATGTAAGGAACACTTTTGTAAAACGGAACGGTGATTTCACGAAACGGAACTGAATCTGTACGCAATTATTGTGAGAAATAGAAATGGTGATTACCATAAATATAGAGTTTCATTAGCTACCACACCTGACAGTCAGGAGAACACGCAGAAAGTTTGAGGGTTGACGTCACCACCCAACCCCCCCTAAACTTTGGATTATTTTTTTTAGTAAATACAAACAAGAGAACCTTTTATTTATCTTCACTTTTGGTTGGCAGACTTCAACAACTTTTTTTTTCTGTACCTAGTTTCCTCACGATGTTTTCTTTCACCGTTAGAAGTCATTGGCAATACGCACATAACTTAGAAAAGATATAAGTGCATGCCGTGGGATTCGAACCCAGGAACTCCAGAGGAAGCTAGACGGTCTTCGAATTTTGGAAGGTTTAGCTATTTATATAGTTAACAGGCCAGGTGCTGGACCACAGCTCTTCTGGTGATAAGTGACGGCGTTTTCGAAGGTGGTAAACATATCTTGCCTGGAATGGTACTGGCTCCCAAGTGAGACTGTTGGAACACACTGTTAGGTGCGTGGCGACAAATTTTCAACTTTTTTTTTTCTTTTTATTGTCTTTTTTTTTACTTTTAAGTACCAGATCCAGAGCAGTATGTTTTCCTTCACCGGCAGCTTAAGCTCATTGTTGGGGGTTGAACCCACGCCCTTTAGCGTGTAAACCGACCGCACTACCCGCTGAGCTATCAGCGCTACAATGTATTTTTCTCTCCAGCATATTAGTTTCAATTACAGACAATGTAGCCCCATCACATCAGTTAGCAACTGTATGTACTAGAAACAGTTGATTGGCGCGTAAATCAAGTTAGGTCATACGTTCAATGGCTTGATAGCGGCGCCTTAATGAGCTCCAGCTTGGAATAGGACGCGGCGCCTGCGCCCTAACTGCGCTCGAAGCTGTGGGACAGCCGCGCAGACGTGCGTCCGCGCACGTACGCCAGCCTTGCACGCACGGATCCATTGAACAACGACGTTCAAATCTGAAAAAAAAATTTGAAAAACATGCTTTTATCTGGGATGATAAACTAAAATTTTAAAAATAAATACCTACGGACAGCCCTGTTGGCTCATTGGTAGCATATCTGCCTTAAGAGCTGAAGGGCGCGGGTTCGATTCCCGCTCAGGACAAACATTTTATGTATCAGTTTGTTTTGTGTCTGGGTGTTCTGTACGTATTATAAATATGCATTTACAAAAAAAAGTATGTACGTATTCTATCAGTTATCTGACTTCCATCACACAAGCTCTGCTTAGTTTGGGGCCAGATGGCGCTGTGTGTAATGTACTACGATATTTATTTATTTATTTATTTACTTGTAAGTATTTGGCGTGGGCATATCTGTCGCAGAACCGATAACCTCTGGGGTAGACGTGTTCTGGAGTGGAGACCGCGAATTGGCAAACGTAGCGTAGGACGCCCTGAGACTCAATGAAGTGACGATATACGTAGCATAGCTGGTGGTGAATGGAAGCAAAAAGCCGAAGATCGGGCTGAGTGGCGTGTCTTGGGAGAGGCCTATGTCCAGCAGTGGACTTCGATAGGCCGATGATGATGATGATGATGATGATCACGCGTGCGCAAATTCGTTAATAATAATAATAATGTATATTATGGTAAGTATTCAAACAACAAAAAATAATACGAAAGAGGCTCATTATAGTAAGTAATAACAATAGCAAATGTGATTGAGAAATTTAAAAAAAAATTCTATTAGTGTTGTGACAACTATACATACATAGACAACGGGGACATAAATATTATGTACATACATATAAAGACTCACTAGTAAATCGATTTTTTAAAATTGTACGTGTATTTAGGTCACAAATCGCCGTCAGCAACAGACCTGCCCCAACATCCCGCCGGATCGATACAATGGGAACATACATTTATCTCGTGGGCCGCGGAACGCGCTCTCATTCGCCGACTCGATTAGAACTCGAATCGCAATCATTTTCCATAATTATGACCGGCTCGATGCTTTGGCTTTTTATATCGCACATCCCATTCAAACCGCCTTGGAAAAGACTTCAACGCGCATCCGTAATCGTGCTTGTAAGTTTGTACGTGTGAAATCGTCATTTTGTAGTTTTTATTTTTTTAGTTGGGTTTTAGGGCAATTTTGCTATCAACAGTAAAGCTTGATCTACAGTATTTGGGTTGCAATTACAACTAATAGAAAATAATGCTTTTAATGAAAATAGTAAAATAAAATAGTTGTCTGAATTTTTAAAGTCATTAAAATGTTTAAACCTTACACGAAATGTTAAGCGTTTCTCTTGAGTGTTCTCAGTATTCTGACCCAATGGTTTGGCTCTACTTTCTTGATGCATACGGCCTATGAACAAATCTTCCTGCCTGTTTCGTTGTATCCTGTGATCTAAAATTAGTAGGTAGTAGTAGTAAGTCTAGGCTGAATAGATTTCTTCTAGATCTTCATCCTCGGCCACACTATTTCATATAAAATAAAATAAAATATTTAAGAATCGGTCCACAAATGGAAGAGAAATCGGTGAACATACATTAAAAAAAATCATACAGTCGAACATGGAACCTCCTTTTTTTTTGAAGTCAGTTAAAAATATATAACTTTACTAGCAGCGCGGCGGTATTACCCGCTACATTTTTTCGGGATAAAAAGTAGCTTATGTGTTAATCCAGGGTCTCAGCTACCTACATACCAAATTTCATACAAATCCGTTTTGTAGTTTTTGCGCAAAAAGAGTAACAAACATCTATCTATCTAAACTTTCACATTCATAATATTAGTGAGATTGCTTTAATGTTTTATTAAAATGTTTGTATTTGTTCACATCTACGAATCAATTTCGAAGAAAAATAACACGTAATTTTGGCAACACATTACGCAAACGGCACGTGTTTATGGGCATACAATTATCGTGGACAGATCTTGGAACAAACTTTTAGGTACGAGTCACACTGCAAGGCACATGTCGTTCAATGTGCAACCGTACAAGCATCGACCACTCAAGACAAGATAAGACTTTGTGACGTATTTATGCTATTATCAATATCAGGGCTGTCCAGACAACGGCCCGCGGGCCACATGCGGATCACGATTTGTTTTCATGCGGCCCGCGACGCATGTTTTAATCAGAAAATAAAAGATAATGATAATGGTAGATTCCCTTAGAATTCCTTAGCAGGAAGTCGTCTAGGTAAGTACCACCGCAGTACCAGATATTCTGCCGCCAAGCAGTAGTGTGTAAATATTACCGTTCCGGTTTGAAGGGTACTGTAGCTAGCGAAATTACAGTGCTTTTGAGACTAACTATCGAATGTCTCAAAGTAATGACCGCCAAAGCAGCGATGCCTTGAACTTTGTTTTACTACACAAAGTTCTGTGTATCGCTGCAATAGTCATGGAGAGGCGTTGTCTTTTACCATCAGGAGAGCGTCTCGTTCGGCTCAATACCATAGCGAAGAGTCTCGACCAACATCTTAAGAGACTCTCGCTAGACGATTGGGTCAAGGGTCAGCTTCAAAAGGCAGTGATCCTTGACACGGCGCGCATTGTGAGGAGGTTCCTCACTGTGCAGTCCTGACCACCGGTAGCTTGAGCCCTGCCCCGCTGCCAGCGGCACCCTAGTTTTTTATATTATTTTATGTTTTGTAAATATTTAAAGTAAAAAATTTAAAAAATAAGAAAGAAATAAATAACGCATATAATAATAATTTGGATATAATAGAATTCTTTGTGAAAACATAAATATAATCAATATTTGTGTCCATACTGGACATAGCGACAATTGATATCGTTATGATTGTTAAAGGATAAATTAACGAAGAACCAATGAATGTGTAAAGATTAGGTACCCTGTATTTTTTTTTCTGCGGCCCTCCAGCTTTTGTAGTAAATTTAATTAGTCCGCGAAGGTATGAAGTTTGGACAGCCCTGATTTATATCATGATCTAAACAGTATCGCGGCATGCCGAGGGCGTGGTCAAGATCTCGTATCGAGAGGGAAGTTCGAACACGCGTCACTACGGGTGTCCTCGACTTGCGTCAAGTTCAAGTGTGATTTCACTAGATAAAAATAGACAGAGGCCAATTATAGTTTATAGGTAACTAGCTTACGCCCGCAACTCGTCTGCGTTAACTTTAGAATTAGGTTCAGAGAAAAATGTAACATGTGTTAACTAAGCAACAGTAATGATACTTGCGCTACTATATTATTACTCGTATATTAAGATAAAGGATACCTGTTATCCCGGAATAATGTTCCATAAGACGCATCTATGATAAATTTCAAGTGGATACCAATAGTTTGGTTTTTTTGATAATCCTACAGGAGCTTAATATTGTTTAATATAAAAAGTTTTCTGTATGTCAGTCCAAGTTATAAACTATATATATGTGTGCCAAATTTAATTCAAATCCGTTCAGTAGTTTTTTCATGAAAGAATAACAAATATCTGTCCATCAATCCATCCTCACAAACTTTCACATTCATAATATTAGTCGGAAAGAGTAGTAGGGTTTATAATATTAGCAGGACAGCGAAGCGGGCGGGTAACATCTAGTCTTAATATAATCTATGGTATAGCCACGAACCTATTTATGATAATTTCATGCAGTATTCTTGCGTTCAGACTATTGCTACCTGATAAAATTTACAAGCATATACTAGTTCTGTGAATGTTTTGATTTGTTAGCAATTCAAATTGGTGCATTTTGCAATAAGACATATAAATTCTATAAGGTATGTTGTAAAACACAACAATACAGGGGCTTACTTCGAAATAATTACGTTATGGAACGTGTATGTAATATTTACAAATGAAACGTGTATCGCTTGTTGAGCTTGCCGTACCATGGGAAACAGATATCCCTACAGACCACAAGATAAAGCTAAATAGATATTATGACTTTACGAATAGTTGACCAAAAATGATTTTATGGTCAATTTATGTGCTGTAGAAGAGGGAGCGAGAAATATTCCAGCAAAATCTCTCTATAATTTATTAAAAACCCTTGCCATACCAAGACCATTTATAATTAAGTAATAAAAAAACCTAAAATTCATTTACTTCAGGCAACAAGACCCATATAAAAATATAGGTGAAAAGATTACAATCAAATACACTAAAATACCTTACACAACTTATACGTCGTCTAAATAGGTACCACCGCAGTACCAGATATTCTGCCGCCAAGCAATAGTGTGGAAATATTACTGTGTTTCTGTTTCTGCATTTGCCAGCGTCAAGTGTTGTGATATTTTCAAGTATCCAGTTAACCCAGTGAAACAAATCTAAGTCACAGTCAAAGTAACAAAAAGCAAGTTAATATCGAGTCCAGTCATGTAAACTCCCTGGTAACTACGAGTATATGGTTATTTTAACTAACAGGGCAGTCAAAAAACCTTAAAGTATCTTTTATATCTTAGAAACCCTCTATAAATGCCAGGATTGTACAACACAAACAGATAGGTAAATACTCAATTTAACTTAACTATTAATCGGGGTTTAGTATCCATTTAGACGATAACCACGAATTTCATGAATAAATGAACAGATTTTATGTCGAATCTTGAATCTCGGTTTTATGACTATCTAAAGCCACTTCGGGCTTTTTAACCTGAATAAAAATAAATAAATAAAGCAGGAAAATCAGAAAACCTTTGCAAATGAAATATAATTAAATTGAACATTGCTTTTTTTAGCACTAAAACAAAAAAAAAACATAAATGCTTAACAGAAAATTTAACCGAAAAGCATACCAGTTAAAATTAATCTACGAAGTCATAAATAACGCTGACGCCTACGTTGAGAGACAATGCAATTCCTCGTACTGCACTTAATTTAGCATTTTACCATTGACCTATCCATAAAATAGTTCGAAGGGCGCTGTGAATTAAGCTTTGAAAGCTTAAGGCTCTCGCAATATCTAATGCAAGGGTGATTTGGTATCTCAGTTAATTATAAAACATAATAAGGAACACTTAGTGTGAGGATCAGTGAAGTAACGAAAAGGCAGTTAGGTAAACGTTGACGTTATAATTCTTGCGATTTATTTCTTCATTTAGTTTCAAGATATTTATTGCTTCCATACAATACAAGATGTTAAAAATACAAAGTAGTATATGGTACACAGTCAGATATGGACCCTGTCGGGCACAGCAACGTTTAGAAGAGAGAATTGAAGAGAGAGAAATTGAAAAAAAAAGAGAGGAGCATTCAAGTAAAAGTCAAAAATTTTATTTTTAATATGTCATATTTTTAAATGTCAATGTTGATACTAATACATAGTTTTACAAAGAAAATAAATAATATAAAGTATTTTGCGTATTTTTTTTTTTATTTAATTAATTCTTCTTAAGATAAAATTATACCTTAGGTTTGTTTACAAAAACTAATTAAAATTATAACATAAAATTATACAACAAATAATATCTAACTTTAAAAAAATATCTTAGGAGTTAATATTACCAAGAACATTTACAAATTTATAAAAACAACCCAATCCAAGAGTCCATCAAGGAGAGATATGTAAGATTTTATTAAAATTTACTTTTATTAAAATGATAGGGGATACGATGATGGTTAAGACAGTCGAATCACACATCGAAGGGCGTGGGTTCAAACCTCAAGAATGAGCTTGAGCTACCGGTGAAAAAAAACATCGTATAGAAACTATAGCATACTATAGCTATATATGGTACTTTCTAGTACTAGGCTGGCTAGCTACCCTCAAGTTGAAAATCTGTCGCTAAGCACCCACACGTATTTATACAACCTCGCTTAAAAGCCAGTTCCATTCCAGACAAGGTATATTTACCATCTTCGGCCTCACCGTCACTTAACATCAGGTAAGCTGTAGACTAACAGCTAGCCAGTCCCCTAAAATAAAATCCAAAAATACATGTCTGTAATAATCACCTTAAGTAATAAAAATATTAAGCTGATAACGTTGGAACATAGGTATTAATGTTTATTGTTTTTTTCTTATCACTAGATACTGTCTCTAAGTGAAGCGTGGCAAAATCATTACTGGAACATCTGCTTCTAATCTTTTGTTATTGTCATAATTTCACAACAAATTTCACACGTAATTTTAAACAAAACTTTCATAAAACACAAACACAATATCGTAGCGACAATAGCTCAGTGGAAAGCCCGGTCAGTTCACACGACGAACAGCGTGGATTCTTGATTGATTGATTGATTCAGGCGTTACTTTGCGGAAGTTCATTTTGAATAGTCAAGATTTATATTTAGTTTATTTACGCTTAACAGTCGTTTCAGTTACAATAGTGATGAGTATTTTACTAACTAACTTGACAACAATTAATTAATTAAAAACTTAACCGTATCTTTACTTAATATCTAAAACTAATTTTGACATAAACTTAGAAACTAATTAAAATAACCAACCAGTCTTTATATCCTCTTCTCGCTGCAGTAACCTCTTGCCGACACGTGTGTCGCCTCTTCTACCGACCACACTGTCACTCGACATCAGGTGAGCTGTCAAACATCCAGCCTGCCAAATATTAAAAAAATCCTACCATTCATGTATCATGAAATGCAATATTTAATTCAAAGTTTTTTTTAATGGTTGACAGGCTAGGTGTTTGACCACAGCTCACTTGATGTTAAGTGAAGGTGTGGTCGAAGATGGTAAAGCACACCTAGTCAGGAACTGGTTCTCAAGTGAGGCTGCCGGAAGCGTTAGATGCTTGGCGGCACATTTTCAACTTGGTAGCTAGCCAGCCGAGTACTAGAAAGTACCCTACCACCATGCTATGGTTTCGTCACAATGTTTTCCTTCACCGGCAGCTCAAGCTCCTTGTTGGGGTTTGAACCCACGCCCTTCGGCATGCGAACCTACCGTGCTAACGAGCTATCATCGCTACAAATTCACCAGTTCAGCTAACATGACCCAATAGATTTTTTAAACCAGATCGTGCTACGGAATTGTCAACCTATGTTTTTCTTTTTAATTTATTTAAAGGGTTTCATCGCGCTGTATTATACTAGACACTTTATTTAATTGGTGGTAGATCTCCTTAGCAGGAGGTCGTCTAGGCAGGTACCACCGCAGTACCAGTCATTCTGCCGCTAAGCAGTTGTGTGTAAACATTACTGTGTTCCGGTTTTAAGGGTACTGCAGCTAGTGAAATTAATTGGCTGTTGAGACTAATCATCGAAAGTCTTAAAGTAATGAGCGCCAAAGCAGTGATGCCCTGCACTTTGTTTTGTTACTCAAAGTTCTGTGTATCGCTACAATGGTCATAGACAGGCGATAGCCTCACTTGAGAGCCAGTTCCATTCCAGGCTAGGTATGCTTTACCATCTTCGACCACACCTTCACTTAACATCAGGTGAGCTCAGGTCAAAACAACTAGCCTGTCACCCATAAAAAAAAAAAAAACACACGACGCTGGTGCAAGTTCTGGCATAATTACGTACAAGTTACATCATGTATTTATTTTTTAATTGATTACAGGTTTATCGTAAGTCGTGGTACTTGGTGGACTTTGGTAAGATTTGCCAGGTTTGACTTTCCTATTATTATCCTTTTTTTGCCCTTATTATTGTCTGTTTCTTCCTTTAATCCTTTTCATACTAAGGTTGCCTGGAAGAGATCGTTTTTTTTAGTTTTAATTTGACAATCATAATAACAATAAACAACAATAGACAACACTTTATTTATGTTATACTAGCTGCGCCCTGCGTTTATCCAGGGTGTCAGCTACCTCCATATCAAATTTCATCCAAATCCGTTCCCTAGTTTTTGCGTGAAAGAGTAACAAACAAACATCCATCCATCTTGGATAACTTTCACATTTATAAGAAGTGGGATTAGTAGGATTACAAATTTCTGTTACGTTTACAATACAAACAAGAAAACAAATAAGTTTTATGTCACAAATCGGCCTCAACTCAGCATAATACCGACTGTACCCAGCCGGCGCTGGTCTTCCGTCGAAGCCGGCATATGACGTCACGCACGAGTGTGCGGGCGGTATTAAAAAGAATACATTAGAAACACATATACGAGTATGTATACAAAAAAATAAAACAAAATGAAGAAACAAACAAATGCAAATTTCCTCTTGTTTCTGATATTTCGCTTCAAAAAAACTAATGGAATGTAAATATTCCGATTAAGAGATTATGATGTCCGGGATCCCCCGATTCTTGTAATGTATTTTTAGCAAATACAATAAACACGGGAATAGAGGAATCCTTCAAACTTTCTGTACCTCAGTAAATGGAAAAGGTTATACTGCTTAATCACGCACTACTGAAAGTATGAACCTGGGCAAAAAATACACAGTGGTAATTAATTGAAGTTATTCCTGTTAAACCGCATTTTCCTATACAGTTTTGCACTTCAGGGAATTTCTATCAAATTATATGAACTTGTAAACTGAATCATTCAGGAGCGCCTATGCCTACGTGATGCGCGGCTGTTGCACCCATTGCGAATAATCAAAATATTTACGCAGCCCTCAACACAACTCACCATTCCGATGCACTCCAAATCAGTGCTTATGACAATATACATAAAGTCGGGATGCCTGAAAAGCATCGTGGAGTTACGCCACATAACGTTCGTAGTATCATATTTGCAAATAGGAGATTTCCCGTTTGGCCCCTCCGACCGTTTATCATTTGATAGTACCATCTTATGAGTAACCGTAATAGGAACCGTGTATACACGGATAAATATTACAATTAAATTAAAAGGCTATTTACCGTAAAGCTATTTACATGAAAGCAAGGAGTCCGCACAAGTCTTTATTACTTACTACTTGTGAATAACCGATTTTATGCCTGCCCTGATGAGATTTCATAGGTTAGAAACGGAATAAAACACACATTGAATGTCTTAAAGTAACAGCTCCAAATCAACTCTGAACTTACGTTGCCTCTTACTTATGAGTTTTTGTAAAATATCATATGTTACAATTCCACATCGAGAACTAAATATTTACTACCAATAACGTTCACGTTATTGATAGCTAGCTTAGATGATAACGTGTAATTACTATCAATAATTCTTGTTGGTCTGGAAGAGATTGATTTTAGCAGACCTCCACTTGTATCTACTAAGATTCTTTTGTTTTCTATTTCTTGTGTGCACAATAAAGGGTTTCTATCTATGTATGTAAAGAGCAATAGATCGTAGAGAATAAGGAACCATTGCACTGAATGGATCAGATCCTCACTACCCTCAACATTAACTTCAGCAAAATGACATTGTTGTCCACATAGACTGTACGATTCCACATAGAGAGCGCAAGTAAGGCTAAAAAGCCGTGATCATGATCGAAATTTTGAGGATAAAACAGTTTTTTGTAAACGTTACCGTGTTCCGGTTTGAAGGGTACTGCAGCTAGTGAAATTACTGGGCGGTTGAGACTAACCAGAAAGTCTCAAAGTAATGAGCGCCAAAGTAACAATGCGCTGTAATTTGTTTTGCTACTCAAAGTTCTGTGTATCGCTGCGATGGTCATGGACGTTATCTCTTACCATGAGGAGAGCTTCACGTTCGTCTCATTCGTTTTATTTTTTTTTTAAGTCGGAACAAGGCAAATTAGATCCATCCTAAGTCACGTTATTACTTAAATTAGCTTGCCACGTCAGCTGTAGTCAGTCGTAAAAGCATGTTATTTAAAGATGGTTGATGAAACCGTTAGCCTCAGATTACTCAGGATTACGTATGGTCTACGTACCTATAGCGAATATCAATACCACATGGTTCCATTAATTACTATTGATAATTGCATCACTATCATATCAAAACATAGTAGATATCAAGTGGTAATACTCACGGCGTTAGCAATATAACAAGGATAATGGGAAGTACAATTGAAGTTCGATCTTCGATTTCAGCAATATAAAAATTTCTTCTTTATATTCTCAGTATTTCTTGGCGAAATATACAAAACTTAAAAGGTCTAGTCGACGCCACACGTGAACAAAACGACGGCATATATTTTGCCCAACGTTCGAGTATTGCCATACAACGCGGCAATGAGGCCGTTTTGGGAACTATTCCCATTGATAACGGCTTTTTAGGTTAGTTATTATTTTTTTATAAGATATAATATACTGCAAGCAATGTTAGTATGATTTTGTTTCATCGATATAATACAATGTTTTATGGCAATAAAATTATTGGTAATGCTAAAGTCACGATTCAAAATTATCATTAAAAATGTAAAAACCCCAGACAAATTAACATTCTATTAGCGATAACTCTAAAAAAACAAAAATGGAAAAAAATATGTTTTCTTTCTTTCTATTTGAGATTAACAAAGTGAGTGTCGAATCACGTACTTAATCTAATACGTAGATACGTACGTACGTAGTACATATATAATTATATATCACTGCAGATTTGTATATCGCCTAAGTTTGTTGACATTTACATTCTAACGCAACTTCGAGTACGAAGGAACTACAAGTTTATTTCCGTACAATACCTAACTGTTAATAGTTATTGAAGGCTCAGGATATATTATTTATTTTTTATTTATTTATTTATTTATTTATTTATTTAATGTTACATGACCCTTAATACCTATAATACATTAAAACAACTTATCTTAGTATATTAAGTATACAATTAGGTATTACTAAGTACCCTAGACTTCACACTAGGAAAACCTGTGTCGCGAAGTCTAGTGTCTTCCGTTCCATGTTCGTATATACATAATAATCTTAACCTAAATTTATATAAAATATAAAAATGAAACAAGTTTGTGTGTGAGAGTGAGTGTGTATGTGAGTGTGTGTGTGTGTGTGTGAGTGCGTGTGTGTGTGAGTGTGTGTGTGTATGCGTGTGCGTGAGTGTTATAGAGAGTTTGTAAGTGCATATGTATAAGTGTGTATGTTTGTATGAGTGAAAGTATGTGAAAGTATAATTATGTTTATATGGATAAGGTATGGTATGACAAATATGTTTAGGTGGGTAAAGTTTGCAATGTCGAGAATACATCAGTCATAGCAGGGAGATATTTATTACCAAAACTATGTAATCTATACATCCAAAGTCTGACATGAATTAATATAGGATATCTATAATTACTGAGTAATTACACGCAAAATAAAACTATCACTACAGTATAAATAAACGCAGTAAGGAAGATAACATAATCCGTGACCAGGACACATGTCAAGTACATTATGAGATGTCAGTACGATGGTGTTTTCAATACGATCAGAGATAATAAAGGTTTCTTTGAAAGTTATGTGTACGAGCTTGGTATTTGAATAATTTAGTTATATTAGATTGTGTTCCATAACACATGTATTAATGTAACTAGTTATTTATGCGAAGCCTTGTATTATAAAAAATAAAAACATTAGAAAAATAAAAACTGAAATAGTATATAGAAAAAAATATAAGCTTAGCAACTTTTTCTATTGAACACAATAGAAAAAGTTGATCAAAATCATGAGCACAATGACTCCTTTTCATTTTAATAAATTTAAAGCTTAAAACCATCTACATCAGTGCGGTTTTAGTTCTGGATCGAATTATGAAATGGTTTTATTAGTAGCAAAAGATGGCTCCAAGAAATCGAGTCATTTTTATGAAAAATTGATATCTGATAAAAAAGGTGATATACAACGATGATATTTAAGAATTTGTTAATCTCATCTTTACTAAGCAGGATTTTGATTTTTTAGGCAAACAATAAGTTTGACATGTTGACAAAATGTTGTTGTTCTTGCCATCCGCATTGTCTCCGGCGAGCACTTAATTTTGGGAAGTGCTAATTTATGGATAATGCTCGTTTTTATTGCTTCGTGCTCTTAAGAGAAATGCTCGTTTCGGCAAGTGCGCCAATTGAAAATTTTTTAGGAAGTGCTCATTCTGATTTTAACCCATTTAAGAGCAGTTTTTCTGACAGCTGTCAGTTTTTCTGGCAGTGTAAATAAGAGTATTTAGGTTGTCATCGCACGCGAATAAGTTTCTTCCAAAACTCCATCGAAGCTTTATAGTAAAGTCGCCACTACTTTACTGAAGTATGACTGGACTTGACTGTCACGGACTGGACTTTGAGTATAACTATAGCTATTCATTTGATTTAAAAGTTATTTATACTCGATCGACATATGTACAAATTGTACATACTTCCATAGTCCATACTGTGACCCCGATCTTCTCCGGCCATCTATTCATTGCAGTCATGTGATAGGATCACGTGGTGGCTACAAAAATAAACTACGACTTTAACTACGTATTAACGTCGCTTCTACACTGAACAGATCCAGGTTATGCCGCAAAGAACTGCTGTCTTTAGATTTGAGTTATTCGTCGCCCACTGATCACATTTTAAAAGATTGCCCAAATGCAAGCCGAGATCGCGCGAAGGTTCCGTACATTATAATTGTTTTGTGCTACACAAAGTACAAATACAAATTTAAATATTTTATTGATAACACCAATGTTACAAGTCAATTCAAAATTTCAAATATAAATTCTCATAATTATAATTATATAGAAAACATTAGGTTAAGGTGGTTCGATTTCCATACAAATAATTTTTTGCCATTTATGGACAAATGGAGCATAATTTTACAGTGAAATCACAGCTACTGGTATTTATTTTGGTCTTTATTTGCGGAAACTCACAACTACTTGAATAAAACAGTAGATTTTTAGCATAAATTTACTGTTTCATTCAAAAATCATAAATTCATAAATTTGATTTTATACTCTACTATTACTCTACTGTTTTATTTAAGCAAATGTGATGTCCCGCAAATAAAAACCGAAATGAATGCCAGTAGCTGTGATTTCACTGTAAAATTATGCTCCATTTGTTCATAAATCGCAAAACATTACTTGTATGGAAATCGAACCACCTTGACATTTAAGCGAACCGACCACGCTAACCACTGAGCTATCATCGCTACAAATATAATTTAACTGACAATGAAGATAGATCGTTTAGTAAAACACTTACGTATGGTTACTCAACGATATTTGTCTAGTGGTATCAGCTGGAAAGAAAGTCTGGTATTTACCACTTGCAAAATCACGCATGCAAGTTTTGGAGCAATAGATATTATATCTGTCAACTGTCGTCATGCTTATATAAGAGTAAGAAGGACGTAAACAATATCGATTACTCTCAGAATCAGTTCTCATAAGTAGAAATGTAAACACCCACAGATTAGATAAACGAAATAAGAAAATCGAGGTGTCAGTCTTTCTGAGTACATGTGACTTGTATCGGTGATTCATCGCTATTGCAGTTCTATATTTATCTGTGAGGAAACAACATTTGCGGCTTGTTTGTTGAAAATAGTTGCGGTATTTCCAAAAATAGATGGATTACGAATCAGGGGCATGGCACGCAAAAACATGCAAAAAATTATGTATTTGTTAAATCTACTTTCTTGAAACATGTGGTTCTGATTGATTGATTGATTGATTTCTATTGATTTACTTTATTTTTGATTGATTTACTTTATTGTACACACTAAAATAAAGAAAAGCAGAAGAAATAAATGGTCAAGACTTATTTTAATTACTAATAGTTAAAAAAAAAAAATTCTTTGCATTGAATTGCAATCTGTCCTTTAGACATTCAACAATAGGTTGGAATCTGTTGTCAGACTTGTGCGGTACTTGTCCATTGGCAACCCCGCTTTTTCCAGGGTGTCAGCTACCTTCACTCCAAATTTCATCAAAATTGGTCCAGCCGTTTAACCGTGAAAAAATAACAAACACACTTTATAATTTGCAAGGTAACTCCATAAAACTTTCCAATTTCATCAAAGCATTTTCTCGAAATCGGGTCAAGGAAATCGCTGGATTCTAGTCGAGACTGTTCACACATTACTAGACATTGCTTTGAAGCTTCCTCGGCACGTAGTCCACTCATGAATGCGAACAACAACCAACATATATTTGCAGTTGGACAAACGAAAGAACTATACTGAGTGTCATACAAATTTAATCATTGTCGATCTACTCAACAAAGTGAACAAATTAAGAACAATAACACAAACTAATTAGTAGTTTTACTAACAAACTTCGTTTAGCTACAAAATCGCCTGATGGAAAGCGAGCGGTGCGGCCGAGGATGGAGCACATTAATCTAAATGAAATCTATTCACTCTATCCTTAAAAACGTCCAAGTTGTAGTTTTTAGGAAACAAAGAAGGCGGGAATCAGTTCCGTTATCTGACTTCTATTGTACAAGCTTTGCTTAGTTTGGGGTCAGATGGCGCTGTGTGTAATCTCCTACGATATTTATTTATTTCTAAGCTGTACGGTGTACCTACGCATCAATAAAGTAGAGCCGAATCGCTGCGTACGAATACTGGATACGTCTACGAGGAACGGATGATAATTTAGTAGTGAAACTGATTATTAGCCCTACCGTGGGAAGTGTAAAGTGAAAATGAAGTCATATAAAATTAATTATCATACTAAACTATTGTCCAAAAAGTTTCTTTCGAAAAATAGTTTGTTACACTGTATGAAACAAAAAAGGGGTGACAGGTCAGTTGCGATTGCAGCGCCCTCACTCAGTTAGACTAATAAGTTGGTTGCTGGGTTTTGGCGGGAACGCGGGAAGAGTCGTGTCGCTACGTTGTATTTTTTTCCAAAACTAGTGTTTTGTCGAGTGTTTATGCATAAAAATGGTGGTGTTTTATTCATAAAGTGCCGAATTACAAGCGCGAGTGTGGGAAAATGATATAATGTGGTGAAACATGAGTTTTCGTGTTGCTTCCAAAACTCCATCGAAGCTTTGTAGTAAAGTTGCCACTACTTTACTAAAGCATGACTGGAATTAACTGACACAAACTGGACTTGACAAAGACGACTTTGACTAAAACTAGCTACGATGGCACTTATTTAACTTTTGAAACTTGAAAATATATAATTACTTGATACTGGCAAATGCTAAAACGCGACGCCAAAACCAAAGAAAAAAAAAAAAAAAAAAAAAAGTTGGTTGCTTAGCAATTGACGTAGTGATTACGTAAAGTGACGTAGGGACCTTCACGACGACTACGTCGGCGTCGCGGGCATGTTGACTCGATCAGAACGTTTATCTTATTTAAACCAATGATTAATGTAACGGCACTAGTAGGTGTGTGGTTGCGTATTAGATGTTTGTTTGTGTTAAATTTTCATTTAAGACTCATTTTTGTTAAAAACACAATGGTGTGACATTAATGTTGGTTGTGTGTCTGGGTGTTCTGTATTTATTATAAGTATGTATTTACAAAAAAAAGTATTTAAGTATTCTATCAGTTATCTGACTTCCATAGTACAAGCTTTGCTTAGTTTGGGGTCAGATGGCGCTGTGTGTAATGTCCTGCGATATTTAATTATATTTTTTATTTAATGTTATAAAAAAATTTAATGTAATTTTTGACATGAGTTAAATATTGTATTGTAATGCAAAGAACTAATACTTTTCTTTTATGTAAAAGTAATGAGACGAACGAGACGCGCTCCTTATGGTAAGAGATAACGCCTGTCCAATTGTCCATGACCATTGCAGCCATACACAGAACTTTAAGTAACAAAACCCAGCCCAGGCGTTGCTGTTTTCGCCCTCAGACTAAAGTTTTACTTGTGGTTGTATATCATTTTAGCAGGAGGTCGTCTTAGAAGTATCAACGCAGAAAGAACCAAGATGTTCCGCCATCAATATTACCGTGTTCTGGTCTGAAGAATAAATACTACAGCTAGCGAAATTACATTTCATATATATGCTACGCGATTATTAAAAAAAAAAGTATGTATGAATTCTATCAGTTATCTGACTTCCATCACACAAGCTCTGCTTAGTTTGGGATCAGATGGCGCTGTGTGCAATGTCCTACGATATTTATTTATTTATTCCGCCAATTATTTTTTGCTTGATAGATCATACTTTAAAGGTGGTCCCATATAAATTTTATCGAAATCGGTCGAGCGGTTTTTTAAAAAATCAACAAAAATCTAAAAATTGTCTACATCGATGGTATTTTCGTTTACTCGGAAACCTCGCTGTTTCATTAGAGCAGTGCGTTTAGTTGGCCTAAGAGTCATGGAGTCGGTTTTTTTAAATTGTAAATTAATATGTTATTATTATATTAAAGGATATACTTTCAGATTGGTCCCATAGAAATTACGTGAAAAGTCGGTTGAGTAGTTTGATTTATAAACCATGATACCTCAAACCTAGCCGTGTTCTAGCTTAGGGGCATTCCGTTATTTTAATTGTAAATATATAATTGTACACTTCACATAAAGGTTGTTTCAGAGCGCCTGCTCTCTATGTGCTTATATATCTTAGAAAAGTAATATTATTTTCTCTTTCACTGTAGGTATCGCCGTTATCACCAAAGTAAGGGTAATTACAGCAATCGCAGTTAATTCCACTGCAACATCATGTCGTCAGTCTATATTTAATATTTGCGTTGGTAATAAATAACTTTCCTTCATTGACTTATATGTGCCTACATGACATTATAAGGACAGGCCAAATCAAACATCTAAATTATCGGATCCCACGATTATGTATAAAATGAGTAAACTAATCCACAACCTAGCGAAACTACTGGGCTGTTGAGACTAACCATCGAAAGTCTCAAAGTAATGAGCGCCAAAACAGTGATAACCTTGGACTTTGTTTTGCTACTCAACGGTGTGTGTATCGCTGCAATGGACATGGACATGGACATGCGTTATCTCTTACCATCAGGAGAGCGTCTAGTTTGTCTCATTACATTTACATTAAAATAATAAAGCAAGAATGATTATTTATTGTCATAGTAATTTCAAGATTTACACCTTCAGGGTATGTTATATCTTTACTGCTTACCTCAGACAGGTTTGTAGGTATATCCTTACTTTTTAGATCTATGCTTTCCTCTAAATCAAGCAGTTTGAATATGATAACGGAATACACATTGCACATGCCCTTACAAAGTACATATTTACTCTCTCATTAGTGTTAAGATACTTGCCTACGTGCAAGTTAGAGAGTAGCCCATAGGTCGGTGTGCGGCTCGCAGGACCAAAAAAGTAGATTATAATTTAGTGAGACAAATAACGCTGCGGACGATGATGACAACGCCAAACAATCTTTAACTTTGTCTTTGCATCAGTATCATTGCTGTACTCCAAAAACGGCTAATAAAACCGCAGTGCCAAGCTAATTAAGCTATAAATGCATTGAGTAACTCGACAATATTGTCCAAGTCACATGAATGACTACGTGCTGTCCAGAATGTAACCAGATGTAGATAAAAATAAATATTTCAATCTTGTCGTGGAGACGAGACGCTTTTTGGCGTAAATATGGTTAGGTCAGGAGACTCGTGTGACTGCGTAGGTGGTGTTAACATCCGCCAAACTGTATCAAAAATACTATAAACTCTGATTTTTTATATCTCAGGCCCACACTTTATTATATGTACTATACTTTTGATGACTCTACGTACGTACGAGTTCGTTCCTTATACCGTTGAGACGGCAGGTCCGTGGGCCTCTGAGGCGAGAAATATTGTCGCAGATTGATTGATTGCACACACTAAAAAAAAACAATACAGAAGAAATAAAATTAATTAGTAAGTGTAACAACTGGCGACCTTATCGCTAAAAGCGATCTCTTCCAGGCAACTGTAGGACGGACAGGATCAGAGGAAGAAAAATACGGGGTGTGTCAATAACGAGGATATGCACAAAGGATAATACATAACTATTAGATCTTGGTCGGCGCCTAAAGGACAGGGGATGCGATCCACGTTCGGGCCTTTATTTAAGCAGGCTTAAATAAAGGCCCGAATTGACCAGGGTCAAGCATCTCGCTGGCCATCCAACGGTGAAACGCTGCGAGTCTCATGGGAACATTTGGGCGAGCTGGGGGCAAAGCGCGTTAAAGTATAATAAAATAAATCTAGTAAAATTATGTTGGTCTAAGGCATAGGCCATGTTACACAAAGTAAGTGCCGGAAGCCAGGAAGGTCAGATTTTCATCTTGAGAGTGGTAACTAACCAGCCGGGTACGGAAATACCCTACCACCATGCTATGGTTTCCTCACGATGTTTTCCTTCACCGGCTCATTGTTGAGGTTTGAACCCACACATTTCGGCGTGTGAACCGACTGCGCTCGCTGAGCTATCATCGCTACAAAACACTACGTCATGTCGTAGTAAAGCGTTCCCGCCAAAACTCCAGTAGGTAAATAATAATAAATCTATAACATAAGTTATAGACTTATTATTCAATTCTATAAATCACGGTACTAAAGATAAATATGGAAAAACAATTAATTAATCCTTCACAACTTCCCATATTATTAACAATGCAAACAGAGGAAACAAATCAAAATTATTTGAACCTAGCTCTAAAATCTATAGTTAACGTAAATATAATATAGAAAGTGGAAAGTCCAAGTCGTTAAAATGAGAGGGTACTTCCCAAAGAAGTGACGCAGTAAGCTTAATACTAGGAAATTGAATCTTACAATTGTCAAAGTAAGTAAAAAAAATAATTAGAATATTTTTACCTTAATGTTTTAACCTTAGAGAAGGAAATATGTAATACAAACTTTTTATACGAATAAGTCTGCGGTTGACCACTAACTCGCTTGATGATAAGCGAAGATAAATTACGTAGACTTAGATGATACTTATCTACTCTGACCTTGAAAAGATCTAGATTATATCACTCAGAAAAAACAAAGCCGGCAGCTTGTTCCATTCTTTGGCCGTACGGATGAGAAACGTAGAGTCAAAACGTTTGGTACGTACCCAAGGAAATTGCACTACGTATGGGTGGTACTGGGACGTCTTTCTACTTGCCCTGTAGTAAAAGATAGAAGTACAAAGTCGTACAGATCAGCATCACATTCTCCACAATGAATCCTGTAGAGAATTAACAGACTTGCTACCTTCTGGCGGTGTTCAAGGCTTAAAAGTATATTTTTTCGCGGGTGAATTAATGGTTAAAAATTTATATGGCAAGTTATTCACGCAAGTGAAGCCAGACGCAACAATTTATTCATAAAATGTAACTAACAGACAGGACCGAATCAGTTTATTTATAGGTACATAAATATTCCAAATTAACACTAAAAAAGAAAACAAATCTATTTACAAATTATAGATAACATGCAAGCTGTAGAAAAAAAGATTAGAGTAATTAATCTAAAGGCCACTTAGAATGGAAAGCTGGAATTCCAACGTAGCAAGGGAGGCAGCTCCATTTCCATTTTCCAAATAATTGTTTGAATATTTTCTTTGCTCCCGGTCCCCACGATCCCAAAGTTTCAACCCCAAAAGGCTCAAATATATACCCACTATCCGGGGTACTATATTTGCGTCTTTTGAGGTTTTCTGTATACACTGCAGCCGCGCCAGCCTTGGTCCGAGTTGTAGCAAAATGTAATGGTGCCAAAGTATCAACGAAGATAGTGTCGTATACTAAAGGCCGTCTCTCCTTCCAAGAAATTAAAGTAAGTTTCTTTAGCATTAATAAAATCGGTGCAATTTATGATTTTGTTGAATTTAAAGTCGTGCATAAGCTAACTTATCAGTTTCTTTATTTTCTTGCCCACCTATATTTGAATTGCACAATGTCGTTGAAAGTGAATCACTTCAAAAATTAAACGTAAATATCAAGATATCTTGTGTGGTAAGTACTTGTAGTAAACTGCACATGAATCCTTTTCAAAATTTAAAAGATGGCTCTTGTTTAGCAATATGTATTTAATTATTTTGTCACGCATCAAATGTTATTTGTAAATGTCAAGTATTTAATTAGTGTGTTAATTTTTTTATTGCTTATTACTGACAGTTTCAAATTCGGCTTGCACTGTACAGTGTAAAAAAAACATTCATATGCCTGCAATATGGCAAGTCCTAGCGGTAAAATTGACTAACACCTAATAACATAATTAACCTAGGATTTATGAATATATTATGAATAAATGAGATACCATGGCCAAGTATTTTCCACGTTTTTTTCTTTTTTTTATATACACATCAGCGGATCATTGGTGGAGTCTCTGACATATATGTCAGAGATATTATCTAGGTTATTTGTCATTTATCTATTTATATTTTGTATTAGGAAAAACGAGTATACACGTGATTTTTATACTACTTTTTTCCAACACTTCAACTACTTTTTCCAACACTTAAACTTTTTTTTAGTTTTATAGGTGACAGTTGACGGTTTATTGTCAAAAAAAAATCTTACCACCTTATTAATAAAAAGGTATATGTATTCTATTAGTTGCATGATTCCCATAGTACAAGCTTTGCTTATATTTGTAGCGATGATAGCTCAGTGGTTAGTGCGGTGGCTTCGCATGCCGAAGGGCGGGACCCCAGCAATGAGCTTGAGCTGCCGGGGAAGGAAAACATCGTGAGGAAACCATAGCATGGTGGTAGGGTACTTTCTAGTATTTGGCTGGCTAGCTACCACCCTCAAGTTGAAAATCTGCCGCCAAACATCCAACAGTGTGTTTTGGCAGCCTCACTTGAGAGTCAGTTCCATTCTAGGCTAGATGTGTTAACCATCTTCGACAAAACCGTCACTTAACATCAGGTGAGCTATAGTCAAAACCAAGCCTGTTAAATATTAACTTGCTAATATTTCATCTTAACGTAGTAAATATAAACAACATCAAATTCGACTTAAGAAGATTAAGGTCAACATTGTTTTGTATCTAGATTCCGCTAACTGTTAGTCATTTAGACGCCAAAGTAAACAGTTCCCAGAAAACCTTCGACATCATTGACGCCGCGGACTTCTCAGACGCCCCATGAGTATTATTTTCGAAGAGATAATGCATAAATTAAAATTTTAGGAGCCAAAAGTCGCGGATTGTCTAGCAGTAGGCAAGTGCGGGCGCTATCAGCGGCGCCTGCGCCCGCGCCGGTGCCGCTTGCATCACGCGCAGTGGTGGGGATACGATTTACTCGACTTATATTCGTGATCGGCGCTCGACTCGTTCATACGTCTTCCGTCTGAGCGCGGCCCAGGCTGTCCTACAATGTGCAATATGTGTACCCGCGATATAACCGTCGAGGCTGCGTCGGCGTCTCCCCCGCCCTCCCCCAAATCCACGCGCATCTTAGAACGCATGAAAAAGAAACACAACATCGTCACCGACCCGTCCTGCTCGGAAAAGCAGAAGGAAGTAGAATACCAACCTGATCTCCTGGCCATCTCCACGCAGTACTCCAAGCTGGCGTATGACATCTTCAAGCGAGGACTGGTTCATCTCCAAGAGTCGAAGGCTTACGTGTGAGTAGATTTAGTGTTTCAGTGTTGTGTTTATTGTACGAGAAATGGGTCGGTAAGTGGCTACCGGTCAATGGGATTTTTTATCTTTACGCACAAGAAAATTTGTTCAATTTGTTTTGATTGCAATGTTCCATTGCTCCAGTATCGGCTAAAACGGTCCACTGGAGATAAAACTGTCCAAATGTCCAAATTAACAGAGAATTGTCGACAGTATTTTTGCATCTCCGCAAATTTAAACGGGTTCCGCCACATGGCATACTTCGATTACCCAAACTGATTATCCAGCGCTTGCCTATCTTCGAAAAATGCGAGTTATAATTTAAAAACTTTTCTATTTCCAATCACCGTAACTTCATTATATCATATCGCAACTAGTTAAAAAAAATAACTGACATTATATTTCTTATTATCGTGAATTTTTCTTTGTAGAAACTAAATTAGCACTGAAAAACTTCTGTTACACGTTTGTTGCACACGTGGTAAGTTAATTGCAGCCTTCATTTTCTAGATAAGGAGAGCTAACCACGATTTTTAACAGTTAATGTGCAATCTCTACGTACAAGCGTGTGAAATTTTCAGTTGAACATTTTACGGAACGACCTGTTTAAACCTATTTGATATTTGACTTCCTTGAGTGTCATGTCTCTGTAAGACATGTAGTTTAGCTTTCAAAGAAAGTAATTATTTAGGCTGCCGATCGTGTTACGTTTCTGGATATCGTTGAAAAACTATTACTTATTTATACATTGATTATATTTCTAGCTAAAATATCATGCTCTGACCGATATTTTATTGAAAAATTTCAAACGTTTATTGCTTTGCGAGCCTTTTGTATATAATTAATATATTGTATGTTTTATAATTTTTAAACAATGTTTCTTACTTGTTTTCTAAGGTTTGTTTAGTTTTAGATTTTAACTTACATGCATGTATTTGTATTTGTCTTTTTGTAATTATAAAATAAAATTAATAACGAAAATCTTGTCCGAATTGGATAAACAGTTTTTAAAAAAATTGCAAAGACAATAAACGTACGGTTCGAATAGCGCAACAGAGAAAAATGATTAAATATGATTAGCATTATATTTAGAGATAACGTGATAGGTATTTCATTCTTAAAAGTATCAAAAAACAGCTTCTGTCTAAAACTAATCCGATTTTTACTAAATTGAAGTCAAATCTAATTCTTATTCAATATACTAATCATTTGTCCAGTGAAGTGTAAAAAACAAAGACATTCCCTTATACAAAAAATTGATTAGTTCCGATCGAAGGCAGGCACTATCTCTATAGCCAGAACTAACACGAGGTCGGTTTGTCTGTCACGGATTTAGCCAGTAACCTCGGGTGCTTCGAGCAGAAAGCAAACAAATTTTATTTGCAAATCAAATTTAGCAAAAATCGATAAATTGCCTATATTTCTTTACTTTTCGATAAACACCCTTATATAGGGTTCCAAGCTTAGGATGTGTTAAGCCGAAAGAGGGTCAAGAGTATCATTCACATCAGTATGAACATTTTTTTAGAATGGCAGTCACAAAAACTAGCTGTATCTTTTCACGATTTCAAAGTTGTGCCAATAGTTAAATGACTAAAATTACCCCCTTTCAGGTTAGTATATCTCAAGCGTATAATCCTGCATTTTTTTTTTATGTTTAACAGGCTAGGTGTTTGACCACAGCTTACCTGATGTTAAGTGAAGGTGTGGTCGAAGATGGTAAAGCACACCTAGCCTGGAATGGAACTGGCTCTCAAGTGAGGCTGCCGGAACACGCCGTTAGATGCTTGGCGGCAGATTTTCAACTCCAGGGTGGTAGCTAGCCAGCCGAGTACTAAAGTACCCTACCACCATGCTATGGAATTTTTTTCTATTTTGCAAGCACTAAACTTTGCAATATTAAAATCGTCACAGAATGTCCCGTAAAATTTCGCCTGATAGCAAAATGCCACTTTCAAATTGAGTCCTTTTCGTAAAATGTAACTTTCGCAAAATGAACCTTGGTAGCAAAATATCCCCTTCGCAAAATGCCCAGCAAATTAGCCCATGTGGGGAACAAAGTGATATCACCTAGATTGACTGCCTTATTTGCCTTCGATTGATGACGAGATAATAGAGTAGATGTAACTGGCTTGCATAGTAACAGCAGACCTTAATACTTGACCGGAAACAAGATGGCAGCGTCATCCATTGTCTCACCGTTCTAATTAAAAAGGAGACAATGAAGAAAACGTAACTCACTACGCACGTCGCTATCCTTAGATTCAGCGGGAAGATTTCATATCAAGCCGATCTCCTTACTACAACAAAATCATTCAGGGAACTAAGATTTTTTCGACCCGGGGCAGAAATTTGATGGAGGTGCCCACTCTCCTCAAGTGTTTGAAAAACAACCAATGATCTACAAGTTTGCATTTGTTTCATTCAAACATTAACAGAATATAGCCTTTTGATATTACTCCTTAGATCTGGAGCTGCACAAAACAACATAAAACTTAATCCTATAGGTAGATATTATAAAAAAATAATAACAACATTCATCTCAAGTACTTATGTAAAATTGTATTGTACGTCATGGATTGATGATTGATAAAAATGTCACTGAAAAAGATATGTTTCAGTTACAAAAGTAGTATACAAAGTTAGGTATACATTTAGTATAATATGTGTATGTATGTTTATACATATATTACTAGCGACTCGCCCCGACTTCACACGGTTGCAATTCATTGTGGTAATTACAGGTTGATTTCAAAACATTGAATACCTATTTCTGCTTATACAAGAATGTAGTTTACATGCAAACCTTTTAAAACCTAAATGAAACCTAAGTGAAATCCGTTTTGTAATTTATAAGAAGTAAAGCAGACATGCAGATGCGGACAGCGTTTTTTTATATTATTTAGATAAGATTAAGACATGTTCTGTGCATAAACGAATGAAAATGCATATTTATAAACTATGAAATGGCACTGTAGTTAATTATCTGGGCTGTATAATAAATCCTTATTCTTGATGAATAAAATAATTTTATTATTAAAACCAGTCTTCGTCCACTGTGTATTTTTAGTGATGCCTTATGGCTCTGTAATATGGTTTCTGGCTGTGGGCCTTATTAGTAAGCTCAAATTAGAACAACTAGCTATCTGTCCATAGCTCGTGCTCTATGCTTGATATTTCTCTACGAGATCGAATCAGAAATAAGGAGATCCTTAGAGGAACTGGTTACCGGCATAGCCCAGTGGATTAGCAAGTTCAAGCGGCAGTGGGCAGGGTACATAGAACGAAGAACTGATGGTCGATGGGACTGTAAAGTTCTGGAGTGGAGACCACGGACTGGCAACCGCAGCGTAGCACGTACCCCCATAAAATGGATAGACGACCTAATAAAGACCGCTGGAACGCGCTGAATGCGAGCCGCTTCCAACCGGTCTTTACGGAAATCAATGGAGGAGGCCTATATCCAGCAGTGGATGTCCTACGGCTGAAATGATGACAATCGTTAAAACGAAATTTTGTAGTTTGTTCGCACAGAACTTCATGAATTCGAGAAAAACAAGTGCTCACAGTATTCTATGACGTGGGTTATTTATTATTGGACGCGACATAAAAACTCATGAGCATGTTGGAAAAACGAATACTTATGCAACATTTTAATTTAGAAACTGATCAGCTATTTAACAAATAGGTCGCGCCACAAGTTTTATTGAAACCAATCATAGACGCTCTATCTACTGTCAATGTCAATTTATCTAAATACCCTGATTAAGATGAAATAGAACGACAAAGCAGACGCTAAAAGGGTTCAATGATATTAAAAGACTTTGTCCTACAAAAAGATCGCCGTATTTGCCCTCTTAAATCTTAAAAACCGGCCAAATCAAGTTGAGTCGGTTTGTTTTAATAAGTACAATTTATTTGAAAAATATAACTCGCGAAATTACAGGGCTATTTTGACTAACCATCGAAAGTCTCTAAGTACTGGCGCCTAGGCAGAGATGCCGTGGACTTTGTCCAGTTACTCAAAGTTTTATGTATCGCTACAATTGTCATAGTCAGGCGTTATCTGTTACCATTTCTATTTGTCTCGTTACTCTACACTAATAATAATATTATACAGAGGAAAGATTTGTATTTTTGGATTTTGGTATGTTTGTAACGAATAAACACAAAAACTACTGGACCGATTTCAAAAATTCACCGTTGGGAAGCTACACTATCCCCGGGTGACATAGGCTACTTTTTATCCCTGTATTCCCACGAGAACGGGAACTACGCAGGTGAAACCGCGAGGCGTCCGCTAGTTTTAAATAAGAATAGGTAGTCACAGGGACTGCGGGCAGAAGTGAAAATTTTAGAATAACTGTCTCGACAACTGTAGGTACAAGATGTCAGTGACGTGAACCCATGAATTTTGCCCCAACCAAACAATCGTTTAACGCATCTTAAGAAGGTTTTAATAAAAAAATACAGACTATGAAATGTTATCCAAACAGACAGACGAAGTAAACTTAGAACCATAGGATTAATAAGTGCTTTTCAGCAGTGTTATTTGAATGTCTATCACATGCCTTTAGATGGCATTGACAATAGGGCTACCTACTCAGTCTGCACGAACGAGAACATACACACTAAATTCGTTTGTCCAAATTCCAGTTTATAATGAGCCGCGACTCTCAAAGTATTCTCTAGATTCCGGAGATCATGTTATTTTGCAGTACATTGGTACGTGTAGATGCCGATAATTTCTAAACTACCATTCCGTAGAAGTTAAAATGTTGTACCGTACAAACTTTACATCCTTACCGACTTTCTAACAATAAAAGAATAATGGGAAATCTGACTACGCGTTAAATAATAGTAACTAATTAAACATTTTGACTTTCATCCTTGCATGCATGAAAAACGTTGTGAAATATTTTTTTAGATAGATATCTTTGCTAGGTATAGTTATATATTCATGTCATGCCAGGAATACCGTTTCACAGTGCGCTGGCGCATAGACTTGCACGTGTCATCGAAGATGCTTATCGTTAGTGATCCAAAATAAAACAAATCGATCATACGATATCGTATTTGACAAAACAAAGATATGTGACGTTAGTTACAAATTGAGAGGAGTTTTGTTTGGGGACGTCCAGTCCGTGCCCACACAGAGAAGAGGGGATCGACCAAATGTCGAGAACCGCAATTACGAGGGGGGAAGGTCAATGTCCATCTCCCGGCACTAAATCATCTAGCTAGACTGTTACGCTTTTAAAGTATCGCTTATTAACTCTCACGAGCATTGGTTTTATCAACTTGCTTCTACCGTTGCAAAAATATGTAAGTAAATGTAAAAATAAACTAGTATACAGGGTTATTGGAGTCAAGAGCTAAATTAGCTGGGAAAAACTGGGCGTCTTGCGTAAGGTTAAGCGATACTTCACACCGGGGCAGCTGCTTGCATTGTATCAAGCACAAGTCCGGTCGTGTGTGGAATATTGCTGCCACCTCTGGGACGGTTCAGCCAAGTACCAACTTCAAGCTTTTGATTCGGTAGAACGGCGTGCTGTTCGACTTATTGGTGATGAAAAGTTGGTAGAAGAAGAAAAACTTTTGAGTCTTGAACACCGCCGGAGGGTAGCAAGTCTCTCAATTTTCTACAGGATTCATTTCGGAGAATGTGCTGCTGAGCTGTACGACCTTGTTCTTCCATCCCCTTTTTACCACAGGACAAGTAGAAAGACGGCCCACTACCACCCATACGTAGTGGAATTTCCTTGGGTGCGTACCAAACGTTTCGACTCTACGTTTCTCATCCGTACGGCCAAGGAATGGAACAAGCTACCGGCTTCCTTGTTTCCTGATAGATATAATCTAGATCTTTTCAAGGTCAGAGTGAATAGGTATCTTCTAGGTCTGCGTGCTTCATCTTCGACCACATCGTCGCTTACCATCAGGCGAGTTGGTGGTCAAACGCGGACTTATGCGTATTAAAAAAAAAAAAAAAAAGTTATACGCTTGGGATATAATAACGCGAGAAGGGTTTAGTTTACATGGTTGTAGATCTCCTTAGCAGGAGGTCTTCTAATTAGATAGCATTGCAGTACCAGATTTTCTACGCGGGTGAAACCACGAGGCGTCCGCTAGTGTACAATAAACAAAAGTCTATGTATCTATACTAGCTTGGAGTAGATTAGCAAACCAAGACAAAGTCACGATCGTGTCCTTTAGCAGCACAATATCATGCCTGGGCTACAACAACTTCCGTTATAAACAGGAAAATCAAATAATGTACGAATGCTATGCCCCTATAATTCCTGCTGGGCATGTTATTCCGGTTTGCAAAATAAGTAGGTACGTTTTGTTACATCATATGTTTGGATACGAGTAAATATTTATAAAAAATATTAATTATTTATTAGATAAATAAATATCGTAGGACATTAAACACAGCGCCATCTGGCCCCAAACTAAGCAAAGCTTGTACTATGGAAGTCAGATAATTGATAGAATACTTAAATATGTTTTTTTTTGTCAATACATACATATAATGAATACAGAACACCCAGACACAGAACAAGCATTTGTTTATACCACAGAATGTTTGTATTGGGTGGGAATCGAACCTACGCCCTTCAGCTCTTGGAGCAGATATACTACTAATGAACCAGCAGGTCTGGCAGATGAACATTGACTACAATATGCTGTTCTTGTTATATTCTTTCTTTACTCGTAGGGTATCTGCTTCAAGATACCCGTGTTTGGGTGTTGTGTACCTATTATAAGTTGTATTTCCAAAACAAATTTATGGTCTGCCATAGTTCAATTGAATTTGCTGGCCGAGTGGGTGTTCACTGACAGATACAATCTGGGTGCAATCAAGTCGCAAATGAATCGGTTTCTTCTAGGCAAGCGTGCTCCGTATACTGCATCTTCGCTTAGCATCACGCGAGTTGGCGGTCAAACGCAAGCCTATCCCACAAATATTATAAATGTAAAAGTTTGGATGGATGTTTGTTACTCTTTCACGTAAAAACTACTGAACGGATTTGGATACAATTTGGTATGGAGGTAGCTGAGACCCTGGATTAACATATAGGCTTTTTATCCAGAAAACATGTAGTGGTCAACACCGCGGGGTGCAGCTAGTCATGTTATAAAAAAATTACTCAAAAAAGGTAATCGCCTTCTAAAATCTAGAACACGGGCAGAAACTTGGTAGATTTCTTCAACGCTATATTTAGAGCCGAATAGACAAGCTTGTTTAGCATTTCCCGCACATCTCAAACCATACTTATCTCACCTAGCATCGGCCATAATAATGCTTATCAACTCGTTTAAGTGGATGTGATTGCAAACATGCCATGTAGGGGTCACGGAGGTCCGTCGCAAAGGCTATCATTTTAATAGGCCCAAAAGATGATGTACGTGCTGAAACGTGCCAACAAGCACGCACTGCCATTGTTGACTGTTTATACCATTCCTGATCGTGTTATTGAAGTCTGAAGACTTTTGTTTAATCTTTCGCGTAAGGAAAGTCATCTGTAATTCAATGAGATAATGGTTAGTATCGCTTGCTTCGGATGTCGATGACGGCCCGTGTCTAACGCTAGTCACACGGCAGCGACGTAAGAAAATTCATTTCGGTATTTGTGATACTTTTTCCACAATATTTGTACAACAAAGTTATTTTATTTTATTTTACATGGAAAACAAACTGCTGCTAATTTTGAAAATAAATAGGACATAAGTGAACATAAAATTCTTAACTATATGTTCAGGCAGCAATTCCATTTCATTGTGGTCAACTTAGCTTGCCATCAGTAAAAAAATAAACCACAACTTGTTATAATTGGTTACCTGGAAGAGATTGCTTTTAGCGATAAGTCTGTCATTCGTAGCACTAGCTGATAAGGTTCTTTCGTTTTTTGTACATGTTTTTATTTATGTATGTGCACAATTAAGACTATCTATTTATCTAAGCCATAAAAAAAACAACTATGTTAACATTGTAAAAAACAATTAAAAACTAAAAGTATAGATAGAAAAAACAGAGAATGATTACCATTATATACCATTCATTCTTTATAACTTAGATATGGTATAACGGCATGTTCAAAATTCTGAATCAAAAACGAATTTTTAGTTCTCGCTATCTACCAAGACCGTAACTGTGTTATCTACTTCTTTGTCACAAATGATAAAAGTCCAAATATTGGAGCCGCACCTTTTTGCACTTTAGACTGTACCCGATCATTTCACTCCGAGATAATCCCAGATAAAATCACTTACAAAGATCTGCGTCACTACAGAACAAGAAGTGAAATAACTATTTACTTTCAATGCGAAGTTAAAAGAGAAGAGCGAACGATATAATAGATATCTCTAGCAAAAAATCATGATAACAATCGACATCTGTGAGAGCTCCATCAGAGATTATATATCGTTAGATTCGTTACGCAAAAAATCGTTGCGAAATTCTAGTTTCCAAGTACTTTCCTACGATAACGTTGAACGAAAATAACGGTCACATATGACATATGTTTTTTTTTTTTTTTTCTTTGGTTTTGGCGTCGCGTTTTAGCATTTGCCAGTGTCATGTAATTATATATTTTCAAGTTAAATAAGTGCCATCGTAGCTAGTTTTAGTCAAAGTCGTCTTTGTCAAGTCCAGTTTGTGTCAGTTAATTCCAGTCATGCCTTAGTAAAGTAGTGGCAACTTTATTACAAAGCTTCGATGGAGTTTTGGAAGCAACACGAAAACTCATGTTTCACCACATTATATCATTTTCCCACACTCGCGCTTGTAATTCGGCACTTTATGAATAAAACACCACCATTTTTATGCATAAACACTTGACAAAACACTAGTTTTGGAAAAAAATACAACGGAGCGACACGACTCTTCCCGCGTTCCCGCCAAAACCTCATGACATATGTTATCTAACATTGGTCTATAGTCATGGAATGACAGATAAGTTTTATAGAAGTCAAATGTCAAAACCCCATAATATTTGACGTCGGAGATGATAATGATGGTAATTAATAAAAAAAACTATCTACGATTCAACAAAAACTACAGTACCTAAAGCTTACTCACAGTAACAACTGACAAAGTTTAATTAAAACTGACAACTTACCTGTTTGTTTATACCAAAAATATATGTTTTTAAATGTTGTATAAGGAATACGTCATTACTACGGCGTCTTTGTTTTATAGTACATTATTATTATTATCAACCTGTATAGTCCCACTGCAGGGCAAAGGCCTTACGAGCCTTGAGACGAACGATACGCTCTCTTGATGGTAAGAGTTAACGCATGTCCATGACCATTGCAGCAATACACAGAACTTTGAGTAGCAAAACCAAGTCCGAGGTATCGCTGCTTTGTTTGAGACTTTCGTTCAAAAAAAATGAAACATGTGTTATTAACAAAAAAGCAACAGTTCCATCCGTCATAAAACTTGCATTATAAGTTATAAATATATAAACAGGATAGTAGGATTAACTAATAACATTCGTGAACATGGTATTAGAATACATCTCCAGATATATTTCCTGAAAAATTATCCCCTACTTAGAGCAATTAAACCGATATTTACATACAATAAAAAAAGTTCAAAGTAGATACTATTGTTATAGGTAGAACAAAGATTGTCATGATATACAGTTTTTGTCAAAATCTCCGAGATGTAAGATATGATTCCTGCTATCACACGTATCTATCACGTATGATAAATAATATACATGTCAACACTCGGTGGGCTATAAATAAATTATACGTTCACAAATCTGTACACTATATTACATATGAAACTCTATTTCAATTGTAACTTTTTCTTTTTTTTTTTCCTATATAAAAGTAATGAGACGAACGAGACGCTCCCGTGATAGTAAGAGATAACGCATCTCCTTGAACATTGCAGCAATACACAGAACTTTGAGTAGCAAAAGGCGCTCATTACTTTAAAACTTTCGATGGCTAGTCTCGACCGAGACCGACTCGATTTCACACCGGAATACATTAACACAGTACTGCTTGGCGGCAGAATATTTGGTACATCGGTGGTATTATGTAATGACAATGGTAGGTAATCAAAATAACGACCTATTCCAGGTAACCTAAAAATGGGAAAGATTCAAGAAAGAAAAAGTTATAGTAAGCAAGGAGGAAATATACAGGAATACATAATTACAATAATATAGACATACATTCCAAAAATAAACAAAATAACATAATCAATAATAAAAATAAATTATTAACACATCCTAATGTATCACCAAAGAACAATCCCCCAATCACTCGAGATGATGTAATGATTCTAACCATACTCCATACATAATCTGTTCAGGTATTTAATAGTTTTAGTGAAATAGAGAAACGTATTAGCATTCATACATACATAAAACTTGAAAACATTACACTCCTGTTTTTTTGGGCGGCGTGTAAAAATGTTTTTATTGTCGAGCGAAGTGGTGTTATCGCTAAAAAATATTCCATTGCGCATAAAATTCATAGACCGTTAGGTAGCTTGAAAGATCATTCTTATCATTATTGACATGATAGATACACTATCTTACAAATATAAGGCTAAAAAATTGATAGAAAATGTATGTTTAAGAAATTAGAAATTTAAGTTTTTTTAAAAAAAGTAATAAGTCGAACGAGACGCTCTCCTGATGGTAAAAGATAACGCATGTCTATGACCATTGCAGCGAAACACAGAACTTTGAGTAAACAAAGTCCAGGACATCACAGCTTTGGCGCTCATTACTTTGGGACTTTCAATGGTTAGTCTTTACAGCCCAGTAATTTGGCTAGCTGCATTACCCTTCAAACCGGAACACAGTAATGATCACACTACTGCTTAGCGGCAGAATAACTGGTACTGCGGTGGTACCTACCTCGCCGACCTCCTGCTAAGGAGATCTACCACCAAGTAAAATAGAATATGCATAAAATAAGCAAAGTTAGACCCCGAAGTGAAGACCCACTCGAAAATTGTAGTAACATTTTGAAATGTTTCCCATGACAAATGAATTTACTTAGGTAACTCAAATTCGATTCATGATAAATAAAATGGATGTGCTGAGGCATCTTGGATGGTAATTAATTTTAAATATATTCGGTCAATATTCTTGAAATGGTCATCCGCTAAACCTATTTCAATTTTTAGTTTTAGTTAGACAATTTAAAGACCAAAAATAAATAATAAATAGTTAATCAAAGGCTAAAGGCAAACAAAAAATCAAATGTTTGAGGCCAAATCTCACCACGCCTCACGGTCCGCATAATCCTAATGTTTCACCTCTAAAATGCTGTTTTAAGGTATTCTGCTAATTCAGCTTCCACGCCAGCCTTAAGTCTGTCAAGAACTATTAACGCAAGTGGTGTCCTATACTAAGAGACAACGTCATTTATAAAATTATGCTGTCGGATGTATTGCATATGCTCTACGTTTTCGTTTTCGACTTGCTAGGCGAAAATGTTTGATCGTTTTTAATTGATGACGTCTATACTTAGCAGTAAACAGTTTAAACAAGTGTTATTACGTATTGCAATCATTACAATTTATTCAACGTCACTCTGAAGTTTGCTTATTTCGAAATTATAACAAACTAGCTGTTACCGGCGATTTCGTCCGCAAAAAGTGTGTTCAATTTGCAGTATAAAAAGTATCCTGTATGTTAAATCTAGGCTATAAATATGTATGCTTAATTTCTTTCAAATCGTTTAGCATCTGCATGAAAGAGTAACAAACATCCATCCATCCATACATCCTCACAAACTTTCACGATTATAATATTAGTAAATAAATAATTATTGGAGGGCATTTAACACAGCGCCATCTAGCCCCAAACTAAGCAAAGCTTGTACTATGGGAACCAGACAGCTGACAATAGTTTTTTTTTTGTAAATACATACAGTACACCCAGACACAGAACAAACGTCGATGTTAGTCACACAAATGTTAGTCCTGAGTGGGAATCGAACCCACGCCCTTCAGCTCTCGAAGCAGGCATACCAATGAACCAACAGGGCTGTCGAATAGGATTCCAGTCTATCGACAAATACTTGAATAAGTTTTCTCTTTCACCTTGTCGAAGACGATAATATCAGGTCTAGATCGAAAATAAACCAAACGACCATTATAAAAATAAACGCTGGATGTACAACTGAAATTATTTCATTTCACGTCTTTTTATTTTTGTGCCAAAATTTGTAATCCTCAATTTCTTACGAGTGTTTCAGTTACATAATCATATCTGTACAGTAGTGTTACACAAGCTATTCCCGAAAGTTCGATTTGATTTTCAGTGATAGCTATCCCAACGTCAATTAAAACACATTACGAATCAATGACATTGTAAAGGTAATATTATTCCCTTAGAACTTTACGTTTTTTTTACGTTTCGACAGCTCTGTTGGCTCATTGGTAGCATATCTGCCTTAAGAGTTGAAGGGCGTGGGTTCGATTCCCGCTCAGGACAAACATTTTGTGTATCAACAAATGTTTATTCTGTGTCTGGGTGTTCTATATGTATTATAAGTATGTATTTACAAAAAAAAGTATATATGTATTCCATCACACAAGCTCTCCTTAGTTTGGGGTCAGATGGCGCTGCTGTGTCCTACGATATTAATTTATTTATATCTGCTTTAAGACCTGTAGGGTGTAGGTTCGATTCCCACCAAGGCCAAACATTTTGTAGTACAAACAAATGTTTGTTCTGTGTCTGGGTGCATTGTATTTACAAAAAAGTATTCAGTTAGATGACTTCCATAGTACAAGCCTTGCTTGGTTTGGGGTCAGATAGCGCTGTGTGTAATTTCCTACGATATTTATTATTATTTATGCTTGTTTTTACGACACTGTGTTATTATCGAGTTGATATTTCGCTCATCCCTTTACGATTGCAATTTTATCAGTTAAATGTCCATCTTTATCTCGCTACTCACCTTTTCACGTGTGTCCCAGAATGACTAATTCGCAAAATTGTAAACAAAGATGTCAAGTGCCATCGATTAGTAATCGATTAAAGTACAATAGTTGTTTAAGCTGAACAGTTGTTGCGGCATATTCCAGTTACCTCGAATAATTATCAGGTTTGCTGGACTCAGTTAGAAAATAGGTACAATAACAAAAAGTATTTGGCCAATTGTATTCTAAAAAAATTAACTTCTCAAAGGGCGTTAACGACTGAATCTTCTAGTGCAATAAAGCAGTTGCTAGACACAACCAAGGAATGTCTGAGTGGCTTGAAAAATTTAGGTGTTAATGTTACTTCGTGGGATGTTATAGTAGTTTTCTTGATTAGTCAAAAACTGGATGCTGAGTCACGCAAAATCTGGGAACAAAAGGTAACTGAGACTGTTTTAGAACTACCTTCAATAGCAATGTTCGAGGAATTTCTAGAGAATAGGTTCAGGTCGTTAGAATTCTTAGATACTAAAATTCAAAAACCAGAAAAAACAAATTGTGCTCACGTCGCAACTACTTTTGTATCCTGTTCCTTTTGTTCAGAGAACCACAAAATTTTTAATTGCAAGAAATTTGCGAAAGAACCCACCGATACTAGGCGTCAATTTGCTCAGACTCACAATTTATGCTTTAACTGTTTGAATACTGACCACACCGTCTACCAATGTAATATGTCAACCAGATGCCGTTTTTGTAAAAAGAAACACCACACGCTCTTACATCCCAAACCCCAGAAATCAACTTCTGATTTTGTCAAGGTTGATCAGCCAGTAAACAAGAGTGTTGTAGCTACTGTTACAGCGTCAACGTCAGACTCATCAAGTTTACGGCCTCAAAATGAAACAACAAATAGCTCTAATATCACCACCTGTTTTGTAAATTCGCTCAGTCAAGTTCTTTTGGCAACCGCCTTGGTCAATGCGGAATCCAAGAAGAAAACGACTGTTGTTTTAAGGTCCTTGATCGATCAAGGATCTCAAGCGACTTTCTTGACAGAAGCTGCTGTGCAGCTATTAGGTCTCAAGAAAACTCTTGAGACAGGATTAGTTACCGGGCTAGGCGGTGACCGTGGCTCGACTATTGCGTCGAAGCACACAGTTATGCTAACTATTCAGTCACGTCTAGACCCAACCTTTACTTTGACAGTAAAGGCACATGTGCTGCATAAGCTCACATGCCTTTTGCCCAATGCAACACTGCACAATGTGCAGACATTGCCAGCACTGCCGTTCAGTGCTTTAGCAGATCCATCGTTTGGAACTCCTAATCGAATCGATCTGCTACTGGGGGCGGAGGTGTATAGCCAGATCCTTCTAGAAGGACTCGTTAGAGGCCAGCCTGGTTTGATTGCTCAAAACACTCGATTAGGCTGGATCTTGTCTGGTACTGTGGCATCTACTAACGTTAACCGTAGCGAACAGTGTCACAGCATTGTGAATATGCATTTAGCGCATGTCGATCAGCAGTTCGAGAACGACTTGCTGAAAAAGTTCTGGGAACTGGAAACAGAACCATCCACCCAGAAGCGGAAGCATTTGACTCTGGACGATCAAAAATGCGAAGAGTGGTTTACTCAAACCACTAAAAGAGATAATTCAGGCCGATACATAGTACGCCTTCCATTCAAAACAGAAGATCCACTATGCAAGTACGGAGGCTCTAGTAACATTGCACGAAAACGTTTTCTGATGTTAGAAAAACGTCTTACCAGCAAGGACCCCAAGCTTAAGGTAGAGTATTCTAATGTTGTGAATGAATATCTCTCCATGGGTCATATGGAAGAAGTCCATAACATCGAACAACCAGATGCTTTCTACCTCCCTCACCACGCTGTGGTGCGGCATGACAAAACCACTAGCAAGGTACGTGTGGTTTTTGATGGTTCTTGTTCTGGATCCAACGGCGTCTCATTAAATGATGATTTAATGACCGGTCCGACTCTGCAACCAGAGTTAAGGCATTTGGTTATGCGCTGGCGTTGTTACCCGATCGCAATTGTGGCAGACATCGTCAAAATGTTCAGGCAAGTGAAGGTAGCAGATGAAGATGTTGATTTTCAACGGATTTTCTGGCGAGATGATCCAAATGCTGGTTTGAAGCATTTTCGCCTACTCAGAATAACGTTTGGGACGTCTTCAGCGCCTTACTTGGCTGTACGATGTTTGCAGCAGTTAGCCATTGATGAAGGCAAAGATATGCCGATAGCTCAAGGCCGCGTGTTGACCGACTTCTACATGGACGACCTCATGACTGGCTGTCATTCTGTAAATGAAGGAATTCAAATTCATGAGCAGATGACTGAACTTCTAGGTCGTGGGGGCTTTCCACTACAGAAGTGGTCAAGCAATGATTCAGAGCTAATGAATCATATTAATCGTGGCATACATCATTCAGATACCGATCTAATACTTAAATCGGATGACATTATGAAGATTTTAGGTCTCAGATGGAATCGGGACGCTGACACGTTTCAGTGCACTGTTGCACTCACTCCAACTGATGGTACATTCACAAAAAGACGAGTGATATCAGACATTGCTCGGCTTTATGACCCTTTAGGGTGGTTTGCTCCAGCTATCACGACTGCCAAGGTCTTTATTCAAAGGCTTTGGCTGTCCGGTATTGGATGGGACGATCCACTTCCAACAGCATTGCTCAAAGATTGGCTCAACTTTCGCAATGATCTGGAGAGACTTCAAGAAATCCGTATTCCAAGATGGATCAAGTCAAGCAAGACTGATATGTGCTTAGAACTTCAAGGATTCTCAGATGCGTCTAACGTAGCTTACGCTGCAGTGGTGTATGCACGAGTTACAGATCGCGATGGAAATGTACATGTGAGTCTGGTGACTTCTAAGACCAGGGTAGCTCCCATAAAACAGGTGTCGATTCCACGCCTAGAATTATGTGGTGCTGTTTTGTTAGCTAAACTCTTAAGTGAAGTAGCTGAGATTTTAAGCGTTCCAAAACACCACCTACATGCGTGGACCGACTCTACAATCGTGCTAGCCTGGCTTAGCAGTCACCCTAGTCGTTGGAAGACCTTCATCGCCAATAGAGTGTCTGAAATACTTACCGTTCTCGACGGAAATCAGTGGTCTCACGTCGCCTCAAAGGAAAATCCCGCTGACTGCGCCTCAAGAGGAATCATGCCTTCAGAGTCTGTAGATAATTTCTTGTGGAATCGTGGTCCGGAGTGGCTGCATCTGAAAGAAATTCAATATAATAAAGGAGAAATGAAAGATACTAACCTGGAAGAAAGAAAAAATATTAAATGTAATGTACTTACCAGTGACACTGCTGATGGTGATCCGTTCCTGGAAAGATTTTCTACCTTGAGAAGACTTGTACGAGTTCTGGCTTGGTGCAGGCGATTCTACTTACCTTGTGTTCTGAATGTACCACCGTGGCTGACAGCTAAGGAATTGCAGGACGTTTTGCAAGCTTGCATCAAAAGATGTCAGGATCGTCATTTTACGCATCACCTGAAGGATAAGAAAGGAAAATATTCCTCTCTTAATCCCTTCAAAGATCACGACGGAGTGTGGCGTGTAGGTGGTAGGCTACAGCAATCAGATTTGTCCGAAGGCCGGAAGCATCCTATTTTGTTGCCACGCGAGTCACATTTGGTGAAGTTGATCATTGGCAATGCCCATGAAAAAACACTCCATGGAGGTCCGCTCTTGACGATCAGCTACATTCAAGCAAAGTACTGGATCATCAATCTGAGGAGCTTGGTGAAATCGTACATTCATAAATGTGTTACGTGTGTGCGTTACTCTAATAAGACTGTTCACCCACAAATGGGTCAGTTGCCTTCAGCTAGAGTCACGCCGAGTAGACCCTTCCAACAAAGTGCAGTAGACTATGCCGGACCAATAGCCGTGAGAACCACGAAAGGTCGTGGGCATAGATCTACAAAAGGATACATATGCCTTTTCGTATGTATGGCTACGAGAGCCATTCACCTTGAAGTCGTCAGTGATCTCACTTCTGCGACTTTTCTAGCAGCCTTCAAACGGTTTGTCTCCAGACGTGGCCACTGTGCCGATCTCTGGAGCGATAATGGGACAACCTTTGTTGGTGCCGATCGAGAACTAAAGACTTTACTAACAAAAGAAAGGTCTACTATCGCTGTTGAAATTGCTGATTGGCTCGGAAGTAATGGGACGACTTGGCATAGAATTCCTCCCTACAGTCCCAACTTCGGGGGATTGTGGGAAGCAGGAGTCAGGTCAACAAAAAATCACCTCAAAAAGGTCATCGGTGATTCAACGTTGACCTTCGAAGAGCTGTCCACGATACTGGCTCAAATTGAGGCATGCCTCAATTCGAGACCAATATCACGTATGCGTGATGGATCTGACGATCCAACCCCTTTGACACCAGGTCATTTTCTGGTTGGGGAACCATTGGTGCTGGTTCCAGACACCAATTACATAGATTCGAGTGTGTCTTCTTTAAAGCGCTGGCAGTTGACCCAACGCAAGGTCCAAGAATTCTGGAAACGTTGGTCCAGAGAATATTTAACCCAGTTCCTTCAGCGCCATAAATGGAAGGAAGCCACTCGAGAACTTGAAACTGGTGATATGGTGCTGGTAAAAGAGGAGAATCTTCCCCCAGCTAGATGGCTTTACGGTATTGTAACAGAGAAGCATAGTGGTCCAGATCAAATTACTCGCGTTGTTAGTTTGCGTTGTAGAGGTAGTATTATTAAACGACCTGTCTCTAAACTCTGTTTATTGCCTGTAACCAATTGTAATTAATAATTCCAGAAATTGTTAAACTTTCGACTTTATTATCGTTGCTAAAATGTAAAATTGCTAGATCTATGTTAACTAAATATTTACCTGTTCTGAGTTGTAATTTTTTTTGTTGTTATCAAAATTTGCTATCGAAACTCTCGAATACAATTGTTTGAATGTTTTAAGGTTATCGAATTGTTTTAATATTAAGGTAAATGCTCAGAATGTAACCGCAATTTCATCCCGTATAATATGGACATGTGGTCCATGGGTGGCGGAATGTTTAATTGTTAAATAGTTTGTCGCTAAATATCGATCAACGCCATTTAGTTAGTTCGAATTAACCTAGATGGCGTTGATCGCCGTTAAAACGCGCTATCGTTTCGTTTTCTAATTTTACATTCTAAATTTCTGATTTTTGAACTGTGTGATTGAAGTGATTGCAATAAACTACTTAAAGTTTGCTATCTCGCTCTGTTTCATTTCACATTATTGGTCTGGGTTCTGTACAATAGTACAATCTCGTAATCAATGACTCGTCGTCGATATTTGATTTTAAAAGACGATAAGGGGTTGCTCCTCAACCTCGAATCAAGCTCATTGTTGTAGGATGACCCACGCCCTTCGGCGTGAACCGGCCGAGCTAACCACTGAGCTGTCATCATTACCAGCTTTGCAACAAGGTTTAAAAGTTATAAAAAAAATAATGCATTTGAGGATAAAGTGTTCTTTAAGTCCAAAGTTTTCTATCTGTCATAATATAATCTCCTTTAACATTCACAATCACACGATGTTCATTATATATCGATACATTACTTGTGTTCATTCGATTCATGAGATTGTATCGAAAAGCACGCGGCTTGCGCAAGCCTACGTCAGATTGTAATATTTATGTGGACAGTTCAGACAAATTAATAATATGTTCGCATCATGACAGCCCTGTTGGCTCATTGGTAGCATGTCTGCTTCAAGAGCTGTGGGGCGTGGGTTCGATTCCCACCTAGGACAAGCATTTTATGATATAAAACCAAATGTTTGTTCTGTGTCTGGGTGTACTGTATGTATTATAAGTATGTATTTACAAAAAAAAAATATTTAAGTATTCTATCAGTTATCTGACTCCCATAGTACAAGCTTTGCTTAGTTTGGGGTCAGATGGCGCTGTGTGTAATGTCCTGCGATATTTATTTATTTATTTATTTATTTATTTATATTTTTAAGAATTCAAAAGAAATCTGAATTTCACAGGTAGTTTTATTTGTCACATAAATAAATTGTGCACGCCCAAGCTGCAATAAATATTAACGAAATTAAAGTAGGCAATAGTATCATGCTTTATAAATTTGATAAAACACACAATAAAAGTTATTTAGATTCTTAAGATTTCACGGGATGGCAGAATTCACACAACTTCAAAAAAAAATTTATGAACATAATCCAGAATAAAAGTACCTACTACTTCAGAGAGCTAGAAAAAAATACATTAGCGCAAAAGCTAATTTTACATGAAATTAATATTAACAATGATAATGCTCCGGGGTATTGCAGATGTCCAGCGGCGGTGATCGCTTACCATCCGCTGTCCCGCCGCTTTTTTGCCACATTCTAGTATTAAAAAAGATTAAAAAAACATTAGTTTGTTACGCGACACTACGTAACGCACGACGTTTACAAAACAAGGTCACTTATGTTGCTCGTGGGAAAATAATTACCATTTTCTAAAAGTTGTAAACAACAAGATATTGTATTGTTTGGTGATAAAACTTGAAATTGGTAAAATTAGTTTTTGATTACATTATGTTAATAAGAGTGATTTTATTGACCATATTGCAACGACGTTGTTTTTTTTTCATAGCCCGTGTTGCCAGGGATGGTGTAAGGATTCTAACGATACCACATACATCCAAATTTGTTCAAATATTTAACTTACATACATACATGCATGAACCCTAAAACATTAAACACTTTTTGGGCAGTCATGAAACGAAGGAGGTTCTCAGTTCACTTGAACTGTTTTTTTATGTTTGTTACCTCAGAACTCAGTCATCAATTTCTGATTTGAAATATTTTTTATTTGAAATGATACTCCTTCAGATAAGGCCCATATAAATTTCATGAAAATCTGTTCACTAGTTTGATTTTGAAACCAAAATACAAAAATATTGTCCATGCAAAGTACTTACATGTCAATATAAATTTAATCTCAAAAAAAGTAAAACCGACTCCAAAAAAAACATCAGCAATTAAAACTGATAAATAAACTTAATGAAACATTTAATTCAAACGATAGAAATATATAACAATTTCGTTCAAAATAATTTACCTACATAAATACTAAAATTATTACAAAATCCTAATAAACGAAAAACTTAATCTGTTTGAAGTCGTGCCTTATTTGCCTGTGAATTATTTTTCGTTTAAATTTAAACTTGCACATCGACAAAATAATATGTGTTAATACATCTATCTTATTATTTCTGGGCTTGGCATCGACTCGTCAATGTCATTTACAAGGTCTTAGTTTGGTTCTGAAGCACCGCGGGCCCAGAATGTATATCGGTACCACAGAATACATGTTAGTACAGGTACCGATCTATATATTTCTGTGAGACTTGCAATGCCGCTACAGTATTCAACTTAGTCGCCTCGTGTACGAACTGTATCAAACGTACCAAGCTACAAGGTCATCGGTTGGTGACCCGATGATGGCGCTTGACTCCACAGACAGACAATACAAAATCGTTTACAGCTATTGATTCGTCACTTAGCAACTTAGTACATACACGTGAGATTCGCACACCGTATGAGGAATTTTGCCAATTAAGATGCTTTCATTGTGAAGTTAGGTTTAAGCTTCAAATAGATGCGTCGTGAAAACGTAAACTGTTGTTTTATGAATAGAATATAACATTTTTTTTTTTTTTATGGTTGACAGGCTAGTTGTTTGACCACAGCTCACCTGATGTTAAGTGAAGGTGTGGTCGAAGATGGTAAAGCACACCTAGCCTGGAATGGTACATTTACGTACACCAACGTGTTATCTACATCTACACTAAAATTATAAAGAGGGAAGATTTGTATTGTTAGATTTTTTTAATTTTTTTATTTTTGTAACGAATAGACTCAAATACTACTAGACCTATTTCAAAAATTGTTACACGGTTGGGAAGGTACACTATCCCCAGGTGACATAGACTACGCGGGTGAAACCGCTAGACGTCTGCTAGTATACATGTAAATATCAGCAAGGATTAGCGGTAATACCACGGCGGCCTTATCACCTAAAGTGATTTCTTGCAGGCAACCTTTGGACAGTTATGACCTAAGGCACAGCTAATATGGTAGTAGAGTGTGTTTTACGCCTGAAAATTAATGATATTTTTTGTTGTTAATGATAAATCGAATCGAATCAAATCAAATACAATTAAGTAAACAGTTAATGCCAACAATGAAATTGAATTCACAAACGTAATGATGATTTTATCTAACATTTCTAATACTTATGTATATGTACAGGCTATGTACTTGACCACAGCTCACCTGAAGTTAGGTGACGGGTATGGTCGTAGAAGATAAACACACCTAGCCTGGAACGGAACTGACTTTCAAATTTGGCTACCCTACCACTCATCTCACGATGTTTCCTTTACCGGTAGCTCAAGTTTGTTGTGCTTGAACCCAAACCCTTCGACGTGGGAACTGTCCGCGCTAACCACTGAGCTATCACCACTACTGCTCTTAATTCTGCTCTGCGTTAATCTCTTGCTGTATGTTTTTTTTATGGTTGAGCACAGCTCAACTGATGTTAAGTGACAGTGTGCTCGAAGATGCTAAAGCACACCTAGCCAGGAACTGGCTCTCAATTGAGGCTTCCCGAACACACCGTTAGATTCTTGGCGGCAGATTTCCAACTCTCGTGTGGTAGCTAGCCAGCCGAGTACTAGAAAGTACTCTACCACCATGCTATGGTTTCATGCTATCTGTACATACATATTGGTTTCTTTATCGTGTACAGTTATTTAACATGTAATACAGTGCCTACTTATTTTTATATCCTCCGCAATCATTGCTAGCATTGTGCAGTACACATAAAAATTGAATCCGTGACCATTTATCAAACGCAATCCTGATACCGTTAACTTTGCTATAAAGATATACGACCGTTCTCTAGCACTTAGAGTGATATTGCAACGGGTATTATTAAAAATAGAAAGATATACACCTACATACGTTTTTGTTACCATTTCATTTGAGGCAATGCATTCGTTTTATCTAGCACAAATGTCTAGCATAGTGCAAATATATTTTTGTGTAAAAGTAGTGAGAAGAAGAGATTTTTATTTATTTTATTTATTTATTGAGGCTTCATACTAGCAACTACAATAATTATAATTATAATTTTACACAACTTAAGTAATTCTCTGGCTAATTGTGTTGCTTATTTAATGCGCTCCTGATGGTAAGAGACCTATGACCAATACACAGTCTAAAGTTCTGTGTATAACAGGATACACAGAACTTTAGAGTAACAAAACAAAGAACAAAGTCCAGTGTATCGCTGCTTTGGCGCTCTTTACTTTGAGACCTGCGATGGTTAGCTCTGTAATTTAGCTAGCTGCATTGCATTTGAAACAGTAATGTTTACAGATTACTGCTTGACTGCAGAACATCTGGTACTGCGGTGGTACCTTAGGCAGGTACCTCCCGTTAAAGAGATCTACCACCAAGTAGAATATGTAATATTATGCAGCACGTAAACAAAAAGAAGTTGTATGATAATAAATTATGTATTCCAGACAAAAGAAATGAAAAATCATAGAAATAGAAAAAAATAAAACAAAAAGTCAACAAAAAAAATTTAAAATGCCCAAAATAAAAAAAAAAAGCTTATTGAAAATATTCAAAAAGTCCCTTCATAGTCTCCTCTAGTATTTTCGCTCCGGCATTGGTAATTTGCACATGCTACTCGCAGCAATGCCGAAGGAAATCAAATCTGGCCGGCAATTATTTGCAAAATAGTGTTCCAATGTAATAGTTTTTTTTTTATTTTTTATAGTGGTAATATAAAAAATGAAGTAATTGTCTATCTCTCTCTCTTTCTCTCTCTCTATCTATATGTGATTGATGAAAATATAATACCATAAAATCTTTTCTTTACTCAAGAAATCTTTTAGGCCAGAGAAAAGTTATACCTAAAGAAACTAACTAGGCCAAAGTGATTTTCCATTACAAGTCAAACGTGATTATCTAAGGGATTAACTGAATTGGGCTTATCTCTATGTGACCACCGAAGACTAACACTATGAAATAGGTCAAAACCATCGAGTAGGTTTGTAGGTTACCACCGCTCGAGTGGTACTCTCCTGATATCCTACTTTCTATTATCAATTAACTCAATCACAATTAACAATAAAATTGTTAATACATGCTCCACTTTCGCGGAATATTTATTGAACAATGAAAATATAGATTAAAATTCTTACAGCGTAGATTAAACTTTGAACAGGAATCATAGTTTTGTGTATTGATTTGTTATCGCTGTGATTATGGTACAATTCATTGCTCTTTACTGTTTATCATTAGATAGGTAAATATCGTAAGTAAAATAATGCATCAGAAAGCGATGTCAATTATCTGAAATACAATTGTTGTCATTTCATTCAAAAGTATATCAATTGATAAATGAATGAATGTTATATCTTATTTCTTGATATTGATTTATTCCAGCAATGAATCATTTAAATTGAAATCTGAGCTGTAGTTATTAAAATCTCATGTATGTATTACGTTAAAAACAAATAGGTACGTAAATTTATGTAACAATTAATTTATAATGTTATTTTTCTGTGTGATAAATGGCAGAGTAATTAGCTAAAGATTTTTAGCAGCGATGTTATTTCAGTGGTCAGCGCAGTTGGTTCACTCACCGGAGAGCGAGCGATGACATTTCATAATTTTGACATATTATGTTATGATTTTGATATTTTTAAATATGAATGGAAAAATGGCATGTAACTTTGATGTTATTAATACAACATTTGTATTTGTGTTTTGTATCAGGCACAATAAGTAACTATAGGAATACCTAAGTTCAAGTGCAATGTCGAATTTTAAATCGTTTCTGAAGAAACTGAATGCTAACACAAATCGTTGTATCGCGCGAAGTCAGTTGAATAATTCATCGGCATTGTTTTTCGTGGACGTACTCGCATTATTGTTACGAAATGAATTGTGAATGAATTGGAACCTGGCGGCCGTTCCTTTGTGCAACAACCTTTTTTTTCTTTACCTCAGAAAAGCGTCATTTATTAACAGATATATAAGAAATTTTACATAATATAAGAGTGTACGACTTGCAGTGTAATTCACAGTAAACAGTTAAACTTGTAACAGAACCCAAGATACAGACTTTGCCTAGTTTGGGGCCCGTTGACCGTTCTACCTGCAATCGGAATATACAAAATCTATGTAACCATTTGTCTGTACGTGTCACATAATGATCTTTAGAAATAAACTATTATTATTATTATTTCTTAGGTATTTATTTGTCTTCTTATTTTTGATTTATTTTTACATTACATATAAAAGATAAATAATATAAAAAAAAACTTTAAAACTAGGGTGCCGCCGGCAGCGGGACTGGGCTTATGCTGCCGGTGGTTAGGGCTGCAGAGTGAGGAATCTCCTCACTATGCGCGCCGTGTCAAGGATCACTGCCTTTTGAAGCTGACCCTTGACCCAACCGTCTAGCGAGGATGTTGGTCGAGACTCTTCGCTATTAGACCGTTTACCGTGACAACCGTTTACGGGACAATGATCGTCGAATCAACATCCCACATGGCGGTTATCTCGTGAGCCAAGTCAAGGTACTTGCTGAGCTTGTCCTTCTCGGCCTTCGCGAGATTCTCGTCATGTGGGATGGTGATGTCGACGAGCACTGCCCGGCGTTGGGCTCGGTTGACCACCACGATATCTATTGAAATTTATTTTCATTAAATTAAGGATTTTGCTTTCCTGTGACGGTGTTCTTTACTAGAACTACCCTCCTTCCGACTTCATCATCAGATCACAGTGAAACAAATGCGAGGCACCGTTATGAAACAATGTGACACAGCCGTGTTGGGGTTCAAACCAAGAAGTAGCTTTTTTTTTGAAAAATTGTTATTGTCAACTTAAGTATTGAACTAAACTTAAAAACATGTCATAAAGTAGGTATTACTCATTTGTTAAAAAACGAATGTACTAAATTCAGTTGCTGACTTTTTGTACAACGTCGGTGATTCTTATCAGTCATAGATAAGTTGTAGGTTGTGTAAAATAGTATCTTCGGCTAGTTAAGATAATTTCGTATCGTATTTTAAACTATATAATTAGATAAAAACTCTTCCCGTCTCTTATCTGTATAGTAGCTAAATTACCTATTGTAGTAAATTGCTTGTGAGACGAAATCTATTTAATTTAATTCTAAGTTAATACTTAGCTAAGTAAGTACTACTTAATTTTGGTTTCAAGGATTTTTGTAATTTTACCAGTTCATCAATTCTTGACTTAAATCAATCTTGAGTGATAGATCTCCTTCGCAAAGATCATCTAAGTAGATACCACTGCAGTACGAGATATTCTGCCGCCAAGCAGTAGTGTGTAAACATTACTGTTTTTCGGTTTGAAGAGTACTGCAGCTAGTGAAATTACAGGGCTGTTGAGACTAACCATCGAGTCTCAAAGTAATGAGCGCTGAAGTAGCGATGGCCGGGACTTTGTTTTGCTACTCAAAGTTCTATGTATCGCTGCAATGGTCACGGGCAGGCGTTATCTCTTACCATCAGAAGAGCGTCTCGTTTATCTTGTTACTTTTACATTAAAAAATAAACAAATTTTACATAATATACCGCTGACGGTGAAGGAAAACATCGTGTGGAAACCATAAAATGGTGATAGGGTATTTTCTAGTACTCCGCCGGCTAGTACTAGTACTGTATGCTACTCCCTTAAGTTGAAAATCTGCGGCAAAGCATCTGACAGTGTGTTACGACAGCCTCACTTGAGAGCCAGTTCTATACCAGGCTAGAATGGTGTTTTACCATCATCGACCACACCGTCACTGAACATCAGGTGAGCTGTCGTCAAACACCTAGTTTGTCAACCATCAAAAAGAATATTCAAATACCTCCCTGCATGTCACAGCTGTATGATGAGATGTCACCGGCTCCGTGTGAAAGTACGCCACTTGCCGACATGCCGCGAGGCACGTCGCCCCTACCTGCCGATAACAACTTCGCTCAATCAAACGATTCTTATCGCAAACGGCAAATAGAAAACTGTGACGTAAAAAAATTAAGTTTTCCTGGTATAACATGTGTAGACAACACTGCTAAAAATGAGCATGTTAATGCATTCGGAAAATATATGTTACATCATGAAATCTTAGGTGCGAATCTACCTTTACAATTATTAATTTATAAAACTAATTTCCAACATGTGTTTTATAATTAGACTAAAATTTAAATCTTGGACAAAAATTACATTACCTCTTGCAGATGAATCTAGCAGGTATTTTATCTATGTTTTTTAACATTTCACACAGCGCCATCTAGCCCTAAACTAAGCAAAGCTTGTACTATGGGTACCAAATAGCTGATGGAATACATATACATATATAAATGTCATATAAATTTTTGTCTTGGAATCGCACCCACGCCCTACAGCTCTTGAAGCACATATTCTACCAAATTAGCAAACGTGTAGGTCAAGTTAGATAAAAGTGACACTATATTGAGAGTTATTAATGAATGAAATAACATTCCGAGACAAGTTTGTTGAAACAAACAAGCACCTGCCTATTAACTGCTAAAAATAGCAGGAGTCATATGAGTTTAATGGCGTTCAGCCAAACACAGCTTTAGCCAAATGCATTCGCTTTTCGCAGATTCGTCACAGAAAATATTTGCAATGTGGCCTTATATTGGAAACAAAAATAAATATTCTAAAATTATGTCTACTGAAAGACGTGGGTCTGATTTATCAAGTAGAAGCAGTGGCCGTCTATACTAAACCAAAAGAAATTGGAATCTGTTTTAAATTTCAGTCTAAAAGTTGCTTTACTACCACGTAATTATGATTTTTTTGTCATGTCATTTTAATATATTGACAATATTTTTTTGGTACTGTCATATTTTTATATTGACATATTTTATATTGACATTATTTTTTATTGACAATATTTTTTTTGACATACCTTATTTTGAGTGTTTTAAAACCCATTTAATGACATCTTTAAAATTTTGAAGTGACTTGTGACATTGGTGTTATCAATAAAATATTTGTATTTGCATATTACTTTGACTCTTGTTAATCTCAGTAGGCGCCTTATTTTCATAAATACAAAACAGTCAAAGTTAAAGTATAACACAACATAAGTTGTCAATACAACCAGCACGATAAAAAATTACAATTTTATGTTTCATTTTCATTACTGATAATTGCCCTACATAACAATATCAATGTTAATTCGACAAAATCAATAACACAATGAAGAAACCACGAGGCTTCTTATCTGTAATTAAATATCGCAAATATTTTATGCAAGCGGTCAATGCAATAATACGTCACAGTGGGTAAGTGCGAAGTTATCTGGCAGCTGTAGAAGTATGCCACTCGCAATCACTCTTCGGAAAACTGATATTTTATGAGCCTAGTTCAGTTATAACGCAAGCCTATCAACTATAAAAAAAAAAAAAAAAATAGTTATGCTACGAGCGAAAACATTTAAACAGGAGAACTAAAAATAACGAAACAACCTTACCTACTCGGTTATGTTTTTTTTTATGTAAAAGATATGGCAAACGAATCTTTCTCCTGGCGGCAAAAGATAACGAACGTTCATGATCATTGCAGCCGTACTCAGAACTTTGAGTAACAAAACAATATCTGGACATCACTGCATTGGCGCTCATTTGTTTTATTTTACATAGAAAACAAACGGCTACTTAATAAGTGATTACCTACTATATTGGTTATGCAAAGTCTAAATAGTTCTCACATATGGAATTAAGTAAGTGTCCTGATGCAACTATAATAAGATTATATAGACAGTTGTACCTGAATATAAAAGTAATTATTATCAAAGACGGTTCATAGACATACACAAATATGCGTGTACAAAAAAGTCATTTGTAACGGGTGTTGTCAATATTCCTAGCCACTTTGTTTTATGTAGATATAGCGTGATTGTTCATACGCGACCAATATGCAAACAAGTGACGTATGGACGTATTGTCGTTGCGTAGAGCAAACGTAGACCCACCCAGCTATAGCACATGTCGTGTAGAATATGACCTGTTATTTGAAACAGTTGTTTCTAAGTCTGTACGAGTCTTTGACATCCGACTACTGGCATAGATTTACTGTCGAACAAAGCCCACTAAGCCAAAGTTAGCCCACTTTTTATCCTCGCTTGCTTTGTGGCTTTTCTCGGCATGGTTAATCGACATAATTTAGATACCTTCTTCAGACAATTGCAAGTCACTGATGTAGTTTTGAAGCATTTTTGTTTTACTTATGCGGAATTTCTTTTTGGTTTATTTTATTACGGGGTTATTGAACGTGTATAATCCCGCATAAGTACAACAGAAAGTAGCAGGTCACTTCACAATGCATTAGCACAAAAGCAGTAGTATGACTTTAGCTGGTCTAGAATTGAACCTACAAATTGAATATTGAAGCGCCTCTACTTCAGAGTGGGCTACCACAACGTATAGAAAAACTTAGCAACAACCGGAATGAATTAATTCTGATTCAATCACTAAGCAAATAGTATCGTGTATGCTTAATATGTTATGACCTTTTTGGTCAGCGGTATTATCGTGGTTAAGCAATCATTTCTTTACACAAATAAACTATCGCATACAAACTTTAATAAGTCTAATTATTAGATCAAAATAGATGTCACGCAGTTACACGACTTTCTAAGTCGTGAATAAACATCAATTCTACACACACAAACACACCTTTTAAAGTAATTTCGTAATCATTTGCAATATGTATGAAATACTAAGAAAAAACAGTTTGGTTTTCTACGCTAAAAATAAATATTGTAATTATTATTCAGTCATATATATATCTGATATGTCGATGGCTTATCAGCAATTCAAGCTAGGCTTAATTTGCTTTTAAAACTATGTAATATTTTTAATTCTAAGTAGTTTTTTCAACAGACATTTGCATTACATCCACAGGCCAAACGTAGGATACTCAAAGACGTATACAATTACATGTCTTCATACTTGTCAATGATATAGTCAAATTTACTGACCAAGTCCTCGTTTGTCTGCAGGATCGCCACTCGAACGTCGCAGCCCTTCCACGTGGCCCTGGCAGTGCTGGTTCTGCTGGTCTGGTTCAGCAGACCTGGCTCTTCGGGGAACATCCGCGGCTGGCGTGCGCTCTACGTTGGCGCTGTCGCCACACACTTCGGTGCGCAAGTGTGGATGACGCTTGTCTCAGGTAATACAAAGTTTACTAAACCAACTATACCCAACCTGCGGCCCGCCGGGCCTATGTGTTACACCAGGTGGGCAGCTGGTGTTCCTTTATTTTCAATTTTAAATTTATCCCATCAGAAAGCCTGTGATCGCGCTACTAAGTACTAGATAACCCTACCGCGATGGTTAGTGCGGGTCGCGCGAGTGAAACAGCGGGAATCCCTTACCTATACAAATTTTCTTGTAAAATATGCGTGTCGTTTTGATTGCCAGTAGAATAGTGACTTTTGAATTTGTTTACATGTCACAACTATATCCAAATTGCAGGTAATAAATCAATCTCGTCTGGTAAATTGCAGTGTTGTGTATTGTGAAATTGTTATTTTAATTCCGAAATAATATCAAGACTTTCTTCTAAGCATAAAATAATATTAAAGAATCCTTTAGATATTTCTAATTTGTGTAGAGTAAAGTTTACATTTATCTACTGCAGACAAAGTAGAGCAGTAAATAAGTAAAGTGATCTCCATTAACTGAAGCCATAAAATAGCTGTATAGCTAACTCATAAATAGTCAAGAGCTCATCAGTTACATTCCTCGATAGAAAGCAAATGCTTTTATCAAATAATTATCCAATTATACTCGTACCTTGGTCTTAAGGGTTCTCGTCAACACTTGAAGAGAAATCTTAAAGCTTTTTACGTAGATAAATCTTAATAGTCATGATAATTTCCACGTAAATGTATGATCTTCCTAACGTTTATTGATTTATGTTATTCATGCATTTAGAAACACTATTAGTTCAAGAATAACACTCTCATAATATACATATAGTTTTGACAGATGTTTAGAATATTTATAGGGTCACAACTCTAAAACAGAAAAAAAAACAATGATATCAGCCAATGACACAGTCACATACCTACTTTTTTGTAACTTATTACTGTCACTAATAAATTTCTACAAATTATTCACCGAATATGTAGGCACCGAGCTTTTGTACTGAACATGACAGAGCTGAGAGCAAAACCCGTAGAGTGTTTTTCTGATAAGTGTATCCTTCCATATGTTTAGAGAGTCGTTAATTTATCAAGACCACTCACAAACACATTCAATTCATTATAATATATACGACAAATTCTTTGTACGGGAGATTTTTTTTAATTGATATATTGAGGTACCACGATAAAATTTTGCAGACAAACGATCAATGCAGACTACAAAACACAAATATTTCAACCAGTTTACAATAAGATTCATCGAATTTCACAAAAAAAGACATGAAAGTATCATCCAAAATATTCGTACAATAATTCCTTGTAAGCAAAAAGTGCATTGGTCGCACACGATGCTCGCCGTTGATAAGGGTGTAACTGCATTTTAATTGATCTTTCATTCTTTCACGTAACCAGTACTACGTACGCAATCCGGATGCATTTGGGATGCGTTCTTCTTTGAATCGTGCGAATGCACTTCAGTAGCGTGGGAACGCGAAAACTTGCATTTAATTTTGCAGAACAAGTACCTATAGTCTTATCAACACTACGCCATGGCAGTCATTAAATTATTTACGTTTGTTAACAAGCAATTATATATAATTATTATACTAGCGACCCGCCTCAGCTTCGCGAGGGTCCAATGTAGATATCAATGTGATGCATATGCATTTATGCATATATTATTCACATAAACCTTCCAATAAAAACACTCTGTCTATTGATGGAAACGATATTAAAATCCTTTGAGTAGTTGAAAATGTCTAAGCGTACAGGCGACGGGAAGTGACTTTGTTTTATACTATGTAGAGATAATTGTTTTTGATAGAGCATTTTGGGAACAAATTGAACCATTGATTGCGGCCTTTTAGATTCTTTTTTTTTATTTATTAGTTCCTCTGTAGTATTAGAAACACTGTAGTATGTAGGTATGTTAGGATACAATATATAGATAGTTTTATTTTCTTTCCTACAATTAAATGAAAGTATAATTAAAGAATATAAACAATTATAAATTAATTATATACACTATGAGATGCATTTGCGTATGTAAATATATGTCGCTACTTAACTTAGTATCTGTTCGTTTGATGAATATTGATGGAACTTTGAATATAAAGTCGAGTATTTTTTTATTTTTTTTTATGTAAAAGTAATGAGACGATCGAGACGCTCTCCTGATGGTAAGAGATAACGCCTCTCCATGACCATTGCAGCAATACACAGAACTTTGAGTAACAAAACAAAAGTCCGGGGCATCGCTGCTTTGGCGCTCATTACTTTGAGACTAGATGGTTAGTCCCAACAGCCCAGTAATTTCGCTAGCTGCAGTACCCTTCAAATCGGAACACAGTAATGTTTGCACACTACTGCTTGGCGGCAGAATATCTGGTACTGCGGTGGTACCTACCTAGACGACCTCCTGCTAAGGAAATCTACCACCAAGTAGATTTGTCCATCATACTAAAAGGAACTTATTTTCAATTCCGAAAATTGGAAACGATAAATCTCTGGAATAACGATTGTTATTCAGCAAGTCAATTTAATAATTTGACTCGAGAAACATCTTGTTTTTCGTGTTGTTACTTTTCGTGATTGGATGGTAATGAGGCCCAAACATCATGCACCTTCAAATGCACATATTTTTTTCGTATTGCTATCCATTTTTGTTTCACATGCTCGTTTTACCATAACTATTATACCTAACTCACAATTACTGTTATTATTACTGCTTACTTATTTTTTGTTCTGAATTTACCGACAGCCAAATTTTAAAAACATTTTGCAGTAAAGAGCTCGATTTTATCTGAGATGATTTTTCTTTGTAATTGGCTTAAAGAACATAAATGTGCTTACCTTTTAAGTGGCAAGATATTTCACGAGAGATAATTGATACTTAAATTTTTATTTCAACTTAACACAGAAAGAAATATAAAGCTTATTTTCATATAGCTTCTAGATAAATCAACATGAAAACGGGGAAAGTACATTATTATATCTATAGTCAATTCAATAAGAAATAAATGTCTACTCGTAAAAATATTTTTTTGTTAGTGTCATACGTTACTAATTTGAAATAGGCACAATAATATTGTTCCGTACATTATTTATATGACCTTCCATATCTTTTGATTGTTTTATTCCTATTGTAGCCACCTCAGTGTGACACCCGTGACACAGATAATGGCTATATTTTATAGAACGTGCTTCTTGGTATAAATAACTTTGGGTAAAAACATCTGTATAAGTGGTCACTGATTATGTACAAAGAGCCTGTATAACCTTCATATACTAATATAATATTTGATAAAAATACGTTTGCTTTACCTTGAAATTAAACCTCAAATTATTTACAAGTTTCATCATGAGTAAATAGGTGGTTAGAGGCTATTATAGTGAGCCTTTTCAAACCCTAGGTCACCCTCAATAGGCAGCTAGGTAATTGCTAATCTAATCTGTACAAAATTTTGCCAATTACTACCCTGAAATATAAAAAACTAGCTGCGCCCCGCGGTGTTACCCGCTATATGTTTTTGGGATAAAAAATAGCCTATATTCTAATCCAGGGTCTCAGCTACCTACATACCAAAGTTCATCCAAATCCGTTAAGTAGTTTTTGCGTGAAATAGTAACAAACATCCATCCATCCATCCAAACTTTCACTTTTATAATATTATTGGGATTCATATATGTTGTAATGTTTGATAAATCCGACTATAGTTTCGATCACATCTTGTAAATTCTGGTGGCCTTTATCATGGAGACAAAGTTGAGTAGGTACAACGCGCGCACGGCCCGTTCTGCTTCACACTGTAGACCGCTGCTCGCCTTGCACGTTTGCTTTACTTATGCGGAATTACTCACGTTGAACAAATTAACACGTTGAATGTGTCTAAACCACGTCAGTATGAGGAATCTGTTTACTCTAAGTTTGACTAAACCCAACCCTAATTGAGCAAGAATGTGTTACCGCAGTTCACAAAGTATGTTTAACGAGGCTGTTTCCTTGTCCTCCAGGGATCGTGCTGTACTTCTCGCTGCCTCGGCATGAGTTTGGTCGCGTGCAGACGGTGCTGTTCCCCACGTACTACACGTTCAACGCTGCCATGAGCCTGCTGGCACTGCTGGCCTACTACCGCACGCAGACCCTCACACGCTTTGAACATACCAGCTGGATACAGGTAACACGAAGATATTACTATGTGCTAGATCTCCTTAGCAGGAGCTCGTCTAAGTAGATAGATTTTTTTATTTTTTTTTAATGGTTGACAGGCCAGGTGTTTGACCACAGCTCACCTGATGTTAAGTGAAGGTGTGGTCGAAGATGGTAAAGCACACCTAGCCTGGAATGGAACTGGCTCTCAAGTGAGGTGCCGGAATACACCGTTAGATGCTTGGCGGCAGATTTTCAACTTGAGGGTGGTAGCTAGCCAGCCGAGTACTAGAAAGTACCCTACCACCATGCTATGGTTTCCTCACGATGTTTTCCTTCACCGGCAGCTCAAGCTCATTGTTGGGGTTTGAACCCACGCCCTTCGGCATGCGAACCTACCGCGCTAATCACTGAGCTATCATTGCTACATTGCTACATAGATTTCAGCGTTGCCCTGAATTTTGTTTTACTACTATTTTCTTTAGCATAGTTTTATGTATCGCAGCAATGGTCATGGACAGGCGTTATCTGTAACCATCAGGAGCGCCTCTCGTTCGTTTTTAAAGTAATGCTAAATGGTAAAAAAAATTAAAGAATCTGCTGCCAAGCTGTGCACACATTATTGTGTTCCGGTTTAAAGGGTACTCTGCAGCTAGCGAAATTACAGGGCTGTTGAGGTTCAAGAGTCTCAAAGTAGCGCCAAGGCAGCTTTACTCTAGACTTTGTTTTGTTACACAGAACTTTGAGAACCGTTGGGAAGCTACACTATCCTCGAGTACGTAGGCTACTTTTTATCCCCGTGTTCCCACAGGAACGGGAACTACGCGGGTGAAACCGCGAGGCGTATGCTAGTCTTTATATAAAGTAAAAAACAGAATGCCAACTAATAAAAAAAAATACAAGGTATAAACTATTAGTTAAACGGTAATTTCACACATTGCCTTTAATAAAAGCTTTCACGAGGTCCAGTTTTAAATACAATATAATTGCAAATAAAAATTAATGTGTCAACATTTATTTAAATGGCCGCTAACAGAAAAGTTCTAGGTTATGTTAAGACAGTTATTAATTACGAGTAACCATTAATTAAAAGCAATTCTTTAAATAAGACATTATAAAGCATATGAGTACTGAATAAAACGACATTAAAAGAAAGTCGAATGGAGTATTTCTTTTACGTACCTACTTTACCAATTAAAAATTCAGTAGGTACCTACTAGGATGTAGGTAAGTGCAATTAAAATTATTTCGATCGCATTGGATTGTACTGTATAGTAATTTTACATAACGTAATATATATTATGATTGATGAGATGGTGAGACAATTAGGCAAAGCTCATGTACAAATATGATTGCTTTACCAATCATGTTTTCTAAAACATCATTGCAAATAGTCTCTCAATGAAAGAGATTCAAACCTTGACTCCTTGCGAATACGCAAGTTACAAGTCATTAAACATGCTATGTATATGAACTAACACAATAAATTGAAGTTTAATAATATTAATCTCGGATAAAGTAAATGCAAGGTTCAAATTTAAAGGTCGATTTGGATATAAATTTGCAAGCGGTAAAGTTGCAATCGAAAGCCATTGGATCGATTAATCTGAACCGGAAATCCTGGATTTTTGCAATGTAACTTTACCGAGCCTTATGACACTGCATTAAGGGTAAAATTCTGTAATTTATAGTAAAAAGGTTTTTTATAACAAATTGTATCTAGGCTAATTTCGTATCTATTTTTTATTCTCATGAATGGCTATCAAAATTCCTTACACCTTTTAGATTCCACACTCAAAAAAGACTTGGGTCCATATCGCAACGGTCAAAAATTTAGAAAATTTAGTCACATTGGTTCCTTGATCGGCTGTACTAGGCGTAGCCAATTGGACCAGTGTCTGGAATCAAGACACAGTTCCGTCAAGCAATAGTGTATAAATGAGGACTGCAGCTAGCGAAATTAATGATGGCTGTTGAGACTAACCATCGAAAGTAATGAGTTTGCTAGCAGCGTTGCCCTGGACTTTTTGCTACTCAAAATTCTGTGTATTGCTGCAATAGGCATACTCTTACGATCAAGGGAGCGTTTCGTGTCTCATTACTTTCAAATTAAAAAACAGATGCCTGACGACAATTGGCTTAGTAAAATTATTATTATATCGTCCTTGATTTGTCTGTAAACGACGAACAAACTTTGCCAACTCCGTTTATCTGCACGAATGTGCCTGGCAATATCAAATAGGGCATACTTGAACGCAAGACCAAGATCAAAGTCAAGTGATACTTCGAAGTAAGAGATTTATTGATTGTAAATGTAATTTGTACCTACCAACATTCAGAGAAATCATTCGATTACTATCCTACAGAAGTTAAAACTTAGGTACCGTGTACCTAACTATACATTTTTATTGACTTAAGAAATTTATCGTCGTAAGGTTTACGGAAAGACGTCCGTAGGTACTTTTGCGAGTTCCTTTCGTAAGAACTATGAGCTACAAAAAGGTTTTGGCGGGAACGCGGTAAGAGTCGTGTCGCCCCATTGTATTTTTTTCCAAAACTAGTGTTTTTTTCGCGTGTTTTGTGCAAATAGTGGAGTTTTATTCATAAAGTACCGAATAACGAACACGAGTATTGGAAAGTAATATAATGGGGTGAAACATAATTTTTCGTGTTCCTTCGAAAACTCCATCGAAGCTTATAAAGTGGCCACTACTTTACTAAAACATGACTGGAATTGACTGACACGGACTGTACTTGACCAAGGCAACTGGATTTTGACTCTAACTATAGCTGTGAGGCAACTTATTTAACTTTTGAAACTTGAAAATATAAAACACTTGACACTGGCAAATGTTCAAAATGAGACGCCAAAACCAAAGAAAACAAATGTAGTGTTTAGGTATCCTCTTTGGTAATAAACTAATATTTCACTAAACCATATATTGTCTGAGTTCTAGTTATATTCCGGTAGTGTAACGGTGTGTTTTTTTGTTGTTGCAGCTAGCACTGCTGCTAGCCGTGTTCAGCATCGAGAGCTATGTGCGCGTGCGCCTCGTGCGGCCCATGCTGCGCGCCAAGCACGTCAAGACTCAAATGGAAGAAGCAGCCGGCGGCGGCCAGGAGGTAACCTACCTAACTTTACTTATAAATTATAATTAACATCATATAGGTAGGTACTTTAAAACTTGAGAATTGGCACAATGAACGAATGTGCCATGGCCAAAGGAAAAAAAAGGTAGGTACTAGGTACTACCCGCGACTTCGTCTGCGTGAAATCTAACAAAAAAATGTTTTTTTTATGGTTAACAAGCTAGGTGTTTGACCACAGCTCATACTGATACTCATTTGTTTATATGGTTACGAATGGTTACAAGTCACAAACAATGAATAATACAATTCAAACATTATGGCATTGATTCAAACAATAATAATACAGTTCAACAATTAAAATAATATTAATAAATACAATAAATTAATAAATATATAAAAAAAATTACAAAAATAAATTAAATTAACAGTTTTATATAATTGAATAAAAAATTTGGTTTTTTCAACTGATAAGTGACGGTGTGGTCGAAGATGGTAAAGCACACTTCGCCTGTAATGGAACTGGCTGTCAAGTGAGACTGTCGGATAACACCGTTAGATGCTTCGCGGCAGATTTTCAACTTGAGGGTGGTAGCTAGCCAGCCGAGTAGGTACTAGAAAATACCTTACCACCATGCTATGGTTTCTTCACGATGTTTTTCCTTAGCCGGCAGCTCAAGCTCATTGTTGGGGTTTGAACCCACGTTCTTCGGCATGCGAACCGACCGCGCTAACCTCTGAACATCATCAATGAAAATTATACCTACTAGTAAAAAAACTCATAAAAATCATCCTACATACCGAATATTTAAATCACAGGTAAAAATCAGCATAAATTATGTAATGCCACTTAACATTGTTAGTAAATTTAATGCCAACAAAGGTATTTGAATACTCGCACTTGACACCTTATTAAGTGAATCACCTTGCACGTGCTGTAAACAGCGAAATAATAATAAACTGTCGCTAACTCAGTTTGATTCGCACACACTATAAACATAATGTCGATTCACGTCATAAAATAACCTAGAAGCGATCAAATCGATAACCTTTATTGAAGTAGAAGTAGGACATCTCTATCGAACCTAAATTCCAAAAATATGTGTCACCTCCCTAGCTGTCATAATAAAAGAAAATGCTACGATAGTAATAGACTAATAGATGACTTGCAATATTACGTCACGGATCATTTACTAGTAAGCTTTTACTAAACAAAATAAAAAAAAACCTTAAATTAATACTATTTACAAAATTTATATCGTATTTACGCAAAATTTATATTGAGGTTTTAACTCACGCCCTTGGACGTGTGAACTGACCGCGTTAACCACTAAGCTATCATCGCTACAACTCTACAGGCTTTCAATAGAAAGTTCAATATATTTTTAAATAAGTCGTACTGCTTCAATTACACGCACGATTCTTATGGCAAAAAACGGCAATTATCATGCACGTATCTACTTATATACTTAGGTATTAACAGTTATGTATATCCTTTCATTTCGGTTGAAAAGGCTCCGCTGCCAATATATAAGGTCACACCCTCTCACTTTCACGATAAATACTATTGTAATACCACTTTGTCGAGACACGATAAAGTGTAGATACCTAGTCATCTAGATATCTACTTACTTGACCTAGACTTAGATACTTGTTTGTCGTAGGCCGTTATAATCTTGATAATGGGATTTTAAGTCGCATCCACACCAAGGTTATTGACCGAAGCAAAATTAGGGAGCGGATAAATATTTCATAATTTTTTATGGTTAATTCTCAGTTCCGATTACTAATTCTAGTAAAAAAATAAAATATAAAAATAAAGGAAAATTTACATCGGTGTGAATGTACCTTTATGTTTATAATTTATTTCTTATTAGAATTAGTAATCGGAACTAAAGTCTGTAGAGCACTACAGACTACCTTTAAAAAAGCAAAATGGGCTCAATCGTTTAGGTAATAAACAGAGAAAACGGACGTACTATACTTCAAATTACTTATTTGTTTTTCTTTTTATTGCAGGTGGGAAAACTCGTTCTTGGCGAGCTGGCTCACTGCCCACGCTACCTTCGCGAGCTGAAAGCCTTCCGCACATACCACTCCTCTATCGTCATGGGCACAATGATCACTCTGGGTTGTTCGGTCTACTCGACTATGATCATCGTTGACTCAATGTGCGTTTGAGGATGATGCTGCTTCGCTGATCGATGTGCTCTGTGCATCGAGTCACACAGCAGGCGCATTATACCATGATGCTGGTCTACTCGATGATAATGAACACTAAGTTATAGAAAGTCGACTCTGTTGGACTCATCGTTGGCACTAAGAATGGTGTCAACGCTATGTAAGGATCTCGGTCGATTGTTAATCACAGCGCAGCTGAGCTTCTGAATAGAATTGTTAATACTACAAAAGCTCATCTATGGCCGCAAACATTTTGGATACAGCTGAATAAATACGCTTTTATAGTTAATACTGTGATGGTGTCCAATTTTTGCCATAACTTTCAAAGTGTTAAAAAAAGTAACTTAAATTATACTTTTTTCAGTTCGTCTGTAGCTAAGTAGAATTAAGTGCCTATGATGCAAGAGTTGATGCAAAATGACCACCGTCGCTGGATCAGCATAATCCAATTTAAGGGGCAGTTTCATAAATGCAGAATATTGTCAAATCTAGTTCCGGGTCAGGCTGTGAAGTCTTTCTTAGACTAAGATTATTAAATAAAATTATGTAAATTAGCAAAATTTTGTGACTGAGTGAATTGCGCTGGTCGCTTGTTATACGAGAAACTTGTGAGTGTTCCATAGTTTAGATTGAAATGATACGTTATCCTATACTAACTTGTAGATAGAAAAGCAATTTATAACGTTTATAGCATTTAAGATAATTGTATTTTTTCCGAAGCACCGACATTTTATATCTTAGGTGCTAGGGATTTATTATACTTGCCAATTTATTGAGGTGTAGCTCGTAATTATCGATAAAAAACGGGCCTATAAATGCCGCAGCCAGCCCATCTTAAGCTGCTTGATTAATGAAACTCATGTTGTCTGCTCTCTAATTTCCTGCAAATATACTGCCATGGTAATAGTGCTAAGTAGTATTTAAGTAGATATAAAGCTCGCCATCGCATTTTGTCGGCCAAATGTCGTAAAAATGCTCATTGAACGCAGGAAGTTACGAAGCTAGCAACTCTTGCAGCGAACTGCGCCAGCGTATTCTCGACTGTATCCTGAGGGGTACACGTCTGAAGAAGATGACAATCTCTTGTACTGACGAGTTTTAACTAAATGTTTGTTTGGTGTTCCTTGAACTTGCCATTATCGGTTGCATTGTTGGTGCTCGCTGGGATGTGATTAGTGTTGTGGTGACTCTATCTAGTCAGCAACAAAACGCGGCGCGATCGTGCGACATCGCGCGAAATCTTTTTAATGAAAATGTGGCTTAAAAATTCTTCATTTCCATTATATGTGGTAGGTGGAGAATTTCTAAGCGGTCAAGCAGCTTAGTTAATACCCAATGCTAGTAATACGGCAAAGGAATTTTTAATATAAGTAATAAATTAAATAATAAATGTCTAGTTTATAAAAATTTATTAATGAATTTTAACGTGTGAGTTTCGTATGTGAATTACCTAATTGGTAGTGATCCGATGATTATAAATGATCTGAGTGTTTTGCGCAGTATTTATTTGTGACACAAAATTAAGCGAAAAATAAATAATTTAATAAAATAAAATCATGTATCAAACACAAATCTAAAACTTGTTTTTGTTTTGAACATCGACCACCGTATCTCATCTGGGTAGTATGTATATTGGTAGGTAGTACATTCAAGATTATTATTTCTCAAGATTTAGCCGCTTAAAAATAATTAAGTATCTAAGTACTTGGTGGCAAGTATCTATAACAGGAAGTTATCTAGGTAGGTATCACCGCAGTACCAGATATTTTGCCGCCAAACAGTAGTGTGTAAACATTAGGTTTGAAGGGTGCTGCAGCTAGCGAAATTACAGGGCTGTTGAGACAGGCTAGTTTCTCAAAATAAGGAGCGTCAAATCAGTGATGCCCTTGACTTTGTTCAATCCCTCACCATAGAACAGCGTATAGTTAGTCTCATTACTTTTACATTTTAAAAAACTTACTCATTCTTCGAAGTTTGCAACAGATCTGAAATTGTATTGGACAGGAAAATAAATTGGAAATTACGAACATTTTTTTTTTTTATGTAAAAAGTTATGAGACGTACGAGACGCTCTCCTGATGGTAAGAGATAACGCCTGTCCATGACCATTGCAGCGATAAACAGAACTTTAGAACATGCCCCAACGTGAAAAACTAGCCAGTTATCGATAGTTATATTCCACTACCATACCATAATGTCAACCTCTCAACAGGTTTAATATAAATTTACATTATACATTATTTGGTTACACACCAAATAATGTATCTATATAATGTATAAGTTCTAATAAAATTGTATTCTATCGCATGTAGTATCTCTTAGTAGCTCGAAGGACCTACATAAATAATTCATAATACGCCCCAACACGAATACAAGAAACGAGCCCATAACATACTGGACGATTCGTTATCTGTAAATATTGTTATTTCGTATGTATACATAGTTGAGCTTTATATTGTTTAAAAAAAATCAAGTTATTTCATTTTAATATCAGTATGTTAGTAACAGAAAACAAAATTATATTAAGAATCTAGATAATAATACTTGGCAATACTTGGATTTAATTCACAAAGTTGCAAGGCCGTTACGTAACTTTTTTAAATGTTGATTTATTCGTAGAATATATTGTCTCCCTTGCCCTTTTGACTGCCCTCTTGGCTCATTGGTAGTATTCGCTTTAAGAGAGTAGGTTCGATTTCTCTCAGGACAAACATTTTGGAGCTATGAAAAGAAAAAACTTGACATCATGTTACTGTCACTTAACTGTCATTTGTCAATCTCCAATTTGTTATTGTACATTTGTACTGTACTGTACTCAGGGTTGGATTTCGTACTATAATTATAGTATTTGTACTACTATTTCATGCTCCGTACTAGATAGTATCCATATCTAAGGATAGTACGGAAAATACTACTATTTCGTTACTTCGCTTATAAAAGACCAAAATAGGTAAATATGACACCCGTTTAAAGCCAAACCATTGAGTTGTGTTGTGGTAAGCTGTCAAAAAATACTTCTTCTTCATCTTTTTTGATTTTGGCTTCGCATTTTGTGTATTTAAATTATGAAACTTAAAATTGTAACTTGACACTGGCAAATGCTTGGGGTGCGACGCCAAAATCTAAGAAAAAAAAATGTAGCAAAAGTGGCAACTGTACCGATTTCATTCTTTCGTATACTCGCAGTTTAGAAGATATGTTTTTATGATTAAATGCTAAGGCTGAAGAAAATAATAGTCAAGAACTTACACAATTTAGAAGAGGAGTAAATTTTGTTTAAACATGTTGATTCTAACTATCTATTTTATTGATTAATAGCTTTTTTTTAAACAATGTAAGATTTAAAAAAAAAGTGTACTATCGGCGTACTACTATTTTGATGGTCTTGTACTATATTTTTCAACGTACCCGAGTCCAACCCTGACTGTACTGTCTGTCAAAGACGTCAAAGTTAGTCAAGGAAAGATGGCCTTACGTGGTGTTTTATTATTAGAGTTTGGAAATAATGTTGCAAAAAACAATGCAATCTGAATCGTTTCCTCTGGTCAATGTGGTGATTTTATCACTTAGCATATTATGTATCAGTAATTGGAACGATCATGTTGTGCATAGGTAGGCTGAAAGTGTCGGAAACGATGAAGAGTGGTTGCGAAAAGCCTTTATTCAATAAAATGATAGTAGATAAGTGTAAAACCGTGCTGTTCCTCTCAAGTGTAGTGTGCACACTAGCCGTGGTGATATCTCTGCATAGATTGTTAAATTATAATGGCAGAATCGCAAAGCCTTTCGCCCCTGTGCCAGCTGGCTTGTACGGTACATACTTGGAGCCCGTGCCTGACAGGGCTCCATCAACACCAAAACGTCAAGATTTAGCTCGAGATGCTGAAGCTGTGGGCTCTCTAAACGCTGCTCTAGAGATGAAAAAGAATGGTAAGGCTGATAAAGCACTCAAACTCTTCCAACATGCGTTTGCACTCTCTCCCAAACATGCAGACATATTAAATCACTATGGAGAGTTTCTAGAAGACACCAAAAATGATGTGGTCAGAGCTGACCAGCTCTATACTTTAGCACTTACAAATTATCCAGACCATTCTGGAGCATTAGTGAACCGACAGCGCACTGCGAGCATAGTAGAAAATCTAGACAGAGAAATGTTAAGAAAAATAGATGAAAAACGAGACGCATTACTTTCCATACCGGAAAACAACGCTGCATTACGAAGAGCCAAGAAAGAGGCCTATTTTCAACATATTTATCACACTGTCGGCATAGAAGGAAATACAATGACCCTTCAACAAACTAGAAGTATTTTAGAAACAAGAATAGCAGTGTCCGGTAAGAGTATAGATGAACACAATGAGATTTTAGGTCTTGATGCTGCGATGAAGTATATAAATTCCACATTGTTGTACAGACTCAGAGATATTACTATGGGAGATATATTAGAAATACATAAAAGAGTACTGGGTCATGTAGACCCGGTTGAAGGAGGTAACTTTCGCAGAACTCAGGTGTATGTGGGAGGGCACATACCTCCTGGACCATCAGAGATACAAAAGTTGATGCTACAGTTTTTGGAGTGGTTAAACTCTGAAGATGCTCTTGATTTACATCCAGTGAGGTATGTTTGAGGTCTAAAATGTAAATTAAAGCATTTCATAACACTTAAAAATGCTTACTCGTAGTCTTTCTGTCTGTAATGTAGACAGTGTAGTGTGGTCTCAGTTTGGGGTGAACAACAAATAAAAAAGTAAATCAAATTAATTACAGCACTTCCAACAAAAATCATAGAAAACTTAAATTTCTCTATTGAACCTTGAAGATTGCAATAGCAAAAAAGATTATTACTCTTTCATCAGTCAACCAATTATATGGACTGGTTTCAAAATATACTGAAGGAACCTTATTTAAATCAATTTATATGTACCTAATTAGAATTCAAAAAGTTGCTAAACTGACTGGGGCAGTAGTCAACATTTATTTTTAAATGTCAGGATTTTTTTTATTGTTTATAGTCTTCATATGGGCTTATCTAAATGTTAAATTTGGATTTTTTAGTATGTAGACTGTCAAAAAGAGTATGTGGATACATCTTGTCACATTTTACACTTAAGTAAGAGAGGCCTGTATGGTTAATACTAATAATAAGATGATCAGGAAATACTTTGACTAAACGGAACTATGTACCTTATTGTGCGGGCATGTGCTTATGGGCATCCCAGCTAAACTTTTAAAATGATCATTACCAGGTTGGTAGGCTACCCAAATGTTAGTTATATGCTACAATGACAATATGTAGGTATATGCTTTTTGACTTATAACATTTTTTTTTTTATATTGAATAGGTTCGCGCTTGACCACATCCTGCCTGATGTGAAGCATCGATGCGGTCTAAGATGGAACACGCTTACCTCGAAGGAACCTGTTTACTCTTGATTTGAAGACACTCATATTGTACCTTTCGGGAAACACAGACTCCTGCAAAGAGTTCCACATCCTAGCTGTGCGAATAAATATAATAACATGGTGTTATCAATAAACCATTTGTGTTTGTATGTTCATGCCTTGAATTGAACCAACTTTGTGGACTGAAAATAAGCACCAAGATGATTACAAGATGTTTACTTGATGGTAGATCTCCTTAACAGGAAGTTATTATTTCAGTACCAGATATTGTTCTGCCAACCAATAAATCCTCAAGCAGAAAGTACAATCCATGTGTAAACATTACTCGGTTCTGTTTCAAGGGTATGAAAGTCTCAAAATAATGAGCAGCAATACCATGGATTTTAGTTTGTTACTCAAAGTTCTATGTATGGCTGCAATGATCATGGTCTTTCGTTATCTCTTAACATCAGGAGAATGTCTCGTTCGTTTCATTACTTGGTTGCAAAAAAAACAAAACAACACAAAACTGGTTGCAGGTATGCGGCGTTAGCACATTACAAGCTGGTCCATATCCACCCGTTCATCGATGGCAACGGCCGGACCTCACGATTGTTGATGAACTTAGTGCTGATGCAGGCAGGATACCCTCCCGTCATCATCGCCAAGCAGCACAGACATCTCTACTACCAGCATTTGCAGACAGCAAATGAGGGTGATGTCCGGCCTTTTGTCAGGTATGATGTCCTCTGTGGATATGACCAAACATCATTACTATTGTTTATTCAGTTTGGATGAATTGTAATCCATTGTTATCTATCTGATAAATGTGTTATCTGAATATTTATAGTTTGTTATATTATCATGATCGGTTGTCTCTGGTGCCTCCCTAGGGGGGATGCTCTAAGCAATCGCTTAAAAAGTTTATAGGCTAATCCAGGACTGAGCACAAACATAGTATTTTAATACTATGTTTGTGCTCATTCTTCATCAAAATATTTCTCAAGTAAAACTTACTTTTTCAGATTCATAGCACAATGCACTGAACGGACTCTGAACCTGTACCTCTGGGCAACAAACGAGTTCTCACACATGGTGCCCGCTATTGGTGAACCGCACATACTGACGGGCGAACCGATGGAGGAAGAAGACAATTTGCTATGACAATAAAAAAAACTTAGTATGAGAAAAATAAGGCACAAAATCTTTGAAAATATTATTATGAATCTTCATAGATGTCTGTGAGCTTTCCTATACAGTCCTTACAGTTGAAGATCGCTGTTTCGGCCTACGTTAATTTATAAATAATATAATTAATGAAAAATTATTACTTTATAACTATCTATTACACGCGCATTAAAATGTTTTGGATTAATGAACAGGACAGCCCTGTTGGTTCACTGGTAGAATGTCTGTGTCAAGAGCTGAAGGGCCGTGGGTTCGATTCCCACCCAGGACATACTTTGTAGTATAAACAAATGTTTGTTCTCTGTCTGGGTGTTCTGTATGTATTTACAAAAAAAAAGTGTTTAGGTATTCTATCAGTTATCTGACTTCCATAGTACAGCTTTGCTTAGTTTAGGGGCAGATGGCGCTGTGTGTAATGTCCTACGATATTTATTTATTTATTTAATGATGAGCGAAATTTTAGTTATTGTAATAGTGGGCGTATTGTGTGATTTGAAAATTGTAATCTTCTATAGATACCTCAGTGGTAATGTAAAAAAAAATTGTCTAAATTATTAGACAATTTTTTTATGGTAAGAAGCTATGTGACAAAACGAGACGCTCTCCTAAGGTAACGCTTACCCAGCGTACCTATCCAGGGTACCAGCGGTTGCAGTACCCTGAACTATGATAAATTTATTTTCACTAACTTCCATAGTTCATAATAATAATAAGTTTGTTGTCCAAAGGACGGATTATTAAGGCGATGACCGAGTATTTATTGAACGAACGAAATGTTTGACGCATGTACTATTATGATGTTAATTTGTGTTTTAATTGTTTTAAAAGTATGTCTCCGAGACTTTTTTGTTATGTTATGTATTATTCTGAATGGTACTTTTGTCTGTTACGTTAGTATTTTGTGTGAAAATAAACAGATAACTTTATTATCAAAAACGAATTAAAAGACATACAAATAACAAGTTAACACATTCAGTGCCGCCGACACGCCTAACGTGTTCACATGAATTCCTATCTCGATGCCGATGAATTTGGGCATATGTTCTATCTGAAGCCAAAATACAGGTTTTTATGGTTTCACCTTTATACAGTGCCAGTGAACACGCCTAGCGTGCCCATGTAATTTCATGTTGCAGTGCCGAGAACAGGACAGGCGTGCTCGCGTTTTATATAGGGCGGCATCGTTGGGAACTACGCGAAAATAGTGTTGGCAATGAAAGTGTAAAAGAAATATCTTAGAATTGATACAACAGTTGATTCTCGTTAGTTCGAAACTCTTTAAATATAACGAATTATCGAGTGTTTAAAATATCAAATGGTTAGAATTTTTTAAGAGAAAATAAATAAAACTTCTAATTATGTTATTGAGTGTTGATCAATGGTGGTACGATTTCCATACAAATCAATTTTTGCCATTTATGGACAAATGGAGCATAATTTTACTGTGAAATCACAGCTACTGGCATTTACTTTGGTCTTTATTTGCGGTAAATCACAATTACTTGAATAAAACAGTAGATTATTTGAATAAAATCAAATTTATGATTTTTGAATAAAACTGTAGATTATAGCAATTGTGATTTACCGCAAATAAAGACCAAAATAAATGCCAGTAGCTGTGATTTCACTGTAAAATTATGCTCCATTTGTCCTTATATGGCAAAAAAATATTTGTATGGAAATCATACCACCTTAACTGCTATTCTTTAACAATGACAAAAGTCTACCTCTGCAAGCTATGCAATCTTCTATAACTTCTTTTATTCTTCTTCTTGTTTTATTGTCTCTTTCTCTCTGTTACTTTAAATTATTATCAAGTGTTTGACGCCGACGAGTTCGAATTAACGCGTCGTTTTGTTACGCAGTTGTTTTGTTAAAGTCATGACACAATATCAAATGTTACTCACACCAGTCGGAATGGATGTGATGGTGGCTATCAAAATCAGAATGTAAACTGTGTACAATAATAGATTCTTAATACGTACTCTTCATTATATCAGTACTTAATATATAATTATTATTATATAAGTACATATAAAATAAAAATATGTCTACTTAAATTGAACCGAGATAAGTATCGAGTGCCATTCGAAAAATACCTTTCTTAACACGAATTAAAATTAGATCGTTTTTTTTTTTAATTTAGCTAAAAGCAGCGTTTTCATTTTGTCAGTTAATTTATTATGTAAATAACGTAATATACATTGTTTAATGTTTACGTATTGACGCGTAACATTGGTGTTATCAATAAAATATTTGTATTTGTACGTTAATTAAGGAAAATTTATCTAAATATTTTTAGTGCTGTTCGGATCATGTCCTATTTCGTCTATAAACTTTAGTTATGTATGTACAATTGTACATTTTGTGTGAGATTATATTCCCATTTCTTCCAGCTCGAGAAAAACATGTATATGTATTCCTGAAATGTATAAAAGTACTCATCACCCCACCATGTAAGTTGTAGTTGATATCATAAAATTGAGCGTGACAGAATAATTTTCTTAAATGCCTTTTTATATTAGGTAGTGAAAATTGAATTGTAAATATGTGCGTATTAGTTCGATTGAAAGAATCTTCCAAAGGATACCTGCTGGCAGGTATGAAAGTGTATTAAGTATTAATCGTAGGTATAATTTCTAAAATGTGGTGATGGCAACACTGTGTTGCCACAAATCAAAGTAATATCAACATAGATTCCTCGAAACTAAATATGGCAAGACAAGAAATGCTGCCTCAAATATTGAAATGAAATAAGATGTAATGTCTTATAGGGCTATCTGATTTAATAAGTATACACTGATGCAACAAAATCGAAATGTTAATTATTTATTAAACAGACCTAACTAGGTACGAGCAGCTTCTGTTTTATCATTTTAACTAAACTATTAGGATATTTTTCTAAAATGGTCGCGCGCTTTTCTTTGCAATCAAAAATGAAGCGCAGAAAATTTTAAAATTTTCTTACTAAACTTCAAAACTTTTTTTTTTAATTTTTGCAAGTTTAGTTCTTGACGCAAAGGGCAGTCCGTAGCTCAGGTTTCGTGCAAGTGGTATCCGTTTCACGCGGACATCAAACGTAAATATATAATTATGTAGTTAGTTGTACAACTCTCGCAAGCTACTTCGGAACGTGGTGTGCAATTGGTACTTATTAGTATTAGTTATTCGCTTTTTTAACACCAAAGATATAAAAAAAAATCACAATGAATGAGTTAATGCAATGTTCTGCGTTGTTTTACTCCGAAATATTTATATTTCCACTTAAACCATTCTGTGATAATAATTACGCCTATAAAGCTATGTATTTTATAGACACTGTAAATATGTAAATAAGATATTAAAATATTTTCACAGAAGTTTTGTGATGCCAAAAAATTAAAGAAAAAAAAAATTGTTTCTGAGACACCCAACTGTACCTATTACCTAACTGTACTGCAGATGCTGACGGACAACCTACTACGTTTTTATTTGTTTCTGCAGTTTGGTGTATATACCTGAAGTAGGTACATAGAATTTAATTATTATGTTTATTTGCATCAGCTAAAACTTTGCGTGCTTAATTTAATTTTTATATTTATTATAATGATTGTAACAAGTTTTCAACCTGTCCGGAAAGTTTCGCACATAAAGGCCGCGATACACGTGCCAGTAAAATCGATCGGTACCCTTGTTTTCTAGTAAATGGTATTTGCAAGTACACCTTTATACATATGACAATAAACTTACACGCAATGAGCTTACTAGCGTGCCAAAAGCTTGCAAAAAGTATGGTAGTGATTACATTGACAATAATGCTACAAATATGTACATTTTTTTTACTATCAAATAGGCTTGCATTTGACTGCTAACGAAAATGCGATCTAGGTACAGTGGAGCACGCTCCCTAAGAAACCGATTTAACCATTTTGGTATGCAATACGTACAGACGTGTGTATCGCGGCCTTAAAATCGCAAAATTAAGAGACTAATGGAAAGTATGAATGTTTTAATTACTGCGTTGTATATAATCTGTAGCACAAAATTGTGTTGTTTCTTGTTTAGTTGTCCTTGTAAGATCATTATTATAAAAATGCACATCGGAATTCATTGCCCAAGTAGGTACATATATGTGATTCATATAATTCAACCATGGAAATCAATTTGATAAATCGGCGACGTAATTATTAATTTTAAAGTTCAAGACAAGATTCAAGGCGTTTAATGTTTTGTGGATTAATATTTAGGTTTCCACTCCAGTTTTATTTCTATGACGCAAGACTAGTTTTTATTGGTCTTCCAGGTTCAGTATTTTATGTACCTAATTGTTTATTTATTGTTACCAATCTGAACTGTTCCGCTATAAATAAAAAGATGAAACTATTTTGCAGTGGTTTTCTTTCTATTACGTTTTACCCGATATACTTACTGAAATTACAAGTCTTTTGAGACTAATCATCGAATGTCTAGCAACGATGCCCTAGTCCTTGACCTTTGTATTGTTACTCAAAGTACTAGGTACAGCTGCAATGGTCATGGACAGGCATTGCTCTTAGCATCGAGAAAGCATTTCGTTCGTCTCATTACTCAAAAAAAAACAATCCGTCGTTATCTATAGTTTAAAATACTTATACCCCCGTAGTTCGTAGCGATGATAGCTCAGCGATTAGCGAGGTCAGTTCGCATGCCGAAAGGAGTGGGTTCAAACCCCAACGACGATTTGGCTATGGGGGTCTGAGGTACCAGTTCTCAGATCAGTCTCTTGCCCAAAATAGTTTAGGAATACCTTGGCTCAGTGAGTGATATCAACGCTGTCATAACTATCTCATCTGTTCCCGTTGTGGTTTGTGTAGGTATATTAATTTTTTCATTGTTTAAATATAGGTAATAAAGGTATGTATGTATTTTGTTTCAATACTTACATTAAGTAAGAATAAAATTAGTTTTTTATGCTCATAGCTTACTACATAAGTAAGTAGGTATGATCAGTACATTAAACAGTTTATATATAAATAAATAAATATCACAGGACATTACACACAGCGCCATCTGACCCCAAACTAAGCAAAGCTTGTACTATGGAAGTCAAATGACTGATAGAATATTTAAATACTTTTTTTTTGTAAATACATAGGTACTTATAATACATACAGTACACCCAAACACAGAATAAACATTTGCTTATACCACAAAGTTTGTCCTGGGTGGGAATCGAATCCACGCCCTCTCACGCTCTTGAAGCAGACATTCTACCAATGAACTAACAGGGCTATATATTTATTATGTAGTTTACACATAATTATGTATACAAAATATATATTTTTTGTATTATTTACGCTAAGCCGTTAAATTATTTAGTACGAACTTACTAAAAAAGGTCTCGGCGGGAGGAAAAACAAACACAAACTCAATTTCGATTAATTTATTATAATGTGCGATGTTAAAAATATGTTTATTACAATAAAGCATTTCAACTAGACAACTAGAGCCGACCGCTCACCGCACTCCACTCACTTGTCCATTTTACGCGCCTTTACAAACCAATTCATTTCAGGGCAAAAAATAAACCTTACAGTCTCTATAACACATTACAAAAACAAACGTATAATAATAAAGAGAGATTTCCATCAGTACAATTGAACATCGGCGCAAGCAGTCACTCTGATACAGAGTACCGATCAAGTATCATATTTTTAATATTTTTTTATTAATTAATAAGCGCTATCTATAAACTCCTTGGTAAGCCACAGCTACAGTATACATAGTACGCTTCTAGTATGAGTCTCACGCCCGATCATAAGTCAGCTTAAAAACCTCCGACGGCAAACATGCATTTTCACTAGAGTACGAAATAATTAAAATAAAAGTCAATCGGAAGCTTCTAGCTTTTATTAATACGAGTGCAAACAAGTCGTGACGATGGCAACACTGGCAAAATTCGAGGAGCCGCCATTCCATACCTTTGGTGTCACGTATATAAAGTATTCTAATCGAACTAGAACTTTTACAAGAGAATCTAGGCCAAGCACCAAAGAACACTCGAAAGAAGCGATATTGAATTTTGTATAAATTAACAAATGAATTTGAACATAAATTTTGATATTTGAAATCTCCATGTTTCATTCCAAACAATATTGTTAACATTATTCAAAACAAGACTTTTGTTAAACAAATAACAAACATTGAAACAAAACATGGGATAGAATTGAATCGAGTTCGAGCCATCGCGCAAATCGCCATCAAAAAACGAATATCATTCAAAACATAATAAATAAGTAGCGTTACAAAAACTGAGAGAAAGAAAAAAAACACAAACACAATTATTAAATGACTTGAAAAACTTACATAGTTACATAGTCTTTTTAAGTAGTTTTACTATTTTTATTAACAATAAACACGTTTTACGATATTTATGGGGATGACGTGACGTTAGATGATAAATGTTTTAATAACGTTAAGAGATGCATCAAAATCTGCGTATAGAAATTTACCTTCACCGGTTCATGCGTATGCGAGCGGTACAGTGGGTCGCCAAGGCAAGGTCGCGGCGGAGCTAGGCTCTTCCACGCGGCTTCGTCCGGTCTAAACTGTTCAGCCATTATATGACTCAGTTCTTATCATCTATCTGATTCTGTATTCCACCGATTGTAATTTAGTCACAAAATAGTCAAGAAAAACGATTTAAGCTATGTATGTATCAATGTATTTACATTACAGTGCCATGATACTAGTTCATGTCTCTGTCTGTCAATCTATTGATAGAAAGAGACAGCACAATGATTTAAATTATTTAAAAACACAGGTCGAAGCACTTATCGCCAATGTTTGAGCTATAAACAATACGGCTGAAATGCTGTAGCAAAATATTCGCAATCCACTAGATCAACGTAATTTCAAGTAAGTATTTATATAATACAAATTTTTCAATCACATTTTATCTATCATTAAAAACCACGTGAAAATAAACGGACGGGCACTGAAATGCACGATATATTTAAGCGTTCATCAATACTATTTATGAAATCTTGACATCATTCTAGTAGGAACTTATGTAGTATTCATTTGGTGATTAATAAATCATTAATGAAATTGATAACATTTGTGATTTAATTTTACGTTAACTGTACACTAACACCGACGTTTAAATATGAATAGGCCCTCTACAAACAGCGGAACGCGGCTAAAACCAAGCCATCGAATTCCGAACCTTATGACCTGCTATATACAACTAAAATTTCAAGTGACAGGCAACGCGTGATTAAACCTTAACTCACTGTCACATGATTTTTTACTGTAGGTCGCATTATATAAGGCTCCGAATTCCATACACTACTTTTTTATGAATCTCACTGTGCGTGGAAAGTTTGGGACCACCAAAATTGCGATAACAAGCTACATGCATAATCATACTATTTACTAGCAAACGATATGTTAATCACAGCGATTCTGTTTTACTTTACGCGTAGAAAAATCTCAATCTTTTTTATAGTAAATACATTTTTTTCAATCGCTAGTTCTAGACAAAAAGCGAACACTATCTTCAAGCATGTAGAAGAAAAAAGCCATAGTATCACAGGCCATATGGACGATCCATTATATTAACTCGAATGGATTCACGCCCATAGAGTTAAATCTACGCGAAATTAAGACGCGGACGGTGAATTTTTGATCAATACAAAAAGTCATATATATATTTCAAAATTCTAGCATAAATGCAAACTAAGAAACTTCTGCTAAGTAATACTTATTCAAGTCATAGAACTGGCAAGGATTGACAACTGAGTTATTGCAGTAAGCTTACACTATCTTACAAGATAATTTCATTTATATTGTACAAAATTTTCAGATGTATGATATATTTTATACTCCTGTAGCCTAAAAAAGGTTTGATAGATTTTTGTTTGCGAGATATCGTTGGAATCGTTTTATCCAGAAATTTATGGGTTCCAATACCTTTCAGTGTTTTGTTGGTTTCTTTTATAATAACGATATAGGTACTTGTTGTAATCACAGACTAAAAAAAAAACAATCTTGCCTAGAAAATTAAGAACAAGTCTTTGACCTTACAATTTTTGCTTTTCTTACGGAAACTACAAGCACGCAAATACCTTGATGCATTGTCTGTGACGTAAAAGCGTGTTTGTGTGCGTGTAGACAAGCAAAAATTGTACGGCCCAGAAATCTTCACTCATTCTCTATGAAAGCTTTCTACTTTAATATTTTGTTACATTGAACATTCATATCTAATGAAAATATACATATAAAGGATTATTAAAAGCTGGCAACATCAGAGTTATACGATATCTCACAATAGGCGAAAGCCTGGAAGCAACGTTCGTGCAAATTCGTTGTCTCTATCACGCACTTGAGTGAAGAATGAGAGACAAAGATGAATTAATTATTTGTGTTGTTATAAAAACGATCTGTACTGGGACGTTTTATAAATTGACATTTTAGGACATTTTCAATATTTAGCAATATCTATTTTGTATTAATCGTATAAACCAGTCAACATTTTAAATCAGTGCAAATAGTGAGATTGAATATCGACCGTTCCTAGATGTATAATTGCATTTTATGACTTCGGAATTAAAAGGTTATAATTTCTATAGTGATCTGAAATTTTAAGGCAGCTGAGAATGGGGCAAATAGGATTAACATTGAATAATCTCGATAGATAACTATTTATTAAATACACAGATATAAAGACAGAACGACCGCTGTTTCCGCCCACTTTGTACTTCTAAATCTCCCATTTCGATTCTAAATATTTACAATTTTAAACGTTATAGGCAATTAGTAAAGTTAAATGCATTCGAAAGTCACTTAAAATTTAAATGAGAAATGAGCTTTATTTATAAAAAAAAATCAAATGAATTACATGTATGCACCCTAATGTCGATCTACAATTTATAATATAATACGACGAATGTTAAATTCACAAAAATAATGTCACAGACTGAATTAACGAACCCTGGTTACTGTCAAAATTTGAATAAAAAATTCAAAATTGAACCTTTTTTTCAATGTATCAGTGTTAACCAGACCAGCCTTGGTCAAAATTCAAATATACATTTCGCCATCATTGGAACGCTGTACAAATTCGTAAGTCATCGCCAAAATTAATTCCTCTTATTACAAACCGTCGTCAACATTGGCGTTTAACTTAACCGACAAAGATTTATCGTTGTAAAGAAAATATAAATGAAACTTATAAACATGTCCAATATTCATTCTAAACAAATTTTATTAAGTTACCCACACTTTCTTGCATTATAAGGAATAGATCAGTTAACGAAGACTTCAACGGTCCAATTCTAAAAACTGTCAAAGTTTAATCGCATTGGATTGGTTAGAACACTCCCAATAAAATATAGGCCAGAGCTTGTAGCTAACGAGCCTTTCTGAAACATCAACTCGTATCAAAGTCATGTTGTTTGTAAAATATGACTTTTAGTCGTAACCCATCCAATGTCAAAGAGATTAGCGAAACACCTAATCGGACAGCAAATCATTTCTAGACCACGTTTTGCAATAAAAAGGACTGGAGAGTAACCTCTTTGTGCAACGCATTCTACATTAAACAGTCTGTATCCCTTCGCACATCCGCGGCTCCTAACAAAGCGAGCGCGACCTCGCTCCGAGAGGCAACGAAACGCAAGCGGTACTCGGTAGGCCAGCTACGCATCCATTCACAACAGATAAGCCCGAATACTGATCGTTCCTCGGCTCGAGCCGAACTCACCCGAACCTCTCAGCGCGACACCTCACTAAATTACAACTATCCAAACATAATTTAGAAAACTTTTAAATAATAAATGCAATTATTTACAATCGATCCGCCATTCGATTAACTATCCGATTTCGAAGTCGAGACGAATGTATCGAGCACCGATTCCGTCGTGATACAACGACGATTATTACAAATAAGAGATTATAAATACAAATATTAGCAAGTCATTCGATATTTGGCGCGAATTAATAAAAAAAAAACTTCCGTTCTTTTTAATGTTGTACCTATTGAACGCAGAGTAAAATCTCGAAAATAATCTCTACACAAACTGTATAAGGTACGATTTACAACGCTCATTGGAACCACGCGGCGCTATAGTAGATAGGTTCACTCTTATCCAGAAACATCCAACAAGCGTAATAGCAAAAATACAACACTCATTATCTCGTGACACAACTTGTTGAAACGAAGTAGACGGAACACTCATATAGCATAGACTGTTTCTGCGTAAGAGATTTTAGAGGGCACGTCATAAACCTGCGAAATTAGACCTAAAAGCAAAAGCTATACAAACTTATTTGCTATTTAGTGTCTAACGTTTTACAAAACGACCGTGCGGACTCTAGCCGCGCGGTTGCACCGGGAAAATGAACTTTAAGTTAAAGGTAATCAAGTTACATTTTAGTCGTTTCGTGTGGCGCTGAGAGGACAGTCGGGGGGCTAATGGTGCCGCGGCTGGATGTGTCGCGAGATGTGCTCCTCTTGCGTCATCTTGGCGCGGAACTCGGCAACTAGATCGCGAGCTTGCGCCAGAACCGCCAGTTGCTCGTTCAGGAGCTCCTCCCATTGCGTCGCGTACGCTGAAATTGGAACAACGCTCGTGTTAAACTAACACAAAGTGGAACGAAATGAATCGTCACCGACTTTTGGATTTAGTATCATAGCTTCATTGGCTGATTTCAATGTATAGAATGAATTATTTAGCTTAGTTTTTTTTAGACGAACGAAGATAACAATTTACATGACCATTGCAGCGATACACAGAACTTTGAGTAACAGAACAAAGCCCAGAGCATCGCTGATTTGGTGCTCATAACTTTGAGACATTTTATGGTTGGTCTCAATAGTCCTGTAATTTCGCTAGCTGCAGTACCCTTCAAACGGTAACACAGTAATGTATACACACTACTGCTTGGCGGCAGAATATATGGTACTGCGGAGCTACCTAGACGATCTCCTATTAAGGAGATCAAAAGAGAACAAAAACGAGACATGTTGGCATTATTTTAGCGATGATAGCTCAGTGGTTAGCGCGGTAGATTCGCATGCCGAAGGGCGTGGGTTCAAACCCCGACAATGAGCTTGAGCTGCCGGTGAAGGAAAACATCGTGAGGAAACCATAGCATGGTGGTAGGGTACTTTCTAGTACTCGGCTGGCTAGCTACCACCCTCAAGTTGAAAATCTGCCGCCAAGCATCTAACGGTGTGTTCCGGCAGCCTCACTTGAGAGCCAGTTCCATTCCAGGCTAGGTGTGCTTTACCATCTTCGACCACATCTTCACTTACCATCAGGTGAGCTGTGGTCAAACACATAGCCTGTCAATCACTAAAAAAAAAATCAGTCAATGAAAGTGTAGCCAGTAGTAGCCGTCAGTAAACGCACCTAGGCCCAAATAAGGTTTTAAATGCCTTATAAATACATTATTTTGAAAGCATCTTTATTCAAGCTACCTGCCCGCGGAAGTAGAGACACCAATGTAATTATACTATTGATTACCAGTTACATAATTTTATGTTAATATATCTATGTGCGACAGCTCTGCATTATTAGATAGGTGAGGTAAATAATAATTTCATGTTCCCTAAAACCAAGATACTTCTGAAAATTATATTCTAATTTAATAATATATATATCAATACGTTTTGAGTTTTGGCAATAATGCGGAAAGAGTCCCATTGAATTTTCAAAACTTGTTTTTCTAGTATTTATGTACACAAATAGTGGTGTTTTACTAATTTTTTTTTTATTATGAATAAAAAAAAAATTAGTAAAACACCACAATGCCGAATTACAAGCGCGAGTGTGGGAAATTGATATAATGTGGTGAAACATGACTTTTCGTGTCGTTTCCAAAACTCCATCGAAGCTTGTAGTAAAGTCGCCACTACTTTACTAAGGCATGACTTCGACTATGACTGAAACTTAATAAAATTATTTTTACAATTAAACAATACATTGACACTGGCAAATGCACTATCTGCGACGCCAAAAACGAAAAAAAGAATAGGAAGAACTTATAAATCTAAATTAAACGCATGAGACCTGTTCCCTCAGTTAGCGTCAAAATTAATCGTCATACCCTTTTATCTCTCAGCGAAAACTAATTATTATCAGAAGATTAAATAGCCTCGAAAATATACCTTATGCAAATAACCTTAAAGCTGAAAATTAACATGATTGATGAACATTAATAGAGTATATAGTCCCAAATCATCCCGTGAGCGACAGCATTGGCATTATGTTTTCAAAGCGATGATCCGCGAATGGAATAGAGTTACTTTTGCTTCGGTAAAGTTGCACTGCGCTGCAACGCGGAGACGACCTTGGTACCTTGTCGCAATATGAGTTTGATAAAATAATTATATTCAAGTGGCTTTAATTGAATTCAACTGTGAAACTCCTTACTGATTTATTGACAATTATCAAACGTATAAAAAACATCAAGACCTTTTTAATGGCATGTACGTCTAGTAACTTGAAAAAAGTTTAGATTTAAGCAGTAGTTCCCAATTTTAAAAACAGATTTTTTTTAAATTAAACTTTTAAATGTGTAATTACAAATAGTAACACATTTTAAAGTATTATTCCAGTAAAAACATTTTTTTTTAATTTAAGTGCCTAATTGAAAATAGTTATTCAAGTAAAGAGCCGCAAAGTCATTTATCATATCCAAAATAACGACAATTTTATCTATTAGGATTTAGAATTCGTATGTAGCGTTAGTGCGAAGCCGGGGCGGGTCGCTAGTAAATTATAAAGTACTAGCGGTCCGTCCCGGCTTCGCACGGGTGGGCATTTATCTTTAGTTAAATTCTAATAATATATATAGTCTATGTTACTCAGGAATAATGTAGCATTCCAATGGTGAAAGAATTTTTGAAATCGGTCCAGTAGTTTTTGAGTTTATTCGTTACAAACATACAAAAATACAAATCTTTCCTCTTTATAATATTAGTGTAGATGTAGATTGTTATTTACGCTTTAAAACTGAAGTATATATTGAAAACGAAACCTAGTAACAGTTGTTTCAAAATGAATATTTCACTGTAACGGAATATTACTACTTTTGACATCTTTACTAAAACACTACGAATTAATTCCAACTCCTATTATTATTGACCTATTTGTATTTTATTTAACCCTGAATATAGACAATATATTTTGTTATCCAATATTGCGTCAAGGAATGTCCGGGTCGTGTGGAAGGTACCTATAATCCGACGCGATCGTTGGTTGCCAACGCGGTTGCTCGGGAGGAATCGGACCCGCTTCACGTGCCACCGCCACTCTGCAACATGCCGCGCGGCTTTTTCTACTTATCAACTTTCTATTTTATTCGAGATTTCACTCGATGTTGTACTCACCGTTGTATCATGTGAAAAAGCAACGAAAGTTTACTAGATTTGTGCTGCATATAGTAAACGGGACCGCGCCTTAGGTGTTTTTGCCTGTGATATTTGGATGCTAAATGCATGCTGCATGTATTCGAAGATGGCACCGCGCCTCAGGCGCTGTGTTATGTGGGTGCGAAATTCATGCTGCATGTATTTGAAGATGGCACCGCGCCTCAGGCGCTGTGCTATGTGGGTGCTAAATTCATGCTGCATGTATTTGAAGATGGCACCGCGCCTCAGGCGCTGTGCTATGTGGGTGCTAAATTCATGCTGCATGTATTTGAAGATGGCACCGCGCCTCAGGCGCTGTGCTATGTGGGTGCTAAATTCATGCTGCATGTATTTGAAGATGGCACCGCGCCTCAGGCGCTGTGCTATGTGGGTGCTAAATTCATGCTGCATGTATTTGAAGATGGCACCGCGCCTCAGGCGCTGTGCTATGTGGGTGCTAAATTCATGCTGCATGTATTTGAAGATGGCACCGCGCCTCAGGCGCTGTGCTATGTGGGTGCTAAATTCATGCTGCATGTATTTGAAGATGGCGCCGCGCTTCAGGCGGTGTGCTATGTGGGTGCTAAATTCATGCTGCATGTATTTGAAGATGGCACCGCGCCTCAGGCGCTGTGCTATGTGGGTGCTAAATTCATGCTGCATGTATTTGAAGATGGCACCGCGCTTCAGGCGGTGTGCTATGTGGGTGCTAAATTCATGCGGCATGTATTTGAAGATGGCACCGCGCTTCAGGCGGTGTGCTATGTGGGTGCTAAATTCATGCTGCATGTATTTGAAGATGGCACCGCGCTTCAGACGGTGTGCTATGTGGGTGCTAAATTCATGCTGCATGTATTTGAAGATGGCACCGCGCTTCAGGCGGTGTGCTACGTGGGTGCTAAATTCATGCTGCATGTATTTGAAGATGGCACTGCGCCTCAGGCGGTGTGCTATGTGGGTGCTAAATGCATACTGCATATATTCGAGGATGGTACCGCGCTACAGGCCGCGTTCCATACTAGTATACTAGTCATGAGTGTTTGTCTGTCTCACCGTCCTGGTCGTAGTCGACGTCCCTGGTGAGCGCGAGCAGTTCGCCGGTGCGTTGCTGCGCGTGCAGCATATAGTCGGAGATGGCTTTATGGTTGTCGAGCACCTCCTCCTCGGCGCGCTGCAACTCGTCGATCGCCTCGTGGAAATTGTACATCTCCGCGGACATATCGCCCTCCTGCACACACATACACGGTAACACATCAGAGTATGACTTGAACAAGCAAAAAATAAATAACCAGTGCGTTACTATATGTGTACAGGTAGTTGTAACCGAGTATCATCAGTCTAACTGATGATCAACTGTCATAACAGACGTATTTGAAACTTTGACAAGCAAGACAGCCGAAACCATTATCTATAAAAACGGCCAAAAAATCATGCTTGCTGTATGGGAGTCCCCTTAAATATTTATTTTATTCTGTTTTTTTAGTATTTGTTGTTATAGCGGCAAAAGAAATACATCATCTGTGAAAATTTCAACTGTCTAACTACCACAGTTCATGAGATACAGCCTGGTGACAGACGGACAGACGGACGGACAGCGGAGTCTCCGAACTAAGCAGTCACCTGAGTTCAGAGACGGAGAGGCGCTCCGAGGTCGCGACGATGGGAGGAGGGTCAATTCCTTGTAAGTGCTGATCACTATACATTTATGCATATTTTGGTGGTTTTGCCTAAACATTTTTTCATGTAAAATAAATAAAGATTATTTTTGTTTAGTAATAGGTTTTACCCTTTCGGTACGGAACTCCAAAAATCAAAAGAAAGTAACGTACATTGAGCGAGCGCAGATGGGCGAGGTCGTCCCTGGCGGCCTCCATGTCGACGTCCGCGTGCGGAGAGTCGGGCCGCGCGCGGCTCGGGTCCGAGGTGCCGAGCTCCTTCACGCGGTCCGCGTACCGCAGCGTGTTCAGCGAGTGTTCGCACGAGGACATCGCCGGCGATATCATCGCGATCATGCACGTGCGCGACTTGTCGCCGATGAACGAGTCGCGGAGCACCTGCGCGCCCCACACATCACGTTAACGACAATAGACAACAGTATATTTGTGATATAAAACAAACAAATTTCTATTACATAAACAATATATACAAAAAGAAAGATATAATTATATTTTAAGTACAAACAAGTATCTTCTTTAAAAAAAAAGCATCCATTGGAGCGATACACAGAATTTTGAGATACAAAACAAAGTCTAGTGGCATCACTGCTTTGGCGCTCATTACTTTAACACATTCGATGGTTAATCTCAACCTCAACAGTCCTGTAATTTCGCTACCTACTGCTATCACACTAATGCTTGGTGGCAGATTATCTGGTACTGCATTTATTTTTTTATTTTTTTAATGTTTGACAGGCTAGGTGTTTGACCACAGCTCACCTGATGTCAAGTGAAGGTGTGGCCGAAGATGGTAAAGCACACCTAGCCTGGAATGCAACTGGCTCTCAAGTGAGGCTGCCGGAACACACCGTTAGTTGCTTGGCGGCAGATTTTCAACTTGAGGGTGGTAGCTAGCCAGCCGAGTACTAAAGTATCCTACCACCATGCTATGGTTTCCTCACGATGTTTTCCTTCACCGGCAGCTCAAGCTCATTGTTGGGGTTTGAACCCACGCCCTTCGGCATGCAAACCTACCGCGCAAACCACTGAGCTATCATCGCTTTTATGTTTAGTAATTAGCTGTACGAGACGCTCTCCTGATGGTAAGAGATAACGCCTGTCCATGACTATTGCAGCGATACACAGAATTTTGTGTAGTAACTCAAAGTTCAAGGCATCACTGCTTTGGCGCTCATTACTTTGACACATTCGTTGGTTAGTCTCAACAGCCCTGTAAATCCGCTAGCTGCAGTATCCTTCAAACCGTAACAGAGGAATGATTACACACTACTGCTTGGCGGCAGAATATCTGGTACTGCGGTAGCATCTACATAGACGACCTCCTTCCTGCTAAGGAGATCCATCACCAAGCAAGTATTTACAATTATTTGTATTTTTTTTTGCCCTAGACTTTATTTTGCTACTCAAAGTTCTGTGTATCGCTGCAATGGCCATGGACAGGCGTCATCTCTTACCATCAGGAGAGCGTCTCGTAGGTCTCATTAATTTTTTCATAAAAAAAAAATTGTCCAATGCCAAAAGACGAAAAAGCACTTAGTTAATATTGTGTTAGTTTATCTTGTGGAGCCTACAACCTTTCTTAAATAATTAAAGTCTTAATAGATTAGATCACTAAAAAAATGTTTCTTATGGGAGTTATGAGGATGACCTGTGTAAGTTTGGAGACTCTGAATGGCAGATGGTTGTTTCCCTTCATGCCAAGCGCTCGGATGCACTCTTTAAGCGCCAGCAACGATTTGTTGATCTCTGCACTCTCCATCCCTGAAATATAACATACCGAAATTTGATAACAGAATTTACACTTAGCTAACTACATATTAAATACTAATTATATTATAAACTAGCGGACGCTTCGCGTTTTCACCCGCGTAGTTTCCGTTTCCGTGGGAATACAGGGATAAAAAGTAACCTATGTCATCCGGAGATAGTGTAGCTTCCCAACGGTGAAAGAATTTTTGAAATCGGTCCAGTAGTTTCGGAGCCTATTCAATACAAACAAACAAATCTTTCCTTTTTATAATATTAGTGTAGATACACCGGTATAAATAGGACAATAAGTTTGAGGTGCACTAAGTATAACTTTTACTATGGAACCAGGCTTAAAATCGTGTTTTTATTGAGATGTGTAAAAAGACCCCCCTTTCAGCTAAATACACTCTAACAGCCCAGTTGGTTCATTGGTAGTATGTCTGCTCTCAGAGCTGCAGGGTGTGGTTCGATTCCCACCCAGGACAAGCATTTTGTGATATAAACAATAGTTTGTTCTGTGTCTGGGTGTACTGTATGTATTTACAAAAAAAAAAGTATTTAAGTATTCTATCAGTTATCTGTCTACAATAATCACATGCTCTGCTTAGTTTGGCTGTGTGTAATGTCCTACGATATTTATTTATTTACTTTTTTTTTAATGTGAAAAAGTGGCTAACAACCGCCGGGTCACCTGATGGTAAGTGGTCACCTCCACCTATGGACACCTGCAATACCCGGGGCATTTCCAGTGCGTTGCGTACCTTTAAGGACCCTAACATCCCTTAGGTAAGCCATTCCACATAAGACAGGTGCGCGGAAGAAACAGCCGATTAAACTGAGCGGTACGAGACTTCCACGCATCTATGATATGTGGGTGCCACTTATTTATAAGCTTGAAGCCCTATATAAGTATATGCTTACGTGTCTGCCGGTTGGCGGAGGAGGTGTCCGCGCCGCGCTCGTTGCCCGCGAGATCGATCAGCGAGAACTTCCCGTGCACGCGGTGCATGCCCGGCGACCGCACTATTATTTGAAACACGGCGTGCGATCGCGACGAATTCGAATTCGCGCTCGTCTGTAATCAGGAAACACTCGGCAACTTCAATCACAGTCCAGACAAGAATTTAACGTGTCATCCGATCCACGGTAGCGCTCAAAAAGAAATGACATCCAAAGACAGACCAACATTGGTGATCATTTGGCAGCGTATTGTCAAGTTACGCCACGAGCGTTAAATTGCAACCATGGACCCTACTTTTGACGACCTTAATTCTAAGGAATTCAATTTGAGCTATTTTTAATTTTAATCAATAAATATTTGGGTTGACAGAGTCACAGACGACTTGAAACGAGTCTAGTTGTGACTTGCAATGGGTGTGACAAATGAAAGGAGGTGTCAGAATCTAAAGAATAAAGAATAGATATGATTATAATGTAAAAATGTATGCGCAAAGGAAAACAAATTAAATAAAAAACAAAAGATGTTCAAATGTTCAATGTTTATATTTAGTTTATTTCCGCTTAACCGTCGTTCCAGTTCCAACAGATGAAAAGATGTTCACTTTATAACCGACTTAAAAAAGGTGGAGGTTATCAATTCGACTGTATTTTTTTAAATGTTTGTTACGCGATAATTCCGCCAATTATGAATCGATTTTGATGATTCTTTTTTTGCTTGGTAGATCATACTTCACAGGTGGTCCCATATGAATTTTAACAAAATCGATCGAGCGGTTTTTAGACAATCAATAAAAATCTAAAAAGAATTATACATCGATGATATTTTCGTTTACTCCGAAACATCGCTGTTTCAGCAGTGGAGTGGAGCAGTGCGTTTAGTTGGCCTAAGGGTCATCGAGTCGGTTTTTTTTTTATTGTAAATTTTATATTATATGAAATACATAAGCTGATCTAAACAGCTAACCAATATCGTTATAGAACCGACCTGTCCCGAGGTCCTAGCGGCGTTCCCGTGCTGTATGAGCTTGAGCACCTCGTCGACGTTGTCGACCACCTTCTCTGTGAGCCCCACGATCTGCACCTGCTGCTTGCCGTCCTCCAGCACGCGCAGCTTCGCCTTATCCGCTAGCAAGTCGAATACCTGCGCACAACGTATGTATATAACTGTGAGTTACGTTTCACCTTAACGGTACTGTATGGGATTTGGTCACAAAGACACAAAAAACTGGTAACTTTCACTGAAATTAAGCTCAAAGATGTCTTTCCATCCGGTGTAATCCTTAATTAACAGCCTAAAACACGCAGAAACATACACACACAATATCGTATAAATATTATAATTATGTACACTAACAAAAAGTTTTACCTAGTTTAAGAATTGTTAAAAAAGCTATTGAATTAACACTTTACCAAAAACAAATACTACTTAACCGAATTAGACCATAACATATTTTGTGAGTTCAATTTGACTTAAGACTTTCTTAATTAACTTGATTTTCTCATAAAATACTTGAAAATATAGTAATACTTGACATTGGCAAAAGCACAATGCCAAAGAAGAAAGCTTCCTTGATCGTTCGCATAATTGTCCTGTCGTTCTTTAACGTTACTTATAAAGGATAATTTGTCTCACTAACCTTCCCTGAATAGATCTCGAAGAAAGAAGCGGAGACGATGAGGTTGAGCGGCTTGTATTTAGGCGAGCGCAGGTACGTAAACACGTCGCGAGCCGCCATCGCGTAAATGCCCTTCTTGCAATCCTGCGTCTTACCCTGAAACGAATAAGATACAATTTCGTACAGTCCAAAGATAAGGAACGACTGAATTTCTTGTAAACGAAATATTTTTAATCAAGGCTTGATTTTTATTTGCAATGCGAGTCTTAAATGTTTCCCCTAGTAACGATTGGTCTTCAAATCTAAAGTGACCTTGTTGAACCTTGATAAGCGTCTTCCATCCTAGATCAGATGGATGCTTAGTATCACTTCAGGTGTGAATAAACGAAAATTTATTATGAGTATAGATTGGACGGTATTTTCTTTAAATCTAAGAAAGAAAAAAAAAGACATTTTTTTTTTTTTTGTAACACAGAACACAAAATCTAACAACAAACAGAGACAAACAGTTACAAAATAGGGGCTCACCTCAGCATAAAACAGGTCATACTAAGTCGTATGACCAGCGCTGTCTACATAATTATTTTTTACTCTATGTACCTACTTCGTCACTTACCAATGAGTAGGTGATGATTTTTTTATGCAAAAGTAATAAGATGAAAGAGACGCTGATGGTAAGAGGCAACGTCTGTGCATGACCATTGCAGAGGTAGCCAGCACTTAATAACCCTGTACTATGAGCGTCTTATTGGGATATCTGTTAGGCGTTCACGAAAAAGCTATGAGTGTGAACCTTATTACGCAGGCATACGATATGTGATCGCGTATCGTATGCCTGAGTACCTAACAGGAATCGCAATTAGTAGCTCTGAGTATGGGGGCAGGTCATCATTCGATCATCATCATCATCATTACAGCCATAGGACGTCCACTGCTGGGCATATGCCTCCCCCATTGACTTCGATAAAGACCGGTTGGAAGCGGCTCGCATCCAGCGCGTTCCTGCGGTCTTTACTAGGTCGTCTGTCCACCTTGTGGGTGGACGTCCTACGCTGCGCTTGCCGGTCCGTGGTCTCCACTCCAGAGCTTTGCAGCCCCATCGGCCATCAGTTCTGCGTGCTATGTGCCCTGCCCACTGCCACTTCAACTTGCTAATCCGTTGGGCTATGTCGGTAACTTTGGTACGTCTACGGACCTCCTCATTCCTGATTCGATCACTCGCCATTCATCATTCGATGGTTAGTCACAATAGCCCTGTATGTAATTTCGCTAGACACAATTTGTACAGTAGTGTGTGTGCACGCACCTGGAAGTCTCCGCCCATGGTGTGCGTTTTACCAGAGCCCGTCTGTCCATACGCGAAGCACGTGGCCATGCCACCCTCGAATATCGTCTGCACCAAAGGCTTCGCCGTGTATCTGAAATGGTTGAGGTCTCCATTAACTCTTAGAACTGCTTTGCACCGCCTTTCGAATGCCCTGTTACCTGATTTAGTTATAGTACACTAGCTGCGCCCCGCGGTGTTACCTGCTATAAGTTTTCGAAATAAGAAGTAGCCTATGTCTTAATCCAGGGTGTCAGCTACCTCTGTACCAAATTTCATCCAAATCCATTCAGTAGTTTTTGCATGAAAGAGTAACAAACATCCATCCATCCATCCAAACATACATCTCACATTCATAACATTATTGGGATTTAGTAGTAGATAGTATCTTATTTCTAGGATGGAATGCAACCTCAAACAATAGTATTTAACGGCGCGATGGGTCAGCGGCGCGCCGAGAGTAAAGTAGTGTATTCACTGAGTCGGCAAAGTAGAACCGGTTCTATCAGCTGTCCCGTTTGCACTGTGTTTACAACTTGTAGTTATGTGTTATGTGTTATGTGTTCCACTGGGAGCTACAATGCCAGCGGCCCAGAGCCTCGCTCCGGTACTTCGAGGAACTTGGTTGACTTGGGTAGATGCTGGTAGAGGTAAATGCACTCAGTCTCAGTCGTTTAAGTTTGAGCTGATGGTACTAGGCTAGGATGTTTAGGAAGAACTTTAAATTCACAGGTAAACTACAGGACTTTGCAAACAATAACTGCTACAACAGCGAACCCTCGAAATTTCAAATGGAATTTAGACCCTATTTCTACCACGCCGCGTGCTGTTTTATTTTCATAAACAAAAAGCTCGTGGTTTATCCAACTAGCAATTAATTAATAGTAAAGGAACTGACTTGTAAACCACTTCATTGGTGCAGGAGTCGTCAAAAGCGTAGTCGAAGCGGAACTTCTGGTTCTCGAGGTATTTGGTGAGATCCACCTTGTTCTTGGGCTCGTGAACGATCATCTGGTCCTTCGTCGGCACACTAATCACATCCACCTTCAGGAAAAAAAACTTGAAAATAATGACTACAAGTGCACGACGCTCACAAGACATTGGTAACGTAACGGGCAAAGTTAATTTTTAAAGAACTGCCCAAAAAAGGACTTTTGTTTCAGGGCTCATGTATGAGTTTCTCTATCCCACCATAACTTTTAAATGCTTGCACAGATTTGGATGAATGGGCCCTCCATTCAATCGTATCGGTATCCGTTAAATTCTTACATCACGCTACATTATTGCGTTATTCATCATCTTTCATCATCAAAATTATAGCCAGCAACAGTCACTTATGACTGTTGCTGGCTATAATTTTATTGGCATAGATGATCTTAGGAGATTGTACATAGTAACAGCAGTTACTATTAGGTAATTTGTTCTGGTCGCTGCCAGTGAGTCTATTAGCGTGTTTTTGTGTTTTGCTTTTGTAAAGTCAAGTGTGGGCAAGTCGTCGATGATAGCCAGGAAAGACAAATTTAAATAATCTGACCTCTTTCTTAGAGTTTTCCTTCTTGTTGAGCGGCCTCTTTCTGACGCAGACTGTGATCTGGTGGTCCTCGACGGGCTCGTTGCCAGTGAGCGGCCGGAAGTCGATGGTGGCCTGGTAGTCGCGGATCATGGCCAGGAACTCCCAGTTGGGGTTGCCAGGGTCCATGTTCATTAGGGCTTCCTGGAAACAATATATGTGGAAGTTTCAGAGTTCATTTGGTAATCGAGGCTTCGTAATTATAAATGAAAGTTACTAGCTACGTCATGAGTTTGTGATGAAGCATCTATGAAGAATGGTTGGCATCTTTTATTATTTCATTTTATCAAATGAGAACTTCACTGAATACTTCTTCAAATTTTGTCTGCTCAACCGCTTTTGCTTCGAAAGTGGTTCAGTGTCCAAAGTGCCAAACCCATCGTCCACCCACTGCTTCAGCAGTGGGTGGACCATGGGTTTTTGGGTCATTTGATTCCCACTTAGAACAAACATAGATGTTATTTATGTATTATAAGTATGTATGTATTTACAAAAAATGGTATATTAGTATGTATTCTATCAGTTTTGTGGTTTCCGTTGTACAAACTTTGTTTAGTTTGGGGCTAGATAGCGATGTGTGAAATGTCCTAGAATATTTATATAATCGTACCTAAAAGTGAATATTGTGGACATATGTATCTGCCTAGTTGTTATTACTTCTGGTTACCTTCTCCTCCTTGAGCTCGGCCTGCCGCTGGCGCCGCTTTTCCCGGTTTTCCTTGAGCCGTTCCACTTCCTTCACGACGTTGGAGCGCCGCACCGCGCCCGACGCCACCGCATGCGGGACCGATACGGTGGAGGAAACGCCGGCCGGCCGCGCGCTTGAACCTCCCACACTAGCTGCCCCGAACTGCGAACCATGAAGATTTACATATTAGTTATGGTCCTAGACATATTGGTCTCCTGCGACTGCAACGTAAAACCTCAGTCGCAGGAGATAACGATGTGCTTCTACTTTGTGTAATAATTTAAAAGGAAAACCGTAGCCCTCGGTCATCCAACTCTATGATGATATATTTATACATATTCATAGGCGCAGAGCTGATAGAAGCAAATAAATAAGTTGTTTCCGATCGCACGCTCTCGCAACATGCATCACAATTAGCTGTAACACACACTGTTAGATACCTTAGAAGTTTTGTCACAAAATTTCTGAGAAATCTCTATGGAAACACCTAATGTTTCTGTTAAAGGAGTATTCAATTGGATATCTTACGTGGATAGCAGTAATCTTGGACAAGTCAGGAAATGTTGACGATTTCTGCACATGTTTCGAGATGATGATTTCTTCCATAGTTATATGCTAGCGCAAGAATTTTAACACGATTCTCTTTGATACGCGCACAAAGAGCTGACTGATTCTGAATGCTATGATCGTTAGCTATTATCTCTAGTTCTCTAGTCATTACTTACTGCAATGTCGCTCGGGACACTAACTCCTACGCAAAATTGAACTCGGATCTTTGTCTACGTTTGAGACAATTTTTTTTGATAGCTAATTACTGGGCATTACAAATGATCTTACTTCGATGGTCACGTCGAAGACTTGACCCACGTAAACATTTACTATGGCAGTTGCAACCTTCAAGCAAGCCGTAACCGTGACCATTGTAAGCCCCGTAACACTTTCTAGTGCGTGCAGGACGTCAAATATATAGCACCAATCTGCTAAATTTTTGGGTAGCAAAAAATCTAACACATATCGATCATGCCCGGCTGGCAAGTCTTGTACCCTACGAATCTTGAAAACAATATACATTTACAGTTGCTTTACGCTAGTTTCATAGGATCATAGGTCAAAGTGGGATAGGAATGTATGGATAGTAGAGAACCTCCTTGTGATTCCGTCGTTGTGCATGTGAGGGGTAAGGTGGTATGCTCTGCACGCAGGCTGCGCTTGGAGTGCTGCCGGCGCGGGACCGCCCGCCCGACATCGGCGTCTGGAAAGGAACGGGACGGGACAGGAGGGTAGAAACTACATGCCTGCTTTGGTTAGTTGGGGATTGATGGAATAGGAAGCAGTGAAATTTTGATGGAATTCGTTATCAAACTGAGGGTAAGTAACATTGCTACTACTAGCGTCATGTGACTCACGACTACAGAAGTAATGGAGCATTGACATCTTGACAACAGCGGCTGATGCTGTCAGACAAATTCTTCGCAAGGATTAAATAAAAAATATTTCTATTTCTTCCACAGCTTTTGTTCCAAAAGTTCTGAAACGTCATACCTGACAGTATACGCAGAACATGCACTAAAGTAGTTTATTGTGTGTTTAAAGTTTTGAGTGATCTGTCGTGCCGAAGCGTTATAAGAACTTCTATAATCATACATCTCATTACGCACAAAATTTTGACCTTTTGCGGACCAGGAAAGCCTGCTACCGCGAACGTTTGTCTTCCATAGTGCTCTTATCGAATGTTGAGGTCTGGTGATGGATTTAGTGCTCACCTGTTGCGTGACCCTGGAGTTAGGCTGCGGTGGTGGCGGCTGCGGCTGCGGTGGCGGCACGTTCTCAGCGCCCCGGCGGCCCGTGGTGTCGCCGCCATGGCCGTTGGTGTACGCGCCCGCGGCACCGCCCGCCGCATTCGACAGCCGCATCTGATTGTTGCGCGTTACGCGCGACGGCGCTGCAAGATGCGACGCTGGATTTCAATCAGATATTAGTATTATTAACTACTGGCCTTGTACTGCTGGAATAATATTGTCATAAGTGATGATTCTGTGTAGACATTTTTTTTTTTATGGCTACGTTTTTTGCCACAGCTCACCAGATGTTAAGTGACGTCGAAGATGGTAAAGCCCATCTAGCCTGGGATGGAACTGGGTCTCAAGTAAAGCTGCCGGAACACACCGTTAGGTGCTTGGCGAGAGATTTTCAACTTGAGGGTGGTAGCTAGCTAGTCGAGTACTATAAAATACTCTACAACCACGTTATATAACTAATCAACCTGACAACAGTTTAAGAACAATTTCGCAAATAGAAAACCTTACACAGAATCAACATCATTTACTTGCAAAAAAGTTCACATGCTACATCATAAAATATAAAATAACATGAGCGCATCCCAATACTCTCATAAGGATGAAAAATGTAACTTTTGCATAACTGTCATAAAACAAAAGAAACCAATCCATGAATCACACAACTACGTAACACAAAAAAAACTATTCTAATGAAATCATCGGCGCGTACGGAGCCGAAGCAGTGCAATAACTAAAATAATGATCATCCTGGTGCATCCCGGTAGTCAACTCTTACGTATTTTTGGTTTCTTCGGTTTCTCCTCCACCGGCACTTCGATGGGCAAGGCGGGTTTCTCGAACGCCTCCTGAGGAGCATTGTGTTCTGCCGAGTCCGCGACACGGCGTCGCAATCGCAACCACGAGCAGCACATGCTTAGATCAATCCCTCGAGTTGAACAACATTCTATGATTTATTTATCGACGATAGTGACAAGTGTTCTACGTAGAGTGATCTCTCGGAATGGCGTAAGCGTTGGCGCAAGGCGATCTGCGCTCATTCGCCGCCATATTAGGATCTCTTTCCCGCATTCAAGGCAATGAACCGTGACGACTATCTCGAGCACGGCCTCAAATGCATTACAATTTCGGGTAACACAACAGTCTGCGCATTAATTATTATTAAACTAAAAATATGAATAGTTTTAGAAACTATCGTGAGCGTTTAAGTCTTTGCGAGCCGACGTCATGTGCGCGACTGCCTCGACCGTGGTTCAATTAAAACGGTCACTCGGACAATGCACTGAAATGGTTAAATAATGGCCGTCCTTTTAATGGCTTTAGGCTGCCTTTGTTCGCGCATTCACTAATGAAAAATGGATATGTGACGTCACCAGGTTTATAACTGACCCAATCGATAAAGCATAACGTCCTAGACCCGTATAATAAACTCGGAAACGATGCAGACAGATGAGATGTGCAAGTAAATACGATAAAGTAGGTACTGCAACGACTTCGTTTGAGATTTATACAAAACTTCTTTACTGTAAAAGTTAACCATCATGGACTACTAACATCCAAACGTTAAAAGATTTAGTCAAAAACAGGAAACAATAAAGTTTTCTATTTTGCTCGTCTAAGAATGTACATATTAAATACGTAAGAAACCTTGGGTTTGACACATGGCTATTAATATCTCTTGAAGCAAAAACTATTGCTATGTACTCATTTGCAATCGCACGCAGTCAGCTCAATCCTGGCAATGTAAGTACACTATCAACATCACGATTAAACACGATTACGAACCTTAAATCTAAACTGATACGACACTGGAAGATCATGACCTAACCCAACAACGAAACAATACTAGAAACAATGACTTAATAAACGGCCTATCCAAACAGTTCTGAAGTTTAAAAAGCGAAGACTTTCGTCTGCAAGCAGTAGAAAACGAAAACGGAAAGAATGGAAGAGACAAAATCGTAGAATCCTATCGAAAGAAACGGGCGCATAGCAACGGTTAACTTGACAACGGTTGACATGGCTCTGATCAATATAATATGTACATTCGGGCCATTGACGAACTAGAATACGTTACAAGGCTGCATAATTATGCCGATAATCGTAAAACTTTCATGATGAAAAATAGGAAAAAATTGTTCAAATAAATTCTCACTTTAAAGGAGCTGGTCTTCATTGTGTTGTAAGCAAAACTTGTTTACGATCGCGATGGCTTCGAGTACAACTGCAAACCTACGATTTATAGACATGACCTGCAATGCTTATCGGAATTCACCATCCAGGAACAAGAATAGGGCTTACTCCTTTGGTATACGAGGCATTTCCTAGTACAGACCAGCACAGCTATCTGATCGAGTTTAGTGCCGTTGCATGTCGACTGGATTCAGTAATCTACAAAGCAAAGGATGGCAACCGATTACAATGATTTCAATACGACTCGAAGAATCTTCTTGATTAAAAATTCAACTGTAGCAGTATAAAAAATTGTCTTGATAAAACATTTTGGACTGAAGACAATTAATTAAAGTTCACTAAATTTGAACTAGCCGTCACGATGGAATGAAAAGCGACTGCAACGAATTACATGACCAAACGAATGAGCGTGCAAATTCCTATTAACTCCGACGGAGAATCTCACGACCTCTGATTATCCTAATTTATAACGAAGATAGTTCTTAGACCGGTAGTTTTAGTCTTTTTGTGACATGTGATGGTGTGGACGAAAATGTTATGAATAATCCTATAGGACCCATTAATCTCGTAATGATATTAATATATAATTACGAGATTATTGTTTCGAGATTCAACTCTGTTGCCGAAAAGAGGAATGCGAGGATTATAAGCCAAGAGTTTCCAATGGGTCAAAGTTACAACGAAAGGCTGGCGATTCGAGCGATTGTTATTATAATTATGGCTTTCTTACTTTGACTGATGTTGCAAGATCTCTTTGGGTGCGGAACCTATATGGAGTAATCTATGTATTTTCAGGTTCCTCAAATGCACAGGTGGAAATCCCGATGATCACCAAAAACTTAATTTAGTACTATTTTCACGAAAGTATCAATATTTTATTATGTCACTTGATACAGTTTATTGATCGCAGATACCGTTAATAGATTGGTGTCAATAGAACATCGATTATAGCCATAATCGAGAATTCTGACCTGCTGGGTCCTCGTGAAGAGGCTAGGGTCATTACCCACCGCCCACAGCTGGCCCGACAAACTGATTCACACGGTGCGATATCCTCGCGCTTTGGGCATCATAAACAAAAACTATAATGGGTTCGCTCGATGGCCCATGTGGGTAGATGACTTGACTTCGTCATGGGGTATTATTGTTAGCAGGAACTGCTTTGATTGGTGTCTATAAATTGTTTCTTTAAGAATTGAAATCGTTATATACTGCTTTGTATTGGCACACTCCCTTTCTAGTGAACCATCAAATAAAGCGAATTCCGGTCTACTTGTTCACAAGTGAAAAGGGTAAGCTTTTGAAAAAGTTAGTAAGTAAATGAAATAATCATGATTCATACATGACATCAAACATTGGTTCTATTGTACTCGTGTTATTTAAATGGGCTCGGTATTAAAATAGCTTACAATGCTTCACAATCCTTTATAACTTCACCTTAAATGTCTTCAGAAGGTTATACGGAAACCAAACTTGGTAATGTCAACTTCCCCGTTTAACATAATTATAAACGATACCTTGGCGGCAACTTTCCGAAATGGGAAACTTTCCCGTCTCGGCAATCAGTATGCGACACTTGATGCAGGAAATCAATTCCCAGGACCCTTATAGCACACATCACATAAAAAACAAAACTTAACACTTGGAGGATAAGATCGAGATCGGGATGGACACAACTGCAGACAGAGAGGGACTTGACTTACGGCCTACGTTCGCCCGCCGCGTCCGCAGATTCGGCTGAGCGCATCGCTCAGACAACACAGGCATAGTGACTTCCAAAATAATTAAAAAAAAACAGGAAATTTACAATAGAAGGTCAGGTTCACGACACTATCGTGTGTAATCCATTAGTGGTATTGAATATTAAGAATTTGGGACACCGGTGCCAGCCAGTGGCGTACACGGCCGGCCGCGCACTGTCCGCGCGTTAACTCCTTCCCACACTTATAGCGGCCGACGGAATAACGGAGCCAGTGGTGGCGAACGCCCCATGTAAAATTCAAACAACCCCAAAATACACGAGCATATCATGGCACGCCATCGCCATGTATTAATGATATGTGGAAAAAATATAGCTTCAAGCGTTGTTAGGAAGGTGTTTATCAACCGCTAGGAAGAATCGGAACGTCCGTTTTCCTGTTGAAAGCACAAGTGGAAACGATACGCAAACGATACCTAGCATAGCAAAGGTCAGTTCTATAATAGATGCCATAATATGTAGATCACCCTTGACATCCTCGACGATATCGAGTTATAGCATCTTGCTGTAGTCGAGTGTCGTGAGAACGAGTTGTCGATAGCGCTTCAATATTCTATGGAAGAATGAACATTCTGCTGAATTCTGTTGGGTCTTAATCTGATACTATCATATAACAGTCGACAATTTTATAAAACATCGTTATCACAAACGGAAACTAACAATAGGTGTAAAAGTCTCGTGTGATTCAGTAGTGTGTATTGTTGTGAAGTGTTTCAGAATATTACGTTAGAATTCCCAGGCGAGATGGAATTATTAATTTATTATGACGCCACGTGTGGGACTGTCAGGAATTTTCTGCTTTTTCTGGAGATTATCTCAGATACATTAATACTCGAAGTGCTTTAACGATATCGATCTTGTTTTGAAGTGAAAACTTCTTTAGCCGCTTTGAGCGATGTTTTGGTAGGGGAAAAACTTATGGGTTGTCCGCGTCATCTACATGCTAATGTGGTGTTTTAAGTTTTCACTTCTGTTGGCAGTCCCCATGTCTGCCTATTTTTTTTTAAGCAAATGTAATGATTCAATCTACATACTCTCCTGATGAGAAGAGATAACATATATCGATGACGATTAGAGCTATACACAAAACTTTGAGTAACAAAACAAAGTCACGGGAATAACTGGTGAGGCGGTGGTATATATTTAAACGACCTCTTGCTAAAGGAGATTTACGACCCAGTAAAACTTCTAAAATAGTTAAAATTTGACACGGCGGTTGTGTGCATTACGAATGTAAACATAATTATGACCGGAGAAAACGGCAAATCTGAGAAAATGTAGAAAAAACTGCTAAAAGTTTATTACAAACAGAATGTATTAAAAATCCCACATAGAAATTTTTGCGTGGACTTTTTGCCCAATTCAAAAATCGGGCACACGATAGTTATGGCTTTGCATCCGTCATTAACTCCTTCAACACGATCTATCAAAGCTTACAGTTAAGTACAATTAACCTTACGAAGAGATCAATGTCAAGATCAAACTAGCGTGGCGTCCGTGACCATGACCTCGTTAAGCCTCAGAATTTAAGCAGAGCAAACGAAGCTGTTTGCAGTTCCGGCGAAACTGCTAATTGAATGCACTTTAGATGTTCGCAACTTAAGCTTCATTTTCACACCCCTGATGTATGCCTATACTTTATTTTTATTACAATTTCAGTCTGCAACCGCATATCGTACGCTCGCGCGATAAGTTTCATAATCGCATACATTTTTCGTGATTACCGTGAACTAAAATGACATTAAGACCCTTGGACGTACGACCCCTGGATAATTCCCAAGAGTTACCTTCATTGCCACCACTATTTTCAAGTAGTACCTAGCGATGCCGCCCTATATAAAACGCGAACACGCGTGTGGCGGCAGGCGTGCTCTCGGCACTGCAAGATGAAATTACATGGGAACGCTAGGCGTGTTCACTGTATATAAGGTGATATCATACAAAAACCTATTTCGGCTTCAGAAGAAAATATGCCCAAATCCATGAAAAATCGACAGCACGCGTGCTCAAGTGGCGTGCTCGCGGCATCGCCATAAGGATTCGTGAAGACACGCTAGGCGTGTCCGCGGCACTGAATGTGTTAAAACCTTAGTTGGTATGGTAAACACACCTGGCCTGGAATAAAATTGGCTCTCAAGTGGGGCTGCCGGAACACACCGTTAGATGCTTGCCGGCATATATTCAACTCGAGGGTGGTAGCTAGCCAGCAAAGTACTAGAAAATACCCTACCACCATGCTATAGTTTCCTCACGATATTTTCCTTCAGGCAGCTCAAGCTCATTGTTGGGGTTCGAACCCACACGTGTGAACCGACCGCGCTTACCATTGAGCTACCATCGCTACAAATACAGTTGGACAACGCTTAGCAACTAATTGAGTAAACGAGCCTCAGTAATGAGGCCGGGACACAGCGCGGTATCCGCGAGCGTGCCAAATCAGTGTTACGCAATGAAGCAGTCAGACGTAATCTTGAAAGGCATGCCGTTGATTAATCAGTACAGTACTGCATGGTGACGTTCGGCTATTCTCACATTCTTCGTATCATGAATTGGCCAGTCCTCAGAAGCGTGAAACAGTTACATGTAGGCTATACTTGGTGGTAGGTCTCCTTAGCAGGTCGTCTAGGTTGGTACCACCGCAGTTGATGTTATAACTATTTGTCGCTTATTTGTATATTATATTCTTTGTATACAAATAATTATTTTATTGTTAAACAATATTGATCATGTATTTTCACTTTCGGGACGTATGGTCACTTTCATTATACAAGTTACATTATTTATTGTATTATACGGACACCTATGTAATTGATATGGCCTGGAGAGTTCTATAAAAAGTTTAGAAGGCCAAAGCATCCTACCACTATGCCTAACCACTAACAAACCTGGTATAATGTAAGCCGATACATAGATGTTAACCAACGTATCCTGTAGCTACTGTATTATGTAGATACAAAGCTGATGATGATAAAATATGATAAAAAGATAATCTTTTATCAGGCAATATTCCTACTTGTGGCATTTGTTTGTTTCCTGTACTTTTTTTTCTGTTTTTTGGTGTGCACTATAAAAAGCTTCTATCTATCTATCTATCTATCTATCTATCTATCTATCTATACATATCGTCACTTAAGGATTAATTAAAAACTGGAACGAAACGATTTCATTCCTTTCATCATGCAAACCGCAAAACAGTGGAAAGCCTGAGTGGTTCTTCTCTGATAGATACAATCTGTGTATTAATAGATAGATAGATAGATAACTCTTTATTGTTTACATTAAAATTACAGAACTGAAATAATACGAACATTTAACATTAAAATGAAGTGTCACAATTAGAATTAGAACGATCTCTACCAGACAACCTTTGTACTCGTTAAACAACGGGGTGTGCTAACTAGAGAAACACATAAAGATACACTAATTGAATACAGCCAATATACTTACATATATGTACGTATAATAGCAATATACTCACACGTAATAAACAAAATTAATAAACTAAAAATAGCTACTTAAGATAGAAGTAGACACTACGCTTGAAAATCTCCAGTGACGATGCCCTCTGGATTTCCTTTGGAAGCTCATTCTACATTGTGACTGCCTCACAGTGAAAAAGCCGTGTAGAATGAAGTTTTGTATATTCATGCAGAGAGTGAATCAGTCAAGTTTACTTAAGGTGAGACGCATCAGGTGTGAGATGACGGTCAAAAGCAAGCCTATTTATTATAAAACGATTCTCAGACCATCTGCGTGAGTCAACGGGACGTAGGTAGTTGATCAACAAACAACATTGCAAATTGTAGAACCTAATTTAAAGGAAGTGCAATAGCAATCCGATACCAACACTTCGCGTGACGTCCACCTGTTTCGATGAAAAATATCCGCGAACGTTGACCCCCTGAACCTCGTGCACAGGTAACCTGAATCTAGCTTCATCTCTTTCCGATTCACTGACAGACAGAGACGAGAGAACTAGCCTGAATGTTTTAGTAATGTCATCTCTTTCATCAGCACCGGCAGACAGTGACGGCGCATCTGGGTTAAAGGTATGGCGATGGGTGCCGTGAATCATCGCGTGATGGGAACTGCCGGTGGATGCCCTCGTTGCGAATCGCCAATATTTGAGGTTTGATCTCATGTTTATAGATTACTATTTATAGGCAATCAAATCGGTGCGATTAATCGCTTTGTATCAGAGCTGGCGATCAAGGAGAAAGTATCTTAAAAATTAAACGCTACAAATTTTTGTCTTCGTTTCGGAATGAAAGCGAGCCTAAAATAATGCAGAAAAAGAAAATGCGTCTTTCACTAGACTTTAGGTTTATCCTTGAAAAAACATAACAGAAATTAGTGTAGAAAATGAACTTGATTCAAATATGAGTATACCAACTTCAGAACTACGTCTTACGAGCGATTTTTTTTCCAATAAGAGCCAGTCAAAAAAACATCTAAACAACAGAACGGTAAATAGGCCAGTATAAGACATTGTACGTAATGCCAAATCCGACTAATTTGAACAAAGGAACGTTAGTGTCCAGGAATACGAATCATAACGCTAAAATAGACGCTTAAAGCGACGAGACAAAGACTGCGGTCATGAAAGCACAAGATGTCATTAAGATTGCGCCGACTGCCGTTAGGGGACTGAGTAGGAAACAGAGAAACTGCTCCTGCAATCTTAACACGTGAAGGAAACAAAACATCGTAAACATCGTGAGGAAACCATAGCATGGTGGTAGGGTACTTTCTAGTACTCGGCTGGCTAGCTACCACCCTCAAGTTGAAAATCTGCCGCCAAGCATCTAACGGTGTGTTCCGGCAGCCTCACTTGAGAGCCAGTTCCATTCCAGGCTAGGTGTGCTTTACCACCTTCGACCACACCTTCACTTAACATCAGGTGAGCTGTGGTCAAACAACAAGCCTGTCAACCATAAAAAAAAAATGTCATAAAATCTATTTCGCTCGTTTCAACCCACGCAAACGGAACATAAGTGTAGGGTTTTGTAACGAGTGTCTATAAAGTGTCTATCACCTCCCCAATGTTTCAGATGTCTATAGAGGGCAGTGAACATACCATAAGGTGAACCGTCCGCCTGTTATTGTAAAATATGCTGGACAGCGACAAGCTACAAGGAATAGCGTATTTGGTATAGAATAAAAAATGTAACATACAATACAAACCATGTCAACGAGGATGAGCCGGAGCGATTGCATACAAATACATAAGAGAATGATCTAGCCATTACCGCTCGCTATCATTGTTACAAGTATAATCAGCGGCTTTGTTACCAGTATCAGTACCAGTATCTCTGTAAGTTTGCCACTCGATAGGGTGCAATCATTAGTTTCACAGGCAACTGTATGAAACATTACCTTTTGATAAATATGATTTCATTTTTAAGAACGGTCGCGTTTTAATCCTTAATACGTCTTCGTTACTTGAGGATAAAAATTACGTAAATAATTCCATGGTATCATATTACGAATAATTTTCCTTCTACCCGAACTTCTACTTTCTTTCCTTCTACTCTGACAGCCCCGCCCCGTTGGCTCAATTTGTAGTATATCTGCGTTGAGAGCTGTAGGGCGTGGGTTCGATTCCCACTCAGGGCAAACATTTTGTGAATAAACAAATGTTTGTTCTGTGTCTGGGTGTTCTGTATGTATTTACAAAAAAAAAAGTATTTAAGTATTCTATCAGTTATCTGACTTTCATCACACAAGCTCTGCTTAGTTTGGGGTCAGATGGCGCTGTGTGTAATATCCTACGATATTTATTTATTTCTTTATTTATTCTACCGTCACTTGAACGTTCGTTTGCATTATTATTATTATTTTAGCCCACTTTGTCCCACTGCTGGGCAAAGGCCTCTCTCCCTCCCTTCCACGCCTCTGTTTTGTGCTATTGAGGTCCACTCCTTGTTGTGGGCATCGAGCTCATCTTTCCAACGTCTTCTAGGCCGGCCTAGTGGCCATTTTACCTCCGGGACCCAGTCGGTGGTGGTGTTATTATGTTCGTTTTCATAAGCGACCGAACTTAATCATTCTTTTCTGGGATAGGCATCGACTATACCTTTCCATTTGTTACGATCCTAACACATCTTTCGCTTTTTATACAATCATTAGCGTTATCATTTCTCGTCGAAACAAAAAATAAACTACATTAAACATAAAACTATAAAAACCGGTATCGTAAACTATCGAATTCTTTCATTAAAGCTCGTATAGTATCAACAGCTCATAATGATATATACATAGATACAAACTCTATAATGGTGCACACCAGAAACAAAAAATAAAAGAATCTTTTGAGCTAATGCCACAAATGGCGGCCTTGTCACTAAAAGTGATAACTTCCAGGCAACCAAGAATGAAAAGCACGTTACTGATTAAAAACGGGATATGTTGTAACGCTATTAAGTTATAACTTAGTTGGGCTTAGCTTATTATCTACGTAAATACATTTAACTTATGTTTGATAAATAAATTTACACTCCCTCTATGTGATTCATGGATTAGAAGAATATATATTGTTATAAATATAGAATTCCAGTAAATTTCTCGTATTGACTCAACGGACATGCCAGAAATTTAAAAATGTCTATATACTCACTTTTCGTCGCCACTGGTATGGATTGTCGCGTCATATCCTAAAAACAGAAAAAGTAAATTAGCACTTCGGACATGTTATCTTAAGGTTCTAAATAAAACAATAAGAAGCGAAGGATTAAAAGGAAACTAAATACATTATAGCCACTATAATACAATGGTTTACATGTCGTATATCATAGTTTATAGCTAGACCAAGAATAGTGTAGTAATTTTCCGTGAACCAAAGAGGCGTAATCGATAAATTAATTTCTCGAAGAAGTTTCTAATAGGATAGACGTGAGCTGAAATAGAAAAGTTGAGTGACCAAGGCAGAACTTGACAAGACTTCGGACATGTTCAAATTTTTCTGTTGTTTACATAGTTTAAATTTTTCGGAAACATTCGAAATGTTTTCTTTGTGACGTGAAGTCACGAGAATTTGTACTATGAAAGCATGCGAGATTTGTTTCGGCAAAAAGTTAAGTCGGCCAAACAAGATTAATTTTAAAAAAAGCTCCTACAATAAGATCATTCCGTGAACTGAAAAATCTAAGTTTGTTATCGGAAAAGATGTGATTTTTTAATATGATTTTGAAATTAATGATTTTTTGTCTTTTTTTTTTATAATTGTGCCGTGAGACTATTTTTGTCCAATTTCAAGATTCTTAGTCAACAGGAATTTTTAATATTATTAATTTATTTGATCTTAACAGGCAAATGTACAAGGAAATGATTCCGTAACGGTTGCTTTTTACCTTTTGAAGTACGGAACCCTAAAACATCAAGCAAAGTTTAGTTTTGAAAAAAAAATTAAAGTAATCACATTGCAAATAGATACAGAAATTACTCGTAGAATTTTATTAAAATCTTGTCTAGCTTCCAAGAAATAAAACTAGTGAAAATTGAACGAAAACAAAATGGCTTCATGTCCATTGTGCCGCCGTTAATTGCTGTATTGAACATTGCAAATAGCATATTTTTCGCAGGTTACCAGGAACGGTACTATTTAGCTGAATATACCGAAAAGTACAACTTATAATTTATTAATTAAAAACCTAATCTTACTTAATATCTACAACTAATTTGACAAAAACTTTAAATATACAATCTAACAAAAATCTCATTAATTTGACAAAAATAAAATAAATGTATTAATTTTTTAATTGTAAATTTTCATTTCATAATCGACAATACTGCATTTTTCGACGAAACATGTCAAACATGACATTCGGATATCAAATTCTTCGAATCGTATAAAATCGCATTACTAATATTATATAACAAGTTTTTCTTTCTTGCCCTGAAAATTTCCCGTTTCGTCGCTCAGGCTATATAGGAAAAAATGTTTACAAAAAGACAGCAGCATTTACAAAACAAACATACGAGTTTGCATTACATTTCGCGTGGGAATCCAAATCTGAAACGTCTGAACATCGCATCGTGTGTAAATATGTAATACTTCTCTAAATTAGACTCGAACAAAGTTGACGAAAAAGCCCTTGCGAGCTACTTCTGGGAGCAAAATGAGTACACATTAAAATTCACAAGTCGACTAGCGACACGTAGGGCAAACTCGGAAAGGATGCCCGATTTGAATTTAGGGCACGTTCGTCTAAATCTCAATGAAACGGGCAGATGTTAAAACATGGCACGATTTCATTATAATTCAGCTAATTGCTAGAATTTTTTAGGTCGTTCCCAATTGCTAATTTAGAAGACTAGCGTTGGATTCGAGGCTATTTTTAAACCATTAGGTACGCTTCAAACTTCCTTGACAGCTACAACAAAATTGTTCAATTTAAAACTGCATACCATTATAATATTATCAAAGGCATGAAGGTAGGTACAATCAGTTTACAAGTAAATCGGAGCGTCAATATATGTGATCAAAGATACGAGACATACGAAGGACTACGGTTGGACGATCTTGTACTTCCATCCCCTTTTTAATACAGGATAAGTAGAAGACTGCCCACTACACCCATGCATAGTGGAATTTCCTTGGGTACGTACCAAACGTTTTGACTATACGTTTCTCATCCGTACGACCACGGAACGGAGCAAGCTACCGGCTTCCTTTTTTTTTTATAGTTGTAGGCTAGGTGTTTGACCACAGCTCACCTGATGTTAAGTGAAGGTGTGGTCGTAGATAGTAAAGCACACCTAGCCTGGAATGGAACTGGCTCTCAAGTGAGGCTGCCGGAACACACAGATGCTTGGCGACAGATTTTCAACTTGAGTATAGTAGCTAGCCAGAAGAGTACTAGAAAATACTCTACCACCATATGCTATGGTTTCATCGCGTTGTTTTTTTTTCACCGGCAGCTCAAGGTCATTGTTGGGGTTTGAACCTACGCCCTTCGGCATGCGAACCGACCGCGCTAATCACTGAGCTATCATCACTACAAACCTTCCTTGTTTCCTGAGAGATATAATCTAGATCCTTTCAAGGTCAGAGTGATAGGTATCTCTTTAAGTCTGCGTGCTTCATCTTCGAACACATCATCGCTTACCATCGGGCGAGTTGGTGGTCAAACGCGGACTATTTTTTTTTAAAGACCTAGAAATAACGTGTTTTTTATTCCTAGTACCGTCGCCTACCTGAAATCGATTCGAAACATTACAGTCTATCTTTATTCACGGACGTGAGAGTGACGATATCTCGGCATTGTCTAGGACAGACGTCGCACTCTTTTGTTACGAGAGACATCAACAGTGAAAGCTCTATTAGGATTGGTAACTGTTATGTAATCTGTTTAGGTCGATAAACCTGTATCTGAATACTTTTGTAGATAGGCTTGCGTTTGACCGCCATCCCGCCTGATGTTAAGCGAAGATGCGGTCGATGGTGGAGCACGCTTGCCTAGAAGAAACCTAGTCTTCAGGCTTCTCAGTAATTCCAAAGTTCAGCGTTGATTAAAAATGTTAACTAGAATTATTTCGTCCATACCTAGAATACTTTTTATTTATTATTTAGGATCTATTACCTGATATAGTTCAGGAATCTTCATTTGTAAAAATTGCCACACGTACTTATTATCTAGTTGCTGCTATGAAGTTAAGCGCTGATGTGGTTTGGAAATTTAATGGGACGTTTATCATAGCTTTCCTGTCGTCTGCAGCCTAATCTCTTCCAAGACACTAACTTCCAATAAGGATGATTTAGCGCGAAGATCGTGGAGAAATGTATACCAAAGTGAGCCAAAATGATGAGGTAAAATGTATTAGGAGAGTTGGCAGTTTTTAAAGGGCACAGGGAATTTATGTTAAGGAATTTTGTGGCAGCTTTGTACGATTAAAAAAGTTATGAGACATTTTGAGTATATCCCACTAATATTATTCTTACTCTTTCACGCAAAAACTACTAAACGGATTTGGATGAATTTTGGTATGGAGGTAGCTGAGATCCTGGATTAGAACATAGGCTTATACTTTTTATCCCGAAATCATGTAGCGGGTAACACCGCGGGGCGCAGCTGGTCTTTCATACTTTGACGTGAGACTTGATTGCAATTGAAGCTGTTTTGCCTTTTTTATGCTTTCAATATTGACGAACTTGTAATTTGTTTAGGAATGGCTGTAGTTATTTACATAAATAATTTTACAAATACAAACTATTAGTCAACAAACGCACCAAATCAAAGTAGCGACTAAAAACAACGCCATCTACCTAAACTAGCATTCAATAGATTCACCAAATCACAGATAGATGTCGCTACACGCATATCCGCGATTTCACTCAAATTAAGTAATTAAAAAACCTATCATGTAGTAAAATAGCTGCCGAATTGCTTGAATGCGCGGAAGCCGGCTTGATTAGGCTGTACTATGCGGAGTATATTAGGTACACTTTACATAGTAGACTGGCCCATTTCAATAGACACGTTTGCACGGCGCGGGTTGAATACCCAGTGGCATGATTCATACGCACTTAGCTCTCAATGTCGGCATTGTGAATGTTCATAACGGTCACTGTAGTTTGACGAAACTGCATCTTTAAATACAGTTGCTCTATATACGTACACCATCGTCCATCATGGAATTAATCACCTAATGATATCCTACGTAATGTGATTTTTATGGTCATTGGAAAGTGTCAAAGGCAAAAATATCAAAATCACAAAAAAACATACAATGTTACCGCAACATGCTCTCAATTAAGCAAAATTATTTAAGAGCAAGTCCTTATTAATTTAACAAAATGGTTATGATTAACATAAAACGTCTTCCATATAAGCTGAAGCCGATTCAATTGTTCCTAAACAGGAGGGTGCAACCGGAGAATTATTTTTAAAGAGCTCGAAATTTCCGTTAATAGTGGCAATCGACAGCACACTGGCGTGGGAAGATGAATCACGGCAATGATGTCACTGATCATGCCTAAATCAGACTTAATTGTAAACAGGTGATAACCAACAGACCGCCTTTATGTACACTAGCTCCGGCAGCCGATCACATCAGTCTGTACAAATCAATCAGTATATTTACACAAACACAACATTGAAAATGGACTGTGTTTTCGTTACGGGCAAATTGAATCGGAGAGTTCCAGAGCGTAACGAAAGCACAGTTCGTCATTCATAAAACACCATAACAAGCCGTTCGTGTGCAAATCATAGATCGTGGAGCAACGGAATCGAAAGTGAAGAAACAAAACATGGTGCGGGTGCCGACGCGACCCGCTGCGCTGCGCTGGTCGTCGCCGGCGCCGCTCGTGCAATGATGCTGTGTTAGTAGGTGCGGGACTGTACCGATCGTGAGTTGCGCACGGGCAGCGTGTGGCCTGCATCCGCACCGGCGTCGGCGTCCTCGCGCGCGAACCCGCCCTCGTCAGACGACGACCCGGACGGCTCCTGCCGCGCCAAGCCAACAGTCACGTGCCAATCATACAGGACATTACAAACACTTACTGGACGCTCCGCACCTTCATCCCTCTCTGGCATGTTTAACATTAGAAATAACGCTGCGAAAGTGTTCCGTGTTCCCCTAATGGTCTACGACGAGTTGAAAGTGAAACTGGAATGTGAGCATCGTCGAGTGTGAAAAATCGATGCGACCGCCCGCCGCTGTCCGACGTCAGACGCGGCCGTGCGGGGTGGAAAGTCGGCTGACCATCAATCATCGTCAGATCGAACGGCGGATGTTTATATCTGGCACGCGGTTAGCAGATATAAACATTGATAGGGTAATCCTAGGTTTCACACCGGCAAATTGCTAATTTAAGTGTGTTTCTAAGTTTGTCTATGTCTAAGTGTCATTCAGCGTGTGCTAGCAGCGGACGGTTGCCTTGGTAACGGTGCAGTTTAAAAATAATCAACTATTTGCCAAGCGATGATCGCTATCGTGCGATGCAAATGATCACCTGCCAGCTGATGATGTATGGGAACATTTTCTACATTATCTCGCCGAAATCTAGCGTCATCGGGGATACCGGATAGCTGATCCGTCGCGGAGGTTGCGCCGGTGATGCTCGCAGTTCACGATACCATTTCGGCCGGTGGATTTGCTAAATGAAGCCGCGGTTAGGAGTCACCGTGGGAGACACAACGTTACCAAGGGTCGTACGTCGGCAAGGCGTCATTAGCGAAGCGCACATTCGCATACCTCGGATATGCGAGTACAACTGTGGCGTGGTGTCGATTAGCAACTGGTCCTTCGCGACCCAAACAATGAGAGTGGTCGCGGCTTGGTACGCGGTACAAACGACTGCGCTAATCGATACTACACTAACTGGAGCTTCCGTTCGATTTTTATCGCAAAGTCGGCGATCAATCGGAACCGGCGGCGCAAGCAAGCGAGGCGCGACTGCAGGCATCCACTGAAGCCTCTCTGACCTCAGTTATTCGCGAAACCCAACAGTTTTATCGCTGTACTGATTTTTAATAGAGTTAACACGACAAATGCTAATATTTAATGAAAGCTAAGTCCGCGACTAAATATAAATGACTGCATTGGTTACTTGTTTATATTCATTAGTAAACATGATGTAACGCGTATATATGTATTAGTGAGGAATTAGCACACATATGTTAGTATGAATTCGTTGGATATTAGATCAAATCATCTCAGTTATAATCGTAACCTCGGTTGGTATAAACGAGAATTAGATTAAATTGTTGTTACACTACAAAGTGAACAAATGGTCATTGACTCGGATGAAATAAATCAGACTTGTCGAGACCTAGAAGTTGCATCTTTTGACCTAATGCTGCCAAAAACAAGCGACTATTTTCACTTTATCCATTAAACTGTTTCGTTTGCGATCTATTTTAGGCGAAAATTCTGTTAAAAGACAAGTCGCAAGTTTTTGCTTGAACAGCAATAGGCTTCAAATGCTACAAGTACCAGGCAATCATGATCGGTAAAGAGTACTCACCCTGGCGAGTTTGTTGGGCATGGGCTGGAGGTGCGAGTTGTGTTGACGCGGCACCACGACCAGCTCAGGGTTCAACGCGAGGATTGCATCGATTTCCACCTCTTTGCCCTTAGTCTCGCCCCGCTCGTACCATTCCACCGTCACCGACCGCGTATCTAGGTTCACCCCGGACACGATCGCCGAATGAATCCGCCCTGGAATTGATATAAAAACTATTAGATCAGGTTATATTTATGTATAACATGAGAATTAATACTAAATCCGAACTAAACGGTATCTACCTTCATTGTACGAACTGCTAAACAATGGTATTTGCTTCCCGAATGGGTTTTCCCTGACAGATATTATCTGGGTGCATTTAAGTCGCGAGTGAATCAGTTTCTTCTATGTGAGCGTGCACCAACGTAGACCGCATCATCGCTTAGCATCAGACGAGTTGACGGTCAAACAAGGCATTTCTAGCGTTGTTAAATATAATTCTAATTAACAAGTAACGCACACAACGACAGAAAAGGTAAATCTAAATACTTATTCAGAAAAGTAGTTTGCACTAAAATATTAATACAATTCCAAGGCTTAGAGGAAAATCTCGTTTATTTGAAATGAAATTCTCTGTAAATGGCACTTTTTCTGACTGTGCAAACAGAATGCAGCACATTGAGAACAATGCTTATCTCTGTTAGAACAGTTGTTTTAAAAAACAATGTTAGTTAGCAAAGTATAAAATTTGTACCAGTAACAAAATCAAGTTTCGATATCTTGGCTAGCCCTCAAGACGTTCCTAATCTACACTTTTAAAAGGAAAACGCCTAATGCAGTTTCAAGGTCACCGCGTATTAATAGCTCCTTTAATAGGCCGCAATCACGCGAACATCTTCTGTATAAAACGAAACATTTCAACACCTTCAAAATTCCGTCTCAGATCCTTTCTAAGCATAAGGAGATAAGCTAATAGCTAGGTTTAACTTTAATTAAAAGGGGCATAATCGTTATCTAGCTAAGCGTGTGGCAGACATACAGAGCTGAGTAAACCGTCTGGGATCGTGGGGGTGACTAGACACATAAAGTTGGGAAGTATACTTAGACGTACTCAGTATAACAAGCCTTTGTACGACTATGGGCCGCCTTACACGTTCAATCATGATCACGATCCGCGATCCGCGATCCGCGATCATGATTTCAAAATTTCTAGATATATTGCGATCCGGAGCATCAGTCCGTCAATCCGCTTCGTACACGATCAGTCTGGATCGCGATCATTGATCGCGGATCGCGGATCGCGGATCGCGCGCTACGTGTACGGGCTGCCTATGAAACAGTTAAAACTGGTATTTAATGTCGCATGATCCTATCATTTATTCCTTGATCGCAACGACGTTTCAAACAATCTTTGAATATCATAAATTGTTGATTTTTTAAATGTTAAACGCTCTCCCGATGGTAAGAGATAACGCATGTTTATGACCATTGCAGCGATACACAGGACGTTGAGTAATAAAACAAAATTGAAATTTGTGTGATTGTAATTGGTGAGCTGTGGTCAAAACACCTAGCCTGTCAACCATTAAAAAAAATCAGGGCATCGATGCTTTGGCGCTCAATTCTTTGAGACATTCGATGGTTAGTCTCAACAGCCCTGTAATTTCGCTAGCTGCAGTGCCCTTCAAACCGGAACACAGTAATGTTTACATGGTACCTACCTAGACGACCTCTTGCTAAGGAAATCTACCATAAAGTAAAACGTACATGTTTAAATCTTATTCAGAAAATCAATCATGTATTCTTATTTCGATCATATTTGTTTTCTAAAACCAACGAATAGAGTTCGATTGATGTACAAAGCCCTCACTAATTACGTGCGTCCGTATTGAGCCATACAGATTATTTTGTAAACAAGCTTTTAGCTTTCCCTCGTGGCCAGAATAGTAAAACAACGAACTAATTATAGCGACAGTGCAAGGTCGCCGACCTTTCTCTCATATCACGAACAGAATTGAAAGTAAACCTACTGACAGACAGGCCACACAACAATCGTGACAGATGTTCCGCGCCGTGAAAAGATCCCTCAAACCGCGGCAACTGTCTCGTTTTGAGATGTTGGATTGAACACGGTGAGGATGGCGAGATTTCGAATTTAAACGGAATGTTTTTTTTTTGTTGAAGTTGCAATACGGCGAGGCAAGGCAAAAATTTTGCTAATGTGGTGCACTATAACATGATCACCATAAAAATAGATTTTTCGTCAGATAACAAAGGATATGTAAAAGACAGGATTTGGTACTATTTACACGAAGACTGTCCAAAAAAAGGAGTGCAATGTTTTCTGGTTAATTTTACACTTACATTATACGTATTTTTTATTTATACATATATTTTGTATGTACATACATACAAATACGTATGTGTGTATGTAATTTATTAGTATGTGTGAGTTTCGTATTTCCGCCATAACTTTAAAATGCCTGTACAGATTTGGATATACGTTTTTTTTACGTAAAAGTATTGAGACAAACAAAACACTCTCCTGATGGTAAAAGATAACGCATGCCCATAACCATTGCAGCGACACACAGAACATTGAGTAGCAAAACTAAGTCCAGTGCAACGCTTCTTCAACGCTCGTTACTATGAGACTTTTGATGATAACAACAGCCCTGTATTTTCGCTAGCTGGAGGACCTTTCATACCGGAACACTGATGTTTACGCACTAGTGCTTGGCGGCAGAATATCAGGTACTGCAGTGGTACTTACCTGGTAAGGAAAGGTATATTTCAACTGAGTGTATTATTGTAAATTTGCCAGTTTCTAAGAACCCATCAGTCAATGACGGTTTGGGCAAGATTGCAGAACTGAAGTTTCTCTAGAAGGTCTTAATATTTAAATCGTTCAATTGTAACTCGGACCCCGTCTTTCTAGATATTATGTAAAAACGCCGCATAACAAAATAATGCTTTGTTACATAACGTCCAAATCAATTTATAGTCGCGGTATAATATTCACGCTTTCGAAGTTGATATTAAAGTTTTTACCAGTCAAGTGCCTCTGACTAGACTTACATACTCACTTACATACTTTGGATATAAGTAAATCGAAATACTTTCTTTTATACCAGAAAAACTAGAAGTACCATAAATCTCTTACGCATAATTTGCTGAAATAATAATGTTATAAATCTTTAACAGAAAACCAACTTCAATATGTTTATGAATGGAAATAAATATCGTATTCCTATTAGTATTCAAATTAATGTTAATGTTTTAAATAGGCATTTTCAATAGTTATTCTATGAAATATATGTATATAGAGAAACTCAAAATATTCGTATAAATAACAAAACTATGTTTGTCATTGAAACACTGGTATTGTAGAGTATAGTGTAGCTCTGTAGTTAGTGCGGTCAGTTTGCATGCCGAAGGGTGTGGGTTCAAACCTCAACAATGAGCTCGAGCTGTCGATGAAGGAAAACATCGTGAGCAAACTATAGCATAGTGGTAGGGTACTTTCTAGTATTCGGCTAGCTAGCTACTACTCTCTAGTTGAAAATCTGTCGCCAATCATACAGCTGTTCCGACGGCTTTACTTAAGAGTTAGACCCATTTTTACCATATTCGACCTGTCACCTGATGTCACATAACATCAGGTGAGAAGATATGCCAAAAATAATGATTAATCGAGCTGACTCCTCTTAAATCCGCTACCTAAATTGACAAACTTTATTGAAGTTCTGCGACATATAAACAAGATAATTATGTACATTACGTTCTATTACTAACAAACGTAATTTTTCTTTAACCCTAGTAAGTGATATATAAAATTATTAGTGAAACTAGAATTAAAATAGGTAAACTATTAAAAAATGTCTCATTAAATTTCATTAATTAATTATTTCATTTTTTAAAGAAATTTATATTATAACTACCTACTAGGTGATATTTTTAACTGATTGTGATATTGTAATTTTAAATATTTAACCAAACTTTTGTACTTATACAATATAAAACATGTCACAATAAAATGTCAAAGTTGTAATGTCACTTAACGAATACTAATACTAATGAAACAATAATAAAACAAATAAATAACTTATCAAACTAAAACAACCCGCCCCTGACCGTTCCCGGCGCAAAGGTGCCCATCACACTCGCCGCATTTCCGCGCTGAATGGCAATGGCCAACCTCTGCACCAGGAACGAACCGGAGCGGGAGTCGCCTGTCCTATCCCTAAGCCTGTGACCTATTTCGCTAATAAACTTTTTCGCCTCGGTCCCCCAGCAACCCAGAGTCTCCACTGCGACCGGTACGAAAAAGTACCCCGGTTCGATAGAGGCGTACTTGAGCCTCTTTCTATTGGCTGCGTCTTCCGCGGCAGCTGACGGGGAGTGAACGGTGCGACTCAGGTGGCTGGCAGCAACGGTGTCGACGCATGTAGCGTCCCAGACAAGGCACTTGCCGTTCTTCCAGGGCACCAGAGTCATCCCATCCGGCCTCTTACCATCAGATCTGCTCAGACCCGGAGGCTCAAGCACGCAGGGCATGTTTGCCGAGACAAGGGCTCTACGGACAATGTCGTTGAGAGCATGATGACGCGGAAACCTACCTGTGCAACGACGACAACTCAGCGCATGATGGCCATCGGCCTCCACCATAGAACCGCATGTGCACCTGTGAGGTTCACAAACACTGCAGCCCAGGCGGAGAGCTACTGCCACGCGCAGAGAGTCGTCGTCGAGCAAGGTGCCCAGGTGGGGCGAAGGCAGCGCATGTAACCACGCCCCAGATTCAGGTTGCGACACAGCCCGTAGTCTGGCCAAAGAGACTCCCGTGGCGCCCTCCAATAGACGCTTCTGGAACCGTTCCGCCCCCGCATCGTCCCACGCCCGTTGAACATGCGCCGCCTCCGGAATTGTCGCACCCGAGCTACGGGCCAACCAAGCTGACAGTGCACTTGACACAAACGGAATGCTTTCCCTGTCACCATTGGAATGCAATAGGACAGTGACAAGGTCCGCAACTCCGTGCGCCGACGCCAGGAAAGCTGGGAGGCCCACATCACGTGCACAACGCACCCCTAGACCTCCATACCGGATTGGAAGAGCCGCTTGACCCCACTGACGCTCATCCAAGGAGACATTGAGGATTGATTCCACCACCGATTTTAAGGCGTCATCAAACGATGAAACTTCCTCCGGACAAAGCCATGTAGGGGCAGTCCGCAACAGGTATGTGATCTTCGGAAGAAAATTGTCTCATTATCGAACATACATATATCGAGAGTAGCCATGACTACGTGCCGACGGCGGCGCCGCGCTCACGAAAGTGGAACGAAACGCCGAAAAACAACAACGCAGTACCGTTATTGGAAATATGTTTTAGACTGCAATTGGTCACGTACTGAACGACAAATAAAACACCTCGCAAAACAATCTCGTTAACTGCCTTTCATTACTTTTATAAAAATAGATAAAAAGTAGGAACGATAGAGATGTAGTTACTGAACCAGCGATTTGGGTCGTGTTCAGTATGATTAACGTATGGATACCTTAGATTGGAAGTACGACAGCTATCATGCCAACTGAAGATGTTTTAAGGGCTAGAACATAGAAACTACTGGTGTTTTAGGGACCATTCAACAGCAACTACAGCCATTCATTCTTAAGCAGAATTTAAGAAATTAATAACCCCTCCCCCTCCTTGTCCTTGTTAGCAAAAGTAAGCAAAGCCTTTACAATCCCATCCATGCTTCCGTAAACAATGATTTAACTAGCGGCTTTATCGCTAAAAGCGACCTAAATATCAAGACGATTCAAGAACAAATAGAAAACTATGTGGAGCAACAACAAGGAAAACAATTAGTATCATTTATATGAATTTGCTGACGTTGTCGCCAATCCGATCCCTCATCCCCTATGTCATCAAAAATAAGCAAAGCAAAGACAATCGGTGCGTACGTAATACTGGAATGATTCAAAATAAGATTCAGCAACGGTACCTACATACATTCTAATTTCATACTGCTAAGAACCTAACACGTATGACGACATACATATTTACTATTTTCCTGTTATGGTCCTTCTGGCAAACCAAAGTCTCGCCTATTTCTGTTCAAAGAACTTCTCCCTGTCCGGAGTGGAGAGCCACGGTTCGCAATGCCTAACCCCGACAGTGTTAGCTCAAACATGTTCATTAAATATGATTATGATATTATGAATATGCAACTCTTACGACAAGTAACATAAACTAGTCATATCGTTATTTCCTCATATGAAGCTTACGTTTTTTAGGAAACTAAATGACATCGGTGGGTGCCTGTCTTTGTAACATTTGGCAACATCTCCGTTTATGGGGGTTGTTGTTTCAAAAGGTTTGCATATATTGGGTATACTTGCGAAAATTAACCTTTGAGTTGTAATTTAAAATTGTATTTGAGTAATTTTGGAGGCCGTCTCTAGACGATTTATTTTAATCCCACTAATATTATAAATGTGAAATTTTGGAACGTGTAGCGGGTAACACTATGGCGCGCAGCTAGTATACCCATATATTTAATACATTGTCTCCTGGTCTATTATCAAATTGAGGAATAATGTAAGTTGTAAGATTTTCTAGGATAAGATAATTGCGAATGTTTGAAATCGCATTGCTAACTGAACCATGGATTATGTGGCCTGGCGCCAATTTTAGCACCTGCGACACCAATTTATTCAGAACCAGCATTAGGAACAGATAGGCAGGAGAGGCGGTTCATGCTGCGTGGTGGAACGATTGCTCTGGCATTTTTATACGCACGGTGTGATCGTGTCATTGACCCGTTAACGCATAAGCCCCGAGTTAATTATAAATTCGTTTCCTTACACACGCTCGCTCAGTAGAGTCAGTTCGCAAGCAAACATAACTAGATGACATTTTCCTAATTAGCGAAATCACGAACAGACACTGCAAATGCACTGACAACATCTAAGCAAAAAAAAATAAAGCTTGAGGTAACACAGAGCGCAATGATACCATTCACCTTATAAGGCAATTAAACACGCATGAAACCACTATGGAATCTAGCCAGACAATTAATTAACTGAGATTAGAACTTAATGATATCAATTACGATGTACAATGTTTAAGTGCTATTCAGTGATGATAGAGTATAAAAAACTCATGCCTCGATGGTAAAAGTGGAAAGAATCTAGACCATTCGACGCGCGTTTCCCACGGTCAAGTTTGTAGCAAGAGAAAACATTAAACATAGTCATACAATTTATTGACACCTACTGATTCTCAGTAAAGTATTAAAGACTTCCTGTAGAAATTGTTTCTTGCATTATTAATCTGTGTTACTGGTCTGACACACTGATAAGGCAATGACAATGCCGTGACCCAAAGCAATGAGTAATTTGGGAAAGGTATTACAAAAGATGAAGCAATTAATAAAAAAACTTAACATTGACAGAATATATACCATTATGACGCTGATAAGTTAATAGACAACATACACTTCCCTATAGATACAGCTAATCTAGTAAGAGTTCAAAGATCTCACGTACGGAAACAATCTCTCGCCGTAAAAGGTCGCGCTCGTGAAACGGCGGCTAAGGTCGAGGCAGCTTTCTTACAAACCACTGGTATACTTATAGCAGATTAGATGATAGATATAAATAACAAAGAAAGAACTTTACTAAACGCTATAGTTCAAAAACAAGTGAAAGTTTAATCTCGTAGCAGGTAGCTAATTAGAATATTTTCTGTGAACATCGCATTAATAAAAAATCGATTAAACAAATCACATGAATATCGAGATCATGCCATGTACAACAATGTGCAACAACCACGTGAATAGCACTGTCACGAATGCACGACCGGAATGGAATACTTTATCAGCGATCGGTTGCGGTAAATTGGCATAAAGGCTCACGATGCTAGCTTTTCGATCGAAGTTCGTGCTCGTTTAACTAGGATTAGAAATGGAGTACTTGGAATAGATGAATATATGGTACATCAGACATCTTCAAGAAATTAATGGTAAGATATAACACATGTCCATGACCATTGCAGCAATACACAGAACTTTGACTAGCAAAATAAAGTGAGACCTTGAGACTTTCGATGGCTAGTCTCAACAGCCCAGTAATTTTGCTAGTTGCAGTACCGTTCCAACCGGAACACAGTAAATGTATACACACTACTGCTTGGCGACAGAACATCTGGTACCGCGGTGTTATCTACGTAGATGTTGTATGCTAAGGAGATCTACCACCAAGTTATCAATCTGTCTAGATCGTATCTTTTAGCTTCATTAGCAAGATTCATAAAAACTGTTACTAATTTTATAACTTCATAATTAATTCCTATAATTCATTAAAGATAGTTTCCTTATTTGATTTAGAGAAAGATGATACTATTCAGACTTATATACGTGCTGATTCCTACTAGAGAATACTTGATCAGTAATCTATTTCGCTTCGCTTCGCAAAGTGGTTTCCGCACAAAGTAAAAGTAATGATTTGGCCAACCCCCGAGGCAGTTTCGCAAAACGGCCGTGGCCCACTTATGTATAACAACAATTCGCGCTTAAACATAACATTATTAATAGACTTCTGTTCCGGTGCACAATTGTAAGCCTTCTTATCAGAAACAGTGATGCTCAGATACTTCAACCTGATTTCAGTCACATTTCTTGAACTGGCTAAGATACAACGTTACAACGTTTTAACACGACTTGGCTAGCCTTTATCCAAGGTACACTTTTATTTATACTACATATATGAGGATTATTTGAAATTAGACACCAATTAACAAATAAGAGAAACGCTCAAGAGACATTAGGATGTTATTTTTCAATTAGGACCCTGACAGAAACGGAGAAGGAAAAATACCAAGACAATCATCCATCAAAATTAAGAAATGTGTTTGTTTTGTTTTTATTTAAAAGTAATAAGACCAACGAGACCTTCTCCTTATTGTAAGATATAACGACCATCCATGACCATTGCAGCGCTACACATAACTTTAAGTAACAAAACAAAGTCCAGGGCATCGCTGCTTTGACGCTCATTACTTTGAGACTTTAGATAGTTAGTCTCAACAGCCCTATAATTTCGCCAGCCGCAGGACTGTAATTTCGCTAGGTGCACTACCCTTTAAACTGGAACAAAAGTATGTTTACATAGAACTGCAGAATATCTGACATAATCTCCTGATAAGAAAAGCTACCACCAAGTAAACGTGATGTATAGAATAATAAACGTTCCTGAAATAGCAAGATATCTACTCGATGTAAACGAAGAATTGAAGAATCTTGCAATTTTTTGTAAGGCATTGACAGTTGAATCAAAATGACAAAGATATTAAAACTGATAGGCGTAAAAGTAATCGTGCATAAGTGTAGAGCGTTGCATTGTTCGAAAATAACGAGGTAGCTGGAAGGTCGCCTCGTGGATCGGGTTTGTGAGTCAGCGCTGTGCCAGACGAGCGGCGCCCGCGCAATGAGATGGACGACGAGACCAAATAATTAAGCATGCACTTTTCTATCGTAAATATTCTTAGAATTCAAAGAGCAGAATTATAGAAAATCAAAATATGATTGGGTTAATTGAATTAATTACCACAACAGGAAGATTACCAACAAACTATTGAAGTTGCAAGACAAACCTTCGTCTTTTAGTAGGTCTTATAACCGGTCCTTGCAATTTGCATAGTCACATGTATAAACTGGGATCCACGGATAACCTTTTTCTGCCTTCAGAAGAACGAAACTGTAGAGCATGTGTTGCGGCACTGTAAAGCCACAGTAGAAACAAGGGTTGCTACTAGACAGCGTTGGGTTTAATTTTCAACTATAACAAAACGTAGATTTGGGTAGATCGTCCTTCCACCTTTACTTGAAAAAACAATCAAGACTAAAATTGGAAACCCTCAAAGGAAAACTGGTATTAAACGTGTGCATAATAATTATTTATAAATTTACGCGTCACGGTCAACAATCTAGGTTACCAGTCTGATTGCATTGGAGACGAGATAAGAAAACATTTTGAGCTGCAATATCTAGATCATTGATAACAGTAAGTCCCGGGATGTGGATTTTAAATATCGCAAATAAGAAAGAATATCCAGCTTTGCCAAGAGATAGTGAACAGTAAATAGAAGCAATAAAATAACACTATTTGTAAGTTAGAAAAAAATGTTATTTACTATGGATTTGTCATCAAATGAAAAGAATTTACTTAAAGGATACAAGATGAGAGAGTAAAAAATAAATATTTAAACATTGGATAATACTTTACACTGTGCCATCTATTCCCAAATTAAGCAAAGCTTGTAGTATGGGAACTATATAATTGATATAATACTCATATACTTTTTTATTAAAGTTGTACGTGGTACCTACCTACTATGTTTGTCAGATTTTTATCCTATGTAATAAACAATCGAACCCACGCCTTTCAGTTCCAGAAGCAGAGCTACTACCAAATGAGCATTGATTAATGTAAAACACTAACAAATACGTGTATACATAGTAGCTTCAAAAAGTATGTACTAGAGCGATTTTATAAATAAATTTAATATAAATAAATAAATATACAACGGATATACAGAACACCCAGCACGAATATTACTGGTGCTTAAGCACCAATTTAAGCAGCGATTTTTTTTTGTTCTAACTGTTTACTCACTTCCCACAATACAAGATTACAGGACAATTTGTATTTTACACAACCACTTCAAATTACAATAATTTTTGTCATGACGAAACACCTAAATCTTCTTTCACCAAAAAGTCGTCATTAGTAAATGATGGGACACTGAAAAGGTTGTCAAGTAAAATTAATACTTTGTACATCATTGTTGATAAGTATTTTATTTACGGTTTAATCTAGCAGAACATAAATACTGTAATATTATAATTACGAAGATTGTATAGAGAACGTCAGATAACATCTATAGTGATGATGTAAGCTAATCAAACAAAATGACTCCTCACTATCGAAATTCTAACGTACTCATAGGAATGCACTATGAAAATAAATTTAGTCTTCGGTTTTTTATAAGTACCTACTTAACATGGAAAAAGCGGCTTTATATCCAAGCATTGTATGGCATTGACGAATTAAAAAAATAAATAAAAATGTATAACTAGGCATTATTATGACGACATGGATTTAAATCTATTCGGTATTTCTATACATACATAAGTACATGTTTATTTAGGCCAAATCAGAATACTACTCGTGAAGTTTGTTTGAATATTCAAACGTTGGTAAATTTGTTTATTTTAAAACTAGATGTCGCCCTTGAAATTAGCAAAGCGCCTAATCAAAGACGTTGGTTGTCACCAAAAAGTATTAAAAAATTAAAACAAATAAATCTGCGTCAGATAAAACAGGTTTAAGTCCTTTACAGAGTTCACTACTTTGTCATAGAATAAAATATTGTTGATAATAATTGTAAAGATGCTGAGAGTTTGCATAAGTTAAATATAGCCCTACAAGCTGGTACTGAGGATTTTTTTTATATTGTAGATTAGGCTTGCGTTTGACCGCCATCTCGCCTGATGTTAAGCGAAGATGCGGTCTCTGGTGGAGCACGCTCGCCTAAAAGAAACCGATTCATTCGCGACTTAAGGCCCCCAGATTGTATCTAACAGGGAACACCCACTCGGGTACCAAATTCCATTGTTTAGCGTGCTAATTAAATGGCTATGAGCATTGGAAATGTAATGTAACGTTGATCACGGCGCCCTTGCCGTTTGCAGCCAAATCTCTTCCCCCAAAACCCAATATAGATAATTCAGAGAGACGATCGTGGACACTGAATATGGAAGCGGTGTCAAACTCTGCGAGAGGTTTTGAATTAGTCAAAATTAACTCTGAATATCTTACACGTAACACTTCTAATATGGTCATGATTAGTAATAGAAATACGATGTGGATTTATGGCTGTTTATATTGTTAGCTTAGTGGCAGACAATGACAACCTGCCGCTTACAGAGAAGCCCCCATCGGCACTGTTATGTTACAAGCGGCCTACATATCGTGCTAAGTCGATATTTTACTGCTTTGCTGACGTCACAGACAGATAACAATGGAAACTGAATGGAAATTGGAGCCCCAGAATAGATGGTGGCCCTCGTTTCTGGTGAAAAGCTTTGAATATTTCAATAGGTTTTGTGTTCAGACTTTATTTGATAGCATTTATATTGCCAGCAGGTATAGCCGTTTCGCGGAATTTTTATTAAATATATATTTTATTAATATGTTTGAAAGCAATTTGTTTTGTTAACGTGTAGATTTTAGCCGCAGTATCCGCCAAGCAGTAGTGTACAAACATTACTGTATTCCGGTGTTAAGGGTACGCAGCTAGCGAAACCTCAGGTCTATTGAGACTAAACATACATCCTACATTATGTCTCAAAGTAATGAGTGCCAAAGCAGAAATACCCTGGACTTTGGTTTGTTACTCAAAGTTCTGTGTATCGCTGCAATGGTCATGGACAGGCGTTATCTCTTCCCATAAGGAGAGTGTCTCGTTAGTATCATTACAGTAACATGCCTAAACAACTTCCTGCTAAGGAGATCTACCACCAAGTGTTTTGTTATTCAAAATACTAGGCAAGGGTTATTTTTTACCATCAAGAGTGTGTTTTATTACATTGACCCACATTAAAAAAATGTTCGTTTGTTCTATTTGGCTATGGAAACATTGTGACGCAAGGACGGACGTTTTAAGTTGTCTCGGGACATTACATGGATACTGATTTGGGCATGAAAAGTTATACTCTGTCGAACTACTTTTGGCATCTTTGTGGGCGAGAGCCTATTACAGTAATATCAACCACAAAAACAAGACTCTAAAGTTTTTGGTTGGGACACAATACAGACAACACCCGGACTCAAAGCAGATCCATTACTCAATTTTTCTCTGGAATCCGCTGGAATACCAAGTGGGGATATTCGGACGCCGAAACGGTACGGTGCAACTGTGGGGCGCTGGCTCCTGCGCAAACCATGCAGCACCTTCTGTCGTGCCCTTGCTGTCCAGACTCCTACACCATGGAAGCCACCTCCCGCGGTGTTACAGTGGCTAAACACTGGGAGAAAACCATCTAATAAAAAAAAAACAAAATCGACTCGACGAAGAAGCGGAAACTGAACCAGAGATGTAGCTCAGTGGATAGCGCGGTCGGTTCACATGCCGAAGGCCGTGGGTGCAAACCCCAACAATGAGCTTGAGCTGCCGCTAAAGGAAGTCGTGAGGAAACCATAGCATGCTGTATTTTCTAATACTCGGTTAGCTAGCTACGACCCTCAAGTTGAAAATCTACCGCCAAGCATGTAACGGTGTTCCGACAGCCTCACTTGAGAGCCAGTTGCATTCCAAACTAATTGTGATTTACCATCTTCACCGTTAGCTCGGGTAAGGTCTGGTCAAACACATAACTTGTCAACCATAAAAAAAACATAGCAACCACTGAACCACACAGGTTGCTGTATCTATTTTTTTTAACTTAAATATTTTGCAGTAAGTCAACACGACATCATTTGCCTTTGAAGTGTCATCTTTGTATAGCAGGGCTCGCTTCGATAAATACTAGTTGACGTTACAAATTCCGTTCCACTGAGACGGACTATCAATACCAAAGTATATGTTTTTTTTTTTTTTTATGGTTGTCAGGCTAGTTGTTTGACCACAGCTCACCTGATGTCAAGTGAAGGTGTGGTCGAAGATGGTAAAGCACACCTAGCCTGGAATGGAACTGGCTCTCAAGTGAGGCTGCCGGAACACACCGTTAGATGCTTGGCGGCAGATTTTCAACTTGAGGGTGGTAGCTAGCCAGCCGAGTACTAGAAAGTACCCTACCACCATGCTATGGTTTCCTCACGATGTTTTCCTTCACCGGCAGCTCAAGCTCATTGTTGGGGTTTGAACCCACGCCCTTCGGCATGCGAACCTACCGCGCTAACCACTGAGCTATCATCGCTACAAAAATTGTTACTACAAATGTTTACTTTAAAAAAAAACACATACTTAATTGGTTTAGAAATGGCATCACGACGAGTAGTACTACTCGTCGTGATGCCAATAAAAGTTACACACGCAATCATACATAATAATTATGCACAATCCAATTAGTCTAGATCGCTTTTAGCTATAAGGCCGCCACTTGTGGCACTACATAAGGTTACAAGACATTTAGAGAAAACATTTTTTTTTCATGATTGACAGGCTAAGTGTTTGACCACAGCTCACTTGATGTTAAGTGTGGTCGAAAATGGTAAATAAACTGAGCCTGGAATTGAACGGGTTCTCAAGTAAGATTGTCAGAATATACTGTTATGTGATTGGCGGCAGATTTCCAATTTGCAAGGTGGTAGCTAGCCAGCGGAGTAGGTACTAGAAACCACCATGCAATGGTTTATTTCCCGATTTTTACCTTCACCGGCAGTTCATCAAGCTCATTTCTGGCGTTTGAACCCACGCCCGTAAACCGACCGCGCTAACCACTGAGCTATAATCGCTACAAAACATGAAATCGCTGCTAACTCTAAATCACATGATTCACGTGTCCTCCTATTTTAAAAAACATAAACAAATCTAACTCGAAACATAATATAGTAGTAGTTGCTAAAATGGTTAAAATTAAAGAGCGACAGTCGCACTGACGGCCCGGGGCCTAGCAATGACATCAGAAGTAGGAACCACTCCGCCGCCCACGACTCGCCCACGGAAGCCGGAGCCTTGCAAAACCAATGCTAGGCTCTGTATCTGTAGCCTGTATGATATTTGCGAAATCTGCTGCAGCGTGATTAAAAATCTAGGACATTCCACTGAGATTTCAACATAAAAATAAAGCTAGATAATCATTCGGATCAATTGAAACAGTCGCTTACAAAGACTTAGGATTTTATCTTTGACTTGTTCTTGAAGCGAGAGAATGCTGTTTTCTTACAGCAGCCAAAAAATCATGGTATTATTATAAATTGCCAATCGGTTCGAAAAGAAAAACTACGCTAACTGTAGCAGGATGGTATTTTCCACAACAAAATAAAATAACAAAAGACACGCATAACAGCATATTCTAATTTTTGTTCTAGGTGGTCTCCTGATCTAGGTAGGTACCACCACAGTACCAGATATTCTACTGCCGAGCTGTAGTGTATAAATAAACATTACTGTGTTCCAGTTCGAAGGGTTCTACAACTAGCGAAATTACAGGGCTGTTCAGAAAGAAAGTCTCAAAGTAATGAGGGCCAAAGCAGTGATTGAGTGGCAAAACAAAATACAGTGCATTTTGTTTTGCCACTCAAAGTTCTGTATATCGCTCCATTGGTCATCGACAGTTGTTATCTCTTACCATCAGGAGAGCATCTAGTTCGTCTCATTACTATTACATTAAAAAAAAACTAATCATTATTATTTACTTGGTACTCGAGACGAATTTAAAGTTCCTACGTTATCAGAGAGGATTCAAAAATGTCTTTGGTGACTTTGTGTGTCTACTTAAAAAAGTACTGATGAGAATGTTATAAAGTAAATTCATTTTACTCTTAGATAAGCTTCGCTAACAAGACGAGAAACGGTGATTCAACACCAATGAGCGACAAAGTTGAACGCTACGATAATTGGTGCGCAAACGTCGCCAATTGGGGATAACGACGCAAGTCGATGAACTGGAATCTAAGGATCGTCAGATGACTTGATGAGGGTATTGTCGGACTTGGCGGAAGAATGAGGTCGGTGATTGCATCTTGCTTTATCTGGTGAAAGTATCGGTACTCGTGCGACGTTGTATCGGATGCACGCTTGCAGCTTACAGACGCAGATTCTAGATGAGCCAACAGTTTTTTTAAGGTAAACAGGCTACGTGTGATCGAAGATGGTGAACACACTTGGAATGGAGCTGACTTTAAAGTGAGGCCGCCGGAACACAGCTTTAGATACTTGGCTGAAGATTTTCAACTTGAGGTTGGTAGCTTGCTAGCCGAATACTAAAACTAGTACCCTACCACCATGCTATGGTTTCCTGATGTTGTCCTTCATCGGCAGCTCAAGGCATTGTTGGTTTGAAACCACGCCCTCCGTGTGAACAGACTGCGACAACCACTGTGCTATCATCGATTCAAAATATTACTTGAAAGATCTATTCTTTTGCAAATAGAATTTTAATTTATTATGCTAAGTTAGAAATACTTGTGGTTGTCTCTGGAAGAAAAACAATTGTTTAACTTTGTGGAACTGGCTGGCACCCGTACTAGTACCTAACTAAACTGTGCTACAGGCGCCAGAATATGCAGAAAGTGTAGGATGAAGAAAAATATTTCGCTACTAATAATGTATATTATAGAAACTCACCAACAGAATACGTCCATAATAACGATAAAACCCTTTGGAAAACCCAAGCAAAAAATTTTTTGATAACGCCGAAACAGTACATGTTCTCGAAGCATTGATTGTAAACTGTTGAGATTAATTGACAAGGCTACTGATCCGTTTAGTGCCCAGCGGTGGGCGTTGAAGGCTGAAGAGCCTCTTGATTCTCTTCAATAGCTTACTAGTCTAAAATAGTTTTAAAGTTCTATAAGTGTTTAGATAACTCTGTTTTATATACGACTAGAGGACGCCTCGCGGTTTCACCCGCGTAGTTCCCGTTTCCGTGGGAATACAGGGATAAAAAGTAGCCTATGTCACCCGGGGATAGTGTAGCTTCCCAACGGTGAAATAATTTTTGAAATCGGTCCAGTAGTTTCGGAGCCTATTCAATACAAACAAAAAATCAAATATATCTTTATAATTAGTGTAGATAGATTTTTGTTTTGTTTTTTTTTTATGTAAAAGTATTGTGACGAACGAGACGCTCTTTTGATGGTGAACTTTGAGTAACAAAGCGAAGTCCAGGACATCGCTGATTTAGTGTTCATTACTTTGAGACATTCGATGGTTAATTTCAACAACCCTGTAATTTCGCTAGCTGAAGTACACACACACAGCACTAGAAGACAGACTCAATTGATATTGAATTAAAAAAAAGAACATGAAAAGGACAACAGTTTTGCAACGGCAAAGTTTGTCCTTCAAGTTTGTATGGAACCGTTGCTGCGCGAGTCCGACTCGCGCTTTGTCGGTTTTTTAGAAAAGTCAACACAAACAAGAGCGTCCACTAAGTAGAACACGTAAAGACTATAATTTTCAATCAGAGAGTAACTACAGATAAGATGGAGAGTAATTTTCTCTTGTACACAATTTCCTTAGCTATTTGTCACATCATTATTTCAAAGAAATTAGACCCACTTCCAAGTATGGAAAACATCCTGACTTACAGAATTATCGCCTTCAACCGCAAGTTGTTTAATGTTGTTGCCACGATACCAAAGATTACCCGCCGCAAACACTTTATTTCTAGCTAACACTTTTGTTTGGGTTTAGAAAGTATTATGCTACTGCCGATATGAAATAAAACTTTTACGCTGAACAAATTACACATTAAACTTTGACAAAAGCATTACGGTCTTCGACACACGTTATTTTATATATACATACATTCGTTTCTACAGTTCTTTTTAATATTTTACGAACTAACTTCAATAGATCGAAAAAATATGTACCTGTAAGTTTTTTTTTAATGTCTGTTATTTATTTTTGTATGTATTGGTAATTGTATTGAAATATGTTTTATCTTATAACTTTTTTTTTATGGTTGACAGGCTAGGTGTTTGACCACAGCTCACCTGATGTTAAGTGAAGGTGTGATCGAAGATGGTAAAGCACGCCTAGCCTGGAATGGAACTGGGTCTCAAGTAAGGCTACCGGAACACACCGTTAGATGCTTGGCGGCAGATTTTCAACTTGAGGGTGGTAGCTAGCCAGTCGAGTACTAGAAAGTACCCTACCACCATGCTAAGGTTTCCTCACGATGTTTTCCTTCACCGGCAGCTCAAGCTTATTGTTGGGTGTTGAACCCACGCCCTTCGGCATGCGAACCTATCACGCTAACCACAGAGCTATCATCGCTACAAATAAAGTATTGTCTATTGTCTAAAATTGATTGAGTCAACGTAAATATTTGAAATTTTTTTTTGCCCTAAAATTACACTTTGAAAGTAGGACGGAACAAACACCGATAGATAAATGATTACTATCTAGCCGAATCAGTTTTGAGTACTACTTTCGGTTCTAAGTACCTACTAGAGTCAACGCCTATTAACCTAAAAAAAGTGCCACGCCTTGAATTTCCTATTCATCGTCGATTATTATTGATAACTAAAGCCTGTTCTACATACGGATAGATAATCACTAAAGTATCAATAAATATAATATTACCTTATACAGTATACACACACTGTTTTTAATTGTGACCCTAAAAAGAATGTTTGGAAATTGTCATTATTTATTTATTTATCGAGTTAAAAACGTATGTATACACCCAGTTACAATTACCTCACAATTATTTCAGATAGGTACATTACATGTCAAATTTTAAAAATTACGGTAGCATGCTAATTAGTCGCAATGTTAAAATTATACAAACCAAAAATAAATCAAATGTCAAAGGTATGCAGCAAAATATATGCCACAAAAATAATAACTTTTTCAACCTGAGGGTTGTAGCTAGTACCTACGGTCTCCTTACAATATTAATATTCAACGGCAACTCAAGCACATTGTTGGGGATTGAACCCACACCCTTTGGCGTGCGAACCGACCGCGCTAACCAATGAGCTTTCATCGCTACAAAACGTCTTTTCAACACTACAGGTAGTACATATTTCTGTCGTATTTTGTCGGAATTCCGATCGAAAATAATTTATATATTCAAATATAGCATAGACTTGATTTATATATACCTATATTCGTTATTAATGATTTGTAAGTACAAGAAGGCATTCAAAAGTTATTCCACGACAAGAGCACACTCCTACGCACAGCAGGTGACATCATAAAGTAAAATCGAAAGCTGCTTGTTGTCTATTTTTGTGTTCGGTATTGCAATTCAGTATGCAACTAGTTACGTAAGAAAATTTTAACGCGAAATACGAACGTCTGTTTGAGTGTCATCAATGACGTTTTAATATTTTCTTAAATCCCAACTATTATGTATTATTTGAGAACTAGTCTTTTTACTAATGTAATAGTAATGAGACGTACGAGACGCTCTCCTGATGGTAAGAGATAACGCCTGTCCATGACCATTGCAGCGATACACAGAATTCTGTGTAGTCAAACAAAGTGCAAGGTTATCACTACTTTGGCGCTCATTACTTGTGAGACTTTCGATGATTAGCCTCAACAGCCATGTAATTTCGCTAGCTGCAGTACCCTTAAAATCGGAACACAGTAAAGTTTACGTACACTACTGCTTAGCGGCAGAATATCTGGTACTGCAGTGGTGCCTACCTAGACGACCTCCTGCTAAAGAGATCTATCTACCACCAAGTAGGTGTATTTGGGCGTAATAATTTTTATGTAAAAGTAATGAGACGAACGAGACGCTCTCCTGATGTTAAGAGCTATAACGCATGTCCATAACCTTTGCAGCGATACACAGAACTTTGAATAACAAAACAAAATCCAGACTTTTGGCGCTTATTAATATGAGACTTCCAAAGATATGTCTCGACAACTCTGTATCGCCGCTAGCTAAAGTACCATTGTAACAGGAATACAGTAATGTTTACACACTCTTGCTTGACAACAGAATATCAGGAACTGCGGTGGTACCTATCTAGATATAAGACTAAAGACATTTAAATTGTTCACTAAAATACAAAACAATAACAAAAACTCGTTATCTAATACATTGAAATAGCTGAAGCGAAATCTGCACATGCCAAATAGTTTCCTCTCACGGAATCACAAGCATCGGATACCAAAAAAAGTTAGCTCATCTGCAAACAAGTTCTATGACCGTAAGTAAGTAAGTACTATAGAATTGCGTAATTAGAACTTTCGTTTGACAAAAATAAGAGTTTATTTTCACGGCATAACAACGTTTCGCCCACGTGGCAGTGACGCAACTTAAGGTCACTAGACCAGCTAAGCTAGTTACGGTACCAACTCACCTTGTTTACGATATTATCTACGTGTAATACTTATCGTGGTTTCACTAACTAACATCGGACTCGGCACGAGCCTGCAACGATAGCCACCAATTAACTATGCTAAGTTATAATTGCGAATCGCATCTGATGAGTTACATTGCTGCAACTGATTTTTTTTTTTTTTAATGTAAAAGTAGTGATACGAACGATACGCTCTCCTAATGGTAAGAGATGACGCATGTCCATGACCATTACAGCGATACACAGAACTTTCAATAACAAAACAAAGTCCGGGGCATCGCTGCTTTGGCACCCACTACTTTGAGACTTTCGATGGTTAGTCTCAACAGCCCAGTAATTTCGCTAGCTGCAGTACCCTTCACACCGGAACACAATAATGTTTGCACACTACTGCTTGGCAATAGAATATCTGGTACTGCGGTGGTACCTACCTAGACGACCTCCTGCTAAGGAGATCTACCACCAAGTAAATACTTTACGGAGGAAACTGTTCTTGAGAAATGTCTTAAGATCGATGCCGCAAACCTGTTTCACAAGATCGAGTGGTTGATCTCTGAGCTCATAAATGGTACGAGTACCTTGTACTGTTTATAAGGAAATACAAATATCTTCTACAATTTCATTAGGGAACAAAATGAATTACCTTTTCAAAGAAGTACACTGAATTATTTCATGTCCAAGGTTTTTCTTGTGACGAGCTTGAAGACTAAAATGGTTATGCACAATCCAAGGTTTAATATCGATTCTCATAATAAAGGCATGTACGATGTTAATTGTATGCATTTATTATTTACTAGCTTATGCCCGTGACTTTAGCCGCGTCACCTTCAGAATTATGTGAGTGAACTTGCCTGCATGCGAAGAGAACTCCCATTTATTTTTGATCTGCTAAGTTCACTCACATTTCAGAATTAAGTTCAAAGAGAAATGAAACATGCGTAAGTAACAAATAAGCAGTAGTCATGAAACTTGCACAATTTTATTATTAGACTAGCGGACGCCTCGCGGTTTCACCCGCGTAGTTCCCGTTCCCGTGGGAATAAAGAAACAAAAAGTAGCCTATCCCCCGGAGATAGTGCAGCTTCCTAACGGTGAAAGTATTTTTGAAATCGGTCCAGTAGTTTCGAAGTCTATTCAGACAAATCAAATATTTCCTCTTTATAATAGTGTAGATTAAAATAGGTAAATGATACATTTTATCCCCGAACCAAGTTCGATAAGACGCATCTATAATTGTATGCCAAATTTCAAATGGATACGCCGCCCAGTTGTTTATTTTTTTTTTAAATCCCACAGGATCCTAACATTTATCTGTTTTAAAAAGTTTTATTCACATGTAATGTTAATCCAGGTAATAAACATCATTAACAATGTCATTTCTTTTTGTTTTGATCTTTTCTTTTGTGAAGTCAATATTTGTATTGTTTTATTTTGATTATGGTTATTTGTCTGAATGTTTGGTCGCATAATAATTTCTGTGTCGTAAAGTGATAATTAATAATAGGTAAGAAGTCAAAGATTTGCATGCCAAAAGGCAGAATATGGCGCTCAATTAATGTACTCCTTCCAACTACTTTGTATACCCACATACTCAAATAAATAATATGAATATAATAACATAAATACATATGTGCTAAATCCGTTCTTTTTTTTTATGGTTGACAGGCTTGTTGTTTGACCACAGCTCACCTGATGTCAAGTGAAGGTGTGGCCGAAGATGGTAAAGCACACCTAGCCTGAAATGCAACTGGCCCTCAAGTGAGGCTGCCGGAACACACCATTAGATGCTTGGCGGCAGATTTTCAACTTGAGGGTGGTAGCTAGCCAGCCGAGTACTAAAGTACCCTACAACCATGCTTTGGTTTCCTCACGATGTTTTCCTTCACCGGCAGCTCAAGCTCATTGTTGGGGTTTGAACCCACGCCCATCGGCATGCGAACCTACCGCGCTAACCACTGAGCTATCATCGCTACTGAATTCAGGGTTTTTGCGTGATTGACTTACAAACATCTAAAACGTACAAACTTTCACATTTATAATATTAGTAGGATGTACTTACGAACTGATGTTGAGCGATTTAGTAATCGATTATAATTATACTCGATGTTAATTCGCGATGTGAAACATTGCACGTTCAATTCGATATATGTATTTATATACGAACGATACAAACTGACGGACAGACCGTTTATAAATCGTAGAGAATAAAAGACTTATCTTGGCAAACGTTTGAAATAACTATTTCCAAAACTTATTTACTCTATTCAACAACAAAAACGAAATTATGACCACGGAAACGATAACCTAAAAGGGGCCGTTCAAGTATTACGTAAGCACCAAGGGGGGGTGGGGGGGTCTCTGTTTTGCTTATTTTGGATGACATGGGGGGTGGGGGGGTCTAGATGATGATTACGTCATCGTTAGTTATTTAAGTTTTTTCGGGGATTCCCGCAAATAATACATATGCGTAGGCACTCGCTTTGAGAACTGATTAGGGGAATTACCGCGCATTAGGGAAATTACCGTGCGCTATTCACTTGTCTAATAATTCACTCTCGTGCCGGCCGGCTGCAAGTGCGCATCTATCAGTATTGTTTTGTTTGGATTCTAAACGTATTGTAAGCATTGAAAGTTATCATTTGTGTTTATGTTGATGCAATTAGCCAAAGTTTAACGTTTTAATTATTTAAATTTAAATATCTTATTAGAATGTCATATCATATAGACAAATCCAAGTTATACCAAAAACTGTTCGAAAGTTTTAAAAAATCTCATACTGGGACGAAAGTGCAAAATGTACAAAAGTTAGTTAACGAAGTTTGGCGAAATTATAAATTACAAGCAAAGTCAGATAAGGAACTAGATATTATTGTATCTAAGAGAATTGAAGAAGAATTGCAAGCGGCGACTAAAAATAAATCCAATCTGCTTCATTTTTTTTCCAAGGTGAGTAAATATAAGTACAAAGTTTCTCTTTACGTTCTGTAACAATTAAAACGATTTATGAGTAAAAAATATGATGGCCTATCTCAAAGTAAAAAGGTAAATGATTGATATTTTATTTCTTAAGATCGACTCCGGCAATTGGTCACAAAATACACGGTGTTTTCAATATCTGTATGTGAAGGGTTTCTGTGGGGAAAAGCTTTCAATAATATTTAAACGCTGGTTTTATTAAATACGGTGAATTTATGTAGCTTAATAAGAGAATATCCAGCAGAACTCTTAGAAATTTTTCATTTTTAGGCAACGTCTTCTACCAGTAAACCTGCAGAAAAAACACAAATTATACAGCCATTTTCTAACATTGAAAAACAGAAAGAAGATAAAATTAAAACCGGCAATGAATCACAAGAGCAACGCGAAAATAATAATAATGCAGATAAACAAAGAGCAAAACCTTCTCAAGAAGCTTTGAAAAATAAGATTACTCTACTCGAAAAAAATCTGAACGCTTTGTATTCTGCCAGAGATACTATGCCAAATTGCGCTGAAGTTGATAAACAGATCATTAAGTTGCGCGAGGAACTAAAAACAGCAAAAAATACTTTAAACAGGAAGATTCAAAACGCAGTTGCCCAGAAGAAACACAGGGATGGTATGAAAAGAAAGTTAGAAGATATTTGTCAGGAAAATCCTGAAATAAAAAGAAGACTATCTCTGAGGGATTCAGTAGGACATCCTAAACTTGAAAGCGATCAACCATTACTATTGAAAACAATTGCGGATATAGCTTTATTTGGGAGTGCATGTGATGACAGGAGACGAACGGAATCTATTCACAGCGTAAAAACTCTTGACGAACTCACACAAGAACTGCGTAAACTAGGATTTGACATTAGTCGCAGTGCGACATATCTTCGTTTGATTCCCAGAAAATCGAATTCTACAGAGGGACGAAGACATGTATCGACAGTCCCTGTTAGGCTCATTCGTGCTCAAACTGATCACCACAAGAGCCACTTAGATAGCAAGTCACATCGAGAAGATCCATAAAAAAGTAAACACGCCCACAGAGGGAAAAGTTAGACCTGTAAGAGTCGCTGCTCGTCGTGCTAATGAACTGATGTGCATTATTCAAAATTTAGAGCACCAAGATGTTGAATGGCTCGATGAGAGTGACGTAGACATTCCAAAATCGGATGAAAGTGAGCAGACTCACAACACTGAGCAGCAATCCAATGTCATCGATAACTTAGAATCATGGATTCAGGTTTCATGGACTGAAGACTGTTAATGTGTTCCGAAAATATTCTTTATGTTAGTTATGTTCTTTATTTCTGATTATATTTTTTTGTCATTTACTCTATGTGTATCAGTTAAACCTAATATTTTCATGAATTTTCCTATTTTAAAAATAACAATATAAAAAAACATTTATTACTAAAAATGTTTACGTAAGCATAGGGGGAGGGGGTAAGTGCTTTGCTTACTTTTGATGACAAGGGGGGCGGGGGGGTAAAAAATGGTAAGAAATCTGCTCACGTAATACTTGAACGGCCCCAAAGCCGTTAAAAGATCAAATACAAATATTTTATTGTGATACCAGTTACTGGTCATTTTTACATTCATATTTAAAAATACCATTAAAAATTTAATTAATAAATGAATACCATAACACATGTCAATATAATAAGTAATAGTATGTAAAATATGTCAATATGATTTTTTTTAGGTGGAACTTAATTTAATACCGTTACTTACTTAATTTAATAGTTATTAGTCTTTGTCAGACTAATAACAACTAAAAAATGTATGTATGACTTTTATGACTTATACATATTTAAATTGAATGTGCATTAAAAAATATTAATTCATCTTTAAAAAAAATAAAAAAAAAATACAAAAAAGTATCTTAATTTTTTTTTTTTTTTTAACCTAGTTAATACTACCTAAACTATTGGTTTATAAAAACAACCTAATCTCAATAATGTAAGAGTCAATAAAGAAAATATAATTTCTAGAATTTTAAAAATATATTATAGATACATATAATTTAATAATAATTATCAGTCTTAAAACAATGTCCCTCGATATCAAGAGCAAACATTTTGTAGAAATGTTTTGTTCCAACGGAAAAAGTATTCCCAAATTTAGCAAAGCACGATAATCGCAATGAACGTTCGATAATAATAATGAAAGGTTATCGAGAATGACGACTAAAAGCTATATTCAAATACAAGGCGGGCGATAGCAAAAATTCAAGTGCCAGAGGCAAGAGGTCCGTTACAGGCAAGAATCGACGGGTATGTCTGTATGTCGGTCACAGTAAACGCGCCGACGAGGGAAGCCTCGCTCTCCGTGACTCATGCCTTGATATGCCACGCGTGCCCGACCACAGCTGACTTGTTTGCTTTTGGACAAATCCGCCAAGCGCTCCAATGCAATCGACATTTTATACGCGACACAATCGAATCAGTATGTATTACATATCAATTTAAAAAAAGATATTTAATTTAGATATGTGAATAAAATAGTATTTAATAAATAGTAGCGATATGGTTAGCGCGGTCAGTTCACACGCCGCAGGGCGTGGAATCAAACCCCAACAATGAACTTGGGCTGCCGGTGAACGATGACTATAGTATGGTGGTAGCTTACTTTCTAGTACTCGGCTGGTTAGCTACCACCCTCAAATTGAGAATCTGTCGCCAAACACCTAACAGCGTGTTCCGACAGCCTCACTTGAGAGCGAGTTCCATTCCAGGCTACGTTTGTTTATCATCTTCGACCACATCGTCACTTAACATCAGGTCACCTGTGGTCAAACAACTACAACAACAATAAACAACAACAATTTTTTTTTAAATTGTTTAAAATTTCACACAGCGTCATCTAGCCCCGAGCCATACATAATTAGGTATATAATGTTTCTTGAAAACACATAGATTTGAACACCCAGAAAGAACATTTTTATGCTCGTCACATATTTGTTTGTCCTGGGTGGGAATCGAACGTACGCCCTATTGAATATAGCTCATAAAGCTACTACCAAATGAGTTAACAATACAGAACATAAAATATCAACAAGAGAACAATGTTAGGTTACTTTAATAACGGCGAGACTTTCTCCTTAAGCTGGTGCAGCAACACCAACCGGCAGTCGACGGGATTTCAATATTATAATAACACCTGTGTGTTGTTATGGATTCGCTATGGCGATGGTAAGTGGCCACGTTCTCAGGCTAGGAGCCCCAGCTCAGATCGATGACGCAACCTTGGCCAGCCGAGCTTTGTGGGCGACGGTACCCAACCGGCGCGAATCCGGAAGTGTTATTGTGACATTCGTGACACGAACGTTTTAATATGTTCATGTTGGATATTTAGCTAAATTTTTAATGGTAATGGTAGTAGGCATTGATCTATATGCTGCACTACATACTAGATGGCACCAGGTCCCTCTTAAGTATATTCCGGGCCAGTGTGAGAAAGTCAGCTCGCGTAGTCTCAATGTAATAGGTACCTATCAAAGTTTATAGCGGTCTCGACATGCTTTAGGACTCCCTACCCAGGGGACCCTTGAACCCCCGGACAAGACGGCCCTAGATGGCACATTTCCAAACAATCACTCTTGACTACTTAATTTCAGGATTATCTCACTTCTAATCTTAAACTCTCACTATCTCAAACCCAAATTATAAATACCTATGTTTGTGAATGTGTCTTTGTTACTTAATTTATTTGGATGAAATTTAAAATGCACATACATGGGCTACTTTTTATTTAAAAAACCCACAGGTGAAATGGTCTGGTGCATCGAGTATAAAATGCAATATCACGTAGATACATCATCAATTTCAATTCAAGACATGTTCCTATGACAAAAACAAGTAATGCACTGGCATTTTACAAGAGATTATTAACTGACGTCAGCCTATTATGTGTCAAGTATTTCTGATAACAACAGAACTATATGATACCTATTTGCCTAGACAGTTTGAAAGTAAATATGTTGATTAATTTTATACCAACACAAGCGGCCCGCCCCAGCTCTGCATGTGTGCAATGTAGATTCTAATGCAGTTCATTATTTTGTAAGATTTTGCCAGCGTATGCAATGTAATAAACATTTTTTTATGACATCACATTACAAATCTTTGAAATTATCGGATTTTCTCTACCATAATATGCATGTATTATACGTATGAACCTTCCGCTTGAATCACTCTGTCTATAGAAGAAAACCACATCTATCTCAAAATTGTTGTTTAAAAGATTTAAGAAGACAGTTAAGACCACAATTTTTGTTTACCTATTTTGCAAGGAATAAATGAATTATGAATTAAGAGTACAGATGGTGAGAAGCGACTTTGTTTTATACCTGCTATGTAGAGTGTTTACTTAAATCACAGGAACTGATTTTTTACTTGGTTGGCATGAATGCCTTTCTGTCATTACCTACTGAATTTAACTTATTTGATATGACCAAACAAATATGGGTTGATATTTTTGTAGTGTAATTGTAGTTGTTGTAATTTTTGTAGCGATGATAGCTCAGTGGTTAGCGCGGTAGGTTCGCATGCCGAAGGGCGTGGGTTCAAACCCCAACAATGATCTTGAGCTGCTGGTGAAGGAAAACATCGTAAGGAAACCATAGCATGGTGGTAGGGTACTTTCTAGTACTCGGCTGGCCAGCTACCACCCTCAAGTTGAAAATCTGCCGCCAAGCATCTAACGGTGTGTTCCGGCAGCCTCACTTGAGAGCCAGTTCCATTCCAGGCTAGGTGTGCTTTACCATCTTCGACCACACCGTCACTTAACATCAGGTGAGCTGTGGTCAAACAACTAGCCTGTCAACCATTAAAAAAAAAAAAAAAAAAAAAATAAGGGTCAATTTTCTTTGTTGCATGTAAGAAAAGGATGGTTTTTGAGTATTTTTATTAATATTTAATTAAAATTATGGTGATGATAAAACTGCCTGCCAGTCGCCTTAATTGCAAAGCGGCTGTAAACAAGCTCTCGTCGCGGTCGCGACACTGCCGTTTATGGTAGCCCGCGCCACAAGGCCGCGCCCGCGGCCGCGAGGAGGCGGCCTGACCGCAGTCACATGTGAGCTTGTATTCTTACATTTATCTTTGTCTTTTGGAGTAACATTACTTATGAATGCTTGCTATCCCAGCACCAGATGGATTGATGTGAAAACTTGCTATAAGTAGGTAGATAAATAGGAAGAGAAATAACTCAGACTTTATCCAGGAAACAAAAGGTTCAAATCTAAAATTAACTTTGCATTTCACAATATGCTTATTGATATTGCTTATGAATGCAAAATGTTTTAGTAGATTTATCTTGCAAGCATGGTATAATGGATTATTCTTTTTGGCACTGATACACTAAGGGTTGGAGACAGGCTATTTTGCATACTGGAAAAAATAGTTTCCGCAAGATTGTTGTGACAGGTAAAACTGCAGAGTATAGCTAATTTTCCATTGACATGATGTAGTTAGAGTGCTAATTTAAAATTTACAGCTGGCTTCGCTCTGTAGCATACATTTGATTCCGAGCTAAAGATGATGAATTTGATGTCTGAATAATTATGTTTATCACCGTTTATGAATCACCCACAAAATACTATGAAATTAGTGTTGTTTATTTGCCTCGACATTCCTGTCATGTTGCAAAACTATATGTTTTATTTATTTGTTTGATGGTGTTTATCTTAAAAAAAAAATGCAGTTAATTTATATATCTCATGTTTAATTGCCTGTGTTTAATTAAAACATGAGATGAGATTTACTTACTTAATTAGAACATGAGACAAACAAAAACTCCTCAAAAATCAATACTGAATAAGTATATTTTATATTAAGTCACAAGATCAAAACAGGACCATGAATTAGCATTCATTCTTACACACCAATATACTGTATATTGGTGTGTAAGAATTGATGCATAAGTTGCATCTATTAAAAAAATTCTGTGCTAACATTTTAATCATAAATTTAACTAGTTTTTATCTTGTGAAAAGAAAGTTCTTTGACCATAGTCTGGTAGACTGTAGTTAAAGATTATTTTATTTCAGTAGAAGAACAGAATCAGTTTTTCAATTTAATTTTTCATAGATAGGTTAAAGTGATAAAGGAGAGGTCATTGGCTCCACAAGAACTATATTGATCATGTTTTTTTGTTGTTTTTGGCACCCAGTTATCTAATCTTGGCAGATTAAAAAAAAACATTGTATCATAGACACTACCCAGGAACAGTAAGTTATTTATTTATTTATTGTAAATGGTCCCTGATGACAACAATCAAGTTACAAATATTTTTGAGTTACATGAACTAAGACATTTCTCCCACATACATTATATATTTCCTATTGCAGACAAATCATCATCATATGTAGGTATTTGCAAGTTTAACTCTAGTGTTGTTAAGCATATACCTAATCCATTTTGTACTTAGTTAAAAGCAAGCTTTTCATTAATTTATTTAAAATAAAAACAACAACCTAACAATTATTTTACCTATATGTCAGTGTATAAGTTTATCACAGAAATAATAATAACCCTGTTAATTTATTGCAAAAAGGAGTCATCTATATATCATTTTCAACTGAATATTCTTGATATCCTGGATTTTTTTTTGACAAGTGAAAAATTGGCGTTTTTCTTGATTGCTACAAGATATTTAATATTAAAATAAATTGGAGGCAAAGTCATATTAGATAAGTAATTGGATCTCTATTGCAGATCAAGTTGAGGTAATGATAGTGTTCTACAAAGAAAAGAAGGTTCTAATATAACAATTGACTGCACTTATCTTCAGAGATTAATTCAACTTTAATCGTCAGAGGAAACCTAAATTTTTAGCAAGAACAAGAATCAAGTAAGTTTGTATACCAACTGATTCATTTTGGCAAGTACGTGAATCATAATAAGAGCATGCCGTAGAACGTCGCTCAATGCCACAACATAGATATCACGGCAAGTTTGAAATATAATCTTGCTGTTGCTGAAGATATTTCATCTCCTCTCCAACTTACCATCTGTTCTTTTTATGTTGATGTTGATCCCAGATTGAATCTTCACAGTTCCGTCATCCATTTTGGCACTGGTTTAGACACCACATACACTATGGAACATTATTTAACTATAATTCCTTGTTCAAAATTAGTTTAACACATTGGGAAATTACACATGAGAACCGGTGAAAATTACAAAATAAATTTCTACACCCAGATTGACAGTTATGTCGAGCTAGCTACACACTTCAGACTGGAACGTTTGAAAAATTGTTTCACTACAAGAGTCAAATCAATTACTTTACAGTTACTAAAACACAAATAACTACTGTGAATGATGTGAAATGATTGTTGAATTTTTGATTATAAAAGAGCAAGAATTGTTTGAAATATTTCAGTTATTTTAAATAGGGAAATGTAAAAATTCAGTTTCAATCTGCCAATGCCTGAATTATTTTTATTGTTGCCATTTGAATAAAATAAATGATTGATAGAAAGACTCCACTGATCCGAATAGCAAACAAAAATTAAATCGATTGCCTACATTTGTACGTTATTAGACAGTACCGCACTAAAATCATCGACAAAATTACAAAGCTCAATATTTTTTTATAGTTAATCGGCAAATGAATCAAATTTAAAGTATTTATTTCTTCTGCGGTTTTTGCTATCTAAATTAGCAATCAATGACAAGTCACAACCATAACATGAGTGACTTTATCAGCTAGTACCACCGGATATATGATTTTAATATGTACCCAGCTCCGCCTTCGCCTCGAGTAATAGGTATATATACTTATGTATCACTTGTTTACAGTAGTGCGAGTAATTCGGCTTTTTAAGATTTAAATACCGCTTTTTTTAATTATCATCCTTTTTGTCATCTACATAGAATAGAATACAACTTGATTACACGCTAAATATATACACATTATAACCTTTAGTAAATTGACATATAATTCCTCTAAGATTATATTATCATATGCAACAATATAATACAATATATGTATACGGCATATAACGGCGCCCTTATCGCCTAGAGCGATTTCTTCCAAACAATCTTTGGAGGGAAAGAAACATGTCATCCATCATTTCATTCATTTCATCATTCATTCATTTCATCATTCATTCATTTGTTTTTACATGTAAAAACAAATAAAATGAATGAAATGATGGATATTAGGTTGGTGTAAAAAAAACTTTATAAGGTGAATAATATAGTAATATATGTAATGTTTATACAAACAGGAAAACACACTACATAATGCTGATGTAAAAATTGTATTTTGTTATGTGTATTGAAATAAATTAATATACATACTGGAAAAACCTTAATTTTTGATAAATAATATTATGCAGTGACATATTTTTGCATTCCCGCTAAAACTCCTCGTCTTGACAGCAAACGACATTGCTGTCCGATATATACTAATAACACCTATAATCTCCACAGCTTCAAAAAAATCTAATCAGCCTTAAACAAAAAATTACTGGGCAGTCTTAGCTTTTATTGACGTAGTTGACGTTTTTAGTACTATAAGTCTATTTCGAACTATTTAAAAAAAAAACTAGCAATAAAGTTAGAGTTACCATAAACGCGTTCTGCCTCGGCTGCGGGCTGCTTGCGTTCGCTTCGCGGAGCAAAGCAAGCTACGTGAGGCGAGGCGGAAAGGAAAAAAATAATTAAGTAAATGGTGTGTTTTTACAATCTTTGCCCACAAATACGGTTTTTATATAATTACCCTGTACAAGAGTAAGTATAATGGATAGCGAGCTCAAACTGTCCCACAAAACCAAGAAACGTATCAAAGAAGTCAAGAGGAAAGCCCGACCCGGTGAGTAAACCAATAATTTTGCAATAATTTAGTACTGAATTAGGTCGTATGATTATTCTTTTCTCTGTGATTTTTCATTAGCTTAATACTTTTACTCTCTGGGGCCTATAATACATGTATTACATGTATTTGTTGTCTTCGTCAAGTATCACGTAATTCACTGAAATTCTAGAAAAATCTTAAATGTGGCACCATTGTGCAGCTGAATGAGCTGAAATGGCACGGGATCAGCCTTGATTGTATTTATATAAGCAATTATTAGTTGACATACCAAAACAGTATTCTCCTTTCTATACTTATGACAACTTGCTGGACCTTTTAAACAAATTGCCATGCTGATGCTTGATGCTTACCAATAATAAGCAATAACTATCAAACATAGTAAATTTTAGTACTTATTTGATATTGATGAAGCTGTACTACCACAATATTTGCTACTAAAAATCTATGTCATCAAGATATGATAGATTCATTGACTATTTCACTAGCTGTAAAATAACTTGTATCATTTGAATACTTGTACGCCTTGAATTAAAATAATTTTCATTTAACTTGTTGCTGGGTATAATCACAGATATATGTATTATAATATGATGAATTTTATAGAGCACTATGCTGAAACGAAGATTAGTGAACAACTTTTTCTATTGGACCAATTCTGAAAAATATATTCCTTAATACTTATTTTAACAAGACAGTTGATTTTTTTATCTCATTGAAAGTTATTATGAATAACTTTCAATGTGATAAAAAAATCAACAATGTTGAAAAAAATGACCTCATTTTAGCTCGGTACTACCATTCTAAATAAAATATTAAAAGTATATGTATGTAGGTAGGTACATGATGCAAGATGACTGATGACTCTTGTGTTCAATTTTAATTTCAGAGCTTGCGGACAAGCTCCAGTGGACAGCTTTAAAGTATGCGGGAAACTTTGATGAATTTCTGAAGTGCAAGGATAATGTAGAAAGAATCAGTCAAAATGAAGTCACTTGTCAGGAGTTCATAGACGGCTATGAAAAGCATTATAAGCCCGTAGTGATCACCAATGTCCAGACTAACTGGAAGGCCAACTACAAATGGACTTTAGATAGACTTGCCAAAAAATACCGAAACCAAAAATTCAAATGTGGGGAAGATAATGAAGGGTATAGTGTTAAGATGAAAATGAAGTATTACATAGAGTACATGAGGACAACGACTGATGACAGTCCATTGTATATTTTTGATAGTAGTTTTGGAGAACATCTGAGGAGGAAGAAGCTTCTAGAAGATTATGACATCCCTCTATATTTTAGAGATGATTTATTCAAATATTGCGGAGAAGACAGACGCCCACCTTATAGATGGTTTGTGATGGGGCCTCAGCGTTCTGGAACTGGGATACATATCGACCCTCTGGGAACAAGTGCTTGGAATGCTCTTGTGTTCGGTCATAAAAGATGGTGCTTGTTTCCTACTCAGACTCCTCGAGAACTAATCAAGGTGACAGGAGCCATGGGTGGGAAGCAGAGAGATGAGGCAATTACATGGTTTAAACTGATATATCCTAAAACTCAGTTGGATTCTTGGCCTACAGAGTTCAAACCTGTATGTTATCATAATATTACTTGTCTATATTTTAAGCAATAAACTTAACTAACTAAAAATATTGAGTAATATTATTATTTACAGGTGGAAATTCTACAGAAGCCAGGAGAAACAGTGTTTGTACCAGGAGGCTGGTGGCATGTTGTTCTGAACTTGGATGACACAGTCGCAGTAACTCAAAACTTTTGCAGTCGCACAAACTTTCCTGTTGTTTGGCATAAAACTGTACGAGGACGACCAAAACTATCTAAAAAATGGTTGAAAACCCTAGAGAGTAATGAAACAGATTTGTATCGAGTGGCGAGTAGCGTAGACTTGAATCGGAGTACTGGAGTGGCTTCTGATAGCTCTTCTAACAGCAGTTCCTCCAGTAGTGATAGTGACAGCAGCTCAACTGACAGCTCTGGAGAAGATAGTGGTCAAGAAAGTATTACAGCTCACAAAAAAAAACGAAGAAGGAAATTATGAAAGGACCAAATAGCCTTATCTACTCTTAGCAAATGTATACATGTTACATATTATGATATAGTTTGTCGCAAATGTAATACCGTTTTGTATTGGTAGATTGTATTGTATGGTTGACATATTTAATTTTGTATGTATTTCTATTCATAGAACAAAACTTTTTGTTATAGGACACGTTCTTTGTGAATAAAGTATTATGTGAATAAGGCAATTTTTTTTACATTCAAGATTACTAGGGCAACTACGAATTGACAATTTGTAAAGAGTACTTTACACGAGTAATAGTATCTGCAAGTCTCAGAGATACATACTTTATTAGCCTTGGCCTTACGAAATAATATTCTACGGTCCACAACTAGCTTATTTTACTTGCAATCGAGCGACTTTATGATTGCTTTAGCACATCACTATTTTTTATTTTGGGCAACATTGGTTACATATAAATTGATAGACTTTTTTAGTCTATGATCTGTCAGAGTAGCCATTTGTTATCTTTGCTGCAGTTTCTTTGAGAAATCTGAACAAAATGCTGAAATCAGCTGGAGGTGCCCTCGCTAATGTGCTGAAGAGGAGTCTGATCCCTACAGCAAGGGTTAGCGCAGTCTCTGTACGCAGAGGTCACGGGGGTCCCCTCGAATCTGACGAAGAATTCGACTGCAGGTGAGACTCCCTTGCTGAAAATTATTTCGACGTTATGTAACGAAAAAAACGATGTTTTAGCCGGTAATTTGTTACCATTATTATAAACCTTTAAAGCATATATAAGAGCAGGTAATTGTCATTAATTGAGGTGGTTAGAAGGGCACCTACTCAATTTTTAAATTATCTACTGATAAGTCTAACCTATAGCCAAAGATTATTTATCAAACTATCATGATTAGATGTATAGAATTTTTTGTATTCTACGTGTTATTTTTTACAATATCGTATTCCACATACTCATTACATTTAGGTACCTATGTGGCTTTAGTACCATACAAGGATGTCTTCAAATCCATAGTAATTGGGTTCTAGGTAAACACACCCCATCCTAGAACTACATTGTTTTCTGGCAGCCTCGCTTGTGAGCCATTTTTATTCCAGAATATGTGTACTTATCATCTTCGACCACAATGTCATTTAACATTAGGTGAGTTGTGATCAAAAACATAGAACCACCATTTATAAATAAAATCTTTGATCACTATACATGCTGTATGATTTTATTTCCTTTTTCATAGAATTTTATTGATTTATAACTCCAATATGATTGTCATTTAGGTGTCGTACTTGTACTGTATTATGGAAAAGATTACATACTTGTATAGAGCTATCTAGTTATGTTAGGAACAACTTCACTAATAGTATAGCTAAATAATTTTTTGTTACAAATCATTATTAAATTTTAACACCACATAAGTACATTTTGATGCAGTTTGCTAGATAAGTGAAAGTTTGATTGTTTGACAGCCGATTGTAAGCAAACATTATCCAATAGAAACTATAGTAAAAGTAACAACATAGGATGTTATCATAATGGTATCCATGTAAAATTTTACCCTTTTTTCACTCTCCTGTAAAGTTGAGTTTTTCCATAAGTGGTATCAGAATAGTGACGAAATGCATCATATGTACTACATACATATTTAAATTACACACTTATAATATTATTTTTTGTTTTTCGGGACACTTAATTCATTTCATTGTTTTCATTTCAGATATGAGGCATTCTTCAATAGAATAGACATTGATGGCTGGGAAATTCGCAAGGGAATGAATGACTTGTGTGGTATGGACTTGGTTCCTGACCCAATCATCATCCGTGCAGCCCTTCATGCTTGCAGGAGAGTTAATGACTATGCTCTCGCAGTAAGGTTCCTGGAAGCCTGCAAGGACAAGTGTGGCCCCAAAGTCAACGAGATCTACCCATACATCATCCAGGAAGTCAAACCTACCCTCACAGAACTCGGCATTGACACGCCTGAGGAACTCGGCTATGACAAACCAGAGCTCGCCTTAGAAAGTGTTTATGAAATGTAAAGTTATTGAGCTATGAAAGCAGTAGAGAATTTTTTTAGTTTTGTTGCCGACATTGTTATTTATAAGTTGCATTGAAGCACTACCACACTACTACTTCAAACATACCTAAATATTGTTGGTCCACCATTTTAAATCAACATGTGGTTATCTAATGTAATAAAACATTAGGAAAATAACTGGTGTTCTTTCATTTTTTAATGTTTAATAGTCCTAATAAGATGAACAAAATTTCTCATGATTATGGTGGCTTGGTAGCCTGCCTTATTATCCCAGAATCATTGAGGTACCAATAACTGTATCAAAACTAATTCAAGCTGTTTGGGTTCACACTTAGAGACGCCAAAAGGTTGATGAATTTGATGGTGAATCACATTAAGACTGTAAACCCAAACATGTTGGTAAAGGTGGCAGAATACTTGATGCACGCTGCAGTGGTACCTATTGCAAAGGAGACTTAGTTCCAATTCTAAGTAAATATTTATTTGCTGGAATGCTAGTTGCTGATAAATAAATTACACCTACATGGTTGCATGTAGGTGTAAGAGATGGCTCTGCACTTTATACCTAAGGTCATGCGATAGTATTGTAAAAAAATAACTCATACTTGCGTATGTGATCAAATTTTAATATGAGAACCAAGGGCATAGCTAACACTCTACGGAGTATCAATTATACGGAGCCTCCGGGTTACAGGGGCGCCAATGTGTGTAAGCCAAAATTTGTAAAATGGTATTCACAATCTCTATATATATATCTATCTACAGCCCCGTTGGCTCATTGGTAGTATATCTGCCTTGAGAGCTGTAGGGCGTGGGTTCGATTCCCACTCAGGGCAAATATTTTGTGAATAAACACAATCATGTTTGTTCTGTGTCTGGGTGTTCTGTATGTATTATAAGTATGTATTTACAAAATAAAAAAGTATTTATGTATTCTATCAGTTATCTGACTTCCATCACACAAGCTCTGCTTAGTTTGGGGCCAGATGGCGCTGTGTGTATAGTCCTACGATATTTATTTATTTTTATTTTTTATCTACACTATTATAAAGAGGAAAGATTTGATTGTTTGTATTGAATAGGCTTCGAAACTACTGGACAGATTTAAAAAATTCTTTCACCGTTTGGAAGCTGGTGACATAGGCTACTTTTTATCCCCGTATTCCCACGGGAACGGGAACTACGCGGGTGAAACAGCGAGGCGTCCGCTAATCTACAATAAAAATAAATGTTATCAATTTTTTTGTGTAAATACTTTAATATTCGCAATATTCACACATTCATACCGTCTATTTACAATCACAAAATCATTGTACCTACTTAACAATGTAGTTGTGCTATATTCATAGGTACATAAACGTGGGAAACAATCACATTTTAGTGCGAAAATAAATAAACAAAAATAAAATTTGGTTACAAATAAAATCCAAGTACCCTATATAAATAGGAGAAATAACTGTAAGAATAAAAACCTAATACGGTAAATTAATCCTTAATATTTTATATACATTTGTACTTTTCTATGATTTTTCTACCTTATGACTAGTCAAGTTATTTTATCTTAGCATATATAACAGCTAGACAAATGCTGGGAGTTAATATGATAACGTGACATGAATGATGCGACACTTTCACACTTTTAATACAAACCAAACTCACGCTTTTCCAAATTAAAAACATCATTCAACGTCCAATAATGCACTAGTAGAGTGTGTAAGTGTTCTACATGGACCAATGTACATCTAGAATTATTATTAAAATTCTAATAGGTACATATAGATTTTAAAATATTTACGACAAAAATTATTTAGCTTTAACCCTGCGTAGGAATATAAATAAATTTATTTATATTTCAACGATATACAACTGGACTATTAAAATTACAAGACTGTTTAATTGTATCTATTTTATATTACAAAAGACTTACATTAGTACAAAAGTTTTGGTACCTAATTTCACTAACCCTAAATTGTTAAGTAAAATGTACAATGAAAATTATAGTACATTGCAAGACTAGAAACGTTAACCAATTATGACTCAAGAAAGACTAGATACGTAAAAATAAATTTTGGTAAATGTAACAAAATGATCTAGAAAATAAATAAGTACAACAAACAACAATAAAATTAATGCACTAATTCTTTATAAATAAAGGAATGTATGGCAGTAATGAGGAAAACTTTTTCCTCAAAGACTCCAATCAAAACAAATCGGAGTCAAAACTAATAAATAAATGGGCATTGTAAAAATTAAAACATATTGCACAAAACTGAATCCATTCCACATTAATTATTAAAAATATTTATTAATATAAATAAAGTCTTATCATTCCAATAAATTAATCATAAGTTACAAAATATAATTTATACCCATTTAATGGCGAATTACATAATTAGCCTATTACGAATATTTCCCCTCAGAAAACAGCTGAAAATGTTTTGCACAAACATCGATACTTTTTTTTGAGAACACCTGACCACTCTGTACTGGATCCCACAGAACGGCGGACTAAGCTGAAAGGAGCTCACTAATACTCATTGTAAATAATTTTTGACTTATTTACTGTACAAGTGTTTCGGGCAAGCGTGTTTCATCTTAGACCGCATCTTCGCTTTATCAGGCGCTTCGCATTAGCGGTTAAACGCAATATTTATTTACAAAAAAAAAGTACACGCAATGTTTATTTACAAAAAAAGTAATGCCATTGACGAGTATATAAGCGTCGGGCACCGTTTACAGATTGGGCATTACCCCTATACGTATATACAAACGTGTATGATAGATAATGGTGCTAAATATTTTTCGTATTTTTTTTTATGCAAGCGTAAGTTTTGTTTTCGCGTCCTGTTGCCGCTTTCGTCGCAATAGAGGGTCTAGCACAATTTGCGTAAAACTCATCAAAGGCCCAAAGGGAATTTAAAACTAACCCGAAGTAGCACAAACACACACGAGTTTTTTCGCAAATTGTCTTCAGTAGCTCTAGTATATAAATTTGCAATAATAACATAACAATAGATAAATGTATGTAAAAATGCAGTTTCCATTTATTTCCGCACGAGGCGCTGTTCCATTATCCATACACTTTTCTATAATTAATGTTATACATAAATTTTGCAAATGGGTATACTAGTATCTGAGAGAGTTCCAAATTATATTTGATATCGGCTTAACTTCTAGTTAGTAAGAGACGTGTGGTCTGAGTGGATTGTCTTTGAGTGTCGTGTCACTGTTCACGCGTTCCTCGCGGTGAGCGGCGGCGGCGGCGGCGCCATCACCGACCCGGTCGACGCGATCACGTACAGCTAGGAATCCGTCACCACGCTGTCACGCTCCGACTTGACATTCTGCACATTCAACAAACCGAGTGAGTTATGGCGGAAAGACTGAAGTCGTGTCGCTGTTTAGAAAAAAAAAAAACTTATGCCTAACACATACTTCTTTTCCAAAATGTTTAGTTAGTTTCACTAGAGATGGAACGATTCTAGCTACCCCATTCAAATCTGCTCAGGGTATTTTTTTTGTAAAAGTAATGACACGAACGAGACGCTCTCCTGATGGTAAGAGATGACCTGTCTGACGCCTGTCCATATATATAGCGATACACAGAACTTTGAGTAGGTAGCATAACAAAATCTAGGGCATCGTTGATGTGGCGTTCATTACTTTGAGACTTTTGATGGCTAGTCTCAAAAGCCCTGTAGTTTTGCTAGCTGCAGTACCCTTCAAACCGGAATACAATAAAATCTTTACATACTACTGTTTGGTAGCAGAATTTCTGGTACCTATCTAGATGGCCTCCTCCTAAGGAGATCTACCATCATAAGGCATTAGTTATGGAGGAATAAAGAAACACTTTTACTTGGTGGTAGGTCTCCTTAGCAGGAGGTCGTCTAGGCAGGTACCACCGCAGTACCGGTTATTCTGCCGCTAAGCAGTAGTGTGTAAGCATTATTGTGTTCCGGTTTGAAGGGTACTGCAGCTAGCGACATTACTGGGCTGTTGAGACTAACTCTATCAAAAGTCTCAAAGTAATGAGCGCCAAAGCAGTGATGCCCTAGACTTTGTTTTGTTACTTAAAGTTCCGTGTATCGCTGCGATGGTCATGGACAGGCGTTATCTCTTACCATCAGGAGAGCGTCTCGTTCGCCTCATTACTTTCTACAAAAAAAAAAAACACACAAAGTCAAAAATGTATGGAATTGACATAAGCTGTCCACGTGTCACGTGACCTCAGATTAAACACTACGACAAATCGGTGGCTTATGTCAGCCTTGTACAATTTTGGACTATTTTTTTGACGTTATCGCTAATAGAATATCACGTTGTCTAGGTACCTCTGCTGTGTTCCCCATCTTCGACCACACCATCTTACTACAGGCGTTACATCATTACTTTTTTTAAGAAGAATATAAAGGTCAAAAAAGGTCCCTTACATACATTATATTGACTATTTATTATTTACACAAAAATGATACATACATACATACATATACTCAATTTGTTACAGAAATGTGGTTTGAACAAAGTGGTATTCGTACCATGGCCTTGGTGAGCACGGTGGCGTCCTTGAGGCTGAGTACTTGCAGCACCTGCGTGTCGGAGCCCTGCAGCATCACCTGCGTCACGCCGCCGCCCATGCCCAACGCCTCTGACAGCTCACCGTTCTGGTCCACCTGTACCAAGTTCCCACTATGCACTCTCTCATGTAGGTACCTACGCTACGCTTTACGACTCTGTAAACTCGAACTATTGACATACGGGGAAGCTGAACAGAGATCACTGCATTCATCATTACCAAGAATATGTTTTTGTTTTACTTATGCGGCATTACTTACGTTCAATTATATCGGATACTCTAACTAGAGCTTCAGAGACTTAGTCTTCGTGGAACTCGTCAGTTTCCATAGTAAAAGGATCTCACCGTGAAGAAACGAAAAAGTAAAAAGCGCCATCTATTGACTTAATACTTCACTATTACGAAGTCGGTGACACGACGTAAGGTAACGTAGAGTGGCGCCATCTAAACCCCCGCATGACACCAGAAAATAACTATTTACAGCAGTACACATATCTTTGTATATTATAGTATTATATTATGCGTCATTATTAATAATTTTTACTCTACAGATTCTGAAATCACGAAAAAAATTACGCCTCTAAGAAATTTAAACCCATTCACCAACGAAATGCAGTTATGGTTCTATATACTTTGTTGAAAGTCAACGGTATTTTTCTTATGACCAGCTGATATTTTAGTTCCTTAATAAGTTGTTCGTAATGATGTCTACAATAAGCTCCATTCGGCTTAGTACTGTTCTGCATAACCCTGTATACTAGTTTATGTTCAAACACGGACTTCTAAAAAATGATAGTGCAACTTAACAGATTAAAAGCAACAGAATACCGTCCAATATTCAGGAACAAATACTTTAGCAACATGAATTCATGCGTCAAATCAATTTTTAAAGCTAAGATAACTCCATAAGCTTTATCCTCACTGACGCAATATACCTACTCAATTTTCAAGTAATTTATATCTATCACATTTTAAAATTGTCGTTATCTCGGGATGCATTTTGCTTTGAATTTGCGTCAGTTGGGATCAAGCCGTTAATTTACAAATTAATTTAAAAAAAAAACAATACACACCTGTATAGCGGCACACGGTGCAAAGCTGTAATTCGTGCAAACATCTACAAATAAAACAAAACTTACACATTCACATTTTATTTCTAGCTTTTACACACATAGATCTCGTAAACTAAAAATAGCGTCGTGTGGACCAGAAACCAACAACTATGTACAAACTGTACAGGGGTACTGTGTCAAATAAATATTAGCATTCGGAAAAAGGTTTGACAACCCTAAACAATACGTACTTGTACAGTCAAGTTTAAATCAGTGAACGTTGTCTTATTTAAGACTGAAATCATACAATTTGTTTTTTAAATACATACACTCAAACAGTTTACCAGATTTTAAAATGTATGTTGGTTGTACTGTTGTTATTTATGGTCCTAAACATTAAAAAAAAAACACATGCACGATAATACAAAAACTATTTAAACACAGGTAACATAATCTACGTGTAACCAAAATGAAAACAATGGAATAGCAACAAAAATATTATGCAAACAATAAAAAAATTAAAATCATTTGTTTTAACTAGCTTAATTTTTAAACGCAAATATTGTGTCTCCTTTGCACTACATAAATACTTTTGCGAGCTATTTCATCAAAATAAACTGTAAATCTTATTCAAAATAAGATAACTGAAATATTTCTAAAATAGAAAAATCAACAGGGCCAAATTTAATTTTTAATCGTATATTTTTATCGCTCGGTATTTATAGAGTAGCATAAAATATGGTATCTTAATTAGAAGACCCGGTGAATTTCGTATCACCTAAAATTGATTTGCAACGAAAAAACGATTTTAATTTAGCAGTACATATGTGTATAAAACTGAAATGATTAAAAAAACCAAAAAAAACCTTCCTTTTGATTCATTTCAATCGTTAATTTGTCATAAAAATAAAAAAAATATTCCACATTAACAACAGTGAAAATTTGCATGTGTCACTGTCAAAAATTGAGTTTGACACTTCAAATTAGATTGAATCAACACCGAAAAGTTATTACAATTTTGACCTCTAAAATTTCACTGTTTCATGATCACTATAATTATGTATAGGTTCTAGGTAATTCGATTAATAAAACAACAACACTGCCTTCAAACGACGAAAAAGCAATAAAGTGGCACATAATATATAGTTGCAATGTCAATGCCTTTAGTCTTTTGATGACATAAAATTATAATACACAACATGCAATAACAGAAACAATAAACACTCATTTATATATACCTAACAATATAATAAAACAAAACTCTTTTATATGTAAAAATGTGTAAATAATGTAACTATTATATTAAATTTAATAATACAATCAAATTAAATTATTTGCAAGCGAATAAAAGCCAGGTTTTGGTCCTAGTCAGAGCCACATATTGTTTCTTAAACAAGATTTTCTTAATTTTTTTTTTGCAATTATGGGCCTTACTTCATTCAACTAGACAGGGTTGTACTGAGTAGATGTTTTGACCACAATTTTAAAAGCTAATTTAACATTTATATATTTTTTTTAATTTACTGTACTTGTCTGATGTTTAGTAAATTTTAACTAAAACCTTTAAAATTGGTCTTAACATACCATTCAATATGTTTAAATGTTAAAAATTTATTTTATAACCTACCTACTACAAATAAAAATAAGTACCATACCAATTTTACTAAAGCAATAAATATTTATCTTACTGATAAAAGTTGCTTAAACTTAATCAACACTTAAAATGATCTGTAACTTAATGCTGATTTTATAAGGGAATACTGTAATTTTATAAGTGAATACAGTAATTTTATAAGTGAATACTGTAATTTTATAAGTGGGACAAGTTACTCTAAGCAATGTTATGAAAGTAAGGCCCTAGTTATCACATCCTGCTTCTGTTTGATATCTATTCTAAGGGTCAGATAGGAGATAGATAGGGCTTTCAGATACTGTTTACTGAATGTGTATGATGGAAAAAATAATACTGTGATTAATTAATTATATAACAAAATAAAATTAACATTTATCAATGGCAATATGATGATATAGTCTTTTAAAGTTATCGTTGTAGGGTACTTTTAACTAAATCAATTTAGTTTTATTCAGAACTTAGAGATAAACACAATCACGTGTATCTAGACTGGAAGTTTGGCACAAATTAAAGCTATAAAAAAATTTAACAATAATTTTTTCACTAAAATTAATATTACTCTCTGTAAATATAAATATTATGCGATTTATTTAGCATAGAAGCGCTCTCTACAAAATATCCTCATAATATAAAATTAAAAAAAATCACATTATCTCACTGGCATGTCCTTTAACACTTTCAGTGAAAAAAATATTTAAACTATGTATATACTTATATTAATTTTCTTTGGGATCGATTGAACATTTGGCATGATAGAAAGTCTTTGTTAATATGGGGGCCAATGTTGAGAATGATAAGGACCGATTCAAACTGAGATGATAGAACTCTGCAACACTAATATTACCTAACATGAATCACGCCCTACACACAATAAGAAACATGAGTGACTATTTTTAATTCCCTCGTAAAAAATTAAGCGTAAATCAAAAAAATTAAAACATCTTAAAAAATAAGTTGTTTTATATATGTATAATTATTATTTTAATTTCATGCTAGAGCGCGTGAGCGACCATTTTAGAAATACATGATGTCAAGCTAGCGCAATGGGTTTTTCATTTTTCTTTTTCTGGTGTTGATGCAGTTTTAGTCTATCTATCTAACATTCTTTGTAGTAAAGGGATAGAGTATACTACTCTACTCCCACTAAACTTAAAGGTTTGCAACCATGAAAATATTTATATGGGATACCAGTTATTTTTATTTCAATTAAACCTTTTATCATACAAATGTTAGAATAATACTGTCAGACATTCATCTCAGTGTGAATTGGCCCTTGTCATTTCATGGCTTGCATATGTTTTTTTGCAAGCTTTTAACTAATATTTTTTACAATTGTACTAAGATATTACAATTAGCACTAAACTAGCACTTTAGTTTTTTTTTAATTCAAGCTAGATAATAAGCATACAGAATTATACTGCAACAAATGAGATCACAATCTCACATCTCGTGAAACATTTTTGGTACAGTCACCTGAAATAGTTTATGTATACATTTTATAATTATTTTACTGTTATAATGCCACGGTGCCATGGTCATGGTGAAATTTTGTACATAACATATTATGTATTTCGCTCAAAAATCATGTATCAATCAGTCTACAGGGTTATAAACTTGGAGTTTACTAAACCTAAAGCTCTTTTTACTCATTAACAACTTGGAACCAACCCTGAAATTGAGAAAAATCAGTTTTTTTTAAATGGTTGACAAGCTAGGTGTTTTGACCACAGCTCACCTGATGTTATGTGACGGTGTGTCGAAGATAGTAAAGCACACCTAGCCTGAAATGGAACTGGTTCTCAAGTGAGGCTGACGGAACACACCGTTAGATGCTTGGCAGCAGATTTTCAACTTGAGGGTGCTAGCTAGCCAGCGGAGTACCTACTATAAACTACGATGTTTTCCTTCACCGGCAGCTCAAGTTCATTGTTGGGGTTTGAACCCACGCCTTTCGGCATGCGAATCGACCGCGCTAACCACTGAGCTATCATCGCTACGAAATACAGAAAATCATTGTTGTTTTATTGAACCTCATTTTTGTAAGATTCCAGTGATTGATAAGCACAATAAGCCCCTTTCGGTACACACTAAACTTACTCTGTAAAATTCAGAAAATCAATAAAAAATACTTATGGCACCGGTTGGACGGTTACACAATTTCAGGTGACTGTACATTATTGTTGGACTAGCATTAAATACCCTAACCATTTTGTTTAATAGGCTATATAGCCTTTATTTGGTAGTTTTTTTTAATACAAGCTAGCATTGACTACTAAGCGTAAGGAAATGTTGTATAGTGATGCGGGTCAAGACTCAAAACAGTTTTTTAATTTCCAAAAATCAATGCTGAACATATTTTCCAAACAGAAAGAGACGCAACTATGTGTCTCTTTCTATACGGCAAACAAAAACAAAAACCATGTACAGTGCCAGCATTAAAAGGAAAAGTTGGTATTTGCATCGCAGTGTGTTATTGGTAAATAGCTAACATGCTTTTGAAATAAATTTCTACCCTCTATAAAAACTTTACATAGCTTATAAGACTGTATAAGATATGATAGCGAGAGATAAAGTCAGCTCTTTTAAAAGTTTTGCCATTTTTAATGATTTTCTTTATAAGACAGCTGACTTTTATCTTAAGCATTTTTTTTTTAATTATTGTGCAAAGACAGTCTTGTATATATACGACAAAATTGTATCTTACAGGGCTGTGTTAGCTACTTATTAATAACTCTATACAGGGTTACAGGGAATGGTAGCACTAAGCCGAAAGGAGCTCAGTGTACTCATCATTTTGAACAACTACTATGGGACCGAAACCAAATCAGCTATTCCATACATTATTCTAGGAAACAAATCCAAAACATAAAAAAAACTAATTAATGTTGTAGATTTCTTACCTAATAGGTCACATCTATAATGTTTTTACTCTGTGGCAAGTTTCACTTTGATCTCTCATCTGATCATGCAACCTTGCAATCCATGCCTTCTTTGGATTTAGTTGATATTTTTTAGTGTTTCATTGGTCATACGTTAAGATAATAAGCATGTTCTTTATATACATAGTATAACTGAATAGAATTTTAGTGGTTGTTTGCAATGATGAGCACAATCATGGACGAATATATAGAGGACTGCTAATACTCATGATTACTATGACTACAATGACTAAATTCTAATTTCATAGCACCTTTTTAAGAAGTTAGGCATATCGCTACTATAATCAAAAACGTTATGCCATATAAGTAAAGTGTCATTGTCAACTATTATTATAAATCTGGAATATTAAGAAAATATGATACATTTTTTTGCTAAGTAATTGCTAAGTATTCATCTATTTGACTTCTAATTTTTTTTTTTCATATTGACATGTAACACTTGCTTTTTTTTTTTTTGCTTTAATGCATTTTCACATATCTGTCACAAAATAGACAGGACATATATACGTATATATCCTATTGCAAAATGATTGTACATTATCCTAGTTTTGTAAATAAATAATAATTGAATTGATTTGCGTAAATTTGTAGCCATTAGCCAGTACGTAGACCATGGCAGCATTATCAAAGACTCCCGACTTTTTATTTTTAAATTTGCGAGCAACGCCTTTGAGATCAGCAGCGCTCTATATGTTAGTTGGTGGTACCATTCGGCTTAGTGGTGGGGTAATGTATCGTGTGCTGTGGGGCTAGTATCTCCTGCGCGAGCAGGCGCGCACCTGCACGAGTGGTGTGACGCAGACGCCGCCGTCCTGAGCCGCCATCTGAGCCATCATCTGCTGGTACATCGGCAGCGTCACCACCGACGACAACGGCCGGCCTGCGGGGACGAAACAATACTTACAAACCCGTGCCATACTAAAACTTTTCACACAGCGCCATCTAGCCACAAACTAAGCAAAGCTTACACTATGGGAGATTTCTGGCATAAGGCACGCCTTAAATCATGAGTAAAATTGTAGGCACAACATAGATGGATAAATTACAATTAAATTTTGTGATCCTGTTTTGCCCTGAGGCGTACAAATGAGAGGGCATGAAAATAATGTATTGTTATCAGAACTAAAGGTGTACCAAATATCAGATCAATCTGTCAGCAGGAAGGGGGTAAAATTTCAATTAGGTACTAAATTTTGACCAAAAAACATCAACAACAAACAGGGCAAGCTAAATAAAAACAGGGCGGATTTGGAAGATCTACTATTGAGTAACAAGTTGTACATACATTCTCCGTCCTCGCCCGTGATGACGATCTGCGTGTCGCCGAGCGATTCCACCGAGTTGATGTCGAGCGCAACCGCGTTCCCGTCCGCGTCCAGTGTCTGCACGACGCTGCCCGCGCCCACGTCGCCCGTGTGGATCTGAAACGTACAACAACTTTAAACGTACACAACTTGCAAGCCTTTCCAATTCTTAATAGGAAGATCACTAACAACAATCTATTGAAGCTGCAACGACGGGACCTTCGTCTCTTAGTAAGGCCTCATAACCGGTCATTGCAACTTGAATAGTCACCTCTTTAAACTAGGAGCCACGGATAGTCCGCTGTCGTAGCTGCTTGCAAGAGAATGAAACTGTGGAGCATGTGCTTTTGCATTGCAAAGCCACAGAAGGTACTAGAACTGCTACTAGGCTGCATGAAGCTGCTTCGCCACCATCGTCATTGAACATTCCACCCAACTCACTGGAGCTACTATGCCAGCGGCCCAGAGCTTCGCCCCGATATTTCAAGGAGCTGGGTTAGCTTGGGTTGATGCTGGTAGGGGGAAATGCACAAAACACCCCAAGCGGGACGTCGGTGCAGGACTTATCGCCCCCAATATTTCAAGGAGCTGGGTTAGCTTGGGTTGATGCTGGTAGGGGGAAATGCACAAAACACCCCAAGCGGGACGTCGGTGCAGGACTTATCGCCCCCACTTTGAATAAGAATAAGAACTTGCACGCTCGTTTTGGGTGAGAACACGGGAAAATCATTTCGCCATATTCATTATTGTGAGTGTTTATTAAACCCCGACGCAAAAACGACGGGGTGTTATAAGTTTGACGTGTCTGTGTGTCTGTTTGTCTGTGGCATCGTAGCTCCTGAACCGATGAACCGATTTCGATTTTGTTGAAAAGGTGAATTAGTCGGGAGTGTTCTTAGCTATGTTTGATGAAAATCGGTCCAAGATGGCCGCCGCCACAAAATGGCGGATTACATATTTTTTCACAACTCCCTCAATATGGGTATCAAATGAAAGGGCTTGACTAATAGAATACTATATTAATTATAACTATGATAAATTTCAAATCCAAGATGGCCGTCACCAAAAAATGGCGAATTACATTTTTTTGACTTAAACGAAAGTGTTCTTAACCACCATTAAAGAAAGTCTGTTCAGCTGTTTGAAGATAAAACAGCTCTTATGCATAGCGTTAGCATTGTTATTGATGCGGTTTTTATAAATGACATTTTTTTTCATGTAAGATACAATTGCGGGAAGATCTTCGCTAGACGTAGATATTCCGCCGTGAGAGACAAACATCAATGTGTACTAACACTCACCACCTGCGCCGTGGTGCCATCGGGGAGCGTGATGATGGGGTTGTTGGGGTCGAGGTTGATGATGGACATGGTCCCGTCCGGATTGGCGATAGAGTGCAGCACCGCCGGCGTATACTGCATCTGCTGTTGCAGTCATATACATATGTTAGCAATTATTGTAAGTATATGACCTACTCTATCAATTAGTCTGAAAATTAAATTATTTACCTAAATACAAGTAAGTACAGAGTACGGGTCAGATGGTAGTCGTTATAATAATGTGTCTATATTTCATCTTTACTAGGCGAATACAAAAAATGTCAAAATAAAAATTAGAATGACATGATATTCTTAGTAAGCAATAAGGTCTTATTGCTTAAAAATATTAAGCAATAAGGTTTTATTGCTTAAAACGATCTATTCCAGGCAACCTCAGTATGGAAATGATTAATGGTAACTGCAAATGAAAAGTGCTAAGGGCACCGGCTTGTAATGTCCCGAGGAATTACTATTTATGGAAAAACTTTCGAAAGTTGTTTGGTACGTAAATGTACAAGAAATAGCGCCCTCGGCGGGTATAAACGGAAACTGGAGTTAACGCGAAAATGCAGCTGTTTTTAAACAATTTGGTACCAAATACTTGACAAAGACTTTTTGTTTTTTGGACCAATTTGATTTGGTTTTTTCAAGTCAACCTCTTAAGCTTTTGGTATGTAAACACCTAATGTAAGAAGTGGGATAATCCCCCACATTGACTGCTATCTACTACACTTTGGGTAAACGATCCTAATTAAAAAAAAACTGACAATTAAAGCTCAAATAAGAAGGGGAGACAACAATAGGACACAATACACAGGAGGAAACGAGAAGGAGATAATATAATAGGTACCGCACAACCTTCAAACACGTCAACTTATTCACGAGTGAACGAGTCGACGCGAGGAGAAAGTGTATAGGTGGGAGAGAGAGGGAAACATTCCTTACTTCAACATCGGTTAGGTGCATCTGATCGATGCAAACTTGCTGTGTGGTGAGGACGGCTTGCTGCTGACGATCGTTAGACTCCTCCTCGCAAACCGAGTGATTTACACATGAGCTAACCTACTCGTGGGGGAGCGAGACGGCGTGAGGGGAAAGGCCAAAGGTTGGAGAGGGAGAAGAATTTACGAACGATAGGATAACCAATAGTAAGGGTCAAAAACGCAGTAAGTTTATAAGGTTTGCAAGTAAGATGTCAACACGGATAATAACAAACAAAAATTAATGAAGAAATGTGAAGTACAATTTTGTACACAATTGAGCGATTGTATGATCGACGATGCAACATGAAATTTTATGATTTCGTCAGAAACATTACCAAATCCAGGCGGCATTCCAAATGTATAGCAGATGTGATAAAAAATTTAGTTGTTAGAATAATATTACAAGAATATAAGAAACATGATACATATATTTACAGCCCCGTTGGCTCATTGGTAGTATATCTGCCTTGAGAGCTGTAGGGCGTGGGTTCGATTCCCACTCAGGGCAAACATTTTGTGAATAAACAAATATTTGTTCTGTGTCTGGGTGTTCTGTATATATTATAAGTAAGCATTTACAAAAAAAAAAGTACTTATGTATTATATCAGTTATCTGTCTTCCATCACACAAGCTCTGCTTAGTTTGGGACCAGATGGCGCTGTGTGTAATGTCCTACGATATTTATTTTTTTATTTTATTATTTATTTGATTCTATTACCAATATACATTGCAGCAAAATGTATGTACTTTAAATTTAAGTTAAGATAGACAATCTCTTGGACTTCATTTCGTTACAAATCGGCATTTCAACTCTATCCTACTTTGAATGTTCAAGGTATATATTTCGTTTATTTCCGCTTAACAGTCGTTCCAGTTACAACAGTGATGAGGACTTAAACTAATTTGACACAGCTTATTGATTAAAAACCTAATCTTACTTAAAATCTGAGTCGAGACTGAGTCAGTCTCGACCAAGCGCTCGAAGAGTCAACACGTCCTGAGGATGCCTCGTGTGGAGGCGAAACACGTGTCGACAAGTGGTTACTGCAGAGAGAGGAGGATTTTAATATCTTAATTAGATTTTTTGTTATTTTAATTAAATGTTTGTCAAATTAAACTCTTAAGTTTATGTCAAATTAGTTCTAGATTTTAAATTAGATTAGGGTTTTAATTAATAAGCTGTCAAATTAGTTTAATTTAATTCCTCATCACTGTTGGAACTGGAACGACTGTTAAGCAGAAATAAACTAGATATATATCTTGAACATTCAAAATGAACTTCCGCAAAGTAACGCCTGAATCAATCAATTATCTGTCCCACTTTCTTTTTCTTAAGTTTATTTTAAGTGTTCTGTCCTGCTACACAGTCAGCTAACATCAGATGAGCTGTGGTCGACCACCTGGGCGGTCAAGTAGGAAAGAAATATGCGTACGTTCTGTTGCTGCGGGCCCTTGTCGTCGTCGTCAGTGAAGGCGGGCAGTAGATCCTCCCTGCCGTGGTACTTGTAGCAGTTTATCACAATCTGTCGCAACGCGTGCGTCCACGACATCTGCAATTACATAAAAACACAATCATCACTAGTTCACGAACAATATTGAGATTAGATAGAAACTCTTTACGGTCTTTACACCAAAAACAAAAAAATAATGCAGAAAACATATTTTATTTTTACTTTTTTTTACAATAGATAGGCTTGCGTTTGACCGCCATCCCGCCTGATGTTAAGCGAAGATGCGGTCTACGCTGGAGCACGCTCGCCTAGAAGAAACCGATTCACTCGCGACTTGAAGGTAAATAAATAAATAAATATCATTACACACAGCGCCATCTGACCCTAAACTAAGCTTGTGCTATTGAAGACAGATAACTGATAGAATACTTAAATACTTTTTTTTTTTAAATACATACTTATAATACATACAGTACACCCAGACACAGAACAAACATCGATGATAGTCACAAATGTTAGTCCTGAGTGGTATTCGAACGCACGCCCTTCAGCTCTCGAAGCAGACATACTTCCAATGAACCAAGAGGGCTGTCAGGTACCCAGACTATATTCATCGGGGAACACCCACTCGGGCAGCAGATTCCAATGTCTAGCGGTACGTATGAAGAAGGTGGATTCAAACCGCTTAGTTCGAGCTTTTGGAACATCAACCATAAAGCGGTGTCGCTTTTTAAAGCTACTGGCTGTCCGGTAATAGAATGGGCAGTGTGGAATTAGGTCATGCAGATCTGAAGCGCACTCCCCAAAATTTATCCGGTAGAAAACCGACAGACTTTCCGCCGATGTTCAAGGCTTTGAAGCCTTTTCCGAACAAACGAATCATTCGAATAATTATTATAATCTTATGAGGTAGTGCCACAAGTTGCGGCCTTATCGCTACGAGCGATCTCTACCAGGCAACCAAGAATAGAAAAACACGATAGATGACATAAGAGACAGACGGGAGATGTTGTACCTAACACTAATGAGAAAAATATTGAAAAAAAAACTATATCACTGTGATTAAGATATTTATACAAAATACAATACATATCTCAATTAAACTTGTATAAGAAGGGAGATCTTGTAAAGATCGGTCGTTCATATAATCATCATCATCATCCCTTTGCTGCTGAACGTCCACTGCTGAACGTAGGCCTAATGCAAGCGAATGAGCTCGGTGGACAGCTTTCTGTATCCAGTTTTAGGCCGCCGCTTTACGCAGGGTGTCCTACACTACGCTTGACTACACGCGGTCTCCGCTCACGAACTCATCTACCCCACCGGTTATCGGATAACTGATAATACATATGATTATTTATTCATAAAACTAATCTCGTAGCATTATTTGTCACAATGCTGAGTTGATATTGCTATAAGTAGGATCAGATATGTTTATGTTATAGCCTACCTGTTATAAAGAGGAAAGATTTGATTGTTTGTTTATTGGAATGTGCGTTTTCTGTTTATGTGCATAAGAAAGAGTTCTATCTATCTATCTATATACAGACAGACACGAACAGCGATTTTGTTTTATATTATGAGCATTTAGAGATAATTTTATCAGACGAGCACTATTGTTCAACCTTTCTTAAGTTGTTGCTACACATAAAAAATATAATCAGCTTTTTAAATTAAGGGATTCCAGTGTTATATCTTGATTTCATTTCCGCTTATAAGTCGTTTTGGTTATAACAAATACGAGGATTCAATGTAATATGTACCTATAAACAATTTAAATATTTTATCCAAAATAAAACTAAAATTTAAAAAAAATATTGGTAGGGAGTATGATAAATTAATCTAAGATTATATTTTACTACTGTTAATAAAATATATTTATATACGAAATCTTTAATAATCTAATTAAAACAACTATCAGTATTTAAATCCTCTAATCGCTGCAGTAATCGGTTGCCGAGCAGCGTTTTGCCTCTACACGAGGCTTCCTCAGAACGTGTAGCCGAGAATGAGAGTGTATCTTTTCAGACTTGCGTTTGCCGCCACCCCACCTGATGTTAAGTTAAGATGCTATGGGGGATGCTTAGGCGACGTAAGGCCCTTGTCATGTCCCATATATTATGCACAGAGGTGAAGGCAAATAAAAGGCAATCTTGCAAACGATTAACAGTAACATCTATGAGGAGAGAATCTTTTTAGCGGTTCGCAAAGACGATCAAAAGTCTCTATATAAATATGTAACTGCGTCGTACGCGCAGAGCGTTCTCTCTCTCTGTCACCTGTCAGGCAGTCTTTCCACAGATCACCAAAGTGACGTTCGGATACTGAACGCCAAAATGCGATCTACGATGGAGCACGCTTCCCTAGAAGAGACCGATTCACTCTCGACTTGAACACGCCCAGATTGTATACAAGGATACTGTTAATCAGTCAGCATCCTTATAAGGGCATATTTTGTACATAAAAATAAACAACTCTTGTCTTACAACCTTTGCCAAAACACAACAAATATCCTAAAAAAAAAAACTTTTTGTGGTACTCTCAAACACTTTATAGTTTTCTATTGCGTAGACGTAGACTTCATTCTTTGTAGTATCGTGCGAATAGGCCCTCCCCCCGCGCTGCACCCCCTTTCTTTGGCCTTGATTGACGTCATCGCGTTTGCTGCCGGCACGCATCACAGAGTGCGCGCGCGCTTTTTGCATAAAGTTAATTTTGTTTAGACCGGTAATATATATATTTTTTTTTATGTGACAAATAATGAGACGAACGAGACGCTCTCCTGATGGTAAGAGATAACGCCTGTCCATGACCATTACAGCGATACACAGAACTTTGAGTAACAAAACAAAGTCCAGGGCATCGCTGCTTTGGTGCTCATTACTTTGAGACTTTCGATGGTTAGTCTCAACAGCCCAGTAATTTCGCTAGCTGCAGTACCCTTCAAACCGGAACACAGTAATGTTTACACACTACTGCTTGGCGGCAGAATATCTGGTACTGCGGTGGTACCTACCTAGATGACCTCCTGCTAAGGAGATCTACCACCAAGTAAAATTATATATATATATTTTTTTTATATTGTACTGAAGAGAAAAAAAATAATTATCAACAGAAGAAGAACAAAAATTGTTACGATCTGAACATGCCATTAAAAGGATGCTGATTGATTACAAACGACCCTGCATATCAGGGAACACCCACCCGGGTAACGATCCCGTATTATCCCGATAACCCGACTGCACCGATTATGAGGTACCCTTTTAAGGGTTTGTCAACATCCTGCTAGCAGTGAAGCATTACCTTTTGTTTCTCGTCCTCGGTGCGCGCGTCCATTCGCACGTTGGCCCAGGGCAGGTCCTTCGGCCACCACGGCGGCCGCGTCGACTCGCGACCCCATCCCGGCTTCCCACGAACTAACATTACACACCACATTACATTTTAGAAAAATCTAGAGAAAATATAAAATAGGCAGCCATGGGGACCGCCGACAGAAGTGAAGACTTCAAACTTTGGCATAACTGTATCAACAACTGTGCATTACGTCATATTAGTATGTGGGTAACGCGCATATAAGTTTTGCCCTTAAGGTGGTTCGATTTCCATACAAATAATTTTTTGCCATTTATGGACAAATGGAGCATAATTTTAGAGTGAAATCACAGCTACTGGCATTTATTTTGATCTTTATTCGCGGTAAATCACAATCGCTTGAATAAAGCAGTAGATTACCATAAAATCAAATTTATGAATTAATGATTTTTTAATAAAACAGGAGATTATAAGCATAATCTACTGTTTTATACAAGCAATCGTGATTTACCGCAAAAAAAGACCAAAATCAATGCCAGTAGCTGTGATTTCACTGTAAAATTATGCTCCATTTTTCTATAAATGGCAAAAAATTGTTTGTATGGAAATCGAACCACCTTAAGTAACGTCTTTATATGTTTCAAAGAGACGCGGAACAGGGTCGGTAAAGATGGTAAGCTCACCCATGGAGTATTTGAGCATGAGCGGTATGAAGGCGCGGAGCTGAGCTTGCGTCATTTTCTCGACGGGCGTGGGAATGCCGTCGATGATGAGCGGCGGCAGCTCGAACAGGCTGGGGTCCTCGGCCGGCGGCGGCGGCGCCTGCGGGCACCCGCCCACACCGAACTGGGGCTCGTTACAAGGTACGGCTGGCACGCCGGCAGGCGGACACGTTACGTCACCGTCAATTTTAATTTTAACTCCGAATAGGCTTGCGATTGAACCCTGCCTAGTTTTAAACTAACCGCTGCCCGTGATTACGCTCACGTAACCAATTGACCCCTTGTAAAGGAAGAATATGGCAAAATTTAAAAAATAAAAGTCTCTTTTCGTGAAATCACCACAACTTTACTGGGTGCATGTACTGGACTTGACGGTGACTAACTTTGAGTGACCAAGACCTGTAGGTACTTGACAACACTTGATTTTCTCATAAGACACTTGACAGTGTATTAAACACACAAGTGTGATGCCAGAAATGAAGACCACCGTTACAAAACATTAGGTGAGCTGTGGTCAAAAACCTAGTCTGTATAAAACGGCCAATGAAACGAGGGCTAGTGACGTAACAACCGCCTGCTAAAAAAAAACTCAAGTCAGCTCCCCACAGCGGGGGCAGCCAGCTAGCAACTGGGTTACCTGCTGAGCCAGCGCGTTTTCCAACTCTTCCATGATCATGCAGCGGAGGTTGCGGACCACGTCTTCTAAAGGTTTAGCACCAAACACACGGTATGATGTGTTGGGCTTGCCAGGAGTCGCCACTAAGACCACCGCCTGTTGTCCGACGCGAGTCGCGAATTCTTCTATGGTTTGCTGTGGGTGACATGCTTGTATCAAAAAAGTAGAAACTGCCACTCAAGGCAAGTGCCGCTTACAAATCAGCAAAATCATCATAGGACATTACACACAGCGCCATCTGGCCCCAAACAAGCAAAGCTTGTACTATGGAAGTATACAACATTTAAATAGTTTTTTTTTTAAATACATACTTATAATAAATAAATAAGCCTATAATAGTCCAGCAGTGGACTAGTATAGGCTGATGATGATGATGATGATGATGAATAAATAAATAACCCAGACACAGAACAAACATTTGTTTATATCACAAAATGCTTGTCCTGGGTGTGAATCGAACCCACGCCCTTCAGCTCTTGGAGCAGACATACTACCAATGAACCAACAGGGTTGTCAAAATCGTCATTGAGAACTAACGTTTTTTTGTCACACCAGACACTATAGCGAAATTTCTAACTTTTATTAATATTCAGTTAACTTTATTTTATGCTAAACCTTGAGTGCCACCGACAGGGTAGGGCTCAAGCTGCCAGCCGACAGTTAGGGCTGCAGAGTGAGGAACCTCCTCACTATGCGCGCCGTGTCAAAGATCACTGCCTTTTGTATCTGACCCTTGACCCAAACATCTAGCGTGAGTCTCTTGAGATGTTTTCAATTTAAACTTGAAAAAAGGTTTAGGAATTGATGTATAATAATGTAATCTTATCAGAATAGCAATTTTAATTTCATCATCGAAATAGTATATAAACCGTTATATTAATATTAATTTATTTCATAAATATCATTTACATGTCAAAATTAAATAAATCAGATTAGATTAAATAAACACATAACTAACATATAATCTCTACATAGTATAAAACATCCACTTTATACTATGTAGATATATTTCGCTTCCAGTTGTCTGTATGTATGTGTATCTTTTAAACGACGAAACAGATTTTAATGCAGTTTCCATCAATAGTGATAGTGATTCAAGAGGTTTCATAAGTATATTGTATAATACATGTATATGCACCACATTAGTTTCTACATTACGCCTGTGCGAAGCCGGAGCGGGTCGCTAGTAAATAATAATTTAAAAAAATGACATTTTTTTTTTTTTTAATTGTTGACAGGCTAGTTGTTTGACCACAGCTCACCTGATGTTAAGTGAAGGTGTGGTCGAAGATGGTAAAGCACACCTAGCCTGGAATGGAACTGGCTCTCAAGTGAGGCTGCCGGAACACACCGTTAGATGCTTGGCGGCAGATTTTCAACTTGAGGGTGGTAGCTAGCCAGCCGAGTACTAGAAAGTACCCTACCACCATGCTATGGTTTCCTCACGATGTTTTTCCTTCACCGGCAGCTCAAGCTCATTGTTGGGGTTTGAACCCACGCCCTTCGGCATGCGAACCTACCGCGCTAACCACTGAGCTATCATCGCTACAAAACATTGTACATTCCTAGGTTTTATATCCAGGAAATCCTTACAACTGAATGTTTGATAAGGTAATGTTATAAATAAATAACTTCAATACACTTTCCTTAAGAATCATCTTTGTAGCTAATTAATATAGCTTAGATCTATCTTTTAAAGCTTGTGTACTCACTCTCAATTTCCTGAGGAGTCTGTTCTGGTGACGCTTCCTGACTGAGGGGTTGGTTTCGAATGAGTGCGGCCGCTTGCGCTTCTTCGATGAAGCTATGGCAGCGGCCGCGGCCATCCCTATTGGACCTGTTACAACAAGAAAATTAATAAATATTTGAGAACATTTTTCTGGCCCATTACTGAGCAAAGTGTTGTACTATGGGAACCAGGTAACTGAAAGAATACTCATAAATATTTACTGTTGTAATTATGTACATATGGTCACACCTACGTTAATCATATCAATATAATGTCCTGAATTTGTAGCTAGTATTTTTGTAGTGATGATAGCTCAGTGGTTAGCGCGGTCGGTTCACACGCCCAAGGGCGTGGGTTCAAACCCAAACAATGAGCTTGAGCTGCCGGTGAAGGATAACATCGCGAGGAAATCATAGCATGGTTTAGTGTACTTTCTAGTATTCGGTTGGCTAGCTACCACTCTCAAGTTGAAAATGAACATGTTGAAATGTGCTGCCATTCCATTTCAGGCTAGCTATACTTTACCACATTTAACCAACACTGTCACTTAACATCAGGTGAGCTGTGGTCAAACACCTAGTTTGTCAACCATACAAAATAAATAAATATCGTAGGACTATACACACAGCGCCATCTGGCCCCAAACTAAGCAGAGCTTGTGTGATGGAAGTCAGATAAATAATTGATAGAATACATAAATACTTTTATTTTTTTTAAATACATACTTATAACACATACAGAACACCCAGACACAGAACAAACATTTATTTATTCACAAAATGTTTGCCCTGAGTGGGAATCGAACCCACACCCGCTAAGGCTACAGCTCTCAAGGCAGATATACTACCAATGAGCAAAGGGACTTATATTCGTCATCTAGATGTGAGTCAACCTAATATCCTCATATAATCCTCAAGCTAACAAAGCAGAACCACCACCAAATGAACTCATAAGTTAATTGAAGAAATTAGTTAGAGTAGTATCAAGAACTTACAGTTGAAGAATACAACACACTCAAGAATTAACACTAAATCTCTTTTACTATGATGCATTTATCATAATATAGATATATTCTATAAAAAGGAATAAACCAATACATTATTTTTTACTCGTGATAATTAACAGGAGCGTGAAACAATTATGCCAGTGACCCAAATTCATGGTCTGTAATTCTGAGGAATTTGGTTAGTAGGGCGATAGCATTAAGCGTCCCTGGATTGACGTCACTACATGTCTTCCTCCCCCTCAGATACCCCCTCACCAGTAAACACCAAATAATTCTCCCATCAGTTTTCGAGCAAGATTTTTCCTGTGTATTTTATAGTTCATCCATTTATATATAGCGAGGTATAGATAAAGAGAAGATATACTAGCTTTGTCACGCGGTACTCACCAGCAGCAGCAAGCTGCTTTGTGACCTCATCACTCATTGCATTCTTGATGATGTCTGCACTATCCTCGTATGTGGAGGCGGCTGGTGAGGACACACATTCATCCTCGTCCTCGGATGCGCCGCTCAGCCCGCATCCTTCCACCTGGGACATATCCTGACAATTTACAATTTTTAATACAAAAGGCTCGACCACATCTAATAAGTGACAGTCTGGCCGAAAACATAAGCTTTGAAGTAAGGCTCTATTTGTTATTAGGTTCATTGGGTCAAATAGCCTTTACTTATGTTATTACATCTACCTGTGTGTGGGTGTTCTTGCTATCTCAGTAATGTTACTTTCCCAGATTGCATTTGTATAAAATTTTGCAAAAATATAAAATGTTAATCTCAGGAAGAGACTAACTTTTCTTATTACTGAAAGCTGTAATTGATTCTATGTGTACACATGGAATTAAGGACTTAGACACAGATAAATAAAATCCCATACAGAAAGCACAATAAATAAAATTGAACAATGTATTACAATGTTAGAATTCTATAGATGGTCGATGGTAAACATCTGATAAATTAGAGCCTTACATTAAAAATGCTGCATACAGGTTACTGTGTCAAATGCGGTTGGTTAGTTTAAACACCAATATTAACCCACATAACTAACTAATTCTAACATACCTCATCACCCATGTCCATGGACTCAGTGCTGACTGCTGAGTTCATGTTCTCGTCTTCCTCTTCAAATATCAGGACCATTGAATCACACTGCTACCCCTAGAGTATGCTCCCAATGTACTCGCCTCACCAGCCTATTTAAACCCTGCATATAATCAAAGAAAAAAATTTGTAACATGAAGCTAACTATAGGAAATCAATTTATATTCTGTGAAACATTGAAGATAGCATAACATTGAAGAAGAGGGCATTATTAGAATGTACAAAGTTAACAGTATGCCAGGACACTTTGGCAGCTAAATTTACTGCATTTATTTATGTATTCTGTGTATGAATTAGAATTCTGATTTATTTGCAGCTTAGTACTTGCTGAGTGTGATGAAAGTCTTTGCTAATCCATTGTCAGTTATTTCATGATTCTTTCACAGTTTGCACAAACACATAGATGATCAACAAGAGCTTAAATCAGAGCAGCATAATAAGCATAAAAATAAATTAAGCCAAATAAAATTACCTCACTAACTGCTAACTTGCTATGTCATAGCAACTACTATAGGTACTACTACCATTACTACTTAATTATCTGTTATTAGAATAGTCTATATACCTTGGCCATTTATCTCTATCTCATATTTATCTCATAATTAATTTCAATGTGTTTCAAATCTTGAAAGTAATAGGCACTTCTAACAACATTTCCTAAAAATCTTTCTCTTTTTCTCTATCCTATTTTACAAATAGAGCAAGCAGAATAGCAAATAGGCCATTCATGTAACATTATTGATTAGTTCATCTTATTGCTATCTAAGATGGATGAAGCTGGATAGAGTATTTTGCTAATCTTTTTACTATATTTCTTAACTTTTTAAACCATGAACCTTAATGTAGAAAATTATTGAGAAAAGAAACCATACTTCAACATGAATTTATTTAGAAATTTCAAACAGTTGTATGTTGGGTATCAAAAATATGATGTGATTGCTTATTCCATTGTGTAAGAGAACAGCTAGGAAAAATCAATACTTATGCCTCCCACATAATGTAAAATGATAGTGCTACTCATGGCAATATTAGAGACTTTCTAAAAAACTACCAGTTTAATGATTGTTAAATAAGTTTAGATGCAATGTCCATCTTCAAACATGTATTGTATCAAGAATAAAAATGATTTGAAAACGGCGCAATGATAGAACCAATGCATCAGTGTGACGCATTTTGTTTTGTTTATGTGGTGCATGGTGCCGAAGGGGCAATAGCGAAGACGCATGTCGCTTCTTTGCGGCGGCGTAAAGGATAAAACCAAATGAATGGCCATCATGAAGGGGGTCGCGCGTTCGAGCAGGCCCAGACAGCAAAGAAAGACTACGGCTGCGTACGCACCTGCGTGATTTGAAACACATTCTGCAATCCAATTAGAAGTTCACCAGACTCCCTGTGATGTAACCGGTTCAAAACAACACTTCATGGGACTTTTACAGTCAGGTGAACACTGATTTCACAAAATTCACAGAGAGGACAAGAGAGCCCGAAAATCCCGAGTCCTCCATTGATATCGATCGGTGAGAGGAGGACGAGGGCTGTATCGACCTCATATTTTGAGGTGGCCATTTTGTACGAGTCTGCGCGGTGGAGTTTTCACATGGAAAGGGAAATTGCCCCTCGGTGTGAGGGGGGATTGCAAATTCAATATGTAAGTAATTAAAATAGTAAAGTTATCGGACTTACCCGATTTTCTTTCCAGATAATAGAATCATTTTATTGCAACGTCTTGCAATGCCAAATGTTCAGGAAAAATCCTTAGTTTATTTTGGAAATTGATTAATTACGTCAACACATAGCGTCATCTATTGGAATTTTCACGAACTATGGAAATATATTGTTTACTTATAGGTATTATGTTTTTTACAATCTTTTAACGAAAGCTCTGTCTGCTCCGCTTTGAATACATGATTTAAGACTAGAACGTTATACTGACATTGCTTTATTTTATTTTGTATATAATAATTCTGAATTGACGATTAAATACACACAGCACTGACGGAATTGGTTAGTCATACTATTTAAGTCAAAACTATACAAAAAACACTTAATAATTTGTTACATTCATGAAAAAGTCACCAGTTTTCCAATAGTTTCAGAACGAGTTTTGGCGCCAATGTAAAAAACAAAAGGTGTCAACATAGGATGTCAATGATTTTACCTCAGACGAATAATCATAACTTTATGAAGGGTCCAAGGATTTTACTGTAACTTTTCAACCAAAGCACAATCATAAAGAAACGTTATTTGTATTTTTCTAGTGATTATGTTTCGTTTCTTTTCCATAAATTCGCGACCTGCCATGGCTTCTTCAAACATTTTTTGAACTTTCAGTTATACTAAATATATTACACCCTTACAATGGGTTAACTGCTGTTATATTAAAACTGTCTTAAATCCCTAGTTTGTTCTATCCAGAAAAATACTACAAATTATTATTATTATTTCATTAATTGTGTTAATTTGAAATTTAGAACTACCGAATAAACAAACATAAAGCCATCATAAAGCAAACAAACATTGTGATGAAAAACATATATTTTCATTTCATGAGATAATCAGCGTGAAAAAATAAATTAAAATACATAATTTATATTAATTTCTAGCCAGATTGATTTGCTTATTAATAGCAACTCAATCTGGCTGATTCCAGTCTTAGATTACCTTCGTGAGTTCAGATGTCTACGACGAAATTTTTTACCCAATGATGATGTCATTTTGTAATAAAACTGGTCCATATCTTCATAAACTAAGCCATGGAAAAGAAAACTTCTTACAAAGTAGACAGAATTTTAGCGGTAAAGCGGAAAGAAATCGTATTTCAGCATTATATTATTTTTCAATACTTTTGTTTCGAACATTTCGAAATCATGTTTGAAATTGAGAGTCATAATATACATAATACCGAAAAATAAAAATATTCTTACTAAATTATTTTAAAAATAGAATATAATTTATATTATTGTAATACTAGAAATGTAATAGTCGTACTACATACGAAAACGGTAGGACTGTGGGCAAATGATATGGTGAAAAATATTTTTTGTTTTGTTTGTAAAACTCCTCTGAAACTTTATCAAAGTCAAGTCATAGATTGACCATAACTAACTTTATGCGATTTTGACTGTAGGGCGTCGAACATTACACTGTGGGATTAATGCCCTCCTGAGCCTAGTCTCGGCAATGATGTTTGCCGAGGCCGAAGGCCGAATCCATCTACAAGGAAAGAAAGGGGGAAGACTACGTGACTGACTGACTTTGACTGTGATTACGACTTATTCCAATATCCACTTAACTTCCCACTACACGCGAAAAACTTATCATTGCAGAATGAATAATTTGCGATGCCAAAGTAAATAAAAAATAGTAAGTAAAGAAGTAAACAAACTTCATAATATTATTTCAGTTCATGGCTTTTTCTGAAAACATTTGCAATTTGTAAATGGTATTGTAAGATTTTAACTTTATTAATTAAGTACATTGTGATATTACAGAAAAGTAAGTAATTTTATCAACTAATTAAACTAGTACTTTTGCTACGACATTATCTAGTGACTAAATTTCCGTTAAACTTGTATCTACATTGTAAATAGGTATTAAAGGTGCGGTGTGTGGTTAAAAATAATATATAAGAGTGCAAAAAGACTATAATACCGTAGTCCGCAGCTGCCAAGGAGTCCTGACATCTCCATCTTAGAATAGGTATGAATAGCTTCTCATTGGTGTCCAGCTTGTCTTGAAGGTTATAGAGATCTATTTTCTACAGATGTTTTGGGACAGTATGTGAGCAAAGAATATTACCTAAAGGTTCCACTAACAAACTGTTGTGTTGTTGCATTATGGTATGGGTTGTCAGGGTCAATTTCGTTGTAGAATATTTTCATTTAAATTGCGTTAATAATATGCATTGGTGAATGCATCAAAATATTGCACTAATCTAAACACCCTGAAAATAATGTAATGAGCACTCAGAAATAATTTTATAACAACTTCTTTTTATAAGTACATATCTCAAGAAAACTCAAATGTGTAGTAAAACTAAATATCTCTTACCGACACTACACAATAAACTATAAAGGTAATTTTCTCATAAATATTTATGTAGTAAAAGTGGGAAAGAAGCAAAAAGTATCAGCGAATAACTTTTCATAATCTATTATCAGCCTGAGAAAGATTATCCAAAGCAGTTTTGGTAATGTTATATCAAATTTGAACACTGGCAGTTAAGCTGAGTGTTGGTATGCATAAAAAATGCCACTGGCAAGGTTTAACCTGCAGCAGTGGCGGATTAACAAATTTTCAAGGCATAGGCTACACAGTTTTTGCCACCCTTGCCTCTACAATTGTCATCTCCTACATTATTTTTACAATCCAAAAATTTTTCTACTCAGGGTGTGCTATGACAAGTGAGAGAGGAAAGTCATTAGCAAAATTTGTTGCAGACTTCTATTTGTGAGACATCAGAAAACCGTCTTGCAAAAATCTTTTTGATTTCTATGAGGTAGCAAAAAAAAAATCGGTCCCCAAATTTGCTGCCCCAAAAATCTGCCGCCCTAGGCTCAAGCCTACTCAGCCTGCTGGTAAATCCGCCACTGACCTTCAGTTTGGTTATAAGCCTTAGACACTGTTTCTTTGTCATCATTTTTGCACATAATGAAGAGTGTGATGATTTCTATTCTGCTCAGTACACCCCTGTATAATATAATTAATTTATTCATTATTGACTCTAGAGATATTAAAAAAATCTCTTAAGAAAATCTGAAAAATAGTAAATCAAATTTTTAATATCCTTGAAATAAAAGAAAGATACCAAAACTTTGAATACAATAAAACCAATGCCAATAATTTGTTATAATATCTATTGATTTAAAATATTGCAAAATCATGTGTATACCAAAGTACGATACTTATAAAAGCTAAATGGCTGAAACACTTATTCTAAATGACTAATTTATAATAAATCTTAAGTATAAAATATTTTATTTTAAAAATAATAAATCACAATATTAAGTAGTTCTGGTGTTCATTTAATTTACTGTATGTACTTTTGTTCATCGAGGCCTCTTGAATTCCCCAGATTCTTCAGAAGACCCTGCAATTAAAAAAATTATGTTTAAAAATAAACCAAATCAACAAAACACGCCATCAAACCCGATAGTGTGTTTTGCTAAGCAAAGCAACACAACACAGCAAGCAAGCAGTACTAGCACGGGAACTAAATGGCAGAATACCTAAATATGTACTACTACTATATTTCTATCTGTCTATATGAATAAAATTCAAACGATTTTTTTTCATCGGACTCTGAAACTACTGGACCAATTTAAAAAATTCTTTCACATGCTACACTATCTCCGGGTGACATAGGATATTTTTTATCCCTGTATTCCCACGGGAACGCGACGTGAACTACGCGGGTGAAATCACGAGGCGAGGCAATGGTCATGGACATGTGTTATCTCTTACCATCAGGGAGGGCTTCGTCTCATTACTTTTACATAAAAAAAAAGAAAAAAAACGTCTTTCGATGGTTAGTCTCAACAGCCCAGTAATTATGCTAGCTGCAGTACCCTTCAAACCGGAACACAGTAATGTTTACACACTACTGCTTGACGGCAGAATATCTGGTACTGCGGTGGTGCTCAAAGTAATGACCGCCACAGCAGCGATGCCCTGGGCTTTGTTTTGCTGCACAAAGTTCTGTGTATTGCTGCAATGGTCATGGACAGGTGTTATCTCTTACCATTAGGAGAGCGTCTTGCTCGTCTCATTACTATTACATAAAAAAAAATGCCATTCGGTTGAGTAATATGAAATTGTAGAGCTGTAGTGTACTAGTTAGTTGTACCTGCGGTCCGGTGGCACAGGCGGCCGCGCCAGCCGGGTTCGCAGACGCAGACGCCGGCGCGGCACACGCCGTGGCGGCAGGCTCGCGCGCACTCGCCGCCGCGGCGCCCCATCTCGCAGTGGTTACCGCCGAGTCCCGCCGGGCACCGACACTTGTTCACGCCCTTGCACCGCCCGCCATTCAAGCACGGGATCACGCATTTTGCTGACAAATTGTATTTTTTTTTAGAGAAACTAGGTACTTTATATATTCAAGGTATATATTTCGTTTATTTCCGCTTAACAGTCGTTTCAGTTACAACAGTGATGAGGGCTTAAATTTAACTAATTTGACAATCATTTATTAATTAACCTTAATCTTGTTTAATATCTAAAACTAATTTCACATAAACTTTAAAAATATAATTTAACAAGAGAAAAGAGAGAGAAGAGGATATTAAGACTTGTGGTTATTTCAATTAGATTTTTGTTAAGTTATATTTTTAAAGTTTATGTCAAATTAGTTTTAGATATCAAATAAGATTAAGGTTAATTAATAAATTATTGTCAAATTAGTTAAATTTAAGTCCTCATCACTGTTGTAACTGAAATGACTGTTAAGCGGAAATAAACTAAATATATACATTGAATATTCAAAATGAACTTCCGCAAAGTAACGCCTGAATCAATCAAAACTACTCTATATTCCATTCCAGGCTAGGTGTGCTTTACCATCTTCGACCACACCTTCACTTAACATCAGGTGAGCTGTGGTCAAACAACTAGCCTGTCAACCATAAAAAAAAAAAAAATATACCAGGAGGTACTCTAGGTAAATACCACCGCAGTGATACTTTTTTTTTATTTTTTTATACAAAATAGGTTCGCGTTTGACCACACTCTGCCTGATGTTAAACAGTAGTGTGGTCTAAGATGGAGCACGCTTACCTAGAAGAAACCTATTAACTCTAGATTTGAAGACGCCAATATTGTACCTAACAGGGAACACAGACTCCGGCAGAGAGTTCCACAACCTCGCTGTGCGAATGAAAAATGTGGAGTCAAAACGCTTTGTGCGTACATGGGGAACATCCACCATGTACGGATGACGTTTTGATACTTACAAAACTCGCAGTGTCGTCCATAATAACCCTTTGAACACTCGCATGTGTCCTTTTGTATGCATTTGCCACCATTCAGGCACTTCTGAGAACAGATTCCTGCAACAAATTGTATAATTTTCTCCTTAAAATTGTATTTTCTGTTGAGATACACAGAACTAATTACATCCAATGTTGTGGTATTCTGAAACTGGATTCTATACTGGATACCGACTCACCGACCTTCCTCAGGTTAAGTGAAAACTCTAGGCTACGAAATTAAAATATGTTTCGTTTTATTAATGTTACATTCAAACTGTTCAAACCACACAAAAATGAAAAATCTAGGGACCTTCAAACTCCCTATGCGGTCGACTCCCTCACTCATTTCAGTCTAGGGTTAATTTCTAAAGGTACAATTTAGGTATATTTCTTGTTCCAGGCAAGATGATGAACCTGCGATTGCTGCACCACGTGAGAAGAGCTAGCACCACGACCGGTGATAGCAGCAGGCCGTATTGGAAGAAAAACCCACATGTGAGATATCATCCTAGCTGATTGCGATCTCTTTTTAAAAACTTTGTAAAGTCGTAGTTTTTTTTAAATGAGATCTGATTTTGTTTATTTAAATATATTGCTCTATTGTTTGATCCCATAACGCCATCTAGCTCCAAACTAATCAAAGCTTGTACTATAGAAACCAGACAACGAAAAAAAATATTGAGCTCGATTTTAATTTTCTCTTCTACCGTCACAATCAGTTGGACAAAGTGATCCGCGTGGATCACGCCGGAGAGCTGGGAGCGGATCGCATCTATGCGGGGCAGATGGCCGTCCTAGGGCGCACAGACTCTGGTCCGCTCATCCAACACATGTGGGATCAGGAGAAGGCCCATCGAGCGAGGTTTGAGGACCTCATCAACGAGTACCGCGTGCGACCCACCGTGCTAACTCCCATATGGAATATGGCTGGCTTTGTGCTCGGGGCTGGTGAGTTCACTTACTCAGTGTATGACTTAGTTATGTGCGTGACTTTCTTTTTAAAAAAACTTAGTGATATAAAGAGCCTGTAAAAGAGAACTTCAAGGACATGTTTGCCAGGTTTATTTGTTTGCTGGCAAATATGCGGTAGTATATACCAATAATGCTTGAGTAAATAAAAAAAAATAACTAATAATGTACCTTCTTAGTTCAAATATTTGTTTTTTTTTTAATTCGCCATTTACAATATGTATTTTGCGATTTCAAAAACCAATCAAATTTTCCCGCGAATACGGTCAGGACTGTCATGGCGTCTTAATGGCGTCATGCCGTGCGAAACAATAATTTCTGTACGGAAGTTTTTCTACGAAAATGTCAACGGCAATGGCGTTTCGCATGATGTGATTCAACACACCTTGGTGTTCACTATTATTTGACTAAATGCCTTATTTTTCCAAATCAATAACTTTTTTGATAAATAAAATGTCTCTTGTATAGTTTAACGATTTTAATTTGGAGTGCATTTTAAAAAGTATGCCAAAAGATTCAGAGGTATGCCGTCTCTTTTCAGGTACGGCATTAATGGGGAAGGAGGCGGCAATGGCTTGCACAGTGGCTGTGGAAACCGTCATCGTAGACCACTACAACGATCAATTACGGACTCTTATGGAAGATCCCAACATAGACCCAGAAATTCTTAACACTATCACCAAATTCAGAGACGAGGTGAGACATGTTACATGTGCAATGTTACTTCCCGACAAAGAGAAACCACAACAGGCCCCTGATTCTCTAAATACCTTGCTGAGTATATCGTTTACTTTTTTTTAAATTAATTAAATGAACGATACTTTTCCTGATGGTAAGAGATAACGCATGTCCATGATCATTGCATCAATATGACATACCTTTGACTGTTTTTTTTAATGTATGTTACGCGATTATTCCGCCAATTATTTATGAATCGATTTTGATGATTCTTTTTGTGCTTGGTAGATCATACTTTACAGGTGTCACCATATAAACTTTAACTAAATCGATTTAAAAAAAAATCTAAAAATTGTATACATACATCGATGATATTTTCGTTTACTCAGAAACCTCGCAGTTTCATTGGAGTAGTGCGTTTCGTCGGCCTAAGGGTCATGGAGACGGTGTTTTTAAATTGTAAATTTATTTTTCTTTACATACCGCAATAAGTGTGATCAGTGACATTTAGTCAAAAATTGTTAATTCATACTTTTACTTCTTTAGGAACAAGAACACCACGACACCGGTATCAAAGAAGGAGCGGAGCAAGCGCCGCTGTACAAAGCGCTTACGGAAGTTATCAAAGCAGGATGTAAGGTCGCCATTGAGATGTCCAAGAGGGTATAACACGATTATAAATTGTATTTTCAGTTAACAATATACTATTGTAGTATATCATGCGATAAATGTCTAATAGGCAGACAGGTATATTTTTATTAACCCATACAAAATGATGTTATGGGATGCACCAATTAACCGATAAACAAAAATAGGTACACAATACATATACAATTTCCTACCAAAAGCATATTATACAGAACGCAAATTTTAGAACATAGTTGTACAGAATATAGTGCTCAGAGACTCGTTTTAAATTAAAATATAATGAGATTAATTATAATGGCGGAAAGGTATGTCATATTAAAGTATGTCATAATGTCAATTTGTTACATTTTTTATCTGTTTTGATGCAGAACGTCACTTTCGCAAAATAACATTTTCATGTCATTTATTACTGTGCTAAGCACTCAACATTTACTACAAGGATATTTGGAAAACAATACTGACAAAAAATTAGTAATTAAATAAATAAATAATACTGTAATATATTATTTACTTTCATTTAACTTTACTATTATTAAAGATTTAATTGATGAGTTTATTACTTTCCCGAGGTATCTGGTAAAAAAAATTGCGTTAGTGATATTATGCAAAACGATCAAATTTTTTGCAATGACAATTGCGAATGTGAATTTTTGCGTCAAAGCCAAACAAAGTAGCAAAAGTTGAGTTATTGTATAAATTAACATTTGCATGTACATAATTACAATATTCCTGGAAGTTGTTGTTATCAACCTTATGATTTCCATAAGGTTCGTGAATAGTTTGTGTTGTTTTATAGTTTATAGTACTTTTAGTAGTTTAGAAAAGCTCACATTATGATTTGTAAATACATAATTTATTGGTTTATTGTGAGCCGCGTACAGTTACCTCATTAAGTATTTACTTGATTATTTTTGAATAAACTAAGTATTTAACTAGACTTTTGTATGATTCCGTACAGAATTTTATATTTAAGATGTAATAGTATTTTTTACAATCTACCGCCAAGGCCACCGTGTATGACGGTGTATTCTGCTAGCGTCACTTGAGAGCCAGTTACTATACCAGGCTAGGTATGTTTATCGTCTCCGACAAACCGTTACTTCACATCAGGTGAGCTATGGCCAACACCTAGCTTGTCAACATTGTTAAAAACTCTGTTTGGCGTTAATTTCAAGGATATCGTATATTTTTATCCATAAACATAAATTAATCGAAATCAAATCCAACACAACATGGTATTTCACTATTCCTATTAAAATATATCCCTATAAATCTGTTGAAAATCATTGGACATTATCACGCAATGCCATCGAAACTAAGGAAAGCCACAGCAAACATCTATCTTAGTTAATTAAATAAATAAATATCGCAGGACATTACACACAGCGCCATCTGACCCCAAACTCAGATAACGGATAAAATACTTAAATACTTTTTTTATTTGTAAATACATGTTTATAATAAATACAGTACACCCAGACACAGAACAAACATTTTAGTTTATACCACAAAATGTTTATCCTGGGTGGGAATCGAACCCACGCCCTTCTGATCTTGGAGCAGACATACAACCTATGAACCAACAGGGCAATTATATAAGTATATGTCGTGGATAGGTATGGAATGCACGCCATACACCTGATGAAACAGAGCTCACAACTACTACCCAATGAGCTAACAGTGCGGTCTGTAGTAAATGTATCTATGAGGAGAATCTGGATTCCAGAGCGTGTAATGTCAACGTACCTCCCTCGCAATTCCGTCCCTGGTAGCCCGGGGGGCAGGAGCAGACGCCGGGCGCGGTGCAGTTACCCCCGTTCATGCACTGAGGGTAGCAGAGTGCAGTGCGACAGTCCTGCCCCATGTACCCCTCGGGGCACTGGCAGATCTTGTCGTTGTTGCACCAGCCTTGATTCGCGCATTTCTTGTCGCACTCTGGGTCCGGCCCTGGCGTACCAAATCAATGATATTTGTCAACCTTTTTCTTTAGTGGGAACCGGTTTCACCAATGTGTCTTTTTGAAGTTTTGTATGTTAAAATGGCGGTCTTTTACTAATAAAGTACATGAGTGTTTATGTTCTAAACAGAACATAAAGTTTTAATCAAGATAAGAAAAATTAGGGTCTGTTTAAAGTAAAGTCAATTCTATGCGCGCCAATAATTAACATCAACACTTGGTAAAGGGATAGCATCTCTCAATCCATACAAACCTTTTCTCGTGCGGGTACAATTTGTCAGGAATTAAGGATAAACCTTATTCCTTCATATTCTCACGCGTGCATTGCTGGTGAAGCTATTTAGCATGATAATTTACTTAATTTATTGATTAACGAACAGCGCCCCGCGGTGTTACCCGCTGTTCTTACGTGAACACTACATTTTTCGAGATAAAAAGTAGCTTAAGTGTTAATCCAGGATGTTAGCTACCTCCATACCAAATCTCATCATCAAAATTGGTTCAGCAGTTTGAGCGTGAAGAAGTAACCAACATAATATTAGCGTCATATACGCTTTGTCAGTCACGACAGTAAAAGTTATGAACTCTACATGTTTACGAAAAACCCTCGTTAATTTTTCGATACCAGAAAAATTACAGCACTTTAGTTTCAACCCTCCAGAAGCGCTGATCCATTCATACGTTTATGGATCAAAAAAACTTAACTAATAAATAAAAATGAACACGTTGGACGTATTGTTTACTTCATGAAAGTGTTGATTACAAGCTGAAAACATGGAGGCGGATAGTTTATGCTAATTTTAATTATATCCATGAAAATGCGCCATAATGACTTAATTTATACTATATGATGCTTACAGTAAACATCAGATGATGAAATTGTTATTTATAGGTAAGCAAATAGGTTTATGAAGTTAGCAAGCGAATGATACCAACCTAAAAACGCAAATGCTGTGAGCAGAGGCACCGCGAAACCAGCCGATCAGCGCGCTCGGCGAGAGCCCGGAAACAAGGCATTCAAGTTAGTTCCGACTTCCGCCTATAGTGACTACCCACAGCCACCATAGGCATACGCGCGGCCAAAAGTCGAGGGCAAGGAAAACTAGCTTAGCTTATCGACACTCTATTTCGGTCAAGTGTTTTGCTAGACAGATGCGGATTAATGTGTGTGTGACATGGGCCATCGTCTACCGCCTTTGAACGTCTATGTAGAGTTTTGGCGGCAACGCGGAAAGAGTCGTGTCGCCCCGTTGTATTTCCAAAACTATTGTTTATGCATAAAAATGGTGGTGTTTTATTCATAAAGTTCCGAATTACAAGCGCGAGTGTGGAAAAATGATATAATGTGGCGAATCATGACTTTTTAAATTGCTTCGAAAACTCCATCGAAGCTTTATAGTAAAGTCGCCACTACTTAACTAAAGCATAACTTGACTTAACCAAGACTAGACTTTGACTATAACTATAGCTTCGAGGCAGCTTATTTAACTTGAACTAGAAAATATAAAACACTTGAAACTGGCAAATGCTTAAAATGCGACGCCAAAACCAAAGAAAATAAAAGTCCGGAACAACCTTTCTCATTATAATTTTCATCTGCTAGTATAAATGTAATCATAAAACAGTAAATTCCAAGTAACGTTTTTAGGGGTACTTTTTGTCTGTATAAAAAGATAAAAACCCAACGTTACTAAAGGTATCCCAATATTGATTTTATCCCTATCCCACCACTGTGCACGTGTGTATTGTGCAAACATCATAAATCATCGCGAAACAAAACCGCAATAAAATGTCAACGACCATTTGTTCGAAGGAAATCACGTAATAAACGTTGTGCACGCGGAACAAGTATTAGTAGCAAGCACACAACGAGCTGGAAATAGATGAAATGCAATGTTCAGTTATTCTGGAACGTTCTGCCGTCCACACTCCATGGGACGGTGTCGTTAGCGTGATATATTAGAGATTAATAGCTTTTACGAGCTAGCGTTGATTGGATCCATGGGCTCCATTAAAACTCGGGATATTGTTAAGTTGTAAAGAGATATATGAGATATAAAATAGAAGCGTTATGTCTGTGTTTTTGAAGTTGTTTTCGATTTATTAGGTGATTATATAGAATTGGAGGTTTGAAGAAAAAAAACGTATTCGTGAGAGTTTTATTTTAAGGATGTTGTTTTGATGTAGGTATGTAACATCAACAAAAACACAGGCATGTAAGTGTTAAAAATGCGTTGGCGATACAATACCTGTCCTTTCTAAATACACACCTCTCTGTGCGCATTCCTTCTTTAAGTTTAATCTTAATGGGGTGCCTTTTAGGGGTAGCCCTCGGCCGTTTTTGAGTACCAAACCTATTTCGAAAGTGACCACACCATTACTGCTGCTGACGCAGGGCAAAACCACACTGAACTCTGTAAACAAACACTGGAATATACTTTCAAATGACACGATAACTTTTTTTTTATGGTTAACAGGCTAGGTGGTTGACTACAGCTCACCTGATGTTAAGTGACGATGTGGTCGAAAATGGTAAAGCTCACCTAGCCTGGAATGGAACTGGCTCTCAAGTGAGGCTGCCGGAACACATCGTTGTATACGGCAGATTTTCAACTTGAGGGTGATAGCTAGCCAGTCGAGTACTAGAAAGTACCCTACCACCATGCTATGGTTTCCTCACGATGTTTTTCTTCACCGGCAGCTCAAGCTCATTGGGATTTGAACCCACGCCCTTCGACACGAGAACCGACCGCGCTAACCACTGAGCTATCATCGCTACTATAAGATTTATTAACGAATAAAATTCAAAGCCGTCAAGATTTAGGTAGCTTATTAGGAAAATACACGCTTCGCAATGTGGGTTTTTCTCGTGCCGTATCAAAGAGTTCAATGGAGTTTGAGGGGTGCGGGTTCAAACCGAGCAATGTGCTTGAGCTACCGGTGAAAGAAAATATCACTAGGAAACAATGTCATGATGGTAAAATACTCCCAAGTTGAAAATCTGCCGCCAGCACCTACGATATCTTGCGAACCAGTTCTATTCCAGGCTAGGTGAGCTTACCATCTTCGACTACACCGTCATTTAACATCAGCTGAGCATCTGATCATCAGTGAGCTGTGATCAAACACCGAGCCTAAAAACTATAAAAGAGAGATTGATCTCTTTGAGGCGCCGCCCCAATCGCTCTTCAGTAACCTACATCCAATACTAAGATAAAAATTTATACAGAGAGAAAACCCAAAAATATGTTAAGGTCAGCCTCACTTGAGAGCCATTTCCATTCCAGGCTAGGTGTGCTTTACCATTTTTGACCACACCGTCATTTAACATCAAATGAGCTGTGGTCAAACACCTAGCCTGTTAACCATAATAAAAAAAAAAGATTAAATGCGAATTCAAAATCAATTAGCCATTTCATAATGTCGCTACTTGATTAGAGATCTATCAAAACCCAGTGCTGTACTATATCCAGTAATCGCTCCGAGATGTGCCGTATTGAGTTGCTTACTTTGAACAATTTACCAGTACCAGACCACAGTACTCAATCACCTTTAGGAGCTTTAGGCACCCGTCCCTGTGTTTTGATCGAGAGAAGCGGCGGCTTCAGAATATTCGGGTCGGATGACGTCAACGTATCAAAGTTGTAGAAGTATTTCTTGCGCGACCGCCACGTGAAGTTTACGTATCCCACTTCAGAGGGGATGGTGGGCAGCTTGTGGGAGAAGTTAGGGTCCAACACATACGGTGACACGTGACCGTTGACTATGGCGTACACTGGCATCGATATACCTGGAAGGAAGATGAATCGTTTATGTGTATGTGATGTTTCATTATGTATTTTCTGTGCGGGATTTTGAATTTCCGCGTGAAGTGCAGAATTAATATGCGTTTGTGAGATTGCATGATCATCATCATCATTTCAGCCGTAGGACGTCCACTGCTGGACATAGGCCTCCCCTATTGACTTCCACAAAGACCGGTTGGAAGTGGCTAGCACCTAGCGCGTTCCTGCGGTCTTTCTTAGGTCGTCTGTCCACCTTGTGGGCGGACGTCCTACGCTGCGCTTGCCAGTCCGTGGTCTCCACTCCAGGACTTTGCAGCCCCATCGGCCATCAGTTCTGCGTGCTATGTGCCCTGCCCACTACCACTTCAACTTGCTGATTCTCTGGGCTATGTCGGTTACTTTAGTTCGTCTACGGATATCCTCATTTCTGCTTCGATCTCGTAGGGAAACTCCGAGCATAGCCTTAGAGCTTAAATATGTAGTTGTTACATTCAACGCCCTGTTTATTTCACATAAGATTCGCGCGTATATCGTTTTATCCGAATTTCGCCGTGTTATGGGCAAAGGGGATAAAAAGACCTAAATAGGTGAAGTTTATTATAACTATATACTCACCGCTGAACATGCGGACTTGCCGCTCGTCGATCCAAAGCGAGATATCGTGCTTGCCATCGTCCTTGTCACGGCGTCCGGCACCCAGCGTCAGCGACATGGCCAGCGCCACGCCCGCGCACACGCGCGCGCCCACGCCCGCCCCACGCCACATGCTGCCGCGTACGGTGACGGTACTGTCAGCGACCGGGGACTCGCGGATACGTCTGATCAGATACAAACACAAAACTCAGTACCTACTTAGGTAAATTTAAGTATGTATTATGTTTAAAATATTTATGTTTTATTTTAACGCTCTTGTCAACACACCCCGTCCTTAGTTTAGTAAAATCATTTCCATTCTAAGGTTGCCTGGAAGAGATCGCTCTTAGCGATAAGACCGCCAATTGTTCCACTAGTTATAATTTTTTTAAAGTTGTTTTGGTTTAAAAATCAAACTATGGGATCAATCTAAAAGTGAGTATATCGTTTTAATAAAAAATAATAGTTTTTAATCAGTCCAGCCGTCTTTAAGTAATCAAGTAACATATAAAAAAATATTGTGACGTATTGCGAACCTTGTCCTTTTTTTGAAATTGGTTATCTTTTAAATGTTTGACCACAGCTCACCTGATGTTAAGTGACTGTGTAGTCGATGATGGTCATATATTCTGCCGCCAAGCAGTACTAGGTGTGATTTACCATCTTCGACCACACCTTCACTTAACATCAAGTGAGCTGTGGTCAAACACCTAGCCTGTCAAACATTAAAAAAAAAAACATTACTGTGTTCCGGTTTGAAGAGTACTGCAGCTAGCAAAATTACAGGTCTATTGAGACTAACCATCGAAATTTCTAAAGTAATGAGCGCCAAACCAGCGATGCCCTGGACTTTGCTTTGCTTCTGTGTATCGCTCTCTTACCAACAGGAGAGCGTCTCGTTTATCTCATTACTTTTACATAATTTAAGGACGTTTTAAAGGCTAGAGTGAATAGATTTCTTCTGGATCAGCGTGCTCCATCTTCGGCCACACCGTCGCTTTGCATTAGGCGAGTTGGTGGCCAAACGTAGATCTATTAAATGAAAAAAAAAAAAAAAAAAAAACATAAAAAATCTAAAACGATTATTTACCCGCGTAACGCTAACGTCAACCCAATAACAAGCGTTTAACCGGCGTATAATTTGTTTGACGATCGTACAGGGCACAACTCGAGCCCCACAAAAAAGGAGAAAAGAAACAAAATTATCACAGTTAACATAATTGATTGGGCCCGTTCGAGACGTGCTCCCACAATGGAATCATCGTGAGAGTCGACCGGCCCACGTAAAAATCGACGACTTCATTAAATAACCCCTGTCAAAAAGTAATGTGTTACACTAGTTTTTTTTCTACGCGCTCCCGATGTCAAATTATACGTACAAAAGGTGTTGACAAAAAAGAATACACAGCACTGCCTCCACGGGATCACCAACCGTTTATCTGAGCCACGTTTCTTGACGCACAAAACTTTTGGTGATACCTATCTACACTTCTACACTAATATTATAAAGAGGAAAGATTTGCATTTTTGTATGTTTGTAACGAATAAACTCAAAAACTACTGGACCGATTTCAAAAATTCTTTCACCGTTGGAAAGCTACACTATCCTTGGGTGACATAGGCTATTTTTTATCCCTGTAATCTCACGGGAACGGGAACTACGCGGGGGAAACCGCTAGTTATATCTAGAAGCTGAAGTTGATAAAGTTCACCTACGAGTTGTTCGCCTTCACTTAACATCAGGTGAGCTGTGGTCAAACACCTAGACTGTAAACAATAAAAAAAAAATGACTGGCCATTTATCGAAAGTTGCCGATAAATGGCCAGCCATAAAAACACTTTACAAATACAAATATTTTAATGATAAGAGCAATGTTACATGTCAAATTCCGTAATATCATTTCAAACATACATAGGTATAATTTAAAAAGTTTAAAAACACCGATTACATGTTAATGTATAACAAAAATTTGAGGTTAACCATCGAAAGTCTCAAAGTAATGAACACCAAAGCAACGATGCGCTGTTTTGCATCTGTGGATCGCTGCAATGGTCATGGGCAGGCGTTATCTCTAACCATCAGGAGAAAGTCTCGTTTGTCACATGACTTTTCATTAAAAAAATCTCAATCCAATCATCGTAATCAACACTGATATTATAAAGAGGAAAGATTTGTATTTTTGTATGTGTGTAACGAATAAACTCAAAAACTACTGAACCGATTTCAAAAATTCTTTCACTGTTGGGAAGATACACTATACCCGGGTGACATAGGCTACTTTTATCCCTGTATTCCCACGGAAACGGGAACTACGCGGGTGAAACCGCGAGGCGTCCGCTAGTAGGTAATAATAAGAGAAGAAAAAACGTTTAATTCTGTAACAAGCACAAAAACAAACAAACAGAGACAGACAAAAGTACAGAATAGGGCCTCACCTCAGCATAATGCTGGTCATACTAAGTGGTATGACCAGCGCTGGTCTTCCGGTGAGCCCTTGTAGTTTACACAACAAAATAAATAAATAAATATATGTACGATATACGGCTTACATTATATACTTCTAGTTTTAATTATAATTATTTATTACATACAGATGGAATAACAGATTATAATAAATAACAGATATAATATAGTCATTGTCAGTGACATAGGCAAATCCACAAAACGCGACGCCAAAATCGGAGTATAATAATGAAGTGTAATAATGCGAATCTTATCAGCATTTTGTTTGTAAATAAATAAAATTCGTGTCGTAAATACGCGTATGTTGTTCTAGAACACTTTTATTATGCCTGCATAAAAATACGCTCGCGTAAGGTCACGAAGTCGTGGCGCTTCTTTTTGTAATCAGCCAGTAGGTATAGAATGCGATAACCCCGAATTAGCACGGGTCGATAAATGCTCGCTTTATATGTCAGATATCTACAAATTGAAGTAATTAAAACGTTATTTCATGTAATAAGCGTTTCTTGGATAGACGGGGTCCGATCGTGCGTTTGATAAATCAAGATTTATGGGTGATGCGCGCATCTGTGCTCGGGAATACTCGGACTGCTGCGTAATACGAACATTCATTTAAATTGTCTACTAATTTCAATGATTCTAAATTTATAGGCCGTCTTGATTGTCAGTTATTATTCTAAAACACTCGAAGTTTTAGGCTAATGACTGACATTCAAAACTAATGTATCTATACTATTATAAAGAGGAAAGATTTTATTGTTTGTTTGTATTGAATAGGCTCCGAAACTACTGGACCGATTTAAAAAATTCTTTCACCGTTGGGAAGCTACACTATCTCCGGGTGACATAGGCTACATTAAAAAAATATAGAAATATATAATAAAGAGGAAAGATTTGTATTCTTGTATTTTTGGATTTTTGTATGCCTTATTTCACAAGACTAGCCTGTTAAAGGATGCGTAAAAATTTTCGCTGCTCTTACAAAACTTTGTCTGAAGTCTGCGTTCTATAAGTGGTAGTACTGTATTGGCAATTTGACTATTTGTTGGTCAGGTAGATTTTAACATTTTAATTAAATTTTGTAGCTATGATAGCTCAGTGGTTAACACAATCGAATCACACGCCAAAGAGCGCGGATTCTAATGATCCGACAATGCTTGAGCTACCGTTGAAAGGAAACATAGGAAAAGATGATTGTGGTATGGTTTTCTCTAGTACTCGCCTGGCTAGTTACCATCCTCAAGTAGAATATCTACCGCCAAGCAACTAACAGTAAGTTCCAGCAACTTCATTTAAAAGCCATTCCAGGATAAAATGTGGTCACCATCTTCAACCGCACTGTCATTTAACATAAGATGTAGCAAAAAAGATACCTACTCTTAAAACGTGATCAGTGTTTTTTTTTCAGTTATTGAATCATAGAGTTCCATTGAACCAAGAATTGAATAACTACTTGAAGATGGCAAATGTAGCTAGCTATCTATTGCGCAAAGTCAAAGGGTTAAGAAAAAAGTTATTATGTCGTTTTTTTCTTAGGTTTTGGCGTCGCGTTTAGAGCATTCGCCAGTGTCAAGTATTTTATTATGCCGTTATTATTAGAATAATAAATGTCACATGGTGACATGTTTGTAAGAAATTGTTAGTTCTCTTTATTACATTATCTATGTGAAGGCGTGCGAATATGCAAAACGAGGTCCGACGCATGTTTGGGTCAACACGTCAGTTGGCGGCCCACCGCCCGCGGCGCATCCTGGCGATAAGTCGTGCGAATGACCCGCATGCAACTTCGCGAGCCTCATGCGCACCACGAAATATTTATAGCCGGTTGCCATACCATTACTTATTAATATTTAATCTTTCAACTTGCGCGTGGAAACTTATTTTTTTCTTCTTCTTTTTTGACATTTCCATCCAGCACACTCCCAAAATTTTTCCACATACGTACACAAATATTTATCTCATACTCATATACTACTCACACAATACACGCACGCACACATACACTCACACTCACACCACACAAACACACATAAATACACTGAGAGAGACATCTAGTTTGTTTACATGTTCATAAATCTTTTTTCACAAAATGCGCAAAACTAAAGCTGGCAACATCGTGAACATGGGTCACCAAGATACAGGCTAAGCCTAATTTGGGGCCCGACGTATAATGCCATATCATTTACTCTAAATAAATAATTACGTAAACAATATTATTTGTAAATGCATTGTTAGTAAAAATATTAATCTGTAAATGTCTTGTCAATGAAATTAATATTTGTTGTTAAATAAAGATTTATTATTATTATTATTATTTTTTGCATTTTGCTAGTGTTAAGTAGGTACTTCATGTTTTTCAAATGTGTCATTATAAAATTAATCTTACTGCAATTCAAAGTCACGTAAAGTAAGTCACAATCACGTCCAGTCTGCATTAGTAAGTAGTAATGCAAATTTTAGAAAACAATACGATGAAGCGACATTATTTGAATTATAGAGCGAGCGAGTGGTTAGCTCGGACGGTCTACACGCCGAAGATTGAGTTAAAACCCCAACATTGAGCTTGGGCTACCGTTGAAGGAAAACAATGTGAGGAAACCATAACGTGGTGGTAGGGTACCTCTATTCTTTAATACTCGGCTGGCTAGCTCCCACTCTCTAGGTGAAAATCGGTTGTGGTATTTGTAGTGGTGACGCAATTGCGGTTTAGTTTAACCTACAAGGTATCAATTTGTATTATTTTGTAAATATTTAATAGTAATTCCAGACTGGCTTACTTCGACCTGATTTTTTCTCTACTTATACAATTTAATTAATTAAATATTTTACAAATTTAATAAGGAAGTAATTTATTGTACACATAAACTTTAAGTAAAAAATAAAACTATGAAAACCGTATTAAAATCCGTATCGTGGTTTAGAAGAAGTAAGCGGAGAAAAAACAGATAGTCGCGGAAAGCGACTACATAAATGTTTTATACTAATCAAAGTTCAGATTTGATGAATGAAAACAATTTTTATTTTAACTACTTGAAAGCTACCTACAATCTTCTACGAGATAGTAACCTAATCCATCCAAACAATATAATTATGTTACTATAAAATTTGATTTTAATAAATGAAGACCTGAAGGTTGAGCATCTGAAAACATTAAAAAAAACTATTTTTATTTTTACCACTTGAAAGCTACCTACAGTCATTCTATGATATGATAATAATAATAAATAAAAAAATAATAAATAAATATCATAGGACATTACACACAGCGCCATCTGAACTAAGCAGAGCTTGTACTATGGAAGACAGATAACTGATAGAATACTTAAATACTTTTTTTTTGTAAATACATATGTACTTATAATACATACAGTAAACCCAGACACAGAACAAACATTATAGTAACCTAATCCATCCAAACAATATATGTAATTATGTTCCTATAAAATTTGATTTTAATAAATGAACACCCGAAGGTTGAGCACCCCTGGTCTGCACTTGTTAACCTAGCGTCCGCTGGACGCGATACCCGATGAGGGAACAGAACAGGTAACCGTGTAAAAACAGAAAAAAACCAAAGTCCGGCTGCCAACGGGCGGAGGCCGCGCGCCCCGCCGCGCTTCCACGGGCTTGTACTCTTCTTATTGACATTACGGTCACCGTGCCATATTATCTAAATACTATTACGACCTTAATGTAACACAGCATAGCAATAAACTATACTTTGACTTTGACTTTATTCTTGATATATCGCACTGATAAATGTTATGTCCAAACAATTATTTTTAGGATGTAAAAACATTATCTCGTAGATAATAATGATTCTTTGGTATGTATGTACAATATCTGCAGCAAATGTTTGCATTGAGTAAAATACCTACGCACTTATGTATTTAGGTATAGGTAAGTACTCAATTTTAAGTTTTTCCTTTCCCTATATAGGTTTACATTATAGTGTTTATTCTGGACATGGACGCAGAATCTCTACATACTTAGTATAAAAAAAAAACTTCCCACCGTCTGTACGCTTAAATCTTTTAAACTACTCAACGGATTTTAATGCGGTTCCTATCAATAGATAGAGTGATTCCTGAGGAAGGTTTATATGTAGGTATAATACACGCATATGCATCACATTATTATTTACATTGCACCCGTGCGAAGCCGGGGCGGATCGTTAGTAAATATATGTACTAGCGAACGCCTCGCGGTTTCCCCCGCGTTGTTCCCGCTCCCGTGGGAATACAGGGATAAAAAGTACCCTATGTCACCCGGGGATAGTGTAGCTTCCCAACGGTGAAAGAATTTTTGAAATCGGTCTAGTACTTTCGGAGCCTATTCATTACAAACAAACTATCAAATCTTTTTTCTTCATAATAGTAAAGATTGTAAGCAACTTTGAAATTCTACATATTCGTAAGCCACACGTTTCATTTGTTCAGTAATATACAAAACGAAATGTAATAACATCAATTCCAATTCAATATACATTTTACAGATTTGCTCCACATTCCAAAACTACACAATTATGTACGAATTATACGACCATGGTAGATTAGATTTTTCAATACCTATTAGATTTGTTTATACCCATCGTCCAATATAAATAGATCTTACAGACCATGCGTATAATGTAAATAAATGAGATAAATTAGGTAGATGCTGTTCAATATACCTACTGAATCAAACATGCATTCCCTCTTTCGGTGCATCGCACTTCAAACATATGATTCCATAGGGCTTCTAATAATAACCATCTGTTTACACCAGATAGCAATGTTTACGTTTTTATGCTTTAATCTTCATTCTGAATGCACCTATTAATCCTAGCCTCTTTACAAACGGGGATCCGATTACAGCACCAAAAACTATTCCTTACGAAAACTACCACATCGATTCAAATAAATTTTCATAATTACTGATTTATAAAAACACGATGTGGAGAATTAACAAGCCTTTTAAATTAAGTGGCGGTTCGAAGAAAACAGTGCACTTTAAATGCCAAATCGATCAGACAATTAAGTTTTAAGTGGGATCAACGATCTTTTATTTACTGAGCTCCAGGTCGGCTATCATGATAATTCGCGATGTCTACCGAACGTGCGTATTAGCAACATGTAAATATTACCTGCTAAAGTGTTTCCAGTCAATAGTTGGTAATTACGTTCACAACACACTCGGTCATTATTTTAACAAATTCACGATTCGATTTGCGAACTTCGTCGGGGTTTGTGAACCGTGGGATGCGTCGGCGCCGACTTGTAAGGCGGTCGGACACACACTGACTGGATTATGTTCTGTGCTGTGCCGTGTGCGTCTGGTTAACTTGAGCCCGACACTACTTTATCATGCGGTTCCAAAGTTCCTTTGACTCGGGTTTACTAGTCACCTTACAAAGGATTTTGACGTAGGGCATCACTTTCGCAAAATGTCATCGTAAAGTATTTGGTAAGTTTCGCATAGTGTCACTTTCGCAATACATCCTTTAGGCATACTTAATCACAATAGATAACAGACCTATGGCATAATTTTCAAAATATCATTTTCGCAGAATGTCATCTAGGCAATTTTTTTAGGAGATGAGATACCATTAGTAAGTAATTAATGAAAATATATAAAAACTATCAACTTAATCTTTTAAAATAGTAGATAAAGTTAGATGAAAGCAAAAATATAATAGATAGTACAATTTGATTTATTTACTAGCTTACGCCCACGACTTTGTCGGCGTTAATTTCAAAATAATTTCAGAGAGAAATGAAACGTCTAAGTAACAAATAAGTACCTAATAGCCATGAAACTTGCGCTATTTTTTATTTTAAAATATTTATATTTTAAAATTTATTATTAAACGCGATTATTAGATTATCTGTCACTTTTGTTCTCTGATTAACACTGTTTTAAGTTCTAGTAGAGTTCCTAATTGTTTAAATGACATTCTATGGATATGTCGTTTTGCGAAACTGACCTAACGCTTTACGATAACATTTTGCGAAAGCGATATTCTGCGTCAAAACCCTGTCAAAGTTGTTCGTTTATCTTTACGTGTTATCATACCCATATTCTGAAAAAAGTAGGTACATTTCAGACAAAGCTTCTGCGATGCGAACTATATGCTGAAGAGATCATCTACAGTAATTATAAAGAGGAAAGATTTGATTGTTTGTTTGTATTGAATAGGCTCCGAAACTACTGGACCGATTTTAAAAATTCTTTCACTGTTGCGAAACTACGCTATCCCCAGACTACTTTTTATCCCTGTATTTCCACGGGGACGGGAACTGCGCGGGTGAAACCGCGAAGCGTCCGCTAGTTTTGAATATTCAATAAAAGCAAGTGGCAAGTGGGGCAAGTGGTTACTGCAACGAGAAGACTTGTGGTTATTGTAATTAGATTTTTGTACAATTATTTTTGTCAAATTAGTTCTCTAGATGTTAAGTAAAATTACGATTAAGATATTAATTAATAAATTGTTGTCAAATTAGTAAAATTTAAGTCCTCATCACTGTTGTAACTGTAACGACTGTTAAGCGGAAATAAACTAAATATATACCTACCTTGAGTACCTATACCATTGTTTGATAAATCCAAAAGTACTTTAATCTGCAATTGCGTTGTAGTGGTACAGCCAGTTGGGGTTCCGTTTAGTTGTACCGTGCCCGTTAGCATGTTACCGTATTTATGTCTGTCAATTTTGTAAACGTAGGCTCATACCGCAGCTTTGCCTGTGACGGATTCCTTAATATTTGCTTTATCTATCCAAAAAGCTTTTAAAAAATAACAACAGAGAATTTAAACGTTACCTACTTAAGTTTAATTCCCGCATTAGTAAAACAAACGGGGCTGACATAATCGCATTGCGATAAAAGCCCCCGATAAAAATATGAATAAAAAAAAAAAAAAAGAAAAAAAAGTAAAACAAAAATCGAAAGCACGTCACGTAAAATACGAAAAAAAATATCTCTTATTTTTAAATTATGTTTTAATTATGATTTGAATGATTAACTTAAATGTTCTAGGGATGCATAACAATTGTCCACGTGACTAACCCAACTTTATCGATTGCTTTGCAGTGTATAGCAATGGATAAAGTTGCAGTTAGTTGCGGTTTACTTGCGGTAAATTAGGTAGGTTTCCTATCCTTCAACGCATGCTGCTTGAACAATATTACCTACTTGCCTTTTAACCTTATAATGACATACCTCATTGATAGTAGGTACACTCATTGATTGCTATACCTGCTGAAATGTTGGACGTGGTTTCGATTCCCACCCAGGACAAACATTGTGTCGTATAAACAAATGTTTGTTCTGAGTGTATTATAAATATGTACTTACAAAAAAATAGAAATTTAAGTACCTACTCTATGATTCCCATAGTACAAATTTAGCTTACTTTAATGTCCTACGATATATATATTTATTTTTATTCAGTAAAAACTAGGCCTACGCCCATGATGTTGTTTTTTTTTGTGTAAAAGTAATGAGACGATCGAGTCGCTCTCCTGATGTTAAGAGATAACGCCTGTCCATGACCATTGCAGCGATACACAGAACTTTCGAGTAACAAAACAACGTCCAAGGCATCGCTGCTTTGGCACTCATTACTTTGAGACTAGATGGTTAGTCTCAACAGCCCAGTAATTTCGCTAGCTGCAGTACCCTTCAAACCGGAACACAGTCATGTTTGCACATTACTGCTTGGCGGCAGAATATCTGGTACTGCGGTGGCACCTAGACGACCTCCTGCTAAGGAAATCTACCAACAAGTAAAATTTATCTCAATGTACCTACTGAACCCTACCATGAGTAATCAATACATGCACTAGACTTTTTTTTCCAGGCGTTACATCATTATTCCTTGTGATCGGTCCCGTGAATAGGCCCATTATCACCGTTTAATTCTACCTGCCACTCCCGCTCCTATTCTTTACTTATTGTTTAGTCTATGGAGCTTACTTACTGCGGTTTTGTTGCCTTTTTATTGTTAAGTCATAACTTGAAACTGCGTTTTAAAACGATATCCTTAAAACCGGTTGATTTCAACTGGATTCTCAATCTTGGAACGTAAAAAAAGAAATTGTAAAAAGTTAGTTACAAGATTTTTCAATGTAGGTTTTTTTATTGACCACAGCTCACGTGATGTTAAGTGAAGGTGTGGTCGGAGATGGTACAGCACACCTAGACTGGCATGGAACTGGCTCATGGGGTGCCGGAACACACCGTTAGGTGTTTGGCGGCAGATTCAATTGAAGGGTGGACTTGATGATATCCTGAATATATCTTAAAACATGAAGGTAAGTAAAATATAACATATCTATAGGTATAATTTTAACAAAAAAAACCAACTCCATTCCACTAAGCCCAAACACGGCTAGGTTACATCGTTTTATTACGCATTCCGGAGCCTTTCTTCCGGTATCATATCATCTGATTCTTACGTGTCTTAAAGTAATCAGGGTTGAGAAACGCAATGAAGTTATCATGCGTCAAAAAAGAACCTAGTAAATAAATTTGGACGTTTTTAAGGCTAGAGTGAATAGAATTCTTTTAGATCGACGTGGTCCATCCTCGGCCGCACCATCGCTTTACATCAGGCGAGTTGGTGGCCAAACGTAGATTTATTTAATGTAAAAAAAAGTAGTGATGACAGCCCGGTAGGTTCACACAGTAAAGGGAGTGGGTTCAAACTTTAACAACTTTAATACACCTTACAGTGGCAAGTTGAGGTAATATGTGTGCCTACATTACGTCTGGGGTTTTCTAAACTACTGTGTTATCAGTTATGCTTTGTGTATCGATCTCATTATTTCGTGTGAACATCTTTTTACGTCACCTACCAAATATTATTGCCGTTTTCAAGGTTTTGTTCTCTTTATGGTTGACTACAGCTCACCTGATCTTAAACAACGGCGTTGTCAAACATGGTAAACACCTAGCCTGGAATGGAACTGGTTCTCAATTGAGGCTCCTGGAGCACAACTTTAGATGCTTGGCGGCAGATTTTCAATTTGATGGTGGTAGTTAACCAGCCAAGTACTAGAAAGTACGCTAACATCATGCTATGGTTTCTGCAAAACAACCGCGCTAACCACTGTGCTATCATTACGAAGTCAAGGAGGTAAATGTAGGTAATTAAAAAAAAACGCACTTATTTCTTAAAAGTTTTATTTTCTATGCAACATAAAAAAATATTCATCATAGTTACAATAAATTACAGTTACTTAATGCAAACTAAAATATTTATTATAATTCGTGAACATAATTGTTCGCACGAGGTCAGATCAGAATATTCGAAACGCTAAAGGAAAAAAAACACGTTACAATTTTGTCATGATAGCTAAATTTTAATTAAATGCAACCTATACATATCTAATTTAACAAAATATCTCCAATGTCGATTACATAAAAGCTTGCTTAGCAATCGGATTAGCAAACGAGTGCCTTGCGCGAAATCGTCTACTAGGCTTTCCTAGGCGATGATACACGGAACGAAACCGCGAAAGGAACTTTTGTTAATCGTCACAGTAATTATCACTACCATACAACAGTAAGAATAACGATGTATTACATATTTTCATACACGTAGTTAATCCATTGATACATTACAAATTGATCGAACACGAGAACTACGTATATAATTATGTGATTGAATAAATGTTCCTTGAATACACACAGAAAATGTTGTGACAATATACGTAAATGCAACGTTGTGCTGACTGAATTCCGGCCCATGAAAATTACATTTTCATTGTATAAGTTTTAAGGCAAGTATCCATATAAGTAGGTACAAGTTAATAAGTAAATGAACACACTGTACAATTCTAAGAATTTCGGAGGAAAGGCAGTGAAGTATATCACCGGGCGTATCCACGTGTGAGTGCCAACAATATTTTAATTGGGTCGTTTTGAACCTTAACAAATTGAGACAAAGAATTTACAAATCGTTAACAGCGCGGCGTAAGAAGCGACAAAACAGTGAAATCGAACAAGGCTCCTACAATATACATTAATATTAATATATATTAAATTCTTACTAGACAATAGACATGATAAAGACTCCTTAACAAATAACTCAAAGGGGTTACGATAACAGTGCCATCAAATATAAAATATGCAATGTATAAGGTACCAATAGTTAGTTGTAAGCTCTAAATCAGAACGATCAAAACCGAAGTATACCATAGACTAAAATAAAATAAATAAGCTTGCCACAGAGTATAGTCGGCGAGCCGCCATGCGCCACGGCAGTCTAGTTTTACAAACAGAGTTCAGATTACATCTGACTGCCGCGGAGCTTTCCACAGACTACACAAAATAAATAAAACGATACATATTTTCAAAATCAACATGGGTTTGACCGCGTGGAATGTATTGTTCAGGACCCGACACCTTTCAGGCGAAGAAATAAATATACACAAATAAATGGAATAGAGAACAACTGACAATAATAATGCGAGTATACATAATGTATCACTGGCGGCGAGCGACCTGCGAACTGTTCGGTATGTTTAACGCAAATTAATAATAGGAGAGACATGCGGAAGCAAACGCGTTAGCTGCCTAATATTATTTAACACGACACCCTAGCCTTACAATCTAAGTACGAGATGTCATTGAAATACACGTTACTGTAACATTGCAGAGGCGCTTACTGATCAATATGTCAGGCGACACTGCTCTAGCACGTGCATTGCGATGTAGGTTTCTCTTTCTGTCGTACGAAAATGAGACAGGCGTATGAGTATTCATAGCGTTGTCCTCTTTTCGCATGACATGAAGAGTGACGATTCTGTCACAGTGCGAGGACCTTGTAGTCAAAAAAAAAATCACGTCGAGATTTCTCAGCGAAAAACTTCGACGGTGATTGATTTTAATAACTGATTTTAGCATCGAAAATCTTTCTCGATTTGCTCGCCTCTGCCTTGTGACTGCGAAAATGAACATCAATGCAATAACTTTTCAATGTGACGGTGCGAACAAACTTCATAAAATTTTTAATAATATTGAATACATTTAATAATACAAAAAGCCTATACATATAAAGGTCTTATAGCTACACAAGAGAGACGTAAGTTTCGGGATCGAGATTAAAAATGTCATAGGATGTCTGAGTTGTACGATGTACTTTGTCCAGAGCAAGTTGAGTTTCAGGGCGGCTTGCATCATTTTAGTTTTTTTTTTTAGATAAAATAGGCACTTGTATAATTGTGCTTAAAATCTTTACTCACTACTGGAGATATTTCTGTCAAATGTTACTGTTCTATACAACCCAGATTCGTGAGATTCCAGACAATATCATAGCTAATTCTAACGACAACGCAGTCAGACACGTCGAAACAAAACAGTAAGCGTTTAATATATTGAGACTTATACACTCTTCTGGTATTTACAATCTCAGTTTGTTGGTGAATGTTTGTCCGACTGCGTGAGGTGGGTAAGGGAAACTAATTTGCGATGAGTGCGTACTGAGTACGTACACGCAACTAATCTGCGACATAACATTAGATACCATCACAACACCGAATGTTAACCGAGCGCCCTCCCTCGTGTCTCGCAAGCACCAACGACCGCCGGTGGTCGGACCGCTGTCAGTATCAAAAATACTCTACGCCACTGCGTAACCTCGCAAGTTCTCGCGACAGTTTGCAGGGCCTTTATAATTTAAAACAGACGAGTTTCGTCCATTGCCACCGCGCTAACGTTCCAAGATAAATGTTAAGATATGAAGAAGCGGCTTGAAATATGGACGTCAGTGGCAATGCAACGGTTACAAGCCCAATCGAAGGTTACATTGTAGAAATAGGAATTTGAAATGTCAGATAATTGACGCAATATATAGCGCACGTCCGAAAATAAACGATTCGATGGTCCGCACGGGGAAAGGTACTCTTTATGTAGAAGAATAGAATAATTTTCGATTAGCTAGCGTACAAAAATAACTATAGCGTTAGACAAGAGAATACATTTGACTCGCAAATAATTTGAATTCACTGCGCTACTTAATACAGATCTTATTACGAGTGAACGCAAGACTCAAAACTCTGTGTTGATATGAAGTATAATTTCAAAGTATTTGCGAGCCGTTAGAAAATTTTAATGCTAGTCCGACCACCGCATACCAGAGCTAAATTACTTTTTATCTCTTTGACAAAAATAGCATTTCTTACAATTCGAATCTTCACCAATACCTTAACTTTACGCGTAATTGATATCGAGCCGACCGAGCGCCTACCTTACCATACCGAGTGGCACGGGCCATTTGAACTACTGGTCAAAGAGCTACAATAAGAAAACTATTAAAACTCTACGATAATTAACCGCGAACATACGAAGAGGATCTTTTTTTTTAAATACAATTGAAGTTTGCACTTCATATCGTATTTAAAATGACTAAAGATTAAAATGAATATGACCAGGAGTTCAGAAACCCAATGCGAGTGTCAGATGCCGACTATTACATTACGTAAAATCAGTCTCATAACTAAACAAATCACAACGTGACCATGTCGAACCGAATTAAAATATCTTGTAAAAAATCTATGCCCTTGCCCGTAGCCTTCACTACGGACACTAGTCAGGGCCAAACAATGTAAAAGTAGGCTTCGTCAGCTTATTCTAAATTGGCCCTTATTCTAATAAATTTGAACTAAAGTAATCGTTAACTGCCTTCGTAATTTTTTAGCGCTTCACTTGATATAAATAAGTAGATATACTGAATAAGATTTTGTTCATCGATTGATAGATAAGATATACTACAACATGCTAGGGCCAATAAAATAAAATGGCCCAAATTTATCGACAGGAATATTTTGCGTACAATTAGTTTTCACAATCAGCTGGGACTTTAAGCATTCGAGTTGGAGGCCTAATCGATTTTTTTGTCCGAATAAGTCGAAACGAATCGATCGATTGCTAGTGACGTGACCGAAATTAAAATATTTCACACAACTAAACGAGTTTACCATCATTAGTGTTCTTATGAGTGTGTGTGTGGTCAGAATGAAGCTCGACACTTAAAGCCACCGGCAGACGATTCGCATTATCGCAAATGTGTAGCTACATGGCATGTGGAAAGACTTACATAGGTGTTAGCACGCCTAGCGAACGATCCAATAAAGTAGTCAGCATGTATCCTAAAATTTTAAAACGACGTGTGGACACCGTCAATATGTTGGAACAAGTGCCGCCCTCTACGCATACACGAGTCGTGTCACGTACACAGGCGTCGAAGTTTATGCACAGAGATGTTAGCACCGTATCGGCGACGTTGAAGTATACCTACACAATACACTTTGGTACTACTTTCGATAGTTCTGCAGCAACAGTTGCAAAGTGATGTGGAAGTAAACACAGAGTAGTTGGGCACGTCTGTGTACGGGTAGTGGTGTTTACACGTATGTGGGTGGTTGCGCGTTGCCCGCTGCGGTGGGAGGGGAGGCGGGCGCGGGGGGCACGGGCGGCGGGGGCAGCACGCGCGCCCCCGGCACGTACTGGCCGATGAACGATCCGTCCTCGGTGAAACGACCTGCGCACACCGCACGATGGTTAGAAACATTAATAAAATTCGCTGCAAGTTTAAATCCAGGGTAAATGTAAGCTATCTGAATTCGGAATTTATTTATTTTTTCGGATCACCAACACTTTTTTTTTCACTATATTCATCATGTTCAGTGACAAGCATGCACACAAATATAATGTTGTGGAAAGTGAAAATGAAAATAACAATAATAAATGTCAATATTACGCAGTTAATGATCAAATCAAAAAATAAAATTATAATGTGTTTAGTTCATTGAAATTTCATATCCATTAAGTCGCATTTAGAAGTTGCAAACACAACTTTTAAATTAACATTAAATTAACGAGAGCGAGAGAGATGATCGTTATATTATTAACGAGATGAGATTCACCATCTCATCTCGTTAATAATATAATGATCATCACCAATCGTTATCAATGTTTATCTGGTTCTCATATCGCAGCTTTGCTTAGTTTGGGACTAGATGGAGATGTGCAAAATGTCCACCAATATTTATTTATTTTATTGTAATCAAACATACAAATTTGTAATTTCTATACGCTATAAAGACTCAATGGATTTAGGGAAATGTTCCTGTAAAATAAGGCTATTAGACCCCGATATTTTAATGGTACTCCAATATTCAACTTTCAGATATGACACGTCCTTTCGTTTCATTTAAGAAGACAAACCACCACATTTACAAAACCTCGTTAGGCAGTCTTGTAAAAAAAAAAAGATAGATATTTATCAAAAATAGTAGCGAATAAAACAAAGCTTTGAATGGAAAACAAATCGTGCATTTAAAAATAACAAAATTTTAAAAAAGAAAACAAAACAATAAACAGAAAAAAAAAATCATACCTCACAGAAATAAAACATGACAATCGTCGCTCGTGCAATGCAAGGGAAAGAATGGGACGGAAATGGGAATATAATCATAAAAGAAAACTAACATAATTAAATGCAAAACCAACAAAGCAACGTGTAATGTATAAAATATTTTTAAAAATTAGGAAAAAATAACTGCAACTCACTCAAAATAGTAATATCATTTCTTTACAACCTAACGTTTGCTTAATCTAATTAAAGTGTACTTATGTCCTAACCTACATAGTAAAAGGAAAAAAAAGAGATTCTATGTAAGAGACTGGGTAAATCCAAGTAGATTAAAAAAAAAACATTAAGAGACACGTGAAAAAAAGCCTTTACCAGAACTATTTCTCAAATAGTACAATAAAGACCCTGAACGCCCGTTATTTTTAGTACACAAAAAAAAACAGTAAATATACTGCAAAATATAATTCACAACTACTAATTTCTCAGATCGAATTTTAACCTAATCACTAACGCGTAAAGTATAATTTTGGCGGGCGATTTCACCGTCGTGTCGTGGACCAATCAGGACGAAGATCAAAAGAGGTCTACGGCGATTGGTCAATTAAAACTGTTCTGGTTCAGTAGAAATGTGATGCAATGGCACTACGGTTACTCATTTCTAGCGTAGCTATCGTACAGGGAGGTTGGAGAGAAGGCGTGCGCACGTTTTATCGACTCGACAATATATCCCAGAATACCATCATTACATAGTTGTGCTATCACTATTAGAGAAGCGACCGTGTTAAGTATTGTAATCACTTATTTGTGATAGAAAACTGAACTAGGCATAAACAAATATGGCGTTTCCTTACATCTTATGATTAGACAAAAAAATACATTTCGGAACGACGAGTTTTAGAACTTTTAATAAAGCATGTTAAAAAAAACTATAAAAATGTACAATGCTTGATACTAGAATAAGATTTCTACACTTAAAACTCTGCTATGCATCATACGTAATAGGGTTCAAACTTCAACGCAACTGTCGAGTCGATAAACGCATTGGCATTCCCCTATCGACGATAACGATTGACGAGACGCAAATTGTTTTTGATTCTTAACAGTTATAAAGCTTTTTTTAGAGGGAGTTTGGTTTAAGAGATACAAGTGTTTCAATCAAGGATGGGTATTTCAAAGGAGATGCATAAGAACGGTTGCTAAGGTGGGTTAAGGGTTGTTCAGACGAGCGTGGCGAACGCCTGCGAGGCGGAGTCCCCTGCGGCCGAGGGCGGCGGGCGCCGCTTGCGTCCGTACTGACCGATAAACGAGCCGTCCTCGTTCATACCCGCTGCAACACATGCACACGTACACAACACACGAGCGCACACAACACACATGCGCAAATAAACACTAGTCGATTAACAAAATAAAAAAGTGCATGCATGTTACAAAGCAAAAAAAGTCTAAATAACAAAACAAACAAAAGGCATAATTATCATTAGCGCGCTTTACTTAATTAAGCTAAACTTTATTAGATATTTAGTTAATAATAATAGTGAAGTTTGAATTAAAAACCGGCCATGTGCGAGTCGGACTCGCTCACGAAGGGTTCCGCACCATTGTTTTTTTTTTTTTTTATGTAAAATGTAATGAGACGAACGAGACGTTCTCCTGATGGTAAGAGATAACGCCTGTCCATGACCATTGCAGCGATACAAAGAAATTTGAGTAAAACAAAGTCCAGGGCATCGCTACTTTGGAGACTTTCGATGGTTAGTCTCAACAGCCCAGTAATTTCGCTAGCTGTATGCAGTATTTTCGCAAAAATAGAGCTCTAATCAGAACGAATGTTTAAATGGTTGTTTTGATGATGACTTTTTTTTTTATAGGTGACAGGCCAGGTATTTGACCACAGCTCATCTGATGTTAAGGGACGGTGTGGTCGATGATGGTAAAGCACACCTAGCCTGGAATGGAACTGGCTCTCAAGTGAGACTGCCGGAACACACCGTTAGGTACTTGGCGGCAGATTTGCAACTTGAGGGTGGTAGCTACCCAGCCGAGTACTAAAGTACCCTACCACCATGCTATGGTTTCCTCACGATGTTTTCCTTCACCGGCAGCTCAAGCTCATTCTTGGGGTTTGAACCTACCCCGTTCGGCATGCGAACCGACCGCACTAACCACTGAGCTATCATCGCTACAAAAATGGTGGATTGGTGTTGAATGTTCGTTTAGAGTGTAAACAATGCATGCGAAGCTAGCAGAGACAACGTACCGGTTTCTCCTTCACCATACTCTGCCATAGAGTCGGTGTCGCTCTCCGGGCCCGGCTTGGTGCCACTACTCATCGAGTGCCGGGATTTCGCGTCCAATCTAGAATCAGAATTTGATGGTTTTTTTTATTTTTTTATGGTTGACAGGCTAGTTGTTTGACCACAGCTCACCTGATGTTAATTGAAGGTGTGGTCGAAGATGGTAAAGCACACCTAGCCTGGAATGGAACTGGCTCTTAAGTGAAGTTGCCGGAACACACCGTTAGATGCTTGGCGGCAGATTTTCAACTTGAGGGTGGTAGCTAGCCAGCCGATTACTAGAAAGTACCCTACCACCATGCTATGGTTTCCTCACGATGTTTTCCTTCACCGGCAGCTTAAGCTCATTGTTGGGGTTTGAACCCACGCCCTTCGGCATGCGAACCTACCGCGCTAACCACTGAGCTATCATCGCTACAAAATGAGCCAAAATCGCTATGGTTGAGCCGCTTTTTTGCTGTTGACTGGTTAGGTTAGGTTAGGTCACCTGATGTTAAGTGACGTCCGAGGTCGAAGATGGCAAAACATACATACATAGCCTGGAATGGAACTGATGCATAAGTAACGTTGTGAACCCACTACTAAGTGCATGGCGGTAGATTTTCAAATTGAGGGTAGTAACCAGGCTTTTTTTTTATGTGAAAAAAAGTGGCAAACAAGCGGCGGGCCACCTGATGGTAAGTGGTCACCGCCGCCTATGGGCACCTGCAATACCCGGGGTATTGGCAGTGCTATGGTTTCCTCGCGATATTTTCTTTTACCATTTGAAGTCAGCGGCAATACGTACATGACTTAGAAAGTACCAGTTAAAAAGTTATAAAAGTGCGTGATCGAACCCAGGACCTCCAGATTGGAAGCCAGACAGCCTCCCAAATAGGCTGTCGAAACTTCGAAACAAAAAAAGGGCATTTTTCAGTTCAATGAAAGATAACATGGCAAAATGCATGAAGTGAAATGCCATAAACTAATAAAAAAAAGAACCTAAACTCGTCGATATACATACATACATCTATATACATACTAGTTGCGCCCCGCGGTGTTACCTGCCAGGGTCTCAGCTCCATACCAAATTTCATTATTTGGATCAGTAGTTCATCATCAGTAGATCCGTTCAGTAGTTTTTGCGTGAAAGAGTAACAAACATCCATCCATCCAAACATCCGTCTGTGTACTTACGGGTGTGTGTACTCGTGGAAGCCCTGCTCGGGGAAGTCGCGCCGGCCGTGCTGCAGCTCCCGGTCGTGCACGTCGTACTTGCCGCCGCGGTTGCGGCGCGCCACGCACACCAGCACCAGCACCAGCAGCAGGAACGCCAGCGCCACCATCACGCCGATGAACCACCCCGCCGTCGCCATCGTCTCCTCCGCCTTTATCAACGGACCGTCTGCCAAGCGAATACATTTCCAAGTGAATTCATTTACCGGGTAGATTTTTTCATCTTTTTTTACCCTCTATTGTCCCACTATTGGGCAAATGCCTCACTTTCCTCCTTCCGAACTGCCCGGTCTTCGGCTTTAGTGGTCTGGGCGGGCCACGTTTGTCGCATGTCAAACGACCGCTGGGCAAAGGTTTGGACGCCAAAATTTGAACGGCCTCAGGAACGACCCAGACGAAAGTGTTGTGACAAACTACATCGTCGAAGCAGCTTCCTCACAAACCACATCTAAATCACCGCAACAGGCAGACTGCTTTTCGCTATCATGCTTAACTCCATTTCATCCACTGGAGTTACTTTGCCAGCGCCCCAGACCCTCGCTCCGATACTTTAAGGAGCTGGGTTGGCTCGGGTAGACGCTGTCAGGGGGAAACGCACAATACACACCAAGCGGGACGTCAGTGCAGGACTCATCGCCCCCATTCCGAATAAGAATAAACTACATCGTCACGACAGTCACTGGAGCACTAAAAACTTTTTAATAAGGGATTAAAACACTCACCAATAGTGGTGTCAACATATTTGACTTCGCTAGTGCTGAAGTAGTCCCCGTCGTGCGCGGTGAGCTTCACTTCGTACTCGCTGGAGGGCTCGAGGCCGGTGAGTATGACGAAGTCGTCGTCCGTCACTTCGTTGGTGCGCGCCCAGTCGGGCCGCCCCCGCGGTCGGTACCACACCACGAAGTGCGTGCCCGCGTGCCCGTCCAGGGTGGGCAGCCAGCGGACCAGCACGTGAGCGGTGCCTGCCATGCGAATATGGTGCTTTTTTGTTATATGTACTCATATGTATTTTCTTACACTTCCGGAGTATGTGTTTTTTTTTTTTTTTTTTTTTTAATGGTTGACAGGCTAGTTGCGACCACAGCTCACCTGATGTCAAGTGAAGGTGTGGCCGAAGATGGTAAAGCACACCTAGCCTGGAATGCAACTGGCTCTCAAGTGAGGCTGCCGGAACACACCGTTAGATGCTTGGCGGCAGATTTTCAACTTGAGGGTGGTAGCTAGCCAGCCGAGTACTAAAGTACCCTACCACCATGCTTTGGTTTCCTCACGATGTTTTCCTTCACCGGCAGCTCAAGCTCATTGTTGGGGTTTGAACCCACGCCCTTCGGCATGCGAACCTACCGCGCTAACCACTGAGCTATCATCGCTACAAAGTTCCCTGTTAGGTACAATATTGGCGTCTTAAAATCTAGAGTAAATAGGTTTCTTCTAGGTAAGCGTGCTCCATCTTAGGCCACAATACTGTTTAACATCAGGCAGAGTGTGGTCAAACGCGAACCTATTTTGAATAATAAATAAAATAAAAAAATGTTTCGGTAATAAAAAAAAACCTATAATTTTTTAGGGGTCCGTACCCAAAGGGTAAAAACGGGACCCTATTACTGAGACTTCGCTGTCCGTCCCTCCGTCCGTCTGTCACCAGGCTGTATCTCAAGAACGGTGATAGCTATACAGTTGAAATTTTCACAGATGATGTATTTCTATTGCCTATAACAACAGATACTAAAAATAAAATAAATATTTAAGAGGAGCTCCCATACAACAAACATGATTTTTTTGCAGTTTTTATAGATAATGGACTGTATGAATAGAATACGGAACCCTTCGCGCGAGTTCGACTCGCACTTGGCCGGTTTTTATTATTATTATGGCTTGCGTTTAACTACCATCTAACACGATGTATTGTTAAAATGAGGTCTGCGATGGAGCACGCTTTGCCTAGAAGAATTCGATTCATTGGGTTTTATTATTGATTTTTAATTCCAAATTTGACCACCATCTCGCCAGGTAGTAATTTTCAAAATCAGGCCAAAAAAAAACAAAATCCTTATAGCACTTATCTCAGGAGGTTTTATGTCTATTGAATCAGTGATGTCAACGGTTCGGTGACGACGGTGGAACTGCTTAAGGTTTCCGTTGGCCGGAACGAGTGAGTGATGATGAACGAACATTGTTAGTTCGTTCGGAAGTGTCGGCTCATGATGCTTGAACATTGTCATTACCTTCTTTGGCGGGCAGAGTGGTCGCCTCGAACTGCGGCACGTCGGGCATGGCGGTGGCGACGCTGCGCGTGGACTGCTCCACGTAGTACCTGTCCCCTTCCCCGGCCTTGGTCTTCGCGCGGATCTCGATGCGGTACTTGGTGTTCGGCTCGAGACCGGCAAGCTTGGCGCGGTCGAACTTGGGGTCGATTTCCTTCTTGCGCTCTTGGAGCGGCCCGAGGGCTGTGCCCGTCACTTTCTGTTCAATAATTTGGAGTTGTGGTTAATTTTTTTACTGTTGACAGGCTAGGTGTTCGTCCACAGCTCACCTGAGGTTGAAGATGGTAAAGCTAGGTGTGCCTGGAATGAAACTAGCTCTCAAGTGAGGCTGCCAGAATACATCGTAAGATGCTTGGCAGCAGATTTTCAACTTGAGGGTGGTAGCTAGCCAGCCGAGTACCCTATCACCATGCTATGGTTTCCTCACGACCCTTTCCTTCCCCTCAAAGCTCAAGCAGGCAGCTCAAGCTCATTGTTGGGATTTGAGCCCACGTTTTTCGGCGTGTGAACTGACCGCGACCACTGAGCTATCATCGCTACAAACTATGAAATAATAAAATACTTGAAAATATTGAAATTCTCGACACTGGTAAAAGAACAAAGTGTGATGGCAAAAATAAAGAAGAAAGCTTGCATACCTGATAATACACCTTATATCCACTCAGCACTCCATTCTCGTCGATCGGTTTGTCCCATCGCAGCAGCATAGCGGAAGATCCAATAGGGTAGACTTCAAACGACTTGACCGTCCCCGGTTTGCCCTCCGGAGTCACGAAGCTGAGGATCTCGCTGGGCGGGCCGTTGAACCGGCCGTTGTACACGAGAATGCGGGCGTTGTTCTTCTTGAAAGGCTTGAATTTGGAGACGAGAGCGCTTGTCGCGTCTGCCTTGACCAGGATCTCGCGTAATCGGTCTTCCTCGCCGTCCGTCCACGTTTGGATCTTGTATCTGGGTAGGACAAATAAATATTTAATCTTTACTATTATAAAGAGGAAAGATTCGATTGTTTGTTTGTATTGAATAGGCTCCGAAACTACAAGACCGATTTCAAATATTCTTTCACCGTTGGGAAGCTACACTACCCCCGGGTGACACAGGCTACTTTTTATCCCTGTATTCCCACGGGAACGGAAACTACGCGGGATAAAACCGCGAGGCGTCCGCTAGTAATATATAATATCTAATTAGGATGTACATTGTACGTGTCGACACATGATACATACATACATACACAGATTACCAAAATGTTAAATACTCCTTTTTTAGCTTTATTGCGTGAGGTTTTAATAACATTTTTAGCGGTTTATTTTTAACAGTTTTGTAGCGATGATAGCTCAGTGGTTAGCGCGGTAGGTTCGCATGCCGAAGGGCGTGGGTTCAAACCCCAACAATGAGCTTGAGCTGCCGGTGAAGGAAAACATCGTGAGGAAACCATAGCATGGTGGTAGGGTACTTTCTAGTACTCGGCTGGCTAGCTACCACCCTCTAGTTGAAAATCTGTCGCCAAGCATCTAACGGTGTGTTCCGGCAGCCTCACTTGAGAGCCAGTTCTATTCCAGGCTAGGTGTGCTTTACCATCTTCGACCACACTAACACTTAACATCAGGTGAGCTGTGGTCAAACACCTAGCCTGTCAACCATTAAAAAAAAAAAAAAAAACATGAGCTTGCGTTTGAACGCTATCTCGCCTGATGTTAAGCGAAGACGGAAGATGGTCTACGATCGAGCACGCTCAAGTTCATCATGTGGTTGTCGCACGTCCGACTAATAAATTGGAATAAAAAACACCCTTTTTTGCGTCGTTCGGTAAAAAAACACAGTGTCATGGTACCGCTTACCCTTTAAAGTGTCCCTGCACGGATTCAGGCGGCACGGGCGCCCAGTTGAGCAGTGCGGTGGTGCCCGAGGTGACCTGCTCGAGCGTGAAGTTGGCGGGCGCCAGCCGCGGCGTGTCCTCGCCCGACCACCCCGTCACCTCCAATGGCGTTACGTTAGACGTGCCCTTGAAGTTCGCCGCTGACACCTGAACAATACATTGACACTCGTTTATAAAGTCGAATCTGCCTGAAATTAAAGGCCAAGGAGAGAAGGTCGGGGCTTTTTCTTGTTATGTTGTTATAGAAAATTCTGGAAACCACGACGAGGCTTGCTAAAACTGCCTGTCATCGTGGCTTTGCTAAGAGTGGATAATTCCATAACTTGGCCGCCATCGTCAGTTGTCCCATAGCCGCGCTAGAGTGCACTCGCTTACAACCATAGAAAGAAAGAAAATATATTGGATATAGACAATAGACAACACTTTATTTATGACATAAAATACATTTCAACATAATTTACAATACATACATACATACATACATACATACAAAAAATATAAACAATAAACATAAAACATAGAAAAACTTAAAGGTATAATATACAATAAATAAAAATTAAACAAAAAAACAAAAAATTAAACAAAAAAAACAAAAAGTATGAAATATATTATAATATATAATCTATTGCATATTGATCTTAATGAGTCTGTGAGGATATGTAATCTGTGATTGTCAATTTAGAGTGCATTCCTTCCTTGCTTCACTCTTTCTCTCTCTCCGATATCATGGCGTAGGATGTAGATGAAAAACAAATGTCTAAATACTTTGTCACTATCAAAGGCTTCTCTGACTGTATCTTTGGAGCGTCTTATTATCTCCTGTTAAAATAAGTTTTATTTTGTAACACAAAAACAAATAAACAGAGTCAAACAAGAGAGAGTTACAAAATACGGTCTCACCTCAGCATAATGCTGGTCATACTAAGTGGTATGACCAGCGCTAGTCATCCGATAAGCCCTTGTAAATGAAACAAAAATCTATAAAGATCAGTTCACGTTTTTTCAAAGTTTTTAAGTATCAAGTTTACCTTAATCTTGTAGGGCTGAAAGGTAAGCGTGTTTGGCACAAGGAGCTCAGAGATCTCCCAGTCGCGCAGCTGGTGCTCGTTCCATTGCTGGCCAGGGATGTCGTGCCTCCATGCTACGTGGTAGTAGAATCCGGGACCGTTGTGCTCGATTTGAGGCATTTTCTGCAACAAAAAAATATTAAACAACACCGTTTTATTGTTGACTAGTAGCTCGCCCCGGCACGGGAAAACAAATCTAATCCAGGGTCTCGGCTACCTCCATACCAAATTTCATCCAAATCCGTTCAGTAGTGATAATGTAGCATTCTAATGATGAAAGAATTATTCAGATCGGTCCAGTAGTTTCGGAGCCTACTCAATACAAAAAAAATCAAATCTTTCCTCTTTATAATTAGTGTAGATGTTCCGGAAACTTGTTTTGTGTAAATCAAATTATATTTTCATATTGTCATAATTGAGCTATACTATACCTTATACAAAATATTTCAAAACCATCAAATAGTTTGTCTATGGTCGAAACTATAGTCGGAGTATATAAAAAATATATATATCGAATATAATTAAACGTGAGTCAGTTTCCATAGTAAGATGTGTCTGGTATATACGTACCGACCAAGAGATGACCATGTTATTGGGCGCGGTGCCTTCTCCCTTCACGTTGTCGGGGTTCTTGTGCGGCAAGTCGGGCTGAGTGCTGCACACCTCCGAGTGGCCGGACGGGGATGACGGCCCGATCTTGTTCCACGCGATAACTCTGCAAAAATAAACCTCAGTATACCATTAGAGTTCAATTCTTGTGGGACGGTTTTTTACACGACTGCCCAAAATATAAATAAATAATTTTTTTTTAATGTTTAACCAGGTGCGGTTAATTTGACCACAGCTCACCTGATGTTAAGTGAAGGCGTGGTCGAAGATGGTAAAGCACACCTAGCCTGGAATGGAACTGGCTCTCAAGTGAGGCTGCCGGAACACACCGTTAGATGCTTGGCGGCAGATTTTCAACTTGAGGGTGGTAGCTAGCCAGCCGAGTACTAGAAAGTACCCTACCACCATGCTATGGTTTCCTCACGATGTTTCTCAGTGACTCAGTGGACTGGAGTCAGATTGGAGTGCAACCCTCTAATATTGCAGAGGTCCACTTTCAGTGAGATGGGAGTGCAGCCGCTGTGAAACTTTCCTCTTTTTTTTCTCATTGATGGAGAAAAGTAAAGGAGGTTAGAAAGTCGGCAGTAGAACGAGGCGTCATACTGTATAGCCATGTAAGTCTCTTTCAGACCCTATGGAAACGAGCGAGATGTTTTTTTTTATTTCTAAATAGGTTCTCGTTTGACCACACTCTGCCTGATGTTAAACAGTGGTGTGGTCTAAGATGAAGCACGCTTACCTAGAAGAAACCTATTTACTATAGATTTGAAAACACCCAAAAAAAAGACAAAAGTCTTCAATTAGTGCGTCCTACCTGTCATGACATACGGCGCCGAAATGTGGACACTCACAGCGGGAATGGTCCGTAAGTTCAAAGTCGCTCGGCGAGCTATGGAAAGAGCTATGCTTGGCATTTCTCTGAGGGATCGGATCCGAAACGAAGTAATTCGCCAGAGAACGAAAGTCATTGACATAGCTCAGCGTATTAGCAAGCTGAAGTGGCAATGGGCTGGACATATCTGTCGCAGAACCGATAACCGCTGGGGTAGACGTGTTCTAGAGTGGATACCGCGTATTGGCAAGCGTAGCGTAGGACGCCCTGAGACTCGATGAAGTGACGATATACGTAGGACAGCTGGCGGTGGATGGAAGCGAAAAGCCGAAGATCGGGCTGAGTGGCGTGTCTTGGGAGAGACCTATGTCCAGCAGTGGACTAATATAGGCTGATGATGATGATGATGAAGACACCCATATTGTATCTAACAGGGAACACAGACGCCGGCAGAGAGTATGCTGACCTGAAGGTGTAATTAGCCCAGGGCGTGAGGTGCACGGCCCAGGAGTTATCGATGGCGGGCACGTTGTCACTGGAAAGCTCCCACGTGTCCGGCGTGAAGCTAGTGTTGTATTGAATGCTGAAGCGTAGGATGGGGGCGCGGTTGTCGCCCATGGAGCGCCAGCGGAGCATCGCGGTGTGCTCCTTGCATTCGATGCTGTCCAATTGAGGGGGGTTCGGTTTGTCTGAAATTGTTATTGATTAATACTTACTGATGTTCTGTTTTATTTTCAAATGTATTTTTCACTTTTTTAAGTCTGAAAGTAATTTCGACATAACAAAAAAATAAATGTAGATAAGATACACTCTTTATTGTGCACACAATAAACAAAAAAAAAAGTACAGAGAACAAAAGAACCTTATGAACTAGTGCCACAAGTGACGGCCTTGTCGCTAAAAGCGATCTCTTCCAGGAAACCAAGATTGTGTAGTGAAATGTAGCGCCTTTTTGTGGATATTTTTTTGTTATCGATTTTACAAGTTTTTTTTTTCATTTCAGTTCGGTTCAGTTATTATTATACGGTTTACCAAAAAATGGTTATGCGGATGCGATGCGGTTTGCGGTATGCGGGAAGAGATTCTCTGTTACACACCAAGAAGAAGAAACAAGAGAGTGAGCACTAACCTGGCTTGCCGACTGGCTTCTGGCACGGAGCTGGTGAGTGGCAATGCACTGCGTTCCTTTATAATGCACACACTAGTTACGGCGCAGCGGGAAGAGAAAAAGGGAAATAGCGGGAACAGCGGGATTGAGGAAGGGAAGAAAGGTATAAGCGCGTACAAAATGTCGGTTAAATCAAATATGGTATTGGTATGTACATACCAAGTTACGTTGATAACGCCATTTTTTTTAGTAATTAAAAAATTGTGGTGTATCAAAAAGCTAGTCATTATATGCATATATGGTAGTGTTACCTTGCACTGTGAGGGTGGCCTGCGCCCTCGCTTCGTCGATAGCAGTGCGCGCAATACAAGTGTACTCCCCGGAGTCGAGTTCCGAGGTATCGGAGATGTAGAGTGAATAGTCGTCGGTCATGCGGAACCGGGGCTGGTTCTCGAAGTCGATCTGCTGGCCGTCGTTCAGCCAGATCATCTCCAGCTTGAGGGAGTCGTCCGCGTACGCGTTGCAGCGGAACGTCGCCGACGACCCGGCGGCCACTTCGTAGTGCTCCGGCTTGTCGGTGATCTCAGTACGCTCTGTCGAAAGGAGACTCGTGAAGATTTTTTTCTTAATACAAAATAAATAATACATTACACACAGCGCCATCTGACCCCAAACTAAACAAAGCTTGTACTATGGAAGTCAGATAACTGATACGAGGTACTTTTTTTTTAGGACACCCAGACCCAGAACAAACATTTGTTCATGCCACAAAGTTTGTACTGGGCGGTAATCGAACCCACGCCCTTCAGCTCTTGAAACAGACATGCTACCAATGAACCAACAGGGCTGTCAAAAAGACTAACCATCTAGTCTCAAAGTAATGAGTGCCAAAGCAGCGATGCCCTGGACGTTGTTTTGTTACTCAACGTTAAGTGTATCGCCGCAATGGTCATGGACAGGCGTTATCTCTCATCATCAGGAGAGCGCCTCGATCGTCTCATTACCTTTACATAAAAAAATATAAAATAAATAAATATCATAGGACATTACACACAGCGCCATCTGACCCCAAACTAAGCAGAGCTTGTGCTATGGAAAACAGATAACTGATAGAATACTTAAATACTTTTTTTTTTGTAAATACATACTTATAATACATACAGTACCCAGACACAGAACAAACATCGATGTTAGTCACACAAATGTTAGTCCTGATTGGGAATCGAACCCACGCCCTTCAGCTCTCGAAGCAGACATGCTACCAATGAACCAACAGGGCTGTCAAAAAGTAATTAGACAAACTAGACGGACTCCTGATGGTAAGAGTTCACATGTTCATGACCATAGCAGCGATACATAGAAATTTGAGTAGCAAAACAAAGTCCAGGGCATCGCTGCTTTGGTGCTCATTACTTTGAGACTTTCGAGGGTTAGTCTCAAAAGCTCTGTTATCTTGCTAGCTGCAGTACTCTTCAAAGCGGATTACAGTAATTTGCAAATGTCCCTGATTTGCCTTTGTGTGTTTGTGTGTTATACAATTTTAAAGTCTTTCTTTCTTTCTATGAATGCAAATCGGCAAAGTGCGCCTCTAAATAGACTAATAACGCTGCTGAATAGTCTACATAGCAAACATTCCTTGGACAATTTTTACTAGCACTGTTAGCAGCTTCAAGCGGGCTATCCGCAATATTAACTTTACTGATCACATTTAAATTGTTGTATTGTTGATTTGTATAATTATCTATTTTATTTTGACCATGTAATGATGAATTCGTATTTGTAGCTTTTGACTTAATTAGTATTAACAATTTTTTTTTTACTATTTAATTTTGACTGAATATTTAATTGTAATGCACGCCGTCTTCGCCTATAATTGCTGTGATACTTATCTTGACATTTGTAATTTAGTAATTTAATTTTTAATGTATTGGTGTACACTGTGTTGGCGGACTTTATAAATAAATAAATAAATGAATACAGAAACGACAGATGTGTTAATTTACTCAATACCCTCGTTATGTTATAATGATTTTAATGAGAAACTAAAACTGTTATAGAATACTTACTCTTAACAGTGAGTGAGCCGAATGCAGATTTCTCTCCGAATTTGTTCTTGGCGTAGCACTGGTAGGTGCCGACATCCGTGTAGGTCACGTCGCGGATCACCAGATCGCCTTCCGACGTTATGTTGTACCTGGGACAAATAAACACAGCGTTCACATCTCCAGCTAGCCCTAAACCAAATTTAAAAAAATAGTTTTTTTTTTATTTGAATTGTATAGAACCTCTTATCAAATCTCGGCAAGTTTTAATAGTTTGTGTTGTTAATTTATATTCATAAATAAATATCGTAGGAAATTGCACACAGCGCCATCTGACCCCAAACTAAGCAGAGCTTGTGTGATGGAAGTCAGATAACTGATAGAATACATAAATACTTATTTTTTTTGTAAATACATACTTATAATACACACCCAGACACAGAACAAACATTTGTTTATTCACAAAATGTTTGCCCTGAGTGGGAATCGAACCCACGCCCTACAGCTCTCAAGGCAGATATACTACCAATGAGCCAACGGGGCTGCCGACTTACTATACACATACTAATACTTTTATTAGTTACTTTAATTATTTTTTTTTAATAGGTTGCGGTTTGGAGTTTTTATCGTTTTATTTAAAAAAAATACAACTACTTACAAACCAAATTAATTAAACAATTAAAAAAAAAAGAGCTCATCATATATTCGAAATCGGGTAAAGCCATGGCTCGTAAGTATTTATGAAAATACCTAAAATACCATTCCTCTTATTTTATTAGGTCACTCAACAAAGCATGGAATCAATATAGAAAACTTGAATCATGGTCCATCCTGTTGTTCTCAAAATAATCTTATACATCCCAGTTCTATGAAAATAACTAATTAATTCTCTTTTTCAAAATGATTCATTTATGACAGCATAATGAATCACGTTTAACCTTTAGATAATAACGTTATTCATTGAGTAACATCTATTTTTAACAGCACCCTGTATAGATATAAAGCGGGGAAGACATTTCTTAAAGGTCACTGAACAATGCTGTCAAAATTAAGATGAATTGAATAAGCAATGGTGAAACTACCAGACTGCCTGAATCGACTGAAAAGACAGGACCATTTATATAACGCGGGGAAGAACATTCTTAAAGGTCGCAGAATAATGCTTAATATAATTTCAAGTTTTTATTACCGAAAGAGCGACAAATAATAAATAAAAATAAATAAATATCGTAAGACTATACACACAGCGCCATCTGGCCCCAAACTAAGCAGAGCTTGTGTGATGGAAGTCAGATAACTGATAGAATACATAAATACTTTTTTTTTGTAAATACATACAGAACACCCAGCCACAGAACAAACATTTGTTTATTCACAAAATGTTTGCCCTGAGTGGGAATCGTACCCAAATCAAACGAATTAATCTTATCATTCGTTTGAAGACGTAGATACATTGATCGTGCAAACTTGATGAGGCTGTGCGATTAAACATAATTTTTGCCATGATAATGTAAATTAACCAAAATTACGATCGATGTAAAAACTAAAATGGGTTATTTTTGAAACCTTCTTCTGTCCATTGACAAGCTAAAAACACGACAGATGATACACCCGATAGTTTTACTATTTGAAAAATCTTTTAGCAGACGTTTTAGCATTTTTTTTCAAAATAACATAAGATACAGTCAAGTTGGGTAACTTTAAATGAATTTCACAGATTTTTACTGATATAAAAAAATAAATGTATCGATCAAACTGTATCGTACTCTGTAGGGATTTTTCTTTTATAAATTGAAATTAAATAACCTAAATAATGATTTATTAAAGTATTTACTTTACTTGGTGGTAGATTTCCTTAGCAGGAGGTCGTCTAGCTAGGTACCACCGCAGTACCAGATATTCTGCCGCCAAGCAGTCGTGTGCAAACATTACTGTGTTCCGGTTTGAAGGGCACTGCAGCTAGCGAAATTACTGGGCTGTTGAGACTAACCATCTAGTCTCAAAGCAATGAGTGCCAAAGCAGCGATGCCCTGGACGTTGTTTTGTTACTCAAAGTTCTGTGCATCGCTGCAATGGTCATGGACAGACGTTATCTCTTAACATCAGGAGAGCGCCTCGATCGTCTCATTGCTTTTACATAAAAAAAAATAAAAAAATATAAGAAGTTTTTTTATGAAGAATTGACGATTTAGCGGTTGTTCAAAGTTACAATGACTTTTAGGTAACTAACAGAGTAGCGTATGAGCGGAACAAACGTGGGGGTTTTAGGGAGCCTTCTCTTATCTCGGTCATACTGCCCTACTTATCGTAGGAATAATGTATTTAGTGTGTGTAGGGGCTTTAAGGACGATACTCACTTGCCACCGGTAACATCGACGTCGTTCTTCATCCACTTGACGATGGGCTTGGGCGCTCCGAAAACGCGGCACCGCAGCACCGCTTCGGAGCTTTCCACCTTAGTGAGGTTCTCCGGGCCCTCTTTGATCTCAGGAGGGATCGCTGAAAATATAATACATAAATTTACAATTTCTCCGACCCCATCACCCTTAGGCCAACTAAACGCACCGCTCCAATGTTTCAAACAGCGAGGTTTCGAAGTAAACGAAAATATCATTGATGTATACAACTTTTAGATTTTTGTCGTTTTTTTTTTTAAAACATTTCGATCGATTTCGTTAAAATTTATATGGGTGGTCCCATCTACCAAGCAAAAAAAGGCGTCAGGCGTTACTTTGCGGAAGTTCATTTTGAATATTCAAGGTATACATTTGGTATAGAATCATCAGAATCGTAGAATGGATATGCATTTATGTATGAAACGGCATTTAAAAGTTCAAAACGTTCGCGTGCTAACAATTCGTAGTGACATCGGCCTATCGATTGAACAAACACGAAAGAAAACAACGGTGTTATGTCACGCCTCACCCCCAGCGCTGTTGTTCTTCAATCGGAACAAAGCGACGTACAAAGAGTAACTGTTAACTCATTTGGTAGAATATCTGCTTCAAGAGATGTAAGGTGTGGATTCGATTCCCACCAAAATAGGCAGCGGCGACATTAGCTGTTGCGAGGCCCGGGGCGACAGATCATTGTGAGGACTTTTTTCTTTCGTCCGTTTCATTAAAAAATTAGTACGAGTGCTCGAGTGGCCGTAACATGCTTGCACTAATAATGAAAAGTGCGAGGCGCGAGATACACATACATATATGGTAAAGGCTTTTTCTACGAGGACGCGAGGCCCCTGCAAGAGCGAAGCCCCAGGCGGTTGCCCTGCTTGCAACCCCCTAAGGCCGCCACTGAAAACAGGTGTTCTTTATGTATAATAAATATATTTACACAGTACTTTTTCAGTTATCTAGTATCCATAGAACACTTTGCTTAGTTTAGGCCTAGATGGTTCTGTGTGTCCTACAATATTTATTTTATTTAAGAGTACCTAAATCCAAATTACAATGCGGTTGATCCCTCAAGCCCTCCGAATTGAAGCGGTAACGATTTCATCTCAAACATTCTCTCGTAAATGAGCATTAGCCGTCCTTGGCTCGATTACAGCGCGCTCGAAATAACGTAAATCACTACGTGTCCAGTACCTCATTGCGTAATATATCCTTCTTACGTAGGGTTATCGAATAGTATAAGAACATCAGACCACCCTGTTGGTTCTTTTGGTAGTAACTCTGTTTTCTGAGCTTTGAAACTAGGGTTCGTTTCCCCACCTAGGGTAAACATTTGTATGACAAACATAGATGTTTGTTCTGTGTCTGGGTATATTGTGTGCATTTACAAAAAAAAAGAAAGTCTACGAGTATTCTATAAGTTATCTGGATTTCTCTAGTACAAGCCTTGCTTAATTCGGTACTGTGTATTAAAAAAAAAAACGGGCAATCTTGTAATACTGTAATGCTTTTTCTGCTTTTCATTAAACAGTTGTATACTGAAATAGAACGCTGCGCGATGGAAAAACTGTAATCCTATTTTCCCGCTCAAATTGTCGGAAAACATTTCTGCCCGTCTATGAGACGAAGGTTTTTCCGATCTGTTTTTCTTAGAAGTATCGGGTTGCGTGTGTATACCAATTTATTTTGCCGTGTTTGCACAGTCATGAAAGGATTACGGGAAATGGCACCCCTATGTGGAGACGTTTCGTAGATTCGCGTGTGGGTGTGCGAATATATGCCGGAGGCCAGGATGCGTCCAATCGCCTGATCTACCGCCGGACCATCGCTGTGTGGAAGCCGGAATAGCACTGATTAGTGCTCTGAAAGGAACCCTGATGGGAAGCGACTGTCTCAGCCTGTTACGACCGGTATCTAGATGGAATACATCATTTTGCTTGTCTTCGTATTTGATATACAATGAAACGTCCCCCCTTCCATAAGACATGGATGTCCAAAAATAATACTTTTGTAAGCCGTTTATCAAAGACACCACAGGTGTTATTTTTTCTTTTTAATAAACATGCTTGCGTATAGCAGCTGACTTCAAACGGTGAAGGAAAACATCGCAAGGATATCTAAAAAAAAAGTTCTCCAATATGTTTGTGTTGTCTGCCAACACGCACTTGGCCAGTGTTTTTTTTTTTTTTTTTTTTTTTAATGTTTGACAGGCTAGTTGTTTGACCACAGCTCACCTGATGTTAAGTGAAGGTGTGGTCAAAGATGGTAAAGCACACCTAGCCTGGAATGGAACTGGCTCTCAAGTGAGGCTGCCGGAACACACCGTTAGATGCTTGTGGTGTGGTGCACTATATGGCTTTACCCTTCTCACAATAAGAACAGCGCCCAGCAGTGGGACAGTTTATAAAAATAGGATTGATCCGGAAACAGTCTTGCGTTTGAACGCCAACTCGCGAACAAAAAAAAAAATCTCATAAGAAACTTTAATAAACCGATTAACTTGAAGGCACCTAGACTAAATCTATCGGGGAACACACGCTCGGGGCGAATTCTATACAATTCAAAGTAAAAAACTTTTGGTCAACTTTAGTAATAAATCTATAGGTCACGAGACATTGAACATAGAATAACGTGCAAGTTATTCTTCTATATATGTTTAATTCACGAGATATCTTATTTTTCAATACAAATTGACAAAGTAATAAGATATCCGCCACCGTCCGGGCCCTCATTGTGTTCCGTAAATATTTGTGGACTTTCGACTGACTCACCCTAGGTTATCGAACTTTCCCAAAAAAAAAACGCTATATAAGGTAACACCCTTATTCGCGCAATCGCACACCCTCTAGCGGGGGTAAATAGAACTCTCGATAGATAGAACGCTCTTCTATTAACTACGGAACATTAGGCGGCGGGCACGTTTCGGATTCAGTTGAATTCGTCGGGATTAGGGACCGCGAAGACGTGATGCGTAGCGCCAATGAAGGCGCCGACACCTTGCAACCGAACATCGCTAGTCCGAGTTACATTCCTCCAACAGATCGTAAACTACGTTATCAATATTAATTGAAAGAAAAAAAATACAATCTATTATTCTGATAGCAACCGTATTTGTGAGGCACAGCATTTCATTTTGATTGGTAAAGATTTCAGGATGACTTTTTATTCTGGTATGATTTTTGACTTTCGAAGATATCCTCATGGAGATGATCTATCATTGAACGCGTCGAGTTTTAATCGAGTTTACGTTAACCAAGAGCACTTTAATTTTGAAATGCTACTCAAGTTCTTAAAATTTTACATCAAACGAAGATCTGCCGGGTAGGAATCAGACCTCTCGACAATAAGGAAAACGAGTCACCACAAAGCTATATAGACTCACATTTGATGACAAAGCACATCACAGACCACATCTATTACCCTTGTCTCAGGTCGGGCGTTGAAAAAGCGATTACTTCCGATGACCACACCCTATTCAGGGGTAGCTAGCTCCCTTTAATCCAGGTAGATAAGATGACGTCACGCGAGCACGCGATACGGCGATTGAAAACGATGCAGCTGCAATCTGTATGAATGTACTTTGTATGTATTTATGTATTCGATGCGAGTTTGTATTTGGTATGGACGCCAAGTATGGAAGATTGAGGTCGACCGTGACATCACGCACCGACGGCAACTAAACTTTTTGCAGCTTTGTGTTTATCTCCAAATCTCCGAGAAAATAATATTATTGATTTTGTTGTTATCTCTGTTACAACAAAAATTCGGAAATATCTATAACACCGATATCATAGAAACCCCATTGAATAATAAATAAATATTGTAGGACATTACACACAACGCCACCATCAGACCTCAAACTAAGCAGAGCTTGTATGATGGAAGTCAGATAACTGATAAAATACATATATACTTTTTTTTTTTGTAAATGCATACCTACTTGTAATACATACAGAACACCCAGACACAGAACAAACATTTGTTGATACATAAAATGTTTGTCCTGAGCAGGAATCGAACCCATGCCCTTCAGCTCTTAAGGCAGATATGCTACCAATGAGCTGTCTCAAGGGCTGACTCTCAACAGGTCAGGCTGTCATCGATATATCAATAATCGATTTTACTGTGGGCCGAAACTACAAGGGTGTCTTGTACCCGATCGTTTTTCGTCTGATAGCATTACTTTGGGGTGAGACGGCGATCTCATAAATTATGTATGACGTCAGATGTCGCTCATGTTTTTCATGGCAATTACAGCGATCCCCAGCCGGCGGAGTTGCGTGGGGTCACGCCTCGCGAGCTAGCCTAGATGACCCGAATCGTAATCTAGGTCGTGTCGATATTCCGTACGCAATCCTCACCCGTTATAGACCAGGATCTGTAATGGTCGTATTTCTGGATAATAGCCACAGATAATGTAACAGTTACTACATGGTGCCCACAGTCGTAGTATCAGTTTGAAGCATGGCAGTGAACCGGTGACCGTGTGTGACCAATTACGCACGGCTATATGACATGATGACATCACCGTCCTCGAAATATTTTATCATTCAATATTGTACGAGCGCACCTATCGCGTTGCTTATGTCATTTTAATCCGAGAAGAAAACCAGTCTTTACTAAACTTTGTGTCAAGTTAAGGTTAACTTGACCGTTGCATCTGTTGTTTACTAGGTAATAGATCTCTTTAGCAAGAAATCATTTAGGTAGGTACAATCGCAGTATCACACATTCTGTCCATATAGCAATGTGTAATATACACGTTACTGTGTTCTGGTTTGAAACTGCTGCTATCAAAGTTACAGGGCTATTGATACCAGTCATAAAACGTCTCAAAGTAATGAGCGCCGAAGCAGCGATGCCCTGCCCCCTTACTCTGAGCGTCAAATTGCGATTCCCGCTATACGCTCTCAAAAAAGCTACACGACCACATATCGTATTTTTTTTAAAATGTAAATAGTGAGACAAACGAGACGCTCTCCTAATGGTAAAAGATAACGCCTGACCATGATCATTGCAGCGATACACAGAACTTTGAGTGACGAAACAAAGTCCAGGGCATCACAGCTTTGGCGCTCATTAATATCAATAATAATACTAAATATCGCAAGACATTACACACAGCGCCATCTGACCTCAAACTAAGCAAAGCTTGTACTATGGAAGTCAGATAATTGATAGAATACTCAAATACTTTTTTACTTTATTACTTTGAGACTTTCTGTGGTTAGTCTCAACAGCCCAGTAATTTCGCTAGCTGCAGTACCCTTCAAACCGGAACACAGTAATGTTTACACACTACTGCTTAGCGGTAGAATAACTGGTACTGCGGTGGTACCTACCTAGACGACCTCCTGCTAAGGAGATCTACCACCAAGTAAATATCGTATACCAATTTACATCTTACGAACCACCAATTTATTTTTCTCTCACATGGATGTCATGTCAGTCGTCGTCGATCCCTGGGGGTTGATATAAACCTCTTTGAGTATCATCGCATGTAAATGATCTCGACAAGCCGGTCAGGGCCTTGCGAGCAAGTTCGTCTGCACTCAGCGCAATGCACTAGTAACACTAGTACCCCCCACTTAACACTGATACTTAATCTGTGGTACTAGGTCAAACGGAATTCCTTCACACAATATTTGCTAAGCGTGTCCATCTCCAAGCGACAAGAGCAATGCCAAACAAACATGACAAAATATTATCAACTCTACTCGTTTCATTTCAAAGGTCACTTTTGCGTTTTGCCGGCTAGCATGCATTTCCCATTGTGGTGATAATTAACTAAGAGTGACAGTTATGTTTGGGCTGACCGGAGCTACGTAGTTTCCTAATAAAAGTATTATATTGTAACTGACGTTCTTATGGCAGTTTGCGTTATGAACTTCGGGGACTGAACCCTGATTAAACGATTTATGGGATTTGTGTGAATCAGAAATTCTAGGTCGAGTCATCTAAAGTTATAATCACCCGGGGTCGGTGCTTAGCCTACCTTTTAGGATTCAGCCTTTGTTTTGATACGATGAAATTATAATTCAGTAGAACCTATTATTTTTGTATTTTTGTAGTGATGATAGCTCAGTGGTAAGCGCGGTCGATTCGCACGACGAAAATCGTGGGGAAACCCCAACAATGAGCTTGAGCTGGCGGTGAAGGAAAACATCGTGAGGAAACCATACACAAACATGGTAGTTCCTTCTAGTACACTGTTGGCCAGTTATTACCCTCTATTTGAAAATCTGTCGCCAAGAACCTGACAGTGTGTTTCGACAACCTCATTAGAGAGCCAGTTCCATTCCAGGTTAGGAATGTTTATCATCTTCGACCACACCGTCACTTAACATCAGTTGAGCTGTCAAACACCTAGACCGTCGACCATTAAAAATACCCGTCTCGCCTGATGGAACACGATGGTGCGGCTGAGGACGGAACTCTTTGGTCTTGAAGGAATCTTAGATTAAGAGGAAGCCTAGATTGTTGTTTACAGGAAAAATCTTCATCATTAATCACTAATCATCGAACGTCTCTGCGCCGCTTATGACAAAACAGATGGTATATCCTTATATATTTTTATTTACTATCAATAGATACGCATTGCGTACAGATTCTGTGATTAAAACAGACTTATTTTTTACTTAAAGTAACAATATAACGACAACACAAAAAACTTATGTTAAAAGTACAATGATTTTGGTCCGTGGGTCGCATTTTTTCATGTCCCTTGCTTTGAAGTTGCCTGCGGGCATGGGCTTTGTCGCGTCATTCTGCTTGATTCGCTTCCGTAGGCAAAGGGATTTGTAATCGGCGGTGTAAGCTTAGAATTGAATGACAATAGCTCTATGTCAAAGTCACAACACGATATGATCGCACGTGTTGTTCGACTTTTTTTTTAATCAAAATAGTTTCGCGTTTGACCAGACCCTGTCTGATGTTAAGTCGAACAGTAGCGTGGTCTTAAGATGTAGCACCTAGAAGAAACCTATTTACTCTAGATTTGAAGACACCCATATTGTACCTAACAGGGAACACAAATTCCGGCGGAGAGTTCCACAAACTTTCTTTTTTTCGTCCAGGGTAAATACTTTGTGTATACCCAGGGTGGTACCTCTGAGGCAGGCTGGGTGGTTATGTGGGATCTCCGTCCTCATAATGGCCTACCCACTAAAAACTCTGGAGTGTTCTACCGCTTTGTGTCGAGGCTGCGAGCACGCTTTCGTATTCTACCGCGGCCTCGACAGCGCTTGTCCTTGCGGACCCGCCTCGGGGAGCCCTAGCTCATCCCGCCACGATAACGATGTGTCGGAACACCAGACACATCGTGATCTACCTCTGAGATCTAACCAGCAAATGGGCGTCGGGCGGTCCCATGTAGCAACTCTACGAACTCTACGCCGATTCTCAAAGCTCTGGAAGCCGAGGCACCAATAGTGTCGCTGCCGATTAGTCTCCTAGTGCGCCTCTCAAAAGACTCCAATCTCTCAAGTTGGTATTTGCCAAAGCCGTCCCATAGGTGCGAACAGTATTCCATACACGATCGTACTTGTGATTTGACTATGTTTTCCAAAAAGATTACCAAAGTAAAACAACGTAATATCCCGTCAGTCCTTGGGTAACCGTGAGTAGCATTTGCACTTAAACATATCTACTAAAGCTCACACATAAGAGCATACTTACACGCAACCGAAAAACATTATCAACCTCTTTTACAGTCGGATAAAAATAAAGATAGAACATTATAGAATCAACAGCATAAAAACAAATGACGTCGACATTTCACTGACATTAGTCCTCACTTATTTATTAAGTTTTAATTTTTTGTGTAATACCTATTATGATTGTACTTATTGACTAATATCAATAAATTATTATTATTAAATTTTTCTAATCTTGCATAAATGAGGACATGGTCTATGTTTCCCGCGATTCGCTTTGTTTTCCACGATTTGTTTTAACAACAGTTCACTCGATGCCACAATACTAGTCCAGTAATTATGCTCATTGTGTAAAATTCGAAACGGTAAGCGACAAATACATAAATAACAATAACACGTTCAATTTTCACTCGAATTGTCCATGGCATATTTTATTTAAGGCTCTTCGACACACCCAGAGATCATCCTAATAGATTTTTTTGAATGTAAAAGTAATGAGACGAACGAGACGCTCTCCTCAAGTTCAGGGCATCGCTGTGTTGCAATGATCTTCGTTTTGAACGGTTCAAACGATTAAAAATAAACAGGCCAAGTGCGAGTCGGACTCGCGCACGAAGGGTTCCGTGCCATTATCTATAAAAACGGCAAAAAAATCACGTTTGTTGTATGGGAGCTTAAATATTTATTTTTGTATTTGTTGTTATAGCCGCAACAAAAAAAACATAATCTGTGAAAATTTCAACTGTCCAACTATCACGGTTTTTGATATACAGCCTGGTGACAGACAGACAGACGGATGGACAGCAGAGTCTTAGTAGTAGGGTCCCGTTTTACCCTTTGGGTACGGAACTCTAAAAATGTTTTTTTTTCTTTTTACCCACGATGGAACGGAGACTGTATATGCGTTTGGGGTGAAAAGATGTTTCTGCAAATATATGTTGCCATTTTTTCCAAAAATACTTAGTCCGATTTTGATGCAGTTTTCAGTTATGGGTTTGGGTTTTTTACATCAGCATTATGTAAATGACAAAAACGATTTGATATAGATTCAATTCCTAAAAAAATAATATAGATTTCAATCTCATGTAGTGCTAGAAGAAACCTATTTGTTATTATGCTGTTTGTTAAACATGTACTAGTTTTAGGAAACGTACACAAAAACAATTTTGTTGAGGAATTTTAACTAAATTGGTGATTACGGCAAAAATGTAACAGCTTATATACTTGGAAAATGTGTTAATCCGCCATTGGCTGTAACACCCTTACTTATAATACAACACTAATGGGACATTTTCATGAATTTCAAATGAAAGTTTCTGCGTATTCTTTCTGACCGCGATCTATGATGTCACTGATATCCATTGACCCAGTTTATAACTCTTTATTCATAGTTGTCGGCTTTGTGCGACCGCGATATTACTTCGAAAGTATTGCTGAAGTATTTTGTATTTTAAGAGCTTCACGAATAAGAGCTAGATTGTAAGTTTGTTTGTTCACGGTTTGAAGAACATCGGCGCCGGACAGCAGGCGCCTCGAGAGGAAGGAATCAATTCGCAACAAACAGTATTCTCCTCCGTTCCTGGCAGTATTATGATCATTGTATGAATAACTATCTTATTATACAAAAATTAAGTAGTTTATATCGAGAACATTTGGCAAGCTCCGCTAAGGAAATTGAGATTGAAGACAGCTTTTGCAATTAATTTAAGACGAGAGACATTCGTTTGTGTTGTTGCCTCGTCAGACTTTAAAAAAGGAGGTTCTCAATTCAGTTGCATTATAGACTAGCGGTCGCCTCGCGGTTACACCCGCGTAGTTCCCGTTCCCGTGACAATACAGGGATAAAAAGTTGCCTATGTCACTCGGAGATAGTGTAGCTTCCCAACGGTGCGGTGAAGAATTTTTTTATGTATATTTGGTAGGCATGAGAATAGGTAGTAAAGTACCTATAGAATTTTGGCGGGAACGAGGGAAGAGTCGCGTCGCTCCGTTGTATTTTTTTCCAAAACTAGTGTTTTGTCGAGTGTTTATGCATAAAAATGGTGGTGTTTTATTCATAAAGTGCCGAATTACAAGCGCGAGTGTGGGAAAATGATATAATGTGGTGAAACATGACTTTTCGTGTTGTTTCCAAAACTCCGTCGAAGCTTTATAGTAAAGTCATCACTACTTTACTAAAGCATGACTGGACTTGACTGACACGGACTGTACTTGACCTAGACTGGACTTTGACTATAACTTTAGCTACGAGGACACTTATTTAACTTTTGAAAGTTGAAAATATATAAATACTTGACACTGGCAAATGCTAAAACGCGACGCCAAAACCAAAGAAAAAAAAAAGTACCTATATTTCATACTGCTACATGATTAGTTAATCCCGAGAAAATGTAGCGGATAACACCGCGGGGCGCAGCTAGTGATAATATATAAAGAACACGCGGACACAGAACAAACATTTTATATTTATCACACAAATATTTTCCGTGAGTGGGAATCGTACCCACACCCTACTGTTCTTGAAGCAGACTATTTCGCCACCAAATGAGCTAAGTCGCAGTTAGGAGACCTAGAAAACTGGTTAGCAGTTAAGCTGATGAAGGTACTCACATTGCACGTTGATGTAGACATCCTTGTACACGTATCCGATAGAGCTGGTGGCGTTACAGCCGTAGTTGCCAGTGTCCTTCTTCACCAGGTCGGTGATGATGATCTTGTTAGCTGTCACCTGTCAAACAATGGTATAATAGTATTCTAACTGTCGGTGAAAGTAGAGAGTAATGTATTCAAACAGTCTGTGAACGTCAGGTCATATATCAAATAAATAATTTGATTTTCAGAACTTGTAGGATTTAATGGCGAGAGAAATCGATAGTTTCTGATACGTACAAAGTGCAATACTATTCTAATATAAAAATCGAGACAATTCCAAATCCATCAATATTATAAAGAGGAAAGATTTGATTGTTTGTTTGTTTGTTTGAAAGAAAGAAAATTTTTTTTTATTTTGTAACACAGAACACAACAAAAATAAGAACAAACAGTTACAAAATAGGGGCTCCCCTCAGCATAAAACTGGATATAATCCCGGGAATTCCCGGGACTTTGATAGTTGGCTGTCTCGAGTCGCGGGATTTTGAAATTGTCGGGAATTCCCAAATCCTAATATTAACCTTTTGTAGGTTATGTATATAAATATGGTATATGTGTGTGTGTGTTTCCGTGCGCGTGTGGTGTGTGTGAGTGTACGTGTAGTGTGTGATTTTATGATACGTTTAAGTCAGCAAGCATATGTCCTAAACTATCATAGTAAATTGTATTCAACCAGGTTTGTATATTATTTTTAAATAATTAAGAAACAATAATCTAAAGATAATGACGCTTTCAGATGATTGGACCTGAAATATTTTGGCTTTTGATAATGGAAAACTTGAAAGAATTTTGGGGTAACTCAGGGGATTAGGATAACACCTTTATCGTTAATTGGAAAAGCCAAAGATAGGGTCAATTGAAACCTACATATATGAGCGAGACATGAGCCTGTGATTCGTTACCTGTCTCCGCGGGTTGGGGTCCGCTTGCTCGATAGGTTTCCCGTTGTGGATCCAGGTAATCTTGGGCTCCGGCGTGCCGCTGGCCTCGCAACGGATCTCCGCCGTCTCGCCTTCCGCCTTGTTGTTGATCTCGGGCTCCACGGTGAAGAACGGTGCGGCTATTTCACAAAAATAGATGTAAATTAGATGAAAATTCTTGCATCTCAATGATTTTTTATGGGGTACAGTCAGAAAACTACGTTATTAATCTCATTTGGTCAGGTTTTGAACCTATAGTATAATGAAACTTTGTGGCTTTTCAGTGGCTAGTCAGACAAAAGCAGTTTTGTGCAGTTTTTGTAATGCTTTTGCATAAAATATGTATTATGTATACATGAGTTTCATAGTGGCCAACCAAGATAAAGCCATTAATATAAAGTGGCGATAAATTACTCACGCATAAATATTCGTATTCTTACGGGGCATAGAATTAGTTTACCAGTGGACTACCCACTTAATGTGAAACAAATCATCATATTTATTGAAAACTAGCGGACGCCTCGCGGTATCACCCGCGTAGTTCCCGTTCCCGTGGGAATACAGGGATAAAAAGTAGCCTATGTCACCCGGGGATAGTGCAGCTTCCCAACGGTGAAATAATTTTTGAAATCGTTCCAGTAGTTTCGGAGCCTATTCAATACAAACAATACAACCAAATCTTTCCTCTTTATAATAGTATAGATATTTAGATAGATTATTATAAGAAATATTCAGATAAGTATATTTTTTTTATTTAAGGTAATTTAGAAATTCATTCGAAATCCATTTTTGACAGGAGCAAACCGTTTGGTTAAATCCATGTTTTCAAACGATATGCATCAACGCGTGTAAACCGAGGGTGCGAGTTTACGACGGCCATAAAGGGATCGGGACACGCGTCCTGACCGAACCTACACGGTCGCTTAGGCCTGCGAGTTCCAGGGCTTCTGAAGCTGCAGCACGTGTTCTCAGTTTTGGTACTACAGCTACTAATTATGTTTATCACTGGGCTTTAATCGCACACAAAATACATGACCAACAACTCGTGACCACTCGTGACCATGGCTATTGCAACATGGCCGAAACGTCGAGGGTAGATAAACAAAAATAATTTTATAATATTTTGTGCGCGATCAAGACCCAGACTATGACAGAGCTTTTTTTATAGAAGAAACTGAATCAGTCACAATTTATGTGTCTTTCCGGAATTACACAATCTGACAGCGGACTTCTAGTTTGATTTAACTTTACAAAAATAAAGTGTACAATATTAACTAACGTCATTTAAATTTAAGCGAAGTTTTAGATAGTTAATGTTGGTCAAGTTCAGCTTCCGGTTTTTGGAATGTACCAAAATTTATCATCGATGGCGATACCCAAAGACATTAACAGCTATGATATTTATGACATGTAAAAGTTTGGAAACCACTGGCTACTGTAGCGACCGGGTTACCGAGCTATTTGCGTGACACCGTTGCATTGCGTCACGCACCACACTGAAAACGCGTTAGCGATGTACAAAACATCAGGGCTTTGTATTCTGTAAAAGAATCAATCAACAAAACCTTTATAACATTATCACTAACAGAAAGATGTGGCCGAAACTAACAACGAAAAGGTGTCAAAACCACGTCAGTTTTTATAGCAAAAGACAGATGATGATTGATCTTCAATTACTAAGAAAAGGACGCCCGCGATTCCACCTAATTTCCAACAAGATATAGATGTTCATATGCGTTAAACAACTAACCATCGAAAGTAATGAGCGCCAAAGCAGGGATGCCCTGGACTTTGTTTCGTTACTCCAAGCTCTGTGTATCGCTGCAATGGTCATGGACAGGCGTTATCTCTTACCATCAGGAGAGCGTCTCTTTAGTATCATTACTTTTTACATTAAAAAAAAAAATCTTTGCCGGGATAAAAAGTAGCCTATGCTCTAATCCAGGGTCTCAGCTACCTCCATACCAAATTTCATCCAAATCCGTTTTAGCGTGAAAGAGTAACAAACATCTATTCATCCATCCAAACTTTCACATTTATAATATTAGTAGGAATAAAATATTCTGGCGCCAAGTTGCAGTGTGTAAACAATACCTACCGTATTCCAATTTGAAGGGTACTGCAGCTAGCTAAATTACATAGCTGTTGAGAATAGCCATCAAATGTTTCAAAGTAATGACCGCTAAAGCAGCGATGCCCTGGACTTTGTTTTGCTACTAAAAGTTCTGTGTTCAATGGTCATAGACATGCGTTATCTCTTACCAGGTCATGTCTACATACAGCAGAATGTCACGTTCATTAAAAAAGTATGATTTTAATCGAAATAAACACTTTAACAGAGCCGACTAAGAAAAATCAATAAGTTGTTTACACAATACATAAAACATTTTGCACCTTTAACGTACGATACGAAGCGGCACAAATCTCTAGTAAGCTATCTGAGAATAACACCAGGAAGGGATTGGCGCAGCGTGCCGATGATTTCAAACAACGGCTATGTTTGGAATTCCCAAACATCCCGGTGTTCCCGATGAATCATAGAGCTTATTTAATAATCTCTCCTTAAAGAGATTGCGCAGCTTCCTCCTGATGAAACATCATAGAAACAAACGTATATCACTAGATTTGTTTTAACAAGCTTTGTTTTTCATACTTGTGTTATAGTACATTGTTACCCAAGGGCTGAAAGTACCTTATTTAGTCACGAGAAGGGCACCAATAGTTCGAGTAACTAAATAAGTCTTTCACCCGGGGTAAACACTGTGCTTTTCATTACGAATACAAGGAAAATAAATATAAAAACATGAATTAGTTAAAGATAAAAATAGTGAATTTTACATAAATCAACAAAAGAAATGAAGATCGGATTGGTCAAAAAGGAAGTCAGACTGTGGACTAAAATTGTCAATCAGACAGCTCTTAAACCATTGTTGAGACGGCAGAAAAACAGTAGAAGATATACGAATGGGCAATGAGTGAAATATTGTTGATAAATCTACCGCCAAACACCTAACAGTGTGTTCTGGCAGCCTCCCATATTCGACCACACTGTCACTTAACATCATGTGAGCTGTGGTCAAACATCTAGCCTGTCAAGCATAAAAAAACGAGTGAATTAACGTTAAGTATGTTTATCACCGGGTTTTAATCGCGCACAAAATACTATGGAATGAACAGCCAACCAACCGATGGATTTAGGTTATCGGCGTGGTGGAATCCAGTCATAAAGAAGTGCTCGTATCGCGGTGTAGTTTCAGAACAGTCTGCTGATACAGTTAGTGTAGTATGCCGTGGTGAGAACTTTACGTTTTTATAAGACCATAAGAGCTCGCAACACCTTCAATTTTTCAGCGAAACAACCCCCACTCTGCAGTCGTAACCGTGACTATTGCAATGGCCAAAACGTCGAGGTAAATAAACAAAACTAATTTCATAGCATTCTGTTCGCGATTAAGACCCGGAGATAAACAGAATTACGTGTTCAAATCACAAAAGTTTAAAAATTACATCAACATTAAATCACAATCGAATACAGGCGTGTTAACCGTTCAATGTATTGGCGTGTAAGGTTTAAAATTCTATCACAATGCAGCGAACCTTTCCTATGCAATGCACCGCTTACAAAGGCTAGATCCATACAAGTAAATCACGTATCTACAAGGAAATGTATATCGTAATGACGTTTAATGAGTTATTGAGTACGAAAGCGAATGTTACAACTTCCTGAGCTTCCTCGCCGTGTAAGGGCTTCAAAATGTACCGAATTTGAATAATTACGGTTATGTGACCCATCTTTATTGCTGGCTTATTGTCATGCCAATGTAACCTCTTTTTACGAGCACTTACGTCACGCCGTAAAAAACGTAATTTGAAATTCAGTTGGTATGCAGGTAATCCTCAAATCAGAGGGTCCATTTCATCAAAGCAAAAGTGAGTATGTAGCGATGATAGCCGCTACACGCCGAAGGGCGTGGGTTCAAAGCCCAACAATGAGCTTAAGCTGGTGAAGGTGACGGAAAACATCGTGAGGAAACCATAGCATGGTGGTTGAGTATTGTCTAGTACTCGGCTGGCTAGCTCCCACCCTCAAGTTGAAAATCTGCCGCCAAGCATCTAACGGTGTCTTCCAGCAGCCACACATGAGAGCCAGTTCCATTTTAGACTAGGCGTGCTTTACTATCCGCGACCATACCTTCACTTAATATCAAGTGAGCTGTGATCAAACACTTAGTACAAGTAACGGATATTAATTTCTCTTTTTTTGTCTGATAAAGTGACACAATATCTAATGACATGATTAATTAATATTAATTATAATCACTGGGCAGGAAACGCGCCAAATTCTTGGCGCCTTCGCCCTAAAGTGCCGTCCCTCTATTTGGCACAATGAGACCTTTGTAAGTTGTTTTGTAGTCGAGACGGCAGTATGGACATCATTATAAGCGACTTGTCAAGTCTATTAAATTAACATAACGCAAGAGAATTAGATATTTATTTAGAGATTTTTTCTAGGTCTCTCTTAACCTTGGATGACAATACTATAATTTGGTGTCTTGGAGCTGACCTGATGATGGTACCACGAATTGAATGGTGTAGCTCTTCATTGGCTACTTGTAAACCCCTCGAATTTGGAGGTCAAACGATTCGTTTTAATGAGTCTACTATATATTGCACTTTTCTACTTTAGTTCGATTTGCTGAAAAGGTGTTTTTTTCATCTATGTATATTTTATTTCAGTTACAATTTTATTTTAAGAACATAACAATATTACATAGTCAATACATACAATCCGTTGGACTCCGGACAAGGAATTATTTCCCGGACCTCTTCCTATAATACCTACACTAAATTTAGTATTTTAAAAACGAAGTCAAACAAAATTCATTACAAAGTATGCATAGAATTAACGCAGGCCTCCATTAACACACACACACATTTACTTTACAGCCAATACCTACAACCTATATTTGTATAAAATCACTTATATCATATCTCTTTTTACCTTCAATGTTGAGAGTGATGGAGTAAGACTGCTCATCACCGGCTCCGTTGCTGACCTCACACGTGTAGGTGCCTTCATCCTCGATGGTAGGATACTTGATCACCAGCGTCTTGCCGTAGTTATCCTGGATCACGTTTGGACTCGTCCCTATGGCCCTGCCATTCTTCTTCCATAGTATTTGGGGTAATGGCCTAGGAATTTTTGACACCATTAAGTAAACATTTTTGAACGCTTTTGGTGGCATTAAACCTTTTGACTCTGTGGAATGACGATATACTATAATATTATGACACAGACGATAGTGTTTAGAAACAAATAGTTTAAGAAGTGAATCTACTTTTTATACGTTTCTTGAGATAGATAGAAAAAAAAATCTAGTCGATCAATTTCAACGTTACACTAAAGCAATTTCATCAAAGAGTGTATAAAACTGGAAATGGATCCGTAGAATGTAGGTTAACTTTCCCTGAGAAAATTCTCTATGTAAGGCCGTAATTTAAAACCAGTACACCTAGCACCAAAAGTATTTACAGTAAAAAACTTTCAGTCTAGTATACAATACTGCGACTAAAGAAGTTCTAGAACAGTTTGGTGGTGATACTTACGTCCCGCCGTAGATGCAGTAGAGTTCGACCTTCTTCCCTTTGAGCGCCTTTTCAACTTTCCTTGTGGTGTACTGTCGCACTGGAGGGTGCCTATTTAGCGTCGGCGAGATACCGCTCTGCGTAACCCCCAAGTAAATCTTGTTGCCAAACTTGTACTCGTTACGGAAGATCGAGTTTGCGGTACAAATATAAGCGTAATCCTCGCTCGCGTCTTGTCGAGTCACGTTCGAGAACCACAGGTTGCCCTCGGGATCGAGCGTCATTCGAGAATTGTTGATCGTCTTCAGCTGCCCCTGATCGCCTTGCAACATCCAGTACACTTTAGGTTTCGGGTGGCCGTCCGGTGGCTCACACGTCAGCTTGAACGGTTTGCCTTCTTCCGCCTGAATGACCTTTTGACCGTCGGTTTCCTTGAAGGAGTTGAGTTCGGCTCTCCTTACGAAGACCGAGTTGGAGGCGGCGGTTCCCCATTCGTTTTCAGCGAAGCACTGGTACTGGCCGAGATCTTCCTCGCGCGGCTGACTGATGACGAGCGTGCCTCGCCCCGACTGCTGCGAGATACGATTGTCGTAACTCGTGTATTCGAAGGGTTTGCCGTTCTTTATCCATCGGTATCTGTTGGAAAACAACATATAAGACAGGGGCAGTAAAAATCAAAACTGTTGTGTGTTATGTCTGTTTCAAATTGTGCACTCTTATGTTGACTCGCCCTCCCTTCTCTCAAGCATCAATATAAATATTAGACCAAGACTTCCGAGGCGGTCACTCAAAACTTTTGTACCTACTGCAAGTTTTCAAAAACAACACTTCATATTTTAATCCGGTTGTTAGGATGTCTCGCCAATATACCGAAACTTCAAAAAAACATTACAAGCTGTTTAATATTTTTGATAAAAAATTATCTAAACTTAAAAATAACATAAGTAAGATTATTTACGTCACCTACACAAATAATGTTACTTGATAGTTAAGTTGTAAGTAAAATGTATTTGTTGGTTTCACTTTTGCATCGTATAGCTTTATATTCAGTAAATAAATAAATATCTTAGATTTTAAATATTAGTAACCCTGCTTCCAAATATATAGTTATGTTGTATATATTTGTTTAGGCATATCGTCTGGCTCGAAACTGTACCTAGACATCTGTTATTCAAAGTGGGGGTGATAGGTCCTGCACTGACGCCCCGCTTGGGGTGTATTGTGCATTTCCCCCTACCAGCATGGTGCATGGTGGCAGGGCACTTCTAGTACTCAGCTGGCTAGCTACCACCCTCAAGTTGAAAATCTGCCGCCAAGCATCTAACGGTGGAAGCCTCACTTGAGAGCCAGTTCCATTCCAGGCTAGGTGTGCTTTACCATCTTCGACCACACTTAACATCAGGTGACCTGTAGTCAAACACATAGCCTGTCGAGCATTAAGAAAAAAAAAACAGCGTCTATCCAAGCCAACCCAGCTCCTTGAAGTACCGGAGCGAGGCTCTGGGCCGCTGGCATAGTAGCTCCAGTGAGTTGGGTGGAATGTTCAATGACGATGACATGAATGATAGCCAAGCAGCTTCATGCAGCTTAGTAGCAGTTCTAGTACCTTCTGTGGCTTTGCAATGCAAAAGGTACATGCTCTACAGTTTCATTCTCTTGCAAGCAGCCACGGCATAGCGGACTATCCGTGGCTCCTAGTTTAAAGAGGTGACTATTCAAGTTGCAATGACCGGTTATTTATTATGTATCTGTTCCGACTGTTCTGTTTTGTGTCAATAAATTTAAAAAAATAAAACTCGTTGCCGTAAAAAAAATCATTATAGCCATAGTTAAAAGCGTCATTAAAACCATTAAGACGAGCTCGTTCGTTATGATTGGATGTTGGAAGCCTTTCCAATTCTATCGTCTATTGTTTTACAACCGATTTAAAGGCTACTAACAAAGTTTTCAGGTTAATTGCGGTTCCATTTTCTTGTGGAAGTCTAGTCGTAAGGAACAACCGAGTTATTGATTCGATACAATGTTGTAAGCCATTGGAATGAGAGCGCCGAAGAATCGGATTGGAAACGGATGTATTGACCTAATCGCAAACTGAAGACAAATCGTTTTTATAGAAACGATTTTCGTTGAACGCTACTGGTAGAACTGATTTTATTGGGCTATACAGTAATAGCTCTTTATTCGCGGGGTATACGTTCCATAAATATGCCGCGAATACAGAAACCGTGGATATGGAATGGTTATTAGTAAAGAATCATAGGGGATACGCTCTAAGGTTCCAAAATAGAACCAATATAAATCAACTTTAAAAACCAGGGTTTAAAAAATATTGTTTTTTTTTAGTTTTGTCGTTTTTGATGTCTTTAAATTCAGATTGATATTGGGATGTAGCATTAATAAATAATTTGCCGTTTCAAAATAAGGCAATCGACAATGGCCTTTATACAGTTGCAGTAAGGTTTGTTTTAGTTTGAAATTCGTCCACTCGGTTACATCTTTTATAAAAGCCGCCTCGGTACGTACCAACAGTACATACATACTCAAAAGACGCCGATACGTCAATAAATGACACCCAATTCTTTTCTGTTTACTGATTGTATCCGCAAATAATGAATTTTTAGCCGCGAACAGGGTCTCAATTTTTTCACCCGCGAATTATGAGTTTTCATTATATCGAATAAGGAAATCGTGAATAAGGAACTTTTACTGATAAATAATTTTATTGAACATATAGATATATATATATTCAATTACTTAACCTACTCTAGGAGATTATACAAGAGTTGCCGACTAGACTATGTACGCATAACTTCCACCCCTTGCCAAGTAGGACAAGCACTTGGCCGTTAGTTCGCTCTTGTACAATGAACATTACATAAAGCTATCAAGGCCAGCGATCTAAACTGACTGACTGATGTTTATATTATGTTGGTATAAACCTACATAATATGATCATTATGATTAATATAATAATATACATCTGTATAATAGTGCAGAAATGCATTATGTTTCAGGCACTGGACTGCCTCGGTTTCGGAGCATTAATTAAAGTTAAAAGGGCATTGGCTCAAGGACGTATATTGTACTTGGTTCTTAAATGTAATTTGTAACGATGATCGCTCAGTGGTTAGCGCGGTAGGTTCGCATGCCTACAAGGGCGTGGGTTCAAAACACAACAATGAGCTTGAGCTGCCGGTGAAGGAAAACATCGTGAGAAAACCATAGCATGGTGGTAGGGTACTTTCTAGTACTTGAGTTGAAAATCTGCCGCCAAGCATCTAACGGTGTGTTCCGACAGCCTCACTTGACAGCCAGTTACATTCCAGGCTAGGCGTGCTTTACCATCTTCGACCACACCGTCACTTAACGTCAAGTGAGCTGTGGTAAAAATCAAAGTCAGCGACTTCACATTCACATGGTTTTGGTCACGGCAATTGGACTCATCTCTCAGGCTCGTATTTAAAACCGCGCGTTTAGCGGTGAGCGAACGTAACCAAAGTCACACTAAAACACGTAGCGTAGGTATGCAAACTAATATGCAATGCAAGTGAGTGTGGTTTGGAGGTCGAAACACCGATATGTCTGGCTTGCCGGTAGGAAAGGCACAGCGCGACGGCAGCGTATTGATTTCCCATCGGAATTCCAAGTTTCTGTACAGAGCTCTGAACAGAAAGCTATTTCATCAAGATTGCTAAGACGTCGTCGGTATTATTTCCTAACTTGGGGCATACATTAATTTGTCTGCGTAGTTTCCTAGAACGGTTTTGTGAATTACAAAGAACTGAATACGATTTGGAAAACGAACCGTGATATATATTTTATTCATACTTCTCGTTCAAAGTTCTGATCGATAGCCTCTTTTCATTCTAACGCGTATAACCCCGCATTTGACCTTCAACTTGCCTGATGATAAGCATGGATGTGGTCGAAGATGAAACACGCAGACTTGCGACATATTATTTATCGGACGTTGGAAAGATTATATCCCTCAGGAAACAAGACAGTTTATTCCATTCCTTGGCCGTTGTTTTTTATCTTTAAGATTTAATTTTTTTTGACCGCAGCTCACCTGACGGTAAGTGACGATGTGGTCAAAAATGGCAGACTCACCTAACCTTACTTGGTGGTAGATCTCCTTAGCAGGAGATCATCTAGGCAGCTACCACCGCAGTACCAGATATTCTGCCGCCAAGCAGTAGTGTGTAAACATTACTGTGTTCTGGTTTGAAGGGTACGGCAGCTAGCGAAATTACTGGGCTGTTGAGACTAACCATCGAATGTCTCAAAGTAATGAGCACTAAAGCAGCAATGCCCTGGACTTTATTTTGTTATTTAAAGTTCTGTGTATCGCTGCAATGGTCATGGACAGGCGTTATCTCTTACCATCAGGAGAGCGACTCGTTCGTCTCATTATTTTTCATATAAAAAAAAAATACCTGTACGAGCTCTCAGATGAGGCTGCCGGACCACAGCGCTAGGTGCTTGGCGGCAGATTTTCATCTATATCATAGCTGTACTAGATATTATCCTACGCTAAGGTTCACAATGGTTTTTGTTTATTTAATTTGAAAGCAAGAAAATAATTTTATTTTGTCACAGAACACAACAAAAATAACAACAAATAGAGACAAACAGTTACAAAATAGGGGCTCACCTCAGCATAATACTGGTCATACTATATGGTATGACCAGCGCTGGTCTTCCGGTGAGCCCTTGTCGGTCAAACAAAACAAACATTACAAATCACAAACAACAAATATAACAAAACGAAATAAAAAATAAAAATAAATTTCTCATCTGAATCCCCATTTCTTCGGTGATCTTGTTAAGCTTTGATCTCTCTACCACTCTAAATTACCAATTAACTTTACAAATAGGCAATTACGATCAACTGAAGTACCTATCTAGGTTAGACGCTTATAATTACAAATAAAAATTCGTAAGTTAAAAATCACGTAAATAATACATAATTATTGTGAACGGCCGTGATAGTTAAAACTAAATTAAGTGAGATTAACGATTTACTTATTACAGACTTGTAAACAATAATTTTGATACAATAGCAAATGGTTGATATCTACTTAGCAGGAGATCGTCTGGGTAGGTACCGCCGCAATACCAAATATTCTGCCGCCAAGCAGTAGTGTGTAAACATTACTGTGTTCTAATTTGAAGAGTACTGCAGATAACGATATTGCAAGGCTGTTGAGACTAACCATCGAACGTCTCAAAGTAATGAGCGATACACAGAACTCCGAGTACCAAAATTAAGTTCAGTGTATCGCAGTATCAGTAAATCAGTAAATCAGTAATGTATGTATGTATGTATGTATGTATTTACATTTTTTTTTAATGGTGGACCGAATAGGTGTTTGATCACAGCTCACCTAACGTTTAGTAAAGGTGTGATCGAAGATGATAAAGCACACCTAGCCTGGAATGGAACTGCCTCTCAATTTTCAACTTGAGGGTTACCACCCTCTCTCTCAGCTAGTAGAGAGTACCCTACCACCATGCTATGGTTTCCTCACGACATTTTCCTTCACCGGCAGCTCAAGCTCATTGTTGGGATTCAAACCCACGCCCTTCGGCATGCGAACTACTGAGCTATCATCGCTACAATAACATTAAATTCTTAGAACCGAGTAGAGTTATTCAAAACGGAGTGAAATGTCCAAATGAAAATATATAAGAGTTATTCTACTGATAAAGCAAAGAAAAAGCAAAGAACGCAGAACGTCTTCACTCTAAAGTGAAAAGCCTAACACGTAATGTGTCTAGACAAGGTATCATCAGGTGAAGCCCTATGATAGCGGATTTTATTTTTTGTGCGTGAACATAAAGCTCTTCATAAAATCACTTGCTGTACCTAAATCACCTTAAAAAATAGAATATTTATGAGTACCTACAGTCGTGAATAAAAATGGATACATTTACAAATAGTAGGTATATATTATTATATCTATATTTATATATTTTTAGTGCATTTTCGGTTTAAAAGTCGTTTTGGTTACAACAGTGACGAGGATTTAATTTAAATATTTTATAACTTGATTCTCGGCCAAGCGCTCCACGAGTCAACACGCCCTGAGGATGACTCGTGTAGAGGCGAAACACGTGTCGGCAAGTGGTTACTGCAGTAACCACTAGAGGAGAGGATATAAAGACTTGTGATTATTATAATTAGTTGGCTTTTAAGCGGAAATACACTAAAAATATACCTGTTGAATACTCAAAATGTACTTCCGCCCATTAACGCCTGAATCAATCAATTAAACACAGTACAAGTTTTGATTGGTTTCTGGCAAGATGGCTCTGAGTAAAATGTCCTCCAATACTATTATTTTCACTTCAAAACCCTGTTATTCAGATAAAAACATTTATTAATAAACTGGTCAAATTATAATAAAATATGCAACCCAATCCTTTTGATCCGAGTAAGTAGTAAGTACACTAGACTTCGCGACACAGGTTTTCCTAGTGTGAAGTCTAGGGTACTTACTCAATACTTACTAATACCTAATTGTATACTTTATATACCAAGATAAGATGTTTTAATGTACTATAGGTATTAAGGGTCATGTAATATTAAATAAATAAATAAATTATATGTTTTAAGCAACTTTTAAGCAACTGGTTCGTTTATAGACTACACGAAAAAAATATATGTACATACGTTTATTTTAAACCGTGATTAAATATCTTGCACTTGGTCATGCGTGACGCGTCTCAATGCCCTCAGATTTATCCACAGACCCTGATAATGGTTAATAAACTCTAGTATATTCATAGAATGACATAATATGGCAAGACGGGCGCCCCTACGAGATGGCTCCATTGCGCCGGCCCCAAGGTTAATTCATTTAATGAATTATTCATGTTTTGTTTGCTATTGACAATTTATTAAGCCACTTGTATGAATGTAATTATGGTTTATCCCTATAATAGAGTTATGTACAGGGTAATTTCTGTTTAAAATATACCTACATAATTAATTAATAATTTGGCATGTGGCTTTCCTGTTTTTATTTGACAGCCCTGTTGGTTCATTGGTAGTAGGTCTGCTCCAAGAGCTGAAGGTCGTGGGTTCGATTCCTATCCAGGACAAGCATTTTGTGATATAAAAACAAATGTTTGTTCTGTGTCTGGGTGTACTGTATGTTTTATAAGTATATATGTATTTACAAAAAAAAACTATTTAAGTAGGTATTCTATCAGTTATCTGTCTTCCATAGTCTTCATCTGTCATCCCATACAAGCTTTGTAGTAGTTTGGGGTCAGATGGCGCTGTGTGTAAGAAGGTCCTGGAATATTTATGTTGGTATTATTTGCGGGAATATTATTTGCATTGTTTTCCCCCCCTTTTTTAAGCGATTTCTAGAAAGAGGAGGTTCACAATTCAGTCGTATTTTTTAAAATGTTTGTTAGGTATTTCAAAACTCAGACATTTATAAAGCGATTAGGAACTTTCTTTTTTTTATTATTATTGAAAGGATACACTGTCATATTGTTTCGGTTCAAAATCGGTTCAGTAGTTTAATTTTTAAATCAAAATAACTGAAAATAATGTCATCCAAGTAAACGAAATTACGTGTGTCGCTAACTTTACTATGGTGTTTACAGTCATTAGAATAGTTCTAAAGAACTGCCTACCCTTCGGCTTCATCATCAGATAATGATCAGATGATGATGAAGCCAAAAGGTAGCCAGCGGAACTCCGTAATAAAACAGTTTAACCTAGCCGTGTTTAATAATTAGTGGAAAGGAGTTGTTTTTTTTTTTTTTTGTAAAAGTACTTATTATAAATAAATAAAATAAATAAATATCATAGGACATTACACACAGCGCCATCTGACCCCAAACTAAGCAGAGCTTGTGCTATGGAAGACAGATAACTGATACAATACTTAAATACTTTTTTTTTTTTTTTGTAAATACATACTTATAATACATACAGTACACCCAGACACAGAACAAACATCGATGTTAGTCACACAAATGTTAGTCCTGAGTGGGAATCGAACCCACGCCCTTCAGCTCTCGAAGCAGACACACTACCAATGAACGAACAGGGCTGAATTATGTTTTACAGCTTCCCTTAAAACATTTCTAAGTAACTTTCAATTATAGTTCTACTAATTAATTTATCGCACGATTCGCTAAATACGTACTGAGATTGAAATTTCAAAGCAGCATTTTAATATTAATGAGGACGAAAGGCGACAAGGGGTGAAACCTTTTATGAGGTATGAGGTACCTTTCATACCGTTGCCTGTAAGAAAGATCTAAAAGTGTATACAGGTAGGTACTAGATTGTTAACTGCAAAAGCAAAGGTTCGCACAAGGGTGTCTCGCCGGGCCTTCGTTTATTCCTTGCGGTAGACGGCGTAGTGATTCTCTAATGAGATTTAACAGGATACTAGAATACTAGCTGTGCCTTGTGATTTTACCAACGAATACCGGCCGTAATTAATTTTTTTCCGGCCTCGACGGAAGACCAGCGCCGGCTGGCTGCCCGAGTGGCTGCAGTCGGCATTATGCTGAGTCGATACCGGTTTGTGACATAAAATGTATTTCTCCCTTTTGTTGCCAGCAGATATAGGGTCAAGTCAAGTTAGCATAATCTAATAATGACCTGAACTGCTTCGAGAAAAATATGGTACGTCCGTGCCGATTTTTTGCTCGACTTGGCGAGGGCACTGCCGTGATCCCAGATAATATACATTACATAATAATATATATTTAAAAAAAGCTACTATCTTGGTCACGCCAGAACTTGACAACAACTTTACCGATTTTATTCATCTTTTTTTTTTTCAAGTTTTCTATTACACTGTAGAAATTTCTTACGGAAAGAAAATTACGCAGAAAATAAGGAAAAATATCAGATTTCTTTTTGATAATTTCGACGCGGATGATGTCGCAGGTAACAGCTAGTTTAGTATAATTGAGTGACAATGATTCCATTCGAATTCAACTTTCGTAGTGCGAAACAGTGAGTGATGCCTTCATATTATGTAATTTGGTATCAAATAACATCTCACAGTTGAAGGCTAAGCATGCACCGGAGCGCGTATTTTAATGGACCATACGTGGACCGTTAAAATATTCTACTAACTTCCTGTCCCATACCTAATGTTGTAGTCAACTTTAGGATTAGTTTTATCATTCTTGAGCCACATGTTGTTATAATAATAACAAGTTTTAGTAACTATAATTATTTTTATCAGTATTTTGCTAGCAAAACCTCAACTCAAGACTCAATGTTAAACGACTGTTTTACTTCCATAATTATAGTAATATAGCTGCGCCCCGCGGTGTTACCCGCTACATGTGTTACATGTTTTCAGGATAAAAAGTAGCCTATATGTTAATACAGGGTGTCAGCTACTTTCACACCAAATTTCATCCAAATCCGTTCAGTAGTTTTTGCGTGAAAGAGTAACAAACATCCATCCAAACTTTCACATTTATAATATTAGTGGAGTTGAAGCATTGCAGCGATGATAGCACAGTGGTTAATTTTTTGACATCACTGTAATAATTTAATGGTGTAATATGTATTATGTATAATTGTATATAAATTTTGCATACCATAATGGTTATATACTTGGTATAAACTTGGCGATCTAACATTATACCAACACATTCTCGCAATGAAAATTGTAACCCGTGTTTTGCAAAATAAATGTTTGAATTTGGTTAGCGCGGTCGGTTCGTAGGCGTGGGTTCAAATCTCAACAATAAACTTGAGCTGCCGGTGAAGGAAAACATCGTGAGGAAACCATAGCATGGTGGTTAGTACTCGGCTAGCTAGCTACCACACTCGAAGTTGAAATTCTGTCGTCAAGCATCTAACGATGTGTTCCGGAAGCGTCACTTGCGAGCCAGTTCCATTCCAGGGTAGATGTGCTTTACCATCTTCGACCACACCTTCACTTAACATCAGGTGAGCTGTCAAACACCTAGTCACCTGTTAAACATGAAAAATATGTATTCGTTTTCCGAGATGTTGAAATATTACACGTCCGATTTCGAGAAATAGTGTGACTGGAAATATCATCAAATACAGTCCAGCCACTTAAGTAGTTTAAAAAATGAAAATAATTATATTCATTTATTTATATCAAGTGTGTGATTTGCTAAAATAACTTACTTAGGTGCGGGTTCTCCCTCGGCCTCGCATTCGATGATGAAGGGTTTGTCTACCTCTCCCGCCGCGGCCACCTGGAAAAGGATCTCTTCCTGCGTCGGCTGTTTCACGATCTTCGGCGGTGACGTCACTGCGAAAACGTGGGAAACTTAGAAATTGTAGTAAGGAAGTTAGTTCGGTCACATTGGCAACTTTTTTTTTTTTATTACTTATAGGCTTGCGTTTGACCCCCAACTCGCCTGATGTAAAGCGAAGATGCGGCCTACGGTGGAGAAACCGTACTAGAAGAAACCGATTCACTCGCGACTTGAAGGCACCCAGATTGTATCTAACAGGGAACACCCACTGGGACAGCAAATTCTATTGCTTAGCGGTTCATACAAAGAAGGTAAGGTAGGTTTGTATATTTCACATCTTCTTTCTTAGCAACTAGATGCGATAGAATGACTCTCATGGTACTTGATTACGAAGTGATTAGCGTTGTTGGTTGCATGCGGGCGAGTACTTTAACCGCAGCATCCTTTTAGGGGAACTAGGTATGAATCTAAACGTTTACTATAGATGTCAATTTTGATCTAGGTACTTGAGGAGTTATGTGGTGTATCTGACCACCAACAGGTTCTTGTATGATTTTTTTTTTTTTATTTTAATGGTTGACAGGCTAGGTGTTTGACCACAGCTCACCTGATGTCAAGTGAAGGTGTGGTCGAAGATGGTAAAGCACACCTAGCCTGGAATGCAACTGGCTCTCAAGTGAGGCTGCCGGAACACACCGTTAGATGCTTGGCGGCAGATTTTCAACTTGAGGGTGGTAGCTAGCCAGCCGAGTACTAACCACCATGCTTTGGTTTCCTCACGATGTTTTCCTTCACCGGCAGCTCAAGCTCATTGTTGGGGTTTGAACCCACGCCCTTCGGCATGCGAACCTACCACGCTAACCACTGAGCTATCATCGCTACAAAAATTGAACATGTACTTAATATATTAAAAATCCCCTGTCACCAATAACAAAATACCAAATTTCGATTTGATCAGACCATTAATAGATGCTCACAGTTAGCTCAGTGGTTAGCGCGGTAGGTTCGCATGCCGAAGGGCGTGGGTTCAGACCCCAACAATGAGCTTGAGATGCCGGTGAAGGAAAACATCGTGAGGAAACCATAGCATGGTGGTAGGGTACTTTAGTACTCGGCTGGCTAGCTACCACCCTCAAGATGAAAATCTGACATTTTTTGTTTACGTTTTTTTTTTATAATTGACAAGCTAGGTGTTTGACCACAGCTCACCTGATGTTAAGTGAAGGTGTGGTCGAAGATGGTAAATTACACCTAGCCTGGAATGGAACTGACTCTCGGGTGAGGCTGCCAGAATACACTATTAAGTGCTTGGCAACAGATTCTAAACTCAAGAGTAGTTAGCCAGCCAAGTACTAGAGAGTACCCTACCACCATGGTATGGTTTCCTCTTGATGATGATTACAATTATACACAAGTGCAAAAAGTAGGACCAAGGAGTCTTCACTCATTTTCTATACAACAATATACCTGCACTACTTTTTCCTAATCTGCTTATAGAACCAGTAAACTTTAATGCTATAAAAAATTACTTAATGACTAAATAATATAATTAGTTTAAAAACCTCATAGATAAGCCATTCTTCTGTCTAGTTAATGGTATTATTGTTATGGTGTTTACGTTATAGTGTTTACCATCCCACTAATATTATAAATGTGAAAGTTTGGATGGATGGATGTGTGTTAACTCGAAAACATGTAGCAGGTGACACCACGGGGTGCAGCTAGTATATTATAGTGATATATAGATTTCTGGCAAAAGATGACTAATTCTACTTTACTATGATTCAAACAAATGACATCAAATCTTAAAGTGACCTGGGCCAAGGATGAAACAATCTCTTAAATTACCTCCAGCACTATTTCTGTAATAATTCAAGATCTGAATCAGATCTTGTTGAATGATCTAGCGAGTAATTAATGGTCTGATCTCAAATTTCTCCAAAGGAAATAATTGTTAAGGTAACGAAGACACTTTTTGTATTTGTATATTTGCTTGCTTTCCCCCAAGACAAGCCTCATACTTAGTTTGGGATCTAATAAAATTATCATTTTTTTATTGGAAGGTCAAATATCACCTTTGTATGAACTATGTTTATAGTATTCTTTTCTCTATATTATATTTTACACTTCCTGTGAAATTTATCTACTTATAAACAATACAAACAAAAGCAATTTTTGAAAATGTTTTGTTTCTGGTATTTTATGTTTTATTATATTGAATATTAGATTAGAATAAAAGTGTGACTGTTTAATTATCCAGTTTTTTTATGTTTCAGATAGAAATTAATCATTCAAGAACGGAAAGACAGTACAAGTGAAGGGTTTATCAGCTTCTTTGAATTTTCTCATTTATTTTACTTCATCAGTAGAGCAGAAAGGTAAGGTTGAATGAACTACAGCTTGGAATATGATAGATAAACAATAACTATCAACATATCTTATGAGAATATTAATAGTTTTGGGTCTGGTAATGACAATGGAGAAATAGTACATGCTTACACATATAATTTACTGATATTATATGAGTATAGGAGGTGAAAATACTTACAAAGCGCCATAGCTTGAGTGACAAGCGCCACTAAACATATCACTCGACTTGTCCCCATGGTGGTTATCCTGCCTTGTTGTACTCGTATATCTAACAAGAAACCAAACAGACCACTTTAGAACTCAATCACATTTCTCCGGCACACATGTTCACCGCATTCGATGACCTAATCCGAATAAAGCTTGTACCACAATGACAACACCCACTAAAAATAGTAACAATAAAATCACTAAACTGTCGCTTTATTATGACACAAAAAGTTGTTCCGCGAGCTAATAAAGTATTGATGGACCTCTAGGCTTTCTGTTACCAATATTTCAACACTGTTTAATGCGAGAAAACAGCATAAATCAACTATTTGTTACCGTACACGGCAAACCGATAATAAAAGTGCCACTGTTGGTTTCGTAAAAAAAGTAGGCAATGAGATCTTTATAGCTAGTTTCACAGATAAACGTATTACCTAATGCCTTATTTATTATAATAACATCGCGAAATCCAACTGAATTATTTTAATTCACGGATCCAAAGGCGGGGCCTCGGTTTCGCTGTCGTTTCGTTCGGCAGTTGACGGCGTGTGTATGTGTTGCCAATTTCTGTACAATAAGATTGCCAAGTGCTAAGCTCTTTTTCCACAAATATTATATTGTTAAAATCATAATAATAATAATAGTTTGTCCTATTTACGTTGTTGGGTAAATGAAAGTGCCATTTATAGTGAACTTTGTTAGTGATTGTGAATAGCCATGGGTAACTCAACAGATTTACTTGAGTCACGCCGCGGCTCGCAGCTCAACCGCTGAGCTGAAAACTTGAACCGGCTCAACAGGTCATTTCAGATCAGTTCACGTACTAACTCGAGGAAGTCATTTAGTCAATAGCGAAGGAAACTAGACCTTATGCAGCGATAGAATATGCAGCTCACATAGTTGGTTTATAGTTTCAGCTCAACAACGTTGGAAATGTTCTCACTTTATCGGGAAATTCATACACACACTGCTTCAAAAAACAGATCGCGTCGCATCGGCTCCGCTCGGTTCACTTTTCAATTTCGGTTCGGTTCGCAATTCAGTTCGATTGGCTGCGGTCGGGTGCGCGACAACGATGACTCGATGAGCCGCAAGTCACGATTTGAGCTGCTTGATCTGCGGTTGAGCTGCAGCTCAACGGTTCAAACCTACGCGATCTGAATATTTGAACCGGTTCTGATCTGAGTTACACACGATTAATTGTGAATCAGTAGAATATGAGAATGGGGTGCGGCAAGTGTGTTTATATTCAAATTTAATACATTAGGATTTACTTATTTTTAACTCTTTTTATGAGACTGACAAACCTTCAAAGTAGTTCAAAGTCATAAGGAAGAGTGCAGTATAGTTGACATTATCCCAAATATGTTTCAGAAACGATCATGGAGTTTATGATGAAAAATAAACACTTATTAAAACAATAAACTACTTATTTTTAACAGTAATGAAATGCATTTTTGTAAGATAAAATGAAAACTTTACGCAATAATAACATTTCTGACATTTGCTGAGTTGTTGAGAGTTGCTTTCTCCTTCTTTCTTTTGCTCTCACTTCTTGCTAGAAACTATTAAGTTAGCTCTTTTTGATTCTTTGTACTACAATTGGCAACACTATATGGTTCAATGACTGCAGTCATAGACAATTTGGTTCATGGCCATATTATGTTTCTGTCTCATTTTATATCACGACATTTATATATTTACTTCTCACTTTGGCAAATAAACCATAGACACAAGATTTTCTATTCCCAAATTTAAATTTATAAGTACGGAATGCGTCCAGAAACTTTTTTTTTGGTGAAATACATAATAATTATAATTAATAAATAATCATGGGGACTGTATTTTTATGCTATTCGAATAATGGTATTTATTTATTTAACCTCGCTAATAGTATCCAGTACCTTGGACTCGATAAAGTAACGATAAAGTTCAGGCAAAATGGTGTGTCTTGCAAGCGGTAGGTATATTTGGATTATGATAGGCTAATCATGACGATTAGCTTAGCATAACTTCATTTTACTTTGGTCGAAGAATATAACAAAAATTGGCCATTTGACTTTTTTTTAATTTTTGAAGCCGAAACCCGCAATTTTTTTAATGAACCTCTTTCCGCAGTTCCGAAGCGCTACCACTGTCTTGGTAGTTTTCTTTTTGACATTAAAAAGTCATTTGCACTCGCTATCCGAGTGTATCTGACATGTTTTAGATTTTTAAAAAGCCTTATATTAGTTTAATACATTTTAACGGAATTGATCATGATATAAAATTTTACGCAGTTCATCCAAGCTTACCTATAAAATTCCCTTCCCGGTTTATAATATTTTAGGGCATTAAATAATTACTTATTCAGAGAAAGCTGTGTAAAATGAGTAAGGTTTCTCTTTTCACTACTACACGTAGGGCGTAGTATCTCTTTTAATATTCCTACAAAAATGAGTTATCTTTACTCTTTACCTATGCATGCTGTCACATTCTAGTATATTTTTGGCATACTTTGATCAGAGGATATATTTTACTATTTACTCTGTTTTTTATCGGGTTGTGGAAGTAGGAAGACGGTCGGATTTATCTACATGTTTCAGGTCCTCGTTCAAAGTAACGTATTCTTTATAAGTGAAGGCAAGGTAAGCGGAGCATTGGTCGTCCTGCCGGAAGATGAGTCAACGATATTGTCACCGTTGCGGGTCGAACCTGGACCAGATTGGCACAGGACCGAGGCAGATGGCATGACAAGAGAGAGGCCTATGCCTACCCAGGAGTGGGATAAAGAAGGCTGTGGATGATGATGATGAATTATATTTTGGATGTAGATGCCGTAATAATATCAAACTATCCTCCGATTTTATTAACTTTCTGAATTGCCTCGCACTATGGAAGCAAATTTACATACATACTTATTTACGTCAAAAATAAGCGTATAAATTGTCACCACTGATGATTTAGGTCGCCGTATTCCAGGTTCTACCCAGTAGTGATAGGTACATTTAAAAAAAATTGTCCATGTAGGTATTTAAAAAAAATCGTTCTACATTTCACACAGCGTCAGAGCCGTCTTTACCCAGCGGCTCAAGGGGTGCGGTGCACACGGGCTCTGAGTTTTAGAGAGTGCATACCGAGACCGACATAAATTTCGATAGGTACCTACTACATTGAGACCACGTGCATAGGCGCAGCCTGACTTTCGCCCCCCGGCGACGAACATGCTTAAAATGGCCCTACACAGCGTCATCCAGCCCCTAACTATGCAAAGCTAGAACTATGAGCACCAGATAGCTGGTGGAACACTTATCTACATACTATTATTTAGTAAATAGGGTAGACCGAGGCGAATCGGATCATTTTTTCTTTGAGAATATGAAAATCATACTAAAGTTTAATATATGTAACTTTTATTGTCACAATGGTAATCAGTAATAATCTAGCTACGCATTAAACATATCCAAGCTTAAATTGTTCATATGTTCACCAACATATTCATAAAAAACTTCAAAGACAGAAATATCCGAATCGCCCCAATTTTGGAGGTGAATGGGATCATACATAACATGTAACTAAATTAAAATTTTCTTAACATTATAAGCTTTGGAATCATTAATAATATTTAAATAATGAATGATAAGACCAATATTAATTAGTAGCTCATAAATAATACATATATACGGGCCTTTCGCCTCCCAGATCAGCACATTTTACGATGCATCATTATTCGCATGCAATGATGATAATGTCAATCCTTACTCTTGACAAACCTTCTGGTTTCCGAATAGATAACTCCTTATTTCTTTTCATAAAGCAATTAAACCAGTCCTGACTAGCGATTGCTATTTTTCTGTTAAAATTGTGTTTAATTTTTCGATATTTTTCAAATTAAAATGCACATTTACGAACCGCCTTGGGTGTGATTTCGAAGTCATGACTCGCTAAGTCCAGTAAACGGTCAACTAAAATCTCTTCAGCAATTTCATCGAAGGTTGGCTGTCCACCACGATCTTAATGACACCACTTAAAAAAGAGACTCTTTTTTTGTAAATTTGTGTATGGTAATAATCTCTTTGGCCACTATTTTGCAGCTACTATTTTTTTTTCTTGGGGCCATTCTTCCGCATTTGTCTTTCTTTCGTATGTGCGAACCATCGACAACGAAATAAAAATGCATAGATGACCTCATTTATAAAATAAATCATTTTAAAAAAGTGATCCAATTCGCCCCCGATGACGCAATCCGAATCACCCCATATTAAAGACTTACGAAATAAATATTTTACTCATTACCTATATATATTGTGGTTAAAAACTAAAATGTTTTCTAAAATAGGCCCCTTACCACTCAATATAAGATATATAATTCAAAGTTTTACCACAAATCCTTAAAATGACACAAAGAAATGGTAAGTGCGTAACTTAGATGAGCGCCAAAATTGTAACGCACACAAAAATTCGACTCGCTAGCAAGCAGTGCTGTCACTGATGTACTTGTCGAATCGAAACACTACCAATGGCGGGAGGTGTGGGGTGGGTGAGTGTCATGAGACGCCAACTGCTTGAGTTCTGTGTCAACGCTTTTTTCAAAATATTAATGAATTTCTTATTTTGATCCGATTCGCCCACTGATCCGATTCGCCTCGGTCTACCCTACATGTATACAGAACACTCAGACACAGAACAAACATGTTCGTTACACAAATGTTAGTCTTGAGTGGGAATCGAACCCACGCCCTTCAGCTCTCGAATCAGATTTTTAGCAATTGAGTTAACACGGCAGTCAAATGTTAATATAATTATATTTACATTAATTTCCGCTGTTATCTTACAGGTGACCAAAGAGATGCTTTGAATATCAGTCACAGTTACCACCAGACCTCGGTGTCGCCAAAAACTCATCCGAACATGTACTCCAAATCTGACTTGGACTGCAGTCTGTCCACGTTCTCAGGCGCAGCCAATAGTTCGAACGGCGATGTAAAGCTATTACCTGAATGCACGAAGCTGGTTTACGATGGAGACTACTACAAGAAATATGAACACGACGAAGTCCCCGTCAAAGATTCCGATAACGTATTGAGGATCGACAGACCTTATAAAAGCTCTCTAACCAATTCCGATTTGGACGTCTTAGAGAAACGAATATACAAGAACGTGTCTCAAGAATTGCAGACGGACGACGGTTCACTCAGCAGCCTCGAGTCTAACATCAAATTCTTCAAGATAACGGTCCAAAAAATATTTGACAATTTCTACACGAGCATGCGCGATTTCGAACATTACAAGCAGAGGTTTCACGATATATTGAACAAGAGCAAGGAAGGTTCGATAGACGACATGGAAAGCTTTATAAAAGACATGTTCGATCACATTATGTCAACCGACAATTCGCTCACGAAGATCAACAGGCATTCTGCGGAAATTGTCACCGAATTTCAGGAGGCCCATGTAAGCAGCTGCGGTGACTCGGCTGAGGACCATGATTCTTGTAAAGAATTTCTCGAGTCCTTCAAAAACGAACACTACGTTTGCGACTCGACTGATGAAAACAGTTCCAAATCGAAAAAGCTCTCAGACCTAGAGGAGAAATTTAATATCTTCTTTCTGGATGGCAACCCTTGCGTTGAAATCAATCTGATCGGCCGCAACATGCTGTCCGAAGTCAACGTGAAGGAACCCACTCGGCAAAAAACTACGCAATCTATAGCATCAGCCGACAACTTAAGTAAAGTCGCCGCGAAAAAGTTGGAGCTAGAAAAACATATGAGACACGATTATGACTGCAACGCAGTTCTCAACGTACCAGACAGGGATATACCGGTCAAAGTCTCATTCGCTAAGAAAAACATACACCTTAACGAGGACTTCTCCCGAACGGCTGACAACAACGAAACACCAAAATCGTTCCTATTCAAATTCTGCAGTCTCCTCTGCCGCAAATTTCGCAGGAGCTCCGTCGTATAACCATGTGTAATCAATCAAAATAAACTTAAACCTTTAAGGTATATATTTAGTTTATTTCCGCTTAACAAAAATGAAATATATACCTAATATATAAATATTCAAAATGAGTTTCCGCAAATCAATCAATTAAACTTTAAACGTCAACTTGTTTATTTTGGACTAGATAAATAATTAATGATTACATAAATTGTAACAGCTGAGTGTAAGTTCAGGGGTCGCCGTTATCGAAATTGGCTGTATACCACCGTATCATGTTTATGTGCTTGATGAGCTGCAATGCAAACTCTTTCTTCATATGCAAGAACTCCCTGATCACCGTTGAATCTAACATAACAAACGCTTGCCCGTCAATTTCTTCCTGTTTCATCCTATCTGCTATCAGCTTGCAGTCTTCTGTATTACTCAAATAAGCATACACATCATCAACGGACCATTCCAGAGGATTCTGAGACAGCTTGAGCTTCCCATTCATCCAGGTCATGGCCATGTCTTTCTCGAACATTTTGTTATCAGAAGGCAGCGGATCGTACGTGTTGAATTTCAATTTCTTCAGCTCCGGCTCTTCACTATCAGACACATCCGATATGTTTTTATCTCGAGAGTTAGTGCTGCTTTCATTAGTTTCATTTTCCGTGTCGCTGTATTGGCCGGAGTGTTTCTTAGATACGCACGAGTTGTTGTATATTGATTCGACATCCTTTTTGTTCCAATGCGCCTCTTTCATCTGTATGGCGAAGTTTGGTAGTTTTGCGCCGCGCGTCTTCATTTCTAGTTTAGGGTGGCTGTGCTTGGAGTCTTGGTCTCGTTTCCTCTTCTTGTCTTCGTGGGAGTCGGGGGAGCCGGGCCGCGTGCCGGGCTCTGAAGGCGGCGCGGAGCCCTCGCTCTCCACGGATTCGCCGTCCTTGTTCTCGCTCTCTGTCGGTTGTTGCTCTTTCTCTCTCTCGCGTTTCTCGACGGCGCATTTTCTTTTCTTCCTCCTGCCGTTCAGGCTGCCTTTTGGTCGGCCGCGACGTTCCGTGCCGTTATCTGAAAAGAATAAGAGATATGATAAGCTGACTGTTTTTTTGATGCAAGTTTATGCAAAACTGTTGCCACTACGAATGTTATCTAGAGGTCCTGAGTTCGAGTCCCGCGGCAGGCAATGCGTATACCTAACACAAAAAAGAAAAAAAAGGAAGAAAATCTGCAAGTCTGAGATAATATTCTCGAAATTGTTCTTAATATTCTCAAAAACGCACATAAAACTGCTATGGTGGCCTCTTACATTCGAAACAAAAAGAGATCCAATGATATTTAGGAAATGACACCGTTACTATCCTAGTTCTTTAGCCTATAGTTTGTAATCAACTTGACATAGGTATTTGTTTGCATTAAGCAAATTAAATTGTAGGACCAAGAAATCTTCACGCCTTTTTTATTGCAATAAGAAATGGCTGTACCACTACTAGAAAGTACTACCACCATGTCTCTCACCATAAGCTCAAGCCCATCGTTGGAATTTGAACCCACTCCTTGTGGTCCAAACGCGAGTGATCATGGCTACAGATCACTACTCCACACAATACTCACGGAAGGTAGACTTCCCGACTTGCTGGCAGTTGGTGGGACAGCGGTCCGGATACTCAGTGGGGCCGAAAAGACACGGGCAAGCCTGCAGCCGCGCGCACACTTCGCGGCAGAACGAATGCACCCGCCCACCAGCCGAAACCACCGGAACGTAAGCGTGGTACGTACTTGACTTCAGTCTGAAAACAGTTATGTATTTTAACCAACCTGCTTGATGTCCAGCAGCAGTGCAGTCTAACGTTGTTTATCTTTTTACATACACAAAGAAAAAATCCTCTCCGGCATAGGCGCGGAGACGTGTGTCAACTCTCAACACAACGTTAATTCTATGTTCCCTCACCGCGACGCCAATGGAGCACATATTTTCTGCAGTTAGCGAAATTACAGGGTTGTTGAGACTAACCATTGAAAGTCTCACCGTACTTAGCGTCTAAGCAGAGAGATGAAACGAACGAGATGCACTCAATACCTACATTTAAATGTCTATTACAATCTATGTGAGCAATTCGCGTGAATAAAGAGCTCATCCGCATGTTGTGGATATGTGGATGTCTCTGACAGTTCACAGATAGTTCCGTTTGTGCCGCCTGCCTTTCGGTTGTAAAATAACCTCCCGCGGGAGGCCTATCCGCGGAGCTACGACCTAGGGCGCTTTACCTTAAATTTGAACAAAATCTTGACCCTGAATAGTCGGTAACGCGCCGGCAATGCCTTTAGTGTGGCTGTTTTTTTTTTAATGGTTGACAGGCTAGGTGTTTTGTCCACAGCTCACCTGATGTTAAGTGAAGGTGTGGTCGAAGATGGTAAAGCACACCCAGCCTGGAATGGAACTGGCTCTCAAGCGAGGCTGCCGGAACACACCATCAGATGCTTGGCGGCAGATTTTAAACTAGAGGGTGGTAGCTAGCCAGTACCTAGAGTACTAGGAAGTACCCTACCACCATGTTATGGTTTCCTCACTTCATTTTCCTTCACCGGCAGCTCAAGTTCATTGTTGCGGTTTGAACCCACATCCTTCGGCATGCGAACTGACCGCGTTAACCACTGAGCTATCATCGCTACAAAATATATAAGTTTATAGGCGGCGATGACTATTTACCTTTAGAAGCTTTATTGTTTGTCACTCTATTATACAGGGTGTAAAAAAACGAAGGCCGCAATTAAACCGACTAAAAAAATCTCGAGATAATACTCACTTTGCTCTCAGCATTTCAAGTCTCATCCCTTCTACAGGCGGGCCTTCGCTCTCCCAATCCTTCAGCAACTTGGCTGGCTTGTACGATGCAGAGATTATCTTATTCAGCACTTCTTTCAACACTAGCGACAATGGCCCCGGGCCTACATGTTTCGGCAACTGGGACAGCTTGTTCCTACTTATAGAAGGTCCCGCGTAACATTTGTAGTTAAAGAATATCCTATCGCACCACTCTTCTGAAGATTTTATCTCTTCTTTTGCTATTTTCGGCTCGACTTTCGGCTTTTCGATTTCCTTTTTGGCACTGAGATCCGGAATGTGTAGAGCATAGCTATTGCTGTCGCACCAACCTACAGGAAAGAGTAAATCGCTTTCCTGAGCACACCAAAATTTCTCTCCAATTGGTAGCAGTTCTATACAAAGCATATGCTCCAATATAGAATCTATCGAAGCCACGTGTATTTCCTCGTGGTTTTGCGGGTTGGCGGCTTCTAATTTCATGTTAACTTCAATCCCTTTGAGCGGAGATTTTGTTGAGAAGCAGTAATCGGGAGCGGGGACCGAAGAAGTTATTGAGAGATACTCGTCCCAGTCGAAGCTACCCTCTTTCCAAATCTTCGACGCTTTGAAAGGAAAGTCGTGTTTCTCAGCCCAGTTTATAGGATATATGTATGGGTGGCTGGAATCACAGAGCCAGGCCATTTTGGTGTCTTCGTAGTCTTCGAGGTGGTCATCGACGGTAACCAAGAAGTGGAAGTTGTTGAAGACTTTAGTGACTGTGGCTGGCCGGATGGACTTCATGTCTTGAGGATCAAGAGTTTCCAGCTTCATGCCGGTGACGAAACTGTGGGCTTCCAAGTTTTGATTTGGCTGTGGAGTTTGAAGAATATATGTATAAAATAAATATATAGGACACACAGCGTCATCTAGCCCCAAACTAAGCAAAGCTTGTACAATGGGAACCAGAGGACAAAAGCTTGTTTATACTTTTTTTTGTAAATACATATGAACCAACGCCTAGATGTCGTGGCTGGAAATCGAACCTACACCCTACAGCTCAGGAAACAGAGCTACAACCAAATAAGCAGGCTGACAGGCCTGTCAAATGAATACAAATAACCTTTAGTTACATGTTTCGGTTCCCAAAATTCGCACCTAGGACAAAAAATTTGTATTACAAACATAGATGTATGTTCTAACAATAATTATATTTTTTGGCATGACAATGGATGAGAATATTACCTGAAATAAGTCAGCCGGTGTAGGTTCTATAATTGACTCTTCGTTACTTAATCTTAATTGGATGCTTAGTTTGTTTTTGCAGGAGAATTTGTTCACTTTGCCTGGATACTTAAACTGCCATGGGGAGCCCTGTAATCAGCAAATTGGCGTGTTATGGTTTTGTCCTAAAAAGAATTCAGACAAAATACGTTTTTTTACGTTTACTATAAATATGTCTCAATACAGAGGTATATTATATGAAATAAAGACATTGTTTAAAGAAACTCAAAAACTAGGATGCCAGCAATAAAAGGTCAAAAAACAAGCCATGGTATTGGTAGCACCAAATGATAACAGAAAAAGCAATATCACAATCTAAGACTTGATGTTTCTTTTTTACGTATTTGATTACGATATTACTAGATTAACTGTAAAAGGAAATGATCAATGAAATGAAAAGAATTTACAATTTAACTAGGTCTGATAGGTTCTGAAAATTTGAACTTTCTTTAAGATTCATTTGCATTCCCCAGGGTAGATGAGCTTATACTATATAATCACCGCAACAGGCAGACTGCTTTTCGCTATCATGCTTAACTCCATTTCTTCCACTGGAGCTACTTTGCCAGCGACCCAGAGTCTCGCTCCGATACTTTAAGGAGCTGGGTTGGCTCGGGTAGACGCTGGCAGGGGGAAATGCACAATACACACCAAGCGGGACGTCAGTGCAGGGCTCATCGCCCCCATTCCGAATAAGAATAAGAATTAGCTTATACGTTATATGTTCAACCACATCTCATAACATCAGATGAGTTGTGGTAAATCCATTCTATCTAATCAAGTAGTGAGTTCAATATGTAACCTTATTTGTGACATAGCCGAAACTGCTGAGTCGAGGATTGGAAAAGAAGATCCAAATCTTCTCCAAGTCTTCGTTAGCGCCGTCGTATCGGAGCAACAGTCGACCACCCACGTTTTCGGCTACCTGCACAATTACAACCATAATTATTATTAGCGATTTAAAATGTAATATCGCTCCGAATATAACTAGGAATGTAATGAAACCTAAGAGAAGTAAAAAAGTTATTATACAAGACACGAAAATATGCTTTATGAATTATATAGAATATAGATGATTGCTGTATAGTTTTCAATGTTATATCTTTTTTAGCTTAGCTTAGCTTATGTTTTAATCTAGGGTCTCTGCTATCTCCATACCAAATTTCATCCAAATCTTTTTTTTTTTTATGGTTGACAGGCTAGTTGTTTGACCACAGCTCACCTGATGTTAAGTGAAGGTGTGGTCGAAGATGGTAAAGCACACCTAGCCTGGAATGGAACTGGCTCTCAAATGAGGCTGCCGGAACACACCGTTAGATGCTTGGCGGCAGATTTTCAACTTGAGGGTGGTAGCTAGCCAGCCGAGTACTAGAAAGTACCCTACCACCATGCTATGGTTTCCTTACGATGTTTTCCTTCACCGGCAACTCAAGCTCATTGTTGGGGTTTGAACCCACGCCCTTCGGCATGCCAACCTACCGCGCTAACCACTGAGCTATGATCGCTACAAAATCTATTTTATTTATTTACTCTATGAATATATATCTTCAATAGTGATGTAAAATAGTCAATCTCCAATAACAAAGTCAGTCATAAAACATTAAAAAGAAATATTAAACAAAACTTACCGTAGCAATCCAGTATCTGTAAGGATCTATTATATTCTGCACTTCAACCTTCATCCCCACCTTGATTCTATCTATAGGGGACAGCCCCTTATTATTCAATGCCTCTATAGACACAGACTGCCCATCCAATAAAGCATTCTTCATGATTTCTATTATTGTATCTCCATATTTTTCATTTACATCATCCGGTGGTTCAATCAGTTCATCATATTTCCCGCACCATCCCAGAGGATGTACTTTGGTGGTAGATATGTCGCACCAGAAGTCAGTATCGGCTCCGATAAACTTGATGCGAAGGAGGTGTCCACAGACCATGGTGATCTCAGCTATCCAGTATACATCAGGGTTGTTTTTATGAGCCACTTCAAGTAGCATGCCCTGTTTGATGCCATTGTTAAGACTGGCTTCCACCTAAGGTAAAATAATTAAGTTTAGTAACCTGCATACTGTGAGTTATTCCACATTTTATTGAAATGGTAGAAGTCTACTGTCTATTTAGTTAGTATCTAATAATAAGTTACTAGTTCAAATACTTATTAAAAATTTATTTCCACGCTTATATGCAACTTAAAATTAATTTCTACTGTAGATGTGGGAAATCTTCATGGTTTTTTAAGTTTTTATTAAGAATCTGTAAATGTTAAATGTGAGTTTTGCTAAAATAATCAAACAAAAAGTAGGTATTCTTAGTAATAAATGTAACATTTATTTTAAAAAAATAACTGAAAAAGTTTAAAGATAAAATGAAATTTTCATATATGTCTGAAAATAGGCAATAAATACTATTTTAATTACAGTCAACAGTATAGTAAACACCTCACTAACATATTAACTAATTTTTTGCTTGAATATTAATTGATCTTAAAATACATCCTCTGCTCATAAGAACAACACAACCCTTGTAAAGAAATAAAAGAAACTATTCACAAAAGTAAACTATACATTAACTGTAAATCAACACTCAAGTTGGTATAACTGTTTAATCAAATTCAAGGAAATAATTGAACAACTACCTCATGAGCTTTTACATAGTAAAAAGAATCATCATTAAAATTTGTATGAAATATCAGAGCAATTGGCTTACTTACATGACTAAAAGAAGAGCCTTTCTCTTTTTAAAGTTTTAATATTTAACAATTTCAAGTGAATGTATGAAATTTAATAGCATTCTATTTCTGTAAAGACCTACTTACTCACTTTAATAATTATAGCATATAGACAATTTTTATTTTGACTCATCTTATTTATATTTGTGTGACCTAGAAAAAATGTAATGATGACCCCATTTCACTGATACTTTAAATAGAGTTTTATTTATTGTATGTTAATTTTTCAAGCAATCATAAACTTATCATTTATATTTGCCAACATTTTCTGAGAGTATTGTTAATTAAAGGAGTATTAAATTGCTTTGTCATATTTTTTGCATACTGGAAATTCTTAAATTATTATCTATTGATATTATAATTTTTATAAATATGAAATCAATGCTTAAAAACATATTTTTCGTGTCATTTAGTCATATAGTGGCATTGCTCTTTTATTCATAATAAAATTTCCATATGGTTACCACTTTTCCTATATACTATTAAGAGTATGAATAAAGAAGTTTGAAATGTTTCACATGCTAAAGTTGTCGAAACTAGTGTGAAAAGCTATACAAGTAATTTAATTAAATGACTACATACGATATGAGGATAAAAATAGAATTTATTATTTAGTTAGCTAGGTAGGTACCAACTTGCTGAGTTGTCTTCAGTATTTTTCCTAGTAGATATTTTTGACTTAAATAAAAAGAACAATTGAATATGGGAATTATTAGTATATAGTTATCGTGCGTAAAATATTTCGTGAGAAGATTATAAAGGAAACTAAAAATTATTATACAACACGATTGAATATAAATGTCCAACTTACATGTAAAAATAATTCTTCAGGAACTGCGACACCTTTAATTGTTTCTAAATAATTATTCCAGTCAAAATCAGCCATAATTATACTATTACAATTAGTTTAATACATGAATTAAATTGTTTAAAATATAAAACAAGTTAATCGAACGGCCGAACTTTACGAATTTCAGAAATTGCTTTTCATACATTTCTTTCATTGCCAGTACATCTATCTCTTTTTGTATGAAGGAAGTTCTATATAACTATCCTGCTTACATTATTATTGACAATAACTTTCCGTACTACGCATAGATAATGTCTCGGAAGATTACAGACATCATTAGTTTGAATGAAATAAATAGTGTGTAATAATTTACTTTTATTATAAATTGTTTCAATAGAACGACGGAAATATTATGCGGTGATAATTTCTGACATACTTTCTTGAAAACATTGAAATCTAAAATTAATTATGTATTGATTCCTGATTTCGCATTGTTATCGGTTATTCCCGCAAAAAGGTATCCTTTTCTATGTAGCAAAATTGAGTACTTCTTGCAGAAAAATTGAAAATGTTAACCGGAACGTATTAATGAACATAACATTGTCATCTAATTGTCAATGTCAAGAGTTGTAAAAAGTAGTGATGTAAGGTCCTTTAATTATGAAATTAGAATCGATTCAAATAATCGAGTTTTAATGTTGATGTATATTTTATTTACATACATAGACCTATAACTAATTATACAAATACATGTATAAATATTTTATTGATAACACCAAAATTACAAATCATTTTTCCATTCATGTTTAAAAATATCAAAATCATAACATAATATGTCAATACTATGAAAATGTCAATAAAATAATGTCAATAAAAACAAACAAATTATAAGTACTTACCTACTAGTAATTCAATAATATCTTATCTCTTACTTTTAAACTACCACCAAAGTCATAAAATAAGGTCCTTTGATGCCTGATCTTAGCTGTTTGCTTCTGAAGCACGCGATGGAAGGTGCATCCCGTATGAAAGCGGGTATGCGGTGGTAGACCGCGGGCCCCAGAATTTGCACAAAAGATAAGTATTGCCATACAACGTTTTGGAAACTATTTTCATTGATTATACGAGATCTTTTAGAGTAGTTAATTTTATTGTAGTATCAATATATTATGTTTTGAATTGGTTATGTCAGCTTACTATGAAATTTTAAATAATGATGACGTCACAGGTTTTACAGAATTGGTTTTTTTAACAAGCAATTAATTTTATTTATGTTATGTAGAGTAATGTTAGTTATGTAGAGTGAAACAAACGTTAATTTTTGTGTTTGTAAAAGGATACATCCCATCTGTTTATAGTCAAAAATGACTGATTGCAAGATAATATACAGAAAAAAAAAGTTTTGTGTTTATCTAGCCTACAATTTAGTTTCGTTTTGTAATATCCAAGCAAATACACTCTGTTTTAATTTGGATGAATCGATAGTAGCACAGTTATTATTTTTCCCATCACTCTGTAGTTTGGCCTGTGCTGTCTGTAGCCATGGGTAACTCGACAGATTTACTTGAGTCACGCCGCGGCTCGCAGCTCAACCCTTGAGCTGAAAACTTGAACCGGCTCAACAGGTCATTTCAGATCAGTTCACGTACTAACTCGAGGGAGTCATTTAGTCAATAGCGAAGGAAACTAGACCTTATGCAGCGCTAGAATATGCAGCTCACATAGTTGGTTTATAGTTGCAGCTCAACAACGTTGGAAATGTTCTCAATTTATCGGGAAATCTACTGATATTATTATTTGTATTTCGGATACTTACTTAGCAATTCTGTTTCGTTCCTACACACACTGCTTCATAAAACAGATCGCGTCGCATCGGCTCCGTTCGGTTCACTTTTCAATATCGGTTCGGTTCGCAATTCAGTTCGATTACCTGCAGTCGGGTGCGCGACAACGTTGACTCGTTGAGCCGCAACCCACGATTTGAGCTGCTTGATCTGCGGTTGAGCTGTAGCTCAACGGTTCAAACCTACGCGATCTGAATATTTGAACCGGTTCTGATCTGAGTTACACACGATTAGCTGTCTGTCGCTCACTAATCGAATAGACGTCATTCGATTCGTAATTTTGTTATCGCATTATCTGGAAATAACAAAAGATTTTCCAGATGGTAGCGAATTTTCGTCGCGCAACTGTACAGAAATAAGTTTTTCGTGAAGTGCTCATTCGTGCTCTTAGTGACGATCCCATTATGTGCATACTTTCTCTTTTATCGCCCGAGTGACCGTGTTGCGACATTAAAAATGAGTCCTTACACGAATGAAATATTTTCATTGTCGTTGGCATCGAACAAGTCCAACGGGACGGACGATGAGGGATGTATGTTGGTGAACCCTTCGCAGAACGTGATAATAACTGGTGCGTACAATGGTATTCCCCAGACATTGATTCTGAACTTAATAGCATGGTCGTTTCTGATTCTGTTGTTCTCCGTCCTTCGGCGGACGGCGTGGAACTATGGACGGATGGCGCTGGTGCAGCGCTCCAAGAGCCGGTGGACGAACCTCTTTTACCGCGGCGGCGACGGCGACGCACTGGTTGAGCGACGGCGGAGTAATGACGAGTCACTAAACATCGACGAGGGATTTTTTACATGGCTGCCAGCCGTGTTCCGCGTGACGCGGGAGCAGATGCTCGCTAAGTGTGGCCCCGACGCGGTGCACTACCTCTCATTCCAGCGCCATGCTATCACGCTCATGTTCATCGTAACGCTGGTCTCCATCGGCATCATCCTGCCCGTCAACTTTCAAGGCACTAACCTCCAAGTGGATGCCAGCACATTCAGTAGAACAACCTTGTCTAACTTGACTGGCACTTCCCTGTGGCTATGGGTACATACTCTGATCAGTATTGCTCTATTGCCTGTGTCAGTTTTGATTATGAGAAGATGCACCGGCCGAAAACCTGTGCCAAAATCCATGACCGGCACAATCATGATTACCAACATATCAAAAGCTGACAGAAACGAATCAACAATTCGAGCTTACTTCGCGCACAACTTCCCACATATTCAAATAGTGGACTTGCGCCTCGCTCACAATATCAACAAGCTTCAATGTGTACTGGAAACGAAGGATATGGTTACTGAAGCTCTAGTCTACTCTAATACTTACTTCAGGAAGACAGGGAAGCGTATCACAGTGAAACCAACCTGGTGCGGACCTGAAGTGGATGCCTTAGAGTTTTACACCGCTGAAGAGAAAAGACTCAAGGATGAAGCGAAGAGATGTAGAGCCATCGTAATGAATGACCCACTCAGTATTGCTTTTTTAACACTTCCTTCTTACCAGTTAGCCGACCATGTTATTAACCACTTCAGCCTGCACCGTGGATGGGTGCTGTCCCATGCTACGAACCCCTCAGACATAATTTGGGAAAATCTGAGTGTACAACCTGGTGTTTGGTATGTAAAGGCCATAATAGTCAATGTTTGTCTATTTATAGTTTTATTTTTCCTCACAACTCCAGCCATCATTGTCAATATATTCAATACAATAGTCGCCAAGCCTGATAGTTTAAATAAAGTAACCACCGTTCTATTTGAGTTTCTCCCCACTCTGCTGCTGTGGACGATGGCCGCTGTGATGCCGGCTATCGTATCGTTTTCTGACAAGTTTCTCTCTCACTGGACTAAGTCCCAGCAAAACTACTCCATCATGACAAAAACAGTGTCATTCCTACTACTCATGACCCTGATTCTGCCGTCCCTGGGTCTTGCCAGTGCCGAGGCATTCATAAGATGGACATTCCACCACGAAAACGACACGATGCGCTGGGACTGCGTATTCTTACCCGACAAAGGTGCCTTCTTCGTCAATTACGTCATCACATCCGGCTTTATCGGTACCGCCCTGGAATTGATCCGCTTCCCGGAACTATTCCTCTACGTGTGGTACCTCGTCCAGTCGAAATCGAAAGCTGAAAAGAGTTACGTGAAGAAGGCTATCCTTTACGAATTCCCATTCGGAGTGCACTACGCGTGGAGCGTAGCGATATTCTCCATTACAATAGTTTACAGTCTGGCGTGTCCGCTGATAGCGCCTTTCGGCCTCATCTACATGATGCTGAAGCATGTGGGAGACAAGCACAATTTGTACTTCGCGTACGGTCCGAGCGACATGAGCGGGGTGGGCGGTGGCAGGATACACGCAACGGCCGTGCGGCTCGTGAGGGTCTCAGTCTTACTATTGCTGGTGAACATGGCGGCCTGGGCAGGATTGAGATCCGGGTTCGAAGCGCGGACTATAATCCTCATAATGGCTTCTATAGTCGCGTTCGGCACGTTCCTGCTCCTCAGTCCGTTCCCAAGCTGCACACCACCAGCACCACTACAGGCTGAATCGAGTGTAAGGTTCACAGAGTATGTAGCGCCAGTACTGAATAAACCCCTGGACTCTCCCCACACATCTACTCCGACCACGCCTGACTACGGTGCGTCGTCTCCTACCAACAACCACTCCTATAATTACAGCCCGGAGCCCATCAACATTTAAAATCGAGTCATTAGCAAATTCTGTTATCTAAAAAATACCCTTTCAAAGTATGATAAGGTAGAGATAAACGAAAATGAATATTGGGTATATCCGCGCGATATCAGCCAGGATTAGAATGTTTTATAAGCAAAGTAATTTGTAAATAAACAGTAACACAATAATTTTTTACAATAATGAAACTAGTTCTTAATATTTTTAGCGCTAATTGACTGAGATCTTATGTTCAGGTGGCTCAGATCTCATTTCGTGTTCGCGTTATTATCTTGATTTAATATATCTCTCTAGCTGTTTGCTTTTGCTGGTTATTGGAAAATTAATAAAAAATGATATTTTTGTTACTACATATCTAGAAATTAATTTAGTATTTAAAATTGATTATGTAAATCATACTTAAATATCCAGCAAGTGCCTTTACATACCAAATTTACCACTTATTTTGGATTTCCTTATGTACTAAATAAATCTACCTATATACCGTAGCTATCCCTAGATACCTTATTTAGGTAAAACTAATCATAATATATTTTGTTTACCTATAGATACATCTTTATAGTACTGGGCATAAGATATCAGGCTTTGTTATGTGATTGTTTTATGGCCGTCTAATTGTTTGCCTACTTTATTTTATTAAGTAACTTAATATTAATATATGGACGTTACCTTAATAAAAAAAACAGACTCTGTTGTATATAATGTGATATTTCGTAATGTATTTATTTTAGGAGAATCATTCCGCTAAATAAATTTTTCTATTATATTTGCTTTTTGATTTTTGAATTGTCTGTTAAAAGTGTATAAAATTTGTGTTTTTAAGATCTTCTAGAGTTGGCTTGGCACTAAATGTGTAAACACCGCGACGTTTAACAAGTACGCTAGAAGGCCATTCTCGACTATATTTACATTCCTGTATATGTGCCTACTATCTCGAGTTATTCATCCATCTACGTAGACAACAGCCAGCTTCATCGTCATTTTCTTCTTCTTACTCTATAGTTTTTTTAATAGCGCTCAAAGAAAACTATCATAATGGAGATCGTAAATAATAAAACTACTCTAGAGGACTACTTTGAAATCTCTAAACTCTAAAAGATGCACAAACTTGGCAGTTGTCAAAAAAAAAAAATACACATCGAAATAAGAATCTCCATTTTAAAGTCGATTAAAACAGCTACGATCTAAGATCGGGGGCCCGAGAAAATCACGGCACATTAAAAGTAACGTAGAATACATAAAACATTAGGATGCTAATTAATCTTTTTTTCACATATTCGTTTTACGGGTTTTTCCTGTCGTCATTTCATATGATCCGTTTCAACATCAAGAGAAGCCACATCACGGCTATACGCCATGCGCCACCTGCCTTTATTACCTTATTGGATTTCATTTAGAGACGCTTCACTTGAAGCATTTTTAGCTTATCGGCTTCACTTACACATAATTATTGTATCGATGGATATCTTTTTATTGAATTCAATCGGAAACCTTTAAGAAAAATATCATACGAATCTGTTTCACGTTCCTATTTACATTGTAGACAATCGAATGCGCGTTGATATCTTTCTAAAAATTTGATTGTTTGTTTGTATTGAATAGGCTCCGAAACTACTGGACCGATTTAAAAAATTCTTTCACCGTTGGGAAGCTACACTATCTCCGGGTGACATAGGTAGTAGATCTCCTAAGCAGGAGATCGTCTAGGTAGGTACCACCGCAGTACCAGTTATTCTGCCGCTAAGTAGTAGTGTGTAAACATTACTGTGTTCCGGTTCGAAGGGTACTGCAGCTAGTAAAATTACAGGGCTGTTGACACTAACAATCGAAAGTGTCAAAGTAATGAGCGCCAAAGCAGTGATGTCCTGGACTTAGTTTTGTTACTCAAAGTTCTGTGTATCGCTGCAATGGTCGTGGCAGGCGTTATCTCTTACCATCAGGAGAGCGTCTCGTTCGTCTCGTTACTTTTACGTTTTAAATTTTTTTTAGACCGCATCATCACTTAACATCAGGTGAGATGGCAGTGAAACGCAAGCCTATTTAAAAAAACGACAACAAATGTGTTTGTTACTTCTTCACGCTCAAACGGCTGGACCAATTTTGATGAAGTTTGGTATGGAGGTAGCTGACTGTGTAAGGTGATAAACACATACTTTTTATCTCAAAAAAATTTAGTGTTCACGTGGGAACAGCGTGTAACAACGCGGGGCGCAGTACATCCTGATATTGTGTCACCAACAATCAAATTGTGAGTAATAATTTTACAACTATTCCGTGGATTATTGTGTTCTTTAAATTCTTCAATTCAATGACTCATTGCCTCATCAACATTAGATTAAGGACAAACTTGAAGTCCTAACGCTAGCTAATGACGTCTTACACGATCTCTACCGAACGATTCCAATATTTAGATTTTTAATCGTAACCAGAAATAGGTAACCAGGTATATTGTTAATAATTAAGATAAAGATTTTGATGTAAAAGTAATGAGACTAACGATACGCCCTCCTGATGGTAAGAGATAACGCATGTCCATGACCATTGAAGCAATTCACAGAATTTTTAGTAGCAAAACAAAGTCCAGGGCATCGTTGTTTTGGCGCTCATTACTTTGAGACTCGTTGGTCAGTCTCAACAGCCCAGTAATTTCGCTAGCTGCAGTACCCTTCAAACCAGAACACAGTAATGTTTGCACACTACTGCTTTGTGGTAGAATTTCTGGTACAGCGGTGGTATATACCTACCTAGACGACCTGCTAAGGAGGTCTACAACCAAGTAACAGTACCTTAGAAGTAACGATATAACTATTAGGTAATATACGTACGTGAATATAATATGTTTCGGTCACAATAACATTCTACAAGCGAGAGACTTATCGATCTATCCTAACATCTGGGCCAATTACTCATAACTTATGAATAATAATTAACAAAGTTTACCATGTGATATGAATGATTAATTATATAGGTTAACATATAAATATGTGTATGTTAATAGTTCAGAATATAGAAAGAACCAATAGATATACAATACAAAGCTATATTTCTGACTAGCGACTCGCTCTGGCTTCGCACGGGTGCAATGTAGATACTAATGTGGTGCGTAATTATGCATGTATTGTCTCGCTGCGCCTCGCGGTGTTATCCGCTACATATTTTCGGGATAAAAATTAGCCTATGTGTTAATCCAGGGTCTCAGCTACCTTCATACCAAATTTCATCCAAATCCGTTCAATAGTTTTTGTGTGAAAGAGTAACAAACTTTCACATAAATCTTCCTCTTGAATCACTCTGTCTATTGATGGAAATCGTATTAAAATCCGTTGCGTAGGTAGTTTAAAAGATCTAAGCGTACAGACAGTGGGAAGCGACTTTGTTACTATGTAGAGAATAGCGACCGCCCCGACTATGCACGAGTGCATTTTGTTTTGGCATCTTGATGGCCAAGTTTCAGATTTTTCCAAAAACTTTCTTTCACGAACACAAAAAAAAAAGAAACCAGCGAAATCGGTAGTGCCGATCTCAAGGGATAGTTCATCGTAAATATGGCACTTGATTTTTATTTATAAAGACACCCTATATACCTAGGATGTCATAACCATTGTCCAATTCTATCTTATTGTGTGGTAGACGTACCTGCTTAGATTTGGTCACTGTCTGGTGCTAAAAACGACACTTTTACATGGCCGTGTCTAATCTTTCCTCGACCATTTACCTAAGTCACGCAACGTCACCTTCAGCGTTGTAGTAACTATTAGGTTATTCTGTGCATAAGCTACGTCATTTCTAAACCTTTATAGGTAGATAAGTGGATTCGTTATCAGGCGCCTAGTATCTAGATGCTTTTATTAAGTACCTTAAATTAAACTTCTTCGATGTCACGAATTTATGAGTTTTAATTAATCACAATTGAAAACATCTACACGATAAGATGTTAAAGTGTAATAATATCTAGCAAAACATTCAAACCTTTCCTTGTGGCGTTATTATTTTTCCATACAATTTTTTATTTCAATATTGTCATAGCTAGTTAGATTTCGGAAAACATTTCAGCTGGCTAGGCTTTCGTTCTTGTTTCTTGTGAGTGGCTCACATATCGAAGACACCAGCACGTTAAATATAGATCACTCTTTAATTAATATAAATGAATGATTGATCCCAATTTAGATAATGACGATCTTGTTACAAGTTTACACAAAATATGTTGAGTGGCTCTGACTCGGAACATGTTGACTCAACATTGTTGAGCAAGAATGGAAACAGTTCGTATAGAGTTTTTATCAGTTTACAACGAATTGGGAGTGTTCTGTGACACCGATTAAAGTCTTCGATTTCAATGTTCTGCATCGAAGTAGGGCCCTTATTGGCCATTGGCCTTTTTACGCAACGTGACGAAATTCGAGTGGAACTCTATGCCAATGTCAAATAAAAAAAGTCACACCTCGTTGACTTAGAGATAAACTATAAGAGTTACGTTAAAAACCCTATATACGCGTGTTCAACAAGGAATCTAATGTGAGGTAGAGAATCAGGACCCCAATTGCCGTGTCTTCTAAGGTTAAAGCACGTCAAGGTAGGTAGGTAGGTCACGTAAGGTTAAAGAACGTCTCTGTGCGCGCCTTCTCTAGTGAGGATGAGTGAAGAACGTATCCAATCGATTTGGGATGACGCTTATACAAAAGTCCAAAATATTCGGGATTTATTGCAAATGAAAATAATAATTTTACAATAAATAAAACTGCAATTTACCAGGCGAGATTAATTTATCTACCATTTGCTAAGCGTTAATTAGCTTTGATATAGTTGTGTCATGTAAACAAAATCAAAACAAATCACTATCGGCAAACAAAGTGACACGCGCAGTTTATGAAAAGTATAGTACCTACCTATTTACTCAGCGCGCTCACAGTTTCTCTCTGATGAGAGAAATTAATAAAGTAACACCAGGATTGAAAAGATTAAAAAATAATGTATCACAAGGTGGGCCAACCAAAAAAAGACCTGACGGGCCGCAGATTGAGTATGGCTGGTCTAGGTCCTCCGCATGAAGTCCAAACCGCAATCGGTGGAAAGAGATCGCGTGTCGGATGCGACCCACTTGTAGCGTTGTACTACATGTAAGTATTTGAGTGTGTTTAGGGTTCCTATATATAGCTTGATGCGTTTTAGCTGTGCCGTCTACTGCGACATACAATAATGACAGCTGGACTTGGCTGAAGATTTAGGTGTCCCTAAAAATCACTAAAACATGCATCGGGCGTCGGTCTGTGTTGGAATAAGTGACTGTAAATAACATTTATAAATGAACGCTAACCGACAGTTATTGCTTGACAATAACTGTCGGTTGAGTCATGTCGGAACGGAAGTAAAGTAAGTATTAGAAACTAACATTTGTATTTGAACATTTATCAGCATTTTACACGAACTTATTTATACTTGAGTGATCAATAATTTTCGAACATGCCTATGATGCCTAGTCTGAGGGTGTAGTGTTGTTGTCGTTTTTTTCTATTTTTGGCGTCGCAGTTTATGCATTGGCCATAGTCGAGTGTTTTAATATTTTCAAGGATCTTATGAAAAATCAAGTTAAAATAACAGTAACGCAAACGAAACCTCGAAACACACGAACTTCCGGAAAGTAATGCCTGAATCAATCAATTATCAAGTTAAAATAAGTCAAGTCAAAGTCACACAAAGCACGTTTTGGTCGAGCCTGCGGACATACCCTAGGTTTGTTGTAGAGTCTTGTGTGAAAACATAAATATTTCTTTTCTTTTTTTTGCAGTCATGATTTCTGAATTTAGTAGGTACCCAAGGAGAGTGCATGCAATGTTCCTTCTCCCCAAACAAACGCTTTACACGGAAAATTCCTAATAAACAGGAAGATCAACGTTTAGTATGTTTAGTTTGAATCAGTGTGTTTATCTGTAAACACTTGTTCATAATGTGTTTTAGAAGCGTCTATTACGTGACCTGTTTTTTTTAAATTTAGGATCTTATCAGGAGACTGGTAAGGTCCCTGGCAAGATCCAGTAGGATCCCCCACACCCTTCACGTAAGACTTACGCTAGTTGTGAAAGGACTGGAATGAACTATTTTTTTAAATAACTCTAACATTTGTTCAGCAGACAAAATAAGAAAAATATTTTTTTACTATCCGTAATGTAGGTACTATTGTTTAAAAGTTGATGTGACACATTTGAATGGGTGTGTTAAATATGTCTCAAAAATCTGATTTTAGCCCTTCATTCCCTCATAATGAATGCACCCATCTCCTCGTATTTTATCCTGTCGATTATTCACAGTTGATAGGTATTCAATGACTGTATCAGTAGCTAGTAACGTAATATAACGTAACTCTGTTACGCTCTACATGCTATAAATCCGGAAGCAATGTTTTGTCGCTTTGTGTGCATCATGCATGCCGTATGATACACATACACACACACACTACACTTTAGTGGGGCGTCTCGCAAGTGATTCACTAACCAGAAATACCTGAATACGTAATATGTTATAGGTTTCTAGGCAAGGCAGCGAGTCCGATTTCCATCCAAGACAAATAATAATGTGTCAAACACAGATGTTTGTTCTATATCTGGGTGTAGATACTAAATGAATGTAGGTATGAACTTTTAAATATGTTTTTTAAACAATTATTTTCTACATGATTCAGTACCACTTCCTATGTTTATGTATAGATTTACTTGGAGTAGGTACCTATAACCATAACCACTACCTATGGTTATACATATATAGATCCGTTACTTTTAATACCTATAGGTACATAAGCACTACCTAAAGTTATGTATCGATCTCCTTACTTAGACTACCTACACATAACCACTACCTATGGTTATGTAGATATAGACAAATGTTTGTTCTATGTCTGGCTATTCTGTATGTATTATAAGGATATATTTACAAAAAAAAAAATATGTATTCTATCAGTCTGACTTCCATCACACAAGCCCTGCTTAGTTTGGGGCCAGATGGCTCTGTGTGTATTGTATAGTCCTACGATATTTGAGTATCTAAATTCTAAAGTTAGTCAGTCACGTTTTTCAATGACGTTCGTAATAAGAGAACATTTTGGCACAGTACTTAGGATTGAGTAGGGATTGTTAATTGAGCCCTAAAAATTTGATGTAGGTACTTTCTTTTAAGAAGTAGATCTATGTTCAGCCACCAACTTACCTGATGGAAAGCCACGGTGCGGCTGAAGATGGATCACGTTGTTCCAGAAGAAATTTCACTTTAGCCTTAAAGAGTTCACCGAAAACAAAGTAGCCAGATGCGAGTTCAATTCACGGGCTGTATGCATCAAGAAAGTATAGCTGAATCGTTGCAAATACTAGGAAGGCCCACGACGAACCGTGTCTTTGACGTGTTGTCTATTCTTCATATGCCCTAGTTACCGTAACTTACAGCTATGACAGTACTTACATACGTAATTACGTATACCGTAACTTACATACGATTTTGAGTACTTTGTCGTAGTGAAGCGACGTGAGTTATGTATCGAGTGCCTCATAGTCATGCCACTTTAACAAATGTCGGTACCCAGTACCCAATGCTACAGAAAGGCATGTCTAGTATTATCCCTAGTATATATGTATATAAAAAAAAATATCGTTAATTTTTTTTTCAATTCAAATTCATCACACAGGGCCCAAACTAAGCAGAGCTTGTGTGATGAAAGTCAGATAACTGATAGAATACATAAATACATACTTTTCTTTTTTAAATACATACAAAACACCCAGACACAGAACAAACATTTGTTTATTCACAAAATGTTTGTCCTGAGTTTGGAATCGAACCCACGCCCTACAGCTCTCAAGGCAGATATACTACCAATGAGCCAACGGGGCTGTCAATAGGTATAGTAGTAACAGTCTAGTAATAAAATCCGAAACAAAAACTTTAAAAAAAGGAGTTTTTTTATTGTTCATAAATTACTAATAACAAAGATGGACTTAAGAAACAATGATAATTCTTACACAGGTAATGTTCAATGCTACATCATAAATTCGATTATAAAATACTCTCATTAAATTTCTTTAAAAACATACAAAACTGCCTTTTTTTTTATTCTTAAGATCTGTCTAGTAATATAAAATCATGCAGTACAAAACACTACCTGTGTGTTTATTAACTAATGGTGCCAATTCTGTTATACAATTCGCTAAAAACTTAAACGAACTATTGTCTAGAGTTAGCATTTTCGTGCGTGCGCACGCAACTACCGACTCGCTTACATGAACTATCAAATGGTTAAACAATCGCTAATACAAACAATATTAGACTTACTTCTGCCACTAGACAGACAATTCTCAAAAGTACAATCACAAAAAATTGTGTTGTGATTTTTGCCTTCAAACTAGACTCAAGGTCTCAGCGAAAAGTTGTGGCTTGTAATCGAGCCACGCAACTGGAATGAGTTCATAATTCGGAATACTACTTAATTGTTCATTAATTAGAATCCATATTCACATATCTACCCTAATTGCACAAACGAAAGCTGCACACATACAGAAATAAAGTCTGAATAGCACTCCTAAACAATATTCTATGCTAATCTTTAGCGAATGGTAAAACACAATTGGTATAAAATATCTATCTAGTGGGACTTCTTAGGTTTGGATAGTTTTTCATATTTGCTTTTAGAGGAGTACCACAGGCCGAAGGGGATTGCTAGAGAGGGCAGGGTCATGACTGCAAACGCTGTCCAGTCCAGGATGTGGGAAGAGAACTTGCGATCGTAGTCCTTGTATGCTACAATGGCACCCTCGCCAGGTGAGCTGCTGTATGCAAACTGAATCTGAAATTAAGTAAAGAAAAATTGAGTTCTGAAAGTAGCACTGTAGTGGTCATATCTACAGGTGCTTCAAAACTTTTCCTACATCATGGTAAATAGATATGGTTGATGTCTGTGCTTTATCTACATCACAATGTTCTTACAGCTGTTGGTACTCAAATGTTGACTTATCTACACAAATATTATAAAGAGGAAAGATTTGTATTTTGTTTTGTAGCGATGATAGCTCAGTGGTTAGCGCGGTAGGTTCGCATGCCGAAGGGCGTGGGTTCAGCCCCCAACAATGAGCTTGAGCTGCCGCTGAAGGAATACATCGTGAGGGAACCATAGCAAGGTGGTGGTGGTAGTACTTTAGTACTCGGCTGGCTAGCTACCACCCTCAAGTTGAAAATCTGCCGCCAAGCACCTAACGGTGTGTTCCGGCAGCCTCACTTGAGAGCCAGTTCCATTCCAGGCTAGGTGTGATTTACCATCTTCGACTTAACATCAGGTGAGCTGTGGTCAAACACCTAGCCTGGCAACTATATAAAAAAAAAATTGTAATTAATAAACTCAAAAACTACTAAACCGATTTCAAAAATACTTTCACTATTTGAATGCTACATTATCCCCAATAAATGACCACCCATGTGAAGCCTGAATGGGTCGTTAGTTTGTAATAAAAAAGTATATCCTAATTTCTAAATCTTATCTATAATTGCCCAGTAAACAAACAATGGAAATCATCATAAGCTAGTGCACTTAAGTATATATGTGTTTTATAATACTTATGCTGCTTTTTTTTCAAAAAAATCTTTTACATAAATGTATAAACTGGATATTTTAGTTTCGAACATTAATTCAGAAAATATTTACAAGCAAAAATTCAAGTCTGATATTCTTCGAGACGAAGTAACAGGAGTAAATCTTGTTACCTATGATATTAACAGGTCATCAAACTCTCTCCACTATGAATGTTCATCAACAAAGATATTTTACATATAAAACACAATCTTGGCGGCTCTTAAAGGTGATAACCTATCTTAATTCATCTTTTATCAATATAGTAAACAAAATAGATTAGTATTTGACAGCCTTGCGTGTTTTTACTAAATCTTCTAGATCACACTTTCAAACATAACATTATAGTTAAAAACCTGGATTTCATCATGTGCAAAACATTTCTTTTAGGCTATTATTATAAGCTTATTGGTGTAAATGTTTTATTCAGTGAAAAATATATATTGTAATCAATCAACTCTGATAACTATAAGTATATCATATCATTTATATGTAGTAGCCAGAATCAATATTGTTAATTTAATTTTGTCTCGCTGAATATAGATCAAGTAATGGTTTCCTAGACAGATTGAGTGTCACAGACACTTTCACTTATCTTACCTCAGCAGCCTCTTCACTGGGTCTGTACTGAATCTCAGCGGAAGTGAAGTTGAAGTAGCCGAATCTGCTGGAGCGCACGGTGACTACGTGCGTTACGTTGGTCTGCGGCGCGATACGATCGATCTCCGCCGTCAGCTGTCCACCCACCACGGCGAACACCTCCGGATGGAAACCGTTATCCACCAGTTTCACGTCCACAGCGGGCGCTGTCCCGACGTTGTATAGCGTATATTTGATAAGGATGTCCATGTTTTCCACCAGATACTTATTCAACACTTGTTTCGAAACCAGCAGCCGAGCGATTGCCGGCTCGTCATCAGCGGACACCGCCGCGGCAAGGATGAGAAACACAGACAAAAGTTTCGCAGCCATTCTGTCTGAAATCATGAAAATATTTGAATGAGAAAATAGGCTATGTAAGTGAAAGGTTGTTTATTCCAGACAAATGAATGAAATCTGTAATTTAACACAACAATGTTGAGGGAAATATATAAAGTAAAAAATTTAAATAAAGATAGAATGTTCTTACCTTTTTCTGTGATAATTTTCTATAATTAAATGATAAAGGTAGTATAGTGAAATGAAATTCCTCCGTTTCTTTTACTTTGACGGTATTTGACGGGTCGACGTACGTGGCTGACGTTTCACTCCACGCATTCGGTAGTGTTGCCTACGAAATAAATTTAGTGTAACAATTGCGTTCATAATTACGACATTGCAACGTTTTCAAATAGAACCAATAGGTATTTTATTTTTGATGCATAGCGGCGTAAAATAGCTAAATTTCAGAGTTGTAACAAGCTGTAGCGTCATGCGAGAAGCTACGTCCCTGCGCTCGACAGCTCACATATATTCCGCATAGCGACTATGGGTCAAAGTTCGGACCATGTTTATTTATTTTATTTTATTTGGAAAATATACAGTGATAAATATCCTAATTACTGAACAGTATCTTAATTATATATTTTTTAAGTCCAATCATGTTATCACATAAGTGACAGCAATGTCTTACTGATAATAAAGTTTCTTTAAACCTAAAACCATTTAATAGTTTTTGCATATTATATATTCAACCAATGCTTATTTGTTATTAGAGATGAAAAAAGTACCTATGCAGTATAGGTTGTATTATGAAGTAAAAGTCAGACAGGGGAACACACCAAACCAGTCTGTAGTAATACTTAGTCTAATCAAATTAGTACTAGTAGTATTAATAGGTCAAACTCAGGAAAGTCTTCCAGTTTATTTACGAAGTTAGACGCTCATATGAAAAACGAATTTCGCCTGGAATTTGTTGCAACTTATTGGATATATAAGTATTTAGGATGTCTTGCGGTTGTTCTAGAGACATTCAGATGTATGTTACCATAGCACGCATAGTCATCGTAGTTGGCAAGTGGCAGTGCGGTCGTGGTATCAGTAGCGTCGCTAGAACTATATTGACATATTAATTTGTGATCGCATTCAACAGAAATTGTTGGTTTTCATCATGATTTGTGTCAGTGGTACGATGTCAAGTCAATGTCACTGTCAACGAGTGAAATTATGAAATTGGAAACTCACGGAATTCGTGTTTGTTATTTAGCACCTATTATTTAATAAAATGGGTTTCTACAGAGATATATTATAAAAATCACCTGTAAGAAACTAGCGTAGTAACTTTTTTGTAAACTATGACCGAGAAAGAAGATGTTACCAAAAAACCTGATAATGAAGCACTAGATGACGACGCTCTTGAAAAGTGTGTAACCCTATTTTAGAAGTCCTTTAGTCTGATATATCAGTTAATAAAGTTCTAATTACGTTTTTTAGATTAGCCGTGGAGGAACTCATGCGAGAAGCAGTTCAAGGCGCCGCAAGAGCAGAAATAATCGGCCCTTCTGGTTGGATAAAATCTTCTAATCACAAAACTAACAAACGTTTCCTAGTGAACACGATCAGAAATACTGTAAGCTCTAACAAGTACCATCACTCGCGAGACCATCGTAACGTGAGCCGGCGATCGCCAAAACGAGAGCGCCGTTCAGAACCCACCATCAAGAAAGAGAGAAGCAAAAAAAAATAATTTCTAAAATGGCAAATTTAGACGAAATTTTAAACAATATATTCAACCACGAAGATCCTAGTTGGAAACCTTCGGATAAAATACCCCTTATTATTAAGGAAATAGAGTCTCGTAAGAGTGAATTAAAAACATTTCTAGTTAATAGTGATTACGATATAAGGTCCATTATAAGAGAGAGTGATGAGCTGTGTTCTGAAAGTAAGTTACTAGTTAACCACTTGGAGAAATGTAAGAAAGAAATAGAAGAGGAGACTATGGCTGAAATAGTAAAGTCCATTGAGAATTATGATACTCTATCTAAAGAATTACAATGTGTTACTTTTGCTACAAATGTGTTAGGTGATGTGATTCAATGTGGAAAGTATGTTAGGGAATTTGATGAGGGAAAGGAACAGCAGAATTTTACACGATCAGTAGAAGCAGTTTGTGATCTAGTACAATATTTAGAAGTGCCTACTGATGGATTCGACTTTCTAGACATTGCCAACAAAACTGAAGAGACTGCCCAGCTTATTTTAGAAAACTTACTCCAAGAACTGTATTCAGAATGGAGCAGACTTTTATACTGGGAGGTCAAACCTTCAAGTCGAAAAACTGTAGTAAATATAACTATAACGTTTGAAAAGTCACCATCATGTTATGATATGCTGAAAGCTCTTGATGTAAGCAGAAAGCTCTCTGAAAAGATAAGTGAATTTGCACAATTTCTGTACAAGGATGTAATAAAACCAATCCTTGATAATGATTGTGCTGTAAATATAGAGCCAGACGAGACAGCGAGCATAACAATAATGCATCGGCAAAATAATGAAAAACCATTTTATGATGATGTAATAGGAAATTTTAAACAGCTCTTCCAGTTTCTTAGCAGCAAGTTAGACATCACCTTCAATGATGATCCCGAAACAACACCTATGACAATGCTTGGTACAAATCTGAGAAGTAGATTTGCAGAAATATTGATTGAAAATTGTCTTATAGATACAATACCTAATAATATTTCTGATTTGCAAACATATGGCAGAATAACTATGCAGATAGAAGAGTTCCAGCATTTTCTAGTTACAATTAAATTCTTCCCTGCGGATGACAGCATATCCATACTTAAATATGTTGAAGATATTGACATATTTTTTGCCGATAAGGCTAGCCGGCATTTACTAGAACAAGCTAGGACAATAATGTTTAAAGACCTTAGCACCACTATGTCAATAGGTGTGGGAAGCATTCCTATTGAGCCTGATTCAAGTACAAGTGATAATGAAGCATTGAAAATATTGGATAAGACTATTCCTAATAGCTTATTTTATTTTCCAAGGTGTATGATCTCAAAGTCAGCTCAAGAATTGCTAGATTTAGTCCATACGATGATGGAACATGCTGCTCAGTGCCCAGATGTGGTTTGCAAGAAGCTTTACTGCACATCCAGATTGATCTTCGAGTTGTATGATGCTGTGGTGCCATACCACCACGAGAAGTACTTGCAAACCATTCCTCAGTATGTTGGTAAGCTAACAATTGTTTTGACGTTACATGTACTGGATCACAATAGTAATGAGTAATTGGTGTGTTATTGTTACTTGTACACTACTAGCTGCGCCCCGCGGTGTTACTCGCTACATGTTTTTGGGATAAAAAGTAGCCTATTTTCTAATCTAGGGTCTCAGCTACCTCCATACCAAATTTCATCCAAATCCGTTCAGTAGTTTTTGCGTAAAAGAGTAACAAACATCCATGCATCCAAACTTTCAATTTTTTTTTTTTTAATTTAATTTTGGCTTTTTCGCTGAGCGTCCATATCGCCTATTTCACATTTATAATGTTAGTGGGATTTAACAGCTTAAAATATTTGATTGTAGCCCAGAATGGACATAGCTTATAGTAATGTAAAATAGAAACATGGGGTAATGCACTGCTACATTAAATCAATGCATATAACATTAAAACATTAAATTGTTTCCTGAAGAAAACCTAATATTTTTTCCATGAAGTGCAGTTTTATCATACATTTATTTGTTCTTGGAAATTTTCTTTAATCTCTTTGAAGTGTACAATCTGTCTAAATTGAGTTCATGCAGAAACTGTGGACTTTGTTTGTTTATTTAGGTTTTAAGTACAGCTGAAGAGGTCTGTTATCAGTAATATTTATTGGCCATAAATAAATAACAATATAACAGACAAGTCACTCGCTACAAAAACAACTTCTTACACATAACTAGCTTACGTCCGCGACTTATTCGCATACCTACCAAATATACATAAAAAGTTTCATAAAAATTGGTCAAGCCATTTTGGAGGAGTGTGCCCACAAACACGAGATTTTTACAAAATAATATACAGATTATCATAGGCTGCCGGAACACACCGTTAGATGCTTGGCGGCAGATTTCTCATCTCATTAAATCTACAGTAATAATATAAAGAAGAAGATTTGTATTTTTAGATTTTTGTATGTTTGTAACGAATAAACTCAAAAACTACTGGACCAATTTCAAAAACTCTTTCAGCATTGGGAAGGTACACTATCTACTTTTTATCCCTGCATTCCCATGGGAACAGGAACTACGCGGGTGAAACCGCGAGGCGTCCGCTAGTGATGAATAAAAAATATTTAAATCTTACAGAATATGTTTTTGAAATTAAATAATTGTATTTTGCAGCACTGTTCCACAACAACTGCATGTTCCTAGCGCACAATATGCAACTACTCGGCGACAAGTGGCTGGCGCTGATGGTGGGCCGGGAAGAAACCTACCCGGTGGGCTTCGTGGACCTGGTGCACAAACTACGCGCGCTTGGAAACCGCCATCTCGCCGTGCACATGCAGTTTCAGAGGAAACAGATACTCGACAATATACGCTCCTCTGGTAAAGACTATCAACATTTTTTTTGCTCCATAAGCTAATGGTCAGATCCCACTAATATTATAAAATGTGAAAGTTTTGGATGGATGGATGTTTGTTACTCTTTCACGTAAAAACTACGTAACAGATACGTAACATGTAGCGATGATAGCTCAGTGGTTAGCGCGGTAGGTTCGCATGCCGAAGGGCGTGGGTTCAAACCCCAACAATGAGCTTAAGCTGCCGGTGAAGGAAAACATCGTGAGGAAACCATAGCATGGTGGTAGGGTACTTTCTAGTACTCGGCTGGCTAGCTACCACCCTCAAGTTGAAAATCTGCCGCCAAGCATCTAACGGTGTGTTCCGGCAGCCTCACTTGAGAGCCAGTTCCATTCCAGGCTAGGTGTGCTTTACCATCTTCGACCACACCTTCACTTAACATCAGGTGAGCTGTGGTCAAACAACTAGCCTGTCAACCATAAAAAAAAAAAAGATTTGGATGAAATTTGGTATGGAGATAGCAGAGACCCTAGATTAAAACATAAGCTACTTATTTTTTGCTTTTATATAATTTAATAATAATGTATTTTTTATTTGAGCAACATATAATTATCTATAAGCACTTTGCAGCACTTTTCAGCGGAGCTGGCGGCGATGTCGAAGTGTTTGCCACGAATTGAAAGAAAGCCGCAAAATGTCGGCGTTTTTGGGGGAAACGAGATTTAGAAAAAAATTCTTAAATGTTGAATTATGCAATGGTGTAACAAGAACCTTGTCAATTTCAGATCTTAATTGCATCGTAGTTAAGGACGTGCTCGGCGAGAATGCGGAGGCCGCCATACGGCAGTGCCTGCGTCAGCTGCAGGTGCTCAAGAACGTCTGGATTGGAGTCTTCCCATTCAATGTTTACATTAGGTGAGATAATTCAATTCAATTCTTGGTTTATGGCTTTTGTGAAAACGTTTCACAACTCCGCCACTGTCACGTAGAAAGATAGACCATCAAACGCAATAATTTGTACGGTATTGAGCCTCGTTGTTCGGTGAATTCGTATAGCAGAGGTTTTTGTTTGTCACCCTGAAACCAAAACATTTAACATGCTACAAGACATACACAAACATATATATATATACATAAGTAGGGGACTGGGGGGAGGGGGAGTGTGTTAAAACCCTATACATCTACATATTTACAACCTTTTTTTTTTTAATGTACTTACATGTTTTATGTAGACATTTGACACAGCGTAATCTACCTCCGAACTAAGTAAAGCTTGTACTATGGGAGCCAGATCAATACTTAAATACCCTTTTTTTTTGTAAATACATACAGAATCGCACAAAACAAACTTTTATCGTCGCAAATGTTTGTCCAACCACGCCCTACAGCTCTTGAAGCAGATATTGTACCGAATGAGCTAACATCGCAGTTAATGCCTAAGAGTTTTGTATTATATTAATACTGGCTCGCGGTTTAACCAGCGATTTTCAGGATCTAATACATGCCTAGTAATGTCGTTTCCCATAGTCTGTACGCTTAGATCTTTTAAATATATTTTTTTTATTGTTAATGAGATGAACTGGATACTCTCCTGATGGTAAGATAAAACGCATGTCCATGGTCTAGTGATACTCAGAAATTTGAGTACCAAGCAAAGTCCAGGGCATCGCTGTGTTGGCGCTCATTACTTTGAGACTTTCGATGGTTAGTCTCGACAGCCCTGTTATTTAGCTAGCTGCAGTAACCTTCAAACCAGAACACAGTAATGTTTACACACTACTGCTTAGCGGCAGCATAACTGGCACTGCGGTGGCACCTACCTAGACGACCTCCTGCTAAGGAGATCCACAATCAAGTTTTTCTTTTACTGAAGATCGGCTTGCGTTTGACCGCCAACTCGCCTGATGCTAAGCGAAGATGCGGTCTACGGTAGAGCACGCTCGCCTAGAAGAACGCGATTCACTCGCGAATACAACGCCCCCAGATTGTATCTATCAGGGATTTTATTTGCACACTACTGCTTGGCGGGAGAATATCTATATAATTATGTATACAGATACCCTCTTTGTATAGTCGAGAAAAAACTCCTTTCACAAATCATGTAATGGTTTCTAACTCCTCAGATTAATGGGCACGCTAGTGAACATGTTTGTGGAAGAGCTGATTCACCGTGTTTGCACCGTCGAAGATATTTCCATGGAGATGGCCACGCAGCTAACTGACATGTATTCGCTGGTAGTGCAAAAGGCACCAGCGCTGTTTCAAGTCACCTCTACCAGTGGGCACAGCGGGAAGCAGTTTGGACAAGACCAGTTGTTAGTAAGTAACACCAATATTGCACAAACTTTTATTTTTGCTACAGTCTTTCCACGATTTCATAAGAAAAGTCGTTCGTCGAATCGTTCATCGAAAAGTGAGTGTAACAAGTTTTAATCTATTACTACCGTCCCGCGTAATCTTGTACTAAATATTTATACAAATACAAATACTTTATTGATAACACCAATGTTACAAGTCACTTCAAAATTTTAAAGATGTCATTAAATGGGTTTTAAATATAATTTTAATAGGTATATTTTCTATTTCAGTCAACAGAAGAGATGCAGAGACATGTAGCATCGTGGATCAAGCTTCAAGAGCTGATCTTCGTGTTGGGAGGCTCTCTACGGGATATTGAGAACCACTGGAACGACGGCACCGGGCCGCTGGCCGTCCACTTCAAGACCGAAGAGCTACGGAACCTGATCAAAGCTTTATTCCAGAACACGCAGATTCGCGCCAATTTACTCTCTAAAATAAAATAGTTTTCTTGTCATTATTCTTACTCATAACAATCAATAAACTGTGTTTTGTTGTTTTTTATTGCTGTTGTGTTATTTTTACTTTACATGTCTTTTATAAGAAGAAATATTTTTGCTTCTTTGCTTTTAATTCGAAGTGTCTCATGCCGTTGCCGACAATCGGTATATTGATAACTCGGTATATTGATAACTCACAGGACACACACAATCGGTATATCGGATCGGACAATCGGACAATCGGTATATTGATAACTCACAGGAATCGAACATCCTATGTCCTAAATTTTGCTAGTAGAAATTATGTAGAATTAGTGAAACTGCAAACATGTCATACTATGGGATCGTTTCCAAAAACTTTCAACCGAAAATACTAGCAAATGCAAAACGCCATAATTGTACAGAGAGAAAAAAAATGTCGAACTAATGATGCGATGATGTGTTTTCTTCGATGAATGGTTTATTAACACATAGGACGAGGCAGTATGGCTTTTCAGCTCTGGCTTGCCCGACAGATCAAATTATTTTTAAAAAAATGGTGCGATGAATCGATGACTTTGTCAATGTCAATTGTCAAGCATTTCTGTATTTGATTTGAAAACAATAACCTCAAAATTTTAAAAATTGTTATATACAATTATGTTTTAGACACTAATTTTGTGAAAATGAATGGCATAAAAGTGTTATTACATCGAAGGTTGTCCTGTGTTGTCAGCAGTCGTGCTTACGCTACTGCGAAGAAGAAAATACCCAATCCTGATGAAGAGGAACAGTTACCAAGTAAACACATTATACTTTTGCTTTTACAGAAGCTAGGCTCGGCTACATAGTTAATTTGGTCTTATTTTTATGCACAGATTAGAAAAAATAAATAAATTGAAAATTGCGTGGTAATCCACGCAATTTTCAATTTGGCCTTATTTTTATCAAATAGTGTGGACAAATGTGTGTATTGACCTTACAGTTTTTACTAGTCATACAAACAAACTCCACACACTCTAATACCTTCAAGCATTTGTGTGATGTAAGGTGTTGGAGTCTATTTGTATGCCACAGTTTGTGAGACAACCGAAACTCATTGGGCAAAGGAGTTCTTTAACATTCTTAATATTAAAATCCTGCAATTTGCTACTAAACATTTCAGTATTCAAGTACCCAGTAAGCAAGAGCTCAGATCGTCGAGTATATGTGTGGGGACTGGCTGAAACAGGTGCGCTCGGCATCCACCAGCCACGAGGCAAGCGAGGCCGGAAAGCATATAAGAATAATTTCACACTTGCTTGGCACCCTATGAGAGCAAGTTTTGCAGAGAGATTTGATGTAAGTTTTATATTCCTATAGAAATTAGCAAATAGGTGTTATGTGTGATCTGTACTATCATATTTGATCTTTCATTGGTTATCAATGTGCTAGCTTCTTTGCAGAAAAATATAGTATGTGTGTGCTAAATTTGATGTTATTACACACCAAAAAAAAACTAACAATTACCTACAACTCCCTACTTTTTATACATTATATGAAGTATAAAGGATTATTAACTTAAGTACACAATGCTGGTAAAATAGAAAGAATAATAAAATAGACCTAGAAATGTTTTTGAAGAAATTCTTTAAATGATACCAATAATAATATCAAAATCTGTTTTTTAGTTAAAATAAAAGATAAGACATTATGTGAAATGCAAAGTTAAGCAGGATTTTCGTCCTAGTTGGGAAACTATGTCATCCAATCTGTAGATCTTGGCTTCAAGTCACACAGTATGTATGTATGTAGTATTGACAGCCCCGTTGACTCATTGGTAGTATATCTGCCTTAAGAGCTGTAGGGTGTGGGTTCGATTCCCACTCAGGGCAAACAATTTGTGAATAAACAAAATGTTTGTTCTGTGTCTGGATGTTCTGTATGTATTATAAGTATGTATTTATTTAAAAAAAAAAGTATTTATGTATTCTATCAGTTATATGACTTCCATTACACAAGCTCTGCTTAGTTTGGGGGCAGATGGCGCTGTGTGTATAGTCCTACAATATTTATTTATGTACTGCCGCTGACTTTAAACTGTGATAGAAAATATATGGATAGGGATTTGTTGTTACAGGTTACACAGATAGCATGCGGATATGGTTTCACAGTATCAGCAATCGACACAGATGAACAGCACAAAGTGTTTGGCTCTGGCATCAATACAGACTCGCAGATCGGCTACCACGCACCGAGGATCGGCCATCCCCTGGAGTTGTTGCTTAGTCCTGCACCTATCTACATACCTTACAAAAGTTTAGAAACCAAAGTAAGTAAAGTAGCATAAATGGTTGTGTTGAGACTCCTTTAAATATATCTGCTTTTGTTTTAAGCCAAAATGTCTTTTGATCATAGATTTGATAAAGAGCATCTATCAAAGAAACTGATATCAAGTTTGCTCCATCGCAAGCTTGATGTTGCGGTCTAGGATGAAGTATGCTTACCTAGAAGAAATCTATTTTGGATTTAGACACCCAAATTGTACCTACTCACGGGATATACAGATGCCGGCAGTCAGTTCCACATCCTTGCTGTTCATATGAAAATGTGTGGAATCAAACTTTATTTTTTTTTATTGTTGACAGGCTAGTTGTTTGACCACAGCTCACCTGATGTTAAGTGAAGGTGTGGTCGAAGATGGTAAAGCACACCTAGCCTGGAATGGAACTGGCTCTCAAGTGAGGCTGCTAGAACACACCGTTAACGTTTTCAACTTGAGCTAGCCATCGGAGTACTAGAAAGTACCCTACCACCATGCTATGGTTTCCTCACGATGTTTTCCTTCACTGGCAGCTTAGCTCAAGCTCATTGTTGGGGTTTGCTTTGTACTTATAATTTTTTTTGTTACCTCAAAACTCCAATTTTGAAATTATTTTTTTTCTTTTAAAAGATATGCTTTTAAATTGGTCACAGATATTCCATATAAATCTGTTTAGTAGTTTAATTATTAAATCAAAATAACTGGAAAAAATGTCTTAAAAGTAAATGTAATTGCATATTTGGCCATCCTGTGACGATCATTATAATAGTCCCAATGAACTAACCTGTCTTCTTCATTATCAGATCATGATGAAACCGGAAGGTTGGCACCGTATTTATGTAATATAACCTAGCTGTGTTTAGTTTTAGCGGAATGGAGTCTGTTTTTTTTACTGAAATTATTATTCTTCTATTTAGCGAGTGACATAAATTGTACTTACAGGTTATCGGCATAGATGCAGGCAGAGCTCACACTGCGATACTAACGGACAATGAAGGCGTGTTCACATTAGGCAACAATGTGTATGGCCAATGTGGACGGAAAATCAACCCTAAAGAAGAGTACAAAGGAAGCATGCACTCGCACAATATTAGGAAGCTGGGCAAAGAAAAGATCACCGATGTATGCTGTGGACAGGATCATACGTAAGTGTTGTAGGTACCCATTTTAAGATGATTTATGTATACATACATACAACAACAACTCAATACTTTTTTTTATCATTGACTAGCTAGATGTTTGACCATAGCTAACTCGATATTAAAAGACAGAGTGGTTGATGGTAAACACATCTAGCCTGTAGTGAGACTGCCGGAACACACCGTTAGATGTTTGGCGGCAGATTTTCAACTTGAGGGTGGTAGCTAGCCAGCAGAGTACTAGAAAGTGCCCTACCACCTTGCTATGGTTACCTTCACCGGCAGCTCAAGCTCATTGTTGAGGTTTGAACCCACGCCCTTCGGCATGCGAACCGACAGCGCTAACCACTCGGCTATCATCGCTACAAAAACTAGTTATACTATACTAGTGGTCTTTTAACACAAGCTTTTAGCAATGATAGCTCATGATGTTTTCATTATTATTAGCATCTCACTTTCTATATTTTGCTAGCGTTAAATATTGAGATAGTATTTGATAAATATCAAGTATATGTATAATACGAGTCACAGTCATAGTGACATAAAGGCTAGGTACCAGCCTCAAGTTAAAAATCTATTGCAAAGCATCTAACTTTGTGTTCCGGCAGCGACATTTGAGAACTAGTTCCATTACAATTGTTCTGTGTGTTTACTATCTTCGTCGATACCGTCAACTAACATCAGGTAAGCTGTCCGTAGACGTCATCCTTTAAAATACATATAAAAGTACAAATTAATACTACATGACTGTTTTTTTTTCGCAATCCAATAGAAATTCGCTAATAAAATGTAATGTTTCAGTATATTCGTGACGGAGAGTGGCAAGGTGTTCGCGTGCGGATGGGGCGCGGACGGCCAGACCGGGCTCGGCACATACGAAAACCAGGCGATACCGGCGCTCGTGCAGGGAGATATCACCTCTGAGAGGATAGTGAAGGTGGCTTCCACCGGGGACTGTGTGCTGGCTTTGAACGGTAAGCCTTACATTTTATTGTGTCAATTTTAATTTATTTCAATGTTTATTGTACATATACAATAGGACTTGATGAAACAACTAGCCTGTCAACCATTAAAAAAAAAAAAAAGTATTTTCTACTAAAGAAATAGGGATTAAATTTCATTTACATTTTAAAAAGCCTCAAGGTATAGAATTAATTGGAAAATTAAAAGAATTAATATTAATTTGTATGACATGGTATGTAATTAGGTTATGTCATAGAAATTAATGGTTATTTTTTTAATTTCTCAATTCATTCTATACCTTGAGGCTTTTTTTTTTAAATGTAAATGAAATATTAACGAGACACTCCTGATTGTTTTTAAATGTAAACGCTATGAGATGAACAAGACACTCTTCTGATAGTAAGAGATAGCACTTGTCAACAAACATTGCAGCAACACACAGAACATTGAGTCCAAGCACTTGTCAACGAACATTGCAGCAATACACAGAACATTGAGTCCAATTTAATTCAAATGTGTTTATTTGTATTTTTATATGGGCCTTGCTGTTTGAAATAAATTTATTTGATTTTATAAAACAAAGTTCAGGTCATCACTACTTTGGCACTCATTACTTTGAGACTTCAATGGTTAGTCTTAACAGCCCTGTAATTTTGCTAGCTATAGTTCCTTTCAAACCGAATACAGTAATGTTTACACACTACTGTTTGGTGGCAGAACATCTGGTTGTGTGACCTACGTAGAAAACTAAGTGTACTAAAACAGTGTCTTTAATGTTACAGAAAATGGAGAGCTATTTGGATGGGGTAACTCGGAATACGGCCAAGTGCCGATGGCCACTCCCCATCAACAAGTCAACATGTCGTACGCACTGGCGAACCACACACGAGGGTTGGGGAAGATAAAGGACGTTGCTTGCGGTGGATCCTTCTGCATGTTAGTGAATGGTTAGTCACATATTGTTTTACCAAAGTTGTAAAAAAGCTTTTTAAATAGAAAACATGAACTTCCATGTAAAATGAAGAATTGATTGAAATTAACAATATACATTTTGATTTCGTAACAAGTTGACAATTTTATGATATACTGGCGGACGCCTCGCGGTTTCGCCCGCGTAGTTCCCGTTCCAGTTGGAATACAGGGTAAAAAGTAGCCTATGTCACCCGGGAGCTTCCCAACGCTGAAAGAATTTTTGAAATCGGTCCTGTAGTTTTGGAGCCTATTCAATACAAACAAACAATCAAATCTTTCCTCTTTATTATGTAACAGTAAAAGAGCAGTCTCTACTACATTATACTGTTTGTTAAAACTTAATAAGACTTTTTCCTTTTTTTCAGAGCAGGGCGACGTCTTCGTCTGGGGTTATGGGTTACTCGGCCTCGGTCCAAACGTCCAACAATCTGCTAAGCCCAAGTTGATACCACCCACATTATTCGGCAGAAATGAATTCAACCCCGAATGTGGTGTAGAGAAAGTGTCATGTGGTATATCTCATTTAGCAGCAATAACTAACAACGGGGACTTGTATATGTGGGGCAGGAACAGGCATGGTTGCCTCGGCATAGGCCATGCTAAAGACCAGTACTTTCCGTTGAGGGTATCCATTGGAGCTCATGTGTTGCAAGTGAGATGTAGCGTAGACCATTCAGTTGCGATATGTAAACCGTTTATGTAGTCATATTGTTAAGTTTTTGTAAAGACTGTTAAGTTTAATAAATTATTATTACAGAATTGTTTCTATGTTGCATGTATTCTTTTAGTTATATGGTTCCCATAGCTTTATTTAATTTGGGCCTATATGGCGTTGTGTGAAATGTTCTAGGATAGGTATTTATTATATTAGGTCAACTTTAGAAAAGTCATAAAAGTGGAGTTTCAGATTGTTTGGATCATGTCTTTGTTAAGGTCATATAAGACGTCTTAGATGATCACTGTAATAAAAGTTGTGACCAGAATTGTTTAACGTTTTCCTCTGCTTAGTTCAGAGGCTGAGAGGCGCCTTTATGTCGCGGCAATGTGAGTAATGTCCAATGCTTGTCATTATATTGGATTTTACTAAATAAAAAAAAATACTGGAAAAATTATACTTTTTTTTAATTTTTGATAAATATTTTATCAACATAATTATTATTAAAATTTAAGAGTAGTAACTAAAGGGGTTAAGTCGTGATCATATTGTCAGAAAAAGTCTCATGATATTTATTTATCCTAAAATGCTACTGATGTCACTTTTATTTGTTGATATTAGAAATAAAATTAGCAGCTCAAAATAACCTAAAAACCAATGAATATTTCTTCTCTAACATCCATTAGTTAGAGCCAGAGAATGTGAACTGATCGTGTTGATGACTCTTTGGTAGTGTATCTGCTTCAAGAGTTTTAGAGTATGGGTTTGATACCCACCAAGAACAAAATTATTAAAAAAAAAAATCTTATTCAAAGTGGGGGCAATAAGTCCTGCACTGTCGTCCCGCTTGGTGTGTATTGTGCATTTCCCCCTACCAGCGTCTACCCGAGTCAACCCAGCTCCGTGAAGTCACTGAGCGAGGCTCTGGGCCGCTGGCATAGTAGCTCCAGTGAAAAAAAGGACAAACATTTATATGAAGATCTTAATTTTTGTATTTCTTTACAAAAAAAGTATGTTAATATTCTATCTGGTTCCCATAGTACAAGCTTTCCTTAGTTTAAGGCTAGATGATGTATGTATCTAATGCTTATTGGAATCTTATGGATGAGTATGGAAAACACTGAAATCTGAAATTTGTGAAATTAGACAGGGATGGAAATACTGGCAGCAAAGGTGAGTGTTAATGCATATCAAAAGAAACCCTTTAAACCTTCACCCGAGTCAGTAGTCCTTATAGGCTCTATAAGGGTTCCCCTCATTGTAAAATTATGAATACGGCACCACCCATTGAATGCTAAGTAGTTTCGTAAGTCCTGGTATGGTATGGTATACATAATTACGTAGAGCTATATCTCTCAAAATATCATTACGATAACACATTTCTGTAATTTTGTAAATGTGAAAATTTTTCCTGTTTTTTTTTTTAGCTTTTGAGAATAACAAAGCTGTTATAACTACTACAACCAAAAGGAAAAAAAACTGACTAGGTAGAACTTTTCCTTTATTGTGGGTACTTTGGCCCTAAGTCAACACAAAATCATTGTTCATTTCATAAACAAGTTTATTAATCTTATAAATAAACTACAATACCTTAGCATAAATGGGAATTCACAATGCATTTCAGCTTGATGAGGTTACAAAGACCTGCTGTACAGCATGGAAAAAGGGTGGAAAACTATGTGTTCCAGTCTTTAGTGGAGAGAAAGTGTCATCATTACAAGTAACTAGCTTTTTATCAAATACTATTCAATCATTGCTTGCATTCATCATGAAATGGCTCTAAAGTACGAAAGTCTCGCCATGCTGGCGGCAAGAGGGATGTGTGGTGGAGATGGCAACCACACCTCTTGCAAGGTTCACTGAACAAATTTACATAACTATGTAACCATGTCATAAATGATCGTACTGCCAACTCTGGCAATGTTGGAGAGTAAAAATGTAGCATAGCTGCATGAGCATTCTCTGTAACTTTCCTGAAGACATGGTGCCGAGACTCTGTCCAGAGGTCTAGTGTCTCGCCATAACCCTTCACCATGACCCATTCCATTAGCAAACCTTTAAAAGCTACCACAGCCTTTAAGACATGACTCAAGTTGATTTGTACTACTGCATTGCTAGCAAATGGTCTCGATATTGTTATTTTCATGTCATTGTAAGATCTGTCTATATTATTAATGACAGTATCGACTTGTAGAGGGGCTACATTGTGGTTGCTCTGCAGTTTTCCGCGTCGTTTTGTGCTGCCGGAATTAATGTACGAGCGTTTTAGTGAATTTTGGCTCAGCAATGTGTGCGCAAAGGAACTGTACTCGTGGATTTTGTCTGTCCATTTGTAGCTGTTCACCAGCTGCGTGTACAAAGCCTGGCGGTCTGAAGTAGTTTCCTGGCTGAGAAATGTGGTGTTGCCGAGATTGAAGGGCGCTGTTGGTATGGGCAGTCCATTTACCGTCTGTTCTAGGTCTCGTAGATTGACATTAACATTGTTGAGTAGTTCTTGAAGCTCTAACAAGAACTTATCTTTGCCGTCGTCTCCGTGGTCGGCACGCAAACCATTCGATAGTGTTTCAAAAACGTGGCTCACACTCGATCGCAACGTCCTGAGTGAGGTTAGAGCTGAATTCAACTGCTCTACGTTTATTGTTTGATTCATTTTGTGGATATGTAAATTAATAATTTGTTCAAAACACAATTATAATTGAGAAATTGAAGAAAAAGCAAGCACTGAAATCTTGGACCCTTCATCAAATTCGTCTGAGACTGAAATATTTATAAACAAACGCAAACCATCAAATTCATTGATATTATAATTGTCAATGTCATTCAAGTAAGACAATTTACGTTCCATTTCACATACCGTTTCTTTGATTCACACCAGCACAAAGCCAAATCCCGCGATGGTAGTGAATAGACAACCGAAAAAACATGTAGCTATTGTTTTCCAAAACTTGTGTGTTTTGGGTCAACTCTGTTTTTGTAATCAATCCCACTGTTAAGCGCAGACCCTTTCTCATTGTAAAAAAGAACTTCACACATCATCGAAAACATTTAAAACTTTCAGGCATGTAGGTTCACTAGTATTTAGATAAATAGTGGTGCTTTCTTAGAAATCCGAGTAGTTAAGTGTTAAATGTTAATCCCAGTGTTCACACCAAAGCGGATATCGCTACTCTTATCACTAACTTCGTACTATTGGCAGCCCGTACACGTTCAATCATGATCACGATCCGCGATCCGCGATCATGATTTCAAAATTTCTAGATATTATGCGATCCGGAGCATCAGTCCGTCAATCCGCTTCGTACACGATCAGTCTGGATCGCGATCATTGATCGCGGATCGCGGATCGCGGATCGCGCGCTACGTGTACGGGCTGCCATTTGTCCGAGTAGGTATATTCTGTGCGATATTTACCTTTTATGGAGATAACACAACTGAAATTTAAAACTAATTTACCAATAATTTTTACAGTCAATTTCAAATGTTGAACCTTACAAGTAAACATAGATACAGACAAACAGTAAAGAACATCAAAATCTTTTACTAGATTTTTATGACACCCGTTGAACTTGCCTTACACAGATGCCTTCAAAGCAGAGGTTCGGTGCCTTTGTAGAGGTCCCGACTCCCGATAGAGGGCAGTAGAGGACGTCTCACAACCCTCGTTATTAAAATATTGATGCGAACCGTGGAGGTCAACGCAAGCGGCACCGTTACGTCGTTAAACTTGTTGCGTCGTTTATTGGGCGGAAAGAGGCGGATACGTCTTGTTTCGGACTTGTAAATAAGACTAAAAATGCTCACGCTCCGAGGGTATTTCTCATTAGCTACTTTCGTATAAACCTATATTTACTGCTTTTTCATCCCACAAAAATAACTTGAATGACAAACTAGAGCACTTTGTCTGTTTTTCTTTAGTACTTTTTTCGAGCATTTGACAAATAGTTAATGTCTGTAACAATGTTGCCTAACATTGTGCTTGACTAGGTACCTACGTAGCTACGTACCTACCATATGCGACTACTCCAGCAAATTAAATTAGATATATTAGTTCACAGCGAAGTCTAGGTCCTAAACAGTGACAAAGTAATGCGATATCGTTCTTTGTCCTCCTATCATTACTCCAATTCATTTGCGACACAAAGTATTTTCTTTAGAGGCCAACAGCTAATTATTTATCTGTGAAGTTTAGAAAGTAATATTTATTTAGAGGAACCAAAGATAAGGAAATTCAGATGTTGCAAGTTTGTCTAATTATGCGTTAGGAGTTTTCAGCGTGTCAAATTGCTTTCTAAAGAACATTAAGGCTACATACATATTTATGTGTAATTTAATGAATTTTATAGTGAAGAAAATTATTTATTATGTGTTACATATACTATACTATTAATTTTGTAGCGATGACAGCTAAGTAGTTAGCGCAATTGGATCTCACGCCAAAGATTTAAAATCCCAACAAAGAGCTTGACAATTTTTGTTGTTTATGTTTATATTGGTTATACTCTGACTATAGTTTCGGTCACATCTGGGAGCTTTCTTGACTTTTCTTTCTTGCTTTCTTGACTGTGTCTTGAGTAAAAAAATGTATCAAAATCACGTCAGTTTCCAAAGTAAAGCAGTAAAACCGTTATACTACTTGAACCACGCTTGTAGACTAGAATTATGCAACTATGTTTGCAATGTACCTATATTGTGTAATGCCAACTATAGTAATAAAATATTTTATAATTAATAAAAAAACAAATACATTTGATGACTTTGTGATAAATTTGAATTAGCCTGTCATGCCATTAATATTAAATATGTGAAAGTTTGGATTGGTGGATGGGTGTTTGTTACTCTTTCACGTAAAAACTACTATATGGATATTGATGAAATTTGGTATGGGGAGGTAGCTGATACCCTGGATTAACTGATAGGCTAGTTTTTATCCCGAAAACATGTAGCGGATAACACCGCGGGGAGTAGCTAGTATTCAATAAATCACGATAAAATTTTCACAATACTAATTTCTCAAAACAAGTACACGCGTACAACTTGCGTGTTCAAGTGCGTGTTCAAACAAGTACACAAGTACTTTTTGTGCAGTTTGTGATCGCGAGACGCTCCCACCGCGCCGCCCGGCGAGCCCCGGGGCGGTGGCGGCGGCGCCGGCGGTGTAATTGCGAAGGTCTACAAACGCACTCAGCTGGAACAACGCTCCCTCGTCCTGATTATAATACAACTACATTGATAATATTATTATGGCGCATGATTATAATTATCATTTTAGATAACTATTTTTTTTAACTTATAGGCTTGCGTTTGACCGCCATACGGGCGAAGATGCGGTCTACGATAGAGCACGCTTAGAGAAAACCGATTCACTCGCGACTTGAAGGTACCCAGACTGTATTCATCAGGGAACACCCACTCGGGCAGCAGATTCCAATGTCTAGTAGTGAAGACGGTCGTATGAAGAAGATGGAATCAAACCGCTTAGTTCGAGCTTTTGGAATATCAACCATGATGCGGTATAGCTATATCCTACCATTTACACGATGCAAGAAAAGTCGCGTGTTAAACCTGGATAACTTTGGCACAGAACCAGGATGAGCGGCGTTCAATTTGAGAGGACAACAATGGACGAGAGTGGGCTGATGTTAATGGTGATGATGATTTTCAGTTGAATTCTCTAAATAGAAATATCATAGATATATATAAAAGTTATGCTGATCGCAATTGTTCATTTTTAATGTCGCACCTATAGGTACGTTTACGTTTACGAGTTACATTTCTTTAAATAGTAGGTAGGTACTTGTAAAACAAAATAGCTTTTTACAGAATAAGCCTATATACTATAATACATTTTGAATAATTTGAGAAATTCAATGTTATGTGATCAAGTTGCCAAAATAAACTGCACACGTGCGAAGCCGGGGCGGGGCGCTAGTGTTTTATAAATTGATTACAGTCAGATGTTATTATCAAATAATCAGTTGGTTAGGTTTTTGAATATAATTTTTCTAATGCATTATGTGCCTATACGAGTAGGTACCTATATAATCATACCAGGTAGATATACATTTTTGGTGTGTGTGAGCAATGAAGCGTTTTTGTTGAGGGCTATTCGGCAATAAAGACAGCGCAGCGGAGAGCGGAGACAGGCGGTGCGGCGTAGGTGTGAAGGGCGGCGGAGGCCGACGCGCGAGGCCCGGGCGCGACCCGCGAGCCTGCAGCGCGACCTTGGGGCCGCTGCCCCAGTTTCCGCCACCACGCGCGGCCACCATCGATCCGGCTCTCCAGAGTGAGTTAGTACAGGCAGTCGTCGATCAGAGATCTATCGAGTGATTAGAGAAGTGAGGAGAGTCGCGCTCGCGGGTGCGGCGGGCGGTCGGCGCAGGTGCGCAGCATGGCGCGAGGGCGAGGGGGTGCGGGCCGCGGGCGCCGGGCGGCGCAGCAGTCCCGCGCCGGGCGCCGCTCGGGGCGGCTGCACGTTGTACGCAGGCCGCATGAGCGCGCCGTCGTGCTAGCGCAGCGTGCGCGGGTGTGGTATGCCCGCGCGTCGCCGTTATGGCCCCCATGCTGGCGGCCTTCGCGCTTCTGGCCTTCTTGCCCGGTGAGTGGCCCGGCCCGGCCCGCGAGCAACAGGCGGCCGCCGCGCCCCCGCGTTTGTTTACCCCATGGGGGATCGATTGATGGTGAGAGCTGAGGTGTTGTGAGTGATCAGATCCCGCGAGGACGCCCGGACCGCGTCCGCACGGACGACCGCACGTGCCTACTGCCTATTGATAACGGGTCAGGTAACGCTCGGGCACCCGCGGGGAGATAGGCGACATTGCTAGTCGTCGACAAATGAATTGCGCCTGAATTTTATAAAAGTTCTTTTGTTTAGGTACGTTTCTTTTTAATGAAACGTGAAAAGGAGCACGCGATGTGCTCATCCGCCCGAAGCGGGATACGAGGCTATAAAAAGGAAAAAGTCAGGTTTTACGAGGGAATCTGTACGTACTTACCGTAATGGTAATGATTCGGCCGCGTGCCCGACGTGGGAATTTTATAGCCACGTCTGGCTCCGGCTTACTCGGCTTTCAATTCTGGCTGCGATGTTTGAATCCTTAATACATACGTGTACTGTGGAAACTTTTTACACTTTCTTTTATTAAAAATTATCTAAATCTAAAATACCTTTTTTAAACTTACAACAAAAAAATATCAACCATAATAATTATGTTCTGATCGAGATATTCTATTCAACAAATATAGTATGTCGTGTTGTATCTCTACTTAAATCATATCACATTCTCACGGTGTGACGGGAACATTGGTCCCTTTGTCTTCTCGCTATCTCCGAGTCCCGCCCTCCATTATGTATCATCACTTCACAGTAATACATACCTCGCACAGTAATCGATTGACCTTTATCTCGCATATCGACACCACTGTTATTGATATTTCCCAATACACTCTCCGTGAACAGAACTCTACCCACGACATAGAGTGAATAACTGTCAATATACCTAAATCTATAAAGTAGGACGGTGGCGTAGCTTTCTTAAAAAAATTCAGCTATTTATAGACCAACATAAGTGTCCCAACCATTTTTAACTCGCTAGGTTATCAATCAAAAACAAAGACCAGGAAGCTGAGAGCATAAAACCAGTACCACTGTATTTCGGAATGAAATTAAAAAATTAAAAAAATGTACCTAACATTCCGAAATACGGTGGTACTCTCCTATGTAAAGAGTGGTCAGTCCAATCGGTATTTGATTCCACAGACTTACAAACGAGCTACAGCAATGGAGTTTCGCTACGCTACAAACGTAGAGATACCTACGAGATGTGCCTACGAGTATATATCTCTAACACTAGACAGACTTCACAAAGAGATTTACAATGATTGTTAGTCTGAAAGTAAATGAGGTCTTTGTCTCTATTTGGCTTCTACAACCAGGCATGACTAGGTATTATAAAGTTTAGTCCGTCAGCTTATCGTGGCATGAGACACCATTTTGAATTCCGTACCGATGAAAGCGCGCTGTAATTAAAATTTCCAGAGAGTTGTAATTCTGAAGTTTGAAAGTTGCTATTCGGTTGAATGGTCTATTTTAATGTAGGTAGTTACGGATTTTAAAATGTATGAGAAATGGTAAAAAGTCAGCGTTCTTAGTAAAATAAGACCTTTTGTATGCTTTAGTGCCTTTAACAAAACACAATTTCTTACCGTTTTACATGAAAACTCAATCGGATTGCCTACAAAGAGATCAAAGTATAATACATATACTTAGTTAATAGTTAGTTCTGTTAGTAGTTTTAAGCGGGCTTTTCGCAAGATTGACTTCACCGTCACTTAAAATCCTGACCAGTTTAGTGAAACACTTATCCTGTCAACTATAAAATAATCATTTGTTTGTTGTAAAATCCAAAATCATGTAGTAAATGAGGTTTTAATATGTAACCACTATTATAAATAAACAGCGATGTAAATACAAGTATGTTCAAGAAATATTTATTTATTTTGTGACTAAATTATGAATTACGTAATGACATTACAAAATTGACTTTATCACTATTATTAGGTATTCACAAACATAATAAGTTTAATTAAGAGAATTCAAAAATTGGAAAGCCTACTAATAAATGATTTTTTTTTTCCAAAAAAGTTTATAGTGTTTTACTCTGAATGATGTAAGAATTCTAATGATACCCCATACATCCAAATCCGATCAGGCATTTAAAAGTTATAGTGGAATAAAGAAACATACATACATGCACCCTGAAAACATTACGCTCCCTTTTTTGTGCAGTCGCGTAAAAATTCACGAAAATCATCTACAGAACAATCACGCAGATTGGTTGGCCGTTTTACACACAATTCTTTTATTTTCAGTTCTCTTTTAGGCGCATAGAATCCGTTGGCCCAGATTAGCAATTTTGCACCGCTTGTGCTGTTTTCGTAACTGATTTTATCTTTAAACCTCATTGATATTTTTTTTGTTTTACTTATGCGGGATACTCACGTTTAATTTTCGGATACTCCTGGTATAGTACCGGCCACGTCCGGTGGCCTTTATCATGGAGACAAAGCTGAGTACAACGCGCGCGCGGCCTCGCCTTGCGTTGTGCGAAGCGAGACGACAAAAATGAATCAAAATTAAGTCAGTTTCCATATTAATATGTATCTATTGTGATAACAATTTAATTTGATTCCGCACCTCATTAGTTTGAATCACTGAAGAGTTCCTTTCTTTATATAGTGGTCTGAATCCAGTGGATCGATCGCTGACGGGTAATGGCCACGTTTCCCTAGATTGCTTTTACGGCTCTGTACTGCCATCACAATTAATGGAAGGCATTAGCACGTCCTCTGTCATTGTCGTCAAATGGCCACTATAAGGCGGGTCCGTCGTCAATCTAACCTCACCTGCCTTGGAGCGTGTGGACTTGTGCATTTGATTAAATTATTCCAAAAATATTAGCGCTTAAGCGCTTGATGTAAATAGAATAAACTAGCATAGTATTTTCGTGTGGAACGATATTACGCTTGTGTCCACTCGTACACATTTCTAATAAATCATTCTATCAAACATGTTTAGTGAGACTAGTTTAGCTTTAATAAATGACTTGGCTGTTGAAACTAACCCTCGAAAGTTTCAAAGTAATGAGCGCCAAAGCAGCGATACCCTGGGCTTTATTTTGTTTTGTTCCGTGTATCGCTGCGATGGTCATGGTCATGCGTTATCTCTTACCATCAGGAGAACGTCTCGTTCCTCATTACTTTTACATAAAAAATATTAAAAAATAATGTAATAGATTATAATGTATGTTGTGTATTTGTATTTTGGCTTCATAAACCTCTAAGGGTGCTAAAATGCTATTAAAAGTTCTAAAGCATGACACGATTGGGTATCTGAAATATAATATCTGATGGAGTTGTTTTAGTTTCGTGTGTTACGGATGTGGTCACACACCTAGCCTGTCAAATAAAAAAAAACACTACAAATATGTAATAAATAACTATTTAAACTAAATTGACAACTCTACACAATTAAATAGAACGCGTACAAACGCAACGGAATGGATGTATTACGCATGCTTATTTGGAATTAAAAAAAAAGCGACAAAATCTGTTTTTTTTTAAACAATTTTACATTTTTTTGAATTGCGAAACAAATGTAACAAATTGTTCTAAACTTCAAACACAAGTTCATATTTTAATGTCTTCATAGCTGTAAAACATTGGCAGTCATCGCTCATGACATAGTCTCCATCTTGAGTGCTAAACATACATTACATTTTCCATCCATAACACAAATTATGCCTACTTCAGTTCAATCCAGAGAATTACGACTATTCTACATAAAATGGGGTCTACCACAACATTCCTTTCTTCTATTCTACAAAGGCCTGTCACTTGCCTTCTATTTCAAATCCACAAAGAATGTTTCCAGAAACAAGCTTACAGACTCTCATCTGGATGATGTACTCGTAATAATGGAGGAACAAGCCAGAATTTGACAGTTTTGAAAAAGGGTTCACATTATTAAAAATCACATTAAAAATAATTATGTTTTGAAAATTTGGTCTACGCAGGTGGCTTCATGATAACCTTATGTAATATAGGTTACAAGATGTATTCACAGCTTGTTTTATGGTGACAACTGTTTTTTATTACATTCAAGTTCAAGTCATTTAATCGCGTTAAATTGTAGTTACATTAGGTCTATAAGTACACACAATTTTCGCTTTAATTAGCATGCGACATTTGTTAGGTAATGTTAAACAGTAATTATAAAACTAATATAAAAATATGATACATTGGTATGGCACAAATATCAAATACGACAACAAAATACACAACTGAAGCTTAAAATAAGTTAACAACTTAAAAATATTTAAAATTTATAAACATAATTAAAATTATGATAAATATTTCTGAATTACTTTAAGGTTGGACTGTATCTATTTTCCTTAAATTCTAATAAATCTTTGATAGTATAATAATTACAGTCATTTAACCATCTAACTTAACTTTTCTTACGTAAACTTGAGTACGAAATTTTTGATAAGTAAGTGATTTAAGATGTTCTGGTATTTTATTGTATACTCTTAATGCCATCACGTAACAGTTTCTGTGGTATAACTCATTATTACACTGCGGGAATATTATTCTATTTGGGTATCTGGTGCAGTAGCTGCGATTATTTTCTAGTTTATTAAAAAGTTCTGAATGTTTCTTAACATACATACACAACTCAAAGATGTATAGAGACGAAAGTGGTAGCACCTTTAGTTCTTTAAAAAATGGCTTACAAGATTCTAGGGGGCCAGCACAGCAGATAGCATGGATGCACCGTTTTTGTGATTTAAAAGCTCTTTCCATTTCTACTGAGTTGCCCCAAATAATGATACCATATCTTAGAACTGGAATCATACTTACTTTACTTTGGAATTACGTTTTTTATTAAAAACTAAATATTTTTAGTTAGCGGCCCGCGACACCATAACTGATACGTGTATGTAGCCTTTATAAAAATGGTTGAGTATGGTTGAATTAAAAAATAAATAAATAAATAAATATCGTGGGACTATACACACAGCGCCATCTGACCCCAAACTAAGCAAAGCTTGTGTGATGGAAGTCAGATAACTGATAGAATACATAAATACTTTTTTTTTGTAAATACATACTTATAATACATACAGAACACCCAGACACAGAACAAACATTTGTTTATTCACAAAATATTTGCCCTGAGTGGGAATCGAACCCACGCCCTACAGCTCTCAAGGCAGATATACTACCAATGAGCCAACGGGGCTGTCAAAAATTAAGCGCTATTGTGTAGCAATAATCATCATTATGTGCGAGGGGTGCTTCGACGGCACATTAACTATGATAACCCGGCCTATACGAACGTAAGTACTCACTTAGAGCTTGTAGTAGGCGTCCAAAACCCTACGTCACGTGTTCAAGACGTGTTTCTATACCGACATGAAAGCGATTGCTCGATTCTGGCGCAAAGAGATTTATGTACAGGTTTTCTGTGGCTCGTCTGTGGACTATCTATCATTTTCGTGCCATTACCGTCCCCGACGCGCCTCTACCACCTACTATTGATGGGTGCCCATTTATAAATGTTAGGCGCAGCAACTATTATTTAACCTGTGTAGAGTATTTACTGAAGCACACTTTGGAAAACAGATGCTGTTAAACTTTTTTTACAATAGCCAAGTCATTTTATTAATTGAAAATAAACTTAAGCATTGTCTTTTAGTCTTACTAGAAAGCCCTGTTGGTTCATTGGTAGAATGTTTGCTTCCCGAAGGGTGTGGGTTCGATTCCCACCGAGGACATACAGTTTGTGGTATAAACAAATATTTGTTTTGTGTCTGGGTGTCCTGTATGTATTATAAGTATATATTTACAAAAAAAAGTATTTAAGTATTCTATCAGTTATCTGACTTCCATCACACAAGCTTTTCTTAGTTTGGGGCCAGATGGCGCTGTGTGTAATGTCCTATGATATTTATTTATTTTTTCTCATTAATTAGGTATATTTCAGACTAAGTTAGTACTTACATATCATATTTACGGATTATATGAATACTAGTTGCACCTCTGTGTGTTTACAGGATAAAACATACCCTATGCGTAGTGTTTACTTGGTGGTAGATCTCCTTAGCTGGAGGTCGTCTAGGTAGGTACCACCGCAGTACCAGTTATTCTGCCGCCAAGCAGTAGTGTGTAAACATTACTGTGTTCCGGTTTGAAGGGTACTGCAGCTAGCGGAATTACTGGGCTGTTGAGACTAACCATCGAAAGTCTCAAAGTAATGAGCACCAAAGCAGCGATGCCCTGGATTTTGTTTTGTTACTCAAAGTTCTCTGTATCGCTGCAATGGTCATGGGCAGGCGTTATCTCTTACCATCAGGAGAGCGTCTAGTTCGTCTCATTACTTTTTTACAAAAAAAAAAAGAAAAGCTATTACTGCATGCAAATGAAACATATCAACAAACTTGAGCATTTGTAATCCGACTATCCCACTTATATTATAAATGTGAAAGTTTGGATGGATGGGTGGATGTTTGTTACTCTTTCACGCAAAAACTACTGCACGGATTTAGACGAAATTTAGTATGGAGGTAGCTGACACCCTGGATTAACACATAGGCTACTTTTTATCTCGAAAAAATGTAGCGGGTAACACCGTGGGGCGCAGCTAGTATTAGTATGATTCAAGATTTTGATAACATCACATTTACAAGTGAAAAAAGTAAAGTGTGCCCCGTTCGAAGTTCTCTTGATTTTATTTGTACTATACTCATTTTATATCAGTCTGTATTTTAATTAAATTCACTTGTATCTCTGCAAATATTCTTTTTGTCCTACTTCCTCAAAAGATTTTCTTGCAAGAGCTATTGAAAATGTCTTTGTTTTCCTCGAATCGTTTTAGTGTTTTCAAGGAAAGGCAAGGAAGTGATCTTGAACACGTATTCTCGTACCTTTGTTAGTATTTTTTTTAATACTGATGTAGAATTTATTCTATGATACCTACTGAGATAAAATAGCATCGTCGTATCGTAAACTATAATTTGCAGATGGCCATCAAAGATCGGAACACGGTGATGATGGCCTTGAGTCGGGAGGAGGAGGCGATTTGAAATGAAAGCTCATGATGTAAATAGAAATAAGGATTGTGTGTATACCTCGAGCATTCATGCTCACCATCGAAGGCTCCTTCTTGCGGCGGCGTCGTGTGTCGGGTCGCTCTCTTCCCTCAGATATGGTTGAGGAGGGCGATGGCTGGCACATGCGTCATACTCGTGATCGGGTGCTGCTTGCGGGTCGCTGCTCTGCTCGCGGTATACACACAATCTAGTACCTACTTTAAAATTATTTCTTAGATTATCTCCATTTTTATAAGTCCGTGTGTAGAACTTACTGTGCTTTTGTTGGGATCGCGCCGCTCGGCCATCGTTTTCCTTTCATTAAGGGGCGAGGAAAAGATACGTGTAGTTCCTTTGATGTCGCGTGGTGTGGCGTGTGATGGGGCGTCCTGTGGAACAATACAATCGGTCGGTTGGTTTTTGCGGAGAATGATTTATTAATCTACGACATTTTGCCGGACTTGTTTTTTTTTTTGTGAGATAAGAACGTGTGACTTGCATTTTTGTGTTTGTCCATGAATTACTACTATCAGCATCGCGCGATTTTAATCGCTATCCATTAGTAACAAATTAAAAAGTTAAGATATTATTCTTTTAATTTTTGAAATTTGATAAAAGTCTTCGGCGAGTAAAACTGATTCTTAATCTTTAGAGTTTTTGGTTGTCAAGGTCGCTCCTTGGTTTCACAACTTTTACTAGACACGTTTGCTCCGCTAGTGTAAAATTTCTACAAAAAATACAACCGAATTGACAAGCTCCTGCTTTTTTTGAAGTCGGTTAAAAACATGGTGACATTCCGCATCACTTTTATTCATATTAAAATAATTAAGTAAAATTTCCCGCAAAAATACATTATTCCGCTCAAATTTTGACGTAATATTCTAATTATTTATAAAGTATTGTTATTTACGCTTTATAACTAAAGTATACCTATATATTGAAAGCGATACCGAAGAACAGCTGTTTCACAATAAATATCTTGTTGTAGATAACAACGGTATATTGTACCTATGACATTTTTAGGAAAATGAAACGAATTAAATCCAACTCCTCATATAAAGTGTTAATCCGGTTAAACCAGTAATTGTTACAGCGTGAAATAGCAACAAATTTTCGCATTTGCGTGCATGATATAGTCAATAGTAAATCCGAAAATATATGTAGCTTTGTATTTCTACGATTAAAAACCTACCTAGGTATATCTATATCTGACAGAACTTTTTACAAAGATACCAAAGTTAATCTTTCATCTGATTTTGTAATCTTTCTGAGTAGGTAGAAAGCAACAGTTGAAGAATTAGTTGCTGGGTGACATCGATCAAAATGAACGCCGACACACAAAGCAAACTTCGTTCAATAAATGTATCATTGCTAATCCGTCCACAAAAGAACTTTAAATCAAATTGAACCACTAAACCCCCAATAGTTTCAAAGAACCTCTCCGCTATCTCCACTTCTAAGACGCAAAAGCTTTGACGTAGGAACGTTATAATCTCGAACTTCTTATTGTTGAGCTCTCATAGTTTGAGGGTTAAGATAAGGTACCGACCGTCGGGTGGAGGGGGCATATTTCCAAATCCATCCTTTAAGGGATCATTATAGAGTGGTTGTCTTGTACCTACTTTATAGTTTTCAATAATCCGCGTGTTTAGAATGTACGGGTAGTTACGGCTTACGTTAATTGCGTACAGGCCGCAAGCCTACGTGCTACTCGTGTGTGATAATTAAATTAATTACAAAACGCCGTAAATGCCGAGGGGAAAATCAACAGAGATGTCACAGCTAAAAGCGGCGTATACTTTTTACACGACTTGTGTGTGTGTGTGTGTGTATGAGTTTTAAACCAAAATAAAAAGAAAAGTTGTAATCCAAGTAAAACAAAATTGCATATTTTGCGTTCCTGTGACTTTTGAGTGGTGTTTTCGGTCACTACAATACTCCCTACCTTCCGGCTACATGAAACCGGAACTCCGTAATAAAACAATGAAACCTAAAAATTATACTTTTTTTCTTCTAATTTACAAAATTTACTAAACTGCACTACTGATATGAAAACCAAAAGTGTTTTCCTTCAATGTGTATTTATATGACGTTTTGAAACTACGGACTGGGTGACGCGAAGACTCGACGTAGTTTCTCGAAAGCTGCACAGCGCAGCTATTCTAACTGTAGCTAATACATCGATTATTATACTAAGTTTAGTAAAAAACTAGTACGAACCAATTTAACTGTAGTGTTTTCTCTGTAGGTATTTTAATCTGACAGCGTGGCTTGGAGATGAGTAATTTTGGCATAAGTCTACGTATATACGTATAGCCGATTAGGGGTATATTGCATGGAAAATAAATTGAATTTAAACCAGGACATATTAGGAATAAGTCTTTAGAATTATAATACATTCTGATGTAAATTATCATTATTAATTATATAAAGGAATCGGTTAACGGAATTAATTTTCGTGTTAATTGCTTTGTGAATGATGTATTATACAATAAATAATTAATATGTACCTACATTATTATAAAAGTATATTATATAGACGTGCAGGACTTTCAGATGTCATCATTCTGAGTAATAGAATAGAATATAACATACATGCATTGCATATATTATGATAATTAAAATAAAAAAGGTAGACGACTTGTGGCAGTACAATGGCGGCTTTATTGCTGTGATATTCTTCCAGGCAACATTTTATACTATACTGTTTTTTTAGGTAGGTAACATGACGTTTACCACCAGACGAAATTCTTACAACATATTTCAGTTTCGTAAAAATCATGAAACATTATGTTGGTGTGTTTAGATGTGTTTAGATGTGAAACTTTTCAAAGGGTCGGTCCCAACCGGTCGCTAACTTTATTTAAGCACATTTTTAAAGCATATTTGCCAACAAACTGGTCAATCTGCAAGTTCACGTGCTGACAATAAATCGCCCTCGCCGACAGCGGTCCACCGCTGGACTACATGCCTAACAACAGAAAACATAAATCTGCGTCAATACCAATTAACTTCGGACTTCGGCCACAGTCCAGCAAAAACAACAGACTAGAAACGTGCAAAGAGAGGAACAATTTCAAATAGGCAGTAACTTTGCTATATACACATGTGGATGGGATACAAATACTGCAGTGAAGCCAATACTTTTCTGCTCTACATTTCTCATTACCCAAAACGGTCAAATACTTTCCGCGACAATTGCAACAGTCACATATTTAAAGGACATAGTGGATAAGCGTTCTAGGTCAGTTCACATGCGTGTGTTTAAACACCAACAATGAGCTTGAGCTGTCGGAGAAGGAAAACATCGTGAGGAAACCATAGCATGATGGTAGGGTAGCAACTAGTACTGGGCTGGCTAGCTAAAACCCCCAAGTTGAAAATCTACCGCCAAACACATAACGGTGTGTTCCGGCAGCCTCAGTTTAGAGCCATTTTCATTCTACGCTAGATGTGCTGTACCATCTTCAACCACACCACAACTTAACATCAGATGAGATGTGATCAAACGCCTTGTCTGTCAATCATAATAAAAGCCTAGAAGTGCAATGTCAAATAGGCTATACTCACCATTCCTATGTGGAATTTCTGTTTATACTAGATACAGCAATTTTAGTCATAGTCTAAGAATTATGAGACAATGTGTTACGTGAAAAACTTTTCCAATATTTCCATAGATACACAAAATAATTGTAATCTTAGATACAATACCTGTGACTATAGTTGTAATGTGTTGTGACCGAGAAGAAGAGTTTGCGACAGTACAGGGTTATTGATAGGAATCATGAAATGTTCCGCTACACAAGTCATGGACAGTTATCTTTTACCATCAGGAGAACGTATATTTTGCTTTATTACTTATCTATCTATACTTTTATAAAGAACAAAGATTTGATTTTTTGTTTGTTTGTATTGAATAGGCTCTGAAGCTACTGGACCGATTTGAAATGTTCTTTCACCGTTGGGAAGCTACGATGGCGCTGTGTGTAATGTCCTACGATATTTTTTTATTTATTTACACTATCCCCGGGTGACATAGGCTACTTTTTATCCCTGTATTCCCACGGGAACGGGAACTACGCGTGTGAAACCGCGAGGTGTACTACATAAAATTCAAATTAAGGTGGTTCGATTTCCATACAAATAAATTTTTGCCATTTATGGACAAGTGGAGCATAATTTTACAGCGAAATCACAGCTACTGACATTTATTTTGGTCTTTATTTGCGGTAAATCACAATTTCTTGAATAAAACAGCACCTTAAGTAAGACCTCAATCAAAACCACGTCAATCCACGTACACAAAGTTTTTAATGACACGTCGAAACCTGGCTACTTTGCAACAGAAAATAACTTCTGCGAGCGGAATACCGATTTTGTCACGATTGTCAGGCAAGAGCTCTCCATCTGCTATATTCTATGTGATAATATTTTGTAAGTACATAAATCAACCGAACTCGCCGACACGACTGCCGATGTGATTTTATGCATCCAATGTGCGGTTCCACCTCGCCATGTTCTATTAAATTTATTGAAATTCGATGTTAAATCGAATACTGAATTACATTATTAATGAGAATTAGGTTTAACCTGCAATTGCGCTAACGTCAAGCGTTTAATTTCACCCGGTATTTCGCAAAACTAAAATTAGTTTTTATTACAATAGTTCGAATAGCAATTTGCAAAATGTGATACAAGGATGTATCGTGTCTTTGCTTGTACACTTTCGTACTGCCTTTCGACTTCGTAGCGTTTATTACATTATATGTATGTTTACTTACCTATATGGGAGAACAATCGGGCACCTTTGTTCTAAAAGTTATAATTATTTCTTTACTACTCAAATAATAAAAACTTCGTTTAATAATAAATGTGATTTTTGTCATAAAGATACTTTTTTTTTTAAAAACCGATTCACTCACAACTGTAAATATTTATTTTAGAACACTGAACAAGCATCTATGTTCGTCATATATTAATATTTGTCCTCGGTGGGAATCAAACCCGCGTGCTACAAGTTATGAAACAAAGCTACTTCTAAATGAGCTAACTGGGGGGGCAGGATAATAAACTATAGATATCTTCACCATATTAATCCCGGCTCATTCAGCAGAGTATCAGTTGTAAATATGTATCAACAGTTGTTCCTTTCTGCTCGATCTGGCACAAAAATGCGGACATCGGCACGCTATCATCGCGACCGCAACATTCGAGGCCTGTGCCAAGTTTGGCATCGAGCCGACATACACAGCCATGTGCCACCACGACGCATCGAGTGGCGGAACTTTTACAATTATCTCCTGATAAATAAAGCATCAAATAAAAACCAGATAAGTGCTCTGAATTGCACACCAAGGGTTCCGTATACACTTGTTTAAAGATTCAAGATATTTATTGCTATAGGTATACTTAAAGATTCAAGATATGGTAAACACTCTATAGCTAATCCATGATGGTAATCGAGTCTACAATTACTTTTTTTACGTTTAATTACGTCGGATGTTCCGAGTATAGTTTTAGTCAAATCTGGTGGCTTTCTTCAAGGAGTCAAAGCGGAGTACAACTAACGTACGCGCGTCCTCGTTTTGCCGCAATGCCAAGCAAAACGAGCCCGCGCGCGCGAAACTATGGTCGGACTAGAGTTATAAAGCACATCATTCTATAGAAACATATATATTTTTTAACTTATTTCTACTTTACTGCAAACTTAACGTTATCTTTTGCGAACTATAAATGTAAGTTTGTAATATTCATATTTAAATAGGTAATATTAATATGTTAAAATCATACTTTTTTTTTCTATACTAGTGCTGAAAGATCGTGCTTCGTGCCAAATTTCATGATTCTAGTTCAACGGGGAATATCCTATGTCTTAATGTGTTTGATCTTCAGTCAAACAAACGGACAACGAAATAATCTTACAAGGGTTCCTTTATCCTTTTAGAGGTACAAAAAGAATAGTCATGCCCTTATAAAATCGCACACAAAAGCTACTGCATTGTGGAAATTAATCTCATTTCCAGTCTGCAGTAGTGTAGCTATGATGGCAGGATTACCTTGTCGATTAGCAATACTTATGTATGCGACAGGTCAAATAAGCGTCAGTATGTTTGTACTTCTTGTATCTATAAGTTTGAGATCTTTTTTTTTTTTGGTGGACAGCTAGTAAACTTGAAATAAGTACGTGCCTAGAAATAATGTATATAGGTAGTTGTATATACACATATAATGTATTATCATCATCATCCACAGCCTTCTTTATCCCACTGCTGGGTATAGGCCTCTCTCTTTTCATGCCATCTGCCTCGGTCCTGTGCCAATCTGGTCCAGGTTCGACCCGCGACGGTGACAATTATGTATATTGGAGAGTTTTTTTTATTTTTGATTACAAGGCTTGCGTTTGACCGCTATGCCGCCTGATGTTAAGCGAAAAGCATTAGACCGCTGATACCAAAAGTGGTCTATATCGACCCTCAGGGATTGATGACGACCGAGAGCAGGTCCACGTGAGAGAAAAAAAATTGTGGATTCGTGACGTCATGTAAACGGGGGTTTACGATAGTGGATCTCATTTAAGCAGGCAATGATTATAATTTTAACTTTACATTGACGGAATATCCATTAAAATGATTTGATGTTTAGTTTTAAGCTGAAACCATGACAAACAGACCTATGACGATAGTGCGTAATAGGTTTTGTCAACAAATTTAAATAAGTTTGTGAAAATTACAAAATAATATTAATAGCGAATTACTATATCTCATAAAATTTTGTAAGTTACTAGGATATTCAAATACACTTTAAGCTTGTAAAAACATATTATGATACCAGGTACCATCATGTAACCTAAGCCCATACGCGCAGTTGGAAATCAGATAAAAACACTTCAGAAGTTAATGAATTTGCAAAAATGCAACATTAGTTAGGTAGGGGACACATAACCGAAAAACATGGCATAGAGACAAAACCGTTTCGGGAATTCTGCGTTAGACAATAACTACTTCACAATGTTCTTGTACTCGATTAGTAATTTCTGTGGCCTAACATCCTATTGTTTTTTGACTACTTTATTTTAAAGCTAGTTTCAATTTCAAACCAAATGTGACACACTTTTCATCACCCCTGTTTCCTACTAATATTATAAATGTGAAAGTTTAGATGGATGGATGTTTGTTACTCTTTCACGCAAAAACTGTTCGTCGGATTTGGATGAAATTTAATATAGAGGTAGCTGAGATCCTGGATTAACACATAGGCTACTTTTTATCCCGAAAACATGTAGCGGGTAACACCGCGGAGCGCAGCTATGTAAACATTGCAATCCAACTTATTTAAAGTGTACGTACAAAGCAAAGACGGCTCAAAACCACAGTCACACCCAGTTTGCATGCAGAAATAATTAAAACAATCTAAAGTTTAGTAATGGTCTTTATGCTACATTCTACACTGTAGTGCTCTACACAGTCGTTTCCCAACTCAGTGTAACTTAACTCGTAACTTGAGGTCCACTTGTGAGCTGCTCCCGCAAACTAGGAGACAAATTGTCACGACAGCGGTGTCACGGGCTGCGTAACATAGTTATCATGACAAAGCAGACCCGCGATGGTTCACTCGGTAAGACGTGATGTCTCACTTATCTCACGTTTGTTTTGTATATCGATAGATAGATACAAACTCTTCATTGTGCACACCAAAAATAGAAAAAATATAATAGAAAATCAATTAATTTTATGAGTTAATAGCGATCTCTATGTAATTTAGTGATGTAAATTTTAATGCGAAGCAGTTTAGTTTTCTATGAGGGTTTATGTTTACATCTGCCTGATACAGCTAAAACAAAAATGTGTAGAAATGAGCCACGGACGATATGCCCAAAACACAATTTATCGATGGAATGCTTTAACAACAGCACCTTTGTCGGTGGTGTTCACGAAAAAAAACCTTTCTCGGTTTGCCGAAAACGCTCTTGCATAAATGATCAATTAAATGGAGCAGTATTCCAATTTTAATTCAAATTATATCGCTTGCACTGTGATTGATAAGATGAAAAATAGACATTTATGTTCATAACTTTTGCTAGGTACGAAATAATAATATCGACAAAGCTAGAGAGAGTAACAACTTGGTTATTTGTTTGTGGTAACAACCGCTGTAAAGTCATTCGTACAACGGTGTCATTATTAGATTCCACGTCAGTGCCCGCGGATCATTCCGCCTTGCCTCGTCATGAGGATATTTCCTTCACTGTCAGCTGCTCATTTTTTATTCCACGGATGTTATTCTGTTCGAGCCATTCTTTATATGGTTGCTTGTGCTTGTGAAGGAAAACGTCGCAATTTTCCTTTACTCGGCTGACAACTCAGCACGTTTCGTAGGTATTCACTTTCTGTGAATGTTTGCTTTTGCAAAAAGAGGTCACGAAACAAATATAACAGAATTATCTCAACATATCACGCTAATCCTATCTTATCCTACTAATATCCTATCCTATTCTATCCTACTAATATTATAAATGCAAAAGTTTGTGAGTATATTACTCTTTCACGCAAAAACTACTTCGACCACACCTTCACTTAAGATCAGGTGTGTTTTTTTTTTTTTTTTTTTTTTTTTTTTTTTATCCATAATAGTTTCGCGTTTGACTACACCCTGCCTGATGTTAAGCAGGATGCAGTCCAAGATGAAGCACGCTTACCTAGAAAAAAACCTGTTTACTCTAGATTTGAAGACACCCAAATTGTACTTCACGGGAAAAACAGACGCCGGCAGAGAGTTCCACATCCTCGCTGTGCGTATGAAGAATGTGGAATCGAAGCGCTTAGTCCGTACGTGGGGAATGTCCACCAAGTATGGATGGCGCTTAGGCCTAGTCTGCCTTGCCGTCCGGTAATAGAAAGGGGCTGGCGGAACCAAATTGTGCAATTCCGTGGCACACTCCCCGAAATGTATCCGATAGAAGACAGACAAGCAAGCGACTTTACGTCGGTGCTCAAGGCTTTGTAGCTGAGACGTGGCCAGAGCGTCGTCGCCAATTAGTCTCCTAGCGCGCCTCTCGATCGACTCCAGAGCCTCGAGCTGATACTTGGCAGAGCCGTCCCATAGGTGAGCTGTGGTTAAACACCTAGTCTGTCGACTATAAAAAAAGGAAAAAAACAACGAATTTGGATGAAATTTGGTATGGAGGTAGCTAAGACCCTGGATTAACACATAGGCAGTTTTTGTCCCGAAAACATGTAGCGCGGAGCGAAGCTAGTAATATTAAAAATGTTAAAGTTTGTGAGTGAGGATGGATGGATGTTTGTTACTCTTTCACGCAAAAACTACTGAACGAATTTTGATGAAATTTTCAGGCAATCTTCAGTTTAGTCCAGCGGATGATACTGTGAAGTTTGGTAGCGGATTTTTTTCAATAATGTTCTCATGCGGAACCGGTGCAGTCCGCTAGTAATATAATAGATACGAAAGTAACTAGTAATAGGAAGCTTGCACAAAAGTTGCCAACTTCTCTGTAGCAGAAATCTTGTGATTACAGAGTGTAAAGCAGCTCAGAATGACCGCGAGTTGAAAGGGAATATCTGAGTAACTGTCGAGGGCTAATTGGCAAGGCTTACGGGGCGGCTTTATTAACTGTATTTTTTACAGTCACAACTGTGCTTAGTAATGGTTTACTCGTGTTTTTTGCACAGTAGATATTCATGCGGTTTTCCACATTTTCTCTGATGTTTTAAGAAAGAATTTACTTTTGTATACTTTTTGCGTGTTACTAAGATATATAACTTATATATATATATCCTTTTATCAATGGATATACCTAATTTCACATAATAGTAATCTATTTATATTTTAACTAGCGGCCCGTCCCGGCTTCGCACGTGTGGACATTTATCTAACTATTATAAAGAGGAAAGATTAGACTGTTTGTTTGTTTGTTTGTATTGAATAGGCTCCGAAACTACAAGACCGATTTAAAAAATTCTTTCCCCCTTGGAAATCTACACTATCCCCGGGTGAGGCTACTTTTTATTCCTGTACTCCCACGAGAACGGGAACTACGCGGGTGAAACCGCGAGGTGTCTGCTAGTTTTTAAATAAAATTATTGTCCGAGTACCACGAAAATAGCTTTTTTAATTTAATAAATTTGATAAATTTAGGATTTTTGAATAAAACAGTAGAAAATAAACACAAAAGTAAATGCTTGTAGATGTGATTTCACTGTAAAATTACGCTCCATAAATGGCAAAAATTTATTTGTATGGAAATCGTACCCCCTTAATACATAATTATGTGATTTAGGAGCAGTAAACTTTTTTTATGGAAAAGCTGTTTTACACAAAAAAAAAACAAAATCAACCATTAAAAAAAATAATCAAATAAACCCTGCACATTTCAGAACCTTAACAAACACAGAGATTGAGCCTGAAAGCGTATTACATTTTCATGTGTCTTTCCAGAGTCTCGGAATAAAGCAAAATAAATAAATAGACTACTTACAAGGAGTAAATCACTCGGAATCTATTACTTGAGCCAGTAATGATATTACCAACCCGAGTCGTACCTACGGGTAAAGTATCTTACCTACACATAAGTATCTTACGCATCCTCTAGGTAAAAATAAGAGGCAAGGGAAAAACGTATGTACTTGCATGAATATTTCAGTGAATGTGCCCGGGTATAAATTCGTGAGGGCCCGTATTAAAACCACTAGCAGTTTTACTCTTCGGGGTGTGCAAAATCTTTTAGGTGTGCTCTTCGGCGATTTTATGTGTCGACTGGTGACGCGGAGCTGCCGTGGTTTACGTCGGGTTTCGCTGTTTTTTTTCCTTTTGTTTTGGCGTCGCGTTTTTAGCATTTGCCAGTGTCAAGTATTTATATATTTTCAAGTATCAAAAGAAAAATAAGTGTCCTCGAAGCTAAAGTTATAGTCGAAGTCCAGTCTTGATCAAGTACAGTCCGTGTCAGTCAAGTGCAGTCATGCTTTAGTAAAGTAGCGGTGACTTTACTATAAAGCTTCGATGGAGTTTTGAAAGCAACACGAAAAGTTATGTTTCACCATATTATATCATTTTCTCACACTCGCGCTTGTGATTCGATACTTTATGAATAAAACACCACCATTTTTATGCATAAACACTCGACAAAACACCAGATTTGGAAAAAAATACAATGGGGCAACGCGACTCTTTCCGCGTTCCCGCCAAAACTCCTTTTGTTTTGCTGTCGCTATTGTTGCTTTTTAGGGATCAATGCAAAAAAAACCTTTGTCAAATCCGCGTGTTCTTTTGACTTACAGAATTAGAAAACAGATTGTGATTGAATGATTGATTGCTATTGATTTAAGAACCGCTAAGCAATGGAATTTGCTGCCCGCGGGGGTGTTCCTTAGTAGATACAATCTGAGTGCCTACAAGTCGCGAGTGAATCGGTTTCTTCTAGACATGCATGCACCGTAGACCGCATCTTTACCTAACACCAGGCTGGTTGGCGGTAAAACTTTCACACTATCCTAATGATATAGAGCTGTGGGGCGTGGGTTCGATTCCCACCCAGGGCAAGCATTTTGTAATATAAAATAAATATTTGTGCTGTGTCTGGGTGTACTGTATGTATTATAAGTATGTATTTACAAAAAAAAAGTATTTAAGTATTCTATCAGTTATCTGGCACGCATAGTACAAGCTTTGCTTAGTTTGGGGTCAGATGGCGCTGTGTGTATTGTCCTACGATATTTATTTATTTATTTATATTATAAATGTGAAAGTTTGGATGGATGGATGTTTGTTACTCTTTCACGCAAAAACTACTAAACGGATTTGGATGAAATTTGGTACGGAGGTAGCTAAGACTTTGGATTAGAACATAGGCTACTTTTTATCCCTAAAACATGTAGCGGGTAACACCACGGGGCGCAGCTAGTTTGTAATAAAAAAGGAAACTACGTCGGAAAAATGAACGCTGGCAGAGATTTCCACATCATCCATCATCAATTCTTGGTGATGTGAAATAGAAGCGTTCAGTCCATGTATGACTTGTTGAATCAACCGAATTCCTTCCACGAAGCAACAAATAAATACAACAGACATTCTAGTCTTTATCCACAGTTATTATCAATTTAGCAAAGAAAAGAAATGTTTATGACGCTTCCCTTATAAAAGTGTATTAGCCTATCAGTTTGTTTACGCCCTATTTTATGGGTACAATTCATAGTCTAGATTTATTGCTCTCGTTATGGCACTAATGTGATAAAATGGTACAGAGATTATAGTAAGGCGTCTGTGTAAGAGGAAGGAAATAAAGCAGGTGTAAGTATACTGTGAGTAGTTTGCGTAAAACGTTTTGACTACTGGTAAGTCAGATAATGGCAGCTTTTTACCGTATTTAGGTATTATTTTGTAGCGATGATAGCTCAGTGTTTAGCGCAGTAGGTTCGCATGTCGAAAGGCGTGGGTTCAAACCCTAACAATGAGCTTGAGCTGCCGGTGAAGTAAAAACATCGTGAGGAAACCATAGCATGGTGGCAGGGTACTTTAGTACTCGGCTGGCTAGCTACCACACTCAAGTTGAAAATCTGCCGCCAAGTACCTAACGGTGTGTTCCGGCAGCTTCATTTGAGAGCCAGTTGCAATCCAGGCTAGGTGTGCTTTACCATCTTCGACCACACCTTCACTTAACATCAGGTGAGCTGTGGTCAAACACCAAGCCTATCAACCATTAAAAAATAGCTTCACTTCAATAGATGCTATTATCCTACTACTGTTATACCTAAATGTGAAAGCTTGTGAGTATGGATGGATGTTTGTTACTCTTTCACGCAAAAACTACTAAATGGATTTGGATGAAATTTGGTATGGAGGTAGCTGAGACTCTGGATTAACACATAGGCTACTTATTATCCCGAAAACATGTAGCCAATACCGCGGGGCGCAGCTAGTAACGATATAACGCAGGGGTGGCAAACCTTTATTAGTGAACGTGCCATTTTCTATAGAACAATAATAATAACAATGCTTTCAAATAATGTCTATTACAATAATTTAGCTAAATTAAGTAAATAATAGCGTGAAAAGCAAAAAATAAAACTAGATTCCATTAAATGAAAACTTTGCGCCCGAAATATTTGCTGGTTACAATCATCGAGAAAGAATATATATCGGTGTTAGGTTTCGGTATAGCTAGGTTCGGTATAGCTAGGTATTTGACCACAGCTCACCTGATGCTAAATGACGATGTGATCTAAGATGATAAGCACACCTAGCTTGGAATTGAAATGGCTCTCGAATGGCACGCCACGCCAAAACACGCCAGAGCAAGTTCAAAGTTTATAAACGACAGACTTATTAAAATAAATATGGCTGTATTTTCGTAGCAGTCTACGAGTATTTAATAAAAGCTGCAATGTTTTCTTTCAAAATTGGATTTAATGCTGCTATATTTTCTGCAGGTTTGTTTTCTTGAATTTGTCCGCTCTCCGTTGATTCCAGAGCACCTATCGGGTCATAAAACATTTATGATGTCGCCGTAAAAACGTCCTGAGGTACTCCATCGACGACGCAATTCGCCCTCGATCTGTTCATCAATAGGGGCGGATTTAGGGAGTGGAAGGGGGTTGTAGAGTGGTACCACACACAGAGGTGCGACTAATACGTAACTACCAAAAATTCTGTACCAACAAAATTTTAACATAATTTTCTCGTATTTTTTTTTTAATTCTGTGGGTTTTGGGTTTACTATATCAAAGTTACGTCAGTTTCCATAGCGATTTAAATAAAGTTTAATTTTGCCAAAATATTATATTATCGTTATGTAGTATCTTTTTAATTTAAGAGAACTGAAATTGGTATCAGTCACGGTTGGGTGAATAAGACTGCCTTGTTAGTTACTTTGGTAGAATAGCTGTAGGGTGTGGGCTCAATTCCCACCAGGACAAATGTGACGATAAATGTTTAAATAAATATCGTAGGACATTACACACAGCGCTATCTGACCCCAAACTAAGCAAAGCTTGTACTATGGAAGACAGTTAACTGAACTCATATAGTTTTTTTACATACCTACTTACAATACATACAGTACACCCAGACAAAGACTTACTTGGTGGTAGATCTCCTTAGCAGGAGGTCGTCTAGGTAGGTACCACCGCAGTACCAGTTATTCTGCCGCTAAGCAGTAGTGTGTAAACATTGCTGTGTTCCGGTTCGAAGGGTACTTACTGCAGCTAGCGAAATTACTGGGCTGTTGAGACTAACCATCTAAAGTCTCAAAGTAATGAGCGTCAAAGCAGTGATGCCCTGGACTTTGTTTTGTTACTCAAAGTTCTGTGTATCGCTGCAATGGTCATGGACAAGCGTTATCTCTTACCATCAGGAGAACGTCTCGTTCGTCTCATTACTTTTAACATTCAAAAAAAAAAAAAAGAACAGAACAAACATTTGTTTATACCACACAATGTTTGCCCTGGATGGGAATCGAACCTACGCCCTTCAGCTCTTGAAGCAGACATATCAATGAACCAACAGGACTGTCTGATGCAGTATGGGCATTCACAATAGAGAAAAAACTGAGATGATATCACTGAGAATGTATCTTTGTTCATAGAAGTAATGTAAGTCAATATTCACAGCGCATTTTTTGTCTTCGACCCATCAAGTTGATTACTGAGTTCGTTCATCTCGTCGATCAATCATAATGGTTTCGGGCAGAGAAAAAATATATTACCTTCGTTTATTGGGCGTCTTTGGCCGCGATCTCCCCGCTGCAGGCGCGTGATAACAAATCATCGGCCCACCACTTCCTTATTAATGACTTTTCTCTCGCTCTCTCTACTGTAAATAAAAGAAAAGTTTAAAAAGTTGTAAAAATGAAAAAAGTTGTAAAATGTGAGCGATTGAGAATAAAAACCGCTGACAAGAAACTTATAGAGCTTACAATACAATCCATTGTACTTTTACTTACAAATACAATCGTAGAAACCTTGGAGTAATAGTCACAGTCATAGACATATTCATAGTATGCTAAAAAGTTATAGTAGTATGTCAAAAAGTTACTAGTGTATTCCAATCTTGAGAGAAAAGTATTTATTTATTTAATTAAATAAAACAGAACATTATAATAATCATAAAAATAATTACAGAAATAAGATCTTCAAGTATTTAAAATAAGTAAGCGTAAAATAAATTAAATTTCTTAAACACTACTGTGTTCCGGTTTGAAGGGTATTGCAGCTAGCGAGATTACTGGGCTGTTGAGACTAACCATCGAAAGTCTCAAAGTAATGAGTGCCGAAGCAGCGATGCCCTGGACTTTGTTTTGTTACTCATAGTTCTGTGTATCGCTGCAATGGTCATGGACAGGCCTTATCTCTTACCATCAGGAGAGCGTCTCGTTCATCTCATAACTTTTTACATTAAAAATGTTAAGTACTCAGAGCAGATATGTGGTACATTTCCTAATGAGCTTGTATTGGAGCCATGTAATAAATGGGCATCTAATTATGAAGGAATATAATAAAGAGCGATTGATGGGGGCATGTAATGTTGGGGGCGTGTGGGTTCCGAGCGTGGGAGAACCCAATTGGTTTCATTATTATGTTCGATTGGTAAGAGGTAATGTTTTGAATCAAATAATAATCATTTTATATTTATTCGATTTAAACAGACGAAAGGTACGACTTTTATTAAAGTGTGCTTGATTAGTATATGGGAAAGTGGTTTTGGTAAGTGAACTAAACTGATATTTACTTGTACAGCAGTAGATAGTGGTCTTGTAAATCTGAATGTCTTGACGTTTGTCCCTAAATGCAGTGCTAGTGTTGGGTCTGATAGTTCCGAATAAATAGTGATGTAATTGTTGTTTCTACCTATTTTGATTCGATTTTTTTTTCTATTCCTTTCATTCTAGGGAAATTTCAGTGGGTCACTTTTTTTTTTTGTCCTTTGGCTTCGCTATTGTGTATTTTGCCAGTGATGACAATTCAAAAAAATCGGTCCAGCCGTTTAGGAGTAGTTAGGTGACAAAGTGACAAACACGTATAGATGAATTATAATTATATATTAAGATGTAATACAATGCTGCAAAATATTTTCTCCGCGCTCCGACCACAAAACTTAGAATTTAGTAAAGAAAACGAAGCAAATAAATATATTAATTAGTTTTTAAAATGTATTTGCGTATGATAAAGTCTAAGTACCTCACGTACTTACATTTTATTAATGTACTCAAACCTTCATGTAAGAAAATATTTCCATTACAAAATTAAATACTATGAAGAGGATGAGATCGAGTTAATATCTAATTCCTATAACCTCAATCCATGCGTCGGACATTTGACTTTATGACGCTCATCTTAAGTATCAATTTCTAGCAAGGGGAGCCGGGGCAACGCAGCCTCTCTAAATTAATTACTAGGGAATTCGAACGCCTGTATGTGGGTAAGTGGGGAGGGTGGTGCACGAGGCGGTGGTTTGCGAGTAAGCTTTTATTTTGTCAACGAGAACGGGGTAAAAGGTTTTATTATGTACTTGTGGAGAAAATATGATTTTTCATACAGATTTAAAAAAATATAAAAGTTGTTAAAAGATGTTGTTTTTTTTTTAAAAAAACTAGCTGCTCTCCGCGGTGTTATCCGCTACATGTTTGCGGGATAAAAAGTAGCTTAAATGTGTTGTGCTACCCCCATACCAAATTTCATTAAAATCCATTCAGTAGTTTTTGCGTGAAAGAGTAACAAACATCAATCCATCCAAACTTTCACATTTATAATATTAGTGGGATAGCCTTGCGGTTGACCGCTGTCTCGCTTGATGTTAAGTGAAAATGCGGTCTATGGTCTATGGAGACTTGAAGGTACTCAGACGGTATCTATCGGGAAATACCCACTCGGGCAGCAAATTCCAATGTTTAGCGTTTCGTACGAAGAAAGTGGAATCAAACAGCTTAGTTCGAGTTCTTGGAATATAAACAAAGCCATGTAAAGCGAAGTTATTGTCCACTTTGGAGCACGTTTGCCTAGAAGAAATCGATTCATTCGACTTGAAGGCACCCAGATTGTATCTATCAGGGAACACCCGCTCGGGCAGCAAATTCCATTGTTCAGCGGTTCGTACGATGAAGGTGGAATATAACCGTTTACTTCGAGTTTTTCGAATATAATATGAAGCGATAGTCAATGTATAACCTCGTTTCGGCTTATCACTACCGATCTACGTAACCCATCACTGATGTATTAATATAAGTAATACATTCCCTTGGGGTTAATCAGTCAAACAGAGTTCCTAACTTGTTTAGATAGTTAAATTTCTTGAAATACTCAAGAGACATTAAGCGATTAGCGTAAGAATGCATTAGACACATCGAAATAAATACTAACAAAATAAATAAATATCGTAGGACATTACACACAGCGCCATCTGACCGCAAACTAAGCAAAGCTTGTACTATGGGAGACAGATAACTGATAGAATACTTAAAATACTTTTTTTTTTTGTAAATACATACAGTACATCCAGACACAGAACAAACATTTTTATATCACAAAATGTTTATCCTATATTACATAGCAATTTTTACTTAAACACCCTTTTTTGTGAAAACCACCAGCCCCGAAAGAAGCTAAGTGGTTATGATTCTCTAGCTTAGCTTATAAACTTACAATACACACACACAGACACACACTTTTATTGGAAACTTAAAAAAAAAAAACAAGCCTGTTAACGATAAAAATCGGTGCTTGGCGACAGATTAATACAACTTGAGAGACAAGATTTTACTGCTACATTTCTCTGTCTACCATATGCCAGAAAAAAACAAATAATAACACAAAAGCGGCTTATAAGATTGTGTTCTGTTTGTGTTACCATCGGAACAGAATCGTAAAACGATATCTTCGTCCTCTAACAAGAAAAACTACAATGCCTCACAAAACGTGAGCTCACGGAAGCGGGCGGACTATTCCCCAACATTTTCTCATACGTTTCTTGTTTTTCCTAATTATTCTGTCTACTATATCATCCTTTTAGTTCCGTGTGATGTATACCAGATATTTGTATTTATTTATCATGGGAAAAAGGAAAATATTGGCGAAAACACGCACAATATTATATAAGTATTATTTGGCAAGGATTAAAGTCGTGCGTCTCTTTTGTAAGAGAAAATAAAGAATGGAATAAAGCTGTTTCTATGTAGAGATCAGATCGCGCTGAGAAGTCAAGTTCTACTTACATAACTGACGAACTATATAGGGATCTGGCTAAACGTCTGCGATCAAAAATTTAGCATTGCCATCCCGAGTGGCAATGCTGCCAGCATTCTGGCCACATGCCCCTCCTCTGGCAGATTGCTAGATTCGGTTTTGTTTTTAAAAGTTTGTAAACGGTACACATATGATTTCACAAGTTGATATATTTACATAATTTTTAAGATTGTTCTATAGAGAAAAAAAAATACATTTTATAACGTTAATTAAAAAGTATGATATGTCATATAAGTGAAAAAAATTAAGAAAATATTGAGCTAAATTGACCCAATAAGTGCAATAGATATACTTACATACTTATCCTTTTTACAAATTAAGTGAGTATATGTCAAGTTAATATATGATTCTCGGAATCCTCATTTATGTGTAGCACATAAACGGAGCCTCCGCTGTAGTATGTTATTGTTGTTGTTAGATTGGGTTAAGTACTCGGATATAGCTTCATTCATTAAAGTGTAATTGTAAGGTTTTTTTGTACAAGTGACTTGTCTTTAACATTATTGTTACTTGTGGCCAAAAAATATTACTGATTTACTACGGCAGTATAATAAAATATAATCTTATAAAATACAGAGTTAATAACCATTTATTTAAAGTACTCAAAATCTCCTTCAAATTATGCACATAACGTAACAATTTGATTTCATATTTTTCGTACGTTCAGCGAGGATGTGGAATTGATTCAAATGTGGAAGGAAGTACGAGATATGAGACTATTGAAATCCAGAGTAAACAGGTTTTTTCTAGGTAAGCGTGTTCCGACTGCATACTGTTAACAACAGGTAGGGAGTGGCCAAATGCAGAGCTATTTTGAATTAAAAATGAAATAGTTTTTTTTTTATATGTAAAAGTAATGACACGAACAAGAAGCTCTTCTGATGGTAATAGATAACGCATGCCCATGACCTTTGCATTAAAACACAGCAGTTTGAGTAACGAAACAAAGTCCAGGCCATCACTGCTTTAGCGCTCATTACTTTGAGACTTACGATGGTTAGTCTCAACAGCTCTGTAATGTCTATAGCCCTTCAAATTGAAACAGCAATGGTAAGACACAAAACACAGTAAGAGATTTCGTCTGTCCATGACCGCGATACACAGAACTTTGTGTAGTAAAACAAAGCCCAGGGCGTCGCTGCTTTGGCGCTCATTACTTTGAGACTTTCGATGGTTAGTCTCAACGGCCCAGTAATTTCGCTAGCTGCAGTACCCTTCAAACTGGAACACAGTAATGTTTACACAATACTGCTCAGCGGCAGCATAACTGGCACTGCGGTGGTACCTACCTAGACGACCTCCTTCTAAGGAGATCCACCACCAAATTTATCTTTCACTGAAGATAGGCTTGCGTTTGACCGCCAACTCGCCTAATTGTGAGCGGTCTACGGTGGAGAACGCTTGCCTGGAAGAATGCGATTCATTCGCGAATACAACGCACCCAGATTGTATCTAACAGGGAACACTCAATCGGGCATAAAATTCCATTGTTTAGCGGTTCGTACAATGAAGGTAGATTCAAGCCGTTTAGTTCGAGTTTTTGGAATATCTACCATGATCCGATCTGTCCGATAAAAGAATAGGCAAGGTCGATTTAGGTCATAAACTATAGTAAAGCTATTTTAACGTAAGCCTGTGTTGTCGCACTTGTATTTGCCGCCTTGCCGAACGCAAAACAATCAAAGTCTATACCGGAAACTACGTGCCAGCTGTTGATGGGTATCACCGTAACGGAAACCGGGATGCTTTCGCTTCTCTTCGTTCGTGATGGTCCGACCGCTTGCAGTCACTTGGCTCCTAGTCGTCTTCGAGAACACACCTGCCTGAGCTTGGCTGTTATTAAGTGTAAATTATATGTAGGTGTAATATTGTGTCCAAATGTGTGTCTGTCTATATAGATAGATACACAACGCAAGATACTGTTTATATAAACAGTATCTTGTATCTAGCAATGAATTTACTCGTATATGTAGTTGACAATAACCTGTGTCGCTTTTACCTGCGTATCATCATGTTGGCCCTTACCGCCAACGCCTTCCGCTAAGAAAGCCTTTGGATACTTGTAACCTGAACACTGGTGATTAAAAATAAACATAAGCGAGTAGTAGCAGTAGTCGTACCTATTTAATAGTGATGTATGTATCTATCTTGTATCGTTCACCCCAACTAACAGTATAAACAGGGCGAGCAAACACGGGATAAATGGAATAAGTAATTCCAGCCGTGTCGATTCCCGATACTAACAAAGTGGGAGCTTAAGCAGCTAATTAACAATCTATTTAACGAGTAAACACATACCTACTCGCGCCGTGGGAATTAAATTTTAATCAATTCTGTAGTTGGCGGAATCGCGGCGTAGTGATGTGACTGAGAACTTGAATACGACAATATAGCCTTTGTGCCGCGTTTCCTCTGGTTAAATTAGTACGGTGAATTGTCAAGTGCCTATGAGTACTCGATTATATAGCATAGTAGATCTTTATAAATAACTAGTGTTTTACTCCGCGGTGTTACTCGCTACATGTTTTCGGGAGAAAAAGTTACCTCCATACCAAATTTCATCCAAATCCGTTCCGTAGTTTTTGCGTGAAAGTGTAACAAATATCCATCCATACATCCATATGCACAAAAAATGCGTTTTAAAAAACAAATATATATATAGGCTTACGTTTGATTGCTATCACACCCGATATTAAGTGATGATGCGGTGTAAAATGGAGCACGCTTGCCTAAAAGATACCGATTCACTCTCGATTTGAAGACATCCAGATTATATTCTTCGGGGAACACCCACTCATATGACGTATTTCACTGTCTTGCGCTCCGCACAATGAACGTGGAATTAAATCGTTTAGTTCGCGTACCTAACGTTGTGCTCCAACAGCATAACTTGGAGCCAGTCCATTCCAGGCTAAGTGTGCTTTACCATCTTCGACCGCACCTTCACTTAACATCAGGTGAGCTGTGGTCAAACACTTAGCGTGCCAACATAAGTTAAAAATAATGTGATCAAAATACCTGAGCAACGTTAAGACGCCAGTAGTACCTCACTAGCGTACAGCGAACGAGTCTCCCGGTAGGCCGAAATTTGCATGAAACATTGGATATTATACAGATATTTCGTATTCTATTAATGCTACAGCCTTCAAAGAGGCGGAGTTTGGCAGCGGCCGGCCGGGTATTTTGTATAATTGTAGTCGATTTGAATTCTATCAAAGGAGACCGGGAAGTCTTTTTTGTAAAATATGACAATTATATTTATATATTTTTTCACTTTGCAATCAAGCGTTGCTTTAAAATACAGAGATCATTTTCGTTTAAACTATCTATACTTTTAATATTTTCTATTTAGTTTTAAGTTTTAGTTAAATGCACCATGTTATCTATATGTTGTTTGTATGTTTGTAATCATCATGTATGTTTGTAACGAATAAACTTAAAAACTACTGAACCGATTTCAGTTTCGATTACCAAATTCATCTTTGGGAAAAACGTCAGAGATGCTTACGTGAAGCTATAGTAAGACTGAAAGTCCTGAAGTCCTTTGTATATACAGTGGTTAGTAGTTTTTGTACTATGCTATACAGTGTCACACTCGTAAGTGCTAAATTGCTGAGCTTAATTTTTGTGCTATTCTAAGTAAATTTTATTTAATGTTTTTGCATATAATCACAGAATATTATGTTGAAAACGTACTCTGTCCTTGAAATACAACCCTCGTGCTTTGTTTGGTGTCCAATAATTACCATTTTACAACGTTGAATTGTAAAGTCAAATATCACTTCTGGATGGGCTAAGTTAATTGTATGTTTTCTTTCTCTGTACTCCTGTAAATTTAATTTATAATTGTCTTTACTTTTTTAAATCTTAGTTAAAAATTAATTTCGTATATTAGAATTAGAGTAATGAGCACAATTCAACGGAAACGAACCATCAATTCAAGTCCAATTCAGATCTTTCACTCGAGAATTTCCCTCCATAAGCCTGTTTGATCCCCGTTCAATAATCCAGTTAAATATCAAATTACTTTGCGAAAGTATCGGAGGCTCATTCCACAAAAGCGGTCTCGAATCGCAAAAACGAGTTTTTTCCATCCGAGACTATTCAATTTGAGAAACGGCGCATACAAATTAAAAAGTTCTCGATGTTGGTATTGGATAACGAAGAAGCGAACTTACCTGAGACTTTTAAAAAGAAGATTAGGTACGATCGAGTTGTGCTTTTTTGTTAACACGCTCGGAGATTGGAAGAGAAAGAATATTTTCACAACGCTAATTGTTTCTTTTCGTGTGAAAATTCTCTGCAAATGGAACGTTAATATTCTGATATTAGCTGCGCCCCGCGGTGTTACCCTCTACATGTTTTCGGGATAAAAAGTAGCTTATGTGTTAATCCAGGGTGTCGGCGTGTGTCGGCTACCTCCATACCAAATTTCATTAAAATTCATTCAGTAGTTTTTGCGTGAAAGAGTAACACACATTCATCGATCCATCCATCCAAAATTTCACATTTATAATAACAAAAAATTGTACTCTGATAAAATGTTTCTTAAAATACAACTAGTTCAGATATAGTGAGTGGTCGGCCCTAGTGTCTAGATTAATACGCCGCCCGAAGGTTTCTGCTATAAGCCATAAGTTTTGCCTCTACCAATTACTCGAAGAAGTTTTCACTTCAAAAATAATCATACCTTTCCGGGTATATTCATGTTACATGCTTATTACTATTTTGATATTACTGCTATATGCTATATTATGCTATAATGCTATTACCGCTAGTCTACATTACAACTATTTTTTTTTCCTGCTTTTACTACACTTTTTGTTTTAGCCCCATTTACCCGATTTCTAGCGAATTTGCTATTAGTGCTAATGGGTTTCCCATCTTAAAGACACTTTCCTTACAAGTGGTAGCAAAAAATACCATTAGTAGGTACTGACCAGTCCGCGTCCTGTACAGTCACCTTGATTTTTATAAAAATTGTATTAACAGACCGAAGTTACCCGCGAGATCTAATGTCATATCTTTAAGGTGGTTCGATTTCCATACAAAGAAAATTTTTGCCATTTATGGACAAATGGAGCATAACTTTACAGTGAAATCACAGCTACTGGCATTTATTTTGGGCCTTATTTGCATTAGCAGAAAATCAAATTTATGAATGATTTATGGATTTATGATTTTTGAATAAAACTGTAAATTATGCTAATAATATAATAATATAATCTATTGTTTTATTCAAGCAATTGTAATTTACCGCAAATAAAGACCAAAATAAATGCCAGTAGCTGTGATTTCACTGTAAAGTTATGCTCCATTTGTCCATAAACGGCAAAAATTTCTTTGTATGGAAATCGAACCGAATCAAAATTATGAAAAAACTAAATAATTTATTCTATATTTTAGGTACCCCCCCTTTCTTAATGGTTATAATAGTTTAGTATCAGCAACACAATACAACGATATCAGTGTGGTAACGTCGAAATTTTAAATCAAAGGTTACTCTCCCAGACAGATTCAATTTAGCGCCAACGTCGAATGAAAAACAATTCTAGCCGTACCTATGTATCTTGTTGGGGATATCTTTGTTGTTGTTCCGATATAGCTCGTTGGGGATTTTTTTATGACAGCGATTTTAGCGGCAGCCACTTTTGCTGGGTTATTTATGTTCTACGTCCGGGGAACGTTTTGTTGGGCACGGCCGGAGTTTAGTCGTTTTGTCGCCGATTCTAATAAGAAAAATGTCCTTCCCTTTTTTTGGGAGTAGCGGAGTGTCTTATCTGAAAAAAGCCAACGTATTTTAGGAGCTAAGTTAAAGATTTGCCGAAATTTCGGGACAGCTGCCGCAAATACGCTTTTGTTACTGTATCTGTAGGATTTTATGTTGCTTATTATTAAATTTAATCATTACTGAGAGCGGACTGCGAAGGCGCTTGATCTCAAGCCATAGCTGTTAATTCATCGGTAGTATGTCTGCTTCAAGAGCCGAAAGGCGTGGGTTCGATTCCCACCCAGGACAAACTTTGTGGTTTAAACAAATATTTGTTCTGTGTCTGGGTGTTCTGTGTTTATCATAAGTATGTATTTACAAACAAAAAAGTATATATGTATTCTATCAGTTATCTGACTTCCATGGTACAAGCTTTGCTTAGTTTGGGCTCAGATGGCGTTGTGTGTAATGTCCTACGATATTTATATGGTTGACGATATTTATTTGATTTATAACATGGTAGGATACTTTCCAGCACTCTGCTGGCTAGTTACGACCCTCAAGTTGAAAATCAGTGCTAAAGTGAAAGTGCAAAAAAAAAGTGCTTTACCATCTTCGACCACACCGTCACTTAACATCAAGTAAACTGTGTTCAAACACCTAGATTGTCTACAGTAAAAAAAAATCCATATTTATGTTTTTTTTTAAGGGTTAATTTTAACCCTGAAAGAAACATCACAGTCCTCTTTTGAGCAGTCGTGTTATTAAAATATACTCTAAAGCGGTTTTTATCACTAAGAGTGATTGCTTCCAGACATTCAATTAAATAAAAGACAACCAACCTCGTATATATATAACCATTAGTTTGCTCTAGTTTACTGTTAATAAAACCTCATTTACACCCCTGCCACCAATTTCCAGCTTTCCCTATTCTTCTACTTCTTGTCACACGCTCTGCTATATACGTGTTTCGTTGCTCCATTGAATCGCAAGGCAAAGAAAAAATATTACACAATACTGTAATCTGTTTTCCCCACATTTTCTAAAGAAATCCAACCCCTGCAAGGGATGCGTTGAACAGTGAACAAGCAAGTAAAATAATACTTAAAGGGATATTACACTCGAGCCAAGATCCTTTCGGTCGTTACACGGAAACTTGGACGACGAGTGTGCTCTGGGAACCGGAACCGAGCTTTAGAATGCCGATAGAATCTGTAGGATAGTAAAAAGATTAGCTGTAACAAATGTTTTGTAGATTGGTGCAACAAAACCATGTATATAAAATTACAAATATGTTTAAGATATTAATAAATTGAGTTGGAAATGTGAGTCCACGCCTACGTCTTTTTTTTTAATACTGAACTTGTTGTCTTTCAAACAGAGAAGTTATATTCGGATTTATCACAAAAGCGATGTATCCATTTTTTTTCATTCGCACATCGAGGTTGTGGAACTCTCTGCCGGAGTCTCTGTTTCCTGTTAGGTACAATATGGGTGTCTTCAAATCTAGAGTAAATAGCTTTCTTCTAGGTAAGCGTGCTTCATCTTAGACCACACTACTGCTTAACATCAGGCAGAGTATGGCCAAACGCGAACATATTAATTTTTTTTTTTTGGAAAGTTTAGAAAAAATCCGATGAGACTTCGTAGCTAACGTAGCACCGCTACGATCACGTAGCAGTGCTACGAGTTCTACGATATATAATATGTATATTGTATAAGACATATATCTATATTGTATGAGTTTTGGCGAGAACGCGGAAAGTTAGCGACGCTGCATTAAATTATTTTCCAAAAGTTGTGTTTTTTTGAGTGTTTATGTATAAACATAGTGCCGAATTACGTGCGCTAGTGTAGGAAAGTAATATATTACTTTAACATTCAAAAAAATTTAGATGTTAGTTTTTAAGTTTGTTTAACATAAATAACTTTTTATTTATTACAATAAATATGTATAAATTATAAAATGTCATATAACATGAAATTTTTAGTTTTTAGGTGTTTTTGTTGTATAATATTAACAACAAACTTAATCTCGAAAGAAGAGACGCTTAGAGCTGTGAAGCACTACTAGTATTATGAAAATGGCAGTGAAGCGTTCATCTCTAGTCTGTGCCACTTCAGTAGGCACTTTAACCAGGGTCGGATTCAGATTCGCTTTATTATTGCGCGCCGACCGAGCGGACAGGGGACGGACTTTTTCTTTTTATTATATTTAACTTTATTACCTTCCAGACGCTTTATGTTGATGACGATATTACCACGATTATTGTTCGCGATGAGAGATTTTAGTAAAGTGCTTGCAGTAAATTCTAATGATATTCAATTTGTAAAAAAAGTTACTAAAGAGCGATAGAACTGTGCCAAATATTAAAAAAAAATACCCAGTGGTCGAAAATCGTCCCTGCTTATTTTGCTGAAAAAAGTTTCTATAACACGATTGTGACGTTGACAGACATTGTGATTGTTTATACAAGGTCATTTTCAATTGACCGGACACCGCTAGCCTTGATAAACATACATAATTTTTTTGCGACATTTTAGTGTCCCTAGCAAAAAACGAAAGTGTAAAATACTCTAAATAGTACTGTCTTACACGTGTGAACGTGTGAAGTACATAAGTGGTATTATAAATAGCTATTAGAATGTATTTTCGAAAAGAAATGCGTATTCTGTCAAAGCTGCCGGGGTTACTACTCCAAAATACATAACTCAAAAGTTTCATACAAACATAACAGTACGACGATACTAAAATTGGTAGAAGTACGGTTAAGCGTTATTTAAGGCTATCGTGGATAGATCATATCGTCATTTCTTTTAGATCATTGTGCTCCATTCTTAACTACATCGTCACTTTCCATCATGCGAGTTACTGGCAAAACGTACATCTATTTTATGTAAGAAAGAGTTTTTGTAGAGGAAATATTGATCAAAAATTTTAGGAGTTCATGATTATATTTCTATTTTAAACACACTATTGTGGTGTGAAACGTGACACGTGCAAGTAATACCGTATTACCAACTGGTGGAAATATACGGTAATACTTGGTAATACGGGCGTATGTGCTTGAATGCGGGTGATAAGGTATTACCCGCGTAATGCGCCAACAAAGCTTCTATTGTGCTTCTGTACAGCTTGATGACACAATTTTGAAGAAAATTGCCCTTTAATATCTTGGTAACCTTTCCTTACATGTATCTTCAAATGAAATGTTGTATACAAATACAACAACATCAGTACCTACGTATTATAATATATGTATAACATTATTATTTACTGTCTTCAAACTTTCAGGCTAAGCAACATTCCACGCTAGATGGCAATCTAAGCCTTTGACTAAACCTGACGCCTCCCTTGTTATAAATACATATGCATATAAAAAAATACGTAAGTTTTTGTATGGTGATGAGTTAATTGCGAAAATAAATAACACAAATGTACACAAACAGTTTTTTTAAACTATAATTATCACTCGGATGATGTAAAGATTCTAACGATACCCCACACGTCCATATCTGTATAAACATTTAAAAGTTATGATGGAATAAAGACACTCAAATACATACATACGTGAACCCAGAAAACATTACTTTGGGCAGACATGTAAAAATGTGCATTGAATCGTATAAAATAATATAATATTAAAAATACTGTGTCCACCTATAGTAAAAAAGAAAAAAAAACTACCACGACTCGACCAACTTGAGAAAAATAAAATCTACATTTCAATGATGCAGCCCGAGATTTCCAACGTAGCAACAATTTTCAATTTAAAACAGTACTGGGAGGGCTAACTGTTCGGATAAAGAGTTCTGGGCCGATAAACTTCTACAAAGAATCTGTTGACCCTTTCCAGTGAATATTTTAATTGCCTCTGTTATTATCTGATGGAATGAGCAACTTATAATAGGTACTATGCTTTGCTATGCTATGCTCGTATATGCGTTCATCACGGTCGAGATTAGTTATGTCTTATTAAAGTAGTGGTGGCTTCGGTAGAGTTTTGGAAGCAACACGAAAAGTTATGAAAAAATGAAAAAGAAAAATTCTTAACGAATAAAACATCACCATTTTTATACAACAATAGCTGTGCCCCTCGCTGATACACGCTACATGCTATGTCTATGTGTTAACCCAGGTTCAGTAGTTAAAGTAAGGTAAGGTAAGGTTAGTTCCGAAAACCAGCGCTGCTGAGAAATCGGCAGCACTAAAGCTGAGAACTAACCTTTTTTGTCGCACTGGACACTACAGCGACCACTTTTTATTATCATTGCTTATAACAGAGCAACTAACACGATGAAATTCACAATCTAAATTCATTTCATGCAATGATTTACTAACTGCGAGTTAACCCCTTAGTGACCGCGGGTCTAACCACCAAAAACTATCGGCTACCCCGCGCGGGGACGGCGCTTACGGCACGACGCGACGCCCGGTAAATAAATCTAATCCAACCGACATAGCTCAGCGCTGCACTCACTGCAACCATATAAATTATTCATTATACAGTCCGGAAAGGCACATGCATCTTGTATGTCGCTCTAGCTTTTGTTTATTTATTTTAGCAAGACGTTTGCAGACCGAGTCGCAGGCAAAACTGATTGTGAATGCAATACTCGAAAAGACTGTCGCGAGACACGCTCTTTCACATCTTTTCTTTGGCACCGGTACGCGACAAAATGCTGGAGTTGTTTAAGTTTTCATAGCGTTTCCCTGTTAGAATGCGCTTTCAAAGCTTTAACAAAGCTATAAAGTAACCCGATGGCGGTATGAGACTACAAATGAGATACCGTCCACAAAGAAGCGAGTGGGTTATTTATTTCTTCGTATTATCAGAGAGTACAAATAAGATATTTGCCGCGAGAGGGTATTGTGTTGCTATGGGTTTAAATTATCTAACTTTTATAAATCAGAACCAAAATTTATTCCGTCAAAGCCAGAGGTGGCTCCGTTAACCGTTCGTCCGTGGCGTTAATAAATTATGTTCAAACTGCGCTAGGTCGCAAGTAACCGTGACAGAGCTTAACGGACCGGAGCCCGGTACAGGGTTAAAATGAGTAACGACTTCATTGTACCTTTGTATACGGGAAGCAAATTTGTCATCATTTAATTAGTGTAATGTGAAACGAACTTTTTCATCGGTGGTTGATTTTTGAAGTTATTTTTAATGGTTGATAAATAAAAAAAATCGTAGGACACACAGCGACATCTGACCACAAACTAAGCAAAGCTTGTACTATGGAAGTCTGATAACTGATAGAATACTTAAATAATTTTTTTGATAGGCTAGGCTAGGACACAGCTCATCTTTTTTTTTCTGATTTTAAGTAACGGCGTGGACGACGATAGTATACACATCTAGCCTAGATTGGAACTGACTGGACTGGGTCGGAACACACCGTTACTTGGCAGATTTGGTAGCTAGCTAGTTGAATACTAAAAAGTAGACCTTGATGTTACGGTTTCCTCACGATGCTTTCTGCGACCAGCAGTTTAAGCTCATTGTTGGAATTTCAACACGCGCCCTTCGGCTATTGAACAGACCGCGCTATCCACCGATCTAACCTATTAGATTTCAAATAGACACCTAACATCCATTCAAAAGTAACGTCAAAAAGTCATTACAGTCTTAAAATTAATTGAGTATTTTATTGTTATCGGTACCCAATAAGTAATACAGAGATTGTTCCCACAAAATCAATATTCAGCAAACAATACAGAATCGACAAGACCCGCAGATGCTCATCGCGTTACGGATAAGAATCCTTTACATAAATAAAGAGCACAATCCCAAACGTCAGCGAAGGTAAAATCTGACAGTTACGCGCAGAGATTCGGTGTATTTTTTTCGGCGACCTTTTCTAGGCCCTTAAGGGTGCCCTTTGAGGGTGTCATATCATGACAAGTGATCTGCAGAAGCTTACGGGTCGGTGATAAGCCGGCCGAGGTGCGAAGCGGTTACATTGAGGTAAACTCAAGTAACGTCGACCTTCATGTTACCTTATCAAAGCGATAAGGTAATTAGGATTAGAGAAAATTACGTAAGCTGAACAAGAACCGAAATCATTTCGGTTTTATTCTTTGGTTGTATGAGCTTGCATTTTTTATACTTATATATAATAACCCTTAATTGTGTGTACACGTTAAAATTAGATATATTAAAAATAAAACACAAACAAGAAACTTAATAGCTTGTGCTATAAATGGCGGTCTTATTACTGAAAGTTATCTCTTCTATGATACAATAAACAAAAAAATATTGAAATAATGAAGTATTACAAAACATGATAGCAATGAATTTTCAGTTTTTCGTAAGAAAAGTAACAGTTTCTCGCCTTTGATGATTAAAACATCACAATTACCAAAAATGAAACACAGTTTTTACAGAACAAATTAATTAGATTTAGCAAGACCTTTTTTATTGATTACATGACAAAAGACTTTGAATTAAACGAGGGAACTCTTGAAAATGGACAAAAAAGCGAAAATGCACGAACTCGGGTTCGATGCTCCAACAGAGTTAACTTCGTCAGCAAGTAGGTATGTCTGGACTAGCTGCGTAGTGTTGGTGCGCATAAGTAGTTGAATTTAATTAGTTTTTTAGCAAGTTAAACCCTTAGTATCGTAAGTAAAGTTTTTGTAATTATAATAACGTCATTACAGTATTTTTGGACGAATTTTATACAGCGCTATCTAGCCCAAAACTAAGCACTATATGAATATCTTGTACTATATGAACTTACAATACATACATCGTGATACTTAGGTATAAAACAAAAAAAGTGGCAAACTTGTGACGACCACTTGATGGTAAAAAGTCATCGCGGCCTATAAATACACCTACAATACCTGAGTTGTACCTTACCTTACCTGTTTGAAACAATGCATATCATAGATCAGTGCTAAGCCGAAGGTAGTAAGTTACACAGATGACAGGCACGTCGCTAAGCAATCGACTCAATCAAACGCTACAAGGCTTCCACGCATCTACAATATGTGGGAGACACTTCTGGCGATGGCAGCCGCGCTGGTTCGATAGTAAAACCGTGATGGAAGAATAAACCCAAAAACTTCTTCAAAACATTCCCTATGTACTTGTTAAATACATCTTTATTTGTCAGTTTAATGTTGGATCCATTCAGGCGTTACTTTGGAGAAGTTCATTTTGAGTATTAATAACATTAAATAAAATAAAACTAAAAACCCCCGACAGGTGTATAATATTGTACTAGTCAAGAAATTTAATTTGATACTCATATTGAGGGAGTTGTGAAAAAATATGTAATTCGCCATTTTGTGGCGGCGGCCATCGTGGATCGATTTTCATTGAACATAGCTAACATAAATAAGCTCCCGACTAATTAACCTTTCAAACAAAAAAATAAAACGAAATCAAAATCGGTTCATCCGTTCGGGAGCTACGATGCCACACACACAAACAGACACCTCAAAATTATAACACACCGTCATTTTTGCGTCGGAGGTTAAAAAATAGGTAAGAAAATCATATAAAATATGTTTTTCCTAGGCGGCAACCGAATCCACGCCCCCCAGTTTATAAACCAGTTTTGTGCTAACTGCCACTAGACTCAAGTAATAATAACGCAATTTTTTATACTGTCTAGTAAATCACTTTCTATGAGCGAATTAAAAAATCCGCATTTAAACTTGGCTCGTTTCGAAGAAACCCCATCTCGTACATCACCCGTGTTAATTATAACGCTACATAATTTAAAGAGTTTCCCGTCTTACGAATAATGGCTACAAATTTTGCAATTAACTTCACAAATAAGTGCATGATAAATGAGTCGAGGTAATGAGCTGCCATTCAAAGTCGTACCGCCGCAGGCGGCGTATGTTCTAAAAGATATATTATTTATTAAAAACTATATACTCGTACGCTAGCTTCGAGTATATAATGCGTAACCATCTTCTCATGACATTTTGACTGCCCTGTTAGCTCATATATGTAGGGTGTGGACTGTGGGTTCGATTCTTACCCTTGACAAATATTTATGTGAAGATAGATATTTGCTGTATTTTGTATGTTTTTTTAGTAATATTTGTATTCCATCAGTTATCTGGTTCCCAAAGTTTAAGCTTTTGTTTAGTTTGAGGCTAGATGTAATGTGTAAATGGTCTGTCCTACGATATTAAAAAAAAAACCGGCCAAGTGCGAGTCGGACTCGTGCACGAAGGGTTCCGTACCATTATCTATAAAAACGGCAAAAAAATCACGTTTGTTGTATGGGCGCTCCCATACAACAAACGTGACCCTTAAATAATTATTCTGTTTTTTTAGTATTTGTTGTTGTAGCGGCAACAGAAATACATCTTCTGTGAAAATTTCAACTGCCTATCACGGTTCATGAGACGGACAGACAGACAGACGGACGGACAGCGGAGTCTTAGTAATAGGGTCCCGTTTTACCCTTTGGGTACGGAACCCTAAAATAGAAGCACTCTAATTTGCATTTAGCAATCTAGTTCCTTCTGGAACCTGCCGACATTATCCGAATATATCCGAACACATCCGACTGGAATAGTTTATAGGCCATATAAGTGAGCAAAAGTGACGGCCAGTGCGTATATTTTAGACGGAATATTGTACGACATACGAGGAGTTGGTGATTTATCTCGTGACGCTAACAGATATTCGAAACTGTGCGTTTGAAAACTGATAAGAGCTTCATAAAAAGATAAGTTTGGAATCATATTTCTTTATTTCGATTTGTAACTCGCTTGCTTAGAGTCTTGTTCACTTATTCACACATTGTCGTATGACTTGTAATCGTGATTTTATCAAAACATTTACATTTGTATAAAGATAAAGGCAGGCATCCTTCGTTTTGTGACAGAACATCTAAACATCAAATGCTTGTTCTGTGTCTGGGTGTACTGTATGTATTATAAGTATGTATTGTATTACAAATAATTCGTAATTGACATTATAATTTGAAAATCAAGTATTGGTGACATTGATTTATATAACTTACATTATAAAGAGTAATAATTAAAATAAATATAGTTCACAGCGTAAGTAGTACCTATTGCGTACAACGGCTAAATTATGTATTTACAAAAGAAAAGTATTTAATTATTCTATCAGTCATCTGACTTCCATAGTACAAGCTTTGCTTAGTTTGGGGTCAGATGGCGCTGTGTGTAATGTCCTGCGATATTTATTTTTAGTTTATCAAACTTGCTTTTTAAAATAAAATTTTTGCTTTAATACTACATTTATATTGCGTAAAACCGAGTTATGGTTTGCCTAGAAAATTTAAATTTATAAACTCACTCGCAGCCAAAAATGATTAAAAAAATAATTTAATTGTTTGTTTTATGGATGACAGGCTAGGTGTTTTGACCTCAGCTCACCTGATGTTAAGTGAAGGTGTGGTCGAAGATGGTAAAGCATGCCTAGCCTGGAATGGAACTGGCTCTCAAGTGAGGCTGCCGGAACACACCGTTAGGTGCTTGGCGGCAGATTTTCAACTTGAGGGTGGTAGCTAGCCAGCCGAGTACTAGAAAGTACCCTACCAACATGCTATGGTTTCCTCACGATGTTTTCCTTCACCGGCAGCTCAAGCTCATTGTTGGGGTTTGAACTCATGCCCTTCGGCCTGCGAACCTACCGCACTAACCACTGAGCTATCATCGCTACAAATTCAATTTTCATTAATTCCATTGAGGCTTCAACCGCCGCCGCCGTCAGCCGTCATCTGTACCTCCTAATGATGGGCATTATACTAATAAAGATTTTTTATTGTTATTTTCACTTCACATACACCAAGGTCCGGTAAATCAATGGGGTGCTCATCTGTCCGTGTGTTTATTTATTGTATAAACATTTAAATGTATAGTTTGCATAAGTTTGACAGGCTAGGTATTTGAGCACAGGTTATCTGATGTTAAATGACACTGCAGTAGAAGATGTGAACACCTTGCCTAGAATGGAAGTGGCTCTCAATTGAGGTTATCGGATATACTGGTTGGTGTTAGCTAGCCAGCCGAGTATCAAAAAGTAGCCCACCATCACGCTATGGTTTCCTCGACCTTTCACCGACACTTCAAACTCATTGTTGGAGTTTGAACTAATGGACTTCGACGTTTAAACCTACCACGCTAACCACTGAGCTATCATCGCTGTGAAATCATTAAATTCATAATTTAGAGCAAGGTTATAATGTAAAGGGGCCTATGAAAAGCGGAACCTCGAACACTGTTTCCGTGTAACGCTATAAGAAATTTATAGTGGTGTTGTCTTGTACTAAACGCCACTCCACTTGGCGTAACTTACGCACGTATAAGGTGTGAATGGCCTCCGAACTGCCAGTTCCTTGTTGCCAAAAGTGGTCGAGGGTGTACTCTATTTTATCGCGTTGCGGCGAATAGAGAGGTGATAAAAATAAGAAATGGACTCGGCACGTGCCCGTTAAACCTGTCAAAATATAGGACACGTCGAACGTGCAACTCACGAATCTTTTATATTTATTGTGTCGTTTACTTTATTGAAGCTTTAGTTGGAAGGTAGAAGTGTAGAACTAATCGAAAACTCATCATCATCATCATCAGTCCTTCGCTGTCCACTGCTGGACGTAGGCCTCTCCCAATGCACGCCACTGAGTTCGGTCGACAGTTTTTTGCGTCCATTGCTTTCCCGCCGCTTTACGCAGGTTGTCACACCACCTGGCCGCAAGATGCCCTACACTACGCTTGCCTGTACGCGGTCTCCACTCAAGAACTCGTCTACCCCTTCTTCTTCTTCGAGAAATATGGCCCACTGCCACTTCAGCTTACTGATTCTTTGAGCTATGTCGGTGACTTTAGCTCTATGTCGGATTACTTCGTTACGGATTTTGTCACGCAAAGAAACTCCGAGCATAGCTCTACAATAGAAAACTCGACGGTATGCAACTTAAATCAATACACTTTTTTGCTTCATATTATTCGAAGATCACATAGGTTTTTTTAATATTGAACTTAATAGATATGGAGAGGGCTATTATCGAGGTTTCTTCATCGAATTAGAAATGAGAAGATCAAATACAAATGTTTTATTGGTAAAACCAATGTTACAAGTCACTTCAAAATGTTACTGCGAGTTTTAAAACACTGATTACATGTCAACACAAAAATGACAAAATAAGGTATGTATGTCAATAAAAAAAATAATTATAAACCAAAAAAAAAATTGTCAACATAATAAAATGACGACAAAAAATCATAATTACTTACTCTGTAGGGGAAGTAAGTTACCGACATAGCACAGCTAATTAGCACGTTGAAATGGCAGTGGGCAGGACACATAGAACTGATGGCTAAAATATCTGGTACTGCGGTGGTGCTTACGTACTCGTAAGTGTATAATGGTGAAATGATTTCAACTCTTGTATAATATAGCTGTCTCATGCAATCTGCAAGCCAAGTCTAGTTTATTCTGTAGCTGTGTTCACATTGCAAAAGCTAAAAGTAAATACGCGTTAAATCAACCCGTTTCATGTTCATAAATTCAGATCATAACAAACCTATATCCACAAAAGCTGACGCAGAATACTAAACCCCGTCCGAGAAATAATAAAAGCCCATCGTTCGCGAGGATCTATTTTATCTAGTCTGTTCCAAGGTTTCATAGTTTTCGTGTTCAATAACAAACATAGACAACAAATATCGTACTCAATCGAGCGTCGCACCGCCTCCGACAAGGATCTTGGAATGTGAATGTGCTGACAATACCAAAACATAGTCGTAGGTTCGCAGCATCCAAGCAAACAAACTAACAATATCCCGCGTAAACTTTGTGTGATGTCAAATATGTACTTATCTTTGATTCAATAACCTCGTATATATAAAATACAATTTAGTTAACTTGAACTTTAATTGAATGAGAAATTATTGGAACGTGTTGACTGCGGCTTTGCTCGCATTAATGTTGATTTTTGTTATCCCTCGGGAACCTTTCTAGATAAAAGTAACCTATGTTCTTTTTTGTACCCTTGACGATGTGTATGCAAAATTTTATGATGGTCGGTTGAGTAATTAAGGCGTGAAGTCGTAATACATAAATTCAAAATTAGAATTTTCTTCAAAAGTTCGATTGTTTTTATACACAATTTTTTCATCATAAATGAAATTACATGTAATGTGTAGCTATCACATGTTTGTGTGAGTGTTCAAGAATAGTTGTTATGAAATAATTTTCTACTAATTTAATTATATCCTTAGTTATCGAAAACCCGTCCATGGGAAGAGACTAACATGGGAGTTTTACACTAGTATCTTTTAATAGATAGTTTGGGTTGATGTGAAATGTATAGTTAGCAAAAATGTCACAAGGTAATAGAGATGCATAAATGCTTTGGTTATTTTAATTATATCTTATTTTGTAAATAAGATCATTTAACTATCTGGTGACATACATATGCCGGTACGTTATTTAAAAAAAAAATTAAAAATGGGACTACGTTTTAGATAGCGTCATCTAGCCCTAAATCAAGCAAACCTTGTACTACGGGAGCCAGATAACTGATAAAAATACTTGAAACTTTTGTAAATATATACGAAATATCTAAACTGCCAAATAAACACAAATGTTTGAACTGGGTGGGATTCGAACCCACGCATTACAGTTCAAAAACCAGAGCTACCATCAAATAAGATAGCAGGGCAGTCATAAAAAGACAGAGGCTAAGTTTATGGTAACTAATAATCTTTGAGCCTATACTGTTTTAATCTATAAAAACTAACTGTGCCGGGGGATGCCGGGATAAAAGTAGCTTACACTTAATCCAGGGTATATAAGACTATCTGTATTCCACATTTTACTGAAGTCCATTAAACCGGTACAGCGCGATGTAGTAACAAAAACAAGTGTGGAATGATTATACAATGGAAACTGCGTGCTTTTAAAACATTTTTTGTTTTACTTATTTCGGATTACTAACGTTTGATTATGCTGGATACTGCGACTGTATAGTTTTGGCCACATCCGGTGGCCTTTTTCAAGGAGTCAAAGCAAAGTACAACGCGCGCACGGTCTCGTCTTGCTTCGTCTATACTCGGAGTATCTGATATAATTAAACATAAGTAATTTCGCATAAAATAAAAAAGCAAAATTAAAAATTTTGGAAAAATCTACAACGGTTAAAAAGTAATTGTCACCTATGTAAGATAATGCACCAATGAAACCCGAATCTATACTGAAAACTGCATCAAAATCGGACAAATAGTTTTGGAGAAAAATGGCAACATGGATTTGCACAAAAAATGTTTGCTGCAGTCCCCTGGTGATTCGTCGCCGTAACACCTATCTAAGAACATGCGCCAATTAAACCCGAACCCATGACTGAAAACTGCATCAATATCGGACTAGTAGTTTTGCCATTAGGCTACATGTATTTGCACAAACAAACATCCTCTCACCCCAAAGGCATATACCGTCTCCGTGGGCAAAAAAGCTTTGTTTCTTTCTCTGTTTGCTCTGTTCTCTGTTTTAAATTTGTCAGTTTATGTATAACCATTCTATACTTCTTGTTTTTGAAAAAACAAATGGAATAGTTCTTTAGTTATCTAGTTTCCATAGTACAAATTTTGTGTAGTATAGGGTATCCTTAGTAAAATATAAACATTGTTTTCTTCAATTTATTGCATAATAAGTAACATTACAATATCACCAAATTTATTTTAATTAATGTCTTATTAGTAAAAACCAATTTAAAATTCATTTTTTTTACGGTTGACTGTGTATGACCACGGCTCACCTGATGTTAAGTGACGGTGTGGTTGAAGATGGTAAAGCGCACCTAGCCTGGAAAGGAACTGGCTCTCAAGTGAGGCTGCCGGAACACACCGTTAGATGCTTGGCGACAGATTTTCAACTTGAGGGTGGTAACTAGCCAGCCAAATACGAATATAAGAAAGTACCTTACCATGGTATGGCTTTTTCACGATGTTTTCCTTCACCGGCAGCTCAAGCTCATCGTAGGGTTGTGAACCCACGTCCTTCGACATGCGAACCGACCGCGCTAACCACTGAGCTATCATCGCTACAAATTTGGATTCTAGTTGGCAGTAACAAACGTTATTGAGCGACTGAAGCAAGCGACTGACTGTAACGACAGATTCACTGGTATCACATATTCCAATGTGTTTAACTCCAACAAACGCAAGCACCTTACCCGAGTTATAAAACTGAATTCATTTATGTTGATGCCGTTCTCACGTGGCTTTTTACAATACCCCCGAGCCGCTGGATTCCACCGCGCCACGTCCTAAAAGCTTCTGAAATTATTTTCTGGTTTAGCCACTCCGGTTCCCGCGGCTATGGTTGTCTATGTGCGATAATAATCGGCCTTTATGAGCACTTCTGTTCCTTTTTAGCGCTACTGTGGAAGAATTTTATGCACAGTTAAGCATTTCATTTGAAAGTAGACAATATGAGAAATTTGATATGGCTACGGCCAAACTGAGGTTATTTACTTATTAACTTGACTATTTTATGTGAAATAGATCTAGGTTTGGCCGCCGACTCGCCGACGATGTGGCACAGCTAACAATAAATGTTTTGGAATTGCATTTTTTCTTGAAAATATAAACAATTCCTCATTCGCGCTTGAAACATCAAAACTATTTTATATAACTAGTTTTGATGTTTTAAGATCTGCAAAATTATAAATCATATCTAAAACATAGCATGACTGAGGCGTAGCATAAATAAAACGTAACATCTACGGCGTAGCACACGTAGCACTTTCAACCTTATTATTACCTAAAATCTGGTCGGTTTTATTTAAAACTAGTTTCGAAGACGTAATTAACAGATCTAGACTTATGAGCAAAATATTGCTGTCCTCGTCTAATAGGTGGCACTGAAAAAGACAGCAACATTGCCAACTAAAGCATTTGAAGCATTTATTTTATAAGTTTTTTTTTTTTTTTTTATGTAAAAGTAATGAGACGATCGAGGCGCTCTCCTGATGTTAAGAGACAACGCCTGTCCATGACCATTGCAGCGATACACAGAACTTTGAGTAACAAAACAACGTCCAGGGCATCGCTGCGTTGGCACTCATTACTTTGAGACTAGATGGTTAGTCTCAACAGCCCAGTAATTTCGCTAGCTGCAGCACCCTTCAAACCTGAACACAGTAATGTTTGCATACTACTGCTTGGCGGCAGAATATCTGGTACTGCGGTGGTACCTACCTAGACGACCTCCTGCTAAGGAGATCTACCACGAAGTAAAATATGTATGTGCATCTAGGACTATATTACATAGATGTCAAAAGGTTTCCGCAAGTTAGCATGTAGCTTGTGTCATGTATATAACGTAGCACAAATCTCGACGCAGCAAGTCTACGCTATAGTAAACAATGTTGTGGCCATTGGACACCCGTCGCGAGCGCTAGGGTTGGGTAATGGTATTCATATTTCTCGCTCCTGGGCGAGGCTGTCAGCTACCGCTCGTTATCTTTTACTGTTGATTAGTTTTGGACGGAGGCCGGATAACTGACGTTTTTATACACTTCACTTTTTTATGTACAGGCATGCACTAGGTGCGGAGAGTATACTTTTATTTTTATTTCCGACACTGAAATACGAGGTGTGAATACTTGTATTGGGGGTTTAGAATTTTTCATGTGCAACTGAAAAAATATAACGCCATTCCCGTGCTCTGCGTGTGTCAAAGGACAACGGTAAATTTTATTTTTACAATATCAATTAGTTACCTGAATTAATATTGATTTTAGTGTGTAAATAAACATTTTAAATGATAGAATATATCGAAATAATTTATTTTCATGACGAATATAATACTGGTGCAAACTCACATTTTCAAAAGTAAAACAATTGGTGATCTTATCGCTTCCAGGCGACCTTGATATAGATAGGACTAGCTGAAAACCTCGTAAAATGTCGGAAAATTTATATGCAATTTTTACATTAAAAAATCTTTAGATTTTTGACGTCATTCAAAATTGGTTAGGTTAGGATAAAATATTTTTGTTATTTCATAAACGCAATTTCGTCTTTATTCCACAAGAAGTACATTACTATTTTATTTATTTATATAAATAATAATAATAAATATCGTAGGACATTACACACAGCGCCACCTGGCCCCAAACTAAGCAGAGCTTGGGTGATAGAAGCCAGATAACTAGTATTAAATTATTAGTATTAGTAATAGTATTAAAAACTAGTAAATACATATCTACTTTTTTTTTGTAAATACATACTTATAATAAATACAGAACACCCAGACACAGAACAAACATTTTTTTCTTTCATACTACAAAACGTTTATCCTGGGTGGGAATCGAACCCCACGCCCTTTAGCTCTTGGAGCAGACATGCTACCAATGAACCCATTTATGTGTATAACTCAATTAACGTAACCGTAGGGAGTGTGCGAGTACTAGTTTTACAGTCAGTATTTAACAAGCGGTCTGTAGTTTTACCGTGTACTAACTTTTAACTTCATGACTGAAAACTAGTCATTTGCGGTATCTTTACTGCCTCGCTCCTAACCAGGGCACAGCCGATAAAACTTTATTGACCCCTTGAGTGCTTTATTTTTGTTATAAACTACTAAAATCAAACCGTAGTATGATACGGTAAAGATATCAACACTTTTATGTAAAAGTAATCAGACAAACATAACTAGTCAATTTAACTGTATTTGCATTTGTATTTTTTACATGGGTCTTGTTTCCTGAAATAAATTTATTTGATTTTTTATTTTATTTTTATTTTAATTTTATTTATAACGTTTTTCTGATCTCACACACTATTGCTTGGCGGCAGAATATCTGTACCACGGTGGTACCTTGACGACCTCCTGCTATAAATATAAGGAGATCTACTACCAAGTAAAGATCTAGTTAAATATTAATGATAGCTTAGTGGTTGGCGCGGTCGGTTCACACGCCAAAGGGCGTGAGTTCACGTCCCAATAATGAGCTTGAGCTGTCGGCGAAGGAAGACATCGTGAGGAAATCATAGCATCAGATTACCTGTGGCTAACACGATACGAGACACGTTATCATAATTAAACACCAAAAGAAAATTTTTTGCAATCGACACATTTCATCGATAAATTTATGAATAACTCGACAACGTTCATTCCTAAAGCAAAGCGAACAGTTCAAAGCACAGAAAAGTTTTCCACGCGATACACGCGAAAGTAGATCAACTAAGTAGAGGCTAAAAGTTCCCGTACCCAATTATCCGTTATTCGATCACAACACTAGCAGTAACTAGCAACAAAAAGTTAAGCTACGGCTTAGAGATTAGTAGCTTGGCAGCAGAACGGACTTAGTATGCATTGTCTGTGGATTAGTGCCTGGTTTGTGCTACCGGATTTTAATTGCTAGTTTTTAGATATTACAAGTGTTCTGTGTGTTTGGGGAGAGCGTTTCGTTCGGCTCATTACTTTAACATAGGAAACTTACTTTATACTTCAAAAACATAAACAAATGTAAAAGAAAAATTTGAAATTCCCCCGATTACGGGATTCCAAATCCAAATCGCACTTGTTTTTTTACTAACCACAATGGCTATTAAGAGTAATGCACTAAAATTAGGATTAATCTAAAACTATAAAAACGTAATTTTTCAAACCTTTTTCTGTCCATTGACAAGCTAAAACCAAGATAGATAGAAATCCACGCGATACTTTAAAAAACATGAAAATAAAATTATAAAACATTCAAAAATGTCCTCATATCAAATAGTTATTATACCTTGCAGGAATATTTTGAGAATAAAAAATTTACTGTGAAACTAATTGTGGAACGAATCGCATTTTTCATTCATTAAAGTGTAATTGTAAGGTTTCTTTTGTACAAGTAACTTGCCTTTAACATTATTGTTATTTATGGCCAATAAATATTACTGATTTACTAATTTAGGTTTTCAGCTTTGAATCTTTTCAAATATAATTAAGTAGGTATGCCAAAACATTTATTATTTTGTCAATGAAAGTATTAATCTTGATAACTTTGTCCAGCAATTGGACGACGTAATTATACCGCTTAAGTAGATACGTGATGCCCTTGTGACAATTAACTGTTCCAAAAAGGACATTAAACATCATTATAGCAAAAAAAATTATTACAGTGTTCCACAAAAGATCCGATCGCATAAAGACGCATGTCTTCAATTCTCTATTTTAAATTTACATAAAAAAGTTGCTTTCCTCTTTAGGGAAAATTTTTAAACACCATAGAAGTTTAAATTCCGATTCATCAAAGTCATGTCGCGGCTCCATACTGTCGATATGCTCACGTCAACGCTTCCATGTTTGAGTAATGGCGGCGGAAATGCATCAGCTTCTATCAACGATGAGCACAGGAGACCTGGCGCCAAATATACTATAGGGCGCCACTAGCAACGTAATTTGTTGCAGTAGGTATAAGTCAACATCTTTCCGGTATTTTATCTACAAGAGTCTTTGACTGATGTTAATGTTTATGAAAGGAAGGGACGTCTTTTTATCACCGGAACACTTGACGTTTTTTATTTTACTTAAGCGGGATTACTCACGTATAATTATTTTGGATACTCCTACTATATTTTCACTTACATGTGGTGGCATTCTTCAAGGTATCAAAGCAGATTAACCTTCAGGTGAGAGGCGCGCAGCGGCATGTAGGGCGAAGCAAGCAGAGACCCACGCGCGCTGTACTCTGCTTTGATTCCTTAAAAAAAGCCACCGGGTTGTATCGAAACTATAGTCAGAGTATCTGACATCTTAAATCTGACTAATAAAGCAAAAGTAAAAAAAAAAAAATGTTTCAAAACAACGTCAGTTTTCATAGTGGAACACTTTAGCTTACACCCTTGACAAATCTATATAGCGAGCGTAGTTAATATTACGTATTAGCTTTAAGTAAAATATCATAGCACTAAAGTATGCAAGTTATTTGGTGAAACGTGTCTTTTTGTATTTAAAAAACTCTATAGAAGGCTAGAAGGAAAGCTTCCATTCCAGGCTAGGTGTACCATCTTCGACCACACCGTCACTTAACATCAGGTGAGCTGTGGTCAAACACCTAGCCTGTTAACCATTAAAAAAAAAAGTGTTTGCTTAAAAGATGATTCATCATCATCATCTTAGCCGTAGGACGTCCATTGCTGGACATAGGCGTCCTCCATAGATTTCTGTAAAGACTGGATGGAAGCGGCTTGCATCCAGCGCATTTCTGCGGTATTTAGGTCGTCTATCTACCTTGCTTGTCCTACGCTACGCTTGCCGGTCGTGGTCTACATTCGAGAACTTTACAGCCCCATTAACTGCCACTTCAACTTGTTAATCAGCTGGGCTATGTCGGTAACTTTAGTCCGTCAAGAAGTAGAAAAAGTTCGTTAAAAAGTAATTGAGTCTTCTATATTTATATCTACTATACTATTATAAAGAGGAAAGATTTGATTGTTTGTTTATGTGTATTGAATAGGATCCGAAACTACTGGGCCATTTTCAAAAATACTTTCACCGTCGGGAAGCTGCACTATCCCCGGGTGACATAGGCTATTTTTTATCTCCGTATTCCCACGGGAACGGGAACTACGCGGGTGAAACTGCGAGGCGTCCGCTAGTCATTAATATAATGAGAAATATTGCACAGTACTTGCGTGGAATTGAATGTAAACCAAAGAAGTAAAATGTATTGTAATTTGTTATCAAGTTGTCAACACAACTGGCTCCCGAAACACTTACGTAATCCGAGCACCTCTACAGAAAATAATCTGGATCAGTGTCGAGGGGACCGAACAATGTATTTCGTTTGGATTTTTTTTTGCTCTCAAATCCACATTTACCAAAAAATAACAAGGAAGTCATCATCAGCCATACAAAGCCGCACTCCCCCCATGCTACCCTACTCAGTCTTTGTGCCAGAACGTTATTTTTGTTTTCGTTCGTTCAGGGGCGGGCACAATTCTTTATAACCGTACCTACTTTCCGTACATTTATTTCATGTTCCAGTCAAAGACAAGGCACATTGAAGATGGGTATTATTGTCACAACCTAGTCCGCACTACATGTGCCAATTATTATTAGAGTGGGGAACGTTTGCTGGATGTTACGAGTTACGTTTTTTATTTTTGCGTTGTTTATGCATTTTATGATTTTACATTATTCGAGATGGCCTATTTTCCTGTTTAGCAAAGACACGTTTGTGCTTTGGCTATTTTTAGGTAGCCTTATTGAGTCGACGCTCATATTTAGTTCATATAATGAGAAACGAGACGTTCTTCTGCTGATAAGAGCTAGATTCTGTCTGTGATCAATGATCATGACCTAAACTTTCGAATACTAACTTTACTAACCAAGTCCAGGGATCATCGTTTTGACGCTCTTTACTTTGAAATATTCGTAGTTTCACTAGTCCTGTAATTTCGCTAGCTGCATTAACCACAGCACACTACTGCTTGGCGACTAAATATCTGATATTCCGGTGGTATATATACCATCAGATCTATTACCTTGTATAGCATATTGATGACTGATATTTTTTTTACGGTTGATTAGAAGCATAATTTTCAGTAACTGATACAAAATTAACAGCGACATTTTCATTTTCCCGCCAAATCTGCGGCCCATTTCGCAACAACCTCGAGCGGCGGCGGCGGCCCTGACACGCGGGAAATGTGTCAAGTTTGCCTCCACCTGGGTAGACACTTTTCCCGGCGCAGCCGAGGGGAATACTTCTTTTTATCCATTCCTGTACACACGTGCATACGTGACCATGTTGTACAATAGGTAGGCCTGGCGTGCAGACCAAGGTTAGGGAGTCTTGTCGGAGCACTTGTGGAATTATATAACACATTACATTAAATACATAAAGATCATATCATAAATAACGCGGGTCGAACCTCAAGTGCTATCCTTATAGCACTGGACCCGGATGAGTGGTGTACAAGAAGTGGTCTTAAAAATAAATATTATAATAGTTTTCGTCTTTTGTAAACCATTACTGTGTGCAAATACATTAATTGATAAACAAATTGAATTCTACAAATAATATTTACATTATGTCAATTCATTACATTAAAAAATTACTAATTATTTCATTTAATACATTTCATTTTAGAGGCACACAGGCATTACATATAAATATAAACATATACATGCACAGGTACATGTATGTATTTACATATATTATTATGTATATATTTGTAGTGCACTACCGCAAGGTAACTTGACCCCATCAATTACACTCGACCTAACTGAGAACCTGCTTGTCCTGTAGAAAAAATCTTAAAATAAATCACGCAAACCAATAAACAAACGAAATTAAAATAAAATTGGTAAGGATTCCAACGATGCCCTATACATCCAAATCTGTTTAAGCATTTAAAAGTTATGGTGAAAAAAAGAAACTCACATACATACATACATGAACCCTAAAAAACTCTTTTTGTTTAGTCATGTAAAAAGAAGTTAAAATATATTGCTTAAGTCATTAGTTCTATCACATTCAAAATGTGTTTCCACTGAAAATAAAGTGTTGCCAACCGCTGATCCTGTAAGCACCGTATTGTTAGAAGACAATAAGGGCAAAAAACAAATAAACGATCTCAGGAGTGTGTCCGGCATCGGCCGCCGTCACCCGCGCGTGACGTGTCCTGTCCACTGGCCCTCACGCGCACTATACGACACGACAGTGATGGAACTTGCTTGTTGTTTTTAAACCTTATTTGAATGAAGAAAGATTGTACCATATATAAAAATCAAACGCAGAACTTCTGGATAATTCATACCTCCTTATATTTTAACATCTCGGTATTACACATGACAGCATTATACATTAAGTACCCGATATAAATCTTTGTCAGACGTCGTGACTTGTGTCGCTCCTCTACACCGATTGTCATTCCCTAACGCCCACCACGTGCCTCTCTTTTTTCGTCTCAGCGGTGGGACCTGAACAGCCAATCAGTGCAGTTTCCTTGCAACTCATGACGCTCAGTGTAGAAAAACCATACTTATTAAATTTAAACCTGTGATACTCAAATATTTATCACATAAATTTTACATATTTATCGATTACTAAAATCACGAATTATTATTATTTTAAGTTATTTTGTTTTGTTTAATTGAAGATATTTATTATACTTTTTTTCATAATTTAGCTTGATAGTCGAATTAAAAATCACGAATATTGCAAAGTAGGCGCTAAGATTTCAATGACATATCGTTATGTAGTCTAATACATAATTGTATAACAAAGATATAATGTAACTTAACCTCTGTCAAATATGTGTGTATGTTTTTTAGTTTTTTGTAGCAGTTATAGTTCAGAGATTAGCGCGGTTGTGTCGCATGTCAAATGTCGTGGGTTCAAATCTTAACACTGGGCCGATGAAAGAAAACATTGTAATGAAATCTTAGCATGGTGGTTGAGTACTTTGTAGTACTCAGCTGGCTAGCTATCACTCTCAAGTGAAAAACCTGCCGCCAAGCACTTAACGTTGTTCTGGTAGTCTCATTTGAGATTCAGATCCATTTCAGGCTAGGTATGTTTTCCATCTTCGACCATTCTTCCACTTAACATCAGGTAAGGTGTGTACCTAACATAAAAAAATAATATTTATAACAAAGTTATTTCCCATGATGATGGGATAAAACTACATCGGTTGCCATAGTAAAACATATCATTGACAAAAAAAAAACATTCCTATAAAAGTATTTCTTCAGGATTCCCAATCTTATTACCAAAATGAAAAACTTTCTTATGAAAGATGTTGTATAAACATTAGACAACATCTTCAAAAATATTTCAACTCGAAGCCAATATTTTTTATTCCTATTCAGTGATTTTTATGTGTACTAAAAATTATTGAACCGGAAAAAATCGTTTATATAACACGGTTTCAATGTGATGCCTTTTATCTTCATATGTTTTATTCTTCATTTTTTTGTTGTTACCTTATATAATATAGTTCTGGGAAATTCGGATAGTTCTGTTCTGGAGACCGGAGCTTTAAACCCTATTGAGTTCAGGTACTGTTTCATTACAGTAGTGAGGCGGGATGTTGTATTTTATTCCACGGATCGCTTCACTTTTGTTTTTCGATAACATGTCGATCCCGACAGCGAGAGTAATTGGATGTTTTCGATGTAATTTCTGGCTTTGGTTCAGTTTTTTTCCATGTATTTTATTAATATTTTTAGCGGTCGTCATGGGTCAAACATTTTTCTCATTATCGAATTCTTTTGAACCGATCGGCTTTGGTATTTTGATTTAATATACCATCGTATTACGAGTAAATTGTCATCTATAGTCGGTTTGGGAGGATCCAATTAACTGATTTTGATACTTATAATATCAAAGACTGTTAAGTTCATATGTTTCATGTGAAGTATTAATGAAACCACTTGGCGTAAGATGGCCCCTTAACATCAGGGTATAGCTTTGGATAAACACTGCCAATCAAACAAAAAATACTATTATTTCAACACTGTTTAGTGTCATCATTACTTGTTTTCTTTTTATATAAGTCCAAATTTGTCCACCTACTTGTCTATGCAAAGTTCTGGAGTGGAGGTCAAGAACCGGCAAGCGCAACGTAGTACGTTAGGTGGACGTCCTACGTTGCGTTAAGGTGGACAGACGACCTAATAAAGACCGCAGGAACGCGCTGGATGCGAGCCGCTTCCAACCGGTCTTTGTGGAAGTCAATGTGGGAGGCTTATGCTCAGCAGAGGACGTCCTACGGCTGAAATGATGATGACTTGTCTATGGGTAAACAACAATGATTTCACAATTTTTCGTTGTACGATTTTTTTAATCTGTGTATCGTTTTATTTTACAGATTATTATTTAGGGATGGCACGAGGCCGTTCACTCACCTTTGTCCAGGAAGCCTATTCACAATCCGGAACGAAGATTGATGCAAGCAATCTGTCTTCTAGATAAACGGCCTTCGACAACTGTTATTTCGCGAGACAACTTGGAAAATTTAAGACGTTTCAGAAAATATCGCTACGGTTTGTTTGTAGCAATCTTTTGTCGGGTTTGGTATTTATCCTATCAGCCTTTGCGCGATCGTACAGATTAAACACTTCCGTGAAAGACGAGTAATTGATATAACTGACAGCTATGTTTTGTTTTGATAACTTTGTCAATTGTTTGTTTTAGGGGTCTATGATAATTATATATTTGACTTGACAAATTTCAGTAGGTAGTAAAACTAGTTACAGCATGGTCGCGTGTTTAAAAGAAAATGATAAAGGGAAAATAAAAGGGAAAGAGTCATAAAAATCAATAGAATAAATAAATTGTTTGTTTTTTATTGCATTTTAAGTTTTGAATTAAAAAATACGATATTATTGCAAATAAAAATGAAATCACATAAAAGTTATCGTAGATAAAAGTAGTTAATTAATTAGGTGGACGATGACAAACGCCATGTACATTGTACATGTATAACTGAGTACAACTTATTACTAAGTACCTGTAAATTGAATAGTAGGTATATTAGCCTATATCGGCACCCTGCTGGCAAAGGCCTTCCATTCTTTCAGAGCTTTCTAGCTTTCTAGCTGTTGACACATAGCCTGTCAAACATAAAAGAAAGCTCATCAGATCTTAATTGTCGGTGTGTTAGTTGATGGTAAACATATCTAGCCTGGAATTGAACCTCAACCAAGGCTGCTGGAACAGACCGGTAGGTGTTTGGTGGGAGATTTTCAATTTGAGGGTGGTTTTGCCAGCCTAATACTAGAAAGTACTCTATCATTTTGCTATGGTTTCCTTAGCATATGCCCCTTCACCAAGCTCAAGCTAATTGTTGGATTTTCACTCACGCTTTTCGGCATGCATGTCTTCCTCTGGTTTACAAACTGTCGATTGCAACTTGAGACTTTTGGGAACGTGACTTTAATATGATTTCAGCCACGTTGTAATGAAAAAAGTTGATTGTTTTGACAATTATATAAACATGTGTTAAGTATAATTTGAGGTCAAATTATTATCAGATATTTTTACCTATTTTTTCTTTTTGTTATAATGCGGATTCGATTGCGAACCTAGTTGGTCAGAATACGTATAAGTGAAATCACGTAACATTACGGCACGCAGGCAAATAGAGAAATAGCATGATGGGAAAAATTTTCCGCTTCGACGAAAACCCGTTTTATAAAGTGTCGTGACGAGAGCGACCGACAGACACAAAAGGGTTTAGATCTCGCGTGGAAGATTGGAACTAAGTATATTTATTCTGTAAGTAATAAAAATTTTCTCCAGCTACTCTAGAAGAAAAGTAGTTTATAGTTTAAACGTTGGTTATGCCGACTATAAAGCGTAACGTAACTAAACGTGAGTAATTTCTCATCAATGAAAACCTTTTGTTTTTTGGGTTAGATCACGCCTCGGAGATTGGAACTAAGTATATTTTTTGTAAGCTTTAAAAGAATATCCTTCTAATCCATAAGAAAAGTAGTATGAATATGAAACCAGACGTGGTTTAAACACAATTTTGTTTTATTTAAGCGAGATTACTCACACTTATAGGTTTTTTTTTTATTTATAATTATACGCTCTACGGACACTGGGGTATAGCTTTAGAAAGAAAGAAAGAAAATAATTTTATTTTATAACATAAAACAAAAAAACATAAATCACAACAAATAGAGACAAAATAGCCTCTATTTTGTAACTGTTTGTCTCTCACCTCACCTCAGCATAATACTGGTCATACTAATTGGTATGACCAGCGCTGGTCTTCCGGTGAGCCCTCGTCGGTCAAACAAAACAAACATAACAAATTACCAACAACAAATATAACAAAACGAAATAAAAAATTCAAACAAACAACTTTATGCTGACAATAAAACGTATCGTAATTAAACGTGAGTAATTTCTCTTCAATGAAACAAAAGGGGTTATATTATAGATCGCGCGTCGAAGATTGGAACTAAGTAAGTTAATTTTGTAAGCTATAAAAAAATATCCTTCTACTCCATAAGAAAAGTAGTACGAATAAGGAACCACACGTTGTTTAAACACATTTTTGCTTTACTGATGCGTCTAGGTATGTAGAAAGACATGAGTAAAAATATCAGTATGTACCATTAACCAATTGCCTAAAATCTTAACCGGTTCGTTTTTTGTTTAATGGTAAAAAAGGAGCATATATCAAAGAAAAACATGTTCTTGTTCTCGGATAGTTCGTACCATTTAGACAAATATCCGTAACAACTATACCTCCGTTTTCACCTTAATAACTTAACTCACAAGTCTAAGTTGGTAGATATTGCATCGCATCAATCCCGCGCTGCCTCTGAGAGTTGCCAGCTCGTTCCCAGAAACTCCTGTTTGGTAGAAACTTGTAAACGACGCAAGTTGGCTTAACTACACTTTTTAAGCCAATTTCACAACTTTGCCGAGTGTTTGCCAGTTGCCATGTTCTGTTATAAGAAAGAGGAAAATTGTAATGGTAGAAACTGTTTGTTGATTGTAACTCCGTGACTTAAATCTTCGTTTGACATTTTGTATTTATCACACTGAATTGATATAACTATTTAACTATATTTTTTTGTTAAAGTATCATCTAAAGGATTTTTGTGGCTTTAAATTATTTTAAAGAATTTTTAGACATTCAATGTTTATTCTAATAATATACATATGTTTTCCATTCCAGGCTAGGTGTGCTTTACCATCTTCGACCACACCTTTCACTTAACATCAGGTGAGCTGTGGTCAAAAAACTAGCCTGTCAACCATAAAAAAAAAAAAAACTATATCTAGTATTTTGACTGAAAACCAAATTTTGTACCAGCATCCGTGTTACACTCGAGACACTTGAAACCTCTAGAGACCACGGTGCGTCCCAAAGCTTTGTATCTCAATCGGCACCGTAACTAGGGCGAAAACTCAGCTCGCTCAGTCGCCCTGGCAACGCGTAGCGCCCCCCCCGCGCACCGCCTGCCCCCGCCCGCCCGGCCGACCTGTACGTACAGTATACTCAGTTGCTCAACTTGCTTTTTGATTTCTTCTCGTCTGTTTGATCGATGAAGAAACGGATTATTTGAACTCTGAAACCGTGATGAGCTAGCGCGGTTGTGAGTAGAGGCGTCTCACATTGAGAGATTGTAGATTCGATTTCAGTTCAGTATGGTACCCAGCCGTTTGACGAACTTTTAAAAGAGACAGTGAAATAAATGTACTGCGTAATAGATGTAATTCGAAAGAGCTGTGCAATGTGCATATGTACCTCGTTTAATATTGTACAGAAAATATTAATTTCTTTTGTGAATAAATTAATGATTTCGTTACAAGGCATAATCTGAATGTCCTGTTAGCTTATTAGGTATCTGCTTCAAGAGCTGAAGGGCGTGGGTTCGATTCCCACTCAGAACAAACATTTGTGTGACGACCATAAATATTTTTTTTTGCTACAGGGTTCAATTAAGCAGATTTGTTTGTAATGAGAACACCCAGGTGTTCTATATGTCTAAGTATGTCTGTCTGTCTAAAGTATTCTATCAAAGAAAGGAAGTAATAAAATAATTTTATTCATTAACACAGGCACAAAAACAAACAAAAATAGACACAGACAGACAGTTACAAAATAGGGGCTCACCTCAGCACAATACTATTAATATCCGCTATCTGGTTCCCATAGTACAAGCTTTGCTAAGTTTGGGGTTAGATGACGCTGTGTGAAATGTTCTACGATATATATTTTTTTATTGATACTATTGGTCAACTTTGTCTTTGTCTGAATCTATGTTTGATCATACGGGAGATTAGTTACTGTATGTACGGTGTACAGCAGCGCCACTGTTGCTGCAGACAGATCCGCCCTGCTGGGCAATGGATGCGTAATTAAAGATTGCTTCCATCGCGTGGATTGGAAGCGAACTCATTTTTTTCCCGAGAATGTTGGGAAATGGCGTAGGCGTCAACAACTTCCATTACATACGTTCCAAGTGACATCTCAAGTACGTGCTCGTTATTGTCGCTAATGTGTTGCGAGACAGTAAGGTTATGTAGAAAAATATGTAAAAAACACACACTTTCGTGGGGAAGTGTGTGTTTTTATTTAAAGTGTTAAGTGTGTGTGTGGGAAGTTCCCTGATAGATTGTATCTATCAGGGAATACCCACGTGTTCCCTGATAGATACAATCTTGGTGCCTTCAAGTCGCGAATGAATCGGTTTCTTTTAGGCGAGCGTGCTTCACTGTAGGCCACATCTTCGCTTTACATCAGGCGAATTGGCGGTCAAACGCAAGCCTATAAGTAATAAATAAAAAAAACTTGAAAGCTGCTATAATATCCAGTGTCGTAGCTATATATTTTAAACTCAACTAAATTCATAAATGGAACTGTAAGCTGTAGCAACGATATCTCAGTGGTTAGCGTGGTCAGTTCACACGCCGAAGGGCGTGGGTTCTAATCACAACAATGTTCTTGAGCTGCCGGTAAAGGAAACCATAGCATAGTAAAGTACTTTATGGTATTCCGCTGGCTAACGTTGAAAAGTCAAGTTTAAATCTGCCGCTGAGCACCTTAATGTGTGTTTCGGCAGCCTCACCTGAGTGACAATTCCATTCCAGGCTAAGTGTGCTTTGCCTTCTTCGACCACAAAGTTACTTAACACACCTAGCCTGTCAACTATAAAATAGAGCTGGTTTTTTCACTGATTTGAGAGCTAATTTCAAAGTTGTTCACAATGAAGGGAATAACCCTTTGCAAGTAAAAATAACAGTAATTTTCTTACCTTCCTCTCATTTAATCAAAAAATGTTCTCGAATGTCTACAAGCTCCTATGTTTACCTCCGAGTGGCAGAACAGCACGCCGGGAGCCCTATTAAAAGCTCCAAGGACCTTCGCGGAGTTTAGGTGTGGATAATGAAGTTGTAAAGCGCACCGATACGTTATTGTGCCGTGTTTGTTGGCTTAGGATCGGGTAGGCCTTGATTGCTAATCTATTTAGTCCTTATTTCCATGTTAAGTTTGTACGCGAACCCCGGGCGCTGAACAGAATGCTGATAACAGATTGTTTTGTTCCAGTTTTATATTGGTTCTGGGTTTCACTTTCCCTTGCTAAATATGCTTGATATTTGAAACTATTAACCTTTGTTGGCATTTTCCTAATTTCTGCAGCGAAAGTGCGTTGTATGATGACGCACGCTTGCCTAGACGAAAACCTATTTACTCGCGACTTGAGGGCACCAAGATTGTATCTGTTGATAAACATCTAAGAAGTCACCCATACTGGACTTTGCAGGCACCACTGTGCGAAAACTGTGTTTTCTTTATTTTTATGTAAAAGTAAAACAAGAACGAGAACAAGAACGAGACGTTCTCCTGATAGCATGAGATAATGGTTCTTTAATTTAATTATCAAAAATATTAAACCTTTCAAAAATACTTGTAAAAGCGTATGTTTTTATTTTGCTTATTTATAAGTTGACACATTTTAGGCGCGATATTTTCGTCTGAGCGCCCTCAACTAGACAGCGAGAATAGCCCGCTATTATCGATTAGCATACGCCTCATACGGCGACGTCATTAGAGGCCTTCCATTAAAAATATAGCCGCGTAGCCACCGGTGCGTCCACACATGAAGCACCTGCCAGGTAATAGCTGCCACAGATACAATACAAAGAGGAGGTGGCACCAACAAATCTGTATGATTTTAAGCATTCTCAATTTTTTTTATCAATTACAAACAAGACGATATTTTTACGTAGAAATGATGAGATGAACTAGATGCTCACCTTATAAGAAAATATAACATTATGTCTTTAACCATAGCAGCGATACACAGAACTTTGAAAAACAAAGTCCAGGGCATCGCTGCTTTGGTGATCATTACTTTGAGACATTCGATGGTAGGTCTCAAGAGCCTTGTAATTTCGCTTTTTGCAGTACCCTTTAAACCGAACGACAGTCATGGTTACACACTACTGCTTGGCGGCAGAATATCTGGTACTGCGGTGAAGCCTATATTATTTATTGCGTCAAATATATGTATTCCAGTTGTCCAGTTTAGTAGTATGTCTGCTTCAAGAACTGGGCGTGGGTTTGATTTCCACCCAGGACAAAAATTTTGTGGCATAAACAAATGTTTGTTATGTGTCTGGGTGTTCTGTATTTATTATAAGTATGTATTTAAAAAAAAAAGTATTTCAGTATTCTATCAGTTATCTGACTTCCATAGTAAAAGCTTTTCTTAGATAGGCGTCAAATAGCTCTGTGTGTAATGTTCTATTATTTTAAAATATATTTTATCATCTTATATGTACCAGTATACATGGAAGCGCAATGTAATTGATACCTCGTCGCGTATCACATACAACTAAAACAAAAAATATTGCGATGCCATCTCTTCTTTGTATCTGCTCTGTGTAAGCTACCCATTCATGCCGGTATGCCTCCCGTTTGTCCCTCTTTACCCCTCTTTTATCCCCTCTTTACCTCCTTGCGCTCAGCTCCGCCCACGTGGCAAACGGGAATTCTTGAGTAGCTTTCACGTACTCTGTTGTAATAATTATAATGTGGCGTATAATTTGTGAATGTATATGAAATGAAGGCTTCCATGCATGACGCTAGATGTTCTATAGAGATTCATTCATACATTAACTCTCAGCATATCGTAGTTAGAGATCTTTCGTCTTCTTGTGTTGTGAGGTTAATGGTACTGCGGTGGTACCTAGAGGACCTCCTGCTAAGGAGGACGTCTAGGTAGGTACCACCGCAGTACCAGATACTTTGCCGCCAAGCAGTAGTGTGCAAACATTACTGTGTACCGGTTTGAAGGGTACTGCAGCTAGAGAAATCACTGGGCTGTTGAGACTAACCATCTAGTCTCAAAGTAATGAGTGCCAAAGCAGCGATGCCTTGGACGTTGTTTTGTTACTCAAAGTTCTGTGTATCGCTCCAATGGTCATGGACAGGTGTTATTTCTTAATATCAGGAGAGCGCCTCGATCGTCCCATTACTTTTACATTTAAAAAAAAAGGTATAGGTAGCGCGATATTTTGTAGCGATGATACCTGAGTGGTTAGCGTGGTCGATTCGCATGCTGAAGGGCGTGGGTTCAAACCCCAACAATTAGCTTAAGCTGCCGTTGAAGGAAAATATCGCGAGGAAACCATAGCATGGTGGTAAGAGATTATTGAATGTTTTTGTTTTTATTGACATTTAATTGTATTGACATAATCATTTTATATGTGACATTTTACTTCATTGACATTTTTATTTACATTGTTTTGACATGTTAAGATTTTGATATTTTTAAATATGAATGGAAAAGTGACCTGTAACTTTGGTGTTATTAATAAATGATTTGTATTTGTATTTGTATTTGTAGGGTATTTTCTAGTACTCTGCTGGCTAGCTACTACACTTGAGAGCCAGTTCCATTCCAGGCTAGGTGTGTTCGACCACACCGCCACTTAACATCAGGTGAGCTGTGGTCAAACACCTAGCCTGTCAACCACAAAAAAAAAGCTGCCAATAACTCTTTGATCTAATAAATAAATAAATATCGTAGGACATTACGCATAGCGCCACCTGTCACTAAACTAAGCAATGCTTGTACGATGGAAGTCAGATAGCTGATAGAATACTTAAACACTTTTTTTTGTAATTGCTTACTTATAATACATACAGAACACCTAGACACACAACAAAATGTTACAAAATACCACAAAATATTTGTCCTGTGTGGGAACCGAACCTTCGTGCTACATCTCTTAAAGCAGATATACTGCCAATGAGCCAAAACTGGGGCGCCGCTGTCAAGCTGGGCTTGATTTTCTGAATAGAATGACAAAAGTGCGTGACTTGGTGAGTCTTTACTTTATAGTTATTTATGCCAGTTCACTGTTTCCCACAACACATGCTTTTCATAGTTTTGTATTACTTGTTTAAATGTCGAAAAGATTGAAAATATTGTCACAAAATGCTGTCTAGAATTTATACTGAATATTTCATATCACACAGTCAAAACCACGGAAATACCCGCATAAAACAATTTCCTCTCTGCACTCCTTTCTTTATACTCCCGGCATCCAGCTCTGTAAACAGCGAGAACAGTTAGCAGGAAACAGTAGTGAATATCAACGGCGAGCATGGAATAGCCACGTGAAACTAAAACTTTCTTAGAACTATGAGCGAGTGTACTTAAATGATCATACTTTCTTCAACCTATTGTAGATTCTTGTGTAATTTTGACGAATTAATTATCAAACTCAAGTCTTATTTTGCGACTTAAATTGCCAAACATAAAAAAAACTAACATAACCTAACAAGAAAAGTAGGGAAGACTATGCACAGCAAACAGAATGACAAAATGGCTGGAATGATAATGATAACTCTATAGGCTGCACTTTAGGCGATAAGGCTGTCGTTGTACTACCGCTAATTTTATTTATTTATTTGTAAAAACAGGATACAGTCACATTTAGTAATAAAAGTAGAAATATTTCAGTTTCGTTCTCAACAATATCCCTAAATGTAAACAACATGGTTAAGTAAAGCAGTTCTGGTGAAGGAGAATTGTATACAATTTTAGTTATTTTTTTTAAGGGGAACTTAACTAAACTATTTGCTGCACTCATAATAATAATAAAGTCTTTTTGTTTTCCATCACCTAATTGTATATTACATGTATATAATCATAATTATATATAAATAAATAAATAAATAAATATCATAGGACATTACACACAGCGCCATCTGACCCCAAACTAAGCAGAGCTTGTGTGATGGAAGTCAGATAACTGATAGAATACATAAATACTTTTTTTTTTGTAAATACATACTTATAATACATACAGTACACCCAGACACAGAACAAACATCGATGTTAGTCACACAAATGTTAGTCCTGAGTGGGAATCGAACCCACGCCTATAATCATATTTGAGTATAGGCCTCCTTCAGTTTGGTCCAGTTTTCCCTTTTTAGCTCGTTCGATCCACTCTCATAGATCTACAATATTATTGTTTTTTTTTTCAATCATGTTATTTAACTTTAAATAGATCTACATTTGGCCACTAACTTGCCTAATGCAAAGCGACGGTGTGGCCGAGGATGGAACACGCTGATTCAGAAGAAATCTATTCACTGCCTACTGACACTGGCCTTAAAAACGTCCAAATTGTAATTTATAGGAAACAGAGAAGTCGTTGTAATAAGTAGTTTAGTTATAATATGTCGGACGTCGGTATACAATTAAATTATATTCTACTCTACAATTTCTAGTGGTTGATATTTTAAGGCCTTTCTATTTTCATGCATTGTTCCGCAGTAAAATGTTTTAATTAACTTTACCGCGTGTTAGTGAAATGGGTCGAGTTGAACGCGGTTGCACATTTCGCCGCTCTCTTGTCTCGCCAGCCTTAACTATTGGACCTAATATTTTAGCTATTGAACCGCCTCAACAACTCTACATAATTGTATGTATATTTTACTGTACAGAAACTGACGTAGTTTTGACACATACCTACTTGTTTTATTTGTGCGGGATTTCGCATCAGCTTTGTTTTTTACTTGTCCCACGGGCACGGACCTCATTGGGAAAAGGGTAAGGCTATAGTTCATTACGCTATTATCAGTTTCTTCTAGGCAAGCGTGCTCCATAGTAGATCGCATCTTCGCTTAACATTAGTCGAGATAGGAAACGTAAGCCAAAAAAAAAACACTGGCCAGGTCGCAGACTTTACATATCTTATTATATTTTAGGACAAGTGCGTGCCGTGGGATTCGAACCCAGTACTTTCAGATTGAAAGCCAGATGGTATCCCAACTAGGCTGACGAAATTTATAAATATGGGATTACTCAGGTTTAATTATGTGACTTTAGTGTCGCCAACTAGAAAAACTAAACAGTTAAGACAATCACTGGACCAAAGCCGAACCTGGAACTTTGGAGGGAGGGAAGGGAATCAAGATTCAAGATGTTTATTGTTTCCATACAGTAAAAGATGTTTTACATACAAGTAGTATATGGTACACAGTCAGATATGGACCCTGTCAGGCACAGCAAAATTTAGAAGGGAGGTGGGAGGAGCATGCATTTTTATTTTTAAAATATTTAATTTGTTTATGTTGTTTTTGTTTAATGTTTTTTTTTAAATCATTTTTATTTTTTTGTCCAGCAACAGCAGCATATAAAATCTATGTTAACATCGTATTTCTAAATAAATTGAGAACAATTCTAGCAGAACGTAAGCGCCTCCATTTACCAAGGAGCCCAATCTTCCCGCTATTTTACAGCGCTACAAAACTCGCGGTTATTGCGTTGTAAAACGACGACAGCGCTGAATTTAATCCATATGACCAGGGGTACTTGTTACTCATGCTAATATCAGCCGCTGCAGCGCAGCTCGAGTACATTACCCGCTGTTATACAAGGATAGTTGTATTAAACAACAAACAACGAACGACGCGTATTCTTTAAAAACTAGAGAGACAAGAGACGAGATTTGGAAATAAGCATTGTGTGCATGCATCGAGCATTCATGCTTACTATCGAAAGCTGCTTCTTGCGGCGGCACGTCGTGTGTCGGGTTCGCCCTCATCTCTCAGATATATATATACATACCTATGTATATTTTTGTTATGTTCTAATAGTAATGAGACGAACGAAATGCTTTCTTGATGGTAAGAGATAACGCCTGTCCATGACCATTGCAGCGCTATATAGAACTCTGAGAACAAAACAAAGTCCAGGGCATCGCTGCTTTTACGCTCATTACTTTGAGACTTTCTCATCAGCCCTGTAATTTTGCTGCAGTACTCTTCAAACTGGTACACAGTTTTTAGAGATATTCAAAACATAAACATGGAATGAAAAAAAAATCGGTTACAGTTTTAATAAGTCCGAGTATCGTCCGAGATTTGTTTTCGTTTTATTAAAACACTCCCTGATATAAGACAAACTAAACATATCAACATTTACAAAGATGTATTATCTTGAAAGTGGAATTTCATAGGAGTATAACTAGGAACATGGAAAATCATTGGTTTCCTAGGTTACCTAAATTCATTTCCATATCAGGGCAAACAAGGCTATTGTGTGAATTAAATTATTTTCCCTTAATCCGTTCAAAGCCTTTAGTATTTCCCATACATCACAGTGACTTAAATTAGGACGTTTTACTTGAGTAATAGTCAAGTTAAGTCTTATTACTACCCTTGTCTTGCCTTCATATTGAGTATCCTTATAAGTACAGAATAACAGAATAACATGTAGGTACGTGTATATTGATACAATCATAATGTTACCAACATTTTTCGACATTTTATTATATATAAAACAGTAAGGTTGTTTTTTTATATTAGGAAAACAATCGTGTACCCTTCTAATTGGAACATCGTTATACGATTGACATAACTACTGCTTGACGGTAGAATGAATAAAAATCTATCTGATACTGCGGCAGTACTTCCCTTTTTTAGTAATGGGGGAGTGATATTGTAGGGAGACGGTTCAGTGGTTAGCGCGGTCGGTTCACATGCCAAAGGCTGTAGGTTCAAACACCTATAATGAGCTTGAGCTGCTTGTGAAAGAAAACATTATGAAGTAACCATATTATTGCTTGGTAAGCCAAGCTCTTAGATCTCCTTAGCAGGAGGTCGTCTAGGTAGGTACCGTAGTACCAGTAATTCTGCCGCTAAGCAGTAGTGTATAACCATTACGGTGTTCCGATTCGAAGGGTACTGCAGCTAGCGAAATCACTGGGCTGTTGAGACTAACCATCGAAAGTCTCAAAGTAATGAGCTCCAAAGCAACGATGCCCTGGACTTTGTTTTGTTACTCAAAGTTCTGTGTATCGCTGCAATGGTCATAGACAGGCGTTATCTCTTACCATCAGGAGAGCGTCTCGTTCGTCTCATTACTTTAAAAAAAAATTGTATTGTGGTAGGGTACTATTTACTAAAGTCACAGACAGCTCAGCGTATTAGCAAGCTTTTTTACAGATTTTGAAATACTGTCGTTGCCGTGTGCGCCAATTTACCAGGTAGCCCTATTCACCCATACAAACATTGATAAATTTCAACGCATCGTCCACAGCACGTTAGATCTTACATCACCATGAAATCTCTACCATATAACCGTTCTGAAAATGGAGTTTCAATCCCACAAGCTGATGAGACCAAGTATCTAAGAATAGCTATACCTTGACAAGAAACTCACATGACGAAAGCATTATCTTCACCAAACGATTGGCAATGGGGCAGCAAGTGAGAAAAATGTACTGGATGCTAAACAAAAATCATAGCTATCACATGAAAACAATTGTGCTATGGTAACTATGGGGCACATTCAGATATTGAAATTCTGCAAAGATTTCAATCTGAAACACTACGTATGATAACGAACGCACCGTGGTATATAACAAATGACAGATTGCATCACGACCTTAACATGAAAACTGATAAAGGACAAAACGAGTACATATAGGTCAAGAATTGCACACCATCCTAACATACTTGCGAAAAAATCTTATGGACGAACCAACTATGCCCCGAAGGCTCACAAGAAAATACCCTTAGGATCTTGATAATTGATTGATTCAGGCGCTACTTTGCGGAAGTTCACTTTGAATATTCAAGGTATATATTTAGTTTATTTCCGCTTAACAGTCGTTCCAGTTACAACAGTGACAATCTAATCTTACTTAATATCTAGAACTAATTTGACATAAACTTAAAAATATAATTTGACAATAATGTAATTAAAATAACAAAAAATCTAATTAAAATAACCTCAAGTCTTAAAATCCTCCTCTCGCTGCAGTAACCACTTGTCGACACGTGTTTCGCCTCTACACGAGGCATCCTCAGGACGTGTTGACTCTTCGAGCGCTTGGTCGAGACTTGCGATCTCGACCTCGAGGTTTTTAATTAATAAGTTGTTGGCAAATTAGTCACTGTTGTAACTGGAACGACTGTTAAGCGGAAATAAACTAAATAATTATATACCTTGAATACCCTCAGGATTTGTTATTATAGATAGACCGAGCTGAAAAGCGAGCTTGCCAATGGACAAGTACCGCACAAGTCTTACAACAAATTCCAACCTATTGCTGAATGTCTAAAGGACAGATTGCAATGCAAAGAAAGAAAAAAACATATAACCGTTCCAAAGAACCGTAAACAAATTGCGCGCAATCAAACTTTTCCAACTCCCAGCCGACAAACGATAAACGATTTTCATGTTATGCTTGTTCCACTACACCTGACAGATGGAACACGTCTGTTGTACATGCACAGTACACGAAGGACACTGGTACTTGGAACGGATAATTCCAGAGAGTATTCAATCTAATTTGTGTACAAATTGAGTTTGTACATGTAGTTGAGTATTGTCTGTGTGAGAGACCCCTGCCTGTTGCGATTAGATTTAAGTTGGATGTGTGTGTTTTTCGTATATGTGTATTACAACCTGCGTTAGGAGATAGGAGGACAAACTAAGTTCAAACTTAGTAAAGATCTAATTTGTACCACTTCTGTAGTTTATACTGGTAACAGAAGTTTTATCAGAGATTAAGTTATAGTTGTTAAGTGATCTCTCGGAAACACTTAATCTACCAATTGAACATTTCGTAGCGATAATAGCTCAGCGGTTAACGCGGTCGATTCACACACCGAAGGGGCATGGGCTTTAATCCCAACAAGAACTTGAGTTGCTGGTGAAAGAAAACATCATGAGGATATCACAGCATGGTGGTAGCTAGCATATTTTTTAAGTACTCGGTTGGCTAGCTACCACCCTCAATTTCAAAATCAGCTGCAAAGCATCTAACGGTGTATTCCGGTAGCCTCACTTCAGAGCCGGTTCTATTCCAGGGTATGTGCTTTACCATCTTCGATCGCACCATACATAATATCAGGTGAGCTGTGACAGCAAGCTTGTCAATCATACAAAAAACCACACATTACTTTACCAAGAATTATCAATAAAAGTTAGCCACTTAGAAATATGATAACAATTTAAGAAGTATACATTTATGTTCAATAAGTACCAAGAGCTAAAAGTAGATATAAGTACACACAGCTCGTCAAACAAAAAAAATTCTGTTCGGCAGTCTGGGGAAACTGGTAAAAAGACAATTAGTTCAGTACCCCACACCGAATGGTGAGAGGCGACCACGAGCGTATTAAAAAGATAGGCCCACTTTTTCAGTCACCTTTGTTCAACCGCTGATATATTCGATTGTACCTTGACAACAGAAAAAACACCCCGAATTGTTTAAAAAACCTTTGTTTTTGTTCAATAAAACGGTATAATCACTGTGGGAGAGTTTTATCCCTTGTTTATTTACATTTAAATGGTGTTACGCAAACAAAAACTGGGTATTCCAAGGGACCTTTGTTGATTTATGATAATTTCAGGCGTTTTTTGGAGATTTCTTATTACTTACTCTATTTTGTGCTGAAATATTTTTGCAAATATTATTTTTTATAACGAGACCAATTTTTGCCAGCTGGGTAATTTAAGAAGATTACTGCGCACTTAACTCTTGAAAGGTAACCATAGCAATACAAACAAGAGAAATATACTGGTTTGTCGGTTTTTTATGGATTCGATTTGGAGAGAGTGCTCCGGATCTGCATGCTCTAATTCCCCCATGCACATTTTTCTATCAGAGCCAGGAGCTCGAAAAAGCGACATCGTTTCATGGTTGACGTTTTAAAAACCCGTACAAAATTATTTGAATCCCCTTTCATTGCTCAAACGGCTAAAGCCTGGAATACGTTACCCGAGTGGGTGTTCCCTGATAGATACAATCTGGGTGTCTTTAAGTCGAGAGTGAATCGGTATCTTCTAGGCAAGCGTGCTCCATCGTAGATCACATCTTCACTTAATATCAGGTGAGATGGCGATGAAACGCAAGCCTATTCATCATGAAAAAAAATATCTCACATCAATCTTTAGCTACAAATGAACGATTAGTTTCAAAGTCTGTGACGGCACAACTATGGTACAAAGAATAAAAGTACAAACAGTTGCACACGCCCACTACAAACGCATTTAGCTCGAAACTACTCATTCAGCTCCCAGAGCTACCAACGAAATTGCAGGGGCGTAGTTAGACCGCAAATAAAGGGCTATTTAAGATAAAAATTGTTATATCTTAAAAGTAAAATATTGATACTTGTATATTGGTATGAATATCACATGGCATAACATTCCTTAAAGTTATTAGGGCAAATACATATCACAAGCTTTGCTTAGTTTGGGGTCAGATGGCGTAATGCCCTATGATATTTATTTATGAATAGGGCTACGTTTGTCGCATGACAACGACCACTGAGCAAAGCTCACCACAGTTAGGACGCCAAAATTTAAGTGACCTTAATTTCGACACAGACGAAGAAGTACCAAAGTCGAAGATCGGGTAGTCTGGAAGGAGGAAAGTGAGTCATTTGCCCACTAGAGGCTCAAAAAAAGGTGCTTTATTTTAGCAATTTTCCCCCCCTATATGCTTCTCCTAGTGCTGTATACGCACACATTACTAAAAAGGCTTTGCAAACATTGAGACTAAAAGGTGCTTTAGTGGCTTTTGAAGCGAATAGTATTGTAACTTAACCCTGCTGAGCGCTTATCCAATGAACGCTAAGTGAGCCAACCGCAGAGAGGTTAGGGAAAGCTACTTTATGTGGATCACATTTTACTACTTTAGGTAACACTGGCACAATTTATGAGTTTACATGACGGAAACAACAATGGAACATATAAGGTTTTTAGAAGGTAGGAAAGGAAGGGTTTTTGGTAGCGATGATAGCTCAGTGGTTAGCGCGGTAGGTTCGCATGCCGAAGGGCGTGGGTTCAAACCCCAACAATGAGCTTGAGCTGACGGTGAAGGAAAACATCGTGAGGAAACCAAAGCATGGTGGTAGGGTACTTTAGTACTCGGCTGGCTAGCTACCACCCTCAAGTTGAAAATCTGCCGCCAAGCATCTAACGGTGTGTTCCGGCAGCCTCACTTGAGAGCCAGTTGCATTCCAGGCTAGGTGTGCTTTACCATCTTCGGCCACACCTTCACTTGACGTCAGGTGAGCTGTGGTCAAACACCTAGCCTGTCGAACATTAAAAAAAAGAAAAAAAAAAAAAAGAATAAGCTAGCTTAATTTATTTTGGTCAAATCAGACTCGACTGACTCAGAGTAGATATAAGAAAAAAATTATATCATTAAATTTATTACATTTTTCTTTATTGCTGTAATCAAAACAAGCCATCTATATCTGTATACTTTTATAAAGAGGAAAGATTTGATTGTTTGTTTGTATTGAATAGGCTCCGAAACTACTGGACCGATTTCAAAAATTCTTTCACCGTTGGGAAGCTACACTATCCCCGGGTGACATAAACTACTTTTTATCCCTGTATTCCCACCTTAAGCGGGTGAAACCGCGAGGCGTCCGCTAGTATAATATATGTTAATAAAACTAGGTACACCGGTCGATCTCGATTTAAAAAATGTAGTGCTTTTTTCCTGATACTATTCTATAGATATCTTAAAAAACCTCATAAACAAATATTGTTTTTACCTGCAACACGTAAAAAGATGCTTTTTATACAATTAAATATTTTTTTCTACATCATATGAGATTTTTTTATTTTTTTGAGATTTTTTTTTACAGTTGACACTGTAAAAAAAATTAAAGCGACACCATTGTATTATCCAAATATCGATCAAAACCTATTTGAATATCATTACAATCTCATATGATGTAGAAAAAAATATTTAAACACAGCTCACATGAAGCTTAGCGACGGTGTGGTCGAAGATGGTAGACACACCTAGCCTAGGAACGGACTCTCAAGAGAAGCTGCCGAAATACAATGTTAGGTGCTTGGCGGTACATTCTCAACTTGAAGGTGGTAGCTAGTCAGCCAAATACTTAAAATTACCGTACTATGGTATGGTTTCTTCACAATGTTTTCCTTCATCGGCAGCTCAAGTTCATTGTTGAAATTTGAACCCGCTCCTACTAAGCGTATAAAACGATTGCCCTAACCACTTGACATCGTTGGTTGGCTTAAAAATAGTTTTTTTTTTTAAATTTAAGCGGGATTACTCACGTACAATCTGAAAACGTTGCGTACTCTTGTCGCTTATAATGAAAAGGGATGATGATAAATGAATGTATGACATCGTGCGTTAATTTTATTATCATACAAAGTAATTGATAACCCGATCCCTACATATACCGGTATATTACCACGAGTATTGCCTCTCCCGTGCGGTAATGTCGTGAGCTCGAGAGTGCTGTAAACACCCCCTTATCTACCACTAAGCTATACTCGTACTTGCGTATTGTACAACCGATATTAGGAAAGGACGTACTCAGTATCGTTTGGGGCTCTAGATATTTTTTAAATATAGTTTAATCTAATCAATTTCAATGATTCTTATTCGAAGTGGGGGCGATAAGTTTTGCACTGACGTCCCGCTTGGGGTGTATTGTGCATTTCCCCCTGCCAGCGTCTACCCGAGCCAACCCAGCTCCTTGGAGTATCGGAGCGAGGCTCTGGGCCACTGGCATAGTAGCTCCAGTGAGTTGGGTGGAATGTTCAATGATGATGACATAAATGATAGCGAAGCAGTGAAGAATTTCAATGATGTAAACAATACGAAATAAAATGATTTTTAAACTTAATATTAAAAACATTGAAATAAAAATCACAGTAATCTCAAAGTAATGAGTGCCAAAGCAGCGATGCCCTGGACGTTGTTTTGTTACTCAATGTTCTGTGCATCGCTGCAATGGTCATGGGCAGGCGTTATCTCTTAACATCAGGAGAGCGCCTCGATCGTCTTATTACTTTAAAAAACAAAAAAAAATGTTATAAAGGCGGTAAGTTTACATGTATGTTTGTTATTTCTCCACACTGTAGGTAAGGACCGTAGGGATTTGGATGGTATTTGGAATATAAATAGCTTATACTCGGGATTAATATGTAGGCTATTTTTAATCGCAGAAATGTGGGTATACTCGTGGGTCGAGAATACTAGCCTAAAACTGTATACGCAATTAAAGCATTACTTATAACGTTTCTCTATGTTAATCAGTGATTAAAATACTCTCAACATCTCTATTATATAAAATGTTACGCGTCAAAAAGAATACATATATACTTTACGCATAGTTTAGTTTAATTGAAGCAACTTCTTTAAGTAAGGCTTTTAATGTTTTAACTGATTCCCTTAGACTCATAAAAAAAATCGTTTCGTAATCGTTCCAAACAATTCTACTAATAAATAGATTATATTTTTTATTTTGAAGTTACGAGACGATCTCCTGACGGTAAGAGACAATGCATAGCTATGACCATTGCAGCGATACGTACAGAAGCCAGAGTGACTAACAAAGTCCAGGGCACCTCTGCTTTGGCGCTCACTACTTTGAGGCTTTCAATGGTTGGTCTCACTAGCCCTGTAATTTCGCTAGCTGCAGTACCCTTCAAAGCGGAACACAGTAATGTTTACATACAATTGCTTAACGGCACTGGTGTGGTACCTATCTACCCAGATGACCCCCTGCTATGAAGATATACCACCAATAGAATATCCTATCAGACACAATATTGCAAATAATAATATTAAGCTTGAACCCTGCCCCGCTGCCGGCGGCACCCCAGATTTTTTTTTTATATCATTTATGTTTTAAATTTAAAGTAATTATTTCAGCACATGTACGTCTAAATTACACTCTCATATTATAAAATTAAAATTAAAACACAACGCTTACAGCCTTACACTCATTAAAATTGAAATTGTAAAAAAATTGCTCAAATTCTTAGAAATATACCATTCTACAAAGAGACATCTTATTTGCACCTTTGTTTTTCTCGGTCGGGATTTCAGAGACCCCCCTCGTTCAACCTTAATTTGACCCCACGGGTTAGATTGCGTACTGTACCGGTATTAGTCGTGTAGATTACCGCGATAGCGAAACTTTAACTCCGGCTTAACGCATTTGATACCCACATCTGCAATTGTATAACTGTTAAAGCCATTGAGTAATCAAGAGTGACACTTTGTTTTGTTATTCTAATTAGTAGACAGCGTATAGGCTTCTGGTCTCATGTTATAGAAAATGGGGAAGATAAAAAAAAAAAGTAAAACGTGTATTGTGCATTTTTACCAGCATTAGAAGCCAAACTTCGCAAACGTAGCGTAGGACGCCCTGAGATTCGATGGAGTGACGATTCTTATTCTTATTCGGAATGGGGGCGATGAGTCCTGCACTGACGTCCCGCTTGGGGTGTATTAATGCACGATGGAGTTACGGTATACGTAGGACAGCTGGCGGTGGAAGCGAAAAGCCGAAGTTCGGGCTGAGTGGCGTATCTTGGGAGAGGCCTATGTCCAGCAGTGGACTTCGATAGGCTGATGATGATGAACAACTTCTTCAACTATCAGAGCGATGTTCTAGGCAGCTGACATAGTAGATACTTGAAGCTTCATCGAAGTAAGAATGATACTTTCGAATTAACCCTATTTTTATAAGCTATCATTTTTTTACCATTGCTGGGCGCGGGCCTATTCTCATCGTGAGATGGGTCAGGTCATTGACCACCCGACTTGCCAGCAGACTTCACACATCTTCTGGGACTTTTTTATGAACATCGGACATGCAGGTTTTCTCAGCGGCAATACGCATAACTTAAAAAAGACAGAGCTGCGTGGGATTTGAACCCAGGACTTCCAGGCCAGAGGTCGTGATACCCTTAATTAGGCTATTAAGAAAAAAGTTATGCGACTGCGATTCTTATTGCGTGAGCATACGATTTGCAATCGCGTAGCCGTGGACCTGAACAATTATTGTACCTAAGATAGGTAAAACTTTCGCATATATTATACAAAATGAAATATCTTAAATTAATACTATTTACAAATTTATACAAAAAAACTTAATCTAAAAGTCCGTCAGAGGAGGGCTGTGTGGCCAGAATACTGGCAGCATTGCCACTCTGGATGGCAACGCTAAGCTTTTAACCAAAATAGATACCAGCATTCTGGTCACCTAAAGCCTCCTAAACGTTTGATAGATAAGACAGGTAAAATAATTGTATTACTCCATAATATATAATTCGCAATAATCCAGTAATAAAAAATTAAAATTCCTCTGTATAATTCTACTATATTACTAAGCAAGATACAGAATCCGTTGATGGCCTAAAAACTGTCAACTCATTTTAGTGTATGTACCTGGCCTAAATCCCACTTCGGATAAGCCCAGTGAGAGCGGATTACCCCACGCCGCGGTTTCTAAGCAGAATGTGATTGATTAATGCGCAAATAGTTTGGCCATACGAAAATAAGACGGAATAATTGTATTAGACTCACTTTAAAAGAAAACGACGCGAATCCAATATGTATTAAAATATAACACCACGGTTCAGTTTCATGTTTTTAACAGTTTTGAAGGTGACAGAATACCACACTCATCTTCGTGATGTATACTCTATACCAGGGGGTTCCCAAACTTATTTTGTCTACTGCCCACTTTGAGAATAAATTATTTTTTAGCGCCCCCATTTTTTCACCTACTTAAAAACATTGACATGATTTTTATTTTATACATTCAATAAAACAGGAACTACGCGGAGAGAAATATCGAACCAAGTTTAAGCAATCTCTTGACTAATATTAGTTGATGTTCACAAGTTGTAGTTGAGAGTCGAGAGCTCATGCAGTCGGTGTCTAAGAGGCCTCCTAGCTAAACGAAATTACAAATCACCCCCCAAGCTTCTACACAACGCTCCCATTTTTTTCTGGGTCTCTTACCACCCCCCTTTAGGCCTACAGCGCCCACAAGGGGGCGTTATCGCCCACTTTGGGAAAGGCTGCTCTATACTACCAATCGTTTATATAGATATTCTCTCATGTTAATTGACAGTGTGGTGGAAGATGGTTAGCACACCTAGTCTGGATTGAACTGGCTTCTAAGTAAAGCTTCTGGAACACACCGTTAGGTTAGGTTAGCACCGTTAGGTGCTTGGCGGAAGATTATCATCTTGAGGGTGGTGGTTAGCTAGCCGAGTACTAGAAAGTACCATACCACCACGCTATGGAATCCTCACGATGTTTTCTTTCATTGGCAGCTCAATCTACTGTTGGGATTTAAAACCACGTTTTTCGGTGTGTGACTCGACCACGCTAACCACTGAGCTATCATAGCTTCAAAGAGCTCAATATTCTTCCAGCCGTTGAGTCGTGACAATGACAGTCAAATATAGAGATGAACTAATTTCGCTTTTACAATAAATTTAATATCTATTTATCACGCTTTACTGGGAGCAGTAACATGTCTGTAACATTGACACTTGTTTAAGGTCAATAATTTATTTTTAATCTTCCTTAAATGTCTTGTGAGGTCTCAAGGCATTTTACTCAGAGTTTTTCGTAATAAATATGTATGTATATGCACACCACTATTTTCTCACGTAAAATAAACAGAATCACAAAAAAAGGTCTAATAAAGAACAAACAATTGGCTCAGTAAACTTCGGAGCTCACAAATACACGACATAAAATATATTTATTCGAGTCACAAAACTATTAGACCGAGCTAAGGCTCTCATGAGACCTGCAGATTTCTTCGAAAATAAATTACGGTGTCTTTGTCAGCGAGTCTTAAGCATTGTGTAGATATTTTGTCCCTCTCTACAGTTCTAGTTATGTGTACTGTGGAGTATAGCCGTCACATTCTAGCTTTCATACATCACTAGAATAAGAGCTCTGTAAGCCCTCAAAATGAGTGTTTATTGCTGGTCCTTCTAGCCGGACTTGTAGTGGCTCAAGCTGAAAGGTACCTTGTGCAATCGGGATAAGAGTTATAGAGGTTCAGCCGCTTCGAGCGGTTCAGGTGCTCGGATAGCCGGCTTATCCAGTCGTTACTCTTGCGGCAGATGTAAGGAGTTTCTGCGGACGTACAACTTATGAGGATTTGCCCAATTTGCGGGGGAAAATTAGAAGTTTTTAATCGTAGCTTCGGTATTTTAATAGCGGTGCCTGAGCGTTTACTTTTTTAAAATCCGAATCAAGAGTTTTACTACATAAAAGTAAAATGCGAATTCTCAGCTCTCACAATCATTCAAATCGGTTATTAGTTTACATAAGATAATAATATTAAGGTTAGGTAAGGTTAGTTAAGGTTTAGTAGAAATTTTGTTGTTTCAATACGAAACAGAGTTGTTTTGTCATACTCACTAGCCTTAAATAAACCCCTCTTAAATTTATTAATGACATTTAAGTTATGTACAATTAACTAAAATAAACCGCAAATTAATGAATGTCACTTAAAAGTAATTTTAAGATAATTTGACATTAAGAAACAACAATGGTTTTAAAAGAAATTATTAAGTTGGTTATATAATTTTCTTTGACAACTAAGAGGATGGAATTACGTAAGACAGTACTACTACTAATTATTAACCTCTCTGAAAACTACTTTCCTTCATATCATCACTTATTTCCCTTTTCACAACCACTTTCCTTTCTATCCCCAGTAACTTCCCTGTGTATTACTATTTACCTTCCTATCACTACTAACTTCTCTCTCTACAACCACTTCCCATCTCTACGTTCATTTCCCTTCCTATAATCACAAACTCCCTCTGTATAATCACTTCCCTTCTTTTCACAACTAACTTCTCTTTCTACGACAACCGATTTTACCTCTAACTACCATATCTACGTTCATTTCTCTTCCTATCATCACAAACATCCCTCTCTATAATCACTTCCCTTGCTTCTACAACTAACTTCTTCTTCCACGACAACTAATTTCTTATCCTATTATTAAATTTGCACTAACTTCCTCATTTACCCGCCAGTATCGGAGCAAGGGCCACACGAGAAGCGGCTCTTGAATGCCCTGCTAGCGTCGTACAACACGCTGGAGCGGCCCGTCGCCAACGAAAGCGAGCCGCTCGAGGTCCGCTTCGGACTCACATTACAGCAGATCATCGACGTGGTGAGTTCTCTAACTTGATGCTGGGGTTGAGGGGGAATGGTCATGACGTTTACCTCACTTAAGAACAATCAGACAATATACCTAAGCATATTTAGAAGAGGTGAAGCGTGACTCTATGCCACGTTCCTGCTATTTCCTCAGGCCGCCCATTGTCGCAAATTTTGAAGAAGAGCACATAATTATAACTAGGAAAATATGTCACTATTTTTATTGAGAAACTAGCGGACGTCTCGCGGTTTCAGCCACGTAGTTCCTGTTTCCGTGGGAATACAGGGATAAAAAGTATAAGCCTGTCACCCGGGGATAGTGTAGCTTCCCAACGGTGAAAGAATTTTTGAAGTCGGTCCAGTAGTTTCGGAGCCTATTCAGTACAAACAAACAATCAAATCTTTCCTCTTTATAGTATAAATATAGATAGATTTAGAAACAAACATGGCTCATGATGTTGTAGGCACAACAACAATGTGAAGTAGAAAAGCGTGAGCGAAGAAAGTATGTTTCTTTGATAAAAAAATTAGTTGAGGTGGCATTGAATAAATCGTGAGTGGCTAATGACATAAGCGAGTTTTGGCGGGAACGCGGGAAGAGTCGTGTGGCTCCGTTGTATTTTTTTCCAAAACTAGTGTTATGTCGAGTGTTTATGCATAAAAATGGTGATGTTTTATTCATAAAGTGCCGAATTACAAGCGTGAGTGTGGGAAAATGATAGAATGTGGTGAAACATGACTTTTCGTGTTGCTTCCAAAACTCCATCGAAGCTTTATAGTAAAGTCGCCACTACTTTACTAAAGCATGACTGGACTTGACTGACACGAACTGGACTTGACTAAGACTGGACTTTGACTAAAACTAGCTACGATGACACTTATTTAACTTTTGAAACTTGAAAATATATAATTACTTGACACTGGCAAATGCTAAAACGCGACGCCAAAAGCAAAGGAAAAAAAAATGACATAAGCGGTTCAACATTGTCCCGCACCGCGCTAAAAGAAGAAATCTGCCGTACCAAGGCCCTTTCCTCCCACGCTTCGCCTCTTGACGAAATAGATGCTTATACACAAATTATAGAATTTTTGAACGATTATTTTTTATAGTAAGAAAAGGTAAACGTCATGATTACATTATGAAGTTTTTGTTTTACATCTAGCACTATTCTAATGTTGAGATTCAATTGTCGAATATATATATGTTTATAAACGCATAAATATAAAAGCAAATAAATGAATATCTGCTTATATGTATGTATATATATATTATTATGAGTACAAAAGTAAATGCTATAAAAGAATGATATTGTATCTCAACATAATGGAGGGTAATCTAATTTGGGTGCTGTACCATAAAAACTAATAGATGCGATATAGCACCATTATCTAGACGGTAAGTATTATTACAATAATATTGGTGTACATTAATTTAATTTAACCTCTGCAGATCTCTAATGATCGTTATGTGAGTTCTGAAAATGATTTTACTACGGGGCGATACTTACGAGTCTGATTCGATACTGCTAGTTACAAAATCTTTGTGTTCAATTTATCGACAGCAATGCAATATTCTACAGGATTACAGAGTACTAATAACAATCGTTTAATTAATTTTCAACTAAAACCGTTCGATTAATAGAAAGTTTAGTGAAGTTTACATAAAATTACAATAGAATTGTATACTTAATCGATATAGTTCGGAATCGGGGAACGGTTTTCGGGCGATTTGAGTTGCTATTTATTTCGTACCGATAATCGATGTATCGATATTATTTATAGAGGTAGGTTAGATGTTTAATGTTGTGTGCTCGCATTACAAGAAATTTCCTCGCAGCAACTAATTGAGAAACTTGGCTTCTGAAGTTAGATTTGGTGGCATTGACTTAATAGGATTTACTTTAGACCACTGAACAGAATTTAGCAACCGTCTAAAAAAAAATATTATTCTACATCTCTTTTTAACCGACTTCAAAAAAGCCGGAGGTTATCAATTCGTCAAAATATTTTTTTTAAATGTGTATTCCCTGATTATTGAAAGACGCCTAGACCGATTAGAAAACTTCTTTTTTGTTTAAAAGGTGATACTTCCTAGTTAGACTCAGACATTTCATGATCGGTTGAGTAATTTGATTTTTAGACTAAAATACCTAAAACCTTCAAAGCCGTGTTTGGGTTTAGGGGTATGGAGTCGGTTTTTTTAATTGTAAATTTATTAAGTCGTGCTTTAGGTAGGTACACTTGATGCCCTTTTATCTCTATAATCTTTTTTTAACAAAAATCTTTTATAATCTAAAAAAACTCGATATAAATCTAACGTATCGGAAACTACAAAGCCAATTTTAACAAAAAAAAAAGTTATATAACGTAGAAGAAAAGAAAACCACCCAAAAGTTTGTGTCAGCAAATTCATCAGAAAAACCTTCGAGCTGACAATGGAAGCTAATTCTGAAACACCTCCAGCCGTCCTCAATTACGTTCGACAACTCAATGGGCGAGATACATCGCAAATCACGTCACGTGCGGATGGAAGCCGCGCGGTCTGTGCGTTCATGGCTTTTAGGCGAATGCGCGCTGTACCTTATGTATGGGCTGAAGTATCAGGACTGACGGGATACGGCGTATCGCAAACTGGGTGAAATGATGTGTTTTAAAATGTTTGTACCCATCCGTGCGAAGCTGGAAGAAGCTGCCAGAATGAAAAATGCTTTATTTGTTACTGTTTAAATTATATAAGCATGTAGGGTGTGTGTGTGTGTGTTTGAGATTGTATGTAGTTAAAAAAGGGTTACGTATTTGACCTGTATATATGTATCTATGTTTGTTTCACTTGGTGGTAGATCTCCTTAGCGGTTCGTCTAGGTAGGTAGCGTGACTAAGCCCCATTAAACTAATAAATAAAGATTAAAAAAAAAAAAAAAAAGTCTAGGTAGGTACCACCACTGTGGCAGATTTTTTAAATGTTTGCTATGCTAGGTGTTTTGACCACAGCTCACGTAAAGTTAAGTGTAGGTGTGGTCGAAGATGGTAAAGTACACCTAGCCTGGACTGGAACTGGCTCTCAAGTGAGGCTGCTGGAACACACCGTTAGATGCTTGGCGGCAGATTTTCAACCCGAGGAGGGAGCTAGTCAGCCGAGTACTAGAAAGTACCTTGCCACCATGCTATGGTTTCTTTACGATATTTTCCTTCACCGGCAGCTCAAGCTCATTGCACTTTCTTATATGTTATAATCTTAAATAAATGAAGAAAAAAGGACAAGATTATCTATCTGAAAAAATGTAACACGACAAGCATGAAACGTAGTGTTTTAGTAAAAATCTTGAAAAAATACTGCACAAAAACTTTCACAGAACGAATAAGCCACAACGTTATGCAAAAAGTTCCGAGCTTGCAACTATAAAATGACCCGACGTGTTTCACCAAACCGAAAGATTAATTCCACTCTTTGAAAACGATCCTTTGCGGCACTATTTTTCATTCTGCCAGTCGACAGTGTGCGCTACTTCTAAATCCAGAATTACCGCTGAAATTGAAACGTCGCTAGGAGTCCTGTTTTATTCAGTTACCGTCTCGGGTTCACGGTAACAAAAGTGCAGAGAGTACAGAAGTTTCAAAAATGGAACAAAAAATAGCGGTTGGGTGGAATGGAAGGGACAAAGTGCGAGACGAAGAACGCGCCGCCCGCAGGCGCCCAACTTACAGCGCACCGCGAACGAGGCGGCTCTCTGGGGTTGCTATACTTAACTAGCGACAGGGATTTCAGCACGTACTTTTTATTTTATAAACATGCTGGCGCCTGCGACTTTGTCTGTGTTGACTTTAGACTTAGATTTAGAGAGAAATTAAACATCACTCGGTGATAGATCTCCTTAGCAGGCAGTCGTCTAAGTAGGTATAATCGCAGTACCAGATATTTTGCCTCCAAGCAGTAATGTGTAAACATTACTGTGTTCCCGTTCGAAGGGTATTCCAATTTAATAATGAAATAGTGCAAGTTTCATAACTATTGCTTATTTGTTACTTACAAAGTGCTAAGTAATGAGACGAATGAGACACTCTCCTGATGGTAAGAGATAACGCCATTGCAGCAATACACAGAACTTTGAGTAGCAAAACAAAGTCCAAGGCGTCGGTGTTTTGGCGCTCATTACTTTGAGATTTTCGATGGTTGGTCTCAGCAGCCCTGTAATTTCGCCAGCTGCAGTACCCTTTAAACCGGGACACAGTAATGTTTATACACTACTGCTTGGCGACAGAATATTTGGTATTGCGGTAGTACTAACCTAGACGATCTCCTGCTAAGGAAATCTGTCGCCAAGTATCGCCAGTAATATTCATACCTACATACAAACATACATACATAGAATACAAAACATTTTTGTTTTACTTATGCGGAATTACTCACGAAGCAAGACGATGCCGAGCGCGCGTCTTACTCCAGTGAGTAAACTCGCGTCAAAACCAAGTCAGTTTCCACAATAGAATACAAAACCTGACCTGAACCTGAAGACGGTCACAAATCATAGAGCATGACAACACGAAAATCGAAGAGAACAGTTTCTCACATCGTACATTTTATTCAACAAATGTATTAATACATAATACCTTACGGAAATCAAGAAATGTTAGGATCTTTTCAAGTTATCCATTTTTACTCCCAGCCGAGCAGCTCTCCCCGAGATTTTCTTTACCTTTGAACTCGCTACTTGAATGAAAATTTTACGTATAAAAGAATCATTTCTTTCTTCTAGCTCCTTTCAGCTTATCACAATCTCTGTAATAATATACAGAATATATTTATATAATAAACAATCTTCTGAAAAGCTACATTTGTAGGATTACTCCTAATTTAGTATTAACGATGTACCAAATCTAATTAACTATGGCAATACAATTTTGAACATATAATTATGTATAACCGGGTCTTAACCGCGTACAAAATACTAAAAATTTTTCATATTTATTTATTTTCTCTTTTTTTAATAATTGACAGGCTAGGTGTTTCACCACAGCTCATCTGTTGTTAAGTGACAGTGTTTTAAGATGGTAAGCACACCTAGCCTAGAGTGGTACTAGCTCTCAAGTGAAACTTTCGGAACACGCCGTTAGGTGCATGGTGGTAGATTGTAAACGTGAACTACCACCATGTTGTTGTTTCCTCACTATGTTTTCCTTCACCGGCAGCTTAAGTTTATTGTTGGGGTTTGAACCCTTGAACCCACGCCCTTCGGCGTGTAATCCGCTGGCACTAATCACTGAGCTGTCATCGCTACAAATCGTTACTGGCATGTTACAATACAGTACAATACAACTACAATAGTCATGATCATGAGCTAAATTATCAACTTTTTTTTTAACGGTGAGATAAAATAGGGTTATTTTGGCAATTGTCTAATAAAATGGTTTAGTAGCTATATCAAAAACTTATTAAGATAAAGTAACGTATTAGTAAAACGGGCGCTAAAGTTGTTCAGTTGGTTTAATTTACTACAGTACTTCCATATTAGGTTCGCTCAGTCTTCAAACACTCATTATTACTTAGTAGTGAATCCTTGGAACATATTAAATGGGTCGTAAAAACTCTGTAATTCTCTAGAATATTCGTTTGATTGCTTCTCTTAACGACTCTATGGAATAAAGTAGATTGTAAGTCAGTTAAATTATCGAGGGCACCGATTAAAACGACTTTGAGGTTCTTATTTTAAGGTACTTAAAGTTGAAATTAAAAAGTTTAAGCAAACTTCGAGATGGATCTTTTAATTTCGTTTGATTGATGCCGTGGAGTGGAGATTTGTTTTAATACTATTTTCGCAGGACTGCTTGGCTTTAATTTTTGAACCGCAAGTAAAGTGTGATGTACAATTGTACATTTGTTGTTGTTTATGTTATTTAATAAAAGTATACTGTTATGGCAAGTAGTCCTGCGTGTCGCTCGTGTAATTTGTTGAAGATAAGTCCATGTTAAAATTGTCAATTTCCATTGAGCTGAGGCTCTAGACTCAAGCAGAAGAACTCCGAGAAAACAATAGACTTAACATCAACAACCCTCACTACTGCAGAAGATGTAGACTCGACCCTGTCCGAGGTCCCCCGCCGTACTGTTGAGCCTATCGTGTTGATGTTCACCAACTTTTTTCATTCCTTTCTTGCGACGGCGTCCGTTCATTTTACCAAAATAAGGATGAGAAAAATCAAATCCTGACCACGAACGTCTGGCTCAACTTGGTAAGTGGTAGGAGCCGAGCCTGGCGCCTTCGCAGTCCCGCCCCCGCGATCCACGGTAACACCTCCGACTGCAATACGAGTACCTAGTGCCTACATCGACACGCTATCACCACGATAACTTTTGACGCACTTTCTTTGACGTGTCACGTTTTTCTTAACAGCACTTTAAAGTCACGGTTACAGGAGGCGGGCGCGGCGTGAGGGCGCCACCTCCGCGGCAGATATGTCGCATGGACTATCGGTGTTAAATTGTTGTTACATTTACGATATCTATATATTAGATTGTGTGTCCGGCGAAGCGCGAAAAAGCTTTTAACAGAACGCATGAAGGATCATTTTCGCGCCTCGCTCTCCCCTCAGTACTGTGTCTCCGGAAGGTGTGGAACAGTTGTCTAGATATCATTACTGACTGCGCCCTTTCTGTTTTGTTGACATCGTCTAACCCAATAGGACGAGAAGAATCAACTACTTATAACCAATATATGGCTGTCATTGGTAAGTGTGATTAAACGACGAATCTAAAACTTAACACTAAAATTTCTAATTTTTCGTTTGAATCTTTTTTCTTCTTTCTATTTTTTCGTTGAATGTTCTATTACCTTCGTTCTGTTGAATATTTTGGTTTGTTTCTTCTGATCTTTGACTGTTTTGAAAATTGCATAGCATTGTGAGTTATGCGGCAGCGTTTCTGTACTTGTCTGTCCATATTTGTATGAGAGTTGCTTATTGTTCATTTCTTGGACTTCTTCGTCAATCTTGAGCTCATGCGATTTGTAGTCAGTAGACCCTGTCGTGCATCCCGCCATACAGTGTCATGCAATGTATCATAGTGTCTCATGGGATATGTTTATTATGTACGCAGTACAAATTATATTTTTTAAACTCATATAAAATACTAGAGCACAAATTCCATCCAAAATGGGAGATTGTCGAATTTGAAAGCAAAATCAAAAAGAAATCGAGTGAATTATTGTTTTGCCAAAAACTAAGAAAGTTGACTTGGCGTAATTTGACTGCCGAATAAGCCACAATGCGCATTATAAAACAATATGTACTAATGGTTGACGATAACATACGTATTACTATAAATGTACCTCAAGCCTACTATCGATGGCAAATTGCTAAATGAGAATGTTAAAAATAAAAATAAGGGCTTCGAAGTTTTAGGAACCGTAAAGTCAATTGAAAGTAACATATTGGTTACGACACTACATACAATAATGGGATTTGTTGTCGATATGCACATGGTTGTATTCAGATGTGTTCTATGTACACTGTAAATTGATTATGCACATCCTGGGTACCCGCTGTTTTATTTTTTGTTTTTGCGACGAACGACATTGTAGCATTTTGATAATATGCATGGCCATGGAATGTTACAATATTCTATCGTATGGGAATCGAGTGGTTGGAGAGTGGCTACCATGGTTTGCTCCTACTAGAATGCCTGCGGTTTCAAACTCATTAAGACGAAGTGTTTCGTACTAAAAATAACTAAACATTTTAAAATATTTTTCTATCTTTGTCAACTTTTGCCTTTCGGCTAAAATGTGTACCATACACATTTATACACTACTTCAACTAAAACAACTTTTTTCATTTAAATCCGATAGTTTACATTAATTTTCGCTTTTGTTCCCAATATTTTATATTCGAATTTATTATATTTTAGTTTTTAAAATTAAAAAAAAAATAATAAAATAACTTAATATGCATACTTTTGATGTTGGCTGTACCCGTATATTGAATATTGACAAGTATTGTTGTATAATCTGTAGCTTTGGATTTATTTTTCCAGCAATAAAGGTATGTTATATTGAGCTCTTAAACTGAAGTTACTTTAGCATTTACCAATACGGCAGCTTAGTTGACTCCCCGAAGTAGAGTGTCCTCGGTCCCTTGGTCTGGAACTCAGTATAGCGACAACCCTGACATGTTTAGAGAAAATGATGCTTCGTAGGTCGTCTGTGAATATACAGTAATGTTTGTAGAATATGTATGTCTTGCATGTTTTCTTCCTGATAATAATACTCACTATTTTATATACTATTGCATGCTGTTTTCTATTTCTTGATATATCATTAGCTTTAGTCGTTAAGTTTCGTAATTTGTAATAGTTTTAACAAGGTAAGTATATTGTATTTGTGTTGTTCGTGATGCAATATAGTATTCTATTGATTAAAATTTCTGTATAACTAGAATTTATTTTCATTATCGAAACTAAGTTCTGCAGTTATTTTAACAATACTCATGCAACATCTATTTATCTTCCCACAGAATATTTATATTTGTAAAATACCTCTACATCGACTTGAATTTTGTATCTGTTTATATAATAATAATTATTATTCATATCAAAATTAGGATGTAGAAAAAACTGTTTTGTTAATCACTTACACAACTTTTTACTAAAATTGTACTATTTTTGAATATTTTAAGATACGAATGTGATACGAAAATGAGTTACGAGATTTTTGAAAATTTTGATTATTGCGAAGTGAATTATCACAGTTGTAGGTAAGTTGGATATTTCATGATGGAAAGTGATGATATGGCCGAAGATGAAGCACGCTTGCCTATTACCTAAGTATCTATTCACATTTATGTTGAATTTTGTACTTAGTTGGAAACAGACGCAGGTAATGAGCTCTACACACAGCAGTTCTTACAAGGATGGTACGTCTGATAAGAAATTTACACTGTTAAAGGGTATTTTTGTGTCGAGCGTCTGGTCTATAGTAAAACGGTTATGGCAAGATTAGGTCGTGTAGTTCTTGAGCACACTCACCGTAGTGAATCCTATAAAATGTAATACAAACTCTTTATTATGCACACCAAAAAAAAGAAAAAAGTACAGATAACAAAAGAATCTTATGAGCTAGTACCATAATAAGGCCGCCAGCGAGTTTTGGCGGGAACGCGGAAAGAGTCGTGTCGCCCCGTTGTATTTTTTCCAAAACTAGTGTTTAATAGTGTTTATTCATAAAAATGGTGGTGTTTTATTCATAAAGTGCCGAATCAAAAGCGTTAGTGTGGGGAAAAATATAAAGTGGTAAAACATGACGTTTCGTGTTGCTTCCAAAACTCCATCGAAGCTTTATAGTGAAGTCGCCACTACTTTACTAAAGCATGACTGGTCTTGACTGACACTGTATTTGACCAGGACTGGACTTTGACTATAATTATAACTACGAGGCAACTTATTTAACTTTTGGAACTTAAAAATATAAAACGCCAAAAGAAATGAAAAAAAGGCCACCGGCCTTATCACTAAGAGGTATCTCTTCTAGGCAACCAAGAATGGAATGGAAAACGATACATCCTAAGAACAGACGGGAGATGTCATAACAGTATTAAGTTAAAAATAAATTAATAAGTAATTGATGTATCATAAATGAAATAAAAGTATATCACATGTTGCTAAATACGAAAGCGTATTGTCAGAATTAACTATGATATTCTAACCACAGATCTGTGAAACACAAAGTGTACTACTCAAACTGATAGGCAGTCAACCCTTCAGACCACCCTTTAAGAGAAGGTACCTAACTACTGTAGTTGTCTCCCTCATACTAGTTGAAAACTTTGAAGGAATGACGGTAGCTTCGCTCACACTCGTTATTTAGTTATGACACCCCAGCTACTGACTGTTTCAAAATCTTGGTAAAGCTCTACAAGATGTTGAGCAAAATTATTTTCTTAATTTATGTGCGTTAGAGCAATGATGGGACATTTCAAGAATTTATAATAGTACAATGATCTAACGTAATTTTTAAACTTTCATTCATTTATACATGTTATTTATTTGCGTGTACAAAGTAGAGTAAGCCGTAAAAAGTATGCCAACATTACGGTACACTACACTAACTGCTTGTATCGACAAGCATTTGCCTATAACCTGAGTTCACGATGCCAACAACGTAAATCCATCTTCCCGGTTGAAATTGCCATGTTTTTTATATTTCAACCGCTTGTCCAATCATTTGTTGTGACGATAACGTTGATCAACCTGATATTTATAAAACACATATAATGTTCAGATTAACAAATTCTACAAATGTATCTAATCTCTAAAGCTTATGTTCCGAGTAATTTGTAATGAACAGTATGTAGAGAAAAATCTAGATTATACTATTTTAGTTTAATTTCGAGTAATGCAAAATAAAGGAAAAGCTTTGGGAAGAACTTTTATCAGTTGAAACGAGCACTTGAAGGCTTATGTAAGGGGAGACAATAACGAGAATGGGAACAAGAAATTGGCAATAAGAAACAACTGAGCATTAGACAGTATGACAAACCGCCATATCTCGTAATAGTATAACCGCTAAGTAATAAAGTCACTATCCCACTTTAGGCGCCCTAAGTTGGGCCAGCAACTTTCGCAATATTAGTGGAGAGGTTGGGCCAACTTCCCAAGGGCCCGCGTATTGTTCCAGATATAACTGTGATATTAACTTGGCGCATATTTGAGATGTTATTGCTAGTTGGACTGTTGGGTGGTCGGTTTCATTACTTTCGCGGTATGGTGATTTATTTAGAGGCTTTAATGTGTTGGTCTGATAAGTTGGAGTACTTTAGAGGCTGTCGTAGATCTGGCCCGATTGTTGTTAGTAACTAGTTAGAGACGATTTGTGAATAAGTTATAGGGTGAATAAGCGTTGCGGGGGAATCTTACTTATATCAGTGTAATAGGCCGGAGTTGGGTCAATTTTATTAAACGACTACATGTTTGTTGTTGTTTTTATAATCGAATTTAAATTGTAGTTTATTATTTGGTTGCCTGCCTAGGGCGTCCACACACAAGGTGGACAGACGACTAAATGAAGACCGCAGGAACGCGCTGGAAGCGAGCCGCTTCCAACCGGCTTTTTTTTTTATATATACGCTCCACAAACACCGTTTGTCAACTTTGAGGTACAGTGTTCTTTTTTATTTTTTTACAATGTAGGAAGTGAAAAGTTAGTCAAATTAATCTTAATCTATTGGTTAGCTTTATATACATATACCTTTAAGCTTCAACTAATATTGCAATTGTTTCTTTTACGAAATAAAAGTTTCGAAAGTAAGTAAGTAAATAGAAATGGAACAAAAAAAAACAAGTGAAGTTTTTAGTCGAAATTACAGGGCTATTTGAAACTAATCATCGAAAGTCCGAAGTAGCGATGCCCTGAACTTTGTTTTGTAACTCAATAGCTGCAATGGTCAGGGACAGCCACTATCTCTTACTATCAGGAGAGCGTCTCGATCGCCTTATTACATTAACATAAAAGCACACAATCGGTATTCTAAATAACTTTTGACTTCACTAATTCAGATGACTGCCTCTTGTTTAGTAGATATATCATTATAAAAACAAGCAACAGCCAGTCTATCGAATATCAGTTTCACTCCCTTATTTGCTTCCTAAACAGTAATAATAATATAATGCCTCATAATCGTATAACACAAACATTATTGTGTCAAAACAAATACAACATATACAATATACATAAGCGGCTTTACCGAGAATCGCTATGACAAACATTTGCAATAAAGAGCCACAGTTAAATGGCCCCGGAAAATATTAAAATGTGACACATTAATTAATAATGGACGGGCATCTAGAATAATAGACGTGCTCTGAAAGGGTAATCCCCTTCTGGGGTTGGGCCAATGTAAAGTTATGACAAAGGAAATTATCTTTACTGGCAGTTGAAATCAGCCGTAAAGAAGAAAACGACGCGCGCTGTAAAAATGTAATTGGCTAACTTTTTTTTATCCGCGATTACGTTCGCGTAGCCCATTTGGAAGGGTCATTTAAAAAACATGGCATTATAAGACTTTGTTTTGTGACCATATTACCCTATAGTAATACTAAATATACTTGCGTTCCTATCGCGCTTCAAGACGCGCGCCACTTTTTTTCTTATTTTTTTTTGTAATTTATCGGCAAATGGATACGGAGTCTTTTGCCTAATATTTAATTACGTGTTGTGACTATGTACAGTCAGTTTGTTCTACAAATATTATTATAGACTCTGATTAACTTTTTGGGTTTATCCCTCCATCGGTTTAACTATGGAACCAGCTGTCATCGTCAGAAGAGTCTCGTACCGTTTGATTTAATCGATTGTTTCTACCATCTATAAAATCGCTTACCATATTTTTCTATCGCTTCGTACAAAGGATGAAAAGGATCGTCAAATGTAGGTAACGCACGGGCAGTGCCCCGGACCGGTAGGTGTAGGTGTGCATAAGCGACGGTGACCACTCACCATAAGGTGCTATTTTTCTTTTAAAAAATACGTAAAATAAGTAATCGACGACCATGATCTGGAACAGGCGTTTCTAGGTTTTATACGTATTTGATACTCAACATAAAAAATGTTTTAGATATTAATCTTGGTAGCTCTTTTTCGTATCACTGAGTTAATATTTTGTAATAAATACGTGTACATTCACTGATCATGTTTTCAATGTCTATCTCTTTTTTGTGTATTGATGTTATAATGCGTGTGACAGGAATGGAACGACTACAACCTCAGGTGGAACGACAGCGAGTATGGAGGAGTGAAGGATCTCAGGATAACACCAAACAAACTGTGGAAACCAGATGTCCTCATGTACAATAGGTGAGAATGTAGAGAAGGGGGCCAGGTTGCACGAAATAACTGACAAAACATTTAAAAAAAGTGCAAAAAATGGCACTTATGGGGACTGGGGAAAAATTTGTTAGCAGCATGTCGGTGATGAGAACCCACATTTGCTCTTACCAAAAAATCGCTTAAGGTGGGTGTAAAGAAGCTTTCACTTCAAAAATGATTAAAACCAAATGCTTAGGACTAAATTTTAATCTGTATATCTTTGGAGAAGAAAATGAACAGACGAATGAAAAAAAATATTTGCGACGACAGTGGTTAGCGCGGTCGGTTCACACACCGAAGGGCGTGGGTTCAAATCCCTATAATGAACTTAAGCTGCCAGAGAAGGAAAATATCGCGAGGACACCATACCGTAGTGGTGCTTTCTCGTACCCTCAAGTTGAAAATCTACTCCCAAGCCTAGCAGTGTGTTCCGGCAGCCTCACTCGAGAGGCAGTTCTATTCCATGCTTCAATCACCATCTTCAACTACTCCGTCACTTAACATCAGGTGAGCTGTGGTCAAATACCAAGCATAAAAAATAATAATTCAAAATCATCGAATCTATTTCGAGATAATAGGTAGATATTATTTTTATATCACCTCTAAAATTAATTAACTAGATGGAGATAAAAATGATTTTCGCAGTAATAATGTAAATAGTACGATTTTACTTCATTTTATACTGTTATACTCAGTTTAACAATGTGCACAAAATTTATAAAATCACAAAAAAAATAAGCAAACTTTTGAGGGCAGCAAAATGAAATTTCTATCTGCCCCTATTTGGGACAGATTGGAATGAAGTAAAGACGAGTTTTCCAGTTGCAAATATGACAATATTTTGGATGAAATATGTTATGTACTACCAGTAGGCATACAGTACATAGTTTGTGCACAAAATATAAGCGCACAGATACATTTTTGTTATACTAACGTTTAATTATGGCAAAACCACGTCAGTTCACATAGTAACATACAGATATACATGGCTGACTATAAGCTTATGAATAGGTAACTATAACAAAGAATGATTCAAACTTCAAATTATGTTATTGATACAAAATCAGTACACAATACACATTTAAATTTGACAGCCCTGTTGGCTCATTGGTAGTATATCTGCCTAAGAGCTAAAGGGCGTGGGTTCGATTCCCGCTCAGGACACACATTTTATGTATCAACCAATGTTTGTTCTGTGTCTGGGTGTTCTGTATGTATTATAAGTATGTATTTACAAAAAAAGTATTTATTTATTCTATCAGTTATCTGACTTCCATCACACAAGCTCTGCTTAGTTTGGGGTCAGATGGCGCTGTGTGTAATAAAAAATAAATAAATAATAATATATTTATAAATCAATGTTTTTGTTGGTGTTTTTTTCATATTCACTTAATTTGGTTCTTCAGTATTTATGAATCGTAAAGATTAGTTTTTTATTTGTGAACAGAACACATTTACTGATGTTCATAAAAGAAAATGTATCCTTACTTCCACATAACGTTCAAATGTTCTTAAACAGCCGCTGTCGGTGAACATTTATATCAATTTGATTTAATAAAACTTCAACAAGGAAATATAATTGAATGAAAAGAAAATAAACAGGCGCCGATAAGCGTTATTTTCCTAACTTTTTCTCGGAAAATAGAGTTGCCAAGAAAAGGTTAAAGCATGATAATTGACCTAATTATTCTTTACGGTAAATTGTGAAAACTGGGCCTTTCAAACGGGTTTATTTTAGTAAAATTAAAAAAAAAACAGATGTTACTCATAATAACAGTTGTTTGGGACCTCAATACAGGGAAGGAGAGAGTGTACTCATTATTATTACTACCAACTTATTATTACAACCCTGGAATCGTGGAAAAAATCAACTGTTCCATGAAAAAAGTTGATCCTTGGCCGAACGTATGAAGCAGTTGTTTTTTTGTGATTTCAGGGTTGTGTGCATAATTCACAATAATGAGCGTTATTTGCGTTGACTTTCGTTGTTAGCGTTGATTTTCAGCATTAAGCACACTTTAAGCATATCACCCTGTTTATTTTGAATTTTAAATGAAAACAGTAATAGTTTTTTACAATAGTATAAAAGCAAAATTTTTTTGCGCGTATAACAATAGCGTATAAAACTACGCGCTCAATTTCATTCTTCTGATATAAAATCAACAATATACTCGATTCAAGAATAATGACCCAATTTCACCCTTCCATAACTTTAGCATACCCTATTAAAATACGTAATGATATGCGTTCCGTCCGTCGTGACCTGTTTAGGAAAATGCGTAATGAGGCAAGCGTAAAATTGGCGAAAGCGTAAATAAAGGCGTATTCCGCAATTGGCACGAGCGTAAATAACCGTATGATAAGGGCCTTGAATAAAACAGGGTTATTTTATTCAAAGCCTTTACTGCTCGTTGCCTTAATATTCATTTCTGAGAAGCGCTGATACTAAACAATAGGAAACCACGTTGGTAAAATCAGTTTTCCACGAAATTCGAGAGCCAGCTATTAGCTACTTGGAAAGGAAACAATAATTTTTAAGCTTAAAAAAATCTACAAATTAATTAAAAATAATATGATTTATTATTACTATTATGCGGGATCACTCACGTTTAGGCCTCGCTCGTATCTCAACTAGTAGACACGTTACTTGTGAGTTTGTCCAATTTGCTAACTGTCTACCCTCATAATATGGAAATGCAGTTGTTGTACGAAATTGATAACTTAAAAAAACACAATTTTGCAATGACTGTTGCCAAAAAGTAGTGTATGCTTCTGTTACTTGTACTGGGTTGAATAAAAAGCAGCTTACAGCGCTTCGAAATGCTGTAAAACCTGGAATGGACATGTAATGAGTGCAATTCAAACTCGTGGAGATTCAAAGCTTTCATGATCCTTGCGGATGATGATGGCACCGATCATTCTGTTGTGGACGTTAAAAAACTTTTGGCAGAAATAACAAGGTAGTAACAAGAGGTGAATAAGATCGTTACTCAAGAGTTGCAATCGCTTACCAAAACCGTACAATTATGTAGTACCAAGTTAGAAGAGTTATATAGGATACTCTGACTATAGTTTTGGGCACATACGGTGACATCCATCAGAGGAGATGGAGACAAAGCTAACAAAGGAGTACAACGCCCGTGCGGCCACGTCTTAACGACGAAGTTAGTCTCCGACGTATCAGTCTCAACAGCCATGTAATTTTGGTAGCTGCAGTAACAGTACTGCTTGGCTTTAGAACTACTAAGATACTTACATAATAAAAACAGTAAAACAAAAGATGTAAGAAATTTAAAAACCAAATCTAATAGCCTCACTCGAGAAGAATGATGGCAGCATTGTCTCTGGCCTATGCTAAGTTCTGGCTTAAGTAAGCGCCAGAATTCTAGTCAACTAAAGTGACGGCTTAATCCTAATCCTAGCCTAATTCTTAAAAAAAAAACGCTGATAGGATCAAATTGGTGGTGGGCTCGATCGGTAGACTTAGATTTTAATTATATTTTTGTTTTTTTTTTTAATAGTTAACATATAATATTGATAAAACATATAGGCATATTTTTATTTGTGACAATAAATAAATAAAATGACACCCCTCGTTTTGCGCACGTGGTGGTTTTTTACATACCCCATCCATTATGTATGAGAATAAAACCGATTGCAAATTAAAACGAAGCAAAAACGCCTGAATTGCGCTTATTCCACTTCAGAATACTAAAAACAAACTGGGCTGACGGTTAAAACCTGCAGTTTATTTAGAAGTGAACTGTTAATTTGGCAGTTTATAGTTTCAACATCGTTATGGCAGCAAACAATTTTCCCGCAAACACGGTGTTGCCGGCGATCTGGCTTCTCGCCAATTAATTTTATTCATTACTTTGCGAAAATGCGATATAAATCGACCTACAAATGCATTTAAAAGGAAACGTGTTTGCGCTTACCTGTATTAAGCTTACCTACCTTACCTCTATAAGCTTAAGCTACCTTACCTCTATAAGCTGCGTTGTAACGGCTAAATGGATTTTGATGTAATTTGGAATACAGATAGCTTATATAATCATGCTTATCACCGGGTTTTTACTTCGACGTTTCACCATGGTCACAAGTGGAATAGAGAGCGCGACTCGTCTTATTAAAAATTAGGTTATTTCGATCTTCTACCCTCATTTTCGTGTTATAAAAACGTAAGTTTGTCAGCACAGCATATTACGCCAACGGTTACGACCACAGCTATTGCGACTTGGCAAAAAAAGCCAAGGCCAAGGTAAATAAATAAACCCATTTTCAAGATTTAAGATAACTCTATTATCTTAAAATACTTGACACTGACAAAAACACAAAGTGTGATGTCAAAAACAAAGAAGAAGAGAAGGACAGCCAGACGACAACCATGCGGTACCTTTTGGTTGTAGAAACTGAAACCTCATTTTGAATAGCATCAAAATTTAGAATAGCAATAAATCAAATAAAATGCAAGGCGGTCGCAACTTTCATTATCTACAAAAATATTTTTAACAGTCGAGGTCCCAGCATTTTCTATCTTCACTCAGACTTTACCACACATAAAGCCTTTTAAACCATCCAGAGAATTGTAAAACGGATTTAAATAGCAGAGAATCGCAGTTAAAAGTCAGAACTAAACGGTCCGCTGGCCAGCCGCCAGTTCGGGAAAACTATCTTTGAAAACGATGCAAGTTTGCAAACAGTTTACATTTCAAAATGTTATAAATTCTGATCACGTTGTGATTTGTTGTCGCATCTCAGTAATAACTATAATATTTTCGCATTTGTGCGGTTTTCTAAAAGGAAACCGGTCCGGTGTTTAAAACTTTGCACTGAAATCTATCCTTTGTTGTTGAATTGCGAAAGTGAAATATGAGCGAAATTGTGTGGGGTTACCAGTATGAATTGCAGACCTAGTTGCTTATTTTGCTAAAAGATCTTTATTTTTTGTCACTTTCACATCAGGTAGTCCTATCTTTATTACGGTTGCCTGGAAGAGATCTCTCTAAGCGATAATACCGCCAAATGTGGTACTATATTTTAAATGTTAATATGAATTTTGTAATTTTGGAGTGAACAATAAAGAGTTATCTATCTATGTATTTGACAAGTATATTATGTAAGAATAAATACATTCAATTAGTTTCCTAAATTGAATTTTGTACATTTTTAGATTATTTTGTATAAACATATAAGTCATCATAATTTAGACAACAGTATCCTGGCAACCAAGCTTTGCTCGGTTCATGCAAAATTTATTGCATAATTAATGCTCGGAAGACTTTGGAATGTGGCCTAGCTAGATCGTTTTTTAGCCTTAAACCCCCTGTAAACATTATTATAGTAAATTTTATGGTCATGAACATGCGTTATCTCTTACTATCAGGAGAGCGTATCGTTCGTCTCATTACTTTTACATAAAAAAAAACTTATGCATAAGTATTGCTCGTATAATAATATGTTTATGAAAACCTTTCCTACCATTCACCATTATGAGACCAACATTTTCTGCTTACGACGATCCTTATCAAAGTTCACATTAATTTTGAACTTCCAATAGAAACTTTACTGTTTGTGCTCAAATTAATGGTTTGTATAGGGGTCCATTAATTCCAGAGGCTAGGTTTTGTAGCGCTCCGGGACAAAGAGTGATATATCATACTTCGGTACTCCCTTTACTTTGTAAATTAGCTTTTTTGCGGCCGCCTACCCGAGGGCCGCCGATGGTGTCCGACCGTGGACAAGATCGAGTTCGACGTTTATCCCCATAGAGCTTTTATACTGTCGCTTTTATTTACGAGCTTCATAATTTTACCGTTTATTTTGGCTTTGCTAACGGTTGCAATCAAGTTGATAACTAACAGAAAAACTGGATGTTAGGACATAGTGTGTCTAATGTAGTATATTAAAAATCGCGTCAAATTAAAAAATACATAGGTAGATATATAAACCCTTTATTGTTCAAATCAAATACCATATTATCTAAAGTAATAGAAAAATGTAAACCTTAATCTAATGCAACAGTTAGCAGCCTTATCGCTAAAATCAATCTCTTCCAGGCAACCTTCGGATGGAGAGGGTTCAAGAACAATTAAATAACTGTGTTTGTACACACAACGAAAATATAAAAGAAGAACTTTATCGACAAACAGAAGACAATTACAATCAAATTATACATATATCTAAACCTAAAATAAAAGCTATAATTACATCTATACTCATTATCATTACTTGGCTGTTGAGACTAACCATCGAAAGTCTCAAAGTATTGAGCGCCAAAGGAGTGATGCTCTGGACTTTGTTTTGTTACTCAAAGTTCTGTGTATCGCTGCAATGGTCATGGACAGGCGTTATCTCTTACCATCAGGAGAGCGTCTCGTTCGTCTCAATAGTTTTTACATTAAAAAAAATCTGTATAAAGCTTAAAGTTTCGATGAAATATAGTTATACATATATACAGCGAGATTACAATTTAGGAACTCAAAACTGTTGTCGTGCTCGAAATGATGATTAAATATTCCACTGTGTTATGTAGGTAGAAGTTTTACTAATGCCACCTGCCTCGATCGTGCGCTAATTATTAATGGTGCTCTTTTTAGTAATAAAATGTACGTAAATGACTAAAAGGGTGATTATAAAGTATATAACTTTTACTACTCCTCGACCCTGCTTTTACTGCTGATTACCTGATCCACTTTATTGTGTTGAAAATAAAGGGATGTAAGGAATAAATTCCTTTTGAATATTTCCCTAATAGACCCTTTGAAGGATGAAATTCAGGGGAATGGTTGTAAAGCTACATGGTTTTTCATTTACCCCGACGCTTGTTTTTTCATGTTTTCCTTAAACACGAAAGTAAAGATGCCATAGAAAAAATACTGCTGTAATATCTGTACAATAGCAATGTCGAAATAAAGAGATTTTTGGTATCAAATCGTATATGTATTTGTAGTTTCTGGTCAACAATACACAGACCCATAATTCCATTAAAGATTGCTCAGATATAATAAATTGATTTTACTTTTGCACGACTTGGTTCGTGTATTTTTTTTTTGTTTAGTTAAGTAATGAGACGTATGAAAACCTTTTTTTTTAAATGTAAAAGTAATGAGACGATCGAGGCGCTCTCCTGATGGTAAGAGATAACGCCTGTTCATGACCATTGCAGCGATACACAGAACTTTGAGTAACAAAACAACGTCCAGGGCATCGCTGCTTTGGCGCTCATTACTTCGAGACTTTCGATGGTTAGTCTCAACAGCCCAGTAATTTTGCTAGCTGCAGTACCCTTCAAACCTGAACACAGTAATGTTTGCACACTACTGCTTGGCAGCAGAATATCTGGTACTGCGGTGGCACCTACCTAGACGACCTCCTGCTAAGGAAATCTACCACCAATGCCTCTCCTCCTGCCAAAACTTCTCCTTGTTGTAGGATATAACACTTATGACTATTGCTTCAGCGCTTATTACTTTTAATAATTTGACGGCGAAACTCATTTTATTTTTAAATCCCTACAGAAAGCTTTCCAAACGGAAAACAGTAATGATGCAACATTTAAAAAAAAGTTTAATGATATGAAGATAATTGTTTATTCTGATTTTATTTTATTTTTTTCTTGTAAATATAATGAGACGATCGAGACGCTTACAAGAGATAACGGCTGTCCAAGACCATAGCAGCGATACAAAGAACTTAGAGTAGCGAAACAAAGTCCTAGGTATCGTTGCTTTGGCGCTCATTACTTTGAGACTCGATGGTTAGTCTCGACAGTCCTGTAATATTGTTAGTTTCGCTAGTACCCTTTGTTGTTTGGTAGGAGAATATCTGGTACTGCGGTGGTATCTACCTAGATAACCACGATGTTAAGGAAATGTACCACCAAATGAAATTTTAATACAGAAGTGTATTTAAATAATAAATAATCTTAAAAAGAAAAAAAAAATGGTTGCTGCGGGAAGTTTTTCTATTTTTATTTTTACAGTTTAAATTAATTTAGTAGTTTATCAATATGAAACTTTCTACTTTAGATAATGTATGCGAAATTTTCTAAGCTTTTAGGCTATGGAGAATACTTTTTTCAAAAGATTTGCTACATATTGACTTCTGTATCTGACTAAAAGGAAAATGCTTCATTGAAAGTAGAACAAAATGGCTTCGTAAGATACCCTTTTGAAATTGAAAATCCTCTAGGGATTTATGGACACTAGAAATGATAGAAAACCGTTAATCCTAGACACCAGTTCACTCGAGAGTTGGTGGTGACCATTGGCTTCAGGCTTGCTTTCAATTTCGTAAATCTGTTTAAATGGTAGGTGAGTATATGTGTGAGACAATCTGGCAACAATGTTGTAGATATGTTTAGCAAGGAAACATCTAGATATGTACCACCGCAGTTTCAGATATGCCACCATACAGTAGTGTGTAAACATTAGTGTTCCAATTTGAAGGGTAGGTACTGTCGCTAGCGTATTATAGTGTTGAGACTAACCATCGAACGTCGAATATAATATTTTTGTTTATACACAAAAAAGTACTAAACCCAATCTAAAGTTAACAAAATAACATTAAATTTGATAATTTTTAAATTGTACATTTGCAATATTAATTAAATTTTATCATAAACTTGCGGATGCCTCGCGGTTTCACTCGCGTAGTTTCTGTTCCCGTGGGAATACAGGGATAAAAAGTAGCCTATGTCATCCGGAGATAGTGTAGCTTCCCAACGGTGAAACACTTTTTGAAATCGGTCCAGTAGTTTTGGAGCCTATTCAATACAAACAAACAAACAATCAAATCTTTTCTCTTTATAATAGCATAGATATAGATAGATAGATTATTGTCACACCGTAATGAATTTTAAAACACGCCCTCCCAATCGAAGACACCCTGGTCTTTGTTTTGAAATGAAATGAAATGAAATGAAATATTTTTTATTGTGCAAAACTGTGTACAATTTAAGGTGATAAATTTTTTACAATACAAGGTACTTTAAACAGTTTTGTCCTCGTGGACATACAATATTTTAGTATTTTAGTAGTTTGAAAATTAAATTAAATTAAATTGAATAACTACGACCAAAATTGACCCCACTATAGAGACAACGTAAACCAAACGCAACCACTGAGAACCGAGACAGAACTCATCAAAAATTCAAATATTCATTTAAAGAGTAAAAACATTTTTGAAGCAACCAGGATTTTAGTTCATTTCTAAATGTAGCTATGGGCAATGCTTTTATGCTTTCAGGCAGTTTATTATAAATAGAGATAGACATTGTCATACAACATTTTTCATACCGTGCTGTTCGGTTAATGTATGTTCTCACTAATCTATCAACATTTCTGGTACCACGTTTGTAAAAATCTTGTGCTGTAGTAAACAAGTATTTGTTCTGTTTTACAAATATTGCAATATCGTGAATATATTGACAAGGAAGTGGCAATATTTTTAATTCTTCAAATAATTAATTTGTTATTCAAAGTTCAGTATACTGCTGAAATGGTCAAGGACAGGCGTTATCTCTTAACATATAAAGAATTAACCTACCTATTAAATGACTGTAGTTGCACCCATTAATCAGAAGCATATATTTTTAGGGTAAAATGAAAATATATATTTTCTTATTGTCAACACAATGTGATAGCACATACTCAGATACTTTAAAGGTTACGAAGTTGAGCGAAAACAAACACGCCCATAACTTTGTCGCAATTATCATATCAGAAAATAGCACAAAAGTTCTGCTACAAGAATCAGTTGCCCATAAGAAATATTGTAGTAGATGCCACTTATTTTATAACTATTTTATCCAAGCAAACTACAAAATACTCACGAACACAAATCAAAAACTTTGTACATGTTCTGCGAAACCTTTTAGCTGAAGATTGTTAACACCCATTTTGATATTACTAACATTGGAGCCAAGTTTGGCTCTCGTCCAAGTATCGGCTGACACTCGATTACATGAAAGGCTTTTGAATCAGTTACGGGACTGTGTAGGGGATGCTTGTTTGTTTACAGCCACCTGACTGATATTATGGCATTTTATGACTATTAATGGAAGATATTTCAAACTATCTGACATTTTGACGCATCCTTACTAAAAAAAGCTTTTTTTTAATACCAAACATACAACCGTTTGCAATGGTTTCGTACAGACTCAAATTTATTTGACGACTTGATTGTAAAATATTTTATTTTCTCTGCGTATACAAAATTTGTTACTTGGCAGTTATAGAGGTTTATTTCAATTTAAAATTAGTAATGAAGACTATTACCACTCTCTATTTGACACGGCACCATCTAGCCTCAAACCAAATACTTTTTCTATATACATACATTAAAAAAATCCAGATTTAGATTGTCACATAAATGTTTCTTTTGGGTGGAAATCGAACCCACCCCAACTCGTGAAGCGGAGCTTGTACCGAATGCGCTAATAGAATAGTCAGTATTCCCCTAACGTGAACTATTAAGAAACGATTTACAACAAGGACCCCAAACTACATTTGGAAATTCAAATTAATGCACCATTTGGGGGTAGAACGACTATTAATGTAGCCCATGTATTGTATGTTATGTAGCCACTTTAAAGTCCAAATCCTTGGAGAATTACCTGACGGTTTACAAATATTCTTGTTCACAAAGCTATTTTATTCAAATTTACCTCAGAACACAAAGTATTGAAATAGGTTATACGTATTTAATACCTATTTATGACAGCGGCAGTTCTATTAGCTCATTGATAGTGATTTGTAGGACTTGAGTTCGATTATATTCGATGGATATACGAGCGAGGAGAGTTCTGGCGAAAATGTGGAACAACCACGTCGTCACATTGTATCATTTTTCACAACTAGTGTTCTTAAAAAATATAAACATTTAGAAATAGGGCGTTTTATTCATAATGTATCGAAGGACGAGATTGTGATAAAATATAGTGAAATACTTGAATTTTGTGTTACTTGAAGAATTTTGTCAAAGCTTTAGAAACACTTGCCACTACTTAAATAGGACATGATCAGGTTTGAACTTAACCTATTATATGTGACTGTGACTGAAACACGGTGTTATTTTAACTTGATCATCATCGAACACTTGCAAAAATGTCGAAATACATGACACAAAATGCAAAGCCAAATATAAATTTTAAAAAAATATGCTCGAATATGCTCTAGCGTCAAACTTTTTCAGAATTAATTTAATTAATATAAAAGCAAAAACAAATAATCTGTAAAGGCTATGCATCCTTCTAATTGTAAATGTAATTGTAATGCTCCTAGACATGCATAGTCTTGGAATGCAATACAGATCAAAATTGTGTAGGTATTTGAATTGTTGTAAATGTTATTGCATTCTGTTTTGTATCTTATGTAATAAATAAATAAATAAATAAATAAATAGCCTTTACAGATTGCCCCATGCTGTCCAAGTTGCGATCCAGTTTTACTAAGCTGTTTCAGCAAATTTCTAACCTAGAGGGTCAGAAATCATATTGTATGCTTTAAAATATGAAGTTTGAACTATCACGGGTAAGCGTGACGCTTACCAGCAGTCAACCTGCTTATTACAAATTTTAAAACTGGCGATAAAAAGTTTCCATCGCTTGAATTTTAATCCACAACTTCACCTTTTTCCACTTCGTTATTTTAGTTTATTTATGTACATGTAATAAGTATCCATAAATATAATAATATTTAATAGCGTTTTCAGAAATTAGTGACAACACAGTAGGAGATTTGCCCGAATGTGGCGATTGGTACTTTTTACGATTATTTTTTTCTATTTTCTTTTTATTTTAAAAAGTAACGATCGTTCGCGTGGATTGTTTATTTTAATCTCCTACTCCGTGTTGCCACATCTAAAAATATAATAAACGTACATGGCACGCTAGACGCTGATTTGAGACACCACTGTCATCGTCTCGCTTATCAGACTATTGCTATCGAAACTTCCATCCAAACCAACACAGACTTCATTCTTCTAGAAGAACGAACTCTCAAGATATATTTTTATGTAACTGATAAAGCGAGTGGATGACGACTGCATTTGCCAATGATAAACACATACAAAAAAAAAATGTTTAACATTGACAGTGCAGTTTTAAATGTCCCAGAGGAATCTGAAGCACATTTCTAAATTAACATAAATATTAAAAGCTATCTATTAAAACAAACGCTTTAAAAAGTATCCATAAGTTTATTTAAACACGTGTAAATATACATATAAAAACTCTTTTTATAGGCTTGGTCAAAACCTGTTTTCGTGAAGACTTTTCTTTCTGGCACAATTTTCTAAAGCTTACTCTGTTTCCTAAGTGCTTTAAATTTCTGTTACATTGCGATTATTTCACTGACTCTATTAAAGTTTCCAATTTACTAGTAAGCTTTTAAACTATGCGGATATAGCAAGAAAGTTTTAGCCAAATTAACGTTGGTTGATCAAAGAATGCTTTTAGGCGGCATTTTGTAGATCGTTGTAAATTGTGAGGGGACTTGATGAGGGTCAGGAGGACCAGCTAATTTATTCCTCTGAATTTGACCAGCTCATTCATTTGTTCCGCTATATATATCCAATTTTTGCAAACGTAACTTGTACCCTACAAATTATAAATCTAATTTCAAAATTGGAAAATGTTCAGTAATATTATGACAATGATCATTGGCACATTTTTTTGTCTCAATACGGGTATTGTATTCAGCCAGTGTCAAGCGCGAATTTAAACTGACACGATGTTGTTATTGGTGCGTAGTGCTGACGAAGGTTTTGACGGGACATACCAAACGAACGTGGTGGTCAGAAGCAACGGCAGTTGCCTGTACGTGCCTCCGGGCATTTTCAAGAGCACATGCAAGATAGACATCACGTGGTTCCCCTTCGACGACCAACACTGTGACATGAAGTTCGGTAGCTGGACTTACGATGGCAATCAGGTATAGAGCTTATAGTTGGAATCGAAACTCTCGCGGATCGATTGTCAACGAATAATCGATTGCTTTGAACTATCGAATCAAAATGACGTTTTTGGCGCTGATAAATGAATCATATTCGAATTTAATGGAATATAGTCGATTATTCGTTTTACAATCGTTGTAGCTATTACGTCGAATAACGTAGGGTAGGATTAGTAATTTACGATTGGTGTAATTAACATAAAATAAAAAAAAAACTCATTAGGTAAAAAACGTTAGGCAGGGAAACAATGAAGGGAACCATGTGAGAAACCAGAAGGATATGACACATATCCCAAACGTTTTGTATGTACTATTTTGCATGGAGCAAAACACAAACCACTTTCAAATAAAAACAAAATCGCAACAATAAAACTGCCATACGGATACGCCATACGAGACTGTTTACCATAAACTAGGTAGGTAGTTCAATGAAATTAATTCTGTGCTCATAAATGTCGGGTAAATACGTTGCCAGTGCAATAAAATCAACTCGATCATGCGAAAGTTTTGTTCGGTCGGAAAATTCGAATTTAGTCTTTTTATACACAAGCGATTTGTGAATGTTGACGTCAAATGAAAGATATTGTTGCGGCTAATTGGAAAAACGGCCTAGTAGTTCGTTAAATAAAACATTGATTTATTTTGATAAATTTATCTGTGACCAATCATAAAAAAGACGGTTTAAAAATTTGCGTGAAATTTTCTTTAGCAAAAAGTTCGGAAATTGGAAAAGAAACATAATCCTTTTTCAAGACTTTGCTGGTAACACTGACAATTTGTTAGTTACAAGTCGCGTCGATATCTTTTCAAGGTTTTACGATATCCGTCGTGAAATACAACAAAGAAATGTTCGTAAATCACTTGTGACGATTGAAAAACATTGTTTCAAAAACCTTGAAACAATTTTTTCCAACTTTTATGACCATATGCACGACCAATATCGCTTGCAAATATCTCGATGTATAAAATATACCAAAAATGTATCTTCTACATCCAGATACATTTGTTAATACACGATATATTATGATTATAAGCTTGGGATGTACTAAGCCAACATGGGGTTACTGTACACATTATTATGAACAACTTTTACTAAGGGCTTAATGCAGAAAAAAAAACAACTGCAAAAGTAAATTTTCTGCAGAGCATATAATTCTTTAATGATTTTAGAGTTGTGTTCATAATAAAAGTTGTTCGTAATACACCGACTTATTTTGGCTTCGTACATACCATGTCTATAACCCTGACGTACTTACCAATCCTGAGAGAATTGCTTGTTCAGGCTTAAGGACAAAAAAATGTACATTATATTAAAGTGCATGTTTAAAATTGGATTGGTAGGTTTGCATGTTTTCGTTTTTATCAATATAACAATAAATCGGCACAATTGGCAGAATAACCAATTTCAGTAATGAGATTACATTGCAGAGTTAAAATTGTTGTATTTCGATCGCACTCAGTAGTATTTGATTCATACACCAATTTATCATTTACTTGCTTCATTGTAATTCGAATGTTTATTGTATTAATTTACATATTTACTATCAAAAGACTTTTCTGTATTTGGTTTGTTATTCAAGATACGCGTTTTATATATTTTATCAAGTTTAGTGTTCAAATTGGATTGGAAAATTCAAGTTTCATAGGTGTGTAACAAACTTTATTTCAACTTCTTGAATAATTCTTATGAGCATCTCGTCTCCAGTGAAACATTGATCTGCGAAGTCTCGGAACTCATTTACTCAGTCGGCTGAAGCACGTGTCGTTCCTAGCTAATCTAACTTTGTCTGTCTGTCATGCTGTAACGACCCTCTACGCCTGAAAGAGTAATTGCCTCCTAGTCTTCCAGACTGGTCTCTTCGAAATGAAAGTTTTCATTAAGAGACTTATCTGCTCGTGAAATGAAGTCTGATTAAAAAAAATAGTCGTTAAAATTTTCAATTTATCATTTACTCCTTTTTTTACTTTCGTCTCACTTGTTTATGTCTAAGTGTTTCTTTCTCTATTTTAGTATTTAAGCATGAACAATTTGGGAGGATATATTTTATACTTACTTTTATGACAATAAAATTAGCTTAATATTAATTTACGTTTCATCTCATTTTGCCTTTCTTAACTGGTTATTTTGCGGGAATACGTTAACTTTGTGTTTACTTTTAAAACCTTTTCGTATATTAAAATGCTGTTATTATGTTGTATCATTCGTATTTTAGAATTTAGTTGATCATGTTTTATTTTTTCAAATTTGGCTTTGTTAAAACATCTTCCAGTATTAGATAGTACCTACAGAGTTATGTATCAACTATTGACATTCCGCAGTTGGGCCGTATAAAGGAATGGTTGGGCTGTATTCGAACAAGCAAGCATGGTTTATTGGATGCACATAATCATGCAGTAATTTAATATCATAGATAAAAAAACAGTTGATGTAAATATGGTATTTTAAATCCGTACATTTCAAAGAGCGTATTAGTGGATCCTCAAGCTTGCAATGAAACCCTTAAGCATGTAGAGAACCTTCTGTAAGCTAAACTACCACGACTTGTACTGTGTAATATAAATATCTCTACCTGATTTAAGATATGCATGTGTTTAACCTGTAAGTAAGTCGGAGCGTATACCGTATGGCAGAATTCCAAATTCTTCGATCCTAAGCATGTTGCATCCCTACTTAGTGATTGTGCTTGAACCGTTTCTCACATATTCCTTTGACCGAATGAATTGTCTGAGACGCCTGGTTGTCTAGTCTGGTGACTGATCTATTTATTGATGTTCTAAGATTGAGATTTTTCTTTGTTCTATTAGACTTTCTGGACTCAGTTTTCAATTCGTTGTTTCAATGAATCTGGTCATACTAAGTTTAAATTTTATAAAAAATCATCAGGATCATAAGAAATTACTTTTTTTATTCTAGTTGTGAAGAACTGTAAAGCTTTCCTAAAGTTCTAGTATTCCATTATACATAATATAATTTTAGAGATGGGATAAAGAAGCCAGGATCCTAGACAATCAAGCCAAGGCATGACAACTCTCGCATGGTGTCCCCTAGTTAGTGCATTCGTGTTTGAGGTTATATATATTCTCGCCCTAACAGCTGGATCTGGTGCTCAAAGACGAAGCCGGCGGGGACTTATCCGACTTCATCACCAACGGAGAATGGTATCTAATAGGTGAGTTAATTCAATACGTCACTAAAGAAGGTGTAAGAAGTACTGTAGAAATACATAAATCATCGTTCATAGATATCTTAGTTCATAGTAATAGAGTTAAGTGCACGCAGTAAAACTGTTTTATAAAGTCAACTTCAAGGAGTCAATATATTTAATTATGAACACGAAAGTTTGAAGCCATATTCCATTAAATGTTAAAAATTACATTGACAATATCAAAATATTGATAATATGTCATTGTCATAATCAATATACAAACTAAAAGCAAGTGATAGAACAAGTAAGTAAAATATTCAAAGTTTTATATATCGTCATCTTAGATTATTGACGGGTCTCTGCGCGCACTCTGACTAGATACCGCCAGTGTACTTGTAAAATGCGGCAACAAATACTACGCCGAAGTCGGCGTACCCGCGCCAGTCTCGTTACAAGCGTTGCAATGTGCTTGCCGAGTGTTTTGATTGATTTTTGTCATAATCTGCCAGTTTGCGTATTGAAACTGTGTAAAAATAATACTACAAGAAACAAGAACTTGACCACAATTTTTGCATCCACGCAAATTGTCTTACACACACTATAATATGAAGTTGCCGCATTAAAGGGTCTGTTGTTTTAAGGTAACGCGGCATCTAGTCGGAGCGCGTGCAGAGAGCCATCAATAATCTAAGGTCGTTATATACTATTGAAACAACATCTTTTAAACTAGACGGCATTTCCCAGGCATGCCGGGCAAGAAAAACACAATAACGTACGCGTGCTGTCCCGAGCCGTACGTCGACGTCACGTTCACGATCATGATCCGGCGCCGGACGCTCTACTACTTCTTCAATCTGATCGTGCCTTGCGTGCTGATATCCTCGATGGCGCTGCTTGGGTTCACGCTGCCGCCAGACTCTGGGGAGAAACTCACACTCGGTCAGTAGCCTTTCGAGTAGCAACCCCAAAATGCTATAAAAAAACCCATGACCTTGAGCACTTCCAAAATAAATCATCAACTTGGACTATAGAAACAAATATACATGAACATAAAATGGGTTTATGGCAAATTCGCCTGCTGCATTCAATGAACAGAGTAATATTTTCTAAACAGTCTAAATCTACGTCGAAAACTATTATAGAGCTAATAGTGTTAGCGAAACTTTGCTTGGTGTGCGCATTGTACAGGCCACTGTCATGCGGCGTGCTCTACTATTCTAATACAAAATTCAATTTTAGCGAAAACAACACCAATCTGCGAAATCTACATAAGCTGTGGTTAGCTTCAACCACTTTGCTCGGAGAAACATTTCAACTCTAAAAGCATTTCGACTTAGCAATATTTCTCGCTTGAATTTGTTACTAAAAGATTCATGCTCTGTAAAATGTACTTTTACAATTTAATTATCAGTGATGAGACCACAGTGTTTCAAATAGCTCCACTGGAACTAAGAACGTACTTAAATTTAATGGGCAATAGTCTGACGAAGACGCAAAATTATTATTACTTTGTCTTGGGAATTGGCTTGTTTTGGAACATTAGACAAATCTTTGCTTCAAGATGTTCGTATTATAATTTGAAGGACTTTTGAGAGTTTCGCCTTAGTACTTAATTCACGTTTACTAAGTCCACTTTGATAGATTGTATAAAATATACATATAAATATTGGTTGCTATTTAGATAAACTTGAACCTTACCACAATTTTTATATAAGGTTCAGGGCCACCATTACGAAATTTGTTATACTTTCTCATACTAAAAGTACACTTTTCAAGAAACACTTCATTAGTCTTGTTTTGAATTTAAAAACTTTTTTTTAAATTATGATATTATATGTATTATTAAAATTCTCTTACAGCTCTAATATGGAAAACTTAATGCTTTGTGAGTCCAATAATGGGAGTCAAGTCATCGCCTGCCTCAACATCTCATACATGACTTGACAGGAAGTGGGACGGGAGGCCATTTCAATAAACCAGTCCCAATATCCATCAAAAGTCCACAACAATAGCGCACAAATTCATAAATGTATACTGCACAGATCTCAATATTCTATTATTTGTAGTTTGCAGGTCATTCTAGCGAAACCAAATTACACACTTAAAAGTGTGGGTTCAAAACCCAACAATCAACTTGAGCTGCCGGTGAAAGAGAACATTGTGAGGAAACCATAGCTTGGTGGTAGCACCTAACGATGTTTTTCGGCATTCCCATTTAAGAGTTCTCATTTTAGACTAAGTGTGTTCACCATCTTAACCGAATCGTCAGGTGAGCTTTGGTCTAATACTTGGCCTATCAATTGTACGATTTTTGAAATTAGATTCATTTAACAAACTTTATCGCAGCTCAAAAAAACGTTTATATGTTTGATACAAGCGGACACCTCGCGGTTTCACCCGCGAAGTTCCTGTTCCCGTGGGAATACAGGGGAAAAAAGTAACCTATTTCACCCGAGGATAGTGTAGCTTCACAACGGTGAAAGCATTTTTGAAATCGGTCCTGTAGTTTTGGGGCCTATTCAATACAAATAAACAAATCTTTCCTCTTTATAATAGTATAGATAGATAAAATAATATGAATGTGTCACTTTTTTTTTTAGAATTATATACCGTACAGAAATAAAATCCTTTTGAAAAACAAAGAAATACATTCTTCATAAACTTTTGGGTGGTGTCTGCAGGTGTGACCATCTTGTTGTCCTTGACCGTGTTTCTCAACCTGGTAGCCGAAAAGATGCCTTCCACATCGGATGCAGTACCGCTCATAGGTACCGCACCAAACTAGACACCAGTCACCAAAACGTACGCTGCTTCCTTAATGCGTTTAGGCGTCCCTCAAGGAACATTTTTGAGACCCACACTATTTCAACTGAATATTTAATGTATTCCAAACATAATGTCGTTAAAGACACACAGAGACGGTAGAACACATCTCTAGTTACACAGCTTAATACTAAACTCGGCGTAACTTCTTGTATGTAGCATACGAGCCATAAAAGTTTTAGCGAAGTTTGGGAGCAGCGTGCGCTCAATATGAATATTAGATTGTTTCTAGACTGTGGTATGACTGTTTATGTGTGTGTGCTAGTTTCCTAGCTCCAGATGTGCGTACAAATAAAAACGGTGAGTATTGGTTGTTGTAGTTATCATTTCAGCACTTCATTCTTCATCTTTTCGGTCAGTTCGAGAGGATTATAGGAATCGGAGAGTTGTGTCCTACAAATTCCATTTTTAAAGGACTGGAATTTTATGGGTCGTTATGGGGGTGTTAACAATGTGTTTTATTACAGGAGTGACTATTCTACTATCGCTGACGGTGTTCCTCAACCTGGTAGCTGAGACCCTGCCGCAGGTGTCCGATGCTATCCCCTTGTTAGGTACACTATCCACACCTAGCCCCACCGTTCTAACTGATCCCACTTGATCCCCTGCATTTGTTGGTTTCTATCTTCACTATCATTATATCCTATTTTATTTTCTCTTTCATCTTATTTCTCATTAAATTTAGTTTTCATTTCGTTAGTTCTCATTTTATTAAAAGAAACTACATTTAATTAAGAATTGTTTTAAAACATTACAAGGAGTAAATTAAGCACATTTAATGGAATCGTAAATTACGAAATGTGTCGCTTTTGATTGCTATTAAGTGGTTTAAAGCTTTAGTTTTATCGTTCGTTAAATATTTTCATTAATTTAATGAAATATGCTTTAGTGATGAATCTATTTTTTTTCAACAAATTGAGTTAAGTTCAAGTATTATTTTCGTATTGGTTTAGAACTGTTTCTAAACATATCTTGGAATCGATTTCGTGATTCTTTGCTTACGCTTTGTTACTTTCAATTTTCATTACTTTCTCTATATAGGACTAATAAAAAAAAATTCAAGTTTTTAAATTAAGTGGCATGGCATGTGTCTTTCTCTTGACTTTACACAAAATCTCTTTATCAAATGATACTGGATTTTTAAGGTAAGTCATAATTTCTCATTATACATTGTAATTTAAATGTTTTTACATTCTTTCGTATTTCGTCTGTCTTTGCGTAATCGATTCCACGGTGTTACGTTTTTGTGTTTGAATGTTTTTCTCTTCATAAACGTTGCAAGGTTCATTAATGTCGTTACCATGGCACTATACTGTTGTGGTTCAAGGATACTTGGAGGGTGGTACGAGAAAATGAAGCCATCCGGATGAAAGTCCTTTTCAATAAAATTCAAGTAAACAAGCAAATGAATAAAACCAGTAATATAAACCCTCTTTTAACTAGTATGCATGTCTGTTGTTATTTTTCGTTTATGATTTTACTTGAGCCCCTGATACCGACTCAGCACACACAGGTTAGAGGTCTCTCGATTCAGGAGCGGTAGTTTTTATGGTACACCTATGAATTGTGTAAATAGAACATTTTATTTTTCATAGAATATATTGATCTTTGCAGGTGTTACAATTCTCCTGTCGCAAACTGTTTTCTCTCTATTGGTGGGGCACGTCATCACAAAAACCTCAGAGGCGATCCCCCTAATAGGTGAGAGAAGTTCGACGCGTTTTTCAACTGAATTTTCTCAATATAATTAACAATTTGACTTAAACAATGAATCTATGATTAGTTACTTTTAAAAGTAAAGATGTGATCTGAGGAGTATTTTGAAGTATACAAAACTACACGTTAGTAGAAATGTTCCTCAGCACATTGATGAAACACCAAATAACAAAGATCTAAATAGAATACGATTGTTTTGCTTTTATGATTGTAAATTTCGAAGGAGAGCATAGATTCTTACCTTTCTGTCTCGACTCGCATTTTAGTAACATGTCTCTGGAGCCTACTCTATGCTTTTACAGCTCTCGCCGGCTCTCTGAACACTTGAAATAGAGTTATTGCACTTTACACTCGTGCTAGAGAAAATACATAGCTTTGCTAACAAGTTCCGTTTCTAAAGGTAATTTTTCGATTTACTGGCATCCAATCTTCTTGTAATGTATTAAAATTGATTCTTTCCCACTCATTAAAATTTATTTCTCTTCTTTCTGATTCTAAATTTGTTTTCGTCTTCTATTTCGATTGGCCTACATATGTAGATTTAATGCGACGTCTGATTTTGGATAAGCATGAAGAATATGTTTACTTAAATACATTAAAAGCACAACTCTCCTAATGAAACGTGTTATAAACGGACCGTTAAAATAGTTTGCTTGTAGTTGTTTAAAAGCAGGAGTTAAAAGTGTGGCAACGGGTAACGACAAAGCGGATGCGGGTAAAGAGGGGCCAGCCTCCAAGTATCTCCAGAATAACTGGTCTCGCAACTTTCTGGTCTGTTACGTCCCTTTCATCGACAGCGAGTCGTATTATCGCCGCATTGACAAAGGAAATGATAGCATTGCCACCATTGTCGCTTAGCTAATTGTTATTCGAGTGATGAACCTTTGCTTAAACTTTGCTGTTCCTTTGTCAATGTTGCGAACCTCTTTTAACAAGTTACATTATTCTGTTACCATCAAAGGACAAGTTGGTGTAAGTAGTTAGTATGTTAGGTCGGAGGCGGTAGCACTCACAAACTTTGTCATAATCAGCTTAGTAAAGACCTTTGACTGTAGCGATAAAAGTGAATTGTTAATTGAGAATACCGACTCCTGAACCTTAAATGTCTCATTACCTAAACGTTTTATTTAGCGTGTTTATTCAATATTTAAAGAACAGAACCAAACTCAAACAAGGAACAAAACAGTTATACATTTAAAGCTTTACTTAAAAATATTTCTTTAAATTAATGCTTCGAAAGCCCTGTCTTACTTTCAAGCATGATATCTATGAGTATTTTAAGCGTTGACTAATTTTAAGCGCTGTTTTCAAGTCAAGTCTTTATTGTTATTTAATACTTGATTTATGAAATAGTTAAAATTCTGTTTACATATTACATAAACACGTTAAAATAAAAATGTAGTTTAAACCTCACGATAAAATTTAATTCACCCTACGGTTAGATCAATAAAAAAAAAAGAAATGCTTGCATGTTTCGTAACGCATGATGAATTTTGATAAGTTTCAAACAAACAAAATAAACCACCTTAAATAGCGATTCATAACTACATCGTTGTGTTAATAAATATAAATACTCATATAAGTACCTAATTTTCTCCTGAACATGTTTTAGTTTATTAACTCCATAATCTCATAACATAAAAAACAGCGAATTACACAGGCAAAAAATTTATAAATTTGGTTTGTTTGCATAATATTTTGCTAAATATAAGACAGAATAACAGTGGTCAACATTTTGATTTAAACGTCTAACTTGATGGTTTTTATACAAAATAAAAAAACTACTAAATATGTCCACTCATCAAAAACTCTATGTTACATTTATCTATTGTTTTGTTTTTCTGAACGATATGTATAACATGAATAAATAATTTTCAAATATTATTCAATTCAATCATCTGTATTATATAGCATTTACTTTTATTTTTTGCTGTTCAAATTTTCGAGATTTCCATGTCGTTGCTTATTTTGTTTTCTGAAACGATGTTTGAATTGCGTGGTATGTGACAGGAACATACTTCAACTGCATCATGTTTATGGTGGCGTCGTCAGTGGTGCTAACCGTGGTGGTGCTCAATTACCACCATCGGACTGCGGACATCCATGAGATGCCGCAATGGGTGAGCTTTATATCATCTTCTATATCAAATTTTATTAATTTAAACACTTTATTTATAAGCTCATCTTAAGCCACAGCTGATCCAGGTCTCAACAATAACGAAACTTAATTTCTTTCCCTGCCCGATTTTCTTAAGCTTTCTCATCCACTGTCAATGAAAATTATGCCAATATTTTCATGATCTATTTTCTCATCTGATTTCAAAAGGCATCTCTTACATAAACATTAGTTACTATAATGCAAACATTTTTCTTGCATATACTTTCAATAGAAGTCCAGCATCAAATTTATATTTCACCAATTGCTCAATAAATGATATGTTCCATCAGATAAAAACAGTATTTCTTCAATGGCTGCCGTGGATCTTGCGTATGTCGCGGCCTGGCAAGAAAATCACGCGGAAAACCATCATGATGTCGAACCGGATGCGGGAGCTGGAGCTCAAGGAGCGTTCTTCCAAGTCACTGCTTGCCAACGTCTTGGATATAGACGATGACTTCAGACACGCGCCACCCCCACCCAACAGTACCGCTTCAACGGGAAACTTGGGACCAGGGTAAGACTTTTAGAACTCTTAACTCAGACCTGTAAGTAGAAATAGACAGCCGATTATAATTATGTAGTTTGGAAGGAAAGCGATGGCAAATATGAAAAATACAGAAGTGTACTTACATTATAAAATCTTGCGATATTGCATATACCCATAGGTAAGCATAGTTGCTTACCATCAGAAGGCTAGTCTACTTGCTTGTGTTTATGACAAAACAAATATAGTGTGACTGTTACCTCACCCTTAACAAAATTATGGTAAGGTTATAAAGCAACCTCCATATCCCTGAATATGCCTAGTAATTTTGCTATAGTTATCAGAGAAAATTTAAAAGAAAAGCAGTAGTAATTGACTATAATTAACTTGCCCTCAGAGAGATGTTTGTGACCAGGTGTTCAATATTCCGCACGGATCTCCGGCGGTCGTTCGTTCGGCCTTCTACGATGGAGGACGTTGGCGGGTTGGGCAGCCATCACCGCGAACTGCACCTCATACTACGCGAGCTGCAGTTTATCACCGCTCGGATGAAGAAAGCGGATGAAGAGGCTGAACTCATCAGCGACTGGAAATTCGCTGCAATGGTTGTCGACAGGTACGATTATTATCATCACTAATTTTATAGTGAAAAATGTTTGTGAATATATGTGAATTACGTTTGTAATTTCTCCAAGCTAATGTGTAATGCAAAACGAATTTGTGTGAAATTTGGAACAAAGATAGTTTACATTTATGCGTTAATTATTTTTTAAGTTTTATCTTGAAAAACACGTTTGTTTCTTGTTCATTTGTTTAAAGTAAAATGATTTACTATAAATTTCACAAAAATATGTAAATTACATAATACTGTAAAGCATTACCACGATCATAAGTTACTTATTTATCACGATCATTTGTAACAGCTTAACATTTCATAGCTTTGTTTGGTTTCTTAGCAACTATATATTTATCATTTCCATTGGTGACACTTACACTGACAGAGTTTCGGATTTCATATCAATATTATGAGTATTTTTAATCAAGATTTTGCTAGATAGTTCTTACACATTTCATAGTACATCTGAACATTTATAAATAAGATTTGTGTCATCTACAGGTTTTGCTTGTTCGTATTCACGCTGTTCACGATCATCGCGACGGTGGCAGTGCTGTTGTCAGCTCCTCATATCATCGTTCAGTGACCCTAAAGGACCCCGCACTAGGGGACCCCTGCCGCAGGGACTCTTCCTGAACCCGAGAGAGAGACTAATCTAGTACCCACATCATGTAATTATAAACTTAACGTGGTTCAAACGCACACGTCGTGTAAAACTAAGTCGAAAGACATTAAATCATTTTAAATAAAAAAGGAATACTTTAGTTAAGTCCGAAATTAACGATTGTGATGTTTACTAGCGTGTTAAACAGAATGTTGACGATGATTTGTTAAAAATGTAATGTGTATAATTGATAATGTTATTTAAATGTTGCTTAATTTGAAAGGACGGTACTTGTGATGGTGAAGACGATTCGTATTTGAATGGACATAGCATCATCAGATATAATGATGATAATGGTGACGACGAAGATTTTAAATAAGTATTGATTTCAGTATCCTTTAAAGTTAATTGTGGGATCACAATCGAAAACCTTAGGGAGTTAGTGTATATAACTAAAGGATCAAATATATGTAGAATGGAATAGCTTAAACACAGGCATGTTAAGATATTGTTTGGCTTACATTTTTCGAAACGAAATATATTAACTGATCCCTTGTTAAAATAATTTAAGTAAAAATGTGAATTTAGTTACGAAAATGATGATCACTTAAAGGTATAGCTTTACTTCATTTCTATATATCACGCTTATAATGTTTGGTATTAAAAACAAATAGAAAAACACGCTTACGAACTAAAGTGAAGAAATTGCAGGAATTGTTAATTTGTGGAATTGATAGGAAAACCAAATAAAGGAACCAAGTAAATGGTAGACTAGTCATAAAGAAAAGAATAAATAGGATGAACGGATTAAACGGAAATGGTTTACTGTCTAATATAACATTAGTGTTATATTATAAGGTTATTAAATAGAAATATTCCGGTTAAAATACTAAAATGGAGCTTTTCATTTAGAAAATTGTAATAATAGACAAAAATTTTGACACACAAAGTTAGTTGAATGTAATTAATAAACACATTTACTCACACGCATAGAAACAGCTCATATACCAACTAACCATTGCTGCTGTAGAATAAATTTATAAAAATAGTCAATCTGTAACATGTAAATAGGTTATTTCACGATGTGTATTTGTATATAATCCTAGAAAATCGGAAAAAAGACTAACGTTAATTCTTCACTTTAGGTCACTATATCAACATGTCTTTTTGGATACAACTCTTCATCTTCCTTTTGGAGACATAATCAATTAAATACTTAGTCTAACGTCGAAGTCCAAAAAGACGTTTAATATGTCATGGATGAATATTTGCTAATTAACAAATTGATTAGTTGGACTTGCAAATATTTGTGTGAAGTGACAACCCTCGAATAGTATACCTTTAGCACTACTGTAGCAAATATATCGTAAATAGTCGTATCATTTAATAAACAATTATAAATTCAAGTCTTATTCTATGTCCGTTCCTCAATTTCACTCTTATAGATGTCGTGATAGACTAGTGCATGTCGTGTCCGTATATTTAGCGGCGGTCCTCTGAAGCAGGAGTGGACGTTGTTCCTAGATACATAGTAAATTATTATTAACTTTCTCTTCTTCTCCATCCACTTCTGCTTCACCCAGACCGCCACGTATAGAATACAATTATAAAATTAAATACTCAATAAGGAAGCTCACTAACAATAGTGAATAAAATTAAATATAAATTTAAGCATCTGTGTGTATTACATGTAAAACTGTCGAATACGATTTTATTTAAGTTTCATTATCGAGCGATTTCGATAATCTTGTGGTGTGATTTTATCAACGCTGTATTTGTTCAATGTTGATAGTATTCATGAATTTAGTAATGAAATCGGGCGTTACCCGCCGATTTGGAATATTCCAGTCTTGGAATAAAATACAGCGTTTTGTAAAATATTTTTATTCTATAAACGTAGGAATAATAATTGTAATCGTAAGTTTTGATATATTTAAATTTTAAAAATGTTTGTGTTCACGATCACTCCTGTTGTGTTATATTTTTTAATGAATACCGTTTGGTGCTCAAAATAATATCAAAAAGAGATTCTATTCTAATTCATTTTTGAAATTTTTGTATTTTTAAGTTACCCTATTGTTATATTGAATTTTAATAAATTGTTTGTCTCTCCATCGGAAGGCGATATTAAAATGGTTAAATTAATTAAAAATATTTACTTAGATTTGTTAGTGCCAAAACATAGGGTTTATAAATAAGTTGATTTGTAGTTTATAAATATTATATAATAAAGATGGGATTTTATTGTAAATGACGATTACGATTATAAACGAACTAGGGGTTTGTTAACGACTAATGTTAAATAACGCGTTGGGCCGCCTCTGCGAGTTAAATCAGCCAATTTTAAAACTTATTTTGTTTAAAAAAATAAATGAGCGGTTGTGAATAACGATGATAAACTCGCAGTAGCGGCTTAATGTTAAAAATAAATATGCACAATTAAATACGTAGAGTGAACCTATTAAAATGAAACGGAATACTAAAATGGCGGATCGAGCGGGTCGCACATAATTATAATCGTACAAAATGAACTGAACCATAAAATATGAAAACTTATTATGAGTTAATATTTTTGTGGACTTCCATGAGCTATGTAACTCTTTTAACATTTCCATATATTGTCTTCCCACGACGTACACAATGCGCTGTTATATTTCTTCCAACTGTAGCACTGAAAATAGTAAAGTCTTGATTTAAATGTCTATTTGAGTAAAGTTTATCTCATTCAGGCATTTCGATTGGTTTGAATTCAAGCTTTGCGAATTAAATAAACACTACTTTACACAAATCGTATTCAAATATTCCACCTAAAGAACCACTAGACACTATATAATTGTACACTATATTACTATACTCTGTATTGAAAGCGTTCAATTTTAAAACTTCGTAAAAATCCGCAAACCGCACAACTGAGACAGAATGCTTTAATCGTAAAACAGGTATTTTGGATTTCATGTACATTACATTTCTACTTCTGAACGTTATAATATAAGATTTTATCTATTACTACCGTCATATTCTATCTACTCGTGTATTATTTTATAACATTATTTTTGTGGTAAAAATATCACTAATTTTATTCTTAAACTCGAAATTTAAGGGCCTTCTGGTAATCAGGTAAAATGTACATGGCGAATGTTATATATATAAAATAATTTATATCTGTACATTTATTTTTCTGCAAACGTACATGTGTAATCAGCCCTATATATATATATATGATATAATTTTTTTTTAATACTATGTATTAGTATAATGTTTACGTTTACGTATTGATACTTTTTTAAGGAATACGTATTTTTTATGATATAATTCTCGAGCTTAGTTAATACTTGTTGGCTAAAAGTCTCGTATATTTAGTGTTATCAATTAATAATACTTCGACCACTATCGCGTATTTGAACAAAATGCTTCTGTAGATTTTTTCTCTAACGATACATACCTATATGTACTTAGCCATTAGAATTCAACCAAAGAATTATGAGTTCGAGGACGGTATACGTCTTGTATACTATTCCATTAATAACAATATTTATTGTGCTACTCTTCAATCAATTGATCGGGCGTATTATTTTCGATTATGTTATCAGACAACTGGAAAATTATATTCATTACAATTAACACACCTTCTATACTATGGTAGTACTTCCGTGTATTTTAACAAACAAAATTACAATTTTTTCCTTACTTAAAAAATTATAAGTGCGCAGTACTTACTTTTAAATATTCTATATATATTATATATCAAAGTTCTGTGTATCGCTGCAATGGTCATGGACAGGCGTTATCTCTTACCATCAGGTGAGCGTCACGTTCGTCTCATTACTTTTTACATTAAAAAAAAATCTTTAAGTAAATACTGAAAAGCTCTTTTTACAGTTCTAACACCGTACTAGCGGCCATTGTCTAAAAGCTTGTTCACATGTAACTAATTCTGTATTGCCATACGTTGCAAATTATGGAGTTATCTTCCTTCTTCCGTATTACCGCCGAGTTACAACATCGGGTTCTTAAAAAAGCGTGTTAATAGAATCTTAAAAGGCCAGCAACGTATTTGCAATGCCCTTGGTATTTCAGATATCTATAGACAATAGACAACACTTTATTTGGGACATAAAACACCTTTCAACATAATTGACAATACAAAGATACAAAAAAATAAAAATAAACAAATGTGTAGTATAAATAGTATAATATATATAAATAAAAATTAAACAAAAAACAAAAGGTTGAAGTATATTTTATGTCACAAACCGGCCTCGACTCAGCATAATGCCGACTGCAGCCAGCCGGCGCTGGTCTTCCGTCGAGGCCGGCCGGCCAGCCTGTCTATAAGTGATTACTTACCATTAAACGACCAGTATGCTTGTTTGCCATCTATAGCATAATTAATTAAAAATATGGCTTTACGTGCGCATTTCTAATGTGATTCAAGTGTATTTTATAACTTTCCAGTTGTTGAAATAAGTTTCATAATTTTACAGTTTTTTAGCATATTAATGTTGTTTATTAAAATTATTATTTTTCTCGCTCATCTTTCACTCTGACACATGTACACCCAAATGTTTCAAGATAGTACTTTTAATACAATTCACACTCTTACTTTCAATTCAATTCTGTGGCTTATACTTACATCAGTTATTTAGTTAAATAAAATATTATGATCGACTGCAATTAACTGATTTAATACCACACAGTGTAATGTAAGTTTATAATCAAAAGCCCCTATGGAGGTTTTTTATAATAGAAAAATAATAATAATAAAAAAGATAAAATACAAAGGTAAATTTGTAAAATATAAAATACGCGACGGGTAAAATGTTTATTCGTTAAAATTGACTATCGTAAGTAGTATTCGATTTGTATAAAACTAAAATAAATTAAAGCAATCTGATTTATACTAAGCTGTCGTTTTATTATCCGATTTTTATTCCTCAAAGCCTTTAATTTTAGTTTCTTATTACCTAACCCAACTGCAATAATAGGTGTTCTTTCTAAAATTCTGACGCCTCTTCATAAATTGACAGCCCTGTTACAATTGGCTCATTAGTATTATATCTGTTTTAAGAGCTTTAAGGGCGTGGGCTCGATTTCGACCTAGAAAAATATTTTGTGGTATAAACAAACATTTGTTTTGTCTGGGTGTTTTGTATGCATTTACAAAAAAAAGTAAGTTATCTGACTTTTATAGTACAAGATTAGTTTAGTTTTGGGTCAGATGGCGCTGTGTCCTATGATAATTATTTTTAACTAGCTGTGCCCTGCGGTGTTACCCACTACATGTTTTCCGGATAAAAAGTAGGCTAGGTGTTAATCTAGGGTCTGAGCTACCTCCATCCTAACAAATTTCATCCAAATCCGTTCAGTAGTTTCTGCGTGAAAGAGTAACAAACGTCCATCCATCCAAATTTTTACATTTATAATATTAGTGGGATTTATTTACACTGTAAGTTATTTATTTGAAAAAAAGTCAAAATGTCGGTATTGTCGGAAATGTCCTATCCATATAAGGTAATATATAAGTCGATATTCAGTTGGAACTAACAGCAAATTAAATTATAATGTAAAGCTGTATGTCTTTTCCAGGTGTTGCGACTGGCAAGGGTTTGAGAAGGGCCTGATAAAGGGATACCTCGTGGAAGTAGTGGAGTGGAATTATAGTCTGAGAGATCGTTTAGTAAGCTCATCGTATAGAGATATCAATTAGACACCTATCTCTTATACCTCTACTTTATTGTTTTGCAATTATGATTATTAAGTTATCTTCCGTTACAAATTTACAAAATTTGGACTTTCTTACGATGACGTTTGGTTTTGGTTACGTACGATACGAATGAAAATTTTACATATATTTTAAATTTTCGAATTTGATTACTCATTTGAAGTGATATAGAAACAGACGGACGGACAGCGAAGTCTTACAAATAGGGCCTTTGGATAGGGAACCCTAAAAATACAATACAAAACTTGTATTTTATAGTCGCGGTATTTCCGCATGTGTCCAAGCAACTCATCGCTTGGCAAGCGACTTCTTGCGTCTCGCGCTCTGCACCCATTCGTGTGCAGAGCGCGAGACCATTGCAATTGAAATAATATTTTAAAACACGAAGATCAAATAAGTAGATATTGATATGAAAGTACATATTTGCTACCGCAGCGTTGAAGAATAAGCACATTTGACGAGGAGATTTTAGATTTTTTACAAAGCCACTGATTTTGATCTCTCCCATCGCACTGCGCAAACCAATTTAAATGCAGCACCGTATTTTCATGGTAATATTAAACATTTAAATTTATGATTTGAAATTCAAATTTCTCCAATGATATTCGATTACTCAGCTACTCTACATTGGCTTCTTCTAGACGAGCGTGCTACATTGAAGATAGCATCTTATCTTGATATCAGGCGAGATGGTGGTTAAACGTGCCCCTGTTTTTTATAGTTGACAGGTTAGTTGGTTGAACACAGCTCACCTTAAGTAAGTGACGGTGTTGTCGAAAACGGGATAAACAGTAAACACGCCTAGCCTGGAATTAAACTGGCTATCAAGTGAGCCTGCTGGAACACACTGTTGGATGCTTGGTGACAGATTTTCAACTCGAGGGTGGTAGCTAGCCAGCCCAGTACAAGAAAGTACCCTACAACCGTGCTACAGTTCTGCGACAGATATGTCCAAACCATTGCTTCCAGCTTGCTAATATGCTGAGCTATGTGTGTGACTTTAGTTCTCTGGCGAATTACTTCATTCCGGATACGATCCCTCAGGGAAATGCCGAGCATAGCCTCTTTCCATAGCTCGCTAAGTGACTTTGAAGTTGTGGTTTAAGATTATTATCCACGTTTCGTAACTATAATAATCTGATTTCTCTATAAGTATATATCGATTTGTCTATCTACTAGCAGCTCGCCCCGGTTTCACACGGGAAAACTATAAATATAGCCTATGTCACTCAGTAATAATGTAGCATTCTAATGATGAAAGAATTATTCAGATAGGTCCAGTAGTTTCGGAGCCTATTCAATACAAACAAGCAAACAAAAAATCAAATCTTTCTTCTTTATAATTAGTGTGGGTGTAGATGACAACTGTAATAGTTTGACATATATTGTGGACTTATTTGTAGCTGTCAATTTGCGCTATAAAACGTCACATTATTTTATTGTCAATAGTTTTCGCTGCATGCTAAGTAAGGGATTTTTCAAATTTTTCACGGCTTGGGTTACATTATTGAGTTTTCTATGTGGATCCCTAATTGTTTTTTAAATAAACTATAGCCTATGTCTATCACGGGTAATGTAGCATTCTAATAATGAAAGAATTATTAAGATCGGTCCAGTAGTTTCGGAGCCTATTCATTACAGACAAACAATCAAATCTTTCCTCTTTATTATAGTATAGATAAATGATAGTGGTGCAGTAATTATTTCTGGTAGCATATAATACTGGATCAAAGTAAAAGATTTCATCAAAAGTTGCCGTAACTTTACTGAAATCGGTGAATTTTTCCTAGAATCGGTGAAATTTTCCACATTTCACGTTCCAACCAATCGCGTTATCGAGTTGAAGAACTTTTTTATTGAATGTGACCATGCGATCCGCCCCCGATTCAGGATTTAGGAGATTTAACAAAGTTTTATCAAACATTAAATTGGTTATTAATGTTCAATTGATAACCTTGTTGGTTCATTGGTAGTATGTGTGCTCCAAGAGCTGAAGAGCCTGGGTTCGATTTCCGCCCAGGACAAGCATTTTGTGATATAAACAAATCTTTGTTCTGTGTATGGGTGTACTGTATCTATTATAAGTATGTACCTATTTACAAAAAAATACTATTTAAGTATTCTATCAGTTATCTGCACAAGCTTTGCTTAGTTTGGGGTCAGATCGCGCTGTGTGTAATGTCTTATGATATTTATTTATTTAAAGGGCGTGGGTTCAATCTCCAACAACGAGCTCAAACTGCCGGTGCAGGAAAACATTGTGATGAAATCATAGCATGGTGGTAGGGCACTTTCTAGTACTTGACTGGATAGCTACCACCCTCAAGTTAAATATCTGTCGCCAAGCACCTAACTGTGTTTTCCCGCAGCCTCACTAGAGAGCCAATTCAATTCCATGTGCTATGGTCAAACATCTATCTTTTCATACATAAAAAAATCTCGACTCTTTTTTATGTAATTCGTACATTTTTGATATTACTGGAAAATTTACTGTGGTAATATTGCTGAGAATGACACGACGGAAAGCGACGATGTGGCCGAAGATGGAGCACGCTTGCCTAGGAAATACATATTCACATTTATCTACCCCGGATCGGCAACGAGTTTTACACATCAGCAGTTCTAACAAGAAACGTGGTCTGTTTTTTGTGTGTTTTATTCTAAAAGAAAATACATGATCACAAAAAATTGCACTGAAAGTTTTTCGCAGTTAAATCCTGTCTAACTTCAAGCTTGGACAGCCGGCCTGCCAAAAACCTGCCAATTTGTTCGTACCCTCGAATCAAAAACTTAGTTCTTCCAGTCTGGCTGCGCGGAGCTATGCAAATCTGACATTTTGCACGTATAGTAGGTACAGATGCGTTGGTTTTTTCTCACTTCAATCTAGATTTTATACACATTGAGTCGGTGAAATGTGCCTGTGAGTAGAATATTCGTAACTTAAGGTCTAGCAATATCAGAATCAGAATATGCTTTATTGTATCACTGTGTACAAAGATGTTACAAAAATATCGGTATCAACAGTGTTATCCATCACGGACATACAATATTATATAATACTATTTTAATATATTTTTGATTTTTTTATGTAAAAAGTGATGAGATGAACGAGACGCTCTCCTGATGGTAAGAGATAACGCCTGTCCATACCCATTGCAGCGATACAGAGAACTTTGAGTAACAAAACAAAGGACAGGGCATCACTGCTTTGGCGCTCATTACTTTGAGACTTTCGATGGTTAATCTCAACAGCCCAGTAATTTCGCTAGCTGCAGTACCCTTCAACACGTTTACACACTATTGCTTAGCGGTAGAATAACTGGTACTGCGGTGGTACCTAGACGATCTCCTGCTAAGGAGATCTACCACCAAGTAATTAAGTAATTATATTAATGATGCTACACACAATAAATAATTTAGTAACACTCTACTCTGCAATAATTTTCTGAATATTATACAAAGTCATAAATTTAATGGCACATGCACAAACAATAAAATTCTTAACTTAAAAATTAACATCAAAACATTATTTGAGATCATAAAACGTTTTACAAATTAGTTAGTCTTTCAAGTTAAGTATAACATAGTTTATAAAAAATCCAACGCACAGGTAAACAAAATGGTCCACTCAACCTAGCAACTATAAGCAACCAAGTTCAAAGTATTTATTTTTAATTGCATTTGTTAGCGATGATAACTCAGTGGTTCGCGTGGTTGATTCACACGCAGAAGAGCGTGGGTTCAAATCCCAACAATGAGCTTCAGCTGCCGGTGAAGAAAAACATCGTGAGGAAACTATAGCATGGTGGCATGGTGGGCATTTTCTAGTATTCAGCTGGCTAGCTACCACCCTCAAGATGAAAAACTCAAGAGCCAGTTCCATTCTAGGCTAGATGTTCTTTACCATCTTCGACCACACTTTCACTTAACTTTAGATGAGCTGTGGTCAACCAACTAGCATGTCAATCTATAAAAAGAAAAGTAGTTAATGTCGCCTGAAGTTCGTACTAAAGCGACTTCTTTCTATCCTTTTGTACTGTAATCGGGTAATAAGACACATACCTGAAATATTAACCTTACCTAGAGACAACATATATATACATATGAAACATAGTAATTTTTTTTTTTTTTTTTTATGTAAAAAGTAATGAGACGCCCGAGACGCTCTTCTGATGGAAAGAGATAACGCCTGCCCATGACCATTGCAGCGATACACAGAACTTTGAGTGACGAAACAAAGTCCAGGGCATCGCTGCTTTGGCGCTCATTACTTTGAGACTTTCGATGGTTAGTCTCAACAACCCAGTAATTTCGCTAGCTGCAGTACCCTTCAAACCGGAACACAGTAATGTTTACACGCTACTGCTTGGCGGCAGAATATCTGGTACTGCGGTAATACTTGTTTATTGAGAGAGAGAGAGAATTGAGAGAGTGTTTTAACTCTGAGATAGAGTTAAAACACTCTAGAATTACCGTAAAACAACTTTGTAAGCAGAAATCAGTCTTTGATTGTTTATACTATTTCTAGCAGACAAGAAATACGAATACCGTGATAAGTGTAAGTGATAGATTTTTCATCTAGCTATAGAACAGACAGACTTATACGAGTATATGTGTATACCATATAAAGAAGCTGTGTTTCATGTACTTACAAAAATAAGGTTGTTTCGAATACAATGTCGTCCCGCGTCGACTGTATTGTTCCGATCATTGTTGGATCAACTCTCAAGGCACCTTCTCGAGGGAAAGACTACAATCAGACATTTTATCAATTTATTTCCCATCGGCACCATCACTTTTGAACCTAAACATGTGATATTTTGCATCATACAATTTTAAGCCCAACTGATCTTTCATAAAAAAAAAAATTGGAGTGAGGATAAGGATGATCTGTGAAATTGTGAAAAAATATCTGTTTTTCACATATTTTTTTTAAATGTATCTCGTCTGATGTTAAGCGAAGATGCGGTCTACGATGGAGTACGCTTACCTAAAGAAACCGATTACCTAGCGACTTGAAAGCACCTTGATTGTACAATGTACATATCTAGGTATAGGCAGCTGCCTTGAGCATCGTCGTAGTATTGCTAGCCTGTCAGTTTTCTACCGGATACATTTCGGAGAGTGTGCACTTGAACTGCACAATTTGGTTCCCCCAGCACCTTTCTTTTACCGGACGGCCGGACAAACGCGACCAAAACGTCATCCGTACATGGTGGATGTTCCCCATGTACGCACAAAGCGTTTTGATTCCACATTTTTCATTCGCACAGCGAGGTTGTGGAACTCTCTGCCGGCGTCTGTGTTCCCTGTTAGATACAATATAGGTGTCTTCAAATCTAGAGTAAATAGGTTTCTTCTAGGTAAGCGTGCTCCATCTTAGACCACACTACTGTTTAACATCAGGCAGAGTGTGGTAAAACGCGAACCTATTTTGATTTAAAAAAAAAAACTGCTTTTAAAATTGCTTTTAAAATTGTAGAGGTTATCCTAAATTAAATATTTTTTACAGTGGTTAGTAGAATGTGCTTCCTTTCGGCTTGGAAGGTAACCGTTTCGCGTAATTCGTGTTACGTCGCAACATACTCGTAATATGAAAGTCATGAATTATTTTAGTATTGGAAATTATATCGACATGCTATTTTCTATGTATGACTTGCCAAGTGTAACTGAAAGTGTTATAAGGTCAATAAATTCTAATCCTTCTTCTTGTATACGTCTCCAACTCGTAAGATACGAGAGATGTTATAGCGGCTAAATCCAAGTGCGGCCAAGTTTTTCTCTTAGCCCCTCACAGTTTAATGACTTCCTGAATGATAGGAGATGTTAAGGCAGGGCCGAACTCAGAGCAAAAAGTTAAAGTTCAATCCGACAATCTTTTTTACGACAGTTTTGGGAGCATGATTTAAGAATAGGGTCACAAATCAAAAAGTTTGACACGCTAAATGCTGACACCAGGTGTTTTGAAAACGAGAAAGGATTAATTAATTAAATTGTTGATTGTTATGAACTTTAAATCTAAATGGGTGCAGGCACGGAATTAAGCACTTAGACAAGATAAAGTACATTAAAGTATTTTGAAACTTGAAGTTTCTAGTAAAGTCATAACTATCTTACTATATTTTATTTGCGGTAAATCACAATTGCTTGATTAAAACTGTAGATTCTAAGCATAAAATCAAATTTATGATTTTTTAATAAAACAGTAGATTGTGTAAATAATAATCTACTGTTTTATTCAAGCAATTGTGATTTACCGCAAACGAAGGCCAAAAATAATGCCAGTAGCTGTGATTTTACTGTAAAATTATGCGCCATTTGTTCATAAATGGCAAAAAAATATTTGTATGGAAATCGAACCACCTTGAAGCAAACTATACCGATTAAAAGATGTACGATAAGCAAAAAGGAAAATATAAGAATAATCTTAAAATGACGGTTTTATAAACGCTAATTTCTGAAATAGCAAAACGTCTAAATAAGAGCCATGACTTTGTAAGTTATATAGGTATCGGATTGTGCTTGCATAGTCGGCGATTCGACACGGGAAATTGAACGCGAAAACTATCAATGTTGGATCGAATTTCGTAAAAATGGGTTTCACTTATATTTTGAATATTGGTTCTGTGATGAAATATTCTATGTGATATTCACAGAGGGATCGTGGAATTGAAAGCTGTTTCTCTATTATAATTTAGGCGGTAATAGAATGCTAAATCACTGTGACATTTCCTTTGATAAAATAAGCAGGGTTTCATCAAAAGTAAGTAAATAGTTATTTACCTACATGAATCATATAATAAAACGAAAGAGTTTGTTCGTTTGAACGGGCTAATCTATGGAAATACCAGTTGGAATTGAAAAAATACTTTTGCATTTGATAGTCCATGTCTTGAAGAAGGCTATATGCTCTAGAACATCACGTTACTTTACTTATAAGATATATTACACCATGCCATGCTAGAACAGAAGGTCGTCTAGGTAGGTATCACCGTAGTGCCAGATATTCTGTCGCCGAGCATTAGTGTGTAGGGCTTGTGAGAACCATTAATTGTTCCAAAGTAGTGAGCGCCAAAGCAACGATACCCTGGACTTCGTTTTGTTACTCAAATTTCTGGGTATTGCTACAACGGTCATGAACAAGTGTTAACTCTTATCATCTGGAATGTTTCTTTGAACTCACTACATTTACATTCAAAAGAAAGACCGCAAACGTTTAGTTATAAGAATACACATAGAGGCGACACTAAAAAAATTGCTCTGTAAAATTAACGTGCGAAAACTTGACATGCTTTGACGGTTGTTATAGTAATATAGAACAAAGAATCAGGGCTATGTATTGTACGACTCAGAGAAATAAATGTCACTCACGGTTACCCTTCTGACGACTGACCGAATCGTTCCTTATTAAAAACGGATTTTTTTCCAAAACACCAAGTCAAACTATGCCACAAACGCTCCAGTCCAACACAAAATATTAGTTATTACTTATTTAATTCATCAAAATGTTTCCAACAGTGGCCAAAGTACATATTTAGTAATATGGTAGCTAGTTGTAACGCTTTACCTATCTATCTATATCTTATCTATACTATTATAAAGAGGTTTGTTTGTTTTTGTTAGTATTGAATCAATTCAAAACCGATTTCAAAAATTCTTTAACCGTTGGAAAGTTACACTATCCCCGGGTGACATAGGCTACTTTGTATCCCTGTATTCCCACGGGAACGGGAACTACGTGGGTGAAACCACAAGGCGTTCACTAGTAAGTATAAGCACTTTTTTCTTCTGTGTATTTCAGTGCGAACGATAACGAGTTTATCTGTCAATCTCTATCACTTCAAGTAATAACATTAAGAGCTCCGAAAATACTACAAACCGGATTCCCAAGCACGGAATCAATCACTGGAATGTTCAGTATCCATCATCCTTAACTCCCTTCTAGTCCGGAATCTTGTTACCATAGAACTCGTACCTACAATATGTTAATCAGGTTCCATCGAGATTGAAGTAAATGAATTATTTATTACAGCTATCCGCCGTACATTCTCAAGGCGGGCCAGACTCTGTATTCCATGTTCCATTTGGCAGAGTTAATAGCGGTTTCAAATAGAACAGGGACCTTCGCGTTCCACGAACACAAATGCATTTTTGCCATAATTTCAGACTGGATCTTGCTCTGAAACTGTGATGGCAAACTTCTTAGGACTTCCAATACACGTGTAGGTAAACCGAGGCCTCATATGATCGTATGTATCAATACTAGTTTGAGTTTACTATTAGTTTTGTAGCGTTGGTAGCTCAGTGGTTAGCGCGGTCGGTTCGCATGCCGAAGGGCGTGGGTTCAAGCTTGAGCTGCCTGTGAAGGAAAACATCGTGAGGAAACCATAGCATGGTGGTAGGGTACTTTCTAGTACTCGGCTGGCTAGTTACCACCCTCCTCAAGTTGCAAATCTGCCGCCAAACATCTAACGGTGTGTTCCCGCAGCCTTGAGAGCCAGTTCCATTCCAGGCTAGGTGTGCTTTACCATCTTCGACCACATTGTCACTTAACATCAGGTGACCTGTGGTCAAACACCTAGCCTGTCAACGATTTAAAAAAAAGCTTTTCTTTCTGTCTATTGGATCGTATTCAAAGTAATTCGCCAGAGAACAAAAATCCCCGCCATGGCTCAGCGTATTAGTAACTTGAAATGACAGTTGGCTGGTCATATTTGCCTCAGAACCGACAACCGTTGGGGTAGACGTGTTTTAGAGTGGAGACCGCGAATTGACAAACGAAGTGCAGGATGTTCTGAGACTAGAAAGAGTAACGATATACGTAAGATAGCTGGCAGTAGGCAAAAAACCGAAGATTGGTCTAAGCGGCGTGTCCTGGGAGATACCTATGTCCAGCTGTGGACATGAATGTGTGGATATGAAGGTTGATGATGATGATGACCGCCCGTGTTTCTATCCTTAACCGGATTTCAATGATAATAACATAATCTTCCTAGGGCTGCTTTGGATACTCTTTCCAGAAAAATGGATCGTTGTTCTTTTCAGGCAGATGTCTTTTAATATACTACAAAGAGATTTTGCTGGTATTCCTCTTAGTTCATAATATATAAGACAACCACAAAAATTATGAGAAAGTAATATGACGAACGAGACGCCGTCATTATCCAACTCTCATTATAGAACGTCATTTGTTTGCTGCTTTTCTGATAAAAAACCAATTGAATAATTGGAATCCATGTGTACAGCTAGCTAGCTATACTCATGTATAGCTAGCTAGCTGTACACATGGATGGATGGAATATGGATTCCAATTATTCAATTGATTGTTTTTATTAGAAAAGCAATAAACAAATGATAGCAGCAGTTGCAAGGTAGCTCCTATTCAAAAAAAATTATATCGTAAACATTTCATACAGTGCCAATTAGCCCCAAACTAATCACAGCTATGAAAACCAGATAACTGATATACTCTTTTTTGCATATAAGTACAAACTTATAATATAAACAGAACACCCAGGCATGTTCTGTGTCTGGGTGTACTGTATGTATTATAAGTATGTATTTACAAAAAAAAAGTATTTAAGTATTTTATCAGTTATCTGATTCCCATAGTACAAGCTTTGCTTAGTTTGGGGTCAGATGGCGCTGTGTGTAATGTCCTACGATATTTATTTATTATTTATTTATTATAGACTATACATTTATTTATCGTCACATAAATGTTTGTCCTGGTGGGCTTTGAACCCACGCTCTACGTGGAGCAGATATTCTAGCAACTGAGCTAACAGGTCAGCCAGGGGTATTGAATAGATTAGCCTGGCTTTACCGTCTCAGGAGCGCTAGAAGCATCCACAAGATGCCTAAGTTATTGAGTGTCGACTTGTAAACTGTGGGTAACGTTCCCAATTAATTTCCGGTCTCGATCTTATAACTTCCGAAGGCCGACAAAGATTTGTGCTTATCATCCTCGAAGGGTCACGACAGAATTACCACTAATTTATTAAGGCTTAAGGCTTTCTGAAAGGAAGTAAATAAAGCAGATAAACAAAAAGTTTTAGCTGAATTATTAAGTTGTGTATTAGCGATTTCTTGCGCCGCTTTGAAGTTTGATGTAAAGTAATAAAGGCTGTATTTGTTTAGCTGGATCTGAGTGGGACGAAAATTTATACAGTTTTTGTGAGTGAGATTAGTAACTTGTTGTGAAATGTGAAAGGCTGTACGAACAGACTAAGTAGATATTTTTGGGTATGGTTTCAAATACGGATGGATACGGGCAATGCCTTGAATTAAGTGCGTGGTTCTTTTCTTATTTTGTTGGGCAAGGATATATTTTTAAAATTATTGAAAAACAGTAGTAAGTAGGTACGCTATAAAATCTGCCGCTCGAAATAATGCCCCCCCCGACTCCTCTCAGTACGCCATTGCGAGGCACAGTGGTCAAGAACACACAAAAGATGCAAAGCAATGACACCCCAGAGCGAGGTCACGCCAAATTACCGTTTAAATTATTAAAGTGTAAATCTAGCGGGTGTTCTGTGCAATAACTCCACGTAGTGACAAAAGCAGGTCATTAAATTTAATATTTTACAGAGTGTTGCTAGTTTCGACCCTCGACCCCGTTGCCGAGTTTCCGCGTGGTGACACACTCGTTTACTGGGGTGACTTTAATATAACCTATTATAAATTTACCTGTAGGTTGTTAAAAAAAAATACTCTACCACAATATGAATACAAATGATTTGAAAATTGTTTCATTACTTTAAAGAAGAAGATGGAAAGTCCCTTACTTCAGATTGTTGAAATATGCGGCAATAATCGTTATGGCCAGCTGCTACCGCAGTTCTGTCAGCGTGGGTTACTACAGCGTTTACTGCTTGCTTGCTGTCACGTCCGCCACTACAAGCCTTGTGGCTCCGCTGTTTCCTACTGTATCCGTCACCATAAGCCGCGCGGCTTCATTGTATTTTTTTTTTTATGGTTGACAGGCTAGTTGTTTGACCACAGCTCACCTGATGTTAAGTGAAGGTGTGGTCGAAGATGGTAAAGCACACCTAGCCTGAAATGGAACTGGCTCTCAAGTGAGGCTGCCGGAACACACCGTTAGATGCTTGGCGGCAGATTTTTCAACTTGAGGGTGGTAGCTAGCCAGCCGAGTACTAGAAAGTACCCTACCACCATGCTATGGTTTCCTCACGATGTTTTCCTTCACCGCCAGCTCAAGCTCATTGTTGGGGTTTGAACCCACGCCCTTCAGCATGCGAACCTACTGCGCTAACCACTGAGCTATCATCGCTAAATGTATGCTGCCGCGTCTGCCACCACAAGCACACCTAGTCACGGTTAGCCGCTGCCGCGCAGTCTTATTCCGAGCAGAATTTAGAAATTCAAGCTCATGCACTCACTTATTTTATATTGTCTTTAAAATATGAAATTGTGAGAGAAATACAATTGTGGTCTCGAAGTACGTGATTTTGCTTTTCTTGCGCATCACTTCGTTTGGATTCGATTCCCAAGAGAAACAACAAGAATAAATACGTTTATATAACAGATTTTAGTTCTTATTATTTCTTTATTTTCTCCTCTACTATTGCACCGCGTCATATAATTTATCTGGGTTTCTCGTGAATCCAACGTTTTTTTAGTTAAAACTGGTTTCATTTAACTTCCACCTAGTTCGTTACCTCAGATATCGTGCACCATAGTTTATTTCTACTTTGCTGATTTACTAGCTCGTTCTATTTTCAAGAATTGTATTTTAATCCGACTACACAATAAGAGGGTTACCGTGTTAGAAGTGAGTCTAAGTTTGAACCTTTATAAGTATGTTGGTTGTTGTAGTGCATCGGTGATTACTAGGTAAACATGCTTTTATCGTATACCGTATCTTCACTAGGCATCATGTGAGCTGTGGTCAATCATCTAGCTGGTCACCAGTATTTTTTTCATCTAATATTAAAACGATTGTTACTATTTGACATTGCCCTGCCATAAAAATTGTAATCATAGAAGAATCATGCTGTTGCTACATACAATGCGATGGTACAAAATTATATTTGTATGTATATCACACTAATGTTATAAAGGTGAAAGTTTGTGAACGTGTAAGTGTGTTTGTATGTTTGTTACCTCTTCACGCTCGAACGGCTGGACCAATTTTGATGAAATTTGGTATGGAGGTAACTGACACCCTGGATTAACACATAGGCACATTTTTATCCCGAAAATAGTGTGATCACGTGGGAACAGTTGGTAACACCGCGGGGCGCAGCTGGTTGATTATAAAGCTCTTAATTATTCCTCAATAAAATAAAATGTACAAGTTTAAACTACACGACATCGGATTAAAAGGACACTTTAGCTAGAAGCATCGAGCTGAACGGGCGTCTTGCCAACATCGGTGCGTCTTAACCACATTCCGAAAATAATGTTTTCGAAACCGATTTCTGAGTGAATACTGTAAATTTATTGTTGACTCGATTCGTTTTGAATAAAAATTGTAAAGTGCACGGCGAGTCTTAATTTTCGATTTCCTACGATGGGCAGGGACCTGACAAATAATTAATGTCCTACGACGGCCCTGTTGATTCATTGGTAGTATAAATTATGTCTGCTCCAAGAGCTGAAAGGCGTGGGTTCGATTTCCACCCAGGACAAGCATTTTGTGATATAAACAAATGTTTGTTCTGTGTCTGTGTGTACTGTATGTATTAAAAGTAGGTATGTATTTACAAAAAAACCTATTTAAGTATTCTATCAGTTATCTGTCTTCCATAGCACAAGCTATGCTTAGTTTGGGCACAGATGGCGCTGTGTGTAATGTCAAAAAAAAAACTTGTCGTTATACATAATTATATTAAAACCTCCATCGTTCATTTTTACACGTGTTTTTATCGCAAAAATAGACATGTATTGATCTTATTACGGCTTATTATTTTTATGGTTGTATAATGATGTCTCATTATCTGTGTACAGACCCATTCAAAACATTGCATATTACCATAATTGATGTTCGATGGTTCGGCCAATTTCTTTGCCAAAGTAAATTGTGTTTACCCTCGTAGTAGCGTAGGTTGAGAGCATTATCGAAATTGTTTGTTAAGACGCTTTTAAAGGAATTAATGTCGGTTGAGATGAATGATTGATTTACAAAAATACACTTAAATTGACATTAATTTCGCTTATTTCATGCTGAATAAAGCATAGCTTTGACGCAGTGGCGTGAACAGAAAAGATCCTATAACTAGCAGTAAGATAAAGAAAGTTGTGGTGAGGATAGTGATGCTTATAATATGGGATTCTTGTTCATCGTGCTTTGGACAAGATGAATTAAGCAGCGATCCGTAGTAGAAGCAAGATGAGGCTGCGCGTGCGTTGTACTCTGCTTTGACTCCTTGAAAGAGGCCACTGGACGTGACCGAAACTATAGTAGGAGTATATAAAAAATCTTGGTCCAGTTAAATTTACCATAGAACTAATAGCTGCACGATAAACTTTCTGGATTATTTATCTTTTAGAAGAGATTTTGAAAAAGAAAAGAGGTTATTTGGATTAGAGATATAAGACATAGCTATTCAACTTTTTATGTCGACGCAAAGGAAAAATATAGGATATCTTTTTAATGGGTTTCATGGCATAAAAAAGAATACTTTTTGTAAAATGAAATGTTCAATTCGGCCATTCCTCAGATCTCCGAGAAGGATACCTTCTTCTAGGCTAGCAGATCAATAACACAAGCGTAATGAAATCTCGGAAGCTGCGTCGTTATGCTCTGATTACATTTTCTCATTAGAGTCTCAAATTGAATTTCCGCTGTAGGCTCGCACATTTGCGACCTTGGCGGAGTTAGACATGGTTACTCAAATCAGTAATTGATATAATTTAGAGAGACATAGCTTTGTAATGTTCTAAAAAGTATATCAAGTCATTCTTACATAGACTCTGAGCTTGGGCGTGACGCCAATGAGCAAATCATCATTACTCGAAGCCAACAGAGAGGTTAGGTTATGTGATTGGACGATTGGTCTAGAGGCTGATAGTGACTGCGTTGTTAAGCGGAAGCGAAAGGAACTGGATTCGATCCTCAGCGTAACACAAATTTGTGCGATAAACATATTTGCCCCGGTATATAGACGCCAGGCAGAAACACACCAGGGTTGTTACGGACATACCGGACTACCCGTCCGTGTTTGATTTTAAACTCACCTGGTGGTAAGTGATTATGTCGTCGAAGATGAAGTTAACAGACTAAGAACATAGCTATCTATCCACTTTTACTTTGAAAAGATTCACATTATATCTATCAAGCGACAAGACAGCCAGCTGTGTTCAATTCCTTAGCTGTACAGGTGAAAAATGGGGAGTACTCACGTATCTAAGGAAAATACACGATCTAATGGTAATGCCACACTAAATGTCTGCAATACAGAATATCTGCTTCAAGAGCTGTAGGGTGTGGGTTCAATTCCAACCAGGACCAACATTTATGTGACGATAAATGTTTGTTCTGTGTCTGGGTGTTTAGAAAAAAAAAATGTATCTAAGTACTTTTTTACTTATCTGGTTCTCATAGTACAAGCTTTGTTTATTTTGTGGCTAGATAATAGAATTTATTTAGACAATAGACAACACTTTATTTATGATATACAAACAATTTTTCTGTTTCATTCATCAATACATACAAAATAATAAACATAAATTTAACATAAAGAACTAAATACATTTTATGTAACAAACCGGCCTCAACTCGGCATAATGCAGCCAGCCGACGGCGCTGGTCTTTCGTCGAGGCCGGTAGGTGACGTCACGCACGTGTGCCGGGCGGTACAAAAAAAAAGAAATATACACAAATAAATTGAATAAAGTTGCAAACAAATAAATAAAAATAAACTGAACATCAACGTTATCTATATAAATAACATTATATTTGCAAGTGAACATGCACAGTATTTATTTATTTAATGGTGTCTATTTCAAACATGTATGTTATAAGTTCGCTTTTGTTCAGTCTTCTTTACATGAATTATCTTTTAATTATTTAATTATATTAAATAAATAAATAATAAATATCGTAGGACATTACACACAGCGCCATCTGACCCCAAAAACTAAGCAAAGCTTGTACTAAGGAAGTCAGATAACTGATATTTTACTTACATACTTTTTTTTTTTAAATACATACTTAAAATAAATACCGATCACCCAGACAGAACAAACATTTGTTTATGCCACAAAGTTTTGTCCTGAGTGGGAATCGAACCCACGCCCTTCAGCTCTTAAAGCAGACATTCTACCAATAAACCAACAGGGCTGTCAATAAAAAATGCTATTGACATAGTTGTTTTATATGTGACATATTATTTCATTGACATTTTCATTCTTTTGGCATATGTTATGATTTTGATATTTTTAAACATGAATGGAAAAATTACCTGTAACTTTGGTGTTATTAATAAAAGATTTGTATTTGTACAAAAAACTATTGTAGAAAAAGATATCCTGAACGCGAATGCCCCTCATTCGTACTCGTAAAATGATTTCCCGAGAAGGACTCCGACAGCCGCGCGCGGAGCCCAGGCCGGTGAAGGTTGTTTACGGTCCATAAAGAAACCCCTTTTGCTTTATACTGCACTTGTCACATGCCGCAGGTGCAGTATCACTACAATATGGACTCTAATACTATATGCATACAATACATTTACTAGATTGCGTATAAATTTAAGTTTTTGTGGAAGGAGATCGATTAGAATGAGTGTCATGCCTTTATTTAATTTAAAATTAATGAGACGAAATGTCGCCACTACTTTACTAAAGCATGACTTCTTCTTGAACAGGATTGGATTGATACGGATTGGACATAGACAACTTTTTAACTTATGAAAGTTGAAAAAATCAATACACTTGACACTGGCAAATGCTCAAAATGCAACGTCAAAATCATGTTTAAAGGAAAAAGTCAAAAAAAAGGAAGTCATCAAAAGGAGGTTTTTTTAAATGTGAAAAATAATGAGACGAACGAGACGCTCTCCTGATGGTAAGAGATAACGCCTGTCCATGACCATTGCAGCGATACACAAAACTTTAAGTAACAAAACAAAGTCCAGGGCATCACTGCTTTGGCGCTCATTACTTTGAGACTTTCGATGGTTAGTCTCAACATCCCAGTAATTTCGCTAGCTGAAGCCCTTCAAACCGAAACACAGTAATGTTTACACACTACTGCTTAGCGGCAGAATAACTGGTACTGCGGTGGTCACTAAGATCACTAAGCTTTGGCGTATAAACTACACTCCTAAATAAGTTACAAAAGTACACAAGGGTCTTGGTGGTAGATCTCCTTAGCAGTAGGTCGTTTAGGCAGGATCTTCCGATATACCAGATATTTTGCCGCAAAGCAGTAGTGTGTAAACATTACTGTGTTTCAGTTTGAAGGTGCTGCAGTTAGCGAAATTACAGGGTCATCGAGACAAACCATCGATAGTTAAAGTAATAAGCGCTGAACCAGTGATACCCTGCACTTTGTTTTTCTACTCTTTGTTTTGTATCGCTGCAATGGAGAACTTGCGTTATCCCTTACCATCAAGAGAGCGTCTCGTTCGTCTCATTTATTTTACATAAAAAAACTCATATAGAAATGTGCTTCAAGTTGTTTGTAAAACTAAGTACAAATTACACTTACATCACTACATACACGCTATGGGCGCCCACATTATACGCCGTTAAGTGGAAATCTCGGTAAACCAGACAAAATGTGTGTTCCCAGTATTTCAAGCCTCGTTGAGTGCGCTCTCGGGAAGCCATGCCTCTGTTTCTGTTGTCGGGGAAGAATCACTTTTACATTGTGAGTCATGTAATATTTGATGTACAATGTATTTTGTAGATATTTTTTTTTTATAACAAATAGCCTTACGTTTGACCGCCATCTCACTCGATGTTAAGTGATGATGCGGTCTAAGATAGAGCACACTTGCCTAGAAGATACCGATTCACTTTCGACTTGAAGACACTCAGATTATATCCATCGGGGAACACCCACTCAGGTAGCGCATTCCACTGTCTAGCAGTCCGCACAATGAACGAAGATTGAAATTGTTTCGTTCGAGTTTTTGCTTGTAAGCTTTCTTAAAAATAATGACTGGCCTGCATTATGAATGAATCAAATCTTCAGAAACATTGGAGTGCTTTTTATTCGAACCCATAGTAAGTGTTCAGTTTTATTATCATTTGTTTAGTATTCACGTTTTTATGTACGAATGCCTATTAAAAAAGTTCACATACCAACCAAAGTATTACCATTAAGTAAATCAATTCTTTGAATCTAAAAGAAATCCCTTTTCAACGCACAAAACCCCTAAAAGTATCTCTTTATTTTCTCTCATATCAAAAACTGTTGGCGGATAAGACAAGGTTAACGAAGTGGTTTTCCTTCCTTCTACTAACAAAGGGTTCAAAAAGACCCTTTACTTTACTGGGTACTCGAGGTTCGAAACGTATTAGTGATTTCAGTATCTTTTTTTCACGGCAAAAGATAAAGATATTATAAATATGTAATGATGAATACAACTCCGCTTTTAAATGACTAGCTGCTGCCCACAGCCTCGCTTACGTCCGTATGTAAATCGGTGGCGTAGTTTCCGAGTTTATTACTAACAAACTGATCTCGCTCTTACATCTCTTACATACATATTAAATACCTAAATGTAATTTTCGCCTGCGTGGAATTTTACAATAAGTTTGTTTAGTTTGCAGTATAAAAAGTACTCTATATGTTAATCCAGGCTATAAAATGTGTGTCAAATTTCATCCAAATCCGTTCAGTAGTTTTTGCGTGAAAAAGTAACAAACATCCTTCCATCCATCTGTCCTCACAAACTTTCCCATTTATAATGTTAGTAGGATAGTAGAATAGGATATATACAGATTTTTATGTATTTTTTATACTAATAATAACATTTATTGCAGGTACCCACAAAACAATTGTCTGCTTACTGCAACACTCGGGATACTAATAAATTTATTAGTTTGGGGTCAGATGGCGCTGTGTGTAATGTCCCACGATTTAAAAAAAAAATCTATTCCAAAGTCGGAGTTAGTAACGATACCACAAATTGTAGTAGGTACCTACACAAACTGTCAACATAGTTCAAATACCAAAAACCAACTAAAAATAATTCCAAAAATGTATTTAGTAAGTAATCCGGGCGTCACGTCCCAACCGCGAGCAATATGAATAATTTCATCCGAACAAAACGGACATGTGCGCGAGCCGCGTGCCGTGTCACGCGCCCCGCGCGTGACCAGGATGCCGAAACATCCCGGACCGCAGAATAACTAACAGTTATTACGCAAAATAAGTAACATACACACTGGAGGAGCTCAGTTACTGTTGTAGATAAGGCCTAAGGTTGTTGGGTTGTAGTTGTAGGTATTTTCTAGGCAAGCGTGCTCCATCTACGACCACATCGTCGCTTTCCACCAGGTGAGATCGTGGCAAAACGCATGCCTAGTCCGATGTAAAAAAAAGGCCTAAAAATTAGACAAAAATCAGGAGTGTCTGTGACACAGCCGTGTGTAATTTAGCGATGATAGCTCAGTGGTTAGCGCGGTAGGTTCGCATGCCGAAGGGCGTGGGTTCAAACCCCAACAATGAGCTTGAGCTGCCGGTGAAGGAAAACATCGTGAGGAAACCATAGCATGGTGGTAGGGTACTTTCTAGTACTCGGCTGGCTAGCTACCAGCCTCAAGTTGAAAATCTGCCACCAAGCATCTAACGGTGTGTTCCGGCAGCCTCATTTAAGAGCCAGTTCCATTCCAGGCTAGGTGTGCTTTACCATCTTCGATCACACCTTCACTAACAACAGGTGAGCTGTGGTCAAACACCTAGACTGTCAACCATTAAAAAAATATATATGTATATTGTATATATATGTACATTTTTAAACACTAAGAAGTACTTCGGATTTCCACGTTTCAAGACGTAACGACTTCTTTGATCCCTTGACTATCAAGTGGTGAAATTTAATATTTGAGATTAGATTGATATTGATATATGTAACTGATTTCGTTATCGTTAGTTTTCTGAATAGCCCACTATGGAAGCGAATTTAAAAAACGTATTCACGTCAAAAAGTGGTACAGATGTAATGTTGCGCGGAAACGGTGGGAAATTCCTTGAGTCTACAATATTTTTGTCATATGTAAAGTATATACATATATATCTCGTGGCATTACGTGACGAAAATACGTCAAGGTATTTGTGTGCGTTTGGTTCGCGTATGATAAGCGAAACTGTAGGGCAAAGGATGTATCACCCTTTTGCTGAACATTACATTAGATCTTTTTTGTTTTTAATTTAAGAAACCCTGGAAAGATCTCAATGATGATGTTGGATACATATGCATGCAATGCATAAAAGTTGATAAAAAAGATACATTGTGCATGTGATTTTTTGTTGATTTAATGCTAGTAACAAACGACCATCCAATTTACGAGATTGTTTTGTAGATGACTTCAGATCGGTGCTGGTAATACCATTTAGTATGCTGTGATGAGCCCCTATTTTGTAACTGTCCCTGATTTGTCTGTGTGTTTGGTTTTTGTGTACTTTTTTTTTTCTTTTTAATCTTACACGATGGCTATTTTATACGGAGTATAATAATTTTAATTTCAATTTATTTATTTTGTGAAAATAACAATGAAAATATAAAAATTATACATGTATTCTGTCGGACTCCGAACAAGGAGTTCTGTTTCTCGGAGCCGACCTCTTCCTTTAATAATATAAATATAATACGGATAATAGAGAATCAGGAGGAGCAGTATGCCAGGTCCCTCATCGCTGTTCGTGCAGGGAAGTAGCGGATCGCCTCGGCCACCACGCGCTTTCATGCAGCAAGAGTGCTGGGCGTATATCGCGGCACGCCAGCTTAAACGACGTCATCCGTCGGGCTTTTGTCAGTGCCGGCGTCCCATCAGTTTTAGAACCAAACGGACTGATGCGTGACGACGGCAAGAGACCCGACGGGATGACCCTTATCCCTTGGAATATGGGACGGCCTCTTGTGTGGGACGCCACTTGTGTCGACACCTTGGCGCCGCCGCCGTCTCATCTTCCTGTGACTTCGGGACAAGCTGGTGCTACCGCATCTAAAGCTGAAAACCTCAAACGGCACAAATATAGTTATTTGGATAGAATGTATCTTTTTGTGCCGTTTGGGGTTGAAACTTTAGGTCCGTGGGGTCCGGCCGCTCTCGAACTGTATCGGGACCTGGCCAAACGTTTAGAGGAGGCTTCAGGTGACCAGAATGCTGGTATCTACTTTGGTCAAAAGCTAAGCATTGCCATCCAGCGTGGCAATGCTGCCAGCATTCTGGCCACATATCCTTCCTCTGACGGGTTTTTAGACTAAGTTTTTTGTATACATTTTGTAAATAGTATAATTTAAGGGCTTTTTTAATTTGATTAAACGTTATAGAGAATCATAGATTAATAATATATACTACTGCGATGGTACCTACCTAGAAGACCTTTCTTCTAAGGAGATTTACCATCAAGAGTTAGGATTTACGAACTGCTGTATGCGCTTGTCGTCTGAACAAGATAAAACGACGTAAGTAAGTTTATTATTAAATTAACTATTCGAATCCACTACCGCAGTAAGCCGCTCAACATCAAAGCTTGAAGGTGTTAAACTGTTTAATTGAATTGTTTGCGCAAATCCATCTGCAATTAAATCTACACTATAATATTATTACGTAAGTCATATTCACAGATGGATAATGAATAATGATAATATTATGTTAATTGATTGAGTTTTATCTAGAGTTTATTTTAATTTTAATATAAATATATTTTTAGCACACTGTCTTCTATATGTTCAAAAACTCTTTCAGAGTTCACGGATTTTTGTTTTACTTATGCGGAATTACTCACGTTGCTATAGTCTATCACTCTGGCTATAGTTTATCATTATATGTAATTCCGAGTAACATACAATATTGTTTTAACGAGATAATTATTAACACACATATTTATAGTTTGTTTCTTATTATGACAATCATTTTAGGGTAACTGATATTTTTAGGGTTCCGTACCCAAAGGGTAAAAACGGGACCCTATTACTGAGAGTTCGCTGTCCGTCCGTCCGTCTGTCACCAGGCTGCATCTCAAGAACGGTGATAGCTAGACAGTTGAAATTTTCACATATGATGTATTTCTATTGCCGCTATAACAACAAATACTAAAAATAAAATACATATTTAAGGGGGGCTCCCATACCACAAACTAGATTTTTTATAGATACGGAACCCTTGGTGCGCGAGTCCGACTTGCACTTGGCTGATGTTTATTTGTATTTTTATTTTCTCCGAGGTAAAAGATTTTTTTTTAATATCTTTAAAATAGAATGTCGAAATACGTATAGTCGTAGGTATACGAGTATAATAAAATATTGAGTAGTAAGCATCTTTCATTCTCACAGAATTATGAAACTGGACATTATCGAAGCTCGTATATTCCCGCTGCTTGTAGGTACCGGATAAGACAAACAGGATCGCCAGTCAAAGTAGGATGTGGTTAAAAAGAATACTATGTATGCGCGACGCGATATGCTCAAACAAGAGCTAGTTTCTATTGTTTCCTATTCTATGTAAGTTGTAGCATTTAAGATACTCGTGACTTCTGCACACAGCAGCTCAGAAGTTAACGCTAGTGGGGGCTCCGTTGGCGCCGGTTCCGTCTAACATGTGCTAACTAACTTAGTACCGCGTTTCTGAGAGCGACAGAAATCGGTTTACGTAGACGTGAGGACTAGGTGCTAGGCGGACAGCGGCTAAGAAATTTTCCAATAATACCAATCATTGGAATAATACAATGCAATCCCATTCCACTAATATTATGAATGTGAAAGTTATGCCAATACCAATTACTTTAACAGTTTTTTTTGTTAATTTAAAATTTATGTTTAGTCAACATAAAATATGCCAAATTATAATTGCTAAAAGTGGATAAAGCCAGTACTATATGGTAGGTATTGTCTTTCATAAGGTCGCTTTTTCCAACTCCGCAAGCTCCCATATCTCGTGTCTTACACCACACAATCGTACATCAGGTGAACGAACGTACGACTTTGCACTCAACTTCGTTTATTAGATTGTTTTGTTCGGATCCCTGTTAATTAAACTTCCAATCTCGCGTATGAAATCGTAGTTTTGGAAACGCCTCGTATTAACTTCACGATTTTATTGTGCTAATCTCGCTCCCATCTTAATTGTATGAAGTGTACGTTCGAAACTATTCGTTACTACTTTGTTACTTTTAAACATGACAAATAGAGAGTATAAATCGAAGTCGATTTGTAAAGTGAAACGGGTCTAAGTAAAAACCGGCAGCGTTTAGTTTTACTTTTAATTAGAATTAAAAAATGCTTGCAAAAGTTGCTGGCTATGGCTCACATATACGAATCCTCTGAGACTGAGAGCAGTCAGTAATTCAGTGAGTGCACTGTCTTAGTGACTCAGTCGCAGCCAAGCGCTCGAAGAGTTAAGACGTCCGTGTAGAGGCGAAACACGTATTGCAAGTGGTCACTCCACCGAGAACAGGATGTAAGACTTTTGGTTATTTTAATTTTTCTTTTTTGTAATGTAAGTAACGAGACGCTCTCCTGATGGCAAGAGATAACGCATGTCCATGACCATTGCATTATTACACAGAACTGACTTGCAGAACAAAGTCCGAGGCATCGCTGCTTTGGCGCTCATTACTTTGAGACTTTCGATGGTTAGTCTCAACAACCCAGTAGTTATTGTTAAGTAAATAGATTGAAAAAATGATAATTAGATTTTAAGTTTATGTCAATTTATGTTTTAGGTATTAAACCGCAACCATCATTAAAAAATACGCTGAAGCTCATGAAAATAGACTTCACCAACATGTGAATGTCGAGGCTATCCAGCTCCTCGACACCACGGATATAGTAAGAAGACTAAAAAGGACAAAACCTTTTGAGTTAGTGTATTAAGTTAGTAATGTCAGTGCAGTGAGTGAGTGTGCATATTATAGAACACATGCACAAAGTGTCTTCCCCTTAATAGAGACAGTAAGAAAAGTGTCGATGGACGCATTCTTAGAATATACTCTACTTAGCAATTTAAGTTATATTAAAATTACTTATTAGTCTCAACTAGGCTAGATTGTAATAACAATGAGGTATCTATCAACAGAAAGATACATCATTAGAAGGGGAAAAAAAAGGTATTAAATAATATTTCGGATAGATTTTTAAAATTATCGTCAAGTTAGTTAAATTAAATTTAAATCCTCATCACTGTTGAAACTGGATCGACTTTTAGGCGGAAATAAACTAAATAAATATTTTAAACCTCAAACACTGGCTTACCCAACACATGTATTACAGCTACAAATTATTTTATGAATTTCGACATTCATTATAATTGATTTGACATATTTTTATATTTTTTTAACATTTTACTTACATTGTTAATGTTTATGATTATTGTTAAAAATGATTGACCTGTGTAACACCTCGTTAACTAGCCATGTCAGATCCACGCACCTGGGTCTCATCGGCGCCGGCGGCCCAGATTGTGGAGAAGGCCCGCTCAACATTTACCACCATCATCAGTAAGATGGCTTTCGGTGAAGACTAAGATCGACTTGCGAACGATATACGATAAATAGAGTTCCTCATTCAAGCTCTGCTTAGTAAATATATCTATAGATAACAACACAATGAAATGACGTTAGCTAAATAAATTATTTATTATTCATACTGCCGCAAAGTACTCGATAAGAAACTCGTTCAGTTTATTTTAAATGGGAAAAGTTTTCAGGTTTGCATCGGGTTTGCGGGCTGATTCGAAACTTTTCGATACTGTTGCTCTCTCTTTCACGCGCATTTCGAACTTAAAATGTTGTCCTTAATTTTAAAGTATTTTTTAGCAATATTCAATGTTTTTTTGAATTGCTTTAATATTGTTGATTCAGAAGGAAATCGCAACGCAAATCATAATAATTATAAACCTAATATAAATACAGCTACAAGATTTTTTTGGTGGTAGATCTTAACAGGAGATCGTCTAGGTTGGTACCACCCCTGTACCAGATATTCTGCCGCCAAGCAGTAGTGTCTAAACAGTATTCCGGTTTGAAGGGCTATTGAAACTAACCATCGAATATCTCATGAGCGCAGGCGAGTGTCTTATTCGTGTTTTTCTTTTTACATGAGACCTTGAGCTGCCGGTGAAGGAAAACATCGAAAGGAAACTATGACATGGTAGTAGGGTACTCTCTAGTACGCTCAAGCTAAAAATGTACTGCCAAACATCTAACGATGTGTTCCAACAGCTTCACTTGAGAATTGGTTCCATTTCAGGCCAGGTGTGCTCACCATGACCGTCACTTAACATCAAGTGAGCTGTGGTCAAACAGTTATCCTGCCAACTGTGAACTTAAAACATAAAAAACCCACCTATCGTTTCTTTCGTCTCTTTTAGTGTTAAACGTGTTTGTTTTTAATTAACATCCGAAATGTTTTAGTTTATTACTCTAGCCGAGTTTATTACCTTTATAAACTGAAACCCGGTGAAACAAGAGCTGGTTTGTGTACATACCATCACTTACCTATGAGTATATACTTGGTTGGTAGATCTCCTTAGCAGGAGGTCGTCTAGATAGGTACCACCACAGTACCAGTCATTCTACCGCTAAGCAGTAGTGTGCAAATATTACTGTGTTCCGGTTTGAAGGGTACTGCAGCTAGCGAAATTACTGGGCTGTTGAGACTAACCATCGAAAGTCTCAAAGTAGTGGGTGCCAAAGCAGCGATGCCTCGGACTTTGTTTTGCTACTTAAAGTTTTGTGTATCGCTGTAATGGTTATGGACATGCGTCATCTCTTACCATCAGGAGAGCGTATCGTTCGTCTCACAACTTTTACATAAAAAAAAAATGTATCTATAAAAGCTGACAGAATGATCGATCAACGCACAGCTGAAACCGCTGGGTCTAGAAACATGAAATTTCACACAAATGTTTAGTCCGGGTGGCAGCGTTGCAAATACAAAAGTCATAGTAAGCCGGCTGATATTGATACTGATAGTAGATCTCATATGGCTAATAAGTAAACCGAACGTCAGCTGCCCAGGTAGCGGTGGGTTTGGGAGAGGGAGGTCGTGGAAGTTGTAAAAAAAAATTAAAAAAAAAGTGATAGTACGCCGGCTGAAACCCATTTTCATGAATAGTTGACATCATACTGAGTTGAAAAATAGTCGTCAGCTGCATGGAGGAGGGTGGATTATGCGTCAGCCGATCGCATGAACTTGTAAAAAATCGCGTAAAAAAAAGTCATAGTACGCCGGATGAAACTTAAACTAGCTGATAGTTTATATAATTTAAAGTACGAAAACAGCAATCAGCTGCGTGGGTAGCGGTGGAAAGACCGTCAGCCGACGTAGTAAAGGTTGAAAATATTGGAGCATTGCTACTATGCGGTTTCCTTTTAAACACGAATTTCGAGGTAGATTCTGGCCTTGCTTGAGCCCATAACACGACCTTCGGGCTACCTAAACTTCTGCCCTTAAAATTTTAAAGCAGCATCTGCGTGCATCTGTGGATTACTGAAGAAAAGTCGTGAATCACTCTCTGAACAATATTATGAAAAAATACTGGGAGCGAAATGTTCACTTCGACAATATTTGTGAACAAGAATTAATAATAAACTTAAGGAACAGTTCTAGTAGTAATATCTTTAGTAAGACTCAAGTTCTATAAGAGTCATACTTAATCGAAAAGGTTCATTAACGATAATACTTTAGCGCATTCCTAGAGGAATTAAGGATCGGCTGACGCATAACCCACCCTCCTCCATGCAGCTGACGACTATTTTTCAACTCAGTATGATGTCAATTATACATGAAAATGGGTTTCAGCCGGCGTACTATTACATTTTTTTTAATTTTTTTTTACAACTTCCACGACCTCCCATTCCCAAACCCACCGCGGGTGCGCCAGCTGACGCTCGGTTTACTTATCAGTTATTCGAGATCTATCGAACAAGATAGCAATGGATCGGCGTAAAATCACTACCTAAAATGCAACGCTGCCACCCGGACTAGTTCCTTAGGTGACGTAGGTGTGCACGAATTTGACACATTAGTATCTACATTGCACCCGTGTGAAGCCGGGGCGGGTCGCTAGCAAATAATAGCGGAAATGGCTACAATCGTAAACTTTGAATGCCGTTTTTCTTTTCCGTTCACAATGGTTTTTAATCTTGTTTGAATATATCACGCTAAAACAACATTAGGAGGAAAACAGAACGCTGTTCCGGTGCTCGGAAGGCGCTTTAATGAAAGGAAAATTCCTATTTCTTTTCGGTTTGTTATGAGAGCGCGATTTTATTGTAGCTATGGTAAAAAAACAAAATAAATAGCAAAATACCTTGCTGTTATTTTATACAAGCTGCGTATCGCGGCTTTAACTACGTTCCCCGAAGTACAAAGCCTATGTGTTAATTCAAATAGAAGTAATCGACACTAGCAAAATGCACAAAGTGTGATGCCAAACATAAATAAAAAAAGCAACAAAATCTCGATTACAAATTAATGTATCTTTTCAAAACGACTGTTACTAAGACAAAAATAAATTTATCGATAGTTTTATGGAAAACGATGGGATTTTTATATCGGATACTACAAATACAAAAAATACAAAATATTTTTATTGTAACCATAACTGATGACTAATAATATGTAACCCTGTCTGCTGCTTTAACGTATAGCTGTAGTGCAGCAGACAGTGCTCTCCCTTAAATATGTGCATGTTAGTTAACAATAATATTTATAATTTTATATAAAAAAAATTAAGCTAAGGATATAGTTGCTCAATGCCGTGTGGGTGTGTGTGTATTTGTGTGTGTGTGTGTGTTTGTGAGTGTGTGTGTGTGTGAGTGTGAGTTTGAGGGTGTGTGTGAGTGTGTGTGAGTTTGAGGGTGTGTGTGTGTGTGTTTGCGTGTGTGTGTGTGCGTGTGAGTGTGTGTGAGCGTGTGCATATGTTCTTCAGTCTACTCTAGTCAAAAGTTTTTCAAATGTGTCATATTCGTATGTTTGAAGCCATGTTCTGGTATTATTCTTAAGTTGGAGAGAATTTAAGGTGGTAATTTGATGTTGGGACCTGAGTAAGTTATAGAGAATAGGAGCTATGTGATTATAATGTCTCCAGGACAGGGCACACTTATACTTTGGGATAGGACATTTGTGGCGTCTTTTGTTGCTTTTGTGGTCAGAAGCTACATGTCTATGGTATCTTTTGATGCATTCAAACGCGAACATTTTCCGTACCGAAAGTACATTGCATACAGAGTATAAGTCAGCAGTAAGGTACCTGAAGGGTAGTCCCATTATTACTTTCAACAGAGCGCGTTGCGCTCGCTCCACTTCTATCATATATGTTTTTGATGCACTACCCCATGAGCATATACAATAGCCAATGATGCATTCGCAAAGAGCTTTATAAGTGTCTAGTAGTAACTTCTTATCTGCTACAGAGCGAAGTAATTTAAACACATGTATAAATTTTCTAATACGTTTTGAAATCGCATGGATATGAGGTCCCCATGTCATTTTGTGGTCCACGAATATTCCCAGATATTTTATAGTGTCCACTCGCTCAAGAGTATTGCAAGTACATTTAGATGGTTTAGGCAAGATGCGATTGCAAGGAAATGTATGCACGCGGACTTCAAAGTCAGAAGGTAATTTAGTTCTTTCTGTTTTTTTAAAACACATATATTTGGTTTTAGACGTATTCAGCGACAAAAGGTTGTCCTCTAGCCAGGATGTTACATGAGCAAGCCCATTTTCTGCTAGTTGGCGTACATTTGACCAATTTAAGTCGTGGAATAGGAGAACGGTGTCATCTGCAAACATGAGTATATCTGCATTGGCTAGATTTATATTGCATAACTCATTGATATAAATCAAAAATAGTGTTGGTCCCAGTGTACTGCCTTGGGGGACACCATATTTGCAGACAGCTTCGTCACTAATGAAATGGTCAACTTTTACTTGCTGTCGACGGTCTAACAGATAATCTTTGAACCAGTCAAGTACGTTTCCCCTAACACCTACACTCTGCAGGCGCGCTAAAAGTATTGGGATAGAAACAGTGTCAAACGCTTTTTGCAGGTCTAGAAATACGCCGATGGTTTTCTCGTTATTGTCGAGGTACTTAGTAACTAATGATGTTAGCTGGAGAACAGCATCATTAGTTGACTTATTAGATCGGAAACCATATTGGTAAGTACTCAGAATACAGTTTTTTTCTAAATATGAAACCAGCCTCTTGTTTACAATTTTTTCCATTACCTTAGATAAAGTAGGTAGGAGAGAAATTGGTCTATAATTAGATGGCAGTTCTTTGTCTCCAGACTTAAAAATAGGGCAGACAATAGCTTTTTTGAAAATTACGGGAAATATACCCGCAGTGAAACTCAGGTTACAAAGGTGAGCGATTGGTTCAGCTAGGGAAAAGGAACACATTTTTAATATTGTCGACGTGATATTATCCCACCCAGGAGCACTGTTATTTTTTAGTCCAGATATAGTACTAATGACTTCTTTAGCATCTGTGTAAAATAGTGAAAGTGAGCCAACTGGTATAGTCGAAGATGTGACAGCAGCTGCGGCTAATTCCATATCAGTTCTAATAATACTGCGACTATAGTTTCGGCTTCATTCGGTGGCCTTTATCATGGAGACATAGCTGAGTACAACGCGCATGCGGGTTCGTCTTGCTTTGCGTTGCGGACTACAGTTAATCCCGCATAAGTGAAACAAAAACATGTTAATAGTATTTTTTAAATAATCTTTTACATGTTCAGCAGCCAAGTATTGCTGCAATTTAAAACATTAGAGTTATAATTCACAGATTAAAAAAAAAACGATTCTTTGCTGTTGACCGTTGAGTTATTTTTTCTGGAACCAATCATTGGTATCTGGATTTTAATCAGGCCATGCTTACCATAAACTTTTTTTTCATCCCACAAATGTGAAAAAGTCAAAGTTTGGATGGATGGATGGATGGATGGATCTTTGTAACTCTTTCACGCAAAAACTACTGAACAGATTTGGATGGAGGTAGCTGAGACCCTGGATTAAAACATAGGGCTGCTCTTTATCCCGATAAAATGTAGTATTCATGTGGGGACAGCGGGTAACACCGCAGTGCGTAGTTAGTCTGATTATGTGATATCCCACATAAATATATTGTAAACCCTTTCTGAGATTACAATCTAACTAACACATCTTCCAAGAGGCAAAGGTAGTCCAATTAGGAAAAAATAGCGGCCTCACTAAATCTGGAACCTTTGTTACCCAGATTGATTCAGTAAGGTAGAAAACGTGAATATTTTAGAAAGCCAACCGTAGGCGGAATACAGTAGTTGGCCGTGCCACAATGTAGGCCTAAATAAAAGATATGAGTATTGTCTTTGCTCAGTACGAGTATGTGTTCTGTGGTAGGGAGATGTAGGTACGCACTGCCAGTTACACTTCTACATCGGATGTATATAAACTAGCTGCGCCCCGCGGTGTTACCCGCTACATGTTTTCGGGATAAAAAGTAGCATATGTGTTAATCCAGCATCTCAGCTACCTCCATTCCAAATTTCATACAAATCCGTTCAGTAGTTTTTGCGTGAAAGAGTAACAAGCATCCATCCATCCATCCAAACGTTGTAATCCAAAATCCAAAAAAACATTTATAATATTAGTGGGACTAGCGACTAACCTCGGTTTCGTACGGGTGCAATATATATACTAATATGGTGGATATGTTTTGTACATATAAGTACAAAAAAATGCATATCCACTACAACCTTCCTCTTGAATCACTCTGTCTATTGGTGGAAACCACATTAAAATCCGTTGCGTAGTTTAAAAGATCTAAGCGAACACACGGCGGGAAGGGACTTTGTTTGTTTGCTTGTTCGTATAGCTTTGTGTGTTTGTAGGGGTTATTGTTTGAGCTAATTAGACTTGTCAAGTTACTATTGTAAAGGCTTAAACAAATTATAATCCGACTACGGTAAAAAAAATCAATAGTAAAAAAAAACATTTTGTTTTCATTTTTCATATCTGCATAGTAGCACATAATTATATCAACTGACATGGTACTATAACCTGACTACAGTATAAATAACAATAATTAAAAAAAAAATATTTCGGCGCCAAAAATCCGTTATTATACCTAATTTTTAAGGTCAATTTTCAGGACAAACGCATATTTTTCTTAAATTTTGCGTTTGTGTGTGAGTTTTGTGTCACGTTTTAGGCAAAGCTAGTATTTTATGAACTCTTTGGGTCGGAGGTCGGTGATGGCGAAAAATATGGCGCAGCTGTGATGTCTGGTAATATTGTCGGTTTTGTTGACTTGGAACCCACTTTTGCTCAATATGCTAGTAGCAAAAAATGTGAAAACGAATGACTAGACTTTTCTGTTTGGCATTTTTTTTTCTGCTTCTTTTTTCACAACTGGTATCTAGGTACAAATGAGACATCTATAGTTATTTAGATAGAATGTACCTATTAGTGCCATTTGGGGTTAAAACTTTAGGTCCGTGGGGGCTACTCACCAACTATATCGGGCCCTGGCCAGACGTTTGGAGGAGGCTTCAGGTGACCAGAATGCTGGCATTTACTTCGGTCAAGAACTTAGCATTGCCATTCAGCGTGGCAATGCTGCCAGCATTCTGGCCACATTTTCCTCGTCTGATGAACTATTAGAATAGGGGTTTGTTATTTAAATTTGTAAATAAAGTAGATTTTTATTTTGTTCTTTGTACATAATTAGGTTTTATTGTTAAGTTAGTTTAACAATTAGTTAACAAGATTTTGTCAATATATATTATTACAGTACTAACAGTTGACTGTAATTTCGTTCACGTAGACGTATGTATATAAAATTAGAAAAAAGTATAATCCTCATGATAGAAAGTAAATTGAGTAAGATCAGATCGGCCGTTTAGGCGTGAGAAGGTAAGAAACAGACAAAGTGACAGAGTTACAATCCTTTCTATAATATTGTTATTCATCGATATGGTCGGGGATCGAATCCACACCTCACTATTGTCAGGTATATATCTTCTTCTAACTGAGCTATCACGGCCGATAATGCGATACAAAATCGGCCAAACCTTAAATTTAAATTATTGCAGCATTTAAATTTTATTATAGTTAAACCAATAAAAACTTTATGCTGTATGAAAAATTAAAAGAAAATAAAACAGACGGCGGGACAAAGGAAAATAAATAATGCGAATTGTGTGCAAAAAAAGCAATTCTGTCGGTCATTATATCGTTCCAGTAATCGTGTACATTCGGTCGCCGGTTCACTTGGACGGTTATTTACTTGAAATACAGGGCCGGCCCAACTTGCGAACAAATGTAACCAATGTAAAGTAATCCCAAATTGCGTTTCAAAAAAAATAATTCATCTACACTTCTGAATTATGCTGCTGATGTGTTCTTTATATACGCACCCTGTCAAAAACGCATTATGTTTGTATTTGATATGGGTCTATACCTACATAATACTAATCTGATTCTGTAGCGCGCGAGTCTGTTGTAACACTCGTAGCGTAGCTGTAGCGTTCGTGGCGTAGCTGTAACGCGCGTGGCGTAGCTGTAACGCTCGTAACGTAGTTGTAGCGTTTGTGGCATAGCTGTAGCGCGCGTGGCGTAGCTATAACGCTCGTAGCGTAGCTGTAGCGTTTGTGGCATAGCTGTAGCGCGCGTGGCGTAGCTGTAACGCTCGTAGCGTAGCTGTAGCGTTCGTGGCGCAGCTATAGCGCTCGTTGTATATTATGTATAAGTAACGATGTTTAACATCAAACATGCCGTGCAATCTTCGAATGAGTGATCGTGAGTGGCTTATGTTTCTGAGCGGATGATTTGGTGCTTAAAATGTAGCCCCCAGTTGTTTGCTCTATTTTTGTATAATAGAAAACGTAAGCCATGCCAGAATTTTTCGGGGTGGCACATTCAATTTGACACTAAGGCTGGGCACTCAGCTTTCTTACTTTTAATATGGCTACGGTGAAATAGCAGCAGTATTAACATTAAGAAGTGAGAATATAACAATGTCTCAAAAAGATTAGTTTTCATTCACGGCCGATACACCGTCGAGGAGCTACTATCCTAGTTTCCATATATTTTCTATAATTCAAGTACTACTTATTTTGAGCAAATTTCTATGCTAGCACTGCGCGTCAGTCATATAGTTTATGTTCAAACTATGTTAAAACTCATTGACTAGTTAAACTGTGCCGTGTTCCCGAGTAGATATCACGAATTATTAAACATAGCATAGAGCGCCCTGAATTTGATGAAGTGAAAAGCTTTTAGAGGCTAAAGCGAAATTGCAATAAAATGAATAATATTATACGAATATATGGCTAATATACAAACTATAGGTGACAGGCTAGGTGTTTGACTACAACTAATCATCATCATCGTCTCAGCCGTAAGCCGTCCACTGCTAAAAGTCCTTCCCTAATGATTTTCTTGAAGACCAATGAGAAACGGCTGACCTCCAGCGCGTTCCTGTGGCCTTCATTACGTTGTCTGTTCATCTTATGGGCGGATGTCATACGCTGCGCTTGCCGGTCCATGGGCTTCCCTCGAGAACTACAAGAGAAGAAGTAAGTCATTATATATATACATTAGGTGAGCTCTTCTAATGTTTATCCAACTATATATATAAGCTTATATCTATGTACTTTTAATAACGTGTATAAAGTACTCGGGTTGTTTGCTGGAACGGCTCTGGGAGGTAGGTGGGCGGACAATGGTCGCCCACCAGTATTGCCCTAATTTACTCGTTATATAATCTATCCGAAATCTAAAAAATGTCTGAATATTTCGGGACGTGCTAGTCTTCAGTGCCAAATTAATTTATTTAAAAGAATGTTCACTTTTTCAAAAATAAATTTTTGTCACTAATCTAGAGAAAACCAATTCACTTGCGACTTGAATGCACCCAGATTGTACCTATCAGGCAACATACAATCGGGCAATAAATTCCATTGTTCGCTCAATGAAGGTAGAACCGTTTACTTTCGTAAACATTTAAAGTGAATTAGGAAAATAAGGGCTCTCAAAGATTATTCTCTGGTGCCCCGGGCAGCTGAAATCCAACTGATCCAAACTGTTATCAATGTTTCAGTTCAGACAGGAGTACAATTCTAACAGCTCTGCTCTGTAAGGCTCCGCGTAGCCGGAGTTTCCTTTGACTGGATAACAATAACAAATTAATAATCCAAATTGGTTCAGGTATCGCCGGCGCTTCGATAGATCGAACGGTCGGTAGCGGTCAGAGCTCGGAGTAGAAACTGCCAGAGAAATAGTTCGTAAATGAGCGCCAAATTTTAGTATTGTTAACTAACATTACTTAAGATGTAGTTTACAATCCTTAACCCGTACTTATTTTCGTTTAAATTCTATGAATAAAGTATTGTTTAGAATTCAACCAATTTCAGAACCATAAAGTAACTAATGTTTGAGCCATACCATCGAGAATCGGTATAGTTCCGTAAGATTCTTGGATGGAGTAACCGTCGAGTTAGGTCGCGGTAACGTTTCGTTTTGTTGTTAAAATAAGTATTTTTAAGTTTTCGATTAAATTGTCTCAACACAGCACCTTAACGTGTTTTAATTATTCCTTTCTTGTGGTCGAGTGAACAAAAGGTCCTTCGAGCCGGCCTTACTTCCTTGCAGTAGTGGCTCCCTCCAATGATTATAAAATTCAAACACGCAATATAGCATGTTATAGCGTCGCTCGTATGTTCTCAGTCTGTAATCTCTCCTTTCCATGGTTACTTGGAAGAAGTAGTTTTTAGTGATAAGAGGACCTAGACAATGTATAGCTAACTAACTGCGCTCCGCGGTGTTACCCGCTGTACCCACGTGAACACTACATTATTTCGGGATAAAAAGTAGGCTGTATGTTAATCCAGGTTGTCAGCGACCTCCGTATCAAATTTTATGAATATTGATCCAGCCGTTTGAGCAAGTAACAAACACACAAACACACTTACATACTTCAAACTTTCACCTTTATAATATTACTGTGATTGCATTTCGCGTGCATCTCTGCAATGATTTTCATCTCTGTATTGTAAGTTGAAAACTGGCGGGAATTCGCATAGAATAGAACGTGAATAGAATCGCTGATATGTATCAACGATTGTATACTAATTTCAACTAAATAAAGTTATATCATACAAATAACAACCTAAAATAAATGTTACTCACAATAAATACTAATTTATAAAAAAAAAAACAACCTAAGCATCCATCAGAGGAGAGAAATATGACCAGAATGCTGGCTAAGATTTTGACCAAAGTAGATGCCAGAATTCTGGTCACCTGAAGCCTCTTCTAAACATTTGGCTAGGCCCATATATGAGTTTACTTGCAACAATTTAACAATTTTAAAGAAAAAATAAAACAGCAATTCAATCAGAAACCGTAATGTAAGTCTAAGACAAGATAAGCTATACGTGTATGAAGTAGCAGACGTCTGTGTTTGATTCGACACTGGAGACCGGTGCTAGATTGCTTCAACTAATTAGTGCGAGACAATTATTCGGGACACGACTGGAGCACTGATTTGGAGATGCCACGTTAATTGTTTACAGTGGTAACAATCAACACTTCAGGGAACAGAACGTCAGTATATTCAATACTGACTTCGTGTCCGCAAGTTTATGATGTCAATAACTCTTTCCTGATTTTTGTCAAAAAACTCTCGACAAACACTTTTTTTTTATAGCTGACAGGCTAGGTGTTTGACCACAGCTCACCTGATGTTAAGTGACGGTGTGGTCGAAGATGGTAAAGTACACCTAGCCTGGAATGGAACTGGCTCTCAAGTGAGGCTACCGGAACGCACCGTTAGATGCTTGGCGACAGATTTTCAACTTGAGGGTGGTAGCTAGCCAGCCGAGTACTAGAAAGTACCCTACCACCATGCTATGATTTCCTCACGATGTTTTCCTTCACCGGCAGCTCAAGCTCATTGTTAGGGTTTGAACCCACGCCCTTTGGCATGCGAACCGACCGCGCTAACCACTGAGCTATCATCGCTAAAAAAAATAACAGATGTTTAGGTGCGAAACATATTTTAAAAATAAACAAGGAAACACAAAATTGTACGACTTCGAAGCCTCCCACATTTTTTGGAGATTTGCTTCGAGAGTTTAAGTGAGTGAGAGTGAGTGGCTTCGATTCCCACTCAAGGCTAACATTTGTGTGACTAACACAGATGTATGTTCAGTGTCTGGGTGTTTTGTATGTATGTATGTTCTAACTGGCTAGCTACCACCCTCAAGTTGAAAACCTGTCGCCAAGCATCGAGCGGTGTGTTCCGGTAGCCTCACTTGAGAGATAGTTCCATTCCAGGCTATATGTGTTTCACCATCAATTAATTATTAAAATTTTATTTGTATGGAAATCGAACCACCTTAATTACTCTGCTAAGTGTTGGCTGATTACTGTTTCTATTACGCTTCTTTTTCTTTTTCTTTACGTTATGTTTCCCGCCTTCAAATAAGGCATTGGCTGCAACAGGGTCAGACTATCCTATCTAGGTCATGCGAGACCTAGCTTGCCTGGATTTTCATTTACCTGGGTTACCAAGGGCGTTAGCTAGTGGATTAAGGACACTTGAGTTACTGTCCAATCGCTTAGCGGTTTCGGATGGTAAAGCGAAAGTAGAACGTGTGATTTCACACTAATTTGGCTAATCGACAAGAACGATGTAGAAACTTCGCACTACTCTTGTCAATTAAGTTCTTTACGTCCATATGTCTGCTTCAAGAGCTGTAGGGCGTGGGTTCGATTCCCACCCAGGACAAGCATTTTGTGATATAAAACAAATGTTTGTTCTGTGTCTGGGTGTACTGTATGTATTATAAGTATGTATTTACAAAAAAAAAAGTATTTAAGTATTTTATCAGTTATCTGATTCCCATAGTACAAGCTTTGCTTAGTTTGGGGTCAGATGGCGCTGTGTATAATGTCCTACGATATTTATTTATTATTTTATTTATTTATATTGTCTTGCTCGCACATTAGAATAAATGATTTTTATTCCAATTTTTCGTAGCGATGATAGTTCAGTGGTTATCTCGGTAGGTTCGCATGTCGAAGGGCGTGGGTTCAAACCCCAACAATGAGCTTAAGCTGCCGGTGAAGGAAAACATCGTAAGGAAACCTTAGCATGGTGGTAGGGTACTTTTGTACTCGGCTCGCTAGCTACCACCTTTAAGTTGAAAATATGCCGCCAAGCATCTGACGGTGTGTTCCGGCAGCCTCACTTCAGAGCCAGTTCCATTCCAGGCTAGGTGTGCTTTACCATCTTCGACTACACCTTCACTTAACGAAAATAGTTTTATCCGTAATGATACTATTTTATTACCATAGAGTATGAAGGATATAATGCCTTTTCGCGTGATTGACTAACAAACATCCGAACTTAAAATAATATTTAATAACAGTCAGATTTTAAGTAGATTCTATAAAAAGGATTTTTTTTTTTGTGGTTTACAGGCTATGTATTTGACCACAGCTCATCTGATATTATGTAACGGTGTGGTCAAAGATAGTAAAGCACACCTAGCCTGGAATGGAAGTAACTATTTATATAAAACGCTCCATGGCTCGCTGGCAAACCCTGAGTGCGGTCTTCTGATCTTTTATCAAAGACCAAGTCTGTGCACCGTACGTAAGGATGGGTTAGAATATAGTCCAAGAGTTTACGTTTTAGGCATAGCCGGAGTTAGCTTTTTATAGCTCAATATCTCTTCCAGGTCTTTGTCCAGCAGTTGGACACTAAAGGCTGAAATAAATATTTATGCAAAACGTATGAAAATGCTACTTAAAATAAACATGAAGTATTATGCAAGAACGATTCGTTCCTGAGTCCCCAGGCGAGGCTAATTTGTTGTCCGATCGCATGGAAGCCGGTAGTGTTCACGGAGCCTACAGTTTATTTGACATTTTGAGAGCACCCTCTCTGAATAAATTATACTGAGTTTTGCGGAACAAGGCTGAACGTGTTTAAATGTTTCTAATTGGCGATTCATTTTCGGAATTTAAACAAGTAATTGTTTACGTTTATTCGAGTAAATAAACGGAAACTTGAGAGCTCAAAATTTTCCTTGGAGTTTGATTGGTTAAGAGGTTTATCTCGTGAATATCTCGTAATTACAGTTCTGATGGTTTTGTTTATATATTTCGTTACAATAATTGAATGTTGTGATTAATACTTGTCCAGCTAAGCATAAGGGTTATATTAAATATGCAAAGATGCTGTTACAAAAATGTATTTATGAATAAATGCTCCGTCATAATAGAAAATTAATAAGAAAATCTTTTCGAAATTCCAAAGGCAAGAAAGTCCGAGTTAATTAGATAAACAAAAACTTTTATCAAAGTGAGTACTCACGACCTGTGTTTGGATTTTGTTTTAATTGATTCTTAAGTCTGAAATTAGTCTAAGAAAGTTCGACGGCTTTCCTCACGACGATTTGTCTGCTGAAAATATATATTGATTATCAAGAAGTCGTGAACTTCACGCGTTCTTTTTTAGAGTTAGCGGTAGATTTCCTTAGCAGGAGAACGTTTGGGTTGCTACCACCGCAGTACCAGATATTTTACCGCCAAGAAGATGTGTGTAAGCATCACTGCGTTCTGGTTTAAAGGGTACTTACTGCAGCTAGCGAAATTACAGGGCTGTTGAGACTAACCAACGAAAGTCTCAAATTAATGAACACCAAAGCAGCGATGTCCTGGACTTAGTTTCGCTACTCAAAGTTCTATGTATCGCTGCGACGGTCATTGATAGACGTTATCTCTTACCATCAGAAGAGTGCATCATTTATAAATAAATAAATATCGCAGGTCATTACACACAGCGCCATCCGCCCCCAAACTAAGCAAAGCTTGTACTATGGGAGTCAGATAACTGATAGAATACTTTATTTTTGTAAATACATACTTACATACTTACTTATCTCATTACTTTTTACATAAAAAAACTTGGTTTAAAGTTTCTCAGAAAAGTTTAGTATATTTTACTCATAAGTAAAGCAATAATATGTCAAAACCATGGCACTTTTCAAAGTTCAGTATCGATTCTTTCTTCTAAACATAGTACTGTCAAAATGCAGAAAAGCAACAAAATTGTTGGCAGACAAAATTAGGTACGTACAAACTTCTTTCACCAAAAGTTGAAACAAACAACCGGTATCGCCGACATCCGAATACTTGCCACTCCGAATCTGCCATTCCACCAAAACAGCCAACTTTGCATATTCCAATAACAAGTACCATTCACACTCACTGCGGGTTATATATCTAACCGAGTAAAATGGAATTAAACAACTTTCCCCGGGCCGCGATGAATTATTAAGCGGAATCAGAGACAAAAAATTCGTGCCACCGCTCGTGAAACTTTTAAATCCGACCACTTAAAACTTGTGAAAAAATTTCAAACCTGTAAATAAGTAGACTAAGACTTCAGTTATGAATTCTGCGCGACCAGGTTGTAGAGAGCCTCGCTTGTTGGGCATTTCTTCTAATATGTAATGCATAAGAAGCGTCAGGTATGATGTATTGTTTATGAATGTTTTTTGCGAGTAGTTTGTTTAAGCCACTCACAGTAAGATGAGAGATGCTTTTAGGGTTATTTTTAACTTACTATGTGTTCAAAACCAAACGAAATAAAGACTTATGTATAAATTTCCTTTGTAGGCGAATAACACAAAATATTTCACACAGATCTCCTTAGCAGGAGGTCGTCTAGGTAGGTACCACCGCAGTACCAGATATTCTGTCGCCAAGCAGTAGTGTGCTAACATTACTGTGTTCCGGTTTGAAGGGTACTGCAGCTAGCGAAATTACTGGGCTGCTGAGACTAACCATCAAAAGTCTCAAAGTAATGAGCGCCAAAGCAGCGATGCCTTGAACTTTGTTTTACTTCACAAAGTTGTGCATTGCTGCTAAGGTCATGGGCAGGCGTGATCTCTTACTATCAGGAGAGGGTCTAGTTTGGCTCATTATTATTACATAAATAAAACAGAGACGTTGTAAAAACACATTCTTTATTGTTTTTTTATAACAAAACCAAGCGATAGAGTTCAATGTTATAGCTACATACCTATATTTCATCTACATCCAAAATTTAATTTCACCATTTGTTAGCTAAAAGGTCCAAAAATTCGTTACATTAGTAAGGATTAGAATTTTGAACATTAAAATACAAAGGGCTTCTTAGTGCTTAAACATGAACAAGTATTTGTGTACACACGGCCACACCCCGATTTTTTTTGTAGAAAATCGTGGTATTTCTTACGACTGTAGGACGATCAAAGATATTGTTTTCTTGAAAGCACCATTTAGACCTCTTTTCCATCACCAATCTTTTAAGATTCCGTATTTCAAAAGAAAACAACTGTTGTTCGTATATTTGATTGTGTGTAAAGAGCTAATAAATCAATATAACATTACTCGTTGACAACAACTCACGTAAAGGAAAAACACGAACATATTTATTTGCAAAACATTTTGTAAGATTATATTCATACAGTAGCGATGATGGCTCAGTTGCACGGTCAGATTTCACACCGAAAGGCGTGAGTTTTAATTCCAACAATACGCTTGAGCTACAGTTAAAGTGGAAAAATAATAGCATGATAATAGGTTTTCTTTCTAGTAGTCAGCTAGCTACCACATTCAAGTTGAAAACATTTTCTGCAAAACACCTAACAGTGTGTTTTTATTTTTTTATTTCAGCTTCTCAGACACCGGGGACTAATTGTATGTTCCGGCAGCCATACTTGAACCATTGACCATGACTTTGTGACCATTTTTGGTCACAAAGTCGCTCAACATCAGGTGAGCTATGGCCAAACACTTAGCCTATCACCCATACAAGAAAAACATATTATTTGCAGTTAATGAAATTACCACTTAGTTATATTTTATTAGCATGGTGGTAGGGTATTTTCTAGTACTCGGCTGGCTAGCTACCACCCTCAAGTTGAAAACCTGCCGCTAAGCATCTAACGGTGTGTTCCGGCAGCCTCACTTGAGAACCAGTTCCATTCCAGGCTAGGTGTGCTTTACCATCTTCGACCACACCTTCACTTAACATCAGGTGAGCTGAGGTCAAACACCTAGCCTGTCAACATTAAAAAAATAATAATATATCGATGAATAAGATTTTTGTTACAAACATCATCCAACTTTATGTTTGTTCGTTAAACCGAATTATCTTTTCGATGAGTTAATGTTCAGGGGCTTTCATTGTCAATATCTTCGAAACTCTATTCCCGTGGTAGATGACCTATCTACAAACAAGTTTGTAAGGAACCCTCAGCGTGCGAGTTGTCTCTCACTTGTGAGGTTTTAATTTTAATTATGCTCTTTTTCTTTGATTTAAGCGTCGCATTTTGTGCATGTTATCAAGTTTCATGAATTAAAAAGTAGTTAAAGTCCAGTCTTGGTCAAGTCCAGTCCGTGTCAGTCAAATCTAGTCATGCTGGGTAGTGTAGTAGTGGCGTCTTTACTATAAGTTTATATGGAGTTTGGTTATCATTTAATTATGATCTCCATCGTTTACGTTGACAATGTCATGAAATTAATGTCATACTGTCAGTAATTTCAAAGTCAAACCCGGTACAAATCAAAAAATATATTTTAGTAAAAACCAAAATACCCAAAATCATTGCAGAATAATAATGACGATCAAAATTTCCACAGGAATGAAAAAAATTTGCACAGTTTGGTAAGTAAATTCAAATTAAATTCAAATTATTTATTATTGACACAAAAACGATTAAACAATTACATTTATGTCACAAAATTATAAAACAACTAAATTCAAAATAAAATGTCAAATTAAAATATAATGTCAGGTTAAAATATAAAGTCAAGTTTAAATACAATGTCAAAATACAAATAAAATGTCAAAACTGGATACAATGTCAAATAAAAATATATCAGTTATATGTCAGAAAAAACATCGTCAGTGGTGTCGTGCCTCTTGCACCTGTCCCACTGATCAGTCAGATTTTCACAATAAAATAAGAAATTTCCAGTAACAGTTTTCCAAGTATGGCAGCCCGTACACGTAGCGCGCGATCCGCGATCCGCGATCCGCGATCAATGATCGCGATCCAGACTGATCGTGTACGAAGCGGATTGACGGACTGATGCTCCGGATCGCATAATATCTAGAAATTTTGAAATCATGATCGCGGATCGCGGATCGCGGATCGTGATCATGATTGAACGTGTACGGGCTGCCTATCAGATAGAATATCGAAATCAGTGTTGACAGCAAGGAGCGCATTGAAGTGGCGGCGGGCGCGAATCAATGGAGACATCGATCTCGCAACAGTACGACCTTGATCAACGTGGAAGAGGTTATGTGGCCGACCACGCCTATTTGCCGGAACCCAGGGATTATCCGGGGCGAAGAAAGAGGAGAGTAAATTATGCAGATGCATAGAGTCGACATACCCTCTAAGCACCTTACAGCAAAAAATCAGCTGGTCGAGTAGCCTTCTCACTTCCAAGGAGTTGTATCCTAGCTGCCCTAGAAGAAACTTGGTTGGGTACATGTAGGGATAGTATCCAAATAGCTTTTTGTACAGTGCCCTTAAGAAGACCTTTTGGACCTTCTCAAGCATCCGTGCGTAGGTGACATGATAAGGATTCCATACGCAGGCACTCGATTCAAGTTTACTTCTCACCAGAGCACCGTACAAGGTTTTTAAAACATGTGGGTTCTCAAAGTCCTTAGCATTACGCAGTACAAAACCTAGACGTCGGTAGGCCTCTTTTGCGAGATCCGACACGTGATCATGGAATGTCAGACTGCGATCGAATATTACCCCCAGATCTTTGACAGAAGATACTCTATTTATGGCTACGTTGTTTAGAAGATAATTGAAATTGATTGGATTTCTTTTGCGGTCAAACGTCATTATGTTACATTTACTTAAATTAAATTGCATTTTATTTGTCACACTCCATTTAAAAATACTATTTATGTCATTTTGAAGGCAAAGACAGTCATTTGGAGAACGTACTTCCATAAACAGTTTAAAATCGTCCGCATATAAGAGGCACTTGGCGCTACTCAAAACTTCCGGCAGGTCGTGGATCATACATGAAAAAAAGATCAGGCCCAAGAACTGATCCTTGGCTTACCCCCGATCTAGTATGATAAGGTTGAGAATTGTAACAACCGTACTTCACAAATTGAAGCCGATCTCTCATATAGTCCGAGAAGAAGTCAAGTAACCGCGGAGAAAGGCCCATAGCAGACAGTTTATGAAGCAATATGTCATTATCAATTCTGTCAAAGGCTTTTTGAAAATCAAAATAAATTACGTCGACCTGAGAGCCACGATCCAAAGCATTAGATATGTAGTCAACTAGGGATAGGAGGTTTGAGTTTACGGAACGACCTGCCCTAAAACCATGTTGTTCGTCACCAAGCAGATGGTTTATTTGACGATACAACCCCCTATGTAGGACATATTCGAAGACCTTCGCCGGCGCACACAAAATTGCAATAGGACGGTATTGGTCTACCAGTAATTTATTACTATTCTTTGGAATAGGAGTCACGCGGGATGTCTTCCACTGAGCAGGGTATTTGCTATTTAAAAGAGATAGATTTAAAATATGGTACAGCGGAAGAATGAAGTGATTTTTATATGTCTTCAGAATGAAACCAGGCACGTTGTCCGGCCCTGGTGAGCTATTAGGCTTTAATTTATTAATAGCTCGATCAATATCTACAAGAGTAACAGAAGGAATGTCAACGTTACCACACAAAGCTCCGCTATCGCAATATGATCTACTATCTAGAAGAGGCGGTTCGTCCAAAAACACACTGGAAAAATAACTTGCAAACGCTTCTGCAGCTTCCACACCCGTATATGACTTCCCATCGTAAGTGACACTAGGTTCAAAACCACCCTTAGACTTTAGGTTACGCACGTGACCCCAGAAGCGCTGAGGTTGTAGTTGTAGCTGCTCTTCGATACCCAATATGTGTGTTTTGTACGCTTCAGAAATACGCGTCTTTAAACTCGAACGTAGATCCGAAAACTGGTTATATGTAACAACACATCTAGACTTCGTCCAAGCTCTATGCAAACTACTTTTACGACGAATATCATTAATAATATCCGCGTTGAACCAGACTGGATATCGATTGCATTTCGAGGACGACCTTTTCTTTTTAGGAACTGACAGATCAAATATCTCATATATAATACTGTAAAAAGCGTCGGAGGCAGTGGCAACATTTTCGCACTCGAGGACCGGTGCCCAGGAAGTTTTTTCGAGCAATGAGCAGAAAAGTGAATTATCCATTTTGCTAAAATTCCAATCACGCGACACATTAATGTTACTAGGCTGTAGGCGAACGCCTTTGCTATTGCCAGACCTAAAGTTCACCATTATCTCGAGTCCCGGGTGATATAACTGGTCAATGGGAACGAAACCGTCTCCCTCACACACGCATACCAGTCGCGACTCACTGCGCTTCTGTGCCAACACTACGTCAAGAATACTACCATGAGAATTAACAATGTCATTGTGATCAATTAAATTACAGTATGTCAAAAAATAACAATAATAATTTTTAATATTATTATTCGCACTGACCATATTCAGATCTCCAAATAGAAAAAATCTTACGTTCGAGCTAGCCAGAAAAGATTCAATTTTACAAAACAAATTCATATAGACGGCCTCGGCAGCCTTAGGTTTAATATATACAACACATACTATAAATGAAAAACCGCGATATGTAAAAGACGCCCACAGGTCTTCACCGAATTCGGACTCTAGTTCCCGTCGACGGCGTACGGCGACTTCCGGCCTCGCGGCCAGCAGCACCCCGCCGCCGGGGGACACTCGGTCGCGGCGTAGCAGCGTCCAACCGTCGGGCACAACTTCTGCATCCTCAACCGAGCTGTCGAGGAACGTTTCCGTTGCGGCAACAAGCAGGTGGTCGGAGACTAGCATGCTGGAACGCCATGTAGCCAGTTTTGTCTTTAACCCTCTAACATTTTGGTAGAAGATGTTAGCGGTACACGGCTCACAGCGCACCGACTCCACGTCGAAATGTCCGGTCGTCCACAGGCTTACGTTTCTTATAATTAATCCACGGTTTGACACGTGCATTATCTGGCCAAACGTCGACTGAGAAACACAGCTCAAAGCAGTCTTCCGGAACTCCAATTTTAAACGAGTTATAATGATTAGAGGTATTCAACTGTTCTACTGTAAATGCTCTTTGCGGTAAAAGCTCACTCAGGTATTTTTTGACGTCGTCCTCTTCAGATAACATATTCCATAAATGGAAATGTTTTCGCGACTCCGCCGCCTTAAGAGATGTCACGGCCGGTCCGGCAACACAGCGAAGTGACAAGGACTTACGCGGTTTTCTATGTTGTACCGCTGTCCAATTTTCGTTATCCGGTTGGGTGGGCAGAACAGTGCCGCTTCCCAAGGATCGCCTCTCAGGAGATGAGTTCGTGCGACGAACAGAATTCACTATTTGGACTGATTGTCTGGACGCTGTAGGTTTGTGCGATACTCTCACCTTCTTCTTTACAACGGCTCCAGAGTCCTGCTTTCCTTCCTGTATAGGGGCGCCTGCTGGGGTATGAGTTTCAGATGAAGACGAGCCGCGTTCAGGTTTATTCAATCTTTCTAATAATAGGTCAATCTGGGGAGCGTACTTTTCCATCTTTGACTCGTATCTAGTTATTACAAGTACAGACTGGGAAAGCTTTTTATCATAGTCCGCAATAGCGGATACCGCCTCACTTAGTTTATTTTGATAAATCGAAATTAGGGAATTAGAGCTAGAAAGCATTTCTCTCATTGATTTTAACTCGCAACGTAACTCGCTAATTTCAAGGGTTAAGTCCTGAGCCTCGACTATACTTTCATCCTGTTTCGATTGGACATGAGCTACTTTGTGCCGGATGGTTACATTGCTGTCTCTAAATTTTTTAATCACACCAACTGGAGTTAGGCTATTGTCTCCGCTCCTCTTAGTGCCAGAGAGGCATTCAGGACAGGCCCAAGTTTTTCTACCGGGTTTAGTTGGATTTTTCTCGCCGGTGCAAAGGAGGTGATAACATTTCCCACAACCCAGTATTGTACAACGCAAGTAATCTTCCTGTTCAACGTCAATTTTACTAAGGCACGCAGCGCAGTTCATAATTGTTGTACAACAATAACAAAATGCGTGAAAAGTAAACAAATACGCACAGCTGATGCACGAGCAGTTTATGAGTAGATATGCAGGCAAGCGCAGCGGCGGCGGCGGCGCGGGCGGCGAGCGATGACGCAGAGCTCGTAGGCCGGCGGCTCGTGAGTGCTATTATTATTCCTTGGCCGGCCGACAGAAGCGGGGAGCGGACACCGGTCCGCGCGGGTGCGCCTCACACTCGTAGCGATGCGACGCGATGACTCAGCGGCGCAGTTAACGCGATTAGTTAAAAATTGACAGTTATCTTAAAATTTTTAACAATATCACTCTAATATTTTCTAAACCACTGGCCCGATTTCGGCAGAATAAACGTCACTGCAATCCGTGATAACTTAGCTACAAAACTATGTAACATTCACTGCTACAGGTTCACTTTTGCCGCTAATATAATTTAAAAAGTTACGGAGCAAACTAACGCGATGTCGCCTTAGCGAGGGCTGGTAGCCGAACTGAAAATATGTACTTGTGTGAGCTCAACATCGATAACTTAAATCCGAACTTTGTTTGCTTATTCCCCAGATACTTAAACTTAGTAAAAGGTAAACAGGTAAACATGTCCACTATGCCAACAGATGTCGGAAAGTTATGCCGATAAGTTACTTCGATCGCTCGGATTTGTTGGTTTGCTGGAAGGATTTTCATGCGAAGAGGTGAACGAAAATAGTTAAAGCAAATAGAAAAGGAGAGCAGTTCGTTCACTGGCTTTGCGTGAAACTCATTAGCTCCTAATTATAAATAAATAATTAAATATCGTAGGACTATACACACAGCGCCATCTGGCCCCAAACTAAGCAGAGCTTGTGTGATGGAAGACAGATAACTGATAGAATACATAAATACTTTTTTTTTGTAAATACATACAAAACACCCAGACACAGAACAAACATTTGTTTATTCACAAAATGTTTGCCCTGAGTGGGAATCGAACCCACGCCCTACAGCTCTCAAGGCAGATATACTACCAATGAGCCAACAGGGCTGGCCAATTGTGTATATATGTATGGCTCGTACGTACATAAAGGGAGCTATAATGAGCATTGGATTTTTTTTTAATTGTTGACAGGCTAGGTGTTTGACCACAGCTCACCTGATGTTAAGTGACGGTGTGGTCGAAGATGGTAAAGCACACCTAGCTTGGAATGGAACTGGCTCTCAAGTGGGGCTGCCGGAACACACCGTTAGATGCTTGGCGGCAGATTTTCTACTTGAGGGTGGTAGCTAGCCAGCCGAGTACCTACTAGAAAGTACCCTACCACCATGCTTTGGTTTCCTCACGATGTTTTCCTTCACCGGCAGCTCAAGCTCATTCTTGGGGTTTGAACCCACTCCCTTCGGCATGCGAACCGACCGCGTTAACCACTGAGCTATCATCGCTACAAAACTACTACGGAAACTACGGAATATATTTTACTTACTCGGAAAATGGTTCATAGCTCAGCTATACTACATTGCTATTATTTTTTGACTGCCCTGTTAGCTCGTCTAGCAGTCTCTGATTTGAGAGCTTGGGTTCCATTCCCACTCCGGACATACATTATGTTGATGTGTCTGGACATTCCGTGTATTATGAGTATGTATTACCAAAGAAAAAGTATTTAAGTATGTTATCAGTTATCTGATTCACATAGTACACGCTTTGCTTAGTTTGGGGCTAGATGGCGTTGTTTGAAAAGTCCTAGGATTTATTTTTATAGTTCGATTTTTGACCACAGCTCATCTGATGTTAATGTTAAGCGACTGTGGTCGTTGTGGATGGTAGCTAACCAGCCGAGTACTAATTAAAAAGTACCTTTGTTACACTGGAACTCCTTCATTTATTAATCGACTTGGAAAATTATTTATTATTATTATGTTGTATTAAAAATGATATACTTTACAGACTGGTCCCATAGGAATTTCAAAAAAACGGTTCTGTTGTTTGATTTTTAAACCAAAACAACTGGAAAAATATGTCATCCAAGTAAACAAATTTGTGAAATTTGATTTCCTGTGACGGTCAATAGAATAGTCCCAATGAACCTTCCAGCTTTATCATCAGACGAAGATGAAACCGGAACGTACTCCTTAACAATGTAAACTGCCTGTAACCTAACTTTAATGAAATGGAGTCAGTTTTTTTGTAAAAAATATTTAATGTCTGTTCAGTTTTAGATGGAATAACCTACTCCACAAATGGCAGAATCAAATATTCAAGACATCTTCCCCTGACACCTACCCACCATACTATACCATCAAATTAGCCAAAGTCAAACTCGCTCCCAAACTCAAGCTTCTATCGTTCAGAGTCTCCAAAAACTATTTGTACCTGAGCTTCGCTAGATCCGAAGCAGACCTTTTGGACTTCAATGAACTTTGTCCTGAAGATCAAGTACAAGCGGATTAAGATTAAATATTTATATTTAAGGCTATTTTAGAGAAAATATGGCTGTTTGTTGTAAAGAAAGAGAGAGAGAGAGTTAGGTAAAACGAGACGGTGCTATGTAACATTTGACAGTCATTGATCCAGTCATTGACAACATTAAAAGGGACTTTCTTTACAGTTACGTGGCAGTGTCACAGTTTATTGTTTTAATTATTTATTTAATTAATAAATGTATAGTTCGAAATCGGAATCCTCGAGCGACCGCCGCACGCGCCACTATTTTGAAGGAATGGTACCAATTTTTTTAAATTACAAATAGGCATGCGTTTAACTGCCAACTGGCGTGATGTTAAGCGAAGATGCTGTCTCGAAGTACATACGCCTAGAAGAAATCGATTCGCTCGACTTGAAGTTACCCAGATTCTATCAGGATCTATCAGGGAACACCCATGCGGGCAGCATACCGTTTATCGTACCGTACGTACACAACGGTACGTATCGTACCATCTTTGTATACTTTTATTCTTATTGCCGTGTTTTTCGATCGCCGCTCGCTCGAGGTTGCATATTCGGAATATTAATTAGGACACTAAACTGTAACACTCTGCCAAATTAGAACACTCCTTAACCTTTTGTAAGTCGGTACCTACCCAGTAATTGGACTTATAGGTACGTGAATTCTTAGTACTAGGAATGCAAGCATCTACCTATATTTTGTATTCCAAGGAAAAAGGTTTAGGCTCGTTTTGTCAGTGTTTTACAGTGTCGAAAAAATTCATCACTCAAAAACTTTTCTGTACCTACCATCCTTCGACCTTTGGAGACGGGTTTGACCTTCCGTGACTTGACAATACTTTTCAAACACTTTTAGGCTTCCTAAGGGATTTTACTTTTCTTGAGGGCTGCCTGTTGTGTTTTCTGAATAATTTGGTTTCGTTTCAAAAATGTTTAATAATTTTATTTTAAAAAATTTATAGTATTTTTTAATGTTTTGTAGTAAGCACGTCGAAATTGTGAATTTTCCATAATTTTGGTATTTATTCTGGTCGAGCAGTATTGTAAACTATTTCTATTAAAAAATTTACTTAGCTCGTTACAAAACTACACGATCCCAGAAATGTGGTATTGATGTAATTATGTGTTGATTTTGTTTTATTGTGTTGAATGTTTGAAAATGTGCCGTTTTATATGTTAAGTGTATTGTGTCTGTAACATTAAAAGTTTATTGGCAAATCTAATTTATTTTGTTTCCCATTTTAAATGTAGATACCAAATACCAAATATAAATAGCAAGTTCAAGAAATATAGTCAAAGCATTTAAACAATTTACATTAGTAGGTATAGTGAAAAAGAATTTAGCATTAAACGATTTTGATACTTATTCTTTCACATATTTAAACAGTAAAGAATGTTCTATAAACTTTTTTATAGTAGGACATTTTACACTGCGTTATCTAACCTTAATGTTAGCTTTTACTATGGGATTCAGATAACTAACACTATATATAACTAATTATATAAGAATTCAATTACAACAAAAATCTTTAAATACAAATTCTATCAGCTATCTGGGTTCTAAAGTACAAGCTTTGCTTTGTTTGGAGTCAGATGGCGCTGTGTGTAATGTCCTACGATATTTATTTTATTATTATTATTTTATTTGGGGCTAGATGGCGCAGTGACCTTCGATATTTATTTATTTTATATTTGCGCCTATTTTATGCTAGAGTTAAGTTCAAGTTATGGCGCTGTAAACAATAATGTTTATGATTTTAGAATTACCCTCGGACGCAGTTTCGCCCATGAAATATCGCCGAAAAACAGAAAAACTACAAATCTATATAAAATGTAATATTCTATTTTATCAACGATCATAAATAGACGTAGAGTTCCAATGGGTTACTCTATCAATATTTGACATTTTACTATGAAAGTGTCACCTATCATAAATACATTTCGAAAAATATAAAGATGTTTCCAAACTAACAAAATTCATCGTACAAACGACACCCAAGAATCACTATTATTTTTCAGATAGATAAAACTTAGACAATGTAAAAAAGTACCATGAGAAAGAGCAAATGTAAAGTTGCATAATGACGTAAAGTTATGGATAAATTCAAAGACACTGATAATGATGAAAAGGTATGGGCAAATGTAAAGATCGTTTCCGGAGCATTTTCTGCTGCTGCCGATGTTGCACTCGGCGCTATTGGTCACAATGCATCAGAAAGTTATGCTGTTGCTGCAAAAAGAAGAAACTAAGAACAGTACAGCAAGTAGATTTTGTCAAATTAAAAAGCAAAAGACCTTACCATGGCGGCATCTGTGGTCCGAATTCGCAGAAATAGACGGGAAAAAAAGAAAACAAAATAAATGAGTACAATAACCTCCGCCTAAAAAGTTGCTGGAGAAGATCATAAACTGGTGGAAACGAAAATGTTGTTGCAAGGAACCTTCGAATCGGTGTCGCGGATGTGCTGGAAAGTGTCCTAGATAGGAGAAACTGCAAAAATGCATACATCCATCTTCATTACTGTAACAATCATATTAAGAAAAAGAAATCCATGTAAAATTAGTTCTACTGTGAACGCGGTGATTTTAATTGAATCCGTTTTAGTTGTTAGTATCATCATGAGGTCCGCTTTAAAAATATTGCAGCCTATATGCCATCTGCTACAAGAAGATACGGCTATTAGAAGAATGTGTAAAGAATACCAGACAGGATACATAAAGCGCATTTATTATGATATGTATCCGTTCCAAGAGAGTATTGAGATTATGAGAGATATATAATTAGGTCATATCGTGAATCTGAATTATAACGAGTTGAATGTTTAGTTTTTAAATATATAAAAACTTAGACACTAAGATTTTCATTGTTATATTTCATCGCAATATATTTCGTCGAAACTGGACCAGATTAGCACAGGACCGAGGCAGATGGTGAGAAAAGAGAGAGGCTTATACCCAGCAGTGGGATAAAGAAGGTTGTGGATGATGATGATGATTTCATTTAACTCAATTTCCTTCTTTTGGGGTTTAACCTCTCGTGATAGAGTAATTGGGACATGTCAAAGTTTTAAAAAAACCTTTATAATACAAAATACGAGACGTTTCAAAATTTAAAAACATAAATGACTATACTAAAATACTTTCTAGACAAAATCAAGTACAAAATTCGGGAAAGGGATATCAAATATCAGACTACTCTGAAAAATCACTCCTTATAACCGATTCAAATGAACGCATATTCAACAGAAATCCTTATCTTGTTCTCGATATCTGTTGTAAAATCTTCCTCCAAGTAGTAAAAGTTCAAATGTTTCCTAACATAGTTAATTCGTGCATGTGAGACCCAAAAGGGCCCTCGTGTACTAAAACCATGGAAGTTTCCTCGTTATAAGCCTGCGAGGTGATATTTTGCTAGATATCTGCAGAAAACTGTAGGTTTTTTAATCTTAGATTAATGCATTTTCCTTTTTTTTTTGTGATAAAGACTTGTGTTAGACTGCCATCTCACCTGATGTTAAGCGAAGATGTGGGCTACGGTGGAGCACACTCGACTAGAAGAAACATATGCACTCGCGACTTAAAGGCAAATATTGTAGGAACTCCCACTCGGGCAGTAAATTCTATTGATTAGCGGTTCGTACGTACGTACGTACGTCGTTCGTTCGGCGTGTCCATACCAGGTTAGGTGTACTGAACCATCTTTCACTACACCGTCATTTAGCATCAGGTGAGTTGTGGCCAAACACACAGCTTGTCAAATATTATCTGCCACACGAGATCCGAAGCACTAGACAATTGTATAAACATAAATTAAAGACTTGGCTTATCGCGCAGACCTTCTATAAGTTCGATGACATGATGGTATTGAAACTATATAATTTTTGTGTATTTTTGTATTAAAATAATTAAATAATTGTTATTATTTTATATAATTTGATGAATCCACTTATTTTAATTTAATTTATTTTTACTATCACTTGTAACTTTTTATCAATAAAACACTATGCCTATGACTATCGCTATTAAAAAAAAGGTAGAATCGAACCTTTCGACGTGTTGTCCCTTTTTAGAGCACACAGCTGTCCGATAGTAGAATGGGTAGGGTGGAATTAGGTCATGTAGCTGTTAATATGGAACTCTTATCAAAGTAGTAAAGCAAGTCAGTTGATAGATCACCGGCGGCGCCTACCATCGCGTGCACTTTCTGCATAGATCACTACTGATAAGAAAACCTACTGCAATAGATTAGACAATAGTAAGTACGGAAACCCTGGCCCACAGCGAAGCACAAGATTGAGAATAACGTTGCCTTGACACGCTATCGCAGTTCAGTATTTTGAATTATACTTTTACAAATAGGTCACAGGCTTAAAAATAGGACAGGTGACTCCCGCTCCGGTTCGTTCCTGGTGCAGAGGTTGGCCATTGCCATTCAGCGTGGGAATGCGTGTGATGGGCACCTTTGCACCGGGAACGGCCAGGGGCGGGTTATTTTAATTTAATAAGAGATCGTATTTGACATAATTATTGATAATTTAAATTAATTAAATGTTATTCTATTAATTAATTTGACTTGTAATATTAATGATTATACTTAATATTTAATTGAATGTTTTTAAACTAAAATAGCAAAAATCTAATTAAAATAACCACAAGTCTTAAAATCCTCTTCTCTCTGCAGTAAACACTTGCCTTGCCACTTGCTTTTGTATTGTTAAAATTAGATTTGTTAGTAGAGGTTAGGTTGTGCTAAGATTCGTTTTGACAAAGTAAGAAAACTTGTTTATTCTAGATTTTACTGTCGAATGTAGGTTATTATTATTATTGAGCATTAAAACATTTATTTCACGATTAAAAAAAATATAGTAAACAATCAATTATTCACATTTATATTACAATACTAGCTGTTACCCGCGCTCAACGTTTCAACCTTATTCAATTGCTCTTATGACATCGCACGCATAATCAAATACTGGCTTAACTCAAAAAAGTCAGTTTTTGGGAAATCACGAAAAACCTCCGTGCAATGACGACCTCGTCGGCTTTTTTTAAATAGAATAAAAATTAATTTGGTAAATAAATATATAAATTTTTTTTCGTGTAGTCTATAAACTTATCAATAGTTATGTGTGATTTACTTTGTTCAAATTAAATAATAATAAATATTTTTTTTATGTTTTAAAATTAACTTCTTGAGTTAAGTCTGTCTACTTTTAAAACTAAAGCAAATAAACTTTATTATTGGTGGCATATTTAACTATAAGTCTGTCTTGTTTAAACTAATTTCTTTATTTCAAGGACTCAATATGTTTTTAGTCTGTTTATTAGTAAATCAACTTATTAAACTTACTATTTATTTTGTAGAAAATACACTCAACTCGGATTCGGTCTAGGTTCAATTAAACAACAGCAACTTCACTTTAACAGCGTCCGACACAAACTGAAACTGAAACACATAAAAATGAAAAAGACCGATATTGTGTAAAGGTGGTCTATTGACGCAATTTTGATGTTTTTCCAAATTCATATCATAGATGGCATTAAAAGAAGCCTGCGTCTATATGTAACTCATTTTTGACCTAACTCCTAATCGGTCAGTATTTGATTATGCGTGCGACATGTAACCGTGGTTTGATTGATTTAAAAAACTAAAAAAAATAACTAAGTTTACACTTAACATAATAGTATTATTTTGTGATCAATGACACGGGAATTACCCACGTTTACACTCCGACAATACTAATACAACTTTAAACAACATTTATGTGAAACATGTCAGTTTTCATAATAAAATGTTTGAGATGAAAGGAACAAACGCGCATAAATAAGAAGCGCAATCGAAGATCGATCTTCATTGCCATATTTACTTTGATCATAGTAGTGTTAAAGTATATAACTAATAAGTATAACTAGGCCATGCGAATTTGAGCATAAAAACAAGAGAAAGCGCGACCACAAAAAACACGTGTAAAAATATCATAGTGCCTATTTCACAGAGTCCAAAATCCTAGGCGCCGCGTTTCTTTGGCTTAAGGAATTGACAAAAGAGTTGGTACGTGTATCATGTAAAGTACCTGAAGGCAGAAGTATCAATGGAGCGAGAGCGTTGACGTGGTAGTCAAAAATTGTCTTCACTGTCGCTACCACGCCTAGATTGGTGCACCATTGATAGATAAATAAATTTGCGCTGTACACCACTCACAAATGATTAAACAAGTTCACAATCTTTTTTTTTTTTTTTATAGTAGATAGGCTTGCGTTTGACCGCCATCCCGCCTGATGTGTCTACTAGTGACAGCGATTTAAATGAAGCAACTTTAGAAAAGGATGGATCTTGTATAACAAAGACTGCTCCCGTGTGAATCCACCTTTAAAAGTGAGTGTTTGATATCAGAAAGAAAGTTTTTATTTTGTAACACACACAAATCAGGGAAATAAATAATTTAATGATGATCAAATTAACACTCCTCGTAACAGAGATAGTGGCGGTAAAATATAACAATTTGGAAGAGAGTATATTAATCAATAACTATGTGATGGTAGCAGCACCGTTCGAATTCATCGAAGAACCAGTTTGCTTGCGTTGGATGAAAGTGTCTAGAAGAGGGAACCGTTACTGTATTTGTGGCGTTGAAAAGGTACCAGTATTCGAGATCACACTGTTTTCACCAACGATCACAGAATTTGGTTCAGAACACAAAGACGTATTCGGTTTTGAATATCCGTTTATATTTGTCAATTCAGATTCAGATATTCGAGAGACTGTATACACTGCTTGTTACTGTCAACCTGGTATAAAGAGCGAGAAGAAATTGGTAAAGACCGTACCCCCAGATTATATCCTAGTGCACACTTGTTTCGAATATTACTACAAGGGGTTTAAAAGTGTGAAATGCTGGCCTGCTTTGTACAGTACAAGTCCTCAGTTACAGTTGACAATGGTTGTAAGAAATCTTATGTTTGTCCATTTATCGTTGCGTCGGATTTGGAAGGGGCTTTGCTACGAAACTAATAGCTTGAATGAAAGTACAATCAGCTCCATGAAACAGATCTGGTAAAAGTTACTTACCTTACAATTATTAAATATTTTTTTATTATCTATATCTATCTATATACTATTATTTTTTGTTTGTTTGTATTGAATAGGCTCCGAAATAACTGGACCGATTTAAAAAATTCGTTCACCGTTGGAAAGCTACACTATCCCCAAATGACATAGGCTATTTTTTATCTTTGTATTCCCACGGGAACGGGAACTACGCGGGTGAAACCGCGAGGCGTCCGCTAGTGTGAAATAAAATGACTGCCAAATAACTAATCTCAGTGTTTCATTAAAAAGTATGAAAAGACAACGACAATTGCGATTTTTATTTTTATTTCACATATAGGAAAGGTGTTTAACCACAGCTCACTTGGTGAGGGATCTCCTTATCGTATCGTAATACCAGATATTTTGCTGCCAAGCAGTAGTATGTAAACTTTACTGTGTTCTGGTTTGAGTATTGAGCAGCTAGCAAAATTACATAGCTACTTATAATTGTGACTAACGAAAGTCTCAAAGTAACGATCACCAAAGCAGCGATGACCTAGATTTTGTTTTGCTACTTCAAGTTCTGTGTCCAATGGTCATTGACAAGAGTTATTTCTTGCGATCAGCAAAGCGTTTCGTTCATCTCATTACTTTCACATAAAAAAAACTTTCCCCTTTATAATAAATATTTCTCTGCGGGATCGGATCCGAAACGAAGTAATTCGCCAGAGAACTAAAGTCATTGACATAGCTCAGCGTATTAGCAAGCTGAAGTGGCAATGGGCTGGACATATCTGTCGCAGAACCGATAACCGCTGGGGTAGACGTGTTCTAGAGTGGAGACCGCGTATTGGCAAGCGTAGCGTAGGACGCCCTGAGACTCGATGGAGTGAAGACAGCTAGCGGTGGATGGAAGCGAAAAGCCGAAGATCGGGCTGAGTGGCGTGTCTTGGGAGAGGCCTATGTTCAGCAGTGGACTAGTATAGGCTGATGATGATGATGATGATGAATAAATAATTAGTGTAATTTCGTAATGTGCGTGATAACATCTTTTCAAACAAAAATGTTGAAAAGTTAAACGCTAAACCAACAAAAATTGATTCGTATAAGTTGGGGAGTATTTAACGAGGACGTCCCGCCACCATAACTTGCGCAGCTGGCGCCAAACTCTTCACCAGCTGAGGGAAACTGCTTCAACTGTAAACTTTGAAGGTATGCTTGTAGACGGTATGGGTTCTCTTATCTCACAGTTTATTTTAAAACAATTTTGTTTCATGCTAACTGCTTAGAAACTTTTGTCTTTATAATATTAGTGTAATATATACCTGTTGATGGGTGGAGGAACATAAAAGTAGAATGCTTATCATACATTGAAAAAATATCGGAAGGACTTTAATGGCATGCACTTAGTAATGTTTTTGACTGCACTGTTAGCAAAATAATGCAGATTCACGAGCTGTAGGGCGTGGGATCTATTCCCACCAGACAGACAGACGTTTTCATAGTTGTGTCCATGTGTCCATGTAAAAGTTGTTCAATTAGTTCCCTTTCAGCTTAGTAGGTATACCCCAGTAACCCTGTTTGTATTGTGACTGTGTGTTTTAAAGTGTATGTGTTACCCGCGGAATGTTAACATGTTTACTTTTTTAAATTTCCTCCTGAAATTAAAATTTGACTACGCCTCTATAATTTTGCAATAACAAATCCGTGTCGATTAAAATTCTAAGGTAAGCACTTAAGTTTTAAAATCATAAACTTTACGACCACTGTGGTGGGCTAGTTAGTTACTTTGTTAGTCACCTGGTTTGTAGAACATAGGTTCAAGAAACTAAATTGCTGCTCCTAGCCTGGGAATTGCCCGAGGTACATTGTATTTTATTTTATGAATATTAAATTAAAACTTTGGATAAATTGACTGGCTAATGTTTTTTTTTTATCTGATTGACAGGCTAGTTGTTTGACCACAGCTCACCTGATGTTAAGTGAAGGTGTGGTCAAAGATGGTAAAGCACACCTAGCCTGGAATGGAGGCTCTCAAGTGAGGCTGCCGGAACATATTGTCAGATGCTTAGTGGCGGATTTTCAACTTGAGGGTGATAGCTAACCAGCCGATTACTAGAAAGTACCTTACCACCATGCTATGGTTTCCTCACGATGTTGTCCTTTACCGGGAGCTTAAGCTCATTGTCGGGGTTTGAACCCACGCCCTTAGGCATGCGAACCGACCGCGCTAACCACTGAGCTATCATCGCAACAAACTCGCTAAATAACTCGAAGTATGTACCTAAGTGCAATATCTTTACACACATAAATAGCTACATACAAAAAAGTATACGAAACTAACTCAAACTGAATTGAAGATCGTTCAAAGTAGGCATATTTGAACGTGAACTAAACGTTGGTGTATTTGAAGCTTCAGAGTCTAGCACACCGGCGTGAAGTGGCAGCCTATCGGTTTTTTATCGTATACACTACGGTGAGTGTGCTCAAGAATTACACGACCTAATTTTGCCATCACCGTTTTAGAACAGCACGACCAGACGCTCGAGCAAAAGACACCCTCTTACAGCGGAACTTCCCTTCAAACACACAAAACGTTTCCAAAACACGTTCCTTGTAAGAACTGCTGACGTATGGAACTCGTTGCCAGCGTCTGTGTTACCAACAAAATACAATCCGGGGTTCTTCAAGAAGAACGTGAATTCACATCGTCACTTTCCAACAGGTGAGACCGTGGCCAAAAGCATGCCTAGTTCGATGTAAAAAAAAATATTAGCACAAAATATGTAAGATTGTTCAAATGTTATGTCATTTTAAACAAAGTACTCAAAATACTGGCCATGTTATCCTGTTGGATTGCAAGGCGAACTTTCTGCTCGCAATAAAGGCTAGCATCTTTGCCACGCGTAGACTTTAATTCAGCCAAGATGACATGCAAATCACACAGTCTTCATGGCCCAAGTGTTTCTACCCCAAACGGCACAAATTTGTACCAAACCTCTAACAACTTTTTTTTTAAATACAAAATAGGTTCACGTTTGATCTGATCACCTGATGTTAAACATGCAGACCAAGATGAAGTACGCTTGCCTAGAAAAAATACCTGTTTACTCTAGATTGACAGCCCCGTTGGCTCATTGGTAGTATATCTGCCTTGAGAGCTGTAGGGCGTGGGTTCGATTCCCACTCAGGGCAGACATTTTGTAAATAAACAAATGTTTGTTCTGTGTCTGGGTGTTCTGTATATATTATAAGTATGTATTTACAAAAAAAAAAGTATTTATGTATTCTACCAGTTATCTGACTTCCATCACACAAGCTTTGCTTAGTTTGGGGCCAGATGGCGCTGTGTGGGTATTGTCCTACGATATTTATTTAACTAGCCGCAGAACCTAATACAATTGATTCAAGAAAGCAATTTTCCAAATGTTCTAATACAATTTCTATGCTGTTCGTACGTATTCACTTGTTCGAAAAACACCCCGGCGTCCGTTCACTCCATTTGCCTTGCAAGTTTTATAGTTTCACCGTAAAATCAGAACAAAGTCATCCTGAAATTGCGAAGGAACAGGCTTCTCTTTGTAGTTTAAGACATTGTTTCTAAGAATCGTGCTAAATGGGTTTTCCATTTTACTGCAGAATGAAATCACGTTTTAGAGTCGTGTTCATTAATTGACACTAACAGTGTGATAAAATGTTTCCCAACTGTGTTTGTGTTTTTTGCTACTCTTTGATTAACTGGCTTGGTGAAAAAAAGGTTTCAAACCTAGATGTACCAACCGGTACATTTCAAATTTACTTTATTAGTTACTAGCTGCGCCCCGCGGAGTTACCCACTGCATTTTTTCGGGATGAAAAAGTAGGCTATAATTATGTTAATCCAGGGTCTCAGTTACCTCCATACTAAATTTCATCTAAATTTGTTCAGTAGTTTTTGCGTGACAGAGTAACACACATCCATCCATCCAAACTTTCACATTTATAAATATTAGTGTGATTCTGAAATAATTAATGAATGATTAAGAAAATATGAGGTCTAGGTTGAAGTACGCTTTTTTATGCCACAGGTTATTAAGCAGACGAGTTGCCTGATGGTAAGCATCATCATCGCCTATAGATATCTGCAATTCCAGTACCACTAAAAATACGTTGCCAACCTTTTAATACAATAAGATTCTATTTTTTTTACGCCTTTTGAAGAATATCGCTTATTTAGAAGAAACCTAATTCCTACTCTTCATTTCTTTCACTCTTTCTATTTTTCCCATTATATAGGACAATAAATCCATTAATTTTCCGATAATCCTACTGACATTGGTTCGTAACTTTCACCTCGAATACCCTCATTAAAGCGGCCAAGTAGTAGTTTCCATTTCAGTAATACATTTTAATGAGAAACCTAACGGTAATGTTTCTGATTTATGTTACGAGGCACGAATGGACATCTTCCTAAAGCATGGCAATCATAATAACTGTTGTAATATCGATATAGGTAGATTTATAACTTTTTAATGTTCATATCAAAATTGCAATAATTGAATAGAACAGCTTAACAGCAATCGGCGGCATTCGATAACGAAAAGTCGAAAATTTAGAGTATTGACATAAGCTGCCCAGGTGACATATCGATGGCTTATAACAATCCCGTACACTTTTAAATTTGTATTAGCGTTAACGCGAATCGAATGTTACTTTGTCTAAGTCTTCAAAGAGCCTTGATAAAGTAACATTAGATATATTTTACATCCGATAACAAAAAGTCGAAAATTTAGCGGATTGACATAAGCTGCCCAGGTGACATATCGATGGCTCATAACAATCCCGTACATTTTTTAGACTTTTCTAATAACGTTATTGAATAAATCGAATGTTACTTTGTCTACGCTCTGAGGAAGCGGCTTAGTGTACGAGTAATACGCTAGTTACACATAAACCTTCATCAATAAACAACAAAACCCACCAAAATTGTTTAGCAAGCATCTTCATGAGCACATTTCTGAGCCATATCACGAAGGTACAGACCGTATATCAAAGTAATACGCCAATAAAGACGTCTAATAGCGGTCGCCGCCGCCGCCCCGTGCAGCGCGCAAACACATTTTTATTTCCTTGATGACAGCCGCCGTGTCGAACGCTGTCAGACGTCGAACCGAACCTCTGTTCTTCCATGTTATGGCCTTTATTTATTCGGAGTGAGCATTGTTAGTATTTTTGGGAGTAATGGAAAATACAAAGTTCTACAAATATTAGTCATCCCAGTTTACTAAGACTTGATTAGTGAAAAAACAGATCAGTTCAAGCACTTTAGGGAAACATTGTGGTACTTAGTATAAATCAATATATATTATACAGTATATGTCATCGTACGTAACGTGTTGACTCTTCGAGCGCTTGGTCTAGACTGAGCGTAGTCTCAAGCTCAACCAAGCGCTTGAGTCACAGAGAAAAGAGAGGAGGATTTGAAGACTTGTGGTTATTTTAATTAGATTTTTGTCAAATTGGTTCTAGATATTAAAGTAAGATTAGGTTTTAATTAATAAGTTGTTGTCAAACTAATTACATTTTAGTCCTCATCACTGTTGCAACTGGAATGACTGTTAAGCGGAAACAAAACTAAAGTGGTACACGGACTTTTATTACAATTGGAGTGCAGTTACCTTGTTAAATAAAGCAGATAGATTAAAAAAATAAACGCCTACTACTTTACACTTAACCTGATGAAGAACAACGATCTAGTCTGAGCATTGCTAGACATTATCGTAATACTACAAACAGTTCCTTTGTATTTTCTTCACGCGTCACTTATTCACAATTTTGGTTATGAAATTTTTATGTCCCCACTTATAGAGTGACCATCATTTTAGTAAGTAGGTATAATTCCCAAAACATAACTTACAAGTACACGCAAAGTTTTACTATTAACAATGTAAGCCATATTGCGAAACATCATCAACAATCTATTAATAGCTTTAATTTTGATAGATTTTTAGGAAACATGTTTTCGGTTTTAAGGGAACCAATACAATTACAATTAGAATTTTTCAATACTCTTTAGTAATTTTCCCCAAGCCCAGACTTCCAATCCTTTGAAAGGTTTTACTGAAATTTAGTTTAATCTGAAAAATTGTGATCACGTAGATCAGAAAAAATAAATACACCAAAATTTACACGCATTTTTTTTAAAACTCTTGACAGGCTAAGTATTTGACCACAGCTCATCTGATGTTAAGTGACGGTGTGGTCGAAGATGGGAAAACACACCTAGCCTGGAATGGAACTGGTTCTCAAGTGAGGCTACCGGAACACATCGTTAGATGCTTGGTGGCAGATTTTCAACTTGAGGATGGTAGCTAGCCAGCCGAGTACTGGCCCTACCACCATGCTATGATATTTCCTTACGATGTTTTCCTTCATCGGCAGCTCAAGCTCGTTGTTCGGCATGCGAACCGACCGCGTTATCCACTGAGCTATCATCGCTACAAATTTAAAAATTCTGTGCAAATGTAAGACGTCTAAAATAATAATTAAAACAAAAATAAATTAAAATGCCAATGTTTTCACTTGACTGAGACTTTTTGTTCGGTTAAATTCAACGAAACCCAATAAATCATGGTAACTTTGTAAAACGTGTTCTATCTACAACGGCATCTGGGTTTGTGATTCGGCGTTCACGATCGCTGCCAATCTACATCTTCACTGGAAGTGGCGCTCAGTTAGTTTCTCCTTTTATCTACTTATTTAATCGATAGCTTGGAAAAAGAACGGATGAAATTGAAATGCATATTTTTAAAACTATTTTCTGAAGATTGAAAAGATTATTATTCACAGACTGCGTATGACACATTCGTAGCAATAATAGCTCAGTGGTTAGGTCGTTCGGTTTACACGCCACACCCAACAATGTGCTTGAGCTGCCGATGAAGGAAAATATTGTATGGAAGCTATAGCATGGTTGTAGGGTACTTTCTAATACTCGACTAGCTAGCCACCACCCTCAAGTTAAAAAACCGCCGCCAAGCCCGGTGTCTCAGCAACCTCACTTGAGAGTCAGTTCAGACCACACCTTTACTTAATATCAGATGAGCTGTGGTCAAACCCACAGCTAATCTGATGAACAACCTAGCCTGACAACCATAAAAATGCAGAACTTCGTCCATCGTGAAGTGTTTCCATGTGCTCTGATAAAAATAAGTTATCCCAATTTCTCACAAACTCATGGCTATCTCACAAAACTATGAAGGCAGCGGAATTAAAGAGAACATCTTCGTGAAAATATTTGTGAATATGTCTACGACTTTTACATTTATTCCGCGCATACATAACCGGGAGGTAGACAAAGAAATACATTTCTATATTAAACATTCCAAGCGAGTTAATAAAGTTTCCTTTGTAACCATTCAATTTTCATCTCTATGGTAGGGATGTAGAGTATGTTACTGTGTAGCAATTTATCATGTATCCACGTTTAGATATCCACATAATTATCTGAGTTTTACTGAATCTCCGTACGCGTACACTTATATTTTGATTGCGTTCGCAAGCGGTTTTGGTATTATGTTTTTGGTCTACCTGAAAAATATATTTAGGTATATAAACCTAAAAAAATAAGCTAACAAAACCTTATAAGCTGGTAAAAGATTGGTTTCGAAAAAGAAACAAGTTTTTGTTAACAACATAATTATTTATTTAATAGGTACCCAACGTGTACCTATTGAATAAACTAAACTAATAACTAACGTGTAATAGGGTGCGGGTTCGATTCCCGCTCAGGACAAACATTTTACGTTTCAATAAATGTTTGTTCTGTGTCTGGGTGTTCTGTATGTATTATAATTATGCATTTAAAAAAAAAGTATCATTGTATTCTATCAGTTATCTGACTTCCATCACACAAGCTCTGCTTAGTTTGGGGTCAGATGGCGCTGTGTGTAATGTCCTATTTTTTGTTGGGTACTTATTAAATTTATTTACCTAAGACTATCCTAAAATAACATTTTCAGAAAAAAAAATAGAAGGTCTAATCTATACAAAACTCACATCAATTCATAGAAAGAACGCAAGTTGATGATGCATTCATAATATAAATTTCATATTTTAATCAGTCTTCAGGACTCTTTTACTATGGATTCGAAGAACATTACGTAATTACGTGTGTATTATTATTACACTAGGTGTGCTTTACCATCTTCGACCACACCTTCACTTAACATCAGGTGAGCTGTGGTCAAACACCTAGCCTGTCAAAAAAAAAAAAATTTTCTTATGGCTATTGAGACTAATCATATCATCGAATGTTTCAAATAATGAACGCCGAACCAGCGATGCCTTAAATTCTGTGATTACATGACATATCGACAGCTTATATCATTCCCGTACATTTTTGGCTTTTCTATTAGCATCTCTACATAGTATAAAACAAAGTAGCTTTCTGCCGTCCGTACGTTTAGATCTTTTAAACTACGCAACGGATTTTAATGCGGTTTCCATCAATAGACAGAGTGATTCAAGAGGAAGGTTTATATGTATAATACATGCATATGCACCACATTAGTGCACACACTGCACTCGTGCGAAGCTGGGATGGGGTCGCTAGTTATCTCTAAATGTCTGAACTTTGTTTTTTAATAAATTCTTGGATACTGTTGCAATGGTCATGGTCAAGCGTTAGGTCTAACGATAAAGGCTCTGGTTTACAAATTTACGTGAGATTCCTTTCCAAAAACGCGCCTTGCGTTTGTAACTTTTAAAGTTTATTGTGATAGTTCAAAATGAGCTCCTAATAATATTTTTTTATATATGAATAGCGTAAAGGGTACCATTCTAACTAAATTTAACTACGTTACACGCCATGGCGTGTTACGTGGTATTGTACTCATTGCAAATAAGGACCCGGGAGAGCATTTTGTTTGTCTCATTACAGACTATTGCGCAAAAAAAGAACGTTTTGCAAAAAAGTGTCTTATTTTAAAAAAACACGAATGACATTTCTGTTCGAAGTCCCATTCACATTTCTGTTGCTGAGAAGTCGCGAAGTCAGTAAATAAAACTTCTATAGAGATAGCCGGAGCGCTCGACGCGTCCTTACCGATTTAAATCGATTATTTATTCGAGTCGCACCCATTCTATATTCTGAATAATTCACGTGTACGCTTTTAGAGGGTTACGTATTTAAATTGCGTACATTATTCAGGAATGTAAATACCAACCAGCCTTTATTTATACGCTTTCTGATATTTTACTTAGTTATTAAGGAGTTTGACTTCAAAATGCATTATGTAAAGACATTTTTTACTATTATCACACTTATTTCACTCTTGGGCAGCGACAGGGACTAAGTCTAGGGCTCAGCAGTAAAACACTTTATAACAAGAATAAATTTAAAATTTTAAAAATCCTCGACACGCCTAATACACATAATACATAATTTCGAATCGATCAGTGGTAAATACTACATACATAAGAGCTGTTTATCTTCAAACAGCTGAACAGACTTTCTTGAATCATCGTTAAGATCACTTTCGATCAAGTCACATAAAAAAAATATAATTAGGCATTTTGTGGTGGTTGCCATCTTAGATTTGAAATTTATCATAGTGTTAGTGTTCTACTAGTCAAGCCCTTTCATTTGATACCCATGTTGAGAGAGTTGTGAAAAATGTAATCCGCCATTTTGTGGCGGCGGCCATCTTATACCGATTTTCATCAAACATTTTTTTTTTATGGTTGACAGGCCAGGTGTCTGACCACAGCTCAACTGATGTTAAGTGAAGGCGTGAATAGCTAAGAACACTCCCGAATAATTCACCTTTCAAACAAACAATAGCAAAATCAGTTCAGTCGTTTGGGAGCTACAATGCCGCAGATAAAACAAAGATACACAAGTTAACTTATACCACCCCTCTGTTTGCATCGGGGACTAAACACGAAGGACGCTGTGTTCCAACAAGTTCGTTAGTACTTGGAGATTATTTCGCCACCTCCGAAGTATACCTGTCATCATACTTAGCGCCATTTCCTCCGCCACGTCTGGAAATTACCGCCAGCGTCTCGACATTAGCATGGAACCACAGCAACTATAAATTCGTCGACGGTTAAGGGTGCTTTAAGTAGTAAAATAAGTGACCTGTATTTTGTAACAGTTAAAGTAACTTAACACTTTCAACTAAATTAACTTGTACTAGCAAGAATATGTTACTCCACAGTTTGCGATCAGTTGTCTTTCCTCACCGTGAGGCACATGGTTTATGGTTGCCGCACGTCGCTCGGCTCGTACGCTGTTTGTCGTCACATTGTTAACGAATAGCAATTAGATAAGTAGGTTTTTATGTGAAATATAATGGAATGCAAACTTTTTTGTTTATTTTTATACCGACAAGTACATTTTGTTATTGTTTATTGACAGCCACAATACGCCAATTACAATAGCCATTAAAAACACGTTGTATCTACAAAAGCATCTAAATAAAATCAATAGTACCATCTAAACAAGTCAATGTCCCATGAAAAATAGCAATAAAAAGTATTTAAACGAAAAGATGACAAAAAGATTGTAAAATAATTTAATTGAATAAAAAAGTAAAAATGGAATAAATAATATACACTTAAGTTATTAAAAATGACTAAACGTAAAAATAAATAAAATTTCATTGTTATAAAAAAAATCTTTCAAACAGAAGAATGTAAATCTTCCTGTGTTCCGGTTTGAAGGGTGCTGCAGCTAGCAAAATAACAGGGCTGTCGGGACTATCTATCTTAAAGTAGCGATGCCCTATAATTTGTTTTGTTATTCAAAGTTCTGTGCATGCATTGCTGCAATTGTTATGAATACGTTATCTTTTGCCATCAGGAGAGCGTCGCGTACGTCTCAATACTTTTACAAAAAAATTAAATCGCCAGTTTCAACACAATGCTCTCAGACCTAAATTGATTTCGAATACAGTGCCCCACCGAGTATGAACGCTTGCACCACACGATGATTTTGATTTCGCTTGTAGTTAGTTGGTGGCTGTAAAAGTAAGGAAATGTTTGTACCTTTAACTTTTTTTTACTTATGGCGTCACCGTCGTATCAGGTTTTTGGACCCTGACTTTGTATAGTACTAAAACTACGTCTTCGGTTGAGTCCATACTGCATATCATCTATGTATGTCTCTGTTTCATACAAATACGGAAGTATGCACAAATCTTGTGGGCACAATTTTGTTAAATTGCGACTAAGTTTCTACATTATACAGGCCTTTTAAAAACAACTTTATGAACTAGTTTTCGTAATACAACTAGCAAACCCAATGTTAGTCGACGAGCATTGTTTTTTATATTAAATAACTAGATGCTCGTCCTGGCTTCGCACGGGTGGACACTTGGGGTTACCTTACCACGGGTGGTAACAATGTTACTTGGGGATAACGTAGCATTCTAATAGTGAAAGAATTTTTGAAATCGGTCTAGTAGTTTTTGATTTTATTTGTTACAAATAAACAAAAATCCAATAATACTTTCCTCTTTATAATATTAGTGTAGATGTAGATTGAGAGGACTTATATTCTCCTTTTGGACAAACATACAAAACTATAGACTGCTGAAGAGAGAGAGGTATAAAAGTTGAAAAGCCATCTCCTCACGGAGGTTTCAGTCACGTAAAGCGCTTTCCGCTGGAAAGTTGCTTACAAATTAAAATAACGCAGGAAATACGTTCACATTTGTGAAACTGTCAGCAAGTTTTAACTAACTAAAATTTTATGTCGTCACCGCGTGTGGTGAGGGTGATGGTGAGGGCTGCCACTGCACACTTAAATAATCATAAGATAAGTAATCAATGATTATAATTATTTTTACTTTTCAGTGTGTAGATTTCAAGTATTCAACTCATGTTTAAACATTTTATGACAGATATTTTAATTTCATTTTCACCCTCACACGCACAAATTTTTACTCGACATCCCAAAAAAAAACATGTAATCAAATGTAATCTTTCAGGGTTCATGTATAATGTATATGTTTTGGGTTCCACCATGTATGAGGTATCCATTAAAACCCCGACGTCATCCCGAGTGACACAAATTATAATTAAAAATAATATTTGAATTGGTGAGAGTAGGTATGGCTCCATTATCAGTTATTTTTTAACCGACTTAAAAAGGAGGATGTTCTTATTTCGACTGTATGTTTTTTTTGTATGTATGTTACGCGATCCGCCAATTATGAATCGATTCTGATGATTATTTTTTTGCTTGGTAGATCTTACTTCAGAGGTCCATATATATTTTATCGAAATCAATCGAGCAGTTTTTAAAAAATCAACAAGAAACTAAAAATTGTATACATCGATAATATCCGAAACCTTGCTGTTTCACTGGAGCAGTGCCTTTAGTTGGTTTTATGCTTTATATTTATTTTTCTCTCTCTCTGACTCTCGTTTTCTTGACTAAGGACCCATCGGCGGCCTAGAGTGCGAATATGGTCCACTCATCAAGTACCAAGTACCCCCTTACATATACGAGTAAACTTTTTTTCTTTTTTTTTTTAATGGTTGACAGGCCAGGTATTTGACCACAGCACACCTGATGTTAAGTGAAGGTGTGGTCAAAGATGGTAAAGCACACCTAGCCTGGAATGGAACTGGCTCTCAAGTGAGGCTGCCGGAACACACCGTTAGATGCTTGGCGGCAGATTTTCAACTTGAGGGTGGTAGCTAGCCAGCCGAGTACTAGAAAGTACCCTACCACCATGCTATGGTTTCCTCACGATGTTTTCCTTCACCGGCAGCTCAAGCTCATTGTTGGGGTTTGAACCCACGCTCTTCGGCATGCGAACCTACCGCGCTAACCACTGAGCTATCATTGCTACGAATAACTGTAATAATCAAACTATTCTATTTAATTATTCTAAATTTATAGTTCATTTGACAATACAATCAAACATAATCTCAACATCTCCAATCGAACAATGCAGCACATAGATTGGGTAGAAGGCTGACCAGATGACTGGCTTATAAGTATACCATCAAGTAAATTATTCGTCTCATCAGTTGAAAAAAAATTGCGTACAGTACCATTGTTCAATGACATTTAGGTGGAAATATCGCTTACGCTACGTGTCTGGATTAAGAACCGGTTCGTTTCAAAAACAGTTTCAAACTCGTCACACTTAATGAACGAATGGTCTCAAATTTTAAGCACCGTAAAAATAAAACCAACGCGCGCAAATTGCGAAAGCTTTGAAAGCAAAAAGTCGTTTTCAATCAACATCGTATCGTATCCAATCCCGCGTGTAATCGGGTCGCGACAACCCTAGTGTGCACTCGAGTGCAATTACAAAATGCGGAAGGGCCTTAATTGAGTTGCGAGGTAACTGTCAGTGCCTTATCAAGCAAGCTGGATGAGGAGCTTGAAGCGGCTTGACGTGATGTGTATAAGTTGACTTGGACCGTTCAGATTATAGTTTGACATTTTGGTAGACGGTTATTTTATAGATTTAGGCAAGAACGCTAAATATTCATGTATTTATTGATTTATTTTTGTTTTTACTTATGCGGAATTACTCATGTTTCAAATGTATCGGATACTCCGACTATAGTGTTCGCCATATCCCCGTCATCATCAGCCTCGTCTTGCTTCGCACCACGGGACGCTGCGCAAAGCAAGACGAGACAAAAAAATAATAATTAAAAAATGTGTCAAAACCACGTCAGTTCTTATTGTATTGTTTTTTTTTCATTTTTAATTTAATATGTAGAAACTAGGGTACTGTCGGCTACTGGACAAGGTTCAGCCAGTGGTTAGAATCATAGAGCAAGACACTAAAATTCTAATTCACATAAAAAATAACATTAAAAATGTCAAAATAATAATTACATGACAATAAAATGATTATGTCAGTACAAAATATGTCAAAGAGAATGAATGATTACTCACTTGAAAGTTAATGATAATATCTTAGTTTTCAACCTACGCCTAAGCCTTTACGGCTTTGCTGATTATATACAAAAGTCTCTAAGTATAAATAGTAGCTTGGTTTTGAAACACGCGGTGAAAGGTGCATTCCGAACGGAACAAAGTACGAAGTTGTAGACCGCGGGCTCCATAACTCTAAGTATCGATCTCTTTTACTCGATGAGATAGTGTGACGGCGATACCAGTCGATCTTTCTTTAACTTAAACCTACACCAGGGACGCAAATTTTAGACACTATACGGGTTTCAATCCTTTGAGTTATTTATTGCGATTCCTGTTAGGAAATCAGAAAATTGTTACGCGATCATATATCATATGCGTTCACACTAAGGTTCACAATAACTAGCTTTTTCGTAAGCACCTAACAAGTATCGTAATATGAAGTAGAGGGGCAGTCTGTGACCCAATGAATCATCCGAATGGTGATCCCATTGAATGCTGAAAAGTTTCAGCTGTTACGCCATAATGTAGCGTACGAAACAGCTGCTTTAATATATGTAAATATAAATGAATGTCAACATTTTCAATGAATTTATACAGGCGCGCGTAATTCAATGCAGATTTATATCCCGGGCCTAAATGTTAAATTAACCAAGCAGTATTCTGAATTCCGTTCATTTTTCACCCAATAACCATTCTGCCGGATTTATAAGCAATTCAGCCGCTTCCTATCAATGGTTCCGTAGATTTATGACGAGTTTGGGAGATTTCATTTCTATTAGGGATCTCCGATGTTTGGACACCGCTAATGCCTGGATTTTGTTCGGATATTTATGGTTAATGGGGGATAGAATTACATGCCAAAATAGCATTACGTAACATAGACAGACGGACGGACGGACGGACGGATGTACGAACGGACGGACGGACGGACGGATGGACGGGCCGGTAGATAGATAGATAACTGTTTATTGTTCACACCACGATTACAGCAAATGAATCATAAAAACATTTAAATAATTATAGAATGTCAAAAGTATATCATTGTTTGGAGTTTAGTTTTGGAAACGGAGCTTCAACGTATCTGCGAAAGTTAAGTGATATTTGAACAAATTTCTCATAAATCTCACATTTTTAAATTGATTGTCAATTCTGGAGAAAATAAATTAAGATGTAACTTTGTTAGCATAATATAAAATAAAGATAGATAGATAGAAACTCTTTATTGAGCACACCAAAAACAGAAAAAAGCACAGAGAACAAAATAATCTTAATAATAATAATAATGCTCTAATTTAAATCTTGGTGGTAGATCTCCTTAGCAGGAAGTCGTCTAGGTAGGTACCACCGCAGTACCAGTTATTCTGCCGCTAAGCAGTAGTGTGTAAACATTACTGTGTTCCGGTTCGAAGGGTACTGCAGCTAGCGAAATTACTGGGCTGTTGAGACTAACCATCTAAAGTCTCAAAGTAATGAGCGTCAAAGCAGTGATGCCCTGGACTTTGTTTTGTTACTCAAAGTTCTGTGTATCGCTGCAATGGTCATGGACAGGCGTTATCTCTTACCATCAGGAGAGCGTCTCGTTCGTCTCGTTACTTTTTACATAAAAAAAAAAAAAAATCTTAGTACCTTGACTTGGCTCACCAGATAACCGCCATGTGGGATGTTGATTCGACGATCATTGTCCCGATAGTTGTCACGGTAAACGGTCTTATAGCGAAGAGTCTCAACCAACATCTTAAGAGACTCTCGCTAGACGGTTGGGTCAAGGGTCAGCTTCAAAAGGCAGTGATCCTTGACACGGCGCGCATTGTGAAGAGGTTCCTCACTCTGCAGCCCTAACCACCGGCAGCTTGAGCCCTGCCCCGCTGCCGGCGGCACGCAAGTTTTTAAGTTTTTTTATATTATTTATTTTTTATATATATGTAATGTAAAAAAAACAAGAAAACAAATAAATACCTACGATAATAATAATGCTCTTAGCGATCTCTTCCAGTCAACCAAAAATAAAATAATGATAATAGTACTTTATTAATAATGACTAAGTATAGGCATAAGGAAAGTGTATCCAGATGCTAATAAATTTATTAAAAAAACACAGTAATGCACGACACGCTAAGTTTACTGTTTGGAATATACACGAGACTTTGTGAATTTCACCATAGTGAGTACACATTGCGAAGCTTAGTCTGTATTACATCCCTTCGAAATCGATACGCGAGATCCTTTACGTCAGCTGTTCACAGCGTTGTTTGCTATTTAATCGAATACATTGTGACTGAGCCGTCACGTCAATCGACATACACATCTGCGGCCACACCTTCACTTGACATCAGGTGAGCTGTGGTCAAACACCAAGCCTGTCAACCATTAAAAAAAAAAACATATACATAAATTATTATCTTTGATAGCCTTTGTAGCTCAGGAACACAGTAGTTTCGAAAGATCAGTAAAGGTGAAACATACGAGGAAGGGAAGGTAAACTACGCGTATTTTAATAATTTTATATGAACAATTTTTTTTCTGTGGTCTGTATGTTATCTACGATAAGTTTTATTTTCTCTTAGTACAAATTAGTAATTTTATTTCCAAAACTGAATTAAAATTATTTAATTTAAAAATAAAAACCGGCCAAGTGCGAGTCTGCGGCCTGTCCAGCAATACACAGAACTTTGAGTAGCAAAACAAAGTCCGGGGCATCGCTGCTTTGGCGCTCATTACTTTGAGACTTTCGATGGTTAGTCTCAACAGCCTAGTAATTTCGCTAGCTGCAGTACCCTTTAAGCCAGAGCACAGTACTGTGGTGGTACCTACCTAGACGACTTCCTGCTAAGGAAATCTACCACCTAGTTTTTATTATTAACTGGTTGTTCCCTGGAGGAAAACATGTCAGGGATCTCGAATTTTGGCGGAAATCAATTGTGCATATGAATACGCTGACTTGCCCCGCACCAGTGTAGTGGAATACGGCTAAATCATCCTTAGAGGATATGTCTATGCCGAGAGCATGTTAAAGGTCGATGCGGTGAAGGCAATACATTTTTTATTTATTTGCTTCACGTTTTTGAAAGCCTTGAAATACTTACGTTAATTATATCGGGTCGGTTATATATACCTATACATATATTTTTTTTATTGGTTGAGAGGCTAGTTGTTTAAGCACAGATGTTAAGTGACGGTGTGGTCGAAGATGGTAAAGCACTCCTAGCCTGGAATGAAACTGGCTCTCAAGTAAGGCTGCCGGAACACACCGTTAGATGCTTGGCGGCAGATTTTCAACTTGAGGATGGTAGCTAGCCAGCCGAGTACTAGAAAGTACCCTACCACCATGCTATGGTTTCCTCACGATGCTTTCCTTCACCGGCAGCTCAAACTCATTGTTAGGGTTTGAACCCATGCCCTTCGGCATGCAAACCGACCGCGCTAACCACTGAGCTATCGTCGTATTGATAGATATAGTGGTGACAGTGAGAACTAACACGAGGCCGCGCGCGTGTTGTACTCAGTTTTATCTCCATGAAGAAGGCCACCGGATCAGACTGAAAGTATCCGATATAATTAAACTTGAGTAATCCCGCATAATGCCACTAATATTATAAATGTGAAAGTTTGGATGGATGGATGTTTGTTACTCTTTCACGCAAAAACTAAAAAACGGCTTTGGATGAAATTTGGTACGGACGTAGCTGAGACCCTAGATTAACACAAAGGCTACTTTTATCCTGAAAACATGTAGCGGGTAACACCGCGGGGAGCAGCTAGTTAAAATATAAAATCTATTATTATCTTTTCAGTTTCCATAGTAAAGTAGCCTATGATAGCTTTGTGGTTAGCGCGGTCAGATCAACGTTAGACGCGCTGATTTCAAGCCCCAACAATGAGCTAGCTGCGATGAAGGAGGATTTCGCCAGGAAACCATAACAAGTTGTTATGGTATCTACTTTTTAGTATTTAGCTAGTACCTTATCTAGTTGAATGTCTAAGCTTTTAAGCTTCGTTAAGTTCGCTAAGCTTCTAACAGTGTGTTCTGGCCTCCTTACTTCAGAGCCACTTCCGTTCCAAACTAGATGTATTTCACATTGTCACTTAACATCAGGTGAGCAATGGTCAAACACTAGCCTGTTTCAATTATAAAAAAAGCAAGTTAAAGTTTTCAACGATCGAGTGGAACGTAACGTAAACACTTGGATTTATGCGTTCAAGTTTGCGAATAAGAACATTTTCAATTACTAAGTCTTGTTTAGAACAGTGTGTTTGATAAGCTAGCATTTGAATTAGGTTTTTCAATAAGTTAGTATGAAACTTATTTACACGTGATTGTCGCGAAATTTATTTTCATATTTGCCTTTAGGACAATAACATTTTAGTTTACAATTGCAACAATAGCTTCGGTTTTTATTGTTGCAATAGACATGGTCATGAGTTGCCCACTGTTATTGAAACATGACCGAAACTTTAACAAAATTAATTTCATGGCAGTTATTTTGTGCGCGATTAAGTCTCGTGATAAATCAATTATTTTACTTTTTTAAATTTATTTTTCAATGTGAAAGTAATGAAGCAAACAAGACGTTCTCCTGATGGTAAGAGATAACGCTTGTCCATGACCACGGCAGCGATACTCAGTAGTTTGATTAACAAAACAAAGTTCAAGGCATCACTGCTTTGGCGCTCATTACTAAGAGACATTTGGTTAGTCTCAACAGTCCAGTAGTTTCGCTAGCTGCAGTACCCTTCAAACCGTGACATAGTAATGTTAACACACTACTGCTTGGTGGTAGAATATCTGGTACTGCGGTGGTATCTACGTAGACGACTTTCTGCTAAAGAGATCCACCAAGTCAATCACGGTATAAGTAAATTTTGTTTAATAGTATTATCGGCATCATGTTACAGTGTTTTGTAGAACAACCCTTAGTTTCCAACTTTTTACGTAGAGAGTTTAATGTCTGGCCAGAGGCGCCAGAGGGCGTTGTCGCCAACAAAACAAAATAACGACGCGCCTTCTGCAGCACTTTGTACTTCTGTCGTGGCGCTCGGGGATTACTTTTAGGGAACGGAGTTTTAATAATCGTGACAAAAAAAATGCTGCAAGGATTGATTTTACCTTTAACATTTATAATAATAATAATTCTTTTTATTGTTCAAACCAATTATATTGACAGCCCTGTTGGTTCATTGGTAGTATGTCTTTTTTATTTTTTATGTAAAAAGTAATGAGACGAATGAGACGCTCTCCTGATGGTAAGAGATAACGCCTGTCTATGACGATTGCAGCGATACACAGAACTTTGAGTAACAAAACAAAGTCCGGGGCATCGCTGCTTTGGCGCTCATTACTTTGAGACTTTCGATGGTTAGTCACAACAGCCCAGTAATTTCGCTAGCTGCAGTACCCTTTAAACCGGAACACAGTAATGTCTACACACTACTGCTTAGCGTCAGAATAACTGGTACTGCGATGGTACCTACCTAGACGATCTCCTGCTAAGGAAATTTACCACCAAGTAAATGTCTGCTTCGAGAGCTGAAGGGCGTGGGTTCGATTCCTACTCAAATAATTTGTGTGACTAAGATCGATGTTTGTTCTGTGTCTGGGTGTACTGTATGTATCATAAGTATGTATTTACAAAAAAATAAGTATTTAAGTATTCTATCAGCTGTCTAGTTTCCATAGTAAGAGCTTTGCTTAGTTTGGGGCTAGATGGCGCTGTATTAAATGTCCTCCAATATTTATTTATTTATAACAATATAAACTTAACACTAGTTGAACAATTGGCGGCCCTATCGCTAACAGTGATTTCTTCCAGGCAACCTCAGTATGGAGAGGATTCTATTAAGCTAAGGACGGGGTGTTTTGTCAAGAGAGTTAAAAATAAAAAAATAAAAAACATAATACATAAAGACATACATACATACCAAACTATATTATAAAATAACAATACTTAACATTGAGTTTTTGTCAAACATTATGGCTAAAAAAAAACAGGTCAAAACAAAAAAGAAAACAGGTTGTCTATCTGACGTTTACTTATTGTTGACAGGCTAGGTGTTTGTCCATAGTTCACCTGATTTTAAGTGACGGCGTGTTCGAAGAGGTTGCCCTCTTCGAACACGCCTATCCTATCCTGGAATGGAACTGACTCTCAAGTAAGGCAGAACACACAGTTAGGTGCTTAGCGTACATTTTTAATTACAGAAATGCAGCTAGCCTGTCGAGTACAAATACAAATCTTTTATTAATAACACCAAAGTTACATGTAATTTTTCCATTCGTATTTTAAAATATCAAAATCATAACATATGTCAATACAATGAAAATGTCAACGAAATAATATGTCACGTTTAAAATAATTATGTCAATATAATTAAATGACAATAAAAACAATAACATTATAATTACTTACTAGTAATTCAATAATCTGTTGTCTTTAAATAATCGTCAAAGTCATAAAACAAGGTCTCTTGAAGCCAAGATCTTAGTTTGCTTCTGAAGCGCGCAATGGAATACCCTACTTTACTATGGTTTCCACACGACGTTTCCTTCACCGACAGCTCAAGCTAACAGACAGCTCACTGGGGCTTAAACCAAACCTCGGCGCGAAATCCGACCGCGTTTACCACTAATCTATTATCGTATTAAATGCTATTGAATACCTCTCTAAGTTAAGATACTGCATGGCAACAAGTTTAATGAAAACCATTTTAAAGTACTGACCCAGAAACATTTCGTTGTAACAAAAGTATTTTTTTTTTATGGTTGACAGGCCAGGTGTTTGACCACAGCTCACCTGATGTTAAGTGAAGGCGTGGTCGAAGATGGTAAAGCACATCTAGCCTGGAATGGAACGTAAATCGTATCAATGTAAATAGTTTATTAAATCATTTAAACGGAAATGCCATTCATGTTAAGCTCTTAGATGGATCTTACGTGTCAGCGAACGCGTCTGTCCATCCTAAGCTGTAATCCTTGGACAATAGGAAAAAACTTTTCCGCTTAGACTTTCTACAAAATAGATTTTCGTATCCTCTCAGTTTGATAAATAATTCGTCAAAACAAGATCTTGTAGGTTTGGTGTTTTTTTTTAAACAAACATTTTTCACATGATAAAGTGTTGCTGGAACAAAAACTTTGACTCACAGACATAGTTGTAGTTAGTGGCATAGCTAGGTATCCAAAGGTCATGGTACAAAAATGAGGGCCCTATTTCAACTGGTTATGTTTTATCAAGTAAATTGCTTTTTTGGCAGCCCTGTTGACTCATTGGTAGCATATCTACCTTAAGAGGTGAAGGGTGTGGGTTCGATTCCCGCTCAGGACAAACATTTTATGTATCAACAAATGTTTGTTGTGCGTCTGGGTGTTCTGTATGTATTATAAGAATGCATTTACAAAAAAGTATGTAATTATGTATTCTATTAGTCATCTGACTTCCATCACACAAGTTTTGCTTAGTTTGTGGCCAGATGGCACTGTGTGTAATGTCCTACGATAATTATTTCTTTTATTTATTTATTAGAAATAAACAAAGAAAAGGATTTTTTTTTTTTATGCCTCAGGTGGCAATCAAGCTAACGTGTTGCCTGATGTTAAGCAATCACCGTCGCCTATAGATATCTGCAATACCAGGGGTACTACAAATACGTTGCCGACCTTTTAAGATTCTATTAACATGCCTTTTGAAGAACCCCATGAAGTTGTAACTCCGCGGGAATACGGAAGAAGGTAGATCATTCCACAATTTGCAAGTGTTTGGCAAAAAAGATCGCGTAAATCGCACAGTATGCGACCTCCATGGATCAAGAACATGTGGATGAGCTTTGATACGATGGCGGCAGCTAGTGCGGTGATGGAACCGTGACGCCGGCATAAGATCGAATAATTCTTCAGAACACTCCCCGTTGTACACGCGGTAGAATACGCACAGAGACCCGACGTCTCTACGCAAACTGAGCGGTTCTAGGGCATCTTTCTAGCCCTTTAGTAGCTACGTTACTTGGTTAATGTTCTCAAACTTTTTATTTCCTGTGGCAATTGGTCCTCCGTAGTCGACAATGATGCCATAATATCATTCGATATAAAGAGAGAGAAAATTAAATTGTATTGTGCAAGAGTTTTGAAATAAAGATTTTGTGCATGCCTCGTGCTTTCATGCTCTCCATCGAAGGTGGTGGAAAATTCTTGCGGCGGTGTCGTGTGTCGGGTCGCTCTTTTCCCTCAGATTTTTTTTTTATGTAAAAAGTAATGCCTCGATCATTTCATTACCTTGACATAAAAAAGAACTACTTATATGTTACTTTAAAAACATAAAAACAAGTAACGTTTCCACAGCAAAAAGATATTGAAGATTCATTTTAAAATATTTCTTACTATCTATAAGACGCATTTTCACGGTATACTTGCGATAATACTTTCAACCCTCGCTGACCAAAAATACCCTTTCAAAGTGTTAGTACGTTTGATGGTTAAAGCTCTTCAGTCCTTTATTTACTGCTTCAATTGATAAGGATCCTAAAGGAAGTTGCCGAAATAGCGAAATTACGTATAATTTTAAGCCAATTTTATGTGGTTTTCTGAGTTCATATACATATTTTTTCCTTGAATTGAAAACATCGTGAGGAAACCATAACACGGTGGTACGATACTCTCTAGTAGTTGGCTAGCTAGCTTCCATCCTCCAGGCTAGGTGTGATTTACCATCTATGACCACACCATCACTTTACTGATCCTGTCCGTCGTAAGGTTGCCTGAAAGAGATCGGTTTTAGCGATAAGGTCGCCAGTTGTTACACGTAGTAATTACATTTATTTCTTCTGTATTATATTATTTAGTGTGTGCAATAAAGAGTCAATCAATGAATCAATCACTTTACATCAGGTGAGCTGTGGTCAAATAACTAGCTTATGAACTATAAAAAAAAATTGTTTATGCCTACCTCTATAAACAAAGACGTGATTGTATAAACGTATTCTTTGTGAAGTATTACACAAGGTGCATACTATGCTCTGCAGTTAAACTCAACGAAATGATAATTAATATCACGGCGCCTAGCAAGTAGTACATTTATATATAACATATATTATGGCAAGTACGAGTAACGTTCGACATTGCATTCTACATACTGGAATGTAATTAAATATTTGGAATGCTGCGGTACATTCGGGCGCGCGGTGCTTTCAACCACAGGAGTTCGGTGCGGGCATTTATTATGGATGATCACATGCTATCGGTGGCTTGGCAAATACACCGGAATCAGTCAATGGTTACACTTTCAACCCCCATACTTTGAACTCCTAATTGAGATTCTCAGATAGATAAATAGCAACTTTTTATTGTGCAGATATGCACACCAGAAATAGAACAATGTACAGAAGAGTCTTATGAGCTAGCGCCACTAATAGTGGCTAAAAGCGCTTCTTCCAGACACCCAAGCATAAGCTCTCAGGAACAAGCTGACCGCATATAAAAACCGCGATAAAAACGTTATCCGTAAGTATGTGGTGGATGTTTCTCGTATATGCACAAAGAGTTTTGACTCCACATTTTTCATTCGCACAGCGAGGTTGAGGAGCTCTGTGTTCCCTATTAGGTATAATATGGGTGTCTGCAAATCTAGAGTAAATAGGTTTCTTCTAGGTAAGCGTGCTTCATCTTAGACCAAACTGAGATCTTGGCTTCAAGAGATTGATGATTGAGTGTTTTATGACTTTGACGATTATTTAAAACTAATTTGTATTATTTTATTTGACATAATGGATTTTATAATTGACTTTAACATGTACATAACAAAAATATAATTTACTCTATTTGCAGAAGACCTCAAAAGGCGCAAATATAGCACCCTGGACAGTGGATACATATTTGAGCCTTTTGGGGTTGAAACTATGGGACCGTGGGGGCCGGGAGCAAAAAAAATTTTTAAAGAATTGTCATCTCGTTTGGTCGACGCCACACGTGAACAAAACGCTGGCCTTTATTTTGCCCAGCGTTTGAGTATTGCCATACAACGCGGCAATGGGGCCAGCGTTTTGGGAACCATTCCCATTGATAGCGGTCTTTTAGAGTAGTTATTATTTTAAGTTATTTTATTTTAGGTCAATTCTTGTGTGTTTATTATATCTGATTACTGTTTATTTACTCTATACTTACAATATTGCATTAAAAATCTGTAACGATAATTGTAGTTTTTTTTGAAATAAATGAATAAATAAAATTTACAATACAAGTGTAAATATCCTTTGGAAATAGTATCGCTTTTCTCATCGCGCGTCGTTACGTTATATCTATTCTCGTCGTTATAACGAATCGCGGGCTACAACTCATCCGCAGGTGCAGCGCGCCGCTATAACCGTTACGACTCGGTTACGACGCTATTCCGCTTGACTGAAGACTTCCAACCGAGAACGTTCGCAGATTTCAACGACGGAGTTAAGTTTCGATGAAAGATTGCAGATGAAGATAGAAACACTTTATTGCATTCACTAAAAATAAAAAAAAAACGGAACAATACATCATCATCACCATCACGATGAATTTTTTTTTTTTTTTTATAGTAGATAGGCTTGCGTTTGACCGCCATCCCGCCTGATGTTAAGCGAAGATGCGGTCTACGGTGGAGCACGCTCGCCTAGAAGAAACCGATTCACTCGCGACTTGAAGGTACCCAGACTATATTCATTGGGGAACACCCACTCGGGCAGCTGATTCCAATGTCTAGCGGTACGCATGAAAAAGGTGGAATCAAACCGCTTAGTTTGAGCTTTTGGAACATCAACCATAAAATAAAATTGTTCTGTACAGAACAATTTTATTATAATTTAACAACTAAAATAGAATTGCCTAGCCGTACTTGTGCTTAAAGGTATGGACACATTTATCCATAACCTAAGTCCTAACACTAACACCTAATAATCAAAATACCAGTAGTAAGTAGTAGTGGCGCTAATTAATCAAAGTACTGCACCGATTTTATGAAATTTATATTTAACTAGCAGAGACTAGTTCCCGTTCCCATGGGAATACAGGGATAAAAAGTAGCCAACGTTACCCGGGGTCACCCCTTTCCAACGGTGAAAAATTTTTGAAATCGGTTAAGTAGTTTTTCAATTTATTCGTTACAAACATATAAAAATCCAAAAATACAAATCTTTCTTCTTTATAACATTAGTGTAGATGTGTATGTAGATGGACATATTATATGTTATCTCTTAACAAATGTTTGTTCTGTGTCTGGGTGTTCTGTATGTAAATAATAAATAAAAAGTATTTAAGTATTCTATCAGTTATCTAACTTCCATAGTACAAGCTTTGCTTAGTTTGGGGTCAGATGGCGCTGTGCGTAATGTCCTACGATATTTATTTATTTACATCTAACTTCATTGGTTATATAATATGACAGGACCCCTTGGAATAGGAAACTGTAAATAAAATTAGTCCAATATCCAATGAGACATCCTAAAAAAACACTACTAATTGACTCATCAGTACCTACAGCAACAGTGAACAAAGTTAAATAAACAACCTTTAGGAATACAATCTAAACAACGTACATTAGTGAACGCAAAAACTGGAACTTTCAGCATTATTTACGAGTGCAAAGCCAAACACTGCAAAAAAACACGTCAAACGAGTCGCGCCGAATCCTCGACACGGATTACGTGTTACCGGGGGCCATTCAACATCGAACATCTAAAGTTACAAATTGAGTCCGGGAATGGGAACAAACGTATAATCCGGGTATTGGAAAAAAATACGCATAACGAGACGTTACACGGCCGGGACAGTTTCAATTTCCTGCCATGGCCACAGATATATCAGCTGACATGTGCCGCGGGCGGCGATCATTTACGAAAACAACTTCGATACATGTACTAACAGAAATATAGACTAGTAGCAAAAAATTTACAGGCTTTTTTTATGTGTAAAATAATGGGACGAACGAAATGCTCTCCTGATGGTAAGAGATAGCGCCTGTCTATGACCATTGCGGCGATACATAGAACTTTGAGTAATAAAACAAAGTCCAGGGCATCACTGCTTTGGTGCTCATTACTTTGAGACTTCCGATGGTTAGTCTCAACAGCCCAGTAATTTCGCTAGCTGCCCTTCAAACCGGGCTGGGCTACTGGGCTGTTGAGACTAACCATCAAAAGTCTCAAAGTAATGAGCACAAAAGCAGCGATGCCCTGGACTTTGTTTTGTTACTCAAAGTTTTGTGTATCGCTGTAATGGTCATGGACAGGTGTTATCTCTTACCATCAGGAGAGCGTCTCTCGTTCGTCTCATTATTTGTGACATAAAAAAAAAGCTTGTTTTACAATATATGGACGCTTGAAAAGCATTTATGATTCGACGAATTGTGTTTTTGATGAGTTGTTTTTTCGACGAGTTTTTCTCTACAACCGCGTAGCCGTTTCCATTCGTAATAAATAAACAAATAAGAAAACTAAGGTATTGGCTTCAAGACACCTTGTTTTATGGCTTTCACGATTATTTAAGAAATGATTATTGAATCACAAGTAATTTTCGTCATCTCGTCTGGTCGACGCCACACGTGAACAAAACGCTGGCCTTTATTTTGTTTAGCGTTTGAGTATTAGCATACAACGCGGCAATGGGGCGCGTTTTGGGAACTATTTCCATTGATAGCGGCCTTTAGAGTAGTTATTATTTTACATGTTACATTTGTCTTAGTAACTTTACTTATTTATACCTGTAAATAGTAATTAATTAAAATAATTTTATTAATATTTAATCATATAGACACATTTTTCGGAGTTTTGGATTAAGTTTTTTGTACAAAAATAGTATTAATTTAAGATGTTTCATTTTGTTTACATTAAAAATTATGTTTTTTAAATTTTGTGTTTGATATTGTTTATGTTATTTTAAATAACAATGGAATAATGCCCTGTAACTTTGGTGTTATTTTAGATTTAATAAGCATACGATTTTTAATTCATTTTACAGTTTTTTTTAAAGCAAAGATTTTTAAGCTTGTGCACTTTTATAGTGTGTTTTGAAAAACAGAATAAATATTTTAATTGATTATGAAATCACATTTTGTATTTTATAATTTAACTGTTCTGGTTTTTACCTGTACCCGTTTTATAGTATGTTGGTTTACGATGAGTAATTACATTACATAGTAGTTCAGTATGTTGTTCATTTTATTGTACAAGCTTTTATGTTGCTATTTACTTAGCGTCTACAGCAATTCATTTCCACTAAAGGTCAGTACCCATTAAACCCGTAGCTAGGTAAATAAATTAAATAATTGTAGTCTTTGTAAGCATGTTATAGTTTCACTAGGTTATAAACGTGTAAAATTAGCGCTGCAATACATATAACAGATTGACTTATAAACAATTTTATAACGATACGGCAAATAGGGTATTTTGTAAGTGGTAAGTTACTTTCTAGTACTCGGCTGGCTAGCTACCACCCTCAAGTTGGAAATCTGCTGCCAACCACCTAACTGTATGTTCCGGCAGCCTCACTTAAGAGCCAGTTCCATACCAATACAAATACAAATATTTTATTAAAAAACACCACAGTTACAGGTAATTCGTCCATTCATATTTAATATCTCAATAATCCTCATTACAGGTTAGGTGTGTACCATCTTCGACTACACCGTCACGTAATTACTTACGTTCTGTGTCTGGGTGTACTGTATGTATCATAAGTATGTATTTACAAAAAAAAAGTATTTAAATATTCTATCAGTTATCTGACTTTCATAATACAAACTTTGCTTAGTTTGGGGTCAGATGGCGCTGTGTGTAATGCCCTGCGATGTTTATTTATTTGTTTATAACTAGCGTACGCCGCGCAGTTTCACCCGCGTAGCTCCCGTTGAAGAATACAGTTCCGTAGAAATACAGGGATAAAAAGTAGCTTATGTCACCCGGGGATAGTGTAGCTTCCCAATGGTGAAAGAATTTTGAAATCGGTCCAGTAGTTTCGGAGCCTATTCAATACAAACAAACAATCAAATCTTTCCTCTTTAGAACAGTATAGATTACTTACTCTTTTTATGGTGGTTAGTTGATTTCAACCACCCACGTATAACGCAACCTGAAAAGAAAGCGTACATTTTCCGCTTTTAAGAAGCTTATTTCTTCCTTTTCATAACAATAAATTGTGGTGTGTTTGTACCGCAAGTGCTTCATTTCGCCCTAGCGCGGGAACGAGCCAGGATGAATTTGCATTCCGTCAGTTTATCTGACATCGTAATTGTGTCCCGTGTATTTACCCCCGTTTAAATACGAACAACGACGTCTTATTGCCGTTTTGTATTACACTACCATAATTTTTTTAACAACATATATATTTTTTTATGTTTTCTCGCAAGGCTTGTTTAACTGACAACTGTCATTTTATTTGACAACTGGAAAGGCATCTTAGCATATTTTTTTACTTATTGTGAAAATTTGACCTATCAATGGGATAAAGAGTGTAACAGCTCTATTACTCAGAAGTGATATCGTACTGTTGATGAGACTTCGGTCCGGACACATTCTATCAAACAAGTTTAGATACCTGATGGGAGTGACCGATTCACCGAACTGCACTGCACGGTGCACGTGAGATCGTGGAAAACGTGCATCATGTGCTGATGGAATGGGTCTGGAACGAGGCGCAAAGGCGAGATCTATTTAGTTATTGTGTTAATAGTAGATAGATAGATATAACTCTTTATTGTGCACATCATAAATAGAAAAGAGTACAGACAACAAATAACCTTATGAACTAGTGCCACAAGTGGCGGCTTTATTGCTAACAGCGATTTCTTCCAGGCAACCAAGAAAAGAAAAACTCGATAGAAAACATAAGAAACAGACAGGAGACGTAGCACTAATAAGAGAAAAAAACAAACATTAAGTAAGTATATTATTGTTTATGATGTAGGGTGTTTGGCTTCACCAGCTTCAGAGGAAGCCAAAATGCTGTTAACAGTGTATAAAAGTAGTGTATAAGTATTTGTTAAAAAAACTATTATTGTAGTTTAGTGTGTCATATCATAAACTGCGTGGGTTCAAGCCCCAACAATGAGCTTGAGCTGCCGGTGAAGGAAAACATCGTGAGGAAACCATAGCGCATGGTGGTAGGGTACTTTCTAGTACTCGGCTGGCTAGCTACCACCCTCAAGTTGAAAATTTGCCGCCAAGCATCTAACGGTGTGTTCCGGCAGCCTCACTTGAGAGCCAGTTCCATTCCAGACTAGGTGTGCTTTACCATCTTCGACCACACCTTCACTTAACATCAGGTGAGCTGTGGTCAAACACCTAGCCTATCAACCATTTAAAAAAAAACGTAGGATTTTTTTCATCCTTTTTTTTTGTAGTTGTCCTTTACGGAACTATGCTTTATGAATTCAGCTCATTAAAGTGTAGTTTTAGTTTGGTGCTAAACCTAAATCGAATTTATTAAACCTATGGCCTAGTTCATCCTACCAAGCTATCAGAACTTGAACACGATCAACAATTTTCACAATTTCCAATTTTTAACAACAGTTTAAAACTGCAAACTTCCGCCTTAACACGATCTCATCTATAACCGATCTGGAGTTGCCAAGTTTCCCCTTTATCAGAATTGTTGAAACTTTTCAAGTTTTTTCACCAAACTTAAGGGTTATCATGAATACACTTTCGAAAGCAATTTCCTCGCGAAGATGAGTACGGATGAGTCAAAGGGCACGTAAATTTACTTGCGAGTTTTAAACCCATGAATTGTTTTCTTAAACAAGCGGTGCTAAGCAAACCCGCGGTGTTTACACAATTATGTCTCATCATCATCATTTCAGCCGTAAGACGTCCACTGCTGGACATAGGCCTCCCCCATTGACTCCCACAAAGACCGGTTGGAAGCGGCTCGCATCCAACGCGTTCTTGCGGTATTTATACGGTCGTCTGTCCACCTTGTGGGTGGACGTCCTACGCTGCGCTTGCCGGTCCGTGGCCTCCACTCCTTTTTTTTTTTTATGGTTGACAGGCTAGGTGTTTGACCACAGCTCACCTGATGTTAAGTGAAGGTGTGATCGAAGATGGTAAAGCACACCTAGCCTGGAATGGAACTGGCTCTCAAGTGAGGCTGCCGGAACACACCGTTAGATGCTTGGCGGCAGATTTTCGAACTCCAGAACATTGCAGCCCCATCGACCATCAGTTCTGCGTGCTATATGCCCTGCCCACTGCCACTTCAACTAGCCGATTCTCTGGGCTATGTCGGTTACTTTAGTTCGTCTACGAATCGCTTCATTTCCTATTCGATCTCGTAGGAAAACTCCGAGCATAGCTCTCTCTCCATAGCTCGTTAAAACATCTATTCTGTGTTCTATCTTTTTTGTGTTGAATTATGTCTAAAAAGGTTTAATTTTCAAAGGATTACTTTTGTTTCAACAAAGAAAGGAAGAAATAAAATGTTTATTTTGACACACATAACACTACAACAAGAACACACTACAAATAAATGATTAATATTTAGAAAATTGTCGCTGTAGTGTCCAGTGCGACAAAAAAGGTTAGTTCTCAGCATTAGTGCTGCCGATTTCTCAGCAGCGCTGGTTTTCAGAACTAACCAAAACGAAATATCAAATAAAGTATGTAAGTATCTATTAGCTACCTGGTTCCCATAGCACAAGCTTTGCTTAGTTTGGGGTCATATGGCGCTATGAGTAATGTCCTATGATATTTATTTATTTTATTTCATCTCCAGAAAGGGGTGGCTCCGAAGGGGGCAGCGTCCTGAACGACCAAAACATTTCACTTTATCTGCTTATAGTCTGAAAGACTGAAATGTTATGTATTAGCTATCTGGTTCCCATAGTACAAGCTTTACTTAGTTTAGGGCTAGATGGCGCTCTGTGAAGTACTATGATATTTGTTTTTTAATTTTTTATTAATAAATATAAACAAATAAATCTTGAATCTCCCAAAATATCCCTCTACAAATGAATATATGAAAACAACAGGTTCACGTTTGACCACCATCTTGTCTGTGGATTTTAGTGTTTCCACGTGACACGTGACGCGGTCTATGAGTGACAGGACGTGCTCGCTCCGCGGCGGGACAACTCGATGGATGACGTGACGACTTATTTACCTTTTTCGTCCCGACTCCCCTTTATTGTGTGTTAGATGAAGTCGTGCGATACGTGGCATCGCGAATGAGGGAATCTGAGGAAACAAAAGAACGATCCGATAAAATTTATGAGCGAGAGGTCTGAAAAACAGCCCATACTTGCCTACTCGCATATTTCTATGTATAAAACATTTTTTTCGTGTGAAGTTTTTTCTCTTTGATATCAGAGCCAATGAGTGTATTGTATATATGAGTACATTATGTCGAGATCAAATTGTATTTGTAGCGATGATAGCTCAGTGGTTAGCGCGGTAGGTTCGCATGCCGAAGGGCGTGGGTTCAAACCCCAACAATGAGCTTGAGCTGCCGGTGAAGGAAAACATCGTGAGAAAACCAAAGCATGGTGGTAGGGTACTTTAGTACTCGGCTGGCTAGCTACCACCCTCAAGTTGAAAATCTGCCGCCAAGCATCTAACGGTGTGTTCCGGCAGCCTCACTTGAGAGCCAGTTGCATTCCAGGCTAGGTGTGCTTTACCATCTTCGGCCACACCTTCCCTTGACATCAGGTGAGCTGTGGTCAAACACCTAGCCTGTCAACGATTAAAAAAAAAAACAAAAAAAACGAGTAATATACGGTTTCTCGGTATACGTATGTTGTAATATATGTGTGATAGCTCAGTGGTTAGCATGGTTAGATGACACGTCGAAGGGTGTGGGTTCAAATGCCAACAATGAGCTTTTTATATCAGAAAAATGTTAGGTCCCTATGGGCCGCCTTACACGTTCAATCATGATCACGATCCGCGATCCGCGATCCGCGATCATGATTTCAAAATTTCTAGATATTATGCGATCCGGAGCATCAGTCCGTCAATCCGCTTCGTACACGATCAGTCTGGATCGCGATCATTGATCGCGGATCGCGCGCTACGTGTACGGGCTGCCTATGGAATTGTCTAACAACTTTCAAGGGCACTATCACTATCCGCCAAACCATGACGTCATTATAAATTTTACTTATGACTTGACGGCATCTGGTAATGGGTAGTGGTAAACAGTCAGTATCTCTGCGGGCTCCATCTTCAATCACATAATCACTTAACATTAGATGAGTTTTTTTTTTCAAACGCGGACTTATACGTGTTAAGAATACTTTTTTTTTATGGTTGATAGGCTAGGCTTTTGACCACAGCTCACCTGACGTTAAGTGAAGGTGTGGTCGAAGATGGTAAAGCACACCTAACCTGTAATGGAACTGGCTCACAAGTGATGCTGCCGTTACACATCGTTAGATGCTTGGCAAATGAATTTTCAACTTGAGGGTGGTAGCTAGCCAACCGAGTACCTACTAGAAAGTACCTTATCACCATGCTATTGTTTCCTCACGACGTTTTCCTTCACCGGCAGCTCAAGCTCATTGTTGGGGTTTGAACCCACACCCTTCGGTATGCGAATCGACCGCGCTAACCACTGAGCTATCATCGCTACAAAAACTCTACACTCTTCTGAACTTCTTCAAACTTCTTCTACGTACTTCTGAACTCTAAACCGAGGGAACTCTAATTTTTATTCTTGACAGACTAGGTATTTGACCACAGCTCATCTGATGTTGAGAGACGGTGTGGTCGAAGATGGTAAACACACCTAGCCTGGAATTGAATTGACTCTCAAGTGAGGCTGCCGGAACACACCGTTAGATGCTGGGCGGTAGATTTTCTACTATATTTAGGTATCTTTATCACAGCCCAAAGCTACCATAACTGAGCGCGGAGATAATAAACGTTTTTTATATTTAATTTGGATTCATTGATCTGGCAACACCACCGTATTAATGGATTCGCCCACAAACACAGCAGTAAATAGGGAATATTGAAGACGCCACCACAAAATATAAATCTTTTATCGTCGGTTGGCTTCGAGATCCCAATTCGGGTTGCGCTCGTATTTTCCCGATTCGACACAAACTCGGCTCTGCGACTAATAAAATAACAAATACCTTTATCAGTTTGAAGATAACGTTGATAAAATATTGATGTGGGGGAGATCAGACAGATTTGGAGATGAGAACGATTTTAAAGTTACATTGGCACGAAATGCTATTAAAAATAACTTAATCAACTATTTTAGAGACACCATTACTTTCAGGTTCATGGAATCTACAATAGAATAAAAATTAAAACTTTTTGAAATAATTATTTTATTATGTTTTTGTCCATGGCTAACCTATATGGGTGTCTTCAAATCTAAAGTAAATAGGTTTCTTCTAGGTAAGCGTGCTCCATCTTAGACCACACTTCTGCTTAACATTAGGCAGTATGGTAGAACGCGAACCTATTATGAATTTTAAAAAAAGCTGATGTTAAGTGAAGGTGTGGTCGAAGATAGTAAACACACCTCTCAGTCTGGAATGAAACTGATTCTCAAGTGAGACTGCCGGAACACAGCGTCAAGTGATTGACTGCAGATGTTCAACTTTAGGGTGGTAGCTAGCCAGTATAAAGTATCCTACCACGATGTTATGGTTTCCTCATGATGTTTTCGTTCAACGAAAGCTCAAACTCAATGTTGTGGTTTGAACCCACGCCCTTCAGCGTGTGAGCCAACGGCATTAATCACTGAGCTGTCATCGTTATAAATAGTGCATAGTGCACCACATTTTGTCACGGTCGTGAGTTAATTTCCCGCTACTTTACTATTATTTTTCGACGAACATGCTGGTGTTTTTTCTACTACTACTATTCTGTAACTATGGTGTACCTACTCTATATTTGTGGCCATGATATTCTGCTCCGCTTTGCACGCCTCATCGTCATCTTTATCAGCCTGCATCGGGCATAGGTTTCTCCCATAACACACCACTCAGTCTAATCGACGTATCTTCGCTACATTTGCTCATCTGGGATCTCCATTAAAATGATGAAGCTGGACATATCTGTCGCAGAAGCAACAACCGCTAGTAGTACCAGATATTGCCGCCAAGCAGTGGTATGTAAACATTACTGAGGGTATAGAAGCTATCGAAATTTCAGGGCTATTGATACTAACCATCAAACGTCTCAAAATAATGAGTTTCAAAGCAGCGATGCCCTTGAATTTGCTTTGTTACGCAAAGTTCTGTGTATCGCTGCAATAAATAAAATAAAATAAATAAATATCGTAGGACTATACACACAGCGCCATCTGACCCCAAACTAAGCAAAGCTTGTGTGATGGACGTCAGATAAGTGATAGAATACATAAACACTTTTTTTTTGCAAATAAATGCTTATAATACATACAGAACACCCAGCCACAGAACAAACATCATTGTGTTTATTCATAAAATGTTTGTCCTGAGTGGGAATCGAACCCACATAGAATGCTGAACATTGAATGGTCATAGACATGCGTTATCTCTTACCATTGGGAGAGCGTCTCGTTTTTCCTATTACTTTTATATAAAAAAAGTTTTTTGCCGACAAGGAGTACCTAGTGTGTAAACATTATTGTGTTTTGAGTAAAGCTAGCGAAATTACAGGGCTTTTGCGACTAACCATCGAATGTCTCAAAGTAATGAGCGGTAAAAGCTGTAAAGCAGCGATGTCTTTGACTTTGTTTTGCTACTCAAAGTTGTGTTTTTTAAATAAACTATCAGGAAAACCTTTCCTGTTTCATTCTTACTTTTGCTCCATGTAACTGTATATAGCCGTATAGCTGTATGGTGATACAGCTACTGGCAACTCTAATCCCCAGAAAAATAATTGGATATCGAAAATGAAAGCGAAAGTGAGCTTATTTATTTTATTACATCACTGTGCCAACAGATCCTGATATAGTGGAGCGAGCACAAAGGCCGGCCAATAGTGAGAGAGTTACGGCTAGTGCGGAACTTGCCCTATCGCAACTCAGGTGCCTTTGTATAAGAGATAAGTAACAGTTCAATCGGATTACACAATAGAAAGGTCGTGCCTGACCCTAAATCTGAAGGGACCGGAGAACAATACCAATCTTTTATTTAATAGAGTAGCGCCACTGTTTGACACTTGGAATTTGTATGTCTAGATCTGATTGTTTGTTGAAAGCCCGCTGGGAACAGAATTTTGTTTGGAATAACTTTGCTTATGATAAGTTTTGTTACGTGATCAACTCTTTCCGTTTCTACTTTTACTGAGAACAAAAATCTTACTAGAATTTTATTCGCAATGGTACGGACCAGATTATCTTAAAAATATAAATATTTTTTATAATAATATATTAATCTTCTCCCTAAACATAAAAATCTAGTGTCACGATGTTTGTGATCGCACTCTTCCGAGACGGCTTGACCGTTTTTTGTGTATATGTTTATGGTAGGTATGAGAATAGGTCGTTAAGTATACTTCATACCGCTAGGTAATTAGTTACTTTTTACCCCGAAAAAATGTAGCGAGTATTACCGCTGGACGCAGCTAGTGTGTAAATAATACATATATATATATAAATATTATGCACTGTTGTACAAATCTGTAAGATTTATCACAGCTTTGCAAATAATAAAGAGATTTTTTTAAAATAATTTTCTTGTTCTAATGAGTGGCTGTTGCCGAACTAGGATCAGTCCGCCAATGGCTGTATTTAAACTACACTAATTATAAAGAGCAAAGATTTGATTTTTTGTTTGTTTGTTTGTATTGAATAGGCTCCGAAACTACTACAGCGATTTCAAAAATTCTTTCACCGTTGAGAAGTTACGCTATCCCCGGGTGACATAGGCTACTTTATATCCCTGTATTCCCACAGGAACGGGAACTACGCGGGTGAAACTGTGAAGCGTCCGCTAGTACTAATTAATCGTAGAGAACAAGGATTTTAAGTTAATAAAGAAGGAAAAAGAGAGTACCTCTAAAGTACGCAGGCAATTTCGCAAGGCGTGCCTAATAATCCTTGAATTATACATTAAAGGTTTGCCTTCCATCAGATTGCCAAAAAGTAAGTTCCCGGAACAAAAGATGACCCTCGACACGTCCTCAACAAACTTCCCACAAGCCGCAGGGCCCGACTAAAATAACCTGCATTAAACCGACCGGCGACCAGCCGCGGAAACACTAATTTAGCCGCTGCTTGTGCCAGTTTCTTGGCCGCTCTTAATATTCACATGACAGGACCTTGCAGCGACGGGTGAGCGGCATCACTAATTCATGGAGCCTTGATGAACACAGGGCCGCAAGAGCGCGAATTATGAATTATGACGTCATCTTTCACGGGCAATTTCGAGCGGACGAGTTGGCCCGCGTTAAATTTGAAGCGAGCGTCTAAGGGTTAACTTTCAGGACGGCGATGAAATATCTTGAAGTGTTTTTTGAGATTGAGCCCGTTGAAGTAAGCTGTGTAAGCGAGTTTACCCTAAGCGGCTGTTTTGCGTATTTCGCTCAGTATATTTTGTTGACTCAGAGTTAAGTCGTTCCGGCTTTTCTCTACTGAGTCAGTTTCTATGGAAATTGTCTTTTAGCTATTGCAATATTTTAATAATAAGGGCATCAGCTAAATGTCTCTTATATACTTTCAACAGCTTTTATTTCAGGCTTGGCGTGTTTACCATGTCCAACGTCGTTTTAGAGTAGATGAGCGCTGGTCATACACCTATCCTGTAAATCAAAGAAAAACGTTATTAGTAACTTCAATTGAAGTTTCGGTCGCTTAGTTCGGAGAACGTCTGGTTTTTTGTATGGAGGTCTGTATGGGTTCGAACCTCACAGGGCGCACCTCTATCTTCTCTAAGTGCGTATTGACGTTGACTTCAAACAGTGAAGAAACCTAAAGAAGAAGAAGAGTTCTGAAAATAGTTCTAAATAATGTCTGAAGTCGCACATAGCCAGTGTGTTCGATTGTCACCTTACCCTTTTCACATTGAGAAGAGCTGTGGGACAGTTTATAAAAACAGGGATAATTTGGATTCGGTGTTACTTAACAATGTTTATAATTATTACTTACAATAACTACATAAATATCTGTTTTATGATATATATACTAAAAATAAAATAAACAAATTTTAGTTTATTTTCATTTTATATTTTTTTTCAAATATTTATTTACATATTTAAATAAATAAATCAAACGTTTCGAGGAGGCTTCAGGTACCCAGAATGCTGGTATGTGTGTGTGTGTTTATTATATCTGAGCGACATAGAGTATATTTATATTATTAAATTTTCAACATAAAAAAAAAAAAATTGTTTTTGACTAAAGCTAAAAAAATAGACAAAATTGATCTTAAATGTAAGAACTTGAGACAAGTGTTGTAAATGGTATTAATTTAAGATTTTTAATTTTGTTTAATAAATTAATAAATATTAAAGGAGATTGATTTTGATTCATAGGACAATACACACGCGCCATCTGATGCAAACTAAGCAAATTATTTACTATTTATTTTCCAAATCGGTTTATAAATGACGGGAATGACGGTAATAAAAAATACAATCAATTCGAAAATTTTCTCCTATTTTTAAAGTCGGTTAAAAATTAATATGTCTGGCTTGGTCTATGACAGAGCCAAGTCCCCAAGGGAAACATACAAAACTCAGACTGCAAAAATGGACTCGATTTAGATGATTAAAATTCGTATGTAAATCTAACGGTTTTTATACCACTAATATTATAAATGTGAAAGTTTGGATGGATAGATATATGTTACTCTTTCACGCAAAAACTACTCAACGGATTTGGATGAAATTTGGTATGGAGGTAGCAGAGACCCTGGATTAACACATAGGCTACGTTTTATCCCGAAAACATGTGGCGGGTAACACCCGCGGGGCGCAGCTAGTTTCTAATAAAAATTTGTTTACTGGACTTTCTATCGTTCTACTGTTTCGTTCTAATTTTATTATCTGTTTAATTTAACTGCTCCCATTCCGCACCCATAAACAATAATGTCAAATTATTCGAAAGCTGAAAGTCCAATTTTCCGCGGTTTTGAAGCTGTAATATCTATTCATGAGTTTCGGTGACATGCGACACTAACACTTACATTGTCACGGGAAACTGAACTTTAATTTCATTGCGATAAAGGCGGGTGACGAGAGCGGACGAGAATGAATAATATCGTCCCATTTGCACGTGTGTGTAGGGTTACCGAAGCTTGTAATTGTAAACAAAGTGAACTTTTTTATTGATATTTAAATTCGTGCCCAGAGGAATAGTATATGGGCATCGATGCAATTTTACCTTTGACTTAAACTTTAAGGATTTAAATACTAGAAAGGAAGAAAGAAAATGTTATTTTTTTTTCATTTGACTGTTTTTATCTATATGTAAACATTTCGTTTAATTTAAATACAAATACAAAATGTTTTTATTGTCACTATAAATGATGCCTTATAAATATAACAGACAATACTCGTGATCGGGTGCTGCTTGCGGGTTGCTGGTCTGCTCGCGGTATACACACAATCTAGTACCTTTACTTTAACCTTAGATTAAGATCCTACTAATCTCTCCTCTTTTTGTAATGTAAAATTGTAAAAAAAAAATTTAACTAAAGTTGACAAAGGTCACGGACCCCAGTGTCTGTGGAGCGTATAATTATAAATAAATAAATATATATATATATAACAGACAGACAGAGCTATGCCATCTCCCTTAAATATGTACAAGTAAGGTAACAATAATATATAATTCATTATACAAGAAAATAAAAACTATCGATATAATAATAGTTATATAAGGAAATTTAAGCTAACGATATAGTTGTTCAATGCCGTGTGTGTGTGTGTGTGTGTGTGCATTATTATGATTAATTTAATATATTTACTATATGTTTATCTGCCGTGTTTTTCTTTTCTCGGTTGCCTGGAAGAGATCGCTCTTAGCGATAATGCCCCCACTTGCCTTGTGTGCTTGTCTCTCTGTGATATGGTTTGTCTCTCACTTGTGGCACTAGTTCATAAGGTTCTATTGTTCTCTGTACTTTTTTCTGTTTATGGTATGCACAATAAAAAGTTTTATCGATCTAATTTTACTTTAGAAATAGCTAATGACGTGCCGCGTTGGCTAGATAGCTCAGTGGTTAGCGCGGTCGGTGCACACACAGTGCGAGCTCGAGGTGAAGGAAAACATCGTGAGGAAACTAAAGCATGTTGGTAATGTAATTTTTAGTACCCTATCACCATGCTATTAAAAAAAAGTGTATCAGCTGTTGTAATACATTGATTTTTTATTTATTGATGAAGCATGGAGTTTTAGCGGGGAAAAACGTGTCGGCCCATTGTTTTATTTCCAAAACTGTTGTGGTTTGCTTTATATACTGAGTCTGCCTGAACAATGTTTATTTTATCGTTATCGCTTCTTTTTATAACTTGTACGCAGTAACTTTTAGCATAATGTTTAAAAAGCTCCTGGTGTTTAACGATTAATTTTAACGGATTTGCTAGCAACACTGTTACCCCAGTGGAACGAGACTTCCTGATAATTAAGCGGTCAACGTACTTGAAAGCGTTAGGAAGCCATTAATTACCTCAAAACTCTTATATTGTAACACATAATTAATAATATGTTATTATTTTATTCACTTTTTTTTCGCATTTTAATTAATTTTCTTGCACCCATATTAATAGCTCTGCTATTTTTCCTATCCATCGATAGCTTGTCTGGGAGAAATTTTAGCTTTAGGTGATAAGACCACCGTTATATTTACATATATCTCTGTGACATACAGAATAAATAGGGCAGGCGTTCTAAAATAAAAACTATTTTCGTCAGTCAGTGGGAGCCCTACGCCAACTTTTTTAAGCTCCATGACGTGACAGAAATCATGTTTATGCAAATTCCAGAGTTACAAATTCAGTTTTCTATGACTACAAAATAGTTTTAAATCATAGCTGTCAGTAAATAACTACCAAGTTCTCCAAGTAGGCTATATTTTACTGTTAACTGGCAGCCGGGAAAATCATTTAGAATAAATTTCATTTTTTGAAAAAGTTATAAATCACGAGTAGTTGTTTTGGTGGGAACGCGGAAAGAGTCGTGTCGCCCGGTAGTATTTTTTTCAAAAACTAATGTTTTTTTCAGTGTTTATGTATAAAAATAGTAGTGTTTTATTCATAAAGTACCGAATTACAAGCGCGAGTGTAGGAAAGTGATATAATGTGGTGAAAAATGATTTTTCGTGTTCCATCCCAAACTCCATCGAAGCTTATAGTAAAGTCGTGATATAATGTGGTGAAAAATGATTTTTCGTGTTCCATCCCAAACTCCATCGAAGCTTATAGTAAAGTCGCCACAAATTTACTAAAGCATGACTGGATTTGACTGACACGAATTGGACTTGACAAAGACTTTGACTTTTTTTATTCTTATAACAGATAGGCTTGGGTTTGACCGCCTTTCCGCCTGATGTTAAGCGAAAATGCGGTCTACTATGGAGCACGATTCATCATCATCATCATCATCATTTCAGCCGTTGGACGTCCACTGCTGGGCATAGGCCTCCCCCATTGACTTCCATAAAGACCGGTTGGAAGCGGCTCGCATCCAGCGCGTTCCTGCGGTCTTTACTAGGTCGTCTGTCCACCTTGTGGGTGGACGTCCTACGCTGCGCTTGCCGGTCCGTGGTCTCCACTCCAGAACTTTACAGCCCCATCGGCCATCAGTTCTGCGTGCTATGTGCCCTGCCCACTGCCACTTCAACTTGCTAATCCGTTGGGCTATGTCGGTAACTTTGGTTCGTCTACGGATCTCCTCATTCCTGATTCGATCTCGTAGGGAAACTCCGAGCATAGCCCATAGCGCGTTGTGCTACTTTGAGCTTACCAAGAAGGCCACAGTCAGAGACCACGTTTCAGCGCCATAAGTCATCACTGGTAACACACACTGGTCGAAGACTTTCGACTTGAGGCGCAGAGGTAATTCGGACGAGAAGACGCAGTTTTCCGAACGCTGCCCAGCCGAGTTGGATTCGACGACTGACCTCTTTCTTTGGAGCACGATTGCCTAGAAGAAACTGATTCACTCGCGACTTGAAGGTACCCAGACTGTATTCATCGGGAACACCCACTCGGGCAGCAGATTCCAATGTCTAGCGGTACGATATGAGTACTTTTTAACTTATGAAACTTGATAATACCAAAACACTTGATACTGGCAAATGCACAAAATGTAAAAGTAGAGAAGACTTAAATTATAATCACGTAAATTTTACAAATACGACTTTGTCTGTTTGTAACTTCTTTAAGCTGGAACGCAGACGGGTTTGAATTAAATTAAATTTAGTTAGCTACCTTATATCATAGACTAATGTTATTTTAAAACGTAAGTGACACCGCGGGGCGAATCTAGTTACATATAAGTGTTGTTAAAATCGCACTGTGTAATATTTTTAGCAAACATCCTGGATGAGATGCTCGCCCGGGCAAACAGCTTAAATAATGGATTTAAATATTTGCTCCGGGTGTGGGAGTTCATCGTTCGTGTGTTTGTCATTTTTTTTTTACATTAAAATGATTCGATTCAGTTACCCAACTCGGGTGTCTAACAGCGAGTTGTGAGCGTTTTGAAAATTTTAAGTATCGCAAGGAAAATATCTTCTCAGTTGTATTCTTGGCAAAGTGGTCGTGGTCATCGATTCGCCAGACAATCCGTCGCAAAATAGAGAATATGGGCGCCTTTCCAAGTCGTGGCCTAGAAGAAGAAGAGAAGAAAGTAATTTAATACATTAATTTTTATGGCACAAAATTATTTCACATCAGTTCCTATAACATATTAATAATAATAATAAATATCGTGGGACATAACACACAGCGCCATCTGACCCCAAACTAAGCAAAGCTTGTACTATGGCAGTCAGATAACTGATAGAATACTTAAATAGTTTTTTTTTGTAAATACATACTTATAATAAATACAGAACACCCGTATATTACACTAAGAATATTATTAACTACTAGCGGACGCCTCGCGGTTTTACCCGCGTAGTTCCCGTTCCCGTGGGAATACAGGGATAAAAAGTAGCTTATGTCACCCGGAGATAGTGTAGCTTCCCAAAGGTGAAAGAATTTTTGAATTCGGAGCCTATTCAATACAAACAAATAATCAAATCATTCTTCTTTACAATAGTATAGATATATAAAATGCTTAGGTTCTGCTAATATACAAAAAATAATAATTATAAGACAGGTTATGCGAAATAAACAACGGTTTCAATGTTTCTTCTTCTTCAATTCAAAACCAATGTATAAAGGTCTTTTATAATTGTTGTAATCTGATACCAAATAATTTTGATGAGCAAAATAAAATGCATAGTTGTGTTCATTTGCAAAATTCAGAACATATATTGAGCTGTTGTAGAACTATTTCTCTCTCAAGGTTAAAGATATAAAAGTAATGAAACCAACAGAAAATCACTAATAACCGAAGTTAATCTTGAAGGAATTTAATTTGGAGGGCCTGCTTTATACCTACGGGCCCTCGGAGGATCGTATTTCCCTCTCAGATTCCTCTGTTTAAATGGGCCGGTGCTTGGACTAAAAAACTGTGAGACTTGGAACGGATAAAACAAAAATTGTAGTTGAATTTTTATGGTAATAAAACCGACAAAACTATGATAATAGTAAAATATAATGCAGAAGTAATAGTATCCAAAACTTGAATAGCAAAACCAAGTTCAGGGCATTAATGCATTAGCGCTCAATACGTACTCTACGTAGGTTTTTTAATGCATGGAAGTAAAAATAAGAACGAAGCGCTCTCCTGATGGTAAAATATAATACCGACCGGTGCCGAACTTTAAGTAAAAAAAAGTTGCCCATCACGGGACGCCCGGTAGATGTGAAACATTTTAACAGTACGCAGCTCACGCAGATATCACAAGAGAGCGTCACACCGTTTGCCGTCACGGCATGCTAGTCGATTTTACTGGATAAGGGGATCTACTACAACCTAATACACATTATTTTACTAACTACAACAGTAAGTACTTTTATAATTTAAACAGTAATGTTTATTTTTAAATATATGAGTTAATATGTAAAATGAAAATGGCATGTACCTACCTACGGTGTGTTCTAGCATCCTCCCTTAAGAATCAGTTCCATCCACGCTAAGTGTGCTTTACCATCTTCGATCACACCAACAATTAACATCAGGTGAGCTGTGGTCAAACACCTAGCTTGTCAACCATAAAATTAACCTACCGCGTATGCATTGCTGAGATGCAATTCGAGAAATGTTATGTTTCCCTTATAAATATTTTATTGATATCACCAATGTCACAAGTTACTTCAAAATTTTAAACATGTCATTAAATGGGTTTTAAAACACTGATTATTTACATGTCAAAATAAGGTATGTCAATATCCAAACATGTCAATATAAAAAAATATTATCAAGATAAAATATGTCAATATATTAAAATGACATCATGACAAAAAAATCAGAATTACTTACTAGTAATTCAATGATCTTTAAGTTTGAAATACTCGTCAATGTCATAAAACAAGTTATTATTAATTTTAAATATTAATCACACGGTTCTTTTTACTGCGTATAATCTGAGGAATGTGAAAAATGTAAACAGTTTAGGAGAGATTTTTTTATTTGTAACTTAAATTGGGAAAGCAGAACGACTTAGTCCATTACTTTTTTTGTCCACCGCTTGATGCTCGTTATTCCATTTGAAGATGATATTCTTGTAATTTGTAGTTTCTTAGCTGTCGTAATTGGTCTTGTTTGTATATTTTAATGGGGGGAAGTAAACGCTTTGATGTTTGATTTACGTAAAGCTTTGAACATGAAGAGACGGAATAGTCGTCAAAGCACGTAGATTTCATGCGTTGTCAAGTTACTAAGTATTATTTTTTCCTCATTACTTTGAGTGGTCACTATACCAAAAACTTGAACTAAGTGGTTTGATTCCACCTTCTTCGTATGAACCGCTAGACATTGGAATTTGCTGCCCTAGGTTTCTTCTAGGCTCCATCGTAGACCGCATCTTCGCTTAACATCAGGCGAGATGGCGGTCAAACGCAAGCCTATAATTATTATGTTAGAAAAAATATCGTTCCGGCGACATCGTCATTATCCTATCACAGGATATAAGCTTTTTTTTATTTATTGGTAAATATAATTTACATGTGATACTTAATGTACGAACCGTACACACATTCTTAAAATTCACGCTATTCAATTCAATCTTAGGGTTTTCATTTCCCTACACTACCAACTGTCCTACATAATTATATCGTTACTACTTTTAGTCTTAGGGGGGTTTACGCTACGTTTGACAATTTGCGGTCTCCATTCTAGAACACGTCTAGTAGTCTACCCCAGCGGTTATCAGCGACATCAATGGTTTACAAAATAACCGGATTTGATGTGAGAATCAAATTGTTTTTAATTTCATTATAGACTAGCTACACCCCGCGGTACATGTTTTCGGGATAAAAAGTAGCTTATGTGTTAATCCAGGGTTTCAGCTACCTCCATACCAAATTCCATCTAAATCCTTTCAGTAGTTTTTGCGTGAAAGAGTAACAAACACACATCCATACATTCTTACAAACTTTCGCGTTTATAATATTAGAAGGAAGAACAAATGATGATTCAGATATTTAAAAGTTATGACGGAACTACGATGAAACCATGAAAAGTTATGAGGGATACACGAACCCTGAACTGAAAGCATTACATCCATCTTTTGGACAGTCGTATAAAAACAGGGTTGATCCGGTTAATGATAAATAAAGTCGTAAAACGCAGATAATAAATTAATATTTCATGCGACAACAAGACATCTCACAATCTCATTGCCAACAATAGATAGAAACTATTACATAAACAACTTGACACTTAACGTGAGAGCACTAAAGCAAGCTCAGTCACAACTGTGAGCACAATTAGCGAGGTGCAAACTAAAACGGTGTCGAGCCGTTTCACCCTAAATGCCACAGATGATAGTACCAGATATTATCCTTAACGTTGCCAGATATACGTGGTGTTCTTTTTCCGAAATGGAAAAAATATGCCATGGTGTAGATTAGGTACTACATGTACGTGATCTCTTGATGTTCTAAATTGTATGATGGATTTGGAGGATGGAAAGTGTGTATGGGAGAGTGTGTATACGCTTGTATTGTGTGTAGATACAAACAATTTTATTTTAATTTTGAATTAACATTACAGAAAATACGATGAGACTGCAATGTCACAAAAACCCCTTAATTAAATTGAAATAACAAAAAAAAACAAGGTAGCTATATGTGTAGGTAGTTACTATACTTGCCTTGAAATTAGCGTTCATCACCTAGATACGAGTATAATGTGATCAGTGAGACGGAATCATGAGAAAGTAAATAATTGCTGGGTCATTAGCACAAATGGGCCAGATAATATGCTTTGTCGTGGGAAAAATAATGGGGACTGACAGTAGGGTTAAAGCAGTTAATTTCACATGTTTTGTTTCTTTATCAGTTTGCTTGGATGCAATTATGGAGAGAAGCTTCCGGAGAAATAACCGGGTGATGATCGAGCAAAATATTTGGTGCTAGCGCTATTAACAGAAACTAACCTAAAGTCAGATTTAAGTTTTCTTTTTCTTTTATTTTGGCGTCGCATTTTGAGCATTTGCCAGTGTGAAGTATTTTTTGTTTACAATAACTTGCCTTGTAGATATATTTATAGTCAAAGTCCAGTCTTGGTCAAGTCCATTCCGTATCAGTTAAGTCTAGTGCTTGCATGCTTTAGTAAAGTAGTGACAACTTTACAATAAAGCTTCGATGGAGTTTTGGAAGCACTACGAAAAATCACGTTTCACCACATTATATCATTGTCCCATACTCGCGCATGTGGTGCGGCACTCTATGAATGAAACACCACTATTTTTGTGCATAAACACTCGAAAAAACATTAGTTTTGAAAAAAAAATACAACGACACGACTCTTTCCGCGTTCCCGTCAAAACTCCGATTAAAGTATTGAGAAAACAGTCTTGTAGTTTGCTATTTTTTTTTTAACAAATAGGCTTGGGTTTGGCTATTTAATAATTATATTTCATTTTGACTTATTTTTATGGTAATTTATCACTAAACTAGCTCTTGAGGATCAATTACATAATATTATATACTTTGACATAAACATAGAACCTACTTATTATTTTATTTTTAAATAGTTAGCTGGACGATAAAATCTATACTATTTATAAAGAGGAAAGATTTGATTGTTTGTATTGAACAGGCTCCTAAACTACTGGACCGATTTCAAAAATTCTTTCACCGTTGGGAAGTTACACTATCTCCGGGTGACATAGGCTACTTTTTATTCCTGTATTCCCACGGGAACGGGAACTACGCGGGTGAAACCGCGAGGCGTCCGCTTGTCTATAGTAAACTTGACATTGATTTTTTTTTTAATTTATAATATTTCTGTAATCTTTGCACAACCAAATTCATACGCAGAGTTACGGAAAAATAGGAGAACTGATTCAATAATAACCATGAATGTAAACCCTATTGTTGGTGAATAAATATAATTACATTTCATTTCAATGGGAGACTCTCATCTCATACAAAATTAAAAGTTAGTCCACAGTCAAATGTACTTTGTCACGGTCTTATTCCAATCATTGCGAATTTAATCTTACGGCTATATATTACCCACTCGTCTAGCATCTTGATCCTCTCTATGGCTCTCCAATTAGTCGGGCTCCATTTGCGGAATTGACGGAACACTCGAAAGCGCACCATCTCGGATCACTCGGCCTATAGCTGATTCCGCTCGTTTGGCTCCAAGAGCTGGTCGAAATGAACATTAAGTTAAGAAATGCTGACTTGACTCACCTTTTTGGGAGACGCTGAAAGTTTGGAAACATTACACTTGATAGGCGAAATGAAAACATCGTGAGGAAACCATAGCATAGGGTATTTTCTAGTACTCGGCTAGCTAGCTACCACCTTCAAGTTGAAATTCTGTCGCCAAGCACCTATCGGTGTGTTCCCACAGCCTCACTTGAAAGCCATTGCTATTCTATGTTAACTTTACCATCTTAGACCACACCGTCACTTAACATGTGGTGAGCTGTAGTCAAACACATAGCTTGTCAACAATAAAACATAGTAATGTTTCCACACTACTGCTTAGCGGCAGAATAATCATAAACATAATCATATTTATTGATAACGAGGTGTTACAAGAAGGTCAAGAATTATCATAAGGTCAATAATAAAATCATAAAGAAATAATAACAGTCAAAAATTATTTAAAAAAAAATATGCAAAAATGTCAAGTCAATTATAATAAAAAATAATTATCATCAATTTGTTTTATGTTCATTGTTTATTTTTTTGTATGTATGTATTGTTAATTATGTTGAAATATGTTTTATGTCCCAAATAAAGTGTTGTCTATTGTAATTTTTTTTTATTAAATATTATAATTATTTTAGCCCACTTTGTCCCACTGCTGGGCAAAGGCCTCTCTCCCTCCCTTCCTTGCGGTTGCGGTGGTATCAACTTAGACCAGGAGACCTACCACCAAGTGAAAGTTATATGTATTTTGTGACATTTAAGTAACTAATATTGGAGTGATATGTAAAGAGTGCGGTACAAAGAGGTTCTAAGTGAACACACTCGACGCCGCCGCACAAAACACACTCTGATCTCATTGCTCCTCACAAGTTAAGAGCTCTTGAGCTCGCTCGCAATCGAAGACACTAAAGAGATTAAGTAGACGGTGCCAGGGACCCAATTCTGCAAAACCGGTTATTTCACAATCGACGTGGAACACCTTTTGTTTTTAGAGACAAACAGCTAGAACCTTCTTGATAGTGGATGTATAAAGGAGTATATAAACATGTTTCCGTGTAAGCAACGCCTACAGCATTACTAATGTAACAGGTATAAGCGGTTGCTGATAATGCAGCATTTTAATGAAATAAATAATTATTCAGATCGGTCCAGTAGTTTCAGAACCTATTCAATACAAACAAACAAACAATCAATTCTTCTCTCTTTATAATTTGAGTAGATTAATGGTAAGCTAAATAAATAAAGTTTGAAAGTTTGGATGGATGGATGGATGTTTTTTACTCTTTCTCGCAAAAACTACTGAATGGATTTTAATGAAATTTGGTATGGAGGTAGCTGACACCCTGAATTAACATATAGGCTACTTTTTATCCCGAAAACATGTAGCGAGAGACACCGCAGGGAGCAGCTAGTAATAGATAAATTTACAGCGATGTTTCGGAGTAAACGAAAATATCATCATATATATTTCTTGATTTTGATAAAATGTAACCTCTGAAGTGTGATTTACCTAAAAAAAAATAATTATCAAAATCGGTTCATAATTGGCGGAATTATCGCGTAACATACATACGAAAAAAAACATACAGCCGAATTGAGAACTTACTCCTTTTTTTAAACCGTTTAAAATAGTATACATACCTACTTATCAAATGTCCTCGTGCTGAAAAAATAAACTTCCAAAAGTGACTTTTCTTTTAAAGGCAACATAGCTTCTTCCAAATGGGCTAACAAGACAGTAAAGCTATTCCAATTTAAAAAAATATACATTGTTATTGAATGTCAACAATTATGCCATCTAGTGATGGGAAAAATAAACCTCCAAAGGTCAATTTCCTTTCGAGGCGATTTATTGGTCAATAGAATTGGGGCCGAAAAACTTTCGTTTCAAACAAACTCCGTTCTGCTTACATTAGCCGTGTCTACTTATTTACGGCTTAATTGATTCAACTGTTCCATTTTCCTCCTTCCTTAGTATAAAAATGAGAATAAGCCTGATTGGAAGGTATTCTTAGTTTACGTAAATCATCCAATTATTCACAATAAAATCTAATTTTTCTTTCTTTACAAGGACTCTGAACTTTGTATTGCTATTCAAAATTATGTGAAACGCAAGCCTATCTATTGTAAAAAAAAAAATGTGTATCGTTGCAGTATTCGTGGTTATGTGTTTTATTTTAGGAGAGAATCTTTTAGAAAAACATGGAAAGCTTCGAGTAGACAACCAAATTTATCTGAGTGGAAAAGTGATCTGTAACTTTTTTTTTGTTTTGGCGTCGCATTTTGAGCATTTGTCGTAGCTATAGTTATAGACAAAATCTAGTCTTGCTCAAGTACAGTCCGTGTCAGTCATGCGAGTAAATTAGTAGTAAAGTAGTGGCGACTTTACTATAAAGCTTCGATGGAGTTTTGGAAGCACCACGAAAAATCATGTTTTACCATAATATATAATTTTCCCACACTCGCGCTTGTAATTCGACACTTTATGAATAAAACACCACCATTTTTATGCATAAACACTCGACAAAACACGAGTTTTGAAAAATAATACAATGGGGCAACTCCGCGTTCCCGCCAAAACTCAATTTTTGTGTTATCAATAAAACATTCGTATTTTATAATGGAATTTACTGTCGAGAGCGTGTGTGTGCCTATTTGGGTCGCCTTCAAGTCGTGAGTGAATCGATTATTATTAAGCAAGCGTGTTCCATTGTAGACAACATCTTCACAGATATAATAAAATAAAAACAAAACGCAATGTTTAAAAATGTAAAAAAAAACCTACATACGAGTAAGTTTCCATAAACTTAAAAATGACCAAAACTAACGTTCTGGACAATTTGTAAGGAAGCTTCTGTGCAGGATTGAGAAACTTTAGACTGAATAAAATACATGTCGCAGAGGAAAAACGGAACGTCAAACCTGAACGACTTAAGTGTATTCGGAAGCGAAGGTTGGCAAAACTGAACTAGCTGTCGTTTGTTAAGTTGTCAAAACAATGTGAACCTGTCAACGCCATTGAAATAAAGGTACACTTTTGCGAGAGACATCGAGCTAAACGGACGTCTTGTTAACCTCGGTCTGAATTCAGCACGTTCCGAAAGTAATCCTTTCAAATCCGATCTGTGTGAATACTTTGAAGTTATTGTAAGTCGATTCGCTCTGAATAAAATTACAAAGTGCACTCCGATAAATAACGAACGTTTCTTTATATTTGTCAGATACAAAAACTAATAAACATCTGAAATACGAAACCAAATTGAAGTCCATTTCTACTCGAAATCTTTCTCGCGTTCTCTCCGCGGTTCGTGGAATTAATAAACTTTCCTTTCCATAATTCCACAATTTTCGCAGATTCGAAAAACTTCTAGAAATTATTTAAAAACGTCCACGCGAAAGTTGAAACGACCGACAAAAGGCGGGTAGTTTAAACTTTATCTATATTTTAAGTTGAGGCATTTCACAAAAGAAAAACCTTACAAATAAAATTGTGGAATCCGTTAAACTTTTTAACACTAATTAACCTGTTTTCCCGACTTGTTGCTCAAACAACTTCTCTTTGTAAACAACACGAAGGCAAATTAAAAAGTTTGAATCGAAACTCACGTAGCGGGCAGTTCAACGTTACGTGGACACAAACACTTACTTACCTATTGCCCTACGTGAGCGATGACCAACGGCGAGGCGCTACGCAACGCGATGCGACTGGCAAATCAGGGGCCTTATTCACTATGAACACATAACTCGAAACAAGACGCTCCAAAGCAACGATGCCCTGGATTTTGTTTTTCTACTCAAGTTCTGTGTACGACAGTGTACGTATCGCTGCAATAGTAAGTATATGCGTTATCTCTTACCACCAGGAGAGCGTCTCGTTTGTCTCATTACTTTTGCTTATACAGTTATGGGAACTACCAACAGAAGTAATATATTAAAATATGTTACATTAATATGTCGGTAACGCGAATCCATAAGTTTTACATCAATTAAAAATAGCTCAAGGTTTCACGAAATTTTCACTTCAAAATACAACAACAATCATTAAATAACGTAACAAATTGTATCATGCGCTCATTTTGAACTGTCAACTTTATAAGTATAAATCAAATACACATCATTATCATCATCATCATTTTAGCCGTAGGACGTCCATTACTATATATGCCTATTACTATATATGCCTCCCCAATTGACGTCCATAAAGAGCAATAAACGCTATTTGGATTTTCACACGTGTGTTAGAATCACGAGCCTTTGCGGAATCACGTAAGCTGATCTCGCCATGTGTAGGGACAATGGTTATTTGATATTTTCGAATCGCATCGTGTCGCGTTGCCGCGTTTGTCGCTCATGTAGGACAGCTATGTAATGCTTAATAATTATTTGAATTATCGTTATATTTTATGAAGCCTTACGTGTGGTTTGAAACGATAATAGTTTTAATTTGCATACTTCTAAACTTCTTGAGCGGGATTTTCTATATTAGAAAGAAAGCTGTAGTTGTATTAATCGAATTTTTACAATGCAATATTATGTACAGAGAACCAAATACGTTTACAATCGGAAATCACCCAATATATTGTTACGCGTACAGATAAATCATGTAGTTATTTCCTGTACGGCAGGCGTTATCGATAAAAATCTGTGAAGAAAGAAAAACAAATCGAATAAGTAGGGAAAGAAGATCAAGCAATTTCGGAGTTGCTCCATCTTCCAAACTAGGCAATTCTCCAAAATACCCCCTAAAAATTGCAATCCGGCACACATCGGCCCCGCAACCTTGGGGGAACAAGGTCGGGGGAGCGTCAGTTACCAAGACAACGGCCGGGCCCATTGTGCCCCCACTTTATGAAGAGGATTTTGATTATGTAGTGACCCTAAAAATTACGATGCTTCTGAATTAGAGCGCTCCTTCATAGGTTAAGCCGATGGTATAGCAACGAATCAGGTTTTGAGTTCGTGAAAGATTGGAAAATGGTCATAAATGTTTCGATAGCTTTTGTTAATTATTTTAATAACAGATAGATAGAAACGCGCACACCAGAAAATATATACAGTAACAAAGAATCGAATGAGTTAGTGCTACAAGTGGCGGCCTTATCGCTAAAAGCGATCTCTCCCAGGCAAGCAAGAATGGGAAAACACGTCACTGATTAAACAGGCGGGAGATGTCATGTGTGCTTAACATATGAAAAGTAAAAGTATTCTTCAGATAATTATTAGAAATCACATAATTATTTAGCACTTTACGATTCGGTTAGACTATGGGCCATATTAATTTGTTATTATATAACATGTTAGTTATAGTTGGGTGTTCTGTATGTATTATAAGTATGCATTTACAAAAAAAGTATATATGTATTCTATCAGTTATCTGACTTCCATCACACAAGCTCTGCTTAGTTTGGGGCCAGATGGCGCTGTGTGTAATGTACTACGATATTTATTTATTATTTATATTATTGGCTTACCATAAAGGCATCACAGGTAGGTAAAGAGGTTACTCAATGTTTTGATGCAAGGCACACATCCAGGAGGCTCCATCCAGGACGTGCTAAGGCTGAGATGATGATGATGATTTCATATCCAGTTATGTTATGTTATCCGTGGATGCCATAGTTGTCATAGCAACAGACTGCCCCATTAAGCAGAAACGACGCCGCCTAGTAGGCTGCCTGGCTTCTACAAAATTTTATGCGCCCATTGTACGTTAATGGAATGTACTTAATATTGCAATCTGACACGTATTTGGCCTAGTTAGAGCGACCTTGGAGTTTCATTGAAGGGGCGCGTTGCTATGGCGACCAGCCGGGCTGAGAGCGCGTCTTGCCAGGGTAGCAGCAAGGTCAGCGCTCATCAGATTATATTTATTACAACTGTGACAGTTTTGCGTTTCATTTTTTTTAATCTGTGGTTCTTCATAGCTTGAGAAAAATTAAAAAAAAATTGTTTTGGCGGGAACGTCGTATATCTACATTATGTTATTTTCATTACATTATTTATGCAAAAAAATAGTGGTATTTATGTTTACAAAGAGCCGATTTATAAGCGCGAGTGTTGGAAAATGATATAATGTGGTAAAACGACATTTAGAATTGCTTCCATAGCTTGTAATAAGGTCGCCATTATTGTACTACGTATGATATGAACAGGCTTGGCCTTAACTTATGACTTACTTTGTGTGACTTAGCTTATTTTACTAGTTCTATCATAAACACTTGAACATAATTATCTAAACGCTGGACTCTGACAAAAGCACAAAGCGACACGCAAGAAAAAAATTTAAGAAACGTAACTTGCAAATGGCAAATCCGTCTATATCGTAAAGCCAAGAATCAATTCACGGAGAAAAGAAAAAAAATGGATGACATGTTCATATAGCGCCATCTAGCCTCGAACTAAACAAAGCTAGTTATGGGTACCTGATGACTGACATACCTAATTCTAAATTTATATAGGTATGTATTATTATGATTATGTTTATATACTTACTATAATTATGTTTTATTTTTATTAGTGTTACATCTCCCGTCTGTTTCTTATGTTTTCGATCGTGTTTTTCTTTTCTTGGTTGCCTGGAAGAGATCGCTGTTAGCGAAAAGGCCGCCACTTGTGGCACTAGTTCATAAGGTTCTTTTGTTCGCTGTACTTTTTTCTGTTTATGGTGTGCACAATAAAACGTTATCTATCTATTATTAATTAATTTTAATATTATGACAATTTCTTCATGGTCTGTCAATACTTAGTTATGTTCTACTACTTTCGATTCCCACTCGGGACTAACATCGATGTTTGTTCTGTGTCTGGGTGTACTATATTTTTTTTTTCTTTTTTTTTTATGGTTGACAGGCTAGTTGTTTGACCACAGCTCACCTGATGTTAAGTGAAGGTGTGGTCGAAGATGGTAAAGCACACCTAGCCTGGAATGGAACTGGCTCTCAAGTGAGGCTGCCGGAACACACCGTTAGATGCTTGGCGGCAGATTTTCAACTTGAGGGTGGTAGCTAGCCAGCCGAGTACTAGAAAGTACCCTACCACCATGCTATGGTTTCCTCACGATGTTTTCCTTCACCGGCAGCTCAAGCTCATTGTTGGGGTTTGAACCCACGCCCTTCGGCATGCGAACCTACCGCGCTAACCACTGAGCTATCATCGCTACATATGTATTATAAGTATGTATTTACAAAAAAAAAAGTATTTAAGTATTCTGTCAGCTGTCTGGTTCCCATCCAAGAGCAGAAAGACTCCAAAGAATTTGATAAAAAAGACAATCAAACAAATGAGATAATAAAAGACAATTTTAATGCTGAACCCAGATCAATAGACAAAGAAAAGATACAATTTATAGAAGAGGGAAATAAAATAAACCTACCTATCTATACTAACACGAATCAACCACATAAACAAGTAATACCAACACCTAGGTACGCCGATAAACTTCAAGAAAATAATAATAAAACCATATCGAATTTACCCAGAAAAAACGAAAACATACACATTAGTAAAGACGAAAAAATCTGTACACAAATTAAAGAAAATAAAATGTTAATATTATGTGATAGTTTCGGCAAAGGTCTCTCTGAGTATATGCAACACAAGACACCAAATCATAACTCGATAACATCCATATGTAAGCCCGGAGCTACACTTGAAGCCGTCGTAAGTGGAATAGACTCATTAGCGAGAGATTTAACGGAAGGTGATAGCATCATTATTATCGCATCAAACCCAAAACACTATAGCATACATTGTATAAATAGGTTAAGACATTTTTGTGATGTGAATAGGTATAAACTACAATTGACTACATTACCTTATTCGTACACATTGGGATTTAAATGTAATGAGTATAATAATAAACTGTACTCGATTAATAGACAATTATTTAAATTAGTGAACCGATTTTCATGCCTATCGCTAATTGACATAAATTGTTATGAAGACAATTTTAAATCTTTTGGTAACCTAACCTATAATTTTATGAATTTTCTGCATGGTCAAATTATGTATAATTTAAACTGTCAGATAAATTACCAATACAATAATTTAATTTTGTTAACGACTAATGAAATATCAAATTTGAAAAATGTAAACAGAAATGCAGTGTCGTCTAAAGAAAAACACATTTTTTTAGAAAAAATCAAGCCCATGTATATCATAACGCAAATTCTTTAGAGTGTGAACTAGTTATAATGCATCAAAATTGTAGAAGTATATTAGGTAAGATTTTGTCAGTACAGGGCCTGGTGACCGTCCATAAGCCGGATATATTAATTCTTTCCGAAACATGGCTTAATAAAGATAACATAGACTGTATTGCCCTACACGGCTATCGTCATGCTAATAATTTTATTAGACAAACTCGCGTTCATGGCGGAGTTTCTATATTCACGTCCAATAAGCTTAAATTTAAAATTGTACAAGAGATAATTTAACAATTGAGTATCACTGTGAGTTAGCCGCTGTGGAGATAAAAATCGCTAAGAGTGGTGAAAGACTAGTCGTAGTTGGCATTTACCGGACGGGTAAAGGCAATTTTAATATTTTTGAACGTGTTATGGAAAAGTTGTTTGCGTTACTAAGAGAAAAATCATATGAAAAAGTAATTTTAGCAGGAGATTGGAACATTGATTTTTTGCACAATTCTCCGCATAGAAGAGCAATATTGGATATATTGCAGGTGTACAATTTTAGGAATATAGTAAACTTTCCGACAAGAATCAACGAGTCCGCTCAAACGTCTATAGATTGTATAGTAACAAATATACTTGAAAGTAGTATTAGTATAGAAGGAATACCAGCTGCTATGGATCGTATTGACCATGATGCACAGTTGGCTAGAGTAAAGACAAAACCCCTTGCTATAAAATCGTCGAAGAGTATAGAAAAACGCTCATTTCACTCAGAAAATATTATAGATTTCTGTGATGCTATGTTGTCATATGATTGGGACAATATATTTGCCAAATATGATCACTGCACTTTTGATAATTTCATGTCCAAGATAAAATGGAATATCAATTTATTTTTTCCAATGACTAAAACCAAACGTAAATTGCACAACAGGGTGCCATGGATATCGGATGACTACATTAAGATACAGAGAGAAATTAATGACTTATATGAATTTAAGAGACAATATCCTAATATTGTAGATCAGAATATAATCAATATAAAAATTAAACAAAGAGACAAATGTTTAACAGAAGGAAAAAAGACATACGTAGAACACCGCATCAAGACTGCTAAAAATAAGAAAAAAGAAGTATGGAAAGTGATTAAAGAAGATACTAACAATGATATAAAAGAATGGAGTTGGGAGTTATTAAATAATAAATCGCGAATAACAGATGACAAAATGCCTGATTATATTAATAACTATTTCATTTCAATTGGTAATGATTTAAAATTAAATTATGCTCCTGATAGATTTAAAGCTTTAAATTTTTTGAAACAAACTGTAATGGAACTGCCGGAATATGTGTTTAAGGAGTTTTCCCATGGTGAATTATTAAAACTAGCTAAAGAGAAAATCAATAATTCTGATACAAAAGACATTTTTGATATATCAGGAAACTTCTTTTACCAAATCATGCAACCTTTATCGAATCACATAGCCTATCTAGTTAATAATATTTTATTATCAGAATCGTATCCGAATGATTTGAAAATGTGTCGCCTCACGCCCCTATACAAGGGAAAAGGAGATAAAACAAATGTGCAAAATTACAGACCCATAACTATTGTCCCCACTGTTTCGAAATTAATAGAGTCCTTAATTTCAAGGGAAATAATGACACATTTAGAAAAACATAAAATTCTATCGGAAAGCCAATACGCCTATAGAAAAGGACGATCTACTACAACGGCAGCACATGATTTTGTAGACAAAGTTATTACCTGTATGGATAGGAAGCTAAAGGTTGCTGCTATATTCATTGATTTATCAAAGGCGTTCGACTCTGTAGATCATGAATTACTAGTCGATAAGCTTCAAGTATATGGAATCAGGGGTAAAAGTGAGAAGTTAGTAAAATCATTTTTGACTGATCGACAACAAGTAGTTGAGATAAAAATAGACGGAAAATTACATAGATCTAATCCACAGAAACTTAATATCGGTATACCCCAAGGATCTTCACTAGGAAACACAATGTTTATCGTGTTTTTAAATGACATGGCACATTTAAAATTAAAAGGAGACCTCATTAAATATGCCGATGACACTACAGTTATTGTCTCCGGTAAAAATATCGATGAATTGAAACAAAATATAGCTCTTGACATGGAAACTCTACGTGAATGGTTTGAGATGAATGGTCTGAAATTGAATTCGACCAAAACCAATGTCATTATTTTTAATGCAGTCTCCCCAAAACAACCAGCTGTTGTAGTTCCTACAATCCAAGATACAAATTATATAGAAACTACAAACTTAGTGAAATTACTTGGATTTGAGATTGATCCTGCTCTTACTTGGAAGGCTCACATAAATACCACCTGTGATAAAATGTCTAGAGGAATATACGCATTAATACAATTGCGACCAATTGCTACAGAATGCTATCTCAAAGAGGTTTATTACGCCTATGTCCACTCAAAAATGTCATATGGTATTATTCTGTGGGGTAATTCCACAGACAATGGCCGTATATTGAAAATGCAGAAACGTGCTATTAGGGTCTTAGTAAGTGCCAAACACAGAGAATCGTGCAAAGATCTTTTTAAGAATCTAGGTATTCTTACATCAATATCAGAATACATTTTTGAAATTGTAAAATTTGTAAGAACAAATCTCCATATGTATCAATGCCGCGGAGAACGTAGTGACTTCAATTTTCGAGACAAAAATAGTCTTCTATCTGTAAAGCATAGGTTACACAAGTCTACAAAAAATCCGGTAGTAATTGGCCAGCAACTTTACAACAAACTGCCCAAATGCATTAAAGCTTCTACAAAGTACAGTATATTTTGTTCCAATGTAAGAAATCTGTTGCTGTCTAAGACTTTATACAAAGTAGACGAGTATATTAAAAATGATTATCGTGACTATAAATTAAAATCTTGACTAAACTAATGAATTACACGTACAAATAAACATTATTTATTAATATTTTGATGAGTATAATATAATTTATTACAATTGTTTTGCTAATTATTATTTCTTATATTATTTTATTTTTTGGAATAACTTTTGACGAAGCCCATTTACAGCTGAAATTTGTTTAGTCTAGCCTCTATACAGCTCTTATCTTTTCAAATTCTATGAAATAATCTAATCTACACTGCATTTCTGCGTCAAGAAATACTCATGTAAAACCTGGACGAGTACATGAAGAAAATCATTATTATACCCATTCCATAATAATAGATTTATTTTTGTGTAAATAAAGAATATCTATCTATCTATCTATCATAGTACAAGCTTTGCTTAGTTTGGGGCTTGATGGCGATGTGTTAAATGTCCTCCAATATTTATTTATGTTTTAACATTTATCCTTCATTACGCTGGCAACACATTGCCTGAATGTCAAAGTTGGAGCATCGGAATTGGTCTTCGTCGACAACGACTGGTCATTTATCGCCGGAACATCTGTGGAACTACAAGTTTGTTTGACTTCAATTTCAACTCGGCATCCTGCTACAGCGAAACTTGATCTACCGGTTTGAATGATTTGAATCATTTTTTAAATCACAAAACGCTATTTTAACTTGATTGTATTTAAAAAACATTTTGTATAAAAAATGCAACAACACTCGTGCCACTTTTATATGGTACTAGCGGGCGCGTAGTTCACGTTCCCGTGGGAATACAGGGATAAAAAGTAGCCAATGTCACCCGGGGATAGTGTAGCTTTCCAACGGTAAAATAATTTTTGAAATCGGTTAAGTAGTTTCGGAGCCTATTCAATACAAACAAACAATCAAATTTTCCTCTTTATAATAGTATAGATTTAAGAAATGTGGCCAGAATGCTGGTAGCATTGCCACGCCAGATGGCAATTCTAAGCTTATGATATAATTATATGTCAGCATTCTGGTCTCCTGACGCTTACTGATCTTAACTTTTAAGTCAATGTCCACCACAGAATATGCGTTTATAAAAAAACTAGAAAATCATTAAAACCTTGTAAGGCTTTTCCAAAAAATATTTTCAAGAATTAGGTATAATTTCAAAAGTTCAACCATGAACCTAGGTTTCAATTTCTAGAGATTAAATTTTTTTATGGTTGACAGGCTAGGCGTATGACCACAGCGCACCTGATGTTAAGTGAAGGTGTGGTCGAAGATGGTAAAGCACACCTAGCCTGGAATGGAACTGGCTCTCAAGTAAGGCTGCCGGAACACACCGTTAGATGCTTGGCGGCAGTTTTTCAACTTGAGGGTGATAGCTAGCCAGCCGAGTACTATAATGTGCCCTACCACCATGCTATGGCTTCCTCACGATGTTTTCCTTCATCGGCAGCTCAAGCTCATTGTTGGGGTTTGAACCCACGCCCTTCGGCATGCGAAACTACCGCGCTAACCACTGAGTTATCATCGCTAAACATTAAACTCGTTCATTTCATCATAATTATTGTTATAGTTGATACACTAAGTTTGATTCACGCCCATATCACGACTCTCTCTTTCTATTTCCTCTCTGTACACAAATATAAAGTCATATAAACAGGAACAGTAGACATATTCACTGAACAGATCGCTTGTCTGCCTTATCTGGCTGCCGAATCTTGAGCAGGGGTCTGACAGGCCCTTTCACGGGGTATCTGAGGCGCCTAAACATGAGGCACTTGTATTTTTACGCTTTAAAGTGGAAGAGTACGTGAGGCGACTCGGAAATGAGAAGGGCGAAGAGTTTTTGGGATTATAAGGACCATTCCGAGCTGTGATAAAGAAAAATGGCTCGCGATTTTTAACTTGTCGTATGAGGTATTTTTAGGTACATAATTTTTTTGTTTGACTACAAGACCAGCGCTGGTCATACCACTTAGTATGACCAGTATTATGCTGAGGTGAAGTTTTGTTATTTTAATTAAATTTTGGTCAAATTAAATTTTTAAGTTTATGTCTAATTAGTTCTAGATTAAGTAAGATTACTCAAAGTTCTGTGTATCGCTGCAATGGTCATGGATAGATGTTATCTCTTACCATCAGGAGAGCGTCTCGTTCGTCTCATTACTTTTTTACATAAAAAAAGGCTTCACGTATCGTTAGGTATGACGTAATATGGACTACCGGGTTCCAAGAAAAGGCGTATTCGATGTCAAAGGGAACTCGGCAAAAACACATTCTCTTTTGCTAACCACTGAGCTATCACCGCTACAAATACAAATACCTATGATATTTATTTATTTATTTTGCAACCAATTTCATCAGTTTTAATTTTGTAGCGATGATAGTTCAGTTGTTGGCGCGGTTAGTTCACACGCCGGGCGTAGGCTGTATCACTGCTATGGTCATGGATATGCGTTATCTCTTACCATAAGGATGACGTATCGTTCATCTCATTACTTAGACATACAAAAGAATCTCATCTCCATTTCCCCAGGTCACAAATAATACAGCACATCGAGCACAAGCCAGTTCCCTCACCACTAAATTATCTTTACAACTTCAGATACAATGGAAGCAAAAACAAAAGTTTGCTCTCCATCTCAGGAGTACGTTTTTACCATATTTACACCGCAGTTAAATTCTCATTTCGCTGAGTTGCGGCGCAAATGTGCCGATTTGCTGTCGCTGAGCGATATGGCGATATATTATTACTGAATATTTCATAAATGTAGTCATAATTTCACGTTTATTCGGGTGTAATTTTTCTGCTTTACGCTTCGCGGAAATATAATGGAAGCTATCTGTTAGATTTTGTTTTTGTGACATTCATATATCCGTTACTTGAATTTTCGATCGGGCTTGTAACTTTTATTTTTTGGAAAGAAACATTATTTTTATTATACAAAAAAAACTCGAAAACCTCAAACGGCACTAATATAGTTATTTGCATAGAATGTATCTTTTTGTGCCGTTTGTGGGGGGGGGGGGGGGGGGGGGGGTTTGAATTTAGGTCCGTGGGGGCCGACCGCTCTCGAATTGTATCGGGACCTGGCCAAACGTTAGAGGAGGCTTCAGGTGACCAGAACGCTGGTATCTACTTTGGCTTAGCATTGCCATCCAGCGTGGCAATGCTGCCAGCATTCTGGCCACATATCCCTCCTCTGACGGACTTTTAGATTAAGTTTTTTGTAAAATTTTTGTAAATAGTATTAACTTATGGCTTGTAACTGTATTGACGAAAACAAAATATAAAAAGTATTGAGAACAAAATGTTCTTTTGATGGTTAGAGATAACGTCTGTCCATGGCCATTGCAAGCAGAACTTCTAAGTTACAAAACATCTATAGCATCGCTTCTCTGATGCACATTACTTTGAGACACACAGATTGTCATTTGGTGGTAGATCTCCTTAGCAGGAGGTTGTCTCGGTAAATACAACAGCAATACCAGATGTTTTGCCGCCAAGCAGTAGTGTATAAACATTACTGTCTTCTGGTTTAAAGGGCACTCCATGATGATATACAGAATTTTGGGTAACAAAACAAAGTCAAGGGCATCACTGCTTTGCGCATATGCGTTCTTTATCAATGCCTAAACAGTAATATTATACCAAACTATACATAATTATGTCAAATCCTATAGTAAGCGAACAAAACTCTACTTTAAAACATTATGCGAAGTACAATAATTATGCCAAAGTATTTCTGCCAAACAACAAAGCACTGGCATTCAAACGGTACTGTAATTCCATACATGTCATATCAAGAAGGCCCCATAGAAAAATTGTCTCGTTACTTACCATGATTTACTCATTACCATCCCAAATGTGGGCCATAAAACATTGCGGCCATCCCGCGTGGGCAATGACGCGGTGTGTATAATCGTAAACCTTCACAAGGGCAATCATAAGTTCTCCTCGTTTTCCGGAAGCAAATAGGATAGGCTTGTTTGCTGCTAAACTTGGCGTTTGCGTCAACATACAAACATATCTACATACAAATGTTTAGATATGTGTTTTGGAATCTATATATTTGACTTGTAACTTTGGTACTATTAATAAAGTATTGTTTTGTGATCGCAGTACCAGATATATATTTTTTAAGGTGGTTCGATTTCCATACAAATAATTTTTTGCCATTTATAGACAAATGGAGCATAATTTTACAGTGAAATCACAGCCACTAGCATTTATTTTGGTCTTTGTTTGCGGTAAATCACAATTGCTTGTATAAAATAGTTTTTATACAAGCAAAAAGCATTTTGTCTACACAAATTATAAAGAGGAAAGATTTGATTTTTTTGTTAGTTTGTTTGTATTGAATAGGCTCTGAAACTACTGGACCGATCTGAATAATTCCTTCATGATTTGAATGCTACATTATCACTGAGTGTGAGTGACATAGGCTGTATTTATATTGTTAATCGAGTTTTGGTTTCCCGTGCGAAGCCGGGGCGAGCTGCTAGTATCTATATAAAGAGTGTAAGAGTAGGTATTGTAGTACCTGCACGGTCGTTACGCGACGTGTCCTTGTGATTTATGAAGCACAGGACATATCACAGTGTTTCTCTTATACTCTTCGGGGAGACGGGTAGGGTGACCTGACGTCCGAAAAAGACAAAAAAGAATTCGTAACAATATCCCAAACTCCAAGATTTTTTTGTCGCAGGAATTAATTTCGCTGTTTTTGCTCTGAATAGCTGTCTTTGAAACAAAATAATTCTCGTTACTTTAACGACATTGATGTTGAAGCGTATAAAATATAGTTACCTACTAAAAATAAGACCGCTGACTGTTTTTTTTTTATAATTGTATCACCAATCCGAGGTAGCGATGGTAGCTCAGTGGTTAGCGTGGTTGGATTATGCACCGAAGGGTGTGGGCGTGAAGGGCTTGAGCTGCTGGTAAAAGAAAAAACATCGTAAGGCATAAACCATAACATATCTCTAGTTTTAGTACTCAGCTGGCTAGCTACCAAATTTACCGCCAAGCTCTTAACAGTGTGTTCCGATAGCCTTACTTGAGAGCTGGTTCTTCCAGGCTGTTCTATTCATTCAAGGCTAGGTGTGCCTTACCATCTTCGACCAAGCTATTACTTAGCATCAGGTAAGCTATGGTCAAACACTTCAATAAATAATAAATAAATAAATATCGTAGGACACACACACAGCGCCATCTGACCCCAAACTAAGCAAAGCTTGTACGATGGGAATCAGATAACTGATAAAATACTTAAATACTTTTTTTTTGTAAATACATACTTATAATACATACAGTACACCCAGACACAGAACTTAACTTGTCAAAGAAACAAAAAGCCAATATATGTAATGTTATCTCAAGAGGTTTTCGCATAGACTTGCTTCAAGAAAAACATTCTTTTTATGATTTAAAAGCTAGGTATTTGACCTCAACTCACCTGATGTTAAGAAACGGTGTGGGCTAAGATGGCAATACACACTTAGCCTGGAATGAAACTGGCTTTCAAGTGAGGCTGCCCGAGCACACCGTTAGGTGTTTGGCGGTAGATTTTCAACTTGCTGGTTACCTACTACCATGCTATCGTTTCCTTCATCGGCAGCTTAAGCTTATTATTTGGGTTTGAACCCACACCCTTTAGCATGTAAGCCGACTGATCTAACTACTGAGCTATCATTGCGACGAGAGAAAAGGCAATGTATCTAAAATGGTTTGGTTTATGAAGCGTTTCCCAAGAAGCGATATATGGCAACAGAGTGTCTCTCTGTTTCTATTTTAACGCTCTTTGGAACGAGATAAAAAAAGAAAAAGAGTAATTCTAGGAATCATGGCGTACCTACATAGCAAAGCTTCGAACCGTAGATCGAATCCTCAGATATTTAGTTACATCTACGTCAAGAACGCAATACTTCGCTGTATTTCACGAGAACAAATGGATAATAACTTGTACCTATCTAGCGTCGTATATTTTATTTTGAGTTTATTTCTATTTTCAGATATGTGCTTGCTAAAGCTATCTTTTCATTTCTGCGTAGAAAAAAATATTGTAGCGCTTTTGGTAAATTAGGTAATTATTATTATCATCATTTTTTTTTTTCTTATTTTTTTAATTTTGTGTGGCAGATTTATCTTTGATAACAGCAAAAAACTAACGAGCACTTACGTAGAAACTATTTATTTATATCCTATTTTTGTTGCGATGGGTATCTGCATCATCATCTTTGTGATAGATTTATTATTTATCTACGATATCTACGTTCTAGTGGTAGTGGTATTATCTATGATAATATACCACTTTGAAATTTTATCACTGTATTTACGTAGGTATAATGTTTTATGTATTTGAATTGAAAGCGAATGACGGAAGCCACAGCCACAGGACCGAGGCAGATGACATGTAAAGAGAGAGGCCTATACCCAGCAGTGGGATAAAGAAGGCTGTGGATGATGATGATGATGATAATGACGGAAATCAAAACAAATGAACATTCAGAAGAAATTTTGAAAAGCTGCAGACTGACAGAATTATTTCGATAAAACTTTCGATTAATTCAAGGAAAAGTTTTTCGAGTTTACAACTATCGTAGGGTTGAACATCTCGAATGCCTCTTGAGGCATTCGAGATGTTCAACCCTTCTTGCGCCCAGTAAGATGGCATTATAAAAGCCGCTGTCATTGTTCCGCCCTTAAACGCCCCCGCAATGCAAGTTTTCCAATAAACATGACTCACAAGCCCATATTGAAAATTGCCGATCGCTTAGCCCCCTCGAAAAAACTTCTGGGGTTTATTGATACAGCTCAGCCGGGATCAAAGCGGGTGCTATTAACTAACAAGTTTAGATGGCACGCCGATTTCCAAGAGTTTCGCACTTGTACAACTGGCAAAATAAAGACACAGAACGTAAAAGGTGTCGGAATAAGTTTAAAAGAATAATAAAGTTAAGGAATAGGTTTAGAAGGAGCGAGAAAGCTCTTGTGGCTACTTTTCGTAAATGGCTATCGTTTTAGGTTGTTATGTTACTCGTAGGAGCCGTTTTTGCAAATTCCGAAACTAGTTTTAAATCTAAGATATTATTATATTCCACGACATTTTGATTTAAGTTTTTTTTTTATGGTTGACAGGCTAGGTGTTTTGACCACAGCTCATCTGATGTTAAGGGAATGTCGAAGATGGTAAAGCACACCTAGCCTGGAATGGCTCTCAAGTGAGGCTGCTGTAACACACCGTTAGATGCTTGGCGGCAGATTTCCATCTTGAGGGTGGTAGCTAGCCAGAACTACAAAGTTATGAGGCTATCATTATGTGAATTGACGCATGGGACAAAATTAATCATTACCTTTTATGCGAATACTAAATATTAGTTAAAAATACGAGAAAAGTAAAATTATGCATTCATTACTTGGTGACTATTGAATATTAAAATTGTGTACAATTTGTATTCTGTTTCTTTGGCAAAATACAATGTTATGTAATTCTTCGAAATTGTCGAAGAATTTTGTTCCAATGTGACCGCTATTTGCTAATTTTTTGTTACAATTTGGCGATAAATCAAAAGATTCGTCTCGATTTATAGTGAAGAAACCGCTGGCGTAAGATACTTTCCTGTTTTATTTAGAACTCGTTATTTTTGCTAAGACTTTTGACAATATACAAGAGTTTGAAAGTCGAAAGCTGTAGCGTTAAATCATCGGAGTTAATCATAAGTATACCTACTCTGATTTAATGTTTTGTTTTCAAATAAAAATGATACGATAAATACATAAATCACTTTTAACTTGTTTAAGTTGTTTTTATCACACTTCAGTAGCCAGTAGTAGTCAGTAGTAGTTCTATAATTCTACTTTTTTTTTTGTTTTGGCGTCGCATTTTGAGCATTTGCCAGTGTCAAGTGTTTTATATTTTCATGTTTCAAAAGTTAAATAAGTTGCCTCGTAGCTAGTTATAGTCAAAGTCCAGTCTTGGTCAAGTACAGTCCATGTGAGTCAAGTCCGGTCATGCTTTAGTAAAGTAATAGTGACTTTATCATAAAGCTTTGATAGAGTTTTGGAAGCAACACAAATCATGTTTCACTACATTATATCATTTACCCACACTCGTACTTGTGATTAAAACACCATCATTTTTATGCATAAACACTCGACAAAACACTAGTTTTGTAAAAAAATACAACGTGGCGACACGACTCTTTCCGCGTTCCCGCCAAAATTCTTCTACATATTATATGCACGCCAAAATCATACTCTTTGCTGCAAATTTTCTGATTAATAATATATGTATGAGTGCTACGCTCTGTTCTCAAGTTCGATAAGTACCTATTTACAGCGAAATCATCGGAACAGGAAACAATCTCGGTGGGCATCGCGCCAGTTCGATATTTGCGACTGTCGCAAACAGATTTATCACTTCGGAACAATCCAAGTCACACGAATGAATAGCTGGACTATCGAGAATACGAAAACCTATTAAACCTACCAGTAGGTACAGATACGTAATCTCATACAAATATTGGTACAACGGTTTATTGAAATATTTTATAGTATTTTATATATAAGTGAGATGGCGCCACTCTCTATGCATGTTTCGTACCGTGTTAGCTTTACGTTGAACAATTCGTAGTAGTGATGCGTCAAACCAATAGATGACGCTTTTTAATTAACATTTTCGTTCGTGATGATTTCTCGTGGTGTCTTTTACTCGATCGGTAACAGTTCGCAAGCAGCTTTGCGAGTTTTTTTTGGCGGGAACGCGGAAAGAGTCGTGTCGAGCGCCAAAGCAGCGATGCCCCTGGACTTTGTTTTGCTGCTCAAAGTTCTGTGTATCGCTGCCATGGTCATGGACAGGCGTTATCTCTTTACCATCAGGAGAGCGTTTCGTTCGTCTCATTTCATTAATATATTTATTTAAAAAAAATGAGTATTGCATTTCTAAGTACCTACGTGTATTATTATTAATTTTAATACTATGATCATTCTAAAGACGAACAGTTTTGGAAAATGTATGAAATACACATATATTATGTATACCTAGATTTACCAACAAAGTATCTATCTATCTATTAAAACGAAGTTTACTTAAACATTGTTGCAGAATATTTTAAATCAATTTACTTGTAAAAATACAAGCTAAAATTTTTTTTTTATTCGATATCATAACAGTAGCCGTAAAAGTAAACGGTACCAATTAACCTGGCGATAGCGGACGGCGTCGGGCGGCAGTGTAGTATGGAAATGAAGCCGAGTGAAATCTCTTATCAACCTCGTCTCACTGGCATTGCTCGGCGCTGGTTGGGATAGATAAGAGAGAACGTAGTCTTTATGGTTAGAAAATACAGTCGCTCTCGACTAAAATGTACAAAAAGCAAAAATACAGCTAAATGCACAAATTTAATTTTTAAAAAAAATTTACTTTTAAAAACTCGATTAGGTATAAATTATTTATCTCTAACATTATTAGGTTTTGTACACCAATTGCATGGAATTCAATCTCAGTCCTATAGCACTACGTGATATTTAAAACTATCACTGACTCTTAAAAAGGGATACTTAATTCATTATATTTTGTAGTGATTATAGCTTAGAGGTTAGCGCGGTCGGTTCACACGCCGATGTTTAAACCTTACACACAACCTTAGAAACAGTTCGACAGCCTTACACAAGTGCCAATTCCATTCCAGGCTGGGTGCGTTTACCATCTTCGACCACACAGTTCAAATCTGCACTAAATTTTGCATGTTGGACTTTACTTCGGAACCGTCAAGACTATTATGCTGTACGAACAGTTACGTATACGGAACAGTTACGTTACGGAAAATACGTACCATTTGGTACGTATTTTCCGTAATCGATTTTAAAATTATTTAATTGTTAGAATCAGAATCTCCAAATCTGTCGCCTTTTTTTTTCATCTTTATTTATTTTAGAGGAGTTGAGTCACCCCATAATACACTAATCTACAATAATATTTTTTTTAACATATACTTATACACTACTTTTATGTACTTTTAACAGCATTTTGGCTTCCTCTGAAGCTGGTGAAGCCAAAATGCTGTTACAACATCCTACATCATAACAATACTATTAACACAACGAAATAAATCTCGCCTTTGCGCCTCGTTCCGGACACATTCCATCAGCACATGATGCACGTCTTCCACGATCTCACTTGCAGTGCAGTTCGGTGAATCGGTCACTCCCATCAGGTCTTTAAACTTGTTTGATAGAATGTGTCCGAACCGAAGTATCATCAACAGTACGATATCTCTTCTGTTTATATTTACATCTGTCGACTTTGAACGGATCAAAGGTTTAAGTCTAAAATGTTAAAGCTCTCGTACTAACGTGAAAGAACAATGGTTGTTCGATTTATTCGCTTCGCGTAGCATCGTGTCACGTTGCCGCGTTCGTCACTCACGTTGGACAACGGATAACATGCACTAAAGCTATTCTCAACGGTTATTTAGTTAAATAACAGCGGCTACAATCCACCGTACGAAAAAGAATCTGTCGTATGTTACTTGGTATAATATAACATTATTTTTTCCTTTTCTATGATGACAAATATAAAAATAAATCCAGTTAATATCATGCAAACGTTTGTATTGCACCAAAGCAGTGCAGAGCATAAAAACCACCATTAAAATTAATCATCACCAAACCACAGCCAGCACAGAATAAAACGATTTTACCGCAAATTTAGTTGAATCGTTCGTGTAAGGTTTAATCTGAGCGAAATTAAATTTCCGGACACGTTGATATTCCGTGCTTAATATTGCACAGAATTGCAGTTTTAATATTACAAAATGTACAACTGTACATTAAAGAGTTACATTTTTTTCGATTGAAAGTCACTTTTAGTTAAATTTTGTCATCATACAAAACGGCGTGAAGGACCATTTTTTTAATTTATACCATTTCCAGATTCTTCTTCTTTGATTTTGGCGTCGCATTTTGAGCATTTGCCAGTGTCAAGTAATTTATACAAAACATTGACGATAAATGTTTGTCCTGTCTATATGATTTGTATGAGTTACATTTTTTTTTAATGTAAAAGTATTGACACGAACGAATCGCTTTCCTGATGGTGAGAGATAACGCATGTCCATAACCATTGCAGCGATACACAGAACTTTGAATAGCAAACAAAGTCCGGGGCATCGCTGATTCGGCGTTCATGACTTTGAGACTTTCGATGGTTAGGTTAGGTTACTTAGGGGCTGCGGGATGTGAGGAGTGCCGGTGTTCTGACCCGTCGCATGGAGACCACGGGCGTGCAGACGTCTGACGTTCTTTTTATGGTGTTGGTCTCCGAGGTGGATGACGATGTGTGACGAGGTGTTCCGACACATCGTCTTCGTGGCAAGAAAGCCTGGGATCCGAGATGGTGTCCGCGGGGACAAGCGCTGTCGAGGCCGCGGTAGAGTGCGAAAGCGTGTCCGCAGCTCGACACAAAGCGCCGAGGTGGAACACTCCAGGGTTTTTAGTGGGGAGGCCGTCATTAGGACGGAGATTCCCGCATAACCCCCGTGCCCGCCTCAGGGCCGGTGGTATACACAAAGTATTTTCCCAGGAAAAAAAAATGTTAGGTTACTTATCCAGAATTTTGTCTTGGTTTCCTTGACAGTGATTTCCGAAATAAATCAGTTTGTCTTATATGCCCGTTATTGTATTGAACACATAGTTCCACACTGTGTTTTCTGTAACAGGCACCGCCAGAAACAGTCGCGTACACTTCCTAACTAGAAAGCAAACAGAAACAGTTATCGGAACGTGATCGGAATGCTCTGGCAACACTTGCCAACTTATTGCATTTAAATTGGCAACAATCGCAGATTGTGCACTTGACGTACCGGTATTGTTATTCGAACAGTGTTGCCATTTTAATAACGTTGTTGTTTGATTTTGTGAGGCTACCGGATCATACCGTTACATGCTTGGCGGCAAAATTTAAATTTGAGAGTAGTAGCTAGCCAGCCCAGTATTAAAGAGTACCCTACCGCCATGCTATGGTTTCCTCACGATGTTTTTGCTTCACCGGTAGCTCAAGCTCATTGTTGGAGTTTGAACTGACTGCGCTAACCACTGAGCTACCATCGCTTTCTTTCTGTCAATGACAATTTGAGAATACACGGAAAAAAAAGAGTCAAAGAGGTTTCTTTCGATCAAAACATTTGGTTTGCTTGAACATATTTCTTTCAGTCAAAGAAATTGTTTTAAAATACAATGATAGGATATTGAACTAAATTGGTAACTTTCTTGATTGAATATAGCAATATTACTTTAACCTGAACCAAAACATCGTTGTTTCAACACAATAAATCTTACTTGCCCGAAACTAACCCGAATTTTTGTTTTAATACTTTAATTTAGTTGTTACAAAAATGTATGGTATCGGATCAACTAATTTGATGATCTTATATGAAATAGAAGAAAAAGCTAAAGGAAAGTAATAAAATGTTACCTTAATGTTACATTTGATTAAACTAAAAATACATTTGTCTTGGTTCAAATACACAATGTTATTGTCATGAAGTTCTCGTTACTATTTTAAAGAGTGCTGATGCTCCAATACAATAAATTTAGTTTGTCTGAAAATATCCTTAATAATTCATCAACGTGAATTCGAATTCGAACTCGAACGTGTATTCGAACTCGAACTCGAACGTGAATTCGAACTCGAACTCGAACGTGAATTCGAACTCGACCTCGAATGTGAATTCGAACTCGAACTCGAAAGTGAACTCGAACTCGAATGTGAATTCAAACTCGAACTCGAACGTGAATTTGAACTCGAACTCGAACGTGAACACGAACTCGAACGTGTATTCGAACTCGAACTCGAACGTGAATTCGAATTCGAACGTGAACTCAAACTCGAACGTGAACTTGAACTCGAACGTGAATTCAAACTCGAACGTGAATTCGAACTCGAAAGTGAACTCGAACTCGAACGTGAATTCGAACTCGAACGGGAATTCGAACTCGAACTCGAACGGGAATTTGAACTCGAACTCGAACGGGAATGTGAATCCGAACTCGAACTCGAACGTGAATTCGAACTCGAACGTGAATTCGAACTCGAACGTGAATTCGAACTCGAACGTGATTTCGAACTCGAACGTGAATTCGAACTCGAACGTGAATTCGAACACGAACTCGAAAGTGAACTCGAACTCGAACTCGAACGTGAATCCGAACTCGAACTCGAACGTGAATTCGAACTCGAACGTGAATTCGAACTCGAACGTGAATTCGAACTCGAACGTGATTTCGAACTCGAACGTGAATTCGAACTCAAACGTGAATTCGAACACGAACTCGAAAGTGAACTCGAACTCGAACGTGAATTCGAACTCGAACTCAAACGTGAATTCGAACTCGAACGTGAACTCGAAGGCGAACTCGAATGCGAACTCGAACTCGAACTCGAACGTAAACTCGAACTCTACTAGGTTCTTGTACTTAAGGCTATACGGTGTATACCCACTCTATCCACTAATGTATCCGACGCTGTTCGTGCTGGTTGGATATAATAAATTAGAGGTGAGAAGAGGATGGGGGCTCGCATATTATTTAATGAGAGTGTTCCGAGGCGCTTTATCGAACCCAGACATACTAGGGATGATGGGGCTGTCCGTGCCGGACGCGTATGCGGCGCGCCGCCGCCGGCCGCGACTGTTCGCGGTGCCGCGTGCGAGGACTAACTTGCTTGCTAGGTCGCCATTAGTCAGGACTTTACAAACACTAAATCGAGTTGCAGATAAAATAGATATATTTGTATGCTCAGTTTCCGACCTTGAAAAATGTGTATTGTATGATTTATGTTACCTATAGTTGACCATGTATTATAATTATTTAGCTGACTATGAATTTAATTGAGAATTATTATTATTATAATTATTTTATTTGACATAATGGATTATATAATTGACATTAACAATAATTGACTTTTACATAACAAAAATATAATTTACTAACAATATTGAATTAGGATAAAAACCTGTAATGATAATTTTTAGTTTTTTGGAATAAATGAAATGAAATGAAATGAAACTCGAAAGTGAACTCGAACTCGAACGTGAATTCGAACTCGAACTCGAACGTGTATTCGAATTCGAACTCGAACTCGAACGTGAATTCGATCTCGAACTCGAAAGTGAACTCGCACTCGATCTTGAACGTGAATTCGAACACGAACTCAAACGTGAATTCGAACTCGAACGTGAACTCGAAGGCGAACTCGAATGCGAACTCGAACTCGAACTCGAACGTAAACTCGAACTCGAACTCGAACTCGAACGTAAACTCGAACTCGAACGTGAACTCGAACTCGAGCGATTTTTTTGTTAGATTATCGCCAGCTATACTATTCTTCATACCGCAGCACAATAATATTTAGGTATACACTACAACAACACAACAAAAACAAAGGAAAAGTAGATTTCATTATTTCTGGTGCATATAAATAGCTTCAATCTCTACATAGTATAAAACAAAGTCTGTACGCTTAATCTTTTAAACTACGCAGAGTATTTTAATGCGGTTTCTATCAATAGACAGAGCGGTTCAAGAGGAAGGATTCTATATATACCTTATACAATACTACATATGCACCACATTATTGTCTACATTACACCCGTACGAAGCCGGATTGCTAGTCCCACTAATATTATAAATGTGAAAATTTGGATGGATGTATGGATTGATGTCTGTTACTCTTTCATGCAAAAACTACTGAACGAATTTGGATGAAATTTGGTATGCAGGTGGCTGAGTCCCTGGTTTAACACATAGGTTATTTTTTATCCCGGAAACATGTAGCGGGTAACACCGCGGGGCGCAGCTAGTTTACCTATAAAGAGTTATTGAATTACAACTCACAAACGCTAGTTGAATTTTACTTAGGTTCCATTTATTTTATAACCTTAAACATAGTAGCTAAAAGCTTCTAATTAATTTGATTATTAACTAAACTGTCGTTCATGGATCGCTGAGCTCGTCCATTAGATGCATAGAGGCTAAATCTAGCGATGTCAGTTCGCGGTATACCGAGACATGGAGAGAATCTATATTATACATAGCATAGTTAACTGTGAGTTAAACTGTCATAACATAGTTAACGACACCAGGATTTGAAATAACAGTACTACTTTACAGAGTTATCTCTTTCAGTTAAACTGAAAGAGATTGAGAAGGAGTTATTCAGTTCTGCGCCCCGCGGTGGTAACCGCTACATTTTTTGGTACAAAAAGTAGCATATGTAATCCAGGGTGTCAGCTACCTCCATACCAAATTTCATCCAAATCCGTTTAGTAGTTTTTACGTGAAAGAGTAACAAACAACCATCTATCCGTTCATCCAAATTTTCACATTTATAATAATGATATGCATTATGCATTTAGTGTACATATAAACCTTCCTCTTGAACCACTCTGTCTATTGATGGAAACCGCATTAAAATCCGTTGCGTAGTTTAAAATAATATCTAAGCGTACAGAATTTGTTCATGCAAATCCGTTTAGTAGTTTTTGCGTGAAAGAGTAACAAATATCCATCCATCCAAACTTTCACATTTATAATATTAGTAGGATGGATAGTAGAATAAGACAGCGGTTGGTGCGCGGGCCAATTGAGACCAAATAGAGAGCAGAGATACGCCGGTACGCTTTGGAACCCTTCTTTCTCTGTCAGGAATAATAAATCCCGCATAAGTCAAAACAAAAAATCTCATATACTGTATTGCTAGCAGCGTCCTACATCCCAGCAATAACACTACTTAGAAACCACAGAGACAGTAAAAATTCTGTAAGAATGAGAATTATATTTTTGTCTATTAATATTTACATAAATGAATATCTTGAACAGGTTCACCCATTAAAAGGTCACCGGTACGCGAATACCGTCAGTAACATTTACGACTTCGACCTAAAACTAAACTACAGAATGCGTACAACTTGTTGTCGATATATTTTCCTAAGTAAAAAAGTTTGGAAGTCAGTAACATGTTTTACTACACTTTTTTATGTGTTCTTGTTTATAGTGTACCAAATAAATTACTATAAATGATCAACAAGCTGTTATTTTAACTATATTTTATGACAATTGTGCTTAAGTTTTAATTTATACGCAACATCCACGCGACTGCATAACGTATGTCTGCACAGTAAGGTTGGTTTTTTTATGTGAAACTAATGAGACGAACGAGACGCTCTCCTGATGTAAAAGATAATGCATGACCATGGCCATGACCATTGTTATTTACATTTCATCGAGAAGACTTTACAAGAATATTCTATTATTAGCTGCGCCCCGCGGTGTTACCCGCTACATGTTTTCGGGATAAAAAAGTAGCCTATGTTTTAATCTAGGGTGTCAGCTACCTCTAATATCCTCCATATCAAATTTCATCAAATTTCATTCCGTAGTTTTTGCGTGAAAGAGTAGCAAATATCTATCCATCCATCTATCCAAACTTTCATATTTATAATATTAGTGGGATTTTGGTAAAGGAAAAACGATATCTCGTGAAATAATGATTATGATAAATCTTCCTCTAAGTTCTTTCTTCTTTCCATTTCTCTGCAAAATTATGAATTATTATGTAGTTATGAATTTGCAGCAAAATATGCAGAATATGCAGAATGCATTGTAAAATATGCAGAATGCATTGCAGAATATGCAGCATGCATTGCAGCGATACACAGAACTTTGCGTAGCATAACAAAGTCCATGACATCAAGGCAAAAAACATCTAACCAATCCAGCTAAGTTTAGCGATAAGTTGCAGCAGACACATACAAACTGCAGAGGTTACCTACTGCAGAACCAGCGGAACCCTCCGCATTTCTCTCGGAAGACAGTGAAGTTCGTTTAGTTAATTTCCCTTGTTTACTGCAGTGAGGTTGCCGAGATTAAGCGTCGACAGACCTTGACAAATACTTGTACACACGACGGAAAACTTGAATCATTAGTCTTAGGAACAACCAAGACGTTTGTTCTGCTAATGGAGGAGGCATGTTAACTTATACGCCTTTCCGTAAAAGGTTTTTAATGAAGGTCTTTATTGGTCTTTAGATGTTAAATGATGATTTTAATTATGGCACTGTCACAATGAAAAGCATAAGTGATTTCGAAATTGTTTTTGCAAAACACTAAAATTCCTTAACAGGAGTTTGTCTGGATTTAACAAATTTGACAACAACTTATTAATTAAAAACCTAATCTTTAGAACTTTAGAACCTAATATTTATAATCTTTACCTAATTAGGTTTTCAATTAATAAGTTGTTGTCAAATTAGCTAAATTTAAATCCTCATCACTGTTGTAACCGGAACGACTGTTAGGCGGAAACAAACTAAATATATAGGTATACCTTGAATATTCGAAATGAACTTCCGCAAAGTAACGCCTGAATCAATCAATTATCTAGAAAAATAATTGATAGATTACACTTACCTAGTACAACGAAGTTCTGTTATAAGGTAGATAAATTATCTGAATCTGAATACGATTTTTAAGAGCAGTAAGATTTTAGTTATTTGTAAGATTGAAAGTATTTTTCATAGCTCTGTGTGTGGACAAGGCTTGTAAGCGGAAACCGTGAGATTATTGGATGCCAGAGCACGCGGGAAGTTATCAGTCACGACTCAGCTGGTCCTCTGACAGCAAATGATCGCTGTCATGTTTGCCAACCTTTTTTGTAGTGTCGCGTAAAAGCGACATAATTACGCGATTTTGTATCTAGCCAACAGTAACAGCAGAGTGCAATTCGTATTCTACGTTATCTCTAAGTAGAATAAAACAAAGTCACTTCCCGCCGTCTGTACGCTTGGATATTTTAGACTACGCAACTGATTTTAATGCGATTTCCATCAATAGATAGAGTGGTTCAAGAGGAAGGTTTATAAGTATGATAAATGCATATAAACCACGTTAATATCTACAGTGCACTCGTGCAAAGCCGGGGACGCTAGTCTCTACATAGTATAAAACAAAGTCGCTTCCCGCCATCTGTACGCTTAGGTATTTTAAACTACGCAAAAGATTTTAATGCGGTTTCCATCAATGGCCAGAATGATTCAAGAGGATAACTACATTCTCTGAGTACATTATTTGTAAAAACTTTTTTTTTTACAAATATGTAAAAAATACAAATGTACGATGTTTTTCTTCACCGTGTTTTATATATAAGTTTACAATTTTAAAAACTGACTCCATGACTCTTAAGCCACCAAAACACACTGCTCCAATGAAACAGCGAAGTTTCGGAGTAAACGAAAATATTGGTATTGGTAGGGTTCTTCCTAGTACTCAGCTGGCTAGCTACCACCCTCAAGGTGAAATTCTGCTGCCAAGCACCTAACAGTGTGTTACAGCAGCCTGACTTGAGAACCACTTCCAGTCCAGGCTAGATGTGTTTATCATCTTAGACCACACCGCCACTTAACAACAGGTGTGCTGTGGTCAACACTTAGCTTGAACAAAATTAACAAAAATAATAAAAGAAGAACTATGTATGTTTGTTACTCTTTCATGCAAAAACTACTGAACGGATTTGCATTAAATTTGGTATGGAGGTAGCTGAGACCCCGGATTAACACATAGGCCACTATTTATCCCGAAAACATGTAGAGGGTAACACCGCAAGGCGCAGCTAGTTAATTATGAATATACATTATACTGAACAAATTGTGTGAAAAGAAAAGTATAAATATGTAAATTACATACATAAAGAATTAAAATGATAAAACAGTTAGTTTATGTTAGTTCTAACCCTTAGATTACCTTCTCTACTATTTTACGTTCCTGGTGGTAAGAAAGCTTCATTTCAACAAGACTGTTCATACATTTTGCACCACCTGTTACCGGCACTTTACATCTGTACGATTCTTGGTAAGCGCGCTTGCCGTCTGTTTATTTTATACAGCCGATGTAGATATTTGATAGATCTCCTTCCCGGAAGGTCGTTTATATACCACCACAATATAAATAATAATAAATAAATATCATAGGACATTACACACAGCGCCATCTGACACCAAACTAAGCAGAGCTTGTGCTATGGAAGACAGATAACTCATAGAATACTTAAACACTTTTTTTTTTTTGTAAATACATACTTATAACTTCTGACTTCCATCACACAAGCTCTGCTTAGTTTGGGGCCAGATGGCGCTGTGTGTAATGTCCTACGATATTTATTTATTATTATTATTATTTATAATACATACAGTACACCCAGACACAGAATAAACATCGATGTTAGTCACACAAATGTTAGTCCTGAGTGGGAATCGTCGTCGTTATAAGATATAGCTGCGTCCCGCGGTGTTACCCGTTACATGTTCTCGGAATAAAAAGTAGCTTGTGTTAACACAGGGTGTCAGCTATCTCCATACCAGATTTCATCTAAATCCGTTGAGTAGTTTTTGCGTGAAAGAGTAACAATCATCCATCCATCCAAACTTTCGCATGTATAAAATTAGTGGGATTCTACCGCAAAGCTGAAGTGAATAAGCATTACTTTGTTCTGGTTTTTAAAAGTACTAGACACATTAATGTTCTTATTAGACAGCCCTTGGTTTATTGGTAGTATGTCTGCTTCGAGAGCCGTAAGGCGTGGGTTTGATTTCCACCCAGGACAAACAATATATGCTATGCAAATGGAAGCAAAGCAAATGTTTGTTCTGTGTACTGTATGTATTATAAGTTTGTATTTACAAAAAAAGGTATTTAAGTATTTTATCAGTTATCTGACTTCCATAATACAAGCTTTGCTTAGTTTTGGGTGAGATGGCGCTGAGTGTAATATATATGGTTTAAGACATTTATTTCTCATAAAAATTACAAATTCACTTAACTGAGAAATACAAGCTATTCTTAGGTAGTTATGGACAAGTATTACAAGCAACGAAACTTAAATATCCTGTATTTTTTATTTTTATTTTATTATAATTGTAGAAAACATCGCCAGGAAACCTTTAAGGCGTACAGTGGTTGAATACGTCTGCAAAAAAATAAAACCTAATTGGGAACCTTCTCATTTTTTAAATCAATTGTAAAGTAAAAAAACCTTAAATTAATACTATTTACAAAATTTATACAAAAAACTTAATCTAAAAGTCCGTCCGAGGAGGGATATGTGGCCAGAATGCTGGCAGCATTGCCACGCTGGATGGCATTGCTTAGCTTTTGACCAAAGTAAATACCAGCATTCAGATCACCTGAAGCCTCCTCTAAACGTTTGTAAAGTTATGTTTTGTATGAAAAAAAGTTTCACAACTTTAAAGTACTTGTCCAAGAACAAACTTGCCCTGCCGATGATTGATAGAGAAAACATTAATCTCAAACGGAAACAACGAGAAATTAAATATATTTGTCACTGTCATGGCGTCGCGAGGAAATACAAGCGGAAACAATGCGGACGTTTTATATCTCAAAGCGAAACGGTTTATGGACGACAAGACCTATCATAGTTGCTGGAACGCTTTACTTGTGTTACCATACTGCTACGAATATTATTTACAGTGTCTGTTTTAGTATACGCCACACGGGATAACTGTTAAAGTAAAACGCATCTAGGGTTCTCTACACAATATACCTTCCATAAAAATGTTCCTTAACATTTTTTTCGTTGCCTTGATTTTCATTCATCTATCAAATATGACATGATTACAAAAAAAAAGTGATGAATATACATTATATGCCTGTTGGTTCATTGGTAGTATGTCAGCTTTAGGAGCTGTAAGGCGTGGGTTCGATTAAGTGGGTTCCTCAAATCTCTTTATTCTTTGCTCAAATGTCAACTGCCCAAAAAAATCTCACATTATGTGTTTAATACGAACTTAATTATCCTTGCCAATCTATTCTTAGTCCCAACGGCGGTTCTATCCCCATAACTCACTAAATACACTATTATACTAAGGGTTAATGACTTAACCCTTACAATAGCCCTTTGTTCTAGGCCCGGTAATCGCCTATAAAAATAATTATTATAGTATAAGATAGTATCATAATCTGGGCGTAGGTTTAGGCCTGATTATACAAGGTGCCCGCCCGTAAGCGGATTAAAAACATTAGCTTTGATATTATATCGGGAATAGGATATAATAATGAATGAAAAGATAAGTTTCGGCAGTCTAGTTGGGAGACCGACTGGCTTCCAAGGAGGTCTTAGATCTTTCGAATCCCGATGCATGCATCCCTTGTGTTTTCTCAGCTGTCTATGTATTGTCGATAACTTCAAACGGTGACGTTATAAACACGTAAGTTTCCAAACCATTGTGTGGAAACTTATGTTCGAAAGTTCAAGATATGTGAAGTCTGTGTACTAGTGGACTATGGCTAAACTGGGGAAGAAGCTTACGCCCAGTAGTGGGAAAGTTTATAAAAACAGAGCTGATTCGGATAGAATAACAAAAAATAAATATGAAAAGAAAAGAAGCAAAAATCTGATTTTCTGAACATTACATAGAACATTCGAGTACGTCTACTATGATTACAATTTTCACTTACTAAAGTAATGCTTTCGTTTTCTTGAGTTTTTAAGCCGAACCAACGAGCGCTAACAAAAACTGTATCTGTAAAAAAATCTCAAAAAAAGGGTTTAAATATTTTTTAAAACAAAACGAGATTAAAAAAATGAACTTACACGTTTTAATCACCTGTGATATCTCTATCTATTTTGTAAATCTTTGAAAATGATTTGTACTTTACTATTTTGTAGTTTTAAAAATCGCCATACTCAAATAAGATGCCAGGGGTACGCTACCTTTGGCTTGAATTTTTTTTTAAATTACATTTAATATAAAAAATTATGCCACACTTGAAACAAATCCAAAATAGTCTAGATATTAACTGAAGAGGAAAAAAGTACTTGACAATGAAAATGATAACACCTATCTTGATATTTTTAAGAAATTGATCAGTATTTGACATAGCGCGTGCAAATATTTATCAAAGTGATTGTATGAAATGGAAAGAAAATGAAAGTTGAATATTTTTAGGGTTCCGTTTACAAAGGATATAAACTAACTTTCGACTATAGGATACTTATAAAAACTACAAAGTGGTGAGTTAAAATATTTACAAAATATGATGTGTTATTATACCGTACTTTCTACTGATATTGGGCGAGTACATAGGGTTGTAGGCAGTCTAAGGCAGCTTTTACGTAGTCATAGCCCAAGTTTTGCTTAGTTTGGGGTCAGATGGCGCTGTGCCTATGCGTATCATAAATATGCGTTACCTTTTACCATCAGAAGAGCGACTTATTCGTCTCATTGCTAAAAAGAAATGAACATGCACTGACTGGGATTGATTCACTGACTTCATGATTTTATGCTATCTTCATTCACACACAAACAAACACACATAAGTATTCTTTTTTTATATTATGGTAACATTTTAAATATGACTACGGAACTCCTGACGGAAGCACGATTCGCTCTTGATAAAAATGTTGCTTTCTGCTCTATCTCTAGTACTTTATAGATTATTTTTAAAATTGCAAAAACATACTTGAGTTTTATCAACGCCCCCCCTATGTTTGACAATAAATTTCAGATAATGATAAGCAATGATCTAACGGTATTGCAGTAGCTCAGCTGACAAACTCAGAATATAAAAGGTCAAACAGATTTAAAGTTTTGACAATATTGCAAATCTTCTTAAAGACAATTTCACAATGATTCGTAGCACGAGTACATTGTAAGTTTAATTTCATTTTTAAATTCACGATTCATTATTTTATTATAATAAATTATATGGGTTTTTGAAATTTTACACAAAATAAAACGTGTAATGATACTAAATATAATTACACTGTCAATTTTTGTAATAAAAGTTGTGTAATTTTTTTTATTTTAACTTTAGCATCATTCAGTGTAACTATGCTTGTAATTTATATGTGGCAGCGAATAATAATATTATATGATTTAATTAAAGACAAAAAAATTGAAATTTCAATAGTAGCATTAAAAATCTGCCGCCACGCATATAACGGTGTGTTCCGGCAGCGTCACTTTAGAGCTAATTCTATTCTTGGCTAGGTGTGTTTACCATCTTCGACCACACCGTCACGTAACTTCAGGTCTGCTGTGGTCAAACACCTAGTCTGTAGACGAAAAAAAAGTAAGAAAAATATTGTTACAGAATTTTACTCCTCGGGACTACGTTCTGTGGATGCTCTGCAATTAATAAGGCTATAAGAGAAGATGTAAGAAGTTTCCCGGAAGGTTTCTTATTCGGCACCGCTACTGCCTCTTACCAGATCGAAGGTGCTTGGGATGAAGATGGTAAGAAAAATCTATACAACAAGACTACAAGTTTATACAATAACTACGTTAAAATTTGAAACAAAACCTTCATACATCTCCATCGTTTTGTAGGAACCCGTAAAGTCGCTAGGAATAAAAAAAATGAGAAATGCGCACTTTTACACTACTGGTTGGGTAAGCTTGCGCAGGTAATGTAACACTGTGCAGGTAATGTAACACTGCGCAGGTAATGTAACACTGCGCAGGTAATGTAGCCAGACCATGTCATTAGCATAAATTACAAATTATGTGACACCCACATTATCTGAGCAGAATGGCTGGAAAATAATGGTTACGTAGTGAAAACAAACGATCTAAATGCAGTACCCTTCAAACTTGACTACAGTAACATTTATACCTACCTACTAATATTTATAACTACCTACCTACAACCTAGGGAGATTTGCCTTCTGGTAAAGTATAAATGTATTTTTAAAAGGGCTCTGGCTATCTATACAAAGTATTGTATTTCAGGAAAGGCACCTAGCATCTGGGATCACCTGGCACACACCAACCCCTGTGCAGTTCTGGACTGTTCCAACGGAGACATAGCGGATGACTCCTACCATCTATACAAAAGAGACGTGGAAATGATGAGGGAACTGGGCATCGATTTCTACAGATTTTCATTGTCCTGGCCACGAATTTTGCCAACAAGTTTTCCCGATCAAATAAACGAGAAAGGCGTAGAGTTTTATAGCAACATGATAGATGAAATGCTGAAGTATAACATAGAGCCGATGGTCACGCTGTTCCACTGGGATTTGCCGCAGAAGCTGCAGGAGTTGGGTGGTTGGGCCAACCCTCATATCGTGGACTGGTTTGGAGATTACGCGCGTACGGTGTTCACACTCTTTGGGGACAGAGTTAAATACTGGATAACAATGAACGAGCCTCAAGTTGTTTGCAACATGGGTTATGGAGACGTGAGGATGGCTCCATTGTTGGATATTAAGGGAGTAGCTGACTATATGTGCACGAAGAATATTTTAATGGCACACGCAAAAGCCTACCATATCTACAATGAAGAGTTCAAGCCCAAATATGGCGGTATAGTCTTCATCGCATTCAGTGCTCAGTGGTATGAGCCAGTCACAGAAAATGATATCGAAGCTGCACATGATGCTAATCAATTTCATGTAAGTGGAATTTCGAATAATAATTTATTCGTGCAATTTTCTCTATCGTTAGATTGATAAAGATGTGATATGCGAAGCTTATTCTGTTGTTCTTTTAGATGTTTATTGTAATGGTATCATTAGTAGCACGTGTATTTTGACAAAAATTTTAATTGGCTCCTCAACTTTCCGGTTACTTACAATTTGAATATACTTATCCTACTACTAATATAAATGTTTGGATGTTTGATATTAAATCAAACGATTAGATCGAATAGATTTGATATCAATCAAGCAAAAAAACTGAACGAATTTGGATAAAATTAAACGTACATATAGTTTATTACCTATATTAACATTTAGGATACTTTTAATCCTGGAAAAATTTTAGGTTCTTGTGGGATTATCAAAAAACTAACGCGCGTCTCTTGATCGACTTCAATGCCTCAAGTTGGTACTTTTGTGAATGTACTACAAAAACATTTTGATTTTAGTGGGCAATCTACGTGCACCCTATATTTTCTGAAACTGGAGACTATCCCCCAGTTGTAAAGGAGAGAGTAGCAGCCAAAAGTCAAGCTCAGGGTTTCTCCAGATCCAGACTCATCGAGTTCACTCCCGAAGAAGTGGAATACGTTCGCGGGACGTCTGACGTGTTTGGACTAAACCATTATACTACATTGCTTGTGTACAGGAATGAAACAGCTGTGAACTATTACGAAGCTCCATCTCTCGATGATGATCTAGAAATCATGATGTATCAGCTAGACGAATGGAAGATTGGTCAATCAGATTACACAATGGTATTTTCCCAATTATTAGCTTTTTGTTTTACCTAAAGCTTCAATATAGAGTAGAAATTCCAGAACACCAAATCAAATCAAATTTTCAAGCCCACTATCAGACGAGTGCTTACATAGTAAGCAGGGACCATCAACCCGTTGAATGGCGAATTGTTTCGTATTTTTATTTACTTTGTTAAAACGGCAATATCAGTATTTTAATAGATAATCCAGTTATAGTTCACATCCACGCGTCAAGTAAGGTTGTGCGCGCAATGTACTCAGCGTTGTCTCCTAAAAGTTCTTAATCTATAGTTATCTATAATTATATATATATATATATATATATAATTAAGCGTGAGTAAATGGGATCAGTAAAACATTTTTTTTATACCACACTTTATTTATTTTATTTCATATTTAACATATTTTTTAACGCCACGTATAAGTCCAAATTTGTCCACCAACTCGCTAGATGGTAAGTGGCACTCTGCATCATCCTACTCATAAATTCTATTTGTTTCTTTTTACAGTCCGTCCCATGGGGCTTCTACAAGCTTCTAACACAAATAAGGATTGACTATAACAACCCCCCAGTCTACATAACCGAAAATGGTTTGGCAACGCCTCCTGGTCTCCAGGATGACGATCGTGTCCTAAACTACAGGACGTATCTATCTGCCCTGCTGGACGCTGTGGAAGACGGCTCAGACATCAGAGGGTACGCTGCCTGGAGTCTCATGGACAACTTCGAATGGCTTCAAGGATATACGTAAGGATCTACTAAAAATTAATTATTATTTTTGTCATGATTGTTTTAAGGTAAAGCGAAAGGAAGGTATTTCCCTCTATCGAGTTTGTTCTACTTCCAAAATAAAAGGGTTAAAAGAGTACCTATGAAAACTGACGTGGTTTTGATACATTTTTGTTATACTTATCCGGGATCTCTCATGTTTATATGTGTGATCGAAACTATAGTTATAGATAGGATTATCCGAAACAATCGAACATGAGTAATTCCGCATAAGTATAACGAACTAAATAAATAGACATACAAAAACAATAAATTATGGAAACAATTTAACTAATTAAACTTGAGCAATTTAATAGTAAAATGGACTTTTTTTTTGCAGGGAACGTTTTGGGTTGTACGAGGTTGACTACGAAGATCCTAACCGCCCACGTACCGCACGCAAATCTGCGTACGTCTACAAAGAGATCCTTCGCACGCGTGCGCTGGACTTTAGTTACGTACCAGACATGACCACCATGAGCATTGACGATGGACACTGAACATAATAAATAATGTACAAAACAATACTTAGCAATCTTTTTTATTTAAAAAGAGGTATTATATATGTAAACTAGCTACGCCCCGCGGTGTTACCCGCTACATTTTTTCAGGATAAAAAGTAACCAATGTTCTAATCCAGGGTCTCAGCTACCACCATACCAAATTTCATTCAAATCCGTTCAGTAGTGTTTGCGTGAAAGATTAACAAACATCAATTCATCCATCCATCCAAACTTTCACGTATTTATAATAATTATTAGTGGGATGCATAAACATTTTTTATTATTGTTGACAGGCTGTTTGACTAAGGCTCACTTAATGTTAAGTGACGGTATGGTCGAAGATGGTAAAGCATACCTAGCCTGGAATGGCACTGGGTCTCAAGTGAGGCTGCCGTAACATACCTACCGTTAGGCGCTTGGCGGCAGATTTTCCACTTGAGGGTCAGCCAGCTGAGTACTAGAAAGTACCCTACCACCATGCTATGGTTTCCTCACGATGTTTTCCTTCACCGGGAGCTCAAGCTCAATGGTTATTGTTGTGGTCCCTTCGACGTGTGAAGCGACCGCGCTAACCACTGAGCTATTATCGCTACAAAAGAACTATTTATCTTTTGTGTTACTCAATCCAGCGTCTCTCTCCCTGCCATAGGCAGCAACAATTCAAACGGAGAGCATTTATCCTGGATTAAATATAGCCACCATCTATCAGGATCAGCGACGTGGAATCGTCGATTCGTTTTTCAATTCAAACGTGTTTTTATCCTTTCATTCGAAACGTCCAGGTTTCTGTTTCATGTGAATTCGGCCGGAAACCCGATACAGGTCAAGCGATGAGATTTTAAATACCACTAGCAACGAGCGCAGTTTCGTACGCATATTTTTTTTTTTTTAAATAAACCTGCTATTTACTGAGACACTAAAGGTTTTATTGAGTTTTGGCGGGAACGCGGGAAGAGTCGTGTCGCTTCGTTGTATTTTTTTCCAAAACTAGTGTTTTGTCGAGTGTTTATGCATAAAAATGGTGGTGTTTTATTCATAAAGTGCCGAATTACAAGCGCGAGTGTGGGAAAATGATATAATGTGGTGAAACATGAGTTTTCGTGTTGCTTCCAAAACTCCATCGAAGCTTTGTAGTAAAGTTGCCACTACTTTACTAAAGCATGACTGGAATTAACTGACACGAACTGGACTTGACAAAGACGACTTTGACTAAAACTAGCTACGATGGCACTTATTTAACTTTTGAAACTTGAAAATATATAATTACTTGACACTGGCAAATGCTAAAACGCGACGCCAAAACAAAAGAAAAAAAAAAAAAAAAAAAAAAAGGTTTTATTTAGCAGCAATAAATAACATCGAGATTCACTGAAAGAAAGAAAATGATTGTTAATTATGTAACACCACACACAAAAACAACAAACAGTTACAAAGTAGGGGCTCATCATCATCATTATCATCATCATCAGCCTATATTAGTCCACTGCTCGATATAGGCCTCTCCTAAGACACGCCACTCAGCCCGATCTTCGGCTTTTCGCTTCCATCCACCACCAGTTGTCCTACGTATATCGTCATTCCATCGAGTCTCAGGGCGTACTACGCTACGTTTGCCAAAAAAAAATAGAAAATAAATAAAATAGGGGATCACCTCAGCACAATGCTGGTTATACTAAGAAGGTTCACAGAAGGTTTTTTGTTTCATGTAAAAGTACCGAGTCGAACAAGACTCTCTCCTAATGGTAAGAGATAACGCATGACCATTGCAAGGATACGCAAAACAAAGTCGTATGCCTCGCTTTAGCGCTCATTACTTTGTGCCTTTTTATGGTTACTCTCAATAGCCCTGTAATTTTTCTTACACTTCAAACCGGAACACAGTAATGTTTACATAATACTGCTTGGCGGCAGAATATCTGGTACTGCGGTGGTACTTATCTAGACGATCTCCTGCTAATGAGATCTACCACCAAGTATTCTAAAAGAACTATGAAATTTCCTGGTTTAAAAGTAGAATAAAAATGTAAATCTAGCAAATGCTATCATTATACTAAACCTTATTATAAAAGTAATCGGCGCTAAAAAGATTTTATCGCTTCATACAAAAAAAAATTACGCTTCAATTTTGGTCAAATCTATTTTTCTTTAATGTGGAGAAATACAGATTACACATATCAGTTTAACGTTGCAATAGATAAGATAAGGTGTCCTTTATAAAACGAGATATTCAAAGAAAGGTCAATCAAAGGTCATCTAGGGAATATAGGTTTTAACAACATCAGTTTTTTCACGTGCAGCCAAATGAAGGTAAATAAATAAATAAATAAATATCGTAGGACTTTACACACAGCGCCATCTGGCCCCAAACTAAGCAGAGCTTGAAGGATGATGAATGAAGGTAGGTGATGGACCTATAAAGTATTAGCGAACCGCCGCAGCTTGACACAAGTGCACTTTATTTTGGCGCTACACAACTTCTGACTGTTCCCGTGGTTTATAATACCCCTTTAATATTTTCATTTGTTTTATGAAAATATTAATGTAAAGTTAGTAAAAAACAACAGACAAGCACTCATTTTTGCTAGAAAAACAGACCAAATGGGACCTACATAAATACTAGTACAACATAAAACTTTACAGAAGAAAATGTTAAGTTTTCATTATGTAAAAAAGGGCACTAAAGACAACTACTGTTCTTATTACTTTAACAACGCCAAGTTAATAAAGTGCTTTCCCGAGTCATCGCGTCTCAGTTCAAACTTTATTTAAATTCCGCCCTAACATAAGTTGGCATGAAAATATTTTCCATGCAGTCGAGAAACTTAGAGCTAACATTTCTAGAACTATTTTGCTGTGAACAACAACGACCTAAAACCTTATAGACCTGAAATGTTTTTTTGACATACAATAAACTCTACCAAGAGTAGGATACACTAAACTATGCTCATTACACTGACATGTAATTGGTTGACAAAACATGTTTACAGAAACTTGTCCATGGTATTGTCTCTAGCCAAATTATTTATTATAACCAAATAGTATGACCAAAAGGATTTAGAAACATTTTGTCCGGAATAAGTATGAAAATCAATATAGTAAACTTTTCCATACCATACTACATCTAGATCTGTTTAGATATTTATTTTCGTCAGCTAAACATTTGCCGTTTATAATGATAGATTGCGTATTCTAATCAAGTTTGAATAATTTTAATCATTAATAAATAACGTGGAAATTGGGCTGTTGAGACTAACCATCGAAAGTCTCAAAGTATTGAGCGCCAAAGCAGCGATGCCCTCGACTTTGTTTTGTTACTCAAAGTTCTGTGTATCGCTGCAATGGTCATGGGCAGTCGTTTCTCTTACTATCAGGAGAGCGTCTCGTTCGTTTCATTACTTCTTATATATAAAAAAAAAAACGTGGAAACTATTTAGGAAAATTGCACAAATTAATAACATACTAAAAATATTCTAATTGAAATTGGCATCGCTTCTCTGATTTATAACAATATAGTTATAAGAGGAATTTCAGCCGATGCGTTGATTGAACACGCTCGTCTTATACCACGTCTATGAGGATGACAGTCTTTGGCATATAAGTCCCTTCGAGTTCACATACTGTGTATTTTATCTACGTGTTACATTGTGAGGGATATGCAAAATACTGCTGACTTTATGAGCGATTTCTATAAAATATCCTGAATAGAATCTCAAATGCAGACTTTTGGAGCTCATTCTGGGCTTAAAACGTTTTGTGCCGTAAGAGTATCAGCCACAAAAACAACGCTATAGTTTCTGCACGAAAATATGGTAAGTGTGTGTTTTACATCGTCTTTGTAGTATCACAAAATAAAGATTGTTTCCTCTACACAACTTCCTGGACGTTGCTTTGACGACTTTATTACATAGCATTATTTTTGGAGCTCTTCGTGTTTGTACCTATATTTTTTGTGTTGAAATGTTCTAAGTATCAGAAACACGCGTATATGACTGCGAAGGTCTGTAGCTATGTGTGCCAATTAAATTAAATCTATATATAAATATACTAAAACGTAAACGAGTCGTACCTATCTGTACATGAAACATTCTGACAACAAAACAATTAATCCACCTACTTATGTAATTGATTGTTTCAGGAGTTACTATGCGGAAGTTAATTTTGTTCAGTTTCAATACTTACTTATGTTACCGAAGCAAAAATTGTTGTTAAGGTTTTTTGTCTGTTTGTCTGTGCATATAAATGTTAAAGTAATGAAACAAAATCATTCCCGTGTTCCGGTTTGAAGGATACTCCAGCTAGTAAAATTACAGAGCTGTTGAAACTAAATATCGAAAGTCTCAAAGAAGTGAGCGCCAAAACAGCGATACCCTGAACTTTGTAGTGTTACCCAAAATTCTGTGTACCGCTGCAATGGTCATGGACATGTGGTATCCCTTATCATCAGCAGAGCGTCTCATTCGTCTCATTACTATCAAATAAAAACATCAAGTGCTTGTTTTATTACGATCTGTCATTAAAATTATACGCGCTATTCTAGATATACGTTTCGGTAGCGATGATCAGTGGTCAGTGGTTAGCACGGTAGATTCGCATGCCGAAGGGCGTGGGTTCAAACCCCAACAATGAGCTTGATCTGCCGGTGAAGGAAAACATCGTGAGGAAACCATAGCATGGTGGTAGGGTACTTTATAGTACTCGGCTGGCTAGCTACCACCCTCAAGTTGCAAATCTGTCGCCAAGCATCTAACGGTGTGTTCCGGCAGCCTCACTTGAGAGCCAGTTCCATTCCAGACTAGGTGTGCTTTAACATCTTCGGCCACACCTTCACTTAACATCAGGTGAGCTGTGGTCAAACACCTAGCCTGTCAACATTAAAAAAAAAGCTGAAAAATAATTTCGCCCTTACGGAACATACGCGGACAGAGTCGCGGGTACAGCTAGCCTATTATAAAATTCAATAATGATTAAAAACTTATTTACTGTAAATAGTTGTAGAAGTAGATTGACAACTGCTTTGTCTTTCCCACTTCTTAAAGTGTCAAACTGTCCTCAAAATAAGTTCCAACTTGCAACCAACAAGGAACATTGTGTCTCACTCGCAAGCTTTTGTAAAATATTATTTCACACTCTAACACAACAAATCAGTATGGATTCTCTATATTACCCTCCTGCTAAGGATCTACCACCATCAAGATAAAAACAATAAAAACTTAATTCACAGAAGTACAGTGTACAGAGAAAATAATATAATTAACTTATTACATCTAGAAGTGATATCTGATATTATAATTGAAAGTATAAAATGTTAATTATTTATTGGACCCCAAACTAAGCAATCAGCTTGTATCTTGGAAGCCGAGTAAGTTTTTAAGGTGGTTCGATTTCCATACAAATATTTTTTTGCCATTTATAGGCAAATGGAGCATAATTTTACAGTGAAATCACAGCTACTGGCATTTAATTGCGGTAAATCACAATTGCTTGAAGAGAACAGTAGAAAATGAAATTTATGAATGATTTATGAATTTCAGATTTTTTAATAAAACAGTAGATTGTGCTAATAATCTACTGTTTTATTCAAGCAATTGTGATTTACCGCAAATAAAGGCCAAAATTAACACAAGTAGCTGTTATTTCACTGTAAAATTATGCTCCATTTGTCCATAAATGGCAAAAAATATTTGTATGGAAATCGAACCATCTTAATAGAACATTCTGTGACTATAAACAAAACATTAAATTAAATTTACTTAGAATAGCACAAAAATTAAGCTCAGAAATTTAGCACACAGAGTCAGACACTGTATAGCATAGTGCAAAAACTACTAACCACTGTATAAACTAAGGATAAGACTTCAGCTTGTTGTTAAACATGTATCAACTGATACAGTCATGTTTGGCAACATTCCTTACTGTAACCTTATCTGTATGTTTAGTTCTAGAATGTTGTTTTGCAGCCATCTTGAGGGTAGATAAAAATGGTGGTGCACCGCATCTTGCTGCAAGATGTATTATGCATTATTTTTGGAGCTCTTCGTGTTTGTACCTATATTTTTTGTGTTGAAATGTTCTAAGTATCAGAAACACGCGTATATGACTGCGAAGGTCTGTAGCTATGTGTGCCAATTAAATTAAATCTATATATAAATATACTAAAACGTAAACGAGTCGTACCTATCTGTACATGAAACATTCTGACAACAAAACAATTAATCCACCTACTTATGTAATTGATTGTTTCAGGAGTTACTATGCGGAAGTTAATTTTGTTCAGTTTCAATACTTACTTATGTTACCGAAGCAAAAATTGTTGTTAAGGTTTTTTGTCTGTTTGTCTGTGCATATAAATGTTAAAGTAATGAAACAAAATCATTCCCGTGTTCCGGTTTGAAGGATACTCCAGCTAGTAAAATTACAGAGCTGTTGAAACTAAATATCGAAAGTCTCAAAGAAGTGAGCGCCAAAACAGCGATACCCTGAACTTTGTAGTGTTACCCAAAATTCTGTGTACCGCTGCAATGGTCATGGACATGTGGTATCCCTTATCATCAGCAGAGCGTCTCATTCGTCTCATTACTATCAAATAAAAACATCAAGTGCTTGTTTTATTACGATCTGTCATTAAAATTATACGCGCTATTCTAGATATACGTTTCGGTAGCGATGATCAGTGGTCAGTGGTTAGCACGGTAGATTCGCATGCCGAAGGGCGTGGGTTCAAACCCCAACAATGAGCTTGATCTGCCGGTGAAGGAAAACATCGTGAGGAAACCATAGCATGGTGGTAGGGTACTTTATAGTACTCGGCTGGCTAGCTACCACCCTCAAGTTGCAAATCTGTCGCCAAGCATCTAACGGTGTGTTCCGGCAGCCTCACTTGAGAGCCAGTTCCATTCCAGACTAGGTGTGCTTTAACATCTTCGGCCACACCTTCACTTAACATCAGGTGAGCTGTGGTCAAACACCTAGCCTGTCAACATTAAAAAAAAAGCTGAAAAATAATTTCGCCCTTACGGAACATACGCGGACAGAGTCGCGGGTACAGCTAGCCTATTATAAAATTCAATAATGATTAAAAACTTATTTACTGTAAATAGTTGTAGAAGTAGATTGACAACTGCTTTGTCTTTCCCACTTCTTAAAGTGTCAAACTGTCCTCAAAATAAGTTCCAACTTGCAACCAACAAGGAACATTGTGTCTCACTCGCAAGCTTTTGTAAAATATTATTTCACACTCTAACACAACAAATCAGTATGGATTCTCTATATTACCCTCCTGCTAAGGATCTACCACCATCAAGATAAAAACAATAAAAACTTAATTCACAGAAGTACAGTGTACAGAGAAAATAATATAATTAACTTATTACATCTAGAAGTGATATCTGATATTATAATTGAAAGTATAAAATGTTAATTATTTATTGGACCCCAAACTAAGCAATCAGCTTGTATCTTGGAAGCCGAGTAAGTTTTTAAGGTGGTTCGATTTCCATACAAATATTTTTTTGCCATTTATAGGCAAATGGAGCATAATTTTACAGTGAAATCACAGCTACTGGCATTTAATTGCGGTAAATCACAATTGCTTGAAGAGAACAGTAGAAAATGAAATTTATGAATGATTTATGAATTTCAGATTTTTTAATAAAACAGTAGATTGTGCTAATAATCTACTGTTTTATTCAAGCAATTGTGATTTACCGCAAATAAAGGCCAAAATTAACACAAGTAGCTGTTATTTCACTGTAAAATTATGCTCCATTTGTCCATAAATGGCAAAAAATATTTGTATGGAAATCGAACCATCTTAATAGAACATTCTGTGACTATAAACAAAACATTAAATTAAATTTACTTAGAATAGCACAAAAATTAAGCTCAGAAATTTAGCACACAGAGTCAGACACTGTATAGCATAGTGCAAAAACTACTAACCACTGTATAAACTAAGGATAAGACTTCAGCTTGTTGTTAAACATGTATCAACTGATACAGTCATGTTTGGCAACATTCCTTACTGTAACCTTATCTGTATGTTTAGTTCTAGAATGTTGTTTTGCAGCCATCTTGAGGGTAGATAAAAATGGTGGTGCACCGCATCTTGCTGCAAGATGTACAATTCAAAATGTTTATATTATAACCCTATTTACTATAGTACCGCACTTGAAAACGACGTTGGTTTTATGTGTCAGCAGATGTTTTCAAACTTTGTAAGATTTTTTGTTGCATTCGAATAACCTCACATTGACTCTTCACTGTTTGTCTCTGTTTGTTCATATCTGCCGCACCTGATGGTGTGTTCAGGTAGCCTCACTTGAGAGCTAGTTCCATTCCAGGCTAGGTGTGCTTTACCATCTTCGATCACAAATTCACTTAACATCAGGAGAGCTGTGGTCAAACACCAAGTTTGAAAACCATTAATATAATTGAGGTTCTACGTACTACAAGTTATCAAATAGACAAACAATCACTATGTATATTTCAGTTACAGACCAATTATTCTTAAATATATTTTTCAATGCTCCACAAAAAAAGTTATAATTAAAAACATTTATTCAAAAGAATGCGTAGGTACAAGTAGGTAGTTACTAATAAGAAAACAGATTCAAAATAAAACTTATACATTTAAATCTTATCAAGAAACTGACGATAAATCATGTCAAATAAGTCTGATTTACAGTTAAAGTCACATTGGATAAGTCAAGGTCAAGTCCGGTCATGTTCTAATAAAGTAATGGCAACTTTACTAAGAGGTAAGATCGAGTTTTGGAAAGAACAGGAAAAAAATCAAGTTTCACAACTACAAATCTGTTTACATGTAATTCAGCATAACAAAAATAATTATCACGATTTTTGTAATGCTCAGAAACACATGTATTGGAAAACAATATAATACAGTGATATGATATGATATGACTTCTTTGCGTTTACGCTAAAAAACTTCACAATGATTTTATGTATTTTATTTGAAAAATGTTTTTTTAAATTACAAATAGGCTTCCATATATCCGCCATCTCGCTCGATGTTAACCAAAGATGCGGTCTATGATGGAGTCCGCTTGCCTAAAAAAAACCGAGTCACTCGCGACTTGAAAGCACCCAGATAGTACGTATCTATCAGGGGACTCCCACTCAGGCAGAAAATTTAATTGCTTAGCTGTTCGCACAATGAAGGTGGAAGCGTTTTCGTTTCACACAATGAATGTGGTACATCTGAACTTCTGCAATTACCTTATTTCCGTCAATGTTTTAAGACCTCTGCGACAAAGTTCCACTCCTACTTAAATTTAATCAATTGTAAGTCCCCGCGGGTGGAAAACACTGTTTAAATTAAGTAATAAATCTTATACCAAGGTTACTGGTAACATCTGGCTGGCGAGCTGTGTTGCCAGGACGCCTGTCTCACAAAATCGTTTGAACCCTTTCAATGTTAAGTCCAATTGACTTAAGTGGGGAAGCACCGGAGTAATTTCGTAATAAAATAGACAAAAGGTTTTAGAATGGTATGGTGATCTTAATTTTGCGTACAAAGGGTCCGAGTCATCTGTAGAGATGGACAAGAAAATTTCTGCAGAGCTGTTTTTGTAGGAAAAGCGTTTTAGCGTAACCCACGCTTAAAACTAAACATAGGTACTTGTACACACACATATCTATAAATTAAGCATATTATAACTTAACACAGTTTTCAATTGATGAACAGTAAGTAGTATCGGATTTATAATTTTTCCGCAACTGACTGCCCTGTTAACTCATTAAGTAGCTCAGCTCAGCTTCAAAAGTAGAGGCATGGATTTGATTCCCACCTATTAACATTTGTGTGACGGACATAAATGTCTGTTATGTGTTTAGATGTGAACATAATAGGTATATGTTTTAGTATACAAATACAAAAAAGTATACAAGTATAATTCTATCAGCTATGTCATCAAGCTTTGCTTAGTTTGATACTAGATGGCGCTGTGTAAAACAATGTCTTAAAACTGTACACGTTTTAAGTGATTTCTGATAAAAACTTAAAAACTGGTCAAATGTAGAAATTTAAAGCAAAAAAATTTCTTGGTAAGTGTTCTGGTTTGTTAAAAAACCTTAGCAAATCCACGTTTAAAAATTCGACTGTGGCGCTATCCTCCAAGATTAGCGAGACGTGAAACTTTTGCTAGTGACGTCACCCGTTTGTCTCAAAGTATACGTTTATTTTACCTTTTCCGAAACAATACCAATTTATAGACCTTGCAGTACCTGAACAGGTTTTTTTTTTAATTTTTCTAAAGTGCACTCGTGCTAAGCTAAGGCGAGCTATGAATAACGGTTGCGTGGTAAGGAAAAACAGGGAATCACTTGTTGTCAAGAAAGAAAGAAAACTACTTTTTCATAACTGCTACCGAAACTTATTTGCCAACGCTGCAAGATACTCAAGAATATAGCAGTATCAATTGTTATTAAACGTTTTCCGCTAACTTATTTGACGCTTGGTACGTGATCGTTGGTACGTCGGATTGGAGACATTCCATTCAAATTAGTAAAGTATTTTTTCGGCAAAAAGCAGATGTAATCACGTCCACGTAGGACGTGATTACATCTGCTTTTTGCCGAAAAAATACTTTACTAATTTGAATGGAATGTCTCCAATCCGAAGTGCCTCAAAATGTTGGAAACCTTCCAATCTGGCAACACAATCGCGTGAATTTCTTTCTGTTTTTAAGCCAAAACAAAACAATAAATCAACCGACTCCAGACTAGATTGAATATTACCTATTGTAGAATACGCTTCGACGCGTGTTCAGAATACCGATAACTATAATAAACATGTATACTGAGCTATCAATATTCTCTAGAAACTCGAAAGTAAGACTCGTCGATCAAACGAACGTTTTTTTACTAGAAACAAAAAACAATTAAGATTAACTTTTATTGAAACTGTGTACATGAAGGCCTTAGATAGAAGTTTTTTTAAACAACTGTTTATCTTAGCCGACATACAATATTTTTTATTCAGCAAGGTTTGCCAGTTAAGGTGGTTCGATTTCTATACAAACAAATTTTTGCCATTTATGGACAAATGGAGCATAATTTTACAGTGAAATCACAGCTACTGGCATTTATTTGCGGTAAATCAGAATTGCTTGAATAAAACAGTAAATTATTATCATAATCTACTGTTTTATTAAAAAATCATAAATTCATAAATCATTCATAAATTTGATTTTATGCTTATAATCTAATGTTTTATACAAGTAATTGTGATTTACCGCAAATAAAGACCAAAATAAATGCCAGTAGCTGTGATTTCACTGTAAACTTTTGCTCCATTTATCCTCCATAAAATCTTCGTCCATAAAATCTTGTATTGTGCTCTCTTGTTATGTTTATTTTTTATTTTCAAGTATTTTAAATTCAATACTGTGAAATGAATCCAAGTCACAGTCAAAGTCACATAAAATAAGTTAAGATCAAATCCAGTCATGCCTTAGTAGAATAGTGGTGACTTTACTATTACTTTCAGGGGAGATTTGAAAGTATCACAAAAATAACATTTCTACAAATTTTAGCACTATAACACACTCACATAAGTAACTTGGCACTTTATAAATAAAAACTGCACTAATATATACATAAACAAGTTTAAAAAGTTATAATATAGAGTTTGTAGTTGTTGTTTGTCAGTAAGTTTGTAGTTTGTATGTTTACTAGGTATTGTAAGTTTGTTAGTTAGTTTCAGTTAATAAAGTTATATTCTATTCTATTCTAAGTTATAAAAAATAGTATAAAGTGGCGACGCGACTTCTCCGCATTTCCTCCAAAACTGTGAATTCTTTAATGTGTTTTTAAAACTATTCGTGTTTATTATTCCTTTTTTTTTGGCATCACACTTTGTACATTTCCCAGTGTCAAGTCAAGCTATTCGTAAAATAAATTTCATCCATTTGTAATCAGCTGATGAATATTTGATTCACGTCACCAATTATTGGAACATGCAGTTCACATTAAACAGGTCCATTATCGATAGTGAAGAACATTACGTAGTGTGGACTCGATACGGCCTCGTTACGGAAAATTTTCATTCATCTGTGGACTCTAGGGAATACGGATTGCAATAATGTTTGCGTATTTTGTGGAAATAATAAGAGAATGGAAAATCCTAGTTCATTTCCATGCTGAGCGTGATTTGGCATAACTTGAACAGCTACAGACACGAGACTCTAACGTCGTTAGTATTTTATCGGTGACAATTTCATTAGCTATATATTGCACAAAGAGCAAGCTTTGCTCAGTTTGAGACTAGATGGCGCTGTTTAAAATATGCTTATACAACCAATATATTTGAAATTTAGTTACAATCTTTCATACTTTTACTGACATAACGAAGATGAAAAGTAACTGTTAATAACAGGGCGAAAAGTACCCGTTGTCCCAATTACTGACAAAAAAAGGTTTCCGAAACACCATCAACTTGTTACAAAGAGCTCAATTCACGCATACCAAAAGGAACCCTCTAACAAAAAACGAAGATACAAAAAATCACCTCAATCGATAAAAAGGCCAATTTTCTCTGGATGTTTTTTTCCTGGAGGTTATTTTGCAAGGTCGTAGGAAAAGGCTTGTAGAAATGTTGAACCAGGATTTAATGACTTAACACCGGGAAGGGCCGCTGATAGCCAGAATTTCACTAATTACTTAGCTGGTACGTACCTCGCTTCGTTATAATTTTTGAGAGAAATATTTGAATTTGTTGGAGTGAAATTATGCTTTCACTGAGGTTTCCCGCTTTTATTAAAGTTAGACGCTTTCAAGTCGCGTTGGCAACGTTCGTCAAAGTTATGATGGGGATACCAAAGAATCCAGTTAGTACTAGAGTTATACTTTTTAGTAATAAGCGCGGTTGGTTCACACGTTGGAAGGCATGGGTTCCAATCCTAACAAGGAGCTTGAGTTGCCGGTAAAAAAAACATCGTGAAGAAATCATAGCTCGGTGATAAATTACTTCCTCGTTCTCTTTATCCTTTTTTTTCAACCAGCTGAATAAATTATTGAGTATACTACGTCGTCAATATGATAACAAAAATCCAAATAGAGATCCAAAAAGAAAAGAATAGACGATCGAAACTGTAGCAAAATACAATCGAAGCTTGTGTTATAGTTTCATTCGTCTTTTATTTTCATATCAACGGAGTATACAAATTTGTTCAACTGGCCGAACAAAAAAAATCTGAACAAATTGGTACAGCCTTTGGAATAGCCTGGTTATGTTAGGAACACCATTTCAGGTCAGGTCATGAAGGGTTACGTTAATAATGAAAATTAATTACTATTTTGCTGTTCCTAACCTAATCACTCTCTCCCGGGTCAGGTTCAAAATAACCCAACTACTCTACTTTTACATTATTTTTCGACACCTTTCATGTTTATCCGAAACTGCTTAAATTGAAACGTACGTTGAATCAAAATACATTTACTATACTACTTTACAATAATACTACTTCCTATTCTTCCGTGTTTCCCAATCTGGCCGGATTTCGGTGTCCAATAAAACCGTTATATTGGTTTTTCGGTTAAAACGTAAAAGTTTTATATCGCCATTAAATACAAATTGCTCAGGTCGGGGCACCTTTGAATTTTCTTAACAACTGTCGACGGGCAGAGATCGGTGTATAGTTCAAGCGAACAGCGATCTAACGAAGATTACTAATCTCAGTTCTGAAAAATCATACAATGATAATTTATTACAAATGTGGAAAGTATGTATGTTTAAATGTTTGTTAGTCAATCACGCAAAAACGGCTGAATGGATTTAAATGAAATTAAACATACACCTAGTTTATTACCTGGATTACAAACATATTAATTTTTATCACGGAATAATGTTAGGTTCCTGTAGGATTATAAAAACACAAAAGGACATATCCACTTGAAATTTGGTATAGATGTTTCTTATGGAATATTTTTTTATTATATATATGAAGGTGTTTTTATATCAATCCCCATCACTGTTGTAACCAAAAAGACTATTGATATACCTTGTACACTTACTAGACGTTCTTACTGAACTTACTAAAAGTGAGTCAACATACTTTTGGTGTGAACATAAAACTCATCATGACCTTACAGTAATAGGTGGTTGCACTTTATATGCACTCCTCGTTTTCTCGCTGTTCTAATGGCTTCACAAGAAAGCTAGCCAACGACTAATTACGGTCCGTGGAAAATCCATAATCAAATTTCTTTTTTTGTCGCTTTATAAAGGTTGTCCGTTTTTATTTACAGGGTTGTTAAAACGGAAAATAATTAAGAAATGGCTTTGTATCGATTCTTTTGAGTATTGAAACTGGGATATACTTACAACTGAATCATAGGTTGAAATGGAAATTATCTTTCTTTGTTACTCAAAATTTCGCTGTGAGTTTCTTGCTTTCCACTGTCTGAGATGTTAAACTCTCTGTATGGTTATTGCATAGAAAACATTGCCTTCGATACCAAATAATTTTTTTTCGCTTACAGCTTAGATTGCTTTGAAAACTATGTCATAAATACATATATCTGAGCAATCATCGTTGCCACTTAAAATCTTTTAATAACATAAACTAAACTTATTACAAAACACTGCAAATAATAATTATTTTTACTAAGTTCACTCGGAGAAATTTATTTTATAGTTGATAGGCTAACTTGAAATAGTACTCGCTCAAGTGAACACACTGTTAATTGTTTGGCGCCAAATTTTCAACTTGAGGGTGGTAGCTAACGAGCCGAGTGCTATAAGGTACGCTACCACCATGATAATTATGGTATCCTCACAACGTTATCCTTCACCGGCAGTTCAAACTCATTATTGGTATTTGAACCCTTTGGTGTGAGAATCAACAGCGCTAACCACTGAGCTATCATAGCTATATAATTATTGCAACCAATTTTTTTGCTGATCAAAGATATCAAGGGTCCTGTTAGATACTCTTAGAGTACGGAACCCTAAAAAGTGGACAAGAAAGAAAATTGGGGTTCATTAGGCGTCTGTCCGCTGGAGTCCGAGCGTGACTTACATGCAAGATGGTTTGAGTTTGTAGTTTTCAAGCATGTTCCGCTAAAAAAAAAATTGAAAAAAGCTGTTTCCTAGAACGTTTATTTTTGTTTTACATTGGAATTTGATACATTTTTGTTGGCCACTTCCGGTGGCCTTCATCAAGGAGGCAAAGCTGAGTACAACACACGTGCGGCCTCTTCTTGCTTCGCACTGCAGACCGCTGCGTGCCTCGCCCGTGAAGTGAAGACGTGAGTAATTCCGCATAAGTACTAAAACAAACATTATTTTATTTTTCTTCGTTTTTAGCATCGCGAATTTTTTTTTTGTCTAAATTGTTTACAAACGCTTTGAAATCATTAGTCCATTTTCCTACGCTCCCAAAAAGGTTCTCAAAACTATAGGTCTGCGAAATGTCATTCCTGTCTAACAGTGAAAATAGTTTTTTTTTTAATTTGCTTTGAAACTATGTAAATGTGAATTTTCGTGGGAACGCAACAAGGTCGTGTCACCGTTTTATATTAACCTCTAATTTTATTCTTGTTTTTTTTTTAAATCAGTTTTGAGAATTGTCTGTCTTCTATTACAGAAATAAATTTCAAGACTTATTCAAGTCCGTACGAGTAAAAGTACACAATGTATGTATGTACATCAAAAGATATTTTACCATAGACTAGCAATATTTCATGCCGCACTTGGTTCTTCACTGTATATTTCGATAAATTCAAGTGTGTAAGTGACAAAGAGCTAAATCAAGTACCGCCGAAGCAGGTCGCCGCCGGCGCGTGACAAAAATCAATGATGCTGTGAAAGATATGGCAACACCAAATGTTGAAACATGTATAAACTGTACAGTCTAATATTATTCTAGTCAAAATAAAGTGTATAAAGTAGAAAGATATAATTATAAACTCATCAAACATGGAAAAAAATATAAAGAAAATAAAAGAATCTTATGACTTAGTGGCGGCCTTATAGCCAAAAGCTATCTTCTTCAGGCAACTAAAAATGGAAAACACGTAATAGTTTTTAATAATTTTTTGCGCGAGACTACTACATGTTTCTACTCGACAATGCGATAACGGTGCACGCCCTAAACGTGTTTGCCAATAGGCTTGACTGTCAGTACATGAACCATTGCTGTATGGTTCATGTACTGACTAACGAGCAAGTATTAAAATGTAATATGTGTTTGTGATTTATGTATTTCTAGTAATCTGACTGCTTTATGCTAACATTACCTTTATACCTTTATGCCTATGCTTTTGGAGAAATAAATTTTATTATTATACATTGATATTTATATGTGTTCTTATTTTTTTTTACATTAAATATTTATAAAACATATGTAATGTAAAAAATTAAAAAACTAGGGTGTCGCCGGCAGCGGGGCAGGGCTCAAGCTGCCGGTGGTTAGGGCTGCAGAGTGAGGAACTTCCACACAATGCGAGCCGTGTCAAGAATCACTGCCATTTGAAGCTGACCCTTGACCCAACCGTCTAGCGAGAGTGTCTAGTCTATTATTATTTTTATATTCTAAAAAATATTAAGAAATCGTCCGTATAATAACTAAACATAAACAATAAACAGCTACCATTTCTCTTTTACATATCCGTGAAGTAGGGCTTCAATGCCTCGAGCTTCAATACGACAGCGGCGTAAAGCCGATCCCACCAACAGATTTATCCCGCTGGCAGCTTTCCAGCAGCAACAAGTTAGTATATTTAATGCCACCCTGGGAGAAGCTAAATTGAGCTTAAACTGCGCTCCGATTACCGCCCTACGATGATCAGCTAAACAAATGATTGCGAGACGCAATTCTGACAACTAAAGAGCTATATACCTACAAAGACGTCCGGGATTAAATCTAAGAGAAACATGAAAATCAATTTAGAAGGAATAGTACAATTTTTCATGTCAACATCAGTTATATTAATTTTATTTATTACTTTTTTTTTACTGTTGACAGGCGTTTGACCACAGCTCACCTGATGTTAAGTGAAGGTGTGATCGAAGATGGTAAAGCACACCTAGCCTGGAATGAAACTGGCTCTCTAGCGAGGCACACCGTTAGATGCTTGGCGACAGATTTTCAACTTGAGGGTGGTAGCTAGCCAGCCGTTACGTGGTGGTGGTACGTTATTTTTTTTTACAACTTATTAGATAAATAAAATTAATTGATTCAGACGTTACTTTGCGGAAGTTCATTCTGAATATTCAAGGTATATTTTTAGTTTCAAGTAAAGTTACGATTAAATTTAAGTCCTCATCACTGTTGTAACTGAAACGACTGTTAAGCGGAAATAAACTAAATATATACCTTGAATATTTACAATTTATTAGTAAATTTTGTTTTCATTACAAGGCAATCCCAGTCATTTTTTTAGTAGATACTTTCTTATTTTCGACGTCACACTTTATGCAGTTAACAATGTCAAGTTTTTAGATATTTACAGAAAAATCAAGTCACAGTTACACAATGTAAGTCTTAGTCGAATACACTGAATGTAGAGCAGCAAAAAAAAGTCCAGGGTATCGCTGCTTTGGCGCTTATTACTTTGAGATTTTCGATGGTTACTCTCGAAAACCCTGTAATTTCTCCAGCTAAAGTACTTTTCAACCCGGAACACACTAATGTTTACAAACTACTGCTTGGCGGCAGAATATCTGGTACTGCAGCGATACCTACCTAGACGACCTCCTGCTATGAAGATGTATATTTTTTATTTATATTTTATAAACCCATGCAGGAAGGCAGTTTAGAGCAAAAAAGTAATTTAATTAGGTAGATACCCACAACTTGAAAGAACGTACAAAATTAATGTAAGGCTTCGTATTTATTAGTGAATGTAATACCATAAGATATACAACGATTTAATCAGTCCCAATATTGCTTTTATGCACATAAATATTTTTCGAGCAAATTCATCATCAATTTGTTTCGCAGCCATCTCATTCTATCTTGCAGTTGACCGGTATGTTTTCCTCTTTCTCGCGAAGACATTATACCCATAATCCAGCTGCGTTCAATTCAAATTAAGTATGATAAAACAGCAGAGTTTAATATCCAAGCCGAGCACCTGGGCTTGGTCCGGTCACAGTGTATCAGAAGTTTTGTGTAACGTTGGTCTCAAAAATGTTGATCTGCCTTAATAATTGCCTTGTCCTGTCTATTTTAAAAGTCAGTGCCGGGTTAAAGTTACTTGATGCCCTAAGCAACCTTCCCCTGTGGGCCCCCCCCTCCTTAAGTAAACTACACAGATATTTTTTTTAACTGTCAATACGTACCGTATGGAGAATATATATGTGCTGTTACTCCTGCCCTTATCCCATGCTAGGCGGGGTCGGCACAACATGATTTCACATGTTGTCCTAAGATACGGCTATATTTAAATAAATAAATATCGTAGGACATTACACACAGCGCCATCTATGATCTATATATCTTTGACAGCCCTGTTGGTTCATTGGTAGTGTGTCTGCTTCGAGAGCTGAAGGGCGTGGGTTCGATTCCCACTCAGGACTAACATTTGTGTGACTAACATCGATGTTTGTTCTGTGTCTGGGTGTACTGTATGTATTATAAGTATGTATTTACAAAAAAAAAAGTATTTAAGTATTCTATCAGTTATCTGTCTTCCATAGCACAAGCTCTGCTTAGTTTGGGGTCAGATGGCGCTGTGTGTAAAAAAAGAAAAAAAAAAAAAAAAAATCTAACCCCAAACTAAGCAAAGCTTGTACTATGGAAGTTAGATATCTGATAGAATACATCAATACTTTTTTTTTGTAAAAACATCCTTATAATACATACAGGACACCCAGACACAGAACAAACATTTGTTTATACCACAAACTGTTTGTCCTTGGTAGGAATCGAACCCACGTCCTTCGGCCCCTGAAGCAAACATTCTACCAATGAACCAACAGGGCTGGCGGGTTTGGATTGGCAATTTTCTTGTGGTTATTTAGAAAAGAGAATGTTTTGGATAGATATTTAAAAATCTGCATCACTGGTATAACCAGAATGATTTATAAGCGAAAATACTGGAATTTTTATTTTGGAAGAATCCTTACTGTTTAGTTATTCTGTGACTTATCTACGTAATAACGCTTCCACTCTCGATGTAAATATCTTTTGAAGCTGCTACTATGTTAGGCTCAGCGCTTGTGTAGTTTTTAATTTCGGCAACTGTAGTACCTAACTATCGAAATGTTTTTTTGACGTGAACGCGGAAAGAGTCGGTGCACCCCATTGCATTTCTTTTCCAAAACTAGTGTTATTTCGAGTGTTTATGTGGTGTTTGTTTGCAGTCAAGTAAGTACATAGCATAAACGGATTTAATTCACGGGCTGCCACCAAATCCTAAACCCATTATCAGTACAACCCTTCCAAGATTTAAAATCAATCGAATTCTGAAGCACAGGTGTTAAGGCAGCAGCCGTCAGCGTCTAGAAATCTCTTGTGGTTCCGAAGTGCATTCGAAAACTTTCTACTTACATCGACATGTTGAGTTAGAACGAGAGCGATTGTTATAAAGAGTGGCTTTTGTGTTGAGGGTAGGGTAGGGTGTGTGAAATATCGTTATAGAGTTGTCACAGAGATGAGAATCTATAGAGTTGCTCAAACAAACTGTATGTTTTTCACTAATACTTAATCGGACACAAACTAAAATCGAAAATATACTAAAATATACATATCTCATGAATCACTGTCATCATCATCATTTCAGCCGTAGGACGTCTACTGCTGGACATAGGCATCTCCATTGATATCCATAAATACCGGTTGGAAGCGGCTCGCATCCAGCGCGTTCCTGCGGTTTTTACTAGGTCGTCTGTCCACCTTGTGGGTGGACGTCCTACGCTACGCTTGCCGGGCATCTCTTGAATACTCTGTATAAATTTTATTTTTCTATAATATACTTTCTATTATTACTTGTATTTGGTCGATCTATTTCGTACCATGTTTATTACGTACATAAACAACTACTGAGCCCTTTCTGGCAGCTACTCGACGTTGTTATTTTTCAATGCCTCGATCCGGAACGCGCCCCATTGTACGGCTTCGAGTTCCAATAGTCAGGCTAATTAATATTTCGATAGCACTCCACAATATTACCTGGTACCAGTTATTGGAGAAGGAATAATGAATAATCAGCTGCTTTGTTTGACTTTGTCATCCTTTCGTTTCATTTCTCTCTCTCTTTTCGTACGGATAAAGTGACTAGCTCTTTTTTTTAACAATGGAAAATCTTCAAAGCCTATTCTAAAAAGAATGTTGTAAAATTGTATGCATTAGTGAACAAAGAAAAAAAAAGACAATAAATGGTAATGAAAATAATTATTTGAAGCCACGGGGCTTTTATCATTACAGTCTGGGTTTATGTAAGGCGTCGATAGTCGTGAGTAAACGCGCGAGAAGAATTAAAACCACCAATAATGATAACGATGTACTGGAATATTGTTGCAATAATAATTAGTTTACTCAAAGCAACATTTTTAAATTAACACTTCTTCGAACACAATAAAACACACTTGGTGGTAGATCTCCTTAGCAGGAGGTCATCTAGGTAGGTACCACCGCAGTACCAGTTGTTCTGCCGCTAAGCAGTAGTGTGTAAACATTACTGTGTTCCGGTTTGAAGGGTACTGCAGCTAGCTAAATTACTGGGCTGTTGAGACTAACCATCGGAAGTCTCAAAGTAATGAGAGCCAAAGCAGCGATGCCCTGGACTTTGTTTTGTTCCTCAAAGTTCTGTGTATCGCTGCAATGGTCGTGGACAGGCGTTATCTCTTACCATTAAGAGAGCGTCTCGTTCGTCTAATTACTTTTTTACACAAAAAAAAGGGTATAACATCTATTTTCTGGAATAGTAAGCAAAATCTATTACGTACAAACTGGTAATTGTATGTTATTCAAATGGTAAAATTCAAAATCCTATTTATGAGACAGAAAATTATTCGCTACAGAACACAAGGTGGTTTCTCTGCTGAATTAGCAGAAGATTTCAAAAGGCGTAAATATAGATAGATATAGCTCTTTATTGTGCACACCATAAACAGAAAAAGTACAGATAACAAAAGAACCTTATGAACTAGTGCCTCAAGTGTCACTATAGTACCTGGGAAGCGTGTATATCTTTGAATCATTGAAACTTAAAACTTTTAAGGGCCGGAAGCGAAAATATTTCAAAGAACTGGTCTGTACCACCACAGTATCAGTTTTTTATTGATTCAGAACCAAAATACCTACAAAAGAGATAGCATAAAACGAACGCAACCATCGAGAGATGATACAAAAACTCGACGAAAACTTAAATGAATTTTAAGGAGCAGAAATCCTTGGATTTCTTGCAACCATGACCCGGTATCCCATTAACCATCCCTTCAAACGCATCAAGATTCTCTCTCGGCTATCAATAACAATATCCCTAGAATTTAATATTATAAAGTATGATAAATTACAAAAGTCGCCGTCAGAGCCAACTTGGCTCCGACGTCGGTGGAACGGGTAACTTTCGAGAAGGAATCATGTTCATTTTTTTTTGGTTTTAGGTTTAGAATAGAGTATTTTGCATGAGTGCGTCAAGAAAAGGAAAATTAAATATATAAAATTTTATTTTATAATAATATAATGTTACAGGTTAGATTTTGCATAAGATGTTTCACATCTTTAAATAACGTAAAATAGAGGTCAAACATAAACCATTAAAAAAAATATCCCATGCAGTTTTGGCTTGCTTCAAAAACTAATTTAATATTCTCACCAACAAAACCATATAATTGTAACAAGAGAAATGAACAATTGTCGGATATTAAAACCGAGGTAGAAGTTTACTTTACCAAGAAATTCCAAGAATGAATTTTTAGAATGGCTCCCTTTATTCACAGCATCCATATGAAAATTATCTCGTTATTTTCCCAAGTCTAGTCTATTCATTAATAGTGAGTTAATTAGGTGCATAATTAGCGGGCATTCAAGTGAATTAGCCGTGAAATGTCATTTGGCTAATAACTTTGCTAGCTTGAGAGACTTTGGAAGATAAAAATAAGGATTTTAAGAAAATACGTGGGTGAAGTTAATATTTAAAATTTATTTTTAATGCAATACATATATTTGTGTTTATTTATATTTTAAATTTATTGAATTTTTTCTTGGTGGTAAATATCCTAGCGGGAGTTCGTCTAGGTAAGTATTACCGCAGTACCAGATATTCTGCCGCCAAACAGTAGTGTGTAAAGTTACTGTGTAACGGTTAGAAGCGTACTGCAGCTGCTAGCGAAATTACATGGGCTGTTGAGACTAACCATCGAAAGTCTCAAAGTAATGAGCACCAAAGCAGTGATGCCCTGGAATTTGTTTTGTTACATAAAGTTATGTATATCGCTGCAATGGTCATGGACTTGCGTTATCTTTTACTTGTCCTCGTCATATCCATTATACTTTTATTATGTTTCAACATAAATATCGTGGATATAATCTAATTATAAAAGTTGCATATATAATACCTCAATATTCGTGTAATGTAACATTGCTCCTAGCTTTTTTAGCGAAGCACTTAACACTACTTAGCAATCCTTTCTATCAGAAAAGCTATTTTTCTGCACTATATACTCACATAATATCGCTGCAACAAATTACTTGATGATGGCGAGTTTTAGATGGAAATTGCAATGAAAGGAGTAGTATTTACGAGCTAATTATTTCTATAAGCTTATGCTACCTTTGTTGACTATATAAAAGTATAGCGTGCTAGTACAGGTACTTTTTGGTATTCGACTGGATAGCTACTTGAAAATCTGCCGCCAAGCACCTAGGTGTGTTCCGACGGACTCCCTTGAGAGCGAGTTCCACTCCAGCCTGGGTGTGTTTTTCATCTTCGACCTTACATCAGGTTAGCCGTGGTCAAATATTTCAGTTGTCTGTCAACCAAACTAGCTGAGTCCGCGACTCCGTCCGTGGATATTCGGTATGGGTGAAATTATGCTTCAGCTAAATCGGCCGAAGTGCGTTTCGCGTATTATTTGAATTAACTTAACTTTTTTGTTTGTAAAGCGATTGGAATATAACAAACACTAATTTAATTTCACTGATGCTTGCCACAATACATCAGTGAAAACCGTGCTCAAATTGGTTAAGCCGTTTTGAGATTAGCGTCTACAAACGCACAGACAAACATACAAAAATAATGAAGTAATAATAAAGAATGTATAGTTACGATTTTTTTATATGGATAGATAGGTTTTCTTGTATTAGATAGATAGCGTCGACCTCCATCCCACCTGATGTTAAGCGAAGATACGGCTTACGATGAAGCACGCTTGTCTATACGTAACCGATTCACTCGCGACTTGATGGCACTCAGAATGTATCTATCAGGGAACACCCACTCAGGCAGCAAATTCCATTGCTTAGCGGTCCGTACGATGAAAGTAGAATTGAAGCGCTTAGTTCAAGTTTTTGGAATATCCATCATGAATGGAATTTACTGTACCTGATGGAATTACTTTTTGATTTCAATTAAGAAGCGTACTCATTTCATTGTAAGCTTTACTTTCAGATGTATGAATGATAAACTCATTTGTATCTCGTTATGGACTCATTGAACACATTTTGTAAATGGCCGATAAAAATAGCAAAATCTTGATAATTTTACAAGTTTAATAATTGCCTCGAATTTAATTATACAAAAATAATTGAACACCTTTCTCAGTCTAAATTTAAGTTTATTTTGGTCCCAATGGGCAATGAACTGAGGACGTACAATGCATGGCTAGAGTTTTGGCCGCTTTTAATTTTCAATATATATACTATATCAATTAGTAAAATAACTCTCTAAGTATAATTAATTAATCTACCTAACAAGTAACCATCACAACACATTATATTATTTTTCTTTCTTGTGTTTGGCGTCGCACTTTGTGCATTTGATTCGATATTTTCAAGTAGTTAAAAACAATTTAATGAGTCCAAGTCATATTAATACAAAGTCTTGGTGGAATCCGGTCATAATAAAACAGTCCTAGTAAAGTAGTGGTGAATTTACTACGCTTTCGATGTTTTGAAGCCACGCGAAACATCACATAAATTCTAATTACACTTTATGAATTAAACACCACAACTTCTATACATAAATATACACCACCATGAGCTTTGGTGAAATGTCTACCCTGTGAATCATAAAAAAAATAATTATATAAAATAGAAGATTCCAAAGTCACAAGAACGTTCCGCGTTCCAGCCCAAACTCAAAAAAAAAAAAAATATTTTGTATACTGATCAAAATCATGTAATATTGCAGAAGGTTAGCTAATGATCCAAGCTATACTAGTGCACCGCCTTTAATCGAGGCAGAATTTTTTTTTATACAAATTCAACGCGGACGAAGCTAGTAATTTATATATTATAGTGCATGCCAAACTTGAACAAGGCTTTGTAATATTTAGAAAATGTTCACATTGAAAGGTCGCTGGCTGAGACATCGGGTCATAAAAACTTCTGCGTAACGCACTTAGATAGATTTTATTACTGTTTGCAACGTGTTCGGAGATAAGTTTTTAAAGTGATAGATAAATCTCACGCTGATAAACCTTGTCGAATTTTATGTACACTCGTAAACTTAGCTTATGTTGGCTGTAAATTATTTGTGGTACAAGCTTTTTTTGGAATTAGCACAGTCATGGTTTTGCAAAATAAATAAATGTCGTAGGACATTACACACAGCGCCATCTGACCCCAAACTAAGCAAAGCTTGTACAATGGAAGTCAGATAACTGATAGAATACTTGTATACCTTTTTTGTAAATACATTTTTGTAGCGATGATAGCTCAGTGGTTAGCGCGGTAGGTTAGCATGCGTGGGTTCAAACTCCAACAATGAGCTTGAGCTGCCGGTGAAGGTAAACATCGTAAGGAAACCATAGCATGGTGGTAGGGTACTTTAGTACTCGGCTGGCTAGCTACCACCCTCAAGTTGAAAATCTGCCGCCAAGCATCTAACGGTGTGTTCCGGCAGCCTCACTTGAGAGCCAGTTGCATTCCAGGCTAGGTGTGCTTTACCATCTTCGACCACATCATCACTTGACATCAGGTGAGCTGTGGTCAAACACCTAGCCTGTCAACCATAAAAAAAAACATTCTTCTAATAAATAAAGAACACCCAGACACTGAACAAATATAATAATGATTAAAAATAATTCCTGTTCGCTTAAAATTATACTTTTTATTACTTTGGTTTCTAACTAAATACTATTAAAACCACTGAGCTTATACAATAAATGTTGACACGAAAATAGAATTAACATTGTCTATATACATTCTCACGTCAATAGATAGACAGATAGATAGATAGATAGATAGATAGAAGTTTTTATTATGCACACCATTAACAGAAAAAAATACAGAGAACAAAAGAACCTTATGAACTAGTGCCATAAGTGCCTTATCGCTAAGCGCGATCTCTTCCAGGCAACCAAGTTAAATGATATTGCGCAGAATATTACGAGCCATTCAGTTACAGCATCGCTAAGTTAACCTTAAGTATTAGGTTAATCTTATCCTAGTTGTTTTGTTACAAAAAGTTGCAATTAAAAATTGCTTGCATTTTCCAAGCATCAACCAATCTTCACGAAGCAAACTTAATTACATCCAGAAAGGAACAACCTAATCTCAATTTAGTCTCTTGAGACAGTGAATAATGCTTTTGAGAACTTGTTTACATTACTCTTTATGGAACGACCGCAGTTTTAATAACATTAGCTTTTAATAGTTTTATGATTTTCTTTATTAAAAGTTGTTACGAGAACGGCAAGTTTTTAAATATAGCCAACAATTAAACGCACGGTGAAATGATTTCACTTTTTGTGCAGTGTCATAACTTGATTGATTGATTGACAGATAATGTTCTGGAAGATGCATTGTCTCCGCACACACCGTAGACAACACATTGATTGATTGATTAACTCTACTATGCTATGTTGTACGCTTTATATTATATTAGCTACTTAATTGTTGTGCGTATATTCCACACACTAAAAATAATACAATACAGAAGAAATACACTAATAATAATTCGAAGCACGTCGCTATATTATAACATATTAGCTGCGTCCCGCGATGTCACCCACAACATTTTTTCGGGATAAAAAGTAGTCTATGTGTTAATTTGAGCGTGAAGAAGAAAAAACATACGAACATACACAAAACTTTTGCCTTTATATTTATTAGTGTGATAAATGTAAAAAAAGATGTCGAAATCCTAACATTTTCGGTCTAAATCTCCTATGAGAACAAAGCCGTAACCACGAATTAAACATGTAGGTTTTTTATATGAAAGTAACAAAACGAACAAGACAATCTCCTGATGCTTTCCTTTTTTTATTCAAAATAGGTTCGCGTTTGGCCACATTTTGCGTGATGTTAAGCAGTACTGTGGCCTAAGATGGATCACGCTTATCTAGAAGAAACCTATTTACTCTAGATTTGAAGACACCCATATTGTACCTAACAGGGAACACAGACTCCGGCAGAGAGTTCCACAATCTCGCTGTGTGAATGAAAAATGTTGAATCAAAACACTTTGTGCGTACATGGGGAACATCCACCATGTACGGATGACGTTACATACCGATGATGGTAAGACATAACACATGTCCATTGCAGCGATATACAGAACTTAGAGTAGTAAACAACGTAGCAGGGCATCGCTGCTTCGACGTTAATTATTTCAAAATATTTAATAGTTAGTCTTAACAGCCCAACTGTTTAGGGGTATTTTCCACAGGGGTTAGGGGGGTTTTTTTACTGTAAATTCTACAAGTAATATTTTTTTCAAGCAATATGTGACGAAAGCCAATTCTTCTCAAGTTCGAGTTTTTTATTCGCTCAAACTCAGCTTTTATATATTCTTCCAACGTATTTTACTAGTTCATGTAAATTATCTTAGTATTAATATACCTACATCACACAATTAATAACTCTTTAGAATTGCTAAATCAAAGAAGCTCAAGCAACATTCCGCAAGTTCTTTGTAAATGAGAACTCGCAGAGGCTGTTACGTTTTATCCCAAGCCAAAATCAAGTTTCAACATTAATTTGTGTAAGGACCTGTCAAAAATAACTTTGAATTTGTTTTTCTTGCCAATAAACCAAAATTAAATTCAGTCAACGGCCCAAAACCTGTCGCGGCTCTCGCACCAAGTATTCCGACGTCAATAGAAATTAATATTCGTTCCGCTTCAGGCTTTCACTTACAACATCAGACACGATCCAACGATGCGATCGAAGCTTGTGCGTTCCTCAAACAATCACTACGAGTATTGATAAATATTTTATCACACGTCACTAACCTTATACATCACTATTTTTTAATTACTAAAAAAACATTAATGGGTAATACAGACCGATTAAGACATCGTAAATGTGTAATCAGAATTGTTGTTTACTTCATAATGCCAAAGTTATTACTAGGTAATCAAAATTTTCAGAAATTCCGCCTAAAATTATGGGCATAGACTCATTTACAACAAAAAATACTATCACCGGCCCAACTGGCGGTAACCAATGGCGGCTTTCAGTAAATTATTGCAAAAACATTTTTTTTCTCTAGAATATCGCACTATCGCGACCGAGGACTCCCGATCTAGTTGCACGAACTTGCCACGTGATTTACGAATAAAATTGCGACGTACAAGGTTTAGGTAAATGCCTACAGATAGAATAAAAACCAGGAATCCCTTTTTTGTGAAAAATTTTTTGACATCGATTCTTCAAGTGTTTTTTTATAGATGGGTTTGGTTAAAGTAGTAGATGACGTCATTTTTTTTCTAGTAATTGCAAAACTGGTTTATATAATTCATCATAATTAAAAGCACCCAATCATAGTTCACTATAGCCCAATGGCTTTTTTCAACATACGATACGGATATCTATCCCGATTTTCAACTGACCATTGCCAATTCGCTTACGGGATTTTAGGCTACTACACCTTGATGTAGGTATCTATCTGGGGTAGGCTTTGTGTTTGGAGACAGTAATGGTGGATCGTACCGTGCACAGTGGGTGAAGATCTCATAAGGAAAGTCGATAAACACGAACAAAAAACACGAAAAAACTTAAGTAATTTATTTTTTAAGCGAAGCACTTTTAAATGGTAACCGCAGAATTTCATTTGAACGGACTGGGTGCCTTTCGCACTGCCGTTTTTAATCTATTTCGCAATTTATTTTCTAGTGGTGTACAGTTTTTCCTTCGTGTTGACTTTTGTAAAGAACAGCGTAAATGGTTGGCGGTTAATAGTGGCAGTGAAATGTGGGGCTTTGATCATAAATATGTCCTTTATACGTCCAACTTTTCGAATTGCATTGTTTTCGCACGACATTGGGTTTTTATGTTCTTGTCACAGAAAAGATTTCGGCAACATTTTAACAGTACCAAATTTTTTGTGTATCTCATTATAGCGTAAATAAATAATCAACTTTTTTTACTAGAAAATATACTAATTCCATTTCACTGAGCCCAAATACGGCTGGGTTTACAGAGTTCCGGTGCCGGAAGCCGGAAGGTAGGTAGTTCATTGGGACTATTCTAGTGACCGTAAACATCATTGAAAAGTTACAGGAAAGCAAAATACACAATTTCGTTTACTTGGATGACATACTGTTATTTGATATAAATATCTAGACCAATTTTCACTAAGTTTCTGTGGTACCAATCTGAAAGTATAGTTTTACAAATTTTCGGAAGAAAAATACAACCGAATTGAGAACTTCCTCCATTTTTTAAAGTCGGTTAAAAACAAAGGTACACATTTCAGCCAGGATGTGGAACTTTGCTGTAGTCCGTGCTTCCCGAAAAGTACAATATGGGCGTCTTCAAATCAAGAGTAAACTTATACTCGATAATTTTCCGACAAGAACTAATAACATAATACATATTGAATTTCAAGGTATAAATAATAATCAAAGTAAATAAGCAAGCAAGCAACATTTAAAATAAACTAAAAAGAGTACACAGGCTCCTTCAAAGTAAGCGTGTTCCATCCTAGATCACATCGTTGCTTAACATCAAACAGGAAGTGGTGAAAAGCGAACCTATTACATAGTTTTAAAATAATGAACCGCATTGATATATCTGTGAGAAGTGAAATGAGATGCAAGTTTTTCAAGCTTCAAGAATACAACCGTGTAAGTATAAGTCCGCATTCACAATAAGTTTATATCACGAGAACTGGAACGATAAATCAATTGAGAACGATTCCGTGACCGAAGCGATTCCGTGACGATGTGCGCGTAACGATCTATTCCGTTTTGTAGTAGTTTTAAATTAAATTTGCTGCGGAGAGGTCCCGACATCGCGCGATTAAATTGCCGCTTCATTTTGGGTTGCACGACATGGGAGTTTGGAACATATTATTAGCAAAATTTATAGAGAAATTATACTTGGTTACGTTTCGTGGATTTTGTCACAATTTGCTAGTTTTCTCGTATCCTGTGTACATCTTCCTATGGTTTACTACCATAGTATTTCGTCAAAGTCGGACACACAAATAATTAATACCAAAAAACCAAATTAATTTTAAGGCGTAGAGATATACAGTCCACAGAGTATGACACACGTGACACTACCCGCAGAAAATCACCATTACGCAGGTTAACCCGAGATTAGCAAGAAAGAAAATAATTTTTATTTTGTAACAGAACAAAAATAACAACAAATAGAGACAAACAGTTACAAAATAGGGGCTCACCTCGGCATAATACTGGTCATACTAAATAATATGACCAGCGCTGGTCTTCCGGTGAGCCCTCATCGGTCAAACAAAACAAACAACAAATCACCAACAGCAAATATAACAAAACGAAATAAAAAACTCAAACAAACAAACTACTATGCAAATAACTCTTCTCAAAATATCAACATACAAATAACAAAACAAAAATAAAAGGCAATAAAAAATAATTAGGACAACTGAATAGGCTAATCAAATGAGATAGCGCTCGAAAGGTTCGTCTCTATCTCTCATTATTTCCTGCCCGTCTCCCTATACACCGTGAAAATACGCGTGGTACCTCATAACGTGGTGTCACAGTACCCCGGATACCTTAGTACTGCAGTATCCGGGTATTCGATATCATCCACGAAGCATGCCGATACCCTAATTTTGTGACGCGGCCACGCAACGTCAATAGCTCGTTCAAGGATGGCGACCAGGCGTTACCAGTTTAAAAAAATAATATTTAAGTCCCTAGTATTCTGAAAATCATTCACAGCTATCCTTATTCTACTGCTGAGTATTAACCACAGTTCACTTGTTGTCTCCATTTACATTGATATCCATAAAAAGTGGAATATGTCAGTATTTATTTGTCTTATGTCAGTATCTGTAGTCTTTATATTATGTTCGATTAACGCAGTGACGCTAAGAGACGAGGGCTTAAATTCCGACAATAAGTTTACCTGTGTTTACTAGTTTCAACCACGCCAACACTTAACACCAGCCTGTCAACCATAAAAAAAGTCTTTATATTTAATTTGAAGAGATTAAAATAATCATAATTGAATAGTTTAAAAAAAATTGAAGAGATAAATTGCCTATTCAATTTTATGGAGGAACAAAAGCGTTTAACATTTCCTAATGTTCGTAAAGTTATTGATTCTGACTTTTTCCAATAAGTTAAAGTATTCAGTGTTTAATCATTTATTTTATTTATATGGATGTATATTTATAAATTTTATAATAAGTGTTTGTAGCATCCTCCGCCCAAAGTGTTCTCTGTCATTCTATACAATGGTTGTCTAGATTATTGTTAGCAAAGGTCGCCACTTGTGGCACTATCTCGGTTCCTGTCCCCATTTTAAATATTAATTTCTCGTGCACACGATAAATAGTTTCTAACTATCTATCAATTGACTGTGCAGCATACGATAAAATAACAGTAAAAAGTGAACACTACAAAATGATATACTACCAGAAATATAGAAAACAGCTTTAGGTTAGAATATTTCTACTTTTAATTGGAGTTTATAACTTATTATAAATTTTATAAACAACCAAAATCTGGGAAAATGGTTGAAACCGAATAATGCCGTTTAGTTTTTGCACTAGCCCGAAAACCTTGTCACCCTAGATCCATCGAATATCCCTTTGTGCGAAACTTACGGAGCGAAACTGTACGGCTCACTTTCCGCGCGCAAGTTTTTTCAAGCGCGTATTGAATGCGTCGTGTTTGGGTCTGCCCCTAGATTTCAGTGTAGCATGGACACTATAGCTAAACTCCCGATGAAGCAATCGCTGCGTGGTCACAGTTTCATTACTTTACATTAAAAAACTGCCCTAAGTAGGTTAATGTTTATTCAGTTTTAACTTTTCGTGACATGTTAAATTTTATGTAAGATTCACTATTTTGTTTTAATTATGTGGTATTACTTACGTTTAATTTTATCAGTAAGTCCGACTACAGTACCCTTCAAACTAGAACACAGTAATGTTTACACACTACTGCTTGGCGGTAGAATATCTGGTACTGCGGTGGTACCTACCCAGACGACCTCCTGCTAAGGAGATCTACCACCAAGTGTAATGAAATGTTTTATGTATAATTGGTAGGTATGAGAATAGCTCGTAAAGTGAGTTAGGTGATTAAGGGCAATTGTTAAAAAATACCACGCACAGGTATTTTTTTTTAAATATTGAGTTTCTTATAGAGAGTGATTGAGATGGTAAAAGACAACGCCTTATTGATATTGGTGTTTTACAATATACATGCAAGAAGCTAAAACTGTTGTTTTAAAGGTTTTTTTAAGCTATTGCATAGCTTCTATCGCGGGCCTTGAGCGTGGAGACCGAATCCAGAAATTCCGTAACGAAAATAACCTAACATCCCCCACTCCCACCGGCACAGCGGTGATACTTTTTAGTTTTGCCATCTATCGATGAATAGCAGAACTTTTAATGACTTTTTTGAAATATCACGCTTGTCTCTTTAGTTCAGCAACTCGCCTCTAGGTGGCATTGGTTGTATCGGCGTAAAAATGCTATGCAATTGTTTTACCGCGGCAGTCCCCGAGTGCCACCCGTCTTTTTTTTTAATTCAAAATACCTTGCCTGATGTTCTAAGATGGAGCATAGTTGCCTGGAAGAATCCTGATTACTCTGGATTTGAAGACACCCAAATCGTACTTCACGGGAAATACATACACTGGCAAGTAAACTGCAAAATTCAGACAGTAAAAACCGTAAACTGTTGTAGAGAATGAAATCTATTTTTTTTCTATTTTTTCCTTTCATAGCTCGTGATCACCTTATGTTAAACGTTTTTCCATTTCATAGCTTTTTTAAATGCTTATTTTTCTTAAGAAAAACCTTTTTCTCAATCTCTTTACTTTGCTTTTGTGTAATACGAAGAAAATTCACGGGAGCTTGCTATTTTTCTATGCATGCATGATTTATTTGGAAATATCCATCTCATTTTTGTGATACAAAAGTTCTTCTTACAAGTTCATTTATCACAGTAAAGAAGAATCACCTTTAATTTTTAAATAGGTGTTTAATTAAATAATTAAGAAAACTCTCGTGTCCGAATCTGGAACGGAAAAATTAACGCTCTACCTCGAAAACTCGTTTTGGAGCCGAAAAATTAAGAACCAAGTTTCAAATTAACTTGGCATAATTACAACGCTTTTTTACACGAAATACTTTATTTTGGGACGAAAACAGGCGGCTTTGATTTACATGAAGGTGTTTAGGGGCTTTTGACTGGTGTACCGTAACGGTTTTTTACGAATCAGGGTTTTATAATAACTACCACTGGGCTTGTAACACGCCTAGAAAGAGGACGGTGGATTTTTTTACTTGGTAGATCTCCTTAGCAAGACGTCATCTAGGTACATAGGTAAGAAGTACCATATAGTCTGCTGCCAAGTACTAGTTTGTAAACATTATTGTGTTCCGGTTTGTAGGTTACTGCAGCCAGCGAAATTACAGGGCTGGTGAGACTAACCATCAAATCTCATCAAATGAGTCAAATCAAATCTTTGGCTCAGAGCGCAAACACGTGTGTGTTATTAAGAAGCAAGCAGGACGAATTTTAAAAACAATTCTGCGCTTTGTTACTTATAAATAATGATATGTTTGACAGGTTTATCAACTTTTTGGTCGTGTGACCTTGGAATTTACCTAATACCTAATACCTATAAATTAGTTTATTGTTTATAGACTAAAAACGGCACAATATGCCAATTACTATATGTTTTATTTTTATTTATTTTTCTTATTAGTGTTACATCTCCCGTCTGTTTCTTATGTTTTCTATCGTGTTTTTCTTTTCTTGGTGGCCTGGAAGAGATCGCTGTTAGCGATAAGGCCGCCACTTGTGGCACTAGATCATAAGGTTCTTTGTTCTCTGTACTTTTTTCTATTTATGGTGTGCACAGTAAATAGTTATATCTATCTATCTAATAAAATAAATAAAATTTCAACAGATTTATTAGAATACACGTTTATTTGAAGCTAATCACGTCACGTTTATAAATATAATTCGTTATCGGCGTTTTTTACGTGCTCTTAATTATTCTCTACTGCAGCATGGTCTAGAAATGATCGCTTTCCAGGCGTTACACTACATTTCATAAGTTTGAATATTCAAGGTAACTATAATTATGTTTAGTTTATTTCCGCTGTAACCACTTGCCGATACGCGTTTCGCCTCGCCGTGGAAATAAACTATTTATATATACCTTGAATATTCAAAATGAACTACCGCAAAGTAACGCCTGCATCAATCAACTTCATTACTTTGTTTTTATTAGGTAAATGTTTTTTAGTATGATCAGTAGTTTTGTAACAATAATAGCTTAACAGTTCACATGGTTCTCATGAGCGGGTTCAATGAGCTTGAGCTGCCGGTGAAGGAAAATATCGTGAGGAAACCATAGCATGGTGGTAGGGTATTTTCTAGTACTCTGCTGGCTAGCTACAACCCTCAAGTTGAAAATCTGCCGCAAAGCATCTAACGGTGTGTTCCAGTAGCCTCACTTGAGAGCCAGTTCCATTCCAGGCTTGGTGTGCTTTACCATCTTCAACCACACCTTCCCTTAACATCAGGTGAGTTGTGGTCAAACACCTAGCCTGTCAACCATAAAAAAAGGGAAACAGCACGGCGAATCTAGTACTCGGCTACCACCTTAAAGTTGAAAGTCTGCCACAAAACACCTAAATAGTTAGGTCCGCGTCTGGCAATAGGATAGTAAGTATATAAAAACCGGACTAAATGTATCGCTAATAATGAAACATTATTCATCTATTGTTAAGAAAGCTTTCCAAACTAGAAGCATTCGTCCCGTTCTTTGGCCGCGAGTGAGTAAGTGGCAATCAACTATATTTACGTCGAACGTCCACGAGTTACCGTCGGGTCATTGGCCGCAATTTCCCTCCAATAGCTGCTAATCCAGAGCCTTTGCCCCCGTTATTATGGACAGTAAATAACCCGTTACGAGTCGTTAGCCTACCCTTTATTACAAGTATAACGGTTTACGGTAAAAACTGTATTTTAATTGGGATAACAACGATAATTTACGCAATGCTGAATATAGAAATATAAAGTTTTTTTTTGTCTTTTGTGTGAAAGTTTTGAGCCGAACGAGACGCTCTCCTGGTGGTAAGAAGTAACACCTGTCTATGACTATTGCAGCGGTATACATAACTTATTTCTTTATTTGATTTATTGGCCTTATAACATATTCAATTACACTGGACAAGTCACAACTACATAATTACAAAAAGATAAGTATACACGTCAATATAATACATAAACTAATTTAATAATATTAAATTCTAATAAAAGTTAATTTATACAATAATGTCAGCTTAAATATACATACACACAAACCATAATAATTAAAGTAGCAAAACAAAGTCCAGAGCATTGCTGCTTTGGCGCTCATTACTTTAAGACTGTCGATGGTTAGTCTAAAACCCCCAGTTATTTAAACCACTTGGGTTACATCTAAAAAATAAGTAGCAGCAACTATATTGCAAAAAAACTGTGTGAAAGTTTCACTAGTGTTTGAACACGAGAGTGTGATTGTTTGATTAGTGTACTATAAGTTACTTTTGCAAACAAAATGGTATAATTATCATGACAATACATTTATTAACTAGAGAAGTTTGTAGCAATGTGCTACGGCTACGTGTATACGTAGCAAAGTGCTACGACGCTTGTATTTCAAACTTGTTTTAACAATTACCGTATTTTATTTCATTTGAAATCGTTTTATATAACATTTTTTAATTATTTTTTTTACTTGATGGTAGCTAGCCAGTCGAGTGCAAGAAAGTGCACTGCCACGCTATGGTTTCCTCACGATTTTGTTCACCAGCAGCTCAAGCTCATTGTCTCATTGTTAGGGTGTGAACCAGCTGCGAGCATATAAGATGAGCACACACCTATTTTTAGTTTTAAAAATGGTAGAAGAAAAATTACTCCACTGATTGTTGGTAAATTCTATAATAAGTTTCCATATATTCAGTAATATAAAAAAAATCAATGAGAGGAGATCACGTACAAAGCGCATGATCCTCATTATCCACCAGAAGTTAGGCTCCAACCCTTACAATAAAACGTGAAAAGGGTCAAAATTACCCCCTCTCGCTACTCTTGAAGGGTCAGCCATTGTACTAAACTCCATAAATACAAGTAAAACGGGTGAAATGAACAAGGCTTGGGGAGTGACGTAGCAAGGATGGTGACAGGGGCTGACTTGCATGAGCGGCAGATTTCCAATCGCGGAGCCAAAAATTGTTATCAAAATGATCTGCAAAAATGTACACAGTTGAAATTTAGCGAAAATAACTGTCATTAATTCAAAGGTTGGAATTTTCGAGTGTACTTATAGGATTGAACATTTACAAACATATTTACAACAGTATTCAATTTTCCAAAACACGTTCCGTTATTGTTATATTAAAAGAAGAGAGTATATTGGAAAAGCATTTTGAATTCCTTTTAAACGGCAGAACAGATTTTTATGAATTCTTCCATGTTTATTTGAATGAGCTCCTGGATGGTTTAAATTCACAGTATGTCGTGCTGAAATCGAAAAGGACAACCGTGACGTCTGCCGAAAGGCAGCCCGTACACGTTCCGCGCGATCCGCGATCTGCGATCCGCGATCAATGATCGCGATCCAGATTGATCGTGTACGAAGCGGATTGGCAGCCCGTACACGTTCAATTTGGATCGCGATCATTGATCGCGGATCGCGCAGAACGTGTACGGGCTGCCAAAGCGCTAGTAATTTTTTTTTACACAATACATACATATATTAATAACTTTTTTTTTATGCCGTCTTCGCCTATAATTGCTGTGACACTTATCTTGACATTTGTAATTTAGTAATTTAATTTTTAATGTATTGGTGTACACTGTGTTGGCGGACTTTATAAATAAATAAATAAAGCACTTTTTTTTAAATATTTTATAAAATATGTTTTTATTTTAATTTAATATTTTAATATTATTTTTTAAATTATTCACGCATTCATACGACGTGACACAGAATTGAATCGATTACCGATCTCACTAAATTGTATGAACAGTCCGAAATGTCTAGTGATGTCATCGTACGATATATCGATATTGCATGCAATTCTGCACGATATCGATAGAATCACGTTGAGTCATTGTTCACTGCCTAATTACCTAATGTAGCCCAAGTGGCCCATACTTGAAGTACGCGCCTGGTTATAGGATGCTGCGTGTTTATTGTAAACAACTTTTTGCCGGGATAAAGTTATCGCGAGCCACTTTACTTCCTAAGCTGAAATGGTTACTAAGTTGTTTCGTTTCTGAGTGAGCGGGGAAAACTGTAAAAAAGAAAACTAAAAATATATGAAAGTAAAATGAAGGTAAGCCGGGAGACGTTTCATTGAGAGAAGTTTATGATCGTAAATAATTTGTTTGGAAACCGAAATATGCCGTTATTTAAGTAGGTAGGTACACAGTGAAGCCGGGCAATTTAGTTATAAGAAAATTCGTCGACAAAAGCTAGCTTCGTAGAAATTAGTTCAAAGAACCCTAACTGTAAAGATTAAAAAATCTTAGCCGTCATTAAAGATGTAAATTTTTCCGGTTTTTTTTTTCAATTTGATTAGCTTACGATTTCTACCCGGTTGCAGCGAAGTCAAAAATAGCGGGTTATGTGTTAAAATTAGAACTATCAGACATGCAAGTTTCCTCACGAAGGTTCTTCTTCCCCGTTAAAAGCTAGTACCAATTAATAATTACATTTTATTACATTCAGATTAAATTGAGACAAACAAATCTCGTTGGACATTTCACTCAACGCCATTTGGCCCCAAAGTAAGCAAAGTGTTACCATGGTAACCAGATAGCTGATAAAATACTCATATTATTTTTTTGTTAATACATACAGAACACCTAAACACAAAACAAACATTTATCGTCACACTAGCTGTGCCCAGCGATGTTACCCGCTACATGTTTTCGAGATTAAAAGTAGCCTATGTGTTAATCCAGTGTCTCGGCTACCTCCATACCAAATTTCATCCAAATCAGTTCTGTAGGTGAAAGAGGAACAAACATCCATCCATCCAAACTTTCATTTATAATATTAGTGAGATTATAATTTGTCCTTGTGGGAATCGAAATCACACCCAACAGCTCTTGAAGTTGATATTCCAAATGCACTACGAGGCAGCCTATGCATGAGATGGTCTAACATCTAGGCTTCTGTATCTTCGATTTTCAGACATGGTAAATTTAAAATTGGCAAATTTGTTCTAGAATTTTTAGGTTACTGATACACTGGGTTGGAAGCGTTATTTACGAACGTATATAACTAAACACTTACACAAACAAGGCAAACAAATTAAAAGCCTGCGAAACCATTTAATCACGCTTAATTATTTACACGATTAGTCAGCGGGCACAGAAAATACAGTTCTATTTACATATCATTAGAACTGGTAGTCAGTTGAGGTATCCTCAAGTTTAGTCGCATTGTTGTGTATTTATTTTGCTTCCAATTAATGTGTACATTCAAGCTGTTGTGGATTTCTCCTAAGTTATTAAAGTTGAATATTGTATCAGCCAGCAGCCGGTGAAGTTGCCCACCCTGTTAAACTAACCTATTAGTGGCTCATTTGGTAAAGTTCTGCTTCGAAACCTGAAGGGCGTGGGTTCGATTCCACCTCAGGATTATATATATTTTTTTTATGTGAATGTAATGAGACGAACCAGACGCTCTCCTGATGGTAAGAGACAACGCCTGTCCATGACCATTGCAGTGACACACAGAACTTTGAGTAGCAACATAAAGTCTAGGGTATCGCTGCTCATTACTTAGAGACTTTTGTGTGTCTAACATAGATGTTTGTTCTGAATGTATTGTAAGTATGTTTTCAGCTGTCTGATTCCCATAGTACAAGCTTTGCTTAGTTTGGGGTTAGATGGCGCTGCGAAAATGTTCTCTATATTTATAAAAAAAAAGTTGCAGTTGAAGTAATACGGCGAAGGTTCCGTATACCACCATACCATACATGTATAGAGTCTCTACCAATTTTGATAATAAGAAGCTCAACAGATTTATGAAGGTTTAGAGATGATCACAATATTATACAACACAACATAATATTGACAAATTTATTGACCGCTTGATTTAAAAACATTTTTTTTAATGTTTAACAGGCCAGTTGTTTTGACCACAGCTCACCTGATGTTAAGTGAAGGCGTGGTCAAAGATGGTAAAGCACACCTAGCCTGGAATGGAACTGGCTCTCAAGTGAGGCTGCCAGAACACACCGTTAGATGCTTGGCGGCAGATTTTCAACTTGAGCGTGGTAGCTAGCCAGCCAAGTACAAGAAAGTACCCTACCACCATGCTATGGTTTCCTCACGATGTTTTCCTTCACCGGCAGTTCAAGCTCATTGTTGGGGTTTGAACCCACGCCCTTCGGCATGCGAACCTACTGCGCTAATCACTGAGCTATCATCGTACATAACATCATACATAAACATGTCAAAAATAACAAAATATTAAAACATTTGCGGTAAGTAAATGGAAGTTTTACAGATTTCTGTCAGTTTAGAGATGATGACAGTACAATGTTATATTACACAACGCTACAAAACACAATATAGCATATTAATTTATTGTCATCATCAAGTAAATAATATTCGAATACATGTCCAAAAATTACATTAAAAATTTCCAAAAATTAAGACATCTCAATATTTTACATTTTAATTATTTTTTTTAATTGTGTAATATGTTATAATGTTTAGCAAAATAAATTTCAAGGTATAAATGTAATATGAATAATAATTATGTATACGTCAATAAGAATGAATAATTACTTACTAGTGATTTGATTATCTCGTAATTTAAAATAATCGTCAAAATCTTAAAACAAGATTTCTTGAATCCAGTATCGCAGCTTGGCTCTGAAGCTCGCAGTGGAATGTGCATTCCGAACGGAAGCGGGTACGCGGTTGTAGACCGCCGGCCTCAGAATGTATACCAACCTCTCCGACTTCACAAGCAGGTGCGATGGTGTTGCCAGTTGCTCTTACTTTTTTAGCTGCAAATATCTTACTGCGTTGTCCCTAGAGGTCTCTGGGCAATATTTATTTCTCACAGGCAGTTTCTTAGCATAATTATTATAACTTTAGTTTCGTGACTTTTAATAATTTGCCATTTTTTATATCGCGACCGAAATTTAAAAATATAGATATTAGAAATCTAAATGACTGTATATAATTTTTTTTATAACAAATACAACTTATATGAACATTATTCAACATTAGATAATTATAGATACAGTATTTAAAATACACGGATATAGTAAGAAGACTAAAAAGGACAAAACCTTTTGAGTTAGTGTATTAAGTTAGTAATGTCAGTGCAGTGAGTACAACATATTATAGAACACATGAACAAAGTGTCTTCCCCTTAATAGAGACAGTAAGAAAAGTGTCGATGGACGCATTCTTCGATTATACTCTACTTAGCAATTTAAGCTATATTCAAATTACTTATTAGTCTCAACTAGGCTAGATTGTAATAACAATGAGGTATCTAACAACAAACAGTTACATCATTAAAAAAAAAAACAAAAAAAAAGTGTTTAAAATAATAATAATACAATTTAATTTTTAAAAATATATATCCTATCCTATATCCACTATAACTGTTTGCGTTCTCGAATGAATATATACAGTGGTCTAAGCTAAGATCTGAAAACGGAATTTGCGTCACTAAAATATGATACAAAAAACATTTGAAAAAACATTTTTGGAGCCTATATTGACTTTTGTTCACAATCATCCCACTAATACATATGAAAGTTTCGATGGATAGATGGGTGGGTGGATGGATGGATGGATGTTTGTTACTCTTTCACGCAAAAACTACTCAGCTGAAATTTGGTATGGAGGTAGCTGAGACACTGGATTAACACATAGGCTTTTTTTATCCCGAAAACATGTAGCAGGTAACATCGCGGGGCGCAGCTAGTGAAACATAAATCTGCCTGCAAGTTTTTGCAGGAACGCGGAAATATCGTGTCACTGTATTGCACAATGTAACCTCAATTTAACAAAATTCAAAAGAAATCCTAACTCCCACTCCCGTGAGTGCCGAGCCATTTCTCTTTAGAAAAGTTTTTGTGCATTGAAAACCATTTCGACTCCTGACTCTGGGCACAGATAAATGATATTAAGGTCTCACGTTGCAGAACTTGTAGTTTTTCAAAGACCATGGTTGCGGGCGTACTCAGGATGTTATATATATTGGGTTATATATAAAAACGGAAACTTACTAATATGTATTAGCTGCGTTTTTCTAGATATATGTACTGGCTATAGCTAGAAGCACAAATGACTGCAATTATCAGACATGTTCGTATTCATAACTTGTTGTCTTTAACTTTACCTATAACAAGAAAAACAAGAAGAATTTGAAATTACAGGGATGTAAAGACTAACCATACAGAGTTTCAAAATCATGAGCACCATTGCATCAATGCCTTACACTCTGTTATGATGCTTAATGTCCTGTATACTGCTGCTTTAGTTATGGATATACGATATCTTGGTGGTAGATCTTAGCAGGAGGTCGTCTAGGTAGGTACCACCGCAGTACCAGTTATTCTGCCGCTAAGCAGTAGTGCGTAAACATTACTGTGTTACGGTTTGAAGGGTACTGCAGCTAGCGAAATTACTGGGCTGTTGAGACTAACCATCGCAAGTCTCAAAGTAATGAGCGCCAAAGCAGGGATCCCTGGACTTTGTTTTGTTACTCAAAGTTATGTGTATCGCTGCAATGGTCATGGACAGGCGTTATCACTTACCATCAGGAGAGCGTCTCGTTCGTCTCATTACTTTTTATATTAAAAAAAAAAACTCTTATCATCTAGAAAGCTTGTCGATTGTCTCTTACTTTTGCATGAAAAAAGTATTTCTACAACAATAGTATATCTACTAAAGTAAAGTTAACTGTTGCATATGTAATAAAATATTTTCCCAATAAACAAGTAAATAATTATGTAATGATGTATTCCTCCCGCTCTGAATGATGCCCTAGTTATGGCCACGGTTGAGGACGCATGGAGAGCATAATGGTTGCAATTAGAAAGAACGTTTGGAAAATGCTTCTTGCTTTCTGCAGCCATGGCCGGTGTTGGGATAAGTTAAAAATGTGGGGAAAACAGAGATTTTTAAAACGTATTACGCTTTCAGTCAGAGCTGATAAACTTCTGAACTAAAAGAACAATATGACAGTCAAAGCTATTTATGTAATGAAGTAAAAGTATTGCAAGTTAAATTAGGCATTGTCTGACTTAAATAATTCAAATAAGTTTGTTAGAATTAGTTAAACGTATATAAATAAATTTGTTTTTCTTGGTTAAATAAATAAACAAATATGTTAAGACATTTCACAGCACCTTCTAGTCTCCACACTAAGCAAAGCTTGTAATAATACATCCTTTATAAGAACCAAATAACTGATAGAATACTTATGATACTTTTTTTGTTGTCCTTTCCTATTTTTGTATGTAAATTTAATGAGACGAACGACACGCTCTGCTAATGGTAAGAGATAACGCATGTCCATGACCATTGCATCAATACACAGAGCTATGAGTTTCAAACAAAGTCCAGGGCATCGCTGCTTTGGCGCTCATTACTTTAAGACTTTCGATGGCTAGTCTCAACAGCCCAGTAATTTTGCTAGCTACAGTACCCTTCAAATCGGAACACAATAATGTTCTATTCTTGTTACGTGCTATGTTCTCTGCCCACTGCCTCTTCAACTTGCTAATTCACTGGGCTATGGCAGCAACTTGTTGGTGACTAAGTCGGGTTTTTTGCGTATTTGTGGTTAAAAAGCAGTGGTATTTCATTCTGAAAGTACCGACATATGACTTTGCGTGTTGCTGCCAAAAATTCATCAAACAAATATTAAAGTCACCACCACTTTATTAGGGCTTAATCGGACTTGACCATGACTTAGATTTGTAAATTAAATTTTCATAAAGTACTTAAAAATAAGGAAACACTTGACACTGGCAAATACACAAAGTTCAACGCCAAACACTAAGTCAAAGAAGACGAAAAGCTGAAGTTTATTCTTTCTGGTATCCAACTCTAAGGTCCAAACACAAACAAAGAACTGTTTCCCACAATAACAGTTACAGTTAAACAAAATAGCTTATTCATGGTAGAGATTTATTGCCTCGGGATTTGTTTTTGCCGGTTTGTTCCATGCTAAATGACTTTATTTAGGCACTTAAGCTGCTCTCATTTGGTTCTCAGACACCATTTTGTTTCCTTTGCGAAAAAATACTTAGAGATTGTGAGATTTATCGTGACCCAAGCTCAGGACGTCTTACTTTGGAGAGAGAGAGAGAGAAGCGTTGAAAGTATTGAGTACGATGTCGGACTTGCGGTGTCGGCGGTATTTAATATGAGAGAATGTTAGTACCTAAAAATGTGTCTATTTAGGTCAAGATATGCAGACGAATTGTTATCACATAATTTTTATTTCATTTTCTTTGGGTTAGCGTATTAAAAATAAGCTGAACATAGCAACAGCTCATTATTATATGATTATTTTTATATACTTACTATATGTTTTATTTTTATTTATTTTTCTTATTAGTGTTACATCTCCATTGCCTGGAAGTGATCGCTGTTAGCGATAAGGCCGCCACTTGTGGCACTAGTTCACAAGGTTCTTTGTTCTCTGTACTCTTTTCTATTTATGGTGTGTACAATGAAGAGTTATATCTACCTACCTATCTGTCTGTCTGTCTGTCTGTCTGTCTGTCTGTCTGTCTGTCTGTCTGTCTGTCTGTCTGTCTGTCTGTCTGTCTGTCTGTCTGTCTGTCTGTCTGTCTGTCTGTCTGTCTGTCTGTCTGTCTGTCTGTCTGTCTGTCTGTCTGTCTGTCTGTCTGTCTGTCTGTCTGTCTGTCTGTCTGTCTGTCTGTCTGTCTGTCTGTCTGTCTGTCTGTCTGTCTGTCTGTCTGTCTGTCTGTCTGTCTGTCTGTCTGTCTGTCTGTCTGTCTGTCTGTCTGTCTGTCTGTCTGTCTGTCTGTCTGTCTGTCTGTCTGTCTGTCTGTCTGTCTGTCTGTCTGTCTGTCTGTCTGTCTGTCTGTCTGTCTGTCTGTCTGTCTGTCTGTCTGTCTGTCTGTCTGTCTGTCTGTCTGTCTGTCTGTCTGTCTGTCTGTCTGTCTGTCTGTCTGTCTGTCTGTCTGTCTGTCTGTCTGTCTGTCTGTCTGTCTGTCTGTCTGTCTGTCTGTCTGTCTGTCTGTCTGTCTGTCTGTCTGTCTGTCTGTCTGTCTGTCTGTCTGTCTGTCTGTCTGTCTGTCTGTCTGTCTGTCTGTCTGTCTGTCTGTCTGTCTGTCTGTCTGTCTGTCTGTCTGTCTGTCTGTCTGTCTGTCTGTCTGTCTGTCTGTCTGTCTGTCTGTCTGTCTGTCTGTCTGTCTGTCTGTCTGTCTGTCTGTCTGTCTGTCTGTCTGTCTGTCTGTCTGTCTGTCTGTCTGTCTGTCTGTCTGTCTGTCTGTCTGTCTGTCTGTCTGTCTGTCTGTCTGTCTGTCTGTCTGTCTGTCTGTCTGTCTGTCTGTCTGTCTGTCTGTCTGTCTGTCTGTCTGTCTGTCTGTCTGTCTGTCTGTCTGTCTGTCTGTCTGTCTGTCTGTCTGTCTGTCTGTCTGTCTGTCTGTCTGTCTGTCTGTCTGTCTGTCTGTCTGTCTGTCTGTCTGTCTGTCTGTCTGTCTGTCTGTCTGTCTGTCTGTCTGTCTGTCTGTCTGTCTGTCTGTCTGTCTGTCTGTCTGTCTGTCTGTCTGTCTGTCTGTCTGTCTGTCTGTCTGTCTGTCTGTCTGTCTGTCTGTCTGTCTGTCTGTCTGTCTGTCTGTCTGTCTGTCTGTCTGTCTGTCTGTCTGTCTGTCTGTCTGTCTGTCTGTCTGTCTGTCTGTCTGTCTGTCTGTCTGTCTGTCTGTCTGTCTGTCTGTCTGTCTGTCTGTCTGTCTGTCTGTCTGTCTGTCTGTCTGTCTGTCTGTCTGTCTGTCTGTCTGTCTGTCTGTCTGTCTGTCTGTCTGTCTGTCTGTCTGTCTGTCTGTCTGTCTGTCTGTCTGTCTGTCTGTCTGTCTGTCTGTCTGTCTGTCTGTCTGTCTGTCTGTCTGTCTGTCTGTCTGTCTGTCTGTCTGTCTGTCTGTCTGTCTGTCTGTCTGTCTGTCTGTCTGTCTGTCTGTCTGTCTGTCTGTCTGTCTGTCTGTCTGTCTGTCTGTCTGTCTGTCTGTCTGTCTGTCTGTCTGTCTGTCTGTCTGTCTGTCTGTCTGTCTGTCTGTCTGTCTGTCTGTCTGTCTGTCTGTCTGTCTGTCTGTCTGTCTGTCTGTCTGTCTGTCTGTCTGTCTGTCTGTCTGTCTGTCTGTCTGTCTGTCTGTCTGTCTGTCTGTCTGTCTGTCTGTCTGTCTGTCTGTCTGTCTGTCTGTCTGTCTGTCTGTCTGTCTGTCTGTCTGTCTGTCTGTCTGTCTGTCTGTCTGTCTGTCTGTCTGTCTGTCTGTCTGTCTGTCTGTCTGTCTGTCTGTCTGTCTGTCTGTCTGTCTGTCTGTCTGTCTGTCTGTCTGTCTGTCTGTCTGTCTGTCTGTCTGTCTGTCTGTCTGTCTGTCTGTCTGTCTGTCTGTCTGTCTGTCTGTCTGTCTGTCTGTCTGTCTGTCTGTCTGTCTGTCTGTCTGTCTGTCTGTCTGTCTGTCTGTCTGTCTGTCTGTCTGTCTGTCTGTCTGTCTGTCTGTCTGTCTGTCTGTCTGTCTGTCTGTCTGTCTGTCTGTCTGTCTGTCTGTCTGTCTGTCTGTCTGTCTGTCTGTCTGTCTGTCTGTCTGTCTGTCTGTCTGTCTGTCTGTCTGTCTGTCTGTCTGTCTGTCTGTCTGTCTGTCTGTCTGTCTGTCTGTCTGTCTGTCTGTCTGTCTGTCTGTCTGTCTGTCTGTCTGTCTGTCTGTCTGTCTGTCTGTCTGTCTGTCTGTCTGTCTGTCTGTCTGTCTGTCTGTCTGTCTGTCTGTCTGTCTGTCTGTCTGTCTGTCTGTCTGTCTGTCTGTCTGTCTGTCTGTCTGTCTGTCTGTCTGTCTGTCTGTCTGTCTATCTATTTATCTATCTGAACCAGCAAAATACTCGAAAAAAAATCGATCATTTTTAAGTCATTTGCTGGGTATACAACACAGCTAGGATCACATGAAATTTCTTAAGGCATGGGAATACGGACAGGGAAGTAAAGCGTTGATGCATATCTAAAAGGAGCCCTTAAAGCCACACCTGAGTCGCAAATCTCAGGGAATATTTGAGTTCCGTCTCTACAACGCGATAGATGCGACATCCGCACGGCACCATTGAACGATAAGAAAATTCTTCATACAGATCACAGGCTTTTACGGAATATTTAAAGGAAAATTTTACGAGAAAATATTCAACGACCAGTACTAGATATAAATACATTATGGCTCAATTTATCCTTTAAATATTCACTTGGTAGTAGATATTCTTAGATACCACCGCAGTCCCAAATATTCAGCCGCCAAGCGGTAGTGTGAAAACATTGCTGTGTTCTCGCTTGAATGGTGCAGCTAGCGAAATTGAAATTACATGGTTGCTGAGACTAACCATCGAAAATCTGAAAGTAATGAGCGCCAAAGCAGCGATGACATGGACTTTGTTTTGTTACTCAAAGTAATATGTATCGCTGCAATGTTCATGGGCATGCATTTGGTATCTCTTACCGTCAGGAGAACGTATCGTACGACTTTTTTTTTTAATTTTACGTAACTATGTGCAGCAGTGGGAAGTTAAATACTTCAGGCCCTTTTATGTACTTGTATTTATTATATTTGTTACGGAAAATAAAATTCTGAAGCGCACCTGATATTTTATTTTTTCATTATTATTAAATTATGTATAAGTTTTTTTTTTTTTTTATAATGTGAATAATAATGAGACGAACGAGACGCTCTCCTGATGGTAAGAGATAACGCCTATCCATGACCATTGCAGCGATACACAGAACTTTAAGTAACAAAACAAAGTCCAGGGCATCGCTGCTTTGGTGCTCATTATTGAGACTTTCGATGGTTAGTCTCAACAGCCCAGTAATTTCGCTGGCTGCAGTACCCTTCAAACCGGAACACAGTAATGTTTACACACTACTGCTTTAAGTTCTGAATGGAGTGAAGTTTATACCTATGTTTATCATTTGTAGGCTTTCGTACTCGATGCGTATGTTATCAGATGTAGAGTACATACATCGAGCCTCGGTCTGTATATTTAAGTTAAAAATATATCTCTATATTGATACATATTCTGCGTAAATTTAAATTAGTTCTTAACTTAAATATACAGACCGAGGTTTGATGTATGGTGGCTGGTGTATTTACCATCTTCGTCCACACCGTCACTTACATCTAGCTTGTCAAAGTAAAAAAAAAGCCCTTAAAACATCATGTTTCTACCCAGATGAAGGCTTCAGTTTGTTTTTACACGGTGTCTATATTATGCGGCTATTATGATTCAAATTTCATGTTGAAACAACTCGAAAGGGTGAACAATGGGATGATATTCAGTCTAGAGATATTGTTTTAGTAATTTTAAGAGAGTTTGTGAATCCACTGGATTACAAATGTTTCTTACGTAATCATATTTTGTTGTTTAGCAAATTGTAGTTACGAGTTTTTCGGACAGAGCTATTGTCAATCCAAAATAATCCTTTTTTCTAAATGTCAGATAAAAAGAACGAATTGCAAAAATTAGTATTAGTAGTGTGATAAATTAAAATAATTGAAGTGACGAAATAGAGATGGTGACGCTAAAAGTAAAAAATATGTTATTAAAAAAATGTTATTTAATAATTCACGACGTACATTTTAGAACATGCCATATGAAGAGTTTTCAGGACATTAATGTATGGGAAAACTGAATATGGTTAAAGATATTTATTTTCTAAAAGAATCAGTTACATCCACTTGTTGAGAAAATACAAAACATTTTTGGTAATAAGATTTTTTAAATTTTAAAAAAATCATGAAGATTTTTGTTCGTATGTCACTAAGTTATGTACAAGCACGCGAGCAGGTTACAAGTAATAGTTACTTACTATTAAGTTACAACATTGTGTATGTTTTGGTTACACTTTAGTTAAAAGAAATAAAATTAAGTATGCAATTATAAATCAACATATCTATTGGTATATACAATCTATATATCTATCGTATAAACAAAACTAATTCTATCCAATAGGTAGAAATATTCGCAAAACACATTGAATTAAAATGTTTTATTAGGTTGGCCGTATGTTTGCAAAGTAGCAGTATGTAGGTAGTAGTATGTTTGTTGTTTGTATACTAGCGGGCGCCTCGCGGTTTCACCCGCGTAGTACCCGTTCCTTTGGGCATACAGAAATAAAAAGTAGCCTATGTCACCCGGGGATAGTGTAGCTTCCCAACGGTGAAAGAATTTTTGAAATCGGCCCAGTAGTTTCGGAACCTATTCAATACAAACAAATCTTTCCTCTTTATAATAGTATGGAAGATCATATAATGCTAGAATATTATAACGTCTATATCAATTGTACTGTATGGTATTCGACGTCACCGTCCATTGTTCAAATTACTTAGAGCGTGAAATATCCAACCACATGCTTAGCTGTGTTTACGATATTACCCACCATCGAGTCATCGTACACAAAGGCCTCCATATAAGCGACAATACCGACAGGATGACTTTACATATTTCACAGTTCACGAGATCGCTCCCCACCGATATTAAATTGCTATTGATTGATAGTTCGGCGAGTAGTGCTTAGTAGGGTTTAAGGATGTAGAAATTGAAATGATATGTTTGACATCGATTTTTGTCGGATAGTTACATATCTGAAAGTTACAATACTCCCGTCCAATTCTCCCGACTGTTTGTTATGTTATCTATCGTGTTTTTCTTTTCTTGGTTGCCTGGAAGAGATCGCTGTTAGCGATAAGTTAGCCACTCGTGGCACTAGTTCATAAGGTTCTTATATTCTCTGTACTTTTTTCTGTTTATGGTGTGTCTTTTTTATTTTAAGAGACTCAGCTCGGAACTTTTACTTGATCTGCTTAGCAGGTTTTGCCGCTAAGTGTGTAAACAATACTGTGTTACGGTTTAAAGGGTAGTGCAGCTAGCGTAATAATAGGGCTGCACACTCTACATAGAGACTAATAATCGAAAGTAATTGTTAACCATCGAAAGTCTCAAAGCAATGAACGCCAAAGCAGCGGCGGACGCCCTGAACTTTGTTGTTACATGAAGGTGTTTAGGGACTTTTGACTGGTGTACTGTAACAGTTTTTCGGTTTTTCGAATCAGGGTTTTATAATAATTACTACAGGGCTTGTAACACGCCTAGAAAGAGGACGGGGATTTTTTTTACCTGCTAGTAGATCTTCAGTACTATCTGCTAAGTAGCAAAGTAGCACCATATATTCTGCTGCCAAATACTAGTTTATAAACATTACTGTGTTCCGGTTTATAGTTTACTGCAACTAACGAAATTACAGGGCTGGTGAGACTAACCATCGAAAGTCTCACAATAATTAGTGCCAAAGCAGTGATGCCTTAAACTTTGGTTTGTTACTCAAAGTTTTGTGTATCGCTGTAATGATCATGGACATGCGTTATCTCTTACCTTCAGAAGAGCGTGACGTCTAATAATAAAAAAAAATGCTGAGCATAGCTTTGGTTTGAACGGTTAGGTATCAAAGGTATCAAATCGACAACCCTGTTGGTTCATTGGTAGCATGTCTGCTTCGAGAGCTGAAGGGCGTGGGTTCGATTCCCACTCAGGACTAACATTTGTGTGACTAACATCGATGTTTGTTCTGTGTCTGGGTGTACTGTATGTATTATAAGTATGTATTTACAAAAAAAAAAGTATTTAAGTATTCTATCAGTGATCTGTCTTCCATAGCACAAGCTCTGCTTAGTTTGGGGTCAGATGGCGCTGTGTGTATAGTAAAAAAAAAAAAAGAATAATGTGCGCTGACATCTTATTCTAATTCGGAATGGAGGCGACGAGTCCTGCACTGACGTCACGCTTGGGGCGTATTGTGCATTTCCCTCTAGCAGCATTCCCCCAAGCCAACCTAGCTCCTTGAAATACCGGAGCGTGGCTCTGGGTCGCTAGCATAGTAGCTCCAGTAGGAGAGATGGAAGTGTTAGAAGAATTTTAGTTTTATAAACTTAGATTTCTGTCTGATATTACAAATACGGTAGGTTTATCCACCTTTTTTCTTTTTTCGCACATCGCTAATGATCGTTTCTTCACACTCGCATAATAGCTGCAATCGATCATTATTGTCAAGAAAATTTTAAAGAACGCTTTCGTGAATCTAGTTTATCATAAATTCGTGAAGCATTCTCGTAGAACTAATGTTTTATTCGAAGTGAATTTTAAAGGTACTATCAATTTTCATAACGAATTATGTATAAGGTTTTTGTGACTAAAGGCAAGGGGTATTTAAATTGACTGCCCAGTTAGCTCATTTGGTAGTGTATTTGTTTTAAGAGCTGTAAGCCGTGGGTTCAAATCCCACTCAGGACAACCATTTGTGTGACGAGCATAAATGTTTTTTCGTGCGTGCTGTCCATATTATAAGTATGTATTTACAGAAAAAAAATAATTATTTTATCAGTTATCTGGTTCCCCTCTTTTTTACTTTGAATGACATTGTGTGAAATGTCAAAAAAAAGCTAAATAAATATATATATATCGTAGGACATTACACACAGCGCCATCTGACCCCAAACTAAGCAAAGCTTGTGCAATGGAAGTCGGATAACTGATAGAATACTTTTTTTTTATAAATACATAATTACTTATAATACATACAGTACAGTACACCCAGACATAGAACAAACATTTGTTTATACCACAAATGTTTGACCTGGGTGGAAATCGCACCCGCGCCTTACCGCTCTTGAATCAGACGTACCTACTACCAATGAGCTAACAGAGCTGTCTGAAGGAGGTCAACAAATGAAAATTATATTTGTTTATTTTTTATTTATTTAATGAACAACCAAATTTTTTTCGTGATTTTAGAATTGATCCCATGCCGAAAGATAGAATTGAAAAATAGTAGTATATTTTAAAGATAGTATATTACACAGTGATTTAAATAGCCCCAATTTTTGTGCAATGGTACCGTTATGCGAAATCCTGCATTACACTATCATTTTCTAAGATTTATCATACCGTATTAGCGTTTAGTGAATGAATAAATGCGGTTCATTCTTTGACGCTATGTGACTGTGTGTGTTCGCTTTAGTACAGCCAACAACAGGCCAGTTTTCTTTATGTTTGGCGTAGAATTTTCTATTTATTGGCTCTACAAGCTGATTTCCCATCGGAGCCGGCTATTCAACCTACAACAGCTTTCATTTTATTGTTGACGTTACTGCCCGGAAAATTAGTTTTCTTCACCTGGCAACATTGGGGGAATAGCTTTTCAATATGGTAATTTGGGGTAAATAAGTTCAAGCGTTTGGCTATTTTTACTTCTTAATAATTGTTCAGTAATATAATATTGTATTTAAATCAAGTAAATAAGTTTAGGAAACAATAAATTGGCCTTGTCTTACATCCTAACAGATTTCTTTGAGGCAGTCTTTAGTGAATAAGCTAGCTCAGTTGAGAGACCGTCTGAAAGAAAAGATATGGAGGTTTATTGAGGAGGTATATGGAGGAGGTCCAAATCCTAGGGGATGAATCTCTGTCTCTTTTAAGATATATGCGTATTGCCGCTAGATTAAATCGTTGAAGGGAAACCTCGTGAGAAAACCTGCATGTATGATGATAATGCCCTTAAAAATGTGTGAAGTGTGCTAACCCGCACTTAAGGTGATTCGATTTCCGCACAATTATTTTGGTCTTCATTTACGGTAAATCACAATTGCTTAAATAAAAGAGTAGCTTATTGGCATAATCTACTGTTTTATTCAAAAATCATGAATTTGATTTTATGCTAATAATCTATTGTTTTATCGAGCAATTTTATGATTTGCCGCAAATAATGACCAAAATAAATGCCAGTAGCTGTGATGTCACTGTAAAATTATGCTCCATTTGTCCATAAATGGTAAAAATTTATTTTTATTGAAATCGATCCACCTTAATCGGTGTGCTAGATTATGGCCTTATCCTGAAAAATCATAAAGAAGAAACCTACAGTGGGCCAGTTTAGCAACAAAGCCAATCTGTTAGCATATAATATCTAAAACAAAACTTACATTTATGCTCGTCACACAAATACATCTGTCCTGAGTTGGAATCGAACCAACGCCCTACAGCTCTTTGACCAGATACACTACGAAATGCGCTAACAGTCATTATAGCATATTTCCTAACAAATAATTGTTACTCAAACATTTAGAGGGGGCTTCAGGTGACCAGAATGCTGGTATCTACTTTGGTGAAAAGCTAAGCATTGCCATCCAGCGTGGCAATGCTGCCAGCATTCTGGCCACATATCCTCTGACGGATTTTTAGACTAAGTTTTTTGTATACATTTTGTAAATTGTTACTTTAATTTGTTTATTACATTTTAAAAGTTGTTGCAGTGGTGGTTGTTAGGGTTTTCAAAGTGAATTGGGTGATGTAATCAACATTGTTTCCTTGTGACCTATTTCGATAAATCTCGGCAACAATTTGAGTATCACGTTTCATTGTTTGTCCTTCAAGATGTGAATTTGCCTCTCAACCGATGTTTGGGAGTGCGGTACAAATAGCTTTTGACGAAACAACAATAAGATACTTACTTCAGTAGTCAATAAAATTAAAATGGTTTCATTTGACTGCACTTTTACCTCATGGGGACGTATCCTGACAGCCCTGTTGGTTCTTTGATAGCATGTCTGTTCCAAGAGCTGAAGGGCGTGGGTTCGATTCCCATCCAGGATAAACATTTTGTGGTATAAAAAAAATGTTTGTTTTGTGTCTGGGGGTTCTATATTTATTATATATAGTATGTATGTCGGCGCAACAGCCAACATAAATATTATTAAGTACAAGTAATCAATAGAATGTGTTTACGGATGATAAGAATAGGTTAAGGCATGATACTTGTGGTTAAGATACTTAAATTCACACTAAAATGTCGAGTTCAGTTTGCTGTCATGATGACTGCAAATAAAGACTGTGCCTCAAGCTTCTATCTTTGAACTCCTATTTAATGTCATGTAATTGTTTTCTAAATTCATTTCATAATTTATAAGCGGTACTAGTTACATTTAAAACTAGGATTAACTAAATTTAATTTTAAAAGACTTCAACTATGTTCAAAGTGAAGTTCGCAAGGCATGGCGCAAGGCGTGGCGCGCGTGTCCTCTCAACTCAATTGTTAAATCCCATTTAACTATTAGATAGCAGATTTAATTATACACACATATACATATAATTATGTATATTTTGAATTGTCTGTGGAAATGTTTAAATGGCCTTATATATTTTTTTAGGTAACCAAACAAAATCTAGCTGTTAATTTCCCTAATATCAATAAAATAAAATAAAATTAATGATAACAAAAAGGGCTTAAAATAAGTTTAAGTAACTTAGACTTAGTTATGGTTCCATGTGTATTCACTTGTTATTATTTAGTTTTTAATAAAGTGTAAAATGACTTCACAACGAGTACGCTAGGTTAGGTGGTAGGGGCGGCCGTTGTGAAGGCACATTCGGTATCGAGCTACGGCGGAGAACGGAGCTCTTGTGAATATTTTGTACCAAGTTTATGTTTAAATCTTAAAACACTACTAAATTTTTGAATTGTTGTTTCTGTATTTGATGAGTGAACCGGGGGTCGGAGATGTTTTTGTCACCGTTTCTAAAAACTCTGTGCCTGCTAAGTCGCCGTTATGTATATACAAAAAAGAAAGTATTTAAGTATTTTATGAGTTACGTGACTTCCATAGTACAAGCTTTGCTTAGTTTGAGGCAGCTTGATGCTGTGTGAACTGTCATACGACAAAAAATATTGCGCCCGTGCTAAGCCAAACGGGTTGCTAGTTATAAAAATTAAATAAAAATACTCAATATTTCTAAATATTTTTACAAAATCTCATTTTTAAAGCTGTTTCGATTAACAAGCAGCTCAAGGACACTTGGCAACTGTATTTGTAATTGTTTTGTCTTCACATTGTTTATTGGATATTCACCGCAAATATTGTATTTTATTCCAGACAAATAAGCAAATGAACGAGACAGAATGTCTCTGAAAACGCTTGAAAAAAAACTTAATTGAATATTCTAGTACTGTAGACGAATAAATAAGAAACGGCGGTGTTTTGTGTACAGTACAACCAACTTATGAGTATACTCGAATGGAGGAGCTAGTAGCATATTTTCTGTGAAAGTACAGAAATCTTCTACGAAAATATTAGTTCTTTTTTCAGTCGACTCTATGCATAAGGTCGGCGGTCTGTAACGAGACCCGAGACCGCCTTTGCAAGTTATTGAGGTTGACGCACGCCCCCTGGCGCGTTTGGGGGAATAACTTGAATTATAATAATATTTTATTTGAAAAAAGTTATTAGAAAAAGATAAATGATAGGTGATATTCCGAAAACGTAGGTATCAAAAGAAATTCGCCCTTGGATATTGTGATTTAGCTGTCTCGTCGTTACCGAAAGTTTTACTAGATTTATATCTATAGTTTAGCGAGAATAAATATTTATTTCTCATAACTAACTTATAGCGATGATAGTACGGTCGATTCACATGCTGGTTCGAAGCCCAGCAATGAAAACGTCGTGAGGAAACCATAGCATGGTGGTAGAGTACTTTATAGTACCTACTTGGCTGGCTAGCTTCCACCCTCAAATTTTTTTATGTGAAAAATAATGAGACGAACGAGACGCTCTCCTGATGGTAAGAGATAACGCCTGTCCATGACCATTGTAGCGATACACAAAACTTTGAGCAACAAAACCAGTCCAGGGCATCATTGCTTTGGTGCTCATTACTTTGAGACTTTCGATGGTTAGTCTTAACAGCCCAGTAATTTGGTTGGTCTTAAAATTATAACAACTCACCCGGTCCAATTACACAAGATCGGTTTGCTAAATATTGTTCCGAAACTCCTGTATAATAAATAAATAAATAAATAAATAAAGTATCAAAGTTAAGTTAACTATCACCGATGCAACGCACCATCAGGGAGTCGTTAAGCAGGCACGAGTGTTCGCCACAAGTCTCCCTTCGTAACCCTGGCTGCACTGGGAGCTAATTAATTCATGGCAGGTCCAGTGCGCAATTAATGGCACATTTGTCTTCATTACTGGACCCGCCTCGGTGAAGTGGCTAAAAACGCGCGCTCTGATTATAATAAAGTTTGCCTTCATATATTCTTTAGGTAGGTAAAGTCAAAAAACTTTTTAGTCCGGAAACACCGCCGGAAGGCCTGACAATTTTGTACAGAATTTATTTCTAAGAATCTGTTGCTATTCTATCATCTTTGTACATTTTTTTTTCATCACCCTTTTTGTCCAAATGCGGCGAACTTAAAATAGGAGCGTAGATGAAAGATAGATTTTGGATAGAATGTATTTTTTTGTGTCGTTTGGGGTTGAAACTTTAGGTCCGTGGGGGCCGGCCGCTCTCGAACTGTATCGGGACCTGGCCAAACGTTAAGAGGAGGCTTCAGGTGACCAGAATGCTGGTATCTACTTTGGTCAAAAGCTAAACATTGCCATCCAGCGTGGCAATGTTGCCAGCATTCTGGTCACATATCCCTCCTCTGACGGTTTTTTAGACTAAGTTTTTTGTATACATTTTGTAAATAGTATAATTTAAGGTCTTTTTTATTTTGATTAAACGTTTCTTGCAATTATTATAGCAACATATTCTTATATTATATATCTACACTAATATTATAAAGAGGAAAGATTTGTATTTTGGATTTTTTGTATGTTTGTAACAAATAAACTCAAAAACTACTGGACCGATTACAAAAATTCTGTCACCATTCGAATTCTACATTCTCCTTGAGCATCATAGGCTATATTTATTACTAGAATTTTATTAAAAATAAATGTCTACACGGGTGAAGCCGGAACGGACCGCTAGTATAATAAAAGAATGTGCCAGTCAGACCCGCACTTGTCTTGTTTTTGTATTGTTGCGTTGAGATTGATTGCAAACCAAAAATATTAATAAAATTTATTATCTCTCTATTTTAAGTGTTTAATCCATAATATAATTTAATTTTGTACACAAAAGCCACAATTTTCATAAGCTGACCCTAAAAAATAAAGCAAAAACAATTTCTTTTTCGGGTCACAATTTAAGCTCTTTAAACCTTACAACAGAAGAATACATTATCTATCTAATATCCAACATCAAAGGCTGTGGTCTTATGTCTTAGTTAATTTCCCTTGTGGCCGGTTAGATCGAAATATACTTACTTTGGCTTAACCCGCCGCTCATGCACGGCGAAGTCTGCGCCAAAGTTTTGAAAAATGGAAGTGTACTCGAAGCTAAGAGATAATATTAAAGATATTTGCTTTACAACACATACTAAAAATTAATTATTAACGATTAATTTCAATTTAATTTTGTTTTTTTGTACATCAATTCAAATTATACAAAATCAAAATGGCAGATTTTTGGCACAATAAAGACTAAATATTCTAAAACCATAACATTTACTAAAATTTATTCAGCTGTTTAGTAGTTCCAGACATATTATCATACATACACATCTAAATAAATAGGTAAACAAATAAATATTGAAGGACATTTAACACAGCGCCATCTAGCCCCAAACTGAGCAAAGCTTGTACAATGGGAACCAGATAGCTGACAAAATACTTTTTTTTTTGTAAATACTTTTAATACATACAGTACACCCAGACACAGAACAAACATTGATGTTAGTCACACAAATGTTAGTCCTGAGTGGGAATCGAACTCACACCCTTCAGCTCTCGAAGCAGACATACCAATGAACCAACAGAAGGACAACAAGAACATCAATATCCCACTAACATTATAAATGATAAACTCTTTCACGCAAAAACTACTGAACGGATTTGGATAAAATTTGCTATAGAGGTAGCTGAGACCCTGGATTAAGGTATAGGCTACTTTTTATCCCAGAAACATGTAGCGGGTAACACGGCGGAGCGCAGCTAATATAAAACATTTTAATGGCTGTAAATTTCGTTCGGATATAATGATACTGGCTTCATTTGCGTCTACAGACACTGTAGTACCTACATAACGTTCCTTTCATTTGTTCATTTCCATCTACACTGCCGTGGCATAATTAAGCTTCTTCAGACAGTAGACGAGTCAAACTGGTTCGAACAATATTTTTAAAGGGAACAAAAGACTGAGGAACGAGGCGTATCTTATTTGAATAAGTGGTGGTATGAGAGCGCTATGGCTCGGTATGATACTGGTAGAGACAGCGCACCATAAAAACAAATAAAAGCTGTGATAGTGTTATTTTTAAGGAGCAATATCTTCGTTAAAAAATCCTTTTTTTAATGTAAAAAGTACCGCAAATAAAAACCAAAATAAATGTTCACAATGCTCAATTTGTTCATAAATGGAAAAATTTATTTGTATGGAAATCGAACCACCACCTACGCATAGTAGGTATGTGTCAACTCTAAGAAACATACAGTGAAAAAAACACATTACAGCTAGTTGCGCTTTAATTAAAAACTTATGAGAGTATCAAACGGCGATCTAACAAAACATTATTTAATTAAAATACAAATTATAGTACAATCGAGGTAAATTACCTCCTTAAATCTATTGCGTAGTTAATAACGTTATGATAAAATCTTGGCAATTAATGTGTTTAATGTTGCTAATTTATCACTAGTTAATATACATACTTATAACTGGTTTTTTTTTAGGAAACTTATGGCACATTAAAACTATGGGAACTGACGTGGTTTTGACAATATTTTCGTATTACTTATATTCATGTTTAATTGCATCGGAAACTCGGGCTATAGTTTCGGTCACATCTGGTGGCCTTCATCATGGAGTCAGCAGTAGTGTGTAAGCATTACTGTGTTCCGGTTCGAAGGGTACTGCAGCTAGCGAAATTACTGGGCTGTAGAGACTAACCATCGCAAGTCTCAAAGTAATGAGCGCCAAAGCAGTGATGCCCTGGACTTTGTTTTGTTACTCAAAGTTCTGTGTATCGCTCCAATGGTCATGGGCTGACGTTACCTCTTACCATCAGGAGAGCATCTCGTTCGTCTCGTTACTTATTACATTAAAAAAAAAAGTCACAGTCGAGTACAACGCGCGCGCGGCTACGTATTGCTTCTAGCTTGAGTGCAAATAATGAACCATTAAATCATCAATCAATATATGCTCTAACTCTTGATTTATAAGGTAAAACGGGACCCTTTTGCTAAGACTCCGCTGTCCGTCCTTCTGTCTGTCCGTCTGTCACCAGGCTGTATCTCACGAACCGTAATAGTTAAACAGTTGAAATTTTCACAGATGATGCATTTCTGTTGTTTGTTTTTTAACAAAATAAAATAAATTAATTTTAGGGGGTTCCCATACAACAAACGTGATTTATGCCGTTTTTATAGATAATGGTACAGAACCCTTCGTGCGCGAGTCCGACTCGCACTTAGCCGGAGTTTTATTCTTTGTGAAAGCCTATTCGTAATTTTAGCCAACGCACCCGTATTATTTGGCGTAGGACGAGATTTTGCCCCAATTAAATTAAAACATTTCCACTGCTTTTTGAATTCTTTCAAGGTAACGTGAGTATACAGAAACACCCTAAACGTTACACGGACTTAAAGTTATAAATAGGTGTACTTAAAATTTTAAATTGCAATACGCAAGCCGCAAACAGAGTTCCACGCTTTAGTAACAGAAAAGGGACGAACTAAAGAAGGTTTTCAGGAACAAATTTACTGGAATTTTCTCATGTCTGTCGTGAACAGTTCAAAAGGAAATGGATAATGCCTTTTACTGTGGCCAATACACATCAGTTTTAATAGCATCAATTTTTTTATTTATTTTTATTAATTTGTCCCATCGGACAGGCTATAGCTGTAAAGCCATACTGCCTTGTGTTAAGTGTTATTTCTGCTGTCTCTTAGCTATAATTATGGTTAAAGTCCAGTCTTAGTCAAGTCCAGTCCGTGTCAGTCAAGTCCAGTCATGCTTTAGTAAAGTAGTGGCGACTTTACTATAAAGCTTCGATGGAGTTTTGAAAGCAAAACGAAAAGTCATGTTTCACCACATAATATAATTTTCCCACACTCACGCTTGTAATTAGGCACTTTATGAATAAAACACTATCATTTTTATGCATAAACACTCGACAAAACATTAGTTTTGGAAATAAATATAACGGAGCGACACGACTCTTCCCGCGTTCCTGCCAAAAAACTTATTGTTTCATTTTTATTGATAACCTCAGCTATACGTCATATTTTGTTCTTCGTCGTTTTTGGCGTCGCAGTTTATGCATTTTCCACGTATATCATTAAAAATCAAGTCACAAAAAGTAATTTACGATCAAATCCGGTAATAACTTAGTACAATAGTGGCTTTACTATAAGCTTCGATGGAGTTGTAGAAGCCACACGAAAAGTCACATTATAACACATTTTCTCACAATTGCGCTTGTAATTTCAACTTATTACGTATGTTTTGTGCTGTAAAAATTATATTGATTTATAAATTTATTGTCATTTAATTAATATTTTGAGATCAACATTTTCTACATTAAATAAAAAAAACTTTATTTCGAATTGTATTTAAAAAAAATAACTATTTTATAATGGGTTTTTTATGATTTCCTCGGAATATGATTTTTTCCGCGTTCCCGATAAGTCTTATTCCAAGGTTATTATGATAAAAAAACAACAAAATACAGCTTTTCTTTTAAATGAAATTCAAAATATAGTTTATATTTATTTTTATTCAAAATTAAAATATAAAAATGTTAAAATCAAAATTTATTAATTATTGCGGAAAAATTATTGTTTTTTTTCGCCATATAAATTACGAAATATACGTGTCTTAACACATATACAGTCTACATGTATAGATTCTCGTTTTTTTCTACAACAAGACTGGTTGCTACATTCTTGTTTTCCACCTAGATACATCACAGTACGGTCCTAAGTACCTTATTTATTGCGGAGAATGTAGCGTTTTTACTCGAAGTCCCGAATTAACATAATAATTTACGGGACCGCCAGATAAATGGGCGTAGTTAGTGCTTGCCTTTGCTCTAGTTTTTTTTTACAAAGGGCTGATTATACTCAAAGCTGCTACCGTCGTGTTTTTCCGGACTAGATAATTATTCCATTGTAATCTTATTTTGTGATTGACAGGCTAGTCGTTTGACCACAGTTCACCTACTTAAACTTAAACTTGTAACGATAATTATAGTTTTTTGAAATAAAGGAAATGAAATATTTTTCTTCACTGGCAGCTCAAGTTCATTGCTGGGGTTTGAACCGACACCTTTCGGCGTCTGAACCAAAAGCGATAACCACTGAGCTATCAACGCTAAAATTTATTGGAAGTAAAGTTTTTTCTAAGAGTATTTTTTTTATTAGAAGAAAGAAAGAAACACATTTTTTTTTCCTGACAATACACTAGACCCAACAACAGATAAGTACAAACAAAACACAAATAAAAAGATACAGATTAACAAAAAGAACAAATTTGACAAGACAATGCCGATTAAACGTTTTCCCCCTTTCTTTTTTACATACATATTCTCTCGTTAAATGTACCATACTTGCTATAAGAAGTATCCAATTACAAAATTCAGACTGATTAAAACATGTTTAAATATGAACCATGATCTCAAGTAAATTCGTTTTAGTTTTAAAGCTAGCATAAATTAAAGTGCTGGATTATTTGATCGCTAAAACAAGGCGTAGAGTTAGGATAAAGACAAACTTAAGACTCACGAATTAATCTAAAGCTTCAGTCATTTGATTTCACTTTAATTTATAATGAAAAAGATAGATCTTAAAATGGCTTAGGATTAAAACAGATAAATACTAAGGTTGTACGTACACCTATTGACAGACAGCTTGGCTTTTTTTTAATTACATATAGGCTTGCGTTTGACCGCCAACTCGCAGATGCGGTCTATGGCGCAGCACGCTCGCCTAGAAACCGATTCACTCGCGATTTGAAGGCACCCAGACTGTATCTATCAGGGAACACCCACTCGGGCAGCAAATTCCATTGTTTAGCGGTTCATTCAATGAAGATAGACTCGAACCGTTTAGTTTGTAATTAAAGACTTCTTAGCTGCAGAAAATGACATTACGGCTGTATCTACACAGGCAACCCACTATTTTTTTTTGTTTTTTCAAATGAGCCCATGTTATAGTATCATAAACAATCGTCATCGAGTTGCCGTGAGTGCATAAAGTTGATAGTAGACATTGCGAAGAAACATCGCGAGACGCGACATCTAAATCTTGTTAGCAGCCGCCTGTGACACTCCATTACCTACCCGAATTTATGATCCAAGTGCAAGTCACTAGCGCTATCAATTGATCCCACTAATATTATAAATGTGAAAGTTTGGATGGATGGATATATGTTAGTTACTCAATCACGCCAGAACGGTTGAACGGATTTGGTTGAAATTTTCCCACGGGAAATATACATTTAAAAAAAATTATATTTCCCGTGGCATAGATTTCTTTTAATTTTAATTTATTTATTAAGGTGGTAAGGGTATACGTCAAGAGCACACATATTCCTACATTTACAATCACATTGCAAAAAGTTATGTTCCGATACATGCACCAGTTATACACAGCTTGATGAACATATTGAAACTTACACTTTTAAAGAGATTCTGAACAATTTTTTTTTTAATACACAAACTATAGTAAATATAGGAACCGGAAATTTCGGTATCTATATCCTCAACACATTTTTTTTATTTACTTGCGCCTCTGAAACTTGCTTCTTAATTTTTCATAGAGCCAGAAAGCAAGGAACATATGTGCAAAGTTGTATGCTTCTAGAACCAGCGGTTTCAGATGTACGTTCGATCAGTCAGTGAATCAGTCCATCAGTTTCTTCTTTTATATATAGACTAGATGACCCGGTGAACTTCGAATCGCCTAAAATATATTTGAAATAAATAAAGGGTTTTAAATATTTCATACATAACTGCATGGAATTAATAAGTTAAAGTATGCCGCATTTGTATATATGTGTTTTTTGTGTGTTTTTTTTACATATTTTGATGAGCCCCTACAACATCATCTCATTAACTATCGCGATGGTTGGTAGAAAATACACAACATGCTTGTCCTGGGTGGGAATGGAACCCACGCCCTTCAGCTCTTTTTTTTCTTTTAATACGGATAAGTTCACGTTTGACCACCAACTCGCCTGATGATAAGCGACGATGTGGTCGAAGATGAAGCACGCAGACCTAGAAGATACCTAGCAGGCATACTACCAATGAACCAACAGGGCTGTCTTAATAGTTTTATATCAAAAACAAAGAAATACTTCGCCAGTTATAGTTTGTAACTTGGACCAGCCTCTAAGCCAGGTTCACAATATAACAGAATACTTTAAGACGCGTTCCATAAATTTATAGTTGTCACGCTGAAGCCGTTCATAAAATAAAAAAACTTGTTATTAAATTATCAGGTTTTCAATTCAATTATCTATTGAAACCCTAATAAATATGCAAGCGCACCTGTCTTCGATAACTAATGTAGATATATTAGGTAAGTAAATATAGATTTCTGATTACGATAAGTTAAATAGGATGTAAGTCTCAGTGACAGTGTATTTATACAGATTAACTAATCGATAAGTTTTTTACAATGTTAATATTAAAAAATAATACTACAGATAGTAGGTACCAACTTATTTTAAAAATATGGTTATAAGATATAGTATTTCTTTTAATGTTTTGTAAAGTATTTTTTTTTAGTAACCAGCGGACGCCTCGCAGTTTCACCCGCGTAGTTCCCGTTCTCGTGAGAATACAGAGATAAAAAGTAGCCTATGTCACCCAGGGATAGTGTAGCTTCCCAGCGGTGAAATACTTTTTGAAATCGGTTCAGTAGGTAGTTTTTGAGTTTATTCGTTACAACACACAAAAATCCAGATAACATTAGTGTAGATAAAAAATGACCAAATAGAAAAATACTAACAATCTTCCACAAATTATTTATTTATTTAAAGACATATTTAACGCCTGCCCATGACCATTTTAGCAATACACAGAACTTTGAGTTGTAAAACAAATTCTAGTGCATCGCTGCTTGGGCGCCCATTACTTTGAGACTTTTGATGGTTAGTCGCAACAGCCCTGTAATTTGGCTAGCTGTAGGAACATAGTAATGTTTACACACTACTGCTTAGTTGCAGAATATCATGTACTGCGGTGATACCTACCTAGACGACTTACTGCTTCTAGGTAGGAGATATTTTGCCGCCAAGCAGTAGTGTCTAAACATTACTGTGTTTCGGTTTGAAGAATGCTGCAGCTAGCGAAATTATAGGGATGTTAAAAAGAAACATAATTTATATTGTTAAAGTATTTATACTATAATTATTATTTTAAATGTGACATATTACTTCATTGGCATTTTCATATTCATTGTTTTAACATAATATGTTATGATTTTGATATTTTTAAATATGAATGGAAAAATGACCTGTAACTTTGGTGTTATTAATAAATGATTTGTATTTGTATTTGTATTATAATCACACCAAAATTATTTCCCCGGAAGAGCAAACAGTCAAATATGGAACAACGTGTGGTCAAACGCAACCTAATCCAAACAAAAAATGTCCAGCAATGGATTATGATAGGCTAATAATGAAAATGACGTTGAAAACATTAAACAAGCCTTGACATTTTTTTATTTAAACGAAAACTAATAATTCTGGTTACGAAACTCATCCAAGTTATAAGGAAAACCGTGTAATTTTTTTTCTTTATTGGCATAGAAAGAAAGGAAAATAAAAAGTTAAAAAACATTTATTTGACGCAGTACAAAGAGACAATTAAAGAACACATAAAAATGTTACCCCTTTATAACTAAAAAAGTACTCACATTTTTATGTGAGACAATTTTCTACATAGCAACATTTTTAGTAAAAAAATCTGCCGATTTCTTACATAAAGATTCTGTGTTCTTATGCATAAGTCTATAGTATTATCGGCTGATTGAACGGAATGGTATCGTAAAATTATTTATTGAGCTCGCCCTTGATTGGTTTCTACGATAAAACAGGATTACAGGAACGCATAACTGAAGATTAAAAGAAATGTTTAAAAAAAGAGATAACATTTTGAATTTACGATTTATTTATAACTAGAAACACAAAAATCTAATCGTTATCTGAAATGACAAGTACATTACAAATTACAATATAAGTAGATAAAAGTATCTAACTAGGACTGACCTGTATCTGCTTCAAGAGCTGTAGGGCGTGGGTTCGATTCCCACTCAGGACAAATATTTGTGTGACGAAAATAAATGTTTTTTTGTACTACAGAAGATGTCAGATATGTATTTGCAAAAAAAGAAGTATGTGAGCATTTTATCAGTAATCTTTTTTTTAATGTAAAAAGTAATGAGACGAACGAGACGCTCTCCTGATGGTAAGAGACAACGCCTGTTCATGACCACTGCAGCGATACACAGAACTTTGATTAACAAAACAAGTCCATCACTGCTTTGGCGCTCATTACTTTGAAACTTTCGATGGTTAGACAGCCCAGTAATTTCGCTAGCTGCAGTACTCTTCGAACCGGAACATAGTAATGTTTACACACTACTGCTTACTGCTATCTGGTTCCCATTGTACAAGCTTGGCATTGTATGAAATGTGGTGGTACATTTTTTAATTAATTTTATTTTCAACTATACCTAACGATCACACTATCTAATGAATTGTGACATGATTGTTCAATTATTTTTTTTAAGGCATTGTTTGTGAGTTGGTTCCTCGCTACGCAGCCCTAACCAATGATAGCTTATCTCTATACCTTTAGCATTTGCTGGCAAACACAAGTTTATGACTCTATAAATCAAAAAGAGGCCTAAGCCCGTATTATCGTGGCTTAGGCCTTTTTTCGATTTACAGGTCACGTTAATACTTTGTTTATGGTGTGTGTTTGTAACTAAGACCTTTCATTTGTAAACTAGGTTTATTAGAAATATTTAGAAGAAGCGGTACGCATATGTATTCCAAAATGCAAACATTGCTCGTGCGTTACGGTTTCTTTTTTACGATTGAAAGCCCTATTAGACAAGCAAATAGGGGTGATACGTTAGTAAAATTAGTATAGTTATATAGTTTTTTCGTAGGATTATTATCTTGTGTGTTGAAAAAGTGAAATCGACTTAAAAAAGAAGGGTAGTTTACAATTTAATTCATTTTGTTTTATAAAAGCAAACATAAAGCCGACCTTCCATAATGTCACAAAGAAAGTGATTTTGATATCATTATTAAAAGAAAGAAACAAAACATTTATTTTACTACTAACTACTAACTACTAACCTCTCCTCTTTTTGTAATGTAAAATTGTAAAAAAAAAATATGTAACTAAAGTTGACAAAGGTCACGGATCCCAGTGTCTGTGGAGCGTATAATTTAATTATTATAATTTAATTATAAATAAAAAAATAAAAATATTTTGACACTCAACACTACAAATAAAAGATTAAAAAATAAAAAGACTATAAAAATAACAATAATAATAAGTAGAGAGTTGTCGCCGTAGTGTCCAGTGCGACAAAAAAGGTTAGTTCTCAGCATTAGTGCTGCCGATTTCTCAGCAGCGCTGGTTTTCCGAACTAACCTTTAAACTAAACGAAAGCATTTCTTTTCATTGAACGTCTTTTGTTTTAATGATCGAATACTTTTCACAGCGCTATTGTTAAATAGAGTAACTCAATGGCAGCCCGTACACGTAGCGCGCGATCCGCGATCCGCGATCCGCGATCAATGATCGCGATCCAGACTGATCGTGTACGAAGCGGATTGACGGACTGATGCTCCGGATCGCATAATATCTAGAAATTTTGAAATCATGATCGCGGATCGCGGATCGCGGATCGTGATCATGATTGAACGTGTAAGGCGGCCCAATGAGTTATCTTTTCCTACGACTTGTCAAAAATTAGACTAAAAATCTACTCTACAGATATTTTTTTTTATGGTTGACAGGCTAGGTTTTTGACCACAGTTCACCTGATGTTAAGTGAAGGTGTGGTCGAAGATGGTAAAGCACACCTAGCCTGGAATGGACCTCCAGTTAGTAGGAATCCTGTTAATGTAGCTGTTTAACTCTGATAAGTATAAATGCTTATACATAAATTACTAGCTTCTACCTACAACTTCGTCAGCATTGACTTTAGAATAGGTTCCAGAGGGAAATGAAACATGTGAATACATAACAAGACCAATAAATGGATTACTATCTAAATGTATGAAAGGGTACCACATTTCAAGTAGAAACGTTCTGTGGTTCGTTTTTGGATAATTGAAAAACATGACATTTTGATAAAAGTATTCCTATGTGTTAATCTATGTCATGTCTGTAAGCCAAATTTAATTAAATTCGGCTCAGCCGTTTCTTCGTAACTAAGTTACAAACATCCAAACGTACAAAGTTTCACATTTATAATATTATTAGGATAAAATAGTTACTTATTACTTACTTCAATAAGAAATGACCAGAGCCCAGCAGTGGGACGACTGCTTATAATAAAAATAGGATTTTTTCGGACCGAGAGTAAGTATGTGCACAACAGTGGCACATAATCATTAAAAGGTAATATCCCACTAATATTATAAATGTGAAAGATTGAATGGTTGGATGGATGTTTGCTACTTTTTCACGCAAAAACTACTGAACGGATTTGAATGAAATTAGGTAGCTGACACCCTGAAATAACATATAGGCTACTTTTTATCCTGAAAACATGTAGCGGGTAACATCGCGGGCCGATCGCGCGGATTAGTACTAAGTAAAATGTCTTTATTTTGTGATTTGGATGGTCCAAAAAAATCTAATTTGGCTTTTCTTTCACGGGTATGTTATTTGGCATTGCTTGTCATTGATGGACACGGAAATGAGATTAGAATTTCAGACACCCGTATGTCGTAGCTAATTATATATCGCAATCTGCAACCCTTCAACAGCAGTATAAGATTAACAAACCCCTTGTATCCTTTGATTCCTTACATCATCGTACAAAGATGTACTTAGCAGCTGTGTCAGCCCTAGCTCGCGTGAACTATGACCGCAGGGCTGGCATTTCCTCGCATTTTGACTGACGGTTCGTGTTGTTTTCATTCCATTTTCCTTCACGTTCTGGCGGACACCGGACAATGGAAAACCGGGATCAACTTATTTATCAACGTTTTTACATTTAGCTACGCACTCTTAAATACAAATACAAAATGTTTTATTGATAACACCAAAGGTATAGGTGATTTTTCAATTTATATTTAGAAATAAGTAAGTGCGTGGAACGGGCCTTGTTTATTTTAATCTTTTTCTTAAAGCCATGATAGTTTATTTATTTATACTGTTTTTCATTAAATGTAAGACTGAATGTAATTATATATTTTTTTAAGTCCAATCATGTTATCACATAAGTGACAGCAATGTCTTACTGATAATAAAGTTTATTTAAACCTTAATAACATAAAAATCCGAAAAGCCGAAGATCGGGCTGAGTGGCGTGTCTTGGGAGAGGCCTATGTCCAGCTGTGGACTAATATAGGCATATGTTCATCATCATCATCATCATCATCATGATGATGATGATGAACATAAAAATGTCAAATTCATAACACAAGTCTATATAACAAAATGTTAATAATGAAATGTCAAATATAAAAAATTGTCAATGTAATTTCAAATGTCAAAAAATAAATTATAATTACATACAAGTGATTCATACATATAATAATATACTCGTACTAGATATTCTGCCGTCAAGCAGTAGTATGTAATCATTACTGTGTTCCGGTTTGAAGGGCTAGCAAAGTTACTGGACTGTTGAGATTAACCATCGAAAGTCTCAAAGTAATGAACGCCGTAGCAGCGATGCTCTGGTTTTTGTTTTCTTGTTCAAAGATCTGTGTATCGCTGCAATGGTCATGGACAGGCGTTATCTCTTACCATTAGGAGAGCGTTTAGTTTTACTCATTACTTTTTACATAAAAAATAATCGAGTTTGATAAAAATTAGATTGAAACAATCATGATGAGTCATAATATGATACTTACATATTATTATTAATTTATCCAAAATGTGTTGTATGACACACTGGATTTTTATTATTTTATAACATACTTTTTGTAATTAATTATTAATTTTAATTGCCATTTAATTAATATTGTTACATTTTTAATGATTCTTGGTGTAATCAATAAAATATTTTATTGCATCTAATACAACTAATCTAACATAGTCTAAAATATTAAGCATAAAAAATAAATATTGTAGGACATTACACACAGCGCCATCTGACCCCAAACTAAGCAAAGCTTTTATGATGGAAGTTAGATAACTGATAGAATACTTATATAGTTTTTTTTTTGTAAATATGTACATACTAATGATTTTTTTATGTAAAAGTAGTGACACAAACGATGCGCGCTCTCCATTGCAGCAATACACAGAACTTTGAGTAGCAAAACAAAGTCCGGGGCATCGCTGCTTTGACACTCATTACTAGATGAATTAGTTAAAACCACGTATTTATGTATTTATGGTGTGCGAAATAAAGAGTTTTATCTATCTATCTATTTACAGTAAAACAAAATCAAAAAATTTAAAGGTCCTAAGAGATTAGGACCGACTACAAAACAGGTTCAGGTTCTTTGTAGTGCCTACTAAGAAACTAAAACCATTTACTTTTGAATTTTTGAATTACAGACAAAAACTTGCAAAAAAAAACTATCCCTGTGCTTAAATAATTTATGTTCGGACCCTTAAATTACATTTCACTCAGCAAGGTTGATGAAGTTTCTCTTTAATTAAACACCTTCAGTGATATCTTTTTCTAACGGGGATTTAATTAAAAAGTTAGACACTGAATTACCTGCCACTGTACAGGCTGACTGGTAAAACATTTGGGATTGTTAAGGGAAAAATAATTCACTGTCTTATAGCATAATAAAATATAGAACAAATACACACACACTCACTACTAATGTAAGTAATGTTTACACACTACTGCTTAGCGGCAGAATAACTGGTACTGCGGTGGTACCTACCTAGACGACCTCCTGCTAAGGAGATCTACCACTAGACTAGCTTACGCCCGCTACATCATCCACTTTAACTTTAGAATCAGGTTCAGTGATAAATGAAACATGTGTAAAGAAAAGACAGAAAGAAAGAAAAAAAATAAATTTATTTTGTAACATAGAATACAACAAAAATAACAACAAATAGAGACAAACAGTGTGTAACAAATAAGCAATTTTTTTTTTTTTAATGGTTGACAGGCTATTTGTTTGACCACAGCTCACCTGATGTTAAGTGAAGGTGTGGTAGAAGATGGTAAAGCACACCTAGCCTGGAATGGAACTGGCTCTCAAGTGAGGCTGCCGGAACACACCGTTAATGCTTGGCGGCAGATTTTCAACTTGAGGGTGGTAGCTAGCCAGCCGAGTACTAGAAAGTACCCTACCACCATGCTATGGTTTCCTCACGATGTTTTCCTTCACCGGCAGCTCAAGCTCATTGTTGGGGTTTGAACCCACGCCCTTCGGCATGCGAACCTACCGCGCTAACCACTGAGCTATCATCGCTACAAATCGCTACAATTGTTATGAAACTTGCAGTATTTTTTATAAGATTAACATAAGGGTTATCTTTTATCCCTGAATAATGTTCCAGAAGACACATCTATACCAAATTTCAAGTGGATACGCCCAGTAGTTTATTTTTTGACAATCCCACAGTAACCTAACGTTTTTGTTATTAAAAAAATTATCCTATATATCAATCCAAGTAATAGATAAATTATATATAATATGTGCGTGTATGTTCTGTAGTTTTTGCGGTTTTATGGATGTTTGTAACACTTTGAAAGAGTAACAAACATCCAACCTCACAAACTTTCACATTTATAATATGAGTAGGATAGGATCTAAGTGTAGTAGGAATTCTCGTACCGCCTGTTGTAATCGGCTGTTTCTTCCACGTACCTTCTGTGAGACGGCTTACCACCTTCGGTTTTTCCCCCGAATCTACATCGCTTCAAACAAAGTGTGAATAGTTTCCACAAAGATAGGAAACGCACTGACAACGCGCTAGGTATTGAAGTTGTCCATAGGAGGCAGTGAAAACTTACCATTGGATGGTACTTACGTAAATTACCATGACTTGTAACATTGGTGTTATCAATGAAATTAAAAAAAAATCAAATAAACAATAAATATTACAGGAAATTAAACACAGCGCCATCTGACCCCAAACTAAGCAAAGCTTGTACCTACTATGGAAGTCAGATAACTGATAGAATACTTAAACTACTACTACTACAGCTTTTACTTGTTTTTACTACTTTTTACTTTGCTTGTTTGCCACTGATTTCATATTTAAAAAACTGTTCTTGTGCAATTGCAAAAGAACGCGACACTAAAGAAAAGTTCAAAAGTAAATTATAATAAATTTCCTGCAAAAAACGCGATTAATGGTTTTGTCTGCGCGCAGTGTTATCTAAATCGTATTAGAGATGAGAGAATGTAAATGCAGCTGTTGTCGAGATTGAAATCCAGAATGGAATCGAATGAACCCTGCACTATACTCGGTGGGGATTATACCTGCTGCAGAGTTATTCTAGCTCATGTAGGCTAGGAGCTAGTTTTTTATAAACGCTCGTAGAATCATCTATAAATTTTATTTAAGGGTTAACGCGGTCGGTCCACACGCTGAATGGCATGGATTCAAAACCTAACAATGAGCTTTAGCTGCTTTAGAAAAACAGCGTAATGAAATCATAGCGTGGTCGTAGGGTAATTTTTAGTACTCGGCTAGCTAGCATTCCGTAATTTGAGTCTACAGTGTATTAAACAACAATAAAATTACAACTAAGTATAAATCCGTACACGGCGTGAATACATTGACAAGTCGAAAATGCATACTTTTCAGGGCAGCCATTTTTGAGTTTACACACAGCGCCATCTGACCCCAAACTAAGCAAAGCTTGAAAGTACTATAGAAATCAGATAACTGACTTAAATACTTTTTTTTATGTAAATACATAGTACACCCAGACACAGAACAAACATTTTTTTATACCACAAATGTTTTGTCCTAGGTGGGAATCGAACCTACACCCTAAAGCTCTTGAAGCAGACATACTACCAATGAACCAACAGGGCTGTTTTAAACAACCTTAAACCGAGAAACCGCTAGCTCCTTCCAAGTAGGTATTATACAGAAGGTACTACCCAAATAGGCTCGCAGCATCTGCAGACTATTGGCTCCACATCTGCATATCCTCACTGAGTGGCTGGCGTGCCATCTCCGCCCCATTTAAATAATTCCTCTTGTACCCGGATAATGCAGCTTTCACGAGAATTCAATTCTTTTTCTGTTCAGTTTTCTCGCACTATTCTTACGTAAATATGAACTTATTCTATAAAATCAATTAAGCTTATTAAAAAAAAACTTATAACTAGTTGTTCGAGTCGTTGGTTGTCGTGAGAGGTCTATATCAATCTCTTGACCGATTTACATAATATGTTTTTTTTTTTTTAATGTCGTAGGGCATTACACACAGCGCCACCTGACCCCAAACTAAGCAAAGTACAAGCTTTGCTTTATTTCACCGTTGGGAAGCTACACTATCCCCGGGTGACATAATAGGCAGCCCGTACACGTTCAATCATGATCACGATCCGCGATCCGCGATCCGCGATCATGATTTCAAAATTTCTAGATATTATGCGATCCGGAGCATCAGTCCGTCAATCCGCTTCGTACCCGATCAGTCTGGATCGCGATCGTTGATCGCGGATCGCGGATCGCGCGCTACGTGTACGGGCTGCCATTGGTCTGTATTCTCACGGGAACGGGAACTACGCGGGTGATAGATATCACGAGGCGTCCGCTAGTAATAAATAAATAGGCACTTTTCCTAGAGTTTAAATCGACTAAAGGAGTTTTGGCGGGAACGCGGGAAGAGTCGTGTCGCTCCGTTGTATTTTTTTCCAAAACTAGTGTTTTGTCGAGTGTTTATGCATAAAAATGGTGGTGTTTTATTCATAAAGTGCTGAGTTACAAGCGCGAGTGTGGGAAAATGATATAATGTGGTGAAACATGAGTTTTCGTGTTGCTTCCAAAACTCCATCGAAGCTTTGTAGTAAAGTTGCCACTACTTTACTAAAGCATGACTGGAATTAACTGACACGAACTGGACTTGACAAAGACGACTTTGACTAAAACTAGCTACGATGGCACTTATTTAACTTTTGAAACTTGAAAATATATAATTACTTGACACTGGCAAATGCTAAAAGGCGACGCCAAAACCAAAGAAAAAAAAAAAAAATCGACTAAATATTTCTTTGTCGTTAAACAGCCTCAGAGATTCTAAAATCACTTCAATGGTCTTATATCAACGGAGCAACAATAGCCTAAAGATACTAACAATTGGACCATCGGAGCGAATCGGCCGATTTCTAATCGGATGGTGGAATATTTCGAATGAATTTCTTGTTCGATTCAACCGCTTGGAATCGTATTCAGATGCCCATTTTAATCCATTTGCTTTAGATTGTTTTATATTAAGTGTTAAATACTTTAAACTTTTGCATAATTCTAATTTTTACACGACTTTTTTTTTATATTTGACAGGCTAGATGTTTGACCACAGCTCACTTGATGTTAAGTGAAGGTGTGATCGAATGATGTATTGTGGTGAAACATGACTTTTTGTGTTGCTTCCAAAACTCCAGCGAAGCTTCATAGTAAAGTCGCCACTACTTTACTAAAGCATGACTGGACTTGACTGACACGGACTCTACTTGACCCTGACTAGACTTTGACTATATATATACGCTACGAGGCAACTTATTTATCCTTTGAAACTTGATAAGATAAAACACTTGACACTGGCAAATGCTCAAAATGCGACGCTGAAACCAAAGAAAAGTATTCTATCAGTTATCTGACTTCCTTTACAAGCCTTGCTTAGTTTGGAGTCAGAGGGCGCTGTATATAATGTCCGAAAAAAAATATTACAAATTGTAATTTCAAATCTTTGGGTTATTGACCTTTGGATGTGAAGTCAAGTAAGTTACCGGCTACCAAAACATTCTCAAAGCGCGTCCGAGCGTGGTGCCTACCAAACATAACTGAGTCCATACCCGACATAGTTGCGTACAACATTGTCAGCACGCGTCGGCGAACCCGCGATATGTCCGACATACTCGTGACAGGCATACGTAGGTGTCGACGCGGTGTCGCAGCGACCACGGAATGCTTGCCGCGACCGTCGCATGTGGTGACCGTATGTACGTAGGTATACGTATTAAGTATTACGTTTAATCACAAACGACAGTGGAATTCGCTTTCTAACTGGATGTTCTCTCATAGATACAATCTGGGCTACTTTGCTAATACTGCAAATCGGCTATACTTGTGAAAAACAAATTAGATAAATGTGACATTTGACGGTTAGGCGACATATTATTATATTAATAGTAGCACGTAGATACTACGTGTTACTTTTTATCTATTTATATTAAATTTCATATCAATAGAAATTAAATTTCATTAATATTATTATTTTAGCCCACTTTCTCCCACTGCTGGGCAAAGGCCTCTTTCCCTCCCTTCCACGCCTCTCTGTTTTGCGCTATTGAGGTCCACTCCTTGTTGTGGGCATCGAGCTCATCTTTCCACCGTCTTCTAGGCCGGCCTTGTGGCCGTTTAACCTCCGAGACCCAGTCGGTGGTGGTTTTCGCCCATAGCTTAATTTTCATAAATAAATAGAAAAATTGCTTGGTTTTTTTATCTTGGCATGTGTAGAATTTTTTATTTTTTTTAATGTTCAACAGGCTAGGTGCTTGACCACAGCTCACCTGATGTTAAGTGACGGTGTGGTCGAAGAGGTCGAAGATCATAAAGCACACCAAGCCTAGAATGGAACTAACTCTTAAATAAGGCTGCCAGAACACATTTGCCGTTAGATGCTTGGCGGCAGATTTTCAACTTGAGGGTGGTAGCTAGCCAGCCGAGTACTATAAAGTACCCTACCACCATGCTATGGTTTCCTCACGATGTTTTCCTTCACCGGTAGTTTAAGCTCATTGTTTGGGGTTTGAACCCACGCCCTTCGGCATGCGAACCGACCGCGCTAACCACTGAGCTATCATCGCTACAATAATCTACATAAATATATAAAATACAAAATTTTACGTGTACTGCAATGGTCATGGACAGGCGTTATGTCTTACCATCAGGAGAGCGTCTCGTTTGTCTCATTACTTTTTACCTAAAAAAAAAGTCAAAGTGTGTAGTGCAGTGTGTAGTCTTGTATGGATGACGTACGACTCGCGCCAACTTTTTAAAACACTTTGTAAAAAAAATCCGTAGAGTAAGAACGATCGCCATAGATACAACTCACTGATTCTATTGACACGAGCCGACTCTTAATACATAATTCCGCCATTATTCTCTACGAGTACTCAGAATAGCCAATAACCAATAATTCGTAATTACTACACGCACAGCTACCATTCATCACCGCTGCAGAAATTAACACAGAATAGAAAAAGTACCGAGAGACCGCTCAAATAACGTGAAATTTAACTATAGACAAAAAACATTTTTCGTAAAAGCACTTTCACTATATTTTTGACACTCATGATTTTTTTTTTTTTTTGTAAGAATTAATTAGACGAACGAGACGCTCTCCTGTTGGTAAGAGATAACGCCTGTCCATGACCATTGCAGCAATACACAGAACTTTGAGTAACAAAACAAAGTCCAGGGCATCACTGCTTTGGCGCTCATTACTTTGCGACTTTCGATGGTTAGTCTTAACAGCCCAGTAATTTCGCTAGCTGCAGTACCCTTCGAACCGGAACACAGTAATGTTTACACACCACTGCTTAGCGGCAGAATAACTGGTACTGCGGTGGTACCTACCTAGACGACCTCCTGCTAAGGAGTTCTACCACCAAGTAAACTTGTATTGTAGCGATGATAGCTTAACGCTCCGGTTCGCACGCCGAAAGGCGTAAACTCAAGCTCCAACAATAAGCTTGAGCTGCCGGTGACGGAAAACATTGTGATGAAACCGTAGCATGGTGGTAGAATACTTTCTAGTACTGGGCTAGTTAGCTCCTGTATCAAGTTGAAAATCTGCCGCCAAGCATTTAACTGTGTGTTACAGCAGCCTCACTTGAGAGTCAGTTCCACTCTAAGCTAAGTGTGCTTACCATCTTCGACCACACCGTCACTTAAAATCAAGTAAGCTATGATCAAACACCTAGCCTGTCAACTTAGTAATCTAACATTTTCCGGCATGAAAAGTTAAAATAGAAATTTTATTAATCCAGGTAATAAAATTTCTTCCAAATCCGTTCAGCCGTTTTTGTGTGGTTGAGTAACAAATATCCAAATATGCAAAAATCTAAACATACAAACATTCACATAGGATGTGGGATACATAAAAACAAGCGAGATTATTGACAGATACATAATAACGTGGATGCGAGCCGCTTCCAACCGGTCTTTATGGAAGTCAATGTGGGAGGCCTATGTCCAGCAGTGGACGTCCTACGGCTGAAATGATGATGATGACGTAATAACACAAATGATATAATTACGTCACGTCATCTGTATTATAAAAAACGTTACCAAATATAAATCCGGCTATTTTAGTGTCACGAAGAGAATAATAGATGGCGCCACTCTACGTACTTGTCTCGTAGGTGTTACAGAACATATTGGCTTAACGTTGACTAATTTTTACCAGTAAATATTTGAGGTTTCTGAGTGTTCAAGGTATATATTTAGTTTATTTCCGCTTAATAGTTATTTCAGTTAAAATAGTGATCAGGATTTAAATGTAAATAATTTAATAACAATTAAAAAAAAACGAATTGGTTGTCAAGTTAGTTAAATTTAAATCCTCATCACTGTTGTAACTGAAATGACTGTTAAGCGGAAATAAACTAAATATATACATTGAATACTCAAAATGAACTTCCGCAAAGTAACGACTGACTCAATCAATAGGACGTATTTTTTTGAGTGAATTTTTGTTTCTTAAAGTTGATACTCCGTGGTTTTGGTGAATAATGCAAAAATGTAGTAAATGTTTTTTCTTTGTACATTTTATATTTAGTGGTAACGAAGAGAATTAGGTGCGTCGTAATAAACCTAAATAATACATGTGCTATTTTCTAGCTCTATTGCCTTTGAGGGTTTAAAGGGCCTAATAAAATGGTTAGGGGCATTCGAAGCATGAGAGGAAAAGTAGGATCAATAGTAGAGAACATAGGCTCGTTATGAAAAGGATTCTATGTATGTTATTGTAGTTACACAAACTAGTGAACATACTTATGTTAAGCTAGTTATCAAATAAGTAGGTATAAATCTTATCATTGGTATTGGTAGATATCTACTTTTAGTTTATGTACATATTTTGATTTTTGTTGTGGAAACATTTACATAAGAAAACAACAAGGTTCACGGAACTGAGTGTTTATTCACATTACTTTACAAAGTTTACTGAACGAGTTACCGCACACTGATCGTGCAGAGTGTTCCAGCTCCTGCTCACCAAATCTAATAAGATTTAGAGTTCTTTAAGCGCTGTCGACAACGTTGACAGGGCCAGCGATGACGGGGGTGCCGACAACGACGGGCTCAACGGCGGCGACGTTGTCAACAACGTTGACGGGACCAGGAACTACGGGAGTTCCGACGATGACAGGGGCGGGGATGACGGGGGTTCCGACAATGACGGGTTCGGGAGCAACACCACCAACGACGTTGTCAACAACGTTAACGGGGCCGGGAATGACGGGGGTTCCGACAATGACGGGTTCGGGAGCAACACCACCGACGACGTTGTCAACAACGTTAACGGGGCCGGGAATGACGGGAGTTCCGACAATGACGGGTTCGGGAGCAACACCACCGACGACGTTGTCAACAACGTTAACGGGGCCGGGAACGACGGGAGTTCCGACGATGACGGGTTCCGGAACAATACCACCGACTACGTTGTCTACAACGTTAACGGGGCCGGGAAGGACGGGAGTTTCGACAATGACGGGTGCGGGGACAACCTCTCCGACGACGTGGTCAACGACGTTCACGGGGCCGGGGACCACAACTTCAGGAACGACAGGAGTCTCAGCGGGGCTAGGGACGATCACTTCAGCGGCGGCGGAGTTGATGTTGAGGATGATTTGCACGAGAGGAGTACCATCTGGGCCGGGGATGTCAAAGACGGGGAAAATGTTGTCAATCATGGCAGGTCCGACGGAGATGGGGGCTTGTTCGAAAGCGTCGATGATGGCGGGGCCCACAGCAATGGGGGTCTCCTCAACAACGGGAGCGGGTCCAGGCATGCCAGGTGACACTGGGCCAGCAACGGCCACAGCGATCAGGGTAGCGATTATCAGCATAGTATTCATTTTCGCTGTAAAGGTAAAATTTGTATTTGTAGACGTATTGAACATAAGGTACACTTTTATCTGATGAAAGTTTTTTTTCAAACAAGGTGATGTTATTTTTTAATTCAAGTTATAACAAAGACTTAAGGCAATGTTTTTTTTTAGTCTGAATAAATAAATAAATAAATAAATAAAATAAATATCGTAGGACTATACACACAGCGCCATCTGACCCCAAACTAAGCAGAGCTTGTGTGATGGAAGTCAGATAACTGATAGAATACATAAATACTATTTTTTTTGTAAATAGGTACATACTTATAATACATACAGTACACCCAGACACAGAACAAACATGATTGTGTTTATTCACAAAATGTTTGCCCTGAGTGGGAATCGAACCCACGCCCTACAGCTCTCAAGGCAGATATACTACCAATGAGCCAACGGGGCTGTCAATAGTGCAGGCAGCTCCTCACCTGTTTTGTGTTTGTGGATGTCGTACAAACTATACCTTTCCATTGCGTTACTTCCTTTTTATAATAAATTGTATCTATTTTGCAGAGATTAACACTAACAGATAATATGTTATTGCCTTTAAGCCCTTGTTGTGATAAAATTTTCTTTCGTGTACAAAATTTTGCGACTGGATTAACAATTTGATTGATTATATCATTGGATAGATTAGTCGGTAGCTTGTTTATAATAGTTATGACTACAGCTTTAAAAAAATTAGAATTGTAAATTATTTTCAAACTTGCATGTATTAGGTCTATGACGTCAATCGAGAGGTTTATTGTACTTAGACATTTTATGCAATTATCATTAATTTTAATATCTAAAACTTGTCTTGTTGAGATAAGTACCTACATTATCTAGACAGTATTGATTTTATTATTTGTACTAATATTACGAATAATCACAACATAATTTTATTTTATGCTTGCCTTATTATATTATGTGGTAACTTTATTTCTTTATGTTTGTCTTCTCCTATATCATCTTTACATTCATCCATTTCCTGCTCAGTATGCTCTTCAATCATTTCATCAACTTTCATTTTAAATTCACTATCTTTACTAATATATTATGTAAGTATATAGGTAGATACATTTAACAACATTGTTATATAAGAACATAATTTGGTCGTAAATAATTTCGTTTTCAATCACAAACGCGGATAACGCTTGCGTCAAATAGTCACACGTAATTCCAGTTTTATAGCATGAGATTATAATGCATTATATCCGATTATCGACATTAAATATATTGTTTTTTTTGGAAAAATTTGCGCAACAGCTCACATGTTTATACGTACGTTTGTAATTTCATGAATGCTAACCAGTATCTGAGGTCGTATGCGGAACAAAATTATTCGGCAGGGTTCCAAGGTAGACCACATTGCTCAGTGTACTTATGTTAGGTGAAATAGCGATAGGCCAATCATATTTGCCTTACAACCGGTAACCCTACGTAGATGTGTTCTAGGTTGGAAACCACAAATCGGTAAATATAGCTTATACCGCTCGATGAAGGAACAAATTGACGATTTACGTAGAGCATTGAACAGCGACTAAAAGACAAAGCTATATATATATAGCTTTGTCTATATATCAAGAGGCATAAGTCCAACTGTAGTCTAAGATGATGATGATGATGACTATAAGGCAAGGTGTATAAAGTATCATTTCAGCAATGCTGTCAGCATTCTGGCCACATATCACTTCTTTGACGGACCTTTAGATTGAGTTATTTGTACAAAAATAGTATTAATTTAAAATATTTTATTTTAGGCGTCCAATCACAATGCAATGTTATCACAGAAGTTATGCTGCACTCAGTTATATTGGAAGTCTAGGTAGGTACCACCGCAGTATTCTGCCGTCAATCAGTTGTGAATAAACATTACCGTGTTCTGGTTTGAAAGGTACTACAGCTAGCAAAATTACAGGGCTGTTACTAACCATCTCTAAAACTCAAGTCTAAAAGTAATGAGCACCAAAGCAGCGATGCCCTAGACTATGTTTTGTTAATCAAAGTTCTGTGTATTGTTACAATGGTCATGGGCATGCGTTATCTGTTATCATCGGGAGAGTGTGTCGTTTGCTTTATTACTTTTACATAAACAAAATATTACGTGATGATATAGTTAAAAATTATACACGCGATATGCTATACACCAGACGTAATTATAAGCCAAGATGTATGATGGATGTTTTTGATGACGTATTGACGTTAGGTTAACTAGGCTAGGTTTAATTATTTGATGATGTAGTTAAAGCGATACGCGATATGCTAGGCATAAAATACTAATGAGAACTGCCCCCGTACCCTGAACTACTTAACTCTTTACTTATTGCAATTCCTGCTGTGCATTTAGGAATAACCATGCGACTATATATCGTATGTCTGCGCAGGAAGACTCGTAGCCGCGTAGCATTTTCGAGAGCACCTAACAGATATCGCAATAAGAAGTTCAGAGTACAAGGACTTGTACTGAAATGGTACTGTAACACGCCATTAGGTGTTTATCTGTTATCCGCCGAGTACAATTAAATTGTGCTCTAGTTTTTAACGATATGCGATTTCACCAGCAGCTCAAGTTCGTCGAAAAAGAAAATATTCGAGTTCTAAGACTCTCGAAAATGTAACAGCTACGAAAGTAAACTTAAACGTTGTATCCTTTATTTGCTGCCTCTAGTGTACGTGTTACCCCTCACAACGCTACCAATGCGCTGAAGTTTCAAAACGAAATTTTGTAAAACAACTCTACTTCTTATTGCAATGCTGAGTGGTACAATGAGTGGCGTGCGTGTTGAAAACTTTACTTGCTTTTACAATGAACTTAGTATAACACGAGTGGTACTAATTTGTAACGTTCAAGATTCAAGATATTTATTGCTACCATTCAAGATGATAAAAATACAATATAGTATATGGTACACAGTCAAATATGGCCCCCCTGTCGGGCACAGCAACGTTTAGAAGAGAGGAGGCAGTATTAATGTAAAACCACATACTTACATACATACATACGTGATACATACATGAACCCTAAAAACATTACACTCCTTTTTTTGAGTAGTCGTTTAAAAATAAATTAAAACTAGCTTCTTTCTAGGATTCACGTGTTTTCCGGAACATAAAGTAACGCGAGTTTGTTTTGTGTCTGGGTGTTCTGTATGTATTATAAGTATGTATTTACAACAGCAAAAAAGTATTTATGTATTCTATCAGTTATCTGACTTCCATCACACAAGCTCTGCTTAGTTTGGGGCCAGATGGCGCTGTGTGTATAGTCCTACGATATTTATTTATTTGAGTCAGAATATACTATCAGCGTTCCAAATTTTATCAAATCTATTGATTTCAGTTCCATTGCACTTGCACGGAATGCAGGCTCTGATACAGACGATCCGAATAGTGAAGATTCAAATAGCGATAAGCCAGTCAGTCACGAGCAATGTCATACCCCAGATATTTCCCGTAGATTATGAAGGGAGCGACTCCCACATACCTATCTCCAGGACTATGATACATCTAAACCGGGGGAGAATGAGGCGATATGCAATCTCTTTGTACAAACTATATATTTATATACATTGTACATATATAATATCTAACTAAGTTATATACATAGTCTGCCAGCACTCTATATTGTAAATTAATTATTAATTTTTGCTTTATTTTTGTCTATTAAAGCTGTGATCACTCTGAAATGGTTTATAATTCTATAATCTAGAAGTCATTTAATTTAATTCAATTTACCAAAAACAAATACAAATATTTTATTGACACAAATATTAACACCAATGTTACAAGTCAATTTAAAATGTCAAAAATGTATGTCTTTTTATGAGTTTTAAAACACTGATTAATGTCAAATAATGATTTATTGATGATTAAAAAAAACACAAAAATGTCAAAATAAGGCATGCCAGTATACAAATACGTATATATATAAAAATATTGTCAATATAAAAGTACCGGCAATATAAAAATATGTCAATCAAAAAAAATTACACTATAATAAACCGACACGACAAAAAATACATAATTACTACTATAATAACAGGTGCTAGTTATATATCATTGGCTGTAAAAATATAGTGTAAGATATAAAAATCTAAACGAGTTTTCTTTCATAAATACCTATTTTTGGATGAAAACAACAAAAGTTTGGTAAAAATTAACGTCTAACCTCAGTCATTAATTTTTACCAAACTTTTTGTAATATTATTTTCACAACCCTAACACATAAATAGTATAAAGGGGTATGCTCGAAGTTTCCCAACGAGATTCAATCAGAAATTAGCAGATCCGTAGACGAATTAAAGTTATCGACATAGCCCAGCGAATTAACATGTTGAATTGCAGTGGGCAGGGCACATAGCACGCAAAACTGATGGTCGATGGGGCTGCCAAGATCTGGAGTAGACACCAGGGACCGGCAAGCGCAGCGTAAGACATCCACCCACAAGGTGGACAGATGACCTAATGAAGACCGCAGGAACACGCTGGACGCGAGTCGCTTCCAACCGGTTTTTATGGAAGGCAACGGGAGAGGCCTATGTCTAGCAGTGGGCGTCCTAAGACTGAGATGATGATCATGATGATTATGAAGTCATATAATTGTTTATTTATGTAAGTATATGAAACTTATATTCCTCTGTAAAGATATGGACATTAGGTACATATATCAATGTAAACGAGTAGATACGAGTAATATATGTACTTCTGGTACATAAGCACTATTGGAGAAACATTCGAGTTCATGATGCTCGTTTTTTAGCTGTCGACAACATTCATTCCTGCCAATTGCTTCAACACCGTGATAAATGTTTTCTAGTTCTGCCATTTCCATCCTACAGCTTTTGCCGATAGATTTTATGTAAGTTGTTTTATTTCTTAAAATATCTTGTTTTAATATGCGTATTGAAAACAAATTATCTGTATAAAATGTTATTTTCAAATTGATATAAATAACTTAAACTATGAGTCCGTTAGAGGAGGGATATGTGGCAGCATTGCCACGCTGGATGGCAATGCTGTTTTTGACCAAAGTAAATACCAGCATTCTGGTCAACTGAAGCTAATTAATACAAATTATATACAAATACTTTAACAACGCCTTGTAAGCTCAATTGGTAAAGCTCTGCTTCGAAAGCTGTAGAGCGTGGGTTCTATTCCCACTCAGGAGTAACATTTGTGTGATGCACATACCAAAGTTACAGGGCATAGACGTTTGTTACATTGTGTCTGCATGTATGTCCAGTTTGTATTATATAGTAAGCATATACTTTAAAAAAGTACGTAAGTATTCTATCAGCTATATGGTGCCCAAACCAATTAACTGTATCTGTTATATGTATTACGAATTATAACGATATTTTTTGATGCGCGATTCAAGAGAAGAAGTTTATTTTTCGCACCCATCTGAATATTATCCGATATGCCATAATGTATATCTATGAAATAATACCGCCCGGATAAGGTAATTAAATACGCTAATTAAAATTCTAAAGATAGCTAACTAATCCTTCCTTTCCTTCCTTCGAATTCTGGCTTACCTATCACATATTTTGTATTCCACTCACATATTTTTTCAGTCTACTCGTTTTACATTTGTAGCTATAATAGCTCGGTGGTTAGCGTTATTGGTTCTTACGTCAGAGAGCATGGGTTCAAATTCCAACAAATAAATAAATATCGTAGCACTATACACACAGCGCCATCTGACCCTAAACTAAGCAAAGCTTGTGTGATGGAAGTCAGATAACTGATAGAATACATAAATACTTTTTTTTTGTAAATACATACTTATAATACATACAGAACACCCAGACACAGAACAAACATGATTGTGGTTATTCGCATGTTTGCCCTGAGTGGGAATCGAACCCACGCCCTACAGCTCTCAAGGCAGATATACTACCAATAAGCCAACGGGGCTGTCGGGGCAATGAGCTTAAACCATGGTGGTAGGTAGGTACTTTCAAGTACTCGTCCTGCTATCTACTCTCAAATCTACCGCCAAGCATTTAACAGTGTGCCGGCAGCGTACCTTGAGAGCTAATTCCAGTACCTACACAGCGGTGTGTTTACCCGAATACTAAACATCATGTGCGCTGTGGTCAAACACTTAGCTAGTCGACAGTGTAAATACATAGGTTACCAAAAGACTAATTTATCGTTAAATAATAATTTATACAAATGATTATTTATTAACTGATGCCCATTATAAAATATGTAGCTACATAATTATTATAATTTACTGTTATACATAACTAGCGGACGCCTCACGGTTTCACCCACGTAGTTCCCGTTCCCGCAATACAGGGATAAAAAGTAGCCTATGTCACCCGGAGAAAGTGTAGCTTCCCAACGGTGAAATCGGTTCAGTAATTTCGGAGCCTATTCAATACAAACAAACAAAAAAGCAAACAATCTAATCTTTCCTCTTTATTTTACTTAAAAATTAGGTATGAGTTTCTTAGCATGTTTCACGAACGTAGATTTTGTGATTTAAATATTTTTTTTAACATAAGTAATTATAGGCTTGCGTTTGACTGCCATCTCGCCTAGATTAAGCGAAGGTGCGGTCTACGATGGAGCACGCTTACCTAGAAGAAACCGATTCACTCGCGACTTAAAGGTACAAAGACTACATCTTTCAGGGAACGCCTAGGCAGCAAATTACATTATTTTCGATTACTTATTCTGTGAAATTATACTGTGTTCATGACACCAGTCACTATAAGCTTACATTACTGTTTTTTTTTTAAATGTAAAACGTAATGAGACAAACGGGACGCTCTCCTGATTGTAAGAGATAACGCCTGTCCATGACCATTGCAGCGATACACAGAACTTTGAGTAACAAAACAAAGTTCAGGGCATCATTGCTTTTATTAAGTTACCCTTCTGAATTGGGCACGTGTGCAAAGGCGCACCTAAAAGCCAGTCAAAAATAACACCACTCAAATAGCTATATAATAAATACGTAAACAATTCTTGGCTGTTCTATTGCATCAGTAATAATATACAATTTCACACGTTACAAATAAAACAATCTTGTTACTACAAATAAAGCAAAAGCTGTATCAGCACTCAGTAAAATGAACATTGAGAACGTGCTATAACGGTATATATTTCAATGGCAAATGTGACGGAAAAGTAGGAAAGGAAAACACTCAATGTGAAAATGTTTGGTGCTTATGAGTGTGCGCCAAATACGGCCCCACTTTTGACTGATGTAAAACGCTACCTTTGCGAAATAAAATACGGCTGAAAACATACAACATACTTTATCGAACTTACGGGCGCGTACGTGGCATGGTTTTTACTAGACATAGATTTGAGGTTGGTCATCAAATCTTGAGTTTATTTTTTCTATTGTATTAATTTCCGCCGCAGTACCAGTTATTCTGCCGCTAAGCAGTAGTATGTAAACATTACTGTGTTCCGGTTTGAAGGGTACTGCAGCTAGCGAAATTACTGGGCTGTTGAGACTAACCATCTAGTCTCTACTTGGTGGTAGATTTCCTTAGCAGGAGGTCGTCTAGGTAGGTACCACCGCAGTACCAGATATTCTGCCGCCAAGCAGTAGTGTGCAAACATTACTGTGTTCCGGTTTGAAGGGTACTGCAGCTAGCGAAATTACTGGGCTGTTGAGATTAACCATCTAGTCTCAAAGTAATGAGAGCCAAAGCAGCGATGCCCTGGACGTTGTTTTGTTACTCAAAGTTCTGTGTATCGCTGCAATGGTCATGGACAGGCGTTGTCTCTTAACATCAGGAGAGCGTCTAGTTCGTCTCATTACATTTTACATAAAAAAAAAAAAAAAAAAAATACAACATACTTTATCGAACTTACGGGCGCGTACGTGGCATGGTTTTTACTAGACATAGATTTGAGGTTGGTCATCAAATCTCGAGTTTATTTTTTCTATTGTATTAATTTCCGCTGCAGTACCAGTTATTCTGCCGCTAAGCAGTAGTGTGTAAACATTACTGTGTTCCGGTTTGAAGGGTACTGCAGCTAGCGAAATTACTGTGCTGTTGAGATTAACCATCGAAAGTCGCGAAAGTAATGAGCGTCAAAGCAGTGACTGAAATGGTCATGGACAGGCGTTATCTCTTGCCATCAGGAGAGCGTTTCGTTCGTCTCATTATTAAAAAAAAAATATATATATAATTGTCGACTAGGTGTCTGACTACAGATGATACCCAAAGTTATCTATATCGAGCCCCGGGGGTCGATGACGTCCGACACGGGATCCACGTAAGAGAGATAAAATTGGGGGTCGTAAGATGTACACAGAATACACAAACACGCACACACTACACGCTTACGCACACATACACACGCTCACATACACATGCACACACTACGAGCGTCCAATACATTTAAACATGAGTAATTCCGCATAAATACAACAAAAAATTGTGTCAAAACCACAAACCGTTTTAATAATAATAATAATTTTATTGCCAGAAATAATTTCAGTACGTACAAAATAATACAGACTGTTTGTTACAAAATAATACAGATTGTTTAATTAAGCAGTACCGTTGGGCCCCAAACAAGGCAAAGCCTGTATCATGGTGGCCCGGTTTACAAGTTTTATACCAAAAGTGTTACAGGCTACTTGGTGAGATACAGGCTACACAAACATACAATTTAAATAAGAGTAGATAGGACAAGTAATAGTGATAGAATGTATACAAATTAATAAATAATTTTGGTGCATAGAAGTTTTGAGTAAAATAAAATAAAATGAAATAAAATTAATAAATAAATAAACAGTTTCTACTGTAAAATTTGTAATAAGACTTCTGCAATAGCAACCCGTGAGTTTACAATTAAAGAAAATAAGCTTGAGGCAAACGAAATAGGCGCACAAGGGGCGTTTTATGAATTCATAAAGTCTGGATGACGTTTTTACTTCGCCTCTTATTAATGGAGCTCTACTTCATTATGCATGACGAGGATTGACTTACCTACCTACTACTAAGCTAGTTATATTCCTAAGTCGACTTTCGTATTATATAAGTTTTTTAATAAACTATCAAAGAAATTTGAATTATGAAACTACAGTTTTGGGTCAGCGGTTATTAATTAATGTCGAAATCTACAGTAGAACATAATTTTTTTTCTTGGTTGACTAACTAAGTGTGTAAATCACAGCTCACCTGATGTTAAGTGACGGTTTAGTCGAAGATGGTAAAGCATGCAAGCAAATTACTGGGCTGTTAAGATTAACTATCGAAAGTCTCAAAGTAATGAGCGCCAAAGCAGTGATGCCCTGGACTTTGTTTTGTTACTCAAAGTTCTGTGTATCGCTACAATGGTCATGGGCAGGCGTTATCTCTTACCATCAACTGAGTGTCTCGTTCATCTCATTACTTTTTACATTAAAAAATAAGTCAAACTATTAATTCCGGAAAGACAAAATGTAGGCTACGCTATTATTATCAAGCTCCTAGACTGTCAAGAATAGTGTCAATATCACACATGACATTGACAGTATAATTATTATTGACAGTACAAACGGTACAACGATTATGGTACCGACTCCTAGAACTAACCTATTTTTTTAAATAATCTATCTGTCGGTTTAAATATAAATGAATACTTATAGACCTTATAGTCTTCATTTCTGCTATATAAATATTTCAAATATCAAATCTATTCATAGATTATTTTATTCCCTAGAAAGTATCCTAAATGAAACTTCCATAGACTACCCATCTCTTCAGTAAAGTCGTAATTCACATTTGCGCGCGTGCCTACCGTAAAATGCAAAGGTTCGATGCAGTGCTGTCGTAAGGACGGCCCGTGGGGCTAATTTTTAATTTTACGAAAGAAAAACAGTAACTTTTATAATATTTTAACTACGATATTTCTTTTAAAAGACGATAAATCAAATAATAAAAAACAAAATCTTTTGTTATACCTACATACATGCCGCGTATTTATTTATAAAAAATACTACTTTAAAGAAATACGTTCGAGATCAGTAAAGTATATTGGTAGTAGATTTTCTTAGCAGTCGGTGGTACCACCGCAGTACCAGACATTCTGCCGCTAACCAGAAGTGTGTACAATATTACTGTGTTCCGGTTTGAAGGCAGCTTGCGAAATTACAGGGCTGTTGAGACTAACCATCGAATGTTTCAAAGTAATGACCGCCAGCGATGCCCTGGACTTTGTTTTATTTTTTACTAGCGACCCGCCCCGGCTTCGCACGGGTGCAATGTAGATACTAATGTGGTGCATATGCAAGTATTATACATATAAACCTTCCTCTTGAATCACTCTATCTATTAAAAAAACTGCATCAAAATCCGTTGCGTAGCTTTAAATATCTAAGCATACATAGGGACAGAGGGGAGCGACTTTGTTTTATACTATGTAGTAATTCAAACTTATATGTATTGTTGAAATGGTTTTGGACATGCATTATCTCTTACCATCAGGAGATTGAACGTTTATGTCATTACTTCTACATAGAAAAATATACGATTTTTTTCAATGATACCCCATACATTCAAATCTGTTTAGGTTATCAAATCATAAGTTATAGTGCAATAAAGAAATTACTATAGGTACATATACGACATCCTGAAAACAGCACACTCCTTTTTTAGGCAGTCGTTATTGAGACTAACTATCGAAGTAATGAACGCTACAAAAGTAGCGTTCATTATATTACTTTGATATCCTGGACGTTTATGGATGTTTGTAGCGATGATAGCTCAGTGGTTAGCGCGGTCGGTTCGCATGCCGAAGGGCGTGGGTTCAAACCACAAGAATGAGCTTGAGCTGCCGGTGAAGGAAAACATCGTGAAGAAACCATAGCATGGTGGTAGGGTACTTTCTAGTAGGTACTCGGGTAGCTAGCTACCACCCTCAAGTTGAAAATCTGCCGCCAAGCATCTAACTGTGTGTTCTGGCAGCCTCACTTGAGAGCCAGTTCCATTCTAGGCTAGGTGTGCTTAACCATCATCGACCACACCGTCACTTAACATCAAATGAGCTGTGGTCAAACACCTAGCCTGTCAGCTATAAAAAAAAAATACCGCTGCAATGGTTATGATCAGGCGTATTTATTGCCATTAGCAGAACGTCTTGTTCGTATTATTACATCTTACTATAAAAGAGTATTGCCAAGATATTTAATGAATGCCAAGGGATCAGTTTTTGTGAAGAAATTGAAAAGTAAACTACCTACTTTTTGACACTTTGTCTTGCCCTTATGCTGATTCTGTCCAAAGGGCACGCAATAATCGAGATAGATGGCGGGTCTAAGCCCTATGCTTTCCCTGTGATATTGAGTTATAGAGCTAATACTGGGAAAACGCTGCGAAATAGATTTTCTCGAGTAAATCTGAATTTTCTGCAGAAAAAAAAACACAGGTGTTGATCTATAATTCAGTAAAAAATATCTTCTACACGGAAAAAACTACTTTTTTTATTTGTGTTTTATGGTTGTCAAGGTAGGCGTTTGATCACAACTCCACATTGTTGGGGTATGAACCGAGGCCTTTCGGCGTGTGAACCGAACACGACATGGTGGAGTATTTTCTAGTACGCGGCTGGCTAGCTACCACCCTCAAGTTAAAAGTCCTCATTTGATAGCTAGTCTCATTCCAGGCTAGGTGTGCTTTACTATCTTCGACCACACCATCACTTAACATCAGGTGAGGTCCAACACCTAGCCTATCAACAAAAGTCGTTGCACTACTGTATATATTGAGCTCTTTTTAGTATTGTAAACTAGCTGTTACTCGCGACTTCTGCGTGGAATTTAACACAAAAACATTTGTTCAGTTCACAGAATTTACGAAAAGTTAGTAAATCTGTGATCCTAGCAAAGAAATAATCTAACATTTACCGTATGAAAAGTGTCCTATATGTTATTCTAGGTAGAAATAAAATGTCATCCAAATCCGTTCAGCCGTTTTGCACGATTGAGTAACCAATATCCAAACATGCAAACTTTCACATGTATAATATTAGTAGATTTTCAAAAATATAAAAGTATTCTATATAATAAATAAATAATCCAGATAATAAACTATATGTATCCCAAATTTAATCTAACTCGTTTTTGCATGATTGGGTACCAAATATCCAAACATACAAACTTTTACGTTTATAATATTAAAATAGGATTTTTTTTCTGCTGAAAACAATAAATATTCCTCTCTCAAATTCAGCAAACCAGTTCAGAAAATCAATGAGTAGATCCCATTCTCGGTTCGAGGGATCAGTTAATATCTGAGGAATTTAATTTCACTGTCGCGACGGACACTACTAAATTGTTTTCTAATCGACCTCGAAGAATGCTGTGAGGCTGTGACACCCGGTACAGGGCTCCGAGCTTCAACACTGGATTGTTTTAATACAAATAACTTGTTACTATGTACATTTAAAAGTAATGTCACAAATATTGTTTACTGCGTATGCCTTTTGTACCTTAACCCTATGCAGAAATTTGCATATTTATTTGAATTTGCCATTCACTGCCTTCTGGGTCATTTTATGGTTTCATTTACTTTTGTAGATCTCCTTAGCAGGAAGTCGTCTAGGTAGGTCTACCACCGCAGTACCAGATATTCTGCCGCTAAGCAGTAATGTGTAAATATTACTAAGTTCCGGTTTGAAGGGTACTGCTGCTAGCGAAATTACTGGGCTGTTGAGGCTAACCATCGAAAGTCTTAATGTAATGAACGCCAAAGCAGCGATGCCCTGGACTTTGTTTTGCTTTCCAACGCATGTTTCGCCACTATACGAGGTATCCTTAGGACGTGTAACTCTTCGAGCGCTTGGCTGATAATTATTTATGTATTTGCTATTTTAAATGGGGAAACATCATAAAACTTTAACCAACTAATCTTTATAATTATATCCTATCTGTTATATATTTGATAAAAAAAACGAATATAACAAGAAACTTACTTCGATGTTACTGAGAAAAAATATTATATATAAGTAGGTACGTGAACGTGGTATTATACAAGATAGTATATGTATATATATAGGTATGTAGATAGTGTCAGAGTGTGTGTGTGTGTACACTTGTGTAATTTGTTTTGACATTTGTATAAATTTATTTCTTTGACATTTATATATACCTTATATTGACATTTGTATATTTTTCTAAACAAAATCATTTTGACATTTTATTCGGAAAAATATTAGATTAGATTGGATAATTGTTTAGATATTATTTAATTGTGAGATAGATATAATTGATTGGTTTTGTCGTTTTTATCTCAATAAATAAATATAATAGTATAGTACTGTCTTATATTATATATACATGGACAATGGACATGGACATGGAAAAATACATGGACTTACAAAAACAGCGATAAATTCCGCTGGAAGTGATACATTTTCACTATCAGTCCTTCCAGCATCTAACAAACAGATAGGTAGGTAAACTAGGTTGGTACCCTAACGTAACCCAAAACCACCGAATCGGTGTTCTATTGTGCTGTACACGGCACGAATATCGTCCGACTTATCTGAAGACATAAATCAGTCGACAGCAACAGAGTTGGCTGCTGATAAGGTAGATGGACAACTTTGGTGTAAACAAAACTCATCACATGTAATTAGGGATTGCAATACCGAAGGTGTTTTTCAATACCGGTATTTCGGTATTGTACCTGAATGATACCGGGATACCGGTATTGATACCGGTATTATGATAACAATTAAAATTTGTTCAAATTAACAAACAATAACAAATGGCACAACACGCATCGAATATAAATGTTAATAAAAAACAATTTGTTATAATTTTTTGTTTTTGTTTGTTTGGTTTTGTTGCATTCATTTATTATAATTATCTATTTTCGTTCGTCAAATTTAACAAATCAACAATTAGTCGATACCGAAATTTCGGTATTCACGGAAAAAAAAGTTACACGTGACATCTATTTCGTTTCATTCGAGTCTTGAACATAAATTGTCTTTTCAAGTTATTTTTCTCGATTGATTTATTGTTTTATTGATCTCGACAAAGTTACTCTCATTGTTCTGAAAATAACCTAATACTCAATTAAGGGATTAAAATTTCTAAAATCAATTTCGAAACTGAAGGAACAACCCTGAATCGCGTACGAGTTATTTCGAAAAGATAGTGTATCTTTTCTACCATTTGAAAATTGAATCCCTAATTAAGCGTGAAGTTATTTTCAAAGCAATGAGGTTAACTTTGTCGAGTTTAGAAAACAATACATGAAAGACAATCATTTGTCGAGATTTGAATAGAACAGAAAAGATGATATTGGTCGGTAAAACCTTTTTCCCCAAATACCGAAATTTCGGTATTGTCTTACTAATACCGGTATTGTAATACCGGAGAAAATCGGTCCGGTATCCCGGTTTTCGGGATTCCGGGATCCCGGTATTCAATCCCTACATGTAATCGAAGGATGATCTAACAAATACCGCGTTTCGTGTAACGGCTGTTCTAAATTGAAAGGAGATCTTGGTATTTATCATCGTGCATAACTTTTACTATTGGACCAAATTGTAAAAAATCGATATTTCCATGCAGTGTTCAAAGTATATACTTAGTTTATTTCCGCGTAACCAGAATAAAAACATTTTGTGGTATAAACAATTGTTTGTTTTGTGTATGGGTGTTCTGTATTTAATATAAGTATGTATTAAAAAAAAGTATTTAAGCATTCTATCACTGACTTCCATGGTACAAGCTTTGTTTAGTTTGGGGTCAGATGGCGCTGTGTGTAATGTCCTACGATATTTATTTATTTTATTATTTTGGGAGTGTCTCTATTTTTATGAAGCTATGATTATGAAGTGTGACTAACATCGATGTTTGTTCTGTGTCTGGGTGTACTGTATGTATTATAAGTATGTATTTACAAAAAAAAAAAGTATTTAAGTATTCTATCAGTTATCTGTCTTCCATAGCACAAGCTCTGCTTAGTTTGGGGTCAGATGGCGCTGTGTGTAATGTCCTATGATATTTATTTATTTATTTTATTTATTTTTATGAAGCTACCCATCTGTTTTACTCTAATCTGCAGTACCAAGCACTAACTCAGTACTTCAGTACTCCGGTAGTACGTCGCGAGCTAAGCGGCCCATAAATAAACCCACTAAACACTTAAACCGATATAATCGAAAGAAAACTGGGTTAAAGCGCATGAATCTTTAAAAACTTGTGCAGTAAAGAGTTGGTGGTTACCAGAAACATGCTCCTGAATAAGTAGGTAGTGAAATAGTTTCGAGTATCTAGCGAAATAGTTACTTTGTTATCTAGAAAAAGGGCGATCACATCATTTGGCATCTTTGTCTACTGGTATTTATACTTTAGTCCATTGAAAAGTTACATTTGGGGTTGCGTTTCTTAGAGGACGCAATTTTATTTTTTTGATGTGTAGGGGGGGTAAGTGTAAAGCTAAAATCAAGTTTGTGGGGTCGCCACCCTTGTCCCACGGCCGCCATCTTGAAAATAGGGGTTGAAACGGTTTTTACGATATATCTCTTAAACTATTTATCTGATAAAAAAAATTCTTTAACGTTTTTTGTTGCAAATTAAATTCTCTATAACTTTGGTCCAGTAATTTTTTGTCGTAAAACTATAAATAAAAAAGTTATAAGTGAAAATGTTCAGAAATTCGAGAAAAAAATTTATATTTTTCGATATTTATATCGAAAAATATAATTTTTTTTATAATTTTTTTATAAAAAAAAAGTTATAACTTTTTTTTTTATCATTTTACGAAAAAACGATATCAGACCATTTTTGTAGATCGGTTTTTAAGGAACAACTTTTATATGCAACATTTTTTCATTAAGTCAATAGCTAAGGTTTTACAGCGCTCCGAAGTGAGTACTATTATTCAGTACTCTTAACTATACATATTTTATACGTGGGTACTAATAATGTGTCATCAGTTTTTTTATTTTTTTTATTTTGTTATTATAATTCTTTTAATTAGTAATTTTGCAATGTTATTAATAATTAATTATTGACTCTTTTCCTCACCACCCACGAGGTAGAGTCTGGAGGCGCGTTTTTTTTTTACGTGGTATCCCCAATAGGCCTAATCCACGGTGATTTTATAAATTTGAACTACTCCGTCCTCGGTCTTTTCGATGGACCAGGCTGCGGCTCAGCATCTGATCGGTTTTCTGAATCAAATATCAGTGGGAGAACTGGAGAAGGAAGGGGTGTCAATGTCGGCGGTTCATCATCAAAGTCATTTTCATTTATTAATTCTGAGAGTTCCATTACGTTGCTGCAAGTCTCTCCAGAACAATGGAAGCACACTGCGGAACATTTTAGCCCTGCTTTTCGACATCCACACATCGCTCCACAGTTTCCTTTGCATTTGCAAAAGATCAATTTTAGAAGCTCAGGGGGTGCTGGAGGTTTAGAGCTCTGCACTGGCATCAATAATTTTCCACATTTTTTCCAGCCCCAGTCTTCAGGATCATTATTATTACCAAGCCACGACTGGACCTGATGGTAGACTCGAAAAGTATGAAAGCGAGCTGTGTCTTGTGTTGGAGGAAGTGAAGATAAGTTAAATGTACTTTTTGTCACTGCCTTGGCGAATTGTTTGTATCTTAGGCTGTAAAATTATTTTAAAAATCAATAATTGTATAATTCTGTAATGGAGTGGAAAAGAGTCAATAACTAATTATTAATAACATTGCAAAATTACTAATTAAAAGAATTATAATAACAAAATAAAAAAAATAAATAAATAACTGATGACACATTATTAGTACCCACGTATAAAATATGTATAGTTAAGAGTACTGAAAAATAGTACTCACTTCGGAGCGCTGTAAAACCTTAGCTATTGACTTAATGAAAAAATGTTGCATATAAAAGTTGTTCCTTAAAAACCGATCTACAAAAATGGTCTGATATCGTTTTTTCGTAAAATGATAAAAAAAAAGTTATATCGAAAAATATAAATTTTTTTCTCGAATTTCTGAACATTTTCACTTATAACTTTTTTATTTATAGTTTTACGACAAAAAATTACTGAACCAAAGTTATAGAGAATTTAATTTGCAACAAAAAACGTTACAAAAATTTTTTTATCAGATAAATAGTTTAAGAGATATATCGTAAAAACCGTTTCAACCCCTATTTTCAAGATGGCGGCCGTGGGACAAGGGTGGCGACCCCACAAACTTGATTTTAGCTTTACACTTACCCCCCCTACACATCAAAAAAATAAAATTGCGTCCTCTAAGAAACGCAAGGTAAGGCCTAAAAAATGTAACATTTCAATGGACTACTTCTCTACTGTTAGGTTTTAAATTTAAAATGACAGCTCTGTTAGTACATTGGTACTATGTCTGCTCCAAAATCCTAAGGGCATGGGTTCGATTCCCACCCAGGATAAACATTTTGTGGTATAAACAAACGTTTGTTATGTGTCTGGGTGTTCTATATTTGTTATAATTATGTATATTTACAAAAAAAAAATTAAAAATTTCTATCGTATATTCTATAGTTTTCCGACTTCCATAGTAGGTACAAGCTTTGCTTAGTTTGGGGTCAGATGGCGCTGTTAGTAAAAAAATAAAAAAATTACACTCGTAGATGGGCAGTGGGTACTGTACCGTCTAGCGCGATAGTCAGGTCCAAGTAATTTGGATTATTGTAACTAAACGGAATAAACCCACCAAAAAAGAAGACAAGTGGAGATTCATGTAATATACCTATTTAGAGGAAAGTTAACACTACCCTAAAGAACAAAGGTGGGTCATAATAATATTATTTATTAAACGACTGCCCAAAAGAAAGTGTAATGTTTGTTTTTTTTTTTAAATGTAAAAGTAATGAAACGAACGAGACGCTCTCCTGATGGTAAGAAACAACGTCCATCCATTGCCATTGCAGTGAAACACTGAGTCACAAAACCAAGTTCTGGACATCGTTGCTTTGACGCAAACATAAGTTTTGCAAGTTAATTAAAAGCTTGAAAATAAATAACTGCTTTCAATTTCACATGGCTAAACGCGCGGCATGTGAAAGCCAAAAGGGTAATAAAATACCAATAACTATTATTAACGTATAATCGACTAACGCTGTTGGTAATTTGGCCTCGTGGTGACCTAATGTCCACATAATTTCGTTGTTTTATGAACTCATCGTTCGGGCTAATTGGGACGGACTGTGGACGGAAGTGACGTCACACAGATCTATCTACAATGGAAGGAACATCGAAAGTGTAATTTTATATACATACAACCAATTGCTGTGCGCTAGTTTTGCAATAACTTGAAAATGGCTTGACTGATTTTAACATTTTTTTGTTTTGTTCTCCTGTGTGTGGTATAGGAAAAACGCCAAAGAATAGCCGAAATACTTATAAATACGTAATTTTTTTATGTAAATTCGTATTACTTTCAATAAATAGCGTACGTAGCGGAGTTATTGTTTGACATCGGCGTCGTGCATAACTATTTTTTTGTTTTATTTTTCATCTCCACAGACATCGTGGTCATGACCTTTTTTTTAACTTTTTTTTTTTTTTTAATAGTAGATAGGCTTGCGTTTGACCGCCATCCCGCCTGATGTTAAGCGAAGATGCGGTCTACGGTGGAGCACGCTCGCCTAGAAGAAACCGATTCACTCGCGACTTGAAGGTACCCAGACTATACTCATTGGGGAACAGATTGGGCAGCTGATTCCAATGTCTAGCGGTACGCATGAAAAAGGTGGAATCAAACCGCTTACTTCAAATAAACTTAAATTATAACCCATTACAGGCAGAGGTAAAGTGATCTTTTACTAGTTTGTTTCCAAACCACGAGCAGAGCAGCGACCCGCAAAGATGATAGCACACTTAGCCTGGAATGGCACTAGATCTCTAATGAGGATGCCGAAACACACCGATAAGTGCTTTGCTGCAACTTCAGGGTAGAAAATACCCTACCACCATGCTATAAATAAATATCGTAGGACATTTCACACAGCGCCATCTGACCCTAAACTAAGGAAAGCCTACTATGGAAGTCATATAACTGATAGAATGCTTAAATACTTTGCTTTTGTAAATACATACTTATAATAAATACAGAACAAACATAGTTTCCTCACGATGTTTTCCTTCACCGGCAGCTCCAAGTCATTGTTGGATTTGAACCCAGGCCCTTCAGCGTGTGAACCCACCATGCTAACGACTGAGCTATCACCCATCGCTAGAACTATAATTATACTTGAAACAATAATAATTATATCAGCTGCATAGCATTGAGTGAGCAGCTATCATTTGGTGCCACAAAAAATGCCATTTCCAGTATCTGTATGGAGCGTCCATCATTCGCTAATGGAGTCACAATGACTGGCGACTGCTTCCGTTTCAATTATTCGATCCTTTAACTGATTTAACTGATGCCCCAGTTATTCCCAATTATGAGACAATATTTATGAAAAATATTGATCAGAACGCCTTCAAAATATCTTTGATATCCGATCGTTTGTTCTATAACAGCGAGTCAAGTGATTTAACATCTTGGACCACATCTTCACTTAACATCAGGTGAGCTGTGGTCAAACATCTAGCCTGTCAACCATAAAAAAAATGTCAATATAAAAAAATATTGTCAATATCAAATATGTCAATACAAAAAAATATTATCAATATAATAAAATGACATGACAATATACATTATGTATATGTGAGTTCTTATAACATCTGAACATATAAGCCAGGCGTTTTTGAGTTCTTTTTCTGAAGTTTTAAGTCACTTATAATTCCGTGCCGCGCCGGAACGACAGAAAAAGTTTAATTTGAAGAGAGTGGAAAAAGTTATGAAAGGGATGATTTAAAACGAGACGAATAAGGAATGGAGAAATAGGACTCGGTTGTCTCAAGGTACAATTTGTTGGGACCGCCAGTAATTTAAGCTATTGTGTCGCCTCTGATTATTTTATTTCGTTTCGAGGCCGTGAGAGGTGGAGCGTAGAATAATTGAGGATTTGACTCTTTGTTTTATTTTTTTCTTTTCTTTAATAATTTTTTTGTGAGTTTAGGCAAATAACTTTATGCTATAAGTTTTTTTAAATAATAAATTACGAATTGATTTTACTAAGGTATCCTGTTGGAACTCATAAAACTTCTTTTTTTTTCTTTCAGACAATGTTACCTTAGAGTTTGTTGTTTCTTAGAAATGTCAAACTGAAAACAAGACATTTTCAAAAAATTGTATCCAAAAAATATAACATGAATATGGTAGCTCATATAAAATTATACCTATCATATTCAATAAAGAAATTTACGTAGAAGACATACGCAAAAAATAACCCTTCCTTGACAGTCGGGTAAGAAGTATTTCACTATATTTCACTTTTTAGCAATTCGCAGAAATTGAAATTAAAGTGTCTTGTAAATAGGAGTAGGTACCTATTTTATTTCATAAATAAATTTAATTTAATTACAATAAATAATGTAGTGAAATTCACCTAACTGCCGTATATTTTCATGATTTCAGTTTGAAAACTCCAATTGTTTGTTGAGGCAAACTTTGCAGTCGACCGGATGTAGCGACGGTAGCTAAATAGCTTTTTTTAAAGCTCTAAATTTGTCGCCTGGAACCTGTAACGATGTCCCGGGTCGAAGTGTGGAGTTTCTAATTAAAACATATAGTCCTGTAATTTTCCTCGGAGGAAAACCTCAAGTTCACTGACCTTAGAGAGAACGAATGAAATCTGGAATACTTTTTGGAACCTGTAACTTTTACCTACAGTTTTTTTTTATGTAAATAGTAATGAGACGAACGAGACGCTCTCCTGATGGTAAGAGATGACGCCTGTCTATGACCATTGCAGCGATACACAAAACTTTGAGTAACAAACCAAGGTCTAGAGCATCGCTGCTTTGACGCTCATTACTTTGAGACTTTCGATGGTTAGTCTCAACAGCCCAGTAATTTCTCTAGCTGCAGTCACCTTCAAACCGGAACACAGTAATGTTTACACACTACTGCTTGGCGACAGAATATCTGGCACTGCGGTGGTAGCTACCTCCTGCTAAACAGATCTACCACCTAGTAAAATATCAGAGTTGGGCCTATAGTTGTTTACAATTATGTGACCAATACCTTCTTTTAGCATAGTTCTACACAACGAATAATAATAGTCGTGATACCACACGCGTAACCCCTTGTTTTAAAACAAAATCATTCCGCTGTATAATTCTGGCATCAGGCCTGGCCATTCAACTTATTTCGACTTAATACATAAATTCAACAACGTGAAAGCCAGATATTTAATATTCAACGGTAACAAATCCCTGCATAACATTAAGAGTTCAACCTTCAGTTTATAGCTTTAGCAACAATATGATAGATGGATAGATAGAAGTCTTTATTGTACCTACACAGCAGAAAAAAGTGCATAAAACAAAAGAACCTTATGAGCTAGTGCCACAAGTGGGTGTCCTTATCGCTAAGAGCGATAAACAAATATGGTTTAAACCACGATAGCAACGATTTTAAAATAAAAATAAAACATTACACACAGCGCCATCTGGCCCCAAACTAAGCAAAGCTGGGAGACAGATAACTGATAGAATACATAAATACTTTTTTTTGGAACAAACACCCAAAGACCCAAACATACAATCTTTCGCATTTATAATATTACTAGCTGCGACCCGGTGTTACCCGCTATTCCCACGTGATCATTACATTTTTTCGGGATAATAAGTAGCCTATGGGTTAATCCAGGGTTTCAGCTACCTCCATATACATCAAATTTAATTCAGCCGTTTGAGCGTGAAGACGTAACAAACATACTCACATATTTCGCCTTTATAATATTGTGATATACATATAGTATATAAATAATTTATTGGTTCAGGCGTTACTTTGCAGAAGTTCATTTTGAGTATTTGAGGTATAATTATATTTAGTTTATTTCCGCTGAACAGATATAGCAGGTACATAATTTTTAGACAAACCGCGCAGTTTCAACCTCGTTTTTTCAGAAAAAAAAGAAAAATGCGTGTTTTTTTATATCGTTTGACCACATCCTGCCTGGTGTGAAGCAACGATGCAGTCTAGGATGGAACACGCGTACCTAGAAGGAACCTGTTTACTCTTGATTTGATTTGCGTGCAAATTTCATCCAAATCTGACTAACCGTTTCAGCGTTACGTAGTAACAATCTTAAAGACAAACTATGACATGTTTTATATTAGTGTGAGCTATTATGTTTTTCCAGAAATAGTCGCCGAATTTTCGGAGGTCGCTAGGTCCACAATACGAGGCCACCCAAGGCTCGGACGAGGCAAATACAGTTAATTAAACAAAAGCCTCGGTTACCGAGGTATGCAATCCGAGGCATTCACTGGCGGCTGAAGTCAGCTGGATGATTGCCCAGTGTCCACCAATTGGAGGAAGAGGATTGTAAATGGAGGTCGCATTTTTGACTTATAACTTTACTAGGTCGCTCAGATTCATTACTTAGCTGCTCTTATGGTTGCACTCGTTATTAATGCCGTTTATTTTCTAAGATATCCTAGATGTATCCATTATTTTACTAACCGGTTTTTAAGTAAGATTTAAGGCCAGTATCAAGTGGTGGTTTGGCGAATTTTATACATCTGAACTCCGAGACATGGTTTCCTCGCGATGTTTTCCTTCATCACTTTATAAATAAATATGAAGTCAATAGAATATATATTTATTGTACCTACATAAACAATAGATACAATATAAGATTAAAAAAAAACTTAAAAAAAAGAAAACTACAAAACAACATATATTTGACATTCTATTTCATTGACATTTTCATTGTGTTGACATAGTATGTTATGGTTTTGATATTTTTAAATAGTCGTTATGAATAATTTAAATAATTACTTATGAATGGAAAAATGACTTGTAACGTTGGTGTTATCAATAAAAGATTTGTATTTGTATTAAAATTTCATAATTGTTTCGAATGGCATATCCACAGGAATTAACTAGTAGCTCATAATTCCGACATCGGTTGAATGACGCCATGCGGGACGGTCGACCTCATGTCGATACAAGCCGGGATCGTTTGTGGGCAGACCTCATTCACGAGATACCGCTCTCTTTGTCCGACGTCTGTGTACGCAGGGTAATGCGACATTTGGTAGATACGAACACGAGCCAAAATTAACGGCTGAATTTTAAATACGTTTACCCGCGTGTGCCTAATTTGTTTTGTTTTTCAATTGGCTTGTGAAAAGTCGCATTACGTACCAAATTATTTTTCCCTAAATTGTGTACACAACGTTCCGTATGCGATGTATTAATGTTTTGAATATATTAATTAGGCACTGACTAACAAATAATGTTGATAAACTGCCGCTAAGCACCTGACGGTGTGTTCTGGTAGACTCATTTGCGAGCGAATTTCCATTCCATTCTAGGTGTATTTACTACCATCGACTGTCACCAAGCTGTTAACCAACTAGTTAGTCTGTATTTTTTACCAATTGAAAGGCTAAATTTTTTAATTATGTTTATCGCCGGGTCTTAATCGCGCACAAAATAATAGCAGTTTAGTATTTTGTGCGCGATTAAAACCCAGTGACAAATATAATTATACAAGTCGCAAAAGTTTAAAAATTACTTAAGCTACGTGTTTGACCACTGCTCAGTTGATGTTAAGCAACGGTGTGGTCGAAGATTCCAGGCTAAGTTTTACACTTAGCCTGGAATGGAACTGACTCTCACTGGCTTTGTTATGATTTCCTCAAGACGTTTTTATTCACTGGTAGCTCAAGCTTATTCTTGGGATCCAAACTCACGCTTTCCGATCGTGTGAACTGACATTCACTGAGCTATTATCGCTACAACACAATCTTTACAATCATGCAGTTATTGAAATCGAAATTGTTATCTGATACTACGACCTCCTGCTAAGGAGATATATAGTATATTGTTGGTATCTGTTTCGTTTTAGTTAAAAAAATGCACTTATGTACTGATAATTATTTAGGTACATAACATGAAAATTGCTAGAACGATCTTATAGTCCACGTCATTTATTTCTTCAAGTAAATACTTATATACCTACTAGATATTTTTCAGCTATCACACTGTTTTAAAATGTAAACTATCATTGCCATTATTAAATTATCGAACAAGTAGCTTCTTCTTACTTGAGTTTCTAGAATACTCAATACTTTATTGCAACATTATAACTTATAAAAAAATTTACAATGCTAATACCTAGGACGCCACGCCTCTCACACAACTCACTAACCGAAAACTAAATTATGTACTTACCATTTCTTAGGAGCCTTTCTCGAGTTCGCTAGCAACTATTATCTCTGTATAATTCAGATTGTCTTCCAATTGATTAATATTCGACCTTTCATAACTATTCAAATGTAATTGATGCGTAGGTTAGACAGACGTAGTTTCTGATTGCTTGTCAAAAACATAGAAGGATCGTTTGGCCGTGTGCTGCTAAGCAACTTATCCCACGAGATGGCGCTGTTTCCCCAAAAATGTGGTTTCTTCTTCTTTGATTTTGGCGTCGCATTTTGAGCATTTGCCAGTGCCAAGTGTTTTATATTTTCAAGTTTCATTATATAAGTTGCCTGGTAGCTATAGTTATAGTCAAAGTCTAGTGTTGGTCAAACCCAGTTCGTGTCAGTCAAGTCCAGTCATGCTTTAGTTTACCAATAGTAGTAGTGGCAACTTTATTAGAAAGCTTTATTCATTAAAGAAAGCTTTAAAAGCTTTATTTTATTTATTGCTGGAAATAGGTAGGTACCTACTATACAAAGCAGGTAGGATCATATAAAATTTGGTTAGGTAGGGATGGGAACACTGTCAGTGAGCGTTGATAGGTAAAGCACCCCTTAATCTTACACCTGGGTCGCAAGGCCTAAACACTGTACGGATTCCTATCTTTGCAACGCGTTGGACCCGGTACCACCACAAAGTTTCGATTAATATGCTAGAACCACTGATGATATCAGCGATAAGACTAGAAGCTAGGAGTAAAGGATGTTAGGATTAGAAACTCGCGCATTTCAAACACGTACTTAGTTCTACAAGAAGGCGCATAGAAACCAGCCTTCCGAACTTGACAGATTAACCAAGGACCCTCCAAACTTCCAAGATATCCCTCTACCGCACTTAAGGGATGATTTCATAATAAACAAAGCTTCTCCAAGTTTGGCTGTTTAGACGTAAGTTTCTTTCAAGATTTCGGAAGGATGACGGCCGTTAAACGACTTTGCAACTCGGCGTTTCCAGATTCTGTACATCTAGGTTAAAAAATCCCAGCAAAATTGGAGAGAAGAGCCTTAGAAGGTACGTTTTTCGTACGGAATCAACCGTAGGTACTTTCTTCTTAAAGTTCAAAAATGTATAAATATATGCTTAACCATTTAATTTCATCTGAGTAGCATATATAGCATAAGTAATTGTTTTGGGTACATAACATAATAAACTTGTTTCACTTAACTGGCCAGACTAGCCACATACCCTACATGACACTTCACTCAGTCCTGATATTACGGAGTTTAACTTGTAACTTAAGTGTAACCAATATTTATTTGATCTGCAATTTTTTTTTAAAGTAGTTTGCAACCTTTTTTATGACAGCCTGGGGTGTTTCACCAAATTTCACCTGATGTTAAGTGACGGCGCGGCGTGGTCAAAGATAGTAAACTCACATAAATGTTTGTCCTGGTGAGAATCAAACCTACGCACAGCTCTTGAAGATATTAGCTAGTTATTCTGCTGCTAAGCAGTAGTGTGTAGCCATTACTGTGTTCTGGTTTGAAGGGTACTGCAGCTAGCGAAATTACTGGGCTGTTGAGACTAGCCATCGAAAGTCTTAAAGTAATGAGCGCCAAAGCAGCGATGCCCTGGACTTTGTTTTGTTACTCAAAGTTGTTCTGTGTATCGCTGCAATGGTCGTGGACAGGCGTTATCACTTACCATCAGGAGAGCGTCTAGTTCGCCTCATTACTTTTTACTTTTAAAAAAAATATTCTACCAAATGAGCTAACAAGGCAATCAAATTCATTAAATGTACAACGAAAAATTTTATTTCTTCTCTACAAAAGTTTATAAAAATTGCGTTTACCATGTTGTGTTTTTATGATAGAAATCCCTCAAGACGAAATTGCTAAGGTGTGTCGGTGCGTTCCAATGGCAATTCTGGTGCCCTCTGCCAGGCACGAACAGACCGCTAAGGGGTTTAATAAGTATAATACATAACCCAATAGACGATAAACCATTACAAGATATTTCAAAAGTAGGTATACATGCCGCTTATTCTCTCAAAATCAAGCAATGCAAGCGTATTTGCCAATTATAAAACCACGAAAAACCATGAATCACAACAGACTCCGAAACCTTCGCTTAGCCTGGTCAAATATCGTCCGCCACTAGCTGTTGACCCAAGGCCCTCAGCAAACGTCGGGATTTATGCCCTTCCATCTTATTTCAGAACTTTGCCTTTATAATTCTGCACTTCACCCGTGAGTATTTTACTTGACAGCGTTATAAAAATGAAAACACACAAGGAAAATCTCATTTTTCGAACGGACCGGCGCGCGACGGTTGGCTGCGTTTGACCCCATTTCAAGCTTGGCGGGATTGCCATGCTATTTTCGACCAGCACATTTCATGGACCTGCCACCGCTACCTTTCCTGCATTCATTCCATTTTAAAACCTATTTGAATTCAAATCCAATCAAATTTCTATTTCTTGAAATTTAGCTTGGATTTGCTAAAAGCACGAGTGTCGAAATAGTACCAATTTTTGTAGCCACATAAAAAAATATGATGCAATTGAAATAAATAAATATCATAGGACACACAGCGCCATCTGACCCTAAACTAAGCAAAGCTTGTGCTATGGGAGACAGTTATCTAATAGAATACTTAAATAGTATTTTTTTTAATACATATTATAAAACATACCTACAGTACACCCAGACACAGAAAAACATTTGTTTATATAACAAAATGATTGTCCTGGGTGGGAATCGAACCCAAGGGATTTCGAAATATAAAGCATAAATGTAGTTTCACATGTATATTTTACCACCTTTTTATATTACTGTAATGAGAAGAACGACATGCTCTCCTGATGGTAAGAGATAACACCTGGCCATGCCCATTACAACGGTACCTACATAGAATTTAGTAGTAACAAATTCCAGGGCAGCGCTGTTTTTGCATTTACAACTTTAAGACATTATAATTATGGTTGGTCGCAGTAACTCAAGCCGAAACAGTAACGTTTAGATACATACTACTGCTTGGATTGAATATCTGGTACAGCGGCGATACCTACCTAAACGACCTCCTGCCATGAAGATCTATCACCAAGTACGTAACCTACATAGAGTTACCGTTCTATCTACAGAATACATTACTGACACTAGGTCTAAATAAACGCTATGCTAACTGAAGTTTAATAGAACCGTATATTTCAAAGTAAGATAACATAATATACGGACCCTTTGAAGGATTACAAAGGTCTCGACAGGAAAGTGGGTGACTTAAGCGAGTTACACCATACCATTTTATAAGTACCTACCTACTTCAGTGTTGTGACTGTGCTGCTATTATGAAAATTACAGGCGTGAAATAAAATAAAAAACAAAATTTGCGTCACAATTTTTGAAGGTTAGCTAAGAGGTAACATTTCAAATAATTGCTACAAAAAAGCTAAAAATTACTCATATATTTTACAGATAACTAGCTGTGCGGTGTTACTCGCTACATGTTTTCGGGATAAAAAGTAGCCTATGTGCTAATCCAGAGTCTCAGCCACCTCCATACCAAATTTCATTCAAATCCGTTCAGTAGTTTTTGCGCGAAAGAGTAACATCCATCCATCCAAACTTTCACATTTATAATATTAGTGGTATTTACAGGGAAGCAAAAATAAGACAAAATTTCTTAGCATTCAACGGTACACATTATATTTGGAAATTCGTTTTTTGATTTTGTGAAATTTATCACACCTGTCACTGAAGTTCTACATTTACCTACCATCTTCGACCACATGTAGAAGATGATAAATGTAGCCTGGAATAAAATCAAGTCATCTTTCAAACAAAACCAAAATCGGTTCATCCGTTCGGGAGCTAACAGACACATACACAGACACGTCAAACTTATAACACCCCATCGTTTTTGCGTCGAGGGTTAAAAATAAAACGACTCGAACATGCAATAACCTTGTTCCAGAATGTATCAAACCTCTTGCCGCAGGTTGGCTTCCGATTGAGCATTGAAATCCCGCTCCAGGATGTGAATTTGTGAAACTCGATGGAATCATCCATTTTGTAATTTTACTCCTATTTCTTTGGGCTGACAATGTCAGGCATTCTGACGATTCCAGCTCGAGTTTAGCTATGCCGATTTAGCCCATTGTCCGAGGACGGAGGAACGCTGGACGGATAGATAACACCCGGAGATTCCGGGCGGTTTGAACTATTTGAAACTTGGCTGTCTGAATCATTATGACGGTTAGTATCTAGCAGTTTTATAAAAACAATCAAACCAAGGTTTTTTTACTATAACCCTTGAGTATGAAATAAATAAATAAATATCGTGGGACTATACACACAGCGCCATCTGGCCCCAAACTAAGCAGAGCTTGTGTGATGGAAGCCAGAGAACTGATAGAATACTTTTTTTTTGTAAATATAATTATACTTATAATACATACAGAACACCCAAATAAACGATCATACGACATATAGGTCAATGCACAATACAGTGTAGGGAGTACCTAAATTTTACAAATTAGTAGGTGCGTAGTTTTAAAGCTGTTTTTTTTAATTAATTTCTGATGTTAGGCAACGATGTGGTCTAGGTTAGACCACGCTTACTTAAGAGGAACAGTTGGAGTTTTTTTTATCGTTGACCCACTAGCTCTTTGACCACAGCTCACCTGATGTTAAGTGACGGTGTGGTCGACCGTCGAAGATGGTAAAGCACACCTACGAATGGAACTGACTCTCAAGTGATGCTGCCGGAACACACCGTCAAATACTAGGCGGGAGATTTTCAACTTGAGGGTGGTAGTTAGCCACCCGAGTACTAGAAAGTACTCTACCACCATGCTATGGTTTCCTCGCGATATTTTCCTTCACCGGCAGCTCAAGCTCATTGTTGAAGGTTCAACCCACGCCTTTCGGCATGCCAACCGACCGCGCTAACCACTCGGCTATCATCGCTACGTGGTTTTGAAGACACCCTTATTGCACTTTTTAAATGGTAAAAAAAGAAACTCAAATACCTACCTATATAGGTACATGAATCCTGAAAACATTATATCGACTCGTTTTCTAGGCAGTCGTGTAGAAGTAATTTATATTTCACCATGCCAACCATGGTAGTGGTACAGTCAGGGTAAATCACCTACCTACCTTTACGAAACATTCGAATTCAATTTAATGCCACTCGTAGCAAAAACTCATTTTCCTGAAAATATCCACATAGTAATGTCAAAAAGTTATGAATACAAAACAGCCCGGAGCACAGTCTCCACAAAAATAATTTCAAGGGACTCAGTCCCGTATCTGGAAAAATACTAATTCCACAAATGCATAATACTTACCGTCTTCCTCGCGTGAAAATGTTTAGGGGTTCAAAGTGTTTCATCGCATATTATACGCCTACTTAGGAAAACTTCCGCGTCCTTCGGAAAATTTAGATGGAAACTGGTGCTTATCTACATAGGTATAGGTACCTTCTCAGTCTCAATAGGTAAGGTTAACAAGAAAGTATTTAACTAGTTGGTAGATGCTTACATGCTTGTTTACAAACTATAAGGGTGGAATCGAGATAGATTAAAATGTGACTGCGGATATGTATTTTATAAATAGGTATGACAAATCTTATCAATTATTAGCATTTTTATAATAAAATTACACTAACAGAAACTCTCACGGTACTATAGTGATTATTATTGATACGTTACGGTTTAAATAGCGCTGAGTTTTTTAATTTGCTTTGAGATTTTTTTTAATCTATCTATATATTATTTTATAGAGGAAAGATTTGATCGTTTGTTAGTTTGTATTGAATAGCCTCTGAAACTACTGGACAGATTTCAAAAATTCTTTCGCCGTTGGGAAGCTACACTATCCCCGGGTGACATAGGAATGCTACTTTTTATCTCTCTATTTCCACGGGAACGGGAACTACGCGGGTGAAACCGCGAGGTGTCCTATTAGATTATACGATTATACATACTTTTGTATGTTAACTGAATTGCATACAGTTAACTCAAGTGATGCGTAATCTGGCTTTCTTTTTTAGGGGGGGTTCCTTTGTCACGCTCACGGTTATCAGAAGCACGGATCTGTCTGATACGTTCGAGATTATCTCGGCCACTCTCACACTATTTTTTTTTTAATAAAAAAAGACAGTGAGTTAAGTAATCTCTATCGAGGCCGAATGAGGGAGGCCCCACGCCTGCTTGGCATCACGCCGAACTTTCAGGGGGAATATGGAAATGCATTTACTTAGCTAATTGAAACGAGTGAATTTCGTATCGGAAACTCTAAAACGTGAATAAGCAGGCAGGCGCCTGCTTTCTATAAAATTACTAAGCAAAATGTTTTTGAGCGCTACTGTTTCAGTATTTCGTAGATGAAAAATTGAAAGCAAACTGGAAAACAGTGAATGGGGTAGGTCATATCATGAAACAGATAAACAAGACCAGATAACAAACGGTGCCTAATAGGTTTTAGTAGAAGCATCGACAACCTACATAGTTAGGAGACCATCTAGCCTCCTGGGTTCAAATCCCATGGTTATATCTATACATCTATATTTTTTGTACGTATTGCCGCTAACTTCAAATAGTGAAGATAAACATTGTAAGGAAACATACCAACCTCCCGGTTTTAGATAGGTACCTATCTACATAGGTATGATGAGGTAATAGTGCTGTTCTAATTACCTTATTATCTAATAACTATCATCTTTACGGATACGACTTATTTTGTACCAAAAACTATTTAAAAAAAGATAAAATACTTAATTTACTACATAATGATTTCACTTTTTCTATGATCTTTCGACCGTATAATAAATTTTAACTAAACGTGAGACCTAAGGACTATTTTTGCTAACCACGAAAACGATTAAAATATTTCTGTCCCGCCACAACATTAAACAGCGTTAAACAGCGGTTGTGCCCGACCGTGGCTCGACCCTTCTATCCCTAATGGAAATGCAAATAAGAATAATTGGGTCAAATATTGTAGCAGCCAAGCAGCATTTGGCCAACGATTAAGAGAATACAAAATACGGATGATTGCTAAGCTAAGCATATTATTTTAGTGGGTTGGTGAAACATTTGTTTTATTTTCAGTCAGTGACACAGTACCCAGATTGATGCTTTAGTTTTTTTTTATGTGACAAAGTGGCAAACAGGAACAGGCTCACCTGATGATAAATAGTATCATCGCCGCTTTTATAAAAGTATCTTATAACAGTGGAGAATACGACTAGCCACACTGATGGTTTATAAATTATCATCCTCGGTTGACTTGTCGGTTAGAAAAACTTACGACGCTATTTAGTTTTGTTTGAATTAAAGCGCTGCATTCTTGGACATTCGTTGGACAATGTAAAAAGCCAATACTGAAGAAAAAGAAATTGACATTGGCAGCTTGACAATGCAGTAACTATAGTCCGAAATGTACTAATAGCGCCAACCTAAAACACCAGAAGAGCCTAATAAGAAGCGACGTATTTTTAATACAAAATGTTTTGTTGCATTGATTTTTTAGCGCTATTAGAAACGTCGTAGCTACTGGTGTATTTCGAACTAGATTCAAAGCTAACTGACAGATTGCCCAGCTTAGCCAATAAAAAAAAATACAAACAGCTCGAACTAAAAGTTACGAAATTGAATCTAAACAAAACAAACTGATTTCAATGGGCGTTGCCGTATCTTTTCTTGCTGATAATTTTCTGATTGCAGAGATAAGCCCTTACGCACTTACGTGATATTGTACTAGATAAAAAAGTAGGGCTATTTCAGATAAATCCGATTATTTTTCCGTGTCACTGGTTCTGATGCTTTGTTAGGCTTTATTTGATACCTACAACACAAGTTTTTCCTGTGATAAACGTTAATGTTGTGATAAACATGAAAGTTTAAAACGTATTTTAATTCATAATATAAGACACTGCACATTCATTGTGTTGAAAATTCTTAGAAAAGTATGGTGAGTCATGCAGTAGCTCTCTATAGAATAGAATCTTAAAGTCAATGAGAAAATGATTAATAAAGCACTGGCAACGTTTTTGCTATGTGCTTGTGTTACCGGCCAATCAAACAAGGATTTGTATAATGGGCAAGCCAACAATGAGTTTTATGGTGGAACACAAGATAGCTCAAGAAATACGAGGCTTCCTAGCCCCGGTGACAGTGACTACAGAACCTACGTGTATAATAACAGAAGATATGGCATGGACCCCACACGGTACAACCCATACAATCCAAATATAAACCAACCAGGGGGCTTTCCTTACAAGCCTCTTTATACAAACCCATTGGATGATCAGTACAAGTTTGTAACTGTAAGTAAATTTAATTTTATATATTCATTTAGCACTAAGATTAAAAATGTAAAAGTGTAGTGTAAAAACGAAATCTAAGCATGTAATAGTATGAGTGAGGGTACCGGATCCATCACATTGCAATGACTAATACAAATATTTTATTGATAACACCAATGTTAAAATGCAATTCAAAAAAAGTTCAAAGATATAAAAATTAACCCATACAGTACTTACAGTGCTAGGACTTGCAACCTAAGTGTACATTTAAATACAATACATATTAACCTGCAATTTCAATCATATTTCCAAGCATAATTAATATATATAAATGTGATAACTATTCACAAGAAATGTTGGCAAACTTACCCTGTAAAACTACTGATTGGTCTCACCATCTTCCTCATAGTATAAATAGCAAATACATTTCAGAACCGAGATCCAAACAACCCAGATGCTTTATTTCCTGGAGTACTTGGAGGCTGGAGAGAGGATCTACAGGGCCGTGAGCGGAGAGACTCGAGGCAGCTGAAGAGGGATATCTTTGTCACTACTAACTATGGTCAGGTCCAGGGATTTAAGGTAAGGCTGCAATTAAAGTTTTCACAGCATATTATTTACAAGGGCAGATTATTTACTTTCCAACTCACTGGAGCTACTATGCCAGCAGCCCAGATCCTCGCTCCGATACTTCAAGGGTTGGCTTGGGTAGATGCTGGTAGGGGGAAATGCACAATACACTTCAAGCGTAACATTAATGCAGGACTTATCACCCCCACTTTAAATAAAAATAAGTCAACACAGAACCAAACAAAATACTTCGTTCAATAAACTTGTAGTAGTATAGAACCATTGTAGTGCAATCCCAACTTACATTTATGACTGTTTTTATACCGATTCATGGTCAACTTGCAGGTGTATTTATATGATAATCCAGACCCAAACTCAGGGTACAGGCCCTGGCTGACTCCAGTTGAAAGGATTCAGGGTGAAGCATCTGTCTTCCTAGGCATCCCTTATGCAAGACCACCAGTACTGGAAGGAAGGTTTAAGGTAATTTTTATTTCATATGACATCATCATCATCTTAGTCGGAATACATCTACTGTCACTGCCACAGCTCCTCGATTTCCATGAAGACCGGTTGGAAGCGACTTGTATTCAGAGTGTGAACAGAAAACCTAAAGGAGACAGTATGAACTGTCTCCTTTAGGTTTTCTGTTCACCTTGTGGGTGGGCATCCTATACTGCGCTTGACAATCCGTCAGCCCCATCAGCAGTTAGTTCTACTTGCTATATGCCCTGCCCACTGCCACTTCAACTTGCTAATCCAATGAGCTGTCAGTAGTATTAAGTTAGTAGTAAATTAATGTAAACAACATTTACTAAGGTACCAAATCAAGAAAAAAAACTGTTCTATACATTTCACGGAAGATAAATTATATATCTCTATAAAAAAGATTAATTTGGGGATTTTAAGATTTGTAGTATCTACTGTCGCTAAGGGACAGCAGATACAACATCATGAGTAACAACTACTTCTTTTCTATTACTCATACCTATTTATACATTTTCCCATGTAGGACGTTGTTCAAAATCTTCTCCTTTTTTAACTGGGTATTTTTATATGTATAATGACGACATTATGATTAACATGGTTTGAATCTTTTAGCGATGATAGCTCAGTGGTTAACGCGGTAGGTTCGCATGCCGATGGGCGTGGGTTCAAACCCCAACAATGAGCTTGAGCTGCCGGTGAAGGAAAACATCGTGAGGAAACCATAGCATGGTGGTAGGGTACTTTCTAGTACTCGGCTGGCTAGCTACCACCCTCAAGTTAAAAATCCGCCGCCAAGCATCTAACGGTGTGTTCCGGCAGCCTCACTTGAGAGCCAGTTCCATTTCAGGCTAGGTGTGCTTTACCATCTTCGACCACACCTTCACTTAACATCAGGTGAGCAATAAAAAAAAAAAAAATCTCCACAGCCGCCACGGCAGCACCCGGGCTGGCAGCTGATGCAAGCCGTGGACTGGGGTCCAGCGTGTCCGCAGCCCGTGCGCTTCACCGGCGCCACCAAAGGCATTCGTGACATGGATGAAGACTGCCTCTATTTGAACATATTCTCACCTAATGTAAGTTAACATTTTGTCTATTGGTTACAGATTAGTTTTGCATTGTGTCATAAAAATAGATTAATGGATTGTTAAACGTCCGGCTGGCTGGCAGCGAGGATGTTGCCTTGTTTGGGATATCACATGCATAATTATTATTTTTTATTGTGTTCTGTGTTATTAGATTGTGAGGTTATTGCAATCGGGTGTATCCGTTTTTTTCCTCAATAATAAATTAGTAAATAAGCACATTTGCATCTGGACTGGAGTCACCTCTCTAACAAACAAAAAAAAACTACAATTCATTAGTAACATTGTTACATTAGATATATTTTAGTTTATTTTCTTTCTATTGTATTAGGTATATTATATTATACTATCTTTAGTGTAAGCAATAAAGAGTCTGTCTATCTGAAAAAATAAAAATCGGTTTAGCTTATAGGAAGCTGCAATGCCACAAAGACCTTTTTTCTGTACTTTTTTATACTGCTAACCTTTAATAATAGCAGTGCCATCATTTTTATCCATCCAAAAGTTGTCTGAATAAAATTTAAATTACCTCATATTAGCCGATGTTGTTTTGTTATTAAATTTTTTTCTTTGTCTCTTTTTAAAGTTTTTTTATGTTATAATGTATTGATTATTGGTGTACAAGGGTTGTTCTACAAGGGCTCACCGGAAGACCAGCGCTGGTCATACCACTTAGTATGACCAGCTTTATGCTGCTATAGGGGCTACCCTATTTTGTAACTTTTGTCTGTCCCTGTTTGTTTGTTTTTATGCTTGTTACAAAATTAAACGTTATTCTTTCTTTTTAATATTATACTAGTTTCCCACCCCGGCTTCGCACAGGTGCAATGTAGATACTAATGTGGTGCATATGCATGTATTATATACATATGGTTTGATTCCCACCCAGGACAAACTTTGTGGCATAAACAAATGTTTGTTCTGTGTCTGGGTGTCCTGTATTTATTATAAGTATGTATTTACAAAAAAAAAGTTTTTAAGTATTCTATCAGTTATCTGACTTCCATAGTACAAGCTTTGCTTAGTAGCTTTACAGATGGCGCTGTGTGTGATGTCCTACAATATTTATTTATTTATTATTTATATAAACATTCCTCTTGAATCACTCTTGTCTATTAATGGAAACCGCATTAAAAATCATTGCATAGTTTAAAAGATCTAAGCGTACAGACTGCGGGAAGCGACTTTGTTTTATGCCATGTAGAGATTCTAATTTATTCTATTAAACTTATGAAACAGCACTCTTTGCATCGAGGGTAAAACAATAAACTTTATAAATGCAGTCACGTCATAGCACTGTGTTTACGGTACAGGAGGTTAACAAAGCAATTACCCACTAATTGCAACATAACAAAGCGACACCTTATATGGGTAACAAGGCATAAAGGCCAATGTGATGTGCATGTCCAAAATGAGACGAAATAACGAGCTACTTGCCGAGTGGGCGGCGCGGTACAAACATGTCAAAATCATCCATATCGAAAGTTAACGTGTTTTATAATTGTTGTGTAGCTATTTTGATCGCCATTTATTTCGGTACCTACAGCTGTATTCTTTCTATGATAAAGTAAGTATACATTCCAATAATATATTAAATAGGACATATTATTGGAATGTATAAATAAATAAATAAATATCGTAGGACATTACACACAGCGCCATCTGACCCCAAACTAAGCAAAGCTTGTGTGATGGAAGTCAGATAACTGATAGAATACATAAATACTTTTTTTTTTGTAAATGCATACTTATAATACATACAGAACACCCAGACACAGAACAAACATTTGTTGATACATAAAATGTTTGTCCTGAGCGGGAATCGAACCCACGCTCTTCAGCTCTTAAGGCAGATATGCTACCAATGAGCCAACAGGGCTGTCTATAGTTATGTATCTCCTCGTTATTAACACACCCTGTCTTTTTCTTCCTTTAATCCTTCCCACCCTGAGGTAGCCTGGAAGAGACCGCTTTAAGCGATAAGGTCGCCAGTTGTTACATCTATCGATTAAGTTTTTTTTTTCTTCTGTCATATGTAATTTTTGGTGTGGATAGATTTAATGTATGAATTAATCACGGTCACGCGACTTTTTGAAGCAGGCTTAAGAATAGAACAAAGAATATTTAAAATAATCCGTTTGCTGAGGGGGCTTCATGAGCCACACTAGCAGCTGTGCTTTGACTAATACAGATCAGTCATTAAGGTATTTAATCTCTTTTAACCCCTGCAACGATTCGCCGCGGCGTGCAGTCGCGGCGTCCTTTGACACAATAATTGGACGTAACTGACCGTAATGTGTCAACAGCCGTTGACAGCCCTGTCCGGTTCATTGGTAGAATATCTGCCTCGAGAGCTGAAGGGCGTGGGTTCGAGCCCCGCCCAGGACAAACTTTGTTGTATAAACAAATGTTTGTTCAGAGTCGTTCCGCGCTGGTCGACTGGGGCCATGATTGAGGACAAGTTCCGCGTGCAGAACACGTCGCTGGTATTCGGGAGGTTGCTGGGCTGCCCCACCGACTCCTGGAAGCTTGTCAACTGTCTATAATACTGTAATAAGGTCAATCCGACCACGACGTCTCCTGCCTTCTATCAAGCCACTGCACAATGTTAGATACTTGGGGACAGATCCCATGTTAAGCTAAGTAATGATGTGATTTAATGTTAGGTCGGAGAGTTCCATTCATATTTAAAAATTATTATCAAAATCATTACATATGTCAAAACAATGAAAATGAAAATGTCAATAAAGTAATATGTCACATATAAAATGTCAATAAAATTATGTCAATATAATTAAATGTCCATAAAAACAAAAATATTATAATTACTTACTAGTAATTCAATAATCTCTTAGTTTTAAATTTCATTATTAGTGTCGGTTTCTTTTTACAGACGGAAGCCGGCTCGACAGCCCAGCGGTACCCGGTGATGGTGTACATTCACGGCGGACAGTTCGCGTCAGGAGCGTCCAACCTGTTTCCCGCGCACATGCTAGCTGCCTTCTACAACGTTGTCGTCGTCTCCTTCAATTACAGACTTGGCGCTTTAGGTCAGTTTTTTTTTAATGTAAAAATAATAAGGCAAAGCGCTCTTCTCTTGGTAAGATAACGCCTGTCCATGACCATTGTGAGGATACCATAGCATATTATCGGTCTTTTATCGGATTCATTTCGGGGAGTGTGCTTCAGAACTACATGGTCTAATTATGTCCTTATCCTTCTCAAAATGGGAATAGACTTGTCCCCCTGCTGTGGGACAGTACATAAACAGGGCTTTGTAGAACATAAGTACATGCACACTCCAAATTTATATACAATTATTATATATATTTATTTCATATGATTATATATATATTTATTTATTTTGTTTTATTTTATGAATTGGTCAGTGCTGAAAATCAGCGCTGTGGAGCAATCCCCAGCACAATTGCTGAGCACTGACCTTTTTTTCTCCTAGTTGATGCTCCAGCCACTGCAGCGATAACCCACTTATTATCTTGTGAAATTTGTTGTCTTTTTGTTAACATGTATCTTTTTATTTGTGTGTGTTTGTTTGTACTTATCTGTTGTTGTGTCTGGTGTATTGTTGGGAAAAAAAATGAATGTTTTTCTTTCTTTCTTTCTTTCTTTCTTATGTGTAATTATTTTTAGGATTCCTATCAACTGCTGACGAGAACTCCCCTGGCAATTATGGCGTATTGGATCAGATAATGGCGCTGCGCTGGGTTCAAGAGAACATTGCACCGTTTAACGGGGACCCCTCGTCCATAACGCTATTTGGGCCGGGCGCGGGCGGAGCCTCCGCTGGTATATTGACGGTGGCTCCACAAACCAGAGATATCGTGTCTAGAGTCATAGCTCAGGTATGTTAACCGTTTAATGACTTTTTGCTATTTATGGACATTAATGAAATCAAATTTATGAATTTATGATTTTTATATAAAACAGTAGGTTATGCTAATAAACTACTGTTTTATTCAAGCAATTGTGATTTACCGCAAATTAAGACCAAAATAAATGCCAGTAGCTGTGATTTCACTGTAAAACGGTAGAGTATTTTATAGAACTCGGCTGGCTAGCTACCACCCTTAAGTTGAAAATTTACCACCAAGCCTCTAACAGTGTGTTCCGGCCTTGAGGGCCTGTTCCATTCCAAGCTAGATGTGCTTTACCATCTTCGACCACCCCGACCCTTAACATCAGGTGAGCTTTGGTCAAACAACTAGCCTGCAAACCGTTAAAACAAAGTGATTCTTAAATAAATGTTTTTGCTTTTTTTTTCGGTTATGATGGCCAGCGTTGTAACGTGTAATATGTTACAGAGTGGTTCCGCGCTGGCGGACTGGGCCATGATCGAGGACAAGTTCCGCGTGCAGAACACGTCGCTAGTGTTCGGGAGGTTGCTGGGCTGCCCCACCGACTCCTCCTGGAAGCTCGTCAACTGCCTGCGTCAGGGACGGAGTTTCTACGAGCTGGGGAATGCAGAGTTCCAAGTATGTGACCAATAGACAACACTTTATTTGGGACATACAACATATTTCAACATAATTAACTATACATACATACAAAGAAAAAACTTATAGGTAAATAGGTTTACTTGGTGGTAGATCTCCTTAGCAGGAGGTCGTCTAGGTAGGTACCACCGCAGTACCAGTTATTCTGCCGCCAAGCAGTAGTGTGTAAACATTACCGTGTTCCAGTTCGAAGGGTTACTGCAGCTAGCGAAATTACTGGGCTGTTGAGACTTGAGGCTGACCATCGACAGTCTCAAAGTAATGAGCGCCAAAGCAGTGATGCCCTGGACGTTGTTTTGTTACTCAAAGTTCTGTGTATCGCTGCAATGGTCATGGACAGGCGTTATCTCTTACCATCAGGAGAACGCCGCGTTCGTCTCATTACTTTTTTAAATATATAAAAAAAGTATATATAAATCAAACAAAAAACAAAAGCGAGAAATATATCTAAATAAAACTGTCACACTTGGCCTGGAACCATAAAAAACATCGTTTCTGATTTTTGATATATATTTTGTAAGTTCGTGACCACCGCTAATGCAACATGATAGCGATTATAGCTCAGTGGTTAGCGCGGTCGGTTCGCATGCCAAAGGACCTGGGTTCAAACCCCAACAATGAGCTTGAGCTGAAAATATAGTGACGAAACCAATCAGTATTTTTCATAAAATCCGTACAAGTACATAAATAATAAATAAAATAAAAAACCATTAAGTAAATATTTCTGAGTACATTTCAATTGTTATTATTGAATTTTTTTATTCTGGTATGAAACTTTACATGTAGAACCAATTTTCCAAGTGTGTGGCTGATACACACTTAAATAATTGCTAAATATTTATTTCTCTATCATTTATTGTTAACTTTTCATAAAAAGTATAATAAATATCTTCAATTAAACAAAATAAAATAACTTACAATAATAACTACTCTAAAAGACCGCTATCAATGGGAATAGTTCCCAAAACGCTGGCCCCATTGCCGCGTTGTATGGCAATACTCAAACGCTGAGCAAAATAAAGGCCAGCATTTTGTTCACGTGTGGCGTAGACCAAACGAGATGACAATTCTTTAAAAATTTTTTTTGCTCCCGGTCCCCACGGTCCCAAAGTTTCAACCCCAAAAGGCTCAAATATGTACCCACTGTCCAGGGTACTATACTTGCGCCTTTTGAGGTCTTATTGAATTAATTAATCTTTTTTTTTTATATACCCCTTTTTGGGGAAAGGCCTCCTCCAGATTTTTCCGCAAACCTCTGTCCTTGCCTGTATGTATCCAGTCGTTTCCTGACACCTGGATAATATCATCAGCCTACCTTCTTACAGATCTACCAACATTCCTCTTTCCCTGTGGACCTTTCCATCGTGAGGTTTCTATAGTCCATCTATGTTATTATACGCGATGTGTCCAGCCCACCTCCATTTAATTTTAAGTGCACGTATCAGAGTCAGTTATTTACTACAAGTACATACTAAAGCTAATGTTGACATACTAGGCTTGACAGCCCCGTTGCCCCATTGGTAGTATATCTGCCTTGAAAGCTGTAGGGCGTGGGTTCGATTTCCACTCAGGGCAAACATTTTGTGGATAAACAAATGTTTGTTCTGTGTGTTCTGTATGTATTTACAAAAAAAAAGTATTTATGTATTCTATCAGTTATCTGACTTCCATCACACAAGCTCTGCTTAGTTTGGGGCCTGATGGTGCTGTGTGTATAGTCCTACGATATTTATTTTATTTTTTATTTATTTAATGTTTTTGATCGCAGCCCCATGTAGGCTTCATCCCTTGGGGTCCCGTTCTGGAAAACAATTTCACATTCCCTGGGGACGAGTGGTACGAAGGGTGGCGGGCGCGCGATTGGCGGCTGCTCGACACACCACCGGAGACCCTCGTGCGCAGGCGCGCGTTCAATCCTTCGCTCCGATACATGGCCGGCGTCACCGCGCAGGAAGCAGCATATGTACTCTGTAAGTATTTGCGTGGTTTTGGTTCGGTTAGGTTAGGTTAGGTTAGCGTGGGTTCAAACCCCAACAATGAGCTTAGCTGCCTGTGAAGGAAAACATAGCATGGTGGTAGAGTACTTTCTAGTGCTCTGCTTAGTTTGGGGCCAGATGGCGCTGTGTGTAGACCTACGATATACGAGTTTTTTTTTTGTAAATACATACATAACACCCAGACACAGAACAAACACTTGTTTATTCACAAAATGTTTGCCCTGAGTGGGAATCGAACCCACGCCCTACAGCTCTTAAGGCAGATATACTACCAATGAGCCAACGGGGCCGTCGAAAAAAAAAGTATTTAAGTATTCTATCATTTATCTGACTTCCATCACACAAGCTTTGCTTAGTTTGGGGTCAGATGGCGCCCTACGATATTTATTTATTTCCAGATAATAACGAGTCGCTGGCGCCTAACTACGAGATCACGCCGCAGTGGTTCGACCAGAAGGTGTCGGAGCTGGTGGCGCGCTACAACTACACCCTGAACCCGCGCGGCGTGTTCGAAGCCATCAAGTACATGTACACGTACCACCCGCAGCCCAAGAACACCAGCGCCATACGGGACCAGTATATCCATGTGAGATGACAAGATTTTTTATAGTTGATAGACTAGGTAGACTAGCGATGATAGCTCAGTGGTTAGCGCGGTAGGTTCGCATGCCGTGGCGTGGGTTCAAACCCCAACAATGAGCTTGAGTTGAGTGGTGGTTAATGGTATGTTAATGTTTATAGTTTAATGGTAGGAAATTCTATATAGAAATTCGTTCTAGGGCTTACAAATGCTTTCATTATGTGAACCGCTAAAGATTGGAATGCGGTGTCTGTTTTTTACGGTTGGCAGGCTAGGTGTTTGACCGCAGCTCATCTGATGTTAAGTGACTGTGTAGTCGAAAATTGTAAAGCACACCTAGCCTGGCTCTCAAGTGAGGCTGCCGGCTGCCTTTAGATGCGTGGCGGCAGATTTTCAACTTGAGGGTGGCAGCTAGCCAGCCGATTACTAGAAAGTACCCTACCACCATGCAAAATGCGCATGAGGTATGGATTATTCGTCCATATAAAATTTGAAGGTCGTTTTTCTGGGATCCCATCATCAAATTCTGACTTGGTGCATATAGGAAAAAAAATATTCTCGAATTTGTCCAGTAAAAAATAAGATTCCGACGAATTGAGAACTATTGTCTCTTTCACAGCTCCTCTCAGACTTCCTATACCGCGCGCCCACCGACAAGATGGTCAAGTTGTTGCTGGAACAGAAAGTGCCAGTGTACATGTACGTGCTGAACACGACAGTGGAGGCGTTCCAGTGGCCCGACTGGCGCCAGTACTCGCACGACACTGAACACTTCTTCCTCACTGGCGCACCTTTCATGGACCAAGAGTTCTTCCCAAGAAAGTGAGCTATTTCAATTCCATTTTAATGTTAACTAGCTGTACGTCCCGTAATTCGTATCTAGTACGGTAGCGCTCGGCATTTGCCCTCATGGATGATTTACATTGAAAGAAAAAAAAAAGATTTTCTTCTGCATTATAAAAACACAAAAAACAAAAACGAACAAACAGTTACAAAGTAAATTTGACATTGATGGCGCAAGCATTTTTTTCTTTTTAATGATTGGCAGGCTAGGTGTTTGACCACAGCTCACCTGATGTTGAGTGAAGGTGCGATCGAAGATGGTAAAGCACACCTAGCCTGGAATGGAACTGGCTCACAGCATTACTGGATTCCGACGCTGCGCTGGCACTGGATCGCGTCGTTTTACACGCGTCCAGTAGTCATTTCTACTTTGTTGCGGTGACTACACGTTTGCATCCTCAAAAAATGAATGTTTCACACAACAAAAGGGGAAAAAAGGAAATTGTTGGACAAATAAAACGTGTGGTTCCTGCACGATGCGCTAGCGATCCGCGGTTTATTTATAGGAATCCAGTGCCACTGGCACGAGCTGCGCGGCGTGCTAGGGGCGGTCACTGGATCTAAAAATAAGCGGTCGGTCTATTTCGATCCAGTGGATGCTGGACTGGATTGAAACATCGATGCAGTGCTGATCCAGTGCCAGAATCCAGTGATGCTCGCGCCAGCTACCGTATCAATATAAATCAGCCTTCATATAAACCAATAAACAAACTAAATATATGTATAAACTAGCGGTCTCCTCCCGCTTTCACCCGCGTAGTTCCCGTTCCCGTGGGAATATAGGGATAAAAAGTAGCCTATGTCACCCGAGTATAGTGTAGCTTCCCAATGGTGGAATAATTTTTGAAATCTGTCCAGTACTTTCGGAGCATAATCAATACAAACAATCATCTACAACAGCCCCTATTTTGTAACTGTTTGTCTCTATTTGTTGTGTTCTGTGTTACAAAATAAAATTATTTTCTTTCTTTCAAACAAACAAATCTTTCCTCTTTATAATAGTATAGGAGTATAGACACATAACCTAGTTTTTTTGTTTTTTTTTTTAAGTTTTTGTTACCGTCTCATTCCAGATACAGGATAGACCGGCAAGTGTGGACTGGCAACGACAGAAACATGAGCCATTTCTTCATGAAGGCCTACGCTGACTTTGCAAGATATGGGTAAGGATGCAAACCTTTTCTTTTTTTAACTGTCTATACCTTAAACTGCCTCTCTTTCAATTGCTCTTTGACTTTTGCTCTGTTTCGCTTTTTTTTATGTATATTTTTTGCTTTTTTTGTGACATAAATGTAAATGTGTACCTATCGTGTTTATGTCAATAAAAAAATTTGAATTTTTTTACTTTTTAATTGATTGATTCAGGCGTTACTTTGCGGAAGTTCATTTTGAATATTCAAGCTACCTATATATTTAGTTAATTTCCGCTTAACAGTCATTTCAGTTACAGTCCTCATCACTGTTGTAACTGAAACGACTGTTAAGCGGAAATAATCTAAATATATACCTTAAATATTATATTCAAGGTATATAATATTAGATTATATTCTACATTTTTTGCACTATTATATTTTATGAGTATTCTGGTTCCCATATTATTACAAGCTTTTCTTAAATATTCAAGGTATATATTATATGGATATACATAGTTTATTTTCGCTTAACAATCGTTTCAGTTACAAAAGTGATGAGGATTTAAATTTAACTAATTTTACTATTTAAAACTTATCCGTAACTTTACTTAATATCTAAAACTAAATTTGTCATAAACTTTAAAACAAATTAAACAAAAACTAATTAAAATAATTATAAGCCTTTATACATATACTCACTTTTACAGCGAGAAGAGGACACAAATATCCTAAACTAAAACAAAGTTATAAATAATTTACTTATATATAATTTAAGTCATTTAAAACTAAAACAAAAAATTAAAATAAAATTATTGGGGAAATGATTGATTGAAGGTATATTTACTTGGTGGTAGATTTCCTTAGCAGGAGGTCGTCTAGGTAGGTACCACCGCAGTACCAGTTATTCTGCCGCTAAGCAGTATTGTGTAAACATTACTGTGTTCCGGTTTGAAGGGTACTGCAGCTAGCGAAATTACTGGGCTGTTGAGATTAGCCATCGAAAGTCTCAAATTAATGAGCGCCAAAGCAGCGATGCCCTGGACTTTGTTTTGTTACTCAAAGTTCTGTGTATCGCTGCAATGGTCGTGGACAGGCGTTATCTCTTACCATCAGGAGAGCGTCTCGTTCGTCTCATTACTTTTTACATAAAAAAAAATTACCTAGAATATTCAATTATTATTATTTTTTCCCTTCTAATTATGTATCTGTTTTGTTTAGATACCTCATTGTTATTAAAATCTAGCCTAGTTGAGACTAATAAGTAATTTTAATATAGCTTATATTGCTAAGTAGAGTATAATCGAAGAATGCGTCCATCAATACTTTTCTTACTGTCTCTATTAAGGGGAAGACACTTTGTTCATGTGTTCTATGTATTTAAAAAAATATATTTAAGTATTCCATCAGTTATCTGACTCCCATAGTACAAGCTTTGCTTAGTTTGGGGGCAGATGGCGCTGTGTGTAATGTCCTACGATATTTATTTATTTTTATTTATTTTATTATTCAAAATGAACTTTCGCAAAGTACCTAACGCCTGGATCGATCAATTAAGCTTTTTTTAGTTTGGCACTAGATGGCGCTTTGTGAAATAAACTACGGTATTTATTTATTTCGTTTTCCAGTAACCCGACGCGCTCCCGCATCCTAGGCGTTCATTTCGAAATGGCCGAAGAAGGCCAGCTGCGATATTTGAACTTGAATACAACATTCAACTCTACAATAATGTTGAACTATAGACAGACGGAACTGGCGTTTTGGACGATGTACTTGCCGAGCGTTATCGGCAGACTCGTGCCTACTTACCCGCCCATTACTGAGGTGAGAATCCTTAACGCTAACCGCTTTTAATTCATGTAATTAAATGTCTTAGGGCTTACAAATGCTTTCATTATGCGAACCGCTAAAGATTGAAATGCGGTCTGAGCGGGATTTTTTGTTGTTTTTTTATAACAGGCTAGGTGTTTGGCCGCAGCTCACCTGATGTGAATAGAACTAGCTCTCAAGTGAGGCAGCCGGTATACACCGTTACGTGCAATATATATCATCAATAAGTTATTTTATAGAGTAACTAGCTGCACCTTGCGGTGTTGCCCGCTACATGTTTTCGAGATAAAAAGTAGCCTATGTGTTAATCTAGGGTGTCAGCTACCTCCATACATTAAAACAACATTTTTTCATTAACATTTTGTGAAACAAACAAAATGTTTGTTCTGTGTCTGTGTGTTCTGTATGTATTCTAAGTATGTATTTACAAAAAAAAGTATTTATGTATTCTATCAGTTATCTGACTTCCATCACACAAGCTCTGCTTAGTTTGGGGTCAGATGGCGCTGTGTGTATAGTCCACCGATATTTATTTATTTATACAAAATTTCATTCAAATCCGTTCTGTAGTTTTTGCGTGAAAGTGTAACAAACATCCATCCATCCAAACTTTCACATTTTCATAATGTTAGTGGGAAGTATTAACATTCAAATAATATGCACTGATTGACATTTTCTTATAGACCGCATGACATATTTAATTAATATAAACTTGAAATTATTTAAAAAACAATTCTATTTTATCCAATATGACATTATTTTAATAAGTTAAGTATGGTCTTAATTTATGTCTTGGGTACCTTCAAGTTGCGAGTGAATCAGTTTCTTCTAGGCGAGCGTGCTCCACCGTAGACCGCATCTTCGCTTAACATCAGGCGGAATGGCGGTCAAAACTATAAAAAAAGAAAAAAAAAAATTTACCAACATTTTTTGACAGCAAATAAATACATTTTGATTTTATCTTATTCATCATCATCATCATCATCATTTCAGCCGTAGGACGTCCACTGCTGGACATAGGCCTCCCCCATTGACTTCCATAAAGACCGGTTGGAAGCGGCTCGCATCCAGCGCGTTCCTGCGGTCTTTACTAGGTCGTCTGTCCACCTTGTGGGTGGACGTCCTACGCTGCGCTTCTTTTTATCTTATTGAATAGGTATAATTATGTATAAATTGCAGTACTGGTGGGAGCCAAAACAGCCACTACAGATCGCGTTCTGGTCTGTATCGAGCGCGTGCCTCGTACTCATCGTATTATTGGTACTCTGCTGCATGCTGTGGAGAAACGCTAAGCGGTAAGCGCGCATTTTATAAATCATATATATTCTTAACATGGTAGCTATACTAACCAACACTGAGATAACATTGTTCTTTATTAACTTTTGATACAATAACTTTTTCATCTTAAATTACGAAGTTCAATTCGGTGTGTAAAGTTTTTTTTTTTTGTATTTATTTTATATTTTTTACTCATAGTAAACCTTATTTTATGAAACTAATTTGAATATTTTGGCTTTCTCTGCGGTAGTTTATTTTTAATACGTTTTCAAACTTTTTTATAGTTATGACGTCATGAGGTAGGCTGAATATGTAGAATATGTATTAGCCAATTGTAAAAAATAAACAACCACGTAGATAAGTGTATGTAGGATGCAAGTATAACGGCAACCGTTAACTTGACATTGACAGATTTTGTCGAGGTTTGCCATTGTTTTTTTAGGCACTGAAAGAATCCTTATACAGCCGACGACGTGACGTCATTAGAGGTAAATTGAAAGTCAAGTTTATTATAATAATATGTATTTTATTAAAATAAACCCCGTCTCATAGTTTAAAGAGTTTTAAACGTGAAAATCATGTACAGGAATGTAATATTTCGAAATGGTTTTGGAATCAGCAAAGTATTTTTTTTCTTTACATACCGAATTTACGAGTTACGCGAAACGGTAATAGTAAGCCGATACTAAATAAAAACAGTCACATCACACTATAATATTATAAAGAATATTATAAAGGCGAAAGTTTGTGAGTGTATACTGTATATGTTACTTCTTCAACCGTATTTTTTTAATAAGAAATAGGCTAACGTTTGTTGCACAATGAACATGGAATCAAATCGTTTTGTTTGGGATTTACAGCTGAATCAAATTTTTTCAGAATTACACTCTGGATTAACATATAGGCTACTTTTTATCCCAAAAATATTTTTTTTTTTCATTACTGTCTACATAGTTGTTTACATAGCTATACACATAATGATTAGAACAATTACCTTTCCGCTTAATACTACCGTTCCGCGTAAACCTGTAAGTCTTGTACTTTTTTTTCTCTATAAACAGCAAGACAAATTTCTATTAAACGTTATGTTCTTCTAACCTGTACGTGTACAGTGTACAATGGTGCGATGTGGTCCTTTTACTAATTCCAGAAACTCTCTGACAGGTCTATACCTCCAAAATGGAAAATGATACCGGCGATGTAGGTGAACTAACAAAAACATTAATGCTTTGCTAACGTTTGCATGCTTTTGTATTATGTGGCTTGTTGCATGGTTCAATTGGTTTTTGTGTTTATTCTGTGGCTTGTTGCATGGTTCAACTGGATTTTGTGTTTATTCTGTGGCTTGTTGCATCGTTCAACTGGATTTTGTGTTTATTATGTAGCTTATAAACCTGTATAGTGTAGTGTGTTTTTGGTCAGAAATAATGCTTAAAGCTTATCTGGGTGTTTGTGGGTTGGTGGAAGCCGCTGCTTGTTTTGTTGTTGTTTAGACCTATACTCTTAAAACTCGATTTCATACAAATCTAAGTCTGCTAACATAAAGATTAGCTACTTATAATATATTTGCCGAGGTTAGGATGAATTTGGATACTAATTCATCTGTTTTATCCCTAGTGGACACAAACCTATTTATTTTGTTATTCTACATAATACGAGACAGCGTGAAAACTAACAATTTGACATTTCAGCCTAGCCTAAACTTCCATTAAATCTATATAATCTTTTTATATCTTTATACTTAATCTCGAAATCTCATCTTTCTTTAAAAACTTGTGTATGTTATGCTGTTTTTTCCACGTATCTTAGTTTTATTTTCTTGTCGAAACTGACGTGGTTTTAACACTTTTTTGTTTTACTTGTAAGGAATTTTGAAAAACAAGACGAGTCCGCACCCGTTTCGTGCTTTGCTTTGACTCCTTGAAAAAATACCCAAATGTAACGGAAATATGATCAGAGTAATTTTTTTTTGTTGTTCAAAGGCTAGGTGTAGCTGTCTACTGTTAAAAATTTGAGTAATTCCTTACAAGTAGAACAAAAATGTTATATTTTCTGATATGCATATACAGTATGACTGAGACACCTACGATTCTCGAGGTCGTGATATTTGGCGATAATATAGGAAGAAAAATAATAATATTAACTGACTACGAGGTAAACTTAACCGAAAGTTATGTAATCAGTTACGCATCGCATGGATACCGCGCGGACGCATGAGCTAGACGGACGCTTGCGTCGACGACGGGCGGGGCAAGCACGTACTTGTCGCGTGATCAAAACATCGTGAATGTATCCACGCTTCATTTGTTTTATAGGGAAATTTAGGCCAAAAATTAAGTACCAAATGTTATTAGGTACTTAATTATAACGAGAATCTAGTACCAAGTATACCTACTCCTTCAGTATCGTAGGTGTCTCACCAGTCATGCTGTATATACACCTAAAAGCCACTCACCGTCTCCACACGAGTTATCTAACTTATGAATGTTTCTACAGTGAAACGGACCGATACTACGACGGCGACATCTTCATGGTAGGGGAACCGGACGCGAGTGCGCTCGGCGTCGACAACGCTTCCCGCTCGCGTGACAATATCTACGAGTATCGGGACGTGCCAGTCAAGCGGCCGCATACGCCGCAAACACTTACCAGGACTGTAAGGCACTAATGTTATTACCAACATCCTCTCTAAATATTCATAAAAGCAAAGTTGATGTTTGCGGCTGTCTGTTTCTCTTGCCCCGGGCGACAGCTGGGGGCGCCACAATCATAATACAGGTTCCTAATATGCTTGAAAAGAAAGCGCTTAACATCTAGCGCACGTTGTTCTATCGATTATTCATTTGGTTTTAAAACGGCTGGCTTTGTAACATCCAACGTTATGAAAGTATCTCAAGTTGATTGCCGAGAGAATCGCCTAGGGGCGGTATAAAGTTCGAAACGCGCGGCAGGCACCTCTCTCTTTTCAAAATTATGTGCGTATTACCGATGACTTCGAACGGTAAAGGAAAACATCGTGAGGAAAGAGAGTTCTTAAAAAAAAGTTCTCGAAGATGAGGGAAGTCTGCCAACCCGCACTTGGCCAGCAGTGCGACAATTTGAAATTGAAAATTTAAAAAACCCTCGTCAGGTGTATAATATTCTACTAGTCAAGCTATTTCATTTGATACCCATATTGAGGGAGTTATGAAAAATATGTAATCCGCCATTTTGTGGCGGCGGCCATCTTGGACGGATTTTTACCAAAGATAGCTAGCAACACTCCCGATTAATTCACCTTTCAAACAAAAAACCAAAATCAAAATCGGTTCATCCGTTCGGGAGCTACGATGCCACAGACACACACACACACACACACAACACCTGGGGGGTTAATAAAAGCAGGGCTGATTCGATGTGATTTCGGTGGAAAATCGTGGTGAAAAGACGAGCATTGTATTGCATTTGTGATGTCAAAAAAATAACAGCCTTTTTTTGTTCAGATAAGTCAGCCGGCAACGCTACAGTCCTCCCGGCCGCCGTCAGAAGCGTCCACGGGGTCAGCATTGTCCCTAAAGGAATCCGCCGTGTCCCGGGACCCCCAGCCGGTCCCCCGCGCCCGGTCGAGGACGCAGCTCGTGCATGGAGTGCCGCAAACTACCGTCTAATTGTGGAACTAGCGCCCGTATGATGTAAATGCACCTAATATTTGAGCTAGCTAGCTGTGTGATTGCTAAAGGCAATGCACATTTTTTTTCTTTTAATGAAACCGGTTTGTGTTTTGTCGCCTCCCACTTTTACAGACCGCATCTTCGCTTAAAGCAAACTTGTCCAAAAGAAATTGGTCCATTCGCAACTTGGCACGCATCACTCGGAGAATGTTTTCCATTGTCTAGCGGTTCGCACAGTGAAAGTGTGATTAAATTGTAGTTTTGGATAATCAACCAAGAATAGGTGTCACTTTTTTGGGATTTTTCGTGCCATCCGGTAGTAAAATGAACATGAAATCGTCATCACTTTTTTTGTACAAAATTGACTTGCTTTTATATGTAACGTAATCCCTTCATCTGCTAGATCAATACTATTATAAAGAGGAAAGATTTGTTTGTTTGTATTAAATAGGCTCCGAAACTACTGGACCGATTTCAAAAATTCTTTCAGCGTTGGGAAGCTGCACTATCCCCGGGTGACATAGGCTACTTTTTATCCCTGTATTCCCACGGGAACGGGAACTATGCGGATGAAACCGAGAGGCGTCCGCTAGTTATTGATAGAATTGTGTCGATTGACATTCCAATATTGTCGTGCTTGTATCTCTTTGACTTTACAAATACCACCGTTAGTATTAACTGTGAGATTTACGTTGTGTTTGAAAAATCACTTTTTTTTTATATTTAAAAATTTAAATTGAAAAATCTTGTATTTATAACGCTACATTTAACTGCCATTTCCAGTTGTAGACTGATATATTTTTTACATAAATTTACAATATATTAAATTTATAATTAGTTTAGTTTGTAAGTTTTATTTAGTGACTGGAGTTGCAATGATTTAACTAATTCAACGAAAACGTATTTGAAGTCACATAATATTTGAACAAAATTGTATTCTAAATTTTTAGATATTGATCGTTACCTCAAAGGATTTTGTTTTTAAGGTTAACTTAGCATAAGCGAAATAAGGTGTAGATTCCTGTACACTCGGCGAAACTACTTCAAACGACTATCTTTTGGGATATAGGGAAGTTTTGCGCCAGCTTTTATTCAAAAGACCTCCGCTGAGATAACCACTCGCCTTTCTTTGAACTTGGTAGTAGACCTCCTTAGGTCGTCTAGATAGATACTGGTACATCACAGTACCAGATATTCCGCCGCCAAGCAGTAGTGTGTAAACATTACTGTGTTCCGGTCTTATTACTTTTACCCTTACGGGCGAAAAATGCAAACATTAGCAAATCATCCCGTTCTCAAAAAATTCCATTCACGAAATGTATTTAAAGAAAATGCCCTATGAACTACTACTGTAAGTATGTATAAACAAAATTGCACCTGGTAATAGCGTGCATGAGACATTTTAATAATTTGACGTTTTTAAACATTTAAGGTCCATTTTTTAGGGTTCCATACACAAAGGGTAAAACGGGACCCTATTACTAAGACTCCGCTGTCCGTCTGTCACTAGGCTGATCTCATGAATAGTTGAAATTTTCACAGATGATATATTTCTGTTGCCGCTATAAAAACAACAAATAGCAAAAACAGAATTAATATTTAACGGGGGGCTCTTAGGGAGCGTATGGTCTTACGTAATAAATAAATGTTTTACACCTAAACGGTTACCGTAAGTCCTATATTCAGATAAAAAAAGTATTCATTTGTCACAGATTATATAATTCAAGACTTTGAAATTATAATGCACTCGCAAGTAGTTAATAACGTAGGTATTTAAAAACAAAATAGATATATTTAATAGACGCGAACTTTTGCTTGGATGTATGTGTTTGTCGTGAATTTCGCTTGTCTGATTTGTATTTTTTAAGCCTAATTTTATGAACTATTATGCATTTTACTGTAACTGATTGTATTAGATTTTTACTACGTAATTAAATAAACTATATTGTATTGTTATTTTTAGATAGTTTATAGTACAAGGGCAACGTCATAAGCGTTCTATTTATGTAACCTTTATAGTCTTGAACATCGTCGCAGGGTTGCTACTTTGTCGGTTTTTTTATCGGATTCATTTTGGAGAGTGCTTCGGATCTGCATGCTCCAATTCCCCCATGCACATCTTTCAAACGGAGCCAGAAGCTCGAAAAAGCGACATCGTTTCATGGTTGACGTTTCAAAAACCCGTACGAAACGATTTGAATCTACTTTTGTTATTCGAACGGCTAAAGCGTGAAATACGTTACCCGAGTGGGTGTTCCTTGATAGATACAACCTGGGTGTTTTCAAGTCGAGAGTGAATCGGTACTTGGCAAGCGTGCTCCATCGTCGATCGCATCTTTACTTAACATCAGATGAGATGGCGATCAACCGCAAGCCTATATTTTTTTTTTATAGTTGACAGTCTATGTTTTTGACCACAGGTCACCTGATGTTATGTGAGTGTGGTCGAAGATAATGAACACACCTAGCCTGGAATGGAACTGGTTCTCAAGTGAGGCTGCCGGAACACACCGTTAGATGCTTGGCGGCAGATTTTCAACTTGAGGGTGGTAGCTAGCCAGCCGAGTACCTAGGTACTAGAAAGTACCCTTGCTATAGTACCATCATGCTATAGTTTCCTCACGATGTTTTCCTTCACCGGCAGCTCAAGCTCATTATTGGGATTTAAACCCACGAATTAGTTAAGGATAGGATTTTTGCTGCAAAAAATTGCCCGAGTTCTTTATCGAGTGACTTAACAATGATACCAATTTCGAAAGTTTAAGTTAACAGTTCTAAACTAAAAATATGGCTGTCCTTGTCTAATAGACTGCAATGAGAAAGACAGCAACATTTTTGGTCTAGTTTAAATCTGTTAAAGCCTTCATGATTTTGTGTAAGTATGCTACATGTCAAGGATTTTATTGCGATTGTTTAAAGTCCATTTTAATATCGTTCAAGCTAGTATGATGTTGTCCGCATTTCGTTTGTGATCGTGTGTCCGTCCAGATTTGTGCAATGTGTCTTACTGTGTCTCGTAAGAATTTTTGATAAATATTTATTTACAATCTTCTCTGTGTACAATTTTAATGAATTAAAACGCAATTTCATGTATAATATCAATATTTTATTTGAATTCATAATCGCATAATAATAGTAAACAGACATTTTATGCAAAGAAAAAAACCTATTAAATTACTAGCATACTACAAGTCAACTAGTCAGACATTTATATTTGTGGACGTCGTTCCTAACCTACAGACGCGCCACACGTTGGGCGCCACTAAAGCACCCAATAGAGTTGGCGCCCAACATGGGGTTGCTAAATGAGTCCAATTTCCCAATCTTGACTCAAATTTTTAATCACTAGATGCTACAGCTATTCACGAATCAGATTTGTTTACTCAGCCTCTAGTGTCCCACTGCTGTGCAAATATAGTTTATGAAAAATCTCTAGGAAGAGGAATTCGTGAAAAGTTACCCGAGGAGGCTTATTACGCGTTAAGGAAAATAAAATTTTGTGCCCGTTTTTAGTGCTCATTTTGCACTTAGGATAGTAAAGTGTGGGTAGCTATGGTATAGATAAGACAGTTTGACAAAATGACAGATGAGCCGATCGGAGATTAATTAACAAAACAATATTTAAAACACGAAACAACGGTTGGGGAAGAAGTATAACGTTAGCATGCCTATTTCGTTAAGAGTAATATAAAATTAACTATGTGTGTACTAACTTCCATCTAAATCCGTTCAGCCGTTTTTGCGTGATTGAGTAACAAACATGCAAACTTTCGCATTTATAATAGGATTCCCCAGAATTAGTTTTTGTTTCCGGCTTTACTTATTGAAAAGTTATGTTAGTAATGTAAAAGTAATATATAGTACTTGATAACATCTAATTAGTTTAGATTTACATTTCACACAATTTTTTACGCAAGGTCCTATGTATAATCTATCTACGTCACTGGACTAAGACCAACCCAAATGACAATTCTGGAGCCACATGTCCTGTCTACATATTCTTGGTACCACATACGATACTATGATGTTACTGTGTCTGTCTTGTGGAGGAGTCGTCCTCGCTGGGCGTCTCGCACCGGCAGACCTCCGGTAGCGTTCCGGCAGTGTACCGACCCGCGCACGCCGGCCCGCAGATCCGCGCAGCCTCCACGCCGCCCACCGGCAGCAGTCGGCCCGGGGACACGGTCAAATCTACCACGTAGTTGGACCGGAGCAACCCGGCCGGGTAGTTCTCCTCTCTCACAACTGTCTACAATTTTTTTTAATGATTGACAGGCTAGGTGTTTTACCACAGCTCACCTGATGTTAAGCGACGGTGTGGTCGAAGATGGTATAGCACACCTCGCCTGGAATGGAACTGGCTCTCATGTGAGGCTGCCCGAACACACCGTTAGGTATTTGGAGGCAGATTTTCAACTTGAGGGTGGTAGCTAGCCAGCTGAGTACTTACTAGTAAGTACTCTAACTACCATCCTATGGTTTCCTCACGATGTTTTCCTTCTTTCATAAATACAAAAATAGCGAAAAGCGCGATAGCTAGCGAAATTACTGGGCTGTTGAGACAACCCCTTCGAAAGTTTCAAAGTAATGATCGCCAAAGCAGCGATGCCCCGGACTTTGTTCTGCGACTCAAAGTTATGTGTATCGATGCAATTGTCATGGATATGCGTTATCTCTTACCATCAGGAGAGCGTATCGTAAACGGCTGCCAACATTGCAATCGAAATCACCAATCACCGACATTGTCAAGGGAAGTAAGGAGATGCGGACGGGAAGGAAGAAGGTTGCACGCGGGGAATTTTGATCGCAATGTTGGTAGCGGTTTGACAGCTCCGTTAATCTCATTTAAAAAAAAAAACAAGTTAAAAATTACCGAGTCCAGGTCCGGTACAGCGACTTCGACCCACGCGTGCGCGCTACACGTGCGGTGGAGCGAGCACGGGATGCCGAGCCTGTCCGCCAGCGTCTTGTAGAGCACGGCGCGCTCCAAGGCGCCCCCGCATAGCACCCATCCCAGCCCGACCACGCAGCTGTTCAGCTCGTTCTAAACATTTTTTTCTGTTTTTGGCATCGCACTTTGTGCATTATACTTTTCTGATATAACCAACCTACATGTTTAGAAAGTATTTTATTGTTTACACTAGAAATCAACAGAAACATTGTTAGGCTTATCGCTAGCAACTTCTTCCAGGCAACCTTGGAATGGAACAATTTTGTAAGATGATTACAATAATGTTTTTTTAAATAATAAATACCTATAATTTTTTTTTTTCTATATCTCTTTTTTAAGATAATTATGTATCTACATATATTACAACATGTCGATTATTTATTGGTGTACAATAAATTTGTATTCTATAAAAGAATACAAAGTTTTCCTTGTATTTTCTATTTGTTTTGTTTTCTTTGTTTTTTATTTCTATTCTATTTTCTAGGCAAACGTGCTCCAACTTCGGCCAAATCGTCGCTTTCCACCAGGTGAGTTCATGGGCAAACGCATGCCTAGTCCGAAGTCAAAAAAAAATATTTTCTGCGGTTACGATATTTTTGACACGCCATCAAATAAATATTATACTAAGTATGAGGTCACCATGAGGTCCTGGACGTGTAGCTCGACGCTGGGCATGGAGCAGTTCCGCTCCTGCGTGAGGCCGCTCATCTGTTCCGCCACGAACTCCGCCATCAGCGCCGCGCGGTGCTTCAACGAAGACGAAACCTCCTCGCACTTGTCGCGGTATCTGATTAGAGATCATTTTACCATGTCATAATAGTTCATCTCGTCTAGTCAGCGCCACACGTGAACAAAACGCTGGCCTTTATTTTGCCCAGCGTATGAGTATTGCCATACAACGTGGCAATGGGGCCAGCGTTTTGGGAACTAAACTTTTTTTTTTAATGTAAAAAGTAAAAGACGAACGAGACGCTCTCCTGATTGTAAGAGATAACGCCTGTCCATGACCATTGCAGCGATACACAGAACTTTGAGTAACAAAACAGAGTCCAGGGCATTACTGCTTTGGCGCTCATTACTTTGAGACTTTCGATGGTTAGTCTCAACAGCCCAGTAATTTCGCTAGCTGCAGTAGGTACCCTTTAAACCGGAACACAATAATGTTTACACACTATTGCTTAGCGGCAGAATATCTGGTATTGCGGTGGCACCTACCTAGACGACCTCCTGCTAAGGAGATCTACCACCAAGTAAATCCCAACTAAGTATTCCCATTGATAGCGGCATTTTACATTAGTTTATTTTATTTATTAGTTCCTCTGTAGTATTATTGATTTAGGTAGGTACCTGACTTCATAGTGCGCATCTTCAATTTCAAAGTAGTGTAACGACTTCGATCTGTGGAATGGAAACAAAATTCAGTTAAAAACTTATAACTTAAATAACTTCACACGTAACGTAACTAAAAATATATATTGCAGGACACTTCAATCACATTCTACCTCAAACGTTATCAGGACCTACCTGTAAGCTCATTTGGTAGTAGGTACCTATATCTACTTCGAGAGCTGTAGGGCGTGGTTTGACAGCTCTAAAAGCAGACTGATATACATATTTCATACAGCGCCATCTCGTCCCAAACAACGCAAAGTTATGGGGAAAAATAGACGTATTATAGATACATAACTTTATTTTTCCCATAGTTTAAAACTTTAAATCGCAGGACATTTCATACAGCGCCATCTAGTTCTAAACTACGCAAAGCTATGAGTATGCTGACACGTGTTTCGCCTCTACACGAGGAGATCAATCAGCTTAGTGTATTAGATACTCACTAGATTTCAACCTATTGTAGGGCCCACTCAGGGCAAGTCAGGTACCCTTCGTCCGGCGACAGCCCAAGCCGAGATTCGTACTACTCTGGTGCCCATGCGCTAGTCGCCTTTAACCTTTAAGCTCAGCGCCCTTTGCGCTTTATATGGATATTAAGTAATACTTTGAATATTGTTTTTAAACTGACGTCAAGTTAGTTAAATATAAAACCTCAACACAGTTGTAACCAAAACGACGCCTGCTGATAAATCCGTCACTGCTTATTACCAATGTGTTTTTATTATGATGAGTTGAGATAATGAAGCATTACTAACGGATCCCCGAACCATATCCTCAGTCGCAATACGTAGTCTCTTAGGTTGACGTCATCTGGCACGGGCGGGAACCGCATGCGGCCCGACGGCGATATGCCCAGCGAATCTGACCGCGTGTCTGTTGATTAGGGCTTTATATCAGTCGCTATCTAGATACCTAATCTACACGCCCACGGACTTTACAGAGGTATAAGCTCAGAGTATAATAAGCCTTACGATACGTTAGTGTAAATTATTTGAAACGAAGTCATCCGGCACAATACAATACAAAACAGTGCAGTGCATTGCAGCGCAGCGTAATACGATGCGACACAATACAATACAAGCACTTACTAGTAGGTAGCTAATTTAATAATCCTTTAATTTTCTTAAATGTCAAAGTAATAAAACAAGGTCTCTTGAAGCCAAGATTTCATTGAACTAAAGTTATCAAAGCTCAAAGAATAAGTTCTTTGAATAATACATGAAAGAATACATTTCATAACCGATGAAAAATGGAGTAGACTAGTTCTAGAGTGGAGACCACGCGTAGGTAACCGACGATATACGGAGATACCGAGATGTGTGACGACACGAGTCAAATACCTATTACATTATTTTTAAGTATTTTATGAAAATTCAAATCACACAAAGTCAAGTCCGCTCATGCCCTTGTAATGTGGCAACTTTACTACAATCTTCGACACAGGTTTTTAAGCTACACAAAAGACCCGACATTAGGTATTAATACTAGGTAGGTACTATTTTCCCACACTCTTGCACATAATTTATTTTATGAACACCACTATTTTACTTCTACATAAACACAAAAATAAACACTCGTTGTGGAAAATGATACTACTTAACAAATAGAAATACAAATGGCACGTACATGGCGATCTGATGTCGATCCCGGAGGCAGGGGTGAAGGGTGAGGCGCGGAACATGGCCACGTAGACGGGCTGCTGGAAAGGAGGCTTCATGGCCACCAGCTCACTCATGGGGCAGAACCGCTCGCCCAGCCGCTGCTGCACGTAGAACCCTTCCTGTCGCACAAAAAGTTTATACTAATAAGTATAAATTAAAAATTTCAAAACTCTCCGAAATCAGTAACAAAACCAAATTTCTACCATTTATTAGCAACTAGCTGCGCCCAGCGGTGTTACCCGCTGTTCTCACGTGAACACTTTTATTCGGTATAAAAATAACCTATGTGTTAATCCAGAGTCTCAGCTACCTTCATACAAAATGTCATCCAAATCCGTTCAGTAGTTTTTGCGTGAAAAAGTAACAAACATCCATCCATCCATCCAAACTTTCACATTTATAATATTAGCGGGAAGTGGGATAAGAATAACCACAGATTGGATTTTTCGCTTTACATTTAACAAGATGGCGGTCACGTTAGCTATGATACATATGCTATTAGGAAAAAAAGTCGCTACAAAATAACTTGATGTTGTTATGGCGTCTACCTAGACAGCCTCGTTTATCGTTTCTTGTTTTGACATCCAGAAGTGATAAACTATTATTATTGGTTGACATTTTACCGCTGTAAAGTCGTTGATATCCAATCGCCCGGTGTAGGCGAATTTGGCAGAGGGGTGGTGCCGGAATATGGCCTCCAGTGCCACCTCCCAGGCTCCCACCACATACCGCGCCTGGGTGTTCTGTACCATGCTGTGGACACGTGACTGCTATTACGTTCGTGTCTAGTTTGTACGTTTTGCATATCGTTTTTTTTTTTTTTTAATTGTTGACAGGCTAGTTGTTTGACCACAGCTCACCTGATGTTAAGTGACGGTGTGGTCGAAGATGGTAAAGCACACCTAGCCTGGAATGGTTTCTGATAAATAAAGAACTTTTAAAAACAAACAACGATGAGGTAAGAAGCCAGATTTATAAAACGAGTTACGGAATCAACTGTAATTAAATTATAGCAATATAACTAATATTAGCGATTGCAATTTATCAATATAAATATCAATTTGTATTAGCCCAAATTTACCCCCAAGCTTTTTGTGGTGAAAAATGGCTTGGCATCCAAAGCGCACTATCGATGTGCGACTCATGGCGGTCAAAGAATTAATTAAGGTTTTTATGTCATTCTTTCACAAATAAAATATAATTATTAAAGAAAAAGTTTGCGTTTGCGATTTCCATGATTTTGGAGCCCCTCTTAGTCCTTGTCACAGAACTTTACATTTGTGTGACACCTCTTCCCCTATGGTGTGACGGCATTTATCAAAACGGCAGATTCGAGATTCATAAATGTAAAAGACTCCCCCCTCGTTACACAATGTCTACCTTTTTACCCACGAAGGATCGTATGCGTTTGGGGTAAGCGGAAGTTTGTTTGTGCATTTCCATTTTTCTCCAAAACTACTGGTCCGATTTTGATTAGGCGTCTGATTATGTAATAGCAAAACTATTCTTTAAGATTATATTAGTTGTAGGTACTGACTAGTGGATAGTATCGATTTCGAGATAGGCGTTGGCGCCGTCATCGGTGACGCTGGCTGCGATGAGAGTACACAGCGCCGTCCGAAGGCCGATGTGCTCGATGCTCAAATTAGCCATCACAGACTGTAGACACACAAGATAATTACGGTACTTGGGCCAGACCTAAAGCGAGTGAATGTTATCATGCCCGCCATTTCGCCAGCTCTTTTTTTAACGTAGGTAAGCACAATAGCAAGGAAATGTTCTACTTTATTGACTTAAATTTTGACTTTTAAAATGAATAAAATCATTTTAATCCTCTTTTCTAAACGTTGCTATGCCCGACAGGGTCCATATTTGAGTGTGTACCATATACTACTTTGTATCTACATGTATTGGAGTAAAACATATCTTGAATGTTGAATGCACTGAAAAGTTAAATAGTGAATACCTCTTCCCCTTTCCGCGACGTGAAAAGATTCTTCGCGACCTCCTCGACCATAAGTCCCGTGAGAACATTACACGTCATTATCTTCAAGTTTACGTCGATACGCTGAAACAAAATTATAAAACTTTTGGTTGTAAAATAGTTACCTACTTAAGACAACGACTCCCATGCCCAGTGAAGTTCTTGTGTTTCGAATTTTATGTGACTGGTCCTTCGAGCCGGATTTATAATAGCGTAAAATACGTACAAACGCGGGCACTGAGTGGCTTCCAGAACAAAAATAGCCTATTTTTTTAAATCCAGGGTTGGGTTGGTTGGTTGGGTTTCTGCATCAACAAATATCATCGGAATCCGATAAGCCGTTACAGCGTTAAGAATTGACAAATATTGTATTGTATTGTATTGTAGGTACGCCCCGGGAGTTTGCTCGCGTTGTCCGGGATAAAACTATCCTAGGTTTTATCCAGAATATGAGGTATCTGAATTCTACATCCATTTATGTCTCAGTGTTAGGTATTAGTAAGATGAGATGAATATTAATTTGTGATGAACTGGACTAGTGTTTGACCTTAACTCCCCTGAGGTTAAGTGACGCTGTAGACGAAGAAAAAAAAATAGGTGGAAACATCTAGGCTGAAATGGAAACCTGCTTTAAAATGAGGCTACCTGAATACACTGTTAGCTTGGCGGCAAATTTTCAACTTGGACAACGGAAGGTATGAAGCCAGTCGGGTACTCGAAAGTACCTCACCGCTGTGCTATGGTTTTCTTACGATGTTTTCCTTCACCTCAACCACGTTCACGCCCTCCGACGACCGACATCCGACCTGCTTAGAGGCCCAGGTTGAACTCAAGATGAGGTGAAAATGACAAGTGAGATATGTCATACGTACCTGCAATATGTTAATAAGCTCCTGCATAAACTCTCCATTGAGCATGGCACGCATACTGATGTGGTAATTCTCCAAGTTTTTATAACACTGTACGGCCAAACGCTGCGCCTCTATCGGCGTGTCTTTAACTGAAACCGACACGTGAATCCTTTACCATACTAGACTTATTCAGGTTCTGGTATGCAGGGGGCGTGCAACATGTTCCTTTGCCTAAATTTTTTCATGTCATACCTTTTTTGTATTGTATCTTTGAGAAGCTAGGTGTTTGATCACAGCTCACCTGATGTTAAGTGACGGTGTGGTCGAAGATGGTAAAGCACACCTAGCCTGGAATGGAACTGGCTCTCATGCGAGGCTGCCGGAACACACCGTTAGATGCTTGGCGGCAGATTTCCAACTTGAGGGTGGTAGCTAAAAATAGGTGGTAGTAAAATCTTTGTTGTACCTATGTATGTATATTGTATACTCACACTTTTTGTTAATATTCCGAAGTGAGGCAAATGTCTTCGATTCCACGAGACTGAATGCCGCCTTCGGAATGATGCGGCAAAGCTCAGCGAGTGCTCGTAACGAGTTCATCCGTATGTAGAACCATGACGCGGCATCGTCACCAAGGATCGCTAGAAAACAATGTCTAACACATACATAATATAATAGGTACCTAATGTACAGATAGGTATATATTTTCAAACAAAAAGATACTAAGCAGTAGTTACTACGGTAAATGGAAAGAGAGAGAGAGAGAGAGGTAGAGTTTATATGTCTATTCTAAATTGCATTATAGCTCGGACTATTTTCTAGTGTTCAAGATGACGCCACTCTACGTGCATGGTTTGGCTTTACATCGGCCGCTTCGTACTAATTACGCGACAGATCAATAGATGGCGCTTGTTTGAGTTAATTTTCACTCCTTTTTGATGAGGTCATGTAGGTATTACATTTTACCAATCTACTGTTTTATTAAAAAATCATAAATTCTTAAATTTGTCATAAATTTGATTTTATGCTAATAATTTACTGTTTCATTCAAGCAATTGTGATTTACCGCAAATAAAGACCAAAATAAATGCCAGTAGCTGTGATTTGACTGTAAAATTATGGTCCATTTGTCCATTAACTAAAAAAAATTGTTTGTATGGAAATCGAACCACATTAAAGAGTAACAAACATCCATCCATCCATCCAAACTTTTACATTTATAATATTAGTGGAATTTATTTAAATTCTTTTTACAAGTTTTTTGTGGTTCATAGGTACTTAATTTTATTTTACACATAGGTATCTGTTACTACTATCGGGTGAGAAAACTATAGTCTCAATATTCCACCTAATCAAAAGTGAGCACCTACCTAATCCCTGAAGCCCATTCACAGCTTAAATTTGTTTAGGCTGAAATGCTAAATACTGATTTAATTAACACTGCATTTCTGGGCCAAGAAATATGTAAAACCGGACGAGTACATGAACAAAATATTATTATACCCATTGGATAATCATAGATTTATTTTTATGTCAATAAAGAATATCTATCTATCTTAGAAGTAAAACAAAAATCTATTTTAACAGTTTACCGCAAAGCGCCTCTATAATGTTGGTATCGGACATGCGCACGGCTGACGGCAGAAGTTTGGTCATGTTGGCGACGCCCATCGCAGCATCCGCCAAGAGTTCCACATTGGAGCTCAGCAGCTGATGGCAGAATACCAGGTCTGTGCCAGTGTCGAACAGAGCCTGGAAAAAAAATGTTTTTTGGTAGCTTTTAGTAAATACATAAGGTTAGTTACCTATGTTTAATGTCTATAGCTATAGACAAAGATATAAACATAGACGTAGACATTTAGATATAGACATAGTTATAGAAATTTTTTTATGTGGTTGACAGGCTAGGTGTTTGACCGCAGCTCACCTGATGTTAAGTGACGGTGTGGTCGAAGATGGTAAAGCACACCTAGCCTGGAATGGAACTGGCTCTTAAGTGAGGCGGGCTCACATCGTTAGATGCTTGGCGGCAGATTTTCAACTTGAGGGTGGTAGCTAGCCAGCCGAGTACTACTAGAAAGCACCCTACTATTTTTTTTTTTTTTTTTTTTTTTTTAATAGTATATAGGCTTGCGTTTGACCGCCATCCCGCCTGATGTTAAGCGAAGATGCGGTCTATGGTGGAGCACGCTTGCCTAGAAGAAACCGATTCACTCGCGACTTGAAGGTACCCAGACTATATTCATTGGGGAACACCCACTCGGGCAGCTGATTCCAATGTCTAGCGGTACGCATGAAAAAGGTGGAATCAAACCGCTACTACCATGCTATGGTTTCCTCGCTATGTTTTCCTTCACCGACAGCTCAAGCTAATTGTTGGGGATGGAACCCACGCCCTTCAGCATGCGAACCGACCGCTCTAACCACTGAGCTTGGTGGAAAAGCGTATGACTAACGAGTCCTCCAGAATTCTACTCAACTCACGTCTCGTCCATTGGCCGTGAATGACATTTTGGTGAGGACGGCGAGGCAGTGCGGCTTCATGGCGGGCAGCGCCATCTCCAGGTAGGCGAGGAGGCGCAGTATACATCCCGACTGGTACAGGTGCGAAGCGTTGTCTTCAGTCTCCACGTAGTTTCGCAGGACGCCCAGTACTTGAGTGTGGACGTCGCGGAATTCGTAAGACTAGAATCAAACTGTAGGCGTTGTAACTTGCTGTTAATATGTCTTGGTCTTCAGGGACAACACTAACTAGGCCTGGGCTTTTAGTTGGCACCTACATGCTTGACTTCTTCAGCTGCTTGTGATAATAATTACAGGTTTATAAGGTTGGGGCGCACTAAGCCGAAAGGGGATAATTTTAATCGTCATTAATTATGAACAGTTAGCTTCCATAGAAAGAAAAAATAATTTTAAAATGTTATTGTTTCTTTGTTTTCTCATGTCACGGGTTTAGCGACTCCATAAATGCTATTGAAGATGGAATAGTAAATAATATTTTCCATAGAAAACGATAGCGACGTCAATTTTGCTGCCAAGGAAATCTACCATCAAGTGAATTTGACATTTGACTGCCGTGTACGCTCATTTGGTGATAGCTCTGTTTCATGAGCAGTGTAGCGTGGATTTGATTTCCACCCATGATAAACATTTAATTTTGTGACGAACATCAATATCAGCTGGCTGGTATTTGACTTTATTATACATTATGTACTAGCTGCGCCTCGCGGTGTTACTCGCTACATGTTTTCGGGATAAAAGTAGTCTATGTATTAATACAGGGTCTCGGCTACCTCCATACTAAATTTCATCCAAATCCGTGGGGTAGTTTTTGCGTGAAAGAGTAACAAACATCCATCCATCCAAACTTTCACATTTATAATATTACTAGCTGCGCCCTGCGGTGTTACCCGCTACATGTTTTCGGGATAAAAAGTAGCCTATGTTCTAATCCAGGGCCTCAGCTACCTCCATACCAAATTTCATCCAAATCCGTTCAGTAGTTTTTGCGTGAAAGAGTAACAAACATCTATCCATCCATCCAAATTTTCACATTTATAATATTAGTGGCATATATGTGTATATATTATGTGCAGAAAATGTTCTTACATATACCTAGTAGAAATGTAATTACAAGTAAGATGAAGCTTACCTCCAAAATATCACAAAGATCTAACACTCCCGTGGACGCCCTAAATGTCTTCTGCACGATCATGTCGTTGTACCTGCAGATGAGCTGGTCCACAGTCCGAAGCGCCGCGTGCTGGATGGCCAGGTACTTGCTCTGCATCAGCGCCAGCAGCGAAGGCCAGCTGAACTGCTGGTTTTTTGTCACTTCGGACGCAGAAGGCGGATCGTCAAGTAGATTGCTTAGCGTCTATGAAACGTTCTGTTATTAGGTATATTTCTTTATTTTCACCACACACCGAGTGCTAATCCATTTTTGACTGCATTACAACTGATCTAGTAAGTATTGTTGTGTGTCTAGTAGGTAGGTGCTAGTTGCTTAGTGTGGGCTCGATTCTCACAACAGACAAACATAGATGTTTGTTCTGGGTGTTAAAAAGTATTAAATATTGTACCTAAAGTAGTGTGTTGTAGTAGATGTATAGTATTGCTCATAAAAAGTATTTAAGTATTCTATCAGTTTAATACCCATTGCATCTAAAAGGACTGCTTAGTTCTAGGCTGTGTGAAATGCTTACAAATAATGAAAGTCTACCTATAGTTTCGAGAAGTTTCTACTGCGCGTTCACAGCATACGTAAAAGTGGGTTAAATGCCTTCCATTTAGGTTGTAAGAATACATACAAATGAAAAGATGAGATGATTAGCAGAAACTTTTAATTCACCTGGAGGCAATTCTTCTGAACATCAGGATCGAGGCTGTTCTTCATTCTGTTGAATAAACTACTCAGTATGTTGGCAGATACGAGTTGCTCGCAACCTACTGGCTCTTTAGTAAGCTCCGCAAGACATAATGATGCAAATTCTAGTACGAAGATGTCTTCAATCTAAAATAAATGTACCACACTTTGACATTACAATAAAGTAGTCGAATATTTAAGCCCCAAACAATTATACCTTTAAAATATAGTTTAGGTACCTTTGGCAACATAAAAGCAATCCTCCTTAAATTCTGACTATTTACCAACACTTGCTCAGGACCTTTAGGCAACTGACACAACTGGGCTAAGGCTTTCAGAGCAAACCTCCTTATATTCATCTCAGGGTGGTCCACGTGAGGCAGGATATAGCGAATGGCGTCTAGGTTGTACAAAACAAGACGGTTCTGCATATCTTGGGCTGAGAACTTCGTTACAGCTCGGAGAGTCTGTAGAAAAAGAACTACTGTACCTATGTCGATTTGAGGACAGTTGGCAAAAAAAGCGTTGAAAGGATCAACAAGCTTAGACTGTTATATCATCATCAACTCAGCCGTAGGACGTCCACTGTTGGACATAGGCTTCCCCCAATAATTTCCATGAATATTGGTTGGAAGCGGCTCGCCTCCAGCGCGTTCTTGTGGTCTTCATTAGGTCGTCTGTCTACCTTATAGTAGGTATGTATGAACGTCCTACGCATCGCTTGCCGGCCGTGGTCTCCATTACAGAACTTTGTAGCTCCATCGGCCATCAGTTCTGCGTGATAGATATGTGCCACTGCCACTTTGACTTACTAATTCGCTGGGCTATGACTGCTATAACATTTAGGTAAACTAAGGTTAAAAGATAATTAGACGAGCTTTTGATGGTATGAGTTTATATCAGCATAGGTCAGCATAACCAGAACTACAAGTAACGAAACGAAGTCCAGTTTATCGCTGGATTAACACTAATCATTGTACGACATTCGATGGTGAGCCCTTTGGCTCCGTAACTGTTTGGGTACTTTATATGTTTACATACAACTTGGGTCGTGATCTGATGTGTTCTGTATGAGCTTTGTAAGGTACCTGGCATAATATCTCAGGTTCAAGGGACTCTAGCAGCAAGATTGAAGTATGAGCGCTCTCCGGCGTAATATTATATGCATGAAAGGTGAGATCCTTCTTTTCTGCTGAACGATTGTCTCGCTCTTTTTGCAAAGGCTTTGCCATGACTTCAGTTTTAAAGGTTCTAACTATTGGAAATAATAAACGATTTGTCGATTTCGCATACAATCTGACAAATGTAAACACAAGACAAAATCAAAATAACTTTTCATGGACATCGTAGGTACGTAGTGAAAACTTCTCTGAATCTTTGTATTAAGGTTTCACCGCATCGCACCGTTTTACTGTCAGGCTACACCATAGCCAATTCAAATGTCAACACAATAGTTATTTCATGACATGCTCGTGTTTATAAGTATTTACCTTTATGTATAGGAGGAATATAATCGTGCGTTTTATAGCGAGTGCAGCGCGAAAGTTTAGGATACTTCAGGAAGTATGGATACTGCCATGGTGGGGGGACGGAAGATTCGTAGCTGTGCCTCTCTGGGCAGTGGATATATTGGTGCTGATTGTGAAGCTGTGCTCAACTTGCACGTTGTCAGCATTAAGGGTTCTTATACCACCTGTTATGAAGAGTCTACACGGGGAAACCGTTTTGGTTAGCTTTCTTTAAAATATATTAGATTAGGTACGTACCCAACAATCTGTACAGAATTATTTTTATACTAAGTCTGAAACTACATATTAAAATCTAATTGTAGTCATGAATTATAAACTTGTAGGTAGGTATTCTTTATCGTAATTTAAGTTTGTTTATGCTATGGAAGTGTATGCCTTTGCGGACAAGCAAAAAACATTGAGCCAAGTTATTCCATTCAAAATTATTTTGCAGATAACTGGAGCAGCCAACGGGATTGGGAGAGAGCTGGCTCTTCAGCTGGCAGATCTAGGAGCTACCGTCATTTGTTGGGACAAGGACGCTCATCGAAATAACTCCGTGGTATCCGAGATACGGAAGAAAGGCGGTGACGTGAGTTGATTGTATAACAATAAAGGGAATACACGCTAACTCGCCACAATTTGAAACTTTGTAGCTCATAGCTATAATAATGCCACCACTATTTTCGAGTAGTTCCTAGCGATGCCGCCCTATATAAAACGCGAGCACGCCAGGTGTGCTCTCGGCACTGCAAGATTAAATTACATGTGCAGACTAGGCGTGTTCACTGGCACAGTATAAAGGTGAAATTATAAAAATCCGTATTTCGGCTTCAGATAGAAAATACGCCCAAATCTATGAAAAATCGAGAGTACGCCTGGCGTGCTCGCGGTATCGCGTTAGGAATTCGTGAGGACACGCTAGGTGTGTTAGCGGCACTGAATGTGTTAAAATTAAGATTATAATACCTATATTAGTTGTTACTATCATAGCGTTTTTTTTTATTATTTTCTCTATCATGTAAAACGTCCAAAGACATAGTTTTACTGGTAACGAGTGTTTGTTTTTCTTTCGTATGGTATGTAATTTTTTTTTTAATTCAAAATAGGTTTGTTTCATCACACCTCGCCTATCATTAGGTAGTGACGCGATTTAAAATGGAGTAGGTAGATACCTACGCTTACCTCTAAGAATCCTGTTTACTCTGGATTCGAAAACAACCGTAATTGTACCTACTTCTATTTCTAGTGTTTCGGCTTCACGATAGACGTGACAGCGAGAGAGCAAGTTGCCGCGCTGGCTGTTCGTATGCGGAGGCAGCTTTGCGAAGTCTCGATGGTGATCAGCAACGCTGGAATTCTAACTTGTTTACCTATTGGTCATCTTCGACCGGAATTGATTACAAAACATATCGAGGTGAATTTGATGGCACACTTTTGGGTAAGTATTTTATTCAAGCAATTGTGATTTCCCGCAAATAAAGTTCAAAATAAATGCCAGTAGCTGTGATTTCACTGTAAAATTATGCTCCATTTGTCCATAAATGGCAACATTTATTTGTATGGAAATCGAACCACCTTAAGCTATGTTGTTCATGTCCTAGTTACTTTGCCAATCTAAATAGAAACAGATACAAACCGCGAGGACAAGCGCTGTAGAGGCCGTGAAACAGTGTCAAAGCGTGCCATCAGCCTCGACACCAAGCGCCGAGGTGGAACGCTCCAGGGTTTTAGTGTATAGGCCTTCATTAAGACGGAGAGTCCCACATAACTACCCAGCCCGCTTCAGGACCGGTGGTATCCGTAAAAGGATTTTTCTGTACAAAAAAAAAGGCCCCGCATGTTCTGTATTATAACTAGGACATGAAACTGCATTGTTACTCTGTCGATCTTAATAAAAACAGGTAAAAAAATAATACTACGGATGTTTATGACATTTTCAGATAATTCAAGCATTTTTGCCGAGTATGATCGAGAAGAGATACGGGCACATCGTAGCCATCAATTCCAGCGCTGGTCTGATGCCTTGCTCCGATATGATACCATATTGCGCCGCTAAATATGGACTCAAAGGTACGACATCGTCTTTTTTATATTTTTGTTCAATGATCTGTTGTCATACCCCAAACACCTTGTTGTTGAACCACCTACTTAGTTCATTAGGTACAAGTACCTTCTTCAGTCAGTCTTTAGTAAGTAAGTATGACGTGTTAATTTATTTGGTAGAAGCTCTACTTCAAAAGTTGAAGGGCGTGGATTAGATTCCCACCTGGGACAAATATTTGTGTGACGAATATAGATGTTTGTTCTGTCTGGGTGTGTTGTATGGATCAAAGGTAATTACTATGTACTTAATAAATATATTATATTAAATATCATAGGACATTACACATACCACCATACTGACCCTAAACTAAGCAAAGCTTGTGCTATGTGTTTGTGTTGTGCTTGTGTTTGTGCTTGTTCTGTGTATCGCTGTAATGGGCATGGGCATGCGTCATCTTTTACCATCAGGAGAGCGTATCGTTCGTATCACTACTTTTGCAATAAAAAAAAAAATGGAAGTCAGATAACTGATAGAATACTTTTTTTTTGTAAATACGTACCTACTTATAATACATACAGTACACCCAAACACAGAAGAAACATTTGTTTATATCACAAAATGCTTGTCCTAGGTGGGAATTGAACCCATGCCCTTCAGCTCTTGGAGCAGACATACTACCAATGAACCAACAGGGCTGTCAACTTATTTACACATTTTTTGTAATGGTTGACAAGCTAGGTATTTGACAACAACTAACCAGATGTTAAGTAAGTAACGGCGTGGTCACAAAGATGGTAAAGCACACCTAACCTGGATGGAACTGGCTCCCAAGTGAGGCTGCCGAAATACACTGTTAGGTGATTGGCGGCAGATTTTCATCTTGGTGGTAGCTAGCCAGCCCAGTACCTAATAGAAAATAACCTACCACCATGCTATGGTTTCCTCACGATGTTTTCCTTCACCGGCAGCTCATGCTGGGGTATGAAGCCATGCCCTTCGACGTGTGAACCGACTGCACTAACCACTGAGCTTCCATCGCTACATTTTTTATTACTTTTATTTATTGCACACTTACAAAATAACATGTAGGTAGGTAGGTACTAAAGGAGGACTTAATGCTAAAGCATTTTCTGCCAGCCATCCCCACAGTAAATAAAATATGGTATTTTTATCTGTTACCAGGTCTAATGGACTCTGTAGCAGAGGAACTCCGTCTTGACACTTGGACTAAGGACATTAACGTAACGTCTGTGTACTTGGCGACAGTTGCCACTGGGCTGTACCCACCGTCATCGCACCGGTTCCGGTCTTGGTACGGAGAGCGAACGGCTAAAGACACCGCCAGGATTATCATAGACGGTACATAATTATTTACACTTATAATTAAATTATATTATAGTAAAATACTATACTCCATGCCCAGTTAACCGCTTTTTGACAGCTCATACAAAGTTGACGACATAACTTTGTACAGCGTCTATCAAAATAAATCTCACACAAATAAATACGTTTAATCTAGCATTACCTCTTTACAAGGTTTAATAAAAATTGCTCTCAAGTTAAGGCAGCCTTGCAATATCATAATAACTTGTCTCGTTATCCATCCATCCAAACTTTCACATTTATAGTATTAGTGGGATGGTACGGATCCTTTCGTGCGCAAGTCCAACTCTCACTTGACCGAGGTTTTATAATAATTAAATTATAATTATGTTGCATTTGTTTACAGGAATACGCAAAAATCATAAAACTATTTGCATACCATCGTTAATGAAGACCTTCGTTAATATTAGCAACCTTATGCCTGAAAGAATAAGGATCATTTTCACGGACTTCTTTAATTTTGGCCACAGGGGCTGGTTTTGTTTTTGTTAAGACTGTCTTTACTATGATATAAAGTTATTTTTAAATATCAAATTTTAGTACAATTCAGTATTTTACTGTTTTCAATGTATTGCTATATGTAACCTTATGAGTTTGCTTTGATATTTTAAGATTGTTTAAGTCTTTAGGGATTATTTTAATACTATAAATGAATCGAACTGTAAAGTGCTTTCATTTAAAAAAATATATTCATGTCATCATATTATCATCATCCACATCCTTCTTTATCTCACTGCTTGGTATAAGGCCTCTCTCTTGTCATGACATCTGCCTCGGTCTTGTGCCAATCTGGTCCAGGTTCGACGCGCGACGTTGACAATATCGTCGACGAATAACTATTTAATATAAAACTCCCACTTTACAATACTTTACATAATTACTATTGTTTATATTTTTTTTTTTATTAAAGACAGGTTAAATATTACTAGTTATATTCATATAAAATTGAAATTGTCAAAAAAACCGGCCAAGTGCGAGTCGTACTCGCGCATGAAGGGTTCCGTACCATCTTTAAAAACGGCAAAAAAATCACGTTTGTTGTATCGGAGCCCTTTTAAAAATTTCTTTCATTCTGTTTTTTAGTATTTGTTGTTATAGCGGCAACAGAAATACATCATCCGTGAAAATGTCAACTGTTTAACGAACACGGTTAATGTGATACAGATATGTGTGCCTGGTGACAGATGGACAGCGGAGTCTTAGTAACAGGGTCCAGTTTTACCCTTTGGGAATGGCAGCCTAAAAATTATACAAATATGTAGTATTACACAAATTCTTAGCTTAAAAAAAAACCTTTTTTTTTAATGTAAAATGTAATGAGACAAACGAGACGCTCTCCTGATGGTAAGAGATAACGCCTGTCCATGACCATCGCAGCGATACACAGAAATTTAAGTAACAAAACAAAGTCAGACATCAGACAGTAATGCTTACACACTACTGCTTAGCGGCAGAATAACTGGTACTGCGGTGGTACCTACCTAGACGACCTCTTGCTAAGGAGATCTACCACCAAGTAAACTATACATAAGTATTCTGAGTATTTAATGAAAACTAAGCACAAAAATGTTCATCTAATTGGTAACAATTGACAGTCTTACCACATTTCTCACATACGACCACTTCATTATGTTCCGCCGTATGGTTACGTTTTTCTAAGTCACTTTTGAACCGTTTACTGCAAATACTGCATTTGTAGTTATCATTATGTTGTATGGAATGTCGCATTAATATGGCTCGTGTGGCGAAGCTTTTCCCGCAGGACTCGCAGAGGTGCCGACTAGGTTCAGGCTTGATATGATGAGTATGTGTCTTTACATGGAGATACATTTGTTGATGGTCAGATAGAGTGAGGTTGCAGACTTTGCATCTGAAAGGATTTTATCATTTGTAGTGTAAAGTTTTTCCTTTTTATTTTTATGTTCAATGAAGGCACAGCCCAAGGAGTGTGCGCTGCAAGAGCGTCGCAGCCGCGCGGGCGATCGTCCGCGGCGCACGTTACAAGGAGCGTTGCCATGCAACGAGCGCGTGACGTCACGTGCTGCTAGACCTAACTAAAACGCTAGTGCTCATGAACAGATTAGTAACATCACACAAGGAGACACACACGGTGGATACGCTAATGGTCGTATACCAAGCATGCCTAAACCTTATAATATGACACACAAACAATGCTAAATGTCAATAAGGACAGATCGCAAAATATATACAAAAAAAAAATATGTAGGGGAATCTTCAGATTTATTTTTGACAGCCCTGTTGGTTCATTGGTAGTATGTCTGCTCCAAGAGCTGAAGGGTGGTTCAATTCCCACCCAGGACAAGCATTTTGTAATATAAACAATAATGTTTGTTCTGTGTCTGGGTGTACTGTATGTATTTTTTTTTTAAATTGTTTTATTGTTGACAGGCTAGGTGTTTGATCACGGCTCACCTGATGTTAAGTGAAGGTTTGGTCGTAAATGGTAAAGCACACCTAGCCTGGAATGGAACTGGTGGCTCTCAAGTTAGATGCTTGGCGGCAGAATTTCAATTGGAAGGTGGTAGCTAGCCAGCCGAGTACTAGAAAGTACCCTACCACCATGCAATGTTTTCCTTCACATATTTTTTTTTTTACAATTTTACTTTACAAATAGAGGAAAGTTACGTTAGTAATCTTAATCTAAGGTTAAAGTAGGTACTAGATTGTGTGTATACTGCGAGCAGACCAGCGACCCGCAAGCAGCACCCTATCACGAGTATGACGCATGTGCCAGCCATCACCCTCCTCAACCATATCTGAGGGAAGAGAGCGACCCGACACACGACGCCGCCGCAAGAAGGAGCCTTCGATGGTGAGTATGAATGCTCGAGGCATACACACAATCCTTATTTCTATTTACATCATGAGTTTTCATTTGAAATCGCCTCCTCCCGACTCAAGGCCTTTCGTCATTGTTGGGGGTTGAACCCACACCCTATACTATGAGTGATTGTGAATGGTATTTACTACTATTTACACCTGAAAACTGATTCCAAATTACCATCAAGCAGCCCACCTGCTTATTTGTCACTATTACATTAAAAAAGAAAAAAAAGAGAATTTAAAAGTTCACTATTGCTATTAGCAACATTATGATTTTAAGGTTTTTCTTTTCAGTATTTCTGCATAGGCAGCCTTCACTCACCTATACATATTTCCTTCAGGTATTTCATGCTCTTTTTTCTTATGTTTTAGTAATACATCATACCCTATGAAAATATGACCACAAATATCACATTTCTTCTCTTCACTTTTAATTATATGTTGCCTTGCATGTCTGTATAGTTGAAATCTATCCTTAAACATGTCTCCACATTCTTTACATTTGAATATACAGCCGAGATTAGCTCCAAAGTCTGCTCGGCAAGTTTTCTGATGTTGAGTAAATGTTTCTTTTGTCAAACACTGTACTCCACAGTTACAAGTTAATGGCAGTGATGAGTGTACAAGTGAATGCTCAATCATCTTTTGTCTAGAGTCAAATAAAGAATCACACTTTATACAAGTTCTAGAAGCATTATCACAGACACTTACATGCTGACAAAGCTTTTGTATGCTATCAAATTTTAATTTGCATCCGTAACATGTAGAAAAGTTTTTCTCACATTTCAGTGAAGCCTTACTTGTGTCTACTTCTTTCATGATGATCTCTTTAACAATATCTATGTCAGAATCCAAAACATCAATCTCCATATTAATTTTTTTGCTTGTTTTAATTTCCTTTTTCTTAGGACTTGGGTGTTTTGTTTTAAAATTCGTTATCTTTGCCAGTTCAATTGCATGTTCATTTCTGTCTAACATGTTAACTATAGATGGTATGTCTTCCTTACCTAGATTATTTAGGTAATCTTCAATGTTTGCAGTATTATTTAGAAACTCTAGAAGTGAATCCGAGTTGTATTCAGAGTCCGGTAAGGGCTGTATTGGAGTTTTGGTTTCGGAGCTCTTTTTCGATTTATCTTGCAATGTTGACTCGAGCCAATCTTGTGAACAGCGAGCATTTAGTTGAAAATTGTAAAACTGGCTCAATTGAGATACACAGGTTACGCAGATATCCTTCGGAAGGTGGTCATTTGGAGGTACGATGATCGCAAGACAGGCTCTGAGATGTAGGCTGATTGTCGGGTCTCCCAGAATGGAAACATGATAGGATTCTACATCGAGGCATATCCGACAACAATTTTTAATTTCATCACACATTTTTGCGCCTCTCATAACCACCCAAACCAAGTCTCAAGTGGTATCGGAAAAAGTTCTAAAACTCCATCCTTTCCTTTTATACTTACATAAATAATCAAAACAAACAAACATTCGTATTGTGTGTGACATATAAGTGAAATGACAGATTTATGACACTAAAGTGGCAGGTTATCTCAGCAGGTTACAAACAATTAAAATTATGTTTAACATTGCATCTTAAAAATCTATATTTACACTTTTCTTTTTAACCAAAGAAAAAAAGAGCTAGCAACAAAGTTATGCCTAAGAGTAAACAAACGGAGGAAACAGAATTGTAAACTGTTTGTTAAAATGTCATTTTTGTCAATCGTATTTAGACGTTTGACATTCTGATTTCTGAATTTTCTGACAGTTTGTCAAACCAAACAAGGCTTGGTTGTTGTGCGTATTGCGGTTCTTTTTAAAATCGTAAAATTCATATTTTCCTGCGGTTTTAGTTGTCTTCGCTTAGAATTTTGTAAAAAGACACTTGGAAATATTTCTTGATGTAAATTTTTAACAAAAAATCGTTTGCACAAAATTTCCGTTCCTTTGCAAGTTTTCATTTTATATTTTGCTTAAAATAGTGATAAACTGCAGACGTAGTTTATAAAAAAACTCTCCAGATGAAGCCTAGTTAAGTTACAAGGTTACTAAACGTTATCCTTGTTTGGACGGTGTTCAAGTTCCGGTGAAAATATAGGAATCTGCAAGGATGTCCAAGGATCCGTCATCAGGGCAAGAAGCCCAAGAATCTCTCCTATATTCTGCAAGGCATGGAGAGCTGTCCGTAGTCAAGGCTCTATTGCAAGCCAGGGAACAAGGAAAATTGACTTTGGACATAAATTGCAAAGGTGATTATGTATTAACACATTATTAACACTACTTTCATGTATTCTTTGATTATTTTATTAAACATACCCTGTGATACGTTATGATACCTTTTATCCAAAACATTTCACTCCTTACCAATCCTACTTAATGTTATCATAGTACAAATATTTGATTAGTCATAGTTATAAAAATAGAATAATATATTGATAAATAATGGTTTTTTAATGCTAATTGTTAGATCTTGATTTGGAGTGAATGAAATCATTTCCATAGTCATTTATTTAATTTATTTCTTAACTAGATGCTATAAAAGACTATGTAGGTAGATATCAAACAACACTTAACTGTTAAGTATCTAGATTATGTAGTTATATTATGTTACCAATGACCTTACTGTAATCCACATAGATGTAGCAATTTCTAACACTTGTTCCTTTGACATCACTTTGTATTCATGCTCTTACTGGTAAAAAGTTGGTGGTTGTACTCATGTCCTTCTTTTTTTCTGGAATTATTTGTTTTTGTAGGACAAATACTTTTTACTGATTCTTAAACCATATCCAAGCCAAAAACCGTGTTGATGCATTGCTCTTTTACAGCATTATAAAATAACAAAGAAACACTTTTACATTTATGTTAAAAGCAAAGTATGCATTAGCTTTGCTGAAATCATAGACAATAGTTACTCTATTGCAACTATACTTGACCTGTGGCCCTTCAGGACTTTGTTACTGGTTAGTGTGGGTCAGACCAACACACTTTTATGTTTGCTCGGACTGTTTACAGAAACAATCTGACACAGTCTCATATGGATGATGTAATAAGTTTAGCATGCAGCAACAAGCCAGATCATAACAAAGTTTCAAAAGGTTGTTCACAGTATTAAAAAAGTCATTAAACATATGTTTTAAAAATTTGACCTATAAGCATTTGGTTTCATGATAGCCTTATATCATAAAGGTTACCAGTGTTGTAAATCTAGCTTGGCAGCCTCACTTGGGAGCCAGTTTCATTCCAGGCTAGGTGTGCTTTACCATGTTCACCCACACTGTCACTTAACAACAGGTGAGCTGTGGTCAAACACAAAAACTGTCAACCATAAAAAAAAAATTGTTTAAGTGTTAAGATGTGGATTCATTGCTACACAGGAAGAGAGAGGAGAGCTTTTGTATTTAATATTTTTCTTAGGGAAATGTCTTTACAGTGACAAAGTAGTAGTTTTGTATAGATTTTACTAGGTGGTAGATTTCCTTAGCAGGAGGTCGTCTAGGTAGGTACCACCGCAGTACCAGATATTCTGCCGCCAAGCAGTAGTGTGCAAACATTACTGTGTTCCGGTTTGAAAGGTATTGCAGCTAGCGAAATTACTGGGCTGTTGAGACTAACCATCTAGTCTCAAAGTAATGAGTGCCAAAGCAGCAATGCCCTGGACGTTCTGTGTATCGCTGCAATGGTCATGGACAGGCGTTATCTCTTAACATCAGGAGAGCGCCTCGATCGTCTCATTACTTTGACATAAAAAAAAAAAAAAGAAAAAAAAAATACATGCCCTGTACATGTCTCTCTTAAACTTATTTTAATTTTTAGACCAATAATGTTAAATAAATTCTAGGGCAAAGTAAAAGCAACCTTGGCTGGACAGCTCTTCACCTAGCTACATATTTTGGACATGTGGATGTAGTTGACACACTCCTGGATGCCGGTGCCAATGTCGACGAAGTCAATGAGACAGGGGATACACCTCTGCACAAAGCCTCTTTTATTGGCAATGAGGTGATTAAACTTTTTCATTTATCCCACTAATATTATAAATGTCAAAGTTTGGATGGATGGATGGATGAATGTTTGTTACTCTTTCACGAAAAAACTACTGAACAGATTTGGATGAAATTTGGTATGGAGGTAGCTGATACCCTGGATTAACACATAGGCTATTATATTTTTAATCCCGAAAATATGTAGTGGATAACACCACGGGGCGCAGCTAGTTTTGTATAATTATTTTTTAGTTTTGTGGTAAATATTATGTAATGTAATATGAATAAATAAATAATAATCACACTTATATTATAAAAGCGAAAGTTTGTTGGGGTGTTTGTATGTTTGATACTTCACGCTGAAACAGCTGGAACAATTTTGGAATGGAGGTGGCTGACAACCTGGATTAACACAGGCTAGCCTTTGCATAGGTTCCCATTCCTGCATTGCTAAGCAATACCATTGAATGATATGAAGGGATTCTTACCGAGATTTTTACTATACATATTTCATTATCTTTTGTTTCCAGGAATTAGTTATACTACTCCTCAGTCACAAAGCTGATGTAAACATCATGAATGGAGAGGGGCGAACAGCCTGCGACGTCGCAAAGACCAGAGATGTGCAAAGGCTACTTGATGCAGCTCAGCGCTCGGAGAGAAACGAGAGAGAAAGGAAGTTGTTGACAGCGGCTAAGGAGGGCCGGATTGACGATATTCAGGAATTGGTGAGGTTACTAAATTTTTGCCCCACCGCTTTATAGTTGATGTTCCAAAACCTCGAACTAAGCGGTTTGATTCCACCTTCTTCATACGTACGGCTAGACATTGGAATCTGCTGCCCGAGTGGGTGTTCCCCAATGAATATAGTCTGGGTTCCTTCAAGTCGCGTGTGAATCGGTTTCTTCTAGCCAAGCGTGCTCCACCGTAGACCGCATCTTCGCTTAAAATCAGGCGGGATGGCGGTCAAACGCAAGACTATCTATTATAAAAAAAAAAAAGATTTTAGAAATGTTACACATTAAACATTAGAATGCTGCATTATCACTGAGTAATATAGGCTATATTTATATTGTTAATCGAGTTTTGTTGTTCCGTGTGAGGCCGGGACGGCTCGCTAGTTCATAAATAAAATTGTTGTAGCAATAATGTCTTGCCATAAACTTTTTGTTGACTTTACTCCAGCTGAGCAGTCCAAACCCGCCAAACATCAACTGTGTGGACGCTCAAGGCAACACGTGCTTGCATTGCGCCGCATATCGCGGGCACGCGCGACTGGCCGTGTTGCTGCTACAAAATGGAGTGGACACCACTCTTAAGAATCACAGTGGTGAGATACTCTCTATATATCACTCGATTACCATTCTACATTACAACAACAAATCCTATATGTACATATTTACAGCCCTGTTGGTTCATTGGTAGTGTGTCTGCTTTGAGAGCTGAAGGGCGTGGGTTCGATTCCCACTCAGGACTAACATTTGTGTGACTAACATCGATGTTTGTTCTGTGTCTGGGTGTACTGTATGTATTATAAGTATGTATTTACAAAAAAAAAAAAGAAAGTATTTAAGTATTCTATCAGTTATCTGTTTTCCATAGCACAAGCTCTGCTTAGTTTGGGGTCAGATGGCGCTGTGTGTAATGTCCTATGATATATTATATTATTAAATTTAGGGTTATAAGCCATTTAATAATAAAGGTATAAAGGCAGCTATTTTTTGTACATTGACATGTTTGTATATTGACTTACCATAGGCATTTTTTTTTTTATTAATTGACTTGTAAATATTGGGGTTATAAGCTTAAAGGCATAATGGGTTATTTTTTATACATTGACATGTTTGTATATTGATATACTTTAGGCATTTTTTTTAAATTCATTGTCAGTGTTTTAAAACTCATTTTACTTGTTGGTAGATTTCCTTAGAAGGAAGTCGTCTAGGTAGGTACCACCGCAGTACCAGATAATTTGCCGCCAAGCAGTAGTGTGTGAACATTACTGTGTTCCGCTTTAAAGGGTACTGCAGCTAGCTAAATTATAGGGCTGTTGAGACTAACCATCGAAAGTCACAAAGTAATGAGCGCCAAAACAGTAATGCCTTGGACTTTGTTTTGCTACTCAAAGTTCTAGGTATTGCTGCAATGGTCATGGACACACATTTTTTGCAAGTAATGTCTAACATCTATAGTCACAGTCAAAGTCCAGTCTTGGTCAAGTATAGTCAAGTCCAGTCATACTTTAGTAAAGTAATGGTGACTTTACTATAAGGTTCGATGGAGTTTTGGAAGAAACGACACGAAAAATCATGTTTCACCACATTGTAATCACTGTCCCACACTCGTGCTTGTAATTCGGCACTATGAATAGGTAAAACACCACTATTTTTAGACAAACATCGAAAAAAGACAAGTTTTGGAAAAAAAATACAATGAGGCGACATAATTCTTTCCGCGTTCCCGCCAAAACTTCACTTTAGCTATGTTTGTTGTCAGGGCAACTAGCCATTGACATAGCTAAGGACGCGGACATGCGCGAGGTGCTGAGCGTGCGGCCGCTGCAGCGGCTGCAGCGCACAGCGGCGCGCTTCGAGGGCCCGCTGCTCAAGCGGTCGCGCTTCCTCGGCTGGCGGCCCGTCTGGGTACGTACCTGAGCCGCGCCGCTCACTGATACCTCGGCGAGCTCTCTATGTAGGGTAAAGTAAACTTTCATTATAAGGTAGTAAGGGAATAGGTTTCGGCAGCCTAGTTGTGAAACCGTCTGGATCCAACCATCAGGTCCTGGGATCGAATCCCACGACGATTGAAATGTTAATTTTTGATAAAATTTTAATTTAACTAACATAAAATAAATAGAGGATAAAAAAACTTGTGGTTATTTTCATTAATTTGTTATTTTAAGTTTATGTCAAATTTTAGTTTTTGAATAGGTATTTTTAATATTAATCAATGGTTTTCTTTTATGTACTTTCCTTCCCTTACGGTAGGTAAATACCACCGCAATGCCAGATATTCTGCCGCTAAGCGGTAGTGTGTAATCATTACTGTGTTCCGGCTTGAAGGGTTACTGTAGCTAGCGAAATTACAGGGCTTTTGAGACTAGCCATCGAAAGTCACAAAGCAATGAGTTTTTTTTTGCTACTCAAAGTTCTGTGTATCGCTGCAATGGTCATGGACATGCGTTATCTCATACCATCAGGAGAGCGTATCGTGCGTATCATTACTTTTACTTATAAAAAAATATAGTATGCTTGGAACGTCTGGCACATTTTTTGTTAAATCGCTTCCCAGGCGGTGCTACAACGAGGCGTACTCTTGTATTACGGGTCGCGGGCGGAGGCGGCGCGCGGTGCGGGCCGGTGGCGCGGTCGGAAGTACCTCGACGCCGCTACACTAGCGCCGTCCGACACGGAAGCCGCGCTCGTAGTGGTCAACTTCAGCGACGGAGATACCCATCGGCTCGCCGTGCCCAGCGCCGAGAAGGAAATCGTCGCTTGCAGACAGGTTTGTTATGCATTACCTTTTAATATATATTTCTTTAGCTCTTATAGGGCCGGCGCACATTGGCGGAGCGCAGCGCAGATCATGCCCGCGAAGTTTTCTTAACGCGTGACACATTACGCGAATTTCTAACCGAGAATTTTTATTTATTTATTGAGGCTTCATATTAGCAACTACAATGATTATTATTATAATTTTACACAACTCAAGTAATTGTCTAGCTAATTGCGTTGCTTATTTAAAGAAGCTAACCGAGAATGCGCGTATACCTTCGAAACTGCGCGCGGATGCATTCGTTTTGCAATTTTTCGAGAGTCAAATACAAATATTTTCTTGTTTACACCAATGTTACAAGTTAATTCAAAATTTCAAATATGTATGTCATTATATGAGTTTTAAAACACTAAAAATATATCTATATATATCCTATTTTTTTTTACATTTGTACGCCTAACCAGCACAACATGTTTTTTTTAATAGTTGACAGGCTAGGTGTTTTGACCACAGCTCACCTGATGTTAGGTGACGGCTAGCCTGGAATGGAACTGGCTCTCAAGTGAGGCTGTCGGAACACACTGTTAGATGCTTGGCGGCAGATTTTCAACTTGAGGGTGCTACCTAGCCAGCCGAGTACTAGAAAGTACACTACCACCCACCAGGCTATGGTTTCCTCGCGATGTTTTCCTTCACCGGCACCAGCTGAAGCTCATTGTTAGGATTTGAACCTACGCCCTTCGGCATGCGAACCTACCGCGCTAACCACTGAGCTATTATCGCTACAGATACATGTATACAAATAAATTATCTATTTTCATGTTTCATGTTTCAGTCGTGGATAACGGCATTCAACGAGCATATAGCGTACTCGGAACATTACCTGTGGGCGGGCGCTTCGCCCGACCGCGCGCGAGAGGCTACCGAAGACATGGAAGAGGAATGTAAACCTCTAGGTAAGACGGAGGCTTCGGACGCCCTCAGAACTGGCTTCCTAATCGTAACAATGTCAATATGACATAAATTAATAAATATAACGACACAAAATTAAATGAAAATTAACCTATATTTGAATTACGTCAAACTAATTTATTTATAAACAAAAGACAAACAACACAAAATTAAATGAAACTTAAAACTATATTTGAACTACGTCAAATTGATTTATTTATAAACAAAAGACAAACACAACACAAAATTAAATGAAACTTAAACTATATTTGAACTACGTCAAATTGATTTATTTATAAACAAAAGACAAACACAACACAAAATTAAATGAAACTTAAACTATATTTGAACTACGTCAAATTGATTTATTTATAAACAAAAGACAAACAACACAAAATTAAATGAAACTTAAAACTATATTTGAACTACGTCAAATTGATTTATTTATAAACAAAAGACAAACACAACACAAAATTAAATGAAACTTAACCTATATTTGAACTACGTCAAATTGATTTATTTATAAACGAAAGACAAACACAACACAAAATTAAATGAAACTTAACCTATATTTGAACTACTTCAAACTAATTTATTTATAAACAAAAGACAAACAGAACACAAACTTAAATGAAACTTAAACTATATTTGAACTACGTCAAATTGATTTATTTATAAACAAAAGACAAAATTAAATGAAACTTAACCTATATTTGAACTACGTCAAATTGATTTATTTATAAACAAAAGACAACACAACACAAAGTCAAATAAAATAGAAAAAGAAACTGGCGTGGTTTCGACACAATTTTTTGTTTTATTTACTTGGGATCACTCGAGTTTATTTATATCAGGAAATCTCGCATAGGTAAAACAAAATGAAACATAACCCATAGTTATTATAACCTATACTTTGGTTTGGATCCAATATTGCATGATTAGGCAATCTAGATATGTCCTTGATCTTTTATACCTTAATAATTATGAACAAGTTTTACGAAGGGCGCAAACTTTGAAATTGCGAAAAGATATAGGTACAATAGAATATTTTTATTGACCTTATTAACTACATAATATGTTACACTAGCCACGTCAAAATTATAATTTATTTTGTACAAATGTTTAATTGCATACCGATTCATCATCATCATCATCATCAGCCTATATTAGTCCACTGCTGGACATAGGCCTCTCCCAAGACACGCCACTCAGCCCGATCTTCGGCTTTTCGCTTCCATCCACCGCCAGCTGTCCTACGTAGGTATATCGTCACTCCATCGAGTCTCAGGGCGTCCTACGCTACGTTTGCCAATACGCGGTCTCCACTCTTGAACGCGTCTACCTCAGCGGTTATCGGTTCTGCGACAGATATGTCCAGCTCATTGCCACTTTAGCTTGCTAATACGCTGAGCTATGTCTATAACATTAGTTCTCTGGCGAATTACTTCGTTTCGGATATGATCCCTCAGAGAAATGCCAAGCATAGCTCTTTCCATAGCTCGCTGAGCGACTTTGAACTTACTGACCATTTCCGCTGTGAGTGTCCACGTTTCTGCTCCGTAGGTCATGACAGGTAGAACGCACTAATTTTAATTTAATATTACGTCTAAATTTCGAAATTATATTTATTGTAGGTATGTATCACAATTGTTAATTCTTACACCTCCCCCCGAGCCGGTGTGGGGCACTTAAACTTAGTTTAGATAGCATAAATTAAGTGAATTATTTTTTGGCTTTTGTATGTTCACTTATCTCCTATAAGTCCTATTTATTATGAAAATTAGCAGCTGTTTGTTTTCCATGTAAAATAAAATACAAATCAACAAATGTCACTGTGTGATATTTTTAAATTTTTTTTGCAATTTTAAAATTTCTTTTTTAACATATGTCTAAACTGAAAGTCTTACTTTTGGTTTATATGTGCTTTAGTTTTAGTTAGTGCTTAAAAATATTCGAGATGGCGCTGTTCAACCCTAACACGCGCAAGCGTTTCGTTGACGGGATTGTGAGCACCTTTGTAGGTTTGTTTAAAATAAAGTTTTTTCTTCTAACGCAAAATACGGTGTTTTCATAGCGATTGTAAACCCTATCCTGACTACTAAAGACTCCTGCTTAAGGCCTAAATTTTATCCATGGTCCTTCTCGAGTCGGACAGACAGCGATCTGTTAAGTTTGTGTGAGTGTGGTGTTTCACGTTCACACCCTGCAAGCGCTAGAAACCAATGGTGGATCACCATTGAACAAGGCGCTCATCGCAATTAATCCATCAAGTGGATCTTTGCGACTAGTTGAATAAGTAAGCAGCAAAAGGAAGCCATTTATGACGTCAGAAACGACGTGTTTATGGACCTTGAGGATACGTCACCCCAGTGACGAGAATAACCGTTCAATATTTACACTAGTAAGTAATGTGGTTAATCCACTAGTGAAAACGTGAGTACATTTTATGCATTATTATACTGTGAAGAAAGTGTCAGTTCGAAACGTAAACATCGACTTCGAAAATTTGAAGATTATTATTGGGACTTTAAAATTTTGTGTACTTACCTACATGTTAGTATTAACTTGAAACAATTTCATCGAATTCGTGATTTGTAGTTTAACTACGACTTTAAAATTTGTGTACCTACCCACATGTTAGTATTAACTTGGAACAATTTTATCGAATTCTTGACTTGTAATTTAACTAACATAAGGGACTTTAAGAAAAATTTTGTACCTACCCACATGTTAGTATTAACTTAAAACAAATTTATCGAATTGTTGATTTGTAATTTAAGTAACTTTCTATTAACTAATAACGACAATAACTTCTAAGAAGTGTTTGTACGGGAAATCCACGCTGGTTTCCATTCAGAGTTTGGTAGCTCCTCTAATACTTAGAAAAAAAAATTGTTGTTATTTTTAAACGCATAAGTTGTATAATTTTAATATGGCATCGGTAATTAAGTGTTTAATGGCGTCTAAGAAAATTATAGAGAGAGGTTATGATAACTTTAAAAAGTCTCCTAAAGATCGTTTGAGTAAAGAAGCTTACTTGCAAATCAGACTTGAGAATTTAGAACAAGAGTGGAGCATTGTGAAAGACAATCATTTAAAGTTATCATCCGAAGCCACTGATGCTATTCTTAAACACGACTATTTTGAAAATGATGTTTACGAAGATATTGAAGAAACTTATATTGCTTATAAAGTTGATTTAAAAGAAGCTTTAACTTCCTTATGTTTACATAAAAAATCTTCCACAGACAAATTAACTAAAGCTGAATGTAATGTTCGTCTTCCAAAGATTACTATACCAACTTTTTCCGGTCAATATGCAGAGTGGCCCACCTTTCGTGATTTGTACATGTCGTTGATACATAATAATGACTCAATAGACAACGTTCAAAAAATGCATTATTTAAAAGGGCATCTCACAGGTGAAGCAGAACAGCTCTTAAGGCATGTTCCCATCACTGCAACCAATTATCAGGAGTCATGGTCCCTTCTCAATAGCAGGTATAATAATAAAAAATTTCTTGCTAATTGTCTTTTGAGTCGTTTCATGAATTATCCTAATATTGGAACTGAGTCGTGTACTGCAATTAAAGATATTTTAGATGTAACCAACGATACCTTGAATGGCTTGAGAAATTTGGACATCAATGTGGATTCATGGGATATTATTGTGGTACACATTATTTGCACTAAGCTAGATTCTGAATCGCGTAAGCTCTGGGAGGCTAAGATAAGTATCTCAGACGAACTACCTAAGTTACAACAAATAAGAGATTTTTTGGAATCCAGGTTTCGATCTCTCGAGTTCTTGGATACCAAAACCAAACCAAAATTCTTAAGCCAAAAACCCAAGGTATTACACGCTCTTACCTCAGATTCCACCACGGACTCCAATCAATGTCCATATTGTAAGAAAAGCGATCACAAAATGTGGAACTGTAAAGAATTTGCTAACGTTGACTACGACACTCGATATAATTTCGTGCAAACCAGTGGTCTTTGCTTTAATTGTTTTAGCCGGAATCATTCGGCTAACGCGTGTCGGTCTTCCAGCAAATGTCGCGTTTGCAAGCGCAATCATCACTCTTTAATTCATCCTACGCCATTAGCAGAGTCTCCTACTTCCAGTTTAGCCAAACCGGAAAAAGAGTTAGAAGTAAACACTTCAGTCTCGAACGTTAACACAGTATTAGATAATTCCGCGTCAACTTCAAATGTCAGCGCACACTTCTCCAAGCAGAGCAAGCTCAGCCAGATTCTGTTAGCCACCGCTATCGTTAAAACTCCAGCAAAAAATGGCAGCGCGCAGTTTCTGCGAGCTTTGCTAGATCAAGGCTCACAGGCATCTTTTGTCACAGAATCTACAGTGCAGTTGTTAGGTCTTAAGAAAATTCCTAACAGAAGCATCATCTCAGGATTGGGCGGTGACAAGGTCAACTTAGCCTCAAAGTACATCGTTTTGATGACAGTCCAATCGCGTCATGACCCTCATTTCCAGGTAGAAGTTAGAGCGCACGTTCTAAGTGCAATCACTAGCCTGCTTCCATCCGAAAGGATCGAGTGCGTTGATTGGCCAGAACTAGGACAAATCAGCCTTGCTGATCCAAATTTTAGCAATCCAAACAAAATAGATATTTTGCTCGGTGCAGATATTTACGGGCAAGTATTGAGAGATGGGTTAATCAAGGGTCCTAATGGCTTGCTAACGGCTCAACATACAGCTTTGGGTTGGATCTTATCAGGCCCGATTTATCAGTTTAAAAACGGCGATAACTCTCTCTTAACACGGTGTCAACATAATACAATTATGAGTATGCATTTACACGTAGATGACAATGAATTGCTCAAAAAATTTTGGCAAATCGAATCCGATTCTTTTGAACCGAAAATGTTGACCCAAGAAGAGCAATTATGTGAAGAATTTTATGATAAGACCACAAAAAGAGATTCAACAGGACGATACGTCGTGTGTCTTCCATTTAACGAAGATGACCCTCAGTGTAAATACGGCAACTCGAGGCTCGTAGCTCTTAAAAGGTTTCATCTCCTAGAGCATCGTTTCAAAAGGAACCCTGAACTCAAGGCCAGATACTCTGAAGTTATTCAAGAGTATTTAGACCTTGGTCATATGCAGCGTCTGACAAACAGAGATGTTTTGTCTCAAGGTGTATATCTGCCGCACCATGCCGTTATACGCGAAGATAAAATCACAACCAAGGTTAGAGTGGTGTTTGATGCTTCTTGCCAAGGAACAAACGGAGTGTCTCTCAACGACAATTTGATGGTTGGCCCTACACTACAGCAAGATTTGCGTCACATCATAATGAGATGGCGCATGCACCCTATCTGTCTTAGCGCAGACATAGTTAAGATGTATAGACAAGTCATTGTTGCATCTGAAGACACAGACTTCCAGCGGCTTGTTTGGAGAAACGATCCAGCATCTGAAATACTAGATTATAAATTAGTCAGGGTTACCTTTGGCACTGCATCAGCTCCTTACCTGGCGGTAAAAACGCTACAGCAACTGGCAACCGATGAAGGCGCAAAGATTCCTGAAATAGCAAAAAGAGTTATAACAGATTTTTATGTTGATGATCTTCTAACAGGCTGTGATACAGTGGAAGAAGGAATAAAAATATATTCGGAAATGAAGAAACTATTGAGTAAAGGTGGATTTCAATTACAAAAATGGATTACAAACAAAAAAGAATTAGCAAAGGTAGTGATGGACAAACAAGAAAACCAGGAAGGAAAACTGGATATCAAAATGAATGAAGTAGTAAAGGTTTTGGGACTCACTTGGGATAAGGAATCAGATTCCTTTCGTTATTCTGTGCAATTTCCCGTTCTGCAAAATCCTGTCACTAAGAGAAAGGTAATCTCTGACATCTCACGCCTCTTCGATCCCTTAGGTTGGGTTGCGCCTTGCGTTATAGTAGCCAAGATCATGATCCAGAAGTTGTGGTTAGCAGGAATAGACTGGGACGAAGAATTACCGAAAGAACTATTGCAAGAGTGGTTGACTTACAAATCAGATTTGATTCAAATACGTGAAGTTTTAGTGCCTAGATGGGTAGAAGCTACAAATGATGATACACACAAGGAAATTCATGGGTTTTGCGATGCAAGTAGTAGCGCATACGCTGCGGTAGTGTATTTGAGAACGATAGATACGGTTGGAAATATCAATGTCAACCTCATTGCAGCAAAAACCAAAGTGGCTCCAACTATGCAAGTATCGATACCACGTCTTGAGCTAATGGGCGCTGTTTTAGTTGCAAAGTTGATCACTGAGGTGGCCAGAGTGCTGAATATTAATAAGGAAAATATTCATGCTTGGACAGATTCAACTGTGGTTTTGTCATGGCTCAGCAGTCATCCGAGTAGATGGACGACATTTATTGCCAACAGAACTTCTGAAATTTTGACCAAACTGGAGAATACACGCTGGTCACACGTAGAATCGACTCATAACCCCGCAGATATAGCATCCAGAGGGTGTACACCCGAACAACTCATTCAAGATCAAATGTGGCTGCAAGGCCCACCATGGCTTAGAGAATCAACTATCGCATACAAAAGACCAAAATCCATATCTACTGAATTAGAACAAAGAAAGATTGTAGTGCATCTAGTAAACAAGACTGAGAACACTTCTCCAATATGGTCACAATTCTCATCTTTACAAAGACTTTTACGAGTCGTTGCTCTTTGTCGAAGATTTTTAAAGATTAAAGAAGTAAACATGAAGTTACACCAGTTTCAATGCTTTATTGAAAGCTCAGAGCTCAGTAAAGCCTTAGAATGTTGCATCCAACAATGTCAATTATTAGAATTGGAAAGTAATGTAAAAAAAATTAGGTCACTAAATCCATACAAGGATGATAGAGGAATTTTGAGAGTTCAAGGTAGAATTCAAAATTCAAATCTTTCCGACGATACTATACACCCCATCATTCTACCTCATAAAAGTCATTTCACCGATTTGATCATTGATGACGCCCATAAGAAAACACTACATGGTGGTCCTCAGTTAATGCTAACCTATTTACGAACCAAATATTGGATTGTGTCAGCCAAAGGTTTAGTGAAAAGGCACGTACACAGATGTGTCACTTGCGTTCGTCAGGCAGCCACAACTAAAACTCAATTCATGGGCCAGCTGCCATCTGCAAGGGTGACACCTGCGCGAGTGTTTTACCGTACTGGAGTCGATTTTGCAGGACCTATAAACATGAGAATTTCAAAGGGTCGGGGCAATCGTAGTTATAAGGGCTACATTTGCCTTTTCATTTGCATGGCCACGAAGGCTATTCATTTGGAACCTGTTAGTGACCTCTCCGCTCAAGGGTTTATTGCCTGTTTTAAAAGATTTGTTGCTCGAAGAGGACAAGTTAGTGACATTTGGAGCGACAATGGCACAAATTTTGTAGGAGCCTCTAAAGAACTTCAAGGTATGGTTAATGTTGAACAATCTTCCGTAGCTGTAGAAATTCGCGAGTGGTTGTGCAACAATAATGTTACTTGGCATTTTATACCACCACACGGACCAAACTTCGGCGGTTTGTGGGAGTCTGGTGTTAAATCTACCAAGTATCATTTAAAACGCGTAATTGGAGATTCCACCCTCACATTTGAAGAAATGTCTACGGTTTTGTCGCAAATCGAAGCCTGTCTTAACTCGCGGCCATTATCCATGCTACCTGATGACCCGGACAGTTTGCCACTGACACCAGGGCACTTTTTAATAGGCGAGCCATTAATTGTTGTTCCTGATCGTAGCTACGAGGAAAGCAACATCAGCACTCTTAGGCGGTGGCAACTGATTCAGAGAATGACTCAAGATTTTTGGCGGAGATGGTCGAATGAGTATCTTGTACATTGTCTGCAACGTTATAAGTGGACAAAGATAATGCCTGAACCAAAGGTAGGAGACGTAGTTCTTGTCAAGGAAGACAACCTCCCTCCTGCGCGATGGTTACTCGGCAAGGTAGTAATAAAACATCCTGGTTTGGACGGAATTACTAGGGTGGTTACTCTGAAATGTAATAAATCTATCATTAAACGACCCACCTCGAAGCTCTGCATATTGCCGGTAACCAATTGACCTCACAGTACAATTAAAATAATTTCTAGCATGTTGTGATTACGTTGTGCCTCTGCCAGCCTTGTTTAGTAATTAGTTTTAAGTATTTAGCCTTATTTGAAGGTGCTGAGCAATCAAAGAAAGGTTTGATTCAATGTTATTTACAGTGTTTATAAAATTTTCTAGCAGATTCTTGTTGCAATGATTTGTCAATTAATCAACCCCTGTAATCCCATGGTGGGCGGAACTTTATTGTGTAAAGAACGCTCAATAACGTTCTTGGTGGGCGGTATGTCTAAACTGAAAGTCTTACTTTTGGTTTATATGTGCTTTAGTTTTAGTTAGTGCTTAAAAATATTCGAGATGGCGCTGTTCAACCCTAACACGCGCAAGCGTTTCGTTGACGGGATTGTGAGCACCTTTGTAGGTTTGTTTAAAATAAAGTTTTTTCTTCTAACGCAAAATACGGTGTTTTCATAGCGATTGTAAACCCTATCCTGACTACTAAAGACTCCTGCTTAAGGCCTAAATTTTATTGGAGTATATGACGGCGCGCGAGCCGCGGGCCGCCAGTAATAAAGATACCACAGCAGAGTACACGCGCGTTTTATTTATAACCAAGTAGGTAGGAAGCTCTAAATACTTCATCTGGCGACGATTCCGGTAAATAGAACCAGTGCAACAATGAATTACATAGGCAGTCTGACCACCTTCGACCACCGGCATCAAGAATTCGAAATTTTTCTGGGCAAAATCAAGAATTTTATCACATTGAACAATGTGCCTGAGAAAAATTGGTGCGCCATTTTGTTAACGCACCTGTCGGATGAATCGTACCGGTTGGCAAGAAACTTGGTGCACCCGCGAAACCTTGAATCAGTTCCGTGGGTTGACCTGGTGGCAGTGCTCAACGGCCATTTCCTACCGAAAAGATCTACATTTGCGGACAGGGCAAAGTTTTATGAAGCTACCAAATCCGAGAGTGAAAGTCTCGAAGAGTGGGCGGCACGCTTACGAGGACTAGCCGTCTACTGCGACTTTGGTACCGAACTAGAGACGCTGCTGCGGGACAGGTTTGTGCTAGGATTGCAAGCAAGCCGAGAGAAGGATCGTTTATTCGAACAAGACTCGAAATCGCTAACGCTCGCTAAAGCGTTGGAGATAGCTCAGCAGGCGGCATGTGCTCGAGCTGCACGTGCCTGCGATGGAGCCGGGGGACACCAGGTCAAGGAAGAACCGGTGTATAGGGTCGGTGAGCGCCGGACGCAAGAGGCGCCACGGGCGCAAGCCACCACCTCGACGTCAGCTGGAGCGCGATGTGCTGTTTGTGGATTACGAAATCACTCGCCAAACAAGTGCCGTTTCAAAAATTACAAGTGCTTAATTTGTAATGCTACGGGGCATCTTAAGAAAATGTGCAGTGCAAAGAAGGATAGCGTCGCATTAAATAACGTGGCAGATGATGTTAAGGAACACGACTGTAAGGAATGCGACCTATTCAATCTGAGGTATGTCAAGTACGATCCTATTATGATAGATGTGTCAGTAGATGGTGTTGAGTTTTCTATGGAACTTGATTGTGGTGCGGGACGTAGTGTTATGTCAGAATTTTTTTATTTAAAACATTTTCGAAAGTTCAAGCTAAAAAAAACTGACCTCGTATTTTGTTTATACACGAAACATAAAATTGCGCCAATAGGTTGTTTTTCATGTGAAGTTTCATATAATAAGAAAACTCAATATATGCATTTTTATGTTTTTAAGGAAGGTGGACCACCACTATTAGGGCGTGATTTTATGTCCCAGTTTAATTTGAGCTTAGTTCCAATGTGCGATAACAATAACATAAGTATAGACGCGCCAGCGGAGGTTCAGCAAGTTTTATGCGAATACCCTGATCTATGGAAAGACGAACTCGGGTGTTTTAATAAATTCGAAGTTCAGTTACACTTAAAAGAAAATGCAGTTCCAAAATTTTTTAAACCACGCCCTGTGCCATTTTCACTTAAAGAGGTAGTAGAAGAAGAACTAGATAGGCTAGTTTCGGCAGGTATATTAGTTCCAGTTGAATATTCCGAGTACGCAACACCTATTGTTCCGGTACCAAAAGATAACGGCAAAGTTAAAATAGCGGGAGATTTCTCGTGTACATTAAATAAAGTATTAAAAATTGATAAGTACCCCCTTCCACACATAGAAGAAGTCTTTGCAAAGATTGGTGGCGGTCAGCACTATTCTAAGCTAGATTTAAGTAATGCTTATAATCAATTCGTTTTGTCGGAATCTTCACAAGAGCTGACCACCATCAATACGCCTAAAGGACTTTTTAAATACACCCGCCTCGTCTATGGGCTTGCGAATGCGCCAGCAATTTTCCAACGCGCGATAGAAACGTTAGTAGCGGGTATTGAAGGCGTCTCCTGCTGGTACGATGATATTTGTCTAACAGCTCCCAATAGAACCTTACATATAGCTAGGCTTCGCGAGCTACTGAGCAGATTACAGAACGCGGGACTAAGACTCCATAAAAATAAGTGTGCCTTTTTTCAAGAAAGTGTAACTTATTTGGGGTACACTATCGATAAAAACGGTTTAAGAACATGCTCTGATAAGATACAAGCGATTTTAAATGCCCCGATACCTACGAACGTAACGGAATTGAAAAGATTTTTAGGCGTAGTAAACTACTACAGGAATTTCATTCCAAACGCATCTGCGCTGCTACATCCGCTACATCAATTGCTACGCGAGGGCGTGTCGTGGCAATGGCTGGCGCAGCACCAGCGGGCGCTAGATGCGGTGCGCCGCGAGCTAGCCTCGGAGCGCGTTCTCGCACACTTCGACCCGCGATTACCACTAATCCTTACGACAGATGGTGGTCCTGAAGGTTTGGGGTGTGTTCTCAGTCACGTGATGTCGGACGGCTCGGAAAAGCCGATCGCGTTCGGTTCGCGTTCCTTATCACAAAGCGAAAAGAATTATAGTCAAATTCAAAAAGAGGCTACGGCTATTATTTTCGGCGTCAAGCGCTTCCATCAGTATATATACGGTTGTCAAGTACCTTTCACTTTGCGAACGGACCATAGGCCTCTTCTTTCAATATTTGGTAAAAAAGACGGAATAGCGGTAACGGCCGCGCTCCGCCTCCAACGATATGCGATAATATTATCAGCTTACAATTATACAGTGCAATATATAAGTGCAAAAAACAATGTAGTCGCTGACTATTTCTCCCGGGCGCCGTTATCAGCAGAGGCCGGTATGAGTCATGCGAGTGAGGAGTCAAGCGAAACAGACATGCCTATACCCCTCCTGTTCCTCGATGCGAATACCAAACCGGTTTCATTCGCCCGGATTAAACGTGCCACTGCAGACGACAGGGTATTAAACACTATTATGAAGTACATGAACCGAGGGTGGCCACGTAATGTTAAGTGTGAATCTATTGCACCGTATTTCAAGTGTAAAACAGAGTTGGAAGTAATTGATGGTTGTCTATTTCGCGGGCATCGTATAATTATTCCTTCAACTTTTCGAACGGAAATGTTGAAAGAATTACATTCTGCTCACTTCGGCATTGTTAAAACTAAAAATTCAGCTAGGTCTAGAATGTGGTGGCCTCAGATTCATTTAGATATTGAACGTTACATAGGTAGTTGCGGCGTGTGCGCGAGTGTGCAGAGTGCGCCGGCGCGCGCCCCCCCCGCGCCCTGGCCGCGCCCGCCGGCGCCCTGGCATCGCATACACATAGACTATATGGCTATAGGGCAGGCGATGTATCTTATCGTAATCGACGCGTATAGTAAATGGCTGGAATGCATTAATATGAATGGGAGTACCTCCACTGGTGCATTAATTGCAAAATTGAAGGGTTTATTTTCAACTTTTGGAATACCCATTGTGATTGTTTCAGATAATGATGTAAAAATATGTTCTAAAGAATTTAAATCATTTTGTGAAAACAATGGAATCAAATATTTAAATTCTGCAATTTATCATCCAATTAGTAATGGACCGGCAGAAAACTCAGTCAAAACTTGCAAAAAAATGATTAAATGTATAATAGACGAAGGTTATAATACAGCATCTCGTCAAATTCATGACAAATTAATAGGATTTCTATTTGAATACCGCAACACAAAACATTGCAGTACCGGCGTTACCCCCGCCGAACTCATGTTCGGCAGGGACTTACGGTCAAGATTGGATTTAATTTTACCAACACATCTTGCAGATAATAATAATAATAATATTAAATTGAATAAAGCAAGATGTTTTGAGATTGGCGAGGTTGTATGGGCGAGGTGGTTTTCTGCTCGGAAGGCTAAATGGATGGTAGGTAAAATTACTGAAAAGATAGGCAATAGGCTTTTTAAGATTTACTTCGAAAACCATGACGTAAACTGCGTGAGACATTTAGATCAAATAAGAAAGTTTGTGAATTCTCCAAGTGGTGTTGTGATCAATGGAAGTCCGGAAGAACAAGATACTTACTTACCGACTTCCGGACCGACATTATCGCCTCCGACAAACGATTTGCCGTCCTCCTCACCGGCCAGAGTGCAAGTACAACCTGATCTTACTCCTGCGGTAGCCGGTGAAAGAGTGACATCGTCGCCGGGGCCGGCATCACCGGCGCCGGCGCCGACAGCGCGCGACCGTCACGTACCGGGTAGCGACGGAGACGAGAGGGGCGAGGAAGGGGACGGTGAAGTGTGGGAGGAGGCGCAAGATAGTGATGATGTAATTATCGAGCGGCCGGGCGTTGAGGCGAGCCCGAGTAGCCGGCCGTTGCAACGGCCACCGATAACGGAGCCCGCCCGAACGCCCGCCCGATCTCGAAGAGATAAGGGCAAAGTTAATTATAAGAAGTTTTTCCATTGATGTGTATGAATAACTAGTAACATGTTATATAAATAATACGGACGAATGTAAATACTGCTATATAATTTAATTGTACATTGTCAGGATCTCAAGTTAATGTGAGAGGAATGGAGTATATGACGGCGCGCGAGCCGCGGGCCGCCAGTAATAAAGATACCACAGCAGAGTACACGCGCGTTTTATTTATAACCAAGTAGGTAGGAAGCTCTAAATACTTCATAATATAATTATAGCATTTGTACATTTCTTGTGTACATTTTAGCCTAGAAATAACATACTTACAATTAGGTTTCGTTTTACAGGCTGTATAACTTTGGAAAAGTTATTTGAGATAAACTATAACTAAATTATTATAACAATTAACACAAGCTGTAGGAAGCAGCATTGTGTTATTTATTTTTTTTATTTGGTGTATTTGTCCAGTAATGTAGGGTAGGACGTAATAAGCCAGCAAACCGCGCCAGGCGATCCGCAGAGCAGCAGGAACGATCGACGTAGTTACTAATAATATTATTAGAAAGAAACGGAATGTCTGATATTAGCATAAATGTCCAGTGAATGTTATAAGATAAGAGATAGTTGTGTTGACGTTGAAGGTTCGATGCAAGACGCGCTCACGGCTGCGACCAACCACCTGGCGCTGCTGGAGAGCCAGCTGCGCGAGTGCGCCGCCATCGTCGCCGCGCTCGACAAGAGCGTCAACGTCGGCAACTCGCTGCACCACTCCGCCTATATGGTAACTGTAACTAACCTAACCCTGTCACGGGAGTTTACGCGGGAACGCGGAAAGAGTTGTGTCGCCCCTTTTCCAAAACTAGTGTTTTTTCGAGTGTTTGTACCTATATAGAAATTGTAGTGTATTAATCGTAAAGTACTAAATTACAACCGCGAGTGTGGGAAAATGATGTGAAGTGGTGAAACATGACTTTTCGTGTTGCTTCCAAAATTTTATAAGTTTATTATTACAAGTATGTATATACAAAAAAAAACTATTTCATTATTCTATCAGTTATCTGACTTCCATAGTACAAGCTTTGCTTAGTTTGGGGTCAGATGGCGCTGTGTAATGTCCTACGATATATATAAAAAAAAGTGGTCACTACTTTATTAAAGCATGACTGGATTTGACTGACAGGGGCTGGGTTGGACTAAGACTGGACTTTTTAAGTTACTTGAAAATATCAAAACACTTGACACTGGCAAATCCACATGCGACGCCGTAATAAAAGAAGATTAAACTAAAATTAACGTATAAGTGTATTTCAGCGGTTTCAGCACGCTTGCGGCTCGGGGCAGGAAGCGCTGGCGTCGCTGAAACACTGCTCGGCGCTCGTCGCGCAGGCGCGGGACGCGGACAGCGCGCGGCTCAGCAGAGAGGCGAGTATTCACGGCTATAAGCATGGGGTGTACTTAGCTAAAGGGGGTCAATATACTCATTGTTATAAACACATTTAAAAAGTCACTAATCATGAAAAAAATAAACAGTTTTTTTTATGGTTTTCAGGCTAGGTGTTTGACCACAGCTCACCTTATCTTAAGTGTAGGTGTGGTCAAAGATGGTAAACACCCACCTAGCCTGGAATTTATCAAGTGAGACTGCATGAACACATCGTTAGATGTTTGGCGGCAGATTTTCAACTTGAGGGTGGTAGCTAGCCAGCCGAGTACTAGAAAGTACTCTATCACCATGCTATGGTTTCCTCACGATGTTTTCCTTCACCGGCAGCTCAAGCTCATTGTTGGGGGTTAAACCCACGTCTTCTGGTGTGTAAAGCGACCACATTAACCACTGAGCTACAAACGTAAATATAAACGTATATATTGAATCTTGACTGAATGCAGTCAAGATTCAATATATTATGTAATATACATTACTTGGTGGTAGATCTCTCTAGCAGGAGGTCGTCTAGGTAGGTACCACCGCAGTACCAGTTATTCTGCCGCTAAGCAGTAGTGTGTAAACATTACTGTGTTCCGGTTCGAAGGGTATTGCAGCTAGCGAAATGACAGCGCTGTTGAGACTAACCATCGAAAGTCTCAAAGTAATGAGCGCCAAAACAGCGATGCCCTGGACTTTGTTTTGTTACTCAAAGTTCTGTGTATCGCTGCAATGGTCGTGGACAGGCGTTATCTCTTACCATCAGGAGAGCGTCTCGTTCGTCTCATTACTTTTTACATAAAAAAAAAAGTACTTGTTACTTGATTCTCGTTATAATTATGTAACAAAATTAAGTACTTAATTTTTGGTCCCAATTTCCCTATAAATATATGAAGCGTGGATACACTCCCGATAATGATGGTTTGGTCACGCGACAAGTACGTGCTTGCCCCCCCGTCGTCGGTGCCAGCGCCCTCACAACGTCCAGCTCATGCGTCCGCGTTGCGTATTTAATTACATAACTTTCGGTTAAGTTTACCTCGTAGTTATTTTCAACTTGAGGATGGTAGCTATTATAATATGTTTGTTTTTATGGGCATTTAATTATATTGACATAATTATTTTATATATGACATAACTTCATTGACATTACGGTAAAGGTACAATATGAGTGTCTTCAAATCAAGAGTAAACAGGTTCCTTCTAGGTAAGCGTGTTCCATCTTAGACCGCATCAATGCTTCACATCAGGCAGGATGTGGTCAAGCGCGAACCTATTCAATATAAAAAAGGCTAGGTGTGCTTTACCATCTTCGACCACACCTTCACTTAACATCAGGTGAGCTGTGGTCAAACAACTAGCCTGTCAACCATAAAAAAAAAAAAAAACACATTTTCATTATTTGACATGTTATGATTTTGATATTTTTAAATATGAATGGAAAAATTACCTGTAACTTTGGTGTTATTAATAAATGATTTGTATTTGTATTTATTTTTAGTAAATTTTTTTTCTTCGTACCTATATGATCGCCAAATATCACGTCACGTAATATCACGTAGGTGTCTCACCAGTCATACTGTATAATATATTGGAGTGTGCACCCAAACATACATAAATGTTTGTCTTGGGCGGGAATCGAACCCATGTTATGTTTATCATTGCAGGTTGAGCGAAATAGAGTATTAGAAGAGGCGTTGGCGGCATTGGCGAGAACACATCACGCTTTAGAAATGTCTGTAGCGGAAGAACTTACTAAGGTAGGTACCTATTTTATCTTTGATGGAGTTAAAAAGTTTATGTAATATAATTTTTTAAAATATTCTTGGTGGTAGATCTTAGCAGGAGGTCGTCTAGGTAGGTACCACCACAGTGTCTGCAAGCAGTAGTGTGTAAACATGTATTCCGGTTTGAAGGGTACAGCAGCTAGCGAAATTACAGGGCTGTCGAGACTAACCATCGACAGTCACTAAGTAATGAGCGCCAAAGCAGTGATGCCCTGGACTTTGTTTTGTTACTCAAAGTTCTTTGTATCGCTGCAATGATCATGGACAGGCGCTATCTCTTACCATCAGGAGAGCGTCGCGTTCAATTCGTTACTTTTTACAATAAAAAAATTAAAATGTCTCAATTATTGTGGTTGTTCTTTTGCAGAGTAAAAGAAAGAAGAAATCGAAGTCATCGTCCACACTCAACGATTCCAAGGAAAACTTCTTCGATGTCTTTGATGGTAAGTTAAAGTAGATGTAGCGATTTTGTAGCGATGATAGCTCAGTGGTTAGCGCGGTAGGTTCGCATGCCGAAGGGCGTGGGTTCAAACCCCAACAATGAGCTTGAGATGCCGGTGAAGGAAAACATCGTGAGGAAACCATAGCATGGTGGTAGGGTACTTTCTAGTACTCGGCTGGCTAGCTACCACCCTCAAGTTGAAAAATCTGCCGCCAAGCATCTAACGGTGTGTTCCGGCAGCCTCACTTGAGAGCCAGTTCCATTCCAGGCTAGGTGTGCTTTACCATCTTCGACCACACCGTCACTTAACATCAGGTGAGCTGTGGTGAAAACACCTATCCTGTCAACTATAAAAAAAAAAAAAGTTAACGTAACGTAATCAGCTTTGTATATAATTCCTGACACAATCTTTAACTGGATCGGGAAGCTTCTGTCGCGATAGAGAAAAAAAATGTTTTTGCGATATTTCAATGAAAGCCACCATTAGTTACCGCCAGCTGGTCCGGTAATACTATCCTTTTATAGTAAACTAGTAGCTCGCCCCGGATTCGCACGGGAAAACAAAACTTTTCGGAGTCTATTCAATACAAACAAAAACACCTTTTTTTTTTAATTAAAAAAAAAACAAAATATTAAATCTATTTTTTTTCTTTGTATCGATAGCTCAGTGGTTAGCGCGGTAAGTTCGCATGCCGAAGGGCGTGTGTTCAAACCTCAACGAGCTTGAGCTGCCGGTGAAGGAAAACATCAAACAATCAAATCTTTCTTTATTTTTATTTTTTATTTTTTTTTATAGTTGACAGGCTAGTTGTTTGACCACAGCTCACCTGATGTTAAGTGAAGGTGTGGTCAAACAAGTAGTATAAATGAGTGCTATGTCCATAATCTTAAGCAGGATTTCCGGAAATGTTGACTGTAATTAACTTTGGCATTATGAAGTAAACAAAAATTCTGATTGCACATTTACGATGTCTTAATCAGTATGCTGGGGGTAGATGTATTCTAGAGTGGAGACCGCGTATTGGCAAACGTAGCGTAGGACGCCCTGAGACTTGATGGAGTGACGATATACCTACGTAGGACAGCTGGCGGTGGATGGAAGCGAAAAGCCGAAGATCGGGCTGAGTGGCGTGTCTTGGGAGAGGCCTATGTCCAGCAGTGGACTAATATAGGCTGATGATGATGATGAGTCGGTATGCAATACATAACATTATACATTTTCAAGTAATTAAAAAATACTTGTGTATAGATCTCTCCGACTGTGTTGTAGAGTCTGAAGATGAAGATGATACCCTGGTAACGGCGGGGCTTTCTAGTCCCCTGGGCGCGCTCAGCCCCTGGGGCAGCAGCCCTGACCTCACGCGGAGAACCCCCTTGGGCAGCGTGGACGGCCAAGACGGTAAAGTACCAGTTTTAAAGGAAACTTAATTCCCACAGGAGAACGATTACATGATGTATGTAAATATTTGTTTAAATATTTGTTTGTTTTAATTTGTAAAAGAAACTTAATTTAGCAGTCAAAAATCAAATATTTCTCTCTTTGCTTTCTTTATTGGTTGATACAGCTCACCTGATGTTAAGTGTTATGTGGTCGAAGATGGTAAATCACTTTTTTTTATTACAAAGTAACTGCGCCCGCGGTATTATTACCCGCTACATTATTTATTATTATTTATTATTTATTTTACATTAAAAAAAAAGGCACAGCTGGTTGGCGGTGTAAAAGAAAAGCAATGATATACATGAACTCTTGTTCAAGTGATTGCAGATGATAGCTGAGTGGTTATCAGGGTCGGTTCGCATGCCGAAAAGCGTAGGTTCAAACCCCAACAATCAGCTTGAGCTGCCGGTGAAGGAAAACATCGTGAGGAAACCACAGCATGGTGGTAGGGTACTTTGCTGCTTAGCTACCTACCCTCAAGTTAAAAATCTGCCGCCAAGCACCTAACGGTCTGTCCCGGCAGCCTCACTTGATAGCCAGTTTCATTCCAGGTTAGGTGTGCTTACCATCTTCGACCACTCCGTCAATTAACATCAAATGAGCTGTGGTCAAACACCTAGCCTGTTAAACATAAAAAAACACTTTCCTCTTTATAAGATGATGTAGATGACAACCGTATATAACTGTTAAAATAGTTTGACATGATATTGCGGACTTATTTGTAGCTGTCAATTTGCTATATGAAACGTCACTTTATTTTATTGTCAATAGTTTTCGCTGCGCATGCTAAGGGTTTATTCAGTTTTGCAAGTCAACCATAAAAAAAAGTGATGTTTCTCCAGGCGACAAGACTCCCACAAACGAAGAACAAGAGTCGTCTGCCGACAAGCGTCACTCCATGCTGTCCGCGTCGTCGTGGGGCTCGGAGCGGTCGCTGCAGTCTGCGCTGTCGGCGGCCAGCTCTCGGGGCACGCTCGTCTCGCAAGGCGGACACGTATACAGAAACGCGAGGCCCTACCGCAAGAACACACGCCCTAGGTACGTATGTTGATATTATAACAGTCGCTTTAAATTATCATACGATCTTTCCTGAGTATCGATAGCTGATTGGTTGTCTAATTTACTGTAGATGGTTGTCCTAGTTACTATCAACATTTATTTCGAGCATATATTTGTTCGAGTTGTTGTCGTCAGTTGTTTGGGTTCAAATTGTGGTTGGTGATTGTTTGCATTCAAATAACAATTGTGATCAGTGGTTATCTAGAATACGTTAGCTGGTTGTCCATGTCTCTCTATAATGCCTGCCCCGTCTAAGGACTCGGAACGTTTGCTGCAGTCGGTGCTGTCGGTGGACAATTCGCGTAGCATGCACGTGTGCTGGCATGCGTTTCGCAAGGCCGATATGTCAAACAAAAACGCGCAATGCCCTACCGTAATAACACACAGCCTATGTACAATGTTAGTCATGTCATATGCGCTAAGTTGTCATAGGTTCTTGATGGTGGTACCAATAGGTGATTCGTCGCCAAATTTACTATTGATGGTTGTCTAATTTACCATTGTTGGCTATCTATGTTACTATTGATGGTTTTCTATGTCGCCATTTATGTTTGTCTAATTTACCATTGATGGTTGTCTAAGTTTTCATTAATGGTTGTCTAAGTTACCATTGATAGTTGCCTACGTTACCATTGATAGTTGTCTTTATTACTATTGATGGTTGTCTAAATCACTATCGGTGTTCGTAAACAGTTTGTTTGAGTTCGAACACTGCAGTTGTTTGGGGCCAATTTATTTGTTGATGGTAATTTAATGTTCATTGACTTGTTTCTTCATTCTGTTTCGTACGCCATGGAGCTCTGAACAGCCGCTGCAGCTCAGGTAACTCTCGTCTTGCGGGACGAGTAAGCATACAGAATTCCAAGGGCCTATCACGATAATATAACTACTACCTGTCAGACTAAAAAGGCTATGGTTTGTGTAATATAACAGTAATATAAGTCTTAAGTGTAGTAGCTACCGTTGCTTATATTTTATTAATTATTTTTTTGTTCGAAATAAGACATTGACATTAATATGACATTGACTGACGGACTGAATTTTTTTCCGTTTTAATAAAAAAATCCTTGTAGATGTGTCTTATTTTACTACCGATTTCGATGATGTATATGACTCAATTACGGGAAAATGTCAAATATGTATTTTTTCCTCATGACAGCAGTATTGTTGTCATTTAAGGCGCAAATTTTCTAGCAATAAAAACACTAGACATGTACGATCTGTGTTTTTTGGCCAATGCCCCACTGAGGGTGTGGGCTTTTTCGCCTTATGAGATGGGTGGGGCCTGTCAGGTCACCTGGATAAACTGGGAGCCACATATAGCCCGCTTGCCGTGGATACCTTCAGTAGAACGAAACTAGAGCATGTGTAGTGACACTGTGAAGCCACAGTAGAAACTAGGATTGCTTGTAGATTGCATGTGGCAGCTTCATCTTCGTCCGTGTTATCTCAAAGTGCTGACTGTTTTCCATCATTATCAACACTTCCATCTCACCTACTGGAGCTACTATGCCAGCAGCCCAAAGCCTCGCGCCTGTACTTCAAGGAACTGGGTTTGGCTCTGGTAAATGCTGGTAGGGGGAAATGAACAATACACTCCAAGCAGAACGTCTGTGTAGGACTGATCGCCCCCATTCCGAATTAAAATAAGGGTATGGTCTTAGTCCATCACGCTTGCCAAGTGCGTGTTAGTATACTTCACACATTTTTGAAACAATTGAAATTTCAAATATCAAGGTTTCATCTTCATTGGCAGCCCCATCGTTACACTAAGGTGTGACACAGTGAAAAGATGAATTGTAAAAAATAACACGGATTGAAAATAATGATTAAGATTGGGTTTGTTAGTGTACAAGAATGTATCTAGATTTCTTTCTTTCGCATGTCGAAGGGCGTGGGTTCAAACACCAACAATGAGCTTGAGCTGCCGGTGAAGGAAAACGTCGTGAGGAAACCATAGCATGGTGGTAGGGTACTTTCTAGTAATCGGCTGGCTAGCTACCACCCTCAAGTTGAAAATCTGCCGCCAAGCATCTAACGGTGTGTTCCGGCAGCCTCATTTGAGAGCCAGTTCCATTCCAGGTTAGGTGTGCTTTACCATCTTCGACCACACCTTCACTTAACATCAGGTGAGCTGTGGTCAAACACCTAGCCTGACAACAATAAAAAAAAATCAGCAGTAAACTTTAGCGAACTGTAAAAATAGAGAAATTGTCAAAGCGACGGTTTTCACACCAGAAGCGACGCCTGCCCAAGTTACATTGGCTCGTTAACCTAATCTCAACCGTATCAGAAGTCAGAGAAGTAGCAATTTCGTGTGTCACCTATGTTACATTATTTACCCTTTTTTTAACTTTCTGATTTATTGTTTTTATTTTATTGTTTATTAATTTACCTTATTGTTTTGTTTCAGTTCAGAGAAGTCGTTTTAAAGTATTATATTTCTGGTCAGTACGTAATTGCACAATAATTTTATCACTCTCTAGACGAACGCACAAAATGTAGTGCAAATAAATAATGAATATATTTATTTATACAATTTATTAATTAGATTAATGACAATGTGCCTTAACGACTGAGCATTGAAAGTGAGATTTGCATTTTATTTAGATTTGTTCCATTTATTGAAGAGAAAATTGAATTTGCTTTATAAATACCAATCTTTAATTTACAATCAAAATAAGTAAAAATTAAACTAAAGTCTATTGTACTTTTTTCGAAACTAAATGTGATGTCATCCTTTACTTACATATTTAAATATAAAATACAGGGTTATAAGCTTCTGGTGTACCGAACCAAAGGGGCTCATTTGATTTTTTTTCTCTATTTCAGAGATTTGCCCATAGTAAAAGTTGTTCATAATGATGAGTACAATAGCCCCTTTTCGGCTTAGTGCGCCCTAAGCTAATACCCCTGTATATAAATAATTAAAATTCAAGATAATCTTAGAGAAAAGTACAAAAGGTTGATTGTAAAACTCAAATTGGTAAATATTACTTTTAAAAAAAACTACGCGTATAAAAATAGTTTTATTTTCTTCAAAGCAGCATGATCAGCAAATTCCTAAAAGTACAAAGTTAATTCTAAAATGATAATTTTTAAAGTACAAAATTGCTAGTTATAGTAATATTTCTAATTTTATTAACATTCTTAATAGATAAAATCCATTCATATAACAATCCACTCGCTTCGCTAAAATACTGTATATCTCTACTTACATTTACGAAGTATCGGAATTTCGAAGAACTTAATCTCAATAATTTTATAAGCTTTGTAGCACAACGCGTGTTACCTTATTGTGATAAATGTACCCATTTCGTATAATAATTTAATTTTTTAAGCATAATTTTGTGATCAATTATTTTAACCTGATTAAAATTTACTTATATTATTTTTTGTTTGTTTGTTTTCTGACGTATAACCATATGATTTTAAGTTATTTAGGGGGAAAAAACGTAATTTTTCGAAACCATATAATTATAAAAAATAGATATCGAAGGACATTACACTCAGCGCTATGTAGCCCCAAACTAAGCGAAGCTACTACTACTATACTATGGGAACCAGATAACTGATAGAATACTTAAATACTTATTTTCCTTCTAAATACATACCTACAGAATACCGAGCGAGACACAGAACAAACATTTATGTACTGACTTTACTTTGACGTAATTTTAAGCTTAACTTTTTTTCTATTTTGCACGTCTTGTGAAGCCTGAATATAGAGATGCCTTTTAATGCCTTGAATTTATCACCACAAAATGTTTGTTCTGAGTGGGAATCACATCCTACAGCTCTTAAAGCTGATATACTACCAAATGAGCTGACAGGGCTGTCAAAATAGACTAGAACATTACATAAAGATAGGTATTTATTGTCTTACCGATTCAGTATTGATTACCCGCATAAATTGATTTTAATGCTGGTAATTGTATATACAAGATCTCTTTAGAACGAATGAGGTCATTTCAACACCAGAGGCAGAAATTATCGCAGAATAATTTTATACTGCATAGTAAGTAACAAACAACCCAATAAGTGTAAAGTCCCACGTTGGGCGCCAGCGGGCATGTTTGCGGCGACGCGGGGAGACCGAGGGAGGTAAGGAAAATACATATAACAGTATGGGGTGCCACCCGTCGTCGCGTCTCGCTAGTTGCGTCGCAGCGTCTGCCGCGAGCACTCGTCTGTGCGCCCGCGGAATCCGCTCGCCCATACATGACACTGGCACCGATTTATTTGTGAGTCACATTTGGTCGGTTATATAACACTTTTTTAAGTTAATTACTATATAATTTAAAAGTTAATAAGAAAATATTATTGATTAGCGTTGCTTATATTTATGTTCAATACGAGCTCTGTAGATGAAAAAAAAAGAAAATTGGCCTAGAAATAATGAGTATGTGTATAGATTGTGTCAAACGGTAATTTAGTGTCCAATCACATAGCACTCAGTAAGATCTACTAGCGAGCAACAGGAAAATTGCATGCCTTGACTTTTCCTATACATAATCGTAGACTTATCTAATGGACACCGGAACGGAACACGCTTTAGTGGGCAGGCTAATAGATATGTACCTATTCAGTAACTACGAAGTTGTCAATTTTAAAGTATTCAATCGAAAAACAGACAAATCAAAGTGATGCTCTCGCTCATTGAAAATTTACCTGCTTGTTATGTTAACCACTTTTATGGTTCGAACAGTTCCGATGCCCCCCTTAAGGTGGTACGATTTCCATACAAATAATTTTTTGCCATTTATGGACAAATGGAGCATAATTTTACTGTGAAATCACAGATACTGGCATTAGTGTTGGCCTTTATTTGCGGTAAATCACAATTGCTTGAATAAAACAGTAGATTATTAGCATAAAATCAAATTTATGAATTTACAGCCGTACGTTACGAACTATTGAATAATAATTTTTAATAACGTATTTATCAGAATATCTTTGTAATAAACTTCACGCTGTAGATGACAGAGCATTAATCCTTGGTATTTATTTTGTGTCTTTCGTAAATTTTGGTATAAAAGTTATTACTCTAAAAGAATAGATGATTGAAAAACATGTTTTTATAAATTCAGACAAGTATCCCTATTTTCCTTATTTCTCATTATCTACAAGAACGATTCCCAAGAAAAGATGTCTACCAAGAAATTATTTTAGTAATTTATTCAAATCTCATCACAAACCTAGGACTGTGAGTACTCGATAGTCAGGGATAGGTACATACTTCTGATATAACTTCTTGTTTTCCAATGAAATTGTTTTCAATGTAAATACGTCTTTAAATTAGCTTTCCTAGTGAGAGGCAATTCAAAAATTAAAACAAAATAGGGTGATCCACTTTGGTATTGTAGCTACATATCTATCTTAACATTCTATCTCAAATATAGTTATTTAGATAGAATGAATCTGTTTGTGCCGTGCCGGTTGAAACTTTAGGTCCGTGGGGGTCGGCCGCTCTCGATCTATATCGGGACCTGGCGTAACGTTGAGAGAAGGCTTCAGGTATCTACTTATGTTAAAAGCTTAGCATTGCCATCCAGCGTGGCAATGCTGCCAGCATTCTAGCCACATATCCCTCGTCTGACGGTCTTTTAGATTGTATATATATATATATTATTTATTTAAAAAGTAATGAGACGAACGAGACGCTCTTCTAATGGTAAGAGATAACGCCTGTCCATGACCATTGCAGCGGTACACAGAACTTTTAGTAACAAAACAAAGTTTAGGGCATCATTGCTTTGGCGCTCATTACTTAGAGACTTTCGATGGTTAATGGATTTGTAAATTATATTAATTTATCTACATCCAAAATGTAATTACACAACTCGACAGCTAAAAGATCAAAGAATTATTTACACTGAGTGACGTCTTGAAACACTGAAGTCCGAGAGACTTGCTAGTGTCTAAAATGTGCACGCATTTGCGTATACACGACTGTTTTTGTAGCGATGATAGCTCAGTGGTTAGCACTAGTGTTGCCCAAATGCAAGAACAAGACGAGACTTAGCCAGTCTTGGTCTTGGTCTTGCGCCAATACACCTGGTCTTGGTCTTGGTCTTGGTCTTGCGCTCCCAGTCTTGGTCTTGGTCTTGGTCTTGCAGCAAGAGTCTTGCAAGTCTTGCAATTACCTATTAGTCTATTACTATTTATTAAAGTTTACTTTAAATCTTAGAAAAACGTATTAGAATTGAAACATTGTGAGCTTGAATTAACATAGCCATAGTAAAGATCAAGCAGATTAATAAATAACTGAGGATTTGATAAGAAATTCGAAAAATCAACTGACCTATATGTCATTTTCCATGGAAGTAACTGTTTCTTAATAAACATTTATGATTTATAAGCTTACATTTGCTAAAACATGTAAAAAACAAATTAATTACAATAACTTGACTGTATTTTAAAGAACAATATCTGTCTAGAAAGAGATTGAACCCTCAACTTATATGAAATTTAATAAAAGAGTTTTACGATTTATCATTTATTTCAATAAAAAATAAAATACAACACAAATCAAACATAACAGTACACAACAGCTTTATCATTAGGTTATGTTACTTTATAATTTATATTTTTTTTTATTTTTTACTTTATATTTTATAAGTGAATGTTTTGGCGTACATCTATACTTATCTATACTAATATTATAAAGCTGAAGAGTTTGTTTGTATGTTTGATGACAGAAGTTTTAAAATAAATAAATAAATCCTGAACGTCACTATACCTCCAAAGTTACTATTCCTCGTGGACGAAGTCGCGGGCACTGCTAGTAAATACTTACTCTCATCATCTCTCTCAGAGATATTCGGGCTGGTAAGCAATACAAAACTCTTATCGCAGGCTTTTTATTTCATTAGTAGGTAAGTACCTACGCTTTTTATATTATTTTATTAGTTTTGTAGAATTTTTTTACACGTTTCAAGTATATTTAAAAGTGGCTACAATATTTATCAAACGGGTGATATTTGAACACTTTTTTGCTATTTTTTCTTGTAAAAACTTAAGAAATATAATGACTAAATGTACAATAATAGTACCTAAGTAATTAGTTTAAAACCATATAATCAATATTATAATATATACTTACTAGAATAAATTATTATGACATCTACTACCTATCCTTAACATTTTTTCCTATCATAATACTACTTGCGTGATCAGTATAATGTATTCATTTTCATTCTAAGCACTCTGAAACTTATTTATTCTTTGGAACACCTGTAGGTACTCTTAAAATTCGAAATTATTTTGCATGAGTATACCTACGCCCTGTGGCGGCAATCAAATAGTGTCAAATGTTGTGATTTCGGCGCGGCGGCAACGATTGTTGTATATGATTTCAAAAGAAGCCGCCGGCGCGTGTATCATAACCATGTACTTCCGAAAAGCGGCAAATTTCTTTGAGAAGTAAGTACAAAACCTTTGATGCCGCATTATCAAAGTGCCGATGGTTAAAACATAACTATGCATGCACTCAGTTTGATTTTAATGGATATTTTTTTATTCGCTATGTAGGTATGTTTATGGTATTAGTCGTAATGCGCATAGGTCCAGTTTTTCATATTCTTTGATACAGTTTTTTGCGTCTCATAGAATTCCTAAGCGTACCTATACACCTAACTACTCCGTGAAATAGCGCTAAGTCCTAGCTGCAAGACGCAAGAGTCTTGCAGGCTTAGTCTTGTTCTTGCTCAAGTCTTGCACGGTCAGTCTTGGTCTTGGTCTTGCTAAAAATACGCGGTCTTGTTCTTGGTCTTGGTCTTGCAAAAACGCAAGAACAAGACCAAGACTGCAAGACCAAGACTGAATTTGGGCAACACTAGTTAGCACGGTAAGTTCGCATGCCGAAGGGCGTGGGTTTAAACCCCAACAATGAGCTTGAGCTGCCGGTGAAAGAAAATATCGTGAGGAAATCATAACATGGTGGTAGGGTACTTTCTAGTACTCGGTTGGCTAGCTACCACTCTCAAGTTGAAAATCTGCCGCCAAGCATCTAACGGTGTGTTCCGGCAGCCTCACTTGAGACCCAGTTCCATCCCAGACTAGGTGTGCTTTACCATCATCGACCACACCTTCACTTAACATCAGGTGAGCTGTGGTCAAAAACCTAGCCTGTCAAACATTTAAAAAAAAAACACGACACAGCCACACTCTGGTTTTTTTATTTATATTTGGCCACCGATCAGTTAATAGCCACCATTTCGCTAAAGTGAGAATACTTTGACTGTAGCTAATGAGATTTATGATTCACATCGCCTTACCTGCCACACGAGTCACTTATGAGCGCGCTTTATTAATGTGCGCATGTTTTACAATTTATACATAGATATATGTAGACGTTTTCAACTTAAATTCGTAGCGTTTAAGGAAGATTTGTACAATAAAATAAACTTTTACTGACAATAAAATAGAGTAGGTAATAACTACATTCTAGGAAAGATTTTGTGACTATACTTCAGAATTTTATACGAAAGGAAAATGAACATTCTGCGCTCGGAAGCGTCTTTCCTTTTCGTACCTAATCAATATTATTTTAAGCTAGCTGCGCCCCGCGGTGTTACCCGCAACATGTTTTCGGAATAAAAAGTAGCCTATGTAGTAATCTAGGGTCTCGGCAGCCCCATACCAAATTTCATCCAATTTTTCAACAGTTTTTACGTGAAAGTGTAACAAACATACAAGCTTTCGCATTTATAATATTAGTAGAATGTCATTAAGAGTATTTTAAAATCTATTAATTGTTGGACACCAATCGGGAATAGTTGAAAAGCGTAGGGTTTGCTAAATAGATAGATACTCGAAGAACAAAATCACTTCCTTTTTGATTCCTTTTCATTTCATTTTATGTTTTTCTCGAAGAATTCATTACTAACTTGATACCAAGTATGTTAGGTACAAGCGGACGCCTCGCGGTTTCACTCGCGTAGTTCCCGTTCCCGTAGGAATACAGGGATAAATAGTATCCTATGTCACCCGGAGATAGTGTAGCTTCCAAACGGTGACAGATTTTTAGAAATCGTTCCAGTAGTTTCGGAGCCTATTCAATACAAACAAACAATCAAATATTTCCTCTAACTTATTTTATTTTTATTACGAGCGGTTTTAGTTGCCCTAGATCAGCGTGTCATCAACAAGTTGCGCCACAACGTGACTTCATCCGTCCATCGACCTCTATGCAGCACAAATGTAGCTTTATTATGACGTTCTTTGTTGCAACGTACCTACTACGGAGCTCGTATCGTGGGGTCTTGCGGTACTTTTCTTTCAATACACACAGTGACCTTTTAGCTTTGGTCTCTGCATCTTATCACATCATACTTATATGTATGAGTGTATCTAGGTTCCCACTTGCCTTCATAACAGTTGCACGGATTTAGAAGAAATACAAAGAAAGAAAGAAAAACATTTACTTTTTCCCTACAAAATACTAGACACAACAACAGATAAGTACAAACAACACACACAAAAATAAAAAGATGCAGATTAACATAAAAACAACAAATTTGAAAAGACAGTAGGTAAGCGGGTTATCGCTGCAGTGACTAGTGCATTACCAATGAAAAAAAGGCCAGTGCTCAGCAATTGTGCTGGGGATTACTCCACAGCGCTGATTTTCAGCACTGACCAATTAATAAAAACAAAATAAATACGGTATTTAAGTAGCTTTTGTTTGTGAACGTGAGTTCACTTTAAGGTCATACAAGTACATTACGTTTCGTATACGTTTATTACTGCAATCAATCATCAGTCTAATGTTGTGGCACATATGTTTCAATTTAGCGGAGCAAACTTATGGCGGTCTGTCTTGACTTACAAATATTTACAAATTAAATCTCTTATTAGGTCTAGAATAACAAATGTTAACTAACTTTTTTTTTAAATAGCAAAAGCACCATGTGATAATCCTATGTAAAATATGAAATAAAATAAATTACCTACACCTATTTATTCTCATAAATAATTTCTTGATATTTTTTTTATGTAAGTACCTACCTTATGTCATGTGCAAAACGTAATTTTCTTATCGGAGGATATAAAATCACCCGAAGGTCCGTCATAAAAGCAACGACGCCGTAACAAGTATAATGGCCGTCACTGGCAGAATTAGACCGCATATAAACTAGTCATGGAACAGTAGCGAGCCACTAAGCTTGTTATTAATCTATTATGTGGAGTCAGTGGCGGCTTTAGGGGATGGCAAGTAGGGCAAACGCCCGGGGCCTCGCTTTTACAGAGGCCTCGCGTCCTCGTAGAAAAAAGTCTTTACCATATATGTAATTATGTATGTGTATCTCGCGCCTCGCACTTAACAAACACCTCGAGTTTTGGCGGGAACGCGGAGGAGTCGTGTCACCCCGGTGTATTTTTTCCAAAACTGGTGTTTTGTCGAGTGTTTAAGCATAAAAATGGTGGTGTTTTATTCATTAAGTGCCGAATCTTAAGCGCGAGTGTGGGAAAATGATATAATGTGGTGAAACATGACTTTTCGTGTTGCTTCCAAAACTCCATCGAAGCTTTATAGTAAAGTCACCACTAAGTAGTGGTGACTTAAAGCATGACCGGACTTTACTGACATGGATTGTACTTGACCAAGACTGGACTTTGACCTTAATTATAGCTACGAAGCTACTTATTAAACTTGAATATATAAAACACTTGACACTGGCAAATGCTCAAAATGCGGCGCCAAAACCAATGGAAAGAAAACATGAAACCTGCTGAACGCACGGTTTCATTATTAGTGCAAGCATGTTACGGTCACTCGAGCACTCGAACTATTTTTTTTGTAAAACGGACTCGAAGAAAAAGGGCCTCACAACAGCTAAGGCCGCCGCTGTGTGGAGTAGTTACATTACTCGACGTCATTGTTATAATAATATAAAGATATTCGTGTAATTAGATTGGTATTAGATTCAAAACAGTTACGCTGCTGTCACTGCGTTTTTAGCGTAGGAAATAATAAATCTGTGTGTATTTTATTCAGTACTAGCGGATGCCTCGAGATTTCACCCGCGTAATTCTCGTTTCCGTGGGAATACAGGTATAGAAAGTATCCTATGTCACTCGGGGATAATGTAGCTTCCCAACGGTGAAAGAATTTTTGAAATCGGTCCAGTAGTTTCGGAGCCTATTCAATACAAACAAAGAATCAAATCTTTCCTCTTTATAATAGTATAGACTAACTAAATGCTTGAAACTTCTTTTTTTTGGCGTCGCACTTTGTGCTTATGCCAGTGTCAAATGTTTCGATATTTTAAGTACGATAAGGTAAATCAAGTAAAATAAGTCTGAAGTTCTTGTCAAAGTCATACGAAGTAAGTCAAGTTGAAGTCTGGTCATGCCTTAGTTAAGTAGTGGCGACTTTACTTCTTCAAAGGTGTTTTGAAAGCAACTCTAAAAGTCATGTTTCACCCCATTAACACTTCTTCACGCTCGCGTTTATTAATCGGCACTTTAAGAATAAAATAAAATAAGTTATTAAATAATGTTAATCAGTATTGATTTCTATGAAGTGATTGAAGGCTAGGTGTGTTTTACCTATAATATAATTTCTATCAAGTTGTTTCGATTTCATTCGTCAAATCAAAAGAATCAAATTGGAAACATTTTGTAATACTTTAATAGACAGAATATTTTTATAATAAAACGGTGACAAATTCTAACCGAAATACCAACCGAACGAAACTCCACATCAAAATTTCAACAATCTCCAATTGGATTCAATTCTAAGTAACAAGTTGTATAAAATCAGGTTCATGATACTTACCTACTAATCAAGAATATTAAGCTTTATGGAGTGAGTTTTATAGGGGGAAAAGGGTGTTGCAAGAAAAGGTGTTTGTGGCTCGTATTACGGATAAACCTAGTTTCTGAAATATCCTGTTTACTAATGGCCTTCTGACCCGGCCAAGTTTTGCTCTATATTTTTTAGAGTGGCCTTTCTTAGAAGCAGGTAAACTTTGGCGTGGCCCAATGTCTAGCAGAGTAGAAAAGGTCGAGTGAATTAGACGAAATACTGATCAAAAGAATTGCGAGAGACCTCTTTGTTTCGATATTCGGAGTAAACGCCTTCTACGCGTCATGTCTATGTATTGTTTTTTTGCTGTATGTTTTTAGCAGTTTGCCAAGCACCTCACGGTGCCAAGTACCTAATAGTTTTTTTGGGCAGCCTCACTTAAGAGCCAGTTTCATTCCAGGCTAGGCATGTTTTACCATCTTCGACCACACCGTCTGGGTCTTAAGTATCGGTACGCACTATTAGATGCTTGGCGAAAGATTTTCAACTGAAGGGTTGTAGCTATCCAGAGTATCCTACCACCATGATATAGTTTCCTCACGATGTTTTTCCTTCACCGGCAGCTTATTGTTGGAGTTTGCACCTACGCCCTTCGGCATGTGAACTGACCGCGCTAACCACTAAGCTACCATCGCTACAAAACATTCTCAACATCGCTACTAATATAAAATTACTTTTATTGTCTAAGCACTATACAAGTATGAGACATTGTTCTACTAGTTATTTGTTTAACTATCTTTGTGAAACTCAAATATGTAACTAAATTTTAACAGATCGATCGGCTTGATTGATATTCCAATTGATAAATGAATGAACACTGTCATCAATTGTGCGCTTCCAAATGGTTGATTGATGTTCAACACACTGTTGTAGCGACTGATATCAGAGATATCGTTCAATTTATTCTGTGTTACGATTCGTGTACCATGAATAAATTACGTAAAGCAACAAAAAAATGTTTTATTGCTTCATTTAATTTCTCACGAAAAAGCTACGCTACTGTGAACCGTATTGCGCTGAAATAAGATATGCGATCTTTTTTGTAAGTGCCTAATTTGAATGACATTATGAAATTCACGGTACTGTATACGGTATGCTGTTCGTCTATAGAACAATCTTGATCAGAATTATAAGAACATTTATTTATTAAACAAAATAAAAAAACCTTAAATTAATACTATTTACAAAATGTATACAAAAAAACTTAGTCTAAAAATCCGCCAGAGGAGGGATATGTGGCCAGCATGCTGGCAGCATTGCCACGCTGGATGGCAATGCTTAGCTTTTGACCAAGTAGATACCAGCATTCTGGTCACCTGAAGCCTCCTCTAAACGTTTGAACAGAATTATTAACTTACTAATGCTGGAATTAATTTTATCTCATTCTAAATTTTAATTTAAAAAAATATTAAACTCTTCTTCATACTGAAATAAATACGTAATAAATAATTATTTTAATTTCAAGATTTCCCCCCTTTTTTATTGATTACGTTTTTTATTAAAATACTTTGTTATGCAAGTTCACACAATCTCTTTAATTTAGAATAGTGTCAAATTACTTAACACCAAAAACGAAAATGAAAGGGTTTTATAATTTTAGTGTCGCGCTTCACAGGCATGTGAAGTGAATGTCAAAGTTCGTAGCGATGCCTACGCGGCCTACAGCGTAGATGTAGCAGATTTTAACGGCTCTATATAATTCGGAAAGTTGAGCTTTACAAAACGGTTTTATCGAAAATGTTCTTGAATTTAGTAAATTATTCGGTAAATTGAGATCGAAAGCAATTTCATAATCGCTAAGTAATTATTTCAACCACTTCATTCGATTTATTGCATTACAAGTTTATTGGATGGATTTTTTAGTGTATTTATTTATGTTGTGTCTGAAATGTAACTTAATGTTTAATTTTTTTTTTAAACTTGTTTTACTTTGTTATTCTAGTGATTCTCGTTTTTTGTAATTCAATTCAATTTATGTTATAAAAATATCATGGAGACTATGTAATAGTTTAAAAATGTAGGTACTTAATTGCGTAACAGGAACAATTAAATACTTTGAACACCTTTTTATGATTTCGCTCAAATCTTGGTAATAAATAATTAATCAAAATAGAACTCAAGTTGAATCGTGGCAGCTGTAACACAGGTATTAGTACACCTGCCAACGAAAACCCAAATTTATACTATTTGTAATAACATACTTACTACTAGTTTTTTTGTGGTTAAAATAAATTAGAAATTAATTTAGTAAGTAGCACTTTGTAATGATATAATATGCAATAAATTAAATTAAAAACTTGCCAGAGTTATGGCTGGGAAACTATTATAGTACCTAATTGGCAACATTTTCAAAGTCTGATTTCTATGCTAATTAAACTTTGAGTTTCTTTGTCGCCTTAACTGACATTTTATATTTTTCATCAACCTTAGACTTCCTTGTTAGTTCATTTTATGGAACATCTGCTCCAAGAGCTGTATGGCATGGGTTCGATTCCCACCAGAACAAACATTTATGCGGCGATAAATGTTTGTTAAGTATGTATTTACCTACAAACAATAAGTAAATAAGTAATCTTTATTTACAACGCCATCTGACCCCAAATTAAGCAAAGCGTGTACTATGGGAACCAGATAACTAATAGAATACTTTTATATCTTGTATCTGGTTCCCATAGCACAAGCTTTGCTTCGTTTGAGGCTAGATGGCGCTGTGTGAAATGTTCTACGATATTTATTTATATCATAAGGTATGTCTGTTACTTTCGTTTTTTTTTTCTTTTAATTTGGCGATTATCTCTAGTAACTGAGTAATGCTGTCTAGGAAGGAATCTATTTACTACAGATTTCAATACATATACGAGACGTACATACGAGTATTTTATGGCTAGATACTAAAGATATCACTCCAACGTTATTCCGGACATGTGACATCCTACGACATATCAAGATCTCACGTTTAGCCTCTACAGAAGTTAGCATAGACACTAAGAAGTTTCATTAATCTGTCAAGAAATAAACCTACAAATTCAGCTTTATAACTGACGTCATTGGAGAAGTAATTTGCCGTAATTTTTCCTTGCGTCTTTGGGCCATGAATAAATAATTTTCCATCTTCTTTAGTGGTTTCTGTTTTTGTATTGTTGCCGGATGTCGTACGATATTTTAGACAAATATTATTATTTCTATTTTTTTTCTAGAACGTAAATCACAAATCGGTAAATCGTGACGTATGACGTATTGATGTATTATTCACTTTTTTATGAAATAAATCTACGTTTGACAACCTTTTTTTTTCTTAACAGTGACAGGCTTTGACCACAGCTCACCTGATGTTGATGTGCTGGACCAATTTCTATAATTGTTTTGCCGTTGGGAAGCTACATTATCCCCGGGTGACATAGGCTACTTTTTATCCCTGTATTCCTACGGGAACGTGAACTACGCGGGTGAAACCGCGAACGTCCGCTAGAAGATAATTTCGATGTGAAAAATTGCGTTAGTTTAAATTGACAAAGTTTTCCGAAGCTGAAATCCCGATCATAGACACATATTATCGTAGTATTATTCTAATTAAGTCAAAATGTACGGAATTTTTTTTGACAAACGTCTGTTACTTCAAGGTAGTTTCTGTTGGCCAAATGGATATTAGTTCTAATCACGATGTAGAACTGTGTAATCCAAACCGATTGCAGGTCAGGTACCTGGCCGGCTGCCAAAGCCCCAGACGGGTCGATGTGGCGTCGGGTCGAATTGATTTTATACTTTCGACTGCTCGTTTTGATGGCGCGTCTATGGAACAGCTGATATGTTTCTAGGGGAGTGTGCTCCATAGACCGCATCTTTACTTTACATCAGGTGAGGTGGCGGTCAAAAGCAATGGTCAATTGCAATTTTAAAAAAATCACGATTTCAGAGCCGTGGCCATGGCCATAAAAGTTGTTAGCTTAAGATAGCTTATACTTGTTTTGAGCCTTCCACATAAATTTGCTCACTCATCTACACACGCACACACTCACTTACACAAACACACACTCACTCACACACATACTATGCATGTAGAGATATCCTAAGATATTTTCTTTTTTTTTATTCTCTTTGGCAACAAATTGGCATCTATAGTATTATAAAGAGCAAAGTTTTGATTATTTTTTTGTATTGAATAGGCTCCGAAACTACTGGACCGATTTCAAAAACTCTTTCACCGTTGGGAAGCTACACTATCCCAGGGTGGCAAAGGCTACTTTTTATCCCTGTATTCCCACGGAAACGGAAACTACGCGGGTGAAACCGCGAGGCGTTCTCTAGTTATAATATAAAATTTACACTAGTAATTTTTCATGTTTTGTTTTTATATCTTTAGCTTTTTTAAATATGCTGGGCTGATTTATTATAAACAAAAACCAACTGTCTTAGACTAATTTGTGAGTCTATGAGTCGCAATCAACGTATTTATGTCGAATAAAAAAAGTTTTTATTTATTCATAATGATAAGTGCAATAACCTCCTTTTGAGCGTATCCTATGATAGGATAACCCTGTAGGATAAGATATTTTTCATCTCAATATTTTGCTTGTGAGCACAATATTAATGTTCTAAAGAGTTTTAAACGAGTTTCTAACTGTAAAGGGTAAAGTTGAGTCGGGAGTTCTTCATCAATTAACCTACATAGCTAGTACATGTTATATCTATTGGCAAAGTTTTAATTACATTCATAGGAAAAAACTTTTAGGGCGATAAAATCAACGAAAATAACAAAAAAAATTACCCCGTGGAGAGTTGAAGTTCTCCAAAACTTTTAATTTAACTTTTGCCGTATTACTCACGTTTATTTATTTACTAGCTGCACCCCGCGGTGTTACCTGCTACATGTTTTCGGGATAAAAAGCCTCCATACCAAATTTCGTCCAAATCCGTTCAGTAGTAAATGAATACTATTTTTGTACAAAAAACTTAATCTAAAAATCCGTCAGAGGAGTGGATATGTGACCAGAATGCTGGCAGCAATGCCACACTGAATTGCAATGCTAAGCTTTTGACCAAAGTAGATACCAGCATTATGATCACTTGAAGCCTCCTCTAAACGTTGGAAAACATTTAAATCAGTGCCAACATATTAACTGAACAAACATAACCACAATTTCAGCTAAATAAATTACCCAAGCACACAACAAACATTCATTACAATAATGGAAATTAAATAGGGCTCCCTAACAACTCTAGTAGCATTGACTGAGTGTCTGAACACTTTCGGTGGGTGCTCGAGTGTCCGAACAGTGAACTTTGAGTGTCTAGTGTGATCACGGCCGGTGAGGGGAGACGTTGAGGCCTGGTGTAAGATGGAAGATAATGCTGCTCAAGACACATACAGGTGAGTAAATTTTTTACTTAATAATAACATCTAGAATAATCTTAAACATCACTGTGTTTCGGTTTCAAGTGTATCTAGTTCCGAAACTACTTTGAGATTGTATTTACACAAAAAAAAGTCTTCTATCAGTTATCTAATTTCCATAAACTTTGTTTAGTTTAGGGCGAGATGGTGCTGAGTAAAATGTCCTCCGATATACATTTAATTTATTCAATAACGTAAATATTTAGACGCCAAATGTTTACCAAACCGTTTCCATCCTAAAGGCGAATCGTTGTTGGAGTTTCCTTTAGGCCTAAATCAATACAAACACCACTGAGGGACATACGTGGCTTTTAACTTCACAACCTAAAAGCAACCGTACTTTGAAAGTAAACAGATCTTGAGATCTTAAATCAAAATGATTTATTTTAAGTTTTGAAGCGATGATAGCTCAGTAGTTCACACGTCGAAAGGCGTAGGTCCAAACTTCAACAATGAGCTTGAGCTACTGGTGAAGGAAAATATCGCGAGGAAAACATAACAGTAGATTATTAGCATAATTACTGTTTTATTAAAAAATCATAAATTATTCATAAATTTTGTTTAATGATTTTAATATACTGTTTTATTCAAGCAATTGTGATATACCGCAAATAAAGACCAAAATAAATGCCAGTAGTTGTGATTTCACTGTAAAATTATGCTCCATTTGTCCATAAATGGCAAAAAATTATTTGTATGTTAATCGAACCACCGATAATCTTCGGTTACAGAAAATAAGATTTGAATTTTATAACTCTAATGAGATATTTAAATAGAATTATTATTACCATCTAATCCATCTAAGTGTAATGTTTAAATTGAATCTCGCTCAAGTTTCATTCATTATGATAATCATGATTCAATTAACTCGTTTCCTGACGCCTTAGGATGTACAACCTGGTTTAAACGGAGACGCCATTAAATTACGCATTAATTTGTTAAAGCAACCCTTGCTTCTCCATTACGTTACACGTGGAAGGTTCAGGACAAGTTACGACTACGGTTTCGTTCAAAATTTACACGTAGGTACGTCTAAATTAGGTTTAAAGAATCTGTATTATCAGTAAGATATTACTGTCACTTATGACGTGATAACATGGATTTAAAAATTATTACATTCAATCTTAAACAATGCATTTAAATTTAACGAAAACAATATAAAGTCATGTCAGCGTGTCTAAAGTATTGTGAGATGAAAGCGTGCAAGGATAAAGAGATTGGTAATAGTGAACTTGAACTTGGAATGTTTGATTGATTATTTATTGTGACACATATTCGCAATAATCATTCAACATAATTTTGACTTTATTCATTGTTAAGCTCGTGTTTAATAGAATTTTATTTATGTTTATTTATTATTTTTATTATTTTTTTATTTAGTAATTAATTAATGACTTGAGTTTGTATAGCAATAACGTGATTCCGATGTATATTTATTCACTCTTTATTCAATTAATTTATTTTGATAATGTTGACACTCACACATTTTATTTTGACTATATAACTACTATACCTATTTTAATATGTATTATTTTAAGGACTATTGTAATTGGCATACTGTGCCGTTTTAGTCTAGAAACAATAAATATACTAGCATAGCTTTACAAAATTTGAGGCAAAAGATTAAAATTAACTAGGCCCGTTCATCGCACTCATATTAACAAATTACTTAATTACTTTGTGTTTGTTTTGTTTTGCACACTTACAACTAAATAACATCTACAATAGGACTTTGTTAGACTATTTTCTACTAAGCATTATCTTGTTGAGCATTTTTATGTTTTTTTTTATGATTAACAGGCTAGGTGTTTGACCACAGCTCACCTGATGTTAAGTGACGGTGTGGTCAAAGATGGTAAATCACACCTAGCCTGGAATGGAACTGGCTCTCAAGTGAGGCTGCCGGTACACACCGTTAGATGCTTGGCGACAGATTTTCAACTTGAGGGTAGTAGCTAGCCAGCCGAGTACTAGAAAGTACTCTACCACCATGCCAAGATTTCCTCACGATGTTTTCTTTCACCGGCAGCTCAAGCTCATTGTTGGGGTTTGAACCCACGCCCTTCGGCATGCGAACCGACCGCGCTAACCACTAAGCTATCATCGCTACGAACGGCTATTATAAGGGAAGTAAGTAGTTTTTGGCGAATTTGAGCAAATTTAATTTGTTCGCAAGTTTTAAGTTTTACTGACAAATAGGTTTGCGTTTGAGCCCAACCTGTTTTGACGCTAAGCAAAGAAATGACACCAATTCACTAGATAACTTAATTATGTTGATTGAATTAAAAACAAAATTCTTTGTTGTCGCAGCTACTAAAAGTTCATGTTATCTAAAAACATTATTATCAAGGTCGCCCATTCAACCCTTAAAATATTTCTTTTGATCCTGTCAAACCTTTTCTCACATTGAAAGGGTCCGAAGGCCCAAGGTCGGCGGGCGGTATCGATCTCAAACTTGGGGCGATGGGAGCCCGTAGAACGGATCCTTCATTCAGAAGAAAACACGAGGTATTTAGCTCACGATGTATTTCATTCAAATATATGTAGGTATATATTACTAGTAATGTTTTTAGAATATAATGCTCTTCGTTTGAGATTACAATTGATAACCTTTTTAATGGCTTTGTGAAGTTATTAGGTATGAGAATGGATTTAATCACAATGGGGGTTTCAGTGGAATTGGTTAGGATTCCAATTTCCCCATACGTGAAAATTACACAATTTTTGTTAAATGACTAAATTTCACTATTTTTTTAATAGCCATTACTTGAAACAAAATGAGACACTCCAAAAAAGTTTTATTTATAAAGATTTATTTAAAAAAAAAGTAATAGAAAAAACGATGTAAGTGTACGCCCCTCTCAGTTCAAATAAGATTTGATAAGACTTGACCTTTCCCTTTCCTCATTTTGAGTTCACGTTATTATTATGTTCTTACATGATCAATAATCCTATTATGTACTAAACTCTATATCTAAGTATGCGTAATAAAATAAGAAAAAGAACATTTCTAGATTCTATAAAACATTAAAAGGATATTATCTATTAAACAATCCGTAGCAAGGAGCGTAGTAAACTACGCCATTGCTACGAAAATAGAAATTTGAGCTACAACCGCTACGCAATCTAGTACGTTACAAATCGACCTATAACAATCTTCTTTGTTTCTTTTAATTTTTCTGAGACAAAGAGTTTCAATATGATGTAGTGATATTGAGAATCTCACTTTTGCTGATTTAACTATAACCAACTACTTATAGTGCCGTTTGACGAACTATTTCTCGTGGTGGTAGATTTCCTTAGCAGAAGGTCGTCTAGGTACCACCACAGTACCAGTTATTCGCCGCTAAGCAGTAGTGTGTTAACATTACCGTGTTCCGGTTCGAAGGGTACTACTGTAGCTAGCGAAATTAAATAAATAAAATAAAGTAATGAGCACCAAGGCAGCGATACCCCGGACTTTGCTTTACTCAAAGTTCTGTGTATCGCTGCAATGGTCATAGACAGGCGTTATCTCTTACCATCAGGAAAGCGTCTCGTCTCATTAGTTTTTACATAAAAAAAACTAACGCGCCGTACTAAATACGTCTTCAAGCATTGATTAGAGTTAAATCGCTGCATTGAGATTAGATTTTGCCGAATGGAAACATTACATAAATCGATTAAGATTTTACTAAGTCCACCAGTAAATTAATACAGAATAACCATTAACCATTTACGTTTGTAACTAGAAGTGTATTTCCGAAAGCGAATAACTCGTCGGCCATGGATACTAAAAGTCCTTAGTTTGCCCGTGCACTTAGAATCGATTCTGTCTCATTATTCGCTACCATAAAATAAGTTATCAACTTGCCCGTATCATCAGTCCACCGCGATAAATAGAGCTGTAGCACAGTATAGTAGGTCTCAATATAAAATGACGTCGAACGGTAAGGTTACAGTAAGTTAGGACCTGAAAACCACCACGTTTGACCCTCAATTATATACACCTTCTGACTACATCGCAAACAACGTCACTGCTCATCAAATATCATTTTCAATACGTTTCAGGGCTTGTCGTAAACCGATCCCTCAGCGCAAATAAACACATTACCCACAGCCTATCTCGGTTTGATTGGCTGCACAGTGGCTTGAAATTTCATTTTCATTTCCGCCTCCCGCCCTCAACAGATCAGGTACCACAACAGAAAGACAACTTCGAGACAGTTGAAAGCACCGTAAGTAAAAGAAAACTATCAATTTACTTCTGCAGGGTAACCGTTTTGCGTGGATTGAACTGCGATGTCAAAGCATAACAATTTCGCGAAAAATGTTAACAACTAAATACAATGTTATTGCACAGGTGTATTGTCATACAATATTGTATAGGGGCTAGTTATTTTGGAAACTATTCCCATTGGTAGTGGCTTTTTAGATTTAATATTTTTAATTTATAAAATAATTTCGTCTTATTAAAATTAAAATCATGATGGATGGCAGGGGCGGGGCCGAATAAATCACCGTTGTCGAGGACGATCACTCTTTACAGTCTGGTGACGCTGTAGAGGCCATCTGCGGCCAACAGCAATAGTCATTCAAAAAAAAAAAAAATTACGGTCACTCAGTCTCGACCAAGCGCTCGAAGAGTCAACACGTCCTGAGGATGCCTCGTGTAGAGGCGAAACACGTGTCGACAAGTGGTTACTGCAGAGAGGAGGATTCTTGATTATTTTAATTAGATTTTTTGTAGTTTTAATTTTATATATTTGTCAAATTAAGAATATTTCTAAGTTTATGAGTTCTAGATTTTAAGTAAGATTAGGGTTTTTTAATAAATAAGCAGTGTAAAATTAGTTAAATTTAAGTCTCCTCGTCACTGTTGGAACTGGAACGACGGTTAAGCGGAAATAAACTAAATATAAACATTGAACATTCAAAATGAACTTCCGCAAAGTAACGCCTGAATCAATCAATTATTTAATTGATTTTATTATCAGTTTTTAGGGTTCCGTACCCAAAGGGTAAAATTACGGGACCCTATTACTGAGACTTCGCTGTCCGTCCGTCTGTCACCAGGCTGTATCTCAAGAACGGTGATAGCTAGACAGTTGAAATTTTCACAGATGATGTATTTCTATTGCCGCTATAACAACAAATACTAAAAATAAATATTTAAGGGACGCTCCCATACAACAAACGTGATTTTTTTTACAGATAATGGTACAGAACCCTTCGTGCGCGTCTGACTCGCATTTGGGCGGTTTTTTTTTTCAAATTTTACTCTTAAAACCCCAAACCAAATACAGTGCTATATGAACCAAAGACCTGACTGACTTTTTTTATTAGCAATTACGCTAGTTTGCCGATACGCGGTCTCTTCTTTATAACATGACTGTCCCAACGGTAGATGTACATCCAGTACATTACAGTTATTGTATAATAGACAACGATCGGAGTGCATTAAGTAGCTATGAAATTGTGACAAAAAAATTTCAAGTAACTGAATACTATTATATAATACTATTTCATTTTCCAATAAAGGCTCGGCACCAATTTGCCGAAATGGCCTCATTAACCGTTTTCTATTTTCGGAAACCTTCACTACGGTTAAGTGCTAACTGCTTAAGGTAACTTTGTCATTCTTGCTAATTACTTAGTTTGAACTTGAGTACCAACGCTTGTCTTTTGTTACACAATTTCTGGAGCGGGAATTCTTGGAGAACCGTAGTAGTGTTTGTGAGAACTCGCAGAAAATTAAGTCGAAAATGTTCAAGTAAAAGTAATGAAACGAACGAATCGAGATGGTAACAGATGCGCTCATGAGTGCGATATCCAGAACTTTTGTATTTTTGTATAACTACATTATAAATCTTGTGTCACGGTGTTTGTGGTCGCACTCCAACGAAACGTATTGACAAATTCTTATAATTTTTATGTATATTTGGTAGGTATGAAAATAGGTCATAAAGTATATTGCATACCGCACTACGTGATTAGTTACTTTTTATCACGAAAAAATGTGCCGGGTAACAGCGCGGGGCGCAGCTAGTATTATCAGATGATGCTCGTTGGTAAGCGGATAACTTGACAACCGCTGAACTGGTTTAGATGATTCTTTTTTTTAAATGATCGTAATATTTCTTATTTAGAATAAGTACAATAAATATCTAAAAAGCTACATGCTTGATATTCCAAAAATTCGAAGTAAGTGGTTTGATTCCAGCTCCTCCGCTAGATATTAAAATTTGCTGACCGATTGGATGTACCGTGTTGGGTACCTTCAAGTCGCGAGTGAATCGGTTTCTTCTAGGCAAGTGTGCTCCACCGTAGACCGCATCTTCGCTTAACATCAGGCGAGATGGCAGTCTAACGCAAGCCTATACATTATTTAAAAAAAGGTACTTCAAAAAATAAATAAGTAGGCACTTTAAAGGAACCTATAGCATTCACATTTTTGGCTCGACCGTGAGCACAAGGTCGGTCGGGTCCATATTGATCCGTGCCATTCTCCAAAATCAAGGTCCTATGGGATGCGGGCCCGTCCCGAGTCGCGACCCACATCGGACTTGCGTTCCACATAGCTAATATTCCGTTGAAGATTTCATTCACATTTTTGAGGTAAACGTAGCTTTTTAGTAAATAAGTGAGGGAAATTAGGGAAATTATTCAAAGGCATAGATCCCTTTGAATAGATTACTGATAGAATACTTATATTTTTGTGTAAATACATCCGAAACACCCAGACACAGAACAAACATTTATGTTGGTCACACAAATGTTAGCTCTAGGTGTAATGGAAACCACGCCCCAAAGCTCAGGTATCAGAGGTACCATATGAACTAACAGAGCAGTAAAAAAAAGCTTCACTGATTTTTATGCCAAAAAATAAACTTTTCAAGGATACGAGTTTTGGGAACAATAAACAAAATGTAAAGGGGAATTGTGAATAGCAACCTAAGCGACCTTGGCTCTTGCAGTCCGTCTTACTCGACCCTTGTCAGGCCTCCGCAGATATCAAGAAATAAAGAACTAGATTATTCCTTACATTATCACTGCTTTTTTGTTTGGCCTTATATTTGGTGCGTGTGTTGTCAACAATACATTCACGTTATTGTGTTTTTCATCGTCAACAATTAAATGCTTCTTTTTAAGCTATTGCATAGCTTCTATCGCGGGCCTTGTGTGGAGATACGGCTCTTTCCGCGTTCCAGCCAAAACTCCAATTAAATGCTACAAACCCCTACTGAACAAAAGGAGTCTCCGAGGATACAAAAAAATGTATTTGCATGATTGGTTCACTGAGTTTCAGCCTTTTGGGGCAAATAATTCCTCAACCGAAACCAAATTGCCAATCCCTAAACGGGAAATAAAATTGCGGAAAAAATACTCAAAGTATTTCGATTTTAACCATTATTTATGGTCCATTAAGCCGCAGACCCCGAGTAAACAGCTGTGCCTACAGGTCACAGCTGAACTATTCTTTAACCTGTGATACAGTTATATGGTAACTGTTATTTAACTGTGGCACAGTCACGTAGTAACTGTTATTTAATATGTGGCGCAGGTGTATTGATCGAGACCAGACGCCCTTGAACTGCTGTAAATGTTTCTATCTTCCTGACTCGAACAAACATCGCTTGGATTTCTGTGAAAATCCCCCCTTAAGCAGTTTAGGGATTTCAGAGGCGCGAAAGCATTTGAAGTTGATGAGAGATAACACTCTTTTTCAAGTTTGTGTCGTTTCGAGTAGGTTTACGATATAAATTTGGTAAAGACCGTAAGCTTTCACTGTGAACAACTTTTGCAGAACTAACCATGAAATGGTTAAACTGTTTCGTACATTTGGTTGAAAGTCAATTTTTTCTATGGAAATCTGGTATTTTTCCCCCGACTTCAGAGTTATGCCTATAGTAAAAGATGTCATAATGATATCCCCTTTCGGCTTAGTGTACCCAAACCTTACAGCTTTATATACATTATTAGCTATAAAGAATTTTAACGTATTAAGGTTAATGTAGATTTTATTACGTCTAAATTTTGATTACCTACCTAATTTTATGAGAAAATTGCTACGACATTATTAGAGTGGCGGAAATGGTGTTATAGCTCGTAGACTCCGCTGTAATATGGCAGTCTTTAATATATTTTGTATATAGTTTATCTATTCAACAAACGTAAAAGATTTTATTCCCCTTCAATGAAAAGATTACGTCAAAACTTCTTAGCTTTCATCAGTACAGTATCCTTTACTTGCGTCTCAGGTGTAGGTTTAAGGAGTACCTTTTTTATAGTGGACAAACTAGGTGTTTGACCACAGCCCATCTGATGTTAAGTGACGGTGTTGCAAAAGATTGTAAAGCACATCTAGCGTGATATGGAACCGTCTCTTAAGTGAGGCTGCAGGAACAGGTGCTTGGCGGCAGATTGTCAACTTGAGGGTGATAGCTAGCCAGCCGCGTACTAGAAAATACTCTACCACCATGCTATGGTTTCCTCACGATGTTTCCTTCACCGACAGCTCAAGATTATTGTTAGGGATTAACCCTACGGCGTGTGAACTGACCGCGCTAACCACTGAGCTATCATCGCTACAAACGCATAAAACGTACCTTTACACACTTTTAGCAGGATACGTGGTTTTAGTATTTTCGGCAAAAGTTTTTGTGAATTGTGAATAGTCCATGACACGTTCCAAAATATCACTTTATGAAGCTCCTTTAGTGGCTCCGATTAATCAAAAAGTGTGCTTATTTAATAATGGCAGGATCCCACGTAATCTTATGAAGATAATGAGCTGGGTTTGGCCAAGCTCTGGATTAAAATAAGTACCTTCTTACGTAGGTATGAAAGGACTCAGGACGGCGGAAAACCACGTAGATTTTTAAATTTATTTTCATCTGAGAATAGACCTTGATATTTTTGAATGGAATGAATACTTCTTTTAATTTGATTTTATTGTAGGATGCTATTTAGTAAACTGATAATAATATCGGGGGATAAGGTTTGATGTGACATCTACTTTTCTATTTATCACTAATAAATATATTATAAATGTGAAAATTTGGATGGATGGATGTTTGTTACTCTTTCACGCAAAAACTACTTAACAGATTTGGATGAAATTTGCTATGGGAGTAGCTGAGACCCTGGATTAATATATAGGCTACTTTTTATCCCGAAAACATGTAGCGGGTAACACCGCGGGGCGCAAATAGTCATCTAGAGATATGTAGCTATATAGAATGAAACATAATAACAGTGTATATTTAGTTTAAATGTACACGTCAAAATACACATCAGGTGAGTTGTGGTCAAACACCTAGCCTCTTAAGCATAAAAAAAAAGATTCTGAAAATTTCAAATTACAGTGACATTCAATTAATTTGTAAAATGGATATTTATTACAAAGGAATAATCATGTAGTTTTTTTAAATTCGGAAATACAGCTAGACAATTTATTGTACATAAATATTTTGGTGTGACGTCCTTGTTTCGCAACTTTACTAACTCTAATCCAAGTTACGCGCAGCTTTTCGTAGTTTTGTAAAGTATACTCTATACCCCAATAGCTTTAATCATATCGCAATTGTATCATACTCTTGTAGAGTACGTACCTTGTTCCCTAATCCGTGGAACGCGACACGTCGAAACCCTACAGCCCATAAAGGGGCTAGGCGAACCCCTAGCTCCCTACGAGGATAAGGGGAGCGGGCTCGGACGTGTCTGCCCTTGACCCGTTTTTGCGGGTCGCTGATATTATTTTGTGAAATACAGACATTTTCACAAAAGCACAGAATATTATACAATAAATAAGTATCCTAGGACACTCCACGCAGCGCCATCTAACCACAAACTAAGCAAAACTTGCACCATGGGAACCAGATAACTGATAGGCTATTAATATATACTTTTATTTTTGTAAATATATACAGAACACCGAGATAGAGAGTCAATACTTCCCACAAATATTTGTCTTAAATGAGAAGCGAACCCACGCCTTACAGTTCTTGAAGCAGGTACACTACCAAATGAGCTAACAAGACATTCAAGAGTGTATTTTTTATGTAAAAATGAAGCTTGAAAAATGAAGATAAAAGAGTTTGCTTTTAATGGTTGATAGTCTGGTGGTTGCTTGGTTTTGTGGTTGTGGTGGTTGGTTGGTTGCTTGGTTGGTTGGTTGGTGGTTGGTTGATGGTTGGTGGTTAATTGGTTGGTAGGACTCTAGGTGTTTCACATGATGTTAAGTGACAGTGTTCTCAAAGATGGTAAACATATCTAGCCTAGGATTGAACCGAGACTTACAAACGTGGCTACCGGAACACACCATAAAGATGCTTAGCGGCAGATTTTCAACTTGAGGGTGGTAGCTAGCCAGCCGAGTACTAGAAAGTTATACCACCATCTCATGCTTCCTCACGTTTATGTGTTTTCAGTGAGTTAAAGGTTCAAAATTACTAATTTGCATAAATTATTTTTAAATGTTCGCTTACGCCTGATCTAGTCTAATAGGGTTTTTTTGTTACCAACAGTAAGTTAATGTATCGCAGTTAGTAAGCTACAGACAACTTTATAAAGACAAATTCAAAGGCAGTTGATGCAAAGCATGCCCTTATTTTCATGTCTTTACAACTCGATGTTTTGTCGTACTTAGACGGCACTTTTGTTCGGAAAGCGGAAGCTGTATTCTTTCAACGTCGAAAAATACAAGGAAAGTTTTCATGCAAACTTCCCGTTTCAAAATTACAAAATATTATTTCATTCCGTCTTAAAATGATCTTCTTACTGTTTTTTTCTTAATATTTTTCTTCTGTTGGATATATACGTTTATTGTATTGTTTTTTTAATACACCCTCCTATTTCTGTTTTTCTTTCCATCCAAAAGTTAGCTGGAAATAATTGGTCTAGGCGATACGACCGCCCTTATACACCAAGTATGTATTATTCTTTTGTTATGTTAATTATTTCTTTTTTTATGTTTCAGATTTGTATGTTGTTGTGTTTTGTTTTGGTGTATAATAAAGTTATATTCTATTCTACGGCGGGCTACCCCGACTCATGTTAAAATGCTTTTACCACTCAACGGAGCACTCTGACTGCTTCTAGCAATAATTCGAGTTAATTGGGTTCACTAGCCACACGCATTCAAGTTTTTTCGGGCCGTTAAGCTAGAAACCTTAACATTTCAATGATTTGGGGCCGCAAAGTACTAAGGAATGACTAGAAAATTAAAACACTGTTAAAATTAACTAAAATTCTTGTAATTCTATACTGTTTTAACCGACTTCAGTAAAGGACGAATTTCTCAATTCAGTTGATTTTTTATTTTTATGTTTCTTACCTCAGTACTTCATTATTTATAAACCGAATTGTTACTCGGAAGATCGCAAACGAAATTCGAAAAATCTAATTAAATTTATTAAGAGTAAAGTAATTGCTCTAGAAAAAATGTTTTCTTGTAAACAGATAATGAATGTCATGAACGTTTCATGCCTATTTTTGTTTATATAATTAAAAAAGGTAAGTGTGTAAGTAATAAAAATATCAGGTGAATTTCTATCTACTTATCGTATTTTTCAATGGACATAAAACCGTTTGAAAAATAATATGGTTTCATTTTACCACGATCCTAATAATGGTTGTTTTATAATACCATGGCAAAAATCATGCTTAATCGCACAGCCTCCTTTTAATATCTTCATAAGGAAGACCAGCGCTGGTCAATACTGGTCATACCACGTAGTATGACCAGCATTATGCTGAGGTGAGCCCCTATTTTGTAATTGTCTGTCTCTGTTTGTTTGTTTTTGTGTGTTCAGTTGTTACAAAATAAAATTATTTTCTTTCTTTATTTCATACTAAATTCAGGAAACAGATGAAGTACCCTAAAATAATCTGCGGAGACGTATTAGATAAAAAGATTAGCATGGACAAGCGTGCTTTTCATCCTTTTTTGCAATAAGTTGGCCTATTTTATCGGACCAACTTTGTTTCAGCTCTTCTATTTGTAGACAATTTAGAAGATATTATTGTACATTCTTTAACAGTATTAAATATCAAACGAGCGTCGCTCGTTGGTAACTTGTTATCTCTTTCTTTCTTCTTCAAAAGGCATGTTAATAGAATCTTAAAAGGTCGGCAACGTATTTGTGGTACCCCTGGTATTGCAGATATCTATAGGCGACGGTGATTGCTTAACATCAGGCAACCCGTCAGCTTGTTTGCCACCTGTGGCATAAAAAAAAAAAAAAAAATCTCAAGTCTCGATGTTTTCCTTTACTGTTGATACTCGAGATAAAAGTTCGCTACAATTTTATTACTTTTGTAACATGATGTCTACGTGTGTTTCACCGAGTTGTTAGATAGATATATCTTGAATAGGTTGCATCTTTAGAAGCCAATTTTTAATCACGTCAGCCAGCTTCTACTGAGAGGCAGCCGTAAACGAAAAGTCACTCGCGGCGAGTAATTTCCCCAGAGGTCGTGGCCTCTGACGCCCAGCTACAGCAAAGGGAAGCAATCCCCGAGGCCATTCCCCACCACACCAAAGAAGATGGTAAAAAGACTGACTGATTGATTTAGTAAGTTTCCCAACATTGTGTTCTTGTTTATAGTAAAGTAGTAGAAGAAAAGTATATTTATGCAAAACATAATAATTTGCCTATAAGTGCTAAGTGTCTAATAAGTGTTGGAAAATTCCCGAGAATGATTCATTAAACCAAAATTAAGGACCTAAGTGGGTCTACTCTTGTCATACGCGTAACGTATTGACACAAATTAAAGCCAAAGCTGATACAATCTAATTATTCCAGGACCTCACTCCCCGTCGCTCAGTTCAGCCGCGGCGACTTCTCCCTGTGGTCAGTGCTCAAGAACTGCGTAGGCAAGGAGCTGTCCAAGATCACGATGCCGGTGGTGTTCAACGAACCGCTGTCCTTCCTCCAGCGTATGCTGGAGTACCTGGAGTACGCACATCTGCTGCGGATGGCGGCCGAACAGACGGACCCCGTCAACAGAATGGAATATATTGCAGGTGACACAATGAAGTATGGTAGAATATAAAGTAGGTAAAACAATAGAGTGTAGCAAGTGCCTTTATATAGTATTTATAATAGTAGGTGACACCATAGAGTGTATGTCAGGTTCGAGCATGACAAATTATAACAGCTAAAAAAATTAAGGATAATAATTGAATATTAAACTCAAACTGAATAATAACTTGATTCCAAATGAAAAACTACAGTCAAGTGTATGATATAATTAAGAAAGTAAAATTAGTAAATGCGTTTGAGGCTCAGTGGTCGTACATTTTATAAACTTTATTTTCCGACACTGATAATAATCCTTGTTCTAAACTTGAGTATTCTCTTTTCTGTCGATTAATAAGATTGGGACACTGCAAATATATTTTTTCCTCAGCATTCGCCGTAAGCGCACTTGCATCTAACTGGGAGCGTCTTGGCAAACCTTTCAATCCACTTCTTGGCGAGACGTACGAGCTGGAGCGAACAGAGTTTAGAGCTGTCTGCGAACAAGTAAGCGGCTTTAACCCATTTTTTGATTCTATGATACCTTTATAATTTCATAGTGATAATATCCTTTGGAAAAAATCATTTTGGTAATAATCCGACACGCACATTTTAATTTTAGAAATTCAGTTGTTAGATAAATGAGTTTTTGACATAGGAACGTGCCGCAAAAATTGAATCAATACATATAATCATACATATTGATATAAATGGATAAAATTCAAAACAGGGCCCAAATTACTGTTGGTTCGGGTTGATAATGCGTGCTGCTTTAAGGATCAGTGATCTTTGGATCTGACCCTTGACCCAACCTCTTTGCGAGAGTTTCTCCAGGTATTAGTCGGCACTCTTCGCCAGAAGTCCATTCGCCGTGATGATTTTCAGAACTATTGAGTCGACATTGTATTAACGTCACCATTGTTTCAATGTTTTTCAGGTATCTCATCATCCTCCAGTATCTGCCTTCCACGCTGACAGCCCTCACTTCGTGTTCCATGGTTCAGTTCATCCAAAATTGAAATTTTGCGGCAAGAGCGTTGAGATTCAGCCAAAAGGGCACGTCACTGTTGAACTACCTAGGTAAGCTGGTTGGCTAGCTGGCCGAAGAAATCTGGATATACCTGATAAAGGAACCATATAAACTTTACCAAGATATTCAAACTGAAGATAAAGTGGCAAACTGGCAATATCGTTTCAATAGTTTGAAATTCCGATCAATACTGTCTCGCGATCTGTACAACGATATTTTATATCGTCCATATGATAAACAACCTGGTTTGGATATAAAGCTGTTTTAGTTTCAGTATTGCACTTGATTTTGTTAACTTGTGCTTTAATACTTTTTATAGTAGCTATAGTAGATCTCCTTGCCTTTTTTTTTATGGTTGACAGGCTAGTTGGTTGACCACAGCTCACCTGATGTCAAGTGAAGGTGTGGCCGAAGATGGTAAAGCACACCTAGCCTGGAATGCAACTGGCTCTCAAGTGAGCCTGCCGGAACACACCGTTAGATGCTTGGCGGCAGATTTTCAACTTGAGGGTCGTAGCTAGCCAGCCGAGTACTAAAGTACCCTACCACCATGCTTTGGTTTCCTCACGATGTTTTCCTTCACCGGCAGCTCAAGCTCATTGTTGGGGTTTGAACCCACGCCCTTCGGCATGCGAACCTACCGCGCTAACCACTGAGCGATCATCGCTACAAACATACATCGCTGTAAGTTGTACCGCCGCAGATATTCTGCCACCAATCAGCAGCTAACGAATTTACAGATCTATTGAGACTAACCATCAAATGTCTCAAAGTAATTAGTTCCAAAGCAGAAATGCTTCCTGTAATCCTGGACTTTGCTTTGTTATATGAAGTTTTGTGTACCGCTGCAATAGTCATGGACAGACATCTTTTACGATCAGAAGACGGACATCTCTTACAGTGTGTTCCAGCTGCCTCACTTGAGAGCCAGTTCTATTCCAGGCTAGGTGTGCTTTACCACCTTCGACCACACCGTTATTTAACATCAGGTGCGCTGTGGTCAAAAAACTAGCTTGTCAAATATTAAAAAAAAAGAGAGCGTTCGTCTTAATTAGTTTTACACATTAAAACATATTCTAAAATCAAGCAGTAGTGTGTAAAAATTAATGTTTTGTTATGAGAAACAGTGAACGAATGATTCTGTGCAATGAACATCAAAACAGCAACGCCCTATGCCCATGGGCATGCGCTATCTTACATAGTCAACATAGTGTCTTATTCATTATAAAATTAGACTACGTGTACGCTATACATCTAAGTCTATTTTTATACTATATAGTATAACGCTTAAGTCTACTTTTATACTATATAGTATAACGCTTAAGTCTACTTTTATACTATATAGTATGAAGCTTAAGTCTACTTTTATACTATATAGTATAATAACGCTTAAGTCTACTTTTATACTATATAGTACTATACATATACGCAGCGTACTTGTTAATGATAACTTGCTCGATATAGGTGGGGAGAAGCCTACACCTGGACTAACGTGAACTGCTGCGTCCACAACGTTATTGTGGGTAAGCTGTGGATCGAACAATACGGCGCCATGGAGGTGGTGTGCCACGGCGGGGCCGGCCTCAAGGCAAGCCTGGCCTTCAAGCCGGCTGGCTTCAACAATAGAGACTTGCATCGCGTTGACGGGTTCATTGTGGACTCACAGTAAGTATTTGTCAACATTGTTAATGGTGACAAAACCATATAAGTGACGTATTGTGATTTGTTGATTTTTGAAATGATCACAAGTTTATTATAATTAATTATTATAATTATATAGTATAATTATAACAATAATTTCGTCTACAGCACGTTAGTTATTCGCAACATTTGGTAATTTCTTCGTACAGTATCGTCTAGTCAGAGTGTATACTATTTTCTAGGGCCCAGGGTCGGCATTTGCGTATCTACCCTCATCCAACCGGGATGCATTTTTCAACGCTTGCTTTACAACTAAGTTTTTGGGCGATGGAAACTAATTTTACGACTTTGACGGTTATTTAAAACTAAAAAAACTATTCAATTAATATTTTTACATTTTAGTATATCTACTGATAATATATTTTATATTGACATCTTTTATTCATTCACTAGCTACGCCCCGCGGTGTTACCCGCTATGTGTTTTCGAGATAAAAAATTGCCTATGTGTCAATTCAGGGTGCCAGCTATCTCCATACCAAATTGCATCCAAATCCGTTCAGTAGTTTTAGCGTGAAAGAGTAAGAAACATCTATCCATCCATTCATCGGGTGGTAGCTAGCCAGCCGAGTACTAAAAAGTACCCTACCACCATGCTATGGATTCCTCACGATGTTTTCCTTCTTTTGATGTTTTACTTAACTAAACGTAATATATTCCAAATTGCAGCAAGAAGCGGCTCCGTTTCCTGTACGGCAAATGGACAGAGTTCATAAAGTGCTCCAGCGCGGCTGCTCATGAGCAGTGGGCTCGCGAGCGCGGCGAGGAAGCAACTCCCGCACACACGCCCAAGAAAGTGCTCGCCAAGCTCAATAGCTTCAAAGTCGGCGCACTGCGCTCCATGTCCATACAAGACGTGAGTGTATTCTTTCTTCCTTCTTGGTTATCGTAAACTTTTCAGTTCTGAAGAATCGCGAACAAAATTTGCCTTCTGACATTCATGCTTATAAAAAGAGAACATCTATTAACGAATCGACTGCTCTATTAGTTCATATGCTAGAATATCTACTTCAAGAGCTGTAGGGCGTCAATTCGATTCCCACCAGGACAAACATATATGCGACGATAAATGTTTGTTCTGTGTGTAGGTCTGTAGAAGTTCAAAGTTTGGATAAGTTTGAATTTACAAAAGAAAGTATATAAGTATTAGCTGCGCCCCGCGGTGTTACCCGCTACATATTTTCGGGACAAAAAGTAGCCTATGTGCTAATCTAGGGTCTCAGTTACCTCCATACCAAATTTCACCTAAATCCGTTTTGTAGTTTTTGCGTGAAAGAGTAACAAACATCTATCCATCCAAACTTTCACATTTATGATATTAGTGGGATTTTATCAGTTTACAAGTCACCAAAGTACAAGCTTTGCTTAGTTTGGGGCTAAATGAAGTTGTGTGAAATGTTCTACGATATTATTTCTTTAATGGTGCTGTATTTAATCTACATTACATATTTCCATGTTTTGTTTTCCTATTCGGAAGCCGGAATAGGGACGGGAGAATACCCGTCTTATAGTAAAGTCTTATTTAGGTCAATAGTAGATTTGATTTCAAGCTCGTGCCAATATCTTCAGGTACACCGTTATCCAGTCTGGAAACATGTTGAACTATTTAGTCTTTCACAGAATGATGAGCCAGAGGGGTCCGAAGATATCCCTAAGCCAGATGAGACCTACAACATTGACATTCCCGGCTCCGTCACCCTCTGGGAAGCCCGCCCGAGACCCACAAACAGCGCACAGGTAAGCCAATATAATTTATCCTACCATCCAATCATAGTTTAATAAACTTTCTCACTCGTAAGTAATAAATACATAAGATTGATAAGTGCTTTCAAAATGTGGCACTCTACCAAAGATTAGCTAGTAGTAGACTCTATAAAATTGTTTTCCAGTACTACCAGTTTACGGAGTTTGCCATGTCCCTCAACGAGTTGGAGCGAGATATGAAAGGCCAGCTCTGTCCCACGGACAGCCGGCTGCGGCCAGACGTGAGGATGCTGGAGCAAGGAGACATCGACGGCGCTGCCGCCGAGAAGACCAGACTTGAAGAGAAACAAAGGACGACCAGGAAAGCGCTCAAGAAGTCTTCGGACGCGTGGCAGCCCAGGTAAAGGAAAATAAAACTGTCAAGAAAGTATCAGGGCTTATGTTAGGGATGCCTAGCGTATTGGTTACGTAATGGACAAGCTTCATACCTTCAGAAGAGCATGTCGTACACCTTGTTATGTTTAGGTACATTTAAAAAAATCTCGCTAAATTTACAGCAACTACATTCTATTTCTAAGTTAAGTTTTTTTTCTGTTACAGGTGGTTTAGTCAAGGCACAAATCCATACACGAAGCAAGAAGACTGGCTCTATAATGGAGGCTATTGGGATAGAAACTATCAACATCTCAAAGATATTGATATATTTTAATTTAAACATTTTAACGGAGCAAAAATGTGGCGGTAATACAAGTTCGTGTGTGTCAAACTTTAACATTTGAGGTTTTAGTCACATTACTCGAAAATTAAACAACGGAACCCTGTACTGCCTCACGAAGTTTAAAAAAAAAATACATTCGCATGTTTTGCAATGGAATCTCTTAGCCGGTCTCAATTTTTTTTTTATTATTGAAATGTCTATATAATCAGTTTCATAGGATTGTATTACGTTTCTACTTTCAAGATGTTCGTAATATATAATAGATAATTTTAATACTTATATTACTTTTTATACTTATTTTATAAAAAGTTAAACTGCTTAAAGCATATAGCCTTAATTAAAAAAAATGTTAGAAATGTATTTATGTTTTTGAAAACTGAACAAAGTTTTTTGTCTGCACCTCTTAGTTTCGAAAAAATGTCACGTTGAATTTAAATAGCTTGATTATATAACTTGTGCAGGTTTGATTCTTTACCTTGCCCTCCTCGTACATTATAATTATGGTATTTTATGCATATTGCATTTAGATTTCAAGTTATAACAATAAGCTCATTAGAATATAGTAACACGTTGTAGCATGCTATATAAAAGGTGTAAATTTGTATAACATTTTATGGTAACGGCATTTTCTTATTTCTACCACTTTGATGGTAAATTTTTTAACTTTTACAGTTTGAACATATGCATATTTATGTTTATGATTGGGACTTAATCGTGCACAAAATTTAGTTTTCAAAACAAAGCAATTAGTTTGGTTCATTTACCTCGACATTTCAGTTGTGACTACGAACTGACCAAGTCAAACATCACTTCAATGACATACAAGATGTTATTTGTTGTAGCATGCCACAACACCGCATGATGTTGCCGAGTACTAATTGCATCTTGTGTAAACCGTGTAAGTCGCCGAATATGTTTTTATAAGGCTAGCTCACATTTTAAGGACCGAGATAGGTATTAATATTCGTTGCGTAGTTTGGGTGACAAAAATGCCCATAAAGTTCTTCCGCATTAGTGTATTATTTAGTAGTTATAGTATATATACCAAAAATAATAAAATAATCATCATGTATAACTAATGTTTATTAAAATCATATTAATTTGGTGTATGTATTAAAATAAAAGTTAGGTATCTATGCTATATCTAGTTCATACAATGCATAAATATATATACTTAGACTAGATATAAATTATACTAAGGGCTGAATGGGATTTTATCTATTTGACACTCTCAAATTAATCAAACCGAATTAAAAGCGCTACATCGATATCGGAGCCTGATTAATATCCGACATGCAGTAAAAATTCTAAGTGACGGTTAGGAGGCCCATTGGTAATTCTAAAACACTCGTGGCAAAATAAACATTATACAAAGTATATAATATATTTCAGGCAACATTGAAATAATAGAATGTCAAATTCTGATAAGCTGAAATTCTCAATGTGTTTTGAATTTTTGTTGCTTTGCCATATAAAAAAAACAACAATATATAATTAGCTACAAACATCATCGTCTTCGTCAAGAAACAGTCTGCCTAACGATTATTTTGGTTTATTTCTGTGCGAGAATATAGCGGCAGCTACTTGACGCTTTTTGTGGTAGGATTATTTAACATAATTATTAAAAAAGACATGCACATTATATATTTTGGCTATAATGAAATTACATAATATGCATATTTATTATACATATAATATTCATAACCCCGTAAATATCAAAATACTCGTATTTGCGGTAGGCATTGTGGACATAATATATATTTTATAAACAGATTAAAAATTTCGTACCAAGTAATTGAAAACGTGCAAATACAGGAAAAACAAACAGTATACCTTAATTGATTTAAGCGCAGTAGTAATCTCAAATATTTAGCTAACCAAGTTTTGCTTAGTAATTGAGTTCCGTTTAGATATAGGCATGTGAACGTGAAAGTCAATTACTATTACAATGATAAAATTATATTAATCGTCTAGGCAATGTTACTATGTACTACCCTGTAGAGATGTGATTGTTTTCAACTAGCCACTAATTGTATCTAATCAAATTAAATTGGTGTCAGTAGCAATTGTATTAGATATTTATATGTAGTTTGGTCAGTTATTATATATATTAGCATTTATGTATAGTTAAAATGTTTGTCTTATTTTATACAATAAAAAAAACTTTATACACATTTGGAGTCTGAACCATGCAGGCTAAATAAAATCAAAAACTGTATGTACAATGCAATTGGTTTATTGGTTTATTGACTTATACAAGGAAATTCAAATCATTGTTTAATGGAACTTTTATATATTAGACTGAGAGCGCGATGTCAATAACCTTTCTTCATCTTCACCATGTATCATGTAGAAACATAAGTTTTGTTTTACTTATGCTATATTACTCACGTTTAATTAAATCGGATACTCTGACTATAGTGGAGAATGGTCGCGGATCTGAAGACGACGCAGTGAGTTTTGTTTGCTTAGATTTTTCTGGCACTGTAAAGGAGGACTCCGGTGAGTAAGAGTTCCAAAGTGCATCGGCACATCGTGGTACACCCGCTCTCACCCCCGCGCCCACCCGCGCATCTATCGCTGACTTCAGAGGCGCGCAGAGACTCGCAGTGAAGACGGAGTCAAATCTACGTCAGTTTCCATAGAAACATAATACAAATATGATAGCAACACAAAACATTATAAAAAAGTTAGGGTTGTCACATCCTATAGTTTAAAAATAAATCTCCAACGATGTAGATATCAAGTAGTTAGCAGTGGCATATTTTAGTACTATTATAAAGGTAAATCACGTAAATATTTCTAAAGTGTGAATGGATCTCGAAAGCACTAAGATATTAAGAGACAGCTCTTGTTTTTATATTAATGAGTAACATACTGTCGGCCTTTCTTGAAAATTGTGCTTAAACTGATGTGTGTTGTGTTCACTCGTAATGTTTCAAGTCATCGAGAAGTTGAGAAAGCGTTTTAAGTTGACCAGTCTCTACTGGACATAATAGAGGACATCGCGTTCTAAGCTTTTCCAGTCTAATAGTTTCCTAAATATAGTAGGTATGATTATTTTATAGCAATAATTTATTGTTGGTACTTATTAGGCAAAATTTTCTTTTAAAGATTAGTAAATTTGGAAATAATACTATTATTTATAATTAGCGTTACTTGTATCTCGTTTATTGTCTAGAAATAAAATACCTATTAAATTAAGTGTATGTACTTAAAAAGAGTAAAAATAATGATACTACTCTCATAATCGCAGAACAAGTAACAGTACTAAAGTACTATAAAATCTGTAAATTTTAAAATGGAGATAGTAAATGAATGTTGTGATCTTAGTGGAAATAAATTATTTATTGAACTTTGTAAAGTGTAAAAAAAATAATATAATAATAATCTAATGACGTATGATATATTAATCATTAGAAGTTGAATGACTTATAAATAAGTGGTATATCTTACATAACGACTCCAGATAAATCTGATTTAGTAGGTAAAGTAGATAAATCCGTTTTTCGTTCTCTTTCGCTTCCACGCGCGTTTGCAGATATTAAAAATAAAAAAACTTAACATTTCAAACTGAGTTTCATTTAGACACAAGTTTTATCGGTTATTTATATTTATCTATTATTTAGTTATTACATAAGAAGTTACTTAAACATTTTGAAATAAAATAAGTATCGTGAAATAGATTTAATTCCATAAAAAGTGGCATTTCGCAAAGATTTCGTATATATATGAAGCCATTGTTGTTATATGTTGTAACAATAGCTAGCCGAATATTTTCAGTCCTAAGCATTTTATATTAATTAATCATTTTAGTTAATATAGGTATTTCTTGATTTTAGCACCACCTATATATTTCATATAATTACTCAATTTTAGTATCTTTAGATTAAGTATCGTTAATTGGTCACTATTATATGATCTTAAATAACCTAGCTTTTTTGTAGTTCATAAAAATAGTAATGGAATGTGGGTAAAATGTAATCAAAAATGTTATTTTATTGATTAAATAGAATCAAAACTTGCATTTCGTTGTAATGTTAAAAATAATTGAAACACAGAAGAAATTATTCGAATTCTTTTTAATTACAAAAGGCGCATGTATACTTAGAATCACGATAAAATGTACTCATTTACTTGCATCACATTTTTACAACCTTAAAACTAAGATCATGAAATCAAATTCAATAATAATTACAGCATTCGAAAAAATAAGATGTATTCTTTACTATTTCAAAAGTAATGGCTTTTGAAATTTCAATGAGAACAATGATTTTCTAAAACAATGAAAGCAAGTTGTAGCATTCTACATAGATAGGCTATAAAAAATAAGATAAGACACCTAAAACGCATGAACACTAAATAAAAAGTTCTTGCCGTGAAATGCATTCTTTATCTTCGTATTTTGTAACACGTATCTACATATTATTATATTATATTTACGTCCGCGTTCGACCACCAACTTGCCTAATTGTGTAATGCGATGATTTTAAGCTTCTATAGTTTTTATTGAAGAATTTTTACATGTCATATAAATGTATGAAAAAAAAATATTTTGACATAATTGATAGATAGATATGCATATATTTTGCTGTCCGAATTGATGTTTGGTATGGTAAACGTGCTTCATATACCTCTATCAGCTGAGTTGGTGGTCAAACGAAAGTCTATTTACCTAGTAAAAAATATAATAATAAACATTGTAATATAACATGTATGACTTTACGCTTTATAATAGTTGTAATAAATCAAGCTTAATTTTGTAGCATGCTACAACGCCACACGATTTTTTCTAGATGTAATTACTGATTATAATTACCCTGTATTCCTTCTCATCAAAATTGGACCCAACTGCGACATTAAATCAACGTACAAACTACTAACTATGTCCCGTGACTTTAGCCGTTACTGTATTTAATTTATATTGGTAGAAAAATAGCGTATATCAGTGTTCTGTAATTAAATATATATTCTGTACATAAACAACCTCGATAACAAATTTCATCCCAATCCGTTCAACCATTACAAATTTGAACGTAAACAAATACACAAACATTCACATTTACATTTACTAAAATACCATAAATACCATCTTCGCCTTCACTAAAATACCATAACTGTATGAATTATATCATAGAAACTGAATTCATCTTTTCATTTTGTTTTAACTGCACAATAATAATAATCGAGTTTAATTGAACTGCTAGTCACTAATCACTTGCCAGCAGCAAGTGATTAGTGACTGGCAGTGACAGATCGCATTCGGTGAGCAATTATTATTATTAAGTATCGTATAAAAAACATTTAAATTATAGTTCTACCTATCATCATAATACTTGTCTATTTATTAATTCTATACAATTTTCATTATACATAACAATATATAATATAACTAACAAATATAACAAATTGGCAACCAAGGATACGATGTATAGGTATATGTCACAAGAATATAATAAAAACGGACATTTGATCAAATCTCTTAATAAATATGCTCAATTTTTGATGTTGATGGCAGCCTTATTGGCTCAAAAATGTTATCCTTCTAGACCCAGCGGTTTCTGTTGTGCGTTGATCAATCAGTCAGTGAATCAGTCCATCAGTTTCTTCTTTTATATATATAGATAAATACAGTTTAGTAATTTGATCTAATCATTAAAATGAGATATTAATAGTAATTACTTTAACATAAGCAGGGAGTTGATATACCTTAGAGATTTGACCAAATGTCTGTTTCTATCATATCCTGCAACAAATACAACTAGAGCAAATAACTACGACTGATGGTAAAGGTACATTGTTCTTTGTTGTCTGTCACTATTTACACTTTGCAATTTGTTTTATAAACTTGTAAGATTTTAAACAATTAATGACTACGAGGTACTTTAGCATGAGCATTGTATTGCAACAGGAAAATTTCTCTCGGCATTCTGCGTTTTTATTGCCCAAATTTAGAAGTATTAAGTTGTTTGAATAATATCAATATTCTGCTGCTTGAAATCAATTTTCAATTATTATTTTTTAAATGAACGAAGTTTTCACTATAGTTTATATTTTACATTGCAACAATAAATAGTGGAGACAACATTATTAATTACCGGTATAAATAACCGGTATTTTTTTTGTAAATATCGGTTTTCCCAGTGTCCTATCTCTAAGCTAGATTCCCACTATGGGGAAAAGCTTACGAAGGAGACTTGGAAAACGATGAATTAACATCGGATCCTCAACAATAATCGTAAGTACAAAATTTAAATACTTATTAAGACTTTTAACTGACGTGCGGAGTTGGCAGGACCACCGTCTGAAAAACCAAAAGACATAGATAATTATGTGATACAAACAAATGTTTTGTTCTGTGTCTGGGTGTTCTGTATTTATTATACGTAGATACTTATTTACAAAAAAAAACAAAAAAAAGTATTTAAGTATTCTATCAGTTATCTGGTTTGCTTAGTTTGGAATCAGATGGCGCTGAGTGGGAAAAAAATCATTTTTATGATAGGTGTGGTTACGATAGGAAACTAATTTAACCTGGAACTAAAATGAGGTTTCCGGAACACTTAATTTGGTGCTTGGCAGAAGATCATTTAACTTGAGGGCGGCAGCTAGCTAGTCGAGTATACAATCATGCTATAGTTTCCTCAGGACGTTTCCCTTCATCAGCAGCTGATTGTTGGCCTCCGTCGCGCGCTAACCATTAGTTTATCATCACTACCATTTATAGGCAAGCGTGCTTCATCGTAGACCGCATGTTCGCTTAACATCAGGCGAGATGGTGGTCCAACGCAAGCACGCATTTATACTTTTAAAAAACTAAATTAATTTTCAAACTTGTTATTTTTTCAGTGATTAATTATTATTTAAACAAATAAAAGTGATAACTTACAAGCACGAGTCTTAGCAAGTTATATAATTTGCTGAAACATGTATTTTCATGTTGTTTCCAAAATTTCGTAGAAGTTTCTGGTAAGGTTACATTACCTTACTATGGCATTGACTTTGACTGTGACTAAGACTTGATTTTAACTAAAGACACTCGATAATATGGAATACTTGAATACACAAAGTGCAATGCCGAGGATAAAGAAGAAAAAACTGTGCAGATTTCCATAGAAATAAATTTTTACCATTTATAGACAAATGGAGCATAATTTTATAGTGAAATCACAGCTACTGGCATTTATTTTGGTCTTTATTTGCGGTAAATCACAATTGCTTTAACAAAACAGTAGATTTATTAGCATAATCTACTGTTTTCTTCAAAAATCATAAATTCATAAATCATGCATAAATTTGATTTTGTGCTAATTATCTACTGTTTCATTCGATCAATTGTGATTTACCGCAAATAAAGACTAAAATAAATGCTAGTACCTAGCTCTGAATGCACTATAAAATTATGCTCCATTTGTTCATAAATGGCAAATATTTATTTGTATGGAAATCGAACCACCTTAAATTCATTATTTTTCGTTGCTTGGTCTTCCAGTAGGTAAAAAATCTTTTTAAAGTTAAATACTATCAAACCCTATAAGCTACGTACCAATACATAGGGTTTCGCGGAACTGTACACATAGTACTAAGCTTAAAGGAGTTATATTTTATTTAGAATATTATACTTATAAATATTCATGAACTACTACTAGGTATTCGTATAAAATCAACCATGAACAAAAAAATGCAGTCGCTTATAATATAATTCCGAGTCAAGGCAAATACAACAGCTGTTTTTTCCGCAATTATATTTCTATAATAGCACTGTTTATGAATGCTATTTTGTTACCACTGGTCTTTGTGTACAGATAAACCGCCATATTCTGTTTTGTTGAAGGTCAAGGTCTTGCAATTATAGGTATACTAAGGTTAAACAGGTAAAAAAAAAAACATCACGTCAAGCGCGAACGATATATGATAAACATCTTGTGCAATAACAATTACACGTTAAATTTTTTAGATGTTATTTTTTATGCTTTACAAGCTAGGTGTTTGACTACAGCTCACTTGATGTTAAGTGGCGGTGTGGTCTAAGATGGTAAAGCTAGCCTAGCCTGGAATGGAACAGGCTAGTGAGGCTGCTGGATCACACCGTTAGATGCTTGGCGGCAGATTTTCAACTTGAGGGTGATAGCTAGCCAGCCGAGTACTAGAAAGTATCCTATCACCGCCAGCACAAGCTCATTGTTGGGGTTTGAACCCACGCCCTTCGGCATGCGAACCGACCGCGCTAACCACTGAGCTATCATCACTACAAAATCGATGAAACATCAAATATTTTAAAAAGACACTACATACATAATTATATGTACTTACTACTTATACTTTTTCTAATTTTACCTGTAATTTATTGAGCTTCGAGTCCAGAGTCCAGAAAGTCTTTTAAGTAAAGCGGCACCTCTCGAGGGAACATTCTGCAGATCTGAAATTGAATAAGATAAATTATAATGTTTTTTTTATACTTGGTATTTATTTGATTCTTAATTTTTAATTTTTTTACATTAGGTACATATAAAACATAAATAATATAAAAACTTAAAAACTAGGGTGCCGCCGGCAGCGGGGCGGGGTTCAAGCTGCCGGTGGTTAGGGCTGCAGAGTGAGGAACCTCCTCACAATGCGCGCCGCGTCAAGGATCACTGCCTTTTGAAGCTGACCCTTGACCCAACCGTCTAGCGAGAGTCACTAAAGATGTTGGTCGAGACTCTTCGCTATAAGACCGTTTAACGACTATCGGGACAATAATCGTCGAATCAACATCCCACATGGCGGTTATCTCGTGAGCCAAGTCAAGGTACTTGTTGAGCTTGTCCTTCTTTTTATTATTATTATTATAAATAAATTATTCATGTTTATTAATAATACACCCAAAAACTTTACTTCTTGTACAACATCAATAGATAGAATTATTGTAGTGTTTATTAAATGTGCTAAGATGCCTTTTACCGAATACAACAACTTTAGACTTTGATGGATTAACATCTAAATCAAGATAAGAATAGAATTCCAATCAACATCAGTTCATAATAAAGAATATTAAGATTTGTTATTTAAAACTTACACATAGCATAAACTTACACATATATATCGCACCACAAAAATTAAGTTATAAAATAAATAGCAGTATTTTTAGGGTTCCGTACCCAAAGGGTAAAACGGGATCTTTTGCCGGTATAACAAAAAATACTAGAAAACAGAATAAAACAAATATTTAAGGGGGCTTCCATACAACAAACGTGACTTTTTGGCGTTTTTATAGATAAAGTTACGGAACACTTCGTGCTCGAGTCCGACTCGCACTTGGCCGGTTTTTATATTTAACAACACGCCGTGTTATGTTACAATAATAGCACCAAACGATAAATTTAAATTCTAACTTCTATGTTTAAATTTAATTAGGAATTTAAAAACAACGACATATTTCTATTTCTATTAACTACTAGACATTAATCATAAACAATACATACATATATACATTATATTACATTAAAATTATAAGGGGTTTGTAGACTCGCATCAATGTCCCATCTGCTAAAGATGACGAGTTAACAAATCCCTTGTCAAAAAGGTCCCTAGTCAAAAAGGCCCCCGCAAAGACTCCTGCAAACAGGTAACAGGTACCTTACCTACAGGTAATTTTTATTTACCATTGCAATATTGTTCAAATAATGGTAATAATTAATTTAATAATGGTATAAACCTTGCGACAATCTCAATGCTGGTTACTAAAAAAAGCTAAGAAAACAGAAAACTAGTTAATAACTAGTAAACCACTTTTCAATATAATTAAAGTTCACGGAATTGGAACCTGTTGACAAACATTAAAAAAAACATCGGATTCGACGTTTCACAGCTGCGATATCACATACAAATAAATATAGGTAGGTATATAGGTGTAATAAACACCAATCCCAATACAAATAATAATACTATGGTCTTACTTGTAAAAAAAAAACGTTAGGTTAGGTTACCCCAATAATAGGGATCTCAGGGTAACAGGTTCGGGGGAACCTGTCGCCCATGAAAGAGTTTCCTGAGGATGAACGATGTATGTGGTGTTCCTATACATCGTCATCAGGCCGGGTGGAACAGTAGTTCCCCGAGAAGGAGTCCAGTTGGGGACTTGCGCTGTCGAGGTAGCGGACGAATGCGCAAGCGTGCCCGATACCTCGACTAAAAGTGTTGAGATGGAACACCCCAAGGTTTTTAGTAGGTAGGCCGTCATATTGACGGAGAGTCCCACATAACCACCCTGCCACCCCCGTGGCGGGTGGTATCCATTAAGGATTTCCCTGGGTAAAAAAAAAGGTTATCTTTTTAGAGGATTCAAAAAATTAAGAAAGCCTCAATGACTAATTGAAGTCATTTAATTTTAGGCGAAGTTTTAAACGTGTAATTAGTACGCTTCTTTGCAATAGATAGATGGATGGAAACTGTTTGTTGTATACGCCAGAAATTAAAAAGAAAACAAAAAAAATTACAGCCTTATTTATAAGCAAGCGCCACAAGTGGCGACTCTTATCGCAAAAAGTAAACAATTCCAGGGACGAGTGGCGTACGAGAAGAGACGCCTATGCTCAGCAGTGGGCGATTGCCGGCTGATGATGATGATGACGATGAAAAAAAAAGACTTCTATTCCTATGCAGTCTACTTACCCAATTGACGTAATAGAGAGAGTTGGGTATGGTGATTTCTGACATGTTTCTTCTCACAGCATTCACGATGTTGTCGGCCGCCTCCTGAGGGGTGAGGATCTTCATGAGCTGAGGGAACTTGATCCGAGGGTTCTTGCACAGTCCGGTGTCGACGATGTATGGGCAGATTGTTGTCAGCTTGATCTGAGGATTCGATAAAGATAATGAGCTTAGCGTTCGCCGTCCAGAAGGCGTAGACAAATAACATTTGATTAGCGATAACGCCAATAGAAAAGTACAAAATGTAGTGGATTGACTTAAATAAATAAATATAGTAGTTTAAACAAATGTTTGTTCAGTGTCTGGCTGTTTTGTATGTATTATAAGTATGTATTTACAAAAATATTTAAGTGTTATATCAGTTATCTAACTGCCATAGTACAAGCTTTGCTTAGTGTAGGGTCAGATGGCGCTATGCGTAACGTCCTGCGATATTTATTTACATAATCACCTAGCGTAATCTAACCTCAAACTAAGCATGTACTATGGGAACCAGATAACTGATATTTACATGCTTTTTTTGTAAATAGGTACTTACATACGTAAATACTTACTAATAATACATACAGAACAAACATGTATTGTCACATAAATCTTTTCTATCGTTAGAATTCTTACATCTTACGAGTGGACACTGGCTATAAATTTTTGCAAGAATCTTCATTTATTAGTGGACATGCGTGTTGTTTTTAATTTTCTTAAAAAGGCTTTTTGCTATAAATAAACAGTTGTGACTATACTAAAAGTTGTTCATGATAATATGAACAAACTTATAACCCGACTCAACAGATTTTAATGAAATTCAGTGCAGAGATAGTTTAATTAAACTCTATGTGCAGTTTGACATAGAGTACATCATCAGTGTCAGCATTTTTTTAACAACCATTTTTAACCTTCGATCAGTGCAATGACAAAAAACTTTTATTATTTTTATAATATGTTGAACTTTATTCAAGTCAGGAACTGGTGCAATTGTTGTTCTTTTGCTTTATATTTTATAAATACTTGCATACTTTATTAGCAAAAATAAAGATATTAATCTAGGTACTTAGCACTTCATTTTTGCAAAATAGTGGTCCTAATGGACCACTATTTTCTTTACCTATTTTGCAAGCAATAAATGAATTAGGCACAACGATAACGAATAACGAAGTAATTCGCCAGCGAACTAAAGTCATTGACATAGCTCACCGTATTAGTAAGCTGTAGTGGCAATGGGCTGGACATATCTGTCGCAGAACCGATAACCGCTGGGGTAGACGTGTTCTAGAGTGGAGACCGCGTATTGGCAAATGTAGCGTAGGACGCCCTGAGACTCGATGGAGTGACGATATACGTAGGACAGCTGGCGGTGGATGGAAGTGAAAAGCAGAGATCGGACTGAGTGGCGTGTCTCGGGAGAAGCCTATGTCCAGCAGTGGACTAATATAGGCTGATGATGATGATGAAATGTATTAGGAATTAAAACCGTGAGGCAACTCCGTTGATAATGAATACTTACTCCACTGTAGTCCTTCTTGTCCTCTCTAAGCTCTTCGTGTAGGGCTTCCATGATGCCCCTGACGGCCCACTTGGTTCCGCAGTACGGCACCAGGTTCCTCAGTCCGACCACTCCCGCCATTGATGACATAGCCACGACATGCCCGTGATTACGCTCCATCATAGACGGCAGGAAGTTTTGGAGGAGCTGGAACATAATGTATAAACTTGCAGACTAAGTGTTTGTCTACAGCTCACTTGATATGTGGTCGAAGATGTTAATCACACGTAGCCTGAATGAGACTGGTGCTGGACTATCAAGTGGGGCTTCCATAGGACACCGTTTGGTGGTTGGCGGCTGATTTTCAATTTGAAGTTAGCCAGCAAACCCTTTTGCATACCTAGTTTATACATATAAACTGATTTTCATAATTTTTTTTCTGATTACGTATTCATTTATAATATACAGTAGGAAGCCGGTAGGATTAGTTGTTAGCTATAAAGTATGTGTTACTGACGAAAATTTGATTGATGATATTGTAGCTATTAAATTTTTTGCGGCTCCAACACAACACGCACGATTAAAGGGGGAAAAAAGATATCGTATGTACATGTAAAACATTGCTATAAGTCTAACTCGTATCGCTGCTTTGGCGCACACTGTTGAGAGTTGAGACTAATGCGCGGCGCACATTATTTTGAAACATTCGATAGTTGGTCTCAACTCTGAACAGCCCTGCAATTTCGCTAGCCGCTGTACCCTTCAAACCGGAACACGGTAATGTTTACACACATTGGCGGCAAAATATCTGGTACTGCAGCGGCAGCTACCTAGACGACATAAAGTATGCTAAGGAAACCTAACCTAAAGTGATGCCCTCGACTTTGTTTTGTTACTTAAACTTTATATTTTATTTTCGACCTGACTGTACCTATTTATGCAAATAAAACATTTGAATTTGAATTTGACATTTGAATCTGTGTATCGCTGCGATGGTCATGGACAGGCGTTATCTCTTACCACCAGGAAAGTGTCTCCTTCGTCTCATTACCTTTTTACTTAAAAAAAAAATGGGTAATGGGTATACAAAGTACAGTTGGTAGGAGTACAGTTACAGAACGCCATATTCTGCTTTTCGGCGTGCAAATCTTAGTCTTATTATTATTTTCTTGTTAAGTCAAAATTTCTTTTTCTTCAGAGTTTCTTGGGTAGGTAGTTCCATTGATTTAAGTTTTAGTCCATTGAAAAGTTAGATTTGGGGTTGCATTTGTCAAAGGATAAAATTTTATTTTTTAGATATCTAGAAAGAATTAGCGTAAAGTTAAATCCAAGTTTGTGGGGTTGCAACCCTTATCTCACGGCCGCCATCTTGGAAAATGGGGTACAAATATTTTTTGTGGTTTATCTAACAAACTATAGATCTCACAAAAACATATGAAACCATTTTTTGTTGCAAATAAAATTCTCTACAACTTTGTTTAAGTAACTTTTAGTCGTAGAACCTAAAAAATAGAATTGCGTCGTCTGACAAATACACGCTAAGCCCAAAAAATATGTAACATTTCAATGGAATATTTATATACTAACCCACATATGCGACAGGACATTGAGTTCAAATACTGCTCTGATCTCCTTCTCGGAAGTGTTGAGAAGCGGCTTGCACGGCATGATGCCTGCGTTGTTGACGAGCATAGTCACTTCGCCGACTTCTCTCCGAATCTTCTCTGCCATCGCTATGACGGCGTCGCGATCTGTCACGTCACATCTAGAACAGAAGTGCGTGATTTATTTGAACATCTGCCGACAAGCACATAACAATATGTTCTGGCAGCCTCTCTTGAGATCCAGTTACATTTCAAGCAAGGTGTGTTTTCCATCTTCAACCACACCGTCACAGGTGAGCTGTGAGTTGTCAAGCACCTAGTCTGTCGCATAAAAAACTTTGCCTGAAGTTAAGTGAAGATGATAATAGAGAAAAGAAACCAATTCGACTTATATTGTATTTGTCGAGTAGTGGTGGACTTCGTGGTAGATCTCCTTGGTTACTTAAAAGTGTTAAGTACGATTAAGTAAAGCCTAACAAAATATTTAAGCGCACACCTCATTATACCGATTAGATCGATACAACAAATATTGAAATCACGCCGACGATATAAATATTTACTCCTCTGTCATAACAAACCGTCATTCTATCAACTGATCAACTGGTTCCAGCAGCAGAATCTCTATCTCTACATAGTATAAAAAAGAAGCTTCCCGCCGTCTGTACGCTTAGATTTTTGAATCAACGCAACGGATTTTAATACGATTTTCATCAATAGACAGAATAATTCAAGAGAAAGGTTTATCTGTATACATGCATAATAATATGAACCACATTAGTATTTACATTTCACCCGTGCAAATCCTGGGCGGGTCGCTAGTTCTCCATGAACAACTCAGTTGTATCATTCGGCCTTGCCTACAGTTAAGTTTGTCGCTCTCCGTTGGTGATTTCCGTGTCAGAACACAACAAAGATGAACACATTATTTAGCTAATTGAAGATTTTAGAGGTCAACTTCGATATTATGCGTATTGCTACTGACTATTTTGTGACGTTTAAAACAAATCGATGTGACCTTGTTAAAGAACACTGCCCTTGCTGGAAGCTTACGAACAAATTAGGTACAAAAGGCGTTTGGAACTGGTTAAATGCCTACCTACTTCCTTGTACTTACCGTAAAGTTAAGTAGGTACCTAAGTGATTAAAGAAATAATAAGCGAGTACAACATTTAATGAAAATTATCTGCCTATCAAATTTGCATAGTTTAGAAATAATTATGTAGGTACCAAACACGCAATTTGCACACCTTAAACTTTTGACTATTCTTTAGATATTTTTTTTTAATTAATAAATAATACATTTTTGAAACTATTCTATTTGTTTAGTAATTTTTAAAACTGATTTTGATTACACATGGTATGTGTAGGTATAAGGCGATCGGCTTGCACTCCCTAAGACTCTATGCACTCCTGGGTGTAGACAGCTCTGCCACAGAAGGTAACAATAAAGAAATAAAATAAATAAATAAATATCGTAGGACATTAGACACAGCGCCATCTGACCCCAAGCTAAGCAAAGCTTGTACTATGGAAGGCAGATACCTGATCTAATACTGAAAGATTTTTTGTAAATAGGTACATATCTACTTATAATACATGCAGTACACCCTGTCCTGGGTGGGAATCGAACCCACGCCCTAAAGCTCTTGAAGCAGACATACTAGCAATGAGCCAACAGGGCTGTCGCAATGTTTGTAATGTAACGCGAAATGTTGTTATTTTTTTTGTATCATAAGCTTGAATAATACTTTTCACAAATTATCACGCCAGTAGGTACTTACTCGTATCGATGCGCTTTTCCCTTGGCGTCCCTGATGATGTCGACGGTTTCCTGGTTGCCAACGGGGTTGATGTCCACGGAAACAATGACGCCCCCGAGCTTGGCAAACCGCGTCGCCGTCTCACGGCCCATACCATGCCCGGCGCCGGTAATCTGCATCAGCCAAACATGAATTCATCGTAGAAAGCGTCGCAAAGTTGCTAGTTTGTCGATAGCTCGAAAAAGTGACATCGTTTCATGGCTGACGTTTAAAAAACTCGTACAAAACGATTTCATTCAAATTCATTGTGCGGACCGCTAAACAATGGAAAGTACTGCCCAAGTGGATGTTCCCCGATGGATACAATCTGGGGGTCTTCCAGTAGGAAGTGAGTTGGTATCTTCTAGGCAAGCGTGCTCCATCTTAGACCGCATCATCACTTAACGGTCATCATCCGCATCAGACCGCATCATCACTCAAAGGTGAGATAATGGCAAAACGCAAGCCTATTTATTAAAAAAAATATTTAAATATGTTTCACAAAATACAAACTAATTAAAACTTTAGGTCCTCAGTTTTAATATTGATGTGTTGATATGAACAAGTCTAACTATGGACACAACTCTGAAATCCCATACAGTTCCATACATTTGGTCAACGTTTTTTTCTATGAAACAGCAGTTGTTGTGCCCATAGTAGAAGTTGTTAACGATGACGAGTACTATACTCGTCATCGTTAACAACTTAACAACGTATAGACTCCCTTGCAAATTGATACACGCTAATTATAACCCTTTAACCCCTTATAATATATGTACCTACTTAAGTATCTATGGACTGATGATTTATAACATGCGTAAAAGGCAAATAAGTGAGTAATAAAAAGTCGCTGATGTTGAAGTTCAGTGGTTAGTCGCGGTCGGATCACACGCCGAAGGGCGTAGGTTCAAACCACAACAATGACCTGCCAGTGAAGGAACACATCGTGGGGAAATGATAGCGTGATGGTAGGGTACTTTCTTGTACTCGGGTTATCATAGCTGTCATCCTCGATTTAAAAATCTGCCACCGAGCACCTAACGGTGAGTTCCAGCAGCCCCGCTTGAAAGCCAGTTCAATTACAGAAGCATTAACTGAGCTCACCATCTTCGACCACACTGTCACTTAATATCAGGTGAGCTGTGATCAAAAACCTGGCATGGCAACCAAAAAAAAATAATTGAACAGTGTAAGATAAATATCGTGGGATAAATAAATATCGTAGGACTATACACACAGCGCCATCTGGCCACAAACTAAGAAGAGCTTGTGTGATGGAAGTCAGATAACTGATAGAATACATAAATACTTTTTTTTTGTAAATACATACTTATAATACATACAAACACCCAGATACAGAACAAACATTTGTTTATTCACAAAATGTTTGCCCTGAGTGGGAATAAATATCGTAGGACTATACAATACACACAGCGCAATCTGGCCCCAAACTAAAATAGTGTAAAACAGATATAGATTCTTTATTGTGCACACTATAAACAGAAAAAAATTACAGAGAACAAAAGAAGGTGAGGTAAGGTGTCAAAGCATGTACGACGTACGTAAATGTAAATTATTTCGAATTTAATTACATATTTGCAATTTTTTTCAATGTATGATAAGGTAGGTACAGGAAACGTTAATATTCACACTTAAGTCAAAGGTTATTCAACTTCTTGCATTGTCTTTTTGTACAAGGACACATTGAGTGATAGGTATGGATCTTTAAATATTTATTTACAGCAACAAAAAAAGTACAATTATTCTATCAGTTATCTGGTTCCCATAGTACAAGCTTTGCTTAGTTTGGGGCTAGATGGCGCTGTGTAAAATGTTTTACGATATATTTTTATTTATTATACCTTTACACAATGAGAAGAGGCCCAGCGGTGGGATAATTTATAAAAAGGGCAAAAGCTTGTGAGTGTGTTTGTATGCTTGTTACATCTTCATGCTCAAACGTCAGAACTAATTGTGATTAAATTTGATATGGAGGTACCCGACACCTTTTTCCCCCAGGGAAATTCCTTTGTGGATACCACCCGCCACGGGGATGGCAGGTGGTTAAGTGGGACTCTCTATCAGAATGACGGTACATCCACTAAAAACTCTGGGGTGTTCCATCTCAGCGGCTTGAACCGGAGTAGAGGGCAAGCCTGAGCATTCATCCGCAACCTCAATAGCACTGGTCTTAACCAGACTCCTTCTCGGGGAGCTTTTGTCCAGCCGGCTTTAAGATGATGTGTGAGAACACGGCACACATCTTTCATCCTCGGAATACTCATTCGACCCAGAACCCGTCACCTAGATCCCTATTATGAGGGTTGAAGGAGAGCATAATCCTGAGATTAACACTTTTGTATTGTAATGTAGCGGGTAACACCGCCGGGCGCAGCTAGTTACATTGTGTAATACGCAAAAAAAGGTACATCATCATCCACAGCCTTCTTTATCCCACTGCTGGGTATAGGCCTCTCTCTTTACATGCCACCTGCCTCGGTCTTGTGCCAATCTGGTCCAGGTTCGACCCGCGACGGTGTACTTAAAATTATTTAATCGATGCAGACTGATGGGGATGAGTAATAATGCTTACAAGTATGATCTCTCCATTGACGCTCTTGGGCTCGGGCGGCACGAACACTCGGTAGAGACACAGCAGCCAAGTAATCGTCATCTTCACGTACAGCACCAGGATCTCCAGCGCCAGAGCCACGCCGCTGTAGACCTTCATTGCGATGCCCTGCTCATCGGTCCTGGACAGAAGAAAATTATCACAATTACTTAAGTGGTCTGCGATGTTTATTGAGCACACACACTGATATAAATAAAAAATACATATTTGAAACTAGCTGCGCCCTGCGGTATTACCCGCTACATTAATTCGGGATAAATATCGTAGGACTATACACACAGCGCCATCTGGCCCCAAACTAGGCAGAGCTTGTGTGATGGAAGTCAGATAACAGATAGAATACATAAATACTTTTTTGTTGTTGTAAATACATACAGAACACCCAGACACAGAACAAACATTTGTTTATTCACAAAATGTTTGCCCTGAGTGGGAATCGAACCCACGCCCTACAGCTCTCAAGGCAGATATATTACCAACGAGCCAACGGGGCTGTCAAAGAAATAAAAAGAAACAATGTACAGAAAACAAAAGAACCTGATGCTGAACCTGAGCTTGTGCCACGAGTGGTGGCCTTATTGCTAAAGGCGATGTGTTCTAGGCAATCAGGAAAGCCAGGAAAGGAAAATATATATTAGTGTATTTTTAGTAATTCTAGTTAATCTATGTATTAGTTATTATTAGAATGTAAATATGTTTATGTTATAGTTATAAGTAGATATTCTCCTATGTGTATTGTATATCTTCGTTGTTGATACGCCCCGTCTTTTTCTTCCTCTGATTCTTTCCATCCTAAGGTTGCCTGAAAGAGATCGCTTTTAGCGCTAAGGCCACCACCTAGAACTTACAACTCCCATACACAATACGGGTGCCTAAAATATTGCTCGGAACTTCAAAAAAGATTTACCACAGATTACACTAAGCATTCTATCTACTATTTAACAAGATGGATATACTGTTTTTTTTAATGGTTGACAGGTTAGGTGTTTGACCACAGCTCACCTGATATTAAGTGACGGTGTGGTTGAAGATGGTAAAGCACACCTAGCCTGGAATGGAACTGGCTCTCAAGTGAGGCTGCCTGAACACACCGTTAAATGCTTGGCGACAAATTTTCGACTTGAGGGTGGTAGCTAGCCAGCCGAGTACTAGAAAGTACTCGACCACCATGCTATGGTATCCTCACGATGTTTTCCTTCACCGGCAGCTCAAGCTGATTGTTGGGGTTTGAACCCACGCCCTTCGGTATGCGAATAGACCGCGCTAACCACTCAGCAATCATCGCTACGATACACTGCTAATCGACATGACACCGGACCAATCATAATAAATGGGAATCTAAGGTCATAAGTTGTTCAAGGCTCGAGAATAGTTAGTAGCCGGAACATCTGGCATTTAAACACTAGGTAATTAGTGGCCGTTTTGTGTGTTACAGATGCATAAGAAAACATAATCCGTGTGCCATTCCGAGGCCAACAAGGCATTATACAAGTTTCTGAAGCATGACTTGATCATAATATAAAGGTAATGTGTAAAACGTGACAGATCTCAATAGTGCGTTGAGATGCCTGCAAGGTCCAAAGATTCTTGGGGATAACTGGAATTTTATGACAAGGTGTATGTTTTTTTATGGTTGACAGGCTAGGTGTTTGACCCCCGCTCACTTGATGTTAAGTGAAGGTGTGGCCGAAGATGGTAAAGCACACCTAGCCTGGAATGAAACTGGCTCTCAAGTGACGCTGCCGGAACACACCGTTAGATGCTTGGCAGCAGATTTCCAACTTGAGGGTGGTAGCTAGCCAGCCGAGTACTAGAAAGTACCCTACCACCATGCTATGGTTTCCTCACGATGTTTTTCCTGCACCTGCAGCTCAAGCTCATTGTTGGGATTTGAACCCACGCCCTTCGGCATGCAAACATTTTGTGAATAAACAAATGTTTGTTCTGTGTCTGGGTGTTCTGTATGTATTATAAGTATGTATTTACAAAAAAAAAGTATTTATGTATTCTACCAGTTATCTGACGTCCATCACACAAGCTCAAGCTCTGCTTAGTTTCGGGCCAGATGGCGCTGTGTATAATAGTCCCACGATATTTATTTATTGATAGTTATTTGTAATAAGGTTGACGTGGACGAAATATGCGCACTCTCAATAAAGTTTTCCTGTATAAATAAACGTATATTTCATAAAAATAAATATTAATAACAGTGAAATCCGTATCAATATCCGTTCCTTGGTGAATTGCGATAATTTTATGTCATCTCGAAAAATTAATATGTCAGATTTTTATTGCAGGTTTAATAAAAGTGATGTTTCTTCATAACTAATTTGCTTCATAGCTGGTAAGGTCAAGTACGTTAACGTTTCCTAATAATGATAGCACCAAGATAGTACCATAAGTGAAGGTTTTACGTAACTAAGATGATAAACGGTACAGAATAGATGTAGGTAAACAAAATAAGGTTGGTTGCAGACTTGTCTTACCTTCTTGAGTAGACGATCTTGACTTGGATCTAGTTTCTAGATTAGTAGTTGCTTGCATAGTGAAGCGCTAGATTGGTTATACAGTTTTGTAACCTCTAACGTAGAATAGAAAATTTATTGACAGCCCTATTGGCTCATTGGTAGTGCCTTAAAAAGACTGTAGGGCGTGGGTTCGATTCCCGCCCAAGACAAGCATTTTGAGATTATACAATATACAGTTCGCTATGTAAAGTTTTTTTTTGTATTTAGTTATATATTTTTTACTGATAGTAAACTTTATTTTATGAAACTAATTTGAATATTTTGGCTTTCTATGCGGTAGTTTAATTCTAATACGTTTTCAAACTTTTTATAGTTATGACGTCATGAGGTCGGCTGAATATGTAGAATACGCCTTTGCCATATAAAACAAAAAGTATACAAAACATTTGACACATTTCATTAACTTGTTCTGTGTCTGAGTGTTTTGTATGTATTATAAGTATGTGCATATTTACAAAAAAAAAGTATTTAAATATTCTATTAGTTATTTGGGTACCGTAGCGCAATCTTTGCTTAGTTTGGGGCTAGATGGCGCTGTGTGTAATGCCCAAGGATATTTATTTTAAATTTTTATTCAAAACTGGTTTGTGGTTAACCACATCCTGCCTAATGTTTAGCAGGATGCTTTGCAACTGACACTTTTTTATGATTGACAAGCGTAGGTATTTTACCACAGCTCGTCTGATGTTCAATGACGGTGTGGTTGAATATGGTAAGCGCACCTAGCCTGGAATGGAACTGGCGCTCAAGAGAGAGGCTGCCGGAACATTTTGTTAGGTGCTTGGCGGCAGATTTTCGTCTTGAGAGTGGCAGTTAGCCAGCCGAGTACTGCGAGTATTAAGTGCGCTAGGACCACGCTATGGTTTCCTCACGGTGTTTTCCTTCACCGGCAGCTCATGCTCCTTGTTGGGATTTGAAACCATGCCCTTCGACGTGTGAACCGACTGCGCTAACCACTGAGCTATCATCGATAGAGTACTTAGTCAGAGCCTTACGTGGCCAGTATCGTCGCTTTATAATCCAATTTTGGTTTTAAAAATCATAAAACTTCTAGAATAACTAGGTATTTCATTTAGCATATTATTTTTTGTGCTACTTGGTTTTAGATTACAGAAGTAATTAAACATGAATATGGTAATCCTTTTTGAACTATGTTTTGAGCTGTAACGGATATGTACCTATAGCTTCATAACGACTTGAAGTTTACAAAAAATCTAGCAAAAACTAACTTCGAAATGTTTCTAAGCTCACACTTAGGATTTATTCGTACTGTGTTTTTTCTATTAACAAATTTACATTATCATTCAATTGGCACATAATTATATTAACTTATTGTCAAATAGTTTATTTAATTATTTACAAGAACTAACATTAAATAAAAACAACTATGTACAAAATGCAGACTTAATTTATAAACAATGATTTTACTACGCTAAAATGTTGCTTAAAAAGATACCCTACTATAAAATAAAATATTAAATTACTAGCTGCGCCCCGCGGTGTTACCGGCTACATGTTTTCAGGATACAAAGTAGCCTATGTGTCAATCCAGGGTGTCAGCTAATTTCATACTAAATTTCATCAAAATCCATTCATAAGTTTTTGCGTGAAAGAGTAACAAACATCCATCGATCCAAACTTTCACATTTATAATATTACTGCGATTAGTATTTATAGGTATGTAGTAATTAATTGAGAAGTCATGAGAAGCTTAGATATTAAAAAAATGCTGAAATCAAGTAACGAACGCCCTGGGGATCTATTTTTAAATCATACGCTTGTGTTTTCGCAATTACTTAAATCCGTCTGTCCTAATAAAATTACTGTAAAATCCACCTACTCGTATACAAATTAGAAAAAATAGATGCTTCAAATGTATCACAATCAGTTTTAACAAATGAACACTTCTAGTTGGCTTTACTTAAGACGGATGACGTCAGAAGATTAGCAACATTTAGCGCGCTACTCCGCAAGATGAGATTGTCGGAAAATACAACAGGATTATTGACGGTAACGCGTAATAACCATGTCAATGGATTGAATCTTTATTTGAAAACTTTATTTTTCGTTTTATATTTAAGAATATGTAGTAATTTTTGCTGAATTATACGTTCCAGTGTGAGCAAGTGGTGAAACATATTTTATCGTATTGTTTATAAAACTCTTTAAAAGCTTCTAGTATCACCACTTTACCATGGCATGGACTATACATAACTATAACTTACTTTAAGTATGTAAAATTGACAAAATGCAAAAAGCGCGGTGCTAGAAATAAAAAAAATACTGGTGGTTGTGACAGTGACGTACGAGTTCTCAGATTGATACCCGACCGCTGTGGTTAATTGAGCTATTGATCTATCTATCTTTCTTTGGTTTTGGCGTCGCGTTTTAGCATTTGCCAGTGTCAAGTAATTATATATTTTCAAGTTTCAAAAGTTAAATAAGTGCCATCGTAGTTAGTTTTAGTCAAAGTCGTCTTTGTCAAGTCCAGTTCGTGTCAGTTAATTCCAGTCATGCTTTAGTAAAGTAGTGGCAACTTTACTACAAAGCTTCGATGGAGTTTTGGAAGCAACACGAAAACTCATGTTTCACCACATTGTATCATTTTCCCACACTCGCGCTTGTAATTCGGCACTTTATGAATAAAACACCACCATTTTTATGCATAAACACTCGACAAAACACTAGTTTTGGAAAAAAATACAACGGAGCGACACGACTCTTCCCGCGTTCCCGCCAAAACTCCCTCGAGCTATTGATGTTTGCCTTTAATCGGCTGACAATAGGACAAGCAAGCCGTAGTTTTTAATCTGAGCAAGCCACAGATAATTCAAGCGGACGAGACTCTGAAGAACAGGATTAAAAGATAATGAACAAATTTTATAACTCAACACCCGAAAAAAAAAAAAAAAAAAGTTTAAAATATATTACAGTGCAGCAATTTATCCGCGCTTCCCGCCAAAACTCCATATTGACGCTTGCAGTATAGAAACGTGCATCATGTGCTGATGGAATGTGTCCGGAACGAGGCGCAAAGGCAAGATTTGTTTAGTGGTGCCCATAATATTGCATATGATGTAGGGTGTTGTAACAGCATTTTGGCTTCACCCGCTTCGGAGGAAGCCAAAATGCTGTTAAAAGTAGTGAATAAGTTATGAGTTACAAAAATGTAGTTTAGTGTATTACGGGGGTGACATAGTCACTGCGTGACTAAGCCCCATTAAATTAATAAATAAAGATTAAAAAAAAAAAAAAAAAAGCAGTATAGAAACAACGCACATGGAGTTTTGGCGGGAACGCGGGAAGAGTCGTGTCGCTCCGTTGTATTTTTTTCTAAAACTAGTGTTTTGTCGAGTGTTTATGCATAAAAGTGGTGGTGTTTTATTCATAAAGTGCCGAATTACAAGCGCGAGTGTGGGAAAATGATATAATGTGGTGAAACATGAGTTTTCGTGTTGCTTCCAAAACTCCATCGAAGCTTTGTAGTAAAGTTGCCACTACTTTACTAAAGCATGACTGGAATTAACTGACACAAACTTGGACTTGACAAAGACGACTTTGACTAAAACTAGCTACGATGACACTTATTTAACTTTTGAAACTTGAAAATATATAATTACTTGACACTGGCAAATGCTAAAACGCGACGCCAAAACCAAAGAAAAAAAAAAAAAAAACAACGCACATTGTTGATGTGTCGCGGCGGTACGCGGTGGCGGTGGTGCAAGATGGAATCTTACAAACGCGGATGATGCAAATGTAGACAAACACGTTACAAATATGGACAAACGTGTAGGTACATCATATTTCGATATCGTCCATTCGATGCATTGAGAAAGATGCCGAACATTGAGAAGACAAAATGATTTATAGAATTGTAATAAAGTTATCGATCTTACATCTATCTATACTATTATAAAGAGGAAAGATTTGATTGTTTGTTTGTATTGAATAGGCTCCGAAACTACTGGACCGATTTCAAAAATACTTTCACCGTTGGGAAGCTACACTATCTCCGAGTGCCATAGGCTTCTTTTTATCCCTGTATTCCCACGGGAACAGGAACTACGCGGATGAAACCGCGAAGCGTCCGCTAGTCAATAATAAACAGATATATATAAAATAATACTTGGTTTTGAGCGTGGGTGTAAACTGAATGCGAGTCATATAACTTATAATTGATGAACATTTAGTCTGTCTTTATTTTAAATTAACTTGTTGAGTTATTGTAAATGTTACTTATAATTATGAATACAATTAACTTGTTTTGGTTTGGTTTGTAATCCTGTTTATTTATAATATAAACCATCGTAAATCAATCTATTAATATTTACAATTTTTTTACTATAAATAATGTAATTTCCTTTCGACTACGCACACCACCTTTTTACCTACTCAGCGAATATTATTATAATGTACAATTGTGCATATATATCCTACAATAATATAATCTCTAAGCCAGAAGGCCATAAATTGTTTTATTCAATTGTTGTAATTTTGTTGTGAACAAAAAATAGTTATCTTTCTTTCCGTTTTTGTTAAGTTATATACCTACTTAAAATATTAATCATTACAAAAGGTTACTTGTCTGTACTGGTATCAATAAAAAGATTTTTATTTAAATATTCATAAAAATTTAATGACGTTAATTGGTAATCGCATAGCTTGTGAAAAGTTGATCCAATTTACTCGATTCTTTATTTTTTTATTTGTGATATTTCAAATGAGGTTTATACATATGTACATAAATGTAGTAGATCCGTGACCGAAGGCTGCAGCACCGGGCAAGAAGTTCCGGGCATTCGACGTAATGTTTAGCATAAATAAAACGATTTCTATCTGCTAAATGCTAATTAGGTTATTTACAATGTTTTCTAAATATTCAGCTATAGTTACTGAAAAAGGGGAAACTAAGTTTTCAAAAGATTTTCCTGAAAATACTATATATACATATAACATTCATAATAAAATAAATCAACAATTTAGACTTCTACCTATTACGTTCACCATAAAAAAAAGTAGTTTTTCTAGGCACTCGGTAATTATTTTGAAACTTTTAACGACAGTTCATCTGCTCTATTTATAATTACTTGTTGCAATAAACATCCGAGAAATCAAATACGAGAATGTTAAAATTATATTAAATAAATATGTACAAATTTCAAAGTTTTAATAATATTCAGTTACACGAAAATATTCCATATTTTATTCTTACGTTGTCTATAACGCTAGCTGTGAATGCTAAATGGCAAAATTGTTGCAATATTATAAAAACATGATTCAGAACTTTTGTAAGTACCAGAAATACTTTGTAACTGTTGCATATTACATAAAATTAATAGAAACACAACCTTACAACAGTTTAAATTTGGTTCAAATTTTCTGGCATTAGCATTCCTGCGTTGGTAGGATCTTAATTTCCAAATATGGTCGGGTAGGGATGGGAATACGTGCAATGAAGCTCAGCGTTAAAACGTATATGCAGGTCCCTGAAACCAACATATGAGTCGCAAATCCTAAACATTTTACGGGTTCCTGTCACTGCAAAGCGATGGATCCGGCAGCCGCACAGTGCTACAATTATAGGCTAAATAAATAAAAATTAAAGTCTTTTTTTCATTTATTATGAAAAAGTAATGAGACGAACGGTACGCTCTCCCGATTGCAAGAAATAACGCATACCTATGACCATTGCATCAATATACAGAACTTTGAGTTGCAAAACAAAGTCCGGGGCATCGCTGCTTTGGCGCTCACTACTTTGAGACTTTCGATGGGTAGTCTCAACAGTCCAGTAATTTCGCAAGCTACGGTACCCTTCAAGCCGGAAAACAGTAATGTTTACACACTAGTGTTTGGCGTCAGAATATCTGGTACTGTGGTGGTTTCCTGCTAAGTAAATCTACCACCAAGTAAAACTACAAAGTATCTTATTTGTAGATTGCATATTTGTTTGACATAGGCAAGATGACGGTCAAACGCAATATAAAATAATATTGAAATGAATACAAAATGATAATAGACTTGTAAGCTAATCGTAATCTGATGCACGTTTACCTCGTGAAATATACGGTCCTTGTACAACTGCGGATAATTGTTGCTTAGTTTACCTATTTTTGTCATTACTTTTAATTTGCAATATTTGTAAGTTTGTTTAGAACAAAGATATCTAGTTAAGTACCATTGCAGTATCAGTTTAAAAAAAAATGTGAAATAGATCTACGCTTGGTCATCAACTCGACAAAGAGACGGTATAACCAAGGATGGAGCACGTTGATCTCGAGACACCCGTTCACTCTAGCATTAAAAAAGCCAATTGTTGTTCATAGGAAACAGAAAAGCCGGCAATGAGATTCATAGGCTGCCATATTATTTATATTTTACCGCCAACCCCTAATTACGAGTCATTATATTAAAGCTTAGGCAACATTGGTATGCGCCAGTGTCGATAACATTGAACTTGAAAACGCACTGCGCTGTGAAACGGCGCGTTTACGCAACGTACCCATTGCGGCAACTTGCAGCCAGACCGCGGTTAACACATTACAAAATCTAATGTCAAAATGTTAATGTTTGTTAATCAAGAGTAAATAGTTTCAGGGTTACATATTAAACTGGCGTATAAATAAACTAGATTTTCCCGGCGGTTTCACCCGTCATATACTTATAAGGGTTGTATCGTGATGTTATACATATATAAACTTCCACTAGAAACTAGCTGTCAAATGCAAACAGATTTTTTTCGAATACGACGATAATATAAATTCGAAAAAATAATAATTAAATAACATAATCAATCAATACCAAATAATCTATAATTTAAAAACAAAAATTCAATAAATTGGTCATATTATTCATTCGTCATATTTTATTAATTAGTCATATTATATGGGGTGCCTTTTATTTTATCGTTTTTTTTTTTAAAGTTATCAGTTATCATTGTCTTAGAGCTAGTTAATATTAAATCATCACAAATCATGACCATTTTATTAAAAAAAAAGAATAAATAAAATAAATATCGTAGGACTATACACACAGCGCCATCTGATCCCAAATTCAACAACAATTCAAAAAAATTCAAAAAAACAGTCAGTGTATTCTATCAGTTATCTGACTTCCATCACACAAGTGATGGAAGTCAAATAACTGATAGAATACATAAATCCTTTTTTTTTTGTAAATACATACTTTAAATGCATACAGAACACCCAGACACAGAACAAACATTTGAATAGTGATTAGCTTGATAGCTTGTACATTATACGTCTATTTCTTTATATTTCATTTTTTTATTTTTTTCATTTCATTTTTTTTTTATCTTCTTTTTTTTGTTTGTTGTTTGTTTCCTATTTGTATTAATTGTGATCTGTGTTTCTGGTGTATAATAAAGTTATATTCTATTCTATTCTATTCTATTCATTCAATATTTCAGGTGGTTTTTATCACTTTGTAGTAGCTATGCTATTTGTATGCTGCTTCTACTTGTAATGATTATGCTGGATACACATTTGTCAAAGAATATAATCTAGATGGAACCCCTTTGTCATCCACACAATGCTGATGAAAAGATTACATTCTGCATTGTGTATCGAAATAAATGAACAAAAGCATAATATTTAGCATTTGAATTTTTTTCAGTATAACAAAATTGCGTACAGGATATGTAGGTAAATATTTTTTTTCTATTACGTCACCGATTTCACTTACGTACCTACCTATTAGGTACGTATGTTTAAAATGAAAGACGGTTTAATGGTGTTTGATCGCAATTTCACCTGATGCAGTCTACGATGGAGACCCAGATTGTATCTGTCAAGGAACACCCATTTGAGTAGCGTATTTCACGCTTTAGCCGCTTGAAAGTCGTGGAATCAAATCTTTTCGTGGGGTTTTTGGACGTCAATCGTGAAACGATGTCGCTTTCTCAAATTTCTAACTTAGTTTGCAATCATTTTAGATTAGAAATTAGTTGTATAAGGGAATTGCAATCGTGCGCGGGAGCAGGAAATTCGTTACATAACTTAACGAGAAAAGGACAGCGCTATACATTTTCGCGTGCAGCTAAAGCAATTAACAGCGTTAATATGCACTAGCGCAGATTTCAAGCAGAAAATTACTAGTTTAAAAAAAAAAACGTATTTTATTAAAAAGCAAATTAAATTTGAAAAAGGAAGGTACCTACTTAGTTTTAAATACCTACCTTCCTTTTTCATTTTGAGATTTTCATTTAATTTTAAGTTCTTTGATATCAAATAAAACAAGAAACATTAAATGTTGTTTCTATGCTAACAACCTTTTCCAGAATTACACAGCTGTGACTTAGTAATGAACTCTATATACCTAACCTACTTGAATTTATGGCTTTATAAATTATTCATAATAAAACATTAATCATAAAGAAGTATAGATTTTCCTTAGTATTTATGCTAATAACCTTTTGCATTGCACAGCTGTGACTTAATAAAATTCTTACCTACAAGTACTTACTCAAAGCAAAAAAGGCTCTTTTCTCTGCCACTTTTACCGACAAACGATACGTTGAACCACATACCTAATACACTGTGAATATAAGAATGATATTCACTCACGTTCAACAATATAAGTCATTTATTTCGAAAGTGAGATCAAGGATCGTTCGTATAGGATATCGAATAGCGTCGCTGAGCAACGCGCATCGCGGACTGCATACGGCTTTCTCGTAGTTGCATTCGGTAAATTGGCGGAAACGTGTTGAAAATTGGCATAACGTGCAATGACGGTGCCTCCTACACTAACGTCCTGTGCGCGGTAGACCGCATCTGCACTTATTCCTTACTAACTGTAACCCACGGTTTTATTCGATATCCTGTGGGAACAAATTATTTTTCCAAATATTAGCCTAAACTCCTAAAGTAAATGTATCATGTCTCACAGGGACTCGTTACGTAGTTTATCTATGGGACGATGTGATCGATATCAGATCTTTGTTATCTTGTAGATTACAGCGATATATTTATTGATTTATCTTTTTATTTATATACAAAATACTATACAAATGACTGCGCTTTCTCTATATATTTTTTGGGCTGATGTTTATGCTAGTTAAGTAATCGATTCGATATTGTATATATTTTGACATACTTTTACTATTTTGACAGCACCGTTGGCTCATTGGTAGTATATCTGCCTTGAGAGCTGTAGGGCGTGGGTTCGATTCCCACTCAGGGCAAACATTTTGTGAATAAACAAATGTTTGTTCTGTGTCTGGGTGTTATGTATGTATTATAAGTATGTATTTAAAAAAAAAGTATTTAAGTATTTTATCAGTTATCTGACTTCCATCACACAAGCTCTGCTTACTTTGGGGCCAGATGGCGCTGTGTGTATAGTCCTACGATATTTATTTATTTATTATTTATTTATTCCTTGTTACATTTAGTTAGTATTTCCAAAAAACTTTGTCTATTAAATCTTACCAAAGTTCTAATTATTCCTGGATGGATGGATCTTTGTTGCTCTTTCACTCAAAAACTACTGAACAGATTTGGATGAAATTAATAATAAAAATATCTGTAATATTATTGTCTTCTTGTCAGAGCAATAATTTTGTTATACTATGTTATTAGATGTACTTAGATGCAATTGCCTTGAGCTGCTTTGTATGAGGAATGAATACCAATAGACTAGGAGTTTTCAAATCAATTACTACATTTATCAATAACAAAATTATGCTATTGTTAATGTGCTTGGTCGGTTATGTTAATTCTTAATTACTGTTATTGCATTAGACCACAGACCATGAGTGCATAAGATACACCAGAGCATATTATTTTATAAGATGTTTACAAAATATATATATACAAGTATTCTAAAATGTTAAATTTTCTAATATAAAACAAGTCAAGTCGATTTGACAGGCTTGTAGCTAAAATAATACCGCCTCTTTTTGGTGTGTCAGACTATCTGGATTATTTAGATTGCCTGCTCCCTGAAGAAGGTCCTAACTGCACTCTAAGGTATATTTTTTAATGAAAATGTAATAAAACGAACGAGACGCTCTCCTGATGTTGAGAAATAACGGATGTTCTGACCATTGCAGCGATACACAGAACTTTGAGTAACTAAACAAAGTCCAGGGTATCGCTGCTTTGGCGCTCATTAGTTTGAGACTTTCGATGGGTAGCCTCAACAGCCCTGTGATGTCGCTGCTGTACGCGCTAACTGTGTACGCAAACCGTGGCACAGTAATGCTTTTACACACTACTGCTTGGCGGCAGAATATCTTGCACTGCGATGGTACATACCTAGACGACCTCCTACTAAGATCTCCTTAGCAGGAGGTCGTCTAGGTAAAGCAAGTCCAAGTAAAGCATAGTTTTTAATGTAGTGGTATTTTTAAAGAATGTGGGTGTTGGTATACGTAAGTTTATACTTAGTTTTGTCGGGGTATCTGATTGTACTGAAAATTCCCGCTGGTCCCGAAAAATATGTAGATCTCCATTCGAACTTTTTTTTTTTTTTTTTATGTGACAAATAATGAGACGAACGAGACGCTCTCCTGATGGTAAGAGATAACGCCTGTCCATGACCATTACAGCGATACCCAGAACTTTGAGTAACAAAACAACGCTGCTTTGGTGCTCATTACTTTGAGACTTTCGATGGTTAGTCTCAACAGCCCAGTAATTTCGCTAGCTGCAGTACCCTTCAAACCGGAACACATTAATGTTTACACACTACTGCTTGGCGGCAGAATATCTGGTACTGCGGTGGTACCTACCTAGATGACCTCCTGCTAAGGAGATCTACCACCAAGTTAATGGCTGGGCCAACTAATGGCTTAGTTAGATTAGAATCTAGATATTTTTGTTATATGCCGGAAAATTAATAATTTAATTTAATAATTGCCTTGAGCATTCATGCTCACCATCGAAGGCTTCTTCTTGCGGCGGCGCCGTGTGTCGGCGCTCTCTTCCCTCAGATATGGTTGAGGAGGGCGATAGCGGCACATGCGTCATACTCGTGATCGGATGTTGCTTGCGTGTCTGCTCGCGGTATACACACAAACTAGTACCTACTTTTACCTTAGATTAAGATTAAATTACTGTGACTAACTTTCCTCTCTCTGTATTGTATTATTATTGTGCATACCTTGATTAATTCAATTTATTTTACAAAAAAAATTGACTTGATATTCCTCTCATACAAAACGCCAACTTTATATGTAAGGACCTAATATTATTGTAAAAAAAAAGGATTAAAGTTGACAAAAGTCACGGACCCCGGTGTCTGTAGAGCGCATATAAATTTAAATTGAAAATCTGAAAATCTGCCGCCAAGCATCTAACGTTGTGTTCCGGCAGCCTCACTTGAGAGCCAGTTCCATTCCAGGCCAGGTGTGCTTTACCATCTTCGACCACACCTTCACTTGACATCAGGTGAGCTGTGGTTAAACACCTAGCCTGTCAAACATAAAAAAAAAAAAATAATAATAATAAAAAAAAAAATCTTTGAACTTTTCACTATGCAACTTTTGTAATTATGCAAGAATAGCGTTAACCATCTGATAAACGCGTAGCTCGCCTCGTTTCTTAATAACTATTTATCTGTGTTACGACAACCTATCTGTTGCAATTTTTCTATAATCTGTGATAGTGGACATTCAAGCACGTGGCATTTGAAATATTTTTATTCATTTGTTTTTGTTTTTGTGACATTTCATAAACAAATAAGAGTTCATTATGCAATTTTTTCTTTGTTGCTTACAGGCTAGGTGTTTGACCACAGCTCACCTGATGTTAAGTGACGGTGTGGTCGATGATGGTAAAGCAGACCTAGCCTGAAATAGCCACTAATGTTTAACTAATGTTTAGAATTATGACCTTACTTAAAAATACTGCTTACAATTAAATGACAAAGTAAACTTCACTTCACTTTTTTGACGTTCAAGGTAACGGAGACGGTATAAGAGTATGCGTTTGGGGTGCGAGGATGTTTGTTTGTGCAGGCTGCCATCAGTATTTTAAATTTCGTCGTAAATAAAAATAATCATTATCATTAACTTCTAAAGATGTGAAAGTGCCCCACTGTAGGGGCACGGCCTACCCATTAAGGGTGTAAGTATAGCGCTAAAAATCCCCACGGTCCCAAAGTTTCAACCCCAAAAGGCTTAAATATGTACCATTGTACCCACTGTCCAGGGTCCTATACTTGCGTCAAAAACTGTACTATATTATAAGTACTCAAAACTATAATTCCAAAGCGTAACGTATTATCATACGTCATTGTTACTAGATATGGAGATTTATGTACATTGTTCGCTTGTTAAAGCAATGTCAGTTGCTAACAATAGACAATGTCAAACTGATGTGAAATGTGACTAACAGGAATTCCTGGACAGAGTATTGTACTGAGATAAAACATGAATCTGTTATCTGAGGTCTGATAGGGTGTTACTCGCCCTTTTAAAATTATTTATTTTTAAAATGTTTGCATCTGCTGAAGATAAAATTCTTTAGATGTCATACATTTTCCAGAATAACAAGAGCAATCTAAGGTTATTATTTCTCTGTCCAACTTTTTTGTACGAAAATTGTCTTAGTTTTTTTTTTGTTTGGCAGGCTAGGTGTTTGACCACAGCTCACCTGATGTTAAGTGACGGTGTGGTCGAAGATGGTAAAAACACCTAGCCTGAAATGGAACTAGCTATTAGTTCTATTAATGCGAAACAATATCAGATACTTTTTCCGAAACGATATTATGGAATAAAAAGGAATTTTATCTGACACATGTATAAATTGTATAATGTATATGAAAATATATGTAATATAGGTACCTAATGTTGATTGTTTTGAAAGTTTTTTTTGTAGGTTGTGAGTTGGTTTTTCTAGATCAGAGCAACGCCCCTTTCAGTTTAAAGGGTAAGTTACAAATGTAATGTTAATTCTATGCTACACATTCATTCAATCGAAATATAAACATTCGATCCACGCGCCACTGACCTGTAATCCATCGTCTATACTCGTCATTATGCAAGGCATGCTCCTTGCCGTAACAGTTGCAAAAGGATATCCTTCCGCGGAGTTTACCACATGGCAATATCTCGATGTAATTTCAAGATAATTGCGATGTAAGTCAGTATTTACACTGATTGTTGGATTCTGCCTCGTACTCTTAAAATTCCCTTGCTGTCCTTGTATGGGTTCAGTGACTTCAATTTGCCTTTGTCTTGTTACAACTCCGTGGCCTGACATTGCCTCATGCAAGTGTCTAAAGCATCATTAAGTTCTGAGCTCTCAAGGTAAGGTTAGAACTTGTGACGATTTGCCTTTGCATCCTTGATTTTCAGGAATCTTCGACAGAATGCCACAACATGAATGAGCCTCTGCAAAGATGAAAATCTTGTCCATATGGGATCGTCTGTAGAATCAACTGCTACGTGAGCCTTGATGTGACGTTTTTCTAAGGCCGTTGATATTGATTTCGGCCTATCATATTCCAGAGCAGAGTTTTTCAGCCAAGCTGGGCCCTGAAGCCACATGTCGTTCTGAGCTAGTTCTGTAGGAGTGCAACCTCTGGATGCACTCCTACAGAATTGGTCATTTTACAGCGCTGATCGAAGCAAAGTTGTAGGTATACTAAGATTACAAGCTATAAATAGATAGTTACTTACAATACATACTGAAAACCCTAACAGAACAAACATAGCGATACATTTGTAGCGATGATAGCTCAGTGGTTAGCGCAGTCAGTTCACACGCCGGCGGGCGTTAGTACAAATCCCAACAATGAGCTTGAGTTCAATATCACAAATAAACCATAGGTAGGTTACTTTCTAGTACTCGGCCGGTAAGCTACAACCCTTAATTTGAAAATCTGCTGCCAAGCACCGGTGTGTTCCTCACTTGAAAACCAGCGCCATTCCAGGCTAGGTGTGCTTGTATTCCATCTTCGACCACACCGTCACTTAACCTCAGATAAGCTGTGGATATTTAGCTTGACAATGATTAAAAAAACTATAATTGCGTGTGCAAACGTTTTGTTAAAGAGTAATTTCGTAAACTCGATTGACTCTTTCTTGTGTAGCATCTCCTTGGTCAGTGGCGTAGTGTGCCTTGGAGGGACCCTATATCAAAATTAGTTGGGGGACCCAAATGAAGGGTAAAGATTTCTCACAAAAGAAACAATTGCTAAATATATATTGATTATATGGACAGTTGATCGTATGACAGTTGTTTTCCCCGGGAAGCACGAAATTAAGTGACATTGTAGATAACATTTTACTATTTTTGCTTACACACGTTATCTGAGGGGCCCCTGCAGCCCGGGGGCCCCGTATCATTGATACGGCTGATATGGCGGTAGCTACGCCCCTGTCCCTGGTACAGGATAAGTCTCCCTTAGCACCGGGTAATAGGTCTATTAGCACAAAAGCTAGACTAGTCTGAACACGGGCGACAGCGGCGGCGCCCGCGCATGCGATTTAGTTGCCCGCGCATGCGATTTAGCTGCCCACGCATGCGTGGTTACGCAATCCCGCCGCTCGGAACGCGCACGTCCCGACCATTGACCTTACGCGAGCGTGACCAAACCGACGACATTGGAAACATTATGGGTTTAATTTGAAGGTCGCGTTTTGCGTTTTGAAGCCGGTGTTTATTTTGTTTATTGAAACCTATTCGACATTGATAGCGACTGGACTGGACACGCTGTGGAGGGGTCATTAAGTATTACGAAAGCGGAACTAAATATCATCCCCTCACTCTCCCTTGTCAGCAAAAGGCAAAGCTGTTACAATGTGATTGTCTTCAAATCAAGAGTAAACAGGTTCCTTCTAGGTAAGCGTGTTTAATTCTAGACCGCACATCAGACAGGATGTTGTCAAACGCGAACCTATTCCATACAAAAAAAAAGAGTTCACTATTTAAATTTGCTCGCATATGATCGGTTTTTATAACTTTTCCGACAAGTAGTGTGAGGTTTACTGTAAAATAGAAAAATAAGTTTAAGGTAGGCACTCACCACGGAGCCTTCTCCACCAAACCCGGAGTCGCGCAGCTTTTGTTTTCCACAGACGTCATGTTGAACCTTGAATAAGAAACAGTTTTTAATGCAAATGTCATGTTAAAAGGGCAAAATAAGTATGAATATAATAATTAAATCCCATTAAATCATTAAATCGACAGCCCCGTTGGCTTATTGGTAGTACATCTGCCTTGAGGGCTGTAGGGCGTGGGTTCGATTCCCACTCAGGGCAAACATTTTGTGAATAAACAAATGTTTGTTCTGTGTCTGGGTGTTCTGTATGTACTATATTGTAAGTATGTATTTACAAAAAAAAAAGTATTTATGTATTCTATCAGTTATCTGACTTCCATCACACAAGCTCTGCTTAGTTTGGGGCCAGATGGCGCTGTGTGTATAGTCCTACGATATTTATTTATTTATTATTTAAATTAAATCTCAAAAATTATAAAAGTATTCACAAAATGATCAATTATTATATAATTAATTTTTATATTATCATTAGTGTGTAATTCTACGAGGACGCGAGGCCCCTGCAAGAGCGAGACCCCGGGCGGTTGCCCTGCTTGCCACCCCCTAAAGCCGCCACTGCATACAGTACACCCAGACACAGAACAAACTTCGATCTTAATCACACAAATGTTAGTCCTGAGTGGGAATCGAACCCACGCCCTTCAGCTCTCGAAGCAGACATACTACCAATGAACCAACAGGGCTGTCATAGTAGTAGTGAATAGTAATTATGTTATAATTATACCATACCATTTTATACCATACCCATTCAAAATCAATTTAATCACTTACATAAAATATGCTAACCGATATAATAAAGCAGTTTGCAATGTAAATTAGATAGTTTTAATGGCGTCTTATTTGAACAATTTGTTTAAATATTTTGTCATACTTTAACAATTTTATTTAATACTTGACAAAAGCAGAAAATATGTTTCATATTTATTTTAAGCATCTGTCTAAATAATATACACGCGTAACGAAATTGTTCACAAGTGTTCACTTTTGTCCCCCCGGGCCACAATTAAAAAAATCGAATTTAGTAGGTATGGATCTTGCTAAAATTCAGCTAAATACATAAAGTGATTAGGTAATACAACTTTAGCCAAATTATAAAATACCAGCGGACGCCTCACGGTTTCACCCGCGTAGTTCCTGTTCCCGTGGGAACGTGGGAATACAGGGGTGAAAAGTAGCTTATGCCACCCGTGGATAGTGTAGTTTCCCAACGGTGAAAGAATTTTTGAAATCGGTCCAGTAGTTTTGGAGCCTATTCATTACAAACAAACAATTCAGTCTTTCCTCTTTATAATAGTATAGACTAGCCTACGCCTCGCAGTTTTACCCACGTAGTTCCCGTTCCCGTGAGAATACAGAGATAAAAAGTAGCCTATGTCACCCGGGGATAGTGTAGTTACCAACGGTGAAAGAATTTTTAAAATCGGTCCAGTAGTTTTGGAGCTTATTCATTACAAACAAACAATCCAATTCTTATAAGAGCTTTTCATACAACCACCTTTCTTTAAGCTTCACTAGATGGCTCTCTTGTGTCTCATATTGCCCACGAAATCTAGATGCCAAAAGTCATGTCAGTAAATTATTGTATGTCATTGTCATTACAAATATTCTGACTCCATAGAGAATTTTCAGTACGATTAAAAATTCGGTTGAAGTTTTGGCAGAAACGTGTGTGTTTGGACTGTGTCTGGGTGTTCCGTATGTATTTACAAAAAAAAAGTATACAAGTATTCTATCAGCTATCTGGTTCCTTTTTTTTTCTTTTTTTTTTTATTGCTGACAGGCTAGGTGTTTGACCACAGCTCACCTGATGTTAAGTGACGGTGTGGTCGAAGATGGTAAAGCACACCTAGCCTGGAATGGAACTGGCTCTCAAGTGAGGCTGCCGGAACACACCGTTAGATGCTTGGCGACAGATTTCCAACTTGAGGGTGGTAGCTAGCCAGCCGAGTACTAGAAAGTACCGTACCACCATGCTATGGTTTCCTCACGATGTTTTCCTTCACCGGCAGCTCAAGCTCATTTGTTGGGGTTTGAACCCACGCCCTTCGGCATGCGAAGCGACCGCACTAACCACTGAGCTATCATCGTTCCTATAGTACAAGCTTTGCTTGGTTTGAAGACAGATAGCGCTGGGTGTAATGTCCTCTAATGTTTCATGTATCATGTATGAATATTCGTACATGATATCGAGTAGTGACCCCAGCATATTAATTTACGAGAATTACGTTAGTAAGTATTGTAGCATCGACAGCTCAGTGGTTAGCGCGTTCGGTTCACACGCCGAAGGGTGTGGGTTCAACCCTTAACAATGAGTGTAAGCTGCCGGTGAAGGAAAACATCGTGAGGACACCATAGCTTGGTGGTAGGGTACTTTATAGTAGGTATTCAGCTGGCTAGCTACCTACCACCCTTAAGATGAAAATCAGCAGCCTCAATTGAGAGCCAGTTCCATTCCAGGCAAAGTGTGATTTACCATCTTCGACCACACCGTACTTTATATAAGATAAGCTGTAGTCAAGCACCTTGTTTGTCAACAGTAAAAAGGAAACGCATTAAAACAAACCCACTCACAATAATAAGACCCTCGACACTACGTCATAATTATGTACAATTAATTGAACTCATTAAAACGAATCATATAAGCTCTAGCTCGAGGGACTTGCTAGTAGCCTGTTAAATAAGCTCATTCCATTCCATTCTGTCCATTGCAATCTAGCGTGGTAATGCCACCAGCGTGATGGGGGCCTTTGCACCGGGTACGGTTTTTTTTTCTTTGGTTTTGGCGTCGCGTTTTAGCATTTGCCAGTGTCAAGTATTTATATATTTTCAACTGTCAAAAGTTAAATAAGTGTCCTCGTAGCTAAAGTTATAGTCAAAGTCCAGTCTTGGTCAAGTACAATCCGTGTCAGTCAAGTCCAGTCATGCTTTAGTAAAGTAGTGGTGACTTTACTATAAAGCTTCGATGGAGTTTTGGAAGGAACACGAAAAGTCATGTTTCACCACATTATATAATTTTCCCACACTCGCGCTTGTGATTCGGCACTTTATGAATAAAACACCACTATTTTTATGCATAAACACTCGACAAAACACTAGTTTTGGAAAAAAATACAACGGGGCGACACGACTCTTTCCGCGTTCCCGCCAAAACTCCCGGGTACGGTTAGAGATGGTTAGTTTATTGACTGAGCAAATTATAATTCGTGTTAATATTTTGTAAAATTTATTATTTATTTTGGAAGTGCGTATATCTCACAAATTGATATGCTAGCCCATCTGATCTATAATATGAATATTGACAGTTCGTACAATGAAATTTAGTGGGCATACGTGAGTATGCTGCCGATTATGCAAGAGCCGCAATTAATACGATATCGCATGTATGCATAAATACCATAAATTTATTTAAGGCGATGACAACATTGTACAATTATGTAGTTATCCATATGAAATTATAGAATTAATTAATAATTTATTAGAATGATATTCATTTATTTGTAATGTAATACGAAAGAAAAAATGAAGCGATAGCTACGTTTATGTCCATTTTGATTAGCAGTTAGTAGTTTAGTTTTTGTGGTTAATTTTGTTTTTTGTAAAGTAAATATTTACAACATTATTGTTTCCCTTAAAATTGTTTAACTACTTAGGTACTTTTAATTAGATAATCTCATAAGTTATTTAATTTCAGTATATCGATAATTTAAGTGAAATTATTAAATGCAGCTTTTGTGATGTACCTACTTCTGATTCCTTACTCTTCTTCTTACTTCTTTGATTTTTTACTCGACTGCCTTTCGTGTTTTTCACGTTTTATTTGGACAAAAAACATTGACTATCCATAAGATGACAAACTGACTCAAATAATAATATATTAGAGTACCTACAATTTTAGCAACTACGCGCTTATTTTAAAATCATATTTTAATTTTTTGGCCTTTCATATTTTTCTGTAACCTACCCTTAACTTTTTTTCAACCTTAAAATTTTCAGGTTGATTGTCAAATGATTATTTTGTTTTAATACATGTAGCCACATGTTTAATAACCGTCAATAAATACTAGCTCATCTAGATTAGCTTATACCTACATCAATTCAGTCACCTACCTTATGATAGTTCTTAAAAACAAAATATAATAAGCATCATCGTAAAGAAAAGTATTTAATACAACCCAAATAAAAATAAACGCTACTTACGATTTGATGAAAAAGGAAACTTTTTAAAAAACGAACCGCGGATGAGTCGCTAGATGTCGATGTCGACAGCGCGTCCGCTGTCACTGAGATGGCGCGAGTAACTACAGAATGAAAATTATATGAGTCAGGGGCTAATAGCTGCCGGCGCCCGGCAGCGTTGTCGTTTCACTGCCGGTATAAACTTACTATTGTATAATCTGTGCTACCGGCTCGGTCAAGTACAGGCAGTAAGAAGGTGTTTAATGTTTATTTGTTTTAATTACATACGGGTACGATAAGAGCGAGTTCCACATTGATGCTAGTACAAAATGGGCAGATTACGATGCCAAATAAAAGAAAAAAGCTAATTTTGCGCTGGAAAACGTTTGTTACAAATTCAGCTATCTACAAACATACTTAGATTATACTACTTCCAACTAATATTATAAATGTGAAAGTTTGTATGTTTGTCAATGACACAAAATCGGCTGAACGGATTTGTATGAAATTTGGCACACATATAGTTCGTTACCTGGATTATTATAATAGGATATCAGAGAAATGTTAGGTTCTTGTGACATTACGAAAAATATTCAAGAGTACTACTTCTACCCACCACCGGATATCGTCAAGTTTCACAGTACACAATAATCATGTATTTTCTACTTAGGTATGACTTGACGACATGGTGGTGAAATTTTTCGTTAAATTCTACGCGGATGAAGTCGCGGGTAACAGCTACTGTAGTCATATAAATATTTTTCTGTACTAATACAAGTACATGAACTATGAATTTTAACGTAGTGTCGCAAAGCTCGCAAGCGTTATGGATGTCTTTGTACCAGGTCTTGTACACTTAAGGTGAGTTAAAGTTTCTTTTTTAATCATTAATTAAATTTTTAGGATAAAGTTCCGAAAAGCCGATACCGCTTTTTCCTTTAAAACGTTGTATACTTATGTATTATTACCCTCTGATACGAATTCAATGAAACGAAAATAATGGAAATTGACGCAAATTGCATTTTCAAGGTCAAAAAAATCTATATTTTGGACATTTATTCGGGCTTGTGTCCGTAGTAGTCAACTAAAAGATAGTAAACATGCGTGTAACAACAACATAACAAGTTTATTCAAAAATACAAATTTCCTAATTTACATTTTTCTCCTAAACCACTGGTTCCATACAAAAAACGTATAGGACAAAAAATGGTCATTGTTTTCATGACCTACAATTGTTCAAAACATTTTTTTCTGACAATCATTTTTATTGCAATAAACACCAAAAACATTTAAATATTTATAGATTTTTGTTCAATTTGACCTTTAAGGTGGTTCGATTTCCATACAAAGAAAATTTTGCCATTTATGGACAAATGGAGCATAATTTTACAGTGAAATTACAGCTACTGGCATTTATTTTGGTCCTTATTTGCGGTAAATCACAATAGCTTGAATAAAACAGTAGGTTATTAGCAGAAAATCAAATTTATGAATAGACGATTTTTGAATAAAACAGTAAATTATGCTAATAATCTATTGTTTTAATCAAGCAATTGTAATTTACCGCAAATAAAGGCAAAAATTTATTTGTATGGAAATCGTACCACCTTAACCTTGAAAATACAACTTGTGCTCATTTTCAATATCATAGTTGTAATCAGCGGGACAAAATATTATACAGACAATTTCTAAAGAATGCGGTATGGGCTTTTCGGAACTTTAGCCAATTTTCGTGCCTAATTATCTCTCATTTCGTAGGTAAATCCTCACTTAATTTAGATGTACAAGTAATTGTTTAAGACATTATTAAAAAAAGGGTAGGTAGAAATACCTTTTTTTAAAACCTAATTTCGTAATATTTGGCGCTTGCATGACCCACATGACGCATCCATGCATAACATACATCCACACGCAAGGTGTAGATTGGAAATAGACACGGAAATGCAAATTATAGAAATAATTAAATTAAAATATCCTTAACATAAATAATTTTGTAATTCAGCTAATGTTTAAGTAAAACTTATTAAATTATGTATCTTGACATGGTTTCTTATCTAGAAAAATCGAAAATAAATTATTTATTAAAAACATAACATAAGGAAAGAAAATATGGGAAATATGGATGGGAACACGGGAAATGAAAATGAGTATAGATATGTATGTACAAGGGCCCATTAAAAGGGAACGCTAGTAGCGTTTTTCAATACAAATGTTTATTCAAACCTACTAACCCTATTTTCTCCCTGGATAATGATTGTTGAATGATTGATGAATTATGTGACGACAAATGTTTGTTCTGTAATAATAATAATAATAACATAACATCTTAAGAGACTCTCGCTAGACGGTTGGGTCAAGGGTCAGCTTCAAAAGGCAGTGATCCTTGACACGGCGCGCACTGTGAGGAGGTTCCTCACTCTGCAGCCCTAACCACCGGCAGCTTGAGCCCTGCCCCGCTGCCGGCGGCACCCTAGTTTTTAAGTTTTTTTTATATTATTTATGTTTTTTTATATATATGTAATGTAAAAAAAATTAAAAATTAAGAAAAGAAATAAATAACTGGAATAATAATAATAAAATAATAAATAAATCTGTGAATGTATTTAGAAGAAAAAAAGTGTTTTATCAGTTATCCGACTTCCATCGTTTTGAATTATGCTTAGTTTGGTGTCAGATGGCGCTGTGTGTAATGTCTTACGATATTTTTTTCTTTTCCCAGTTAAATTATTGCGTCGATGGGTATGCTACTGATATATCATGTAAACTGAGAAAATGATGAGATATAAACCAACGGTGACCTAGGTAACTATTTAGGGGATGATCCTAATGCTTACTTAGTTGACTCCCTTTTAGCTCATTTTGTAAAGTTCTGCTTTGAGAGATGAAGGGAGTGGGTACGATTCCTACTCAGGACTAATTATTATGCAAAATTTATATTTTACTACAAAATTGGAAAACAAGCGTATTTTAGCGTTTCAAGCATTTGTTCACGCGTCAATATAATTAAATTAAAGTCTCACCTTTGATCGACTGCTGAACTCGGTGACGATTTGTAAATAAAATCAGTTGTTTTTCACCCCGAAGTGGTTTTAGCGTTTTTAAAATTCTCAAACAGTTTAGTTTTTTTTTTTTGTTGAAAGCTGGCTTGTTCAAGACTGTTCGGCAGTTTGAAGTTCATTAGTTCTTTTCTTGTCGATGAATATACATAAGTAATCTTCCACAAGTCTGATCGAGTTGAAATTTGGTGCGCTGCGACTAGCGTCAGTCTTTTTAAAATTTTAATAGATATTTGTGTAATGAGTTGATAAGTATAAAATACTCGCTGCGCCCCGCGGTGTTACCCGCTACATGTTTTCGGGATAAAAAGTAGCCTGTGTCTTAATCCAGAGCCTCAGCTCCCTCCATACCAAATTTCTTTTAAATCCGTTCTGTAGTTTTTGCGTGAAATAGTAACAAACATCCATCCATCCAAACTCTCACATTTATAATATTAGTGGGGTGTATAGGTATTAAAAAGATTGATATACGATCTAATTTTGAATGCCTATGTCTAGTACTCAACTCAATATTAATACTTATTAAAAGGCCTAGAAAATAGAGCAGATCCTCATTGGTTTTGTGACGACAAATTACAGCAATTTGCTGCAATTGCTATCCATTTAGTTCCAATCCATTGCAGCCACTATCAAACCACTTTATTTCAGATGCTTACGGTCGTATACCTATATTTTTTCTCTATAGACCTAAAAGAATCTATATGAATATACAATGTACTCGATGTTGACAACCATTGATGATATCGTATCCCATTCTAAAACTAGTTACTATGGCGATCACATTATTTCTATAACCGATGAAAAAATTAATGGTAATGATCTCTGGATATTTGTACCAGAATGGCCATGTCCTTAATATTAGGAGCAGTATGCCAGGTCCCTCATCGCTGTTCGTGCAGGGAAATAGCGGATCGCCTCGGCCACCACGCGCTTTCATGCAGTAGGAGTGCTGGGCGTATATCGCGGCACGCCAGCTTAAACGACGTCATCCGTCGGGCTTTTGTCAGTGCCGGCGTCCCATCAGTTTTAGAACCAAACGGACTGATGCGTGACGACGGCAAGAGACCCGACGGGATGACCCTTATCCCTTGGAAGATGGGACGGCCTCTTGTGTGGGACGCCACTTGTGTCGACACCTTGGCGCCGTCTCATCTTCCTGTGACTTCGGGACAAGCTGGTGCTGCCGCATCTAAAGCTGAAAACCTCAAACGGCACAAATATAGTTATTTAGATAGAATGTATCTTTTTGTGCCGTTTGGGGTTGAAACTTTAGGTCCGTGGGGGCCGGCCGCTCTCGAACTGTATCGGGACCTGGCCAAACGTCTAGAGGAGGCTTCAGGTGACCAGAATGCTGGTATCTACTTTGGTCAAAAGCTAAGCATTGCCATCCAGCGTGGCAATGTTGCCAGCATTCTGGCCACATATCCCTCCTCTGACGGTTTTTTAGACTAAGTTTTTTGTATACATTTTGTAAATAGGTAGTATAAGTTAAGGTATTTTTTATTTTGTTTAATAAAACTTGAATTACCAGAATTGTTGTTTTTTTTTTGTATCGGACTACTTTCAAAACATGCAATTTCTTTAACCTCTCCTAATTATTTCTTATAATTTCCCTCTCTAGCTAATTCTCCTCTGTAACCTCTTAAAAAAGAATAAGAGCTTGAAGTTCATTCTACTATGGCTAAAAATATCCGAGACCTAGTTGCTAGTTCTCGCGTTCAGACTTCGTCAGCGAGAGAATAGATAACACTTTATTGTTTACAGCAAAATTTAAAGGAAAACATTTAACATTTAAAGAATGTGCAACAGTTATTCAGCGATTTCTTCCAGGCTATCTTAGTATACATGTATATAACTCGCTGAGGAAGTAAAATTTATAATAGGTTTTCTCACGATGTTTTCAAAATAAAAAAATCATATACCTAGTTTACACATTAAAATTTACCCATAGGTTCCGAACTTGTGATACTGTATTTTGGAAACCAATGGCTTTTCCCGATATTTTAATCAAGCACAAAATGCCAGTTTTCCTTCTTCGTTTGAAGTTACCGGCAATACGCAAAAAGACAAAGGTTCGTGCCGTGGGACTCAACCCCATGACCTCCATATTGGAAGCCAGACGGTCTCTCAACTAGGCTACCAATAATTCTGTTCTGCTTAGTTATGTTATAGGTAAATTCGTAGACTCTACTCTCTACTCGTATATAGAGTTAATCAATCAATCAATCAATCATTCATTCAATCAATCAATACAATTGCTCCTATATTAACTAATTCTTATATCATATCATTTATAATTGTTATAGTACCTACATACTATCTTTTTCTAATGAAGAATTCCGATGAGTAGTTTTGGTTGGTTGAAATTACAAAAATACAATTTTTTTTATTTTCTAAAATGTTGTAAGTACTTACTCGTAGGTACATGAAACCTTATAATTAGACATTTTGTGTATATTAATATGCTATGTAAGCTAATTAGAGGTAATTTACAGTACACCGATTACTAGTGAACCCCGCGCTGGGAGAATTTGTATCGCAGGCGCCAAATAAATGCGTTTAATCAAATTTAAAAAAAAAGACCTTAAAATATACTATTTACAAAATGTATACAAAAAACTTAGTCTAAAACAGACTCAGAGGAGTGATATGTGGCCAGAATGCTGGCAACATTACCACGCTAGATGGCAATGCTTAGCTTTTGACCAAAGTAGATACCAGCATTCTGGTCACCTGAAGCCTCCTCTAAACGTTTGATTAAAAATAAATAAATTACTTTTTAGTTTTGTATTTTGTGGGTGAATATTGTTTGCTTGTACCACGCGTGAGTGTAGTTGCTATTTAAAATCTGATTATTTTTATTTTTGTATGAAAGGAAAAAATGTTAATTATATGTCTGTCTGTGGCATCTTGCATTTTAATCGGATGGACTAATTTCAATAGTTGTAATAATTTACTGTGACGGTACAAAACGTGGGCAGCTCAAGCTTTCTAGTCCAAGGTCGAGTAATGGGCAAATATGAATTAGTGAGTTTGTGTAGAATTGGTTAATGTACCTTTTACTCAATTCAATAAATAGTTTTTTTTTAATTTACTAGAAATGTTGACATATTTTTAAATAATTATAATATTCTTTTTTCAAGCTTTATTACAGCGTAATTAGCAATGGAGCGTTGATAAGACCGTACCGTGAACTCTTTAGGCGTCCGAGATCCCCGAAATCTAATACTTTATTTTATTAACATTTTCGTTTCGTTGTTATGGCTTCATATTGAAGTTTTATTGTTTTTTCGCCACAAAAACTCGAGTCACTATAATTCTATTTACGCAAACGATAGCAGTACTAGTAGTAGTATAGTAGGTACCTACAGAAAGAATGTCATCGTATTTCATATTATGATGAACTTTTCCATATCAACATAATTACGGATCAAATTTCAATACTCACTAACATCAACTTATAACTCAAATAAAACACTAAAATATAATGTATAATATTACACTGTTTTATTTCTTTATATGTAATGTGGATTAATCCGTAATTCCATTTTGGCACTTGTCTAAATGGTTACACTTAAAAATATGCAAGTCTAGCAAAATGCTAGTTTTTCTGTAGTTTGTGATGTTTTATACTAACCATTCCACTTGAAAACCCAGTATTATGTTCTCCATACTGTAAACTTCTTATTGCATTCTTGCTAGGCGCTCACGAATAGCTTTACAACTGTATGTCGCATGCCCTGGCAATAAGGTACACAATTGCGTAGCTATTCACATTCCCGTAATCTCAATAAAAAGTACAGTATCTGAGATGTTTTGATTGGAAGAAATCTGCTCAAAGTTTTTTAATCTGCAAGTTTTGACAATGCCACCACAACACTACTTTTAACAATGTTATGCCAATTCTCTTTAGTTTTAGTACAACGGTTTACTTTCCCAGACATTGCCCCGCGTCGACGGGCGATGCTCTCTTTGGCAACGCTTGCGTCACTCCATGAGGAAATGGACCCAGTACCACGGCTGACCTTGGAAACTTGACATACCTTATTGAAACTGGACAAAGTGCGTAGGTAGGCTCGCGGTAAGCCCTTATTTTTTATTAATTGATGCATAAATCATATATGCTATTTAGGTATACAGGTACTTTTTTGTTCTCTAACTTTGACATCGTGCTTTCTGCATTATGCCATTGCCAATTCATCAAGTCTCTACAGATTAAATCAAGTCAATAAGTCTTAATCGCAGTCAAAGTCACAGTAAAGTCAAGTCCACGTCCTATATATATATATTTTTTTTTTTATGGTTGACAGGCTAGGTGTTTGACCACAGCTCACCTGATGTCAAGTGAAGGTGTGGTCGAAGATGGTAAAGCACACCTAGCCTGGAATGGAACTGGCTCTCAAGTGAGACTGCCGGAACACAACGTTAGATGCTTGGCGGCAGATTTTCAACTTGAGGGTGGTAGCTAGCCAGCCGAGTACTAGAAAGTACCCTACCACCATGCTATGGTTTCCTCACGATGGTTTCCTTCACCGGCAGCTCAAGCTCATTGTTGGGGTTTGAACCCACGCCCTTCGGCATGCGAACCTACCGCGCTAACCACTGAGCTATCATCGCTACATATATAGTAATGGCAGTAAAGTCAATTATTTGTTCACTTAAATCAGTTAAATTCATCAGTGAATCTGTCAGGCGTTAGACACAGTACCTCTAGATGCTAAGATGGATTAGCTAGAAGAAACCGATTCCCTCGCGTAATGTAGTGGTAAATTTTGACTTTATGAGTAAAACACCAATATTTTGGCAATGAGGTTTTACCTCAGTTTATAATTATAGTACATCATTGTATTTTTGTATGTAAACAATGGAAAAAACACAAGTTTTGGAAAATAATAAAATTCGGTGACAATTTTTAGGCTAATATTAAGGTAGATATTTGGTACTTTTATTCTTTTATTTAGTTAATGCGTCAGAGATAAGTGGAGGTTGGTCGGTGTGAAGGTTTACTTTCTGATAGCACAGAATAAACACAAATTATAGTGATTAGGTAAATATAATAATACCTTTGTGTCTAACTTTGATAACAAAATAACAATCATCATTATTATAAATATTCATACGTGATGTTTGGACGACACTTTTGACCGTTGATCACGTGATCATCATTGATCATTCATCATGTTGATCATTTGCAAACAATATAATAAAAGACGGCTCATGATGAATTTTGAACTGTGAACTTTATCTCTGTTAGTTATTGCCACTGACAAATTTTTCACACTTTTTTTGACCGTATGACTCGCACAAAAATTCATTTGTTACTAAGTTAAAACTAAATTTATCGATATTAGTTTTCACTGTGTTTGCTCATCGTAGGTGGAATGTTAAATCATATAAAGTATGTAGAACTGTTACCCACCACTCCGAATGTTAAAACCACTTTCCTTAGTAACAAATAAATAAAACGTAAATAAAAATATCACGGGACATTTCACATGGTGTCATTTATCTCCAGACTAAGCAAAGCTTGCTTAGTCTGGAGATAAATTATATGCTTTTTTATTATAAATACACAAAGAACACCTAGACGCAGAACAAACTTTAATGCCCGTCAAGTTTGTCCTTGGTGGGAATCGAACTGACGCCCTACAGCTCCTGAAACAGATATACCTACTACCAAATAAGGTACGCTTAGTATGACTTTTGATAGTAAACCAAAACTTTTGTAGTTTTCGAATGGCAAATCATAGGTACCTACTAAGGTCATGTATTGTCTGAAAAAGAAACGTAATCTATCCTACCAGTAGCTATCGCTCCATGTAAGACCAGAAAACCAGAAGAAGGAGTAGGTATGCCAGTGAGCCTTGAAGCGCAGTATTAAAGAAGTAAGATTAAGACATGATAAGAAACAATACGGCACTCCACTACTACAACTACTATACTTTACTTGGTGGTAGATCTCCTTAGCAGGAGGTCGTCTATGTCGGTACCACCGCAATACCAGAGATTCTGCCACTAAATAGTAGTGTGTAAACATTACTGTGATTCGGTTTGAAGAGTAGCCGTTAGCCTGTTCTAACTAACCATCGAAAGTCATGAGTGCCAAAGATAATCAAAGTTCTGTGTCTCACTGCAATGTTACATTCGTTGTGACTTACCATCAGAAGAGGTCTTGTTAAACACATAACCTAAAAAATTAAAATAATGTGTTCCAAGGATCATTGTTTTAAAATCACTACGAAGTTCCTCTAGGATTGCTGTCGACTGACTGAGATCAAAGAACAGATTTGACTCTTAATGACTGGACCCAAATTGTACCTAAAGCACGGGGCGCAGCTAGTGAAACATCGTGACTTTGACTTTTAACGTCTATATAAATCTACAAAACCACGATGCTAAAGTACAATAATTATTCATTTTGCTGATTTGTTCCGCGTGTAGCAGATTATAATTATGTGAATACTATTGAAAAACCACGCCTATTTCACAGTAGGTTTATTTCCCAACATGTAAAGAAAGTTAACGCAAGGCGGATTCTATTAGGGCGACCTTGAAGGCCCTTCTATGTGAAGCTAATACTTATGTATATCAACGGTAGGTGTTTCGTCTATACTCTATAGTGATAGAGGTCAGCCAATGGAATTTACTTCATTTATTTGGCAACCCGGCTCACCTGGCGATTTAATTTATTTAGCAACTTTACCTATCTAATTTGTATTGCAGCTCGTACTTAGTGATTATAAGTGAGTAGGTATCTACTATTACTACTACTAGTACCTACTTATATTTGGAAACATTCGCTTTATGTGTTGGAATTAAAATAATGCGCATATTAGTGGCTATTACTTTTGTCTGTTGGTAACAGCTAATTATGGTCACCAAATTATATAATTAATTTAATTCGGATTTTATGGTCAATAGATGAATCGAAGTTTTAATGACAGTAACCCGTTTAAGATGGTATGGACACATTAAAAGACGCAGCGAAGATCATGTGGTCCAAATAGCTCCGGAAGCAAACAGACGTAGAGGCCGCCCGCCAATGACCTGGTGGTCCACCATCGCAAGAGACCACAAAAAAATTACCTGACGCGACAACTCAAGACCGCAGGAGAGTGAGGAGACCCGACCCCAAATAACGGGATCAGGGACGGAAGAAGAAGATGGACCGAAGTTTTAATATCTAGGTGGAAGGGTACAGAATTTTTAGTGGTAATTGATAGCTGGTATAAAATGATAGCTCAGTGTTTAGTGCGGTGATGTTTACTCTGTAAGGCGTGGGTTTAAATCGCAATAATGAACTTGCAGAGTGGTGGCCTAGGCAAGGTAAGCGGAGCGTTGGTCGTCCAGCCGCAAGATGGGTCGACGATATTGTCAACGTCGCGGGTCGAACCTGGAGCAGATTGGCACAGGACCGAGGCAGATGGCATGTAAAGAGAGAGGCCTATACCCAGCAGTGGGATAAAGAAGGCTGTGGATGATGATAAATGAACTTGAGCTGCCGGTGGAGGAACCACATCGTGAGGACACCATCGCATAGTGGTAGAGTACTTTGGAGTACTCGGCTGGCTAGCTATCACCTTCAAGTTGAAAATCAGCTGCACCAAACGGTGTGTTCTGGCAGCCTCACTTGAGAGCTGGTTCCATTCCAGTCTAAGTGTGTTCACCATCTTCGACCACACCGTAACTATCTAGTGAGCTGTGGTCAAACATCTAGGCTGTCAACCATAAAAAAATTATACATAGATACTACAAAAATCCACACTTTTTCTAAATTACGCAACATTTGCCCGCGCCGCGCCTAAAACAAAATTTTAGCAAATTGTATTCCTTCGGTAATTTTTCATGAAATACTAGACTTATTGTTGGGTAGGTACAACAAGCTATACCTGATGTCTAGTGACGGTATGGTCTAACCTCATAAGCACACCTAGCCTGGATTAGAACTGGTTCTCAAGTTTAAATCAAGGTAAGATAAATTAAAGCTCGACAATGTCATTTTTAGGTACCTGCCGTTTAATACGAAAGAAATAGACTCAAGCACACTAATAAAATAGGAATGACATTAATTTGTAAAGTAAAAAGTAACAGATAAAGCGAAACAAAGCGAATCGTCTTGAAAATAAGCCACACTAATATTATAAAGGCGAAAGTAAGTGAGTGTGTAAGTGTGTTTGATACTTCATCACACTCAAAACGGACCAATTTTAATGAAATTTTGTATGGAGGTAGCTGACACACTGGATCAACATATGGTTTAGATATAGCTACTTTTTATCGCGTAGCTAGTAAAATATAGGTAATGAATTCACAATTCATGAGAATTGTTTAAACGTACCTACCTATAAAATGTTTAAGAAATATATAAATGTATAATTTTATTTCGTTACCTATTTATTTAATTTTTTTACCTGTTTTTAAGATTTTTCTTTTAACCCTACAACCTACAGCGATTTTTTCGGTATGTATATTTAATAAACAAATATCCTCGGACATTTTTTTTAACTCATACTCTTCCGTGTATTGGGCAGTCGGATTATGTCGGGCTCAGCACTACCGGCTTAAAACCCCACGACATTCCTTCTGCAATGACATCATAACGGAGCCGCGGGTTTCCGCGTAACTTAATAATAAGCTAAGCGAAAACAAAAGCTCAAAGTAGCACAACGAGCTATGGAGATTGGAGAGGGCTATGCTCGGAGTTTCCCCACGAGAACGAATCAGAAATGAGGAGATCCGTAGACGAACAAAAGCAACCCATATAGCCCAGAGAATCAGCAAGTTGAAGTGGCAACGGGCAGGCCACATAACACGCAGAACTAATGGCCGATGGGGCTGCAAGTTCTGGAGTGGAGGCCACGAACCGGCAAGCGCAGCCTAATAAAGACCGCAGGAACGCGCTGGATGCGAGCCGCTTCCAACCGGTCTTTGCGGAAGTCAATGGGGGTGGCCTATGTCCAGCAGTGGACGTCCTGCGGCTGAAATTATGATGCTAGTTTTTGTTTATTGTTTGGCTACGTGCACATTTATCTTATTCTTATCAGTGAGTTAGAAGTTCAGTGTGCTAAGTTATTATTGACTCGATTATCTTCTTATCTCGAAATGTAAACATGTCGCCGTCTTCAAGAGTCGCTCAGTTAGTTTCACACAGGAGAGTGTAACAGCCGATGAATTCGTGTTTTATACATTCTACTAATTAACCTCTCTGGACTGTGTGATAAGAGTCATTATCACTGATAAAACGTGATATAATATTGAGTGATAATTGAAAATATTGACAAGTCAGGTTAGTAAGGATTCGGAAAGAGCGACGCACAAATCATGTAAGTTATAATTAAAATATAATTCATTGTTTTTTCGGGAGTTTTTTAAATATTTTTTACATAAATGTAATATGACGAACAAGACGCTTTTATTTAAATTGTTGGCAGGCTAGTGGTTTGACCACAGCTCATCTGATGTTAAGTGTGATCGAAGATGGTAAAGCACACCTAGCCCGGAATGGAACTGGATCTCAAGTGAGGCTGCCGAAACACACCGTTAAATGCTTGGCGGCAGATTTTCAACTTGAAGGTGGTAGCTAACCAGCCGAGTACCAGAAAGTACCCTACCATCACGCTATGGTTTCCTCACGATGTTTCCTTCACGCTCTCCGGATAGTAAGAGATAACGCCTATCCATGAACACAGCAGCGATACTCAAAATTTTGAGTTAAAAAACTAAGTCCAGGGCATCGCTAATTTGGCGCTCATTACTTTGTAACATAAGATAGTTAGTCTCAACAGCCCAGTAATTTCGCTAGCTAGTGTTTATTCACTACTGCTTGATGGTAGAATATCTGGAACCTACTACGGTGGTACCTACCTAGACGACTTCTGCTAAGGAGATCTACCACCAAGATTTAGTCATTACAATCAATTGTTTGTTCTCACGAGTGTGCATCTCCTATGTCTTCGAAGTGGTTTGATTCCATTTTCATCATACGAACTACTAATCTTAGTAGCTTCAAGTCGTAAGAAATGACACAGACAAATAAAATATCTTAAATTAATACTATTTACAATTTTATATAAATTACTTATTTATATTAATAAAGCTCCGTCAGACAGAAATGTGGCCAGAATGCTGGCAGCATCGTGGCAAAGTTTTGACCGAAGTAGATACCAGCATTCTGGTCACCTAAAGCCTACTCTAAACGTTTGTGAATTGGTTTCTTGTAAACAATCGTCCTCCTTTGTAGACCGCATCTCCACTTAACAGCATACGAAATGGCGAACAAACACATGCCTTTTAATTAATATATATATATTTTAATTGGCACTTTGTTCGGACATGATATTTGTATATGGATGTTAAACGCAAACTTCAGAGCCAGTTCCATTCCAGGCTAGGTGTGCTTTACCATCTTCGACCACGCCTTCACTTAACATCAGGTGAGCTGTGGTCAAACACCTAGCCTGTCAACCATAAAAAAAAAGTATGAGTCAACAAAATATATACCTACCTACGTACGTAATTACATACATTTGAGCTGAGTAGCCAGCTCTAGTGTCAGAGTCAATGTGCCGGTTGAAGGCCTCTGAAAACATATTTACAAAAAAACATGAATTGAATCCTGAATTAATATATTATTACATCAGCACATACCTAATAAATTTACTTAAGTATAAGAAATCATTACATCATTTTCAGTTTCTCTTAAACCGTTGAGACATTGCTTCATTTGTAATGTTTACCCTCAGGGCTGAAGAGCCACAAGTCATCTCTGTATTGAAGATCATCGTTGAGGTGATATGGACTATCTTAAGGCTTGACTTTGAACTGCTCAAGGCGTTGGTGAGGTTCTTCATTCCTCAGGATCCTAAAGATGTCTCCGACGAAATTGTGCTGGTAAGTTTGCTACTGTCTGATAAATCTTAGCATCTGCCTTTTCAGAGGGAAGTACGGAATCACAATCGATGCAATTAATTGGTAAAATATAATAAACTAGCGGACGCCTCGCGGTTTCACAGGCGTGGTTCCCGTTCCCGTGAAAATACAGGAATAAAAGTCTTTGTCACCCGGGGATAGTGCAGCTTACCAACAGTAAAAGAATTTTTGAAATTGGTCCAGTACTTTTGGTGCCTATTCAATACAAACAAACAAATTTAACGTTATTCTTTCTTTCAAGAAATCAAATCTTTATAATAATAAAGAGGAAAGATTTTATAGATATATGTCATAGGATTTTTCATACATCGCCATCTAGCATCAGACTAAGCAAAGCTTGTACTATGAAAACCAGACAACTGACGTACTTTTTAAATAGATACTTTTTTTTTTGTAAATACATACATACACACGCGAGTACACGCGATACATAGAAACGCGACTAAAACGTCATCCGTACATGGTGGATTTTCCCCATGTACGCACAAAGCGTTTTGATCCAAATTTTTTTAATTCGCAAAACGAGGTTGTGGATCTCACTGCCGGAGTCTGTGTTCCCTGTTAGCTACAATATGGGTGTCTTCAAATCTAGAGTAAATAAATTTCTTCTAAGTAAGTGTGCTCTATCTTAGACCACACTACTGCTTAACATCACGCAGTGTGTGGTCAAACGCGAACTGCTTTTGATTAAAAAAATATGCGCATCATAAATTTTTGTCCTGAGTGAGAATCTAACCCACGCCCTAATGCTCTTGAATACATTACACACTACTAAATGAGTGTACAAATAAGTATATTCTGTGAGATTGTGACATATCAGATTTACTTAAATAAGTAAACAACAGTTGTTTCGGTAAATGGAGACATAGGGTTCTTTCAACTTAGATAAAAAGGTCACTCGAGACATTCATGCTCCAATGTTCTTTCAACATCTACAAAATGATAAAAACAATTTCTATATAGGTATGTAAATTTATCTATTACTATCTTGAATAAACAAAATATCGTCCAAAACGACATTGAAATATCTATATTTTTTACAAAAAACAAAACAAAGTAGCGTACCAATGACAGGTCAGTGTAACCACTGATCTAGGGCGGTCGGTTCGCACGTCGAAAGGCGTAGGATTAAACCCTAAAGTTGAAAATTTGCCGCCAAGCACATAACGCTGTGTTCCGGCAGCCTCACTTGAGAACCATTTCAGGCTAGGTGTGTTTACCACCTTCGACCACACCGTCACTTAACATCAGGTGAGCTGTAGTCATACACTTAACCAGTCAAACATTAAAAAAAATATTTCATTCCACTAAGCCCAAACACAGCTAGGTTACATTGTTTGATTTCAGAGTTCTGATGCGTACCTTTCCGTTTCATCGTCATCTGACGATGGAGCCGGTAGGTAGTCAAAGTTTTGTTTACTTGGATAACGTATTTTTCCTAGTTAATTTGGTTTAACTACAAACTGAACTGATTTTTGAGATTTTTTTTATGGGACAAATCTATTAGTACTTTCAATGAAGAAAGAATTTTCCGAATCGGTTTATGAACTACGGAGTACTGAGGATTTATTAAATAAAAAAACAACCGAAATGGGAACCGTGTCCCATTTCGGTTGTCTAGAAATGTGTTTTTCACTACCTATCTGTTTGCCCAATGTCTATGTATTGATAAGCATATTATGATTAAGTATTATATTTACGTAAATGTAGTGTAAAATAGATAAGTGTACTTAGACGTGGGTACAAAAATTAGTAAGGAGAAAATGTCGCGAGGAACACTGCATTATAAGTACCTACCTTCAGTAATAATAGTTCAATGGTCGATTCATACGCCGGAGGGCGTTGGTTCAAATTATTAACAATTACCTTGAGCTTCTGGTGATGGAAAATGTTGTGAGAAAAACATGGCGGTAGTGTACTTTCTAGTATTCAGCTGGCTAGCCAATATACCATCTTCGAGCACACCGTCATTTAACATCAGCTGTGAACTAAACCTAGCTAATTATATAGACAGCACACAAAATGTTTCCAATATATTAACTACTGCTGAACGCTGGTCTCTTCTCATTGTGAGAAGTGTAAGGCCATAGGCCACATGTTTTCGGGTTAAAAAGTAGCCTTTATCCAGGGTCTCAGCTACCTCCATATCAAATTTCATCCAAATCCGTTAAGTAATTTTTGCGTGAAAGAGTTACGAGCATCCATCCACCCATCCACACTTTCAAATTATAATAAATAAATAAATAAATAAATATCGCAGGACATTACACACAGCGCCATCTGACCCCAAACTAAGCAGAGCTTGTGCTATGGAAGACAGATAACTGATAGAATACTTAAATACTTTTTTTTTTTGTAAATACATACTTATAATACATACAATACATAATACATAATATTAGTGGAGTTCGTATATATTTGTAGATCACAGGCGCCGGACATGGCATGGGCCGCGAGATGGCGCTGCGGTTTGCACGACTGGGCGCTACTGTGGTCTGTGTGGACATTAACCCAACCGGTAACGCGGACACGCTCAACATGATCAAGGAAGAGAAGGGCAAGGCGTACAAACATGAGTGAGTTCTTATTTATCGTAGTTGGGTTAACAACAACATCATAATAACAAACTTCTTGAAGGAAGTCTAATGCACACAAACATTACACCTACCTATAGATTTATGGTTGACATTATAGGGCTAAATGAGGCTCATCATCGAATATCGCGTCACTGCAAGTAATGTGCTAGATTTTGTTTTGTCCAAAGTTATGGGTGCCGCTGCAATAATCATGGACGAGCGTGTTTCACGCAAATCTATTTTCAATCATTTACATTAAAGACTAGTATGGTGTATGGTATGTAAGGGGTATGGTGTTTTTAAGTAAAACTAATGAGACGAACTAAACGCTCTCCTGATCGTAAGATAACGTCTGTCTATGACCATTACAGCGGTACCTCGAACTTTGAGTAACAAAATAAAGTCAAAGGCGTCGCTGCCTTGCTGATCATTAATTTACGACATTATGAAGTCAGTTTCAAGTTTCAATAGCCCTGTTATTTCGCTACAGTACACACAGTACACAGCTACTACTACAGCCACAGTACACTTCAAACCGTAACGTAACGTTGCAAAATGTATTGTAGAGGCAGAATAACTGATACTGCGGCAGTACCTACTTGCCTGGAAGATCTACTACCACCAACTACTTAATTTTGTTTTTATTTCTGTGTAAGATACGCTCAGAGACTAACGATACGCACTCCTAATGGTAAGAGATAATGCAAGGCTTCAACATGTTTCCAGGGTTGACGTCACCGATCGCGCAGCAGTATTCAAGCTCGCCGAGAAACTGAAGCAGGAAGTTGGAAACGTGACCATCTTGGTGAACAATGCCGGCATCATGCCGTGCAAGCCGCTGCTCAGGCATACCGAGAAGGAGATCCGCAGCGAGATGGATATCAATGTCAATGGAAACCTATGGGTGAGAGATCACACGAGCTAACTCTGTTTTTCACATGAGGCTTATGATTGTTCCCTATAGGTACTTAGTAACTTGCACATGCCTAAATTCGTGTATTCGTGTTCGTGTGTGTGGGTGTGTGTATTCGTGGTTAGTCGACAGAAATATATTTTCAGTATCAGCTATATTGTTGGTTGGTGATACACGCCAAGCAGAATATCAGTAGAACATAAAATTGTATATCTCCACAAAGAAACTTTGAAAAGATTAGTCTTAAAACTGTAAGGTGGAATTATTTTTAAAATGTTCATGTCTTTAACACTATACAAAAATCTGCATATTTAGCACATCGATTAATTCCCAGGGTTGATACAAGCAAAATACATTGAAAAACACTATTCAAGTGATATCGAAGTATGAGTAACCGAATTTATTCCAGGATGTGTTTCTAATCTACTACCACACCATCGCTTAATTGACTTAACATTTAGCTTTAAGAGATTTAGACTTAACACCTAACCTGACCAGCATAAGAATAAGCGAAATATTTTGATCTCCGTGTACAGATGCTCCAAGCATTTCTGCCAGCCATGCTGGAGCGTAACCACGGGCACATAGTGGCCATGTCTTCGATGGCTGGCAAGATGGGACTCCGTAACCTGGTGCCGTACTGCGGGACTAAGTTCGCCGTCAGGGGCATTATGGAATCGCTGGCGATAGAGCTCTACGAGGACCCGAGGCCTACTGATGGCGTGAGTATTCCAGACGCAATAAACTCAGTTCTGGTGTCAACAATATATCCACCTACTTAGGTACAACCCCTAGTATGACGTCGTATAGAAAACATACACATTGTGATGAAAAAATATAGCGGTGTATATAATCAACGTAACAAATTTAATTATTGTGAGAACAGATATTTATCTATAATTATATACTATAATACCATTTATTTACTGGCAGTTTTTAAAGATTTTTGGGGATAACTTTTTAATCAGGGTTATAGGCTTAATATGTACTAAGCCGGAAGAGGATTTATTGATCATCATCATTTTATTGAAGGCCACATAGGCCTCTTTCAAGACACGCCACTCAGCCAGTATATCGTCCCTTCATAGAGTCTCAGGGTGTCCTATGCCACGTTTGCCAATTCGCGGTCTACTCCAGCAATCGTTATATTATTATTTCATGATTTCAGAATTGTTTTTTTTTCACTTATTCATAATAAACATTGACTTCGTACGCAATAAACTTATAACCCTGGTACATAAAAAAAATTAGGAAAATTGAGTTGAAAATTTGAGTTAAAATGATGTTGAAGTCTTGGTTGACAGTTTTTACGACGATACGAAAGTAATTTCTACAAAATTATCTACTTGCAGATCAAGTTCACGACTGTCTGCCCGTATATCGTAGATACGGGGCTCTGCCACAAGCCCAACATCCGCTTCAAGGGTCTTATGAAGCCGGCGACGGCTGGCGAGGCCGCTGATCAGATTGTCAATGCTGTCAGGAGGAACTACTTCGAGATTACTATACCTAGCGACATGTATTACCAGAACAAGGTTGGCATTTTTTACTTTTTTTACATTACCCCTATATAGGTATTATGCAAGTTAGACTATGTGAGGAATATGACTATGTGACTGCAAAACCTTGACGCATCGACGTAAAGTCTTCTGTCTATCGTCATTCTAGCGGATGCATTTCAGAGAGTGTGCCTTGGAGTTGCAATATTTGGTGTCTCCTGGCCCTTTTTACTACCGGATGGCCAGACAAACGCGACCAAAGTGTCATCCGTACATGGTGGATAGACCGCTCGTGCTGAAATATTACATCTAAAATCTAGGCAACCATGGATTCAATCAACTTTTCGATAAGGCAACCTAAAACGGTTAGATTAAGAATAAAATAAGCTTCAATTTGATATAATACACGATTAAATAACTGATAAGAGAATATTAATAACACTTACTCACCTGTTTACACTTGGTAACCCTACAGCTGGGCAGAGGGGGAACATACGGCTGAAGGACTAGTATCCAATGTCCATGGCCAAGAATTAAAAAAAACCATTGACTTCTTCAATTCTGTTGGTATTCTCTCAACTAGTGCACGATTTTTATAAATGACTAATCGGATAAATTTAATAAAAAAATTAATTATTTAATATTATCGCTAGCAATTTTAACTTTACTTTATGTGAAAAATACTTTATATTTTTTTTATATTAGAGCATTTTATAGCATTTTTCTATTTCTATTGTTTCTTACTTACAATAACTTTATCCGTTTTTGTGCTATTGTATTATTGTGTTTTTAAAATTGATTGTTAGATACCATTACCATAAAGTTGCATGCTATGTTAATGTCAGCATAATTCTGCTGGTAAGAGTTTTTAAAGTAATGGGGTAACAATGGTAACATTTATTTGTATTTGTATTTGTATTCAGCGTAGCAGCATTCTGGCCACATTTTGCTATTCGATTTCTCTGACAGTAATAGTCTATGTTATAATTATAAGGTTATTTAAAAAATCTAAATATTGTATAATATTGTGTAATAGGTATTGTATTATAGTAGGTAATATTAATTTTAAGATTTTTATTAAAATGTTGTATGTAAATTATTATTATAATTAGTTAACAAGATTTTTACATAAATTATTTATTGCAATATACTATATTATGTTTAATTATTATTTAATCAAATCTTTATTTTCAGATTTTCCAACTGATGCCGTTCGAAGCTGGTAAGGTGATGCTGGACTTCATTCAAACTGGCCTGGACCCACATGACTAAGTAGTCAGTCAGTGCACTAACGTATTTACGTCTTAAATGCGAATACAAATATCTTTATCATTGAAAACTTATGTCGAAGTTGACAACAAACTTTATGAACGTAAATATGCAAACAACTTGTGCATAACTGATAGGTACCATTATTCGTCTCATCAGTTTATTTAATTTCATTATTAATTTAATAAATGTCAGTCTAAGTGCTTTTGTAGGGCTGGGGACTTCTTAGTAGCAGTAAAGCTCATTAGTAATACTTGGGCTCCGTCGATTCATCCATTATCATCTTATCAGCCGTAGGACCTCCACTGCTAGACATAGAGCCCCATTGACTTTCATAAAGACCGGTTGGAAGCGGCTCGTATCCAGTGCGTTCCTGCGGTCTTTATTAAGTCGTATGTCCACCTTGTGGGTGGACGTCATATGCTGCGTTTGCCGGTGCTCCGTGGTCTCCACTCCAGATCTCGGCCATCAATTCTGCGTGTTATGTGCTCTGCCCACTGCCACTTCAACTTCCATTCCAGGCTAGATGTGCTTTACCATCTTTGACCACATCGTCACTTAAAACCTGGTAATTCGCTGGGCTATGTCGGTAACTTTAGTTTGTCTACAGATCTCATCATTTCTGATTCGATCTCGAGAAACTCCGAGCATAGCCCTCTCCATAGCTCGTTGTGCTACGTTGAGCTTACCAACACGGTAATATTCTGACTTCTTCTTTCCTCCTGCTCCTCGTCTCATCCTTATATTTCTTAGTTTTTCGCTTATCGTAATAGGTGTCATCGCGTTGTACGTGGCAAGTTTTTTGTACGTGACATCGCGTCGACATCGCTCGAAGCATCATTCGCTACGCGGTATTTGGAATCAATGCATATGAGTAATTTCTTAAATCAGTGTTCAATATTGTGAGTAGGTTAAATAAAAAATATGGACCAATATTACTGTTGTTTTTATTTTGCATTTACTTGTGTGATAATTGTATAATTCTTAATTTTATGTCAGGTACAAGTTTATTTTTAATAGTCATGATACCATGATGGTATCCATACATAAGTACATAATATGTATGTATGTAATAATTTTGTCTTAATTAATTTTATCGACAAAAATGGTTATAAATTCTTAATTCTATAATATTATTCTTCATCATCATTATCCACAGCCTTCTTTATCCCACTGCTGGGTATAGGCCTCTCTCTTTACATGCCATCTGCCTCGGTCCTGTGCCAATCTGGTCCAGGTTCGACCCGCGACGGTGACGATATCGTCGACCCATCTTGCGGCTGAACGACCGACGCTCCGCTTCCCTTGCCTAGGCCACCACTCTGTTGCAACCTTACTCCACCTGTCATCACTTCGCCTAGCAACGTGTCCAGCTCCACTTGAGGTTCATTATTCTTATCATTACATAATTATAATATCGTCTTCTTTTTACTTGTGCGGAATTACTCACGTTTAATTATATCGAATACTTTGACTCTACATAGTTTCGGCCATATTCGGTGGCCTTCATCATGGAGACAAAACTGAGTACAATCCACGCGCGGACTCGTCTAGCTTCGCATATCAATTAAATAATCCCGCACAAGTACAACAAAAGATGTGTCAAAACCACGTCAGTTGCCATAGTAAAATAATTATGTCCCTATTATCTTATCTTATCCTTATCAATCTGGATGGTGGGATTTATATCCATAACGGGTTCAAGCCTCACGACAAGTGCCTCTGTTTCTAAATTCGTAAGTATTGTCGCTTTCTCTAACAGTGAAGAAAAACATCTTTAGGAAACCTACACGCCTGATAGTTTTCAAAAATGTATGAAATCTGCCAACCCACACTTGGCTAGGACGATAAACTATGACTTTAATCATCTTAGTCGTACAAAAAGAAAAACTGTCAACAGAGAGACGGCTTAGAAAAACGGCACTTAAAACTATTTTCGAAATAAAATTATGATACAATGTAATCTAGGTAAGATATACAAGGCAATCTAAGTGATATAAGATAAATAAGTACCTACTGACTCACATTATCTCTGCTAAATATTGCTTATAGAAATAAAATTGGTTGTTTTACGCAATCACTGCAGACCAACGAGTAACAAGGAAGTAAGATATTTCATCTCTCTCACTCTTGGATAAGACGGCGGCGGTGCCGCCATGGTCTACGTGTTTTTTTTATCTATATGTGCAACTTGCTTAAGTAACATAATTAGGCTATACCTTGCTTATCAAAGTCTTGAGGAATGTTGCAGCATGACGCTTAGATGGCAAACATTGGCCGAAAGCTTCCAGCAGCAAAGGCTCCTGGTTCACAGCTTGCCTTTAAATGAAAAAAAACTAACAAAACACAAACCTACTATAAAAATTACTAGCGACCCGCCATTTTAACGACTTTTTAGCAACTTCATTATAAAATATTAAATTACTCTCGTAGCGATGATAGCCCAGTGGTTAGAGCGGTCGGTTCACACACCGAAGGGCGTGGGTTCAAACCCCCAAAAATGTGCTTGAGCTGCCGGTGAATGAAAACATCGTAAGGAAATCATTGCATGGTGGTAGGGTACTTTCTATATAGTACTCTAGTTTCTTCCACCCTTGAGTTGAAACCTAAGGGTGTGTTACGGAAGACTCTTAACATCAGGTGAGCTATGGTCAAACACCTAGCCTGTCAACCATAAATAAAAAATAAAGTTATAAATATACTAACATACAAACATTCATAGGTATTTATAATGTTAGTGTAATAATAATAAGTTAGACAAACGGATAGACAGACTGATATTAATAGCAATAATGACAGTGTCCAGTCGGATCCGTTTCGAACAAGAACGTTAAAAATAAGTTTGTATGGGCCATCTCAGCGGAACGTAAGCTTTTTGATAGCAAACCATTCCTTATGATTATAGAAGAGTGATATTATTTAAAGCGTAAGCATGAGTGACCTACCTGTAGTCGTCCAGAGAGACCTTTCCATCCTTGTCGATATCTAACTTCCGCAGAACCAACTCCACCAAGTCGCGCACTCCTTCATCAGGGTCCTCGTCGCCAGGCTGCTTTAAGAGGGAGTTCCTGAAAACATTATTTTACTTAATTTTTTTTTAATACGGATAACTCCGTGTTTGACCACCAACTCGCCTGACGGTAAGCGACGATGAGGTCGAAGATGAAGCACGCAGACCTAGAAGATACCTATTCACTTTGACCTTGAAAAGATCCAGATTATATTTATCAGGAAACAAGGAAGCCGATAGCTTGTAAAATAATTTACTTGGTGTTACATCTCCTTAGCAGAAGGTCATCTAGGCAGGTACCACCGTAGCACGAGATATTCTGTCTCCAAGCAGAATGAACCACGTAATGTGAGTAAACATTACGGTGATCCAGTTTGAAGGGTAAGGGTTTTTATGTACAGAAGTTGGTGTTAAGAGGTTGTTAGCTATAATTGTTACTAAATAATCCTTTACAATGAAAGTCGAGTGCCCAAATGGGTACAGCATGTTCATATGTTTTCTTTATAAATAAAATCCTATGCCACACAGGCTGACAATGAAATATTTTGAATTTTTGATAAGTGTCAGTGTGGTTCAGATCATAGAGATTATATTTGGTCTTACCTGAGTAGTACAAACATTTCATCCTTCGTGATGAATCCATCCGCGTTCAGATCGTACACATTGAAGCAGTGGATCCTCCTCTCTTCACTCGTACCCTTCAGCATGACGCTGAGCCCCCTGACCCAGGCCTCAAAGCGCAAAGATCCTTCGCCTCCAGACGCCCCTCGCTCCCACGTCACCCACAAACGCTCTAAGATGGCCTCTTCAGTCACTAAATCCAACGTATTGTGTACAACGTCTCGGAAAGTGTTTTGGTCTATGCCCTGAGGAATGAACACAGAATTTGCGCATGTTAACTTTTTTATTCTTATATTTTGCAGTTGACAGGATAAATTAAATATTAATTCATGAGATACAGACGACAGAGACGGCTGTCTGTCGTCTGTATGACGGAGTCCCGCTTTACCCTTTAGGTACGAAACCCTAAAAATCGGTGTTATTGAAGATTGTAACCTAGCCTGGATTATGGTTCTTAATTTTGTCTGCTGAAACAAATCATTAAAGGTTTGACTATAGATCAACAACATGATGCTTTATTATTATTTATTATTTATATTTTAAGCTTATATGATTATTTATTATACGGATTAGCAAGTTGAAGTGGCAGTGGGCAGGGCACATAGCACGCAGAACTGATGGCCGATGGGGTTGCAAAGTTCTGGAGTGGAGACCACGGACCGGCAAGCGCAGCGTTGGACGTCCACCCACAAGGTGGACAGACGACCTAGTAAAGACCGCAGGAACGCGCTGGATGCGAGCCGCTTCCAACCGGTCTTTATGGAAGTCAATGGGGGAGGCTTATGTCCAGCAGTGGACGTCCTACGGCTGAAATGATGATGATGATGATGATTATTTATTATTTAAAGCATTCTACGACATTTTCTTTTTTATAAAAGTACGAGTGTACGAGTGAGACGAACGAAACACTCACTTTATAGTTAGAAACAAAGCCCAAAGTTTCCAAGTTTGATTTGAAACCTGGCAATTTACCACGTTAAATGTTGTGTTCTGATCACTATAACGATTTTGATGACAAAATCGCTTGGGATATCACGAAGAGGTTACGAAGAACGAAGGCAATTTTTATACCAATATATTGGGAATTGCGTGCGTTCATATAATGTTGTACAGGGTTGGATTTTAAAGCTCAATATTTGGGGGGCAAATGTCGGCTCTTTAAAAAATTCATCGCAAATTCGTGTTTCTTTTATTTAATTAATAAAGGTACAATAAAGGCTAGTTAATTTAGAAGTGTAATACATACTACAGTAATTCTAAGGCCAAATTATAATGATACACAACTAATTTGTAAAGCAACTGACAATAGAGATTAATTATTATGACTTTACATTAAAATAAGGTACAAATTTGTTTACACACACACACGCACACAAACACACAAACGCACACACGCCCACAAACATTGAGCATACAAACCGTCCGTTGTCTTATACTATTTAGAGATTAGAGATCTATAGACACAATAGTCCTAGGTTCCGGAATCAGGATTAAGTATAAATTTAATGCTAGACTACATAATTCGTTGGGACAAATATAACAAGACAGAAAAATCTTTTAACTACTTACACACGGAAAAAATGTTGTATCAGTAAATCATTAAAACAGTATGGAATACCTTTGTATACTGAATTCCAAGAAATAATAAAGTATCCAAATCTACAAGCCTTCAACTTTTTACAAGACCCATCGAAAATGGTAAGAAAAATGTCCCACAAATTCTACAATCCGCCCCTGTTAAACATGATGTTTATGAGCCGTGTCTCGACGCGGTTTCTGTGGAAAACTTTTCTAGTACTTGTACGATGAGTTTTACGACCTAGGTTTTAGACCAGCCTGAATACGGCCTAAACGTGGGTTTAGGTTAGAGTAAACATCGGCTTGAGAAGTCAATAAGTTTGGTTACCGGCTATGTATAACAACTAGAGATGATTTACTACAGAAGGGATATGTACAATGATACATTCTAGCGTTTGATACAACTGAAGGAAATATCTAAAAGTAATGAAGGTCAATGCAGCTAGACTTCTATTCAAATAGAATTACAGATGATTTACTACAGAAGGGATATGTACATTATAGCGCTTGACACAACTAAAAGTAATGACCGTCAACGCAGCGATGCCCTGTGTACCACCGCAATGGTCATGGACAGTCGTTATCTTTTACCATCAGGGGAGCGTTCGGTTCATGTGTAAAAAAAATCAACCGGATTCCGCGTATATGTCCGTATGTATCGTTGGGTACAGGCATGATCATGCCCCCAAAATTATGATATTCACCGGGTCTTGATCGCGCATAAAATACGATGAGACGACCCGCTCTCTTCAGACTAGCTATTACAACGTTGCCGAAACGTCGAGATAAATGAACAAAACTAATTTCATAGTATTGATCCGATGATAAACATGATTATGTGGTTACTTAAAGTTTAAAAATTACAAAATTATACAATATTACATATCTGTAATTAATGATAAAGTCTCATTTGATAGTGCTATCATTTTTAAATTCAATAAAAGAAAAGGATTACTTGGATTATTGATTGAAGAAAAATTCTAATTTTGCATATACAAATGATAAAGTACATCTGTGAGAACCTGTCTGCTATATTTGTCACTTATTATACCAACAAACGAGTAGATAATATAATTTACACGTTTGTTGGTATAAAAACGAATGTAAATGTAAAAACTACATAATTTTACTCGTATTTTTTTTTTCTTTGGTTTTGGCGCCGCGTTTTAGCATTTGCCAGTGTCAAGTATTCATATATTTTCAAGTTACAAAAGTTAAATAAGTGTCCTCGTAGCTAGTTATAGTCAAAGTCCAGTCTTAGTCAAGTCCAGTCTGTGTCAGTCAAGTCCAGTCATGCTTTAGTAAAGTAGTGGCGACTTTACTATAAAGCTTCGATGGAGTTTTGGAAGCACCACGAAAAGTTATGTTTCACCACATTATATCATTTTCCCATACTCACGCATGTAATTCGGCACTTTATGAATAAAAACCCACCATTTTTATGCATAAACACTCGACAAAACACAAGTTTTGGAAAAAAATACAACGGAGCGACACGACTCTTCCCGCGTTCCCGCCAAAACTCCTTACTCGTATTACTTATTAGATTTAAATAGATACTTACATCGATCTTCGGTGGAGAACCAATTGCAGACGTAGGAGCAGCCGATTGCGCCGCTGTCACCAGCTTGCGATACATACTGTACAGAGCTTCCAGTTCTGCCCTGAAGAAATCAACAATCGTCCTTTACCTATAGGAATTACTCCTGGTTCCACATCCTATCTTTTGAACGTATTCGGATATTAAAATATATTATGTTACTTTTTATACTATAAACCACACAAACTTTTTGTTAAATTCCACGCGGACGAAGTCGCGGGTATCGGCTAGTAAAAATAAAGTACATACAAATTCAACACTTCGTAAATCGTATTTATTAAAGTTATTAACTAAAACAAAAAAATGTTATGGTATGTAACTACTACATGTACCTTTGCATGACTCAAAATCAACGCAAAATGTATGGCCACATACTTAATTATTGCAATAAAATTGTATCATTTAAGTTTTCAAACTCTACATCAAAAATCTGTAGCCATACCCACAAGTTTCAAAACGCGTCATTAAAATTAATTAAAAGAATAAAACAAAAAAATCAAAACACAACAAACAAGAACCGAAAAAAGGGTTCTATCGAAAACAATATTTTTTCTTTTTTTTTTAATAATTTGCCCTTTCGGGCAGGCTAAAGCTATAAAGCCATACTGCCTTGTCTTAAGTGTTATTTCTGCTGTATCTTAGCTATAGTTATTGTCAAAGTCGTCTTTGTCAAGTCCAGTTCGTGTCAGTTAAATCCAGTCATGCTTTAGTAAAGTAGTGGCAACTTTACTACAAAGCTTCGATGGAGTTTTGGAAGCAACACGAAAACTCATGTTTCGCCACATTATATCATTTTCCCACACTCGCGCTTGTAATTCGGCACTTTATGAATAAAACACCACCATTTTTATGCATAAACACTCGACAAAACACTAGTTTTGGAAAAAAATACAACGGAGCGACACGACTCTTCCCGCGTTCCCGCCAAAACTCCCTATCGAAAACAAACTTTGACTAAGCAATCAAAAGAGTTTTATTAAGATAATAATCCCTGTCTGGGTTTCAAAAATCGAACAACTTATTTGACCTTCGCCAATAAAAACTCACTTCGAAAAGTGCGTGATTTTGTTCAAAGTCTCGAGGTGCCTTTCTTTCAACTTTCGGTTGGGCATGGTCGCCTCTGACCTCGCTCGAGGCACCGCGTACACTGAATATGCTGGGTTTACGCTCCAAGCCTTCTCGTAGTATAGTTACTACGGTCTACGGTGTAGCCACAGAGCTTGGACGAATAAGAATGGGATATGTAACTTGTTGAAAATGGGAAATGTTATGGGTATGAAAGATTTGATTATTTGTTTGTATTGAATAGGCTCCGAAACTACTGGACCGATTTCAAAAATTCTTTCACCGTTGGGAAGCTACACTATCTCCGGGTGACATAGGTTACTTTTTATCCCTGTATTTCCACGGAAACGGGAACTACGCGGGTGAAACTGCGTCCGCTAGTATGTAATAAAAGGGGAAATTAAGTCGTAATTATATGGCGTTCGTTCGATTTATAATTACATATATACGATAGTTTGAGACATTTTTATATATTTTTACCAAAGGCTTTTTCAAGCAGCTGGTCCTGGCTTCGGGGGACCTTAGATTTGACGCCGATGTCAAAAGTTGAGGATAGTGCTTTGATTATAGACAGGTATATAAAATCAAAGGCATAGTGATACAACGGGGCAATGCCGCCAATGTACAGGGAATCCTAAGGCGCGGCAGCAATCTCGACGGCGTCTTTGTTTAATGCACTACCTAACAAAACGCAACAACTGGATAGTTGTTGCGTTTTTTATATAGGTATTTTTGATGTATAAATCTAATTTATAATAAAGACAATACTAAGAGTCAATTAACGTACGATACATTCCGTACGTTGCCAGGTAAGGTGGCAGAATACACAAAGTGTGATGACAAAAAAAGTAATGTTTGAAAAAAATGGTTCAAAATAAAAATATTCGCGGATAACGAAATAAACAACAACTCTCTTCTCTTCGTGTACAAACAGCCTATTGTGGGTTCTGGCTTTGTACTATGAACAGTGAGGGATGGCTCTATTTAGACATAGACGAGCATTGTGGTTCCGGTTCCGTGACTTCCTTATATCTATTCTGCATTGTTTACAATCAAGATTTATTGCTTTTGGGTACGTAAAAGGCATGATTAGGCATCTAATTTAATGAAAGGCGTAGTTGAATAAAAAGTAGATTCACTATTTTATGCCCCGTGACTTTCAGTTTTTCGAGTCTTTTATTTTTTTTTGTTAATATATGGTAAATTAATGCTTTCAGGTCAACGGTAGGATATATAAACTGAAAAACACAGAAAACATAGAAATAGAAATAATAGCACCTATTATTTCTAAACACAGAAAACATAGAAATAGAAATAATAGAGTATCCTAAAAACATCCTAAAATGGACCGTGTACAAATACGAATATTTTATTGAGAACATCTAAGTTTCATGTCATGTCTATAAATAACATTAAAACTCTGATCTTTATATTATTATGCAATGTTCTGGATATTGCTACAAGTATTCAGAATTTTGCATCATCATGGAAAGTTCTGGATATGGATATGAATCATCATGGAAAGTTGTTATCTATTATTTATTTACTTGTAAATTTCGCGAACACAATGCACTTTTAATAAATTAAAAATTAATTTAGGAAATTACAAAATATCGAGTCAAGTGTCTCATCAATTATATGCAAAGATTTAATCCATTATATATATATATTGTAAAGTAATCAGACGAACACGACGCTCACCTGATGGTAAGAGGTACGTCAAAGGAAAACGCTAAAAATTCTGTAAATATTCAGTGTTATAATTATTTTGTCCTCTTACTATCAGAAGTAAAGCGTTTCGTTTGTCGCATAACTTCTACAGTTAAAAAGTACATACTGTTTTTTAATACTATTCCACACGCCCTAAACAGAAAATTTATTATTGTTTGCGCATTGTATAGATGTATAAGGTACTTTAGTCAAAAAAGGCAATAAAAATAAACTTAACCACCTAATGCAAACGGCGAACGATTAAGATTGTTATCTGATAAGCGCATTCAAGACACGAAGGAATTAAATTATGAGCACAAAATACGAAATTAAAGCCCCTTTTAAAATAGAACAATCAGAAAGAACATTTATGTTTTGACTTGGCCTTTTAATGCTAGGAAATCGAATAATAATCGAATAAAATCGAATCGAATAGAGTCTTGTTTATAACAAAAAAAAAAATAAGCAAAGGGTTAAAGGAAAAATATTTACAAATATATTTATAATAGCGAAGGTAGCATAGAAATTTAAAAAAAATGTATACAACTGTTTTCTTGCAAAACACATGTACCTACTACTATTTCGCTTTAATATACTAATCTACATAAGTGTTAGTTTCGTACAGAAATGTACATATTTTTAGTGTTATTGTGTATTTTTTTGTAACTTTAAGTCTCGTAGTTTTGCTGTTAACAAAAATAGAAGTATTGTACCTCACTTTCGTTTTCAATCTTATTGAAAATTTAAAAAAAATATATTATCTCAACAAGAAAACTAATTCATAGAAAAAGATCTTAAATGTCGTAATAATCCTTTTTACTCTTATGGTAGAAACTCAGACTTAGAAACTTTATGAATTACTTATTGAATTTGGTTGTCCGGAATAACATGTCGAAGACTTTTTGCGGTGGGCGGGCGCCGATGACTGGCGGTTTCGGCTTTGGTTTGGGTTTAGGCGCAGCTTGGGCGGCAATAGGGCGACTGCGCTCTGCCGCCGCCCGACCAGCCGTGAGGAAGATGCGTACGCCACGAAGCGCGATGGCACTGGCCGCCATGCTGATTTGCTTGTTTTCCGCCATAGTCTGCTGATCAAGAATAAAAAATATGTCAAATTTTTATGTTGTTTATTTTTTGGCATATTTAAAAAGGGAGACACGAACAAAACGCCTTCTGTAGTGAGAAATAACACCTATCCATGATCATTGCGTCAGTATCTACCATAGTAACAAAGTCCAAACCATCGCTGCTTTGATAAAATTTACTAAGACTTTAGATTTTATTTGTCTATTTTTTAACTTTGGTCAATAAAAATTTTGAATTTGAATTTGTATTTCAATGGTCATTACTTTGATACTTTCGATGGATTAATTTCTTGACAAAATCCGACAAACATGTTTGGATAGATCCAGTTTCAATACAAACACATGGATGAGAGACATATTTTAAGTTCGACACTCATGCACACTTCCTCGCCTCGTTTGAGAGTTACCTACTTCTTATTTCATATACCCAAGCGTGTTTACTATCTTCGATCGCATCGTCGTTTGAATTTCGAGCGATGGAGATGAATATCTAGCTTTAAACAAAAATGTATAGCATCTAGTAAATGTGGTACCACAACAACTTATAGAAATGGTCATGTGGGATGGAAACGAAAACCTAGGGCATTTAGTACAAAATTAGTCCACTTCAAACGTCATTGTTGGCAATATCAAGGGAACACGAGGCCGGTCGCCAACACGATGGTCCGACCAAGGGAAAAAGGAAACTACTTTTCTAAATTCTACCAGGGGGTGAGGGCTACTTCAATGGATAAAGGTTGTCCGTTTAAGAGGTTCCGGTGACCACGATACTCAGATATGAGAAGAAAGAGCGGCGAAGAAACAGACGATTCGCCTGATGGCTCATGGCTAAGATCACCGTTGCCTATGGACATCTGCAATATTAAGGATGTACTACTTCATTAATTCACGTATTTTTTAAGTACCTATCAGTACTTACTTTTACAAAAACTCATTGCGTGCATTATGATACTCGCCTCGCCTTTGAAATCGGCAATTTATTGATGTTCAAACACATTTTCATCACGAAGGTTTCGTGTTCACAAAAAGATCATTAATTTAATGGCATTTTTCAACGATCAAAATGTCGTAAAAGAGTTTGAAGGTATCTACGTATATGTAAACAGAATAAAACAACGAAGGTATTTTCTCTATTCTGAACTGGCTATCCCATTATCGTTCTGTCCAATTTTATAGAAAAAAAAAAGATTCAATTGTTTTCGAACTTTGCAATTTCCCAGGTGCTTCTTTTTTCCTAAGAAAAGATAGACAAATCGGTCTAGCTAAATGTTATTATTATCAACGAACGTCATTTTATTTTCATTAGGCATATTTTCAATCATATTTCGAATCAGGAATGAGGAGATCCGTAGACGAACCAAAGTTACCGACATAGCCCAACGGATTAGCAAGTTGAAGTGGCAGTGGGCAGGGCACATAGCACGCAGAACTGATGGCCGATGGGGCTGCAAAGTTCTGGAGTGGTGACCACGGACCGGCAAGCGCAGCGTAGGACGTCCACCCACAAGGTGGACAGACGACCTAGTAAAGACCGCAGGAACGCGCTGGATGCGAGCCGCTTCCAACCGGTCTTTATGGAAGTCAATGGGGGAGGCCTATGTCCAGCAGTGGACGTCCTACGGCTGAAATGATGATGATGATGATGATATTTTCAATAAATGACCGGTAGTTTTGGCCCAATATGCCCAAACCTCACCCTTCTTCTTCTCATCTCTCAATACACCTGATACATTCGCTATCATCCTCCATTATTATTGGTAGTATGGGATAGGTTTCGAGGAATAATGTTTCAGTTTTAATTGTTTTCTTATGAGATGGAACAATGTGAAATTTAATCCATTTACTTTTACTACAATCTGATAATTTTATGGCTATTAATTAATAAATTAAAATACTCCAGACACCAGTACCTAATAGAAACCCAAATTTAGACTCTATGAGAATATATTTGTATGTAGGATGTGTATTATAATTATTTTGGTGTCATAAATTAGGTATTACCTTTTAGACATACAATATTTAGTACTTATTATGATACATTTTCAAACAGCTGAAATGATTTTTTTATCATACTCTCGAAGTCATCCTTCATAAAAAAATCGATGTAACCTTTTTCAGCTTCGATTCACGCGTTGCACGGGCACAGACGTGTAACATTCCCCTTTTTACGTCGTAGGTTTAAAACCTACAATTACAACTGAGTATTAAAAAAAATATTGCGGACATTATATCTGAAATTTGTCATTTCTTGTTACACTCATAAAACAATGACCTCAAATACATAAGCCAAATTCAAATTATACCAATGTGGCCGCATAAAACATCATTAAAAACTGTTTATGCCTTCGCATAAATTGCTATTAAAATTTAGATTTATTCGTAAATTACATTACCGTAATCTAAGCTCAACTGCAGTATATACACTGGCAACACTAAATTACTGAGAAAGGAAACACGCAATATTGTAATTAAAAGCGGTTCCAGCACGTGCGAAACTATCGGCAACTGGGTAGTGGCAATTAACTTCTAAATTCTGGATAGGTGGTACGAGGCACCAACTTTTAACAACTAGCTGCTTCTAAGCATTGATATCTAAGTATTCTAGAATTAGTTATATTATAAGAATTACACTATGACAGCATTGCTAAAATTGTTTTTCACTGAAATAAATTCCTCTGTAGTATGTATGTTATCTATAATTTGTACATAGTCTATTTTCTTACAGTTAATAAGGTATAGCCTATTGATATTTTTTCGTACCTACTTACACGATTTATTTTACAAATATCGCCGATGATGAAATCGCTGAGCTAGATTTTTAGTTCATTAGCATAAATATACCTAACTAGCTACCTACATCAGATATCTCTGTCTTAGGTATTTTGAATCCCACGGTCCCATGCAAGTGATATGGTGCATCGGAATGGAAATGTTGCTAAATTACACGCGAACTCACATGTTTTAGGACAACAATACTTTTATTATTTGTGATGAATCGTGCAATTCGTATTTGAATTTACGTTGTAATAAAATCTTTTGGACAGCGATTCTTTTTCTTTTTGTAAGTCTAGCATCTTGTGCCTTGTCAACATATCGTTTACATTATCGGTAAAAACTATTTATGGAGTTTTTGGGTAAACTTTAAAAAATCATGTTGCCATATTGTGTTAATTTCCAAATGGTTTTTTCAAGTGTGTATGTTTAAAACCGTTTTATTTATAAAGTGCTGAATTACGTTCATGAGCGCCAAAGCAGCGAGGACTTTGTTTTGTTACTTACTCAAAGTTCTGTGAATCGCTGCAATGGTCATGGACAGGCGTTATCTCTTACCATCAGGAGAGCGTCTCGTTCGTCTCATTACTTTTTACATAAATAAATAAATGATGGTAATAAGAAAAATGCTTCTTACACAATTCAATGTGATCGAAAACATTCCCATTCAGTTATTTATTTACCAAATTAATTTATTCTGTATACCAAATCCCCATGTACAGTTATGCTGCTAGTTAATTTTTTTAATAATCATCTCAAAAATTTTATGATTAGTATATTATGTTGAACGATAATAATGTTTACAAATAAAAAGCCGACCCCTGTCACCTCAGCTCAAAGACAGCTCTAGGTTACATTATTTTATCACGTATTGCCAGTACCTAAAATAAAAGATATTCCATACAATCTTCAAATATCATTGCATATAATTATGTACAATCCAGTATATTTTTTTATTTTTTTAGTATCCTTCCTCACGTTTCTTGTATGCTACAGGTTAAATAAACATTTATAATTTTTAAAAACTCAATTCAGTTATTCGATATTTAGCCCGCCCTTCACTACGGCAAAGGGGACGAACACGCTGACCGCATTACCAACCTGGACCTTTGCCCCAGGTACAAGCCAGCGCAGGAATCCCCATCGTACGCCCTATTTCGCATACCTACAAATCTTTTAGCATTAGTGCCCTAACTGCCCATTGTTTTCACCGCGATAGGCACAAAACAATAGCTATCCGCTCAAAGCGGCGGCGTATTTAGCCGCTTTTGGTTAGCATTACGTACGTCAAGCATTCTATATTTACAACAAAATGACAGAAAAAAAAGAAAAGCCATATCGTTTTCTATTCAGAAACACGTAAAATCAATTTACATTTAAATTACAAAAAAAATCTACGTGGCCAAAGAACACTTCCTCAAACCCCTTTTCAACGATCTAATCGAAGCGAAGTTCACTGCAACATGCAATCACGAACTTCTGATAACAACATTAATGATGACACAACAAAACAGCTGCCGCCCGCCCTAGCGTCTACCGCCCAGCGCGCCCTACATTTCACAAAGTTAAAAGCTATAAGCAAAATGCTACGTACAGTTAAGCGTCGTACCTACGTACTCACCTGTGCTTTATGACTGGAGCAGCCTAACACACACACATACAAGCATTACATATGATTTACTATGGATTTATTATTCCTTTGTGCGTAAACGGCGGTGTGGTATTGACTGGTAAGAAACGTGAGCGTTGCTTGGATACCATTTTGGGTGATATCGAATTTTTTCGGCTGCGACGTCCTACTATGAGATCGGAATACGGAGCGATCTACGATAATGGTTTGCAAGGGCTACGGTACTTAAGTACTCGTTTTGATGAAGTATAGGGATCGATTTAGATCACAATTTTAGAGCCTAGTGAAATTTGTATTCATAATCAAAATCTTTTTTACCTACTTCAATATAACATGATAGGTACCCATACAACGTACAAAGTAGCATACCTACTGGCTGTTAATCCTATCTATGTATTTTAACATGACATTCATTTATTTCAGACACATTATAGTCCATAGTACCTACCTACAATAAAAAAAAAAGTCAAAATACATAATTTCATAAATTAAAAAATGTCCACTTGTAAACAATTTCATCGTCAGTTTCAAGAGCGCCTGAATTTATTTTTGCAATATACTTCGAGATAATTGCTGTTGCCCATTTTAAACTATTTGTACCCACTTTATTGAGGTGTAATATTTTTTTATAATAATTATATCAGATTGTTCAGTTTGCGGTGCTCACCTGTATGTATTTATTACGTTTAATTCGTCTATACCTACTCAAATTAAATGTTAAAACTTTAGCACAGGCTGCTTTTTCTTTTTTTTTCAATGCTGCTAACTTGGGCCGAAAAACCTGTCTGGAGTCTGAAGCGTCTGTCTAAAGGGCCTGGGATGGCGGATATCATCAATCACGAAGACACGAAGCTTGAAAGCTATGGTAACGGCAGAATCCACAGTCGCCGCCACCTTTGGCAGACTTTACCCTTCATCAAGGGTATTTTTAGTTACAGACGCTATTCCAGTGACTGATTACTCCATAACATTGTTCTTTGCTCCATAAGATCCTAGACGTTAGACGACATCTAGGACCTAGGTAGGTACTAAAATATTGTTTGAAAATGCTAGAAATTACTTTATCTTTGTTATATCGACATCTGTTGACTGCTACTTGCAACTTTTTTCTTTAGTGCCATTGCACTAGGTGGCAGATCTAGTGCGTATAATATGAATCAAACATAAAAAAACTACACTTTATTTTAGCGTCATCTAGTAATGGATTGGTACATCGTCAAGTACGTCTATTTTACCGACACTACCGACAGAGCAACTAACTGAAGTTGTCGTCATAAAGGGTATAGTCGAGTTTTGGCGGGAACGCGGGAAGAGTCGTGTCGCTTCGTTGTATTTTTTTCCAAAACTAGTGTTTTGTCGAGTGTTTATGCATAAAAATGGTGGTGTTTTATTCATAAAGTGCCGAATTACAAGCGCGAGTGTGGGAAAATGATATAATGTGGTGAAACATGAGTTTTCTTGTTGCTTCCAAAACTCCATCGAAGCTTTGTAGTAAAGTTGCGACTACTTTACTAAAGCATGACTGGAATTAACTGACACGAACTGGACTTGACAAAGACGACTTTGACTAAAACTAGCTACGATGGCACTTATTTAACTTTTGAAACTTGAAAATATATAATTACTTGACATTGGCAAATGCTAAAACGCGACGCCAAAACCAAAGAAAAAAAAAAAAGGGTATAGTCCGCAATATACTAAAACCGCCAACAATGTCAGTAGTGCTAAAAAAAAAACAGCACAAATTCACATTTCAAACGGTTTACTGTGTTGGTTTTTATTAGCGCTATAGTGTTCAAGGGCTATTGTTATGTTAATCGTACCTATGATTCCATATGTCAATCTGTAAAACTGTCAAGTCAATGTCATTTCATATATTTTCGAAACGTCAACAAAAAATCACAACAAAGCCAGGTAGTGCAGTTGCAATCATTGTGCTGTGTTATTTCTTATTTTGAAAAACTGTTATTATGTGAATTAAATATTGTCATAATAAAGAACGATTTAAACCTCAAAAGATCTGTGTGTGTAGAGAATATATTTCAAGCGGGTGGCAAAGTGGATCTCGTTTATACGTGAGTTTTGCTTTAAGATTTCGTATTTTATTCCTTTCCAGTTAAATAACCGAACCATTGAATATTGAGACACAACAATGTATAAATGTGCACACCTTATATTGCAGAACTTATGCATTGTATCATTGTAGTACTTTGGGTTCCTACCTACTTAAAAATCGGTGTGTTTATTCGCCTGGGGTGCCAAACAAAACAAACCCGTAAGCGGTTAATGTTTAGCAATTGTAGTTAGAAACCCATTCTATTTTAGGCCATCACTCATGAATTGTAATAAATATCTAAATGCCAGCGACCATTCCATTACTACTTAAAAGCTTGCTTTGTCTTTATACCTAAAAAAACCAAAAATAATATACAGTCTTTTAAATAAATAAATAATATAAGTACCTATATGATATAGTGTCTGTGGTTTTAAATCCTGTATACAGCTAAGCTACTGGACTGACAGCTTCTTCAGGACATTGCGAGCTAAAATAAACTTTGTCACCAGTACTTGTAAGGCATAATAGCCCCACAAAACTTGTTTTTTTTTGGTCCCACAAAACTTCTTTTTTCTCTAAATGGTATGCTGGTGCAATGGTGTGGTCCCACTTTAAAAAAAAAGTGTATATGATTCTGCCAACACTGTTTTGGATCTATAAAAAAATATGAAGCAATAAACTTTTAGTTGTTTTTATAATTTTTTGATGTTTGGTTCATTTTAACTGTTCCAAAACAAACCTGATTCATTTATTAGTAACAATGATTTAAGATGCTGGGTATTTGTCATAACCTATTATGCTACTATGACAGCGGCCCAAAACCTCAATATTTTAAGGAGCTGGATTGACTCTAATAAATGCTGGAAGGTGAAAAGGCCAACCTTAAGTGGCATAAAAGTGCAGGCCTTATTGCCTATACTTTAAATAAGAAACTATGGTGACAACAGCCTTGTATACTTCTGATCAAGCTGTGTTAATTTCTGAAAAGTGATTGAGTTGTGTGGAAAATGGGAAATGTTGCCTACAAATTTCAACACCTTTACTAATTTTACATAATATAACAAATAATTACCTACTTTACCTACACTTGTAAAATATATGATAACATAATCAATATTGCAAAGCTATCTTATCTTTGCAGTTATATGTAGCTAAACAAGTTTTTAGTAGTAGCACATTTTGTGGTTTGCTTGGAGAAGTACCACAACTTTGCTGGTTATTCAACATTGAAGTGGTACAACATATACAATTCAGAACATATTATATTATGACTATGTTCTAAATTGAAGGCCAATGTTTTCAGTAAAATCCCTGGACGTAAAGTGATTTAAATACCTACATCATTTGTATGATGACTACAGCAGTGCATCATTATTAAAAGAAAATTTATTTTTACGTATATAGTTTTACCTTGTGGTAAAACCATTTATTTAGCTGAATATAATTCTAATTGCCTTAGTGATTGTTCTGGGCTTCCTTATAAGCGCTATCCTCTTCTCATTGGGAGAAACGTAATGTCATACATAACCAAGTTGGCCAAATGCTGTTTGGCAGTCACTATATTTTCAAGATATTCGTGGAGCAAGCAGTTTTTGATTTAGAGATCCATACATAATTATATCATCTACTTTGCCAAGTTGAGCCTGCCCCAGGCAGAAGTGGATTGTTTTTTTTTTACTGTCGACAGGCTAGGTGTTTGACCACAGCTCATCTGATGTTAAGTGACAGTGAGGTTGAAGATGGTAAAGGACGCCTAGCCTGGAATGGAACTGGCTCTCAAGTGAGGCGGCCGGAACACACCATAAGATAATTTTCAACTTGAGGGTGGTAGCTAGCCAGCCGAGTACTAGAAAGTACCCTACCACCGTGCTATGGTTTCCTCACGATGTTTTTCCTTCACCGGCAGCTCAAGATCATTGTTGGGGTTTGAACCCACGTCCTTCGGCATGCGAACCTACCGCGCTAACCACTAGGCTATCATCGCGATTGTGGTAGTGTTTTAAAACGTGGCCGATAAAATCCTGACTAGCCCACATACTGCCACAGTTTCTGATGGTCGCGGTAAAAAATATTGAAGCCCCGGAAGCAAATCCCACTTTATGACCGCGTCCATCTTAAATACTAGGTAGTTCCAATCAAAGTACTCGCTAGACAAGGTACAGGTACAATTACCAGTTTATCCTAAGTACTGGACAGACTGGTATGGGTCCAATAACGGTCCTTGAACCACGCCGGATATGGCCCTAGCAAAGCAACTGTTACTCGTTAGACCTTACCTTTTACTTCTAAAAAGGACAAGTAAAATTAAAAGTTTATGTTTGATATGACCATCGAAATTAATCGACTTTATCATTTACAATTAAACATAGCGTTAGTAAAATTATCCCGTAATGCGAGAGTTTAGTATATCAACATTCTGCACTAGTTAAGTCTTTAAAATAATTGTATCATAATTGATTGACATTTTCGTAATTAAGGTGGTTCGACTTCCATACAAACAAAATTTTTGCCATTTATGAACAAATGGAGCATAATTTTACAGTGAAATCACAGCTACTGGCATTTATTTGCGGTATATCCCAATTATATAGATCGAGTCCTCACCAAAAATGATGTAAATAACCACTTAAATTAAGTAACTTTCGAACAATTTGCTATTCTAGGCAGTTTTATATTCTAGCCTAGAGACAGAGCGACTGTAGGTTTCGAGATATTGCAGTTAAGGTTTATTTGACCTAGATTTTTAGCTGCATGTAAAGCATTTCGGTCAAAGACCATGTCAAATTTACTTCGAATATGCTGAGCTCGTTAGCAGAATCCGAATCCCTTTTATGAGGCGAAAACTGCATGTCAAGCTTTCTGATTTCCAAGCTCTTTACGTAGTGGACCAATTATTATGATTTTTGGGGCTGTTGATCGTTTTTGCGTGGGAGTTTAAAAATATGACGGGAAGTGTCAAAATACTTATTTACATATATACATTATATGTACGTGTATTAGGTATACAATGTAGCCGCAGCCCTGTTGGCTCATTGGTATTGTGTGCGCCAAAGAAGTGATGCCTTGGACTTTGTTTTGTTACTCAAAGTTCTGTGAATCGCTGCAATGGTCATGGACAGGCGTTATCTCTTACCATCAGGAGAGCGTCTCGTTCGTCTCATTACATTTTACATTTAAAAAAAGAAAAAGAAAAAAAAGTGTGCCTGCTTTTAGAGCTGTGGGGCGTGGTTTAGATTCCCACCCAGGACAAACGTTTCTAGTATAAGCAAATGTTTGTTCTGTGTCTGGTTGTACTGTAGTATTATAAGTACAAAAAAAAGTATTTAAATATTATGTAGGTACATATATCAGTTACCTGACTTCCATAGTACAAGCTTCGTTTAGTTTGGGGTCAGATGGCGCTATGATCCTACGATATTAATTATTTATTTTTATTTTCATAAGTATGTATCTTGGTATATATACAAGCACTATCTTATATTTCAACGTAATCATAATAATAACCAGCTCCATCTAACGACGTTAGAGCAATCAAACTCGCATCTTGTTTTTGTCGCGGACAGGTGTATCCTGCGTATTTAACAAACTTGTCTGTAGGTACTCGTGGCTAAATATACGAACTAATATTTTCACTAGAGATTACAGTTTTGTTTAAAACAATACGATGATGGCGCCCTCGATCTGCTGTCGAGTTGATAGTACAACGTCCTCCAATTACAGCATCCGGGGTAAACGCAATTACCATGATGCGTTTTACCATCTCCTTCCCTCTTCAGGTTTTCTGTAGATGCATGTCTCACTTGTTTCCAAAGATGCTAACTTAGATCAGACGAAGCAGTTAGACTTGGGCGTTCCATCTCTTGAACAGAATAATAAAGTAAGCCTAATATCGCATAAGCTTGCTCTTAAGATTTTTTGCACAAGTACGTTTTACCTATTACGTTCAAAATAAACTAAAATCTTTTTATTCCACTACAAGAGTTTGATGACTATTTGGCTTTTGACTTTTGACTTACTTTTTTTTTTTAATGGTTGACTGGCTTGGTGTTTGACCACAGCTCACCTGATGTTATTTGTAGTGGTATTAAAGATATATCCTCAGGCGACGGGGATTGCTTACCATCAGGCAAACCGTTTGCTTGATTGCCACCTGTAGCATAACAAAGTACGAGATTTTCAACATTGCAATAATATTGTCTCATTACTTAGTCATATCAATCAAAAATCAAATGCATTCATATCAAGTACAGTAACCTCTCTAAGGATGTGCTTCCGCGTTTTTATCGCTGCCTTAGATAGATATCACAATATGGAAATAGTAAGGGCTTGATTGGGAATCGAAAGGCGACTTGCGAGTTCCGTTGTCTTGGAAGGAAGTGGCATGTTGTCGGCTGCCCTTATAAAGTCCATGCTTGGCTTTCTGGCTTGCATGTTGTGTGTTCCGATTTTCATTAGAATTACATTCAGTGTAGTACCAACTCAATTGATTATTTTCCTAATACTAAATGACAATATTTTTCTTCCCATTTATGCGGATTGATTTCCGAATACTGACTTTTCGAATACATCGTAGCGATGATAGCTCAGTGGTTAGCGTGGTCGGTTTACACGCCGAAGGGCTTGGGTTCAAACTCCAATAACGAGGTTGAGCTGCCAGTGTAGGAAAACATCGTGAGCATATCATAGAAATAGACAACACTTTATTATAAAATAAATAAATAAATAACGGCGTGTTCCGGCAGCCTCACTTGAGAGCAATTTCCAGGCTAGTGAGATTTACCATCTTCCGACTACACCGTCACGTGAGCTGTGGTCAAACACCTAGCTAAAAAAACAAGGAAGAAACAGCAAGGCGCGCGTGCGGTGTGTGGGAAACATGCCGAGGCCACGCGTGCGACAAAAAACAACAAAACCACGTCTGTTTCTATAGTGTAACAACTTAAGTGACGAAGAAAGATACAAGTGACCTTCTAGACATCACGAAATCGTTTGATAACTCAAGTGAGATTATAAACATGAATTATAAGCATATAATTGCATATTTAATTCGTCAGAAAACTAAAGGTTCGTTTCTCATCCGTACGGCCGAGGAAAAGAACAAGCTGCCGGCTTTCACGTTTCCTGAAAGATATAATCTAGTTATATATTTTCAAGGTCAGAGTGAAAAGGCATCTTCTAAGTCTGCGTGCTTTATCTTCGACCAATTCATCGCTAACCATCAGGCGAATTGACAGAACGCGGTCTTACCCGTGTTAAAAATAACAAAGCTTCGCGGCATAGGTATTGGCAAGCTGAAGTGGCAGTGGGCTGGTCATATTTGTTATGTAAACATTTGATTTGATTAGTGACCTTATTGCTAAAAGCTATCTTTTTCAGGTAACCTATGTCATAAAAAAAACAAAGCGAAGACAGACCTCCCCACAATTATTGATTGATTCAGGCGTTACTTTGTTAGTTCATTTTGAATATTCAAAATTGTAGCGATGATAGCTCAGTGGTTAGCGCGGTAGGTTCGCATGCCGAAGGGCGTGGGTTCAAACCCCAACAATGAGCTTGAGCTGCCGGTGAAGGAAAACATCGTGAGGAAACCATAGCATGGTGGTAGGGTACTTTAGTACTCGGCTGGCTAGCTACCACCCTCAAGTTGAAAAGCTGCCGCCAAGCATCTAACGGTGTGTTCCGGCAGCCTCACTTAAGAGCCAGTTTCATTCCAGGCTAGGTGTGCTTTACTATCTTCGACCACACCTTCGTCTAACATCAGGTGAGCTGTGGTCAAACAACTAGCCTGCCAACTATAAAAAAAAAGAATTAAAAAAAAATAGTTTATTTCCGTTTAACAGTCATTTCAGTTACAACATTGATGAGAACTTAAATTTAACTAATTTGACAACAATTTATTAATTAAAAACTTAATCGTAATTTTACTTAATAACAAGACCTCCCCACCCAATTTGGTGTTTATATAATACCTATTTGAACGGCCTCCAATGAATGGAAACGAAAAAGCGTTGATTGGGCTGAGCGGCATGTCTTGGAAAATGCCTATGCCCAACAGTGAACTATGAGCCTAAGAAATTGATGAAAGGTTTAAGTTCGCCAGGGTTTTTGTAAGCTCGATCCCTTAGAACATTTATCATGTCTGTGCCAAATTTCCTGGGAAATTCAACCAGTGTGATTTACGTTCCATAATCCATGAATCCTACGCGTTTTTACCTTATTTCTATTCAAGAAATATTCTATTATATGCACGCATATTTCAGAACGTCAAGTGTTAATGCCTCAAGAAATATCTCATGAACGTGACTACTTCAGAGAGCTTGGAGTATTTTTTTCTTTTAAGAGGTCCTTTTTCCGTCTCGAGTAAAAAATTAATGACTTGAATGTTTGCGTTGCTCGCTCCTTATAATTTATTCTGTGCCATGAAATTTGGTTGGATTGCTTCTAGATGTTATTATCGTTATGTATCATTGTGATATTTACTCTGTATCATTGCGACTTTTTTTTATGTACTACCGGACGCCTCGCGGTTTCACCCGCATAGTTCCCGTTCCCGTAGGAATACAGGGATAAAAAGTAGCCCATGTCACCCGGAGATACCGTAGCTTCCCAACGGTAGAAAAGTTTTTGAAATCGGTCCAGTAGTTTTGGAACCTATTCAATACAAACAAACAAAAAATTAAATCTTTCCTCTTCATAATAGTATAGATATAAGTAATTGACTGAATGAGACGCTCTCCTGATGGTAAGATATAACACATGTTGATGATCATAGCAGCGCTATATAGAACTTTGGGCAGAAAAACTACGTCCTTAGTATCGCTGCATTGAAACATATTTTTTTTACATATCGGCTTGCATTTGACTGCCAACTCGCCTGTTGTTAAGCGAAGATGCGGTCTACGGTGACCAACTTTCGATGGTTAGTCTCAACAGCTTTGTAATTTTGCTTGCTGCAGTACCCTTCAAATTAGTATCTCATACTGCGGTGGTAGGTACTTAGACCTACGTGCTAAGGAGATCTACCACCAAGTAATCGTCCACCACTAGACTTATCATTGTTAGAATAACATACCATATTTTTGGCAAACATGTAGTTGAGAGTTTAAAAAGTAATCAAATCGAAGCTTTTAGCTTTTTGTGACATTCGCTACTGAATTCAGTCGCCTTAGGGACGTTTGTTATTTTTTTAAGGTTGTTTTTCATTTCATTCAGCTGCTGTATTTAATTTAAGTGTAATTCTTTTCGCGAGCCTGTTTTGTGGAAGCCTAACGATGGAATTTTTTATTTTTTTTTATCATCGAAATTAAGTCCAACTCACCCGTATCGATACAATCCGTAGTATCAATCTATCAATAGTGTACCGACTATAGAATATAGAATTCTATCGATACTATTAAAGATCATCGATAAGATATTCATACTATGAGTAATTGCCGATAAACTTCGCATCCGCATATAAATTCATTCATCAACAACAAATCTATCTCTCTATGTATCAAACGTAAGCCTATTTATTAGATAGATAGATACTCTTTACTTTGTACACCAGAAACTAAAAAAACCACAAGAGCTAGTGCCACAAGTGGCGGACATCAAAAAATAAAGAGCCAACTCAAAACATCTATTTGTCTATAGTTCCCAATCGAACGGGAACACTATTGTGATGTTTTCTTATATTCTCGCTTAGAGAATCACTTCTCAGTAAGTTTCGTTTCTTTGTTGATTTCGCTGCTATGTAGCATAAAAGATATTATCCGGTCATAAAACAGCATTCTGGATTCCATAAAGTATGTGAAAGGAAGCCCATTGTATTTCATTATGTCTCGTTTTACGATCTTTCAAGACCTATGTAACCTTAGAGATAGAGGAAACAATATGGTATTCGTAGTTCTCATACTTGTGGACCGTATCTTTGGCCATCAACAGTTAAACCAATAGTCAAAATTATTCCCACGAGTATATTATTCTTTTAATCTACCGTGCGCAATCAGTGAGCTGCAGTGACTGGGAGCATAAGAAGTATTATAAGACTTTTAACCCCGTGCAGCTTCAGAGGTAAGGGCTCACGAAAAAGTAATGCGATTGCGAACCTTATTGCGCAGACATACGATTTGTAGTCGCTTAGCTATATTTTCCTGGGTGTCTTAACAGCTAAGCAGCTCGTAGTGACTCGCGCTTTTAATTTTGTTTTATAATCTTTGTTGTGAATAATAAAGAGTGTCCAATTTAGGCCTTATTTAGACTATCCTGACGGTCTCTCTAGTTTCGGCAGGCTAGTTGGGAAACCGTCTGTCTTCCAATCTGGAGGTCCTCGGTTCGAATCCTAGTATTTTCTAGGTTATGTACGTATTGCCGATAACTTCAAACGGTGAAGGAAAACGTCGTGAGGAAACCTCCATGTTTGAGAGTTCTTAAAAAAAAAGCTCTTGAAGATGTGAGAAGTCTGCCAACCCGCACTTGGTAAGGTGGTGGACTACGGCCTTGCCTTTCTCACAATGAGAAGAGGTCCGTGCCCAGCAGTGGCAGTGCCAGCAGTTTATAAAAACGGCTGATTCGGATACGGACGTTGTGAGTACTTTCTATCAGTTCGCAGTTTCTACTGAGATAAGTACGAACGTCTGACGTCAGCACAGACTATCCGGGTAAATCTAAATACGGCTTTAATAGTCGCGTATCTTAGCGTTAGCGTGTTTGCTAACGGGATCCTGCACACAAATTCACACGGGATCTTCGCGTGTTGATTGTAGCACAAATTCGCTATTGAATAGCAACAGAATTCATAAAACGGTTTGGAAATCTACTGTGGTAATCTATGTATATAAAGCAGTTGTACAAAACACCTTTGCGATTGGATTATCTTGGCCAGTTGAGTAAATAAAATAACCTACAATTCTAATTTTTAATAATACAAATATAATAGGTATTGCATTTTAATAGTATAATAGATATTCTGCCGCCAGGTATTTGTGTGTAAACATTACTGTGTTCCGTTTTAAAAGGTAATTTATTACAAGGTTGTTGAGATACATTATTTATTTATCGAAAGTCTCAAATTAATACCATAGCAGCGATGCCCTGGACTTTGTTTTGCTACTCAAAGTTCTGTGTTTCGCTGCAATGCTCGTGGACAGGCGTTGTTTTAACATCGGTAGAGCGTCTCGTTTGTTTAGTTAAGTTAAAAAAAGTATGATAAATATAAATAGGTACCTATAGAATTTAAATTCTGTAGGTACCTATTTATTTATATATTTGTTTGTATTGATGCGCGCCTACAACCATATGTTATTTACTGTGGATGGCTGGCAGAATTTTTTTTGCTTTGCTTTGTTTTGTTACTCAAAGTTCTGTATATCGCTGCAATGGTCATGGACAGGCGTTATTTCTAACCATCAGAGAGCGTCTCGTTCGTCTCATTACTTTTTACATTAAAAAAAAAAGCTAAATGCTAAGCCCTCCTTTTGTACATGTTTTTTTAAGTGTGCAATAAAGTATTAAATAAATAAATAAAATGCACGAGAAGCGATATCAAAAATAAAGAAAAAAATTGTATACGGGACCCTCAGCGGTATAGCAAGATGTGAGTGGTTTTTATTATTATTACGTCATGGTTCATTCCATGTCTTTGTTTTTTGTAATTGATGGAAAATTGTTAGAATAAATGTCATCTTTAATTGTACTTTCATATTACTCAATATGTCAACGATTGAATCAAATTGTATGGTACTATACCTATAGTATAATACTGAATAGAAAAAAAACTTTACACTTATAGACAAGGAGTCCGTGTAGGCGATGTCATGGATTAGAATATTCACAAAGACACGAAAAAGTAAAACACGCAGACCCAAAGCAAACATTCAAACAGCTCAGCCGAGAACTGATTCCAAGATTCCACTCGTCGTAAGAAACAACCCGGTCGAGACTCATTACTCCCATGTAAAATAAAAATTAGGGACATAGGAAAGCAATTACTAAAAATACTATATTTCTTAAGGAAACGAAATATGTTATTGTCGAAAACTATGTACAATTTAAGGTGATAAATACTTTGTAGTATCTTCAAACAGCTTTTCAAACAAAAGGTTAATAAGGTACTTAAAGGTAAGTAACGCACTGACAATGCATATTGCATTTTAAAAACTCGGGTTACGATAAGTCTGTTATAGACTTGTAGTTTGAAAGCCCAAAAATTTAAATTAAAAAAAAACGTAAACCGTAGGCAACCACTGAAAACCGATACAAAACTACACGACAGTTAAAATATACATTTAACAAGTAGAAATTCTTTCACAAGCAACCAGGATTTTAAATTGTTTTTTTAATATAGCTATGGGCAATACTTTGATGCTTTTGAAGCAATTTATTGTTAAGTAACGACCCGCCCTGGCTTCGCGCGCGTGTAATGCACATACTAATGTGGTGCATATGCATGTATTATACATATAAATCTTCCTCTTGAACCACTCTGTCTATTCATGGAAACCGCATTAAAATCAGTTGCTTAGTTTAATAGAAACAAACAAAAACATACAAACGGCGGGAAGCGTCTTTGTTTTATACTATGTAAATAGAGATAGACATCATCATCATCCACAGCCTTCTTTATCCCACTGCTAGGTATAGGCCTCTCTCTTTTCAGGCCATCTGCCTCGGTCCTGTGCCAATCTGGTCCCGGTTTGACCCGCGACGGTGACAATATCGCCGACCCATCTTGCGGCTGGACGACCAACGCTCCGCTTACCTTGCCTAGGCCAAGAGTGGTGGCCTAGAGATAGACATGGTGATACAATACACACTTACACTTATTTATCCAAAGACCATCGTAAATTCGTGATACTAGCACAGAGATGTAGGATACTATCTCTATTTTATCCGAGAGATAGGAGACAAAGTGCCATTTTACTAGCGATCATTCGGGCTATGGTCTTCAAACATTTTACAATACAGCGTACAAACACTAGCATTTATATTATTTTTTGTTTGTTCAACCGCGATACAGATCGCCGCCCAAAACTAGTTCAAAGTCTAATGAACCTTGTCTCACAAACTTTTTGTTGTCTTTCTTTACAAAAGTTCAATACTTTGTTTGTGATATTTAAACCAGTTCTCGAACTTTCTCCACGGTTACCGAAAATCACTTCGAGTAGTTAATAGGATTCCGCAGCCTTTAAATTTTCTGTTCCAAGATTTTGTAAAAGGCTTTGTGAAATTGATACTATTTGGGACTCTCTGAAGAATATTAAATTACACGAATCGTTAGGTCAATGTCGACTAGGCATTGTCGCTATTGATCTGATTTTGAACATTAATGAAGTAGATCTATATTTGACTTTAAGTAATGTACATAGTTATTGTATTTTCAATTTTTTACTTGGTGGTAGATCTCCTTAGCAGGTGGCCGTCTAGGTAGGTACCACCGCAGTACCAGTTATTCTGCCGCTAAGCAGTAGTGTGTAAACATTACTGTGTTCCGGTTTGAAAGGTAGGCTGCTACTGGTACTGCTGCTAGCGATATTACAGGGCTGTTGAGACTAACCATCGAAAGTCTCAAAGTAGTGAGCGCCAAAGCAGTGATGCCCTGGACTTTGTTTCGTAATTCAAAGTTCTGTGTATCGCTGCAATGGTCATGGACAGGCGTTATCTCTTACCATCAGGAGAGCGTCTCGTTCGTCTCATTACTTTTTGACAAAAATTTGTAGCAATGATAGCTCAGTGGTTAACATCAAATCTCAAAAATGAATTTGAGCTACCGGTGAAGGAAAACATCGTGAGGAAACCATAGCACAGTAGTAGGGTACCTCGGCTGGCTAGCTACCATCCTCAAGTTGAAAATCTACTGCCAAGAACTTAGCGTGTTTCGGTAGGCGCCTATTCAAGCAACCTTGCGAACTCCATGCTAGATGTGCCTTCGATCACACCAGCACTTCAAATGAGTTGTGACCCAACACCAATTTATCTGTCAACTATAAAAAAGACGGCAATTTGTTATTGCTACCGATAATGTAGACTACTCTACCTATACTTATTATTAAACTAATTAAGATATCATTTATGCAATGAGTATCACGAACTTTAACAAAATTTAATATCTATGACTGCCAACAGTCAACGTTTCAATGCCCAAGATACAAAACGCTCGGCTCTTAAAAACAATATTTTTCAGAAAATTTTAATAATATTCTAAAGCCGCCAGTTGTTAGTTTTTATGTTACCTTGAGTGCTTATGTATGTAGTTATTTTTATAGTTTACTCGCACACCAAAGTTTTGTTAAGTTAATGTACAAGTACCTAGGCTACCGAGTCTTGCTCGGTGTATGTAAAATATATTTTTTAGGTATCTTAGCGCGGAAAAGACGATGTGCGCAAAAACTCGGAAAAGTGCCTGAAATGAGAACGTCCTAGAAATGAGACCTAGCTAGACCGATTGTCGCCTCCAAAAATAAGTAAAAACCTAACCTATACAAATAATTCTTATTTCATAGTATCCGATTAGATAAATAGATTATATGATATGTACCTACATAAAGTACCTACCTACAACTTGATAAATACCTACTTCAATACCTTTCAAACTCTCCTTTATATTCAAGTTGTTATAAAACTCAAGGTGCCCTTAAATATAGATCCTACGGTTGAGTTATGTATGGATAAAATAGACATCACGTCTTAACTTTTGACCTTTCACGTCACTCATGTTCTCTCAAACACCAATAGATTCTCCCAACCCCAAATTGGAAATTAGATTAAACAACAAGAGACCACGGATCATTCAATTAATGCAACCCTCTAAAACCAATTACCCTCGACGGATTTGCGGGCACAATATCAATATTTGAGAATGTATCCGGCAAGTCCCGCATCTGTATACATAATCCAATTTTGTGACAGGTAGTTTTGGTTAGTAAGTACTTTTAACTCATCTAAAGTTATCTAGTAGGCATGTGGGTAAAAACCCACGCGTGTGAACAGTGTACTAGGGTAAAAATTGCTTACTTCAATCCTCGGTCATTTTTTTTTTAAATTACAAATGGGCTTGCGTTTGACTGCCAAGCCTTGCTAGTTGTTAGTAAAAGACGCGCTCTACGGTGGAGCACGCTTGCAGAAGATACCGATTTACTTACGACTTGAAGGCGCTCAGATTGTTTCTACCAGGTAACACCCACTCGGGCGGCAAATTTTATTCTTTAACGGTTCGTACAACCGTTTAATTCAAGTTTTTGGAATATCGACCATTAAGCGGCATCTAATTAGCTCCTCTAACTGCATAAATCACGTAATTTCTCTGATATCTTCCCGCAAAAACAAACTACCAGCAACTTTCGAGTATCGCTTTAACTCTCAGGAGAAATGACTAGAAAAAAACACTAATTTACACTTTCTGAATGAATGATGTCAGGAGATTAATTAAAATTTTATTAGGTTACCTACGCTATAGGTAATAGTCAATTCTTATATATTTACAAGTATCGGAAGCACTAAAATCATGCATGAGCTATTGAAATAGTAATTTATGATTCGACTCAGTTAAACTGGCTCAAGGAGCGTAGAGTCATCTGATGATTCGATATTTTTATGATTTACTTACTCGTTTAACCTCTAAGAAAAGAACAATCAAAACGAAAACTATTGCAAGCAAGGTTAGTCCTGTTGTAAGGGTTTAATGTCACAACATTATGTCTCATAATGCAGAATACAATACAATTGCGTAGTTAGTTTTTTATACTGTTGACACGCTAGGTGTCGCTAGTAGAATTGTGTTCGAGTTTCGACATCATCATTTATGAATGTGATATCAGACTTGTTTGGTGCATTAGTGTAGGTACTTGTCTTTAAGTGTATATGTTGTTATAATCGGACTCAGTAACTACAGTGTTGCCAACACATTATTAGATGCGCCCAAACGTACCCATGAGACTCGCAGCCTTTCGCCGTTGGATGGCCAGTGAGATGTGCTGGCTCAAATAATTAAACAAATAAAATAAATAAATATCGCAGGACATTACACACAGCGCCATCTGATCCCAAACTAAGCCAAGCTTGTACTATGGAAGTCAGATTTACATACTTTTTTTTTGTAAATACATACAGTACACCCAGACACAGAACAGACATTTGTTTCTACCACAAAGTTTGTCCTGTGTGGGAATCGAACCCACGCCCTTCAGCTCTTGATGCAGACATTCTACCAATGAACCAACAGGGCTATAAAGGCCCGAACGTGGATGTCCTTTAGGCGCCGACCAAGATCTGCGACAAATTTTCTCGCCTCAGAGGCCCACGGTCCTGCCGTCTGAACGGCAAAAGGGACGAGTATATAAAATATACATAAGCCTTATCTTACTATCAGAGCCTACATTTATTTAGTATGTGTTTTTCTAATGATAAATAATCATAAAAAGTGTGTAATATACTTAGAACAGGTCAAAATAGGTAGGTACCTACATAAAACAAAATAAATTTAAAATTACAAAAAGCAAGTCTGGCAATGTAACCAAATAAACAAAAGTTAGATGACTTCTTATGAGACGTATTATCATTTTAACGAGGAAATATTCGCTTCAGCGATTCCCAAATTCATTTAATGTCCGTAGCTGTGTTTATTTTGTGCTTTGTTCAGTAGGTGCTGACGTTATCCACTTTCTAAAACCCCTATACGTTTTCGGATAGATCGATAAGTACCCGTTTCATTTGTGATGCCTTGACACCTTGCATCAGACAGATTTTACATACTACCTATATCTATCTATAATTCTATATATGTATATAATAAAAACGAATCCCTTGGTCACGCCATAATTTGGGAACTACTTTACCGAATTCATATATCTCTTAAAATGTTCTATTACTTTGTAGTAGAAGGTTCGTACGGAAAGAAAATTTAGGGAAATTCGACAAAGATTTTTTTTTGACCCTACGAACGCACTCGGCAGCCCGGTTGCGGCGGCCAGACGAGAACTGACGGCCAATGTGGCGGCCAAGAATAATTCTCAGTCGATTTCACGGCTTGCTTTTAAATGGACGTCGAGGAGACAGACGTCAGTGATTATGTATTTATTATTATAAGTTATGCTGAAGATAAAAAAGAGAAATACTCGAAAAGTATATTGCGTGAACCCCATTTTTACGTGAAAGGCAATCAAAAGGACTGCATTACAATTCAGTTCTTCAATTGTTTATGAGAATATCAAGAAGCACATTTCATGATTTACTTGATGATACTTCACTCTTACGTACGGAATTAACCAGATTCGAAAGTAAATATTTTTTATTTATAATGATATTATTGCAGTAAGTAAAATTGGACAAGGCCAGTCTATCGGTTATAAAAGTAGCCTTTTTCATTTTCACGCATGACAATTCGCGTCAGCAAAAAGTTAATATTGCATTTTAAGAACTAGATGCAGTAGTTAATATTGAATTAGAGAAACACCGCACAGAAAAACGGTAATGTCTTCCAAATAGCGGTAATTAAAAATAGATCAGTTCTTTTGATAACCTTATTTGATTGTCCTTGGCATACAAGCCACACAATATCTTAGATTCGAAAAGAAACAAATTGTTTTCTTTGTATGTTTGACAGGTTAGGTGTTTTTGACCATAGCTTATTTGATGTTAAGTGACGATTTGCTCGAAGATAGTAAACACATTAGGCTGGAATGGAACTGGGTCTCGAGTGAGGCTGCCGTAACAAACCGTTAGATGCTTGGCGGCAGATATTTAACTTGAGGGTGGTAGCTAGCCAGCCGAGTACTAGAAAGTACCCTACCACCACGATATGGTTTCCTCACGATGTTTTCCTTCAGCGTGTGAATCGACCGCGCTAACCACTAAGCTACCATCGTTACCAATCACTCACTTGCTAGCAATCGGCAATCAATCACTCTGCAATCGGCTCCCACTCTTTAAATTTAGCTCCTGTGCAAATATGTACATAAGGTTTTTTTACGCATAGGTAGGCGATGATGTGGCCAAAGGTGAGGCATATAGATTTGGAAAATATCTATTCACTGTGACCTTGAAAAGATCTAAATTATCTCTCAAGAACCAAGTAAGCTTATTCCAATCCTTGGCCGTATATATCGATGAGAAACGTTGAGTCAAAACGTAACGTAACGTAATCGTTAGTTTTATAAATATGACTCATGACAGGTCGCTTTATTGGCACACCCTTGACACAAAATATCATAGTCTCAGACCATATTCTGGTAACACAATATCTCAGCTGAGGGAATCTAACCCAGGTCACAGAATACGAAGATACCAGTGGCCGCCAAGTCGCAACCGACAGCCGCCCTTGACTCGGCTCGATCAACCGTGATCGGAAGAAACTGGCTAATCACCGCAAATTAGTGACGGGTTGCCACATTTAGCTATTTAGGATGGTATGGCAAAAAATTGGAGTCGTTGTTTTTGGTTAAAAATCTTTTTTTAAGGTCCCGTATCCGAGGAGTGATCGGAACCCTGTTGATAAGCTTCCCACGAAATGTCTATCGTAATTTTACCATCGAGCTTAACCATATTATAATCAACTAAGCATTTGTGTTTACACCTTTTGTAAATAATAATACATATTTCATTATATTGTAAACATCTTTAGTAGAGCATGCTGGGCTCCATTGAAGATTGCATCAAAGATGCTTTGCTTGCTTTTACATCATTTAACATCAGGCGAGTCGGCGGTCAAATGCAACCCTATTTAAATATTATAATTTAAAAAACATTTCTGGTGGTTTCTGGTATATCGTGGGGTTTGTCTTTTCGTCTGTCACCATGCTGTAGCTCATGAACCGTGATAGTCAGACAGTTGTAACTTTCACAGATGATACATTTCTGTTGTCGCTATAACAACAAATGCTAAAAAACAGAACAAAATAAATATTTAAGGGGGCTCCCATACAACAAACACGATTTTTGCCGTTTTTATAGATAACTAGCTGCGCCCCGCGGTGTTACACCAGCTTCATGTTTTCGGGGTAAAAAGTAGCCTATGTGTTAATCCAGGGTGTCGGCTATCTCCATACCAGTTTCATCCAAATCCGTTCAGTAGTTTTTGCGTGAAAGAATATCAAACATCCATCCAAGCTTTCACATTTATAATATTAGTGGGATGATACGGAACCATTCGTGCCCGAGTCCGACTCGCACTTGACCGGTTGTTTTATTATGCTTTTCGGGCTATTTTACAAAGGTAATGAGCTAACTCGATAAGCGTTAAGCTTAAGGTAGAATACGGAGCGAATTTGTCAATCTATCCTACCTAAACTCGATAGAGCAATATTTTCACAAAAATATGTATCACATTATATTTGCCTTGTGTAATTGGATATCATAATGGATTGGTTGTTTCTGTTTGCGTCTACACATACCTCGACTAAATTCATGGTATCCGATGTTATAATGGATATGAAACCAATACTTGCCGTGTCTGTCACATCCCATAGAGTTAGAGGAAAATGTCAGACGTGGGCTACAGCCATGTCTATTATACGTATGTACCTTTTTTTCAGGATAAAATTAATCTACGAGTATGTGTTTATCCACAGGATAGGTTATCTGCACTTTTTTTTACTGCACTTCGTCTTGTCGATTTTTTTTTAGATGTTTTTCTCCCAGTATTTAGCCACTGCAACACCGCGAGAGGTGGCTTCTTAGAAGTCTTCCATGGTGCAGGAGTCTGGACAGCCAGGGCATGAGAGGAGGTGCTGCATGGTTTGCGCAGGAGCCCCACAGTTGCACTGTACCGTTTCGGCGTCCGAGTATCCCCACTTGACTTTTGACTGCACTGCTAGCTCATCTGGTAGTAACTCTGTTTCCTGAGCTGTGGGGCTGTGAGGTTTGACCATAGTTCACCTAATGTTAAGTGACGATGTAGTCAAAGATGGTATAGTATATGTCAGAATTTAATTAAGGAGAATACATTCTTGCTGATTCTTATCATTTCATCTCACGAGTATGATTGAAATAAGTTTACGATCTTTTAAGCGTAGCGGTCACGTCTTAAATAAATATCAAGATCAGAACGTGGCATTTAAGGGCTATAGAATGTCAACCAAGGTCTCAGACCTGTCGCCGTAATTTAATAAATTCCTGGCTTCCCATTTATTTATGTCTTTGTCTTCCGTCTACTTTGGAATTTGATTATTTAATAATCAAATTCCATGTCCGTGTAATTTTTGATGTACACATAATATATGTTTTGATTAGAGTACATATTATAACCGCTATTGATTTAATCTCTCCAAAAGTTACTTTACTTTTTTACTCAATTTTTACGCACAAACAAACCTTTACTTTGTTACTTAAAGTTCTTTGTACCAATGGTCGTGGGCATGCGTTATCAGGAGAGCGTCTCGTACGTCTCAAGACTCGCCTATGTTGTAAAAAAAATGTATCGATATATTTTTGAATTTTATTTCTAACATATATTAGAATATGACTAGTTGTTTCATATAATTAACTAGCGACCCGCCCCGGCTTCGCACGAGTGCAATGAGGATACTCGTGTCAAAAACAACGAAGTTGCATATGAATTTCCAACCCCTAATTTGCACCCTTAAGGATGGAATTTAAAAAATCCTTTCTTAGTGCACACCTACGTCACCTAAGGAACATTTGTTCAAAATTTCATGCTACTAGACCCAGCAGTTTCAGCTGTGCGTTGATCGATCAGTCAGTGAATCAGTCTGTCAGTTTCTTCTTTTATGTATATTAGTGTGTATTCTTCGGATTAAGGCCGCCTTGAGAGATGTATTCGATATGACTACAAAAAGCTGTAAATGATAATGTTTGAAGATAAATAATATAACTCATTTTATTTTTCTATGTGCGAGTATAATTATAACAATATATATACTCGCATATAGAAAAATAATAGAGTATATAGCAAGGAGAAACGAAAAACGTGTACCAGGAGAGTAGCTAATCGAAGGATTAAGACCTTGCCTTCCCTAGATTGCATGTATATTCGTAACTGCTTTTCCGTGAGAAATCCTAGCAGTACTAGACTAGGGTAGCGGACGGGTAAAAAAAAAATTAAGCTGACAGCAAATTACATGTAAAATTGAATAACTTACATAATACATTTCAAAACAATAGCTAGCAGAAATGTTTTCGAAACAGTAATGAAAGCAGGCGGATAAAAGCAAAACATACGTAAATCTACAATTTTATTGTCAGTTGGATTTTAATTGCAATATTGAGAACGATTTGGAATCGCTGGAGCGTTGTAAATTAAGTGGCTGATGCAAACGAGCAATGATATAGCAATTGAATAGGTTTAATTGCCGATAACAAAGACTCTTTCAAGTTTTTTTTATATTACTAAATGATGAGACGAACAGTTCGTTTGCTTGATAGTACGCGGTAGTTGGTCGTGTTGTTATAAATCCACCAGTGGTGTAGTTTGCCCTGGACGGGCCCTGTATCCAAATTTGTAGGTGGGGGTTTATTTTGTGCGCGATTAAAACCCAGTGATAAACATATTTATGTGTTCAAATCGCGAAAGTTTCAAAATTACAAAAATCTTGTTGTAACCATACAGTTTGAGCAATACTGCTTGGGCATTGAGGACCTTATAAACGTGGTTCAAAGTTAATTTATGCTTAAAATGCTCAACTTTTAGATATCTCGCCTTGTAATTTACTGAATCCTGTTTCAACAAATTTTATTTTTTCTTTTTAGGTATAGGAGTTACACAGCGAGTTTCCTCATTCAAAAACTAACTGATACAAAGGTAAGAATCGATTACATTCTTGTTCAACACAATGTATGAAATCGTGTTGTGTGAAGTGAGTTTACTAAATTAAGTCCTTTAATTTGAAAAATATTAAACATTTATTGCCATAAAAATGTTTGTCCTGGTGGGAATCGAACCCACGTTCTACAGCTCTTGAAGCAGATATTCAACCAAATGAGCTAACAGGGCAGTCATTGTAACTAAACTTTTGATTTCAAAAGAATTTTTCTTCGTTTTCCTTTGATATATTTTATGTTTGAAAACTTCTTACAAATTTCATCACAGACGTAAACCGTGTAGGCTGAAACCAAAAACAATCTCAATTTCAACTTGTTAAAAATGTTCCTTTCAAAGACATGATGAGAAATACTTTCCGAACAAAAAAGGTACATAAATCGTTCGCAGTTTGAAAGACTTGTTGCTCCGAGATGAATCACGACTAGTGCTATTATTGTGCTAAAGTTTTGGTATTATTAAAAGTTCGTGATTTGAACCATGACTGTGGAGAAACCGTGATGTGACCCGTTCACAATCCCCGCTGTTGTGAACAATTTACGCAATACAGCGTCGCCAAACGATTGCACGTTGGATAACAGACGTTTCGATATATTTTTTTAATAGAAACTAGCCTCGCGGTTTCACCCACGTAGTTCCCGTTCCCGTGAGAATACAGGGATAAAAAGCAGCCTATATCACCCGGGGATAGTGTAGCTTCCCAACGGTGAAAGAATTTTTGAAATCGGTCCAGTAGTTTTCGTTACAAACACATAAATCCAAAAATACAAATCTTTCCTCTTTATAATATTAGTGTAGATAGGCTTACGTTTGACCGCTATCTCACCTGATGTCAAGTGATGATGCGGTCTAAGATGGAGCAAGCTTGCCTAGAATATACCGATTCATTCTCGACTTGAAGACACCCAGATTATATCCTACGGGGAACGCCCACTCAGGTAGCGCATTCCACTGTCTAGCAGTCCGCACAACGAACGAAAAATCAAAGCGTTTCGTTAGAGTTTAAATAAAGTAATTAGTTTAATGATTCAATGTTTGTTGAGAGTTTTGTTCGAACCTAAAATTGACCTTTTGAAAACATAAATTGAACTAGTGATTTTTAAGTCGATTCATATCTTTTTATGTAATAATAATAAATCGTAGAATGTCCTACGATATTTATTTTTTTAATTTAAAATACACATATACTATTTTTTTGGAAATACAGAACACCTACCACAAAATGTTTGTTCTGGGTGGGAATACAGAAAAGACAAAAAAAACTATCTATGTGCAGATATACTATCCTAGCAATGAGCTAACAGTGCTGTAAAATGTATCAACAATATTGGAGATTCATTATAGCGGCAGTCTGTTTGTTACGCTCCAATCCTCCAACTATATATAGATATAGTTACTATTTTCTTGATGGTAGATCATCTTAGCAGGAGATTGTCTAGGTAGGTGCCACCGCAGTACCAGATATCCAGTTTGAAGGGTACAGCTAGCGAAATTACTGGGCTGTTGAGACTAGCCATCGACAGTCTCAAAGTAGTGAACGCCTAAGCAGCGATGCCCCGGACGTTGTTTTGTTACTCAAAGTTCTGTATATTAATACAATGGTCATGGACATTACTATCTCAACCTCGGCAAAAATGCGCCTCTAAATAGACTTATAACGCTGCTGAATAGTCTACATAGCAAACATTCCTTGGACATTTTTACTGGCACTGTTAGCAGTTTCAAGCGGGCTATCCGCAATATTGACTTTGCTGATGACATTTAAATTATATGTATTGTTGACTTGTATAATTGTCTATTTGATTTTTGACCATGTAATGATGAATTCGTATTTGTAGCTTTTGACTTTTGACTCAATTAGTATTAACAATTTTTTTGTCTATTATTGAAGTTTGACTGAATATTTAATTGTAATGCGCGCCGTCTTCGCCTATAATTGCTGTGATACTTATCTTGACATTTGTAATTTAGTAATTTAATGTTTAATGAATTAGTGTACACTGTGTTGGCGGACTTTATTAATAAATAAATCTCTGATCTGTAAATAGGTACATAAATGTACTAGATAGAACCAGAAATATTTCATTTCCATCTTACTAAGTATATTTTCTGTATCCATTTATTTAAATTTAAACCGTGGAAAAGCTTGTACTTCAAAGCGCAATCTCGTTCATTCATTCAGAATCAAAGCTGAAGTTAAAGGATCCAGTCTAACTTTGCTCGTTACGGACAAGATTTAATTCGCAACGGATGCCCAATTTAGAAATTTGGAAATGTTCAGAATCTGTTTTCTCAAATTCGATTGGACCTTTGATATTTCTTTCTAAATTTAACTTAATTCGAATTTTGTGTGGTGCCATTTAAGTTTTCTTCGTATAAGTGTGTGTTAGCGTTGGTTGATTGATCAATTCTGTATTGGGATAAGTACTAGTATATGTTCGAAATACAATATTGCGATGAAAACAGAAAAAAAAGAAATATAGAAAAGAAAATCATCGTTTTTGTAGCGATGATAGCTCATTGGTTAACGTGGGTTCAAACCCCAACAATGAGCTTAAACAACGCGAGGAAACCATAGCATTGTGGTAGGATACTTTCTAGTACTCGGCTGGTTAGCTACCACCCTCAAGTTGAAAATCTGCCGCCTAGCATCTAAAGGTGTGTTCCGGCAGCCAAAGTGGAAAGTTCAGCATTTGCAAAAAAAAAAATGCGTTTCTACTGTCTCGTAAAACTTTAGTACGCGTATTACAAAACTCCGAAACTGATCCCACATGCTGTTATACAATACAATGGTGGCATCATAGTTTCACATCAACAATTGTCCATTATGCCCTAGTTCTCACTGGCCACGTTCTGTTACCTGCTCGTTAGGGAACAACCATCAACCTTTATCTGGCTACCTTTTAAAAGGTTGCAAATAATTTTCTCAAATTAAGCAATCTGGTTTTCCAGGACTAACTAGTTCTGGTTTTACAGAATATCCTTAATTTATAAACATTTTTTTTTTCTTTATGATTTCCTTGATTTGAATATATTATTTAATAAATTAATATTAATTGATGAAAACTTATATTCAATTTTAATTTAAGTTTTTTTTTAATTCATATTATTACATTATATTTTGTGTGTTATGAAAACAAATAAATAATGTGCTGCTGTGAAATGGACCACAGCAATATCATTACTGTCTTACGCGGGTCGATTCTGCCTGTCACCCGAAAATTGTGTAGCTCCCTAACGGTGAAATAATTTTTGAAATCGATCCAGTAGTTTCGGAGCCTATTCAATACAAACAGACAAAAATCAAATCTTATTTTGATACAGCGCCCAGTATAAAATAAAAAGGTTTAGAAACGACAACGGCGTAGAGTTTTAAGTAAGGCCCATTTTAATTAGTCTTTTTTTTATGTAAAAAAGTAATGAGACCAACGAGACGCTCTCCTGATGGTAAGAGATAACGCCTGTCCATGATCATTGCAGCGATACACAGAACTTTGAGTAACAAAACAAAGTCCAGGGCATCGCTGCTTTGGCGCTCATTACTTTGAGACTTTCGATGGTTAGTCTCAACAGCCCAGTAATTTCGCTAGCTGCAGTACCCCTCAAACCGGCACACAGTAATGTTGACACACTACTGCTTAGCGGCAGAATAACTGGTACTGCGGTGGTACCTACCTAGACGACCTCCTGCTAAGGAGATCTACCACCAAGTAAAATAAACAGTAGTCTAAATAAACATACAAATTTGGTCAAAGCAGATTGCGGACCGCCTGCTAACCAACCAAGGAGGAAGATAATAAAATTATTAACTTTTCCACTCGTTAGTTCGCAGTAGTTTACGCATCTGGTCTGGTCTGGTAATAGTGAAGGCGAGTAACGCATATGAGAGCGAATTAGCTGTAGCGACGATGAAAGTGATAGATGCGAACTAACTAGACGTGATTTACTTTTACTCGGCCTGCCGACTCTCAGTTAATTAACCTAGATGCTTGGACACACTCCGTTCATAGATAGATAAACAAAACAAAAAATTAAACAGCGAAAGGTGTGGGCGAAGACAAATAAATAAATATCGTGGGGGCACACACAGCGCCATCTGACCCCAAACTAAGCAGAGCTTGTGTGATGGAAGTCAGATAACTGATAGAATACATTAATACTTTTTTTTTTCGTAAATACATACTTATAACACATTTTTTTTTTTTTTTTTTTACATTGAATAGGTTCGCGCTTGACCACATCCTGCCTGATGTGAAGCATCGATGCGGTCTAAGATGGAACACGCTTACCTAGAAGGAACCTGTTTACTCTTGATTTGAAGACACTCATATTGTACCTTTCGGGAAACACAGACTCCGGTAAAGAGTTCCACATCCTCGCTGTGCGAATAAAGAATGTGGACTCAAAGCGTTTAGTGCGCACATGGGGAACATCCACCATGTACGGGTGTCGCCTCATATACAGTACACCCAGACACAGAACGAACATTTGTTTATATCGCAAAAAAAGAAAAAGATGGAAAAGAAAGAAAGATGGGGAATACACCTACCCTGTAATGGAACTGCAGCGGCAGATTTTCAACTTGAGGGTAGTAGCTAGCCAGCCGAGTACTAGATAGTACCTTCATCATCATCAGCCTTTTGTAGTCCGCTGCTGGGCATAGGCCTCTACCAAAACACGCCACTCAGTCCGATCTTCGGCTTTTCGCTTCCATCCACCGCCAGCCGTCCTGCGCATATCGTCACTCCATCGACCCTCAGGGCGTCGTACTCTACGTTTGCCAATTCGCGGTCTCCACTCTAGAACACGCCTACCCCAGCGGTTATCGAATCTGCGACAGACATGTCAAGCCCATTGCCACTTCAGCTTGCTAATACGCTGAGCTATTTCTATGACTTTAGTTCTCTGGCGAATTACTTCGTTCCGGATATATGTTATCGGTAGATCCTTAGAGAAATGCCAAGTATAGCTCTTTCCATAGCTCGCTGAGCGACTTTGAACTTTTCGATAGTACCCTACCACTATACTATGGTTTTCTTACGATGTTTTCCTTCACCGGCAGCTCAAGCTCACTGACAGCTGACATCACTTCAAACCTAAAATTATACAAATCTAAAATTTACCTAAATAAAATTAAGTAATTACAACATAATTACTACATAAATATGTTTATTTTGAATTCAGTATTTCAAGTTCGTATCCGAATTATGTAATCAATTTTCTTTTAAATTAACTTATGCAATAATTTATTATGCTAGATAAAGTCATAACGGGTTAAGTAATAAGAGAGACATTTTGCCCTATCATAATAATATAGGAAGTGCCTCGTATGTGGGCTAACGTGATAACTGCTTGGTTATTTATCTACATTAAATAATCTGTTATAATACTCGTATGATCCAATTTAAGTGACATGACATGATGTCACTAATATGTAATGGCGTTATATTTTAATGACATGCCACTCTAATGTTGTACGCGAAAGTTTGGAAGGAAAATGTTAAAACATGTTTGTTCGTAAACTAGACTCCATGACAGCTTATATGGGGTTTTATAATCTTGAGGTATACATGGTACACAAAGTCGAAACGAGGTCATCATGAAAATTTTTAATGTGGACACAACGTTGTAATTGTTAAAAACACAACCCATTCATACATTTTTTGATCAAGGGGAAACGAACTGTTTTTGTCAGTTGTTTTTTTTTCTGATTTCAAAGTTGTATCCATACTAAAAGTTGTGCATAATATACAGTAGATAAGAGTGCGTGGGTTCTGTGTATGGGTTTTAGTATGTTTTTTTAAGTAACGTGAAAAACGAGACTCTCCTGATGGTAAGAGCGTTATCTCTGTCCATGATCATTGCAGCGATACACAGAAATTTGTACAGAAATGTACAGAACAAGTAGCAAAACAGAGTCCAGAGCATGACACTGAGTCGATACTATTGGTTATTTACTTGGTGGTTAATTTCCTCAGCAGGAGGTCGTCTAGGTAGGTACCGCTGCAGTACCAGATATTCTACCGCCATGTATTAGTGTGTAAAAGCTACTGTGTTCCAATTTGAATGGCTAACTAGCTAATTTACTGATTTGCTGAGACTAAGCATCAGAAGTCTCAAAGTAATTAGTGCCAAAGCAACGAAGCCCTGAACTTTGTTTTACTCGAAGTTCTGTGTAAGTATCTTTAGATTTATTATTGATGGGTCTTCGCGCGCGCTTCGCTAGATACCGCCGGTGTACGCACTGTAAAGTGCGGCAACAAATACTACGCCGGAGTCGGCGTACCCGAGCTAGTCTCGTTGCAAGCAATGTGCGTGCCGAGTGTTTTGTCGTCATAATCTGAAGTAAAATGCCAGTTTGCGTTGTGAAACTGTGTAAAAATAATACTACAAGAATGTTCAACGTATATATCTAGTTTATTTCCGCTTAACAATCGTTCCAGTTCCAACAGTGATGAGGACTTAAATTAAACTAACAAAATTTAAATTTAAATTTGCTGTGTCAAATTAGTTTAATTTAAGTCCTCATCACTGTTGGAACTGGAACGATTGTTAAGCGGAAATAAACTAGATATATACCTTAAACATTCAAAATGAATTTCCGCAAAGTAACGCCTGAATCAATCAATACTACAAGAAACAAGAATTTGGCCACAATTTTTGCATCCTCGCAAATTGTCTTACACACACTACAATGAGATGTTGTCGAATTCACGGGCTATTGTTTTTAGGTAGCGTGGTATCTAGTGGGAGCGCTCGCGGAGACCCATGAAAAAATCTAAGTGTGTATCCTACATTGGTAATGGATTTGCGTTATCACTTTTTTTTTTTTTTTTATGGTTGACATGCTAGTTGTTTGACCACAGTTCACCTGATGTTAAGTGAAGGTGTGGTCGAAGATGGTAACGCACACCTAGCCTGGAATGGAACTGGCTCTCAAGTGAGGCTGCCGGAACACACCGTTAGATGCTTGGCGGCAGATTTTCAACTTGAGGGTGGTAGCTAGCCAGCCGAGTACTAGAAAGTACCCTACCACCATGCTATGGTTTCCTCACGATGTTTTCCTTCACCGGCAGCTTAAGCTCATTGTTGGGGTTTGAACCCACGCCCTTCGGCATGCGAACCTACCGCGCTAACCACTGAGCTATCATCGCTACAAAAATCACTTACCATGCGGAGAACGCCTCGCTAGTCTCATATAACTTTTATACATACAAAAAACTGCTAATACTGTGTAATAACGCAGTATGTCAGACACTAGTAACGGGGTATGCAAATCGGCGGCGCTTGTTGTTGCAAAAACGTTGTCAAGTTATAGCTATTATATATATTTATCGGTGTCAGTATCAATGTTATGCAAAACGGAAATACAACCATATGTGTCAATATTACAAAAAAAAAAAGTGAATTCGATACACTTGTGCAACGATTGCAAACAACTTTCAGTTTGCTCCATTTGAAATGGGTTTTTGTGCAGGTGAAAAATTGACCTAGTTTTCTACTCCTGCTAGTCAAATATGTGTTACATCTACTGTTTTATTCAATCAATTGTAATTTATTATATATATTTAAATAAAGACCAAAATAAATGCCAGTAGCTGTGATTTCACTGTAAAATTATGCTCCATTGTCATGTCTTTAAGATTAGGAGCAGTATGTCAGGTCCCTCATCGCTGTTCGTGCAGGGAAATAGCGGATCGCCTCGGCCACCACGCGCTTTCATGCAGCAAGAGTGCTGGGCGTATATCGCGGCACGCCAGCTTAAACGACGTCATCCGTCGGGCTTTTGTCAGTGCCGGCGTCCCATCAGTTTTAGAACCAAACGGACTGATGCGTGACGACGGCAAGAGACCCGACGGGATGACCCTTATCCCTTGGAAGATGGGACGGCCTCTTGTGTGGGACGCCACTTGTGTCGACACCTTGGCGCCGTCTCATCTTCCTGTGACTTCGGGACAAGCTGGTGCTGCCGCATCTAAAGCTGAAAACCTCAAACGGCACAAATATAGTTATTTGGATAGAATGTACCTTTTTGTGCCGTTTGGGGTTGAAACTTTAGGTCCGTGGGGGCCGGCCGCTCTCGAACTGTATCGGGACCTGGCCAAACGTCTAGAGGAGGCTTCAGGTGACCAGAATGCTGGTATCTACTTTGGTCAAAAGCTAAGCATTGCCATCCAGCGTGGCAATGTTGCCAGCATTCTGGCCACATATCCCTCCTCTGACGGTTTTTTAGGCTAAGTTTTTTGTATACATTTTGTAAATAGTATAATTTAAGGTATTTTTATTTTGTTTAATAAATAATTGTTGCTCCATTGTTGTCCATAAATTGAAAAAAAAATATTTGTATGGAAATTGAACCACCTTAACAGCCCTGCATAACATATATGTATAGTATAACAAAAGTCATTGTTTGCAGGCGTTTGAAAGTAACGGAGCCACGTTACTAACTTTCTCGGCAATGCTTCTGTAAATTGCTTGCTGCTTCTGTAAGCCTCCACGGTTACCTGACATGTGGACTAGTTGACAGCTCTTAGGCAAGTAGGTGACCTGTGTACACAAGCTAGTTAAGTAAGCCAAGAAGGCACACTTTCGTTACTATATAGGTATTTACATACACACATTTTTATATGACGACAGATTTTTAACTTGATATGTGTATGGATGGTAACCAGCCAGTCGAGTACTAAAAAGTATCTTACCACCATGCTATAGTCTCCTCACGAAGTTTTCCTTTACGGACAGCTAAAGTTCATTGTTGGTGTTTGAACCCACGCCCTTAGTCGTGCGAACCGACCGCGTTAACATAATATATGATTTGTAGCGATGATAGCTCAGTGGTTAGCGCGGTAGGTTCGCGTGCCGAAGGGCGTGGGTTCAAACCCCCAACAATGAGCTTGAGCTGCAGGTGAAGGAAAACATCGTGAGGAAACCAAAGCATGGTGGTAGGGTACTTTAGTACTCGGCTGGCTAGCTCAAGTTGAAAATCTGTCGCCAAGCATCTAACGGTGTGTTCCGGCAGCCTCACTTGAGAGCCAGTTGCATTCCAGGCTAGGTGTGCTTTACCATTTTCGGCCACACCTTCACTTGACATCAGGTGAGCTATGGTCAAATACCTAGCCTGTCAACCATTATAAAAAAATATGTATGTAGATATAACTTCCTGATATGATTATTTATAAACATATACTTTTTCTGACATGTTTATTCTCAGAACCGGCCGTAAAACCGTAAATGCATAAATATTTATGACTAATTATAAATACACATGTATGTATTGTATGTACATGCAATTGTATGTTTAAGGAAGTATGTAGTTAACGAATGTGCCCCGACTGTAGAATAAGCCGTATTTGCGTCTTTCACTTTTATGAACACTTTATTTCCTATTGTAATGCAAGGAACGGCTACAAAACGACCATGTTTAGTATATGCCTTGTATATTGCTAGAAATTGAAACAGGTCAGCTATAAATATGTATAAGTTAGATTGACTACTTTTTCCTAATCTAAGTACCATAGGCGATATCTCTTACCATCAGGAGAGCGTTACGTTGATCTAGTTCATCATCATCATCATCATCATCAACCTATATTAGTCCACTGCTGGGCATAGGCCTCTCCCAAGACACGCCACTCAGCCCGATCTTCGGCTTTTCGCTTCCATCCACCGCCAGCTGTCCTACGTATATCGTCACTCCATCGAGTCTCAGGGCGCCCTACGCTACGTTTGCCAATACGCGGTCTCCATTCTAGAACACGTCTACCCCAGCGGTTATCGGTTCTGCGACAGATATGTCCAGCCCATTGCCACTTCAGCTTGCTAATACGCTGAGCTATGTCAATGACTTTAGTTCTCTGGCGAATTACTTCGTTTCGGATACGATCCCTCAGAAAAATGCCAAGCATAGACGTTGATCTAGTTAATTTTGTTTAATTCAAAATAAGGTTAGCCCATAGAGTCAGTCTGTGGATATAAAAATAAATTCTACACAAAACTCGACTTTGCGACTAAACCTAAATTTGTATTCGTAACAAATTTGCAAGGACCCTAATAAAGAACACCCGCGTGTGACTTATGTTTCGAACTAATAACTCAAATTTTGGGGAACCAGCAAATGGTTTTAAGTGTTTTGTATAACTTGGATTGCAAATTATTCATATTTTATGTACATACATAGCTGCGCCCTCGGGTTGACCTGCGTTTTCCGGGATAAATAATGTTTAAATGTGTTCCTCTAAAGTTCCTTGGTGGTCAATTTGCTTAGCAGGAGGTCGTCTAGATAGGTACCACCGCAGTACCAGACATTCTGCCGCTAAGCAATATTGTGTCCGGTTTGAAGGGTACTGCAGCTAGCGCAATTACTGGGCTGTTGAGACTAACCATCTATAGTCTCAAAGTAATGAGCGCCAAAGCTGTGATGCCTTGAACTTTGTTTTACTATACAAAGTTCTGTGTATCGCTGCAATGATCATGGACACGTTATCTCTTACCATCAGAAGAGCGATGTTTCACGTTAAAAAAGATGTTATATTGAGTTACATTGAGAAACCTATGTCAAGCCGTATCTACCCACTCTCATTATTACAGGATTAGACTGGCGGTAATCCTTTGGTTAAGCCGCTTTTCACCCGCGTCCCCTACACCATATCCATTGAAAACGCTGACAAGAGGCAATTTGTCATCGTTAACATTTACCTCAGACCATAGTTCGTTTCAATACAATACCAGGGAAGGCACGAAATGGGCTATAAATCACGTAAACATTCATCTAAATGCTTAGGATAGCGCGAATAGTCGAAAACCATCTCGCGGTCGACAATGGGCATTTGTGAAGAATCGCGGCACTGGATTCCCGTTTGTGGCCAGCCAAGAACAATGCCGGTACAATAACTTCATAAAGTTCGACTAAAACGTAAAATAGAAATTTATTCTATGTTATAAATAAACTTAAACTTAAACTACTAGCTGCACCCCGCGGTGTTACCTGCTATATATTTTCGGGATAAAAAGTAGCCTATTAGAACATAGCTAGTAGCAGTAGTTACAACTAGTAGTTTTACTAGAGCCTGTATCGTACAAACACGGCTTTTAGTAGTAGCTACATACGTCGCTACCACCATAGCACTACCGCAACCCGCACCAGTGAAGGGTAGGCTTTTATCGTTTACATACCAGAAAAATAAAATTAACATTCAACACAAAATGCAACGCAATGCTGTACCTAATTTAGTATGCAAAGCCACTTTGCCTGCGCGAACTAAACTGAGTCATATTTCTATCTAGAGTAAAAAATTCAGAAACTATGCCTTTGTGCTCTCTTATAAATTTTAAACAAAACACAGGTACTTATGTCGATTTCTTATTTCAAGCTTTTTAAGTACCTACAACTTTTGTCTTTGTGCTCATCGTTCATCTTTTAATCTTTTTTTTTACTTAATTGTTAAACTGCAAAGCAAGCAACAGCAAGCAAGCAAGCAGCGATGCCCTGGACTTTGTTTTGTTACTCAGAATTCTGTGTATCGCTGCAATGGTCATGGACAAGCGTTATATCTTACCATCAGGAAAGCGTCTCGTTCGTCTCATTATTTTTTACATAAAAAAAGACTAAGTACATCAAGTTGATATCTTTAAAACTGGCAATTGCCTATAATTGCCGTTACTATCTTGTAGAGTTCTACTGCTAAACAAAAGGATCTCTAAAATAAGTGATTAATTAAACAAAATCTTAGAACACGCTGAATTATAAATTCTGGTAACGTATCTGCACGCGTGATCTCTTCCTTAAAAAAACAGTTCTATGGTCTCAGCCTCCTTATTCGGTGAGTGAATGACGTGCGGCCCACGTGAATACCAAATCGATTTATGTATTAAATCGAATCATAAGATGTATTTCTTCTCTCCATATGTCTAAATTTGATTATTGCTTCAAGGGGGATACTTAAATTTCATAAGCAACGAACTGGCGGAAAACATGTTATTTATAGAAAATTTGTGGCGTGTATTTCAACTTTCAAGCATTTCAAACCTATCGGAGACATTACTCAAATCATTCGTCTGCTTCTGACGCAATCGTTGCTTTTTTGTAAATTTTACGCGCACTTTTCTAGTATAAAATACATAATATCTACCTACATAGTATAAAACAAATCGCTTCTCGCAGTCTATACACTTAGGTCTTTTAGACGACGCAACGGATTTTAATGCGGATTCCATCAATAGACAAGAGTGATTCAAGAGGAAGGTTTATATGTATTTTTGTACAATGTTTGACAGGCTAGATGTTTGACCGCAGCTCACCTGATGTTAAGTGAAGATGTGGTCGAAGGTGGTAAAGCACACCTAGCCTGGAATGGAACTGGCTCTTAAGTGAGGCTGCCGGAACACACCGTTAGATGCTTGGCGACAGATTTTCAACTTGAGGATGGTAGCTAGCCAGCCGAGTACTAGAAAGTACCCTACCACCATGCTATGGTTTCCTTCACGGTGTTTTCCTTCACCGGCAGCTCAAGCTCATTGTTGGCATTGTTCGGCATGCGAACCGACCGCGCTAACCACTAAGCTATCATCGATGCAAAACTATGTATATGACTATTAAATTATACATGTACATTAGTATCAATATTGCACCCGTGCGAAACTGGGGCGGGTTGCTAGTATTACATATGAGGTTTCTTCCGATATTAGGCGTATCTTTCCATTGAAAGGCATCTCGATTGAACGAGGATGTACTTGCTTTTTTAATCTCCACGATATGAGGTTGAATTTGGGTCGCAGGTTCCGGGGTCCCCGTGTGAAATGTCGCAAGAGCATCGCACCTGAACCAGGCCAGGGTCGTGATGCTGTTGTTCGGAACGATATATTTATTTTAATGCCTGTACTGACCTTATGAGCTATTTGACGGGAACGATCGATTTCCATTCAATTTGTAACCACTTACTTAAACTGATGTCAAATCATTTAAGAAGAGTCATGAAATTCATTATTCTTATTTCATATATATTTTATTCAGTATTTTTGTTAATATGTTCACATCTCCCCATATGAACGACACAATCTTTAATGTCATCTACACCAATTATAAAGAGGAAAGATTTGATTTTTTGTTTGTTTGTATTGAATAGGCTCCGAAACTACTGGACCTACCTGAATAATTCTTTCATCATTAGAATGCTACATTATCACTGAGTGACATAGGTTATATTTATATTGTGAATCGAGTTTTGTTTTCCCGTGCGCAGCCGGGGCAAGCTGCTAGTCTATATTATTATAAAGAGGAAAGATTTGTTTGTATTCACACTATATATAGGTATGTCGCTATATTTATTATTTATATTGTTTATCGAGTTTTGTTTTCCCGTGCGAAGCCGGAACGAGCTGCTAGTACCCAATACAATATTACATACATGACAGCCCGTTGGCTCATTGGTAGTATATCTCATTGATAGCCTTGAGAGCTGTAGGGCGTGGGTTCGATTCCAACTCAGGGCAAACATTTTGTGAATAAACAAATGTTTGTTCTGTGTCTGGGCGTCCTGTATGTATTATTTACATAGTATGTATTTACAATACAAAAAAGTATTTATGTATTCTATCAGTTATCTGACTTCCATCACACAAGCTCTGCTTAGTTTGGGGCCAGATGGCGCTGTGTGTATTGTATAGTCCTACGATATTTATATTTAATAAATTTAGTATCTCTAATTTAGATTATATAAACTTTCAGTTATATTTATCAATACTGTTCTCGTAAGATATGGACTGTTCATACAGTTACGTTGGTCCCATTACTTAGTAACACAATAACAAATCAGGGAGAACAACAAAACTAGAATAACTTTTGCTCGGTCCGATAATCACACAGCGCGGTGGCAATCGAAGCGTCAAAACATTGCCAAGGAATCGCTATAACTTGATATGATACAACTAGACGTGTTCAATGTATATAATTATATCTAGTGTATTTCCGCCTAAAAGTCGTCTCAGTTACAACAATGATGATAATTTGATTTAATTTTTTTTTAATGCTTGACAGGCTAGTAACATCTCACCTGATGTTAAGTACCGGTGTGGTCAAAGATGGTAAAGCACACCTAGCCTGGAATGGAACTGGCTCTCAAGTGAGGATGCCGGAACACACCGTTAGATGCTTGGCGACAGATTTTCAACTTGAGGGTGGTAGCTAGCCAGCCGAGTACTAGAAACCACCCTACCACCATGCTATGGTTTCCTCACGATGTTTGCCTTCACCGGCAACTCAGCCTCATTGTTGGGATCGTTCGCTCACCGCGCTAACTACTGAACTATCATCGCTACAAAACTAACTATGTCTAACTTGACAATCCCACTAATATTATAAATGTGAAAGTTTGGATGGATGGATGGATATTTGTTATTCTTTCAGGCAAAAACTACTGAACGGATTTGAATTAAATTTGCTATCGAGATAACTGAGACCCTGGATTAACACATTGGCTATTTTTCATCCCGAAAACATGTAGCGGTTAACACCGCGGGGCGCAGCTAGTAATATTTAAATATCTATCCAAATATTCCTTCATATCTAAAACTAATTGTCTTCTCGCTGCAGTAACCACTTATCGTTAAAAAAAAAAAAAAAGCGAGCGCTTGGCCAAGAAATACACTGAATATATACCTAGAACCCTGAAAATGAACTTCCTCAAAGTAACGCCTGAATCAATCGACAACTAGACGTGTAGTTACATTTTTTCTTAACACTTGCTTCTCTTCAAGAAAAACCAAGTCCTTACCCTGTCCATAAACGGTAGTGACTTTTTACAATCAGGAGGCAAACTTGTCTGTGTGCCTCTCAATCTTATGTGCGACAGTATAATAAACTAAATTACAGGGATCTTGAGACTAACCGTCGAAAGCCTCAAAGTAATGAGCGCCAAAACAGCAATGCCCTGGCTGGCTTTTGATACTCAAAGTTGTGTGTATCGCTGTAATGGTCATGGACAGGCGTCTCTTACCATCAAGTGAGCGTCTCGTTGTTATGTAAAAGCAATGTTACATAAAAAAAAAACTTTACTATTTAGTTTTTAGCAGAGCTTTTAACCTCAATACTTGAAATTATGTACAATCTTGGCATCCAAAACTGGATTTAAATTACATAATTTTTAGGTTATAATATAAAATTAATTAAAGCTTAAAAATACGGAAGCGAAATAGTAATAACTAAGCGATGATAGCTCAGCGGTTAGCGCGGTAGGTTCGCATGCCGAAGGGCGTGGGTTCAAACCCCAACAATGAGATTGAGCTGCCGGTGAAGGAAAACATCGTGAGGAAACCTCAGCATGGTGGTAGGGTACGTTCTAGTTCAAGCATCTAACGGTGTGTTCCGGCAGCCTCACTTAAAAGCCAGTTCCATTCCAGGCTAGGTGTGCTTTACCATCTTCGATCACACCTTCACTTAACATCAGGTGAGTTGTGGTCAAACACCTAGCTTGTCAACAATAAAAAAAACTTTTTTAACTTGATATAAACAGTGTAAAAGTTTGTTTGACACCGCATAAAGTAGGCAAACATGAAACGCCCGAAGGCTTGCCGGGTCAGGGACACCGCATAGAGTTAGCGCCAAAACTTCAACGCGGCAACGCAATCTCCAGCACGACCGTATGCTCCATGACAAATTCAGTAACCGCGCAATAACCTCTCTTTACAAGTTTCTAATAAAATCATTTTAGAAAACATTCTAGTGTAACTTGCATGAAAACGTTAATTGAATTGTGTTGTACGTTGCAAATTACAGTTACGTATACAGCGTAAAAATCGAATGATGATGACGTATCACGTGAGAATACTCAATGGAAATCATTCAAAATAACTATGGGCTGCAAAATCCACATACTTTTAAAAAAAATATTCTACTGATTGTGAAGAGATGTTTACTGAAAAACACGATCTTCATCCCGCTATTGTTCGAAACTTTGATCAAGGATTCTGACTCTACGAACGATCCATTGTGTGTCGAAAACAATTATATCACTACATATTAAGAAAATCTCCGAGGCTGTGAATTCGAAACAGATGCATATCGTAATGCCGGCTTCCTCATTACCTTTATAGTGTTTGCTAATCGACGGGTTAATTAAACCTGTATCGAATATATTCACGATACTAAAGTAAATGTTTGTATCATTGCAGTTCTTGTAGCTATCCTAACCAGTCGATCGACAAATGAAGCAGTAATGGATGTGGTAAATCTAACATGAGTCGTTTGAAGGCAGTCAACTGGTATTGGGCAAGTTCCCCGGCAAATCCTACGCCACCGTTCGCCGTCAGTCGCCGCTTGGCGCGCGATCCGGTTGGATGTGTCTTGTCTCGTCTTCCAAACCTCGCGGTGATTTCCTCGTGGTTTCAGTTATTGGATTATTGTTTGTGAGTTCTGTGGTGTTTTGACTATATTGCGTGCTGTTCACATAATCACTGTTTCGTGCTACCAACACAAGGTATTTACGAGTTTTTGTTCGGTTGCTTGTTGTTGTATGGTTATATGAAAATTGAAACGGAAGCTCGGTTGATGCCCGTATCGCGGCTTTTGGAGCGAGGATTACGTATAGTAAGGATTCATGAGATAAAATTTATTGCACCTACAATACTTACATTCTAATTGATAACCATTTTTGTCGTCTCCGTGAAGTCTTTGTCGGCTACATAACATGAATTAAGATTGAAACAAAATGATTGTTTTGTGTGGGTGGTAGGTATGTATGTATTGTAAGTATGAATTTACAAAAAAAATATTTCAGTATTCTATCAGTTATCTGATTTTCATAGAACAAGCGTTGTTTAGTTAGAGGTCAGCTTGCGTTTTGGTAATGTCCTACGATATTTATTGACATTCAGAAGGCACTCAACGGTACATAAGATAACTAGCTGTTTCCCGCAGCTTTGATCCAAAATGTAGCCTATGTCAATGCCACATGATCTATCAAGTATCTTATTGTCAAATTATAGTAAGAACAGATAAGCCGTTTAAACGTGAAAAGTTAACAGTTACAAAGTTTTTTTTTAATTTTTTTATGTTTGATTGTTCGACCACAGCTCACCTGATGTTAAGTGACAATGTGGTCGACGTTGGTAAAGCACACCAAGTCTGAAATGGTACTGGCGGCAGATGACCACCATGCTATGGTTTCCTAAGGATGTTTTCCTTCACCGGCAGCTCAAGCTCATCGTAGAGGTTTGAACCCACGCCCTTCGGCGTGTGAACCGGCCGCGCTAACCACTGAGCTATCATCGCTACAAATATATTATGGTAATTATGATAAATAAATAAATACAAGGAATATTAGCTGTTCGTGAATTTATTATTCACGTAAAAATATAAACTTCCGCACAAAAAACTTTTCTCTGACTCAATGTCCAGTGGCTTCTGTCTGACTTAAACGTTCGTGAGTCACAAAACTTGCCGTCATTTTTTCTTAACAAAGCGCCCTTCACCAGGATCAACAGGATATATGCACAACCTTGTGCTGTAAATAAGAAAAATCTAAAAAAATATTGTACATATTTATGAAACACATTTAAAGAAAAACTGAAGCAAAGATCAAGGACAGTCTAGGCCTTTTCAGGAAATGCAAGTCGTTTGGCAAAGGATGAGACGATATTGGCATGACCCATGTTCTGATAACCTAGAACTCTGTCTGGCTCACTGCCATCGCTAATAAATAGTTAAAAATTATACAAATACGTATTATGTACTCATTATATTATACAACATGATTATATTATACTAGCGGACGCCTCACGGTTTTACCCGCGTAGTTCGCGTTCCCGTGGGAATACAGGGATAAAAAATAAAAATAGTCTATGCCACCAGGGGATAGTGTAACTTCCCAACAGTGAAAGAATTTTTGAAATCGGTGCAGTTGTTTTTGAGTTTATTTGTTACAAAGATACATACGTAAAAATCCAAAAATACAAATCTTTTATCTTTATGATATTAGTGTAGATGAAAATCGTCATATTTTTGTAGCGATGACAGCTCAGTGGATAGCGCGGTTGGCTCACACGCCGAAGCCATGGGTTCAAACCCCAACAATAAGTATGAGCTGCCTATGAAGGAAAACATCGTGAGGAAATCATAGCGTGGTGGGAGGGTTCTTTATAGTAGTTACGCGGTTGGCTAGCTATCACACTCAAGTTGAAAATCTGTCGCCAAGCACCTAACAGTGTGTTCCGACAGCCTCATTAGAGACCCAATTCCATTCAAGGCAAAATGTATTTACCATCTTCGACCACACTCACTTCACAAACAAAGCCTGTCAAACTTTTAACAAAAATCCACTCATCACAACCAAATGCAGAAAGAGAAAGACGTAGGACTGTCTGATTATATTATCGGTGGTATAGAAACTTCAACACACAACGCAAATTGTTATTGAACTAAACCTTGTAAATGTTGGATTTAGTGTTCGTATACTAAATTTGACTTAATAATGATGAGCGTCACGACAGGTGACGGCATAGCTTTTGCTCTTCGTAATTTCTTGCTGACTCATTAGCTAACGAAGAAAAAAATCAAGGAATTTATAAGAAGCTCTTCACGGTTTTTTAATTATTTATAAATAGGCTTGCGTTTTACCGCTATCTCGCCTGATGTGCGGTCTACGATGGAGTACGCTCGCTTAGAAAAAACCGATTCAATCGCTACTGAAACGCACCCAGATTGTATCTATCAGGTAACACCCACTCGGGCAGCAAATTCCATTGTTTAGCGGTTCGTACCGGTTAGTTACAATTTTTTTATTCTTAACCCTTTTGTCGAAAAAAGATATAATTGACGCTGTGGATAATTGGTACATAATTGGTGTTTCCAAGTTCTGCCAATTAAATACCGTAAATTAAAATATGGAACTTTGTTAAAGTCGCAAAATTCAAACGATTTTCAATGTGTTCATCTATCTATCTATACTATTATAACGGGGAAAGGTTTGATTGTTTGTTAAATAGGCTCCGAAGCTACTGGACTGATTTCAAAAATTATTTTACCGTTGGGAAGCCACAGTATCTCCGGGTAACATAAGCTACTTTTTATCACGGGAACGGGAACTACGCGGGTGAAATCGCGAGGCGTCCGCTAGTACCTACTATTATAAAGAGGAAAGATTTGATTGTTTGTTTGTATTGAATAGGGTCCAAAATTACTGGACCGATTTCAAAAATTCTTTTACCGTTAGGATGCTTCACTATCCGTGGGTTATATAGGTTATATTTTTATCCCTGTATTCCCACGGGAACGGGAACTACGCGGCTGAAACCGTGTGGCGTCCGCTAGTAGCTAAATAAAAAGCTAAAGTTTAATATAAATTGCTCTCAAGTTAACGTAGCCTTGTAAAGAGGTAATACTAGATAAAAAAATATTTATTTTGCTAGACGCTGTACAAAGTTATGTCGTCAACTTTGTATGAGCTGTCAAAAAGCAGTTAACATAATGGACAGAGTATAATCTTGGTTTTATTTTATTTTGATGTTTAATTCAGTAGTTCAGGTTGCAATTTCATTGTCAAACGTTTTTGTACGACCGACAAAAGAAAAGACCTTACAGATGCGTGGAGGGCGACCATCTACGTGATTTAGGTGTTTTCCTACTCAATAAAATTCGCATTCGAGCCGATATAACTCTTATGGCCTGAGAAATTGGTTTCAGAATTGCATTTATGCGACCTTAGAATGTTTGACTTAACTGCGGCTTATCTATAGGAACTTAACTAGGCGGGATTTTCTTAACGATGTCGTCATTATTGGACTGGTGACATCTGCAAGTTACAATTTAATTTATGTCTATAGTTAGCTTATTTGGTAGGATATCTGCTTCGGGAGCTGTAGGGCGTAGGTTCAATTCCTATGACGATAAATGTTTGTTCTGTTTGGGTGTTCTAAATCTAGAACAAAAAATATTATAATGGATTTTGATTTTTGTATGTTTGTAACAAATAAACTACAAAAAAATCTTTCACCATTAGAATGCTACATTCTCCCTTAGTCATCATCATCATCCACAGCCTCCTTTATCTCTTTATTGGGTATAGGCCTCTCTCTTGTCATGCCATCTACCTCGGTCATGTGCCAATCTGGTCCAGGTTCGACCCGCGACGGTGACACTATCGTCGACCCATCTTGCGGCTGGACGACCAACGCTTCCGTTCCCATAGTAACATAGACTATATCTATTACAAGAATTTCATTAAAAAATAGATGTCCAGCCGTGTGAAGCCGGGACAAGCTGCTAGTGTATTATATAAATAGAACCTATTGTGCACACCACAAACAAAAAAGAACAGAAAACAAAAGAATCTATGCGTATGTATTTAAGTATTATATTAGTTATCTGGTTCCCAATGTACAAGGGTTGTTTAGTTCGAAGCTAGATGGGGCTATGTGCGATGTCCTACGATATTTATTTTTACACTATCTTATTTATCTACCATCTCCTATATTTATGAATGGATATTGTTTAAAAATTACGACATTAATCCTGAATTAATCATATTTTTTTCATTGTTTATTTATATAAGTACGTTCACAAAGCGTCATTGTTGTAAATTGATAATGGATTCAGGTAAATCCTCGCGATGCTCTATTTTTATTCTGTAACCAATTGCCGCCCACCTCACCTAACATAATCTAAATTTAACTTGATTCGGGTAACTTATTGCTTTTTTTAATATATTGTGACCTTTTTATTATTTTAGAGTGTAGAGTAACAAGCGTGCGAGGCAAATTACTATGGTTATCCTTATTTTACCTCGAGGCAAATTTATTAACGCTTGTCCAAATTTACGCTAATTAATTTTAGATGCCGGATAAAATTTCAACGCACATAATATTTACAAAATAATTGCTATCTATAATCGTTATTCTGGCGTAGAAAATAAACAAATTATAATTGTTATTTCATGTTTCATCCTACGACTGAAAATGTTTAATACAAATTCGAAGAGAATAAAATTTCACACATTTTTTGTTTGAGTTTTTCTTGTAAGTCTCAGATGTATCGAGTTATAGCAACGTTAAGATGAAAATCTGTTTACAAAATCGTCCATTTTCATTCTTTTTTTTAAGAGAGACGACGTCGTGTCGCAGCTTCTAAACGCGTGTAGAAACAGGATGTTTTCAGCTGCTTCTTTGTATTGCAAACTATTCGCAGAATACACCACCTTTTGTAGGTCAAATATCTTTTTTTATCCCTACTGACTGGACTATAAATATGTCATCAACATTTGTGTCGTTCCTGTACACTACAATACGATAAAACTTAAAAACTGTCCTGAGACAACATAAATTTACAAAGAAATTAACATTGTTTTTTATTACTAGAAACACCCGAAATTTTTGTTTGTAAATCACACTAATATTATAAAGGTAAAAGTTTGTAAGAGCGTTTGTATGTTTGTTACTTCTTATGGACCAATTTTGATGAAATTGGGAATGGAGGTACTTGACACACTGCTACATTCGTTTTTATGTTTTTTCTTCCTCCTCCTCCTCCTAGTGTCGTATTCCTCATGTCTGAGGGTCGTGCCCTCCATCTTCCAGGAGCCGCTCATGCACGATGTTACGCGATCTTCGCCTATCACTGGCGACAGCGCGTCATACACCGATGTGCGGTGCGAATCTGGTCGGACCAACGCATCGGACTGCGGCCTTGTGTTCTCATTTTTTTATACACACCGAAAAGATGTAGCGGGTAACACGGGCGCTGCTAGTCTTATACAGCATGACTGGTGAGACACCTACGATACTGAAGGAGAGTACTCAGTACTCGATTCTCGTTATATAATTATAATAAAATTAGGTACTTAATTTTTGGCCGCAATATCCCTATAAATAAATGAAGCGTGGATACACTCCCGATAATGATGTTTTGATCACGAGTACGTGCTTGTCCCGCCCGTCGTCGGTGCAAGCGTCCTCACAACGTCCAGCTCATGCGTCCACGCGGTGTCCATGCGTTGCATAATTAATTACATAACTTGTAACATAATTAATCTATTATTATTTATTCTTTTTTCTTAATTTCATAACTTCATAGGTTCTTTTGTTCTCTGTTCTTTTTTCTTCTTATGGTGTGCACAATAAAGAGTTATATCTATCTATAAGTTTTGGTTAAGTTATGTATAGTTTTTTTTAATGTCATTTTTATTATTCCTATGTGATCGGCAAATACCACGTCCTGGAGTATCGTAGGTGTCTCACCAGTCATACTGTATAGATCTCCTTTTTTAGTACGTCAGCCTAATCTAGCTTGGCGCCGGCTGTCTCCGTATAATACGTAGATGACTTACTGCTGGTCCAACATAACTCATATAATTATAGCCAAACTAGAGGATAGTGTATATGAAGTAATGCTATTAGTTCTGGCTAATAAATCGTGTACGCTTTCACATACAATTCTTGCGTGCATATCGCAATTGTTCTTTTTGCCGAAATATTCAAACGTTGAAAGTGAAATTAATTTGTAACAACTGATTGACATCTGATGTCACATTAAAGTTGAATATAATCATTTGTAGAGTTTTGGTGGGAACGCGGAAAGAGTCTTGTCGCCCCGTTGTATTTTTTACTGCATAAAAATGGTGGTGTTTTAAAGAAGAAAAAAAAATCAAAATCAAAGAAGAATCATTTGTAGTTTCACTGTTTTATCTATAATTTGATCAAACAAGTTTTGCTTAGTTTGGGGATAGATGGCGGTGTGTTAAATGTCCTCCCATATTTATTTATTTATCATCTGTGATGATAAATAAATAAATTTCAACTGTCTAACTATCACGATTCATGAGATACAGCTTGGTGATAAACGGACATACAGACTGTCGAAACTTCAATTTTACATGTTTGTAAATAAGAAAAAAAATGCTACAAAAAATTAATCATAATTAATTAATTATTTATGCTCATATAAATGTTTCACTTATACGGGACTACTCACGTATTACGTCGTACAGTATTTTAACGTGAGAAACCCCGCATGTGTAAAACAAAAATGTCTCAAAACCGCGTCAGTTTTCATAGTTTATTCATTGTTTCGCACGTTTCAATGATAATTTTCGCTTAAGCTTGTAAATTGAAGCGATCATTACTGTTCAATATTAGACAGCCTATTTAGTAACAGATTTGTGGTTTAGTTTACATATTTGTGATGCCAACGACATGTGAATGGAAGTGCATTGAACCTTTGCCAATGTGTAGGAGTTAATTTCACTTGATTATGATTCGTGTCATCGCAAAGATTGGTATAATCAACTTGTTACTGCCGCTGAATTTAAGACAAAAAAAAACACATATGCATAGTATATAATAATTTTAATTAAAAGGAGAGGCCGGGATATACATGTTTGTAGTTTTCGTCGATAGCCGAAGCAGCCCTGTTGGCTCATTGGTAGCATGTCTGCTTCAAGAGCTGTAGGGCGTGGGTTTGATTCCCACCCAGGACAAGCATTTTGTGATATAAAACAAATGTTTGTTCTGTGTCTGGGTGTACTGTATGTATTATAAGTATGTATTTACAAAAAAAAAGTATTTAAGTATTTTATCAGTTATCTGATTCCCATAGTACAAGCTTTGCTTAGTTTGGGGTCAAATGGCGCTGTGTGTAATGTCCTACGATATTTATTTATTTATTTTATTATTTAATGGTACTACCCGGTTCCTATCCAGTGTGCGTTTTTACGTTTCGACAAAATTATGATGATTCACACAATTCACACATCGATCTGTTGGGTAATAGCACTCGCGTCGCACTCAAGCGCACCGATGATGATTGTGGAAATGCGTATTGCGTACGATTCAACTGCCAATTCACGACTAACTTGTCATTGGCAGGTATTATAAGGAAGGTGAGTGTGTTTTTTTGTGCGTGTATGATGGCAGATAAAAATACTTATTACATAAACGAATATGCGAAAATATTGTATGTGGCGCAGCAAGGATATAATAAATATCGTAGGGCATTACACACAGCGCCATCTGAGCCCAAACTAAGCAAAGCTTGTACTATGGAAGTCAGATAACTGATAGAATACATAAATACTTTTTTTTTGTAAATACATACTTGTATTAAATACAATACAGAGTACAAAAGAATTTACTAATACAGAAGACTTTTTTTTTTCTATGACATTTCACACAGCTCCATCTAACCCTAAACTAAGCAAAGTTTGAACTGTGAGAACCAGGTAACTGATAGAATACTTATATAGGTACATACTTATTTTTTGTAAATAATTACCTACATACTTTTAATACATACAGAACTCCCACAGAATAAACATTTATTAGACAAATAATATTTGTACTGGTGGGAATCAAACCCACGCCACGCTATGAAGCAGAAATTGTACTAAATGTGATATCAGGACAATCAAAAATACCTAAGTTAAGTTATTGTGAGAAGGTTATTCAGATAGTAGTGATGTGTGTGGGTTTTGATATTGATAAAGTACCTGATATATTTCTAAATTACTAGCTGCGCCCCGCGGTGTTACCCTCTACATGTTTTCGGGATAAAAAGTAGCCTATGTCTTAATCCAGGGTCTCAGATACCTCCATACCAAATTACATCCAAATCCGTTCAGTAGTTTTTGCGTGAAAGAGTAACAAACATCCATCCAAACTTTCACAATTATAATACTAGCTACGCCCCGCGGCGTTTCCCGCTACATGTTTTCGGGATATAAAGTAGCCTATGTGTTAATTCCAGGGTGTCAGCTACCTCCATACCAAATTACATCCAAATCTGTTCAGTAGTTTTTGCGTGAAAGAGTAACAAACATCCATCCATCTATCCAAACTTTCACATTTTTAATATTAGTGGGATTTATTAGACACAGTAGGAATTAATATGTACAGACGACATAAGAACTTTATGAGCCTCAGTTGATGGCCTTATCGATAAAAGCAATCTCTTCAACCATGGATATTATTGGCGAGAAACAATAGAGAGATGCTATAACACTTTTAATATTAAAATTGTTGATGTTGAATATGCTACCAGAGTTCAACTTCTCGTCGTACCTCGATGTTGTTGTTTCTTTATATTTTTCCTTAACTTTAGGTGGACAACAAGTTTGTCGTTGAATCTTCATTCACTGCTGTCAATTTCCTGTTTTGCTACTTTTTCCTGTGATTTCTGTCTTCCCTCGTGTTATATCCTTAATTGTCAGTGACTAATTTCTGGAAACTGTTTCACGCAAAATTATTCCCTTTGCGAATAATTCTTCTAATAAATATCGTATGACATAACACAAAGCGCCATCTGACCCCAAACTAAGCAATGGTTAACCAACCAATCTTGTGCTATGGAAATCAAATAACTGACAGCTATAGATACTTTTTTTTTTTGTAAATACATACTTATAATACAAACCGGACAAACATTTTGTTGTACAAAAAAATGTTTGTTCTGTCTTTATGTATTTACAAAAAAAAGTATGTAAGTATTGTATCAGTTATCTGACTTCCATAGTACAAGCTTTGCTTAGTTTGGGGCCAGATGGCGCTGTGTGTAATGTCATACGATATTTTATTATTTATTATACTATTAGGCTTCGCCCGAAGAGATCAGCAAATAGATTAACACTTGTAGTAACGCGTAGCGATCACCAATGCTGATCTCTTCGGGCGAAGCCTTCGTATAATTATGATAGAACTTCACTTACACGTAAGTTCATTTAATCACTAATTATTTTAGCCTACTTTGTCCTACTGCTGGGCAAAGGCCTCTCTCCCTCCCTTCCACGCCTCTCTGTTTTGTGCTATTGAGGTCCACTCCTTGTTGTGGGCATCGAGCTCATCTTTCCACCATCTTCTAGGCCGGCCTTGTGGTCGTTTAACCTCCGGGACCCAGCCGGTGGTGGTTTTCGCCCATAGCTCCGCTGGCATTCGGCAGACGTATCCAGCCCAGTCCCACTTTAGCATGGCAGCTTTTTGAGTCACGTCAATGATCTGAGTTTTGGAGTGCAGTACTGAGTTTTTTATGCGGTCTAATAATCTTACGCCCATATGCTGCGCTGCGATATTTATTTATCTATAATAATCGTCATTCTTATGAGAGTAATGGGGGCCTACACTAAAATTAGTAATCTACTTTATGCGTTTGTGTACTGTATCTTACAAATGGAAGGGTGTAAAACCTTCTGTGTTTCCGTCGACACTGTCTACCGTCGGCGTCGTCTGTTATGTTCAATGTCATTCATTGTTATCCGGTAAAAGTGACAACCTTGGACTTGTTTACTTTTAAAAAAATCCAATTGGCGTTCTAACCAATCCGGGGGATTAAAATAAACAAGACCTTTCCGACCGCTTTTTGAGTAAAGTAAATCTTAATAAAGTGTTTGTTTATAATTATACAGAGGTTTTGTTTATGATGATAACATTTGTGTTTCACCCATTTATGGACACAACAAAACACAAAGTTGCAATACTTGTCTAGTTGTAGTTTTTTGAAATTTGATATTAGGTTTAGATTGGAGTATTGGAGGCTTTGACTACATGTCCAATTTTTTATCACCACTCTTTCAAAACACTGAAATTAACATGAAACTATAGTACAATAAAATTATCTGATAAATCTATCTGAGTTGTTGTTGTAAAAGGTTTTCTTCTGAAAATGAAGGTCCGATTTGAGAATAAAGCTACTTGCCACTTCTAGAGCATTCCACGAATAGAACAATCATACAAAGTATGTGCGAAAAGTATCGATACGACTAGTAATAAACTTGTCTATATTCGTCTGCGATGAAGCCAACGATTTTTATGGTTCAGAATTCGCCGTAAACGCAAATAATGGCCGCTTGCCAACTTCAGGGTTAATTCACCATATAACGGAAACCCTAGCGGATACCCTCCTAAAAATTAAGTCTCTCTCGGGACTTTGACGGGAATTCTAATCCATCCGACATTCCACACGGTTTCCCTTTAAGGAATTTGTTGCTCCAATATAATGTAGTTTCCCGTCTCCTTATATTGGTGGATTCGAACTAAAACAAACATCTTTGAGATTCCTTTTGATCTCTGTTATTTAAATAGGGCGCCGCTGTGCTCTTTGTTTGCGACCTTTTTATACGTATGTTATCACGAAGCTAATTTTGCTTTATATAAATATTCATGTCCTACGTTATCATTTGAAAGAAAGAAAGAAAAAAAAGAAAATAATTTTATTTAATAAATAAAAATATTATTATTTAATTTTTTTTTTTTTTTTTTTTTTTTTTTTTTATTTGATATAATTATGTTTAGATTAACATATCAATTCGATATACATGGATTCAGAAAGGTGGGAAAAGCATTCGTTCTGCTTCGTGGAAAACTGGCGTGTTTCGAAAATTATGCGTGTAAATGTCACTGGTTTATCGCACTTACTAATGCGTAATCAACTCAATTGAACGGAACCGACTACGGTATGGCATGCTCCCCCTCTCCCCAATCCCCTCCTCCTACGCAAATCTTCTTTGTCCAGTGCAAGCTTAATTTAAAAATGTGTCCTAATCTCCGTAATTTGATTCAATCCATTTATTTCTCTGCGTCGTAAAATTCTTTCCCGATATCAACATCACATAAAATAACTCTAATTTCAACTAACTCTTACTTGGTTGATAAGATTTTTACCAACTACGCAAAAATGAGTGTTACGATATTAGCATATGGTAGGCATGTAGGACTGTAGGTATATACTACATACATATATATATCTACACTAATTACAACTATATAAAGCTAAATTATTATTATAAAGAGGAAACATTTTGTATTGAGAATAGGCTCTGAAACTACTGGACCGATCTGAATTATTCTTTCATCATTCTATATGGTTAATCGATTTTTGTTTACTCGTACGAAGCCGGGCTGGCCCGCTAGTGTATTATATCTTAAATTATTAGATCCATTGGGTCACCTAAATTACTAATCGTATTCTGATAAATGTTAATTCTACCATCATTCTTTATAGATACGCGTGTCAAAGGGCATGTGACATCACATTTAAGCCAATATGAATTGTTTTTAAACAAATTCGCATCTTAGAAAAAAATTAGGTAAACACGGCCGTGTTTGGTGTCAAATGAAAGGGCCTCACGAGCGCGTCACGAATATACATATATAAATTGTAACACAAAGATAAATCAACAAGAATATGGCGCGGCGTAAGGAATCTGCTAGAATAGTTTTCCAACCTACAGGGTTAAAGTAAAATAAAGTTGTAGCCGAACGAAGCACAACTTTAAAATCTAAAAAAAAAAACAACGGAATATTTGGTCAAAGGTAAACAAACACTTTCTTTCTCGGTTTTAAGATAAAATATGTATTTTTTTTATTTTTTTTTATGGTTGACAGGCTAGTTGTTTGACCACAGCTCACCTGATGTTAAGTGAAGGTGTGGTCGAAGATGGTAAAGCACACCTAGCCTGGAATGGAACTGGCTCTCAAGTGAGGCTGCCGGAACACACCGTTAGATGCTTGGCGGCAGATTTTCAACTTGCGGGTGGTAGCTAGCCAGCCGAGTACTAGAAAGTACCCTACCACCATGCTATGGTTTCCTCACGATGTTTTCCTTCACCGGCAGCTCAAGCTCATTGTTGGGGTTTGAACCCACGCCCTTCGGCATGCGAACCTACCGCGCTAACCACTGAGCTATCATCGCTACAAAGATGCTACAAGCTATCATGTATGTTTTACAATGAGATTATCTTTCGACTTAGTACAGCTTGACCCTACATAGTTTCTGACAAGCACATCTTCATTAGGTCTGAGCAAGAAACTGGTGTAATGCTAGCACTGGCATTGTCACCTTATTACCATCGGAATAAATTAGCATTGCAAATGAACATGTTACAAAACCGTGACAACCGCGTCTGTTCAAGTCTTATCACATGTGTGAACGATTAGGCAAATTACTACAGCCTTAGTTAGGGTGATTATGTCTCGTATTTGAATAACGTGCAGTATCACAAGTGTTGCACGTCAGCTTTATGTCAGTAGTTTGTTCGTTATTTGTTATTCGTATGAATTAAACACATTTCCAAGATATTTGGGACGCTTCGAAGAAATTGCCAACGCGAACCTATACGCATCAAAATTCAGTACTTAAGGTGGTTCGATTTCCGTACAAATATTTTTTTCCCATTTATAGACAAATGGAGCATAATTTTACAGTGAAATCACAGCTACTGTAATTTATTTTGGTCTTTATTTGCGGTAAATCACAATTGCTTGAAAAAAACAGTAGAATATTAGCATAATCTACTGTTTTATTCAAAAATCACAATTTCATAAATCTTTTATAAATTTGATTGTATGTTAATAATGTACTGCTTTATTCAAGCAATTGTGATTTACCGCAAATAAAGACCAAAATAAATGCCAGTAGCTGTGATTTCACTGTAAAATTGAGCTCACTTTGTCCATAAATGGCAAAAATTTATTTGTATGGAAATCGAACCATCTTAAGACCAACCCAATGCCTTGCTCGTTTCCCAAAGAAATGCTATAAAATATTTACTACAGTAAATCTAATCTGTAAGGAATGTTGTTACCATTCACGCGTACGTCAAAACAAAGAATTCTTTTGTTTTGCTTCACCTTTTCAATTAAATGCCGCCAAAAAGAGTAATTACAGCTGAGCTTGGGTCAGGCTCTCATTAATTTGGTTTGGGTGCCCGCAGTCCGAGAGAGGTTGTGACACCGCAATAATGCTGGCGAAAGGTCAGAGTATTATCCTGTAGACTTAGTAATTTATAGGTAACCCAACGTACATAGATAAAAACAATATAGGTTTTACTATGGACACTGCCGATTTGACACATTTTTGTTTTACTTTTGCGAGATTCACGCACCAACCGCTCTTTTTAGGGTTCCGTACCCAAAGGGTAAAAACGGGACCCTATTACTGAGACTTCGCTGTCCGTCCGTCCGTCCGTCTGTCACCAGGTTGTACCTATCTCAAGAACGGTGGTAGCTAGACAGTTGAAATTTTTCTCAGATGATGTATTTCTATTGCCGCTATAACAATAAATACTATAAAAAATTAAGGGCTCCCATACAACAAACTTGATTTTTTTTACCGTTTCTTACTCGATACTAATAACGGTGACAGGTAGACGCTTTAACTATCCACAGAATATTTAGTTTTATTATAGATAATGGTACGGAACCCTACGTGTGTGAGTCCGACTCGCACTTGGCCGGTTTTTTTTTTCTTTGGTTTTGGCGTCGTATTTTGAGCATTTGCCAAAATACGACGTGTTGACGATGTGTTTTATATTTTGAAGTTTCATAAGTTAAATAAGTTGCCTCGTAGCTATAGTTATAGTCAAAGTCCAGTCTTGGTCAAGTCTAGTCCGTGTCAGTCAAGTCCAGTCATGCTTTAGTAAATTAGTAAAATAGTGGCGACTTTACTATTAAGCTTCGATGGAGTTTTCAAAGCAACACGAAAAGTCATGTTTCACCACATTATATCATTTTTCCACGCTCGCGCTTGTGATTCGGCACTTTATGAACAAAACACCACCATTTTTATACATAAACACTCGAAATAACACTAATTTTGGAAAAAAATACAACGGGGCGACACGACTCTTCCCGCGTTCCCGCCAAAACCCCTGTCATATATTTATTATCAAGGGTAACTATGTTTTATTCTTATTTTAATAATCAATTGCGTATTGTCGTTCTCTTTTGTTTCTGGACAAAGGTTCTTGAAGGAATTGAAAGCAATATCGGGTTTGTCATGTCTGATGATATTGTCGAGAGCTAACTGTACTGTAATGTACGAAATAAGATAAAATATACCCGCTGGGAGTATCGTATATCTTAAGCCGCCTTTATGATCGCCTAATACAACCGAGACGAAACTTCTCAGTACCACCACAGAGCCTATATATTATACTACTCTGTGTGTATCACCGTGCGGGTTCCGGACGCGTCGCTTTTTTTCGACAGCCCTGTTGGTTCATTGGTAGTATGTTTCGAGAGCTGAAGGGCGTGGGTTCGATTGCCACTCAGGACTAACATTTGCGTGACTAAGATCGATGTTTGTTCTGAGTCTGGGTGTTCTGTATATATTACAAGTATGTATGTAAATACATACTTATAGAAAAAAACGTTTTTATGTATTTTATCAGTTATCTGACTTCCATCACACAAGCTCATTCTCATTCTCAAATCTCATTGTGAAATCCAAGATACACGTAGCTCTAATTAGTCTGCAATAAATAAATAAAAATAAATAAATATCGTTGGACTATACACACAGCGCCATCTGGCCCCAAACTAAGCAGAGCTTGTGTGATGGAAGCCAGATAACGGATAGAATACATAAATACTTTTTTTTTGTAAATACATACTTATAATATATACAGAACACCCAGACACAGAACAAACATTTTTGTTTATTCACAAAATGTTTGCCCTGAGTGGGAATCGAACCCACGCCCTACAGCTCTCAAGGCAGATATATTACCAATGAGCCAACGGGGCTGTCTGCAATAATACGTTCTAGTACACGAATAGTGTCCGCGAATAGTTTACATCATGTTCTATGTCATCGGTTACACGTGGGTCGTGAGTGTGATCCATTGTAACTATGACCACTGACCACGTAATCCTGTCTGAGGCACAGTTGCGCTATACTAAAAATAACATTTTGCAATGGACTGTGCGACTTTGTAGCGATGATAGCTCAGTGGTTAGCGCGGTAGGTTCGCATGCCGAACGGCGTGGGTTCAAACCCCAACAATGAGCTTAAGCTGCCGGTGAAGGAAAACATCGTGAGGAAACCATAGCATGGTGGTAGGGTACTTTCTAGTACTCGGCTGGCTAGCTACCACCCTCAAGTTGAAAATCTGCCGCCAAGCATCTAACGGTGTGTTCCGGCTGCCTCACTTGAGAGCCAGTTCCATTCCAGGCTAGGTGTGCTTTACCATCTTCGACCATACCTTCACTTAACATCAGGTGAGCTGTGGTCATACAACTAGCCTGACAAACATTAAAAAAAAAATTACAACAAAAAAAAGTATGAAAATTTTCTGTCAGCTTTTTGGTTCCCATAGTACAAGCTTTGTTTAGTTTGGGGCTAAATAGCGCTGTGTGAAATGTCCTCCAATATTACAACTCTATAAAGCTAATTTTTTTTTATATAGCTCATAGCCATTCGCTGCTACCATTCCTATTTCTAGCTTACAGAATAAGTTATTAACAGTAATTATGATTTATGATTTAACGTGCCAAAGGGCATCTACGCAGAGTCGCAGAGTATTTGATTTATAATACCCCGATGAAGAAACCGTATTTCATTCATTGCAGTATTTAAGGTTGTCCTCATTCCTAATAGTTCAGACATTGTAGTCGTGATACAAATGTGATTTGTTCACCTATCGTTGAGACAGAATGTTTTGCAACATCGCGAATGTGTCTTGCTAGGTCGTAGTTAGGATATAAGGAATGGGCTGAACTCTGCGCTTGTTATTTGATAGCTTCTTGACATTTGCTAAAGTTTGCCCAGAACCAACTTGTGTTTTCATCCCACTCAATATACAGCTGTGCTAAAGTACCGACATAGACACCGCTCCTTTTAACATGAACTGAATAATTTCTCCCCAACTGTCTTCTTGGACTTATTTTGTTGGACATAAGATCTAAAATGCTCTAGTTTCGGATAATAAAGTGGCAAATTTGTCTAGTCGCGTCAACTCCAGTAGCTTAGTTGTCGTCATGCTAAGGTTGCGTTAAAACAATCGCTACTGTTGCAAACAACATATACAATTGTGTTATTGCCGGGCCTGATGGTTGAATCTGGTTCAACCATTAAAATACCAAGTTTTACAATTCGAAGTAATCGGGCCACTGGGTTAAAAACAAACAGCATACGACCTAAATAGAATCTTGGAGATAAGCAAAATGGCCGCCAACATTCTGACTTCAAACGAATTCTTGAACAGGGTTATATATTTTTTTATGGTTGACAGGCTGGGTGTTTTACCACAGCTCACCTGATGTTAAGTGACCGTGTGATCGAAGATGGTAAACACATCTAACTTGAAATTAAATATGGTGAAGGAGGGCGATGCCTGACACGTCATGCTTCATACTTGAGATCGGGTGCTGCTCGCGGGTTGCTAGTCTGAACCGTAGATTAAGATTAATTTATAGATAATAACTTTACTTTTCCTATATTATAAAAAAAAAATTGTAATACAAAATTGACAAAGGTCACGGACACCCGAGTCAGCGGAACGTAAATTTAAAAAAAAAAAGCTGAAATGAAACTGGCTCTCAAGTAAAACTGCCGCAACACACCGTTACGTGATTGGCGGCAGAAATTTAACTTGAGGGTGGTAGCTAGCCAGCCGAGTACTACAAAATACCCTACCGCCGTGGTTTCTTTACGATATTTTCCTTCATTGGTAGCTTAAAACTTATTGTTAAGATTTGAATCCACTACCTTCGGCATGTGAATCGACGTACTAACCACTGAGCTATCCCGATAATAAAATAAAACAAGACAAATGAACGTCAAGCTCACGCTTCCAGGGTTCCGCTGCACGCGAAACTAAACCATAAAAGCGTGGTAGAGTATTTACTATCTCTAGTCTTGTTAAAGATTACGCTATGGCAATTTTCGGGAATACCAATTGGGAGTCGTAACCTACTTACTCGATATTTACGCAAACATAATGATAAATGAATCAGACTCGCAGTTCGAAGGCGAACCAGGAAAGTATTTCATAAATACCTCGTTTCGTGTTTCCACGCAAAAGAAACTACAACGTTTGTTTTAAGATGTGTTCGTCATGATATATTTTGACATATCAGTATGTTTTACTCACAAATATTTTGTACCTCCTTCTCTCATGTTTGTTGTTGTTGTTACTTTGGCTTCACATGCCAAAAGGTGAAAAACAAAACCCCAACAATGAGCTTGAACTGCCGGTGAAGGACAACATAGCGAGGAAACCATAGCTTGGTGGTAGGGTACGTTCTATAGTACTCGACTGGCTAGCTATCACCTTGAAGTTGAAAACCTTCTGCAAAGCACTTAACAGTCTCACTTGAAAGCGTCCCACATTGCACACACTGGACAAGGATGCATATTGAGCATTCCGGATCTATGATTGCATAGCATGGTGGTAGGGTACTTTCTAGTACCTATTCGGCTGGCTATCTACCACCTTCAAGTTGAAAATCTGCCGCCAAGCATCTATCGGTGTGTTCCGGCAGTCACACTTCCAGTTCCATTCCAGGCTAGGTGTGCTTTACCATCATCGACCATACCGTCACTTAACATCAGGCGAGCTGTGGTTACAAAAGCATTCTAAAATATCAGTAGGTAAACATACTGGTATTCTTTATATTTGTTTAAGGAGTTTAACCCACCACGAATCGTATCGTAAACTATACAGCAAACAAAATGTGTATTTTTTTCTGCATAAATCTTGTTTCAACATAATCTTTACTTGGGTGCAATGTTAAGTTCGCTCAAGCACCTCGGGAACCGGTTTAGTAAATCGACCGAGCGCTTTGTTAGAATAAAAGGCACTATCAAAAGGGCGAAAGGCATTTGGTCGGAAAAATTATGATAAAAATAGAACAGGTTCATGATTCATAGCTTTTGGGTTCATTCTGTTCAGTGCTAAATGATCCATGAACAGCATTTATTTGTACATCGCTCGATTGCTTTGTGAAGAGTCCGTTGGATTTGATGCCCTTTGTCGACTTTAATTCATTGAAAATGGTCCGTCGTTTCGGTATTTTCCGATGATTGGGTGTGGTGAATTGATTAGTAATTTATTGAAATATTGATAACGCGCATTACTTTTACGTTTACCATGTACTCGCCTGATGGTAAACAATGGCGTGCAGATATTTTTTTTTTTTGTGTAATAGTAATGAGACGAACGATGCGTTGTCCTAATAGTAAGAGACAACGCATGTTCATGACCATTGTAGCAATACACAGAACTTCGAGTAGCAAACAAAGTCCGGGGCATCGCTGCTTTGTCGCTCATTACTTTGAGACTTTCGATGGTTAGTCATCATCATCATTACCAATTTCACTTATTGAAAAGTTATATTACTTAGTAATGTAGGGACTTTTTTTACGTATTATGGAATTTATTTACTAAACAAAATAAAATAAAAAAATCTTAAATTAATACTTTTTACAAAATGTATACAAAAAACTTAATCTAAAAGTCCGTCAGAGGAGGGAAATGTGTCCAGAACGCTGGCAGCATTGCCACGCTGGATGGCAATGCTTAGCTTTTGACCAAAGTAGATAGATACTTGCATTCTGGTCACCTGTAGGTACTTGATAAAACCTAGCCAGTTTAGGTAGGTCACTCATCATTTTGGTTCTTTGTGTACATAGCTGCGTCACTTGCAAAGTATTTGTTACATCCACGAGGATATCCGACGAGCAATTAGTCATGTGCCGTTTTTCATTGTAAAAATCGTTTTTACCTGTTTAATAAACTGGCGTTAGTATTAAGGTTAGTTAATGGGATTAAGTCGAGGTAAACCAGAGCTTATCTTTTATTTTAATATGACCAGTAATAAATCTTTAGGTTTTCGTCTCTACATCCGCTCACTTTAATATTAATCACACTAATGTTATGAAGGCGAAAGTTTGTTAGTGTGTTTGTAACAATTTTAATGAAATTTGGTATGGAGGTAACTCACACCCTGTATTAACACAACTACTTTTTATCCCGAAAAAAAATGGCGAGTAACACCGCGGGGCGCAGTACGAATATAAAACAGGACAAAGATGAAAATTCCAACGTTGCTTCTAGTGCATAAATTACTGTATTACGGTTTGAAGGGCTAGCAAAATTACAGGTCTGTTGAGACTAACTATCGCAAGTCTGAAAGTATTGAGCGTCAAAGCAGCGATGCCTTAGACTTGGTTTTGCTACTCGAAGTTCTGTGTATCGCTGCAATGGTCATGGACGGTTATCTCTTACCATCAAGGGAGTTTCGTTTGTCTATTTACACTTACATAAAAAAAAACCAACGTTGCTTGTATTTATACGAGCGGCCAGATTCTGTTTTAGCTTCTGTTCAGCGATGATAGCTCAGTGGTTAGCGCGGTAGGTTCGCATGCCGAAGGGCGTGGGTTCAAACCCCAACAATGAGCTTGAGCTGCCGGTGAAGGAAAACATCGTGAGGAAACCATAGCATGGTGGTACGGTACTTTCTAGTACTCGGCTGGCTAGCTACCACCCTCAAGTTGAAATTCTGCCGCCAAGCATCTAACGGTGTGTTCCGGCAGCCTCACTTGAGAGCCAGTTCCATTCCAGACTAGGTGTGCTTTACCATCTTCGATTACAGCTTTACTTAACATCAGCTGTGGTCAAACATCTAGCGTGTCAACCATAAAAAAAAAAAAATTGTTTCATAATATAAACAGTTTTCTGTAACTGTTTCAAAATCACATTGGAAGTACGAGTTTTGTTATGCAAACTAATATTATAGTCCGCAAATTTCTCTCATGTAAATAACCGTTACAATCGTAAAGTGAAGTGCTTTATCGTTACAAGTTTCTAGAGCGCTTGCAAAACTTCACTTACTAACATAAACTCGCTTCAAAGCTTGAGAATAAATAAAGCTTTGAGCCTTGAAACTCTGATATTGGAAAACACAGTTTAATTTTTAAAAAATGCGTTAATCCCTAAAGAAGAAAGTATATAATTTATTAAAAATACACTTATTTAATAACTTATTGGAGGTCCTAGCTCCCACAATAGGATACCCCGAGTTCGTAGGAGCTAGGTCTCTTCTGTGGTGCTTCTATTAGCTTAGTGTTATTATTATCTGAATGATTGGGTGTGCATGTGCATGGGTGGGTGGGTGTGTGTGTGTGTGTGTGTGTGTGTGTGAGTGTGAGAGAGTGTTTGAGTATGTTGGGGAGGGAGTGTGGATGAGTGCGTGATTACATACCTACTTTTTTCACGTAAATGAATACATTATTGTTATTTTACCGCAGTACGGGCTCGACCGCAGTCCGCAGTCTAGGCCAATGTCGCAAACCGCAGTCGCCGAAGGTCTACCGATGACAACAATGGAAAGTGTTCAACCACGCGTAGCGCTAAAGCGAAGGACCCACCAAATTACTTTTTATAGATATCACGTCATTGTGTGAGTCAAGTCAAGAGGCTTCGCTTTGTCCATAATGTTTAATAAGTACATAATATTTCAAGTCTTATCTCTACCACTTAAGACGTACCTACTGTAATTTACCTTATCCTAAATAATTCAAAGCACTTTCTAGTCAACATCATAGCAAGCTCAGAATAGGCATGGGTCATCCTAGTTCGGGAGATGGAACGACGAAGGTTTGACGTTCCAAAAACTCGAACGAAACGGTTTTATCCCACTTTCACTGTGCGAACTGCTAAACATTGAAATTTGTTGCCAAAGTGTGTGTTCCCCGGATACAATCTAAATGTCCTCAAGTCGAGAGTGAAACGGTATCTTCTAGGCAAGCGTGAAAAAAAAGTACATAAGTAGGTACTATAATGTAGTTATCTGATTTCCATAGTACAAGCTTTGCTTAGCTTGGGGTTAACGTCTTGTGATAATATATGGTGGGATTGGTGGGTAAACGCAACCTTATTCATAAAAAAGTATTAAATAATTTGTTGTCACAACATTTTACCTTTCTCTTTTTGTAGCCTTTTAATTATCTCGTACTGTACTTTTATAAATGGTGTTCTTGAATTTCAAAACAATTGCTTTGTTACCCTCTTCGAAGTTTTCCAATCGAAATTTTATATACTAAAGGTGATTGGATCCAGGGTTGACTAATTGAATTCGGTATTTATTGAACTTAATACTACTAATAAAGAAAGAAAGGAAAATTTTTTTTTAATATTTTGTAACACCACAGAACACACAAAAAAACAAACAGTCACTAATATTGTTTAACTATCAAATAACCGAGCGGAACCTTCTAATCTGGAGGTGCTGGGTTCAAATCTCACAGCACGTATTTCTGTATTTTCAAAGTTATTCGCATATTGCCGCTGACATCAAACGACGAAGGAAAACATCGTCACTAAACCCTAAATGTACAAGTTCTTTAAAAAAGTTTTTAAAGGTATGTAAAGTCTACCAACCCTCACTTGGTCAGTGTGGTGGACCTTACCCTACTCACAGTAAAAAGAAGCCCGAGAGTGGGACAGTTTATAAAAACGATAAATGGTTACTAGAATTTCCCAACAGTGAAATATTTCCAATCAATTTTGAGCTTTATATGTATGGGATCAAGAATACTTTTTCGTGATAATTATAATTGCGACCAAATACTTACAAAGGTCAGTGTGATAAAATAACTCACTAAAATAGGTATTTAATCACTAATGGCACGTCACTGTGGTTAACGTTATTCCAATCTTGAATCATTCTCTGACGTGGAAGGAACGTGAAGTATGCTCAGTGAAATCATACGTAGTACGTAACCTGAGCGAGGTAAACTTATTTACAGTGTAGGTAAATTTATAAATGTAAATATTATTCGGACAAGGTATAGGTTAAGACGTCGGTACATCCTCATCGTGATCCATGAGTACCTACAGAAAACATGAAACAAGTTGCTGCCGTAAGGCATTTTAGACCTGCGTGAATGTTTTGACTGCATTTGTTTTTTTTTATACCTGAGCAACTCCTGGGCAAGTATATGATATAACTTTATTGGACACCGAAACATAAAATCTTTAAAAAAATAAACAAATACAAATCATTCATTGTTAACTCCAAAGTTACTAATTAAATTTAGCGATGATAGCTCAGTGGTTAGCGCGGTCGGTTCGCATGCCGAAGGGGTTGGTTCAAACCCCAACAATGAGCTCGAGCTGCCGGTGAAGGAAAACATCGTGAGGAAACCATAGCATGGTGGTAGGGTACTTTCTAGTACTCGGTTGGGTAGCTACCACCCTCACGTTGAAAATCTGCCGCCAAGCATCTAACGGTGTGTTACGGTAGCCTCACTTGAGAGCCAGTTCCATTATAGGCTAGGTGTGCTTTACCATCTTCTATCACACCGTCACTTAACATCAGGTGAGTTGTGGTCAAACACCTAGCCTGTCAACCATTAAAAAAACCGTTATATATTTTCAAATATATACATATGTCAAAAACATGTTAAGTATGTCAGTATAAAAAAAATTACATTAATTGATTAACTAAAACGAGAAACATTGAAATGGTTTGACCATTTTTGGTTTTTAGTATAATAAAGCATATTATACCAAACAATTCTACAAACTTTCGCTAGATATTATGTGTACAGGCTTGACGTCGAAATGGGCAAAGAATACATTGTCCGGTCAAAACCCTCTCTGAGGGTTACTACATACGACCTTCGTCTTGCCATTCATAAATACCTAAACTTGTGAGATTTCAAATTACCATCCCTGAAAAGGGGATCCATAAGCTATATTTGAGCTGGGTCCAGATATAAGTGTTCTTATTAATATTATTTTGATATTGTCTTCTGGGCAGATGCTCACGTCATCTTTTTTAACCGACTCAATAAAGGATTTTTGTATGTATGTATGTATGTATGTTACGCGATAGAGCGATTTTAAAAAATCGACAAAAATCTAAAAATTGTGACATCAATTATATTTTAATTTACTCTAAAATCTGGCTGTTTAAAAAAAAATCTTGGAACGAAACATTGGAGCAGTGCGTTTAGTTAGATTATGGATTTTAGATCATGAAGTCGTTTTTTTAGTTGTAAATTTGTATATTATAATAGAACCTGAACACTGTTGTAACCAAAACGACTTTAAGCTAAAATAATACCCTAAAATATATATATTGAATACATACAAACACACAGTCAAACTTTCACATTTAAATTAAAAATGAATTATTCTATAACTTCATAGTTACTTCTGTCTCATAAAGTATAATTTGCTTCATTTAATATGCAATAAAAACAAATGTCATTTTCAATGAGCATTACATTCCCGTTATAGTCTCTATTTTTATCGACCAGGTGAAGTAGACCGTCTTGTTCTTATATGGATTCGAACGCAATGACTCACTAAACACCTGACTCATAGCTGGTGCCACATTTACTTTAAATCCGTTTCGTTGTAGAAAGATAAGAATGTGTTTAAAGTACGGGTTCCATGGTCACAGATACTCGCAGTAGAAGTTTCAATATTGCCAGTATGCACTAGGTACTTAGCCTGGCTCTCCTTGTTAGAAGGGTAAAGCCTTCCACGCTGACAAAGTGCGGTTTGACAGATTTCACACATTTTCGAGAACTTTATTTACAAAACTAATTAAATTTATAAATCGGCCGCTAGGCCTGTCCTGGCTGTACATTTGTTTTTTTAATTAAATTCAACTAATAAATATTGCCTATGTTACTCACGGATAATGTAGCATTCTAATGTTGAAAGAATTTTTGAAATCGGTCCAGTAGTTTTTGAGTTTATTTGTTACAAATCATTCCTCTTTATAATATTCGTGTAGATGTAGAACTAACAACTGAAACAAATATCTTAGAATGAATACTACCTATACTATTTACAAATCTATGAAAACAGCCTAACCTCGAGAACTTGGCATGAATACGTCTTTAAATTTGCTTCCATAGCGGAAGGCAATTTAGTAAACTGATGATAACAGAATTGGGTGCCATCGGGCATCAAAACCGAAGGACCAAGTTACGTACACACAGCCACGCCCCATTTTTTTTCACAAACTCTCGATCGTCATTGGCTATACGCATATAACTTAGAAAACTGCCGTGGGTATCTGTGACCATGAAACCCGTACTTTAAACACATACTTATCTTTCTACAACGAAACGGATTTAAAGTAAATGTGGCACCAGCTATGAGTCCGGTGTTTATTGGGTTTTGAACCCAGTACCTCCAGATTAGAAGCCAGACAGTCTCTCAACTAGGCTGTCGACACAATATATACTCATGGCTGTCGACATGAGTATATATTTATTTTTGCATGTAGTATTCAACTGAAATACAATTGGCCCAACAAAACACAACGAAGCTGGCTCCACCACGAAGTTTTAGCGAATCGGAACATTTCGTGAGCCGTTTTGGTCAACCAGTTAAGGAAAGTCATTTTTAAACGAAAAATGATTGTTGTCTTGTCATTCTGGTTTTTCTCATCGTCACGAAAAGACTGAGTTGACACTTTTTTGGAGCGGTGATAGCTCAGTGGTCGGTTCGCATGCCGTAGGACGTGGGTTCAAACCAACAACGAGTTTGAGCTGCCGGTGAAGGAAAACATCGTGGGGAAACTATAGTGTGGTACTTTCTAGTACTCTACTGGCTAGCTACCACCCTCAAGTTAAAAATTTGCCGCCAAGTATCTAACGGCATGTTTCGCCAGCCTCACTTGAAAGCCAGTTCCATTCCAGGCTAGGTGTGATTACCATAATCGACCATACCATCACTTAACATCAGGTGAGCTGTGGTCAAACACCTAGCCTATCTTATCAGACTTCCATTATACAAACTTTCCTTAGTTTGGGGACAGATGGAGCTATGAGTGCCTAATGTCCTAAGAAATTAAAAAAAATATATTGTATAATACTATTTTAGTTTATTTTTTTTAAACAAAAAGTACAATCGAGAATTTCTTCAAAGTTTTCTATACTTTAGATATTTATTCTAGTTGAGAGTTACACATTGAATAGTAAATGAGAATGTACTTGGTAGTGTTATAGAAGCCAACTATAGAATATAGAAAAATCAATTCTTGAGTTCAGCGACTTTATTCAAGGTGAATGTTACTTGCATCGACTAAAACTAGATTTTGTGACGTCCAGTTCCAAACATTATTATGGAAAAATAATATGGCGATCTACCATCTTAAGGGCCTTACTATTAAAAATAAACGTTACTTAAAGTAGCTTGTCTTATTTCACGTTAGCGAGAAACTGTCAGAGCATTTTAAGCATTGATCAACTTAGGCCTCTTAGTAGAGGCTACGACAAAGTGCATTGATTTAGAAATCTTGTTATCGTTTTGATTGCAGTCGATTTTAGTTGATGATTTAGCTTTTTACTATTGATAAGTTAGTTGTTTGCTTACTAATGTTAATGACGGTGTGGTCTGAAACTTTGCTCGCGATACGCAAACTTTTTTTAAGTGTTCTTTAAAAAGGTTTGCCTATAATATAGACTAGCTGACCTGCGCTCATCTTTGTATGTGTCACAACAAAATAGTATTCACTGCTGAAAAGCACTTTTTTGGTGGGCAATTGAAAAAAAATGTCTAGCAAGTAAAGTCTCCACGTGTCGCAAACGAAGTTGCGGGTACAGCTAGTTGAAATATAAAATTCAAAGTCAAAAATCCTGTATCCGACAGCCTTGTTGGTTCATTGGCAGTATGTCTGCTCCAAGAGCTAAAGGGCATGGGTTCGATTCCATAGGATAAACATTTTGTGGTATATAAACAAATGTTTGTTCTGTGTTTGTATGTGTTTACAAAAAAAAGTATTTAAGTATTCTATCAGTTGTCTGACTTCCATAGTACAAGCTTTGCTTAGTTTGGGGTCAGATGGCGCTGTGTGTAATGTCCTACGCTATTTATTTAAAAAAGCTTATTGCAGCAGGTATAAGCCGGGCTCATTGTTGTCTAAATGAAATCTATCTATACTACTATAAAGAGGAAAGATTACATTTTTTGTTTGTTTGTATTGAATAGGCTCCGAAACTACTGGATCGATAAATTTATATTGTTAATCGAGTTTTGTTTTCCCGTGCGAAGCCGGGGCGAGCTGCTAGTATTTAATATTGCATTGCAGTCCTAGGATAGGTTTTGCAGACAAGTCGACCTTGGGAACACCAAGGTCGTTAGGCGCTATTGTGAATGTACTCTACAAATAGTAGCTTATCCAATGGCGCTCTAAGTCAACATTTGGTTTGGTTTGCCGGACTCGGACTAAATTCAAACAACGGTGTTTGAAACTCGACAGGGCCGCTCTTTGTGTATACGTTTCTGTCGGTCATTTACTCGTACGTTTTTTTTACCAAAGTTTTATGGTTCGCATTCGACCGCTAAATTTTAACAGTTCATAAAGCTAAAAGCTACTGTTAAAATTTTGAACTAACACTAATTAGATAGAACTCTTTATTGTGCACACACATAAACAGAAAAAAGTACAGTAAACAAAAGAACCTTATGAGCTAGTGCCACAAGTGGCGGCCTTATCGCTAAGAGCGATCTCTACCAGGCAACCAAGAATAGACAAACACGATAAAAGACAAGAAATTAGCTAGTGTTGTAAAAAAAATACTTTTTTTTAGTCTCACTTGAGAGTCAGCTCCATTCCAGGCTAGATTTGCTTTACCATCTTCGACTACACCGTCACTTGGCATCAGGTGAGCTGTGGTCAAACACTGAGCCTGTCCGCCATAAAAAAAATCGTTTTGAAACGTTAACGCATCCATAATACATGAAGTTATAACTGTAGCTAATGTAGAATGCAGCATGCATTTTTTTTTTTGCGGCAGCGATGCGCCCGCTACTTTTGAATAAAATCTATTTCATTTCATATTACTGTTTTGATGATAAGTTTACTAAATGTTATATTTCTTTTGTTTCAGGAGTAATGCGTCTCCATTACTGTAGCTGAAAAGACAGCGCTTCATCAAGTAGCTATCGGTAAGAACTGTTTACTACAATATTTTATGCCTCATTCATCTTTACTTGGTAGAACTTCTTAGCAAGGAATCTACTGCAGTACCAGATATTAACGAGTAACGCTGTCGCATCGGCTCGTCAAGTCGGAGAGGTCGGTATACATTCTGGGGCCTGCGGTCTACAATCGCGTACCCGTTTATTTATAATCTGTTTAAGAAATTATTTATCAATGTTTTTAATCCGTAATTACCTTTTTGTCTACAAAATTACTGTAAATTACAGCCAAATTGTTCCAAGTTCATTCAGTCACGTCTAAAACTCTCGATAGCATTTAATTATTTTATTTGGTGTTTTCACCCTTAAAGCACCAAGAACTGTTTAAAAATGCATTCATAATCTACACTAATTATGAAGAGGAAAGATTTGATTTTTTGTTTACTTGTACTTGCGTGTGCGTGTGTAAGGGTGATGGGTTTGTCCCCATTGACCAGTTGTACCATCCGGGACTTGAAATAACGGTGAGCCTTCGAACGCGGCATAAAAACCTTACGTGTATGCAGCCGAGTAATATTGACGAGTCACGGGATTGGAATTTTAATAAGATGGACTTTACACTATTTCGATCTTTGCTTGAGGACATTTCTTGGACACCAGTTCTCGAGTGCCAAGACGTTTCGGCGGCCTCCGAAGCTTTTTATGATATTGTTTATCAGTTATTTGATCGATCGGTTCCTAAAAAGAAAAGGCAGGTTGCAAAATGTTATAGGTATCCCGTTTGGTTTAACGCGGATATTATTAAGGATATCCGGCGAAAGGGTAGGTTGCACAGAGCCTGGTTGCTGTCTAAATGTGTCGCAGCTTACAAAACGTTTTCGGATCTCCGTACCAGTTTGAAGACGCGTATATCTGAGGCGTACAAAGCGCATATGTTTAGTATTGAAGAAAAATTACAACTTCGACCTCAGTGTTTCTGGGCACATGTACACAACCTTAGGTCTAAGGGTGGTTTTGAGCCTTGTGTCACATACCAAGGGAAGTCCCACACTGGTGTGGATGCAGCTGAGGCATTTGCTGCCTATTTTTCCAGTGTGTTCTTGGATGAATTACCCGTTCTGGATAGTAACTCATGCTATGATAACGGAATTGTTAGCGGTTACGTTAATATACCTTCTCTGTCGCCTGAGGATATTGAGCGTGGTATAGATAAATTAAAGCCAGGTAGCTCCACGGGCCCAGATAACCTACCTAGTATTATTCTCAAAACATATAAAGAGCACATCATACTACCACTCTATCACATTTTAAATCTGGCACTTGTACATGGCAAATACCCAGCTCAGTGGAAGCTATCTCGAGTTACCCCTATCCCAAAGAGTAACAATAAGACATTGGTTGATGAATATCGGCCAATAGCGATACTGTCCGCGCCGGCGAAAGTGTTTGAATACGTCCTGCATAAGAGAATATATCGACAAGTAAACCAGCTGCTAGGCGATGAGCAACACGGTTTTAGGGCAGGTCGTTCGGTGAATACAAACTTGTTATGCCTTGTGGAATATATTTCTGAGGCGATGGATAGCGGTTTTCAGGTGGATGTGATATACTTTGATTTCCAGAAAGCTTTTGACAGAATTGACAACGACATACTATTACGTAAACTGTCGGGTATTGGATTCTCTCCAGGTCTCCTTACTTTTTTCTCCGATTATATGAGAGATCGGCGCCAATTTGTGAGACATGGTAGTTATGACTCCAAACCTTATCACACTCGATCGGGTGTAAGTCAAGGCTCAGTTCTAGGTCCTCTGCTTTTTTCTCTCATGATTCATGACTTACCTAAGGTTTTGAGTGTAGCCAAATGTCTTTTGTACGCCGACGATCTCAAGCTCTTCCTTAAAGTCAAATCTCCAAGTGACTGCCTTCACTTACAGAATGACATAGATCAGATCTTTCAATGGAGTGTGACAAATAAAATGCTATTCAATCAAATTAAATGTAATGTTATATCATTTGACCGAAAAAGACATCCTATTAATTTCAATTATAAATTGAACAATGTAGTTATAAATAGAGTAAATGTTGTTAAAGATTTGGGGGTCACGTTTGACCGCGGCTTGACATTTCACGTTCACGTGTCAGATCTAGCTAAGGAAGCTTACCGTCGTCTGGGATTTGTCTTGCGTAACGCTAGGGATTTCGAAAATCCTCAAGTCGTAAAAACTTTATATAATGCTCTAGTTAGAAGCAAGCTCGAGTCAAGTGCCTGTGTATGGAACCCGTATCACGTTAAGTATGCGCGGATGCTTGAGAAGATACAAAAAGCTTTCTTGAGATCACTGTATAAGAAGCTCTACGGTTACTATCCTTACATGTATCCCACGAAATTTCTGCTTGGGCAGCTCGGATACAATTCTTTAGAAGTAAGAAGGCTTTTGGATCAGCTGACTATATGCTGCAAATCGCTTAGAGGGTTAGTTGACTCCTTACACTTGCACAACTCTTTGTGCATGTTGTTCATACCAGATAACCCCTGGGCTCCAGCAAACAGGCGCGGTCGGCCGCATGATCTGTTCTACATAGATCGGAGTCGTACGATTGCGCGCTCCATGTCCCCTTTAGTTCGCGCCCGCCGCCACTTTAATGCGCTCCTTGTCTCCAACACTGATTTTGACATTTTATTTGACAACTGGAAAAGCATCTTAGCATATTTTTTGACTTATTGTGAAAATTTGACCGATCAATGGGATAAGTGTAACAGCTCAATTACTCTTGACGATGTTTTTTACTGATGAAATGATTATTATTGTTATTATGATTATTATTATTTTTGCTAACGTTTTTTTTTTTTTCTTCTTTTAATGTGATTTTTTTTTTAATGTATATTTATTAATTATTTTTTTTGCTTTTTTTGTGTGACATAATTGTAAATGTGCTAACGTTTTTATGTCAATAAATAATTTGAATTTGAATTTGAATTTGAATTTGTATTGAATAGGTTCCGAATCTACTGTACCGATCTGAATAATTCTTTCATCATTAAAATGCTACATTATCACTGGGTGACATTGGCTATATTTATATTGTTAATCGAGTTTGCTTTCCCGTGCGAAGCCGGGACGAAGGGCGAAGCCCTAGTATTTAGTAAAATTGCCACCAAAGTTTTATGGCGTCTGGTGACCAGTGGCGGCCTTAGGGGGTGGCAAGCAGGGCAACCGCCCGGGGCCTCGCTCTGGCCCTCGTGTCCTCGTAGAAAAAAGTCTTTACTATATGTGTGTGTATCTCGTGCCTTGCACTTAACAAAACCCCCCCTGAACGCCCGGTTTCATTATTAGTGCAAGCATGTTCGGCCACTCGAGCACTCGAACTTTTTTTTTAGAAAAAGGGCCTCACAATGATCTGTCGCCCCGGGCCTCGCAACAGCTAAGGCCGCCGATGCTGGTGACCAAACGTTCTATGTTCTTTATTTTGCTCCATGTCTCTCTTTTGCACTCCAGTAGTTCGTTGCCTCTTGGACCGTGGCCAAATTTAATTTAGCATCGCTGATTGCCAGCGATAGTGTCTGTAATCCCAATCCAATGTGGTAAAATTTTATAATAATTTTCGATAGTTTTGCAACCAAATACCAATACAGCCGAGAACAATTTACTATTCATAGATCCTTATGAATTAAATTTCTGTACGTTTTCTTTTTCCGATCAGTCGTAGCAATGGAAAATGGAATATTTTTTTTTTATAAATAGGCAACTATTATTGTGCATACTAAAAATAGAAAAATGTACAGAAAACATAAGCACGGAAAGAGCTAGTGCTACACGTGGCGACTTGTGATCGTACTAACCTATTTTTTGGAATTTTGCTTGAATAAACCAATTTATTTATAGGAATATAACAAGATAGATCCACGACGGAACGAAGACGGTATATAAGCGTTTGGGGTGAAAAGATGTTTGTTTGAGCAAATCCATGTTGCCATTTTTCTCTAAAACTTCTAGTCCGATTTTGATGCAGTTTTCAGTTATGGGTACGGGTTTGATTGGTGCATGTTCTTAGATAGGTGTTACGCTGACAACTCACTAGCAGGCGCTGCAGCAAACATTGTTAGTGCTAAGCCATGTTGCCATTTCTCTCCAAAACTTCTAGTCCGATTTTGATACAGTTTTCAGTTATAGGTTCGGGTTTGACAATAACTTTTTAACCGTTGTGGGTTTTTTCAAAATTTTTAATTTTGCTCTTGATAATTTACACAAAGAATCAAATGACTAAGTATATGATCCAATCACACTAATATTATAAAGGCGAAAGTTTGTAAATGTGTTTGTATGTTTTTTACGTCTTCACGCTCAAATGGCAGGACCAATTTTGATGAAATTTAAGACATAGGCTACTTTTTATCCCGAAAAAAATTTTGATATTAACACCGCGGGGCGCAGCTAGTCTAGTCTATAGTCTACTCATAAAGAGATCGAACGAAATACGTCTTTATTAAAAAGATCCAAAAAAATATTGAAGTCTGAAACTCGCCTCGCTTAAATAAAGCATATATCTTGGGTTTATACTACTTACTATTACTACACACGTATATAACAGTCTTGAAAGCTTTCCGAGAAACGTACGCTTATCACAAAACAGAACTGGCCGAACAATGATATACCTTACTAGTGTTGGTAGTGAAAGACTTTTATCGATACTACTTCAATCTATTTTAGCCATTTTTTCATCCGTGACTGTGCAAAGGCTTCTCCTAATTACCTTTGAATGTAAAGTCGTGAAAGAGATTTCTCCCGACTTTTACTAACGTTATAACAGAAAACAAAAGACGAAGCAAATTATTATCTAAATTCAAATCTAGCTTCTTTTCTCCGTTCTTTTAAGTCCATTTTCTTTTAACATAAAATGCATATATGTTGTTTGTATTTTACCTGCTACCTCATTTGGTAAAATATCTGCTTCAAGAGCTGTAAGTAGGTTCGATTCCCATCAGGAAAAACTTTTATGTGACGAAAAATGTTTTTTCTGTACTTGGGTGTTTCATGTGCATTATATAGTAAGTAGGTGTGTTTTTACAGAAAAAAAAGTGTATCAATATGCTAGCAGATATCTGGTTCCCATAGAAGCTTTGCTTGGTTTGGTACTAAATAGCTGTGGGAAATGTCCTATGATATTTGTTTATTTGTGTTACTTATTGGACAGCGAAGGGTTTTTTTGCTAAGTCAACAGCTTTCATCAAACATTTTTATTTTCTACGTAATAAAGGATACTTAACTTAGTGCCAAGTTACAAAAGACTGTCTTTAAATTAGTGGTAGATCTCCTTAGCGAGGAAATCGACCATCGCAGTATCTAATAAAATTACAGAGCTATTGAAATTAAGCATCAAATCTCAAAGTAATGGACGCCAAAGCAGTGACACCGTGGACTTTGTTTTGTTACTCAAAGTTCTGTATATCGCTGCAATGGACATGCGTAATCTCTTACCATCAAGAGAGCGTTTCTTTCATCATCATCATTGCAGCCGTAGGACGTCCACTGCTACTCATAGGCGTCTCCTATTGACTTCCACAAAGATCGGTTGGAAGCGGCTCGCATCCAGCGCGTTCCTGCGGTCTTTACTAGGTCGTCTGTCTACCTTGTGGGTGGACATCCTACGATGCGCTTGCCGGTCCGTGGTCTCCATTTTGCAGTCCCATCGGCCATCAGTTCGTTGCTTTCATTACTTTTATATTGTATGGACTGTCATCTTGTTAGACAAAAGATTTGGCTACTTTCCTAAAACTAATTGTAATTTCACGGTCGCGTCACAGAGAAAGCAATTAATGTTTGAGAGCTCATATTGTCTATTACGTGCGTCAAAATGTCAGTTTCGCTTTCGACCATGACATGGTCCGTTACTATGAATTCATGGTTGTCAACGGGATTACTTCATTAACAATTCGTTTTGTGCTGCTCACATTTCTGTAATGCAAGCCGTATGTTTGTTTCAAAACAAGCATTGTTGTTCATATGAAAATGTTACACTGTCTACAATGTTCATTTATTTTATATTTATGTAAAAGTTATGAGACGAACGTTACTTTTGCCTGACAGTAAGAAATAAAGCATGTACAATGTACATGACCATTGCAGGGCTAGACAGAACTTTGAGTGGCAAAACAACAAACTCCAGGGCATCATAGCGCCATCTAACCCTAAACTTGTACCATCGGAACCAGATAACTGATAGAATATTTAATTTTTTTTTTTCTATATTATTATTTTTATTATTTAGCCCACTTAAATAAAATAAATAAATATCGCAGGACATTACACACAGCGCCATCTGACCCCAAACTAAGCAAAGCTTGTACTATGGGAGTCAGATAACTGATAGAATACTTAAATATTTTTTTTTTTGTAAATACATACTTATAATACATACAGTACACCCAGACACAGAACAAACATTTGGTTTTATATCACAAAATGCTTGTCCTAGGTGGGAATCGAACCCACGCCCCACAGCTCTTGAAGCAGACATGCTACCAATGAGCCAACAGGGCTGTCAAAACCCACTGCTGGGCAAAGGCACTTGTCCCACTGCTGGGCAAAGGCCTCTCTCCCTCCCTTCCACGCCTTTTTTCTATATACATACTTATAAAAATACAGAATACCCAGACACACAACAAGCATGTATCGTTGCTTTGGCGCTCATTGCTTTGAGACATTTGATAGTTAGTCTCAACAGCCCTGTAATTTTGCTAGCTGCAGTACCCTTCGAGTCGGAACACAGTAATGTTTACACAATACTGCATGCCAGCAGAATATCTGATAGAACTGTGGTTGGTATGTAAAAAAATAATATCTAAATATCCTGAAATACATTATATTTACTATTTTTATTTTTTATTACGATTTGCTATGCTACATAATATTTTCAAACTAAAATGCGAGTTCATGTCGATGTCGAAAAGTTTCGTATCGTGGAAGTGCAAGCACTTACATCTCGGAGATGTAGGCGACTAGTATTTGCTTTTTTGCGGTGACGTATGAATGGGTCGCTCTATATTTGTGCCTTTGACTTCTTTGACGACAGGCGTCTTTGTTAAGCCTTTGTATGCGAGCTTCACCGTTGATTTAGGTTGCGTCTAGACTGACAAGGTCTAATGAAGGTTCGTATTACAAGATGATGCAAGATCTTGCTATTGATTTGCTGTCACTACTTTTGCTGATATCCTAAATTATATGTTCAGTCATAAATATTTTTCTGTAGGTACCACCGCAATACCAGATATTCTGCCGCCAAGCAGTAGTGTGTATACATTACTGTGTTCCGACTCGAAGGGTACTGCAGCTAGCAAAATTACAGGGCTGTTGAGACTAAACATAGAAAGTCTTAAAGTAATGAGCGCCAAAGCAGCGATGCTCTGGACTTTATTTTGTTACTCAAAGTCCTATGTATCGCTACAATGGTCATGGGCATGCGTTATCTCTTAACATCGGGAGAGCCTATCGTTCGTCCCATTACCCATAACTTTTACATCAAACGCATAAAATTTGGAGCCAAATATACATTAAATTATATTTTTGTGACATTTTTTACGACATATTTAATTTCATAATTAGATTTATTTGTTGTATTTGTATAAATTTTGACATCTTGATTAATTAACATGCTATCATAAGTTTGTAATTTGACATCTAATGTACCTTTGATTTAAGAAGATATGGTATTAAAGTAGTGCTTTATCTATTTGAATCTCTTTGTTTTCGTACAACATGTCGAGTGTATCGAACCGCGACTTACACTCCCAAAATGCACAACGGTTTCACGCTCCAAACTCCTCACAATAAGGTTTTTAAACAATTGAGTATCTCGACCTCTTTAAGAATTCAAATTGAAGTTGATACGACCCAAGTTTAACAATCTAGAAAACTGAATAGGAAAATGGCCTCACGGGATACTTTGGTAAGTTTTAGGGTCGGACAATCTATAATTCAGGCATTATGGCCTATCATTGCTTAATGGCTCCGAAAGGGTTCTAGGTGACGCATAAATAAGGGTAGATGACAAGAAGCCTTTCATTTTCTTAATTATGAGCCCATTAGACGTCTCGTTATATTCCAGTTTCCCTGCATGCATTGCCTGATTTTATTCTCTTTTTTTTTAGTTAGGCTTGCGTTTGACCGCCATCTCGCCTGATATCTATCGGTGGTTTCTATCAGGGAACACTTATTCGGGTAGCAAATACCATTGTGTAGCGGTTCGTACGATGGAAGTAGATTCAAACCGTTTAGGTCGAATTTTTGGAATATCTGTCTTGCCGTAGCTTTTGATTACCTTTTTTTTTATGAATGACATTTTGGAAGTCAAAACTTCTTTAGCCGCGTTTAGCAATTTTTGGTACGGGCAAAATTATGAATTCGCAACATACTAGTGTGACATGTTTTAAGATTATACATCTATCGAAAGTTCCTATGACTGCTATTGACAGGTATGGTGTTTGACCGCAGCTCACCTGATGTTAACTGATGGTGTGGTCGAAGATGGTAAATATACCTAAGCTCTTAAGTGAGGCTGCCGAAACACACCGTTAGGCGCTTGGCAGCTGATTTTTAACTCGAGGTTGGTAGCTAGCCAGCCGAGTACTAGAAATTACCCTACCACCATGCTATGATCAGCTACATATGATATTTGACCGCAGCGAACCTGATATAAATTGACGATGCTGTCAAAGATGGAAGCTGGTAGTATATTCGTATTAAAAAATATGGCTCTGTTTCCTTATACAAATTTGTAGTGAAAGTTCCACACATTATATTACAAATTCGAAGACAACGTTTTCTTTAGAAAATAAGAAACGAGCAAGATGCGACGAGTTTCTAGTTTTAAATTTGACTGACGGATATAAGTGACGACCAAAGTTCAAATCAGAAACCATGACGATCACGGTTCAAGATACATAATTATTCCAGCAATAAGACCAAGACGGAGACAATGAATATGAAATCTGCGCAAAAACCTGTTGTATATTTGCATAGAATTCATCATCATCATCATAATCCTTCTATTATAGCCACTGCTTGACATAGGCTTTTCCCGAGACACAAAACCCAATCTTCGGCTTTTAGTTTGCTGCTACTAAGTACCAACTGTACGGTACAATGCTACCTTTACTGTACGAACCGCTAAACAATAGAATAATAGAATTTGCTCCCCGAGTGGGTGTTCCCTGATATATACAATGTTATGCTATGGTTTCCTCGCGATTGAGTGATGTTTTCCTTCACCGGCAGCCCAAGCTCATTGTTGGGGTTTGAACCCACGCCCTACGGCGTGCGAACCGAACGCGCTAACCACTGCGCTGTCATCGCTACAACAATAAATATGTATTTATGAAAAAAAAAACTATTTAAGTATTCTATCAGTTATCTGTCTTCCAAACAAGCTTTGCTTAGTTTGGGGTCAGATGGCGCTGAGTCTAATGTCTTATGATATATATTTATTTTATTTATGTACGAACTTTGTGGTTACCAGTATATTTTTAACTTTCAAAACTTGAATGAGTACCTATCGCCCCGGGTGGGAACTGTTCAGAAAGAAAAAAACTTACTAATAAAAATTGTACATATTTTTTACGAATATAAATATGAGAAATATTTTCCAATTGGGACGAAATCAGCTTTATGGTAAGAATTGCAAGAATGCTGTAAGAATTAAAGAATATAATTCTTACAGCATTTCTTTACATTTCCCCCCTTCGTTCCTTAGTGCATTCGTTATAATATGACAGACAATGTTTCCAGTATTACAAAAACTGTTAAAAAGCTTTAATGGAAAATAATTTCCCCGTACGTTGGCTGCCTGTTTTCTTTTGATTAAATTTGTATTTCTTTACTGAAGCTACCCACGCTTCGTTACCACTCGAGAGCTCACTAGATTTTATAAGGGTTGCCGCATATTATAGCCTTGAGAGTTCCAGAGGATTCTATGAAGAGAAAATTGTTTTCATGAATGGTTGTGGCTACTTTATTTTTATTCTACCGCCAAGTTTCGTAATAACAGTCTATTTGAAGCAGTTTATCTAAGGTTTCGTGGCAAGTGAAAATAGAGAAGGGAATTACAGTTTTGCTGCATCATGTCTGAATTTTACAATCTATTTATTTTGGAATGTAAGGATTATCACGCTGAAAGGTAAGAACAATTATAAATCACTAGCTGCAATTGTAAATCAGCTGCGTCCCGCAGTGTTACCCGCTACATGTTTTCGGGATAAAAAGTAGCCTATGTTATAATCCAGGGCCTCAGTTACCTCCATACCAAATTTCATACAAATCCGTTTAGTGATTTTTGCGTGAAAGAGTAACAAACATGCATCCATCCAAACTTTCACATTTAATATTAGTGGGATTAGTGACTTACCCCGGCAGTTTGCCAATACAGTTTTAAAAACTAATCTACTTTTTATATCATAATGCTATGATGATCTCGCGATCTCTTTCACTTGCATCTTGATCCATTTACACGACTGCCCAAAAAAAGGAGTGTAATGTTTTCAGGGTTCATGTATGTATGTATGTGAGTTTCTTTATTCCACCATAACTTTTATATGCCTGAACAGATATGGATCCTTAGAATCATTATGTCACCCCGAGTGACACGGGCTATAAATACATAAAAAATATTGGTAAGAATTCGTCATTTTTTATTTTACAAGCTTTTATTTAACTTTCAATTCAGATATGTCTGAATCAAAAACAGTACAGGTCAAATCTTGCAAGTAAAATTTGACCCACTTCCCGATGATTAATTGTACTCAAATTTCTTGAATAAGCTTGTTTGGATTTGAACTTACTTTTTTTTTCTTTTTTTTTTAATGGTAGACAGGCTAGGTGTTTGACCACAGCTCACCTGATGTTAAGTGAAGGTGTGGTCGAAGATGGTAAAGCACACCTAGTCTGGAATGGAACTGGCTCTCAAGTGAGGCTGCCGGAACACACCGTTAGATGCTTGGCGTCAGATTTTCAACTTGAGGGTGGTAGCTAGCCAGCCGAGTACTAGAAAGTACCCTACCACCATGCTATGGTTTCCTCACGATGTTTTCCTTCACCGGCAGCTCAAGCTCATTGTTGGGGTTTGAACTCACGCCCTTCGGCATGCGAACCGACCGCGCTAACCACTGGGCTTCCTGGAGTACACAAACCTAACTCGGTAATGACTACGCTATCATTACCTCATACCTCCTTTGGAATTAATCAACCCTCAGTTAACCAGCGAGCGTCACACAAACGACTATCTTCCACCCCATAAATTGTTATAAGCGTCCCGTCGTCGTGTAATTTTCCACCGTCTTGTCTACGAAATTAACACCGGAGTGTTCACGAGCTGTAATGAGTTGTCTTGAGCTTAGTTGGGATAAGACATACTTATTTCGTATTCACTTTATGTATTACTCCCGCGGTGTTACCTGCTGTTCTCACGTGAACGCTACAGGAACGCAATCGGGATAAAAAACCTATGTGTTATTCCAGAGTGTCAACTACCTCTATGCCGAATTTCATCAGATTCAGATGAACTGTGTTACATTTAGGTCTTAATATTAAGGGACTGTCAACAGTCTAGTTCTTTGTGAACATACAATAGAAAGTGAAAGTGAAAATGTCAAACTAAATTAAATAATTATACAACAATAACAAACGTCAAACATAGAGATTAAAATAATAATACATTAAAAATTTTCATTAAAATTACCTGCTAATTTGTAGTAGGCTATGCTTTTGATATTAACAAATTGAATAGCTTTCTCTTGAACACAGTCACACTTTTCGATTCCAGTATTACTTGTGATTAATGATTATAAACTAGCGGAGCCATGCCACAAACACCCTTACCAAAACATGCAGTCCTGTGACTGTGATTCGTATTTTATTTTCATATCAAATCTAATTTGGTCAAGCCGTTTGAGCCTTGAGAAGTAACAAACATAGTCACAAACTTTCGCCTTTATAATATTAGCGTGATATGATTTAAATTGCTTAAAATTTTTAGAAATCCATCTCCCGTCAATTCTTAATCAGTAACGTGTGTTCCATTCTTGATTGCCTGGAAGAGATCGTTTTAGCGACAAGGTATCCACTTGTGGCACTAGCTCATAAGATGTTTTTGTTTTCAGTATTAAAATATAGTTGAGCGTTGAGTTAAACTATACTACTATACAGTACGATATACTCTTGTGGAGACTAACCATCGAAAGTGTCAAAGTAATGAGCGCCAAAGCAGCGATGCCCCGGACTTTGTTTTGCTACTCAAAGTTCTGTGTATCGCTGCGATGGTCGTGGACAGGCGTTATCACTTGCCATCAGGAGAGCGTCTCGTTCGTCTCATTACTTTTACGTAAAAAAAATATATATGTATGTAATATATATATTTTTAGAACGAGAAAAGAAAATCATCCAATACCGACACTGGTATAATGTACAAAGTGCTATGTCACAAATTTCTAAAAAAACATTACTCCCATAGCTGTCATAAGTAAAAAGTTATTAAATTAACGAACGCGTGCAGGGCGTGAATTAAGGCAATTTCGTGTTGGAAAGCAATTAAATCACAACTTCAGTTACACAAATTCAAGTTATAAGGTTTCGGGCTAAATTTGCGTAGTACAAATTACTTACGTAATGTGACTTGCTTTCTCGTTATTAATGATAAATCAAACAGGTTGGTTAAGGCTGATTATATTATTATCAACAAAAAGATGTACTTGTTAGGGTTCCGTGCCCAAAGGGTAAAACGGGACCCTATTACTAACACTCCGCTGTCGGTCCGTCTGTCACCAGGCAGTATCTCATGAACTGTTTTAGTTAGACACTTGAAATGTTCACAGTTAATTTTCATATTTCTGTTGCCGCTATAACAACAAATGAAATAAATATTTAAGGGGGCTCCCATACAACAAACGTGATTTTTTTGCCGTTTTTATAGATAATGGTACGGAACCGAGTCCGACTCGCACTTGGTCGGTCTTTTATAAGAAGTTTTGTTGCGATGATAGCTCAGTGTACAGTTCGCATGCCGTATGGCGTCGGTTTAAACCCCAACAACGAGCTGCCGGTGAAAGAAAACATCGCGAGGAAACCATAACATAGTGGTAGGGTACCTTCACCCTCAAGTTGAATATCCGCCGCTAAGCATCTAACAATGTGTTCTGACAGCCACATTTGAGATCCAGTTCCATTCCAGGCTAGGTGTGCTTTACCATCTTCGATCACACCGTTACTTCGGGAGATACATAGCCTGTCAAAAATAACAAAAAAAAATAGTTCACCATTAATGCAAAAAAAAAAATCCCTAACAAAGTAGTCCTACATGAATTGTTTCATTGTCACTGATATAATAATATAAAGATGTTATCAAGAATTCTCTGAACTCAGGTTAGATTGAACATATACAAGAAATCGCAGCCAAAATGGATTTACCTTACCTAAAAAACTTTGCGCTTGAAGCTTTTCTAAGAACACGATATTCCGAAAATTGACTACTTTCTTACATAAATGAAATGTTACGTATTCCCAGTAATATACCCTTACCTTTATATTCCGGGAATCCTTAAAAGTTTATTCCCTTTGTTCAGCATTGACCTCAATCCGGAATAATACCCCAGTAAATGTAAACTTGTATTTGTTTCATTATTATACTCGTATGTGTTTGTTCTGAAGTTTTAATGTGCATATTTTTACCTTTTTCAAAGGGTTTCGATGGCTTAATACTTTCATCTCAATCTTCTTTGTAAATATAATAAGTTACGCTAATTTTTTACGATTATTTTATCAGCAAATATAGACAAGGTAAGAAAGGATATTAGTATCTATAGGTATAGTTATAGATTAAATTTGAATTTGAAAAGAAAATATTGAAGTGCTGATCTCTAAAACTCGGTCCTCGGTCATGGAACTGATAGAATACTTAAATACATTTTTTTTTTTGTAAATACATACTTATAATGAATACAGAACTAACATTTGTTTATACCACAAAATGTTTGTCCTGGGTGGGAATTGAACCCACGCCCTTCAGCTCTTGAGGCAAACATTCTACCAATGAACCAACAGGCCTGTCATCACATTTGACGTTAATGGTACAAACGTAGAAATGAAGGTAATAAAGCAATCTTGGCTAGGACTATATGAAACCGATCCACTCGCGACTTGATACTCAGATTGCATCTATCGGGAAAGTCGAAATACACTTATCTGCTCGCGAAGCGCATAAATACTAAATTAAATGTGATATCATCATGTGTAGCCATTTTCACCCCAATTCTATCATATACCTTTATAATTTTGTATAATATGCATTAGAATTGCACAACTCGATTCCACATGATTCCTTTTTGTTACCTGACGGCCAAAAAACGCACCTAAAGTATCTAGGCATTCCCCAAATGCGTACTAGGCGCTTTGACTCTACATTTTTTATTCGCACGAAACTCTTTGCCGGAGCCCGAAAAATACAATTTGACTGTTTTCAAATCTAGAGTAAACAGATTGCTTCCAGGTTAGCGTGCTTTATCCTAGACCGCATCGTTGTTTAACATCAGACTGGATAGGGTCAAACGCAAGCCTACGATTTAAAAAAATCCCACTAATATTATGAATGTAAAAAGTTTCAATGGAGATGGATAGATGTTAGTTACTCTTTCACGCAAATACTACTGAATGGATTTTGATGACATTTGGTATGAAAGTAGCTGACACCCTAGATTAACACATAGGCTACTTTATATCCCTAAAATATGTAGCGGGTAACACCGCGGGGCGCAGCTAGTGTATAATAAAAAAGCCTTACTACAGAGACTACTTGGGTCACTTAACGTACATTTTTGTAAGTCCTTTTTGTTCTGCTAATAAAATACATTTTCGACGTATTTCCTTTTATTATCACAGTATCTGTGAACTACCTACGCACCGCTGTGTTGTTACGTGAAGATCTTACTTCCAGACTAATCACATCTCTAATTTGCCCTTGAATCTCTTGAGAAACTAATTAGGAAACCGTCGCCGGCAGATATCTCGCCATCAAGGTCACTCGTCGACCCGACTTGAACCTAAAGGGCCATCAATAAATTATGCTGAATATCAAAAGCCCTGGAGTTTTAGGGGATAATTTCATTGGGATGGCGATTTTTAAAGAGTCTTCAACTATGCTGAGGTGAGAGTTGATGTTCCCTCTGAGTTAAGGATGTTTCGTACTTAAGTAAGACAGATTTTGAAGGTTTTTATTGATAGATCTAAGATAACTAAAGAATCGGTATCTTTTTCTTTGCAGTTTATTAGACACTAGCAGCTCGCCCCGCGGTGTTACCCGCTACATGTTTTAGGGATAAAAAATAGCCTATGTGTTAATATGTAATAATAAAAATTTATCGATCCAGTAGTTTCGGAGCCTATTCAATACAAACAAACAATCAAATCTTTAATAAAATAGTATAGATAGATGGGCTACAACTTTTTTGTGGCTTGGCTTGGCTTTAGTTCTGTCAAATAAATTCTTCAAAATTGATCTTACTACTGTTTTAGAACCTCGTGATACCCAGACTTTTTTTATTGGCTTTTTTTTAATATTTGTATGTCACATTATGGTATTTAGGCATAGAGTACTGAACTATAGGATTTGGTACTTCTTCATAGTCGGATACTCTGCACAGAGCGGTCGTTGCTGTCGTTATTTCGAACGCCACACTGTCCAGGGCTCCCAGGGCTGCTGCACGTCGCGCTGTGTCTCAACTTGTGGCGCCTTTCAGCATTGCGAGCACCCTGCAGTGCGGTGGATTGTGTAGCTTTTGTGATAAAGTCAATCCAGCGAGTCAGAGACCGACCACGATGTTTCCTGCCTTCTATCTAGCCTTTAACTTTTTTTTTTTTTTTTATAGGACATTACACACAGCGCCATCTGACCCCAAACTAAGCAGAGCTTGTGCTATGGAAGACAGATAACTGATAGAATACTTAAATACTTTTTTTTTTTGTAAATACATACTTATAATACATACAGTACACCCAGACACAGAACAAACATCGATGTTAGTCACACAAATGTTAGTCCTGAGTGGGAATCGAACCCACGCCCTTCAGCTCTCGAAGCAGACACACTACCAATGAACCAACAGGGCTGTCAAAGCATTTCTGGAGAAATGGCCATTGATTATGGATTGGGTACAATAATCGTTGATTACTGATCTAGCAACAAAGCCTGCCAGTCTTTTAATTGTTTTGTAAATGAATGAGCGTCATTGCAATAATGTTCTAGATCTTTTTGTATTTCTCAACGCTGGATATTTTCGCATCATTGTGAGAACGTTCGTTTTAATACTCGTTAACATGAAAGCACAAAAGTTTTCATTGTACTTTTCTGTTCTGCTTATATTCTAAAGCTTCCTATTTTGTTCGCAGGTCGTTGGTTGAGGCGGTTCTCGTCAAACTGTCATCATGACACTGCACTGGTGGATGCACTGGTTCTGGGTGACAACTTTGTTCACTCTACATGGTGAGTTCTGATTTTATATTTTATAATAATTATCAATAAATATCGTAGGACATTACACACAGCGCCATCTGACCCCAAACTAAGCAAAGCTTGTACTGTGGAAGTCGGATGACTGATAGAATAATTAAATACTTTTTTTTGTAAATACATACGTATTATATATACAGTACACCCAGGCACAGACATTTATCTTCTGAGCTTTTATCTTTTGTATGTAGCTTACCGTTGTACATGACAATAATAATCTTCTCCAATCTACATTAAATGAGTTATATATTTATATTAGAATGTCATTTTTGCTTTGAACTCGTATTTTTTTATATTACAATAAAACGGTAAGAATGGGATAGATGCCGGAGGTTGTATGATGACAGCTGTTGTTACACCAAGTACAGCTGCCAACGACAATCCCAATAGGTTTTTTTCTTTTAAATCATAGTAAACAAGTTGGAAATGTAAAGGGTTTATGCGATTTACGTCATTATGAAATGGATTGATATTGGTTGATTAGTAAGTAGGTATCTAAGGTACTTACTAATCTGGCCTCAACGGTCTAATGTGAGCAAAACGAAGAAAAATATAATTAACCTCTTACTTTCGTTGATCAAAAGGCGGGATCCACAGTAGACTTCGCGAACCAAATCAGTTGGTTTTTAAATCAGTGAAGTTTATTTTTCATCGTGGCCATTCTACTTAAACGCAGTAATTTCCAATCTTCTCAAAGCCGTCCTTTTGTTAAAACGTTAATTCCTATCCCCCTTTCTATCTTTTATATACAAAACTTGGCTTGTGACATTCGTTCAATGTATATAGATAGATAAATAAATCTCTTTATGGTGGACACAATAAACAGAAAAAAATACAGAGAACAAAAGAACCTTATGAACTAGTGCCACAAGTGTCAATATATTATTTATTGACAAAATAAAATGGTACAGTAATTATGAAGTTGTTAGTTCCCGAACTAATGTACCTAAACTGTTTCGAAAACCAAAATCATCTCCCATTTATAGGCTTGAATACATTGTATACTCAGTATAGAAATGAAGCAGCAAGTTTGTAAACCATTATTATGAATTCAATCTCAACAAAGATTCTCATAAATTACAACGTTTTCTTTAACTTGATTTTGGCCTTACGTAATTGTACCCCCTACAACGTTTGTTGTACTCATAAAATCAGGCCAATTATTTATTCTCTATATAATGTTCATATGACTGAGTAATTGGGTCAAGTGGTCATACAAACCACAGCGTGACCAACAGTTTGGAGAATATTTCTATGAAGGTTTTATGACAATCGATAAGTTTCATGTAATACTATCCTATATGGATATCCTTACTTTTAGCTATGAGATGTGCTTAGTTTGGGGTTATATTGTTTATAGCTATTAAAATCTTGATCGACTGCGCTGTCTATCGAAATGTCTATCGAAGAAAACAACTGTAAATATTGACGCAAGTCCTTGCTGGGAAATACATACACATATTATAACGGAAATATATCTAATACCTAAAAATTGGTCATTGGTCACAAAATTACACAATACTAAGAAATAAGTGTCAAAAAAATACAAACGTCAAAACATTTTCAAAATGTCCACTAATCCATTCATTATGTTGAGTAGAAATACAAAACAAAGTACGTACAAATAATCCTAAAAAGATATAATGTCAAATTAAAACAAATACACATTACACATAAAATATTATTATGTACATTGCATTTTTTTTAACATTAATAAAAAATTTCGTATAAATTATTATACATGTCTAAATACGTATTTGTCTGTCAAAAGTTGTATAATTGTATAACAACTTCTTGTTTCGATAACATTTTAAGTTTACTTTTAAAAACTTTGTCATTTGCGTTTGCGTTTAGGTATTTTGTTGGAGTCAATAAAAAAACAATATTTTACTAAAGCAGTTTGGCCGCTCGAGAGCAAAATACTTCAGTTTCATAAATTGTGTGAAGAAATATTTTCATTAAAATAAGGATATCCATTTATTCAACACTTAAGTTAAAGACTTTTTTTCTTGTCGCATATTAAAATAGCTACACGTTTTCCAGAGTCATAAATTATAAAAAGCCATGTTTACGTCTCTTTCCCCATTTTAAATAGCGAGTTTTATTTATGGAATTGTCCAAGAAAACGAAAACTGTCTCTTAAGGGTATGAATTTTTAAATTTCCCATTTAAGTAATTGCAAGCAAAAATGACAAAGAACTTTTTTTATTCCAAAATGTCTCTGGAATAAATGCCATAATATAATGTCATATTTTACTAGCAATCCGCCCCGGCTTGGCATGGGTGAAATTTATTTTAGAGAGTTGATTACAAATTGTAAATATCGTAGGACATTTTCATACAGCGCCATCTAGCCCCAAACTAAGCAAAGAAAGAAAGAAAAAAGATTTTAACAAATACAAACAAACAGAGACAAACAGTTACAAAATAGTGGCTCACCTCAGCATAATACTGGTCATACTAAGCGGTATGACCAGCGTTGGTCTTCCAGAGAGCCCTTGTAGTTGAAAACCAAAGCGTGTGTTTGTTATATGTGTGTGTGTGTGGGATTGTGTTGTGTATGTGTGTGTTTGATTTTATGTTTAAAGGATGTTACAAAGCTTGTACTATGGTAACCAGATAACTGATAGAATAATGTAGGTACTTTTTTTAAAAATACGTACTTGTAAAACATACTCATAATACAATTTCTACAGACATAAATGAATGTAGAAGTTACGTGTTTTCCATATTATCTCATTCTGTCCTAACAGCACTGATTGTGCTAAGTGCATTGCACATGACTTCGTTGGAACTTCATTAACAAATGTATGCACCAAGTCGCCAACGACCCACTGCGTCAGCCACTGTTAGCATCATTAGACACGACTTGACTATTATTTGTGCAAGTTTGCTCAACCTGCAACGCATGTTAATTGTATTCACGCCCCATAGATTAATTAACACGTGGATTTTAGTTCAGCTCCCAAAAGGTCCGAATCAAATGTAGACTAACCGTAGTAACTATTAGGCTATCTACTTCTATGTTTACACTTTTTTATGAAAACGACAAACTGATCAGTATTGTATGCGAAGCGCCGCCATGATACCTGCAAAACTAAAAAATCGGTTTATATTTTCGTATTTTTTAATTTTCATTGTATTGAAATTTGAAATTTGAAATTTGAAATTTGAAATTTTGAAATTTGAAATTTTGAAATTTGAAATTTATTTATTTGTACAAAAAACATATAGGTACCTAACATGAAGGTAGGGACACAAAAAGACGGAGACACACAAAAAGAGATTTAATAATCAAATTGAAGTTAACATTTATGTCAAAAAATGATATATTAATTACTAAAAAAAAAAAAGTTGTGTGGTATTTATGCGCAAGTAAACCCCAATAAACGGGCTACGCTGACGGGTCACAAATGTTAGTCCTGGTGGACTATCAAATGGGCTAATCATCATCATCATCTCAGCCGTAGGACATCCACTGCCGGACATAGGCCTCCCCCATTGACGTCCACAAAGACCGGTTGGAAGCGGCTCGCATCCAGCGCGTTCCTGCGGTATTTATTAGGTTATTTTTTCTTAATGTGCTAATAGGGCAATCAAAGTGATAAAATTTGTTTGTTCATCGGGAACTCCACATAGCATCCTGATATTGGCATCAAATTATAAATGTTTTTTGCTCCTGTAAACAAAATATTTTTTTTATTTGAAACAAAAGAAAGAAGGAAAATATTTTTTTATTTTGTAACACAGAACATAACAATAATAACAACAAACAGAGACAAACAGTTACAAAATAGGGGCTCACCTCAGCATAACTACTATATTTGAACTATTTCAATACGTTAAGAATGGTTTTTTAGTTAGTTACTAATGGAGGATTTTTTTCTTGGCTTTATGACACGAGCGGCTATTTGAATTTGATCGAAATGTACTACAATTTCCGCAGGCATTTATGATGAAAGAAAGTCATCAACTAAGTTTCAAAGCGGATATTGCCTTTAATGTCAGAGACTTACATCAAAACATCACATTACATCAAATTTGCTGAGAAATTTTGACTATCTTCTATATTATAGAGATTATAATTTTTATTTATTTACTTTAGCTTTCTCTTTCTTTGTTGTCTGTAGGATCACTAGATTGATGAATTTGCAACTGTTTCAATATATCGAATGAAAACTGAATGAATGTTTAATGTAAAAATAATGAGACGAACGATGCGCTCGCCCGATGGTAAGAGATAACGCATGCCCATGACCATTGTATCAATACACAAAATTTTGAGCTGCAAAACAAAGTCCGTGGAATCGCTGCTTTGGCGCTCATTACTTTGAGACTTTCGATGGTTAGTCTCAACAGCCCAGTAGTTTCGCTAGCTGCAAATACCCTTCAAACTGGAAAACAGCAATGTTTACACACTAATGTTTGGCGGCAGAGTAAAACTTCTTAAGTGCTTGGCCGAGTACTAGTAAATGGCCTACTAACACGCTATGGTTTCCTTCACTAGCAGTTCACGCTCATTGTTGTTGATTGTTGTCAATCCAAGCCCTGCAGCGTGACAACCGACCGTGCTAACCATTGAGCTATCATCGCTACAAACGTCACACTAAAATGCTACAGTATCTCAAACTATGTCTCATACAGTGATATGTATTACGAATTATGTTACCTGAGTCACGATACGGTAATGCAACGTGTCGCGGTCTCAAAGCGAGCCTGACTCTGTTTGCACTGTTTGCAGAATACGTTTGCAATGCACGGCACGAATCCCCGTGAACAAATATCACGTGTGCGTTCTTGAGATAGAACTGCTTTTCTATTCTTAGGATACGTGTAAATATTGTGTACTAGCTGCGCCCCGCGGGTGTTACCCGCTACATGTTTTCGAGATAAAATGTAACCTATGTGTTATTCCAGGGTGTCATCTACCTCCATACCAAATTTCATACAAATCCGTTCTGTAGTCTTTGCGTGAAAGAGTAACAAACATCCAGCCATCCATCCAAACTTATAATATTAGTGCGATAGTAACCTAACTAGGTATAGAAAATATGTGATTTGTTACTTAAAGTATTCATTCTATCATTTTTTGGTTTGTTTCGGGCTAAAGGACGCTGTTTGAAATGCTTTCCGTTTTAAGTTTATTTATTTTGTAGATTTTCTAACAATCAATCGATGCCTTGCATGTCTGAAAATTAACACTAATTAACATTAAAGTAGGCTTAAGATTTTTATGTTCATTCGGCATAAGTTGTATTTTGTCTCTTTGTATTATATCGAATAATTGTTTTTATAAATTCAGCAGCAAATGTGCAGGCATTCCCTAATATATACAATCTGGGTGCCTTCAAGTCGCGAGTAAATTGATTTCTTCTAAGCAAGCGTGCTCCATCATAGACCGCATATTCGCTTAACATCAGGCAAGATGGCATGCGAACGTAAGCCTATGTACAATTTAAAAAATATCGCTAGCTACAGTAGCCTTGAACATTTTCCAGATTAATTCAGAACATTTTAATTTTAAGTATGCTTGCCTTTTTAGCACACATGACAAAGTTAAAATATGAATAAGTCCGTCCCGTTTTATGAAAGTAAAAATAACCAGATTTTTAATTGCGGTTCGCGTGGTGAGTATAGAATGATAGTGAAAAAACCTTTGGGAAAGTTTGTACAGCCTTCTAAATTTAATATAAGTACCTACGTATAAGCATTTTGCTCCACCAACGAAAGCACTCTAAACTCGGCCGTCACTTTGCAAGCAAAAAAACTTTCCGAGCGAGATAAAAGCCGCACGTTTTATTTTCGTTGGAAAAGTTTCTAAGTTCGCACACAAAACGATCTTTTGAGCTTCCAAAGGTCGAAGTTTTCACAGAACAATTGACAAAGAAAATTGTCATGATCAGAAAATTTTCTGTCAATGGCAGCTCTGATGTATTTGTAAGGTGCATCTTGTAGTAGAGTTTCATCTTTCCAATTTATCGGGGCCGATTCTTGTACTTACACAATTATAATACGATTCCGTATAACTCAAAAATAATCATGTGAAATTTTTGATATAACTACTGAGTTGAAGGAGACAGAAAGGTGAAAAAAAAAAAAATTCAATAGATTGAAAAAACACGACTCAGTAGCTTTTTTTTATGTTTGACAGGCTAGGTGTTTGACCACAGCTCACCTGATGTTAAGTGAAGGTGTGGTCGATGATGGTAAAGCACACCTAGCCTGGAATGGACCTGGCTCTCAAGTGAGGCTGCCGGAATTCACCGTTAGATGCTTGGCGGCAGATTTCCAACTTGAGGGTGGTAGCTAGCCAGCCGAGTACTAGAGAGTACCCTACCACCTTGCTATGGTTTTCTCACGATGTTTTCCTTCACCGGCAGCTCAAGCTCATTCTTGGGGTTTGAACCCACGCCCTTGGGCATGCGAACCTACCGCGCTAACCACTGAGCTATCATCGCTACAAAATGAGCTATGATAGCTTGAACAAAAATGATGACTTTACATACAAGGCGTATATATGTTGTTCCTGAATTTGTTACAGAATCTGCGATTCACTCTGATCTGAAAACTTTTTAATGAAATTAAATTAATTTATTATTCGAATATTAATTCATAATGTCATATACAAGAATTATTACAAAAATAAATTGGAAAGTTAAACAATTAAAATAGTAATTTACTACTTAATTTTTTTACAGTCCATGGATAGTTTGTACGTAAAGAAGATTTGTCATTTTTTTTTTTTTAATTGTAAATATTGCTGAATTTATAAGTAATTGATTGATTCAGGCGTTATTTTGCGGAAGTTCATTTTGAATGTTCAAGGTATATTGTATATATCTAGTTTATTTCCGCTTAACAGTCATTCCAGTTCCTACAGTGATGTTCCATCATTTAGTTTAATTTAAGTCCTCATCACTGTTGGAACTGAAACGACTGTTAAGCGGAAATAAACTAGATATATACAATATACCTTGAACATTCAAAATGAACTTCCGCAAAATAACGCCTGAATCAATCAATTACTTATAAATTCAGCAATATTTACAATTTAAAAAAAAAAAATTAAATTACGTATCAGACCTGAGGTTATCAGACAAAATATTGTAGAAAAAAGCGCGATTCGTTACAAAATCAATTGTTTGAAACAAATGAAAATATTGAATACACTTTAACCCCGTTTAATTTTTCCAGGCTACACGATGTTTATTAACCTTGACATATAAAAAGCACTTGCGTATTACACGTGGCTCGCACCTTGTTAATATGGAAGGCTTCTTGCAGGCTATACGTCACGACAGCATTCCAAGGGATTCTGAATGATATATGAGACTAGAGCCTCGAAATTTCTTCAAGGGATTTCGCCTTCTTGCATAATTATGTTTTCAAGTGTCGTAAAGTATGTACCTACATATACGTATACGGGCATATGTTTTTATATGGCGGTTTTCATCAATTTATATTACCGATCATCTGACAAATAGTTGATTGTAATCTAACCCTACGAGCTGCGCCCCGCGGTTTCATCCGCGCGTTAATCCAAAAGCAATGCTAACACCCAAATAAAAGTTTGTATTATATTAGTGTGATGTGGTTATTCTTCTTTTTTTTATGGTTGACAAGCTACGTTTGACCACAGCTCATCTGATGTTAAGTGACGGTGTGGTCGAAGATGGTAAAGCACGCCTAGCTTAGAATGAATGGACTCTTAAGTTAGATTGCCAGAGCACTATGTTAGGTGATTGGCGGCAGACTTTCAACTTGAGTATGCTATGGTTTCATCACGATGTTTTCCTTCACCGGCAATCTCATTGTTGGGATAGGAACCCACGCTTTTTGGCATGTGAACCGACCGCGCTTACCACTGAGCTCATCATCATCGCTACGATGTACTGACAATAATTAATACAATCAATGCTATTTTATAATATAGGGATGAGTTGATATAAATTTACAATGTTGCAGTCCTTGTCTATTATATTGAAAAGAAAAAGACATATTTAATCAATTTTGAATTTGATAATTAATGTCAAAATTGGTTTTTTTGTTTTTAATGGTTGACAGGCTGTTTGACCACAGCTCATCTGATGTTAAGTGACGGTGTGGTCGATGGTAAAGCACACCTAGCCTGGAATGGAACTGGCTCTCAAGTGAGGCTGCCGGAACACACTGTTAGATGCTTGGCGGCAGATTTTCAACTTGAGGGTGGTAGCTAGCCAGCCGAGTACTAGAATGTACCCAACCACCATGCTATGGTTTCCTCACGATGTTTTCCTTCACCGGCAGCTCAAGCTCATTGTTGGGGTTTGAACCCACGCCCTTGGGCATGCGAACCTACCGCGCTAACCACTGAGCTATCATCGCTACATATATAATACTTTCTTCGCTTATTATGTATTTACCATTCTAAAAGCGAGGTTATCGTTTTTTTTAGAATGAAACAATGACATTGTAGGTACAGTAAATATATTAGTATAGTATATAGTTAGTGCACTGAACAAACTGATGCACTTAACTGGATTATATGTATATACTATATTGGTATCGTAGGATGCCTTACGCGGGCAGTTTTTTCTGACGTCAGGCGCGCCCACGACCCGACCCGTTTTATGTAACTTGGGGGATGTTTGTATTCCCTCAGCTTATTCTTCATTATGTTTATGGCTTTAAAATATGTGGGAGTTGATTATGAAATTTCTATTTATGTCCTGAACGACAAACGAAATGTATTTATCTCGGGCGTGGGAGTCGCAAATTGCTAACCAATAAATTTTGTTGACACATGGCGTGGCTTTTAATCGAAGTCGGATGGATATCTGTTACATACTTCAATGTTGACCAAACTGTAATTTTTTTACTATAATGTTGTAATGATGATAGCTCAGTGGTTAGCGCGGTAGGTTCGCATGCCGAAAGGCGTGGGTTCAAACCCCAACAATGACCTTAAGCTGCCGGTGAAGGAAAACATCATGAGGAAACCATAGCATGGTGGTAGGGTACTTTCTAGTACTCGGCTGGCTAGCTACCACCCTCAAGTTGAAAATCTGCCGCCAAGCATCTAACGGTGTGTTCCGGCAGCCACACTTGAGAGCCAGTTCCATTCCAGGCTAGGTGTGCTTTACCATCTTCGACCACACCTTCACTTAACATCAGGTGAGCTGTGATCAAACAACTAGCCTGTCAACCATAAAAAAATAAGTAATAATAATAGTTACCTACTTTGTAGCGATGGTAATATTTTTTTTCTGTAAATAATTTTAATACAATACCCAGACTAATCAATTTACCTTTAACATTCTTCATTCACCACCTTTGTTGGAGGGCCATCCTTCGAAGCAATAAATCATATACTCGAACAATATCCAAGGTCCTCGAGCATTATTCTGAGCTACTTGTAGATAATAACCAGTGTCCCTAATTTGTTGGCCGACACGAACCTATTGTTATATATATCTGCTTCAATAAAACCTCAACGCGTATTAAGTAGATTTTTTTTTTTTATAATAATTTGCCCTTTCGGGCAGGCTAAAGCTATAAAGCCATACTGCCTTGTCTTAAGTGTTATTTCTGCTGTATCTTAGCTATAGTTATAGTCAAAGTCGTCTTTGTCAAGTCCAGTTCGTGTCAGTTAATTCCAGTCATGCTTTAGTAAAGTAGTGGCAACTTTACTATAAAGCTTCGATGGAGTTTTGGAAGCAACACGAAAACTCATGTTTCACCACATTATATCATTTTCCCACACTCGCGCTTGTAATTCGGCACTTTATGAATAAAACACCACCATTTTTATGCATAAACACTCGACAAAACACTAGTTTTGGAAAAAAATACAACGGAGCGACACGACTCTTCCCGCATTCCCGCCAAAACTCGTATTAAGTAGATATAAAGCCAAACAAATCTCTATAAAATTCAATAGAGCATTGAAAAGGGTCTTAAATGATACCGGGCCTTTGAAACTCAAATGTTTGTTCTGTGTCTGGCTGTTCTGTATTAAGTAAGTATTTACAAAAAAAAAAAAGTATTTAAGTATTCTATCAGTTATCTGACTTCCATAGTATGTACAAGCTTTGCTTAGTTTTAGGTCAGATAGCGCTGTGTGTACTGTCCTGCGATATTCATTTATTTATTTTGCATATTTCTAACAAAGGGCGGAATCTGTTCACGCGAAGTTTTCCATTTATTTCCATATTTGTTTCGTGTTCAAAAGAAACCCAACAATATGCAGATGCGATTATGAATCAGCATACTAATGATTATAATAGAGTCCGTGGTGGATTTTAATCAGAATGTCCGCGATAGTCGCGAAACTAAATCCATATGTATTAGTTTACTTTTACATTGCACCGTGTGGAGAATAATTTTCGTACCAATTCGGTGTTTGTTTGTATTTAAGTATGTATGACGAGTCGAAAGTGAACACTGGTGTGCAAGAATTTATTATTATATAATCTCTAAATACTATAAAACCAAATCGCTGTCCGCACGTCTGCGTGTCCTCAAACTATTTCTAAATAAAGCAACTGATTTTGATACAGTTTTCGCTATCATTAAGAGTTTTTTCTTTTCCGGATGGCTTGTATATTGAAAATGTCCTAATAAAAATTGTGTTAGAATAGAATACGACTTTATTGTACAACAATCGACATATTGTAACAAAAAAAACCAAAAAAAAACAAAACAACATCAAGACTAATTTGTGATAGTACAATGGTCGCCTAGAGCACACAACCTTTGGATGGACAGAACAGATGACGGATATTACGGTCGGTGGTGTATGTTAGTAGATAAATTCAGTGTTTTGTAATCAAATTACGCCTAGTTAACTTACTGAAAAATTATTATCATTCTTAACTATGAATCAGCCTATCTTGAACAACATCATAGTTGATAACTACGTTTAATTGTTTTAGGTTCGCAAACATGAATATTCGCACAGTACATTTATGCTAATCAAGGAAAGTTTCATGAATTTCAAATTCACTTTAATTTCAAGCACAATTCTCATGTTTACAATGTTCCAATGAGTGTTTAGTGAACCGTTAACTGTTTGTTTACCTTATAGGCGTAATAAACTGAACACGCATTTCATCTATGGATAAATTACAGCTTGTGTTTTAAATATAAAGACTTAGAGGGAATTTTAAAAATTCATCATTTTTTAATTCTGAGACCTGTTAAAGCACTGAGCCATAGACGTCGAGAAGCATCCAATGAGCTAATCTAATTATGATATTATTTACCTTTCCAGCGAGTTCCGGAACCTTCGCCGCTCCGCAATCAGAAGAGATCCAACACCTCACAACCGATACAGCAACACAGTCGAAACCAACAGAGTCGAAACAATTAGACAGACAGGGGCGTGCCATGTATTACACGAAGACACTCGCTGCTACTACCCCAGCACCTACTAACCTCACTGACAATCAAACAGAGAAAACAGACTCTATAGATCATACAGACCCCATAGATCACACTGACCACACTGAAGTGAACGCTACAGTCAACGCAACAGACATCCACCCAGCACTTGTATGGACGGCAATCAATGCCACAGATCTAATTAACGTGACTGCAACTGTTGTGGCACAGAACATAACAGAAACTCAAAATGCAACATTTGTAAATAAAAAGCGCAATCTGACACGGCCTGTCTTTGTAAAAGAAGACACAGTAGATGGAGTTGCGGAGAGCAGAATAGTTACAGAGAAACCGCTATCGCTAGAAACAACGTTCTTACAAACGCGAATACCTCCAAACATAGAATCGTCCAGACGTGTAATAGATCAAGACGATGGGGGAATGGATACGGGAGCTATCGCCGGTATTTCCTTCGCGGCGTTGGTTCTGGTAGCTTTAGCAGGCAGTACGGCATTTGTCATGTATAGACGAAGGTACCTGAATAAGCCACAAACACTTAACGACAAGTGTTCCAATCCAGATTCCAGCGGGTACTTGGATGACAGCACAATCAGGGTATGTTCTTTGTAATATTTGTATTGCTTTTGTTTAGATAGGTATCTCGGAAATGTAGAATTGTGATTAATTGGATTATTGCGCGATTGATTGTCATGGATACTGTATTTTCATAATAGAGCATTATCACAATTATTTTATCCGCTTGAGTAAGCGAACTTGTGTCGCTCCAAGTAGACCGTGCAGCCCTTCCTTTGGATTTGCATACATAATAGTACTAAACTTACAATTGTACGGCGATGTAAATTTAAATATCAGAGCAAAATTGTTTTTTTTTTACTGTCTACTTTGTCAATGAGGTAAACAAAACCATCTCCTGGTGGCAAGAAAACGCCTATCCTTGACTACTCAAGACCTTTAAAATCAATGCAAATTCCATGGCATCGCTGCCTTGGCTCTGATTACCATGAGTTATTTGATGGTTAGTCGTAATAGCCCTGTAATTCCGCTAGCTACAAGTACCCTTAAAACTGGAACACCGTAATGGGAGTATTATAAATAATTATATAATTTCGTGAATATGATGTCTATTGCCGAGGAAAGTGCGGTAACAACAAAATAGAATCTTTGAGTCAGTAACTTTTGCAGCTCGTTTTGTAAAAAGCAATAAATTGGGTTAGGCGAATCTTTAATGGACAAAAGTATCTATTACTAACTAAATTATATGTTTTTTATGTTACTTATACAAGTCCGGATTAATTCTTCTTTTTTTTGTAAACTGTTCAACCACTGTTAGACACGGATCTCTTCCCATTGTTATAAAGGTAAGGTCATCCACCACGTTGGCCAAGAGCGGAGCAGCAGACTTCACACATATCTTCGAGAACATTAAGAACTCAGAGATGCAGGTTTCCTTGCGATGTTTTCCATCACCGTTTGAAGCTAGCGGCAATACGCACATCTTCATCATCATCATTTCAGCCGGAGGACGCCCACTGCTGGACATAGGCCTCGCCCATTGACTTTCGAAAAGACGGGTTGGAAGCGGCTGGCATCCAGCGCATTCCTGCGCTATTTATTAGGTCGTCTGTCCACCTTGTGGGTGGACGTGCTACGCTGCGCTTGCCGGTTCGTGGCCTCCACTCCAGAACTTTGCAGCCCCATCGGTCATCAGTTCTGCGTGGTATGTGCCAATAATACGCACATAACTATGCAAAAAGACCGAGATGCGTGCCGCGGGATTTGAATTAAAAACAGATCAGTTAAACGGACTCTCAAGTAAACTATCGTAGCTTGGATAATATAAGTACTTACTTTCATTTATTTATATTTCAGGATAATTCTGAGGAGATGTACAGTTTGGACAATGATTCGTTCCTGAACTCCCTTGAAGCGATGACCATCCAGAACTATTGGACTGACACCGTCAAACATACCAAGCTGTAATACTGAGAAAAAAGAAGCAACACTATGATACCAAGTTGTAGTACTAAAAAAAAAACAACCAGCCAGATGATACCAACTTGTGCTGACAGTGAAAAACAATTTTCGGGTTGTGTAACAGTTTATAAACTGTATGATTTACATGGTACAGTGCAAAAATCATTTAAAACAATATGTGTCGTAAAACAACAAATTAAAGTTGTTAGTCAGTAAATAGAAACTTGGAAAGTGAAAAATATTTTGAAGAAGAAATAGGAGAGAACATGACGACAAAATGCTTAATTATAGTTCAATCAAGTAGGACGTGAAACTTTTGAGTAATGATTACTTGTAACTCGCAATTTTAGTGATTTAGTAAGTAAAGAGTCGTTTTCCCTGAAATAGTATAAGTGTAATTTATGGTGACTTGTCCCTTGTATTCATAAACGAAATTGAGGTACCTCGATCCTTTTGTTTTTTTTTTTTTGACCTTCTGTGACATTTTTAGTTGAACTAAAATGACAAAAACTATGCTCTAAGAAAAGGCTAAGGATTTAGGGTACGATTATTTTATTTAACTACGATCAAAGAAACAAGTGACACTTCGCATTTTTAACTATAAACACTTAGTTTAAAGTTGTTAGTTGCCCTCTCTGTTTCTTTGGTCGAAAGTGATTTAGAATATCGGGATTCATTACTAACTTCGTAACTAAAGTAGGTATGTATTGTTTTCATAAGAACTATAAATCGTAAAATGAGTATGATTGTTTATGACTTAGGGTTTTGTGTTCAATTGAGAAATTGCTAGTACCAAAATTTAGTAAAAATGTATTTTTCATCAGAAAACACTTTTCTACTCGCTACCAATGTGTTTTTAAACGCCTCAACATACTGATATTAAAAATACAAGTTTGTGTTTTGTTTTTACTCAAATACAGGTTAAACATTCAAATTAGTGTCCTAATCCACTATTGTCATTGCAAATCAATTATTCTGGAATATAGGAAATATTTTAAGGGCCAAATATTTAGAAGAGTTGACAGAAAAATGTGCTCTGATGAAAAAAAAACATTACTAAACAGTTTTTTTTGTTTAATCATTAAATTGTCCTTCTGCTGAATAAATAAAAATAGCTATCATTTATTTTGATAAATAAATGAAACTATTTGATATGTTCAGTTTTTGGAGTCAAATTTTAGTTCGTTAGAAACTGGAAATTTTACTCAATGAGCTATATTTTACTTATTTTTGTATTAATGTGATATAGATGTTACATGTTTTTTTTTAAAGAGATGGGCATCTTAGTTTATTTCTTTGTATATTACTGTCAAAAGCAAGAATCTACGCGCTCACCCCTGTTACGCTAACTTTGTTATGTGAGAATTACTAAAATGAGATTTAACATTAAGTGTAATTATTTTCATTGTTTTATTAATAAGTACATAATATATACATGGTTATAAGTTTTAGGGTGTAGTAAACCGAAAGGGGGTCATTGTACTTGTTCACCCCGGACTAAAATATGTAGAGCAGCTGATTTTCTTGATGACAAAGTTGTGCCCATAGTAAAAGTTGTTCTCAATGATGAATACAACCTCCACCTTTCGGCTCAGTACACCACAAGCTTATAATTTGTTAGAGAAATATTTTTTAGTAAATTAAGCAAATGTTTACGTGTACATAGAAAAATGTACTTATTGATGTGAAAAATTTTACATAGCCTATGATTTAGATAAATTATTTTACAAAATACCCACATTCAAATTTTTTTAACTAATGCCCCATTAAGTATATCCGCTATAGATATTGAACCCAGTAAGTGTAAATTACGTTTTATACCCTTACAACATACATTTATGTAGAATAGTATTAAATAATTTATACTTAATATATTTATAGGTAAGTATGTGATCTCAGTATATGGTTTATAATGCAAGTGAATATTGTGATGTGAGCGACATAACTAATTTAAATCTAGGGTTTTCATAGTTAAGTTTACCGAAAAATGACTCCGCGAATAACTTGAAATGTTGAAAATCTACCGCTTACCACCTAACGGTGTGCCGGCTGCCTCATTTGAGAGTCAGTTCTTTTTTTTATATCTATTCCAGGCTAGGCCATCTTCGACCACACTGTCACTTCTGGTGAGCTGTGGTCAAACACCTAGCTTGTCAACCATTAGAAAAACTTTCAAATTATCTTGTAGTGAAAATATCCGCACCGCAAAGTTTAATAACAAATCGGAGACCACATCACGATCTCCAAAACATTTCTTATTTCAATGTTACTTTAAATTTTGTCTTACTTTCTCGGCATACACGATTATAGCGAGATCATGTAGTAACACCAAGACAATGATTTGTCAATGTGATAAAATATTTTTACCGACTTCATAAAAGCATGTTCTTCATCCTTTATGGTGGGGTTATGGGTTGTGGAAGCATTTATCCAATTACTTAAAATAATTTTTACCGTCGCTCACATGTTGTATGTATTAAAATGTGTATTTAGCTTTAATAAAATAACTTTTCGGTGTCTACTAATAAAGTTGTTACTTAAAAACGCGGCTTAAAGTTACGCTAGTTTACATTGCGCATAATTTAAATTACATTCGGCTATTTAAGCAGCGTTTTTAAGTGTAAATATTATATTTTGTTTGGAACTTTCTTAGGACAGAATTTTTTGTTCAAATTGCTTGTTTCGTTGTAGAACCTTTTTATTGATTTTCAATTGTATTTTAATGTGATTTTTCTCCGTCCAAAATGTTTTGTTACATAGATGTGGACTTTTATACTCTTGCCACTTTGATTATGTACTTGTATTGTTGTCAAATACATAATCAAAGTTTGCCCATTAGGTATGTTAATCAGTTTTTGACAGGGCATACAAAGTTGATGACATAACTTTGCAGAGTAGGTACCTATCTTGCAAATTATATCCCTTATAAATAAATAATAAACAAGGTTATGTACGTCAACTTAAAACCTATTTTGATCAAACCTTGTAAAGAGGTAACGCTCGAACGCTCTTTCAAACGTATTCATTTGTATGGGATATAATTTGTTAGACGCTTTACAAAGTTATGTCGTCAACTTTGTATGAGCTGTCAAAAAATGATTATGGACAGAGTATAAATGTATCGATGATAATTTTATTGTAACGGTTACATATGTTGTACTATTTTCTAAACTAAATTTCAGAATTCCATAATTATTCTCGATAAAGAAGAACAAAAGTGTTTCAAAAAATCTCGAAAGAAAACACAATTTTCCTGATGTTTAACTTAAAAAATGGTAAAACAGAACCGACATCATTAAATGTATATTTTTTAGAATTTCTAACATCAACGTTTTTAAATTGCCCCAAATATTTTTAAAAATAATATATAAGGATCATATCAAAAGTTATAGTGACAATATCAACAATATGCCGACACTTTTACATGAAATGTATAATTCAGTGTTTTTTTTTTAATGCTTTAGGTACCTAATGCACGATTTGTTTTTCGAAACGATTTATATCTATTCACATGTTTGCCTAACTATGTATGATGCTTTCCTTAAATGTTTACAAACTGTTGGTTTTCCTAAAACCTACCTAATTGTACTAAAACCCTTTAACTAGGTCTAATTTTATTATATAGGTAGGTACGAGTATCCTCCCAACTTGTTCTGTTGACCTAATAAACAAATTTATGCCCGTAAAAAAGCTATAGTATAAAATTAACATAGATGGCGTCTTTCAGTATTGTGAAACACATTTTATGTCGCTGCACTTTGAATTGTCTACAGGAGCTCACGTGACATTGTAACTTTCGACGTAGTCGATCATTACCAGTGTAGATCTACTAAGATCATTACATTGTTCTCTAGATAATCTTAATAGTGTCCCTAAAGACTAAAAAGGTTGAAAGGCCCTAGCAAATTAACTTGCGAGAAACACGTATAATGTGAACTATAGTCAAATTTACGTAAAAAAGTAACACACTTTCCATATATTACAAACAGTACGTAAATCTCGCAAATGTATTACGAATGTTGATCTGCGCGCTGAGAATATACGCTTGTGGCTCCCTCATTCAGAGTTAGTCGGCGCTGTGTTTAGTTTGCTTTTGCTAGCTACTTGTGTTGGTGTATCAATCATTTCGAAATGCGTTATTTTCCGATGACGAGAACCGGTGTTTTCAACGTAGTATGACGTTGGCATTTTCCGATGAAGGGTACAAAGTGCCACAGACAAAATTTTCCCTTTCCCAAAGTATCTGTTGTTAAGGTTGGCACGGATCTTGAAATTAAACCCCTTTTGTTACATAGTAGTGGTGTAAATGGTTTGTAAGTACTTATCGTAATGTAATTGTAGTTTAATTAATATATCTAATTAAATCTATTTTTACTTGATTTTGTGTTTTATTTGTAATATCCTTCAACACACACGTTTACTATGATATCTAAAAGTTATTGGATATTTTTATGCACATCATTTGATCGATATTATTGAGAATTACTATAAGGTACTTTTATGTTCGGTGTTGACTACATCTTTGAGTAGGTACATTAGTCCCAAGTTATTTATTCATAAGTAGGTATACCTACAAGATATTACGGACATGTGCTATTATAAAAACTTTTATTACTTTAATTACAGGCGTTCTAAAATTTGTGTAGGTAGGTTAGGTTAGTACCTAGTGTTTGAATTCATCATCATCAGCCTATCGAAGTCCACAGCTGGACTCCCCAGGATACGCCACTTAGCCCGATCTTCGGCTTTTCGCTTCTATCCACCGGCAGCTGTCCTACGTATATCGTCACTCCATCGAGTCTCAGGGCGTCCTACGCTACGTTTGCCAATTCGCGGTCTCCACTCCAGAACGTTTGAACTATAGAACTGAAAAAAAGTGCATGAATTATCAAAAAATATGTACCATTTAATATTTGTTAAAGTCACCGCTACTTTACTAAAGCATGACTGGATTTGACTGACACGGACTGGACTTGACCAAGACTGGACTTTCACTATAACTATAGCTACGAAGCGACTTATTTAACTTATGAAACTTAAAAATATAAAACACTTGACACTGGCAAATGATCAAAAGATGACGCCAAAACCAAAGAAAAAAAAACAGAATTGCAAACTCCAGTTGCCAACAAATTAAAAAAAAAACGAATCTTCAATCTCTGTGAAGTTCTGTAAAAATAGTGATTTAGGTGTATGTTTTAATTAAATAATTAATTCAAAAGCTATCTATACTCTATAGTAATCATTTACAATGGTACAAGCGTGGTATATGGATGAAGAAGATAGTGATCAACGTTTGGAGCATCACAGAAATCCTCCAGAGTTTATCAGCTTAGAAAACTTGTACAACAAAACTGGAGTTGAATATTTCAAGGTAGATAAGCCAAAACCAAATACTTTGGTCCATTTCTCATCTTTGCGGATTCGTGACTTGACCTTATAGATAACCAAATAAAGTTGCTTTGCCTTACAATGATATTTGATAATGTGTATAGGTATCTATATCTTACAGAAGCATATTATTCAGTCACTATAATTTATAAAATGAAGCACTACTACTCAATTAAAAACTAGTTTCGCCGCGCAGTTGTTTTTTTTAGTAGCTACTAAAGTAGCTTGTCTTATTTCCATTTTTTAACTTTGTTTTCTTTCTTTATTTTATTTAATTTGTAACATTTAATGTTGGCAAAAGTTGTTCAATTTGTGTTCTTTCTCCTATGTCAGGGAGGTAGGATATCGGTTTCGAAGTACCACCTCATTGCCGAGGCTGGAGAGCACCCTCTGGTCTTGGTGGCCGATTCATAGCTTGGTGGAACTCGTGAAGGGTTTATACCTCTATGCTGCAAAAAGTTGACAGCATTTTATACATTAGTTAATTTTTAAGCTTTAATTACAAGTAAGGCCTCCTATTTAATTAGACCCTGTCTACTATCTATTCATGCCAAAAATCACTTTTTCTTTGAAGATTCCTTCCTAAGTGTTTGAGTAAGTTCATAAAAGATATACTTATGTGGAACCTAACTCACAATACTTAACTTAGGATGAGTGATTATTTGGACTAAAAACTATATAGTTAATATCTAACTTGTTCTGTGAATGATACAATTTCAGATTAATGTTGAAACTTACAACACGGATGGTTTCCTGGACAAGTTGAAAACAGACAGAGGTTACACTTATGAAGATAACATAACTTGCTCAAAGGAATGCCTGCAAAACTATGAGGAAAAGTTAAAATCTTTCTACATGGAGCATTTGCACACAGATGAAGAAATCAGGTTGCTTAATTTGTTTGTCTTGTTTGTCAATTTGATGAATGTTACGTAACTATTTATTTTTCAACTGTTTTAAATTTTTTTTTAATGTAATATGTAATGAGACCAATGAGACACTCTCCTGATGGCAAGAGGTAACGCCTGTCCATAACCATTGTAGCGATACCCAGAACTTTGAGTAACAAAACAAAGTCCAGGGTATCACTGCTTTGGCGCTGATTACTTTGAGATGTTCGATGGTTAGTCTCAACAGCACAAGCAATAGTACTAGCTGCACCCTGTGGTGTTACAACTGAACCAAACCAAGTAGGTGTTACTAACCCAGACATATATTATTAACTTGGAGTGTTCTGAGCTAAAGAGAGGCACTGTACTAATTATTTTGAACAACTTTTACTATGGAACTAAGCTAGATTTTTGTTTACACACTTTTTAAAATCCTCAATGTTTATGTTCACTATATGTAGTCTTTTCGGACATGTCTGCTGAATGCCAGTGGAGCTAGGCGAAAACCACCCCTGACTGGGTCCAGAAGTTAAACAGCAACCAAGCCAGCCTAGAAGGTGGTGGAAAGATGAGCTTGATGCTCATGATAAGGATTGGACCTCAATAACATTGAACAGAGGTGTGGAATGGAGAAAGAGAGGCCTTTGCCCAGCTGTGGGACAAAATTGGCTGTTGTAAGGATGTTGCTTTAACAATTGATGTCCTGATAATTGACACGGTGAACAGTCTTATAGCTAAGACTCTCAACCAACATCTTGAGACTTGCTAGGCTGTTGGATCAAGGGTCAGATCCAAAAGGCTGGGATCCCTGACATGGCGCGCATTGTGAGGAGGTTCCTCACTCTGTAGCCCTAACCACCCTAGTTTTTAAGTTTTTGTACATTTTTTTTTGTAGGTATACATTTAAATATTTTTTTTAAAACGGTTTAAAAACAGAAAATAAATAAATCACTAAAATTATAATAATATATGCACTCTCTCTCTCGCCAAAGATCGGGCTGAGTGGCGTGTCTTGGGAGAGGCCTATGTGCAGCAGTGGACTTCGATATGCTGAAGACGATGATATGTACTCTCTGGTGAGAGTTAACTTATAATTCCATCTATTGTATTTAATTCCAGGTTTGTCCTAGACGGTTCTGGATATTTCGACGTGCGCGACGGCGCCGACCAATGGATCCGCATTCAGGTAGTCGCAGGAGATATGATCATCATACCCAGCGGGATCTATCATCGATTCACTCTGGACACTAAGGTTGGCACAAAATTTATTTACATACAAACAAGTTAGGTTTGCTGTTGACTGGTAATGAGCTCTCATTTGTATGGTATCCAACCCTGCCCTGGTTCATAAGATTTTTTGGACCTGGAAACCATAGTATGGTGCAGTACTTTCTAGTAGGTACTCGCCTGTCTTGTAATCACCCGCAAGTTCAAAATCTGTATTGGTAGAATGTCTGCTTCAAGAGCTGAAGGGTGTGGGTTTGATTCCCACTCTGGGCAAACATTTTGTGAATCAACAAATGTTTGTTCTGAGTCTGGGTGTTATGTATGTATTATAAGTATGTATTTACAAGTATTTTATCAGTTATCTGAGTTCCATAGTACAAGCTTTGCTTAATTTGGGGTCAGATGGCGCTGTGTGTAATGTCCTGCGATATTTATTTATTTATAATCTTCATTATAATCAGCTGTTGAATGTCATAGTGTACATTTCAAGGTACGAATACGTTTTGTTTCCAGAACTACATAAAAGCGAAGCGTTTTTTCATCGGGGAGCCGGTGTGGCTGCCTTACAACCGGCCGGCGGACGACATGCAGTGCCGCAAGGAGTATGTCAACAAACTAAGCAGCGGCTTCGCAGCCCAGGCCTGTTAACTTTATCTAGCTAACACACCAACTGTTCAGATATTAAGTTTTTTTTTTACATAAACAGCGCCATCTGATCCCAAACTAAGCAAAGCTTGTACTATGGAAGACAGATAACTGATAGAAAACATAAATATATTTTATTGGTAAATACATACAGTACATCCAGACACAGAACAAACATTTGTTAATATCACTAAATGCTTGTCCTGGGTGGGAATCGAACCCACGCCCTTCAGGTCTTGGAGCAGATAATACTACCAATGAACCAACAGGGCTGTCATGTATTTGTATTTTTTATAAGAAATAGATATATTCTCTGTTGTAACAATTCACTTGATGTTAGACGTATTACAGGCAACATCACACTAAGCCTGTACACCACAAGATTTTAATTAATACAATTTTTTTTATGGGTAATACAGACCGAGTATACCATCATAAATGTGCAATCAGAATTTTTGTTTTACTTCATAATGCAAAAGTTATTGCTAGTAACATTTTCGGAAATCCTGCCTAAAATTATGAACATAGCACTCATTTACCATAAAAGGATAGTATCACCGGACCAGCTGGCGGTAACCAATGGCGGCTTTCATTGAAATATTGCAAAAACATTTTCTTTCTCTCTCGCAATATCGCGACCGAGGCCTCCCGATCCAGTAGCACGAGCTTGCCACGTGATTTATGAATGAAATTTTGACGGATTAGTTAAGTAAATGCCTACGGTTAGAATAATAACCAGGAATCACCTTTTTTGTGGATAGTTTTTTGACATCGATTTTTCAATTATTTTTTTTCATAGGTGGGTTCAGTAACAGTAGATAACGCCATTTTTTTCCTAGGAACTAAAAAGTAGTTGTGTATATACAGGATTGCTTATGTGTTTGGAACGTTTTTTTGATAGGCTACTATCAACCATTTAAAAAAAGTGGAGGTCTTTCCCCGTTAATCATTTGCCTGTCTTTTTCCTGCCTTATATATATATATATATATATATCGTTGGACTATACACACAGCGCCATCTGGCCCCAAACTAAGCAGAGCATGTGTGATGGAAGTCAAGTAACTGATAGAATACATAAATACTTATTTTTTTAATACACACAGAACACCCAGACACAGAACAAACATTTGTTTATTCATAAAATGTTTGCCCTGAGTGGGAATCGAACCCACGCCCTACAACTCTCAAGGCCAACTAGCGACACTACCGATGAGCCAACGGGGCTGTCTTGGTTCTTGCAAATCACATCCGAGATAACACTGAAAAACTAAACATTATTCTATGTTATACCACAGAATACATAATAGGTTATACATCTCATATACTATACATATACCTAGTGCTATACTATAGTTATAGTACCATGATAAAGAATAATGTTATACCAAAAAAAATCTGAGTACATAATAATATTTATCTGAATACCTTTTTACCTGACTAGAAGGATAGTAAAGTTTTTATACAAAACTATGCAGCTAATTGTTCAAGTAAAAAATTGTAAACTTAATCTAAAGACACACTTGGAAAATAAAAGTTTGCTCAAATGGTAATATATGTATACAATATATTTTTTATATAAATAATTTGTTGTGTTTAAATAGAGACGAAAATTATTAGCATTTAATGGTAGCGTTACAGGAATGGAACCCGAAATAATTGTACCGTACTATAATAAGATGCTTTTGCTTTCTGTACATTTTTTTATTACTGCTGCACAAAAAAGTTTCCTATCTATCATAGACAAAGTTTCCTATCTATCATAGACAGCGAGTGAAGCATAGTTTATTTTTTTTAAACAGCAAAATCGACATCAATAGCTATTTGAGTTGTATGAAAATTATCTTCTATTCCTATAAACCTACGGAGATTTTTTAAAGATTAAAATGTGATAAATTTGTATGTATATAAATAGTATATAAGTTATTAATTACATGCTTATGTATATGTTATGCATGAATATTATAATATGAAAGTTAAAATACATTTTGTTATGCATATTTGTAATTATTAAAATCGTATGTTATGGGAATAATTTGTTTTAGTACTTAGGTAATTTATCCTAATCTAAGTTTATTTCAGAAAAGTAAACAAGCTTTGTCTATGGGAATATGGGCCGCGGTTGTTCATCAAAAACCTCATATGAGTTTTGGCGGGAACGCGGAAAGAGTCGTGTCGCCCCGTTGTATTTTTTTCCAAAACTAGTGTTTTGTCGAGTGTTTATGCATAAAAATGGTGGTGTTTTATTCATAAAGTGCCGAATCACAAGCGCGAGTGTGGGAAAATGATATGATGTGGTGAAACATGAGTTTTCGTGTTGCTTCCAAAACTCCATCGAAGCTTTATAGTAAAGTCACCATTACTTTACTAAAGCATGACTGGACTTGACTGACACGGACTGTACTTGACCAAGACTGGACTTTGACTTTAACTTTAGCTACGAAGGCACTTATTTGACTTTTGAAACTTGAAAATATAAAAATACTTGACACTGGCAAATGCTAAAACGCGACGCCAAAACCAAAGAAAAAAAACCTCATATATTAGCTGTAGTGAATTATATTTTTAATTCAACGTCATGCATGACCTATTAGATTTTGTACTGATAGTTACTTCATATTTTCACAGAATCTGAACACAAAAAAAATACACTTTCAACGTAAGTTTTCTCTTTATTGTATGTTTCTTCCAGTGAACCACATCAATTTCGTAAAAGGAAATAAATAATTTAATTAATCTATAAGTCAGTGTACGACTAAATTATTTTAGGGGGTTCTAGGCTTGAGGTTGTCAAAGATAAGACTGGCCATCCACCTAAATGAGCCTGGATAGAAAATAAAGCTCGTTCTATACTGACGCAAACTTCTTCAGCCTCTTCTTAAGGTGGTTCGGTTTCCATACAAATATTTTTTTGCCAGTTATGGACAAATGAAGCATAATTTTACAGTGAAATCACAGCTACTGGCATTAATTTTGGTCTTTATTTGCGGTAAATCACAATTGCTTGAATAAAACAGTAGATTATTAGCATAATCCAGGGTTTTATTCAAAAATCATAAATTCATAAATTTGATTTTATGCTTATAATCTACTGTTTTATGCTTCATTTGTCAATAAATGGCAAAAAATTATTTGTATGGAAATCGAACCACCTTAAGCAAATAATGTATGTGCTGTACGTATGCTTTTCAACCATCGCAATAAATAAATATCATAGGACAGGTAAGCAAGGCGTAAGAAGTCCCACTAATATTATAAATGTGAAAGTTTGGATGGATGTTTGTTACTCTTTCACGCAAAAACTACTTAACAGATTTGGATGAAATTTGGTATGGAGGTTGAGACCCTGGACTAGAACATAGGCTACTTTTTATTCCGAAAACAAGTAGCTGGTAAAACTCTCAATTAAAAATGATCCTATTTTTAAGACCTTTTGTTGATGTGTAAAAACTAACTAAAGAGCGTGTCGTTTTGGAGAACTTTTGCAAATTAAGACAAAAACAGATACCTTATAGGGATTTTTTTTCTTCTAAAAAGTGGTGGACTAGACTTTTAATAAATGGCTATGAAATTGCTCCGGGTGTATTTATATTTTCATCAATCCGTGTTTTCTGCATAGTCCGGTGATTAAATTGAATTGTGTAATGACGTTTGTCGGTTAGAATAAAGAAGGGCTTCTTTATTCTAACCTTATAATATAACTCAAAGGAGAATCTAAAATGCAAGCTTCAAAATGGCGACCACCTTTCATCTTTTGCAAATCAAACGCCATACATAAATCAAAAATGAAATAAAAATTTTCAAGTAATTTTTCTACAAAATGCCCCCGCTGTCGCGTTACTGGGAGTTTTACTAACTCTACAGTTATGTGAGATTACCACGAAGATGTTAAAGCAAATATCTACAAACTTGATATGCGAGGCTAATTTTTGATGAAATCCTGCCGCCGAGTAAGTTATACATACACTGGCGTACCTACAAGCTAATTTACCTGGTGGTAGATTTCCTTAGCAGGAATTTGTCTAGGTAAGTGCCACCGCAGTACCAGATATTCTACCGCCAAGCAGTGGTGTGTAAACATTACTGTGTTGGCAGCTAGCGATATTAAACAGTTTTTTTCTAGGTAAGCGTGCTTCATCTTGGACTGCATCCTGCTTAACATCAGGCAAGGTGTGGTCAAACGCGAACCTATTATGTATAAAAAAATAAATAAAAAAAATACTGGGCTGTTGAGAGTAACCATCGAAAGTAATGAGCGCCAAAGCAGCGATGCCCCGGACTTTGTTTTGCAACTCAAAGTTCTGTGTATTGATTCAATGGTCATGGACATGCGTTATCTCTTAACATTGGAAGCGCGTATCGTTCTTCTCATTACTTTGAGACATTCGATTGTTAGTCTTGACAGCCCTGTAATTTCGCTAGCTGCAGTACCCTTCTAACCCGAATACAGTAATATTTGCAGAATGTCTGGTTATGCGGTTATACCTATTTTGACGACCTCCTGCTAAGGAGATCTACCACCAAGTAAAAGTTATTTTGATGCTTTATTTGGTTAACTATCAATAATTATGATAGAGAACATGAATTCTGAAACTTTTATATTTAATATTTAAGATAAATATGTATTTTGATTTTTCTATCTACGTACGTACGCATACGTTTTTTTTAATTCAAAATGGGTTTGTGTTTTACAACACCTGTCTGAGGTCTAAGATGGAACACGATTACTTGGAGGAAATCTATTTATTCTGGATTTGAAGACACTCAAATAACTGTTAGGCCTTCAAAAATGACTAATGATGGTATGTCTTCAAAAGCAAGCTTGATTGAGTCAGCTAGTTGTCCACAGAACTGCAGCATAGGCATGGCTGAAACGGCGGGGATTATCGTCTTCGCACTCTGGTACATTGCCATTGCAGTCAACTATGCTATGTAAGCTACACTTTTCATAATTTACACATTAGTTAGTTATCTATCATATGAAAAATGATTCCCAATTTTGTCTATTTATTGAACGAATTCATTTTTTTAAATCTGATCTAATTTTTTATGTATTAATTCCGTTCGCGATATTATACTTTTTTTCTGATTGCGTGTTTTTCTCATATTTTTGTTAGGCGTTTATCAACATCGCTAGTTTTGTAAGCCTTCTGACTTGTTGTAATTAATAGTGTTTTAAATAAATTTTCACAAACAATTACAAAACCATTTAGCATATTCTTATATTATGATTCTTTCTTAGTTAACGCGTCATTCCAAGGAAAGTTAATTTGCACTTTTAATAATTATGTAAACTAAGTAACGCCAAAAGCCTTAACCTAAGTAAAGAATCCTATAAGATGATTTTTTTCATAACTTATTTGGAGCCGGTTTCTTATGCATTGTCTGTCAGGAATTATCATAAAATATGTAATATGTATATAAAGAATTAAAGATAAATGTTTGTTTGTACTTTATGCGCTGCCGTACCTACCGTTCATCTAATCGCGATGAAACTTAGTCAACTTATTGCTGTCAACCTAACCTTTCTCGTGAAGTGCACTTCACGAGAAAGGTTATAGGCAAAGTATTTTTTTTTTAGCAGCAACGCACCGGTTTTCCACTAGTAGGTATAGGTAGGTAGTAAATAGATTCCGAATGACACTTACTTTCCTTCTTTTATTTATGGATAGATTGCTCGACCTGACACTCAATGGCATAAAAACTATAGTAAACATTTGTTTTTTTTTTTTTTTTTTTTAATGTAAAAGTAATGAGACGATCGAGACGCTCTCCTGATGGTAAGAGATAACGCCTGTCCATGTCCATTGCAGCAATACACTGAACTTTAAGTAACAAAACAAAGTTTACTGCCACGTTATTGAAATTGTTAGTACCTACGTATAGTTTCCAATTACTATGGTAGAGTGAAAACCAAGCGCCTGTAAGTAATAAATATGAGCTTGTAACATTGATGGGCCATTGGCTTCGTGAGCTTTCAGGCGTATATCGTAAAATATCGATTACCCAACACGCATTTACTGTTGAGCTGGCTATTCGTATCGACTCGTAAAATATGAATTGCTCACCCTTTCGTAAGCATATAGTAGATACAATAACACTTTGTTGTCACCATAAGGGTAATTAAGTACTACTAAAATAATAAGTAAGTTACATAAATCATAATATAAGCTCAACAGGCAGTCCTCATGTCAAGTAGTAATAAAGATTATTTTATTTGTGAGTAGAAACTTATCTTGGAAGCCAAACGTTATTATACTTTGCACGATTATGATTTGCTACCTACTATATATATATTAATCCAGGGAATACACTGTCTCCATGCTAAATATTATCCAAACTTATTTAACCGTTACAAAGTGAAAAAGTAACTAACTTCGCATTTCTGTCTAACACAAGCTGCGCTCCGCGGTGTTACCTGCTGTTCTCACGTGAACACTACATTTTTCCGGGATAAAAAGTAGCCTATGCTTTAATCCAGGGTGTCAGATAACTCCATACCAAATTTTATCAAAATTGGTCCTGCCGTTTGAGCGCGAAGAGGTAACAAACATTATACACAAACTTTTGCCTTTGTAATATTAGTATGACTAGTTCGATTAAACTTTAGAATATTTTTGCTTGGTTAAATCAGTATATAGAGAGATAAACTTATTAGCTGAGTAGGTATAATGGTAAAGTGGAGCTTATCTATTTTAGGAGATACCAGATATGACAAAGCGTTTTGATTCCACATTTTTCATTCGCACAGCGAGGTTGTGGAACTCTCTGCCGGAGTCTGTGTCTGTTAGGTACAATATTGGCGTCTTCAAATCTAGAGTAAATAGGTTTCTTCTAGGTAAGCGTGCTCCATCTTAGACCACACTACTGTTTAATATCAGGCAGAGTGTGGTCAAACGCGAACCTATTTTGAATAAAAAATATATACATATATATGAACAAATTATAAGAGCACAATGATATTTTTGCCTAACACGTGTCATTATTTATACAAGTAACTAGGTAAGTGTTAAAAAGGTTTCACCGAGTAGCCCAAGTCTATAAAGGAAATGTCCAAAGAATTTATAAATATAATCTGAAATACGTGTAACGGCACGTAGCAACACCATTTCAACTTCTATTTTAACATATTTTTCTTTCACAAAGATGAAAACTTGTAAACAGAACTGCCGGAACTCCGCTGAAGATGGAACATTACTATAAATACGAATGGGCTGACGCTTCTGTTGCTCATAAATTATCTCCGACGTTACGTGTGCCGTCAAAACGTCAGCTGAGAATAATGGCTTGACAAGGATTCGTTACGGTGGCGGTCTGTTAATGAACTAAAACCAAAGACGTGATCAGAGGGCCTGGTAGTTCATTGAAATATTAGATTTTTTAGGCTAAACGTGCATTTTTATTTTTTACAAAGTGTAAAGTCAAATTCAAGTTTGTGGGGTTGCAACTCTTGTCCCACGGCTGCCATCTTGGAAAAATGGGTACCAATGGTTTATCTGACAAATGATAACAAATAATACAAATGGTTTATTCTCACAAAAAGAATATCGATACATTTATTGTTGCAACTAAAATTCTGTACAACTTTGCTCAAGTAACTTTTACTTGTAGAACCAAAAATAACAAAGTTATAAGCGAAAATCGATAAAAATTTGAGTTTTTATTAGTCGTAAACTATTTTTTTTATCATTTTACAAAAAAATTATATCAGACCATTTTTATAGAGGGGTTTTTTCATCATAAACTTTTTTAATTTTTAATTAATTAATAAAAATATTAAACAGATAGTCAGTACGTACGTATCTTTGAGAGTAAAGAGAAAAGGACCACACAGACGCTGGAAAGATGTATTTAGACAAAATCAGTGACAAAAATAAGAGACAAGAAGTAGAAAGTTATGGTCTAAGCCGGAGGAGGCGGCAACTATACAAATGACTTTTAATCAATAATATAATTAAAATAAATAAAATTTATACAATCAAATTATACATTGACGTCGAAAAAAATATACTAAATATTGACGCCATAAATAATTAATTTATACATGACCTTGCACAACGACAACTTACATAAATATATTTTTTTTACTTTACCTTCCTATTGATCTAGAGCTTTCTTTAAAGCAAAATATTTGACGGAGCCCTAAAGTAATCAAACACTGTTTTACGTGTGTTTTTTATTGTCAGTCTAGTCAGTGTTGAACTGTTGACTAAGTATGCTCCTAGCTGAAATGTCGTGCTCTCATATTACACATTCCTCTACATTCTCTACTCTTTTAGTTATTTTGTTAACTTTATGTTGGAATATTTGTATGTACGAATATAGTAACTCTTTGTTTTTTTTTCATAATGACCAGTATTTCGCGTAGCCCTCACAGAGGCCTTGCGGACCCCTAGGATTCCGCGAAGCACACTTTGAGTATGTCGGGTCTAGAGAAACAATGTTGGTCATACGCAGGCGTAATCTCTAACGATCAGGAGAGCAAAAGATTTGCAGACGAAAATCAAACGAAAATTATACCTTCCTTCTTCCTTAGACGTCTACCTCCTTTTTTCGGCCGCAGAAATGTCCAAAGAATTTCATTTCCGCTGCGACGAACCTCTCAAAACCTTGAGTTTCTACCCTCAGGGCTGGCACTCATTCAGTCAGATCTAGGTCACCCCGCCACTGGTTACGTAAGGCAGCTAGGGGGTGGGAGCCACCCCTACTGGGAGGTGACCTTTTCACGCTGACTTGACGCATTTGTTATGAAACGCTGACGCGTTCGATACTTAGGTATTTCCGAACGGAAATGCGCAGCTGTTCATAATGATAAGAATTTTTTTTTCTTTTTCTACCATAGAACGTTCATATATTGTGCCAGTTCTCAAGTTTTCTTCACAAGTAGGTATTATTGATGGGGTTTTACATAACCGTAAAAAACCTAAGAGCTAACGTTCATGGATGGATATGCGAAATGACAATTATACTTTTTCTTGTAATTAAAATCATCTTTAGATTTCATCTTCTTTATGTATGAAGGTTAATTTGCCATAATACTGTTTCGCAATACTTTGCTTCGCTCAGTGCTTCAACACATTTGCTGTAGGAGTCATAAACTTTATTATTTATAAACGTACAATTTAAACTACAAGTTGTCCCAATTTTTCCACCCAGGGAAAAAGTAATATCAGACAACAACAATAACGCAGGCAATACAATACAATACAATACAATAGATATAATAAATAGGGGGACGATTAATCGATGTATTTAAATTTGTACTTTTAGTCACTTATTACTTTTAACGTGCCCGACACAAAGTATCCTAGTTATTTTTTCTTGGGTAACTAATAGTAGTTACTGTCTGGAATATACCGAGTTCATTCATGCGTGACAGATTTTTATCATTTTCGCTTAACTGGCCATAAAGGTACTAGATATACGTAAACCATTGGGTAGGACTGTTACCACAAAAAGCGTATATTATATCTACCTATATTAAGATATCACAAAAACAAAAAACTTTGCTGATTTTACAAAAGAGTTTTTATGGGTTTTGGCTGGTATCAGCATTTTTCTAATTGGCTGCATACCATGCAGTTTTTAATTTGCATTAGTAATACTGTTGTGTAACAAATATTTACGCTGTATACCAAATTACAACCTACTAATATTATAAATGCGTATTTTTATGAGTATGGATGTATAGATGGATGTTTGTCTTTCACGCAAAAACTACTGAACGGATTTGGATGAAATTTGGAGGTAGCTGAGACCTATATAGACTTTTTATTCCGAAAACGTAATGGGTAACACCGCGGGGCGCAGCTAGTAAGAGATAAATGAATGCCACTATACTTTATTGCCATCTTAACATTTTGTCCGACATTTGCATGAAGCTGATATTTTGCTAAATGACTTGCAATCCCTAAAAAGTATGTGTGTGTAGTTAATGAGCGCCTATACCTACCTACAATGATGTCTAGGCTATCACTGTATACGTATAGTCGCTTTGTTTCGTTTATCCAAAGCACTGTAACGGTCATATTTATTTAGGCGTTATCTGTTATCATCACCAAAGCGCTTTATTCATTTTAATTACATCTATCTATACTTATAATAAAACTGGTTGAGTTCAAATTCTGTATGTCTGTCTATCTGTCTATGTTTAGTTAGCAATAATTCTTTAACGCGGAGTCCGATTTCAATTAATCTTTTTTTTTTTAATCCAGGAAAGTAAAGTTTTAGGTTGTTTAAAAATGTCCAGCATTAATATTCACAATATAGACGTCCAAAATAACTGACCCGGAATGTAGAGGAAACTTTGAGTTCACGGCTCATAAAAAACTGGCAGTTGGACAAGCGAAATTATTTAGTGTGCGCGTCCTCATTCGTGCAGACTGAGTGGTTAGCCCTATTGTCAAAGTCGGGCCACCCTAAAGACATGTGATAGACACAGTGGCGTAGCGTGCCTTGGCGGGGCCCTGTATCAAAATTAGTTGGGGGGATGGAAATGAAGGATAAAGATTTCTCACAAAAGAAACAATAATGCTTGTATTAAATTAAAATAAATATTTATTGATATATGAACATGTTTTTCTCCCGGGAAGCACAAGATTAAGTGGACATTGTGGATAACATTTTACTAGTTTTCGCAATTTTACACAAATTTTAGGAGCCCCTGTAGCCCGGGCCCCCGTATCAGTAGCTCGGGCCCCGTATCATTGATACGGCTGATATGGTGGTAGCTACGCCCCTGGATAAAATCAAAAATCAATTTCAAATGTTTTGAATAATATTGAAGGCGTTACTTACACGTACTACGTTACGTTAGTTTACTTGGTGGTAGATCTCCTAAGCAGGAGGTCGTCTAGGTAGGTACCACCGCAGTACCAGTTATTCTGCCGCTAAGCAGTAGTGTGTAAACATTACTGTGTTCCGCTTTGAAGGGTACTGCAGCTAGCGAAATTACTGGGCTGTTGAGACTAACCATCGAAAGTCTCAAAGTAATGAGCGCCAAAGCAGTGATGCCCTGGACTTTGTTTTGTTACTCAAAGTTCTGTGTATCGCTGCAATGGTCATCGACAGGCGTTATCTCTTACCATCAGGACGACGTCTCGTTCGTCTCATTACTTTTTACATTTTTTTTAATGGTTGACAGGCTAGTTGTTTGACCACAGCTCACCTGATGTTAAGTGAAGGTGTGGTCGAAGATGGTAAAGCACACCTAGCGTGGAATGGAACTGGCTCTCAAGTGAGGCTGCCGGAACACACCGTTAGATGCTTGGCGGCAGATTTTCAACTTGAGGGTGGTAGCTAGCCAGCCGAGTACTAGAAAGTACCCTACCACCATGCTATGGTTTCCTCACGATGTTTTCCTTCACCGGCAGCTCAAGCTCATTGTTGGGGTTTGAACCCACGCCCTTCAGCATGCGAACCTACCGCGCTAACCACTAAAAAAAAGTTGTAATAGTACACACCATTAAAAAAAAAAGTTGTAATAGTTGGTGAGCGTAGTCTCCACATTTCGCAAACGTAATAGCGGGTACAGCAAATGTGAAACGTTTAAACAGATTACGCAATTAACAAAGTTGTATGCATCGATGCAATGTTTACGAGTGCATGTATTGTGTATTTGAACACCGATACCAGTAAGTTGAAAACAAATATCTTTCACACACCAACAAATATTTGTAAATGTATAACTAACATTGCAGCGATGCAGTGAGAGTTTGTAAAGGGATAAGCGAGCCTTGAAGGGGTAACACCCGCAGGAACTTGGCCTTGAATAGGTACGACTAGTAAGTACCGCAGAGATAATGCTATATAGAGATACAAAGACTCTTGTATAAAAACTTCCCTCCAAACATCACAATATTATGATAATGCTAGCTTTTTAGATGTATTTTGTAATAATTTTTTTATAATCGGAATTTAATTTTCAACTCCACATTAGTATATTCGTCGATTTTTTTATGATTGACAAGCTATATGATTGATCACACCTCACCTGATGTTAATTGACGGTGTTGTCGAAGATGGTAAACATACTTAGCCTGGAATGAAACTGACTCTAAAGTGCGGCTGCCGAAACACACCGTTAGGTGCTTGGTGACAGATTATTTATTAACCTGAGGGTGGTAGCTAGACAATCGAGTACTAGAAAGTACCCTACCACCTCGCTATAAAGTCACCGGTCTATTGAGATTTATCATCGAATGTCTCAAATAAATGAGCGCTAAAGCAGCGATGGCCTAGACTGCAGACTGCAATTGTCATGGACATGCGTTATTTCTTACCATCAGGACAGCATTCTATTCGTCACAAAAACATTCTAGACTATTGTTACAATAAAATAAACGTAATGGGATATTCCGAACACTATAGTTGATAAAATATGTAAAAACATGTAACAATATGTAATTGATGTTGCATGCGTAAATATTTAAGCGTTGTATCTTTGAGCATCTGTATAAAACATCATCTCTGCGGCAAGTACTTAATTATGTATGCCATACAATTGATCTCGTATGGTATGCCGCCATTGTTGCCTCGTTCTATAAATATCTGGTTGTAACCTACGCCAATGGCGATTACATTATGTTACCAATATGAGGTCGATTATCCTGTATGAAATACTTCGGCATTTATGGAATCTACAATCTCTGAAAGCTTATTTATTTATGAAGTCCGCCAACACAGTGTACCTACGCCAATAGGTACCTATTAAAAAAAACTTGTATTTGAAGTAACAAAATGTCAAGTTAAGTGTCACAGTAATTATAGGCGAAGACTGTGCAGTTAAAAATAATAGAAGTTAAAAATTAAGCTTGTTACGAGAGCGGGAAAACCAGAAAAAGAGCTGTGATCAAATACAAATAAGTAGCTTGATTTAGTTTTTTTTTTATGATTGACAGTCTAATGTCAAACAAAAAAATTACGCGTTTGGAATAATAAGTGATATTGGCGACAGATAAAAGAAAAAAATAACAAATCGTACAAATGTACGAGAGTTTCATTTCGTACAATCTCCGTTATTTCTTTTCTGACTCCATTCAAGTCTAGAATGAAACATCGCTTTCTTAAAGTCATATAATAATGGTTTCATCCAGCTCTACAAAAATACTTGCTCTAAATGAACCCTGAAATTAAAAAAAAAATATTGTAGCCCGTAGAGCGAAGCAAGACGAGGGTAACTCGCACGTTATACTTAACTTTTATCCATGAATAAAGACCACCGGATGTGGCTGAAAATCTGAGTATACCATTATTTAATTATATTGACATAATTATTTTATACGTGACATAGTTATTTTTTCATTGTATTGACATAATATGTCAATACATTATAAATATAAATATTTATGATTTTAGTATTTTTAAATATGAAAGGAAAAATGACCTGTAACTTTGGTGTTATTAATAAAAGATTTGTATTTTTATTTGTACCATACATAAGTAAAACCAACAATGTGTCAAAACTATAGTAAAGTATAGTATAGTATTTTCCCCTGTATAGAAATACAGGGGAAAATTCCTAAAAATAATCGAGGTTCAGAAGGCTGTACTGTTCGCAAAGATAGTTTAGGTATAGGGATGTCGTTTGCCCTAACGCGGTTATGCAACCAGCCGCCTTTGCTCGAGCCTCGCTCGATACCAAGTGACCTAAATTCAGAATGTTGCTTTTGATACTTATTTCAGACATAGGTAGGTACAAACTCTGCATGGGTATATTATAACTGCATACTATATGTACAGATACACGATTGCATGTAGAAAATAAGTTATTTAACCTAGTGGCTACGTATTTTTTTACTAATTTATTATTAAACAATGTATTGACAGCCCTGTTGGTTCATTGTTCAGAATGTCTGCTTCAAGAGCTGTAGGGCGTGGGTTCGATTCCCACACAGGACAAACATTGTGATGTATAAACAAATGTTTGTTCTGAGTCTGGGTGAACTGTAGGTATGTATTATAAGTAGGTGTGTATTTACAAAAAATGTATATTTAAGTATTCTATCAGTTATCTGACTTCCATAGTACAAGCTTTGCTTAGTTTGGGGTCAGATGTCGCTATATGTAATGTCCGGCGATATTTATATAAATTAATAATGTAATTATTTTGCATGCAGTGAAATTATTAGTATATTAATTAGATTATCTTTAGAAAAAATATAAATTGTAAACTAGTTATGTTTATGACGTTTCTTAAACTTAACTAGGTACTTTTTTTTCCTAATTTTGAAACATTGTACCTACTCGTACAATGTTTCAAGTTCGAAATTTTACACGTTGACTTTGACAGAAGAAAACATCTAGAGAAGGGCACAGACTAAAATATATTCTAAAGCGTGTAATAATTATATCGTAACTATTAGCATGTCGCCTATGATATTAGGCCAATTCACTAAAACCATTAATGATCAGACACCGTCAGATAGTAATTTAAGAAGCTATAAACTTGGGTATTTGCCATCTCCATCTAGATTCTAAATGATATTCGAGTCGTTAGCGGGGAAAATACATGAACGTAGCCAAGTTTCGTAATATAGGTGTCTGCCAATAGTTATGCTCTTTAGGTTTACCTCTTTTAACCTTAATCCTATAGAAGGAACATCTAACTTCGCAATTTGTCGACCAGATGGGTCAGCGTATCAATTTGTGAGATCTACGCACTTTGTTCAAGCTAACCTACATAGCCTTGAACATCGTCGTAGAGTTGCTTGTTTATCGGTTTTTTATTGGATTCATTTCGGAAAGAGTGCTTCAGATCTGCATGGTCTAATTCACCCATGCCCATTATTATATCGGAAGGTCGTGAGCTCGTAAAAGCGACATCGTTTCATGGTTGACGTTCTAAAAACTCGTACAAAACGATTTGATTCTACTCTCGTAGTACGAACAACAATTGAGTAGAATACGCTACCAGAGTGGATGTTACGTGATAAAAGCAGTCTGGGTGTATTCAAAATTCAAGTCAAGATTGAATCGGTATCTTCTAGGCAAGTGTGCTCCATCGTAGACCGTATCTTCACTTAACATCAGGTAAAACGGCAGTAATATACAAACCAATTTGATATATATGTATATAAAAAGTGAGCAATAGAAAAAATTATGGAGAGATGGATAGCTCCCTTCACGGGAGTGAATTTAAACTGCTTTTGTTTTCGTACTAACGTAATTCTGGTAAATGAATATGCTCAAGCCACTGTTTTGAATAAAGATGACAAGGCACAATCTGATTGATAATACTTTTACGCTGATTATGTCGACCTTGACGGCAGTATAAAGCAAATAAATTATGTGCCCTAACAATGTATGCGAGCTTCAGGGCAATCAATATCAGTGTTTTCGAAAGAAAGTCCCGTCGAATTTCGTGCTACAATGCTTGTATCGATCAACCTTGACTTGTACGACGAAGCGTTGTCTTGTGTTGATACTATGTAATGATAATTTGTGATTATGAATGAAATTTGAGTCTTTGCCTACAAAGTGCTAGCAGTAGTATGTAAACATTGCTAGCAGTAGTATGTAAACATTGTGTACACAGAACTGTTGAGACCAACTATCGACAACCTTAAAGTAATGAGCGTTAAAGCAGTGATGCCCTGGGGCTTTAATTTGCTACTCAAAGTAATGACTCAAAGTATTGTTGGCTCATTGGTAGTATGTCTGCTTCAAGAGCTGTAGGACGTGGGCTCGATTCCCACACAGGACAAACATTTGTGGTGTTTTTCACAAATTGGACAAATGTTTGTTCTGTGTCTGGGTGTGCTGTATGCATTATAAGAATGTATTTACAAAAAAAAAAGTATTCTATCAGTTATCCGACTTCCATAGTACAAGATTTGCTTAGTTTGGGGTGAGATGGCGCTGTGTGTAATGGTCTCATTACTTTAACATTAAAATTAGTATCAACTAATATATGATCACTACCACCGCAGACCAACAAGAGCAAAAGTGAGAAATCAATTCTTTTTCAGTCTCTATCGTTGGCCTGATGGAGCCTTCTATCGTGGTTTGCGCGAATCATCGATCTTGTTTCTCCTGTCATTTTGCATTGTTGCAGTTGTCGATTGAAGTGTTTCATATTTGTCGGGTGGTGAGTCTCATTGTCAGACATTCGAATGAATTCTAAAATCTCGGCGCAATCAACATTCTCTAATCTCGTTGGCCGATCTCCAAGCGATTCGACCAATGTTTACGATGACTGCTTGCTGGCAGGGCACGGCAGCGCTAGAACGCAGATCGCTCCACAATGTTGCTTTACAGGCACAAGTTTGAGGCAATAGCGTTTATTCAATAGATAATTGCATCCACTACTACTTGATGTTTGATTATACATATAGTTGACTTGTTTTTGAGTGGAGACCGCGAATCGGCAAACGTTGTGTGTAGCTGGCAGTAGCCAGCTGAGTAGGCTAGCGACCAACCTCAGGTCGAAAGTCTGCTGCCAAGCACCTTACGGTGTGTTTCGGCAGCCTCACTTGAGAGCCAGTTCCATTCATGGCTATGTGGGCTTTACCATTTTCGACCACAACTCAGGTGTAAAACAAAACTAGCTTGTTAAAGAAACGCGTAAGCTTGTTACTGGTGCCACAGTTTTAACTTACAACGTCTACAGGAACGAGCTAGATGTGAGCGATAAATCGACTGAAACATTCGAGTGGACGTGTAATCGTACATTTCTCGATATCCAACGTTTAGCTGGTAAACACCAGGGTCTCGTATCCGCTCTATTAGTTGAGATAATCGATTTTAATTTGTATGTTTACTCGTTGAAACTGAGGATATATTCATCAACGTGTTTGGACGTACTCTGTTTATTTTTGTAGTAGGTATAGGTTACGGTTGGTCGCTATGGCTCTAGATTTTGTTGTTTTACTTCAGCTATGGATACCGCTGCTGTGGTCAATGGCAAGTGTTATCTTTTACCGTCACGATAGTATGTTGTTCATCTTTTGTTTGTGTCCAGTTCAAACATTTATGTGAAGAACATTGATGTTTGTTCTGTGGCTAATGTTTCTGTATGTGTGTGCCGTAAGTATGTATTTTTTGTATGATTAATGAGTAGGCTTGCGTTTGATCGCCATAGATCGCGTAAGAGATAACGCTTTTGCAGCTTTTGCAGACCATTGCAGCGATACACAGAACTTAGCTCTATGTATTAGGAACTGCGTTATTTCGATTCCCACCTAAGACAAACATTCTTATGATGAATTTTCATGTTTGTTTGTATTGAATGGGCTCCGAAATTACTGGACCGATTTCAAAAATTCTTTCACCGTTGGGAATCTTCTCTATCCCCGGGTGGCATAGGCTATAGACTTTTTATTCCTGTATTTCCACAGGAACTGGAACTGTGCGGGTGAAATTGCGAGGCGTCTGCTAGTAGATAATATTGTTCTTTGTTCACACAAATCGTTACTTTCCGTCGAGTGAGTGTAAAGCTCATTTTTGAAACTAAAAAATCTTAACACTTCCCTCTTTTTACACACTGAAAAGTCCTAGAAACAAAGGTACATTTTGTAGCCAAAAAGCTAGAACTCAACTGTTTTCCAATAATTTTTTTTTTTTTGAGCGTGAAAATTTATCATAAGTTGCCATTGTCACCAATCGCTATATTGTTTGTGACATTAGGGCCGGCCTATTACAGGAACTCATTTGTTAGTGTACTTTTGTTAGTCACCCGTTTAAAATTCAATTACATGCACCGGCTGACCTCCTTCACGGAACGTGCATTTTACATAAAAACGCTGAAAAAAACCAACTATGAGATTAATCATGAAACGCCTCGGGTTGACGCCATTCCAACCTTAATTCCTATGCATTTAGAAGAAAGAGGCAGGTGACGCAATCGTTGTGGAAAACTCATGATGGGTGAACGAAATAGACGCGTAGTTCATTTCACGTCTACAAAATTTACTTAGCCTCCAGAAATAATTATCCGCAGACGCAAGGTTGGACTTTTATGATTATCCGAGATTATGGTTAATGGTGTTTTAACGCGCTGCAAGGTATTATGGCAGCTAATACGGCCTTAATTCTATCTATGATCGAGAAAGCCATTAAACTGCCTAAAGTGGATTAAAAAGTAATTTCAGATACTTTGCGTGGTAACAATCTGTACCTAGCGATTAGATCGGTGATCGATTTAACAGCTAGGGAGGTCCCTAGCTGTTGAAAACGTATGAAATTTCAAGATCACGAGAAAAATTTAGATCGGTAGTTGAAATTAAGACAACCGTTAGTAGAAGAATAGTAGATGTTAATGTTATTAAATGTACACATCTGTATTCGCGGAGATATGAATACCTAAGTAAGTATAATTTATCTAACTACATGGTGCCGAAGGTGACACAAATAGATTAATTGAATATATTATGTGGTCAGAAAATGGTATTAGATCAAAAGGTACAATCAAACAGCATATTTTTTGGTATTAAAGTTTTTTTTTGTAGGCGACAGACATGGTGTGTAACCACAGGTATCTGATGATAGTGTGGTTGATGATGGTAAACACGTAGAAAGGCTTTCAAGTGAGGGTAATAATGTGCCGGAACACATCGTTATTGATTTGCATAAAGATTTAGGGAGATCAATTTTTGTTGCTCCGTATTTAGCACGGTCGGGTCACACGTCAAAGGGTTTTAAACACAATGAGCTTGAAACGCTGGTGAAGGAAAAAATCGTGAGGAAATCATAGCATTGTGGTAGGGTACCTACTATCTAGTATTTGGCTAGCGACGAACCTCAAAAAGTTGAAAGTCTACCGCCAAGCACCTCCGACCACATCGTCAGCCTCGTAAATCGTCGTCACCTAAGATCAGAGGAGCTGTGATCAAACGCCTAGCCTGCCTCTTATAAAAAAATATTACGATGCATTTTGGACAGATTGCAGTAATACCTGTTAAATTACTATGGCAATGAAGGTCTTTCGTTCGACCTTGTAGAAACAGTTTGCGATATCTCCTACTATATAACCTACAACCCCACCATTAAATCGTACAAACTGCTCGTCGACTCCGTTTTGAACTGCCGATTTACGGGACAACATTGCTCGTTGCCAAAACGCACGTTTATCCGTTTTATTGATACGTGGGATCGCATTGTTCTACGATTTTAATGATACTAGCGACCTGCCGTAGAATGTAGATACTCATAAGGTGCATATGCATCTATAATCTTTTTTCTTTTTTTTGACATCGGTCTAGGCATGCGTTTGGCCACAATCTCACCTGGTGAAAAGCGACGATGTGGCCGAAGATGGAGCTTTGTTGTTATTTGATGTTAGTTTAAAAGATCGAAGAGTACAGACGGCGCGGCAAGCGACGTTGTTTTATACTATGTAGCGATACTTCCTGCCATTATACCATTATACTCGTAACAAGCGTTAAGTCTCGCAAAAGATCAAACCGAGTCTAGTTTAGATTAAAAAAAGAACAAAATAGGTTTTGGCAAAGTAAGTTTCTCATTTGTCTTCACTCCTCCGTGGACATATGCACATTTCGATATAAGTACATGTGTGAAAATTTTTGTGCACACGTTTCCTAAAACATTAATTTGATGAAAAGCTGGATTGTAAGTACTACCTAACTAGGTACATAACCGAAACGAGACCAATAAATAACTTTATAAGCATAATAGATACATGTATTCACATGCAAAGTAAAGTAATAAAGTATTTTTTGCGTGTATTTTATTGTTCGTAGCCGTTCCCGTTCAGTCTATTACGTTTTATTCCAGTCTATAGTTGCTTGAAAGATATCGCTTTTAGTGATAAGGCCGTGGCATTTGCTCATAAGGTTTCTGTAATTGATTTTTGAAATGAAACATCAATTTGCGCGCCTTAACAGTAAGACCGACTCGTATGCCGTGACGACAAACGGCGTGACGCTCTCTTATGCCGTCATGCCCCCTTGTGTATAGGCGCGTTCGCGTATATTATACACTTTATTCCTTCCCTGTGAGTCTGCCTTATGCTCCGTGACGGCCAACGTTTTCTGTTTTCGTTTCTAACTTCTGGTGTACATTAATGTTATACGACGCTAAAATCGTGCCACTACGACCTACGTGCATCGTCGTGTCTGATAAACAAATGTAAACGAACCCTATGAATGTTTATGGCGGTCCTAGTATCAGCGGTCGGTATGCTTTGCGTGCTGACAACCCGAGATTTACCATCGACCTTGGTGTCATAATGCCCATTTCTATTTCCATCCCGTTTGATGGTAAACCGAACGAAACTGGGGTCACCCTGAAAATTTAGTCGGAGTTGAAATTCGTGTTTCGAATCTGCTTACTATAGCGTCCAATAAAAACTCTTACGCGAACTCTGAAATAAATACTAATTTATTTAAATACTTTTGTTAAATTTTTTAGTGTTTTGGTATTATTAGAATGATACCTAAAATACGTGGAAAATCGTTCTACGAAATTATTTATAATGGATGGTCTACCGTAATATTGAATGATAATTGAGTTGGCTAGCGACTAGATTTTGGCATTGGAGATCTATTTAAAGATTAGAATAGAAAATAAATAAAATAAGATCATTTAGAGTGCTTTAAGCTTATTTACTTTATGTGAAAGTAATCGAGACAGAACTCACCGCTCTCCAGGTAGTAAGAAAAACGTTTATCCATGATAATGGTAGCGCTACTCAGAATTTTGAGTAATAAAACTAATCGCTACTTTGGCGTCATTAGAATAGAATAGAATATAACTTTATTATACACCAAAACAAATCACAACAACATGCAAATATGAAACATAAAAATAAAAATATTCGCGATTAGCGACCGATTTCTTCCAGACAAACATTAGGTAGGTACTTTGTTAATAACTCTGTAATTTGCACAAATAGTCTAGTACACAATCATGCCATGTTATTGCAAAATGTATAGAATCTGGATCAGAAACAACATCGCCATTTAGTTCATCATTATCAGCCTTTTATAGTCTACTGTTGGACATTGCGGCTTTTCGCTTACATCCGCCGCCAGCTGTCTTGCGTATATCGTCATTTCATCGAGTGTCAGGGCGTACTACGCTACGTTTACCAATTCGCGGTCTCCAGTCTAGAACACGTCTGCGGTTAGCGGTAGCGCGTTGCCTATTCGATTATATAATTTTACTTTTGCCTTAACATCAAATTTGTTCTGATTATATTCGAACATTGATATGTTAATGATCTAAAACTCAGTTTAAGCATGATTACACAATATTTTCTCCGAGCTTTATAGTGTATAAATAATCCAAATTACCAAACAGTTCTCTTACGCGATCGTTACATTTGTAAATATTTACGTGATTCCCCATACTTACATATTGTTATGGCGACAGAAATGTTGAGAACTATTTTTTTTATGGCTAGACTTTTGACTACAGCTCTGCAAGTGCAGATGGTAAACACACCTAACCTGGAATGGAACTGGCACTCAAGTGAGGCTGCCGAAACATACCGTTAGACGCTTCGCGGCAGATTTTCAACTTGAGGGTGGTAGCTAGCCAGCCGAGTACTAGAAAGTTACCATGTTACTATACTATGGTTTCCTCACGATGTTATCCTTCCCCGGCAACTCAAGCTCATTAGGGTGTGAACCCACGCCCTTCAGCGCTAACCACTAAGCTATCATCGCTACATAATCTACAAAACCAGTTCCATTCTAGGCTAGGTGTGATATCATTATTTTGTAGCGATGATAGCTCAGTGGTTAGCGCGGTCGGTTCGCATGCCGAAGGGCGTGGGTTCAAACCCCAAGAATGAGCTTGAGCTGCCGGTGAAGGAAAACATCGTGAGGAAACCATAGCATGGTGGTAGACTACTTTCTAGTACTTGGCTGGCTAGCTACCACCCTCAAGTTGGAAATCAGCCGCCAAGCATCTAACGGTGTGTTCCGGCAGCCTCACTCGAGAGCCAGTTCCATTCCAGGCTAGGTGTGCTTTACCATCATCGACCACACCGGCACTTAACATCAGGTGAGCTGTGGTTTATAATTACAATACGCCAAATGTAATAATTGTTATTATTTAAGTAATGAGAGAAAGATAGACAGAAAGATCCAATACGCCGATTTTAGCTAAAGTGATACATTTTTATTTGAAGTTGTTCTACAAGTCACGACTTCCCCTTTGAGTTAAATTTGACTCAGACTGCAAGAATGTCGGTTATCACGCGAGCGGAAGGTTCCATTACGAATCTGACTAATCCGAATGAAGACAGATTGCATATGCACTGGTTTATTCGCTCTATCCTCATGATAGGTTACATCAAGTTGCTTCTAATCAAAGATGCTTTACCTATAAGACATATCAATACAAAATAAAAACACTATTAATAATATCGATATCTTTTCCAATGGTTTGCTTTCTTTCAAACGTTCTATAAGGCCCTTGACACCATGAATTATTATATCTTTTTTATTTAGAATTTATTATGATTTTTATATTGTTTAAATTTAATTTAATTTGTAATATTTAATTTGACTTATTGAACTATCTATTTAGCTGAAATATCCTAATTTTTGAAAATAATTGTTAACTTATTGCACGTCGTCGTCACCGATAATTGCTGTAACATCTAGTTTTGTTTTTTTGTGTTGGTGACCGCTGTGATTGTTGTGATGTATGTAGTGTTGGTGATCCAAATAAATAAATAAAATAAAAGTTTCAGATTTAATATAAACACGACAGAGTTCGTTTGAATCCTAAATTTACATAACTGCTTTTTGCTGGAGTATGTGTTTGCCGAAAAGTACAATATAAGTGTCTTCAAATCAAGAGTAAACAGGTTCCTTCTAGGTTAGCGTGTTCCATCCTAGATCGCATCGAAGCTTAACATCAGGCAGAATGTGGTCAGCATCAATGCGGTCAGCAATGTGTAGCATTTAACGGTGTGCTCCGGCAGCCTCACTTGAGAGCCAGTTCCATTCCAGGCTAGGTGTGCTTTACCATCTTCGACCACACCTTCACTTAACATCAGGTGAGCTGTGGTCAAACATCTAGCCTGTCATCCATAAAAAAAATGCGAAACTATTCCGTGTAAAACAAAATTACTATGACTGTACAAAACGCGTTACAAATCTTTAAAAATTATACATCCAATAAAATTTATCAATATCATTAAAACCGGACGAAACCTAAAAACTTTGCTGTAGAATTAGGTCGATCTCATAAAGTCGTATACGTTTGTAATCCCTTAATCTGGTAAAGTCTTGACCGATGGAGTTCAAGTGACCTCGGCGGAAGTCCGCTAAGTGACTGAGTCATTCAGTCAGTCAGACGCGCCGGACGCCGACGAATTGGGAGGCCAATCTAATCGCAGGCGTCGCGAATCTCGTGGGGACAAAACACAATGCAATAAAAAAGTTAACAGTGTACCTACTGTATTTGATGGATGGCCTTTGAAATATTGTAAATTTGACTAAGATGAAATAAGTTTTTAATTGATTAAAACAGTTAACGGACGACTGTAAACGCGATCTGAATTCTCAATTCATTCAGCTCAACTGTAGATAAGTGTATACACTTCGTTTAGTAGTCCACGCAAATGCTATTTTATGCAGTAAAGTAATAAAGAATTACACGTACGTTACGTAACATGATTTCAAAAAATTGATATAAAAACGTAACGAATGACAAACAAAAATTGGTATGCAAAACGGTAAATTGATCTTCGTGTGTCTCTTTGTTCTATAGATGAATTCTTGTATAGAACAAAGACATACCTACACTTTTTGTTTGAATTTTTTTGTCTAGATAATGTAGAATTCGTTGCCTTTAATAGACAGATATAATAACATTAAAAAGATATAGGGATTTACATCAGGTTAATAACATTTGTCAGTCGGCGAATGGTGACCGAAACGTTTCAAATCGTTATTCTGATGAAAGCCTGACACAATATTTCCTATAAGGTTAGGTACAGGTAAATCGCCCTCCATTGAATATTATTCTCTTCATGATTGTTGATAAAACAATGTATTACAAAAGGCGGACATAGCTTTGTACAATAAGCATGTTAATAAACACAACTAACCCAATCGTGAAACTGTTTGAAAATTTTCTAACAGCTAGTTAAATTCAGTCTACGGAACGTCTGAATCGTGAATCATCAACATGACGTCATCAAGGTTGTTTTTCAATCGTGTTTGAACGAGCACCATGAAATGTTTCACTTGTTTTGTCATAATTATTCCATTCAGTAAAATGATTTAATAATATCTAATTGGTTATCAGGTCTGTCGTCATCGATCTCGCTACTTTTGCCTAGATATCAATTGCATCATTTACATTTAATTACATATCTTTGTGTATCAAGACGTGTTCCAACAGTAACATGATTGATGTATTTATACAATCACCATAGCGTTGTCCTATCTTACTATGTTTTGACTTTACTATTATTATTATTTTTATATAAAAAGTTACGAGACGCTCTCCTGATGGTAAGAGATTTCGCCTGTCCATGACCATTGCAGCGATACACAGAACTTTGAGTAACAAAACAAAGTCCAGGGCATCGTTGCTTTGGCGCTCATTACTTTGAGACTTTCGGTGGTTAGTCTCAACAGCCCAGTAATTTCACTAGCTGCAGTACCCTTCGAACCGGAACACAGTAATGTTTACACACTAATGCTTAGCAGCAGAATAACTGGTACTTTACTATAATGTATATTATTTACATTTTGCCATCTAAGCTTTGATTTTAACAAACTAATGCAAATATCTGTCCATTTTTTATCTTCTGCTCTGCTTTTGTTCAGTTTACTGGTACAATGTTGAGCTTCAAAGAGCAAATATAATTCAATCAAATTCATCGGTCTCGATTCAACCTCTAACCTTCTTGTGAGCGATAGCAAGTCAGACTAATTGTTTTAACTAGTTTATATGCTCCATGGGTTGATTCAATTAGGTTACATTTGTTTTGAGACAAATTACAGATCCGCGTGATATTCTTTTAGAAGAACTTTATGAAAGTAATCTAAATCTGTTTCCTCTTCAACAATCTGTAATGTATATAAAAATATGGTTTTAAAATAGTACGGTATAAACATTGATCTTGTATTATACGATTGGTTTGCGTATACATGATTAGGTTCTTACGTAATTTAGATCATTCATGGACAATATTTTCCATGTCTATTTTGTCGTTTTACACGTGGTTTGACATATGTTGGGCTCGAGTCGCTCCCAATTCGTGGTGGTGCGATGCGGGCGTGGGAAAGAGTAACCACCGTGACGCTATTATGCATTGTCGGGCACTCGATACTAGCAGTTTTGCGTTAGTAGGTATGTATCTACATAATCATTTTATTTTGTCGTACGTACTTGCAGTAGTGATGCTCTGGACTTTGTTTTGTTACTCAAAGTTCTGTTTATCGCTGCAATTGTCACGGACAAGCGTTATCTCTTAGCATCAGGAGAGCGTCTCGTTCGTCTTATTACTTTTTTCATAAAAGAAAAATAAGCTGATCCCACTAGTAATATTCTAAATGTGAAAGTTTCTATGGATGGAGATATGGTTGTTACTCTTTCACGCAAAAACTACTGAACGGATTTGGATGGAATTTGGAATGGAGGTAGCTGACACCCTGGATTAACACATAGGCTACAGCTTCATTTGAAAGCCTGTTTAATTTCAGGCTAAGTGTGTTTACCATCTTCCACTACACCGTCGCTTAACATCAGGTGAGCTGTGGTCAAACTAGCTTATCAAACATATTGGGTTCAACTGTTATTAAATTGTGCGTTTTTCAACGAATATCATGTCATTTTTATTTATAGAAAAAATAATCTCATCATATTCTTGTCATCGTTTCTTCTCTATCATTTATATCAACTGTACTATATAACTGAAAAATATATCTAATGTCCCGCCAAAGCTGACAATGTTTGGTTCTATTAAAATACTACTCGGTTCAAGCATTTTCTTAAAACCTTGAAACTGCAAGTATTACTAGCTAGTATCGATTGTTTCTTTTACGTCAATTCTTTGAGTTATATATAGGAAAAATGTTTTCACGTGATCAGGTTGTATAGGAATAACAGACATCTGTTAAACTTTCAAGGTTACATCAATACTTTGTACCCGACTACGGCAAAACTAATAAGAATTGTTACGTTTTTAGCATACTAAGTATGTATGTTTTTGTACCTATATATTATTATGGGAAACGCTGAAACTACTCATCCGATTTATTCGATCCGATTTGAAGAAAGCGTTGTCAATCGATTCGTTTTTTTCGTGTATGTATTTTAGGCGATAATTCCGCCAATTATGAATTGATTTTGATTCTTTTTTTGCTTGGCAGAGAGGTTTTTTCAGAGGTGCTCCCACATACATTTTACCAAATTAGATCGAGCGGTATTTACAAAAAAAAAAAAAAAAATTGTATACATCGATGATATTTTCGTTTACTCTGAAACCTCGCGGTTTCATTGGAGCAGTGCGTTTAGTTGGCCTAAGGGTCATGGAGTCGGTTTTTTTTAATTGTAAATTTGTACTTATATTATAGGTTAACTTATTTTATATTGACAATATTTTTTTGTATTGACATGTTTTTATATCGACATATTATTATTTATGTTACTTATCAGAATAGCCTACCTAGTGAAACAGTAGAATCATAAACCTTGCCCCTTCTTCGTATAAAATGGCTTGTAGAATCCACTGCATAATCAACACTGCCAAAGCAAACTTTATGTTTTCATGGAACATCCGTATTTAGACAGACATTGGTGCAAGTGCTCTGAGGTTAATTTTACTGTCGCATGCGCAGGCTAAATGCGATGCACATCTCCGCTGGGGCGGTTTTACTTTATTTGCTGCAACATCAGGGTTGTCGAAAGATACGATTCATCATTTTATAAGTTTATCAGATGGTTCTGACATGATTTGACATTTGATGGCTTGAGCTGCCAGTGAAGGAAAACATCTGAGGAAACCATAGCATTGTGGTAGAGTACTTTCTAGTCAAGTTGAAAAAGTTAGTTCCGGCAGCCTCACTTAAGAACCAGTTCCATTCCAGGCTAGGTGTGCTTCAACATCTTCGACCACACCTTCACTTAACATCAGGCGAGCTGTGGACACACACCTAGCCCGTCAACCATAAAAAAACCCATGAATAAATGTTTAAGTTTGTTTTCATAATTGTAAGGCATTCTGAAAACTGATGATAACAACATTGGGGGATACAGTTCGGTGCTACATTATCTATATTCAAAATTAAATTACATTAATAGCTAAAGAATCAAAGAACTCGTTACGTTGAATGAAGACTTGACTTTCTAGGAATCGAAATAAATTCTTAGTGTTCAAAAATTAATGCGTATTTAGGTGTACACGTTATACGTATAACGCGTTTTTTTGTCAGCATGTGCCAATGATAAGTACCTACCTGATGGTCTTCCGACTTGTATGTCAAAGGATCTTTTAGATTTGGCTGATGAGGCGACACAAAGCAAATTTGACGCCAATATCGGCAAGTCTTCATTGTCAATTGCCAGGTTTAAACGGGAAGAATAGGTAAGTATAGGTTTCCTATAAATAAATCAACGCTTAGCCATCAACTTGTCTAATGACGCCTAAGCGACTCTTAAATTAGGTCTAAATTTGTAGGACTTCATAATACTAAAAGCTTATGATCTATCGTTTTTAAGAATAAGAGTAATATGTCTAAGTCTGTATGTCTGTATATGTGCATATGTCTTAGCGGGGCATCACATACGCTTTAACACTTAGTTCTATATCTATCGAAGGAATCCACTCCTATGTCAACCCTGGAAAGATACATCTTGCTCTATTCCCGGACTCCCCGGGTCGTACCTTAAATGGTCACAACGGATTTAGAGCTAGATCTCTGTTTTGTTCCCTTCTGCTAGTTAGTGCTTTAATTTCAAAGGCCAACGCTGCAACTGAAAGTAATACAAATAAAAAATAAATCACAGCATAAATTTATACCAGAAAGTTATATACAAGATATATAGAGTGACCAACTATGTCTCCTTGTGGTACACCGAAAAATATTATTTATTATGTACGGTTAAAATTGTATACGTTTCACGCAATAACTTGTTTTAACTAACAAACATTTCTCTTGCTATAATTATTGTAAAGCGAGCATTAGTACCTAAGTACCAATTATTTTCAAGGAAACATGTAAAGCATATTTGTAGAAAATGAAAACTATGATCATTATGTTTATGATGGCTCGTGACTAATGACGTGGTTTGGCCACACAATAACTCAATCACTTAGCAACTTGTCGCCATTCGTCAAACTGTCTGACACACATCAATGGTGTTATTTTGTGTTTAGTTTTGTCGCTATGTAAGCCTTACAAAATCGTTACATTATTCTAGGTGTTTTATCTGAATTACAATGTAAATGAAGTTAAGACTGAGAAAGTAGTTCAATGAAACTAGGCACTAAACAAACCAGGAAGAAATTGAAATGTTAATATGATTAAAGATCTGTTCTAGAATGGGAGTCACAGTGCTAATGTATTGCCACTTATTGTTCTGAGCTATTGATGCTTTATTTGAAATTTTTAGTGGTAGAACCATTTGTGTAAGCCTGTCGCTCTTATTCAGTTGCATAAACAAAAAAAAACATTATTAATATTTATTTATTAATATTAATTAGTACCAAATTGATTTGTTTGCTGTATTTATATTTATTTTATACTATGTATAGATTCGTTTTGATGCTCGCCTACAACCACATCTCGTACACTGTGGGGATGGATGGCAGAAAATGCTTTAGCATCGAGTCTTCCTATTGTACATATTATTTGTAAGTGTGCAATAAAGTATTATATTATGCTCGAGGTATACATACAAAACTAGTAATACATTACGTTACCCTCTCCCTGTACTATTTATTGCAGTTAAAAAAAGTGTTCAGTCGATTAAGGTATCTGAGCTGACATAAAAAAAAGTTTTGTGGGTAGGTAAGACTATTTTGAGACCTTTTCGTTACGGTTAATTTTTCTGACACATTTTTCCTCTTTTTTTCTTATTTTCCCTTGTATATGTAAATTTTGATAAGTAATCGGATGTTAGAAACATTTCTCATTTTAGTCAACAAATGAGAAAATTAATACGAGCATATACAAGGATACGTGTTTTTCCGAATACTATGAAAATTGCACTGCAGCTGGCATTTTGATGAATGATGTCAATATTGACGCATACAATTGTGGAGTTTAATAAAATGTAAACAAGTGCTGGCTATCTCGCGCTTTGTGCATTTGGACATTGAGAGATTTCACCTTCATCAATGTTATCTATCGGTGCATGTTATTCGATATGGATTACAATATTTTTACAATCATCTAATGACTTTGTTAGCATATAAAAACAGTATGTACATTAGTGACTTATTAAATCAGTAAATCAGTAAATCAGTAATATTTATTGGCCATAAATAACAATAATGTTAAAGGCAAGTCACATGTACAAAAAAAAAACCTTACGATTACACTTTAATGAATGAAGCTATACCTATACGAGTAATTAACAACGAACATACTACAGCGGAGGCTCCGTTTATGTACTACACATAAATGAGGATTCTGAGAACCTCATTGACATATATTCATAATGAATGAAGCTATACCTATACGAGTAATTAACAACGAACATACTACAGCGGAGGCTCCGTTTATGTACTACACATAAATGAGGATTCTGAGAACCTCATTGACATATATTCACCTAATTTGTAAAATGGATTGTTTTCCAAAAAAAATTTAATGGTTTTTTTAAATTCGGTATGATTTAATTCTGTAATATATTTTGGCAATTTATTATACATTAATATTTTGGCGTGACGGCCCTGCTTTTCATAACCTAATTCCTGCTTTCTATTTTGTAACTGTTTGTCTCTGTTTGTTTTTGTTTGCACCTATTTGTTACAAAATAAAATCTTTTTCTTTCTTCGATATTACGTGATCTGTTTTTAATTAAAATACACAGACATCAGCTCGTATGTAGTGTTAGTTATATTTATTTTTCAGAATCCCTGTATAAGATTTTCTTTATCTTGTATTTTCTTTACCAATCAACTTTCTTTTACAAAAAAATATGTTCCGTAATTTTTGGAATTCACATAATGTCATAATGAAAATCGGAGATTTCCATTGCGGTCCGCGATGCAGTTTTTTTTGCTTTTGTGGATAGCATCGTTTTTATTGTTATTATTTTATAATTTGTTTCAATATAGCAGTTTACATTTGTATACGTGCTTTATTTTTTACTAGCTGCGCCCCGCGGTGTTACCCGCTACATGTTTTCGGAATAAAAAGTAGCCATGTTCTAATCCAGCTATCAGGTATATCAGCTACCTCCATACCAAATTTCATCCAAATCCGTTTTGTAGTTTTTGCGTGAAAGAGTAACAAACATCCATTCATCCATCCATCCTTCCAAACTTTCATATATTAGTGAGATTGTTACCTTGTGATTTGTTTCAAAATAGCAATTTACATTTGTATAAGTGTTTTATTGTTTATTATTCTATAAACATTTATAGAGTTGCTTTAATAGTTACTTAAAAAAAAAAAAGAATATGTTACCGTCTCTTGTTGCATTTAATTTTCTCATCTATCTCAGTAAATTAAAAAAAAAAGCACTTTCATACGTATTATTACGATCAGACGGATACTCTATAATTTCTAGAAAACTTCAAAAGAATCTAAAACTAATATAATCTTTTAGCTTCTAACTAACACAAAATATTTCTGAAATGAATAATATTCCCTGAGCATCACCCGTCGCGTGCAAAAGGTGTTCTTGTTGCCTCACTTCCCGTAACAGGAGACAAGCTGTGCTACTTGGGCGATTGCAAGTCGGTGCTTCCTGGCGAACGGCGGCGTCTACGTTAATTTTAAACATAGTTATGTCTAGATCGTGGTCTGAGTAATTTGGACTATTTTCTGTATTTAATTCCACTTTCACTATGCGAACCGCTATGCAATGCGCTGCTCGTGTGGGTATTCCGCGATAGTTACTATCTGTATTTAAGTCAAGAGTGAATCGGTATCTTCTGAGCAAACGTGCTCCATCGTAACTTAACATCAGATGAAATGGCCGTAATCAAATGCAAGCAAATTTATGATAGTAAAAGACATTATTAGTTCGACTTAGAGCTGCAGTAGCCGCTGTAGGTTGGTGCGTTCGGGTCTCAGATAACAAAGCGTTAATTCAAATTTCAATTATGAACTTGAGCGGCCGGTAAAAAAATCTTCGTCTGGCGTGGCATACTGGTGGTATACATAGCTGCCATACCTTTAATATTTTAGTATTTTTTAGAGCTAGTACTTATTAATTCTGTGTCTATCATCATAAACCTCGATTCGGTTCTCGATAAAAAAAAAATCAAACCATGGAATTAATTTTTTCTGTCTGATACAAAAAAAGAAAATAATTTATTCTTATTAGTATTCAGTATTTTGGTTTAAAAGCCCTATATCCAGCAGTGGACTTCGATATGCTGATGATGATGTAGGTACGATAGCAATTGGTCACCTTGCGCTAGAGCTGGGTTCAAGAAATCAGATATTTTAAATGCCTGAAGATTGTCGCTCCCGTCGAGTGCCAAACTAAAGCCGGTGGACAGAAATAACGCGCGTGCCTAGGATTGGATAGAGGTTGTGCACTTGTCGCATAGGTGGGAGGTTGATGCACCGCCAGCCAAGAATAACATCGAAATACATTGTGAACTCGGGAAGGGCGAAATTGAAAAAGGAAGCCTTAACTGATTACTGTGTATACTTAACGGTGTAACAATTATGTACATATAGTTTATTGCCTGGATTAACATTATATGTATAGGATACTTTTTAAACCAAAAAAGTTTTGATTCCTATGGGATTACCAAAAAACGAACTACTGGACGTATCTACTTGTTTAATCTAAAAGAGATAACGTCCATGACCATTGCAGCAATACACAGAACTTTGAGTAGCAAAACAAAATCCGGGGCATCGCTGATTTGGCGATCACATTACTTTGAGACTTTCGATGGTTAGTCTCAACAGCCCCGTCATTTCGCGCACTTTTCAAACCGGAACACAGTAATGTTTACTGTGAGTAATGTTACACTACTGCTTTGCGGTAGAATATCTGGTACTGCGGTGGTACCTACCTAGACGACTTCCTGCTAAGGAAATTTACCACCAAGTAATAACAATGATTATAATAATACGGTACAATGACAATGAGCAGGTATTATCTTTTAGTATAAAGAGAGAGTTTAGTTTGTTCTATAAAAATATATGTTACAGTAATATTTCGTTCTCGGCAGTAAAAAACTAGATTCTTGGCTAACGTTAAAACTAAACAAAGTAAAACCAAAGCCCAGCCTCCTTCTTCAAACGAGATCTCCGTCATACGTAAACAAGATACGTCTGCTGCGAATAGACTTGCTAACTACAGTCAGCCTGGCCTGAGGCCAACGCTAACAACCGAGTAGACAAACGGCCCTTGTTGTACACTTTGAATAAGCAAAGCATATGGTTAATAAAAAAAAATAATTCTAAAATCACAATAATATATAAACAAATCAGAAATGTGACAAACAAATAGTTTTCAGTTTGAGATGTATTGTTTCGAATTCTAATTTAAAATACTTACATTAATTTCTACTTCTAACTCAATTACAAACATTAATTACTTTCTCTTTCTAATTTGTATCAAACTGGTCAGGTATCAGTGTGAGAGACAGGATTTTTTTTTTATTCTTACTAGGCTCGTGGTTGACCACATCCTACCTGATAATAAGCAAGGATGTGAGTTGCTTTCACATTTTATTTTATTTATTTTAACTGTGATGTACATTAGTGATGTACGTGTACAGAAAAAAAGAGACGATAAGGAAAGAAACACATTTAGAGATATACGATTAAGATCAAACTCGGTTACAAAATGTATTTTAATCAAATTGAAAGACCTATATCGTTTAAGCGAATAAATCTTGCTCCGGTGGCATTACATTTATCTGTATCTTCTATACTATTATAAAGTGGAAAGATTTGATTGCTTGTTTGTTTGTATTGAATAGGCTCCAAAACTTTTTTTTTTTTTTTTTTTATCTAAAAGTAATGAGACGATCGAGGCGCTCTCCTGATGTTAAGAGATAACGACTGTCCATGACCATTGCAGCGATGCACAGAACTTTGAGTAACAAAACAACGTCCAGGGCATCGCTGCTTTGGCACTCATTACTTTGAGACTAGATGGTTAGTCTCAACAGCCCAGTAATTTCGCTAGCTGCAGTACCCTTCAAACCGGAACACAGTAATGTTTGCACACTACTGCTTGGCGGCAGAATATCTGGTACTGCGGTGGTACCTACCTAGACGACCTCCTCGAAAACTAAACTACTGGACCGATTTCAAAAAATATTTCACCTATTATATTACTTTTTATTCTTGTATTCCCACGGGAACGGGAACTACGCGGGTGAAACCTCGAGGCGTCCGCTAGTATGTAAGAAAGGTAATTAAGTTTATATAAATTAAATTTTATTGCTTAGATTATTTATAATACAGCATACTAGCTGTGTCAGAGAGAGGTTTCAGCCAGAATTATGTTACAACAACCAGTTTGAATTCCTATTTTTTTTGTTGATTGTTTATTTAAGACAGTTGTTCTAATTGATTCATTCCAAGCATATTCCATAATAATGTAGTTAATGTCGTCCATAGTGTTGCAAACTGGGCAGTTTGGAGTAACAAATTTTTTAGATGCAATAAATAAATCTCGGATAGAAGATCAATCGTAATCTGTAATGCGTTCCAGCTTGTAAACTAGTTTGCGCACAAAGACGGAGCAATCCATGTTAGCTACAGGCTCATCCCACGCACCTTAGAACAGGAAACTGGCTGATTAGACATTTGCATCTAGACTAGATTCTGAGCTACATCCTACATTCATCACGGTTACACGCAATATAAGGTATCCTTCGGGCGATTTCGAATAAATATTAAGACGATACTCTCCTTAATAATGTCCTTGATAAAACTCAGACAATCAGTCCTCTAATTTACAACATCTACTCGCAGCTACCGATCTAGATTATTTTGTTTTACGGCATAAATAGGTTACTGTAAAAAAGATCTCTGTTTTATTTTTACTGCTGTCTCCTTACAACAGCCAAAAATAATTAATATTCCTTCGATCTACAACTACAGCAAACGACTCTATGATACATTGATCTTCATTACCTAATCCGATGGCTTACGTTGAAAACGGCGTAAAGCCAGCGTTGAAGAGCGACCTTCCTCGTGATAATATTCGAGCATATCTTCTTCTCGAAGGAGTTTGGATATCATCCAATAATATTATCACGATGACGCAAGAATGCGTTGATTGTTGCTAGGCCAATACAAGAGAAGATAATTGTTAAACCAATGCCAATACCAATGCTATTTGGCACCTCTATGCATAATAATATATCGACGGTGTAAACAAGATATTTTTGTCCAAGGGATTTCTTCTATTATAAAATGGTTTTAATCAGCTGTGAATTCAAGGACTTTCAATTCCCACGGTATGTTTATGTTTATTTTTGTTTACTCGTTTTCTTTACTATTATGAGTAGATAGGTTAAGAGTATTTCTCTAAATTCTTATGATTTGGTTATTTTTATGAACTATCTATGTCAATCTGTCTAGTATTTTCTAGTTATCTTATACAATTTTATAGAAATATCTAAATGTTCTTATAATTTTTAGAATAAACATCATATACATTTACTTAATAAGCATATTACTTGTTGCAGGGATAATTTTACCAAGAAGGAACGTGAAGACGGAACGCAAACGCATGATGTATCTCGTACTTCCTTACATAAACAGGATAGCATTTTGGATGAAATAGATTACTTACCAAAGGTTTCTAGAGATCAACTGCAAGCAGCTATTTTGGAAGCTGAAGAAATAATTGGAGATCACGTGATAGAAGATCTTACTGCAGAACCAGAATCAGAGTCTGATCCAGTACCGGAAGCAGTTGAAGAAAATGGCGAATAATATTGATTTTTAAGATTTTTCTATTTATGTTGTAATGTTTATTTTTATTGTATGTGGCTATGTGCTATTATGTTTATTGCAGATTTTACTGTCGTGGAAAATATATTTTTTTGTTAAAATTATTTCCTCAAGTATTTTACTTGTCGTTTATTTTAACTATTAAATTAAGATTCCTGGCGTAGAGGGCGTCAAACCCCTATATATATATTATACCTTTGCTGTCTATCCGTTTGTCGCCCTGTTTTTGAAGTAATAGTTTCGATCCTACAACGACATTCCATTTTAAAAACATGCGTAATAATTAGGTCTTCTTATTTTTAGAACTTCTAGTTTAACACTTTCATAGATTATAATATAGTCGTAATATGAATCGAGTTTTTTATTTTCTTTTTCTATTCTATCGTAAAAATTCTGATACCTTCAGTGAGCACTTCAACACTGGCCTGTTATTTTTTTGTGAGTAATATGGTGCCAGCTGATTTTATTTATCATCAAATTTTACATCGCAACGGTATGTTTTTTTTCATTACTTTAATTTGATTACATTGCTTATGTCTATTTTTTTGATATCATTCTTTTTGTTCCTTGTACTCTATTGTAATCATCTTGTTACAGAGATTATTTCAAAAAAGAGAATAAAGGAATACAAACTCCAGATGGTTCGTGCATATGTCCTCCGAGCTATGCTATCAGCCCGAACAAAGGCAGCGTTCAAGAAATAGATTCCAAAACGCTGTTTCAGTCAGCTAAAGACGCGGCTCAAGAGGTTCTTGAAGTTGAAGATGAACCTGAACCAGTACTAGAACCAGAACCTGAACCAGAATCAGTACTAGAACCAGCACCTGAACTAGAATTAGAACCTGAAACTGAGCCAGCCGAGGAGAATACTGACTTCATGGATGCTGATCCAGTAGATGAAGAGGAATAACGCGTTTCTAGCACTTTTTAATGCAGCTTTTTTGAGCATAATTTTTTACTTTGTTTTAATTACAATATTATGGTTATTTTTATACTTATCTATTTTACAATGATAAAAATTTCAGATGTTTTGAGAAATAAATTTACAACTCTTTGAAGCTTTTTTTAATATTTATGTATATATTTATAGTGGCACTAATTATATTAGCAGATCTGTATAAATAAATTGAACAAAGGATGTCACACATATTCTCACACAAGCATAGAAATTTCATTAAAAATATGTTGGATTCTATAAAACTACAGAAATCGTGTGTTAATCATCAGGAATCAGTGAGAAGAAACGACGAACCAATCACTGGTTGAAGTCATTTGCATGTACTAAAATGATTCCAATATTAACAACAGTAATATGATTTGTTTCAAATAAGTTGTGGAACCTTAGAGTAACAACCCGTACCGTGTTTGTACATGGATCAAATGTGAAATTGTATAGAACTAGTAATTCCATCAATTAACACTAATAATATCCCAAAATAAAAGCTGTGCCGAGTATGAAGCCAATCGCTAATTTATAATATATTCTGCTTTATTTGGCAATACATTATATTAAGTTTGGATAGACCGAGCGTATTTATGTGTTTACCATCAGGCAAGCTGCTTGTTTATCTTTCTATATCTAAATACCTAACCCGAGAAATTATCCATATATACGAAACGTCTATGCAACACATTCGGTTAGAGGTGAAAATTTCGACTGGCCTTCACTAGCCGGCATCCATCAACCGCAAGTCAAGTTCAATGCCAAATGCAAAAAACGTTCGAATCGCGAAATCACAGTCTGACTCGTAAAATTGTATTCGCGAATTACTACTTCGGCTTTGTGTCTGCTGGATTTTAACGTTTTGCTTTCTAGAACACTGAATGTTTTAATGATATTTATAATGTTACTTCTATATAATCATATAATATACCTTTGCGCTGATCGTTTATATAAAACCTTTCCATCGGTCAAATGTTCAAGCCCACGTATCAAATCTTTGTATTTTTAATGTCTATTTTTCTGTATTTGTAAGGAAAAAATTTCCAAGCGAAGAATATGCTCAAGAAATAGCAGAAATTGCCGCCGAAGAGGAAGCAAAGGCTCTTGGAAAGCCTGTCAAGGGTTCTAAATCAGCTAATAAGAAAAAAAGCAGTACAAAAACTAAATCAGTGCAAACATCATCGAAATCAACGGAATCAACCCCCAAACCGTGGCCCATATTCGTAAATCCGCCAGACAAGTTACCACCTAAAAAACCCGCTCCAGAACCTGGCTGGTTTTCCTCAACATGCAGTCAACTTTTTGCCTCCGGTTGCCGTCGATGCACCTCAGCCACTGAGTGGTTTGCCTCACCATCAACTGGTAAAAAACCTGCTGGTAGTAAAAAGACTACCTCAAAAGGGGTTCAAACATCTTTCAATAAGCCGTGGCCTGTACATGTTACTCCCCCAGACAAAGAAGGCCAGGGTTCTGAATTTGATCATTAGATAACTGGAGTATGTAAAAGATACAGTAACTGTAACAGTACTGGCTTTAGTGTTGCCTTCACAGGCGTCGGATAGTTAAGAGCTTGCTAGACAGGTGCCTTAAACATAACCGAAAATAAATATGGGATGAGAACTTTGAAACTATGGCAAAAACTTTAAGAGAGAGAGAGAGAGTCCTTTAATGAGAAACTGCTGATATGGATTTTAAATATAAACATGATGTCGTTACATCAAATATTTATCATGGAAAAATACTAATGAAGTATCAACAGACGGTGAAACAAGAAACGGGCAAGAGTCAACGCATATCCTCTGTAAGTTCAGTTATAACACTAGATAAATTTGCAATATGTTTTAGTATGTTATCTCACCCGCTGCTTAGTTAAGCTTTATCCATGCAAATCAAAACGATCACATTATCCAAAGGGATCAATGAATTAGACTGTGACGTCAAAGTCTCAGGATCAATGATTGGGCCTTCCCTCATTGCATTCCCAGAGTAATGAAACTGGTTTGCATGGACCTGATCTTATGTTGTAGATACTTCATCAAAAGTCACGAGCGTAGAAAATACTGAAAAAACCCCTCTTGAAATGTTTTCTGAAGCCCCACTGATATCATAGGTATATAGGCCTTCAAAGGGCAAAAGGCATATCAAAGGTTACCTCAATGAAATTCGCACTTAAAGTGATCGTGACGTATCACACGTAGGTCACAACGATAAAAAAGTTTGGTATCATTGGCGCAACGCTGTCATGTGTAACTTTCATAGCCAATAAGAATACTTTGTCTCAGTTACCCCAAGTTGCTTTAAATATAAGTGACTTTGGATCGCTAGTGCGAATTACGACTTCCCACAGCGGTATCAATAGATGGTAGTCTATGATACAGTCCGGTCCGGTCAGATATCACAAAAAAGCAGTCACAATTTAGTGTTTAATAAAAAAACTCCGAGAAATGTACAACGCCGTCACTTGCGTCATAAGTTAGACGATACATTTCAACCACAAGATCAACATGTAGTTTCAATATAATTACATAGATGTAGAGATCAGAAATTATCTTTAATTCATATTACACCTAACATGTAGTACATATGTATACTAAAATTAGCAGTGAGATAACATTCTAGAAATCAGGATGATCAAAATAATTATATCTAGTGTTATCTAGTGAACTTACAGAAGTTGGTAATTGGTCTTGTGGTTTCATTAATTTATGAGGCTGACTGTATTTGTGCATTTTTACATTATTTTAACATATGCTAATGCACATATCAGATCTAAGAAATATGACTGCTTTTATTTGATAAAGTGTACTGTTAGCAAAGTTTTAGAATTTTACTCAGGAAAGACTATAGACATTTCAACGGGGTTATTTTCACTCAGGTAATAGTAAATTTGATAAACCTGGTCTTCTTTCAAATCTGTGTATTGCACTTTGTTTTAATACGTCAAGAATATTCTGCAAAAATGTACCCATAGTGCATAATTGCAGAATTTTAAACAGAGTAATTCAAACTGGCCATCGCTTTGAAATTGTTTAAATGGATGATTATGGTATTAATGTATACGAGTATATCAGTCGTGTCCTTCTAGGAGTTTCTCGTCTCGTAGACTCAATTTTTCTGGGTACTGACCCTTGTAAATAAGTCGTCTGTTTATTTTTGTTGGATTATGACTTACCTTACTGTACCCGCAGCTTCACTCACGAGTCTCATACGGAAGTGTCATATTGTAAAAAGTAGCATTGATTTTTTATAAAACTTTGTTCTGTGATCTTTTGAACGCATTCACAGTCGGGTAAGCTTAATCTTTACACATCTTGAGTGACACAGGCTCTAATTAAAAAAAACGAAGTCGTGTTTTCAACAATTACTGCATTAAGATTTACTGTGCTCTATTCCATTATGATAGACTGATTACTATCATAATAGGTATAATTAATTTTATATATTTATTTTTGCTACTTAAATAAATAACAACTCTAAGCCGGTGCAGCAGTTTGATATCTCAGAACTGCTGCACCGGATCATTTTGGCGGAGTTTGTGTTTTTTTTTTTTTTGTGTTTGGTGTTTTTGTTTGTGGACGCGAAGCGATTGAGCAGATGATGTTGCGGAGTCCTCCGTTTTGTTAATTTTAAACGAGTCGATGATTCATTGAACATTTAATTTGAAATTCATTTTTGTAGCGATGATAGCCCAGTGGTTAGCGCGGTCGGTTCGCATGCCGAAGGGCGTGGGTTCAAACCCCAACAATGAGCTTGAGCTGCCGGTGAAGGAAAACATCGTGAGGAAACCATAGCATGGTGGTAGGGTACTTTCTAGTTCTCGGCTGGCTAGCTACCACCCTCAAGTTGAAAATCTGCCGCCAAGCATCTAACGGTGTGTTCCGGTAGCCTCACTTGAGAGCCAGTTCCATTCCAGACTAGGTGTGCTTTACCATCTTCGACCACACCTTCACTTAACATCAGGTGAGCTGTGGTCAAACACCTAGCCTGTCAACCATTAAAAAAAAAAAAAAAACATTTTAAGTAGGTAATTTCATTATAATATACCTAGATAGATAGATTTGATCGTAGGTATTATATGCAGCCTTAATTTTTTCGAGATGATTTTTTACTTTTGTCTTGTATATCCATTTAGGGGATGGTTACCGAGCCAGGAGTACGTGCAGGCTGTTGCGGCGGCGGAAGCAGCAAGGGCGGCGGCCCAGGCCGCCGCGCCAGGCGGCCCGGCACCGGGAGGTGGCGCGCCCGCCGGCGGCGGCGGCGGCGCACCCGGCGCAGCCGTCAAACCCTATCAACCACAAGTAAGACATTTAGATAATTCTCTATAACTCACGCTTAGGCGTTACACATAAGTGGACAATTAGTAAATCAATAAAGATTTCCTAATTGTCCTTACACGATAACTGATTTTAAGCAACGAACTAGTCCTGTCTTTGGATCGGTGACCGTGAGTATATTTTCGTTGTTTATTCTATATTTCTATAATAACAATTGTAAAGCCATGTCAGAGTCTATCAACCTATATGTATTTACATTTATGTGTAACAGTAGTAAGATTAAACTCGTGCCTATCCCAGAAGGTTAGAGTAGACTGAAGTAAGGATAATACGGCAAAGGGACACCTACATTTTCCAATTCCAATTCTCACCGTCATTCGACAATTCATGTTACAAGTTGGATTTTAAAAATCTTAAAGAAAGAGAAACAGCTAAATGTATTTTTCGTGAAGACTAACCTTAATTAATTATAACGTATTTGACTGTTTCCTCCGTATTTTTGTATTGACTTACGTACAAATAAAAGAAACGTACATTTAAATGTAATATGCTTGTTTAACAGTGCGACTGCAGAATATAATCAGGGTTGGAAAACTGCGCTGGGAGGCACTTTCTTCCAACGCTGCCTACGGTAAATGCAACAATTTATTACTGACTTGTTAATATTGGTTTAAACAATAACATCTTTGTAGATACATGGGTATTCTTATAGACTTTTAATGGTAATGTGTAATCTGTAGTGAGGAGTATTTGACACAGGTAAAAACAACAACATTGACAGCCCTGGATCATTGGTATTATATCTGCTTTAAGAACTGTAGGGCGTGAGTTGATTCCCCGCCCCTAGACAAACGCTTTTTCTATGTAAAAGCAATGAAACGAACGACACGGTCTTGATGGCCCATGACCATTGATACAAAAAAGAGAGTTAGAGTAGCCAACGTCCAGGGCATCGCTATTATTTTAAGACATTCAATGGTTAGTCTCCACAGCCCTATAATTTCGCTAGCTGCAGTACCCTTCAAACTGGAATACAGTAATGCTTACACACTATTGATTGGCTTGTTTTAAATAAAAACATACATGGACAAGATTCTGGTCATCGATAGATACATCACACGTTATCGAGGTACATTGCATCATGTTATTTTCCAATCACTTATCAGATCGTAGTTTGCGTGTATCGGTGATATGTTCACCTATTTCCAGCGTCGTTTCGATGCGACAAAATGACGATAAGCTAAACATGTTCGTTTCACGCTAGTAGGTGTGACTGAACTGCCCAAATCAGATAAAAATTATACCTAAACTGGAGTGATAGCTAAGCTAAACTGGTCACGGCACGGGACTTAGTAATAATAATGCTTTACCATTAAGTCCTCTCTACATAATTATTATTTTATAAGTGTGCAATAAAGTATAAAATAAATAATAATAACTGAATTTCACCACGGGCATATAGGTACAGTTAATCAATTATAAGTTATCATCAAAGGGTTATTGAACTTTTTCTATGGGACAACAGATTTTCAAAAAATATCCATTAAATTTTTAAGGTGGTTCGATTTCCATACAATTTTTTTCCATTTATGAACAAATGGATCATTATTTCTCAGTGTAATCACAGCTACTGGCATTTATTTTGGTCTTTATTTGCGGTAAATCACAATTGCTTGAATAAAACAGTAGATTAACAGCATAAAATCAAATTTATGAATTTATGATTTTTGAATTAAACAGTAGATTATGCTAGTAATCTACTTTTAGTTTGTTGTGATTTACCGCAAATAAAGACCAAAATAAATGCCAGTAGCTGTGATTTCACTATAAAATCATGCTCCGTTTGTCCATAAATGACAAAAATTTATTTGTGTGGAAATCGAACCACCTTAATATCCATAACTCTTGTATACATAACCACGGGTATAGATAGTACCTGTGATTATGCATCTATACTAAAATACACATAACTTTATAGATCTAGCATGGTGGTAGGAAATTGTCTAGTACTCGGCTGGCTAGCTACCACCCTCAAGTAGAAACTCTGTCTTGTAAAAATGGCTCGGTTGTCCTCAGCATCTGGTAGGAGATGAGGGGCATGCGATGCGTATAGTTGACCGTCGAAGTATGTTTAAAATTCAGCATCTTTTTTAATGTTACTTGTAGCCTGTCGACTATAAAAAATAAATAAAATATATAACCACGGGTATGGTTAGTACCTAGGGTTATGTATACTTTAAGGTTCCTATATATAGTGTGATGATAATTTAAATATCGTATTTTCAATTATATTTAGTATTTGTACGTTGATATGCCGAGTTCGAATAGAAACGTTAATATATCGAACAAATAGAAGGATGCAAATGAAATAAATTCACGGAATAATCTCAATAGAAATAGAGTAGTAAACAACATAGTTGCCAACAGCTTCCGAAATCTGCGCCGACGCACCTCCTCTGTGACGCACACACACAATCACATGAATACCTATTGTAAATACTTCGTTGGTAAAATTTTCCTATTTAAATCTTATTACAGAGGGATAAAGTTTAGTATGTTAACTTTGAAATGATTTTAAATAGTCGATTCGAACGTAAGATTTATGAATTTCTGTAAACACATAATGCATAATGAAAGTCGTGTTTGTTTTACAACTTGTAGTCATCGATTTGGTTTACAGAATACTTTTACAAGATTATCGTTTGAAATGTTCGATTCCAGCGCGAGTAGGTTTATGACAAGAAAAAACAAAAGACAGTCAAGTTAGATAGCTGGTCAATTAGTAGATACTGCCGCACCATTAGCTGGTCACTAATGGTGTGGCAGGACTTTTGGCGAGAACGCGGAAAGAGTCTTGTCGCCCCGTTGTATTTTACTCCAAAACTAGTGCTGATCAATCAGATTTTCACAGTACAATAAAAAAAATTGTGAAAAAATTTGTTAAAAAGTGATTAGAATGATAATGTTATGGTCTATACTCTATACCACCAAATGCACCTGCATTTGTAATGCCACCTGCAACCTAAAAAGAGCAACTATTTTAAAGTACATACCTACCTATAGAAATATTTTTCTAATATTCATAAAATAAATAATCTATGAATAAGCTGTTTATTCTAGAAAAATTGCTTGCAATTCATTTTTTTTTTTTATGTAAAAAATAATGAGACGAACGAGACGCTCTCCTGATGGTAAGAGATAACGCCTGTCCATGACCATTGCAGGGATACACAGAACTCTGAGTAACAAAACAAAGTCCAGGGTATCGCTGCTTTGGCGCTCATTACTTTGGAGACTTTCGATGGTTAGTCTCAACAGCCCAGCAATTTCGCTAGCTGCAGTACACAGTAATGTTTACACACTACTGCTTAGCGGCAGAATAACTGGTACTGCGGTGGTACCTACTTAGACGACCTCCCGCTAAGGAGATCTACCACCAAGTAAATTCAATAACTTTCTCTTGTCATAGTCCTATAGTCTTTTTGCGTAGGTACTTCGTAAAACTTCTTTTGAGACCGTCGCGTCGCCGTCGTAGGCGTTCCTTTTTGTTATATTTTGTTTTGTATGCGTATAGCGGGTCATGCTATCAATCTTGTTTCTTTTATAATAATCATTGTGAGTCATTTTATGCATAAGTAGGGCACTTTTGTGGTTTTGCTCGTTTCTCTAGTCTTTTTTGTGATGAAAATGTTCCAGTTTTGTTTTGTAGTTCTAAAACGTGTTCAATCAACGCCGTGACGTAAATAGGCTCCTACGTTTTCATCCTATTAAATATCTAGGTAGAAAAATCGTAGTATAATCTTCTATGTTCGTGTATCGGTGATAGCTATGTGGTTAGCGCGATCGGAGCGTACGCCGAAGAGTGGGTTCATATCCCAACTATTAGCTTAAGCTGTCAGCCATAGTATGCTGGTAGAGTACCTGTTAGGGTATTGTTATGTCATCTTCGATGATACTGTCATTTCACATCATGTGTATCACAGAATACATAATAGTACAAGTAGCTGTAGTCAAACAACTAGCTTAACAAATATAAAAAGAAAATGAAGTTTTAAACATTATTTCTTGTTTACTTTCAATACATACAAATATTGTTTAAGAAAATTAAATTGGACTCTTGATTTACTATTGATTTTTTTCTAACATAAAATTTTAGAACTTTCAAGGAAATTTATTATAATCCTGAAAACGTTTGTATAGTTGTATAATAGTATATGCAACGTTATGTCTGAAAGGTTGCATTCCTAGACGTCTGCTTTTTGTCATGTTTTTTCCTTCTCAAAGCTATTTTCAAAAATGCATTGAACCTCAATATGCTTAATGGTTTGTCATTGAAGTCGAATAAAAATCGAGAACTAAGAAAACGCAAACAATTTAGCTAAGTTCGTTTAGAAAGCGCTCGCACCGAGCTAAATTTCTCGTGACAACAAAAGAGTGTCGTCGGCGTGAAATCTGTCCGTGACTAGAGCTAATAGAAATTCCGTGAAGCGCTATTGAGCCGAGAAAGGGTGCACTTAAAGTTACTTTCGCTCTGGAGCCGCGTCTGGGCGTGCAGAATGCGGTTTGGGCGGCGCACAGGTCCGTTGCACTTGGATACAGGGATTGACGGAGCTGGAAGACATGGAATAATAATGGAAAGACGAAATTTGAAAACATGGAATGACGAAACTTGGAGATATGAAATGACGAATCGAGGAGACAACAGAAGTCGGAACAGAACGGAATGGACATAGGAGTTTCGACGGGAACTAAAAAAATCAGTCAAGTCATATTACTAACCAAAATAGTAAATCAATCAATCAATCAAAACTAAATAAAAAGTCTTAAATTAATACTATTCTAAAAGTCCGTCAGAGGAGGGATATATGGCCAGAATGCTGGCAGCATTGCCACGCTGAATGGCAATGCCTAAGCTTTTGACCAAAGTAGATACCAGCATCAAAACTTATTAAAAGTATCAAAAACCCCAGAAAGTAGGAATTTAGTTTTTCTGGCCGAGTTCCTCTTTGTTGTTAATATGATCCTCGCTTGCTATGCACGACCGGACTTAAGGGGGCATCGACTTTATATCTCTAGTCGATTTCTGGTATTTCTTTGACTTAATTTGTGTTAGACTTATTTTATTAAATTTTTGATTGAATACTTTGATTGAAAATATAGAGCAAATGCAAAAATTGTTATGCCAAAAACAAATAAGAAGTAAAATAAAAGCACAGAAAGTAGGTAACCCTTATATATTGTGGCGACTTTGTCCAAAAGTATAAAAGCAAGTCCGTATTGGAGCGTCAAATTGTCCGGCCAACATTGTCCACACTTGGCAAACGCACGGTTTCTTATGCCCGTGGACACTTCTCGCCAGATGTGGCGAGTGCAGCGGGTTCAACGACCGCACTGCAGTGACTCACTGTCTCCCGTTACGGTGCACCGTCTGTACAACACACCTACAGGTGTACAGGGTGTCCTCAGTACAGGCTAGCGATGTTTTAAGAACATGTCATTTTTTTTTGTTGAATGGCTAGGTGTTGGACCACAGCTCACCTGGTGTTAAGCCTGGTTAAGCCTGGAATGGAACTGGCTCTCAAGTGAGGCTGCCGGAATACACCGTTAGATGCTTGGCGGCAGATTTTCAACTTGAGGGTTGTAGCTAGCCAGCCGAGTACCTACTAGAAAGTACCCTATGCTAACCATGTTTCCTCGCGATGTTTTCCTTCACCGGCAGCTCAATCTCATTGTTAGGGGTTTGAGCCCACGCCCTTCGGCACGCGAACCTACCGCGCTAAGCACTGAGCTATTATCGCTACATAAATCATGTTTTTATGTCAACGGGAATCTATACAAGAACGTAGGTAAGCGTATTAAAAATTTATGAATGAATGGACTCAGCAGTTTTTTTTAAATGTTATGTGATACTTCGAATAATAATTATATTTAGACCATAGACCATAGAGGCCCAAGCTCTATAATGCTACCGTACCGGGCACGGCATACCGAGCATCCTTTTTTTACACGCTAGTTGTATAATACTGCCGTCATAAGGAAAAAATACGTATCTGACATTTTTCCATTTTAATTTAAAAAAACTGGTAAATGAGTCTTTTTTTTACTACTGATTTCGATGATGTATATAACTCAATTACGGGAAAAATGTCTGATAAGTCCCTCTTCCCTACGACGGCAGTGCAGACACGTATTTTTTCCTTATGACAGCAGAATAAAAGTCTCCTATAAAAATGAAGGATAACCAGAGACAATAGTGGTGTTTTATTCACAAAGTGTCGAATTACGTGTGCGAATGTAGGAAAATTATATAATGCGCGAAACATGATATTTCGTGTTGCTTCCAAAATTCCATCAAACCTGTAGTAAAGTTGCCATGACTTTATCAATTACAAATACTTTATCGATAACACCAATGTTACAAGTCAATTTCATATCAAAATATCAATTTATGACAGACTTAGTCTTAATTTACATTGTGTAACTTACATTTTACTCGATTTATCGTAAAATATTTGAAATCTCGAATTACTTAACACTGGTACACCAATTGTGATTCCTAAAATAACGATGTAGCTACGTACTTATTTTTGCTCCCTAATATTTCGCAGCAGACCACTCTGTATATTTAGATCAGACATATTTCTGATCATGTTCTGTCTGTCGGTCTGTCCGCAGTAACCGCAATATAATGTTACTACCTAACTGAGACTTTGTGAGAGACAGATTTTCAATATTAAGCAGTAGGTACCTATTATTATTAATCAAAGCTTAAAACTTACATTTAGTTTATAAATAAATAAATATCGTAGGGCATTACACACAGCGCCATCTGCCCCTAAACTAAGCAAAGATATTTACATACATTTGACATTTTTTTAATGACATTTTTAATATTTTGTTTGTATAATATAATTATTATTATTATATCTTCTTTTTTTTTGTTTGTTGTTTGTTTCCTATTTGTATTAATTGTGATCTGTGTTTCTGGTGTATAATAAAGTTATATTCTATTCTATTCTATGACATTCAAACTAACTAATTAGCATGCTACCATAAGTTCATAATTGTGAGGTAATGTAATTGGGTGTACCCGTTTTTTCCTCAGTAATAAATAAATAATTTTTTTTTTTTTAAGTCTTTTATTTATTTATACAGGGTTTTAATAAAATGACACCCTTATAACAAAACAAAATATGTACAATCATTAATTAAGTTGAGCTCTTTGTTTAATAGCTGCATGGTATACGTGGAACAATCTTTTAGCATCCGGAGAGTCGGGCTCGCTCAGTATACCATTACAACCACCAATTTGCCACAAAACATGCTCCCGGTGAAAGAGTTGTCGGCGCATTCCTTCGTTCCAGGCGCACTCCATCAATATGTGGTAAACATCTTCCGTCGAGCCACACCTGTCACAAGCGGGAGACTCGACTTGTCTCATCATATACGCGAACATATTTAAATTATATTAGATGTGTAATCACAGTCCACAGTAGTTTTAGATAAGTTGCAGCCGTATCAGTAAAGTGCATGTAATCTGACGGTATTAAAAGAAGGTTATATACTATACAAAGTCAAAGTCCAAGGCATTATATGCTATTCCCTATGGTTTAAAGTAGAATCTGCTGCTTGATCGTGTTCGTATTGCTCAAACGCAAATAAACTTGGAAGTCGAATTAAATTTATTGAGAGTAAATTAGTCTTGATTTTTGTTTTTTTTTTTAATAAACGGATAATGAATGGTACGCTCGTTTCATGAGTTTTTTTTTGTTTATGCCACTTATGATAAGACAAAAGCTAAAATGTCTGAAACTGACACTATTTTTTAAATAGTAAAAGTATCGGACGAATTTCTGCCTATTGTTTTTAGCTTGCAAGGGACAGAAAAAGGTTTGAAAAATAACAGCATCTTAAGAAAAAAACGGAACTATACCTGTTTTTGTTTTCAATTTAAAACAACATACCTAAATAAAATCATGTTGTATTTGATATTGAAAAGTTGTGTTTATGGTATTGTTTTAAAGGTCCATAGAAGTCTTAATGTAAACTCTCCATCTTCATCGCTGTATTAGAGAATGATTTGGACTTGACCGTGACTAGCTTTGTTAGTCTCACTACGACTCTATTCAGGAACTACTGATTGACACTAGCTCGCGGGCGTAAAAAAACAGTTTTTTTTTTAAATATGTATAGGCATATAACTACTTTAAGGAAGTCGTGGTGTTGCAAAGCATGTCTCATTTGAAATTCCATTGTAACAAAATGAGTCACATACACAGAGTACGCAAAATACATCATTTAAATTACCCATCAAAACCAGTTAATCGAGTTTGGATCACGGGTATAATACACATAACTGTAGTACGTTATTTTGGGATGATATTTAGTCGAGAAAACGTTCACTGCCAGCCGAGTCGTTAACCTATGGGTTAGTTTGTTTTTGGTGAATAAAGATAAACAATAATTACTAAGTTTTCAGTAAATCTTTTTTATATAATAGTAATGAAACACTGTCTATTGATGGAAGCCGCATTAAAAACCGTTGCGTAGTTTAAAAGATCTAAACGTACAGACAGCGGAAAGCGACTATGTTTTATGCTATGTAGAGATCATTTTATAATATAACTAGTTACGCCCCGCGGTGTTACCCGCTACATGTTTTAGGAATGTAGAGTAGCGCCTGTGTTAATCCAGGGTCTTGGCTACCTCCATACCAAATTTCATCCAAATCCATTTAGTAGTTTATGCGTGAAAGAGTAACAAACATCCATCCATCCAAACTTTCAGATTTATAATATTAGTGGGATAAAAACTTACTTTTCTACTTCCTATTAATCCTACTAATATTATAAATGCGAAAGTTTGTGAGTAGGTACGGATGTATGTCTGTTACTCTTTCACGCAAAAACTACAGAACGGATTTGGATAAAATTTGGTATGGAGGTAGCTGAGACACTAGATTAACACATAGGTAACACCGCGGGGCGCAGCTAGTACAATAATAAAAATTATAAAAGTCAACAAAAATACAAATAATTATATTCTCTATAGATTACTCGATTACTAATAATAGTTTTAGTAACAAGAACATTGTTCTGTTTCCAGGATATGAAGACAACGTGAGCTTTGAGACAGCATCGACAGTAGGTATAATAGTGTACTTTGAATAAAAATTCTTATCAAGTTATTTATGAGTTTAAATGCATACATAAATGTACAATTAAACACATCCATCTTGCTAATTATGTATTTTATGACAGTTTCTATCTAGGAGAGCAAAAAGAGAATTTATTTTTTTACAATTTTTATTAGTTGGTTCCGTATTACTAAGATTCCGCTCTTCGTCAGTTTGTCTGTCTGTCTGGCTGTCACCAGGCTGTATCTCATGAGCCGTTAGGCAGTCGAAATTTTTCACAGATGATCTATTTATGTTGCCGCTATAAGAATAAATACTAAAAAACAGAATAAAATAAATATTTAAGGGGGTTTTCCCATACAACAAACGTGATTTTTTTGCAGTTTTTTTATAGATAATGGTACGGAACCCTTCGTGCGCGAGTCCGACTCACACTTGGCCAGTTGTTTAAATCGATTTCTTCAAATTACATTAAGATTTTTTTCTATCCTAAGCTAGTGTCACCACGTTATCGAGTGTTTGTGACCTTCCTAAGTTTTATGCTAGTTGATAATAATAGATGCTGAAAGGTATGTGTAGATAAATATCCACCTATGTATAGTTCCATTAGCATGTTATGATAAAGAAACCAGGTCACTTAGACAAACCTAGTTTACAATGCCTATTGAGAAAATACATACAGATGCATGCATCAGATTCATAGCAATGTCAATAAATATGTCTTAAATTAGCGATGATAGCTTAGTGGTTAGCGCGGTTGGTTCACACACCGAAGGGCTTGAGTTCATATCCCAACAATGAGCTTGAACTGTCGGTGAGATGAAACATTTTTTTTTTGCATTCCACACAGCGCCATCTGACCCCAAACTAAGCAAAGCTTGCACTATGGAAAGTCAGATAACTGATAGAATACTTAAATACATTTGTAGACGTGACATTTAGGTCCTGGTTTATTTTCGCTTCCAAAACTGAACACAAAGAAAGAAAGAAAAAACATTTCTTTTTTCCTTACAAAACACTAAACATAACAACAGATAAGTACAAATAAAAAGATACAGATTAACATAAAGACAACAAAGCGGGTTATCGCTGCAGTGCAGTGCAAAAGTCCAGTGCTCAGCAATAACTTCTTAGACGATCTTTTAGAATCTAGGTTAAAGCTCCTGAAATATATAGTCTTATAGAGTATCAAGCCTGCAAATCATTGTATAGTTAAGAGTTGTGATCCGAGGATCGTCGTCTAATGTACGTCCTGCCAGCAGCGGAGGGGCTCGGCCGCCATTGAGTGGATTACGAGCAATATCCGGCCTCGCCTGCACAAGCACACACTGCGCCAATTTATTGAAATTACCCACATCTGCACACAAACGTGGTGTCGCTGATCTGCACACAATCAGAGTAAACACCGGAAACTAATAATATTGTGTGAAACGGAGCTGGATTTTGTTTCAATTTTTGTAACGATGATGGCTCAGTGGTTAGCGCGGTCGGTTCGCATGCCGAAGAGCGTGCGTTCAAACCCCAACAATGAGCTTGAGCTGCCGGTGAAGGAAAACATCGTGACGAAACCTTAACATGGTGGTTGCGTACTTTCTAGTACTCGGCTGGCTAGCTACCACCCTCAAGTTGAAAATCTGCCGCCAAGCATCTAACTGTGTGTTCCGGCAGCCTCACGTGGGAGCCAGTTCCATTCCACGCTAGGTGTGCTTTACCATCTTTGACCACACTGTCACTTAACATCAGGTGAGCTGTGGTCAAACACCTAGCCTGTTAATCATAAAAAATAAACACACCTGATGTTTAAGTGACGGTGTGTCTTAGATGGTAAACTCGCGTAGCCTGGAACTGGCGTTTCAGTGAGGCTGCCGAAACACACCATTAAGTACTTGGCGGTAGATTTATAACTTGATGGCAGCTAACCAGTCGAGTACTATAAAGTAGCCTACGTACTGTTGTTACGACAGCACTGTTGGTTCATTGGTAGTAGGTATGTCTGCTCCGAGAGCTGAAGGGCGTGTGTTCGATTCTCGCCCAGGACAAGCATTTTGTAGTAACCTTGCCTGTTTTTGAAGCTTAGTTTAAAATTGTATCACATGTTAGTAATCAGTTAACACGACAAGCCCTGTATGATAAGTTTGCATTAGGTATACGGTAGTTTTTTTAAATATATCTTATCACCACCACAAACCACATGACACCCTGGCAATACAATCAGCATGCGGTTTCCTGAATTTGCTAATAAATAAGTACATATATCTCGGATAAACCGGTATCTCTACCGAGATAGGTCATTTAAATAATAAATATCGTAGGACATTACACACAGCGCCATCTAACCCCAAACTAAGCAAAGCTATGGAAGTCAGATAACTGATATATTACTTAAATACTTTTTTTGTAAATACATACACATACAGAACCCAGAACCCAGAACAGAACAAACATTTTGTTTATACCACAAAATGTTTTTTCTGAATGGGAATCGAACCCACGCCCGTCAGCTCTTGGAGCAGACATACTACCAATGAACCAACAGGGCTGTCAACGATGAGACACGCTAAGATGATGGAGATTCCAATAAAATGCTATGAGCCGTTTCCAAATTCCTATGTAGGAAGATCTGCAAAGTTTTGAACTCATTACCTGCGTCTTCTTTGCCGTCCATGTACACCTGAGGAGGTTAAGAAACGTGATTCGATCACGTCTTCGCTTTTTCATCAGATGACATCCTTAAAATATCAATCGATAATACATATGCATATCATCTATTCAGCCTATCCTTCGATGTAACGCTTCAAATTAGAAAAAAATGCTTTGAAATAGTAGGTAGTACATATATAAAAATAATAGGTTATGTAGTTTGTAGGTCATCGATAAAAACTAAACTGCTGCGAGCAAATGGCATAGATTCATATCGAAGCAATAAGAAATGAGAAGCCTTAGCTGTCATTTAATTGCAATATGTACATATACCACATATCTGCGACCACACCTCCACTTAACATCAGATGAGCTGTGGTCAAACACCTAGCCTGTCAATCATTACAAATATGTATATATATAAATATTACTGGGTACGCCTCGCGGTGTTTCCCGCTACATGTTTTCGGGATAAAAAGTAGCCTATGTAATCTAAGGTGTCAACTACCTCCATATCAAATTTCGTCCAAATCCGTTGAGTACTTTTTGCGTGAAAGACTAACAAACATCCATCCAAACTTTCACATTTATAATATTAGTAGGGTATAATAATGTATGTCTTTATGAGTGATAAATTTTCAACAAAAAATCGGGAAAGCCGCTATCTGCTTCAGTTATCGTTCTCCATCGCAGTTATCGGTATTTGATATCCGTCAGGTTCCGGAAAGTTCGACGATGATTTCATTCCATAAAATAATCGCACGAAAATGGATGAGAGTGTATGCGGTCGTATGGTTGGTGCTGTTCTCGTGCTTATTGGTCAGAGTGTCGCAATGGTGAGTCATATTACTTACCTAATGAGATCCTTAATAATTATTTAACAGGATTGTTTTTTAAGCCGGTATCGAGTGGATTTGGAACTGTTTGTTTCGTTGTATTTTCGTTATTACTAAAACATCATTTATGAGGTTAATGTTTAAGATATTTAAGGATCCAATCTATATGTGATCTAATTTAGAAACACGATTACTTTTAGTTTCCTCGATAGAAAAAAAATCCAAAGTAACCCCAAACAATCTATAGAAAACCTCGATACGGCGTAAATACTGCACGGAAAGTCATCAGGCTTTGTATAACAATAAAATTACATTTTCTCTAAATAGTTATCATATAAAAATTACCAAAATATGATTTTGCTTGAACAAACGAAGGAAATACCTAAATTTTTGCGCGTTTCGTCCATTCTAAGCAGAGCTACCACGCTGTTCCCCTATCCGCTTTAGTACCGCTTCGACTGTCGGACGGGGAGGTTGTGTCGCTGTTGAGGTTGCTTTTACGTACGATCACAAAGTAAACGAACCGGATCAACAAATTTGCCACTTGTAGACATAGACAGGTGGCCGAGTGGTATCGGTACCCGATTCTAATCCGCAATCACGGGATCGAAACCAACCAACACTCGAAGATTATTTTTGCACACAAATTTTGTTGTATTTTATTTTGTTTTTTTAACAGACTCGATTTTATAAATTATAATAAAATTAAATAATATATAATTATCATAGGACATTACACACAGCGCCATCTGACCCCTAACTAAGCAAAGCTTGTACTATGGAAGTCAGATAACTGATAGGTAATACTTCAATACTTTTTTTGTAAATACATACAGTACATCCAGATACAGAACAAACATTTGTTTATGCTTGTCCTGGGTGGGAATCGAACCCACGCCTTGGAGCAGACATACAGGGCTGTCAATTTTAAAAGGAGGAGGTTTTCAATTCGACAATTTTTTTTTGTAATGGTTTGTTATGCTAGGTCTGCTATACTGTAAGTGTGTTCCGCGGAACCCTAGGGTTCCGCGATACCTCTGTAGGGGTTCCGCAAGAATTTAGAAAAAAAAATCAAAACACCTGTCTCTGGTCGAACGTTTTGACTCCGCGGCCGCGCATAGGTTTATTTATTTATTTATTTGTATAAACATGTGTTACAATAGCTGGTACAATATCTCATAAGTTTGGTATTTTTTTTTTTTTTAATGGTTGACAGGCTAGTTGTTTGACCACAGCTCACCTGATGTCAAGTGAAGGTGTGGCCAAAGATGGTAAATCACACCTAGCCTGGAATGGAACTGGCTCTCAAGTGAGGCTGCCGGAACACACCGTTAGATGCTTGGCGGCAGATTTTCAACTTGAGGGTGGTAGCTAGCCAGCCGAGTACTAAAGTACCCTACCACCATGCTATGGTTTCCTCACGATGTTTTTCCTTCACCGGCAGCTCAAGCTCATTGTTGGGGTTTGAACCCACGCCCTTCGTCATGCGAACCTACCGTGCTAACCACTGAGCTATCATCGCTACAAATCAACATGTATACTTGTATACTTGTGAGCGCGCTGTCCCTTTGATAAAAGCCGCCTCTGAATTAGACGCTATAGTTGTCAACAAGCGACTTTCGACTCTAACTTTAAAAAATAAAGTCGAGATTGTTTACAACGCAATTTTTAAATTTCTCATTTTATTTTTGCTTTTTGTTTATCAAATCCCATTAGTTACTTTTTTTTAATATCTTCTATTATTGTACTTGCCATATGGTAAAGTAAGTAATAATTAGTAACTGTTACATTGTACTTTTATTATGCTTATTAATAAAGATTCTTTATTAAAGAACACACTTTTAAAAAGTATTGTTTTATTATAGGGTTCCATCAAGTATTTTGCTTCCCAAAAGGGTTCCGACACCAAAAAAGTTTGAGAACCACTGTGCTAGGCTATGTTTGACCACAGCTCACCTGATGTTAAGAGAAGGCGTGGTCGAAGATGGTAAAGCACACCTAGCCTGGAATGGAACTGGCTCTCAAGTGAGGCTGCCAGAACTCATGGTTAGATGCTTGGGGACATAATATTTTCAACTCTCGTGTGGTAGCTAGCCAGCCGAGTACTAGAGAGTACGCTACCACCACGCTATGGTTTCCTCACGATGTTTTCCTTCACCGGCAGCTCGAGCTCATTGTTAGGTTTGAACCCACGCCCTTCGGCATGCGAACCGACCGCGTCAACCACTGAGCTATCATCGCTACAAAAATGTATATGTATGTTAAATAAATATAAATAAATAAATATCGTAGGACATTACACACAGCGCCATCTGGCCCCAAACTAAGCAGAGCTTGTGTGATGGAAGTCAGATTACTGATAGAATACATAAATACTTTTTTTTGTAAATACATACTTATAATACATACAGAACAGCTAGACACAGAACAAACATTTGTTTATTCACAAAATGTTTGCCCTGAATGGAAATCGAACCCACGCCTTACAGCTCTCAAGGCAGATATACTACCAATGAGCCAACGGGGCTGTCTGTTACGCGATAATTCCGCTAATTATGAATCGATTTTGATAATTTTTTTTTTGCTTGATAGATCCATACTTCTGAGGTGGTCTCATATAAACTTTATCGAAATCGGTCGAGCAATTTTTAAAAATCAACATAAATATAAAAATTGTATACGTCGATGACATTTTCGTTTACTCCGAAACCTCGCTGTTTCATTAGAGCATAAATAAATAAAATAAATGAAAAAGCAAATCCAATATGGCCGCCATCAAAATAGATGCTTACATATTTTTTCACAACTCCTATAATATGGGTATCAAATAAAAGGGCTTGACAAGTAGAATAGAGTAAACTTTAAAAAAAGCAAATCCAATATGGCCGCTAACAAAATGGCGGATTACATATTTTTTCACAATACCATCAATATGGGTATCAAATGGAAGAGCTTGACTAGTAGAATACATTATAATAAAAAAAGCAAATCCAATATGGCCGCCATCAAACTAGAGGATTACATATTTTTCCACCACTCCTATAATATGGGTATCAAATAAAAGGGCTTGACTAGTAGAATAGAGTAAACTTTAAAAAAAGCAAATCCAATATGGCCGCTAACAAAATGGCGGATTACATATTTTTTCACAATACCATCAATATGGGTATCAAATGGAAGAGCTTGACTAGTAGAATACATTATAATAAAAAAAGCAAATCCAATATGGCCGCCATCAAACTAGAGGATTACATATTTTTCCACCACTCCTATAATATGGGTATCAAATAAAAGGGCTTGACTAGTAGAATAGAGTAAACTTTAAAAAAAGCAAATCCAATATGGCCGCTAACAAAATGGCGGATTGGATATTTTTTCACAATGCCATCAATATGGGTATCAAATGAAAGGGCTTGATTAGTAGAATAGATTATAATAAAAAAAAGCAAATCCAATATGGCCGCCAACAAAATGGCAGATTACATATTTTTTCACTACAACCTCAATATAGGTATCAAAATGAAATGAATGGGATTGACTAGTAGAATGGAGAATACTTTAAAGTTGATCCAATATGGCCGCCAACAAAAATTAAAACACACATCTATGTTTTTCACAAAAAAATTCGGGAATTGAACCCATGCCATAAAGCTATATTCTACTAAAAAAGAAATATTTATTATTATTTTATTTTAATTTAGTATTTTTTAAATGACTTCTCCAAAATGGATATGCGAGTAAAGCCATGGGTAAAGTAATAAACTATTTTTTTTTAATAATTATGCACGTCATTATTTTGAATCAATCAATTATGAACATACTAAAGTATACATAAACACCCAAACAAAACAAACATCTATGTTCTTCTCATTAAAATTTGCCCTCGGTGGGAATCGAACCCATGCCATACAACTCATGACGCAAACGTGCTGACTGGGTAGTCAAAATAATAATACTTTTTCGTCGTTTATTATTCGTCAGTGGAAAGGAAAAAAGTGAGGTGTATCGTAGGAGTTGCTTACGGTATGTCATATTCTTAGGTTCCATAGTGTTATAATAAATTAATTATTTTCAATAGATAAAATAGGGAATTAAAAATGTTCAGTTACATAAAAAGAAATACACAAATTTACAAACAAAAAACCTACTCCATGACCCTTAGGCCAACTAAACGCACTGCTTCAATGAAACAGCGAGGTTTTTTAATACTTGTGTTGATTTTTTTTTACTTGCTCGACCGATTTCGATAAAAAATATATGGGACCATCTCTGAAGTATGGATCAACCAAGCAAAAAAAAGAATCATCAAAATCGATTCATAATTGGCGGAATTAGCAGGAGGTCGTCTAGGTAGGTACAGACCACCGCAGTACTAGATATTCTGCCGCCAAGCAGTAGTGTGTAAACATTACTGTGTTCCGGTTTGAAGGGTATTGCAGCTAGCGCAATTACTGGGCTGTTGAGACTAACCATCTAGTCTCAAAGTAATGAGTGCCAGAGCAGCGATGCCCTGGACTTTGTTTTGTTACTCAATGTTCTGGGTATCGCAACAATGGTCATGGACAAGCGTTATCTCTTATCATCAGGAGAGTGACTCGATCGATTTATTACTTTTACATAAAAAAAAATTGTCGAATTGAGAACCTCCTCCATTTAAAATCGAGTCGGTTAAAAAAAATAAGATAGATAGATATAACTCTTTATTGTGGACATCATAAATAGAAAAGAGTACAGAGAATAAAGAACCTTATGAACTAGTGCCACAAGTGGCGGCCTTATCGCTAACAGCGATCTCTTCCAAGCAACCAAGAAAAGAAAAAATACAATAGAGAACATAAAAAACAGACGGGAGATGTAACACTAATAAGAAAAAAATAAAATAAAAATAAAACGTATTATAAAAATAATAAGTATACAAAAATAATCGTATTATAATGTATTTAAAAAAAACGAAATATTTATGTATTATATTTATTTAAAATACCTATCAACAAAATTTGTGTGCAAAAATAATATTCCGTATTAATATGGTGTTGATTTCGATCCCGTGACTATGTGGCCGTACTCATACAGCTTGTTACCACTCGGCCACCAGTCTACTAATATAAGCGGCAAAATAGTTGATCCAGTTCGTCTACTTAGCCGTTTAAGTATTTAGCTCAAACCGATTTTCATTTCGCCGCCGTATGTGTATCGACAATGCCTGTCGCGCGTGGCGCCGACGGCGGCGCGCGGTACTAGCTGTTCGCTCGTGTGCCTTGCGCACTCACACACGGAGCGCACAGAATACCTAAAATCGACTAGAGAAATGCACTCGATAGGCCCTTAAGGCTGCGATAAATTTGTAGCGTGTGCGTGCGTCGCCGTTTTATGTCAGATAGGATGCCGGTGACGAATCGGCAGTCGATTGGTCGCCACTGTGCTGCACGACGTGACATAAGCGCTGGATTTTTTCTACCTCAAATAATAATTATTACGTAAATTGTTATTTAGTAAACTCGTACACCGAAAAGTAACTAGTTTTATTGTGCCAAATAAGGTAGGTACCTACGCTCATTATTTTTTAGTATTAGTTTTTTAGGGTTCCGTGCCCTAAGGATAAAACGGGACCCTATTACTAAGACTTCTTGAAGACAGTTGAAAGTTTCGCAGATGATGTATTTCTGTTGCCGCTATAACAACAAATACTAAAAAACAGAATAAAATAAATATTTAAAGGTTCCATACAACAAACGTGATTTTTTTATCTTTTTAATAGATAATGGTTCGTGCGCGATTCCGACTCGCACTTGGCTGGTTTTTTATATATATATAGTAGGTATTATATTTAATAAGGGACCGAGCTAGAATGAACGCGAGTTTTAGTTTTCAATCAAAGCAAAAAACGTAGGTGTTTTCTTGTAAATTAGTTCCTCGCCCCGAACTTTTTTTTTTTATTTTTTTTTTTATATATCGTAAGACTATACACACAGCGCCATCTGGCCCCAAACTAAGCAAAGCTTGTGTGATGGAAGTCAAATAACTGATAGAATACATAAATACTTTTTTTTTTGTAAATACATACCTACTTATAATACATACAGAACACCCAGACACAGAACAAACTTAATTATGTTTATTCACATAATGTTTGCCCTGAGTGGGAATCGAACCCACGCCCTACAGCTCTCAAGGGAGATATACTACCAATGAGCCAACGGGGCTGTCAAGCTACGAACTACGAGCACGAAACGCACATACAATCATATTTGCGTGACTTATGAATAGAAATTATAGCAATCTCATCAATGGTTTATAACAAATAGGCCTAGACAAAGTAGCATTCGATTCGCGATAACGCTAATAAAAACGTAAAAAATTTACAAGATTGATATTTATTTATAATCTAGCGATAGATCACTAGATACGTCATGTGGGCTTGTGTCAATCCCGTACACTTTTGCACTTTTCCATTAGCGTTTTTTTTTTCTTTGGTTTTGGCGTCGCGTTTTAGCATTTGCCAGTGTCAAGTAATTATATATTTTCAAGTTTCAAAAGTTAAATAAGTGCCATCGTAGCTAGTTTTAGTCAAAGTCGTCTTTGTCAAGTCCAGTTCGTGTCAGTTAATTCCAGTCATGCTTTAGTAAAGTAGTGGCAACTTTACTACACAGCTTCGATGGAGTTTTGGAAGCAACACGAAAACTCATGTTTCACCACATTATATCATTTTCCCACACTCGCGCTTGTAATTCGGCACTTTATGAATAAAACACCACCATTTTTATGCATAAACACTCGACAAAACACTAGTTTTGGAAAAAAATACAACGGAGCGACACGACTCTTCCCGCGTTCCCGCCAAAAAACTCCAACCCATTAGCGTTATCGAATAGGTATCTACATCGAATGTTACTTTGTCTTGGCCGCAAGTATTGATACGCAAACTTTAATTACATAAGAACGCCTATCTAGTAAACTATCTGAGACTTTACAAAGGGAAATGTGACGTGATTTTGACAGCCCTGTTGGCTCATTGGTAGCATATCTGCCTTAAGAGCTGAAGGGTTTGGGTTCGATTCCTGCTCAGAACAAACATTTTATGTATCCACAAATGTTTGTTCTGTGTATGGGTGTTCTTTATGTATTATAAGTATGCATTTACAAAAAAAGAAAAGTGTTTATGTATTCTATCAGTTATCTGAATCCATCACACAAGCTCTGCTTAAGTTTGGCGTCAGATGGCGCTGTGTGTAATGTCCAACGATATTTATTTATTTCTTCTTACTTGAACAAGATTGCCTACCTTCGATAAGTTAGAACGGATACTCCGATGCAATTCAACTATTTCCGATACCCATTTTCAATGAGTCAAAACAGAGTACGAGGCGCATACAACCTCGTCTTGCTTCGTACTAGTGCTGACAATGTTGTCTGCTTGCACTGCGCCTAACTAATAAGATATTATTCCCGGCTCTTCTGGAAGAGTGTTTTTTTACAAAATATCCTTGTATTCCTTCTTCAAGTAATGTTAAGGTATGTGGCTAAATAAGTGATGTTAAGTGAAGGTATGGTCGAAGATAGAAAAGCACACCTAGCCTGGAACGGAACTGGCTTGCATGTGAACTGCCGGAACATAGCGTTTGGTGATCATCACCAATCATCAATCTATCATCGTTAAAAAACTAAATTGAGCTGAATTTTTATCACCTACCCGTATTTAGAATGACTATACCTCTTATAATTTGTATTATATCCTTAAAAGTTTGTATCTTTACTCATACTCACACTTCTACTCATTTCTGTTTCGTTCCCACGCAAATAAGAAAGCTCGGTTGTATTTTACCTCCAAATTTATTCTCGCACATGACGCGTAGGCGTCGTCGCGCGTCAAAAATTCTAAGATCAATACATTACATGTATCTAACTCCAAGTATTGTGTATAAGTAGGTAGTTAAGACGCAAGTGTTTTTTTTCTGGGCAGGGCGTGTGCGCTGCCAAGATTTGGCCTCCCAGCTGCCTGTGGCACTGACATTGCCCGGCTGAGGCCGCCAAAAATAGGGCAAGGTCGGATACCCGCGTCTTCAGCTTATATAATTTGACAGGAATATTGATGAAGGAAAGCGGACAACGACCGACATGAAGGCAACTGAAAATTCGAGGTTACATGCGCAATTATGTTATGATTCGAGTTTTGTCTTATTTGCGATATAAATACATTCAAGAATACTTGCTACTATTATAATTATATATTTATATATATATATATAAATATATAATATATATATTATAGCTATTAGAGAACAAGTAAATATAATAAGTAATTGAATATTCTAGTTAATATCGTAATCCTAAACTACCGGAATATGTGTTTAAGGAGTTTTCCCATGGTGAATTATTAAAACTAGCCAAAGAGAAAATCAATAATTCTGATACAAAAGACATTTTTGATATATCAGGAAACTTCTTTTACCAAATCATGCAACCTTTATCGAATCATATTGCCTATCTAGTTAATAATATTTTATTATCAGAATCATATCCGAATGATTTGAAAATGTGTCGCCTCACGCCCCTATACAAGGGAAAAGGAGATAAAACAAATGTGCAAAATTACAGACCCATAACTATTGTCCCCACTGTTTCGAAATTAATAGAGTCCTTAATTTCAAGGGAAATAATGACACATTTAGAAAAACATAAAATTCTATCGGAAAGCCAATACGCCTATAGAAAAGGACGATCTACTACAACGGCAGCACATGATTTTGTAGACAAAGTTATTACCTGTATGGATAAGAAGCTAAAGGTTGCTGCTATATTCATTGATTTATCAAAGGCGTTCGACTCTGTAGATCATGAATTACTAGTCGATAAGCTTCAAGTATATGGAATCAGGGGTAAAAGTGAGAAGTTAGTAAAATCATTTTTGACTGATCGACAACAAGTAGTTGAGATAAAAATAGACGGAAAATTACATAGATCTAATCCACAGAAACTTAATATCGGTATACCCCAAGGATCTTCACTAGGAAACACAATGTTTATCGTGTTTTTAAATGACATGGCACATTTAAAATTAAAAGGAGACCTCATTCAATATGCCGATGACACTACAGTTATTGTCTCCGGTAAAAATATCGATGAATTGAAACAAAATATAGCTCTTGACATGGAAACTCTACGTGAATGGTTTGAGATGAATGGTCTGAAATTGAATTCGACCAAAACCAATGTCATTATTTTTAATGCAGTCTCCCCAAAACAACCAGCTGTTGTAGTTCCTACAATCCAAGATACAAATTATATAGAAACTACAAACTTAGTGAAATTACTTGGATTTGAGATTGATCCTGCTCTTACTTGGAAGGCTCACATAAATACCACCTGTGATAAAATGTCTAGAGGAATATACGCATTAATACAATTGAGACCAATTGCTACAGAATGCTATCTCAAAGAGGTTTATTACGCCTATGTCCACTCAATAATGTCATATGGTATTATTCTGTGGGGCAATTCCACAGACAATGGCCGTATATTGAAAATGCAGAAACGTGCTATTAGGGTCTTAGTAAGTGCCAAACACAGAGAATCGTGCAAAGATCTTTTTAAGAATCTAGGTATTCTTACATCAATATCAGAATACATTTTTGAAATTGTAAAATTTGTAAGAACAAATCTCCATATGTATCAATGCCGCGGAGAACGTAGTGACTTCAATTTTCGAGACAAAAATAGTCTTCTATCTGTAAAGCATAGGTTACACAAGTCTACAAAAAATCCGGTAGTAATTGGCCAGCAACTTTACAACAAACTGCCCAAATGCATTAAAGCTTCTACAAAGTACAGTATATTTTGTTCCAATGTAAGAAATCTGTTGCTGTCTAAGACTTTATACAAAGTAGACGAGTATATTAAAAATGATTATCGTGACTATAAATTAAAATCTTGACTAAACTAATGAATTACACGTACAAATAAACATTATTTATTAATATTTTGATGAGTATAATATAATTTATTACAATTGTTTTGCTAATTATTATTTCTTATATTATTTTATTTTTTGGAATAACTTTTGACGAAGCCCATTTACAGCTGAAATTTGTTTAGTCTAGCCTCTATACAGCTCTTATCTTTTCAAATTCTATGAAATAATCTAATCTACACTGCATTTCTGCGTCAAGAAATACCCATGTAAAACCTGGACGAGTACATGAAGAAAATCATTATTATACCCATTCCATAATAATAGATTTATTTTTGTGTAAATAAAGAATATCTATCTATCTATCTATCTATCTAAATATCCCACTTTGTTATTTACTTGTACATAATTAAAGATAAATAATAAATTACTCCCCATGCTCAAATTCAAATGAACCGTTAATTGTCATGATAGTTTGACGAACAAATACACAGAATTTAACTATTTACCTAAACATTATTATATGATCTAAACTGGCCAATGAAGGCCGAATCATGTGATGCTGAAGACATTTCGCATGTGACTGCCATCTCGCTGTAGGTTGCAGTAAACAAATCACGGCCAGCCCCATTTACGAGCGTTTGTATTGGGAACATATGGGTGAACGATGGTTGCTATTGTTCTATTCAAACTCTATTTAGTAAGCAATCATGTAGTCGAAGACGTCGTTGAGATAACACAATAGTGTACAGTTGTACACGGTCACTGGTAACTACCTAAGAATTTCTTAGAATTAATGTTTAAACTTTCGCGACTTCAACACGTACCTAATTATGTTTATCATTGGGTCTAAATCGCGCACAAAATATGAAGTTAGTTTTGTTTATCTACTAGTTGTTTTTTTAAGAATCAACTCCTTACAGAGCATAATTATATTCATTATACTTGGGCATTTTTACAAGATCTTAGCAGTAATTCATCTAGGTATCAGATCTTCTACCACCAAGCAGTAGTGTATAAACATTACTGTTCCAGTTTGAGGGGTGACACAGCTAGCTAATTACAGGGATATTGAGACTATATAGCCATGGAATGCCTCAGTAATGGGCGTCAGAAGGGCCCTAGACTCTATTTTGCTAACCAGATTTCGTGGTACCGCTGCAAGAGTCATAGACATTAGTTGCATCTTGCAGTGGTGACCCAGGCGAGGTAACCGAAGCGTTGGTCGTCCAGCTATAAAATGGGTCAAGTCAACAATATCGTCTACATTACGGATCAAACTTTGACCAGATTAGTACAGGATGATATTTTGGTTGATTTATATGCACTTGAAATGGGAGCGAGAAAAATTAACGTCTGAATTATGTGGTGGCTATGATTTTTATTTTTAAAGACTGTCTCTATATCACTGCGCCTTTTATATTACTGTTTTAAACTGTTCCGTACAGTGAAATTATCATTATTAAGGAACATAATATACCTATGTAGCTTTTGTTTCTCAATTCCATATTAGATTACACGAGTATTTCAAATAAAACAATTTTCAGAATTCTAGTAGGCCACTAAAAGCACTAATTGAAAACTTCCATTCCTACCTACTCTTTTTAGATTTTGTTCATTTCTCAATATATTTTTTCTTGTTTTTTATAATTAGGTAGGTGCGTATATCATTTTTGTAACATTAAGTATACTACTCAGTAACACCGCGTGTCTTATCAATCCAAGATATCTTTGCACGAGATACTCATAAGCTAGATACGATTTTTTTATCTTTCTATATACCTACCTATTGTCATAGCTTTCCGCGAAATTTTCTAGTTAACGATGAAAGTTTCCTGAATAACCTAATCCATACCCAAAAAGTTTCCGATACCTTAAATTTAATATTTCAAATAGGTACTACCCGTATTTAATGTTGGCAGCCACAGTATACATACTAGGTACTATTCTCCATACCCCGACACAGCTGGGGTTGTTTTTACGGCTTCCACGCTCAGGGGTCGGGTCAAGGACTCGTCAAGGACGCGGCCACGATAGTTACGTAAACCTTCTTTTATTTCAACCTTTTGAATGATCCTTGAATTTATGAATGGAAGGAAAAAATGAAGGAAGGTACCTATAATAGTAAACGTGTAGGCATATCAAATGTTGGGTACTTATACGTACCTACAAGACCTACATGCATCAAATTGAAACTATTTTCAAAAATCGTAAATATTAAATACCTAATTAGAAAATAAGCAAGCTTTTCGAATCAAAATATCATATCTTGCTGAGCTATCTCGTGAGCTTGGAGCCCATCCAGACGCCAACAAGAAACGGCCATTCTAAATTTAATTTGTCCCTCCTATTTGATTGGATATAGTGACGCGACCAACGAATTATAATCGATCGATTCTAAAACGTACAAAAATAGCTTATTATGAAACTTCCGATGCTTTACAAGTAATTATTTAGATTTTTTGTAACAAATGTTTTAATTAGAAACTTTTGTTTGTTCTTTAACATTTACCTTGTTGATTATCTATTTTTATGATCAAATCAACATATAAATTAATCACGTACGTAAATCTGGTATCTTAAAACATAATCCTAAATTGTTTGATAAGAATGCGAAATTCACTAGTGCATGCAAAAATATCACTTGCAAAGATATATAGTATGCTGTTTCATATTGTATAATAATAATTTCAAACTATTTAAGTGAAGATGAAGTTGATTGACAACCGTGGCAATGATAATAGCCGAAATGTATTGAAGCTATAACAGCGAGCGATCTGCCAAGCAAGCACCACATCAGCAAGGCCAAGGTTGTCAGGAAAGGGGGGCGCGGGGCGCCCGCGGGCTTAACGCTCGGCGCTGTCCCGCACCAGCCATTCTGCACCTCGCAGTAGACTCTGACGGTTGTACTAGTGCCAGGTAAGCAGTGGCCACTTTCAATTTTAATCTATCGCCGATACAGATTTGCCAATTGTGCTCCACCGCCGCGGCATCTCAAACGGTAAACGTATCTTTCATGTGACAAGTTGAAGCGATTCAAGATGATTGTGTTCCGATAACGTGGAGTGCTGCGTTTTTGATAAGAAGGTATCGCGCGGCAAGAAGTTGGAGTTGCATTCAAATATCGCAACGCAGGAAGGTAACCGGTGCGGCTCGCGGGAACTTTCCCTCCTAAAAGTTTTGAAGCGGATCTCGAAGGGCGGGAAGCGGATAGTCGCGTGCGTCCTGCGTGGCGCGCATCGATCGGGCCACCCCTCACCCTCGCCACTCCCGGCACTGATACATTCATTCGGAAAAAATATCATTCCATCATTGCATTTAGTATTCTGCGTTTATTTTGTTTTTTGCAGTAGTTTTAAGTGATTTTAGTGCATGAATTAGCAGCTAGTTTTTAATTTGTGAAAATGGGTGGCTGTGCAACAAAAGAAAATAAGGAAAACAAACCGGCTGAAGATACTGACGGGTTTGTATTATGGCTCCGCTCCGGCCGGCTTCGATATCGCGTGCCAGCGAAAAATTTCAATATTTTGGCTTATTACCGTCAATTTAGTACACAAAATTTTAATGTGAATCGTCGAAAACAATCTCTTTTTGATAATATATCATGTTGCCTGCAGAATATCAATGTGCTTGTTAGGATTGTGACCGCCAGTGAACCTAAACGGGATGTAGCTTTTTATTATATTTCCGGTCTATTGAGTTCAATTTCCATTCGTGAAATTGTTTTTCCTTCTATTTCGTAACTTAACACTGCAAATAGTAACCAAGTTGTTTGAATTACAATTACATATTTTATGTTCATTTTATTTATCTATATATATAATATTTTATGCATATACCATGCATAAAATATTGCTTACAACGAACAGGATACATTTTTATTAAATTTACCGGCAGTTTTAAGTGTATTTGAATTCTATTTCGTAAACGTAACAAATTAATTTCTTAGAACTAGTAGGTACTTATGGCAAATGCATTCTTAAAAGTAGGTATGATACCAAAGATATTGCATATCACCGATTGATATGATTCATGGAAGAATAAAGTGGATTCCGTAATCTGACTACCATTAATTGCTGCATTACCGTCTCATAAAGAAATGAATGCAAAGTAACAAGAAACTCGCGATAACACGTTCGTTGGCTGGCCGCGAGTGGGAGGTACGGCTGCGCGGCTCTGAGAAGCACCGGTGCGCAGTGAGCTGACACATCCCCGTTCGACTTGCGCGTGTCGGTCAAGGCGACCTCTAGCTAAATTACGTAATTCCATACAAAATCTAGTAAAGTCCTGGGTGTGTTCGGAAAACACTCCCATAGCTGACAGCTCGCGTTCACCACTCTCTCCGCCGTTGTACCGAAGTCTTTTATTAACGTAAAGGGATTGTTCTTTCGCTATGAATTATAAGCTTAAAGTAACATTGATCCCAGTGGTTGTTTGTGGTGGAGCCGTTCTTGCGTATTACCTCATCAGGCGGTTTGTACATTTTGTATTGTGTGATGTAGAACCGATTTGTTGCGATATGTTTGTTATAACTAATAGATTTACAAACATTTAATGTTCGTTGATATTTTGAACTATGATCGCGTGTTTTATAATAATTACATACATATAAAAATCAATAAAGCCGTAAAATTGGATTTACTTAAGTCAAACTATTATTATTAATCGATTTAATGAGTATATTTTCTATGACACTAATAGGTTTTCGCCACTTCCGGTCGATTTAGGAAGCACCGGGTACGTCCCTATTTCACCATTTTGAATTTTGAAAAAATTAAACTGTCATTGACGCCGCATTTGCAGTGCACGGAAATTTTGAATTAATTTTTGTTATTTTTTGCAAATCCTTCGTGTCTTTAACAAGATGTGTACACGAGCAACATGTGCGGCGTTGAAAGCGTTAGAATCATATTGTTTCTTTATTATCGGTGGGAAAAGTGAGATAATTTGTGACGTGAGCGTTTTCGTTGTTGCAGGAAAGCCGCAGCTATGGTGGACGCCGCAACCCTCGAGAAGTTGGAGGCTGGATTCAGCAAGCTCGCTGCCTCCGACTCCAAGTCGCTGCTTAAGAAATACCTCACCAGAGAGGTGTTCGACAGCCTGAAGAACAAGAAGACCTCGTTCGGCTCGACCCTCTTGGATTGCATCCAGTCTGGTAAGTGCAATTAATTACCATGACGACCGCCATTTAAATAAAAACTATCTCTACGTACTTGCTAAAAGGATATAATTATCTTGTAAGTTGTACCTAAAGTAGAGTAAAAAACAATTTGAATCTCACATTTGTATTAAAGTAGTCTCGGCAATTTTATATCGTGTATTACATAGCTGGTTAAATTTTATTTGTCAAGCATATTAACACATTGTTTAATTAACTGGTAACAACTATAATATATTAAACATTCTGACTAATACATGTAGGCTGTTCATAAATAATATAGGAAAACTGTAAGTAGTTCTAAAAAATGCAATTACGTCATGTTACGTGCAATATGACGATATTATATTTATATACAGTCCTGCTTTGTAGGCTTAGACTGTAGTACAGCGTGACGAACACGAGTTCAGTGAAGGAGCCACTATTCTTTTTCCTTGACAAACTGATAGTCTTTAATGTAGTAGGTATGTACTCTGGGCCTAAGAATGAAGAATGTTCACTAGTTTCGATTTTTAACTTTTCTTATAGTCCATATGAAATAAAAAAAACGTGTGTAAAAATTATTTCGATATGTCACTTAGTTCCCGAGATATTGAATTTTAAACGGCGCGAGTGTCGGCCGGCCGGCGCTCGGTGCGCTGACGTCACAAGTCATACACTCACGCAGTACGTTGCGCGCTCCGGCACGTTTCACTACGAAATAATGCAAACATTATTCGAAAATGTCGAATTTAAATACAAGAAAATCATGTGTTGTGCTAAAATGTAAAAGCACTACCACCAATGCACCGGAAAAGTTATTTTTTTTGGTTCCAATGGATACTAAAATACGCAAGAAATGGATAAAAGCTATGAAGAGGTTGGATCCATTTGGAGATAAAAGCAAAGTATATTGTTGTGTAGATCATTTTGACGTAAGTACATGACAATCTGTTATGTATACAAGTATATTTTTTATTAGATGGTAGGTATGTATGTAGTTTGCAGTAGGTTAGTATCTCTTATACCTATCTAGTTTGTATTTGGTTGGTATAAGTAAGTATCAGTGGTGGCTCGTGATTCCAAGAAATGATGGTTCAGTTACATATAACAAACAAACAATAAAACTATAATCTTTCAAGATGTCGCATCACAGGTGCGAAACAATAAACGACTGAAATTAGGTCAAGGTCACGCAGGGCCTGCCCGGGCGCACCGAACGTCGTCACTCGGAAACATAGGCCGCCCGTGCGCCGCTCCAATTTATTCCTCATTCATTTAGTACCTACAGAACATTTTCCGTTTCACGCGCGAGAACATTTCTATCTTCTAACAATAGTTTGTATGGAGAGACGTGCGCTCTTTTAAAAGCACTCCGCAAAATTTGAGTTAAACAAAAATGGATAAAGTTGTAAAACTTAAAGATGTAGTCGTTCAGTGCGTGCACGAGTGCAGTCAAAGAGCGGCCGCCGCCGCCAGCAATAGTACCTACCTAAATATGTAGGAACTTATATGAAAAATAAAACCAGAGGTGCAAAACCTTTGGTATCAGTTTAAACGTATCTACCTAATATGTAAATAAAAAAACAACTAATTTTACGTCATCCTTTGTTTATTTTATCTACTAGCTTTCGCCCGCGGCTCCGCCCGCGTTACTGTCGATCCCTCGGGAACTGTATTATTTCAGGGATGAAAGCTAGCCTATGTCCTTCTCCGTGTTCTTAACAATACCAATGCTATATTTCATGAAGATCGGTTCAATGTTTTTTGCGTGATAGCGTAATAAACAAACAAATAAACGAACAAACTCACTTTCGCATTTATAATATTAGTTAGGATAAGAACCTACAAGTATTAGTGTATCAATACGAGCCAAAACCTTTTGCTCCACATGCTTCAAATCTTAACTTATAGTATTTATTCTTGAAAGAGGAAAGAGTTGTATGACCTGTGACGTCACACCGAAGCAGCGCCACCGCGCAGCGATTTCAAATTAACAGGATTTTTGAATGTCTATAAAATCTAAACTAATTAATATTTTGGCATGAAACAAAAACTAGTATATTTATATTCACATAGGCTTTACTGTGACAAAGATTCAAGCGATTTTGCATACCCAGTAACATTCTCCATTGTATTGGATTATTTTATTATCTGCCTAGCACGATTAAAACCGATAACACGATAAAATAAATGAAAAATAGAAAGTCTGCGATACTTGCCTACCCTACCTGTAGTTATCAGAAGCGAAGAGTTCAATAAACTTGCGTCACCGGCTATCGAGACCTAAGTTACGTAAGACTAAGTAGGTACTGTAAGTTACAAGGCTGAGCACTAATATTACGTAACACGTTCCAGGTGTGGAGAACTTGGACTCTGGTGTCGGAATCTACGCGCCCGATGCAGAGTCGTACTCTGTATTCGCCGAGCTGTTCGACCCCATCATCGAAGACTACCACACCGGCTTCAAGTCTACCGACAAGCACCCGCCCAAGAACTGGGGTGATGTAGAGACCCTCGGCAACCTGGACCCCGCTGGCGAGTTCGTGGTATCTACCCGCGTGCGCTGCGGCCGCTCCATGGAGGGATACCCCTTCAACCCATGCCTAACCGAGGCCCAGTACAAGGAGATGGAAGAGAAAGTCTCCACCACTCTTTCCGGTCTGGAGGGCGAGCTCAAGGGTACCTTCTACCCGCTCACCGGCATGTCCAAGGAGACCCAGCAGCAGCTGATCGACGACCACTTCCTGTTCAAGGAGGGTGACCGTTTCCTCCAGGCTGCTAACGCCTGCCGCTTCTGGCCCTCTGGCCGCGGCATCTACCACAACGAGAACAAGACCTTCCTCGTGTGGTGCAATGAGGAGGACCATCTGCGTCTTATCTCCATGCAGATGGGCGGTGACCTGAAGACCGTGTACAAGCGTCTGGTGACTGCCGTCAACGACATCGAGAAGCGCGTCCCATTCTCTCACCACGACAGGTTGGGCTTCCTGACTTTCTGCCCCACCAACTTGGGCACCACCGTGCGCGCCTCTGTGCACATTAAGGTGCCGAAGCTGGCCGCCGACAAGGCGCGCCTGGAGGAGGTCGCCTCCAAGTACCACCTGCAGGTCCGCGGCACGCGCGGTGAGCACACCGAGGCCGAGGGAGGCGTGTACGACATCTCCAACAAGCGCCGTATGGGCCTCACCGAGTACGAAGCCGTCAAGGAGATGTACGACGGTATCGCCGAACTCATCAAGATCGAGAAGTCGCTCTAAACAGTTACGATCTCGCACTAACAGTATTTTTTGTATTATTTATCGTTTTCGAAAGGTGATGATTGGATGTGGCCGGGTCGGGCTGGCGGGTTACACTAGTCAGTGGCGCCCCGGGCGGGCGTCCGGCCGCCGTCGGCCCGATATTGTATCGTAAAGTATTTTCTATAAGGAAATGGAAAATAAAGACAGCTAGCGTTAAGACCACTTCTGCATTTTCATTTTGTGTTCCTAAAATGTAATTGGCTATGCAGTACACCAGATATTACTTATAGCTAATTTAGTAGTGGGGTACATTAGATCGCTAGGTAGGTATAGGTTACCTAATTTCTATCGATACTGGGATTAAATTTAATATGTAAGGTAAATTCACATATTGTAGATATATCCAGTGTACAGTTCAATGATTACACAGTAGTGTGGGGGATTTTCGTACAAATTTATCGAGCTCGGTATTATGACTCATTTCAATGACCCATTATCATTGTTTTTTCTTTTAAAAATCATGTTCACCGTAAAATAGCACGATATTCCATTCAAATATTACTACAAGGGTCGGCCTATCAGCTCTATTGTTTTAGTACAAGCTTTTGGCATTTCCACGTAAGAAGTTTTGGCGCCAATGTGTAAAAAAATCGAAAACCCCTCGTATAGCAAATGTCATCGAAATCGTTAGAGCCTTTTATGAGATTTCAAAAAATCTATATTTTTATAGAACGCAGTCATATAATATCTAAGTACAAATAATGTAATTTTAACTCAGATCAACGAATTCTAATAGTACATTACATACAGATAAATACTGGAGGTAGCTTGGGGAATCGTTTCGCCCAGGGCACCAAATTTATTTTATCGTGTACAAATCATTAAACTTGCTTCCATAGTAGGAAGAATTTAAAAAAACTGATAATTACAGAATCAGGGGGGGATACAGTTGGTGTTGCAGCTTCATATTATTTACTATTTACATACAAACAAAATGTAATTACTTGATAGCTACAATTTCAAATAATTTGTTACGTTGATATATAGCTCAGATTAAAAACTACAGGTAGGAATCTAAATAGCGACACGTTTTTTTTTTCTTTTGTTTTGGCGTCGCGTTTTAGCATTTGCCAGTGTCAAATAATTATATATTTTCAAGTTTCAAAAGTTAAATAAGTGCCATCGTAGCTAGTTTTAGTCAAAGTCGTCTTTGTCAAGTCCAGTTCGTGTCAGTTAATTCCAGTCATGCTTTAGTAAAGTAGTGGCAACTTTACTACAAAGCTTCGATGGAGTTTTGGAAGCAACCCGAAAACTCATGTTTCACCACATTATATCATTTTCCCACACTCGCGCTTGTAATTCGGCACTTTATGAATAAAACACCACCATTTTTATGCATAAACACTCGACAAAACACTAGTTTTGGAAAAAAATACAACGAAGCGACACGACTCTTCCCGCGTTCCCGCCAAAACTCCTCCCATTATCATTTAGACATTTACCACCAAAGCCTAGCGACACGTTATCACGTACCAAAGCAAAGTTCACTGAACAATCGTACACAGTTTCTTTGCAATTGGCACTGGCTAAATAAAAATCATCTGTAGCCAAGATTTGAAGTCGACTGAAAAAAGTTATATGGATGTTTTTGGCGGGAATCATAAACATAATCATATTGCTGGAGTATTATTTTCCAAAGTTTCTTGTATTTCTTATATTTATTTAATTTAAAATAGTACCACATTATTCACAAAGTACCTACCTAATTACGCGTGCGTGTCTGAGAAAATTATTTTATGTGGTGATACATGACTCGGTTGGCGTCCAAAATTCAGTCAAAACTTATTGAAAAGTCACCATTGCTTTATTATACATGACCGGACTCGATATTGGCTTACTATCTGTGACTTTGACACTTTTGACAGGGTTTATTACACTTCCATAAAGTACAGGAAAAAGAAAATATCAAAAAACTTGACATCGGTAAAATAACTAAAATAACAAAGTGCAATGCCAAAGAAGATGAAAAAAATAAAACTGTATTATTTGTGTTTGTTTGTTCGTAATTGAGAGTTTTGGCGGGAACGCGGGAAGAGTCGTGTCGCTTCGTTGTATTTTTTTCCAAAACTAGTGTTTTGTCGAGTGTTTATGCATAAAAATGGTGGTGTTTTATTCATAAAGTGCCGAATTACAAGCGCGAGTGTGGGAAAATGATATAATGTGGTGAAACATGAGTTTTCGTGTTGCTTCCAAAACTCCATCGAAGCTTTATAGTAAAGTTGCCACTACTTTACTAAAGCATGACTGGCACGAACTGACACGAACTGGACTTGACTAAGACGACTTTGACGATAACCATAGTTAAGATACAGCAGAAATAACACTGAAGACGAGGCAGTATGGCTTTATAGCTTTAGCCTGCCCGAAAGGGCAAATTAACGAAAAAAAAAAAAAAAAAAAATTGTTCGTAATTTTTAACTCGGTATCGCGAATTTATTATTTAATCTAAATTGCATTGATTGTGAAGTCAAATCTTTGTACAAAAAACAAATCGCAATTGTTACACACGATGTCTACGCCCAAAAGTGAAAAGGATCTTCATTTACCACTATCAAGAGTTAAAACTATAATGAAAAGCTCTCCAGACGTCGAAGCCGTTGGCCCAGAACCGCTGTACTTAGTTACAAAAGTAACCGTAAGTTTTACTGAAATGTATCTGTTACACACTACCAAAGTAATTGCGACCTGTAAAATAAAAGAACTAAAATGTAGATAACCTTTTACCACGCCTTTAGAAGTGTTAAGAGCTAGGTCTATAACAGTGCCCGATGCACCCTAAGAAAGGTGCAGTAGAAATAAGGCTGCAAATGAGTGGTCACACCTATCCTGACTACCGGGTATTGGTTTAGTGTAGTACTATAGTTTAATAAGAGTTTTACTGCGACAGATAGCTACTATTGTTGTCACTTCCTGAGTAACATTCTTTATTTTTAGTTGTACCAATATACATATGTCCCTACCTGATTTTTGACTATCTTTCACAGGAACTATTTGTTACGGACTTAGCTAAACGAGCATTTAAATCAAGCAAAACCAGTCATTTGGAGTACAAACACATAGCTGAAGTAGTACAGGAAGATGATACATTAGATTTTCTCAGAGAAATAATGCCTAGAAAGATAACTGTGAGGCAGTATAAAGAACTAATGTCCAAAAAAGCAGCAAAATCATCGCAGTCAGACGATTCCAGTGAAGAGTCTAGTGAAGAAGAAAGTACAGAAGAATCCTCTAGTAGCAATGAAAAAGACTGACAAGATGTGAAAAGAAATGTAAATCCTGATAACTGTTAGATTTACATTTCTCTATAAGATTATTGTGCTCTTCTGAAAAAATGTTCATAGATCAATCAATTTGTTGCATTTTGTTGTAAAATGTTACAATGTTATAAATTGTTAAAAACAGCTTATGCAAACATGCTCCATATTTGAACAAGTAACTTAAGTTTGTATATTGTTTTATGTTACCTGCCTTACTTTAAAACAGCTTAAAATGATAAATAATGTTAGTTAAGGCTTTAAGTGAGGACTTTATTTTTGTATTGTGTAGAAATTAAATGTTACTTAGTTTAGCAACACTTTCAATTAATGCTGTTGTGATTATGCTACTGTCTCAATACTATATCGCCCAGTAATTATGTGAATCTACATTCCGATTAAAACATTATTTGCAAAAGAGTTGTTTATTAATTTGGTTAATTCATACAAACGGCTTCATGAGTGATTGTGCTGCTCCGGTTTTACTAGTGCACTGAATATCTATTTCTGTTTATTACATAAAGTGAAGATCCATCTTCAAATTCCGTGCTTACATTGATGCTGGCATCCGTTTCTGGCATAGACATTGAGTATTATCCCTTTAATACAAAGTATACCAGCCATGCTGAGATGGGCCTGGTCATAAAAAGTTTTATTTGTATTATGCCAAATAAATAAGTTTCTTTTTCCGCAGATCTCTTTACTCACCGTGTGATTGATATACCTAGGATTTCAAACCACACTATACCAAACAAACCGATACCAAAACTTTTAATCATTGTAGTAATTTCATTATCAAGTGACATCTAGTTGCAGTCTAGTGAACTATGACGATTGCCGCAGCGTGTTGGTTTTTGTATATTGTCTGTAAAGAGGGCAGCACAATCACGAGTCAATTCATAAAAGTTACCTCTACATTAAAATAGATGTCATGGTGAATAGTGAGCATTGGCGCCGGGATACAAATTCTAAGATTACTATCTAATCTAATACTATACGAGTAGGTATACAATATTTTGTACATGTACTATAGATATATTATTTGGGACCTTGAAATTGATTCTAACGCTTTCGATGAAATTCGCTTTATGGGGGGTTTCGGGGCGAAAAATCGATATGGCTAGTAGGTAGTAGGTAGTAGGTAATCAATATAGGTATCATATCTGGGAAATCGCGCGATTTTTTTCCGAGTTTTTCATTAGATGATAAATTGTTTACATCTATTGGGCTATAAAACCGATAATATTTAATCTTTAAGCGGAGTAGGCTTTTCAGGCTGCCGTCTTAGTAATAAGATTTTCATATTTTTTACAATAGGTAAGTCAAGTAGGTACCAGGACAGTTTAAAAGTAAAAAATTTGACTTGACCCTTGTAGTCGATCTAAAAAAATCCTTTTTAGTTTCCTTTACCCGGTATTTTTACATAGATATCCTAAAAATCATCAAAGAATTCTTAATTAAATAATTATGAAGTGTAAATAAGTAGATACGTAACCAGAAACAAACGCCATGCATATTTGGTAACTAAATCAAACCACTTTGATTTCATATTTTTTTACGCACACCCAGTTTCAAACTCGTTGGTAGGTACCTAAGTCTGCGCATCAGGCAGAATGCAATCACAAAAAAACCTTTTTGGAATTACCTACGAAAACAAATAGATCGATAAGCATTTTAACCTCACCGACGTCACCTTCACAGCAAAACTCTGCAAACAGTCGAGTTCAGTTTGCTCTGCACTTGTCACCTGGTTACGTGATACATCCTCACATAATGCACGTAACCTCTGCTGGTGTTTGTATTGTGGACTCAGTGCAAAGACCTTCACGGCCAGTTGATTTTACCTCAATTTGAGCAGATAGCTTAAACTGGCAGAATTTTGGCAAACAATGAGTTTTGAGGGTCATCCGCCCCTCATTCGCTATGCTTCAGGGAGTAAGAAAAAACGAGTAGGTACTACCTGTTTGGTGTGTTGTAACCTACCTATTAGATGCCTAGGTACTTGCACTTACTTGTGTGGATACTGTTGTTACTGAGGGAGGGGTTAAAATCACTAATTTCTGCTTGCGTCGGTAATACTTGAATGGCCCAGAAACCTCTAAGAAATCAGGTATTGCCATTGATATGTAAATAAATACATTTTGCATTGTATGGTATTTGACTGCCTTGTTAGCTTATTTGGTAGACTATCTGTTTTAAAAGCATGTGGGACGTGGTATAGGTATAGGACGTGGGTTCGATTCTCACCAGAACAATGTGATGATAAATGTTTGTTCTGTGTCTAAGTGTTATTATGAGTATGTGTTTACAAAATTTGCAATTAAAAAAAATCGACTCTAACTAAACGCACTGCTCCTATGAAACAGCGAGGTTTCGGAGTAAACAAAAATATCATCGATGTATTATTTATATTTGATTTTTGTTGATTTTTTCAAAACCGCTTGATCAATTTCGATAAAATTTAAATGAAACCAACTCTGAAGTATGATCTACCAAACAAAAAAATCATCAAAATCGATTTATAATTGCCGGAATTATCGCGTAACAAACATAAAAAGAAAAATACAGTCGAATTGAGAACCTCCTTCTTTTAGAATCGGTTAAAAAAGCATTATCTGGTTTGCTTAGCTTGGGGTTTGATGGTGCTGTGTAAAATGTCGTACGACATTTATTAATTTATTGTTTATTACTTATTGCAACGTACAGAAACCCCAACAAAAATACATTTGCGTCCTGTTGGTTTTCAATACCAGAGAATGCATCATCAATTACGTGTACCTATGTATGCCTGGCATATACTTGGAAGTTCTTACATCAAGCGAAAGTAAAAATCAGGACGTGTCAAAGAGGAATGGAAAGGAATATGTAAATAAAAATCAAAAGAATTCAAAAAATGCCCCACAGTCTAATTTGAAAATAGACAAAAGTTACAGACGCTCTGATTCAGTGCAAAAAGCCTGGACACATAGCCAGACTTGCTGATAATAGATAGACCACCAGGATAACATCCTGGAAGGGTCCATCAGGCACCAGAAAAAGAGGTAGACCAGCTGTCCGGTGGACTGACGATATTATACAAGCGGCTGGTAAACAGTGGATGGAGATAGCGAAGAACAGGGATACTTGGAAATCTCTAGAGGAGGCCTTCACCTTCGAGAACGATTTATATATCTTTAGATACAAATTATAATTTTAAACATAATACTGTACAAAATAATTAGAAATAAGTTTATTTTTGTATTGTTTAGTAAGAAATATAAAGCTTTTTTATTTCTATTTATTATGCCTGGCACAGCAAAATAAGCTTCATGGGACAGAGAGCTAGTTTTCGTGACTTTCAAAGTTATTTAGTAAACAGTTCAAAGTCATGCAGCTTAACACTTACAAAAACATATCAAGGTAAGTCGTTAGCTACTATTACACGATGACATGAGATCTTGTCCTGTTTCAGTAGCATTGTAGCATGTAGCATGTAAGTTATGATCAAATGAAAAGCCGATAATTAAAACCTTACCATGGTATTATTATACCATCGAAATTATAATAATCTAATATTTTTAATTATTTCATTAGTAAGTTTGCATTGGGTATCACAACATTCCCTTGTTGGTAGGTCACGCAGATGTATATCAACTTCATTCATTCTGACCTCGAAAAGATCTTAGATGTCTTATTTCGTATCGACCTTCGTAACAAATCGCACATTACTCAATAGCGTTCAAATGTACGACAAACCTGTTTGCTTATTTGAAGCATGCCTAATTTTTTTCTATAAACAAAAAAATACAATAAATCTTGTATTTGTTTGCAACTAAACAATCACTAGCTGTGGAATCAAAACTTATCGTAATTCTAAAAAAACTAAAACGTGTATTTTTGACACCATTTTCAGGCGATTTTTTTTTTTTAAAAGTAAACTACAAACATCATTAAACCTCACCGAGCTGTCCTCTTTAACAGTGGCGGCTTTAGGGCGGTGACAAGCAGGGACCCGCTGGATGCGAGCCGCTTCCAACCGGTCTTTGTGGAAGTCAATGGGGGAGGCCTGTGTCCAGCAGTGGACGACCTACGGCTGAAATGATGATGTTGATGATGAAGCAGGGCAACCGCCCGGGGCCTCGCTCTTACAGGGGCCTCGCGTCCTCGTAAAAAAAGTCTTAACCAAATATGTATTTGTATCTCGCGCCTCGCACTTAACAAATCCCCCCTAAACCCCACGGTTTCATTATTAGTGCAAGCGTTACGGCCACTCGAGCACTCGAACAGTGTTTTTAGTAAAACGGACTCAAAGAAAAAGGGACTCACAATGATCTGTCGCCCCGGGCCTCGCAACAGCTAAGGCCGCCGCTGCTCTTTAATTCCATTTAATCCGATCTCTTCCTGAATCATTCGTCTACTTCCATTGACGCTGTAATGTTCCTGTTTTGATGTAATTCTTCAACTCAATCAATTCCACTATTGTACGCTAGATACTAATCTGTAATTTTCTTTCAACTACTTTTTTTTAACTTCGGACTAGACATGCGTTTGGCCACGATTTCACCCGATGGATAGCGACGATGTTTGCTTAGGAAATACCTATTCATGTTTTTCTTGAACCATCCCGAGGTGTACGTACTTAGTTGAAAACACAGATGCTGGCAACGAGTTCCACACAACAGTTCTTACAAGGAAGGTGGTCTGAAAACGCTTTATGCGTTAAAAGGGAATTTCTACTGTCTTTTGGTCGAGCGTCTGATCGTGTTATTGTAAAATGGCGATAGAAGCATTAGGCCATGTAGTTCTTGTGCACACTCACCGTAATAGGTATGTACCATAAAAAAATGACAGTCTAGCCACTTCACGCCCATGTGCTAGGCTCTGAAGCTACAATGCTACAAACTACCTTACAAACTAAGTAATGCTTACTCTTCCCTTTATTTTTTATTCATCTACTAGCGACCCACCCCGGCTTCGCACGGGTGCAATGTACATAGAAACTAATGTGGTTGTTATGCATGTTTTATGGGTAGGTACATATAGACTTTCTTCTTGAATCACTCTATCTATTGATGGAAACAGCATTAAAATCCGTTGCGTAGTTTAAAAGATCTGAGCGTTTTATACTATGTAATTAAGATTTCTAAGCCGGCAAAATAGGTGCATCTCTTGCTGGTTTTAGATTAAATTCTATCAAACTTCTAGACGTACGACAGTTTTAACTCACTTTTTATTAGAAATGGATTCATTTACAAATGTATTATTAATTATATCAATGAATTGCTGTCTTACTCGAAGTAGACGTGTGTGTGTGTGTTGTGAGTAGTAGTAATGTGTTTCCTAGAATAGTCTATATTTATATGATAAACCAGCTGCGCCCCAGTTTTCGATATAAAAAGTAGCCTATATTCTAATCCAGGATCTCAGCTACCTCCATACCAAATTTCATCTAAATCCGTTCAGTAGTTTTTGTGTGAAAGAGTAACAGACATCTATCTATCCATCCATACAAACTTTGATCTTAAATATAAATTATTATACCTACTAGTACAGCACATCTTACTCTAATTAGCATGCGAATTTACAATATACTACCTAATAGCTAAATCTATATTACGTTTATTATTATATTTTTTTATTAAATTTTAAAATAATGTACCACAGAAATTTTATTATCTACAGTTATGGCAATAATCAGCACTAAAATATTAACTAAAAACAAAATGATTAACTACTTAATTATACAGAAAGAAATAATAAATTTGTTTTTGTGTGAAAGAGTAACAGACATCTATCTATCCATCCATACAAACTTTCACATTTATAATATTAGTGGGATTGAGGTAGGGATAGTAAACTGCTTTCCAATACGTGTATGTTCAGTAAATTCTGAAACATATTTCTACTAGTTCATACTGTGGTAGCATTCAAGTAATACGTTACTTTATCTAATAAGTGCCCGTTCGATACCAATTTCACAAGCTGTTTGTGCACCAGCTTTTCAAGTCCATTGTACTCACTAGTTACAGGTTGCTGACCGTCCATTTCTTCTTATTTTACACAATTTCATTAAGAGCCCTTACATAACATCAATAAGTATTTCGGACGTTCAACCTGATTTATTTTTTGCTTTCAAGTTGAATAGAGTTCGGTAGCAACGCAATATTGTTGTTACTTTGGTGATTGCGTGTCTCAGCTGGTGCAATACGTTTTATCGAAAGAAATTGTGTAGATTGCGTGCCGTCTAATCTTCTACAGCTTTAGCGATGTGGCTATTGTATTTACTTAACTAGGGGGTATATTTTCTAAGCATTGTATTGGTATTCGCTGCTGATGCCGGTAACGGTTTTAATGCTTACTTTTGACCATAGAAACATAGAAACGGTGTATAAGAGACCACGCTTACCTAGAAGAAACCGATTCACTCGCGACGTGAAGGCTAGATTGATCAAAATTCATCCACTGGGGCAGCAAATTCCTTAGTTTAGCGGTTTGTACGTATGATGAAAGTGGAATCAAACTGTTTTGTTCGAGTTATTGGAACATCGACAATGAAACGGCTTCTAGCGGTCGAATAATAAAATTGTCAGGGTGGAATTAGATCGTACAGTTCTAAAGCCATCATAGTACCAACTTTTAACTCTACAAAAATATTATGTACCTAATCTATTTGAATTTAATGTAATAAGACATTGCGAAATAAAATAATTAGGTACGTAGATTGGTTGATCGTTTAGTATACGTACCTACTCGTAGGTATATAATTTACTTGTTTTGAAGTTCTCTTCTAGGTGGACAGAATTAGTTAGGAAAAGTTGATGCTTTTTCTCGCAAACTTTCCGTCATTTTGTACAGAAGTTGATCTTAAGATGTAGCTAGCTAAGTACATTATAAATATTCGAATCTAAGTAGTTAGATTTAATTCAATAAAAAATATTCAGCCGTAAATTGATGAGTATCGCAGTTTCTATGTAGTATTTAGTTACCTTACCTAATTTCGAGTAGGTATATAAATCTCAACGTTATGATGTGCTACTTGTATTACATTGTAGATATTGATTGCTGTAGTAAATATTTAATAGCGGCTGTTCGGCCGACAAAAATTCTCATAGCAGGCCTTTCTATTGGCCCCGTAACATTAATGATGCAGTAACCAAAATGAAACTTAGCTGAAAGGAACCTTTTTTTTTTTTTTGCTTGGGGGAAATGCATTTCCGCCCGCCGGGCAGACGGGCGGGGTATGTCGGGCTCGACACCAGAGTGGTGCCACTACCGACTAAACCCCCACGTGTTCCCTCGGCAGTGACCAAGTGACAGGGTTGCGGGACCGCTCTCGCATTCGCCGCAACCCCGTCCTGCCAACGTCCTTCCGGACCCGCCTCGGGGAGGGAAAACCCCCTCCCATACGGCTCCAGCGACGCGCCGGGAACATGTGGCGCGTCGTCTACTCTCGAGGGCCTATCCCTGGTGTGGGGCGTCAGACAGCCCGTCGTCTGACGCCCCAGGCCCTCCAATCGGAGACGGAGTACGAGCCAAGTTGGCTCGTCTCCGTGTCCGCACCCGCCGGCAGCTGAAAGGAACCTACTGTACTTTTGAACAACTTTTATTATTGGACGAACGCAGACATTACAAAAAATCATCTATTCCACACATAGCGTGTTATTTTTCTTTGAAGCAGAGCATTTTTTTGTCAGTAACAGTTATTTGTCACGAGAAGTACAAGGAGTCACGAGAAGTATACTTAGAGCCTAGGCAAATAAATGAGTACCTAATCGTAGTTTTGCACGCAAGTAAATTTAAGTGGTTTCTAAACATTATGTAATGTTGCATTGAAATGTGTGATTTTAGTTCAAAACATACAATCAACTTTACTACATATACACGTCGTACGCAATATCTAAGTGTTTTACCATTATTGTAATGGATACGCACCTATACCTACCGGATTAGTTGTGATTGCGTCTTGATTAACTTGCAGTGTCTTTTACTTAGCTTATTTACGTAATCTACCAAATTATATATATATAATAAACCATCACTCCAACCAACCAACGTAGTTCATATCCAACTACACTAACAAAATGGATATGATTTTATCGCAGATTCGCTAAATCTTCTAAGGATTTTGTAAAATTAGTCTGTGGCGCCCCGGGTACTTCTTTCTTCCGATTATTTTTCTTCTTTGATTTTGGCGTCCCACGTTGTGCATTTTTCAGTGTCAAGTGTTTCGATATTTTCAAGTATTTTATGAAAAATCAATTGAAATTATTTATTTATTTAGTTGTTGTGTAAATGTTGGGTAGCTTAGCGTTATAATGGGTATTGGTAATTATTTATTGAGTTTGTAGGTAACTTACCAAAAGCCTGTAGAATAATCTATTACCCAATCTAGGTCATGACTTGACGAGCTGGACGTTGATCGCGAAGTTTGACGGCTCGGTAACCACTAAAGGCTAACCATCAATCACACTGTGCAACCTTCCATGATGCGTGATGGTACCACTGTTGCAGTTCTAAAGCATCAGTCATGCAGTGCATGTCATGTCAGCACATCAGTCTCAAACTGCGATGGTTTACAACTCAGCCTCAAATAATTGATTACAGAGAGATTTTCCTATTAATTTAATTTTTTAATTTGAAAGTAATAAGACGAACGTGACGCTCTCCTGATGGCAATAGGTAACGCATAATTATCCATGACCATTGCAGCGATACACAGAACTTTGAGTAACAAAACAAAGTCCGGGGCATCGCTGCTTTGGCGCTCATTTGAGACTTATCACAGTAATGTTTACACACTACTGGTTGGCGGCAGAATATCTGGTACTGCGGTGGTACCTACCTAAGCGACCTCCTGCTAAGGAGATCTACCTCCAAGTTTTTTTTTTTTTTTATGTTTGACAGGCTAGGTGTTTGACCACAGCTCACCTGATGTTAAGTGAAGGCGTGGTCGAAGATGGTAAAGCACACCTAGCCTGGAATGGAACTGGCTCTCAAGTGAGGCTGCCGGAACACACCGTTAGATGCTTGGCGGCAGATTTTTCAACTTGAGGGTGGTAGCTAGCCAGCCGAGTACTAGAAAGTACCCTACCACCATGCTATGGTTTCCTCACGATGTTTTCCTTCACCGGCAGCTCAAGCTCATTGTTGGGGTTTGAACCCACGCCCTTCGGCATGCGAATCTACCGCGCTAACCACTGAGCTATCATCGCTACAAGTAGTTATTCCAGTTAATACAAATGTTCAAATAACATCTGTTTGCATGTTTGTCGGTAGCTATACTAACCCTGTACAGGGTTACAGCTGCCGCAATGGATTGAAGCTCTCAAGTGAGGCTACCGGATTTCATCGTTATGTGCTTGGCGGCAGATTTTCAACTCGAGGATGGTAGCTGGCCTGCTGAGTAGGTAATAGAAAATTTCCTACCACCATGCTATGGTTTCCTCGCGACGTTTTCCTTCACCGGTAGCTCAAGCTAATTGTTGGTCATCCAACCGCGCTAATCAATGAGATAGTGCTTTGTGAAATATCCTCTAATATTTATTTATACAAAAACTGAATCTAAATTCTCACACAAGTAGGAAAATGAGCTACGTACTATTGTTATAAATTAACAGCTAAATAACAAAATCCTTGCGGTTTAACATCCGAACAAATAAACGTAAATTTATCTAACAACCAAATGCGGCAACCTACAGGTATTTAACAGTAAAGTACCTATGTGATGTACTTACTTGTATTAGGGTCAAGTGGGTCTCAAACAGTTGTTGGGAAAAAAAATTAAGAAATTAAAGTGAGAAAATTAAGAAATAGTTAATGAAGGGGAACTGGCACGTTAAATATTTGGTTAAGACATTGGTCAAACAATTGCTTAAAAATTATTGAGTTCGCGCGAAGGAAAACTTCTACAGATATTCTCTAGGCCGGTACCTTAGTATATCCGGACCAAAAAAAAATAAAAAGTCGATTTTTGATTGTTTTTTATTTAAAAAAATAACCTGTATTAACATATAACGTACTTTCATCCCAGGAAAATGTTAGGTTCCTTTGGGATTATAAAAACTAACTACGGGACTTTTTCAAGTACAAGATTTTTTCGCTTACATTTTTGATCTTATATATAAATTATTATACCTACTAGTACAGCACATCTTACTCTAATTAGCATGCGAATTTACAATATACTACCTAATAGCTAAATCTATATTACGTTTATTATTATATTTTTTTATTAAATTTTAAAATAATGTACCACAAAAATTTTATTATCTACAGTTATGGCAATAATCAGCACTAAAATATTAACTAAAAACAAAATGATTAACTACTTATTTATACAGAAAGAAATAATAAATTTGTTTTTTTTATTATTTTGGAATTTGATATAATGTGTCCTACAACATTATTCTGGAATAAAAAACATCATTTATATTAATTAATTAAGCAGTGCATGATGAATGAAAGTATTGCTCTCTTGTTACTTACAGATTTTTAATTTCTGTCTGAACCCAACGCTGAAATCAACGCGGACAAAATTGCGAGCGCAAGCTAATATTTTATTATCTCTTTTCTTGTTAGCATGGTGGTAGGGTACTTTCTAGTAGGTACTCGGCTCGCTAGCTACCACCCTCAAGTTGAAAATCTGCCGCCAAGCATCTAACGGTGTGTTCCGGCAGCCTCACTTGAGAGCCAATTCCATTCCAGGCTAGGTTGCTTTACCACCGTCGATAACACCGTCAAGTAACATCAGGTGAGCTGTGATCAAACAAGTAGCCTGTCAACAATTAAAAAAATATATATATACATAATTATATATTACCCACCATCTTGGCAGTCGGTTAAAAATTAGGAACATTATCAAGGCTGGCCTGACCAATCTAGAATTGACGTTGTATAATATCTTTTGCAAAATCTGATAGCTGTACTCGAATAAAAAATAAATTGGCATAGGCAGGCAAGTTATTATACGGTTACTTCATTATAATAAGAGGGTAGCTATAGCTACTGACAAAAACTGTAACCTTAAACGGAGACCTCGAAAGCTCATTGTTTTCACCAGCTAATTGCAAACAGTTTCGAAGCCAATGTCAACTTTAGTAATAAGTTAATATTCAGTTCTACGCTCTACCAATGGAAACAGAAAGTGGCCTCTTAGTCAAAAAGCCCTGTCCAAATTATTATCACTTGTATATGTATGTAAGTAAAAAAGTATTTACCTCAAGACATGATATTCCAAAACTAGCTGACTGCCCGGTACTGCGTGGTATTGTAGCGTTCTATCATCGGTCTCGCATATATATGAAACTTGTTCAATAAATTACGAACCTTTAAAAAATCGGTTAAATAATTACAGCTGTTTTTAAATTTAATATCGTAGAAATAAATAAAAATTCTTAAGTTATACGCTTACCAAAGAACTTTTGACTTCTAGTTATGTATAAATAAAGTTCTAGCTTTTAAGTATATCAGTCACTCACTTAACATCAGGTGAGCTGTGGTCAAACAACTAGCCTGTCAACCATAAAAAAAAAAATATCTATACATAGTATAAAACAAAGTCGCTTTCCTACCTAAGATCTTTTAAACTACGAAACAGATTTTAATGCGGTTTCCATCAATAGACAGATTTATTCAAGAGTAAGGGTCATATTTATGTAAAATACATGCATATGTACCACATTAGCGTGGGTGCAATGTAGATAACATTGCACATTGGTCCTCATCAATTCCAATTAACAGAAATAAAGAATTACATCGATTTAATTACGAATCTGAGTGCCTTTTGTGTGAATCGGTTCCCTTGACAGTCAAATGGTATTATGGTAATAGAAAAAAAAGCTACACGAATACATTATCTCTAATTAGCACTAATAAATAATAAGTACGTACCAGTACCTAGTATATATTCAACGCATTAGCTGTTAATTATTAATTATATTTTTTGTGCATTCGTAACTGAAAGTACTCTTGGGCAATATTTCGTACGCCTAAGAAATGTTTCGCCTTGGCAAAGGTCAGTGAATACGCACTAAATAATTTATCTAGATTATTTTGCAGGTGCGTGTGGTGCCTACCAAGTTAAAACATAGCGATTATTAGAGCGTTTCAGTGTAAAATTCTTTGTGCGAATTTTGTAATAGAATTGCCTTTAAAGCGTTTAACATTTCTCATAACACTATGTTGGAATTTCATTCCTATTCATTTATTTCATATGTATTATATACAATTTGAGGCAAACAATCGTTTTATTTATAAACGGCGAGAGACAAAGTCCTTGCCAGTAGTGCGTAAATTTACACCGATTATAATGTTATTATTATGTATGCAGCTCGTGTCAATGATCTATTGGCATTTAGTAGTAAAAACATGTACAAACTACTTACATTATATACCTACATTTACCGACTTCATTTCGTTTATAAAAACGTAATCTGTGGCAAGTCAAGGACAGCGACTGTGTTTGTCACTCCAAAGGATAAAATAGCTTCGACAGGCCTTTGAAGGTTTTAGATATGTAATATATTGCCACAAATCAACATTTAACATTTCTCTACTAGCAGATATAAAAAACAACTTCGCTATTTAATAATTTAACTAAACTGTTAACTGTTTTGTTTCATAATCTTTATGTTATGAATTATTAATTTACTATGGACACTGACGCGGTTTGGACACATTTATGAAACGAATGAATGAATGAAAGCGAACCTTTTTAAAAAAATATATATACCAGCGACCCGCCCCGGCTTTGCACGGATGCTATGTAGACGCTAACGTAGTACATTGTTTGATATATTTCGTAAAGTTTTAGCCAGCGTTTGCAATGTAAGTGCACAAAAAACAGTTTTTTTAGGACATGGCATAAATATTTGAAAATATTGGATTTTCTCTACATTAATATACATGTATGTGGTAACTGTATCAAAATCTGTTGTGTAGTTTAAAAGATCTATGCATACAGACGGCGGGAAGCGACTTTGTTTTAGATAATATTTTGATATTTTTAATAGTATTTTTGACATGCCTTGTAATTTTGGTGTTATTTAAGTTTGTTCTATGAATTATGTTTTCATTTATTGTTGAGACTACGAAGAAAAGTATATTTTCTAACTAAAACTAATATTGATTATAACTATGTCTAGATAGGTACTTATAGTGTACATAAATCATTACATATGTACCTATTTATAATGCATAACAGACAAAATGAATTATTGTATCACAGACTTTTATCCTGAAAACATATAGCGGGTAACACCGCGGGACGCAGCTAGTTTATAATAAAAATAGGTCCGATGGTTTTGACAACGTTTAAGGCCCATCATTATAATTTAGACGAAGTCTATGTATTTATACAAAGGTTGGCAAATCATCGTTTATATCTCTAGCATAGTTTCTGACAGCGCTCCAGCGGACGTTTACGCTTTCTATACTAATCATTATTTGAACAGACTGTTAATTTATCGGTAGATCATATGAAATAAAATTGAACAAATCTGTCATTGCCGGCTTTTTGCGACATTGCATCCCTCGGGTTGCAAAACGTAGTGCAACTTTGTTAAGTAAGTATTTGGTGATGCGTGCCAGCGACAGTGGACCAAAAGTTTGACATATCATGCCATGTCAAATGTGTGTTATGGAAAATCGATTTTATTGATATAGAAATAGTCAAAGTGGGGTGTGACGAATCGTTAATGAAAGGAATCGGTGAATCATTGCTGGTGTCAGATATCAAATTCACGTTGAACATGTTAATTTGGTTGAGTAGGTAAGTCACTGTAGGTAGGGGTTTAATCTAAAAGTAAAAAAAAATATATTTTTTAATTGTGTACAGTTTTTTTCTGCAGTACCCTTTAAACCAAAAATACCTGCTACTTGGGTGGTACGTACAGTTTGAGATCTCTGAATAGTATGCGAGGTGAGCTGTGGTCAAACTTGATGGTAGATCTCCTTAGCAGGTTGTCGTCTAGGTAGGTTCCACCGCAGTACCAGTTATTCTGCCACTAAGCAGTAGTGTGTAAACATTACTGTGTTCTGGTTTGAAGGGTAATGCAGCTAGCAAAATTACTGGGCTATTGACACTAACCATCGAAAGTCTCAAAGTAATGAGCGCCAAAGCAGTGATGCCCTGGACTTTGTTTTGTCACTCTCAAAGTTCTGTGCATCGCTGCAATGGTCATGGGCAGGCGTTATCTCTTACCATCAGGAGAGCGTCTGGTTCGTATCATTACTTTTTACATAAAAAAAAACACCTAGCCTGTCAACCAAAAAAAAATAATTAAACAACCTCGTTTTCCGTGGCTGTCTGTTTCTCCGCTTATTGTTTCTAAACCACGCATTGGATATTGATACGGTTTCACTGTGATTTAAATATTTTTCACGGAAGGTTTATAATCTATATAATAAGTACAAAATTTTCAATTACAAAAAAATCGAATCATCAAAATCGATTCATAATTAGCCAAATCATCGCGTAAACAAACATTAAAAAAATACATTTGAATTAAGAACTTCATCCTTTTTTGAGTCGGTTAAAAATACATGCTAATAAAGGTCTTGTAGCGACATAATGATCACCCATCCGAGTATATTTCAAACATCGAAGTACATAGACATTTACTTATTATTTATTTATTAGACAGTATTTGCAAACAAAAGACATCAACGGGAGAGACATTTCTTGGGTATGGTATATGTATACTTAAAGATGGGCCAAGTCCTCGACCGTGGGAACTTCTGCTTGAACACCTACATTGATATTTTCCACTCACATAGACGTACATACGTCTGACGTTAGATTTGAATACATTGACGTCACGCTAAAATAGATAAGGAGAGTTAAATTACTATAGCCACGAGCAAGAAGGAGACAGAATGTTTATTCCTATTGCCGGAAGCGGATTTTACATTGATTATCTGTTACATTATGACAGAAGTTTTTTTTTTGTTTTGGCATCGCGTTTTGAATATTTGCCAGTGTCAAGTGTCAAATACAAAACGGGCGGGAAGCATGCGCCCGGTGCTCGGTACCGCCGCCACCGCGCGCCCACCTCTTGCGGCCTCTCGTGACGTGATACACGACCACGAGACTCGTGACGTTAGATTGTCAGATTCAGAGATTCTCGATGGTTTGTAGCGCCTACCAAAATAAAACAGCAACAGACGTAACGCAGAAAAGAGATTTTCAGCAGGCACTATCAGAAATTTTCATCAAACTATCCGTACTTATCTGCTAATAGAATAAACAAAACGTACAATAAAAGGTCTAAGCCTTAAATGTATCTGCATCAAAGTTAGCATCTATAAAATTGCGCCTTTCCTATAATTATTTTGATGTCAAGATTACGGATTAAAAATAATTTGGCCATATTCTATTTCATAATTTCAAGAAACGAAAAGCGTTTGAAACTATTTTTTCTCCAAGCATAATAATTCAGGATATGTACTATAGTATTCATTAATTTCAAACTTCCACATGATGTATAACGGCACAAAAATGTTGACAAAAACACATCGATTGCCTTATTTCACAAGACTTGCCCGTTAAAGAGTCTCTATTTTTTTTAAGTTACTTGTGTTGGTTAATTCTAAATTTATGCATGTATATTTATATTCATTTATGTGAACATCTAGCCTAGCTGTTTGCGTTCACATTATTGATTTTTTTTTTTATCGTGGGACTATACACACAGCGCCATCTGACCCCAAACTAAGCAGAGCTTGTGTGATGGAAGTCAGATAACTGATAGAGTACATACAGAACACCCAGACACAGAACAAACATGATTGTGTATAAACACAATCATGTAAACAAACATTTTGTGAATAATCACAAAATGTTTGCCCTGAGTGGGAATCGAACCCACGCTCTACAGCTCTCAAGGCAGATATACTACCAATGAGCCAACGGGGGTGTCAAAATAATTAACTAAAAGTTTAATTTCGACATTTATGTGTATTCATATACAAAAAAGTGCAATTATATACAAAACAATACCTCTGGATAGGTCAATAGTACTTTAAAGGATGTTTCAAATCAAAACACAAATATAACAGTACACAAAATACAGCGGTAAGAAAACCGTTTTTGCTAAAGTGGTTTCCTTCATATTTGTGCAATAATTGCCATGTAATTATAGAATATGCAATGCAACGTTGCACTGTTTTTGAAAGCACATAATGTGGCAGGACGTGTGACCTCTAATCGTTTTATGAGTAAACTTCCAAAATGAAGCAAATACGTTCTAACATTCTAAATACACCCCTAAGTTTTGTCTGGATGTTCATAGAGTTGTTATAATTGTATATTTTTACAGGATAACGCGGGTCTGTAGTATGAACATAAGACTATAGACCATATGATCAGCTTTTACAATAGAACAAACCGTGAACAAGTTTCAACAGCCCAGTAATTTCGCTAGCTGCTGTGTTCAAACCGGAACACAGTAATGTTTACACACTACTGCTTAGCGGCAGAATAGCTGATACTGCGGTGGTACCTACCTAGACGACCTCCTGCTAAGGAGATCTACCACCAAGAAAGTACACTTCGACTAAAATAAAAACATTTAATTTTGGCCAAAATATAGACTTAGAGCTTTTAATGTAATCCAACTGACATTTTTGTACTTTTTGTATCAAACGACACCGTTTTATGGTGTTCCAAAAATTTGAACGAAAGGGTTTGATTCCATTTTCATCTTACGAAACAGTAAGATTTGCTGAGATGGTATTCCCCGATAGATACAATCTGGGACTTGCAAGATCCATTGTATTTGTTTCGTTTCAACTGATGTAAATCGTTTTGTAAATGTTAATTGACATGCTAATGTAAATTTATACAGCTTTACCCGACGAGTTACATTTGCAATATACACAAACCTATATTATTGTTGATAGCCTAAACCCAGACTACAATAACGTAAAGTTTCATTTTAATGAGAATAAATGAATTAAATATGTAGCATTTTTACACAATGCTGCCGAAATCTGTTTAATGCTGATAAACGTTAATTTTGCTCGTTAATTTAAAAATGCATGCCGAGGTCAAATTACCTACATCATTTTCAACACTTTGTAACAAATCTTACTTAAAAATGCAATAACTTTTCAACCCTGCATCCACCATTCTGGTAAACTAATTTTTTATGTGCTCTGGTTATTGTAAGTCCTATGCGTGTTTTTTTTCGATCTAGGCTGAATTTTATGGTTCCGTACACGAAGGATGTTCAATGGAACCCTGTTACTTAGCCCTCCATTATTATACAACACTTTATTGTAAAAGCAGTCGTAGTGTACCTTAACTACACTCAAAATATTAAGCAACGGACGGTCCGATCTGTCTTCGGATAGGTGACCGTGAGTGACATTTCTCTCCAAGCGGTTAGTGGTTTTTTTTAATGGTTGACAGGCTAGGCGTTTGATCACAGCTCACCTGATGTTAAGTGAAGGTGTGGTCGAAGATGGTAAAGCACACCTAGCCTTGAATGGAACTGGCTCTCAAGTGAGGCTGCCGGAACACACCGTTAGATGCTTGGCGGCAGATTTCCAACTTGAGGGTGGTAGCTAGCCAGCCGAGTACTAGAAAGTACCCTACCACCATGTTATGGTTACCTCACGATGTTTTCCTTCACCGGCAGCTCAAGCTCATTGTTGGGGTTTGAACCCACGCCCTTCGGCATGCGAACCTACCGCGCTAACCACTGAGCTATCATCGCTACAAAACGGTTACGGTTAGTCAGTTGATACGTCAATATTTAAATTTTAGGTCCCGGTTGTTTTTTAACTCTGACTTGGGATAGCTGGTCGATCTTACTTAATTTGTCCAAAAGTAACAAAGATTGTATCTCAGCTCTATCGTTAAAATAAATACGGGGAAGCTTCAAACTTGGTTTGACTAAAGTAACAAACTCTAGCATAAAACATTAAATACTGAACGATGTTACAAAAATGGCTGTTCGTTGGAAAAATATTAAAATTGAAACAAAAAAATATACCTATTTTAAAACATAACAGATATGAAAAGGTGATACGGAACTGTGGGTACCGGAATCAAATCGAATTGCACTTGGCCTTTTTTAGATCTACTCGGATTGCAATAGACAGTATTTATGTAGATTGGACCAATACAAGTGCCATATTCGGCACACTAGTAGGTTACCAAGAATAATTCCATATTTAGCGTAGGTACAAATAGACTATCCATACACCGGAAAAAGATAAGTAAGTTAAACAACAGTATTTAAAGCCAAATGTTTCCTGGAAAAAAAAAAAATGACCTACTATTTACCTATCGTTACAGTTCATTATTTTTGCGCTTTATAATACAGAAGAGGTAAGAGTAAAAGAATTTTTTGTTTGTAAGGATGTAATCATCGGCTATTCACTTCCAGCCACCGCCGGGCGTCTTACGTAGGTACATCGTCACTCCATCGAATCTCAAAACATCCTATGTATGTACTTAAATAAAATAATTCACTTACTTCATAATATGCAAGTTTATTTTATTTTATAGTTAATTTTTTACTTGGTGGTAGATCTCCTTAGCAGGAGGTCATCTAGGTAAGTACCACCCCAGTACCAGTATTCTGCCGCCAAGCTGTAGTGTGTTAACATTACTGTGTTCCTGTTTGAAGGGCTTGCGATATTACAGAGCTGTCGAGACTAACCATCGAAAGTTTTAAAGTAATGAGCGCCAAAGCAGCGTTGCCTTGGATTATATTTTGCTACTCAAAGTTCTTTGTTGGTATCGTTTCAAATGGTCATGGACAGCTGTTATCTCTTACTATCAGGAAGATGCACTTCATTCGTATGATTACTTTTTACATAAAAAAATAATAATATCCTACAACTTAATTTCTCACGCTTGCGTATTTATGTTTCCATTTCTTCACCTGCAAATTGCAAATCGGATTCCCGCTGTCCGCGACCGGTCCAACGCTTTCTCAATTCCTTGTTACGTAAACTCCAGTAAGAGAGATTCCTGTTTCGATTACACGTAACAAGAAAACTAGGTCTTATGCTGGGCTAAGGATACGTTTCCACGGGACATTGCGGTTGACAATGAGTTCCTTACAATTTATCTACTAAATTAAAACCCTATGCATGTACCGTTGCTGTTTCATTGATTGAAAACACCGTTAGGAAACTTATTAGTTATGTAATCGGCTCGGAGAACATTTTATTAATTTGTTTTTATCTTCCTTATGAATCATATTTTCTCATAAAAATGTAGTAATTTTATTAATTACTAGCTGCGCCCCGCTGCATGTTTTCGGGATAAATGTAGCCTATGTGTTAATCCAGGGTCTCAGCTACCTCCATACCAAATTTTATCTAAATCCGTTTGGTAGTTTTTGCGTGAAAGAGTAACAAACATCCATCCATCCAAACTTTCACATTTATAATATTAGTGGCATTATTTTATAATTATTTATTAAATAATAGTTACTAGCGTACCACTAGTATGTCCGGTACTTCGTCCTCGGTGCGGTAGAGCTCGGCCTTTGCCCTCACATACCTAATATGCATAAACCTCATTCGTAGTAGTTATCATAACCATTAAAAACATAAATCGGTTCCGCCATTTTATTCGCTTACCAACGAACACTGCTCGATTCTTATTTATATTAAAAAATTATAGAGACAAAATGGATAAATATTTATTTATTATTTTAATTCAAAAGCTCATATAAAAATTCATAAAAAAGAACATTCAGTATTTTCCGAATTCAAAAGCTTCCAGGATTTTTTTTACAAAATTTCTTTGCATAAATACCTAATTCGGACTATGATGAACGTATTAAAACTATAGCTAACCAAATCGGTTCAGCCGTTTTCAATTAATCGACATACAAATGAACAAAAGCAACAAACAACAACAACGATTACACGAACAACACAACAACAATTGTTGCATTAGGATACAACGATTTTTCATTTGTATTTATAAGTACATATTTTTATGTTTGTATTGTTTCCTATTTGTTATAAAAAACCGTTGTCTATTACATTTATTAGTGATCCGTACACCGGTATCGGACCGACGTTGTGTCTCTCATTTGTCCAGTGGATATGTCCACAAAGTGGTTGTTGCTATATCTTCGTTAGTATTAGTACATACAGAAAGTACCCGTAATGCCGCCAGTTATGGTTGCTAGATATCCATGCTAGTGACGAAAGTGACACGCGCAAGCTACTCTCTCGTCACAGATAATAAATTCATATAGTTATAAGTTACTAGAGATGCTACAAATACATATAGGTGGACATTATTTTACATTTTATACTCGCAATAAGCAGACAAAGACTTCTGGGTTTTGGCGGGAACGCGGGAAGAGTCGTGTCGCTCCGTTGTATTTTTTTCCAAAACTAGTGTTTTGTCGAGTGTTTATGCATAAAAATGGTGGTGTTTTATTCATAAAGTGCCGAATTACAAGCGCGAGTGTGGGAAAATGATATAATGTGGTGAAACATGAGTTTTCGTGTTGCTTCCAAAACTCCATCGAAGCTTTGTAGTAAAGTTGCCACTACTTTACTAAAGCATGACTGGAATTAACTGACACGAACTGGACTTGACAAAGACGACTTTGACTAAAAGTAGCTACGATGGCACTTATTTAACTTGAAAACATATAATTACTTGACACTGGCAAATGCTAAAACGCGACGCCAAAACCAAAGAAAAAAAAAAAAAAAAAAAGACTTCTGAAACATGCATAAATCTGAGGGGCTTGCGGATCAATTTGCAGTAATCACATACCTACAACGTCAACGATAGAAAAAATTATAAAAAGTGAGACAGCGCTACTGGCGGGAATGAATGGAAACTGCTTTATTGTCATACCTACATTTGTCTGTTGTTTACGTCATAACATAAATCTCGCATATAATATACTGTAGGTAGTATATAAAAATTATATTATGTACCTGTATCACTGTATATGCTACCTACTTCACTTAATTCTGTGTTTATTTCAGTAGAATACCTACATAAGATAATTATGTACTAGAATTCGTTGGCTTACCTATAAGTACATATTTTATATTTTAGTAATCTGCCAAGTTTGTGAGTATGGATGGATGTTTGTTACTCTTTCACGCAAAAACTACTGAATAGATTTTAATGAAATTTGGTATGGAGATAGCTGACATCCTGTATTAACACATAGGTTACTTTTTATCACGAAAACATGTAGCGGGTAACACCGCGGGGCGCAGCTAGTAATTAATAACTATAACAATAATAATTATGATACAATACAATCAACCTACCTAGATTAATGGTGGTTGGTAGTGCTGGATGAACCAAGAACCGTTTTATTATCTCATAGCGTGGTGCAGTTTTAGTTAAATCGTCATTAGATGCAGAAAATACGTTGAATAAAAATCCACTACCGGAAAATCAAGGTAAGCGGCTGCATGCTCGATTGCAGGCTCTCAATATCCACTCGAATCGAAGAAAAACCGAGCCGCGTGCATTCGCGCCTCGAACGTGTAACGAAACGCACCGCGACTACGCGCTAAATATCTACTTTTCGAATGTAGAACACATCCTTTTTAATATTATTTTTTTAATTTGTGAATGAACGAAAGTCAGTGTTGCGTTTTATTTTATTCGATTAAATTTAAAATGACAATTTACAGCATAATCGTTCAAATAATATTGGTCAGTGTGTGATGAATTATTATTGCAAGGATCCCTGGATTGCAGGTGTGTTGTATTTGCCTTCAAAATGCTACTTAGGACAATTTATTATGGGAATAGAGTAATAGTTTTAAATTATTTTTGTTTGTTGTAGATAATAGTAGAGATACATAGATTCATTGTTTTCAAGTTATTTCTATGTGAGTACTTATGTTTTTAAATTAGGTATCTCAGTGTTAGTAAGTAATATACATAGGTGTGGAGCATGGTAAATGGAACATCCTTTTCACGTCATGAAGATAATCATCCGACCTTTGTCCGTGGTACTGTTTTTGCTAATTAAATATTCGCATTGCATCCAATGCCATAAACAATTAAACATCCTTTTTTTTAAACTTGCAAATAATCATAACTTGAGCAATTTTTATTTAATTATTTACCAATACTTTAATTACACTTAGAAAATAATTATACATTTTAATTATAATTGGATGTTTAAATATACTGGTTGATTTATATTCATATTTAGTACACGATTTCAGAATTGTGCCTATATGACACCCTTTCGGCTTAGTACACCCCAGGCTCATACCCTTTATACACTATCGTGATATTGAATGCAAAATCAATGTATCTCGGTTTTTTTTATCATTATAATCCAAATGATAAAAAACCGTCAACATAATTTATAAACTCAAAAAACCGACTATATTATGTACTTGATAGGCAAATAATGACTTTACATGCCATAACAATGGTCATTTATTTATTTAGGCACTCTCCACTACTAATAAAACAGGTGATCTAGATTAACAGTGACCTTATTGGGTGCCTTTTCGCGTTTGACTCTCACTTTACAAGGTAAAGGGTTCAGAGACCTTACCAAAGGAGTTTATCTATTGGTAAACTTCGAATGACAGGACTAACACCATTAATGTTCGATCAACTATTGAATCGATAAATGTTAATCATACACACATAGATATGTGTGTACCTACAACAGTTTTTTTGTATTTTAATTATGTCGTTTCACATCACTAAAACATAAAAACATATTTTTTTCTATTCGTAGAAAGTAATGTTTTTTTTTTGCGGGAAAGTGGAAATGTCGTCTCGCCACATGAAATTATTTTGCAATCCTTAACTTATTGGAATGTATGAAAATTGTGGTGTTTCATTTATAAAGTATCTAATTAAAAGCGCGATTATGGCAAAGTAATATAATGTTGTGAAACATGACTTTTCGTGGTGCTTCCAAAACTACCGAAATTCATAGTTTTACCACTACTTTACTAATGCATGACTGGTCTCGTAGAAGACTCGATTTTTGTGATAAAATACTTCAAGATATAAGTACTAACACTGCCAATGCACAAAGTGCGACGCCAAAAACAAAGAAGAATTGCGATCTATTTCGATATTTAATGAGTTTGAAGCGCCTTGTGTTACGCGCGATATCTGTACGTAGTACGAACCTTTATTAGAGACTTTTCCTGCGTTTTGCTGTCGAGGACATATGAGATACACACCTTGTCCTTCTGTATTAAATTCCTCTTACTTTGCCCACAAGTGTAGGTAATTTATTCACGGATTTCCGATACTAGGTACAGGTTAAATGATAGTTAACTAAAGACTTAACGATTAACTCGTTCTCGCAAATATATAGAGGTATGCGACAGTTTAAGTAACTAATTTTAATCTTTTAGTTACGAGTAACCTCATAGCTTCGCCAAATCCATACTATATCTGATTGTTTGTCTGTATTAAATGTTACGGTGGAGTAATTTTTTTTTATTTCAAGATCCCTGTATTGTCAATCGATGGTATATTGTATTAGAAGTGTTCTGTAACTGGATATTTATAATTCATTGTGTTATTTAGACTCTTCAGATACCTAACTCTAGGTAACTACATTTCGACTTGTAAGACAGGAACATGTCTATTAGTTAGATAGAATCTATCATACAGGTTTAGTAACGCAAGTCATGGTTGGCATGAGATTTTTTTTATTTTTAGATATGCTACACTCTGTGATGATATTTGCAGTAGTTATTGGTTTATATTCAAAAGACAAATCTGTAATTATTTGCCAGTTAAAAGTTTAAAACAGGTCAAATTAAATACATGGTATGGTATTTATTTTTTGTTTTCGGCATCGCATTTGGACATTTGCCAAGTTATTCCATGTGTTCAAACTATTTAAAGACAAAACATGTGATATGAGTATAAGTCACAGTCAAAGTCACACAAAGTAAGTCAAGATCAAATCCGGTCATGCCCTAATGAAGTAGACGTTATGGCTTTACTACAAGCTTCGATGGAGTTATGAAAACAACACGAAAAATCATGTTTCATGACATTATATAATTTTCCCACACGCACGTAACTCAGCACTTTATGAATAAAACATACTTACACTTGAAAAATAAACAAGATTTTGGGAAATAATATATGTATATATATTTATATTTTGCCAACAATTTTGAGCAGTTTTATGAGTACTTAAACGACATGTTTCGCAAGTCTTCAAATTTGCTTCATAGTAATATTTGATATTGGACACGATTACAATCATTTTTTTTTTTTCAGTCATGCATGATGGACACAAGTAAAATCCTCGGACGGACACTTACTTAGCCAAACAATACAGGTAATATAATTAACTAAGTAATCAACTGACTTTATGAGAACAGGACATTTCCTCGGCAATTGTTCATAGACAATATGACCATTTTAAATTTTGTTTAAAACAGGACATTTTCAAAATTACAAAGTTAATAATTTTCTCTTTCATTAACAACATGTCATCTTGTCTGCATAGACAAGAAAATAACATTTATTAAACAAAATAAAATATCTTAAATTAATACTATTTACAAATTTATACAAAAAACTTAAACGTATCTTTTTATGGCGTTTGGGGTTGAAACTTTAGGTCCTGGGGGCCGGCCGCTCTCGAACTATATCGGGACCTGGCCAATCGTTCAGAGGAGGCTTCAGGTCACCAGTATCTATTTGGTCCAAAGCTTAGCATTGCCATCCAGCGCGGCAATGCTAGCAGCATTCTGGTCACATATCTCTTATCAACATAGAATTGACAACGGATTTTTTCAGATGTCCATAATACATTCATGAAAGAGATTATCACCCCGTTGATTTCTTTTCCGTAGTCGTACTGGTTTGCAAAATATAGGTAGGTATGTAGCCCAAAAAACAAAATTATGTTTCAAAATGGTTTTGATTGCTCGCATAGAAGTATTGAAAAACATCCACCGAATGATTTAAGATAATTAGTTCCAAATATTTGGGTTATTCCTATCTTGTAACTTATCCGCTAAGATAAACACTGCGGCCAATTATCTTAACTACAACTATAAAGAGGAAAGATTTGATTGTTTGTTTGTAATGAATAGGCTCCGAAACTACTGGACCGATTTCAAAAATTATTTCACCGCTGAGAAGCGACACTATCCCCGGGTGACATAGACTACTTTTTATCCCTGTATTCCCACAGGAACGGCAACTACGCGGGTGAAACCGCGACGCGTCCGCTAGTATTCTATAAATTTTGATATCGGTATTAACCTTTCTGTAACTAAAAACGGGACCATTGGCGTCCTGAAGCTATCCATGGAGACTCCGGGACTGAGTAGCAGAAAATGGGACAGTACCGTTCAAAACGGGACGTATGGTCACTTTAACCATAGTAGACATACCACCGTCATGTTGTTTCCGCGACAATCGTGTAACCCCGCCATTGTGTGTTTTGTCACATTACAAGACAGTTTGACAACTTAAATATCTCATTTACATATATTTTCATGATCTCTACTACCAATTATAAGAATTTTACAATATGTTTAGTAAGCTATTTACACTTCAGGATTCGTAGCTATCCTAAAATCCGTACAATTTCATTTTTCCTGAGATAAAAAGTAGATATCTTATACTTTCGACACTATAGCAATCTCTATTTTCAGATCGATGTTAACTCTATGCAAAAATCTTCCCCTTTCTTTGTTCTGATTCTGCACGAAAAAGGAATAAACAAATACACTTCTGCACTTATTGCATTAACACGATAACATTTTATGGGACCAATTTCCTAGAAAACACGTCATTATATTCAAAGCAATTCATCAATAGGTAATTATGCAAATTATTATTTATGGCAATCGCTAAAACTCTGCAAGACGACTGTGTTGTTTTGAAGTTAAGTTGCTTCTCTGCAATTTGGTTTGCAGATTAGGTATGTATCTAATCAAGGGTTGGATGATAGCAATCGAATCTTTGTAGCGATGATAGCTCAGTGGTTAGAGCGGTAGGTTCGCATGCCGAAGGGCGTGGGTTCAAACCCCAACAATGAGCTTGAGCTGCCGGTGAAGGAAAACATCGTGAGGAAACCATAGCATGGTGGTAGGGTACTTTCTAGTACTCGGCTGGCTAGCTACCACCCTCAAGTTGAAAATCTGCCGCCAAGCATCTAACGGTGTGTTCCGGCAGCCTCACTTGAGAGCCAGTTCCATCCAGGCTAGGTGTGCTTTACCATCTTCGACCACACCTTCACTTAAAATCAGGTGAGCTGTGGTCAAACAACTAGCCTGTCAACCATAAAAAAAAAAAAACGCAAGTTATACGATTTTTTTTTTTGAGAAGTTAAATATTTTTTTACCATCCATACAATAGCAATGCTGCCAGTGTGTACTCGTATTTCACCGCAGCTCACACAGATGTTTAGTGGCGGTGTGGTCGAAGATGGTAAGCACACCTAGTCTACAATGGATATGGCTCTCAAGTGAGGCTTCCGGAACACACCGTTAGGTGCTTGGCGGCTGATTTTTCAACTTGTGGGTGGCAATTAGCCAGCTGAATACTTGAAAGTAACCTATCAGCATGCTATGGTTTCTTTACGATGTTTTGCTTCAACGGGATAGGATTTAAACATATGCCTTTACGTGTGAATCAACCGCACTAACCACTAAGCTATCATAGCTACTAAAGTTATACTGCCGACTTGAAATATAATAAATTTGACTTTTAAACTCTTTACACACGCTGATTTTCCAATTAATTTTTAATGTGCATTATGCATCAATATTGGGTACACAACTTTTACTACATTTTATCGCAAAAGAAACAAGAAAAATATGATTTACCTTCAATAAAGTCCTATCAAATCCACATTTAATAGTTATCATAAACAAATAACTGGATATATCGGGGACATTTTACACAATCTCAGGCTCAAACTAAACCAAACTTGTATTATGGCAACCAACATATATGTTACTGTAATAGCCCGAATATTGGTTAATCTTAGGTTTTATCAGTAAATCTTACCGTAAGGATTTACCGTAGCTCGGGCTTTTACAGTATCATATATACCAAATATTTAGAACTCCTAGACATCTACGCATGTTCGTTGCATAAATGTTTGTCCTGAATGGGAATTGAACCCACGCCTTTTAACTCTCGCAATAAACTACCTACTACCAAATGAGCTAGCAGGACAGGTAACTTATACTAAATATACGGTAGTTATAAATATACAAAAACACCTTCCGTGATTTCTATAATGATCTATTCAAACGTCCTACGCATAGTTGAATTCATATTTATTTTTAATTCTATTGTAAGGCGCCTAATACCTTTCAACTTTAATATTATTCGATTTATATAAAGAACGCACCTTATGTATGTTTAAAGGTTAGATAGGTTGCTAGCAAAATTACAATTATTGCTTCCTTGAGTGAACGATGACCTCTAAGGCAAAGTCTAAAGTTTAATTACTTTACTTAGGGGCCGTTCAAGTATTACGTAAGCACCAAAGGCTTTTCTATTTTTTATGGGAATGAGGGTATAATTACTAAAATTCCTGCTTACGTAATATTTGAGTATTACGTAAGCAGGAACGTACGTACGTACGTACGTACGTATCCTTTATGCATAACTAAAGTGTTCCGGTCTGAACACTATTGTAGCTACCAAAATTACACGGGTAATAAGTTTTAAGTTCAAAATACAAATATTTTACTGATAACTCCAAAGTTATAAGTCTTTTTTCCAATAATATTTAAAAATGTCAAAATCATAACATATGTCAATAAAATGAAATATCAATTAAAAATCAAAAAAAAAAATGAGTACATATAGGGCAAGAATCGCACACCATCCTAACAAATTTGCAAAGGATCTTATGAACAAACCAACCACGCCACGAAGGCTTAAAAGAAAATACCCTCAGGATCTCTTGTTATAGATAGACCGAGTTGAAAAGCGGGCTTGCCAATGGACAAGTACCGCACAAGTCTGAAAACAAATTCCAACCTATTGCTGAATGTCTAAAGGACAGATTGCAATACAAAGAAGGAAAAAAAAAAAAAGTCAATAAAAACACTCAGGAAACACGCCAGGATATTTATTCATTAAAATCATCAATCAATTTCAATTTCTTTTATTTTATTTTTGTTTCCTTAATTGAAGCCGCTAGGTTTATGTTTTAAGTAAACAATCTCAGCATAGGTGTGTACAATGTTTGGGATAGTAAATTTATAATGTAGATACATTTTTGTATTCTTTGTTGTTATTGTTTCAAATTATTTTTTAATAATTATGAATCTAGGTTTCCTAATTGTTATTATACTAAATTAAAATAAAATTAATAATGAGGAAGATTTACTCTCCGGTACATTTCCTAAATCTTACTCCACGCGAAGTATTATTTCCGCAATGTCACAATAACACAAAATTCGCTCTTTTGTGACATCATATATGATTTTTACCGACCAACGAATTCTATACCTACAGTCATAATACATGATGAGTGATGATGGTCAGGGTCGAATTTGTAATAGGTAGCCAAGTAGCTGTGGTGTAATTGCGACTTTGAACTTGGGTTAGGTTTTAGGAGAATTGTACGATTTCTTTTAAACACTAACTGTAATGTACCTTAAGTCACAAATGTGTTTGCTTTGATTGTGTCAGGCTAAAAAGTATCGTAAGTCTGAGTAACTTAAAAAATCTTACTTATTTTTTTCTTTTTTAACAATAGTAGGTACGTACGGTACGTTCATGCATTGTGCCAGTTTTCAAGCTTTCAATACAATTATTTTATTGGTTGCTTACAATACAATACAATAATAAATTGAAAAATTTAAACAGTTTTCTTCGTACATTTTAGCTACCTACTTCTTTTGTTGAATAGAATTGCCATATGTAACGTATCGTTTTTTTGCTTGTTTTGCGCCTATGTTATATATTTTAATTAAGTACATATAGGTAAGTAAGAACGACGCACTAGCTGGTTAATAAAACTTTTGAATAGCTGCATACCTTCGTGCCTCACAAGAAATAACCTCACGTTCAATGTTATCTTTTATGTTCAAAATTAAACTACATAGACAATAAAAGCGTTATCTAACGCAAAATAAATGTAAAACGAGACTGTTGGTCAAGAAAATGTCACCGTCCGTGACACACCGTTTTATTTGACTTTACAAAGCACTTGCGTGTACTTTTAAATTTATGTTTATATTATATATTTCTGGCGAGAATCGAGTTAAGCTTTTGCAACTTCGTGAAACCGCAATATTCAATTTAAGGCTCAGATAAGTGAATTAATCTCGATTTGATGTGGTGACATCCCCCTTTTTGATTTGTAATTGAAGTATCCTCAAAACCAAGTGAATCCAATCCAAGTACCTATGTAGTTATAGGTACTCGTATTAGATGTAAAATTATCTTTTTTTTTCAACAGCAATTTTTTTCTCGCGAATTGAAGTCGTAAAACATTTTTGAGTATACTCGTAGTACACGACTGCCCAAAAAAGGACTGTAGTAATGTTTTCAGGGTTCATGTATATATATGTATGTGTAAATTGTAACAAAACGCTGATGGTGGTAAGTGATAACGCCTGTCCATGATCATTGCAGCGATACATAGAACTTTAAGTGACAAAATAAGGTCTAGGGCATAGGGTTTATTTCGCCATAATAAAATGTCTGAGCAGATTTGAACGTATCATTATAATTCCTACATCATCTAGTGACATTGGCTATACATTAAAAAAAAAATACGGCGGCAGTATTTCTTCATTTATAAATGTGAAAAAAAAACAATTCACTTTTGTATTGCTTTTAACGCAGTCATGTTTTTTGTTTAATGGCTGGTAAAGTCGAGTGCCTACATGTCTATACTTACAGTTATTAATGATATAAGTAGGTATAAATGATACAGGAAAAATGCACACGTAAAAAGATAAATGCTCTAACTCGTTTAAAAAACCCAAACATAAAACTGAAGCACCGAACAAAAAACGCACAAAAAATATAAGTAGATAAATTGAAGGATGCGCGAAATATGGTTATAGGTAACGAGCAAAATATAGATTCTTTGAGTTTTTGCACGGAAATATACAAAAGAACATACTTAGATGTCAGTGAACGTGCACAACTTGTGCTAAAGACGTCGCACATCATTTTGCAAGGGCACAATAATAAATAATTATTACGCATGCTTACCTAACCAAAACCAGTTAGGTAAGATGCAAATATATTGAACGTTAGTCTTTATTTTTTTAATTTGGAACTTTTTTAAAAATTTTACGTAATGTCAATGGCAGCCCGTACACGTAGCGCGCGATCCGCGATCCGCGATCCGCGATCAATGATCGCGATCCAGACTGATCGTGTACGAAGCGAATTGACGGACTGATGCTCCGGATCGCATAATATCTAGAAATTTTGAAATCATGATCGCGGATCGCGGATCGCGGATCGTGATCATGATTGAACGTGTAAGGCGGCCCAAAGTCACATAAATCCATAATTAAGAGTTAAATAAATAACAAAATAACTCAACATTCAATTGATTAAGGTGGTTCGATTTCCATACAAATAATTTTTTGCCATTTATGGGCAAATGGAGCATAATTTTACAGTGAAATCACAGCTTTATCACAGCTTTGGCATTTATTTTGGTCTTTATTTGCGGTAAATCACAATTAATTGAATAAAACGTTAAATAATGCTAAATAATGCTGTGATTGCACTGTAAAATTATGCTCCATTTGTCCGTAAATGGCAAAAATTTACCTGTATGGAAATCGTACCACCTTAATCTTAAATAACCCGCTGACCGTTTCCTGTGCAAAGGTGCCCATTTGGAAATTAGTTTTAATTTTAATTGTGCTTACTAATTCTTCTTATTTTTCTTTCTTATTCGTATATAGGTTTCTTCTAGGTAAATGTGCTCCATCTTAGACCACACTACTGCTTAAGGCCGTACTGGTCGGCAAATGTCGAACAAGAATCGAAATTTTTCTATGAAGTAAAGTGTTTAGTGTGGTTAAAAGATCACATCAGGCAGAATGTAATCAAATGCAAAAATATTTTGAATTAAAAAAAAGTTATAGTTAGGAATAAAAAATGAACATGAAACCCTTTTCAACACGTGTTTATCACCTTCACCACAAACTTTTAGCAGGACATTTAAGCGAAACCTTGCAAATATGTTCTTAACACAATCGAAAGTGTAATTGCATCAAAACTGGTCACATTTCTGAGACATTTACTTTATTTTTCATTGAAATCTGAAGTAACTGACCTAGTTATTGTACCTACTACGTATTTTGATAAGTACCTACTTAGGTATTACTTTATTGGAAATCAGACGATCTGGACACGCCGAATAAAACGTCAGGGGTGGTTTAACCACGTGATGTTTCTAGCTAATTTAACCCCCTCCCTCACTAGGTGATAGGCTTTTTAGGTTTTAGACTCTATAAAAATACATAAAAAATATTAACTTATGTATTTCGCCCTAACTCTACAAGTCCTAACTTCACAAACATAGTAAAAATATGTGGATAGGCCATTTTCCTATATTCAGATGGGCATAAGGTGACAAATGTATTCTCTGTTCTATACTTTTCTGTAATACCGAAAACCGTTGTTCTTGTAGTAACGAAAAGGCCAAACCACATATTTTAACTAAAATGTAGAGTCTGTAAAGTTTTTTTTCTTTAATTTTGTTTTCTTTAATTTTGGCGTCGCATTTTGAGCATTTGCCAGTGTCAAGTATTAAAAACTTGGCTGTACATGAAATCTGATAACTTTTTAACAGTGCGAGACATATGGTCTCGTCTTGGTAACATTTTACTTGAAAAATTATCTCTACGAGGATATATTTCAAACTAAAATCTTCAGTCCGTAGCATACAAACAAATAGACAGACAAGGCAAACCTATTATACGCCATCAGTTAATAACATAACAAGTAGTGTGATGTAACGATGTCAGCGGAGGGCCAAGGTCATCTCATTGTTGCCCAATTTTACGTGGTTTTCCAAATAAATCGTGCTGACTGAATTTCTAAGCCAACCTAAAGATTTTTTTGTCCTTTACAATTTAGTAAGTAGTTATACCTACTTACCAAACAGGTAGAGAGTTTTGGCGGAATGGTCGGAGATTTTATGTCAGAAAAATCACATAAGCGTACGTTTTTATTTTTATGTAAAAGTAATGAGTGAGCCCCCATCTGATATCATCATCTTTATTTTTTTTTTTAACCACCCGTTTAACAAAAAAATAAACATGATGGATTTTTGGCGCAAAATGGTAATAGGTATTTACGTTAATAAAAAAAATAACCAAAGCAATCAAGTAGGGTATCTAAGTAAAGGAAATTAAAAGGGGGGTTATAAAAATATATTGAAGTTTAAATTTAATTAGGAATAATTAATTAGTTAAACAGTTTTTCTCTTTAATTATACCTATTTTAGTCGGGTTATAGCTTTTTAAAACTCTTCAGCTTGTTGCTTAGTTGGGTTGTGTTAGCTGTGTGCGTTGATTTATATAAATATGTAGGAAATTCATAGGCTTCCGATATCTACATCACATTAATTATTATCGCTTCATAAATCACAAACCTTGTCGCTAAAGTTTCAAAATATTGTTCACCTTCGCGCGGTCATTGGCAGAACAAGTTGCGTCGAGAGCACGCGATAGGCGCGGTTTTTGCTTTGCTTCCGACTGTGACACAAAGACACTGAGATACTCGTAATTATAGATGCGGAAATTTTTACCGCGCTGCTTGGATTCCCATAAAAATCGCAGTTAGTTTTTACTAGCGACTTCGTCCGCGTGTAATTTAACAAAAAGTTTATTTAGTTCGCACAATTTACAAAAGTTAATAAGTAGATATTCCTTGCAATGAAATACTTATTTTAGTATTTTACCTATGCTAAGCTTAACTTCATTCTTCTTCTTTGCAAATACTACTAAACAAATTAACGGATGAATGAAAGAATGAAATAACAATTAATCTTTAAAAAAAATCTGATATGAAAAGTATGATGTTTTGGCTAGAACGCGGAAAGAGTCTTGTCGCCCCGTTGTATTTTTTTCAAAAACTTGTGTTTTGTCGAGTGTTTATGCATAAAAATGGTGGCGTTTTATTCATAAATGGCCGTGTGATTCAGCACTTTATGCGAAGAAGTGCGAGTGTGGGAAAATAATATAATGTGGTGAAACATGACTTTTCGTGTTGCTTCCAAAACTCCATCGAAGCTTTATAGTAAAGTCACCACTACTTTACTAAAGCACGACTGGAATTTGAGTATAACTATAGCTACGAGGCAACTTAGTTAACTTATTTCATGAATTGAAAATATAAAACACTTGACACTAGCAAATGCTCAAAATGCGACGCCAAAACAAAAAAAAAGTATATAAACTCCGTTCAACCGTTTTTGCGTGATTTTTTTTTTGTGTCAAAGCAATGACCTAAACGTTCTCCTGATGGCAAGAGATAACGCCTATCCATGATTCCATGACTATTGCAGTGATATACAGAATTTTGAGTAACAAAATAAAGTTCATCGCCTCGCATCGCCGCTTTGGCGCTCATTTATTTGAGACTTGCGATGGTTAGTCTTAACATCCCTGTGAACTCGCTAGCTGCAGTACTATTACACACTACTACTTGGCGGCAGAATATCTGGTATTGCGCCGGTACCTACTTAGACGACCTCCTGCTAAGGAAATCTACCACCAAGTTAAAATAAAGCGTTAACGTACCAGGTTAAACTCTGGCAAACCTGTTTTGCTTTTTGCATACATTTTTAAATCATAAATCGTACCTACCTATGGTATTACCTATGGTCGGCTCATAGTCTACGAGTAGATATATTTTTTACATTGACATGTTTTTAAATCGACAATATGTACTTTATTTGACTTTTTGTTTTTATTCATTGACATGTAATCAGTGTTTTTTTTTAATGATACCTACACATATTTGAAATGATTTTACATTTGACTTATAACATTGGTGTTAACAATAAATTATAAATATATTTGTTTTATATTTCATGAACGATCAGAGCGTTGTACCTACTATTAACTAGTGAATCTTTCCTGTTCCAGTAGTAATGTCAGACACAGCGGAAGGGGGAGGGTCGATCGCGTGGCGCTTACTGGCGACCCTGGAAGGGGGGTCCTTGCTGCTTGCTGCGTCGGCACTGCTGGCGTATACCGCACGAGGCAGGCCACGCGGCCGGTGGACTGCACCGCCTGGCGCTAGCGTCGCGGTAAGTTACAACCAAAGGGGTTAGATATACTAAATATTTAAATAATGATAGTATTTACAATACCAATTTAATTGCTCTAAACTAGTTAATTCAGAATGATTTATTTGGAATAGTTTACAACGTTACAATATCGAAAAGAACGATACTACGCACTAAAGTTTAAAAAATTCCCGCCTCCGGTAGGTATGCGTCATAGAGTATATTAGCCACGGAACAACGCGGCATTTTGACAAAGTATGTAAGTGGGTGTGAGTGCGTATGACAAAGTTAATGCAGCCGCAGTCGGTTCGTACGCCGAAGGGCGGGGGTTCAAACCCCAACAATACACTATGATAACCATAACATGGTGGTATGGTACTTTCTAGTACTCTACTGGCTAGCTACCATACTAAAGTTCAAAATCTACCGCCAAGCACCTAACGATGTGTTCTAACAGCCTTACTTGAGAGCATTCTGGAGTTCCATTCCAGGCTAGGCATGCTTTACCATCTTCGACTACACCGTCACATAACATCAGATGAGCTGTGGTCAAACACCTAGCTTGTCAACCATTAAAAAAATATTCTAGGTAGGTATACTAGGTATATGTCGATACGCTTAATATCAGGCGAGATGGCGGTCAAACGCAAGCCTATCTACAATAAAAAAAAACATACATTTACTTACCACCGCTTGAGACAGAAACTGAATCATAAAGGATGATGTGACATGAATTATGGCCTAATGTTTGTTACCAATATGTATTATTAGTATGTATTTACAAAAAAAAAAAGTATTTAAGTATTCTATCAGTTATCTGTCTTCCATAGCACAAGCTCTGCTTAGTTTGGGGTCAGATGGCGCTGTGTGTAATGTCCTATGATATTTATTATTTATTATTATTATTTATTTACCAATATTACTTTTGAAGCAACACGCAATTTTTTTGTATAGCTAGGGTACAAAAAACGGTGATAGGTCAAGGATCTTACCACATGATCAAATCCATATATTAAATATAATCTTACATTAGTCTCTCATCTCACTATATCACGATGAAGAATAAAATAATTAGTGGATCATGGTTGAAATTTCCGGTAGCTGAGATGGCTGCCAAACTGAAGGTCCTGTGTTTGAATCTAGGCACTCACCTTTGTCTTTTTCTACTAAGCTTAGTTAAGCGTAATCCATCCTAGACCGCATCGTTGCTCAACATCAGGCAGGATGTGGTCAAACGCGAACCTATTCAATATATATATATATATATATTTAATGGTTGACAGGCTAGGTGTTTGACCACAGCTCACCTGATGTCAAGTGAAGGTGTGGCCGAAGATGGTAAAGCACACCTAACCTGGAATGCAACTGGCTCTCAAGTGAGGCTGCCGGAACACACCGTTAGATGCTTGGCGGCAGATTTTCAACTTGAGGGTGGTAGCTAGCCAGCGGAGTACTAAAGTACCCTACCACCATGCTTTGGTTTTCTCACGATGTTTTCCTTCACCGGCAGCTCAAGCTCATTGTTGGGGTTTGAACCCACGCCCTTCGGCATGCGAACCTACCGCGCTAACCACTGAGCTATCATCGCTACAAAATATATGTGCTCTTGTGCGTATTACCGATAACTTCAAACGGTAAAATAAAACGTCAAGAGTAAATTTATATGTCTGAAAGTTCTCGAAGGTATGTGAAGTCTGCTAACCCGTACTTACTCGGCCAGTGTGGTGGACTACGGCCTCAACTACGGCCTTACACTTCTTATAATGACAAGTAAAAAAAGCAAAACTAAAAATTTTGATAAAACTCACGATGGCCAAAAAGTTATTGAAAAAGGATAAAATAATGTAACACTGAGATAATGCACCAATCAAACCCGAACCCATAACTGAAAACTGCATCAAAATCGGACTAGTAGTTTTGGAGAAAAATGTCAACATGAATTTGCACAAACAAACATCCTGTCACTCCTAATGCATATATACCGTCTCCGTTCCGCCGTGGGTAAAAAGAGGGTCGCAGTCAGCAGTCGTGTAGGTATAGTTTATAAAAACGTGGCTGATTCCGTTGGTAAGATGCCTAAAAACTTGCTAAATCTTTACGAATTACTAACACCTACTAACTAAGCTACCGACAGTAATTAAAGTGCCGACAAAGTATAAATTATTATAGATTCATCAACATGAGGATGCGAAGTTGCCAATTTGTCGTATCCACGCAATCATGACGGTGAACGAATGCCTTTGTTAAAGATCCGGTACCTACTGCGGTAGTTTCAAAGGATTCAAAAAAATCTTGCAGATATATAATAATAATTATTACTAAATAAATTTAAGTACAGATCGTGTTTTTATTAGAAGTTAAGTTTATTTTAGTGTTTTCATTATTAAACAGTAAATTAAAAAATAAAAATTCGCACAATTTTTTTTTTTAATATTTTGTAGCCTCGGTTACGATCCGATACCCCATACATTCAAATCTGCTCAGGCATTTAAAAATTATGGTGTAATAAAAACTCACAAACAAATATAATCCCTGAAAACATTACACTTTTTTGTGTAGTCGTGTAAAAATGTAGAGTTTTTCTCTCTGACAAATGACAAATAAATATCTTTATCTTTATCTCTCTCTTTCTTTTTATTGGTCGGGAATCACATCTACAGGTTTATACACACCATATTTAGGGACATAACGACTATAATATATACCTAAAAAACACATGTAAAAAATTTGCTACGTATAACATTGACTGATTCATTTTTCATTTTATTTATTTAAATTGTCGAGCGCTTTTATATACACAAGAATAATAACTTTATAATTATGTTTTTTCCAGCTAACAAACACAACCAGTGAATTAGGAAGAGCACTGAAAAGGCACCTTGAAGCGCACGGTTGTGTAGTGATCTCAGTCACGAGCGAAGCGGCAAGCGGAGCGACGAGTGAAGCGGAAAGGGATCATTTCGATGCTCTGGTGGTTGTTGGTTCACAGCCTAAATCAGAGGGCTTGGACGGGATCTCGGATTTGGTCTCGGAAGATATATACCATAACATAAAGGTGAAAAATTTAGGTTAACTTCGACAATTTAATCGTCTTAACAGATCTTCACGCTTGCTGATGGTAAGTTTACGCTGTAACCGGTGGTCGGATTGGACTTATTAACGAACCGGAACGCATTTCCCTCCAAACTTTCCGATAGGTATTTTAATTAAGTTTAGAGTATCTACAAATACAAATAAAAAATAGTAAATACAAATGAAAAAAAGTGAGACTCTCAACTTTTATACGTAATAACTTTTTTTTGTAATATTTACGACAATAGTTCCACAATTTCTAATTTTTGTCGAAGAAAACTTTTACGAAACGGAACGGCCGCGGCGTTCCGGGGCGTTCCGGTCCATTTCGAACACTGGCACCCAGTAAGATGTTTTTATTTATTGTTACAGGAAGCTTAGTATTCGTTACCGTTAACTACAATTTTACATATTGATCAAACCATTTATTACCAGTTATTAGAAAGCCTGTCTGCCCGGGTGACGCGGGGTGGGTGCATAGCATGGGCGTGCGCGGGAGCGGACGGGACATTGGGCGCGTTTGCACAAACAGCTGCAGCCTTTGACACCGTACTGCAAGCCAGTCTCATCCATGTCGCTCAAGTGTATGTAATTACGTATTATCAATGTTGGTACAATCTCAGTTTCTTTCAAGATTACCTCATATAGGTATTTAGGTGGTTTATACTATTTATTGTATTTACGTATTCTATGAATTACCTTTAATTGTTTTGTGCCCTATCACGGTGGACACAATGGGCAGTTTAGGCAATGATACTAAAAGATTAGTCTGCGACATAGAGCGTAGGATCAAAAATAACGGTGGCGACACTCGCGCTAGCTTGTACCTTGTGCAAATGTTGTCCATTGCCATCCAACGTGCCAATTAAGTAGGGACCTTTGCACCGGGTACAGTTAGAGGCAGGTTTTATATAGACTAAGCTAATTGTAATTTGTTTTTATAAATAGACTGTTGTTTCAATAACTTTCGAGCAATGCGTCTCCAGTGCAGAAATTAGCAGCAAAATGATAAGGCGGTGGCGGTGGTATAAAAGCTGAAACTAACGTGAAGTACTAAACATTTTTTCGCTGATTACCTGTTATAACTTTAGTACTAGATATTATCTATTCTATGCTGTTACTAGTATCACGGGGCGGTATGTCCGCAGGTTCCAGTGCGTGCCAGTGTGGGTAGGACGGCACGAAGGCGCGGAGCGCACCGCCGAGCGTCTCGTCGCCGCGCTGTTCACGCATGATTCACGACATGAACACAACAGATTCTCTATAAGGTACGATTCAGAGGGCCTACATAAATTACATTCGATTAGCGAATAGCGATAACGCTTATAGAAAAATAAAAAAATGTATGAGATTGACATAAGCTTTCCACGTGACATTTCGACAGCTTAATCCGTTCATTTTTGGACTTATGTTAGCGTTTTCGCTAATAGATTGCTACTTTGTCTAGGGCCTTTGCCAAATAAATTTCGTCTGGTTTTCGATAACAAAAAATACAAAAAACGACAGCACTTCATATAGTTTCAGTTTTCCCTTACATTCACCAAGGGCGCTGATCCTTTTTTTTATCGAAAGCTTGTAAAGTTTTTCGGAACTTACCATGATCGATAGAACACGATCCTCTGTTCTAGATCCTCTATTAACTTTTACAATATTTTTTTCAGAAACGCAGCACACACTGTTGGAGAATACCTCTACAGATGGTTGAAAATAATCACGTGAACACATTGCTCTTAGCGCCAACTGTTTTAAATTAAATGGTAATAGAAAACCCTTATTACTCGTTATTAAGGGCCTTGTATTCAGGGTGGAAATTCATTATTTCCTGCAGGAAATTGTTACGTTCATCCACGTCGACCTGCCCCCAATAGTAGTGGTGGTAGATGGAACTTCTTAGATGTAGGGACAGATGATAAATTAATACAATTATTAGATATAGGTATTGGCAATTATATGAGAAACAGTGACAGACTGTTATAGACTTACCCAATAAAATTATTGTCTTATGTGTAATGTAGGTACCTACTTAATTATATTAGCAATTATTCCACTTGTGATATTTTTTTAAGAAATAAAACTAATAAAAATATTGAGACCAATTTTTTAAAGCTTTATTAAAAATGTTACTTGTCTTTACAGACTGCAATGAAAAATGTGGCTACATTTTTTTTCTTTGGTTTTGGCGCCGCATTTTGAACATTTGCCAGTGTCAAGTGTTTTATATGTTCAAGTTTCAAAAGTTAAATAAGTTGCCTCGTAGCTATAGCTATAGTCAAAATCCAGTCTTGGTTAAGTCCAGGCATGCTTTAGTAAAGTAGTGGCGACTTTACTAAAAGCTTCGATGGAGTTTTGGAAGGAACACGAAAAGTCATGTTTCACCACATTATATTATTTACCCATACACGTGCTTGTAATTCGGCACTTTATGAATAAAACACCATTTTCATACATAAACACTCAAAAAAAAACTACTATTGGAAAAAAATACAACGGAGCGACACGACTCTTTCCGCGTTCCCGCCAAAACTCGTGGCTACATTTTTCGTAAGTTTAGATAGTCAATAATTATTAATTTTTTTTCAAAATTGGTCTTAGTACTGTTTAAATAACCACCCACGACTTTATTTATTCCTAACCCTATTTCCCGGTCCAGAGTGAAAGGGAAAATAAAAAATGTAATATGCTTTACACTAAGAAGTTTATTAATTCACACGCACATTGAAGTGCAATATTACGCCGGCAATGAGAAATATATAACTCAGGGTTACAGGGTAACACATTGCCGGCCGCGGCAACGCGCCGCGACACGACGTCTTCGATTGACGTCAACACAAAATATCCCTAAATATACTTTACACATTTGCCAAGAACTTCTGCGCTTCCTCTTGTACCTTCGTCACTTTCTTCATCTGTTTCGAATTTATGTATTTCCTTTGACTAAGCATTGAAATGCAATAATGAAACTTTCGCCTTAACTTGATTAACTGAACCTTACATTGCCCAGAAACATCCGAAATTTTAAACGATGTTAGCCTTTTTTGAAACGATACCAGTTTTTGCAGACTCATTGGGGGTATAGCGGTATAGCCCACGGCTTGGTTCGGTACCAACGGAGGAGCGGTCTCGACTGGTCGGCTTTCTTCTGGTGGAATGCTTTGTTTAGTGACGTTTGCAGGTTGGGGACGGCATTTGACCGCTCTGCGGTTCTTCTTTTTTTTAACGAGCCTAGCTGGCGCTTTGGGGAGGTAATATTTCTGCACTAGATCTGAATAGTCATTCCTGGCACTCGATGAAAATATACATTCGTAATGTCCACCGATCTCCTTACGCAGAGACAAGGAAATGTTCTTCTCTCGGGAGTTGCTGAGTTTCCTTTGGAAGGTCATCAGTTCGTTCACGTGCCCCGAGCCATCGGCCAGACCGGCTTGTCCGAGCAATATTATATTAAGCCTTTTAAGCATTTTATTTATGTGATTCCGGCTACCGGATAGTTTCTCTGGACTGATAACTTTTTGTTTCGCTAGTTTATTGTGTTTGTTTTGAGAGTATGTCAGTTCATTGTATAGAGCTCGCGGGTCCCCCAAGTCTTCGTTTAGTGAGCTTAAAGATCTGTTTAGTAGTTTCAGCAGACATTGTCTGTTTTTGGGTATTAAACTTATTTGCTTGTCTTCGGAGTTTTCGACTTCGACGGTGGTCGCGTTTTTAGATTTGTTGGTGTTCGCTTGCACCCATTCCCTCAATTCGGTCTGGAAACTTTCTTGATCGGCGAGCTTGCCCGTGATGCTCAAAAATGATTTGACATCAGCCGCTCCTACAGTCGTGTTCAGTTTCCCGGTGGTCGCTTTCAACCACTCCTCCCCTTCATTCGTGTTGAGCTTATTGATAATATCGTTAGTGACGTAGATTCGCGCGGAAGTGATCGCATCGCTCGTGTCGGACACCTCGTTGTCCTGAATCACTCTCCCCTTATTGTCATGGTTTGACGAACCTACAGGAATAAAATCCGGCATCTTAACCATATTCGTTACAGAATCTAGGCTTTTGTTAAGATTTTTGTTTTTACTTTTAGGCGTTTCCACTTCTTTGGTGGTCTTCTGCGCAGGAGCGGCGATTTTAGCAATTATTTGTGTATCATCGACAGTTAAGTATCTCTTTTTATAGGCGTGCGTTTCGTGTACTGTCGGCGATTTTGATAGGCGTTTGTTGTTTTTGTTAGGGTGCATGTCTTCAGAGAAGCTCTTGGTACGGGCGGGCTTGGTCAGAGGGTATATCGGCCGGTACATGTTTACGTAGGGAGAGTTTATAGGCAGTCCAGAGAAGGGCAGAGTGATGCGGCACGTATGGACCAAGTGCCCGCGTTTGGCGCATCCACTGCAGTACTGCTGGTGAGGTTTCTTGACTTGCGAGCACATTTCTAACGGCATGTCTGTGCTGATCTGTAGACGAAGAAACGATTAAAGTTAGTGATTTATGCCCGCATCTTTTTTCTACTTGGACTTAGTTATATGATATGTATAGTTGATAATGTGTTTCAATTGCTATGGTTGAAATTACATACAGTAAATTATTTTTTAACCGACTCAAAAAAGGAGCTTCCCAAGTCGACTGTATTATTTTTTTTTTTTGTATGAATGGTACGCGATAATTCCGCCGATTATGAATCGATTTTGATGATTCTGTTTTTGCTTGGTAGATCATGCTTTAGAGGTGATCCCATATAAATTTTACTGAAATCGATCGAGCTGAACTGTTTCGGAACCTATTCAATACAAACAAACAAATCTTTCCTCTTTACAATAGTACGGACGCCTCACGGTTTCACCCGCGTAGTTCCCGTTCCCGTGGGAATACAGGGATAAAAATTTGCCTATGTCACCCGGGGATAGCGTAGCTTCCCAACAGTGAAAGAATTTTTAAAATCGGTCCAGTAGTTTCGGAGCCTATTCAATACAAACAAACAATCAAATCTTTCCTTTGTATAATAGTACTAGTGGACGCCTCGCGGTTTCACCCGCGTAGTTCCCGTTCCCTTGGGAATACAGTGATAAAAAGTAGCCTATATCACCCGGAGATAAAGTAGCTTCCCAACGATGAAAGATTTTTTTAAATCTGTCTAGTAGTTTTGGAGCCTATTCAATACAAACAATCAAACCTACCTTGAATATTCAAACAATCAAATCTTTCCTCTTTATAATAGTATAGATACAGTACACCCAGACACAGAACAAACATTTTTTTATGTCACAAAATGCTTGTCCTGGGTGGGAATCGCACCCACGCCCTTCAGCTCTTGAAACAGACATATGTCTGAGCTGTCTAATGAAATCTGGGCTACGAAATGATTGTTACCGTGTTGTGGTACCGCCGCCATACGTCGGGGCAGTGCGAGGCAGGGTGGCCGTGTTGACCGCACTCGGCGCACTGCAGACGCGGCCAAGAGCTGCAGTTGCGGCACATTGTCGAGTACATGAAGTTGGGGGCTCCGCACTGGAAACATTTTTTGGTTACTATTAACTGCCCCATATATCACTTGTGAATAACTCTGATTCGAAGAATTGATTCATTGATTAATTGTTTTTTTTTTAACGTTGACAAGCTAGGTGTTTGACCACAGCGCACCTGATGTTAAATGACGGTGTTGTCGAAGATGGTAAAGCACACCCAGCATGGAATGGTACTAATACTTTATTGTACACTAAAAATAATACAAAACAGAAGAAATATGTGGTAGAAGACTCGAAAGGCAACACATGTGGGACTTTGTTGAACTGAAATAAAGGACAGCTTCCTCACAGGAGGAACAGCTCCTACCTGACAATCAACAACCTCAACAAATCTGCTAAGGGCTTGTGGAGCCGAACGCAGGATAACACAGAAAAAAAAAAAAAAAACAAGAAATAAACTTAACTACTAGGTATAACAACTGGTGACCTTAACGTTAAAACGGAAGAAAAATATGGGGTGTGCTAATAACGAGGGTATGCACATAGGAGAATACATAACTATAAAATCTACATTCCAATAACAAGAAAGGTATATTCTAATACATCTATAGAATAACTAAAAAGCTGTATGCCACCCCGGATAAAAAAATTAAAACTAAACAGCTACTATTTTATGTTTTATTAGCAGTTCCCTATGTGTTCACCGGCGTTTTCTGCGATAAAAAGTAGCACATGTGCTAATTGTTTTTTTTTTTTTTATTCAAAATAAGTTCGCGTTTGACCACACTGCCTGATGTTAAGCAGTAGTGTCGTCTAAGATGGAGCACGCTTACCTAGAAGAAACCTATTTACTCTAGATTTGAAGACGCCAATATTGTACCTAACAGGGAACACAGACTCCGGCAGAGAGTTCCACAACCTCGCTGTGAGAATGAAAAATGTGGAATCAAAACGCTTGTGTATAAACTATCTGAATTTTTGAACCAAATTCATTGAAATCCATCAAGCTTTTATAGCGTGAAGAAGTTACAAAGATAGACACATACAAACAAATAAATAAATAAATATCATAGGACACACAGTGCTATCTGACCCCAAACTAAGCAAAGCTTGTACTATGGAAGTCAAATAACTGTTAGAATACTTAAATACTGTTTCTTTTGTAAAGACATACTTACTCATAATAAATACAGAACACCCAGACACAGAACAAACATCTGTTTATACCGCAATAATTATGTTTATCCTGGAAGGGAATCAAACATACACCCTTCGGTACTTGGAGCAGACATTATACCAATGAACCAACAGGGCTATTGTATGTTAAAAATATATGCTCACATTGACGCAGATTTTGGAGGGACAGCGTGGTTCGTAGTGTCCAGTAGTGCCACACATGTAGCAGACGGGCGGCTTCTGGCGGCACGTGTCGTCGCGGTGCCCCACGCGGTTGCAATAGTTGCATCTGAACAACAAAGGAAACCACAAATTTAACTCCTTATTTTACGCATTGTTCTCTGTGCTGCCGGTGTTACATGCAAAACCTCAAACCGGAAAGCCTTTTATTCAAAGTTTTATTAGTATGGAAACAATGTAGAGCCAAATAATATGTTGCATGAGTAAAAAAAAAAAAGAAAGTAAGACAGCTGACACTAATCACTTACTTCACTTTTCTCTGCACCAGTGACTGCATTCTATCCTTTGGGTCGATGGCCCAAAGACTCTTGTCACCTAAAACAAAATATTAATATATCTCTAACAGTTCTCAACAACAACAACAACAACAACATTGACAACAACAACATAACACAAACATCAATCATATCATTTGTTAACATTGTTGCTTATCAGGCAGTATGTGGTCAAACACAAACCTATTCTGTGTTAAAAAAAAATAACAATATTAGTAAATCATAACTATATACATGCAAAGATCTGTACATGATACAATATGGTTTAGTGCAGACTCAAAAGCGAAAATCTAATGATTCCTAACTTGTATGTTATTGAACACAATAACAGACTAGCCAATCCACATTTTTTTTACAGGTATTGGCTTGATAAAAGCCGAATTTTGCTTTATAACAATGACAAAGCAGTCACTTGTTAGATAAATAAATGAAACAAACAAACAACTGATCGCTTGATTTGTTTGACCAAAACAAAGTGTGATATTAATCAAGATATAAAATAACATTTGCTAGATATTATCAACAAATACATTAAATTTATAGGTGCATCAATTAATATTGAATTTCTTAGAAAGTGCTTCATAATTATATCTATATTGATTTATAGATAGGCATTTATATAATGTTATTGTTATTACAATCAAGGTTCATTAAAGTTTGATAATAATGATTGCCATTAAATGCATTGTTTCATTAAATAAGTATTAGGGAACATTAGTAATCTTCCCTGATACTTATAATTTATTAATAAATAGTTAATTAATAATTTATAATCTTCCCTAATACTTATTTAATGTAACAATGCATTTAATGGCAATCATTATTATCAAACTTTAATGAACCTTGATGGTAATAGCAATAGCATTATCTAAATGCCTATTTATAAATGAGTATTGATATAATTATGAAGCACTTTCTATGAAATTCAAAATTAAATGATGCACCTATAAATTTAATGTATTTTAAATGTCCAACTGCATTGTCTTTATAAGGCGCTTGTGGGACTCCTTATCATGACGATTCTAATGAACTAACCAATATTATACAGCAAAAGTATGTCTGTTTGTATATTACATCTTCACACTAAAACGGCTGAACAAATTCAAGTGAAATTTGGAATGGACATAGCTTATACATGAATTTAACACATAGGACTTCTTTTTAATTAAAAATTATGTAAGTGAAACCTCAGGTGCAACTAGTTGCATAATGAAAATGAGGATTTTACACATATACAATTATACATACTTATAATAAGGCTATAACACTTAATATTACACTCGCAACTTTGTTAAGTTCAGTAACATGTGGTCTTTTTACAACCTCAACCTCATCTTAAGTAATGGCTGAATGAATTGGGATGTAATTAAGTAAGGTACATTGTTCTGGACTGTAACCAGATTGGTTACAATTTTCTCAGAAAATTAAGTTCCTGTAACATAGTACATGAAACAACAAGGTATTGCTATTTTCTTGCACACACCAAATAAAATATTACTCTTGGACAATTATCAAAATTATGATTATGGAAAAGGTTCCCAAAACAAATTACAAATTTATAACAAGAAATGAAATCAATTATGAAATCCTGTTTAACTTGTAAAAACACAACTTAGCTGCAGTATTACTCTATTTTAAAATTCTAGATTTTAAAGAAAAGTCAATACTCACGAGACATATTTTTCTGAATCTCCTTATGGTTAAAATCCTCTCCACCCCAGCTCTCATTGTAAAATTTGTCCATTTCCGCTCGTAGAGTTGTGAGAGAGTACTGTCTCTTCTTGCAAATCTTCTCTTTCCCTTTCAAATTGTCAAAATCAAGGTTGTCATTCAATATTGAGGGCACTTTACTTGAAACATACTTGGATATGTCACTTTTAGGGGTAGTGTTCTCATCTCCATAATCCATAGATTCAGGAAAACCTGTAACATTGCCCATTACAATGCTATCACAGATTCCTGTGTCATCAATTGTCACACAGTTATCATTTTCAGTTAAATCAATGGTATCAGATGAATCATGTTGTGAAATATTTTTCTTTGAGACTTCTGAAGTTTTTTCAGGTTTACCACCTGATACACTGCTATTAGACCTGTATGGTTCAGCTACAAATTTGTCTTTAGATTGGTCCATGTTATTTTCTTTTACTATTTCAGATTGATTTGAATCAGATTCATAAACATCTGTGCTTGGTAGACTTTTTTCTGTTACAATGTATGAATATTTGTTTTTATTAGTATCTGCAATGGATAAGTTACTATCTGAGTCATATATGTCAGGGGTTGGCAGAGATTTCTCAGTAAATAATTTACTTTTTTGTTTTTTATTTTTTTCTTTGCTTTTTGGTGTTGCAAAGCATGCTTCCGTCTCATTAGTAGACTTTTCAGTGAGAACAATGGGTGTAGATGTAACAGGTTCTTTGTTTTTCTTTTTCTTCTTTTTCTTTGATGATGCATTAGCTTGAACAAGTAAATCAGATCCGTGAAGGCTGAAATCAAAGCTGTGTTTATCGGGATGCCGGGAAGAAATGTTTAGTGCTATACAGTCACCACGGATGAATTCATCAGACACAGATGATACCACAGATGGTACGGGGCTTGCTGAGACAGCTCTATCACCAGAGCTGGACTTAGGATCAGCTTTGAGTGGTGATTTATTAACAATGTGAAGTTCATCTTCATCAGAGCTCTCAATGGTGATAGTTGGCTTGGGTGGCAATACTACTTCTACAACTTCATCTTCATCACTTGATTCCAATATGACAGGTTTATTTTCATCATGATCCAAGAATTCGATAACTTTCTTCACATTCTGTGGTACTGGTGACTGAAAAATGGACGAATTTACAGGAGATGGTGGTTTAGGTGGACTTCTTTCTTCTTTTGGTGTAGCATCATCTGGTATGGTAATAGTATTGGTAACAGCGGACGTAACGAAATCTTTTGGAGTTTTGACAATGGTAGGTATAGCAGGATCTTTAGTGGTCTTGGCAATAGTGGGCGGTGTGGCGGAAGTATTTTTCGTTATGTTTGACTTATAATAAGGATTGATGTTGGGTTCTGTGCGCCAGTAACGACGTAAGGTGCTGTGCGGCCCGTTCTCAGCAAATTGTGTAGCATCGCATTTGTTTATCTGGCTGTCAATCAAATTATTCTGTGTCTCGTCCACATGATGAAGCATAGCGTATAGCCTTTCTTCCAAATCATGCTCATTAAGTTCCTGAAACACAAATTATATTGCACAATAAAAGCAAATGAAACGCTGTTTTGCTTGTGACAATCAAAATATGGTTCGAGTATAACCTACCTCTTCCATGTTTCAGCAGCGAATTTGAACTAAAAAATAAATCACACAAAGCGAACATAATCGTAAATAATTTTTGTATGACTGCTAAAGTGCTGAGAGCATGTCAAGTAAATAATAAAAAGGGATTTTGTTTTTACGGACACGTTCAGTTCTCCATTGCGATGTGACAGCAAATGACAGCAATGAGCAATGTTGAAAATGAATTATTAGAATAGAATGAATGAATTGAATGATGAATGAATCTCGATAATTGTGACTGACAACACAAGCGAGTGACGTGAAACTGACATGTGGACTATTTAATTTATTTTATCCTATTTTTGACATTGCATTTTATGTATTCTGCCAGTTTCAAGTATCGCATGATAACAAAAATTAAAACTTACTCTATGCCTCAGTCATAGTCACGTAAACTAATTCATAGTCATATTCGTATGATACGAATATGACTATGAATATACGAATATGACCATTAATACAGTAGTACTGATTTTACTAGTACGGAAGGACGGTTTCACTTGTATAGAAATAATAGCAGTTCATTCTGCAAAAATATGATATTTTACCACTGTCTGTCTAAATTACACAGTCATCTTTTGAGGATGAGGATTGGCACTGGTATATAGCTGTATTTATATATATTTCTGCACAAATTTTTACTGAAACAAAGTCGAAACAGACAAATGCCGTTAAAAAAACAGGAAAAAGTAAAAACTTTGTGGTAGTGAAAATTTACTTATTTTTATGGAGGATGTTGGTAATAGGTATACGACCTATACTGTATGCACACCTCAACTATCTAACCTTCGTACAGAAATGAGACAACGATCGTCATTCGTTTCGTGTGTCTGAAAAATATCGTCCGTAAGAAAATGTTTTAAATTGTTTTACGTTTTTCATTATTATAAATAATATCTTTATTTTGAAGCAACCTGGGTTTTAATCGATCCCTAACATAACAGAGGACATACAATTTGCTCATTTATTTTGCCGCACTACGTCTACTAAATTATGTTCCATGTCCAAGAATAAATAAATAAAAATGTTCCGTTGATCTGGGTAACAACCATGGAATAAAATAGGAACAACACTTCGAAGAAAAAGATCAAAGGACTATAGAAACGTACTTTGTACCAACATTCATAAATTAAAAAGCGTGACTATTTATATTTGGTCGTGTAATGAAATTTACCTCGTAAGCTTGACGAAAGTACGTTCATTCTTACGAAAACGTTATGGAGGAAATGTCGACCGACTCGTAAAACGTTTATTTTTATACTATAGATCCTCTAATCCTCTTTGACATTCGTAGGTACTTGTTGATTTTATTAAAAAATATTTTTATCAGTCAGACGGATCGATAGTAATAAACAAAGTTCCAAGTGTTTTCCCGTTTTATTATAAAATGAAATTAAGACCTAATATTCGAGTTCCTAACTTCCAATTAGTAGTGCTATTGTGTATTTTAAATTGTATATCTGGACGCAGGGTGAGCCTGAAATTTTCATATCTTTAAATTTACTAATAAAGTAAATTACGAATTTAATTTTATACCTTGTTTTCATTTTAACAGTTTAATGGACCAAGCTATTATCCACATGATTATTACGAAGGTCAACAGAGAATTAAAACTGCTCTTTCCAAACTAGAACATGGTTAGTAAAACAAATAATTTTATAAACCTAAAATTATAAACACAATTATGTACGTTACTTTTACTTATAATTTATATGTGTAAAGGATCAAGGATTTATTTTCTTCTTGGATTTCTAAATTAATACAAAATTATTAAATGACTGTGATTAAAAATACAATTGATTGACTTCCTTTTTTTTATTTAGTGATGAATTGTATTTCTTTAAATGTTTAGTTCCTAAATGGGTCCCCAATTGGCCCAATCCGGATGTACAAATGGGCCAAGTGTCTGGTGTAGCATTGGACAACTCTGGTCAACTGTTGGTGTTCCATCGAGCAACCAACACATGGGATGAGAACACATTCACCATTAGAAATGTGTACCAAGATATAGGGAAGCCAGCTATACCATACCCAACAGTATTGAAGTTCAATGACACTGGAGAACTTGTTGACCAATGGGGGGAACACTTGTAAGTCCTTTTTTGGATAATTTTGTATTAGCACCAATACAATTATATTTAAAAACTAGTGTGTGGTGTTTCCCGCTACATGTTTTTGGAATAAAAAGTAGCCTATGTGTTAATCCAGGATGTCAGCTACCTCCGTACCAAATTTCATCCAAATCCATTCGGTAGTAAACCTTGCTTGAATACATTTCTTTTGACTAGCAAAAACTTAACAAAAAACAGATTGCTAGAGTTGCTCTATGAAATAGAATGGAATAAAAATATTCTGACAGTATAAAGGCATGATGAACAGTCTTCTCAGTCATATGCTGTCTGAGTTTGTTCAATAAATAAAAAGAACCATTTGCATGCTTTTGTTGCAGGTTCCATATCCCTCATGGCATTACAGTGGACACAGAAGGGAATATATTTTTAACTGATGTAGCTTTACATCAGGTATTCAAGTTTGCTGTTGGCAAGTGGAAACAGCCGGAATTAGTGCTGGGAGAGAAGTGAGTAATTTAGGTTAAATAGTTAAATCTTGATTCAAAATTTTTTTTGAACATTGATAGGTGTGCTAGGTGTTTGATCACAGCTCACCTGATGTTATGTGACGGTGTGGTCGAAGATGGTAGTGACCTGTACCTGTTGTCACAAATCTGCCCAGTCACACGTAAATAAATAAAAAATCATCAATAAATTTCCAGATTTGTCCCCGGCGATGATTTCTCTCATTTCTGCAAGCCGAGCGCAGTGGCTGTCCTGCCTACTGGCGAGTTTTTCGTTGCCGATGGGTATTGCAATCACCGCATACTGAAAATGGCGCCCGACGGCACAATCATACTGCATTGGGGAACTAGTGAGTATATCTTCCTCATATTTATTCATTTTTACAGCACAAATAACAGAAATTAATAAGATTATGATTTTAATTTATCCATGCTGCTTAGGTTTTTAGTTTACTACCATGTCTTGCACATCATTCATGTCTGTTATGCTACAAACTTGCCGAAAATTATGATTTTTTTGTCAGTGGCCCTGACAAAGTTTTCCAGATAAGTTACTTAACTTATAGTACTTATAGTTACTTAGTTATATCGGTGACTTCACCGACATAACTAAACTAATATCTAGCTGTAGCTTAAATGCTTTCATTCTAATAATGAAAGAATTATTAAGATCAGTCCAATAATTTCGGAGCCTATTCAATACAAACAAACAAACAAAAAATCAAATATTTGCTCTTTATAATAAAATAAAAAAAAGTATTAAAAATAAAGCCTTTGTCCATCACGGATAATGTAGCATTCTAATAATGAAAGAATTATTTTGATCGGTCCAGTTTCAGAGCCTATTCAATACAAACAAACAAAAAATCAAATCTTTCCTCTTTATAATAGTGTAGATTCAATGTGTTATCTATGATCTTATATTCAAACAATTTGTCTCCAAGCATGCCTACTTCCACAGTGACAAATCAATTAGCACTCGATGTACTGTGGTTTCTCCATAACAAAACCGATGTTTACGAACTTGCGGCTTTTGTATTTCTTTTTAACTCAATTTGCATGCATAATTTGCAATATGCCACCAATTACGAGTCGATTTTAGTGATTATTTTTTGCTTGGTCATACTTCAGATCATACAAATTTTTCGATTGGATTCAATTTTTATAAAATCAACAAAAATCTAAAAATTGGATACTTACTTGGCATCCCCGTTGGCTCATTGGTAGTATGTGCCTTAAGAGCTGTAGGGCGTGGGTTCGATTCCCACTCAGGGCAAACATTTTGTGAATAAACAAATGTTTGTTCTGTGTCTGGGTGTTCTGTATGTATTATAAGCATGTATTTACAAAAAAAAAGTATTTATGTATTCTATCAGTTATCTGACCTCCATCACACAAGCTCTGCTTACTTTGGGGCCAGATGGCGCTGTGTGTATAGTCCTACGATATTTATTTATTCTACATAATTTAGGGTTCAATTTATGAATTTTATTGTTTGACTTACGAATTTAATTTTATTTGATGTGACATTTTTAATTTTTGTAATAAATATTGACTAGCACCATCGCATTAGGGAAACCCTGTAAGGATGGTGTGAAACGATGTAAATAATTACCTACTTAAATATCAATTAACGAATACAAAAATACAGTACACAAACAAAAACTAAAAGAAAAGAAATGCTAATGTCAAATTTCAATATCATAATCAGTGTCATCTTTACAAGGAGGAGGGAGAAACTTCTTCTATTTTGGAGTCGGTTAAGATCATCATCATCATCCACAGCCTTCTTTATCCCACTGCTGGGTTATAGGCCTCTCTCTTTACATGCCATCTGCCTCGGTCCTGTGCCAATCTGGTCAGGTTCGACCCGCGACGGTGACAATATCGTCGACCCATCTTGCGGCCACCACTCTGTCGCAACCTTACTCCACCCTACCTTACTGTTTACTCCACCATACTCCTTTTACTTGGTGGTAGATCTCCTTAGCAGGAGGTCATCTAGGTAGTTACCACCGCAGTACCAGATATTCTGCCGCCAAGCAGTAGTGTGTAAACATTACTGTGTTCCGGTTTGAAGGGTACTGCAGCTAGCGAAATTACTGGGCTAACCATCGAAAGTCTTAAAGTAATGAGCACCAAAGCAGCGATGCCCTGGACTTTGTTTTACTACTCAAAGTTCTGTGTATCGCTGCAATGGTCATTGACAGGCGTTATCTCTTACCATCAAGAGAGCGTCTCGTTCGTCTCATTATTTTTCACTTAAAAAAAAACCACCTGTCATCACTTCGCCTAGCAACGTGTCCTGCCCAGCTCCACTTGAGGTTAAGTTACCTGCTCCGTATCTTCTGTTTCAGATCACGGCGACTCCCCATTCAGTTTGAACGTGCCACACGCGCTAACGCTAGCCAACGACCACGGGCTGGTCTTCGTAGCTGATCGGGAGCACGGCCGCGTCAAGTGCTTCCGATCGGACAACGGAACCTTCGTGAACAGCTACAGCAACTGGCTCATTGGAGAGAGATTGTTCAGCGTTGCGTACGCACCTGTACATGGTGAGTGACGTCATTACGCTCGCTGCCGCTTCCTCCATCCTTCTAAATATCATCAAAATCCGTTCAGCCGTTTTTGCGTGATTTAGTAACGAATAAACTACAAGACTGGCTAGCTACCACCCTCAAGTGCATGGTGGTAGGGTACTTTCTAGTACTCCGCTGGCTAGCTACCACCCTCAAGTTGAAAATCTGCCGCCAAGCATCTAACGGCGTGTTCCGGCAGCCTCACTTAAGAGCCAGTTCCATTCCAGACTAGGTGTGCTTTACCATCTACGACCACACCTTCACTTAACATCAGGTGAGCTGTGGTAAAACACCCAGCCTGTCAGCCATTAAAAAAAAATATCCAAACACAAATTTTCACATGTGTATATTTTTTTCTGATATAAAAGTTATTCTATATGTTAATTTAAGTAATCACACTAATATTGTAAAGGCAAAAGTTTGCGAGTGTTTGTATGTTTGTTACTTCTTCACGCTCAAACGGCTGGATCTATTTAGGTATTTAGCTAACATCCTGGATTAACACAGGGCTATTTTTTATCTCGAAAAAATGTAACAGGTAACATCGCGGGGCGCAGCTAGTAAACTATGTGTGTGCCAAATTCCATCCGAATCCGTTCAGCCGTTGTGCGTGATTGAGTAACAAACATCCAACTTTCACATTTATAGTATGAGTTAAGAATTCATTGTGTGATTGATAATGCTTGGTAGATAAAAATGTTTATTTCTGTAAAAAGTTTAAACAACGCTGCGGAGTACGATTGTTTTGTATAAAAAAAGGATGTGCTAAACATATAACATTTTCACCGCTTCACTCATCGGGGATATAGCTCAGTGGTAGAGCATTCGACTGCAGATCGAGAGGTCCCCGGTTCAAACCCGGGTGTCCCCTGATAAAAGATTCTTTTGCAATATGTTTGAATTTATTAACAAGTACACAGTTATTTTCGTAGATATAGATCCATTTATAATTTTCAAACAACAACGAAATTTAAATCACTTTTTTCGGTAAAAAAGTTCAAAGTTTCATACTACTTACATATCACTGACTCATTTACTTAGAGAATAAACTTTACTCCATACGGCGTGGGTTTAAACCCCAACAATGAGCTTGAGCTGCCGGTGAAGGAAAACATCGTGAGGAAACCATAGCATGTTGGTAGGGTACTTTCTAGTACTCTGCTAGCTACCACCCTTAAGTTGGAAATCTACCGCCAAGCATCTAACGGTGTGTTCCGGCAGCCTCATTTAAGAGCCAGTTCCATTCCAGGCTAGGCGTGTTTACCATTTTCGACACACACTCAACATCAGATGAGCTGTGGTCAAAACCTAGTCAAGCATAAAATAAAAATAGAGGGCCCGGGAAAAATGCCTGACCTACGGAAAGGTCGAAACCAACAGCTTGAAATTTCTTTCATCGTGCTGCTTCTTTTTTTAAGTTTTTTAGAAGTCGATCATCAAATACTCGAGCTGTTCGGCCCCACGGCTGTCCAGGCTTCACTTGTTCACTTGGTGGTAGATCTCCTTAGCAGGAGGTCGTCTAGGTAGGTACCACCGCAGTACCAGTTATTCTGCCGCTAAGCAGTAGTGTGTACACATTACTGTTTTCCGGTTTGAAGGCTAGCGAAATTACTGGGCTGTTGAGACTAACCATCGAAAGTCTCAAAGTAATGAGTGCCAAAGCAGCGATGCCCTGGACTTTGTTTTGTTATAAGTTCTGTGTATCGCTGTAATGGTCATGGACAGGCGTTATCTCATACCATCAGGAGAGCGTCTCGTTCGTCTCATTACTTTTTACGTAAAAAAAAGACTTCCGCATGCGGCCCGCGCAGCCACGCGAAATACTAGTTGAACATAATAAATTAATAGCCATGAACATGAATAGCTGCATAATTATGCGTATCGTTCTAGTGTGATGCAATCTATACCGTTCACGGTCACAGCATATTTATTTATAAGTTGTTCGTTGCGAACTTAAAAGGCATTACGATCAAAAATTGAACTAATATCAACAACCTGGGAGTTTTGTTGTTTTGCTGCGGATTCCAAGGCAACTATGAATTCTAATTGGGCTTAATGCTAGTATTAAAGTTTTAAAATGTTTTCGATAATATTTTGTAATTTTATTTTACAATCTGCATTTGAGACTAAGCAGTATCTATATGTCAGCCTTTTTACGTTATTTGAATTTCAAAACATTAAAATTTGCTCGAGTCCCGAAAAGTACAATAAAAAAAAACAAAATAAATAAATATCGTAGGACATTACACACAGCGCCATCTGATCATAAATTAAGCAAAGCTTGTACTATGGAAGTCAGATAAAAATATACTACCAATGAGTCAACAGGGCTGTCGATAGATTTATTCTGTATCATCGTACTCCGTCCTCGGCCGCAGCATCGCTATCCATCAGGCGAGTGGATGGCCAAACGTCGGATTCACGTACAGAGGGTTCCGTACCATTATATATAAAAAAACGGCCAAAAAATCATATCTGTTGTATGGGAGCCCCCTGAAATAATTATTTGTATCTGTTTTTTAGTATTTGTTGTTATAGCGGCAACAGAAATACATCATCTGTGAAAATTTCAACTGTCTAACTATCACGGTTCATGAGATACAGCCTGGTGACAGACGGACAGCAAAGTCTTAGAAAAAAAGAAGGTCTGAAAGGCGTGGGTTCGATTCCCACCCAGGACAAGCATTTTGTGATATAAACAAAAGTTTGTTCTGTGTCTGGGTGTATTGTATGTATTATAATTATGTATCTACAAAAAAACACTATTTAAGTATTCTATCATTTATCTGTCTTCCATAGCACAAGATTTGCTTAGTTTGGGGTCAGATGGCGCTGTGTGTAATGTCCTATGATTTTTTTTTTAATTTAGTAATATGGCCTCTTTTTATCCTTATGGGTACGGAACCCTAAAAACCTAGCACTATTAAATAATATGTACTGGGATATTTTTTGACAAGGCTTCGATATAATTATCGCAGATCGTTTGTCGCCAAACTACTATAGGTACACTACATGAAAGAACACGTTACGTGACTCTTAGCATTTGTGTTGGTATTTTGCTAACATTAATAAAATATGTATATATACGACATCTATTATAACATGGATATAATACAAAGCAATGCTATAACATCGAGATAAGAATGCATCATGTTTTTCTAAATTGCTACAATAGCTATTTAAAATGACGACCTTAGCGATTGTAATTTGTTTGTTATTAGTATACGCAAGGGTGACAATTGTAATTTTATTTAATACTAGCGGACGCCTCGCGGTTTCACCCGCGTAGTTCCCGTTCCCGTGGGAATACAGGGATAAAAAGTAGCCTATGTCACCCGGAGATAGTGTAGCTTCCAATGGTGAAAGAATTTTGAAAATCGGTCCAGTAGTTTCGGAGCCTTTTCAATACAAACAAAAAATCAAATATTTCCTCTTTATAAATTAGTGTAGACTAGCTGTTGCTTTTACCCGCGACTTCGTCTGGGTGGAATTTATAAAAAAATACAATTTTTGTGCAATTTTAATTTTTTTTCTGTAAAAACCTTCTAAAACTATAAATTTACTTTTTTTAATGTTTTTTTCGGCCATGGCATGGTCGTGCATTGTGCCAATTCTAATGTTTTTTTTTTTGGTTTAAAGTTAATATGTAGTTGTTATCGTAAATTAAAATATAATTGAATAGATTTAGAATTTTTTAGACCTGAGAAGATTTTAAGATATTTTTTTTTAAAGATGCCTGCACTCAGTAGTGGTACTAGGACAGTTTATAAATACAGAGCTGATTCGGGAAGCTCCATGCATTAGGTATTCTCATTCGGTATTTAGCTTACATTTATTGTTATACTCGATGTTAGAGAAACTAAGACAGGTTTACCGACTGTTTTTTTTTTTTGTAAAAAATAGTTTTTTTTAATGGATGACAGTCTAGATCTTTGACCATAGCTCACCTGATGTTAAGTGAAGGCGTGGTCGAAGATGGTAAAGCACACCTAGCCTGGAATGGAACTGGCTCTCAAGTGAGGCTGCCGGAACACAGCGTTAGATGCTTGGCGGCAGATTTTCAACTTGAGGGTGGTAGCTAGCCAGCCGAATACTAGAAAGTACCTTACCAACATGCTATGGTTTCCTCACGATATTTTCCTTCACCGGCAGCTCAAGCTCATTGTTGAGGTTTGAACCCACGCTCTTCGGCATGGGAACCTACCGCGCTAACCACTGAGCTATCATCGCTACAAATTTTATTCTTATCTAATATTTGTCAACTCCAGGTGGTCGTCTGTATGTCGTGAACGGACCGAGTAGCGACATAGTCCCAGTGCGAGGGTATGTGGTAGAACTGACATCAGGCCGCATGCTCGCGACCTTCGCACCGGACGGCGACTTCAGCAACCCGCACGACGTGGTCGTCTCGCCTGATGGAGCCAAGGTAAGAATTACGTCTGTAGGGAGCTGCGGGGAGCAGCTACGTACGTAGCTGCTCCCCGCGGTGGTACCCGCTACATATTTTCGGGATAAAAAGTAGTGTGTGTTAATCCAGTGTCTTAGCTACCTCCATACCAAATTTCATTCAAATACGTTTAGTAGTTTTTGCGTGAAAGAGTAACAGACATCCTTCCGTCCATCCATCCAAACGTTCACATTTATAATATTAGTGGGATATACATGCTGTAAATAAAACGTTGTTTACATATAGGTACAATGCGTGTATTTCAGTGCTGTAAATAAAACGTTTACATATAGGTACAATGCGTGTATTTCAGGTGTACGTAGCGGAATTGAACCCGCACCGAGTATACAAGTTTGAAGACCAGTCACTCCGCAACGAGAGCAGCGCAGCGGCGGCCGCGGTGGCGGTCCGTAAGAACAGCACCGCACATGCCAAGCCCACCGCCACCATCGGTGAGTAGGTTTGTGTCGTGCTTTATGTTTTGTTTGCGACATTTTTGTTATAATACAGTTATGCTTTTTTTTAGCAGTTGCAACCACAATCTTCTTTTATATGTTTTTCAAGATAAGAAGAGAGTTTTTCGCGGGAACGCGGAAAGAGACGGGTCGCCCCGTTGTATTTTTCCAAAACTAGTGTTTTGTCGAGTGTTTATGCATAAAAATGGTGGTGTTTTATTCATAATAACTCACAAGCGCGAGTGTGGGAAAATGATATAATGTGGTGAAACATGACTTTTCGTGTTGCTTCCAAAACTCCATCGAAGCTTTATAGTAATGTCGCCACTACTTTACTCTTCACTCGCTACTACACTCCGAAACTACTGGAACGATTTTAAAAATTATTTCGCAGTTGGGAAGCTACACTATTCCTGGGTGACATAGGCTACTCTTTATTCCTGTATTCCCACGGGAACGGGAACTACGCGGGTGAAACTGCGAGGCGTCCGCTAGTAATTAATAAAATGTCAGAAATACAATAAGCGCTGTTGTTGGTATATAAAACGTTCATAATGCTCTAATCTCGTTCTTCGAAGTGTTTTGTGTTCTTTAACATATTGTTGTTGCCCATGTTAGAAATGAGTGCGCCAACGGCGGGCGGGTGGGAGTGGTGGTGGGGTGCGGCAGGAGGCGCGGGTGGTGCGGCGGGTGCTGCGCTGCTGGCGCTGGCCGCCGCCGCGCTCCGACACGCCCGGAATAAAGGTAAAATCAGGGAGGCCGAGCCACTCGTGCACTAGCCACTCTACCCTAAACAACTCTACTGTACAGCCCAGCTCTATTCACAACACTGAGATAATAGAGAGGCTCAATTATCCTGTAGCGTCTCGTAAGATTTTGAAAAGCAACAAAAAAACTTTTTGTACTCATACTATTTACGAATTAGGCATCTGACATCACTGCGCTACAGCTCTAAATTTATAGACATTGTATTCAGTTGCCAATAATTTAAAAAAAAGACAAAGTCTATGTAAGGTTAGGTTAGGTTAGGTATTTTGTTTGGAAAGGATAAGAAGATTTTTATTCACAAACAAAAGTATGAATACGAAATAAATAAAATATTTTAAGAAAAGAAATGTTTACTAATCACAAAATCGGCTTTATGACGCTGTAAGAATTATGTTTTTACAGCGCTGGTTTACATAAACATTAGCTGATATATTATACCAATTTACAAAAAAAAAATACAAACATCGAATTTTAATATACAACGATGTTATATCTTATTTACAATGAGAGGTCATGGCCTTAATCTTGTTTAGTGCACTGAACTATTTATTACAGTATATCACAATATATTTAATAGGGAAAAGGGGAATTTCTAAATATGTAGTAATTCTATTTGTGACACCGACATAATAATATAATTATTATGATCGATAATAAAACCTCGATCTGACATGATTCTGAATAATACTAACTTTGTTTAAGTAATTTATTGCTGTATTCAGTAAAATTAAAAATACATATTTTATATACTACAGTGCTATAACTGAAATTAAATAAAACTCGTATATATAAGATTTAGTTTTAAATATTATATGCAATGAAATTATGTTTGTATACGAATTTATAAATATTTTATTTCTATGATCTGTATTACTCTAAGCTGAGATTTTATCTTGTGATTTTATTTGCATTTACAGACACTGTGTTGGTCTCCATTTTTTTTTTTTATTATCATAAACAGACTTGCATTTGACCGCCAACTCCCCAAAGCTCTGGTTCTCTAACTCACGTGAGATTTCTCGCCGAAAACGCGTATAACGTTTTCATAAAAAAAAAAGTTCATTTTGACAGTTCTTTAACATATCTCGTTACGGTTTTAATATGACATTGGCATAGAGTACCATTCCAGGCGAATTTAACTCGAATTCCTAAACGTTACGTGCTCATCTGTTCAAAGCTAATAAAAGCCCTGAAGCGAAGATGCGATCTACGATGGAGCACGTTAACCTAGTACAAACTGAATCTATCGGGACAAAAACTGTGCCAGTAAATACTTAGTAGGTTAGCGGTTCGTATAATGAAAATGCAATCAAAAAAGAGTTTTTGGAACATCGACAATGTAACAGTGACGTTTTGAAAGCTCCTGGCGGTCCGATAGTAAAATGAAAGGTGGCTTTGGATATATAAAAAAGGGGGTATGTCATCAAATTAAAAAAAATACTGAACATTTTCCTCTAACTATTCTATTGTACCTATGTATAATCTATTGATGATTTAAAACATAATAGAAAATGTAGAACAACACATTGCATATTTATTTTGTAAGATCTTAATAGTGTAGTAATTATGATTTAAGTATTTTATTTTAATTAAATTTGTTTTACATTCCATATATTTTTTTCAAGCAAATGATTATGCAGAATTTCTTTCACTACTGACATTAAAAAAGTATTGCTGAAAGAATACTTTTTATTCCTAAACCTTAGAATAAAATTCTGAAGATAAAAGTAAATAAAAAAAAATACATATTTACTATTATTTAATTATATTACCTATATGTATATGAAAAAGCAATGCTTTTTTTGATAGCACCAAAAATACGTATATTTAAAACTGAATGTTGGGTCCGAAATACACGAAAAAAAGTTTGAATCACTAATACAATATTCTATTTATAGTAATTTAAACTTTATGTCGTCGAAAGTAAAGTTCAATTTAGCTCTTATAATCTAAATTGCTTTGATCATTAAAGCGATAGATATGATTCTAGACTTTTTCAATGCTGACCTACAATCAATTGTTTTAGATCGTATTTCTAATTTATGTTTACATATACTTTTTTAATTTACGCTTTGTATGCTCATAAAAGATTGTGATGTACTTATATTGTTGTGTTGAATATATTTATTGGAAGCAGCTTGTTTTTTTTTTATTTCGTCACAACCATCCATCCTGCGCACTTTTCAGCTTTTCTAGAAAGATTTGTTTTAAACTGTGGCCATAGCATATGAATTTGCGAGATTCCGAATCTGACCCGAAAACGAGCAGTGAGTTTGGTGCGTGCTTTTCTCGACTTCCAGCAAATTTTTTGGTATTGGTGGTCGGAATAATCCAGATGCAGAATAGAAAGCAAATCTTAGCAAAAAAAAACAGTTTCCAGTTTCTGCTGTCAAGTGTACCTATGTATATAACTATATACGGTTTCACTTTCCTTACATTATTCTATCGCACGTAAATCTCACAAATTGATATGCTAACCCTTCTATATACCTACATATGTTATTTTGCATATCGCTCACATTAGGTAGGTAGGATTATTACGTACCTATGGATATTTTACATTTCAATCGTGATTTTAGGGTCGGGCCTTTAGAAACAGTTGTTCATTACGATGAATATTTATAACCTTTCAGCTTATTGCTGCCGTTCCCGGTAACCCTGTATATTTGTTAACGTCATAGTGATTATTATAGGCTCAGTATCTTTGATTCAGTTATGTAGAGAAAAGGTAACATAATTACTTACCCATAGAGTGACCAAAATGGTGAGTAAACGTGGAAGTGTCGTAGGTCGCAAGAGCGTGTCGCGCCGTCGCTGGGAGTATGGCCAGGGTGAGTTCAAGCTGCGCAGGCTGCTGGAAAGGCGCCGCTTTACCCGCGTGCACTCCGAGGATTCAGACGAGGAACCCGCGCCAATGCTGCCCCATCCGCCTGCCAACGCTTGATGCCAGACTCTCGACATTCTCACAAGGGAAACACGGTTGCTTTTATTCTAACGTTTTTCTGGTTGCTAAATACGTTCTTTCTTTACTCGCAGATAGCCCGAAAACCAATTTACGGATGCACTCGAGTATTGTATAACACACGTAGCTACGGCGTTTTTGTAAGTTTATCTAGGAACCATAACCTTTATAAAAATGTACCTATATATTGTGTAAGGTAAAACGTAGGTACCTACCATCGAATAGTGTCCGTCTTGAGCCTTCGACGAACGGTGAGGATGTGCGATTGTTGGCTATGGACTCACTGATCCCAACAAGAGTAAGCAAAGTAAGTCTACATTAAGGTGGTTCGATTTCCATACAAATGTTTTTTTCCCATTTATGGACAAATGGAGCATAATTTTACAGTGACATCACAGCAACTGGCATTTACTTTAGTCTTTATTTGCGGTAAATCACAATTGCTTGAATAAAACAGTAGATTATTAACATAAAATCAAATTTATGATATTTTTTTTTTTCAAATTGTGATTTGCCGCAAATGAAGACCAAAATAAATGCCAGTAGCAGTAATTTCACTGTAAAATTATACCTACTCAATTTGTCCATAAATGGAAAGAAATTGTTTGTATGGAAATCTGCCCCTCTAGTAAGAGTGCTAAAAATTGCCTTTCCCCTTGCTAAAACGTGAAGATGCGGCGACGTGAGGTACATCTGCCTAAGGATTTCTCGGTTCGTGTACTAGGCGTGGGCTCCGGTTGGTGGCAAATTTACTGTTTTTAATTGTCCAAAAACTTATCTGCCGTTATGAGTGCCGTAGCATTTTGATAAAGAGCTATTTTCATGATTAATATGCTAGGTTGACTACTTGACGGTGCGGTGTTCGAAGATGCTAACACGCGTAGGCTAGAATGGGAACTACCCCGGTGCTGTGAGCTTTTCATTTCTATTTCTGTTCTATATGCGGTCGCTGGCTCACAAGTAAGTGATTTTATATTTCACACGCTCTTGTCTAACTTTATGTACGTATTCTAATTTAATTCTAAAAGCCTAATTTGAGTATGATGATGCTAAATTTGCATGTGCCGATCTTTTCGTGTCTATATATACCTATTCTATTAATAAGCATACTGACCTACCTAAAGGCCTAATTTGAATATGAGTGATAAATTTACGTGTGCCACTTTTCGTGTTCTATAACAAGTATGGATAGATTATGTATTCACTAAACAGTTTTTCAAATTCCTTCATAATTGTAATATTTCTTCAAAGCATGATTTACCTGGATTTAAAGTGATATTTACAAATACTTGGAAATGTGGTAGCTAGAACACATATCTTTGAAATGTATGTAAATTCTAGATAGACAAACACAATGTACATAATAATATAAAGAGATTTATTAACATTCCAATGTACTAAATGTAAATAAAATAAATTGAATTTTCATCTTCTCGCCGTCATAATATGATTTCTAGGTGATAGTTTCGGATCGAAAACTGGACGAATTTCGCACGACATTCCTGGAAATGAAAAACTAAAGTAAGAGATATCGTAAGTATTATTATTCATAAGTAACCAAGTTTTATTTTTTAAACAATGAAGTGTACATTTTAATACTTTGTCCCAGTATACCAGCTATACGATACTGTTTTCATTTTTCATACCAACTTTCTAGGAAATATGGTGTTCGTATAATTTAAAAAGTATTTATGTAAAACGTATCTGATCTCGTATAGGGAGATATCGTATCGTGATCTTCCTATACGAGATCAGATTCGTAAAGTTTATCCAAGCACTGTTTATCAGTGCCTCGATACATTTATGCTATAATGGGACCGCTTAAATGAGGTACAGGGGTGCGGTGGTAGCACGTCAAAGAGGATCGAGGGAGAAGCAGGCGGCATGCGTATCTTTCGCCTTCTCTGGCCGCACAGTTGGCGATCACGCGTATTGACAATTCTGCACTTTGTAAGAGGAAAAAGAGATTACATTCTCAAAATTACAGTCGAGAGAGAATAGAGTTATATTTTTTTACATAGAACGTGATTAATTTATAATTTACTACTTGACCAATTTATATTGCGACTTTTTAACGACTTCGATTTCAAAACATTAAACTTTTCTATATATACAAAAGTTTAATTTCTATAAACCTTCCGTAAAAAATCTCTTAATGTGAAAACCGTAAGATAAATCCGTGGCGTGGTTTTGAAGAATTAAGCGGAGAAACATAGACGTACAGCGATTTTATTTTATAATATTTAGAGATCTTGATCTTGCATTAAATAACAGTGCACAAGTTTACTACCTTCTGTTTCATTTTATTACATTAGTTTAAAGTTTATTTTTAAATACCACCTAAGCTGGTAACCATCACCTCTTGTGTATCACACAATAGGCGCCCGTGGACCTGCTCCTTTTTCAATCCCCTTTTAATCATCGTACCCTCGCGCCCCTGTACCGCACCGGGCAGGACAACTCAAAAGGTCCCATTATACTGTTACACAAAAAATAATCTCTTAACTATTAATTTAAAAGTTATCCTTAAAATATGATAATCGTTGGTTTAAGTCGTAAAGTGCCAAAATATTTATTACCTAATTTTGTAAGTCTATTGATAATTGTTGAATGTTACGTAATACTTTTTTCGCTTTGAATTAAATGGTTTTTGAGTGTTGTCAATGCAATGTGGTACAATTTATATGTAGTTCAATATACATGATTTTAAACAATAAGTTATATATTAAACTATACTTCGCTTCAGTTCAATTAAGTGATGTCAATGTATGTATTGTATACTATTGTTTAGTATTTTTCTTGTTATACATTTTTAAGTGTTAAAAAGTAAGTATATGTCTGTACAAAGGAACTGTGTGATGTTGTCATTAAATGTGAGCTCATTTAAGAAGTAAACCAATACTTTTTATTGCTTTTAAACAGGCCTTCTTATTTTATTATCAAATCTTAATTTATTGTAAAATACTAATTATCATCTTAAGGTGGTTAGATTTCCATACAATTTTTTTTTTCAAACTAAATTTATGAATGATTTATGAATTTATGATTTTTGAACAAAACAGTTGTTTATACTAATAATCTACTGTTTTATTCAAGCAATTGTGATTTATCGCAAATAAAGACCAAAATAAATGCCAGTAGCTATGATTTAACTGTAAAATTTATGCTCCATTTGTCCATAAATGGAAAAAAATTGTTTGTATGGAAATCGAACCACCTTAATAATTATTATGTTAATTTATTATAAACAAAAATATTGGATAAGTAATTGGTGACAACTCATGCTACTATGACTATGGCTCTTTGGTTGCCAATTTATACACTTGGGCAAATTACAAAATTTTAATAGTATGAAAAAGATTTTCTTTTTTAGGGTTAAAATGGGACTCTATTACTAAGATCCCGCTGTTCGTACGTCTGTCATCAGAATGTATCTCTTGAACCGTAATAGTTAGACAGTTGAAATTTTCACAGATGATTTATTCTTAGAATAAAATAAATATTTAAGGGGGCTCCCATACAACAAACGTGATTTTTTTGCCGTTTTTATAGATAACGGTATTCGTGCGCTAGTCCGACTCGCACTTGGCCGGTTTTTTTAATGTTAAATGATGAATTAGACGCTGTCCTGATGGTAAGAGGTAACGCCTATCCGCGACCATTGCAGCTATAAACAGAGCTTTGAGTAGTAAAATAAAGTCGAGGGCATCGCTGCTTTGACGCTCATTACTTAGATACTTTCGGTGGTTAGTCTCATAAGCCCTGTAATTTCGCAATTATTTCCTGTAGTAATTTACCTTTCTCAAGAACAAACAGTTGTCTATCCATCAGTATTACGGTCTCAACAAGTGGCGCGAGTGCTAGGCGCAGTGTATAAACTGTCACTACGCGACGCCACTGTGACAGAAGCTCTTCGCCACGTAACCACACCTCAGGGTTTGTTGGTAACGCAATATCAAGCTTTTCTAGAGCTAAATTACAATACCTGAAATGAAACAAAGTTCAATGCAAGCTGAAAAATTATTACTTTAATAATAATAATAAATATGATAGGAGATTACACACAGCACCATATTATTATGACCCCAAACTAAGCACAGCTTGTTTGATGGAAGTCGGGTAACTGATAGAATACATAAATACTTTTTTAATACATACAATGGGATTACCAAAACATAACCCTGACAGCCCTGTTGGTTCATTGGTAGAATGCCTGCTTCGAGAGCTGAAGGATGTGGGTTCGATTCCCACCCAGGACAAACTTTGTGGTACAAACAAATGTTCGATCTGTGTCACCCGGAACAACAAAAAAAGTATTTAAGTATTTTATCAGTTATCTGACTTCCATAGTACAAGCTTTGCGTAGTTTGGGGTCAGATGGCGCTGTGTGTGATGTCCTGCAATATTTGTTATTTTGTTTATTATATTATAAGTTTCCTAAGTAAATTTACATAAATGAGACAACAAAGGAGATTAAAAATGGTCTGCAGCATATTTACAATATAATCTTTTAATCAAATCAATTTATTTGGCACTGACCCACTTTGTATTTCATGTATCAAGGGTGAAGCCATTCTAGTTCATGGTAACACAAAATTCGCATACACTTAGGGCACAAAAAATAGTGTAGTTTAACAATTTTAAGTAATTATTCAAGTGATTTTTTTTTTTTTAATATTAATTAGGTTCGCCCTTGACCACACCCTGCCTGATGTGAAGTGATTGATGACTGATGATTTTATCGTACCTTTCAAAGGTCATTGAATCAGTATGCTTTATGCTTCTTATAGGTGCATGTTTCAGCTTTGGGTCCATAGATACAAGCAAGTCTTCTAGAGCTGCTCTGTAGGCATGTACCTGAAAGCACATAACAATAAAGTTTAGTGTACATTTTTATTTTGACATTTATATATAATTTTTAAAATTTGGTTTAGTTCTCACCTTTAAATCTTCATATTTTCCTGCCACTAACCGATCACAGTAACTCTCAATAGCGTGACAAGATATTTCTCTGCTCACATAAGACAAGCGGCTGTCAAGTTTTTTAACATATTCACTCATTGGGTAACCATCTATTGTTAGCTTCATAAAGCAACAGCCCACAAGGCAGATGAATTTAACCTTTTCATTATTTATAAAATGTTTGAGCAACAATGGTCCCAAGTCACCACATGGATGTAAGCCAATAAGGCCATAGTTTTTCATGGTATCAGGTAAAGGAAGCTCGGATAGCTGTTCTAAATGGGTTAGGGTCACATTAAAATGTGTAGGCCGGTGCAATTTAGAGATGACTTCTGCAGAAAGGTGTTTGCTTGCGGTATACTCCAGTTCCAAATCAAGTTTTCTAAAATTTGAAAAGTTAATCTTAATGTACCACAATGTACTTTATAAAACTAAATACAAATCCATCTACTGTGGTATTTCATACATACCAAAAGTACAGACCTAGCCTCCTGAGTCAGTTGTGTTTGGCACTCAATGCCTGCTGCATATAAATCATACTTATAACTGAGCATCCTCACAAGATGCCCTAAGCCTGAGCCAAAATCAATGACTGCATTGCAGCCGCTTTTACAAGCAGTGTCATTCACAACATCTGCCATCAAACTGATCTCATGTCTCTTTTTTAGCTTTACATGTTTTAGAAACAGATTCCTTAATCTTGGATGACTACCACAGTCATGTACAAGACCATCACAACTTTTCGTTGTTGCTTCATAACAACTTTGTCTATCAATACTTATGGTTTTAACTGTTTGTACTAGAGCTAAAAAAGAGAGTGGGAAGATATGTGTGGTTGGCCTGCTAGACAATATACAACCGAGTTCTTGAGGATTAAGGTTCTCAAAGCTTTCTCTCCAGCTATCTGGGAGTTTATCCCAGTGGTTATCCACAAAGGAATCCTGAAAAGATAGAATAGAAATATTTGTAAGGGTAAGACGGTTGTAAGCTGAGGCTTAGACAAGGTACCTTGTATATGATATGTAGAGTAGTAGTAATAGTTGGTGTTGGTATAGAACAGTAGAATATAATAAAACCATTGCTACATATACCTACATAGAATTCGTTGAATAAAACTAATATACGTACCAACACGAACATGTCAAGTAACCAGTCGTACATTCGAATTAATTTTAAGGACATTTCTATTCGAAACTTTATATATTCCTCGCGTTTACACATTTTAAAGTAATAAAAAATCTTTTCATTTCTGCAAGGAAAGGGATGAAAATTAAATACAAACGAAAATCCAACGACTGGCAACAACAGCGACTTGCGGATTGCCGACTTGTCGTCTGTCGAAAACTTTTTCTCTCAGATTGCTTTTTCTGTAGCGTAAATTCATCGGCAAATGGTTTTTTTTTTTTTTCTTTGGTTTTGGCGTCGCGTTTTAGCATTTGCCAGTGTCAAGTAATTATATATTTTCAAGTTAAATAATTGCCATCGTAGCTAGTTTTAGTCAAAGTCGTCTTTGTCAAGTCCAGTTCGTGTCAGTTAATTCCAGTCATGCTTTAGTAAAGTAGTGGCAACTTTACTACAAAGCTTCGATGGAGTTTTGGAAGCAACACGAAAACTCATGTTTCACCACATTATATCATTTTCCCACACTCGTGCTTGTAATTCGGCACTTTATGAATAAAACACCACCATTTTTATGCATAAACACTTGACAAAACACTAGTTTTGGAAAAAAATACAACGGAGCGACACGACTCTTCCCGCGTTCCCGCCAAAAAAACCCCGGCAAATGGTTGTGATCCAGTATCCTTGATGTCAAATCTTTATAATTTATGTACTTAGATTTTTGCCATTTTTAAGAAAAATAAAAGTTTTTAATCGAAACGTGAAAAAAAATCGTGTCACACCGTTGTATTTTTTTCTAAACCTAGTGTTTTTCGAGTGTTTATGCATAAAAATAGTGGTGTTTTATTCATAAAGTGCCGAATCACAAGCGCGAGTGTGGTAAATGATCTGATGTGGTAAAACATGACTTTTTGTGTTGCTTCCAAAACTCCATCGAAGCTTTATAGTAAAGTCACCACTACTTTACTAAAGCATGACTGGAGTTGACTGACACGAACTGGACTTGACAAAGACGACTTTGACGATAACTATAGCTAAGATACAGCAGAAATAACACTTAAGACAAGGCAGTATGGCTCTATAGCTTTAGCCTGCCCAAAAGGGCAAATTATTAAAAAAAAAAAAAAATAACAGTTAGGCAGTCAGTGTCACATGTCGTTCGGTCAGTCATTATGTATTTATGCCACTCCAATATTCCACTACTCATAAATTAAATTTTGTGGATGAATCTCGCGGAATATTTCCATAAACATTAAATATGTCTGCTAAAGGATATTAAAAAAAAAAATCTATACTACTGTGGAATACGAGGAAAAGACATGTTCCTAAAAACAAATATTTTTAAAGCCATTTCATTTAGGAATCCTGTAAAATTACCCGTATCGTATTGGTTGCTTGTGTGCCTACGATTCTTACTTACAATTATACCCCAACGGGGATACATACACCCAGACGAATTCTTTCAGAATGTGGAAGTTATTGCCGGTTAGTATCTTTTCAGCTTTTTACTGTGTTCATTAAGTTCAACCTGTAATAGAAAAATAATATCCTATCAGTATTTTTTTTCAGGGGATCTCTTCACTATTGATGTTGCTAGAACCTGGGAGTTCAATCCAAAATTTCCTATCAGAAATATGTTTGTTCCTAAAATGATCCTGGGACCACCTTTACATTTCATTCGTGTTGTGAACCCATACAGCAAATTCTACCTAAACATTGACTTAAAAACGCCATATTACCTACTCGTTATTCCGCGTCTATTTATTTGTGCCCTTTCTCTCATAAACGACTACTGTTTATACAGAATATGTGTATTATATGGGCAAAACTTCAGGAACCGTCTTAAAATATTTGCAAGTTCCTATGTCGTCCTAGTATATTGTTGTAGAAGTTTTTCAAACTCCTTCGAAATGGTATTTTTTTCTGTTTTGCTGCTACTAGTCGCTGAATCCATGAATAGATCTGATAAAATAATCTACCATGATGAATTTCTTAGGGAAAAATATCAGCAAGCTACTACAGCTGTGGAGAGAGTACAACTATTTAAACTGAAAACCCACATGCCAGCTCATTCATTGAACCATGTCACTGTCATAGCTACTATTGTAGTTGTGGGCATATTCAATCGTCCCACTTTTGTAGGATTTGCATTTGTACCAGTATTTTTCTGGCTTCACCGAGGACTGGGTTCTAAAGTAGTGGGTTTCAAAGACTTTCACATAAGAATATCGATGTTAATTCTTTGTGCGATTCCATCAATTCTTTTACTTATTCTTGTTGATTCTTCTTATTATGGGTACCTTACAATAGCTGAAATAGAGACACTGAAGATATCTTGGGATAACTGGGTTGTGACGCCTCTGAACTTTCTGAGATACAACTCTAATATGAAGAATCTGACACAGCATGGCCTGCATCCAAGATGGCTTCACATAGCAGTCAATGTTCCCCTGCTGTTCAACATCTTAGGAATACTTGCTGTGATGACACTATCTATTAATATATACAGGTATTTTTTTTAAATTTTAATTTACATAAAGACTACATATTTATATTAATACTAGCCAAGCCGGCGAAAAGTGTCCTAAGTCTTATTCCAGGGCCTTAAGTACCTACATGCAAAATTTCACGCAGATCCGTTGAGTAGTTCACAAGTAAAAGTGTAACAAACATATTTACGTTTATAATATTAGTTAGGATTAGACTGCCTAGTCCATTTGATAGAATAAGATTGAGATGTTTTTTTTAATTAATAACTTTAATACATATAAGGCAAGCTTTGTACTTGATAGCAAATTAAATGGCAGTGTCAAAATTTAAAATCTAGAATACTTTGGCATTTACTATTTACCTAGACTGCTGCAACTACCACAATGAGCTGGAAGCTCTTTAATATTGTTATGCCCTACAAAAGCTAATCTTGTTACTTGTAGTATAGGAATTTACTGCATCTAAAATACTTAAGCACTGAATTAAGGATAATGTTATTTCAATTTCTGCTATTACAGATTTGTTCGTGGCCAGTACAGCAAGTTGCCAAGAATACAAAGCATCACTGGGCTCATGTTGTTCTCTCTAGTCATACCAGTGGCAGTCTTGTCACTTTTCCCACACCAGGAAGCCAGATTCATCATCCCCGTCCTTGTGCCATTGGTGTACCTTTATGGTAACCATTTACACCCAAATGAGAATGATGGGCCAAAATTTGCAAGAGTCAAGATTTTTTTTCTATATTTATGGTATACTCTTAATCTATTGATGACAATTTTCTTTGGTTTTGTACATCAAGGCGGAATCATTCCCTTTGCAAACAGCCTTCACTATGAAATCAAGAGCAATTATGGTGTTCATACACATATAATTACCACCCATAGCTACAGCATACCAACATTTTTGTTGCAGCTAGAAAGCACTAATAAAATGTGGAAAGACAGAGCAACAGGACATTCCTATAGACTCGCTCCAACTACTTTTATACATAAATATGGATCTCTGCCTATGAATGATTTATTCACATTAGCTGATGATGTCTTGACTAATGCGGAGATGTTACTGCATAAACATAAAAAACAGTATAGATTTTATATTGCATCCCCTTGCTCTTTAGACAGAGACATAAGAATAGCAGCTAGGAAATATCACTACTTTGACATTGTTGAAGACTATTCATACTTTCCCCATTTTTGTACTGAAGCTTTTCCGAAGTTTCCTGGCGTAAGAGATCAGTATTGTGTTAAAAATAACTTTATACGTAACAATGAATCTGTTGTTGTAGATCTGAATATGATACAAAGAATCTCATGTTATGTAAAAAGATTTTGTTTAAAAATTTATAGGTTGAAAGCTTTAAACACAAAATTATAATTTGTATTTATAAGTATTTGTGAATGTAGAATGTGGCCTGTGCTTTGATTTTACAAAAAAATATCTACTTTAACCAAATCAAATATTAAAAAATTAAAACACTTGATAAAATGTAAAAAATTATAATGAAAACAGTAACTTCATCACAATATGTATAATGATTAGAGCTTTAAAAACAAAATTATAATTTGTATTTAGGTATAAGTATTTGTGAATGTAGAATGTGGCCTGTGCTTTGATTTTATAAAAAAATATCTACTTGTAATAGGCCCAAGTCAAATATTAAAAAATTAAAACTGATGATAAAATGTAATGAAAACTGTAACTTTATCACAATAATAATATGTATAATGATTAGAGTGAACAATAATTTGGATTTTTTTTTAATCAGCTTAAGGTCACAAGTATTTTTTTTTATCAAGCAATAGCTCGATTATGTTCTTTATAATTTAAGTATTAAGAAAATTGAATACCCCTCCGCCTAGATTTAAGTCCAACATTCCAATTAATATTTTTTCCATTATGAGTGAAAATGCTGAAGTGCATTACATTTTCTTTGATCAGAAGAATAGCTTTGTAAGATTAGGTACGTAGCACTTTTATACGAGGCGCTAGAAATATGTGATAAGTGACATCATTTTATGCGTTTATTGCTCAATTTATTTACAAAAAGATTGGTAGATTTTAAATTATTTTACGATGATTTGACTATCGCAAGTGCATTCAATTTACAGCACAATTTATTGTTTGAAAATAACATATTTATATCGTAAATCCATGTTTTTAAAATATTAATTGGTAATTTTTTTTTAGTTACGTCCAATTAAATTACCCTCGATAGAACAGAAAGGGTGTATACGGCATGAAGTTGATATGGTGCTACCATGGTAAAACGGATTTGTTGATTTGATTTTTTTTTGCGGCAACTTGTTATAGACTTATTATTAAGTTTCTGACTACTACTACTGAGTATTAAGTAATTAGCTACTTTCCGAATCTATCGAGAGTGTCATTAATAATTTAAAATGAAACATTTTGTTTTCTTTGTTATACTTATACTTTAGTATTAAAATTAATCATCTTAGTAGGTATATACTCAGCTCTCTTCAATAATAAATGTTAATGTTACTAATGTTAATGTTAATGTTGCTCGTTATGATTTGTAACTGATTGATGCAGGCATTACTTTGCTGAAGTTCATCTTATGATATTCTGAAGCCAAATCTCTTGCATATTTTCGCCTACACGTTTTAGTTACAGCAATAATGACGATTTAATCAAACCTGAAATAATAATTATTATAAGTCTGGAACATAGGTCTGTAACAATTTATTTAAATCAAAGTTCTGTAGAAGAAAAAATCTGAAACTCCAGAATAGCATGTAAACTTAACCTTTTTTGTAATCGGCGGAATTTTAACTGGAATCTAAGATAATTATGTACTTAAGATAATTATAGAATCTAAGTTGAGACAAATGACACTCTCCTATTGGTAAAAAACTTAAGGTATAGTATTATATTGAACATTAACTCATCTGAAGAAAAACTAGTTATAAATTTGACTGATATTTCTTGTCATAAGATAAATTACCTTACATTTTAAGTTAGTAACAATTTGTATTGCAGGTCATGGTAAACTTCAGGTAATAAAAAAATTTAGAACAGTTAATAAAATAATCTTTTGTGTTTTATTATCAATGTCCTAGTTTTGCATTATTCGTCCCGAGATTGTAGTAGTATCCAGATTTTTTTCTGGACAAAAGTAGGTATCTTAAATCTATCCTGATGATCTGTGCACACTACCGCCATATCAAATTTCATTACATAAATAGAAATATCGTAGGACATTACACACAGCGCCATCTGACCCAAAACTAAGCAAAGCTTGTGCTATGGATGACAGCTCAGAGTAGTTTTTAATCTGAGGATGACAGATACTGTTTTTTTTTTTTTTCGTTAATTTGCCCTTTCGGGCAGGCTAAAGCTATAAAGCCATACTGCCTCGTCTTCAGTGTTATTTCTGCTGTATCTTAACTATGGTTATCGTCAAAGTCGTCTTATGGAGTTTTGGCGGGAACGCGGGAAGAGTCGTGTCGCTCCGTTGTATTTTTTTCCAAAACTAGTGTTTTGTCGAGTGTTTATGCATAAAAATAGTGGTGTTTTATTCATAAAGTGCCGAATTACAAGCGCGAGTGTGGGAAAATGATATAATGTGGTGAAACATGAGTTTTCGTGTTGCTTCCAAAACTCCATCGAAGCTTTGTAGTAAAGTTGCCACTACTTTACTAAAGCATGACTGGAATTAACTGACACGAACTGGACTTGACAAAGACGACTTTGACTAAAAGTAGCTACGATGGCACTTATTTAACTTGAAAATATATAATTACTTGACACTGGCAAATGCTAAAACGCGACGCCAAAACCAAAGAAAAAAAAAAAAAAAGTCGTCTTAGTCAAGTCCAGTTCGTGTCAGTTCGTGCCAGTCATGCTTTAGTAAAGTAGTGGCAACTTTACTATAAAGCTTCGATGGAGTTTTGGAAGCAACACGAAAACTCATGTTTCACCACATTATATCATTTTCCCACACTCGCGCTTGTAATTCAGCACTTTCTGAATAAAACACCACCATTTTTATGCATAAACACTCGACAAAACACTAGTTTTGGAAAAAAATACAACGGAGCGACACGACTCTTCCCGCGTTCCCGCCAAAACTCACAGATACTGATAGAATACTTAGTTTTTTTTTTGTAAATAAATACATACTTATGATGTTGTATTGGTTTAGTGGTATTGGTGTGAAAATTTGCTATCGATTTTTCTATTTGCATGGGGACTAGGTTTCTGAAGGGAACTAACTATAGGAAAATAAAACATTTCATGTTATTGGTGTTATTTTATTAGTTTGTTTCAATTTTAATACAATATGCATTTCCCTCATTTGGCACAGCATGTTTCAAATACTGATGTCATAATATATATTCTCTGTAAGTCAATTTTGAGATTGTACTTTTCATTTTGCTATAATTATTATTTATCTGCTGCTTTCTTTTACATTTGTATAGAGGGTTATACGCTTAGGCGTAATACGCTGAAAGGGGTAATTGGACTCTCTATCGTAATCAACTTTTATTATGAGAACAAATCAGAAATCACAAAAAAAAATCTGCTGGAACATCTGGTCAATGGTTATCGAACCTTTTCTAACGTAGAAAAAGTTCAATAACCTTCAAAAAAGCTATTACAGCTTTATTATTTTAACTGTAATAGAGTTGTGCCCCTAATATAAGCTATTCATAATGACTCCCTTTTGTTTTAGTATACCCCAAGCTTATAACCTCGTGTATGAGAAAAGAATGGCGATAATTAATAGCTATCTTTTGTCTACGAAGAGCAAAATATACCAGACGATTGCTGTAATAATTCATAATAAATAACTTAAAGTAGAGTAATCAAATCAGTAGTTACAATAAACAATTAACTTGGCTTCTATTACCGTCATAAACAGGCTAGGTGTTTAACCACTCTCTTATCTAAGTGATGGTGTGGTCGAAGATGGTAAACACCTAGCCTGGAATGTATTTGGTTCGCAAGTGAGGCTGTCGGATTACACTGTTAAGTGCTAGGCGACAGATTTACAACTTGAGGGTGGTAGCTAGCCAGCCAAGTACTAGAAAGTACCCTACCACCATGTATTGTCTAGAATTATAAACAAAAATATGAAAACATCCCTATATAATATAGGTTATAAACAGAAAAAAAATCTGAGTCATTAAATAAAAAAATAAATATAAAATGAATATACATAAAGTATAGTTATTTACATATCATATATATCGACTTATATATAAAGAGAAATGGCCAATTTGTTGTACTATAACAGGAGAGACTAAGTTATACTGACCAACATTATTCAAGTCCATATTATAAAATTAATAACAGCTATTAAATTAAAAATGGGATTAACTTATAATTTCTATAACTATGATTACATTTCAAGTTTTTAGAGTGTTACCGTTAGTGTCTAAGATCTTTAATGAATTTAGAACCTTATATATATATTAAACGATTAAATTTAAGTAGCACATGTCCTTTTATTCAAAAGAGTATTAAACTACGTTTTCAACTAGTTAACCTTACGTCATTGTAAGGTCTGTAACATATTTAGTTGCCCAAGAGCAAAACCGGGTTGGAATAAAAAAAGTTTTTTTAATTATCCTGGTTATGGGTTAATTTAAAAAAAACTTTCAAATTATACCCGGTGGTTTCTGCAATCTTACATTTAGTATGTAAATATGTTAAAGGCACAATATTTATTATATATATAGTATGCAACGAAAAGTTCTAAAAATTGCATAATATTGCATCTCTGCAATGTGTAGTGCCATTACGGCTAAATAAACGTATAATATAAAATAATATTATTTTTTAAACATGACATTTGACATTTTTACAAGGTTATAAGTTTGGGGTGTACAAAGCCGAAAGGGAGTCATTGAATTAATTTTATTACTTCAAACTATGAGCAACTATGAAATCGTGAACAAAATCGACTGTATTTTAAATAGGAAAAGTTTATTGGCGCTTGACCAAAAGTATGTGTAAGCTGATTTTTTTTTTGCGATTTCAGAGTTGCGCCAGTTTTATGAGTACATGCCAAACTTATAACTTTATAACGTATAATTTTTTTTTTTTGTTTTACCTATACGCGATTATTCACGTTGGATTAGGGCGGATACTCCACCTGAAGTTAGCTACAGGTCATGTCAAGATGTGTTGCGACGGCAAGAAGAGGGTGTTTAGCACCCGACTCCAGGAAGTTGTCCGGCTATGGACAGAAGGGTATTTCTCCGCGCACTCTTCCAGTTTTTCGGATGAGCGCGCGTAGAAACAAATGAGGGAGGGGCTTGGCCTAAGTCGAGCGAGTCAGGCCGATTTATCCAGACGTGAGGGCTATCCTGTGTCCCTCTTGATAACCAGAGGGCACAGTGGAGGAGTCAAGTAGAAGGGGCTTCCGGGATGAAAGTGGTGCCGGTATGGCGATCCCCATTCCCAGTGGCAGGCGCTGGTGCCACTACTCTGACTCGTCGCATAGAGACCACATGCGTGTGGACGTGGAACCGTCCGACGGTCTTTTGCTGGTTTGCTTTGGTCTCCCCGAGATGGATTCGCAAGAACAAGCGCTTGTAAAAACTTGCTTGATAAAGCAGTGAGAGGTGGAACACTCCAGGATTTTTAACAGGTAGGCCGTCATTAGGACGGAGGATATGACCTGCTCGCCCAACGGCAGGTGGTATCTACAAAGGATTTTCTCTTGGACAAAAAAATGACGGATACTCCAGCTATGGGTGAACGCGAACGTTTGCGTTCTGCTTTGACTCCTTTAAAAAGGCGATGTGTACTCGACCAAATCAAACTTTAAGTAATCCCGTACAAGTAAAACCAAAACGTGTCAAAACCACGTTAGTATTGATAAATAACCTTTGCGTAACAGCATGAAAAATATAAATATTTCTTGTGCTAAAAAAAAAAAGAAAAACGATATACGCCTAATGGTAAGAGTTAACCCCTGCCTTACCAGCTGGACCCAGAATTTCATAGCATTTATTTGCAGTCAGTGCATATTAATAGTGTTGTCTTGCGCGTAACACCAAGGCATGTCTTCGCCGAACTTGTTTCGATGCGCGTTATTCTTGGCGTCGTACAGAAGCGCGTTGTCTACGTACGCGTCGCATTCATTGCACCACACCGACAGGTCCGTTAGAGATAGGACGAGCGCGTGTCCCGTGGCTGTATAGTGGCCTTGCATGTGCCCGTTGATACTGCGAGCGCACGCCGTCTGTCGAACGAGAAATAGATTTTACTATATATCTACCCCGTACCGTGACCTCACTGCCCTTATTTATAATATCTTCGCAATCATCGATAGATAGGAACTATATTGTGGACACCAGAAATGAAAAAAATCAAAGGTTTTTTTTTGTAAACGTCAAAAAAAGGGGTCAAATGGCGAGGGATAACGCATGTCCATGACCTGCTGCGAAATACAGAACTTTGAGTAGCACATCAAAGTCCAGGGCATCGCTTCTTTGGCGCACATTATGACAATTTTTTGGACCGAGGAGCGAGGACTCAAATATCAAAATGTTTCTAAAATAAAATAATTTCGGAGTAAAATTACTTTCCAAATCGTAAACTCATCATCGTTAGTTACATATAACACTGTATTAAGAGTGTTAAACCTAAATGCTGTAGCAGAATTGCTAGTGTCAAATTCTTGCTCCAGATGGAAAACATTATATATACATACAGGGCTGATGTTTACGGTATTACCCAACTATTGAACTATATTACTTAAAATAAACCATTTTTACTAATGAAATTAATGAGTTCCATCAACTAAAATTGTAGAGCGGTGTGGTGTACATTATTTACTTGGCTTCGCGGCAGATTTTGAACTTTAGTGTGGTTTTAAACCCACGCATTTAGGCATGTGAATCGACCGCGCTAACCACTGAGCTATCATCCTTGGTTTTAGCATGTGTTGTACATTAAACAAATAACATTAAAATAACAATACTTACAATATAGCAATGCAGACACACCCAGTTCTCGACTGTATGATCGCAATCGACGCACTTTACTCCCTGTGCAAAGCTCACTCCATTCGGGATGATATACAAACTCTCCAAGTGTGGACACCACGGCAAAGGAATCACTGCAAACATCTCCCCATCAACTATAGCATGCATATTATCGGCCAAATAGTCTACAAGCGTCTTTTTTTCGTCTCTCGAAGGTCCCTGTCCACTTGACGTTTCCTTAGAATGAGAACTCCCTTGCGACTTGCTCGCTTCCGTATCTTTTGAACCTCCACATTTGCTTTGAGGAGTCGCATCGTCTTTCGAACTTTCACACTTCTTGTCGACACCCTTAGATTGATTATTCTTTGTGTCCTCTTCGTCATCCGTTCCGCAGTGAATGCCATCAGAGCACTTCTTTAAACTCAAATTCGCCAAATTCTCTTCCAACGAATGTAAAGTTTTCGATGAGTCATCTAAACTCGATAATGATGTCTCCGTATTATTTTCACTGTCCATCAGACCTCTGGAAGGTAAAGGAGGTTCTAGAACGTTTTCTGAAGGTAGTGCGACGTGGAATTTTAAACTTTTCCAATATTTTTGGTGCGTTTTGATGACGTCTGTGATTGATTCGACCGCTGACCAATGGCAGGGGGTTTTCGGCTCGGTTTGGTGAGGGATAGGGTCGCCTAGTAACGCTTTAGTGCACATTGTCATGGCATAGGATATACTGGTGACGTTATATCCGCCTTCGAGGCATAGAATGACGCGACCGGCTGCCAACCCTCGAAGAAATTGCGTCATTCTTCCGTAACACTCCGGTGATACTTTGCAGCCTGAAATGTTACAATCTATGAAATTGGATTGCTTATACAAGGTTATACGAAAAAGTAACAAAGACGTCCAATAGCAAAAGCATGGCACATAAAATAGGTCCAATACCTCCGAGCGGGTCCCCTACACAGGCGTCGAAGCCGGCCGAGACCAGCACGAGCTCCGGGTCATACTCGTACGCTATCGGCAGAACGACTTGTGTGAATGCAGCCATGTACTCCGGGTCACCCATGCCTCGCTAAAAAATAAGACAATTTAATACTACTGGGTGCCTTCAAGTCGCGAGTGAATCGACTTCTTCTAGGCGAGCGTGCTCCATCGTAGACTTTACTTAATATCAGACGACGAGTTGGCGATCAAACGCAAGCCTATTTATAATTAAAAAAAAACTTTGTCTTAATCCATTAAAAACTTTCTGAAATTTACTAATTAACAATGAAAATCATATCGAAATACATTGCGTACGTAGTTTACGAATGACGATAAAAAATATTTTTGTTTGTTTTAGGCGTCGTATTTTGTGTGCCAGTGTCAAGTGTTTTGATACTTTCAAGTCAAGTTAAATAAGACAAAGTCACAGTCACACAAAGTAAGTCATGGTCGAGTCCAGTCATGGCTTATCAAAGTAGTGGTGAGGTGAGTGGTTTACTACAAGCTTGGATAGTGTTTTGGAAGCAACACGAACCACATATTTTCACTTTCCCACACTCGTGGACTTAAACTCGTGGTGTTTATGTAAAAAAACACTTTAAAAAATTATAAATATAGCAGACACGAATTCCGCGTTCCCATCCTACAAAAATTTGGAGAGGATGGACGTTGCCCATAATAATAAATAAACAAAATACGAATATTAAAGAATTTTTTAAGGTAATATTTAATTCCATTTTCATCACTTTTATTTATATTGGGTATTTATTTTAAATGATTTTTTTATATTTGACATTTTTTTTAACTTGCTTTACAATTGTAAATCTGAATATTATATCTATCTGAAATAAATTATTTGAATTTCACAGAGCGCCGTCTGATAGCTGATTGCCGATATTATATATACTTATACTATAATATTTATTTCCTTTTTTTTGTAAAAATATACAGAACACCCAGACACAGGACAAACATCTGTTTGTCACACGAATGTCAGGGATAGGACTATGTAAGTATAGAATTTATTAGACGTAAATACAACTGATGTGATATCTGAACGTAAAGAACGTTCATCTATTATAAAATTGAAATACTTACTAATTAACTACAAAACAGATTTTAATGCTCTTAAATGTAATGTCACCATACCTTATTCCATGGTATGTTGACATTGAACCCCTCCCCCCGACCGCGACCCACCGACTTGTAGTCTGCGTCTTTGGAATGCGGGAAAAACGCACCGTGGTCGTACCGGTGAATGGATATGTACAATATCTGGAAATATGTTTGTACATGGTTTGTTTTAATTTCTGCGAATATAAAATTTTAGTAGGAAAAGAAGGTTTCGGATTATATACATAAAATATGCATCCAAGCGAAATGATGCTAAATTCCCACTGATGCAAAGTCAAAGCCAAGTGCATCGATAATTCTACTGTTATAAACCAAAACATTAAATTCCATATTTATTGGCTAAAATCGCATTACAAAAATTAGAGTGCTTGAAATAAAAATACCCTAGTTTGAAAAAAATTGTTAATACTGTAACTTGAGCCAGTAAAAAAAAATACACGATGTAATTAACTTCCCTTAAAGCTAATTAAAATTTACCGCGAAAACAGCTAGAACTGACATAGCGTCTGTATGACGTCACGCCGTGCGAAACAAACATACCTGTATGACGGTTCTACGAAAATTTCAACAACAGGCTTTCCTCACGGCGTGACGTAACAGAGTTACATACCGTGGCTTCACAATCAAAAATGTACCGCGACGTATGGAAGTCGCGGAGTTATCGTTTCTCAGTCTTCAACTTGTTGTTACTCACCCTGTCATCTTCGTAAGTGATGTTCTGCGTTCCGTTCCCATGATGAACATCCCAGTCCATGATGAGTACTCTCTTCAGGCCATGGTTGTCTATCGCGTACCTAGCGGCGATGCCCGCGTTGTTCAGGAGACAGAACCCTGAAGGAGTCTCATCGTCGGCGTGGTGCCCCGGCGGACGAATTACGCATACCGCTGCGTTAGACTGCTTACTGAGAACCGAGTCTACTGCCTGTAGGACAAATTTTATTTTAACTTGATAGGAAACGTTAGTCTTCGTACGGGATAAACTGTGCCTATTTAGAGGGAGTACGGGTAATTTTAGCTTGTATGTTGCTGGAAGTTAAGACTGTTTTTAATTGGATATTATGTATCTACTATAATGGCGATTTTTAAGCATGGGAATTTGCACAAATATTGCCAAGTTTTCGATACAACAATGTATGAAAAATGTATCAGTGATGTTGGTTGTAAATGCTGTTATTTTCACAAACATTTTGAAATCGTAAAACTTGAAGTCTTTTTTTAAATTGTTATGCTACACCTTCAGATTTCAATTGAGATTTTTCGTCATCGAGAACTGAATCTATTTCATAAGATCTTGATGCATTTTTGATCTCGAGTACATTTATGGGTTATTTTCATGGGGTTTGTTCTCCGTAATGCCCGGGACTTTGAGAATCCGCAAATTGTAAAAGTATTGTATAACACCTTGGTAAGAAGTAAACTTGAGTCTGGTGCATGTATCTGGAACCCTCACCACGTAACCTACACACGAATGCTCGAGAAGGTCCAAAAGCTTTCTTGAGATCGCTCTACAAGAAGGTTTTTGGATACTATCCGTACATGTACCCGACCAAGTTTTTGCTCGGCCAGCTTGGCTATAACTCGCTGGAGGTGAGGCGATTAATCGACCAAATCACCATTTGCTGCAAGGTGGTCAGAGGAGCGGTCGATTCTATGGACCTTCACAATCTCCTCTGCACGTTGTTTGTGCCTGACAAACCCGGGGTCCCGGCGAACAGGCGCGGTCGGCCGCATTACTTGTTTCACGTTGACAGCGGTCGCACGGTGGCGCGCTCTATGTCGCCTTTAGTTCGCGCCCGCCGCCACCTAAACGCACTCCTCGCCGCCAACACTGAACTCGACATTGTATTTGACAACTGGAGGTCAATTATTGCATCTTTCCGAATATATTGTGAAAATTTAACAGACCAGTGGGATCGATGCAATAATAGTAATCCAGGCTCCGATCTCGACATTTAGTTTTTAAATCTTATGACATTTTGTAATTCGTTTTTTTTTTTAATATTATTATTAATTTGTTTGTGTGTTTTTTGTACTTTGACATCTTCATTTTTTTTTAAAATTTTTGTAATTGTATTTTAGATTTTTGTTTTTGTGGAATGTCAAAATTTTGTGAGATTGAATGTAATTGGTTAACCGTATTTTTTCTCAATAAATAAATAAATTTATCGTAAAATTATTTTTATTTTCATTATTTTTTTCTTTACATGGTAAAAGTGCTTGCGCATATAGCATTGCAACCATAGAAACCATAGCATTGTAGCGATGATAGCTCAGTGGTTAGCGCGGTAGGTTTGCATGCCGAAGGGTGTGGGCTCAAACCCCAACAATGAGCTTGAGCTGCCGGTGAAGGAAAACATCGTGAGGTAACCATAGCATGGTGGTAGGGTACTTTAGTACTCGGCTGGCTAGCTACCACCCTCAAGTTGAAAATAAATAAGTCACCTAAAATAAATAAAATAAATAGTTTGTTAAACACGGGAGGGGTTTGGTTTACTTTATATGCACGTTTAAGTGATATTGTAGGTTTACCTGCAGAACGCAGCCAGCTGCGACTGAAGCGCTCTCTAGCGTGTCCGGGTGGAAGTAAACGGAGTCGAATGAATTTTTTTGACTGTTTAGGTCTCGAAGTTTCATTGTCGCCAGTTCTTTTAACCTGAAAATTAAAACATTTAAAATGATTTTTTTTTTAAATTCTCGTAGGTATAATAGGGTATCAAAAATATGTTTGGTATTACGGTAATCTTGAAAGATTATCGTTCAAAATTTTGTAATAATTTATTAAAAGATGTTGTTTCTTGTAAAATAAAAATGCATATTTTTAATCTGTGAACACAATACATGACTGCAAGCGTTCTGTCATTGTTTTTGATGACGTAACAAGCACATTCTTAAATATTATGTTTCTTTATTTCATGGGTTTCAATTAATTATTAGATTATTAGTAAACTTCTTATTTGCTGAAACATGATTAAAACTCATTTTGTTAAAACCGATGTTTAAATATTTAAACCGACCAAAAAAAAATTTTACTAAATAAAATACAAAAAATAAACAATTAAATTTAATACATCAAAAGTGTCATCGTAGTCAATCTCACCTGTCCAAGTGTTTGTGTGTGTGCACAGTGAGTATTTCACTGGCGCTAGCGACTCGCCCAGCCAGTTGGAGCACTCGCTCCAGTAACCCGTAGTCCCGGTGTCGTTCATGTATCCTCATTATCCGCTCCGGACATTCCGGGTGCCCTCTAAAAAGGTTTTGATTCTTAAATAAATACCTTAACGACGTTTCACTATAACGACTTTTGTACAATAAGAACTTTGAACTGTTGAACATAAATAAAATTTGAGAGACAGTTCCACCAGTTTATGTTTACTTGCTGTAGCGATGATAGCTCAGTGGTTAGCGCGGTAGATTCGCATGCCGAAGGGTGTGGGTTCAACCCCAACAATGAGCTTGAGCTGCCGGTGAAGGAAAACACCGTGAGGAAGCCATAGCATGGTGGTAGGGTACTTTCTAGTACTCGGCTGGCTAGCTACCACCCTCAAGTTGAAAATCTGCCACCAAGCATCTAACGGTGTGTTCCGGCAGCCTCACTTGAGAGCCAGTTCCACTCCAGGCTAGGTGTGCTTTATCTTCGACCACACTTTCACTTAACATCAGGTGAGCTGTGGTCAAACACCTAGCCTGTCAACCATAAAAAAAAAAACTTAACATTAAGTGACCTGTGTTCAAAACCCCAAGCCCGTAACTAGTAATTTTTTTTTTAATGATGCAGCAACATTATTTTTAGATTCTTACTAAAACTATGTACTTACGGTTCACAAATATTCTTGTGTTTTAACATAGCCTGGTCGTACACATAACACACAGCATGCTCCGGAACGCTTAGATCCGTCACTGAAACAATACACATCATATAGACTTACATATTATGTCATACGTAATTATATTTGACATATTATTATATTGACATGTGTTATGAATTTGAAATTTTTAATGTTATCAAAAAAAATAATTAATTTCGTATTTCACGATTAAGTAAATAAATAAATATAGTAGGACACACAGCGCCATCTGACCCCAAACTAAGCAAAGCTTGTACTATGGAAATCTGATAACTGATAGAATACTTAACGGGCAAGTCTTGTGAAATAAGGCAATCGATGTGTTTTTGTCAACATTTTTGTGCCGTTATACATCATGTGGAAGTTTGAAATTAATGAATACTATAGTACATATCCTGAATTATTATGCTTGGAGAAAAAATAGTTTCAAACGCTTTTCGTTTCTTGAAATTATGAAATAGAATATGGCCAAATTATTTTTAATCCGTAATCTTGACATCAAAATAATTATAGGAAAGGCGCAATTTTATAGATGCTAACTTTGATGCAGATACATTTAAGGCTTAGATCTTTTATTGTACGTTTTGTTTATTCTATTAGCAGATAAGTACGGATAGTTTGATGAAAATTTCTGATAGTGCCTGCTGAAAATCTCTTTTCTGCGTTACGTCTGTTGCTGTTTTATTTTGGTAGGCGCTACAAACCATCGAGAATCTCTGAATCTGACAATCTAACGTCACGAGTCTCGTGGTCGTGTATAGCACGTCACGAGAGGGCGTGCGGTGGCGGCGGTACCGAGCACCGCGCGCATGCTTCCCGCCCGTTTTGTATTTGACACTTGACACTGGCAAATATTCAAAACGCGATGCCAAAACAAAAAAAAAACTTCTGTCATAATGTAACAGATAATCAATGTAAAATCCGCTTCCGGCAATAGGAATAAACATTCTGTCTCCTTCTTGCTCGTGGCTATAGTAATTTAACTCTCCTTATCTATTTTAGCGTGACGTCAATGTATTCAAATCTAACGTCAGACGTATATACGTCTGTGTGAGTGGAAAATATCAATGTAGGTGTTCAAGCAGAAGTTCCCACGGTCGAGGACTTGGCCCTTAAATACTTTTTTTTTGTAAATACACACTTAATACGGGTAAGTCCGCGTTTGACCCCCAACTCGCCCGATGGTAAGCGATGATGTGGTCGAAGATGAAGCACGCAGACCTAGAAGACCTAAGTAGATCTAGATTATATCTATCAGGAAACAAGGAAGCCGGTAGCTTGTTCCATTCCTTGGCCGTACGGATGAGAAACGTAGAGTCAAAACGTAAATAAATACAGTACACCCAGTCACAGAACAAACTTTTGTTTATGCCACAAAGTTTGCGCTTGGTGGGAATCGAACCCGTGCCCTTCAGCTCTTGTAGCAGACATTCTACCAATGAACCAACAGGGTTGTCAGTGAAACGGCTTGGGTTACTTTCTAACACCGCGGGGCGCAGCTTGTAAGACATATGTGTAGTTCACTTACCGATTCTCAAATGGTTGAGATGTTCCAGTATCCGACGCTGAGTGTCATTATCCTGCAGAGGGTAGCAGTCCCTGGTGGCGAACGTGTCCGGCCGTGTCTCGTCTCCTTCCCATCTGCAACACACTGAATTTAAGTTTGAATCGAACTGCCCGTTCAGTATTTTTTAATGCAAAAGTAATGAGACGAATGGTACGCTCTCTTGATGGTTTTTTTTTATTTTTTATGTTTTTTTTTTTTTTTTTTTAATGGTTGACAGGCTATTTGTTTGACCACAGCTCACCTGATGTTAAGTGAAGGTGTGGTCGAAGATGGTAAAGCACACCTAGCCTGGAATGGAACTGTCAAAGTAATGAGACGTACGAGACGCTCTCCTGATGGTAAGAGATAACGCCTGTCCATGACCATCGCAGTGATACACAAAAATCTGAGTAACAAAACAAAGTCCAGGGCACAACTGTTTTGGCGCTCATTACTTTGAGACTTTTGATAGAGTTAGTCTCAACAGCCCAGTAATTTCGCTAGCTGCAGTACCCTTCAAACCGGAATACAGTAATGCTTACACACTACTGCTTAGCGGCAGAATAACTGGTACTAATTTCCAAAACATTTTATGACCTAAAAGAATATTTTAATGATAATTTTTAATTTTAATTTAATTTTGTTTATTTCCATTTGTGCCATTTAATGTAAGATTGTATAATATTTAGATAATTATTTTAGGGTAGTATAATTCATAAAATTGTTAATGTATGTAGATATAATTAAAATAGTGTTATATGATAGTGTTATGTGATATCATATTATGATATGTTATATGATTTTGTTATATGTTCTATGATATTGTATGTCCGTGATGGATATTGCTGTTGATACTTAAGTATAATTTTTGTAACACCTTTGTACACAGTGACACAATAAAACCAATTCTGATTCTGATTCTGCGGCGGTACCTACCTAGACGACCTACCTAGTAAGATATAACTCATGTTCATGACCATTGCAGTAATATCAGTAAATCAGTAATATTTATTGGCCATAAATAACAAAAATGTTAAAGGCAAGTCACATGTACAAACAAACCTTACAATTACACTTTAATGAATGAAGCTATATACGAGTAATTCATCATCATCATCATCATCAGCCTATATTATTCCACTGCTGGACATAGGCCTCTCCCAAGACACGCCAGCTCAGCACGATCTTCGGCTTTTCGCTTTCATCCACCGCCAGCTGTCCTACGTATATCGTCACTCCATCGAGTCTCAGGGCGTCCTACGCTACGCTTGCCAATACGCGGTCTCCACTCTAGAACACGTCTACCCCAGCGGTTATCGGTTCTGCGACAGATATGTCCAGCCCATTGCCACTTCAGCTTGCTAATACGCTGAGCTATGTCAATGTCTTTAGTTCTCTGGTGAATTACTTCGTTTCGGATCCGATCGAGTAATTAACCCAATCCAACAACAACAAGGAACATACTACAGCGGAGGCTCCGTTTATGTGTTACACAGAACTTTGGGAAGGAAAACAGAAGTCCGGGGCATCACTGCTTTGGTGCTCATTACTTTAGAACAAACATTTATGTTCGACACACAAATGTTTGTTCTGAGTGGGAATCGAACGTACGCCCTACAGCTCTTAAAGCAGACAGACTACCAAATGAGCCAGCAACGCAGTCGAAAATTAAATATAATCGTCTAGAATTATAATTATTATTAAATTTTTTTAGGTTATTTTGTTCTCTGTATTTTTGTGGTGTAGGTATGGTGTGCACAATAAAGAGTTTTATCTATCTATCTAAATATTAATTAAATTATTACTAAATAAAATAAATAAATAAATGTCGTGGGACATTACACACAGCGCCATCTGATCCCAAACTAAGCAAAGCTTCTATGATGGAAGTCAGATAACTGATAGAATACATAAATACTTTTTTTTTGTAAATACATACTTATAATACATACAGAACACCCAGACACAAAACAAACATGATTGTGTTTATTCACAAAATGTTAGCCTCGAGTGGGAATCGAACCCACGCCCTACAGCTCTCAAGGCAAATATACTACCAATGAGCCAATGGGGCTGTCAAACTACTACTACTAATACTACTAATCATTTAATGATTGCATATATATAAATTTTGCATACCATAATGGTTAAAATTTGCCCATCTAACATTATACCAGCAATTAAATAATAAATAAATAAATAAATATCGTAGGACTATACACACAGCGCCATCTGACCCCAAACTAAGCAGAGCTTGTGTGATGGAAGTCAGATAACTGATAGAATACATAAATACTTTTTTTTTTGTAAATACATACTTATAATACATACAGAACACCCAGACACAGAACAAACATTTGTTTATTCACAAAATGTTTGCCCTGAGTGGGAATCGAACCCACGCCCTACAGCTCTCAAGGCAGATATACTACCAATGAGCCAACGGGGCTGTCATCCATAAATCCATAATAAATGTTTTGCAAAATAAATGAATGAAAAAAAAAAGAAAATAATGAATGAATTAAATTTGAATTATAGGTATATATAATGTATATATGTCAGGTTTACCTCACCGAGACGACGTGCTTCGGTCTGCCCACGTCGCAGACGTTGGGCGCGCCGACCGTGGTGTAAGTCGGCTGGAAGTTGAAGCACGACCAATGCTTCTTCTGCGCGTATATGCAGTTCAGAATCGTTTCGCGTATACTGCGCAATTAACACATAATTGTTTGAAATTATTTCGTTGTCTTACTTCGTTTTTTACACGACTACTCAAAAACTAGTGTGCAATGTTTTCAGAGTTCATGTATATGCAATTATGCATGAATTTCTTTACTCCACCAAACTTTTATATTATGCCTAATGTTTAATGCTGAATCTGATTTGTTTACATTTTTTTCTTTTAACTTGTATAGACTCCTGCGATACAAGCTTTTGCTTAGTGCAGGTCACTGATAATAATCCTTTGTACACGTGCATTTTTGTAAATAAAGATTATTATTATTATTAGGTACTTTTTTTTTACATAAAAGTAATGTGACGAACGCGATGCTCTCCTGGTCGTAACTGATAACGCCTAACCATGACCATTGCAGCGATACACAGAACTTTAAGTGACGAAAGAAAGTCCGGGGCATCGCTGCTTTGGTGCTCATTACTTTGAGACTTTCGACGGTTAGTCTCAACAGCCCAGTAATTTCGCTAGCTGCAGTACCTTTTCAACCGGAACACAATACTTGATGTTTACACACTACTGCTTGGCGGCAGAATATCTGGTGCGGTGGTGCGTGAATACATACCTACATATACATTGTTAAAAACATATCTCTTCATTTTAGCTTTGCCCTAATTGGGTAAAAACAAAAGTAAGTTACAATAAAAATGAGTAAAAGCCGTGTAAAGAAGTAGGTGAATTTTGGTATTTAGTATACTTACAAGTCGCAAGGCTCCCCGGGGGGCAGGGCGGGCGGCGCGTGGCCCAGCAGCGCGCGCAGCGTGTGGGCGGCGCCCTCCGCCAGCGACGGGAGGCAGTACCCCCCTTCCAGCACCACACACACGTCGCTACTCACTGACATGAGCATGTGTAGTAAGGACGCATAGCAAGCGGGACTTAGCTCCATTTCACCCTGTATTTTTAAAGCTAGTTAATTTTTTTTCTGTCGTTGAAGTAAGCCTACTTTTTATGGTAAAAAGCACAGACAGATAGTACTAACAGCTTGCCCCGACTTCGCACGGGAAAACAAAACTCGGTTAACAATATAACTATAGCCTATGTCACTCAGTGATATTGTAGCATTTTAATGATGAAAGAATTATTCAGATCGGTCCAGTACTTTCGGAGCCTATTCAATACAAATAAACAAAAAATAAAATCTTTCCTATTTATAATTAGTGTAGATATAAAGTTACAATTTAAAAAACCGACTCCATGACCCTCAGGCCAACTAAACGCACTGCTCCAATGAAACAGCGATGTTTAGGAGCAAACGAAAATATCATCGACGTATACAATTTTTAGACTTACGTTGATTTTTAAAAAACCATTCTATCGAATTCTATGGGACTACCTCTGACGTATGATCTATCAAGCAAAAAAAGATTCATGTAAATCGATTCATAATTGGCGGAATCATCGCGTAACATACATAGGTACACTAAAAAAACATACAGTCGAATTGAGAACCTCCTCCTCTTTGAGTCGGTTAAAAACTAGTACAGACATATCATCTTCATACAAAAAACGAAAAGAATATCTCATGCAAATACAAGATTTACACTCAAACCAGGTGGAGGTGAAAGCATTTTTTATTACACAAGTTTTCAAACCAACGAGAGCAAAGCAGAGACGAGTTTTTTCTCTCTTTCTTTCTCTTTCAGCCTCGTTGCAGATCCGATAATGCTATTAGCAATCGTAAGCAATAATTTATTTTTAAGCGTAAATGAAAAGGGTGCGCCACATTATTCTACCTTTTCATCCCCTAAAGCTGCATCGAATCCAGCCGACACCAGTATCAGTTGGGGCAAGTACTGAAAGAGACAGAGATACAATGTGTACGTAGAAGAGAAAGGAATGCAGTACCTCGGGACAGCCGAATGCTGCGTCGTATCCAGCCGAAATAATGACGAGTTGCGGTTGGTACTGCGTGAAACAAGACAAAATTGAACCATTATATTATACACAGTACATTCTGCTACTGGAGTATGTCTTCCACAATGGGCCGATGAATATATTTACAAATAAATATCGTAGGACATTACACACAGCGCCATCTGATCCCAAACTAAGCAAAGCTTGAACTATGGAAGTTAGGATTACTGATAGAATACTTAATTACATTTTTTTTTTATAAATACAGTGCACCCAAATCTAAACATTTGTTTATACCACAAAATGTTTGTCCTAGGTGGGAATCGAACCCACACCCTTCAGTTCTTGAAGCAGACATACTATACTACCAATGAAGCAACAGGGCTATCAAATTTATATGAAACTAGCTGCGCCCCGCGGTGTTACCCGCTACACGTTTTCCGGACAAAAAGTAGCCTATTACCTCCATTCCAAATTTCATGGGAATCCGTTAAATAGTTTTTGCGTGAAAGAGATCACTCCATTCATCCATATTTTAATCAAAAAACTAACAAAAACTACAGAGCACACAGCAGTGTCATGTGAAATGCAGTGTCATGAAATAGTCGATTTAATACTGTATCACAAGCAGTTTATTATTTAGATCTTCGTCGAGTTGATGTTTCAATATATTTTTTTATTGGATTGTTTTCTCCCAGTATTTCTAACCCCTGCAACGCCGCGGGAGGTGGCCTCTCGGAGGTTTTCCATGCTGCCCCATGGAATTCGCATGATCCATTGTTTAGTAAAAATAGTATAGCATAACATAAGTAGACTATAAATAATTACTGTCATATATTATAGTCTAGCGTAAGTAGGTTCCAAATACACAAAAAGTTTATTATCTTTTTCACTTTATAATTTACATAAGTAGCACAGTTAATTTATTCTGTAGCTCATATAGTTTTCTAATTTATTTAAAGTTAAGCACTAGTTTAGAACAGCGAGTAGTTTAAAGCCTACAATAGTCTTATAATATAACTAGCTGCCCGTCCCGGCTTCGCACGGGGAAACATAACTTGATTAACAATATAAATATAATTGATTGATTCAGGCGTTACTTTGCGGAAGTTCATTTTGAATAATCAAGGTATACATTTAGTTTTAGTTTAGGCTAGTGGTTACTGCAGAGAGAGGATGATTTTAAGACTTGTGGTTATTTTAATTAGATTTTTTGTTATTTTAATTAAATTATTGTCAAATTATATTTTTAAGTTTATGTCAAACTAGTTCTAGATATTAAGTAAGATTTGGTTTTTAATTAATAAGTTGTGTCAAATTAGTTAAATTTAAGTCCTCATGACTGTTGTTACTGGAACGACTGTTAAGCGGAAATAAACTAAATATATACCTTGCATATTCAATATAAATATAGCCTATGTCACTCAGTGATAATGTAGCATTCTAATGATGAAAGAATTATTCAGATCGGTCCAGTAGTTTCGAAACCTATTCAATACAAACAAACAAACAAACAAAAAATCAAATCTTTCCCCTTTATAATTAGTATTTTTTTTTTTATGGTTGTCAGGCTAAGTGTTTGACCACAGCTCACCTGATGTTAAGTGAAGGTGTGGTCGAAGATGGTAAAGCACACCTAGCCTGGAATGGAACTGGCTCTCAAGTGAGGCTGCCGGAACACACCGTTAGCTGCTTGGCGGCAGATTTTCAACTTGAGGGTGGTAGCTAGCCAGCCGAGTACTAGAAAGTACCCTACCACCATGCTATGGTTTCCTCACGATGTTTTCCTTCACCGGCAGCTCAAGCTCATTGTTGGGGTTTGAACCCACGCCCTTGGGCATGCGAACCTACCGCGCTAACCACTGAGCTATCATCGCTACAAAACCTCCATATACCTTGAATATTCAATATAAATAACGCCTATGTCACTCAGTGATAATGTTGCATTCTAATGATGAAAGAATTATTCAGATCGGTCCAATAGTTTCGAAACCTATTCAATACAAACAAACAAACAAAAAATCAAATCTTTCCTCTTTATAATTAGTGTAGATTAATAGCTCATAATTTGTCTAGCCTGTCCAACTTACCTCCAGAGCCATAGGGAGAAGCAGCTGATGCCATATAGCTATATAATCGGCGTCTTTCATCCCAGTGTTGTTTAGCGGAACGTTACAGTTATACCCAGTTCCTCTCCCCGAACCAATGTAGTTGAAGTTAGACTGGCGCAAGTTGGGCCAGAACGCTCCATGCTCGTAACGATGGATCGAGAAATATAGCACCCTGTAATTATAGCAGCATGAGTGAACCATAAGAACAAGAATGTAATTCAAAAAATAGTTTTCAAAAGGATTTTTTATTTTATTTAAAAAGTAATGAGACGAACGAGACGCTCTCCTGATGGTAAGAGACGCCTGTCCATGACCATCGCAGCGATGCACAGAACTTTAAGTAAGAAAACAAAGTCCAGGGCATCACTGCTTTGGCGCTCATTACTCTGAGACTTTTGATAGAGTTAGTCTCAACAGCCCAGTAATTTCGCTAGCTGCAGTACCCTTCAAACCGGAACACAGTAATGCTTACACACTACTGCTTAGCGGCAGAATAACTGGCACTGCGGTGGTACCTACCTAGACGACCTCCTGCTAAGGAGATCTAAAAATTGGAATTATTTTATTGACACTACCATAGTCCCTATAATAACCTATAAGTGTTTTTGGCAAGTATTTTATAATTTTCTAAAGGTTATTCGTAAAATTTAAGCGATATTGGCAAGAGAGCCGTAAAGCCGTGATGGTAAGAAATAACACATGTCCATAGTAATTGCAGTGATACACAAAACCGTTATGATAGGCGTCATAAATTCATCCGCGTAGTTCCCGTTCCCGTGGGAATACAGGGATAAAACGTAGCCTATGTCACCCGGAGATAGTGTAGCTTCCCAACGGTGAAAGAATTTTTGAATTCGGCCCAGTAGTTTCGGAGCCTATTCAATACAAACAAACAATGAAATCTTTCCTCTTTATTAGTATACGAGTAGATAATCGATATTTTATAACATACCTGGGATCATCGTAAAACATCTGCTGAGTAGCTTGCCCGTGATGAACATCCCAATCCACTACCAATATCCTGTGTAACAGAATAAACTTCGTTAAAAATCGCCCACATTTGTGTCGTAAGACATCTGTTTGAATTCATTAATTAACTCTTCATAAGATCCTAGGCAGACACTTTTTGATATTTGCCAGGCTACGTGTTGAACACAGCCCACCTGATGTTAGTGGTCGAAGATGGTAAACCCAACTCACCTAAAATGGAACTAGTTCTCAAGTGAGGTAGGCTGCTAGAACACACTGTTTAGTTAAGACCCGGTGATGAAGGTAATCAAGCAAACATCGGCAAGCGCAGGGTAGGACGTCCACCCACAAGGTGGACAGACGACCTAATAAAGACCGCAGGAACGCGCTGGCTGCGAGCCGCTTCCAACCGGTCTTTGTGGAAGTCAATGGGGGAGGCCTATGTCCAGCAGTGGATGTCCTACAGCTGAAATGATGATGATGATAAACGTAATTATGTTTTCAAGATGTTAATGTAAATTATACTAACCGGCTAAGCCCTCGCTTATCGATGGCATGTTTCGCAGCGAGTGCCACGTTGTTATAGAAGCAGTACCCGCAAGGCTCCGCGCGCATGGCGTGATGTCCCGGAGGCCTTACGAACGCCGCTCCATTCTGTATCTCCCCTAACACTATTCGGTCTACCATATCAATTGTGGAGCCAGCAGCGAGCAAAGCTAGCTCGTGGGTACTCTGCAGAGATAAGTTTTTTTTAATTAATAATTTTGTCATGCGATCAGTCTTTTCGGCTATCAGCAGATGTGGTGTAAGAAAACGGTCGGGTACATATATTTCCCATCAGAAACATCTTCCAGTTGCTAGAATGGCTTAGTTAGAGCTGCCGAGTTCCGAGATCCTGCGCCCTTTTAGCCGTTTTAGGCAGTCTAGTAGTGTGCGCTAGGCAGAACTAGCTGGATACTACTTAGGATGCTTTTCCAGTCTAATATTATTTTTATCTGCACCTGCTTTAATTTTCTCTTTTATGTGTTTCTATTGGGATAAGTTTGAGTTAATTATAACTGCCATGCATAGCAGCGGCTACTCAAGACTTTGATTATCTAAAGAAACAAAGTTTAGGGTATTGCTGCGTTGGAGCTCATCACATTGACACATTTGATGACACAACTACAAATAAAAAACATTTTCTTAAAAAAATTAACGATACTGCTTCTTACATCTTAGTTCTTTGAGATTATTTGACAAACGCTAACTGCTATTGAGTTTTGCGCATTTTGCAGGTGTAAATAAATCCCACTAATATTACAAATGTTAGTTTGGATGGATGGATGTTTGTTAATCTTTCACGCAAAAACTACAGAACGGATTTGGATGAATTTTGGTATGGAGGTAGCTGAGACCCTGGATTAACACATAGGCTACTTTTTATCCCGAAAGCATGCAGCGGGTAACACCGCGGGGCGCAGCTAGTAAATAATAATCAGTACTAGAGCAGTTCACAACATTTTATCATGCGAAAGGGGCTTCGCTCCAAAACTAAATACTAACTTGGCCAAACAAGTAACTCGATTTATCAGTTCTGTAGCAAAAAAAACAACTATTTGTTGCTTGTCTAGTTACAAGTTTGTTTGGGTGCCTTTTCGTGAATTAAACTTTTAATGACTGAATACTTACTGGATGTATATAAATAGCATCATACTTGGAGGATACTTCCTCCAAATACTGAGTATCCTCGTTCTTATCAGTATTTTCTAGCATCCAGTACACAGATGGCGAGTGCAAGACGTCGAGTTCTTCCAAAGTGGCAGCTCGAGGGGAATACTGCTTGCACTGCTCGATTAATTTCAGTTCGGTACATCTGAAATGATAATCATTTTTAATTTTTATGATAACTGTATATTGACTAGCACCATCGCATTAGGATGGTGTGAAATTAAGTAAATAAATAAATAAATATTATAAATCATGTCCGTTTGTGTTGTATGATTATTTCAACGATACTCAGTCATAGTATTTTTTTACTATTCGAAACAAAAAAAAAGACATGAGGATAAATACGGCAGTTACCATACCTGTCTATAACTTTGATTATTCTCTCAGGGCATTCAGGATAGTTCTCATCCCAAAGACATCTGTGCTCTGCCATGCGGGGCTCTGTGACAAATCCTGTAGGGCCTTTTACTTTAGACTTGGAGTCTATTGCCTAGGAAAAATTAAATTAATTTTAATATTGAGTTTATTTTCGGTGTTAAATTAGATGGTTTTTACACAGCGAAAGAAGTGAGTATGAAAACCCTAAACATACAGATGAATTAATTTATGTAATTTATACTGTGTCTGCTTTAACTCATAATGTATTGTATTATATTTTATTTACATTCCATTCTTATTGCTTACATAAAAACTCATATACATATTTTTTAAAGCTAGTTTCATTAAGCTCTAAGATTTCTTTTGGGATGTCATTATAGATGCATATTGCATTGCCTAAAAAGCCCTGTAATCTAAAATGGGGGGAAACAATAACAAAATGAACATTGCTTTTAGGGATTGCAATCCGGCGTCATTTTCAGTCCGGCCGGATTCGACCGGATTCCCATCAATCCGGCCGAATCCGGTCGGATCCGGCCAGATTGATCAAATCAAGATGATTTTCGCTTTTTAGTAAAAAATAAGCGAGTTAATCAAGTGTCACTGCACTTATATGTACGTAGTTTAAAAAAATAAATCACAAATGAATAAAATCAACTTTATTTCCTAACCAATGATAAGACAAGTTTTTTTTTTATGTAAAAAGTAATGAGATGAACGAGACACTCTCCTGATGGTAAGAGATAAAGCCTGTCCATAACCATTGCAGCGATACACAGAACTTTAAGTAACAAAACAAAGTCCAGGGCATCACTGCTTTGGCGCTCATTACGTTAGACTTTCGATGGTTAGTCTCAACAGCCCTGTAATTTCGCTAGCTGCAGTACCCTTCAAACCGAAACACAGTAATGTTTACACACTACTGCTTAGCGGCAGAATAACTGGTACTGCGGTGATACCTACTTAGACGTCCTCCTGCTAAGAAGATCTACCACCAAGTGACCTACTATATTATTTTGCCACAAACTGCTAGCAACGGATCCGGTCTTCGGATCCGGTATATTGGTACCGGATCCGGTAACCGTTAAATGGTGCCGGATCCGCCGGATTACCGGATCCGTTTTTCCGGATTGCAATCCCTAATTGCTTTGTTTAGTTAGTACCCTTGATATATTATACTATATGTATATATGATATATTCTGTGTATGTTTTTAATAATATTTATTTAATTACATTACCAATAATTAAGTCTTGAATTGGTATACTTTTTTTTCATAACACCAATAAAGTAAACCTAAATAAATTTGGCAACAATATTTTAGATATTAATAAGTATGTACTTACAATTTGGTATGGGTCTCCCAACTCCATATTAATTGAAGATTTCTTTTTCTGCTGTGCCTTCTTCTTCGCAGCAAGGACTGACTGTGACGGCTGAAACGTGACAATTATTTAAGATAACAAGGTATAAGACATCTGACTGAAACAAAATAATGTACCTTGTAGTGTTATCAGACAAATGCTAAGAGAAGACAAAAGATTAAATAACAAGTACAATGTTGAAAACATGCTATGGTACTGATAATGAAGACAATGATTGTGGCTATTAAGGTAGATTAGAAATGGTTTATAATTATACAATAACGAAATATGGCTTTTGCATAATTTACTAATCTTTTAAGTTCTTACTCTGGTAATAAATATTTATGTTTTTCTTGAAATAGTCTTGTTTTTACAATTTACAATAGACAGTCTTGTTGACACATAGGTAGTATATCTGCTTTACGAGGTGTAGGGTGTGGGTTCCATTCCTACCCAGTACAAACATTTTGTGATATAAATAAATATTTGTTCTGTCAGTGTCAGTGGCGGCCTTAGGGGGTGGCAAGCAGGGCAACGCCTCACTCATGCAGGGGCCTCACGTCCTCGTAGAAAAAAGACTTTACCATATATGTATGTGTATCTCGCGCCTCGCACTTAACAAACGACCTCTGAACGCACGGTTTCATTATTAGTGCAAGCATGTTACGGCCACTCGAGCCGTTGAACTAAATTTTTAGTAAAACAGAGTCAAAGAAAAAGGACCTTACAATGATGTCGCCCCGGGCCTCGCAACAGGTTATGCCGCCGCTGACTGTATGTATGTATTAAGTCTTTATTCACAAAAAAAAGTATTTAAGTATTCTATCAGTTATCAGACATAGTACCCACTTACAAGTGGGTCAGATAGCACTGTGTGTAATGTTCTACTACATTTTTTTTTTTCTGTTTCACAGTTAGTATTTCCAATTTAATAGAATAAGGTCAATAAACAGTTCTAGTTTAAATAAGATTCATGATTATTGTCTACATATATCTATGTCGAAACTAACTACAATTTTATTACTAGGAAAACCATGTTTAGGTTTTTATTTAGTGTCTTCAAATCAAGAGTAAACCGGGTCCTTCTAGGTAAGCATGTTCCATCCTAGACCGCATAGTTTCTTAACATCAGGCAGCATGTGGTCAAATGCAAACCTTATTAAAAAATGTATTATTAAAAAAAATTACTCATTTGTTTTTAAATTTTAGTTTTTATTATTTTTTGTATTCTAATTATAGCTATGATTTTTGATAGCTAACTGAAACAGGAAACCTTATTTTTTGGTAAATATGGTTAAAATGACACTTATGCTTATTTTATTTGATAGTCTGTTTATAAACGTATCATGACTTTGTTTATCATAATGGGAATATAGTTGTCTCACTCCAGGTATCGAGGCATTTAGTTAGCATCTGCATAAAAGAGAAAAAATATCTTAGATATGGTTACTTTTTACACACACTAATATGTAATATGGGTGGAGTAGTGGTGGTGGTTATGGTGGTAGTGGTGGTGGTGGTATATATGTTATGGTCTAATATTTACTCTGTATTACAAATTAAAAATTGTAAGCATAAATGTTTACTTTAGCACCAGCTGACATAGCACGAGTCTGGATCTTGGCTTTGCGGGCACCATTCCTGGTCACAATACTGGAAGACGGTGGGGTTACTTTCTTGGAGTCTCCGGCAGAGCGCCGCGGTGGCTGAGGAGGCACGGTAGACTAAAACCAGGATTCATAATTTAGAAACTATGAATAGAATCTTTAACCAAATCAACTAAGTAGGAGACTTACCATATTTAAGACAAATAACACGTTCAGATTTTCACCGGCACTTATATTTACAGTGGCGACAAATATCACTGCCTACCATTACATAAAAAGGTCATTGTTGCTATTGTGGGTGCGGAATAAGGTCAATATACTGTGAAAACGAAACACATTGCGGTCTACATTTCTTTAGAATTTTTATTTTGCGAATATATTAGCAGCTGCTATGAGTAAGCAAAGCAAAACGAAACGATTGAAATGCTTGACAATGAATGTCAGACTAAATTGACAGTTGTTATATTTTTTTAAATTAATTTGCCCCATTGGTTCATCACAATATGTATTCGTCTAGGCATCATAATTTGTACTTGCCACACAATCCAACATTATTTTGATAGCACTAAAGTTAAAGTTATATTATTGCATGTTCTGTTTGGATGATGGTTTTACTGAAATTTGTAATTTTAGAGGTTTGAAATAATGAAAAGGGTAGAAATCTTTAACGAACAAAGCCATTCAATGAATTTCAGATAGAAAAAAAAGTGGAATTCAATTTCAAGTGGAATGTCAGTGCCAAAAGGAGTTTTGGCGGGAACGCGGGAAGAGTCGTGTCGCTCCGTTGTATTTTTTTCCAAAACTAGTGTTTTGTCGTGTGTTTATGTATAAAAATGGTGGTGTTTTATTCATAAAGTGCCGAATTACAAGCGCGAGTGTGGGAAAATGATATAATGTGGTGAAACATGAGTTTTCGTGTTGCTTCCAAAACTCCATCGAAGCTTTATAATAAAGTTGCCACTACTTTACTAAAGCATGACTGGAATTAACTGACACGAACTGGACTTGACAAAGACGACTTCGACTATAATTATAGCTAAGATACAGCAGAAATAACACTTAAGACAAGGCAGTATGGCTTTATAGCTTTAGCCTGCCCGAAGGGGCAAATTATCAAAAAAAAAAAAAAAATCAGTGCCAAAATAAGAGGTACAAAGACAATTCCTGTGGTTATGTATTTAATTGTATGGGACATTATTTAATTTTGTTTGTATTTTATTTTATGTATAATTGTAAGTATATTCCAGTGAACTGTTTTGAAAACTATAATTCTTTTACGTAGTATATTGTGCAAAATTTTTTTAGCTGAAAGAATTATGCAGATAAAGTAGATGTAGAAGTTTGTTGACACCTGTTTACACGAACATCTAAATTGAAAGTGTTGAGAAATCTGAATCACTGAGTTTGCAGTACCTTTGTTTACTTTCAGATAATTGGTTGATTTAGATTTAAGCAATGTTTATTAAATAACATAACGAATTTGACCTTTTTCACTAATACACATTGCATAATTTAGTAACTGACTTTACACATATTATTCTCTATTCAATCGAGTACATTTTTTAGGTTCTATATCATGAAGTTAATAAAGCCTTTATGGGTGCTACGGCAAAGCTCACGGAAGAAACCTGGACGTTGTGTCAGTACTTGGTCTCCATTAGCTACAGCTTTTAATACTCGACCTAGCTCCAGACCAATTTTTGATAATCTAAGAGAGAGGACAGTAAGTATTCTTATATATCTGAAATATTTCTAAAAGAAAGTTATTGAGTATCTGGTAATGTACACCACATTAACAGATGCTGAAGTGATTTGTTGTGTATACTTTTTTTTTACACATAACCTTTGAATAATATATGTATGTATAGTGGACTCAGAAATGTCTATATTTTTCTTGTGAGACTAATTTATTAAAAATTTTCAGGGTCTTTTTAACAAACCCGAACTCATATCATTTGAAGGCTTCCAAGTTCTAAAAGAGCAGGCCATATCAGCAACTGATAGACTTATAGAAGAAGCTACATCTAACCCGACACGGCCAATGGTGGAGATATTTGATGAGTTGTCTGACACTTTGTGTAAAGTTGCGGATTTGGCAGAGTTTGTAAGGATAGCGCACCCACAGTCACACTTTGCAAGTGCAGCTGAAGATGCATGCATTAGTGTCAGTGGAGTTGTTGAGAAGTATGATTATTGCTTTACTACAAATTAATTATTGTTTTACTACAAATTCACTTTTGCATTTGTCTGCTATCTCACCCAGATATGTTGGAACATGCTTGCCTAGAAGAAACTGATTCACTTGCAACTAAAACCTAGCTCTGATAGGTAGGCAACTAACCAGCATTGCTTCTGATGTTGTAGTTATCCATAGTGACCTCATATCAGAAGCCCTACAAGTTTGCCTCAGGATATTATATTTAAAAATGCAAAATATACATCTCTTCATATGTTTTCCATTTTCATAGCTGATAAAGACTCATATTAAGGGTTCTATACCTGGTGGTGAATCAGAATGATATACTATTTAAGTCATGCTTTAAAAGCTTGTTTAAAAGAGCCACCATAATATGTGAAATAGTAACCATATTTATTTGTTTTTGCTGATATTAGGACAAGACAATGATATATAAAACAGGCTCACATATTGCAGCAAATTTTGCTTTTTTCTTTGCATCCTCCACTATTTTTTTTTATTTTTTTTTTATTATTATACGCTCCACAGACGCTGGGGTCCGTGACCTTTGTCAACTTTAGTTACAAATTTTTTTTTTTTTTTTTTACAATTTTACATTACAAAAAGAGGAGAGGTTAGTAGGATCTTAATCTAAGGTTAAAGTAGGTACTAGATTGTGTGTATACCGCGAGCAGACCAGCGACCCGCAAGCAGCACCCGATCACGAGTATGACGCATGTGCCAGCCATCGCCCTCCTCAACCATATCTGAGGGAAGAGAGCGACCCGACACACGACGCCGCCGCAAGAAGGAGCCTTCGATGGTGAGCATGAATGCTCGAGGCATACACACAATCCTTATTTCTATTTACATGAGTTTTCGTTTGAAATCGCCTCCTCCCGACTCAAGGCCTCCATCACCGCCGTTCCACTATTTCATTAACTTCTAAGTAGTAGCAGATTTTTATCCAATATCCAAACTCATTAATTATGATACCCATAGTATTTATTATTTATTTGTAAAATTGAGCTCTTTTCACAGTTTTTCCTCATCACTAACAACTACACAACAATTTCTTGAATATAATTAAAAACACTGTAACTCTGTAAGTTCACAGCACTAGATTTTTTTTTCTCAGAAATACCCTCATTTCACATAACACTTTTTAATTTGGAAAACATTATTTTATCTTGTTAAATTTGGAATGACATTTTTCTTTTACAATAAATTTCAAATATTTTTCACATCCTTGCATAGTAATTAGAATGATCAACATTTCGAAATGTTAAATTATAAAATCTGAAATTACTTAAGTTATGTTTCTTTCATCAGTAACTGAATATCACTTTGAAGCATCTGCATGAAGCTGCTTTGCTATCATTCATGTCATGAACTTTCCACCCAACTCACTGGAGCTACTATGCCAGGGGCCCAGAGCCTCGCTCCGATACTTTAAGGAGCTGGGTTGGCTTGGGTAGACGCTGGTAGGGGGAAATGCACAATACACCCCAAACGGGACGTCAGTGCAGGACTTATCACCCCCAATTAGAATAAGAATCACTTTGAATTTATTCAAGAGTTGGTTTCTCTATCTGTTTTCTAGACTAAATACCCACAAGGGCTTATATGAAGCGTTGAAAGATTCAGTAAGACGAGGCAATTCAGGGGACCAGCACTTAGCTGAGCTCTTCCTATTCGACTTTGAGCAGAGTGGCATACATTTAGAGGAAGGAAAAAGAAGGAAGGTGGTTGCTTTGAATGATGTCATACTCCAGACAGGACAGCGATTCATGGCTGGGGCTGCTAAACCTAGGAGAGTGAAGCGAACTGCAGTACCACAGAATGTCAGGCAATTGTAAGTAAATTATAATACATAATTAGATTGTTAGTTCAGTGCGAAATTATATAAATGATAAAGAACAATCCACTTATGCCAAAAATATGTTTGTTGCATCTTCACTACTTTTTTAACACAAAGACATGCTAATAATGCTTTTATCTGTACTTAGTCATTGTATATCTACAATGACTAAGTACAGATATTTGGAATGAATGAAAATATGAATTTTGTTGTTAGGTTATAACCCAACAACAAAATTAATTTCATCTGTTTGTTTATTACTTTTTACGATAATATGGCTGCAACAATCCTGAGACGTATTCAAATAAATTTTTAATAATAAATATTTTTATTATCTATCTATACATATGATACTCTTGATGGTTGGCTTTCAGCTTTCCAAATACAATTGACATACATTTTCTCTAAAAAACATCTAAAGTAAGTTTTCTGTGTTAATTTAATATCAAGAGTAAAAAAAAAAGTAGAAATTAGTAAAGTGAGTAATCCCGCATATAAAAAACAAAAAAGTAAAATACCCTTATCTATACTAATTTATAAAGAGGTAAAATTTGTGAGGTTGATGGTTGCTGATCCGATTTTGAAAATTTCTTGGTTGTCGGACAAGAATTTAATTGAACAGTAAATGTCCACCAGTGCGAAGTCGGAACAGGTTGTTACAGTCCTATGGTATTCAGTTTCAGCATGGAAGGCGAGGATATAATAGTTAGCGGAGTATATGCGGAGTGCGGCGAAGCGGCGGCGCGCGAGGCCGCCTACCGGCTGTACCTGGCCCCGGACGCCACGCAGGACCGACTGCTCACTGCTACGCTCGATGGCCGGCACGAGATGGCCACTCTTACTGGGTTCAACTGCTACTCGGACAGGTAAACCTTACTTTTTTGTATAATTTTTGTAACACAATCATAAACTAGACGAGACTAACTAATCTTTAACAAATCATTGTAACCCAGTTTTGTCACGTTTCATAATATATGTGTGGCTACGTGAATGCAAATCAGATTATTTATATCAATTTTCTTTGGAGCTATTCATAAATTATGTCACACGTTAAGGATTGATGGTAAGAGATAACGTCTGTCCATGACCATTGCAGCGATACACAGAACTTTGAGTAACAAAACGAAGTCCAGGGCATCGCTGCTTTGGCGCTCATTACTTTGAGACTTTCGATGGTTAGTCCCAACAGCCCAGTAATTTCGCTAGCTGCAGTACCCTTCAAAACGAAACGCAGTAATGTTTACACACTACTGCAAATTAATAACTACATTATTCTATTGTTTAGGGCAATCAAAGCCAGTACAATGGAGACAGCCGCAAATGTACAACAATTCCTCGACATTCTGTCAGACAACCTCTACGACCGAGCTAAAATGGACTTCGATGCCATGATGAAAATGAAAAAACAAGAAACGCCGTATCAGAACAGCTTGATGTGTTGGGACACTCCTTATTTCACACACAAAGCGAAGACTCATTTGCTCGACGTGAAGAATTCAGACTTCAGCCCGTACTTCTCTCTTGGTGGCTGTATGGAAGGGCTCAACATGCTGTGTCAAGAGTTGTATGGCATTAGTTTGAAATCAGAAGAAATGTTGCCAGGTACATACTTTGAATTTTTATGTATTTTTAAATGCTTGCCACACTTACAGTGGTTACGGTATTAAAAAAAACTATGAATATGTAATTTTGAAAATTATGAGGTTTTACTTGTAGCCTTATCTGCGATTAAAACAACGCAAGATATAGCACTCGGAGATAATGTGGTATCTTATTGGTGACAGACTCACCTTTTAAGCATCCGGTGCAGTAATGTTTACACCCTACTTTTTGGCGGCAAAATATCTGAAGCGTCATTTTCTATGAGTACATAATAACACAAAAAAAACACGTAATGCAGCATGATTCAGATTAAGCACGTGCGAAATAGTATTATCTATGTTAAAATCAAATTTAAAAACGCGACAAGGTATGTAACACGTTTGTTTTTAACTGTTAACATCAACTTTATATTTTCGGCAGATAATATAGTAATAATAGTTATCTTGCCAACCTCTTGTTAATAAGATATTATACCTTGTAAAAAATTTAAAGTTTGTGGTTGTGCAATAAAGTCTTGTAGGTACAGATAAATAAAGTAGTAGCCAAGATTCCTGTTTAGATGAGCATATAATTAGCGAAAAAACAAAAATTTCGTCATAAATAAACGCCATCTATCAATTTGACGCTTCACTACTAGGGAGTGGCCAACGTGAAGCAAGAAACACGCATAGTGAGTGGCGTCATCTATACTCAGCATGACACTAGACAATATTTCGAAGCCGTTTTATCGTAGTACCGTTTTTAGTAAGGGACGATATATCTGTAACAGTATTGTATTCCTTGATGTTGCAGGTGAATCATGGTCTCCGGACGTGTACAAGCTGGCCGTGGTCCACGAGACCGAGGGCTTGCTGGGCCACATGTATTGCGATTTGTACGAGCGGCCGGGCAAGCCGCACCAGGACTGCCACTTCACCATACAGGGCGGGAAGCTGCTGCCTGACGGTAGCTATCAGGTATAACAGTGTTGTACATTATCGCGGTGTGTGGCAGTAACCACTTGACGACACGTGTTTCGCCTCTACACGAGGCATCCTCAGGACGTGTTGACTCTTTGAGTGTTTGAAACTACTGTTAAGCGGAAATAAACTAAATATATACCTTGAATATTCATGAACTGAACTTCCGCAAAGAAACGTCTGAATCAATCAATTATCTACAGTTTTTTTTTTTTTGCTTTTTGCGTCTCGTGGATTTTCAGTTTTGTGCATTTGCCAGTGTCAAGTGCTATATTTTCAAGTTTCAAAAGTTAAATAAGTTGCCTCGTAGCAATAGTTATAATCAAAGTCCAGTCTTGGTGAAGTACAGTCCATGTCAGTCTAGTACAGTCATGCTTTAGTAAAGTAGTGGTGACTTTACTGTAAAGCTTCGATGGAGTTTTGGAAGCAACACCACACTATAACATTTTCCCACACTCGCGCTTGTGATTCGACACTTTATGAATAAAACACCACCATTTTTATGGATAAACACTCGACAAAACACTAGTTATGGAAAAAATACAACGGGGCGACACAACTCTTTCCGCGTCCCCGCTAAAACTCTTCTACAGTATTGTATGTTTCCAAGAACCCAATAGTCGTGGTGATGCTGTCTCTGGGCGGGGGCCACCGGTCGGGGCCGGCGCTGCTGGGCGGCGGCGCGGTCGACAACCTGTTCCACGAGTTCGGGCACGCGCTGCACTCCATGCTGGGCCGCGCGCGCCACCAGCACGTGGCCGGCACGCGGTGCCCCACCGACCTGGCCGAGGTGCCCTCGGTACTGATGGAGTGCTTCGCACAGAGCCCTCAGGTGAACACATCTACTTTACTATTTAACTACGTATACGTTGACATCGAACAATAATCGCAATAATTTTAAAAATCTAAAATAGATACATTTTTTATTTAAATCATCGCTATAAATATTGTAGTACTGTTATTCGAAGTTCTGGGTCGCATGCGCGTAAAGATTATTTCTTACCATCCAGGATCTATCTCGTTCGTCTCATTACTTTTTATCTTTTTTTTGTTTTTTATTAGTGCCATTAATTTTACACACGTTTTTGACTAGTGTTCAGTAATTATAAAGACATATTATGAAAAATGAATTAGCTGTCCCATGCATTTTATTGATTCGTTTGCAACAGTTGATTTTTTGACATATTATTTTATTTTATAGAGTATTCTTTAGCCAAATTTTAATGCTAAAGTCTCAAAAAAGTATTCTTTGTCAGGTGGTTCGTCGCTTCGCCCGTCACTTCCAGACCCGCGAGCCGATGCCGGAGGACATGCTCCGGCGACTGTGCGCCTCCAAACACCTTTTCGGAGCCAGCGAGATGCAGTTACAGGTATATCCCACATTTATAAAAGCTTGTGTATTTTTACCTTAAATTATGTTATGTGTAATTTTATATCATGGCTGCGTGTATGTGTAAGGTGTTCTACTCAGCGTTGGACCAGCGGTACCACGGGAGCGGCGCGGGGCACGGCGCCTCCACCACGGAGGTGCTCAAACAAGTCCAGAAACAGTACTACGGACTGCCCTACGTAGAGAACACGGTACCAACCGACGACACTTTTATCTATTTTATTTCAATTTGGTACAATACCAATTAGCAAACCTAGATTCACAATTAAAACACAATTTAAAACAAAGAATACATTACAAATTCGCTAACCCAAACATTGCACACATCATTAATGGGATTTCTTGCTTAACACAACACATCAAACTAGCGGCAACAATTTTTACTAATATTACAACAAATTCAGAGAATTATGTTTTTAAATTTGGTTTTGAATTTGATAGGCCTAAGATGAAAAACACCAAGTTCATCACAAATACTACATAAGTCGTTATACCTATGTCACATACATACGAATATAATAGATTTGGACAAAATATTCAACATTTTTTTAATGATGAAAATCAAAAATAGTGACTAACAATAGCTGGCCGGCCAAGAAAAAAAAATAGGCGGGAGAGCGGCAATCCGATCTTTATTTTCATTTGTTTTGTTGATTTATATTTAGCTAATCATGTTTTTATATATATACTTTCCTTGTATTGGTAATGAAAAGCACAGTGTTTACCTATTCAATAGTTTGAGGGACTAAACTTATTTAGTCCCTCAAACTATTGAACTTTGAACTTTTATTGAACTTTAACTTCCTGTTGGGACTAAATAAATTACTTTCACCCCTAGGGTAACAATGTACTATTGTTTATTCGTTCGCAGGCTTGGCAACATCGGTTTAGCCACCTGATCGGTTACGGCGCCAAATACTACTCGTACTTGATATCGCGAGGCATCGCTTGGAGTGTGTGGAACAAGCACTTCGAGAGAGAACCGCTCGCGCGATCTGCCGGCGAGGGGCTTCGGCGCGGCTTGCTGCGGCACGGCGGGGCGCTGCCGCCGCAGGTAAATATCAACAGTGTTATAGTTAGGTTAGATTTCATTTTCCATAGCAATCGGCAGTGATTTAATATTCAGTCATTCGCGAACCGGGCCATGTAACTATGACACAGGTAAATATGAAACGTATTACAACTGTGTAAAGTTGCATTTTCTATATCTATGGTGTCATCAGTGCGGTGTTCTAATATTAATATAGATATTTGCTGTGTGTAATGGAACGTAAGAATTGTCAGCAAAAGTCCTTACTCTTCACCTCTATGTTTACGTAAACATTGGTTTAACTAGCGGCATTATCAATCGAAGCGATCTCTTCTAGTCAACTCTAAATATCGAGAGGATTTAAGAACATGTAGAAAACGTCGTGTGCCAATTATAAGGAAAATAAAAAATCAGCATAATTTATATGACATTACTGATGTCAACGCCATTCAGATACCCCATGTTATCAAAAATAATTAAAGCAATGACCTCCCCCCCTCTTTGATGCTTACGTAATACTTAATACTTGAACGACACCTTTTAAGATTAACTTTTGTACAAAAAAAGTAATTAATTTCATAATGTTTTTCTTCAGAAACTGCTTCGTGATTACCTAGACACAGAGATAACTCCGTACACGCTGGCGATGGCCCTCGTCGAAGAACTGGACTACCACAAAGACCACATCGACTCTGTCTTCAAAATCGCCAACAAATGAAACCAACACGAAGAAGCATAGCTTAGAAACTACCTTTGTTCACTTATGAACCTATTGGCTGTATCCCGCAATATTTTCTATTTCACTCGTATTTTCGCGAAAATTACTGGCAAAGAAAATGGCGTTTAACGGAGGCCAAATATAGCAGTTACGCTTCGACGTTTTTATTCGGACGGTTCATTCTTAGCAAACCAAATAGCAATAACTGTTGCGTTATTAAAAAAATATTGTATAAATTTACACACAGCGCTATCTGACGCTAAACTAAACAAAGCTTGTACCTATGGAAGTTAGATGCGTGATAGTATACTTAAATACTATTTCTTTTGTAAATACATAGTTATGTTACAAATCTACAGAACACAGAACAAACATTTGTTTATGCTACAAAAAAAAAGACAATAAGACCCTTAAACAACTAACAGTATTGTGCGTGACCTGAAATAGTTTAATTAATACGATTTGATATAAAATGTATACCTACAGATTATTTTTTCTTCTATCGAGTTAATGTAGACAAATGTGCTCAAAATAACGAGTTTGTTGAACGCCCTCAGAAATATCAAGATTAATACCTACGTATTTTTTGTTGGTTTAAACGAAAAATAACTGGCATTTATAGTATTTATTATTAGTAGAATATATTGAAGTGGGATACAGCTCTCATAATTATCGTTCGGGGGTCTCGAGCTGTGTTGACAAGTGCTGGCTTTAACTGTTTTGAGAACTTTTGTTTTAGAACAATATTGTTATTTAGGATAGGATATCCAAACTCGATTAGCATTGGGCAGCACTAGGAAACGTTCTGACGGGTGCGTTATTACCTACTATTTTTTGACGCGTATACGTCCGCTTTTGGCCACAACTCTCCTATAGGTATAGCGAAGATGTTATTTTTTCTTTGGGTTTGGCGTCGCATTTTGAGCATTTGCCTGTGTCAAGTGTTTTGTATTTTCAACTTTTATAAGTGAAATAACATTCAACTTTTATAAGTTGCCTCGTAGCTATAGCTATAGTCAAAATCCAGTCTTGGTCAAGTGCAGTCCATGTCAGTCAAGTCCGGTCATGCTTTAGTAAAGTAGTGGCGACTTTACTATAAAGCTTCGATGGAGTTTTGGAAGCGACACGAAAAGTCATGTTTCACATTATATCATTTTCCCACACACTATTACACACAACACTATTTTAACACTCGACAAAACACTAGTTTTGGAAAAAATACAACTGGACAACAAGACTCATTCAGCGTTTCCGCCAAAACTCAGCGCCGAAGATGTTGTCGATGAAGCAGTGCTGAAGCACGCAGACTTAGAGATACCTATCTATTCTCTCTGACCTTAAAAAGATTCATCCAGATTATATTCCTTTCCTTGGCCGTACGGATGTGAAATGTCAATGTAGGTAGAATATTTTCGTCTATTTTTCATTGTAGTTAATTGGCCATTTATGCTCTCACGTAGCAAAACTATCCCGTCACATTCTAAAACTTCTCTATAATTACAATTCTTATAATATCGGAACAACACGTATATTATATGTTTGTGTAATATTACGACCGTTTAAAAAAAATACACCTAAGCTATACGCTACGCTTGCCAATGAACATCATTTGATTTTTATTTATCTCCAATCTCACGTCTGTTGCTGTGCTCTCCGCGTGTTTCTATGCTTACTTCGTCTAAACCACGTAACGGATTCCGATACGATATTCACTATAATTTAGATATTTTTTTTACGGAAGGTTTGTACCTACCTATGTAAAATACTTTTACTTTTGTAGAACAGAAATTCAATGTTTTGTAATCGACTGAAAAAAAAAATTACTGCCGTGCAAAGAGGATCGCTTCGCTAGTATACCTACCTACTATATAAGGTAGAAACTTAGTCCTATGATAATAAAACCATGCACTGTCCAATAAAACCTCGGTCGTGTCGTACTAACTTCGTTAGTAAAGGCCGATCAGAAATTGCTTACAGAAACGTGAAAACCGATACAAATGACTTTACTTTTTAGGCGTTTAGGCTAGAGAGAGAGAGAGAGAGAGAAACCTACGCCGACCACTGGAAAAATTGGACCCTTAGAATATGTAATTACATATTCCGGCTAATCTTTTTTACTATAGTTGTCTTTTCTTACTATTTGACAAAGTTCTTAGATTTCTTTTACTTGTTGAAAGGTCAGTCGTTACTTACAGAAAAATAGCAATACTTAGCATAGAATTGGCTCTTTATCTCGATTTATAGTAGATAAATTATTTTTATTGCGGTAGTTTTAATTGTAAAACAGAAATGCTTCCAAACTTAGTTCTAATATTGTTTGTAAATATTGTACATGTTTGTGTAAATTATTGCAGAATTTCATAATTTCCATCTTAAATATATTTAATCATAAAATCATTGTGTAGAGATGATGGTATTTATTTTGGCAAACCTGTTTTGAAAGATCTTGTGTAATTTTAAGAAATAAAACAAAGTCAGAAAATTATAAATAGTTTTTAATTAGTGATCCCTTCTGAAACATACATGAAGTAAATGACAGCTTTAAACACAAAAACGAAAATAATACATCTTTATGCTAGCATCTTATATTACAAAATTATCACCTAAGCTAAGTTTAGACTTGTAAGACAACCTGCTAAGTTGGATTTAACACCAAAATACTAGTGTAAACAATATGTGCAAGATTACTTCTGAAACTTAGGAAGTTACTGCAAAGTAAGTACATAAAGTAATACATTACTAGAATTCTTGCTAGTCTAAACTGGGCTTTATATCTTACCAATACCTGCGCTCACGAATTTCCGGCTATCTTGCAAGATCTATCTTCTCAGGCAATATCACACTTTACTTATACTTTACAGACAACTTTCCATTTGATCGGGAGCGAGTCTAATAGTCATATACTTCTTAACATTTTAAAGTTGAGTGAGAATAAAGAATATTAAAACTGCGTTCGATGGCCAATCGTTTATAGGTCTTTTTTGTACTTCGTTGGTATAAAATATACAGAGAGAAATATTTTGGGGACAAAGGCAAGGTATCTTTCAAAAATGATAGGTAGGTACAAACGACACCTATAAAAAGGATAATTACTGTTTACTATTATCATTGCAGTAATTTCTGTGAAAGTCTTTCAATTGAAGTACCTCTCGCTTGCTCCCGATGAGCCAAAATTTACTTTCCATACATTGCAGCTGTTATGGAATTATATAGAAAGGAACATTGATTACCAGTTATTTAAGCCAGAAACATCGACGGCATTTCCTCGATTCTCTAATATCACACGTTCTAGGGATCAATATTTAAGACAACCTCATTGCTTGGCGTTTTTGTACCACGCCCAGCTGAATAAAAATCAGTTGATATAATTAAGACTTGTTATTTTTAAATTTTCCGCCGACTCCTTAAGCGGGCTTTTAGTAATTAGGTGAAACTTTGGCAGCTTCAAGTCATATATGATTTTGAGTTGTAGCATCAATAATATTATAACTACATATGTTATATAGCTAAAAATAGCTGTAGCATGTTTCGTAATTAATGCTAAATAGTATGTTTCTTGTCCAAAAGAAGAGTACCGTATGTCAATTTAAATAATTATTGGAGGACATTTCACACCATCTCATCATTTCACATCAGCATCTAGTCCCAAACTAAGCAAAGCTTTCAATATAAATTACATAACTAAATAAATATATATTTTGTAAAAGTTTGGAACACTCGGACAGAACAAACTTTTAATTTCGTCACAAAGAAGCTTCTACCAAATGAGTTTAAGGGGTAGTCGAATTTCTTTCTTTTGCTGCTTAATGCTACAATTGTCATGGACATGCGTTTTCTTACCATCAGAAGAGCGTCTCGTTTGACTCAATAAATTTACAAAAGAAATCATTTATGTGCTCTAAGCTTTTTGTTCCAATTTAAAAAAGTTAAAAAAGTGAATCTGTTAATTTTGAGCACAGTCCGTGTCAAAAGTCAAAACCATTTATTAGAAATAATACAAAGATCGTGTATTTTAGATACTGTTACATAGACAAAACAAAACGCAGTGATCTTTGACACTATACGGGCATCACAGGATTCTCACTGCAGTCATAATGAGCCGCTTAGTCCTTTTAACCTTGTACCTATATTATACGTATGTACTGTACCTATAACTGAAAATAAAGGAAATAACAATTTTATTAACATGCTTATTGCTTACACAATCACTTCTTCTATTAACTGTAGGCACTTTTTTTATATGTAAAAATAATTAAAGACGAACGAAACGCTTTCATGATGGTCAGAGATAACGCATGTCCATGACAGAATTTTGAGTAACGAAACAAAGTCTTGGGGACATCGCTTCTTTGGCGCTCATTACTTTTGTGAAATTTGATGGTTTGTGTCAACAGCCATGCAATGTTGCTAGCTGCAGTACCCTTCAACCCGAAAGAGTAATGTTTACACACTACTGCTTGGCGGTAGAATATCTGGTACCTACTGCGTTGGTACCTAGACGACCTCCAGCTTAGAAGATCTATCACCAAGTGAACCACAGTACAATTCTAGCACAGATCTTTCGCTCCTTCTATGTTTTATTAGCGTTAATACGTTGAGACAAGTTTGTAAAAGTTTTATTAACTTAAAAATAAATCTCGCCATGTATGATATTTTTCACTTCGAAAAAAGTAATTATATTTTTCAATTTCACCTGTTTATCACCAGGTCTTAATCGAGCACAAAATAATAAAAGTGTCTATGTCAATTCGTGAACATGGCCCAAACGTCGAGCTAAATACACAAACTTATTTTGATAATGTATACGATTAAGTCCCGTTGATAAATATAATTACGAATGTAATAGATCCAACTTATCTGTAGAGTTGAACAACAGACCATCGTTAACAATTACTATTAATAAATAATTATTTCTTTAATTATTATTTTCCGACAAAACAAAACCTTATCACAAACACTTATAATTATATCCATATTTCGATCACCTCTACAGACGATTGGGGGCACTAAAAAAAGTAGTTTTCCAAATCAAAAAATGTATGTTGAAAATATTGTTTTTAATAATTATTATAATAGAGAAAACTATTTACAATAATGTCTTGATGTACGTGAAAAGATAAAAAAACAAACTGTATTAAAAATTGTTGAGCAATCGTGAATGCAAACTTTTTTCTGTTGGTCCTAAAAATATTATTAATGTTGAGGATACTTCGGTCAACCTACTCTAACTATGCAGCCACTGCAGTAAAGACGTATTCAAACAAACCTCGACGACGGCGACGGTCAGTCCTGCGAGCACTTTACGACCAAACCCTCCAACACTATCGATAATGCATCAATCGCCTGACGTACGAAGCACTGTCGCGCTCGATCGCCCTCGACTTCGTATGTGATTGAGGTCAGTGCTTTGCTAACGCACGTTTCTATAACGACAGCTTTTTTCTATGGTTGACTAGCTAGGTGTTAGACCACAGCTTATCTGATGTTTAGTGACGGTGTGGTCGAAGATGGTTAAGCACACCTAGCACGGAATAGAACTGACTCTCAAGTGAAGCTGTCGGAACACACCGTTAGATGCTCGGCGGCAGATTTTCAACTTGAGGGTGGTAGCTAGCCAACCGAGTACTAGAAAGTACCCTACCACCATTCTATGGTTTCCTCACGATGTTTTCCTTCACCGGCAGTTGAATTTCATTTAGGGGTTGAACCCGTTCTACGGCGTGTGTACCGAACGCGTTAACCCAGTGGTTATCCCAGCTATCATCGCCACAACGATGAACGATCGACGTCAGTCTTGACCGTCAAGATAAGTCTAAATACGGCCTAACGGCAACAAATATTAAATCTAAATTCTCATGACTTTTTTTATTGTTGTCAGGCCAGGTGTTTCACCACATGCGAGTTGTTGAAGGTGGTAAACACATAGTCTGGAATGGGGGATCTGGCTCTCAAGCACGACCGCCAGAACACATAATTTACTTGGCAGTAGATTTTTCAAGTTTAATATGCTTTATTTCTACATAGTTCCCGGAACAGGCAGGGGTTGCGGGCGATGGACGAGGTTGCACACGTAGCTATCATGCTGTTCCTGTCGTACTCATGAGGAAGGCTCGTTTCATCGCAAGTTTCAAGATACGAAGCATAGTATGGGTCGCGAGCGGGGGTGAGGGCGCGTGTGGGGGCGAGGGGAGGGGGCGCGACGTTACGCCACGTAGTTGTACTGGTTGGGGTTGTCCTTGTCTCGTTCCATGTAGTCGCGGTCGATCAGGGACTCGATGCGTTTCTTCAGGTCCGCCGGCTGGAACAGACAGTAAACATCACAGACCGCTTCAAATTAAATAAAAAAAGTCGTAGGGCATTACAAACAGCGCCATCAGAGCACAAACTAAGCAAAGCTTGTGCTATGGAAGTCAAATTTAACTGATAGAATACTTAATTTTTTTTTTTATAAATACATATTTAAACGTTTGTTCATCCAGAAACTCGCGAGTGAATCGGTTTCATCTAGGTAAGCGTGCTATATCGTCGACCGCATCGTCGCTAAACATCAGGCGAGATGGCGATTAAACGCAAGTATATTTGTAATAAAAAGATAGAGAGTATTTTGTTGTCTTTGGTCTCACGTCGGGCCCGAAACCTGAAAACCTGATCAATATTATAAAAAAAATATCGTAGGACATTACACACATCGCCATCTGACCCCAAACTAATCAAAAGCTATGGAAGTCAGCTTAAATACTTTTTTTTTGTAAATACGAAACACCCAGACACAGAACAAACATTTTTTAACCACAAAATGTTTTTCCTGGGTAGGGATCGAACGCTCGCCCTTCAGATTTTGGAGCAGACATACTACCAATGAACCAACAGGGATGTCTATGAATGTTTTCATTTATTTTCGAACACGTAATTTTGACAAATATTTGCATGTCAAAAAAGAACTTAATTATTATGTCAAACACAACTCATTACGTTGGCTCCAGATTTTGTAGATGCACCACACCTTCACTGAGACAGTTCTAGTAAAACCTGTATGTATTGCAATACAAAAAACAATAAGTAGTGAAAAGAAGCTTTTCCTACCTTAACGGGGAATTTCAACTGGTTATAGAGTTCAGATATAAGCAGATTGTGCGAAAGAGCCTTCCGCATCTTCATAACCCTGACGACGGCCGCGTCGATCTGGTACTGCCGGTCTTGGAACACTCGCTCCTCGGTCGCCTTCTGCTCTTCGCTCTGGAAATACGTACAAACATGTCAGCGTAATTCTAACTCATATTACACAACACTAGTTTTTAATTATTAGAAAAAAAATTATGGGTAATACAGACCGGGTAAGATATCGTAAATGTGCAATCACAAATTTTATTTACTTCATAATGGCAAAATTTTCGGTTAAACTGCCTAAAATTATGGACATAGCAATCATGTACTACAAAAGAATACTATTATCGGACCAGCTGGCGGTAACCAATGACGGCTTTCATTGAAATATTGCAAAACCATTTTCTTTCTCTGTCGCTCTATAGCGACCGAGGCCTCCCGATCCAGTTGCACAAACTTGCCGTGTGATTTATGAATGAAATTGCGACGGACTAAGTTTAGGTAAATGCCTACGGGTAGAATAATGGCAAGGAATCGCATTTTCAAGAACTTATTACTTTGAGACTTTGGTGTCATTAAATTAATAATTTTGCTAAACCTTCCAACAAGAACATAATCGGGCCATGAAGGCTTGCGTGGATGCGGCGATGTTTCAGTGATATCTGGGTGCGGGCTAAAAAAGTCTTTAATAAATAAATATTGGAGGACATTTAACACGGCGCCATCTAGCCCTAAACTACTAACTTTAGCGATGATAGCTCAGTGGTTAGCGCGGTAGGTTCGCATGCCGAAGGGCGTGGGTTCAAACCCCAACAATGAGCTTGAGCTGCCGGTGAAGGAAAACATCGTGAGGAAACCATAGCATGGTGGTAGGGTACTTTCTAGTACTCGGCTGGCTAGCTACCACCCTCAAGTTGAAAATCTGCCGCCAAGCATCTAACGGTGTGTTCCGGCAGCCTCACTTGAGAGCCAGTTCCATTCCAGGCTAGGTGTGCTTTACCATCTTCGACCACACCTTCACTTAACATCAGGTGAGCTGTGGTCAAACAACTAGCCTGTCAATCATTAAAAAAAAAAAAAACTAAGCAAAGCAAGTACTATGGGAACCAGACAGCTGACACAATACTTAAATACTTTTTTTTTTGTAAATAAATACTTATAATACATACAGTACGCCCAGACACAGAACAAACTTCGATGTTAGTCACAAAAATGTTAGTCCTGAGTGGGAATCGAACCCACACCCTTCAGCTCTCGAAGCAGACATACTACCAATGAACCAACAGGGCTGTCATTAATCCTTATTCTGTGGGTTTGCAATACAACTCACGGTCTCCTTCATCTGTATCTGGTTGATTTTGATCCGGAACAGCTTGTTGGTGAAATCGCCGTTGAAGGCAAAGTTGTCAGCGTCGGCGACCTCGCGGCCGCGCGGCGACTTGCTCAGCACGCGCGCCTTGCCGCACGCCAGCGACTGCAGCGTACGTCGGAGTTCGCCCTCCTAACATACGAACACGAATAAGAAAAAACCATGTGACAACGTGTCTTACAGGTAAAAAAAAGCCATCACGCAGTAAGAAGCAATGTTATAATCGCGAAAGTTTGTCTGTTAGTGTTTGTTACTACTTCACGCTGTAATAGCCTAACAGATTTGTGTAAAATTTGAATCACAAAATGTGGGTGAAACCGGGTCGCGCAACCAATACATATATTTTGTTTCATTTTACATGGTAAACGTACAGCTGCAAATAGGATAACACAAAAGCAAAAGAAAAGAAATAAGTTTTTTTCACTTATGCTAACTAGATTAAGTTCAAGTGCCCAAGCCCACAACGGCGCGAGGACAGAAAATACCATATTAATACACCTATAAATATAAAATCAAAATGTAAAAAAAAACATTAAATTAAAAACAGATAAATAAAAAATAAATTGACAATAAGTATAATAAGCCTTATAAAATTTTCTTTAACATTTTTTGCTATTAAAGTTTTTATTTTATTTTACATAATTATATACATACATGTTTACGAAAACTTACGTATGTGTGCCTCAGCTTCGCCTCGGCCCACATTTTACACGTTCGTATTTTTATTTTATTTTATGGTTGACAGGCTAGGTGTTTGACCACAGCTCATCTGATGTTAAGTGAAGGTGTGGTCGAAGATGGGAAAGCACACCTAGCCTGGAATGGAGTGGCAGCCCACGCGTTCGTCCATCAATGCCTCTTTTGCTGGCCGCTGCAGTAATATACTGATGTATAATACATTCATTGAAATGGCATTGTTGTGAGATGTTAGTTTTATACCTCAATATTGGTGGCAGTCTTGATATCTTCGAAAGAGAGGTTGTCTCCGTCGTTGAACAGAAGCAGCACCAGCGCTTGGAACAGCGACACTTGTAATTCTTTGTTACCCTGACAATAAACACACAATACACGATATATCATATACATTTAGTATATGCCTTACATATCTATCTATCTATACTATTATGAAGAGGAAAGATTTGAAAGAAAGAAAAAACATTTAATTCTGTAACAAGCACAAAAACAAACAAACAGAGACAGACAAAAGTTACAGAATAGGGGCTCATTTGTTTGTTTGTATTGAATAGGCTCCGAAACTACTGGACTGATTTAAAAAAATCTTTCACCGTTGGGAAGCTACACTATCCGGGTGACATAGGCTACTTTTTATCCCTGTATTCCCACGGGAACGGGAACTACGCTGGTGAAACCGCGACGCGTCTGCTAGTGTTTAATAATGCTATACAACTAATATCAATTTTCCTTAGTGGTAGATCTCCTTAGCAGTATGCCGTCTAAGTTGGTACCACCGCAGTACCAGATATTCTGCCGCTAAGCAGTAGTGTGTAAACATTACTGTATTCCGGTTTGAAGGGTACTGCAGCTAGCAAAATTACTGGGCTGTTGGGACTAACTATCGAAAGTGTCAAAGTAATGAGCGCCAACGCAGCGATGCCTTGAACTTTGTTTTACTACACAACATTCTGTAAATAAATAAATAAGCATCGTAGGACAGCGCCATCTGGCCCCAAACTAAGCAGAGCTTGTGTGATGAAAGTCAGATAACTGATAGAATAGTTTTAAAACATTTGTTGATACATGAAATGTTTGCCCTGAGCGGGAATCGAACCCACGCCCTTCAGCTCTTAAGGCAGATGTGCTACTAATGAGCCAGCAGGGCTGTATTAGAAGCTTTGAACATGCCTAAACAAAAAAATGTATGTACCTGTGAGAAGTGCGCCCGCAGCACGCAGTGTCCGAGCGTGGGCTGCCACTGCAGCTTGCGGCCCGAGTGCTTGCCGAGGTAGAACTTGGCGAAGTGGTCCTGGTGGCGCGTCAGCTCGCTCGGCAGCCGCACGTCCACGGCCGCGTACGTCGGCCAGAAGCCCGCCGTCAGGATGTACACCGACAGCTCCAGCGAGCTGCTCTCGCTCGACGCCGACAGGTGCTACCGCCGCAATAAGCAATCATCAACGCGACTGTGTTTGCAACCACAACCCTACAACGTGGAGTATTGGCGGGAACGCGGAAAGAGTCGTGTCACCCCGTTCTATTTTTTTTGCAAAACTATTGTTCTGTCGAGGGTTTATGCATAAAAATGTTTACGTTTTATTTTAATAAAGTGCCGAATTACAAGCGCGAGTGTGGGAAAATTATATAATTTGGTGAAACATGACTTTTCGTGTTGCTTCCAAAACTCCATCGAAGCTTCATAGTAAAGTCGCCACTACTATACTAAAGCATGACTGGACTTGACTGACACAGACTGTACTTGACCAAGACTTGACTTTGACTATATCAATAGCTACGAGACAACTTATCTAACCTTTGAAACTTGAAAAGATAAAAACTTGACACTGGCAAATGCTCAAAATGCGACGCCAAAACCAAAGGAAAAAAAACCCTACAACGTGTTTGCAATGACATTCGATATGCAGAATTATACCTAGTGTCTATTTCAATATCATGAGGTTTTGCTAAAGTTAAAGGTTTTATTTACATGACAACAGTGTAAAAAAAAGGTCTTAAATATAATAGTTTGAGTCTATTGTCAACCATAGCGGTGTGCAAATTGAATTCTGCAAAATAAACAATTCTACACACAAAAATAAAATAAAATAATCGAGTTGAGCTAGTCGAGTCAAAGAAGTTACTATTCGTCTGGAAAGTTTCATATCCCACTAATATTATAAATGTGAAAGTTTAAATGTATGCATGGATGTTTGTTACTCTTTCACGCAAAAACTACTGAACGGATTTGGATCACATTTGGTATGGAGGTAGACGAACCCCTGGATTAACACATAGGCTACTTTTTATCCCGAAAACATGTAGCGGGTAACACCACGGGGCGCTGCTAGTAGATAATTCCAGTTCCATTCCAGGCTAGGTGTGCTTTACCATCTTCGACCACACCTTCACTTAACATCAGGTGAGCTGTGGTCAAACAACTAGCCTGTCAACCATAAAAAAAAAACTCACTTCAGAGATATTTCTGGCTTGCTGTACCAAATACTACTAACTAATACCAATACCTTGCTGAACTAAGCCACGAGCGGTATATACCTGTTTGTACGTGATATTGATGTCTTTAGAGAGCTCCATGTCCTTGAACATGCCCTCGAGCTTGCAGGTGAAGCCGCCACCGCATTCCTGCTTCAGTTTGCTCAGCATCGACTTCTCGGCATCCACAGATGCAGATTTACCTACTAACAACCGTTTTGCCAGGTCCTGAAATGTAAAGTTTTAATTTATGACTTAAAAAACAAAAAAAAAAAAATATCTGTTGGAGCCGATCGCTACCAAACTTCACAGGACCCCCCGTTGGGCTTGTCTGGGAATTTCATCAAAATCAGTCACCCCGTTTTGGAGTTCATAGGGAATAATACAAACATTGATTTATACAGCATGACTGGTGAGACACCTACGATACTGAATGAGAGTACTCGGTACTCGATTCTCGTTATAATTATGTAACAAAATTAGGTACTTCATTTTTGACCAAATTTCCCTACTAATAAATGAAGCGTGGATAGTGGATACACTCCCGACGCTGATCACGATGTTTTGATCACGCGACACGCGTGAGTACGTGCTTTTTCCGCCCGTCGTCGGCGCGAGCGTCTTCACAACATCCAGCCCCCGTACTCTGAGCTACTTATAGCGACACCTGTTAGACACTCAAGAAGTGGCTACGCGACCATAAATCGTATGTCTGCGCAATATGGTTCGCAATCGCGTAGCTTTTTCGTGAGCGCCTAACAGATATCGAAATAAGAAGCTCAGGGTACAGGGGTTGCTCGTGCGTCCGCGCTGTGTCCATGCGTTGCGTAATTGTTTACATAACTTTCGGTTAAGTAGTCAGTTAATATTTATTTTTAATGTAATTTTTTTTCTTTTGTATAATTGCCAATATCACGCCCTCGGGTATCGTAGGTATCTCACCAGTCATGCTGTATATATAGTTTTAGCCGCAAGATTACGGATAAAGGTGACTCCTCAAATAAGTTCTTAATACAAAGTACAATAGCGACTCATTGAGCATTTAGTGCGGTAATCATACTAATATTAGCAATTTTGCATTAAAAAAGAAACAGGTTATTGCAATGTTAATTATCATATCATATTTCAATTCTAAGATAGTATGGGCAGTTTTTAATTGGGTGTTAAACTTGTGGGACCTTTTTGTCACAATGTGGTTAACTGGTTACCTTCTTGTAGAAAGCCTCAAAGACGTCCTTCCCGTGTATAAATCGGAACAGCACCATGATCTTATCGAGCAGTCTCTCCAGCTCTTCCTCCGTAGCTTCCTTGTTCCCAGCGCGCAGTTTCACGTCCACGAATTTTGCTGGAGAACAGTTAGTTGTATTGTCAAACAATTGATTAAAAATATCACACACTAGCGGGACGTCCCGGCTTCGCACGGGTAAACAAAACTCGATTAACAATATAAATATAGCCTATGTCACTCAGTGATAATGTAGCATTCTAATGATGAAAGAATTATTCAGATCGGTCCAATAGTTTCGGAGCCTACTCAATACAAACAAACAAACAAAAATCTATCAATATATCAAGATATAAATTTATATCTATACTATTATAGAAAGGAAAGATGATTGTTTGTTTGTATTGAATACACTCCGAAACTTCTGGACCAATTTCAAAAATTCTTTCACCGTTGGGAAGCGACACTATCCCCGGGTGTCATAGGCTACTTTTTATTCCTGTATTCCCACGAGAACGGGAACTACGCGGATGAAACCACGAAGCGTCCGCTAGTAATTAATAAAATATTTACGTAGTTTTGATTGCAAGTTATATAAAGACTGTTTTGTGAGTTCAATTTATAATTTACTAACCTATAAGTTCGGCTGGTTTGTTCTGTCGCTGGTTGATGAAGTACTCGAACGCTTCCCTCATCGAATATAAGAATTTGTCATTGCGCTGAAAGCATGTGGTCACCACATGGTCCAACTGTTCCTTGAAATCAAGCAGCTCGCTAACCATAGTCTTGTCTCGCTCTGGCTCTATTACTATTGTTCTACCTTTTTTCTGCAAGAAAGAGAAAGATATATTTTGTATTTAGATATTGTAATGAGGTTTCATTGTACTTTCCACCCAACTCACTGGAGCTACTATGGCAGCAGCCCAGAGCCTCGCTCCGATACTGCAAGGAGCTGGGTTGGCTCGGGTAGACGCTGGTAGGGGGAAATGCACAATACATCCCAAGCGGGACGACAGTGCAGGACTTGTCGCCCCCACTTCGAATAAGAATTGGAATGAGGTATAGATTTCTATGTGATGTGAGTAGCTTACACATATAATTTTTTTTTTTAAATATTAAGCAAAATAGGCTTTTTCAATTAATTTTTTTTTTTTTAATGCTTGACAGGCTAGTTGTTTGACCACAGCTCACCTGATGTCAAGTGAAGGTGTGGCCGAAGATGGTAAAGCACACCTAGCCTGGAATGCAACTGGCTCTCAAGTGAGGCTGCCGGAACACACCGTTAGATGCTTGGCGGCAGATTTTCAACTTGAGGGTGGTAGCTAGCCAGCCGAGTACTAAAGTACCCTACCACCATGCTTTGGTTTCCTCACGATGTTTTCCTTCACCGGCAGCTCAAGTTCATTGTTGGGGTTTGAACCCACGCCCTTCGGCATGCGAACCTACCGCGCTAACCACTGAGCTATCATCGCTAAATTAAACCTGGAATGACATTCAGTTTAAGTAACATATAGGTACTTTGCAACTTCGAAGTGCGAATTTTATAGACATGGGGTGTTTATGTGTATAACACGTGCCCTGTTGGTTCATTGATAGTTTGTCTGCTTCAAGAACTGTAGGGCGTGGGTTCGATTCCCACCCAGGACAAATATTTATGCATAAAAAAATGTTTGTTCTGTGTCCGAGTGTAGGTACTGTATCTATTTAAGAATGTATTTACAAAAAAAAAATATGTATGTATTCTATCAGTTATCTGACTACAATAGTATAATCTTTGCTTAGTTTTGGGTCAGATGGAGCTGTTTAAAAAATATACACATAGTTCCTTATTTATCACAGAAAAACGGGTGAAACTGCGGTGCGTTCTTGTTTCTATTTACCTTAATATAGCTATTGAAATGTGTGCAGAGTTCGCTGAGGCCGTCCCTCACTCGGCTGAAGAGATTGTAGAGAGTGGAGAGGTCTGCGAGCCGTGGGCCGTCCATCAGTGCCTCCAACCCCTTACCCAGGATGCCGGCCAGGTGCTCGCTCAGCAGCTGCCGCTCGATCGTGTGGATCAACTGCCATCTGCACCAAACAAACTCATTAAAGGGTATGGAAAATTTTATTAAAAAATTTATAAGTCATCATCAAATAGTAATTTTAATAGGTTTTATAGGAGTCATCGCAGTACAAGATAAGACAATTGGAGTTTATCAAGTCATACTTTGTGGAAGGATCGAGATAGTGAAGTAATCGTTCATTCTCTTCTTTAAGCCGTTTCTCCACATGCGCCAAGTACTGAGGCACGGCCAGCTCCCGCATCAGTCGCTGGCCCTCCGCCGCGTACAGCCGCTCTGTCGCTTGTAAGAATCTGTGCAAAGAATTAAATTGGATCAGTTATGGTGACACTAAACACACACAAAACACAAAACAGAAACAGACAGAACAGACAGAAAAGTGTAGTATAGATAGGGTGGGGCAATAGTAATGTATACATTAGTAGTAATTATTAAAATTTACATCATACCTCAAAATGTTTCGGTTGAAACTTTTAATTTTTGAGTAGTTTTCACTGTGAATGGTCTTATAGCGAAGAGTCTTGACCAACATCTTACGAGACTCGCTAAACGGTTGGGTCAAGGGTCAGCTTCAAAAGCAAAAGGTGGTGGTGATCCTTGACACGGTACGCATTGTTAAGTGGTTCCTCACTCTCCAGCCCTAACCACCAGCAGCTTGAGCCCTGCCCCGCTAGTTTTAATTTTTTCTTATTATTTATGCTATATATAATATATGTATATTTAAAAATTAATAAAAAAAAAATAACCATGAGACAATAATAAATAAATATAGATTTAGAGAATCTAGTGCCCTTTTCTTTCTATAAAATACTAAGATATACTAGTATATGTACTTGTGTTCGAAAGCATCCTGGTATATTTGCAGATCTGAGAGCATCCGTAGCAATGTCTTTAGCAAAGAGATATCGACGGCATCACCACCGCGCTCTCGCTCAATCAGCAGTAGCAGACCATCTACGGTGCGCGTTTGCACTAATGTATTCATTGCTATGTGATGCCGGAACAAGTCTAGTCCCATGTCCCTGAAATCCATATAGTATTTTACAATAATCAGATCATTAGGTACAAAATGCATTGATGAAATAGCTTATGTAGGAAAGTTTGCTGATAAATAATCTAGCTATAGCCCAGATCAGCCTGATTTAAACAGTCCCCACACATTTACGAGAACATGAAAAACTATAAAAAATAAACAAATAAGATATACAGGTTCACTCATGATATTTCCTTCACCATTTAATGCAGCAATTAACAATAAAAATTAAACTTAGAAATGACAATTATGAGATTTGAATCCAAATTCATATTAAAGTAAAATTATCTCTTAACGAGGTTGCCGAACTTCCAAGTTATACAGAAACATCATAAATTATGACATTACTGCTTATTTGGTCATATTGCTTTTGTATGATTCAACAAAAAACAGTATAACATAAATAAAAACTTGTCTGGTTCTCATCGGACAAGCATATCTTAGTTTGGAAATAGATAGAGGTGAGTGAAATGTTCAGTGGTAATTATTTATCTAACTTATTATTTACAGTGCATAACAATTGCAATTACAATGCAATTCTAATCAATCAGGATGTCAAATTATAATTAGGACAAATTGAGTTCAAAACAAAATTGGCTTATTAATTAAAATAAATTAGTAAACAATCTTACCATATAGAATGTATGCTTGGGTTCTGTAACACATAAGTTCTGTCTAGATAAAGAAATATGCTCCTAATCATGATCATCTGTCTACAGTGAGCACGCCAGCAGTCGTCCATGCGCTTGAGGAACACCTGTCTGTCCATGCTCTCTGACAGGAATTGTTCTATGTTTGCCTTTACATGTGCTTCTACTAGGTTTGTGAGGTTCACATATAGTTGGGAAGCCATCTGTTGACAACAAGTGCAGTTAAGAATCTGAACTTAATCTTACTATTATAATATTTATAGGTTATATACAAAAAATAATAACAACTACTGTTAGAAATAAAGAAAGAAATTAGAAATTAATTTGTTTGAAATTGATTGAAAGTTTCAACAGTTGCATTGTTATTTTAAAAAGTTGGTAAATTTAAAGAAGATCCTTCTTTTAATTTTTAACGAACATTTTTATCAATAATAATATATTACATGAGTAAGACAGGTAATGCACATGATAGGGATTCTTACAATCAATTCTAAGATTTGCATCCTACAGTAATAATTTTGCTATCAGCTTATTACAATAAGTATTTAATCATAACACTAGAACACAATAGTTCAATACCTTTTTTTTTTTTTTTTTTAATGATTGACAGGCCAGGTGTTTGACCACAGCTCACCTGATGTTAAGTGAAGGCGTGGTCGAAGATGGTAAAGCACACCTAGCCTGGAATGAAACTGGCTCTCAAGTGAGGCTGCCGGAACACCGTTAGATGCTTGGCGGCAGATTTTCAACTTGAGGGTGGTAGCTAGCCAGCCGAGTACTAGAAAGTACCCTACCACCATGCTATGGTTTCCTCACGATGTTTTCCTTCACCGGCAGCTCAAGCTCATTGTTGGGGTTTGAACCCACGCCCTTCGGCATGCCAACCTACCGCGCTAACCACTGAGCTGTCATCGCTACAAAACTATACTGGACAAGAACTTTGCTAGAGATTTTCTTATCACAATAAAAATATAAACAATGCATTGTCTTTTCTACTAATTTTCTACAGTTAATACTGAGTACAAGTGTCATTAGAGTTGCAATTTACAGAAATGGTCTATGATGGAAGATATCTAAATAGTTTGTTATGAGAGCATACCTTGTGGCTGCACATGTTCTCAACGGCCTGGTACAGTTCCTCCAGAGAATAGTCGATAGACTTGGAGGTCTGGATGGCGACGACCGCCTCGCGCAGCTTGCACCATGTCGTCTCCTGGTAGTTTTCCGGCAAGTTCGGCTTACCTGCAAAACCACAGACTCGTAACACCACCACACAAGAGGTTACATACACACGACAATTGTAAACATACTCTTGAAATTTTTTATAACCAGTTTCTTCGTCGTGGCCCCAGGCTTGTTCATAGCAGACGAAGTCAGCTTGACGGTTCCATTGGAACTCGGATTAATTAAGGAGAAGTTTGATTTTTTTTCGTTGGCACTCATTTCGTCGGATTTTACTCTTTTGCTGGTCTGTTCAGTGGTGTGAAGGCTACGTTTTTTGGACTGATTACCACCTTCTTCGGCCAAAACAGACGTTTTAGTTAAACCCGACATAAGATAGCATGATATGGCCGCAGCCACGGCACTATTTATACGATTAGCGTTAAATACTTAGATTAATTAGTACAAAATAGAACTAAAGCGATCAGTCAATAGTTTTCTCAGTCCACCATTACGATCACAAATAATCTGTCAAAATTTCATATTCGTATTCGCTATTCGCAGAGTTCGTGGCAGTGCAGTAAAAGATCGATCATTCAACATGTATATCGATAACTCAAATTAGAAAATTGTTTTATGTAACTAAAATCGAGTAGTACTACAAGCAAGCATTTTTAAATCTGAAAGGAACCCATATAGTCTTGTTTGGTTTGTCTATTCTAATCCTTTAAAATCTTCTATTTTATATATTTATGAAATAAAATTAAAACTTGTGGTAATATTATTTTTTTAGATCAATGTAATCAAGTTTATTTCTAGTAGTAATTTATTGTGTTAAAATAAAACATATTTTAAACACAATGCACAACTTGCTAAGTCAAATATTAAGTCTGCTGGTAATGATGTACATAGTATAGCCAAATAGTGAAAAGATCTTAGAAGGTTAAATTTTTTCATCAAATACAAATACTTTATTGATAACACCAATGTTACAAGTCACTTCAAAATTTTAAAGATGTCATTAAATGGGGTTTAAAACACTGATTACATGTCAAAATAAGATATGTCAATATCCAAACATGTCAATATAAAAAATATTGTCAATATAAAAATACTGTCAATATAAAAAACATCCAATCCTATGCAGTGCGTGATTGAAGTTATGCACTTGTAGAGTAATAGTGACGTTACTAGATTCTTCTTCTAAGTTTTGTAAACAATATTAAAAGAGATTTCATCATATTTTTTATTATATCACTCCCCACACTCACTTACTGTCTCTATTAAGGGGAAGACACTTTGTTATTATAGAACACATGAACAAAGTGTCTTCCCCTTAATAGAGACAGTAAGAAAAGTGTCGATGGACGCATTCTTAGAATATACTCTACTTAGCAATTTAAGTTATATTAAAATTACTTATTAGTCTCAACTAGGCTAGATTGTAATAACAATGAGGTATCTATCAACAGAAAGATACATCATTAGAAGGAAAAAAAAAAAAAAAAAAAAACTCCCCACACTCAAACCCATAGTTCACTTAATGTATAAAAACGTCAACATTTTTAAATATGAGCACCCAGAAAAATGCAAGTTTTGTAAAACAATACAATGCAGTAATGTAACTGTATTGAACGTTTCGTTTAAAAAGTCAAATATTACACACTAGTGTGTGTTGTATTAATGTTGGTTTTTTATGGTTTCAATAATCGATTCGAATTAAAATCGATTTCAATTTACTTCGATAGCATCCCTAAGGTGTCAAAAGAAGATGCTGTCACTTGTCAGTGCGTTTTTTTAAAAATTATATATGCTTAGCGCGATTTTATATTTAGCCTGTTTAAAATATGTGTATTCACTAATAGCAACGCGACGCGACGGTTACTGGAACTGCTGGTTTTTTTTAAATGTCACCTTAACATATACTAATACTTTTAACAACGCCATCTATCTCAAAACTAATCAAAGGTTGTACGTTGAGAACTAGTTCATATCGTTGCACTTTTTTAGTAAATGCACCTTATTATAGGTACATAATATATTATAGAATACCCCAGATCCAGAAAAAATATCTACGAGATATATAACTTGATTGTCTACGAGTACGTTCGTTGCATAAATGTTTGTCCTGGTTGGAAACTAATCTATGTGCGCCTTACAGCTCAAGAAGCTGAGATAAAATCCGTACAACCAAATAAACTCGCAGGGCAATCAATACTTCTAGGTAGCCTCAGTTTCCACACCCAGCTGGAAAATAGCCAGGTACCTATTATTATGCTTACTTTGAGCTTGAAAGTTGGTCTATTGATGTTGTTGAAATTTAAGTTGTATATAGGTATATGTACATTTGACTTAAATTTTGGTCCTTATTTTTTGAATTGCCATCTTCAGCGACCTTACGCATGAAAGTTTCTCAATATTCTTTTTACTAGTGATTGTAACAGAGTTTATTGAAAGATTAAATACAAAAATTGAACTACTACGGTTGGCATCCTTAGTGATTAGGAGTCTACCGCTCCTTTTAGTACTTTTAAAAATAAGTACCTACTCATAGCGAATATGGGTTCAGCTAAGATGGAAAATATCATGCCACTGACTTCTTTGTTAGAGATAGTTGTCCTAATTATAGATAGTAACCCGGTGGTCAGTGTATTGGAGCAGAGCAGCCAATGATGCAGGGTCCAGTGGACATTGACCTCGTTTCCATATTCATACAAAACCATTTAGATATGTTTTGTTGAAGCGTTTTCGACCAACGTGTTTCGTACACGTTTGTTGCTAGTCAAACATCAGTCTAAAACATGTTACATTTCAGGTTCACATTTTATATAGAAAAAATATGAAGGTTATGCAAATTAAAACTTAGATTTTTGATCTTTTTTTGTTCATTCAAAAAGAAAAAGGAAACTGACAGCAGGTTTATAAAAATCATATTTCAATGTCATCCTTGATATAAAATAATATACCAATTAATATTCGTAGATAGCAGGTAACAATTTTAACTAGTTCGGAGCCAACTGTTTAATTTTAATGTACATATCTATCCAAAACTTATGTCAAATAAAATACATAATATTGGTTTAGATTTTTGAATTTACGGTGATTTGATTTCCATACAAATATTTTTCTGCCATTTATGGACAAATGTAGCATAATTTTACAGTGAAATCACAGCTACTGGCATTTATTTTGGTCTTTATTTGCGGTAAATTACAATTGCTTGAATAAAACAGTAAATTATTAGCATACAATCAAATTTATTTAAAATGAAATTAGAAATCGACCCACCCCTAAAGGGATTATTTTACATCCAAATTCTTACTTTATGGAATACATCTTAATGGTAGATAAAAACGAATACTATATTTTCTGAAAGTCAGAAACTATACCTATCTATACATAGGTATTTATCTTAAAGCGATACTGGTCTACAAAACTACTTCTGAACAAAGTTAACATTTAATTCTATGCAACATTTCCGTCCCATGTGGTCACTCTATTAAAAAATAATAAACAACAAAAAACATCTGTATGCAAAACTTTACGATATCCAATTAAACGCCTATTGTAAAAGCGGCGCAAAGTGGCAAACTCCCGATTTGATTACACCCTCTTTCACAGAAATCCTACTACACAGCACAGATAATAATGCATTCGGGTATAGACACAGAATATGTTCTAGTCGGTATTGTAAAGCAGGGTGCGGGCAGAGAATACGCATATATCTTAGTACTGTAAGTGCAGGTCCCTGCACAGTGGGCGGAGTAACAAGTGTCCCGGGCACAGCACCCCACGCCATTCACCGAACTGGCTTCTCCAGTCCTCCACTGCCATTCATTCGGCCGTGCGCGTTGCGGGCGTCAGTTGTGTGGAAGGTTCTGTGCTCTCCCCAACGGAGTTTCGCGCGCGAATTCGAAACATGTGATCGAAAGACTTTTCTTTTTAAAAAGTGCTCCTGTTGACCTTAATTAGCCGCTTGTTTTTTTTTAAAAATGCATGTTTGATTGTTTTCTCGAAAATGGGGGAGGCATCTTTGAATATTTCGGACGAGAATTTGGAGCAGCACATAGTGACTTTGTTTGAGAAGTTGGAGTGCATGCGTAAAGAAGCCAGGGCTTCTGGGAACTGTCAGGATTTGTCGGGAAGGGTTCCAGCACGGCTGGAATTGCGGACTCTATCGTTGTGGAAGGCGGTTGTGGCGGAATGTGCTGCTTCGTTCCTGTACGTGTTTATAGTCTGTGGGGCGGCGGGTGGCGCAGGTGTAGGTGCTTCCGCATCTGCTGTGCTGCTGACTACAGCACTCGCTTCCGGCTGCGCCATCGCTACCTTGTCTATGTGCTTCGCTAAGATTTCCGGTAAGAAATGTTAACACTTTCGACGTTACCTTTATCAAATTTTTCGGAGCAATGGCAAAAATGTTATCACCATATTATCTATAAAGGAGTGTAATGCTTTGCGGACTGGACACTCTCATCCTATTCGTCTCGGGATAGTTTGTTGTCTTGTTTTTCTGTATGCTGCATTTACTTTAAGTGACAATGCAGTCTCAGAATTGTAGTAGATTATGTTTGTCTCTACCCTTTGTTTTGTGTACCAATCTCACTAATGTTATAAATGTGAAAGTCTGGATGGATGCATAGTTAGATGAATGTTTGTTACTATTTCACGTAAAACCTACTGAACGGATTTGGTAAAAATTCGGTATGGAGGTAGCTGAGACCCTGGACCCTTTTCTTTTATTCGATAAAATATAATCTTGGAAGTAAAAACTATCTGCGTTCCGAATTTAATATAAATCCGTTCAGCCGTTACGGCGTGAAAAAAGTTTTGAGTTCAGTTGTAATGGGCCCCGACAAGTGTTGTTTCTTACCATCAGGAAAGTGTTAAATTCGTCACATTACTATTATAAATCAAAATTGGACTAGTCGTTTTGGAGAAAAATGGCAACATGGTTTTGCACAAACAAACATCCTCTCACCCCAAACGCATATACTGTCTCCGTTCCGTCGTGGGTAATAAAAAGTGGCAAACATACATTCAAACAGACAAAATTGCGCATTTGTAATATTAGTGATACGACCGATAAACATTACTCTCGATTTAGGGGTTTCAGGTAAAAAACATGCGACCGTCCACGTGTGTTTACCTGCTTTTTTATAGCATCTTATGCTGACTCAAAAGGTAATTTTTTACCATGACTATATCGTTGAAATTTTTGTTTACGCGTATGAAAGAATTTTTTTTAACATTTTTGCCAGGTTTAAAATGTTTGTCTAACTTTTTTTTAGAATGTAAAATGTAATGAGATGAACGAGACGCTCTCCTGACGGTAAGACATAACGCCTGTCCAATCTGTCCATGACCATTGCAGCGATACACAAAACTTTGAGTAGCAAAACAAAGTGCAGGGTGTCGCTGATTTCGCACTCATTAGGTACTAGAAATAATATCAGTTTTAAAAACTCTTCCGATTAACTTGAAAATCTTACAAGCTACAGTTCTCATTTAGTTACTTTATTTTCTTGCTTATTATTATTGTTATTATCATTTTACTTTTATTATTATTTTCTATAGTTTTCTTTTACTTTATTTAGACGGTATTTTCTTTGAGATTTACATTTAAAAATTTGTCAACGATTATGCGTGCCTTGGGTAGGCACGCAAAGAGTTTTCATTTAGTTACTTTATTTTCATGTTTAAAGTTTTATTTTTTCTACAGTTTTTTTAACTTTATATATGTATACTGTATTTTCTTTCGAGATTTACAGTTAGCGAAAATTTTGTCTACGACCGTCGACCATGCGTGCTTAACTACCTAAGCATTTATCTATTCTATGCTTCCATTCAATGTCATCCGGTTCGTATTGGACCGTTCAGTACCGGGCCGCTTCCTGCAGGTGAAATGAGCCGCATTAGAAGGCGCCTCGGGTAGGCCGGGTAGTTTCAGGCCGCAATTAAACCCTTGTTTCTGCTTACAACGCGAAACGCGATATATCTCTTGTATCTGAGTAATTTATCTTTCCATGGTCCGCTTGCCGTCCATGCTTTGCTTATATATCTACATACTTATTTATATGTTATATAAATGCTCTACATAAACTCAATTATTTTACTTTAGAATAGAACACAACTTTATTACACACCAAACATACCTACGTACCTACATACGTACATTGGTGTAACGCACAAATATAAAACATAAAAAAATAACAAAACAATAAATATATGGCGTATAACGATTTATTCCCCGATTATAGACAGCCCCGTTGGCTCATTGGTAGTATATCTGCCTTGAGAGCTGTAGGGCGGGGGTTCGATTCCCACTCAGGGCAAACATTTTGTGAATAAACAAATGTTTGTTCTGTGTCTGGGTGTTCTATATGTATTATAAGTATGTATTTACAAAAAAAAAAGTATTTATGTACTCTATCAGTTATCTGACTTCCATCACACAAGCTTTGCTTAGTTTGGGGCCAGATGGCGTTGTGTGTATAGTCCTACGATATTTATTTATTATTATTATTATTATTCCAGGCAACCTTTGGATCCCCCCTCTGACGGTTTTTTAGACTAAGTTTTCTTTGTATACATTTTGTAAATATGTAGTATAATTTAAGGTATTTTTTATTTTGTTTAATAAATCCCCTTTTTCAAAAAATTAAAAAAAAAACCTTTGGATGGAAAGAAACATAATTATATTAGGTTGGTGTAAAAAAAACCAGATGCTTGATAATGCGTAACCTGAAAATAATTTTAAATATTTCAGACACAATATTTTAAATATTTATCCGAAATATCATATAATAATAATATCAAATTATAAAAAGCAAAAATAAATGTGTGTATGAAATGTCCTCAGAAAAATATTTGAAATTGTATTAAATTGAATCCTTGTCATTTTTGTAACCAACACGACTTTTAAGCGAAAATACACTAAAAATCTAACTCTTGAATTTCTAAAATGTACTTCCGCAAAGTAACACCTTAGTCAAACAAATAGTACAGTGCATTATCATTGGAACTGAACCAACGTGTCAAAACTCATCTCTGTAGGATAAGAGGCTTTAATTTGTGGTTCTAAACCAACTTGTAAACTAAATAAAAGCTTGTAAAACAAAAACCCATTTGTAAAAAAAAACCTATTTACTTCTAGTTGTAAAATACTATCAACTGGGTACGTATTCCTGTAATGATTCATTTTAGAGACTTAGATAGGTTTATTTAGCAGTTTTCAATATATTTGTAAATGCTATTAACTCATTACCGGTATACATAGATTAAATGAGGTTATGACCTTCATTCGAATACTTTCATCAGCTTTAACAGCATGTTCCATTCTCGGCGCCAATTAAACCCTCCCTGTCTTGTAATTTATCGTCCAGACGGCGTTCCTGCTGCGGTCTCTGAGTGCAGATGTTCAAATTATACGTCTTTTGTAACACTGCGGCTGAGACATGTTGAGAGTTGAGAGGCGAAAGTATGTCTTTGTTGTTGCATGTAGTCAGGGTTGTTTGCCGTTTAAAGTATAAACGTTTTTTTTATGTTTACTTGGTGGTAGATTTCCTTAGCAGGAGGTCGTCTAGGTAGGTACCACCGCAGTACCAGTTATTCTACCGCTAAGTTGTAGTGTGTAAACATTACTGTGTTCCGGCTTGAAGGATACTGCAGCTAGCGAAATTACAGGGCTTGTGAGACTTACCATCAAACGTCTCAAAGTAATGAGTGCCAAAGCAGCGATGCCCTGGAATTTGTTTTTTACACAAAGTTCCGTGTAGCGCTTCAATGGTTTGGACATGAGTTATCTCTTCCTATCAGGAAAACCAGAGAGCGTATCGTTCGTCACATAACTTTTACCTAAAAATAACAATTGATACTTGATTATATTAAAGAAACTTTTCTGTCTATATGTACCTATACATACCTACTTTGTGTTAAAACATAATACATTATTTCCAAATATTCACTCAGTCCCGAGACACAGGTGGCACTCACTCCCAACTTATCGAGTCAATTTATTATTCCACGAGATAATCAGACCGTTTCCAGCTTTCGAGACGCTCCGAGCTATAAAAAACTTAGAACATTAAACCGGAATACCATAATCGATACACACGTGTTTCACCCTTCACCCTTGTCCCCCTGATAATAACTTTACGAGGGACAATGACATTTAAAATTATATCATCTAATAATAAGTTATGGAACAGTCGGTTGACAATCGAGCCTTAATTCTCGGTGGACAATGTTCGCAGATAGCCGTGATGAATTTTAAAGTGTATCGCCTCCGCTCCGCCCTAATTTTGCTAATAGCCGGCGACAGATGAAACTCTATTTCGAACCGAGCTGGACTGAATGTGGTCTGCAGTTATCGATCTCTATGAACCGTGAATGTGTGCCATTCCAATTTAACACTTTTGTGAAAGAAAGAACTTTAAAGTTATTGGGAATGTTTTTGTAGGTATACTGGTATACGTTATATATTGATACTTGTACTAGCATTGTGGGCATACGGGTGATTTTGTATTGCAGGTTTTGATAAGAATAAAATGATGTGTTTGCAGAAATGATAACACAGTGGTTAGTGCGGTCGGATCATAAGCCTAGGAGCGTGGGTTCAAACCCCAACAATGAGCTTGAGCTGCCGGTGAAAAAACACATCGTGAGGAAACCTGCATGCTCGAGTGTTTGTAAAAAACGCATCTCTCGTAAAAAGAGCAAGTACTTATTCTAAAAACAGCAATAGAACCGAAAGCGCTTGTTACTGGCCATTTGTTTAGTTCATGCCTGCAGAATGGCACTAAAAAAAAGATGTCTGAAGTCTGCCAAACCACACTTGGCTAGCGTAGTGGACTATGAGCTTACCCTTCCCACTATAAGAAGAGGGCCGTGCCCAGCAGTGGGTCTCTCTCTTCAGGGTAAAAATATAGTAGAAAATCTTCAATTTTTTATGAAACACTCCAAAGGCACCAAGAATTATTCTACAGGAAAACCCTCAATACAAAATGGCTTTTCCTTTGCAGTTCGTACTCCAAGTACGCAATAGCCCATTCTAAAGCTGACTTGCTTCGTAACTCTCGCTGCGATGCATTTTAATCAAGGACCGCTTCAAGTTTTACACGTTTTTTAGGCTTTTTGTTTCGATCCGGTAGCACATTCATTTGCGGGGATTGTCAGTACGGTATACTGCAGTGCTGGTATTTCGTTCTATACATTTTGTGCTTATGCGTATGGAAATAAGGATGAAAAGACTATAGCGTCATGGTTAAAGCAGCGTTTCTCAACCATTAATATCAACATTAAAGACCTGTAACTTTGGTGTTATCAATTAAAGATTTGTATTTGCAATTAGGGTGCAAAACAATGCTATAGTATAAGTTAATGCGATTTGGGAATAATCTTTATATCGTCCGTATGAATTTGACTGAATTTCGAACGATTTTACATGACAGTCGGATGTGCAATTAAAGAAGGTAGTCCTATGCAAAACTCTGGAATTTAATTAAAAAATAGTCCGCCAACAAATAAATAAATTTAAATGAAAATATAGGAAGAATAATTCTAACGATACCACATACATCCATAATTATCAGTTTAGTCATTTTTAAGTTATGGTGAAATAAAGAAGCTCACTTACCTACATACATACATTTACATTTCTTTGTATGTACGTGAAAGTATATGTTAATTTCTTGCTGTAATAGCTAAACGGATTTGGATGAAATTTATAATGCAGATTGCTTATCACTAGGCTATTTTCATGCTATAAAACGTAGATGAAACCGCGAGGTGCAGCTACAAATGTGTTTTTGATATGTATGTATTGTACACTCACTAGTACAAGCGAGGAAGCCGTCAATCGGACAAGCGCCGCTACATAAACCCTGGTTATTTTTCTCGCGGACGACCTTCGACCTTCGCATAGTAATTGATACGGGTTCAGCTTGGGTTCATTTTGATAAAAATATGATCCTTTATAAAATATTATGTGTTTACGTAGGGGATCCAAGGGATCTAAGCAAATCTTTCATTTTGGAGATTGCTTTTAGGTTTTTCGCTTTTGAAAACATTCGGCAGATATTACTAAAATTAGAACAGAAACATCGGGTATCTCATCTTTATATTGTACCTACCACCAATTGTACTTCAAAGAAAGGAAACATCCTTCGTAATTACGATGAAAATCAACCCCGGTACGCAAATTTGATTTTTTTCTCAACAAATTTGATATTGATTATTTTTGTCTGAATGGAATTGAATGAATTGAACTAACCCTTAAAAATAGAATAAGGTAACACTAATCAACGTACAGTTGGGATAATGGAATACAACCAGGATCCTGTATCATGTAGCGAGTAAACACTATTTTAGACCGGCGGCCTTCATACCGATCACGAAGGTGACCCAAGTCGAATACTAAACAGAACGCCCATGCACAGATTCTATCTTAAAGCTTTTGTTATTCTGAAGAGGCGAGAGTAGATACCTCTCGTATCGTAGCTCTTGACCTAGGTCGACGTTGCCTTTTTTTAATCATTTTTGGCATCACACTTTGTGTCAAGTGTTTTTGTTTTTTATGGTTGCCAGGATAGGTTTTTGATCACATGCTACCTGATGTTAAGTGACGTTGTGGTCGAAAATGGTAAACACACCAAGCCTGGAATGGTACTGGCTCTCAAGTGAGACTGCCGGAACATACCAATAGGTGCTTGGCGGCAGATTTTCAACTTTAGGGTGGTAGCTAGCCAGCCGAGTACTAGAAAGTACCCTACCACCATGCTATGGTTGCGTCGCGATGTTTGCCTTCACCAGCAGATCAAGCTCATTGTTAGGGTTTCAACCCACGCCCTTCGGCGTGTGAAGCAACCGCGCTAACCACTGAGTTATCATCGCTACATAAATAAGTGTTTCATACTTTAGAGTGACCCATAATTTAGTGAAATAAATTTTAGTCACAGTCGAAATAACATAATGAAAAAAACAGGCAAGTAGTCCATACCCTAATAAAGTAGTGACGTTTCAGGGATGTTTTAGAAATAACATTAAAATATATGTTTCACTACATTACATTCTCACAGTCTTGCCGAATTATACATACTTATAATAAAAAACATAACTATTTTTTGGAAACATAAACACTCAAAAACAAGTTTTTTTTTTGCAAATTTGGCTACTGACGTATAAGGTAAATAAACGCTAATTTGCTAACTAGATATGAATAAATAAATATCGTAGGACACAGACACACACAGCGCCATCTGACCCCAAACTAAGCAAAGCTTGTACTATGGAAGTCAGATAAGTGATTGATTACTTCAATACTTTTTTTTGTACATATGTACATACTTATAATAAATACAGAACACCCGGACACAGAACAAACAATTGTTCATACCACAAAGTTTGTCCTGGGTGAGAATCGAAACTACGCCCTTCAGCTCTTGAAGCAGACATTCTACAAATTAACCAACAGGGCCGTCAATAGTGTAAAGGGTTTTCTTTTCCACAAGAGCTTTCTGTTGTAAAATAAATCATAATAAAATAAATCAGCCCTAAAAAGAACATGAACCCCAATGTCCGTAGAGTTTGCAATAATAATAAAAAAATCTTCGTGAAGGATAACATTTTTTGAGGACCAGCAATTGCAAGTGTGTTGCGTCCCATAATTCTGACTCTTTATGTTAGCAGTTTGACATAATTTGTGGCGTGTCACAGGAACAATTTAACAGAATATCTTGTTTGTATGATAAAACACATTTTTTAATTATAAATAGGCTTACGTTGGTCGCAATTTCACCGTGATGATGCGGTCTAACATGAAGCACGCATAGAAGACGCATCTCGACTTGAAGACACCCAGATTGTATCCACTAGTGCATTCCACTGCTCAGCGGTCCACACAATGAAAGTGGAATTAAATTGTTTCGTTCGAGGTTTTGGAACGTCAACCATGAAAAAATTTTGCTCCTTTGAGCTTACACTACATTCGACCGGACTCTAAAATAAGTCCAAGCGTGTCAGGCGACCGAAGACTAATTCGTATGTTTTCATTGACATTTTATTATCTTGACATAATTTTATATGACACGTTTAAAGATTTTGAGATTGTTTATGTTATTTTTAAATATGAATGGAAAAATGAATCGTAATAAATATCATAGGACATTACATACAGCGTTTTCCTAACTTTTTTTAGTAACTTTGGTGTTAACAATAATATATTTCGGAGGCTCGTGCATGATTTGGGGATTCGCCTGAAGGAGAAGGGGCGGGATCCCCGTTCGGGCTGGTTTCTGGCCCAACGGATTTCCCTGGCGATCCAACGGGGAAACGCGGCCAGTATTGCAGGAACGTTCGGCCGGGGCTCGATGCGCGGGGAGACTTAAAATAGTTTTAAAATAGTTTTAAGTGACACCTGATTATGTTTGTATAATATGATTTTGACATTTTTAAATTTGAAGTAATTAAAAATATATTTGTATTTTTTTTTATTGGCCCCAAACTAAGCAGAGCTTGTGTGATGGAAGACAGATAAATTGATAGAATACATGAATACTTTTTTTTTGTAAATACATACTTAAAATACATACAGAACACCCAGACACAGAACAAACATTTGTTTATTTATTCATAAAATGTTATTTGTTTCATTCAAAAAATATATACGTAGAAATAATTTTTATTATATGCTTTAATACTTTTCACACTAAGGGAATTAATCAAGACAAACGATTGAACTTTCTGCAACAGCTGGCTGGTCCCGGCTCGGATCGTCCGAATCCGGTTTCTGCGGAAAAAACTCTGGACGGTTTTGCTAGCGATTTTTATGTTTTACCATTTACCGATGTCGAGGTGGCATCTGTACGCTTTGTAAAAAGAATTTTAGCAGGCAAAGATACATTTCACCTAAAACTTTTATTGTAAAGATAACAAAAATGTAAAAGTTCTAATATTGAAAGCTGAATGCTTGCCAATGTTTTATTATTTATTAGACAATGGCAAAAATCTGTTTAATTTTGCACAAATTGTCACAGGAAACCTAACGAATTCCAGCGACAAATAACAATGGCAGTATAAGAGCAATCCAACACTGGTGTAGCTATAAGCAATGCATTGAAATGTGAACTCATGTTACGTACAAACATCAATGGTGATTACATCAAGTATAAGCTTATCATCATCATCATCATCAACAATCTGTCCACAAATCCACTGCTGGACATAAGCCACAGTTTTTTAATGGTTGACAGGCTATGTGTTTTACCACAGCTCAGTGACGGTATGGTCAAGGATGGTAAATACACCTAGCCTGGAATGGAGCTGGCTCTCCTGTGAGGCTACCGGAACACAAGGTTAAATGCTTGGTGGCAGATTTTCACTTCAGGGTATGGTTATAACTTGAGGTAGCTAGCCAGCCGAGTACTAGAAAGTACCCTACCACCATGCAAAAGTTTCAATGAATTTTTATTAGAATTGTATAAGTATTATAGTATATTACAAAACTTATAAACTTTGTTCAAAGTTAATCAATGCTTAAAATACTCTATCGATTTTTCACTGACACAAAATTTTACGAATGGAAATGGAACAAGGCTACTTTAAAGCAAAAAATAACTTTTAGCAATGTTTATGAGTAAAGTGTTTCATTCGGGGTGTAAGATACGTGACATACGGCTTAGAAAAAGACACAAATGTCACAACGAAGTACACGAATGATTTTCATGTGAAGGACCTTGTGTAAGCACCTCATAACTTTCAATTGTTTATCGTGAAGGTGGTAGTTTGCGGCTGGTCGCAGGTTACTGAAGGCAAAGTGTCTGTCTCGTAAAATTTTACCCCCTATTATGTTTTATGCTATCGCGTTACAGTAATGAAGTCTCACTCAAACGACTGCGCTAGAAATGGAGGAAAAGATCCAAATCTATTTGGCTATTGCAAGAAAAAAAAATCGATTTAAACTATAATTGGTATCTACGTTTACGTTTATCTTACGTTTAGTAGCTACAGCATAGAAATTTGCACTAAAATTCTTTCGTCAGTTACCAAAATATTTGAAAAACGAATCAGCGCCACTGGCGGGTATTAACGGAACTATACCTAGAGCTGACCTAGCCTCATTTTCAAATTAACATTCTAAATCGTTTTATTAATGACGGAATGGTTTTGGCGGGAACGCGGAAAGAGTCGTGTCGCCCCGTTGTATATTTCTCCAAAACTAGTGTTTTGTCGAGTAGGTATTTATGCATAAAAATGGTTTGAATTTGAAAAAATGGTTGTGTTTTATTCATAAAGTGCCGAATCACAAGCGCGAGTGTGGGAAAATGACATGATGTGGTGAAATATGACTTTTCGTGTTGCTTCCAAAACTCCATCGAAGCTTCTAGTAAAGTCGCCACTACTTCTTACTAAAGCATGACTAAACTTTACTGATACCGACTGGATTTGACCAAGACTGGACTTTGACTATAACTATAGCTACGAGGCAACTTATTTAACATATAAAACACTTGACACTGGCAAATGCTCAAAATGCGACGCCAAAATTAAAGAAAAAAATATTACGGAGTTCTGAGATTACAAAACATAAAATAAAATACAACCGAATTAAGCACCTTCACATTTTTTGCAGTCAGTTAAAAATAACAACTACTTTGAAAACGTCTAAAGAGGCAGTCTTATTGCTAAGAGATGTTTTGAAGACATCCTTATATGAAGTGTTATTTCAGGTGCACACGTGAACCCGGCCGTGTCGGCTGCGCTGTGTGTACGCCGACTGGTATCGCCGCTGCGGACCGCGCTCTACATTGCGGCGCAGTGCGGCGGAGGCATCGCCGGCGCAGCCGCCATATACGGGTCAGTATTACAACACTACAACTATTTAGGGCTTGGTATTCAGCGCACGATATTCAGGATGGACATAGAGTCTTGCGACGAACTCCTGACCATTGCAGCGGTACACAGAACTTTGAGTAACAAAACAAAGTCCAGGGCGTCGCTGCTTTGGCGCTCATTACTTTGAGACTTTCGATAGTTAGCCTCAACATTCCAGTAATTACGCTAGCTGCAGTAGTACCCTGCAAACCGGAACACAGTAATGTTTACACACTACTGCTAGGCGGCAGAGTATCTGGTACTGCTGTGGTACCTACCTAGACGACCTCCTGCTAAGGAGGTAACCAAGTAACTATTAATAATAATGTTTTATTTCTTTAAAAAAAAACCACGTTTAACAATTTAGGTTGGTGTCCTCTTTGAGGCATGAATTGGCTGTGCCAGAGGATACTGCTCTTCCAATTTCTCACAACAATTTATATCAAGTGTTAATGGTCGACAATCAGTTTTCTACTCCTATGCTAGCATGTTCTTCGTAATATCTATCATCATATTATGTGGAGTTGAAGAGGATGTGTACCACCTCCTGGTGGAATGTGTTCCCTTCCAGCGGTAGAGAAGGACGCTTGAGGTCACTTACCATTTGAAAAAACTTGTAGTTGGTAAATTTAACAGGCTGCTGCCTGGATCCTGTTTTGACGCAGACACAGACCAAATCAGTTGAATGAATATTCGGCCTGAGTTGCCAATTGGTTGTTGTTAGTAAATATCAGCTCATGTTTATATATTTATTTATTTATGTGTTACGTTTTCTTATTTTCATGAATAATTCGGTCATTTTAACTTTTTTTATGACGCGTAAAACAAACGGCTTGATTTTGCCATCTCGTTTGATGTTAAGCGAAGATGCAGTTTACAATGGAGCACGCTTACCTAGAAGAAACCGATTCACTCGCGACTTAACGTAACCTAGATTGTATCTACCAGGGAACACATACTCGTGCAGCAAATTCCATTGTTCAGCGGTTCGTACAATGAAGGTAGAATCGAATCGTTCTTAAAATTTACGATTACTATTCCAGAAAAATTGTAATCGATAGGTAATACCTATTACACCCAAGCATAATATCACCCACCGTAATGTTTCATTATATTCTTTTCATGTAGTTTCTGTGTTTAATTGGATGTAAATTCCCCATGGCTTTGGTTTAGGTATTTCGAAGAATTTTCGCTTCATTCAATATGTTGTGAGGTAATTCTTGGATTACCAAAGGGAATCTGAGCTAATAACATGATTTTAGGATCACAACATACCTACTCGCAATCCCATTTCGCGTTTATTTGGTGGTATATCATTTGTTTTGCCTCTACGCAATTTACTTAGGTACCGTTCAGTATAATCGGTGTTTTCTTTTCTTAATTAAGAAATAGTGTTTGTTGTGAATCGTACTATTTTTGTTATTTCTATATTTTTAGCCAGGCCAATTATTTTTTAATGAATATTGCCCTGGCAGAATTGCCAACTCACGTATATTTTCATAAATAAAGCACTCAACTTGATTTATAACACATACGATTTTTATTCCAAATAAATGTTTTTTAACAAGATTTGCAAGTTTCATAAAACAATGGCATTTTTAGTATATGTGATAGGATAGATGTTGACCTGACGGTGTGGTGATGGTAAGGACTACTAGCCTGGAATGGAACTTTTTTAAAAGTGAAATGAAGATGGGCAGAACATAAATAAATAAAATAAATAAATATCGTAGGACTATACACACAGCGCCATCTGGCCCCAAACTAAGCAGAGCTTGTGTGATGGAAGTCAGATAACTGATAGAATACATAAATACTTTTTTTTTGTAAATACATACTTATAATACATACAGAACACCCAGACACAGAACAAACATTTGTTTATTCACAAAATGTTTGCCCTGAGTGGGAATCGAACCCACGCCCTACAGCTCTCAAGGCAGATATACTACCAATGAGCCAACGGGGCTGTCGAAATCATGTCGCCAGGCTGAGTGGACTAAAGCTTGGACGCATTGGTGGCCGCGAACTGATTAACAGAGCGTTGGTCGTCCACTGGCTCGTTGAGTAGATGAAACCTGGACAAGATTAGCACAGGCCCTGTGACGTACGAGTGGCGTACAAAAAGAGAGGCCTGCGCTCAGCAGTGGGCTGAAGATGATGATTTTAATTGAGCACAATAGCAAGAATTTGAAAATGATTTTTACGTGTGCAGCTTGCCTATAGCATGTTCTACAAAAAAGTTTATCTAATACTCCGATAAGGAGAAAAGAAGAAATGTAACCATTTCAGCTGATAAATAGTCTATCTCAGTGAATAAATAACTTAGTTTATCTGTATTGCCGTCAAATATTCAATTTGACAGGATGACAGGTTTACTCGGGAACCGATATTTCTAAAAGTTCAGAGTGATATATTGATACAGTTACTGAGACACTTCGGGACAGTGTTTGGCTTTCTAACTGGCAAGTTTGAAGCTGTAATAGCAAAGTTTATTAGTAATCGCGAGCTATGTAGCCTCAGGGCTTGCAAAGCGCAGATTTCAGCTGGCAATAGATGAATAGAGTACCAAGTCATTGTTATTGCAGAAACTATTCCACCAAACTACGTATATAAATGCTACTTTTGGCTTTCTGTTTATAAGTTTAGATAGACACAGTTAATAGTTAATTGATCGGAAGATCACGGGATTCTCAAATATTTCACATAAGTGTTGTATTTGTTTTAATAAGCATATGCAAACATGTAGGTTAAATTTTGTATTTTTATTTTAGTAGGTGCCTACTTATGTAATTAAACGTGAGTACCTTATCACGCATAAATAAGTAAAACAAAATGTGTCAAACCACCTCAGTTTAAGTTCGTGTGTAGTGTTCTCAAAAGATAAATCCAAATACATAGTCAGATGCTTTCTATAAATTGCAATTTTGTTAAAAGCTAAAAATCACGTTGATACAGTACATTGTTGAAACGCCCAAATACAACCGTTATTGTATTTGGACGTTTTCCTTCCTGTATTTACTTTTAATATTGAGGCCTTATGTTTTTAATGCTTGTAAGTATTAAAACTTTGTCTCGCTATCATTGTTATCAAAATACTTCATGACGGCTGTTGTCAAGATTTCACCTTTGACGGTTGCTTGTATTTTTTCTGATGAAATACTGAACAACCCATCGTAACAATGCCATCTCATATGGTACTAATACCATTTTCGCAGTATCACAATGTGCTTACATTTGTAACAAAGAAATTCTGTTGAGTATGTGTAGAATGTAGAATTTCTACCTGGCTCCGACGAAAAAAAAATTGGATAATAACGACACGACCCGAATGTTGCAGGTGGCTTACAGTAATTTCGATATACGAGTAGAATAGGGTGGCTTCGCTAACAGAAATTGGGAAGATCTTATTCTTTTAGTAGTAATGTAAGTTATTGCTCTTACCTGGGTAATAAATATAACAATTGCTATTCGCCAAAGCGGTTGCTTCCTGGTCGCATATTTCTATCACTAGTTATAGCTATCTTTTTGCGATTTCAGTATATTTATAGTAAGCGCAATTTTTCTACATAATTGTGGAAAAATATCACGTTCTTAAGATGAAAATAACAAACAGATAGCAGCTTTAGTTATTCAAACATAAAGGCTATACTCAATGTCTTTGATTTACGTCAATAAAACGTACCTACGTAAATACGTTTTGTAAGGTGGTAGAGGTGCTAGTACTCGACTGGCTAGCTACCATCCTCAAGTTGAAAATCTGCCGACAAGAGCCTTATAGTGTGTTCAGGCAATCTCACTTGAGAGTCAGTTCCATTCCATTTAATTTGACCACAAAAGTTAGTCAAATTAAATGTATACTTTACTTTGACAAGGATTATGTAAGAATTGTTTAATCTTAACCAATGTTTATACGTAAGGACATTTATTATCAACGTAAGAACAGCAACAAAAAAACATTAACAGCATTGCCTAGCAGTCTTAAAACAACAACACGAACACAATGTAACATACAAATACACGCAATTTTTTCAAAGTATCTACTGGCCAAAACCTAATTTCAATATTGTTAAAAAGAAACCAGTTTTCTTATAGAAACCCTCGACCGAGAGTAGTGCAGTGAACCCGGCAGATGTCTCGCTGCACGTGCAGCGCACAACGCACGTGGTGACGTGTCTTACCAGCTGACATCAACACCACTGAATAATAAACCTTAACTACACCTAATATGGTTAAAAGTGAGAGTGCTACGTCTGAGGTGGAGATATTTATTTTTTATTGAAGGAAGTCAGTTGTCAATGTTGTCCTTGTCCTATGCGGTGCTAAAAGCTGAAAGGATGTATGATTTTATTAATTAGGTGGAGCTTAGGGAGATAAGGAGGTAGGAGTAGGGAGTTCATGGTAAGGGGTACCTAAATATAGTTATCTCATGTATTCAATATTATTATTGTACATTTTTTAGAGAATCCATACTATTATAACGACGAAAGATTTGATTCTGTTTGTTTGTATTGAATAGGCTCCGAAACTACAAGATCGATTTCAAAAATTCTTTCGCCGTTGGAAAGCTACACTATGTCTGGGTGACATAGGCTACTTGTTATCCCTGTATTCCCACGGAAACGGGAACTACACGGGTGTAACCGTGAGGCGTCCGCTAGTACCTAATAACTTTATAGCAATGATAGCTCAGTGGTTAGCGCGGTCGATTCAAACGCCAAAGGGCGTAGGTTCAAACCCCAACAATGAGCTTGAGCTGCCGTCAAAGGGAATATACATCAATACATCGTGAGGAAACCATAGCATGGTGGTTAGGTATGTTATAGTACTCGGCTGGCTAGCTACCGACCTCATGAAAATCTGCTGTCAAGCACCTAACGGTGTGTTCCGGCAAGCTCGATTGGGAGCTAGGTCGATTCCAGGCTAGGTGTGTTGACCATTTTCAACCACACCGTCACTTAACATCAGGTGTGCTGTGGTCGAACTAAGCTTTGTTCTATATTTAAAATAAGCTTTGCGGTTGGCCGCCATCTCGAAAGATGCGGTATACAATGGAGCACCCTTGCCTAGAATAAACAGATTCACTCGCGACTTGAAGGCACCCAGATTGTAACTATCGGGGAACACCCACTCGGGTAGCAAATTCCATTGTTTAGCGGTTCGTACGATGACGGTAAAATCGTACCGTCTATTCGTGTTTTTGGAATATCAACCTTGAAGCGGTGGCGCTATGGTGGTTTTTAAGTCACTCTATGATTGTGTCTTATGCTATACAGAAGAGAACTGAGCTTGTTACTTGCCTATACGATAACTCTATAATTATGATGAACAGTTGACTGTTTTTCTTTTCGTAAATCCCGAAAAAAGTCTACAGATTTTACTCACGCTTTTTAATTATGCCGTACCTACAGAAGGTTTTCTACCGGGACTGTAAACTAGACCAGTAACACTGTAGTTATACTGTTTTTTATCTCTCGTTTAGGTTTTTAATAGATGTAAAATATAGACATCCAATCTGTAGTAGGTACCTATAGTACAAATCTGTATAAAAATGGAAACCTATTTTTGTGCAAATCCCTTATTGTTCACAACTTTTCAGATAAGGCTTTGGGTAACTTCTTGTTAATAATTCATATGCAAATGTGTTTTGGTACGCTGCTCGGAGCTTTTGAAATGCGGGCAGATGGTGATCGATTGGGAATCTGCAATGTTTGTAGGCAGGCACATTGTTATATGCAAAGAGAAGAAAGAAAATAATATTTTTGAAAAATGTTGTAAGCTTTTTCATACGAATTATATTATCGAGATTTTGTATGAGTACAGGCTAGGTATTTACCATAGCTCATCTGATGTTTGGTGATGGTGTGGTTGAAAATGACACCCTGACATCTTAAGTAGATAGAGTGATCTCGTCTAGGAAACCTTGATAAGGATTGGACTTGCCCGTGCATATCTTACCTTTAGCAGAAGCGCTAAGACACTTTTGGTAGCGTATAGAACTTGAAGACATGAGAACATTGAGTTGTTTGTTTTTCGGGCTATTTACAGCTGAATTTTCAGTGTAATGCATGGATTACATCATAAACAAGAATGTAGTAATAAACACAGAAAAAATACTACATTTTTTCAAGTTCTTAGAAAGGCCTGGTTACTTATTGAATTCGCACATGTTTGGGACGTGTTTGGAAATCCGATTGGAATACGTGTACCTGGGATGTAACCTACATTTTCACTCTCGACAAGGTTCTTTCAGGGACCAATTCTGTTAATGTTGCTATTAAATAAGCGATTAGTGTGTTACAACGAACTTTTGTAAATTACTTTTAGAAAGAATTCCAATATAACATTATTATACAAGTTAGAAACTCATAAATAAGGCATCTGTAAAACTTTGTAAATTTGGATTTAATAGAGATGGCAAAATAAAATATTTAGAATGAGTCAAATTTCGATTAAACTAAAACAATTGTTAAAATTGAAAACTTCGTAGGTAGTAGTTACTTTGGGGCTAGATGGCGCTGTGTTAAATATCCTCCAATATTTTTTTTTTTTTTTTTTTGGCGTTTTATTGATTGAGCCATTTTCAGTCACAGATATATTTATTTATTTGATTCTATTAATTATAATCAGAATACATAAGAAGTTTGGCAAGTGATTGATTAATTGATTAACTCTAAGTTGAATTGGTACTCTACATTGTTGGGATTTGAATTCACGCACTTAGGTGTGTAACTCAACCGCGTTCACCACTGAGCTATCATCGCTGCAAAATATATTTATTTATTAATTCTATGAACATCAACGTTGTGTACATTATCGCATTACTAAAAGTAAGAAGGAAAAAATAAAGTATAATACAATAGTAACAATAATAAATATGTAACAACATTTAAAAAACAAAAATTGTATATTATACAGTTAATTATTTACACGTTAATTTTTGTCAGAGAGTGCTCGCAAAGACCTCTTGAAGCTGTTAATATTGCCACCAAAAATATGTACATCGTTGGTCCTAGACATGGCATTATACTGTCGAGTCATCATAGACAAGTGTGCATTGAATCCCAGGTTAGAGCGAGAATTGAGTGTAATACAATATAATAATATGATAAGAGTACACAGTAATATCTCAGTGCTGGCGCCTACCTATAACAAAGGCTAATCTTAGCGATACAACGGGGCAATGCCGCCAGCATACTGGCAACACTACCGCGCGGCAGCGATCTCGACGGCGCACGGTAGGGTTCATTTTATAGTAGTATATTTGTTTTGTTTATTTATGATTTTGTTTTAAATAGTTGTTAGTTGTAATGTAAATAGATATTACTCACTTGACAATATAATATAATAAGATACCAAAAAAAAAAAAAAAATAAGAGTATATACATATTATACATAAATTTATGATATCCATATTACTGTACAAAATTATGACGTGCATTTTATTTTCAAGTTTTACGATAAGGGCGCATAAGACCTTCACGGCCTCGTGGAAAGTCGAATGTATTTTCTCATTTAGCCTCGTAAAAACGTGAAAAATATTCTTATTTACAGCTGTTTTCCATTAGAGTCACGTAGAACAGCTGTTATTTGCTTGAATTTGCAGAGGTACGCCGTCATTACTTTTCACAGTAATTGCGGGCTGGAATATGTAGACCTCAGAAACGGGGCACGCCGTTGTAAACTTGACTTAGGTACCTATTTACTACGTGTGCAGTACGTACGTAGGTACTAGCCAATATCTTAATACTTGATTAATTAAAAGGAAATACTTGATTACCTATTAAGTGCCGCCATATAATAAACATGAAAAAAAATAATCACAAAAAAATAAAAAATAATAATATTCACAATGCCAAAATAATGTAGAATAGAATAGAGTACAACTTTATTACACTTGGTGGTAGATTTTCTTAGCAGTTGATCGTCTAGGTAAGTAGATATTCTACCGACAAGCAAGTGTTGTGGAAACATTGCTGTGTTCCGGTTTGAAGCGTAGGTACTGCAACTAGGGAAGTTACAGGGCTTTTGAGATTTATCATCGAATGTCTCAAAGTAATGAGCGCCAAAGCAGCGAAGCCCTGAGCTTTGTTTTGTTACACAAAAATCTGTGTATCGCTGCAATGGTCATGGACAGACGTAATCTCTTACCATCAGGAGAGCGACTTTCTAGTATCATTACTATTACATTAAAAAACACACACCAAACATACATACATACATACATACATTATAACATGCAAATATGAAAAATAAAAAAGAGAAATATAATAATAAATACCTATATTATTAAATGAGTTTTATTATATTATGTGGTTTAAGATTATTTTCTCAAAAAGAATATTACATTCATTTATATGAGAAAAATTCATGTTTTGTCTTAATTAACCCTAATTAAGAAAACACATGTATTTTTCTTAAGTACCCACCCAGGTACTTACGAATTGCAAACATACAAGCGATACGAAACAAACAATGGCGGGTAGGCAGAAAATTTGTTTGTCGACACGTAGTGGACTAATGAGTTGGACTATTAGCAATAATAACAAAACAAGAGATTCTATTACGTATCGCGATGGCTTAGTGGGTGATGTCAATATAATTATATTGAGTTTTTTTTAAAGTAAAGTGTATTTGAAGGAGCGGTCTCTCTTAATACAAGTTTGTTTAAACTTAACAGATCTGGACAAATCCATGTAAATTAAATAATATCAGAAATAAAGATTATTTGTAGTTGTATGAGATGTGATGTGATTATAAGATTATGGACTTACGGTACTTCTTCGTGGGTGGTTTAGTCGTAACTTCATTTTATAATAAAAAATGCGACAAGTTTGGCAATGGTTAAGTGTATCTTCATAATAATTATCAATATTAAAAATAGCTTTATTACTGTTTCATCAGTATAGTTGGCAACACTGATTCTGAGTTACGCAGTCTGCAGCACATGACTGTACGAGAGATGGGAGGGGGGTGAGCGGTGGGCAGGAGGCTGCATTTATTTACACAATACAGATGCCTGTGGACGGAATACTAATGACTTAAATCGTGCTTCCATTTGCAACTACGAAATAACTATTAATTATTTCTAGATACTGTTCGTTTATAAGTGTTGACCTATGTATGTCAAGAAATGGTCATATCATATCAAGGTCGGACTCGGTTCATTATTCATCATCATCAGCCTATAGAAGTCCACTGCTGGACATAGGCCTCTCCCAAGACACGCCACTCAGCCCGATTTTCGGCTTTTCGATTCCATCCACCGCCAGCTGTCCTACGTATATCGTCACTCTACTCGGTTCATTATTACAGATGAATATTTTTTGTAATTACGTTTTTTGGAGTTAGGCAGGCCATGTTAGGGTGCCCACCAGTTCGTTGGGTCGACGACATCGTTAATATCGTGGGCTGATGTTAAGTGACGGCATGATCGAAGATGGTAAACACACCTAGCCTGGAATAGAACTGACTCTTAAGTGAGGCTGTCGGACGGAACACACTGTTGGGTGCTTAGCGAAAAATTTTCAACAAAAATGTTGTAGCTAGCCAGCCGAGTACTAGGAAGTACCCTACCACTATATGGTTTCCTCACGATATTTTCATTCTAAGCACCAACTATCCTCGCTGCGCTCACTCGGAGAGTTCCAGGAAGGTGGTATTTTGTACAAATCTTGCTATGGAAACAGACGTAGTTTTGACACATTTTTGTTTTACTTATCCCGCATACCAACCGCTGTCTTCACGTGCGAAGCAAGACGAGATTTACGCCGCACGCACGTTGCACTCAACTTTGTATCCCTGATGAAGGCCACCGAATGTGGCCGAAAGTATAGTCGGAGTATATTCGATGTAACCTTGAGTATAAGTAAAACAAAAATTGCTTTACTTACATATGTATATGTCAAAGAAATCGAGTTATAAATGAAAGCATTATATTATCAAAAGTCAGATTTAAAATTCATTTGGAAAAAATTGTATTCGTTAAGTCTAAATTACTTTATTTTTCATTCACAAGCTTTTCCGTCGCAAAAACCTCCCAGCGAAGTAACGCTTCCCGCTTGTAAAATAGCCATTAATATTCAACAGTTACATTTTGTTTGTAAACATACTTATCTGCAAGCTAGGTAGAATTGCTCTGCGGAACGGAAGTCATTAAAAAATAAACTAAAATGAGAATAAGTTACAAAGTATGCGTAAAGTTTTCAGAAAATACTATTCCTGCTGCTTTGTTTCAGTGATTATTTCTTGTCGTAGTCCTCATGAAATAGTTTGCGACTGTGCTTCGTTAGATCATAAGTATTTCTTTAATCGCGGTGTTACTCGCTACATGTTTTCGAGATAAAAAGTAGCCTATATGTTAAACCAGGGTGTCAGCTACCTCCATACCAAATTTCGTCAAAATTGGTCCAACCGTTTGAGCCTGAAGAAATAACAAACGCACACACTTTCGCCTTTGAAATATTACTAGCTGCGCCCCGCAGTGTTACCCGCTACGTGTTTTCGGGAGCCATACCAAATTTCATCAAAATCCATTCAGTAGTTTTTGCGTGAAATGGTAACAAACATCCATCCATCCATCCAAACTTTCACATTTATAATATTAGCGGGAATAATGACTTGACGACATCACTGGTGGCGGGTAGTGCCCTTGAAAATTTTAGTAATCCCTCAGGAACCTTACTTTTTTCTAATATAAATAGGGGAATATTTATCTGTGGAAAGCTCCTATCTCTATTAGACTCGCAAATCGTCGCTGAACTGTATCTGAAACCTGTGGAGCGACCGTGCTCGACGGGGGGATTGGCACAGCGGCCAAGTTTCCAGGCACAAACTCTTCACAAATAGAGCAACAGCTGGCCGCCTCACTTTAAGTTGAATATTGCTCTGGTTCTAAGTTTAATTGCTTCTGAAAACAAAATCACATCTCGTATAGAAAGATTCTCTATGGAGAGAACGACGATGACCCCCGTGTTGACCTCTAAAACATCTTATTCGGCTACTTATCTGATGAGTATAAAAAATACGGGCCATTAAATATAAGACATGCAGCGTAAGTTTAGTATCTAATTGGATCTCAAGCATTTAGCTCAGAATATTACCTATTACTTAGATAAATTAATGACTGTTATCTATCTGCGAGGAAAGATTTGATTGTGTGTTTGTATTGAATAGGCTCCAAAACTACTGAACCGATTTCAAAAAGTTTTCACCGTTGGGAATCTACACTATCCCCGGGTGACATAGGCTACTTTTTATCCCTGTATTCCGACGGGAACGGGAACTGCGCGGGTGAAACCGCGAGGCGTCCGCTAGTGGTTAAATAAGTGCGTTGAACGGACCTAGTCCATATTAATTATTAGCCTCAATTTTTGTGTAGAAATCTCGTAAACTCAATTTATATTATTTTCTTATTTATGCTTAGTAGTATTTCGTATTTATTTATGACTGTGAACATACATTTTTTCTTTAAATTCCAACTATGTTATCACATAAGTGATAGTAATATTTTTGGTGTTGTTGTTCTTTAAACCAAAACCTATCTCGTTGGTATCTTTTGGATAAAGAAACCCTATAATACATTTGGTGATACTTTTATTTGGGGGTACTTACGTAATATTGCACAGTAGGTAACGATTAAAAGTAGGACTCTGTAAGAAGATTTCCATTGTGGAAGCTTTACAAATCACGAACATCAAATATGTCAGGCGTCCGCCCTCGTTAACTAGCTGATATTTGCTCGCTTCAAATTATTCGTTTGATTCTAAGAACACGCACAATTTGTAGATTTTTATTAGATCCTTGGAGGGGTCAGGAGGGGTTGAAAAGGGGTGAAGGGGTCTCGTGCTTGCAACATGATTGATGTCGCTTTTTACAGCTGAAAATTAAACTGCGAAGCGAAAAACAGGATGTTTGAGCGGAGAAAATGAAGGAATCGTGTGATTCTTATCACGTCCCACGGCCGTGAAGACTGATTGACGTGTAACTTGCTCCTCCTAGCAATAAGAACTTTTATAGACGTTTGATACCATCACAGACCTAAATACCTACATAATAATGATTTCATTTGAATCTTGATGACAGTTTCTTCTATAGTTTTATAAACTTGGATGTACTAAGCCGACTACTAGTCATTACTGTAAACTACTAGTCATTATTGTAGAAGACAATGTTACACTTTGTATTCCTAGTGAAACTACAATTATTAATAACAAAATTATATAAAATTAAAGAACAATTTAACAAAATATCACTGCCTAATATTATATGTTTTGTAATTAAAGTTGACAAAGGTCACGACCCCAGTGTCTGTAGAGCGTATAATTATAAATAAATAAATCAATAAAAAAAAAATATACGTATTTACATGCTTGTTAATAATTACATAGTTTACAATAATCGCAAAGTAAAAATGAAAATTGTAGTAGAAATGAGTACATCGTAGTTTAGTGAAATGTTAAAATGTAAAAAACAGTTTAAATTATAAACACGGGCACTGACGCTACAGAATGAAAGCAAACAAAGTATGTTCAGAAATTGGACGAGCTGTGTTGATTGATTCCACATACGCCCTTATACGCTCCCACGGTCACTCTAACTTAGCCACAGTATCAACACTAGTTACTATATTAACTAAACAAATAGATGAACCCACACGTCCATCGTGGGTTGTAGGTGCTAGGTAATCTGTGATCGGTGTTTAGCCTTCTCAGGGACTGAAGTTCACACGCTATTGTTACTTCGGTTAAGGTATGTCGCTTTTTTCCTTTAGTTAAGATTATGGTGTTAGATATTGTGCATTTGTGAAGTACGAAAATTTTGATAATTGATTGACTACGTTACTTTGCGGAAGTTTATTTTACTTACACTAAATACGGATTTATACCTTTAGTGTACTTATTTCCGCTTATAAATCGGTTTGATTACAACAAGGATGTAATTTTATCGTACATTATTTGTCAAAAACAATTTTTAAAATTAATTTGTTTTCTCGGCCAAGCGTTCAGACTCACCATGCCTCGTATACAGTAAAGCACGTGTCAGCAAATGGATACTGCAATGATAAGGAGATATAAGTACTGTATTGAATTTTTTACTATTACTATGGGCGAAAACCACCACCGACTGGGTCCCGGAGGTTAAACGGCCACCAGGCCGGCCTAGAAGACGGTGGTAAGATGAGCTTGATGCCCACAACAAGGACTGGACCTCAATAGCACAAAACAGAGAGGTGTGGAAGGGAGGGAGAGAGGCCTTTGCCCAGCAGTGGGACAAAGTGGGCTAAAATAATAATAATAGTTGAAAATTTTAATTAACATTTATTAAAATTATTGTTTAAGGTTACACGAAATCTAATCCTTGTTGTAACCAAAATAACTTGTAAAGCAGCAATACACTAAAGTACAGAATACCTGAAAACCAAGATGTCGGAATCCGTATTATGCGTCTCAAGAGAGGATACGACTGTAGGACACGCGTGGTGACGGCAAGTGAATTCCGATCATGATGGCTAGATAGACTATGTGCCCTAACTGACAACTGACACGATGGTTGAGATTATTCCGAGACATCGATATAATGAGAACACATACAAACAGATTGTATAATGACAAGACGATCTCCTACTAAGGAGATCTACCGCCAAGTAAATTATCGAATACCTACATATCATGTGGTCTCGGCAAAAAATACGATACAAAGCTTTTCACATTTCAAATAGCGATGTGGTTAGCGCGGTAGGTTCGCATGCCGAAGGGCGTGGGTTCAAACCCCAACAATGAGCTTGAGCTGCCGGTAAAGGAAAACCTCGTGAGGAAACCATAGCATGGTGGTAGGGTACTTTCTAGTACTCGGCTGGCTAGCTACCACCCTCAAGTTGAAAATCTGCCGCCAAGCATCTAACGGTGTGTTCCAGCAGCCTCACTTGAGAGCCAGTTCCATTCCAGGTTAGGTGTGGTTTACCATCTTCGACTCCTTCACTTAACATCAGGTGAGCTGTGGTCAAAACACCTAGCTTGTCAACCATAAAAAAAAAGATAATTTTTGCGATAGTTGCTAGTTCAGTCGGGATCAAGAATCAAAATCGTTCAATGACCTACAAATATGTCCAGAGACACAAAAGCAGCCACTAAGCGGAATGTTCTAAAAATGCTCACTCAGCGTTTTCACAAATTGGACGTTTCTGACTTCACGCATCGTTAAGCTTTCTGTGGCTTACAGAGGATACCTTTACAGCTTCAGATTTATTACATTGAATTTTGACTCATCAAAATTTTAGCTAGTTATTAAAGGTTAAAAAAAAAGGAGGTGCGGCGTGAAATGTCTATTTCAAGACTTAGCACGCGAGTCACGATAAAAGTATTTTTAATCGCGAAAATAATTCACAATTCATAATCCATTTATTTGCGCTATGGGTAAGTACAGATGTAAAACAAATAATTAGTCGAGAAGCACCACAGACTACCTTTCGGCATGCAAATAAGACAGTCGTATCATAGTCCATATCTACTCAACATCTTTTGTCATATTTCCGCACGGTGAAAAACAGTTTTGCCCATAACGTGTTTTAGGGAAACTTTGCTGTACAACCTCTATCTTAAAGAGAAACAGAGAGACTTGTAAGATATTTAATAAGCTTACTTCTGCCTGGCGGTTTTACGATGGCGTAGCTTATAGTGGCGTAGCATAGCGCTGTGTGGCGGCTAACTGAATCGCTAATCTGGTGCTTACCCGTTGTCCTACATGTGCGACAAATGCGACACGATGCGGTGCTACGCGAAAATATCAACCAGCCATTGTGGCTGGCGTGGCGCCATTATCAATGAACACGTGGTTTTTTTTTAAATGTAAAAGTAATGAGACGATACGTTGCAAAACAAAGTCCGAGGCATCGCTGCTTTGGCGCTCATTAATTTGAGACTTTCGACGGTTAGTTTCAACAGCCCAGTAATTTCGCTAGTTGTAGTACCCTTCAAACCGGAACACAGTAATGTTTAAACCATACTGCTTGGCGGTAGAATATCTGGTACGGTAGTACTTACCTAGACGAGTTCCTGCTAAGCCTACGTTATCTTGGAGATTTATTTACGTACCTACGTTTCGTATTTTTCCCGTACCTACTAAAGGAAAATCCGTCGCATCGTATCGCGTTGCGTTTTATCGTTGGTTATCGCTCACGTAGGACAATAGGTTAGCGACCCAGCAGCGGCTTTCCTAATCCTGGATTAGTTTCAGCCTCATTAGATGTAATACACTCTGTGACTGATAATGGCTCTTATCTTACATACATAACACTGCTTTTCGTATAATTAGAAATTTTGGGGTTTTCAGTTGATCACCGGTGTGGTCAACAATTGTAAAATAACTTGAGTGGCATGGATACTAACTTTTAAGGGTTACTGCTATGCGGAGTAAATCTCTCTTAAAATGCTTTTAGAATATTTCATCTGTGCTCTCATTAAAAAGTTTCTCATTTGACCCATATAAATAAATAATAAATATCGTAGGATATTACACACAGCGCCATCTGACTCCAAACTAAGCTTAGTACTAAGCTTGTGTGGAAGCCAGATAACTGATAGAATATTTACATAGTTTTTTTTTGTAAATACATACTTATTATTATTATACAGAAAACCCAGAAACAGAACAAACATTTATATATACCTCACTAAATGTTTTGTTCTGGGTGGGAATCGAACCCACGCCCTACAGCTCTTAAAGCAGATATAGCTACCAATGAGCCAACAGGGCTGTCAATATCAGGGTACATTTGAAATAGCGCCATTTATCCTTAAACACAACACTATGGGAACCAGGAAACATACTTTGTTTGTAAATACGAGTATATACAGAACAACCAGAAACAGAACAAACATCCATGTTTGTCCTGGGTGGGAATCAAACCCATGCCTTACAGCTCATGAAGTAGACCTACAACCAAATAAGCAAACACAGTAGTTTATATGGGTTTTTTGGGTTCCGTACCCAAAGGGTAAAACGGGACTCTATTACTAAGACTCCTCTGTGCGTCCGGTCTGTCACCAAGCTGTATCTCACCGTGATTGTTAAGACAGTTGAAATTTTCACAGATGATGTATTTCTGTTGCCGCCATAACAACAAATACTAAAAAACGGAATAAAATAAATATTTAAGGGCATACAACAAACATGATTTTTTTGCCGTTTTATAGATAACGGTACGTAACAATTCGTGCGCGAGTCCTTGGGCGATTTTTTCAAAATTAGCGTTCATAGTCAAGTTAATCTTTGTTAACCGTCTACATTGCATAACAACAAACACACATTCGTAGGTACAATGTTTCGCGTTTATATTTTATTGGAATTTATGTAAAGGGTAATAATCTGTAGTGTAATCGAATAAAAAGATCCATTACGATGTACGTAACTGGAAATGGTTACATCAAATTAACCGTGGCGGCGTGACACGTGTGGAAAGCGCTTTGATGTACAAATTCGCATGATTCAGTTTTATTTTACCATTTAGGCAAAATTTCACTCACTTTGATGAGAAACGATATTTTTTTCTAGATGGCACGAAAGGAAAAAATCCTGATGTATTACATTATTTTTTATGATTGACAAGCTAGGTGTTTGACCACAGCTCATCTGATGATCTCGGTGTGGTCACTCAACATTAACTATTACGTTTACTATTTTTTACTTTGTGATCTCTTTCGCGACACGACTCTTTCCGCGTTCCCGCAAAAACCGATCAGAAGGTTACTAGTTATATTTAGTGAAGCAAAAGTAAAGACAAAGAAAATGGCAACCCTATCTCGTTATTATCAGTTCCAATGCCTATTATTTTTAATCACTGTTGGAACAAACAAGCCACTCTCTGGAGTAAAAATTTGCCAACAATTTCTTAGCTCATCTAGTTTTCCGATGTAATGGCGGTAGTTTTAATTAATAGCTGTACCTTGGCGACGCCACGATCTTTTGTTCTGGAGTGTTTAATTAGAGGAGTTTTTCAATTTCATTAAATTAAGGTTTTGTTTGCTCCTCTTGGGGGAACGGCGTCTTAATCGAAAGGGAAAATAGTTCTTTCAGCGCGACATAGTTTAAAATAAATGTAGGTTATAGCGGCATGGGATACAGCTACAAGCTTTATCATAAACCTAAATAATAAATCATAGACTAAAAAAATATAATTGGCTCTATAATCCCACTGATATTATAAAATGTGAAAGTTTGGATGGTTGGATGGATTGATGTTTTTTTTAATACGAAAATGTCCGTGTTTGACCACCAAGTCACCTGATGGTAAGCGACGATGTGGTCGAAGATGAAGCACTCAGACTTAGAAGTTACTTATTTACTCTGACCTTGAAAAGATCTAGATTATATCTATCAGGAAACAAGTAAGCCGGCAGCTTGTTTCATTCCCTGGCCGTGCGGATGAGAAACATAGAGTCAAATCGCTTAGTACGTACCCAAGGAAATTCCACTACGTATGGGTGGTAGTGGCCCGTCTTTCTACTTGTCCTTAGATAAAAAGGGGATGGAAGTACAAGGTCGTATAGCTCAGTAGCACATCCTCCGAAATGAATCCTGTAGAAAATGGACGGATGTTTGTTACTCTTTCACGCAAAAAACTACTGAACGGATTTGCATGAAATTTGGTATGTAGGTAGCTGAGACCCTGGATTAACATATAGGCTACTTTTTTTTATCTCGAAAACATGTAGTAGATAACACCGCGGGACGCAGCTACTTTTAAATAAAACACGAACACCTACGCCTTACGTCATATTAATGCATCGAGGTATTTGTGAGCGTGTATAAAACTGATGTGGTTGGTTATTAGTTTCATGTGAAATTATACTCGGTACTCCGTCGGATACTTCCATCATAAGTAAACGTGAATAATTCCGTATAGGTATCACAAAAATGCATCTGTGCTTTTTCTAATCTGTGCCATATACCAATTAGATGTTCTCTGACTAAATTCAGCAGTAGCTGCCGCTGTGAGCTCCTCGCGCCCTCGGCATCAGATAATTTTGATCACATTATACAGATTCAATGAATGTATTGATTTCAGAGGTTCAGTCGCAAAACATTCGTTACGCAAAACGCCTTCCTGTCTCAAAATTAATCATTTGTGTTACGTACCTTTCGTAAATCGTATATCTCGTCAAATTCAACTCCACAATCTTTTTCTCAAAGTGTAGGTACCAATAGTTTGGAGCTACTACCTGAATAGAACTACCTAAAGTGTCCGTTTTTTATTCGTGTCTTTTGTTTGTACCTACTAATCTGTTGTTGTGTCTAGTGCATTGTTAAGAAAAAAATAAATGTTTTTCTTTCTTCTTTCTTTCTTCAGCACATTTGTAATGCTAAAGCTCTGACTAGATAGAAGCCTTGTTATCTATATACATATATATATATATTTATCAATCTGTACTATTATAAAGAGGAAAGATTTGATTGTTTGTCTGTATTGAATAGGCTCCGAATCTACTGGACCGATTTCAAAAATTCTTTCACCGTTGGGAAGCTACTCTATTTCCGGGTGACATAGGCTACTTTTTATCCCTGTATTCCCACGGGAATGGGAACTACGCGGGAGAAACCGCGAGGCGTCCGGTAGTTAGTACTAAAGATTGTAAACAAAAGATCTGCGCAGAGGTATTTGGTCGCTAATATGTTCTGAAAGTGATGAGTCGACGGCATATATGCCCGTGTAATAAAATCACATAGTTTTTTTGTGGGATCGCGATAAGAAGCTCACAGTACGGGTTGGACGTCGCGGTTTACCGGATAGTTGGAGTAATTCATTGCCGGTGCCGACAAACAAACAACCATACGGGTTATTAAACCGCACCAAATGTTTGCCTTTCAAATTAAACTTTGTTTTACAGTGATTTACAAACATTTGTACGTACAATTTTATGTTGCAAACTATAGTTCCAATCTATCTATACTATTATAAAGAAAGAAAAACATTTCTTTTTTTCCCTGCAAAACACTTGACACAACAACAGATAAGGACTGACAACACACACAAATAAAAAGAGGAAAGATTTGATTGTTTATTTGTATTGAATAGGCTTCGAAACTACTGGACCGATTTCAAAAATTCTTTCACCGTTGGGAAGCTACACTATCCCCGGGTGACATAGGCTACTTTTTATCCCTGTATTCCCACGGGAACGGGAACTACGCGGGTGAAACCACGCGTCCGCTAGTTGTTATCAATGTTTGTCTGTGAATTGAAAAATTAACGAAATCGAAAAAAGTGACACGCTGAGGGTTCCGAAAAAACTTATACCTATTTTTTTTAATGTATATCTACTTAATGACTGCGAGTTAACTAGTTTAAATTTTTATCTTTTTTTTACTTTTCTTCTTGCCGAATTTCATAGAAGCTACGCCACTGTACAGAGGTATCAGTGCTGATTTGAAGCCAGGTCTTTCAGATTAGAAGTCTTCTACTAGGCTGCTGTAGTAGGTGAGTTTGACATTGGTTATTCCTCTTTCGTATTAAAAGAACAATGGCTGGGATTGTTACGACATCCATTTTTTACAAGCTCTTCAGTAAATACCAGAGCAATTATTCATCTGTATGTGAATGGTTCGATATCTGTCAAGTAGCCACAGAAATCGAGCAGGTAGATGTGCGGACAAAGGGCCTGTGTGTACGATTCCTTTGTAACAAGCCTCACAAAGAACCGCCAACGTCGTTGCTCGACGCTCACTCCGCTTGGTTGACACTCTTCATCCTGTCGCACGGTTTTCGGTACGAATGCTTTGTAATCAGTCTACGTTGATTGTATCGTTGATAGATCAGTGGTTAGCGAGTGTGGGTCGCATGTCAAAGGTCCTGGGTTCTTTATCTTATAATAAATTAGAAATATTGGAAGTGTGAAAGGTCGGCTTATTTTCAATTCTCAAGCAGAAAATCTGTCATTTAACGGTAGTACATGGTCTGACTTAAGAAATTATTCCCGTTCCAAGAAAGGTTGATGTTATTATCAAATACTTCGCCAGTCAATATCATGCACGTAATTCTGGTCAGTTAAATATTGCAGTCATCAGAACTAACTCAGAATCTTAATTATAAAATGTTGCTTAATGTTTAAAATGGGCTGTCTATATTTCGAAATGTCTAGCGCGAAAACTAGATACCTACTTAAAGTATCAGTTAATTTATGAGTAGCTAGCAACCTGCCCCAGTTTCTCACGGGCGCATACATTATTTTCACCTCGTTAACTTCAAACAGCAAACCTTGAAAATCTTGATTGATCCAGATTACAAAACATTGAAATTCTATACAAACTTATACAATAGTATAATAAGAATATATTGAATATACAAATCTTCTGTAAAAAACCTCTAAATGACAATGAATACCGTATCAAAGTCCGTTGCATGGTTCAAAAAAAGTAAGCAGACAAACACACAGACACGCACAGTGACTTTGTTTTATACTCGCTCGAATGTAAGCGACCTCGTATACCTACTCGAATCCACATTCCACTTAGACATAAATATTATCTTCCAAACTACCGAGCTTATGTGTTCATAGCCCTGGAGATCTTGTTCATAAGTAATTTGAAACCGGAACCGTAAAACAGAATAAACATTTTTCATTATAATCAGTCCTATGTTTGTAGATTGCAGCCATTTATTTGGTTAGCCAAACAGAAGCATTGTACATACATCTGAACCTCGAAAAAATAACATTCAATTAGCGATAACGCTAATAGAAAATAAAAAAATGTACGGGATTGAAATAAGCCACACACAGCCATCTTCAACCACACCTTCACTTAACATCAGGTGAGCTGTGGTCAAACAACTAGCCTGTCAACAATAAAAAAAAAAAACCTGTCGAATATCGACAAAAAAACATTCGAAAAAATGTACCCATAAGATATCGATTATTTATTAACAGCTTATGTCAATGACTGGTGACTATGATTTTACTAGATGCAAACATTACTTGTGTTCTGGTTTGAAGTGTACTGCAGCTAGTGAAATTACAGGTCTGAGACTAACCATCGAAACTCTTAAAGTAATAAGTGCAAAAACAATGATAGCCTGGACTTTGGTTTGTTACTAAAAGTTCTGTGTAATGATCATGGACATTGGACATGCGTTATCCCTTATCATCAGTAGAGCGTCTCGTTCGTCTCATTACATTTTTATATTTAAAAAAGCTTAAGTTAATCCCGTATTTTTTTTTTGTATTTCTATTAGCGTTATCGCTAGTCGAATATTACTTTATCTAGGAACTCTGTTTCTGTTAGATATCTGCATCCTCATTTTAATTATTGTATAAATAGAATAAAATATTTTCTCATACTTTTCTTGCTTATTATTGTGTGTAATCGATATTAACTGTCCTTCCAGTTTTGAGAAACGTTTATCTAAAAGTTACTGTTAGACTTTTCAGAAGTTTTCATCGTAACTAATGAGTATAGGTAGATAATACAAATGGTTTCCATTAGCAGATCTGGTGGGAGGTGGCGTTTATGGCCTCTGCTTTACGATCGTGTTCATTAGTAAACATTAAATCATTAAAATGAACTCAATTTAATGCGTAATATAAAATATGGACTAAATTAATGGCATAAATGAATTTCAGAATTTACAAAGAGCTTTGGAATGGGTACCTATTATTTATTTGTTCATTTATTCATGAGCACGATTTCATTATTGTAAAAGTCTATATGATTTATTTCTGCTAAAATTTTACCACAGATTACTTATCTCTTAGGTAAGTCTCAGTTTCACTCCAAAATAACTCATGTTTTAACAAGACAGCTGTACAATTTTTAGCCACTTCATTGTTTCTATTACTAAATCATTGACAGACAACTCAGATGATAAAAATGTATCCTTTTAAACGAATTCCAAAAAGGTTCTTTATTCGTTCTTTAAGAGTATTGTGTTCTTAGCTGCTAATCTTTTTGCCCGAGTAGGGTGGTCAAACCTAACAGCCGGACAGACCAGCCAGTTTGGCCGGACATTTGGGTAAAAAGGCCGGACACCCTACATTATTGAAGATTTTGTGGTACGACAAAAACGCTCGGCCACGCTCGGCGCTCGCTCGTTTGCGAAATGTAAAATGTCTAACTAACAAAAGCCGGACAGCGTTTATTTTGGCCGGATACGCAATCAAAAAGCCTAACTATGTCCGGCTTTATCCGGACGCCTAGCAACGCTATGCCTGAGCATGCTTTGGAAATTTCTAGCATAAAAACAGTTTCCAAGTTCATTAAAACCTAGATAACTATATCGCAATTGCAAAAAATGCTGTTCCCACAATTATGACCCCTAATCGCCCCTATAATAACCCTCGCGGGTGGCATACTGAATATTTAATGACTACCTCCTACTACGAGGTTACTGCCTCCACGTTTTGCATTATTTTAGTTTAAAATTTATTTTACAACTTAAAATGCACTAAGAATGTTATATGTAGACTTTCTGGCGATGTCTGGACTAAAGTGAATTAAACCACAGCCACAGCTCTGTTGGTTCATTGGTAGAATGTCTACTTCAAGAGCTGAAGGGCGTGGCTTCGATTCCCACCACGACAAGTTCTGTATTTATTATAAGTATGTATTAAAAAAAAAAAACTATTTAAGTATTCTATCACTTACTTCTATAGTACAAGCTTAGCTTAGTTTGGGGTCAGATGGCGCTGTGTGTAATGTCCTACGATATTTATTATTTTATTTATTTTTGTTTTATAAATGTATGAGATGAAACTTCTCAAAATTGAATTTTGTTTCAAAGTAGCGATGATAGCTCGTAGTCGCGCGGTCGGTTCACATGCCGAAAGCAGTAGGCTCAAACCCCAACAATGAGCATGAGCTGCCGGTGAAGGAAAACATCGTGAGGACCTAATGGTGTGTTCTGGCAGCTTCACTAGAGTCAGTTCCATTACAGGTTAGGTGCGCTTTACCATCTTCGACCAAACCGTCACTTAACATCAGATGAGCTGTAGTCGAACACCTAGCTTGTCAACCATAAAAAAATAAGTAAGTACAAATTACAGTCAGTTACAGTTAGATTTAGCAAGCGCAGCGTAGGACGTCCACCCACAAGGTGGGCAGACGACCTAGTAAAGACCGCAGGAACGCGCTGGATGCGAGCCGCTTCCAACCGGTCTTTATGGAAGTCAATGGGGGAGGCCTATGTCCAGCAGTGGACGTTCTACGGCTGAAATGATGATGATGATGATGACAATTAGACTTTGAAATTATTTTTCGCATTTCGATATGGCATTGTGTAGAATTGTAGATCGATTGTAGAAATAGATGGTTGTCTGTTAAATTTTTTTCATTAACAATAAAACTTAAAAAGATAGCTTATTCAGAAAATTAGAACAAAAATATATTTTCCTACAAAGCTTAAGATGCTGTTTTCGGAGAGATCCGTGAATATTTTCCCGTGAAACAGAAATTAGTAGGAGAAACGAGCACATTTGTCGAAAACAGTTTGAAAACGAGAGGTGCACATCAAATATTCAGAAGCTAGCAATTCTGACGAAGGAACTTGATCATGTGTATACTTACTTTGTACATTAAAATATTTGTATGTGTGTGGCGCTGTCTGGGCCTGATTTCAAGGACCTACAGCGCGAAACGGGTAACGTATCTTAATTTCTATGAATAAATAATTTGATCGCGACCTTGCAACGAATATACGCGGTAGATGAAAAATCATAAATCTGACATTGACATATATTTATATTACCCAAACTTATTTACCACTAGCGTATGCCTGCGACTTTCTCCGCGTTAACTATAGAATTAGGTACAGAGAGAAATTAAACAGGTGTAGGTAAGTGACAAATAAGCAATAGTCATGAAACTTTCGCTATTTTATTGTTAGATTAAGATGCTTTTTATCTCTAAATAATATATCATAAGACGCATCTATGCCAAATTTTAAGTAAGTATACGTCTAGTAGTTCGTTTTTTGATAATACCACAGGAACCCAAATTTTGATGTAAAAAGTATCCTATTAATATAATCTAGATTCTAGGCAATAAGCTATATGCATGCCAAATTTCATCCAAATCCGTTCAGCCGTTTTTGCGTAATTGAGTAACAAACATCCAAACATGTATGATTGTACTAGCTGCGCCCCGCGGTGTTACCCGCTACATGTTTTCGGGATAAAAAGTAGCCTATGTATTAATCTACTGTTTTATTCAAGCAATTGTGATTTACCGCAAATAAAGACCAAAATAAATGCCAGTAGCTGGGATTTCACTGTAAAGTTATGCTCCATTTGTTCACAAATCGAAAAAAAAAATATTTGTATGGAAATCGAACCACCTTAACTTCATCATTCGTTCAAAACATACAAGATTTTTTGAAGACGGGGAAGATAAAAGTTCCCATGAGAAACTGGTTATACTAACACAAATTGGGCAATCCATTCCTACAATGAAATGTTGCAAAGAAACATCGAGTATTACAAAGGACAACATAACAATACTTTCTTTCAAAGTACAAATTTTAAACTATTTAAAAACGTTTTGTTCGTTGTTCAATACCTGCATTAACAATATGTGGAAGTTTATAATTTGAACTCATTATAATGTATACACAGATTAAATTATGAAACAAAACCAAAGACTTTGTTTCACACATGTAAGACGTAAACAAAAGTTTGGTATGCGATCGTGAAATACTATCATGTGGTGCAGTTGTGTTACACATAATTATTTGTGTTTTAACTTACCACTTGTTTATACTTTATTATTTGATAATTTGATGCATACAAATTCAAATTCAATATTAGAATATGTATTATTTATTAAAACAAAATAAAAAAATAATCTTAAATTAATACTTTTTAATTTACTATTTACAAAATTTATACAAAAAACTTAAAGTTCTGGAGTGGAGACCACGGACCGGCAAGCGCAGCGTAGGACGTCCCCACCCACAAGGTGGACAGACGACCTAGTAAAGACCGCAGGAACGCGCTGGATGCGGGCCGCTTCCAACCGGGCTTTATGGAAGTCAATGGGGGAGGCCTATGCCCAGCAGTAGACGTCCTACGGCTGAAATGATGATGATGATGATGATACAAAAAACTTAATCTAAAAGTCCGTCAGAGGAGGAATATGTGGCCAGTATGCTGGCAGCATTGCCACGCTGGATGAACGCTAAGCTTTTAACCAAAGTAGATACCAGCATTCTGGTCACCTGAAGCCTCCTCTAAACGTTTGGCCAGGTCCCGATACAGTTAGAGAGCGGCCGGCCCCCATATTCAAATTAACTAAACTTTTACCAAAATAATCCGTATGTACATAAATAATTATTTGACGAGTTTCTAAATTCGCTACAATAATATCTATGAAGCAAAATCCAGTACACTCCTGGTTGGTGATTACGTTCTAACAACTTTAGTTCTATTCAATTTACATCAAGTTATTTGCACACATCTTCACAAAGTTGCCGTGTGGGTCGGGTTTCAAAGGAACAGTCGAAATTAAGGGCCTCACTCCTTTCTAAATTTTGGACAACTCTTCTTGAACAGCGTAACTATTTCGGCGTAATTTTGGACTCCGAGTGAACATTAAAATATAATTTTGGAATTGCCATAAAGATCTTACAGGCAAGTTTATTTTACGATGATTCCGGAGAGGAAAAACTTTTTTAACGTGACGGTATTTACTGAAAATGGCGTAGTTTTACAGACAGTGATGGATTATGTTGAGAGAAAGTGTAATTTATCTTATGCTAAGTATCATTACTTATAGCACTTTATGTATTCTATGTACTTGTTCATTCGAATTAATTAAGTTTTTTATTACTAGGGGCTAGATAGCAACTAGATTAACTTTTTACTACTTAGATGATCTTTTTTTTTTAAATAAAATAAGCTTGCGTTTGCCCGCCATATCACCTGATGTTAAGTAAAGATCTGCACAGTATTTGAGTTAATTAATAAAAAAAATATGTTACATTTTAGAAAAAATATTATTTCATCTCACAATGTTTTCGCGCTCTTGATATCATTTTGCAAGAATCTCAACCATTTGAGCGTAGCACGCATTTTCTGCCAAAGCTCATGTACACCTCACGGTCGAACTCTTTCGACAAATCTAGGTAGTACCCATCAATATTGTTATGTATAACGAGCTTAAAAAAATCAAGCATGATACTTTTTGTAATCAGCTTTATATGTTATGAGTGTTGAGTTATTATAATTAAATTTGGTTAAAAAAAAGTGAAGGTGTAAAAACCTATGATAGTATTACGCAATAACTTAAAAAAAAAAAAAAAAAACTGTGAAATAATAATACAATTTTGCAGCGATGATAGCTCAGTGGTTAGCGCGGTAGGTTCGCATGCCGAAGGGTGTGGGTTCAAACCCCAACAATGAGCTTGAGCTGCCGGTGAAGGAAAACATCGTGAGGAAACCATGGCATGGTGGTAGGGTACTTTAGTACTCGGCTGGCTAGCTACCACCCTCAAATTGAAAATCTGCCGCCAAGCACCTTACGGTGTGTTCCGCCAGCGTCACTTTTAGAGAGCCAGTTATATTCCAGGCTAGGTGTGCTTTACCATCTTCGACCACACCTTCACTTAACATCAGGTGAACTGTGGTCAAATACCTAGCCTGCCAACCATAAAAAACACTTTGTTAAAATACTGTGACGTAACCATAGATTTACAGGCAAAATGGACACGATGCGACGACACGGTAAGAGTTCCTTAGTTCGTAACGGACCCCAAGTAAACAAATTAAGGTGTCCCCTAAAATCTTTGGACTCGTTTAAGCTACACGACGAAAGCAGAGATTCCTATGTAAAATAATTTCAGAGAAAAAGTACTTTTCCGTTTCTAAGATAAATTGCGAAAAAGACTCACCGCCAGTAAAAATTAAGCCTAAGGCGAAATCATTGTTTCTTAAGTCGCGTTGGAATCGGTACATGAAAGCAAAGCTAATTTTACAACGAGGTACTATTGTGCATCATTGTAGAATTATAACATTTTTATTGTATGCGGGATTGCTCACGTATAATGTGTCAAAACTACGTCAGTTTCTATAGTAAAATGTATATATAGAGTCGCGAAAGGTGTATCAAATGAGGCGGTGAATCAGAAAAGGTGTATTATATAAAAGTTGTGCAGGGCTATAAGTATGGGGTATACTGAGCCAAAAGGGAGTCATTTTACTCGTAATTATGAACCATTTATGTATTTGTAGTCACATATCTAAGGGGAAAACAGCTTTTCCAGTAAAAACATCAAACTCTTGACCAAATGTATAGCGCAGCACATTTTTTTTATAGTCCTATTGAAAAAGTTATAAAGAAATATTCTAGGCCATTTCACACAGCGCCATCTAGCCCCAAAAAAGCAAAGCTTGTACTATGAGAACCGAATAACTGCGATGTTTTGTACATACATACATACTTATAATACATACAGAACACAGAACAAATATTTATGCTCACAAACTGTTTGCCCTAAGAAATAATCGAACCTACGCCCTACAGCTACAGCTACCCTACAGCTCTTGAAGCAGATACATTACCAAATGAGCTAACAGGGCAGTCAAGCCCATTGTTCATACTGATGACTACAATGAGCTCCTTTCAGCTTAGTACAGCCCAAACTTATAACCCTGTATACGTGTCACTTTTAATTTGTTCTCACTAATCACGCTAATAATATTATGTTACATATGTATAAATGCGAAAGTTCATTTAAATGTATGTGTTTGTTGCTTATCGGAACAGCATATTTTCTTTAAGATTCCATTCTGATGTTTTTTATGAATTTAATTTGTAATAATTATCTTACTGTCTATTTCTTATTCCTCATTATATCATCATGGCTGGCCTTGATGTAAAAACAGCTTTATATGTTGTCGAAGTTTTCGTTCAATAGGGCAGGTAGACAATGCTCTTACAAGCATTCTATAAAAATAAAAAGTTATAGTATCTTCAGCTTGTAGCATAATTCTTTGTAGAACTTCTACGACGTTCTTCTTCTTCTTCTGATGTTTTTTATGAATTTAATTTGTAATAATTATCTTACTGTCTATTTCTTATTCCTCATTATATCATCATGGCTGGCCTTGATGTAAAAACAGCTTTATATGTTGTCGAAGTTTTCGTTCAATAGGGCAGGTAGACAATGCTCTTACAAGCATTCTATAAAAATAAAAAGTTATAGTATCTTCAGCTTGTAGCATAATTCTTTGTAGAACTTCTACGACGTAGTGGGGAGCTACGAAAATTATCTATTTTCGTCTACAATAATTTTGTGCAGCTTTAACGTAGAAGGCTTGTTTATAGTGATTGAATCTTTACAATGGGCTGTAGTGAAATTCCGACTTACTGACCATAAAACAATCTAACTTAGGAAGTATTATTTACATTAGTTTATATTTTTTTGTTTCATACTTTTTAACCTTCAACGCAAACAAAATGTTGTTATAAGTTTAACGTGTATATCTGAGGTACCTTTGCTCCCATACGGCTGAATCGATTTTGATTTAGTTTATTTTCAAAGGTGATTTGATCGAGAGTGTAACTTACTTATGACTAAAAAAAATCTGTTTAGGCGTTTGAAAAATTTCAGCTCTTTTGTAGTTGATGAATGGAAGTCATATTTCATTTGTTTGATCGAGTCGAAATTTGTTGTTTTTAAACTGGTGTCGGAGGTATTCATTTGTCCTTGTGAAGTGGAGTATACTAGTGGAGAATTCAATTTAAGCATTTGCAATATATCTGTTTCAGTTTTCGAACACTCGAACTACAATAAAATCTAGCAGATCTATCAGTTTCGCGAACAACGATGTAAATATCAGATTGCGAACTCGAAACAAAACGTTTTAGATTTTCACGCGACAATGGGCACAAACTGCTCGGCTCTCTTTGTTCCACCATTTCGCCGAATTTGTATTAAAATTTTGTTGTACAATTCCAGAATCTAGTCGGCTGTGCTTTCCATTTAGCTATCTAACTTGATATCGGTTTTCGTTCTGATAAAATATTGATACTTTCATTCCAATTTTCATTCTACGAGTGAGTTCGACGTCAAATTTATGCGCATATAATTTAACTCGCTTTGGTAGATATGAAGTTGAAAATGGGGAGACACTTTTTAGTACTTACAATATTAGAAGTTTTCGTTGTGTAGCGGTTATCTCAAGACACTACTATTTGAAAGGAAGAAAAAGATTTTATTTTGCAACATATACAAACACACAAAACGAACAAACAGTTACAAAACAAGGGCTCACCTCAGCATAATACTGGTTATACTAAGGATTACCAGTGCTGGTCTGCCGGTATATTTCATGTAGCGTAGTATAGTATGACAGCTCAGTGATTAGCGCGGTCGGATGACACGCTGGATGGTATAGGTTTAAATCCCAAAAATGAGCTTGAGCTGCTGGTGAATAAAAAACATTGTGAAGAAACCATAGCATAGTGACAGAGTACTTTCTATTACTCAGCTGGCTAACTTCTAGTTTAAAAATCTGCCGTCAAGCACCTAGCGGTGTGTTCTGGAACCATTTTCCATTCTACCTTCACCTACGCAATAATTTTATTTAACTTTCTATCCCGAATCATACATGTACAAATAGTGTAATTCGAGCTATATTATGTATATTTTTTTTTCTGTGTAACTTAGTTTTATAATTCGAAATTAATCTATGTACTTAATCATCATTATCATCATCATTTCAGCCGTAGGACATCTAACCTACTTATTTACCTTTTATATCTTCAGGTTGGATAAATATTAAAAATAATATTCAAATTGAGTACTAGTAACTGTCGAAATCAGAACAATTTTTAAACACTAAAAATGTTACTCTACAATATTTAGAACCACCAAAGAGTTATAATTTTCCGCTTGTTAAAATGGTGTTTCAACCAATTTTCAAGTTCTGGTCACAATGGTGTCCCAAAGGTTAAATTGAATGTTTGCTGATTCGCGGCCCCCTCAGAACACACAAACAACGTACACTTGAGCAGTTTTGCTCCAAGTTGATTAATTACAATTAACACCACAGTAGTCTTTAATGAACAGAGAGATAATTCACCCGCATCTGTTCACTTGCTTAATTCAGAGTCAAGAGGGTTTAGATTAGTAACTCATCTGTATTTTATTAGGTTTACTGGAAACGTATGAGTAGTCCGCGTCGCTCAAGAATAACACCATCGTTAGTAGAATACTGAAAGAAAAATTATCGAGAAAAGTATGGTACGATAGGATAGGATCACAAAGTTTTATTCGGCATTAAATCACACTAATATTATAAATGTGAAAGTTTGTGAGTGTGCGGGTAAGTGTGTTTGTATGTTTGTTACTTCTTTACGCTGAAACGGCAGGACCAATTTTGATGCAATTTGTAGCTGACACCCTGGATTAGGATATAGGTTACTTTAAATGTTTTGTTCAGGTGGGAACAGCGGGGCGCAGCTGGTTAATTATAAATTATGTATCGCATATTATTCATACTAATTGAAAAATAAACTTATCATAAAAATAGAAAAACTTACATGGCAATAATAAATTATCAAAATCATTATAATAAGTCTATACTTTTCTAAAGAGAAAAGATTTGTTTGATTATTTGTTTATTTGTATTGATTAGGCTCCGTAACTACTGGACCGATTTCAAAAATTCTTTCACCGTTGAGAAGCTACACTATCCCCGGCTGACATAGGCTTTATACTTTTTATCCCTGTATTCCCACGGGAATGGGAGCTACGCGGGTGAAACCGTGAGGCGTCCGCTAGTCATATATAAAAACAAAAATAAAATGTCAGAAAAAACACAATTTACAATACCAAAATTCAAAACCAAATTACATAGTAAACTTAAAAAAAATGAAAAGCTAGTGATGATGATTTTGTGACATCTGAGATAAAAAGGAAAGCTAAGCTACAAGCATAGGAAGTGACACAAGAGCTTCACAAGTCCTACGTAAATTTCGCTTTATCAGGTCAAATCCAGTAATTTACAGCTGTCCATGTGATTTTAGACAAAGGTTTCTTTAATGTCATTCAAAAGTTAGTGTCCGTTGAGTAATGCGATCCTCGTCAGTGCCACTTACAAATTGAAGAATGTTAAACGGGATTACGCGAAACGGGAGTACGAGGCCGAAAGAGGTTTGTAGCGATGATAGCTCAGTGGTTAGCGCGGTAGGTGCGCATGCCGAAGGGCGTGGGTACAACCCCCACAATGAGCTTGAGCTGCCGCTGAAGGAAAATATCGTGAGAAAACCATAGCATGGTAGGGTGCTTTAGTACTCGGATGGCTAGTTACCATCCTCAAGTTGAAAATCTGCCGCTAAGCACCTTACGGTGTGTTCCTACCTAGCCAGTTCCATTCCAGGCTAGGTGTGCTTTACCATCACCGACCACACCTTCACTTAACATCAGGTGTGCTATGATCAAACACCTAGCTTGTCAACGATAAGACAGGCGTGGGGTTGTGGGTTCGATTCCTACCGCAACAAACATTTATGTGACAATACATGTTTGTTCTGTATCTGGGTGTTATGTATCTGTTATAAGTATGTATTTACAACAAAAAAAAAAGTACAAAAGTATTCTATCCGTTATCTGGTTCCCATAGTACAATCTTTGCTCAGTTTGGGACTAGATGGCGCTGTGTGATAGGAACGAATATTTTTTTTTTCAATATAGATATACTACCAATGAGCCAACAGAACTGTCAAATTCAATTATGAGATCAACCTATCGTAAAAAAAACAGCTATCCCGAAATAAGCAACATGTAACAGTAGATTTTTTGTGCCATTTCAAATGCCGACCCCAATAAAAGTGATTCACATTGCTTCAATTTCGCGATTTCAGAAGTTGTTTCTCCCTTTCGGCTTGGTATACCCCAAGCATACAACCCTGTTTAATCAAACTACCGACCACGACACTGACTGTTATGCAATCTGTGCCCGCGAGCTACATCCGTTATTTTTATCGCTGTCTGCGATTACGCTGTCACTGTCTCTGACATCGCCTCTGTATTTCACGGTGGTGCAAGTGATAAGAGACAACCGAAATTAACTCGCAGACTTTGAGCGTTAGCAGATATTGTATCAATGTAAAGTGATCACTTTGGTGTATACAGATTGCAGATGTTTAACAACTAGGGACGTCGACGAGATTGAAATATTCAGTATTCGTTTATTTTTTATTTCATTTTAATGTCATACCAAAAAAGCAGCCACTAACACAGTTGATACAAATTAATTACAACTTAGCATAACTACAAATGTAAAGGGATAGATGAAAAGAATCCGTTTTAAATGTGAAATATATTTAAAAACATTAAATTAATTCCACAGTTTGTTCTGGAAAATAACAACTTTAGGTTATACTGGGACCGCACCACAATAAATATCGCTATCTGCAATACACATTTGCAAACAACACACCGAAAAAATAGCTAAATACATGGATTTATCAATAGAGATCAAGACCCAGTGGCAAGTGAATAAAACCAGGAAGATTACACGCTACCTTTGAAACCCTCAACATCCCACCCACAGCATGCAGGATTGTAAGAAAGTTATTTACAGGATAAAAAGTAGAAATACAATACACATACGTACAAGATATTTTATTTATTTGCTAGCTTAGCGCCATGGTTTCACCCTCGTTTTCCGACATAATTAGATTAGATTAAAAGTAGATTATGTGGTAACGCAGTGCTTAAGCAATCTTAATTACATAGTAAAGAAGTAAAAACATTTTTAATACTAGTGATTACTAAGAATGTTTATTGACTAATCAAAACACTAAAAAACGACAAAGATGCATTGGGAAAAATTTGTTTTACTTGACTGATGCTTCTATAGAACGCTTTAGAATCTCGTTAACAAAGACGTAACCGTGTGACACCATAGTTACATAGCTCTGAAACTTTACTGGCGAAAATACTTAATTCAAAGAATCACTAGCTTCATTTCCTGACTTGTACCACAAGGTAGGTACAGCTTATGATACAATCCGCGACTCTGCGCAATGATAAATAGTACCCTCACGCAAGAATACTTCATGTAGACAGACTGTTCTGTTCATCTTCACTGAAACAGGCTAACCACGCGAGAAAATATAAGTTATGGCTATAAATTTATGTAGCTTACATAGGCGGACAAAGCTTTGAGTTTAATTTTTTTATAGCAATAATTGCGTATCAGAAATTAATGAAAAAATGTGTAAAAGAGTGTTCTGAAGAGTTTTTTATCTTATTCCTGCGTCGGGGAGCCACTGCCACTTTTTGACACCGTTAGAAGGTTCTCATTAAAAATGAGCCACCTTCTTTTCTCAATTCGTCGGAATCTTTTTTTTATGCTTTCCCTAATCACTCGAAGACGTCTGAACCGATTCGAGTTGTTTATTTTTGTTTAACAGGGAATACTTCCCAGGTGATCCCATGACCACCTAGTCAGGATCTGGTGACAGGATCCCAGAAAAATCAAGGACAACCCTCAAATTTTATAGGGACGCATAATGTGTTTGATATAATATTTATGTTTTTATTGACATTTCATTGTATTGACATAATTAAACATTACATGTCATTTTTCCATTTTAAATATGAATGGAAAAATGACATGTATATTATTTTGTATTTTTGTATATGTAATGTTTACATGTTTTAATGTTGATATATATGTATGTATAGCTTATATATATAACATGAACAATTTTACAGATGATGTTTTCCTTCAATAAAATAGCAATAAAGTTTATCTTATCATATTGAAGCTAGCACACAACCTAGAAAAGACAGCATGCCATGGGATTCGATACTAGAATCTACAGATTGGCAGTCGTACTGTCCCTCAACTAGACTTCCGTAACTTATTTCAATCTATATTCGAAAAGTTCCGAATATCACTCCCTGCGTATAATAAATAGATAAAGATAAGGTTATCTCGTAAGATCACTGCGTCCTCAGCGGAACTAGGGCGTCGTACGAATAAAAATGAAGATTTCTTGAATATTGGGGTAAAATCTGACATATAAAATAATCTTGTCGGTTCATTGGACCTCATTATAAGGGATGGAGTGTTCGTGTTACTGTTATTTCCGCCCCTGCGCTTGTTTTATAGGGAATCATTCCGCTCCGGAGCGAATCGTTACCGCGCCGCCCATTCAGAATTATACAGGCTGTTTAATTTCGTAGCGATGATAGTTATAAATAAATATCGTAGGACATTACACACAGCACCATCTGACCCCAAACTAAGCAAAGCTTGTGTGATGGAAGTCGGATAACTGATAGAATACATATATCCTTTTTTTTTGTAAATGCATACTTATAATACATACAGAATACCCAGACACAGTGTGGTAGTGTGTACATTGCTGTGCCTGCTTTGAAGGGTACTTGCTATAGCTATGAATAATTAAAAACTAAGCTTCCATAAACATAAAGAAAATACGTCGAGCATAGAATTTTATTAATAATTCTATGACGTCGAGTAAACTTATTTTGTTTGCGGTTTGAAATCTTTCAATATTTTTTCTAACACAAAAACGTTAATATTTAACTAGTTATTTACTGATAGAAGCTAATTCTTTTTTTCTTTCATTAAAATAGATGTGTGATTATTTTTGTTATAAACAGCCTGTATTCTGCATCACGGCTTTAGCAGTTGGAATGTTAGGAAAAAGAAAGGTTATTAGGGTTACCACCTGCTTGGCAAGTCCAAAAAACAAAGGTGGATTGTGTTTTTTACCATACTGCGTAAATTACGCTACGAATAGCAGGCTGCATCCAATTTACCTAAATAACGTAGATATTAGGCAAAATAATGATACTTACAAATCTATTTTGGATCTGTTACAAAGAAATTACTTATAACCCTAGCGAATGGATACAAATTACGTAGGTATGTATTTTTTTCATAGATAAAAAAAATAACACAGACACAAGGTTGCGTAGTAGGTATAATAAAATTAGTAAAAATTCCTCGTTCCAAATTTTTTTACGTGTTAAAAATACTTAGGATCAGCTTATCACCATTTACACATTTCCACATATAATCCATTTTACACCTTGTTTGCAATTAACCAATAGTAATAATATTTTTGTATTGACATATTTTATATTTGACAATATTTTTATATTGACATGTTTTTATATCGACATATTAAACGTACTTTATTTGACATTTTGTTGTTATTCATTGACATGTAATCAGTGTGTCATAACTTTTTAACTTTAATTATTTTACGAAATTCGACTTTTAACATTGGTGTTATCAATAAAATATTTGTATTTGTATTTAATAAATAATTAAAGCAATAAGTAATTCTTAAATAACTTCATTTATAGACTAGGCAGCTTTAATTTTTTATTAGTATTAAAAAAATACGCGTACTCTCCTGATGTTAAGTGAAGATGTAGTCTACGATGGAGCACGCTTGCCTAAAAGACTTCACACTCGACATGAAGACACCAAGATTGTATCTAGCGAGGAAAACCTTCTCAGGTAGCGCATTCCACTCTTTAGTCATTCGTACAATTAAAATGGTATTAACGTTTTGTTCGAGTTTTCGGAACGTCAACGACGTCGCTTTATCGGGCTTTTGGCCATCCGATAAAAAAACAAGCATGAGAGAATTAGATTGTGTAGTTTTAAAGCATATGTTAAAATATTATCTCTGTAATGAAGCTAATTTTGCTGCAGTTTAAGGAAAACATCGTGAGGAAACCAAAGCACGGTTACCACACCCTACCTTTTATTAGATGCTTGGCTAGCTACCCCCACAAGTTGAAAATCTGCGCCTAACAACTGACGGTGTATTCCAGCACCCTCACTTGAGAGCCAGTTCTATTCCAAGCTAGGTGTGCTTTAATTATGGTCAAACATATAACTTATCAACAGTAAAAAAAAAACAAACATAACATTTGAACAGCCACCTAAAAGGATTAAAAATATACAAATAGATACAGTAAAATTATATTTCAACACTTAAAGAACTTGATTGCTCTGCTTATAATACGACATAAAATTTTATCAAAAAAAAAATAAACGAAATAATAACAGATGATGTTAAATTAACGCAATTCGTTGGCCGATAAATAGCAGGTGCTATTTACATGAGACAAGTGAATGTAATTTGCGCAGGTGTGCAGGAAAAAATAAAACATCTTTTTCCTCCTGTTTATAAAAACATTATTGAAAAAGTTGTCTACGTGAATACAATATAAGGAAAGTTTCTTCAGAAATATTATCACTTCGAATGCGCTAGCAAATTATCTGTAACTATAGGTATTATCTGTAATTATAGGTAGCTATTAGGCATGTGCCACAAAAACATTTTATATTATAAAATATAGGTACATATAAAATAAAACGCAAAATCATTTTTGTTACACAAGCTTTTAGCTTCAGGACGGGCGAGCGTTTTTAATTTCGTGTCTTTCTTTTAAATCAGTTCTGACCTATGTGACAAAATTTTCTTTGGTCCCGTTAGGTTGAGATATATAAGTATGAAAGGCAGCAATGATTGGTTCCAATACCAATGGACGATCACGTAACTTTTGAGCCAATTTGTTGACGATTCCGAAAGATGGAAAAAAACCTTTTTCAAAATAATGAACTCTTAATTTCTATTATCACTGGAACGCGATTTATCGCGTACAAAATAATACAAATTGGTTTTGTTTATAATTTTATAGTTAGGCTATATTACAGTGCCGTTGGCGAGAACATAACTATTTTAGGTATGTGTTCAAATAGGAGAAATGAAATGAAAAAAAATGTTACTATGGTAGCCTTTGTTAAGTTTGGACTCAATGAAATCTTCTCAAAAGGTTCTTTGAAAGGTTTCTCGTCTCTTGCTTAAAGTTAAATAATAGCTAGTTCCATTTAATTATAAGCAACATTTAAATTGAGCTTTTAAAAAATGGGTAATTTTTTTTAAATCTGTCGTTGGTAGTATCAACATGTCGTAGCAGATAAAAATAAACTGAGATTTCACGAAGTCTTAAGAAAAATAGCCTCAAGAAGCACTTTGTGTGAGATCTCCTCGTGGGTATTGTACAGCCTCCATGGGATTGCGATACGGCCTGATAAATGGCTTCCTTTTATAGCAGTCTTGCTTTTATTTCGTATTGTGTAAAATTTATTATAAACAAAACTTTCGATAACTAAGTACTATATATGTATTAGTCAAAGAAAACGGAATCTGTCTTTGCTACAATGTAGGTACCTTATATTTTACTAGCGACCCGCCCAGGCTTTGCACTAGTGCAATGAAGGTACTAATGTGGTACATGTATTTTGTACATATTAACCTTCCTCTTGAATCACTCTATCTATTAATGGAAACCGCATTAAGTTGAGTAATTTAACAGATCTAAGCGTACAAACGGCGGAAAGCAACTTTTATACCATGTAGAGATAACCATCGTAGGTACTAGGTAGGTGCTTAAATAACAAGCGTTGATATTTTCGATACACAATATTTCTGAACGTGATGTGAGACAAAGAATTTTGAGTTAACACTTAAGAATACCGGGGTAGGTAAAGTTTATAAGGGGTTGTTCGCATAGCACCATGCCTAAGTTTATAAAGTTGTAAAGGCAAATTGTTCTGAGAGAAGTAAAGTTTAAGGATGAGGGATGTATTTGTCGACTTGCCCACTTATTACGTAAAAGTTTTAGCAATTAAAATAAAATAGAGCGAAAAATTCGCTCTATTTTATTTTAATTGAAACAGAAAACTTACCTAACGACAGTATTTATATTTGGACTTTTAATTGATACGTTGTACTCCATACTCAATATTTTTAGAAGTTTACATGTACAGAGATCTTATTAAAATTAAATGTAGTAAGTATATTATAAAGGCGAAAGTTTGTGATATTTGGTATGGAGGTAGCTGACACCCTAGATTACCACATAGGCTTTTTATCTCGAAAAATGTAGCGTTTACGTGGGAACAGGGGGTAACACCGCGGGGCGTAGCTAGTGAATTTTATAGTTAATGTATTATTCTTAAAATATTTCTGCAGGCTATATTATAACTTTTTGATATGAGGACATCTTTGAATTTTATTTTTTTAAAGTGAATTCCATCCTTCGAGCAGAAACATAGTTGTATTCATATTCATACAGGGTTATACGTTTGAAGTGTTTTAAGAAGAAACATGCCATTCTAGTTATAAACAACTTTTACTATGAGCACAGATCTCTAATCGTAAAAAAGTACACACCAAGTTTGTAACCCTGTACCTATAAATAGCAGGTGAAACTTTAGTAAAGAATGGAGTAATTAAAAAAATAAAAATAAACAACATTTGTAACAAGTTCGATGTCCACTTTCTAAAGATAAACGAAGAATTGCCAGTAAGCGCGTTCTTGAATCACGCAAAATTTTACCTAATTTAGCCAACGAAATTTAATTCCACAAACATCGGTTTCGACATTTATTTTTCTCGTCACTTTGAAAACGGACAAAGTTTTCGAATTGCCCAGATTCGGTCGGGTGGTCTTTTTGTTTTAAGACTTCCTTGACGAATTTAAAAACTTTCAGAATAAGGATTTTCGCTAAATTCTATGGATTAATTTAATCCATTGCTGAGACGTAATTTAGTCTTCGGGTATTTGTATTTTGTTTACTTGCGTTGGTCATAGTGATTCGATGAACTTTTTAAAATATCCAGTCGAATGATAAATCGTTTTAAAGCTAAATAATAATTGAAACTGGCTTGATGCACAAATTGCAATGCTGCAGAAAAAGAGAGGAATAGTAGAAAATATCATGAGGAAACCATGGTGGTAGGCTACGTTCTAGTACTCGGCTGGCTAACCACCTTCAAGTTGAAAATCTGCAGCCAAGCATCTAACGGTTTGTTCCGGCAGCCTCACTTGTGAGTCAGTGTATAGTCACTTATAATTGTCCATTATGTTTGTATTAACTTCACTGTTTTCTTTTCTTTGTGTATGTGCCTAACTCTTTCTGTTAATAAATTTATCTTTATCTTTAGTTCTATACTAGACTAGGGGTGCTTTACCATCTTCGAACACACCTGCACTTAACATCTGGTGAGCAGTGGTCAAACACCTTGATTTTTCATTATATCCTTGAAAATATCTAAATACACTGGCCAATACACAAATTGCGACGCTAAAAACGAAGAAAGAAGATGCGTTTTTCTGTTTTGTCCTTTTTTCGCGCTTAAACGGAAACGGAATAGCGTGATTTTTCGCATATGGCGAGAATTGTTTTTTATTATCCTAAAAAAAGGGTTTATGTGAAATCGCGAAAGGGGAAATCTTGAGGCGCAACATGTTTTTGTGAAAAATATATATTCATCTAATCTAGCGAACATGCCCAGCTACTGATATCAAACTCGGGACTACCTACTCTACTCAAACCAACCTACGCATCTTGTACGCCTACTCAATGACGTAGTGTTTTTTAAATGCCATTATCTTATGCTGAGTCAATGTCATTATTGGTTTTCTAAGAATAATTTACCTGAAGTTCTACCTGATTGAATTCCAGGCGAAATCGGCTGATCGGTGTTCTGTTTGCGAGCTCTATAAAGTTACTATTTCAGCTTATTTCATAGAAATATTTTTTTTTTATTTTTCTTTTTTTTTGTGAGTTGAGGCAAAATTAAAAATGTACCGAATGTACCGAATGTAAAAAAAATAATTGTAAAAAGACTTTGTGGCGTGATTATTTATTTACTAGATTTTAGCTGCTTTAGTTACTCTTGCGATTTCAGATTTTTTTTTTTATGACCATAATTTTTAATTTTAGTATTATAATTAAATGTTAGTGTAAAAAAATAGTGTGTTCTTTCCGCGCTTACAGCGCATTGTCACAGAATAAGCAATTGAAATGACTAAATCTGCGGTTCTGTGACGCTTACAATAGCCGGCGCGCATTATCACTTATAATACCACAAGAGCTTCAAAATTATCGGGTATTTCCCGATAGGTTCGTTGCAAACAAATGAAGGAGTCAAGTTTTTCAGGTTAAAAAATCACGAGCGCGAAGAAGCGCGAGTGATTTTTTAACCTGAAAAACTTGACGACTTTATTTGTTTGCAGGGAACCTTGAGGGAAATGCCAGATAATTTTGAAGCTCGTGTGGTATTCGGGGGATTATTTTTCCGTCCCAAATGTCGGCCAATAGAATTCGGTATGTAAAGAAAAAAAATACTTTGCTGATTCCAAAACCATTTCGAAATATTACATTCCTGTACATGATTTTTCCGTTTAAAACTCTTTAAACTATGAGACGGGGTTTATTTTAATAAAATACATAAAATAAATTTGACTTTCAATTAACTTCTAATGACGTCATGTCCTTGGCTGTATAAGGATTCTTTCAGTGCCTAAAAAAGGTGCACATATTTTACATATTCAGCCAATGTTATGACGTCATAACTATAAAAAGTTTGAAAATGTATTAGAATTAAACTACCGCATAGAAAGCCAAAATATTCAAATTAGTTTCATAAAATAAAGTTTACTATCAGTAAAAAATATAAAATAAATACAAAAAAAAAACTTTACATACCGAATTGCACCTTTCGACGTCACGTGGTACAACGAGAAAATTTTCAAAAAATTATCAGTATAATACCATGTAGGTTGTACCACGTGACGTCGAATGGTGCAATTCTATTGGTCGATATTTGGGTCGGAAAAATAATCACTTATAATACCACAAGAGCTTCAAAATTATCGGGTATTTCCCGATAGGTTCGTTGCAAACAAATGAAGGAGTCAAGTTTTTCAGGTTAAAAAATCACGAGCGCGAAGAAGCGCGAGTGATTTTTTAACCTGAAAAACTTGACGACTTTATTTGTTTGCAGGGAACCCTGAGGGAAATGCCAGATAATTTTGAAGCTCGTGTGGTATTCGGGGGATTATTTTTCCGTCCCAAATGTCGGCCAATAGAATTGCACCATTCGACGTCACGTGGTACAACGAGAAAATTTTCAAAAAATTATCAGTATAATACCATGTAGGTTGTACCACGTGACGTCGAATGGTGCAATTCTATTGGTCGATATTTGGGTCGGAAAAATAATCAAAATTATTTATATTAAATTATCAGAAGATAAGAAATTCGGTAACAAAATTATGAAGTTCGTTTTTCAGAAAAATAATAGGTTATATCCGTCCTCAAGAAATATGTTTTTTTATTATTCATTATTCCCAATAGGTTTGCATTTGACCACATTTGCCTGATGTTAAGCATAGATCACGCTTACCTAGAAGAAACCTATTTATTCAGGATTTGAAGACACCCATATTGTTACCTTGCATTGGATAGAGAGTTCCACAATATCGCTGTGCGAATAAATATGTGCAATTAAAACGCTTTGCTTATAATTATTTTTATTTTTTTTTTATTTTTTTATTATTCTAATTGTCATTTAGTTTTTAACCATAATAGGTAAGTACTATAGTTAGGATTAGGATATAGATCAGGATTTCATGCGAGTGTGGTTTGACACCGTTCGCAATCAAACTGTTGAAGCCAAAAGCTATACATAAACATGAAATTGCCATCTAGGTCTAAACAATAACAGTTTGGAAACTCGACAAGCGAACAATCGAGGCCGACTAAGTTTTGACATCCCATCGCGAGTGCATTAGCGTAGGCCTGAAAGCGAACATGCCCCGGATACGTCATATTATAATAGAAACTGGCACAAACTGTTTAATTAGCTTTAGCACGATATTGCCGCTTGCTCTAAACTATTGTATACTTAGAAACTCATGATACGATATACGTACGCCAATCAGCCCTAATAACGCCTATGAGTACATGGCGAAATATAGTTACTTCCTTTGTGTCCCCCGTTGGTTCTTATTAGCGTCATGGGCGCTAAAAGCCTACTTCAGACTGCTTATTTTGTGTACTAACATTTCAAATGGCAAATTATGTAACTATACGTCTAAAGTATAATTCTCTGTCTGCGTTTGTCTGTAGGTAATCTATATTTATCTTTGGAAGCTGACGTGTTTTGATACATATTTGTTTTATTTATGCTGAATTACTCACGTTTAATTATAAGCAAAATAGCAAGAAGAGAGCGAAAGGTGTGCGATGCAAGACGGGGCCGCGCGCGCGCTGTACTCAGCTTTGACTCCATGATGAAGGCCACCGGATGTGGTCGAAACTAGTCGAAGTTTTCGATACAATTGAAACATGAGTAATTCCGCATAAGTAAAACAAAAATGGACTCTATATTCCCCATAATCTATCAAAATAAAAAGTCTATCTGCATAAACCGATCCCTGTGAAATTGTTTTCCAATAAAGACAGGCATTTATAAAACAGCCAATCGTTTTTACGGGTTTATTAGTTAGGTATAAAACTACGATTTCTAGGAAGGTTACTTAAAATTAATAATCTGTTTTTTGCTAAATATTTTTTCTACTCTACAGAGTCTACTGTCCAATAGAATTGAGTATAAATGGAAAAGAAAGTTTTCTAAAGTAAATCTAAAGAGAGAAACCTGTAGGGAGGTAGCTAATCTAATGGATTAACAGAACCTTGAGCCTCGCTTAAGGGGAAAACTCATGAGGAAATTCTAAAAATAAATTAGCCAATAAAATAAAATAAAAATTACGAGCGTAATTATGATAGTAGAATATATTATTTTATTAGTAGATACCTACATACTCGTAGTATCTAATACGTGAAGCTTTGAATATAACAATTCGATAGACATACAGCCATACATACATATGTGACGTGTCTTGTTTGATTGATTTATTTATTTATTTTATTTTGAACTAATACATTTATTACTCTTTATTGTCCACACTAAAGATTACATACACAATAAAATACAAACATAATAGATATAACAACTGGCGACCTTATCGTTCATCGATGTCTTCCAGGCAACCTTAAGACGGAAAGGATTAAAGGAGGAAAAAGACGGGTGTGTCAATAACGAGGACATATACATAATACGTATATACCTATAGGAGAACACATAACTATTACATGAAAATACATTCCAATAATAATATCTTCTATTTTTTTTAAATGTAATAGTAATGAGCCGAACGAGACGTAAGAGATGACGCCTGTCCATGACCATTGCAGCGATACACAGAACTTTGTGTAGTAAAACAATGTTCAAGGCATCACTGCTTTGGTACTCATTACTTTAAGACTTACGATGGTTAGTCTCAACAGCCAACCATACCTACCAATACCTATAAGTACCAAATACCTGTTACTATACCTATATATAGCTATAAGTTTTTTCTTTGTTTTATGTTTATTGTTGTCTATTGTCTATTTTGTAGTAGTAGCAGAAATAATTTCGGCAATGTACGTACCTAAGCGGAAACCATATCTTTCCTACATTTCCTATCGAATACGTAGGTACATTAGATTTCTGTTTCGCATTTTTTTTCGTTTAAGTGCAGGTATTTTTTTATTAGCTAGTTACCTACAAACACCTTGCAGGCGTTTTTTTTTGCTTTTACAAGTAATAATTCTAAAATAACGTTAAATTACTTGGCTTTATGGAATGTAGTTTAATTTTGAAAAATATATATAATTTTCGAGGTAGGTACTTATAATTCCGATTAGTTGTTAATGGTATTAACATCTCCGTGAGAAAGTCTAAATATAGCATTGTTAGTGCAGAGCAACATTTGTCTTCTGAATGAATATTCATTATTGAACTTTAACTCGACAGGATATTTCAATTAAACTGATTCCAGTATTTCGAGTCATTATGTTGTATGCGGGCAAGGGGAGCTATATTGGAGTCTTGATTCTTTTTCAATTAGTCTCGAGATTTCGGTCGAATCACTAAACAAACGAGTAACTTTTTTTAATGGCTGACAGGCTAAGTGTTTGACCACAGCTCATCTGATGTTAAGTGACGGTGTGATCAAAGACGGGAAACACACCTAGCATGGAATGGAACTGGCTCTCAAGTGAGAACAGCGTTGCCAGTTTTTTTTTTGCCAAGTCGGGATTTTGCAAATTTTTGAGTGAAAAAAACCGGGATTCTTTCGTCGAAAGCGGGACATAGCTCAAGTTGGGTAGCTCAAGCTCATTGTTGGGGTTTGAGCCCACGCCGTTCGGCGTGTGAACTAGTCGCGCTAACCACCGTGCCATCATCGCTAGCGCTACAAAAGCGTGCATGGAAAAAATATATATTCACATATCGCTCTCCCACACATTATATTTTGCATAGCTAGAGTGACGTTTTTATAGGAAGGTGGATCCCAGAACTGCCATAAAAATTGGGACCTTTCGTGGGGCACTGGGATTTACATCCTAGCGATAAATAAGGGAATGGATTGTGGGATGCTTATCGCAGTATTTTATAGAGCTGATCTTTTCCAAGGTGACATGATCCATAGCTTCAATTATTTACCGTGACATATCGTTACGTGAGGAAGACAAAAATATATGAAAAATAATAAATTAAATTACTGAAAACAAGTATAGCATTTTTAATTATACTTTTTATTTTTATACCTAACCATACAATATAGTTTATGAACTATTTTTCTAATGTAATATGTATGATGATACTCTTATTATAAATCTCGACTATCTACTTTATCAATAAAAATATCTTATCTCATAGAAAAAACTTTAAAAGTTGGAATCTTTTAGTTTAGGTATACTTATTCTACACTCTCAATACAATTTATTAATGCACATTAATAACGAGAACTTATCTTCTTTAACCATATTGTGAATTCAAAGCTATCCCGGGTGGAATCAACTTTTCAATAATGTTTGTTCGCTAACATAACGGATAGTTCCCCAGTAAGTACTGTACAAAGAAGTTCCCGGGTCCCGTACCTACTGTCGACGCAAATGAAGTAAACTTGGATGCTATTGCTTTCTTGGGGAAAGCTTTCAGAGAATTCAGACAGTTTTATTGAAACTATGGAGCCTATTGTTCTTATTTATATCGGTATTCCTGTTTGCTTTCATGTCTTTTTTCTTTTGTAAGTGCTAAAGTAGACGAGCTAAGAATCCATTTTGTAGAACTTATCTTCTTGTTTGGGCGGAAGCGAGTTTTTGCATCCTTTTATGAGTTACTGTGTCTATTTTTCATCATCATCAGCCTATCGTAGTCCACTGCTGGGCCTCTCGCCATACACGCTACTCAATCCATTCTTTTAATTTATAGATATGAATCCAAAACCCCGTACGAAACAATTTGAATCTACTTTTATTATTCGAACGGCTAAAGGGTGAAATACGTTACCCGAGTGGGTGTTTCCTGATAGATACAATCTGGGTGTCTTCAAGTCGAGAGTGAATCGGTATCGGTAGGCAAGCGTGCTCCATCGTGGATCGCATCTTCACTTAGCATCAGGTGAGATGGCGATTAAACGTTAGCCTATAATCCGTAAAAAAAAATATGAATAACGAATATGGCGCCTTCTAACATTGCCGCCCGGGCGAGATACCCCGGCTGTTGTTAGTATGCTTTCTTGTGCTACAATCATTTTTACGCATTGTTACTGCAGAGTCTGTATGAGAAACTGTAGGTATATTATTATTACCTGCAAACTCTCGGGAAATCTCTCTACGTACGTAGGTGGCACCTGATTTATCAGTTGAAAATATAAGAGATATACAAAGACACAGCCCCAAGCTAGCGCCGCAAAATCATAACATACGCAAATGGCGACATATGTGGGATTCTCCGACAATCCGACTAACCAGACATTCGCAATAAAAACTCCATTCGGGTCACAATAAACGCAAAAATACACTCAACTTATATATCCGAAAAATATTGTGCTTTATTAAATGTTGGCGCTTTATTACACGACAGTAAAGATTAAAATGGTATGCCGGAGACGTTATTGTTAAGTTGTATTTATTGTACAATCGGCGGTTTCCGCAAGCCCGTGTCGACATGTGCGCGAAAGGGTTATCTAAGGGTTAGGACACCGTTGTTTTCTTTATGGTTTTGCTAAACAAAGGGCAGAGGGCAAGGGGTAACAAGTTCGCGCCTACCGCCCGCTGGGACCGCACTGCGCTTTTTTACCCAAAAAGTGGATTATGTTATGTTAATAATTTTGATATCTTTATTTAGTCACATGAAGGGTTCGTTTGTGACCGCTATCTGAAAATAAATTCAATATTCCATTTTGGAACGATAAATATTGTAGGAGTTTTTTGTGTTCACAATCTGTCATAAATATTAAAATGGGAAATTCGAATAAAGTAGTAACTGTTCAAAATTAATGCTCACAGCTATGCACTTGTTCGTCCAGATCCAGTTCACAATGGATTGAATTCAATATACATTACACTTTCTCATCGTTAACATACAAAAAAATCGTTCTTATGTCCATAGCTTAGAGTTGTTAATTTAAAAATTACGGATAATGTTGCCAGATTAAAGCTATACAAAGTTGGCTGACAAGTGGCACTTATAACAATTGAATTTTTGAAATAGTTCATGATACCCCTCCGATATGTTTTTTAACAAATGTCGCGGTGAATTATCCGAACGTTAATGATAGCGGTTTCATGACTGCGGGGAGGTCACGCCATATTGGGACACTTTAAAAAACTCATCCGTAAATTAAATGTAATTGTTCGCTTGTTAGCCAAATCGAGGGGAGACGCGGGAGATTTTATTTTTATTTCATGCGGTTGGAATATGCATCCTGATCTTTAACGGTCAAATAGTGATGTGCTTATTTCATCACCATGTGTAATGATTCCTAAGTATTAAGTATATAGTAGACAGGTAGAAAGGTACTTTATGTTACTAGGATGATCAGGTACAGTCTTTTTGAGAATACTTAGGTAAGTGTTGATTATTTTTTTGATCTTGACTTTAATTGTGTGTTTAACATTATAAAGAGTTTGCAATGTACTAGATACCTATAGTAAATTGCAAACTCTTTATAATGAAATATAAAGGTGCATTGCTATAGTTTTATGAAGTAAAAAAAACAACCGAATCTTGCTATCATAATAATTTTAATATTCCTGAAGTAGGTTGATGACTTAATAAATGTTTCCGCAGTTTAGTTTATACTATATTTTAGGCTAGTTAAAAACGTTTAATTGTAATTAAACGTCTGTTTATTTATTAACTGTTAGGTAAATAAAAACACAAAAAAGATTCCATGCCAGCATGTACTAGAGTCGCAAGCGCGGGATGAAAATCATAATAAAAATCGTCTATTGTATTTCTACGTTCGAAACACATTGTCCGTCAATGATAAGCAAATAAGGGCATAATCCCTACACGCCACGAGACAAGGGCTTTTTACGACGGTCCAGTCATGGCATAAGGTGCGAATGGCCCAATTTGCTGTCCATTCAGTAACACATATAAAAGATGTACCCCATGGACCGTGCAGACCCCACTTGACCCTCGCATGTGCATAAATTATGCATAATCATCGGTGATATAGATTGACACTTCAGATGTGAATTAATGTTCTAGTTCTTTTTTTCGTATTGGAACAAAATCATTTACCGCTTCAGATGCGTCGCTTATAGTATTAATTTAGTATAATTTGTATATTAACTAAACCAGTGAAAATGTTTATTAATCATATTCTGGACTGGATTTTTTTAGTCAACCCATTTGAAATATTTTAATTGACATATTTAATTTTATATAAAATAAACTTTACATCCATTAACCAACTCGGTGAAGGTCGTTCTATACTGGGATCCTATACTATAGCTATTGTTACAGCTAGTCTAGGTAGGTGCAAGATTTTTGTTTTACTTATTGGGGATATTTTTATTTACGATGAAATTTAAAATGGTGATGGCATATTTATTTTTGGGGATTACTCATGTTTATGTGGTTGAAAGTAAAGTCGGTGTATTTGATATAATTGAACGTGAGTAATACAATCAAAATCACGTTAGTTTCTATAGGTGCAAGGTACTTCGGAGTAGGCGTACGTCTTAGTTATCAGGTATAAACTAGGTGGTATAAAGGTATACAGGCATTAATATATAATTATATAAGTCTTCGAGTTTATATACCCGCAAACAAAATAACTAGAAAGTACCTGAGTCCAAGGAAAGGAGCTAAATGTAAACCAGCGTTGCAAGAACAATCTTACGCGATAAAGCTTATTCTGCCCGCATTGTCAAAATGCTTCAAGTATGTCTTTTTTTGATCATATATTTGTACATTTTTTATTGTATTGTAATCGTCTTTAATTTGACCATAATGTCCTATTTATTTTTTTCTCTATTTATGTGGCAACAACAGTATTGTCAACATTACATATAAGTACAACGTGATTACTATAATATATTTTTTTTGTAAAAGTAAGTGGCGAGTACAATTAAATTGCTTTGTACTTGTAAGTTAACGTGTGTTAGGATCACTTCCAACTTGATTTTGTAATGTGTCTTTAAACTTATTCACTTCATTGCTGTAGTAGGATTTTTCTACATCTTGTATGTCGAGAAATCTTTGCAATATTTTGTATGTAATTAGGTCTTTTTTAATTTAATTTACATTATCAAATTGTAAGTTTTTTTTTATTTATACCTTACAAAATTACAAGACCGATATTTGAAATCGGAACGTAAGTAAGACATTTCAATATTTTTTTTAAATTCTAAAATTGTTTTAAATAATTTTTTTTTTAAGGCTGACAATTTTTTTTTTTTTATGGTTGACAGGCTAGGTGTTTGACCACAGCTCACCTGATGTTAAGTGAAGGCGTGGTCGAAGATGGTAAAGCACACCTAGCCTGGAATGGAACTGGCTCTCAAGTGAGGCTGCCGGAACACACCGTTAGATGCTTGGCGTCAGATTTTCAACTTGAATTATATTTATTTGACTAGATATTAAGTGCCGGTGTGGTCATGATGGTCAGATGATAAACACACCTAGCCCGGAATGGAACTGGCTGAAAGCGAGGCTGCCGGAACACCGTTAAGTACTTAGCGGCATATTTTCAACTGGAAGATGGTAGCTAGCCACCCGAATACCAGAAATTGCCTAACCATCATAAATTATAGTCAAATCTCACTGCTCTACTGATCATAAGAGTTTAGTTATTATGTAAGATATAAAGCAGGTAGTACAGTGTATAGTTTTCATCAGAAAATGCTCCATTATGCTTCGTAGGTCATTATTGCGATATGAAAGGAGATCGCGGTCGACAGTTTAGCTTTTTTTTAATTAAAATGAAGAGTGGCGCCGTCCGCGAATCTTGTTTATGTGGAAATAATGAGATTTATTCATCCATGAATTACTTATCTGAGTCGATTGTAAGGGAACGCTTGTAATGTTATTGAGAGTTGTGTCCTTTGTTTACGTTCACGTTATCACAGCCAAATAATTCTTGAAATGAAATTCGGAACGAAGATTTCCCAGCATCAACATTTAGACTTATAGAATATAGATAGTTATAAACTATTTATTGTGTTTACTGTTCACCAACAATAGAAAAAAAGTATAGAATACAAAAAAATCATATGAGCTAGTGCCACAAGTGACGGCCTTATCGCTAAGAGCGATCTTTTCCAGGCAACCGAGAATGGAAAACACGATATATTTTAGAACCGACGGGAGATATTGTTACACTATTAAGTATATACTTATCTTTATCGGAAAAAAAATTGCGTTCTTTGTCTATCTCTGTATAAAAATGGTTGAGACTTGGTGTTAAACTAGTGATGTAGTGATGATTGCGCAGTGGTTAGCGCGGCCGGATAGCACGCCGAGAGGCGTGGGTTGAAATCCTAACAATAAGCTTTGAGCTGCGCGTGCGGTGGTTAGGTATTTTTTAATGCTCGGCTAGCTTGCTATTATCCACGACCTGAAACGTGCCGACAAGCTAAAAAAGTAGTAATAGTATGTTCCTCACATCCAGTTGCATTCCAGACGATGCGCGTCTTCGATCACGTCATCACTGTAGTCAAACATCAAGCCTCTCTCCATAAAAAAGCTAATATTAACTCACTATTCCACTAATACTATAAATGTGAAAGTTTGGATGGATGGATAGATGTTTGTTACTCTTTCACGCAAAAACTACTGCACGGATTTAGTTAAAATTTGGTATGGAGCTGAGAAAAACACATTACAACAATTTTATCCCAAAAATATGTAGCGGGTAACACCGCGGGGTGCAGCTAGTTATTCATAAAATGTTGTAATTTTATTTACTCCACATATAATGAAGGATAAATAATTCTTTTTTGTAGGCTTTTCAAATTTGAATAGAACATTTGCACCTGAGCTATATTAGAGGGCCAACCTCATTAGATAAACAAATTCTAACGTTACTCAAATGGTGTTTTGTGTGGAGATTACAACCCCAAACGATTGACGGTTTTTGAGGAGATTAAATATGCACGATCGCATTAGATACGCCACTTAAAAAGGTCCAATTTCTGGGGGAAAACTGCGATTTTTTTGTGATAACAATGTATTGTTACACTAATGCCGAAAACGAACTAAATATCTGAATTTTGGTATGCTGTTAATAGTATACGAGAATTTTTTCATCCATTGTAAGACTTATATTCTTACAGCATAAAGTCGATTTTACCTGTATTAGCAAACACCTCTTTCACTTTTTTTTTAATGCTGTCATTTCGTTTCTATGCAAAAATTCATCAAATGATTTTATTTTTTCTATGTTACCTTATATAAAGACATTTCTTACAGCGCCATTTAGCCTCAAACCAAGCAAAGCTTGTACTATGGGAATCAGATAACTGATAGAATACTTGCATAATTTTTTTAATAAATATTAATAAAAAATTAATAAGTGAAACCTAGAACATTACACACAGCGCCATCTAACCCCAAACTAAGCTAAGCTTGTGCTATGGAAGACAGATAACTAATAGAATACTTTTTTTTTTTTGTAAATACATACTTATAATACATACAGTACATCCAGACACAGAACAAACATTTGTTTATAAAACGCTTGTCCTGGGTGGGAATCGAACCCACGCCCTTCAGCTCTTGGAGCAGACATACTACTAATGAACCAACAGGGCTATCAAACCATACCATAGAATGGTGGTGACCATTCTATGCTTTTTCATGATATTTTCCTTGTCCGGCAGCTCATAGTTGGGATATCAACCCACGCAGCCGGCGAGTAAAGCGACCGCGCTACCCACTGAACTATCATCGCTAAAATGTTTGACTTGATACAATTCATGATTGATGATTTATGACATTAGAGGGAAAGCTTAAATTTACGGCAAATTTTTTCGTGAGTATTTTTAAGATATATTGTTGGTTTGCTAACGATTGTACATTTGTAACGGGATTGTAGGTTAGCCTTACCTATAACCTCCTACACCTCTGTGACAGCGTAGGAGTCGAGTGTCAACTGCCCTAAGGGCTTAGAATATTTTAGATAAAGGTCACGGTCGAAAGGTATTAAACTAAGTCAATTACTGTTCATTGTTTGTCAAATTTATGAATTAGATTTGAATAGCGGAGCCACGCTACATTAAGGGCCAAGTCCTCGACCGTGGGAACTTCTGCGTGAACACCTACATTGATATTTTCCACTCACACAGACGTACATACGTCTGACGTTAGATTTGAATACATTGACGTCACGCTAAAATAGATAAGGAGAGTTAAATTACTATAGCCACGAGCAAGAAGGAGACAGAATGTTTATTCCTATTGCCGGAAGCGGATTTTACATTGATTATCTGTTACATTATGACAGAAGTTTTTTTTTTGTTTTGGCATCGCGTTTTGAATATTTGCCAGTGTGAAGTGTCAAATACAAAACGGGCGGGAAGCATGCGCGCGGTGCTCGGTACCGCCGCCACCGCGCGCCCTCTCGTGACGTGCTATACACGACCACGAGACTCGTGACGTTAGATTGTCAGATTCAGAGATTCTCGATGGTTTGTAGCGCCTACCAAAATAAAACAGCAACAGACGTAACGCAGAAAAGAGATTTTCAGCAGGCACTATCAGAAATTTTCATCAAACTATCCGTACTTATCTGCTAATAGAATAAACAAAACGTACAATAAAAGGTCTAAGCCTTAAAATGTATCTGCATCAAAGTTAGCATCTATAAAATTGCGCCTTTCCTATAATTATTTTGATGTCAAGATTACGGATTAAAAATAATTTGGCCATATTCTATTTCATAATTTCAAGAAACGAAAAGCGTTTGAAACTATTTTTTCTCCAAGCATAATAATTCAGGATATGTACTATAGTATTCATTAATTTCAAACTTCCACATGATGTATAACGGCACAAAAATGTTGACAAAAACACATCGATTGCCTTATTTCACAAGACTTGCCCGTTAAGGATCCTTGTAGGTACCTATCTACCTTTCACTATCTCTACATGTTTAGGATAAACAGATTCCTTATTACTTATCTATGCGGTTTTTTTTTCTTTATTTTTGGCGTCGCACTTTGTGCTTTTGCAAGTACCTACATATTTTAAATTAAATCAAGTGTTAGCTTAAACACGAAAAGTTGTGTTTTACACCATTATATCACTTTGCCACACTCGTTTACATACAAAAGGTTCTCAAGTCGACGCGTTTTATTTAAATGTAATAATATGTAATTGAATACATTTCATTCAGCTGTACAGCAGCAAGTAATGAGAACAAGATATACGGTATTACAATGTTAACATAAATTTTTTGTAGCGATGACAGCTCAGTGCTTAGCATGGTCGCTTCATTCGCCGGAGTGCGTGGGTTAAAATCGCAGCAATGAGCTTGAGCAGCTGCTGTAGGAAAACATCGTGAGGAAACCATAGCATGGTGGTAGGGTAGGTACTTTATAGTACTCGGTCTATTTCACCAAACCTCACGCATTCCTCCTTCAAATAAAGGTTTTAGTGAACTAAATGGCGTTGAAAACATTCAAGTTAAAATAAATTGTATTGTTTGTAGTGTGAGCGTGCCAGGGTACGCGGGCGGGCTGGCGGCAGCGCTGCCGGGCGGTGGCGCAGCGGCGTGGGAGCGGCTAGGCGCGGAGCTGGTTCTCACGGCGCTGGTGGCCGCGGCGCACGGCGCAGCGCGCGACCGCCGCTGGGCCGGCTCCTCGCCCGCGCTTCTCGGCGCCGCCTACACTGCTGCCTCCTTCGTTTCAGTTAGTACCTTTGTAATCTCCTATCTACATGCAGCGACATCTATCCGACAACGCGGAAACAGTAAACATGCACTGCGATTAGCAATGAAAGGATTCTACAATAGATTGGACCAGTGCAAATTTACGACACAAGTTTTAGAAATATGTGCACAAATCTCATTTCAATAATAAAACTAAGCCTCGACATAGAGTATGTAATATTGTACATACATCACCTATACCTACGTACTCGTATAATTATAAAAAAAAAACTTTACTACGGAAAATCGGGCCTATATATGCGTGTGTTTTGGACTATTTTGTTTTGCTTTAATGTTAGTCACTAGTAAATAGTGAAACCTAAAAACAAAAGATGGCGCTTTTTTGAGTTCATTTTCGTGTCTTCGTGGCGACCTCAACTTCACTATCTCTATTTACAACCATAGTATGATTTTATGTTGTATATAAGCATTCCAATATCTAATCGATCAAGGCACACTTGTATTTTGTATTGAAGAAGTTACGTATAAAGTTTATTTGAAATCCATTCACCAAAAATGAATGCCGGACAGAGATGAATCTCGATGGAATCGGATGGCCTCAATACAGTTCCTGGGTTATTGTGGCCCTTCACGGCGTCTATTCTATCTTATTGTATAGGCTGTATTCGTTCTACCTGCTTTTGTTCGTAGCGACAGCTGCTGCCCGCGTCTGCTGGTACAAAAGACACACAAAAAATACACACCTACGCAATTTTATAAGATTTTAATGCCACCTGCTTACGCGAATCTATAGAACACGTTCTGTAATTATGAATTTAATGCTTTGGATGGCCATATGGATGGTTATTTTTAGCCGAAAAACCTTAAGAATCAGTATCTCGTAAGTATTTTTTGAAGTGACATTATTTAGTGGCACCTGTTTTTTTTCGCTTACGACATGAGATAGGTTCCTATAATTATGTATATGCTATAGGATACGAATGTCTGCATTTATTGAATATGAGATATAATCGTTAGTTGAGATTAGTCCTACGTAAGTCCATATATACCTATTAATAGAAAAAAACGAACATTGCGGATCGAATATCATGTTCGGCTCGTAGGACCAGGAAGAAGTAGGGTGCTTACCTCCTTTGCTCCGTCGAATGTTAGTCTAACTAACTTAGATAGGTATACCTACGGTTTAATGAAGTTAATATAATTATATAGTTCGTCACACCACCATCGTCTAGGTCAACCCTGAGGTCGTTTTAATTTTGGCGTTCAAACTGTGGTGACCTTTGCCCAACGGTCGTTTGACCACCACAGCCGAGGCTTGTCAAAGCCGAGATTGAATGACAGGGCAGTTTGGAAGTAGGAAAGGGAGGCATTTGCGCAGTAGTGGGACACTAGAGGCTGAAAAAAAATGTAAGTACATATGTTATACCTAAGTCAATTTTGGATGAATTGGGAATTATGCTTGTACCTACGAAGCATTTTCTGTTCTACACTAACCAAAACTACATTTTTGTTTTATTTATGCGAGATTACTCACGTTTAATTATATCGGATGCTATCGGTACCTATCGAGAATATATGTATACATATATCGGTATCGCGCCGAACTCGTATCATATGCATAGAAAGAAGGGATATTTAATTGTAGATGCTGACGCTAATCCTGGTGAAATCGCTGCGCACGTAGTTCCTGCTGTCGCCTTACATTAAGTTGTCTTCCCGCAGATGCCGTCACTGAACCCGGCGCGGTCGCTGGGCCCGTCGTTCGTGCTGTCGCGGTGGGAAGCGCACTGGGTTTGCTGGGTGGGCGGCTTAGGCGGCGGAGCGTTGGCCGGCCTGGCGCGCGAGTGGTGTGGCCGGCGGCCTGCTTCTCGCGCCTCGTCCCGCCGAGACCTGGATGAACTCGACAAGCCTACGTTCGCGCACTACCGGCCCACGTACTGCGCCGCCGCACCGCGGCCCGACACCGCCGAGCCGCTGTACTCTGGCACCAAGTCGCTCTACTGCCGCTCGCCGCCGCCCGCTAGACATCACACCCTACACAGGTTACCGTACTTTTATATACCATCCCACTACTGGGAGCAGACCTCTTCTCATTATCGGAACGTCGTATTCCACCACGCTGGCTAAATATGGGTCGGCACACTTCGAAACATCTTTGAAAACATTTGAAGCCACGAGTTGGGAGATTGCCTGTCTGCGACTCAAAGGAAATCAAGATTCAAATGCAACGACACGCACATCTGTTGTTTCTAAAGAAAACAATCGTAAGGAAACCTGCATTGTTTGAAATTTTAAATGTGTTAATCTACACTATAATATTACAAAGAGGAAAGATTTGTATCTTTGGATATTTGTATGTTTGTAACGAATAAACTCAAAATCTACGACCAATTTCTAAAATTCTTTCACCATTAGAATGCTACATTTTCGGTTAGTTACATAGATAGGCTATATTTATTACAAGAATTTAATTAAAAAATAAATGTCCACCCGTGCGATGCCGGGACAGGCCGCTAGTAGCTTATATACCTTCTTGTCACAAAACAAATAGAAGTGCAGACGTAACGTCGAATTTGTCTGAAGCCAGTTGTTTGAACAAGTGTTTTATTAATGTTTGTTGATTAAAATCGGCGTAGTTTTGATTACATTTTCTGTATGTGGAATAAATTTAAGTAATTTTACTTTAACATCACCTTTCCCATATATTTCAGATCACAGTCTGTGTACAGCAAGGGGAGCTCGGTGACGACCAGCGGCACGGGTGTGGGCGCGGGCGGCGGGGGGGTTGTGCCGGCGCAGTCGCTGGTGCTGCGACCGCACGCACACACGCACACACTCGCGCACGCACAGAACACACACAACGCACAGCGAGACCCGCCTTACGGCACCACCAATGGCGTCCGACCCGGACCCGCCGGTCAGTACCATACATAACTTTGGCTCTAACTAGATTGTTCTTGAACAAACAACCAACTTACGCAATTCATTTCCAGTACTACAATAAGTATCTACCTACTAATTCAATTTTGAAAAGGTTTTCAGAATATGCTAACAAACCATAAAACCTAGTAATAATCTACTAGAGATTACTGTCATAAGTGTAACGAATATTCTTTCATAAATATTACGAAAATCTACATTTTTATCATTGCTCGTCTATATTTTCCATCGTAAGTATTTTGAAACAAAACAAAAATGATTTCCTAAAAATTCGTAGAATAAAGGAATGTGTTGTGTGGCAGGCGCGGCGGTGAGCGAGCGTCGCGAGTCAGTGTACAGCGCGGGCGCGGGCGCGAGTGCAGGCCCGGCGGCGGGACGCCGTATGCCCGAAGACGCGTACGGCACGTACTCGCGCGCGCCGCCCTACCGCGCGCACCCGCAGGAGCACTACTAGCGACGCGCCTCGCAGCACAACATTGCGCTGCTCTTCGACGTATAAACTTTATTAACTCTCATCTTTACGATGAAATGGTGTCAAATTCAGAAAACCGCGAAGATGACTGAGAATATATGTAGTTTTTGTGAACGGGCGATAAAGAACTGCTTGTGACAGATACATACAGTATTAATAGAAACGTCGGTGGATTGATCTTTTCAGAGGCATTCCTATCAGGCTACTCTCTTACGCAGTGTGTTGGATATTTGTGTCACGGAATTTCCTGATACTCATAACTGTAAAGCTTCGGAGTTATGGACTATTTTGATGTGTGATGTAGCTGGTGAAATTGGAATTATAAACTATTGATGTGGTCTTTCATCAGATACTATTAGTGTGCTAAAATTCTAAGACATTTAGCCAAAGTGAACACAACGATCCTTTAACAATAAGTAGTAATATTAGATTTATTCTTGTTTTTTAATAATGAAGTTTACGGGTAATAATAAAACGTAACACTACAAATGATATAAAACAAAATCTATTCTTCAACTTAGGTACTCATGTTACTACTACCGGAGTAGTTAGGTATTTACTGATGTCATTCACGTTCTAACTTAAACGCTAATCGCCTCGCTTGTAAATGTAGTCTAGGTACGATCAGGAAGTGTTCAGAGTTTATGTCGAGGGTAATTGTAATTTTATCCTACTTGGATCGCAATATAATCTTAACTTAATTGGATAAAATTTTGGGAAATGGGAAATCTCCAATGAGTAAACAAAAAGATTATAGAATAAAAATAGATAAACAGACGATAATATGACTATATCCAATTGAGTACATAATATTTAGTCGGATTGTTAGACGCGTAATATAGTTCTATCTGGGAAAAATTATGCAATAGCACTTTTTTGACACGGAATTTCTGTTTGGCTATGTGGACCAAATAAATGCCAAAGTTTGATATAAATCTATAAATATTATTACCAATATAACTAAAGATTATTCAAATTTGTTTAGTTTAAAAGACTTTGCATGTATAGGTACTAAGTAATTTAATACAATTTAAGTTTAATATGTGTAAAAAAATTAAGATATATATAAACATTGTGTGTAACATTTCTTATACTATTGGGTATTTAATTTAGCGCTTCAAGATTACTTCTTCAGTCTTTTATTTCAAGTTTTAATTTTATTCATTTGATAGAAACGAAGTTTATATAAGTTCACGAATACCACAGAATGTGTGTGTGATTAGTTTCCAAGTAAAGGAATTAAGTTTTGATTAACTTATACACAAAAGCATGGATATCAACATGTTCAACAGTGTGTGATATGTTCATAAAACATATAAAGAAACTCGCGAAATCACACATCTAACACACTTTTCGGGAAACAGCATCATCTTGCGGGATAAGTTGCTTAGCGGGACATAACGATCATCGTCTTAGGCCTACTATATGTGCCAAATCAATATAAAAACAGTTACTTATCTTATTATTTATTAAAATAAGCTCACAACACTTGATATCAAAAATAATGTTATATAAAATATTTTATGCTATGGATTTACATTTCCTGTTTGCGTCTCCTTCACAGCTTTCGCTATTGTGCCATATCCGGGAAAATATCCTTGAACTTATTGTAAATACCTATTTAGAATATAAGTCCAGTGTAATGTATACTAAACTTCGTAAGAAACTCAAAATTATTTAAATGTAAATACATTATTGTAAGACTGTAAAATCTTAACAAAATTTTGTCGTTTATCTATATTACAATATTAGATAACTTAGACCTAGAAATTAAAAATTGTCACAAATATAATATTACAATTCGGCGGACATACCGATTTACAAATACATATTTTATAGTAACAAAATTTAATACTCAAAACCACTTACGTAGGTACACAAAATACCATTTTAAACTTCCTAGTAATAAGCTTGTACCTATATCTGCAAGTCAAGTTTACAATCAAGAGAGAAAAATAAATAATATGATTCGCTCTCTAAAACTAAGTATACCTACATTGACTGCACTTGTATCCAAGTTATACAGAATGTATTTGTAGAGGTTTGTATTTACCCATCGACGTAAACCACTTTTCATTAGCTTTGTGGGTGAATTTAAGAAAAAAAATACATCTTTGAAGTGAAACTTCTTTCGATTCGATAATAAGGACGAGAATTATTAAGAACGATACTGTGAACTGAACGACATGACCAGACTTGACCTTCACTTTGTGTGACTTTGACTATGACTTTTTACTTATTTTAATGCAAATAGTACGACGCCAAAAACAAACAGTATGAAATTTGAAAGTCGCGTCTCGTTAGTAACATGAGAGAAAAAAAAGATAAAACGTAGAGAGAGACGGAGAGAGAGAGACTTAGAAAAGTAAGAGAGCTATACTGTATATATGTAGGTATGTATATCTAACTAATAAATTTTGCATACTATAATGGTTAAAACTTGGCGATCTAACTACATAAGCAAACACTTTCTCTCAATGAAAATTGTAACCCATGTTTTATGAAATAAATATTTAAAATGTTAGTTTTTTTATGAAAGAAGTTTCACTTTAAAATCTAAAACAATACAGGTATATTATTTTAATAATCTAGCATTTCACTTCACAATCTGACGAGATGTTAAACAATACATTAACTTTGTTAGTTGTACTTATAAATGATAATAAATAAAAGAACAAGCTTAATTAAAAAACACGAATACTCACAATATTTTTTTTAATTACCCCCACGGAATGATGTAAGTATTGTAACGATAACCCAATACATTTAAGTCTGTTCAAGCATTTAAAAGTTATGGTGAAATAATAAAGCACACATACATAAACCCTAAAAACATTACTACTCCTTTTATGGGCAGTCGTGTAATAAAAGTTTGCGTGTTTACTTAGTTTTGTTTTTTCAAAACATTAACTTGATTAAATTTTGTAATTCTCCAGTCGGTCCAGCGTGGTCGAGTTACAAATACAAAACCCTACCACCATGCCAAGGTTTCCTTCACCGGCAGGTCAAGGTCGTTGTTAGGGTTTGGACACACGCCCTTCGGCATGCGAATCGACCGCTCTAACCACTGAGCTATCACCGCTACAAATCTATCTAGCTATCGCTGTATTGAACTTTCACAAATAACAAGTAGGAAATTGAATGTTTAAATACTAAGACACTTGTGTATGGAAAATGTCTTGTTTATCGTTTGAGCATACCGCCCAACGCGAAGATTCCCGCGGCCGTGGCGGCAAAGTTAGCCGTTAGTTTCCACTTTATCCCGACATACGTTGCTTCAATTTTCTGTAACAAAAATAAATAAATTGTAATATCAGTATCAGTAATCAGTATCAGTATTGTATTGTAATTGTAATTGTAATTGTAATTGTCTATTTTTTGTAATAGTTTTGGGCGATTTCATTAATATGTAAATTGTTGTATTTTATGTAAAAAGTAATGAGACGAACGAGACTCTCCTGATGGTAAGAGATAACGCCTGTCAATGACCATTGCAGCGATACATAGAACTTATAACAAAACAAAGTCCAGGGCATCACTGCTTTGGCACTCATTATTTGCATAAGCAATTATGTGCATAAAAATGGTGGTGTTTTATTCATAAAGTGCCGAATCACAAGCGCTATTGTGGGAAAATGATATAATGTGGTGAAACATGACTTTTCGTGTTTCTTCCAAAACTCCATCGAAGCTTTATAGTAAAGTTGCCACTACTTTACTAAAGCATGACTAGACTTGACTGATACGGACTGGACTTTGACTATAACTATTGCTACGAGGCAACTTATTTAACTTTTGAAACTTGAAAATATAAAATACTTGACACTGGCAAATGCTCAAAATGCGACGCCAATATTAAAGAAAAAAAAAATACCTTGTTTAGATCATTGAGGTAGATGTCCGAGATATGACTTATTCCGTAAATACGGCGCTTCATCTTAAACTGTTCTATAGCAGCTGCCTTGACTAGCGGGTGCCGACTGAACACGGACATGTCGGGGGGGCCCAGTACGTCCAGTACTACATCGCCACCGCCACCGATCCTCGGCGGAGTCATAGTGCGTACATAGTATCTGTGAGCTTCCGTCACCGCTTTCTCGTTCCGCGTATCGTTGTCCTTGTCAAATATCTTATAAATCGATGACAGGCCCTGGAACCGCAAAATTAAATGAATAACATAAACTTTTTTTTTATGTAAAAGTAACGAAACGAACGATACGATCTCCTGATGGTAAGAGATAATGCATGCCCATGATCTTTGCAGCGATACACAGAACTTTGAATAGCAAAACGATGTCCAGGGCATCACTACTTTGGCGCTCATTACTTTGAGACGTTAGATGGTTAGTCTGTGTAAATTGACGTGGTTTTGAAACATTTTTGTTTGTTGTATTCTATTCTATAACTAATTAGTAGTATACCTACCCTCTGCAAGTTGTGCTGGTGTTCGTCTACAGGCAGTTGGGAGGAGGCGCCGTCCCGCCGCTCGTGGAAGTACGCGTTGGCCGCCGTCTGCCCGCGCTTATGCTGCTCGTTCAGGTGGAGCGGGTGCACGCATTGCCAGGCTCCTGGAGTTGCCAATAAATAAATAAAAAACAATTACATCTAAACATGAGATTGACAGCCCTGTCGGTTCATTGGTAGAATGTCTGCCTCAAGAGCTGAAGGGCGTGAAATGAAATGAGATTTATTCACGAAAAATAGGGTTTACATTGGTGTTATTATAATTATATAAGTCATTCCTCCTATTTTGCCGTAACTCGGCATGTGAATTAATTATTGCGGGCGTGGGTTCGATTCCCACCCAAGACAAACTTTGTGGTATGAACAAATGTGGTAGCTAGCCAGCCGAGTACTAGAAAGTATCCTACCACCATGCTAATATACGTTGTATAAACTTATTATGATATGTAAGTTTGATGTAGGTACATAAATGTGTGTGTAAGAGATTGAAACCCTTACTTGTTATACTACCCTGTTGGTTCATTGGTAGCATGTCTGCTTCGAGAGCTGAAGGGCGTGGGTTCGATTCCCACTCAGGACTAACATTTGTGTGACTAACATCGATGTTTATTCTGTGTCTGGGTGTACTGTATGTATTATAAGTATGTATTTACAAAAAAAAAAGTATTTAAGTATTCTATCAGTTATCTGTCTTCCATAGCACAAGCTCTGCTTAGTTTGGGGTCAGATGGCGCTGTGTGTAATGTCCTACGATATTATTTATTTATTTATTAAGTTCTACAGTTCTATTGTTACGCGACTGGAAACGTACCATTCCACAACAGTGACATGATATCCTTGTATACAATTTTCGCATCTTCGACAACCGTCTCGTTATTGGCGTCGTTTATCGCGACAAATTCTTGATGTTGGTCATCCATATACTGGAAAAAAACAATTATGTATTGGCAGGTGCAATGCGAGGATTTGTATCATGTTGATCGGTATTCCACTTTGCAGCCCTACTTATCCACGATTTAAAAAGGACTAAGATTTGCGAACGGTTAGGCAATCAAACATAAAATAATGCGGAGCGCAATTAGAGCGAATATTTTTGGCTATTTCTTATATTGTATAGGATAATTTATATTTTGCAACATTGAAACTAGTAAAAAAAACAGCCCTTCGAATTTTTAAAAGAGCTTTTTTTCCTTTGGTTTTGGCGTCGCGTTTTAAGCATCATTTTGTGCATTTGCCAGTGTCAATTATTTATAATATAAATAAGTGTCCTCGTAGCTAAAGTTATAGTCAAAGTCCAGTTTAGTACAGTCCGTGTCAATCAAGTTCAGTCATGCTTTAGTAAAGTAGTGGTGACTTTACTATAAAGCTTCGATGGAGTTTTGGAAGCAACACAAAAAATCATGTTTCACCACATTATAATATTTTCCCACACTTGCGCTTGTGATTCGACACTTTATGAATAAAACACCACCATTTTTATGCATAAACACTGGACAAACCACTAGTTTTGGAAAAAAAATACAACGGTGTGACACGACTCTTTCCGCGTTCCCGCCAAAAATCTAAAAGAGCCTTTCGTTCGACAGGCGTAATATGCGTATGCGTGTAAAAAATAATATTTTTTTTTATTCTTCCCTACTAAAATACTATATTTTTATAGATTTAAAAAAAAACTTAATAATATTATGTTTAGACCAAAAAATGTTGGCAACCCTAGCTAGAGCTATAGCAAAGAGATCGCACGCTTAATAGAATACTGGCTAACTCAAAAAAGTCAGTTTTTGAGAAATCACGAAAAACCTCCGTGCAATCACGACCTCGTCAGCTTATTTCTAAATAGAATAAAAATTAATTAGGTAAATAAATATCATTTTTTTTTTCGGGTAGTCTATAAACTTATAAATATTTATGTGTGATTTACATCTACATCATCTATCATCATCTGATGATGATGATAGCAATGTTTTTGTTATATTATTAGAAAGACAGACTCACAGTGTTCAGTTCTTCCTTGTGGTGTTGTGGCACGGTGTCGACGTTGTGCCAGAGGCGCAGCATGTGTTCGGTGGCGGTGTCGACGGCGGCCGCATGCTGCAAGCGCAGCGATTGCGGATGCAGGCACACGGCCGAGGCGACAGCCGTCTCCATGAGGGCCCTGTAATCCTGCTGAGCGACCTCGAGCGCAGCCGCAATTCGCGCCGCGTTCCGCTCCCGGTGCAGTGGTAACAATTCATCCAACTCCTGCGCACAAAGAACATATATTGTACTAGTTGCGCCTCGCAGTCTCATCCGCTACATGTTTTCGGGATAAAAAGTAGCCTAGTGTTAATCCAAGATCCCATACCAAATTTCATCCAAATCCGTTCAGTAGTTTTTGCGTGAAAGAGTAACAAACATCCATCCAAACTTTCACATTTATAATATTTGTGGGACAAATTGGCTATTTATTGATATTATTAATATGCATTATATGATCAAATCTTATCAATTTATATATAAAATTTATGTTTGTGAGGAGGAGTAGCTTGGAAATGCAAAATTCTGTTACTTTTTTTTATTATTATTTTTATTTTAAATACGTTTGCGTTTGACCACGCCTTGCCTGATGTTAAAGCATCATGTAGTCTAAGATGAAGTACGCTTACTTAGAAAAAAACCTTAGATTTTTGTCAAATTGTATTTTTTTAAGTATAAGTCAAATTAGTTCTAGATATTAAGTAACATTAGGTTTTTAATTAATAAGTCATTGTCAAATTAGTTAAATTTTATTCCTCATCACTGTTGTAACTGGACTGTTAAGCGGAAATAAACTAAATATATACCTTGAATATTATTATAGTAGGTTATTTATTCTTTATTGTTTTAATTGTCTAGGTTTAAAAAAAAAGTTTACGTGCAATGCCAGAGAACAATATAATATTATTGATTTTTGTTTAGACAGTCATTTTTATTTATTTATTTTAGGCTCACTTCATTAATTTAATGAGACAGATTACATCACACATAGTTAAAATATATCTGTCAAATACTCATTAACAGCGTAATATGCCTTTTCTAACAATAATTAATTGTTTAAAAAAATGTATAAATTTGGTCGATTTTCGCTATTCCTTTTGGCAGGTGATTGTAAAGATTTGGAGCCGTAGATAGTACCTACGCTATTAGCAAGTAACGATGTTTAACTTTTGTATACAGTTTTATCATTACCTTTTTGAGTGTTGACCAGTCTTCATCTTCTTCGATGACCTCACTGCTATTGTCGTGTTCCTCACTGTTGCTTTCGCGCTCCTCACTTTCATCAGCGTGTCCGACATCCTGCTCTAAATGCTCCTCTGGTTGTGCGATAAATTCGTGCTGGAATGCTGTGCTAGCAGAAGCGATGGCAGAGTAATGTAGCTCCAACAATTCGTCTGGCGCGAGACACTCATCAGACTGCATTGCCACCTCGTACACCGTCTTACTGCGCGCTACCGCCTCCAGGATGCGCCCGTTGTTGGCCGCCATGGACTCAGCCAATGTTGCGTCCAGCTCCTGAAAACGTTGCCGGTTGTTTACGCCCAAAGCGTTTGAAACTAAAATTTCTATAAACAGATTCTGTGACCCTTAATTCAACAAATAGAGTAGGTACTTACTATGAAATCGGGCAACTGTTTTTAAGTTTTCAAACTGGCTGTTGTTGGTTTTGTGTTATAAGCGTTTGAATGTTATGCCGAGGTTTCAGAGAAGACTCTGTTCTATATCATATCAGCCTTCTCATAAATTGAATACTTGCTCATGACATGACGCTATGCAATCGATATACATGCGATGCAGATCAATGGATCGTGCGATAAAATTAGTAGACTTCAATTGCCTTTGCTTACTGACATTCTTTCTTTAATTCTTTGCAAAATTCGTTATATTTTTGTAGGCAGTGTGTGACTAGAAGTACCTGCAGGAGAGCGTCGAGGCTGGCGGCCGCGAGCTCGGGCGCGGCGAGTGTGCGACGCGCGGCGAACGCGCGTCGAGCGGCGAGTAGCGCGGCGGCGTGGAGTTGCGGGATGACTCCACGCGGCACGCACGCGGTGCCGCTACGCTTCATGTGCGTCGCGTATTCCTCGCGACACGCTCTCAGTGATACCTCCAGATTAGCTGCGCTCGTCGCCTGGAAACACAATTGGACCAAATCTTCTTACAAACATTCACGCCTTTACGGTACTACAGCGAGCGTCGCGTCGTTTACAAGCGATTTTTTAGTTTTCCTCGCGTTTTGAGGAGATACTAAGAGCACTCAGTCCTGATTATGCGTTGCTGAATATCGTCGAAACCGGTCAGCCCGGTTTAGGTTAGTCTAGGTACTTACAGCCGTAAAAAAGTTAATAAAAGAAATAAACAACACTTAAAACCAAACCTGAACTCTATGTCAAAGTTTACCTATGAACCATTGTCCAAGGCTTCGCGGGCAAAAAGGTGACTAAAACAACAATTAATCGTAAGTTCGCGGACTATTAACAGCATCTTCCAACTCGATTTACATTTAGTACATAATCAACTTTACTCTCACATACCTGCAGCAGAGTAGTCGGTGTCGGGAGAGTATCACTATTGAATATTTCAACGTAAGACTTGAAGTACGTGGCGAAGTCATGAAGCGTCACCTTTTGACCGTTCACGTGTTTAACCTTCAAGTTTTCCGGATCTAACAGTGAGGGCACCAGTTCTAGCAACGCGCTCTTAAACTCAGCGGAAATATCTGTAAAAATCACAATTTTAGTGAATATAGATACTCGTATATAGGCAAGTGGAAAGATTTAGTGGATGTTGTAAAATGGAAAACGTTTGTCATGTAATAAGTTTTTTTTTATTGTCATACCAACGAAGCAACACAGTTAATATAAATTAAGTTCAAAGTCGGCAAAACTATAATGCTTAACATCGGGCGAGAAGGCAGTCATACGAAAGTCTATATTATTGTTATAAAATACTACATAAATTTACAATTTAATAAATCGAATCCATGACTCTTAGGCCAAAAGCTCCAATGAAACAGCGAGGTTTCGGAGTAAACGAAAATATCATCGAAGTATACAATTTTAGATTTTTGTTGATTTTTTAAAAACCGGACGATCGATTTCGTAAAAATTTATATGGGACCATCTGAGAAATGTGTTCTATCATGCAAAAAACAACTATCAAAATCGATTCATCTTCCAGACAATCTTAGGATGGAGAGGATTCAAATAAAATGTGTGAGTTTACCTTTGAGGCAGCCTTTAAAGGTAGGGTTGGCTGCGACAGTCAGGCCCGGGTGGGGCATAAGGAAGCCAGCCACATGCTCGAAAGCGCCGCGCACTTGCGCGCGGATCTCGCGAAGTTCACTCGCTTGCTCGGCGCGGATCTAAACAAAACAACGAACAGGTTAAGGCTATTCAAGGACTTTTATTACTGCAATTAGTCATCAGTCTAATGTCATGATACCCAAAGTGGTCTATATGGATCCCCAGGAATCGACGACGACCGACACGGGGTCCATATTAGAGATATAAATTGGGGCTCCATAAGATGTAATGTTATTACTTACAAGGAGAGCCCTCGTTGTTAATTCATAAACACATGCAGAATGAGAATAAAATACCTAATTTTAATTTCAACAAACGAATTTTATAAAGCGTGCCTATTCCTATTCCCCCACAACAGAGATGGAGTCGTTTTGCTGCTCGAATAGAGCATAGAATTGCCCATAGACGATCACAAATACAGATAATCTTTATTGATGCATATTTTAGAAACATGGGTTTGGCCTCTCCTTTTAAGATCACACATTCTCCACGTAACAGATAAACTGTATTGCTATGTTAAAGTTAAAAAAGGGCTAGATTTAGGGCGAGTGCTAAAATTCTCAAATGGGTGCACACTAAAAAAATGTTAGATCTAGACCCAAAAGAGCTAAAATGGCAGCACTGGTTAGTAGGATATTTTGCTTTGTGATCGCAATACACTTTTATCTCGTAAAAACTTGCACAAATATTATGTGTAATGATATCAAATAACAACACGTACGCGCATTTAGAAATCAGTCAAACAGTTCTGAAGGTAATGAACTAATTAATTTACTAGTACTAAGTCTACTTACCTCGAGTCTTTTCTCAATCAATTGGTTGCCTCCCTCGGCTCCGTAGGCATGATCGTACGCGAAGCACCAGTCACGCACCAGGAACCGGAGCTCCTGAAACGGTGTCTCGGTCTCCTCCTTGCGAGCCAGCTTGCCGTACTCTGTGAACAGCTGTGAGGAGATACTTGAGATTTGAGGGAAGCATTAAAAAAATAAAGTTGAGTTACCTTAACCTAGTTGAGAGACCGTCTTGCTTCCAATTTGGAGGCCCTGGGTCTGAATGACCAGCGTTGCCAGACGTCCCAATTTTTAAACCAAAATTAAATGTCCCGCGCGGGACAGGCTTAGTCCCGCTTTTCGGGGATAACTCGACCGTGCGTGGAGCGTGCTGAGAAAGCACGGGCGGCTGGCACAGACAAGTGGCACGTGGACTGGCCGCCCGGTAATTTGGGGCTAGCTAGCGCTGTGTGTAATGTCCTACGATATTTATTTATGTTACTATGACCAAAACTCTGAAATCGCAAAAAACATTTGCTCAATACATCAATGAACATTTGCTTTTTTACGATTTTAGAGTTGTGACCATTGTGAATGGTGTTCATAATGTACAATACCCCTATCATGTTAGTATAATACTGCTAATATGCTTATAACCCTGTTTACGTATATATGTATTTATTTAAAAAAAAAATATGTATCACTATAGTATTTCTGTACTAGCTGCACCACGCGGTGTTACCCGCCGTTAAATTGTTATTTACTTTTTGTCATGCCACGGAAATAAAATAGAAATTAAAAATAAATAGCTTATGTGATAATCCAGAATACAAGCTGTCTCCGTTCCAAATTTTATACATATATCTGTCCTGCCATTTCAACGTGAAAAAGTAGCATACACACATACACACACCCAGACAAATTTTCACATTTTTAATATTTGATGTAAGTAGTTCTCATAGTACTAGCTTTAGTTAGTTTGGGAATAGATGGCACTGCGTGATATAACAACCGATATTTCACGCAGATACGCGGATGATAAGTATTTATTTGTGTGAGATTGATTTTGCTAGACACTATACAAAGTTGTGTCGTCAACTTTGTATAAGCTGTCAAAAAGCGGTTAACATAATGAACAATTGGACAGAGTACCTGCACCTGCTGCTTATAGGTACCTATAATAGATGACTTGATGGGTTTTACAGAATTAACCTATGTATAAGACAATATCTAAAATCATAAATGTATCCATTCAAATGCCGCGAAAATGAACCTTATTAAAAAGAAATAGATTGAATTTGTTAACGGTTCAAATCACACTGCTTGAAGCATTTTCATCTAGCCAGAGAATTTTGACTATTTTGATGTTAAGACTATTTTGTGTACCGACATCGCCCAACGGATTAGCAAGTTGAAGTGGCAGTGGGCAGGGCACATAGCACGCAGAACTGATGGCCGGTGGGGCTGCAAAGTTCTGGAGTGGAGACCACGGACCGGCAAGCGCAGCGTAGGACGTCCACCCACAAGGTGGACAGACGACCTAGTAAAGACCGCAGGAACGCGCTGGATGCGAGCCGCTTCCAACCGGTCTTTATGGAAATCAATGGGGGAGGCCTATGTCCAGCAGTGGACGTCCTACGGCTGAAATTATGATGATGATGATGATGATGACTATTTTGTTTGTGTAAGAAAGTTGTCTATTTTGTTGTAGGTAAAACTTGGACACAATTAGCGTGTGGCTGTGGTAGATGAATTAGGATTAAGAAGGTTGCCAAACGTAATTGAAGACACACCTGCAGATATTGCAGGTCGTTCTCCTTGATATTCTGCGACAGGTTATAGATCTGGACTGAGGAGAGCAGCGTCGAGAGTGCAAACACGGTGACAGAGTCCCGCATCGTGCTATTGTTGTCGAAAGCGCCTTGCGTGTCCAACAGCACTACTGCCACCTGCCGGACAAACAAATTCAAGCAAAGCGACTCATGTTTAAGTCAAAGTCATTTACAAGCAAAGTAGAGGATTTCAACCACTTTCAAGCTTATATGAAATATCAATAAAAGCTGGTTTCACTACATTATCATTGTCTACTTACAAGTCGTGAACTGGACCTTTTACTCACCTTTTCACTTTTCTTCCCAGATCCAAGAGTTACGACGATGGGGTCCGACCAAAGCAGTATTCCTTCTGTGTGTCTGTCGCATCCGCCGCGCCAGCTGAAACCGGTGAGTGGTTCATCGTCGTCTCCGATCCAGGTGCCGCTACGGCGCGCCTCTTCCTGCAGAAAGAGCGCGCGATAAGCGGGAGTGGAGGAGAGTAAGAAGCGAGGCGGCAGCAGCTCGCAGTACTTACCGGCGCTAGCAGGTAGCGCAGGAAGAAGTCTAGAAGGAAGGACTTGCCGCCGCGCATGGCGCCTGCCACACTGACCACGGCGACAGGAAGACCGCACACCGCGCCCGAGCCCACCACGCGCCGCAGCGCCGCCTCCTCACACCGATACCGACCGTCATCCTCCACGAAGACCACCTGCACGCCCTCGCCGCTCGTGTCCATTATAATCTACACAAAAAAGTTCACACAGAAATCATTGCTATGAGATAAAGGCATTATTGTGCAATTATATAGCGTTTCAAATAAACCTAGTTAAACAAAGCAAGCAACCGAAAGTTGTCTAATAAATAAATAATTATGCATTGTAAAATAAAGTACTCACCTACTAAGCTTTCGTTTTTCAGCAAGTTTCAGTATTTTATTCTTTGAGCTTTACGCAGCGTCTGTATTAGCTGTCTGTGAACATAATGAACAATGAACATACATACAATAAAACCATAAACTAAATTACGAATACAAGCCAACTCTTGTAATGTAGATAACAAAACTCTTTCATGCAATATAATGAACCGCTTTCATTTCACTAGTGATAGGTACGTACCCGTCGATATACTTAGATTTTATCACTTTGATATTTTATTCACAATTTTGCATTCCTATCACACACTATCAGATATTGTATATCTGTAAAAGGCAGCGTACACTTTGTACCAAAGATTAATGAATATTATTATTTGACTACTTATTTCGTGTCGCTCGCAATCAAAAGTATACTACCGAGGTGCAGTAAACAAATGGTAAGACGAGTGCCAACTGGCCGACGTAAGTGAGTTGCTACAGCTTAATATAATTGTAATCTTTCCATGAGTCACCCTCGGTATTAATGCCCCGACCATCGATACGTATCGCGTTTCCTGTGCTATTCTTCTATAGAATGATATCATGTCTATGGTTTTGGAATGACAGAGAGAACCGACTGATAACTTATTATGTACGATTCAATCGAACTAAAAATGATTTGCCTGATTATTTTTCCGACCCAAATATCGACCAATAGAATTGCACCATTCGACGTCACGTGGTACAACCTACATGGTATTATACTGATAATTTTTTGAAAATTTTCTCGTTGTACCACGTGACGTCGAATGGTGCAATTCTATTGGCCGACATTTGGGACGGAAAAATAATCCCCCGAATACCACACGAGCTTCAAATTATCTGGCATTTCCCTCAAGGTTCCCTGCAAACAAATAAAGTCGTCAAGTTTTTCAGGTTAAAAAATCACTCGCGCTTCTTCGCGCTCGTGATTTTTTAACCTGAAAAACTTGACTCCTTCATTTGTTTGCAACGAACCTATCGGGAAATACCCGATAATTTTGAAGCTCTTGTGGTATTATAAGTGAAAATTTGATATATTACTTTACTAGTGTGAGAAGAAATTGCTTATATACCTACCTACATTAATCAAGTTTGCATAAGTAAGTAAAAACTTCTGTGGCTTTTTATTAACTCTTATTTCCTATTCAAAGTGCTCCGATACCTTGTTCATTTGCAGCGGTTCGTTTTATTTGTAAAATAAAATAAAAAACACAGATAACCAGATACAGTGAGAACTCAGAGGATTTTATAATCATGATGTTTTAGATACACTGGGTACGTACCTACTTATGTGTTATTGGTACAGTACTTCTACGCCAATTATTTAGTCGCCCATCTTGCACACAGCACAGTTATCAGAAAAAAGGGCTTGCGTTTAGTTTAGGCGACACTATTTTATTTTTTATTTACAACAAAAAAAATGGGTTTATTTAGTTTTCTTTTTTTCACGGTAAATAAATTATTGAAGTTAGTCATTTTAGGCTAAATTTATATTTATTTATTGTTTTTAAATTGCGGTTTCATTATTTTAATTTACTATTAGGTCATTTTAAAATTAAGCTTTACCTCAATGACGTAAGCTCACAAAATTATTTAGGAAATTAAATATACATGTATAAGTAAAAGTATTCTATCAGTTATCTGGTTTCCATAGCACAAGCTCTGCTTAGTTTGGGGTCAGATGGCGCTGTGTGTAATGTCCTATGATATTTATTTATTTATTTATATAATTATGTGGATATACAACTTTAACAACGAAGTAAAGTGCAATAATGCGAGACAAAATATGTATGCGTTTTTTTAAATGTAATTTAATGGGAATCCCGCAATGCGTTTGCGGGGATTCCCATTAAATTACATTTAAAAATGGAATTCGTGAAAATTACACAAATGAAAATTGAAAAGCAATGGAATTCGTGAAAATTACACAAATTTTGTAGTTTGGATGATAAATATCAATTATAACAGCGAACCCTGGAATACAATTTGTTCACTTCTTGACAAAACAAATTATTTGGACATGTTAAGAACTTCGTAAAATATAAAATTGATTTAGAAAAAAAAATCGATCACAAAAATGATAAGGTATCTAAAGAACAATCATGCAGATTGGCCGTTTTGCACACACTTGTTTTTTCTGAAGCACTTATAAAATTCGTTGATTTGGAAACAAAGGAAATCTTGTGTGGTCGCGCGCTGCAGCTATATACGCACCGTGAATACCGACTAACTAATAAGTTTAGTCATACGTAAGTACAATCAGCACCAAATAAGCGTTATTGAAGACATACATTAAGTACATTATTTTCTTGGTAGGTTAGGTATTGCACTAGCAACTTGATGTTAAGTAACGGTGTGGTCGAGGTTTGTAAACGTACCTAGCCTGGAGTAAGACGCTGGCTTTCATATTAGTCTGTAATAAATAAGTACCAGTGCCTAGGTGACAGAGCTTTACTCAGTATATGCAGAATTTATTAAAAATTTGGAAAGACGCGTTTATCCCGAGATGAGACCCAGCTACATCGGTGTTTCGCACCCAAAACTCAAGTGTAGCAAATTTCATCGAAATCGTTAGAATCTTTTTCGAGATCTTAAAATATACATATAGACCTGACAGCCATGTTGGTTCATTGGTAGATTTAGTAGTATGTCAGCTTCAAGAGCTTGAAGGGCGTGGGTTCGATGTGGTGTAAACAATAGTTTGTTCTGTGTTATCTGACTTCCATAGTAGGTACAAGCTTTGCTTAGTTTGGGGTCAGATGGCACAGTATGTAAAAAAAAAGTAATTTACAAATAGAAAGAAAGAAAGAAATTTATAATACGATTAATAGTACTATACACAAATAGATATTAAGTATATATTATGTAAGTATCCCTAATAGTTACTTTAGATGCTTACAGCATTTTTAGTCTGTATGCATAAATATATATTTATGCCTTTTGTCATATGTTTTGAAACCCAAATTTTTCAGATATTCTCCCGCCAAGCGTTGGAAGGAGTCAGTCGGTCTTTGGAGCTAAACTAATATGTCAAATTTCAACCCAACCAACTAAGATACAAACATTTGACGTTGACTGTACTCATTGGTCTAATTTTAAAATTCGCGAACGATAAGCGACGTGTTCGCGGGCAGCTAACGTGAGTCTCAGCCATAAGTACTCTGTAAAATAAATATTATTATCTACTTATACACAGCCGATCGCTATTCGCTGTCGGGACGAGTCAGGGTCAGACACTCAGACAGTGACGTTTGCACACCGACCGGTGTCGGCGCGCGAAACCGTTGTAGCCAAATAAATACATACTTTTATTGTACTTACTGATTAAAATATTAACAAATACTGTATTAGTGCTTGTTAAATAGTGTGTGATACATATATTATAAAAGTTGTGTGCGTTTTAATTATGATTATTTGTACCTAACAGGATTGTTTACGTTATTCAATGTTTAGTTTAGTCAGATACAAATCGGCTTCTTGAACAATGAATATAAAACTAATATGAATTATTAATAACTCCTCTTACAAAAAGATTGTGTTATCTTTATAATCGCTGTTAGATAATCGTAAGTAAATATACTTAAGTATTTGGGTATACGATAATAATGATGGTGCAGTATTAGTTGAATTTGTATTATAGGTTCTGGACTAAGTTATTCCCCCAAAATAAATTCAATTTATTGGGAATCCCCGCAGACGGTAATGCATAGATTTTTCGACTTGAATTGAGTCTTTGAATCTAACATTCTTGCACTCGACTTTGTATGTTAAAGTTGTATAGCTATCGATCTGTTTAATAATTTTTTGAGGGAATAGTGCGTACCACCAACTGTTTTATAGTTTGTGACATTGAGGTAAAGCTTTATTTTATTATTTCACAATTTTAAAATATAAAAATTATTATAATAAAATATTGAGACCTCAGTTAAATAAACCGTTTATTCGTAGACGATGACTCAGAAAATAATCAAAAGATAGGTATCATATTAATAAGAACCTTAAATCATTTATCTACCGTGAAAAAAAATCTAATTGAAATAAAATGTTTTTTTTTGTTGTTGTAAATACAAAATAAAATGGTGTCGCATAAACTAAACGCAAGCACTTTTTTCTGACATCTGTGCTATAAATACAAGATGGGCGACTAAATAACTAGCGTAGAAGTAACATACCTACCAATAAAACATAAGTGGGTATGTACCTAACACATCATAATTACAATATCCTCTGACTGTGTTTTATTTTATTTTACAAGGAAAACGAACCGCTGCGAATAAACAGAGTACCGGGTTTTTGGTTAGGAAATAATTACCTAGGTATGTGGTAGCACTAATAAAGTCCAATGTTTGCTGGCCGCATTCACACCGCATATAAACGCAATGGGCCGTTTTTTTTTTCAGGAGGTATATAATTGCATATTTTTTATAATTTTGTAGTTATTTAAGGTTGGTGCTCACCAAATACACTGCAGTCTATATTTGCCGATGATAATCCAATGTTAACATTGATAACGCTGATCGTATCAATATTTGCATGTATACCTATACCTATAGAAGTATCACTGGTATTAGTACAAATATAATTTTTTTATGTAACGATGATAGCTCAGTTGTTAGCGCGGTCGGATCACATGCCAAAGGGCGTGGGTTGACTTGCCTGTAACAATCGTTGTTATTTATGGTCAATAAATGATTCTGATTCTGATTCCAACCCCGACAATGAGCTTGAGCTGCCGGTGAAGGAAAACATCGTGAGAAAACCGTAGCATGGTGGTAAGGTACTTTCTAGTACTCGGCTGGCTAGCTACCACTCTCAAGTTGAAAATCTGTCTCCAAGCATCTAACGGTGTGTTTCGGCAGCCTCGCTTGTGAGCCAGTTCCATTCCAGGCTAGGCGTGCTTTACCATCTCCGACCACACCTTTACTTAACCTCAGGTGAGAAGTGGTCAAACACCTAGCCTGTCAACCATAAAAAAAAAATAACAGTTGCCTCAATAATAATAGTATAATATACCTACATACATAAATGTATATTTTTGTGTACCTATCCAGTTGAGATTTTTTAAATAGGTTATCTAGGACCAATTTTGAAAACTTTCGATAGCTCTTGTACTCTGCGCATTTTGTAATATCTGTTAGGCGCTCACGAAAAAGCTATGCGACTGTGAAACTTACTGCGCAGGTATACGATATGTGGTCGCGTAGCTATTTTCTGAGTGCCTAGGAACTAGAATCGCAAATAGTAGCTCAGAGTAAGTACGGGGGCTAACTTTTATATTGCCTTTCATTAAACAAGGACAGCAACATTTTTTTTCAAGTTTATATCTGTCAACTAAAGCCATCAAAAATTCAAAATTGATGTTAATGTCAAATGCAAAACTGATACTGTAACAAGTATGTAAACGAAAACACAAATTTGAATGAATTATCTGTTTCAGGATAATCATGAGTGGAATGAAAGAATCTGCGAGCGGCGAGGGCGTGCAGGTGGTGTTCGTGGAGGAAGAGGGTCGGTACCGGTGCGAGGAGGCGGCACTGCGGCGCGTGGTGGGCTCAGGAGCGGCGCGCGGTCTGCCCGTCGCTGTGGTCAGCGTGGCGGGCGCCACGCGCGGCGGCAAGTCCTTCCTGCTGGACTTCTTCCTGCGCTACCTGCGAGCGCCGGTAAGTACTGCGAGCCGATACCAAATTGCTCCTTACCCTCTTCCACTCTCGCTCACCGCAGCCGCACTGTTTCAGGATGAAGCTCGCCGCAGCGGAGCTTGGATTGGAAAAGACGACGAACCGCTCACCGGTTTCAACTGGCGCGGGGGCTGGGAGCGCAACACTACGGGCATACTGCTCTGGTCGGAACCGATTATCGTCACTTATAAAGTTGATGGAAACGAAAAGAAGGTACCTAGAGATATTACTACTACCTATACATCCTATCTTCCTATCTATCTATTCCTATCTTCCTTCTTCCGTATTCCCGCGGAGTTACAACATTGGGTTCTTCAAAAGGCATGTTAATAGAATCTTAAAAGGTCGGCAACGTATTTGTGGTACCCCTGGTATTGCAGATATCTATAGGCGACGGTGATTGCTTAACATCAGGCAACCCGTCAGCTTGATTGCCACCTGTGGCATAAAAAAAAAAAAAAAAAAAAAACATTTCTATATAATTGCGCTAAATATGTATCTGAACATAAGTGTGTAGATGTTGTGGATAACCAGGATGAGAAATGCCTAGAGTGGCAGTGGCAGAGTACATTGGCTCGAGACGCATCTTCGATTTAGTTACCATTTCTGATATGTTTAAAGTTGAACTGATACGTTTTTTTGTTCCAGATAGCAGTATTACTGATGGATACTCAGGGCACATTTGATAACAACAGCACCGTGAAAGATTGTGTAACTATTTTCGCGCTGTCAACTCTCATCTCCTCGGTTCAAATATACAATCTCTCGCAGATCATCAAAGAAGATGATCTTCAGCATTTACAGGTAACATTTCCGAATGCATTTAACCTTGGTTAAAGGCAAGCAATGCGGCTGAGAGTTTTTTTGTCGTTTTGCAGCTGTTCACAGAGTATGGAAAGTTTGCCCGAGAGCATGAAGATACAAAGCCATTCCAGTCCTTAATATTCCGAGTCCGAGACTGGATGTGTCCATATGAGCACCCATATGGGGCGAAGGGTGGTGAAAGTTACTTAAAATCCGTTCTAAAGGTACGTAAATTCGCACCTCCAAAGAGCTTGGTTGACTTGTTTTGCTCCTAAATAATATTTTGTCGTACTCGCTTCCATAACGAGATGCTTGCCAATGCTGGCGAAATTCTTTCAGGCGGAAACCAAGAAGACTGAGATTAAGGAAGTGCGAAAGCATATCGGCTCGAGTTTTGAGACGGTCTCTTGCATCCTGACGCCGCACCCCGGCATGGCTGTTGCGGACCAGAACTTCAGTGGTCGATTATGCGGTAAATACTAGATACCTACTACTTATTCTTATCTTGATCTATTTATCATAGTAGGTAGATTAAGTTTGGAGCTGTTGGTACATTTAAGTATATAATTTTCTTGTATTTAAAAGAAAGTAAGTAGGTACTTATGATTGGTGGATTTGCACTTCTTTTTGTTACAAATATAATGACCAAAGGCCGCAAGACCGCCATCTAGCCCGCTGTTAAATGAAGATGCAGTCTACGATGGATCATGCTTACCTAAAAGAAACCGATTCATTATCGCATTAAAAGGAACTCAGATGTAGTAAAAATCGGCAAACACCCACTCGGGCAGCAAATTCTATTATTTAGCAGTTCGTGCGATGAAGATGGAATCTAACCGTTTAGTTAAAAATTTTATGGAGCTTCTACCTATACTTTGCTTAGAATTATTCCACGTGATTTAATTTCAGATCTTCATCCCGACTTCAAGACGTCTCTGCTGGAGTTTGTGCCTTTGATATTTCATCCGTCGAATCTTGTACCCAAAATTATAAACGGGAGAGAGGTGACAACTGGTGAACTCCCAACATATTTTCGCACATATCTGGAGATATTTAATGGTGACGATTTGCCCACTCCGGTTAACATACTTCAGGTTTGTTACGATGTTTTGAGATGATTGTGTTAGAACATGATATCTACTTATATAAATTTACAATTTGAAAAAACCGACTCCATGACACTTAGGCCAACTAAACGCACTGCCCCAATGAAACAGCGTGGTTTCGGATTAAACGCAGAAAAGCGATGTAATTTTTTAATTTTTATTGATTTCTTACAAACCGCTCGATCGATTTCGATAAAATGTATATAGGCGCCATCAAGCCAAACTATACCTACTAAGCTTGAACTATGTAAACCAGATAAATCGTCAAAGTTCGTCAAATACGTGTATGTAACTTCTAAAGAATGGTATAGGCCTGGAATGGTATTCAAGTCACGTCTATGTGGAGCATATTCTGCCAATGGTCTACCACGATTTTAATTAAACTTAAACTGAATATGCTTCCAGGCGACCAGCGCAGCAAACCTAGAAGCGGCGCTAATCGCGTGTCGCGAGGAGTACACGGCACACATGGAACGCAGCGGGCGTGGCGCCGCGTGCGTGCCGCGTGGTGCTGTCCCGCGACAACACGCCGCTGCGCTACGCGCCGCGCGTGTTGCTTTCGCCGCACGCCGCACGCTAGCCGCGCCCGCCGTCGCGGCTGCCAGGCTCGACGCTCTGCTACAGGTACCTCATTCCACAACTCTATGCCCAATTTCTCTCATGACATCCAATAAATTGTCGGTCGAGATAGGGCAATAAATTAACGGGCAAGTCTTGTGAAATAAGGCAATCGATGTGTTTTTGTCAACATTTTTGTGCCGTTATACATCATGTGGAAGTTTGAAATTAATGAATACTATAGTACATATCCTGAATTATTATGCTTGGAGAAAAAATAGTTTCAAACGCTTTTCGTTTCTTGAAATTATGAAATAGAATATGGCCAAATTATTTTTAATCCGTAATCTTGACATCAAAATAATTATAGGAAAGGCGCAATTTTATAGATGCTAACTTTGATGCAGATACATTTAAGGCTTAGACCTTTTATTGTACGTTTTGTTTATTCTATTAGCAGATAAGTACGGATAGTTTGATGAAAATTTCTGATAGTGCCTGCTGAAAATCTCTTTTCTGCGTTACGTCTGTTGCTGTTTTATTTTGGTAGGCGCTACAAACCATCGAGAATCTCTGAATCTGACAATCTAACGTCACGAGTCTCGTGGTCGTGTATAGCACGTCACGAGAGGCCGTAAGAGGTGGGCGCGCGGTGGCGGCGGTACCGAGCACCGCGCGCATGCTTCCCGCCCGTTTTGTATTTGACACTTGACACTGGCAAATATTCAAAACGCGATGCCAAAACAAAAAAAAAACTTCTGTCATAATGTAACAGATAATCAATGTAAAATCCGCTTCCGGCAATAGGAATAAACATTCTGTCTCCTTCTTGCTCGTGGCTATAGTAATTTAACTCTCCTTATCTATTTTAGCGTGACGTCAATGTATTCAAATCTAACGTCAGACGTATGTACGTCTGTGTGAGTGGAAAATATCAATGTAGGTGTTCCAGCAGAAGTTCCCACGGTCGAGGACTTGGCCCTTAAAATCGTAAAATCGTAAATATCGTAGGACATTACACACAGCGCCGTGTGACCCCAAACTAAGCAAAGCTTGTACTATGGAAGTCAGATAACTGATAGAATACTTAAATATATTTTTTTTGTAAATATATACTTATAATACATACAGTACACCCAGACACAGATCAAACATTTGGTTTTATATCACAAAATGCTTGTCCTGGGTGGGAATCGAACCCACGCCCCACAGCTTTTGAAGCAGACATGCCACCAATGAGCCAACAGGTCTGTCAAAAATTACCTCGCAACACTTGCCATTTCGGTATGGGTTCATATCTGAACCAAAGTAATGCACCAGAGAACGAGTCATAGACATGCATGGCAGTGGCTGGAAACGACCATACCATACCATACTAAAAGTGTGAGTGCATACGTCTAGCTAATGGACTAAAATAATACGAAGTTAAAAACTAAAACAAAAAACGAATTAAGATAAATTAAGTTTATGACAAATTTTAGTTTTAGATAAATTAAGTAAATCTTCAAATAAGTTTTTTAATTTTAAATTGTTGTCAGGTTAGTTAAATTTAAATCCTCATTACTGTTGTAACTGAAACGACTGTTGAGCGGAAATAAATTAATATGTACCTTGAACACTCAAAATGAACTTCCTGAATCAATCTATTATCTAAATATAAGGTTGACATTTTCAGGAGCTAGACGCTCTGTTACCCGATTACGTAGCAGTGAACCACGCTAAGATCGTGAAGGCGGTGTCGGAGGCGCGTGACGCTTACGAACGAGTGGTGGGCGGCGCACGGAGCTCGGCGCGCCCGCTGTGCCTGCACCCTGGCGACGCGCGCGCTCTGCACACGGAAGCCAGCGCGATGGCCATGGCGGCCTACGACGCCGCGGGCCCTGCTCAGGGGGACTGCGACGATCCTGACAGACACGAAATGCTACAGGTACATGCTTTCGCCTTTTCCCCATAGCGGTAGGCGGAGCGGAGTATGTATTCTTTCTTTTATGTAAAAGTAATGCCCGGTCTTCGGCTTTGGTGGTCCAGTGACTATCGTGACGATGTAGATCATAACACCATCTTCGTCTGGGTCGACCCCTGTGGCCGTTTAAATTTTGGCGTTCAAACTGTGGTGAGCTATGCCCAGCGGTTGTTTGACATGCAGCAAACGTGGCCCACCCAGTCCCACTTTAGTCGGCTGGCTTTGTCTGACATCTGTGATTTTGGTTTTGGAGCGTAGTATCGTGTTCCTTAAACGGTATGTTAACTTGACGCCCAAGATACTACTGACGCTCCATCGCTCGCTGACAAACCCCGAGTGCGACCTTCTGATCTTTTCTTGTCGGACAGTTTGGAAGGAGGAAAGGGAGTGCGATAAAAATGTTTTTTTTTTAAATTTTGATTGATTTTTTTAGTCGATCACGCAGCATGATAATTTTCATAACCGCATACGTCATGCCGCATGGCCGTCTAGGGGCGGCTTTACGACGTTTGAACTCGTTCACCTTTTGGAGCTAATGACAATACGTACATAACTTAGAAAAGATAGAGGTGTTGTTATAAGATTTGAAACCAGGACCTCTAGATTGGCAATCGGACGATGTCCCGATTAGGCTGACATACATAAAAAAATATAACGTTTCAGTGGTTAGACGCAAAAGGCAAAGAGCTGCAAGCGAACAACGAGTTGAGCAACGCGGCGGCGCGCGCGGCTGCCGGCGCAGTGTACGCCGAGCATGTCCGGCGCGCGAGCCGCGGTGGCGCGCTCTCCAGCGAGCGGCTGCGACGCGAACATTCGGCTGCGCGCGCTGCCGCGATCGCCGCAATGCGCGCTGCGCGCTCGCGCCCCTCCAATCATGGGGACCACGATGACATGTTCTTGATGGAACTCCTTACTGTGAGTACTAAACCCGGATCCAGACTTATGTAATACAAAACGAGCTCTGTATATAGACAGCACTACGAGCATTACATGTAACGTTCGGAATAGCGATCGCCGTTCAGGTAGATCTATCAGCTATCGGGTTTTCGCGTGACACACTAAAGCTCGCGCTCGTTTGGCTTTGGACGGCGTTAGACATTGAGCGTGTGCCGCAAATATCATTTAGGAAACTGCTGTTTACATTGGGACTGCGACATGCCTGTAATAATACTCCAAATGTTTGTCCTGCAGAAAATCGACGAGGAGTTTATGCACTTGGAGAGCTCCAACAGTAAGAACAGCAGGTCAGCTCTGCGCAGCGCGGTGGCGGAGTACAGCGCGCGCATGACGAGCGCTTGGGGCGCATACGCGTGTCTGCAGCCGAGCGCGCTGCGGAACGCGCACGAGGTGGCGCGCGCCGCCGCCTGGGACCAGCTGCGCGAGGACGTCGCGGCTGATGACGGGGACCGCGAGCAAATACACCTGCACGAGGTCCACTTCGCACACACTCGTTTTGGTATTTAAAGGCGTGGATTCAATGAGCTTGAGTTGACGGCGAAAAAAAACATCGTGAGGAAACCATAGCATGACGGTAGCGTACTTTAAAGTATTCGGCTGGCCTAGATATCACCTTCAAGCTTAAAATCTGTCGCCAAGCGTCAGATTGCGTCAGTGTTACGACAGCCAACTTAAAAGCCAGTTCCATTCCAGGCTAGATGTTTTTACCATCTTCGACCGTCACTTAATATCATGTCCCGATAATAATGTTTATTACCGGGTCATGTTCACACACCAACATATTACATGTTCGAATCTATAGAATCTATATTACACTCGCTGAGACTCTAGAGAGAGATACTTCTGCGTGAGTTCCTTTAACTCAGTTGTAAAATACAGGCTGTGACGATATCATAGTGTGAGAATTATGTACCTACGTAGGTACTCGAAACAGAAAAGTACAAAAAAAAACACAAAGCATTGCATTACAACTATCGCCAGTTACAAAACTGGGAAGATACTTTTAGTCTAAATTCTGAAAGGTTTTCCAGCAGTTGCCAATAAATAAAAAATATGGAAAATATCTTAAATTTTGAAATTCGTAGAACTAACATAAACATGCAATTTCAGACTTTAGAGACCCGGTACGAGGAGTTCGTTCGTACGAATGAGGTCGCCAACGAGGCCCTGGTGACAGCGTCTTACTCGGAGTACTGTCGCCGCATGGACGCCAAATGCGCCCCATCTCTCACTTCCATCCTTATCGTGCCTTGGCTTATCAAGGTAACGTAACACCTCCTGAAGGAAATTGATTCATACGTGACACCTAAACGTTCTTCTAAATACCACGACATGAATTTGCCATGAACCCCATACATCACTGGCAAAGGCGTAGAGATGAAACTTCCGAGTGATTATGCTGAACAGTAACTATACAAAATTCGGTAGCATTGAACTCAATTTTAAGACGATTATTTAAACTAAGAGTTTATTGAAATTAAATTACTTATAAGTAGGTACCTACTACCTATTTACCACTGGCCCAACCGAGAAAAACTATATATAATTCATGCTTAATTTTATGTATTGAACGGTCGATTTTTTGCGATTTTAGTTTAGCGGTTCGTACGAAGGTGGAATGAAACCTTTTAGTTCGAATTTTTTTAATATCAACCAAGAAGAGATAGCTTTTTAGACCTATAATAGAATGGGTAGGGTGGAGTTAGGTCATACAGATCTGAAGTGCACTCTCCACAGTGCATCCGGTAGAAAACCGATAGACAAGCTCTTTGTACGCGTAACAAAAGTGGTTCACAATGATGTGTACAATGACCTCCTTCCCCAATGGGGTTTGACATAACCAAAACACTTTGCTGGTCCTTCGAGCCGGATCTTAGGGTTACAACGGCTGTTACTGTTAAGCAAAATAGCGCTACAGCCAAATTACTGCCGCAGAATTATTATTTTTATTGGCAGTATACTGATTAATGATATAAACTGATTGCTTAACAATGAGCGAGCATATGTTATTTATTTTAGGTGATGGTTCAGCTGCCACAGTACCACGACAACGCGTGTAAGGAAGCGCGCGCGCACTTCTGTTCGCACCGGCGCGACGGTCCTGATGACGATGATGACGACTACATGGACCGGCTGAATAAAGTAGCTCTTTTATTCCAAAAATTAACATCCTCTCTATAGAAATTAAAGTAACAAGATAAGGGAAACGTTCAAAGAGTAGGCATAGCGGCACGTAAATTTTTTACCTAAATTACGGCTTTTGCAACAGTATAGTTACGAATTTTATGAAATACCATAAATTTGATTTCAAAAATTCTTAGTACGTTATCGATAAAAAAATGTATGAACAAATTTGCTTGCTGTTGGGTTTGGGTTCGATTCCCACCCTACACTTAAGTAATAATTCACGTGTCACTGTTCTCTACAAGAACGTAGTATATAACCATGTTTGCTTTACACAATTATTAAATTAAATTTTATTAATAATGAATCATTAATAAGGATAAAAACATTGTTTGTTTTGTGACACTTAAAATATATCTATTGAATACTAAGGGAACTGCCGCAAAATAACACCTAAAATATTTAAAAAAAACTTCGTAGGATATTACACACAGCGCCATCTGACCCCAAACTAAGCAAAGCTTGTGTGATGGAAATCAGATAACTGATATAATACTTAACTAGTTTTTTTTTGTAAATACATATACTTATAATACATACAGGACACCCAGACACAGAACAAACATTTGTTTATAACACAAACTGTTTGTCCTGGGTGGGAATCGAACCCGCCCCCTTCGGCTCTTGAAGCAAACATACTACCAATGAACCAACAGGGCTGTCGAAACCTGAATTAATAAATTATCAAATTACTTAACTTATCCTGTTCATTGTGTTACAGAAACTTAAAGATGGCTACGAAGTTTACTGCAATCCTCTACATGCGCTCGCAAGAGAACTGAACTTACCGTTGCCGTAAACAAGACCAAATTACACATGACAACCTCAACTCGAACACTGAATCAGATTGGATCTACGAAGTTTATATTATTCAGTTTATCATCCCGACATATTATTAGACAAAGTCGCCCGCCGCGTCTGTCTGCCTGTGATCGCGATAAACTTAAAAACTACTGAACGGATTATCATGCCAGTTTCACCAAAAGATAGAATGATTCATGAGGAAGGTTTAGGTATATAATTTGTCTAGGTTTTGTTTAAAAATTAGTTGTAATATGATGATAATTGGTGGAAGTGTCGGAAAAAGTCAAGCCACCTGGGAGTTTTCCTCGAAAACGCTGCCTAATCCTTTTGAGATATAACAAAACAATGCATGGCGGAATATTGCTCTTTTATAGATCTACAAAAAAAACCGCTATCTACCTTTTAAGGATAGCTCCCCACCTTGATGGTACAAACCCAGCGAAGCGGGCGGTTGACAGCTATTTGTATTTTATAAGTGTAATCAAACGAAACATAAATATTCAGACCACAATGCTAATTTAAAATTTTATTTTTTACAAAACAATCATCGTCTAAATTGCTATAATAAAGCATATTAAACCACGTGATGCGATATGAACGTTAAAAAGTACAAAATGGGTTGATATTGCACCAGCGCAAGCCGAAATACTTTAGTAAAAATACTGTGTGCTAGAGAAACAACTACGAATACTGTTCACTACATAATATTCCAAATGGAAGTCTCTTTTCAAATAATTTATTTATTGACAAACGATTGAATGAAATAGGCAAATGTCAAATTTATCGATCGATAGAAAAACATATACGCAATTCTGAACAGTATTCGTCAGTAAACAAGATCCCTTGTACATAATTGTCTCACGCACGCAATCCGAGTCGTTATCCAACATTTACGACTGATAAGAAAAATTGAGCCTCTATTTCGATTACGATATATTTCGATACAAAGTTCTTTTCGATCATTTCCAAAGTTGTAAATTGTATCACTTCTTCATTTTAACAGAAACCTTACAATATGTTCCCCCACATTTTAAAAAACTATTACATCAGCCTTTGCACTTCTTTATACATTGCAAGGAAACAACTTTGGTTTAGTTTGTTCAAATTATCTCTTCCAAATATTGACAAATGCGGCGCTGCCGTCGCATTTCTTTTATTACTCGTAATCCAATAAATATAGGTTCGCTGGTTCCTATAAAATCCGCGGCTTTAGTAATCTGAATAGACTCTAGTCGCGCTGTATTTGCCTTGGTTATTGCCTCCTACCTAAAATTACAAGAAACCGTGGTGTCTGTGATGGAATGTAAATAATATTTTTAAATAAAAGTGCAGTTACATTAATAGTAGAAAAAAAATCTGCCACACCATAATTGATGGTTTGCTTAACATTTATCACATATATTGTAAAGACTAGCGTTTCTCAAACTTTAGCGGAAGCTGAATTATTTTATTGTCTCTTTAAAGTGAGATTTTGCCTATTTAGATATCCCCTGAGTAAGACCTGCGAGTCTTCTGTGAGCGCCTAATGAGTCGCACTGAGGGTCTAATCAAGAGGGTTTGTAAAACTGTAAAGAATGAGAAACGCTGGCATAGAGCTTGTATTGAAAGTAAACAAAATTCAAAAATCACATTAAAATTCCATTTGCTTACTTCTAAATCATTTTCACTGCCCTTTATCAACACAAAAGTAATATACATATATACTTAGTTATATAATTGTCATTTTATTACAAATTTAAGCAAGTAACCAGAATTCACATAATAATATTATTATTAGAATATATTAATACGTAAACATTACTATGTGGCTATACGGAACGGCGAGTCAATACTTCTTTCGGGTTAGTACCGCCAATCCATGTAACCTAATAAGTATCATGTAATCAAATATTTCTTGAATAAATCATTTAATGCAAACAAAATATTGTATTTCTAAAACAATTAATACATATATCAGTAGGTAAGTAATAACGTAATTTCTTTTTATAGACACCGTCTTATCTATAGACGTGAATGTTGAACTAGGAATAAATATTGTTCATTGGAGACTAACAATTGCATACTTTTCTGTGACCTGAAATACTCCATAGCTAGAAAAAGAAGACTTTCTTTCCCTCTTACCAGACTCTGCCAAAGGCCAGCTTTGGTTGTCCTTTAAACTTGAGTTCTTTACTAACCTCCCATCCCATAGCATAAGTCAGACACACAACTTAGTTTCTTTGTTATGTATAAGAAGTATATTTAAAAAAAAATATATTTCATTTACTTAAAGGTCCTAGGAATATCACTGCGTGATCATTGCTTTCCCCTATAGATTCCGCACTTTCGAAAATCGTAGCACGCATGAAAATAACTATACAGGTGGCCTCGATCTCAACGTCAAGCGGGCAAAGGGTAAGAATAACAAGGTAAGATTTTTTGACTGTGGCGGAGGTATTTGGAAGGGGGGGTCATAGCAGTTCAATCTTATCACTTGGTTAAGTTTGTGTTCGCGTTGTTCCATTTCTCATAATCACAGTATTGATATGATATTTGGTTTTAAAATGAAGATGCATCACGGCCTGTGCCCGAGTTGATATTGAATTCGGGATACCTGTATATATATATATTGATAGACGCAGCTAGGTTTAACTTACAGAAAGCGAATTGGATCTGTCTCACTCAACTTTGGCACTTAGTGGTTAAGACTTCGAAATGCGGTATCTATAGCAACCTGTATTTCTTACCAAGTCTTTTAATGTGCGTCGAAACATTATTATCAAATTAATGAGATAAATCAGCACTTGATTTGCATCTGGGTGCGGTCCCAGCTTTATAAAGATAGGTAGGTACATCAAATGCAATATTGTTTAAAACATCTCTGAGTAGAAAACTTAGGAATTTTATGTAGGCAAAAAAAAATGTATACATAATAAATGCTGGCTACAATATTGCACAGCTTGTGACAGATTTCTGACCGGGGATGTTCTGTGATTTTGACTACTATATTTTGCCATCCCATACTTAGTCGGTAGATTGAGTAGTGTAGATTTACATAAATATAATAAATCATATTTTATACATAATTTACAAGCCGCGCCAAACTTTATGACTAGTCTGCACGTGGCCCCGCCGCCCGCTCTAATTCTGTACCTGCATCCATTCCGCTGACACCAATGTCCTTTCTAAACACCAACTTTCTATAGCATCATAAATTGACCCGCAGTTATATGACCCAGAAAAACGTACCATGCTTAAAAGCAACATGTGCAGATGCGCCAAAAAATTTGACACGGCTCTCATGACCGAAGTCACCATGCTGGTTTCTCTGAAGTTAACCAAGTCTGAAGCAAACCGTTACCCATTTGCCTAGGAACAGATAAAAGTCCTACCTTCAAAGAAATAATCCGTACGACTTTGGGTCTTACTAATAAACACCGCTTAAAGTTAAATGACGTTAGTTAATGCTCGCTTCTTTACTTCGCTGAAGTTGAGTGACGTTTAATTTAAGCAGCGTTGAAGTAAGACCTTTCTTTGGTACAAGTTGTCTCGAATAAAGTGAATACGTGTAGAGTATTCCAGGTAAGCTAGGTGTAGAAAAGCGGTGACAGCGGGGCTCAGGCAGAGCTGGGCAGGGCGCGGGTGGTCGGCTCAGCACACACAGCCGCTCTCGCTGCCCTCGGCCTCCGCCCCCATCGGCGACTGCGTCTGCAGGTCCACCGCTGTTGCAGCTTTGAGTTAAGGCAACACGGAAAACGCGATATACGCAAAACTTTAAAGAGCCCTGGCACGCGTATACTATAAAGGGCTAGATATAAAGTACCTTCGCTATTTTTGTTTTGTGCAGTTTTTAGACAGTTTTAATGCGTGACAGTCCGTACCAATTCTTTAGTCAATTTAAACAACAAACAAAATATCGATATTATTCTCGCAATGTTTGCCTGTTTCAAATAAAGCTCATTATGCGTAGTGCGAAAGAAAAATATCTTTCTTGTTTGTTCTCAGCTAATAGCACATTTTTTTAAGGAGCCCGTCTGTAGATTCTGACTCTATGCGCAAGATGTTACTGCCAAATATTTTTAAGACATTCTTTAAATACAAAGATAGTCTCAAGTATCCGTGCTTCAATTAGCTAGAACTTAAGATAGTCGTCGTTTAGAAAGTTTAAGTTTGTGATCAAACTATACCTACCTAACAAAGCCGATGAGCTCGTTTTAAAACAATTATCGCACGATTTTCACGCGAATACGAGTGAGAAAATTTTGATCCCACAATTTTAGCTCGTCATACAAACAAATACGTCAAGGTGTTACGACACAAATATAATTATGAAGACATGTGCGCGTAGTTTCTCTATGTTTACACTTTATAGATATTATAGGATCGGTCCTATTCGAATTGGGTTTAAGTTTATTGGTAAACTCTACGAGGTAAAAACTTCAAAAACAATCGATAAAAACCCCAAAAAATCCAGTTTTATATTGTTTATTTAAAAATAAGTTAGCGTGATATAAGTTTATTTACATATCGTATAAGTGAGATGCAATCAGCTGTGCACAGTCCCAACTATGCGGTCAACAAATATCATAAGAATCACAGTAGCTACAAGTTTTCTTCGATATCAAATCTTACAGAACATTTGCAACGTACCTCTATTAAGATAAATCCCTAATGAAGCAGAATCAAGGCACAGTGCAACGTCCAATTTTTCACGAGGTCATCGAGTGTGCGCTGTCTCGCGTAAATATAGGCACGTGTTTACCTTAACGCGAGTTAGCACCCATCTCACTAAACGGATCTATAATTCGCGCGCACTAATAAGCACAGTACGTTCATACGTCTTTTTATGTTTTGAAAGAAAAAAATTACATTTATTTGACACAACACTACAAATAGAAACTCTTAATTACCAAATGAGCCATTTTGGCATGGCGGATTTTCATAGAAACATGTACGTTATTATCGTATCGATAAAGATCAATATGCTGCAACTGAGCTGCGTTTCGACTCTGCTTCAGTTAGGATTGCGCTTAGTTTCATAGAGCTGACATATCGACTCATGCCATCCTCTCATTTTAAAGCCAAAATTAAAAAAAGAGGTTTGGTGGGATATTTCAGTCCCAAGTAGTCCAGACACAGCAATAATGCTATATTTTATTGCAACGTTAAATGAAATTTATTACTATTTTTGTCCTAATGGCGATTCCACATTTAATTTATTTAGCCTAGGAGCGGAAGAAGGCGTCACAACTTACAAGTTCCACGCAGCCACGATTTAAACTGTTTTATATGATTTTCGTTTTTATATGTTTCAATTCTTGCGTAACACTTTAGCGAGAACTTCAAAAGAATAACTTATTGGGGGTTCATAAAATTAAGGTGTAGTCGTCAAGAAGCTTAGCGTTTTAAGCTTTCCACACACAGACCAGGTCTACTGTAACTATTGCAGTTTGTTTTATTGAACGGCGCTCCACAAGAGCATGACCTACACTAGGGGTCAAATTCGAGGTCGCCACCGCAAGCTGCGCCAGTGTGCAGCCTATTTTAAACATGAAATAGCACCATTATTATACTGTAATAATAAAATTTTCTCACGAGAAATCCGTCAAAGTTTTTATGCAATTTTTTCCCGGTTTGACGTAAACATTACATGCTAAAAGCTTATGACATTTTTTATACGCCTTAAACGGAAACTTTTTTTTTTTTTATATTGAATAGGTTCGCGCTTGACCACATCCTGCCTGATGTGAAGCATCGATACGGTCTAAGATGGAACACGCTTACCTAGAAGGAACCTAAAACTGCCACATACTGTCCTAAAATAACGTATTTTCTTGCAGATGTGGATTCGCCATTAAGTACATTGACAGCATATTGATATGATAATTCCAGTAACGCTAAAATATATACTTAGCAATAACATAGCCTGTCCTATATCAGTCAAGTTAGTTTATAATGGCCGTCACTATATATCTTGTAAAATTATATACTACTAGTATTCTGCAGTAATATAAGTAAAATAAAAATAGTCACAGAAATAAATGTATAGAATAAAATAAGTGTCACGGCGGAGAATAGATTTAGCTGTTAAGCAAGATAGTTTTAAAATGGTAAATGCTCAATAATTTGTTCTATCGGCAGAAGTAGAGACGAGATCCACTTCTTCGCTATAAATAACAAAAGAAAATCGTAATTTCTTATAAAACTGCAGTAAGTATAAAAGATAAAAAGAAAAAATGCACCTCAATTAAAAAAATAGTTACAATTTTATTAATAACTTAATAAGCTTACAATTAAGATCGAACTTCAAGTCAAACTTAAAATGTATAATTAATTGTGAATTTATTATTTTATTTAAACATCAACAAAGCCACATTGGAATGCTAAATTTATTTTAAATTTTACTATCAAAGATTGGTAAAAAAATATGGCTGATTAAATAAGCCGACAATGTTTTTGTTTCTCTCATAGTGTAAAGGACATTCTACCTGTGTCCAAAACTAGTCACAGTCATGAACTTATGCCCCGTAAAATGATGGTAAATACTGAAGCTTTCATGTTTTGAAAAAAAAAGAAAACCATTATTCTTAGTCATTTAAATTTATCTGAGCTTATTGAAAAAAACATTATCGGCACATTTAATTGACTAATTACAATTAAATTATTGAAAGCTAGTGACGTTCTCACTAATGTTATAGAATCATAATTAATCCTTAAACGCTAAATAAATAAATAATACTAATGTACAAAAAACTTAAGCGACATTATGAAACATTATGAAACATTATGAAACAAAAAAAATAATCTCTAGAACACTTTACAATTCTAACCCTGAAGTAGGTACTTATTTAGGAAGTATGACAAAGGAGTCTAAGGGACGAAAATTGTCATAAAAAAAGCACAAAAGGAGCTAAAATGTGTTATCTCGTTTTCACCCATGAAATTTCCGATCTACAAGGAAAGAGATTATTAAACGTTTGTAAAAAAAAAAGAAGTAAAATTCACTTCCTAACGTTATTTGAAACTTTTCGTATTTAGTAAGCCAATTAATTTATTTAAAAAAAAATACTAATCCCATAAAGTGTCGCCGCAGTCAAAAGCTATGTACAAAATATAGAGCAGCTCTTATATATTTATATATATTTTTTTAATAAATCGCTATTTATTGCAGATTTCTTCTATATTTTATAAATTTATTTTAATTATATTAAATTTACGCCTGGCGCTATCCGCTAAACTTTGTCTCTGATTCAAATATTTCTCTGACACTATTACATTTCAGAACAGTTTTTTTTTTTACTATTATACAAACAAGTGCAAAAGAGAAAGAAGTATATTTTATTCCTTTCTCGCTCGTTGGTTAGGCGGCAATTTGTTGTTGTTGTTAAAATTTAAAAAGGTTTTCTTATCTCCATTTCAGAATATTTGTGAATGCGATGTGATGTATTTATGTTCACCATAGCACAATCAAGATTTTCATCAATATGTTATCAGATATTACAAAACAGAGGCAAAGTTCGACATAAAGGCGGCAGCTGACCTGTAACATTCGAATGTAATGTAACATGTTACAAAGTGAGCATATGTTACATGTTACACTAAAAAATTCGTACATTTAGAGATCCTGTTTAAGGGGCTGAGTACAAATATTTACGTAACTACATAACGTATCTTTAGTCCAAATTGAAATTTGTATAGATTCAATACGTAACTTAGCACGTCAAATTTCGTACTTAGCTCCTAGTCAGTGGCCACCTATCAAGTAGATACGCATAAATAGGCACATATGACGTCATATGACGTGACGTGACCTGACATAGCGTACTAGCACTCTAAACTAGGCAGACCGACGTATATTTAACCCTTAGGGATCTTACTTAAAAACGCTGCCTCATTAAACTTAAAATTCGCAACACAAAAGTGCGCTTTGTCATCATTCAATTTGACTTTTATAAGTAATTGGTACTAAAGCGTTTGTAAGTGAGAATCGGTATTGCTCAGGAAGTCTGAAACATTCATGCAATTATTTCCATTGTGCAAATAGAAAAAATGCTAGAAACAATTATGTTGTTTTTTTCTTACTGTCGGTTTGCGTTCTCCGGTACAAAGCTACGGTAGAGGCATAACTTAAATATTGCCGTATCAGCACAGAATACACAGAGTAACAGTTGCTAAGAGCGTAAAATTGACAATGCTTTGACAATTTTTTTTTCATGATATTTTTAGAAGTGAGGATTTTGCTGTGGCGCTCGTGCCTAACTTCAAAGCTAAAGTTCACATTGTGTTACAATGTTTTTTGATTGGCACTTTACTATAAGCGTTAATCAATTTATGTCCTACCGATAGATTAGCAACTGCAGTAAATTTGCATAAAAAACTACAAGAAAACCGTTAACTTTGGATCCGTCATAACTGTTTTACTTTGAATCTTTTTAATTTGTTTTTTATTTTTTTTAAACAGTCTCAAATACTTGGTTTACTGACCGCTGCTAAACGTAGGCATCTGAAAATCTACGCCATATATTTGGTCCGATTATGCGAAAGCCGAATTTGCCGTCTAAGTATCTTTCCTTCGTGCATTCTGTGGTATTACCAGCATAACTTACGCAACTCTATGTCACTATTCTACGTGAGCGAAAATGTTGCAACGAGACGCGACATCGTGCGAAAATATTAAAAAGTTATTTTTACACTTGGGCTACGCTGTCCGTTATCAACGTAACTAGCATTATATCGCAACTTGTCACTTTCTATCGTTCATTTAAGGGATAGGTGTGTTTACTATCTTCGACCACACCATCACTGAGCTGTGGTCAAACACCTAGACCGGCAACCATAGAATAAAAAATGGATCTATATACGCCGGTTCACATCGTGAGGGAATGGGGTGGTATAAGCTACAAGAGATATGGGAATAGAAATGCTTGTTAACGCGCTGTCGCCAGTGTAACCGTCCCTCGTGGTGTCGGCGGCACTAGCACGCGCAGCCGCCATCGGGCTCCTTGCTGTCTCCAGGCGCTTGCCGCAGGATCACCTCGTGCACTGGACACACACACATTAAGGAAAATAGAAGGATACTACTGTTCTTAGCTACGAACTGTGAAAGTGAAACCTCTGGACGGGGGGTCTATACTTAAATAAATTACACGATGCAATTAAGTGTTCATATTAGACATTAAATAAATAAACACTATAGAGCTTACACAGCGTCATCTAGCCCCAAACTAAGCGAAGCTTGTACCTACTGTGAGGAACCAAATAACTGATATAATACTTTTATACTTTCGGGAATTCTAGGCCCAATTTTACCGGCTTTTTTTGGCTGCTTGCAAGTTAGTTAGTGGAGCCTCCCCTCTGATAATTCAAGGAGTTGTGCTGGCTTGGGTAGATGCTGCACAAAATACCCCAAGCGGGGGACGTCAGTGCAGGTCTTATCGCCCCCACTTTTGAATAAGAATAACTGCCCTTTTAACTCATTTGATTAAGTATCTTCTTTAAGAGCAGCAGTGCAGCAGAGCGGCCGTGGATTCGATTCCCGCTTAAGACAAACATTTGTGTGACGAGCATAAACGTTTGTTCTGTTTGTATTGTTACCAGTTATTTTACTTCCATCATACAAACTTTGCTTAGCTTGTGTCAGATGGCGCTGTGTAATGTCCTACGATATTTATTCTGACAACCCAGAGAACCCAGAGAACCCTTTTTGATCAGCTAATGCCCCAGCACCAAGGATAAACTTTGATAACCCACACATTAAAACGAATGAAAGTAACAAAACCACCAAATAAACGTGCCAGTAGTATTCGCTTTAGACTTCCCGCCCAGAGATCTATATGTAACATTGAGACCAATCAGATCATGTTTGTTATATAGGATTTGTAAGACCATAACTCAACCATAATTTTCTCTGTGTAAATTTTTTCGTGCTATTATATAAGAATACTATGATAAACAAGCGCAAATAATTATTATAAACATATACGTAATTCAATTCACAGTGCCAATTAATGTAAAAATATACCAAAGACCGGCCATAAAATTAGTAAACAAGGTTATGATGTCTCTTTTTTTGTGCCTTGCAGTTGCACGACATGGTTCCCTGTACCTTTTTATTACCGGACGGCCTGAAAAACGCGACAAAAGTGTCTACCGTACATGAGAATCTGACCACCATTTCCACGTGCGGACGTTGGACCCCCATTAGTGCACTAAACGTTTCGAATCCACATGTTTTATCCTTTGCGGGAGTATATTTCACGAAAAGTACAATATTTAAATCAAGAGTAAACAGGTTGCTTCTAAGTATGTTTCCATCCTAATCCATGCGATTATTTAACATCAGGCAGGACGACTGTGGTCAAACGCAAACCACATCTTTACATCTTGAATTGTTTCGCATACAAATGATAAACATTGGCACCATGAGTTGAGACACAAGCACTGATATAAAGCAATGTAATACCATGAATATACTGTATTATAAACACATATTAAAGACATAAATATTAGTAAGTTACTTACAACACAGATGTTAGCTGTTATACCATCACCCACAAACGGATCCGCAGCCACCACACTAGTTTTAACTAAGTTTAATTTTGAACGGAATGAAGTTAGCTGCAAATTCTTTTGATACATTTTGTTTGAATACTACATACATTTTATGTAATCTGATTTTATTTTATATTACAAAAACAATACCTATCTTTGAATGACATTTTTATTGTTTGCAGAGTTGAGTAATTCTACCTGAATTACTTCATCGTTTACCCCACTGTCTATCTTCCTTAGATTGAGATTAGCCCCATTATCCTTTAAAAAAAAAAGTTAATGTATAGCTACTGTATTAAAACCTAGAGGCCATTACGAAAATGTTTCAACTATTGGAACTATTTAAAAATACTACTGAGCCAAAAAAAAAAATTGACAGTGTCGACAGTTTCACCAACAAAACAAAGCATCATGTCAATCGGTGACAAATTTAACATACATATATCAAACTCGCATGGGAAAACATAACTCGATTAACAATATAAATATAGCCTATGTCATTCAGCGATAATTTAGCATACTAATGATGAAAGAATTATTCAGATCGGTCCAGTACTTTCGGAGCCTATTCTATACAAACAATTAAATTTTTCCTCTTGGTGTAGATAAGGAACTGAGAACTTTTTTTGAATTATGAAAAAGCACCACAGTGAATACAGACTCGCAGCTAACTTCACAACAAATCGATTAATAAATTCGTTTCATTCGACATTTAATTGTACCCGAAACCCGTAACAAACCAAAAGGACATGACATTCTAGCAATATGACATCTGTAAACATCACAAATAATATAGAACGTCGTGTTACACTGTGCGAGTATGGTCGAGCGTGTTACTTCGTAAAATATATTGCACATAATTACAATAATTATAATTACACACTACAATGCTTACAGACGATGAGTACTACTACTTGTTTTATGACATTGACGAGTATTTCAAACTTAAAGATTATCGTATTACTAGTAAGTAATTATGATTTTTTTTGTCATGTCATTTTTAATATGTATAGGTATTGACAATATTTTTTTATATTGACATGTTTGGTTATTGACATACCTCATTTTGACATGTAAACAGTGTTTTAAAACCCATTTAATGACATGTTTAAAATTTTGAAGTGACTTGTAACATTGGTTTTATCAATAAAATATTTGTATTTTGTATTTGATTTCTCTAAATCCATTGTTTACTGGTGGTAGCATAGTTAGCAAGTCCTAGGTAAGTATGTATGTGAGACACTTTAAGGACTTTTAAAGGGTACCATCGCCTGTAAGTAAAGCTGTGCGCGAAAGACTCCAAAAGTAACTTTGGTCGAATATTTCTATCATTTAAAAGGATACTGTCTTCTGGAGGCTTGCTCTCGGCGGAGTCCATGCCGGGTAAGGCAGCTGCCACCCGTCGGAATAACTGGAAATGTTACAAAAATTATGTTTTAATTTCATTCATAAAGAGCTTCAACAATGAATAAGATAGAATGTATTATTGGTTCATACACTTGGTTTTTTTTAAATAAAAGTAAGACGCTCTTCTTGTGGTAAGCGATAACGCTTGTCCATAACCCTTGCAGCAGCAACTAAACTTTCAGAAACAAAACAAAGAGGTTACATAGGCGCTTATTATTTTTGAGACATTCGATGGTTAGTGTCATCTATGATAAGATACATGGAAACTCTTTTTAATGTGTATGCACACTAAAAAGAGTTTCCATGTTCAACCAAAAAAACAGAAAATAAAAGAATCTCATGAGCTTGTGCCACAACTGGCGGCCTTACCGCTAAAAGCGATCTCTTCCAGGCAACCAAGAATGGTAAACACAATACATCTTAAGATCAAAGGGGAGATGTGTTATATAAGATGGTCACATAAAAAGAAGTCCGGTAATTTATACTAAAACTGTTCACAGCCCTTAACAAAGAGTTTTTTTTAAACGGTTTACAGGCTAGATTTTTGACCTCAGCTCACCGGATGTTAATTGACGAAGGTGGTAAGGTAGGGTCGAAGGCGGTTAACACATCTAGCCTGAAATAGAACGGGCTCTCAAGTGCGGCTGCCGGAATATACGGTTATAAGATGCTTTTCGGTAGATTTTTAACTTGAGGGTGGTAGCTAGCCAGCCGAGTACTACAAAGAACACTATCACCATGCTATGGTTTCCTTACAATGTTTTCCTTCACCGGAATCTCAAGCTCATTCATTGTTAGGAGTTTGAAACCACACCCTAGGAGCTAAATCTAAGGAGCGGATTTTTTTGCGATTTCAAAGAAACAAAGAAAGTTTTTTATTTATTTCAGTGTGCCCGTAGCAAAAGTTGTTCAAAATGACGAGCAGAATAACCCCAATCCGCTTAGTACACCCCAAACTTATATCTATGTAATGACAATATACAGCTGTATATCATTCAGCATCGTAACGTCATGCCGTCTGCGTCGCGTGACAATAAAACACATAAAATGACGTCACCAGATTTGCAGTATTACCCACCTGTTTAACGTTGTATCCAGCCTTGGCGCTCGTCTCGATGAACATCACGTTGAGCTCCTTAGCCTTACGGTCGCCGTCCTCGGTGGAGACCTGCCGTTTGTCGGATAAATCCGTCTTGTTGCCAACAAGCATGATGATGACGTCAGACCCGCGCTCAGTGCGTACGTCGTCAATCCATTTCGAAGTCTGGTGAAACGAGTTCGCATCTGCAATGGAAACAATTGAATTATATCAATTGAAAATGTTTTTTTGTTACCAACATATAGACTACAAATATTATGGTGGCAAATTGTCCCTAATAGGCTCGATTTAGTAAAATAAAAAGTTTTCCTGTCACCTAGCCTAAAATATCTCAGCAACTACTGCACATACATACACAATATACATGTAAATTAACTTTCGACAACAAACTGCCTGCCGTCACATTACCCTCGTAGGTAATTGTAGTTACATGAAACAGGTGCGAGGTTAGGCAAGTAATAATAAAGGGCAAATTAGTACAGATCACAAATTATTCTCTAAAGCGTTGTACCCGATCTATTAAACATCCCATACGTCACATGCGCTATCAAATATCGAAAACGATAGTCAAAAGTATGACAAAAGTAGTATTCATTTACTCCCGCTAGTGGCGCTAATCTATTTTTCATACGCTTTTGTTTCTATTACGAAAATCATGCAAATTTATGTACGCCTTGGATGGCTACTTTGGAGTCATCTTCATCAGCCTATCGAAGTCCACTGTTGGACATAAGCCTCTCCCAAGACACGCCACTCATCCCGGTTTTTTCGCTTCCATCAAACGGCAGCTATCCTACGCAAATCGTCACCAAATGGAATCTCAGGGCGTCCTACGCTACGGTTGCTAATTCGCGGTCTTCACTCTAGAACGCGTCTACCCCGGCGGTTATCGATTCTGCGACAGACATGTCCAGCCTATTGCCACTTCAGCTTGCTAATACGCTGAGCTATGTCTGTGACTTTAGTTCTCTGGCGAATTACTTCGTCCCGAATACGATATTTTAGAGAAATGCCAAGCATAGCTCGCTGAGCGACTTTGAACTTGTGGCCATTCCCGCTGTGAGTGTTCACGTATCGGCTCCGTAGGTCATGACTGGTAGAGCGCACTTGTTAAAGACTTTTGTCTTGAGGTATTTTTGGGGTAACTGTGACAAATGACAATTTTGAAAATAAATTAATGCCCATTTACGTAACCATTATTGCTAAGAAATTTATTAAACAACAAAATATTCTTTATCAGGCCCATAAACACTGCCGAAACCACTAAAGCAATGATAAGATCGGAATCTATTTTTTTAATACCCATTAAGATTGCATCAATATTTTTTTGTCCTCTATTATGTACCTATTTTTGTACATCAAAGAAACCACCTGTTTAAATACTGTTGGTTCTATAAAGTCAGTTGACTTGACTGTTAATAAATATGTTAATACATAAGGCCATATGTATTAACAGTCAAGTTTAAGAAAATCTTTACAACAATGCAGGCAATGTCAAGGTACCTACATATAGTAGTACACACACAAGAAATACAGAAACATACATAAATGTCATATGTTTAGTAAATTATACACTTACACACACCCGAAATACATTACCCTAGTTCTTGGGCAGTCGGGTAGCAATGTCATAAACAGTTTTACGATACTTCATGAGGCTTTTATTTATTTGTACGAAATAAAATTATTCGAATTTTAGCTCATTTTCTAGAGACAATATTCTTGTCAAATCTGTTTGAATGTATGTTACTTCTCCGCGCCGATGGATGAAATTGGGAATGATACCTTATATTCTCGATTAACACATAGGTGACTTTTTTATCCCGGAAAATGCGGGTCAACCTGCGATGCGCAGGTGGTATGCAATACCAGCTCCGAAAGAGTACAATAATTCAAGTAATGTAAACAAAAAAACCTACTTTTTCTTTTATCGTTCGAGTTTCAGTGGGTTTATGAGCAATTATTATACGACTTTATCGCCTTATCCACTGGACTTGGTTATTTAAATTCGTTTCAGGTCATAAAATTGTGTCCATAACACTTCACACAGTGGCTTTATAAGTAAACATCGGTGTACAGTTTTTTATCGCGAGGCTAAAATGGCCTCACTTTGAAACGGCGCTTAAAGTTAAATAACGTTAGTTTGTAGATTGAGCATTCGGGGACTTATTTATACACGTAGATTCTGAAGCAATAATTAAAATGCTTGTCAATTTTCTTTGTCAATTTCTCGAAATGTTACACGTGAAAATAAGGGGCAATACTTTAAGCAATGATGATACGTACATTTATTTTCCGTAAAGGTGTTAAATGACGTTTCATAAGCTAATCATGTGTGTGAAAGACGATAAGCGTATGGGCCGTGGGCGGAGTGAATGTAGAGATTAATTGAGTAACTAATTAACGAACGATTGAGTAACGCAGAGAAAGAAAACATGCTAAACCGTCCTCGTCAAGTGGAATAGGGGCAGAAAAATGAAGATTAAGAATTTCAAGCCAAACTAGAATTGTCAGCGAATGATAAGGGCTTGTATCGGAATAACCAATTTTTTATGGTTGATAGGCTAGTTGTCTGAGCACATGTAACGGTGTGGTCGAATATGGTACACAAACCTAGCCTGGAATCGAACTAACTCTCAAGTGAGGCTGCCGGAGTTCACCGTTAGGTGCTTGACGGCAGATTTTCAACATGAAGGTGGTAGCTAGCCGGCCAAGTACTAAAAAGTACCCCACCACCGACATTACGCTATGATTTTTTCGATATTTTCCTTCACCGGCAGATCAAGCTCTTTTTGAAAACAAAGCCACGCTCTCCGGTGTGTGAACCGACCGCGCTAACTACCGAGCTATCAACACTACAAACCTCACGAAAAATATATAAACAGTTACAACCTTACAAACATACTCGAACTCCAACAATGGTGAAAGTTGATTGAACTTCCGAAACGTTATAATCGATAGTTTATAATGGTAATGTGAAACCCTAACGATTTCCAACTTCATTAGATTCTAGAATCCCCAATCAAATACACGCTAGACAAAGTAAACCTACAAACGGTATAATTTGTAGCATCGGAATCGGCGCAGACTAGGCCAAGGCTCTATCCTCCCCTTTGCAAGCAAATATTTGCCTCAGGCGACTCCAATCCCGTAGCCAATATGACCTTTGTTACCCTAAAATAAGGCGTACAATACTCTGTACATCACGTTTTAATTAAGATCCTGCCTTCCAGACGAATAAGGTATAAAACAACGACCTAATGATAAACTTATTGGCTACAAGGCTGTAATGAATCTTGAGTTAGCAACCTTAATTAGATTAAGTAACGTGATTTAAAACTATTTATCATTAATTTTACTTTATTAAAATATTTTTTTAGCAATTTGTTCTTTTGGAATCTGTTGTCTACAGAAGATTGGCACACTTTTCTTTATCTTGTATATCTTTGGATTTGTGTTTTATCATACAGAAGTAATTAGACAAACAAGACGTTCTTGATGGTAAGAAATAACGCATAACTCATGCCCATTACAGCGATACACAAAATATGAGAAACTAAACGACGCGACGTGCCGGGCACCGCTGCTATGGCGACTTTCGATGGTTAGTCTCAACAGCCATGTAATTTCGCTAGCCACAGTACCCTTCAAACCAAACAATTATTTTTCAAACCCTTTCGAATCAACACTCCTAACAGTACCTCAAGAACCGTTACGTTTTGGGTTGCAGACAAGGTGACATCAAAAACATTTTTTACAGAATTTAAGATCCGAAAAGTTGAACTAAACTTAGGGTACTAAAAACCCCCACAGAGAAGAACTCCGAACTCTGTCGGAAATTTATACAATACCCTCGTCCTGTCTTAGTTTTTACGACTCTTTCTGTTTTCTCTGGGCTCTCTCTAGACTGATCGAATAAAATCATGTACTTTTTTTGTCATTCTTTAATTTAAACAATGTTGTAACATTTCTAGCTGAAGTTTACCTGAAAAAGTATAAATCCCACAATTTGTACAATAAGTACTAAAATGGCGTTAAAATATTTTTCTGTCCAATTAAATGTAGTCCCAACTTCCGCACGGAATTATTTACTCGTATGATTTTATTAGTTAGAACAATTAACGTTCACTTTTACAAATTTATAAACTTTTGTTTCGTAAATACTTGATATCATAAAACTAAATTTTAATTGGCGGTGCTATTTATGATGAATACGTCTGGCCAATGTTGGTGTTATTTTTTTACATATTACTTTTTTATTTTATGGTTGACAGGCCAGGTGTTTGACCACAGCTCACCTGATGTTAAGTGAAGGCGTGGTCGAAGATGTTAAAGCACACCTAGCCTGGAATGGAACTGGCTCTCAAGTGAGGCTGCCGGAACACACCGTTAGATGCTTGGCGGCAGATTTTCAACTTGAGGGTGGTAGCTAGCCAGCCGAGTACCTACTAGAAAGTACCCTACCACCATGCTATGGTTTCCTCACGATGTTTTCCTTCACCGGCAGCTCAAGCTCATTGTTGGGGTTTGAACCCACGCCCTTCGGCATGCGAACCTACCGCGCTAACCACTGAGCTATCATCGCTACGATACTACTGGATTGTTATTTTACTTATTCAATCAGTTATAGGTATACGTTATTTCAATTGAACTATAGTTTTGGCATAGAAACTCCCTAAACAATAAAATGTATCCTATATCGGGTACAGAGTTCAAGGCAGTTCAAAGATCTTTCTATTATTTACGGCTTAAAGTAGGCATGTGTTTGCTACTCCAAGAACATAGTATCCAAGCGCTATGCCTGAAGCAGCGCTGCGTCCGAGGTCAACGGCATACTTTCAGTATTTTACAGAAGGTCCCGATCGTTTCTATGTAATCGAATCGAGTATCGAGTTCCAGTCTGCATTTCCCGATTACTACATTATGAAATTCGCGAGAAACTTTATCAGCAACTAAATTCTAGAACTCTAGACCGCCAAGTGAGTTTTTGCTCATCGTTGCGTAAGATTTCGCGAATTGCTAAACGCATTCTTTGATGTTGATTACTGAAATAAATACGGAACTACAAAAACGTGTCTCTCTTGTGTTTGTCGAGTCGTTGTCCGCTACTAGAAACATTTTGGCAGATGATGGGTGCGACAGAGTTGTGACTATGTCTCGCTTTCTAAACAATAATAATATCGATTCTTTTGTACTGGTTTCTAAACAAGAGAGCTCTATATTTTTAAGACATTAAAAACGAAAAGAGATACAAAAATCTCGTTACATAAAGATGCTTTTGATTTTGTGGATATGATAGTCGCCAGTTAATACTGAGCTCTGGCTGATTCTCTATAAGATTAATACTTAAATGAAAAAACAATTTTATAATCCGGTTTTTAAATTAAGTCATATAGACGCTTCGTTTTCTTTTTGCGATTTCAGAGTTATGTCTGTAGTAAAAGTTGTTCATGATGATGAGAACAATGACCCCCTTTTACCTAAGTACGAGCACACACAACACAAAAAAATAATTTAAAATTAATATACTATTACATTATGATATTATACAACATATAATATAGGTACAAATATTATGGTAATATAAAATAGGTACATCTACATAAAAGAATAATATCAGTAATTATGATACTTGTCTATTATCATTATTCAAATCTTTAATTTTTATAATTTTGTAGCAATGATAGCAATAGCTTGAGTGTCCAAAACATATGCCAAGGGGCATGAAATAAGTGTTTCAATATGCACGATGAGTATGAACTGCCGGTGAAGAAAAACATCCACAGTGGTAGGGCACTTTCTAGTAATCGGCTGGCTTGCTACCAAGTTCAAGTTGAAATTTGATGCCAAACACCTAATATTGTATTCCAGCAGCCTCACTGGAGCAAGTTCCAACAACAGAGTTTACTTAACAACAACAGAGTTGTCGTAAAAAAACCTAACAAGTCAAACAAAAAAATCAAAATTAATATTTTGTTTTTCTTAAAATCTTCAGTTTGCTAAGTAATAAAACTTACTAGTGATGTCATAGACAACAACTGCCACTGTTGAGTCACGGATGTAGGAAGGGATGAGAGACCGGAACCGCTCCTGGCCTGCAGTATCCCACAGCTGCAGTCGAACTGTACGGTCCTCCAGGTACATCGTCTTCGACAGGAAGTCTATACCTATTGTTGCCTGTTGAAGCATTGTATATTTTTAGTTAAAGTAATTTTATTCACAAAAGTAGGAATGAGTTTGGGTACCATCTTCGACCACACCTTCACTTAACATCAGGTGAGCTGTGGTCAAACAACTAGCCTGTCAACCATAAAAAAAAAAACCTACATCTAGAAGAATTTGACATTATTAATTTGACTCTGGTTAATGTCATTTTAGCCCCAGCGTGTAAGGGCTCCAGCTTTTGACATTAAGGTCAAAACTGTTTTTTTTTGCAGTAGCTGTTTTTAACTCTAGTGAATGATATACAAATTTCAATTTACACCAGTGAGTTAACTTTTCAAGAAAACTATCCTGGTTAGCATGTAGATGTGAAAATAAAAACTACAAATGCAATGTTAAGTAAATTATATCATATAATAAAAACATAAATTTATGCTGTCTAATGTGAAATGAAAAATCTGAATGAAATGAGTCGTAAATTGATTACATATGTATTTACTATTCACAGCAGTATGCAAAAGGAAACAAATATTAAGGTCAAATTCATTAAAAAACATTGATAAGCAAAGAACATTATAGCAATATATATATATCATGTATATACCTATCATGTATTTGTTAATTTTATCACAGACATTCCTTTCCTTTCATGAAAAGTGAGATGTGATTGCTATCTTGCATAAACATTTTATAATGTAATGCATAATGCATGAGATGTTATGACTCACCATGATGTAACTTGAAACCCAGTAAAGAATACCACAGGTCAAGTGTATACTTATGTTACTCTTGAACATTTTCTGGTCTGACCATGATCTATATTAGCTCCAGTGGCTAACCACTGGAGCGAGTGTTATAGATCAACAAGTTACATCAACCAGGTCCCAATAATGAATAGCAATTTTTTAGGAAAAGTCATAAATAATAGCAATCCTTGATGACTCACCTGATAAGTGTTGTCAAAACTATCATACATGAACCTAGTGATGAGCGAAGTTTTTCCCACTGAAAAAAAAAACAAATGGTAATGTCAATGAACCTACTCATCAGTACCAATCTCTAATCTAAGAATATGATTGATAACGGCAAATATACGTGAGAGTATATTGCTGGGAACATTTTACGATCTCGTATTGTACTCAGAGTGTAACCTACATCCCAGGCTCACGTAATTTTGCACGATAGACGTCGCGCGCAACTTAAGATTCTCCTTCGGCGCAAAAAATCGGCGACTTATACTCTCCCAAACCGATGTAGGTCACTAATTCGATAAAGTCTAGACTCATCCATACCTGCAGATCGTAAATTCAATGTTCTTTATTAAAAATGTACAACGTAAGGGCTATAATATCGACATCGACTCACCGCTCTGTTCCCCCAGGAATACTAGCTTAAATTTGCGTAGAGGATTACCAAATTCACCCGAGGCAGACATCCTGATAGATTTAATTAATTTGCTAACTTATTACACAGTAAATCTTATCACAGAAACTACATGAACAATGACAGTCAGTTCGAGCCACCGAGCCACTCCTGCGGCACAGACGAGCGCAGCACCGCCACGTTACGGCAGACTGAAGGAGCGACGCGCAAGCCAACTCAGCAAAAATAAACTACGTCAAAATACACTAAAATTCAACGGAAACACAGAACAAGTGATATTTTCCGAGTTATTTAGGTTACAAAAGCTAAAAAGTAGTTTATTACTGTATTTCTCTAAAAAACTGAATCAAAATGACGACATTATTCAATACAGAATGACAGTGACACTGACACTTCATTACAGTTATTTTTTTTTGTTTTCTTTGGTTTTGGCGTCACATTTTGAGTATTTGCTAGTGTAGAGTGTAAAACACACGTATTTTCAAGTATTACAATTTAAATAAGTTGCCTCGTAGCTATAATTGTAGTCAGTCCAGTCATGCATGTTTTAGTAAAGTAGTGGTGACTTTACTATAAAGCTTCAATGAAGTGTTGGAAGAAACACGAAAAGTCATGTTTCCCCACATTATATCATTTTCCCACACTTATGCTTGTGATTCGGCACTTTATGAATAAAACGCCATCATTTTTATGCATAAACACTCGACAAAACACAAATTTTGTAACAAAATACAAAGAGGCAACGTGACTTTTACCGCGTTCCCGCCAAAACCTAAATTACAGTTATTGCCTGCCTAAATAATGTTTTCAAACGACTCTATCAAGATTTTGACGGGAACGCAGAAAATATGTCACTGTATTGTATTATTTTACAAAATTTGTATTGTTCCACGTGTTGATCCTATATAAATTAGATAAATAAAACAAGGTGTTTCTTATTGCAACTAAATCGTGATCAAAGCTACTTATGAAGTTGGTGACTGGGTTTTTATTGTGTCTCTAACTTATTTTATTAGTTAGCAAATATGTACTTGAAAGTAATGAAAAAAATAATATATTTCGAAATAAATCTACATTGGCACAAAACAAAAACTGTGATGCAAAAATTGTAGAAAAAAGAAAAACATATATGAATGTCATTTTGACAGATTTTTGCCTTACTTTAGGGTTGTACTATTTCAAATCAAAAGATTTAGTCGATTGAACAAATAATAAAATATTACCGATTTGGAGCTTGATGGCACAATGAAAATGTAGAGGAAACTAATACTAAACAATGAAAAAATACTACTCGTACATAGCAACTGTTTCCGCTCTAACTAAAGTTTATAATAGCAGGTTGTGTTACTGTGCCAATTACTCAACTAAAATTGTATTATTACTTAGAGACTTTAATTTTATAGTTAGACAAATATTCTACAAAATCATCATCACCATTGACAATCATGCTCCACTACCTAGCATACCAAAGGCATGCCACTCAGCTATGAGCCAATTATTCAAATTTTTACTCCTTAATCAGTGATATGAATGTACTACATACCTTCAAGAAGACTCCCTACGTGTAGCTCAACTATAGAGCAATGTATGTACCTGTAGGTACACATTCAGTACACAAAAAAAAAATGAAACCACCCGCCGCAACCCCTTTCTTGGGCCTTGATTGACGTCAGCGCGTTTGCTGCCGGGACGCATCAGAGTGCGCGAGCGCTTTTTGCATAAAGTTAATTTTGTTTAGACCGGACAAACATAATTTTTAGATATCGTTTATAAGAGAAAAAATACGAATTATCAACAGAACGAAGACAAAAGTCGTTATGATTTAATGTACTGCACATGCCATTAAAAGGACTGATTACAAATGACCCTGTATAAGTAGGTAGGTACATTTATGTGTATATGAATCACATATTTTTTTAATAGATTAGGATACTAAAGCTTTAACATAAAACTAAGAAATATCTCGGAAATTTTATATTACATAAATATTTACACAATTAATAACTTCAAAGGTTTGTAAATAATATCACAAAATAATGTGTTTACATTTGTAACAAAACTTTAAACGTAGCCTTATTAAAAATCTAGTCACACAGGTTAAACATACAGTTGTTTCAATGGTGTCATGTACTCCCAAGATCAGCGATGCACAAACTTTGGGTAATAGTTACAGCAAAACTGATGGCCAACATAACAAAACATGTCGTACAGACAGCATTAATAATAATTATTCTTTAGAAAATACAACAGCGGCTCCATTAACAAGTTTGGTCTGTAAGTATGCTTAAATGTTTTAGAATAGTTATTGAAATGTTTAATCATATTTAGCCACAAATAATCATAATGATAATACTGTAATAGAACAGCAATAACACTTCCAAATGTTATGTTCATTCATTTTGTAGGTTTTGGTGCCATCTACCCATAGCCCTGATTATACACCTATTCTATCGTTTTGATTTATTGAAACGAAATTTTATGTATGACATTTGACTTTCAACTATTATTCTTTCTTTCTTTGGTTTTGGCGTCGCGTTTTAGCATTTGCCAGTGTCAAGTAATTATATATTTTCAAGTTTCAAAAGTTAAATAAGTGCCATCGTAGCTAGTTTTAGTCAAAGTCGTCTTTGTCAAGTCCAGTTCGAGTCAGTTAATTCCAGTCATGCTTTAGTAAAGTAGTGGCAACTTTACTACAAAGCTTCGATGGAGTTTTGGAAGCAACACGAAAACTCATGTTTCACCACATTATATCATTTTCCCACACTCGCGCTTGTAATTCGGTACTTTATGAATAAAACACCACCATTTTTATGCATAAACACTCGACAAAACACTAGTTTTGGAAAAAAATACAACGGAGCGACACGACTCTTCCCGCGTTCCCGCCAAAACTCCCAACTATTATTATTAATGTTTCATTGTTTCTTTTTTTTTTTACTACATATTGATGTTTCCTGAATATAAACAAATTTTAAATTTTACTATAACTATAAAAAATACGTAGTAGCACATATTCGATTTAAAAATGTACGAAAACTAGAACAGCGTAAACTAGGTAAAGCTTCCTAAAAACATTTTTCTATCATACATTGCACTACCTATTTTTTCCAGTTCCTATGCTAAGCATAAGCAGAGTAGTTTATATGTAAATTTAATAGAACTATACTGACTAAAACTAGCCATCTCTCTTTTCACATGACTCTTCTTTTTGTCCTGTTTTATCAGCATCCACATTGTGCCTTGCCAGTGTTTACCATTTAAAATGATCACGTAACAAGTAAACATGTAACAGCTTTACAGTTGTCAATCAAAAGTAAAGCAAAGCAAGCCCCCAGTCAAATCCTACTCTTTGATGAAGTAGTGAATAATGTAGTGTACATGTGTGTGTGTGTGTGTGTGTAGTGTTTGTTTGGAACACAAACATAATTTTTAAACTTTCATGACTTAAACACATAATTATGGTTATCACCGGTTTATGTGATTAAAAATTAAGACCCGATAATAAACATTTTTTTTTCTATATAGTGAGTTTTGGAAACAATATGAAAATATATATTTCACCAAATTACATAGTTTGCAGCATTTTAATATTACTTTGTAACTACATTTCAAAAGTTTTGGAAACTAATAAAATGTGAAGACATTATGACATTACTTTTTAAGTTGGCGTCAAATTTTATGGCTTCTATAGCTATACTATTATATTATTTATAGCTAGCTATTTACGTCGTGTAGCGATCATGAATATATAGTCGACCAAGTACATATTTAATTCAAGAAAGGAGCATATATCCACATTTTCTTTTTTTTTTAAATCTTCCAGGTAATATTAGTACCAAGATGTAAATACTGATTCAGATGGAAGCAACCTGTGTCACTAATGTCACTAATTATATGATGTCCCTAATCAGTCAAAACACATCCAAAAAGCAGCTTGCCAATGAAAATAATTGAACAGTAATAAATTTCGTAATAAAGCTAGTTTCATAAATAAATACCTTAAATATTATCAGAAAAAATATAAAACCTTGCACTTATTAGATCACATTGAGACCCTCTTTAGTTAAAAATTTTAGCCAAGATTTTGATCCGGGCTACATGCAAATAAGTTTGGCTTGTTTCTATCAGCGTCGAGCCTCTCATGTACAGTGGAGGAAAACTGTCATAAAATACAATAGACAGAAATGATAATAGATTTAACAAGCAGCTAAGCTGAAAAGAAACGCGCCACACCAAAGGGTAGGTATAGCTAGGGTCTAACACTATGAGATGTAACCATGATTAAGGAACAAAAAACTTCACAAATTTGGAAACCATTATTATGGAGCAAATCTTCTTACAGGATACATATTCTCTTCAACTACAATCACTCCACATAATAGGTCGTAGCCGGTACGATTGTGTCTAAACACAAATAATACCACAAAAAGTGGAAAAAGAAGAGAAATGAGGCAGTTTTTCATGAAGGAACGTACAAGAGCTACCAAGAATGACAAAGATCGGCCAGGGTACAACAGTACAGTCTCCTTAGGCCGCCCTTCAACGGGTATCACAGCAGAGGCGGTGACTACTCGTAGTCCGAGTAATGCTTTCCCCGGCGTCGCGCCTCCAGTACGGCCTACACTGCCGCACAAACAGAAGGCCTGAAATTAGAAATAGAAGGTATTATAGTACAAGTAGCAATTCAACATAGTTACTGATGTGGTTAAAAATATATGTCATCAGAGTACACTACTAATATTTTATAGAATCAAAATTTTATTTTAGGAGGTCTAAGTGTCATTGGCATGTAATACTAAAATGGGGAGAATGAAGAACTTACATCAATATCATTGAAAATTGTTCACAGAGCTGATGTGTATGATAAATAAAAAAAAAGTTCATCATTTGTCACAAAATATATGAAACAGCTGATATTTATCTCAGATGATATCAGGGATGATTTACGTTGATTGATATTGATACAAGCTACTAAGAAATTAAAATTATTACCTCATAGATGCATACAAGTATTCTATAAATAATTTCAAGGAACAGTATGTCAGATGTCAACTCCATTGCAAATTTGAAGTCATCATAATTTTCACTGAATTTGTAGAAATCGAACTTTTCCATATCTCTGAAATTGCACATATACATCTTTGATTACAATGTGGTTTTTCTCACATTATTTATATAACTATTCTTCAAATCATTTTAGTGAGAATATTTTCAAATGCTGTCATAGTAAATGCCAGTTTACTGTTTTATATACTAAATGTGATGTGTAGTGACTGCAGAGTCAGCTTACAGAGCTCAAATAACAGATGTAGCACTTACAGCTGTCATACAATATTTAGGTTTGGCTAGGCATGTCAGCCTCATTATAGATGCCAAAATTACCAGTTAGCGGATTAAGAATCAAAGAATATATTACATCATTCTAAAACTTAATTTACCTGCTAAAGCTACAAACTTTGATAAGCACTGGTCTTATGACAGTTGGCTCAAAACCAATAAAATTTGAATGTAGAGGAAAAATATACGGCCAACTCTCTGATTCCACATGAAAAAACAATAACATTATGTAGACATACTTACATTAAATCAAACATGTCTACAACAACAAAGGTGACTATCAGTTTCAGGATAAACAGAAGCATAAAGTCTATGAATTCTGCAACCAGCCTTTTGTACAGTGGCGGTATTATGTACTCATATCCACCATGGCGCGCAATTACTGGAAAAATATAGAAAATAATTACTTAGTCACCTACAACAATTTGCTACTTTTACATTTTCATTAAGAAAGGAGTCTAAAAGCAATAGCATCTTGAGGTACTTGGACAGTCCTATGTAGATAACTATAAAGCAGTGCACCATTACCAATTTTATAAATAATCACTATATACCAGTGCCACAATGCTCCATGTACGATAGTTTTAATATTGTGTCCAAGAAAATCTTAAATATTGTTACTGGGTTTAGATCTAGGTTTTACCTATCTAATTAACCGTACCTTCAGCAGGAGCCAGTGACTCGGCTTGCGGCTGGTTTTCTTGAACATTCCGAGGCACATTAGGTGCTTGAAAAGGAAACTGTTGTCCTTGGAACTGGTAGTTATTGTTCAACAATGGCACATTGGTTGGGTTGTTCTGCAGACCTTGGAAGGTCATCATGTAGTAAGGAAAGCATGTTGACAAGTTCTGATACATCTGAGCCTGTTGAATCCATATTCGAAGAGCCTGGAAATATGCTTCGCGTTCAGATACTGTATCGCCGTCTCCACCGTGATTTGCGTTCAGCCCACTTGTTTCTGTTAGCCTCTCCGTATCCGACATTGTTAACGAAACATTCGTGGATGTAATTTGTTATGCAAAACGTTGTTATCTCACTCTATTTACGAAAAAAATCAACTAAATCAAATCAAAGTACACGTCAGATTTGTTGACAAAGTTTTTATTTTTTCCAACTGAATTTTACCACAGATTACACATAGACTAATTTTAGTCGATTGTGCATTTTTTCGTTTTTTAGCCTCGCACTTTGAATGTTCTGCCAGTATCAAGTACTTCATGATTATGTTCAAATGTCTCAGGGTAAAGCTCGAGCAAAATACGCCAATTAAAATCTGGTCATGGTCAAAGTCACATAATTTAGTCTACGTCAGTCTACGACAAGGTGAGTCCAAGCACTAGTAAGGTAATTTATTTGTAGTTTCTACAGAATTTTGGCAACTACTCGAAAAGCATATTTCCCTACAATTCAATAATTAATTATTTGCACACCTTCGTACATATAATTTAGCACTAAACAATCACAACACCATTATTTCTAATTTTGTAAATAAACAGCGACATTATTTTTCCGCATTCCCGCCAAAATTCTTGATGACATGACTATATAATGTTGCAATGTAAAAAAAATAACAAAAATTGAATGGACTTCTAGCCAAGCATTTCCATCAAGACATAATATCAATACAAACACAATTTCAATGTCTTGGCTATGTACATGAAATAATGCATAAAACTTTTTAGTAATAGCAGGTGACTCTTAACTTCGTTGTAAAGATATTTTGTGAATAGCATCATGGCTGATACTACAGGCCGTATAAGTAGGGTAAATATATAATTATTCATACATTAAGATAGCCCAGGTATATATTCAACCCAAATATTTGCAACAGATGGGTACAAGTATAAATAATACAGATAGGTTAGTATAGATAGTCATCATTAAATTATATGTAATTCTTATTGATTACATGCAAAATATTGACAAGGATTAGCGAAAAAATAGAAGAATAGTAATCAGAATAGAAGAAATAAGTAGTCGTGCAGTGTTGTAGTAGTAGTAATCTTATAATTAGTAAGAATAGTATGTGGGAATAAATTTAAATCTATTAAATTTCCAAATAATCCTCCACGCGCGGTGATTAAACAATTTGGGAAATTGTAGGGTTGAGTTTGGCAGCATTACAACTGTCAAATTAGAATTTTGTGACTTGTTCTCGCTGTCGCCGTTTCTGCGTTTTGTTGCGTTTGTAGAATTGTAGAACGAATTCAACCGACGAGCGAAGCTAAACGGGCGAATGGCTGAACGGAAAGAAACGAAACAGCGGAGAAGATAATTTAATCGGTTTTTCGTGCGCAACAAATGGTGATTTTTGGTTGGAATACACAAGCTTATTTCATATCTTCGTTGTGGTAGTGTTTGTGACTGTAACAACTATAAACCTGCCGTGATTTTATTGTGTTCTAGTCATTTACAACGTCGATTGTACAATACCTTACTACGGGGACAAGTGTTTCAATAAAAGGTAAAATGAAAATTGTGAATTGAGAAATTTGTGATTCCAAGCGGATTCCTCATTTTCCAACATACAGCATAGTAAGTAAGCATATGAATCATATATATATTTTTTTCGCTATAAATTTGCATGGACTCCACCTCTGCTTACCGTGCTTCAGCCTGTTCCAAGCAGTCTCGCGGTATATTTCAAGAGTTCTGCACCGATTTAACTTGTCATTATGTGGTTCAATCTGAAATGCTAAAAATTCGTTCTTGTCAAGGTTGGACGTTAAGGCTTGTAATCTAACCATGTACTTACAAACAGGTTATTTGAAACCATATAAAGTATAAACTAAAACAAAAAAAATGGCAACAACAACTTTAACAAAGTTTTTTACCTGTTGTTGAGCTCATTTTGAATTTAGTTATTTGATATTTAATTAACAGGTACTCATGGCCATGAGTTTAAAAGTGTAGGTAAACCTACTTTGTAAATAATAGCTACCGGTTTTTAAACTCCCTATTATAAATAATAAGTTATTTTGACATATTATGTATTATATATAGTTATATCAAGATCTTAAAGGCTTAAAGATGTAGAATTATTTGCTAATCAGCAATTTGCTCAGGCTTTATCCTAAGAACTGTTCATTATTTGCCATTAAAAGTAGCTTTTCCCAAATAGTAAAGAACTATAGTGACTGGGAATCCAGGATCTAAGTTTAGCTTCATATAAAAAATATATCCTACTCTATCTGGTGTTTATAGAATGCAATGGGAATAAAATGATTTTACTTGTCAACTACAATTATTACTGGATGTAATGAAGATATTATGCCTTATCATACAAGATAAAATGGATAAAGTACTCAAAATAATATGTTATCTGTGTAGGTACTGTCTCTAGTTATTTGTTCGAAGTATGATAAAATCATATCACAATAGAGATTTCATTGATAATGAAAAGTACTTTCATGCTATTGTGTATGTATGTACCAAGTATCATATTGTTATGGATGTAGTTATGCAGGTGTCATATTGTTGTTATGATGTATAAAATTAATATCTCTCTTAAAGATCTGTTTAGTGTAACTACACTCAAATAGAACCCATGAGGGTTCTATTCTATAGCTGTATTAAATAAATAAAGGTCATAATACATTTTGTAGGCCAGGTTTTTAGTGTGTCATATTGATTAAAATATTCTCAGGTAGTCAGCAACACATACATGTGTATTTTGTGTATATTAAAACAAATTTTGAAGTTTTTAATTGGCAGATCTAAACTTACTAAAACACCTATATCTCTCTTTTTTAATTCATTAAAAAGTCTGCAACATCATTCAAAATATTGCTTTGATTTCTTAATTGATCTTACTATCTTGTTGATCCTTATTCTTTATTACAATAGAATATCACTTTATTGTGCACCAAACATACATTATAACATACAAAAAAAAAAAATTAAAAAAAGAGCTAATGAAAAAAAAACTAATAAAATTATAATATGGTAGTACAATGGCGGCCTTATCGCCGCCGTTGCATGTTGTTCCTTCTTATTAGATGTTTAAATGTCACACATAAGGTAGCATTTGCTATTTGAAACATAATAGCTATAATTATTTTGTAGCCAGAGGTGTGAGACACATTATACCCTACAAGGGTACAAGATGCATGCATGTCAGGCATTTGTTACAATCTGATGATGACAATCTATATCTGATGTCACAAAATATCAGCATATAAATCCATCTTTAATTGATTCTACAATTTGCTTTTAAAACTGTATTTAAATTGCTTATTGTACTTCAAAGCATAAGTTTAGCATATTTGCATTATTTGTATGCAAACACATTGCACATACTATATTTATGTTCACAATAGCTCTGCAAGTGCAATGCATGACCATATTGTCTACTAATTTATTCAATAACACATACTATAGTAGACACTGTTAATGTGACCAACTTACTTGTAAATAGGTAAGGGACTCTGTTTTCATAATATGCTATCTATGGAAAATTTTAGTTCCATCATCTAGTCAACTCTATAGATAATATAATTAGTCAGTGACATGTTTAACTACTACCTTCGTGAAGGACTCTAGCAACCAGGCAAGTTTATAACAAATGAGAAATCTGTGTAACTGGGATCCGTTAAACAGATTACTATACTAGATGATTATCATAGGTACTTTAGAGATAAGTACCTAGATACTTATCTCTAAAGTACCTATGTATCATGTTTATATCTTTAATGAGTAGATTGTTGGACTGACCAAGATGTACAAAAATTATTCTGCTTGTATACTCTCATTGACTGACTGAAACCAAGGTATCACAATCTATAGAATTCAACTTGTTGCTTTTGTGTACTTGCATCAATTTACATGTGGAAAGAAACTTCTTAACATTATTAACCATGTTTCCATTGCTGCCCAACTAAATTTAAAACGATGTCACCAAAGCTTTTGCTTTTGATACTCTTTTTAATAATTAATTTATTAATTTTTGTTTGGTATTTTAATAACTCCCACTTTTAATACAATATACAAAATGAACATTCAACTATTAATGTAACATCATAATATCTATTTGGTTTTTTTGTGACATTTCTTTCCAGTACATGGTACACAAAGTAATAAAAAAGTGATTTATTTCATTACTATGTGTTGAACAATGTAATCTAACGATATTGTCACATAGTATTTAAACTTTATTAAATAATTTTCGTAGTTACTTATTTACTACAGGTTTAGGGGCAAACTCAGTAAAGTAGAGAAGAAACCCAGTGGAAACCCAGTAGTAAAGAAATCACACTAATATTATGAAGGCGAAAGTTTGCGAGTGTGTATGTGTAGTATGTTTGTTACTTCTGCACGCTCAAACGGCTGGACCAATTTTGATGAAATTTGGTATAGAGGAAGCCCTTCATTAACACATTTTTATTCCGAAAAAATGTTGTGTTCACAGCGAGTAACACCGCGGGGCGCAGCTAGTTATGTCATAAGACGTAACAGAACTGTCGCGCTTTACATGAGTTTCATGAAGTAGAAAGAATAAGAATAAAAATGAAATGTTGCGGTTAATTAACATATCTCGGAATGAAATTACACGCCCGCACCACTTTACTATCGTAGGAAAGTTCCTACGATAGTACCACCCAGTTACCCTATCTTACTCAGTTAGTACTAGACGCGTATTCTCATACTTAGCCACCATTCCACCCCAACTTTAGCTCTTCTAATCTTCCCATTAGATCCAATCTGTGTCAGATTTGCATGATAGTGGCTCGGTGGTCTCTAATCCCATTGTTGACATTATCGACCGCATCGATGAGCGTTCGAGCGATGTTATCATCACGTAGTTACGAGACTTGCGCTATTGTATATCCGGCCCTCCGACCATTGAAGAGGTTTTAGAGGACGCCTACTTGCATTATCCGGGGTGCCATTAGCAGTAGGTGGCTGAGATCACGCCATTGCCTTAATTGTTGATATTAGAAAATAAACCTTGACTACCTGAAAATAAAGTTGCCACTAGACTGCTACGCTTTCATCCACGTCGTCGCAGCAGCTTGACTTACTCATCATCATTGCCATTAACAATTCTACCCAACTCACTGGAGCTTATATGCCAGCGAGACAAAGCCTCGCTCCGATAATAAAAGGATCTGTTAGCTCGGGTGGATACTTGTAAAGGGAAATGTTCAATACATCCCGAGCCAGGACTTATCGTCCCCATTTTGAATAATAACCTTTACAACTTGAAAATAAAGTAGCAATACGAATTGACCGTAATCACTACCTCCATACACTTTGGAGAGTGTGCTTCAGAGCTACATGACCTACTTCCACTCTGTCCATTTTACTATCGGAAAAGCCAGGAGATTTAAAAAGCGACATCGTTTCATGGTAGATATTCTTAAAACTCTTAACTAAACGGTTCGAATCTACCTCGAATATATATTCATCGTGCAAACCGCTAAGCAATGAAATTGCTGCCCGAGTGGGGTTTCCTTAATAAATACAATCTGATGATCGGATACAAGCCTTCAAATTGCAAGTGAATTCTTACCTGCCGTCATTCCCTTAGCTCAACAGGATAGCTTAGCTTAGCTCTAGTATGAGTACCAACATTAGCTTTTGGTGTGCAGGCATTACGTATCAAGATCAGATTTCAACTACCCATACAACGTACCCACTTTACAAATTGCGTAAAAGTAAGTACAAAAATGTTCATCCAAATTATACACACCTACGAAGATATATCAACGAATCAAACGGCAGTTTAAACAGCTTTATTTAATCAGTCTCTTAAGTTTATACTTCCGTTATAATCAGCTAATTCGGAAAAAACAATAACTTTTTGTTAAAATTAACTTTCCAGTCTGTTTCGTCCAGTTGTAAGAAAATAGAGTTACGTGATACAAAACTGAAAAATATATCACACTCAAGGCTGCAATTCATAACCATATGTCATGTCCGAGGTGTCCATATCGTCTAATACGGAAATCGTTGCTGAAAGATCAATGGCTCTAATAGTGTTAAATGCCTGACGGCACTCCTTCCTAGAATACCACTCGTTTAACCAATGCGTACGCATGTACTTCTTTTCTTTCTTTGGTTTTGGCGTCGCGTTTTAGCATTTGCCAGTGTCAAGTAATTATATATTTTCAAGTTTCAAAAGTTAAATAAGTGCCATCGTAGCTAGTTTTAGTCAAAGTCGTCTTTGTCAAGTCCAGTTCGTGTCAGTTAATTCCAGTCATGCTTTAGTAAAGTAGTGGCAACTTTACTACAAAGCTTCGATGGAGTTTTGGAAGCAACACGAAAACTCATGTTTCACCACATTGTATCATTTTCCCACACTCGCGCTTGTAATTCGGCACTTTATGAATAAAACACCACCATTTTTATGCATAAACACTCGACAAAACACTAGTTTTGGAAAAAAATACAACGGAGCGACACGACTCTTCCCGCGTTCCCGCCAAAACTCTCACGCATGTACTTATTTAATACTGAATCATGGTCTTCCCTGTCTTGAATATCGATCATCCGATCTGACTCATACAATTATCAGAGTTTTAGTCGATTAAATTTTATTAGTCATAAAAAATATATTCCTATTTTTTTTGTTTGTCTTCCGATCTTTAATTTGCATTATGAAAAAGTATGTTTCACTTACATCATATTACATTTTGAAATCAAAGAACTAACAAGTGGCGCTTGTGAAGTTCAGAACGTTCAGAATCGATTACAATGGAACATCTAAAGAGGCAAATTGGATATTTAAAACCGCCCAAGCAAGAATCCGGTTACTACGTCATAGCGTCCCGTTCTGTCCTTTCCCACGGATGTTACAAACCAATATGTCTCTTATGATTCACAAATCAAGGATCAGATTGGTATATTACGTCGCTGTCCCTTTTACCCCACTTCGATGACTACGACCACAACAATTTGTTCCGGTTTATTTGCAGTGTACAACGATAAACATACAAGTACACTTAGCGTTGAATGTAGATGTTCCTATATCCGTAATCGATAAGCTCTCAGCTCCGGGACGGATGTTTAAGTTACCGAGTTGAGAGAATGTCATCCGCTTTGAATTTAATATCGTAATGTATCATCAGTGACTGTTAGTAAACTTAATACACATTTCACGTTGTACGTGGGTTATTAACAGTTAGTAAACAAAAGATAAAGAAATTCGTTTCATTCATTGTTTAATTCGGAGTGCAGCGACCGGCGGTTGTTATCCAAACTCGAGCGCACGTCGTCTGTAGTGGCGGCGTCTGCATTGTCTGGCACTTAAGATAAACAACAAACGCCCGCGGTGTGGTGCCCAGACGTGGGCAACTTTACCTAATGACACCCCATTTTTTCACTCATTGTATAAATTTACACCTAACTGCAAGCTACCGGCTTTGAAATAATGAGTACAAATCGTCTTGTCATTACTGAAACGGTACTTGCAAACACTCGGTCGTTCACGAAACCGATACACCGAATTACATACAATACATGTTCGCAAATACCTTGAAAAGAGTTTTAATATTGAGAACAGCTATTAAAACTGAATAAATTACGGTACCGAGTTGCACCTGTCTTACTATAAATAAACATCCGAAATTCCATGAAAATCTATTCTGATCATCAAAGAAAAGGACGATAAATGACAAAAGACTGCTAAACCGTTATAACTGTAGGCGTGCTCTGAGAAATGAAAATATTTTCTATATACATATGTTGAAAAATGGGTTGATATTGTTGGCAATCACTATGCCTGTCACGTTGCTGCTCCGAGTTCACACCTGTCTCGAGCCCTACCCTCGGGACGGGACCAGAGTAACATATGCCCAGCAAACTCTATTGAATGACAATGAATACACGACCCATAGCTAGAATTTGTAGACTCATCATATCAGTCCATCAGTAATATTACTTAAAATGTACTTTATCAAACCCAGTTCCCTCATGCACATGTGCGTCTGTCAATTGTTACGGCATTGTCTGTCACGATCAAGATTTATATGATCTTAGCGCGATGTTGGCGTCTCGTTGTTGTCAGGCAACTGGTGTGAGAATGCTCAGCTCAGAGAACATCGTACGTCAGCTACGGGTCATCAAGTATGCATGAGCGTTTGTTTCCGTCATTTTGATGCCATGCTATGCGCCTCCATTGAATCGGAACTGGTATAACACTGGTGCTATTGTCAGTCGGCCAAGAGACTATTTTTTATGGAGCTTTGTTTGACTTATGAATAAATATATTGTCAAGAATTGTAATGAGTCTTCGGCGGCAGTCCTTATCTAAAATCTACATAATTATGTTTATCACGTCTTCTTCCGTCTATAAACTTAATTTGGCTGTACCTAAGTGCTTTTTTTTTCATTTTCATACATCTTTGAACCTTCGTAATAAAACCGCTTCTTATATAATAATATGTATATACCTACTGTTGATTGAGGTATGATTTCACATAACATTAACAAAGTTTCCGATGTAATTTTTTTACTGCCAGTATTTAGAAGAGGAAGCCATTACTCTGGTATGCAAACTATTTCTGGGCCCTAAACGTGGAAAATATCCATTGTAACTGCCTACACGATAACATTCGGCTATAAATATAAAATGGTGTGTACTTTAGAGAATGTGTTTCCAACCGAAAGCAGATAAGCGTTGGATGCCCGTCGAGCACTCCACATGACCGGTGACGTCAGGCATCACCATCGGGCGTGTGGAATTTTCAAGTATACTTATGTCTCGACACTGCTTTTGGCTCTGTACATGCATATTTTGAAGTCGAAACTGAATTATAATAGTCAAGGTACACATGTCAGACAGTGACGCACAAACCGCTAAAGGCTTCACCATACTAAATGCACGCAAGAAAGAGGGGGACAAGGAACAAGGCCAAGTAAGCCAAAAGGGGCGTTAGTCGGACTACATTCTATAGATCTCAATTAGAATCAGCCCTGTTTTTATAAACTGTCCCACTGCTGGGCGCGGGTCTCTTTTCATTGTGAGAAAGGTAAGCATAGTCCACCACGCTGGCCAAGCGCGGGTTGGCAAACTTCACAAATCTTCGAGAATTTTATTATGAACACTTGGACATGTAGGTTTCCTCACCATGTTTTCCTTCACCGTTAGATCTCGCTTATAATACTTAAAATTATTTTTAATAAATAGGCTTGTGTTTGACCGCAGTCTCAATTGATGTTACGTGAAGATGCGGTCTACGTTAGAGTATAGTTGCCTAGAAGATACCACTGTATTCACTCTCTTATGGTGACTGCGCCGCTCCTGATTCGCCTTGCATCCGCGTTACTCACGCCCCCGCTTCGGTAAAGCCTAGTTCGGACTAGGCTAGTTATTTAGTAGAGTGGTGAGTAAATTAGTAACATCATGTGTGCAAACGGCAAAGTTTTAGTCGATTACCTATTAAAGTAGGTGTGCGAGCCGAGTCGATACATTTTGGTATATTTTTTGTCCAGTAACCACGCAGCACTCCGTACTTGTCGAGTTCATTATCAGCCTAAATTTATATAACTTTCAGTCATTCTCAAGCTATCAATCTAGCATTCTTTGGAATCTTCCAATGCTAATTTCTTCAGTAGCTATAGCTAATTCGTGCTTCCTAGTTAATCTTTTCTAATGACTCATTTTCGTACCCATAGCTTCTTTTTCTTAATGACACAAATTTCTTCTATATTACAATAATTTATTGCATTGTAGCCTGTTCATCTTGAAAAACACCGGTCACTGTACTCGTCCGAAATGCGAACGATTTTTGACCAGAGCATGTTCTTTGAGGCGAGTATGTTAGTCTTAATTACTCGCCATTCGACTAAATGACTAACGTACTTAGTCCGAACGAGGCTTAACGCTCATACCTCGCTCTAATCCTGTAACAGAGTGTCGTATCTTAAATTACACGTTCCTTTAATTCCTTTGTACCCATTGAAATATAATGTTAGGCTATTTGTGGCTTTTATTACATTTGTGAGTTTGCGTTCGATTTACGGCGATCCGCTTTAGGCGTAGTTTAAAATGTTAAATCTAAAAGAAAGTTTGGTGGATATGGTAATAGAAAATATCTGTCGTAGGTAAAGCTCTTCTATCACATCCGATTTCAAAGGCAGCTACATATATGTACGGAATGTATCACAATACAGCGATTGTCGGTACATAGCAATTTAACTCATATTATTCATAAATTAATTCGTTGAATTGTCAAATATCGTGTGTAGGTAGGTACCAATACATAATACAATTACAAGAAGGTCGGTGCACATTCTGCCTTTCATGGTACCTACTATTATTTATACTGTGCCTTCAGGGAATTTGTCCTGAATACGTTTTACGAATACGTATGCCAACAACCTTATAATAACGTATGGAGATGTTGTTTTTGAATAATGGTCAGGTTCGATACCTGAGGATACATTCCATTTTTTTTTTCATTGGCATTTTGTGTTTGCTTTCTTTTCCTTAAAATTTGTAGAATTCTTTTATCAAGTGCTTTGCTCAACTTTTTTTGCTGTTTTCCTGTATGGTTCATCATAAATAATAAGACCACCAGTTTCAAGAATGATTAAATTTGAACTGAAGCCTGTAAAGGAGGCTTTTTGAATGAGCACACTCAACAAAGTGTTTTATTTAATATTGAAAGTAATTCTCCTCAAGAGATTCGTTTCATGATTAAAGCTTAATCACGCTTTTGTGGGATAAAAGCTCACTGGGATTACAAAATAATTGTTTCCAAGACAAGACTGGGATTAGCAGTGGCCGAGTAATACAAGAACTCGGAATTCTTGTCTCGCGGCTCCCGCTTCGTTGGCTGGGGGCTGTGACTGTGTATTAGGGAGAATTGTTATGTCTAGAAAAATACCAAATTACTTTTTTAACACTATCATTGCCACCACTATTTTCGAGTGCCCAGCGATGCCGCCCAGTATAAAACGAGAGCACGCCAGGGGGGCTCGCGGCACTGCAAGATGAAATTACATGGGCACGCTAGGCGTGTTCACTGGCACTGAATGTGTTTACAGTTTATATCAGTGGTGCAACTAGCCTTTTAGGGCCCTAATGCAAAAAGGGGCATCCCTTTGCTTGTTATGAAAACGAACGTGGACGAGAAGACGGCTGTAGACACCTGAAAGCTGGGTTTTATTATAAGAGAACGAGCTGCGCTCTGCGGTGTTACCAACTATATATTTTCGGGATAAAAAAGATATTTCTGAAGTCTGATTCGTACAGATTTTTTGCTATGTTCGTGTGTGTATTAAACGGACCTTTTAGGCTCTGGTTTCAAATTACAACCATTTATATATTACGGGACTATCTTCCAAAAGGTACAATGAATTGAAATCCAGCAATCCCATACAAAAACTGAAAGTTACGCTCGTATTCCAGTGGTTTTCATTGATTTGAACAGTTCACTGAACACGAATCTGAGCCTGAACGTTACTCAGTGAACGGAGATAACGCAGATTTTGCTTTAGAAAAAACTTGATGCTAAAATAAATATTTATTCTTTTCAAAACTGCCAAGTTGGGAAAATCCGACTTAGAATATGCGTTTTATTGATGATGTAGACATGTACATATCCATATTTTGTTATTGTGTTCTTTAGTTAAGATCAAAGGCCACATTATTTATTACTAGAAGCTCGCCCCGGCTTCGCACGGGAAAACAAAACTCGATTAACAATATAAATATAGCCTATGTTACTCAGTGATAATGTAGCATTCTAATGATGAAAGAATTATTCAGTTCGGTCCAGTAGTTTCGGATCCAGTACAGACAAACAAAAAATTTAAATCTTTCCTCTTATTAGAATAGATAGATAATAATGAGCTTGAGCTGCCGGTGAAGGAAACCATAGCGTGGTGGTAGGGTACTTTCTAGTACCTACTCGGCTGGCTAGCTTCCACCCTCAAGATGAGAATCTGCCGCCAAGCACCTAACGGTGTGTTCCGTCAGCGTCATTTGAGAGCTCGTTCCTTATTTCAGGCTAGGTCAGTTCACCATCTTCGACTACACCGTCACTTAACATCAGGCGAAAAAAACACAGTTCATGTCCATCTTTGAAATGTACTAAGACTTTGTAATGTAAACCTCTGTCATTCTCTGTTTTCTCCTCATCTAGAACGATTTCGTCGTAAACTCTACAATAGTATTTCCCGTCTCTATCTTCTGCTTGAGGAAAGACAGTGACAGCGGTTTTATCGCCTCCTGCGAACATTAAATCGTTATAGTAATGGGTTACGGCGCGTTCATTCGCCTCTTAAATCTTTTAATGCTTGCGAGCCAATTTTGATTCTTTACTATCCAATAAGTAATATATACTCGCTCACGCGCTTAACGCGTTGCCAATTTTATTTTCCTTTATGGATAACTAGCTCCGCTCCGCGGTGTTACCCTTGGTTCCCACGTCAACACTAAATTTCTTGATAAAAACTAGCCCATGTGTTAGTCGTCATGTGTGAAGCGAAGCGTTGGTCGTCCAGCCGCAAGATGGGTCGACGATATTGTTACCGTCGCGGGTCGAACCTGGACCAGATTGGCACAGGACCGAGGCAGATGGCGTGACAAGAGAGAGGCCTATACCCAGCAGCGGGATAAATAAGGCTGTGGATGATGATGATGTGTTAATCCAGGGTGTCAGCTACCTCCATACCAACTTTTGAGTCTTGAACACCGCCGGAGGGTAGCAAGTCTCTCAATTTTCTACAGGATTCATTTCGGAGAATGTGCTACTGAGCTGTACGACCTTGTTCTTCCATCCCCTTTTTACCACAGGACAAGTAGAAAGACGGCCCACTACCACCCATACGTAGTGGAATTTCCTTGGGTGCGTACCAAACGTTTCGACTCAACGTTTCTCATCCGTACGGCCAAGGAATGGAACAAGCTACTGGCTTCCTTGTTTCCTGATAGATATAATCTAGATCTTTTCAAGGTCAGAGTGAATAGGTATCTTCTAGGTCTGCGTGCTTCATCTTCGACCACATCGTCGCTTACCATCAGGCGAGTTGGTGGTCAAACATGGACTTATCCGTATTAAAAAAAAAAAAGTTTCAAAACCGGTCCGCGCGTTTGAGCGTGAATAAGTGACAAACATACAAACACGCGCACAAATTTTCGCCTTTATAATATTGGTGTGATGCTATGGAAATGTTTCTCCAGTGGCTTAGTGGATACAATAAATAATTCATGAGACTCATTGTTGTATCTGGTTATACTCATCGTCAGAGTAGATTTATGCAAACTAAACACTAAGATCGCAGTGGTAGAGCGAAACTTTTTAAAAACTTTTTGTTATGCATCTTAAGAATGAATGTTCTTATCGTTCCATTCCACAATACATGATCCTACATTTAATCCGCTATGTTATTATAGATCTGTACAGTAGATACATTCTTAAATAAGAATACAATAGTAAAGTACCTAAACCTTTATCCAACACGTAACAAATGTTGAAAACGTTGTGCTTTAACCGTCTAAAGCGCTATCATTGCTCTAAGTGACGTCTAAACAACTAGATATCTCGGATCAAGAAGATAAATCACTCTGTAGTCCTCTTTGAGGATCAAAAAACTGGTTTGAAGAGGCGAACGTCATTCATCACGAGAAGTGAACAGCCGCAATGAGATGGAAACAATTTAAAATGCCTACATGTCTCATGGACTGAACACTTTTCAAGTTTTACTTATTGCTTTATTGATTGTAATTACATCATGGTCCCAGAATCATACATATTTACCTTTCTTTTTCATTACACTAAGTAATATAATTTTTTTTGCCATGTCATTTTTTTATATTGACAATATTTTTTTGTATTGACATGTATATACGTTGACATACCTTATTTTGACAATTTTGTGTTGACATGTAATCAGTGTTTTAATACTCATTTAATGACAAATTTAAAAATTTTGTAGTGACTTGTAACATTGGTGTTATCAATAAAATATTTGTAATAAATGCGGAAGGTTGTCACTGTTTTTGTATGTTTTTCACTTATTCACGCTCAAACGGCTGGACCAATTTTGAAAATGAACGAAACGTGATATCGAGGTAGCTGACCTCCTGGATTAACACATTGGCTACTTTTTATGCCGAAAAAATGTAGTGGGTAACACCGCGGGGCGCAGCTAGTTATACATAATTAGCCTCAACGATATTGATATTTTGTGTACCTATTCGACTTTATCGCATTAAAAGTAATTGTCATTGTTTTCCACGAAAGGAATCATATGATTTTTGGCGACACGATACGAGTATAAAAAAATAATAATTTGTCAAATCAATATTCAGTAGAATTGTTGAAGGTAACTTAGTTGGAAAACGGTAGATGCCCGCATGTGCTTTGCAAATTGCATTTATAGAATTCAACGCACGTCGTTACAAAATTAAAAGTGAGGCGTGGTTTCCGCTGTTGCTTATGGAATCCAATTAAACTGATTACTATCGTAATTGGCGGGCTAATCTGGAAATCATAGAGATCGACATAATTGCTAGATTATGAACGTAATGCGTGTTAACGATCCGACGCAGCCAGCCTTGACCGTGCCGGACCTTGAGATGCTACACGCTGCTCTTACACACCTGTACCTCCACCGCCATCTGTTGCCTGTTCAGTGTTACCAGATACACTGTAATTACCTACAGGAGATCTGCCGTATTGTCACACCATCTACTGTACACCGTATTTTAATATGTAAATACAGTGTACACACACGGTATTTTTGTTTTGGTAACAAAAAACAATATTTCGTATTAAAATGAACGCTACTTATGAAAAATATCGCAAATTTATGAACGCGACCGACCAGAGAGCAAGGTATTTCCCATTAGTCATACGTCATTTAATTGCACTGTAAAATACACTGTATTTTTTCGTAGACACCGTATTTTAACGTGGAAAACAGTATTTTTTGAAATATGATCTGGTAACACTGTGCCTGTTTCACATTACCACTTAAATATGCATTACGTTTACATCTGCATTATTATATCGAAGATGGATTCTAAGTGTTTAGTACAAGCTGCACCCCGCAGTGTTACCCGCGTGGTGATGGATGATGATGATGAACATCATCCACCACCACGTCAAGTCTTATTCCAGGGTCTAAAGTACCTACATGGAAAATTTCACCCAGATCCGTTGAGTAGTGTGCGCGTGAAAGCGTAACAAACTAACTCACATTCGCATTTATAATACTAGCTGCGCCCCGCGGTGTTACCCGCTACATGTTTTCGGGATAAAAAGTAGCCTATGTGTTAATCCAGGATCTCGGCTACCTTCATACCAGATTTCATCCAAATCCATTCAGTAGTGTTGGCCTGAAAGAGTAACAATAGACAATATACAATAGACAACGCTTTATTTGTGACATAAAACATTTAACAACATAATTAACAATACATACAAAAATAAACAACACACATAAAAAGAAAGAAAAAACCCATAGGTATTTTATAAATTAAACATTAAAAAACAAAAGGAGGAAATACGTTTTAAGTCACAAACCGGCCTCGACTCAGCATAATGCCGATTGCAGCCACTCAGGCAGCCAGCCGGCTGCACAACATCCATCCTTCCAAATGTTCACATTTATAAATATTATTGGGATGGGATTAGTTAGGATTACAGCAAGTCGTTGGCTAAAATTATAAAATCTTTCTGGAAACCTGAAAAATCTGGAACTCTAGGTAGACAAGCTGATATTATTTTCATAAATAACTAAAACCAAATTACGGTATTAGCATAGATTAGTTTAAATGTGATTTTAGACACGAAATGTCTGGAAAAAACAACTTCGTACACCCATAATACCTATTGTTTGTTTGTCTAACAATATACGGAACCACACCAAGACTCGTAATTGTGAACACCAGAACACGTCTAATAATCAGAAAAATAAAAATTGCATCAAAATCGGACTAGTAGTTTTGGAGAAAAATGGCAACATGTATTTGCACAAACAAACAAACGTCCTCTCACCCCAAACGCATAAACCGTCTCCGTTCCGTCGTGGGTAAAAAATATAACAAGAAACTTAGAGCCACAAACGGCGGCCTTATCGCTAAAAGCGATCTCTTCCAGGCAACAGTGCCAACACAAATGTTTAATTACTAGCCCCCGCCCCGGTTTTGCACGAGCGCAATGTAGATACTAATGTTGTGCATATGCATCATGTATTATACATATTATAAACCTTCCTATTGAATCACTCTGTCTATTGATGGAAACCGCATTAAAATACGTTGCATAGTTTAAAAGATAGAGCTTCCCGCCGTCTGTTCGCTTTTAGCGAACAGACGGCGGGAAGCGACTTTGTTTTATACTACGTAGATATACAGAAATAACACAGAAATCTAGCTATACTATTATAAAGAGGAAAGATTTGTTTGTTTGTTTGTATTGATTAGGCTCCGAAACTACTGCACCGATTTCAAAAATTCTTTCACCGTTGGGAAGCTACACTATCCCCGGCAAGCTACAATATGGCATAGGCTACTTTTTATTCCTGTATTCCCACGGGAACGGGAACTACGCGGGTGAAACTGTGAGGCGTCCGCGAGAGTGCAATATAAAATGTGTACCTTTGTATAAACACATATACTAACACTATATATAACTAAACAATCATAATAAACGTATGTAGGTATATACAAAAAAACATACAAATAAATACGTATTATTAACTACATTACGAGCGTATGTGACCGACCCATAACACACCTTTTTTACAACAGATTTTTTATCACTAGAATACCTACATGACAGGTTTTCAATCAATCGTCTCTCGCTATTTAATACGTAATCACAAAATTATCCTCAATTGTATTCTCAACATATTGGCTTGGTAAAACCTAAGCATTGAACTATGTTAATACCCACCTATTTGCCGGGATGTAAACTGCAAACACTTGTGCAAACATTTTAGCGTCCATAACGTTTGGACTGTGTAAACACGGGCTTATCTCATAGTTTGAAGATTTGCGATATCTTGAGATTAGGGGGTTCCAGTTATTTTCGTCAGGAATGTCCAAGGCACGAGGCTGTTGCTTTTTCCCGCAGACACATTCTTAAATAGACCTCAAAAAATTTCTAAGAGCTACTATCTGCCGTGTTAGCTTATTTGGTATTGATTGCTTTCTGAGCTGATGGGCGTGGGCTCGATTCCTAACTAGGACCAACATTTATGTGAATATAGATATTATTTTGTGTTTTGTCTATACTAATATTATAAAGAAGTAAAGTTTGTGAGATTGTAGGTGGCAATCTCTGGATCTACTGAACCGGTTTCGAAAATTCTTTTACCAATAGAAAGCCATATTGTGAGTGTCATATGCTATATTATATGAACCCGAAAAATGAGAAGACTTTTTCGTGGTAATCGGATTTGCAAAGTAAATCGGAGAAAAAACGGTCAAAACGAAAACGTCACTCATAATTTCATCACGAGTAAATATGTTTACCGCCCAACGAAGTGGACACAGGTCAGCTAGTGTGTCATAAGATTGTATGTATTTACAAAAAAATATAAAGTAAGTAAGTACCTGTATTTAATTCACCCTTTTTTTACACCTTAGCTTAATTTAATAGCTGTGCCATCATTTCTGTCCTTTCAAAGTTCGTCTGGAAAAAATCGCTCTAAGCGATAAGGCTGCCGTTGTACTAACACAAATTAGTCGATGTAGTTTTGTTTTTGTTTTGCTATTATCTTTTTTCTTTATCTCTTTTTTAAGTGTTTATGTTATAATGTACTACATCATTTATCTCGATGCCATAATACTAGCTTTATTTTGTTTGGGGCTAGATGGCGTTGTGTGAAATATTTCGAAATTTGTTTGTATAACTTTCTATCACTTTTTTTTTTTTTTTATTGTTGACAGGCTAGTTGTTTGACCACAGCTCACCTGATGTTAAGTGAAGGTGTGGTCGAAGATGGTAAAGCACACCTAGCCTGGAATGGAACTGGCTCTCAAGTGAGGCTGCCGGAACACACCGTTAGATGCTTGGCGGCAGATTTTCAACTTGAGGGTGGTAGCTAGCCAGCCGAGTACTAGAAAGAACCCTACCACCATGCTATGGTTTCCTCACGATGTTTTCCTTCACCGGCAGCTCAAGCTCATTCTTGGGGTTTGAACCCACGCCCTTCGGCATGCGAACCGACCGCGCTAACCACTCAGCTATCATCGCTACAATCACAGCTATCATCACTTGAGGTAATTCCATTGTTTTAGTCTTATAAACTTACTTGGATTTGAAGCATCAAATATTTGGCTCTTGGCTAAACTTATAAGATACAATACACTTGTACAATGTACATCTCTAGACAATAATATTATCGAGGCGAGTTAATATTATTCGCCTCGTGGCGCTAAGCTGATAGGAACCCATTGTACTAATTAACTAAATTTGGTAACAACTTTTATAATAATACCCTAAAATCATGGACAACATAATCACAGTCAGTTTCCAGATGCTAACTTCTATCAGCATACGCCCTATTTTATAGATAACGGTGTGCGACGTATATGTTGGTATATCATAGTATGCTCTACTAATTTATAATTGCCATGTGCGATAGCATTGCCGATATCATGTATCATACACGTTGTAATTTGTCGTAATGTGCGCAAATATTTAGCACATCTCTTAAGACTCATTAAAGTGCTATTCATTTTATAAGTTATTGAAAGATTTTTCTACTCGATACAGTATGTTTCTTAAGGTAAACAAACAATTTTTTTTCTATTTATAGACAAATAGAGCATAATTTTAAGTGAAATCACAGCTACTGGCATTTATTTTGGTCTATATTTGCGGTAAATCACCCTGCCCAAAAAATACCTACATAATTATTCTCTCTTGGCTTGAAGATTCTAGTATTGTATGAGCTCAGATTGATAGTAGGTACTGAAACCGTTAACGATTCTAGATGATGAAATTCTGGGATACTATTAATACTATAGTAAATCAATCTCTTTATTACCCTCGCTCATTATTGAGTAACAAATAATTTCATAACACATTTCTCGAGACATGATCGTAACTTAATTGAATATTATAGCAAGCAATTAACTAACTATTTAGGATTTAATCCATTTGTACATTTATATTAACTATAAGCGACACTCCCCGGTTTCATACGTACTTCATTCTGGCGATCTGATACTACCCATATTGGAGACATTTCTCGGGAATATTTAAAATATATATTTTTTTCCTTGTTCTAACATTTGCGAACACAACGAAAATGAAACCGAATAGGTCGAATCGTTCTGAAATGATTCTCCGTCATACATGTGGCAAATGATTATCCGTACCCGCCATTTCGTCTAGTACATCGTGACAGCGGGAAGCGACTTCATTTTATACTATGTAGAGAATACATAGGATAAAATAAAGTCGCTCCCCGCCATCTGTATGCTTAGATCTTTTAAACTATGCAATGGATACAAACAGTGAAACAGTGTTACGAGTACATTTGAATTCATATTAGTGCAATATGATCCTGCATTATTTACTAGAAATAGGTCTATCTGTGTTATGTGTGTTAACACTAAAACTAAATACCACAGACTAAGTAATAAATATTATGAGTTAACTTTGAAACTATCTCGAATGTCAACATTTCTTGTTAATGATCTTGGAAGCAAAGGATATGAAGTGAAACCGTGGAGCATAGCTAGCGAGTTTATGAAAACGTGGAATATTGCGCCTACTAGCAAATTAATATTCTATTCAACATCGTTTTAATTAGGTCTTAGACTAAAATTTGTGTCGTGATCTTGAGCCAAGAGACTGCGAAATTTACACATCAAATGTCTAAATATCAATTTGAAGGAAGAAGTTTTTTTTTTCATTTTTGGCTTCTGTCCCATTTTGATTTGCCATTAGTTAGGAAGTGTATGGGTAGCATATATTGCTCTTTGTAATAAATAGACTTGCGTTTGACTGCTATCACAACTAATGTAGATATTTGTTTGATTGCCGATTGCTACTTGAATCAATAGGTAATTTTATCTAATGCAAAAATAACTCTTATATTCAGTTAATTTGTGGTTCTCTATTTTAGTTGTAGTCATTCAATGTTAAAACTTTTTGTTTTACATTACACATTATTTCGCAGATGGCTTGCCGTACTTTTTGCTACTTTGCTCTTTTCCTAAAAGGCGGTGTAGGGACCGTATGATGTTTGTAAGATAAAAAACACAAAAATAAAAATTTCGGTTTAGGCTTTTCGTTTCTAACCATAGCCAACTGTCTTACGTCACCCTGTCGTGTGACATGTCGTCGTCGTCCTACACAACGTTTCCCGATTCGTTGTCTCAAGTCACCATTTAAAGTCGCATCATGATAATAATTGGTTCGCACTTCTGCAATTCTTCTTCTACGCAAATTAGTCATTCCGCTTTCACTGTGACAGTATTTTAGGGCTAATTTTCTCAGCTGGTAACAGTGCCTGTGTCATGTACTGTTAGAAATTATTCTAACACGTATATATCGCCCTTGGTAATGTTCCATTCTCCCCAATATCGCAGCGAGTGTCCTTCCAGTAGATTTAGTGCCGGGTAAATTCATTATTCATATTGAATTAAGAGAAGTGCTCGTTGGTATATTTCGTCGGGTAATATTCAGGGCATCAACTCTAGGTACATTCGATTACGTCCGATCAGAATTATTTTCTTGGGAAATATAGTAATTATTTGGTCAGAGATACAGTTTCTATAATTGAAAATTACACTTTACCTTTTTTATAGTCTATCTAATTAAGTCTATTTAATTAATAATTAAGGATAGGCTTGTCTAATTCATATGGCTGACAAATCGCTTGTATGAAGGTATGTTTGTTATAGTGGACTTATTTTATGGTTGACAGGCTAGGTGTTTGACCACAGCTCTCCTCTTGTTGCTCACCTGTTTGAAGGTCATCACAAACAATTATTTGTCCCTTGCAATTATAGATAGGTACTATACGATATAGGTTAGTATAAGGAATCTTTAATGTTTACACAAAACAACAAGTCTTGACGTATCCATTCGATATGTTAAGTGGGCAGTCAATCCCGTATATTTTTGGGCTCTTCTATTGTTATTGAATTTCGAATATATCAAATATTACTTTGTTTAGGCCCTCAGATCTATCAACGCCACAAAATTGTCACTTCTTGTCAAATGCCGTCGGCGAAGTCGCAACAGCGAGGCAATTTTCTTTGTATATAAATATCTGGGTTACACAATTCAAAAGTAGGTACTACCCAACTAGTTTTTACATAAAAAGAAACCCCATCGAGCAAAATAATTATATAGTTTATGTATTATTACTTACCTACTGATTTATTTATAATAATCTTCGATAGATTTAGCTAGAAGTGATCGATGAAATAAATATGGAAAGATTCAAAAAAACAATAGTAGGGTCTTTCAGGGACAAATCGTATTATTTAGTATTCATGGCTTTAAGTCATCCGCAAGGGGGCCTCTTGCGAGGCCTTAGGCGAGGAGCCTCTTGAGAGGTCGTAGGCGAGGAGCCTCTTGTGAGGTCGTAGGCGAGGAGCCTCTTGTGAGGTCGTAGGCGAGGATCCTCTTGTGAGGTCGTAGGCGAGGAGCCTCTTGTGAGGTCGTAGGCGAGGAGCCGCTTCGTAGACTCCAAGCTACGCCACTGAAAATAAAGATCGTTTCAGATGTTTATTCTTAAAAAAGTATTAACAGACCAAGTCACTTTCGCGTTTATCATAGTGACAATGTTGTGATTCTTTTTTCCTTTGGCTTCTCAATGTTCTCCGAGTGCGAGAACATTGAAAAGTGCTGTGTGCATACAATATAAATTATCCTATGCGGTTTGCGTCACTGTCGAATGAGTACAAGGCAATACTCGGCTATTCCGTTCTATTCTATACTTATTTTGTTTTGCGTGTGTACCTACGTCAATATGTAATAATTTATTCATAAAATATGCTCATTACGTTCATATCAAGACCTCAAGACGTATCATCTGTAGTAGTTATGGTATTTGTGTATATTACAATTTGAGCAGTGCATAAGGCATGTATATCTAGATTTACTTAGCAATAGGTCGTCTAAGTAGGTACCACCGCTGTACTAGATATTCTGCCGCCAAGCAGTAGTGTGTTAACATTACTGTGTTCCGTTTTGAAGGGTTCTGCGGCTAGCGACCACGCAGGCAGTTACAGACGGTTTGAACATATCCTGACATCATTCAAATGACATCAGAACAAAATATAGTATAACGTTCGCGATCCATGTCCATGGCCGCCACTTTAATGCGCTCCTTGCGGCCAACACTGATTTTGACATAAGAAAAATCATTTTTAATTATTCGCAAACTTCTTCGGATTTACGAACATCATGAAAAAATAAATAAATTAGCCCTTATTTAATGCACTTATCAACAACTAAAGATCGTTTCATTTACTGATAAAAAGTATTGTATTCTATCTCTAGTTATCGAATTACGTCACTCCGATTTCCAGCAAGCTCAATAACAGAATGAAAGCTAAGATATTTCTTGGTGTTTTTTTAAACGTATGGTAGATTTCCAAGCAATGTCGGTGTAAATAAAATAAACGGCTCCACCTTTTTGCCCTTCAGACATAACCACTTGGAAATTATGTTCACATATTTCTAATTTGGCGTACTTATACGTCTCGTACATACTAATTAAAACCACTAAAGGGCAATTATGAAACATCTTGTTCCGCTCAAGGGCAATTGAATGAAACGGTAGGAAATCTAAACCGAGCAAAATATTTGGCAACATTGAGGTTTGTCGGTTGGAAACAAACGCAATTTGGAAAACACAAAGCGTAGATACCGATAAACTGTAGCTTTTTGGGTATGAAAGCAAATAAACTGGTACAAGAAATGAATGTATGAAATTGTGTAGAAGAGATGAAAATAAATATTAGAGAGTAGCTTTGGAAAGGTCGCTTATTGGCTTCTACCTGTAAAAGCCTGTTCAATATTGATGTTACAGAAATCTAATAACGCCCGTACGATAATAATGTAGATCGTGTATGTGGGTAATGTTATATTGAAGCCCCCCTCGGGGGTCTGATGGGATCGGCGCCCATTTCCTGTGCTAGAAACGACAACATAGTGTTTAGGACATCGTGCCTATTCCCGCATCAATTGATTTATTACATGGCCGTGGCTCTTATTAACCAATCACCTAGAAGTAAATAGAATATTGCAAATTTATTAAAGCTCATTGAAAGAAAGAAAGAAATTAAGTTTAATCTTAAAACACAAAAACAAATAAACAGAGACAAATAGGGGTTCATCCCAGCATAATGCTGATCATACTAAGACTAGCGCTAGTCTTCCGTTGAGGTAAAGCAAAATACAAATTATATAAAACTAAAAACGATTGAGCAAAGGCAGATCTAGATAAACTCTTTACTGTTTACACAATATAAAATTTGTGTATAAAGTTGCTTTGGCGTGTTGGTAGCCAAGCATAGATATATTTCATTAAAAAAAAGTAATCCTTTTCAGACAATGGGATGAAAAGAATTCAAAGAATAGATAGAAGACTAAGGATACATAGAAAATCTATCCTCAATTTCTTGCCGTTTGTTCTTTGCTGGGGTCCTCAATACTGCTGGAGACTTTCTGATGGTATATTCAAGTTTTCAAACACCTATTGTGTCAGAACTTCCAGTATTTAAGTAGGTATACACAACATAGTATATTGTTAATTTCAATTGGTCGAAAACCTCACGGCAGCATGCAACTTGTGGGTGGTAGTTATCAAGCAGAGTACTAGTGAGTACCCTACCACCATCCTGTGGTTTCCTCACGATGTTTTCCTTTACCGGCAGCTCTTTTTCCCTTCGGTTTGTGAACCGACCGCGCCAACCACTTGGCTATCACCGCTAGTCTTTTGTACGACAATATCAGTCCCCTAGTGTTCGAACGGTCTAAGACATATAAAACGGACTGATAAAAGTTTCTAGACATGCGCCGGCTCCATCTATCGCTACATTAGCATAAGCATAACAAATGAGAACTACGTGCCAGCTAGAAAGCTGTTTAATCTATGGATTTCAGGTCAGCGCTCCGTTGAACAATGTCCGTATGATAGGTAAATTAAAATTGTTCTATCTGAGTAATCAGTAATCTTTTGTACTTGGTGGTAGATCTTCCTAGCAGGAGGTCGTCCATTAACACAACAAAAAAACATCGTTGTTTTTCCGTTCGCCAGAATTTCTACTGTTACAATATTTTTTTCTTTTTATGTAAAAAGTAATGAGATGAACGAAACGCTCTCCTGATGGTAAGAGATAGCGCCTGCCCATGACCATTGCAGCGATACACAGAACTTTGATTAACAAAACAAAGTCCAGGGCATCACAGCTTTGGCGCTCATTACTTTGATACTTTCGATGGTTAGTCTCGACAGCCCAGTAATTTCGCTGCAGTACCCTTCGAACCGGAACACAGTAATGTTTACACACTAGGTACTGCTTAGCGGCAGAATATCTGGTACTGCGGTAGTACCTACCTAGACGACCTCCTGCTAAGGAGATCTACCACTAAGTACCCTTACCCCAACACTTAACTTTGGGACCTACCTGGAGTCAAGAGCTAAATTAGCTGGGAAAAAACTGGGCGTCTTGCGTAAGGTTAAGCGATACTTCACACCGGGGCAGCTGCTTGCATTGTATCAAGCACAAGTCCGGTCGTGTGTGGAATATTGCTGCCACCTCTGGGACGGTTCAGCCAAGTACCAACTTCAAGCTCTTGATTCGGTAGAACGGCGTGCTGTTCGACTTATAGGTGATGAAAAGTTGGTAGAAGAAAAACTTTTGAGTCTTGAACACCGCCGGAGGGTAGCAAGTCTCTCAATTTTCTACAGGATTCATTTCGGAGAATGTGCTGCTGAGCTGTACGACCTTGTTCTTCCACCCCCTTTTTACTACAGGATAAGTAGAAAGACGGCCCACTACCACCCATACGTAGTGGAATTTCCTTGGGTGCGTACCAAACGTTTCGACTCTACGTTTCTCATCCGTACGGCCAAGGAATGGAACAAGCTACCGGCTTCCTTGTTTCCTGATAGATATAATCTAGATCTTTTCAAGGTCAGAGTGAATAGGTATCTTCTAGGTCTGCGTGCTTCATCTTCGACCACATCGTCGCTTACCATCAGGCGAGTTGGTGGTCAAACGCGGACTTATCCGTATTAAAAAAAGAAAAAGTAAAGTTTCTGTGGATAAGGAAAGATTATCGACAGTATACTCCTAATTAACGATTGAATGATCCTTTTAATGGTCGGATTGGTTATTACGTACGCATTGCTGTCTGCAGTTACGTTATCGTAATGCCTTGCGATATCACGTTTCGATGATTTACTTTATTCCATTCACGTATATCGATAACTAGAAAATATCCTACCACCATGTTATGGTTTCCTCACGATGTTTTCCTTCACCGGCTCATTGTTGGAGTTTGAACCCACGTCCTTCGGCGTGTGAACCTACCGCGTTAACCACTGAGCTATGATCGCTACAAAAAGCTAACCTTTACGGACACTTATTTACCCTTTGTTTATTTTTTAGCTTTACTCATTTGTAGCGATGATAGCTCAGTGGTTAGCGCGGTCGGTTCGCATGCTGAAGGGCGTGGGTTCAAAAAACCCCAAGAATGAGCTTGAGCTGCCGGTGAAGGAAACCATAGCATGGTGGTAGGGTACTTTCTAGTATTCGGCTGGCTAGCTATCACCCTCATGTTGAAAATCTGCCGCTAAGCATATGACGGTGTGTTCCGGCAGCCTCATTTGAGAGTTAGTTCCATTCCAGGCTAGGTGTGCTTTACCATCTTCGACCACACTGTCACTTAACATCAGGTGAGCTGTGGTCAAACACCCTGTCAGCTATTAAAAAACGTTATACCTACACGTTTTGTTTTTCACTCATTTGTAAAATATTTTCTGTTGGAAATAAACGTCGTCCTTAATCAAGTTGCTATGATGTAGCCTACCAGCAGATACGAGCATCGTAAAAACACCACTCTTTATGAAAGTCTCTCTTAACACCACTCTTTTCTTTTCTCTCTTGAAAAAGAAACAGGCTTCGAAAATTGTCTGAGAGAAATCGGTCTAGGCGGTAAGGTCTTCGTTGTACTACCACAAATTAGTGTTGATGTTGTTTTGTTTTATTTTTTTCTTTATTTGTTTTTTTTTTAACTTTTGATGCTATTATTATATCGATTGGTGATGTACAATAAAGTTGTATTTATAATTTTTTTTTACTATATGTATATAGTAATAAGTGATTTCATATACCCGGAATGGTTTGACCTATTGTGATGCGAGTGTCAGGTCGTGTCGTGAGAAATTGAAGTCTTTCATAATTTACTCTCGACTTTATCTGGTGTTGGGTAAATTTTACATTTTTTTAAATAATTTTACGTGTCTATTTACCCGACCACTGCAGATCCAACAGAAAGGTTTACGTTTTTAACAGTGTCTGTATGTTTATAGTTATGTGTGTTCCTTTCGTATTGCCAAAACTACAAAATAGGTTAAATTTTTAGTAGGTTTTTAAACATTTTATTTTTATTATACTAACGAGGAAGATGAAGTGATTTCATATCCAATTATGCATTCTCGTTTTTTCCGGATGAAGAGAGTTCTATTTGCGATTAGAGTTCTTTCCTCAACAAGTATAAATATAAAAGTTTTGTCACGAAGGCCGTTAGGTCTATTTTTCCACAACAATATGTAAATATACAAATTACCATTTGTGCTCGACTGTCCAAGAAGGAGGGTAATGTTTTTCACGCGTGTTTCAATACGGTTTTATGCCCTGTAGCCTAAATGGCTTGACCGATCTTGATGAACATATGAAGTAACATTTTGGTTGGTTTACCTTTGGTTTAAGGTTCTGATTTATACCTTCTGAATGTCATTGGCTATAAACAAACATCTACATCTACATCACCCGTAACATCTCCCGTCTGTTTCTTATGTTTTCTATCGTGTTTTTCTTTTCTTGGTTGCCTGGCAGAAATCGCTTTTAGCGATAAGGCCGCCACTTGTGGCACTAGTTCATAAGGTTATTTTAATCTCTGTACTTTTTTCTGTTTATGGTGTACACAATAAAGAGTTATAAATAATAATGAAGCGACCATAACAAAAACAAGAATAACAAAGAAACGTAAGAATATCTATAGAGTGGTGTAATTAAATTGTAGGTGTAGATATTTTTTTGTGACGAATAGGCTTGCGTTTGATGTCATCTCAACCGATGTTAAGTGAAGATGCGATCTACGATGGAGCACGCTTGCCTAAAAGACACCTATTCACTCTCGACTTGAAGACACCCAGATTGTATCTATCAAGGAATACCCACTCGGGCGCTACTACATTATAACAATATGACGTAAAAATAAAATTACGCGCGCAAAGCAAATTAAAAAAAAACTTACACCAAGGAGGTTCCGAGTCTGAGTTTTTAACAAATTAAAAAAAGTTGTATAATAAATTCGGCGCCATGGAGGTAGAAGTAAATAGGTTTAATGATGTTTTGAATTCACAAACTTAGTGCACATGATGTTCTAAATTCAAATTTACTTTATCTTCTAGTGGATAAAAACGACGTTTGCACACAGATATCGGAGAGCACAAATTTAATACTCTTTCCACTATAGCTAAGAGACAGCAGAAATAACACTTAAGACAAGGCAGTATGGCTTTACAGCTTTAGCCTTCCCGATGGGGCAAATTAATAAAAATACTCTTTCCGAGATGGGGGGATGAAAAAAAATGAAACCTCCTAATACGGCTATTAATGTGGTTATTTTATAAATGTTATGTTCGTTACAGGTTGATGTGGCGTCAACAGAAGAACATCGGTAGTCCTGCGCCGCCTAGCCGCCACTGAAAACGTGAGTTCTAAATTTCCATTCCTTGCCAATATTAATTTGCACAACCTTGACCTTTTCACATAATGGTGGAGTGTTAAGAGGCTTCAGATTCGGGTTAGAGAGACCTTTACGAGAACTAAGAGACCGAGATTTCGAAACGTCGACGCCAGCTTCTTGAAAATATTTAACAATACGATTTAGGTATTTCTATCTTGGTATATAAAAACTTGGTATATAAGTATTCGACCTGTTATTTGGCGTGTGACGATATTTATTACGCTACTTATATTAAGAAAAGATGTACATAAAAACGAAATTAAAATTCTTTGTAATTGTGATGTAGAAAATAAAATTTGCCAAATATTTTTTTTTATGAGAAGATCTGTAGACGAACCAAAGTTACCGACATAGCCCAACGGATTAGCAAGTTGGTGGCAGTAAGCAGGGCACATAGCAATCAGAACTGATGGCCGATGGGGCTGCAAAGTTCTGGAGTGGAGACCACGGACTAACAAGCGCAGCGTAGGACGTCCGCCCGCAAGGTGGACAGACGACCTAGTAAAGACCGCAGGAACGCGCTGGCTGCGAGCTCGTTATGGAAGTTAATGTGGCCTATGTCTAGCAGTGGACGTCCTACGGCCGAAATGATGATGATGATGATGATCATGATATTTTTTATTAACTTTTAATTAAAAAAAAAAATATTTGATAAATAGTGACGCGGTAGGTACACAATACCCAACGATAAAGCACGGTATCTGAGCGTTTCAGTAGCGTCTAAAAGACACCCAATGGTACACCAATGTATTATATATATTTTTATCGTTGACAGGCTAGATGTTTGACCACAGCTCATCTGATGTTAAGTGAAGGTGTGGTCGAAGATGGTAAAGCACACCTAGCCTGGAATGGAACTGGCTCTCAAGTGAGGCTGCCGGAACACACCGTTAGGTTGGAATTCTCATCTAGATGATGGTAGCTAGTCAGCCGAGAACTAGAAAATACTCTACCACCGTGCTATAAAGGTTTCCTCACGACATTTTCCTTCACCGGCAGCTCAAGCTCATTGTTGGGGTTCGAACCCACACCGTTCGGCGTATGAACCAACCGCGCTTGTCACTGAGCTATCATCGCTACGAAAACACAATGTTGTAAGTATATTTTTGCTTTAATAGTTATAATACTATTTAGAAGTAAAACTGTTCCAATTTCTCACTAAGAGGCGTTTGCCGCAAAGTCCTCCACGGAAACTGCATAACTGTTTGTAAACATGTGCAGTAACTGTACTCGCACTGCTTGTAATAGACTCAGGTTAATGTAAACCCAGTGCCGTTGTTTGGAGACCATGTTTTCCCACGAATTCTACCTATTAAAATGCTCTATTATTTGTTTTCTCGCAAAGCGCGTGCGTTGCTTTCTGACAGCCTCACTTAATAGCTAGTTGGTTCTTATTCGCAAGATTTTTCGTGTTGCTTCCAAAACTCCATAGAAGCTTATAGTAATAATAGTAAAGTCACCACTATTTTACTAAAACATGACTGGACTTAACTGACGCGGACTGGACTTGACCAAGACTGGACTTCGACTGTAACTATAGCAATGCAACTTATTTAACTTAAAAGCGTTTCTGTTCAGTATTTATTTTAAAAGGTTATATATAAGTATTCTATCAGTTACTGGTTCCCATAGTACAAGCTTTGCTTAGTTTGTCGATAGATGGCGGTGTGTAAAATCTATAATTTATTTACTGAACACGTTTTGCGATACAAGATTTCGCAAAAAGCCTTATATATCACACATGGAAATGCTAATAGTAGATCCATTAAAACATAACAACCTGTTTTTCCTTCCGCCTGAACTATATCTATGGATAAGGAAAGAGTACCGACACCATATTTAACGATTGAATGAACCTTTCAATGGTCGCATTTGTTATTACGTACGCATTGCTGTCTGCAGTTACGTTATCCTAATGCCTTTCTTGCCATATTATCGCGTCTCAATGATTTACTTTATTCCGTTGACGTAGGTATATCGTTAGTCGCGATCTTATTGATATGATATCTAGAATCTTTCATCGGCGACAAACTGCATACGCGTTTAATCTGATTATAGTAATTATTGATGATAGATTACCTTTTTGTTTTTCAATACTTGGGGGTAGATCTACATAGCAGGAGGTTTAGGTAGGTACCACCACAGTACCATATAGGTATTCTGCCGCCAAGCAGTAGTGTGTAAACATTACTGTGAAGGGTACTGTAGATAGTGAAATTACAGGGCTGACTAACTATCGAATGTCTCGAAAGTAATGAGCACCTTAGCCATGTACTGGACTTTGATTTGTTACTCAAAGTTCTGTGTATCGCTGCAATGGTCAATGGTCATGGATATGTCATCTCTTACCATCAGGAGAGCGTGACAATATGAAATGATGTTACTGCGTAGCATCCTAAGATTGATTTTCCATTATAACAGACAAGTGGACGTCTCGCGGTTTCACCCGCGTAGTTCCCGTTCCCGTGGGAATACAGGGATAAAAAGTAGCCTATGCCACCCGGGGATAGTGTAGCTTCCCAACGGTGAAAGAATTGTTGAAATCGGTTCAGTAGTTTCGGAGCCTATTCACTACAAACAAACAAATCTTTCCTCTTTTTAATAGTAATTCGGACGCCTCGCGGTTTCACCCGCGTAGTTCTCGTTTCTGTTGGAATACAGGGATAAAAAGTAGCCTATGTCATCCGAGGATAGTGTAGCTTCCCAACAGTGAAAAAGTTTCTGTTATAATGGAAAAACAATCTTAGGATGCTACGCAGTAGCATCGTTTCATATCGCAGATTATATTGTCATTAAGGCTCTATTCTTACGTTTTGAACACGTTTGTTATTGCAGTAGATTATTTATCAGTCTAATATTGTGGCGAATAGGGTCACATTTAGCGGAGCAAAAATATGGCGGTTTAGCAAGTTCTTGCCAGTCAAACTTCGATTTTTTAAGGCTCTTCGTAAATTGCTCAAAAAGTTTTTTTTTTAATTAGTTTGATTGCATTGTTAGCTCATTTGGTAAAGTTCTGCTTCGATAGCTGAAGATCCTAGTCACACAAATGTAAGTCCTAAGTTAGGACTAACATCTGTGTGACTAACATTGTTTGTTCTATGTCTGGGTGTTCTGTATGTATTTACAAAAGAAAAGTATTCTGTTAACTGTCTGGTTCCTATAGTACAAGCTTTGCTTTGTTTGGGGCTAGATGGCGTTGTGTGAAATGACAAAAAAAAAAGATTCAGTGGAAATTTTTCGTAAACTTTACGGGACTTACAAATACGCGAAAGTTTGATTGTGATGTGAACAGATAAATTTCATTACAGCGAGAATTCCTTCGCAAGATACTTTGCTTTACTTCCCTATAACTTTTACTGTTGTTGGATTATTAAAAAATATTGACAAGAAAAATTATTTCCAGTTCGAGTGGGTGGGAAGCGCAGAAAAGTTATCCTCTCCTTTTACTGAAGTAATTTTGCCTTGTTATTTCGGAACCAATCCGCTTACATGTTATTTCGTAAAATAGCCTCTACTGGCTTATTACTTTCTTTATTTTGATCTTATTTCAGAGGACATACACGACCATTGATGACAGGGATAATTGCCTTGTATTTCATGTCAGCTCTTGAAGTACCTCCTGACCGTATAATCGATATAATTTGAAAGGATGAGCGCCGTTTTCCTACTTATTTTTTAACACCTTCGATCCTTTGGTTGTACAGGAAGAGATAATTTTCAGCGATAAGGCTGCCAATACATTCTAAATACTCACTGCACTACTGTTACACTATTTGTTTTTTTTTTCATTTATTGTATTAGATTTTTATGGTATAAAAGCTAGTTGTTTGACCACAGCTCACCTGATGTTAAGTGACGGTGTGGTAGAAGATGGTAAAGTACACCTAGCCTGGAAAGGAACTGGCTCTTAAATAAGGCAGCCGAGTCACACCGGTAGATGCTTGGCGACAGATTTTCAACTTGGTAGGGTAGCTACCCTGAGTACTAGATAGTACCCTACCACCACGCTATGGTTTCCTCACGATGTTTTTTTACCGGCAGCTCAAGCTCATTGTTGGGGTTTGAACCCACACGTGCGAACCGCGCTAACCACTGAACTATCATAGCTATGTTATAAACTTTGATGTCAACAATAACAAGTTTTTCTGTCTAAATAACTACACTAGCGGGCCGGCCCGGCTTAGCACGGATAAACAAAACTCGATTAACAATTCCACTAATATTATAAATGTAAAAAAAATAAAAGTTTGGATGGATGGATGTATGGATGTTGTTATTCTTTCACGCAAAAACTACCGAACGGATTTGGTATGGAGATAGCTGAGACCCTGGATTAAAACATAAGCTACTTTTTATACCGAAAACATGTACCGCGGGGCGTAGCTAGTATAGCATATGTTACTCAGTGATGTAGCATTCTAATGATGATACAATTATTCAGATCTGATCCGATACAAACAAACAAAAAAGTCAAATCTTTCCTCTTTATAATAAGTGTCGATATGATACTTATTTTCGTAACAAACTGGATTGTAATGCTCACAGATTAAAGAAACAAGGTTTGTTAGCCTGTTGGTTCAGAAACTTTGTAGGTTGGAGACATCAAAACATCTCTGAGAACATTTTTCGCTGCTTTATCCGTGTGTGTGTGTGAGTGAGAGACCCACAGGATCGGTAATAATGGCCTGATTCAGGAGTGGCGGCTGACGAACGGATTGATTAGATAAATGAGTTATGCAGGACTGTGGGAGTAAGTATTAACGACTCTCCAATCGCGTCGACTCGATGTGGACGACGACCTATCCAAAAAAAAAATGTTACACTTTTAATGTTACACTGCGATTAAGTTGCAATTTTCCATCTAATGGGAATTATATAATTATATGGGATATAACGAACAATATAAGTAAATAAATGTTGTAGGACATTTTACACAACGCCATCTCATCATCAGGTGAGCTGTGGTCAAACACCTAGCCTGTCAACCATTTTTAACTCCCGACGGAAAAACGACGGGGTGTTATAAGTTTGACGTGTCGCTCTCTCTCTCTGTTTGTTTGTATGTGTGTGTGTGTGTGTGTAGGGCCTGAACGAACGGATGAACCGATGGTGATTTTGTTTTTTTTTTAAGTTTCTGAATATTATACACCTTTCGGGGGTTTTTAAATTTTTAATTTATACTTGTGCTTAGAAGAAAAATATTGTGTAGGCTTAAACCGATATAACATAATGATAAGCATTTACTTTACCTCTTTTCCCATCGCCGCGACATTGGAGCCCTACCCCGCCTCCGAACTAAACAGAGTGCTTGTGTTACGGGAAAGTGCCACAAGGAAAACGTACCACGGGAAGACAGGTAAACACAATGCTGGACATAAATAACTCTATTACAATGATCTGAATAAAACATCGACATTTACCTACTCATGGCGTTGTTTATAATGACCTTAACCAGGGGCCGGCAGCCTGTTGAGACAGAGCCAAAAAGTATAATTAACAAAATTTACCAGTTTTTGTATGTAAAAGTAATAAGGCGAACGAGACGCTCCTAATGGTAAGAGATAACGCCTGTCAATGACCATTGCAGCGATACACAGGACTTTGAGTAGTAAAACAAAGTCCAGGGCATCGCTGCTTTAGCGCTCATTACTTTGAGACTCGATGGTAAATCTCAACAGACCTATAATTTCGCTAGCTGCCTTACAAACCAGGTTCAGGTTTTTAAAGAGCTACTAAACATTTAATTTTATTATTATAAAATGTATTGATATACTTGATAAAATAAAATTAACGACTTTAAACATTTTATTATGTATTTTAGTTTTTGCATAATTATGGAACTGTAGAGCCGCAACTTTACATTGAAAGAGCCGCATGCGGCTCGCGAGGTTGCCGGGCTCTGACCTAAACGAAGAAGTCATGATCAATCAAGCTCCATAGGGTTACACGACGAACACAATTTGACAACTAGGTAGTTATTAAAGTCTGCCAGTCACCAATTATTGATTCAAATAACGTTTTAGATACGTAGATCAACTTCTTGAAATTTCAATCGGGTTTATTATTCCTCAAGCGTCGCGCGCCGGCTGTAAACTTCGGCTTGTAATTACTTTATAACAGTTTTGTTGCTAACTCAGCTGAATTAATTGTTATTAACAAAATTGTGTACCTATTAAATATATCCTAGTTGTTTTCCGCTTGATATATGTACGATGTTAATATGGTTACTACGCGGTTGACTTCGCTACATCGATTGATGCTTGAAGTTGAGTCAAGGACATGTTTTTTACCAGACTACGGCGAAGCGAATGTGTGTGTATGTATGTACCTATGTACATAGATATGCATGTTCATCTGTTCTCTCATAACTTCTTATCCACTTATTAACTACTAAGTACTACTACATTTTGTAAATAGTATAATTTAATGTATGTTCTAAGTACTACTTACTTGTAATTTGACAATTGCGGTGTCGTTGGAAGCGTTTTGTTGCACGTGCAGAAATTATGTCCCGTCATCGTCTGTGTTTCAAGCTTTTGCACTTGTTGTGTTAGTTATGTTGCTTTATTTTCCACTTAACTATCCAGATATAAACTATAGTCCTATTAAGAATTGAATTAAATACAAAATTGGTGATATATGGTAAATAAATAAAGTGCGAAAATAAAAAAGTTGGACCATAATTCTAGTATTTTTTGGTTAACAATATGCAAATAGTACAAAACACTTTGTTTCATCTACATTTTGTTATTTTTATCTTGTAATCAAAATATTTTACCAACATAGATAAATAAACGATTTTTTTGTATTTAAGACGAATTCCATTCAAATCAATTATAACTCGCCGCTGAGTCCCTTAATCTTTCTTTTATATTTTTCAAGGTCTTCAATAAATTTCTTAGAGCATTTTTGTTTTTAGGGTTCCGTACCCAAAGGGTAAAAACGGGACTCTATTACTGAGATTTCGCTGTCCGTCCGTCCGCCCTTCCGTCCGTCTGTCACCAGGCTGTATCTCAAGAACGGTGATAGCTAGACAGTTGAAATTTTTCACAGATGATGTATTTCTATTGCCGCTATAAAAAGAAATACTAAAAATAAAATAAAATAAATATTTAAAGGGGGCACCCATACAACAAACTTGATTTTTTTTTATAGACGGAACCCTTCGTGCGCGAGTCCAACTCGCACTGGGCTGGTTATTTAATATACTTGTCTTTTGTCTCGTTCTATCTCTAGTAGAGAGAGAGAGCGAGAGAATATGGTTTTTTTATTATAAGACTGCATGAGGACGTACGAAACATATTTAGGTCCTCTCGATAGTTCCATATTGTTTGTAAATTTATAATTACATGTCATACTAATATTTATGTAAAAAAGAGTACCTATACAAAATATTCTACTAATTTGGTAAAAAAGAAAAAACGGCACCCCGTGAAATAAAGATTACCATAACTCGTATTCTCTTCAATTCTATTATATTTTGTTTTTGTGTAGGTCAATTTTGCATGATAATTTTCTAGATTAATTTGTATCCGTCTCTAAAACTCTACTAACAAGAGGTATGCGCAGCGTTTGACTTCCAGTTGCGAGATGGATCAACAATATCGTGATGTTCGTGACCATCGCAAGTCCAACCTGATTGTGACTAAAATTAAAAAAAAAAAACTTATTTGGTCAATTCGGTATGTAAAGAAAAAAAAAACTTTACTGATTCCAAAACCATTTCGAAATAGTAAATTTCTATTCAATATTTTTACGTTCAAAATTCTGTAAACTATGATATGGGGTTTATTTGAATAAAATACATAAAATAAACTTGACTTTGAATTGATGTCTAATGACGTCACCTAGTAGTGCAACTTCCATAGACTAAAAGAGCAATGGCAAACCGAAACAAAATTTGTCAATGTCAAGTCAACGGCGGTCATAATAATCTCTTCAATACACGTACGACGAGTTGTTTTTCGCTTTATTGATACAAATATCTGGACTATTTTACGTTAAACATTATTTGGACTCTGATATCGCTTTTATGACATAAGATTTGTAAAACCGAACACGTGTCAGAATGGCTTTACAGCTTTAGCCTGCCCGAATTCTTTATAGTATTGGAGTTCTCTCTTCTTGAATCCTTAAAAACAAAATTATAACAAAAATTATAATAGGTCATAATAATGGTCTATCATCTTATACAAACGAACCAAGGATAGCAACATAATATAAATAGGCAAATGGTTAATTTTATTTATAGTTTATTTACATTACTTCCTTTTGACGCACTGAAGTGCGGTTTTATTAATTAAACAAACAAACATATACGTCCTCGTAATTAGGTATAATTTAGTTTAGAAGTGCTATGTGTTGAAATTATATATACACCATCTCTCATCTACAGATATACATAAATATGTATACATGTATTTTCAATTCATTAGTAGTTCATTGGAAAGAGCTATGCTTGGCATTTCTCTGAGGGATCGGATCCGAAACGAAGTAATTCGCCAGGGAACTAAAGTCATTGACATAGCTCAGCGTATTAGCAAGCTGAAGTGGCAATGGGCTGGACATATCTGTCGCAGAACCGATAACCGCTGGGGTAGACGTGTTCTAGAGTGGAGACCGCGTATTGGCAAGCGTAGCGTAGAACGCCCTGAGACTCGATGGAGTGACGATATACGCAGTACAGCTGGCGGTGGATGGAAGCGAAAAGCTGAAGATCGGGCTGAGTGGCGTGTCTTGGGAGAGGCCTATGTCCAGCAGTGGACTAATATAGGCTGATGATGATGAGTAGTTCATTTTGCAATGATGCATGACGGTATGGTATGTCGAGTGGTCTCTGATGAAATATTTGTCACGTGAGGGTTTTTTTTGCAAGTACAATAGGCTTGTGCAATTACTTGCAGATGAAGTAAGTGCTATTTTATACTTCTAATTGGTCTAGTCTCATCTTAGTTGGTTTGAGTTTATTGCATTTTAATAAAGAGTTTTGTGCTTTAGGTGTCAAGTGCAAGATTTCTAGAGCCTCAAGTTCAGCCTCGCGTTCTGTGAAACTATTTTTTTAAATGTTCGACAGGCTAGGTGTTCCACCACAGCTCATCTGATGTCAAGTGGCGGTGTGGTCAATGATGGTAAATGGGATGGAACTGGTTCTCAAGTGACGCTGTTGTACCACACTGTTACGTAGTCAGCCGAGTACTAGAAACTACCCTACCACCACGCTATGTTTCCTCACGATGTTTTTTCATCGGCAGCTCAAGCCTATTGTTATCTCTATTAGAGATACGATGATAGCATTCGAATATTTTATGGTATCTTCCATGCTTGGCACAACAAAATAAATATCGTAGGACTATACACACAGCGCCATCTGGCCCGAAACTAAGCAGAGCTTGTGTGATGGAAGTCAGATAACTAATAGAATACATAAATACTTTTTTTTTTGTCAATACATAATTATAATAAATACAGAACACCCAGACACATAACAAACATTTGTTTATTCACAAAATGTTTGCCCTGAGTGGGAATCGAACCCACACCCTTCAGCTCTTAAGGCAGATGTGCTACCAATGAGGCAACAGGGCTGTCAAATTCAAATTAATATCGAGTATTCTCACATTAGCACGCGGTAAACGCGACCCTATAAAAATATGCGGCTATTATCCCAGTCTCGGCCATCTGTTATTCCGGCAAATTTACGCAAATCGTGGGAACCCCTCGTTTTATTAGACTCCAAGCAAAACAAACAGCACTTTTATACCCTGACCTCGTTCTCCAACGATCTGGCGCGTAAAAACATATGGATAAAGTAAACTGACTGGCGCCCGCGCTCATACATAACTCATTTGTTCGCGTCATGCAAATTAAAACTTTTGAAGATATTTCTGGGCAAAGAATCTCTACCCAGAAATCTCTACTTGAGATATATATTTTTAAAAGTAATTTAATAGCCCACTAGGTAATAGAATCCCACTAATGTTTATATGAAAGTTGGATGGATGGATGTTTGTTACTCTTTCATGCAAAAACTACTGAACGGATTTGGATGAAATTTGTTTTTTTTTAATATAAAAAGTAATGAGACGAACGAGACGCTTTACTGATGGTAAGAGATAACGCCTCTCCATGACCATTGCAGCGATACACAGAACTTTGAGTAACAAAACAAAGTCCAGAGCATCACTGCTTTGCGCTCATTACTTTGGGACTTTCGATGGTTAGTCTCAACAGCCCTGTAATTTCGCTAGATGCAGTACCCTTCAAATCGGAACACAGTAATATATACACACTACTGCTTAGCGGCAGAATAAATGGTACTGCGGTGGTACCTACCTAGACGACCTCCTGCTAAGGAGATCTACCACCAGGTAAAGGTATAGAGGTAGCTGAGACCCTGGATTAACACACAGGCTACTTTTTATCCCGAAAAATATTGTAGCGAGTGACACCGCGGGGCGCAGCTAGTAAACACTAAAACATACCGACATCAGTTCAATAACAATCATCAAATTGATGTAACATTTGTTCGTGCGATTGTTACAATCATATTTTTAATCATTAAACCTTTACAACTATTTTTTCCTATTTCCACTATTAATGATATCCTGGAAAGAGTATCCATAGCGGCATTGCCGACGCGGATCATACCAAATATGGATAGGCAAGGATGGCAACATGTGCAGTGGAGCGAAGAAAGAGTCGAGTTGCCCCATTGTATTTTTTTTTTTTTATGGTTGACAGGCTAGTTGTTTGACCACAGCTCACCTGATGTTAAGTGAAGGTGTGGTCGAAGATGGTAAAGCACACCTAGCCTGGAATGGATTATTTATTATTTTTCAAAACTCGTGTTTTTTCGAGTGTTGTGTTTTATTCATAAAGTGCAGTTACAAGCGCGAGTGTGGGATAGTGAAACATGATTTCGTGTTGCTTCCAAAACTCCATCGAAGCTTATAGTACAACCGCCATTACTTTACTATGTCATGACTGGACTCGACTCGACCAGCACGGACTGGACTTGACCAAGACTGGACTCTTAATTGTAACTATTGAATATAAAAATGGGACGCTATGTGATTCACATTATGTTCATGCTTGCAAATCGTGAAATGATCTTCCTTCCTTCGTTTTCCCGCGGATTTACTACATTGGGTTCTTCAAAGTGCGTGTTATTAGATTCTTAAAAGGTCGGCAACGTATTTGTTGTGTATTTCAGATATATCATGTACTACATAGGCGACCGTGATTACTTACCATCAGGTAAACCGCCTGCCTGATTGTCACCTGTGGCGTAAAAAGAAAAAAAAAAGATATCTATCTATACTATTATAAAGAGGAAAGATTTGTTTGTTTGTTTTGAATAGGCTCCAAAACTACTGGACCGATTTCAAAAACTCTTTCACCGCTAGGAAGCTACACTATCCCCGGTTGACATAGGCTACTTTATATCCCTGTATTCCCACGGGAACGGAAACTACGCGGGTGAACCCGCGTGGCGTTCGCTAGTCAGACATAAATTTCTGATATCTTTTTTTTCAGCTTGTAATTTATTATACAACAATCTGAATTGAATGTTACAAGTTAGCATTGTCTCCATGAAGAAGACCACCGGCTGCGGCAGAAAGTACCTATAGGTACTTTCGTCCGAGTATCCGATATAAGTATAAGTAAAACATATATATTTGAAAGCTTACCCACAGATAATCTTGCTCAGCAATGTCATAAATATGTCGCGACAAAAAAAAATCTTGTTTTATCATCAGCTAAAGGTCGGTAACTGCTTCGAACCTTTTTACAGAAACCGCTTACAAATTGCTCATAAACTTTTATGCCTTTTTATTTTTGCTTAGCAGTTTTGCGACATACGTTAACTTTTATAACATGCCCGTCCTGTGGATGACTGCAAAAATAACAATATTTCATAAAAATGTTAGCAAAAACATTTTTCCTTGAATAGAAAGGCTAACATATCAATTTGCGAGATTTCCGCATAACGTAAACGAAATAAAGATGACAATTTTTTATTTGCTACATACTAGACATTCTGCCACGATCTCACCTGATGGGAAGTGACGATGTGGCCGAAGATGAAGCACGTTTGCCTAGAAATACTAGGACTAAAGCAATGCTCAAATATGTTCGAAACTACTGTAGAGATGTAAACCCATTGTCGAAGGTATTGGCAGATTTTTAGATGTTTATTTAGATACCTACCTAAAAAGGAAAGGAAGTTCTCATTTCGTCACAATATTTTTTTATGTATGTGTGTCTATTTCTCGAAGATAGATTGGTCCGTCCATCTTATTTTATTTGAAACTTTGAGATTGGTCCCACAGAAATTACATCAAAATCAGTTCAATGATTTGATTTATAAACCGACATGACGGCCCTGTTGGTTCATTGGTAGTATGCCTGCTCCAAGAGCTAAAGGGCGTGGGTTCGATTCCTACCCAGGCTAAACATTTTGTGGTATAAACAAAATGTTTGTTCTGTGTCTGGGTGTTCTGTATTTCTAAAAAAAAAAGAAGTATTTAAGTATTCTATCAGTTATCTGAGTTCCATAGGACAAGCTTTGCTTAGTTTGGGGTCAGATGGCGCTGTCTGTAATGTCCTACGATGTTTATTATTATTTATTTATTTTCAATTAAAGAACAAAAAAAAAATAGTCGTCCAAGCAAACGTAATTATATTTTTTTTGCTTTCCTGTGACTTCTCATTGGTGTTTACAGTCACTAAAATAATCCAAAAGAACTACATGAAACCATTTTTTATTTTTTGTAAAAATTAGGACTTGTAGTTTTCTATACTATGTTATGGTATGCCTCGCACTGGCTCGGTATTTTTTTAACATAATTCCCAGTGGACAGTCGGTGGACTATCATTAACACGATAGCGTTCTCCCCGTGTTGGCGAAATGGGGCAGACGTGCGGTATTTTAATTTTTGATGTCGTCTAATATTACACTTTCAACCATCCGTACATTCGGCCCAGTTTTAACTGCTCATTACATATCACACTAATGTTACTCATATAAATGTAAAGCCACTTGTGTAATAACAAACCTATGGTGGTAGGGTATTTTCTAGTACGCGGCTGGCTAGCTACCACCCTCAAGTTGAAAATCTGCCGCCAAGTAAAAAATTTAACCTATTATATTAAAAAGTTACATACTTATTAGTGTTACATCTCCCGTCTGTTTCTTATGTCATCTATCGTGGTTTTCTATTCTTGGTTGCCTGAAAGAGATCGCTCTTAGCGCTAAGGTTGCCACTTGTGACTCTAGTTCATAAAGTTATTTTGTTCTCTATACTTTTTTTTCTGTTTATGGTGTGCACAATAAAGAGTTCTATCTATGTATTTTGTGTTTTATACGAAATAGGGCACGTCTTAAAAGAAAATTAGATGGCAGGCAACCACATAAAAATGCCTAGTTATTTAAAACGTCAGGTGCGGAAAAATACCGAGCAATTTGTCAAAATTATCTTTAGTGGACAGCGACCTAATTTATAACTGGCACACGAACGTTATTACCATCAAAAAGTTATGAATTCATCAGAACCTATCATGCTCGTCTTATTTACTAGTTTCTGTTTACCGGCGTTAATGCTATGTCTACGTTTTTTTCTTTTTTAACACTGATAAGTTCGCGTTTGACCACCAGCTCGCCCGATGGTAAGTGATGATGTGGTCGAAGATGAAGCGCGCAGACCTAGAAAATACCTGCTCACTCTGACCTTGAAAATATATAGATTATATCTCTCAGGAAACAAGGAAGACGGCAGCTTGTTCTATTCCTTGGCTGTACGGATGAGAAATGTAGAGTCAAACCGTTAAAAGATCTATAAATACCGACTGCTAATAAATAGCTATTATTAAAAGAAAAAATCTTTTTTAGACTACTTCATTATTCCTAATTAAATTTAAACATATAACTTCAATATATTTTTGTAATCCCCGTTTAATTTACTTTAATGAGACACTGTACTTGATGGGTTTGGTTATTTATTTTTTTTATGTTTGACAGTCTAGGTGTTTGACCACAGCTTACCTGATGTTAAGTGAAGGTGTGGTCGAAGATGGCAAAGCACACCTAGCCTGAAATGGAACTGGCTCTCAAGTGAGGCTGCCGGAACACACCGTTAGATGCTTGGCGGTAGATTTTCAAATCGAGGTCGAGATTTTTTTATTAACGTTGTACTATTTCGCGTCAAAAATCCGCCGTTTTGTTTATTTTTTTCAAACACCTATTTGAGAACATGGGTTATTGAGACGAATCTAACGATAACTTAATTGTCGTAATCTATTCGGCCGTTTGGAAGAAACTAGGTAATAAAGAAATTTACATACATAGGTACCTACAAGGTACGCGCGAAAAACACAACCCTTCCTTGGCAGCCGAGTAAAAAGCAAAAGTGTTTTTTAAATTCATTTTTACTCACAATAAGTTCAGTTTAGACCACACTACCTGATGTTAAGTGATCTAAGTAATTTTTATTGTTATATTTGTTCGACTTTCCGGTTACCGCTATGAACTAATCGGCACAAGAGTGAGTGGGACGTTTAATAAAACTTCCTGCTCTGCGATTGATTTATTTTAAAATAGCGCTTTCCAATCGGTAATATAAATACTCGGATCATGAGTATCGCGAAAACTATAAACCAACATCATATTAATCATTGTTTTTGTTGTTGAAAATAATCATTATTAAAATTAAATTAAAAAGTGGGTCTGGGCCGTCCATGTTAGCCGCATGTCGGGAGATCGTTGGATGAGATGGAAGGACGAACTTGATGAAATCTGTCGCATAGCACCTAACAATATGTTCCGACAGCCTCACTTATAAGCCAGTTCCATTCCAGGCTAGGTGTGCTTTACCATCTTTGACTACACCGTCACTTAACATCAGGTGAGCTGTGGTCATATACTTACTTAGCTTCTCTACAATAAAAAAAAATAAAAAATTATAAAAGACTAGCGGATGCCTCGTGGTTTTACCCGCGTAGTTTTCGTGGGAATACAGGAATAAAAAGTAGCCTATGCCACTCGGGGATAGGGTAGCTTCCCAACGGTAAAAGAATTTTTGAAATCGGTCCAGTAGTTACGGAGCCTATTCAATACAAAAAATCAAATCGTTCCACTTTATAATAGTATAGATATTCATTTAATTCATTGTTCAATATTATTTGGTAATCTTTGTAGTCATTATGAATTTCACATTAGCAAAAAAGGCACAAGCTAGAAGCTAAGGATGTTTAGATTATATCAGGTCAAGGCGTCATATCTCGGCTATCAGCCTTCACAAGAAAACAATTAACAAATAACGCGTCTCTTATACCTAGCATTGCGCAGTTTTTAATGGATCCCTCCCTTCTTTGTGAATCATTAACTCAATGCCCGAGGGACACCTTTTTCCTTCCCTTGTCGTTAACACAACATGTTGTATCAGGTCTTTAAAAATTTACAAATAAAATAGGTACGCGGGAGTATACGAGCGCTTCTGCATCTTTGAATTTTATTGTGTAAGTATTGAGACGAACGAGACGCTCTCCTGGTCGTAAGAGATACCGCATGCCCATGATTATTGCAGCTATACACAAGTTCGAGTAACAAACAAAGAAAAAAACAACACAAAACAAAAACACGAATATCAAAAGCTAAAATCCCAGCAGCAGAAAATCGATACGTACAATACCTCAAGAGTATATAGGACTACATACATCGTTTTGAATCTTAATTCTCGGGCCGTAAAGTGTATGTCAAAAACATTCGATCTAAATATTCGATACACAGTTTATGTCCAACTTTTCTTCGTCGTCAAGTCTAAAAATAAAAACCGTATTAGAAACAGAATGGAAAGAAAAACGGCAAGCCCACACTCACGCATAAGAGGTTTTTGTTATTTTTGCACTATTTACGACTCATAAACTTATGATGGAGTATAAAATGGGAGATATTAAATGATACCATGATATTGATTGATAAAAGATGCTAGATCTTTTATATTATATGTATATACCTACTATATAGCATGTAGTATGTTTTTATCCGACATCCGAAGTTTTCCAAGTAAATGTATAATTATTTAATTGTTTAGACACTATAGCCTAATGATTTTAATGTCACCTCGTAAGTTGAAATACTTTAAACGGTTTATACAACTTTCATTACATTTACGTCATAATTGTCTCTGTTATGGGTGAGATGATGTGAGATTCAATGTAACATAATGAAAACAAAAATATCTTATACTAGCGCCTCCTCGCGGTTTCACCCGCGTAGTTCCATACACGGATAAAAAGTAGCCTATGTCACCCGGAGATAGTGTAGCTTCCTAACGGTGAAAGAATTTTTTAAATCGGTCCAGTAGTTTCGGAGCCTATTCAATACAAACAAACAATCAAATCTTTCCTCTTTATAATAGTGTAGAATAGATAAAATATAACACCATTTAATTAATTTTTAACGCAGACGTGTTTTTTGTATCTTTTAATAAATAATAATCATTCTTTGAACGATATTATTATTAACAAATGAAGTATGAAGTCGAAAAAATGTTTGCTATTTAAGAAAATATTAAAGTTTATTCTTTGTGAAATTAAATTGTTAGAAAACAAACACAATAGACTCTAATGCTTACACGGTTACGGAATAAGATTACATCACCTTTTTTTTAAAGTTGTTTATACTCGTGAAAAGTTTCCACGTGTCGACATGGGCGGGTACGGTACGATAAATACATTTCAGGAACACGCTGAGACAGGTGCTTTTAAAACAAAATGGCCTCCCTAATGAAGTTAAATTAACCGGGGAGTGCGAATTCGTGAGCACAATTTTAATTATATATTTACTTTTTACGAGAGGTAAAAAAAAAGAATTAGATCATGTTTCCTGTTTTCTGAGCGCCCTTGTCCTCATTTAAAAAAGATGAGAATTTTGTTATCAAAGTGATCATTTCACATGTGTAGTAGTAATTTTTAAAAAGTGTTTCAGTCTGCAGGAGACTGTAGCTAGAGAAGTTTCGATAGCTGTCGACTGAGCTTATTGGCGTGCATTAATAATAAATAATAAATAAATAAATATCATAGGACATTACACACAGCGCCATCTGACCCCAAACTAAGCAGAGCTTGTGCTATGGAAGATGCCTACGTTTAGCAATGGGTAGCAAAAGATGATGATGATGATTGAATGTTTCAAGGCAATGAGAGCCAAAATAGTGGTGTTCTAGACTTCAGTTTTGTTACTGCTCATATCCCTACACTGTTAAATGGCAGGCATTATCTCTTAATATGAATAAAGAGTTCGACCATCTCATTACTTTTTCTCGATTTTTTTACATGACTGCCCTTGAAAGAAGGCACAGCAAAAAATAAATAAAGGGTAATAAGTGTCCTTAAAAATAGGCTAGTTTTTTGTAGCGATGGTAGCTCAGTGGTTAGCGCGGTCGGTTCGGTTGGTTCAAACCCCAACAATGAGTTTGAGCTGCTGGTGAAGGAAAAACATCGTGAGGAAACCATAGCATTGTTGTAGGCTACTCGCTATCTCAATCTATCTCATCTATCCTCAAGTTGAAAACCTGCCGCCAAGCATCTAACTGTGTGTTCCGGCAGCCTCACTTGAGAGCTGGTTCCATTCCAGGCTAGGCGTTTACCATCTTCGACCACACCTTCACTTGACATTAGATGAGCTGTTGTCAAACATCGAGCCTGTCAACAATGAAAAAGAAGGTAACACACTATCAATGCAGTATGTTGTAGGTGTCCATAAGCGGCGGTGACCATCAGATTGCCCGTCGCTTGTTTGCCACTTTAAAAAAGCGCAATGTAATAAATTCGTCAGAGAAACTAAAGTTACCGACATAGTTCAGCGTATCAGTTGAACCTAAGTGGCAGTGGGCTGACCATCTAAACGTCGCAGAACAAATAACCGCTGGGGTACACGTTCTAAAGTGGACTCAAATTGGCCAGAGTAGTCGGACACTAAGAGCGTTCCGCCGACGCGTTTGATGTGCCTTTGGAGAGGCTTATGACAATCATAATAATAGATACAGGTTGATTCTCCTATCATACGATGTCCCATTGTTGGACAGACACTACTTTCATATATTGCGATCACACTGTTGCCGAACCGATGTGGCGAGTGATGACTATTGCGGTAACAAAATTTGGCATCTCCCAAATAACATTATATGTCTGTCAGAGTTGATTCCGAAAACCACTTAAAGATTATTGATGAGGTTTTCATCGTAGCTAAGAGGTTCTTTTATGAATGCAATACATCAAAACAGTGTTTTATTTGAAGTTTCTGATGTATGTTTTTAGGTAATATAATTATGTATGTTTATATACGAGATAGCTGTGTGCATACATAATGTTATACATATACCAAGTATCTTAGTTATAGGATAGACAACCTCAAACAAAATACATAACAATATATCGAACAGACAACAAAACAAAATCAACGCGTTACACATGATAATAGTAAAGTTATTAATTATCAAGGTCATAATTAGTGTTTATTAATCTACCTTCAATTATATTATTACATCTGCTTTGTATTAAAAACTAGCGGACGCCTCGCGGTTTCACCCGCGTGGTTCCCGTTCCCGTGGGAATACAGGGATAAAAAGTAGCCTATGTCATCCGGGGATAGTGTAGCTTCCCAACGGTAAAATAATTTTTGAAATCGGTCCAGTAGTTTCGAAGTCTATTCAATACAAACAAACAGACAATCAAATCTTTCCACTTTATAATAGTATAGATGTACTTTTGTAACACTCGTTTGTTTGCTTGAAAGTGAATGTAACTGATTCTTTGAGGAGATATAATTATATATCTTCAACGACAATAGAACTTTATTGTATACCGAAATACAAACATATATATATTATATACATGCATTATATTATTTGCATGGTGATAGCGTACTCTCTAGTACTCGGCTGGCTAGCTACCACTCTCAAGTTGGAAATCTGCCGCCAAGCATCTAACGGTGTGTTCCGGCAGCCTCACTTGAGAGCCAGTTCCATTCCAGGCTAGTTGTGCTTTACCATCTTCGACCACACCTCCACTTAACATCAGGTGAGCTGTGGTCAAAACACCTAGCCAGTCAACCATAAAAAAAGTATATACATATATATATATAATATGTCTTAAAAATTAGATGCTATCAGAAGTATTAAAATATTTTTAGTAGTTTTAATGTTCTATAAAATAATAATTAAGTGTACATACATATTTAAAACTCTTTGATATTAAATTATTTACTGAGGAATAATTTTGTCTTTTATTTTATTTAGGTACTGAATAATTTATCTCTCAGGCTCTCTACATTATACATGTGATTAAATAATAAAATGTAATAAAACTAAAATCTTATAAAGCCTAAAACTGCTCCTATAATTTAGTAACTTCAATGGCTTGTAATTAGTTTTATGAAACCCACATCGAACTAATTAACTACGAGTCGGATACTACGTAACAAATGACGTTTAATTTCCTCGTTTCTCGCAAGCTGCCGTGTCGTTTTGAGGACGTCGCCGGTGGGGTAAATCCTCGGTTGTTCGCTGTAGGTGTCAGGGGGTTAGAGGTGGCGCAAACTCTCCAAGTCGTCCGCGTCGCGAATAATGTCGTGACACTCTTGACCTGCTTAACGTACACTTTAAAAGGGTTAAGTTCTTGCTCTACTCATATATAGTAGTGGTCATAGTATTCTGACGTAGTTACTCTATATAGAGTAAACGGTAGAAAAACGAAATTCAACTCGTATGTGCGTATAGTGAAATATTTACGTACGTACCGCACAAAGCGTTTTGATTCCACATTTTTTATTCGCCATGTTGAGAAACCCTACCAATCTGTGTTCCCTGTAAGTTAAAATATTGGCATCTTTAAATCTAGAGTAAAAAGCAATGGTCAAAAATTGTCAAGCGCAGAACAATAGCTGAGCATTTGCTCGAAGCGGAATCCGGTCATTGGATTGAGTTCCACGATTCGAGAGGCATCTCCACTGAACGACATATTATTCACGAATGGTTCAAGAAGCTTTTGAAATGAAAAAAACCATCACAGATTCAACCGGGAAGATGGATTTAGGATGGAATCCGTTTAAAGACAAGTGCTTCTTATCGTGGTGTAGTTTCAGAACTGTTACTTACGGTTTTATAAGGACAAAATAAGGGTAGGAGATAAAACCCCTCATTTTTTCATGGGGACGACCCGCACTCTCCAGTCAACTCGTGACCTCGGCTATTGAAACATGACTGAAACGTCGAGGTAAATAAACAAAACAATTTCATAGTGACAACCAGTAATGACAGCCCCTTTGGCTCATGGGTAGTATATCTGCCTTAAGAGCCGTAGGGCGTGGGTTCGATTCCCACTGAGGGCAAACATTTTGTGAATAAACTAATGTTTGTTCTATGTGTGGGTGTTCAGTATGTATTTACAAAAAAAAGTATTTATGTATTCTATCAGTTATCTGACTTCCATCACACAAACTCTGCTTAGTTTGGGGCTAGATGGCGCTGTGTGTATAGTCCAACGATATTTTTTATTTATTTATTTAGTATTTTGTGCGCGATTAAGGCCCGGTGATCATAATTAGAGTAAAAAGTTTCCTTCTAGGTAAGGTTGCTCCATTTTAGACCACACTACAGTTTAATATCAAGATGTAGTGAAATGAGAATCTGTTTTAAATAAAAAAAGTGCTTGCTTTGTAGAGTCGTAACTCGTCAATTTTATAGCAATTTAGTTGCATTCATGCTACTGTTTAAAATTTGCGTTTTGACGTACAATATTCTTAAAATTATGAAAAACATTTACGACGAAAAGCAATGGTTCCTAATTACCAAGCAACGTCCTTTAATTGCTAGGTTTTCCTTCCCCATTAAATTACATATATTCAGGTTAATTATATAGTAAAGGAAATGTACAGAACACAGCGTTTTTCGTTAACGCTAATATTAGACAAATAATTACTTGTTACATGGGTCCTTAGCCAAAGTTATAAAGCAAACATTGTTTTACATACTCGCATTGTTTCAATTTTAACCCTACAAGGCTCAAATTTTTTTTAGTGCGCGACAAAAATATATGTGTTGTAATTAGTGATCAGAAGATAGGGAAAAATAATAAAAAAATAAATAAACCCATAGTTTACGGAAAAATCTACTTTTTATTTCAGTTCCACATATGGTACACTGAGCCTTAACTAGTACTTTTTGGTATTAAACTAGTACAATTAAATCGTTTTATAAATAGTTTCCTATTTGAAGTTTTTACAATTGGTGACTTATTATTTTAAACAAAATGAAATAACTATTATATATTTTACTTTTTTACATTTAGCGACTTATAATATACGAAATAATATAACTAATACCTATGATAAATTTAATTTTTTTTATTGATGAAAACATAAATACAATAAATATCGCAGGACATTTACATGCAGCGCCATCTGACTCCAAACTAAGTAAAACTTGTAATATGGAAGTCAGATAACTGATAGAATACTTAAATACTTTTATTTTTTAATAATATAAAAATAATCTAAAACAATTTCTATATCTATTTGGGCAAAGTTCTACGCGACATTTGTCGCAAGATAATAGTTATTTGTTATACAAAAGTGCAAAGTTGCTTTTTAACCGCGTGCTCAATTTTGATGAGCGAGCAAGCCAAGGACTCAAAATTAGAATCCTGAGCGTTAACGAGGGAATCAAAAGAGCACGAGGTGAAAAATCTTTGCACTCGAGTGCAACACGTAACTTTTCATCCCACCTCAGCGAGGAAATGACTGAATGCAAAAAAACTTTTGCAATCACAAGATACTTTTATTTCAGTTTAGGTATTAACAATATAACGTGAAAAGAAAATTGCACGCGCAAAGCAATTTAAAAAAAAACGTACACGAAGGAGGTAGCGAGTCTGAGTTTTTGACAAATTAAAAAAAGTTGTATGATAAATTCGGCGCCATGGAGGTAGAAGTAAATAGGTTTAATGATGTTTTTTATTCACAAACATAGTGCACACGATGTTCTAAATTCAAATTAAGTTCATCCTCTAGCAGATAATAACGACTTTTTCACTCAGATATCAAAGAGCAAAAATAGTCTTTCCGAGATGGGGGGATGAAAAAAAATGTGTTTCCTTTGCAACCAGGATATTTGCATCGCTGTCTTTTTACCCTAAACAGGAAAATGTTCAAACCCATCACCATCTGACATCACGAGGAGGTAGGATTGATGTATTTGGCTTCTGCCTTCTAATTTCAACTTCATCAGATAAACTTGGTCTACCTCTCTTTTTGTTTATTGACGTTTTTATTTTAAATGTCCAATTTTGAATATCCATAAGGAATATTCAAGAAACGCTCAATATCTTCATCTCGCTATCTTCTTCGCGACATAATCTGCAATAAAACCAAAGTATTCATAAGGAAAGTTATCGTAAGTACGTATAAGTAAAAATAGACACTAAAGCTCAACGTACCGTATGTGGAACCCACGTAAAAATATGATTTACTAATAAGTTTACTATTGTAATATAAAAAACAACTTACCTCTGCAAAATATACACTTCGTTGTAACACACAGTATTTTTTTTCGAGTCAAAACTGTTCAATAACTATTTTTTATTTATTTTTCAATTTAGTAAAACGACCATTGTATCACTTTCATCCAAATTTCACACTGAGTGCACCATTACAAACACACAAACGATATCTGTACGTAAAGATTTGTGTTATTAGATTGCTAAATATCAGTAGCTTCTATGAAGATACAAGAGATGATGCTACTAATAGTTTTTTAGCTATAGGAACGATTAAAGTCGGTGTTCCACTTATGGAACTGGGTGCCTTGTAGGGTTAACAAACATTTTCGGCAACAATCTTCGAAGTACGGTTCGAGTAATGAATGATTTATACATATTGTAAAGTTACAACTTGATACCTGGTAATTTTACGAATTGACTAATGTTTAAAAGATGAGTATCTTTGTTATTGATGCGATGAGTAGTTAGATATAAAATAACTGTCACAATTTAAAAACTTTTTAAAAATAATCAATATAAATCAATCAATCAAATAGCGCCACAAACTAAAGCATTTGTGTTTTTAGATTACCTTTTTAGTTTTTAAAGTGTAAAAAAATGTGTTAAGTTGACAAAGGCCACGGAACCCGGTGTCTGTAGGGCTGAAAAAATGGACTATTGTCCATAATCCCGATCCATGATCAGGTCAGTATAAATCAATAGTTTGAAAATTGTGGATTACCACGACGCACACCAAATCTCAGCTTATTATGACCTGAGGAAATAAAAAAAATATTGAAGGACATTTAACACAGCGCCATCTGGCCCCAAACTAAGCCAAGCTTGTACTATGGGAACCAGACAGCTGCCAGAATACTTAAATACTTTTTTTTTTTGTAAATACATACTTATAATACATACAGTACACCCAGACACAGAACAAACATCGATCTTAGTATCCACGCCCTTCAGCTCTCGAAACAGACATACTACCAATGAACCAACAGGGCTGTCAATTATCCCAATAACCTTTTCAAAGCGTTTGCCGCAAAAGTAAAATCATAGTGAAGTATCATAAAAGCTTGTTACCCAATAAATATAAACAATTGCGATAAGAATATTGGCCGGATGCGTCTGATAGCTACTACGATCAAATAGGGTACTCCGTTTGCCAAATTGATATCGCTATCTTTATTGCGACAGTATTTAGTCATTGCGAAGTTTCGGCAGTTTAGTTGGGAGGCCGACTGGCTTCCAATCTGGAGGTACTGGGTTCGAATCTCACGGCACGCACATTTCTTTCCTAAGCTATGTGCGTATTACCGATAACTTCAAAGCGGTTAAGTAAAACATCGTGAGGAAACCAACATGCCCCAGATTTCACTTGGTGGTAGATCTCCTTAGCAGGAGGTCGTCTAGGTAGGTACCACCGCAATACCAGATATTCTGCCGCCAAGCAATAGTGTGTAAACATTAATGTGTTCCGGTTTGAAGGGTACTGCAGCTAGCGAAATTACTGGGCTATTGAGACTAACCATCGAAAGTCTCAAAGTAATGAGCACCAAAGCAGCGATGCCCTGGACTTTGTTTTGTTACTCAAAGTTCTGGGTATCGCTGTAATGGTCATGGACAGGCGTTATCTCTTACCATCAGGAGAGGGTCTCGTTCGTCTCATTATTTGTCACATAAAAAAAAAAAAAAAAAAAAAAAAAAAGATTATTGAAATCAAAAAGGTATATGAATTCTGCCAACCCGCACTTGGCCAGCGTGCTAGATAATAGCATTAATCTTCTCACAATAAGAGGCCCACGCCTAGCAGTCGGATAGTCTATTTAAACGGCTGATTCGGATCTTGTTTGCAAGCGTAAATATATTTCGTACTAGCAGCTCGTCCCGGCTTCGCACGGGAAAACAAAACTCGATTAACAATATAAATATAGCCTATGTCCATCACGGGTAAGGTAGCATTCTAATAATGAAAGAATTATTAAGATCGGTCCAGTAGTTTCGGAGCCTATTCAATACAAAAATCAAATCTTTCCTCTTTATAGATAGATATTTGTTGTGTAGGTGTAGATGTAGATAATCAAAGCGTTTTACAAAGAGTTGCCATCATAAAGCGCCTTCTACTTGTGTGCTTTTTATTTGTACTTTTTTTTCTGCTGTTGGTTTTAGAAGGCTCAAGATAATCTATCGGTCTCGTGCTATTTGAATCTAGATCGACCAGTCATGGTACAGTCATGGGTCTAACTCTCTTGCCCCGGCCGTAGATTTATTCTATCTGTATCTTTGAATTTCACTGTTCGTTTTTCTCTTCTCCAGCTTCACTCTGAATTCATAATAACTGTGGTGTAGGCAATGAGTATACTATTAAACTTACTGTGTGTAGGCAACTATTTTTCTTTGCTACAAAAAAATATACGGAAATCCCTTTAAGTGTCATTACAGAATCAGCGTTGGCCTTCGTATGAGCGTTTTCTCCAGAGGCCAGACGATGCGATTGTGTGCCAAAAAAGTTGACCTGATACTGAATTTGCGTATAGTATAAAATTGTCGTACGAGTGTAAAGCGTCGGACGCCCACCAGCTCGTTGGGTCGACGACATCGTGAGGGTCGCGGGTCGAACCTGGGCAAGGTTAGCACAGGACCGGGATAAATGGCGTACAAGAAGAGAGGCCTATGGTCAGTAGTGGGCGTTAACGGGCTGAAAATGATGAATGATGGTAAAATTGTATTGACTCGTGCGTCTGAAAGATAGAAAGAAAACTAACAAAAGTTGAAACTTTGGTTACAGTAATGTATGTAGGTAGCTATTGTGTACTGGGTGTACTGTATTTATTATAAGTATGTATTTACAAAAAAAAAGTATTTAAGTATTCTGTCAGTTATCTGACTTCCATAGCACAAGCTTTTCTTAGTTTTGGGTCAGATGGCGCTGTGTGTAATGTCCTGTGATATTTATTTATTATTGTTTCTGTGTATTGTAGTGTGTTGTTCGTATTTGTCTATGGGTTAGTATATCTTATTAAATTTAAAAAAAAAACATTGGTTATGTAGAAGTGAAGCTGGTTAAAAGTAAAAAATCGTGAAAAGTATTACAATAGTCATAGTGATTTATTGATAACATAAGTTACAAGTCAATAAAATGAAATAACCTTTAAATTATTTGTGCAATTTGCATGTAGGTAACAAAAGTCACAAGTATTTATTGTAAAAGCGCACTAAAATGTATCAAAACCACACCAGTTTTCATAATAAAATATAATAATATTTAAAGGAAAATCGAAAAACTGTGACGTGCCAAAAAAAGTGTATTTGTAAGTTATTACGTGTTAAAAATTGATATTCTTGACATCTTCGTAGAACAACTGCCACATAGATATGATTGTTTTCACACGTCGTGACGTCATTTAGCCGTCTATATCTAAATGACGTCACGACGTGTGAAACAATCCTGGCTGTTTTCGAGGTAAATTTAAATTAATCTAATTTCAATTTATGATTTTTTGATAAAGAACAATTGTTTTGGTAAACTAGATATCAAAGTATTGTGTAATTTTTTAAATTTAGTTAACTAGCCTTTTCAGGCTTTGTGTGTAATTATTATTTTAATAAGCCGGATCAGAAGTACCAGTACATTTGATCAGCAAAAAAATTCATGCTAGACAGTCTTCTAGACCTAGATGTGATGTCATTTTTACGTGCGACGTACACGTTCCATACTAACACTCCCTCTTTAGGAATGGGACTAAATAATTACTATATCCTCTAATTAATATTTCAGAATTTTATTGGTCGCGTTAAAATATTACGTCAGTACCTATACTTTATTCACAAAGTCTGTTATTTTTAATACTAAAAGCGAATTTCAGTCGTCTACCCTATTAACGTAGCTTCAAATACCAAGAACGTGTCATGCATGCGTGAATGCTGTGTTATATATCTTGCGCCCAAACGTCTCACCTGTAACTTTTCCCCCGTAAGCAGCTTACGCGTGAATAATATACAACGCGATTGCGGCCTGGCCTGGGACACCTCATAAAATGTCTCTAACACTTTATTTCCCAGGCGTTATTCAGATATGTGTGAAGTATTTATAATTAAGGTCCGCGTCGAGTGGCGTGGCGTACCTACTATGAGTAGCTGTTAAACATTCAGCTTGCTGCGTCGGCCTCGGTACCTCCTAAAGTACCTCGTAATCTGGCGTTTCCACTTCTGGGATTTAAACCTTGATTCCTAACGGGGTCACAAATTGCACTGCCAATGTTTTGCTTGTTTATTTTCGGTACGCCCTTACTTTTGTTATAACCGTGTTTATGTTATGTTCGTTTTACATTTTCTCGTTTGTATGTTTTGTTATGGTTTCAATAAAATACGAATTTATTGGAAACAAGCAGCTCGCCCTGGCTTCGCACGGGAAAACGAAACTCGATTAACAATATAAATTTATCGATCCAGTAGTTTCGGAGTCTATTCAATATCTTTATAAGATGTAGATGACAACTGTAATAGTTATTTTTTATTTTTCTTTGGGTTTGGCGTCGTGTTTGGAGCATTTACCAGTGTCAAGTAGGTATTTATATATTTTCAAGTTTCAAAAGTTAAATAAGTGTCCTCGTAGCTAAAGTTATAGTCAAAGTCCAGTCTTTGTCAAGAACAGTTCGTGTCAGTCAAGTCCAGTCATGCTTTAGTAAATTAGTGGTGACTTTACTATAAAGCTTCGATGGAGTTTTGGAAGCAACACGAAAAGTCATATTTCATCACATTATATAATTTTCCCACACTCGCGCTTGTGATTCGGCACTTTATGAATAAAACACTACCATTTTTATGCACACAACACTCGACAAAACACTAGTTTTGGATAAAAATACAACGGAGCGACACGACTCTTTCCGCGTTCCCGCCAAAACTCAAACTGTAATTGCGGACTTATTTGTAGTTGTTAATTTGCCCTATATAACGTTACTTTATTCTATTGTTAATAGTTTTCGCTGGGCATGCTAAGTAAGGATTTTTTCAAATTTCTTACAGCTTGGGTTATATTATTGAACTTTCCATACGGATCCTTAATTGTTTTTTAAATAAAATGAAGCCTGTGTCCATCACGGATAATGTACCATTCTAATAATGGAAGAATTAATAAGATCGCTCTAGTATATCTAGTACATAGCTCTAGGAGCCTATTGCTCCGAAACTACTAGTTGCGAACCCAACAAACAAACAATCAAATCTTTCCTCTTTATAATAGTATATATCACGTGTGACTAGTGAGAAGTAAAGCACGCCGCTTTGAGCCACTTTTATCACTTTCATTAGTAACGTCGTTAGCGGTACAAAATTGTAAAAATCCGAAAAATATTTTCCAGTCTTGAATTTTGTGGTCGAACGTGAGATTGCCCCCGAACATCGCCGAACTAGCCATGTTTCACGGCAACACTATTTCACGCGTAGATTACACTTCCTCGTCGCCAATTAATGTGTATTTTAATTAAAACAACACAGCGAAATGCTTTTCTAATCAAACCATTTATTTGACAAAACCACGTTGCCGAAACAAAAGACCATCGGCCAAGCGCACGACACAAATAAAACCACTTATAAAAAGTATAAAAACTCCTTGGTGTACATACACCACAGATTTGTATTTTTGGATTTTTGTAAGTTTGTAACGAATAAACACAAAAACTACTGTACCGATTTCAAAAATTCTTTCACCATTAGAAATGTAAAAATTTAGATGATGAGGGATGTTTGTTACTCTTTCACGCAAAAACTACTGAACGTATTTGGATGAAATTTGGTATGGAGGTAGCCGAGTCCATAGGCTACTTTTTATCCCGTATTATAAAATGTAGCGAGTAACATCGCAGCTAGTAGGCTATATGTATTACAGGAATTTAATTGAAACAAATGGCCCACCTATAAACAGAATTATTCTTTACATTGTAATAAAATAAACTCGTCTATAATTCATCTTCAGTTTTGATAAAAGCGAGGGCGCCGCTGGGGGTAATCTGTCACGTCCCCGTGTTGGATATTGACATAATTGCGCGCCGATGAAGCTTTGTCTGCAAAATGGCGGAGGCGGGAGGGAAAGCGTTGTTTATTCGCTGTTTATTGAAAATGCGAGACAGGCCGGCCCCTCGGTGTGGCTTCTTACTCCGGCACAATAAATTAAATGCACCTATATTAGGGTGTCCCTTAAATTTCAAGTTCAATATTTTTTTACGCATACCTTCTTAAAAGTTTCGTAATAACCCAGTATAGCATAGAAAAAAATATGAGCCCATTTTATAAACGATAACCCGTGCCGACTTGCGATTTAAACTTCCCCATACAAAGTACGCGTGTACTGGAGCAGCGACCTGTAACTACGCGTTCCATTTGTCATTTTATAAAGTGATTTTTAAGATTATTATTATTGTTTACTGTATGAATAATTATGCAGATGGAATTACGGAGTGATAAACAAAATATTTTCCTACTTGCACTGTGAGCCATCGAATAAAATGATGAAAAATGACCACATAATCGACAAGTTCTCGATGTCTTACTTTACAATATTTGCGAAGTCAAGCTAACTGTTAGTGAAAGTGCAAATCTTGTTATTAGGGAGTGCATTATATTTCAGAAAAAGCCAGAATTCCCACAAAGGCATTAAACTACACAAAAAAGGTATAAAGGCTAACTGCGTGAAGAAACTTTTTTAAGAAAACTCAGGTCACATTCAAAACCGTGAAAATAATTTTAATAAAATAGACCTTTATAACTTCTTTGATATCACACATGCTGATGCCTTTGATAGAATTAAAATAGAGGAATAAAAAGCATTTTTAAAGAAACAGAAAGCGTAGATCGGGATGGTGTAGTCAAAAAATTGGCGGAAAATGAAGAAAGAGCGAGGCAAAGACGATTGGAAGAAGAAAAAGCAAGGAATGTAAGAAAAATACTTATTGGCTATTGCATCTACCTCTACAAAATTTGTAGTAGAATTTTGGAATGTCTAGAGAATTTGGACGAAGAACAGATTCTGAACTCAACTTGCCAGACGTTCCGTGCCCTGAAAAAAACCTCAAAAAAGGTAGAGATAATTTCGTAACACCTAAGCTTGTCGCAGCTTTTACCCGAATTGGATGTACGAAGTTTAAAAGAAGAACACTTGCCAACTAGCCAGCCAGCCTCTTGCAGTGCTAAAACTAGACAGTTCTTTTGGAAAACATAAAGCTAAAGCCGTATCAACTGCTCTCTTTGACTGGCACCTTAATAATAAAGTATAAATAATGTGCTGCAACACAACAGTTTCGAATACTGGCCGTTTCAATGGAGCTTGTGCTGTTTTGGAGCAGACTTTAGAAAGAAAATTGTTGTCTTTTGCTTGTCCATATCATATTCATAACTACTAGTTATGAACATGATATGAACAAGGCTCGAATATTTAGATTTTCCAAAAGTTCAGCGTGAATTGAAAATACAGTCTAGACCAAACGCTCGAAGAGTCAACACGTCCTGAGGATGCCTCGTGTAGAGGCGAAACACGTGTCGGCAACTGGTTACTGCAGCGAGAAGAGGATATAAAGACTTATAGAAGTCCTCATCACTGATGTGACTAAAGCGACTGTTAAGCGGAAATAAACTACACATATACCTTAAATATTCCATTGGAAAAACATCAATTTCAGTAAAATCGAACTATCTTTTCATTTCATAAAAGAGCATAGCATAGCATATTGCTGAGACAAATATCTTCTCTGGCTTTATAAGAGACGATTACCGCGAATTAGTTTAACTATGTGTGGTGTGGTGGAGGAGATACACAGAAGAAATTAAAACTCAGGCCCCGGAGCTATGCATCAGGCACGATGGACGACGAAAGCTAGATTGTTTTTTTTTACATTTCTTGTTGTTATTTATTTTGTTATTTAACCTGCTTCTTAACCCAGATAAAACGTTGGGTGGTTTTGTATCAGAAAAGAGCAAACAACTTCTAGGTTGACTTCAGATTGACGACAGTTTACATCAGGAAGATGTATTTTTTAGGGATGATAATGCAGCTTTTCTGGAAGCTAAAAGAAGAATAAATCATTTGAAGGTTGTACATGACGCTGCTGAAAGAGCTGTCAGATTAATGCAAGATTTTAAAGGACTTATCACGGTTGAAGACGAGCAAAAACCGTTCTTGCTGCGCTACATCCAAGAACATGAAAAATTGTATTCGGACTGTAAAAAAACTACGATGAAAAAGGTTACCCTGCCTGATTTATATTATTGATTGATATTATTTTATGCGTTTAAATAAAGATTTATGTTTATCTTATTTTATTTGTACTCTTATTGCCTGCATTGCATTTATAATAATTTTATAGCAGAGCGAAATATCAGGACAAAACACGATTTTTGATAAACTTGATGGCTCGGTCGGCACGGGTTACAATCAAGCTAGGAAGATAAAATTTTATATTTAGGCATATTATAGCATTTATAAAAAATTTAGAGGGTATGCATTTCGAAATTCGAAAAAAAAAAATTTTTGCCCATATAAGGGACACCCTAACCTATATATTACCTGTACAAGTTTACATACCTATACGTTATTTCTATTTTGGATGGACTACGCCAGGGATCATGTGAAATCTCGTTTTTGTGGTGCAAACCTTTTTTGCGTAGTGTGATGCAAAAGCTTCACTGAAAGCCTTTTTTGTTTCGGTTCAGTGGACTTTTTGGGTACGCTGGATCTAAGTTTTTTTTTTAGTGTGGCATATCTGAAAAGGATTTCGTAGGTATACGATCACTATGTTCTTCTGTCAGTATGTACAGATAAATCAGAATGATATATAAATTTACAATTTAAAAAAACCGACTCCATGGCCCTTACACTAAACGCAATCCAATGAAACAGCGACATTTCGGAGTAAACGAAAATATGATAGACGTATACAATTTTTAGACATTTGTTGATTTTTTTTAAAACCGCTCGATCGATTTCTATGAAATTTATATGGGACCACCTCGGAAGTATGATCTACCAAGCAAAAATAGAATCATCAAAATCAATTCTTAATAATTGGCGGAATGATAGCGTAACGTTATGTATGTTACAAAAAAAAACATAAGGTCGAATAATCTACTGTTTTATTCAAGCAATTGTGATTTACCGCAAATAAAGACCAAAATAAATACCAGTAGCTGTGATTTCACTGTAAAATTATGTTCCATTTGTCCATAAATGGTAAAACATTATTTGTATGGAAATCGAACCACCTTAAAATAAATTATTTTATCACTTCATAAAATTATAAACGCCAAATGTTTAAATACGTCATAGTACAAATATACATAATTTTTTCTCATGTTCGGCATACTTTCTACACAAACAAACAGAACAGTTTCGCTTCACGAACTTGCCTCTCTATGTCACGAATACAGCCAATATTGTTTACTATTGCCATCGTTTTTACTATCGTTCAAATATTGTCTTTCTATCAATACAATGAACGGAAGTTGTATATGATACTATTTTCAGGTAGTGCGCCGTCTGCTTGACATCGTTTGATATTATTTATGTCGTTACTCGCTTGAGATGCCTCTGTGTATTGTTACTCGAATCAATGGCAAACATATAATTTAAAAAAAACTTTACAGATGCTAAATCTTATTTTTATCGCTCGTAATAATACTTAACACCCTAACGGGACTCTCCTCGGGATCCATTATCTGTTTGATGACAGTGTTCATCTTATTTGAGTGCCTCTTTACAATTTTAATCAAATGCGTCTTCGATTTGGTCCTATATTTTAATGTTGTCTCTTCAATTTCCTTACGAAAATGCTTATCTTTAGCAATTTCAGTAACTTCATTGGAGAGTTTTCGTTTTAAGCTGAAGTGCTTAGGAAAATAATGAACATATATTTTTTGTTTATACATATATTGTTGGCACTCGATTAGGTTTTTAACGCTCCAAGTATGTGTCGTAGTATAAGTATAAGTATCGTAGTAGGTACCTCTATAGTGTATCGTGAAAAACGCGTGAAATATCACATTTGTATAGAATTCCTATTCCCATCCAGCAAATATCAAAACGTAACCTTATCATGCGAATGTAGGAATATTCTCGAGTGTTCGCGTCAAGAGTCGACTTCAAGACGATTGAATCTCTTCCAATATATACGTCGAATAAAACGAATGTAGCCAACGAGTACATGAATAATAATGTCATATTATTTTCATCTTTGTCGTCGCATGTCTGTTTTGACGTTCTACTCTAGACGTGCCGCATTCTTTCTAGGTCGACGTTGTAACCCTGAACTTGGCTGAATATTGATCGATCGATACACAATTCGCCACACACGGGCAAACACTTGGCTGTGAAACTGAGCTGACTCATAGACGCACAAACACATCGAACTACACTGTGAGATTACGAAAAGGACAAGAATAATTTCTAAAGAATAAAATAGTAAAAAACAAAGTCGCTGTCCGTCCGCTGTCTATGTTTGTTTCGCCACTTATAAACCACCCAACGGCTTTCGATACGATTTTCACTGTCTTGGATATTATTTGAAGCATTGTAGAGTCATTCGGGGTAACCAAGCGCAGTGGGTAACTGAGCGCACTGCCTGTATCTCAGGATCGAGGCGCGGGGGGCGGAGAGTTTGTTTTGGCCAATCGTAGGTGCAAGTATGACGAAACAGTCGCGACATGTCAGTGCGCCACACCACGCTTTGTTGTTTAATTATTTGCTAAAAAGTGTTTTGGTCGACTAAATCGCAACTTTTTTGAGTTTTAGAAAAGTCTGTTACTTGTGGAATCGTGATCTACCGGCAGGTAAGTCGCTTAACTTTTATAAACGCGTATTTGTATTAATATCTGTGAGTGTAATTTGAAGTTATGTTCGTTATTTCTGACTCAGTAGTTATAAGTTTGAATTTTGGCTTCTCGGGAAAAGTGTACGCGGGTAAGTGGACGCATGCGCACACTTAGCCCTGGACTCATAGTATTAAGAAAATGTCAACAAACTAAATAAAATACTTTTATTTTTGTTTAAGGAGACATCGTCATGCCTCGAAATTACGTAAGAAAGAGACCTGAGCTTGCGCCAGTTACAGAACTACAAATTTGTTAAAACATTTATTTAGTTTCAATTTAGATTTGCTTTATTATGTCTAGATAAACAAACAAATATAATGAGAATATTATTATTAGTCATACTTATACTTACAAAAATTTTTGATTGATCTCAAACCAAATTCAAAGTATTACTGTAATTTTGTATTCAAAGTAATAGTGATAATATATATATATATATATATAGTACAATAATACCATTACAAGAAGTTTAATTTTGTTAAAACAACCAATGCGTTCGCTTACCCACATTGCGTCTTTTTACCCCAATGCCATACGCACACTTACCCGCAATACGGGTCAAGTGAACGCATTCCGACTTTCGGTTGTTTTTTTATGTTTTCTCAAAAACTAAGAAAGAGACTCATTTTCTTTTCGTTTTGATTTATAGCCTAATAAATGCTTATTTCGAAAAAAAATCTTTTATTACCCTACGCTCGCTGTTCTTTTGTACAAGTCGGTCCAAATGTAAAAGTGCGCTCACTTGACCCGAACGACTCTATATAAAATACATTCTAATAAACTTTTCTACAAATAGATAAATTAAATGTTTCGTAATGAAGTTACCATTATAAATTGCATGCGTGCGAAGCCGGGGCGGGTTTCTAGTAATAGATATAAACCAAAATATACCAGTAATAATAAATTGACTATTGGGATTTGCTGCCCGAATGAGTGTTCCAACCTGGGTGCCTTCAAGTAGCGAGTGAATCGGTTTCTTCTTGGCGAGCGTGCGTAGACAGCATCGTCGCTTCATCAGGCGAGTTGGCGGGCAAACGCAAGACTATTTGTAATTAAAAAAAAAAAACGAAAGCCTGAAATGAGACTGAAACTTATCCAGTTCTTTCTATGCGCCTAACAGCATTCGCAACAAGACACAAAAAGTTAAAGCAGCAGCACAGCAGTAAAAAGAAAAATATAAATCTGAAAATAACCGAAAATCGACTCCATAAGTAATGCCATAAAGTTAGTTTCGCGAGTTTCGGTTCAAATGCCGCAATCAGAAGCAGGATGATTAGATCGAAAAACCCCAATCAACACTCGGACGAGGGCGACGCTCAATCCAGCGGAATGGGGTACAAATTGGAAAGTAAACACGAGTCGGCTACGGCCCGACAAGTCAGTCGAGAGTAATGGGACAATCATGCGAGGGAAATGTCTCTTCACATTTGTTGAAATCTTGTTGCTAGGTTACGACTGAACATGATTTGACTTGCCGTCTCCAGAGGATTCTGTGGACAGCGATCAATGTTTATCTTTAATTTTACCGAGCTTATCAACTTAAAAAATAATTAACATTAAAACACCCACCAAGCCATCTTAAAAGAGCATATGTACAGTTTAAAATAACTGATACGAAAACACCTACGCCAATTTAATTTTTAAACTTTCGCGACATGAACACGTAATTATTGTGTTTATCATCGTCAATTTTATTTGAAAATATTATGATATTAGTTTTGTTTTAGTGTTTTAGTAGATTGTAAATCTAAATAATAAAACGAAAGGTTATTTTTGTTTGATGTTTTTTTTATATATAAAGGTAATGAGACGATCGAGGCGCTCCCCTGATGGTAAGTGATAACGCCTGTCCATGACCATTGCAGCGATACACAGAAGCAAAACAAAGTCCAGGGCATCACTGCTTTGGCGCTCATTACTTTGAGACTAGATGGTTAAACGGCCCTGTAATTTCGCTAGCTGCAGTGCCCTTCAAACCGAAACACAGTAATGTTTGCACACTAATGCTTGGCGGCAGAATATCTGGTGGTAGTGGTACCTACCTAGAAGACCTCCTGCTAATCTGGTGGTGGTGGTACCTACCTAGAAGACCTCCTGCTAAAGAAATCTATCACCAAGTGAAATGATGATCACCTCGCAGCTTAATGTTTTTTTTTTAAATATAAAATGGATGTGGTGTAAGTGTATACCTATTGCTATAGAAAGTCATTGGAATTCTGAAGCTAAGAATCTCCGTTAAAGTCTTTGTTCGGTGCGGACCGCGTGGTAGGACGGATGGCTGGTGATCCAATTATATGGACCCTCGTCAGTCGATCGCAACCCGGATCCCGGCAATCATAGCCCGTGTCGATTCCTATTAGCCTTTCCTGCACCAGCCGACGCGCTACGGCATGGAAATCTCATTCGGCACGTGGCATGTCTTAAATTTGATTGATATAACCACAAATTCTGATGATCTTTAAATTGGACGGCAAGATTATTGTGTTGGTTGTTAAGGGTAGGGTAACTTGTAGCATCTATAACTTTCTGTTATGCACTATAGTTTCTATCTGTCCATTATTATTGATTTCTTATTAATATAAGTTAATATTCTTTTAACCCTGATCTTAACCAGATCAACATTCTCGTTTATAATCATGCTTTACAATTGAGCATAATTATGAACTATATCCCTCACATGTTCTTAAATATTCCCTTTTATAATAATTTGGAGGAATGTTATGTCTCGTTTTCCTTCATAGAAACTTTTTTTTAAAATAGTTGACAGGGTAGGTGTTTGACCACAGCTCACCTGATGTTAAGTAAAGATGTGTTCGAAGATGGTAATGCAGCCTGGAATGGAACTGGCTCTCAAGTGAGGCTGCCGGAACACACCGTTAGATGCTTGGCGGCAGATTTTCAACTTGAGGGTGGTAGCTAGCCAGCCAAGTACTAGAAAGTACCCCATCATCACAGAATCATCATCATCATCCACAGCCTTCTTTATTCCACTGCTGGGTATAGGCCTCTCTCTTTTAATGCCATCTGCCTCGGTCCTGTGCCAATCTGATCCAGGTTCGACCCGCGGCGGTGACAATATCGTCGACCCATCTATATCAGTATGTAATTAAATATCAAACCTAAGTGATCAGTAGGTACACTGCTTTTTCTATTTACCTGTTACGGAACATCATTATTATCCGGAAAATTGTTTCCGATACATTACTAATATTGGTTATCCGACGCTTCAGGCACATACTTTTGTTCTTCTGGTAACGTTCTGCAAAACTTGGCTAATGAGTTTTCTTTATACACGTTCGAAGAAAATACAACCAAGTAATGACAAATAAACATTGGCGTAAAACTTCTCTCGAGCTCCAAAGAATAATAATAATTGATTTCATCACAATTTCCTTTGGATAAATATCTTTATTTTCTAAACGAGTTTTATATTTCCCTTTGACGTCCATTATTGAATTCAAAGAGGCCGAATTTGACTGACATTCGATATTCAAAGTAGGAAAATTAGATTCGGCATCCTGTCCAAATAAAATCATAAGTAGGGAGAATGAAAATGAAGTATTGGTTTTCTAGGCAAAGGCGGTCGATTTACAACGAAATATTGATAGGTACCTACTTATAGTTTGCGGCGGATCTGTTTCTATTTCCCCAGGCTATCTAGTTCACTCGCTGAAACCTAATCAGATGGAAGGTTGGTTCCTGTACCGCAGTTGGCAATTGAATATCATACTTTAGTATGACAGTAAGCGGTGCTCGGAAACTAATGTATCGATCTTTTCTGTTCATGACTTCATTAACATTCAATGGGGGTTAGACGAGGCGTACGTCATCAAATGTTAACGCATATCTTGAACAAAGCCCTTTTTGACAGCCCTGTTGGTTCATTGGTAGAATATCTGCTTCAAGAGCTGAAGGGCGTGGTTTTGATTCCCACACAGGACAAACTTTGTGGTGGAAACAAATGTTTGTTCTGTGTTCTGGGTGTCCTGTATGTATTTACAAAAAAAAAAGTATTTAAGTATTCTATCAGTTATCTGACTTCCATAGTACAAGCTTTGCTTAGTTTGGGGTCAGATGGTGCTGTGTGTATTTTTATTTATTTATTTTATACAATATGGCTATCCTTCTCAATACTTATTGTCCTGTCCATTAGTCAAGTCAAGTTCAAGTCCTTCCCCATTCCTTGGTAGGCGAGGTAGGGAATCTTTACCGAGACTGGATACTGGGGGACATTGTTCTTAGGGGGTGGTGGAGGGTGAGATTTCGTCGCCCGGATCACCGGGTGGAGCTTGAACACACTCTGGTCACGATTGCATCTTGGATCTTCTTGGAGGGCCTCATGCCTCTCTCCCGTCACTTCCTCTTCGTTTTCTGGTCCAGGCAGGAGTGTCCATTTCTACAATAGCAAGTGACGCCCCGATATAGCTTATAACCTAACAGAGAAACCTGTAAAGGCGCATCTATAACCACGATATTTTTAATTGTCGTGGCTTAGAATTGTCACAATTAAGATCCGAAGTCTGCGAACGTAATCTAATTCGAGTGATGAGTTTGATGATGCCTTTATTTTGTTATAGGGCGGCCTGGCAGCGCAGCTGTGAGGTGCAGCGGTGACGCGCAACCTGGAGCCTTATAAGAGTTCACGTGAGTGCCTCTACATTTTCTAACTGCCGCATATCTTTTTTAAGCCCTCGCTTTATGTACCTAATAGTGAACATCATCTATCTGCTGCTGACAATACTTATCACGTTTTACAAAATCAACGTGTTTTTATAAATTTAACCTTCATAGCTATCATAGACAGCCTTGTTGGCTCATTGGTAGCATATCTGCCTTAAGAGCTGAAGAGCGTGGGTTCTATTCCCACCCAGGATTAACATTTGGTGGTATAAACAAATGTTTGTTCTGTGTCTGGATGTTCTGTATTTATTATAAGTATGCATTTACAAAAAAAAAAGTATATGCATTCTTTTTTTTTTTGTTGTTTTTTTTATGTAAAACGTAATGAGACGAATGAAACGCTCTCCTGATGGTAAGAAATAACGCCTGTCCATGACCATTGCAGCGATATACAGAACTTTGAGCAAAAAAAAGGCCAGGGCAACACTGCTTTGGCGCTCATTACTTTGAGACTTTAGATGGTTAGTCTCAACAGCCCAGTAATTTCGCTAGCTGCAGTGCCCTTCAAACCGGAACACAGTAATGTTTACACACTACTGCTTAGCGGCAGAATAACTGGTACTGCGGTGGTACCTACCTAGACGACCTCCTACTAAGGAGATCTACCACCAAGTATAAGGAGTATTCTATCAGTTATCTGACTTCCATCACACAAGCTCTGCTTAGTTTGGGGTCAGATGGAGCTGTGTGTAATGTCCTACGATATTTATCTCAACAAATATTTGTAACGTATTTACTATACGGCCTATCCTGTCACCTATATGATTTGTTAACGAACTAAGTAAATGTAAGTCTTCCTATCATTTCGCCTCGTTACGGCCTATTCAAATAAAATAGATATACAATTTATTCACATACTGTGGAAAATAACACGATTGTGTCTTATTCGAGCACAATTTATCCTTTTCAAAGGATATCTTATTATGACGACCCTTTTTATGCAACTGATGTTAATAAAGGGGAAGTAATGTTGTCAGTACAAAGAAAACTTTTTTTCTTTCGTAAGAGAAAAGCGACAGTACTTTTTTTTTTCTTTGGTTTTGGCGTCGCGTTTTAGCATTTGCCAGTGTCAAGTATTTATAAATTTTCAAGTTTCAAAAGTAAAATAAGTGTCCTCGTAGCTAAAGTTATAGTCAAAGTCCAGTCTTGGTCAAGTACAGTCCGTGTCAGTCAAGTCCAGTCATGCTTTAGTAAAGTAGTGGTGACTTTACTATAAAGCTTCGATGGAGTTTTGGAAGCAACACGAAAAGTCATTTTTCACCACATTATATCATTTTCCCACACTCACGCTTGTAATTCGGCACTTTATGAATAAAACACCACCATTTTTACGCATAAACACTCGACAAAACACTAGTTTTGGAAAAAAATACAACGGAGCGACACGACTCTTCCCGCGTTCCCGCCAAAACTCGCGACAGCACTTGAACAGGGGTAGTTCTTGTCCTTGGCATGTACATAAAGTGGAATAGATAAAGGATACCTACTCTATAGACTCTTGTATTAAATTCCCGTCAAAATTTTGATGTGCGGTACCAATATAATTTAACCTCTAGTCTCGACCTTTAACAGTACGGTAGTTCAGTATTTACGACTCTAGATCCTATAAAATCTTTAACGATGAAAAGCCACGCGGTAAATCTTAAACAGCCTGAGAGTTAATTCACAAACATTAGATATTATTTCTGTATACTGTTTCTCTTATATGGAACGACATGGGAACGACGCAGATATAAACCATATCGACTACTGTAGAATCAGCTCGCAGTTCCTAAGCAACATCGGTAGGTCTTCATATTTTATGTGTTGCCATGTTATCAAATTTTCGTATTTCTCGTTATTATTTATTCCGCGTTCATACCACTTTCTAACTTTTCTATCGAGATTATTGGCTAAAGGATAAGCCTGTGAGGAGGTATACGTATTTCAACTTTGTACTAAAACCTTTCAGGAATAGCAAGTAGGTTGAATAACAATAAGGTTCTTAATCCGGTAAGATTGACCTTCGGCTCTTATTTTCGCAGACGGTTCAATGTTTTTCTAGATATTATTGACGTAAAATAGAGGATGGTTTCAACATGTCGAGGCGACGTAGTTATGGTGCTTATGACTTTAAACATGCTCTTGGCAACAAGCTAGGATTAACATTCCCAACGCTGTTTCCATAACATTACTCTTTATTTCAATTAGGGAATTGATTATTTATTATACAAAAACGGAAACCGCGTTTCAATTATAAAATCTGGGGCAGCCAGAATGAAATTTGCAACAAGGAGTATTATTAGTATTGCTAATCGATATTCACCTATCGCGATAATATAAATGTTCGGAAAGATAACTTATGTGGATGGCGCAGAGTCGCTTTCTTATAACTCAAAGAAATATAGAATTCAATGACATAGATCCTTATATGAATTCCCATCTTTTAGTGTTTTGCATACAGACAGAGATATTCCATATGGGAGAGAATTAAAATGCAGTAATTCAAATTTCATTAGGTATCAAGATTTACGGGAGAATTTCTAATGCATTAATGTTTGTATTCCAGTGGTGCGGAGGGCGTGGCGGCAAGATGGACGACGCCGGCAGCAACAAGCAGCGGCAAGCCACAAGAGTATTCAAGAAGAGTTCGCCCAATGGCAAGGTGAGGCCGAGATCTTCTTTCTTTATGAAACTTTAACATTCATTTTAGGTCTCGTAACCGAAATTGTGATATCTTTAGTTTACAAGTATTTTCTAACACACCTAATTATAACCCTATTGTCAGAATAAACCGCCAACGCAGCCAGCACCACCAGACAACAAATACACCAGACCAAAAATACAGTTGACATTTTTATGTATTTTGACAACGAAGTCCACTGCTGGACATAGGCCTCTCCCAAGACACGCCACTCAGCCCGATCTTCGGCTTTTCGCTTCGCGCTGTACAACCTACTTTATTATTATTTAATTCCGATAATCATTTATTTTTTTCTTATTTTTAATTTTTTTTAAATACAAAACATATATAATATAAAAAACTTAAAAACTAGGGAGCCGCCGGCAGCGGGGCAGGGCTCAAGCTGCCGGTGGTTAAGGCTGCAGAGTGAGGAACCTCCTCACAATGCGCGCCGTGTCAAGGATCACTATTATTAATCAATGACTAAACTAACTTACAAATTCTCTAGTGATTTTTTATTAGAAATGTAATTATAATGCACCTAGACATACACAGTTTTTCAATTAATTAGATTTTGAAACTAATATTATTACATTGTGTGATTTAATTTATAAAAATAACCCACGTAAAATTAGCTTTAATATATACACACGCGGCACACATACTATGTACATTGTACATTCATGTGGCGAACATACATACATATATACATAGATGTTTGTTTTAGCGAACATAGATGTTTGTTCTGTGTCTGGGGAGTGTTCTGTACATGCATACATATAGGTATATAATCCTCTCATACCAGCGACCCGCCTCGGCTTCGCATGAGTGAAATATATTTTCATAACTTTGGATTTAGATTACAAAACATTGGATTTATTTACGGACGAAGTCGCGGATGCAAATTAGTATTACATAACTATGACATCGTTGTGAATGGCGTCATTTCTATCTCAACTTATCATTGTTGTCGCATTCTCAGCACAAGCAACGAGCTATGTAACGCTTTCAACAGGTAAATTGAGGCTAAGTACGAACGACTGTCGAAAAGTATTCCCATCTCTAGTTACAATGTCATTAGTATAAAATAATGAAAATTTGCATAATATGTCTCGATTTGTATCATTATACAAATAGAATGGAGGCCTAAAAAATAATTGTTAGCGATACTATTTATTGTCTGACAGGTTGAGTACAAAGTAATTCTTTGTGGTAGATTTTACTTGGTGGTAGATTTCCTTAGCAGGAGGTCGTCTAGGTAGGTACCACCGCAGTACCAGATATTCTGCCGCCAAGCAGTAGTGTGCAAACATTACTGTGCTCCGGTTTGAAGGGTACTGCAGCTAGCGAAATTACTGGGCTGTTGAGACTAACCATCTAGTCTCAAAGTAATGAGTGCCAAAGCAGCGATGCCCTGGACGTTGTTTTGTTACTCAAAGTTCTGTGTATCGCTGCAATGGTCATGGACAGGCGTTGTCTCTTAACATCAGGAGATCGCCTCGATTGTCTTATTACTTTTACATTTAAAAAAAAAAATTGATATGATGTTGCTTCATTTCTGTTTTGAGGCTAAATTTGCGGTTAGAACGGCATTACCCAATTATGCTATCGCCGTTTATATATAGGTCCCTAATACAACCAGATGCTTGATGACAAGACCCCCTCTGACATGACAAGACCCCCTCTGACATGACAAGACCCCTTCTGACTGTGGCGGTTCCTTGTCAACTCACTTAACGTTTTGAGACCACCTTCTTCGCAAGAACTGCCGATGTGTAGAACTCGTTACCTGCGTCCATTTTTCCCATCAAATATTACCTGGATGTTAAACATAACATAAATAGGTATTTCCTAGGCAAGCGTGCTCCATCTTCGGTCACATTCCATCAGAAAAAAACGATAAAATATTTATTCGACACAAAACGCTAGGCAAATAAAAACAAAATACTCAAAATTATGCATGACGAATGGGCCCGTAACCGTATCATGGCTGTCGATACTCGCAGACAAGCGGCGCTGATTTTTCGATGTACCCTACAAATTTTATTATATTAAAGTGCCTACTGTACTTTAACATTATAAAATACTATAATCCCATTTATATAGACTGATATTTAAACTTTGTTTTTTTAGCTTCTATTGTCCCACTGCAGGGCAAAGGCCTCCTTTTCGTCCTAATTATTTGGACCAATTTATTATATGGAGTTCAGTTTCCCTTTTATATGGATTAATAGTTAAATGGGACTAATGGGGACGAACAGCAGGTGTGGTCTAACGCATGCCTAGTCTTCTAGTTTTAATTGTAAAACTGTTAAAATTGGATTCCGTAACTTGGTGCAATGATGCTTTTTGGATTATAACGATGTACGGTAATCTGAAATGTGGCTGAAGGTTCTTGCGTCGCTCTCCTGTCAAAAATACCCCGTTATCTTGATTTATGATAAATTGTTCTTGTCGATATCCTGATACCGATATAATAGAATGCGTTTATGTACTTAAAAATATTGTTTTTTTTTTCAGATCACGGTATACTTAGGGAAAAGAGATTTTGTAGACCACATCACACATGTAGACCCGATTGGTAAGTTAGTCTCAGCGTATATTTAATGCAAAATAATTGTCAACACAATTTAGTTGTGAGACTGTAAAGTGTAATCAATACTGCTTGCTAACACACGAGAACACAAGTCTTTTCTGAAGTGAAAACTTCTTTAGCCGCGTGGAGCAACTTTTAGTAGGGGGAAAACTTATGGGTTTGCGTCACCGTAAAGCTTATGTGACGTGTTTTAAAGTTTCACTTTTATGGATATTTATTTAATACTTTACTGCACATTTAAAAAAATGTGTACAAAGAAACATGGATAGTCTCTATTCTATTTTTTTTTGTTCGTTAACGATATTGGATAATGTAGTTATGTAGATTAAATAATTGAGGACAGTGTAGCCATTTAGACCGCTACCGTAGTCATTATTTAAATAAACCTACTAAGTTGCTCTAACATATCTAGTGTCCATACACGTTTCGTATCCTCCCGATTTCAGACGGCGTAGTGCTAATCGACCCTGAATATGTGAAGGACCGCAAGGTATTCGGGCACGTGCTGGCCGCGTTCAGGTACGGCCGCGAAGACCTGGACGTGCTCGGCCTCACCTTCCGCAAGGACCTCTACCTAGCCGCTGAACAGGTAACGAAAAAAATGGTAATTTGTCGCGCTTCCTTTTTATATTCTTTGTTTCAAGTCAGTCAATTAAGAGGTTCGATTTTATACTCAACTATCAAAACTTAATAATGTATGACCGTTTTTAAGTCGCGTTTTTTAATTTGACTATGGCATAAAGAATATCATTAAAGTCGAATGGCACCGCGTTGCATGTTATGTGCTTACAGGGTATTAGGCCTTAGGTTTAATTAGGTATATTGTATAAAAAGGTTCACATTACTGGTACCTATTGTAAACCTTTTCATACAATATACTTGGAACGAAATGCATGCTCCGCACGCCGCATGCTTGTTTATTATAGATACACTAGTGACCCGCCCCGGCTTCGCACGGGTGCAATGTAGATACTAATGTGGCGCATATGCAAGTATTATATATAATTCCTCTTGAATGACTCTATCTACTGGTGACACTTACATGATAATCCGTTTAGTAATTTTTCAAGTTTATCACGAACATGCTGTATTACATGACCACATCACACTGGTTCTCAAGTGAGACTGCCGGAATCCACCGTTAGATGCTTGGCGGCAGATTTTCCAACTTGAGTGTGGTAGCTAGCCAGCCGAGTACTACAAAGTACTCTACCACTATGCTGTGGTTTCCTGACGATGTTTTTCTTCACGGGCAGCTCAAGCTCATTGTTAGGGGTCGAATCCACGCCTTTCTGCATGCGCACCGACCACGCGTACCACTGAAACATCTACGTATACGACGTTTCTAAGTGTAACATCGCGCCGTCCACAGATTTACCCTGTGACGAGCGCGCCGAAGCGTCCGCTGACGCGGTTGCAGGAGCGTCTGGTCCGCAAGCTGGGGCCCGCGGCGCACCCGTTCTACTTCGAGCTGCCGCCCCACTGCCCCGCGTCGGTGACGCTGCAGCCGGCGCCCGGCGACACCGGCAAACCGTGCGGTGTCGACTACGAGCTCAAGGCGTTCGTCGCCGACGCGCAAGATGACAAGCCGCACAAGAGGTACTCCAACCTGTTAGTACTCACAATTACATTTGCACAAGTTACAAGCTCGTCGCAATCTACCGTCTTCTTTGACTCTGTCACTTGTAGCTTCGCTATGTCGATGTTGCGATCGCCTCTTTTCACTCATGCATTTCAAAATGAAATCATTTGTAATAATAGTGCTACGTAGACCAGTGAGGGTGACATGTTTGACAAAACCTGTAAAAAATAAAGATAAAAATAAATAAATGTTGCTACCATTTATAAAAGAAGAGAGAGAGAGAGAGAGAGAGAGTGAGAAAATAAACAGATTTAATATCAATCTCTTTAAAACATGACCATCCAAAAGTGAACGGCAGAAATTGCAAAAAAAATATTTTGTTGTAAGCGTGAGGTTGCAATCAGGTCGTCTAGGTAGGTACCACCGCACACGCAATGTGTGTAAACATTGCTGTGTTCCGGTTTAAAGGGGTTTGCAGCTAACGAAATTACAGGGATGTCGATACTAACCATCAAAAGCCTCAAAGTAATGAGCGCCAAAGCAGCGATGTTCTGGCCTTTGTTTTGCTATTTTGTGTATCGCTGTAATGGTCATGCACATGCGTTATATAAATAACGCATGTGCATGGCCATCAGAAGAGGGTCTCGTTCGACGTTAACATTTAAAAAAAAATGTTATTTTCGGTGCAATAAAGTTGAGTTGTATTATCTGAATACACCACCGTAATATTAACAGCAATTAGTATTAATGATGCCATCTTAAATCGCCAGTTAACGGCGTGACAAAAAAAGTAAGAGATAAAATAACTAAGATACGAAACCTTGAATATGGCAGGTGAGTCTTGTCTTATGTGACATTGCTATCTTATTGCCAGATATTTGTGCTGGATTGTTGCTTGCTTGTGTGTGAAACAGTTAGTGTTCTTGTGTATAAAATATTTATATTCATAAAGCGCCTTTTTATGTGTACAAATGTGAAAAAGTGATATTAAATGGTGAACCTTGTCTTTTGTGTTGCTTTCAAAGTTCCGTTTAAGCTTTTAGGAAAATTGTCACTATTTTATTGGGGCATGTTCAGACTTGACACTGACTGTATAATTTTGACTGAGACTTACTTTACTTGATTATTAATTAAATACATGAAAATATATGCAGAAACGCACAAAATACTATGCCAAACCCAAATAAAAAAAGAACAGTCTGTGTGAAAAATACATAAAGACTTAATAAAAGAAGTAACAACATTATGCATTTGTTCTCAGGAACTCTGTCCGGCTGGCCATCAGGAAGATAATGTACGCACCGAGCAAGCAAGGCGAGCAGCCATCCGTGGAAGTCTCCAAAGAGTTCATGATGAGTCCAAACAAGCTCTACCTCGAAGCTTCTCTTGACAAGGTAAATTCACCACTTTCACACTTAACAAAACAAAATTAGAAAAGAAAGATTCCTGTTAGCGCTCGCTGTCCAATTTTTGGAGACGCTGTCTTATTTCCTAGTATTAGGTGTGTATTACTGATCATCTTAGTTAGGCTTAGACACTTATTTTTATCGCAAAAGGCTATTTTTTTTAAATTTTGCATGGTGGCTAGCTACCGCATCCCGCCCTCATATTGATTAAGTACCTAACGGTGTATTCCTGCAGTCTAACTTGATAGCCAGTGTTTAATTCAGACCATTATTAGGTATTCACTATCTTTGACCACATCGTCATATAACGTCAAGTAAGCTGTTGTCAGAAATCTAACCAATTATTGTGATATCGTAGGAGCTGTACCACCACGGCGAGAACATCGCTGTGAATGTCCACATAGCAAACAACTCGAACCGGTCGGTGAAGCGCATCAAAGTGTCCGTCCGGCAGTTCGCCGACATCTGTCTCTTCTCTACGGCACAATACAAGTGCACCGTCGCCGAGGCGGAGAGCGAGTGAGTACAATACTTCTAAACAACTCTCGCCTCATCTGACGTGCATTTTCCCCAATTAAGGTCATTAGCTTATCCACAGATAATATAACACTTGTGCAGACACATAATTATGTTTATCACTGGGTCTTAATCGCGCACAAAATACTATGGAATTAGTTTTATTTATTTACCTTGACGCATCAACTCGACGACAACAATTCGCGACCACGGCTATTGAAACATGGCCGAAACGTCGAGAAAATTCAAAACCGTGAATTCATAGTATTTTGTGCGCGATGAAAACCGTTTCTAGTAATTATCATGTTTTCAACTCGCGATTTTCGAATATTACGCTTGTGCCGATACATCATCTCATACAAAAATAGTACTGGATTATTTGCCATATTCACGTGGGGGTTTTTGAAGGACGGATCTAGATGGCGCCACTCTCTGCGTGTTTCGTGTTGACTTTACGTTATTTCATAGTAGTGAAGCGTTAAATGAATAGATTGCGCTTCTTGTTAAGTGAATTTAGATTTTTTCATTGTAATACCCCGTCGCCTATTACTTGGTATAGTGGAAAACTATATGTCGACAGATCGGACGTTTCTTGAATGGTATAATTATTCAAGATTCAACAAATTATGTAGTATGTTCACAATCATGCTAGCCCATTACCTTCCATATTTCTTACTACCTTTCTCACAAAGTATGATTTTGCGCTATCTTGTACAGGGAGCCAAAACAGAAGAAGAAGAATATATTTCAGTTTCCATTCCTTGGAATGTTCAATAAGAAAATAAAATGTCGCTCTTTGTAAGTTGTTTTGTGTGGCATGATTGCAACATTTTAACGGCCGGTTCCTAGAACACATTTTTAGGGAGGCACCACTTGTGAAGTGAAATTAATCGACCAGCAACCATTTTACTTGTAATATCGTAACTTTTCTACAGACTAGCGGGATTATTCGCCATTATAAAAAAACATGATGACAGTGAAATATTTCGAATTAAGTAATTGAATATCCTTATTATTGTCTTGAAGTATTTTCTGAACTAAATCCGCATCGTCGAAGGTTTATAGTGTGTAGGTTTTATTACGAAAATGCTATTTCATAAATGCACAATTCTGTTATTGTTCTATAAATGAATTTGATTCGTATTATAAATAAATAAATAAATATCATAGGACATTACACACAGCGCCATCTGACCCCAAACTAAGCAAAGCTTGTGCTATGGAAGACAGATAACTGATAGAATACTTAATTTTTTTTTTTTTTGTAAATACATACTTATAATACATACAGTACACCCAGACACAGAACAAACATCGATGTTAGTCACACAAATGTTAGTCCTGAGTGGGAATCGAACCCACGCCCTTCAGCTCTCGAAGCAGACACACTACCAATGAACCAACAGGGCTGTCAATACTATAACTACTATAATGAACTCAAATAGATACCTATTTGAGTTCATTATGAAAATGTAGTTCTTGATTGATTATTTTTATTTGATTTTAACTGATTTTGAATCTAGATTGATAGATAGATAATTTATTTATGGTTCACACCATATCTAATTCAATAGAAACTTTGTTAAACAAGTTACTGATTTTTTTAAAGTTGTTGGAACCGGCCGTTAGATGTTTTTCATTTTTTTTAAATTGCTGTTGTTACAGATAAAATGAATAAAAGTTTTCAAAAATATAAAAAATTAATTGAAATAGTTTTTTGTGATCTGTGACACAAAAAGTTGTATTTTTTTAAGTCACTTATCGTAAAGTAGAAATATTTCTGATGAATCTTACAAAAAAAAGAAAGAAATAGCTACTGTTTTTTTTGTTACTAACTTGAAAATTTGCTAGATATAATATAGTTTCAGTGTTTTTCCCATCTTATAACACTCCCTATCCCTAAATAGAGAATAAAACGTACTAGAAATTCTCGTTTGTCACTAACAACTTGAAAACAAACCCTAATCGATAATGATGAGACAAATCGAAAAGGAATCTGTAATCTTTAGGTGTGTTTACCATCTTAGGCCACACCGTCACTTAACATCAGGTGAGCTGTGGTCAAACACCTAGCTTGTCGACTATTAAAAAAAAAGATGTGTACGTCATGGATACCAAGTCTGATACAAATAAAGACCTTGGATTTGACGGTCAAAGGCAATAACCTCCTCACCTTTACAGAGAAGGGTGTCCTGTGGGTCCAGGGTTCACGCTGAGTAAGGTCTTCACTCTGACTCCTCTGCTGGCCAATAACAAGGACAAGTGGGGCCTCGCGTTGGACGGACAACTCAAGCATGAAGACACCAACCTCGCTTCAAGCACTCTGTGAGTATTGTTTGTCCATAAATAGGAAAAAATATGGATTACTGTTTATGTTAATTATGTAGCGATGGTTTTTTTTATGGTTGACAGACTAGGTGTTTTGAACACAGCTTATGAGCCAGGTCCATTCCAGGCGAACACTTAACATTAGGTAAGCTGCGGTCAAACACCTAGACTGACTACTATAAAAAAATCTAACCGTTACCGTTTTATTGAAATCGAGATATGAACATATAATTTTTTGGCATTTCTTGTCGCCGTGCAGATGAAGCTAATACCGATTTTTTTTTCAAATCAGGATCGCAGACCCGTCACAGCGCGAAAACTTAGGTATCATAGTACAATACAAAGTCAAGGTGAAGTTATGCCTCGGGCCGCTTGGCGGGTAAGTTTTAACTTATATTCGACCAATTCATTCGTAAGTTTCGTCTGCTATCCAATCCACATGTTGAAAGTATAGACAATACATTATGGATACAATAAGTAGGTAATTAGTCTTTGAATCCCGAGAAAAAATATTTCTACATAAGCAAGGTCTATAGTCTGACAGCCCTGTTGGTTCATTGGTAGTTTGTCTGCCCCTAAAGCCGAAGGGTGTGGGTTCGATTCTCACCCAGGGCAAGCATTTTGTGATATAAACAAATGTTTGTTCTGTGTCTGGGTGTACAGTATGTATTATAAGTATTCAAGTAATCTATCAGTTATCTGTCTTCCATAGCACAAGCTTTGCTTAGTTTGGGGTCAGATGGCGCTGTGTGTAATGTCCGAAAGATATAAAGAAAACAATAAGTGGTCTTTTGACCACTTATTCATTTCTATTCCCTGATGTTTGAGGGTCTAATTCTGGGTACAGACCATGCCCCGAACGTTAAAGAATGTCATGCTACCTTATTTTTAAATCCCGACGCAAAAACGACGAGGTGTGACGAGTTTGACGTGTCTGTGTTTGTGTGTGTGCGCGTCTGTCTGTGACATCGTAGCTCCCGTATCGTATCGTAGTTTTTTTGTTTGAAAAGTGAATTAGTCGGCATTGTTCATAACTATGTTTGGTGAAAATCGGTCCAAGATGGCCGCCGCCACAAAATGGCGGATTACATTTTTTTCACAACTCTCTCAATAAGGGTATCAAATCAAAGGGCTTGACTAGTAGAATATTATACACTATGATAAATTTCAAATCCAAGATGGGCGCCACAACAAAATGGCGAATTACATTTTTTTATGTGACTTGATCGAAAGTGATCTTAACTATTATTTAAGAAAGTCTGTTCAGCTGTTTAAAGATAAACAGCTCTTATGTGTATTACTGTTGTAGGGGGTTTTTTAATTTTTAATTTAATACTTGTGTTTCAATGAAGTGAAAAGATGGTTACACCTTCGTTAGCGTTCGATTGCCCGGTCGGAATTTAATATTTTTCAATTGATTATTTTGTTTTGAACGTCGCAGCGACCTGAGCGCGGAGCTGCCGTTCATCCTGATGCATCCGAAGCCGGAGGAGGAGGCGCCGCCGCGCCTCGCCGAGCCCGCGCCGCGCCCCGACACCGACCTCATACAGCTCGACCCGCAGCCGTCAGTTACATTCACATCTATTTTTAGGGTTCCATACCTCAAAAAGAAAAAGCAACCCTTATAGGATTACTCCATTGATCGTATATGTGTCAAAAACAAATTGTATAACACACATTTTTTTGGCATTGAAAACGAGCATGACGTCCTTTTATTTTTTTCTACTAAAAGTATAATTTTGTCCCACAAACCGATTAACCTTTTGTTAGCGCAGGGTTGGGAAATTCTAACCTATCGCCCATTGAATGAGTATCCCGAGGATGAAGGGTGTGTGTTGTACACATCTTCGTTAAGCCGGGTGGAGCAAAAGCTTCCCGAGAAGGAGTCTGGGAGACTAGCGCTGTCGAGGTAGCGGACGAATGCGCAAGCGTACCCGCTACCCGGTTCAAGGCACGGAGACGGAACACCTCAGGGTTATTAGTGGGTATGCCGTCATTCTTGACGGAGAGTCCCACATAACCACCTGCCACCCCCGTGGCCGGGTGGTATCCACAAAGGATATTCCCTGGGGAAAAAAAAAAAAAAAAAAAAGGGTTGGGAAATTCTCGTTATCATTTTTGTAATGAGATTGTCCCAACATTTTTAGAATGGGTTTGATTTCCATGTTCTATTTTCAAATAAGTCTGTTTTTTTTTTTTTTTATGATACCTTCATTTCAGTAGGCATTCGAACAAATTTAATTACACGATACGAGGTAATTGAAAAACTACGGAGTTGCAGTTCTTTTGTATTTTAAGGAACGCCGCCTCGAGATTTTCTACATAACAAAAAAATAAAATAAAATTGTTTACAAATGCCGGAAAAATGGGAATTGGTTCAAAAACTCTAATCTGTTTATTATTTACTTTCTTACGTTTTTGTTACACGACTGTTCATTATTCCAGGGAAGAAAATGGCCAGGAGCAAGATGACGATATAATTTTCGAAGATTTCGCCCGACTGCGACTCAAGGGCACCGACGCCGAGGCTTGAACTCGCTAGCAACTCGCCAGCAACACGCAACTTTAGCCCTTACCAGAGACAAGTTCTTGACACAATTGAAATAGAAAATGATGACAGTGAATTTAAATTCATTAATTGCCTCTTCCAGACTTGCAGCATAAGAATGACGTCGGCAATCGGTTTACTTTCTTTCGTTCGTGTTTAGTAGTAATGCTTGTACGGACAATGACGCACACGTAAATGGAAGCGTACGCATTCGCCGCCAGCTCAAACTATCAATATGTTTGAGTAAATATTTTACATTGATTCTTACACTTTGATGCCTTCGTCAGAATGACTTTCAAACAGTTGAAGAGCACTTGTCGTGTATTGCCATTTCGGTTTAAAAAAAAATTGTAAATTAAAATTATATAACAAAATCGATTTTATTCTATGGATGTAAATTGAATTGTTATCGAAACTTTACAATGTTATTGTCGTGGCTTAGATTTTTCTGTTAAAGTGTTATGTATTTTTTTTTTTTTAATGCGCGAGTTAACCACGAATAAGTATAAAGTTCTTAATATAACATCGGAAGGTATTGACGATACTTCATTCAAACAGTATATCAATAATACTCGATATCTGTACAGTATGCATGTATGTATTTTGCCGCTGAGCAGTAGTGTGCAAACATTACGGTGTTCCGGTTTGAAGGGTGCTGCAGCTAGCGAAGTTACTGGGCTGTTGAGACTGACCATCGAGAGTCTCGGTAATGAGCGGCGGAGCGGTGATGCCCTGGACTTTGGTTTGCTACTCAAAGTTCTGTGTGTCGCTGCAATGGACATGGACATGCGTTGTCTCTTACCATCAGGAGAGCGTCTCGTGCGTCTCATTACTTTATACATTAAAAAAAAAAGTATATGTTTGAAAGGGTTTGATTTATTGTCAAATCTTAAACCCCGCGCATACAGCTATAATGGCAATCCAACAACAGAAAGATAACAGTTTTTTTTTGTACGTAAATGTTGCAAGACTTATCCGACGGGCTGATACTGTGAATGTATGCGCGCATGATAGCAGTAAACGTCGTGTGTTCTCGAGCTAACAGTTAAAACGATATTTCTAGGACGTATTGCGCGGCGTGTTAGAGTAATATTAAAGAATTTTATATAACATTATTATATTCGATGAATATTGTATGTAATTTATATTAATAGTTGTCTATTGATCAAATATACGAGTACAATTTTGTTTCTTTGGCCCCCATTGTGATTCAATTCGAATTTTGACTGATGCGCTGCACTTTAAATAAGTTGATAATAAAACAACATCGTTTTTAAATTATTACTGGTACAATTGTACAATGTGCAGCTAGTTTTCGTCTAATCTATTTCGGTAGTCCATTCCAACACGTTATAATGAACAATAGCGTCAATTAAAAAAAATTCTATCGGACGATCGCTAACGGTTACAAATAAGAATTTTGCAAATTTCCTAGCTGAATATAAAGTTTTATTTCCCGTTGCACCGTGTAAAAATGGACTGATTAATTGCAATTGGGGTCAAATTTATTAGTAGAGTTCAATTATATCATCAGTAATCATCGGCCATTATTTTTAGTGGTATTGTACAATGATGACTTGCATTTATTTTAATATAGTATAAACTTATCAGTCTACGATTTCTACAGTATGTATGTATGAATATAGTGCTTGACAAAAATATGACACGCCGTAATACGTATTACTTTTTGACCTAGCTAACTAGCAATTTATTTAAATGTTAATAATCCAGCGGAGATCGTGATTTGGAGAAAATTGTTATAGAAATATTTTCTACTTTTTTACCATCAAGAAAGGAAAATGGACACTTAGTTATGTCTTACGATATGAAAAACAACTTATGGCAAAGACGCTGAAAGAAAGATAAAATGCTAATTACGCAATATCTACGAAATGGCCGGCACAGTTAACGTAGAACAAAGGTGCTAGTATATCAATTAACGAGAATTACGTACTAGGTAAACTATATAAAAATGGGACAGAGAAAATCCCAGCGAGAGTAAATGTAACCTGCTTTTTTCATACGTTTGACTATCGTTTACTTACTATCCAATTCTCGCAAATGAATATGCATACTTCCACAGCTGTTCTGCTAGTGCAAACAAAGTCGGCCAATCTCTTGTGACGTGAAAACAAGGAGATGCTTTCGAAAAACAGGAGTAAAGTGTTAGGTGTGTCATATTTTGTCAAGCATTGTACACCACCAGTATTGTTATTGCGGCTAAAGTATGCGTGAACTACACTGACTGTGATTATTTTGACGCTGTCCAATCTTCACAATATATTGCATTTTTTTCTAATATATTTTCATTACGAGTATAAAATAAGCTTAATTTTGTATGAATTTTACGAATATAAATCATCATCACTATCATCATGTGTATTTTTGATGTGTAACAATCATTATAAATAGATATTTGAAAATGCAAAGCGATTGTCCGAATAATTTTTATGCAATGACACGATTATTTTCAGATACAATATTTTGAAAGCGTGATGGGCTGTTACTTTTGTAAGTGTACACATTAACGTGCTTGTGTATGTATATATGAAACAAATTGAGAAACTATTGAGTACACAGAGATATAGTAAAAGCAGCGGTACCTATATCTTATTTATGCGCTTATTTATTAGTATATGTTTTTCTGTGCCAGTACTTTGAACTTTAACTCAATGCAGTAAGGTTCACGCAAACTCGTGGACAACACTTTGAAGTCTTGTGTGTATTCAACATTAAAACTGTCTCTTCAAATATAGTGCACTGGATCAATGATTATTTATGATCGCCATGCCTTTTAGTACAATTTAGAATAGGACATGAAACGTGACTGGAATTCTTTGAATATCGTAGATCATGGAAAAGCTTACGTGAATCGGCTCGATTTCATAGTTTGCGCAGTGGCTAATGATGGTCTGTGACGTCATTACTAACCTGACCAATTCTGACAATGCTGTTAGGGATCATAGATGTCGCTACCACGTGATCACGACAGTTTGCGTGGAATTAAAATAATAGGAGATAAAAAGCCCGTATACTAGTATTTTCTTGATGTAGTTAGTTAAAATAGATTGTTCCGCTGCGGGCAGCCAGATTATGTGGCCTTCTGAACAGAATTTAAACGACAACGTAGACATAGATATTTGTTGTTTAGTTGAACCGCTCGCACAGCAAATGTGAATGATTTTTGCCGTAAAACTAGGTACTTAAGGTTCAAACTTGTACAAATTTTCTATGGCGAAAGTCCAAAGTACCTACATCTGTTCGCTCAGTTTGTAACAATACATAAAACATTAAGACGATCAAAGTTTGCTGCAAAAATTATGTGTAAGTAAAATTTTAAGGTCTATTCAAATATACCCTGTATTTGTTGTATGTAGTGACTGCAAAGAAAGTGTATTAGAATTGTTGTTCGAATAGATGAATATCGCGACAGTCATAAAAGTTTGGGACTCCCGCTTAATATGTTTGGGTAACTGCAATTAACCGTGTATATTTTAATAGGCTCTTTAGAGTATTCAGAAATATATCTTGACGAATATAAACGAACCATTTTCCTGTAAATTGATATTAGCTGTAAAGACGATATGTTATGAATACGGAATTTGAGTTATGAAATCGTTTAATTATATATTTTTGTTATGAATTGTGTCAAAACTTAATAAACAGTCTTATAAATCAGTCCGATCGTGTTATGCTTGTTATGAACTAACATTTCTACGTTGTATATTGAACAAAATGTATAGTTTTCATAAAACTTATATAATGTACCTAAAAATAATCAAGAAATAAGTTTTATTTTAGAATTTTTACTGGATAAGATCAATTCCGTCTGTGCATTGTTTTAGTGTCCGCTTATAGGTATAGCCGGATCGCGATGGAAAGCGTTCGGACAGCTCCAACAACATCAATTTTAAAACGTAAATGAATATTACAGTAATCCTACGTTTCCATGCTGGAATTGTCAAAACTAGTCGTAGTTCGGCTCAGGTGTAAAGAACTTCTTTACATACTTATTTATTCGTGTTTCGATGTAAATAACGTGTTCATTATCACTGGGTAGCGGCTAATATCGAACATTGTTTTAATAGATTGCGGTATTAATTCTTATCAATGCACGAGTGTATTGATAAGAATGAATACCTTCTACCCACAGTAAACTTACAGCTAAACCGGCATAAGTGTGAATAGGTCTTTATAAACATTTAAAATTGAAGTTTGTCTAATACTTATTTCCGATTATGCAGAAACAAAGAGCTATGTATTTAATTAAATTCAATATCTCGATTTGGGCCTAATTTATCCGCTAGCTGAATTTGTGTTACAAAATAACAATGCAATAACTAGATTGCCAACAATTTTCGGGTGGCACGATGCAATGCACAAGTCTTATGATAAATCATTCTATGTACATTTGTCTATTATGTGTATTATTTTATCATTATGTGTACAGTCTACTAGTTGTAAATTATGTGGCGTGTTTACTTGTATATTAAGCTTTACGTATGCACAAAATAATTATAATTTTAATGTTTATCACCTCATAGGGCCGTGTAAGATATCGCCCAACGATTTTCTAAAACCACGAACAATCTGTATTTTAATACTAGTCTGTGGTATGTAATAATGATGGATAATGCTAGAAGTATGCAATTAACTGTCCCACCCTTCGGAATGTATAGCATCGTTTTCACGCTCCGAGGTTCCGAGCCGCAGAACGATACGGGAACACGGAAAAACCGTGTCACTGGTTTGTATTATTTTCTAAAACTTGTATTTTTTCAAGTGTTTATTCTTCTAGCAAAAGTCACCAAGACATTATTAGGGCATAAACTTGACTTTATGTGACATACTGTGACTAAGACTTTATTTTAGCATGAGACGCTTGAAAATTTAAAAACATTTGGCAGAATGCACAAAATGCGATGCCAAAAATAAAGAAAGAAGAATAACTTTCGCGGCCGTTGCGTGTTGGCTTGTCAAAGCGTAGCTGAGACTATGAGGATGCATTCCACTCTTTACCAATCTAGCAGTAAATCGTTTTAATACATTATATTTTGTTTGTTGAAATAAAAACGATACTTATTGCTAAATAAGTAGACCGTATTTTTTTTTATAAAAGAACGTTGCTATACACGTGCTCGCGATCGACGCGTACCTACCGTTAGTAAGTTACAGCAATTAAAGTACGGTTAATTGCTACTTACGTGTCTATCATTAACCACATTTGACGAAAGATCATTATTTTTAGAAAATATCCATTTTATTTTAGTGTATTGAATTTCGATGTTGCTGTTGATATATGTTCGTATTATTTATGTATTTTAATCTAAGTATTAAATATAATGAAAAATAGACGATTTATAATATTCATTAAATGTAATACATAATAGGCATAAAATGAAAAGACGAAACAGAGAAATACAGCCAGTAACATAAGCAGGCGCAATGAGATAAGTACAATTATAATACAATCTAATTTTACACTGAGACTTAATCTATTTATTTGCACAAATTATATTATCAATCAAAGAAAGGTCGATCAAGAGGTAATTCCGCGCCCTAATGTATTGCGAAAATAGTGACGTATTTTAGCAATTCAAATAGAAACTGTAAGATCAAAGCTACAATGCTAATTAATTGAAGACTACGAAACACACAGTCTACTACATCCCGAACGAAAGCCGAAGGTGGTCGAACTGATTTCAAACTGCTGCACTGACGCCTTTTGGCAGTGTTTTAGATTTAACGCGCGGACTGATAGTGTGAAATCCTCATTTCTTTGATTGAAGGCACAATTTTGAAGGTTTTTAGTTGACAGTTCTAAAAAGACTTTTTTAGTAAGTTTAAATCCTCAGACGAATAATCAGTTTAAATCTGTCGACTAAAAGCCTTCAAAGTTGGTACCTATTACATATACCTGTAACTTTTTTGTTAACTGTGAGAATTCTGTGGCAGGTACATGCTAGGCACGTTACGTGCTTATTAATGTCCAGAACATGCACGTGCTTAAAATTCCAATTTTAAGTTAATAAAAAAATAAATTAAATTCGATATTGTTATTTTGTATAGTTTTCACAAATAAATAGTTAATTGACATACCAATCGCACTACACATTATTTTTTAATTTTACATCGAAACATTTTTGATGTATACTTTTTCAATAAATAAAACATAAATAATAAATGTAACCAAATATTTGTGTTATTTCGCTCGTCCCATTTCCTCAAATCCCACTTTTTTCGGGAAATACGTAGCTACGTAATACATAGGTTTTATTACTTAATGACATAATGAAATGAAACTAAGTTTGAAAATTATTTAAATCTTGAAGATTATTTTTATTTTGTACTAACCCTAATTAACCTTTCAGATGAAGATAGAATATAATTTGCTTCATTATCTTAAACATCTAAGGATGGTCCAGGAGTTTTGGCGGGAACGCGGAAAGAGTTGTGTCGCACCGTTGTATTTTTTCCAAAACTAGTGTTTTGTCTTACTTACTTGTACTATTCATACCGAATTCAAGCCGAATCACAAGCGTGAGTGTGGGAAAATAATAAAATGTTGTGAAACATAACTTTTCGTGTTGCTTCGAAAACTCCAACGAAGCTTTTTAATAAAGTCGCCATTGCTTTACTAAAGCAATATAGGACTTGACTGACACGGACTGGACTCGACCAAGACTGGACGTCGACTATAACTATAGCTACAAGGCAACTTATTTAACTTATGATACTTGCAAAATATAAAACACTTGACACTGGCAAATGCTCAAAGTGCGACGCCAAAATCAAAGAAGAAGAAGAACGTGGTCTTCTTCTTCTTCATGTTTCACCGCATTATATCACTTTTCCACACGAGCACTTGTAATTCAGTTCTTTATGAATAAAAAACCACTATTTTTATACATAAACACTCGAAAAACACTAGTTTTGGAAAAAAATACAATAGAGTGACATGAGTTTTTCCGCGTTCCCGCCAAAAACCTCCGAACGTGGTCTTCTTTTTCGGATCAAGTCTCCGATAAAATGTCAAATTCAAAGAATATATCACTGTCTGGTTATGGTTAATTTAATCTTCCACACGGGCGGGAACGCGGGAAGAGTCGTGTCGCTCCGTTGTATTTTTTTCTAAAACTAGTGTTTTGTCGAGTGTTTATGCATAAAAGTGGTGGTGTTTTATTCATAAAGTGCCGAATTACAAGCGCCAGTGTGGGAAAATGATATAATGTGGTGAAACATGAGTTTTCGTGTTGCTTCCAAAACTCCATCGAAGCTTTATAGTAAAGTTGCCACTACTTTACTAAAGCATGACTGGAATTAATTGACACAAACTTGGACTTAACAAAGACGACTTTGACTAAAACTAGCTACGATGGCACTTATTTAACTTTTGAAACTTGAAAATATATAATTACTTGACACTGGCAAATGCTAAAACGCGACGCCAAAACCAAAGAAAAAAAAAAAAAAATCTTCCACACAAAACGTCAAAAACTACTCTACTATTTCGTTTCTCTCGCTCATCGCTTGCTGTCGTCGTCGTCGTCTATCTTGGCGGAATTGAAATGCAGGTTATTTAAAAAATATTAAAGTAGAAAACAAGTAAGATGAACAAAGTGCCTTGTGTATTGATAAGAACTATGCGCATAGCATCTACGAAACGGTTTGGTGCATAAAATGAACAATTTGCTACTATGAGCCGCTAGTGCACTGCGTCTTCGTTGAAAAATAACATTTTGTTTGCAAACATGAGTAATAGAGGCCTGTCGAAGAAGGAGCTTGAAGATCTTCGAAAGAAGGAAGAGGAAGAAGCAGCAGCACATGTAAGTAAACCATAATACCTAAATTACATGCTATCTACAAATTTAATTAATGCTCAAAAATAAGCTAGGGGCTGCCAAAGCCCAAAATATCTGTCATTGCCTAACTAATGAGAGTTTTAACAGAAAATTAAATGAGCTTAAATAATTGTAACACTCTCATGTGACACAGTTACTGGAAATCATTGATAGGCTAATAGTTTAATAAAAGTTCATAATTATGCTATTCTATGATAGTGTGGGCAATTTTTAAGCTATCATCTTGCAATGCTAGAATGATAGTGATCAAATAAACAGTGAATCCATCAACAATTATGAAATGAGTAAAATTATTTTGTTCTTATTACAGGTCTTTAAAGAATTTGTAGAAACATTTCAAGAAGCCCCCACCAGTGCAAAAGTTTGGGTGAAGGCTGGAACCTATGATGCAGGAGCTAGAAGTAAGACTTTTGTATCATGTCATGGAAATTTCTTGCATTAGACGTTTATAATCTTGTAACAAATCTTCCAATTCTTAAGTTTTGTTAAAACAAAACTAAACAAGAAGTTTTGTTTTTTTGTTTTGATTTTATAGATTTATTTCTAAATTAGACTTAAATAATATACACTCCATTATGTTACATTTTCTCATAATATAGTTGATGCTTATCTTCCGCCTGTTATTGAGTGTAAAAGTCTTATGTAAGTGTCCTTTACATAAATTATTCTATTTTTTCTATTTGTTCTTGCCCATGGATACTAGTCCTTTCACCACACTTATACTTGACTACTATTTTCTATACACAGATAGTTGTGAAGAAACTTTGGTGTTAATAGAAATGTACCACCATTTTTGGTACATACATCATAAATCAACAATTTAAAGTCTACATACTTTTTACTCTAATTTAAATACTTACATGATAATTATGTAAATGAATTAATAGTTCTAGGTAGTATATTTACAAGACAAGCTATATTAATATAAAACTATAAGTCTCAATTTCAGAGGAAGACAATTCTGAGCGAGGTAAACTCTACAAACCTGTGTCTCGGTTTGACGACAAGAATCGTTCTGAAGCTGATATTATCAAGAACCTCGCTCAGCGGCCAGAGCCTCCCAGTAGGATCCGCTCAAAACAGAAGGGCCAGGACAAGAAGAAAAGCAACCTTGAGTTGTTTAAAGAAGAATTGAGGCAGTGAGTTATTTATATTATTCTATTATTTTTAATATATTTCAGTACAGTGCTATACATTTTATATTTGCATCATAATATGTATTTTTGAAGTATTTGTACTAGTTATGTTTTAATGTTACTTTTTGTAGAATTCAAGAGGAACGTTCAGAACGTCACAAGTACAAGAATGTTCTTCGTGAGAGAGGAGCACCCGGTCTGGAGCCTGTCTTGGACATGATACCAGATATTGGTTCCTATGACACAGGGGATCCTAATACTACCAATCTTTATCTAGGCAACTTGAACCCAAAGGTGAAGAATTTAATAATGGTTTTAGCCATTTATTTTGTGAGTTAGGAATTAAAGAAAAAAAAAATTTTGATATAATACACATAGATACAATATCAAGAACAATTAAAGTATGTTGAAAGAGTCCATTTCAATATCAGTGCTAGGAGCTTTATAACATTGTACTTGTCAATACTTTAGGTGTGATATGGTTTAACACTTGTGCTGGCCTTGAAATATGATCTTTTGAGACTAGCCTCCTTGACTACCTTGCTATGTTAACTTGAATCATACGAGAAATCATTATGATCATTATCTCATAAATTTTATTAGCAGCTGGTCACATGGCCAGTAAAGTTCTCCAGCTAACCCTATGCTACCCTTAACCCTACCCTTCTTAAAACTACCACAGACGAAATCTGTTTTTGAGTCATGGACTTTGTTTGTTAAAGATTAACGTTGAACTGCCTTACTTAAAATGCTTTTTTTTTTGTAATGTTTGACAGGCTAGGTGTTTGATCACAGCTCACTTGATGTTTAAGTGACAGTGTGATCGAAGATGGTAAACCACACCTAGCCTGGAATGGAACTGGCATTCAAGTGAGGCTGCTGGAACGCACCTTTAGATGCTTGGTGGCAGATTTTCAACTTGAGGGTGGTAGCTAGCCAGCCAAGTACTAGAAAGTACCCTACCACCATACTATGGTTTCCTCATGATGTTTTCCCTCACCAGTAGCTCAATACTGATTGTATTAATAAATGTTATTTAAATGCTATTTAGAAATTGACTATGCCAATGTAATTTTTAGTTACGTTTTGAATTAATGCTCTGTGTTTTTATTTGTTGTAATAATTATTTATTATTTATTTATGCCTCTTCATTAGATAACTGAACAGCAACTAATGGAGTTATTTGGCCGGTACGGACCACTAGCTAGCATCAAGATAATGTGGCCTCGTTCAGATGAGGAGAAGGCACGCGGTCGGAACTGCGGCTTCGTTGCATTCATGTCACGGAAAGATGGAGAGAGAGCACTCAGGAACATTAATGGTTCGTTTGACCTTTGTCATAATTCTTTAGAATAGAATTTTACTATATTGTATACCAACAAGTGTGATAAGAATAATTAATTATATTATGGGTTCAATTTGCGAAAGTTTCAAAATTACATTTCTACAGTTTATAGCAAAGTGTGCCAACTCGTTTTTCCTTGTTCAGGTAAAGAGATAATGAGTTATGAGATGAAGCTGGGGTGGGGCAAGGCGGTCGTGATCCCGCCCGTCCCTATCTACATCCCGCCCTCATTGCAGCAGCCCAGCAAGCCGCCGCCACCTTCCGGACTGCCCTTCAACGCGCAGCCGCCCAAACATCTTGTCAACAGGGTATCTATATTTAAATAAAATATATTTGTATAACCAACTTAAAGAGAAGCCTGAAATCAGAGAAGAATTAAAAAAGAAGAAAAATATGAATCTTTAAAAAAGATTAGAATTAAATTTGAAAATCCTTTGAAACACTTTAACTAGAGTAGACTCATATAAAAAAGCTTGTGCTATGGAAGACAGGTAACTGATAGAATACTTAAATACCTTTTTTTGTATTTTCATACTTATAGTACATACACCCAGACACAGAACGAACATTTATCGTCACATAAATGTTTGTCCTGGGGGGGAATCCAACCCACGCCTTTCAGCTCTTGGATCAGATATACTACCAATGAACCAACAGGGCTGAATATACATCTATTATTCAAGTTATGAAGCAAAGCAATCTCTAAAAGCCGGAATTAAATTTTCTAATTGTTTTTATTCCACAGATACCTCGAGTCCGGCAGACGGAACATTATCCAAGCGATCCAGATGACAGACATTGCTACGAAACGGTACTTACATGAATATAGTTTAGATATATTCAATAATCTTGCTTTAAGGTGGTTCAATTTCCATACAAATAAATTTTTGCCATTTATAGACAATGGAGCATAATTTTATAGAAAATCAAATTTATGAATTTATGATTTTTTAGTAAAACAGTAGATTATTAGCATAATCTACTGTTATATTCGAACAATTGTGATTTACCGCAAATAAAGACCAAAAAAATGCCAGTAGCTGTAATTTCACTGTAAAATTATCCTCCATTTATCCATAAATGGAAAAATTTATTTGTATGAAAAATCGAACCACCTTAAAGCAAGATTATCGATCGAATCTTTGCCTTTGTTTTGATAATAAACGTTACATACTTTTGTTGCAGATTCTATCTCAGTCTATCGTCAAAGTCGTAGTGCCCACTGAACGGTAAGATTTGTAGTTACAGATTGTCATATTCATTAAAGTTTTTATAAAGTAAACTTTTGTCGATCAGCGAATACCCAATCAAAGTTGAGGGGTTGTATATCATAGGACATTACACACTGCGCCATATGCCCCTAAACTATGCGTTGCTTAGTTTAGGGTCATATGGCGCGGAGTCAGAGTCAGTTTGTAAATATAGTCCTACTTGTAATACATACAAAACACCCAAACATAGAACAAACATTTGTTTTATACCACAAAATGTTTGTCCTGGGTGGGAATCGAACCCACACCCTACAGCTCTTAAAGCAGATATACAACCAATGAGCCAACAGAGCTCTCGTGACGTCATAATCTTTGGTTGGGTGTCCATTTTCCCATATCGTACGAACCATGAATTAACTGACCAGTGGGGACTGATGCAATAACACTAATCCAGGCTCTGATTGTCAAATTAAGAAACTAAATGTCTATGATGAACTATGACATTTGTAATTAGTTTTTTTTTAATTATTTATTTTGTTTTTACTAATTTTTATATCAATATCATGCTTTTTGTTTTAATTTTTATTTGATCAAAATTTGTGAGATTCTGATGTAACTGGCTTGACCGTTTCCTTATCTCAATAAATACACTTAACATCGGGTGAGCTGTGATCAAACAACTAGCCTGTCAACAATAAAAATATAATTAACTAATTTGATGAATGGATCTCATTGCCGACTTTTCTTTGTCGACCATTCTTTGTTTCTTGTAAACTATAATTTAGGAGCCTTTTATTTAAAACTAGTTGTATTATAGGAATATATTGATGCTGATCCACCGTATGATCGAATTCGTGATCCGCGAGGGGCCGATGTTCGAGGCGATCATCATGAACAAGGAGATGAACAACCCCTTCTTCCGTTTCCTCTTCGAGAACCAGTCGCCCGCGCATGTCTACTACAGGTAATGTATATTGTATGTGTTTATCAGAGGAATGGCAATAAAACCTATTGATTAATGGTACCTACGTTAAACGCTTCGCCTTTAATTAGTTTGATATAATTAGTTTAATCCTAAACAAGCAAGTACCAAAACCTAAGCCCTGTTGTAAAAAAAACGCGCATGTACAAACGCGTTAGTCATAATATTTTATTGATAACATAAGTTACAAGTCGATCAAAAATGATAAAAAATAAATCAAATTAAAATAAATAGATTAAATTTCAAATGTCAATTCGATATTAAAAAATTAAATTAAATTACAATAAAAAAAATAAAAAATAATTCCAATTATATAAAATAACGCCTTGCGGTTTCACCCGCGTAATTCCCGTTCTCGTGGGAATACAGGGATAAAAAGTAGCCTACGTCAGCTGGGGATAGTGTAGTTTCCCAACGGTGAAAGAATTTTAGAAATCGGTCCAGTAGTTTCGGAGCCTATTCATTACAAACAAAAAATCAAATCTTTCCTCTTTATAATTAGTTAGATAAAATGAAAAAAAAATTGATGAAAGTTGTTATGAAAATTTTATTTAAATGAATACCCGCAAAATTAACCTCTGTCCTGTTTTGAACGACGTTTGTTATTACACGACTGCCCAAAAAAGGAGTGTATTGTTATCAAGGTTCATGTAAGTATGTATGTGAGTTTCTTTATTCCACCATAACTTTTACATGCCTAAAAAGACTTGGATGTATGGGTATCGTTATAATCCAAGCCAAGTGACACCGGCTACAATATTTTGTTGAAAAAAGTTTCTATATGATTAGGCATTCGGGTTAATTTACTTAGTCAAACTTGTTTCTCTTTTCAGATGGAAACTCTTTTCGATGCTGCAAGGAGACTCAACTAAAGTGTGGAATTTGGAAGATTTTCGAATGTTTTCTGGTAATAATTTGTCTTTTACTACGGTAGCTCATATACACGACTTCGCTCGTATTATTATTTCAGCCCATTTTGTCCCACTGCTGGGCAAAGGCCTCTATTCCTCCCTTCCTTTCTTCCTGCCTCTGTCGTCTTGGCCCAGCAGTGTGAAAAAAAAACGCAGGAGTATATTATCAGGTTAAAAAATACTTTCTTGCAAAATACAGGCCATTATTTTGGTCATAGGTATGGGGTGTTAATCTTATTTTTTATTTATTTATTTAATACAGTTTAATTGAACAGTTATGTTTCGTTGTCATAATGATTTTGTCGTTTCTATTACTTTTTTTCTTAATTTTTCTGTCGTTTTAACATGACGTTGAAATAGTTGGGGAACACATTTAATTGTGGCTGTTTTGTACGCACGGCCGTGTGTACGTGTATGTTGACTAACATTATACTCAGATAGTTCATTTTGACAGTTCGAAACGAAATCGTAACACGTATCGCGTTTTAAAATTTGTACGTTGTTTTGAAAGAAAGAAAGAAAGAAAATAATTTTATTTTGCAACAATACAAAAAAAAACAAAAATAACAACAAATAGAGACAAACAGTTACAAAATAGGGGCTCACCTCAGCATAATACTGGTCACACTAATTAGTACGACCAGCGCTGGTCTTCCGGTGAGCCCTTGTCGGTGAAACAAAACAAACATAACAAAGAAGAAGAAGAAGAAGTGTTTTGAAGATCATTCCTCTGATGTAACAGGTGGGTCGGTGTGGCGGCCGCCTGTGATGAATCTCTACACAGCGGGCATGCCGGACGAGCTGGTAGAGGAGGAGGACGCCAAGGAAAATATAAGAGGCACTCTTTCCAACAGGTGCGTGGTGCAAGGTGGACAAGTCCAGTCTACAGCATAAAGTTTTGAACATAGAAAACAAAAGAAAAAGAGACAAATTATACATAATGTGTATGTGTGTAAGAGAGAGAGAGAGAGTGTGTGTGTGTGTGTGTGTGTGTGTGTGTGTGTGTGTGTGTGTGAGTGTATGTATGTGTGTGAGAGTTTGTTGTCTCAGTGAGACTCAGGTCCTCCTAAGCTATGAGGTTCCCAAACACTCCACAGAGTCACGAAGTGTTTGTATAGGATGGTAAGCAGTTACGTGTGGTTTAGTGCAGTGTAGTCTAAGAATGAGAGTTACCTGTGTAGCTGAGACTAAACGAATATTTTTAGTAGCTCTTCTGTCTGATCATAGGTGAGAGAATGTAAATACATATGTATTTGAAAATTATTCTTTTATATTCTCTTAAAGTTTTGTTGCGAATGACTGTTTGCTGATTTTGTTATAGAGTAGTAGTTGTGACCATTTGTAACTTTTACGGAGTTTTGGTTACAAAACGAAAGGATATGTTTCTCCACATTATATCACTTTGCTTATTTGTAATTTTACGATTAAATACAACATTCGAAGAAACATAGGTTTTGGAGAATAATACAATGCGCGTTAAATGGACTATTCAATGGAACCAGTTATAGTTATTAAAACATTAATGTTGGTGTGTGTAGCCAGCGCGACCGGTTAGAGGAGCTGGTCCGCTCGCTGACGCCGTCGCGCACCAGCGTGGCGGCGGCCATGGCGTGGTGTCTGGAGCACGCGGAGGCGGCGGGCGAGGTGGCGCGCTGCCTGGCCGAGGCGTTGGCGGGGCCGGCCACGATGCCCGCGCGCCGCGTCGCGCGCCTCTACCTGCTCTCCGACATCCTGCACAATGCGCAAGCCAAGCTCACCAACGCCAGCGCTTACAGATCCTGGTTAGTCTTAGTTAAGAGATTATTAAATTACTAGTAAGTAATTATATGTTTGTTTTTATGGACATTTAACTATATTGACATAATTGATATAATTGACATATTTATTTTATATGTGACATTCACATTTTTATTATTTGACATGTTATGATTTTGATGTTTTTAAATATGAATGGAAAAATGACCTGTAACTTTGGTGTTATTAATAAATGATTTGTATTTGTATTTGTTGAATAACACATTCGTTATCCAGATGCTATCCTTTACCACCAGTTCCAGTTCCACCAGGTGACACTGCCAGATGATTTTGATATCCGTTTACAGATCTATTTAGGTAATCAGCAGACTTGCGCTTACAGATCCTGGTATCCTGACGATAGCGCTTATTGATCTTGGTATCCAAACACAACCGTCTACAGTTGAGGGCTTAGACAAAGTATGCCTATAATATATGTCACGTGGGCAGCTTATGTCAATCCTGTACATTTATTGATTTCTCTATTAGCGTTATCGAAGATATCGAAATTTTACTTTATCTAGAACCTCTTGTTATCTTGTCGCAGGCACTTACATATCTAGGTATCCAGTCACTAGCGCTTACAAATTCTGGTATCCAGACGCTACCACTTACGGCACGTCTTTTATTCATTGTGTACAAAAACACATCAGTAACGTGTTCTTTAAAAGTTTTTATGTCTAGATCGTATTCCAGATATAGTTTTATATTCTTTTATAATTCAAATTGCTACAAGATCTAAAATAAACTTCATGAGTTTTGAAACTTAACACGCATCACTGATAAAATAATACAAGGCACGTAAGCGATGGATGTTGTAACGTCTTATAGAAATCCGTTCGGTATTGTCTCCAGTATCCAAGGACACCTGTTAGAGATAATGCGGCACCAGCATACGATGTGGTCTGGGTTGACTGCGCGGCTGCAGCGCGAGGGTTTCCGCGCGCGCGTCACGCGCGTCCTGCAGGCGTGGGCCGACTGGGCCGTCTACCCGACCGACTTCCTGCTCAAGCTTAACGACGTCTTCAGAGGGGAGGACAAGGTACCAGCTTACGTTTAAAAGCCTCACTTGTAAATGTTTTATAAACAAATATCGTAGGACATTTCACACAGCGCCACCTAACCCTAAACTAAGCAAATCATGTAGTATTTATTAGTAGTATTACTTTTTTTGTTGTAAATACATACTTATAATATATACCTACAGGAAACCCAGACACAGAACAAACGTTTATCGTTACATTTAAATGTAACGATAAACGTTTATTTCTATTCCAGGCTAGGTGTGCTTTACCATCTTCGATTACAACGTCACTTAACATCAAGCGAGCTGTGGTCTTACACGTTAATAAACGTTTATTAAACAAATGATTTTACATTCACTCTCTCTCTCTGTCACACACACACACACTCACAGACAGATTTTATACTTAGCTCAGATAGACATTAAATTAAACTCGAAAAGTTGGGAATCACTGAACCTCACGACAACGGGACTCTAGTGTGAGATTCAGGGTCCGCAGCGAGAAGTTATATTTTTTTGCTGAAATAAATTATTTTGACTATATTGTTGGACTGTGATACTTGTTTGTCTGCAGGAGAGTCCGGCGCCGGGCATCAGCGCGGGGGCGGCAGAAACCGAGCCGGGGTCAGTGTCCCCGGCGCACTCGTCTGCGTCCTCGTCGTCGTGGGACGGCGGCGCGCGCGGCCCGCTGGACGGCGCCGCGCTGCGCCGGCTCGCCGCCACGCGCCGCACGCACCAGCAGGACCAGCCCATCGACATCGACGGCGTGCCCAGTATGTATTGTGTTTGCTTCGGATCTACATGCTCTAATTCCACTTAATACACAATTAATAATAATAGTCTTTATTGCAGGCATAAAAATAATTCCATATAAAATTCAAATTTACAATTTACCTAGATTACTTATAATTTAAAATCACAGATTTATAAACTTATTTTATCTATGATTGGTGCACTACCTTCCACATTTAAAAAAATTGGACTTTTGTATCAATCACTCAGGCCTCGCAAGATCTATCAAGATCAAGATCTTCGTTAGTAAAGATTGATTTAAATTTGTGTGTTTAGTGGACGAGGACATCGACGGCGTGCCACTAGACGCGTCGCCCGAGGCCGGCGTCGCCGGGTTCGTGCCCTCGCGCTGGGAGAGCGTGGAGCCGTCCGCGCCCGAGACCTGGGCCGCGCCTGCGCCGGCGGACTCGCCCACGCCGCCCGACGCCCGGGAAGACGACCCCGCGCCCACCACGCCGACCACGCTTGACAAGTCAGTATTTCTTTCGCGTTTTTTTTAATGATTGACAGGCTAGTTGTTTGACCACAGCTCACCTTATTGTTAAGTGTAGGTGTGGTCGAAGATGGTAAAGCACACCTAGCCTGGAATGGAACTGGCTCTCAAGTGAGGCTGCCGGAACACACCGTTAGATGCTTGGCGGCAGATTTTCAACTTGAGGGTGGTAGCTAGCCAGCAGAGTACTAGAAAGTACCCTACCACCATGCTATGGTTTCCTTCATCGGTAGCTCAAGTTTGAACCCACGCCCTTCGGCATGTAAACCGACAGCGCTAACCACTGAGCTATCATCGCCACATAGTTTTGGAGGCTTAGTGTTTTTATTTCGGGCAGTAGCAGCATTGGCAGCGCAGGCGACGAGCGGCTGCTGTCGCGCGGGCGGCTGCGAGAGATCGAGGTGAAGGTGCTGCAGTACGCGGACGAGCTGGAGGCGGGGCGCCGCGCGCCGCGCCCCGGCCTCACCACGCAGGCGCAGCTCGCGCACTACAGGAAGAAACTTATCAAAAAGGTATCATGCAACGTCTAGAATAAACTATACTCAAGATCACATTCACTCACACTACACATAACAATTTCATTTACAATTGGTTGAGTTTTAAAAAAAAGTAAAAATATTTTATCTGTAGAATTTCATCTGTTATTGTTTATGAGAATGTACATTATGTCTTTGTTATATCTAATACTAACTTACTACTTATCAATTGATCACTTCTAAAGAAGAGCCCATCTACCCAAACAAAGCCATTTATTTTACCGGACTTTCTTAAGGGCGTTTCGTTCGTCTAGTTACTTTTAAATTTAAAAAAAGTTATTTTAATAGTTAACACATTTAATGCCGCCGACACGCCTAGCGTGTCCTCACGAACCCCTATCGCGATGCAGCGAGCACGCCGGGCGTTCACGTCTCCTCGCGATTTTTCAAGGATTTGGACATATTTTCTATCTGAAACCGATATACGGCTTTTTATGATTTCACCTTTATACAGTGCCAGTGAACGCGCCTAGCGTGCCCATGGCATTTCAATTTGCAGTGCCGAGTGTTGTGCCTGGCGTGCTCGCGTTTTAAATAGGTTGTCATCGCTTGGAACTACTCGAAAATAGTGGTAGCAATGAAAGTGTTAATCAATTCTTGTATCGTTTCAGGCGCTTAAAGAAATGAAAGAAGCCAAAGAAGAGATAGTAGAGTCTCCGGACGTACGGAAAAGAGTGTCGCCAGACGAAGACACTTATTCGTAAGTATTTATACAATGTACATAACTGAGATTTCTGTTTTAAATTATAACACTTGTTTACCACAGTAATATGAAAATGTATTTTTGCGATTTTTATCGTGAGCTCGTAACCACGTAATCATGGTAAATATCTCAAGAATAATTACAATAAAACCTTTTTTGTACTTTGTAATCGTATAAGGAACATATTGTGTGTGTTTTGATCGCGAACAAAATATTACGAAATCAACTCGAGATCACGGCTATTGCAACTTGGCCGAAACGTTGTACGTTTTGTAGCGATGATAGCTCAGTGGTTAGCGCGGTAGGTTCGCATGCCGAAGGGCGTGGGTTCAAACCCCAACAATGAGCTTAAGCTGCCGGTGAAGGAAAACATCGTGAGGAAACCATAGCATGGTGGTAGGGTACTTTCTAGTACTCGGCTGGCTAGCTACCACCCTCAAGTTGAAAATCTGCCGCCAAGCATCTAACGGTGTGTTCCGGCAGCCTCACTTGAGAGCCAGTTCCATTCCAGGCTAGGTGTGCTTTACCATCTTCGACCACACCTTCACTTAACATCAGATGAGCTGTGGTCAAACAACTAGCCTGTCAACCATAAAAAAAAAGTCAACGTAAATTTTTGACAAAATTTGTTCGTTCTTTTTCTAATGAGCGGTTTTATGTGAAGGATAGACATCACTTTTTTTCCTTTGGTTTTGGCGTCGCGTTTTAGCATTTGCCAGTGTCAAGTAATTATATTTTCAAGTTTCAAAAGTTGAATAAGTATCCTCGTACCTAAAGTTATAGTCAAAGTCCGGTCTTGGTCAAGTACAGTCAAGTCCAGTCATGCTTTAGTAAAGTAGTGGTGACTTTACTATAAAGCTTCGATGGAGTTTTGGAAGGAACATAAAAAGTCATGTTTCACCACATTATATCATTTTCCCACACTCGCGCTTGAGGTTCGGCACTTTATGAATAAAATACCACCATTTGTATGCATAAACACTAGTTTTGGAAAAAATACAACGGGGCGACAAGACTCTTTCCGCGTTCCCGCCAAAACCCCCAGACATAACTTTATTTGTGAAAACAAACAAAGGAACAGGCTTCTAGCTATAGCTCCTTTCTAAATTATTGTTATTATCATAAATCCTAACCTAATTAAAACAGTAACTTATGTTTTACTTTCAGAATATCATCCAAAAAATCGAAAAAGTCGAGAGAACCTACATTGTCACCGCCGCCGAAACGCTCGCGGCATGTGTGAGTATATTTCACTTATTTTTTATTGCAGTTTTTTTGATGTCATTTCTCATTGCAATTTTGTCTATGGTTCTTTCTAATTTTAAACGGTTTTATTTAGCTCGCCTTTTGTTGTTGTTGATGTTTTTGGGTCAAATTTCGTAATTGAAATTTTACCCCTTTCCTGTTGACAGATTTATCTGATATTTGGTACACGCTTTTGATGACAATACATTATTTTCAATAGAACCGATAAATTTTTTTTTTTTTACTTTTTATTATTAAACGGTTTTATTTAGCTTGCCGTTTGTTGTTGATGTTTTTGGGTCAAATTTAGTAACTGAAATTTCATCTTCCTATTGACAGATGTATCTGATATTTGGTACACATCTTTAGTTGTGATGACACATTATTTATTTTCAATAATACCGTTTAATTAACTTTATTCACTTATTTTATTTACAATTATTTCAGCTCTGATCGAGTAACTCATTTGTTATAGTGATGTATGTTTTCAAAATAGGTTTACGTTTGAGCATACCCCGCCTGATGTAGGATATAAGTAGGACGGTGCACGATTACCTAGAAATAATCTAGATTTCATTTCAGGAGATCGCGTTCACGGTCACGATCCAGAGAGCGCGAGAGGGACAGAGAACGCGAGCGCTCGCGCGAGAGAGAAAGAGAAAGGGAGCGCGAAAGAGAGCGAGACAGGGATCGCGATAGAGACAGAAGAAGACGGTCACCAGCCACGCCACCTAGCCATCATCATAGGAAACATGCAAAACACACGAAATACAAGTATTAGGAAAACTCTTATAAGTTAGAGCATATTGCAGTGTATACAAGTTTATAATACGATAAATGAAAACTAATTTTAAATACGTATTTTGAAGAGTGTGTATAATGAGAATACATGAAGATACTGAACATTAAAATTTTTTTTTTTTCGTCTACCTCCTAGTATTCTGTTCTTGATTTCCCGGAATTTTTGCAAAAAAAAAAAAATCCTTTTTTTTAAATGTAAAAGTAATGAGACGAACGATGCGGTCTCCTGATAGTAAGAGATCACGCATGTCCATGACCATTGCAGCGATACACAGAATTTGGAGTAGCAAACAAAGATACACTACACTACTACAGATATACTTTTTACAGAACTTAACGGAGGAATGTAAACAACAAATGTTTGCTCAGTAAATTTTTATTCGATTTCATCATTTTCATACCACAATAAAATAAAATTAATAAGTTCATTATAAAATAACAATAATAATTCAAATCATACATCATTACTACAATTCGTGAAATATATTTCGATACGATAAAAAGATTCTTCCGACGATTTGAAAACAGTAAAATTTGGCCAAATTTCATATTGTGACATGTTGTATAGAGAGCTTCGACCATTGTAAATATAACTGATGTATAAAATAAAATATAAACAGTAATATTTACAAGAATCCTGTAAAATATTTCTAAACAAGTGTTACTCGCGCTTGATTACATGACTAGCTGCTGAGCGCCTCTGCTACATCTGTATCGAGGTTTACCTTCTACTTAAATGCAAACGGCATATTCTTAAGAAAAAACGCGAATCCATGTGTTTATTCTCATCGAATTACATACAGACGCTTACAGATAGTACGATTTACAAAGGTGCTCTTCACTTTTCCACTGTTATGCTGGAGATTAGGTACTTAATTTAACGAAATCAAATCGAAATCAAACTAATAGTACAAAATTACAAATTGCAAACTAGTTACAAAATCCAACATAACGACGCCGCTCGATGCATCTTACATTTCTATGACGTGTTTTTAATATAGTTTCTTTACTTTTTTATCTCACTGCATTTTGCCCGTCTAGCACTTACTAGCGATTCTTTCATTTGCCGGCGCAGCAGTCACTACCCAAGATGTGTCAAAACCTCAGATATTAAGAGGCGCCAACTTTCTTAAAAATAAATCAAGTGGAGTTCGGTAAGGGCCTAATTAAGAAAAAAAAAAGTTGTGACAACTTTAAGATTTGGAAGCAACACGAAAACTCACGACATTGTATCACTTTCCCACAATCGTGCACGTAACTCAAATTCAACGCTAAGAATAAAACACCACTATTTGGAAAATATGAACACACAAAAATACCATAAATAAGTTTTGGAGAACAATACAATGACTATATAAGGATTTCATTTTTAAACTAGTCCGTAGCGATTTTATTGCTGCGGTTTCGCGGTTGACATCCTATCCGCATTATGAAGTGTGACGAGCAGAGTAAAACGACACCCTAACACAGAAAGCGTTTAGTTAAAAAGTGAAGAGCATGTTCGGTTTGACTATCATTAAGTATTGTTAAATAACTGAGCGTTCGAGACTGGCGTACAGCCGCAACATTCAACTAACCTAAATTTCATAGATATTGCTCCAATCTAGTTATCAGCTAGCGTTATTTTATTAGTTCCAATATTATGATCTTCAATAACAGCTATATTATACGATAACATTTTAATATCTTTGTGTTAATGAAGCGCATTCGGAGCCGCAAGCATTCCAACTTAAAATTATGATTGACTGGATTACTTTGCATTGACATTGCATTTTTGATTACAATTCATTTTTACTTGTGCAGTACATATCCAAAAAAAAAAAAAAAATAGCAAACAAGTGCGTAAAAAAAAAAATTTGTGACGTCTCGTATTGTCTTTCAACTGTTTAAAATATTCGTGGGAGCGTTAAAAATACTTATTATATTGTAATAATACTGAAATAAACACGAATCCACTCAAAAACTGATAACATAACATAAAATCTGAGTAACAAAAATGATATTAAAAATCTGCCGACAAAACAAATTACAATGATCATAGCCATTCACTCGTTGGTATTAAAATCTACCGCATTATTAGTATAGGTATAAAGGTACTGTTATAAAATTATAGCTAAATAATTTGATACTCTACCCGGGAATCCTATTTAATTAGTTTTTTTTAATTATTTACATTTTAACTAGGTTATGATAAAGATCGAATTTATAGGAGTCTCAAGTTTTAGTAAGGCTTAATTATGGACGCATCCAAGGGTTGAGTTCTAACTATAAGTCGTACTCCTGAACTTTTAATAGTACAAGTGTCGTACGAACTTTTATTGCTCAAATTGTCTCTATCTATGTCAATAGAAAAGTATCGATACCAACTAACATTTTAGAGCTGTCAAACTATAGATATATCCTACGCTACGTTAGGGGCGTAGCTACCGCCATATCAGCCGTATCAGTATAAATACGGGGCCTCCGGGCTACAGGGGCCCCTAACGCGTGTAAGTAAAAATTAGCAAAATGTTATCCTCAATGTCACTTAATTTCGTGCTTTCCGGGAAAAAAACTGACATACGATTAACTGTCCATATAATCGATAAATAATTATTTTAATTTAATGCAACCATTTTTGTTTCTTTTGTGAAAAATCTTTACCCAACTAACTTTGATACAGGGCCCCAAGGCACGCCACGCCACTGGTCCTACGCATTATGTTCATAAGGAAACGAAATATAAAATACTTTATTTTTGCTGTTTGGATGAGTTTGCAAACTACTCGACAATATCTTATACTTAGTACATTGCTAAAAAAAAAATGTGTGAATAGCTTATTTGTCTGTGAAACTAGGTACACATATATGTTTTTCGATTAACTTAGTCAGCTAGCTTCTACCCTGGGGTTGACACACGTGGTTGTTTATAACATAAAAATGAATAAATATGAAGCTTGTATGAAGAAACTATATATTGCATTCAGTAATGTAAAAGATAGAAATAATATGTATCCGTTTTACTTAGATTTAAACAAAGGCATAGCTAAATAGACATGCTATATAGTTAGTTCTACAAATTTTCTAAAGTAATGTTTGTTCCAGGATGATCTCTAAGCTACCCGTAGCGAGGAATGTATAAAAATATAATTATTCGAATCACAGACAAACATATTCCGTTTTATGACATAAATAGTGCTCTCTCTCTTACTAGCTACTTACTTTGCGGATCAGCTCTATTATCCTACTAATATTATAGACGCGAAAGTTTGTAAGAATGTGTTTGTTACTCTTTTACGCAAAAACTACTAAATGGATTTTGATGAAATTTGGTATGGAGGTAGCTGACACTCTGGATTAACACATAGGCTACTTTTTATCCCGAAAACGTGTAGCGGGTAAAACCACAGCTAGTTTGAAATAATTTCTTCAAAGAGTAGACCTAGTTTTGTAAAATATGTATTAAAAGTCGCAAGGATTTAGATGCTGCACACGGAGTACCGCCATCTGAATAATAAGAGAGACAGAGAAATTATTTCTTTCCCTTTTCAGCCACGTAAAATTGAAACTTTAGGTACGGTGTTATTAGGATTTGTGCGTTCAATTAAGGCGTATCCAAGTCTTTTAGATAATGAAAAATGTACCACCAAATGTAATACCTTGTTTAATAGATGTGTCATAATATACGTATATATGTGACCTGAATAATTGAGTTGAGACTGCGTATGCCACTGTAGTAGTTTCTGAATATAACTGAACTCTTTGGTCAACTTTCCAGATGAGTAAGTCGGCTTTAGTTTCCTACTAACACTAACCACGATAAACTATGTCTTCTTTAAACAAATCACAGGGATTACCAGCTAAGCTAAGGCTGCATATACATTGATACACGTTAATACCTACTATAGTGGGTATATCAACTACGATTAACAATACAATGGCTAAGAATTATTCGCACACTCACATAATATACTCAAATGTCAATGATAAAAATTTTGACGCTCATAAATTTGTCATTTGTCAATTTGTTTAAATTTATCTTAGTGTGCGTTTATTTTATGTATACACTAAATTTATAATCAACACATTATCAGTGGGTACCTATATCGTTTATTTGTTTGTCGAAAGAGCTGGTCTAAACTGTTCAGACATTAAGTTTGAAGAAAATTTGGCACGTGAATTTCTGAAATAAAACATGCCAGTCTTAGGAGAAGAGTTAGGAACCATATAAATTTAGTATATTATACTAGAAATAATATATCTTCTTGAATAATGAAGAAAATATTTTATTTACTAGTAAACATAACACTTTAATACAAACTGTAACTAAAATATTTTGTCACACAAATTTTATAAAAACTTTTGAGTGTATGTTTTTTACTTCTTCACGCTCAAACGGCTGGACCAATTTTGATGAAATTTGGCATGGAGGTAGCCGGCACCCTGGATTAACACATAGGTTACTTTTTGTAGCGGGTAGCGCCGCGGGGCGCTAGTTTTCAAGTTAATTATGTAATGTACGAATAATTCATTTAATATCTCATGCATCTAACAATCTTAATCGAACAAGGCAATTCATTTAACTAGCTGACTTCCACATTCATAATTAAAATTGTGTTTCAATTTTATCTACACGACTTAAAATTACTCACGTCTCCAATACTGTAATCAAATTGAAGTTCATGACTTGTATTGTCTTTAATGATTACAATCACTTACATACCTAATATATATAGCCGATGATAATTATACATTGTTTGGATTAATTGATTCGATATAATAAGAATATTGAAGGGGCGTACCGTCGATTACGGATAATAAAAAATTATAAAATAATATACAAATTTACAATTAAAAAAAACCGACTCCATGACTCCTTAGTCCAAGTAAACGAAACAGCGAGATTTCAGGGCAAACAAAAATATCTTCGATATATAAAATTTTTAGATTTTTGTTGATATTTTAAAAACCACTCGATCGATTTTTATAAAATTTATCTAGGACCACCTCTGAAGTATAATCTACTAAGCAAAAAAAATAATCATATCAAAATCGATTCGTAATTGAACTGGCGAAATGACCGATACAGAAAAAAAAGACAGTCGAATTGAGGACCTCCGTTTTGAGTCGGTTAAAAAACGAAGCCATTTTCAGATTACACTACATATATGTATAAATTGGGACATAATTGATTTTAGTTTATAACCTTATGTAGATATTTAAATTAGGCCTTACGCTTATTATTTTGTTCTACATTAATACTTGTTTTCTACGTGCGTTGCGATTGATAATATATTTGTTTATAAAAAACAATAATAAAGTAAAAATAAGATCGTATATCATGAAATTATTAACAGTAGAGATCATATAACATTTACGCGCGGTTTTAAGACCGCTGATTGTAAAAAAATTACGTATTCTTTGATAATGTTCAAGTCAATATAACTTTAAACTAGCGACAATATACATAACAGCGGTGCAACTTAACTTTCTGCTCTTACTATTTATATATAATTTAATGGACACTTCGACGTTACTGGCAAAGCGCTCAACTGAATAGGTTCTTGCGGTAGTGAAGCAGTGCGGGAGGGGTGGCATGTGACGTAACAGACCGGCTCGATATACATATACACGTGATGAATATGTTATTATTTACATTGGTAATATAATCAGATTAATACGTAATATATAATTGACTGACAACAAACAACAACAACCGCATTGACAAGACGTCGTACGCTTTGTTCTGACAAAACTCATCTTCGGTTGGAAACGTCGTGTAAAGTCCAAAGCCTGTCGAAAAAAAAAAAAAGACAAGTCACGATGACAGCGAAATTGACATAAGACTGACACCACGCGTCATTTGACGTAACGAAAACACACGCCTCCCGCACCGCTCCACTACCGCAGGAACCTTCTCAGTTAACCGTTATGCCTGTAGTATTTTCAGACTAGAAAATCTCAAACCAAATACATATATTTAAAGTGAAAGAATATAGATATTATTTGTGACTGCTTTTCCTCTAATGCTTCCACATGATCTGTGATTTTATTCTCTCCATTAACGCCTTGTCCACGCTTGAAAACAAAAACTTTTAAATAGTGCACGAGAGTGTAACGTGGCATGTCATACTTAGTATACCATCGTCAGCGATATCTATGTTGAGATTCCTTGTCTCGCGTCTGCTTGTGAAAAGAACAGAACGCGTCGTATTGTGTAGAGGTATTCGAGCCGCACGGTGCGTGGCGGCGCGGGCCGCGCGTCACCGCCAGGCGCGGCGCGGCGGCGTGCGGTGCCGCGCGGGAACGCACGCGGGCTCGTCCGTATGTCATCTTAACTTGCGGATACACCAACATTTTATGCGGCCGTCGCTGTGGAGAAAACATAATTACATTTCAAATGTTTTTCAAAATAAGCGTCAGTATTTTAAGGCGCGTTTAAAAGTAGAGCATAAAGATTTTCCGAATCGACTTGTAGTTAGATTAAAAGAAGTTTTGAATGGTAGAGTCATGTTTTGATTCAAATCTACTTTCCGCTCCGCCTCAATGGAAATGTACAAACATACTGGTATATCTTGACTAAATCAGGTAATTTATTAGTGACTAATCAACAGGAATTTTAAAAGTTTAAATTAGAGAGCATCGATTGTGCCCTAACATTTTCCAACCTAATCTGAAACGCCAAAACATGAACATGTTTCTTGTCATTTTATATCAATATAATATAAGAAAAATATTAGAATCGACATTAATGTATTTTCATCTGACTGCCAATCCAAGGACAACCATATTTATTATGTATTTAATTGCAATTTTTTTTCACTTCAAGTTTCTTTTGATGAATCTGCTATTTGTTAGTCAACACGTTTTTTGTTCACCTGAGAGTTAAGTTTATTAATTTTTTTATGAAATGTTAGCACACTTGATTGCACTTCTAGTGTCGTAAACATTTAAGAAACTAATGATATGTTAGTAACTACTGTAGAAGCTTTTAAGTTAGTATCACATGAATGATGGGTGTACAGACAGTCGCACAGAGAAAGCAATCAAACTGTGCGGGTAGATAAACTGTGAAGCGGCGGCGGCAGCGACGGCGTGTCCCGGTGTTGACACAAAGCTGTGCGGAAACTACCAAAGATACATAAAGTTCAGCCTGGGTTATGATAAAGACACGATTTTCAGAAATATCCTCTAGTTTTTTTTGTAAAATACTCATTTCTACGTTTATTATTCCCTTAGTTAATATGAATATAATACAAAAATAAGTGATAAGTCTCCTATGAGTATTAGAGTACTTAAAAATCTAATAATCTTGTAAAAATATATCTAATTTGTAACTAATACATAAAGTAAATATTTTCCGATGATAAAATACGCTCAAACATACAACAATGATTCTATTAAACCTCGTATATATATGAAACGAGCAAAATGAAGTACAAGCGAGAACATGATTCTTCTATATCGTAGAACATGATCAAGAGATCGTGATATGATGAAATAAGAGGTCTAGGAATTAAACTTAATGTCTGTTATGTTATATGTTGAGGGCCTAGTAGGCATGCTAGGGTTAGTGACGGCAATAGCGAAGAAAAATAGAAATAAAACACGAGTTAAGGAAAAACAAATGTTTTGCAATTTGCAACCCTATAGCTTAGTCTAGCACGATCATAAGCTATATGAGGGTTAGGTATGTACGTGTGATTGCAAAGTGAGCCATATTCCGTGCATGGAATGGCGGGAGTGGTATGCACCTGATTCACTGCTCCATGACTCGCCAGGCGCGCACGTCGCCGCCGCTGCAACACACTCACGTTATAAACACGATACCATACAATATTCTCGAGATACAATATATGAACATAGAACACCGGTATTAACAATATATGGACATTTATGTTAACAATATATGGGCCGGCCATGAGATGTCTGATGTTTTTGTGTTTGGTTTAGACGTCGCATTTTGAGCATTTGCCAGTGTCAAGTGTTTTATATTTTCAAGTTTCAAAAGTTAAATAAGTTGCCTCGCAGCTATAGTTAAAGTCAAGTCAGTCTGTGTCAGTCAAGTCCAGTCATGTTTAAGTAAAGTAGTGGCGACTTTACTAAACTTTGTAGAGCTCCGATGGAGTTTTGGAAAACGAAAAGTCATGTTTCACCACATTGTACCATTTTCCCACACACTCTCGACAAAACACTAGTTTTGGAAAAAAATACAAAAAGTTCGACACGACTCTTTCCGCGTTCCCGCCAAAACCCCGTCTGATGGTGTTACAATTAGAACAATATTTGACACCAATGTAAATAGACAATATGTGTGTCTATTGAAAATGATTCCTCGCCCTGATAAAAGACTACATTCACATTTCATGAATTTATTTGTATTAAAATTAGGTTATCCAGAAACTAAGATGACAGTCCTTCTTGACAGATAATATCTGAGTGTCGCGCGTTAATAGGCCTTTTTAAGGCAAGCAACTATCACGATAGAATTTTCGTCAAGGACAGATAAACGCAAGCCTATTTATAAAAGACCATAATAGAGCAAGATCAGGGTAGCGAGATGCGGAAGTACCGCATCGAGCAATCCGTCGCGACTGCATCATGATACAAATATGACCCATGTTGTGTGCATTTTTTTTTTTAGTTTTTGGCGTAGCACTTTGTGCATAGGGTCAGTGTCAAGTAATTTAAGTGTGTGTTGTACTGACTTGCCAGCAGTGTAGACGATTTTGGTAGCGAGATGTGGATGTGCAGCGAGTGCATGTGCGGCATCGGGGAGGCGAGCGGGCGGCGCAGCGGGGCGTAGCGCCGGGGTCCAGGCGCGCAGTGAGCCGTCACGCCCACAAGATACCACGGCGCGATCGTTACTGCCGCCCACCGCACACACACCCGTCACCCAACCCTTGTGCGCGTTCATCACGCTCTATAACACAATAAACAATAATTACATTAATCATAAGAAGGAAAGGATACAAAATAAATATAGTTCTATATCTATTTATTTAGTTGGCGTTGCCTGAAAAAGTAATTATTACTTTTTCAGGCAACGCCAACTTTTTACTTTTTTAAATATGTATTTCGAATGTGCTGTTTAAACGCCAATCATATCGTGCATTCGTTATTTTTTTAAATTTAATTTATGTAAATATCTGTCATATTGGAGTTACTGTGATATCACATTCCGTCAAAGTAATACGCTACGTGCTAAGGCGAAGATTGACACTCATTTCTAAAACTTTTTTATTTTATTTAATCTAAATTTTATTTTGCTGCTTGTTTCTCAAACTTTTAGAAGCAATTTAAATAATAAATATAAAAATATGAGGGAATACATGAACATACATAAGCACATGGACTGTTGAAATTATAACTCCGAGTCCAGGGTATTATGGTAGTGGTAATACCCATTGCTATTTTGGCGTTCTTTACTTTGAGACATTCGATGGTTGGTCTCAACGGCCCTAAAATATCGCTAGCTGCAATACCCTTTAAAACTTACATGTGTCAGCGTGTTGTCAGTGAGGTTCCACCTCTTGAGGCTGGTATCGCGTGACGCGCTGTAAAGCACGTCGGGCTCGCTCAGCGTTAGGGCCTGCACGCCATCGTAATGCGGGGGCTCCAAGAGTCGGCGGTTACTGGCCTCCCATCCACCTAAGAACAAATACATTTAGTGGAAAGACTTTTCACCGTTGCCTTATTCCTTATGCAAAGAACATGGTACACGGTCATTTCCTTATGCGAAGAACATGTAATCGGCGCAATTCTTCATCATCAATCTTGATTGCGGTTTAAAAAACAATACTGCGAGAATGGCCACGACTGTCATACGCCACGACATACCCGACCGTTTTGCCACCATGACTCATGCGTCTGAATGACATTACGCCGTGCGAATCAATAATACCCGTATGGGACAGCAGAAATAACACTTAAGACAAGGCAGTATGGCTTTGCAGCTTTAGCCTATGGTATATATATGGTAGTTGCTCTACGAGAATATTAACAACAGAGTTACGCACGCTGCTTGGTGTTTACGGTCACGTGACTATTGCCCAATTTTTTTTGAGTTTTCTTAAACTTTATTCTTTTGGGTTTTGTTACTTGCATCTCATGTATATTGTGTACTCTACTTTATCAGTTTTATTATTCTTGAATTCATAATTTATCCGTAACACGAGCTCTCTGTTTAGTTCGTAGGCGAGGGGACGCTCTAAGATCACAGCAATGGAATGTATATGCTATTAATTATTAATAAATATATCTAATTTTGTGCAAATTGTGCATACCTAAGTAGATAACTCAGGTTTTATATAATATGGTTCTCTGCCTGCACATTTTTTTCTTACAAAACAAAATAAAGTAGCTTAATTTTAAATAGAACTGTTGTACAGAAATGTTATGTTACCTGAATCTTGTGGCTGTATGTCGAGGGTCCGCACATAGTGGTCCTTCGAGCCGGTAGCCACTAAATCTCCCTGCTCGCTTTGCCTTATCGCCAGGCACATCACGGCCGCTGCGTGTCCAGACCACACTTTGCAGACACATTCTAGCCTGTATAACAAAAACTACAGTTATATTTTAAAGAAAAACATCAACTTGGTGGAAGAAGTTCTTTAGCAGGAGGTCCTCTAAGTAAGTACCTCCGCAGTATCCTGCTGCCAAGTAGTATTGTATAAACTTACCACTGATTGTCACAAAGTGACGAACTCTAAAGCAGCCATGCGATGGAATTTTCAATATTTATAGACAGTAAGTATTATTATTGTAAATTACCATTCATACCTTACCATCAGGAGAGCGTTTTGTTCGTCAAAAACCCGCAAATATCTTACGATGTGATGAAACATTACAAAAGTTACATGAATTCTCCATTGTATAAAGTATCTAACGTCAATAGACAGGTTTTGTAACTACGAGCAAGTTATAACATACATGCGTAGATCCCAAAGGCGTATCTTGTCCCCAGCGGCCGTGTAGAGCCGGTGGGAGTCAGCCAGCGCAAGCGCCGTGACGGCCACCTCGCCGCCCGAGGCGCGCCCGGTGGGCAGCGGTCCTGTCACGCCCGACGACCTGTGGAAATCGCGCTTAATTAGTTAGTATTGTTTGATTACAATCAAGGATTGTCTATGGAGAGAATATGAAACAAGTCTATGTTATATGCGGCAATCATATCTACTAATATTATATCATACACGCACACACACCACATAGCATTAATTTACACGCAAAAACATTTTTTTTTGTTTTTGCGTGATCTCTCATCGACTGCATCACCTCTTAATCTTAATCGGGCTAGACATGAAACGCAAGTCTGTTTATTTATACAAAAATTGAAGTTGACGTCATACATCTGTCCCAGTAGTTAGTAATTACCATAGGGTGGTCAGCGGCGTGCGAGTCCTGGTGTCGAACAGGCGCACGGCAGCGCCGGCGGCAGCCAGAAGCAGGCGTCCGCCGGCAGCCGCGTCGGCCGCGGCCAGCGCCGACACGGCGCCGCCGCACCAGCCGCGCCACGCCTCCGCGCCTATTGACAGGTCCCACCCACGCACCGTGCGGTCTGTAACACGAGCACACGTCAGCTTTTGAAAAGGGCAAACAGCAATTTAAGAGATTTATGCACGATAGAAAAAATATTAAAATTGGGACAGCACCCTTGGCAAGGAAAGAGTAGCGGCACTTTGTGGGTAAGATCAAGTGCATATGGTGTAAAGTAAAGACATAGAGTACTGACCGACGCCCCCGCTGTACAAGAGATGATGCGTGGCGGTGAGCGCGAGCGCGGCGCCGGCGTGGCCCTCCGCAACGTGCGTGCACTGGATCCACGCGCCCGTCGCGGCGCCGCATCCGCTGCCGCCGACATTGCCACCGCCGCCGCTGATACGCTGTAGACATGCAGTCACATCATTAAGACTCATCAATTAAAAAGATCCTGAGATCTCTGTTTATAAAAAACCTCTGAAATGTGTTTACTAAATCGATACCAAATGGGAAAGTAAGGCATCGATAAAGAGAGTACCTACGGGGAAGTCATCTTATTTTTCTTCTCATTTTCCCAATTGGATTTTATGATTGTTAGTACCTACCAACACAAAGGACTGATGATTTATGTATTTATTTAATACTTTGCATTGAAGGTTTATAACATACGACAACAAAAATATAGTTTTGCCATGCTTAGCATAAAAACAAAACGAGTTGCCACCGCCGCTGATACGACGTTAGATACGTCGTGTCGAGCGGCGACTCAATGTGTGGGGTCTTTGTTACAGGTAATATATACGACAACACGGTGATCACATATTTGCCATGCTTCTTAGTACAAAATCAAAATGTTAGAAGCAAATCAAAGTTTGCGTTTTCGATCATTGATCGGGTAGTAAGGTCAGTAGGGTGAGAGCGACAGCAAGGTACTAACTTCTTTTGGAAATAGCTCTGCGCGTTCGTTGCCACTAACCGCCGAGGTTGAAACTAGAACTGTGGTGATGAGGCATACCTTGAGCGCGAGTTCCTTGACAGTTCCCTGCGGCGAGTTGTCGTACTGCGCGCCGGCGAGCCGCAGGAACACGTCGTCGTCACGCGCGCGCCGCGCCGCGCCGGGCGAGGCGGGCGGCGTGCCGCCACCGCCGCCGCTCTCTCTGCGTTAGTCGACGCGTTACAAGCACACGGCCAAACAGACCCGTTGGGGTTACAACACATTCGCAAGCAGTTATCATTCAATGACATAAAATGATCAGAGGCTCTAACATATTAGTTTGCGAGATTCGCGTATCAACTACGTAGAATGTAAATGATAGAAAAGTGTGTGAAAAGTGAGACAGCGTCCCTGACGGGCAGCTGCTGTTTCCATACATTTCGCTATTGTTCACATTAATCTCGCAGATTAATATGCTACATTGAAAATGAACTTCCAAAGTCAGATTCGATTAGTTGTAAAGTTTTTTGTTGTTGACTCATTTGTTATCGATATGACGCAATATTTAAATGATTCTGCTTGCGAACTGAAGCAATGATATAACACTATTAACAACAGCCAATGTCACCAACTGTGGCCAGGTATTGGGAAGGCCAAGCTCAAAAATCAAATGAAATAGAATTACATGTTTAGATGTTTGTATGCATTTTGCTTAGAGAAGATATTAGTATAGATTTGAATTTTGTCTTTCATGGGTTAACTGTAAGCCGATGTTCGATGGTAAATTATTTGTTTAAGGGATAATTATTGTAATGGGAACCGGAGAAGTTCTATATGTATTATGATTTTTAGGGAGGCCGATAATTAAAATTAATAAGATAATCTAATTTATATTCCCTAAGAGTTATATGACGTGGAAATGATACGATGCGTTTATCAGCAACACAACAATCGAGCAAAAAATAACACAAAACCAAAACAAAATACTTACTAGTGTGCACAATAACTTGGACGACTTCAAATTATACTAACACAGAAATATTTTTAAAACCAAGCAGTAAGATGATGGTTTTGTCGAATATTCATTATTCAAGTATTCATTTTTATAAAAGGTACCTACTAAAACAGATCCCTCAATTTCCACGGAGTTAATAACGTACCAGAAACTTAATTTAGGGACTATAGCACAACCTTTTATAGAATTATTTTTGACGTCGTTTCATTTGCTTCTACAGTAGGGCGCAATTCAGAAAATTTATGAAAATAAAATCAGGGGGATACAGGTTAGTGTTGTGGCTACATGACGAGTGGGGACTGTAAACATGGAAATACGAATGAACTTTTTAAAAGTTCAAACATTTACACGTGTTTATATACTCACTATCCACCCCCAATTGTTTAAAATGTTGGATAGCATTTTCAGACAGCGCCATCTAGTACCAAACTAAGTGAACCTTGTAGGTACTATGGGAAGCAGATAACTGAGCCTCGATCGCGAAAATTTATGGAATTCATATCGTAAAGTTATCGAGTTCTCGATAGCATACAAAGCTGTACAAATCTCATACAAAATTTTGTCGATGTCGACACGAATACTTTTTCGCAAGTCGTTCGTGATCGAGGCTCTGATATAATATACTTTGATAATTTTCTTTATGTAAATACGCAACTACTTATACACACATGTAGAACACCCAGACACAGAATAAATATCTACATTTGTTCGTCACATACCTAAATATTTCTCCTGGCCGAGAATTGAACTCATAGCTCAGTACTACCAAAACAGCTAAAAATTCTCACCAACAAAATAAAGATACCATAACATGTTATAGTAGCATAACATAATAAAGATTATGTTTATCGTAAATCTAGAATCAATGCATATTGCAAGCAATCCATGCGAATTTAACCAATGTAACATATCCTGCTAAACCAATAGTGTATAAAAAAAAATATATTTTATTTTTTAATTTTTGTGCTATGTTTGTTTACATGCCATTGTTTTAGCAGAAAACCGTGTGCCATGCGGGTATGCGAACACAAACACAAGCTAGATTTTAACAGTTTATTCACCCTACACTATAATATACACATATTTATGCTGTCCTAACCAAGAACACAATATTTCTACGCAAAAACATATAGTGCTTATTTATCCTCTGTGTTGAATTATATTAAAGAATCATAGCTTCTACTATTTAAAAAAAATATATAAATAGTAAAATGCCCAGTAATTTGATGTTATTATAAAATATTTGTATTTGTAAAAATTTTCACTTCCTTTTGGTGTCGAAAATTCATCTAGCATATGCGCTACATGCAAGTATTGATACGGTAGTCTCGCTTAGGACAGCAATACAGTACTTAGCTGCCAATTACCATGTTAAAGCTTAAGTTACAATTGTGACGTTATTCACTTACTAACTACTTGGGCAAGTTGCACTTTGTTCTTTGAAGGCTATAAAGCTTCCACAGATAAAAACAGCAATGAAAAAAACTTTTTTTAAATCTATTAATGTTTTCAATAACGTTTTTTTTCTGACTTAGTCCCTTTCGAACGGTATCTAAATCATTAAATTTGAATCGATCGAAGAAATATAATTTATTTCTGGACTGTAAAGATCGTTTGAGTAAACATTTGCAAAAGATAAATAATCAAAGTTATATACCTACTTTTTTTCATATCCGTAGGTATATATATTATTATATTTTTCATATGTATATCAATATTGAACCCCTTACTCGAATGTTCTGATGTTCGCATTTTATAGGGGAAACACCTAAAAGTGTATTCAATCAGAAAGAAAATTTAAATTCAAATATTTTAAATTCATTTAGAGCTATTTTAAATCTTATTTTTTTTATTTAATGTTCATACACATTCAAGGTTTGAGTGCGGACTGACACAATAGGTACTATACGCTGACGCTATATTTGATGTGAAAAGTTTCTAGTATTGATGTAAAACGCGTGGATTTACGATTTAGCGTCTGCTGTTTACACGCTTGTGATCGATGGAAAGCTTTAGAAAGATCCACAATTATGTATATTCAACTATGGAAATGAGTGAGTTTAATCACATTATTATACCTTCAATTCTTACATTCATAAAGTTTTTATTTCCTTTTAAATATGGAAGCACTCATTTTAAAGCGTCTGTAACAAGCCCATACAAATAAATAAACATAAAAATGCAACATTTTGCTTCAAGCTATAGTACAAATTACCTTTGGACGATTAGTGACATAACATAAATAATATTAATAGACACATTTCTGCACAAAAACTACAAATTTCACAACACAAAAAAAAGGCATTTTACAAGCATCTACTTACGTTTGCTACACCATAGTTCGGTTTTATATCCGTAATTTTGTTCCAGATAAAACAAATGCATTTTTCTCATTTCCAAATATTTCAATTTGCAAGGTCATGCAGAAATGTGAACTGTGAACACGTTTTGAGTTCCAGTGAAATAATGATCAATCAAATGGATGGATGTCAAGTATCCTAGCTTCTATAAATAAACGATAAGATTATTTATTAAAACTAGTACTAACACAATTTATTATTTTTCCCGGTCGTCATTGGGTATGTATTTTTTGAGTTGAGACACTGATTATTTAAAAACATCGCTTAATTTATTTATTTTATTTAATCATTTATTTAACGCTTTACTAGCCTTTGTGACCCCTATACATCCATCCAGTTCGTATTGTATGACGCTCAATTATTTAATTTAAACGAATGAAACTCAAAACGTGCATTATAACATGGTGTTAAAGTGTATAATCGGTGAGCACATAGTGGCTTGTGGAGGCTCTGCGCCGGCGCCGTCAGTCCTCCACAATGGAGAGTTCGGTCAGCAGGCTGCAAGCAACCAGACTAGCGTGAGCCGCCCCGCCCGCGCACCGCGCCACCCACCCCTCACCCCTCGCATCTCGCGACATTATGGCTCAGTTACATTGCAAACAAAAAAGTTGCTCAGTTTCTCCTAATAGATGGCGTTGTTTACTAAGATTCCATAACGTACGTCTGTTTGTTCGTTTTCATTTAGAATCAGAGTTTCTTTGATCCGATTTTTGCCTGATGTTGATTTGATATGGAAGCTTTTTATCTAGCAGACTTGAAATAAAGTTTGTGGTTCTGAGCGGTCAAGTGAATAAGTGAGCCATAATCAGCTGTTTGTATGCAGTACGAATTATTTCACAATACATTTTTAACTAAATAAAATCGTATGCATACTAAACAGACATCCCAATGTGAATGCTAGTCGAATACAAAATAAAACAAAAAGAAAATAAGTTTTTTTTCGTGTAAGTTTTTTTTAAAAATAAGTGCACATAAAACTTAAAATGCATCAAAGTATACAGCACATTTACCCAGGCCAAATTGTAGCATGCAGAAAGAGAGGGCGAGACGCCGAAAGACGGGTGAGAGAGAGAAAGAATCACAACTATAACTACTTAAGCGTTAATACTAACTACATAGCTTAGAGAGCTAAAATACAGAATAACAGATGCTCGTGCCTTTAGTTTTTAGTTTATTTCATGTTCATTATTCGTGACGTGTCCCATGAAATAAGCCTTGAAAACTTGCGTGAAGTATACACAATTTAAAAGCTTAAAAAACTAAGACGATGACATCGATTCCGTCATATCGCTAATTGGACAGTTCTAAATTTATCAGCGTCTCTTTTAATTACGATGAAAAAAGAGCGCATAATATTTAGAGCTGCCAAATTTAGTTACTATAAAAAATTGTGCGAAAGAATCGATACCAATTAGCTCGAAGTTGAAAATATTTGGATAGATAAAGCAAGAGATTCAAATAGAGTCAAAGCTTTTAAAAAGAAGTTAAGAGACTGAAATTACTCCAGATTCATCACAAACGAAATAAGTTTTTACATAAACCACCTTATTAATAAACTTGTATTGGCCTTGGACTCGCCGTTATGTCCTTTTTTCTGCTTATGACATTTGAACTAGATTTAAAAAAAAAATGTATAAATTATTCCAAGGCAACTTCAGGTTCTTTAATAAGGCAGATAAGGTATATATTTGCGTAGCGAGTGTCACTCGATTCTAAGCACGACGTCGTACGGCGATACGTACAAGTTGGCGGGTTTGCCAATGTTGTGGCGTCGCGGAGGCCGCGGCGACTCGGGGGGCGGGGGGCGCCGGGGGGTCAGCGGGGACGCTAGGGGCCCACCGATTGGCTGAAGACCTCTGTAAATAATAATTATAACAGTAACAATAGTACAATTATGCAAGATGCGCAGAAGAGCATTAATTATAAAGTTCGCTGTTTCAAGTAGTCTGTGCTGTTGTTACCAAAAATGCTCAAGGGCACTACCTACCACCAGATGTCAAGTTTCACAATACACAATAGTAATGTATTTATAACTTGACGACATCTGATGATGGTAGTGAATTTTTTTGTTAAATTCCACGCGGACGAAGTCGCGTGTTTTTTTTTTAATGATTGACAGTCTAGGTGTTTGACCACAGCTCACCTGATGTTAAGTGAAGATGTGGTCGAAGATGGTAAAGCACACCTAGCCTGGAATGGAACTGGCTCTCAAGTGAGGCTGCCGGAACACACCGTTAGATGCTTGGTGGCAGATTTTCAACTTGAGGGTGGTAGCTAGCCAGCCGAGTACTAGAAAGTACTCTACCACAATGCTATGGTTTCCTTCACGGTGTTTTCCTTCACCGGCAGCTCAAGCTCATTGTTGGCATTGTTCGGCATGCGAACCGACCGCGCTAACCACTGAGCTATCATCGCTACAAAACATGTGTACCTAACAGTTAGTGGGCATTTATATTGTAACTATCTATTCGTACGCGATCATCCATTTTGTATGTAGCTTTTGATCATTACCTGAGACTGCCTGGAGCGCTGGGCACCCTGCTGAGCGGGATGGGCCGTGGCGACGTCGGCTCCACCATGGACTGTGTCATGACGTCCGTCCCGCCGCCGCCCTCTTCGCGCCCGTACACGCCCAGGTCGCGCAGCCGCACTGACCCGCGCCGACCGCTGCCATAAACAAAAACATAAAATGATGTACTTTAAACGCAAACCTATCTTCAGTACAAAAAAATAATTAAGATGACTGATTAGACAAGTTTGATAATTTAAAAAAAATATATATATCTCCTTGTCAGGAGGTCGTCTATGTAGGTACCACCGCAGTACCAGATATTCTGCCGCCAAGCAGTAATGTGTAAACCCAGCACGCTTATTACAGGGCTATTAAAACTAACCATTGAATGTATCACAGTAACGAGCAAGAAAGCAGCGATGCCCTGGACTTTGTTTTGTTAGACTACATTTCAAAGAGGTTCATAATGTGTAATAAAATTTGAAGATTTCTCTCGACTTCTATCAACATGACTTTGTGAATATGGGACCTTACAAATAATAATTAAAAAAAAAATCAAAATGGATCCACATAAAATCGATTAAGGTATAATAATAGGAAAAACATAAACACAATCGAAAACAGAATCACTTTCTTTTTTGAAGTCAGTTTATAACCAGATAGGTATAGTACCAATCTAAAGACGATCTTGGTTCTAGAGTATATAGAATGATAAAAATAAACTAACCTAACATAGTCCATTAATTAGTTTACCTAATGTTGAATTAAATCCATAGTTTTATCAGTATCTATGTTAAAAATAGCTACGCATTTGCCCAAAAAATTATATTATAGCTAATCTAGGTATACCATGATTTATTCCCATCTTTAATCAACTTTGGCTTACGTGTTTCGTTGGAAGGGTGAGGTGGTGACGTCATCAGGCGGTGACGTAGGTGCTGTGCTGGTCTCGCGGACTCCATTAGCCGGACGGGTTTCAGTGAACGCGCTATTAGAAAACACAGAGAGAGAGAGAGAGATAGATAGAAACTCTTTATTGTGTTCACCAGAAATTAGAAAGACAACATAAAAATACAGACAAGAACTTTATATTTTGTCTGTGACTGTTACAATCGACATAAATGAAACGACCTATCGACACGTCATTTGGGTTGATTAAAAATTATCTTGACTCACTGTCCAGGCCGGAGATTTTCGACTTAAGGGTGGTAGCTAGCCTGCCTTGTACTAGAAAGTACCACCATGCTATGGTATGGCAATGGCCATGTTCCTTCACAATGTTTTCGTTCACCAGCAGCTCAAGCTCATTGTTTTCGTATATGACGTGTTTTGCGTGTCTACCTGTCGACTGGAGAGACGGATCTCGTGGAGGTGCCGGAGGAGACGTGTGCGAGCAGCGCGGCGAGCGCGGGCGGCGGCACGCCCCACGTCGAGTGCTGGCAGTCCTGCGCCGCGCGCATCGCCAGCTTGTCGCGCTCTGCTATCTCCTCCAGCTGGATAGAACAACAATAGTGTACTCGATGGAACATTGCTCTATGCTAACGACTATAAGACTATTTTCTGAAGCAATTTTGTTTGTAGAAATGTATTTGAGTGTATGAATATAATGGTAAAGTAGAGAGCGGTCACGATCACGAGTAGCGCAAGCGAGAGCGAACAACGCGGACGGTGCTACCACCAGATACATGGTGTCATGCTATAACAACATAGCACAAATAAGGAATTAGAACACTACAGTATTGCCATTGTAATATCGAGAAACTACATTTTTTTATTGGTAATTTTGAAGGAAAACCAAAAAGTATGGAATGAATGGGTTTGTTTTTGGTATTGTCACATTTTTTGGGTTTGTTTTTTTTTGTTGTTGAAGAATGGTGTAGTAATAAAATACCAAGATAACACGTAATTATGGCATCTTATGCGAGTTTCAGAGCTTGGGTCAGGAGCTTTATTTTATTTTCTTTCATAATACTAGCTGCGCCCGCAGTGTTACCCGCTACATGTTTTCAGGATAATAAGTAACCTATGTGTTAATCCAGGGTCTCAGCTACCTCCATACCAAATCTCATCTAAATCCGTTCAGTAGTTTTTGCCAGAAAGAGTAACAAACATCCATCCATTCATCCAAGATTTCACATTTATAATATTAGTGGGACTATCACTTTATTTCACAGTCTTAAGGCCCATAAAATATTTATTTATTTATTTATTACATAACATACAAAACAGAATGCAATAACATTTACAACAATTCAAATACCTACACAATTTTGATCTGTATTGCATTCCAAGACTAGTAACATAAAATAGTTACAAGTTCACAGAATATAAATAAAATCACTTTCGAATGATATTGTATGTCAAGCGAATACAGTTCTATACGAAAACTAAATAAATAAATAAATAAATAAATATCGTAGGACTACACACACAGCGCCATCTGACCCCAAACTAAGCAGAGCTTGTGTGATGGAAGTCAGATAACTGATAGAATACATAAATACTTTTTTTTTGTAAATACATACTTATAATATAATATATACAGTGTCTACTTATAATACAACTCAAACGTGTGAATAAGTAATAGAGCTCTAGATCACACGACGCGACGCCCAAAATTAACACGATGTGTCTGGTGCGAGTCTATTGCGTTACCTCCTGAAGTTGCGCGCGTGTCGCGTCCAGCATGTTCCTGTGTCGCGCGGCGTCCTGTGCGTGTTGCAGCGCGAACGTCGCGAGTCGCTCGAGTGCGAATTTACCCGCTTCTACCGACAGAATTTGATCAAGGATGCGCGGTAGCTCGTTTTCATCATTTTCCTCCTGAAATATATCAGACGAATAGTTGTTATGATAGTAATAATACGTTTTCCTAGACCACAGTTCACCTGGTGAGGAATGACGTAGTGACCAGAAATGGTAAAGACGTATAGTCTGGAATTAATACAGCGACGTTATGTGCTTGGCGGCAGATTTTTAAGGTGGTAAAAAAGTAGCCTATGTCACCCGGGGATAGAGTAGCTTCCCAACGGTTTTTGAAAGAATTTTTGAAATCGGTTCAGTAGTTTCGGAGCCTATTCAATACAAATAAACAATCAAATCTTTTCTCTTCATAATAGTATAGATGGATGAGTTGGGCCATAAATAAAAGATTCACATCCCTAATAACGCGAGTGTACTTTCTTCTTCTTTCTTCGTGAAGATTTCAAAGTGTGGCTAACGCGTTTTTGCGGTTTTAGATTTTTTTTTTGTAATAATTAATGTGAACGAAACGCTCTCTTGATGGTATGAGATAACGCCTGTCCATGACCATTGCAGCGATACACAGAACTTTGAGTAACAAAACAAAGTCCAGGGCATCGCTGCTTTGGCGCTCATTACTTTGAGACTTTCGATGGTTAGTCTCAACAGCCCAGTAATTTCGCTAGCTGCAGTACCCTTCAAACCGTAACACAGTAATGCTTACACACTACTGAGCTTACTTAGCGGCAGAATAACTGGTACTTCGGTGGTACCTACCTAGACGACCTCCTGCTAAGGAGATCTACCACCAAGTACCAAGTTTTAGATACGACTCAATCGAGCAGATAGTGCGAAATCCGGGTATTTTTGCTAGTAGGTACCTCTATCTGCATGATCTGCGTCTGCGTATCGGCTATAGCGTCTCTCAGGTACTCGAGCATCTGCGTCGCTTCAGGATCAGTCTCGGCCTGCTTGCGAGCCGTCTCGCGTTGTTTCAGCTGTCTCTCCAGCGCGGCTTCTAGTTCGCCGAGAGTGGTTCTCGCGGCACATGCTCGCGACACCCAGCATTCCACGCGCGACCACGCCTCGCGGCACGCGGCGCGGCTGCGACCCATCGAACGATCTAACACGAAACAAGTAAATTGATGGTTTAAAGAACGTTGTATCGCAAAAAAAATACCTCGAAACTAACAAAATTATGACATACTAGCGGACGCCTCGCGGTTTCACCCGCGTAGACCTGTTCCCGTCGGAATACAGGGATAAAAATGCTAGTAGCTGTGATTTCACTGTAAAATTATGCTCCATTTGTCCATAAATGGAAAAAAAATATTTGTATGGAAATCGAACCACCTTAAAGAGTAGCGATAGTTTGTAAATATGTACCTACTTATAAAAAGAATGGGGGTTTCACCTATGTATACAGATAACCTTTTAAAGCACCGAGATTGCGTTGCGTTACCTATCGTTAACCATTTCATCTTTTAAAATCAGATGAGGAGCAATGAATCTTCATTTATTTTCCTTAAAAAAATAACAAGGAAGTAAATTATTAATGTGTTTACCATGTAATCTGCCAGCTGCTCTACTGCTTAGCTTATCTCTGTGGCCTTTTCTTAGCAGCGACACTTCTTCTTGTTTCCTTTTCAATACCTAATAAGATATAAAAATATAAAGTAAACCAGATTTTTATCACAGTAAAATCAACTTTATAGACATCTAAACAGGATTATAAGATTGGGGTATACAAAACCATGGGGCGTTACGGTCAGCTGTTTGATTAGAAAAAGTATGTTGTTGACCAAATGTATAGAATTCCTGATTTTTTATATTAATATCGATTTTTTTAACAAATATGCTTGCGTTTCACCGCCGAAGATGTGGTCTACGATATAGCATGCTTGCCCAGAAGAAATCAATCGTCAAGACAATTCATCATCAACTCAAGCTCATAGTTGGGATTTAGACCCACGCCTTGTGGCGTGTGAACCGACTGCACTAACCACTGTGCTATCATCGCCCTTAGTAAATGTTATACGTAACACTGAGGATGAATACCTCTTTTCGGTTTACTACAACTAGAGGATTCGATCCCGGGATCCCGGTCACATTTTAGTCCCGAAAGTTTCGGGATAAAATTTAAATAGATCGTCATGTAACACAGATTTTTATCTCACCTGCTCTTTGAGCCTCGTTTCCGCCTCCAGCGATCTAATTATGTTTGCATTCTTTCGAGATTCTTTACGTAATTGGGCTACCTGGAAATAAAATAATAATTAAAAAACATTTGATACAAAGTGAACATTAAAACGAGACGAGAGTGAATTAAACTAGTAATTTTCTTTTTTCAGCCTCTAGTGTCCAACTGCTGGGCAAAGGCCTCCCTTCCCTCCTTCCAGACTGCCCAGTAACTGTCATGACGATTTACTTTGTCGAGCTACCTTCGTCTGGGTCGACTCTGAGGTCGCTTAAATTTTGACGTCCAAACTGTAGTGACCTTTGCAAAAGTAGTAAACAATATTTTTTTTAATTTCTTACTTCTTTGGCTCGGATGGCTTCGGCTTGCGCGTGACGTTTCGCCTCTTGCCGCATTCGTTGCACTAATTTGACCTGAAAAATATAAATATTGTTGGCAATATACGAATCAGTCCTGTCTTTATGAACTGTCTCACTGATGGGCGCGGGCCTCTTCTCACTGTGAGTAAGGCAATAGTCTACCACGCTGCCCAAATACAGGTTTGGCAGACTTCACAAATCTCCGAGAACTTTTTTTTTGTAAAAACTCTCGGGCATGTGGCCTCACGATGTTTTCCTTCACCGTTTGACGTCAACGGCAATACGCTCTGTGCGTAGGTATACATATCCAAACCCAGGAATTACAGATTGGATGTCAGACGGTCGGCAGGCTGCCGAAACTAACAGCAACTAACAATCTTAACAATATATTCCACAAAATATCTCTTTAACAATCATCAATGACATAAAATAAAACGATTAAAAAATATATGACATGTTTCCAACGTATTTACAAAACAAATAAGTATTGTACCAGCTATCTGATTCCCATAGTACTGAGCTTTGATTAGTTTGCGCAGTTTTATTTGACAGCCCTGTTGGTTCATTGGCAGTATGTCTATTCCAAGAGGTGAAGGGCGTGGGTTCGATTTCCACTAAGGATAAACATTTGTGTGGTATAAATAAAATGTTTGTTCTGTGTCTGGGTGTTCTGTATTTATTATAATATGAAAAAAAAAGTATTTAAGTATTCTATCAGTTACCTGACTTCCATAGTACAAGCTTTGCTTAGTTTGAGGTCAGATGACGCTGTGTGAAATGTCAAAAATGTAAGTTTGGGGCCAGATAGCGACGTGTGAAATGTTCTTCAATATTTTTTTGTAATGTGCTTGCAGCCGTCTCAATCGCTCCGTGTAGCGTTGTCCCCTTCGCTCACCTTATCTCGCTTCATAGACGTGAGCTCGTTCCGCAGCGTGGCGAGCTGGTTGGCGGCGGTGTGCTGCGCGCGCTGCAGCCGCGCGTGCTCGCGCTGCGCAGCCTGCAGTTTCCTCAACTCGCGAGACATAGTCGACACCCGCCTTTCGTACTCTTCACGCACTCGTTTCAGCTTCTCGCTCGGAGGAGATGCTTGGGTCGCTGTAAGAAGTTGGCATGACATTACCAAAATCGTAAGCAAGTGATGACATCAGTCACACGATTCTAAAGGTCACGCGATCAGCGGAGTCCTATAGAGGTCAAGCGATCGAGGTCACGTGGTCTAAATCACGCTGCCTAGGCAACGCGATCTGTGCTGTGGTACCGAGGTCATGCGATTTACGGTACGTTACCGAGATCATGCGATTTATGTCGGGCTGCCGAGGTCACGCGATTTACGGGTCACGCGTCTGATCGTTACTTTAAATACATACAAGTGATTTGGTATAACTGGAAGTAAATGATTTTTTAATAGTTTTACACTACTTTTTGTATGTAAACACTCACTCAATGAAGCCAGAACTTTGTCCCGCTCGTCGTTAGTGGCCTTGATCTGATGATGAAGCGTGTCCAGTCTCTGTTCGTAGTGTGTTCTGAGCGCTGCCAGTCTTCGTTGCGACACTTCTAATTGTTCAATGAGCCGCGCTTTGGTGTCGATGTCCTCGCTCAGAGCGGCTAGCTGGGCGGTCAGTGCGCGTTGACCTGATTTAGATATTTTAAAGTAAATTATTGTTGTACCCAATAAACAACACAAATTTGATTAATAATGCTTTAAATAAATATTCTAGAACATTTATCCAATCCAACAACAAAACTTTTACTATGGGAACCAAAAACTGACAAAATATTTATTAACTTTTTTTGTTTGTAAATACATACATAACACTCAGACAGAACAAACATTTATGCTCGTCATACAAATATGTTTGTCGTGAGTGAAAATCGAAGCCACGCCCTACAGCTCTGGTAGTAGATACACTACGAAACGAGCTCAGAGGTCAGTCAACATTAAAGGTTATATTTAGTCGCAAAAGTTTGTTTAACTACAGCTCGCCTGATGTGTTATTAAGTAACGGCAGCTTAAGCTCATTGTAGGGGTTTGAACCCACGCTCTTCGGCATGCGAACCGACCGCGCTAACCACTGAGCTATCATCGCTACAAATATTTCTTAATATAATCGAAAATTTTAATAGCGCAACAGGTAAAACAGATAAAAAAAAATTAAGCTCTATTCCAATGTTACCCACGTTTGGTTATTTGATGACAAAATAATGAACGAATATACGTTTACCTTTAGCTTCCTCGTCGTCGATGTCGGAGTGCGAGTCGTCGTCCTCGGGATCGGAGTCGTCCGCGCTCTCTCCCTCGGCCCTCTCTCTCTCGCCGATGGTGTCGGCTGCACTCGTCATGCTTTCACTCATGTTCAGTTTCCGTTGGAACTCTAACTCGCCCATGCTGCGGGCTAGTAGTTCTTTTTCCTGAAATTATACTTTAACATAATATACATATATTTTATTCACTTCTAACCGTAATAGCTGTGCCATCCGTTCTGCCCATCCAAAGGTCTGGAAGAAATCGCTCTAAGCGATAAGGTCGCCGTTGTTCTACCACATTAGTTTTAATGCTGTTTTTTTTTGTTTTTTATGTCATAATATGTCGATTGTTGGTGTACGTTTCATGTAAGTTGTATTCTAATTTAATTGATTTATTAGGGTTACTGTAAAAGTTTATTTTGCATTTGTTGTAAAGAAAAATTTTCTAATTCTACCCGCAAATCGTCATTGGATCTTAACCGTAATAATTTCGAGTTAGGTTTGTAGAAAATTTCATTTCAAAAAAACCTTACTACTAGTCAAGCTCTTTCATTTGATTCCCATATGAAGGGAACTGTGATAAAACATGTAATCCGCCATTTTGTGGCGGCGACCATCTTGGACCGATTGTCATCAAACATAGCTAAGTACACTCTCGACTAATTCACCTTTCAAACAATAAAAGTAAAATAAAAATCAGTTCATCCGTTCGGGAGCTACGATGCCACAGACACACACACACATACACACACAGATACGTCAAACTTATAACATCCCGTCGTTTTTGCATCGGGGGTTAAAAATGATGCGATGTGTTAGCGCGATAGCGCTTTTTTCATTCCAGCCTATGTGTGCTTTACCATCTTCGACCACACCTTCACTTAACATCAGGTGAGCTGTGGCCAAACACCTAGCCTGTCAATCATTAAAAAAAAAAACTTAAGTAATAAGTGTATCAACTGGCAACCTTATTGGTAAAAGCGATTTTATAGTAATTGTTGATGTTTTAAGAATTCGTGATTAATTTCATTCTTTCATCTCGCTCGCACAGCTTTGGAGTGAGAGAGAAGGATTCGGCGTTACCTTGTACAGCTCTCGCTTGGCGCCGTCTATGATCGACATGGGGTTGCTGGTGGATTCGTGGCGAGTTCGTGCCACCACCGCCTCGCGCTTCCTGCTCGCCTCCAACATCGCGTTTGATTCCATCAGCTGAGCTCGCAGGTCTTCTATCTCGCTTACGTAGCCCTGGTAAAAGAAAGAAGCATCAATTGTAAAAAAAGCTGACACAAAAACCTTCTAATATCACAAAGTCATACATATTATAATTATTATCTATTAAACATATTAGTTGTATAGACAATAGTTGTTGGCGAGGTAACGTTAGATTCATTTTCTTTTTCTAGGTTCTACAGTTATAAATAAATAAATAAATATAATTTGACATTACACACAGCGTCATCTCACCCCAAACTAAGCAAAGCTTGTGCTATGGAAGACTGATAACTGATAGGATACTTAAATACTTTTTTTTTGTAAATACATACATATAATACATACAGTACACCCAGACATAGAACAAACATTTTTTTATATCACAAAATGCTTGTCCTGGGTGGGAATCGAACCCGCGCCCTTCAGCTCTTGGAGCAGATATACTACCAAACCAATGAACCAACAGGGCTGTCAGTGTATATTTTGCCATTTGAGTTTTGATTTTATTAAATAACTAGCTGCGCTTGGTACCCGCTGTTCCCACGTGAACACGAAACTTTAAATAAAAAAAGCCTATGTTTTAACCCAGGGTATCAGCTACCTCCATAACAAATTTCATTAAAAATGGTCCATCCGTTTAAGCGTGAAGATGTAACAAACATACTTACACACTCACAAACTTTCGCCTTTAAAATTTTAGTGTGGTAAACTCTAATTAGAAAAAAATGTGCATACCAGAAATTTAAATGAACATATAACATAAGAACTCAGTCAACAATCAGGCTTATGGCAATATTTTTTTTTTTTTATGTGAAAAATAATGAGACGAACGAGACGCTCTCCTGATGGTAAGAGATAACGCTTGTCCATGACCATTGCAGTGATACACAGAACTCTGAGTAACAAAACAAAGTCCAGGGCATCACTGTTTTGGTGCTCATTACTTTGAGACTTTCGATGGTTAGTCTCAACAGCCCAGTAATTTCGCTAGCTGCAGTACCCTTCAAACCGGAACACAGTAATGTTTGCACACTACTGCTTGGCAGCAGAATATATTTAATATTATATTCAAAAAACATACCTGAACTAGGGAAGTCAAGGAGCAGTCATTACTGTCAGGGTTGCCATCTTTAGGCGCCCAAGTACCGAGCGCCTTTTCAGCTACCAGCTCGCTATTCCTAGCCGATAGCTGTTCTATGGTTCCTTGCATGGCCTTGACCCTTCTCCTGAGGGACTCCACCTCGGCTGTGAGGATAGCGTTCTCTTGGACAACGTCACTCCAGCCCTCTTCGCCGTTTTCGGCGATCATGCGTTTACCCTGCGGAATTGAAATGTGTAAGTATTATACCCAAATTGTTGCTCTACTTTTCCAATGTTCAGTTGTACAATATTGGAACACTATTGTGAATTAGAGTGAAGATATTTTAATTATGAAATCAAGTAACTACTCTGGCTTTGGATCTGCGTTGTTGAGTGTTCTATTCCATAACATCTCCGACACAGGGAATTTTCGAAAAATCCAGGGAGCTATAGTATAGTAGGAGCTACAAAACCGTCTGCAGGGCTAAGGAGTTCTCGACTTTTTCAGTTTAGGTGACCTGCAGTTGCGGAGCTAAGAATGTAAAGCTTTATTTACATTTATCAGTGCACCTTAATCGATTGGACATTAGACTTTTCTTAATTTACGTCGCTCAGTCCAGTTTCGCCTGTGCTTGTTTTATCCGGATTAATCAAACATAAATAATTTGGCATAACTAAAACAAGAATGTAATTTTTTGATTCGGTTGTTACTTTGAGAAAGCTCATTTTGAGTATTTAAGAGATATACCTATTTTTAGAATATTTATTCGCTTAAATGTCGTTTTAGTGATGATTTAATTTAAATATTTATTTAGCTAGACGATAATATTTAAATATCTATCCGAAATATTCTTTGATATCTAAAAATAAAACCCAACATAAACTTAAATCACAAATATCTGAAAGTAACCAGTTGCTAACACGTGTTTCACTTCTAAACCAGGCATCCTCAGGACGTGTTGACTCTTCGAAGACCCATCCCATCACGGCAAGAATAAGAAAGAATGTGCTAAAACTGAAATATGACAGTTTTCATAGTAAATGATGTGTTGGATTCAGAGCCTTTAGATTATTTATTTTTAGTTGTATTTTAAAGTGGTTTTCTATTTAGTTTCATTTCTGATAAACCCTTCCTTAAATCAGGATTCAATTTTGATAATACATCAAAACAAAAACTGCCACATAGTCTAAGACAGCTTCGCACCTGTTTAAACTCCTGCAATTCGAGCTGCAGCCTCGCCACCTCAGCCCGCAGTTGGTGAATAGTCCGAGAGCTGAGGTCCTGGTTGACCACGCATCGGTTCTTGATGTTGCGCGCTCGGTTCGCATACTTCAACGTGTTCAGAGTTTCCATAAAATCTCGGTCGCTTGGCGACACGCAGGCAATCATTACCGTATTGCTGTTACCTGAGAAATTCAATTTTATAAACTAAATATAAACATTGAACATTCAAAATGAACTTCCGCAAAGTAACGCCTGAATCAATCAATTAGTTAAACTTGTTTTTTAATGTGCAAAATTTAAGTATGTTTATGAGGAACGAGACGCTCTCTAGAAGGTATGAGATAACGTATATCTATTGCAGCGATACACATAACTCTGAATAGCAAAACAAAGTCTACATCGCTGCTTTGCCGCTCATAACTTTGAAAATTTCGATGGTTAGTCAACAGCCCTGTAATTTCACTAGTTGTAGTACCCTTCAAACCGGAACAGTAATGTTTACTCACTACTGCTTGGCGGCAGAATATCTGGTACTAAGGTGGTACCTACCTAGACGACCTCCTGTTAAGAAGATCTACAATCAACTAACAAATATTTATCAATCAAACAATCTAATCCAACCAATTGAATAAAAATAAAACTTCCGTTATATATAACCTTCAACTACTGAATCTTCCTATTTATTTTTGTTAATTCCATTGAAAATTTTATTGCTAGCTAAAGTAGCTGATTCAACAATCTCAAATTACTTGCCCGGGCGTGGAGGCGAGATAAGTACTGTCACATAAGTATTATTGATCGATCATTCAAGATTTATAATTGGCATGAAAAAAGAATCTGACAGTACTTACGTGAATTTCTCCACACATGGACTATACCAAGCTTATGCTAAGCGTCACTATCAATGAATTGGTTTTATTGTCGTCAGCAAATACTAAAGTACAATTTACAGATAGAAATATAAGAAATGAGCTTCAATATACCTCCCAAGGAGTCTTGCAACAGCCGCGTGAGTTTTGAGTCCCGGTACGGCACGTGAAGGACTTTTCTGGACTTGTCTCCGAGAGCCGAGATCACGTTGCCCAACGCTAGAAGACCGCAGTTAATTGATATTCCCTCGCGCGCTCGCTCGCCTGTCGCACCTAATACAAATGAAATTCTGTGTTGCATTATTTTTAATGTGTACCGAAACAGCGAACGCTAACCTATTTTGAATAAAAAAAAACAATAAAGAGTTAATCAATCAATCACTCTCAAGTTGAAAATCTACAACCAACCTCCTAACGGTGTGTTCCGGCAGCGTTACTTGTGAGCTAGTAGGTGTGGTTTACCACCTATGACCACACTGTCACTTAACATCAGGTAAACTGTAGTCAAACACAAAGCTCGTCAACCATAAAAAAAAGTTACTGAAGTTACAAATTTCTAACATTCTTTAAAACTTTATTTACCAGTCCGTTTCAGTCTTTCCGATCCAGCCAGATCAACAAAATGAAATTTGGCAGTCAATGTCTCGTACTGATCGGGTGACTCTGTATCTGCGTCCTTCTCTACCCCCTCCATATCGGCAGCCAACCGTCTCTGTCGGAGGAGGAGCGTGAAGACGGCGTGTGAGCGAGACGACGATGAGTTCATGTTTGTGGCTGCAGTCGTTCGAGCGAGAGCCCCAGCACGTAGCGCGCCGAGGGCTTCTTGTATACCTAAGAAACAAAAGAAATTTGATATTTTTTTTAATACAAATGGTCTTGCATTTGACCCGCCATCTTGCCTGAAAGCGAAGATGCGGTCTACAATAGAGCACGCTTGCCTAGAAGAAACCAATTCACTCACGAATTGAAAGCATACCCAGATTGTATCTAGCAGGGAACACCCACTCGGGCAGCAACTTCCAGTGCTTAGCAGTTCGCACGATGAAAGTGGAATCGAACCGTTTAGTTCAAGATTTTTCCAAAATCTCATGAATACTTTTTTGTAAATACATACAGAACACCCAGACAGAAAACAAACATTTGTTTTTATCACAAAATGCTTGTTCTGGGTGGGAATCGAACCCATGCCCTACAGCTCTTAAAGCAGGATATACTCTACCAATGAGACAACAGGGTTGTCAGGGCTATTCTAGTAATTTTTTTTGCTCTCCAGCAAAACAAATTACAATTACATTATTATTTTGTCTCCAACCATGATGTATTGCTTTGATCTAAACAAGGAACATAAAGGTCATATAGTTGTTAAAAGCTATATGAAAACTTTGCTATAATACTGACCTCTAACTGGTCGCATAGAAGCCCCAACAATTTTGACCCCGCCGCATCCATCTTCTGTTATCCTTAGAGCGCCCTGAAAACCAATTACAAAGTTACTAAGTAACAAATCAAAATACTTGATGGTAGATCTCCTTAGCAGGAGGTCGTCTAGGTAGGTACCACCACAGTACCAGATATTCTGCCACCAAGCAGTAGTGTGTAAGCATTACTGTGTTTTGGTTTGAAGGGTAACTGCAGCTAGCGAAATTACTGGGCTGTAACTGTTGAGACTAACCATCTAATGTCGTCAAAGCAGCGATGCTCTGAACTTTGTTTTATTACTCAAAGTTCTGTGTATTGCTGCAATGGTTTTGGACAGCCGTTATCTCTTAGCATAAGGAGAGCGTCTAGTTCGTCTCATTACTATTACATAAAAAAATAAAAATTACAAAGTTACTAAGCAACAAATCAAAATAGGAACATTTTTAATGAAAATGTTATAGTCCAAGAGCCCGCAATCAAACCTTCGTTATTTTATAAAACCTGAAAGTTTCATTGTGTATGCCCCTAAAACAGGTATAAACGATTCCCGACTATGAAGTTTGGGTTTGGTAACAAGTAGCAAAGATGTATAAAATTGCACCTGAAATTCGTTAAAGCATAAAGCCCAGTTTTTTTAATATATTTTATTTGGAATAACCACGTTGTCCATTGTCAGATACTTACTACAGTTGCAACCCCCTATCAGACACGTTTAAATTATAATGAATTATACTATGTAAAAGTAGTGAAATGAAATTACTACCTAAAATATTTTTTTTATATATTTTTTATTTTTACCTAATGATAAGTGAAGATGTAGTCGTAGATGATAAATATACCTAGTATAGAATGGTACTGGCTCTCAAGTAAACAATACTAAGCCTGGGATCTAAGGTTTCGTAATACCCGGAACTAAAATTAGAGTAGTTTGGCTTGTTATCTTATATCATACATGTACACAAACAACAACTGTAATCCATCACGTGTAAGGATTCATTACTTAAATTACAAAAGATATACACCATTCACAATCTTATTTCCAAGACATAAAGTTGAAAATATCTATGTATCTTTATATTAATCGTCTTCTTTGGATTTACCGTCTGTTATTGTTTTCCAGTGGTGCAGTATAAATACATGTAAAGTGATGTAAACAGCTGATTTAGTCATGAGACCACATCTTATGTAACGAGATGTGACTGTACAGTATTTTGTATAATGAATAAAAAATTATATGTAAGATATACCTTAGTACAGTTAGTGACAAAAGACTTTTACTGTTGTAGATTATGAATTATTTCAAAACCACTCTGTAGAGGCACATTGTCTTTGCTGAGAGTGGGCATTCCATACCTTGGTCGCCACTCGTAAGTTGTCCCATAGCCGCGCTAGGGTGCACTCTACTTTAACTATGTAATCTGTCCGTAATCTATGTGAATGAATAGAAATGGTGATCACCGAAAATATAGTTTCACTATCTACCCCCACCCGACAGTCAAAAGATAATAATTTGAGGGTTGACGATAAATCTCATTAGATGACGTCATAAATATGTACATCATTGAAATTTACATACAATCTTGCTTGGTGCGAAATTAACAATAAAATTAATGTACAAATATTGGAGAACATTTTACACAGCGCCACCTACGATTAGAACTATCTAATAGCACTTCTAAAATCTATTTCTAAAACTCAATTCATCCAATTTTGTCTGTGCTTGTACGTGAGCGTCGTAGTTACCTACTCCATGTTGAAACAGTAGAAGTTAGTTCTAAAAAGTGTATTGTTTGCGATTGCATGCAAATGAATTACTGTGCTAATAAGCTTATGACTACCTAAGGAACAATGCATTTACCAGAGAACTGAGTCAAGATGTTTTACTGCTATGTGAAAGGATCTAATGCTCACGGCCTACGGCCTTGCAAAGTTCGGGAACGAGGATTGCTGAGATCTAAGACTTCGTTTGTTGTATTTCTTATTTATTTAATTCTTTATTGCACACTTACAAAATAACAACAAAAGGAGGACTTAATGCTAAAGCATTTTCTGCCAGCCATCCCCACAGGAATAAGGTAAGGAAGGATAAAGTAGGGTTATAAGGTGAAATTTCCAAAAGTACTTTTGTGTGTCTAGATGCTTATAGGCCCGCTAGTTCAAGCTATGCATAGTGAGTGAGTGAGGCTGAAGCTACAGTAGGCAGCGATGCGACTATAGAAGCGAGACAAACTCGATATGGCCACATTATACGCAAAAATTCAATTCACATCTAATGAATTCGCTTCAATTTAAAAAAAAAGTTTCTATTGCGTAAACAAATCAAAGATCGCTTGCGATATGTGTGTACAGTGTAGTAATAAGCGTGACTTTTGTTTTGTTTTGTCGTGATTAACTGTTTGTTTGAGATAACACTTTATTTGTGACATAAAAAAAATATACAAACATGGATAAAAATCATTTGAAAAAATAAAGATATCTTTACGTCACAAGCTGTCCAGTCGTGTTATATTATGTTTTTATCGCTTACGTATTGCAGAGCGTACAGCGAACTTATGTAACCTCAGCCTGTGTTAGGAATGATTTAGACTACAAAGATTCTTAGATTCGTTCACGTACCTTGGCGAATGGGTCTTTGGCGGGGTCGAGTAAATCGACAATGTCTTCATTGTAGAGCTCTATAAACTGCGCTTGGACGGAGAACTCAGGGGGGAGCTGGCCCTGCGCGCGTGCAGTCTCCGCGCGATCATCGGCGCCCGTGAACAGGTCGCGGATGGCGCGGGGGATGATGCCCTTCCGTTCCTCGTCACCGTCCCCTTCGCCCTCCCACCCGCTGCCCATCGTATATGTCTTGCCGGACCCGGTCTGTGGACAATCGAAATTAGAGTGTTAATAAGACAAAGTGTCATATCTCGTACTTTTATACACAAACACGCGCACATACACCACAGACATTTAATTTTATATTACACTTGCGGACGCCTCGCAGTTTCACCCACGTAGTTCCCGTTCCCGTAGGAATACAGGAATAAAAAGTAGACTATGTCACCCGGGGATAGCGTAGCTTCCCAACGGTGGAACAATTTTTGAAATCGGTCCAGTAGTTTCGGAGCCTATTCCTTACAAACAAACGAACTATCAAATCTTTCCTCTTTATAATAGTATAGGTAGATGTATAAATTGTCTCCTTTTCCTTTGTTTTCTATGTTAGAAGTAAACTTAATTTTGAGATATTTAAAACCTTGCCGCACCGATATATAAACCTAGATTTTTTTTTTAATTTTGGTGGCCCCTGCGACACAAGTTCTTACATAGTGCAGGGTACACAAGTAATGCAAAAAAAGAGATCTCATGTCATATTGCTCAGAGATATAGCTCAGAGATATAGCTAAGTAATTCTTCCATTGAGTCATGTTCCATATCAGTTAGGCTTACTGAAGGACAATGACATACCTACTATATGATTTTCACGAATGCCGAGCCAAATTCACCAACGATCTAGAGCGTCATATTTCACTAAAAGTTCACTAAAACTGTTTTCACAGCGCATTGGATATCAATGATCGTTCTGGTCGAATAACCCTTCCACGTAAGTTTGTAAGCCGGTTCGCTAGTGGCACAAACGAGCCGTTCACTTTGCCAAATGAGCCAATTGTTCGTGGCTTAGAAAATATAAGTAGATGCTTCATTAATAAACAACTGAACGGTTCGAGACTTACTTAGCTACGAACTGTTTAGTTTATATTGATAACTAGCGGACGTAAGAAACGTAAACTAAGTAAAGAACCTTATAATTAATGCTATGGAGATTGAAGATGCAACATTCTTACTCATTTGTAAGGAAAATTTACAGCAAAGAAATTACACAAAAAGTCAAAGATTAAAATTTTTAAACAATTTAAAACAACACAAAGTAATGTGTTCACTTTCCTTGCGGAAGAAGTTTGTAATGTATTAATTACCGGCTAGTAGGGGGCGTGACACCGGTTCCCACGGTCACGGTGACCGATCACAACTCACTTTCTAAGCCACGCAGATTAGATCATAGAATATGCCGAGACAACTACAAAAAAAAGTAACCATTCCTTTTTCACGGAAAGAAATTATAGAAGTTTTTAAAAGAACATTATTCTAGTTCTCACACATAGCTAAATAATAATAATAATAAATATTACACACTTACACACAGCGCCATCTGGCCCCAAACTAAGCAGAGCTTGTGTGGTGGAAGTCAGATAACTGATAGAATACATAAATACCTTTTTTTTGTAAATACATACAGAATACCCAGACAATCAACAGTGGGAATCGAACCCACGCCCTGCAGCTCTTAAGGCAGATATACTACCAATAAGCCAACGGGGCGACCAAAATATGCCTCCGAAGTGACAAGTGTTCACAGACAGCGGAGTTGTCACCTCAGTAAGCAATTTAGCAATACTCGCGAATTGCGATAAGTTGAAGAGCATCACAAACTTATTAAACATTCTGAAGATATTCTCTTGAGATCGAAAGTTTGTTTATTTAAGAGACACGAAATTACAATAGAAAGACTTATACTGATATTCGAGTGACTGTTTTTTGGTCAGCTCCGGATCTATGACTTTTCTGATCCGGAGGATAACTGCACCGTCTCCTCTAGCCTTCGAGAGAAATTATTTGTTTTACAACCAATTTATCTATTAAGCCTTTGCAAGGTCAGCGTAGGTAGGTTGCTTGGTTCATCTTCGACCTCATCATCGCTTACCATCAGGTGAGTTGGTGGCTAATGTCAATTCATATTACTAAAATTATTTATTTATGATTTTTTTGACATTTTACTATACAATATTGACAATATAAGACAAATTTTATACATTGACATGTTTTAATATTAACATACTTTATTTTGACACGTTGTTTTTTTATTCATTGCCATGTTATAAAAAAAAACTATTTTAATTCATAATGCATTGGTGTTATTAATAAAATATTTTGCATTTGATATCACATTTTTCTAAGAAAATGTTAGTATATAAAAATCACTAGTAAAATTATAAAGCGCTAATCGTTAATTAACGAGAAAACCTTTAACCTACAATTTACTTGTTAATCGTTTGTAACAAGGAATATCGTGCGATGTAATTGTCGGTGTCTTGTACTGTTAGTAAGATTAGTCGCGCCACGACGGACTTTCTTCTTTCTCTTTGTTACAACTTTGTCTTATCCGATGGTTTGCGCTGACGTAAACAAATTCTACTGTTTGACCGATTTAATTATAGTTAACTAATTATTTTTGAGTTTTTGGCGGGAACGCGGAAAGAGTCGGGTCGCTCCATTGTATTTTTTACAAAACTAGTGTTTGAAATCGGTCCAGTAGTTTCGGAGCCTATTCAATACAAAAGAAGAAACAATCAAATATTTCATCTTTTTTTTTTTTTTTTTTTATGCCACAGGTGGCAAACAAGCTGACGGGTTGCCTGATGTTAAGCAATCACCGTCGCCTATAGACGTCGATATCTGCAATACCAGGGGTACCACAAATACGTTGCCGACCTTTTAAGATTCTATTAACATGCCTTTTGAAGAACCCAATGTTGTAACTCCGCGGGAATACGGAAGAAGGAAGATAGTATAGATAGATAGATAGACATAGAAACCAGAAAGAAATGTTCTCTTCTGAGTTTTCGGTATCTATATCCTCAGCACATTTTTTTTATTTACCGTGACACTAGGGCTTGTCACTTAGCCTTTACGAACTTACTTCGTTACTTTGCATTGTTGTGATATATGTATGTATTGTTCACGTGTTGTACATCCTGCAAATAGGTTGCCATCTAGTGATGGTTATCGAAAGATGGCTCTGCGAAAAGTTCTCATTGCAAAATGGGATGATACACAAATAATCTAATAAGTAAACGTCGATCAGTCGTCACGACTGGCATCAGAAATTGCAGGCACGCGCCGGCTCTGGCAATGGCAGACAGACGGACGCCGCAGCACTCATACATTTTGCAGCATTGCCTAGTTAAGGAGCACGTGCTATGTTTAATAACGATATAGTGATGATTGTTATGTTATTTAGTTTTCTATTATATTTCTAAAACAATGGTGCCGCATAAACGTAGATAATATTTTTTTCTTATTTAGGAAACGCAATATGGAGTACCGGGCGCGACGTGATTTTTTTTTATTTTTTGTGCTTAGTTAAAAGTTATTAAAAAACTTAAATAGTGACATTCATGCATATAATATTTGTAGGATAGTAAGAAGTAGGATAGGATGTTTTAGTACGTACGTAGGAATATCCAGTATTGTTGAATGACACTTTGGATTTTTCTGCCTAGTTATAGTACATAGTAACTGTCTTGATAGTTAATCGGTATCGTTTAGACAAGCGTGCTACCGTACCACATTTTCACTTACATCAGGTGAGATGTCAGTAAAATGTATGTCGGCCTATATTTAGTAAAAAAAATATTGTATAAACATTTTTGCCCTGTTGGTTCATTGGTAGAATGTCTGCTTCGATCCCACCCAGGACAAACTTTGTGGTACAAACAAATGTTTGTTCTGTGTCTGGATGTACTGTATGTATTTACAAAAAAAAAGTATTAAAGTATTCTATCAGTTATCTGACTTCCATAGTACAAGCTTTGCTTAGTTTGGGGTCAGATGGTAATGTCCTGCGATTTTTTTTTTACAAAATTATATTCGTGCATCAGTAATCAAATCTTACACTTGTTCGTACACTATGAACTACCTATTCTGTTGTGCGACATACAATACAATAGCTATTAAACATGCGGTAGGTCCAATAAGCAAGTAATGCAATCGATTGTCTTACCCGTATCGGGAGTGGCAAAGGTGTCGGCGGATCTCGTGTAGATTGGACTAGTGCCAAATGAACAACAGTGACTATTATAGTGTAACTAAAGAAAATAATAGAGCTTAGAACGTTTATCATACGCGCGTGGCATATACTTATAGTTAGTAGTGAAACTTTCAATTGTTTACTATTTTTTTAATGTAAATGTAATGAGACGAACAAAATGTTCTCACGATGATAAAGGAAACATTTAAATATATGAATGGCTCTGAATCTATTGGACCGAACTGAATATTTTTTTTTTTTTTTTTTTTTTTTATTGTTGACGGGCTAGTTGTTTGACCACAGCTCACCTGATGTTAAGTGAAGGTGTGGTCGAAGATGGTAAAGCACACCTAGCCTGGAATGGAATAGCCTGAATTCTTTCATCATGAGAATACTACATTATCACTGAATGACATAGACTATATTTATATTGTTAATCGAGTTTTGTTTTCCCGTGCGAAGCCGGGGCGAGCTGCTAGTGAAAAATAAAAAGCTACGAAAACATTAACAATCATTATCATGTTTTACAAAATTTCAAACAGCGTTCTGCGTTTGTGTAATATGACGAAAATGATGAAAAGATGTGCAAGGAAGTTAGTTTGTCAATTATCAAGTACGTATACATCACTGTGTGGTGTGTTGTGTGTGTGTGTGTGTGTTATGGACTGTTTAAATATAGACGAGGTCGATGGTGGAAAGCAAACGCTTCACAGTTACGTATGCAAGTACACAGAGGTCAAGGAGTATGTACAATTTTTTTCAGATTTTTACGTAATTTATTCGCGAGGTTGACAAACACCGAGAGGCGGCCAGAGCGCTCCTCTGAAGTTGGCTTGTCTGACATTGAGACTTACCAGCAAGAGGTTTTAGTGTCATACCCGTTGCACTCTACAGTCTACACTGAGGGCTTTATTTACTAAACATTTTCTTCTATAAATCCTGATTTCCTAAAATTGTTATAAAAAATTAAAATAAAATATCGTAGGACATTACACACAGCGCCATCTGACCCCAAACTAAGCAAAACTTGTACTATGGAAGTCAGATAACTAATAGAATACTTACTTTTTTTTTTGTTGTTGTAACTACATAGATACCTACTTATAATACATACAGAACACCCAGACACAGAACAAACATTTGTTTATGCTACAAAGTTTGTCCTGGGTGGGAATCAAGCTCACGCTCTACTACCAATGAACCAAAAGGGCAATTTTTGTTCTGTGTCTGGGTGTTCTGTATTTATTATAAGTATGTATTTACAAAAAAGTATTATCTGACCTCCATAGTAGAAGCTTTGCTTAGTTTTGGGGTCAGATGGCGGTGTGTGTAATATCCTACGATATTTATTTAAATGTTGTTTCGAGCACATGACATCTGTACATCCTAGCTAACGCCATTAAATCCAATAATGGCAATGCGAAATCGAACACACATTAAAATGCATCACCATTGCTTTAACGAACATTCAATTGAACAAGGATGGAATTAGAATAACAGCTATAGCCGTAAGTCCTGAGCCATTAAGCATTTGACTAAGTAGCAGGGTCGTAGCTACCGCCATATCAGCCGTATCAATGATACGGGGCCCCCGGGCTACAGGGGCCCCGAACGTGTGTAAGCAAAAATTTGTAAAATGTTATCCTCAATGTCACTTAATCTCGTGCTTCCCGGGGGAAAAACATAAAAAAAAAACTGTCATACGATCAACTGTCCATATAATCAATAAATATTTATTTTAATTTAATGCAAGCATTTTTGTTTCTTTTGTGAGAAATCTTTACCCTTCATTTGGGCCCCCCAACTAATTTTGATACTGGGCCTATCCAAGACACGCTACGCCACTGCTATGTAGTTAAGTACTTGCGCAGAAGCACCTTGTTTGGCTGATGTCATGTATGCGAAGCGAGGCGTCCGCTGCGGAAACGACCTTGTCAATTCATTTAGAATATCCTTAGATAAGATTAGCACGTCAATGTAGGTTAACTATAGAGAAATAAAACTGGTTTATTTATGTTAATACAGATGCAAATTAGGTGTGACACTGTAGTGTCTCCGCAAACCTACTTCGGTTGAGTAAGTACCTACTACCGTATCTCAAAACTACGCGAAGCGAATTTTGATTTTTTTACAGTAGAAATTGAACAATTCAACATATTTCCGTCTCATATATCACCGAGCTATTATCTCGATCAAGAAATCGGAAACATTTCGTGCTAGCCACATACCAGCATTCATTCATACATACATACCTATATAATTATGTATGTGTACAGTTCGTATTAAAGTAGAGTTTGAATATCCTTTATCCTTAAAAACGGAATAACTGCATACATTTGTAGATACATAAATAGTTTTATAGTAGAACTAGTTGGTGGATATTCTAAGCAGGATGTCATCTACGTGGGTACCACAGCAGTATTCGAGATTTTGCTACCGAGTAAGTAGTATCTATTGTGTTAACATTACTGTGACCCAATTTGAAGTATGCTGCAACTAGTAGAATTACTGAGCTATTGAGATTAACCATCGAATATCTTAAAGTAATAAGCGATGCCTTGGAATTTATTTTGTAACTCAAAGTTTTGGGTTAGTAGCGCTGCAATGCTCATGGATAAAGAAACAAAAACAAGAAGTAGTGTTATCTCAGTTCATTGTTGGTTCACCTCATAACGCATCACGACCGGTCGAAATGTCACAAGACGAGAAGGCAACGTTTACACAACTTGCCCGGGACAGGTAGCAGTGGCAATTATAAGTGAAATGTCAACAACAGAGGTAAACGTACGATAAACGATGCGCCTCAGGCCGACCTCCATTCCGTTTGTGACTTCAGTGACCCCATTGGAACTAGGGAATGATCTATGGTTTCAACGAATGTGTTCATCACATGCAAGCTTTGTCCTTTTAAAACTCAAACACGTCTAGATTTCCTTAGCAGGAGGTCGTCTAGGTAGACATCAACATTCTGCCACCAAGCAGTACTGTGTACACTTTACAAAATACAAATACAAAATATTTTTATTGTCACTATAAATGATGCCTTATAAATATCTGCTTTAACGTATTGCAGATGTCCTTAAATATGTACAAGTTAGGTAACAATAATATATAATTAGTTATACAAGAAAATAAAAACTATCCATATAATAATAAGAAACTTGAAGCTAACGATATAGTTGCTCAATGCCGTGTGTGTTAGTGTGTGTGTGGTTGTGTGTGTGTGTGTGCGTGTGTGTGTGTGTGTGTGTGTGTGTGTGTGTGTGTGTGTGTGCATATGTTCTTCAGTCTACTTTAATCAAAAGTGTTTCAAATGTGTCATATTCATATTTTTGAAATATTTTTACCGTGTTTAGGTTTGAACGGTACTGTAGCTATTGAGACTTACCATCGAACGTCAGAAAGTAATTAGCACTAAAGCAGCGGCGTCCGGGACTTTGTATTTAAAGTTCTGGGTTTCGTTCATTGGGAGAGCATTTCGTTCATCTCATTACTTTTATATAACAAGCTTAATTTCAAATGCCCACTAATAATATAATGTTTGTTTTTCAAAAAATATATAGCCAGTGTCTCTCGGGATGATGTAAGGATTCTAAGGATTTGGACGTATTTATACCTCTAAAATTTTACATTATACAAATAATAATAAAATAAAAAAGTAAAGTAAAGAAGTAAGTAAAACCTCACATACCTACATGTAAACATACATAAATGAACCCTGAAAACGTAACACTCCTTTTTTGACAGTCGTGTATAAAAAGTGTAGGTAACTCCGATTTTAGTCTGCATATGAACGATCTATATTAAAAAGTTTACCAAATTACACAATACTTGGAACATGCAGCAAGTCAAACTGTAATCTAAAAGAAAAATATTCTGTCTCATTTGACAAAATTCATTTCACTAAAAATTACTTTCTCTTGCAATAAATTTGTCTTAACATAAGAATATGTTTAGTGGCCAATAGAGTGTACAAATAAATTAGAAGAGGTTGTTGAATGATGATAAGCGAGATTTTTTTCTTATCTACTTGCACTACTTTCATTCGTCGTATCTATACTATTATAAAAAGGATAGATTTGTTTGTTTGTATTGAATAGGCTCCGAAACTACTGGACCTATTTCAAAAATTCTGTCTCGTTGGGAAGCTACACTATCTCCGGGTGACATAGGCTACTTTTTATCCCTGTATTCCTACGGGAACTACGCAGGTGAAAACGCGAGGTGTCCGCTAGTATAAAATATAATCGAATAGCCAGATTGCTAAGTTGAGAATGCGTTGATAAGCGGTATTACGATTCGGTAACAAAGCAGCTGGGCAGCTACGAAAGCTTCCTACTTCTAAACAGCATTACGCCGGTAAATGCCAGACAGTGAATGGGCCGATCAATACGCCAGGGTGTAGGTGGCAGGAAACGAGACGGAAACCACGCGCATACTTTAAAATATTATGGGTTTAACGTTATCTACATATATTACGTGAGACTTATATGGAATGAAGAATGGGTTTTCTCAAGAGCCAAAATTCAAATTAAAAACTGTAAGGCACTGCTAATAAAGTCGATAATAATTAATTATTTTAACGGTGTGTTCCGATAGCCTCATTTAAGATCCAGGCTAGGTGTGCTTTACCACCTTCGACCACACCGTCGCTTAACATCAGATGAGCTGTGGTCAAACGCCTAGTTTGTCAACCATAAAAAAAAACTATCTTTCACAGGATCTAGACCTTTTGATTTATAGATAAACTAGATATGCATAATATCTATTATATACCATGTATATAGAGTTTTAGATATGCTTTGCAATATCTCCCGGAGTTTTCGGAATAAATTACAAGACATAGTTAAAAGCAGACGTAAATGTACCTACATAGTAAGTAAGCATACACTTTACACTTTTCTTTAGGTTTTATACTTAACCTTAAACTAATCAAAGCTTGTACCTACTATGGAAACCAGATAACTTGACTTGACTTGACTTGATGCCTTGGACTTTGTTTTGTTACTCAAAGTTCTGTGAATCGCTGCAATGGTCGTGGACAGGCGTTATCTCTTACCATCAGGAGAGCGTATCGCTGGCATATACTTTTGGTAAACATCAGAAAGTGGTCAAACGCAAGTTAAAAAGACTATTTGTATGAGAGACAAGTTAACATTCGTAAAAACTAAAACAACAGCGGTCAGCGTTATCAGTACACTATCTCATATACCTGCTGCAAGCCCTGGTTATCTAAGCTAGATTAGTCGTGATGATGACAGCGAGATCTTATCAATGTTTGGCGCCTCTGACTCATTTGCATTATGTGACTTACCATAACAGTACGTAAAGTATGTTTGTGTGGTTTAGGTTTGTAGTTACAAAAGTTGCAAGTTCAAATTAAGCATATTTTTTTATTTTAAATTGCTCCAAAGCAAAATCCCACTAATATTATAAATGTGAAAGTTTAGATGGATGTTTGTTACTCTTTCACGCAAAAACTATAGTACGGATTTCGATGAAATTTGGTATGATGGTAGCCGATACTCTGGATTAACACATAGGCTACATTTTATTCCGAAAAAATGTAGCGGGTAACACCGCGGGGCGCAGCTAGTATAAAATCTGTGCTCAAGTGTGATTTAAGTTAAGTATCTTCTTTCATATACAATAACAAATAAGTATAAAATAAATAAATAATTTAAAGACATTTCCTAGCTTCAAAACTAAGCAAAGCGTATACTTATGGCAAACAGCTCGAATATTTACATACTTTTTGCTGTTGTTATTGCTGTCAATAGATAGAAATATTTAGAACGTCCAGAGACAGAGCAAAAATCTATGTCTGACACAAAAACTTTGTCCTGGAAATCGATCCCACGCCCTTTAGTTCAAGAAGCAGAGCTATTAACTACCAAATGGATGTATATAGTATAGTCAGCGACAGTTAAGAGTTAGTAATTCCTCTACAACATAACGTTTTATTCAGTTTTGTCACAAAAATGTGTGCCTTACTCATTACATATTTCGAAGTAACGCCTTCGCTTTATCAATAAAATACCTGTCATCACAATCCATCGGCCATTTTAATCATTGGTTTTTCCTATTGTGTAGAACTACTTGGTTATTATTGCGTACAGTTTTATGTAGGTTTATCTAAATGGTTAAGTCTTAAGATACAGATAGATATAAACTTTTTATGCACACTAAATTTAGGAAAAAATATACAGAAACAAAAGAGCCTTATGAGCTATTGGTGGCTAGAGCGCGGAGGTAAAGTTACTGACTAGTTACAGTCAGACGGGAGTATCTTGTCCAAAAAAAAACTTATAAATTGTATAAAAAAATTTCGTTTCAAATGTTAGCACAGTAATGTTTATTTTTAAATGTGAAATGTAATGAGACGAATAAGACGCTCTCCTGATGGTAAGAGATAACGCCTGTCCATGCCTATCCATTGCAGCGATACACAGAACTTTGAGTAACAAAACAAAGTTCGGGGCATCACTGCTTTGGCGCTCATTACTTTGAGACTTTCGACGGTTAGTCTCAACAGCCCAGTAATTTCGCTAGCTGCTTAGCAGCAGAATACCTAGTACTACGGTGCTAACTACCTAGACGACCTCATCCTAAGGAGATCTACCACCAAGTAAAAACGTATACGTTTTAGAACTAGATTAACGAGCAGTACCTACGTATAATATTTTTATGATGTTTACTTGCATACAGCTGATTAATTACGCAAACTCGTATGTAATTGAAACTATTTAAGGTAGTAACTAGCGCCCGACCGTATAAGGGCGGACGGCGCGCGCCTCTGATCCATATCTCAGCGCCAGCGCATACTCACACTGTACCGTATAACCAGAAGAGGTATTACCGTTTCCAACACAGCAGTAAGAAAAAAAAGCCATAGAAGTAGAAACTACAACGTCACTACAACTTAAACTGACTTGTCAAGCTAAACAAAGACTTAACTTGTTTACTAATACAAGTTACTGTATTCCGGTTTGAAGGGAAGGGAAATTACAGGGTTATTGTGACAAACCATCAAATGTCTCTAAGTATTGAACGATAAAGAGGCTATGCTTTTTTTTTCTTTGGTTTTGGCCTCGCGTTTTGAGCATTTGCCAGTGTCAAGTATTTATATGTTTTCAAGTTTCATAAGTTAAATAAATGTTCTCGTATCTTAAGTTATAGTCAAAGTCCAGTCTTGGTCAAGTACAGTCCGTGTCAATCAAGTCCAGTCATGCTTTAGTAAAGTAGTGGTGACTTTACTAAAAGCATCGATGGAGTTTTGGAAGCAACACAAAAAGTCATGTTTCACCACATTATATCATTTTCCCACACTCGCGCTTGTGATCCGGCACTTTATGAATAAAACACCACCATTTTTATGCATAAACACTCGACAAAACACTAGTTTTGGAAAAAATTATAGCATGGTGATAGGGTACTTTCTAGTACTCGGCTGGCTAGCTACCACCCTCAAGTTGAAAATCTGCCGCCAAGCATCTAACGGTGTATTCCGGCCGCCTCACTTGCGAGCCAGTTCCATTCCAGGCTAGAAGTGCTTTACCATCTTCGACCACACCTTCACTTAACATCAGGTTAGCTGTGGCCAAAAACCTAGCCTATCAACCATAAAAAAAAATACATCTGCTCTGGCATATGTTTTGTTACTCAAAAATTCGGCATACTAATATCGCTGCGATGGTAGTTGCGTAACTTTGAGTAACAAAATAAAGTCCAGGGCATCGCTACTTGGGCGCTTATGACTTTCGAGACATTAGATAGTTATATTTTTGGTTGATGATAAACGATGTTTTGTAAAGTTTAGTAGGAGTTTTTACTAAAAGCTAATCGACTTTCCGATGATTTTGATATGAACTTTGAGGTTTTTTTTTTATTCAAAATAGGTTCGCGTTTGACCACACTCTGCGTGATGTTAAGCAGTAGTGTGGTCTTAGTTGGAGCACGCTTACCTAGAAGAAACCTATTGACTTCTCTGTTCTTGTTGGAAGTCTAATACTACCGAGTAGCATAAATCTGTCAGCAAAGTATGTTTTAGTTATTGCAACTGCATATTTTTACATCTTTTATAAACAGACCACAAAGAATGTCGTTCGGAATAGTAACACAACATGATACAACTGTGTTTGGACATTATGTAACACAATACAAAGAACGCTTGTCTATAGTGCATTTTTATAATTTTCAACTATAATTAATGATGATAATAATAATAAATATAGCAGGACATTACACACAGCGACATCTGACCCCAAACTAAGCAAATCTTGTACTATGGAAGTCGGATAACTGATAGAATACTTAAATAGTTTTTTTTTGTAAACACATACTATTCATCTATGATATATCACTCACACACACACACACACACACACACACACTCACACACACACACACACACACACTCACACACTCACTCACACACACAAACTTGTTTTCATTTTTATATTTTATATAAATTTAGGTTAAGATTATTATGTATATACGAGCATGGAACGGAAGACACTAGACTTCGCGACACAGGTTTTCCTAGTGTGAAGTCTAGGGTACTTTACTCAATACTTAGTAATACCTAATTGTATACTTAATATACTAAGATAAGATGTTTTAATGTATTATAGGTATTAAGGGTCATGTAATATTAAATAAATAAATAAATAAATGTATACTATTATAAAGAGGAAAGTTTTGATTGTTTGTTTGTTTGTATTGAATAGGCTCCGAAAATACTGAACCGATTTCAAAAATGCTTTCACCATTGGGAAGCTACACTATCCCCGGGTGACGTAGGCTACTTTTTATTCCTGTATTCTCACGGGCACGGGAACTGCGCGGGCGAAATCGCGAGGCGTCCGCTTGTACATAATATTTTATTTTATATGGTAGAACCTACATTTAATATTTTGAAGGACACGTGGATAGATTAAAATGCATAATTTTTATTAGCATGAAATTGAGATTGTATCGAACGATTTCGATAAGATAACAAACTATAAAACGCGATATACTCGCAGCTACCGCGTTTTTCTAATCTTGACTTACATTTAACTTTGCGTACTATCTTTCGAAGAGTTGGAAAAAACTTAACTTAACCCGCTACAGTCTAGATTAATTTGTAGCCTGCTCACAATCCACTACAAAAAAACAGCTGTACCGATTTAGGTGATTCTTATTTTTTAATAGTCATGATACTTCGGATGAAGTTTATTTATTTCATAACACACAAAATAGAATGTAATCCTACTAATATCGCATATTATAAATGCGAAAGTTTGTGAGTATGGTATGTATGTTTGTTAGAGTATGTATGTTTGTTACTCTTTCACGCAAAAACTACTGAACGGATTTGAATGAAATTTGGTATGGCGGTAGCTGAGACCCCTGTATTACCGAATAGGCTACTTTTTATCCCGAAAACATGTAGCGGGTAACACTGCGGGGCGCAGCTAGTAACACAATAATTTCAATACTAATACACATTTGAACATACATATATGCGAGGGCGAAGGCCGAGCACTACCGCACCGGGTACGAAGTACCGGGAATTCGGCTAGTGCTAAATATAAAAAGCTTTGTCAACTTCATGTGAACGAAAATAGTTTTCTTTTGCAGTTTTGCAAAAGGCCGTAAGTTATTTTTTAATATAGACTGCGATAATACAATAAAATAACATTTTAGTGAATCACATAAAGAAAAATTACAAAAGAAATATACTACAGTACAGATAAGTACAAAAGACGGTCTCATTGCGAAAAGCGATTTCTAACAGACAATTCTCGGATGAACAATCGAAGTTATTTAAGTAATAGCTGCGCCTCGCGGTGTTACCTGTTGTTCCCACGTGAACACTACATTTGTTTGAGATAAAAAAGTAGCCTATGTGTTAATCCAGGCTGACAACTATCTCCATACCAAATTTCATGAAAATTGGTCCAGCCGTTTAAGTGTGAAGAAGTAACACAATTACACACAAACTTTTGCCTTTTTAATATTATAGTGTGATGATACTAATTTTGTTTTTTGAAATTATTTTACAATCAGCGGATATCCTACACATTTTTTTTAAAAAATGTAAATAAGTAATGAGATGAACGAGAACATAACCCTTTATCATTTCTAGTACGAAATGCTAATGACTTTTGAATATGAGAAGTTATTTGCAAAGCTAGTTTTCATCGGTTGTTCATCGAAATGATACTGACCTCTCAATTTTACTGAGGTCGTTACACTTAAACCGATGTTGGCCTTCACACAACCACTCGCAGACCACACAGGGATTTATCGATATTTTTTCTTAATTCATATATTAGCACACATTTAATATGTCTGCTCATTCAGATATTTATAAAATTATATCACCGAATAAGTATTATTCGAAATTTATATTATTTGGAATTGACACCGAGCAAGAAGATAAATTAGATACATTAATAGACATTTTTTTATATACACTTGAAAGCTTTTAATTTGTAATCTATAAAACGATGTTTTTTGCACTTGTACGTTAAATAGAGACGTACAAAAACGTATTTATATTGCTACGCCAAAATACATTGTGTAGGCGTCTTGTTATTCATTTTAAAATCTGGGAGTTATAAAAAATTGCTATATGGTTCTGTACAAATTTGTATTATATATCACGGGAATATTAGGTATTTCATTTTAAATCAGATCCGGCATATGCTTCATTGTATCACTGTGTAATTCTTCAATTTAAAATAAAATCCCCCGAAACTTGTACTGAATTGTAAGGTAATTGTAGCGATGATAGCTCAGTGGTTAGCGCGGTAGGTTCGCATGCCGAAGGGCGTGGGTTCAAACCCCAACAATGAGCTTGAGCTGCCGGTGAAGGAAAACATCGTGAGGAAACCATAGCATGGTGGTAGGGTACTATCTAGTACTCGGCTGGCTAGCTACCACCCTCAAGTTGAAAATCTGCCGCCAAGCATCTAACGGTGTGTTCCGGCAGCCTCACTTGAGAGCCAGTTCCATTCCAGACTAGGTGTGCTTTACCATCTTCAACCACGGCTTCACTTAACACATCAGGTGAGCTGTGGTCAAATATCTAGCCTGTCAACCATTAAAAAAAAAATCTCGGCTTTGTAAAAAATCTTCCATACATCGATTATACATACTATGTATAATTGTATACAGTATATGCCAAGATTATTTGGCTCAAATGCAAACCTAAGTTTACAATCGCAAAAAATGTACGACTGTACGTGTTTTCGGTTTTTTTCTCGTTCAAGTAATAAGCAAAGGTCATGACAACAGACGGATAATAAAGTAATACTATAAGAGTTCCCTTTTTTTCTTTTGAATTAGTGAACCTTAAAAATTGACGTGTTTTTTTTGAGGCAATACTGTCGTCGATTTTTTTAAGTATCTACATTTAAATTTGAACAAAATAATAAGCTTATTACTACAACGGAACACAAGATGCGAAAAAAATCAGCTTTTATGTCCTAATAATAAGACCAATCAAAGTCTAATAAACGGCAATGAAAAATACAGCAATATTTTTAGTAAGTTCAGGTCTGTCATTTGACGCCAAAATGTTACGTAGAACCTAATTTTTTTTTTCTTCTAATGATGTATCTGGTTGTTGTTAGATACCTCATTGTTATTACAATCTAGCCTAGTTAAGACTAATAAGTAATTTTAATATAACCTAAATTGCTGAGTAGAGTATAAACGAAGAATGCGTCCATACTGTCTTTATTAAGGGGAAGACACTTTGTTCATGTGTTCTATAACATGTAGTACTCACTGCACTGACATTACTAACTTAATACACTAACTCAAAAGGTTTTGTCCTTTTTAGTTTTCTTACTATATCCGTGTTGTCGAGGAGCTGGATAACGTCGACGTTCACATGTTGATGAAGTCTATTTTCATGAGCTTCAGCGTATTTTTTAATGATGGTTGCGACCATGTCCACTTTGAGGTCCCGACGGAGGTCGTCGTTTCTTATGTACGCAGGTGCGTTCAATATACCCCTGAGTACTTTGTTTTGAAATCCTTGTATCATCTGTGTATTGCTTTGGTTGGTACAGCCCCATAGCTGATACCATAAGTCCATATTGGCATGAGGACTTGTTTATACAAGAGTAGTTTGTTGTGCACTGATAACGAAGAGTGTTTACCAAGTAACCTACTCCAAGTAAGTTAAAAATAAATTATTAATGAATAACAAAAATAAAGTAATCGATATGATACTTCAAGATCAAGTACGAGGTAAACGCACTAAGATACAATCTTGTATCTATTCCGTATAATTGGGACCGGACTCTTGGTCTAAATTTGCTCACGGCACTTTTGACTCACGTTCAACGGGACTCATCATTTCATAGTTTATTTCGAGTTGATATACTAGTTGCGAGATGAAATGCTACAATATATATGTGTTACGTATACATTTATTAGATAATGCGAAGTTTATTATAATCGACGTAACAGGTAAAGTTCAAGTGCAAGGTGAACGTTCTTATAATCTAGTTTTTGAAGCGCATAATTGGACCTGGGGGGTTACTATGAGTTCTAAGTTCTAACTTCTATTCGAGATAGGTATTTAAAAGAAACTACGTGACTATAACTTCTAGTATCTCGCGCAATGTAATTAGACATATTATGGAATTATTTTACCGCCTCAGTTAAGGGCAGTGTCCATTCCATGCTACATGTGTTTGCCGTCGTCGATCACAACATAATTTAAGATCTATCGACAAACACCGAGTACACCGAGCATGCCAACAGGAGGCAGACAGGAGGTCATCTTGGTAGGTACCACTGCAGTGCCAAACATTCCGCCACCAAGCGGTTGTGTGTAAACATTACTGTGTTCCGGTGTGAAGGGTTCTGTAGCTAGCGAAATTACTGGGCTGTTGAGACTAACCATCAAAAGTCTCAAAGTAATGAGCGCCAAAGCAGCGATGATGCACTTTTTTGTTACTCAAAGTTCTGTGTATCGCTGCAATGGTTAGGCTCCAGCTCCAACCTTAACTGGGAAAGGTCCCAGGGGACCAGCGCGAAAGCGTCCCCGTAGCCCCGATACATAGATGCCAGGCAGAAACACCTCAGGGTTTTTAGTGGGTAGGCCGGCTAAATGGTGGAGAGTCCCACATAACCTAGATGGAGCTGAAGCTTAACCATTGCAGCGATACACAGAATTTTGAGTAACAAAAAAGTCCATCATCGCTGTCTTGGCGCTCATTACTGTGAGACTTTTGATGGTTATTCTCAAGTTAGTTAGCCCTGTAATTTTGCTTCCCCCGAACACGATGGTGTCCATTAAGGTAGCTTGCTATATCATAATGTAACTTAAAAAACTTTTTTTTTTTAATGATTAGCTGTTGGCCGCAGATGGCCTCTACAGCGTCACCGGACTGTGGCGAGCGCAAAGGGCGCTGAGCCTAGACTTAGAAAATCGTCTCATTACTTTTAGATAAAAACAAAAAACCGTGCAAATACAAGCACTAAATTGAAACAAACACGCACACAGTCAAAATTAGAAGTTTGAAGAACAAAGATGTTCTTCAACCGCTTGAGGAAATGAGACCGCAAACTAGGTACGTTCTAGATTGAAGATAAGTAGGTAGTCATTGAGTAAGGTGAATGCACTGGCACGCCAGAATCGGCCACGATTTGTCATAGTTGATTTACGAGTACGTTAAATGGATCAAGAGGTAGCGAACGAGAGAAATTTCGCAGAACGGTGACGGTAATTAACTTGAGGTTTAATTTTAGATAATAATTTACATCTCACATTTTTTTATTTCGGAGATAAAATAAATAACTATTTCTGCAACCATTCTCCAATCACTTTCATTTAATAAGATGGCGAGATTCAATGTTTGTTGTCCTAGATTCGCTGTTAGTCTGTGCCTGAGATATATTATCAAGTATAAGAAATAATTATCTACTTGAAATCGTCTATGAAGGACAATGCACACAGTTTATTTAGTGGAAAAACGTGGTCTGCGCAAGTGCGCATATGACTGGAAAATCCAGCAGAACAAGTTTTTTTTAAGTTGACAGGCTAGGTGTTTGACCACAGCTCACCTGGTGTTAAGTGACGGTATTGTCCAAGATGGTAAAGCCCACCAAGCCTGGAACGGAACAGGCTCTCAAGTGAGGCTGCCGGAACACACCGTTAGATGCTTAGCGGCAGATTTTCAACTTGAGGGTGCCAGCCGAGTACTACAACGTACCGTTCAAACCATACCACCATGCTATGGTTTGAATTCACGTCCTTCGGCGTATGAACTGGTCGTGCTAACCACTAAGCTATCATTACCACAAAAACCTACTACTAATATTACAAACTATTAGTACCTAATACAATTAAAAAAGTTTGTATTTATTTGTTACTTCTTCACGCTATAACGGCTTAACGGATTTGGATGAAATTTGGAAAGCGTATAGCCTAAATTCTCTATTAACACTTTTTCTCCCGATAAACCAAACAACAGCTAGTATTTCAATAGCTAACACAATTTTAATAACCTAACACGTGTAAAACAAAACAAAAATGTTTACACTGAACAACATCATAAAAATTATAAGTGGTTATAAATCCAACAAGATAGTAGAGTATCGTAGGTACGGTACCTATAATGTTCTAATGATTGCTCTGAGGCCAGGCAGCCACGTGGGCGCGAGGCGTCCGACGCCTGCGCACGGATCCGTTCAACTTTTATTGTTGTCATGCTCAAGTTATGCTCGTTGTTATGCTCATGCAAATCATAATCGGTGCTGTCATTGAACGTTTTTATAACTTAACATAATTAACTAGAGTGGGCGATGAACTATTCGGATAATTAGGCTGTGACGTTGGACTCATTAATGCATTTAAAGTAACGAGACGAGATGCTCTCCTTTATTACATACTAGCGGACGCCTCGCGGTACTACCCGTAGTTCCCGTTACCGTGGGAATACAGGGATAAAAAGTAACCTATGTCACCCGGGGATAGTGTAACTTCCCAACGGTGAAAGAATTTTTATAATCGGTGCAGTAGTTTCGGAGCCTATTCAATACAAACAAACAATTAATAAATCTTTCTTCTTTATAATAGTACTAGCGGACGCCTCGCGGTTTCACCAGCGTAGTTCCCGTTCCCATGGGAATACAGGGATTAAAAGTAACGCTGCTACTGAAATATAAACTTAAAAAACCATTCAGCAGTTTAGTCGTAAATGAGCAACAATAAGGAATAAGTTATTGGAAGATCATTAATGCATTGTGAAAACGATGTATGTTGTAAAACAAGATTACAATCTTTGCATTCAAAGAGGTACCTAACTGTTCAGTGTTCACACGTCGTGGCAGATAAACAAATGACAATATTATAACGATTTCAATCATTCTCAGTAGGAGTTGTGGGAATACCGCTAGGTCACAGTTCGGGGCGAACAGATAGATTTACATTAAAGTACGTACACCAATGGAATAGAAATAGACTTAAGAACCATTTGAAGATTCAGTTACCTAGCACATATTATTATAATAATATACAAATTTACAATTAAAAAATACAGATTCCATGACCCTTAGGCCAATAAACGTACTACGCCAATGAAACAGCGAGGTTTCGGAGTAAACGAAAATATCATCGATGTGTACAAAATTTTTAGATTTTTGTTGATTTTTTAAAAACCGCTCGATCGATTTCTATAAAATTTATATGGACCCACCTCTGAAGTATGATCTTCCAAGCATATAACAATCAATAAACAATTCAACAAATCCGTTCAGTAGTTTTGCGTGAAAGAGTAACAAACATCCATCCATCCATCCAAACTTTCACATTTATATTAGTGGGATAAAGTCGACTGTACGCTTGCGCTTCCTTATTCTTATTCAAACTAGGGGCGATAATTCCTGCACCGACGTCCAGCTGGGATGTTTTGTGCATCTCCTCCCAACCAGCATCCCGAGCCAACCCAGCTCCTTGAAGTAGGTATAGGAGCAAGGCTCTGGGCGTTTGCGTATTCTGTCGTGTATTTGTGATTTTTTTGTCATGTTCACATTTCGTGTTTCCAACTCCATAACGAGACGTTGAAAAATGATTCGGTTCGACCTCTGAATGATTTTGCAAAAAAATGTGATAAAAATAAGTCCAGGCTGCGTCATACTTACAACAATAGTCAATCAATCTGGCTATACATAGTGCTAGACATATGACGACGGCCGTACAATAGAGTTGGATACTAATGCTAACCTACTATGTACGTTTCTACGTGTCTTTAGTTTTCAAATTTATAGTTATGTTTATCGCCGGGCCTTAATCTTGTTGAGACATCGAAAGTCTCAAAGTAATCAGCGCCAAAGCAGTGATGCCCTGGACTTTGTTTTGCTACTCAAAGCTCTGTGTATCGCTGCAATGGTCATGGACAGGCGTTATCTCTCTCCATCTTACTTGATGGTAGATCTCCTTAGCAGGAGGTCGTCTAGGTAGGTACCACCGCAGTACCAGTTATTCTGCCGCTAAGCAGTAGTGTGTAAGCATTACTGTGTTCCGGTTTGAAGGGTACTGTATATAGCGAAATTACTGGGCTGTTGAGACTAACTCTATCAAAAGTCTCAAAGTAATGAGCGCCAAAGCAGTGATGCCCTGGACTTTGTTTTGTTACTTAAAGTTCTGTGTATCGCTGCGATGGTCATGGACAGGCGTTATCTCTTACCGAGATAACGCCTGTCCATGAGCGTCTCGTTCGTCTCATTACTTTTTGCATTAAAAAAATCACAAGCTTTTCCCTTTGTTTGATTAAATATATCTATTCTATAAATAAGTTTATCCATAAACGTCACTACGTAAAAGAACGGTTACAAAAGCGGTGTTTAACACACTAGTCAATTTACTCCGCATTCAAAGCTGTAAAGCAGTCTATTTCTAAAGACTATTTCTACAGATATTGTAACCGGCTCACAATACCTATTGAGTGCGAACATTTCTCGTATTCGACGAGTACGCAACGGTAAGATCGAGTTGGAAAGTCTAGCAGCTTCACAAACAGAGCTAGAACACTTGGATTTTGACAATCTTCCATCACTATAATTGCTAACATTCGATTAGTATTTTATTTACATTTATTTTTCTTATTAGTGTTACATCTCCCATCTGTTTCTTATGTCATCTATCGTGTTTTTCTATTCTTGGTTGCCTGGAAGAGATCGCTCTTAGCGATAAGGCCGCCACTTGTGTCACTATTTCATAAGGCTCTTATTGTTCTCTGTACTTTCGAGAATCAGGGCCCAGGGTTACAAAAACACGTGTATTTATCTAATAAAATTGATTAGGTGGTTAGCGGCAGATTTTCGCAGATACTAGCAGACGCCTCGCGGTTTCACCCGCGTAGTTCCGATTCCCATGAAGAATACAGGGATAAAAAGTAGCCTATGTCACCCGGGGATAGTGTATCTTAAAGAAAAGAAAAAGAAAAGTGTAAAGAATTTTTGAAATCGTTTCAGTAGTTTTTGAGTTTATTCGTTACAAACATCCAAAAATCCAAATCTTTCCCCTTTATAACATTAGTGTACACGGAAAAAAAAGAGTCAAAGAGGTTTCTTTCGATCAAAACATTTGGTTTGCTTGAACATATTTCTTTCAGTCAAAGAAATTGTTTTAAAATACAATAAATAAATAAATAATAAATATCGCAGGACATTACACACAGCGCCATCTGACCCCAAACTAAGCAAAGATTGTACTAATGATAGGATATTGAACTAAATTAGTAACTTTCTTGATTGAATATAGCAATATTACTTTAACCTGAACCAAAACATCGTTGTTTCAACACAATAAATCTTACTTGCCCGAAACTAACCCGAATTTTTGTTTTAATACTTTAATTTAGTTGTTACAAAAATGTATGGTATCGGATCAACTAATTTGATGATCTTATATGAAATAGAAGAAAAAGCTAAAGGAAAGTAATAAAATGTTACCTTAATGTTACATTTGATTAAACTAAAAATACATTTGTCTTGGTTCAAATACACAATGTTATTGTCATGAAGTTCTCGTTACTATTTTAAAGAGTGCTGATGCTCCAATACAATAAATTTAGTTTGTCTGAAAATATCCTTAATAATTCATCTTCAGTGAAAGCAGATAATTAGATTAAGCCGAAGTACTGACCATGTTAATGCAATGCAATGTGCTTCTTGACTCAGTTGGTTGAATTTATTGGAGCTCAATCCTTTAAAATGTCCATTATGTTAACCGCTTTTTGACAGCTCATACAACGTGGACGACATAACTTTGTAGAGCGTCTAGCAAAATAAATCTCAGACTAATTAATATGTTAACGAACTCGAACTCGAACGTGAATTCGAACTCACAAGTGAATTCGAACTTGAACTCGAAAGTGAACTCGAACTCGAACTCGAACGTGAATTCGAACTCGAACTCGAACGTGAACTCGAAAGTGAACTCGAACTCGAACGTGAACTCGAACTCGAACGTGAATTCGAACTCGAACTCGAAAGTGAACTCGAACTCGAACGTGAATTCGAACTCGAAAGTGAACTCGAACACGAACTCGAACGTGAATTCGAACTCGAAAGTGAACTCGAACTCGAACTCGAACGTGAATTCGAACTCGAACTCGAAAGTGAACTCGAACTCGAACGTGAATTCGAATTCGAACTCGAACGTGTATTCGAACTCGAACTCGAACGTGAATTCGAATTCGAACGTGAACTCAAACTCGAACGTGAACTTGAACTCGAACGTGAATTCGAACTCGAACGTGAATTCGAACTCGAAAGTGAACTCGAACTCGAACTCAAACGCGAACTCGAACATAAACTCGAACTCGAACGTAAACTCGAACTCGAACGTGAACTCGAACTCGAACTCGAGCGATTTTTTTGTTAGTTTATCGCCAGCTATACTATTCTTCATACCGCAGCACAATAATATTTATACACTATAGTATAGATGTAGATGAAGCACGTTCGTTGTGTTGGACATTTCATTTACTCTGTCGGAAAAATATAGAGTATAGAATGTATCGATAATAATCGAGTCTTTTTAAGCAAAGTTTGAATGATTTTTTTTTCTTTTGATAATTTGCCCCTTCGGGCAGGCTAAAGCTATAAAGCCATACTGCCTTGTCTTAAGTGTTATTTCTGCTGTATCTTAGCTATAATTATAGTCGAAGTCGTCTTTGTCAAGTCCAGTTCGTGTCAGTTAATTCCAGTCATGCTTTAGTAAAGTAGTGGCAACTTTATTATAAAGCTTCGATGGAGTTTTGGAAGCAACACGAAAACTCATGTTTCACCACATTATATCATGTTCCCACACTCGCGCTTGTAATTCGGCACTTTATGAATAAAACACCACCATTTTTATACATAAACACTCGACAAAACACTAGTTTTGGAAAAAAATACAACGGAGCGACACGACTCTTCCCGCGTTCCCGCCAAAAACCAAAAAAAAAAAGTTTGAATGAGTATTGAATCACAGCTGCATCACAATATTTCACATCACTACGCCATCCGCAACTCGAGACTGCGTGGTGGTGGGCGGTAATGTAACCGGCACATTTGCATGATTGCTCGGTGTAATGCTCGAATAAACCGGAGATAAATTGGTCGTGACACGCCAAGATTAAGCAGTTTCACGTCACGTCACCAGTCAGAAGAAAAAATAAGCAATTAAGTTTGGTAACACGAGTTGTTATTTATTGTCACGCTGTTTATTTTCGTTATGGTCACAGTCTGTGTTGAGTTCCGTTCTGCTTATAATTATGTTCTTTTTTATTTCATATTCGAATTATTCCTAAATATTTATTTTTGTAGCGATGATAGCTCAGTGGTTAGCGCGGTACGTTCGGATGCCGAAGGGCGTGGGTTCAAACCCCAAAAATGAGCTTGAGCTGCCGGTGAAGGAAAACATCGTGAGAAAACCATAGCATGGAGGTAGGGTACTTTCTAGTACTCGGCTGGCTAGCTACCACCCTCAAGTGGTAAAAATGCCAAGCACCTAATCCATTCCAGGCATCAGGTAAGCTGTGGTAAAGCGCCTATTCTCTCAACCAAAGGAAAAATTAACTGTCAAATATAAAAACGAGCTCAAAATGATCAAACAGGCATTCTCCAAATTGGTAAATCTTACTCGCTTGGTCATCTTACATTTAACTGACTGATCACGTAAATAAAGATATATTATTACCCATGATACCATTTAATCAATAATATACTAAAGTTCGTTAAATGTTTGTTAGATTTCAAACACTAATAATGCTAATCTCCTCAACTAGTTACTTAAAAAACTACCTAAATTCCGATTGATCAGACTTGTCAATCGTTAATCGATAAGTAGAAAATGTTATTTCTTGACTGACGTTTCAAATCCGGATTATCAAGTTTTTCCTGCGAAATTAATATATTAGTATCTGACACTAATATCAGTGGTTTTTAGAAGCGAATTGTCAAAAAACTACATTTTATATCAATATTCAGGCGTAGGTACAACTTTTTGTCATCAAAATTATATCACCTAACTGAGCTACAGTTGCAGACTTTGCAGCGAAGTGAGACAGACAAGTAGTCAACTGACTACTTAATATTTTATTGTTTGATTTAACATGAATTATAATTAAGCATTTGCACAGTATATGTAGATGGAACCTTGTCCCAGACCGAGTTTCTTTTTATTTATTTGCAATAAGCGCTGCAGTACACACACTTTTGACTAATACAAAGCCTGGAATTTGCTTTGTTATAGTCAAAGCACTGAATATTCTTGCAATGATCATGGGCAGGCGTCATCTCTAACCATTTTTGGCGTTTCGTTTGTCTCATTATTCTTTACCAAAAATATACATTTATAAAAAACGATGGCAAAACATTTTTAAGGTGATGTCTTACCGTAAACGAAAGCTAACTTGACCGTCGTTTACATGATAACACGCCTGCAAGGTCACCTTGGAACAGCAAGTAAACTAACAGTGGGTGAAACCGAGTAGTCGAAATCAAATTTAGTCGTTAGAAAATTAGATAATTAATGACGTCTCAAACGTAACAAACGCTCTATACTTACTGTCAAGAGGTTAAATCTGTGCGTCGGGTACCAAATTAACGCCTGTCATAGAAGTTATTTATGTCCTCACACATCAAAGTAGCGACACTTCCTCTAGCTTCCATCACAACATGTCATAAATTTTCAATTTGGTGCCTCGGCGCCACATCTGCCAACGATGAATATTCATCGAGTCCTCAACGGTAGACAAAGGAGCTGGAGAGAATGGGAATCATTGTAAACTGTCTTTTGTGTACAAAACTTTATAATTAAGCGTTATGGTGACGGCTAATGTGTTTTGTTGGTTACCATGGTTGAGGTTTATGAAGTACCTATATAATTATATATGTATATATGTACATATAAGCAGCCACGATGAGAATATTGTCAAGTAAATTCAGCAATGATATGGCGTTATATTGTGAGGCATTATATCTGCCCCCCGCCAAATTTTAATATAAAATATTACGACCGCTTTGTAGAGAGTGTATCTATCAGATTTTCAGCGACACTGGCCTAATTAGAAAATGAATCATGACTCAGCGTATCAAAGTTGTATTAAAGAAGGTTAAAACTTTTTAACGGTTAAAAAGTTTCGTCTCAAGTTTTGCGCGTCTATCTAGCTTTATTTTTAACCAGCTGCGCCCCGCCGTTTTACCCGCTACATGTTTTCGAGATAAAAAGCCTATGTGTTAATTCAGGGTCTCGGCTACATCCATACCAAATTTCATACAAATCCGTTCAGTAGCTTCTGCGTGAAAGAGTAACAAACATGCATCCATCCATCCAAACTCAATAGTGGGATATCGAGTGCTAAATTATCACATTTCGTTACAAAATGTTAGCGAAGTCATTCATGAGCCAGAATTCGACAGCTGATGAACATTAAAGGAGATGCCGTCGCGATGTTACACCAAGCAAGTGCTAACAAAGATCATCAATGTCCGTGCGATTCCAATTATTGTTTACACATAAATCGTGCGGTTTCCTACCTGTATGGGTATACATCTAGCGGAGTATAAGGTATGTTTGCTCGAGTAATTATGACCAGCTGTCGTGGCCTTCACGGTGTTTTAATAGAATTGTTGTCGTAACTTTATACGCGCTGTACAAGCTTAGGGTCTGTTGTTCAAGTGAGTGAGTTTACCTGAATACTGTGTCGGTTTAACTTGAAGTGATTTGAGAAACGATTCGCTATGTCTCCGATTTTGATCTTGCCCTAGACGGACCCTGTATCAAAATTTGTCGGGGGCCCTTCTACTCGACTTTCATTTCATAGTTCCACGAAGGTCATGTCCAATTATTCTTTCACAAACTTGTTAACAAACGTAATTAAGCCTAACTCTGGACGTCCGTTGCAGCGGCTAAGTAAGACGCTTACGAATTTTTATTTACACATGTTGGGGTCCAGTCCAGTTGAAGTGGCAGTGGGCAGGGCACATAGCACGCAGAACTGATGACCGATGGGGCTGCAAAGTTCTGGAGTGGAGACCACGGACCGGCAAGCGCAGCGTAGGACGTCCACCCACAAGGTGGACAGACGACCTAGTAAAGACCGCAGGAACGCGCTGGATGCGAGCCGCTTCCAACCGGTCTTTATGGAAGTCAATGGGGGAGGCCTATGTCCAGCAGTGGACGTCCTACGGCTGAAATGATGATGATGATGATGGGGTCCCTGTAGCACGGGCCCCGTATCATTGATACGGCTAATATGGCGGTAGCTACGCCCCTGAGGGACTCGATGGAGCATAAATGAAGTACACGTATACGGCAGTTGGCCATGGTTGGATGCGAAAAATGACCAGTGATTCAAGGTATATTAATTTGCAAACTGAATTACATAGTACCTCTGTATGTTAGTTTCCATTTACTTCTATAAAGGGCGCACTTTTTATGAATATGATTTACTTAGTACGTAAATCTTGCAAATTGATCCTAGCCCCTCTGAATAAATGGCGAGGCTTAGGAGAGACGTAAGTAATCAGCGCCAAAGCAGTGATGCCCTGCACTTTAGTTCTGTGTCTTGCACTCAAAGTTCTGTGTATCGCCGTAACAGTCATGGGCATGCGTTATATCTTACCATCAGGAGAGCGTCTCGCTCGACTCGTCTCAATACTTTATTCATGAAGCAAAAAAACGTTTAGCAGTATTTTTTCTTCCTTAGTTACCGGTATAAGCGGTAAGCATATATTAAGGATGATGTTATTAATTAATTGTCTTATGACTATTTGCGAACATATTAGACACAAAATGTTAGATGTCTCGAATAAACGGTTTACAATCAAAACTTAGAATTACGAACGATCTCCGTCTAGTTCGAAACCAAATATTACGACAACTGTCTACAACACGGTATTGATCTCCTTTCTCTTTTTAAAGTGTAATAAATCAAACTTGAAAGCACAATAAAAACACTTCAGAAAATGAAGAACCACGAGTTTATTCTGCTGTTGCCAGCAATACCTACTTCACCTGAGACAAAACTGCACATTTCTTTGACGGGTTAAAAATACGACACACTTGTAAAGAGGGATTTGAAGAGCCACAATTGCCATAAAAGTCCTTTGTTTCTTCGTGTTTCTGGAAAAATTGGGTCAGTGACGCACGATGACAACGAGTTTGGAAACAAGAAGTTTTAATAATCATGCCAGTTTGTATGTTCACTTATTTGATGACAGCTTGCCTCATAGAGTTTAAGTTAGTAAGAATAACTAGCCTGGAATGGGTGCTGTTTTTAGATTTGACAGCCCTGTTGGTTCATTGGTAGTATGTCTGCTCCAAGAGCTATAAGGCGCGGGTTCGATTCCCACCCAATGTTTGTTTTGTGTCTGCGTGTACTGTATGTATTTACAAAAAAAAAGTATTTAAGTATTCTATCAGTTATCTGTCTTCCATAGGACAAGCTTTGCTTAGTTTGGGGTCAGATGGCGCTGTGTGTAATGTCCTGTGTCCGGAGTACTAGAATAAATCCACTGTTATTTTAGGTACGGAAGTTAAACCCAAACTAAGCTATCGTAGAAAATTTCCTAGGGAATGAAGAATAATTATCTTTAAGAAATAATGACAGCCAACACAACGTATTCGCTACAAACTAGTGTTTTTCAACTAGGTCACTGTAATTAACGTATTAGTATATTTATGAAGAACGCCAACACAGTGTACTTCAATACATTGAAAACTAAATTTAAAAAAAATACAAAATGTCAAGTGTCACAGCAATTATAGGCGAAGACGGCATGTATTATAATCAAATATTCAGTCACAAAAGAAAATTATACAAGCACGTCTACTTAGGTAAATGTATATTTATAAGAAAAACGGTTTTCACTATTACTATAGATTTTAAAAATATGATACAAAAAGTAAAGTGGTTACTGACGCATGTACAAATCCAAATCGAGAAGCGTTTCTATTCGATGGCAGACTATTTACTAATTGCGGATTTATAGTAGACATAAAACTTAAAACATACAATGCTTCGCTTCCCTTGCTAATCTCTAAAAGCACACTACAGTATTAAACGTGACCACTGACCACTTATATCGCGATAATGCTAAGACTGCATTAACCTCATTCGATAAGTCTTTTGATGTATTTCCCTGAGAGTATAGCATTTCCAATTTAAATTTACCAGTTTCCATTATACAACAGACTTCCGGGGTTTACTTTGATGTAATTGAATTCCAGTATGTTATTTTTAAGTCATACCTACTGTTTAGATGACAAGATTTGATTTGAATGTTTAAGGTTAATTCTAATACGGACAAATCTATCTCAGCACTGTTCAACGTCTTCATCAGACATTTTTTTATGGTTTTGGGTCATTATCAATTTACTGGATCATTTAGTCTTGACTATGTCTGCAGAATTATTTAACATTGTTTTCTGTTGTTTGGTCTTATTTACTTGATAATTTTATGCACTTGACATTGGGAAATGATTGTGCGACGATATAATTTTATTGGGGGAAAAATCTGTTGTAAAGTGCTCTGAATAGTAGTAAAGTCAAAACTGCAGCAGTATGTATTCAAGTGTTGTATTACTAACCTGTCCATAAGCGAGGACAGTGGCATTGTATCCATCGAGGGCTGCCTCCACGAGTTTCCTTACGCAGGTGTCGTAAAGGTCTTGCTGGGCGGCGGAAGGTTCGAAGGCGTAGTCGAAGGTGAAAGCGCGCTCTGTGCCGAGTGCGATGCCACCCTCGCCGGCTGCGCCACCCGCCCGCGCACATATACCGCATCCTTCTACCTTCTCGCTCGGGGTCTGTGGTCGGATCCTGAAGACAAAACGAACATCGTTATACTCTACTCGAATACCTTATACATAAAATACTTGGGTTGTACTAAACCGTAAAGGGGCACTTAAACTAATCATTATAAACAACTTTTTTTATGGGTACAACTTCGTATTTTCAAAAAAATCTGATATTTTATAGAAAAAGTTCGTTGACCCTCGTATGGAGTGGCTGATTTATTTTTTAGGTATTTCAAAGTTTTGCTTTTAAAAAAGCAAGATACCTATATATCAGGTGAGATAGCGGTCAAACGTAAGTCTATTGCAACGCTGATTTTGTTCTTTACTCCTATATTTTCGTCAGAGTAATACTCATCGCCTCTGAATACTCATATTAAGAGGCTTTCGCAGTAAACATCTTTAACTCTCAGTTTCAGTGATGTGTGACCTATCTATATACAAGTTTGAGTCAAACCTTCGGCGAGCCAGTAAGGCTCACACTTAATTGTTTTAACTGTGACTCTTAATTGTGACTTCATAGTATAACAATAACTTTATGAGAGAAACAAACAAATCCATAAGAACTTCCCTTGGCGTTATTTGATAGATAAAACGGATAACGAGCAACTATCTATCACAGCGGCATCAGCAGTGAACTAATCGATTGTCAGGATAAATTGATAAACGATAAGATAGCTAAATATTTACCAGAACTGCCGAGATAAAATCAGACCTCAACTGAGTGCGACTGTGCACTTACAACGAATGCATTTATTTTAAAAATCGATATCTATATCATACTCTAAATAGTCGAAATTATCTGATGAATTGAAAAGATTATATCATATTCCGGATTGACATTACCATTAGACATTTCCGAACTAGCTAAAGATAAATAGCTCCCATTGCTTGCGAGCCAGCAATGAAAATTACGTTGCAATTTCTATATACACGTACACTTTCTCTAAACTAGAGAAATGTAATAGCATTCTCTGCCAATTACTTAATCTAGATCGGCTGTTTTATTGCAACGTTATCTTGCAAGAATCCATTTGTTCATCAATCAAACCCGACCTCTAACTAGTGGCTTGGAACAAAAACCGTCTACAAGTCTGTAAGCGCATTACCGAGTACAATGCACAATGGCGGCGATATTGTAAGTAAATGATGAAGCTGGAGGAACCGACTTATTGTTCCGGTGAGCTGGATAATAAGCAAGCACACCTAAACGATAAGCGACTACAAAACAAAAGCTACCAAGTACTCAACTTTGGATTTTTTTTGTGTTAGAGGTATACCGAATAGAATAAAGGACATATCTTAGTGCGTTTGACAAACATTCCCGCTTTGTAGACGCTTTGGGCGTATAGGTATGGTTGTTCAGTGCATTGTTCCGGTATGACAGTGTGTTGGCAGTTGGCACGGAACGATGCAGTGTGTACCTACGCCATGGCATGGAACGGTTGCATTCATATACCATTTTGAAGGGCCACGGTGAACTGACAGCTGTGCTGACAGTTCATTCATGCACCTACATTATGATGCGCGTCAATATATTACGCATTGTAGACAGCATACAGGGGTGATTAAATATAATTTTGAATAGGCTCCGGACATCAGCATTTTCACATAATGTCATAAAAGTAATTTTCTACGGAACCTTTTCGTATGTTATTTGTAATGTATGTCGTGTATGGTTGCAATGGACATGGAATGGTTACTTACCATCAGGTAAAATTTTCGTTTGTCTCATTACTTTTACATAAAAAAACGTATTGGCTGTTATGAATGTTTGACTCAGTAATTCCAAGTATTTATTTTTTTAAAAAAACGTAGTTTTTTTAAGTTGAGGATTTTTTCTTATTGTATAATTATTACTATACAATAATATTTTTTATTTTTTTCGTACTTGAACATGTGTTGTTTTGATGGAACAAAGGTCAAGGCGTTCGAGCAAGAATTTAATAACCTTCATGAATTCCCTTCTAACCAGTGTGCCGTATGGTGTAATGGTAAGCGGTGACATAGATTGGTCAGCATACCGCGACTCAATGAAAAACGGATGTTCTAATTTACCACTCCGAAGGGTCATGGAGTTGAAATACTAGAACCTTTGACCTGGAAGAGTGAAACATTTACACAAAAAATTCTCATCGAATTTAAGTTGTATGTAAAACGAAATATAGTTTTTTTTTATGCACGATTATTTTTACTAGATGATTAATTATATTTTCAGTAACGCAACAATCATGCTGCGAAACACTACCGCACATTTTCACACAGTAAATAAAGAAAAATTCGCAAATTTAATGCTACAGCCGTATACTTATATCCTTACTGATTATATAAATGCAAAATTGTTTCGTTGCTTTGTTTTTCTATATTATTATTTTTCTTTGGTTTTGGCGTCGCATTTTGAGCATTTGCCAATGTCAAGTGTTCTATATTTTCAAGTTTCATAAGTTAAATAAGTTGCATCGTAGGTATAGTTATAGTCAAAGTCCAGTCATGCTTTAGTAAAGTAGTGGTGACTTTTCCTATATTATAAACAAAGCAATAGCGGATTCAGTTTAGGGATCAATGACTCAGTTACTACGACGATCGTTCCTGCTGCTCTGCGGATCGCCTAGCGCGGTTCGCTGGCTTATTACGTCCTACCCTACATTACTGGACAAATACAACAAATAAAAAAAATAAAAAAAAACACAATGCTGCTTCCTAAAGCTTGTGGTAATTGTTAAATTATCTATTTCAGTGTAACTCAATTAACTTTTCGCAATTTCAATGTATAAGGAAAAACTTAAAATTCATTTCATTAGTTTTTAATATAAGTGTATGTTATACAGCCTGTAAAACGAAACCTAATTGTAAGTATGTTATTTCTAGGCTAAATGTACACTAGAAACGAACAAATGTAATAAATGTAAATAAGGAATTTTTGAAATTGAAAAAAATTGACTCAGTTCAGAAATAGCTTCTTTTTATTCTGAAAAAATAAACTGCGTTTGTCAAAACCATGAGATGCAGTTCATCATCATAGTCCTCAACATATTGTAGTCCATTGCTGGACATAGGTATCACCTAAGTAACGCCACTCAACCTGATTTTTGGCTTACATGTTACGCATATCGTCACTCTACCTAGTCTCAGGGCGTCCTACACTATGGTTGCCAATTCGCGGCCTCTATACTCTAGAATACGTCCACCCCAGCGGTTGTTGTTTCTGTAGCAAATATGGCCAGCCCACTGCCACTAATATCGATTTTAGTTCTCTGACGCATCACTTAGCATGCAAATTGCAGATGCATGGGGTGCAGCTAGTCTATACTATTATAAAGAGGAAAGATTTGTTTGTTTGTAACGAATAGGCTCCGAAACTACTGGACCGATACCAAAAATTCTTTCCCCGTTGAAAAGCTACACTATCTCCGGGTGACATAGGTGAGCTATGACCATCTAAAGCAAATCACTGAAAGAGGAAAAAACTTAACAACTAACACTAAAAACCACGATCACATAAAACTACTTACGAATGCGTAGTTTCGAATTTCATATCGCTTATTGTATTGCACAAGCTTCCAATTTCCACATATCGCGTTCGTTTCTTTGTTTTCCCTCCCTAAGCATGCAAGTTGAGTGCAAAGTGCACCGCAAATACTTGGCTTACTGTACCTAGACTTGAATGCTTATAATATTTGCGACTCGGAAAGGTTAATGAACGGCTTAGTACTTTGTGTATACTGCGCTGTGTTCACTGAAACCGCGGGAAAATTACCAAACTGACTAGGTTTAGTGTATGTTACAACACTTGTAGACGTGAGCACGACTTTAAATTTGCTTCCATTGTCGATTTACTTGGTCGTCGATCTCCTTAGCTGGAGGTCGTCTAGGTAACCACCATCGCATTACCAGATATTCTGCCACCAAACAGTAGTGTGCAAACATTACTGTGTTCCGGTTTGAAGGGTATTGCAGCTAGCGAAATTACTGGGCTGTTGACACTAACCATCTAATGTCTCAAAGTAATGAGGACCAAAGCAGCGACTCCGATGACTTTGTTTTGCTACTCAAAGTTCTGTATATCGCTGTAATGATCATGGACGGGCGTTATCTCTTACCAATAGGAGAGCGTCTCGTTCGTTCTCTTTATATTACAAAAAAAAAATCAAAGATTTTGTTATGTTGTGTAAGGACTTAAAAACTGAAGGATTTCTTAAAATGTTGCACAAAGCCGTGTCCACGACCGGCACACACCGATTTTGTTTTATAATCTACTAGCGGACGCCTCGCGGTTTCACCCGCGGAGTTTCCGTTCTCGTAGGAATACAGGGATAAAAAGCCTATGTCACCAGGGAATAGTGTACATTTCCAACGATGAAAGAATTTTTAAAATCGGTCCAGCAATTTTTGAGTTTATTCGTTACAAACATGCAAAAAACCAAAAATCCATATTCCCTCTTCATAATATTAGTGTAGATTACATCAGTCCTTTGCAACTTAAGCAAGAAAAATGCACCTTTCCATTTATGCGAAGTGCAATGACGTACACAGCGGTGCACCGCGCAGTCTGCCCGCCTGTTTGTGAATGCCAGTGAACATATTATGAGCGCAGGGGCTTTGCACTGTTTGCATTGCGTGCGTTATACAATGTGAAACATGAACATCCGCGCGACTCGCGACTTGCGGACCTTGCACTCATATCAATGGTAGGTATGTAATATGTATGTACTTCTACGTAGAATCTACAGAATCATTGCAGCAATGAAGATAAGTAATTACGAGTTCATCTTGAAGTGACGTATTTTAAGCTTAACTGTGTAAATATTATATAAACTACATTTATATTATACATAATATATAGTGCAATATTTTAAAAGTGAACATTTATAGCGTGTGATTGTGTAATTTCTTCAAAATGTAACGGTTTGAATTATACATATTAGCGAAGGTTTCAATTTAGATTATAAAAATACTAGCGGACGCCTCGCGGTTTCACCCGCGTAGTTCCCGTTTTTTTTGAAATACAGGGATAAAAAGTAGCCTATGTCACCCGGAGATAGTATAGCTTCCCAACGGTGAAAGAAATCGGTCCAGTAGTTTCGGAGCCTATTCAATACAAACAACACAATTTAAAATATAAAAATCTCGGGTGTTTCGTACACATTTCTGTTACCGCCTTAATAGCTCGAGAATAATACGGGTATTCCTTAACACACAACGCAAGGAATAAAATAAAACATATTAAAATATTATTATTTAACCCAAGTTACTTATATACAAATTAATTATTCGAAGCAAGTCACAAGCAAACACCATTACGGAGAAGCTATCCGGTCGTTTTTCAAGAAAATATAAGACTCCCGTTGTATTTGCAAAGAAAACCTCCCTATTTTCCTTGAGGCAAGGAAAACAGGCCGGGCGTACCGTTGTATGCCACTTATAACAGTAAGAATCAGGCCCTCACAAGATAAACTTGGTTGAAGATGAAACACGTCACAAACACCACTTCACTTTTCGAAATAAAATTGTTCAGGTAAGGTATTATTACAACCGCAACATCACATATTTTGCTGCCAAGCATTAGTATGCATTAGTATGTAGCTAAAAAATACGGCTATTGACACCAAATATCGAATGTGTCAAAGTAATGAGCGCCAAAGAAGCGATACCATAGACTTAAGTTTCTTTTACTCAATTCAATTCAATGTTCTGGTCATCAGTGCAATAGTTTTGCACCGGCGTTATCTTTTACCATTAGGAGAGCGTTTGTATTATTACTTTTACATGAAAAGGAAACAAAATGTCTTAAGAGTCCAAAGAGATGAGAAAAAATGCTGTATACTTTAGCTTTATGTCCTCCTGCTGTACATTTTATATAAATGTGTAATAAAGAATTAAATTTACTATTATATGTGTTTTTAAAGCGATGCTTAGTGGTTAGCGCAGTCGCTTCACAGGCTGTTGAGGTTCAATCCCCAACAATGAACCTTTTTTTTTTTGAAACGAAATCTGAGTCGAACGGTAAAAAATGGGATGCAGGCGTACATTAGGAGAGGTCAACGTTCAGCAGTGAACAGCAAAATCTAGATGATGATGACGGTTGAAGATCGAATATTTAAATTGTTCGTTTATACATAAGAATTCGCTTATATTCCGAGAATAACACTGTAGAATCGACGTCATTAATGACGTTTCAATAATTTAGTTAACCAAATAGTCCTTCGAGCAACGATGATACGGTACTACAATGGAAATACCGCCACAATAGACAGATTATACGACAACTAAACGACATAATAGCCGGATATTAAAGCAAATTGTGCCAATCGTACGAAAGTAGAGGCGGTAGACCTGTGTCGCCATTTAAATATCGTTAAGGCCGTACGAAAACGCCAAGGGCGATACGATTTTATAGGTTTTTGTTTATGATTGAGCAATGACTACGGCGGAAATGAGTTGAGGAACGGCTTGTTTGGTGACATGACTAAGTATTATTTTTCGGCAGAAATGAAGGTAGAATCAAAGGTCTCAAAGTAATGAGCGCCAAAGCAGTGATGCCCTGGACTTTATTTTGTTACTAAAAGTTCTGTGTATCGCTGCAATGGTCATGGATAGGCGTTATCTCTTACCATCAGGAGAGCGTCTCGTTCGTCTCATTACTTTTTACATAAAAAAAAGATTTTATTGAAACAATTTGCTATGAAAACGGTACACCATAGTATTTGGTGTTATGATGTAATGACATTAGGGTTGGCCGTTTCATCGATCAATTGTTGACTGCCCTGTTAGTTCATTTGGTAGAATATTTGCTTTCAGATTTCTAGGGCGTAGATTTGATTCCCACCTGGACAATAATTTATGTGACAATAAATGTTTGTTCGGTGTCTGAGTGGTCTGTGTGAAGTAAAAGTATTGTATAATTTAACTGGTTCCCATAGTACAAGATTTGCTTAGTTGGTTTGCTAGATGGCGTTGTTATTAACGTTGGCCTTATTGTCTAAGCATTTTGTTTAGAGAATAAAATGTCTTAAAACGAACGTGACGTTCTCTTGATGGTAAAAGATAATGATCATTGCAGCGATACACAGAACTTTGAGTAATATAACAAAGTCTAGGGGATCGCTGTTTTGGCGCTCATTAACAGCCCAGTAATTTCGCTAGCTGCAGTACCCTTCAAACCGCAACACAGTGATGTTTACACACTACTGCTTAGCGGCAGAATAACTGGTACTGCGGTGGTAAACTACTACTACTAAGCTACTTCACCGGCAGCTCGAGCATTTTACAATTGTGTCCGATGTAAAAGTTGTATTAAATGACGAGTGCGTACTAGGTATAGTGATTTTCAATTTTCAACATTTTATTTTCTTCAAGCTTATAATTCTGTATAAGACATCAAATAACTGACCTTGCTGTTTACACGGCCACTAAGAAAAACGGCATGTAAATGTAAACACCCATCTCTCCTTTAAAGCGCGTTGTTTTGCACATAATCGCCCACGGAGATCATGTGAATTGTGTAACAATTCGTTAAACAATTTGCAATAGGTGTAAAGTAGCCAAATGTGCCATCCAACATTTCCTTAAGTAATATTTGCGTACGTATTGGCACACCAATGTAGGGTTGCCACTTTGACGCTTTGACGATTTATTTGTTGTACGTTGTGTGATGATAGCTCAGTGGTTACTGCGGTCGGTTCACACGAGCTTGAGCTACCGGTGAAGGGAAACATCGCGAGGAAACCATAGCGTGGTGGTACGGTACTTCATAATACACGGCTGGCTAGCTACCACCTTCACGTTGAAAATATGACAGTGACACTTAAGAGACAGTTCCATCACAGGCTAGGTGTGTTTACCATTTTCAAGGACACTATCACTTAACATCACTCAAGCTGTGGTGAAACACCTAGCCTGTCAACAGTAAAAAAAAAACAGAAAGAACACAAAAGTGACTCAAATCAAGTATCTCATAGTTTTAAAAATTTTCATTCGTCATTGGTTTTACTTTTTTTTCACCAGAAGACGAAAATAGAATTGACGCTAAGGACTTTACATCGGTCTGGACGTAAGCATATACTAGACTTAAATACTTCTTGATTTTTAACTGACTTCAAAAAAGAGAAGTTTTTTTTTTTTTTTTATTCATTCAATATTTTTTGTACGTTTTTATTATTACTGTACCGTACATTAAAATAATGATTACTCATGCCTATAATAACAGTTATGCAGCGGTAAATGCACCTAATTACATTACAGCGAGGGGCGTCGCGACAACCCTCCATTAGATTGCCCATAAAGGCAATCTAGAACACGCGTAGGCTGAATGTTAAAATATTTCGCCTGCATCGCCCACCGCTCATCGACAGTGCTGCCGCCACGTGGGTCGATATAGGAAACTATAACCTTTAAAGTACTATAGATTATACAGATACATAAGTTAAAAAAGTAGGTATATGCAGGATACTGCGGTTGTCGAAAAGTTTGACTCAAAAAGAGGAAGCAAAGGAAAATGAGAGTACGTAAGTCTTTACACAAAACTAGTCACTGCATGTTTTATTTTATTACACTAATATTATAAAGGCAAAAGTTTGTGAGTGTGTTAATATGTTTGTTACCTCTTCACACTCAAACGGCTGCACCAATTTTGATGAAATTTGTTATCTAGGTAGGTGACACTCTGGATCGGCGCGCAGCTAGCAAGTTATTTTTTTTTTGTAAAATAGCACGACAAACAAAAGATAAAGACAAACACGGTCGTAACAGTCACTTTGTTACCAATCGACAACAGTAAAAAAATCTGTGTAAAAAATAGTGTAGCAATAAAATAAATTCAACGTTGTATATAGCAAAAAGAGCTGTGAAGTGTTGTTTAAAGTTTCTTTAATAAAATAGAGCTAAATGTAGCAAAAAGATGGAACGTTAAAGTGGCTAAGACGCCGACCATAATTATTCAGATTTATTTCTGAATCGACAATCGTTTGAAATAACAAAAACTTGAGAATTGGCACAATGCACGAACGTGCTATGGCCGAAGAAAAAAAGAGATCGTAATTCAATCTGTGAACACAGCCAAAATAAGGTTAAAAGCTTGGGTTGTACTAAGTTATTCTTTGGTACTAAGCCTAAAGATCATTATATTCATAACTATGAATAGTTTTGGTTCTAGTCACAACAATAAATGCGAAAAAAATGATTAAGTGTGTTCTATTGAAGAATATTTGGCCATATTTATCGAGCGGCTGTTTTTACACGATTACAAACTTGTGCTCATTGAAAAAGCTGTTCATAATGATGACTATACAACGACCCCCATTCGTATTATACTCGTGTATAACCCTTCAGTAACGGTATTAGTAAATTAAATGTATTCCCAAGTAATTTTAGCCTCTGAGATCAAAGATTTTAAAAGGATAAAGTTTGTAATCCTACTATTTTTTTTTTGCGGTTGACAGGCTAGGTGTTAGACCACAGCTAAGTTAAGGGTGGTCGAACATGGTAAGCACACCTAGCCTGTCAACTAGCCTAGTCATTATATGGATGGATGGATGGCTGGATGTTACTATTTTTAAATATGAATGGGACAATAACCTGTAACTTTGGTGTTATTAATAAAGAATTTGTATTTGTACTCGTTCACGCAAAAACTACTGAACGGATTTGGATGAAATTTGGTATAGAGGTAGAGATAGAGGTGAGACCCTAGATTAACTAAAAATTGAGCTCCGATCAACATAGATTAACACATAGGGTTCTTTTTATCGCAAAGAACGCGGGTAAAACCGCTTATATTTACTTTTTAGAGTTGTCTCTCTGTTATTCTTTCCTTTCCAAACTACATTACGTAGTTGTAAAAGGACAAATGCAAATATTTGTTGCTTGATTTGAATAAGTAAAATTAAACGGAATCCATAGACAGTGTTATTGAATACTTAATGCAGCAAATATACTCGTATTATGAACGACTATCTATTATTTAAAATTTACAAAAAATATTTCCTTTTTAGACACTTAAGTGTGTAACTTATTTGACATAAATTTACTTAGTTAAGTGACCATAAAAATAGTGACTCGAGCATAATATGAAACAAGTAATTAAATGCCGACATTTCGAGGCACGTGAAAACCCGGATGTTATTGATTTTCCACGCCTTGACTCGAAGCTGCATGATTTTAAATATTTTTACAGCCAATATGTTCTTTGATTTGTCGTATGAATACAATTTAACGTAAAATAAGGTGAATGAATTTATAACAAGCGTACACCAAGATGTTGTAGTCTATGTTATAAGTGACATAGTCGTAGGCATATTTCCGATTAGCATATTAAAATTAATCAGATTTCTTTTTATTCGTTTACAACTGGCATTGCTCAATACGACATTGGAGCTGTCCTGGGCTGTGGGCGGTCAAATTATAATTTGCCTCACAGATGCAGCTAGCTGCGTTTGTTTTCGTATGCCGAGATGGATTTCATGAGGCGCCTCTGTAGGGCTACCCCAATGATGAAATTTGGACTCTTTGTCTATCCTATAATTATGGTATTATTATAATGTTGACAGCCCTGATGGATGATTGGTTTAAGGAGAAACAGTTTGTGGTATAAACAAATGTTTATTCTGTGCTTGGGTGTCCTGTATATATTTACAACAAAAAAAAAGGATTCTATCAGTTATGTCACTTCCATAGTACAAGCTTTGCTTAGTTTGGGGGCAGATGGCGCTGTGTGTAATGTCCAACGATATTTATCATTATTGTCACCGGGATTTAATCGCGCACAAAAAACTATAAATTAGGTTTGTTTTGAGCATTTAATAATAAATATCTATACTATTATAAAGAGGAAAGATTTGTTTGTTTGTATTGAATAGGCTCCGAAACTACTGGACCGATTTCAAAAATTATTTCACCGTTGGGAAGCTCCACTATCCCCGGGTGACATAGGCTACTTTTTATCCCTGTATTCCTACGGGGACGGAAACTACGTGGGTGAAACCGCGTGGCGTCCACTAGTTAAACAATAAATAGCCGCTCCGGTAGCCCGCATTCAATGTGCATAGTATAGTGTTTACATTAGATTATACTTTTTTTTTGAGTATGGTGTTTATGAAGAGTTCTATGTATCTATTATTATAAAATTAAAATGCCATACATTAAATTTACATTCAAAAGAGTTCTGTCCGTACAGAAGTTTAGAACATTCACTATGGTACGGTTATGCAACATAGAATGGCAACCCTACGCATACCGGTGTACCATTTCGACTGTACGTATGTCGCGCTCTAAATGCATACTCAAACAATTTTATCATAGTGCAACACAAGACACTGTCGCCCAAAATAGTCGCAACGTAATAACACTGTATGTCTTTATTGCTAACTTACGGTACTATGTTACGGTTTATTTTGACCAACCTCGTGTGGGCTGTTCTGTAAACCCCTTTAGGTTTTTATCGAACTACATAGGGATTTTTTTTTAAATTCTTTTTTATTTATGGGACTTTTGTGGTAGCATGGCAGTCCCATCGTATTTTCTCACATGTAAAACACAACTAAAATAAAAAATTAACTACACACCACACAAACATATACTCACTCTCATACACACATTCACTTCCCCGCATACATACTAATCATAATATAAGTGGGTCCCTTGAGGCGACTTACACAGCTGAACAGCCCCCTGGCTGCGTCAGAACAGGGCTCGGAGAGCAGCCTGTTGAATCTACTAGCGTCTCTCTACATAGGGATGGCAATGATTTTGGAGTGCAACATAAATAAATAAATAATAAACATCGTAGGACTATACACACAGCGCCACCTGGCCCCAAACTAAGCAGAGCTTATGTGATGGAAGTATGATAACTGATAGAATACATAAATACTTTTTTTTTGTAAATGCATACTTATAATACATACAGAACACCCAGGCACAGAACAAACATTTGTTTATTCACAAAATGTTTTCCCTGAGTGGAAATCGAAGCCACGCCCTACAGCTTTCAAGACAGATATACTACCAATGAGCCAACGGGGCTGTCACATGATGTTATATTTGATGTAAGTATTATCATTAGTAGCAGTTTATTTTACCAAGTCTAATTGTTTATTATTTTTAATAGATTTTTTATGGTTGATAGGCTAGGTGTTGACCACAGCTCACCTGATGTTAAGTGTGGTCGAAGCTGATAAAGCACACCAAGCCTGAAATGGAACTGGTCCTCAAGTGAGGCTGCCGACTTTTTAAAAATCTATTATTTATATGATTTAAAAAAAGAGGATTTTAAGCACAGATATTAACTTTAAGCATTATTTGTAACTGTTTATAGCCCTTGGGCGTGTTACCATTGCGATGAAACCTATTGACCCCGGTCTAGTTTTAGTATTGTAAAATTCTTACATGTTAAAAATTGATCAGTTTTCAACACTTTGTCATACTCGCAACAGAGTAAATGCATTTCCGACGGACGCGCGGGCGGCGCCGTTAACTTGACCGACTCACAAGCGCCGGAACAACAATAAACATGTCACGTTTAATGTTGATACAAGACACTGTTTACAGCCCACATGATAACACTATACTGCCCGCGGTTTCAGATACACTGAATTAAAAAACCGGCCAACTGCCTCGGCCTAGCCTAACTAGTCGGCCTCGCGGACTAAGGGTTCCGTACCATTATCTATAAAAACGGCAAAAAAATCACGTTTGTTGTATGGGAGCCCCCTTAAATATTTATTTCATTCTGTTTTTTGTATTTGCTGTTACAGCGGCAACGGAAATACATCATCTGTGAAAATTTCAACTGACTAACTATCACGGTTCATGAGATACAGCCTGGTGACAGACGGACAGACAGACAGACAGCGGAGTCTTAGTAATAGGGTCCAGTTTTACCAATCCTGTTTTACGATTTATCGAGGCGCTTACCTGATGGTAAGAGATAACGCCTGTCCATGACCATTGCAGCGATACACAGAACTTTGAGTAGCAAAACAAAGTCCAGGGCATCGCTGCTTTGGCGCTCATTACTTTGAGATTAGATGGTTAGTCTCAACAGCCCAGTAATTTCGCTAGCTGCAGTACCCTTCAACCTGGAACACAGTAATGTTTGCACACTACTGCTTGGCGGCAGAATATCTGGTACTGCGGTGGTACCTACCTAGACAACCTCCTGCTAAGGAAATCTACCACCAAGTATATACGCGATAAGTGATAATGACACAGTGAGTAAGAGCACAGCTGTTTATATTATTCAACGGACGAAGTCACGGGACAGCGGTGTCTGCACAAGACGCATATGAATAGCCGAATTATGGAAGGAAGCTCGCGTAGTGGTTGCTAATGAATTTTTTGGGCTTTTGTTTATGATATGCTTACACGAAATTAATGTGTACTGGTGTTGACGGGTATTTCCGCTAAATCTATTTTATCATTCGTAGAACTATAGAGGTTACACAGAAATTCATTGCTCTGCCAAGCATAAATTAAACATCTAGTGGGTTATAAGTTTGGGGTATACTTAGCCGCAGCGGCGTCCTTAGCGGTTGCGAGGCCCGGGGCGAGAGATCATTGTGAGGCCCTCTTTTTTAGTTTTACTAAAAAAATTGTTGGAGTGCTCGAGTGGCCGTAACATGCTTGCACTAATAATGAAACCGTGCGTTCAGGGGGGGTTTTGTTAAGTAATACGATATATATCGAGATACACATACATATATGGTAAAGACTTTTTCTGCAATGACGCGGGGCCCCTACAAGAGCGGCTGAATTTGAATTTGAAATTTGAACTTGAATTTACGCTTCTTGACAGTTCTTATTTAAATATTAACTGGCTAGTAGTTTGACCGCAACTCACCTAATGTCAAGAAACGGTGTAGTCGAAATCGGTAACCTAGGCTGGAATGGAACTAGCTCTCAATTGAGGCTGCCGGAACACGATAATATCGATAATTGCTTGACGGCAGATTTCTAACTAGCCGGGTACTAGACAGTACCCATCCCACAAGAAAAACGTTTCTTTAACCAGCCGCTCTAACTCATTTGCGCCCTCTGGCGTGTGAACCGACCGCGCTAACCACTGAGCTATCATCGCTACATCTTCGAGAACATGTCTCAGATACGTTTTCATAAGGTAAGTAATATACACCAAAGCAGCGAAGCCCTGCCCCTGTACTAAAAGCCTATAGCGATACCTGTTAGACACTCAGGAAATAGCTAAGCGACCCCATTTCGTATATTAGGTTCGCAATCGCATAGGCCTTTTCGTGAGTGTCCAACAGATATCGAAATAAGAAGCTCGGAGTACGGGGGCTGGACTTTGCTTCGGCATTAAAATTACAAATGAATTATGCCCACAAATTCCACAAACCATACTTGGTTACGCGGGATTACAGAATTTTAATTATGCCCCCACGCTCGCGCTTTAACCGCTGTCTTCACGTGTGAAGTGCGCAGCGGCAGGTAGTGTAGGTACTGTGTTGTAACTATAAATAAATAATAAATATCGTAAGACATTACACACAGCACCATCTGACCCCAAACTAAGCAAAGCTTGTACTATGGAATTCAGATAACTGATAGATTACTTAAATCCTTTTTATTTTGTAAAATAAATACAGAACACCCAGACACAGAACAAACATTTGTTTATACCACAAAATGTTTATCCGGGATGGTAATCGAACTCACGCCCTTCAGATCTTGGAGCAGACATACTACCAATGAACTAACAGAGCTGTCGAACTCCTTAAAAAAGACTATCAGATATGGCTGTAGCATGTTTCTCTAGACGACGGACATATTTCATGACGTTATAATTTAGGTTTATATAGTACGAAAAAAAATAAAATAAAAAATATTTACGCCAGCATTAAAAAGATATTGGTGTTCAAATTTTGTCCCGGGACTACAAGACTTACGGTCACCAAAAACAGACGATCAGCTGGCGGCGCGACGCGCCTATCGTTCAAGTAGGCAAGTACAGCGGTCGTCGCCCGCCCGCCCCGCGCCGCGCGCTCGCTCGAGCAGACGCGATGTTTGTATGTACTTATCGGTTAGTTTAGTACAAGTGTAATACGTACCTTTCACCTAAATTTTCCTATTTTCCTTCATACTTCTAAGTGTAACGTCAAAAAGGAAAACTCAACGTCAAGTAGAGTTCATTGAACTTGTTGAGTTAGTACCGACCTAGCTTAGAACAGGCAAAAACATCTAATATCAGCTGTAGCTGTTTCTTGAGACAGTCCAATAGTTCGACTAAACGACGTACACGTATTCGTAATATGACCCGATAATCAAAATAATATCTCGTCTTCAGTAGGTAGGTATTCGCGCGGGATGTAATTTTGTCAAAGTACTCTTGTAGGTTCACTGGAGTCGGCTCGTTTTCCCTTCCTTGATAGGAAGTCGGCACTGTGAACTGTCTGAACATTCGAAGCCGTTGGAATCAGAGCCATCAGAGAATACGATGGGATATGCCTGTTCGGATATGTTTGCCGACGTCTATAGCACCTCTCACACTGTCATTGGCTAAAGCATACACACACACCATAATTATCCCAATACTCTTCGTTGGTGTATTGATAAAAGGCATCGTCACGATGAGCGATAAATAATAATCATCACTCGACGTGAGAGCGGCACGCGGAGCAGCGGCGGCGGGACGGTGCGACGTTCTTATCGCGCTGAACGCAGGTGGCGAACTGACTGCGTGACTTGTTGACCTTGTTGTTGACCCGAGAATCGCACGCACCCCCGCCCGAAACCCCTCAGACGCCGCCGCAGCCTTGCGCCTGCGCCGCGCGCCGTGTAGGCACAGATAGCTTACGCCCGGATTTGTTTATACCTACTAGCATTTGTTATGTGTCTGATTACATTAGTTTGTGGGACAATTTGGTCAAATTGTAAGGTATTGTTTTTATGACGTATTTGAGTCCAGTATCGCTTTCTGAACACCCCCTTGAAATATGTCCGTCGTCTAGAGAAACACCCTATATAATAAGTGAGAGTGCGGTTCGAGTCTGCCTTCATTGTACGAACCGCTAAACAATGGAATTTTCTGCCCGAATGGGTGTTCCCTGATAGATACAATCTGGGTGCGTTCAGGTCGCGAGTGAATCGGTTTCTTTTAGGCGAGCGTGCTCCACCGTAGGCCGCATCTTCGCTTTACATCAGGCGAGTTGGCGGCCAAACGCAAGCCAATAAGTAATAAAAAAAAAAGTAAAACACAAAAATGTGATAAAACTTCGTCAGTTTCAATAGTAAACCATATTTAGGTCAATCAATCAAGGAATCGACCCAACCCGCATGTTTACCGACAAAGTATTTTTATCGGGAGACAACCGTTAAGATTTATTACGTGTCTTAATAGCATGTAAAACGATTTTAATTAAAATAACCGTATTCGATGATAACGTTAGTTCTGGCGAATGTATTGAATTCGGCTGTGAATTTAATTCACAAACGAATAGCAACTGTTAATTTTTCAACGTATTACCGGTGGGCCTGACAAATAAGAGAAACTGCATACATTTGACAGCCCTATTGGCTTGGTAGTATATCTGCTTTGAAGTAGTAAGCTTGGAAGTATATTTTCTTTCTTTCTAAGTTTTTTTTTTTAATCTTTATTTTTTATAGAGGGTTTAGTCAAACATGACTATGCCACCCTCATTGGTCCTTTCTAAGAAAGAAAGAAAAAAGTTTTATTTTGCAACAAGCACAAAAACAAAAACAAACAAACAGAGACAGCCAAAAGTTACAAAATAGGGGCTCACCTCAGCATAATACTGGTCATACTAAGCGGTATGACCAGCGCTGGTAAACGACAGTAATGTAAATGACAGTCGGGTAGAAAGACCCCCCGACAAATTTTGATACAGGGCCCATCTAGGGCAAGCCACTTCACTGGCATAGGTATACCTACTTATCTTTTATACGGTTTATAGGCCAGACGGTTTCAGTAAATTATATATTGCCTAATGGTCTACCAATTCGACTTCATACTAACTTGTCCATTATTTATTGACCAAGGACGGCGGGAGACAAATTTGGAGTAGGTGGTGATCAATACCGGCTTGTAGGTCATGGATATTAAATAATGACATTTGTTTCAAATGACATTTTAATGTTCTAAATACAGAGTAGGTTTTTTGTAGTTTATTATTTTAATTTTTGCAATCAGGTTTCACTTTTCAAACTCAAGTACCTACCTACATTTGAGAACACTAAAATTGAAGTTTGTTTAGACTAAGTGGTCAGCCTTAGTGTCAGGATTTATATGACGTACAAGGGTCACAATAATTAATTTAACAGTTAAAGTTCAGTTCTAACGACTGGTATTCATAATTTAACGTGTAGCTTTCAGTTGTAAATAACACTCGCGGTCACTTCCTCGAAGATTAACTGGGTTGTCAGTTAGAGTTGAGGTTGGACCACAATAATCACTTACTACGCACAGCGTTATCGGTCGATTACCTCAATATTTAAACCGACGCATACATACGAACTTAGGATAGGGGTGATATTTGAACTATCATAAAAAAATTAACTATCCGCGGAGTATTAACGTTTTAAAAAGACGTCTAGAAACATCTCTATGGGGTCAGCAGCGCTTAACATAACGCGAACCGTCTGATCGTATGCCGCTCTTACTATTTAATAAATGAAACTTCTTAACTTTCCAAAACGTTGCTGAGCTACAACCCCCGCCCGTTATTTGTGGCCCGACGGTGTTCCTCAGTAGATACAATCTGGGTGCTTGCAAATCACGAGTTAATCGGTTTCTTCTGGGCAAGCGTGTTCCATCGTAGACCGCATCAGGCGAAATAGAGGTTAAAAAAAGTGTATGCACTTCATTTCGGCTAACTCTATTTTTGAATTGACACCCGAATTTTCACGTTTGAATCTGTCCGCTTGTTATAAACTACCGTTAGAAAGTCAGCCTCATAGTTGAATTCGAAAACCATATGAACGATTAAAAAATAATGCATTGTGTAAATCACTCGGACAGACGGCCTGTCCACACTTTCGCGACTTGTGGTGGCAGGCGCGGTAACAGTGAATTCTCCTCCATAGAGGCAAATCATGCGGTAGCAACAAGATTCGCGGCAGCCATCACGAGCACTGCCGCAGGCATACCATATCATGACTCATAGGGGTTATTCCGCAAACGCACCGTAGCGTATTGTATCGTACAGGTAACTAAATAGGTAAGTAATTAATATTTGCTCAACTGAGCGTTACCAGCCTTTATCTCAATGGATATCGCGGTCACGACGCCTGCTGTGTGCAACTATTATGGAAACAACTTTATCAAATACTTTTTTCACTACCTTATGTAATTACGTAAGAACTTCGTCCAAGCATGCGCTCTAGTAATAGCGAGTCATCATCACCATAATTTCAGCCGTAGGACGTCCACTGCTGGACATAGGCCTTCCCTATTAACTTCGATAAAGACCGGTTGGAAGCGGCTGGCATCCAGCGCGTTCCTGCGGTCTTTGTTAGGTCGTCTGTCCACCTTGTGGATGGACGTCCTACGCTGCGCTGGCCGGTCCGTGGTTTCCACTCCAGAACTTTGCAGCCCTATCGCCCATCAGTACAAGGAATACTCGGTAATAGCGAGTACGAATTCGGAGGTACCAGATTGTGAAGGTAAGACGGAAAGCCTTACTATATGGATTAGCGAAGGTAAGGTGAATAAAGCTAAGCATAGTATAGATATGTATGTATACGAGTAACTATATACGTTAAACGCAAAGCTGACAGTAGTTTTAAGCCAAAAGCCGAAGATCGGGCTGAGTTCTGTACCTACCTTATATGTAGGAATTTGACATTGTATTATTATTTATGGTTGACAGGCTAGGTGTTTGACTACAGCTTATTTGATGTTTAAGTGACTGTGTGGTCGGAAATTGTAAACACATATAGCCTGGAAAACCCCTACTACATGGTTTCCTTCACCGGCAGCTCAAGCTCTTTGTTAGGGTTCGAACTCATGCCTTTCGGTGTGTGAAGCGACCGCGCTAACCACTGAGCTATCATCGCTACAAATTTGACAATTTAATTTTATTGGCATGGTATTTGAATGTGACATTTTACTTCAAATTTAATGTTTAATTTTATGACATAAATGCGAACGATTAAGCCGTTTTTATTTCAATAAATAATTTAAATTTTGAAGTGCCCAGCGGCGAACAATGATGATTCCACAACGCTTTTCCCTTCCTTACAACGCAACATGATATTGACGAAGATTTTCGACCGTTTCTGCGAAACTCATGTAAGCTTCCACAATGATTCCTAGAAGCGAGTGCCTGAAACCTCTCAGATCTAAGCTAGCTAGCTGAGCATTTTATGGAGTTTATACCCAGCGAGCTAAAAGCATACGACAGCAATAAAAACCTCATAGCATCCTTCTTGTACTCGTACTATTATCAAGATTGCATCTCGTACAATGACACAATGCAAGATGCCATTAGATGCCGACAGAGCTATTACAGTAACGAATCGCACTGGAGACAAGTACAGTTTAATGACTTTTAAACTGATTACGACAACCGCCTGTCACACAATAGAAATTAATAAACGCGATGACGAACAGTTTCATATTCAGCGCAATAAAAAAGTAAAATTGTTTTTTTTTTCGTAAAAAATCGTTTTAAAAAAACGTCAATGTTTAACAGGACACACAGGAAACTGGTACAGAATTACGGTATACATTTTGGGGTCCTCAGTGCATTTAGCTACGTACGTATCTGCTCCTGTTTGGGATGCACCTTCCACAGACCAAGCCGAGATTTTGGCTTCTACAGATTTTGTTTCATGTCGTTGATGATTATTTAAATTACTAGTAAGCAATTGTTAACTGTTGTTGGTTTATTATTATCACATCTCTAATGATGGGCAAAGTTGAGGGCACAGGCACTGATAAAAAAAAGAGGGCAGAAGCCTTGATAGCACGACAGCTGCGAATAGATATATATATATAGATAATAATCACTAATATTGTAAATGTGAAAGTTTGTCTGTTTTTTACTTCTTGATGCTGTAATGGATTTGGATTACATATAACTTTTACAATATGAGTGTCTTCAAATCAAGAGTAAACAGGTTCCTTCTAGGTAAGTGTGTTCCATCCTAGACCGCATCGTTGCTTCACATCAGGCAGGATGTGGTCAAACGCGAACATAATCAATATAAAAAAATATATTTATAAATAAAGTTTTTATTCTCATCTATCATCATATCGCAGCTAATATAGCAAAAGATTGGTACAGTATTTGACAACCGATATCCACTATAAGTACCAGAAGAAAGTTGACGAGTCTTTTATCCCATTCAAAGGCGACAAAGAAGTTATTTTAGCGACGACAAATAAATACGAATACGTTTTCCATAAGCTAACTATAAGTCAAATTAGATCGACCTGAGCTGATAAAGTCATCGGTTCAGTAAAATTATTTGTATAGACAGGGGTTGGTTTGGTTTCCCTTGGGGAGAGTATCGACCATGACCTCACCCTTGCTTTTAACATCAAGGGTGAAAACGTGCACGTGGATTAAAAAGAACATGAATAATAGTGACGTGATAACGTTTATCTTTCAAAAACCAAGTACGCTATAGCGATGATAGCTCAGTGGTTAGCGCGGTAGGTTCGCATGCCGAAGGACGTGGGTTCAAACCCCAACAATGAGCTTTAGCTGCCGATGAAGGAAAACATCGCCAGGATACCATAGCATGGTGGTAGAGTACTTTCTAGTACTCGACTAGCTAGCTACCACCCTCAAGTTGGAAATCTGCCGTCAAGCATCTAACGGTGTGTTCCGGCAGCCTCACTTTAGAGGCAGTTCCATTCCAGGCTAGGTGTGCTTTACAACCTTCGACCACTCCGTCACTTAAAATCAGGTGAGCTGTGGTCAAACAACTAGCCTGTCAACACATAAAAAAACATTTAAAAAAAATGCTATTATAACATCGTCGTGGCATTGTAGACCATTGAAAATAAGTTTGAAATATGGCCAATTGTTATATTACAATTTGTATTGTGTAATTGTTTCGTTGAAAGAATTGTTATATTTTGTAATGCGTAACGCTACGGTAATATCGGTAACGTAATTTGCATGTTTCGTGTCGAAATAGGTGAGCACTCTTAGTACACACCTGTCCCGATTTTCTGATTTGGGTCTCGTTGGAACGCCTTGCGAGTCTTAAAGCTTCATAAAACACTTTAATACTTTACAGGTTTATTAAAACCGTATAAGATAATGGAGTGAGTTAACTATGCGTTTAGATAAATCAATTTAAGGTGGTTCGATTTCTATACAAACAATTTTTTTCCATTTATGGACAAATGGAGCATAGTTTTACAGTGAAATCACAGCTACTGGCATTTATTTTGGTCTTTATTGCGGTAAATCACAATTGCTTGAAATCACATTTGTCCATAAATGGAAAAAAATTGTCTGTAATGTATTGAAATCGAACCACCTTAAATACAAACTCTAACAAGTTTTTTTTTCTTTTTTCTTTTTAGTAAATAGTTACCTAGTTACTTATCGCCTATATGTAAAGCAAGATTTACTATTTAAAAGACTTGCCTATAGAGTAGAATGATTCGCTTATTTGGTACGCGCCGAAGGCTGCGAACCGCTGTCTAATCAACGAGAGCGAATTTCGGTATCTTTGTCTTTTGTTGAAACGCCGTCGTCTAGTAAGTATTACAAATCGGTGTAAATGGTGGTCAGGACAGAATAGAACCGAGGATAGGTCGCGGCATGTCCTCGTGGTGATTGGCTGCGATTTGATGCGGCATGGTTCAACAATATTGCGAAATGTCGCACCTTGTTACCTCTAGCCTCGCTTTTGGACTTAGGACATTAATTGACCATTACATAAAAGTATTTGTACCACAGAGATAAATAGAGATTCGCATTGACTAACAGTTTGATGACCACAAAACAATTGAGTATGTAGATAGATAGATAGAAACTTTTTATTGTGCACATCATAAACAGAAACAAGTACAGAGAACAAAAGAATCTCATAAGCATCTTGTAGGTATATGGTGTATTTTAATGCAGCTTTTTAATTTAACACACAATTACCAAAGTCGACAATTTATTTTGTAGCGATGATAGCTCAGTGGTAAGCGTCGTCGCATCACACAACGAAGGGTTTGACCCCACAAACCGTAACATTAATCAGATTTAATGAATCAATCAACAAAGAGCTTGAGCTGCCGGTGAAAGAAAACATAGTGAGCAAAATCTCAGGATGGTGGTAGGATACTTTCTAGTACTCAGGCGGCTAGCTAACGTTGAAAATCTGCCGCCATGTACCAAACGGTGTTTTCCAGCAGCCTCATTTGAAAGCCGGTTCAATTCCAAGGTGTGATTAACATCTTCGACCACACCGTCCCATAACATCAGATGAGCTGTGGTCAAACAGCCTGTCAACCATAAAACATAATTATTTCTTACATGCGTCGTGGCTGGTATGGCTGGCTGGTCGTCACTCATACGACTTATGCCGCGACGGTACCTACCTGTACCTGTACAAAATCTACAATATTTGGATATTACACCACATGGTGATTAGGTCATTTAGATATTACCGGTTAAGTTTTCTGTTATGCTTTTTATCTCCCGGCGACTAATTTAAATACGCAAACATTACAGTGACATCACTATTTCAAATACTTTTAAATGTGGAGATGACTCTACTCGACTCATACTGAAGATTATACAATAAATATCTACGTAATATTATGTATATGTATCAAATTTTATTTTTAACTCAATCTTTTAAAACAAGTAATAATGTTAACCTAACAAGTATGAGTCGAACAAGGGCATATTACACGCATCACACATGATTATATTTTACTAGCGGACGCCTTGCGGTTTCACCCGCGTAGTTACCGTTCCCGTGGGAATACAGGGATAAAAAGTAGCCTATGTCACCCGGGAATAGTGTAGCTATCCAACGGTGAAAGAATTTTTGAAATCGGTCCTGTAGTTTCGGTGCCTACTCAATACAAACAAACAAGCAATCAAATCTTTCCTCTTTATAATAGTATAGATAGATGACAACAAAATGAAAAGCGAATGTACCTGGAACTACAAAACTAAGAACTAAGTATACAACACGCGGCCTATCAATCTGAGTAATGATTCTGAAGATTATTTGGTCGTTCCGAGAGGTTTTTAATGATCGAATAAATAATTTAAATATAATTATCAATTTCGTATCGTGTACCTAATCGAGTTGAAAAGTAAATCGCGAAGTGTCGATAAACGTTTGTTCTATGTCTGGTTTTAATTTATAATTTAATTTTTTTTTTTTAAATACAAATCCTAGATACATGCGCTATCAAATATAAACTCAATATTATACTGTAGGTATACCTATTATTAATAAAGATTTATTTGTATTTTTGTATACCGATTTATATTTACAATTTTTTTTTATTAACTTAAAAATGTAGCATTCTTATTTTATACATCCAAATTCAATCTCTTGTGGTGTAGTAACAATGTAACCTAAGAGACCAATTCACTAATAAATAGCCTATTTCATTGGGATTCCAAAATGGCATAACACATGGTGTTCCTAGCTATCAAATAAGAAATTACTACTTTAAGCTGGATCAGAACCCTTTTTCAAAATTAACGTATTATTTTTAAATCAATTTAAAGAATTTATTTTAATAAATTATATTAATGTTACAACTATGGAATGTGTTGAAACCTGAAAATAAAATTAAATAGTAATTAAAATTACATTCATTTTAAAGTAAGTTTTTAAAATCACACGTGCCCTATATAGATCTTCTGATAAATGATCGTTCGATTTTCCGCGCATGACCAGCTTGATTTATTTTCTCCACTGTCCTTCGATATTTACATTATTTATAAAATAGTAGTCATCGCGTCACTTTCGATTGTATAAAAATATCACGACTCTACATTGATACCAGTCATGTTAGAAAAACATATATTATGCAGTCAGCGCGTTATATCGATATTTTAAAGTGTTTCACAAGGCCGTGATCTCATAGAATCTGTGCAATAAGTGCTCTCCACAGCGATAACATGAGTTAGCATGATGTTTTTGTTGAGTAGAATATTTTTTATAACGTTTTGAAGCGATGCGAGTGGGAGCCGTAGCGGCTTATAGAAAGCGGTGACTAATTATTTATTATTATTACAAACTAGAATTTATTTTTACACCAACAATAAAGTACCTGAGTAATAATTTAGGCCGACTATTTTCATTCATTACCGCGTCACGACATCGTACCACGTAGCGTTGACTGGTGACTTACTGACGGAGACTTCGGGGTCCGTTCCTCAATCTATAAGTATATTACAATATAGCTACGAAATTAAGAACTTTGGCGAGAAGTTCGAAAGATGATGTATTTGCATTATTCCGATAGTTCGTAGAAACGAAACGCGTAGGTAAGTCAGAAAGTTTCCACGATTGACATTTTGCCAAGTTCGTTAGGGATAAGATATTCCCGTAACTTATGGCAAATAACTAAATCACTCCGGTAAAGACAATCACATCACATGATTCAACGTTTCGTGCAGGTCAGGTGACCGGAATACATGTCAGTGTCTTATTAGGTAAAAACTTAGCATGACAATGCAGCCAGCATTCTGGATTCGTTTCCTTCCTTCCTTCTGTACGAAGTATCTTACCGAGCAGTAACTTTTGATAAACATGATTGTCTTATATTTTATAACTTTATGCTAATTTATCATGCAGCAATTTGACAAAGAGCTGAAGGAACCTGAGTTATTGTTCGTGAGCGTGACTTCCTGACGTTCCTTTTCACCCCTGATTTACAGAACCACGCGATACGGTCGTATAAGTGTAAAACCTTTTGTCGTGTGCACAGGAACGTATAAGGAATTAGTGTATAATTAGAGTGGATTGCATAGATTAGAATTATAGAAGTTCCATAACAAAGACTATAGGATAATCAGGAATGAAGGTTAAGAGGTTGAATTAACCATTAAGACAAGACATAAAGTCAGCAAAACTAAGGGTTAATATAGTTTATCATCAATGAGTTAATGATAATAAATATGTCAATAAGTGGAGAGAAATATCATATGAAAGTGTTGTAGTCTTAAACTTAAATTCTTGGTTAATGGTCTTTGCGAAGTGTTTGAAGTAATTTGAAAGGTGAGCATTAAAAATAATATTTTATTGCGAAGAATCAACATATTTTTTATTGCAATTCAAATTGGTCCCTATTACAATACCCTGAATGTATTATATGATATTTACGCATATTGTAAGTGTATTAAACACTTGTTAGTTTTCCTATCTTAAAGAAACTTGAAGCCCCGTTGGCTCATTGGTGGTATATCTGCCTTGAGAGCCGTAAGGCGTGGGTTCGATTCCCACTCAGGGCAAACATTTGTGAATAAACAAATGTTTGTTCTGTGTCTGGGTTTTCGGTATGTATTTACAAAAAAAAAAAGGATTTATGTATTCTATCAGTTATCTGACTTCCACCACACAAGCACTGCTTAGTTTGGGGGCAGATGGTGCTGTGTGTATAATCCTGCGATATATTTAAAAAATTTAAACTTTTGGTTATGCCTAGTACAGTTGCTTAAATGTATTTATAGTGCCACATAAATCTGTTATTAATAGAGGATCTCTATGCTGGAAACTCAGCGACAACTAAATTCTACAGTACACCATTAAGTTACTCTATCTTTCTCAATGAAATTACAATGATTGAATAAAGCAATTTAACAGCAGTGCAAAAATCAGTGGCCTTATCGCTCTATTATCTTTTCTTAGTAAATTTACTAATATGCCTAGGAAGGCATGCTTATTTTTTGCAAATTTTAAATTACTTATTAATTATACTGCGGCGGAATTTGCAGAAGACCTCAAAAGGCGCAAGTATAGTACCCTAGACAGTGGGTACATATTTGAGTCTTTTGGGGTTGAAACTTTGGGATCGGGAGCAAAAAATTTTTTTAAAGAATTGTCATCTCGTCTGGTCGACGTCACACGTGAACAAAACGCTGGCCTTTATTTTGCTCAGCGTTTGAGTATTGCCATACAACGCGGCAATGGGGCGCGTTTTGGGAACTATTCCCGTTGATAGCGGCCTTTTAGATTAGTTATTATTTTACATGTTACATTTGTCTTAGTTACTTTACTTATTTATACCTGTAAATAGTATTTATTTAAGTTATTTTATTTTGTTTTGTAAGAAACTTAATATTGTATGTATGATGTATAATTATACAAGGATAATGTATTTCTGTTCTTACAGGTGTATGAAGAATTGCAGGTCTGTAGGTCAAGTTTGCATAAATTATATTTGTGAGCATTGCTGATGATGCCTAAAGTAAACATTGATAATTGATAGCAAATTTGTTTAAAAAGAATGTAAATGTATATTTTACTACCGTGTTAAACAGACTTGAGCTTATTGTTATAGTATGTATAGACAATATCCTTTTTTGGACATTTTTTCAACAATTACTGAATTCACTTTCTTTTCTTCCTAGATACATCAGGTAGATCACCGTGGCAGGAGGTTGTCTATGTAAATAACAACACAGTATTGGATATTTTGATCCCAAGCAACTGATTGTAAATATTATTCTGCTCCAGCAAAACTACAGGGCTAATGAGACACCATTTATTATTATGGACTTAATTTTATTACTTAAAGTTGCAATTGTCACCAGCTGGTGCTAGTTTTTACCATTTATAGTTCTGAAAATATACCTAATTATTTCTTAACATAAAAAAATATAGATACCCTGACGTATAGCCTACAACAATATATTATGTATGTGCCTAAGCCCTACTAGTTACGTTGATTGGCTTTTGCCATTCATCTTACCTGACTGCGACACGGACACTGGACTCGTCTCCAGACATGGTTGCACACCCACCTGTACAAACATTCATAATGATTTGATGATTTATTTTAAACTAAATTTAACTACTGCACTAATGAGCTGTTAATATTGTAATTTTATTAATTTTCAATTAATGTTTACTTATTTACCTAGCATACCAACAGCTTTTGTTTTTAAGATTCAGTTTTATCTACTTCTACTCATGTTGTACTTAACATTTTTATCATCTTAGTAAATATGGAAAGCAGGTGGCTCAAGTTACAAGTAGGTGAGCAATAATTATCTAAATAACATTATATCACATCACAAATTCATCAAAATAGTCTTAATAATAAACAAAACTAGATTTTATTGAATAGAAAAGTAGTTTCGACCACAATAAGCCACTTTCGACAGAACAAGATAAGAATGCTTAGATAACGGATTGTTACGCGCTATTGATCAATACAAAACAAAAGCCATGTGGTACTTACAAAGGGCTTGGGAATCCTTAATTATAGCTTCACTAGATCACATTTCACACGGCGTCTGCGTCAAGACGACCCGCTAGATCGACGAGTAGGATTATTTACGAATATCTTTTACCATTACTTTGCGACAATTTCGTCCATTGTACTATTATTCTATGCAAACTTTACAATTCATCCGCAGCGTAAATACATTTCCTACGATTTATTTTATTCCTTGTACCGGATTTATTTACCGTTTGAAATTGAAAAGCGGAAATAATAAAAGCCGATTAAAAACACAAACCACAACACTGCACCGCGTCGCGGAACATTTGACAACTGACTGTCAGAAATAACTAGGAAAGTAGGAAAAAAACAACAGCTGACGAATGTCACTTTGACACCTTGCATGAATGTTGCTATAATAAAATGTTCTAATTAGCTATGAATTTTTATGGTTCTGTGTAGCGAAAGATAAAATACTAAGCCGTTATTTAATAATTATACCGCCGGATTTATTTATAATTGTGTAGATTTTTTATTGTTGTTGTTTATATACAAATCTAGGGAGTAAAAAAATATATGAAGTTGACCAAAATTCTACCATAAGTGTGAGTAACCGTTTATTTCCGTATATTCGTTCGTCCTGATTATTGTGTGTGTACTGTGAAATAACGCTGAAATTATTGAGATGTATGTCAAATGAGAAAATGGTATCCTTGTGACGTTCAAGTCATAATGGAAGAATAATCTCTTTCTTTCACTCAGTTCTTTCATAAAGAAATAATTGTGTTTAAAAGCGTTAATGCTCTGCATGAGCAGGCGGGTAAATTATACATAATATTATGAATAGATAAGTTTAGTGACTAATTTTTATTTATTTTATTTTATTTAATTGTATTTATGTTCCTTTACGTGCACAGTGTAGAACTTTCAGTTGGTAAAGGTAAGTGTATATTACATGCTCAAGTTTGGGTGTAATTGGCGTATAATCCAACGACGTTATATCTGAAGTACTGTTTTCTAATTTTTACACTTGATTGATACGAGTTTGTAATGAAATAGGGTGTTTAAGTATGCTAATAATCTACAGTTTTATTCAAGCAATGATTTTATGCTAATAATCTACAGTTTTGTTCAAGCAATTGTGATTTACCGCAAATAAAGACCAAAATAAATGCCAGTAGCTGTGATTTCACTGTTAAATTATGCTCCATTTGCCCAGAAATGGCAAACATTTATTTGTATTGAAATCGAATTACCTTAATCTGGTATTTATGTAAAGTTTTACTGAACAAAAAATTCATGATGCCCTCTTTATTTTCCATCATTTTTGGAACTATTTTAGTGTCGTGGCAACATTTTACAGAGCTACACTAGCGCCACTCTTATTTTGTATTGAAATTTAGAACTGTTATGACACGAAGGTAATATAACGGTCTTCGTGTTTTTAATATAATTGCATAGATGGCGCTTCTAAACACGCAACAATTCAATCTGTTGTCGAAATAATTTTCTAGATGGCAGAGATTCACAACGTAGTACTACCTTATTAAAACAATGACAAGATTACAGCCTATTTTAACCGCGGTCATATTTACAGTGAGGGCGATAGTAAAGACAATGAAATCATTACTTATTATCAGCCTTTAATCGCCCACTACTGAGCTCAACACAAACCTCATATCCCACATTCCGCTCATAAGCTAACCACATTTCGTAGGGTGGCAACCTAGTGCATAGTTACATATTACCAACTAGGTAATTCCACAAAGCGCTAGCGGATAAAAACAATTCTTGCCATCGATCATTAGGGGTTAAATTAAATTGCGTATTCTCTTATGGGCTTAGTACCTACTATCTCTACGCGTAACCACATGATCAGATGTGAATTTAGTGTACTAAAGTACTTACTACACGTGTTTTGCTCACTTCAGACTTCCTTCTTTACAAATGAGCTGTTCACCCCAGCGCTGTTAGTGAAAAAGGAGCACGTACCTATATTATGATTTTGATAGAAAGTAACTTGTACTTTTTCTTATTCATTTTACGATTTGTTTCTTTGCAGTGCGCTTTTAAGTTAATCGTAAACCGGATCCGGTTGACGATAATAAATAATTGATTACTAAACTCTATTCTTGAAAGGTAATTTCATTCAAGAATATAAATAGTGTAGTTATACAGTCTCAATAAGTTGGTCCGATGGCGGGTTGACGATTCACATACGGTCATGCGCCAACTTTTGGGTTATAAGCTTGGGATTTACTAAGCCGAAAGGAGGTTCTAATCATTATAAGAAACTTTTACTGTGTGCTACAAAACTCTGAATCGGTGACTAAATAAAGTCTGATTTTATTTTCACGATTTTACAGTTGTGCCCGTAATAAAAATTGTTCACATTATCACAATGATTAGTAAATCTTAGCACGTTCGAAGCTTAAAAACCTGTATACCTAACCTACCTGTATGTCCTTCATAAAGTTAGTTTTCTCACAAAATAGTTTTATAGCAAAAGACGAATAAGACGATCACCCAATGATAATCTAATAAGCAATCAAATATTATTACTGCAACAAAATACAAAAATAGTTATTAATAATAAAATTATTTTTACAAAATAATTATTATTCTAATATTTTTCACCCGACTACGACAAAACCAAAAGGAACGGTTATGTTATGAATGAGGTGTCAATCGATTCATTATTATGCTTCGGGTGATAAGTTTTTTTCCTTCAATAGTTGTTTTTTTTGTTAGCGGACCTTATAAATTCTAGATATTCCATCTACTAGTATGTAAGTATCATAAATACGCACTAATTGAATGTTTCGACAATCTCGTTACCCAATTTCTTCCCGAAGTGCTCTTCAGAGTTCTTAGCTCTGGATGTGATTCAATCAACATATCGCCGAGCCTGGCTCACTCTATATACCTACCACTCCCTCTCTATATCACTATCTATTGATACAAGTAAGTGCTTACTCTTAATATTTATTATGCAATATACATTCATATAGAATTGCTAGAAACACGGTTGTGTAGGGTTGTCACCGCATTGTCTTTTTACCTTGAGATTGCCTTTTAAGTTCTTCTTTTTTTAGACTTAGTTTTTGGCATCGCACATTTTGCACTTGCTAGTGTCAAGTATTTCGATTTTTTCAAGTATTTGTTAAAAATCGAGTTAAATTATTTAACTCGATTTTCAGTCAATAAAAGTAAGTCTTGGTCATGTCTGATCATGCTTTAGTAGTGGTAACTTTACTACCCTCACTTTATAAATAAAACACCACAATTTTTCTACATAAACTCGAAAAAACACAAGTTTTCGAAAATACGACACGACTTGAGTTGTAAGGCGTGGGTTCGATTCCCACTGAGGGCAAACTTTTATGTTTATTTTGTGTCTGCGTGTTCCGTCTGAAATATATTAGAAAAACGTGAATAGGTATAATGTAATTGAATAAATAAATATTGTATTACACACAGCGCCATCTGACCCCAAAACAAGCAAAGCTTGTACTATGGAAGCCTGATAACTTTTTTTTTGTTTTTTTTTTTATTTCAAAAGTCGTACGAAAAGACGTACGAGACGCTCTCCTGATGGTAAGAGATAACGCCTGTCCATGACCATCGCAGCGATACACAGAACTTTAAGTAACAAAACAAAGTCCAGGGCATCACTGCTTTGGCGCTCATTACTTTGAGACTTTTGATAGAGTTAGTCTCAACAGCAACAACAACAACTGATACTGACCTCCGATATTTATTTATTTAAAATAGTCAATCTACATTCTACACAGCTCGTGAGCTTCGACGAAAGTCCACTGTATTATTGAACAGAAAAATACCAAAGTGTGGCAACCCTACCCTCATAAAAGACTTCTTGCCGGTTTTTGCGACCTGTCCATAATGACATAATTATACCTAAGTGAAACGGTTTCAGATCAATTTGTATTTTATGGTCTTCGAGTCTCGGGATCATTGACACGGCAGGACTTTGTCTGATTGCTGTCTACGCTGCCTCAGATATTAATAACCATGTTATATACCCACTTACATAAGAAACCTGTACAGTAAACTTAGAACATGTAGCTAACTCGGCGGATTTAATTATTTCCGTGGCCGTAAAGTGAACAAGTAGCAACCGATACCGATACCGCCATTTTTCTACCACGCTCACGATGGTAGAAAGGTGAGAAATTATTTTGATGTGGAAAGCTTTCAACCTTTTTGTAGGCTGGGATTAAAATGCAACTGATAACATCGATGAGGAGTTACTTTTAATGTAAAACTAGCTACCCTCAGTGGATTCAGCCGCATATACCTTATATTTATCAAGAGTATATGTTAGCTCTAATCTATATTTCATCCAAATTCGTTCAGCCGTTACAGCTTAAAAATTAATAAAAATACAAACATAGTAATTAAAATTAACTATATATTAACCATAAGGTTACATTAGAAAAGTTAATATGGTCGTCCACCTGGGAACAAATGATTTTTCGTTCATATTTTTTTTCTTTGTCAATTTTCCTTTTTATCGTTTATTCTGTTAATCGAGACAGAGACAAATCCAACAAATCAACAACCATGAAAATCGGTTCAGCAGTTCTCGACTTACAAGTGTTGTAACAAACCCGACTTTGTTTTATATAGGTATATAGATTATTGTATTAAACATATAATATACAGAGTTATAAGCTTGCTTCGAAATGGGGTTATTCACGTAAAGAAAATCAGCTACTCGATACATACGGTCAAAGTTTAACGAACTGTCTCTATTGATTAGCTGATTTTTAACTCGCGGTTTCAATGTTTTGTTCATAGTAGGCATAGCTTGTTCACAATGATTAGGTAGGTATTGGTGTAAACAAAAGAAAAATAGATAGAAACTCACTAGTCATTATTGTGTTAGTACAAGAAACAGAAAAAAGTACAGAAAACAAAAGAATCAAAAAAAGAAAAATGTAGGTAATAAAAAGTCAAATTAAATTAATTTCAATTAAAACTATTTAAAGTCTCCATTGTATTTATAACTTGACTTGTATATGTTTAAATATTAAACTAAAAATTAAATTAACTAAATAGAAAAAATAAAAAAAGTTTTTCGCTCAATGACCCATTTTCGGTCTATTACCCCAAGCTGAATAATAATAAGAATTTATACGTTATAATAGTCCGTTCAAAAATTTTAACCGATAGATGGTTCATCCAAGAAAAAAAAAATATCTCGATTTCATGAAGACGTGACGTTAGTCTTCCTAGACTATAAAAAAAACATTACGAAAGGTTAAGCCCCGTTGTACCTAAATAAAAAATAAGGTCACAACAATGTCACGCAATGGTGGTCACAGTTCGATGCGAACAACTAGTTTACTAAAGTATGTGGAATGTAGAGACAACAAACCATAATATAAATCTAGACCAGAAATAGATTTCGAAGAATTCCTAATCACCAAATACAGCAATTTAAATTCCAAACGGCTTACAATGATCATTATCGCAAAATCACCTTATTTATGAAACGATCTGGCTGTTCTGACAAGACCCGCGATTAAAATCGAGTCTTTTCTCTACAATAATTGGGCAGTGATAATATTTATCAAGTTACAGAAGAAAGCGTTCGCATTGGCGGTCACTACTCTGGCCATTTTGACATCAATTTTCATGTACATATATTGTGATTAGTAAGGTTCGATTGTATAAAGCAAAATGAAAAAGAATAATAATTGTTGTTGTGATAGAAAATTAATCTTTTGCAGTAATGATAGCTCAGTGGTTAGCGCGGTCGGTTCACACACCGAAGAGCGTGGGCTCAAACCCCAACAATTAGCTTGAGCTACGGGTATAGGAAAACATCGTGATGAAACCATAGCATAGTTGTAGGGAACTTTCTAGTTGAAAATCTGCCGCTAAGCACCTAACGGTGTGTTCTGGCAGCTTCACTTGATGTGCTTTACCATCTTCGATCAAACCGTCACTTGACATCAAAAGAACTGTGTCAAACACCTAGCTTGTCAACCATAAAAAAAAATTTATTCTGGGCAGTTATTCTAAGTTATTCTTTATTTATTCAGATTTTAAAACAATTTTAAGGTAGGTACTAAATTGTAAGTTGTAAAAATTGTCAAGCTTTTCATATATTTTTGTTGAGAGAGGAATTTTTCCTATGGAAGGAATTTTTCCTATGCGTAGGTAATATCACCTTACCTACTTATAATTGTATTACGTTAGCTTTTTTATTTAAAAAAAATATGATTTCTATTTTTATGAACACACGATACGTAACTTCGCAAACATGATAATATAAAAACAATACAACGATAAAATGACTTTGTTGGTCTGTAAAACTGAATATGTTTATATACCTAAACCTTGTACAGTTATTTAATGCGTACAACTTACTTCTACCTTAAAATAAAAATCAGCTCTGATTTTTATTTTATGTAAATGTAATGAGACAATCGCGACGCTCTCCTGATGGTAAGAGATAACGTCTGAAATTGCACCGATACCCAGAATTTGAGTAACGGAAAGATTACCAGGGTATCGCTGCTTTGACGCTCATTACTTTAAGACAAACGAGAATAGTGTTGTAGAACAGTTCTGTTATAGTCACACCAAACAAGACATTGAAATATATTTAATTCGCAAACTTTAGAAACAGAATGAATCTGAACCGAGTCCAGTCGAGCAAGAATGTAATCGAATTGGCTCCAAAGTTGATTGTAAAATCTTTCTCTGTGCTTTGTCTTGCTTCCATAGCCAATCTAGTCTAGTAGCGATGATAGCTCAGTGGTTAGCGCGGTAGGTTCGCATGCCGAAGGGCGTGGGTTCAAACCCCAACAATGAGCTTAAGCTGCCGGTGAAGGAAAACATCGTGAGGAAACCATAGCATGGTGGTAGGGTACTTTCTAGTACTCGGCTGGCTAGCTACCACCCTCAAGTTGAAAATCTGCCGCCAAGCATCTAACGGTGTGTTCCGGCAGCCTCACTTGAGAGCCAGCTCCATTCCAGGCTAGGTGTGCTTTACCATCTTCGACCACACCTTCACTTAACATCAGGTGAGCAGTGGTCAAACAAATAGCCTGTCAACCATAAAAAAAATTAAAAAAAAAAAAATCTGGGCTAGTGTTTGCGAGATCCTTATTTTATTGCTCCGAGAGTCGGCGCACTAAACGTTTTTCCATTACGTTGCTCTCGAAATATGATATACTTATGCATGTTTCTGGTTAAATCCAAAACAGTTTTGATGTCCAAGGTGATGTTCTCGGAATTATTTATGTAATTTGATCTTGTTTGACAAAAAGACTCCATCCTCTGCGAAACATCGAAGATATTCTGTTCGAGTTTAAAATCTATAATAATACATCTAGATTTGGACCAAAAACTTTTTCAAATTCAAATTCAAATTTGAATTTGAATTTGAATTTGAAAAACTTTTTAATATTTATATATCAGTATACATCATCATCATCATCAAATGACATCTTCATACTGAAGTTGAAAGGTCAATAGGCAAAACTTTTTGCGATCTCATGCTACGAATTTTAGATGCTGGTTTATTCTTAATGCGACGAACGAGACACTCTACTGATGGTAACACATGTCCATGACCATTACAGCGATACACAGAACTTTGAGTAACAAACAAAGTCCAGATCATTGATGCTTCGGTACTCGTTATTTTGTAATTACAGTGGCATATATATGTGAACCTTTTTGACAATATCTTGGTGAAGGTCTATAAAAAAAAGTGTAAGTACAGTGGTGAACCTAAATATACAAATATCGTATTTCATATTCGGAAGATGTAAACGAAAAGCTTTATAACTCAGTTGTTTCGTTAATTCAGATTCAGACACCTAGAGATACTCCTGCCGGTAGCGAGCTTAATGAAGTCCCTGGACAGGATATTTAATAGTTCTGCACCTTGCAGTTTTATTGTTATTGGTTTACCTACTATAAATGCTACAAGTATTAAAAGTAAATGGCTACCACTCAATAAGTGCCGCAAGGTACTACGGTTTACTGTCAGGCGATGAACTCATGGTAGAGCCAATGCACTCGTGTTTTTCATAAGCGTAAGTGTTGGGGGCTGATAGTCATAAGCAGTGCTGCCAACCCTAGTTTAGGTAAAAATAAAAATAATAATAAGTCAAATATAAAAAAAAAATGTGTCAATATAATTTAATGAGAGTAAAAAATTATAATTTCTTGCTTTATTATTTTGAAATAATCAAGAAAGTATTAAAACGAGGTCTCTTGGAGCCAAAATCTAAGATTGGTTCTGAAAAAGGTTATTATGTTTCCCATATTATCGCTTCGTTATGTACATTGCAATGTAAAAATATGTTTTTAAAATAATTCTTATGTGACTAACGGGGTGGACATTATTTCAATCCAACACATAGACATAAACTAGCAGGAAGAAGAGGCCGATGTTTTGCAAGACACTGTCCATTACACACGAGGTTCCTTGCCTCAACTTTGTCGAAGACTTTAGACGTCTCTAAGTAAGTAGACTTAGGTACATTCTGCAATAGGTGTTATAGCTGCGGCTTGCGGTCCAATGACGGCAACTCCACAACTCGAGGAGTGAACGCCCGAGGAGAAACAATACGCATTTATTATTTTACCACCATACTGACCCCGGTTCAACTCAGCTGATCTATGGCGACCAAGGTGTATACACTATAGGTACAGTATAGTGCAAACCACCCATCTGTGGAGCTCAACGGTGGAGCCACGGTGGTATTTCTCAAACAAAATTACTGTGAAAATGTTTAGTTCCATGATTTGTTCAACTACAGAAATAAGTGTGTCGGTTTGTATGTGCCATTCTGCGGCGCAAGGTTAGAAATGGGACTTCTACGACAATGGCGGTAAACTCCTATGCGTATGGGGGACTTTGACTCCATACAGGTCAACGTTCAATTGTTTTGTACTATGAGTCTATGATATATATATCTATACAATGTACATAGGTACGTATGTGTTGGACTATCGATTGTGTAGTTTTGCACAGAGTAATGAACTCCACTTTTCCTGTGCTTTTATTAAATACTAGCGGCCCGTCCCGGCTTCGTACGAGTGGACATTTATTTTTTCCACCAAGAACCACATCGTCATGACAGTCACTGGACCACCAAAGCCGAAGACCGGGTAGTCTGGAAGGAGGAACGGGAGGTATTTGCCCAGCGGTGGGGCATCATTACCATCATCATTTCAGCTGTAGGACGTCCACTGCTGAGCATAGGCCTCCCCCTTTGAACATTAGAAGTTGATAAAAAAGTAGTGTATTATAGAGACATTTTACCATTTTTGTTTTAAAAAAAATGGTAGATGGGGCTGCAGAGGTCTGGAGTGGAGACCACGGACCGGAAACCGCAGCGTAGAACGTCCACCCACAAGGTGGACAGACGACCTAGTAAAGACCGCAGGACCGCTTCCAACATGTCTTTATGGAAGTCAATGGGGGAGGCCTATGTCCAGCAGTGGCCGTCCTACGGCTGAAATTATGATGATGAATAAATAATTAATCACTCCCAATAATTTTAATTCGATTTGCAAGTTTCGTTCGCGTACTTATGAGCAATAATACGGTTAAGCTGTACATTCTATTTCCATCCTAATTAGCGTATTGGCGGAACGAACATCGGATGTTTTTAGGGGAGCCTGCTCTTAAAAAAGTATTTTTAAGGCAGAGCGCTTAATTGATTGTATCTAGTTAAGGCATCAGCAATTTCAAACTTTGTACAAGTAATTAATTGAGGCGGTGGCTATCGGTCAACGAGTTCAGTTATACTAGACAGCTACAAGTCCTGAATATTATAACGACCGCAATTTGGGCGGGATCAATCGCAAGTTATTTTGGGAATTTGATGTTTTGCTCGTTAGAAGCTACGATTAATTATGATTGATAGATAGATAGAATCACTTTATTGTGCTCACCAGAAAGGGGGAAAAAAGTTTAAAGTTAGTAGTTAGTGTGACAATTGCCGGCCTTAACGTTAATAGTATACATTTTTCATTTAAAAAAACCGACTTCTTGATCCTTACTTAGGCCAACTAAACACCCTGGTCCAATGAAACAGCAAGGTTTCGGAGTTAACAAAAATATCATAAATTTTTTGATTTTTGTTGATTTTGTAAAAACCACTCAATCGATCTCGATAAAATTTATATGGGACCACCTCTGAAGTATGATCTACCGAGCAAAAAAAAACATCAAAGCGAATCTGTACTGTTGACCAGCTAGGTGACAGCTTGACCACAAAATGACAATGTGATCAAAGATTATAAACACACTTAGCCAACGAGTAGAACGGGAACTGGCTCTCAAGCGAGACCGCCGGATCACACCTTCAGGTGTTTGATCCGATCGCGTTAACCACTGAGCGATCAACGCTACTAGTTTATGTTTCTTAAATTGTACTTCCCAAGAATAGAAATTACACCTACTGGTATTTTCCTTTCTTTCTGAGAACTTCTATCTTGATCTTTTAAGACTATAATGTATTCTAGATCGATGTGTTTCATTAGCCAGATTGTCGATTCATTTCAGACGATGGTCTACTTTGATCATTTAGTCTATTTTGTAATTACGCAAATTTTATATGCAAGAAAGAAAGAATAACGTTTAATTTTGTAACAAGCATAAAAACAAAAACAAACAAACAGAGACAGACAAAAGTTACAAAATAGGGGCTAACCTCAGCATAATGCTGGTCATACTAAGTGGTATGACCAGCGCTGGTCTTCCGGTGAGCTCTTGTAGTTTATACAACGAAAAAATAAATAAATATGTATACAATGTACGGCTTACATTACAACCAGACTTCGAGTTTTACTTATTTATCTGAGCATCCCTGGAGCATCCAGATGAATAACAGATTATATAATACGTACGTAGGTGATGTCACTGTCAGTGACAGAGAGTGACATTGGCAAATACACGAAACCATATACATATCACTGGTTACATGTAAATAAGTGAGGGTATTAGTTTACCAGCACATATTAGTGTGTAGTACTCGACATCAACACTACTGTAAACCTCGTATCTTAGTCTAATATAATTTACCAAATACCTACGTCTATAACTGGCAGGGTTACGATTGTTCCTATCGAATTGAGTGAAAGTTACTCGGAATTCGGAAAACTTGTAAAATATTCAAGAGCCTTCCCCAGCCATCTACGGGTAAATGGCTGGAAAAGGTCACGGCTGTAAACTAGAGGACGTATGGTTTGAAAGGTAAGTAACAAAGATATGGTCAAACCTGCGCGTTGGGTAGGTACGCGGGACAATATACAACGTGAAATTAAACCCACATTATAATCTCGCACCGTGGTCATATATCGGGTGTATTATGTATATATCGCGGTCATAACTATGTCTGGTGTATTATGCTTATAATATCGAGGTCATATATCGGGTGCATTATGTTTATATCGTGGTCATAATAATGTCAGGTGTATTATATGCCTTGTTAGCTCATTTGGTAGTGTATCTGCTTCAAGAGCGTGGATTCGGTTCCCACTCAAGACAAACATTTGTGTGACGAGCATAAATGTTTGTTTTGTGTCTGAGTGGCCTGTATGTATTTAAAATAAAATAATGTAAGTACACTATCAGTTATCTGGTTACCATAGTAAGATTATGAATAACAATAAAATATTTGTATTTGTGTTTGTATATAGTGCTGTGTTAATTGTTTTACATTATTTATATATTTATGTATATGGTTATTTAGAGACACGTGTTATTTAGTGGCGACCACAAAGCGCTCCCGGATCGCAGTCGGATTGGTCGCTCAGGTGTGGACGGCACGGAGAGATAGAAAATAAAGTTACATTTTCCTACCTACCTACATGTTGACAAATGTGGTATATAATCACAATATTTTTTTAACCGACTTCAAAAAAGGAGAAGTATGTCAATTCAGTTGTACATATTTTTTGTTTTTTACCTCAGTACTCCGACATTTATAAATCGGTTTGGAAAGTTTTTTCTTTGATTAAGTTTTTTTTGGTTGGTCTCATAGAAATTTAATCGAAACCTGTTCAGTAGTTTGATTTTTAAACCAACGAATATGATTTATGTCATCCACGTATACAAAATTACATATGTTACTTTTTTTTAATAACTAGGTTTACGTTTGACCGCCATCTCACCTGATGTGAAGTGATGATATGGACTAAGATAGAGCAGCAGCAGCTTCAGCGGTTTACACACTTTCAGTAGCTTCTACAGTCACTAGAATTAGTCTCAATAAACTACCTAGCCTCTAGTACCTACTAGCCGTCTTAGTGCGGTTTTTTTCAGTAATATGAATATGAAATTCACACACGTTCATTGCAACGGACCGTTAATTCTTAGCTTTATTTTCTTACATTTTATTCAGGTTCAAACATGTCTGCAACAGACAAAAAATCCATACAACCTTAAAAATGTATTATATTATTCTGTTTCTTAAGCTTTGTATTTTAAAATGCGATCGTAATGCCGGGAGCACAAAGACGCAGCGTGGCGCCAATTCTAATGGTCCCGCGATGCTGTCAGACGCATGCACAGGTTTCACACAATTTACCGACCCTCTGGGAGGTACGGAGACCTACCAATCATATCTATTTGGTTACCAACCAGTTACAACTAAGCAGCGGCGGCCTTAGCTGTTGCGAGGCCCGGGGCGACAGATCATTGCGAGGACCTTTTTCTTTGTGACCGTTTTACTAAAAAAATAGTTCGAGTGCTTGAGTGGCCGTAATATGCTTGCACTAATAATGAAACGGGGGTTTTGTTAAGTGCGAGGCGCGAGATACACGTACATATATGGTAAAGACTTTTTTATACGAGGACGCGGGGCCCCTGCAAGAGCAAGGCCCCGGGCGGTTGCCCTGCTTGCCACCCCCTAAAGCCGCCACTGCAACTTAGAACCAATATCTCAGAGTGCTGAGATGTAAAATCGACGTTACTTTCTACTAATATCCCACTAATATTATGAATGCGAAAGTTTGTAAGTAGGTATGGATGTATTGATGTTTATTATTCTTTCACGCAATTTCGATTTTATCAAATTCGATTAATTTTTTTTTCCAGAGTGAACACCAAGTTATACAACACAAAAAGTTTCATATATCTAGGACGAATTGTGTTTCACACAAGAAAAAATATCGTTTACTCGCATTCTCAACGAGTGTTTATCCGCTCCAAATATGGTATACCTGTTAAAACAATATTTCCATTTCTTTATAGAGCTTCTGTTGTAGACCTACATGAATGTTAACGTTAAAAACTCGCTTTTATGAGAATTGTTATCCCCATCCCGGCGTAACTTTATCTAGCGGAACTGTTATTACGAGGCCATTTTCCTGCTCCGTCAGATGAGACAGGATGCAGTTTGAGACACAACCTAAGTCTATAGTGAAATTAAATATAGCGGTAAACGCTTTATAGGCCCAAGGGTAAGAGGGGCGGACGAGGCGTGGTGCGGGGTGCGTTGACCTCGGCCAGTTTACGAGTGCATTTGCACAGTGACACCCCCCCGCTTCCCGTTCCCCCCGACCGCCGCCATGCGTGCACGCAGCGAGTTCTGGATATCGCAAAAAGCGCCCGATTTTGATTGATACGGTCAAGAATGGCCAAGATTCGAGATTCGACGACGCCCTAAAAAATTAAAGATGGCGGGTGAATTGGTTTCCAGTTTATCATCAGGTCGTTGATGAGCTCGCTCTTTGATAGTGTGCTACTGGCACTTCATTTTATTACTTTTTTATTTTAATGGGGCTGATAATGTGAAGTACATTTTGTAATTTTGTCCAGGCTTCAAGTAGGTTCTTATTCTTGCGGAGCCCAGAGGGTTCAAACATAAATTTATGAAAAAGTTTCAATAGCTAGTATAGTATAGTATAGTATGAAAAAATTATGGCTATTCAATTTATTTGGAGTTTTCATTTGAGGCACTAAACAATTTTTCATACATTTTCGTATCGAAAAGTTGACGAAATTTTTTTTACAAATTATGTTATGTTGTTGAGTGTTCCTAGGACAAAAAAATACTGTGTTAGTACAAGTAGGTATTCCGTATCAGAGTTTATATTTTACACGAGTAAGTAGAATTCCAAATACATTTAAGCCTTCACCTATATTGATCAACATAACATTGCTGTGGTTTTATTCTACAAATTGAAGTTCAGAGCTCAGTTTTATTAGTTGTACTTACCTAATTGGATAGCAATCAATCAAGAAACTTACTTTGGTTTCGCGGAAAGTTTCTATCTATTTCAGGACAAGGCCTGGGTTACCCACACTCACCAAATGATTCTTGTCGCTATATTTTAGGTACATTAAAGGTTGTCTTATATTAAGAGAGTTCGATATCATAAACTGAAAAGCCAAAAATGTTTTTAAAATTACAATGCAACCGTTGGTTCTTCATGTGAAAATTTTAGGAAATCAATCTGAGTATATCGTGTACCATTGTACCAGTAAAAGTGGTTAAATACGTCCCTATTTGTAGCGATGATAGCTCAGTGGTTAGCGTAGTCTGTTCACACTGCTATTATTATTGTTTGTACTTTATGAACCTATTCGATTTTTTTTATTCGTAGGACTATACATTACACACAGCGCCATCTGGCCCCAAACTAAGCAGAGCTTGTGTGATGGAAGTCAGATAACTGATAGAATACATATATACTTTTTTTTTTGTAAATGCTTACTTATAATACATACAGAACACCCAGACACACAACAAACATTTGTTTATACATAAAATGTTTGTCCTGAGTGGGAATCGAACCCACGCCCTTCAGCTCTATTATTATTATTTAGAAGGATTTACTTTTAGATTGATCCCATAGAGATTTAATGAAAATCGGTTCAAAAGTTATATTTTTAAACCAAAATAACTAGAACCCAGCCGTGTCTGTACTTAGGGGCATAATTATCATCGTTTTTTTTTAATTATAATTCAACAATATACTTTATAACATGAATGGCTATACTTACTGTTGCGTTTAATACTTTCCAAGAATCAATTCTTAGCTCTTCGTCAGGCATCGTGTTGAAAAGTTAAGTATTGAGGAACAGAATTGGATATATAACAAAATAACTTAATAAAGTTACCTCCAATCCAACTAAAAGTAACTCAATTTTCCCGAATTAAGCTCGTCACCCGTTGAAGTCTTTTACAAGAGTAATTCGATGAAGTCAACGACTCGTCGATCTTTTGAATACGAAATTGATTTCCCGGTAAACGTCTCCCTACAAATCGAATTTCGTAACGACGTCAGCAAACAGCTCCTTACATGGGTTTACTCGTTCGGGCTTCGGACTAAACGGTGAGGGATAAAGACGAGCGCGTACTAAAATGCTATGCTAATTAATGCTAAGCTTTGATCTTTTCTAGAAAACTGATTAAGTGATTACTGCAATTGTTTTAGTTTATTTCATAAATTTTAGCCAATCGATTGGAGTGCCCAGAAAAAATCACTAAAATAAAGGTAGGGTTATTTTTTCGCGCGTATCTTGTATGTAGATATAGTCCTATATGTAAATTTCTTTATTACTTCGTTTCTTCTAACGATACCTAAATTGTGATCCATTTTGATTACAATTTAGGTATCGTTAGATTCGTCTCAATAACCTAAGTATTTTTTTTTTGTTGGGCCATGGCACGTTCGTGCATTGTGCCAACAAAATTGCGGATTTTTGCGCGAATTTTTTTTTATAAGAAGTATGTTTACGTTTGACCTCTATCTCACCTGGTAATACTTAATAAAAAAAAATAACCCCAAATCGATCAAGTAGGGTAAAGTCTAAATAAATGAAATTAAAAGGGGATTACAAAAATATATAGAAGTTATATGTTTAAATTTAATTAGTAATAATTAATTGGGTTCAAATTTTTTTTACTTTAATTATAGCTATTTTATTCGCAGTCGGGTTATAGATGTTTTAAGGTTGCCACTTGTAGTAAGTAACACTTAAGTTTCTTGTCTGCATCTTATTTTTCTTTTTAATTTCTGGTGTCCATAATAAAGAGTTTCTATCTATTCTAATAGTTGTCTGGTTTCCATAGTACACCGCTTAGTTTAGGGCTAGGCATTGTGTGAAATGGCCTTTTTTTAATATGTAATAGGTTCGCGTTTGACCACATCATGCCTGATACAACGACGCAACTAAGCAACGATGTAATCGAGGATGGAACATGCTTAGCTAAAAGGAACCTTGATTTGAAGACATCTATATGGTGCATATTGTATTGTACTTTTATTTTAACTATTTCACAATATGTATTTATTTTAAATAAAATACTTATAGTGACTTGACATCTTACTGACAAGACGAAGCGACGTAAGCGATATCAAAGCAATCGATGTACCTACACCTCCTAATGCGAAAGACGGTCGACTTACGTTACCGACCGTCACTCAAGTTACTAACTAAAATTATCTTATCAACATAAAGTATCGGGTGGAAGCCGTGATAGATGAGTTTAATATGTAATCGCAAACTGTCCAATCTAGTTTGATGATGCCAATAGGTTCAGTAACCACTCGCATTAACGAAAGTTTCGATTAGTTTCTAGGTTTGCTCCCTCGATGGATTAACAGCAATTGGAAGTCACGTGACACCCGTTCCTTAATATCAAGTGTCACATCAGTAACCATGGATCTTTTTTTTCTTCTTCATCTTTGGCATCGCTTTTTGTGCATAGTTATGTTTATCACCGGGATTTAATTGCACACGATTCTCTATCTAACTCAAGAGCTAATTTCCAATCCAAAAACAGTAGTCAAATGGCTCATAGAAATGTATTCCCAAAAATGATATGGACTGTTTGCATCATATTATTATGATTAGCTAAAATTATACTTTTGTAAACTGAACAGATTTGAAATTATTCATCATCATAAGCCCGCCCACCTTAATCCACTGCTGGACATAAGTCTCCCCAGTCACGCCAATCTGACATATTTTTGCTTTCGCCAGTTGTCCTACGTATATCGTCACTACATCGAATCTCAGGGCGTCCTACGTTTTCAAACGTACTTCGTTTGTCAAGACCAAACCGTTTCTTAACCTCAGGTAAGCTGTCGTCATACATCTAGTTAGTCAACAAAAAAAACCCTATGTGCTCGCACAGCTTAGCGTTCACTGGCATTTTGCCCTGAGAGGAAAAAGCTTAAAAGCCTCCATTTGTACAGCTTCCGAGTGTGAAGTATGGCCACACACCGCGGTTGTTCGCCGCACGGTGGCTGGCGACAGATACATAAGGCGGGTGACGTACTGGTAATAAATATGTACAAACAATAAATAACCTTCGCCGTCGCAATTACCTATATGTACAATAACATCATTTACTGTATCATAATCATTTAAAAAATAAATCAACTTTTTTTTGGGTAAAAGTAATTAGAAAAACGATATGCTCTCCTGATGGTGAGAGATAACGCATGTCCATGACCATTGCAGCAATACACAGAATTTTGAGTAACAAAACAAAGTCCGGGGCATCGTTGCTTCGGCGCTCATTAATTTGAGACTTTCGATGGTTCGTCCCAACATCCCCTTAATTTAGCTAGCTGCAGTACCCTTCAAACTGTAACAGTAACTACACTGGTTCAGCTGTTCTCAAGTTATGCGTTGACCAATGTTAACGTTCATTTGATTTATAAAGATATTTTTTTCCTTTACTTTATTACTAATCATTAAAAGGTTTTCGAATAATAATTAGAATTAGTAATATCAGTAATTAGAAAAGTGAAACCAGCATCCTCTAGATCTCACTACCCCACGGGTCTAAGCGGCTCATCACCATAAAAAACGAGGTAAAAAGTTAAGTAGTATGTGAAACATGTAGTGGCGGTGTTTGGGCAGGCGGCCGTTGGCAAACAGGCCTCCGTCGACCTTAGCCCTTTGTGTGGAGCCCTACACTTGAACCACTCCTACGGGGACACATTTCGTAATGACGAGGTAAATCGTAGGTCAAGAGGAATGCTATGTTTTTCAGTATAATTTACTGGTGTACCAGAATGAAATCGTTACTTTTATACAGAAATGAAGCTAGGTATTTAAATTGGCTATATCGAGTGTGGCAACGGCATGTTTCGGAAGATTTCTAGGTAGAACGCGATCGGACGGATGGTTTGAAAACATTTGGAGACAAGTTTTCGTATACGAGAGAGAGTATTGACAGTTTGGAATGATTGTGTTTATCCATGCGGACATATTTTTTGTGAAAATAAAAGCTAGGATACTATTTTATGTAAAAGTTATAAGATAAACGAGGCGCTCTCCTGTTGGTAAGATGGATAACGCTAATGTCCGTGACCATTGCAGCGATACATAGAACTTTGTGTGGCAAAACAAAGGCCAGGGCATCGCTACTTTGAGACATTTGATGGTTAGTCTCAAAAGCCTTGTATTTCCGCTACCTGCAGTATTCTTCAAACCGGAACAAGTAATGTTTACACACTACAGCTACTGGTTTTTTTTTATGATTGAAAGGCTAGGTATTTGACCTCAGCTAACCTGATTTTAAGTGAAGGTGTGGTCAAAGATGGTAAGCACACCTAGCCTGGAATGGAACTGGCTCTCAAGTGAGGCTACCGGAACACACCGTTAGATGCTTGGCGGCAGATTTTCAACTTGATGGTGGTAGCTAGCCAGCCGAGTACTAGAAAGTACCCTACCACCATGCTATGATTTCCTCACGATGTTTTCCTTCACTGGCAGCTCAAGTTCATTGTTGGGGTTTGAGCCCACGCCCTTCAGCATGCGAACCTACCGCGCTAACCACTGAGCTATCATCGCTACGATGCTGCTTAGCGGAAGAATAGCTGGTACTGTGGGGTGGTATCTAGACGACATCCTGCTAAGGAGTTTTACCACTAAGTAAAAAGTTACCTTTTACAAAGACACGAACATAATGTAGTAGTTTACGGAAAATGCGATACAATATGGTTATATGGTTATATCGATATTAAACAGAATTATGAGAAATATCGTCAGATAGTACGATGTCATCAATAGATATTGAACTAAACGGTTCGATTCCACCTTCATTGTAAGAACCGCTAAGCATTTGCTGCCTGAGTGGGTGTTGCCGGATGAATATAATCTAAGTGCATTCAAGTCGCGAGTGTATCAGTTTCTCTAGGCAATTGTGCGCCATCGTAGACCACATCTTCGCTTAACATCAGGCGAGATGGCGTTTGACCACCAGCTTACCTATTTTCATCTGTCTGTTGTTGACTGTCCATTCATTTTCTTTTGACTGACTTCTAGCCGAAATAGGCAACTTATATGACGACTGAATGAGTACGACTTTTCTCTTTTAAACTTACTAGTTTCACCTGCGTTTTTCGAGTAAAGAAGTAACCTATATGCCAATACAGAGTATAAGCAACATAATCTGAATTTAATCAATTAAAACGAGACCTTTAAACATTTAACATTAATTAACAAGTCGTTTGTACAATAAAAAAGTTTAAGTTTCATTTAAATTTGTCCAGTCGTTCATCGAGGAGAAGTAACAAACATAGAGATGATTTTTTGCATTTATAATATATAAATCAAATATGTTTGATGATTGTTGGGCGTTGGTGCGTTTAGCAAGAAGATTGTAGATCACATAAAGTGAAATAGTCAAAGTTCGTCCCCAACGATTTGTAATTTGAAGGGTCCGTCTAAACACCAGGCTCACTGTAACAATCGGCAGCTGAGTTGAATCAAATCGATATAAATTTCATTTCGTAATTGTATTGAATAAATGATTTTTCTTTATAGTGACACATTTTCCACGTTATATGCAGTACCTATTGTGTATATATATGTAATAGCTTTTAAAACCGCCAACAATATTTGCTGTGCCTTCTGTTCTATCCATCCAAAGGTTGCCCGGAAGAAATGGCTGCGATAAGACCGACCGCTAATTACTCCTTACTATTTCTGTTTTAAGATATTGTGTAGGTATATAATGTACTATTTAGTACAATAAAGTTATATTCTACTGCATTCAGTTTCGCTCTATTCCATTTCAATCTATCTGTTATTTTAACCCGCAACCTACTAGATCATACCACATCATATACACCAGACAATATCTAATTGCAATCTCGTTGAAAACTATACGCGCGGTTTGTAAACACGACATAATAACAGCCGCCGGGTATTTTACTCCTCGGAAGTGGATCGGGCTTCCGTAAGCTTTTAATCTCTCAAAGCTTTTCGGCAAATTTGGCCGCGAACGGGAACTTATCGGGTCTTGCTGGTTAATAGCTGTGAAATTGGCATTCTTCCCCCGGTTCTGACTCGTTATCCTCATTGGCAGACTTCATAAATTGAGAATGACATTATGACAGCGGCAAAAGCTTTTACAGAAACTTTGTGTAAATGTCAATTCATAATGGTTTTTGTTCTAATAAGTCAATAGCACGTCTGCAGTAAATTGTGTTTTTCAAATGTCATAAGATTATAATAATTATATCTTTGTAATATGATTTCCAATGCGGTGTTATTTCAAAACCTGCGTTACCCTCATATATAGTATAGTTCATTCGGTAGTACTTGGGCTTCTTGAGCTGTAGGGCGTGCGTTCGATTCCCACCTGGGACAAACGTTTGTGTGACGAATATATGTAGCTGTTTATACTGTTTATGTATTATAAGTATGCATTTACAAAAAAAATCACACAGAAAGATAGATTAACTCTTAATTGTTCACACACCCAAAAAACCTATAACTTTACAATTATGGTAACAAGTGGTGGTCTTTTTGCTAAAAGCAACCTCTTCCAGGTAACATTGGAATGAAGAGAATTATATCTATTCTATACCATAAGCTTTGCTTGTTTTGTAGCTAGATGGCGCTGTGTAAAATGTCAATCGATTTTTTTTTTAATTTATTTAAATGTTTTACTATGCCATCTGCCTCCGTCGTATCTCACTCAAGTTTTACAGTTTTTGATTATAGTCAGACGATCACCCTGCACCAAGTCCGGTTTTCTCAATCCTCCAATATTAGTTAGATTATATCTTAGAGAGCTGCTCTACCCAAAGTACGTCACTGGTGTAGTTTTTCACCCGCCTGATCCGCGTGACGACACGTCGCTAAATCCCTCCGGGACGGGAAAATAGATCGAAGCGGTGAAATCCGCTGACGGGACAAATCCTAGGATTTTAGACAACATCTTTCTTTAGCACCCTGTTGCTACGAGCTTTACCATATAGCCATGTAGAATGTGTTGTAGTGTTTTTATGAGTTTTTGGGGTTTTTTTCTGCGACAGAATTATTTTAAATTTCTGATGTAGGTACACAATGAAGAGTTTTTAATGTACTGACAGGTTTTAGTAAAAGAATACAAAATACAAAAATACAAAATATTTTTATTGTAACCATAACTGATGACTAATAATATGTAACCCTGTCTGCTGCTTTAACGTATAGCTGTAGTGCAGCAGACAGTGCTCTCCCTTAAATATGTGCATGTTAGTTAACAATAATATTTATAATTTTATATAAAAAGAATTAAGCTAAGGATATAGTTGCTCAATGCCGTGTGGGTGTGTGTGTATTTGTGTGTGTGTGTGTGTGTGTGTGTGAGTGTGAGTTTGAGGGTGTGTGTGAGTGTGTGTGAGTTTGAGGGTGTGAGTGTGTGTTTGCGTGTGTGTGTGTGCGTGTGAGTGTGTGTGAGCGTGTGCATATGTTCTTCAGTCTACTCTAGTCAAAAGTTTTTCAAATGTGTCATATTCGTATGTTTGAAGCCATGTTCTGGTATTATTCTTAAGTTGGAGAGAATTTAAGGTGGTAATTTGATGTTGGGACCTGAGTAAGTTATAGAGAATAGGAGCTATGTGATTATAATGTCTCCAGGACAGGGCACACTTATACTTTGGGATAGGACATTTGTCGCGTCTTTTCTTGCTTTTGTGGTCAGAAGCTACATGTCTATGGTATCTTTTGATGCATTCAAACGCGAACATTTCCCGTACCGAAAGTACATTGCATACAGAGTATAAGTCAGCAGTAGGGTACCTGAAGGGTAGTCCCATTATTACTTTCAACAGAGCGCGTTGCGCTCGCTCCACTTCTATCATATATGTTAGAATACTTACGAACAAACATTTTAGTCTCAATGTGACTACTTCTTTGATAGCCCTTAACTGTGGTCAATACCTAGCTTATGTCAAATAAAAAAGAAGGAAAGAAAAAAAGAAAAACATTAATTAGATTTTCTTTTCATAGCGAGAAAAGTTTTTCGCAAATATAGCGATTTGCAAACAAAAACTTTGATCAGATTTTCGATACCAAAATGTGTGAAAATTGGCCGTAAACGAATACTTCAACTATTTGTTCTGTCATTTTTCATGCATCTTATCAAAAACATGACTTTTTTCGCGTATTGGCATGTAGACTTTCTGTGACTATAAGAGTTTCAAATTATTTCTCCACACGCTTTATTATTTAATTTTATAGTCACGGTATCATCATAAATGTTCCATTTGTCTTTTCTTGCGAGACATGACATTAATATTCTGTAACCTGAAAATGGCTAACTAAGTGCTTCTGCGGATTTAAAGCTTTAAAATACAATCTAAACTAATTTGCAAGTTACCTTTTAGCTGTCAACGTTAAAATTAAGAAAGATGTAAAGATTTTACGGATTTTCTTTTTCTTAATGAACTAACAGTAGTAAAACTTATAGGGAACATACTAAAAACTTAAGTCACGTAAAATTAAAAAAGTACGAGCTGCACACAAATCAAATCGAGAGTGGTAGAATTAGAAACTGTCGCTTTGCACCCTACATGGTTGCCAAATTGGGGAATGTTTCTCTTGATTACAGGAGAAATAATAATTTAAATTTACAATTAAAAAAAACCGACTACATGACCAAGTAAATGCACTGCTCCAATGAGCGAACAGCGAGGTTTCGGAGTAAACGAAAACGAACGAACGAATGAACGAAATCCTCGATCGATTTCGATAAAATTTGTATGGACATTTGTATAACAGTGTCCGTTCTATACGTAGTATTATTATCTGTTCTGTGGTTCAAACAAATCAATAAAATTTGGGGAAAAATTCTATACCCTAACTTGGCAACCCAGTTCCCATAACACCCAATCAGCCACATTCAAGCACCCTACGTGATGGGCATGCAATTGGCAGAACGCAAGCTTGTTAAACTACCATCATGAGTTTAGGAAACTACATCTTTATTGGATGTCAATTTGTACATTTATAAATAAAGAATTTTGTTAATAAGATCTTTTCAAGACAAGGCACGTGTATGACGTAACCACTACATAATATGTAATGCGTACTTATATGGGGTAGGTACTAGGTTTATTATGAGTCCGATGTCGTTATTAACGAAATGAATGTGTTAGAAATCACTATTTCATTTTAACCTTTCGTTTTGTCGAATAATTATTCGTTGAAATATGAGATAAACTGTTTTGTGAGCTTTCATTAAAATTTAGCATTTAATTTAAAACGTAAATAAATCTGTTGTGAAGCTGCTAATTCTGGGAGCCGTTGTTTTACCGCCTCGTAATTAGTTAAATTTTATGTTGAGTTATAAATTAATGTTGGAAATAACTGTTTCATTAATATAATCGTTCTATTTACATTCATCATGCATTCGATTGTACTGCAATGTTAATTAAACTAATACTATTAACTACTTTACGTTTTTTAACCCCCGACGTAAAAACGACGGCATGTTAGAAGTTTGACGTGTCTCTCTCTCTCTACGGATGAACCGATTTTGATTTTGTTTTTTTTGTTTTGAAAGGCGAATTAATCGGGAGTGTTCTTAGCTATGTTTGATGAAAATCGGTCCAAGATGGCCGCCACCACAAAATGGAGAGTTACATATATTTTTTTTACGAAAGTGATCTTTACTATGATTCTAGAAAGTCTGTTCAGCTGTTTGAAGATAAACAGCTCTTATGTATGTAAGTATTTACCACTGATCGATTCGAAATTTGGTATTATGTATATTAATAGTGTCGGGGAGTTTTTAAATTTAAAAATTTAATTGTATTGCTTACGTTACTATGATTAGGATTATTTATTTATTTTAGGTTGGTTTTATTATCTTACCTTAAACATGTAGGTACAGGATTCTAGAGTTTTTTTAATGGAAGTATTAGTATATTGTCGTTTTATTAAAATGTAAGTATGTATTTACATACGTATTAACATGTTTTACTATGGAAACTGACGTGGTTTTAATACGTTTTTGCTTTAATTAAGAAGGATTACTCACGTTTAATTATATTCGGTAGTCCGACTATAGCTTCGGTCACATCCGGTGGCTTTCATTAAGGAGACAAAGCTAAATACTATAATGTGTAATAGACGCGGACGGCCTCGTCTAGTTTCGCACTGAAGTATCAGTTGTTCACAACAAAGACTCTCTTCTTCAGAAAGAGATCTTAAGTAATAGAATAATAAAAACGAATATAAAAATTGGTCTTATCGCTAAAAGGAAAGGAAAAAATATCTTCCAGGCAACCTTAGGGTAAAAAATATAAGTACCTACGAAGTGCATTTTAATAAAGAACTTGAAGATTGAACTAGAATAAAATAATTACCAGATAAGTCCCTCGGTCTCAACCATGATTTCGGGGAATAAAAAAAAACTAAGTATCTCAAATTCTTAACATAGACAAATTAGAGATCCGATATTTAAAACAAAACGGGAAAGGCTTCTCACGTTTAGATCAAAGACATGTTTACTAGTTTTGTCACGGTTTGTCAATATCCCATATGGATATACGATTGTTACGGTTCAACGATATTTATGTTGGTTTACAGTTAGATATATCGATATTAGAGATGTGCTAGCTCCGGCAAGTTCCAAACCTTAGAAAAAAACATCGATTAATAATATAATCTTTACACCTACAAATACAAATATTATTGATTATTTTTCCGACCCAAATATCGACCAATAGAATTGCACCATTCGACGTCACGTGGTACAACCTACATGGTATTATACTGATAATTTTTTGAAAACTTTCTCGTTGTACCACGTGACGTCGAATGGTGCAATTCTATTGGCCGACATTTGGGACGGAAAAATAATCCCCCGAATACCACACGAGCTTCAAAATTATCGGGTATTTCCCGATAGGTTCGTTGCAAACAAATGAAGGAGTCAAGTTTTTCAGGTTAAAAAATCACGAGCGCGAAGAAGCGCGAGTGATTTTTTAGCTCTTGTGGTATTATAAGTGATAACACCAATGTTACAAGTCAAATTTTAGTAAAATCATTTTGAATATATGCATCATTAAAAAAAAGTTATGAAAGACTGATCACATGTCAATAAATAAAAACAAAATGTCAAAAATAATGTGAAATAAATTTGATGACTATTTGACTGTGACGTCACCCTGTGCGATTCGAAAAGTACGAAAATGGCACGTAAAAGCTCGAATAGCAAAAGAGAGAGAGAGAGGGAGATTCCGGCCCTCGGCGACCCGCTTTAACCTCGGCGAACGTTTCACGAACTCCATTGCAGCCATGTGGCTTACCTGTTTTTTTACTTATATATATGACCTTGATTATATATGACCTTGATTATATAGTACTTATTTTTATTCTGTGAATTTATTTCCCGACAAAATAACAATTAGGCTCATATCTACCGCGATCGATATAAACGGAGAAATTGCTTTGAGGCGCGATACCGATACAAATCATTAATAGGTTTTTTGACTTGTAGCCGTCTGGAGATATCTTTGAAGATGAACGAGGGCCAAGGCGCAGTGATTGTTGTTAAATCTGTGAACTAGGTGCAATGGGTTGCAGAATTATTGCTCAAAGGTTTTTTCCGCAGTTTCATCAACTATTAGAACTTTATGATTTTGTAGTTGACAAGCTAGGTGTTTGACCACAGCTAACCTGATGTTAAGTGACGGTATAGTTGAAGACAGTAAACAAGCTTGAAGTAGAACTGACTCTAAAGCAAAGCTACCGTAAGCTGGCGGCAGATTTTCAATTTCAGGGTGGTAGCTAGGCAGTCGAGTACCTACTAGAAAGTACTCTACCACCGTGCTATGATTTCCACCCGATGTTTTCCTTCACCGATAGCTCAAGCTCTTTCTTGAGGGTTCGGAGTTTGGACAAACAACAAAATTCATAAATTAAAACCTTAAATTATTATGTCAAATTATAGCATGCGTCATAATTAACCGCCATATAACAATGTTAATGACGGATGTATAGTAGAAAACATTGCAATAAAAATGCCAATGACGGATATGTATTGTAGATTCGCGGCGCATAAAAACCAATATGAATAAGGAATTTATTATATTATCACAATACCAGTGGTACTCATAAACAGTAGAATATCGAATTGCATTGGATTTGATTTAGAAACTACAGAGTTATAAACACACAGGTTCCTGCTAATGTAGAGTGACCATAAAATTGAATTGACAATTACACAGGAAGAGATTTTATCGACGGAAAAGTGTAGTGTGTTTGCTAAATATTTCCCCTGGATGGAAAAATCTCATCATCATCATCATCATTTCAGCCGTTGGACGTCCACTGCTGGACATAGGCCTCCCCCATTGACTTCCATAAAGACCGGTTGGAAGCGGCTCGCATCCAGCGCGTTCCTGCTGGATGGAAAAATCTATTATGCAGTTATTAGCAAAAAAAACTGTTAATTTTTTGTCACAGGATAGGCTATAGTGAGTTCAGTGCTTACACTCAAAAAAGACCGTAGACTGATTTAAGTATGAGTGCTATATGCATGTAGTTTCTATATGATAAAAAATCAAATAAGTATATATATTATATGCAATTACAATATTAGGTACCTACAATGTCATTTAAAAAATACAAGAAATTATGTCAAAATTAAAATAATAACTTAACATACTTAATTGATGTCAAATACGATTAGGCTGTGATTACTAGTTGTATACGTAATGTCAGCATTGATAAAATAATCGTGACGTCAAATACATAGTAGTTTTATAAAAAAAAATTAAATGATAATAAGTGAATAAATCTATAAAGTAATTAATTAATATCTTAGGACATTTCACACAGCGCCATCTAGCCCCACACTAAGCAAATCTTATACTATGGGATCTTGGTAACTGGAAGAATATAATATTATTTTTATAAATACATACATAACACCCCAGACACAGATCAATTAGTACAATATGAGTGCCCTCAAATCAAGAGTAAACAGGTTCCTTCTAGGTAAGCGTGTTTCATCCTAGACCACATCGTTGCTTAACATAAGACGACAATATGATGTGATCAAATGCAAACCCATTCAGTATTTAAGCTCGTCACACAAATGTTTGTTCAGAGTGGGAATCGAACCCACGCCCTTACAGCTCTTGAAGCAGATATTCCACTAAAAGAGCTATCGCTTATCTACGTGATATATATACCACTACGAAAAATAACAACTACTATGAATGTATCACTTCAGATAAGAGACTCAAAACTAATCTAGGTTGTTCTTTAGATAAAATGTATTTCATAATACATATAACCTTTGTAGCGACATTTCTTTGTACAGCATAATCTACTTGTAAATCTCCCAGCTCTCGTTAGTTTATTCCATAAATTTACATTCGTTCCTTTTAGAGTCAGCTAAGTATTAAAGTAATCAAGAGAAGTATGGAAACAGACAAGAATATTACTGACTATTATTAATCTTGCCCGTATGCATATTGCATATCCCTCTGGCGATAAATTTGTGAATCATTGATTCGATTTACGGCACTTTGGTATAGGTACCTACATACCAAGTTCATGTATTCGACTGTAAACAGAGTTGGTCAAAATGTAGTGTTGGAGAGGTTTATAGCGAAATTACAAGTCTGGAAAAATTGACATTAAAATTATTTTAAAAAAAAGAGAAAATTTGAGTTTAGTTTGACGCTTTCAAACTCGTGACGCTATCTGAGACACTAAGATTTAGTAGATCTGAAGTAGGGGTTTGGTGCGAACGAGGAATGGATGTTCTCGCCGCATTGTATTATTTTCCAAAAACATTTTTTTTTAATAGTGGTGTTTAATTCATTAAATGCCGAGACAATATGACTATTCGTATTGCTTTCGAAACTCTATCAATGTTTATAGAAAAGTCACCACTGCTTTTTGATTTGCTTTGTATGACTATAATATTGTTTTACTTAGACCTTTTTCACTTCATTTGTATTTAAAAAAAAAAACAAGTGAATGACAGTGTCAAGTACACTGGCAAATGCACAAAGTGCGATGCCAAAGACAAGGAAGACGATCTCAAGTTGTAGTTAAGTTATATCATGGGAGTTTTGGCGGGAACGCGGGAAGAGTCGTGTCGCTCCGTTGTATTTTTTTCCAAAACTAGTGTTTTGTCGAGTGTTTATGCATAAAAATGGTGGTGTTTTATTCATAAAGTGCCGAATTACAAGCGCGAGTGTGGGAAAATGATATAATGTGGTGAAACATTAGTTTTCGTGTTGCTTCCAAAACTCCATCGAAGCTTTGTAGTAAAGTTGCCACTACTTTACTAAAGCATGACTGGAATTAACTGACACGAACTGGACTTGACAAAGACGACTTTGACTAAAACTAGCTACGATGGTACTTAACTAACTTTTGAAACTTGAAAATATATAATTACTTGATACTGGCAAATGCTAAAACGCGACGCCAAAACCAAAGAAAAAAAAAAAAAGTTATATCATAAGTGACATAAATTATTTACATACGTTTGAGCTGTTTTGGTGTTAAAATATAGAGTTCTCTGATTTTCAAAATGTGTTCTGATCGACGCGAATGTTTACTTCCGTAATATTTACGTTTATAACCCATTAAACGTGGCGATAGCGCCAGTACATACACTCGGAGAGCTGTTAATAGGTTGCGAGATAAAAAAATATTTTTCGATATCTCGTTTTCGTGAATGGAAATTAACTTCTATTACAGTTTGTATATCTAGGTAGCGTCGTATAGTCACAAATTAAGATTATTCGTTAGAAAAACTGTCCGAAAAAAAAAGCAAGAATGGCCGACATTGTAAAAAATAACAGGTTTGGCATGAAAGTGTGGACGTCGGACGAAGTGTGTCGCGCGGCGCATGAGTCTGCAACTTACGTCCTTTTTCTCTCGTTTCGCAAACAAACTCGGGCTCTATCTTTTTAATTTTATATTTGAGGGTTCGGGCAGGTCGTTCAATGTCCTTTAGATGACGAATTTTTTTTACTTTCACTGCGTTTCCTTTTTCAAGTGTTTTATTTTTGTTTACGGTTTGTTTGTTACAGATAAAATTTATAAAAGTTAATTCTTCAGTTCCTAAATATAATTTCCTTTCCTAAAATCTGTCATATTTTTGGATCAGAATCAGATTTAGATTCAGAATATATATAGAGTTCGTTATACTAGGTAAATCAATTCAATACAGTTGGTCAAAAAATAAAAAAACATGGTTGAAAATTATACTATTAGTCAAATAAAATAAAATGACATTAAATATTATGTGTATGTCATTTTGAGTCAATTAATTAAATAATAAATTTTGATATAGGTACATTACGAATTGCATTATTCAACATCACATGTAAAAGATTGCTCATTCCAATTAGTTTTCATAAAGACATTAAGCTTATAAAATGCGTTCCGGAGAAAGAAGCTTTTAATGTTTCGATTAAAGTCAGGCATTGGTAAATTTCTTAAAGCAACTGGCAACTTATTGTATATAAGTATTTTATTAAAAACACCTTGCTTTTGTGTTTTGCATAATCTCCCTAGGAGCACAAGCTTGTCTGCATATCTTAAAATTATGGGTATGTGTGTCTTTTATTGTTGGGTATTCTTGCAACCTCTGATGTATCTTTGACTGACTATGCATGGCTTCTAGTCCTTTTCTGTGCACTGTGCAGGAATTTTTTGCTTTAGACATAAGTGTCGCTAAATGGGGTAAAATTTTAACTTTGTTTTTTTTTCTGGTTATTATCATTTTTACTAAACTTAGTTTTGTTTGAGACCATGCAGGCAGGTAATTGATTCTAATGAAAATCAATAGGTAGTTATAGTAACATGGATTGAAATGGTTTAAAAAGTGTTTATTTAATTAGATTTAACTTAAAATACTTGAAACTGGCAAATGTACAAAGTGCGACACCAAAAAGAAACAATTAGACTTTTGATTTCTGTAGACAGTAAAATATACAAACAAACGTGTGATAGTTTACATTACATTCTAAATTATATGATCCAAATTCCAAAACAACATTCAAAAGTTTTTTCGGAGGCTCGTTGTAAGATCTGACACTCGGGCTGTCCACTCAGCCTGTTACTTTGTAATTGAGTGAATTCAGATCACGTTACCCAATTTGCATGAAAGCATGTTCCCATAAAGCGTTTGCATCGTAACAAATGCAAATTAAAATATGATTCATGGATGAATTCATTCTATGGGCACAGATTATATCATACTATTAAGACTGCCTATGGTATGATGAGTCATTGGCTAGAACTTTATTTCAAAGACCTAGTCTTACCTAGAAGATTTTTGGTTAGCTTCATACGACTTCTGCAATCTCAAGATAATCAAATCATTGTTTTGACTAGCCTGTAGATAGGTACGATTAGGGAGTCAAATAAATCTACGAATTATATATATTTTTTTAATTTAATGTACACTTAAATTTCAAATGACAAAATAGATAGAAACTCTTTATTGTGTACACCACAAAACAACCCGATGACCTTGTGCACCAAGTAGCGGCCTTATCGCTAAAACGATTTCTTACAGGCTACCTATGAAAAACGCCTCTAAACGTTGATCAAAGTGAAAAGTTGACAGAGCATTTTGTAACTTTGAGCAAAGTTTATAAGTAGGGAATATAATAATATCAACTGAAAAGAAATCGAAATTGTAGATCTTTAAATCTACGCTTACAAAACGGACATAATATAGAATTGAACCTAAAAATTACATTACAAAAAGTTACTACTACCCTATACATCGATTACATATTTACATCCGCCTGATAAGTAAGAACATACATTACATCAACCCGCGACAAAGTACCCGACTGGTTCCCGATAATTCCATAACGAGGTATCAAAAACACGCGCTACACAATTACCGACTTACACGTACAGTTGGCCAAATGATGGAAGCAAATGTTTTCTGTAGGTAGCTGTCTGATGCCTTCAGAGAGTGAGGTGGTAGCTCCTTGTTTCGAGTATCGAGATAACTTGGCTGGTACATAAATGGGACGTCGTAATCAGGCTGCAACCTGCCACCGCTGTCTGCGTGTGCGCAAAAAGCCGCCGACGCTCCCACGCTTCTCGCCGAACGCGGTCGCTGACCCGCCGAGAGCCTTGCATCGATGCTAATTTGATGAATATTCGCCATTAATGGCCGCCCTGTTTCGCCAGATTAGACTCGGTCCAGCTCGTCTCCACTTGTTTCGACACTCGGTTGTTACAGTAACGAGTGGTTACTAAGTGCCTTCAGTGTTTTTGTAACACATTGGGTTGGGCATGTGACACGTTCGATTTGATGATAATTACATATCTTATAATACTATTTAAACATTGCGAGTCAACGTCGTTAGACTTTATTCCAGTTAGATGTTCTTTTTTTTTGCTGTGAATAGGACGAGGAAATCATGATGTCATTAGTCACACTGTTATATGTATCACTGGGACTTATCGCGCTCAAAATAACTACCATAAATTAGATTTGTTACTACCTAATTAGTTCTTGACCACCGTTTTTGGAACATCCGAAATGTCGAGGTAGGTAAGTAAACAAAAATAATTTATAGTAAGTATTTAGTATCAAACATAATTGCAAATGTTTAATAATTACAATTGTTACTACTAGAAAGTCTAGTACTTCAATAGTAGAAGACTACACACCGGCCGGCGTACGCACGACGTCCTGAGTTTTCCCTGATAGGTACATCGATTTCTCCTAGGAAAGCGTGCTCCATCGTTGACCAACATTATCTTCGCTTAACATCAGGTGAGATGGCGGTAAAACGTATGCCTATTTGTAATAATAGAAAAAACTCCATGGGGTATATCCATATCCAATGTATATGCATTGTATTGTATATACAGAACTAGACCTAACATTGTAGCTTTATTGAATTTCGTTGTGAACTAGTCGGTTAGGAATTTCCGGTGTCGATAGATTGGTACAAAACATTTTTACTGTAGGAACACTGTGGCGATTAAATGATTAAGTAGTTACGTATTATAAATTAATCTGCATATAAACAGGTAAGAACGGGATGTAATCGCGATGCGGATTCACCTGAGCGTCGCGGCCTGGGTTTTCCAAAATAATGATTCTGAGTCATGTGTAATTTATTTTCTGTCACCCCGTATCACAAATGGCACGTTCCGTCGAAGCTCACGATAGAATGTTACACAACTTTTGCTATTGGAATGAACAACTACTCTTCATTGTTTTTTTTCGAACACTGAAGAGTTTGTACGAACGTTGTATTATTTATTGTTACAAATGTGTTTTTTTCTGAGCGATTATCGAGCTACGTGTTATTGTAGGTAAGTGATATAATGAGGTAAAACATAATTTTTCGTCCTGCTTCCATTACTACGACGCAGTTTATAGTCAAGTGCGGTGTGTTCCGTCATCCCATGCTAGGTGTGTTTACCATGTTCGACCATACCATCACATAACATCAGGTGAGCTGTATGACAACACCTAGACTGTCAACAATTAAAAAAAGTCATTACTTTGACTGGACTCGAACTTAAGTCAAGTATAACTTTGACTGTGACTTAGATTTATTTAATTAGATTTAAAATACTTGAAACTGGCAAATGTACAAAGTGCGACACCAAAAAGAAACAATTAGACTTTTGATTTCTGTAGACAGTAAAATATACAAACAAACGTGTGATAGTTAACTACAGAACTCCGCCAATTAAGTCCAGCCATACCTACACTCGACGCAATTTCCGTACAAAAGCTGCGCATTTCAACTGAGTGAACAAATTCATGGTGCTCTTTTTGTAAAGTAACAAGTGTGATTTCGATCGAGTGTTCTTCAGCTAAGTGCAAACCTCCCATACAGAATTTGTAGTATGTAACACATGACTTACAATGTGAGTGAAAGATATATTGTCACAAACGTCATTCAAGCTTTTTATCTTTTTTATGGTAAGATATTATAGTACACATAATTATAATCCTAATGCTGAAAATTAACGGGAGACGCAGAACTTTGAGTAACGAATAGTTCTTAGCATAAATATGCACAATCCTAACTAACGTTTTCGTGCAGGTAAGTTCGTTTTCCTTAAGTAATAGTTAGTTAAACATCGTGGTGGCAGTTTCTATTTTTGTTCTATGGCTAATAGGCTAGGCGTTTTCAACTCACCTGATGTTAAGTGAACGGAATTGAACCGGCTCTGAAGTGAGGCTGTCGGAACACACCGTTAGTGCTTGGCCGCAGATTTCCAACTTGTGGGTGATAGCTAGCTCACCGAGTACAGTACTAGAAAATAGCTTTCCACTATGTTATGTTTTCTTCATGATGATTACCTTTACGGGCAGCTCAAGTTCATTGCTGGTATTTTAATCTAAGCTTTTTGGCGTGTAAACCGACTGCGATAACTACTGAGCTGTCATCCCTATGAATATTGTATGTGTTTTGTTGTATGTAATTTATTAGTAAAAGCACTAACGTCATCTATTTTTAATAACATTTCCAGTAAGGCCCTAATAAACGCAAATAGAAGACCGCGTCATGCTGTATTTAGACATTACCTCGGTCCGTGTGCTGCTGAATATACTGAAATCCACTCAACCTGGATCATTCTGGTAATTGCGTTCCGACGCACACGGGACGGGATTTGCAAATGGATTTGTTGATCGCGTTTGCCAGTCGCCCAGTTTCTGTTTCATCAATAATATTCGTTATGGATCTGATGCAGTGTAACTCAAATTTATCCTCTGCTTTATTGACTTGTAACATTGGTGTTACCAATAAAGTATTTGTATAAAAGAAGCAACACTGCAACAAGCGTGCACTTTTAATTCGAACTACAAATTACATACCGCAAGTTGTCTAGCTCGTGCAAGCAGTCACGTTCACGAGTGTGGCGCATGTGCCAGCCAGCTCTCTCCTCAATCATATTTTAGGGAAGCGGGCGACCCGTCACACTCCACCGCCATCACAAGAAGGTGCCGTAGCGGTATTATCTTAAAAGGCTGGTAATGAACATCAGTATGCAATAATACCCTGGATTTTATTTTGTCAAGTTACCGCTACGTAACCCACCACGAAAGCGTGTTTTCCATTCATTACTTCTGCTCATAAAAAAATCCTCTGATGCATTGATCTTCATACTACTTAAATCAACTGAGCGTCAACACCACCAGTAGATTGCGTCGAAATATCCAGCTTTTTTTGCACTCCAAAAATGCAGTAAGAGTATAAAGAGTAAAAAGTGGTAATCGCCCGAATATTGCAGTTGCAATTTTCGTTGGGGCTGATGCGATTTTTTGCGTCCTCCCAAAATGACAGCGGCTGAAACCGAAATGTCACAGTAATTGTGTCTGGATAAGACTGCGTCAAGACTGGATGGACAGTCGTGTACAACACACGACAAACTTTATGATCGCTCTAAAACTCTGACGTTCCCAAAATAATCCATATTGTATAAGAATACATCTTTTTAAACATTCTTAAAGTGTACTTATACGTACGTTTAAGGCTAGAGTGAATAGATTTCTTCTGGATCAGCGTGCTCCATCTTCGGCCACACCGTCGCTTTGCATTAGGCGAGTTGGTGGCCAAACGTAGATCTATTAAATGTAAAAAAAAAAAAAAAAAAAATGTAAAAGTAATAAGACCATTGAGACGTTCCCTTGATGATAACAGAAACGCTTGTCTATGAATAACGCAGCGGTACCCACAACTTTAAAAATAACACAAAGTCCAGGGCGTCACTGTTTTGGTGCTAATTAGTTTGAGATATTAGATTGAGATGTTGTTAGTAGCAAAAAAGTTAAGTGGAGTATACTTTAAAGGTTCTCAAATATTGCATTTTTAAGGGTTTACAATACAAGTACACCAGTTTTTAATTATTCTTTTTCGTCCATCTAGATCCCTTAATCATTGTTTTGTAAATCTATATATTTTGTAACCTTAAATGTGTGGTTATGAAGCTCTTGACGAGTAGATATTTACTTATGCAGTACGAATTAAAATTTTGTAGCGAATTAAACTCCCTACTAGGATTTATAGGCCAGTATTCTTTCAACTTGCTCCGAAAAATTGAACTTCCAAATACACTCTCATTATAATTTCCCTCAATACGTGATCGTATTCACAAACCCAGGGTAACTGGATTTATGTAAAACCTTTTCAAAGCCTCACGAAAATCAAATAAAAGGTAACGTTTTTACGGGAATAAGAAGCTACGAAGATATAACTTAGTTCAATTTTACTGACGTCGTCGGTTAATGTGTTTGAAAGTCAGTTATATTAAGCCCATCATAGATATAGCTATAATATGATATATTTCTTTAATGTCACTAACCTGTACTGTATTAACATATAGTTATAATTATATAATAAGTATTCGTACTCGTATACCTGTTTGTGGATGCTGGTTTGTTTGAATACCCGTCCAAATTTTGGTAAAATTGTAATGGTACAAATATTTTTTAACGTAAAAGTAATGGGACAAACAAAACACTCTCCTAATGGTAGATCTCTTTATCTGGAGGTCGTTTAAGTAGGTACCGCAGTACCAGATATTCTGCCGCCGAGCTGTAGTGTGTAAACATTACTGTTGACCGGTTTGAAGGGTAATACAGCTACCCATAGAGACTAACCATCTAAGGTTTCAAAGTAATGAGCGCCAAAGCAGCGATACGCTAGATTTAATTTCGCAACTCAAAAGTTCTATGAATCACTGCAATGGTCATGAATATGACCATTCTATATTGTAGTAAGTTCTATAGTGTAGTAATGTTTACACACTACAGCTCGGCGGCAGAATATCTGGTACTGCGGTACCTACATAAACGACCTCCTGATAAAGAGATCTACCATCGAGTAATAAAGTGAATTTAGATTTCTGAAGATCGTTGAGAGAGATTCTTTTCTTACAATCTAAATTGCTCAGGTCACAGATGTGATCCAAATTTATAGATTTATTCCGCAAGGCATAAATATACATAAACTACCTTGGTAGTCCATTAGTTAGGTAGGCTAAGAAGATAAAGTTTGGCCAACTTGATAGAACGTCATTAGCAGAATTGTCGACCAAACTAAAGCTTAGCAGTATGGTAGGCAGGTTGCCAATTGTACCCAACAAGTTGCCAATAAAATCAGTTTAGATTAACACTGTAGCTACACAGTACTTACCACTTTAGAATGCATAAGGAGCGCCCTGCGGTTTTACGCGTTGTTCCGCATCACTAGTTTTATTTTACTCTATATATATGTATATAAATGAAAAAAAAAAATGAATCTCGTAGGACTATACACACAGCGCCATCTGGCCCCAAACTAAGCAGAGCTTGTGTGATGGAAGTCAGATAACTGATAAAATACATAAATACTTTTTTTTTGTAAATACATACTTATAATACATACAGAACACCCAGACACAGAACAAACATTTTTGTTTATTCACAATATATTTGCCCTGAGTGGGAATCGAACCCACGCCCTACAGCTCTCAAGGCAGATATACTACCAATGAGCCAACGGGGATGTCAATAAAAAATAAAAATAAAATCGAAAATTCGATTCGGTTTAAAATCGAATACCTGTTTCCCTTGGCATCACGTATGAACGGCTGGACCGATTTTAAACATAACTTGTAACAAAGATGGTACCAATAAAAAAATCAATTTAAAAGCCTTCATATGAAAGTTTCATCCTATATAAAAAGTGACAGCCCTGTTGGTTCATTGGTAGTATGTCTGCTCCAAGAGCTGAAGGGCGTGGGTTCGATTCCCACCCAGGCCAAGCATTTTGTGATATAAACAAATGTTTGTTCTGTGTCTGGGTGTACTGTATGTATTTACAAAAAAATCTGTCAGTTATCTGACTTCCATAGCACAAGCTTTGCTTAGTTTGGGGTCAGATGGCGCTGTGTGTAATGTCCAACGATATTTATTTATTTTTATTTTTTTTTTTTTTTTTTAATGGTTGACAGGCTATGTGTTTGACCACAGCTCACCTGATGTCAAGTGAAGGTGTGACCGAAGATGGTAAAGCACACCTAGCCTGGAATGCAACTGTTTTTTATAGTATATAGTAATCCAAAACGCCCTATGATTTTATTTACAGATGTACTGGCAAGCAATAGCCGGCATTAAAACATAGTTTTAACAAGTGCTTAAGCCATCGTGTGCCGATCCTTCTGGCTAAAGAGGCGCAGAGGCGGGCGAGTCAATATTTGCTGGCGGTGCGCGAGCCCAGGTTTCCGGAAACGCAGCTGCTTACATACGCCGCTCGCCGAGCTACAGTAAGATTCTAAATCTTGAGCTTACGTTAAGTTCTTAACACCCTTTGACTCGACCCCTGACTATAAGGTTGCCTGGAAGAGATCGCTCTTAGCGATAAGGCGGCCAATTGTACAGTTAAATATTTTATTGTTATAAATTTTTCACAATAAGGAAGACATTATTACAATGGAAACTGACGTGGTTTTCACCCAGTTTTAGGGTTCCGTACCCATAGGGTAAAAACGGGACCCTATTACTGAGACTTCGCTGTCCGTCCGTCCGTCCGTCCGTCTGTCACCAAGCTGTATCTCAAGAACGGGGATAGCTATACAGTTGAAATTTTCACAGATGATGTATTTCTATTGCCGCTATAACAACAAATACTAAAAATAAAATAAAATAAATATTTAAAGGGGATATGATGAACTTGATTTTTTTACCGTTTCTTGCTCGATACTAATAACGGTGACAGGTAGACGCTTTAACTATTCACAGAACATTTAGTTTTATTATAAATAATGGTACGGAACCCTACGTGTGTGAGTGCGACGCGCGCTTGACCGGTTTTTTTTTTGTTTTTGCAACGGGTCGGCGGTAGTGGAACATTCGATCGGCACGGACGCACTGCACTCTATAAGGGTCGATGAGGCATAAATCGTGAGAAGTTCTATGTGCCTCGTAAAGTCGGGAAGACCATAGAGATCAGCAAGTGTCCTAATTTCAATTTCCTTAGCAGGAGGTCGTCTAGGTAGGTACCACCGCAGTACCAGATATTATTACTGTATTCCGGTTTGAAGGGTACTGTAGCTAGTTAAATTACAAGGCTGTTGACACAAACCATCAAGTCTCTAAGTAATGAAAGTCAAAGCAGCGATATCTTAGACTTTGGCTTCGCAAAGTTCTGTGTATCGCTACAATGGTCATGGACAGGCGACATCGCTTACCATCAGTAGAGCGTCTGTCATTATATATATATATATTTTTAAAGATGGAGGGTGGAATCTTCCACTTAATTGAAGACCTTGTATTCATGGAGCTCGTGAGAGTGGTCGCAGATCTGAAGAGGTTGCTGTAGAGGTCACCGTAGAAGAGGACTCCGGTGAGGAAGGGATCTAGAGCGTACTGGCACGCGCGCGCGTTGTACTCAGCTTTGTCTCCATGAAGAAGGTCACCGGATGTGGTCGGAACTATAGTCGGAGTATCCCATATAATTAAACGTGAGTAATTTTACGTAAGTAAAACAAAAATTCTAACACACTGTATACGTAGGAACCGTCTGCATGCGGGTGCATTTACCTTCGAGTGTTGACGGCGAGGAAAAGCTCCGTGCTGACATCTACAGGGTGTTACTGTGTCAATTAAAAAAAAACCACTTGTCAGCCGCCGCGACAGCGGTAAATTCGATTATGAGCCTACCATGAATCGTCTGGATGTTTGTCGGCCTTTCCGTATAAAAAAACTTATAAAAATTTTTAAAGGAACGTTTAGCAAGTTTTTTGTCTACCTGAAGGTTATAATTGAAAGAAGAATTTTATTCATATATGTAAATATATTTAAGAGTAATAAGAATAAGATGAATGAGACGCGCTCCTGATGGTAAGAGTTAACGCAGTAGGAGTTTTTTTATCGAGAAAAATGTTCTGATACATAAATTCAAATTCAAATTCAAATTATTTATTATTGACACAAAAACGATTAAACAATTACATTTATGTCACAAAATTATAAAACAACAAACTAAATTCAAAATAAAATGTCAAATTAAAATATAATGTCGGGTTAAAATATAAAGTCAAGTTTAAATACAATGTCAAAATACAAATAAAATGTCAAAACTGGATACAATGTCAAATAAAAATATATCAGTTATATGTCAGAAAAAACATCGTCAGTGGTGTTGTGCCTCTTGCACCTGTCCCACTGATCAGTCAGATTTTCACAATAAAATAAGAAATTTCCAGTAACAGTTTAAACAACAACAACTAAACAACAACTAAACAACTGCATTATTAACTAATGTCACACCGTCACTTAACATCAGGTGAGCTAACACCAAGCTTGTCAACGATTTAAAAAAACTTATCTACGCTGCGAACACAATCAATAACAAAGCGGCATCGTACATAAAAGATTGTCATATAATTCTAGGCAGTATTATAAATTAATTTCATTGTAGACTTGACATGTACGACCTCACACCCTGTACATAACCCGTATTGGGTTCAAACGTTACTGACTCATTAGCGAGTTGCAGGTGACATCTGTCGCACACTATCACACTTGTTAACATGGTATGAAAGCTTATATTTTCGACCACAACTTGATGATGGACTAAAAGGATAGAACTTGATGATAGACTAGACGGCTAGAACTTTATGATTCACTAGTTGGATGCCTCATATACAGGGATAAAAAGTAGCTTATGTCATCCGGGGATAACGCAGCTTTCCAACGGTGAAAGAGTTTTTAAAATCGGTCCAGTAGTTTCGGAGCCTATTCAATACAAACCAACAATTAAAAAATCAAACCTTTCCTCTTTATAATAGTGTAAAGACTAAAGACGCGTAGAATTTAATGATGAACTAGACGCCTAGAATTTGGAATAGACGTTTAAAACTTAATGATAGACAAGATGACTAAAGATTGATAATAATGGACTAGACACGTAGAACTTGATGATGGACTAGACACGTAGAACTTGATGATGGACTAGACACGTAGAACTTGATGATGGACTAGACACGTAGAACTTGATGATCAACTAAACAGCTAGAACATGATGACAAGTTGCACTGCACAAAACACCCCAAGCGGGACGTCAGTGACTTATCGCGCTCACTTTTAATAATCAAATAAGAATGGCTAACTTATCATAAGTTAGACGTCCAGAATTTGATGATGGATTAGCGGCTAAAATTTCACGTTAATGTAGCCGAGACATAAATAGTAGAACTCTTCAGTTTAATTAGAAAGTTTTTAAAAATATTTTTTATGTTAAGTAATACCTAATTGTAGATATTAATTAATTAGATATCATCGTAACTACTTATATAAATAAAGAAATAAAAACGTTAATAGCCTATGGCTTCAGGTATTCTGGAGTTTGTTTTAACTTTACTCTTGTTCTTTTTAAATGGATCAGGGACTTTATTAAGGTTTTAATTTCAGTACTTATGTTTGAAAAGTAAAATACTTTACATTGGGATCGTTTTTGCTATCGTATAGTGGTATCAGCACGTTTGCGCGTAGACTTACCAAGACATTAGGTTAGGCCCCGAAAATATAAGTACATACAGGAACCATGAGAACACATAAACACTTAACCAAGGGATATATGAATATTCTTTTAATTTTTTTCAGAATTAGGATGACCTTCATTTTAAGACCATCAATTGGCTCCCAGGGTCAATTGGGTTCGATTCCCACCAGAACAAATATTAATGCGACGATAAATGTTTGTTCTGTGTCTGAGTGGTTATGTATATTTTATAAGTATGTAAAAAGTATTTAAGTACTAGCTGCGCTCCTCGTTGTTACCCGCTACATGTTTTCGGGATAAAAAGTAGCCCATGTCTTAATCAAGGGTCACAGCTACCTCTATGCCAAATTTCATCCAAATCAGTTAAGTAGTTTTTGCGTGAAAGAGTAACAAACATCCATCCATCTATACTTTCACATTTATGGTATTAGTGGGATTCTATCAGTTATCTGACTGCCATAGTACAAGCTTTGCTTAATTTGGGATCAGATGGCGCTGTGTGCAAAGTCATACGATATTTATTTACAAGATGTTAGATGTTTTTTAATTTTATTCTTTTGTATTAGATATACAATCTTTGAAGTTTTTTTTTTATGGTTGACAGGCTAGGTGTTTGCCCACAGTTCGCCTAATGTTAAGTGAAGGCGTGGTCGAAGATGGTAAAGCACACCTAGCCTGGAATGCAACTGGCTCTCAAGTGAGGCTGCCGGAACACACCGTTAGATGCTTGGCGGCAGATTTTCAACTTGAAGGTGGTAGCTAGCCAGCCAAGTACTAAAAAGTACCTTACCACCATGCTATGGTTTCCTCACGATGTTTTTCCTTCACCGGCAGCTCAAGCTCATTGTTGGGGTTTGAACCCACGCCCTTCGGCATGCGAACCTACCACGCTAACCACTGAGCTATCATCGCTACAAAGTTAACGTTATTAGGTAAAGTAAGAGTTACCAATAAACAGTTTTAACTATCTATCTCTCACCTTACAATCCGTGCTTGCTTGACGTTGAGTTTCGGGACACCCCGTATACAGCCTTAGGTCAGTAGTCCACGTCCTACGAGGCAGCTTACCCGATTGACTAATGACTATCGCAGTGGGCTATTCTCAAGAGCCGCAGAGCCTTTAGACGACTGTTTACATAAACTTGCCTCTCCAGGGATTGATACCTACCTACGTAAAGGGAGGGCCTAACTACAGTCACCAGAGGTAAAGGGTATCTGATATTTGCAGTTGATTTGTCAATAACGGAACGAAAACCACTTGTTATTTTACCACTAGTCTTTGCCGGCGGCTTCGCTTGCTTTAATATAACAAAAATATTTCCCTCGGGGATAGTACCCTTTTTCCAAAATACCTGTGCCCGGTACCCTACATCTTTTTTTGTACCCCTGATAGTGTGTATGATTCATGAAGGTCAGTTTATTAGTTAAGGTGTGTAAAAGTAACAAACTAACTCATATTTGCATTTATAAATTATTTGCTGCGCGCCGCAGGTTCGCCCACATTTGCCCGGATAAAAAGTGAGTAATAATCTAGATCTAGTGTAAGTATAAACTTATCCGCATTCCAAATATCATCCAAATCCATTAGGTACAGCATGAAGCAGTAACAAGCTTGCATACATACAAGCAGACAAATTCTCAAGTTTATAGTGTATTAATGTGATTGAATACTATTTAATCACTAGGGTGACTTCATATGTACAGGAGTCTCAGGACAATGAATCGAGTGAGCTAATATTAACTGGGTATGTCAATGACCACCAATGCTTATTATACCACTGAGGAGCAAATCTGTTGAGAAATTGAAAGACACTAAAAAAAATATTTTTTTTAAAATAAATATCGTAGGGCATTACATACAGCGCCATCTGACCCCAAACTAAGCAAAGCTTGTACTATGGGAGTCAGATAACTGATATAACTGATTTTTTTATTTTTAACTTCTGTTAATTTCTTATTGTACTTGTAGTTGTAACAGAAATTATACCTAATATCTATTGTAAGCTTTTCATATGAAAGTCATATCATTTTTTTTTTTTTTTTTTTTAATATTATTTTATGTGGGTACTGGGTAGATGTTGTCAAGGGGCCAAAAAATAAAACAAACCATTTCTTAGACTATACAACTATACTTAAATAACAAAACGCGTGCGCTTGGCGGTGGCGTGGCGGTGAGATCACTGTTGCTGCGGCGACGTGAGAACCCGGTCAGCAGTATGTCGCGCATATCGCGCTTCGCGCCAGCGGGCTCTTTCTATACCAATGAATATTATTTCTTTCCATAGCGCGCAGTATTATTGCGAGTGACTAGCGAAAAAAATAATATTTATTATATGGGCCTGCTCCGCTTTGAAGCGGCGATCATTGTTGCTGCGGTGGCGCGAGCCGCGCGGCGAGTTGCAGTATGTCGCGCTTCTCTTTAGGAAAACGTAATTCGCGCGCGGCGAGCCGAGCGGCGCGTAGCTCACGTTCCGCTCGCGCTAGTTCCGCTTGGATCAGACCTGCGGAATAGAACGAGAAAAGTTTAGAGTACCGTTCTATATACTGCGTTAAGTAATATTACTTAATTTCAAGACTTCTCGAAAATCGGGAAAAGAAACTATTTAACATAACGATTTTTTTTAATTATAAAAATGCAATCTTATTTAATAATATGTACTTATTATTATGAAACAAACTGAAGGGTCAAAGAATGTTGTAGCTCGGAAGAGTTAGGATTCTCACGAAATTGATAATTCGACTCATATATCCCATAAACCAAAGAAAGAAGAACGTCTTTGAAATCATTGGGACTCATCACAAACAATAAAACTATAAAAAAAATCAGCCGAGATTGTGGTGAAACGTGGACCTTGTCAATACTAAAACTATGAAATAAGTAAACTAAATAAGTGGTTATAAGCAATTTACTCGCTCCCGCGCCCGCGTCGCGCTCCCTAGTGGCCCACTCCCGCGCCATCTGCTCCCTCATAGCATCGTCGAGCGCGCGCGCCGAGTAGTGCGCGACGACCTCCTGCCGCGAGCACTGTCGCTCGCGCATCGCGCGCAGCGACCCGTTCCAGTGAAGCAGCTGGAACACCGTCATCAGTTCTTGGAACTCGAGCATCGTGCGACCCTTGTTCGCTTCTAGCATAAACCTGCATAAGAAACAAAGTAACTTATTTTATACTGCGAAAAAGGATCAAATGAGCGCAACCTAACATGATAAAACACATAATTATTGCTGAACTGACAGTGGACTGGTCATATTTATCGCAGATCTATAAAACCGGTCAACATGTTCTAGAGTTGGGACGAAATCGAATACGAATCGGTGGAACGCTTTGCGGCTAAATAATGTAACGATAAGCAAAAAACCAGAGTTCGAGCTGAAAGACATGTCTTTTGATCATGTCCTACAGTGGACTATGATAAACCAGTACGCCCTACCACTTTGGCTTCAACAAAATGTCTAAAAATACAGGGTTTTAGGACAGTAATACCCGCTGCTGTGCTAAATAAACTCCATATCAATTTCTACCTATTTCTCTGCATCTACTTTCTCTACCAAATTTTTCAAGTCGTAAATATTCTACTATCGAATCTGACGTGTTTTACTCATGCGGCATTATTCACGGTTTTCGTTCGTCAGGAAGAAACTTTAGTCCGAAACTGTAGTCAGAGTATCCGATATAATTAAGTGAGTAGGTATTCTCGCATAAGTAAAACAAAAATTGTGAATATTCTACAGCTTTTTTCCTCTTTATCGTTGTAATTCAAAAAGTAACTGACCTAAACGCAGCGATCCCAGCACTGGGATCCTGGTGCGAGCTGGCGTCACCGGCGAAGGAGGCCCGCGCCTCCGCCACCGCCTTCTCTATGAAGTGGTCGGAGATCCGACGCGACTCGTGCTCGTTGAATACACTATTCATTAGGGCTATCTTCGCTGCGCTGCGGCGAGCCTCGGCCTTCGTCGGGCAGTTCTGTCAGAAAAAAAAACATTTTATTATTATTTTACGTGTGCGGAATGAATAAAACCCACAAACCTATACGTACGACATCCCTGTTGGCTCATTGGTAGTATATCTGCTTCAAGAGCTTTTGTAGTATAAACAAATTTTTGTTCGGTGTCTGGGTGTACTGTATGTATTTACAAAACAATCTATTAAAGTATTCTATCAGTTATCTGACTTCCATAGTACGAGATTTGCTTAGTTTGGGGTCAGATGGTGCTGTGTGTAATGTCTAACGATATTTATATTACTTTCATAACATAAAATTCATAAGGCAACCTAGAAAAATTACTTTATTTTGTTGGCGACTATAGTCCTAATAATTTATATGCACAACATATTCTCACCCAATTCACAGACCCAAATTCGTACAAGGAAATGCTAAAACAAATGTTATTTCTTTTCATTTACATTTTCATGAAATTCCTTTAATCTAGTCGTGCCCTGAATTATTATCATTCTATTCACTCATCTCAATTCATAAAGCAACAGAGAGTCCTTGTTTTTCTTTCAAACAAAAAGGAAAGTCTATCGGCAAAGTTGGGAAACAACGGCATTCTAACGAAGACTGATTACCTACGTTTACACACACAGCTATCTGCTAAAATCTGCGAACATGTCTCATCGGCTTCGACGCAGAATGCCCCTTTCGCGAAATGTGCCCATGTAGCAAAATGTCCCTTTCGCAAACTGTCCCCTTCGCAAAAAGCCAATTGGTGCCTGTAGCAAGTATCCAAATTGAGTAACCTAGCGAACAAATATAATTATTATCACCATATCATTATTGACCTTATATATTTATTACCTGAGTGCATTTTAAAAGTTTTTGATTCGTGCTCAGATCTTGCTGATGATGACAGAATTTGCTCAGATTTGAGCTAGTTATTAAATGAGTCATGAGACAAAACACAAATATAAAAATGAATTTAATAAGCATTATCATGAATCAAAGTCCTATGATGTCCTATGATATTTATTTATTTATTTAAAGTAAGAGGCAAGTAGGTATGAGTAAGCGGTATTATTTTCGTTTATCAAATATGCTAGCGCTAAAGGGAAAATATCCCTCTTGAAAATGGCTCTGATATCACGTTTGGTGACGTTCTTGATCCTATCACAAAGTATATTAGCCGTGTTGAATAGAGTGGAAACTAATACGTATCAGGAGGCACGTGCGTAAAATACCAAAATAGCGCCGAATGCGAGCACCTTCCCATTATGATGGAAATACCTTTGGTGACGAGATACAATTTATGTTTTGTAAGCAAAGACGGATACATGTGCGACGCGATGACTAGCGTCGAGTGTAAGTTGGTGTGTCTAGGTACTTGCATATTTTAATTTTATAATTGAGACCAATTTTGAATGTTGTTGATAGATTCTTATTCTAAGTGTGGGCGATACATCGACTATACCGACGGCGACGTACCGCTTGGAGTATTTACCAGGATGTAACAAATAATATCCGTTATTCTCCGCGGTTGACAGATCTAAACTTATTAAAAATATCGCCGTCCTTGTTGTTAGTTAGTAATTAAAAAAAAACTTCCTTACTGATTAAAAAAAATTAAGTGCTGTAGATAGATTGCGGTATAGATACGCGACAGTTAAAAATTGTAACTAATTTGTTATTTCTGATCACTGAAACTTTATTTTCTAATAAGACGCATAAATCAAGATTCAAGCACTCTTTAAATTATTATTACTAAGTAAAATAATTTTCGCGAGGAGAACACATTTTATTAAAGTGAATAAATGAAAGGAGAAACTTCATGACAATGAGACGTATTTCTATTCCCCACATCGTACCCTCCAGTTTCGATAGCATCGGGCTTTCAGATCTGAGGATGATATGTTCAGAAAATCAGGTCCTATTTGGACAACACAAACATATATTTGACGAGAATACGTTTAAAATTGTATCCATTGCGGGAGGAATTCAGAAAACAGATGATAACAATACCGTGGGATACCTTTTGGTATTGCTGTTACATTATCTATCATCAACAACCAAAATTTATTTACATCACGCTATTGATGTATCAAAGAATTCATTACGTTGAATGAAGACTTCAAAACTTGGAAATTCAAAGGACTTCTTAATTTTTGAAAATGAACACGAATTCACGTACATACGCGCGTGCCCACAACACAGCCACTCCCCGATCATCTGTTTGCGAGAGGTCGCAAGTTTTTTTATGCCTTTTTTTTAAATATGTGGAATAATAGAACCCTGCATATCCTATTAAACTCATTCGGTAGTAGCTCTACATCACAATACTGGACGTGGTTTTGAGTCCTGATGAGGGCAATCTATAATTACTAATATTATAAAGAGGAAAAATTTGTATTCTTGTATGTAACCAATAAACTTAAAAACTACTGAACCGATTTCAAAAATTCTTTCACCGTTGGTAAGTTACACTATCACCGGGTGACATAGGCTACTTTTTATCTCTGTATTCTTACGGGGATAGGAACTACGCGGGTGAAACCACGAGGTGTCCACTAGTCATTTATATGACTGATGATGATGTTTGTTATGTGTCTATGTATGAGTTTACAAAACTAAGTATATAGGTATAAATATTCTATAAGGAGTTTAGTTTTTACACAGCTTCGCTTATTTTGAGGATAGATCGCGTTATGTGAAATGTCAATTAATATTTGTTTATTGTCTATCTAATCTAAATGACCCATATTGTGGTGTTGTTCGGGATGTAAACTTCTGTGAATCTTTCTACTCTATGTTTTCAGTTAGAATCTGTCGAAGGTACGGGATATTATGTCACTCAAGCGGTAGTACACGGTACTTGTACGTGACCTCGTCCTGGAAATTTACTCGCGTTTGTCCCGAAAACGTGACATAACGTGACGTGAGATAGATACACACCTACACGAATACGTGGAGCGTGTACCCATCTTTACCTGCGATTTTCACATTCACGAATGTTCTCGAAACAATGGTTCTTGTTAAGTTTCATTATACTAGGACAAACATTTATGTAGCGAACGTGGATATTTGTTTTGTATCGGTGTGTTTTAAACGTAGGTATTAAAAGTACATGTAAGCATTAAAAATCAGTAGATATAAGTTTTTTTTGTTGACTACAGCTCACCTGGTGTTAAGGTGGTTCGATTTCCATACAATTTTTTTTTCCATCACAATTTTACAGTGAAATCACAGCTACTGGCATTTATTTTGGTCTTTATTTGGGATAAATCACAATGTGTATATAATTAACCATGAAATCACACCGTTACTACGTACATTAAATATTCATTGTATCCGTATAGGCAATATAATATATTAATGAATTATTATGAGTTATTTTTTTAGATAAATCAACATTATGGATTCATTATGTATCTATTTCATCATTGAAAAAATAAATAAAAGTTTGTATAGCATATATACACACACAATTTTGTATTTACATGCACTTACCCCTGGCCCGGTAGAGATTATAAGATTTATGAAGGTAACACATATTTTTACAAATAAAATTACAAAATAATGGAGTCATTTATTAATCTTTACAGTGATGTAATTTAAAATTTTCGTCACGTACTCTCGAGTATCCGAGACACGTTCAAGTTCATAATGTAAAAAAATTTGCGTCTAATTTCCTGTTAGAGTGTTATTTTTTTATCATAAACGTCTTACCTTTATGAGGACAAAAGCTTTATTTTTCATTTTACACAAGAATCAGGAAAGATACCTTTTTCAGTTGGAGGGTGAGGTTTGTTGAGAGTATCAAGACATGTACATATATGTAACGAAATGTGTGTTCAGATCACGTGACCTAGTTTTTAGTACATAACATTTTTTATTTTATCTTTTACATTAAATAGATCTACGTTAGGCCCGATGTAAAGCAACAGTGCGGCCGAAGATGGAGCACGCTGATCTAGAAGAAATCTATTAACTCTAGCCTTAAAAACGTCCAAGTTGTAGTAGTAGTTTTAATTGTAGTTGTTGTATATATCTGTTCGTCAATGTAAATATTATACAGAGAAAGTAAATAATAACACTACAGTATTTCTTGTATGTTTATATAAAAAGTACTTATTTTTGAAATCATAAGTTTTATGAGAAAAGCCACGTTTGTAAAATAAACGCTATCGACACGTTTACGTAACACTGTGGAAATGGCAATGACAAATTAAAAAACACGATCACGGTATATTGAAAGCTTGTGTTGAACTATTAGCAAAAAACTTTACAAGCGTACTAGTTGACATTCCTGTTGGTTCATTGGTAGTGTGTCTGCTTCGAGAGCTGAAGGGCGTGGGTTCGATTCCCACTCAGGACTAACATTTGTGTGACTAACATCGATGTTTGTTCTGTGTCTGGGTGTACTGTATTTATTATAAGTATGTATTTACAAAAAAAAAAGTATTTAAGTATTCTACCAGTTATCTGTCTTCCATAGCACAAGCTCTGCTTAGTTTGGGGTCAGATGGCGCTGTGTGTAATGTCCTATGATATTTATTTATTTAGTTAGTAACCGGCGCGTTGCGGCCACAAAAAAAAAATAAACGTATCTAACCTTCGCAAGCAATAAGTTGACCAAGTTTTATAGACATCGGATGGACGGCATGGCAACGCATAAAATACGCACAAATAAACATGATTTTTCCGGATAACGTTATAGGTTAACATCAGGTGAGCTGTGGTCAAAACAGCCTAGTCTATCAACCAAAAAAAAAAAAAAAAAAAAAACGTTATAGGTAAAGAATCTGAAAGTTTATATGTTATATACGCACCACATTAGTGTCTACATTGTACTCGTGCCAAGTCGGGTCGCTGGTGAATAATATATTATGTAAGTTTAGATGAAATTTTAATAATTTAATATTCCTGTCATTCGATCTTAGGGCGATAAACTTTCAATATTCACTGTAAATGTACCTATATTATAACGCCTTATTTGACGATCACCTAGACGAGCTCAGTAGAGTTCTAGTGTCACGTTTTTTAGGTCACCTGACTGTCCCGATGTAACCTGACGTACTTACGGAAAACGAATTTACCGAAAACGAAAAACGAATATTCTTCTTAGATTTACGATTTTCAGTCCGATTAGAAGAGTTAACGACAAAGAAAATAAGAGTTTATGACCGGTGTGTGGAAATCCGGTGCCTAGAAACTGAGTAATGTAGCTTTTTATGACAAGAAGCGGTTCTTTTTTGTCCTTTATCTGTCGTTAGGATTACATTAACTTATGCGGTACTATTAAAGCTGGCTTACCTACTCAAAAGACAAAGGTTATCACTGTCTTGTATAATATGGGGGTACGACTATTACATAAATAACTAGCTGCGTCCCGCGTTGTTACCCGCTACATGTTTTCGGGATCAAAAGTAGCCTATGTGTTAATCCAGGGTGACAGCTACCTCCATACCAAATTTCATCCAAATCCGTTCAGTAGTTTTTGCGTAAAAGAGTAACAAATATCTATCTATACATCCATACTCACAAACTTTCGCATTTATGATATTAGTAGGATTTAAAAAACTTTAGTAAAATTAACAAGAAATGGCATAAACGTGCGTACCAGACGGTATATTGTCAAAGTAAAAATTTGTTAAAATAAATTTAATTTACATTCTAACTTAACGTGCTAAGTCGAAAATGGTTCAACACCGTCATGTGTGGCTTATCATCGATTTTCACCAAAACAATAAACGAAAAACTTTTCACCAAGTAAGTGCCTGAGGGGACGGTTAACGATTCCCTTCAAGGCAATAAAAAAATTCTAAGGTGGCAGGAAATTTTATGTCCATTCCGCGTAATATGGGATTCTTCTCGAGTCTTGAAATTGGGGGACTGGAATTTTTATGATAAAAGACGGGTAATGTGACCTTGAAAGCTTGAACAGGAGGGCGATGCAAAGTTCTAGTTCGCAATTAATTGCATTTCTTTAGTAATAAGACGTCTTCTTGTCTTAAAAAAAGAATAAGGCGAAAGGAATACAGAAGGTTCAAACACTCAAAGTAGTATTAAGCACTTTCTAATGTTATAACTTCGCAATTCGCCAATCGCTATCTTTTCTTAATCTACACTACTATGAAGAGGAAACATTTTTTTTTTGTTTGTTCAGATTGAATAGGCTTCGAAACTACTGGACCGATCTGAATGATTCTTTCACCATTAGAATGCTACATTATCACTGAGTAGGTTATATTTATATTGTGCGCGTGCGAAGCCGGGGCGACCTGCTAGTGTTTAATATGTATGTATTACAAACATAGTCAAATACGTGCTTTAAACAGACAGATCATGACATTTAATTACATTTTTAAGGGCAATTTCATTTAAGTCAAAATACTATAATAAAGCTTATATTTCACTTTTTGTAGCGATGATTACTCAGTGGTTAGCGCGGTCAGGTCACACGCCGAATGTCGTGGGTTCAAACCCCAACTATGAGCTTGAGCTGCCGGTGAAGGAAAGCATCGTGAGGAAACCATAGTATGGTGGAAGGGAATTTTCTAGTACTCGGCAGGCTACCTAATGGTGTGTTCTGGCAGCCTCACATGAGAGTCAGTTCTATTACAGGCTCGGTGCAATTTACCCTCTTCTTCTTACACCGTAACTTAATATCTAATAAGCTGTGGTAAACACCAAGCTTGTTAATCATAAAAGAAAAAACAAAATGATGGCCTTTACATTGCTGAAAGGTTAACTTAGCTAAGATTTAAAAAAAAATAAGGAAAAGAAGTTATTTCGCTCTATCATAAATATATTTCTATTATACATAAGCTAGAAGGAAATCTTATTTATTAACTCTAATTGCAAATTTTATAACCAACATCCTGGTAAAAAGTTCCAGTTTACAAAATAAGAGCTTCGAAAGAAAATTTTAACTGATATTACATATTGCTAGATGTTGGTAGAATGTTTAAGCAACGCTATAAGTCAAGTTAAGTAATTAGTATTTTTTTTTAAAAAGGTTTGATTTTTTATCAAAAGGACTACAGATTTATGACGTTGTTCATTTGCACGTTTTACCTAGGTAAATCGCAACCAGTGTAACCAACCTTACAATTCTAGCTGTGGATCTACAGTTTTAAGTTTGTGAAAGTTGTTTTACCCCCTATCTACACAATGTTTTTTTTTAGTTTTATTTTGATTTTTTTATCAAACTCCTCATTCAAGCGAAAATTAGTAAGTTCACAGTTTTTTAGACCTCTATTATCCAGTTTTTTTTTCTAATTATAAGTTAGCAACACTGATTGCGGGGACTTTATGGCTTCATATAAAAATTAACTAGGTAGTACAAAACTACATAAAGTGATTCAAACGCTACGGGATGTCTTGTGAAAAAAGTAAATTTCGTAGCGCCCGCTATGCGTAGCGTGACGTAGCCGCCCTTCGTAGCGTGATGTAGCACGTGCACGAGGGCTAATGCGGCCAATCAATTATGGCTTATGGTTTTGGGATACTATTATTTATGGCCAGCTACATTTTAGAATAAAATCGTATTTATAAAATATAAATCAAAATCGTTCTTAATTAATTCCACAACGAATATCGAAATGGATGGGTTGTGTTGTAAACATTTTTAATTATTGATAATATAATTATCTATTATATCTATTATAAATACTTATGTTTAACTGTGTGACTTTCCTTTCATATTTATGTAGTAATAAGAAATGAACTAAACTAGACGCGCTCTTAATGGTAAGCGAGAATGCTCACCCATAACTAATGCAGTGTTACCCTGAACCCTAACACCACTGCAATGTCACTGAATTATTCAAGATGAAATATCCAACACATGAAGATCCAAATGAAACAGAAATGTTTTCATTGTTGACTAACTCAATGTTTAGGACGACATCGGTTAAGCCGTTCTTAAATTATTGGCTTATCATCGAATGTCGTTTGATTTTTATCTGTCTAGATTTTTTTTACTACGATGCGATCTACGATCTGTGATGGTACATGCTTGCCTAAAAGAAACCAAGGCATTCGCAATTTGAAGACAGTCAGATTCTATTCATCAGGGAACATCGAAACTGGGATTTGAAAATGACGTTGTGTAAAATATTATCTCTTATATGTATGTTTAAGGGGGCAGTTTCTTTGGTGTGTGTACCTGAAAGCTGCCGAAGCAAGCTCCGCCGGGCAGCGTGACGTAGCAGACGTACGGCGGGTGGGCGGCCGGCACCGACTCATAGATGACGAGCGCGCCGGCCGCGGCGCCGCCGCCGCGCGACGCCTTCACCTGCCAGAACTCCTGGAGCGCCTCCACCACGTTTACTGTTGACAGCACGCCGTCGGCTACAAACACACAAACACTCACATTTTAAAATCAATTTTATTTTCTCTTCGGCCATAACACGTTTTGTTTTTAAGGTGATAGACCACTCTTCTGATGTGTAGTCGAAGATGATAAACATACCTAGCCTGGAATGGAACTGGCTCTAAAGAGAGGCTGTCGGAACACACCGATAAGTGCTTGATAGTGATCTAGCTAGTCGAGTACTATAAACCTTCGGCATGTGACCACGCTAACCACTGAGCTATCATCGCTACACATTATAGTGCGCAAGTTGCCTTGACTAATGTATATAGATAACCTAGGGCAGTCAGTTTTGCCTTCATCGTTTGAAGTTTATGACAATAATAATAACTTAAAAGTACAGGTGTGTGTCGTAGTAGTTGAACCTAGTACCTTTTTTATGTAAAAAGTAATGAGACAAACGAGACGCTCTCCTGATGGTAAGAGATAACACCTGCCCATAACCATTGCAGCGATACACAGTACTTTGAGCAACAAAACAAAGTCCAGGGCATCACTGCTTTGGCGCTCATTACTTTCAGACTTTAGATGGTTAGTCTCAACAGCCCAGTCATTTCCTACAGATAAGCTATTAATCCTTGTTCTATGTTGTATGTACAGTATAATTTTATTTTACTATTTGGCAGTCAGACGAGCTCCTAACTAGGCTACCATAGCTCCTATCACCGAGACTTTATAAAGACTAAGTATACCCCACACTTATAACCCTGTGTGCTGTAACATATTAGCTTATCGAGTTTTTATGTATTTGAAGGCAAGTTTGTAACCATTTGTAACTAGTAGGTACTCAGCTAAATTCGTTATGATTAAATTTACGAGTAGACATTTGCAACCCTGGTAAATGTAGCATAACTTGATAAACGCAGCAGTAATACAGAATTTCCGCTCTCATTTGCAGCCCCGAAACATATAACTGCCCTATACGTATAGGTCTACATATACATACCAACCTAACCCCACCGACAACGTTGTGCAGTTTATTTCCTCTCACCGAAATCAAATCGATTTTTATGAATTGGTTCTGTCCGCTTAAGAGGGGAAAACTTAAAAAGAAATGTGCGGAAGGAAATGTTTTAAAGAGAAAATAATGAGCGAACAAATTTGATAATGATAAACGTGGGGAGACAGCTGTTGCTGCAAAAGCTTCTTGGCAAAAAAAAGTAAGAAAACTGTATTAAATTATGTGAAAAAGTGGAAACGGATCGAGGTCTGTTAATGAGCTTATGAAAAGGACCTCTGAAATATATGAAAGCATAACTAGACGATATTGGTTCGTGTTGTACAATGTTGATTAGCAAAAAGAAGACTTCTGGTAGTATAGGGAGAAATGCTATCCTGATATTAAAGTCTATTACTAAAAATTAATATCGTAGACGTAATATTCTATCGTGTGTAACACACACTTGAGACTTCGGTAATATAAGATCAGTACTATGCAACCACTCATGTTTATGCAAATAAATATATCTTTATCTTTATCTTTACACAACGACATCTGATCCCAAACTAAGCAAAGCTTGAAAGTCAGATAACTGATAGAATACTGAAATACTTTTTTTTTTTAAATGCATAGGTACTGCATAATATCAGGTGAGCTGTAGTCAAACACTTAGCTTGTGAACCATAAAAAAAGTAAATAAAGTTTTTTAATTTTTTTATTTATAATTATACGCTCCACAGACACTGGGGTCCGTGACTTTTGTAAACTTTACAGTAAATTTAGTTAGGACCATTAACTATTGTGAAATATAGAACAAACACTTGTGAAATATAAAACAGTTAAAAGTAATAAATTCCATGTAATGATATAATCCTTGCGACAATTACAATTAATTCTCTAAAAACCTCCCCACAATACAAAGTTCAAACGTCTCATAAGCTCGTTGTACCCGCACAAAGCGCAGGCTGCGCAACAGCTCCATTATTCCATTAGAGAATTAATACAATTTTCCATTCATATCTGGTTAATAAGAGATCGCCATTGTGTCGTCTCGACCGGGCTCTGGGCCTTCACCCACTGGGACCGATACGATTGCACGATACGTTTGCAAAAATCCTTAGCTAATACAATGTACAAAGAACTTTATTAAGTTAAGTTAAGCGAAAAAAGAGATGGCTCGGATTGTAAAAAAAAAGACACGAAACTAAGCCAAAAAAGTTAGGGTGTTGCTGTGTTGTAGACACGGCTGTGTGTACGTGAATCCATGTACATTTTTTAACAATAAGTAGTTCATCGGATCGAACATGAAAATGTTTCAAATCCTCAATCAACGTAACGAATGCTTTAATCCTTTAACTATCGAGTGGGGTAATAAAATTTTGGATATAGATGATAAATATGTAGTTGCAACACAAAGCTGTATCCCCTAATTATGTTGTCATTATTTTTCCGAATTGCCTCCTACAATGGGATGCAAATTGAAAAACTTTTTACGTCAAAACAGTAATAAAACATAAAACTCACTAAAAACTGAGACATCTTTGAAAATAACTATCAAATATCTTAAACTGTGGGGTATATGATACACTGAAATCAAAACTTGTCCTCGAGTAGTTCAAGATAGAGAAAATTGGCGCTTTAGTAACGGAGGCTAAGACACGTTTCAGGTCGCTGTACCAGCTAAGTTACTTGGTGGTAGATCTCCTTAGCAGGAGTTCGTCTAGGTAGGTACCACCGCAGTACCAGTTATTCTGGCGCTAAGCAGTAGTGTGTAAACATTACTGTGTTACGGTTTGAAGGGTACTGCAGCTAGTGAAATTACTGGGCTGTTGAGACTAAGCATCGATGGTTACATCGAAAGTCTCAAAGTAATGAGCGCCAAAGCAGTGATGCCCCGGACTTTGTTTCGTCACTCAAAGTTCTGTGTATCGCTGCAATGGTCATGGACAAGCGTTTTCTCTTACCAGCAGGAGAGCGTCTCGTTCGTCTTATTAGTTTTTGCATTAAAAAAAAAGTTAGTTAAAGTATTAATGTTGACTGACTTTAAAAAAAAAATAAAAAAAATACTTTCCAAACATCGTCCACAGTGCGTAAAAGACTTGAAATGTTATTACCACACAATGACTCTCAGAACATCTTGAACACTTTTTGCAGACCCCCTCGTCCCATGGACTTTGTTCAGTAGTAGGCATCGGGAGGACCCGCGCCCATTCTTGTCATAACTTCATAATGGGTGTGAAATGGAGATGGATAAATGAACAAGGAAAATGGGAAAATGGAGGAACAATTTTCTTTCCGGTTTTCTGATATCTGTTTTAGTACGTTTTTCATTGTCTGCTTATCGGGTACAAAAATTCTGTACGTGACTTGTGGATATATATTTAATAGATATTGTTAAAACATCGTGCAAATAGAACTTAATTTGCTGAAGTTTGAAATAACTCAATTATTAAACTTGCTTTATTCATAATCATCATCATCAGTTTATCGTAGTCCACTGCTGGGCATTGACTTCTCCCAAGACACGGCACTCAGCCCGATGTTCGGCTTTTAGATTTTATCCACCACAAGCCGTCCTGTATAATGTCACTTACTCGACATTTATATGTATTTATTAAAGCCCATCGAGTCTCTACGTTTGCCTATTCGGAGTTTCCACTGTACCCAGCAGTTACTGAATCGATTATATAAACCAAGCTGCGCCCCGCGGTGTTACCCACTACATGTTTTTGGGATAAAAAGAAGCCTATGTGTTAATCCAGGGTCTCAGTTACCTCCATACCAAGTTTCATCCAAATCCGTTCAGTAGTTTTTGCGTGAAAGAGTAACAAACATCCATCCATCCATCCAAACTTTTACATTTATAATATTAGTGGGATATTAAATATACCATATTAAAATAATTTGCATATAGGTAGCTCATTTGTGCAATTTAATAGCGTGAATTTCTACTAACTGAGATCCACTGTTTCACCCGTTTAGAATAAAAAGTATGTGATAATCCAGAGTATAAGCTATTTATTTTCTAAACAAAAGAAAGGAGGATACTCACATACAAACTTTCGCGTTTATAATATTAGTGAGAAAGGAGTTGAGATGGCTTGGGAGGCAGATCGCTCTATAAATAGTCTGCAGTCTGCACTGGTTTGTGGACGAGTTTGCCCTTTCTCCAATTTCTTGTAGTCCACTAACTCGAATGAGATTAGCTTGTCATCATTAAGAAACTATAGTTAGTGTAGTATTTTAACATGGGTTAGTGCTTTTTAATTAGGCAAGTATTGACAACGCCCGGCCATAACTACCATCGCAATTCTCAACGTAATGAGCGCCAAAGCAGCGATGCCCTGGATATTGTTTGCTACTCCAAGTTCTGTGTGTCAATGTAATGGGCATGGACACGTGTTATCTCTTACCATCAGTAGAGCGTCTCGTTGGTCTTGTTATTTATTTATTTTTAATAAAGAAAGAAATATATATATTTTTAACATTTTTCTTTTTAAAACGAATACAACTACAAACAACACACACAAGTCAAAACAGTAAGTAGATAAGAGGATTATCACTGCAGTGGCTAGTGCATCAAAAACAAGGCCAGTGCTCCGCAACTGCACTGGGGATTTCTCCGCGGCGCAGTTATTTTAACAATTATTATTGCCAGAATAATATGTTTCGAAAGCGTAGACATTCGATACCGCATAAGCCAAAACAAAACAAAACGTGCCCCAGATCTGTTTGTTAATCTTGTTGTCCTAAAAACAAAAGGATGGCATTCAACTTTATTTTATGATACAAAGTAAAATTAATTGAAAAAGTTTACAAGAAATTTAATTATTAGTCCAAAAGTTTAGGAAACAAAGAGGGCAGTAATCGATATTCACCTTGGAATGAGTAACTACGCCTCAAGTGGTTAATATTGTAAGAAGTTGGGCACTCGGTACAATTTGTAAGACATAATGTTCGCAGTTACCTGAGTTCCTGAATTAGTAATTTTCAGTTCACGCGAGGTTCATACAGTGAAGATGTGGAACCACATAAATCTCCTGGGATAGTGGCAAATAGTCTCATCTTATTAGTAAAGGGAAAATTACTTCGCTCCGACATAGGAATTGTAATTAAACCACGTTTTCTTTCATTGTCGAGTGCAATAGATGCACTAAGACGGATCTGCAAATTTTGAAGACAGTCGTAGGCATGTTATTACGCAAGGAGCGTTATTTTAGCCGTATATTGGTATAATAGCATGTTCATCCCACGTACGTCTAGATTGACATATGAATCATAGCTAATGATTATAAGATTTACGTCACACTAAAACCAATATGGTGTGAACTCGTACCATAATTTTTTTTAAATGTTGTATTTGATACATATCAGGGCAGGTCACTAGTAGTAATGTATATATAACTGGTCTCCTCTCACTGACAGCTCAACAAAACTCATTCAGGGCATTATTTCCCGATTTTGCATACATTAGTAAATATAGAACAATATTATACATGTATTTAAATAATAGATAACGTTTAACTATTCAGAACACGGGCGAGCTTTGCTTGGTGTATGTAAAATTAATTGCCTTGTGAAAAATCATGATCTAGCAGAGCAGATAAATACATATAAACTAATCATGTATATACAAATATTACTCGTTTATTTGTATTTCAACCTTCACCGAATCAGCTAGTTGGCGGCCTCTTTCAAAGCGCACTACCTAACTTTCCGCTTCATGGCACTACCCTCGTAGGCCAGCGTATTTAAAGTACCTAACTCACTTTATAGTACGTTAGCACTAATACTTATTCTGTGGTTATCGGTTGAACCGATAAATACTTATGTATGAAGTAAAGCATATTGCATTTTGCCAAGCATATTTTCCGACCACAAAAAAACTTCCATAAACATTGAAATAAAAACTTTACTCGAAACTAGCTCTAACAAAAACCAGCAATATAAATGGTAGCAATTAACTAGTTGTTTGGTCAATCATCGAACCGCACTTCCCAACTACGAATAAAAAGTTCCCTGGAACAAACATCGTTAGGTACAAGACCTCTTTAGTTGTGATATTGAGTTGAAGCGCTACCATCGCAACACTTGAAAGTACTCAATGAATAAATTTAGTTCACTTATTCCGTCACTTTTTTGAATAAGCTAGTTTTTTTGAACAAAAGTTTCACACGATGTAGGTAGTTTCGCTATTGTAATGCGATCTGGAAAGCTGACTGCCTTTAGAAGATTAACATTCGAACAGTGCTTATTTTCCCATAATTATGAAAGTTTAACAGTGATGTAGTTTGTACCTGTTGTTTTTAAGCATTCAAACAAGAACTCCGAATTGGTACACAAGTACATAAATGTTTACATACATACACATAGTTAGTTACATAGTACATAGTTTTTGTGACAACTGAAAACTTTTTATATTTTATTGATAACACCAATGTTACAAGTCAAATGTAAAATCATGTCAAATATGTGTATGATACCTACAATAAAAAATAACACTGACACTGAGACTGACATGTCAGTGAACAAGAACAAAATGTCTAATAAAGTACATAATAATATGTCGATATAAAAACATGTCAAAAAATAAAATATTGTCAAATATAAAAAATAACAATACAAAAATATACCAATATAATGAAATGGCATTAAAAAAATCGTAATTACTTACTAGTAATAAATAATCTTTTAGTTTGAAATACTCGTCAATGTCATAAAACAATGTCTCTAGCAGCCATGACCTTATTAACTTGGACGGAGGCGGGTACGCGGTTGTAGTCCGCGGGCCCCAGACTGTATACCGAACTCTCCAACTTGACGAGCCAATATGACGGCGTTACAAGTTGGTCTTTCTTTTTACTGCTGCGAAGATCTAACGTGCTGTGGACGCCCCTGCGTTGAAATTTATCGATGTTTGTATGGGTGAATAGGGCTACCTGGCTAAATAAATAGTACCCAGGACAGCGGGTATAACTTTAGGCTTTTTAAGGTTAGGACCCCCACAACCGGGAGCTAAAAATAGTCAAAGAACTGTTTACCTTAACTGTTATTGTGTGTTGTAATCGACACCACTCATGACTAAAAGGCTGGCCTCTATTTTTCACAAAGACTACGTATTGCCATACAACGGGACAATGGGGACGTTTTGGAATATATTTCCTTTGATAGAAGTAACCGATTCACTTGCGACTTGAAGGCACCCAGATTGTATACACTCAGGCAGCAAATTCCATTGTTTAGCGGTTCTTACGATAAAGGTGGAATCGAATCGCTTAATTCGAGTTTCTTGACCAATTGTTTTTATGTAATAGGTTAAGTAATTAATGTAAAAAAAGAACAAAGGTTTATACTCTAGGAACATGAATATTGAAAAATGTTGTCCGAAATTTATAAAACCATTACATTTATGCCGAAAAAATATAAACTGAAAAATCACGAAAAAGACCACAGCTCCGTTTCGGCTTCACACAAATAAAACAAACATAAAAAAAATATATTCATTTTACACAAAACCAAATTGAATAGATTTGCGAGTCCATTCAAAAAATAAAGACTCAGTGTAAAGGAAAATAGTAGGAATATTTTTAGAATCTCACGCAAAAATTGTTCTAAAAATATTTTAAACAAGTTTTTAGACGAATTGTTTTCTTTCACAGTAACCTTTATAAAATACGTCGGAAAATTATAACCGAAAAGTGTACGATATTTTCATTTATTTCGATAAAGTTATATAATACATTGACATTAAGACATTACTGTAATCATTCATCATTTTGTAGCGATGATAGCTCAGTGGTTACCGTGGTCGATTCGTAAAGTCAAATCTGCCGTCAAGCACCGATGTGTTCCGGCAGTCTCACTTTTCTCTCGTCACTATTCCAGGCTAGGCTTTACCATCTTCAACCACACCGTCATTTAAGATCAGATGAGCTGTTTCGTTTAATGGTTGACAGGTGTTTGACCACAGCTCACCTGATGTTAAATGAAGGTGTGGTCGAAGATGGTAAAGCACACCTAGCCTGGAATGGAACTGGCTGTCAAGTGAGGCTGCCGGAATACACCATTAGGAGCTTGGCAGCAGATTTTCAAAATACTTAGCTTTTTAATCATAAAAAAAGATCGTCATCAGTCTTTTAAGCTTCACATTTGGACGTAAATCTCTCCTACTGTAAGCCACTAAGCTCTCTGTCGGCAGATCTCTGTATATGTACCTTCTTGTAGTTTTTGCGCCGTTCTGTGTCCTACACTGTCATTAGATATCAAAGCCTTGTTTAACAAGCGTCTAACATTAACTAAATTGTTACATCTTTTTTAAGGATAACAGGCTATGTGTATTTGACCGCTCTCCCTTGGCGTTAAGTAACTGTGTAGTCGACGAAGGTAAGTACACCTGGCCTGGAATGAAACTGGGTTTCAATTGAGGCTGCCAGAACACGCCTTCAGGTGTTTGGCAGCAGAATTACATCTTGGTATGTTTGTATGGAAGCGACTTAATTGACACAAGACTTAATGCACACAAATTGTCACAACAAAAAAAATTCATAATATTACATCTTATCTTCTAGAATCAGGTTTAGGTATTTAATCTGGTGGTAATATTCAAGTTGCGTATATACTTTTTTATTGTTTCTTTAATCTCAGTATCAAAATACTGATCTTATCACTTATGCAAATAAAGCTTGTGTAAAATATCATCTAGAGTACTATTACAATGCTTTGACATTGATTTCTCAAATACTAAATTAACAAGATGAGCAATTATAATTTTTTTTATAAATCACGTTGCGCTGATAGACATATAAGTATGAAAATGTTAACGTGTACTCATACTCACTTGAGAGCCAATTCCATTCCGGGCTAAGAGTGCTTTACCATCCTCGACCACACCGTAACTTAACATCAGGTGAGCTGTGGTCAAACACCTATCCTTCCAATCATAAAAAAAGCTACCACCCTCAAGTTTAAAATCTGTCACCAAGCACCCAGTGTGTTCTGACACCCTCACTTGAGAGTCAGTTCCAGTCCAGGCTAGGTGTGTTTACCATGTTCAAACACACCGTCGCTTAACATGAGCTGTGGTGAACACCTAGCCTGTCAACAATAAAAAATGTGTTGTTCTTCAATCACAGTGTATGTATCGTTGTGGGTTTTCCCAAGCCGATGACACCGCACAGCGCACATATCTAATCAATGGCAAGAATAAGTTCTCAGCTTTTTTTTATGTGAAAAATAATGAGACGAACGAGACGCTCTCCTGATGGTAAGAAATAACGCCTATCCATGACCATTGCAGCGATACACAGAACTTTGAGTAACAAAACAAAGTCCAGGGCATCACTGCTTTGGTGCTCATTACTTTGAGACTTTCGATGGTTAGTCTCAACAGCCCAGTAATTTCTCTAGCTGCAGTACCCTTCAAACCGGAACACAGTAATGTTTACACAGCTTAGCGGCAGAATATCTGGTGCTGCGGTGGTACCTACCTAGACGACCTCCTGCTAAGGAGATGTACCACCAAGTAAAAGCAGTAGCTGCAGGTATTAAGGATTTTGTCTAAAGTTTTTTAATATATTTCAAGGAATATTCTTATTTGGCGAACAAGCCTGAAATTACAATATAACGTGACTAAATAGGGTATCTTAGAATTGATAATGCCGCTCGCGATTATTCATTCACGACTTATTAGGCTAAATTATTGCTTAGGTAACTTGATTTATCTAAATTGACCTTTTACTACACTACAATTCTAGAAACTTGCATAATTTAGAGAAGTAATTACATCTACTTCATTACTTTTTAACCACCGACACAAACAGAGGGTTGTTATAAGTTGTATGTGTGTTTGTGGCATTGTAGCTTTCAAACAGCTAAACCGACTTTGTTTTGGTTTTATAATTGTTTTGATCGGGAATGCTCTTAGCTACAATTAAGAAAATCCCCGCAGTTTTTAATGGATCTTTCACAGGTCTGATCGAGTCGAAATTTGGTATTCTGATATCGGTGTAAGCGAGTTTTTATATCAATACTTATTACTTTGATATTATGTATGTCTAAATAAGGTATTATTTTCTGCTAATAAGCACTTTCTTAAGCAAATGTATCTCGATGTTTTATGTGATGTCTGTAATTTACTCTAAGATAACAAAGTTAGTCTACTAATCTGTATGTAATAGGAGAACTTTGTGAAATACGATGTTAAGAGAGTTAATAAAGACAATAAAGGAAAGCTAGCTGCGTATAATGCAAAGATTAGTTATATGTATGTTAATGTAGTTTTATAGTGATGATTGATGATAATATTTTATTATAGTCTAGTTTTTTTATTTATCGCCTGTGTATTACTTTTGCTTGCGTATATTGTTTTTTTTTTTTAATGTAAATAGTAATGAGACGAGCGAGACGCTCTCCTGATGGTAAGATTTAACGCCTGTCCATGACCATTGCAGCGATACACAGAACTTTGAGTAACAAAACAAAGTCCAGGGCATCACTGCTTTGACGCTCATTACTTTGAGACTTTAGATGGTTAGTCTCAACAGCCCAATAATTTCGCTAGCTGCAGTACCCTTCGAACCGGAACACAGTAATGTTTACACACTACTGCTTAGCGGCAGAATAACTGGTACTGCGGTGGTACCTATCTAGACGACTTCCTGCTAAGGAGATCTACCACCAAGTTTGTAGTATTTATTCGCTGCAGTGCCTAGTGGTTCGTAAATATATGTTTATCTTACTAAAAGAGGTAAAATAGTTATTTCAATTATTATCCTCTAACAACGGAAACTCTTCCGACAATACCCTGCGGCGTAAATAATTCATTAGCAAGTGGATTTCATTAATCAACTTTTATTTTTTCGATATAATCGAGTAGGCAGTTTCGAAAATCGAGTCACATCTTTAATCGAATGCACAATGAACCACGGACAATTAATGTTTTAAGTTTATATGATATTTCACTAAAGAAAAAACCCGTATTTTAAACAAAAGAAGCACGAAACCGCCTGTAATATAACCCTAAAGTCATACTAAATCCTAACGATATTGATATTTCATAAATGTTAATTTGCCATCAGCCTCTACTCAGCCTGTCAGAGTTGGCCTCTCCATATTCATCTGGATATTTAGCCCATTTACACTTTATCTCAAAGGCATAGAGTTAGTTTTTGTAAGACAAACACGGATCATCGGTGATAGAGACGTATCAAATCATAAACATGTATAACTAACATAAGGTTATGGGCTATCATTGAGCTTTCGTATCAGTTAACATGTCGACGAGCCAATTGATTTGGTAGAAACACTGCACTTCTACCAAATTTGTTCGGTGTATTCTTAGCGACGTTAAAGATTTTCGTGTACGTTATTTTTTGCCACTGGGCCAGTATGACAATTTGAAATTGAAAATGCAGTTAAAATAGTTGTAATTTTTAATCATAAATAATACGCAAATGTGGGCAATAAATTTATTTGATATGTTGAAGAAAAAAATCTGACCGAGCGTAGTGAAGATCTTAGCGTATACATAGTTATATATAGTTGGCATGTTTTAAATTTTTTTTTGACGTTTTTTTTTATTGACATGTAACATTCGTGTTATCAATAAAATATTTGGATTATTATTTGAGTAAATAGGAATAAGTGTTTTTTTATGCTGTTTTTCTACAGACACTAATATTAAAAGAAAAAAGATTTGTATGTTTGTAACGAATAAACTCAAAATCCACTGGACCGATTTCAAAAACTCATTCACCGTTGGGAAGATAAACTATCCCCGGCTGACATAGGCTACTTTTTAATCCTGTATTTCCATAGGAACGGAAACTACGCCGGTGAAACCGCGAGGCGTCCGCTAGTTATGTCACAAACCAAATTTTTTTTGGTTTATTTTTTAATTTATATGGTTTAGGTCCTTTATTAACGACACAACGCGACACGATTGATATCGAGTAGATGTGTAAGTGACATCGACAAGTCGTTAAATATAATTATTAGACAATGTTATAAATGTTCAAATATGATCGGAACATTAAAATTTATAGCTGTAGATATCTCTGGGTCAGAGTTATAGACGAGCATCAAATTGTTGTTTAACTTAATAACACTACACTACAACTTATTTATTAATAAGGAGGCACACAAATAATAATTCATCTAAGTTTATTCTACATGCGTGTAGTGTGTACAAAGGCAACAATAAAGCACTGCGCAAGCGCATGAGTCATTCCGGAGCCTGCGGTGGGGCGTGCTAAAAATAGCCCCCAGCTCGGAGCGTACTTACAAATGCATTTCAATATTGACAACTACTAAATCTCTGCACTAGCAGCCTCGCGGGATCTGGCCGCTGGTGTCGACTTTACTACTTTATAGCTAGATATAGTTAAATGAATAAATAAAGTTAGTTATAGGTATGTGCACTCCCGTTAGCATCTTTAAAAAACTATTATTTAAAGATTTTATTTATTGACAGAGTCCACTGCCCTTAATAGACATGATAGCATTACTATACATTCTGGGGCCCGCTGATTTAATTTACTTTTTGCTCCGCAACAATCCAGTAAGACAATATTTGTTCATTTAAAGTTAAGGGCAAAACCAGAATAAGTCAAATTAATCTAAATTCAATTATTTATATTTGAGCTGTAAATATTATTAGGTACTGTAAAACTAGTACTCAGTACTACAAATTACATTTTTAGCGTAGCTTAACAATTTTAACTATTAACTTTATAATCCTAGTTTAATTTTATTTAAGCTACTTTTTGGTGTAAAATTTCGAGATCTGACAACTTTTAATAGTAACTAGCAACATTAAGTAAAATTTATTAACATTAACAGGTAGGTACTTATATAATGATAATACGTAGGTAGATGTCTACTTGACGATGCTAATATCAATCATGACATATTTGACATTAAAAAAATATGTCAATCAAGTTATCGACAGTGTTTTAATAAAGCATCAGTTACGAGTGACTTAATTATGTAATATTAACATGGTAATTACTGGACAAACTAAAATCTAAATACTTTTATGAATTTAGGTCCCCAAACGGTTCTCGTAAAGTTAAATTTGCCAACATTGTCTGGTTGTTCTGGGCAGTTCATTATAAATTAATTCAAAATGTCTACAACACGTAATTATAAAGAGAAATTATTATCTAACGATGTGTTCTTGTTTTTCTTTGTATAGGCCTTTGAATGTAGTTTCATGCTAAACTGTTATTTTACTACATTTATTAAGGGACCATTATTAAAGCTTAACTTTTTGTAATCTGTGTTCTCTAAGCATTAAAAAAAATCGCGTCGCTTCAAATATAATACTTACATGACGGGTGAGTGTACCTGCACTCAAATACGATTCTAACTGTTACATTATAAAATTGCTGTTAAACATTTTTATAAAACGATGCATACAGCCACACGAGATTCTAAGCTCAATGAGCTTCCTACGCAGAAACTCAAGCGAAAACCGCGTTTAATTATGATACTTTCACAAATTTTAAAGGCTTATTGATCTCTAATCTCATCCACACTCATAGATTGATCATTAAAGCGAATGATTCATGATCACGATCAGCCCGACGCTAATCACTTGACTTTTCACATCGCAAGCACATAGGTGTGGTTATTGTGATTTCGAATCGAACGTGTGGGTGTTGAATGAGAATATTATGAATTTATTAAATATAAATTAGCAAAAAGTTTTGACATAATCATTAATTAATTAATGTATGTTTGAACTCGAAATAGATTATCTATTTTATTCAATTACATTTTAACACTAGCGGGCGCCTCACGGTTTCGCCCGCGTTATTCCCGTTCTCGTAAGAATACAGGGATAAAAAGTAGCCTATGTCACCCGGGGATAGCGTAGCTTTCCAATGGTGAAAGAGTTTTTTTTTAAATCGCTCCTGTAGTTTCGGTGTCTATTCATTACAAACAATCATATCTTTCTTCTTTGTAATAGTAGGCATAGATTAACGTATTTCTGATATGGTAATAGTAAGGCATAATATATGTACGTGTTTTGAGGCTACATTGAACAACCAAGGCCTGATAAGGGTGAAAACAATAATTACCGCACAGATAAGTAAAGGTAAATAATAAAAATAACACTTTTCCTTATCTTACATATCTCAACGACGATTTTACGCCACTTTTTTTCTTCTATATAATTTCAAAGAAAGACGCAACTAGCAGTCTATTTGCCGAGAGCAATCTCTTGGAAACATGGTTTATAGTTAGGTAAAAATATCGAAGAACAATATCTGTTATAATGTTTATATACTTTTCTTGTACATATAGAAAATCCAGACACAGTGCAAACTTCTACGCCACACAAATGTTTGTCCTTGTTAGTACCCACACACCTTCAAAGAGAAGGCAGAGCTATCAGGGCAGTTAGATAGTAAGCAACGGGTATAATATCCGCAAAGAACAGCTAATGTGTAGGTACATAATAGGTCAAAGTGTCACCAGTTTAACATCAAAGTTGCAAACTCGTTTAATTTTACAATTTACGACAATGCGATATTAATGTATAATTTTAGAACAACGTGATTACACAGGGAACGATTTATGAAACCGCTCTCGCGGAGGCGCCTCCAACGACGCAATCAGGGAGGCAATATTTCACAATAATTACAACGATGTTACTTATTACCAGGCCTTTGTGTATTAATTAAACGATATAGAGCTTAAAATTGAGCATTTTGTCAAAAATACAAATAAACATATATGTATGTACTCGCGTTTTTTGTTTTTTATTCTTTCAATTCTTCGCAGGAAGTCATTGACGTGCACAGATTAGAGTAAGAGCAAAATGTACATAAATTTATATATAGTTTCGGCAGTTTTTTTTATTTCACTAATGAAGTAACAAACATAAAATTTTTTTTGTTTAAGTACAATCGAATTGAGAACAAAACTGAAAAAGGTTTTTTTTTAAGTCGGTTAAAAATTATGTAAGTATTCTAACAGTTATCTAGTTTTATTAAATATTAACTTTGCTTAGTGTGGAAAAAGATGGATGTTTTTTATAAACGCAAATAACACCCAAGCTTACAAACGATAGCGTACACAGCATTATTTTTTTTGCCTTTAGTTTTTCTGTCACCCCCTAAATCTATGAAAATCAATTTTTTATCTGCTGAACACTGATTTGAAAAAAAGGTACCAATTTCACTCCTATGAAGTTTTTTTCACTTGTTGCAATATATTTATTTAAAGCCTTCCTACTCAAACAGATTTAATCAAAAACATCTTTAGATTATTAAGACTAAGTCCATGCTAAAACTAAATTACCTTACAATGTGTATTAATCACATCTTTGAATGACGCATAAAACACTGTGCAGTTTTGTAGAATGCATCTTTATAAATTCTGACAAACAGCGGACATCGGCTGCGGTCGCACACACATCCTAACGGTGAAACATCTTGCATACACGTGCATACCTTTCGGTGCTCAGATAAACCCAAGGACAGTTATAACGCCTAACAATAATTATTATGTTTACTACAGGTGAAGGAGATCTTTGACAAAATAGTGACCACTTGTCGGTAGGCGTAGTCCCTAGGAGCCAGTCCAAAGGTGGCATGGAGATATAAGGAAATTTTGTGGAAACACCTGGACCTAAACCAAGATTGCGTTACACATGGACAATGGACATGATTGAAAGAGGGAAGAATTGTCTCAACATGTTTTACATTTGGCTGAAGGAATTGTTTTTAAATATATAATTTTTTTTATGGTTGACAGGCTAGGTGTTTGCCCACAGCTCACCTGATGTTAAGTGAAGGTGTGGTCGAAGATGATCAAGCACACCTAGCCTGGAATGGAACTGGCTCTCAAGGGAGGCTGCCAGAACACACCGTTAGGTGCTTGGCGGCTGATTTTTAACTTGAGGGTGAGTACGTGAGGGTGGTAGCTAGCCAGCCGAGTACAAAAGTACCCTGCCACCATATATATATATGTTTGTATATTTTATTTTATACATATTATATAGATTATGTTTGAAATGTTTTTATTTTAATTCTCTTGACAACCTTAGAATCCTCTCTATACTAATGTTGCCTGTAAGAGATCGCTTAGCGATAAGGCCGCCATAGGTTCCACTAGTTATAATTGTTGGTAATTGGTGTGAACAATAAAGAGTTAATTATACAGAGTAAAAGGTGTACTAAACCAAAAAAAGGGGTCATTGTACTCGTAACTATGAATAGCTTTCATAATGGGCTATAAGCTATAACTAACCATAAATTGCAAAAATAAAATCAGCTCCATACATTTGGCCAAAGGTCAACGAACTTTTTTTTATCAAACAGCTGTTTTTTTCGCGATTTAAGAGTTGTTCTCATTGTAGTTTAATGATACCCTTTTAGCTTAATATATCCAAGCTGTTAACCCTGTACAATGTCCAGTTTGACCCCATATTTCATACTATTCTCCTCGAAGTCGAAAATTTAACCAAACCATTTTCTATTTAATGAAACGTAAGCATTGCACGAATATGGTCCGACTGATTATAATTATTATTTGAGATGCGTGTACAGAATACTTTAAGAATTTTTGCATTAAAAGTTGTACAAACAATCGTGTTTATTATACCTATATGGGTAGTCAAACTTTATAATAATATTGTGTTCTAATTATTATTTATGTTTTATGCATAAATTTAAAATATCAAATATGAAACGATGTGTTCAACAGCGATATGCGAGTATATCGACTGTGTCGTAAATACAAAACATAAAGTCAGTAGGCATTTCATAAAATGCTAAATACTGCTTAGCTTTTACCGTTCTTTGAAGTTATCATCCGTTCCTCAGTGCTAATAGAAGGCCCACTATAAGTTTTAGTACCAGCATTAAAATTATGCTATATTTTATAACTTACTAGCTGCGCCCCGCGTTGTTACCCGCTACATGTTTTCGAGATAAAAAGTAGCCTATGTACTAATCCAGGGTCTCAGCTACCTCCATACCCAATTTCAACCAAATCCGTTCAATAGTTTTTGCATGAAAGAGTAACAAACATCCATACATCCAAACTGTCACATTTATAATATTAGTAGGATTAGTGGGATAATTAAAGATCGTAAGCATGGGTGTCTGACAGACTTCCATAAATTAGAATATAAACCTAGAATGTTTAATTCTAGTAATTTCTATTTTACGACACAGGACGCAGTAATGAAAGCTAGGTCAATTGGAAAGTCTAGCTCGTTACTCGGGAGCGAGTGCAGAGTCGGCCGGGCAAGGTGGCCGGCGTCCAATGCTCACCCTCGAAGCCCGACATTGCCTACACTCAGTAAGGCAACTTTATAGGCACTCGTAAACCAGCTCCTATCTACCTACAATAAAATCACAATTTGAATTTCCTAAAGACAGTTCATTTTTCAAGCATTAATTGAGCTTTAAAGCTCCGACATAAGTCGTAGTTCCCAATTATCCATAAAACAACCGTTCGGGAGGTTCTACAGTGAGTAACATTACAAATACAATTCCATTGTATGGAGATAACAGTAATGTTATTATAAAAACTTTATTCGCCCAGAGATTAGATACAATGCAGCGCCTGCTTTGGTGCCTTGAGCCGTGCCAATTCCCACAAATAATGTGCTCAAATTAGCAATAAAATTTCATAGACTTTATTCGTGACTATAAACATTTTTATGTTAAAAAAAAACATGACTATTAATTCTATCTTCACTACTTAATACGAAGATTAATAGTCGTATTCATAAATAGAGTAATTAATAAACAAAATAAGTCATCACACCTTAATATAATAATTAATTTTAACGTAATCGACATTAAAACCAGCGAAATGAAGCTACCAAACTCAGCGGGGACCGAGTGAGATATTCATGTAACGCGATACCAACATTATAAAACGAAACACGACACCATAATGGCAAAATTATAAAACGTATTGAATATAATTTAAGTTATGATAATAACAATATTCTAATATAATGACACGAGTAAGTAATGTAAAGGTCTGAAACGCGCAGGCGGAGATCGATGTTAAATCATGCAAGTCATGAAGCTATGGTAAAAAACCAGACACCGTCGTGAATAGAGAATGGGATCGGATCAGCTGATTTTTGTACCATAACACACAACCGAACACAAACAAAACTTTACAAGGAGAGAAAACAAAACTTTTCTAATAAGGCTAAGTTTCACAATCCTGAGATTCAGCAAACTGGGCCAGCCTTTTCTGATTGAAATCTTATTTGAATTGCAGATTTCTAATAGTTGTTGCCAATTGCTGTTTGATACTAATAACAGAAAGTTTAGCTCTACATTATACTTATAGAGCAAAATGGAATTCTCTAGAAGTCTAGATTAATAAATGGGCCTACCTTTCACTGCTGGGTTTGTCATACTTTGCTAAATAAATTTATGTCGGCACTTTAACTTATAGAACGGCATTCTTGAACATCGGAGCTCTTAGAGGTTCGACCGGGTCGTTATTAACTAATAACACTTAATAGACATGTATGTAAATGTGTAGTATATATACAAAGAATTAATGGGTGTACAATTAACACTAACAGAAACGAGCAGTGTACCAATATCAATAGAACGGGAGGTACGGAAGGTCGACTGTTAAAAGAGTATGGAATATGTAAAGTGAAGCGAGTAAAGGACACGAAAGGGGGTCGGATGCAGTCGTCGGACTATAAATAAGGGAGTGACAGGTTCGCCAACACCGAGACAAAGAAGTGTAGATTCGCATAGCGGAGGTTGCAAGGTGTCAGCTGACCTCTATAGACGTCATCGTAGAGCGGGGCGAGCGCGGCTTCGGGCGCGCCCCAGCAGCGGGACGCGCTCTCGGGGTACACCATGGGGCGCGCCGCTAGGGCGACATGGGCGCGACACTGTGCGGCGCGGCCGTCTGCGCCGGCGGCTGCGCGCGGACTGACGCATCACCGGGTCGCCGGCGGCTCCACCACCGGCCGCCAGCGCCCGCGCACCACCTCCGCGACTCCGCACCACACGACGAAAATAAACAGCCTGCCAGTTTTTACTAACCGCCCCGTGTAAGGACATTGCCTCTGTTCCACTCATAAATCTGAAACCGACAACTTACGACTTACGACTGCACTCCGCCGGCTATCTTGCCAGTGTTTGTCCGGACCTCGACCTCTATCGCTTACGCGTAGGCTTTTACTTTCAATGTCATCATGCACACATTTTTAATCAATATAAAAGCTCTCGTAAGAATTTATTGGAAGAAAAATCTCTAATCCGTGATGGTACTGAAATTCATACTCTATGAGGTCGAGATGCGGCAGACTATTGCCTAACGGCGCCACGTGCTTCACTTTCGCACGGTGAGCGAACCCGGGCTCCCCGCGACACTAGTTTAATTGCAGCCGCTGCAACGAACCGGATTTATTGTCTGCCGCCACTCGATATCAGTGGGAACTGGTGAGAAATCGCGCAAGAACGTTACGCACAACCGGTCAGCGGCCGAGTTCTAGCCTCCACCACAGAGCTAAGTGCCCGTCGACGACCGATCTTGTTATTGACAGCCCTAGGCATGGACTTCGAGCATGTACGATACGTTGGTACACAATGGCAGCATGTAAAGCGCATGCGCGACGCGAAAAACGGCGCGTGAGTAGCATTTACCTCGTAGCGCCAACAAAAGACATCAACGCGAGCGCACATTTTTATTTAACCATAACATACGAATTTATTATGAGTCTAATTCATTTATTTTCTTTTCAAGCACTAAATATTTGTTATGATTAGACAGTTAGGTCTTATGATGATTGTTAGCTAGACGGCAGGTAATTAGGCAGACGGGTTTGGAATACAGTTAGATTTTCCTGTGTGACTACCAGCATGGTGGCTGATGACAGTTAGGCGAATGTTAATAATCGGATTATCTCGGCTGTTTGTGAAATGTAGATTATAATTATAAGAAGCAAGTTGGGCTTGCTCAGGATTCACATACATTCCAAAATAATGAAGTAGGTATATTCTGAAATCATGAAAGTTTTACAGAGAAAGACAGCAGTGATTTTATTTTGACTTGAATATAAATGATATAGAGATCTGATCTAGCGTAGGTGTAAGTTATCTGAGAAATAGGTACAACTTAACGATAAGTATAACCGCAGCTCAAAAATGAAGGATCAATCTCGTCATACTACAGTTCCGCTTTCCGCGGTGAAATCATTGATAAATAAGTACATACAAGGTACGCAAACTATACATGTGAGCTGTGAAGTGACGCAGGTAACGCCCCACACAATGAGCCGTAGACTGGCAGAGACCTGATTAGAGTGATACCGGACGCGCGGTGCGGGCGCAGACGGGAGCGGTGAACTATGCAAGCCTGCAACCGCGACAGAGGGCACCAGGAGCGCGGGGGGGAGGCTCGCCACCTCTCGTACTAACTATTTCCTAAGCCGTGTACCGACCGCCGCAACCAGTTTATGTTTTAAATTCGCGATAAAAAAAATATCTGCAGCAGCGCGTGTCATTAGCCGCGTGTCCCCCCTCCCGCGTGCATTTATTAATCTTATTCGGAGAAATCGACGCATCACCCGACTGGCCGGCTGCTGGCGGTGGCCACGATGTCAAAGTTATAGAAAACATATTTTGGCATTTATATCCATTTTAAATTTTTAGCTAGACGTTCACAACACATAAATGTATGTTATGGTCGTCGATAACAACGATGCCCTAAATTTAAAGCGATAATAACTTATTCTTATTCGATTTGCACGCCTCAGGATGTGGTCCCTAACAAAAATTAACGAGCTACATACATTTTGAAAAGTATGTAAAATAAGGACCTAACAACGTGTACCTATTATTACCATTTTAATGTACCAAAGCTAATTTGATTTTTAGGTGGGATGATAAATCCCATCTTAACAATTCTTCGTCAACCAAATTACACAACTAAAATCGCAATATTAAAATAAACAAAATCAGTTTCATACTAATTATATTTTATGCAAACTTTCAGATAATTTGGAATCTTTCGAGGGGCATATAAACGCTGACACAAGGTTCGCACTCAGACTATACAAACTTACCGTTCTACAAAAGTTACTAAAAATAAAAATAGGAAGACAATCCCAAAATCTTCCCAAACTTTGTTAACTGAGTGTCCGGTACGCCCGTTTGCTCACCGTCCGACATCCTTGAATCAATTCAATACATTATGTATGTATGAACTCGCCAAGAGCTTACTTACCTACACCCAAATAAATGAATGTCTTCATTACATTGTTATAGAGTAGCTAAGCATTCATAGGACTTCGAACTAAAGCTATGGATTTTTTTTAATTTAAAAATAATGAGACGGACGAGACGCTCTCCTGATGGTAAGAAATAACGCCTGTCTATGACCATTGCAGCGATACACAGAACTTTGAGTGACGAAACAAAGTTCGGGGCAACACTGCTTTGGCGCTCATTACTTTGAGACTTTCGATGGTTAGTCTCAACAGTCCAGTTATTTCGCTAGCTGCAGTACCCTTTAAACCGTAACACAGTAATGTTTACACACTACTGCTTAGCGGCAGAATAACTGGTACTGCGGTGGTACCTACCTAGACGACCTCCTGCTAAGGAGATCTACCACCAAGTGAACATGGAGTGGAACATATGAGCATACTAGGAGGTATATCTTAGAAGGAGTCTAGGTAGTACTAAGACTATATCAGATATTCTGTTGCCAATCAGTAACGTGTACTGAGTCCAGGCTAGTTAAATTACAGGGCTATTGAAACTTACCATTGAATCTCTCAAAGTAATGAGCGCCAAAGTAGCGACACCCTGGACAACACAACACTGGTTTTGTTACACAAAGTTCTGGGTAGCGGTAGAGGTCATGGACAGGTCATAACTCTTACACTCAGGAGAGGATTGTGTTAGCCTCATTACTTAAAAAACACATTCTACCTAATATTATAAATGCGAATGTGAGTTTGTTTGTTTGTTACGCTATCACGCGAAAACTACTCAACGGATCTGGGTGAAATTTTGCATGTAGGTACTTTGGGATAAGACATAGGATACTTTTCATCATTATCATCACGCGAGAAAAGCCGCGGGCGCAGCTATTACATTGATATAACTATACCATGTCATTTAGATTAGTGGAGCAAATATATTTAAATACTGGCTGCGCCCCGCGGTGCTAACTGCTACATGTTTTCGGGATAAAAAGTAGCCTAACTAGGTACGTGTTAATCCAGGGTCTCGGCTACCTCCATACCAAATCTCATCGAAATCCGTTTAGTAGTTTTTGCGTGAAAGAGTAACAAACATCCATCCAAACTTTCACATTTATAATATTAGTGGGGTGGAAGGTATAGTACATAAAGTATTTAAGGTAATGTAACTAAATGACATGTTTACATTTGTGTGTGTGCACTAGACAAAGCACTCACTGGAACTTATCATTCGAGCTACACTTCCAGTCTATCTCAATTACCTATCATTGACATCACCAAACTGTAAACACAAGATCTCATCACAGTAATGATAATTCAATTAACTATATGTATTATATATCACCTTTAGCCCATAATCGATCGCTGAACATAGGCCTGCCTCTTGTAATATATATACATAGGTCTTATGTGAACTAAAATAACAAATCTGTAATAGTTATGTTATCTTATCAGATACAATGACTAAATGAATTATAAAATGTGCCATTTGATAACTCTTCCAATTTTTTTTGAATTGAGACAATATTATCACTTAGCATCAGGAAAATAGGCAAAGTATGTTTTACCCTGATCTAATTTACTTAAAACATGTCTGTCCAAAATTTGCTCAGGAGCCAGTGTTCACTATTCCCGAGTGGGGCTATACATATAGGTACTTACAATAATATGGTACATAACACCTGAACATGGTGAATATTACGGATATATATTGTATTTTAAAATTATGCTTTTTTTTGTGACTTGTAATTTTTATAACTATGAATAAATAAACATACACATAAACATTTATCTTATGAATGATAGTAGGTATTTGATAAAATTGTTTTTAGTAATGCATAGCCTGTCACCCCTTATAATGCTGAACATTATGCATTAAAAATACTTTGTACTGTACCAATTCTAAAAACATTAAACAAAGCCCGATCAAATATCAATACTCATACTTACAATGTACCTTTATGTTGAACAATATAGGAATCTTCATCAGCAAAAATCTAAATAAAATAGTATGGAGTTAAACTAACAGATGATTAGCTTACAACCTTTAGTTATTACACTATTGCTTCACATTTATAACTGGAGTTATTTTCTTTTTAATGGGAATTAAGATTGTGATTAACTGTCACATTTTAATATAGATTTTTTTTTATTGTTGACAAGCTAGGTGTTTGACCACTGCTCACCTGATGTTAAGCGACAGTGTGGTCGAAGATGGTACAGCACACCTAGCCTGGAATCTAACTGGCTTTCAAGTGAGGCTACCAGAACACACCGTTAGATGATTGGCGGCAGATTTTCAACTTGAGGGTGGTAACTAGCCAACCGAGTACTAGAAAGTACCCTACCACCATGCTATGCTTTCCTCACGATGTTTTTCTTCACCGGCAACCCAAGCCCATTGTTGAGGTTTGAACCCACACCCTTCTGCATGCAAACCAACCGTGCTAACCACTCGGCTATCATCACTACAAACAGATTTATGATTCAGGTTGCACAAAGGCATCTGCTAATGTAGTATGATCACTCTTACAGTTAATTGACCTTTTAGGATTAGTGTGCCTTTAATACTCCACTGCTGGACAAAGCAATTCCCTGTTCAGGTTTTGGGTTAGGTTGTTACTAAATCCTACTTAGATGTGCCAATACTTACCTACCATGTACAATAATTCTAGTACTCAGTATTCTAGGCATATTCTAGCACTCAGCTGTATTTACCACCACAGAACCAGATTTTCTACCGCCAAGCAGTACACATGTAAACATTAGTGACCTGGTTTAAATTGTACTGCAGCTAGCAAAATTACAGGGCTGTTAAGACTAACTGTCTAATGCCTCACAGTAATAAGTGCCAAAGCAGCAATTCTTGTTGAACTGCCTGGACTTTGTTTTAGTACTCAAAATTCTGTATATTTCTGCATCGGTCATGGACAAACGTTATCTCATACCATCAGAAGTGTGTCTCGCTCGTTTTATTACTTTCGCAATTAAAAAAGTGCAGATTCTTTAGATATCAAAGATATGTCAAATCAGTGTAGTAAAAAACAAAGCTATTTAAATACTTATTTACAAACTTTAATCACATAAATAAGTAGTATTTACAAAAGGAATACCTTAAACGCTATAGTCAAGGATGTGACATCACAAATTCCATGGTGTAATCTTAAATGGAAATTTAATTTCCGGGTCTTAACTTTCCAATATTCTTAGATTGAGAGTCTTGAGTCTCATCACTTTTAGCTTCAGGTAAGTTGTGTTGACAGTTCAGCATGGGGGTTAGGTTATGTTGCGATATTATTTAGCGGGAGTGGGCGCTGTCGGTGCCGCGGCTGCTCGTTGTTGCGCGGCCGAAAGCTGAGGTGTGTTGGTGGCCAGAGCTCGGAGCTGCTTCTCAGCTGCAGCATTCACCATCTTAGTCACAGTAGCCTTCATTTTATTCTTCTCCACGATAGAGTTCTTTTTACTTTTAACGGGCGCATTTGGCCGTTTGGTAACAGCCTTCCCCTTGCCCTTTTTTGATTTAGCAGCCGCAGGTAATTTACTCTTTACTTTTAACTTTCCTTGAGCCATTTCTATCTAGGTATATAAAATAATTGAAAACGAAATCGCTCGTACACTGTACTCAAAACCTGACCAAAACAAGTTGTGCATGTGATTTTGATTTTGACATTGTAATTGAGAACGAGTAGGTTTTTTTCTCTAAATTTGGCATCGCACTTTGTGCATACCACCAGTGTCGAGTAGTTATTTTTATTTGTGTCATGATAAACTCAAATGAAATAAATCGTTCTAAAGTAAGTCATAAACAAGACCAGTCCATGTCCATAGTATACTGGTGGTGACTTTACTAGAAACATCTACAGACTTTTGTAAATAACAATCAGACATGTTATACCATATTATATCACTTGCCCGTACTCGTACGTATGATTAGGCAATTGATGATTAAAACAACTATTTTGAAATATAAATACTTTAAAAAAAGTAGTTTTAGAAGGTAATACAATACAGTGACATGACTTTTACGCTATTCCGCTAAAACTCTTATATAAATAATATAATTCGGTACTTAATATAATTATGTAGGTATAACACTTGAGACCTCAGCATAAGTCAGATTTTTTTGGCATAGGTACCTTCGTTATTTTTTGTAGCAAGGACTTCGTCGTTTCAAGCATCGTACATAATAGATTCAACCATACCAGAGTCAAATAATTGTTAGTTTTGTTGTTTCCTTTTTATGTGAAAGTAGCTCGAGGCCGAATCGTAGTAGATAGGTAAGTAGTATTTATCCTAAAACAAAATCTTCACGGTCTATTTTATTTTCGTAAGGGCCTTGGTATACAATTATACTTATAATGGATAATGTATTTTTCTCACGGCGTTGAAGTAAAAAATTCTCCGCTTTAATCGGCAGCAATAATTGACATCTGGTGCAAATTGAATCTATCAACATGGTTAGGGTCTACAAGGTATTTGCGCAACATAGCAATTTTGCAGATAGCTACTGCAGCCTTGTACAATAACTATTTCCGTTGTAATGGTTTTTTCTCATAAAATACGTTACAGTATAACTCCAATTCTTGTCTACATACCAAGTTATACTCGTATTTGTACCTACCTACCTACGTTATATTTCTAAAGGAAAAAAACATAATTTTATTTATATATTACGGACTTTTATTCATAAATCGACTGTTGCAGTATATGAAATCGAGTTTTTAAGTTAAGAAATATACATAATATATAATTTATCTAAATATATCTTATGTACAGATAAATAGAAAAGTAGTCGAGTATACCTAATAAATCGGTTATCGATAGATTAGAGCGGCGAGAGTGCAGGCGACCGGCGGGAAGCGGTGCGGACGAGGCGCACCTCGCCATAAAACGTCTAGAAAAATAGATAAATCGCTCAAAAACGTCAGAATCAGTCGAAAAGAGAGAAGAATGTGGAGGTCGCCGCGCCCCGAACAGCCTGCGCCAGCCGCTGGAGGCGCGGGCAGGGGCGCGGCGCCGGCGCGGCTCACGCGTACTCCGTGTCCGTGGAGACGCTGCGCTCGGCGGGTGAGCGTCGGCCCTCCACCGTGCCTCCCGCGCCCTCGCCCGCCTGCGCCTGTGCGTACGCTAGGCTTTTCTGGTAGCTGAACAGCTGCCGCTCCAACGAATAGTTTTCCGACTGCAACACGGTGATCTCGCGCCTGCAACAACACATGCGAGCGTTATTTGCTGCGGGGCCGGTATGTTGGGGGTTTGCGGGGTCGCGCGATTACTACTCACCTCATCTGGTGTGCGTGCAGGCGGCAGAGGTCGTCGTACACATGGTAAGTCGCCTGGAAGAGTAGATAGGTGTCACCCCACTCAAGGCGCACACGCAGCTCGCCGCCAGGGTGCATGAAGGCACAGGCGGGGCGCGTGACGTCCTCGACACGCAGCGCCGTCTCCATCATGAGCCCCTCGTCGGCCGAGTCCTGTGCATAGTAGTGCTCGAAGGGCGCGCCAGGGAGCTCGAGCGCGTCGGGCTCGCCGGGTGCAGGTGTAGCGCGCACCAGCCAAGCAGACCACGCGACGTAGCGCAAGTGGTTCCTGGGAACGTGGTGCACGTCCCGGTACAGCATGTGTAGTCGTACCGTCTCCGAGTGCGTGTCGCAACGTACAGCCCACGCCTGCTTATCGCGGTCGTAGCACGTGGCAGCACGGCCGCCCGCGCAGACGCCCAGCTCGGCCAGCAGCCGCGCCCAGACCAGCTCGAGCGTAACGCGTGCGCCCTTGTGCGGAAGCCGCGCAGCCGGCCGCGGCGTCCACGGCGGTGTGCGACCCTCCGCATCTGACACACATTCGAGCGGGCCCGAGTGCAGACGCCGCTCGCCCTCACCTAGCGCCAGCGCATACCGTACGCGACACTGCTGCCCCTCACCCGATAACCGCACAAGGCGCAGTGCGAGCGGCTCCTTGCCACTGCCGCCGCTGCCGCCGCTGGCGCATACTTGCCAGTCGAACCCTGCGAACGCGATGGGCGGTGTGTCGAGACGCGGCGCGCGCAGCTCGCAAGAGTACAGCGTGCGTACGCGTGACATCGTCAACTCAAGCTGAAACTCGCCACGGGAGTCCGCAAACTTGCTGTTGAGCTCTGCAAGGGACACGCAGCGACCGCGCCCCTGCGCCGCGCAGCCCGAGTTGAACCGGACTTGTTTCCCGGAAAAGCCTTCATTGGCCGTGAAATGGTCCCGGCTTAGAAGAGTGAATGTGAAGTCTACGTAGACGCGCATGCCTTCGCACGATCCTCGCCACACCAGGTAGACGCCTGTCGAAAATCACAAGAGTTAGGTGTCGGTCCGCTGTACGTTATACTTGTGCCATGTTTTATACGGTAAACGCGATAGGTGTACGCACCGAGCGAGGCATCTGTGCGGCTGAAAGCGACCGCCCATCGCTGGTGGGCGCAGCAGAAGTCCTTGGAGGTGACGTCGCGGTCGGGCTCGCGCGTGGCGGAGCGCGTCACCACGAAGGTGAACACGTGAGTGTCGGCGCGGTCTTTGAGCCGCGTCGCTCGGTACAGCAGAGCCATGCGCTCGCCGCTCCCGCCGCCCGCGCCGCCGCTACTCGCGCACCGCACGCCCGGCTCCGCCTGCGCTCACGCCTGAAACATACACCACACACCGACACGTTTTCCAAAGATATTCCCGTCAACCGTATTTGGTGATATCTCTGAGATTAACTTCGGGGACTAACTTCATTTACTTAATTATTATAATCAATGATAGTCTTCAATCTGTCTTCTATCTCTACTTATAGTCTGAATACATCATTTGCAATTACCTAAATAGGAGATTAGATCTTAACGTAACAGTTTTCGAGCGGATTTTAGATCAATTACGTGAAAAAACGTGGAGTTTTGGGACAATTATCTTCGTAATTTATAAGAATATCTAATCGGATTCAAATCGTCACACAAGCAACCAAAAAGAAACGCAATATAGTTGTGTAAAAAATATATTTAAAAAATATGATGGCAAAGTTACCACATCGTTTTAGTTTTACCGAGGCCGATTATAATCTTATAGCTTGGGACTGATTATTTACTAACACGAAATTAAATCACGTAAGCGCTAAATACAACAATACGAGGGTTTTGACATAGCTGCTTAGTATTAGAAACACGTTCCACCAACATCAATCTAATAGTAAAAGGTTTTTCACAAAAAGATAACTTGCTCTCAACATTCTATTTGTTTTGAGCTCGCAAGACGTACGATTTGCACTCTGTATGTGACTGGCCACTTCGATATTAAATAAAGTTTATTTTTGCATAAAAATGGCTAAGATTTGATAAATACCTAATAAGTAAATGCTTTCAAATTTGTAAATTTAGTCAAGCAAACTTTTGTGTAATGAGCTCACAAACATTCGAAAGTCCTAACGAGCTTCAAGATATTTATTTTTACATACCGAACAAACACTTAAATTTTTTCTGAATTTCCATATTACACGGGCAACTTTTCAAATTTTTCTTCCCTAGCAACTTTAATCGGACTATATTAAAAAATGACAAAAGCAGTCGTTCTCAAGATACTACTTTTAACGAAGGACAGGGCATTGCTGCTTTACGCTCATTCTTTACGGTGAAATGGCTGAACGGATTTAGATTTAAAACCACACCCGTTAAACAGCCATACAGTAGAATCGTAACAAACATACATACACCCTTTCACACAAACACTCACCGACTATTACAAAGAGAAAACGTTGCAAGGTACGAATAAATTACGGAAACCTCTTGCTACATTCTATTTCAGAACGTGCTTATAGGTAAAAATACCTATTTAAACTGTTCTGTAAATAACCACCCCGGCACGCTTTTAATCTTATCTACAAGCTCATAACAAGACTTTAAGGTACGTCATGTTTTTAAGTAGATGCACACAAAGTAGATGGTTAAGGAAATTTTTGAAATTAATATTTATTCTTTAAACGTAGTACATTGCTTCGAAGCAAGACGAGTCCGTACGTTTGTTGTACTCAGGTTCGTCTCCCTGATGAAGGCCACTGTATGTTGCCTAAACTATAGTCAGCGTTAGCGATATCATTAAACGTAAGTACGCATAAATAAAACAAAACGGTGTCAAAACCAAGTCTGTTTCAAAAGTAAAGTTGTAGATACATCGTGTTTAGTCATAAAATGTCACATAAACAGAATTTCAGAAGCTGCTTAACAGCCTTCTTAATTAGTGAGTGAAGTACCTAACTGACGAGGTTTATTCATTTCCGTCGACGTGAAAAATGGTACACGTCGCGGTATGAACCCACCCTAGTCTAATTAAAGGGACCCTTGTAATTCCTTTTACTGCCACATGAAAGTCTGTCCCAAAAATAATGGGCAGGTAACTTTTAACTCTTTCAGGTTTGATGTTATGTGCGGTTCTGATGTAAGTGACTTCATTAAATATTAAAGCACGAGGAATAGCGTGTTACTCTTTGGTCTCACGTCCCGACTGCGTGTTATATATCTTTTACGGCTTGTATTGTACCTACTCATATGTATATAGCTATAATTATGTATAGTCCTTTGAAGCTGACGTCGAAGATAAGTAGTATTTATAGCGATGATAGCTCAGTGGTTAGCGCGGCAGGTTCGCATGCCGAAGGGCGTGGGTTCAAACCCCAACAATGAGCTTGAGCTGCCGGTGAAGGAAAACATCGTGAGGAAACCATAGCATGGTGGTAGGGTACTTTCTAGTACTCGGCTGGCTAGCTACCACCCTCAAGTTGAAAATCTGCCGCCAAGCATCTAACGGTGTGTTCCGGCAGCCTCACTTGAGAGCCAGTTCCATTCCAGGCTAGGTGTGCTTTACCATCTTCGACCACACCTTCACTTAACATCAGGTGAGCTGTGGTCAAACAACTAGCCTGTCAACCATAAAAAAAAAAAAAAAAAAGTACCTTCCTAAGTTTAATAAATACTTACTTACTTACCTAAATATACCTACCTATCTATTTGGACTAGACTGATCTAAATAATAAATGTGATGGCTCGACTTAGTTCTTTCCCCATTGGTTATAAAATATTGATTGGAATAAGAAAATGTTTTCAGTTTTTCGAAGTAATTTATTGCTTTCGTTTCGTTTAAAATCATCGTAATCCAGGCGAACGTGACTTGTTTCAAACAAAAAAGACTAACTGTCGCTTTAGGACTGGCAGGGGAAGATTACATTGAGATTGTTATTTATAGGACATTTTGCTCTAGCAGGACAAGAAACTATTAATAGAAATTTCACCACTTCAGACGTGCGTGTTAGAAAATATAGTGGTTTAATCTTTTTTTTATTTTGCCATTACCTTTGTATTGTACCTGATTCTAATTTTTTAAATAATGCAATCCCCTCTATATGTCTGACACTGAAGATATAATGAAGAATAGCAATTGATGACGTATATGATCATGGCTAACGTAATCGAGAAGGCATAATGATTGTCGCAGAGCCAACAAAAGAGAGTTTTCCGCAACAAGATGAAGCCGGAGACAATATCCACAGCTTTCATATAAATGTTAATACGATTTACGATGGTCGTAACGTACGGTAAGGCATAATCGACACGCCTGATTACATATGGGGTAGCTCTATGGGGTGGAATCGCATTATAGGGGTGTTCTCACAAGTTTGAAGATATCTTTATGTGCGCCGGGATATTACGGAATCTCTTTACGCGCCCATAATCCTTTGCATTAATTTGCGTAAAAAAGAAAAAGTTTTCTTTTACTCGGAAAACAACGTTTGTATCGGAATCCCTTTGTATGAGAAAATAAGTACGTATAAAGAGAAAAGCATTGTTTTCGGAATGAAACTAGAGATACAAAGATTCGGTAAAATGTTTGATTCACACCGATCCCTATACTATCCAGACGGAACCTGGTATTAAAAAGTGAGTCTTATAATACAGCTTTACATAAAACATACTTCGATTTGTCGAACCCTCGAGATAGTTACTTATTTTTCTCTTGACAAACGACACATTTTGCTTTGAATGTTCTGCTCTACGCTACAGTTATGTAGATATTTTCGGATAGTAATGGAAAACTCTTATTCACAATTGTCACAGAACTAAAACGTAACTTTAATTTATTTTTATTTTTTAAATGTTTTTTTTTTTTTTTTTATAGTAGATAGGCTTGCATTTGACCGCCATCCCGCCTGATGTTAAGCGAAGATGCGGTCTACGGTGGAGCACGCTCGCCTAGAAGAAACCGATTCACTCGCGACTTGAAGGTACCCAGACTATATTCATTGGGGAACACCCACTCGGGCAGCTGATTCCAATGTCTAGCGGTACGCATGAAAAAGGTGGAATCAAACCGCTTAGTTCGAGCTTTTGGAACATCAACCATGAAGCGGTGACGCTTTTTAAAGCTCCTGGCTGTCCGATAGTAGAATGGGCAAGGTGGAATTAGGTAAAAGTAATGAGACGAATGATACGCTCTCCTGATGGTAAAAGATAACGCATGTCCATGACCATTGCATTAATACATAGAAGTTTGAGTTGCAAACGAAGCCCGGGCGATCGCTGCTTTGGCGCTTATTACTCCAAGTAATTTAGCTAGCTGCAGTACCTTTCAAACCGGAACACAGTAATGTTAAGTATTTGTGTATAAGGTATTACTGGGAGCCACGGATAGCCCGCTTTGTCGTGGCTGCCTTCAGGAGAATGAAACTGTAGAGCATGTGTTATGGCACTGTAAAGCCACAGCAGAAACTAGAGTTGCCACTAAATTGCATGAGGTAACCTCATCATCTTCATCTATGTCACTGCGAAGTGCTGACTGCTTTTCATCATTGCTAACACTTCCATCTCACCCACTGGAGCTACTATGCCAGCGGCCCAGAGGCTCACTCCGGTACTTCAAGGAGCTGGGTTGGCTCGGGTAGACGCTGGCAGGGGGAAATGCACAATACACCCCAAGCGGGACGTCAGTGCAGGACTCATCGCCCCCATTCCGAATAATAAGAATAAGAAGGTATATAGAAATATTTTATATAGTCTGGAAATGCATGTATAGTTGTCATATTTCCATTTAAGAGTGCTTATGGGCTGCGACGAGCTCGCTGTAATGTGAATCTAAGTTTATAGTTCCTCTGTAATCTGTATGTAACGAAACAATCTGTATATAGATTTACATCTATCTAGAGATTGTTTCGGAACAGTATTATAATAATAAACCATCAATATGAATAATTATTTTGTAGCGATGATAACGTGGTCGGTTTACATGTCAAATTGTGTCAATTGTGGGTTCAAACCTCAACAATGAGCTTGAGCTGCCAGTGAAAGAACACGTCATGAGGAAGGCATATCGTGGTAGGGTACTTTCTAGTACTCGGCTGGCTAGCTACCACCAAGTTAAAAATCTGTCGTCAAGCACCTAACGGTGCGGCTGCTTCACTTGAGAGCCAGTTCCATTCCAGGGTAGGTGTGTTCACCATCTTCGACCACACCATCACTTAACATCAGGCGAGTTGCGGTCATTTTGTTATCATGTACGTAGGTCAGATCATAGAGATAGCAGCTTTCAGTATTACTACACTTTTCCGAAGCACTCTAAACGTTACGTCAAACCATATTCCTAGTTCCACTTTTATTGCAAATAACTCCAACACTACTGATTCTCTCTGCCGCTCTCGGCAAGAATCCATGTAATACGTTCACAGTTCTATTTATTCACAACAATGCAACAAGTGAAACATTTTCTGTTCTAGTTATTTTATTTTATTTTTATAATCAAAGGAAAACTTACAGCTAGGTACATATACAATTACAATGAATAAGAAAAGAAGGCCAATTAAAAAAATATTATGCGATATTACATAATGAAACAAACGTTAATTTAAAATATTATATTGTCTCTGATTCTCTGAACTTTTCGGACACTTATGTAAACAAAAGAAAATCATGTAAATAATGTATGCGGGCTTGAGCATTTATAACGTATTAAGACAGGGTGGATACTCTGTAGCGACATTATATTAGTCACGTTTAGTTAAGGCTAGTGCATAATTTTCTTTTTAATTCACATTCCACATGTACCATACATTTTGTTGATTTTAGCTCGACATAATGAATAAAACAGCAGATTTTTTAACCGATTGATTCAGGGGTTACTTTGCGTAAGCTCACCTCATGAAAATTTAGAGTCATATTTTTAATCATAAACGTTCACTTTATGTCGTTTTGGTTACAAGGACTAATATTCAATTAAGCCTATAAACCCTCAGGTTTAATTAAATCTTTACCGAAAGAACTAACTTCGGATTATCCTTTTTTTAATTACTGACCACTATCCACGTACCTATGTAAAATAATACCACAAAATCCATTTGATTTTGTTTAGTAGATTGATGAGGCAGATTATATGTCAAATTTGAATCTGGTGTACTTAATCTATTACAGTTTCACTATTTATCAAACGCAAATTACTACACACAAAAAGATATTTCAGGAAAGTCCAGATAAGTTGAAAATTTCAGGATACAACAGCAGGCCAAGACTTATAACTTAAATTGTGAAATAAATAACGACAGCTATGACCAATAACCCTGCTTTGTTCGACACTGCCCTCCATTGGGCCGAGCCAAAACATTAATAACTCTTCTCTCCCCCAGTTCATTTATTATCAATGTTATCTGACTTTTCCACTTCATGCTAGAACCATTAATCACAACTTCAGAACAAACATCCGATGTCGCAGAGAAATAAAAATAAAACGTAACTTCTCCACTAAGTACCACCCACATGAAAACATAAAAATATATTGTGAAAATCTTCCAAAAATGTGGTTGAATGGAATGTTTACCCAAACTATTTTTAGAACTTTTTACTTTGTGTATTACTCGCCTACGGTATTTTATTTGACTGTGGTGATAAATCATACTGATCATAATTTGCTAGATATATTATTTTTTCTAATTATTTATAGTACACATAAAAATATCAACTTTTGCTAAGACCAACAACTTTATGTATTTGAATCGAAATTTTTTGTTGTACAAAAAACTTATAATTATATGTTTATCTTTGTTTTATCTATATGGGATTATTAACGTTTGATTAGGTTTGATACTCCGACTACAGTTTCAGCCACATCCGGGGGCCATCAATGGTTTCGGTGGTATAAGTAAAATGTAAACATGTCAAAACCAAGTAAGTTTTCATAGTAAAATAAAACTTTATGTTTTAAATAGATTTTCAATAAATCACTTTTCGCTTGGTATCGATCCTGTACTTTCTTTTCTTCTTATAGTTTAAGAAAATTTATTTAATCTCATAAAAATTACAAATAATTTTCTTACTGAGATTACACACTTGTTTAGTAATAATTATTGTGCTACTAAGCACAGCATAATTTATTAATTTGTTTACTTTTTTCATTATTACATAATTAAAAAAGGAAACAAAACAAATTCTTGCTATTTTTACCTTGTATAGTATGTCAGCCGTTTTGCTAGGCAGACAGAGTCCTTTAACTCTAAATCTTCAACATTTGTAATTTAACATGATGACAACAAGCTCCCGAGAGAAACGTGACTCTAAGCTCTTTAAGTGACATTTCGTACCTTAAGTTACAAACGTGAATTAAACCTATTTAGTCTGAAAGAGGAAAATACCTTTCACATGTTACTTATCTGATAGCAAGAAAATGCTATTCATTTCTACGTTAGAACATTATCGAAGGTATCTTTATTAAATTGCAAAAACATAAACCGTAACCGTATAGGGATGATAGCACTGAGGAAATAATTTTAATTCATAATTTATTTATTGCATATTCAATCACTACATATCGTTAATAATATCACCATTGAACTGTTAATAAAAAATACAGATTCAAGTGGTAAAGAATGTGTACCTATTAATAACCCGTCAAGCTCACTTAAAATTTTTGGAACTACAATTTGTTTAGTAACACATCAGAGAACCGTGCAATTTTGCCAAGTCTGGTTATAGGAAATGTGAATATGATGCTTTCAGCTTTCAGCAACAAGGTCTTTCACAGCATTGGACGGGTTCGATCGTTCGAATTCAGTCAGCTTCTTTCATTTCATGACTTTAACAGAACTCGTTCTTATGTAAATATGAACATGTTGGCAGTGCATGTATATTGTATAACTATGAACTTGAGAGTTAAATAATCGTTTTTTACAGAACGTACCTGTTTAAGTAGAAGTAGTTCGGAAATAAAATCTAGATGTCGCTACGGCCGAACCAGTGAAATATTAAAACGCGATAGCGTTTCGTTTTGTGATTTAGACAACGTGCATCAGAGTTAATGTTTTTGTTGAACAATAAATCCGGTGATGAAAAGTAAGGGTGTTTCATTACAACGAGCTATCGGTGGAACATTGGTCCTTCGAGCCGGATTGAAGAGCCCAGCGGTGGTACACGGTGGTCATTGGGGACCACTGAACCCGTGCTCGCAGTGGACTGCTGCACGTGGAAGGAAGACCGTCGGGACGGAGCACCGTCACCGGAGGAGCGAACAGCGCAGCGGTGCAAGGAGCACGCGCGCAGGAAGTCGTCGAGCAAAGCCAGCTGGTTGGCAGGGTTGGCAGGCAGCGGGAGCGACGGCAGCCAGGGAAGTGACGTCACGTATATCAAGAGGTTTTGAGTGCATATGTGTCGTGAGTACATTTGAAAATTTATTTGTGGTTGTGAGTACTTTGAAATTTATTTGAAGAAAATTAAAATTTATTTGAAGAAATTAAAATTTAAGAAGATTTCAACTTGGATTAATGGACTTAGAAAAATTTAGTTAAATATTTAGTTTGCTAGTAAATTGTTTAGTTTAGGACTTAGAAAAATAAGCGAAAAAACGAAGGTACGTGGACTCCACGCCCGATTTCGCTCAGAATTAAAACGTCTCAAAAACACTTGTAAAATTTTGGTGGTTTTCTTGGACTTGTAAAATAATTTTGGTTTTCTTGGACTTGTAATTATTTTGTTTAATGTTGTTTGGAGTGTTTTGTTGCAATTAAATACACTATTAAAAAGTAATCTACGTTGAATAATAACTAAAATTAGGCTTAAAAAATGACTATGGAATCACTGATCAGCTTTCAGGTGGAGACATCTAAGCGAATCTTTAGGACGAGGTCTAATTTCAAAAAATCACCTAAAGATCGGTTAAGTGTTGACTACATTGAGAGTAGACTAGAGTCATTAGATCAACTGTGGTCCGAGTTCAGACTAGGACACAAAAATGTAGTTTATCAAAGCGATCCTAAATTATTAAATAAAGAATTATATGTAACTGGTGATTGCTATGATAAAACTGAGGAAGAGTACATGGATTGTAAAAGTGAAATGAAAAATAGTTTGTTAAGCTTTAAAAGTTCAAGCGCATTGGGTAGTAGTGTCGCAAAATCTAGCAAGTCAAGCCAAGTCAAATTGCCTAAGATAAGTATTCCAACTTTTTCGGGTATATACACAGAGTGGATCACATTCCGGGATTTATTCATTTCAATGATCCACAATAATGACTCTTTGGATAATGTGCAGAGGTTGCAATACTTAAAGAGCTATTTGACCGGCGAAGCAGAGCAGCTGATTCGTTATATTCCGGTTTCTGACACTAACTACACACAGTGCTGGAAGGTTTTAGAAGAACGTTATAATAATAAGAAGTACTTATCACATTGTATTCTCAAACGGTTGCTAAGTCAAAAAGGTGCCACTGTAGAGTCGGCAGGGTTTCTGAAGGAACTAATAGACACTTCGACAGATTGCCTTAATGCGTTAGCCAATCTTGGTATTGATGTTTCTACGTGGGATATTATTGTAATACATCTGCTTTCACTAAAATTAGATCCCGAATCTCGGAAGCAGTGGGAACTAAATGTAACTATGAACGTAACTTCAGATTCCTTACCCACTTTTAGTCACTTTAAGGAATTTCTGACAAGTAGGTATCGTGCTTTGGAATTTATTTCACCTACTCAAGGAAATAAACCAAACATATCATATGTAAGGCCATCTGTTGGCCAGAAGGTTATTCAGCAAACTAAGGTTTTACACAGTACGAATGTTACAAAAATTCAATGCGAGTTTTGTGGCGAGGAACATAAGTTGTGTTTCTGTAAGAAGTTTGCTAATCAAGATTATAACAAAAGGCGAGAATTTGTAACAAACAAAAGAATTTGTTTTAACTGTTTAGGTAGCAACCACGGTGTGAAGTTTTGCCAAACACCTATCAACTGTAAGATTTGCAAGAAAAGGCACCACTCATTACTTCACCCGAATGGTAATCCCACAGTTAAGGTCTCTGGGGAATGTAGCGCGATTAAACATGCATCAGATATTCAGGACAATGAGAACGTGCCAGTAACATCGGCAAATGAAACGGTAGCATGTTATGCTAACAGCCGCGTGAACCATCAAGTACTGTTGGCTACAGCCTTAATACAGGCCGAGAATAAAACTGGTCAATTTTCAATAATCAGAGCTTTAGTTGACCAAGGCTCACAGGCGTCGTTTATTACTGAAGCCGTGGTACAGAGACTAGGATTGAAGAAGTTCTCTGTTGACAGTGTTATATCGGGACTAGGAGGTGATAAATCCATCACATCAAAATACATGGTGGTACTTAAAATCAGATCTAAAATTGATTCGACGTTTAAAATGGAATTGAAGGCTTATGTTCTTAGTAACATTACTACATATCTACCAGGAAGAAGAGTTTCTTTAGAGAATTGGGCAGAGTTACAACAATTGTGTTTAGCTGATCCTGCATTTGATGAACCAAATCAAATTGATGTACTACTAGGAGCTGAAGTTTACTGCCAGATATTAAAGGAAGGTTTGCTGCGAGGTCCATTGGGCTCTCCAATTGCTCAGTGCACCACTTTAGGTTGGTTACTATCCGGACCAGTAATTTCAGCTACAGGAAACAAAAATGTTACAGTTTTGCACAGTCATCTTGAGGATAATGAATTAAAACGCTTTTGGGAGTTGGAATCGGAACCTTTATTAAAATCAAAACTCTTGACAAAAGAAGAAAAAAGGTGTGAAGAATTCTTCGAAGCTACAACACATCGTACTGAAGATGGGAGATATGTCGTGAAGTTGCCATTTCGCGATGAAACACCTGCCTGTAAGAATGGAGATTCACGTGAAATTGCTATTAAACGATTAAAGAATCTAGAAAGAAAATTTGCTAACGATGAATTACTTGCTGAAAGGTACAGAAATGTAATAAATGAATACTTACGGTTAAACCACATGACGCTGGTGCAGGTACCCGATGAGAAAAGGGACCAGGCTATTTACTTACCGCATCATGCTGTTATAAGGGAGGATAAGGCCACTTCAAAAGTAAGAGTAGTATTTGACGCATCCTGTAAAAATAAAAATAACATTTCACTAAACGACACTTTAATGATTGGACCGACACTGCAACCAGATCTGCGGCATATAATTATGAATTGGAGAAAATATCCCGTATGCATAATAGCCGACATCGTGAAAATGTACCGCATGGTGAAAGTAGCTGACGAAGATTGCGATTACCAACGTATTGTATGGAGAAATCAACCTGACAATGAAATACGAGATTACAAACTGCTCACTGTCACGTTCGGTACCGCTTCTGCACCTTATCTAGCTGTAAGGGCATTAAATCAAGGTGCTATAGATCACAAAGAGCAGCACCCAATTGCAGCGGATAAAGTAGCAAAGGAATTTTACATGGATGATCTTATGACTGGTTGCCAAACAGTAGAGGAAGGAAGAGAACTAATCAAGGATATGGATGCACTACTAAAAAGAGGAGGGTTCATTCTACAAAAGTGGTCAAGTAATAAGGAAGAACTACAAGAGGTTTTTGAACAAATAGTAAAGGGAGATACAGAAAATTACACAGGGAAAATGGAAAAGGAATTGGAGTTTAAATCTGACAATATAGTAAAAATTTTGGGACTTACCTGGAACCGGAACCGCGATGAATTCCAATACTCGGTGAATCTGCCGCCGCCGTCTGCACCTGTAACAAAAAGAAAAATTATATCTGATGTGGCACGTCTGTTTGACCCTTTAGGGTGGATAGCACCATGCGTGATAAAAGCAAAGGTATTCATTCAGCGATTGTGGATAGCAGGTACTGGATGGGATGAGGAACCACCAAATGAAATAATAGAAGATTGGTATACTTACCGTAATGAATTGACGCAACTGTGTGAATTTCGTATACCCAGATGGCTACACACAAATTTAGATGATGTTGTTACGGAATTACATGGTTTTTCAGACGCCTCAACCATGGCGTATTCGTCCGTGGCATACCTACGCGTAATAGATTCGACAGGAAACGTACATGTCAGGCTAGTTGGAGCAAAAACAAAGGTCGCTCCTGTCAAACAAGTTAGTATACCGCGTCTAGAGCTTTGTGGTGCGGTTTTGCTGGCTAAATCGTTAGTAGAGATAGCTGAGGTGTTGAACATTCCAAGAGATCGTGTTAAAGCATGGACAGATTCAACGGTTGTATTAGCGTGGCTTAATAAGCATGCCAGCAACTGGAAAACCTTTGTAGCTAACAGAGTGTCGGAGATCCATACAACGTTAGAATCATCACAATGGTCGCATGTTGGTACAAGCGATAATCCAGCAGATTGTGCGTCTCGTGGCATTCGACCAAAGGAACTAGTTCAACATGATTTATGGAAGTTCGGTCCAAGGTTTTTATGGGATAAAGAGATCACATACACCAAACTTAAGAATAACACACATGAAGAAGAAACGACGAAGGTTTATGTCGGCACCGTAGATGAATCTATTTTGGAGAGATATTCGTCGCTCACGAAATTAGTTCGAGTAGTTGCATACTGCAGAAGATTTATAATTAAAAAGGGTGTCTCAACAAAAGGAAGATATTTGAATAAACAAGAATTAGATGAATCTTTAAAAATTTGTATTAAACTATGTCAGAAGGCAGCTTTTGGACAAGAGATGAAGGAAATTAATACACATGGTCAAGTTCGTTCGAAGAAATCGAAGCTTTTATCTCTCACGCCTTTTCTTGACGACACTGGTTTACTGAGAGCAAGTGGAAGGATATCTAAGCCTCTGGAATCGCAAAATGCTAAACATCCGATTATCTTGCCAACTCACTCAGCTCTGTCAAAATTAATAGTTGATGAAGCTCACCGCAAAACATTGCATGGAGATATACAATTGATGTTGAATTATTTGCGGTCAGCTTATTGGATATTAGGTGCAAAAAACTTAGTAAAGCTTCACGTTCGTAAATGCGTCATTTGCGTACGTCACAAGGCAACGGCACAGACCCAGATGATGGGTTCTCTACCATCAGTACGAGTAACGCCTGCTCGAGCATTTGTAAATTCGGGTGTGGACTATGCGGGCCCTATTATGCTAAGAACAGCAAAGGGCAGAGGACACAAGGCCTACAAAGGCTATATATCACTCTTTGTATGTATGGTTACAAAGGCTATCCATATCGAACTAGTCAGTGATTTGACTTCTAGAGGTTTTTTGGAGGCATTCAAACGTTTTGTGGCAAGGCGTGGACATTGTGCTAATTTGTACAGTGATAACGGTACGAATTTCATAGCAGCGTCAAAGGAACTAAAGGACATGCTTAATGTGGAGAAATCTACTATGATACAAGAAGTAATAGAGAGTCTCGCACTACAAGGGACTAAATGGCATTTTATACCGGCACGGGCTCCAAACTTTGGTGGATTATGGGAGGCCGGTATTAAATCTACCAAATATCACATCAAACGTGTGATCGGTGAAGCTACGTTGACTTTTGAAGAGTTATCTACACTTTTAAATCAGATAGAGGCGTGTCTAAACTCGCGTCCATTGTCTGTCATTCATGATGTTCCAAACGAACTAAGCCCGTTAACTCCAGGACATTTTCTTATTGGAGAACCCCTGGTGACTGTTCCTGAGGTTAATTATGAAGACCAGAACATAAGCTCATTAAAACGATGGCAGTTGACGCAATCAATGCTTCAAAACTTCTGGCGAAGATGGTCTAACGAATATCTGGTGCATCTTATGCACCGCTACAAATGGGCATACAAGGTTCCGGAGCCACAGGTCGGGGACATTGTCTTAGTGAAGGAGGATGACTTACCTCCAACTAGATGGCTTTTTGGCAAAATTATCGTCAAACACCCTGGATCAGACGGACTTACAAGAGTTGTATCCTTAAAATGTAAGAACTCAATAATTAAGCGTCCAACCTCAAAACTCTGCATTTTGCCGATTACAAAATAAGAATTTTAGTAAAAATTTGCTGATTAATAATGTTTATTCAACTTAAATTGTTTTGTTTAACGTTAGCATTTGTATTTTTGTTTATTATCAACTTAAGTGATGCACAAACGAATATTGTATATTAACCATACTCACCAAGGTGTATAAGGACAAAACATGTGAACCGTGTCATGGTGGGCGGTTGGAAAGGACATTCTGTCCTTGGTGGGCGGAATGTTTAAGTAGAAGTAGTTCGGAAATAAAATCTAGATGTCGCTACGGCCGAACCAGTGAAATATTAAAACGCGATAGCGTTTCGTTTTGTGATTTAGACAACGTGCATCAGAGTTAATGTTTTTGTTGAACAATAAATCCGGTGATGAAAAGTAAGGGTGTTTCATTACAACGAGCTATCGGTGGAACAGTACCTAAATACATATTAAAAATCAAGGTTGAGCTTTTTTGTAATGAAAGCTCTTTCTGTAATGAAATTAATATTTTAAATAGTTACTTCATTTTTACGCGGGAGGAGGTTTTATGTTCGAATGCATGATTCTTTTTTTTATCGGACTGGTTGAAATACAAGATACCTTAATAAATTAACACTCAATAAAATCTCAAGGCAATTAAAAGTAGCTTGAATATTGATTAGGTTGGAAACATATTGATTCAAAAATTCGCATTCATTAATTTGCAAAACTCGCTTAGATTACCTGTGACAGAGTATAATCGCTTAGATTGACACCGCTTCTAGAATCTAATCGATCATTGAACTTCGCTCAGAGTCCAATTACTCGAAATTAGGAATTCAGGTCAACTGTCGAGGTACGCGGTACGTGTAATAAATCTACCGCGATATTCGGAAATTATTGAGCTGTTGCTGGAAAACGTCTCGAGTTTTCCGCTTAATTGAACGGTGATCGTGGTTGCGAATACTTGAAGTTCTACATTACCATATAGATAGAAATTTAATTATACGTAAGTATTCTAGAAACCTACATGGTCTTACTTTTTAATAACAGGACATACTCAGATGTTACTCATGATGGATTACAATATATAACCCCTTTATAATAACCTGTTGAATGAGTGATTGTTGTATTACATATTCCAAATCAGCCCTGTTTTTATAAACTACCCTTATACTGGACGCGGGTCTCCTCTCATTGTGAGAAGGGTAAGTCTAGGTTGGTCCGATATATAGATTTTCTTAGGATGTTTTCCTTTAGAGACAATACGCACATAACTTAAAAAAGATAGAAGTGCGTGCAGAGGGAATTGAAACCAGGATTGGAAGCCAGACGGTCTTCCAACTACACAGCTGAAACTTCCATTTTCTATTATAGATTGCCATAGACTAAAAAGACTGGAAGCGAACTAGTGTTTTAGATTATTGGTTCTCAATAATTTAAGCCCCACTCAAAGAGGGTAGACGTGGGTAAGGCTCATAATCCACGAGCTTTCGGCTCGAGATCAAATGATTACAAAACCTCACTGCTTTTAATCATTTCAAAATCCTTACAAATAATGTTCTAACAATAATTCTACGAAAACGTGTATTTACGTGCTCGGTAATATAATATGTAATTCTTAGTAGAGGAAGAAAATCTTAAATGTGAATTCGAATAATTAATTTGCGTCAATCCCGAGCCGAGTACTCGTACTAGCTTATAAAAAGGTTACTGCTTATTATATTTTTGTTACTTTCCTGTTTTGATGCGAATACGTCTTAAAAATCAAAGTCGGCCACAGTTTGATGTTGCAACCACATATCGAACTAAGCGGTTTGATTCCACCTTTTTCATGCGTACCGCTAGACATTGGAATCAGCTGCCCGAGTGGGTGTTCCCCAATGAATATAGTCTGGGTACCTTCAAGTCGCGAGTGAATTGGTTTCTTCTAGGCAAGCGTGCTCCACCGTAGACCGCATCTTCGCTTAACATCAGGCGGGATGGCGGTCAAACGCAAGCCTATCTACTAAAAAAAAAAAAAAAAAAACCATCATCTACATTCAAAACTTAATTACACCACTCGATAGCTAGAAGATCAAAGGATTTGTTACGTTGAGTGAAACCTTGAAACATAGAAATCCGAAGCACTTAAAGCACTTATTAGTGTTAAAAAATATACACATGTATACACGGATGTGTCCAAACCTTATTTTCTACTTTTTTTACTTTGGACCGTTAGGGACGACCTTAGTTTAATTAACTTATTTGTTTGTTCTTTACTCGTGGATTAGCATATTATTCTCTGAAATAAATTAATTTCATTTCAATTACAAAATTCTTATATTACCAAAATCAAATCATTATATTTTTGATACACAATTAATTAAACATTAAAGTTCAAAAAGGTTGTTAAGGTTTCGTCTGTCTTCTATGCTTTAACATGAAAACCTTATTTTCTATTACTAAGGTTTCGTCTGTCGCACCTTTAAATAGATGTATCTGTTACGTTTGATCTGTTACAGGTTTTTTCATAATTATTTTTACCTGAAAACCTTATTTTCTATTGTTAAGGTTTTCGTCTGTCGCACCTTTAAATGGATATATCTGTTTCGTTTGCTCTGTTACAGATTTTTTCATTTTATGTTCATAAAACATTTTAAGAGAAAAAATACTTGCGAAATAATGCAAAAAACCGTACATTTGTTTATTTACAGTACCTACTAGGTACCTGGTACATACATATATACATATTATTATGTATAGTATAGTATTAGGTTATCTCGCAAGCAATGTTATATTCTGTCGTAAGAACGAGAATACCTACACACGAGTGCCAAACTTGGCGTGATCAATGATCAATGATCATAGGATAATCTCCAAAGTAAATTAAAATAGAAAAAAAGAAGAAAGATATTTAATTTTTATTGTGTGATTCTACGAAACACTATACAAGCAATTACAACTCACGCTTAGACGGATTCTCACTAAAGTTCTGGAAAGAATTTTTACAAATAGAAAATAAATGCTGCCTTTGTGGAAAAGCAGGGTTTTGTTTCCGCTGTAGGTATCTAATACCATTTAACGAGCAATGTTTTTATGTACCTATATGAATATATATGTATACTAGCAGACGCCTCGCGGTTCCACCCGCGTAGTTCCCGTTCCCGTGGGAATACAGGAATAAAAAGCATATGTCACCCGGGGATAGTGTTGGTATCTTCCCAACGATGAAAGAATTTTTGAAATCGGTTCAGTAGTTTTTGAGTTTATTCGTTACAAACCTACAAAAATAAAAAAATACAAATCTTTCCTTTTTATAATATACATACGCAAAATGAGATCTCAGAACTATACTTGATTTCGATGTAATTCGCTTTTCAGGGGTTTTTGGAAGACAATAAATTGGTCTGGCTAGGTCTGATGTCTGGGAAAACGCGTTTTTCGAGTTTTTTTCGGAATAAAGACCTACTAAAGGCCTATACGAGTCCTACACTGACGTCCCGCTTGGGGTGTAAGGTGCCGTGATAGAACTATGTCAAGAACAATACACATTCTGAAAACACGGACTCTATCAAAACAAAAAATAATTTCGATTAATCACCTACATACAAATATTAATAAAAACACGCAATAGCCGCGGCCTCCAATTAACGTCAGGCAACATAAAACATTAAAACTAATTTTACTGCGATCATTACAATAATATTTAAGCTATACTGTTTATAAGTCGTAAAAGAAAGTAATAAATCACCAACAGGAAAAACGTTTTTCAATGCATACCTATTGTCTCAATATGTCATAATTATATCAAGAACATGTCATGGTCGATTCTTGGTTTTGTTAAGTTCCGACAACCTACGATATATTTATTCAGTTAAAGTATTGTTTGAAGTGATTTTGAACCTTGAACCACTTGGTGACGAACGCTTGAAAGAGCTTATCGGAAGTGAATTCAGGAAGTTAAATATTTACAGCATAAAATACCTAATGAATGTTACCCCGAGACATTGAAGAAATTGTTGTAGAGAATACTTCATTGGTGAGACAAAGTTCCATAGACTCGGTTGGTTTGAACATTTAGAAAAGATGGGGGAAGATCGCGTCGTCAAAAGGGCGTATCTCGGACTACAATAAGAGCAGAAGGCACGTCTTTCGCCCTTAGTATAGATCTCCAATAGCTCGAAGTCAATATTTGGCAAGAAGAAGTGCAAAATCGTGAAAGCTGACGCCTTTTAGTAGGTACAGAGTCCGTGACACATTTTGGATCGAGCCAGAAAAGTTAGTAATGGAAAAATTGGTTCCATCGAGATGATTGAAAAATTTCAATGATGTTTATAAACAACTGCAAACTTCATTATTGCCTGTTTTTTCCTGTTGCATTTAAGCTTCGAATCTAAATTTAATAAAATAACAATTCTGTGTCATCTAAGTTTCAAGAGACATTTAGTGCTGCCACTGTTAGAACAGAGTTTCGCCACTTTGAAGTTGAAGCCCCTAGCTTTGTGAAATATTCAACTTATAATAGAACAAGGAACCAGCACACAGTCTGTAATTTTGCTTAACAAACGAAGCTAACTTATCGCTAAAACTTTTCAGTTTATAATTTGCTAAAAATATGTTTACATTTCGCCCACAATTTGTTTGTAATTGGTTACCCTTATCAATAGGGTACATTACCCAAGAACCTTTACTGTTATGAAAGAAACAGATTGGGCAATTATGTTATACGATTTTTCTTAGAACACCTCAATCAAAAACTAGAGAATATTAAAGCGAGTGTAATTTTCGACAAATATAGCCATGTTGGTAATTTATTTAAATCAATTTCAACAAGCAGTCCTATAAGCCCCTATTTTGATTTCAACACGGACGGGCAGAAAGTAATCAATAACCATTATGTGGGAAACATGATTGATTACAATTTAATTGTTTCTCCATTTGTATTTCAGTTGTCATAATAATTTGCTGAATAATGCATAGTGTGTTAATGTCAGTTGGAAATGTCTTAGTGGGGTGTAGACAATGAACTACGTATTATAGTTAGTACCTACTTATTAATAATACAAAAGATAGAATTTAAATTGTACTAATACACTGAACTCGAAAATGTCTCTAACAGAAATTGTAAACGATTATAGAGATAACGTGCAAAGATTGTTGCAGCAGGGTTTAGCTGTAATATTACTGTGTTCCAGTTTGAAGGGTACTGCATCTAGCGAAATTACAGGGATGTTGAGACTAACCATCGAAAGTCTCAAAGTAATAGGTACCAAAGCAGTGATATCCTGGACTTTGTTTTGTTACTCAAAGTTCTGTGTATCGCTGCATGGACAGGCGTTATCTCTTACCATCAGGAGAGCGTCTCGTTATTCTCATTACTTTTTAAATAAATAAAAAGCTAACTTACTTAGAGTGATTAACAAAAAAACATCTTGTATGCATTCGATGACGAGTTTCATTGGCCCTATTAATGTGTTAGCTACAGTACCATACCAATTAGAAAACAGTAATTTTTGCATATCACTGCCAAATATAAAAAACCCTTCAAAGTAAAGTAACTCTTCGCCTTCATTAGATATGTCACCATAGATGAATAGGTAGAAACTCTTTATAGTGCACACCAGAAAAAGAAATAAAATGTACAGTTAACAAAAAAATCAGAGCCACAAATGGCAATCACTAAACGCAATCTCTTCCAGGTAACCAAGAAATGAAATCACGTTGCAGAACAAGAAGAGACGTGAGATGTTATAATACTATTAAGTTGTGAAAAATATACATGTTCATTATTTTCATGTTTCAAAAGTAACTATTTCTGTTCTATGGACAGTGTACTGACTAAAATGGTAGCTGGGAAACGAATTGGCTCTTCGAGTTTTAACAATAATGCCAACCTAACAACGATTAGTTGAAAAGGATAATTTGTAATTAGTAAAATAGGTTGACAAGCAGGTCACTTTTTAATGAGTGTTTAAACGGAGCAGTCTTGGCAGTCTTTCTATACATCTATACCTATCTAAAATATAGTTCTAAATATTAAAATAGTAAACAGTGTTTCAATACATATATAACTGAAATACCTTTTACTGGCTCTCAAGTGAGGCTGCCGGAATACACCGTTAGAAGCTTGGTGATAGATTTTCAACCTGAGGGTGGTCAGCTAGCCAGTCGAGTACTAGACCCTACCACCATGTTATGGTTTCCTCACGATGTTTTCCTTCATCTTGGAGTTTGATCCCACGCCCTTCGGCGTGTGAACCAACCGCGCTAACCATCGCGCTGAGCTATCATCGTTACGACACTATTATGTACGGATACTAGAAATAAACAGAGAAATAGAAACAAATATTTAATCTTTTGAACTTAAATGTTTAATTAATTGTGTATCAAAAACATAATGATTTGATTTTGGTAATACAAGAATTTTGTAATTGAAATTAAATTAATTTATTTCCAATAATAACATGATAACCCACGAGTAAAGAACAAACAAATAAGTTAATTAAACTAAGGTCGTCCCTAACGGTCCAAAGTAAATAAGTTATTGATTGTACTTTCATGTAATAAAATTTGAAGGGTTCATCTGAAATCCAGTATTGCTTGTTTATGACAATCGGCAGTCATGCTGAGATGGGCCCACCCAGCATAGGTTTTAGTTTTTTTATTTGTATATGTGTACTTATTGTGTCGAGTAAATGTTTTTCTTTTTTCTTCTTCATAGATGAGTGTAAATATCTTTTCTGTGGATTAAGCATGAGGAACTAGAGATCAATCGGATAAAGTCCCGTATTTTTTTTTTTCAACCCCTGCCAAGTTATTGTTATCTATATCTTTAGTTCTGTGTATTTGAGTCCGAAATCACGAGCAACGAAACTATTTTTAGTAAACCTCCATGGCCACAACCATTTAAACAATCGATTGATTTCAGAGAAGTCATTTATAATTTATGTTGAGGGAGTTTTGATGCCAACGTGAATAAATATGACGTTGTGTTAAGTTATAAAAAAAAATAACCGTCTTCACAAGTACTCCGATATCCGTCATTTGTAAACTAGAAGAAATTTTATGAAAATCGGTTTAGTAGTTTGATTTTTAAACCAAAATACCTAAAATCTATCTGAGTATGGGCTTAGGGGCATGGAGTCGTTTTTTTTTTATAATTGTAAATGTATACTTGTCCTAAGCATATAGGCATTGTCTCGAATGTTAACGGATTGCTACCCAGTAAAAAATATATTTATTAGTCTAGACTTTAATAAAATTAACACGAAATACACGTTTTACTACATTATAAAATATGCCTACACTCATGCATAATTATACATGTATATAATTAAAAATAGTTATTAATATAATATCTCAACAGCTAAGCCAAAAGATGTTTAAAGTAAGTTTTGGCTTCGATGTTAAAATGTTATTAACTGCTTTTAAATCATAATTATATATGTACATAATTTTAATGAGGTTAAAAAATCTTGTAATATAGTGAAACGAGTAACGCCGTTTACGAAGTTATATGTAAAGCTTGACATACTGACATTATTGCTACTAATGCACTAGTTGCAATGACTGTGACTGTACCTAATCGTCGATTTAGACTGTGACTAAAATTTATATGAACTATATATAAATTTTAGTCACAGGACAGGAGTATTATAAGGATAGTATTAAATTCTTTTTTTTAAATAACTCTATTAAAAACCAGTGTCTACTACTTAATGATAAATAACTAAACATACCAAAGAACAATAACTATTACTGTAAGGACCTAATTGTATATCACCTTAAAACGCGAGTACTAGACATTTTAATTTTAATGCGATTAACAAAAATTGGGAATATGCGTCCCTGGAAGGTTATCAGAAGTTCAACGAATTTCATCAATTTCTCTGTCAGATTTGATAGGGGCCATCAACGGTTCCATAACAAACGAAGGAATAAGAAATGTCCCGATGAAACATTTTCTTTGTCTCCCTTGTCACTGAAAGGCGGGAAAACCAGGTAAAGCAGTCCGCTACGTAATTACCTATTCACCTACTTTGTACTGCCTATATTTTAACTTGAATAATTATTACTTAAAGTTGATATCAAAAAATAATAAATAAATAGATTTAGAGTGTAGTTTTGAAGAAATATTATTGAAATTCTGACTTACTTTTTTGAATATTTTTTCTGCTTTCCCCCAGACTAGGTTTTCCGAGAACTGTTGTTAACTTTCCAATTTCACTGTCATCGTTCGGAAAAAAAATAAACAAAAGCCAGCGAAGTGTTAAATCGGAAGTGCCTAAAAATAAAAACGTGCTTAAACAAAATTCAATAGAGACATAAAGGTAACATTTACCTACGCAAAGAGGTCCCACATTCAATTCCTGCTAAATTGAATTTGGAAACGAAAACAAAGCTGTAAGAGAGAAACGCGCCAATCAATTAAAAAGTTGGTTTTATTTTGAAAAAGTGAAGTTTTAAATATGGAAGATAAACATCGTAGTGCAGTGCGCAACAGGGTGGCGCGGGAAAAGCGAGGCTGGCACGAGCGAGCGGGTGGCGAGGCGTACCTGATGGCGGGCCGGGAGCGCGAGGTCCGAAGCACTCCGGTCAGACCAGCCGCGCCGCTACACGCGGACTAACGCGCCCACCCGTTCCCGCGCACTGCCGCCTGCCTGGGGATGCCACGATTGGAGTAAAAAGCTCCCACGGCAATCGGGAAAATATTTTAAATTAGCTGTAGGTACTGACTGTAGTAGCCTGGGAAATGTAAGAGACATTTCATCTATTAACAATTTTATAAACATACGGCTATTATAAAACCACACTCAACGTTTACTTCTTTTAAAATCATGATAATTTATACTAATAATAGAAAAATCACATCCTAATGTTAAAAAGTAGTCTTGAAAATATTTTTTATTTAAATTTAATAATACCCTTATACTGTGTAAAAATATCCCGATTCCAGGTAACACCAGTTCCCGCCCCGAACCCCTGCGACCCTGGTCTCGAATAATGAAGCAGGGGGAAGCGAGACTGTGGAGTGAGTACTGGTGGGGCATTGCCGGAAGACGCGCCGGATGAACGAAGCGCACTACCCTACTGCAAACGCGCCGCGGGGAAAAAAAAGAAAAAGAACTCGCATTATTACAACGAGGCATCGTTTCATGGAACATTAGCTTCTAAGTTTCGAGCGTCATTGTTCTGCTACTTATACTGGAATAGGTCACTTGTTGGATATAAATAGTCTCAAGATAAAATTTGGATACGCATTTAATTCCACGGGATAATTATTTAGTTTTAAAATCGATATTTACTATTTATATTCAAGTAGATACATTTGTAATTTAATCAAGGTGCAATATGTGTGACTCTGTTTTCCAATAGAGTAGTAAACAAATACAATTTTATTAGTTTACAAGCTTCCTATTGAGTTGGAAGGAAAACATAATGGGACTAAATAGTAATTGGACGAAAGTTGTTCTGAGTGAGATACTGTGAGGCTTTACTAATGACTTTCCAATTTTACCTAATCCTATTAAAAGCATCTATCTGTCTATTTATCTGGACTGTATTAACTCTGGAATTAAACAGGGAACCATCGGGGAAAACGTTTGTTAATTGTGCTTTTACAACAAAATAAAAAACGCTTCAATAAAAACACTACCTTCATAAAAAAAGTCTTGTGTACCGACTACTTTCAGTTAAATTAATTTCATCATCAAAACTAAATACTGTTTTGAGGTTAAACTGTTTTAAGATTTTAGATAGATTTTTCTTTGTTACTTTCTCACTTGTAAAAACAAAATGCAAGTAAGGCATCCAACAAAAATTAAAAACACACGATTCTCTCATTTGTTGAAGTGAGAAAAGCTCTTAAATTAGTAAAAAATATTTGAATAAGTTGAAGAAAAAGAACAAAAATGAGTAGGTACTCAAAATACTGAACCAACAATAGTAACTAAGTACCTTTCATTTCAGCTCGCGTTCACGGTTGGGAAACCAAGAATAACGACGGACTCAGGCACGAAAGAATGTACATAAAAAGTAGATACTTACCCACGACAATGAGACACTAAGTATTTTCGTTGTAAATAAATGCAAAGACCGGAAGCTGAATCTCTCGATTTCAATAAATGTTTATTTATAAACACAAAAAGACAAGAGATAAGACAGTAAAACTTTTTATATAATTTTAAGAAGGATAGAATAAGTATTTTTAAATATTGTATGACTATTAAATGGTAAACCCCTACCTAATCCCTATCACAGCTACATTCCCATTAAATAAGGACTTAGCACTAGAAAGTTAACTAGAAATAACCGGCAGAATTCCTACAAAGTGGCAGTCAGCGTTTGTAACATTGTAACAGCATAATTTTAAGTTCAGTTGTAACACTTATATTGTGAAATACAAAAGTGTGTACGTTATTATCATTGTCGATACCAAAGCCGCCTTTATTGTTTTTTTTTTTGGTTCAACAGAACATTTAACAAGACTATTAGGTCCCTCGCCCACCGCGACTTTTTGTCGCGATGCAGTCGCGCGATTACGAAACGCGCGACTGCATCACTACTAACGCGCGTTAGTCGCATTTGCAGCGCGATACAGTAGTGATGCTAACGCGCTACAGTATCGCGACTGCATCGATACAAACGCGCGACCGTTTCGCATGACATCGGGGAGAGAGTGGAGGGAGGGTAGCACGTGTGTGACTAATGTTGCCTCAACGGAGTCCATCTTGCAAATGTGACGATGACGCATTTTTCTGTCGCGTGTTTGCATCGCGACAGAAGCGCGACAGTATCGCGTTGGTATCGCGACTGCATCATGTTTAGGTGGGCGAGGGTACACAGCTAGCGACTGCATCGCGACTGCATCGATGCCAATACGCGACAGTATCGCGTTTGCATTACATGGAGTTTAATAAAACTAATTTCAAGGTTTCTATAAAATAATCTAGAGCGATTAACTCGTTTCATATTACGTAATAGTGTTTGAAAATTTAGACACAATTAGGCTGGGTTAATATCCTATGGTTGCACTTCATTGCAATCATCAGTCTTGTATCAACATCTACAGGACATAGACGCTTACTGATTTCAGTCGGCAGCATACAGATGTTGCTCTTAGCTTTACGTAGATCGTCACTACTCCTGGCCGAAGGGTGTCCTATATACGGTAAACGCTGTAGAAATCGTAACAAACTAAGATCTTGGCTTCAAGAGACCTTGTTTTATGACTTTGACGATTATTTAAAAATAAGAGATTATTGAATTCCTATTAAACAATTATAATATTTTTGTTTTTATTGACATTTAATCATATTGACATAATTATTTTATATGTGACATATTATTTCATTGACATTTTTATTGTATTGACATATGTTATGATTTTGATATTTTTAAATATGATTGGTAAAATGACCCGTAACTTTGGTGTTATTAATAAAAGATTTGTATTTGTAACGCTCACTTGTTACTTTTTGCCATTAACGGTGTTACTTTTTTAATTATATTACATTCTTGACAGATAATAGAGAAAACCACGAGCAAATACCAGTACTATATAAAGCCAGAAGATTAAAGGTAGAGGAAAACGATCCACTCGTAAAGCAAATAGCTCGGCTTAACCAGTAACTTGTTACATAATCATGTCTCTGAATTTGAATTTAGCATTGAAATACCCGAGTTAACTTTGATTTCATTAATACACGGAATAACTTCCTGCATTAATACAAATAAATAATAATGCCTAGGTACTTCTAAGAGTCTACAAATGTAACACTCCAAAGGGCGTGATTTCAATTTGTTTATTTTTAAATGTAGGCAAATACTTCTGTTTAATGTTACGTATTTATATTCATATTTATTGGTAAATACAATTTACATGTCAATGTAATTGTACGTACCGTACACACATTCATAAAATTACATGAGGAATAATTCATTTCACAATAATAATAATAAAATAATTATAAATAAATTAAATATATCAATGAAAATTATAAATTTAAATGTCAATTTTATAAAACTCATTGAATTTATAGAAAGATAGCTCATATAATATACTTGTTAAAAATATTTTTAAACACTACAATATATGATGTGACTTTACTGTCAGCGTGGATTGATAGGTACCGAGATAAACCACGGTGGTTATTTGGTAACATGGTGGTCAAACACCAAGCATAACCTAGCTAATAAACACCTGGTTGACTTTTGTGAGACAGTCATCTCGCAAAAAGAAGCTGCTGACTTCGGAATAAGGGCGTTGGACGCCCTAGCCTCTTAGAATTATAATTAGAATACGGATTCAATATCCCCTGCCTATCCTAAGAGCCTATTAAGATAGGACTTACGGGAAGTCAAATTTTATCCATTTATTTATTTGAGCTCAAGGAAAACAGCGGCGCAGCATGGCGCGCTTTTGTAGAAGGAAAAAAGGGAAATGCACTCAACATTTCCTGAAGTGTTGCCGAAAGAAGAATTCAAAGAGGGACACAGTTACGGAAGGGTTTTAGTACGTACAATCCGACATAACCTGTATCTGTAATACAGCTGGGTATTAGTAAAAGATTACCTCCTGCCTGCGTTGCCAAAAAACCAGGTGATTTCGGTAACATTTTAATACACGTTAACGTGGGCAGCTTCTTAATTTTCAACGAGAGCAATTATCTTCTATAGCACAAGGAAAACAAACAAAAAGTTCAGTAAGTACTCTGGATATTTATGAAGTCGCGGTATAAAGTTAAAGGAACGCGGCGCCATTTCTCATTTAATCTAAAACAAAAAGATTACCTTGTAAGTAGGTGCGTAGGGAGTGGGGGCCGAATCCAGGGAGGCTCCATCCTTCTCTTGATGCAAATATTTTTTGACGTTGTAATATTGCAGTACATCTACTAAAAAGGATGCCTTATACCTACCAGCCGAACGCTTGTCGTCGAGGTCACGCAGTGATTTTCTTGTGGTTGTGCGTATAAGATTAATACCGTAGGTAGTAGGTACCTATCATATTCATCATGAGCATAGGTGGGCATAGCTGGACATAGGTCTCCCCCATTGACTTTCATAAATACCGGTTGGAAGCGGTTCGCATCCAGCGCGTTCCTGCGGCCTTTACTAGGTCGTCTGTCCAGTTGTCCACCTTGTGGATGGACGTTCTACGCACGTCCTTTCTTATTGATAAAGATGTATTTATTTGCATTACATTAATGTTTGATTTCTAAACAATTTGCTTGAGAATTTCATATTTGCCTAGAAGCATACAAATCTGAGACCAGAATCCTAAAATAATCTTTATTTTTAACTAAAATAAACATTCGGTTTCTGATGTCCAATCATAAAGTTTGTTATTTAATCAAATTTTTTGATGATTATTATTATTTATCAGATAGATCTATCTAGGTCATATTAGGCATCTATTGCAGAAACTATATCCATTAAGGTAGACCTCGGTCATAAAAGATACCGCGAACAAGCATGAATTAACTATGCTCTGATTTACGTTTGACCGGACCTTATTCCTGGTATAGATCTTGGAAGGCACTGCGCTGTCCTGACACAAAATAAAATCAATCTGTTTTCACTTTTTTTCGCTGGCAGCGACAACAGAATAAGTTTTGGCAGGAACGCAAAAAATGCATGTCGCCGCATTATCTAATTTTCGAAAACTTGTAATTTTTCAGGTGTTAATGTCATATGAAAATATTTTGGGTTGGGAAAGGGAGGAATGGAAGGGCTTTGGGAAGGGCTGAATTGCGAACGAATAAGGGAAAGTGGAAAGGTGGACTAAAGCGTTGACGGAGTGGTGGCCGCGAAATGGGAAATGGAGCGTTAGTCATCCCCAGCTCGTTGTTCAAGTTCAAGTTTTTTATTCGCTCAAGTTAGGTAGGTTGTGTAGGTAGTTGGGTAGACATAATGAAAATTGCGGGTCGAACCTACACCAGATTGGCAAAGGACCGGGACGAGTGGCTTACAAGAAGAGAGAGGCCTATGCTCAGCAATGGGCGATTACGGGCTGATGATGAAAAAGGGAAAGTGATTATAATGTGGTGAAAAAATTATTTTTATGTTACTTCCAAAACTAAGTGGAAGATTTATTTTAATAGGACATTATCGTTCCTACTTGAAAATACTGAAATTCTTGATACTTGCAAAATGTATGAAATGTGATGCCAAATTCAGAGAAGAAAGAGGGCAGTATGATTCACAGATTGTAGATCACATCTATCACTAGAATAGTAAAAAGTTTTTGCGTGTTTTATTGTATGTCGCGTCGCTATTTGTAAAACAAGAGACAACAATAAATAGATTCTCATTTATGGGGAACATGATCGCTAAAATAACATTTAAAAGTGCTAAAGAAACAATTTATGGGAACACAAAACTAATATTATAAATTATTTATTTTCAAAATGGTTGTGATACTTCGAATGAGGTTTAGACGAAGACAAGCGCTAACGCACCAGTTACAAAGTACCAGGCGTTCAGCTAATTAAATATAACAGATACCAGTAAAAACTAATTGACCACGTATATAAACGTGTAAGTTACCACCGCACCGTTCTTACCTATTAAGTGGGCAAGCTCACTTAGCCTCAAGTGGCAATATTGTTAATGTGAACATTCGATGAGACTCGAAAGCCAAGTGAACGGCAGCCAGACGTCCGCAAATATGTTTACTCTAAGAAATCAGACCCGCTATCTAGATCCAAAGGCCAAACTGTCCTATATATAGGTAAGTAAATATCGTAGGACATTACACACAGCGCCATCTGACCACAAACTAAGCAAAGCTTGTACTATGGCAGTCAGATAAATGATAGAATACATAAATACTTTTTTGTAAATACAAACTGTTATAGTTAGAACGAACTTTGATGTGTTCCAGCTGACTCACATGAGAACCAGACTAAGCGTGTTTACCATCTTCGACCACGAGTGAACTGTGGTCAAAAATATAGCCTGTCAAACTTTAAAAAAAACTTCAATTATAATTAGAATAACTCATAACTTTTCCTGTGCTTATCTATAAAAATCGACCAAAACTTAACTCTGTAAACTCTTCTTGGCAATTTTGTACAATCATGTCAAGCAATTTTTTCCGCATCGCTCTAATGTTACGAGTCATACCTACATTACTTGGACTCCAGCATTCTCCATCTAAATTTAAAAAGTTCATCTCAATCTGGGACTTGTCACGTCTTGACACAAACCTACATCCGGAGTTACGCCGTGTTCATAATAAAATGGAAATCGAATTAACTCCTCATAACTCGGGAGGTTGGTATTCAATGTAGAACTTTTTAAATTTTCATTGTGGCCTCGTACGAACGTATGAAAAGTTGTGGCACCTACAGCGAGCTGTATGAATAATGAAAATTTACTTTGAAATTATAAATATGAATAGAGACTCACTTTAATAACTAGCGCGAATATATAAGCTCATGTTAATGATGTTAATACTGGTTAGCTCATATTTGCTTCAAGAACTGTTCGATTCCCACCCAGAACAAGTATTTATATGACGAACAATAAATGTTTGATCTGTGTCTAGCTGTTCTGTATGTATTATAAGTATGTATTTACCAAAAAAAGTAAACAAGTATTCTATCAATTAACAGGTTCCAAAAGTACAAGCTTTGCCTAATTTAGGGCTAGATATCCCACTTTCCGCTAATAAATAATATATAGGTATATGTGAAAGTTTGGATGGACGGATGTTTGTTATTCTTTCACGCAAAAACTACTGAACGGATTTGTATAAAATTTGGTAAGGAGGTAGCTGAAACCCTAGATGAACACAAATAGTTTTTTAATTTTTTTTAATAATTTTTATCCCGAAAATATGTAGCGGGTAACACCGTGGGACGCAGCTAGTTTTAAATAATACAAAGAAAGCCAATAACACAATTTCACAATTGTTGAGCTTTTTTCATATAGCAACTTTTTTATTGTCAGGCTGTGTCGTAGATAAAACCAGCTTAATTAAGAAAATTAAAAAACACCACCACCATTAATGAATATAAGTATTTTTATATTCAAAAAATATGTCACTGTGTCACTCAATATGATGTAAGGAAGGATAATCAGTATTTGTAGCGATGATAGCTCTGTGGTAAGCGCGGTCGGTTCGCATACCGAAGGGCGTGGGTTCAACCCCCAACAATTAGTTTGAGCTGCCGGTGAAGGAAAACATCGCGAGGAAACCATAGCATGGCGGTAGAGTACTTTCTAGTACTCGGCTGGCTAGCTACCACCCTCAAGTTGAAAATCTGCCGCCAAGCATCTAACGGTGTGTTCCGGCAGTCTCACTTGAGAGCCAGTACCATTCCAGGCTAGTTGTGCTCTACCATCTTTTACCACACCGTCACTTAACATCAGGTGAGCTGTGTTCAAACACCTAGCCTGTCAACCATAAAAAAAAAAGATAATGAACCGATTCTAAAGATACCGTATCTATACATCAGGCATTTAAAAGTTATGGTGGAATAAAGAAACTCACATACGTATATAATTATGAACCTTGAAAATACACTCTTTATATGGGCAGACGCGTGATAAACTACAGTTCAGCGAAAACCATTAGGGTTATTTACACTGACAAAATGCGCTTTATTTTCAAAAACCTTCAATTTACACCTAACTTGTTTTTCAGTGGGCGCCGTTAGAAAGTTTCGCCTAACTAAACAAAAGATTTTGCCTTAGCATAACAATGTTGCCCACTGTTTTCATAATACAAACGCTGACAAATAGAGGCACAGAGTAAATTACGCAGTTCAGAGTTATTACAGAAAAACGCTGAACTATGCAAAAAGGTGCTTCATATTTTTTTATGACATAATCCCTGGCCGTCGTCTGATGCAGTTCCACAAATAGAAAAAAAGCGAAGACATTACTGAAATATCCGGTAACCTTTTTCAAGGAATCAAAACAGAATACGACACTCGCGTGGCCTCGTCATGCTTAGAATAAAATCATGAGACAAACATGAAGTAGGTGGTAATTGGTACGGTATTCTTAGTTTATATATCCATCCAAAAGAAATGTTTTCTCTGACTTTCCCCACTGCTGAATTTCTCACACAGAGGTGAGAGGAAGGTGGGGCAAACATTGCACCTGGCGCCACCTTAAATCCCCCGTAAAAAGGCCGTTTCATTATTTTTTGTTTACTTTACAGGGACTAGGCAAATGTGCGACGAATCTTGCTTGATTTACTGCTTTAGTAATCGTACTTTAATAACTAGAGGTACACATGTAATAATTTTAAAGTCAAAAGAGTCAGCTCTGAAAAAGGCATTTTCTATGCCTTTTTCACGATTTCGTAGACGTGTTCATAATAAAACAGGTTTATGATAATGAGTACAATGATCCCCGAATGAATACACCAAAGTTTATAATAACCCCTGTGTTAACTGTGATTAAATACAACGTTAGCTCTGAAACTAGAGGGAATGATGCCGCATGCCAATAACACATTGTACAGTGTACACCTATCTCACTATCTGTTCTGTCACCCCTCTATTGTGCACAGAAATGGCAAATCCGTGTCGGCATTCCAACTATTTCTACAGCTGCACGAATAGCACACTTGCCCCATTTCTGTAATGTGGTTTCATCCGCTATCAAGCACATTTTTCTGGCATAAAAGTAATTTACTCAATAGTCTACCATCTCGAAGCCAGATTTTATATGATACACACGCTATTTTCCGAAACTATGGCGTATTGTGGTGCTTATGAAGTACATAACTTATGTTATGAATACACAGATATTATTGTGGGGAATATTCCGATGAACTTTTTGGGCTTACCCATCCATCTCGGTTCTACTATAGTACCGGCCGCCATCGCCAAAAGTGCCACATAATATAGATGCGTGGAAATCTCGTACTGCTTGGTTTAATCGACTATTTCTTGCGCGCACCTGTCTTATGTGGAATGGCTTACCGGGTTTTCCAAACTATGAATGTTTTAATTTTTTAGATGTTTTTATGTATTCATAACCGAGACTTAGCGCTATACACATTGTTGCCCACAACAAACACAGATTCAAAGCGACTACAAAAACTTTAGTCCAAACGGAATTTCAAATAGTGTACACCAGATTATAATTACCCGTGTTTCATACAAAACTATTCAGAGACGGTGAGTCGAATGTTAAATGAAACATGCTTCTAAGCAAACCACGTAAACCTCCGAGTGCGCCGCCGCAAGCCTTTGTGCATACCTACAACCTCGACCGACTCCTGTATTAATACTGAATACGGAAATTTGCCTGTGTGTTAACTAGATACGCTGGAAATATTGCTATGTAAGGATAAATACTTATATGATTGAAACAGCACCGCATAAAGTATCGACGAGCATATCATTTTTTTAATTGCAAAATGTTATTTTTTCACGTTGTAACAGCTCGACGGATTTGAAAGAAATTTAAAATACTTTTTGTATTTTTAAAATAAATAAATATCATAGGATATTACATACAGCGCCATCTGACCCAAAACTAAGCAAAGCTTGTGCTATGGATGGCAGATAACTGATAGAATACTTACTGATAGAAATTTTGGGCAAAGTTATTGTCTAGTTTTTTCTGAAGGAGTTACTTCTTATTATTACGCACTTACTACCATCGTTATCATCCTATTAATTAGTCTATTGTAAACTAATCAAGTTCCTATCTCAGTGAAATGAGTATCAAAACCGCAGTGAGCACCGTTTCCGCCCCGTCGGTGCTAATTAAACAATTAACGGCTGCGTAAGGGCATTATTATGTTTTCGTTAATTAACTTTGCCGAATAAATACCTTACACTTGAACAGTAATTTTAAATATGGATACAATATATTTACTAAAACGCTAGCTGATTGAAGAAGTCTATATTATAATAGACATAAGAGATGGGCTATGCTCGGAGTTTCCCTACGAGATCGAATCAGGAATGAGGAGATCCGTAGACGAACCAAAGTTACCGACATAGCCCAACGGATTAGCAAGTTGAAGTGGCAGTGGGCAGGGCACATAGCACGCAGAACTGATGGCCGATGGGGCTGCAAAGTTCTGGAGTGGAGACCACGGACCGGCAAGCGCAGCGTAGGACGTCCACCCACAAGGTGGACAGACGACCTAGTAAAGACCGCAGGAACGCGCTGGATGCGAGCCGCTTCCAACCGGTCTTTATGGAAGTCAATGGGGGAGGCCTATGTCCAGCAGTGGACGTCCTACGGCTGAAATGATGATGATGATGATGAAGAGATGCAACAAATATGTATTTTATTATTAATTAAAATTTCTATTGAGTAAATTCATTTAGCTAATTAAAATACCTATAAGTGTATATATATAATAAATATATATATATCGTTGTAGTAACCGGCCTAATCTCCATCCTTTTTATATCAAAAACGAATACACTATTTATCGTACTCCACAGCTACTAAAAGCAACTTGTCAAAATTTTAGCAAACATAAACCCATCACGATCACGAGAACCATTTTGTACTTAACCGAAAAAGGCGCTACTTTTAACGTTGACGACTTATAAAAATAATCCAAAAAAAAAGTGAAATTACATGTAAAAGAAAATGAAAGCCTTTGAAGCCCAATGGATTTTCCTTAATCCTCTACCATCCTTATATTTTTAACAACCTATACAAACATAAATATCGTCCTCAGAACTGCCCACGTCCTATTTATTATTGTAAACCAAACGCTCAACGTTCATTTGGAAAAACCTTTGAAGACATTACCGGGGTAAGGTAACGAACGCAATTAATGGTAGGTCCCATTACCCGTTTTTGAGTTCATTTTTTACCCAATTAAGTTGTATCTACGTTTCTAGGGGCATAACGCAAACATTCTAGAATAAACAGGACGGCAAACTGTACGTGAAAATGCGAGAATACTACTAAATAAATAATGCAACCTGAGACAAAGCAGAGCATCAGATGCAGAGTTTAATTTCAACTTGAATTCAGCAGTTTGTGTTGTGAGGTTGGAAATGAAACGGTTAACCCGTCCCAAGAACACCATAAATCATAATATAGGACTGAGACACAGATATGATATTCTATAGAGATGCCTGAAGAATAGAGACTCATTCAGTCTTATTAAAGCTACTGCATGCACAAACTAATATATATGTAACTAAGTGTTGGTAGTCTGTCATGTTTTTTTTTCGAATTAATTCGGGAGAGTGTTTCAAATTTGCATAAGCGAATCTTCCTATACACTCTGAAGCGATTTGAATCCACTTTTATTCTATGAACCTCCAAACTGTGGAATGCGCTGCCCGAGGGGGTGTTTCCTGATGTATTTTTTTTCTGTAAAAGTATTGAGCCGATCGAGACGCTCTCCTAATGGTAAGAGATAACAAAAAATAATGTTCTACGTCAACCACGCCATCTTAACATCACGGATATGGCAATCAAATGCAAGATGTTGCAACAGAGGCAATTTTACGGCTGTTAAGCGTTTAAAAACTTGCATACAGCTCACTCACAGAACCATTCGGCATATATGTATAGAATATCATCTCTGTGGACTTTAACAAGAAGCTAACACCCGTTTTCACACAGATTCCTAAACAACTACCTAATCTAATTTTCTATCTCTCTTTGTTGGGTTATGGATAATATATGGTAGCAAATATTGGATTAGGGGGCCCCAAATCTTACGAAGGGATAAATCACAAAATCAGACCTTTATACGTTATACAAAGTTAATTTAAACTAATGTGTAAATCTACCCACAACTGCCCTGTATCTTGCTTAACAACTTTTGTTTTATGAGTGTTCTAACTTTTAGCTTTAGTTATTGTAGATGCAAGATGCAAATCTAAAACTTGGCGTCTTACTGAGCCTGGTCCTTCGCGTATTATACAGAGTGTTTCAACAAGACGTAATATGTTGATCTACCCATTATAGTGAACAACTTACTTCTAGAATACAAGTTTTTCATTCTACAAAATGCGATCTCATTCAGAATGGATCACTGCAGTAACTTTGTTGAAGAACATATTGTACATATTTTTCTTAAATATTACGTAGGTACATGTTTTCCAAAAGTTGTTTTATTAGACCAGTAGTCAGTATAGCTGTCGCCATGCACCTAACGGTGTGTTCCAACAGCCTCATTGAGAGGCAGTTCCATTCCAGGCTAGGTGTGCTAATATCAGGTGAGCTGTGGTCAAACACCTAGCCTGCCAACCATAAAAAACAACCCCAGTATTGTACATTATTTTTATTTTTCTAAAAAAAGACAAAAAATTTACGAATCATTCAAAGCCATCAACGAAACGATGTAAAAATGTCTTACGAGAAAATTCGCGATTAAAACTTTACTATTCACATTACAAACAACAATCTCTACAAACTTTTTGGGTTGCCAAGTTGCCATTCCCATAGAACGGAACATTTTGCAACTTTTCTCGCGAGTAATAAAACTTTAACACGTTCTTGCAGCTCCAGTTTGTTATTTTTAATAAGTAACTTTGCTTCTGCATTGTTGGTTTTCTTTTAAAAGTTTTCGAACCATTTTGTGCATAATGGTACGTTTTATACAATTATTTGAGCTCGCGATAGAAATATTCCGTAGCAACATTATCTCGTAGCACTCTGCTACAAAATTTTATAAAACTAGTTCCTTCGTGTAATGCTGTTCTAAATGTTATTTACTACTTTAGTAACGTTCTTTAGTATCTTATTTTTTACTAATATTACACGTCATTCGAAAGTTTATCTGTTACATATTCACGTTGTAACGGATTTATATGAAATTTTAAATGCAGATAGTTTGTACTCGGGTAAACGCAGCTAGTATTTTATTTGTATTCTTATTTTATTTTAATCAAGTCTTATGCGTCCCAAAATGTTAGTTCTGAAAACCGTCGCAACTTTATATTTTTTTTAATATTGTTAATATTTTTGTCGTCTTTTTATTATTTATTTATAGTGTGTTATTGTTGTAGTGTTATGCGTGTCAAAATAAATGTTTTTCTTCTTTCGTTCTATATTTTGTTTTTGTATGGAATGCATTTTCACAGCTCCATATAGCCTCAAATTAAATATAATTATACTATGGATTTGAATTTAAATTTACGGTTCCCGTAGCATAGCGAGTGAAACCGCGGACGATACTAGTTGTCTGTAAAGCTCAATTCATATTATTATGTACGTTACACATACCACATATAAAACGGGAGCTCGCGCTGTTCCCCGTTTTATGGTCACGAAATTTGTTCTGGGTTATGAGCACATTGTAGTTCTATATAGTTCGTTGTAACTGAGATGTAGTCGTAGATCGTAAAAAAGTGATTGCTACACTAAAATTGTCTCTTGAGCACAAGTATTACTAGTAACAGTGCCTATGCTATATTAATGCCTTTCGACATTTATTCATGTATAAAAGACTATCCGTCGCTTTACAGCGTTTAACAAAAATAGCTGGAACTAAGGACGCAAACGATAATAATAATATCAAGCCATTCAAATAGACTGAACCTACAACGCCCAAAATATTAAAAACTTCTTGTTGATTTTGGAACCGCACACAAAGGAATTACCTAGAACTCATTCGCATGTGGTTCCATATGAATAAAATTGGCAAATTTCGACAAAATTTCATGTGGTACATGAAATGTTGTAATAACTTATGACGAAGTTGGAATATTAGTTAAACGTTAGGTGCTGCTAAGGAACTTATCTCGCAAGATGGCGCTGTTTCCCCAAAAGTATGTATAAATTTGTTTTTCTTTAATTAGCGATTAATTACTGATAGCCGATGGGGCTGCAAAGTTCTGGAGTGGAGACCACGGACCGGCAAGCGCAGCGTAGGACGTCCACCCACAAGGTGGACCGACGACCTAATACAGAACGCAGGAACGCGCTGGATGCGAACCTCTTCCAACCGGTCTTTATGGAAGTCAATGGGGGAGGCCTATGTCCAGCAGAGGACGTCCTACGGCTAAAGTGATGATGATGATGAATCAGCGAGATATAAACTTATTTCAAATGATTTCGCGAGAATTTAGTTTTGTTATAAGCACATATCGAACATAGTTGAACATATTGAATATTGTTACCCAAACTATTTGTGTTTATGTTAACCAAAACATATTTCGTGTACCTACTCGGAAACAAATCATGCATACATATGCAATGTGAAAAGTTGTAGTAACTGTACATCAAATTTGACCAAATGACGTAATGATTAATTTATATTTTCAGAGAAATCGCATATCGACCACAGACCGGAAAGAAGCGGTTCGCTTTACGGCCGGGTAAAAATGTAATTGGCCAATGTGGAAACATTAAAGGCAGGAAATGTTTGTCGGTTGCCGTTTGGCGTCCACGGAGTGACGTCCGGCCCTCCAAAAATTAGGGAAACTCTTGACAATTTGATGGTTGCTTTTAAAGATCTGTTTGGTGTATGCTAGTGAGTTTTGTTAGTAGCAAAAATATTATTTTGTGATTGAAATCATATCTTTTATTTTACTTGGTGGTCGGTCTCCTTAGCAGGAGGTCGTCTAGGTACGTACCAGATATTCTGCACCTACTAGTGCCTACCGTGACGACCCTCTGACGCTCTACCGCCAAGAAAAAGTGTCGATGTTCAATCTATAGTATAGAAATCGTTGCTCGTTTGAATCATCCTACGCAAATTACAACAGCGTTTATATTTTTCTCTCGATAAGAATTTAGTACGAATAAATTTAGAGCAATTGATAAACACCATTTTAACTCTAAGCTTAAAAGAAAGCTTTTCATTTTAAAATACTTGCACGCTTCAAACCAGCCTTTTAAAAGTATTTTAACTTTCGTCAGAAAACACGCCTCTACCCTTCGGATTATCTATCTTCTCTCGTTTTTCGTTGTATTTTCTCATTTAAATAACTGTATCTAGTTTTGAATAAAATGAAAAGAAAAACGTAATTTTTAAAGTATAAAATATTATTAAACTTGGATCACAAAGTAATTCAATTTAAACAAAAAAATCTATTCATTCATGTTTTTTGTATAGGTATATTAGATAGGTACATAGATCTACGTTTGGCCACCGACTCGTCTGATGAAAAACCGTGTGTCAGAGCATCATAAAAGAACGGTTCTACTGAGTTGTCCAATTACTTTTTTGTAGGGTTCGTAATTTTCAGGACAATGTTCGTATGAAATAAATTATGCTCAGAAAAAGTTGGAAACTTGAATGTCGACAGATCCTGCAGAAATATTTCCGAGGTAGAACAATCTGGGATCTTCAAACGAAGAGTGATTAGGGATTAAGGCAAGCATGCGCCAACTTAAGACGAAGTAAAGTGAGGTCAAACGTGAACCATGTAAGTGTGTCTAAACAAAACAAATACGCAATCCTATATTCTCCGCGGTTGACAATTTTTACTATAATACTCTACTTTTTTATAATTTATACTTTTGAAAGCTAAATACACCCATTTACACAATCCGTGACGTGAATTAAACATCTGTCTTAAAAAATTAATCCCGATCCATTAGGTAAGTCGTAAGTAGGATTATATTTTTCGAACGAATATAATGTTGAAATATCTAAACACAGTAATATTATTCAAAGTTCGAAGCTTTTACATTTGTTTGAGTTTTGATTATGTCTAAAGGGCTTTCTAAATTTCTATTTATTTAATATTGAAGTCCATTTCGTACACGAACGTATTCAATACAATTTAAGCGCTGCTCGGACCCAAGTTTAACTGAATGAATTTAAGTTTTTTTCACTTTAAATGGTCTCATGTTTGAATTTGTCTCCGCAACGAAGCGTAACAATAGCATCTTGTATATATTTTTTATGGTCGACATGCTTGGTTTTTGACCATAGCTCACCTGATGCTAGGAATGGAACTGGTTCTCAAGTGAGACTGTCGGAGCATATCATTAGGTGCTTGGCTGCAGATTTTCAACTAGAAGATGATAGTTAGCCGAGTACTATAAAGTACCCTACCATCATGCTATGGTTTCCTCTCGAAGTTATCCGTCACCAGTTGCTCAAACTTATTGTTGGGATTCGCAGCCACGCCCTTCGGCGTACAGCCAGCCGCCCATACAAATAGATTCTTAGTATCAAACAATTATTATTTTATTTATTCAACATTCTTACATGGGGGTCCGGACAAAGTTAACAGAAATACGAAACTAAAACGGCAAACCAAACCACTACTTGAGCATGATCGGACCAAGACTTATTATGCGTGACTCTAACTGTAACTTAAACTTATTTAACTTATGATGCTTGAAAATACCGAAACAATTGACACTGGCAAATACATAAAGTGCGACGCCAAAAACAAAAAGAGAAAGCAAGATGTGATTGACTATATGTTGTTATAGATACAGATATAGACTGTAAATAAAATGTGATTATTTATATTATATTACAGCTAAGCTTCATTTACATCTCTAGTTTAGTTAATTAAATACATACTAAAGTAAAACTCGTTGTAGAAGTGCAACGAATAGAAATTGTATTAAAACCCGTGTAGCGACGAGCAAATTGAGCAATAAAACTCTAACTAACAGTAACCCATAGAAGTACGCTCTCGGATGATAATACTGTAACACTTTAGGTTTGCTATGAAGACTTTCTTATGCAGTTATTCAACTTAATGATGCACTTACTATTTAAAAAAGTCGAAGTATGGCTATTAATAATAAAAAGAAGTTCCAATATTTATAGTAGTTTTTAAATTATAACAAAAATAGGTATATTTTGTTTCTCATAGCGGACTACGAACTGCAAAAGCGGGTTTCAACTCTCTTCGCGATTCCAGTTATGTTTTCCTGTAGCCGTAAAGATGATCTGGGTAAAGTATGGAAAATATTTGTGCAAAACTATTCCTTTTGCTACCCGATAATTTGATAGAAGTTATAAGCACATCACATACTTTAAACTGTCAATGTACGGTTAAACTAACGTAAAACTTTTCAAAGGTCTCACCACAGCTTTAAAACTGTCACTTTGTCTGTGACTACCAGCATGACACGAAAATACTTAGTTCAGTATCGTTACCGCATTCCACAAATGGAAGTGTTGTTTACTAACTTTTGAGATAATTTTAGTAAGTATACCAGTGCATTTGCGCCTTAATCCCTGTAATTGAGCGGCCGACTTTTGTTGCAGTAAAGATAGTAACACTGGTAGCTGTAAAAACTGCCAAGCTATCTTACTACCAGCCAGCCTTTAGTAGCGCTAAAGAGTTCCAGTTACAACACAGCACATTATCTCGTACAGTCATGTACATGGTTCAGAGTTTCTGATATTTTATTCACTTAGTGGTAGATCTCCTTAGCAGGAGGTCGTCCAGGTAGGTACCACCGCAGTACCAGTTATTCTGCCGCTAAGCAGTAGTGTGTAAACATTACTGTGTTCCGGTTTGAAGGGTACTGCAGCTAGCGAAATTACTGGGTTGTCGAGACTAACCATCGAAAGTCTCAAAGTAATGAGCGACAAAGCAGTGATGTCCTGCACTTTGTTTCGTCACTCAAAGTTCTGTATATCGCTGCAATGGTCATGGACAGGTGTTATCTCTTACCATCAGGAGAGCGTCTCGTTCGTCTCATTACTTTTTACATAAAAATAAAAATATCATATACTAGTAGAATTGTAACTTGTATGTTAGTTAATCTACAATATTATCTGTATTACAATTTTCATCTAAAACATGAATAAGTTACAAAAGTGCACAAACAAACTTTCGAATTTATCATATTTGTGCGGCGATGAAATAACTATGTAACCTTATTGATTTCCACATTATAGATTACCCACAACAGAGACTAAATAGAAACAAAATTATTTTTCAGTTACTACTTGTCAACGACCTTAGTATTTTTCAAGACTACTGTTGAATACAATTGAATTTTGAATTGTACATCAAAAACCTATTTCAAGCCTGTGTTATGAACTCTACTCGTTTTGCACGACTACAAGGTGTTTGTACACATTAAGACTTCTACTGTTATACTTACTAACCTATTTATACAAAAGTCAGACAAAGATTGTAAATTATTCACAAGATGACGTCTGCAAACTTTTACTATATCAACTAATGAATAAATGATATCGCTTCAATTACTCAGGGGACACCTCTCGCCTATCCAACTTTCTTTTCTCTCTAAGCGATTGTCTTAAGATCTCTTTTCCATTAATCTATATTAACTCGCTGATTAGACTCTAAGAAAAAGCGCTTATTATACTTAATCTATCCTCGTTATTTATGAAGTAAATTCTATTGAAATTTGAAACTTTGCTCCGAAAAACTTATAAAATTGTAGTTGTTAAGTCTATTTATAAATAGGTTTGTGGTCGAGCACATTTCCTCGGCGATAGATTGGAAAAATTCAATCAAAGCTCCACTGAGCAGAGCCAATATATGTGTATAGCAAGATACTAAAGGCAATAGATGGAGTTGACGTACACATACAAACAGTGATATATAGTGAATAAATACTCATAGACGTAGTGCAAACTTGTAGGAGGGAACTGTTCCACGCATATTAGCGATTTCCTATTCAGTTGTTGTTTTGACCTTTAATCTAAGTCAGATTTCTCAACGTGGGGTACGCGTACAATTTGTACGCCAGTAGATCGTAAGGGATACACGACAAAATCTACGTAACGGCGTGGCGGCAGGTTAGCAGAGTCCATAAACGATATACAATCGACTGAATGCTGAATCTGAATTAGCATTCAAATTGAGAATAGACTACAAATAGAGCAATACAAATAAGCACTACATTAATTAATAGAAAGCTCTTTTGTATTTAATTTTAATAAAATGTCAGATTTATTTTTATGTGTACGTGGAGCTTCATGTTTGGGAAACACTGCTCTAAGTGATTTTCGATATGGGTGTAGCATGACCTAATACACAAGTACTCCGTAACATCAACATCATCACGCCTACCCAGTCAAACTAGCTAGACCATTTATTTATGATTAACGCCTAACCAGCCTATGAAAATACCTGTAGGATATTTATAACCGGCTAGGTGTTTTACTATACATGTATCGCATGCCAGTAAGAGACAGTGAGACAATACAATGGTATGACCATACGGATTTTTTTTATGTAAAAAGTTATAAGACGAACGAGACGCTCACCTGATGGTAAGAGATAACGCCTGTCCATGACCATTGCAGCGATACACAGAACTTCGAGTAACAAAACAAAGTCCAGGGCATCACTGCTTTGACGCTCATTACTTTGAGACTTTTGATAGTGTTAGTCTCAACAGCCCAGTAATTTCGCTAGCTGCAGTACCCTTCAAACCGGAACCCAGTAACGTTAACACACTACTGCTTGGCGGCAGAATAACTGGTACTGCGGTGGTACCTACCTAGACGACCTCCTGCTAAGGAGATCTTCCACCAAGTAATCGATGAGATGGAGGATGGAGGGTTCATCGTGTTGCAGTATTCTGTAGTGCCTAGGACGATCCATACGTAGGTGTAAGGGTCTCTTTTTAATAGGTACGTATTAACGATCACTATCACTACCCGTACTTCCATCCCTACCTAAACAAATTTGATACAGTGAATAAAGTGAACTAAAGTGATGAATTGATATTATTGTCCGCACAAAAGATTACATACATATTCGTTTATTTTTTCGATGGTTGTGGTATAAAAACACTACATGATCTACTCAGGTACCAACATATAAAAATGTACGTATTCTACCCACATAAAACGACAGCCCCGTTGGCTTATTGGTAGTATATCTGCCTTGAGAGCTGTAGGGCGTGGGTTCGATTCCCACTCACGGCAAACATTTTGTGAATATACAAATGTTTGTTCTGTGTCTGGGTGTTCTGTATGTATTATAAGTATGTATTTACAACAAAAAAAAGTATTTATGTATTCTATCAGTTATCTGACTTCCATCATACAAGCTCTGCTTAGTTTGGGGCCAGATGGCGTTGTGTGTATTGACAAAAAAAAAAAAAAACATATATGTATATATATATATATGTATAACATATCATGTCAATGTAATAATTAAATTATAATATTTGGTTCAGATTCAGATAGTATTTTATTATAGAACAGTTACATATTTAGGATCTTAATATTAAGGGAGTGTCAATAGTCTAGTTCTTTGCGAACATACAATAGAAATTGAAAACAATTGAAATGCAAAACAAATGAAACCGACCAATGTAATGAAAATTCAAAGTATACCTACTATTAAATATTATTTGATCACTTGGACTCAGGATCTATATACCTTCCTAGGCTCAGAATGATCACTAACTGTAATAACAATTTCTAGATAGATTAACTGGCTGGCTGTACTCGGAACAGGCAATCAAGAGACGAGACCGCAAAACACTCGGATAGCACATAGTAGCCTGACCTAGCCTGAACAAAAGTCTCATCCTGGCTTACAAGATATATATAGATGTCTATTGTCTATGAGAACAGCGGCTAAGCTTAAGAAGTCTACAGACTAAAGCCGTCCTAATACCAACATGATTTCAAAAGACATTATTTTAAAAATACGGGTTGTGTGTCTTTATACTTGGAATGAAACTTGCATTAGTTGACTTTAGGAAATATAGAGATGAAATGCAACTATGAGTTCTTATCTGTGTACATATACTATGTAATTTGTAAACTATACACAAAAACTGACGTGTTTTTGACAATTTTTTATTCTAGTTATGTGGGCTTACAAATTTAAACATGATTAATACCGCAGTAAAACAAAAAAAAGTGTCTACATTCTACACATACACAGTTGAATATCGAAAGGCCTGCCTTTCTAGACGCAAGTATGCAGTCGATCGATTCAGCGACACAGCTGGAAAAGCTGGAAAGCGGTACGTAATACTAACTAATGGTACCCTTTATTCGTGGAACTGTATGTAGTTACAGCGCAAGAAGGAAAATGTTTATTCTGTAAAGTCGAGCCACTGAAATGAGTTTGTTCATATCCTACTAATATTATATTATAAATGTAAAAATTTGTATGTTTGGATGTTTGTTACTCAATCACGAAAAAACGGCTGAATAGATTTTTGGCATTTAGAAATTTGGCATACATATAGGTTTATTTATTACCTGAATTAAAATATAGAACACTTTTTACAACAGATATAGATTTAATTTGAAAGCTTATTTATTCATTGACGGATTGACAGATGTCAGTTTGACAGATATCAATTTAACAGATGTCAGATTGACAGATCTCAGATTTACAGATGTTAGATTGACGTGTCAGATTCATGACTGATGCTTTTTTGTTTCATTTCTCTCTGAACCTAATTCTAAAGTTACGCGGACGAAGTCGCGGACAGCAGCTGGTATATTTATAAATTAGGTAATTTGAATTTACTACTAAAACGTTTGCAGCCTTGGATTTTTAGTAAGTACATTTTTATAGTTTCTACATGATTAAAATTAGTGAGATATAATTTAAGACTTTTCCTCGTCAGCGTGAAAAAGTATTTTCCAAGTCTGCGTGCTTTCTCTTCGATCACATCGTCGCTAACTGACAGCTGAATTAAGTCATCTCTGCTTTAAAAACAGGCGACTTTATGATCTCGTTCATCAGCACTTCGAGCTCATTGTAAGAATTTGCATGTGATCCGTCTGGGCTAACCACTGAACTATTGTCGGAACAAAACTGACAGAGAATTTTAAGCATCGGATAACTTCGAGTAACGTTTAAAAGTGTGTCCTTAAATGTAGAGTTTAATCCATCCAGTAACTATCACATCAAAGTTTACGTACCTGCGGTTTGCAATTAATACCTCGTTAAAAATAATTTACAGCATTATCATTGTTCAAAGCTCATTTGGCAAAAATATATTTACTCAGATTCAAATAAAAACAGCTGGCAGCTAGTTCTATTCTTTGGTTATAACAAATTAGAAACGCAGAGTCAAACTGAAAAATATTGAAGTAGGTATCACCTAATTTTCCATAGACCTAATAAATCGCTAGATAAAACGTCCAGCGCACCTGTCACATAGACAGATGGCTGTATAATTGTATACGTCCCTCGTTACTTATCCCGTTAAGGAGGGTCTATGGAGGGCTAATTACGGAGGGACGATTGGAGGCAATAAACGTTTGTTATCTTCAACTGCCTAACGTAATAAAGCTGAGGAGTGAGTATTTTCAATAACGGAGCTTTGTGATTTTTCATATTTTAAGTAGAGTAATTAGGTACGTCTATGTCTTTTAGCTTTACATTTTTTATTTTAGCCACGAGCTCTTGATTTTCATTTTTACTATTACAGTTTATCCAGACAGAATACAAGCATGTCAGTATTTTTAACTCAAATAGTAGGTAATTAATTCCGAAAATTTTGGCAACCTAGTGAAAGTTTCGGCAGTCTAGTGAAAGTTTTGGTAGCCTAGTGAAAGTTTCGGCAGCTTAGTGAAAATTTCGGCAGCCTAGTGACAGTTTCGGAAGTCAAGTGAAAGTTTCGGTAACCTAGCGAAAGTTTTAGCAGCCTAGTTGGGAGACCGTCTGACTTCTTATCTAGAGGTGCTGGGTTTGAATCCCACGGCTCGAACCTCTTCTTTTCCAAGTTATGTGCGTATTGCCGCTGACTTCTAACGGTGAAGGAAAACATCGTGAGGAAACCTACATGTCTGAGAGTTCTTAAGAACAAAAAAAAGTTATCGGAGATGTGTGAAGTCTGCCAACCCAAACTTGGCCAGCGTGGTCCACTATGCTGACCAAAAAAAACGAAAATGTAAGGTTTTTCTTAAATCAGGAAAGGCCCGCGCCCAGCAATGGGACAGTTTATGAAAAAACAGGGCAGATTCAGGAGTAAAAAAAAACTTCCAATTTATGTGTGTGTGTACTGATATAACGTGTATTTTTGTAAATTTTTAATGTTTAATTAGTGTAAATAAATAAATAATAAAAACTCTACCAAAATACGAAGTTTCCGATAAAATTGACCGTGAGTAATAAATAAAACAAAAAATACGCAAAATACTTGTGTAGGTACTTTTGCTTAATAGCTTTTCTGTTTTTTAAAATAAAATGTAAACATTAGTGTGGTATCATTTCTGTTAGCTACATAACCGTACCTACTTCATAAAGCTTTGAGTTTTGGTGGAAACGCGAGAAGAGTCGTGTCGCCCCGTTGTATTTTTTTCCAAAACTAGTGTTTTGTCGAGTGTTTATGCATAAAAATGGTGGTGTTTTATTCATAAAGTGCCGAATCACAAGCGTGAGTGTGGGAAAATGATATAATGTGGTGAAACATGACTTTTCGTGTTGCTTGCAAAACTCCATCAAAGCTTTATAGTAAAGTCACCATTACTTTACTAAAGCATGACTGGACTTGACTGACACGGACTGTACTTGACCAAGACTGGACTTTGACTATAACTTTAGTTACGAAGACACTTATTTGACTTTTGAAACTTGAAAATATATAAATACTTGACACTGGTAAATGCTAAAACGCGACGCCAACACTAAAGAAAAAAAAAAGCTAAAAGATAAAAATGTAACCCTAGATAGACATCAAATCCTAGAAACAGATGTGAGTAAGTGGGTATTCGCAGTGAGTCTAAAAGTTCGCTCGCGGGTTGTACGTTTCCAATATTTTTAATAATGCATGAACTTACACGTCTACCTTTCCCACTCGTAACTCCATTCCGATACGGGTAGCCGAAAAAGATCTGAACAAGGGGTTAAGGCATTTTGAAATCGATAACAGAGATATTTTGTTTGTTCTTCTCTACAAAACGTTTGAGGAAAAATCCGAAACACTCATACGGGATTTCGCACTTTGCGATTGAATCAACGAAGTGTATATAAAATAATGTATTTATGGTATAGCATTAGGATTGTTTTTTTTTTCTTCTTGGCATTGTACCTTTTAATTTCTGCCAATGTCAATTTATGTACGTTTTCAAGTGGCAGAAGACGAAATCTAGTAACACATCCTACATAGCAAGCTAATAACCCGGTATAGATTTAGCTAATAAAGGTACTTACAAACAAAAATACCTATCCAAGTATACAATTCTTATGTATTTTTGCTAAAATCTAATTTAAAAATAATAAATTTGTAATTACTCTATATTTTTATGAAAGCCATAATTAAAAGCAGTAATTAAAATGAATGGAGTATTTAATTGTGAACGCACTAAAAAGTGATAATAAATTGTAATTTACGCGGCTATGAAACGCAGTATGGTCAGAGAAATTTAAAACTAGTGTGCCTCTTAGCTACCTCATAAAACTGCATTTTAGTTCTCAGTGGCGAGATCTCTCATGCTTCTTAGTATCTCCACTTTATGTCTAGAATGTACCGCGTCATACGTGTCAGTTTACTGTCAAACAGTAAGAACACTTGAAACTTTTCTTTTATAGTAGGCGTAGTCAAAGCACGTAGTTTATGCTACACTGTTTGTGTTAGCCATGCAAACTTTGTTTGACTTACATACGCTTTCCTGTTATGATTTTAACTTTTCATGGCTTAATATAGGCCTAACATAGGCTTGCATTACCGCGAAATGAATAATATAACAATTAAATAGTGTGAAAGTATTATATTGTGTTATTCTGATAAATTTGCCAAATTTTTTTTTTCTTTCGTTTTGGCGTCGCGTTTTAGCATTTGCCAGTGTCAAGTATTTATATATTTTCAAGTTTCAAAATTTAAATAAGTGTCCTCGTAGCTAGTTATAGTCAAAGTCCAGTCTTAGTCAAGTCCAGTCTGTGTCAGTCAAGTCCAGTCATGCTTTAGTAAAGTAGTGGCGGCTTTACTATAAAGCTTCGATGGAGTTTTGGAAGCACCACGAAAAGACATGTTTCACCACATTATATCATTTTCCCACACTCACGCTTGTAATTCGGCACTATATGAATAAAACACCACCATTTTTATGCATAAACACTCGACAAAACACAAGTTTTGGAAAAAAATACAACGGAGCGACACGACTCTTCCCGCGTTCCCGCCAAAACTCTTGCCAAATATTACGTTTGTGTGGTGTAACGTTATATTATGTAGTATACGCCGTCGAAGTGAGTGACATATAGCTGAAGTATGTAACTCTTAGATGGAGCCTGTGTTTCCTGAAAAGTACAATTAAGACTTAAAATCCAGAGTAAATAGGTTATTTCTAGGTAAGCGTGCTTCATCTTACACCACATAGTTGTTTACATCAAACTGATGATGAGATGAGGTCAAACGCAAACCTATTAAGTATAAAGAAATGACAATCATGGAAAATGCCCACAGAAATAAAAACTTCGATAGCAGCATGTCGGTGACGCGATCACGTTAGGTTGTCGGTGACGCAAACTTATAAGTTTTCCCCTATCAAAAAAGTCACTTATCGCGGCTAAAGAAGTTTGCACTTCAAAGATAACATTCTACGCCTACTGCTAAAAGCCTACTGTGGTATTTGCTAGACAATCAATGTCAAACTGGTGGCTAACGAACACAAAACCTCGTTTACGACAGGTGATTCAGGCTCTATATAGCATGAACACTGTTTATCAGGCAAACCATGCTATTGCTATATTCACTTCTGAAAGGCAATGTCGGAAGCTGTCCGATATATCCGACGTCAGAATATTCAGAGTGTTTGCCTCTGTATTCATTCACATCAATAGTATCCACAGAATATTCACACCTATAGTTATAACGATGTTTTGAAATAAAGGAAATGAGGTTTGAATTGCCTCATGGTGGTCAATCTCCGCAAGCAATAAAAAAGTTTGATGGTCAATTAAGTAATTTGATAGTATGAGGTTTTAACTGCCTCATGGTAGACAACCTCCATGCTAAGTAAAATTATTTGTAGTGGGCTAACATTTTTATAATTAACATATTTGATTCTTTTGATATTATACTTTTAATTGACATAATTATATCTTTAGCGTACTTTCGCTTATAAGTCGTTTTGGTTACAACAAGGATGAGTATCAATTTAACCTGAAAGAATTAAACATTTTTTATTTATGGGACAAAATGTTCTCAGCTTCTGGTATCACAAGAACCTGTAGTTACAGTACTTAAGAGTTGCGGTCCAAGTGTAGGATTAAGGAGCCCGTTTAAATACGTATTATTACTCACTTCCATTGATCATGTTTCCCCTTTTTTGACCTTGATGTACCCAAAACCACTTATAAGCGAAAATACGCTAAAGATATAATTACAGAATAACATAAAATAAACATCCACAAAGATCAATAAATTTATTAAGTTTTTATTGTTAGTTTTCCCCTGCTTTTTTTTGTAACACTAAATCGCGTAGCATTGAAGCTACGAGCTCGCTACGCTACGACTATACGATATACGGATACGAGTACAAATCACAATCAAAGTTACTTTTCTTTTCTTTTGTTTATTCAAAATAGGTTCGCGTTTTACCATATTCTGCTTGATGTTAAGCAGTAATGTGGTCTAAGATGGAGCACGCTTACCTAGAAGAAACCTATTTTACTCTAGATTTGAAGACACCCATATTGTACCTAACTGACTCCGGCAGAGAGGTCCACAACCTCGCTGTGTGAATGAAAAAACGCTGTGTGCGTACATGGGGAACATCGTCGTAGAGATGGATGTACGGACGTTTCGAGATTTACACATTAATATATGTATTATGTTTGTTTGTGTTTCGGTGTATAATATTTTTATGGTTGACAGGCTAGGTGTTATTAGTATTAAAAACTTCTCCATCTGTGTAACTTTTTCAAGTCTGTTGGTAATAATATTTTAAATGTAGCTTTGGGACACAAGCTAAGCAAAGTCGCTTTCTGTTTTTATCTGAGCAATAACATGCTGTTTGTCGTTGATGTCTCTTTAGCTACGGATTTTGTACCTACTTAACTCCAGATGGTTTGAATGACCGTCTGGCTTCTACCATACAAACTTATTTGTACCTAAGCCCAATCATCATCATCATCATCATTTCAGCCGTAGGACGTCCACTGCTGGACATAGGCCTCCCCCATTGACTTCCATAAAGACCGGTTGGAAGCGGCTCGCATCCAGCGCGTTCCTGCGGTCTTTACTAGGTCGTCTGTCCACCTTGTGGGTGGACGTCCTACGCTGCGCTTGCCGGTCCGTGGTCTCCACTCCAGAACTTTGCAGCCCCATCGGCCATCAGTTCTGCGTGCTATGTACCCTGCCCACTGCCACTTCAACTTGCTAATCCGTTGGGCTATGTCGGTAACTTTGGTTCGTCTACGGATCTCCTCATTCCTGATTCGATCTCGTATCTCGTAAGCCCAATATTGAAGCTCATTTTTTTTCTATTATTATAATACCGGTCACGTAAAAAAAGACTTATGAAAATAGGCACGTAGGTTTTTGAATGCAACCTTGGGTCAAAATGTCAAAGCAATCGGTGAAAAACTTTCGGAGATTTAAATAAATTTTAACATTTTTATTGAAATAGGTACTATTAATTTTGTTCAGAAACAGCTTCCCAGATTATCTCAAGAGATAATTCCGTCGCACCCACATATTAAGAATGAATGACGTGACTTTTTACTTAAACGGAAAAATTCAAGCGTGACGACTGTGGCTGAAGTTACAACTTTAGTTGAAGCGTGATTGGGCCGCCTTAGGCAGCCCGTACACGTAGCGCGCGATCCGCGATCCGCGATCCACGATCAATAATCGCGATCCAGACTGATCGTGTACGAAGCGGATTGACGGACTGATGCTCCGGATCGCATAATATCTAGAAATTTTGAAATCATGATCGCGGATCGCGGATCGCGGATCGTGATCATGATTGAACGTGTATGGGCCGCCTTACACGTTCAATCATGATCACGATCCGCGTACACGATCAGTCTGGATCGCGATCATTGATCGCGGATCGCGGATCGCGGATCGCGCGCTACGTGTACGGGCTGCCTAGAGTAGGGAAGGGAAACCTTGTGCGATGTTTTACAGATTCTGTTTTCAAAAATTTTTGGCGTAAGGAAAATCACCAGAAAATTAATCTACCTGCCACACAACACAGAAATACATAGACAAAGCATAGTTTTATTGGAATTGGATCGACGTTTAGATAATTGTCGGTTAACAGTTTCGTGTTTACTTGGTAGACGTATTTTTCTAGTTATTTTGGTACTACTGACCCTATTTCATCAATTTGTATGGGTCCAATCTTTCAAACGAAAATTATTTCCTAAATCCGTTTATTTTTTTTTATTTTATATAAAAAATAATGAGACGAACGAAACGCTCTCCTGATGGTAAGAGATAACGTCTGTCCATGACCATTGCAGCGATACACAGAACTCTGAGTAACAAAACAAAGTCCAGGGCATCGCTGCTTTGGTGCTCATTACTTTGGAGACTTATAAAAAATATTAAAAAATAAAAAATAAATGACTAGCGGACGCCTTGAGGTTTCCGTGCGAATATAGGGATAAAAAGTAGCCTATGTCACCCGGAGAATGTGTAGCTTCCCAACGGTGAAAGAATTTTTGAAATCGGTACAGTAGTTTCGAAGCCAATTTAATACAAACAAACAAACAATCAAATCTTTCCTCTTTATAATAGTATAGACGGAGTTATGAGGTAACAAAAAATTCTCCTTTTTTTGAAGCCTGGTAAAATACATACGAATGCCTGCTCGTCCAAGTAAACTTTCGAGACCTTCGCTTCGCGCGGTCAACATCCCATATTCCGTGTCCTTTGGCTTTAGGAGCACGGCAGATATCATATCTCTTATGAACTTGCCGAGAAACTAAATAAAGCAACTAAGAAGAAAGTTTCAGGTACAAATATTAAGTTTTGTCTGATCCAAACTTGCGCCATCCCACTTTTCTCTTTGAATGGCTTTTATGAATTTTAATCCTCGTTTCCTATCGCAGCGGAAGCTATTAATGTTTTTTACCCTCTTTTGTGCTATTTTTAGTGTCTGTTATTCTGACGAAATGGAAGAACTTTCGGAAAAATTTTTTGGAATGATAATGTTGGAAATACAGACGAAAACAAAAACAGTATCAAATATGCGTAGGTACGAGTACTTCTCACGAAAATAATCTTGGTAACATAATTTCAGATTGTTTCTTATTTTACTTTAATTAAATATGTTTCATAAAGTTTTTGCAGGAATCTCATCATCATTGTGAGTGCCAGTTCAACTTTCGAATGTCACAAGATGAAACGAAATTAAATACGTCATAGTTACATAAAGTACTTATATTGCAATCAAGTCCAATCTATGACCTAATAAAGTAGTGGCATGACTTCAGTTAGTTTTGAAAACACGTCATAACATGTTTGTCCACATAATAATAATACCTACGTATAAATAAATATCGGGAATATTTCATACAGCGCCATCTATTCGGAAACTAAGCAGAGCCTGTACTGTGGGAACCAAAAAGGTAATCCCACTAATATGATAAATGTGAAAGTTTGAATGGATGTTTGTTATAGTTTTACGCAAAAACTACTGAACTGATTTGCATGAAATTTGGTATGGAGGTAGCTGAGACCCTGAATAAACATATAAACTATTTTTATTCCAAGAACATGTAGCGGGTAACACGGCGGAGCGTATAGAATATATATTTAAATATTTAATATTTAATTTAATATTTATATAATAAATATTTACTTTTGTATTTTTTTTAATACAAAGGCCACCTAGATACGGAACAAACATCTATGTCACACAAATGTTTATCCTGGAAATCGAACCCACGCCCCATAAATCAGAAAACCAATTTACTTCCGAAGAAAAATTCAAATTAATTAATTTTACGAATTATTTCATTATTCGACACTTTACAATTAAAAACTACAATGCAAATGTTTTTTTTTTATTTACTTGCTTAAATACAATTTTAAGTACCTCCCTTATAAACATACGCGTGTAATTACCCCCAGAAGTTTTCTTATTACGTCCCAATCTCCGTTCTAAAAATTAATATTAGAATCAGTACTGAGACGTCAATCAAAGACCGTCGGGGGGGTAGGGGACGTCGGGCAGAAAAGATTTCTGAGAAATCAGGGCCGAGGCCACCAACCTTCAGACGGCCGAGTTCTTCACGAAATTCAATTGATTTTGAAAGCGCTGTCCAACATTTTCTTGACATGAAAAACTTAATTTAATTATATTTTTAATGAAAGGAAATTACACAAGCCTATAGAGAAACTATACGAAAACAGTTTTCCATTGCACTTCAATATTAATCACTATAGTAGTATAATTATGCATGTTTAGCCATTATAAATTATGTATCTAAAAATGTCGAAGCATGAAAATACATTTACTTTCTACTTAATTTTTCAAATAAGTGAATTTGTAATTCTTTTCAGAAACTGAGAAAATATAGCGTTATATACAACTTATTAATACGTTTCTCATTATCTGAGTTTAATAAAATTTCCTTTCCAACAAGATTTTGTAGCGATGATAGCTCAGTGGTCAGCGCGGTAGGTTCGCATGCAGAAGGTCGTGGGTTCAAACCCCAAAAAAAAAAAAACATGAGCTTCAACATCGTGAGGAAACCATAGCGTGGTGGTAGGGTACTTTAGTACTTGGCTCGGTAGCTACCACCCTCAAGTTGAAAATCTGCCGCCAAGCATCTAACTGTGTGTTCCGGCAGCCTCACTTGAGAGCCAGTTCCATTCCAGGCTAGGTGTGCATTACCATCTTCGTCCACACCTTCACTTAACATCAGGTGAGCTGTGGTCAAAACACCTAGCATGTTTACCATAAAAAAAAAATATCGTGAAAATCACAAAATAAGTATTGAATTACATTTAGTGTGATCTTTTTAAAGATCTTCCTTCTTTCAATAGATTTGATGTACATTGTACATGCATTCAATATACGGCGTACGTAATAGCACATCCGTAAAAAATCAATATGCACATAAATTAGAAAAGATTGAGTTACATACTATGGGATTCGAACCCAGGACCTCCAGATAGGAACCCAGACTGGCTCCCTACTAAGCTGCTGAAACTACTACGTAAGTAATTTATCTCGTTTATTTGAAATCCCCCAGTATAAAGCTGCTTTAGTTAGAAATGTCGCGTCATTCTGTCCAGCGAACGGTCCAATGCGTATTTTCTAAAAATAATACCTACGCATATCCTTTAATCTCGGCAATATACATATTATATTTACAAAAGGGTCTGACCGGAAAAATCTCACCCCATTAGCGCGTGCAAACCTACGAACACCCCGAGATTGAAATATGTAAATCTGTGCGAGGGGAGGCTCTATATAAAGCACCGAACATCCGAGCGGCGCCGCGGCGCATACATTAGTGTAGTTGGTAGTTCGCAGTTCCAATTTGACGGCCGAATACTGTCACAAGTCCAATCCTATTTGCATGGCAACTTCTAGTTCAGTAGTCTCTAGCTATCTCTTCGTCAACTCAGCCCTTAAAAGCTTTCATAGCTATCTTGTTGTTCTACGTGAGCGATCAATGCGATGCGACGCGATAATGCAAAAATATCATAAGTACGGGCTATTAGTACATCTTTACAGTTTACATGCGGAGCTTACGTCCTTAATAAAGCTCGATTTGAAGTAATTTATTTAGTCTAGTTATGATTACAGTTTTATTTGTCTTAAATATTTTTTAGTTATCTTAAATAATAAGAATAATATAACTCTTTCTTGTTCACACCAATTATAAACAATTATAACAATATAAACTTAATACTAGTGGAATAATAGGCGGCCTTATCGCTAAGAGCGATCTCTTTCAGGCAACCAACCATATATATTATAGTTATCAATCTATATCATTATAAAGAGGAAAGATTTGATTGTTTGTTTGTTTTTAATGAATAGGCTCGAAAACTATTGGACCGATTTCATAAATTCTTTTACCGCTGGGAAGCTACACTATCCCCGCGTGTCATAGGCTACTTTTTATCCCTATATTCTCACGGGAACGTCCCGCGGTTTCTTCGCTATCATCCAATGAAACGATATACTTTACAGAATATTTTTTTGTTATTTATCACATTTTAAACAGTGTTACATCAATGTAGTATTGAAAAACTACTTCAGTTTGTCGCGGTACCGACCACACTCAACCCTGTATCCGTACTATAATACAACTTGTTAACATTGTTTATTACAATTATTATTGTCTCTAAGCTTTGGTAATTAGGATATTTTTATCTTAAAAAAACATACATCAACACTTGGATCACATAACACAACTTAAACAATTAAGTTGTTCCATTTGTTGCATCGCATTACGCTGCGACTTATCGTATCGCTCATCTAGGACGATGACTTCTTAGTTCGGGGACCCCGAAATGTTTTTGTTTCAAAGTTCAATGAAAATGTTTGGAACATCGACATTTGTGGTAAGGTCGTACGTGACCCGTATGATTTCGGTAACTCCAAAATTATAAGAAGACTTAGATTGCCAATTTCCTGAAATAATTAACGTAACTTCAAGCAACTTATTTCTCTAGAGTTTATACATAAGAATTGTATAGGTACATTACTAACTTATCATACGAAATACTTTAACATAGATACATATCAACGCTAACTAATCACGTGTAAAAACTCGTGAATCTTAAATAGCGTTCATCTTTGACATCATCATCATCATCATCAGCCTTTTGTAGTCCACTGCTGGACATAGGCCTCTCCCAAGACACGCCACTCAGCCCGATCTTCGGCTTTTCGCTTCCAGCCACCGCCAGCTGTCCTACGTATATCGTCAATCCATCGAGTCTCAGGGCGTCCTACGCTACGTTTGCCAATCCGCGGTCTCCACTCTAGAACACGTCTACCCCAGCGGTTATCAGTGAGCGATTACATCTTTGACATAAAATTATTAAAATACCTAAGACCAATCTAATCCATAACACAATTATGTAAGAAGTACAGTTTTGCAACAAGTAGGTAAAGAAATTCAGTGAACCTGTTTTGTTTCAAAATAGATTAAAGCACTCCAATGTACGAATAAACCACCCCGCGCCCCTCTGCCCCCATCGCTTTGCAAATTTTTACTGCAGTAGTTAGTAATTGAATTTGTGTTACTCAAGAGTTTATAAAACAAGAGCTTAAAATAAAACGTTCTCTTCTTACTTTGTGAATTACAGACCAGCTGCGCCTATTTACCGACATAAAAATATGTAATAGGGTAGAATAAATATGGTTATGGTTAGGTTGTGCTAGCATAAAGATATTTTAATGTAATTAACCATATTATAAGTATGTATTTACAAAAAAAAAGTATTTAAGTATTCTATCAGTTATCTGTCTTCCATAGCACAAGCTCTGCTTAGTTTGGGGTCAGATGGCGCTGTGTGTAATGTCCTACAAAATTTATTTATTTTATTTATTTAGTCGTATTTTGATGTTTGTAAACTGTTTTTTTATCACAAATAAACTGTTGTGTACCTACAAAAGTATTTTAATTACCTCGTCGCATAAAGTTAATACCATAATATGGAAATAAGAAATAAATATTTTTACAGTTTACATTTGGCAGTTTATCTGATGATAAGTGACGGTGTGATTGAAGATTTAAAAAAAAACAGATCATTTTGAGTAAAAAAATATATATGCCTTCGGTTATATTATAATAGTATTTAACTACAAAAGCATTAAACTGAACTACTAAACCTTTGCCTGAGTTATTCCAATCTACCTCTAGTTTACAGCCAAAATCGAAGTCGAGAAATACTCCTAAGAATTCAGACTTAACTGGTAATATCTTCGTGAATTAATTACTTGCTAACTGCGATTGGGTATTGTTTTAATTACCTTGTCACAACTCATGCCTTCGCTGCCCTTGTGAGATGTCCTATCGTCCAGACGACCGCTGTGGATCCTGAACCGGTGTGAACACCCATTTCAAAACATAAATCGTACATGAAAAAATGTGCTGCGCATCAGATTTAATTAACGCATACTAAAATGTCTCATTTCTTTGTATTTGCATTTTGTGCATTTTACCAGATTTCAATATTATGATATGATTAATAATTTGTTTTTTTTTTTTAATAAATGAAGTAAGGCCAAACTTAGACAATGTTAGGTTATGTTGATGTTAGGCCACCAACTCGCCTGATGAAAAGCGACGGTGTGACCGATTATGGAGCATGTTGATCTACAAGAAATCTATTCATTCTAGCGCACAAATTATAGTTAAGAAGATAAGTTAGAAAACAAATAGCCGTCAATGAGTTCCATTTAAAGGCCGTACGCATCAAGAAAATTGAGCTAAACTATTGCGTATGAATTTGATGAAAAATAAAGTGAAATAAGTCTAAATTACCTACTATAAAAAATCACACAACGCATGGTTAAGTTGTTCACGCGATATTGAAATGGCAACTTAAGTAGAAGTTTTGACGAAACTTGGTAACCAAACACAAAAATATGTAGGTACATTTTTCACAATATTACATCTCATTTTCACAAATGCATGTAATTTAGCATTTTATAAATGAAACACCATTACTAACAAGCTTTTATGGGCTTAATTTTTACACATAAAAACTCGAAGAAATACAATAGTGTTGAAGTGTTAAAAAATAATACAATACTGCGTAGTGATTTTTTCGCGTTCCTATTTTTTTATTCAAACCTCCTAATAATATTTTTTATAAACTATTAGGCAAAAAAAATTAGGTAAAGTTATTTTAGAAGACTAAGGGCATGTATCCCAATACTACCAGAACATGTATCCCAATATCCATCTACGAGTACGTACACGTGAAAACAATTACTTTTTTGGTGTTCACCTAGAATTTTTGTTGTCCGAATAAATAACAAAATCAAATCATAAATCTACAATGATCCGAGAAGAGTTTCACTTCACCACAGACATTATAATAGCCCTTTCGAGGGCAGTACGGTACCTTCTCGTTGTCAGAATTGTTGTTGTAAGTCGTTATATTCAAGACGTAGTAGTTCGCTTCAAAAGGTTAAGCATAATGCCGTCGTAAAAACTGGGGAAGTGAGGCACATGTATTTTAATATTTATTAGGCAATAATGCTCAATGTGGGCTTTTATTTTCCTTTTCATTCCCATTGGCCTTTTAGGCGTAAAATGGATAAAGTATGACGCAGCGTATTGTGCTGAATAATCAAAGATTTAGCTCGAGTCGTTCTGACTTATCTACATAAGAACTTTTTATTATTATAACAAACACGCAGATACGTATTTGAAGCAGCTTACTTACACTAAATATTGATTACAAGTAGCGCTCCGCGTCTTCTCGGAAACTGTTTATTATTCCTGAAAAATAAACTCGAGTATAATCACAGAGTATAAACTAAACTAGCAAAACGGTCTCGGAGGAAGCATACATATCTATAATGAACCTGTATAGAATTAATCGGTTTCTTCTAGGCAAGCGTGCTCTATCGTAGACCGCGCATCTTCGCGGGATGGCGGTCAAACGCAAGCCTATCTATTATTATTTTTTTAAAACTCTGAATTTGAAAATCATTTTCACGCTCAAGCACTATCAGATTGCGCTTCGCAAAAAGAATATCTCTTTTTTATTAAAGATTATGAGAGCAAAAAACCTCAATTAATCTTTGTACAGCTCGAATTTGTAACCGTGTACATTTACTATGAGGTGGTAGATGAGGAGGTCATCTAGATAGGCACCATAGTATAAGATAGTCTGCGCCCAAGCAGTGATGTGCAAACATTTCTGTGTACCAGTTTGAAGTATACTGCATCTAGTAAAATTACATAGCTATAGAAACTAACTGAACAGTGACACCCTGGAATTGTTGTGTTACTCAAATTTTTGGGCATCGCTACAATTGTTATAGGCAAGCGTTATCTCTTACCATAAGGAGATCGTTTCTTTCGTCTCATTACCTTTACATGTAAAAAAGTGTGACGACATGTAACCTACGACGTCACACTAGACGTAGGAAACTACCTAGACGCCACGATAGACATCTATACCCATAGACTGCGTAGTCAGGTATTGAAAACAGTGGTAGGTATCAAAAACCCACAAACACACCTACGAATCTAACATAATGTCTACCGTTGCCTACTCTCTTTTGTGCCCCGATATATGGAGCTGACAACATTTAATGGGATCTTTATCTGTAGCTCTATCAAATGGAAAAACAGTTTTGTTCGGTTTTCAAATGGCTAATAATTTCATTTTCTTTGTCGGCGATAATTGAGTAATTATCGATAGACATTTTCATAATTCTAGACTCAACTAGAACTTTTAATCTACAAAACTGTTTCTATCAATATTTGATTTCTCATCTTACACAAAGTTAATTGAATTCTAAAATCGTCATTATAATCAGCAAAACTCAACTTGAGGCTGCTCTCAGGGCAGATGCTCAGTTCAATCTTCGACTTTTCGTTTCACTATTCCGAATCAGCCACTGCCAGATGTCTTATATATATCGTCACACCACCTAACCTCAGTGCGTCCTTTTCTTCATTTACGCGATGAATTACGTTTATGAAAGTGAACATTTTCTGATTGTTACTTCTTCTTGCTAACAGATAAATGGACAACAGATGGTTAACAGATTTGGATAAAATTTGGAACACAGATAGATTGTATCCTGGATTAACACCTAAGCTACGTTTTGTCCGGGAAAACGACAGCAAAATCGAAGTGCACGAGTTATAGCATAGTTGGTTACCAAGTTAAATATTAAATCAATATAGCTTTTAAAACTGTTGTAGGGACAAATTTAATTTCCTGTCGTAATACCAGCTGTAGCCATCGTAGTGTAAAGACCCACGACGCCATCGTGCTTCACACTTGGCCGATTTCATTATGAATGAAGTATCAAGGAAGGTGCTGCTGCTAATTTATATCGCAGAGTTTTTCCACCCTATTTATTACCTCATTTGAATAAATCAAGTAAAGAGAATCGTTTGACATCAGAGTACACTTCAAAAGTTAATAATGAGACTTTTCCTGGGAGTCAATGAAAGCCTCTTTCTGCCACGAAATGTAACCTCCACTTCACTTTTTAATTAAATCGTTTGTCAATTTTTACCGCCCCGCGTTTCAAAGCACTAATAAACCTTATACTGAAAATGCGCTATTTTTGACGAGTTATACATGTCTTGCCATCCTATCATTTGTGATTGAAATTCCGTTAGCCTAGTTGGGAGCCCGACTGACTTCCAATCTAGAACGCACGCATGCTCGGTTTTGTGGTTAGTTGGACATTTTACAATGCGCTATCTAGACCTCAACTTAGATTTTAGATTCGTGGAGTCTGGCCGTTCACGACCTATCTAGAACCCTGGCTTAACGTTTAGAGGAGGCATCACTAGGAATATGTACAGAACACTCAGATATAGAACATCTTTGCTTTTCCCAGTTTGGGAATCGAACCTACAACTTAAGAAGCAAAGATATAAGATAGACTACCAAATGAGCTAACAGTTAAAGTGCTGCTTACCAAATAAAGGGTGAAATGGTCGCACTGACAGTGCCCCGGGTACTGTAGCCGTCCATAGACGGCGGTGAACACTTACCATCAGGTGGACAGTCGCTTGTTTGCCACTTTTTCACATAAAAAAAATCTAACTTCTACGCAGATGTCTACTTAGGACATCGTTTTATCTGCAAATACCTCTCGTATCACAGATGTACTCGATATCGATCGCTTTGCGTCACGCCGTGGGTAGATTCCTGTAGTTGTCTGTGTCGTCTATGTTCTACAGCATCATCTAATTATACTACCGGAAAGCGAAGAGAGTAAAACATTAGTATGTATAACCATTATTACGTAACGTAGGACAATGTTTCGATCATTTTATGTATCTAGGGCAGTCGGCGAATGATATGACGCTCCATCAACATGTGTCCGCTCGACTGACCGTGATGGATTTTCCTCTACACCTTTATTTTTAACCGAGGTGGGGAAACAACGTGGCTTCCCCTGTTTACTGCAATATATCACACTAGACCCTCATTTTATTTCGTACGTCTTCAGCTACGTAGGAACTAATCCTAACCTCTCGGTTCTGGATCTTAAGCCGTTATGTTACGTATGAAAATAGCAGTTTAAGGCATGAAAGATCTCAACCTACCCGAGTAGGGTTCACCCCGTCATTCCGCCCCGTAATTGGCCGATCGTAGACCCGTAACTCCCAGACGTGCAATTGTTTCCCTTTTGTCTAAATTGCCCATCTTTAAGTAATATTTAAGACCACATAAATAGGTGCATTGTCAGGACGAGCAGAGTTTGCCGATAATGGCGCTACAAAAGGGACGGAAAATCTGAACCTATGGGATTTGGGAAAAATAGGGAAGAAAGCTGAAAACAAAGTTTATGGGCATTGTGACGTACTTCCTGCTTCAGTTTTGAATGATTTATTCATACAAGGCGCGTTTCAGTCGTGAGAGATATGGTAACATTCGTCTTTGCTATATTTGTTGTGACGTGTCTCATGGTGGAAGTAAAGGCAGGATGGCGGGGAGAAGTTATCTATTGCAGTGTAGGATAGATGACAGCTATTATCTATGCTTTGCGCAAGCGGGTTCCGTGCGCTATTTTACAAATGACAGTATGCCACGTGATGTAGGTGTGTGTTAACTATTATAATAGTTTAGACAAAATTGAGATAACAATTTATACAGTAGACTAGCAGCGTTCCACAGTTTTACCTGTACCTTTTAGGAACCCGAAATTGTATCAATAAAGTAGCCTACGTCACTCCCGTTCCCTAATTTTTGACATTGAAAATATGAGGATAAAAAAAAATAGGTATATAACTTAATGTTGATTCAAAATTTCCCATTATTTCATAAATGAGAGAAAATGAAATGAAATTAATGTTTTATAAAATTGTTCAATTTGAGGTGATAAATATTTGGTGGTAAGCATTCAAAACAGTTTTGTTTTCGAGGGCATACAACATTTTAGTATAAAGAAAAAAAATTAAAGTCTTTTGAATTATAACGACCAATAGGAATGTTGTTCCACGTGATTTGACCATGACTTTTTTTCTCTGTTTTTTTTTTTGTAATGACGCTAATCATAAGCGCAAACGATGTCACGTTGTTTCTTGCATATCTACTAAATTGACAAAATCATACCGTTCCTCACAAACACGCTATATTATTTCCAAGAAATACGCGGAATCGGTGCAAATTTGCTTAATGCAATCAATTGAATTACGAAGACTTTATGTTTGGAATCCTGAAATTGTTCAATACGTGTCAGGGAAACATTCAATACCCTGCGCGCACCCAGTCGATTGAAACGAATGGTTAATTTATTCATGGTATAGATGAAGGGCGTGCAAAAAGGGCTCGGACACTACGGGCAGGGAACTGAAACTCCCTCAGGTGTTACAAATAGCTTCAAAATTCATAACCTTTCCCTTTTCAGCCCTTCAATCGGTAGACAGATATGTATGTCCACTCTTCGAGCATTTAATTATTGTCTTTTTATTTCTTACAAGCAGACGCCTCGCGGTTTCACCCGCGCTGTTCCCGTTCCCGTAGGAATATAGAGATAAAAAGTAGCCTATGTCACCCGGGGATAGGGTAGCTTCCCAAAGGTGAAAGAATTTTTGAAATCGGTCTAGTAGTTTCGGAGCCTATTCAATACAAACAAATCATTCGTCTTTATAATAGTATAGATAAGTATACTACGCCATATACGACCGCGACGGTAACAACACGTATCTATACGTAAAGCTTGACCTCTAGCCTAATTTTATGGTGTTTATATAATGATCAGTTTATCATAACGTTTAATGCTTGTTGTTAGCGAAATTGTCGCATAAAAAGAACATTATTATGACTTTAGTAAAATGTCTTTTTTACGTTCGCGTAGCATAAAACAGTTATTTAGTATGCCATGAAATGTTGTCTACATAATGGATGAACTAATTCATAGAGGATCACACGTGTGATAAAAATGGGATGACCTTTCACTGAAATTATGTATGAGGGGAAAGTAACGATAGGGACGTATCTGAGTCACGTCAGATGGTGTAAAGGTAGCCTCATATGCTAAAGGGTTATAAAAATATGATGTTGAATTTTGTACCCACTTTGTAAGTTTGGAAATGTTAAATAGTGTTACGGATCGGACCACGTTTATTGAATTAAATTGTGAAAACCGATCATGCCGAAAGAGATTTAGGAGAATTGAATTTTGCATGAGTACAGAAACAATATAACCAATTTTGAGGGCTTTTAGTTAATAAGCTTTAGATTCTAAATTTATCAAAAAAATGTTTCATTGTTTGTGTCTTTCTCATTGCAGTTAAGGACTACACAAGGTCTGTCAACTATTACCTAAAAATCTGGTCTTATCATCATTGATTTCAGCATCATCTGAGCCTTGATCACGAAAATTTATCAAATTCGTATCGTAAAGATATCGAGTCCTCGATAGCATACAAAGCTGTACAAATCTCATGCAATATTTTGTCGATGTCGATACGAATACTTTTTCGCAAGTTGTTCGTGATCGAGGCTCTGATGAAAGTAGGCACCGGAACTCTGTCATAAATCAATTTAACTTAGCCATGTTCGAAATGAAGTCAGTTTCTTTGTAAAAAAAAAACGTATTTGTCTGAACTAATAACAAAAATTACGTCCAACTTCTAAATAAGTACTTAATGAGCTCTATTATATTTGTTCAAAACGATACCATCCTACCCATATTAAGCTTATATTCATACTAACCTCATTACCGCGTTACACGATGATCGTTTCAATTAACAGATTCAACATAATCTCGTAAACAGCTACTTTGTACACATGGGCTAATTAATCCTAGTTATCTGATAAAGCGTGCCGTCACGCAAAAACAACGTTTGGCTTATATTTTCTCTTATCTGCGCTCAGCAGCTAAATTATAAATAGACACCATTATTACTTGTACGTACTAAATATAAGTTTGGAACATAATATATATAGGTCTATTTACTCAAGCAGCCCTTGTCACAAAGTATATTTTATATAAAATATCTTAAATTAATACCATTTACAAATTTATACAAAAAACGTCCGTCAGAGAAGGGGTATGTGGCCAGAATACCAGCATTCTGCTCACCTGAAGCCTCCTCTAAACGTTTGGCCAGGTCCCGATATAGTTCGAGAGCGGCCGGCCCCCACGGACCTAAAGTTTCAACCCTAAACGGCACAAAAATACACATTCTGTCCAAATAACTATATTTGTGCCGTTTGAGGCAGCACCAGCTTGTCCCGAAGCCACCAGCTTTTATTTTGTTATTTTACTAACACTAGGAAAATTAACAGCTAGGATATATACATTTAGTTAAATACATTCAATTTAACTAAATGTATATATCCTAGCTGTTAATTTTCCTAGTGTTAGTAAAATAACAAAATAAAAGCTGGTGGCTTCGGGACAAGCTGGTGCTGCCTCAAACGGCACAAATATGACCAATTAAAAATTTCCACAAACAATTAAAAAGTTTTGCTGAAATATGTACTCGTATACTATGCGTTGTTAACTAGTACTACTAAAATACAAATTACTTATTCATACTACTCAGACGGATATGTTAGACTAGCGGACGCCTCGCGGTTTCACCCGCGCAGTTCCCGTTCCCGTGGGAATACAGGGATGAAAAGTAGCCTATGTCGCTCGGGGATAGTGTAGTTTCCCAACGGTGCATGAAAGAATTTTTGAAAAGGTATAGTTTTAATAGTATAGACAAATCAATGTCGTGTAGCGCTGCGAACTCATCGAAACTGCTCTCTCTCAGTAAGTATGCGTTCTGCATTACAAGCCTAATTAACAAAAAAAAACACCTTGTTTCTCTGTTAACGGGCTGTTTTTCTTGTGCCTAAAATATCGGTACAAGTTTACTTCACTTCAATATAAATTATCTACTAAATCGTGAATCTCGATTAAGCATTTCTACTTCAACGAACAACGTCTGTCTACCCACGTAATCAGTGCGCGATTCTGAGCTTACATTAGAAAAGAAAAATATTAATTTTCGTATTTACTTAGTCCTATGTAAAAAGATATTATATGGAGTCTTTATGAAGTACCTGTTGCTATGAGTAATGAGTATAGAACTGTTTGTTTGTTTAGATACAAACTGTGTACCATGGTTTCACCTGCACTTACCGGATTAAAAAATAGTGTAGTATAATCCAGGTCATAAGGTATTTATATAAGCCATAGATGATAGTGGCCTCTATTTATTTGATTGGGCCGTTACAGTGTAAAGAAGTAACGAACATACCTACACACAAACTTTCACGTTGATATTTCTTTCAAAGTGATGGCCATGGTGCGGCCAGCCGAGTACTAGAAAGTGAACCTTAAGTTACATGCTATAACATCTTTACGATGTTTTCCTTCACCAGCTGCTCAAGCTCATTGTTGGGTTTTGAACCCACGCTCTTCGGTGTGTAATTTGACCGCGTTAACCACTGAGTTGTCAACAATACATGCTACTAATATAATATGGTATTAGTGGAAAAGTAGAACTGATATAACTAAAAACCTACAAAAAATATACTTTGGACCTACATTAAAATTTATTGACTTCTGCAAAGTAACGCTTTAAGGTGGTTCGATTTCCATACAAATAATTTTTTGCCATTTACCGCAAATAAAGACCAAAACAAATGCCAGTAGCTGTGATTTCACTGTAAAATTATGTTCCATTTGTCCATAAATAGAAAACATTTATTTGTGAAATCGAACCACCTTAATTTTGAGTATTCAAGAGATATATTTTTAGTGTATTTCTGCTTCAAAGTCGTTTTGCATTAAAAAACTGCTCAATCCTCACTGTTGTAACCAAAACGACTTTTATATAGGTACTCGTATCTCTTGAACACAAAACGTAACTACTGCCTCAAAATATCGATTAAAAACTCGTCAGATATGAAACGCTAGTTATGAACATTCCTACCCATTGTGGCCAGAGATTATGTAAAACAGATGGGCGCTATTCCTCTTCCTATGAAATAACACCTCTATAGAGGTAAGCGCCTCAATTTTGATGGATATTTTGTTACATAGGAAATTTTGAGCAGGAATTTTACGTGCGTGTTACGTGATATAAAATTACAATCAAAGAGTGTAGATACCAGCGAATTCTATGTGCCGAGAAGAGAACTTTAGCGGGGAGCAATTTGCGAGATCAAATACAAATACAAATATTTTATTGATAACACCAATGTTACAAGTCACTTCAAAATTTTAAACATGTCATTAAAATGGGTTTTAAAACACTGATTACATGTCAAAATAAGGTATGTCAATATCCAAACATGTCAATATAAAAATACTGTCAATATAAAATATGTCAATATAAAAAACATGTCGATACCAAAAAAATATTGTCAATATATTAAAAATGACATGACAAAAAATCATAACTACTTACTAGTAATTCGTCCTAAGTAAACTATAGGAAAACAAAATTGGTATGGTGGGCTAATTACAAGATATACACGACAAAAAATTAACTACACTGACGTGACATTGATGACTACCGTGACATTGATGTAAATGTTGGCTAAAGCTTTCGCGAAGTCCCTAGCCTAGACTATAAAAAAAAAGAAAATATAATATATCTATTATGAATGGTATAGCGCTTACACTACTCAGGCATTCGGACAGTAAAAAAAATACTCAATTTATATACACTTTTTATAGTATACCTACTTATGTACCTATTATAATACGTAAGTGTGTATACTTTACTACAGCAAAGTTTCGACATATTTTCCAGTCCTTCAGTCCTGAGACAGAATCGTCTATTGCTTGTTGTAGAATTTCACGAAAACCTTTTAACAATATTTACCCCCAGGTAAAAAGCAAGATCGGCAGAAGCTTACCCCATAATTGTCCAAGATTTACGTGGCTTAAACAGGCTGGCAGTGATTAATCATCATATTATTATCGCAGGCACCCGGCCTATGCCACTTGTAGCTATAGAGCCCCCAGTTTCATCAGTATGCGTGGCCAAATGAGGAAACTAAAATTTTTCGTTACTTCTTTTGTCCAGAATGTAATAGTAGCTCCCTCATTCAACGTTACGAGTAATTTGGTTGTGCTGGTACATTAATTTATGCTACTCATCCCTTCTAACCAGCTATGGTTCTTATCTAATGCCACCAAACTGAGTAATTGTTTAAAAGCTTGAATCGTTTTGGCTTTCAAAAAGTAAATACTTACTTATAAAATAAAACGTGTAATTTAAAATCGTATTCATTCTCACTACACCACCACACACCCAGAATCAGCTTGAACACAGCTCATTCTGGCTCTTAGCGTTCCTCTCGTTCCCTCCAACTTAAAACTCCTCCTACTCACTCCAGATTCTGACATAGATTCTAAGAAAATTGTTTTCAAAGCGGAGACTTATCGTTAGGTAATGAGGAGTTACATGTACCTACGATAGCAAAAGCTTATTTTCTTTCCAGTCTTATCCTCTCAGCGGACCTTCCTACTTGTTTTTAGTACCTTATACCTATCAAAATATCTAGGTATGTATAGGTATGTCAAGCGTCCCATATCGCCTTAACTAAGTATTTATTTGTAAATGTTATACTCTCAGCATCATCACTCATAAACTTGGTATTTATAGGTTTGACTAGACATGATAGACGCTATCAAGGACGATGATGACTCAGTAAGTATCGAATAAATGTAGGTAGAATAATGAACGCGATGACGCGAGTAACATGTTCTCAGTATCCCATATATCAGCGTCCGTTTGATTACACACGTCGATCGAGAGGTCAGCGGGTGTGGGACGCAACAGGCGCCGCCGTCGGGTGCTGATCAATGAGTTTCCCCCGCGCCACCGCTACCGCGCGCACCTGCGCCGCACTTGTTGCGCGCACGACAACCAACTGCAATCTACTACATTTAAAACAAACAAACCTACTTTATAGCTCTCAAAATAAAGTCCAAATTTCAGTACAATCATTTTCTGCATATAAAACTCCTGCAATCTCTGTTAGTTAAAATTGCCAAAACATATGTTAATAAAGTGGTAATAAAGTTCAAAGTTCTGCGATTTTAGTGTTCGTTTTTATATACGTGATCATATAACGTACATTCGTGAAACTGAAACAGCGGCGTATCGAGTTACGCTACGTTACATTAAGCACTACGACATGCAATAAAGATGAAATACGATAATGTTCACAAACATTATCAGTATAATATCTGCACCAGTGCACTAATATAGACGAGAGAGATATCTACGGATATTACTGTATCTTTGCAATAGTGAACGACCACACTTTTGGCACTGAAACTTTTTGAAGCCTGACATAGGTCTCTAGCAAAGATATTTTGCAAACATTGGTATTTTTTTGCATAGTGATAGGTAATCATGACTTAGAACCAGGGGCGTAGGTACAGCCGTATCAATGATACGGGCTGCCGGGCTACAAGGGCCTCAACATGTGTAAGCAAAAATTCGTAAGCCTCTTAGGCCGCGGCAACAATGGACGTTCAGGGTTAGATTTTGTACGATTAAATTATGTTGTTAATAAGTTTGTGAAAGAATAACAGACATGACCCCCGGGAGCTATGAAATGAAAGTCGGGTAGAAGGGTCCCCAACAAATTTTGATACAGGACCCGTCTAGGGTAAGCTACTTCACTGCTTCGAACGTATTAAAGTATATGAAAAGTATCGTAGTTCAGTTATGTATCTATTAGTTATCATTGTCATATTTATATATCTATCTGCTTGGTGCTGCAAGTATATGTTTTTTAAAGTGCGTATCATCACTTCTTATCATCGTTATCGTAATTATTTTGTATATATGAAAAAGCCGTTTAACGCCAAATCAAACGTAAAGCTTAAAAACTTCAGTGAAAACAAATATTATTGTCAATGTCATTACAATTTTAACGTCAGTGTCAATGTCACAGTGACGCTGCGCTCCGTCACTGAAGTTGCTCCCTTTACGATTTTTACGGAAAATACTAATAATTTTAGTAACTGATAATCATTTCATTTGTTTTCCGTATAACGACAGAATATTGATTCACTTTAAGGTTTATATTTATTCTAAAACAGCTTAGAAATACAGTGATATAAGTTTGTTCGTCTGACAACACCGACCGAAACCCGTCTAGCTGACACAAAAAGTATGTGTGAAGTGAATGTCAATTCTGTGCTATTTTTGTATTTACAATTCCATCTTGTTCTATCGTAAAAACAATGTACCATTGCTGATAAGACAAAAAAGATATACAAATAATCGAAACGCTCGCCTGAAAATTCGTAAGTTGACCTTGCAGCATAAGTTAGTGTTACAAGTTCGGTCTCGGTTTTCAGAACGTCAGTCGGTCAAGCGGACGATGCAGGCGATCGGAAAAAGTTGGCGTGACTCTGCGTCGTTGATAGTGGCGGCTCGTCGTGCCGCGGAGTGCGCAAAGGCTCGCGAAAGTGTTAACTACGACATATTGTTGCAGACTCGGACGGGCAGTGCCTCGTTTCCCAACAGCGTGGTGTTCCCTGGCGGAGTGGCTGAAGCCGCGGATGCCGCTGACTCTTGGCTGACTCACCTCGCTTCCTTCGGCTTCAATAACACAGACTTTGAATCCCTGCACTGCCCAGGGACTATACTTACGCCTATATTTCAAGACAACCCAGTACAAAGGTAAAAATCACAGTATTCTAAGTCAGTATTTTCAATTTCTAAACTAATAACCACTCTTATCAAATTCATATTGTACTTTGGCATTAAAATATTTTTATCTTTTCTAATCTTAAAACTAGTGAAGCTTGGACAACATTTTATTTGCCAATCTATTTTAATAACTCTAATATTTACTGTAGTAATGTAAATGTATGTAACCTAACTATAGTATAGATATTTCAATAATTTCAATATTTTCAAACTAAAATCTGAAGTCAATCTTAATCTTTATTAATTATCTGTTATAAATAATAATAAATAACCTTAGTCATGATTATATTAATATGATTAGGATGTAACATTTGGAAAGGAATGACTGTTTAATAGCGAAGCAAATTATTATGTAAATAGCAAAATAAACTGGTTCTAGAGGAAAACTTGTTGTTGCTATTTTTTAAGCATGTTTTTGTGTAAAAGGAATTTAATGGGTTATTAAGATATGTCACACTTTTTGTCATGTTTTCAAGCTAATTGCTACCTGGATAGCATCTCAGTATGTAGTAATATGCAAATTGAAGACAAAGAAAACTTTCAATTTAATTCTGACTTTTATTTTATGGAAACTGAAAGGTTCTGACACATACCACGGGTATGGTGTGGATTTTCTGCACTTTTACTTTCATTTTGTGGGGAAACAATAATACTACAAATGAAGTGATGTCATCTTAGATACTTATAATATACATTAAATTATTTGCCAACTTCCAATTTTTGCTGTGCAAAATGTGGAATTCCAGATTGGCAAGTCACTTCTGTAGCATATTTTTAAATTAATTAAAAACTAAAACTTACCTGTCACACATATATATATACAATTTCCCAAGGTCAGTTTTAGGTAAAATGTTTTCTATTTAAGTATGCTTAAAACAATACAAGTGTGAAATAAATTATATATAGAATATACTTATACCTAAGTATATAGATCATTATTTAATGCAAAAGTAAATTTCTTTGTTTTTCTAGTTTTATTTTTCTCAATTCTGTTAAATCTATAAATTGGGCAAAGAAGTTTCTATATTGTAATGTTTTTTTATTTGGGGACAAGAAACTAATAATTTATAAAATAATAACAAAGCTACTTTGCAATTTTTGAGACAAACTATAAATCATCTAGTTAGCACAACAAGAGTGTCTACAAACTGACAATCATTATGGTCTATATTTAGAGGCTAGACCTTGACCGCCGACCAATTCCTAATAAATTGCTCTACCATACTTAAATTTACTAAGTGATTGGAGATACTGCATACATCTTTTGCTTCAATATCTTCCAAAAATAGAGATTTCAATTTGGATTCTTTTTATATTTTGTATATCAAGCCAAATTAAGTTTGATTTTTTTTAAGTTACATTATTTTTTAATTGCAAACTGATAAATATAAACAAATAGTAAAGTATCTGGTTTAATTTAATGCAAGAAGCATTAAATTAAACCAGATACTTTACTATCAATGAGCTAGACATTCAGTTATTTACAGTACAATTGTTACTTGTTCAACTAAACAAATCACATAAAAGATAATTTGTTTATTTCTTCAAGCCCTTTGTTGTATCAACATACCTAGATTTGATAAGTGTCTATTTTGTTGTTATTAGAGTAATTAATTTATTACTGATTCTATGCAATTTGTCTTTACAGTTTCATAGTGATACTGTGTGGTAGAGCTATCCAACTTCTTTTTATGTAGAATATGTGTACACACACCTTATTACAGTATTAATATTTGTTTGTAGACACATATCTTTGAGAATAACTGCTATACGGGAGACATTTGAAGAGCTGGGCATTCTGCTGTGCAGTCGTGATCATAAGAAACATCGAAGTGGTCACTACGCAAGCATCATATTTGATGTTGATGTTAAGCACTGGCAGCCAAGGGTAAAGATGTTTGTACTTTAGTGATCTACAGTGGTTATAAAATCTTACTTCATAAGAATACCATAAAATAATTAAAAATTCATACACAACCAAGGTTTTCATTTTAATTATGGTCCACATTTAGTTGGTATGTAGGTAATTAGATTCCTTACCATTACTATCTTTATTTAATATTAAATTTACTTTACATAAAAAAATGTATACATTCAAAGTCCATTCCAACGTGAAAAAAAAATGATTTCTAAATTAATTTTTAGGTGAGCAAGCATCCGGAAGAATTGCTAAATTTGTGTAAGGAGTACAATTGCTACCCGGATATCTGGTCGCTACATTACTGGAGCAACTGGCTTAGTCCTGTACATTTACCCCGGAGATTTGCAGCAGCATTCTTTGTTACAGCATTAACAGAGAAACCATCCAGTCTTAAAAGTAATTCAGAAGTGATAGATGTCAAGGTACATGTTTTTTTACATAAAACTCTTAAATTATTCGAATCATTACAATTGAACGTATTATTTACTATGCGTCTTATTTTCAGTGGTCCAGTCCTGTAGATATATTAGGAAACTCTGAATTGGTGTTATACCCGCCCCAAGTTTATGAACTGAATAGACTGTCCCATGTCCCAGACATAGAAGAACTTACGAAGTTCGCTAAGGAGCGCAGCTGCCATGGTCAGGAACTCTTGTATCCAATCTATCTGACAGCTAAGGATGGGAGATTACACTTGCTACCAGGTACACTTAAACACAACTCACTTTGGTGCTATGTTAACTGTCATTTTCATACTTTTTAAGCATGGTAATCACTTTTCAGGTGACGACCTCTACCCTTCAAGTGTAGACTACTACGACACAACAGTCAAATCTGTAGATAAATCTGTTGAAGAACTGCGGAAAAATAGCAACGTGATTCACAGATTCGAACTCACTGAGCCGAGGCAGTTCATATTTAAAAACTACAAACCTAAAAATCATATCAACATGGGTGACAGAGCTATATCGGCTAACGTCGTAGTACATTAAATTATACAACTTTTATAGTTCCAGTACATGCCTTACAGTTTGGCCTTATTAGAGTACAAGTAGGTCGGTAGCCATACGAGTTTATTGCGACAATACGTAGATAGAATGGCGGGCTCGGGACACACGTGGCCCAACAGCCAGGAGGATTATGAACTGCTGGAGGTGATCGGCTGCGGCGCCACGGCCGTTGTACACGCCGCCTACTGCCGTCCGCGCCAGGAAAAATGCGCCATCAAGCGAATCAACTTAGAGAAGTGGAACACCTCCATGGACGAGTTGCTGAAAGAGATCCAGGCAATGTCCAGCTGCAACCACGAGAATGTGGTCACGTACTACACGAGTTTCGTGGTCAAGGAGGAGCTATGGCTAGTGCTGAGGCTGCTGGAGGGCGGCTCCCTGCTGGACATCATCAAGCACAAGATGCGGGTGTCCAACTGCAAGCACGGCGTGTTTGACGAGGCCACCATTGCGACCGTGCTACGCGAGGTGCTCAAGGGGCTCGAGTATTTCCACCAGAACGGACAAATCCACCGCGATATCAAGGCAGGCAACATCCTGCTCGGCGATGACGGCACCGTGCAGATCGCGGACTTCGGCGTGTCCGCGTGGCTCGCTACTGGGCGGGACCTCTCGCGCCAGAAGGTACGCCATACGTTCGTGGGCACGCCTTGCTGGATGGCGCCCGAGGTGATGGAGCAGAACCACGGGTACGACTTCAAGGCGGACATCTGGTCGTTCGGCATCACGGCCATCGAGATGGCGACTGGCACCGCGCCCTACCACAAATACCCGCCCATGAAGGTGCTCATGCTTACGCTGCAGAATGAGCCGCCGACGTTGGACACGGGGGCCGAGGACCGCGACCAATACCGCGCCTACGGCAAAACCTTCCGCAAGATGATCTCTGAGTGCCTGCAGAAGGATCCCGGCAAACGACCCTCTGCACCAGAGCTACTCAAGCACTCGTTTTTCAAGAAAGCGAAGGACCGAAAGTACCTGGTACAGACACTAGTGACGATCGGGCCGAGCATGGAGACGCGTGTGCACAAGGCAGCGCGCCGTCAGCCCGGCGCATCGGGCCGACTGCACCGCATGGAAACCGGCGAATGGGTATGGGAGAGCGAGGACGAGGACGAAGACGACGAGGCGGGCCGACCCGACGTCGCCGACCGGCCCATGAACACACTGCCGCGCGCGCCCTCATCCGATGAGGAGAGCGAGGACGAGGCCGCCGGCCGCGGCGGGTTCACCATCGGTTCGGCGGGCACGACGGGCAGCGGTGCCGAGCCTCCACAGATCGATCTAGTGCTGCGTATGCGCAACGCGCGCCGCGAGCTTAACGACATCCGGTTCGAGTTCGCGGCCGGCAAGGACTCTGCGGACGGTATCGCGACCGAGCTGGTGGGAGCGGGGCTGGTGGAGGCGCGCGATGCGGACTGCATCGCGCGCCACCTGCAGCGGCTGGTGGACGCGCGCTTGTTCCCGCCGGCAGGCGCGCCCGAGGCGCCGCCACGGTCGCTCACCTTCCCGCTCGACTCGGCCGAACCCGCGCTGGAGAACGACGAGCTTGGCCTCATCGGCTTCGCGCAGATCTCCATCGTCGACTGAACGACCCCTCACACCACCCCGCGCCCCGCGCTCCTCCCCCTCGACCCTGTATTATAACCGACCGAGCGCTATACTATGTTACGCTTAGATACCTACATATTATATGGGTGGATATGGATTTATTTTAGTTATATTATTATGTACCGTTTATGTAGCTTTACTCTTTGCATACCGCGCGAGGGTGTAGTCTGTTCCTATTTACTTTGCGAATTAAATTAGAATCGCCGGTTCGTCGGTGACAGTGCTCCGGGTGTCTCAACGCGACCGCCCTTCCCCGGTATGCGACAAGTAACGTTGTGTAGCTCAAATGTATGTAATATTTTACATTTTAAGGGTGAATCTGAATTTGTAAGAATATTTTTTGTGATCGTACGTGTCAATTTCGCTGCTTTACTTCTGAAACACTGTAATCGATTCGGAGGGTCCATCTAGGATCGTTCCCCGACTTAAAACTTCAAAATAATATTTATATACTAGCGTAAACTGATACCCGGAAGAGGTAATAAAATGTATCATGTTTTGAATAATTTAATTTATAAAATGTGATTTTAACTGTAGCTAATATATTTTTATCTATTGGACTTATAACTCGAGCAGATCGCGCTACTGCTGAAAACTTAGATTTGAGCACTGCAAGTGAATCTTGTAACGGCATTGTATCGTTTCTCATTTACCGACTTCATGCAACAATGTAAGTGCCATATTTAAGATTTACGAACTCGAGCAAGCTAATTTACTCGCGTATGTAATCATTACAGTGTTGAATATAACGTAGCAGGTCTATGTAGCACCTCTAAATGTTCTTTTTACATTGTTATTTGTTTGTTGCTTATTTTGGAAGTATTTTTAATAATAAAATATTAAACTGATTCCGGCAGGATGTTTTTATTAAAACCTCTATGAATCTCCAAAAGTTAACTAAAAGCTAGTTCTTAGTCTACAGTTACAATGTTGAAGTTACAAATTTATTGGTTGAGTTAGATCCGGCACAGGCTGAAATATGCAGAGGCTACATTAAGAGTTCCACACGGGTGACTATAAACTTTAGTTGTAATGCAAATGTCTTTCATAACATGACTGGCTAACATAGGTATCTCTCTAACAGAGATATGCGAGTTTACGGATCTTTTACAATATGGCAGCTACAGCGATCGGAGCTATAGGTACTTAGCGCGGATCAAGTACCTTTATAAGTAAAATTTAAGACAAAAATCAATGTAACCAGACAACCTTGAAGAATACTGTAGGTAGCTAGCGGGTTATCGAGACTAACTATCAAATGTTTTAAAGTAAGCGCGAAGGCAGCGGTGCCCTGGAGTTTATGTTGTTGCCAAGTTCTGGATACCACTGCAACGGTCATAGGCAGATGTACTTTTACCATTAAGAGAGACGTACGTCTCATTACTCTTACACGACCGGACCGGACCGATTAGTAGCAGCTAATATAATTTTTTTTTTAAATATGACCTTGATCAACCTTGGCTCAAAGAAACAAAAGTAGGGCGTGAACCATACATGGAACAAAGTATACAACGTGTTGAACATACTAGTGTAGCCTTAGCATACTAAAAAACAATCACAGTTTTACATTACAATTTACTTTGGCATCTATACAATGCTATGAGATTCAATGTACAGATTTTACAGACAATCTTATTCCTAAGCACAAATCCGAAAAAGCCGTAATGATACAAAAATAAAGTTCTGTTTGTAAAGTACACAACGTCTGTAGCTTGTTGGTCCACAAATTAAATCAAACATTACTCTGTAAGCTATTTTTTTATACCGCATTATCTACGTGAAGAGCTAAGTTATTCTATATCTTAGTCCGTTGTAATACAGTAGACAATCGTCAAGCTACGTGTCACGGTTTAGTATGTCCACTGTTGATTCTTAAAACAACTTAAATACGAGGAAAATTGAATCGTTATATTTAATCAAATATTTAAAAGTTAGCACGATCATACAAAACAAATTTTCAAATAAGTAAGTACTTATTTGTTGCGTTTTTAAAACGAAGATAAGCAGATTTATGTAAACGTAAAGATGAGCTGACCCAATATCAAAATAAAAATTATTTTAGTGATACAAATTATACAGTACTAGTAGAAAACAAAAGAACTTACAAAAGTTAGCCAAGGGTCTTCATTGTCTAGCACGACAATTTGAAAAAAAAATACTTAGATCAATATTTCGATGCCAAAATGTATGAAAACTGACACGTTACGTTACTTTTAATATAGTTTACACCCGCCAGGGGCGCTAAAGCATTTTTCATACATCTTTGCATCTGAAACAACATTTTCTAGCCACACTAGACCTTGAATTGAGTTAGGTTAAAAGTTAAATAGAGTATTGCAAATAGCCACGCTACATTGTAACAAGTATTCTATTTTATAATTTGACAACAATCGGCTTAATTGTAATAAAAATAAGTACGTATTTTTATGTGTACAACTTTTCATAATTTCCTTAGCAAACAAAACCATTATACGTGACAATAAACACAATACTTGCATTGCATGTGTGTCATGTCACGAAGTAGCGGGTATGGCCTAATTGAGCGTGCGTTTACTTTGACACTAAGGCTGCGTTTACGACTACAGCGGGCTTGTGTTTGGCGAGCGATAATGCTAAACAGTCGCGGCCTTAGGGGGTGGCAAGCAGGGCAACCACCCGGGGCCTCGCTCTTGCAGGGGCCTCGCGTCCTCGTAGAAAAGTCTTTACCATAATTATATGTATGTGTATCTCGCGCCTCGCACTTAACAAACCCCCTGAACGCACGGTTTCATTATTAGTGCAAGCATGTTACGGCCACTCGAGCACTCGGAACTAATTTTTTTGTAAAACGGACTCAAAGAGCAAGGGCCTCACAGTGATCTGTCGCCCCGGGCCTTGCAACACCTAAGGCCGCTGCTGATGCTAAACGCATTCGTAATGCTCCTTTGCTATTTTTTTTTTATTGTAAAAGACGAACGACACGCTCTCCTGATGGTATGAGATATCCACTGTCCAATACCATCGTAACAGTACCAATATTTGTAAATAGCAAAACAAAATCCAGGGTATCGCTGCTTTAGCGCTCATTACTCTGAGACATACCTACGATATAGAGTAGTACCCCTTAGTTTTATGGTTATGTACGAATGGTTATTTTTCTATGCCCTCAGGGCGTCCTCGCTATCCTCGTGTTTGCCGATTCATCGTCTTTAGTCTAGAACACATCTACCCCATCGGACAATTGTTTATATAGTACCTTAAAATATATAAAAACTCAAATAAAGCTCAAGTAGTAATACAAATATAACTATAGGTATAATTCAAAAACAGCAACACAATTTTAAATTTCTGGCGGCTGACTAGTTCAATTGAAGTGTCGTCTATTAAATTCTATATCATAGCTTAATTTCTATCACTTTTTGTAAGGCAATTAAAAATATTATTTTTCTGTAAATAACAAATCAGTATGGATTTGCAATTGGACAATATTTATCAATACATATTAAGTAGGCGGAAAAAAAGTGTAAATATTAAAATAAATAAATTATGACTTTTTTTTGTAAAACGATTATTAGTTCATTTATAACAATTATGACTAGTTATTACAATGGCACAAACTAAACTGTGCACATAAAAATACAAAAATTAATGCTTTGTGCATAAAAATAAATAACAAAAAATCAAAAAAAAAATACATCTTTTTGGAAGACTAAAATGTCAAGAGGAATGTATATAAGAAAATGTGTTTATATAAAAATACAATAAAATAAATGTTTTTTTTAAATATTCGAGAAATCCATATTTACGTGGATTTTTCAATGAGACTCAGATAGTTCAGATAGTGATTCAAAAGGTTTTAAGATGACTGATTAGTTAAAAGTAACCTTTCAACTTTAGCGATTTGAACACATATGTAATTATGATTTTCACTAGGACTTAATCGCGCACAAAATATTATAAATTAGTTTTATTTAATTATTTCGACGTTTCTGCTATGTTACAGTAGCCGCGGTAACGAACTGGCTCTAATTTCTTGTTTTTGATACGTGAATATTTCGCAGCGATAATCATAAATCTTTTGTGTTCGTTTATAATATATAATAATAAATAAAACCTTCAAAATCGACGCCTTCGTGCCATTTTATGAGATTCTAGAGAGCAAAGCAAGAATCAAAATATTACAATTGACTTCTTGATAAATAAAATTTGAAATTCTACTCTCATATAATAAATAACAACTAATAGGAAATACATCACAAATCCTTTGTGCGGTGCTTGAATAGACAAAGAACCGAGAAGAAAATGTACAGAGTAACAGTTTCAGAAAAAGGAAAACTAGTCACAAGTTCATTGTCATCATTTCAGGCGTATCGGTAGTGGTCGAGCGCATGCACTTGTCCTTCAAGGCAGTCTCCGTTTGAGGCGATGACGATCTAGTCAAGTTGAATGCAGACCCAGACGTCTATTCTCCGCCAAACAGAGGCCATTTGATCTGACTCCTACTTTCCACAATGTGTTCGTTCTAATATGTGACAGCCTTGAGCTCTTGATCGTTACTCTGATCTCGACCCTCAACTTTGGCTCCTATATTGAGTCAAAAGTCCAATTGGCTGCCAAAAATTTGAGTATCCTTTTGAAGGTGCGACAGTACTTCACGCCGGAACAGTTGCTCATTTTATACCAAGCACAAGTTCGATCACTGTTCTCATCTTTGGGATGAATCGGCCAAGTACCAGCTGAGTGAGACGCTTAAGCCCATTGAGAAAACCTTTAACATCGATGCTAATTTGTTGGTCTGTCGGTTATCTACCAGATGCACTTTGGAGACTGCGCTTCCGTTCTGCATGACCTAATTCCACCCTGCCCATTCTTTTATCGGACAGCCAGAAATTCTAAAAAGATACACTGCTTTATGGTCGATTATCCAAAAACTCGAACTAAACGTTTCGATTCCGCCTTTATCGAACAAACCGCTAAACAATGGAATTTGCTGACCGATAGATACAACGTGCGTTCAAGTCGCGAGTGAGTCGATTTCTTCTAGACAAGCATGCTGCACCGTAGATTGCATTTTCGCTTAACATTAGATGAAACGCAAAAGTCAAGGGCAAGCCTATTTTAAAAAATTACAAAACGAATAGGCCAAATTGTAAAAATGCTTTGTTCCTCCCGCGGTTAGCCACAATGAACAAAATAGAGATGTCTGATAGCCCAATATGTCGAATGATAGTGACACGGACAATAGAAAGAAAAGAAGAATTAAGATTAATTTAAGAAAATTAAAGAAATAAAGACTAACCTATTGCGCAGAAATGTGTATACGCAATGTTTAAATCACTGAGCAGTGTTTCGTAGAGGACTCGTGGAACAAGTCGTGAGTCAACTATTTTTCTGTACATTTTCTACTCGGCAGTCGAAGTGCTAAGCTTACAAATTAATTGTACTATAGAAAGCGTATAGCAGTGCCTTATATCTAATCAGCAGTTATTTTATACAGTTAAAATGTGTGGGCGGCCTTACCAGAAAGGGAAACATTTATTAGGTTAATTTAGTTTAGTATCTATTGTGTTAGTTTTAAGAAGAAAAAAAAGTAAGGAAAGTATTACATAAATGACTAAAAAATGTAGTTAGTTTTGTTTGAATACATGATTACACTCATCAAGGAGTTGATACAAAAACCAAGCATCAATTTTCAGTTGCTAACCACCTTTTCAAAAAATATTATATTATACATCAATCTCAAGGCCGTCGATTTTGTTTTATATTAAATTTTTATACAATAGTCCGAAATTGTTCAATGCCTTTGTAACGCTTTTGTGTTTTTCATTCGAGATATATGATGTTGAATCTTTTTGTTTTGTTGTATTATATCATCGCATTTTAATCTTCTAAAATGAATAGTTTTTGTAGCGTATATTTTATTCATGTGTAACCTAGTAAAGTTAACAATACTTTTAGCTATCTTTTTGGTAAGGTCGCCGATGCGCTAAAAATGCTTACTGATTAAAATGTGTCCAAAAATTTGACACTTCGGAATCATGTGTGTCGGACCTAAGTTGGAGTAAATCTGCATTCAGAAACATAATATTCACGATAAGAATTCACAAAACATAAAATTTCAATTTGTGACTTTTGTTTCTCGGAATTTTCTTTGCTTCATCGCAATTATTTTAAAGCAATTACGAAGAGTTTTTGTTTATTTTAATTTCATTCCATCGTGCGCTTCCATTCTCGCTTATAACGAAAGTAAAATGGCGTAACCAGGATAACTATACTACTGCGACTGTGAAAGAAAAGACCTCTGTACACAATCGTGTGCTCAGATGCAGTTTTACATTATAATTAGAATGTAATTTTAAATTATAATTAGGATGCAATTTTACTTTATAATTAGAATGTAATTTTACATTATAATAAGAATGCAGTTTTACATTTAATTAGAATGCTTTTTTTTAGAATGTAATTTTAGTTATACATTATAATTAGAATGCAGATTTACAATACAATTAGAATACATTTTTCACACTACAATAAGAATGCAGCTTTACTCCAATATAGCGTCCTAGAGGCTTCAAACTTCACAAAAATATCACCTCACTATAAGTCAAGGGTATAACCCGGTATTTAAATCAAAAGAGCTCGATCACCTTCCGCTTAAGATACTCTTTCAAAGGCGTGTAGTAGTGTGTCCTGAGGGATACTAGTTCCGGCTTCCGCTTCAGAGCTCGCAGCGGCGGCCAGTCGGTTTCGAACACTAGCAACGCTACAAGTCCCAGAGACATCCATACGAAAATGAACGAAGGTACGAACCTGAAACACAAAAAGCTTATTATACATATTTAATTCATCAAATTATGTGAATGAGTGTGAGACTCAAACAATACAGCCATACAAAACTCTGTAGAAGCTTCTGGGAAAGTTAGCACCACTTTACAAAGCGCTTTTATACCGATTTTACTAAGTAACGTATATATAAACACTACTTAGCAATTTTCTTGGTTTTTTATCTTCTTGCATCACGTATGACGTTGTGTTTCAATGAAAGAGGGAAGCACTATTTCACTAATAGACTAAAATTTTTAGAAGTAAAGGAGTTACTAATTTTTATTAAAAACAAAACCTCGTCTTAACGTCATAAAAGCGTCGTGTAAAATGGTGATAACTTTCAAAGAAGCTTCTACAGAGTTTTGTATGTTATATCACGTTCTCACCCTCATTCACATAATTTGATAAATATAACACTGTTATTCTTAAACATTAAAACAACATGTTCTTTACAATTTCGAGATATTATTTTAATATTTCTGCATTCCGCCAAGACGTTTTAATTGACGCATGGTTTGAGACTCACGCTCTCAGTAGGCTGAAAGGCCGCGGCGGGGGCTGCAGCGCTGGGGGCGGGGGGCGCCACTCCTCCGCCGCGGGGGGCAGGTGCGCCGTGTGTGACGTCACGCCTGACTCCGACGACGAGTGCTCAAACGAGTCGCGGATGCTGTAGTCGGGAGCGTCACACGCTGCTGATTACAAAATAACACAAAAAATGAACAGCGACGTCATTTTTTTAAAAGTTTAAACCGGCTCTCTGTTGTGGCTGTCGGAATACTCCGTTGGGTATTAGGTTTTTAACCTGACGATGTTGATTAGCCACTTGAGTACTATAAAGTACATCAACACCATGCTATGGTTTCTTCACGATGTTTTTCTTCACCGGCAGCTCAAGCTCATTGTCGATTGGATTTGAACACATGTCCTTCAGCGTTCATATTTCGAAGTATAAATTAGAAAAAAGAAATAAAATTTTGTGAATTCTGCAATAAAAACTACATGAAAATTGGGTTAAATATATATGAAACATCTCTTTTGAGTGTCTTGTTTTAAGTGTGTTGAAAAAAATTAACATACGTTGTTTGTCGTCGGCAGACCGCAGCGGATCGCAACAGGAGAGTGCTATATCGACACTAGGGCCGGACAGTAGGCAGCCACCGTTGCACGCGAGCGCAGCCTCGTCTAGCGGAGCGCTGTGTGTCGACCGAGGTAGGCTGCTGTACCCTGGAGCGGTGAAAGAGCCTTTATTGACGGGTAGTGATGTGTTTAGCCGGCATCGTCGCTTGCCAACAGGCTAAGTTCATCATTGGGCGAAGTAAACCCAATGACCGCCAGTAAACAGTGTTTCGGATAAGTATAGTAATACCACAGATAATAATTATAATACAGATACATTATCTCATACAACAAAAATATGGATTTATCGGCACCAATTAATATTACTACACTTCTCTGTAACACCCAGTTTACAGGGTTATAAGCTTGGGCTGCACTAAGCCGAAAGGGGGTCATTAATTGTATACATCGTTATGACCAACTTCTAGGTACTATTGACGCAACTATGAAATCAGCTGCTCTACATACTTCTCAATAAAGCTGTTGATTTTTTTTTCACAATAATAACTACAATGACGACTTTCGACTTAGAACCCCCAAATTTATAACCCTTTATTTTACGTCTAGACTAGTATAAAGTGTAAACGACATCATCTTAAAATACACTTGGTGTATGGTCACTCATTGGTGGCCATATAATTATGGTAGTGGCCAGGAGGTAGCCTATAAAGAAAAAGGATAACAACATTGACTGCCTACATTTTCTACCACCAGAAGGTAATGTTTAAACATTACTTTGGTACGGGTAGGCAAGTCTGTTTTGTACAATAAGGCACTCATTAAAAAAATTAGTGTAAAAATACTCCAATGACATCAAATATGTTGCAAAAAAAATCATAAATTATGTATATGTATTTTGGTTTCACTTGTATTTGTAGGTGGCTTGGAGTACAGAGCAGTGATTATGACAGTGATGATTAGTATCTAGTAATAACAGATATGTGTACAAATAAACAAAAGTTTTTATTTAAAAGCTACAAATTATAGTTGTAATCACATTAATATGTATTTAATAGCTTTACATTTAGCACATTCGAAACTAAGCTTTGCTCGGTATATGTAAAATTTAGAATTCAAAACACTTGGAAATACGCGTTTTCCCAGAGATGAGACGATCAGAGCTGTCGATGTTTCACCCTATAGCAGATTTCATCCAAATACGGTTAGGACCCGTCCATTCATTTTATTTTGCCCATACCATTCAAATACATGTTTTAAAATTTAATTTAAATTCGAAAAAGATTTTAAATGAGATTTTTTTTCAAGTTTATTTATCTTTATAGAGAACACGTGATTTCAGTTTGAGACAAACTATTATTCTACAAGTTCTTACCAAAATCACCGGTCATTGGCGTAGAAGGCGTTGCGGGCACGCTGGACGCTTTTCTCTTCCCTGTCGTGCCCGCAGGCTCCTGCGGGTCTCTGGGGGCTAACAGTCCGTCCCGCTCAAGAATCTCGCGCTCGGTGCGCCCGAAGTACTTGAACTTCGTGCCCCACGAGAAAAGGCCCCCGCCTGAGTACACGCACGCGTCCGATGAGGAGGATAATCTGGAATTGATGATGAGACAACTTGAATAAACTTAAAATCAACCTGAAAAGTTTGATTTTTATATACACACTAATATGAACTGCAAATATTTTATTGATAACACAAAAACTCAAATGAAATAAATCATGGCTATCCCTGTTCAGTACACAAGCTATAACCCATAATCCTGCTATAAGCAATAACCCTGTGTATTTATATCATCAAAGTCATAACAAAACACTTTTTCATCGATCTCAAGGTGATTAATCACAGACTCAATCTCAAACTCTTTATTACCTAAATATTTATCCAACCATCATGACTGAGCACAGAAATAGGCGAATCTAATATAATATAACACTTATGGATCTCATGGATGAGGAAGTTTATTTATTACTAGCGGACGCCTCGTGGTTTCACCCGCGCAGTTCCCCTTCCCGTGGGAATACAGGGATAAAAAGTAAAAAAGCCTACGTCACCCGGGGATAGTGTAGCTTCCCAACGGTGAAAGAATTTTTGAAATCGGTCCAGTAGTTTAGGATCCTGTTCAATACAAACAAATAAATCTTTCCTGTTTATAATAGTGTATAGATTATATATAGATTACGCAATGCATAAATAATTATGGTGTGGAGGTATTCTTTTACTATGAAAAATTATCCGATAACGGTTTGTACTATATGAACGAGATGACTGATAGAATACACATAATTATAGTTACTTTTATTTGTAAAAACATTCTTTTAATATATACAGATTACTCATACACTGGATTAACATTTATTTCTGCCTTAAGAGCTGAAGGGCGTGGGTTAAGTGAAGGTGTGGTCGAAGATGGTAAAGCACACCTAGCCTGGAATGGGTCTGGGCGTTCTGTATGTATTATAAGTATGTATGTATTCTATCAGTTATCTGACTTCCATCACACAAGCTTTGCTTAGTTTGGGGTCAGATGGCGCTGTGTGTAATGTCCGAAGATATTTTTTTTTTTTATTATTTTCATTACACAGATAATAAAATGTAATGGATTAAGTGTTATATAGTTATATATATTTACGTGAAAAACAGCATCTGTTCGATGGCGCAACACCACACGTGCCGACACGACGCGCCGTTTGGACATTTGAAACCCACTGTGTGTTTTTTCTAGAAAGAAAAATAAATATATTTATTAATTGATTTTAAAAGTGACTAAACAATAAACAAGTTCAGAAAAACGGTAAATAGGTTCCTTCTAGGCGAGCGCGCTCCTTTCTAGGCGGCATAGATGTGGTCAAACGCGCGGATCGAAGAAATAAGAGGAAGGTTATCAACCCGTATTTTTTTTATAATGTGAAATGAGCTAAATGGTTCGTAAACTAGTGTTTATCATTCTTATAACAATGATAGTGTATTTTTCCGTACCTCAAAAGGAAAAAATGGAATCTTTATAGCAGGAGTCGGCAACTTTTTGGCAGACAGGGGCCACAAGGTGGAAAAATTAAGTAAAGACGGGCCTCACTTATGATATTAACCCTAGAATCTTAATGTACATATAATTAGTCATATCCCATAGAATAGATAGAAAAAACAAAAATGCTGAGTTGAGTAACAAATATCAAAAAGTCCATTCCAGGCTAGGTGTCATTTACCATCTTCGACCACACCTTCACTTAACATCAGGTGAGCTGTGGTTAAACATGTCAACCATAAAAAAATATTAAAAAAATGGGCTATATTTAATTCTTATATATATGTGTAATACTTTCTATCTAGAATGTATAATATTTTGGATATTTATAACTAATTTACAAAACAATCACGGGGCGCAATTAAGACATACAACTCGGGCCGGGCGTGTTGCCGACCCCTGCCTAATAGTATCACTTTGTTGTCCGTCAGTCCGTTTGACCTATCATAATACATCATATTCTATATATTCCCGCTTCGAAGAAACACATTCCCCTATTATTTTAAAGCATTTGTAATCCTTTATATTTCGCCTCACATACAAAAGCCTATTTAAAACACTTCCTATAAAATCGTTCCTAAACACGACTGTCTGGCGATTTTAATACCCTTATGAAATTTGTATTTTTATAAGCAAGGCAAAATAGTTAGTTAAAGCTGGCTTACCTCAGGATAATTCAGATGTACTATAAACATGCGACCCTCGAAGTTGATCTTGTGTACTTCGTTCCACTTGAAGTGATGCGTCTTGCGGCTGCCCTGGAACGTCAGGATGCCGCTGTAGTTGATGCCAAGATACAACTGGTTGCCTCGATGATCCTGGGGACAAATCGGCAAACTGTATTGTTTATGAAGGTTATAGTTTAGATTTGATACGTAGGTATATCCATGCTATACGTAGATGCGAACATTTTTGTGTTCAGTTGTAAAACTAGTATGTGTTCGAATCAGACGCAGTAGTGATCTAATTCCACTCTGCTAATTTTTCTATCGGACAGCCAGAAGCTCGGAAAATCGACATTGTTTCATCGCTTCAGCTTAGAAGTAGGATTACCTTAACAGGATGCGGGTCAACGCCATACGTGTCAAGTTGACAGCCTATCTTGAGAAAAGAACGCTCCGCCTCTTGTGTGGACATGCCTTTAACGCCACCGCTGCCGCCCGGTGTGCCTTCCACAGGTTCTCTGTGTAAATCCTGAAATACAATAACACATTAAAGTATTCTAATTTCTTTTAATATCAAAAAATAATGAGACGTTCTCCTGGTGGTAAGAGATAACGCGTGTCTTAACCATTGCAGCGATACACAGAAGTTTGGGTAGGAAAACAAAGTCCAGGGCAACGCTGCTTTGGCGCTCATTACTTTCGAGACTTTTGATGGATAGTCTCAACAGTAACAGTAACGGCCCTGTACTATAATTTATCTAGCTGCAGTACCCCTCAGACCTACACAACATCTGGCAATGATAAAGAAGAGGAGAACCTCAGCATGGTGATAAGGTACTTTAGAGTCCCGACTAGCTAACTACCAACCTCGAGTTGAAAATCTACCGCCAAGAAGCTAACGGTAAGTTCCAGCAGTCGCACTTGAGAGGCAGTTACCTATTTAAAAAATTACAATGGCAAATGCACAAGGTGCGTCACCAAAAACAAAAAAAGAATAGTCCGAAACACGCACACAAAGTGATGCGCTCTACACCCCCGCATGACGATAGCTCGAGTTACCGTAGCTCGCCGTTTTTTGTAAGGAACGATCCGATGTATATGTACTAGTATTATACTATCTGTAGTACGTAACAAATACGTGGTGGCCATCTCAAATAGCACTAAATGTACTAAGTTAGTAGCATGACACACTGTGCACTTTTTTTTAACATTAAATTGGCCAGTCAACTATCAAATAACTTGCTCACACAGTGTGAATTTAATTTCTTTTATTTTTGTATGTTCCTTGTAAATGTTCCCATGTAAATCTAACAAAGTCATATCTGATCTGCCGATTGGCGTGATTGGGTAACAATACACATCAAAACTCTTGAATTTCTGATGCCCGATACTATAATCATGGTTCTTATTCAGACTTGAAACAATTGGACCATTGTTCGGAATGGCATGGCTAATTAGCAACTTATGTAACAGCGCTTACACTTAGGAACAGCGCTATAAGGAAGTGTTACTACAAGCTACCACAGTAATTAGAGAAATACCACATTTATTTTAACATTTTGAAAACCAAAATGTTAAAATAAATGTGGTATTTCTCTACTGTTGTTGTTAGGTATTTATAAACATTGCTAGACTTCTTTACGTAGCCCTTAAGGTTATTTTCTGTATTATTTTCCAATTGAATAGAACTGAATGATGAATTCTATTCTGTTAAATGAACTTTAACAGAATAGAGTAATATATATACTTCGAAGAATGTATAAATCTTTTAAAAACACTAAATAACATTTTAGAGGTTCGTACAATAGCGGCCTTATCGCCTAAAGCGATTTCTTCCAGGCAATGTATGGACAGGACAGATTTCAGAGTTGATACAGTAGCCGGTGTAAAAAAAATTATAATATGCACAATCTGTTATGATTGGGGTGCATACCTTGTATATCGATAATATTTAAAGCTGTAAATGTGATGCGTGTGTAATTTAGATGTTAATTGAATTTAAAAAATAGCAGTTTTTGTGCTTTGAATGCTAACACAGTTTATATTCTTACCTGTATTCTAGCCTCAATTACATCTGTTTGTCTTAAAAGTAGCCTCATTTCGGTAACGTAGTTCCCCACGTGAATGCTCGGATCGTAGTCCCCCAATTCGACTGTAAAAAAAAATAATTATTTACATAGTGATATGACACAGGCCACAGGCATTTGCTGATAAGGATAACGTCTAGCTATGGGAACAGGAAATTGTTGAACAGGAAATGAAGTAAGGTCAAACAGCGCCGTTGAACTTTGTGGTATAATGTTGATACTTTAATTTACTATGCACCTACAACTCTTTAATCTTAAAAAAATATGTCTTATGTCTAAAAATCTGTCTAATTGTTAGTCATAAAATGTTGATTACCAATTAACTGTTGTTGTTATGTATTTGATGATTGTTGTTGTTTAACTACTGTTATAATGACCTAAAAATGTATATGGCCTTAAGTTGAAATATGTAAGTAATTTAGAGAAGCTGGGCAAATGTCACCACAGTTTGGACGCCAAAATTTAAACGACCTCAGGTTCGACCCAGATGAAGGTGGTGTGACGAACTACACCGTCACGACAGTCACTGGAACACCAAAGCCGAAGACCGAGCAGTCTGGAAGGAGGGAAGGGAGGCATTTGCCTAGCAGTAGGACATTAGAGGCTGACCAAAAAAAAGAGAGAAACTAGAACAAAATAGTGCTAAAAACAGTTACAAAAATATAAGAGACAAGGTGTTTTCTTGCGGTTCCTCTTGCGTTGATACATGTATCTATGTATATTGAAATAAGGCTTGTAGTTTAAGTAATAAAAAAAGCCAAATTGTAGGAAGGTGGGAAAAGAGGCATTTGCCCTGCGTTACCTGAGAACTCTAAGGTAACAATAGGACTAGTAATTTTACTAAATATAGTGACATAAATAGGTTGAACGAAAACTTGGTGCCGTCTGATCTTCGACGATATAGCTTAACACCATTCATGCTTCCTTTCAAAGTGATGAATTTCCCACACAAACTTTAAACCCCTAATTTTATTTTTATTTAATTCTTTATTGTACACTTACAACATAACATGTACAAGCAAGGACTTAATGCTAAAGCATTTTGTGCCAGCCACCCCCATAGTAGGTATATATAATACGGTTGTAGCCACACATCAAAACAAACTTATTATACATATTTAATCACAATTATATAAATATTATAAATAAATAAATACACCTAACAAATAAATATGATACTACTTACCTCCTTGGTTCATTGGTAGTATGTCTGCCTTGAGAGCTGTAGGGCGTGGGTTCAATTCCCACTCAGGGCAAACATTTTGTGAATAGACAAATGTTTGTTCTGTGTCTGGGTGTTCTGTATGTATTATAAGTATGTATTTACAAAAAAAAAAGTATTTACGTATTCTACCAGTTATCTGACTTCCATCACACAAGCTCTGCTTAGTTTGGGGTCAGATGGCGCTGTGTGTATAGTCCTACGATATTTATTTATTTTATTTATTTACTTAATATAAATAAAAAATAAACATCTATAAAATATACAAAAACGTAAATATATATAAATATGTACTATTTCATCCTATTAAGGCTACAATTTTGAAAATCGCCTATACATGTACATTTATTTTTAACGAGAAGCTTTTTACTTTGAATGATGCTTTTACTAATAGGCAAGCATGGGAGTTTATAAATACGGGGATGATTCAGACTTACTTTGTATGATCAAAGCTCCGAGCATGGCCGCCTCATTGGGCGTACAGTAAAGACGTCCATGGAGCAAATCTCGTTTGAGTTGCAGGTAAATCTGGAATCGTGTCGCATCCTCCTTCAATAACAGCGGATTTGGGGGGTAGAACTTTACCCGGAAACTGAACAGTATCGGTGAAGCATCTGGAAATTATTTATCTATTTAGTAACTAGACAAGCAGTTTAAATAGCTGAAACTATGCTTAAAGCCACCTATCTCGTTTTCACATGTGATACTCCACATAGGCGAGATGTTGACAGATAATTTTGATCGAGTAAGGCCCTTAGCATTTGATTTGTCTGTCAAGATTATCTACACTGGTAATAAAGATGAAAGATTTGTTTGTTTGTTGTATTGAATAAGCTCCGAAACTTCTGGACCAATCTGAATAATAAATTATAAAATAGATTCGATGAGATCATATCTGTTGCAATCAGAAACATTGCAATGTCTGAAAATATGGTTGTAAAGTGATGGTTTGTAATGGTGTAAGCTATATAAGTTTTATGGAGTCCGATATGATCTGTAATTTTTTTTGCAAGTCATTAATACAAATTTCATAAATATAGCGCAGGAAGAAAGTTATTCTTTTGTTTAATAACTCTAGTTTCACAATTATTTTTCTTACCTTTCACTTGTTTTAGTATTAGCTTAGCCAGGTGCAGCCAGTGCTGTAAACAGTTGAATTTAGAACAAACATTAAAAACAATCTCAAAATAACCAGCCAGTGTTTACCAAATGAAACATGATGTAATGTAAACACTGTTAAGAGTTTAAAAAGGGAATTTTGCATTTACATTCAACATTTTTTCTTTGACATGTAAAAAATTATACTTTTCCAGCATTAGCTATCTAAAAATCTCTAAATAGGAAAAAACAAAATTACTATCAGCTGTTTCTCTGCTTACTTTTTCTAAGCCAATTGATTTAATTATAGTTTTTAAATTATATTTAGGTATAATTAAACTTTTATAGAAGTGGAGAATTTAAATTTGTTTTAATCATGTTGCCAAAATACATTGTACCCACATGAGGCCACCCTCATGCGGGTACAATGTATTTTCTTTTAAAGATTTCTAGTTACCAACTGTGGAGTTGGTAACTAGAAATCTTTAAAAGAAACCTTAAGACAAGAAAATGGTCATTTGGTTTGGTGACCTTTAGTCCTATACACCATGAGTACCATATAGAGTGAGCAAATTGAGTCTTATATATAAACATTGCTTAAAGTTTATTGTGACATGTGAAAATAAGACAAACTACTTTAAAAATAGATTAAACTTAAAGCAAGAATTATAAGTAAGTCCCATTAGATCAGTCCCAAGTTTACTTAGCGGTACATCTTATTCTACCTCCAAGCAGTAAAATGTAATTATAAGGCAGTTAAGACTAGCCTATAAAAGTCTAAAAGTAATAAGCGCCAAAGCAAATATGCCCTGGTCTTTGTTTTGTTACTCAAAATTCTGTGTTTCGCTGCAATAGTCTTGGACAAGCATTAACTCTTACCATCAGGAGAGTGTCTTGTCCTTCTTATTATATGGACATAAAAAACATTACATATTAACTTTCATTTTAATCTCAGAGTTTCCAAATAATAAGGGTAGTCTCTTCATGACAAGAGTTACATATATCTGCATAGAGTTGCATGTTACATATATCTTAGATTTCTCTCTAAATTGCTACTCTACAACTCTTTATATTTTGTTAAAAATAGTACAAGAATAAAGCCAAATGTTTAACAATATTTTATAGATATGAATCATGCGAAAACATTTTTTTTTAACTTTTTCTGATTGTGCTTACCCGTTGTCCATTGGCATCTACATATCTCAAACCAAAGTAGTCAGTTTCCGTGAGATTTAACTGCTGACATACATGCTCTAGCAAGAATTTACCTTTATAACTTGGCTGCAAAAGAAAGATTCCATTTCATATTTTATTAAATTTTATATCTAGATTACACAGAGAAAAGAAAAAAATAGGATAATATCAACTGGGACGTCGACCAGATATTAAGAGAGCTCCAATATTAAATTACATTACCATAATTTAGTAGTTTTGGTTAATCGTAAGAACTCACGTGAAATTCGCATTCTAATATTTCGGTATCCTCCAAAAGTCGCACTGTACATTTATAAACAATATCACCGCGGCTCTTGAACATGCTGGCTAAATTATTTTAACGCTTGACGGTGTAAAATGCGTTAATTTAACATTATTATCAACACTTTATTAGCTTTCACACCAATTCTTTACACAATAAATTCGATTCTCGTTTGTTTCATGTTTCGATTTCAGAATTCTTCCATCCACGAAATGAGAAATAGGGTGCGGAGGGGGTGAAGCCTAATATTGCGGTAAGGGACGGGAAGAATCGAAATGACATTCTACAAATCGTTCATAAATCCTAGCGAATCAAACTTGTTGCAAAGTTTTAGGTAGCGATACCATTTTTTTTCTGTTGATTTATGATAATTCAGAATCCAAACTGAATTTTTGTGATTATTTGTGTTTGGCTTGCAAAATTTCAGTTATTAAATTTATCAGGCTCAAAAAAAATGTAGAAAGTATATAGTACCTTTAAGTTTATGAACGGAATCAATCTAGGTCAGTGATGTCACTTCCGCTTAAAGCTATTGTTGCCAGACAAAATATAAAACCTTTGTTGTGTGGAACTGAAATTCGAAAGCAGATATGATAATCACGCCACCCAATGACCAGTAAGACACATAGATACATAATAGATAATCAAAGGATAAATTTTTTTGTTCATCAGTCACAGAAATAACTTTTTAGCACTTAATCAAGCCGCCTCCAGAGTCATCATTGCCGACGCCGCCGCGCCGGTTGCGCTTGAAGCATGACACTTTTTTTGTAAAATATTTTTTTTTTGTAATTAAAATTGCAAATGTGTGGTAAGATACAAACTCTTAACCAAAATGGATGGTTAAGTTGGATTCTTCATCCTATTGGGAACCTGTCTAATAATAATCTGAGAGATTCCACCTTTTTGCATTATGTCAAAGCTTCGAGTACGAATTCACATGAATACAACCCTACGTCTGAACCTTGCCCTTGATCTCCTTGAAATTGAGACAAGTTTTCATATTTTTCCATTGTATTAGATATAGTCTTAGGTGTGAATAATAAAGAGTTAATCTATCTTTCTGTCTTCATGTATGGGTTAGGTAAATGATCTCACTGCCTGCTACATTGGTTGGACAAGGACACAAAAAAGGGTATAACAGTTTGAGTGGGATCATATTACTCCTGCAGCAACAACACACCGCAGATTGCCCCAACTGTGATACTATCTATTTAGTACCGTGACCACAGTGGCTCCAAGTAAAGCTTGGAGTGAAGCTGCAACCCACCTGGGTTCCATTGCTCACTCACATACCTATGAAAAAATGGAAGTAATGCACGTTCGCGTAACACATTACTGTTGATATTCAGTCAGCAAGATTAACTATTATCTTGATTTTTCTTATCAAACAACTGTGTCAAGAACGAAATAGAGCCATTAAATGTTTATATTACGTGAGGTACCAAATTTTATCCAAAACCAAATGAAAAACAAATTGAAATGTTTGTTGCTGAAAAAAGCATACATACAAGTTACAGAATTGCATGGGTGTTTGTGGCATGGGTCCGCTAGTTTATAATAATTTACCACAAGCAATACTGGAATTGGAAAGTGTAACTGTGTTTAAGAGAAAGCTGCAAAAGCTTGTATCGTTATTTAATCGCCATTCCGTCTCGTTATTTATTCTAAACATATGATGGATATTTTTTTCAAGATTGTAAATTCCATAAAAGGAAAATATCCAACGGTGACTCTTTAAACAGCAATTATATGAGAACTAACCAGATTTGGTATTGCACACTGACGTAAGGTGGTTGAAGCAAGTTTATGAAAAGATTTCGAGATCTGTTGGATGAAATAACAAAATTACTTGAAGAGAAGGGTTTAGATCGCACAGGGTTTCGTTAGTAAACAGTAGATCTTGGATCTAATCAAGTTAGCCACTCTTGTACTAGAGTCTAGTTCATCTGAATATTAAGACCTAAATGTTACACAGTTTTACAAAAAATTTTGTCTACCTTGACCGGGCTATGGGAAACACATAGCTGCAAGTGTGTTGTGACCTGTGTATTTGACAGATTTCTATGCGGGTGACCAGTGTAGAAATCTGTCAAATACAAAAACTGTATATTGTGGGTAATTTGTTTTAACACACTGGTCACATAAAGAATAAGACCGGAAGTGACAATTCTTTCTTCCAGCCAGCTGAATCAAAAACCATTTCTCGTCCATTCTGTTGGAGTCTTTCTCGGATATTACACGTTGTAATCCGTGGTGAGTGTCAGAAAGGAATTTAGTGCAGTGCTATAGTGTTAAAACTCAACAGTAGAAGTTCTAAATACATAGTGTGTTAAGACCCATTTGTTGAGCATTCTTCTCTTCAACGTTAAAAGTCTTAGTGGTGCAATTTAGTTCATCATCTTAGATTGAAGTTCCCTTAACCGTATTGTGATTACCCGTAAAAATGTCTTTTGTTACAATTAAACTCTTCTCTTTATCAAATTCCATTTTTAAATGTTAATCGTCCTTACGCGTCATAGTTGCCACCAACCGGCTATTGTCACCACGTGTTCGATATTACTTGTTTTCCTTATTTTGCCTTCGTAGTCCAAGGTATCTGTCAAATATTGGTTACAACTACTAAAATTTGAAGGAATATTGCTGTATCAAACGTTAATTTTAACATATTACTCGCAATGGCTGACATCCATTGAGAAATGTCAAGATAGGGCGAGGCGACCATGCGGCCGCCATATTGCCGGCCGCGCGGCATGAGCGAGCGACCTTGCAGATGCCGGCTATTATCTAGCTGACGCACTATTGCAAAAACGTGATACAATTTCTATAATTTGTTTTGTTTGTATTGTTTTTAGACTAACCAAAATGGGGAAGGAAAAGGTTCACATTAACATTGTCGTCATCGGACACGTCGACTCCGGCAAGTCCACCACCACCGGTCACTTGATCTACAAATGCGGTGGGATCGACAAAAGAACCATCGAGAAGTTCGAGAAGGAAGCCCAGGAAATGGGCAAGGGTTCCTTCAAATACGCCTGGGTGTTGGACAAACTGAAGGCTGAGCGTGAACGTGGTATCACCATCGACATTGCTCTGTGGAAGTTCGAAACCGCAAAATTCTACGTCACCATCATCGACGCTCCTGGACATAGAGATTTCATCAAGAACATGATCACGGGAACCTCACAGGCTGATTGCGCCGTGCTCATCGTCGCTGCCGGTACTGGTGAGTTCGAGGCTGGTATCTCGAAGAACGGACAGACCCGTGAGCACGCTCTGCTCGCTTTCACATTGGGAGTCAAGCAGCTGATTGTTGGAGTCAACAAAATGGATTCAACTGAGCCCCCATACAGTGAATCCCGTTTCGAGGAAATCAAGAAGGAAGTCTCCTCGTACATCAAGAAGATCGGTTACAACCCAGCTGCCGTTGCCTTCGTACCCATCTCTGGCTGGCACGGAGACAACATGCTGGAGGCTTCAACCAAAATGCCCTGGTTCAAGGGGTGGTTAGTTGAGCGCAAAGAAGGCAAAGCTGAAGGCAAGTGTCTCATCGAAGCCCTCGACGCCATCCTGCCTCCTGCTCGCCCCACAGACAAGGCCCTGCGTCTTCCCCTGCAGGACGTATACAAAATCGGCGGTATTGGAACGGTGCCAGTAGGCCGTGTGGAGACTGGTGTCCTCAAGCCTGGTACCATTGTTGTCTTCGCACCTGCCAACATCACCACTGAAGTCAAGTCTGTGGAGATGCACCACGAAGCTCTCCAGGAGGCCGTCCCTGGTGACAATGTAGGTTTCAACGTAAAGAACGTGTCCGTCAAGGAGTTGCGTCGTGGCTATGTTGCTGGTGACTCCAAGAACAACCCACCCAGGGGAGCAGCAGACTTCACAGCACAAGTCATCGTGCTTAACCACCCTGGTCAGATTTCAAACGGATACACACCTGTACTGGATTGCCACACAGCTCACATTGCCTGCAAATTCGCAGAAATCAAAGAAAAGGTGGACCGTCGTACTGGTAAATCCACTGAAGATAACCCTAAATCGATAAAATCTGGTGATGCTGCTATTGTCAACCTGGTACCCTCCAAGCCCCTGTGTGTGGAGTCATTCCAGGAGTTCCCTCCTCTAGGTCGTTTTGCTGTGCGTGACATGAGACAAACAGTTGCCGTTGGAGTCATCAAGTCTGTCAACTTCAAGGAAGGTGCTGGTGGCAAGGTCACCAAGGCTGCCGAGAAGGCTACCAAGGGCAAGAAGTAGCTAGCGCTGTTAACAGCACAATTTTTTATTCAGCTGCGTTACTTCATACACCGAAAGGTGTTCAGAAGGAAAGAAGGGCTACGAACTCATTCCTTTTCTATATTTTTTACAAGGCTTATAATGTAACATTATTTTAATTTATGTAAGGTTATACATATTATCTGAACTATTTTGTTATGACTTCCACATGTAAATTCATAGAATAAAAGGTAGCCTCCAGTAAAAATTACTTTTTTACTTTTATTTTACTCCTTATCAAAATTTATTATAATCAAGTAGGTTGCTTATCTTAAGATAATCCAAGGAACGCTGATAAATAGGCAGTGACATGCAACTTGCAAATTAAAAGTACAAGTAGCAAACTAGTATGTCCATCTTAAACCTAACTAAAGGTCAAAAGATGTTAATGAACTTTAGTCACTAATAGTCTATTTCATAGGTAAATTCAAAATTAATAGTAAATATCATTATATTATTTACTTGCCAACTAATTTTGCACTAAGCCATGTAGTCAAAACTAAGCAAAGCAACTAGGTATGTAACTTGTAGGATTACATACAAACACTTATTTGTTGGTGCATACAAGGCTTGTTTGTCCTGCTCCTGGATGGGAATTGAACCCACAGCTCTGGAAGCAAAGCTGCTAGTAAATAAGCCAAGAGGTCACTATTATTAAGCAGGCACTTGCATTATATGAACCCTTACTTCTAAATAGGTTCAGTGACCTTTGGTGGGCTACCACAGTAATATTTTAGCGAAAAGTCCAGTCAGGAAGTGCAGCCAGAAATATGCTCCCATAATGAATGGGTAGGTATATTATTTTTACAATGCAAGACTGTTCTCCAAATATTTTCATGACCTTTATCAACAAAGCAACTTTAAGTGATAACAAGATGTATTGATTAGTCACAATAGAATGTCCTACAGGCATCTTCTATGAATTGATTCCCTCATGCTTTAGTTGAGTCATTCATTTCTTGGTTCTTTCCTATTAAAGTGCAATAAATGTGTAAAATTGTGCAATGTGTAGAGTTATGAAATAATAATATTTATTATCTGGAGTTGCCAGAATATTTTGCTGCCATGTAGCTATGCATGTTCCTTTTAAAGTGTCATAAAAAGTATTTAAGTTTACATTTTTTAGTCTGCTCAATCAATGGAGACTTGACCTTTATAGTAAACTAGCAGCTCCCCCTGGCTTCACACGGAAAAACAAAACTTGATATAGCCTATGACACTCAGTGATAATGTAGAATTCTTATGAAAGAATTATTCAGATCAGTCCAGTAGTTTCAGAGCCTATCTAATACGAACAAAAAATCAAATATTTCCTCGTTATAATTAGTGTAGACAACACATATTTGCATTATTTTACACTAGTAGGCATGTACCTATGCTTGAGAAAATCATTAGTTATTTTCCCTGCCATATTATAGTATCACATGAGGGCTTAATGATGATCATTTCATACCAGGCTTTTTGAATGTATACTTGTAATAATTACGTGTAATAAAATGTTTATTTATGAAACATAATATTGTATTACTGCAAAAAAAATTGCTCCTGAGGAAAACGCAAATGTTTACATAACAATGGTATTTTATTAGATACTAAAACGATTTAACTATGAATTTACATTAATATGAGATGTTATTATTGCTGCTTCTACTATTAGCTTCTTTGTCTCTCTCCTCTTGCTCAAAAATCATGTTGGCCCATTCTTCTGCTTGCTTATATCTCTGTCTCTTGACGTAAGGAGCAATCAAAGATCGATTTAAAACAACTGCTACAGTGATTACAGATATTGCCATAAATGCTTTAACAGGAACAGAAGCGGTTGCCATAAACCTTCGAACGGAATCCATGTTTCACTCAGAATCGTTCACGGGCTCATTAGACGTAGCTACTTGCTTTTTTATACCAAAATAATCGTCGAACATAGGCCTCCAGATGTAAACACCGCTAAATACACCAAGGACTGATACTAAAACAAACTGGCCCCTTGTTATTCCTCTAGGTTTTCTGATTCGCATGTTCGCTTTAGAAGGATTTGTACCTGCGAAACCAATTGAAAATGCAATTTACTCATATTCAGACAATTTTCAGCACATTTTTAAGGTTATGAAAGTAGGTACCTCAGTTACGTCATTATTTCAGAAAACATACCTATTGTTAGTATTAATAGGTTGAGTTGTGACACTTGTGACAATAAGATTTCTTTTTTCTCTTTCTTCTTGGCATCGCAATCTGTGTATTCTGCCAGTTTCAATCCCACTATCCCAATAATATTATAAATGTGAATGTTGGGTTGGATGGATGTATGTGACGCCGACTCCATACGTTCGTCCAATACTTGAACATCGCTCGAACACACGATTGATCAAACAGACCCTCCACACGCACGTTCCAACATCATTCACTATGGAGAACGTTGAAGTGATAGGTGCTTCTGCGCGATACTTTTGAAACCGAAATGTATTTCAACCCGTTTCTCGTTCATTGCATCCATGCCTAAAACCAGATGATATAAGACAGAGTTACTTAAACTTATAGGTTCACGTACTCCTATTAGACTTTTAGGACAATGGTGAATCCATTTAGTCATCGTTATAGAGGTCATATCAGTTGATATTTCTCATTCACGTAAAGGCCTATATATTTTACAGTTTTCATCAACTAAAGTAAAGCAAACACGCGATCACCAATAAATTCAACACTAATTATGCATCATATTTAAACTACCATAAAGAATAAAAAAGTTCTTAGATTGTTGACGAATGACATAAACCTCTTACATAATTTAGAACAAGAGTAAATTTTGTATAAACATGTTGATTCTAACTATCTATTTTATTGATTAATAGCTTTTTTTAAACAATGTAAGATTTAAAAAAAAAGTGTACTATCGGCGTACTACTATTTTGATGGTCTTGTACTATATTTTTCAACGTACCCGAATCCAACCCTGCTCAGCAGCAGCAGAGGTAGACCATAAACAATAGCTGAGCATTATACACAGAGGACATAGGGCATTATATCATAATGAAAGATGCAGAAGCGTAGAAATTGTAGTGTTTTTAAAACACATGGATCGAAAACGCTGGTTGTTGTATATAGCTAGTTTATGGGCATTCTCAATTATATCAATCAAATAATAACCTCATTATTTTAAAGTAGGTGTTTACTTTTTTATTATAATTAAAATTTCCGATTCCTTATTTTCTCCCTACAAACCAAAAACATCCCCGAAACTAAAGGGAATCTGGCATCACTAAGTTCAGACGGTGAGTTTTTCTATATTTTTGGCGTCGCACGTTGTATTGAAGCTTTTAGTTAGTCAATGTGACATTCTGGTATTGTATTTATCAATGTCATAAAAATAAAGTAAACAAAAAAGTGATATTTCTACAGACTGCACTCACATGTTTTTGGATGTATTGATTGATTTTTTCCACGATTTATTGATAATAGGTGTATTTTAAATTTCTTTCGAACTTTATAAGTAAAGTAAAGGATAACTTTTACTGTAATGGCATCGATACCCAGGACTACACCTAACATATTAATCACAGGTAAGGACTATTTATCAGCCAGAATCAACTACTATCCTAAAAACTCTTCTCTAAGTATACAATTACATACATATATTCCACGCTGTATTTCAAACAAATAATTTCAAAAAACTTACATCATAGTATTACTTTTTACTAAGTAAGAATAAAAAAACTAATATAATATGTGTTAAAGGCACTCCTGGTGTTGGGAAATCCACTATTTCCCGGAAGCTCGCAGACCGTACCAAATACACCTGGAGAGAAGTATCTAAAGTGGCTGAAGAATACAATTGCTTGGACGAATATGATTCCGAGTATCAATGCCCCATCCTAAATGAAGAAAAGGTACTGAATGGTAGGACTTCACAAGTTCTCCCTTTCCATTGCGCTCTCTACCACCCAGACAAACTTAGAAATTGGATTGTCTAAAACTAATGTTGCAGTTGTATTCATATGTTATTTAAATAGAACTAATCAATTTTGAAGACTTTAGTAGAATGGAGATTTTTAATACATTTAGATCTGTCAATTAATCTTTCAAAATTGGTCTTAAAGTGTACTTATATAGCTTTTGCCATTTCTTAGCTGTTGGATATAATGGAAGGCATGATGGCAAAGGGAGCCAACATAGTGGACTACCATGGCAGTGAATTCTTCCCAGAGAGGTGGTTTGATGGAGTCTTTGTCATCAGAACCAACAATACCACTCTGTATGATAGACTAGCAGCAAGGTAAAATAAAATATCTTAACTTCTTTTTCTAACTATATTTAACTGCCCTGGAGTTTAGTTGCTAGGAAGTCTACTAACAAAATGAACTGTGGGTATGGCTTCATATCCCACCCAATACAAACAATTATGTGATGATTATATATTTTAGATGTATGTTCTGCTTTTTAATTATTAACATTTATATAATATGATAAGTTTAAATTTACAAATAGGTAATTAACAATAAATAAATAAATATCGCAGGACATTACACACAGCACCATCTGACCCCAAACTACGCAAAACTTGTATGTACTATGGAAGTCAGATAACTGATAGAATACTTTAATACTTTTAAATTTATAGGTGTTCTTGGCAGGACACAACTTAACTTTTTACATAACTTACGTATACTCTTTCTATAAATGTGGTTAAAATGTAAATACAGTATAAGAAAGAAATTGTTTTAAATAATAATAAGTTTTTAATATTTCTACAATAAATTAAAATGAATAAATTCTTAAAAACTTTACAGAGGCTACACAGGGAAGAAATTGGAAGACAATATTCAATGTGAAATATTTGAGACATTGCTTGATGAAGCCAAATCTTCTTACAAAGAAGAAATTGTACACGAACTTCAGAATGACACAGAAGATCAAGTGGAAATCAATATTGAAACTATAGTAGAATGGATAGAGAGGTGGAAAGAGGAAAATTTATAGTAAACTTTTTTGTATATAAACAAGATGTTTTATTTAAGTTCAATAGCCAGCCTTATGTAGACATTTTCAATGTTTCCTAATAAGTTTAAGTCTGATGCTGCTGCATTTTATCACATTCAATGCCACCACTACATTTGATATAAAATGGATTGTCTGAATTAGATCAGTAAGTAATAAGGCCATAGGTTGTTAGGCCAGATATTGATTTAAAAAAAAATTATGTTTGTGATTTTGGAATTAATAATAAAGCTATCTGTAACATATATCAATTTGTAATGATATTCTCTTACCATTAGTAGTGTCGTTTTGTAGTCATTACTTTTACATCTATCTAAAATCTCTTGTCATGGTGTTTGAGGTCACACTCTGAAAGGCCTGACCGATTTATATGACTTTTTTATGTATTTGGTAGTTATGAGAATAGAATGTAAAATGTAAAATGTAATGTAATGTAAATGTATATGTAATGTAGAATGTAAAATATGTTTTTTTTTTTTCTTTAATTTGTGGAAATCGAAACTTTAAATTTCATTGCATGATGAATTTTAACAAAATGAGAAATTTTATTTCTATCTTATAGTTGAGTCGATGAAAACACAAATTTAAATTCAAGGTGATCATGTACAATTCCTTAATTTGATGCAAGCTAGTTTTACATGATATTATAAATATTTACATATATGATGCCATACATACATGTGGTATGTATGTATGTATGATCGATTATAGGTAATCAAGGTGATACTTTTTAGTCCTACATAGTATTAAAGGGAGAATAATTTAGACTATGGTAAAGCCAAAATGAAAAGAGGTTTTTTTAGTAAATTGCTTCCTGTTTAGATAAGCACAAAGAGCATCTAGACTACTGGATATGCATCCTAGACTGCACTATCATTTATTAAATAAAAAAAAAATACTATGTATATCTTGATGCAATATGACTTTTATCAACAATACCTTCAAACATTTTAGGATAAAAGAAAACCAACAACATTGTTATAAATACAACCTAATTTATTACCACCAACATAAAATAAGAAATGCATTCAATATTACTGTATTTAGTTCAATCTACAATTAAGACAATGGGCATTTGTGAACTTGGCTTATCAATAGAAAAAGTATGACCAACTTGACAGAATTATGGAGTATACGCAAGAGACACCAGTATTTATCAGAAATCAATATTATTCCTTTGTAACTCTGCATAAGTTTGTCATACTCCATTTACTTATTTAATTTATGAAGGAAGCCAAGTTGTCTAGCTTTCTAAGGGACACCCTCATTCATACAAGTACATTCTCACACAGATCTTTCATGGAAAGTAACATCACAACTTAAGTTTACAGCTCTTCTTTCTTGGCATTGCCCTTTCGATCCCAGCCCTTGAGCTCGTCCGAAGCGTTCTCTGATACGTATTTGATGAAGTCTTCAAGACTGCGGCCACCCTGGAAATTAAAAATAAAATTTGTTAAGATTGATCATCATCATCATCATCATCAGCCTATATTAGTCCACTGCTGGACATAGGCCTCTCCCAAGACACGCCACTCAGCCCGATCTTCGGCTTTTCGCTTCCATCCACCGCCAGCTGTCCTACGTATATCGTCACTCCATCGAGTCTCAGGGCGTCTCCTACGCTACGCTTGCCAATACGCGGTCTAAGATTGATAAGCATGTTGTTTTCCAGTGCTGCCCGGCTCTATCAGCATGATATATAGGTAGATATAATATCCTATTACATTATATACATGTACATAGTATACTCAATATATATATATACACATAATATATATTATTAATATCGAGTTAAATTGTGCAGACTTGTGGGACACAAACTTTGTCAATATCTAATTTAATGAGGAATTAGTCAGAAAAATTACAGCTAACATCTGGATCAGCCGTTTTTACAAAATGTCACTATTGGGTGCAAACCTCTTTTTTATTTTGTTATGTATATCATAGTATTGAGACGAACGAGACTCTCCTGATGGTAACAGATAATGTGTGTAAATGCATGATAATTGCAGCGATACACAGAACCACTACTCCGTTCTAAGTTAGGTGCATAGTAACTCTTATGCACAATATTTTCCTACTGTTTGAAGTTAGCGACGATACGTACATATGTTACAGAACACGTGTGCATATTAGGGAATTTAAACCCAGGACTATTAGATTGGAAGCCAGACAGTTTACTGAGAAGGCTGCCATAACATCTACTAGGCTGTCCTAACTTATAAAGTAGCGTAAGATACAATATAAAAGTAGTGTCGAAACTCACGTTGTATCTGACGGGCTTGGCGCTCTTGTCCTTAGGCTTCCAGAAGATGGTGGGGAAGCCAGAGACGTCGAACTGCGCCTTCGGCCAGTCGTTAGCGGTCGCATCGATCTTCACTATGTCCACATCTTCGTTCTTCAGCTGCGAGCCAATAATAAGCGTATGTTAGAAAAACTACTGCGATTTCATTATGGAGACTGTGACTGTGAACCAACTTTGATAAAATGTGGCAAAGAAATACTTTTTTTCTATGATAACTATATTACAGTATACAAATAGGTATTTAAAATAAGTGTATGTATGTTTTTTTGTAATTAATTTATCAGGATTGTTATTTTATGTGTGATAGAAAAGATTACATGTTAAAGATAAAACACAGCCGATAGATTTGATAATTATAACCAATATTGATTACTTTGAATTATTCTACAAATCTTTTGATATTGTTCCATTAGCCTGTTATCTGTTTGTATATATTGTTTCAAGTATTATTGATAAAGTTTATTCCAATCGCATATGTACTTGAATAAAACCTTGGATAATTTTAGGCCTGCAGGCTAATTTTTATACCCCAAAATGTGTGGAATTTTGGCTGAATTTTCGTTACATACACCAATTTTAAAAATTCAAAATAATTTGTTTCGACCATGAGTCATATACCAAATCAATACAAATAATTATTTATTTATTTTAAAAAGGTCCAAATAATTCAAAAAAGTTAGAGAATTCACATGAGATTAAGATATGTTACACATTTGGTTTAAACTTTTGAAATACATTTTCTATTTATGTAATGTTATAAACACTGACTGCGTTTTGCGGTCTCATGTTAGTAAGAGAATGAGGCCCCTATAAAAGGCAAGACAAAAAAAAAATACTATACAAAACCCAGGAATATCATTTGAAAGCATGTTATAACATAACAAATACATTGCATTTAAAAAAAATTATAGTCACAAATAAATTGTACCCTGTTAAGTTCAGGAATATTAGTCTTACCTTATCTCCCAGTTCCTCCCAGATGGGGGTGAGTTTCTGGCAGTGTCCACACCAAGGAGCGTAGAACTCGACTAGCGCGTCACGGCCGCTCTCACTCACAAGCTCCTTGAAGTTCTTGCCCACGGCGACCTTGACTGGCCCGTCATTGTTGGCTGGAACCGCTTCGGATTTGACGAAGGCTTCTAGTTTGCCATCGAGAAGGTCCTTGGCGAATGTAAGTAGGTTTTCAACACTGAACAGAGAAAATACTACGTTTTACAAATGAAATCATGTCTGAATAGGCATCGAACTCACGCCTTACAAATACACTACCAAATGAGCGGACAGGGCAGTCTGTTAACTTAAACCACGTATAAAAATAGACTGCCATACTTGCTCAGGCAAAATTCTATATTACTAGCTGCGCCCCACGGTGTTACGCGCTACATTTTTTTCGGGATAAAAGTTGCCTATGTGCTAATCCAAAGTGTCAGCTACCTCCACAACAAATTTCATCAAAATTGGTCCAGCCGTTTGAGTGTGAAGAAGTAACATACATGCAAACACGCTCACGATTTTTCGCAGTTATAATTATGTATTAATACATTAATTATGGTTTTAATTATACATTGAATTTACCAACATAAAACAAATCAGAAATACGCTGTGGATTACAAGTGATCACATACGCGGTATCGACACTTGCAGGTCCCAGATACGCGGTATTGTTTTTGGGGGATATTTCGCTTTCTATAGGTGAAATGCCAGCCGACCATAAAAAAAAAATGAAACTCCCGTCAATATAGCAGATGCCAATCACAATTCTCCATGCATTCCGCGCAAAATATGAAATTGAACACATTTGTTAGATACGCGATATTATCCAATGCTAGTTACGCGGACTTGTACTATCCCCGAAGTTATTTGAACTAAATACAGATATTTAAAAAACTTTTATGTATCTATCGTGTTTCGTGATAAAGTAGTAAATAGATAAAGCGTTTCGAACTTAGTTAAAAATCATTTTCGCTTATCTATCTTGAAAGAAACGAGTTCATGAAAGTTGAGCGACAATGTATTTGCATTTAACTCTTATCAAGTCGTAACATGAATCTATTTGAACTCGCATTCGATTTATTGGTCTATGACGATAAGCCATAATAACAATGCATACTTACAGCATCATAGTTTTTCATTCCGAAGCATCATAGTTAACAATAAGTTATTAACATTTTACATTTATTACATACTGCATAATTATTATCTCTTCGCCACCATAATCTTGTTGGCCTGTCAAGTAGCCTACTAGATATTAGGCAATAGAACTTATCAACTTTCCATCGATACTATTAGAGGAAAGATTGGTTTGTATTGAATAGGTTTTTTTTTTTAAAGGTTGACAGGCTAGGTGTTCGACCACAGCTCACCTGATGTCAAGTGAAGGTGTGGCCGAAGATGGTAAAGCACACCTAGCCTGGAATGCAACTGGCTCTCAAGTGAGGCTGCCGGAACACACCGTTAGATGCTTGGCGGCAGATTTTCAACTTGAGGGTGGTAGCTAGCCAGCCGAGTACTAGAAAGTACCCTACCACCATGCTATGGTTTCCTCACGATGTTTTCCTTCACCGGCAGCTCAAGCTCATTGTTGGGGTTTGAACCCACGCCCTTCGGCATGCGAACCTACCGCGCTAACCACTGAGCTATCATCACTACAGAGTTTTGTTCGAAGGGCGTGGGTTCAAACCCCAACAATGAGCTTGACCTGTAAGGCTTACTAACACTTACTTGGGAGCTAGTTCACGATGCTACGTGTTTATTATATTCGAGCACAATGTTAATGAGCTGTGGTCAAACACCCAACCTTTTAAACGTAAAAAAAACACCCAGCTGAGGTTAAAGATTTTTTTAATGCATATAAATCCACCAACCACCACTAACCGACCACCAACTCGCCTTATAATAAGTGACGACGTGGTCGAAAATAAAACACGGAGATCCCTAAATCACTCTGGCCTTGAAAAGAGACAATTATATCCCTCAGGAAACAAGGAAGTCGATCATTTGTTAAATTCCTTTGTCGTACGGATGAGAAACATAGATTAAAAATGATTTTTGGTGATGGAGCATGCTTACCTAGAAGGAACCCGTTTATCCTTAGATAGGTCAATTAATTTTATATAAAGCTCGTTTACCTGAATTCCTCATTCATGACAAATTTATTGCCGTCAGCGTCGCGTCCAGCAACGACGGGTTTGTCGTTTGACTTGGCGAACTCGATGCCGTACTCGTTCAGCTCGTGGGTAAAGTCGTCTTTGTCGCTGATCGCGAAGTTCGCTTCAGTAGTTTGTTTGGCGACCTGTTAACTTTTCATATTAGTTTCCAAAACAACTTACAAGGATTTTTTTAATGTTTTTGGCATAGCACTTAGTACATTTGCCAGTGTCAAGTTAATTTTCATATTTCAAAATAAATCTGGTAGTAAGTCTAAGTCATACAAATTAAATCAAGTACTATATTAGTGGCGACTTTACTACAAGCTTCAAAGGAGTTTTGGAAGAAACGCGAAAAGTTTCGTTTCGACACATTATACCACTTTTCCATATCAACGCTTATAATTTGGCACTTTATGAGTATAACAAGACTATTTATATACATAAACTTGAAAAAACAGTAAGTATTGGAAAATAATATAATGTGACGACACGACCTCCCCGCGTTCCCGCCTAAACTTAATTTATTTACATGGCGTCAAAGTCTGGTACAAAGGGGAAGGGGGAAGGGCCGTTTTTAAATATATTTGTTAACTGGTTGCAGGTCAAATCTTGCAAGCTGAATTAGAAACATTTCATCTTACTTGAGTTGAAATTTAAAACATTTACATAATAAACATGACTTGATTGTGCACCTAAGATCGGAACTTCTCAAGTCAACAGTATAGACACGATTATTTTTTTCATATGTTTAATTTGATTGCACGTAAAGCTTGTTTTTCTAAAACATTTTTTTTTAAATAATTAAATTTATGTTTATCAAAGCTAGGCAGAGATTCAAGCGAGGTGTAAATTCGTGTCGTGTTAGATCAAGACAGAAATAGTGACTAGAGCAGTATAAAGATTTGCTGTACAATAATTACGCAATATTCCGTTTGTTTTTATTTTTTTGAATTACCTTGAGCACACGGTTCCTCCAGTAGTTGGTGCCCTTCGGGTTCTTTACATAGTCCACATCGAAGTACGCGACCACCAGGGGGTTGGAGAAGTCCTGGAGGGTCTCCTTCTGACGCACACCGACCAAACCATGGCTGGAAATAAGTATTTATTTTAATCTCAGTCCACTATTGATCTGACTGATCACAGACTTTAGGCAATTTTTTTTATGGTGACAAATAATCGGAAACTGCCTTGTAATAGAATAGACAGACAGCGCTACGTCTATTGCAGTGGTACCTACCCAAAATTTTGAGTAACAAGATAAAATCGAATTATGTTTATCATTGAGACTTAATCGCGCACCAAATACTCTAAATTAGTATCTATTTTATTTATTTAAATCGGCTAATATCTTTCGAACATTGTTTTTATCAGTGTATTTTTCTTTTACAGGTGGCAAATCTGTCGCTAGCAATTGCAATTTGCTAATTCTTCCCAAGATAACTTACAATAGATTCCTTGGAATATGTTTTTTTTGTGAGGTCAATTTTGAGTTTGAATTTTGTGCTTACAAAGTTCAACTCTTAATTGATTGACGTGGCGTGCTACAATAGCGAAAAATTAACTAAAATATCGCTGAAACTTCAGTACTTAACAAAAGGACTAACAAAACTTTCTTTTCAACATCGCATATTTTGATTGATGAGGACATATTTGCGTATTATAGTTAGCAACTACAGTCTAAGCGAAGCAAGCAAAACGAAAGGTTAATGTCCCGTCCCAAGGCAAAGGCCTCTGCGTTTGAATACGCACAAACTATTACATAATCTACAGTAAAACTTATACTAACTGTTATTCAATGTATGATAAAACCTGTGCTACAACTCAATCTTCGGTTAAACTGTCATTATTATCAGGTTTGCGCAGTGATATGACGCGCTTGGAAGTGCTTGTTTAGATTTTGGAGTCTTTATTTTATGTATTGCTTTATCCGCTATTTTTCAGTTAGGAAAACTATTCGATGTTCATCCTAGTGATTTACACTACCCTTCATCCCAAATTTCATCAGTGCAGTCGAATTGTCGTCACAATGTTATGGGCTAAACTCTAGAGAAAAAACTCTGGTGTATTTTCAACACAATCACAAAACATTCATTTTGATCAAGGGAATAAGGAACTTATTCCATGGAAAATATGTTTTTTTTTGCCGTCAATGAATCATGCCTATTTTATTTTATTCTGTTCAAGAGGATGGTTTATATGTACCTATAATACATGCATAATTGTGCACTACATTAGTATCTACAAAAGGTTGTAGGCAGTCAAGGGCAGCGTCCCCGGAGTTTCCGCCGAATCTCTCTCCTCTCTCGGATACTGATGAACATTCAACGCGACAAACTCCGCCGAACAGTCGGCGTGGTCGCTGGACGTTGCTCTCTAAATAAACGCCAATTACAATATTGGTGTTACAGACAGTTCTCTATACCGAGATTGCATAGAGGTAAAAGAAACGACCGCGCACTTACTGTTACGGCACATAGTACTTTAATATTGTATCGAATACTCACTAGTTCTCCTTGATGAAAGCCTGCAGCGAGTATTTGGCAACGTCTCCCTTGTATACGACCGACGATTCTTCAAACTTGTTCTCCAGCTTCTTGGGACGGTACAGCACCACATTGTCCCTGAAAACAAAACAAGCAACTATAATACATACACACAAACGTAATTTTTTTTAAGATAAATAGGTATATAAAACGGATAGTTATTTGGCGTAATACCGGATATTCGGCAAACTGTAAGGCTGAATATGAAAAAAGTATTTAAGAATTCTATCAGTTAACTGGTTCCCATAGTACAAGCTTTGCTTAGTTTGGGGTATGATAGATTCCAGTGGCCGGAGTATTTGCCTGTTGTCACGGCAAACGTTACGAAATAGAAACTACGTATGCCACTGCACGATTTTGAGCGTATTCGGATGGCATCGTGATTAGCGAAGCCAATTGTTTACTCGCTGTACCTACTTATTATTGGCTTGGCTCAATCAGTTTGCTCCGTATTATTTACTTGTCGATTGATTTAAAATATAAAGAAAACTGTTGTAACAAGAATAGAACAAAACAGACAAAAAAGTCGCCTATTTGGGAGTATTTTGACATCAACACGGAAAGATCCAAATTTATCAAGGAAGGAAAATTCATAGTGACTGAATTTCATATTTTCTCAAAAAGCAATTATCCTACAATTCCATTATGTAGTAGTTTCGTTGCAGTTTATTCATAAAAAATAGTAGTTTTAAAAAATCCGGCATCCGGTCGGTTATTGCGTTACTATCTGGTATTCGGCCGGATACCGGATAGTTAATGGATATTCGTTCCTTTGTTAATATACCCTACAAATTTAATATGTGCAGTCAAACTTTTATCTGTAGGTACACTGTACTTTCATATTACAACTAATACAATATCAAGAGAGGATCTCATTTATTTGATTTGTATAGTCCGGTATAAGAGTTGGAAGTGACTAATTAAAATAAACAGTCATAAGAACATTTGTGTCAATTTCAGAGACAATGGTAATATAAGGGGTCAAAGATGATAAGTTGTTATGTGGGGCGTTCTACTTTTCTACCGACAATCTGAGTGATAAATTTTTAGATTTCAAAAAAAAATAAAAGTGTAATTCTTTAAAAAAATGTATTTTTAAATTATTGTCCAGTTATCGAAGATTTCAGATATGTATAGTGCATCGAAGTTTTGTTTTTTACCTTTTATTTATTTTAAGTTTTATCGGAATAGTTAGAAAAAATAAACACCTCTGTCACAAACTAATTTATTTATTAATTATTATGTAAAATCAAATTTACAGTTTTTTTTAACTTGGCTTACTAGAATACAAGCATTTATTATTATCGAACACGATTTATCCCAATTCTTGTTACAAACATAATATAAAAAATTACATTTGATACCACTCTGTCACATTTTTGCTTATTAAGACAACAAACTTTGAAATATTTTGCAAATAATTGAAATAAACATAGCTGAAATTCTGTAACTACCTTTTATGGTCAGTATATAATAATATAATACGTTATTTTAGTGTATATGTTTTCAGTAAACTGAACATATGCTGCTTTAATGCTTAATTACAAGGGGGACAAAATTGTGATAGAGTATGACAGAAAGGTAGATATTAATAGGCCAACATTTAAACTTAATGTTTAAGGTTTTGAAAGTTTTTAAAAAGGATAACAAAACATAATGCTTCTCTTACAATGCTACATAAGATATTATTTCTTGGTATAATCATTATTTGGTGCACGTAAAATCAGACTAATCTTCTCTTTTCTCTTATTCTACTTTTCAAATACTTCTATAACACGCCTTCCTCTTTTAACCGTAATCATTTTTATCAAGTTTTCAAACATCACATCTGATACATCTGATTTTACTAATTTAAAGATTTTGTCAGGGTCAACAACAGTTTTATAAAATATCACCTGAACATCTCCACCTTCATCTACACAACTTTTTTCAACTCCTGAGTAGGTGTACTCGAGTTAGTTTTTACTGGGTACTTTTACTGACATAATACCATTTTTTATTAATACTGGGTCTCCAGATAGGTCACATGAAGCACCTGGTTTTATGTGCACAGGTTTTTTCTGATTAACGTGAGGCTGATCATCTTCATCTTCTGAAGTAGTAATACTACTTCAGAAGATGAAGATGATACAATGTTATACAGCAGTCTCATAAAATCTCTTTGTAGGAGCTCTAATTATTATGTTGTTTATTTATATCAGCCAATGGTTCTTTTTAATCTGAGGTTGGGCTTAACTACCTAGCTTGCTTTATTTTTATAAAGAGCAACTTTCATAAACGTAATATTTGTTGTGCAGCATTTTTTTATTTCCAAAGTCTCTTGAAACTGTTGAAGTTTTAGTCCCGAACGGTAAATTGTTGTGTCTTGTAGGAAAGGATAGGATTGTTGTGTCTTGTAGGAAAGGATAGGATTGTTTTGAAGCAATGTTTCATTTTGTTTTTGTCTTTAATGTTTTTGTAATGTTCCTTAATGGCATTTGTCAAAATACTATATGTATTTTCGTTTTTCTTCTTTATTCGGCGCTTTTAAATTTATCTTAATTTTTTGGTTTGGTTATATTATGTAATAAGCTGTCTTCTTTAATTTTTTTGGCGATGAAGTCTTTTCTTGTATTTTCGTATTTTTTCTGTAATTATTTTACATGGCCTTGAAGTTTCATATTTTGCCTATAAATTTTCGATCTGTCTCGGCTAACTTTTTCTCTTCCCTTTGCTCTAGCAGCGGATGAGGTTGGAGTTAGTGAACGAGATCTAGGACTTAAAGGAGTAACCTGGGGTTTGAAGGAACGGGTGTGGAAGTCGGAGTATTCATTAGAACGTTCTGCAAAGCTTTCTGTTGTTCTCTTCTTGTTTCTAACTTGCCATTTTCTTTTCATTTGTCTGTGTACTCTTGGTGTCATATCTTTGACTAGCTTTTTGCAAGCATGGTATCTTTCTAAGTCTTATCATTTCACTTCTGCGACTTTTTCGGGGTCCTGTTTCCTTTTTTCACGACAACGTCACTGCTTTTCCGTCGCAGATAACGCTATTATTTAATTACCTTGATGATAATACCTTAAATGAATAAAATAATTGATAATGTAATATATAGAATACAAAAAATATCAATTAACTATTGTGAAAATCAATTAAGGCAAAGTTTCTGACAAAAAATACCACTCCGTCACGAGCTATACTACTCCCGTCACAGCTATTTTGTGACAGAGGTGCCTCGTGACAGAGGTGTAAAATAACAGTGTTCGAGGATTTCAACGTTCATAAAATTACAAATTGTTCGTAAAAGTGAGTAAATACGACAGATATACTGGGAAATAATAATATTACGTAAATAAATGGGAATTACAATAATATTTTAAAGTAGTAACTTACGTGACAGAGCGGTCGCCGAATAAACACACGCACCTCTGGTTCACTACCTGCGGGCGCCTAACTCAGCTCGCTCCCGGGTGAGGCCTCAAGGCTTAAAGCCAAGAGGAGAAGGAAACCGTGCTGTTGTTTAGTGTTGAAGATCAAACAGCTAAGGTACGTTTTTTGTTTTGCGAAATGCGTGACGGAAGATAGCAAGAAAAAACATATACAGCCGTACCCAAGGATAAAATATTTTTTTGCTTAATAGTATGAACCTTTACGTTTATTATATTTTTATTAATCTAAAGATAATATTTCAGCATTTCAATAAATAGTTTTATATTATAGGGTCCCATATGATTTTTTTAAGCGACATCATTTTGTAACATTAGGCAGCGTAAAGGGACACATTTTATTTGTATGTAAAACACCTCTGTCACACGTTTCGAATACTATGTCACAATAATTTTGTAAAAAGCAAAAACAATAAAAACGGGATTTTAGTATTATTATAATGACTATATGGTCCAAAAAATCTTGTGACAATAAAATTTGAGAAACTGCAATTTAGGACGGATACAGAATTTTTTTCCTGAGGAGACACGTCATTGTCGGTAGAAAAGTAGAACGCCCCATGTAAGAATTGTAACTATGTCTCAACTATAATTGTAATACTTTTTACAAGCGTTTTCTCAAGTGTGTGTGTACATATGTGATACATATATTATTTGATGTCAAATGAAAATAGGTATTCCAGATATCTGATAAAGAAACGTGAGAAATTGTAGTGTTGAGCAAAAAGTTTTAATGCATAGTTGCTAAAACTTTAATTTAACCCCTACGTCTTTGTCTACATTTTTATTCATGTGTTAACACACTTGTTTTGTTCAGAAATGCTTATCTTATCTTGGTTCTGGAAAAACCAGTTCCGTAATGTGAACCTATCCAGTTAAATTGTAATCAGCTATATTAAAGAAATTGGTTTGTATCCAATAAAGTGAAATGAAAAGTGCAAAATTAAAGTGGTTTAAACATGTTGTGATAAAAAACAGACGGCTTTGTTGGTTCACTGCTAGTAGCTGCTTTAAGAGCTGTAGGGTGTGGATTCAATTTCCACCAAGGACAAACATTTTGTGGTATAAACAAATTACTTTTATGCCGTCATTAGATCCAGGGTAGCTTCCTTCTGGAATGGGTTGATACATTCGAAGAATAGCATCTTGCAAGGCCTGAGTGATTGCAACAAAAGTCCAATTTTAAAAAGGCAGAGGAAAGTGCACCAGAGTCCGAATCTTAGATAAAATAAGTTTATCTGTGATTTTAAATTAAGTAACATAGCTAATTGTAAATTTAAAATTTTAATTTTATATGGGATTATTTTTATGCGTGCAATAAGGACAAATGTCTGTTCTGTGTCTATTGTAAGTATACAAAAAAAGTAAGTATTCTATCAGTTATCTGACTTCCATAGTACAAGCTTTGCTTAGATTGGGGTCAGATGGCGCTGTGTGTAATTTCCTATGATATTTATTTACAATAAAAAACGTCAATAGGTGGAAGGATTTGTTGTGGAAACAGTATTAAACCAGTGTGAAACTACGGAAAATTGTATTAATCAATCATGCAATATTCAGGTCTTATAACAAGGCTTATCCGTATACCGTCATGGTCGATTTCATAAAAGTAACAAACAGTAGCAACTATAACATAAACTGTGATAAAATGGTTATGCATAATTTTTACTAGTTATTATTTCCAAAGGCATCGATAATTGTATGATTTGCTTGACAACAGGACAAATGGCGTGAATGATTGTTATGTTTCCATACAAGCTGAACCTGTGGGTTTACACGTGTTTTCGGGGGCATATTAATTTATTTCATAAATGTAAATAATAATAATAAATATCGTAGGACATTACACACAGCGCCATCTGACCCCAAACTAAGCAAAGTGTTACTAACATGTCAAAATGAAATAAAGTAAGTAGATTAAAAGCAACTTATTAGTTAATAAAAAGCATAAGCCATCTGAATTCCGAATTGCATACAAGAAGATAATGCCTGGAAGACATCGCTTTTAGCGATAAGGTCGCCAGACGTTACACCTGTTAATTAAGTTTATTTCTTCTGTATTATATTATTTTTAGAAGGAAAACATCGTGAGGAAACCATAGCATGGTGTTAGAATACTTTCTAGTACTCGGCTGGCTAGCTACCACCCTCAAGTTGAAAATCTACCTACAAGCATTTAACAGTTTAATTCCAGGCAAGGTGTGCTTTACCATCTTCGATCACACCGTCACTTAACATCAAGTGAGCTGTGGTCAAATACCTAGCATGTTAATCATAAAAAAAATCTCTATTTAGCTGCCTCCTCAAAAATAATAAATTTCCTAGGATTAAATCTTTGTAGCAATTCCTGTACTTATACAAAGTAAATATACTCTATACAGAAATATTAAACAACGACAATATTTTTTGTTATCAATAGATTATAATAGTAATTCAAAAAGCTGAATAAACAACATAATCAGCCAACCATTTGGTCGGCTATTACTGTTAAAATTTACTAATTAAGTAACAAATGTTGACATTGAATTTAACAACTTTCAATTTGATCAATTCATTTATTTGATATCAGCCTGAATTTTTACTACAGAAACTACTATTACTACTGAGTACTACTATAATACTACTGCGTGTACAATATATATCATTAGTATGTAGAAACGAAACTTAGCATTTAAAAGTATTGCCGTGCGGGTGCTGAAGTAACGCAATGGCCCTAGGGACCTGACATTCCACATGGCAATACCATTAAATACCATTATGTAAAGTGAAATAATTTGTAGTGATGATAGCTCAGTGGTTAGCACAGTTAGTTCACAAAGCTTTTGTTGGATTCAAATCCCAACAATGAGCTTGAGCTGCTGGTGATGCAATGTTTTCCACATTGTAAGGAACTTGTGAAGGACATGTTGAAATTCTTTCACCAAGTACCTAACAGTTGTGTTGTGGCAGCCTCACTTGAGAACCAGTTCCATTCCAGGCTAGGTGTGCCTACCATTTTCGATCACACTGTCACTAAACATCACGCGAGCTGTGGGCAAACACCTAGCCTGTCAACTATAAAAAAAAAACATTAAACTACTTAATATTTCAATTTAAATAAAACTTGCATTACTAATTGGAAATATGATTGATTCCAGTTGTTTTTAAAGAAATCAAATATAAGTTTTCATACATTTCACTAAAAAGCAATTTATTTTTATTTTGGCTGTCATTTTGCTTTTTATTAAAGTTAAGACTAATAGTATTTTTATGGGTATGGGCATCTAAAAAAACTATCTTTATAAACTTAATATTTGTTACATACCAGTTATAATGAATACCTATCTATGTAATAATTTGACACAATGCTTTATTTCCTCCATAAAACATGTTCAAAGCTGATTATCACATGAACCAGTCACGCAAATTTTATTCCTATAGATACTGATATATGAGTGAAGATATGGAAATAATTTCATACCAACCTTGTAACAGTATGCAGTAAAATGTTATAAAACCTTCAAACTTACCTAAAGCTCAGGATACCCCCAAGAAGTAGTGATTGTAATATCTTTTATAAATAAAAGTTAGAATCTAGTTATATTCCATTTGGTAAATATTTCACTGAAACTTGTAATTTTTTTAATGACTACCAAATTTTTAATACATTGTTCTTAAATTGCCAATAAGTTATTTTTTGACTAGTGTATCTGCAATGGCATTGACAATTAAGCATTATTGTTACATTACAGATTACCATGACTTGTAAATAAGTGTTCAAGTTGACTTTTCTAAATAAATCAGTTTAGATTGGACACCTTTAACCATATAGTAACAACCATAATTATACAGTGGGTTATTATAATATTCTTAAGACTGGCCACTGATCCACATACAAAGGGATTTTCTCATACTTAGCCTTCTCTGGAATCTGATTTCTAGCTTGTGTGGCCACTTAGCATCAAAAAGTTTACTAGTTCTACCTTGTTCTACTCTCATAAGCCAAACTGGATATGGCCCCTCAGAAGTACAAAAGAAACTTACTTGTACTTAGCCTTGTCCAAGACCTCCTTGGCTGAAGTGTGTGCAAAAGTGACTTCCTCGCGCATTTTATCTGTAGTCTTCAGGAACTCTCCCTTCAGATCAGTCTCCTTTTCGAAGAAGCCAATAACAACCACATCATCCTTAGCCAGGAATGCTTCATAATCGGCAACAGTGAGCAGCTCCTTGGAGGAAGGTCCAACTTGGGCGCGCATATACTTGACTATGCCGTCTGTGGATAGAGATACTCCATGTAACAGTCCACAGAGGCATATTGTTTTATAGAAAAACACTCAGCCCTAATTTGGTTCAAGATTTGAATAATAATTTATTGTGTAAATATAACCCTCAAAGAAAAATAACAATCCTTTTTTCCTACCCTGACCCTTGAAAAATAGGTGTTTTCATACAGGCTGATTGTACTGATACCTAGTCACTCATCAAAAGATTTAGAGATTAGGTACTTTTAATCATATATAAAAAATAAAACTTACACATAGTAAATGAAAACAAATAGAGATATAACTAATAAAATAGTTTTATAAACAAATTCAGTCTACCCTCAAGTTGGATGTCAAGTCAATGTTGTTGTCTCAAGTTGGTTGATCAACTACAATTATTATTACTAAACTGATGACATGGCGTTTCACTTACGTGATTCTCTGGGTCCATTATATTCTTGAGACACTTCTCCATTTCTAAAGATCTTCAAAGTGGGATATCCAGAAACTCCAAACTTTTCACAGGTACTCTTGCCGCCTTCAGTACAGTCTACTTTGGCAAGGACTACCGGATTGTCGTCATTTTTCAGCACGCCGGCCGCAACCCCGAACTCTGGTTTTAGTCTTTTACAATGACCGCACCTATAAAATTCACAATGTAACACGATAGTAAAGCTCATTAGCTGCGCGTGTAAAAGCGGGTACTCGTAGAAAAATATGAATGGCTTACCATGGTGCGTAAAACATGACTAGAGCAGTATCATACGAGGCTATAGAGGATGCCCAATCCGAATCGGTGAGATCGACAACATCTTCCTCAGCAGCTCTACACAAATAAATTACGCCTAGAAGTAATACAATTTTTAGTGACCCTAACATTTTTATTTGTGGTTTCCGTCGTAGCCGTGCGCAATTCTTCACCGCTGATCTCAAGATGAAAGCGTTAGAAGAAAGGACAAGAACCGGAAAAATACACGTATGATGAAGCCGGATTTGACAGGTACCGGCACAGCGTTGGCCGTTTCTCATTGGTCGAAAAAGGATGCGTTCATAAAATAATTAACCTGAGGGTGCAGCCCAAAATATTTCTATGACGCTAACAGCACTAGCGTTGCTAAAAAGAATCAACTATTTATTTTCTTTTTTGTCTTTGAGATTGTGTTTATTCTCATTTGCAATGTTGCAGTGGGCGCTAGTGGTAAATTTCGCATGTTTTTCAGATGTTGAATACAGATGATATTATTTATAATGACAATTATTGTACAATACTCTCAGCCATGTTTATCATGATAAGGATAAAATATGCTTAGAACACAAGCCGTTTGTATTAAGCTACGATACTACGATTTTTTTGTGAACGTAACGATTTACTAACATACAAAAATAAACGCTAACATAGCAGCATACAGTTTTTAATTGCAAAATTATGATGAAAACTCTGCCGATGACAGCTAGCAATAGTGAGTTGCTAGTAAATTTAAAAATTTATACTACGGACACTTTTATTAAGCTGAAAATATCCCCTTTCAGCTCGATACTCATCACCATGAACAATTTTACTAGAGGCACAACTATTTCATTTTACAAACAAACTAATTAAACTATTTACGAAAATAAATCCGTTTTCTTTTCTTCCTCTTGCTTTTGGTGTCACACACATGTTGTACATTTACCAATGTCAAGTGTTAGACATTTTCAAGTATTTAATGAAAATCAAGTTTAATAAGTTTAAATCACAGTTAAAGTCATACAAAGTAAATATTGTTCGAGTCCGATCATGCCCTACTAAAGTAGTAGTGATTTTACTTCAAACTTCAACAGAGTTTTGGAAACAACACGAAAATGTATGTTTTATGTTATATCACACTCGTACTCGTACGTAAACACGTACGTAATTAGCCATAATATAGTAAACAAACCCTTTTTGCATTTATAAACACAAGGTTTGGAAAATAATATATTGTGGTGACACGACCTTTTCACATTCCCGCAATGACTCATCTGTCTACATTAACTGGGCCTATGTCGTGCTAGGTTGATATTGTAACCAAACACAAATAATGCACTAATTTCGCATGCTTTCAATATGAGATACAGGAACTATTCGACAACCTTACATATATTAAATGTAAACATACTAAATACTTTTAACGTAAAATCTATTTTTATTAGACCTATAGCTAATCTATTTACCTAACCAGTATTATTTTTTTCTTCTATTTAGTAGAAGTACTTCAAGTCAGGCAACATTAGGGGCGAAAGAAGCTTTTTGTCAGTTGGCTTCGCTGTCAAACGAAAAATGGCAGCAACGAGTGTTGTCGTTCTTGATAGGGGCAACAATACAACTTGTACCGTAAATCTTTTCGGTAAGTACAGTTTTGGTGTTACAAAAAATCTAGAATCAGTAAATTCTTAACAAAATAAGGAGATTTCACATAATGTCAGAAATTATTGGACTTAGCCTAACCTTCCGTCTTTATTTATTTTTGAACACCGACGCGCGAACTTAAAAAGTACTCAAGTGTTTAGAAAATTAAGTATTTATGAGGGCTTGTATAATAAACAGTGCTAAAATTGACCGTGTGTGAATGTTAAAATGCGGATGTTGAAGTGTTAGTTTCGTGGTTAGACGAGAGCCTGCGAGTTTTTTTTTCTGAATGAATAGAATAAGTTGTCTGCGGCTGCTGTGACCTTGGCTGTTGGATTGTAGGAAGTAAATTGTAGATACTTGCTTTTAAATTGTAGGTTGGTATTTGATGTACTACTCACAAAAAGTTATAAGTCATAGTCAGTCAATATTAATTAATTCCAATGTGTTTGAAAATTGCTAAGTTAAACACTTTATTAAATTTGTGAACAAGAATAGATATAAGATATACCTTATTATCAGACAAATAAAGGTGTATTATTCATGTAGAGACTGCTTCACATAATATAAAATAGTTCAGAAATAAAACTATTCGCTAGTAATTTGCTACCCCTCTTAGATATTGGTATTTTTTAAATTGGTTCTCTAAACTGACCATTGTATTTATGAAACACTAAACAAAACATGGGCAATGAACACCAACCTTCTTGAAGTAAACCATGCATCCTTGTGTATCACAGTAAAAATCTGATTCTGCAGTTTAAACTACACTATTTGATTTAGAAATTAAATAATTATAAAATATATTTCTATCTACAAAGTTATTTCTTTCACCTCCACTGTTTAATTTCTCATCATAGAAAAATTTCAATAATATTATGATATGGTTTAAGGAGGGTAAATTTAATAAATGTTTTCATGAAAAATAAATATACCTACCTAGTTAAAATGGGGTGTTTAAAATAATTTTGTAGATTGTTTTTGTATTCATTTCAAGGAGATCTAACTACTTACCTATTTAGAAGTTAATAACCATCATCTTACAGTCCATATACTTAATTCTCATCTGTGTAGTATTCATTCAAAAAAACTGCAGCTAGCGAAATTACTCGGCTGTTAAGACTAACCATCGAAAGTCCCAAAGTAATGAGCACTAAAGCAGCGATGCCCTGTTTGTTACTCAAAGTTCTGTGTATCGCTGTAATGGTCATGGACAGGCGTTATCTCTTACCATCAGGAGAGCGTCTCGTTCGTCTCATTATTTGTCACATAAAAAAAAAAAAAAAAAAAATATATATATACATATTTTAGTTACTTTTGTCCCAACACATTATTCCTCTCATAATTTTTTGACATTTACTGTTTATCTCAAATCTTTCTTATTTCCATTATTACACTAAGTTATTAGTTGAGAAAAATATGTTTTAAATTTGTTGAAATAGTACACAATATTCATAATCCAATTCATTTTGTAACAGCAATTTTAACCAAATGAATACCTAGCAGCTTAGGTACCACAGTAAAAATTGTTTTACATAAAACCAAATTTATTTAGTTTATGCATGTGAAAAAAAATGTATCTGCTTGAACAAGAATATTTTTAAATGAATTTCTGAAACAAAATATATTAATTTTGGTTAGGCTAGTTAGGATAGGAACATGGACATTGGACAGTGAAGTTGAGCGTCAATATGCATTTAAAGGTTGTCCCTTAATTAAACCTACATCTGAATCATAAGTCTTAGGCACTATACAAGTTCCCGTTCCTACAACATGATGGACAAGGCAATACAATTGGATGCTAAGAAGTTTCGTCTTAAACCAAAGTTCATAGATAAATAATTTAATAAATTAATAAAATATTTTTGGGTAGTGCCAGATTTATCCTATTAGGATTCGGTCCATACCTTCATTTTTCTATTAAATTCTTGATTAAAAATAATTGTTAAGTAACCCCATAGAACACGCAATTTTCTATTATACATTGTTTTATTAATAAATTATCAATAAATATGAGCTTTGCAAATATAGCTACTCGTTGGCCAAATATTCTAAACTGCTAACTCTGTTCTTGCTTAAGTTGACTATTTGGTATCAAATGTAAGTGAAAAAAATAACGCATATAATCGTCAAACACGCTAACTGCTCAGTTAGCATATTTGACGATTATATGCGTTATTTTTTTCACTTACACTTGATACCAAACAGTCAACTTAGGCAAGAATGGAGTTAGCAGTTTAGAATATTTAGCCGACGTACTATAGGAAACATTTCAGACTAACAACACTGTTTCCGGTAACTTAAGTCAGTCAAATGTATCAATGTCATACAGATAATTTTTTTTTCACATTACAATTTACATACACATCTGGCTAAGTTGATTAAAAAAATTATGTAGATACGTAATTAGTTTTTTTAATTACGAGAGGTTTATCTTGGGTCATGATTATTATTTCAATTCAACAATTTTCAAGATTTGAGGACTGTCTGGCTTCCAATCTGAAAGTCTTAGATTCGAATCCTACAGCACTCTCCACTGTCTTTTCCAAGTTATGTGTGTAGTGCCGATGACTTCAAACGGTGAAGGAAATCATCGTGAGAAAACTTACATATCTGAGAGTTTAAAGAAAAAAAGGAAGATAGCCTTGGCCAGCGTGGTGGACGGCCTTACCCTTCTCAAACTGGGAAGAGACCCGCGCCCAGCTGTGGGATAGTTTATTATAACAGAACTGATTCCGATCTATAACCAAGACAACCAAACATAAAAAAATTGTCTTGTTTTTTTCCATAAAAGTTTTAAGTAACTTTATTTTTGGAACAAGGAACATAGCCTATAAAACCTGAAGTTAATTTTTTATGTGAAATCGAATCGAATGTAAAGTTAAGTATTATAATTATGAATATTCTTTCACAGGTGCGACAGTGGTATCATGGCGAGTAAACAATCAAGAACAGTTATTTGTAAGGTAAGTCATTACTCGTGTTTAGTGCGCATGTTACAAACTTGTTTCTCCCCCTATTTGGGTAATTCTCACCCCCATAGTCTTTTTTAGATAGGCAGGTACGTAACGATGTACTATACCTCATTGGCCAGGCGTATAAAACTCGCCGAGAAAGAATTTACGAGAGAAAGAAAAAAATTATATTGATAAAAAGTATGTTGTTCTGGCTAATTAGCTATTGATCGAGCAGATTTCATGTCGGTTGCAACATAAAGCTTCTTATCTATATTGGACCTATAACATTTGCCGCGATCTCTGAGATCATCAATGATGCCGCCGCCACTTCGGTAAAATTTTACGTAGTTACTTAAATTTTTTGCAGCAATGATAGCTTAGTGGTTAGCGCACTCATATGATACGCCGAAAGCCGTGAATTCAGACCCTAACAATGGAATTGAGCTGCCGGTAAAAGAAAACATCGTGAGGAAACCGTAACGTGGTGGTAGGATATTTTCTAGTACTCGGCTGGCAAGCTACCACCTTTAAGTTGATAATCTACCGCCAAGCACCTAACGGTGTGTTCCGGTAGCCTCACTTGTGAGCCAATTCCAGCTAAGTGTGTTTTACCATATTTGACTATACTTAACACCAGGTGATCAGTGGCCTACACACATAAACTGTCAAAAAAAAGTTCTATAACTTGGTAATGCTGCCTTTCTATGAAGATAACAGTGTCTTTTAAAGGGGTATCCATGAGGTTCGACGGATCTATTACACAATCCGATGTTTTATTAACCATTCTCTGATCAGGAAGGTGTAATATCAGTAAGAGAGCCGATACGCGAACAAGTGATCCCGCCCACCTGACTAGATTCACTAAAGGGATTTACCGAATTTTTGGTTTACGCTTGAAAACAGCTTTGTAACCCTAACATTTGCAATGGTTCTGCCATGGTTCATCTATCTATACTATTATAAAGAGGAATGATTTGATTGTTTGTTTTTTGTAATGAATAAGTTCCGAAACTACTGGACCGATTTCAAAAATTCTTTCACCGTTAAGAAGCTACACTATCCCCGGGTGACATAGGCTACTTTTTATCCCTGTACTCCCACGAGAACGGGAACTACGCGGGTGAAACCGCGACGCGTCCGCTTGTCATGGATAAATCTAAAGTTACAAAATGTAGAAAAAATCATTCCATCGTTACGTCATAGGTCTCGTTTACACACCGCAGCGTTTCATCGATTAACTAGTCTGTTCAAAACGCTAGCTCATTTCCGTCACATTTACCCCATGATTAGTAGGTACATGACATGGTATATATAGTTCTTGATAGTTAGCTCCAGGCTGGAGCCTCCAGCGTTCCAAATTAAGGTTCTAACACCCGGTATCAATGAGTAATTTGTTTGTTCCTTTCCACACCTTAACAGATCAATCTCACGAAGTAACGTCGAAGAGTGAGATACCTTTTTAATTCGTAAAATGTACCTACGATTGTTAATCTTGCTATATCCATGCTGGTGAAACCGCAAAATCATTTTTATAGATACCGCCATTTGCTGACGCGACGATTATGCTAAAATTGCTAAAAGCATTATTATCACGCTATTTTTATAACATTCTCCGTACCACCAATTATTTATTATTCTAAATGCAATAAACCTAACATAACTTTAAAATTACATAATATTGAATGTTTTACCTATCTATCGGCTTTAGCCGCACACAGCGATAATTCAAGCGTCGTTTAGTAATTTCCATCGAGTTATTAAATCATGTTTGACACAATGTTATTACAGCTCGGTGTGGGTAATTATATTTACATTAATTACTTGCGGCATTAGTATTTGCATTGGTAAATAATTCCCTCTTGGGACGACGTTGGCAGAGTGATTATTCACATCCCTCTTAAAGTCATTTCAGCTGTCTCGCTCACACGTCTGTACGTTCTTATAGTTAAAGTGGGAGCATCAAAAACATCTATCTATACTATTATAAAGAGAAAAGATTTCAAAAATTATTTCACCGTTGGGAAGCTACACATCTCCAGGTGACGTAGGCTACTTTTATTGCTGTCTTCCCACGGGAATGGGAACTACGCGGGTGAAATAGCGAGGCGTCCGCTAGTTTATTATAAATGTAGAAATTTTAATTTTGACACTTTCATTTGGCGCAACAGTTCGAAAAAAGCGTTCTACTAACTCAACGGTGCTTATCCTCAAGTTCGTACAATGTACAACATTAATAAATACCAAATACTTAGGTCATTGCTAGAGCAGACCATGACGTGTCTAATAATACACTCAATTTCCACTTCCTGTGGTATTTACACGGTTTTATTTGGCATAATTACTTATTCATATATAAGTATCTGGAAAGGTTGGGTTTTTCCAGATAATACTTAGTGTGAGCTTGTAGCACGGTTCGCCTGTAGTAAATGTATACGTTAATAACTTCATCCTACTAATATTATAAATGCGAAAGTTTGGATGGATAGATGTTTGTTACTTTTTCACGCAAAACCTACTGAACGGATTTGGATGAAATTTGGTATGGAGGTAACTTAGACCCTGGATTAGCACATAGGCTACCTTTTATCCCGAAAACGAGTAGCAGTAGCAGAAGCCCGAGTAGCACCGCGGGGCGCAGCTAGTTATATATAAATATCACTACTTTTTATAGATATATTAGTAGTAAATTATAAAAAAATTGAAAAAAAATGATTTCCTAAGCCTAAAAATTTCTTCGAAACACATAAGAACGCATATAAATGGTTGATAACTGGACGCGTTTTTATTTATATTTTATCTTTTAACTAGTTCTTTGTTCTGAAGCTTCCCTTTATTTTAGAAATATTCTCGATTTTCATTGTTTTAAATACTTATTTTCGGCAGTCGGTTCTAGTTCGGGCTATGGGAACATCAATTAGCATTAGGCATCTTAAAGCATATATGAGCGTGAAAAAAGTTACAGGGTCTGGGCTTTCTTCTTTGGTTAGTTTATGTCGAAATAGTGAAACAGTATCCAAAGTAAAATAAAAATATAACATTTGCATGTTTCTGTTTCTTTTGAGCTCGTAACCCCCAAAAACCCGGGCGTCCCCGGGTGTATCCGCGTACAGACGACAGTCTTCCACTAATGCGACACGCTCGACTTGAGATTTTGGCACCGACATAATATCTGCCAGCTCCCCAGATCACACCTCCCATAATGATTTTGCCGTAATGCCATGTATAAAGACTGCAAATTGTACAAGATAAGCACAGATTTCAGTAAGGCCTCTACACAGTATAAAACAAAGTAGCTTCCCGCCGTCTGTAGGCTTAGATCTTTTAAACTACGCAACGGATTTTAATGCGGTTGCCTTGATTCAAGAGGAAGGTTTATATGTATAATACATGCATATGCACCACATTAGTATCTACATTGCACCTGTGCGAAGCCGGGGCGGGTCGCTAGTGTCCTTATAATAGCGTGCTAGATGGTTGGAAATCTTACCTGAAATTGTTATCCTTTCAAAAATTTCAGCAGCGACAAAATATTATAGTCCTTATAAGTTTTTTTTACTGCAATATAGTATTAATACGTATATGGAAAAATATAACTCTGTATCTAAATTCTAAATAGGTAGGTAGGTTCACTCTGTATTTTATATGCAATGTAATATTTGACAACAACTTTTATACATTAACTATTGTTAACAAAAAAAAAGATTATACGACTATAATAAATGTATTCCTAGGCGATATGGTCGCTCAGCGACAAAGCCAAAATTAAATTAAAAAAAAAAAAAAAAAAAATTAGTAGGTATATAAGGTATATTGTACATTCGTGTCATATACAAAACCATCTCATCACATCGGTTACTTTTGATTTGATCTTCGTTTGGAATTCGCCATATGCGCGAAAATTTTTAGACCGTGGTAACACGTGATATGGATTTACATCGGTCCAGAATCTCAAGGTAACACTGATCTGTAGGTATTTAGGACAAAATAAAATCGCTACAATCGTTAACTTTTGCTACTTCCTTTAAAAATCTTTACTCTATACTAGGTTAGGTTAGCTTCTGTTTCTGGAACTAATAGGAAATTCATTTAAATGTTTCAGTCACGAGGTGTAAGACAATGGTGTGCCATGGTCTTCCACATCCGCCTGTTAATTGAATACAATGGCTTGTACGATTATCTATTTCCCATTTATGTGCATATTGATTTACCCATCAACCTTGCTGAGAAAAAGCCAATTACTTTGGAAGTTGAATTCCCTCTACACTTAGCTTCTGTTTTACTGTTTTCTGTTTTACAGTACTTGCCTACATTTCTTGAATATGTATCATGCATACAAGTTTTACTTACGAGACTACTTTACTTCTTGTCTACACATAATTAATTAAATATTTTTCACATTCAAAGTGTCAAAATAGGCCAAAAATGTAAATAATAATGTACTATAATTACCAGTGTACATATCTCCTGGAGCTATGGAGAGGGCTATGCTCGGAGTTTCCCTACGAGATCGAATCAGAAATGAGGAGATCCGTATACGAACTAAAGTAACCGACATAGCCCAGAGAATCAGCAAGTTGAAGTGGCAATGGGCAGGGCACATTGCACGCAGAGCTGATGGCCGATGGGGCTGTAAAGTTCTGGAGTGGAGACCACGAACCGGCGAGGGCGACCTAATAAAGACCGCAGGAACGCGCTGGATGCGAGCCGCTTCCAGCTGGTCTTTGTGGAAGTTAATGGGGGAGGCCTATGTCCAGCAGTGGACGTTTTACGGCTGAAATGATGATGATGATATCTCCTAGCAGTCAAAATAATGTGGTATAAAATGGCTTCAAGATAATCGTTTGCTGTAGAATAGTATATATGCTATAGTTAATACAGCGTTTTTCTAAGATTAGGCTTTATTACACGTAAGATAGCTACATATTGCAGAGACTATTAGGTGTTGTCGAATAAGCAGGTCTACAAACGTGAATGTTGAATGGTCTAGACAAGACGTTTTTGTTTTTTCTTTAGCTTTAGAACTTTGTTATTTGCATATGCGTGCTAATTATATCAGAGTAGTGTAATATAAACTACTGACTGATACAATATGTGAGATCAAGGTCTTCCTTGACATAGAAAGTCCCTTTTGCGGTTTTCCATCTAAGGGTTAACTTGATGAAATCTTTTGAGCGTTGCGTAATATCTGATCGATGATACAAGACTCCCGAATCCACTTAGGTTCGATTACTTTTTCACAAATTTTGACACGTTATTGAAACTTTCTTTTTCATAACTTTTGTAAGGAGGTTCCAAGTGATAATATTATTTCTGACGATTAAATAGAAATCAATTTTGTGATGTGGCGCGTATTGTTGCGGATGCAATTTGGCGCGACGACAAAAACTCGTCTCCTCGCGGACGCCCCTAACAAACGACCGAGTGCCGCTAATGATTCTAGCTCTATACTACCTACCGTCTATAGATATCTGTTCAGTCAGTTGCGTATCTAAATGCTTAGCTATTTTCTTCTACTGTACCTTTTTAACTTAGCTTGTAGTGTTAGGACACTTGAAAAACTTCTATTTAACGGTTAAATATCTGGCAACGGTGTGAACTGAACCCAGTACATCCCCTATAGATGTGCAATATATCTAGTGACACGACCAGGTATGTTATATTATTATATCTTACAATGTAACTGACACTAAATCATAGATAAAACGAAACAAAAGAAAGAAAATTGTTACAAAAAGAAACAAACGAGAGACAAACTGTTACAAAATTGGGGCTCACCTCAACTTAATATTGGTTATAGTTAGCGGTATAACCAGCGCTGGTCTTCCGATGAGCCCTTGTAGTTTAAAAAGTGACTTTCGTTAAATATTGCATTGCTAGACTTAAAATAATATAATTCTACTATTCAAGGTATATAGCATATCTACCTATCTATACCTAAGCTGATTTCCTGCGATGGTATCTTTTCACTTAGAAGTGTTAAACATAGCATCAAATGTTGCATGTTCTACAGCCATACATCGTAAACATAGAGAGCCATAGCAAGTGTTAGCGTATGTTAGCCTTTATTTATCACCATATAAATGTGGACTGTGTCTTCTGGTGAATTTGCATACCCTAGCATCAGCGTTTATTGCATATGTAATTTTCCGTATTCGATTACCGTACTAACTGGTAAATGTATAACTGCAAACTAAATATAATGTTGGTTTTCAATTGTCGTATACCTTCAGGAATCATTTCCAATGATGAAGTCATCAGACGCAGACTGATCTCGTCACTTAGCAACACAAAAAAATATACCTACAAGTATTGAATAGCATTCTTGAAAATAGACTTAGGTATCGGAAATGATTCGATCTTCCAATGTATTCTATGTTTTCATACGAGTTTCAAACCCAAGAAAACAAAATTTATTTTAAAATGAGACCTGATATAGTTTTATCAGATGTACTTCGATAATCTGTAATGATGACAATTTATTCTGCAATCAATGATCTCATTCCCTAATTACATTTCGTCGATGATTGTGTTAAAAAGTATATTAAAACACGGTTACTTACACATTTTTACTCATAACTGATAAAGTAGATTCGGTTGCTTGCTCGTCTGCGTATGGCTCTGAGAAAAAATGTATTTTATGAGAATGACTATCCTCGTGATATAAACGTACTTACACTCTTAGCAAAAAATTATTAAATCGGTCCAGCCATTTTGCTGTAAATAAGCTTTTTGTGTAAAGCTAACAAACAGTCACAGAGACAAAGTTTCTTTCTTCGCTTTTATATTATGGATCCAAGCACTTCTATGCTTCCTTTTTCTCTTCTAAAGGTACTATATTTTTCTAAGTTAATGCAGTGTGAATGGATAATCCAGGCCTATGTGGTAACCTACTATTTACACACATTTAGACAGCCCCGTTGGCTCATTGGTAGTATATCTGCCTTGAGAGCTGTAGGGCGTGGGTTCGATTCCCACTCAGGGCAAACATTTTGTGAATAAACAAATGTTTGTTCTGTGTCTGGGTGTTCTGTATGTATTATAAGTATGTATTTACAACAAAAAAAGTAATTATGTATTCTACCAGTTATCTGACTTCCATAGTACAAGCTTTGCTTAGTTTGGGGTCAGATGGCGCTGTGTGTAATGTCCTACGATATTTATTTATTTATATTATAACGTCTCTGAAATCAGCTGATTCGTGTATAGAAGTAATTAAAGAAGTAATAAACATGCATTTTCATAAAAAAGTTTCGCTTGTATGTTAATGTGATGAGCGCGACAATGACTTGCTCGAAGGTTTCTTTTGAAGGGCGTCCATAGATTTCATTACCGACTCGTATGAACCCGTTATGCTGTCCAGTACCCAGATACATGTCGGGCAAAAACTTGTTGGCAGCACTTCGCAACAGCGCGCGCCTCCTGCTGTTCCATTATATAACTTTGTGTATTATAGTTAGATTAGACAGATATATTCTCTATTTACGGTTTACTACATAGTTTTTGAGCTAGGGTTGAAATAAATTTATACCTACAATACCTACATGTGTAATATTAGCAAAATAAGAAAGCATAAATAGAAATAGTCTGACTTTCAAAATACGTATATTTGATATGACAAATCTGGTTAGAATGATGTCAAAATTATAATTATTTCGTTTTTTTTTTCTTACTGAAATTAGATTTTTTTCATTTAAATTATTCGTAAATTTATACATCTAGGCATTACAATTTCAGCTCGCATCTTTAAAACAATGTAAAATTGTAAGTATTTTAAGCTTTTCAGCATAATACTTTCATTAGTGACCAGGAATTTAGCAAATTAAATAAGCAATGCTCCGTCCATTCTGTCGCCGGTACAAAAAGTTGTCGGTAGCCGGTGCTGGCACGCGCGCTGTTCTAATATCCAATATAGTTTGTACTCTGCTGTTTTTGCCCCTTCGTCGCCGACGGACGCGGTCGACGTGACGTGGCCGCTTGACCCTTTTATGACTGAGGGATTTTTCGATCCCAAACTATAGTTTTGATTAGGGATGCTGTGAGTCAGTCAGTTGTTACTTCGGTGACCAGTGATTAATCCTATTTCAAATTCAACATAAGCATAAGTATAGTATAAACTCAACGTCAAATTTAACGTCAAGCGGAAACCTTTATATGTTTGAGGAGAGAATATCCTAAAAAGTTTTAGTGGCGACATCTTTATCTTCGCTGCAGATGATGTCGTAAAGTTGTCGCTGTTTAAGAGCAACATTGTTCAACAATAGAGTGCGCAATTACACAGCCCTAACAATCCTAACATAAAGTGTTGGCGCAACCCTGCGGGTGGCAGGAGAGGCGCGCGGTGGCGGCGGTCGGTGGCTAGAGGCCCGCCCCTGCTCTCCGAGGCTTGTTTTTGTGGTCGCGTCTGCAGCCCCGAGTCGCCGGCACTTTCTTCCCGCCTCCCCTCTCCTCGCACGCCTCCGATGACAAATGGTCCCCGGGCTGCGGACACCCCGCTCTCTCGGCCGCTAATGCCCAGATAATTTCACGCCGGCCCTGAGATCCGATGCACAGACAAAGCTGGGATGACCGCGAGATTACCCCATCGATCGGCGACGCGCGTCAATGAGTGCACCGAGCCTTATTTCTCTGTTCGCTTCACGGATCGCCGGACAGCAAGACGAGTTTATCGCGTCATTACATGGAAATTGATGACTTGAATATTTATTGTATTATCTCTCCGAGAGGTGTAGGTACTCGGCCGAAAGCGTTCGAGATTTGTGACTCAATCGAAACGGTACCCAAGAGCGATAAATAAAGGCGGCGTAGGTATATCGAGTAGCGACGTCTCTACGTGCTTAACAACTAGTCTTACGCCTCCAAAAAAACGAAAATGAACCAAGACGTGGGTAAAGAATGTCAGCGTGAGCAGCGACGGTGTCTCCTCCGCTGGCGGCGGCGGTCACACGCCATTGACTCCGCTGAATAGTGCGCCGCTCCGCAACCGTCACACTATCTCCCGCCTTCCAATCTCAGATAAATCTTGATTTAAACGCTCGGGGTGCTGCCGGTAACCTTCATTATATCCGATGGAGCGGCGGTTTAACTCCGCATTACACTCGTAACCGAGCGAAGCGGAAATATCTCACCAAATTATGCCGCTGCTCTAATTTAGAGCTCCCGAGAGCGAACTTGGAACCGTTTCGACATGTCACCATTAATAAAATGGAACCGTCACGAAGTGTCCGACGCTCGTGCTCATTTGCCGTCGACGGAGTACACATGTTGCGTTTTTTGCCGCCGCCTGTGACATCTAAGACATTGATTGTTCCACGCGTTGAACATCTGCGGTGAAATATTAGAGGTCGTATCGCTCGAACCGTTTCCACCTCGTCACATTTAGGGACTGATGTATAATTTTAGTAATCCATGCAACACCCACCTTTATAATTCAACGCCTCTTGCACACTCTTGTGATTTACTACAATTATCTAGGTTTGCTTAATCGGACTTGATTTATATCGCACTTCGACTTCGAGCATGACTGTACCCGACGCAATTATCATTTGTGAGGATGATTTATCACAATTAAAGCATCTTTGCAATACTAACGTGAATTCTTGTCAGCCGTCTTGACCTTTACATTGAGTGGTAAATAATTAGGAAATTCCAGATGCGTTATTATGTAAAATTAACAGTTGAGTGAAGATGTTGATTAATGGATTGCTGTGCCAGTTAGGATTAAATAATGAATTTGATTTACCGTAGAAGTTATCATTAGGCATCTCATTACTTCCCTACGTGGTTGCGTGGCGATCACAATTTTCGTGTGCTCATGATAGAGCCATGACTCGGAGACTGCTTTTGATTCTGTGTAATTATGTGGACCTAGTTCTTACACGCGATCCACAGATGAACGCCAGACAGAAAACGTTCACACAGATTGATCGTGATTCGTTTAGTTACTTGTACCTACACTTGTACAAATCATAGTGTAATCCAGTACATTTTGAGATGATGTTGTTCTTTCTTGATTTTAATGTTCTAGTTCTATAAAATCAAAAGATAAACAGTTGACTATCCGATCAGTCTTAGGATTGGTGACCGCGATAGGTGTTTACAACTGAGCTAAGTATCATAGATGAAATGTTAAATTGTTAGACGCGGTTATTTATCACGATAATAGTTGGAAAAAAAATTCGTCTATACATTGATATATATTTCACGAACATTCTGCCAACTAAAAAGTAAGTCAACGAAAAATGCTCTTTAAGTTTTGATTTGTATTAATTGTGAACTGTGTTTCATTTTTGGTGTATAATAAAGTTATATTCTTTTCTATTCTATTCTATTTATTGATTTGATCTTAACAGGCAGACATACGTACAAATAAAAAGGTGTTGTTTTTATTCGTTTTGAGGTACGGGACCTTAAAAACTTATTAACCATTTCAGATGTCTTTAGGCGTCATGTTAAATCTGACATTAGAGCCTTTGCCTACACTAACTTGCTTAGTTCTATTTATAATTGTTTTAACTTTTTGCTTGACATACGTACTCAAAAACTTAATTGGTTCAGCAAGTGAATCCGTCCGAGACACGGAGTCTCTAGTTTCGGGCGCTCCGAGCTCGAGTGACGTGTATGACATCATCAGAGTTATGCCTTCGCCGCCATACATGGTCGCACCGCGTATGATCTATCGACTAATACATACTGTATCAGCTGAGTCCCGGCTTCCGCCTAAATATGGTAACATCGCTGCTTCTAAACTTATTTTTTGCAGTAACAGTCATTGCCTTGCACCTTGTACATAATTCTTTTTTTACTGAACCCATTTATTAACATCAATTAAGATGTTAGATTATCTATTCGAAGTCATAATAAACAACGAACATTGTTCGCTAATTCAACACGTAATAAAAACGTTCTTTCATGTGATAATAAATACTTTTTGTTGGAAGAATATTAACATCTATACAAAGCTAATTAGAAATAACATTCGCGATTCAGTTACGCTAATTACTCTACTACTGTCGTTAAGTGAGTAGCACACTCGGCTCTAAACCGAATGTCGACGAGAATTAGCATTGTCACATTTATCAGTGCCCTTGTGCGGTCGCTACCACCGTTTGTCTCCGAGATTGTGTGTAATCGGCTTATCTTGCGGGGTGTTGTTAAATTGGCACTGTTAGTCTGCAGGATGGGCCGCGGCCCGGGGCGGAGTCTCTGTCTTATTAATCGGCTGTCCGGAGCATCTGCCGCGCTATTTACAGCCGCATGACCCCTGTCTCCGAGGTAAAAGGAGTTTTGTTGCACGACCACTTAGTTCTTGTGCGGACCATGTTTGTCTCTAAGGGTTCGGGATGTCCACAAATAACATTAATTAGCCGGCGGGAATGGCATACCCTATAAATGCGCAAACTCCAGAGTTAAACATGATCCAATTAATTTAAAGGTGGGAATAAATAACGCATGAAAAGTTGATCAGCGTTTTGCCTGAAATGGAAGTTCTAACGATTGTTCGGAGTCACCTGTAGACCAGTCGAGCAGGTTGTTAACAATAGCTTGCTCATTGAATTAATGAATGTCAGTTAGCTCTCTGTCTGATGGTTTCCTGGGTAATCATGAACTACGTGTTAGATTAAAACTGTTGTCAGGGGCATCCAGATTCTGTAATGTTAATAGCTTAGTGGTTGCGCTTGGTTAAGGAAACAGAAAAAGAGGAAAGGAGTTACTACGAACCATTTTATTGTTTACCCATTAGTGTTTGGTTGGTTTTTATTCGCAAATTAAAAGTCTGCCGTTTAACAAAGGTTGTGTTTGAGCAACCCCTCTTAATAGACAAGTTCCCATTCCAGTAAAGATTTGACATTTTCAAACGCATCGTTTGATAATATCAAGTCGATGGTGATCAAAATGAGTTACTTAGACACAATCATATAAAAATCAATGTTTGATTTGTTGATATAAAATCATCATCTTGTACAATGACTGACAAGAAAGAATGTACCGTTGTTAAAACTGACATGTTCATTACCATTATCATGCCTAATGATATTTGTGAGAGATCTTTTCACATCATTGTCTCTTTTCACCCCTTTGTATACAACGAATTTCTAATCTCGTCTTATTTGAGTTTTTCTGTGTCTGTCGCAAAGGTTTTTTCACGTGGCCTTTTATTCATTATTCATCTACGTTTCCTCCTCGTGGTTGCTTTGACTCTGTATCTAATTATATATAGTTGTAGATCTCGCAGTTACACACAAGCACAACCTTATAATATAACATAATAGGTAACATAAGGTGAAGTTCATGAACATGTTTCACTGCTGCACAGTGCTGGTAATTCTATGAATATGCAAATTTTAGCTAAATTCCATTTGTCGTATGTTAGAAAAACAATACAAATCAAAATTTCGTTTGTATTTTTAAACCACAAATAACAATAAACAAACCACGAATTATTTTTTACAAATACTCTTATACATAAGAATTACAAATATTTCTGGAGGTCTTTTCAAAAATAATTTATAACAGAAAGCTTAGTTTTTTCTATGATTCAGTCAAAAATTCTTATTTCCGACTGATCCTTGGTTTGGTTCTATTAAACGTTGTCAGTGTTTTATAGTTTGAACTGTATTCACACTAAGTGTAACGCTTTTTTTGTATGATCGTTTTTATATTAGAACAAAAACTGAAAAGTAAAACATGTTTAATTTATAGCAACCCTTAATTTTATACGTAGATCTAGTACACTTCAATAGACAAAGTCTTTATGGGTTGCTGACGATGATATAGTAATAGGATCATGTTAGATATTACCCATTAGCTACATAGTTAAAAGAAAAAAGTAGTATAGATAAAAAACTGTAGCACAAAGTTTTCACATATTTTCTACGCTGTATCTGTAGGTACTACATTTTCTTAATATTTGGTTACCCATTAATATTGCTTATTTCAATATCGACTTAAGAGCAGGCTCCTTCAAAAAATCCCATCAGCCACTTGCTTATTTGTTTCTCGGGAGGTACGCAAACGTAACTCGCAAATCTAATTAAATTCATTGATTATTTTTCCGACCCAAATATCGACCAATAGAATTGCACCATTCGACGTCACGTGGTACAACCTACATGGTATTACACTGATAATTTTTTGAAAATTTTCTCTGGTAGTCACGTCAAACTGACAGGTTGAATTCAATTGTGAAAATTGGAGATTTTGCATGAAAATGAGTCGATTTGGAGTTTGTTCTCTGTCCACCATCGATAAAAAAGTCAAAGGAAATGTTTATTTGTTAACTGTACATTTCGTCTCATGGTGCAATTCTATTGGCCGACATTTGGGACGGAAAAATAATCCCCCGAATACCACACGAGCTTCAAAATTATCTGGCATTTCCCTCAAGGTTCCCTGCAAACAAATAAAGTCGTCAAGTTTTTCAGGTTAAAAAATCACGAGCGAGCGCTCGTGATTTTTTAACCTGAAAAACTTGACTCCTTCATTTGTTTGCAACGAACCTATCGGGAAATACCCGATAATTTTGAAGCTCTTGTGGTATTATAAGTGAAAATAAAATAATTGGTCTTGAAGTAATATTTTCTTGTAAGCTCGTTTCATGAGTTTTCTTTTTGTAACTTATGTTATTTTTAAGAAAAATGCTAAAATATCTGATAAAAAGACACTATTTTTAAATAGTCAAAGTTTAGGGTAAATTTCTAGGTATCGTGTTTATAGCTTCTCAAAGGGCAGAAAAAGGTTTGAAAAATAACAGGTTTTAGTTTTACATCGATTATAATTATGGTTCATTTACAATATTATGACAAAAATCATGTTTAAGCGTGCAGCCTCCTCTTAAGTTAGACATTATAATAACAAGAAATAACTACGTGAATATATTACGATACATGCTGATAAACAGCACATGGTATTGAATTATTATGAGTTCCGTTCTCTGCGCAAACTGACATTGTGATCGAATACCTCTGAGCTTTCAAGGCTGACACAGAAAAGTGGAATTATCTAACCGTTATTCAATAATACACACACTTCGTGTTCACTCTACTTCATAAAGTCTGAAAGGATTTGGATAAAATAGTAGCTTTATTCTTAGGTTAAAACTTAGGCTACTTTTTAAGCCGAAAAAGTAACGGTTGTCAAAGGGCTGCGGTGTCAAACTAGCGGTACTTACTTGGGACGCCTTACGCACACGGACGACGGAACACCGTCACGGAAACAAAATTCACTTGAACAGTGGCGACATCTATTGATATGACGCTTTACGACCAACATAATACCTAAATACATAGCTTAAAACATGCACATAGAGTGGCGCCATCTAGACGCATGACACTAGAAAATAGTCCAACAACCGTAATACCGTTTCTTGTATGGGATGCTGAAGGATTTGCGCGAAACACAGTGACTGGGTGACACGAGTTTCTTACTCTCGGAAGTCAAAGCTACTTAGGGGTCACCGTGCCAACGTCTTAGTATAAGTAGAGTATTAGGGTAGCGGGTGAAACAGCGGGGCGCTGCCACGGAGTGACTTCGCCTAGGCTTACTGATGCATAACGATGCTGTTTAGTATGCGTTGCAGTATGGAGTTTCATAAAAAGAAAAATACTGGACGCACAATTTGATGCGACTAATGAAGTAGTCTTGTGTGTTTTGAATTGAAATGTATGTGCGTGCTTTTGCTCGTGTATCTGTGTGTGTGCATGTGTGTGTTTTGATGGCTACGAACTTCACAAGCTTTCCTATTTACTTTATACTAAGGATGCTTGGAAGATATCGCTGTTAGTAACAATACTGGCTAGGTGTTGTTGTGGCAATATGAATTATCGTATTGCTCTTATCTCCATAATTATATATTTCGTTTCATAAAGTTTAATATAAAAAAACTTTACGAGTACTATAGATTGTGAAAGTTTTACATTTACAGACCATACAGACTCCATTGGAGTCCTTACCCCGGGGCACAAGCTCACAAGCTTTGAATTGTTAATTCCGCCTTAAGGTCAAATGTACATAATTGATTGTAATCGTAATTCTAAAACATGTACTAACAAATTACTTGCGGCTACAAAAACACTTATGTAATTAGATTTTATTCATTCAGTTTATACATGAATTAAAATCTAATACGGCATAAGGAAGCATAAATCGTGGTTATCCATCAACGGCTGCTGTTAATTAATGCACATATAGGTACATGTAATTATAACTTGTACAGTAATTAAACATTACGGTAAACAAGTCATAAAGCCGGAGTTAGTTATATAAGACGACGTCAAATTTTTGAAATCCAATTTAGATTTTCTCTCATACATAGTTGCAACAATAACACTACTTTATAATAACCTACTGGAATCTAAAAGAGTTAGATTTATACGTTTTTTTATGTAAAAAGTAATAAGACGAAGAAGACGCTTTCCTGATGGTAAGAGATAACGCCTGCCCGACTATTTCAGCGATATACAGACCATTGAGTAGCAAAACAAAGTCTAGGGCATCGCTGCTTTGGTGCTCATTACTTTGAGACTTTCCGTGGTTAGTCTCAACAGCCCTGTAATTTCTCTAGCTACAGTACCCTTCAAACCGAAACACAGTAATGTTTACATACTGCTTGGCGGCACAATGTGGTGTTACCTACCTAGACGCCTTCTTGCTGAGACCTACCACTAAGTCATAATAGAATAACGGAGAGGTTGATCAATACAAGGCATCTTTAACGGGCAAGTCTTGTGAAATAAGGCAATCGATGTGTTTTTGTCAATCTTTTTGTGACGTTATACATCATGTGGAAGTTTGAAATTAATGAATACTATAATACATATCCTGAATTATTATGCTTGGAGAAAAAATAGTTTCAAACGCTTTTCGTTTCTTGAAATTATGAAATAGAATATGGCCAAATTATTTGTAACCCGTAATCTTGATATCAAAAAAATTATAGGAAAGGCGCAATTTTATAGATGCTAACTTTGATGCAGATACATTTAAGGCTTAGACCTTTTATTGTACGTTTTGTTTATTCTATTAGCAGATAAGTACGGATAGTTTGATGAAAATTTCTGATAGTGCCTGCTGAAAACCTCTTTTCTGCGTTACGTCTGTTGCTGTTTTATTTTGATAGGCGCTACAAACCATCTCTCTCTTCGAAGAATCAATCTCTCTGACGAATCTGACGTCACGAGACACGTGTACCTATAGCATGTCGCGAGAGGCCGCAAGAGGTGGGCGCGCGGCGGCGGCGGTACCGAGCACCGCGCGCATGCTTCCCGGCCGTTTTGTATTTTGATTCTTCTAGTGTGCAACTAAATACCGACCGACCGCGCTCGGTCGTATTATTTTGTTGTCTTACCTCTTTAGTTTGAGTAAATGATACGTTACCGCGATATTGACGCTTTTATGTAATTTAGTGGAGTGAATCAGTGATTAGTGCACAGACGCTTTTTTGTTTATTTTTTATTATTCATCTTGTGTACATAATATTATAAAAATGGGAAACAAGCAAGGACGGAAAAGAAAATGTCTGTGTTTGTTTGTTACCTCTACACGCTTCAGTAGTTTAATTATTATCTTTTTGTTTGTATTTATAATTAACTAGTGGCCCGTCCCGGCATCGCACGGGTGGACATTTATTTTTTAATTAAATTCTATTAAATTCTAGTAATAAATATAGCCTCATAGTAATTACTCTAAACTACTTTTTTAAAATGGGTCCAGAAGTTTTTCATAATTCATACCTATTGCGTAAATGGGTACAATGGATATTTAAAAACTCAAAGAGTGCCATCTGCATTGCGCCGTGCAAAAATAATCATGTAGGTACATGCAATACTAACGTAGATAAACAAAAAATGACAGAACCTTTACAATATTATATTCATCGATAATTCGATGATTATAATAATATTATTAGTGTAGACTAGCTAACCCATGTTAAATATATTGTAATGTATGTAGTAAGCCTTATCCGTGTGCGGTCCACCTTACTCTATGGAAAATGTTGAATCGTGTGGTCTATGGGAAGGCGTCGGTTTTGAACGGTGAATAAAGATGGTGCCCGATATTAAAATGGTTTTCATTTAATATCTCAAAAACCCATCGGCCCCATTGTTTTCTCCGTCTACGCCCCACCCTTTGCTGCCTACTTGCTACGTGCCCGCAGGCTACGCGATGCAACTAACTATTACTAAATACATTCGTGTTCTCTGTGACTTTCATCAAACGTCATACGAATACGAAGTCGTGATGAACATTTAATTTGGACGAAACACCGAAAGTAGATTTATTCGTTTCCAGAGCGAAAATATCAATGTAATCATAAGTTCCCACGGTTGCTTTATGAAACTTGAAAATATAAAACACTTGACACTGTCAAATATTCAAAACGCGATGCCAAAACAAAAAAAAAAACTTCTGTCATAATGTAACAGATAATCAATGTAAAATCCGCTTTCGGCAATAGGAATAAACATTCTGTCTCCTTCTTGCTCGTGGCTATAGTAATTTAACTCTCCTTATCTATTTTAGCGTGACGTCAATGTATTCAAATCTAACGTCAGACGTATGTACGTCTGTGTGAGTGGAAAATATCAATGTAGATGTTCAAGCAGAAGTTCCCACGGTCGAGGACTTGGCCCTTAAAAGCTCTTTACAATAAAAGCATCTTGTCTTCGATGGTCTGCAGAAAAATGTACAATCTTAATTGTAATCTATCTAAAATTAAAAATGTGATTACAGAGTGAGTTTGTAATAAATAAATATCATAGGACATTTCGCACAGCGCCATCTATCCCCAAACTAAGTAGGCAAATGTTGTATGGGAACCAGATATAAAACAACTATAACCCAGGACAAGCATTTTGTGATATAAACAAATGTTTGTTCTGTGTCTGGGAGTACTGTATGTATTATAAGTATGTATTTACAAAAAAAAAAAAAATTAAGTATTCTATTAGTTATCTGACTTCCATAGTACATATTACGAGTTTTGCTTAGTTTGGAGTCAGATGGGGCTGTGTGTAATGTCCTACGGTATATATATTTTTTGCCTAAATACAACAAACGTTCAACGTTATATAAATGTTTGTCCTGGGTGTGAATCGAACTCAGATCAAATGTTTTTTTCTGTGTCTGGATGTTCTGTATTTATTAAGGTATGTATTTACAAAAAAAAGTGTTTAAGTATTCTATTAGTTATCTGACTTAGTTTGGGGTCAGACAGTGCTGTGTAAAAAATGAGAAAATAATATGTATGATATTTTTTTTAACATTACATTTATAGATAGTACATCTTTACATGATAATATGTACAGGATAACTGTAAAAGCAATCGTTTTGCTAGTATTTAGAAGGGCGATGAGGTAAGTCCTGGCATCCTAGCGCTGGGCAGCAATGACCTGGCACCTACGCGGGATCCGACACTTTCTATCCCACGCCGGCCCTGCTCAAGGTTACCCACAACAACTAGTATTCTTTACGCCTTGACTTATGATTAAAGACTTTTGTATTTTTTAGAGCAATTCTTCAACCCGAATTTGTCGAAATCAGTTTTGCTCTTAATTTATCTGCTCTGCCTCTACCTAAAATAAATATATACCATCCGCCATCTTCTAAATATAGAGCATTAACGTGTAAAAATATCTTTATCTTTGCTGATTAGAATGAAACTTGATTGATTTTACTGACCACACAGACCTACCGATTGACCGATCTTACCTATCCCATCGAAATAATAGCAAAAATGTTATAAAAGCAAAAGTAACACTCTTTCGAAATTATATTTTATTTGATAAATTTACTCTTGACGAATAAGAAAGTCGTCATCTATCTAACTTACTCTCTTTCTGTCTATTTGTAACCTTTTCACGACTAAACGGCTGAATAATCTCGATGAAAATTTAAATATTTATGAATTGATACTTGAGGACGGATATAGGCTAAATTTTCACAAGAACGATGTATTTCGGTAAATCATATTTATTATGCTCCAGCCAAACGCGACTTTGTAATTCCTATTGCTTATTTTGCAGTGTGTTTTTTTTATATCATCAAAATAGGTTCGCGTTTAACCACACCCTGCTTGATATAAAGTAGAATAGTTGCTTAGTGAAAGAACACTTGGTGGAAGCCGAAGAATAGATTGCTGATTCCGCTGAATCAGCTGTTTTTAGACTGTCCCAGCTTAGTGCGGGTCTCTGCTCATTGTCATAAGGGTGACACCACGCTGACCAAGTGCAGGTTGGCAGAAAACGTTTGAAGTCAGTGGCAATACGCTTAAATGACTGATTACTAGGAGATAATATTATTGGAGTATGTCACGGAATGGGAACAATCCTAACTGAACCCTATTAGTTAAGCTGTCTGTTCGTCCGGTTTAAGGTAATTTAAAATAATAAAGTAAGGGGGTTTTCTAATAATGATCCTCCAGAATTGGCAACGCAAACAACTCCGTGGGCTGGCTACCTAAGCTCCCACGCCGGATTTAATTACATTGTATGCGATAGCTTAGTTGTGAAGGAAGAATAAAGGAATTGACTAATTTTGGCCTATGTAATATTTATTACGCAGGATTAGCTCGACTTAAAAAAAATGGACCGAAATGTTATCTGAGTGCCTATTCACGAGATGACTTCTGACATGCTATCATTAGCAGATAAAACAAATTTAGCTTCGCTACAAACGCTACGATACCTAGCCTGATAAGATAATAATTAAAAACAATTGTGGAATTTCTAGAATGATGGTAACTGTTGAACAGTCAATAACCGTAAAAGACCGGACGACAAAATTAAGCCATAATAATACGATTCGCTTAAATCGAACTTAATTCCAGCACCGGTGCATTAAGTACCCGCCATTACACAGTAGCAAGCGAAGGCAGCAGCGAAAAGTGCTCTATAATGTCGTAAAATATAGTTTTAACGAAGTTTGCGCTACCGGTCCCCGTAGACTTAATGTGCACCCAGCTGTTCTCCACAGAAAAGTTCTAATTATGTCCTACTGTCCCGGCGTTTATGCGACCTTTAATTTGCTGATGCGCTCTGGTACCAACTTTTATTCACATTTTTTACGAACCGGTTTGTTGTTCCCTTTATATCAAAGTAACACGTTTCTAGCTATTACGGTAGCATTTCAGTTAGACTCCCGTAGTTTTTGCCTCTCCTACGCCGCTTTTTTCAAAGGCACGCTGATTAAAATAATTAGAAGCTTCATTATTATGAGGAAGGGTGTTTATCGGAACACGATTAAAAAATGCGCTCACATTGTTGCCGTTCTTATCAATAGTTATTTTTCTAAGTGGTTTGCGAATAGTCTCAACTTTTTGCCCGCTAATGCATAATATAGATGCGAGGGAACAATCAATAGATTTTACATTTTTATTGAGGCGAGCATTGTTTTAATTGCTCCTATATTCTTCGAGCTCCCTCCGGCTGTGTATGTGACATGCACACGGGAGCGTATCGAAACGGCAGTATTAATGGGACTGGTATATCCACAGCACTAAGTATCAGAATTACGGTTATAGTTAATTGCGTTGGTATCTGCTGTAGTAATAGTGTCGTATACATGTAGATTGTAAATTGGAGCGATCCTATCCAACGAGTCGCCTTCGGGGACGCTCATATTATATTTGCGTAGAGCGTCACTAGCGGGATCTATACGACTACAACAATGTTGAGAACAACTCGCAACTGTTCACCCATCAATAGTGTTAAGTATGTAATTAGAAAACAATGAGGATGAGAACATTATGGGAAATAGTCGCGGGTTGTGACCTGCACGGTTTTTGTACAATATTGCGATTCGCGCAACTCCGCACGCTCAGTAACGGATTATCTGTTGCATAACCTTGATGATCCCACTTTACCACTTGGTTTGTCTTCTTTACAAATATATTATCTGGGAAGTGAAAAATACCTACTAATTTAACAGTTACTCTAATTGGCTTCAGAGTCGTAAGGTGGATGTTGCAGGATCCCGTGACACTCATGAAGAGAAAGTGGTTGCATCTCGATTTATATTTACAGTCCCTATTTAGCTGGTCGAGGAATGCCGGGACGGAACGGGTCTCGAGTTGGTAAAAACTCGGCTGATGCCGAAGCGGGAATGTATCGGTCCCCGCGGCGACTCATGACGGAATTTCATCCGGAATCTCTAATTAAAACTTTATCTATCCCTTCGTGGAAACGCATTCGCGATGCCTCTCCGCTGTGACTCCACTATTGCGAAATAATTTTAATTAAAACTTGATACGGCATTTATTTGACTGTTTGTATTATTCAAGCTTTTGTTTGTGTATGAATTGATGGGAATTGCTTCAGTTATTCTAATTTCATTTCTTTTTTTATGATCAGTTATTGGCCGCATAATCAGCAAAAAGTCCATCTAAATGTATACTTAACACATTCTCAGTTTCTAAATGTAATGTAAATGAAAACCATCTTGTTATGGACTTTACTGAAGATGTGCATGAAGTGTATCAAAACAAATGTATGTTATTTACGACTAAGAAAAGTTTAACGGTCTACAGAAGTCCATCTTCGAAGCCTTATATGAGTAGTAAAAGGTGACTAAATTACATTAAACATTAATTAACAGTTTTTTTGCTATTTCGTCGGTGAATGCTAGCTAAAACTGTCATTTGAAAGGTGAATTAAGCCATGAATATTCATTAGAACTATTGGAACTTTAACACATTGTTTGCTAGGAGAATAAATCTGTGAGAAATAGTTTTGCTCGCAAGTTGCCGTGGGAGTTATGATTTATGCGCCAGATTTTCAGAACTTGGTATTTATGCATTTGTATATTAATTAATTTTAGCGATTTATTTGTATTAACGCTTAATCAATATCGTTTGATAAATAATAATTTGTTTTGCAGATGCTACTTTTAATAGCGGATATAATCTTTATAATGAAACTTTATTTTTGTACTTCGATATTTTTACACTTTGTAAGCGCCAGCTTGACGGCATAAGTAACCTTAAAAAAATTCTATGGTATCCTGTAATTTGTCCATTATCATTATCAGTTGTACTTATATTAAATGATATAATCCGACATTCCTTGATCGTTCTTTTAAATTTAATTAAATATAAATCCACAAACAATTTATTTGTAAAAACATGAAAATAGAATAAAGTAATAAACGCAAAATCATTTATTAAATCCTGCTTATATGTTTGTAGGCCTTATAGTTTGACACTTCGTGATGAGAGCGAGCTCGTAATAAATTGTCGTCAGCCAATTTTTATCAATTCGTTGATTCGTTTTGGCTCGCTGTCAGCGCCAATACAAGTTGTTGAAACTTTTCAATACAGTCCGTCAGCTTCGTCGCCGCGTATGACGAACTGACGACCAGTTGTCAGCCATCGTCCGCGAACTCCAAAATGCTAAAAATGGCATAAATAATTTATACGTGGCCTGCTCGCTCTCCGTTTTTGTCGCGTCCGACCTGTCCACTGATGCATTTATAATATAAGGGTGCTTTTTGCATCGTACCCCGTCGCCAGTGGAATGCGACGGCTAAAATTGATCATGTTTGATACGTGAGCTGCAGAGTAATGGCTGCCCGCTGCGGTTGAAGCGACCGACGTTTTCCGCGGCTAAACTGTTGTGGTTCAGCTAATGTATGTTTGCATTGTACATTTGTGATGCCCGTAATGCATAGCAATTGTCAGTAACGATCGAGCGTGCACAGTGCATTAGTTATGGTCGGTCGTATGTCTGAGTTGTCAGAGGTTAAGAATGCTAATAGAAGTTTTTATTGGTCTATTTTATGAGACTGTTTACATAATAGGTAGAAGAAAAAAACTACAATTCGATTATTTAATTTTTTAATTTTTACAGACGCTAAAAGGTTTTTTCTTTCAATATGTTATCCAATTTAAAATTTACTCACATGTTCTAAATACATGACGCTAATTTTATAATTGTTTCATTTTTTTACGATAATGTATATATATTTTTGTTTCAGTAAACAAGCCGTGTTCGATGGCAAGAGAGCGATAAGAGGGGGAATACCTTTTGTGTTTCGTGAGTATTTGGAATATTTATTATCTTGTACACTTTGGCATGTCTAGCACCTTCTTTATATTCAAAGTGGATATACCTAAGCTTTGCATTTTGGTACTTGCAAAGGAATATAATAATAATTATGTATTTAAGAGTTAATATTCATTTTCGTACTATAAGAACAGCAGCAGCTATTGATGAAACGTGTTTAAATATGTATTAATTTAATTATTTAGGGTTCCGTAGAAATGTTATAGTTTCACTGTTCACATGACATTTGACGTGACATTTCATGATCAAAGAGGCGTTCGTGAATTAAACCTGTGTAGTTTATTCAACATTTTTTTAATTTCGTTTATTCATTGACGAACCTATTTATATATATTTATTGGATTTCGTTAGACTATTTTCTCACGTGCATGTTTTTTCTAATTGCCATATTATTATTAAAATGTAGAATACAACCCTCAAGACATTATTTTACCAAACCCGCTTCGGGTCTCGCTCATAATACCGTAGCGATACATAATATTATAAAACAATCGTAGTTATCATAGTGTGCAATGGTTTCTGCGGTTGTTACTACTGAGCCTGAGCTACTGGAGAAGGAAAATCTCCGGAAGAAATCATAGCATATAGCAAATACTTTCTCCTTCAATTCTGCTGCCGCAACCCTATTATGAATATGTCACGTCACGGACATTTTAATTTTTAGCCGACTACGGCAAAGCAAAAAATATAGGGTTATGTTTTAGCAGTTGTATGTATGTGTGTGTGTATGTATGTATGTGTGATCCACCGAAGCGCTGAAACTACTCCGATTGTTATGAATGAAGTGTCATTGGATTCGTTGTTGTTTCGGGTGACACAGAAGGTTATTTATTTAATTATTATGGTTATTCTTTCCGTAGTCGAGTCAGTTTTTTATTTTTTTAGCTAAAAGTATGACAATACTCTTTGCCTAAACATTATGATCACTAGCTTGACTCTTATCATTGTAGTGTAGTTCATTAATTTTATCTATGTTTACGTATCTAACCAAAATACCTACTAAGACTACAAACATAAGTTAAATTGTTGTTCGCTGCGAACGGTGGTTTCGCGAAATCTTATATCTTTGCAATCCCCATATCCGAACTTACTGAACTGGTTTTTTAGTTTATAAGAAAGGTGTTTATAATCCTTATCAAGTATTACTAATGGGAGAATCATATTGCATGTATTATGATTTTGGCAATACATATTGTCCATTTTGAACTAACCACAAATTGGTCGAATCGCGTCTAAAGCCGTTTTGATGTAGGTAACATTTTGTGTATTGTTTGTTTGCAGCTCAATTTGGACAATGGCCGTTCGGGCCGCAGCACGGGTTTGCGCGCGTCGCGCGCTGGCACGTCGAGAAGATGCCGGAGAGGATGCCCAGCGGCGACGTGGAGGCGGTCTTCAGCATCATGGACGACGAGTTTACGCGCTCCATGTGGCACTACCAGTCAGTTATCAGATTACTTAATAACTATCAAATATGTATATTCATTTCTAAAATACGTCACAAATAAATTATAATGTCACCGTTACGATAACTCTGTATTGTGAGCAAGAAGTTACAATTATTGAATACTAGCAACCCGCCCCGGCTTCGCACGGATACAATGTAGATAAGTAACGTTGTACATTATTTTGATCTATTTCGTAAGGTTTAGCCAGCGTTTGCAATGTTACCGCACAGAAACATGTTTTTTACGATATCACAGATCTTTAAAATTTTCGTATTTTCTCTACTCCATTCTCTTGAATCACTCGTATCTGTTGATGGAAACCACATTAAAATTCGTTACGTAGTTTAAAGTCATGCTTTAGTAAAGTAGTGGCGACTTTACTATAAAGCTTCAATGGAGTTTTGGAAACAACACTAAAAGTCATGTTTCACCACATTATATCATTTTCCCACACTCGCGCTAGTGATTCGGCACTTTATGAATAAAACACAACAAAACACTTTTCCCGCCAAAACTCTCGGCAGGTTATGGCTCAATATAGTTTTCAATAGCAAACTTGTTCCATTTGGCTGCGTCACAGATACTAAATCATACTAGTAGAGACACATCATCCCATACAAAAAACGACACTATGGTGAATCGCACTATTCTTCCGATTATTTTCTAGTGCAAGCGAGGGTCTAGACGCCTCTAGTCTAGTTCTCGGTTGTTTTGGCTGTATATTCGCCTCTTCGTAACATTAAGGTGGTTCGATTTCCATACAAACAAATTTTTACCATTTATAGACAAATGGAGCATAATTTTACAGTGAAATCACAGCTACTGGCATTTATTTTAGTCTTTATTTGCGGTAAATTAAATAATAATAGTAGATGATAATTCTATTTTAAATATTTAAGTTTTAGTGTCTTCGTGTTAACATGTTTGTTGCGCGCAGGTTTCGACTGACGTACCGGCTGATCCTGCGCGAGAAAGAGCTGCATTTCAACATCGGCGTGTACAACCCGTCCAAGGAGCTGACGTTCAGCTGCCAGATGCTGCTGCACACGTACTTCAAGGTGCCCGACGTGCGCCGCTGCCAGATCACTGGCATGCATGGCTGTATGTTCATAGACAAGGTAACATTGTCTCATCACTTTCCAAGTTCCAACAGTATGTCTTTCACCTGTTAGGGGCTCCCGATGTCCCAAATACTAGAAAGTACCCTACCACCGTGCTATGGTTTCCTCACGATGTTTTCCTTCACCGGCAGCTCAAGCTCATTGTTGGGGTTTGAACCCACGCCCTTCGGCATGCGAACCGACCGCGCTATCCACTGAGCTATCATCGCTACGTATTATATTGAATAGGTTCGCGTTTGACCACATCCTGTCTGATGTTAAGCAACGATGCGGTCTAGGGTGGAACACGCGTACCTAGAAGGAACCTGTTTACTCTTGATTTGAAGACACTCATATTGTACTTACACAACACACACACACACTTAGACACACTCTTGTGCGTAACGCATTCCAGACGCGAGACGGCGCGGTGTACCAGGAGACGCGCGAAGCGGTCACTATCAACGAATGGACGGACCGCATCTACCAGAACACCATGCAAGAGCATATCATCACCAACGTCGTCAGCGGACGCAAGATGAGGATACAGAAATACAACTTCCCCGACACTGGTCAGTTTTTTTCTCTTTCTTTTATTTTGTCACTAGCGGACACCTCGCGGTTTCACCCGCGAAATTCCCGTTTCTGTGGTAATGCAGGGATAAATAGCCTATGTCACACGGAGACAGTGTAGCTTCCCAACGGTGAAAAATTTTTTAAAAATCGGTCCAGTAGTTTCGGATCCTATTCAATACAAACAAACAATCAAATCTTTCCTCTTTATAATAGTATAGATTACATTTTATGAACCTACTAGCTGCGCCCCGCGGGTAACAACCCGCTACATGTTTTCGGGATAAAAATTTTGATTGAAAACACTGATTACATGTCAATGAATAAAACAAAATGTCAAATAAAATACATAATAGTACCATGTGTCCGCAGTGATCTGGAACCCATGGGCTGATTTTGCGAAAGAAATCCCCGATTTCGGCGACGACGAGTTCCCCAACATGGTGTGCGTGGAGGCGGGCCGCGTGGCCGCGCCCATCGTGCTGCTGCCAGGCACCGCCTTCGAGGCCAGCCAGATACTGCAGGTATGTAGCCAGACACAGCAGGTTTGTAGCCAGATACTGCAGGTACGTAGCCAGATACTGTGTGGCCGCAGATCATATAACTAGTATTTGTTTGATGTGTCGAACTTTATAAATCATTCTCCACTTGTCATAAAAAATACACTTTAAAAAAAAAATTATGGTTTACAGGCTGGGTCTTTGACCACAGCTCACCTGAAGTTATGTGACAGTGTGGTCGAAGATGCTAAAGCACACCAAGCCGGGAATGTAACAGTTCTATCTGATTTTCAATCACTTTCTAGTACACGGTAAAATAATTAAAAACAAAAGGTTTTTTAAATAACATTTTGGATATTAGAACTTTGTAGGTATGTAGCCAAAAACTGCAGGCACATGAAAATACAAATATTTTATTCATAACACCAATGTTACAAGTAATATTAAAAAATTTGACAAAATAATAATAATTTTACTTTTAACTTTTTTTTTAGAGAAATTAACAAAACTTAACTTTATGTAACTTAGTAAAAAAATGCTATTGAACGCTGTAAATAAAATGTCTAAATAATAAGATAAAAGCTAAGAGTTTTGACTATAAGTAATTCTCCACTACCTAACATAAAATAAATAAATTAAAAAATTGTTAATTCAATTTAGCAAAAAAAAAAACGGTCCCATAGATAACTATTTCTTGATTGTTCTAATGCTGCTAAAGAATACATCTGTATCTACGTTACCATCAATACGTAAATTGTAGAAAGATCCACAACGTAGATAAGAATTGATGATTAATTATTTATTTAAGAGTAATTTAGCAATGTATTCATTTAAAATAATCATCAATGTTGTAAAACAATGGTAGCCGAGGTCTCTCAAGATCAAGGCTTGATTTTGAAGTTCGAGGTACACAATTCAAGCATCTAACGGTGTGTTCCGGCAGCCTCACTTGAGAGCCAGTTCCATTCCAGGCTAGGTGTGCTTTACCATCTTCGACCACACCTTCACTTAACATCAGGTGAGCTGTGGTCAAAACAACTAGCCTGTCAACCATAAAAAAAAAAAAAAAAATTACGTATCTCGTACTGTAATTGTTAAGGTCAGATACTGTAGTTTTCAACCCAGATACTGCAGGTGTGAAGCCATATTGTTTACTCAACTAAATAATAATAATAATAATAATAATAATAATTTATTTCAGGTTACTAAGACCCATAATTATTTAACTAAATACAAAACAATAATAATTCAATCAGTAATAATAGTTAATAATCAAACTTAAAATGTAGTCTTCGTCCGTCAATTATCATAATGAGTCAAAGCACATGTGCAGTTGAGCGGCATGCGTGATTATGGGGCAGTCGAGTCGGGCGGCCACTGCACACAGGATGCTGTTGGTGCTGCCGCGGACGCGGGAGAGCATCGAGGCGGCCCGTTTGCGGAGTATGGCACGAAAGCCATCCACCCGGTTGTCCGCAAACATCCCCGACGCACTGCAGCGCCAAGGCAGCCCCAACAGCACCCTGAGCGCATTGTTGTACTGCACTCGCAGGGCATTAATTGTCTTCCGCGTATAGTTGGCCCACAGACTGCAGGTATAAAAAGACTGGCAGAATGCTTTAAATAAAGTTATTTTAACTGGAGTAGTGCAGCGAGCAAATCTGCGAACCAACATATTGCTTCTGACAGCCAACGCCCTACGTTCCCTCTCTATATCATCATTATCCGTGAGGCCCTCCGTGACCCAGTGACCCAGGTACTTAAAACGTGAAACTCGGTCTAATGGAACTCCGCTTAGTACCAATTGCGGTACCTCAGTTATTTTAAAACCACGCGATTGGAAAACGAGAAGTTCGCTCTTCTTTCCATTATACCTGAGGCCGTGAGTCCCAGCATAAGCCTCACAAATACTGAGGAGCTTCCTGAGTGCGCTCATCGAGGGGCCGAGCAGCACCATATCATCAGCGTAGCTGATATTGTTAACGAACGTGCCGTCAATAGAACACCCGACTCCAGCGCTGCTCAACTCCTCGATAAGCCCATTAACATACAAGTTAAAAAGGCGCGGAGATGAATAAAATGATAAGTCGGGCAAAACATTTACCCCAAGATTTTTTTTTTTTTTTTTAATTTATTAAGTCACGTCAACAGCACACATATTGCTTAATTTACAAACACATTGAAAAAAGTTATGTTCCAATACTTGCGCCAGTTATACGCTTGATAAACGTATTGCTTACAGTTTTAAGGAAATAAACTTAGTTTAACAGTTTCAAAGTTTTTAAACTTTGTTAACATCAGTGCTTCCAGATCTCAAAAGTAAAATTACGGTTTTGTCAGCTGAAAAATACAGAAGTTTCTAAAAAAGTAACAGTAGATTTTAAGTTCGATTACAGTAAAAAAAAAGTACAGTAAGTAAGTTCAGTTAAGTTTATTTGAGCTATGGAGCTTGAGCTGCCGGTGAAGGAAAACATCGTGAGGAAACCATAGCGTAGTGGTAGGGTACTTTAGTACTCGGCTGGCTAGCTACCTTAAGTTAAAAATCTGCCGCCAAGCACCTAACGGTGTGTTCCGGCAGCCTCACTTGAGAGCTAGTTCCATTCCAGGCTAGGTGTGTATGAATATTCATACACTGTATTTAATTATTACAGTATACAGTAAAAATGTCAAAATTACAGTAAATGTACTGTAATTGCAGTGGATATGGAGGCACTGGTTGACATACGTTTTATATAAATTTCAGGTGATGTAAGAAGATGGCGCCACCAATCACACGCAGCCGTCCACTCGAGTGAGGTTGAAGTCAATTTGCGAGAAATCCGCGAACCCAGTCTATTTTGTAATGACAATATTAATTTGGGGGCTCATTTGCGAAATAACTGTACAATCAAAATATCTTTGAAGAAAAACGTAAATAAACTATGATTACATTATATCACACTGAACAAGATCCGTGTTAAAAAAATCCGTTTTTCTTCACTTTTAGGAAAGAATAAAATCTTTTATGTCCTCGTGATCCATTCTATCGGAATACCGCAAATTGATTGATTTGACAAACATTTATATTGTTTATTTAAATATTCACCATTCCACTGAAAAAATGTAAAAATGTTTACATGTACAGTGTACACTTTCATGCACACACAGTTAAGATTTGTCCCAACTAACTACAGTATTGGGACTTTTCTCTCTAGCCTTATGAGTCAGTGTAATCTCGAATCATAAAACTAATAAGACTCTTTGTTCTGTTCTGTTATATTACAGATCTTCCGCTTACCTGAGTAGGTTGCTGCGGTAGTGGTATCATCGGCTATTTTCGTTACGTCTATAGACAGTTTCAAAACTATAACATTTTATTGGCATAAATAAAAATTAATAAAGAAACGTCCTAGCTAAAAGCAATATCTACCAGACAATCCTGTTGTGTTACGTCAACAGCAGTTCTGTTACGTTACCCTTTCACTACCGCTGTAACTCAGTAGGTAAAGCGCTAAACTTACAGTAGGTTTTTTTTTCACCGGTCTTACTGAGTAGTCATTTCTTGATAGGTATATTCTTACGCGTGTTTTCTGATAACGGCACCCGGAATAGAAATCTGAATATAGTTGTTTACGTTAAGCGACGGATGAAAAAAAAAGTTGTCTTGAGCCCCCAATAGCAAGGTTATCATTCCAATTGTACTATAACTTTACGACGATGATTTTACTAACTCATTTTGTAAGATGCTATCGAAAGGGAACTAAAATGATTATCACTGTTAACCCCAGACTTCCGCTGATATTATAATGACATTGGGTAACACAAACAAACGCGCTTTTTTTTACGAAATTAAAATCTGCCGATCTTATCTCTAAGTAGTAAAAAAGGAATTCGCATTTATGTGTGTATTTTCTGTAGCTTATTTTTTCTAAACTACGGTATGGTTTTGATTCGGTCTTCAATATCATTTAAGGCATATTTTTCTGAAGGATTTCACGTCCGTGCGAGGCCGGAGCGACTAGATAATTAAAAAAATACAGACTTTTGTTTACAATCTGTTTCATAATGTCTACTAGTAGGTACAGAGATTTTTAATCGTGGCAACGTGCTAAATTGATAACATTTTACGAATTTGCCATATACTTTGTCTTTGAATTTTCCTAATGTTTTATCGGTGTAAATAATAAGTATAAATTAAAACTAGGTCAACGGGAAGTACCCTATAGGTTTTGATTCCTTTTTAAGTGTAGAAATATGCGTTTTTTTGCGACGTAAACGGCTGTAACTTTTAGCTGCAAGGGACTACAGATCTGCGTACGTGGTTTTAATTTGAACTCAATATCACCACGCGTTCCCAAAACATAATGTCTTGATAGACGGACAGATGGACAAGGATGTGATAAGGGTTCCGTTTTTTTCCTTTTGAAGTACAGAACCCTAAAAACGGCACCTGTCACTCTATCTACCATCTTATGTAGTTGATGATGCTGCTAGTATATCAACTAGAAAAGAGCTAATAATCTTCAAACGTCTCATTTCTAAGAACAATCTTGATAAAGTAACCTTGCGGACAAATTATAAATCAATATCTTTTCGGCTGTTTGGGAGTTACGAAAATAAAATTAATTTTACGATTGTTCATTTGTCATCTTGAATGTAAAAGACCGAGATTGTGAAAGTAGATAGTTTTCGAATCGAATCTATAACTAGTGAAAGAATTCAATGTACGTTCACCGGTTATAAAGTTTGTTAAATTTTTTAGATAACAATCTAGGCGCTTGACGACATCTCTGATGTTAAGTAACACCATGTTCGAATACCGTAAACTCCCAGCGTGGGAAATCAACTCACGTACATATACTGGGCTGTTGAGACTAACCATCGAAAGTCTCAAAGTAATGAGCGCCAAAGTAGTGATGCCCTGGACTTTGTTTAATTACTCAAAGTTCTGTGTATCGTTGCAATGGTCATGGAGAGGCGTTATCTCTTACCATCAGGAGAGCGTCTAGTTCGTCTCATTACTTTTTACATTAAAAAAAAGCAGTATAATTATGTGAAAACGGCCATATTTAGTTCCTTTTCAATATGCTTAATTAGCTTGTCAATTTATGAGAGCCTCTGTGTTCTCTACGTCGAAGTAGTTCTATGAAACGGGTAGCTTTGGTGGTAGCAATATGAACGAATCTTATTCGAAAGCTAGCTTATAATATAAGTAATAAAAATAACTTCCAATTAATACATTGGCAGTGAAACCAAAATGGTGTAAAATTGATGGTTGTATAATACTAGAGTTGTCTTGCCAAATAAATTGAGCCCCATTTCCGCTTGCAGTCGTAAAACTTATTTAGTTTAGGTTTACTTTTTTTTAATTGAATCTTAAATGTCAATCACAGAAATTATATTTTATTGAGAGGTCCAAAGAGCTCGGCGCTTGAGTCAACTATAGGCCACAAAATCGTGACAATTCAATACCCCCGATAACTGCGTATCAACGTACGAAATTTGCTAAAATGTCAACTTTTTCCGTAGCTGTGTATGAAAATAAACGTCTAAAATAGAGTACATCACATGCATATATTATTGTTTGGCTACATACATGTCAAGCTAAATTTATTTCATTGCATGTAACGGGTTCACTAGGATCTCTTTGGGCATCTCTGTACATCTCTGTGGTTATTTCTTTTAATACTGTATAAAGTGCAATTGAACCGTAAATATATACACTAAAAGTTTATTTAACATTCAGTTTTATAATTCCCTACAGCATAATAATATTTTAATCACTTATTTGTATTTCTAAGTTTCCCATATGCACAAATATTTTGATGTTGAAATCATCAGGGAGACATCATATTTTAACTATAAAGTGTATTTGGACATTTCTGAATATTAATTGTAACTTTTTAAAGTCCAATTTCTAATGGATGGAAAATTCCTTCTTCGTCTTCCACTTTGGCCTTTTATCGTCAGTTTTCCGTTAAATGCTACGAATAGTTATGTTATTTATTATTCGTAGATTGTTCTTGTTGTAATTTGTTCTATTTTCTGTTACTTGTTTCAAGCTTATTATTTAAACACGTCATTAAGTATTGCACACTACTGTTAGAGGAACGATGACCGTTCTAACCTATTTTATTGTTACACTGTCTCAAAAGCAATCTAAAATTCCTATATGAAAGAAGCTTGCTGATATTTTTCCTTACATCATTTTTTGTCACAAAACCTTAATACTCAAGCTGTAACATTTGACTTATATCTCCTAACAATAAGTAATATGCATAATAATTAAATCCTTTTGAAAGCCAAGGACCACGCAACGAAACGCTCTCTACGACAAAATAACTTTTGTGAATTTACAATTTGTCGAATCTATTTATCAATTTAACTTCGCAGACATTTAATACTTAAGCCGGTCTAAATTCTGCCGGCCAACTCAGAGAAAACAATAAGAGTGTTATAAAAAAATTTTGATTGTTTGTCCTTTATATGCGCCGTTGGTGTTCAAAGGTTTAAAACGAATTCCATTCAGCGACAGTTTATCTCGAAAGATAATGAATTAGGTATTCTTAATGTCCTAATTACTTTAAAGGTCAAAGTTTAATGTTCAATCATAACGATAAATAATTGCTTAGAATTGATTTATCATCGAAATAAAGGCCTCTAAGTTTGTAACACTACATTCCGTAAAGTACGTGCTTTAGAAAACTGTTCTACTTTTATATAAGCGATAAACAAAGCCGTGCAGTAAATTTGTACAAAGTTATGTGATTTTTTTTATGTACATTTTTTTGTACTTTTTATAATTTGGTACGTTTTGGAGGCTTTTAAAGTATACGACGATTAATATAAGGATATGTACTTAGCTATAACAAGTTCCTTGTTTTTTTTTACTACGAAATATTGGGTAGGTACTTTTTGTAATGTAACAGCATCCTGTTGTGAATTGGCATCAAAGATGTTTAGAAGTTATTAGACATGATTGTATGTATTATACATTTGATAGTGTAAGCTCTCTTAATCGTAATGGTATACTAGAACCGTTTCTATTAGACTTGTGTTTACTTTAGAACGAATGGCTTACCACGTTTCCGAAATTGTTTTAATTCTCTTTTTTATTCAAAAAGCAACACTGGACAAGACTAGTGTAAGAATCTCTTGTAACTTGTGGTAGGTATACCCAGTGATCAGTTTTTAAAACTTTTTTTAATTTTTAAAACTGATGTCACTAAGTTTCTCTAAAGAAATGGTTCTATTCAAGGATGACTTGTCCATTACATTAATATATAAACCGTTATTCGTATTGTTCATTATTAATATTTTCCATCGTAATTATGTCAATCGAATAATTAGGCAGATCACAATTTCGAACTGAAACATCGAAATGTAACAAAGTGTACTTCCATAGGTGCAATAAAGTGAAGTAATAAGGAAATAATTGTTTTCTTGGTCGCCATCCGCAGCCTTCCTTATCCCATATCTAGGGTTAAGCACAGAATAAGCAATAGATGGATTGGATGTTGAACTTAAGTTCAATAAACATATCGAGAATATATGTAACGCAGCCTTCAGGTCTCTGGGATTTGTAATGCGACAGACGGCTAGATTTCGGGACAGGGATGCAATAATTTTACTTTTTAATTCCATCGTACACAGCAAGCTGGAATATAATTCAGTAATATGGGATCCACATGAAAAAAAATATAAGCTTATGATCGAAAGGGTCCAGAAGAAATTTTCTCGGTATCTGTATAAAAAGTTGTATGGGTATTATCCATTTTTATATCCGTCTCTATTCGTGGCCGGCATGGTGGGTATCAACACGCTAGAGCTGCGGCGGAAATGCGCTATACTAATGCACTACTACCGGCTACTTAACGGGTTAATAGATAACACTGGTGCGCTCGCTCGCTGTTCGCTGTGTGTGCCGTCGCGCGTGCGGCAGGCGCGCGCGTGCCGCGTGCGGAAGCTCTTCCAGGCGCCACTCGTGCGAACCGATACTGCTCGGTATGCCCCTACTACCCAGGCCATTCATCTGCTCAACGACCTGCTTGCTCACCAACCACAATTAGATATATTTGCCGACAAAATAGACCTATTCATGTGCTGTGCTATCGCCTTCATTGGTGATAGCAACAAGTAAATAAATAATAATCATTAGTATAAATAAGTTATTTTGAACTGTTTTGTATGTAATGTTGACTCTCTGTGCGCTTTGGAGTAATCTGTAAGCACAGGGAGTATCTGTTGTACAATAAATAAATAAATAAATAGTTGTTCGTTCGCTAAAAATACCTAAATGAAATCACTCGCGATCTCATCTAAACGAGTCATCGGACTTCTGCTCACTTTGTCTTACCTCTGCCACTGGAAGACATTTTTTTTAATGGTTTACAGGCTAGGCGTTTGATCACAGCTCACCTGAATAAATAAATATCGTAGGACTATACACACAGCGCCATCTGACCCCAAACTAAGCAAAGCTTGTGTGATGGAAGTCAGATAACTGATAGAGTACATAAACACTTCTTTTTTTGTAAATACATACTTATAATACATACAGAACACCCAGACACAGAACAAACATGATTGTGTATATTCACAAAATGTTTGCCCTGAGTGGGAATCGAACCCACGCCCTACAGCTCTCAAGGTAGATATACTACCAATGAGCCAACGGGGCTGTCAAACCTGATGTGATTGACCTGATTGTGACACACGGTCTGTCTGTTTATTTTAAGTTTTATTATTGATAATTTTGTTTTATGAGTCCATATAGTTACTTGAAATAAATAAAAATAATTAAAGTGAAGATATGGTCGAAGATCGTAAAGCACACCTAGCCTGGAATGGAAATGGACATTTTCAGAAAAAAAAAACAGTAATACAGAACCTCCAAAAGTAAGTTTCCTATAAATTACATATCGAGAGATGAAGGGTTAGAGTCACTGATGTCTCCTTTCGTAGATATCAGCGTGGATGCAGCTGATTTAGGGCCATTGTATAAGGCCGTGCTTCTTCTATATGAGTAGGTATCTAATGGTAAATGAGCACATATCTACATAACAAGACTTTGCTTTGACGCCGCATTTTTCTCATTATAAGTAAGTACAGTATAATCGTGTACATTTCAGTTCATTAATAATAGCAATTATTATGTACTTGATGTTAGATAGGTAGGTTACAACATTCGGTCGCAACATTATTATGTTCCGGTTTGAAGGGTACTGCAGCTAGCGAAATTAGAGCTGTTGATACTAACCATAGTCTCAAAGTGAGCGCCAAAGTATCTATGCCCTGGATTTCATTTTGCTACTCAAGTTGTGTGTCGCTGTAATAGCCATGGACAGGCGTTATCTCTTACCATGCGGAGAGCGTCTCGCTCGTCTCATTACTTTACCATAAAAATAACATAAATAGGTATTCTCAATGTAAGGAAATAAAACAAAAATGTTATGTTAACATATCTCTAATATTGTATACATCAAAATTCTAATTCTAAACCTACAATGAAGCTTCAGGGTTACTCGTCTTTACTTCCCAAGCACCAACTTCACTCAACAAATCCTTTTTACTTTCGAAGTACTCCTTATACCACATGATGTGTTCCTTTTTCTCCTGGACTGTGTAAAAAGCATTCTTGGATAAACCAACGCAGACTAGCTCCATAAAATGCCTGATGGGACCTTTCTTCGGGCACCAGCCTTCAAGGTGGGCGTCTAAGAATATGTGCTCCGAGAAATGGACCTTATTCTCGTCTTCCAAACCTGCAAGCAAGGGGTAGATTTATTCATCATTCAAAACTGGAAAAATTGCAGACTGCAGGAATACCAACAAAAATTATGTCTTGAGGAAAATGGTATTGTTATAAGTGTAATATAAAAAACAACTAAAACAACGTCAAAAAAGTTAATATACATACTAAAATTACATTGTTTATATATTATGTCAGCATATCACTCAGCTTAATGAGTTTAGATAAATTTGATTTTAAGCACTGTTGCTTAAAATCAAATTTAGACAAAATTCATGGAGAAAAACTATAAGATTCTTCATTATAATCCTACAAGTAGTTTCTCTAGATAATTATCTATATCATATTATGAAGTTGTTCCATGCCCTGGATGCTATTCCACTATGAAGTAAGTAGCAATGTTTTGGAAAAGTGTTTACTTGTTACCTAATAGGCGAGCAGCATAATTATGCTAATGTGCCTACATCAACATTTTGTATTTGTGCACTAAAAATATATTTCCTTTTTTTTTTTTTTTTTTTAATGGTTGACAGGCCAGGTGTTTGACCACAGCTCACCTGATGTTAAGTGAAGGTGTGGTCGAAGATGGTAAAGCACACCTAGCCTGGAATGGAACTGGCTGTCAAGTAAGGCTGCCGGAACACACCGTTAGATGCTTGGCGGCAGATTTTCAACTTGAGGGTGGTAGCTAGCCAGCCGAGTACTAGAAAATACCCTACCACCATGCTATGGTTTCCTCACGATGTTTTCCTTCACCGGCAGCTCAAGCTCATTGTTGGGGTTTGAACCCACGCCCTTCGGCATGCGAACCTACCGCGCTAACCACTGAGCTATCATTGCTACTAATTATATTCTTCTTAATCATACATTACACATTAAGAACCTACCTTGTTCATTATCAATAGGGAATTTCCAAACTTTCCCTTGATCCGTCCAGACGATCATCTTCTCAAAGTAGTTTGCCGGCGGCTGGGTGGTAGCCAACGCGAGCTCGCGCTGTTTCAGCGACGCCCACGTGTCCAGTTTGGTGCCGTAGTTGGGTTCTGTAGCATTGAATATCCCGAGCGGGATCCCGCTGAACACGTTCACTGCCATCGGTTGCGCCCGCGGCTGCATTCCAGGTAGACTGGAAACAAAAGTATGATTATATAATATTTAATTGTTTGCTGTATTTATTTATTTATATAGTTATATATTTATACATGATTTGATATAAGTATATACATATGTTTATTTTGATGAGCGCCTACAACCATGTTATTTACTGTGGGGATGGCTGGCAGAAAATGCTTTAGCATTAAGCCCTCCTTTTGTACATGTTTTTTAAGTGTGCAATAAGGTATTAAAAAAAAATTATAAGTGAGATCTAATATTTCCAACGTACACTTTTTAGCAAGTTTAAGTTATACAATTTTAAGTTTTTATATAAAATATAACTAAGTTTTTAGAAACATCTCAAGATGAGCTAGAAATAAGACTCGTCACACCAAGAGAAGTTTACAACGAGATCAAATGCCTTAATCAAAAGAAATCTCCTGGATACGATCTAATTACTGGTGAAGTCCTTCAAAATCTTCCACGTAAAGCCATAGTAAAACTTACCACTCTCATCAATGCGTCATTTAGACTTAAATACGTACCTGATGCTTGGAAAGTCGCCGAAGTTATAATGCTGCCAAAACCTGGAAAACCACCGCATGTAACAACTTCGTACAGGCCAATATCTTTATTGCCAATTGTGTCCAAACTATTTGAAAAGCTACTTATGAGACGATTAAAGCCCATTATAGAAGAGAGAGAGCTAATTCCAGATTATCAATTTGGTTTTAGACAAAAACACTCAACTATAGACCAAGTTCATAGAATAACCAGCATAATAGAAAAATCATTAGAAGAAAGGAAAGTTTGCTCTACAGTATTCTTGGACGTAGCGCAGGCTTTTGATAAAGTTTAGCATAAAGGTCTTATACACAAAATAAGAAATATGCTCCCAAATCAGTTTGCTGATATATTAGAGTCTTACCTAACACAAAGAATGTTCCGGGTAAGGCAAGACGACTCGTACTCAGAGCTTAAGCTAATCAAAGCTGGCGTGCCACAGGGAAGCGTTCTAGGTCCGGTCCTGTATTTACTTTACACTTGTGATATCCCAGAACTAGAAAATAACACCATTGCTACTTTTGCTGATGACACAGCTATTATGGCCACAGGAGTCACTCAAGCGGAAGCAGTGGAAAAGGTTCAAACAGCCATAAACACCATATTTGATTGGACAAGGAAATGGCGAATAAAACTGAATGAATCAAAATCCATTCACATAGACTTTACAAACAAAAAACCAAATTACCATCCGGTGTATATTAATAACAATATAATACCATACGAAAATACAGCCAAATATTTAGGTATGACACTAGACACAAAGCTTCGCTGGAAGGCTCATGTCAAAAAGAAACGCGAAGAGTTAGAGCTTCGCTACAAGAAGATGTACTGGTTACTTGGAAAACATTCTTCGTTATCAGTGCACAACAAAGTACTCTTGTATAAACAAGTCCTCATGCCAATATGGGCTTATGGTATTCAGCTATGGGGCTGTACCAAACAAAGCAATACACAGATGATACAAAGATTTCAGAACAAAGTACTCAGAGGGATATTGAACGCACCTTGGTACATAAGAAACGTCGACCTCCATCGGGACCTCAAAGTGGACATGGTCGCAAACATCATTAAAAAATACGCTGAAGCTCATGAAAATAGATTTCACCAACATGTAAATGTCGAGGCTATCCAGCTCCTCGACAACACGGATATAGTAAGAAGACTAAAAAGGACAAAACCTTTTGAGTTAGTGTATTAGTAATGTCAGTGCAGTGAGTGAGTGTGCTTATTATAGAACACATGAACAAAGTGTCTTCCCCTTAATAGAGACAGTAAGAAGTGTCGATGGACGCATTCTTAGAATATACTCTACTTAGCAATTTAAGTTATATTAAAATTACTTATTAGTCTCAACTAGGCTAGATTGTAATAGCAATGAGGTATCTATCATCAGAAAGATACATCATCAGAAGGAAAAAAAAAATATATATATATATATATATAAAATATGTCTTATTCTAAAGTGGAGAGGCTGGAGTTATTATTGGTGGTCGCATCTTACCGCTTAGGTCTAGTTTGTACACCATCTTGCCGCTGAGCCTTCCTCTGAGTGTACCTAGTATTCTCATCCCTGTTTTTTTCTATTAGCCTCCTCACTTGTTGCCCACGGGTCTCTCTAGGAGCAGCTTCATCCACGTCTTTTGTTCGATCCACCTTCATGCCTACAAGTAAGTCACTGAAAACAATTTAAATTAAACTAGTACTTTATACAGTGTAAGAAACTCTGAGGTTGTGGAGAGCAGGATAACACACCACATTAAGTGAAAATATAAAGAACATCGGCAAGAAAATAGTTGCACCAAGAGTTTCTTGTCTTAAAGAAAACTGACATAAAAAGTTTAAAGAAACTGAATAGCCCTTAGGAAATACAGTGGGGCAATATGTATACAGAATGTTTCATACAAGTGTAGTAATAATAAGGTAGAAAAATGTAGGGAAGGTAAATCATTAATATGGATGTATAACAAAATTAAATATTACTTGGTGGTAATTTCCTTTAGCAGGAGGTTGTCTAGGTAGGTACCGCCGCTGTACCAGATATTCTGTCATTAGTGTGTAAGCATTACTGTTTTCTGGTTTGAAGGGTACTGCAGCTAGCAAACTTAGCAAAATTACCGGGCTGTTGAGACTGACTATCGAATGGCATAAAGTAATGAGCACCAGAGCTGTGATGCCCTGGACTTTGTAAAGCTACTTAAAGTTCTGTGTATTGTTGCAATTGTCATGAACAGGTGTTATCTCTTACCATCAGGAGAGCATCTCATTCATCTCATTAATTTTACATAAAAAAGTATATATATATATATAAGATTTGTTTATAATAATATCACTGTTACCTGAGACTTGTAGAAGTCTGGTTTATTTTTCCCAACACTCTGGATAGCAGCTCACCTTCCGTTTGTTTCACATCTCCACCTATAGCTTGTGCAACATCACTAGCAGCTTTTGTTATATTTTCCTCTGTAATGATACACCACAATTAATATTATACAATATCAATCAGTCAGAGAATACTTTCCATAAGTATACAAAGTCGACATGATTTCTATTGAACAGTCTGAATAATAGTGCGAAAACATTACCAATTTTTTCCATTTTTACTGAAATCTCATCTGATTGCTTTCGTCTCCTGGGTATTTCAGGCGCAGTTGCAAACTTTTCTCGGTATTCAGTTTCATTAATTTTTGGCTTAGCCATCATACTTTTCAGCAGTTCCTGTATTTTCTCAGTAGCATTGTTCGCGATTTTTTTTTCTTTTGCTTTTTCTTTGGATTGAATTTCAGTTACTTTTCCATCATCTGTAGGCTTGTCTGTGAAGCATCTCACAATAACACGATAATCGCGCTTGAACCTCAGTCTGAAATGATTTATTTAGTTACTGAATTGTATTAATAAAGAGTTCAAGTTCTATGATTTGTCTATCTTACCTTGTAAGCATTTTTATCCTTTAAATGTTTGTAATTCGTTTAATATTTAATAAAAGTAATGTTTTCAGGGCATATACAATTTTTGTTGAGGTTATTTTTTTTTTTTTTTTTTCGTTAATTTGCCCTTTCGGGCAGGCTAAAGCTATAAAGCCATACTGCCTCGTCTTCAGTGTTATTTCTGCTGTATCTTAACTATGGTTATCGTCAAAGTCGTCTTAGTCAAGTCCAATTCGTGTCAGTTCGTGCCAGTCATACTTTAGTAAAGTAGTGGCGACTTTACTATAAAGCTTCGATGGAGTTTTGGAAGCAACACGAAAACTCATGTTTCACCACATTATATCATTTTCCCACACTCGCGCTTGTAATTCGGCACTTTATGAGTAAAACACCACCATTTTTATGCATAAACACTCGACAAAACACTAGTTTTGGAAAAAAATACAACGAAGCGACACGACTCTTCCCGCGTTCCCGCCAAAACTCCTTGTTGAGGTTATAAAACAAACCAACGTTTCGTTTACCATAAAGTGACACTTGCTTGCCTTCGTTTCAGTAAAATCATTTTGACTAAGATTATAAGGAACGGAATGTATAAAATTATTATGCGAGTTCTAAGTATTTTTACTTACTGCAAAAAATGTTATATTATTCACTTTCATATAATTTATGATAATGTTACGTACTTACAAAAATGTTATTGAATAATATGAACCTACTTACAATAGAATACAATACACTAATTAAAAAATGTACTCTTAGGCTGTAATTTTTTGGTTGGAAATATAAATGAGTAAAAATAATAAAATAGCGAGATAGCGTATCAAAAAGTATGGATTTAAAATCCAACAATAAGCTTGAGCTGGCGGTGAAGGAAAACATCGTGTAGAAACCATAGCGTGGTAGGGCAACCAAACCATAGGGCAGGTACTAAACTGGCTAGCCACTACCCTCAAGTTAAAAATCTATCGCCAAGCACTTATGGGTGTTTCGTTGGCGTCACTTGAGTACCGGTTCTATTCCAGGCTAGGTGTGTTACCATCTTAGAAAATACCGTCACTTAACATCAAGTGAGCTGTGGTCAAACACTTAGCCTGCCAACCATAGAAAAACATCTTCATTTGAAATTGTTGATGTTGGTTGATGCGTTACACTGGTAGTGGGAACTGATATTTATTGTACAAGGCAGGGTGTCACTCCATAGTTTGAGTACTATTATTTATTTTGTCTCACATGGGTGGTTTTGTCCCAGTCGTAATGCGAGTGTTTTGTTGGTACACAGAATACGTACTTTAGTATTGGGATTAGGCAATTAGGACCTACCTGGACAACCGAGTTTAGCTCGATATACCCTACGAAATGCACGAAAACTCGGAAAATCGCGTTTTCTTTGGGATAAGGACTTAACTAGATCAATTTTACGAGCCCATTAACGGAGTTTAATCAAAATCGTTAGAGCCGTTTTCGAAATTCCAAATATATATATATATATATATATATATATATATGTATATATACATTTACCTACATCGTGATCTCAAAATCTATATACAAATATTGCTTGTTTATTTATTTATTTATTGAGGCTTCATACTAGCAACTACAATAATTATTATTATAATTTTACACAACTTAAGTAATTCTCTGGCTAATTGCGTTGCTTATTTAAAGAAGCACAACATGCATTTAAATATATTAATACAAATAATTAAATTAAAATCAAAAACAATTTTTTTTTTTTTAATAATTTGCCCCTTCGGAATTCAAAAACAAATTCAATAAAATTAATAGAGTTTAATAGAGTTAGAGTTTAGCAGTTACCTTCAGTGATTCTATGGAGAAAATGTATTGTGAAGGTGTTGCTAGAACAATGGCCCTCCAAAAAATTTCATCAAGATTAATATACTCATACATTTTTGCTGCTATAAAATAGTAGATATACATTTTAATAGAAAATAAATATTATATACTTATTTGTCCTATCAGCTCCGTTTAGTTAACCTTTACCTACATGATAAAGAAGAAATTGATTAAAGAAAACAAAAACGTTGATTATTTATTAAGGCACATTTATTTTTCTGGACGGTGGACATACCAATGGTAGGTACACAATTTAACCTATGACTATTATGAGTACCTACGTCTATATAACGTCGAAATATTGTAAAGCACTACATCCACTACTACTTATTACCTAAGAAAAATATTCAAAAAAAATGTATTGCTTTCAATATCACATGTCTTTCCGGACTTTCATTACGAAAACCAGCTTTCCCAGGAAGCTACAAATTACATATATTCAAGTAGGTATAATGTCAAAACAATTACAAAAAATAACTGAAAAAAATAATAGGACAATACGATATACACACATCAAACTAAAATTATCAAAATAACGGTACTTATAAATTATTAAGTAGACCACAAATAAATTGTTCATGACTACAAGTATTCAATAAATTGAATGTGGAATTGTTTTTATATATCTACATATGTATAACACTGGGACTTTACTTACAATTACAGCACCACAAATACCACAAATATCTTTAACGTTTTGCATTGTATGAGGTAACTATTAATTTAACAACTTTGTTAACTCTTTACAAAACAGTGTTTAATAAATCGCACCACAGGCCATGACGTGAACGGTATGACGTGACGCCTGAGGGGCTAGGATAGAAATTTACAAGAATTACGTACTACGTAAATTTAAGAAAAAAGGCAGTTACCATTTGTGCCTAATAAATGAAAAATTTTCCTATCTATCTATATCTCTAATCTAAACCTATCTAAAGCACTATTGTACCTATTAATTTTCATACATTTTTATTCCTTTACGTACTACGTAATTCTACGCAAGTTTCTACGTTAGCCCGCCTGATATCATTCGACAGAGATAGTTATATATGACTCTCAAAATTGCCACGAGTGAATGAAAGAAACTAAGGACCTCATAAACATTGTTGAAAGTTAATTAACCCTTTAGAAAGAACCTGTCTCGTTTTTACGCGTGAAATTTTGCATCAGCGTGAAAAAGTTGAGATAATATTTTACGCATTAGTTAACTTTGAGTAACATTTTCATTATGATCATGTCTAGTGTCTGGCTAACCTTACGCACGAAAACAAATAAGGCATCAGAGCATATAATATGTAAAGCTAACATACTAACTTAAATAATTTAGCTTGGTTCGCACTACAACGAAAGAGAAAAGAGAAAGTAAAATGTAAATTCTATAACATGACGTAAAATAATATTTGCATTGAAAAACATTCAAATATGATGTGTTCACTTTGTTTCATAGGATTTACATTTCAATTTTAGTCTGACATTATGTTAAGTAACAAAGCTTTACTTGGCAGTGTGGTTAATTTAAAAAAAAAAACTTAAGTTTTAAGTACCTACACTTAATTGCTTACATTTTAGAACACCAATACGCTTTTGAGCAAACATATTAAGTAATAATGACTTAATTTCAATCCTTAAAAATACAGAAAGACTACAAATGACTACACGAAAACATTTCAAACATATTCTTAAATAAAAATTTGAAAATTCCAACGAATAATTTTGGGTTAAAATGTGGGATCAAACTTTAGAGATCAGATTGATAATTAATTTATACTACACCTTAATAAGTATGAACTTAACAACTTAAAATCACAAATTAAATTTTGCATTGGATAACAAAACATTATTTATCCTTATTTCGAACAGCATTTTTTTATGGTTAGGTGTTTGACCACAGTGCACTTGATGTTAAGTAATTTTGATACATTTTTGTTTTACTTTTGCGGACGTTTAAATACGTAGGGTACCCCGATTATAGTCACTGATACAGATTCTAGTGCGAAGCGAAACGAAGACGCGCACGCGTTGTCATCTGCTTTAACTCCTTGAAGAAGGCCATCTGATGTGAGCGATATTTTAGTCAAAACATGAATTCTGTAATCACGCATTTTAAGTAAAACAAAAACATGATCTTCGCGCTCAAAATATAAGATATCACAACGAAAACGTCTTTAAACATTTGTAATATTACAGAAACAAGATGCAACATAGTATTTTTAAAATTCACACACAATGCGAGCCAGACAAGTCGAACAATTTAGATTTTTTGTCACGTGTTATCTTCATTTAACATCTAAGTAAGCCGCGTATTTTCATAACAAAATTACTCATTTCTACATGAAAAATATTATGAAAGACCGCCTGAATCCACATAAAACGATGTGATGCATTCGTAAATCAATTCATTTTGTACAGTCGATGACAAACGTGACATGTTATTTAGTATCGAAAAATGACACCGAACACTGACAATATTTGAACATCCATACCTAATGATCGAAAATAATTGCACTGATTGGTTTGTTTTTCAAGCAAAAGTTATGAGACGAACGAAACTCTCTCCTGATTGTAAGTGATAACGCTTGTTTATGACCGGTACCCAGAAATTTGAGTAACAAAACAAACTTCAGGGCATCGGTACTTTAGCGCTCATTACTTCGAGACATATAATGGCTAGTCTCAATAGTACTGTAATTTCGCTAGCTACTATATCCTTCAAACCGGAACACACTACTGCTTGGCAGCAGAATACCTGATACTGCGGTGGATGCAACCAGTACTGTAGTATTCTATGTCTATGGGTATTTTATTCAACTTACGTTTTTCTTATTTTAATTTAGAGAAACGAAACACTTGCTTGCAAATACAATGTTGACCGCGTTTGAACTTTACAGATTGTCTCAAATAATGTACGGTCTTATGCCCGAGGTCTTACTTATAAATGAAAGTTATCCAATGTTTGAAATGCTGTGTGAAAATGAGACGGGCTACTATGGGTCAGATTAAATTTAAGAATTAATTTCTAAGCTATGAAAAATGTTGGTAAGCCTCTTATAACAAGTGCAATGGACACACATGTCCTACATTTCAGATTTCGAGTTTATTTTTCAATTAAATTTTTTTTAAAGCACTTTTTTCGGTTGATATGGCACAAAAATCACATCCATATTTTGTATAAACCATTTAAATTATTAAATATACAAGCACCATCGTCATCTGTTTTACAGGCCTAAATTGTTTGACTCAACGGAAAACTGGAAATTTAACCCGCGACATGCTTACTTTACTTGCTGATCATTGAGAAGTTGCTGACGTCTAACCTACATACAAGCTTTGGTTTGTGGTAAATCCACGTATTTGTCTGGATTTATCGTAAACGGAAAGTTCTAAGCGCTCTTATGTGCGCTTTAAAGAACAAATAAATGTACAAATGATTCATTACAAAGTTTCAGTACCTGAAGGGCTCGACCACAATTCACAATTACGTGTTAATTTTTTACAGACTGCGTTATTTTAGTGGAACAAATAAATTAAGAAGGTGGGCCTACGCATTAAAGAAATTATATATTTCTTATTTAGAAAAACGAATAAAAAAACCTGATTGTGCGCTTTCCATGCAATGTGCAAACATGTGCATATTTAGTGAAACATTAAAGCAAGTATACAATCTCAAACGAATGCATTTAGTAAAGTTATGCATAAAGTAATTCTTGTTAATTGTAAACTCTATGTTATGCAGCGTAAAGTAATATTTAAAGTCGCGTTGGTCGATGAGTCGACCTATAGATAAGCTATATTAAAGATTTATTATAATGTTTGCAGTTTTGTTTTGTTTTCCATGAGCCTCCACAATGTACGCCTGCTTTAACCACATACTATGTATATTATATATATATGACACATAGCTCTAAACTTTAAATTGTAAAGGATAACCTACAAAATGCAGTTCAAGTTAAAAATATAAGTACTTAAATCGAAAAATTTCAAGTATAACAACGTATTTTTTACTACCATACGAAAACTTCGTGTTTAATTTTTAGGAACTTGATAATTAACTCAAGATTGATGTTTCGAAAACTTTTTGACATCGCTTGTCATCTGATCGTGCTATAGTTTCGACAATGCGAACCGTTTGATCAATCAGGCTAACAATCAGGAAATCTTGTAGCAGTTTTATTCGCATCATATAACGTGTGATCGCGAAAGACGCGCGATAGTTTTTACAAGGCGACCTGTCGCATCTAACTTACAACCCAGTTCAGGAGGTAAGTTTAATAAATCCGAAGTAGCTATACCCAGGTTTCAGTATCAGCGTTCTGTTGGCATCTCTCTGCGACAAGTTGAGGATGTCACCGGGGTAGAGTCGCGCGACAGTTTGCACGGCGCAGGATATCTGCGACCTGTCCAGCGGTCGCGCGGTCGAGTCGTCACCAGTCGCGCACATAGAGAGCAGGCGGGGCTTTTGATTGGTCTGCCGTGCCCAGATGAGGTAGCAGTTGGGAGCGTGTGTTAGGTATGTTACCTAGAATAAGATACACTGGTAAAAATATGTCTCACGAAGCAAGAGCATCTAAACGAAGTCTAACGTAGTTAGGCCCTACATTCCAACATTTCGAGCAGGTCTCGTAGTGCAGTCATCCTTCAGTGTAATGTTTTGGCAGGTATAGGGTCTCATTTATCTCTGTGTTGGTTACACAAGTACGTGCGTGTAAAACTTCGATTTTTTTAAATTTATTAATTTTATTTATTTATATTTTGCTCTTGGGAGCGTCTCAAAAAATGTAACAGCACGGTATAAAATCACCCCAGTCGTATGGGTAAAGAAGCAAGTCTACTCATTACGAAGCCTTACCTGAGCGTATATTAGGTAAAGTCCCCCCTCGTGGATAACAATATGATCAGGTTCCTTGTTCAGTTCTATTTTATCTTTGCTATTGCTAGATGACACATTTTCGTCTCGCGTCCAGGGGCCTATTTCATCTGAAACAAAAATTTCACATGTTGTACAGTTTTTGACTTGACTATAAACTGGCTTCCATGCAGGCCCTATAGAAAACTGATTATAACAAAATCGGTGTGGCAGCTATATACATATCTATCATTTACATCCAAAATTTTAATTACAATCGATCAAAGAATTCGTTAAGTTGACTTGAATCATGGAATTCCGAAGTACCTCCAAATCCGAGATGTTCTAAAATGTACCTACACGTATTCACGTATGTATTCAGTAGGTACGTATGTATAGCCGCGTCAACGACACAACCTCAGCCAGACTTTTATTGTGTATTAGGTACACAGAATGTTTTCGAAAAGATGAGAAACAATTACTTTAAAAACATTCTCGGCTAAATTACCTACTGAATGAGAGCTTTTATACAGAAACGAAAAAATTAAAATGTGATTATGGTACATTGGGTAAAAAAAACTTTATGATAATTATGGCTATCAAAGAAATCGGATATACAAATTTTTGGTGATTTTTTCATGCGAAAAAAAAAACTTTAAAACAAACATACCTCGCTGTACCTACTATTTGATGTGCCATGCGGGGCTTAAAATTTTTCACTTTTATTAAAAATATCCTATACTGTAACGCGATTAATGCAATCCCAGTAAGATATATACATAATTACATATTTTTTTAATGTAATGAGACAAACTTAACGATTTTCTGATAGTAAGAGATAACGCATGTTAGATCATTGCATCTATACACAGAACTTTGAGTAACAAAACAATGTCCAGGTTATCATTGCTTTGGCATTCACTAGACTTTTGATGATTAGTCTTGACAACCCTGAAATTTTGCTAGCGGCTACACAGACTACTGCTTTGCGGCAGAATTTCTGGTATTGCGGTGGTACCTACCTAGACGACCTCCTGCTTAAGAGATCTATATTGTAAAAATACATTTATTTATACATTTATGCAATGATCAGACGGTCATCATCTATGCCGTAACTATTGTTTAATCTTTTATGAGTAATGTGACAAGAACTTGAGCGGTATAAAACTATGTCAAGATTGTTTCACAACCAATATACTCAATGAGTTGTAGCAATGAGGAGCATCATATTTTATCAATTAGCTTGAAAAAAAGTCGATAAATATATAGTAGCACACATAAATACACTTATAGTGATGCATTGTGTAAAGATCACTTATCAATGGTTACTATGTTTGTATGTATGTGATAATATTGTTTTAGAGCGTGATGTATAACTTGTTTATACCTACCTATTTAATAAAGCTACCTAAACATGTTTTATCGGTTAGGTACATTGGTCAGTCCCGTGGGAGGTTAGTTATCTAAAACTAACTACTACTACTAAAATACATAATGTGGAGGATGTTTACGTTGGAATTGACTGAGATTTTTATTATTGGAATTTGCTCATTAATTCATCTTGTGTTTAAGGCAAAGTTTTTTGTAGTGATGATAGGCCAGTGCTTAGCGCGATCGGTTCACACGCTGCAGAGCGCGGGTTCAAATCCCAACAACGAGTTTGAGCTGCAGGTGAAGGAATACATCGTGAGGAAACCATAGCGTGGTAGGGTACTTTCTAGTACTCGATAGTATTGGGTTCAACTTGAGGGTGGTAGCAAGGCAGCCGAGTACTAGAAAGTACCCTACCAGCATGCTATAGTTTCCTTACAATGTTTTCCTGCACCAGCAGCTCAAGCTCTAAGTCGGAATTTGAGCCTACACCCTTCGGCGTGCGTACCGACAGCGCTAACCACTGAACTATCGTCGCTACAAAAGTTGAAGTTATAATCAACAGATGCCATTATTATTAGAACACTTCGCTACTAATTTAATCGTTACTACTATCATAATAAAGAAAAGAAGTATTGTCCGTACGCTCAATTAGCACATTCAAATGATATTGCAAAAGGAACTAGATGACTTTCGTCTGGGACGTAATTGCTTCAAGCAATATTTCATTATTACCAAGTACAAACTTCCGTAGCTTTCAGCCTGTATGCTTATATCTACGTGATCAATTGGAAGAAAAAAGCATTCGCGGCACTATGGTTAATTAGAAATTGTACGGTCTCTTTTTGCAGCCAAAACTGGAGGAGTCGATATAGCACCTTTTCCCATTATAAGTGATAAATAAATAATTAATTTAAGAACTGGTTCTTTTTGTTTTCATTGGTATCTAAATATAAATAAAAATTCAGTCGACAAAAACCCCGCCCCTGACTGAACCTGGTGCAAAGGAACCCATGAGGCTGGCAGCATTATCGCGCTGTATAGCAATAGCCAGCCTTTGCGCCAAGTACGAGCCGGAGCGAGGGTCACCACACTGGTTCTTAATGGTTATCTTTAGGATTAGGGCTTCCCGTCGTGTAAAACTATTTAGGTAGGTACACTTAATGTGACCATTTAAATTTATGCTCAAAACGGGACAGAATTTTAGGCGACAGTCCATAATTTTCTCTTTCGTTATCAATTTGGTTTTTGCCCTTTTGATATCTGTAACTGAGGTTTTTCAGATGTCTATAAATTACTCATTAAAGAGAATACTTATTCTACGAGCGCTAAATATGAAAATGCTAAAATTTGCATTATTCAGTTAGCGTGGAAGTATTGAATACACTTCCATCAGAAGAGTTTCTTACGAAATATTTAGATATATCCTATTTGTTACATTTCGCTAAAATTTCTTATAAGTTTAGAGAACACCTTAATTGGCTTTTATATATTTTGATATCAGTATCTTCTTTTCTGTAACTGAAAACTGGATAATTTGACGTCCCAAACGTCCCAGACGTTTTCTTTGGGGGCATCGGGACAGAGGAGTGAAAAAAGGGACAGTCCCGTTAAAAACGGGACCTCCGTCCAATGAGGTTTTACCAACCTTTATGAGGTGTTTTGTAAATTAGGCGTATGCGTTATGCACGCATGTATGTTTGTGGTTAGAAATAATTAAAGTACTTTATAATAATTGTACTTGTAGTTGTATGTGTCATTTTTCACTGCTATTGAATATAAATAAATAAATATCGTTAAATATTTTCAAAGCAATGTGCGTCTAAAAAGCGATGCCTTGGACTTTGTTTTGAACAGTAATGGTCATGGACAGGCGTTAATTCTTACCATCAGAGCGTTTTGTTCGCCTAGTTATTAAATAGAAATATTTTATTTATTACGTTTTACATAAAAATATTATTTTTTCGAATTTACCTACCTATTACCCACAGATCAGAAGAAGCAATAGGTAGGTATAGATATAATGTTGCGAAGAATGTCGCGTAGACTTTATGTTCCTACAATTTTCGCTTGTCATACGGCAACTACAAGTGCAAAAATATGCCTTAAAGCCTCACGTTACACTAATAAATAAGTTAAATAAAATAAATATGTAAATAAGAAAAACAAATGCATCAGGTTTTATTTGATGGTAAAAGTCTGTCAACCGAAATTGTAGAACCAGGAGAATTATAATGACAGCTTCACACAAAACAATAAAAAAAAAAAAAACGGTAGCGCATTTTACCCGCCGCGCTGAGCGTTAGCATTTCAAAGAGGCTATGCAAATAGCACGCATTCTATGGTTTATATTATACTAATACATAATCATTTGCAACGCGTATTTGCAGTTTTATAGGCAAGGTATGCATGGACTTCGGTACTAATACATATTAGATAATTATATATGCACTAAACTAGAGCACACTTGGTGGTAGATTTCCTTAGCAGGAGGTCGTCTAGGTAGGTACCACCAAAAAAGCTGCCGCTAAGCAGTAGTGTGTAAACATTACTGTGTTCCGGTTTGAAGGGTACCTACTACAGCTAGTGAAATTACTAGGCTGTTGAGACTAACCATCGAAAGTCTCCAAGTATTGAGCGCCAAAGAAGTGATACTCTCGACTTTTGTTTTGTTATTCATAGTTCTGTGTATCGCTGCAATGGTCATGGACAGGCGTTATCTCTTACTATCAGGAGCGTCTCGTTCGTCTCATTACTTTTTGCATTAAAAAAATACTAGGTTTGTAATACTAGTTCTTTCTCGGATTCTGAGTAGGTATAGAAACAATACTTTGCAGTTTACAGAAATTTGCTTTTGCATGGCTGATAGTGCCAGTGGAAGTTTCAGCAGCTCAGTTGACCGTCTGGCTTCCAACTTGAAGATCCTGGGTTTCGAATCCCAGGATACGCAATTCTTTTCTCACCGTCTACTTTTACATGTATTTTCTAAGCTATGTAACAAGCATTGCCTATAACTTCAAGCGGTGTAGGAAAAAATGATGATTTTCCAAGAGTTCTTAAAAAGGAGCTGTCAGGTATATGCAAGTCTGCCAACCTGCACTTGGTCAGTATGGTGGACTATGGCTTTACCCTTTCCACTATGAGAAGAGGCCTCTGCAGTGGAACAGTATATAAAAACAGGGCTGATTCAGACTGACTTTTATAAAATTGTAAAGAATTTATACTAATTTTTCTTTTCTTTAATCCATTATCTGCTACTTGTTTGGGACTTATTGGTTTTCATTAACTTTGGATACATACGGGTGAATGGGATTGTCTACTGGCAAACAATCATGTGTGAAGAATGAATTTATCAGTACATTAAATAAAATGTCACTCACATTGAGATCCCATGTGGCGTTCATTGTTGGCACCATTGAAGTGGGCAATGAATATGTCTGAAATTTAATAAAGATATGAATTAGTGAATTGTAACAAATTTGAGTAACGAGTTTCAGTTAACATTTTTTTGTTATCTACATATTTTATATTTTTTTAAGTTGATAACACTAAACAATTTTTTCCTTATTGGTATTTCAGAGCCATAGTGACACTGGCATCTAGTTGGTTGAATACTTATATTTTTGAATTTACATCTAATTTGTAAATATTTAGTACCTATCCTACATTTAAGAACAACACACAAAAAATAAAAGAACATTAAAATAAGTACTAAACATAATTTTGTAAGTAGTATTTTGTAGTTAATATTATTTTTAGTTCTCACAATGAATTTAATTTTATGATGTTGACACATTTTGGAAGATTTCCCAAAATTCCTTTTAGAGTTACAAACAAAAATCTCTAAAAAGCCTGATTAACTCTCTGTTTCGTTCCAAAATTTTTGAAGCTTTCCACCCAGCTGTCATCCTTAGGTTATTTATCTATTTAAACAAAAGAATAATTAATAATAGTATTAAAGATACCTTTTTGCATATTTGCTAAGTATGTTGTGGTTTGTTTGGAGTCAGTCTTATTCTTTTTCTTTGAATCCACAAACAGCAAATCGTCTCCAAGGTCTTCTACAAAGAACTGTTTAGCGTTTTCTGAACCTGAACTTTCAGGACGGACGAAAGTACGGGGCTCACGCTGCTCCACGTCTTGCGGCCTCGGCTGTCTCACGAGAGGACTCTGGACTGTTAACTTTTCTTGGTTCAAATTTTGAATTAACAGATGATCCTTCATGGTATCGATTTGTCTTCGCAGCGAGCTCAGTTCGTGCCAATAGTAGCACGCAACACAAAAACATATAACCATGCATACTAAACTCAGCAAAAAGTTCAACAGGAACAATAGCTTTATTTTCTTGGAAGACGCTATTGAAAACGTAGTGTTCAAATGTACGCCGAGGTCGGCCTGCTTGTCTAAAACGAAAAAAATAACACGATCAAAATAGCGAACATTTTACTACTAAATACTTAGGTAATAATACAAATTAAAAAAATATATACAAGTCAGCAAAAATCACCTGTATTTAAATGTATGACTGTCCCGTCGTTGGATGAATCTATTTTTCTACTTTTACCAGCGTTTAGATATATTTTAGTAGCACCTGGGGAGTTCAGTGGATGGTCCTCGTTAATGTATATTCTTCGTTCCGGGTCCATTATTATTGTTTATACACTACACGTAGTACTATAACGTACTACTGGCTACGCGAACTCCGGTGCGCGTCTCTTGACCTAAACAAAGGAAAAATAAAGCTTTAAAGTTTGCACGCAGAATTTTGATAAGCGCGCTGACCGCTGCTGATAAAACGAATAAACATTTACATACCGTGATTATTCGAGGCGCAACTAGTTTTGATTGATATTTGAGATTTAAACACTACACAACACAACACAAAATAAAATTGTTCTTATTTTCGTAAAACCAGTCTAAAAATGCAAAAAAACAAAAAAGAATCGCGATTGGCTTCGGCCGCGGCTAAGGCTAGGGCGCGCGCGAGTGCGAGACTGCGAGTGCTTGGCTGCCAGTCTGCGCGCCAAATTCGAACTGAGGGCAAACGTTACAACGCGATCCGCGGATGGCAGGCTCGGAATGACGCGATTTCGATTACCACAACTCGCAAAAGGATCACGCACAAACAGTGGATACTCGATAACCTTTCAACAAATGTTCACCGTATGTTAGCTTTATCGGTTTTATATTCATGTAGGTATTAGCTTACTCGACAAAAATAATACTACATCTTATATACAAATTGTGGACCATAGCTATGGATATTTACAGTTCTCATAGTAACATTACAGGTTGATTTGCAATTTCTTGGTAAATGAAAGTACTATACGTAAGTATGGTTTGTCTATCATTTTTATAAAGTAGGTAGGTAAAAACAGTTACTAAGAAAAAAAAGTTTAAATCTGTAAATATTTCAGCCAGTGCTACGCTTCAAAAGAAACTTCAACAAGACAGGATATATAGACCTCCTTGTGAGTACTATTCTTTTTAGTACATAACGACGCAGATGCCAGCACAGGCTTAGTTACAGGGTTCCGTTGGATATTGAACTTTTTAGCCACAAAACTCTAAAGATAATGAAATACCAAAATTATTATTTTTATGGCTTCACGGTGGTGAAAATTTTGCTAGTTATTTATGTACTGGGTAAATACAATATACCTGAAGGAAACTTATTTGAAATTCTGTATTTAGGATTTCTTACCTGCGAATTTATTATATCATCGCTATTGTTTGTTTATTGATACCTTAGGCTTAACGTGGCTTATCTCGGCTAGAAAAACGCCTTGAAACAGGTTGGTACTGTATACGAAATTGTCTGTTGTCAGTGCAGTAAAACGTGCCATTGTGATAAATAGATGCCGTTGATGAATAGATGTTGCCGTAGATGGAGAAATATAATAAGGTAAAACTTAAAATGTTAGCTTTTAAATAAGTTCATAATTTTTAATGTAAAAAAAAGATTGCGGGATTATGTTTTACGCACTTTTTTTTAAGCAGCAAACCCTACAGCTGCGATTACGAGTACATACATTTCGGCTTTTCGGCTGACTAGATGACCGAACTCCGAAGCATCCACACGCATAGTACCTACTTCGGCTAAATGTATTGAACGTGCGTAGTCGAATACTTAAAAAGTCAATAATTTATTCTTAGATTTGTTTTAAATTTGTAATCGACTTCATTGTATTGTTGGCTACACTTATTGCATTTTTTTTGTCATCATTAAATTATTTAATAAACATTTTTGTCTTGGTACTTGGTATGACTTAAATTTGGCTTTGAAAACATAGCTCACGAAGGAATACAAAAGAATGCGGGCCAGCTGTAGTTCTGCAGTTATCTTGGTCACTTGCACGAGTTCCTAACTAATATAAATAGCTTTACTCTGTATGTACCTACTGTTAAGAACACCCGCTTACAAGACTCAGTAGACAGAGCCAGGGTCGTCCTTAGCCTAATCGAAACAAATTACCAAGGCTAATTTTTATTTATTTTAGTAGATACGAGTATGTTTATAACGTGTGAAATCAAAATGCATTGTAGTTTGTTCATGAATCATTAAAAAACTTCATTATGAGAAAATCAAAAGTACAAAAAGTCCCTGACCATAGAGTACGAGTAGACAAATAGACAAGGCATCTTTTTTTACGAAATAACAATAAGCGCTATAAAAGTTTCGAGCATTCTTTCGAAGCATAAAAACTATTCTCAAGAAATTTTTCCATGCTTACTTTACTGTTATTGTGCCTAAATCAATTGTCAAATGTACGAAGCTGCCATCGCCAGATTTTACTGCTTGTTAATACTTTATAATTAAGTATTACATAATCTATTTTTATACCCTCCTTGATCCGTGCCTGAAGTGAAAGAAGTTATTTCAGTCTATGCGTTCCTCGCCGCATGCTTTCAGATTTAACTTTCGCATGTTGCACTATGCAATTTGCACTACATACGTTCATATCATGGTACATATAAGTATTTACGTAAATGTCCTAAGAGGAGATAAAGCGTGTTGCACACTGGCACGTCGGTCGCCTGCGTTATTGGTCATGGTGGCGGCTACGAATTTATGTGTTGTTGCTGGCTTCAACAAAATTGCTGTGAATAGAGTTAGTAGAGGATTTAGCCTACCGTGCGTTGGGTCGCAACCCAGGGTTACGTCTGCCTATGGTAGGTTTAAAATTCAACGCACCAAATACTTACCTAGAAAATAGCTAGCATGAGCCAAATTTTACAAAATGGTTAAAAAGACCAACTTCTCATAAATGTTCACTACAGCGAAAGCCTTTTTCGTTACAAAGGATTACTGAAGACAATATAACGGCGAATGTAGAAATTTGAGCCCCGATATGAGTCACGAGCTCTGCTTGATTCATATTTAAGTGTGGACAGTGGACACTGCTTACAATGCAATGTTGATTAAATCCAGGTAGGATTTAATTATTCTTTGTCATTTCTTTGTTTTCATTTTCTTAGGAGTGCTGATCTCATTACATTTCCTAGTTATTTTATTTCAATACTATCACAAAAATTGTCGAATTTAGGGTTGCCATAATACGGTCAATTCGCATACAATGACATAGGCGGCGGTTCCATTACCTACCATAAATCGGTCAGTCTGCTTGTTTTGTAGCGATAATAACTCTCAATAGCTCGCCACGCCCTAGGACGCGGCCTCAAAGTTTTTTTTTAATATTAGAAATAAGTAGGCTCATATTTGACCGCCATTTCACCTGAAGTTGAGTGTTGATGTGATCTAAGATGGAGCACGCTTGCCTAGAAAATACTACCAGGCTAGCTACCACCCCAAGTTGAAAATCTGCTGCCAAGCATGTAATGGTGTGTTCCGGCAGCCTCGCTTGAGAGCTAGTTCCATTCCAGGCTAGGTGTGCTTTACCATCTTCGACTACACCGTCACTTAACATCAGGTGAGCTGTAGTCAAACATCAAGCCTGTTAACCATAAAAAAAAAGATGCCGATTCACTCTCGACTTGAAGAATATCCAACGGGGCATATCCACTCAGGCAGCGCATTCCACTGTCTAGCAGTTCGCACAATGAACGTGGAATCGAATCATTTTGTTTGAGTTTTTGGAACATCGACCGTGAATGTTACTTTTTGAACTTCAGGCTGTCCGATAGAAATGATGATGATGAGATGGGCAGGAAGGAATCCCAACAATGCGTTTGAGGTACCGATGAAGGCAGGCAGGCTATTTACGGCACTTTTGACTGCATTATCTGTTAACATCACGTATATAGCAAAGATCTAGAAAATTTAATTTAGGAATTTAATTATTTAGGTTAGATTGGTGATATGTACCAATCTGAACACCAATCTACCTAAATTATTATAAAGGAAACGAACTCAATTTTATACCTCTGCCCTGCAAAGGTACAAATACCTATATAGGTACTTATATCTCACTAAAAGGGTCACTGACAGTTCAGTGTGGAGGGTGTATTCAACCCATAGCTGCCCATCGGCCTTTCTTTACTCATGAGAAAGGAATCCTATACTTCCTTAGTGGTGGTTTTGGTACTTTCGATGACTAAGTGCAAAGAACCTAGTTAGTCTACCGCATGGCCCACATTACCGTTATGGCGTTAGTTTTAAACTAGGTCGAATCACACTTATTGCGAATATACCTACTCGTAAAAGTGTTTCTGTCTTAGTATTATCTAAACCCATAGGACTTTTATAAGGCGGCTGCACTAAAATTGTTGAAATTTATCGAAGAAATTCCTAGTTCATTTTTGGTTCGCTTATAATATGTCCATCGACACAAATACAGAACGGTTAAACGAAATTTTAAGTTAACATTCAAACATGCAACATTGGCAAATGCATAAAGTGCGATGCCAAAAAACCAAAAAAAGTTTTGTAACCAACGATACATTCAGACACACAAACGTTCGGATTTATATTTTTTATAATTCTGAGAAGTGAAGATATTATGCGAAAACAATATTTTCTTATCGATAATGATTCGTTCAATGTACGCAAACATAAAAATGCGCCGCGCCAGCTCTGAGATTCCTGAGATTTATTTGTGCAAAATACGAGTAAAATTTTAGGTACAATACTTATGTGTACATGGATAAATTACAATTGTGTCCTGTGATCGTGATTTGCCCTCAGGCATACAAATATGATCGATGACATGCTAATAAAAATCAATCAAACTAAAGTCTAATAAAATGCACATTCATAATAAAAAAAATAATCAAACTAATTAATAAAAAAGGTAAAGTCAAACAGAAACTCAAATAATGTGAAAAAAATTGAATAACTAATAATGGTCGTCAAGAATAATCATAATAAATACTGTCAATCGAATATATGCCAAATTTTCTTCAGGGCGGGCACTCTTATACATTTTTGCTTATTGACTCTTGCATACTACACTATTGCCTAAACGCTGTCTTATGTCTGCTAAGCTTCGTTTAGAATTTATAGCGAACAACTGGCAGCTCATAATATCACTTTGGCTCTTTGATAAATTATTTATATATAACTCCTCTAAGCTTTGGCTATCGATTCATAGATGTCTAGATGCTTAGTTAGTACTAGACTAATGATATCATTGAGAACCTAAACTTACGGTGTAGACGCATTGACACTGATTTCGTGACATAGAGCAGGCGTCTAACCTAGATTATTTCTACGAATCAAGGCGCCACCAGTGAAATTCTTGAAAGATCTCAGGTTAATGAGTACCTAAGCTCGAAAGCGCCACACACAAACATACGAGTATTATTTACTAAGTATAAGTTTACTAAATGATAAAATGATGTAGAGTTCGTACAACGAGTTCTATGTAGGTAATATAATTAATTACGTTTGCAAAATTTCATATCTGCATCGTAACCTTTTTTTAGACATCTAAAAATTTATTTTGACCAAGAGAAATTTGTATTGTGCCACAATTAAATATTAGCGGTCATTTTTACACAGCGCCAACTAACCTCGATGCAAAGCTATGGGAACCAAGATGGCTAAGAATACTACATATCTGTATAAAACTATATATTTTTTGTAAATACATATTTGTAATACATACATTATTCGGCCTACACTATCGAAGCAGAATAAACTAACAGGTAGCCAGGTAATGTATTTTTTCACTAAATTTTGAATAAGCAACGCTTCAAATTTTGAGGAACTAGATAGTCTTGCATACCATAAAACAGGGCTATTCGTAAAAAAAAACGTAAATTACTTCATAGAAAATGTATTTGACACAAAATTATTTTGTTTTTATTACATCCCAAATATGAATGAGATAAAATTACTTAAAAATAATGACATAAAAAGCTATAAGTAAAATACTAATTCACCTAATCATTTATATCTTGCACAAGATCGAAACAGGTTTGACAGCCCTACTAGACTAAAATCTGAAATTCATACAATTAGCCTACTAATTTTCTAAAACTCGATACAAAATTAATGAGTCATTTTTAAGACGATCAATGTCATACACCCCGTATGTGACTGATCTAGCATAACTACCTTGAAAAGAGGGCAAGTTCATCAAATTCCTTTGACTAATCACGCGATAGGAAGTTGTTATATGTATTTATTTTTTTATTACGAAATGCATCGGAGGAGTGACTCCCGAGTAAACTATGACTCAGGAAAGAGGTTGAATGAACTACCTAACAATACTTAGGTACCTCGTGTCTTGTACACGCCGATGAGAGCATGTACGTACATTTTGTTTTTTTTTTCAAAACTATTAATCTTCACAGTCTAAAGAGATTATGTGTTTCATCGACTTGTTTCACCTACATCTCAAACATTACGCTAAATGTTAACCTCTATGCCTACTTACATCTTTTCAAATCATACCATACCATTATACCATTTACGGGAATTTAATACCCTATAGGTTGTATTAAATTCCCGTATTCTAATCATCTTTATTATTCAACATAATATGAATCTATTACCATTTAAGGAAATCTCTACTAGATGTCATTTCCCTGCAGTTCATAGTACTTTATAATGTGTAAATTCTTTTTCGTACCTACCTTCAGAAACAGTTTTATTTAACGCTCGTTTGTCCGGAATGCTTTTTATTGTGTAAATTAACTAAAATAAAATAAAATACTCCATTGTAGCTCAGTGGTTAGTGCGGTCACTTCGCACACCGAAGGTGGGTTTGAAGTTCGAACTCCAACAATGAGCTTGAGTTGCCAGTGAAGGAAAAACATCGTGAGGAAACGGTAAGTGACGGTGTGTTCGAAGATAATAAAGCACACCTAGCTTGGAATGGAACTAGCTCTTAAATAGGGCACACACACAAGTGTCGGAACACACTGTTAGGTGCTTGACAGCAGATTTTAAACTTGAGGGTGGTGGACCAGAAACAGGTGAAACAGAAACTTTAGACAAATTATAACCATTACTTTTTAATTTTCATAAGCGTCTGCTAACGGTCCACGTGGCCTACTAAAGGATAAAGGAGGCTGCTGTCACGCGGCTGTGCCATCGACCGCGAAATCGTCGATCCGTTATGTTTACTTTCAACGTTCTTTCTCTTAAAATAACTGAATGAACGTGGTAAAACGAAATAAGAAGACTTTCTATGATAATATAATTAGATTTATCTTTGTTCTGGACTGAAGGACGATGCTTTACTGAAACTGGGCATAATGCTATTTAAACTTTTGAGTCTTGAACACCGTCGGAAGGTAGCAAGTATGTCAATTTTCTACAGGATTCATTTCGGAGAATGCGCTACTGAGCTGTACGACCTTGTACTTCCATCCCCTTTTTACCACAGGACAAGTAGAAAGACGGCCCACTACCACCCATACGTAGTGGAATTTCCTTGGCCACGTACCTACCAAACGTTTTTTGACTCTACGTTTCTCATCCGTACTGCCAAGGAATGGTACACGCTGCCGGCTTCCTTGTTTCCTGAAAGATTCAATCTAGATCTTTTAAAGGTCAGAGCGAATAGGTATCATCTAGGTCTGCGTGCTTCATCTTCGACCACATCGTCGCATACCATCAGGCTAGTTGGTGGTCAAACGTGGACTTATCCGTATTAAAAAAAAAGAAAAAGTATCTTACATTTTATAATCTTACTTACCGTAGTAAAGAACGCAGTGCGTTGCTTCGCAGTGCATTGAAGTTTAAAATTCTGCCCGGCACTCCGGCAAGCGTCACACACGCCATTATTCATAAATTGAAAAAGAAAGTAATTGTTAATTTGATGCGTCGTCAGTTTGAATAACACCATCAGAACCAGCCATTTTTTTGTAAACTGTCCCTGTGCGGATGCGAGCCTTTTCTAACTATGATAATGGGAAGAGTATGGTCTTGTCGCTGGCCAAGTCCGTGTTAGCAAAGCAAGCAGGCATACAGTCATATTGAGAGACAAAGTACTTATTGTTTTGATATCTTTTCAGTTTGAATAAGTTTAAAACTTCATCGTAAAAACATCATCATTATCATCGTAGATAGATGTACTATGTAAAACATTTTTGTTATGGTTGAAGGGCTTGGTGTTTCACCACAGCTCACCTCATGTTAAGTGACAGTGTGGTAAACGCACCAATCCTGGAATGGAACTGGCTCTCAAACAAGGCTATCGCAAGCGGAACACACCATTAGGTGCTTGGTGGCAGATTTATTTTTAACTTGAGGGTGGTAGCTAGGCAGTACCCTACCACCATGCTATGGTTTCCTTCACCGCCAGCATGAGCTCATTGTTGGGGTTTGAACCCACGCCCTTCGGCATGCGAACCTACCGCGCTAACCACTGAGCTATCATCGCTACGAAATCTACTATAGATAATGCAAAGTTACCAGTGCAAATAATGAATGTCATCGACCTGTTAAGGACGTAATGAAAATCAAGTTTTTATGTGTGGTGTGATGTGAAAGAAAAACGATACGGTCTTTTTCTGCCTAATGTGTCGAAATTCGACTTCAATTACCTTCTCATTATGATACGAGGCTCAAGTTGTGCCTATGTAGAAGTAAACAGAACAGGGCAGGTCAAGATTATACACACGTTTTCGTTTCTGAAAGAGTTGCAAATCTTAGAATAGAAATTTATAGAATAACGAAACGAAGATTAGGCACAGAAGGCAATACTTTTGAGACGACTGTAATAACGACATGATCATTACTATTCATCTTGATAAGTTACATATACCTACAGCCTTAATATACTTACATACTTGCTAACAGAATGGAAATAATATTTTCATCCCCCCATCTTGGAAAGAGTATTTTTGCCCTTCGATATCTGAGTGCAAAAGTCGTTTTTATCCGCTAGAGGATAAAGTAAATTTGTATTTAGAACATCGCGTGCACTAAGTTTGAGAATTCAAAACTTCATTAAACCTATTTACTTCTACCTCCATGGTGCCGAATTTCTCATACAATTTTTTTTATTTGTTAAAAACGCACACTCGGAACCTCCTTGGTGTACTTTTTTTTTAATTTGCTTTGCGTGCGCAATTTTCTTTTCACGTCTTATTGTTAATGTAGTAGTTAATACCTAAACGGGAGTTTTGGCGGGAACGCGGGAAGAGTCGTGTCGCTCCGTTGTATTTTTTTCCAAAACTAGTGTTTTGTCGAGTGTTTATGCATAAAAATGGTGGTGTTTTGTTCATAAAATGCCGAATTACAAGCGCGAGAGTGGGAAAATGATATAATGTGGTGAAACATGACTTTTCGTGGTGCTTCCAAAACTCCATCGAAGCTTTATTGTAATGTCACCACTACTTTACTAAAGCATGACTGGACTTGACTGACACAGACTGGACTTGACTAAGACTGGACTTTGACTATAACTAGCTACGAGGACACTTATTTAACTTTTGAAACTTGAAAATATATAAATACTTGACACTGGCAAATGCTAAAACGCGACGCCAAAACCAAAGAAAAAAAAAAAAAAGTATCTTGTGATTGTAAATTTTTTTTTAATTTTGATTTCTAATTTTGATTCCCTCGCTAACTCGCAGGATTCAAATTTAGAATCCTTCGCTTGCTCGGTCATCAAAATTAAGCACGCGGTTAAAAAGCAACTTTGCACTTTTGTATAACAAATAACTATACCTAATATGATAAGAATCCTTTAGTTCCACCTAGCTTCGTCCCTGATGATATGTAATCGAATGTGAAATTTAGTTCGATCTATGTAATGCGAGAGGTAATCGAGGCTTGTTTTCCGATAGCCGATGCGAATGGCAAAGAACTTCTAAGTAAACGCATTTTACGAGATATTGCCAAAGGTAAGCTATTTGCAACGTCTGTTTATGCAAATAACATGTACCTTTTAATTTTTGAGTAATGATTTAGATCAAAATACACCCTTCGTATTTATCTGATAGTAAGATATCTTACCTCGAATAATTTTGTGTTAGCTTAATTTGGGAATTAGACGCTTACCTACAGACTAACTAAAAGGCAAGGTAGAGCGCTGTTTTGCGTAGTAAAATAAACATAATTATACCCAAGGTTTACAATTTGACGATGATAAGTATGTTTACGAAACTAGCAATATTATGAACTAGCTGCGCCCTGCAATGTTACCCGCTACATGTTTTCGGGATAAAAAGTAGCTTATGTGTTAATTCAGGGTATCAGCTACCTCCATACAAAATTTCATCCAAATCCGTTCAGTAGTTTTTGCGTGAGAGAGTAACAAACATATATCCATATCTACTCACAAACTTTCGCATTTATAACATTAGTAGAATAGTAGGATGGAATATCCATTCAATTACGACCTAGGACAAGAGTTATAAGACTAGACCTTCTCGCAATGAGATGAGGACCGCCTCTAATAGTAGAGCATTTTATTATAACAGCATTAAAAGTATAAGAATTAGATATCGTAAGAGAAAGACAGATACAAAAAAAAGCGGTATTTCATGATGGATGATCAAATAGTTTGTATTTTTGCACAGCAGCTTTTTGTATAACTTTCTAAAAACATGTCCGAACCGGCAGATTTTAAAAGTATGATTCAGAGAGAAAGCACTTAGTTCCTCGCAAGATTTCGTAAGGATTTGGAACATTATATAGATACTAGTAACTGTAGTAACAAGTTAGTTACGTTTGCATCATGCGGTCTCAGTAGGTCATATACTCGCATTTTTCCCATACCTGTTTATTTGTTTACATTTTAGAAGCGACCGTAAATGGAGATTATCGAACACGTGCTTCATTTAACCAGCGACGATGCCTAGGAATCTGTCACTGGAAACTTTAATAGGCTTGTTGGAAGTTTTTAATTTTTATTGTTGGCGTGATATTAAAGAATGAATTGTACCAAATAATACAGACAAGCTGATTAAGGAAACTGTCTCATCGAACTTATTTTGTTTTCGAGTTTTGTTGGTAAAAAAACTTGTTGACCTACAATATTCATATCTTACTGCCCTCTTTGACCTCTTTGTTATTTTATGCTGCTCTTTAAATTTTTAAAAAGTTATTGAACTCATCTTCCTAGCCACTAAGTGAAGTTAGCTCTTCATGTAATTTTCAAAATCAAAATGTATTTATTTTTTACTTTTATTAGATCTACGTTTGGCCACCAACTCATTATTTATTATCAACACCAATTTATTTGCTAAGTACAGGTGTCAAAATGTTGGTACATACCTTAATTAAAACGTCGTTTAGGCCATATTTAACCCAGAATTAGGTATGCGAAAATTGAATAGAATAGAGAATAAATAATAAATACCTTAAATTATACTATTTACAAAATGTATACAAAAAACTTAGTCTAAAAAACCGTCAATAAATAATTGAATAATTTTATAAGAAATTAGTTCGGGCTGACACAATTTTGAAGTTCGAATGTGAACCAAATCGACTGTGGAGATGTAGATGTAGATGTAGCGAGGTCGCAGTTCGGGGCGAACAAACAGTAAATAAGTTTCTATCGTTAATTTGAATAGGCATTCGTTAGCTTCCGCGAACATATTTTCTTTGTTACACGTGTGCAGTGTGAGGTGACATGACATGACGTGAATCACGCGCGCCAAGTATCTCTCATTCATAAACTATGCTTGGACAGTCTTTAGTCTTATTTAATCCCTCTACCTAAGGAAGTTATCTTTTAGACTGTATTTATGAATGTATGTTAATCCGAATCTGTGCCCTGACAATAAAAAAAAGCGGAATTATATAACTCAAATAATTCCTCGCTGAAAGCGCGTGTAGCGTTTAAAACGGTATTTTGATAACTCATTAAATTTCATTACGTTATTAAAGTTTATTTTGGTAGTGAAAAACGAGCTTCTAACAGACCTCGTTACTTTTTTGATTTGTCATTGGCTTAGAGAGTACTATTTCACGCGAATTTAACGAATTCCGCCGCGCGGCGCGTTATTTGCTTATAGCGAATAAGGGTCCAAAATGTATCATAGCATCAATTTTATGCTTGAGGTATCGTTAAATTCGTCTTCATCTACGTATTTCTTATATTATAACAACACACAACATCAACACATAATTGATATAAAAAAATAAACATAAAATAAAATATTAATCAGTTGTCCGAAATAGGTATCTAAATTTTAATTAATAGAATATACATTAAAGGGTTCATTTTCAGTTTACGTGATAAAAATAGGATATATTATCTTTTAATGCTGTTTCTGCCGATTACATAATCGAGACCACTTTATTATAACCATCAGAGCCAACTCCCAAGAAGTAACTCCACGCAGAAAGTTAGCCTCAACATTGGGCCCCCGCCCCCGTCGCAAATCAGCACTTAGGACATTTTATGCAAAGTAATCTCCGTGTATTTTTAGTTTACTGTTGGTTTTTACATAAAATACTATTATTCTTTTGTATTGTGTATAAAATTCTATAACACAACTATTTTCATTGTTATCTCTATTTTCGTCCACAGGACTGGATCGAAGCTACTGTTCTGTTCAGTTGTTACATGGAGTAAAATTGATAAAACAAAAAATACACCTATATTGGAGGTCATTTTTACACAGTGACATCTACAATGTAGGTAAATGTACAATTACTGTGATGTCAGTGCATGTGTTAAATAACATTTACCCCCAAAGTACCTGTATAAAACTGGGTTTAAGATTGAGTTTTTACGCGGTTAAGTTATTGGAACGCGAAAGAGTCGTGAGCATTATTTTATTTACTAAAACTTGTGTTCTTTCCGTGTTTATGTACCTAAATATATTGGTATCTAATTCGATTTCATGTGCGAGTATGAGAAACTGATATAATGTGGTAAAACATAAGTTATTATGTTTCCTTCAGAACTCTATCGACGTTTGTAGAAAAGTCCCCATTACCTTACCAGGGTATGGCAGAATTAGAATATAGGTAGAGCGTTTATAAAAAGACATCGATAACACCCCAAATATCGGAGAGTAGTAGACTTATCATCATCAGATGTTTGTTTGCCACTTGTATAAACAAGATGAAAACAGAGGTAAGCACTATAGCAAAATCAAGTCAATGTGTGTTGGATTATGTCTTCTAAAAATAGTAGAATTGGTCACATCAGCATGCGTAACCTGGTAAACAAGAAAATATCATTCTTTCGAAGTCTTTCATGTTCATTTATGTTACTGTTATTTCTCGAATGCATACAACGATCGATCATAAGTCGATTCATGTAATCGATACATCGATTCCCGATTTTCAGAATTGTTTATAGCTTGTACGTGAAAACATCGCGAAGTTGCCGGTGCCATACTGTCTACTTGCCAGACTTTCAGGAACCGATGTCTGTGTACAACTTGGTGTTGGTTTTACATTTTTATGACTGCGGTCTGGGAAATCTGGCAGTACCTAGTTAGAATTATTTTAACTGATTAAGATCTCTACTACCGAGTAAAGAAGATTTCTGGAACATTTTCACTAGGAAACAATAGACGAGTATGAAGGTTTTAGTGAGGAAAGTAATTTATTCATTGTTGCGGTATTAGAACGGTTGCCAAATTTTCAATAACTTCAGTTTTAACAAAATCTATGCATATAGCAAATATAATGTTTTTTTGATCCTATCGCCGCATTGTATGGTTTTCCAACATTTGTGTTTTTGAGTATTTATGTACAAAAATTATTGTGTAGTTTAATAAACCATAAAGTGTTGAATTACATGCGCGAGGGTGGAGAAGTGATATTATGTGATGACTTTTCGTGTTGCTTCCAAAACTAGTAGTAGGTAATGTAACCACTAGTTTACTAGGACATGTCAAGACTCGGCCAAGACTTATTTTGTGTGACATATTTAACTTGATTTTTATGAAATACTTGACACCGGCAAATGCGCAAAGTGCGGCGCCAAAAACGAAGAAGATGAAAATATCCAAAAATGCCATGCCATCCCACGCTCTTTCGATGTCCCATAGACAAGATTACGCGGAACGGTGGTACTATGCTGAAATGAGGTCATTGTACTAATTAATGTGAACAACTTTTACTATGGGTCCTTTAACTCTGAAATTTAAAAAAAAAACCAGCTGTTCTAAACATTTCATCGAAAGTGAATGACATTTTTGTACGGCAGCTGTTTTTTCTTCGCGAATTCAGGTCTGTTCTATTAATTTTTATTTATTCCAGATTTTGCCATATGGTACGCGAGCTGGGTGAAGCGTTATACTCGATGATGTCACAGAGTTTAGCCTTTAGGTTTAGGTGTCGGATAGCAAACCAAGGCCCACATATTCAGTTCAAGGTAACCTGGACAAACATTCGCGAGGAATTAGGTCACTGACATAAAGTAGGTACGACCGAATGTGATATCTTGCTTTATGAAATTATGATAACAAATAAATCATTGTGGGACATACCATACGTAGGTCAGTAGGCATAGGTAAGTACAGAATACAGTAGGTTCTATAAAGCGTTATGGGTGATTATACAGAAGTGATATGTTCGTATAAAACACCAACTTTGTTTGTATGCGTTATAAATATTATCACTTTGAGACTTTGTATATAAACTCACAATAATTTATGTTACAAATATATATTTTAACAAAGGGGCGTTCACAGCACGTTAGTCATTCACAACAATAAAAAGAAAGACCAACTGGTGACGCCCGTGACATCGTCTCCTGAAGTTGTAATGGTCGTTCAAGCGCCCACGGTCTACTACCACGTACCCGTTTTCATTCAGGCTACTAGATACCTTGTACCGACCTTGTACCTTGTCGGTCGTACCGACTTTGACGATCACGAGTAATTTTTATTGCCATTTTATTTTATTATCATAATACATAATTAATATATTGTCATTTTAATGGCAGGTAGGTACGCTTGATATTATGTTACCAATCATAACTTTGGCGATATCAATAAAATATTTTAATCATAATAATAATCATATTCATTTGCGTATATGGGTAAGGTACAGTTGGTAGGAATTAAAACATGGCACGCCATATCCCGCCTTTCGGCATGCAAAAATTCATATTATAAAATCAATAAAAAATAATAACAATAACAATTACTTACAATGTCAAGTTTGTTATTACAAAGTCACATTAAAGTCAAAGATATATGTGATGGTGGAACGTCAAAATAATTAATATTAAAATTTGTCTGTCAAATACTCCGTGACAGCATAATATGCCTTCTCCAGCATAAATGTACTTATAAAACTAGACACTAGAGATAAAATCTCGTGAATGGCCTGCTTGAGTTTCTTTGCAACGGTTCTCAAGGTAAAGTTACTTTAATGCTCACTGCTTTTTGTCAGGCATAAAACAGCTTTTTATTAAATCTAGGCTTTGCTCATGGTTTTGATCAGGAGTACTAAAAACTAAAATAAAACATTCTAAATATAGTATGCGTCGCAGAACGTTCTTATAATACTATTACACGAGCAATATTTGGATATACATACCTACAATATATACAAAATATATGTAAAGTGTGTAAGTGCAAGTTTTCCTTTTTCACTAATAAAGTTCATCCACACTTCCATGTTGCCTGGCCTCAAAGAGTTGTCACCTAGAACCTTCTATCTATTGCTGCAGGGAAGTAGCTACCGTATCCATATCAGCCCCCCCTAACGTGTGTAAACAAAAATTAGTAAAATTTTGTCTACAATAGGTATTACTTAATCTTGTGCTTCCCGGGAAAAAAACTGTCAAGCGATCAACTTTCCTTATAATAAATAAATATTAGTTTTAATTTAATGCAAGCATTTTTGTTTTTTTTGTGAGAAATCTTTACCGTTAATTTGGACCCCCCGTCTAATTTTGATGCAGCCCTTCCAAGGCATGCTACGCCACTGTTTTGGGGTCACCTAAGCTATTTTCTCGTAATCTACTTCTCCTAGCCGCTCAATCTTTCATATTATATCGAATATCTGTACAACAGACATTATAATATCTTTAAACTACAGACTCTGTAGTGAGCCTTATCCATGTGTGGTCCACCTTACTTAAATAGCCTTTATGCCAAATGCTTTTTCTTGTCTATGTAACTCGTTGCTCTGTTCTGCAATAAAGATGGTGCCTGATATTATAATGCATTTAAAAAGTAGGTAGGTACATGTGTGTGTGTACAGCGAAGAAAAAAAGGTTTATAGGTCGGCCCTCGAATAAACTACGAGCATACTGCCGCTGGAGCTATTGCTAGCAGGTTTCAACGTTTACTTGTACCATTCTAATACTTATTTGATAGAAATGGGGATAAAGGTACCCAGATTATATCTATCTCCACTCGAGCAGCAAATTCCATTGCTTAGCAGTTCGTACAATGAATGTGGATACGAAACGTTTAGTTCGAGTTTTAGAAACAGCCTGGTTGATAGAGTAATGTATGAAAAAAGTAATTTACATTAATATACGCTCAATAGAGGCGCTGTATCAGTCTTGTTTATGCACTAAGATTTATCTGCCCAATACCTCTAGTACGGGAACTCTTTAAAAACAGGTGTTTGGTGCTTGGCGTCAGATTTTCAACTTGAGGGTGGTAGCTAGCCAGCTGAGTATTAGACAGTACCCTACCACCATACTATGGTTGCCTCAAGAAGTTCCTTCACTGGACTATGGAAGTCAGGTAACTGATAGAATTTAAGTATAAATACTTTTTTTTGTTGGAAATATACGTATAATACATGCAGAACACCCAGACACAGAACAAACATTTGTTTATACCATAAAATATTTGCCTTGTGTGGGAATCGAACCCACTACCTACAGCTCTTTAGATATACTACCAATGAGCCAAAATCTGTCAAAAATAAAATAAAATACGATTGCGGATACTCCAATAAACTTTACAAATAAATTGATGATTCTATTAGCAGCGGTTTTGTCGTTGTCGAGTCTTCCAAAAACTGAGGTAAAAATAGTTGGCTCACGTGTGTTTCGATTCTATTTGAGTCATAAATGCCTTGTTGGCGCAAAAACATTCTCTGCATCTCATGAATGTAGTGACAGACAAATGTATAGCAAAATAGATAATATCGCCATTCCACGAAGATTTTTTTCCTGCGTACGTAAGTACCAAACCCAGAAATTGTACATATGTTGGTTCATCAGCTACTCAAAACGAAAATAAAAAGTTTGAAAAAAGTTAAAATATTTTATACTTTACGTTTGACCTCAGTGGTACAGGTTGGAGCCTAGAAGAAAGCTGTTTACTATCGATTTGTATAATGTAGGTACTGTTCCAGAACCACAGAATCTAGCAGGGATTTCATCGCTGTGCGCATGGAAACATTTAATGTCTAAGTACGTGGGGAATATTCATCAGACACGGAAGGTGATTTGCTTGGCCTATCTGTAATTACAAAAGGGCAATATATACCGTATATATCTACCTTGTTCAGTACTCCAATAAAAATTATTTAGTGAACAAATTATCAATTTCGTAACGCAATCCGAAATTTTTTATTGACACAAAAATATTTTTTGATTGTAAAAAAGTCACTACAAAGTTATTTAGAATAATTACTTACGAGGATTAGTTGGCAGTTCTTTGTCCTAGAATTCTCTTTCAGGGTCTAAGATATCGTTGAAAATACACACAGTACCTCCTGACCCCAAAACTAAGCAAAGGTTGTACCATGGGAACCAGATAACTGTTGGAATATTTACATACTTTTTTAAAAATATATCTATACAGGACACCCAGACACATAACAATAATTTGTTTAAACAACAAAATGTTTGTCCTGGGTAGGAAACGAACCCACGTCCTACATCTACCAAAGCAGATATACAACTAGTGAGCTAACAGGGCTATCAAAGTTTTTAGCAGGTTTTTGAATTTGTTGATAATGATACATCTTCTGATAGTATGATAAGCATTGAATTAGATCGCAAGTACGCTCTATGCGGGACCATCAGAAGCGCATTTCCGTGCCAGAAATCTAATGGAGCGATATTCAAATGCGCTTGCGTCATGAATGGTACGACGACGCGACGTGGACATGACGAAATTTGTACCGAACCATTCATTACTGACAGTAGGCGAGTAGAACGTGGAATATTACTTGTATTTACTTATTTTATACCAGCTGCGCCCCACGGTGTAACCCGCTACATGTTTTCGGGATAAAAGTAGCCTATGAGTTAATCTAGGATCTTAGTTACCTCCATACCAAATTTCATCCAAGTCCGTTCAGTAGTTTTTGCATGAAAGACTAACGTGGATACATTTCGGAGATTGTGCCTTAGAGTTGCACGACTTGGTTCCCCCTGCCCCTTTTTACTACCGGACGGCCAGACAAACGCGACAGAGGCGACACCCGTACATGGTGGATGTTCCCCATGTGCGCACTATTCAAATCAAGAGTAAACAGGTTCCTTCTAGGTAAGCGTGTTCCATCTTAGACCGCATCGTTGCCTCACATCAGGCAGGATGTGGTCAACCGCGAACCTATTCAATATATAAAAAAAAGAACTAACAAACATCCATCCATCCATCCAAACTTTCACATTTATAATTTTAGTGGGATAGGATATAACTAGCTGTACCCATATGTTTGTAACGGGTACTTTCAAATTTCAGCCATATACTATTACATTATTACATTACTTCAAATTAATAGGTACAGACTTATCCTTCCCGTTACATGTTGACTGGCTAAGAACAACTAGCGTCATTACATACGTACGTAAGTATGTGTCCTGTGCGCGATTATTATCCCTAGAGTACTTACCACGATCATTATAAGCAGTCTAGAATTGATTGAGTGCTGACACTCAGGGCAAACATTTTGTGAATAAACAAATGTTTGTTCTGTGTCTGGGTGTTCTGTATGTATTTACAAAAAAAAAAGTATTTATGTATTCTATCAGTTATCTGACTTCCATCACACAAGCTCTGCTTAGTTTGGGGCCAGATGGCGCTGTGTGTATAGTCCTACGATATTTACATCTATTTATACAGGGTATCCCGAAACTCAACGTCAAGCGGGCCCGGGGCGAGAGAGGTGGTCATACCAGTTCCAGGAAAAATAAAATAGAAAATCCCCAATGTTAGTTCAGTTATCATTGGCAAATTTATAAAATTGAGGGAAATCTACACTTTTAACCTTTTTTGTGTATTGTGACGTCATTTTTCACTATTGTGCAGTGTTTTTTTCACTGACGTGGTCTTTAATAGGCGTGCTATTACACACAATCAAAACCTTTTTCTTTGTTGCGATATTATTCTTTCAATAGAACTAAAAATCATAAAGAAACCGGACCCGGTACCCGCTCAGCGACACCATTGTGTGCTAAGAAGCTTCATCTCGTAATGGTCAGACAATAAAGCGGCAAAACACCTTGCAACGAGACTATCAAACAAAGTTTACCTTTACAAGTTATATTCGTTCTCCTAACTTTAAACATTATGCTTAGATTAGTTTAGAGAGCATCGATCTATTTGTACTTATATTGACGAATACGTACGTACTAATGTATAGGATCTTGTATTTCAAAGAATATTGTATTTGAATTGGTTTTTTGATAAATTGATTGATCTTATTGCACACACTAAAAAAATAATACAATACAGAAGAAATAAATTTAATTAATAGGTGTAACAACTGGCAACATTATCGCTAAAAGTGATCTTTTCCAGGCAAGCTTAGGACGGACAGTACCTATCAGAGGAAGAAAAAGACGGGGTGTCAATAACGAGGATATGCACAAAGGATAATACATAAATATATATATATATATACATTCTAATAATAATATATCCTAATACATAAAATAGGTAACTAAAAATAATTTATTATAAAATTAATTAATTAATTAAAAATAAAATAAATGCTTGTTTTTTGATTTTGATTGTACCTATATACGAGTACATGTGTACCAATCTAAATACATACATTGTATCTACAACTGATAAGTGACAATGAAATACTAGATGATAGAATAATTGAGATTTTTGTAAACATTTGCTAATTGAACTAAAGTTACAACGTTGATTATAAAATGTAAATAGTCGTAAATGACGTTCAAACAACTCAGTCATAGATAGCAACGAATGGAGCACAGATTTTTCGGAGCGGTTTTAGAAACAACACGTTAATAGTTTTGACCTTTCTGATTCTGATTTATTCAGTCTCGTGTCAAGTCAATTTATTTACTCTCGATGGACGAAGCCGCGGCCCGCGTTTGTTATTCGGTACTGAGTATAGTTCAGGAGGATCACAAGAAGAGTGCCGTTTATTATTTATGTTGCGCACGCGCATCGTAGCAGCGGGCGCTTTTCAACGCGGCAATACGGGCAGCGCGCGCGCAACGAGCGCACCTATCCACCGTTCACTCCCGGTAGTTGCCAGCAAGCGCGCTCCCTACACGTGCCGCCTTGACTGCTCGACCCGCCTTCCGAGAACACGATAATGTACAGATAACGCTAATCACTCATTATTGATATATTGTCGCGAGTGCAGTGCAATCCATGGCAGAGAAACACGCGCTGATACCCGATCTAGCCATGTACCCGCCGGCGGATACCAAGGACATGTCGAAGAACCTCATGAGCGGTGACTTTGAAAGACAATACAGTGGTGCTAAAGTGGAGAAATGTAACCGGTGGCGGCAGGTATGCATGGTGGTGATAGGCGTGACTGCGACGGCGTTAGTGGTTTGGCTGCTGGCGCTGTGCATGGTGCGGGAAGCCCAGCTGACGCGGCTGAGGCATGAAGTCGACGAGTTGACCGCTTCTGTCATTGCGATGTCCGCGAATGTGAAGTCCATAAACCAGAAGATTAATAACAACAAACATCTGTTTACTGAATACAAAGACGACACGGTGAGTGCTCTATCTCGCTTTGAGTTGATATTAAATCCGGGTGTCAACATCGAAAACGATGAAACCTAATAGGGCCGCGCTATATGAAATTCTGTTTACATATGCTAATATTCCGTCAACTATAGTTATGTTAGTGTGGGTAACTTGAGGTCTTGTTTATTCATGACGTTGAAGTTGAAACGTGTAACCGTGGGAGCAACTTCTTAACCTTCATTTGTTTATGGATTTATCTAATGAGCATAATTATCTAATCTAAAGGAATAAAGCTCATTTAGGATTCCAAACACAAGAAAATTCCCAGTGCCTACCTATATGCCAAGTTTGATACGATCTTCTACGTGTCGCGAATGTCTTATGTAATTAATGTTATGATTCCGTTGATAAGGAGATATTCCGCCTTATTTGCATATTAAATGACTATTTTACAGATCGGTCAAGGCGTCCGTCGCTTGTGATTGTCTTGCCAAGGCTTCAAAATGCTGTAATAATTGCCAATTGGAAACACAATTGAGCTATCAATTGGCATGGAATCTATTATACATGTCTAATGTTCTGTCCATTAATATTAATGTTCAAACGTCGGAGAGTTTTTTCGAATTGTTCAACTCTGTGTATTTTTCTCTGAATAATGTAAATAAGTTGATACTGGGTAAAACCCAGCCATTCAAGCTATGGTTGCCGAATCTAGGTTTGGTCCATAGATTAACAGTGTCAAAGATCACAATTAGTTCTCGTTTAAAATGTCATCACGTCTATATATATACACCGAAATACCTATTCTATTAAACATTAGTTTCAAATTAAATAGTTATAAGATTTTCTCATATTTTTACTAACGTAAGGTTTTTAAAGTAATACCTTACCCAGGAAAGCTTTATTCGATACTTATACAAACTTTATTGAAAGCACGTGTACGAAGTGCCAATACCTACTAGCCTAACCAATAATATAAAGTCAAAAAACATAATGTGTTAAAAACTAAAATGGGCCAATTTCAAACTTTATTTTTTGAGTGTGCTCGCTTCCTAGCCATGTCGAACAGGTATTCGTGATATTAAACCGGTTGTTATTGTAAACAAAAAGCCGCGACGACCGGCGCCTGCGTCTCTGCCCGCGGTTACGTAACTAACGCCCAATTTAAATTTAGCAACAGGTTTCACTTTTAGTTTGATTTTTCTGCACCTATTCTCCATTACAATGTGACCGTTTAACATTTTGATGTTACCATTTTTGTGTTTTTTGCATTTGTGTGTTGATGCGCGCCCATAAACGCATCTCATTTACTGTTGGGATGACTGGTAGAAAATTAGAAAGAGCTGTAAGAGTTGTAGGGCGTATGTTCGATTCCCACCCAAGACAAACATTTTGTAGTACAAACAAATGTTTGATTTGTGTCCGGGTGTTCTGCATGTATCATATTTTAGTATGTATTTACAAAAAAAGTGTTTCAGTATTCTATCAGTTGACTTCCATAGAACAAGCTTTGCTTAGTTTGGGGTTAGATGGCGCTGTTTGCCCTACGATATTAAGTCCTTCTTTTGTACATAATTTAGCAATTTAGAATTAAATAAAAATATGTAATACGACTTTTGGGAACAGTATTCCTACGCCTTTAACATAAAAAAAGGAAACTACTTGACTGAGAACAAAGAGTTGAGTATGTAATTTATGCCGAAACAGTTGGATTTTCCCAATACCGATAAAAATCTCGTGCATATTATATGGCATGGTTTAATACCTACTCCACTCAACGCTATCAATAGAATTAGAATCGCTAAGTCAATGGTAATTATGTTAGTAAGTAGCCAAACCAAATTCATTAGGTATACTAGAGATTATACGATTTGCTAGTGTCGATGTTATATTCATCAATTCTTTTGGCGAATTCCATAAACTTAATTTCTGAATATTTCAGTTCGAATCACGCGATTCTGATAACGTTCTTTAATTCCAATAAAACGTAAAATACATTAAAATTTGACCGCTAAACCTAGTTTAGATTATATTAATTCATAAACAGGCTATAATTCTCTGACCCATTTAAAATTTCAACGAATAAAGGTCACCGAGAATAGCTTCATAAACTTCACAAACAAGCTTTAAAACTTCAAAGTCGTCCAAAATATTTACAACATTAACATACCTACAAGTAATGTATGAATCATACAACAAAATGTATAAGTTAATATATTTTCTCGTGTCTTTCAGAAAGCATGATAATTTTTTTTAATTTAAAGTTATCATTACAGGGTTTAGATTAACTTTTAGGTTTTAGTAACTTTTACTTTTAGGTTAACTAAAAATTAGGTAACCGTTAAATTTTCAGTTCGATTGTTAAGGTATTGTAGTAAATTAATTCCGTTTGATTTGGCGCTGATAGATATACCTATCCAATCCATTCCTATCATCAGGTGTAGGTATAGGTAGCGTTGCGAAAATTGGCGTTCGTCCAATGTTTGTAAAGTTTTCCAAGATTTCTATATTTATCTTAGAAATGTATTGATATCTACGCGTGTTTCGCAAATATTGTGAAAGATTCTTACGTGAATATCTGAAACAGATTCATTGAGCCGGTTTGAAAAATTTGCAAATAAACTGAAACGTTAGGATACTTCTGTGTAATTTTGATTTTCAATTTATTATGACTTGTGTTTTAAAAATGACATGTAATTTGCTTTCTGAATAAATAACAAATTTAAATACCTATTTATTTAGGTAATAACAAGATTTTTAGACATAATGCAGATATATACACATTAGGTATCTATTACAGTACTACATAATAAAACTGTAGGCAAGCTAAATCTGTAGATCTGTGTTTAAATTTGTAGCGATGATAGCTCAGTGGTTAGCGCGGTAGGTTCGCATGCCGAAGGGCGTGGGTTCAAACCCCAACAATGAGCTTGAGCTGCCGGTGAAGGAAAACATCGTGAGGAAACCATAGCATGGTGGTAGGGTACTTTCTAGTACTCGGCTGGCTAGCTACCACCCTCAAGTTGAAAATCTGCCGCCAAGCATCTAACGGTGTGTTCCGGCAGCCTCACTTGAGAGCCAGTTCCATTCCAGGCTAGGTGTGCTTTACCATCTTCGACCACACCTTCACTTAACATCAGGTGAGCTGTGGTCAAACAACTAGCCTGTCAACCATTAAAAAAAAAATCTGTACATTGAATATTGGTGTACAATTTTGAACTTGGCAGATTATATATTGTCGGTAGATGCCAAAACAGTATTTGTCTTTTGATTGTTTGAACTACAAAAACTACACATTAGGTTCAAAATGTAACGGCTGAAAAATATGAAACTTTATTCTCAGTAATATTTATTTTAATTTGATCAAATTTGACCCACATAATCAAATGATATTCAATTTTAAGTTAAGTTAGGTATCAATATCATAATCATCAAATGCATAATCAATATCATCGGCAGGAGAGTGCGTGCCTACACATACGTACGCAGAAGTGAGCGAGCAACCCTAAGGCCTAAATCCTATGATAAAATATATCAGCACAGCAATTTTATTAATATTTGTTGCAAATATTAATAAAATTGCTGTGCTTGCTGCTATGCGTGATTAATTAATTTATTTCCAAAGATTTTGAGTATTATTTAATCATGTTATTTGATAAACTTTATAGTCAGTATCTTTGCAAAAGTAGAGAAAAGAGCGCTTATTGTACATTGTTCGTCATATAACAATTATTATGACAAGCAACAAGGTAATTTCAACGGTTGAAGACCTTGAGTCTTTAGAAGAGGCTGGACATCAACTGTGACTGGAACGCACTCGCTGCCCGGCGGAGCGGGCGTGGGGCATTTCAGAATGAATTTCACGCATTCTGTCACACTTTTTAGTTGTCACAGCACGCCGCTGTTGTATTGTTGCGCGTGTTCTATTTTTTCGGGAATTTCGTAAAACTACTATTATATTTTTACGTTTAAAAAACTATTTTTTCTTCTAATAAAGGTAGCAACTAAAAATTTTGGTAAGATTTTTGCATTGCAAATACATAACTACATCGACTACGCGAACGAAGCCGCGGTCAGCAGCTAGTTGTGTCAATAAATGATAAGAATTATTCTATGAGGCGCTCAGCAGTGAGATAGTTTATGAAAAAAATAGGGATGATTCGGTAACTTATATCAATTTTTGTAATTCAGATTTTTTTTTCCATTATATCCATCTGACCTGTCATCGTATATCTAGCCACTTATCAAAAAAACAATTAGGTACTGTTATTGGGTCATGACCCATTGATTAAATTATCAATGATTGCAACTCCAGACTAGTTTTATCTGAATCACCAAACTTAACAGGAGGTGGGATGAAAAACAGAGTACCTAAAGCAATTAAGATGGACAATGACCCCGCGCCCACGCAGTGGCCGTGAATGGTCAACTTTACTTCAACTCCTACGCAGATTACGTGTCGTGTCTTTTCTGCGCGCCAGAAAGGGCTTTGCTACATAAAAATTTGCGAATTTAATCATGTAACTTCTAGAGACAAAAGAAACATATTGATTCTATATCTCTATCCTATTAATTATTTTTCTTATTAGTGTTACCTACAACATCTCTCATCTGTTTCTTATGTCATCTATCGTGTTTTTTTATTCTTGGTTGTCTGGAAGAGATCACTCTTAGCGGAAAGGCCGCTACTTTTGGCACTAGCTCATAAGATTATTTTGTTCTCTGTACTTTTTTCTGTTTATGGTGTGCGCAATAAAGAATTTCTATCTATCTATCTAAACTTATCCTATTTCCTACTAGTATTATAAATGTGAAAGTTTGTGAGGATGGATGGATGTTACACGCAAAAACTACTGAACGGATTTGGATGGAATTTGGCACACATTTAGTTTATGGCCTAGATTAACATTAGGACACTATTTATACTGCAAACTGAACAAAGTTTTTGGTCAACTTCACGCGGACGAAGTCTATGAATTAAAGTTTTAATTTTTTTAAATTGGAAATCAATTATAAATTCCCATGTCTTCCGTGAGAATTTCTAATTTGCCTATAAAGATGAGTGCTAAAATTTGAAAAATGCAATGTTATTTTAATAAGTTAAAATAAGTTTTTAGATTAGTCTACTTAAAATTGTTTTTTTTTTATGTAGTTTGAATGTTATCTATAACATGTACCTACACGTAGGTTTATTTTCTTTCTTAGTGCTATTTTAAAAAAATGTATATCTTTACATTTTATTACATGGTAAAATAATCTGTCTGAGTCAAAGTACTACATCCGAAATTATAAAAAAATATACGTCAGCAAGAATACAAAATCAGAAAAATTGTATTTAAGTATAAAAAAAACACATATTGTTAGGCTGATGAATACATACCGTGAATCGACATATATATTTCTTATATTATTTCTATTTGTAGTTGTACAAGGTTTTTGTCCCACTTGACGCGGAGTTGTTTTGCCGAGTGCTGACCTACATTCTAGTTATTTATAGGTACTCTAAGCCTCCATAGACTATGGTTACACCCATTTTACAAGCTTTAAATTGCACTAATATATTTAGGATGACTGTGTACGAGACATTTGTCTTGATTTGATGCTACACTACAGGGAGCTAACGAATGGTGCGCTGCGATGTATATCGAGCATAATTATACATACATGCATATGCAATTATGCATGTATATGAGAGATATCAATATATTGTGGAATGTTGTTAATAGTTTGACTGTCTATACCTTTTTAACCAACTCAAAAAAGGACGAGGTACTCAATTCGACTGTTTAAAAAATAATGTTTGTTACGAGATAATTCGGGTAATTATGAATCGATTTTGATGATTCTTTTTTTACTCGGTAGATCATACTTTAGGGGTGATCCCATATAAATTTTATTGAAATCGGTCGAGCTGTTTTAAAAAAATCAACAAAAATCTAAAAAAAATTATACATCGATGATATTTTCGTTTACTCCGAAACGTCGCTGTTTCATTGGAGCAGTGCGTTTAGTTGGCCAAAGGGTCATGGAGTCGGTTTTTTTAAATTGTACATTTTGTATTATTCATAGATTATTTTGAGATAATTCAAGCACCTAACGATGTGTTTCGGGTCATGCATTTCAGGTTCTATCATTTATTATAACATGTCTGTTCCAGATATGTTTACCTTCCTCAACCATACCGCCAATTAACTTCAATTTTTTTTTAAGATTCAATTTATTCAATATCACATGAATATATTCATCATCATCATCATCATCATTTCAGCCGTAGGACGTCCACTGCTGGACATAGGCCTCCCCCATTGACTTCCATAAAGACCGGTTGGAAGCGGCCCGCATCCAGCGCGTTCCTGCGGTCCTTACCAGGTCGTCTGTCCACCTTGTGGGTGGACGTCCTACGCTGCGCTTGCCGGTCCGTGGTCTCCACTCCAGAACTTTGCAGCCCCATCGGCCCTCAGTTCTGCGTGCTATGTGCCCTGCCCACTGCCACTTCAACTTGCTAATCCGTTGGGCTATGTCGGTAACTAGTCGGTCATGAATATATTATGTACATGAAAATCAGAACCATAAATAACTTTGACTTTTACATGCAAGTCAATATATTATATTTGACAATAAAGGAAATCGTCTCAAAATTAAATTTCAGCTAAGTTATCAAACCTAATAATATTTTCACTATAGGAAGTTGAAAATAAGTAGTAGGTTATCACTGTTTTTTCATATATTAAAATGAGGCATAAACAGTTTAATTGTCTTAACCTAAAATAAATTTATCTTAGAATTAACTACATTGTTAGCAAGTTAATAGTTTTATCATTACAAAATTAGTACCATTTCGACCTTTGACACAAGCCAATAAAATGTCGACCTCCATTGGATTTAAAAATGAAGAGATATTTTTAGCGGTGACAAGTTTTCAGCTTTGCTGCACAAGCTGGCCACTGCCACAGTGTCAGACAGGATATTTCAGAGAGTCCCCTTCACCTGTCACACTAAATAACAGTCTTTAATTGACGGTACAATCTTGTTTCAATTAATTCAATTAGTTCTACTGCACTTTGTTCCATTACAATCATACAATATGGGCAAGGAAACATTGGATTGTGTGTGGGGTGCAGACTCGATATCATCACATGTTTTAATCTACACTAATATTATAAAGAGGAAAAATATCTATTTTTGGATTTTTGTATGTTTGTAACGAATAAACTCAAAAACTAGTAAACCGATTTCAAAAATTCTTTCACCGTTGGGAAGATACACTATCCCCTGGTGACATAGACTACTTTTTCTCTGTATTCCCATGGGAACTGGAACTACGCGGGTGAAACCGCGAGGCGTCCGCTAGTTATAAATAATGTTGCAGTCTAGAAGTTCCCAACGTTTTGCAATATTATCTGTATGCATAAGCTATGTAATATATAAAGTTTTAGTAATACTACTCGTAAAATATAAAATTGAGGGTACTTATTAAACTTCATCAAATGTTTCAAAACATGCTCCTAACCTACTAAATGGATTAATATTGCGTTAAAATGTCACTTAAACTAATAAAATTAAAGCTTAATTGTACAAATAGTAATATTGTTAGAATAATAAAGAACTTTAAAAATCGCCCAAGTGCGAGTCGGACTCGCGCACGAATGGTTCCGTACATAAAAAAACGACAAAAAAATCACGTTTGTTGTATGCGAGTCCCGTTTTTTTTACTGTTTGTTGTTATAGCATCAATCCAACAAACAGTAAAAAAAAATCAAACCATCAACCAATCATCATCATCATCATCCTATTAATTAATTTTATTTCTTCTGTATTGTTTTTTTTAGTGTATGCAATAAAGAGTTAATCAATCAATCAATCATCAACAGAAATACATCATCTGTGAAAATTTCAACTATTTAACTATCACGGTTCATGAGATACAACTTGGTGACAGACGGACAGCGAAGTCTTAGTAATAGGGTCCCGTTTTACCCTTTGGGTACGGCACCCTAAAAATGGAGCATACCTTAAACAAACTATGTAGGCATTTTTTTTCTTGTACATAGCATTAGGTCATAGGTGCTATACTGCCAAAATCGCATGTTTTCACGCGGTTCGACGTATGCTCCATGCAACCCTCTATTCTCGGCTCCAATTGATCTAATTGTTCATTGCAGCATGACATCACCGGCGGTAATTAGAAATACAAATAGATACTAGGAAGCGAACACTCGGCATCTATTGGAGTAATGAAGAGCTATTCATTTGAGAGGGGCTTGAATTGGATTCGTTTTCCTGTTTCGTCCTATATATCTCCTGTTTCGGATAAAGCCAACTGTACCTACAAGAACATTATTGCAAGTATTCAGCTGGCAGTTCCTACTCAATTGAATCTTGAAGTAAAATACGAAATAAATCGATAATTGGAATTCCAATTTGCATTTGTTTTCTTTTGTAGTAATTTTTTGCGCAATAATTTTGGGATAAACACCTTTTGTTTGCTAAATCTGATCGAATGCTAAATTCCTCCCACGCTCGATATTTGCCCTAAATATATGGCTTTTATCACATCAGTTTTGTGATAAGACCCATTAAGTCAAAGGGTTCTATAGCAATGACGCGCGTTAACAACCTTTATGCTCCTGTCAGCTGTCTGGGAAAACAATATGCTTTATAATGAGATTAATGGTTGTTTTGTCTACTGTACCTATTATCATCTGCTGGTCTTACTGGTAGTGTCCGATTTCCATGGCTTTCTAGACCGAAACAAGTAGGTGTTATCACAAAGAATGACGTCAATTTTATAACTTTTAACCAAGAAGTTTGAACAAAAATACTGTTTCTAGAAAAATCTTTAAGAAAGCATACAGGTATAATACACTTGGAAATTAATTGATGAAAGGTCAAATATAGAGGTATTCTATACCCTTTCATCTATTTATTTGTATACCCATATTTATTCAATAAATGAACTAGGTATGATTATGATTTAATGTTTCAAATGATTTGTATAGTTAGCAATAAACAGAAGTATAATTATCATAGATGATGATTTTCATAATTTTGAAATTTGAAGACGGTTCGCTGGCTCATTGGTAGTATATCTGCCTTGAGCGCTGTAGGGCGTGGGCTCGATTCCTACTCAGGGCAAACATTTTGTGAATAAACAAATGTTTGTTTTGTGTCTGGGTGTTCTGTATGTATTTACAAAAAGAAAAGTATTTATGTATTCTATCAGTTATCTGACTTATATCACACGAACTTTGCTTAGTTTGGGGCCAGATGGTGTTGTGTGTAATGTCCTACGATATTTATTTATTTTGTAATTTTTGAAAAATGAATTCAGTGAAGTTATTCTTCCTGTCAGGTGGCCTAACTTCAATAAGAGAATGTGACGTAACGCCATGCGAAACGCCATTGTTGTTCTTGAAATGTTCATAGAATAACTGCCAGATATATATAATAGTTTTACACGACATTTTGAGGTAAACTAGATGTCAAGGTATAGTATAAACCAAATTTTCAAGTTTAGTTAACTAACTACGTTGACAGCATCGAAGTATATCGTTTACATATTCTCCAATTTGGATTTGAATGTTTTAGAATTGAAACCTTAGTGGGATGGAACAAGAAATAATGGTAGAGGCATTTCCTTTTGGAATTCTAGAGCTCTTCACTGTGGTGATACAGAAAGGATTCAAATGCTCTGGAGTTCCGGAGTTTATACAAAATATGTAGAATACATATTTTAGTAGAACACCACTACGTATTAAATACATACCTATTTCTACCGTTGTAAGTATTTTATGACTGTACTTTGGATCTCTTACGCCAGCAACAATACATTTCACGTGCGTAACATAACGCGATTTGAGTGGAGGTTTTGATCAGAATAGCATTGCATAGCATTGCACGCATAGTGCACATGAGTATTTTCGGATGTGGGTTAATACAAATTCGTAGGTTAGTGGCGTTTCAGTAGTTTAGGGATACTCCAAAATGTTTGTTAGGAGTGATAATTTCTAAAATAGTCTCCTATCTGGGTGGTTCTACGATAAGAGGTAACTTGTGCGGCAATCCGTCTATAACAGTTTTTTTATTCTATATGTTGCTATTTCTTACAATGAATCACATCATCATAATATACTTTATTAAATAACATCACAATTGAATGCCTAATTAAAACACATTTTTCTGAAATTCCTTACAAAGTCTAAAAAAGTATCTACCCTGGTCTGTCCCCTTGGTGGTTTCAATTTAACTTTCAAACAATACATATGTTTTTTGTATCAGTTATTTAACTAAAGCATTTTTAAATGGAATTTAAGTAATTATACTTAAACATTATTAAATAAAAAATAAAATACTTTTGTTAATTTCAAATAATTTTTAAAATTAACTTTTGTCCCGCTTTTTTTGTGTATCTACCCTGCCAAATTTCGTTCCGCTAATACAAACATAAATTTAAGGACAACCATATTGGAAGTAGCGCTCAAGCTCGTCTATCGGCGTGATGTTAGCATTACTAAACGCGCGAGCCGTCTAAGCGCCGCTATTTTCTAGTTGTTGCGACACGACCGTGCGGTGTAGTGCTTTCGCAAGGTGAATGTGTCTCTCCACTGGTAAGTCATAAAACTTATAATATTCATTTAATGTATTTGCATTTACTGCCCTAATTAATCAATACAGTAATATGATAAGTGAGATATACAATTAACCCAAAAAAGAATTTATTCAGTAAAAATAATTGAATTTGTCATGAAAACGTCTCTCCCCTGAAGTATTTCCCCTGTCAAGATAACTTCCAGGGGAGAGAGTCCCTGACCAGGGGAGATAATATTCATCATAAGATGTTATAACAAACGCAGATTTAACTAACTTCAATTTTAAAATAAGCTGTCTGACTGAGGCTTTAGAAAGCTGGAAAGCTGCTTGTCCAAGCCAGTCCGTACCCAAAGGTCCGAATTCTCAAAGGCAGTGGACGAGCCACTGTGTAAGTTAGAAAGTCAAGGCTTAGTTGACTCTGCGACTTCTTCTACAGAACGCGCTCGCCTACTTGCAGTCTCTCGCTGGGAGTCAGGGCTTTGGTTACATGCACTTCCTTCAAAAAACGTTGGTAATCTATTAGATAACACTTTCCGGGTGGCCATATCTTTAAGATTAGGAGCAGTATGTTAGGTCCCTCATTGCAGTTCGTGCAGTGAAATAGCGGATCGCCACGGCCACCACGCGCTTTCATGCATTAAGAGTGCTGGGCGTATATCGCTGCACGCCAGCTTAATAGACGTCATCCGACGGGCTTTTATCAGTGCCGGCGTCCCATCAGTTTTAGAACCAAACGGACTGATGCGTGACGACGGCAAGAGACCCGACGGGATGACCCTTATCCCTTGGAAGATAGGACGGCCTCTTGTATGGGATGCCACTTGTGTCGACACCTTGGCGCCGTCTCATCTTCCTGTGACTTCGGGACAAGCTGGTGCCGGAAAACCTCAAACGGCACAAATATAGTTATTTGGATAGAATATATCTTTTTGTACCGTTTGGGGTTGAAACTTTAGGTCCGTGGGGGCCGGCCGCTCTCGAACTGTATCGGGACCTGGCCAAACGTTTAGAGGAAGCTTCAGGTGACCAGAATGCTGGTATCTACTTTGGACAAAAGCTAAGCATTGCTATCCAGCGTGGCAATGCTGCCAGCATTCTGGCCACATATCCCTCCTGTCACAGATTTTTAGACTAAATTTTTTGTATACATTTTGTAAATAGGTAGTATTAATTTAAGGTTTTTTTATTTTGTTTCAATAAAAAAATCTTAAATTAAATGTTACTTCTTTCAACGTCAGTTTTAAATGACTTAAATAATTATAGCAAATGAAAATTTTTATGATAAAAAAATATTGTTAATATATTACGGTCATTATTACAGATTATGGCACTAAGGAAAAAGTTAACACGTGAAGAAAGATTACAGAAGAAACGTGAAGTAGAGAAGCAGGCTACGATATCAAAAGATTAAAATAATGTATATAAAAAATGCATACAAAACCGGAAAATTATTTAAAGTTGATGATCAAGATATTTCATTCATTTCAGAAGATCAGGTTGTCCAGACACTCCCTATGCCAAATCTTATTTTGAAAGGGCAGAGGATGTTTTACTCCTTTAAAAAGTCGGTAAATGTGTTTGAGAAAGCTTAAGCATTTTAATTATATTTTTTATTCAGTAGGTAAGAAAGTGCCTTTAATTTTTTATGTTATTTTGATTTTTTTTTTTTCATGTAAGCAAGCGAGTGCCTTTAAATATTTATGTTATTTTTCATTTTCTAATTTACATTTACTTTCTATCTTTCATTAAATGAGCCATACACAGAATGTGACAGAACCGCATAGGTATAGGCAATATGAAAATTAACCTGATTATCCAAGTCTGATTAACACTTAAGAAGAGCTTTATTAGTATTAATAAAAGAATATTTTATAATCGTTGAAGGTACAATGGCAAGATAATTTACATGTGTATTTTTGTAAGTGAAACACTATTGTTTTAGAAAAAAATGCTGTAATATGATAGTCTGATTAATGTATAATATAATAGTCTGATTATATGTTAAGAACAATATTTAATAAAAGTTGATTTAATTCATTTTATTGATTTTATTAAGTATATTATTGTGTCAAATTCTCTCCCCTGGTGAAATAAGTATCTACCCTGGTCCTGATGTCTCTCCCCTGCTCGATGTATTTACCCTGGTCTTCGAAAAAGTAATGAAATATGTATAAAGTGACTTGCCCTTGTGTGAAAAGGTAAATAAACGGGTCAACAATCATAATATAAGGGGTTCAAGAAAAAACTCTAACTTTTCTTCTTGGCCGTATCCTCTATGAACTTGAAACCTCTTATCGTAGAATCACCCATCTATACTATTATAAAAAGGAAAGACTAGATTGTTTGTTTGTATTGAATAGTCTCCGAAACTATTGGACCGATTTAAAAAATTCTTTCACCGTTGGGAAGCTACGCTATCCCCGGGTGACATAGACTACTTTTTATTCCTGTATTCCTACGGGAACGGGAACTACGCGGGTGAAACCGCGAGGATCCGCTAGTTCCATATAAAATGGGTGACATAATGTTTCAAGTTTTACAATTCACATTATGATGCTCTTGATTGCCACAAATATTTTTTCTCTCAAAAAAGTTTGTCCAGAACATGATTTTGAAATTCGACTACCAATGTTTTCTTGAATATGTTTTAGATAAAAACATCTTTAATATGAATTGTATCCCTATACATAATTGTACACCGAGTTGAGTACAAAAAATATTTAGAGCTATAAATTGTTATATAGACTTATAGTGTACTAACAAATAAGCTCGCGTTAAAGTTGTTCGTAATGATGAGTACAGTGGCCACCTTTCAGCTTAAAACTACCGTTCCGCGTAACCTTGTATAGGTACACAATAACAACATGAACGAACACTCGAGTAAATGATATTTTATTATGGCATTGTATTACTCATTTGCGGTTTAACTATTAAATTAAATACATAGGTAAATGAATGGTGAATGGACAAATGTGTTTACTAAAATAATTTAGGTATTCGATACTAATAGATGAGTAACATCCGGTTAGTCATTAATGCGAATACACAGTAATTAGGTCAAAGGTCACTTAAGTTTTTAAACAACTCTTAACTTGGTAGGAAAGTAATGAGACGAATGAAACAGCCTTGTGATTATACGAGATAACGCTTATACACAGCAGGGCAGCACTACCTATAACTTTAAGTTACAAAAAAACCATGGCATCGCAGCGTTGAGGCTCATTACTTTGAGACATCGATGGTTAGTCTTGCAGCAGTGCTCTTCAACCCAGAACACGGCGGTACACACACTAGCTTGGCGGCAGAATGTCAGATACTGCGGAGGTACCTAGACGATATCTTGCTAAAAAGATCTATCACCTAGTAATTTTCTTTTCCCATCTCGGAAAGAGTATTTTTGCTCTTCGATATCTGAGTGCAAAAGTCGTTTTTATCCGCTAGAGGATAAAGTAAATTTGTATTTAGAACATCGTGTGCACTAAGTTTGTGAATTCAAAACATCATTAAACCTATTTACTTCTACCTCCATGGTGCCGAATTTATTATACAACTTTTTTTTAATTTGTTAAAAACTCAGACACGGTACCTCCTTGGTGTACGGTTTTTTTAATTTGCTTTGCGCGCGCAATTTTCTTTTCATGACATATTGTTAATGTAGTAATTAATACCTAAACTGAAATAAAAGTATCTTGTAATTGTAAAAGTTTTTTTCGATTTTTTTCCTTGCTGAGGTGGGATGAAAAGTTACACGTGTTGCACTCGAGAGCAAAGATTTTTCTCCTCGTGCTCTTTTGATTCCCTCGCTAACGCTCAGAATTCTAGTTTTTGAACCACGAGCGCAGCGAGCACGCGGTTAAAAATCAACTTTGCATTCTTGTATATAACAAATAACTATATATGGTTATCTGACTAGGTGTTTGACCACAATTATGTGACAGTGTGGTCGAAGTTGGTAAACACCTTGGAATAGAAATGAATGGCGCTCAAGTGAGGTAAAACACACCGTTAGGTGCTTGGTGGCAGATTTTTAACTTGAGGGGACCATGGGCGGTAACTAGACAGTCGAGTACTATAAAGTACTATACCACTATGCAACGATCACCTCATCTCACGATGTTTTTCTTTACCGACAACTCAAGCTCATTTTAAGATTTCAAGTGGATTCAAGATCTTCTAGCCACTGAGCTATTATCGCTACAAATATATCGCTGTATGTACATATTACTTTCGCCTCACTGTAACAATTTTACTTTGACCTTTCCATTATAAAAGTAGAGTTAGCAAACTGAAAAGAACAAAGACCCTCCCGCTTGCCTTACAGTAGAAATGTTCAACCTCTATCAACGTTGTTTTCTTTCAGCGTCAAAAGTAATATTTCAAAACAACCCAACTTTATTTAGAACGCTGTTATAATATTTGTTACGCTTTAGAAACATTTTATGTTTTCTGTGTTTCAACATACTTCGTGGACTCTCACGTGGCTGATGCTACACAATGTTGAAATTTCACAACGAACACGTTAAATTGGCGGTCACTGGTTCCATATCGATCATTTTTAGGGTTACGTAACTCAAAAGGAAAACAGGAACTCTTATAGGATTAATTCGTTAATTCCTTTTTCTCAGGAACGCGTATTTTATTTCTTCTGTATTGTTTTTTTTAGTGTGTGCAATAAAGAGTTAATCAATCAATCAATAATTTCAATAATTAATTTTGTAACAAACAACTTGTATTATTTTGTATGTAATGAAATTATTTCTGGCAATAAATTATTATTATTATTAAAATTATTATTATAATAAATCAACGCGTAGGGGGTTTTAGTTAAAGTACTTAAGTCTGCAATCCCTTGGAGCTTTTTTTTTTATGTAATAGTAACGAGACGATGCGCTCTTCTGATGGTAAGAGATAACGCATGCCCATGACCATTGAAGCAATACACAGAACTTTGAGTAGCAAAACAAAGTCCGGTTATAACCAATATTCTAAGTCAACGCAAACAAAAAATACGGATGTTTATGCCCTCAATACCTATAGGGTAGGTACTTGCAGTTAACCTAGAATCAAGAGATTTGTTAGGAAATACTGTCTTTTAAAGAAAAAAACTTGAAATCCGTAAACATCACTAAAATTGCGATTATGAACTTATTTGCAGTTGATAATTTTCTAACGACAAAGGTAATTTTTGCCCCTAAATCTAGTTTACCAATTAGTTAGAATGTTCGGAGCTTTCATAGTTTTCGTGCGCGAGCCCGACTCATACTTTCAGATTTCTTTTAATTGCTATAAATGCGGTAAGTATTGAAAATCTTTTTTACAAATTTGTTACGATCAATTTCGGTTTCGATATCGTAATAGCCGGAGCATTACACTTGTTGAAATATTTATGTTCTATATCTTGCTTTATTTAAGTAATTTTATGTGAACAGAAATGAAAAAAAACCAGACGTAAAAAAAAAAAAATTATTCTTAGATACCTACATAGGTACTTTTAAATTATAATTTTCCCTCGTTTTATAATATTGATAGATACATACATATTTATATTAAATACAAAATTTTAACGGGTCCTAATATACTTATCTAATCATAAGTTTGTTAACTGATATAAGATGTTGAGAGCAAAAAATAAATACGCTACTTATTTAGTAACTCATTTTACTACCAGGCTGGGAGTTAAAGAAAAAGCTATACCGTTTCAGGTTTGTATTTCAAAATCAAATGGAACGGTTATACAGCGAAAATGTTGGACTTTCTATTAGAACTACCTACTTAGGATGGACTTTGCTGCCAAATAGGAATTCCGCAATAGATGCATTCTAGATAGCTTCAAGTGAATCGGTTTCTTATGTAATGTCTCAGGTTTTTTTTTTGCAGACGGGCTTATCGCCGATTCCGGGATACCCTTGGACCAAGTACATTTTTGCCTTATTGTTGTTCACAAAAGTGCAAAATAATAGTTTATTTTATGAGAAGTAAAGAATTCTACATTGCAACAGTAAATGAAAATGTTCTCGTATGGTTTTGTTACCTGTAGCTACACTATGAGCGGTTTAATTGTTGTTGTTGGTTTATAAATACACCGTACGTTTTTATTTTCGTCCATAAACATGTCGACGAGTGACCCGCGGTAGTTGGGCGAGCGGCCAAACCTGAACGGATTTATAAATTACACCGTAGGAAATGGAACATCGCCAACGATTATTCCAATGCTTCCTAACAGTTTTATTTGTCAATGGCACGTATTGATTATTCGTGAAAAGTACAATGACTTAATTTATTTAACTAAAAAAAATAGTTTTTTTTTCTTCGGCCATGACACATTCGTGCATTGTGCCAAAAAAAAAAGTATTTACATGCCTAACACTTAGCCTAAAGTTGCCAGCCCTAAATTTAAAAAACTAGGATTTGAAGTTGGAAAAACCAGGACAATTCAGTTTAAAAACGGGACGCAGTAATAGAGTTGCAAAGTGGCGTGCGAATTTTAAAATACACGACCTTATCAGGACGCTTTAAAAAGTCAGAAAACTATTCAAGACATCCCAGGACACTACTTAAACTAGAACATGTCCTGGCAACTCTAACTTAACCTCAGTTCAAAACGCTATAATGTTTGTGTTACAAAGAAGATAAGATCAAGTAGCTACACATCGTCTATTTTGAAGTAAACATTTCTAAAATAATCTTTGCTTTCCATAATTACTTATAACATCTGTAATTTTTACTAACAGTATCAAAGTGGCTTGTAAAATAAACTAACATAATGTTCTATTATATAATTCACAGTAGGAATAGGTTAGTACGGCTTCTTCTGGATTCAAAGGTTACTTATAGATGACCTTTGAATTCAGATCCCACGCAAGTTTAAAAGTACGCAAGCACCTAACTTGTGCGCACTAGCGGAAAATGTAAGAAGAATGACGTATGCATGCACTGATACATACCTACACTACACGTGCGAGTATATACTCTGGTGAAAACAGTCGTGTATCATGTAAGCAGATGTTATTAATCATTTAATTCTAGATATTATTTACATAGCTTAAATTACAGAGCTATTGCGACTAACATCGAATGTCACAAAGCAATGCCCTGGACTTTGCTTTATTACTCAAAGTACTGCAGCAGTGGTCATGGACAGGCGTTATCTTTTACCATCAGGAGAACGTTTTACAAAAAAGTATATAAGTATTCCATGAGTTATCTGGTTCCCATATTACAAGCTTCGCTTAGTTTGGGGCTAGATGGCTTTGTGTGAAATGTCCGACGAATGTCCGATATCCGACGATATTTATTTAAAAAAAAAAAAAAACGATTTATCGTATATTATTATATTTATCTATCTATATATATGTAGTTTCCTATAAAAAGGAGTTTTAAGCAAAATTAACGAACAGCCTTCTAGTTAAACTATTTATACATACATGCGATATCGTAGAGATGACATTTCTTAGTAAGTATATCATATTTGTGTGTGGTATCGAAATTATTGACGAACTTGCATGAAGTCAGTCCACTAATATTTTTTTCTACAACAACGAAGTTTAGAATATTCCACTTTATGCACTTATGTACATTGTACATTGTATAACGTTAGACTTGTAGGTACTTATTAGCTTTTATATTTCAAGCTTTCAGGAGCTGACAGGTCGTTTTCACGCAACGATAGTGCTCTAACCAAGCTTGAAATTAAATAAGCTATCGCTGTTAAAGACTTTTATGAGAAAACAGGTTTTATAGCATTAAGCCTTAACCCAGGATGAACTATCGGATTGTAAGAAACTGTGGTCGGACTCAAGGTTTTTTTTTAATAATTTTTCTACTTTTACTCCAAAGGTTGTGTAAAACCGAGTTAGCCCTGTTTTTTTCCTGGCCTACTGCTGGCCGTGGGGCTCTTCTTATTGTGGGAATGATAAGGCCATAGTCCACCACGCTGACAGAACTCTCAGACGTCATGTAGGTTTCCTCACAATGTTTGAAGTTATCGAAAGGGGGTCATTATATTTAAACTGCTATTGCTATAGCTATAGCTGATTTCATTTTCGCGATTTAATAGTTGTGCCTATAGTAAAAGTTGTTTTCACAGTACAAATACTCCTTTCGGCTCAGTATACTCCAAACTTATAAATCTTTAAACAGCAATAACTATATGCTTACATTTTTCATATGCACATGGCCCAGTGATGCCAGACCTGAACATGACACTGTAGAGAATATGCTACAAAATAATTTACAATATTAATAAAGGCATATAATTTAAATGTAATATGTTGTATGTAATTAATACTAGTACATAACGATCATCGTCATAGCTTTTTCTCTGTTTGAAACCCTTTCTATGTTTAGTTTTGGCGGAAACGCGTAAAGAGTCGTGTCCCCCCGTTGTATTTTTTTCCAAAACTAGTGTTTTTTCGAGTGTTTATGTATATAAATGGTGGTGTTTTGTTCATAAAGTGCCGAATCACAAGCGCGAGTGTGGGAAAATGAATGTGGTGAAATATGACTTTTCTTGTTGCTTCCAAAACTCCATCAAAAGTAAAGTTGCCACTAGTTTACTAAAGCATGACTAAACTTGACTGATACGAACTGGATTTGACCAAGACTGAACTTTGACTATAACTATTGCTACGAGGCAACTTATTTAACTTAAGAAACTTGTAAACATAAAATACTTGACACTGGCAAATGCTCAAAATACGACGCCAAAATTAAAGAAAAAAAACCCTTTCTATTTATTTAATAAAAAAATAAAATGCGATCTATTCCAGATCGAAGCTAAACTCTCGATACAAGCGACCATTACAATAAATAGTGGCACATAGCCCGCATAATTTGTTAAATGGGACGGAATATTCGTCATCTGGCCCCGGCGTCCCATCCGCTCTAAGCCCCAATGAGTTTTAATAAATCACATGACCTATATGCCTTTCACAGACACTTCAAGCATGTCTAATCAATGAAATCTAAATAGCTCGTGTAAATAGCCCTGAAGGATTCCATTACACATTACTGTTAAGTTTTCTCTATGGTTTCTTGTGTTCATTAAAATTTTGGTGTTTTATCATGATTTTATTAGTTTCGGACCTTGCGTGTAATATATTATCAATCTAAATACTGATATAAAGAAATACAAACAATATGTTTAATATAGACGTTATACCTTTTTTTTTAACGTCGAGCACGCCTGTTACTGCGGTCAATCATTATTCTAATAGTGTGTGATACAGGGTTTTATTTAGCGAAGCAAAAATATGACGGTTACACAAGACCGTGCGGGTCAAACATCGATTTTTAGGTTTACTCACTTTACTCGAAATGTAAAAACGAAACCCAATTCTGGCTTACGAAACTAATATTATAAATGTGAAAGTTTGGATGGATGGATGTTTGTTACTCTTTCACGCAAAAACGGATTTGGATTAAATTTGGTATGGAGGTAGCTGAGACCCTGGATTAGACCATAGGCTACTTTTTATCCCAAAGACATGTAGAGGGAACACCGCGGGCCGCAGTTACTAAGAAATACTAATCCATTGCCATACCCACTTATTATGTTTTTTTACAGTAGAATTGTTTAGGATGTCTGGAAAAACACATTTTTCAATGACATCTTTGTTTGAAATTTCTATCGAGTCATTCATTCTATTCCTTTCTTATTTGTTCTGTGTTTTTGTGGCGAGTTTTAGTTTTCAAAATCAATGAAGTAAATTGTCTAGAGACACTTCCACTACACATCGATCGGCAAAGAGATTGGTTTACGCTCAAGGGACAAATGGATTTGAATCCATCTAGGTTACCATGAGTCAAGTGTTTTCTGGTTCTGGTGTAGTGTTTTATAGATCCAGATCCGGATCAGTCATATTTTTATTTACTGTCCCACTGCTGGGCGTGAACCTCTTCTTATTGTGAGAAAGAATGTGCTAACCACCATCCTGGTCAAATGCGTTTAGGCAGACATCTTTGAGAATATTATAAACTTTTAAGCGTGGACCAGACTGTCGTAAACCAACCCTCCACATCGCTCTCCACCGGCGGTTTACAACACTGTAAACACTGGTCTGCAGCGAAAGTTCGTCTGACCTTCAACAACCTTTGTGGAAGGAGGTGCGTTTTGTAAACCGCGTGTGGATGCCGCCGTTGTAGAATTGGCAGCCTTGTTGTAAACCAGTGTGGACGCAAACACCAACCGTGGACTCCACAAGCCTTCCACCAAGGTGGCCCTTGTTGGAAGCTTGTTTACAACAATTTGGCCCACGCTTTAGACATGCAAGTTTCATAGTAATTTTTTTTTCGTCATTTGACGTTAATTGCAACACGCGCATAACTTAAAACATGAGACACTACACAGAGGCAGGTGGCGTGCTGATTTGAACCTAAGATATCCTGATTGGAAGTCAGATTGTCTCCCAACTAGACTGCCGAAACGTCAAAAATTATATTAAGTTGATACATTATTACTGGCTACTGCATCTATTTTGATAGTAACTTAATTTACAAAAATAATAAATTATATTATATTAGAAGCAATTTCTGAGAGAAAAATATACAAGTATCAGTTGATTCTACGCAGGTAGAAACTTATTTTGCATTTGTAGGTCGCTGGGGACCATCGACATTGGGATGGAGCCCACTCCAATCAACTTCATTTCAGATGTGACGATCAAACACAAAATTGACTTTGCCAAAGTTAAATTATGCTAGCTATTTTATTTTTCATGTGAACTTTTACGCTCTTTTAGATAAAACTAAGTGTGACTTCTGATTTATATATTTTTTCTGGTTATAGCACTCTAGGTATACTATTTTTTTCTACTATTTATCATCAATACTCGTAACTTAAAGTGGTTCAATTGCGACAATGTGTAGTGCATCAGGCGAGCTATGGTCAAACACCTAACCTGAAAATCGTAAAAAAATAACTCTTAACTTCTCATGAAGATAACCGCCATGTGGGATGTTGATTGACTGATGCCATCATGTTAAACGGTCCTATAGTGACGAGTCTTGACCTAAGAGATTAGGCGGTTGGGTCAAGCTTCAAGGGTCAGATCCAAAAGACTCGCGTTGTCCGGAGGTTCCTTATTCTGCAGCCCTAACCACCGGCAACTTGAGCCCTGCCACACTCTTGCGTTTTTTGTAATATCTATAATCTATCTACATAATATATTCGTATATGTACATAGATTGGTGTGAATTGCATAAATTTGTAACTATACAAATTATAACATCCGGTACAATTTTAAGTACAATCAATATTATTAAAATGTCAAAATAATTAAGGACATGAAAAAATAAAACTGACATAAGACTACTCATTGAGTTCAACGCACTGAAACCCCGTTTCATGAAAAAGTGCCGAATAAACAAACATGCGCATAATTTGCTGTTGATGTGTTGCCAGATTGAATCCAATACTTTACGTAAACAATTTCAGATTTCTGAATAAAACTCCTTTCAAACACTGGCATGAGTTTGCTCAATGTTTCATGCATATAATTTGTTTTCTCAATTGATTAATTTACAATGTAGGTAACATTGATCATCTCCTCTCTTTAGCTTTTATTTCTATGGACATGGTAGGTTTAAATGTAAAAGTAATGAGACGAACGAGACACTATCCTGATGGTAAGAGACAATGACCATTGTAGCGATACACAGAACATTGAGCAACAAAACAAAGTCCAAGACATCGCTGTTATGGCGCTCGATGATTAGTCTCAACGTCCGTTAGTCATTAGTCTCTACGGTACCGTTCAAACCGGAACACAGTAATGGTTGCACACTACTGCTTGGCGGTAGAATATATCTGATACTATGGTAGTACCTACCTAAACGACCTTCAAGTAAAATGTATTTATAATATGCACTTTATGCAGTAAAGTAGTGGGGACTTTTTTACTAACTTCCATGGAGTTTTGGAAGCGACACGGCGATAAAACCACATAGGTATACATCACAATAATACTACTCGTACATAAAAATTCGAAAAGAAGTCGAGTTTTGGGAAATAATTTATTATGCGGCGACACTACCTTTCCGTGTTCCGTGTTTCAGCCAAAACTGTAATTATCCATCATAAACAACTTTATTTAAAAAAAAAAATTGAAAAACATCTGTCCTAAAGAAATCACTTGTTCTATTCTGGACAAGAGTCAACATACTTTGAATTTTGTCTGGTATAGAGCATATGTTTTCTTCTCACAAGTGTAAGTCGTTTATTATAAGGTACAACTACTTTATCTGTGATCAAATTATAGAACTAACATTTTGTATGAGACTGTCAGTTTTGTATATTGAAACTACGATGGTGACTCCCTCAATGAGGTACTTACACATATTGGTTGATATGTAAATACAACCAACAATGACCTAAAAATATACTTGTACTGTACCATTGCGCTATTTTTGTTCATTTTATGAACCAGATAACTAATAAAATACTTTTTTTAAATTTTTTTTTTATTTATTATTTGCAATCAATCTTTCAGACTATAAGCAAATGAGGTGAAGTTTTTTAGACTCTGCCCCGAATCGAGCCAGCCCTTTCTTTATAGCTGGATTTTACACCATCTAGTAGTCGAGAATGTCGCTACTTTAAATAAAATACTTTAAAACTTTTTTTGTAAACGTATACTTATGATTGGTACACATTTATACTTAGAAGCTAACCTAACCGAATGTCTAGGTTTTAATGTCTAACCAAACTAAAACCTAATGTCAAAAAGATATTAATAAACATTTGTCACATAAATGTTTGTCCTGGATAGGAATCGAACCCATATCCTACAGCTCAAAAAGCAGAACTCTAACCAAATGAGCTAACAGGGTAGTAAAAATCAAGTACCATCACGCATTTGGCTAGTTTTGTAGTTTCTACACAAACAAGTGAATAAACATAAAACTTTTTTTTTAAACTGCAGTTTAAAATAAAAAGTGTTTTGTAATCAAATCTCCACAACCAGTGAAGACTATGTTTCGGCAGATTTTAATGTTCTGACAAAACAATTAACGAGGACATAAGTCAATCTGCAAAATAACCGGAACGAATATGCATCAACACCGGCAGTCCCGACCAATTTAGACGGGAATTGATTGCTGCGAACATTTTAAAACTTGTCTTATGCTTTTTACGTTCTGACTTGTGATAAAAATAAATGTGGCGCAATCGCATACGCACAAGATGCGTTTTGGATTCTTATGCAAGTACGAAGCGGTTACAAAAATAACTATATCATCGTCATATATCATAATATCATAGGATAATTACACACAGCGCCATCTGGCCCCAAACGCAGAGAGCAGAGCTTGTGTGATGGAAGTCAGATAACTGATAGAATACATAAATACTTTTTTTTTTTTGTAAATACATACAGAACACCCAGACACAACAAACATTTGTTTATTCACAAAATATTTACCCTGATTGGGAATCGAACCCACGCCCTACAGCTCTCAAGCCAGATATACTACCAATGAGCCAACGGGGCTGTCAATCGTCATTCTACACGCTAATACTACATATACTGTTGGTTCATTGGTAGTGTGTCTGCTTCGAGAGCTGAAGGGCGTGGGTTCGATTCCCACTCAGGACTAACATTTGTGTGACTAACATCGATGTTTGTTCTGTGTCTGGGTGTACTGTATGTATTATAAGTATGTATTTACAAAAAAAAAAGTATTTAAGTATTCTATCAGTTATCTGTCTTCCATAGCACAAGCTTTGCTTAGTTTGGGGTCAGATGGCGCTGTGTGTAATGTCCTGTGATATTTATTTATTTAATTGAAATTGAACAACATATTATACAAGTCTAGCTAATAAAAGTGTCTCAAAAAAAAAAAAAGTGTCTCATATAAGTCTCATCTTGGAACTGGATCACGTAGGGTTTACTATACATTTTAAGCCACAATCAGTTAAACAAAGTAAGTTAGGCTCAAGTCAAGCCCGGTCATGCCCTAGTAAAGTAGTAGTAACTTTACTAAGTTTCAGTGGAATTTTAGTTCCAACACGATAAGATATGTGTTTCATATATATCATTCGTGCACATAATTCTGTGCCCAAAAAACATCACTATTCGTGCAAATAAAGACTTGAGATCACGAACAATCGCGTGACAAATCTTTTCCGCGTTCAGACAAATCTTTTTTTTAAATTCTAAACAGTTTCAAGTTTAACCTGTTTATGATGAGCAATAATGTATGTGTCTCCATGGTGTATATCTTCGAACAAGTTATAAAACGTATGTTATGTTATGTTCTCAAACATTTAGAGGAGGCTTCAGGTGACCAGAATACTGGCATCTATTTTGGTCAAAAGCTAAGCATTGCCATCCAACGTGGCAATGCTGTCAGCATTCTGGTCACATATCCCTCCTCTGACGGACTACTAGATTAAGTTTTTGTATAAATTTGTAAATAGTATTAATTTAAGATGTTTCATTTTGCCGAATAAGTAAGTAGGTATATGTTCTGCTTATGGGGCGCCTTACACGTTCAATCATGATCACGATCCGCGATCCGCGATCCGCGATCATGATTTCAAAATTTCTAGATATTATGCGATCCGGAGCATCAGTCCGTCAATCCGCTTCGTACACGATCAGTCTGGATCGCGATCATTGATCGCGGATCGCGGATCGCGGATCGCGCGCTACGTGTACGGGCTGCCTATGTCTTCATATTTGTTGGTACACAGTTCAATATCTAATTAAAATTAAACGTTTGAGAAAAGTTTATTTAAAAAAAAATCCGTATGCCGTTACTGATACAAAAAGTTTTCTCTTGGAAACTACCTTCTTAGTGAAAATTTCTTTAGCCGCGTTCGGCATTTGTTTGGAAGAGGCAAAACCTATGGGCTCGCGTCATCGACGTGATTAAAGTTTTCAGTTGTATCAGTCACTATGACTCCGACTACCATGTTTTAAAATACAAATTGTATTTACACAAATGGGCTATGATTTGTCACAAAGTTTTCCTTCACTGTTGCTGAGATTTGTTTCCACACCCCGTGACGCGGTTTCTCGCCACCTCACCCACTAAGCTGTTAACACGTAAAAAGGGTTCAGAATATTTTTATTCTGTGGTTGTTATTTTGCTTGGCAGAGATTCTAAAAGGAATCCATTAAAGTTAAATGAAAGCTTTTAGGGTTGGTACAAAGCTTTTTCACTGTCACTGAATTATTTTGAAATATTTATCCGTCATTTTATCCACTGTTGTTTTTGTCTGTCGAATTTTTCATCTAATTTTCCGAAAATTTGTCCTGAGTTTTACGAGGAAACATTACGAGAGGGCAGGAAAATTAAATTAGGTATCGTATACCCCATTGTATTTTTTTCTATAAAAAGATAACTAAATGAATCTAAACGTTACAAATTTTGCTGTGTTTATCACCTTCACCTTTCTTCTTCACCTTCTGGTGGAATGTATTCGCTTCCAGCGGAAGAGACGGATGCTTGTGGTTACTTACGATTTTAACAGACTGGATATTGGTAGATTCAACAGTCTGCTGTCTGAGCCTTGTTCTGACGCAGCCAGACAGCTGTTTAGCTGTTTGAGTGTTAACCTTTATCATAATTGTATGCGGGAAAGTGACGTGTGTATGATAGATATAACCTATTTCATCTCATTCTTTGTAAAAAAAAAATACAGAACACAAGACTGCCATGTCGTTATCATAAAAGTCCCATAAATTAAAATAAAAAAGTTTGAAGTTCTGAAATGTCAAGTGTCTATATTTTGTTTCTTTTTCAACGTTATATCTACTCACCTATATACTTGTGAAACTTTAAATTTCTTTAGTTCACAGGTCAGAGCTATAATTAGCACCAGCGTCGATATCACATGCATTATTAATAACATCTACCTGTTCAAACACATGCCAATAATACATTTTTATCAGATACCGTAATCTCTTTAATGTGTTTCATTTGAGTTTCATTTCGTCTAATCTCCTGGTTTTATTAAACATTAAGTGCTCAGTGTTTAGCGTAATGTGTTTTCAAGTGTTCTCGGTAAGACTGATAGGAGAATTTTTTACGGTGGGTGCTGTGAATTTGCATAATCAATCATGAAGATTGGGTCAGCTTTTAGTATGAAACGTCACTTGCGGCGATACTTTGGCCTTGTCATATCTACACAGAACTCAAAATAATCCTGACGCCAAAATTGCAGAAGACCTCAAAAGACACAAATATTGTATCCTGGGCAGTAGGTACATCTTGAGCTTTATGGAGTTGAAACTTTAGGAACGAGCGCAAAAAAATATTTATAGACAAATAATGTCGCCTCATGGCAATGACAATGACAGTGACAATATTGCCAGTGTTTTGGAACCTTTGATTTGATTTTATTTTATTATTACGTGTAAATTGTAAAAAAATATATATAAATAAATAAACATCGCAGGACACAGCGCCATCTGACCCCAAACTAAGCAACAACTACAACTAATAACTTGCGTGAATACTTTTTACTTTTTTTTTGTAAATACATATGTACCTACTTATAATACATACAGTACACCCAGACAGAACAAACATTTTTATACCACAAAATGTTTATCCTGGGTGGGAATCGAACCCACGCCCTTCAGCTCTTGGAGCAGACATATCTACTACCAATGAACCAACAGGGCCGTCTGTGTATTGGTAAAAGAGTAGGTACCTACATCTTAAAAACAGCCGTAATAAACCAGCTATTTATTAATATAACTGTTATTGATCCAGTAACCACAAAAAAGATCTAGCCACCTTAAATTAATTTCCATTTAAAAGGGTAGTATCTAAATTACAAAGTGCTACTACAAAAGTTCCTTTTAAATGTATTCAGGACTCCGTTCTAATAAGAACTATTATGTGATGTTACAACGAGTTCTAGTTAGGGACATTTTAGAAGCCTTTTTCGAGGAAACTGTTCAACCACATAATACGAGCCAACAGACTATTTGGTCCAACTGGTTTCCACTATCCCTTTGTCGCCTATCAAAGGATTTCGTGGAATTAAAAGGCTTAACGCGGACCAGCTGTAATTAAGTTATGTAGTTACCTATGTACATAGACATATCCTCTTAGAATTTCATTAGTGATTGGACTTTAAGAAAAACACAAGTAAAGACAATAAACAAAAATAATATTACTAGATATAATATTATTTTTACATCTAAGAGCCTCAATCAACATTTAAAAGGCTTTCACTAGGCGGTTATGTCAAGGATGAGATCTAAAAGGCAGTGAACCTTGAAACGACATGCATCAAAACAAAATCCGCCATATTGGATTTACCGTGGCAGACACACGTACTTGTTAGGCTACGTAGATAAACACCGCGCTTGTCAAAATGTGTATAGTTAAAGAAATACTAAGGTAGAAATAAACATACTTACAATGTGTTAATTAAATTAAATAGACCGCTAAATTAAAAAAAAAGTAGGTATAAGCCGTACCTACCTAAAAATAGATAGATACGGGCTACTTCACTTAATTTTGGTAAGGGCGAATCACTTTCATTTGCCCGACAAATGTATAGCCTTACATTTAGTCTTACTTTAGTATTCAATTATACGAATGCCCAATTTTCTAGATGTCGTGCCTCTATAGATTAGGTGCACTAAATAAAACTATTAATCCCTCTAGGCTGCTGGAAATAAGGGCAACTGAAATTACCGACTTAGTATTTTTTTGGCATCTGGGGGAAATCTTTAAAATATATTAAAATATTAGTGTAACTACAGCAAAGCTATGCATGATCAAACCACATTTGAACTTTATTAAAGCTTTTTTTAGTAAGGCCCACTTAGTAGCAAACATAATTAATACCATTGAATTCATTTAATACAAAAGGAAAAAATCCTTTTTGGAAACAAACAAGCGATTAGTCTGTTCCACTCCCACTTGATATACGTGTATAATCTTTTTTTAATGAAGTAGGGCATGTCACGGCGTCATATATCCCCAAACTAAGTAAAGCTTGTACTATAGGAAACCAGATAGCTGATAGAATCGTTATGTATTTATTTACTTTTTTTGTAAATAAAAACATCCAGCTACAAAACAAACATTTATGTTGCCCCTATATATTTATGTTTAGTAGGAATCGACCCTCGTCCTACAGTTTTTGAAGCAGAGATACTATCAAATAACATAACAGGGTGGTCTTTCTTTTATTATTAGGTACACTTATATTAGAATCTTCTACATAATCGTGCACAAAATACTATGAAATAGTTTTGTTTAATTACCTTATTGTTTTGATCTAGTTGCTATAGCCGTGACCACGGGCTGACCACGCTTAAATTGCAGTAACAAACACAATTATGTATTTAAATTGCAATGGCTTAAAAATTACAAACCTAACTAATTTTCTGTCATAGGTCTACTTTGATATACCTACTTTACCTAATGCGTACATGGCAAAAAAAGTAGCAAGTTTTTGTTACTAATTAATTGATTCGGTTAACTTTGAATCACTTTAAATTGATTTAAAAAGAAAATAGATACGATTATTTCCTACAACCATACGGGATGATAACAGTTATGCATGACGCACTTGTCAAACGTTAGGTTGGCTCCGAACGCCTTCTATTGAAAGTAATCCTGCAGTTCTCAGACAAAATTAAGATTTTGTATTTTTTTTTAATTTTGGCTATGCATATCTGTTTTTCCTAATTTTATTTTTTCCTAAACCACATTTTCAAGTTTTTGCGAGATTAACGCAAGGCAATTGATTTTTATATAAGTACAATAGACATACCTAGATGTTACTATTAATTGGTCTAACCCCGCATCTCTGTTCATGAAGATGGATTACGCGCTAGCTGTCGTCGGTAGTTATCAATCATAAAGCTTTAGTTATTGGACTCAGCTGCCTTGACAAATTGCCTGCCCTTGTACCAATATAATGCCTTAAAATGTAATATCAGTATTTGCTGACTTTGTAATCTAATGTCATAATTCATGATGGTCTACTAGGTGGTAGATCTCCTTAGCAGGAGGTCGTTTCCTTAGGTATCACCGCAGTATTAGATATTCTGCCACCAAGAAAACATTCATGTCTATCATCATCACTACAGCTAGCAAAATTACAGAGCTAATGAAACTATAAGACTTTGTTTTGTTACACAAAGTACTGGTTAGGGCTGCAATGGTCATGGCCGAGCGTTAATTCATCCTCCCAGGAGAGCGTCTCTGAGCGTTTCGGAGATCATACGAAAAAATATCTTTAATCATTATACAACATAGTACATACAATATTTTAATGGTTGATAGGCTTAATCGTTTTATCATAACATTGTGGCTAATGAGGCACACTTTACGTGGAATGGGGAAATAGCTCAATCTCGTTGTAATATTTTTTTGCAAAAGCTTGTTTATAATGTGAGTTGGCGTGTTGGCTTCCAATCCAATCCTTATAAAAGCGGATCAAATTGGTGCGAAGATAACCCTGGATTAACAGTAATATAGACTTTTGGCCCGAAAAACATATACGGTTCCAGTATATAGGATACCGAGGCAAACCGCGACTCACTGCTTGTGTTTAATACTGCGCATTACTTGCCTTTGTCTTTTATGGCTATAATAATCTGATGCGAGTCGATTTTATTCTTTTTAGCAAGCCTTGTTTGGTTTAAAACTTTGTTAGCATATATTTAGTTTTTATTTTTTTTTCTCAGATATATGCCGACGAAGACCAAGACATAACCAGCTTGGCTGATGGCAGTAAAAAAAAGGACAAGGCACAATTCGACTCTTCTCTGGAAAAACTTGGAGGGCTAACAGTTCTGGAGGATGACAACATGGGTGATGATGAAGACCCTCTGGATCTGGAAGCTGATGAGGAGGAGAGTGGGGACTGGTACCCGGACTACGATAACAGAGCGGAGAAGGTAGATAGATATTGATGTATTTTTCTTGTTTCAACCAAATGTTTGTAAAACTCCTAGAAATGTCCTAGACATTCCTTCCTAAGCTTTAGAAGACACTCGTAAAGTATTATTAAATTTACACACTGCTGATCACTAAAATTTTACAAAAATACTTGAATTAGTAAACGCCATTAAAAGTTCATAAAAGCCTTTCAATATAATGGAATATACCGAGTCAAAGACGTCTGAAAATATTGAAATAAGCTGATTATCATAATTATTTATTGGTGCTCATATTGCTCCCAATGCTATCAAAAGATTTGGAAAATAAAAATAAGTCTTTATTCATTTCATTTTTACTCAAATTGACTTGAACGCTATAAAATGATATCAATTTCGTTAATATGCAGAATACATTCCAATATTCTTATTCATAACGTTTCAATGCCACTTTTGCCGAAAATCACATAATGAAATTACGTGCCCGTGTATGTCTAAAGAAACCAATCTTATTTTGTCGGAGGGTCGCAGTAAACCTTTCTGAGAAACATAACAAAACGAGATAGAAAATTGAAGTAAGTACTTTTACCGAAATTTTGTTGACAAATATAGATTCATACATATGTGTATATTTAGAGCACTTATTTTCGCTCACCCGCGTGGTAAATAAAATGTTATACGACTCAAGTTTATTAAATTGAAATAATTTGTTCAACTCTATTTCTAGTATTTGAAATAGCTCAACTCGTAGAATTATAAATCTAAATCAACTAGACTAACGTTTAGAATTTTTCAATAAAAATAATTATCTATTATGTTTAATAAGGAATAAAAACGCATTGATTTATTAGGTACTATAGATGTAAATCATCTTCACTAGCAGTAGTGATTTTTAGCGTTGATAGCTTAGTGGTTAGCGCGTTTAGTTTGTGGGTTGGAGCACGAAGTTTTCCTTTAAACAAAGGTGGTATTCCCATAATGATGATGTATGTCCTGTGATATTTATTTATTTATTTATTTTATTTTATAATTCGACTTGTGAGGTTCCATCCTCATGTCGAAAACCTGTCGCCAAGTATCTAACGATACCAATTATCCCCTCCGAATACCTAATTAAGGAATCACTCACTTATTCCAGTTTGATCTTATCTACAAGTGTGTTAAATCTTCAAGAAAACTTTGAACCTGTCAACCATAAATAAATAAATGTAATTATTTATCTCAACTAGTAAGTAAATAACCAGATTACCCAAGATAAACGAAAAACTTATCATTAACTTTTGTAACGATGATAGCTTTGTGGTTAGCGTGGTCAGTTCGGACGCCGAAAGGCATGGCTTCAAATCCCAACAGTAAGGTTGAGCTGCCGGTGAAAGAAAACATCCTAAGGAAACCATATCACAATGGTAGGGTACGTTCTAGTACGCGGCTGGCTAGCACCATCAAGTTAATAATCTGCCGCCAAGCATCTAAGTGTGTTCCGGCAGCGCCACTTAAGATTGAGCACCAATCTAAAATAGGTGTGTTTACCATCTTCGACCACACCGTCATTTAACATCAAGTGAGTGTAGTAGCTGGATGCGGGCAGCTTCCAACCGGTCTTTATGGAAATCAATGGGGGAGGCCTATATCCAGCAGTGGACGTCCTACGGCTGATGATGATGTCAACCATAAAAAAAGACACCTACTGTTCAATCTCGACTTGACACTCGGATTGAATCCATCGGGGAATACCCACTCAGCCAGCGTATCCACTATTTCGCGTTACGCACAATATCGTTCAAATACCTTGCAAAATTAGCCTTGCAAAAATTAAGGCTATTATTATATACGGCTACAAACTGTCTACCTGTAAAACGATTCTAATCGCGTCGAAACCCGTGAACACCTTTAAGCTCCATTGCCTCTGCTCGTCGCTACGCAATTTAATATGAAAATCAATACGGACTATATAATCAGCCTCGAGCTATCAAAGGGCTTTAATCTTTTACACAACTGAAAACAAACTCGAGTATACTCTTAATTATTATGAGCGATGTTCAAAGCATTTAGAATTCGAATACAATGAGAACAAACAGTCTGCTCCTACGAATAGTACCTAATTACAAAACTGAGGTATGGCAACTTTGTTTTGGGACGCAGAAAGAGTCGTGTCGCCTCATTAAATTTTTTTCTAAAACTAGTGTTTATTTGAGTGTAAATGTATAGAAATAGCGGTGTTTTATTCATAAAGTACTGAATTACAAGCGCGGGTGTGGGAAAGTGATATAATGTGGTGAAATTTACACTTTTCGTGTTGATTTCAAAACTCCATCGAAGTAATGTTTTCAGGGTTCATGTATGGGTATGTACTATGTAATGACTGTTAAACGTCGGAAGAGATTTGGACGTACCCTTAAAACCTATATACTTCATCAGGAGTGACCGTGGGAATTAGTTTTTTGAAAAAAATTGTATTGTTTATTCGTGTTTTTGAATTTTTTTAATTTAAATTTTTTATTCTCAATCGTTTCCACGGTTTTCCTAAGGTTTACCAAATCAGTACCGATTGTAATTCGCAGAATAATCGATTACTATTCTACGCGTGTTGACGTCTTTATTATGTTCTAGTTCTAGTGAAGAGCATCCTATTTGGTCGGTTTAACGTACTCGTAATGGGGATCTTCCTCGCGGCGTTGCTCCGTGAAACGCATTAGGCATAAATCGCAATGCTATGAGCACATAGTAAGATTGATAGCTTTAAATTTCGTAGAGAATAAACGCTGTTTGATATAAAGTTCTTGTAAAATAGACGTGATCCATTCTGAATTCGGTTCACACATTTTCAGCATTTTCCGCCAGTACTTAATTTTAAGTGCGTCCATCCACTTTTTCTCTGTCCCTTGAAGTCTATATTTCAGCAGCATACCTAAAAGAATATGAGAAAAACCTTACAAGTTAGATTTTTGTGACTTTAGTGAAATTCCGGTTGCCCTACAGTATTTTTCAATGCCTGAGAACGAGACCTGGTTTAGTGGAGGTTATTAAATTGGAAAAGTCTTGCATTTAACCACGTTACCACACCACAAAGAAAACACGTTTGCCTAGATATTTTTTATTTATTTGCAACTTTGAAGTTACCATATTGTATCTATAATAAAACCCGAAAGCGCATTCCACCGTTGGTTCGATTTCAAATTATCAAAATGATAGTGAAAACTGAATAATTAATTATTACTAATGTCTGTGGAAATTAAACAAATATTAGGCTTATAGGCGTATTCGATGTGCGTTCACCCCAAATTCTGACACATTAAAATAAACACAAATAACTTTTTATGCTCAAGAACAAACACTTGAGAGTCAAGTATCCGTTTATTTTTCGTACAAATCAGACCGTGTCAGTTTGTTTGTATGCCGTATCGAAACAATCATCGACGAGCACTTATCGATTGAAAGTGGCGTTCATTCGATGATGTATCGTTTTAGCTGCATGCCTTCTTTATTGTCTTTTCAAGTGCTACTAATATATTTGGATGTGCTGTGATACATAAATATTAATGGCTGTGCATTCGACAAAATGAATGGAACTAGTTGTTTTTTTTAGTCATGATTTCAAAGTTGTTCTAATAGTGAAAAATGTTTACAATTTATACAAGGCGTATAAAGGCTTTCGGCTGAATGTTACCATTTCAAGTAACCCCGTATAAATAGAACTACAAAAATCCTACAAGTTGTTATATAATTATAACAATAACTTTATTATACTCATTAACATGTATTTTACATTTATTTAACATGTATTACTTATTCAATTCCTCCAAAGAAACGGTTGCCATATACGTATTTTGCCAAAGTTTAAACAAAGAAACATACCAATTGATTTATCTTCCCTTTACACTGTATTAGAGACAAACCATTTTCCGTAACGGAAATATTGATATCGGGGTCATTGTGTTTATATAGAAATGTAGAATTCTTTTCCGATATTTTCATGAGTGATATTAAATATTGGCGTTGATATTTGGAATGTTTTCTGTCTGTTGAATATTACGTTATTACACGACTGCCTAAAGAAGATCGTAGTGCTGTCAGGGATGATAGTTTTTTTCTTTTTTAACCACTTTTTTGCATTGTACCAGTTCTCAAGTTTTCTTGGATGAAACTGCGCTGACAACATCGACACTGGCTATAAATTAAAAATAATCAATATGATTAATGTATGGCTCCATTTGTGTTCATCACAAATGTGAAACAAAAACAATAAGTAGTTGATATTTTTTAACGCGGTCGTGTTTATCGTTTATTTAATCTACATATTTGTCCATATCGGTGTACATTTTTTGTAGCGACGATAGCTCAGTGGTTAGCGCGGTAGGCTCGCATGCCGAAGGGCGCGGGTTCAAACCCCAACAATGAGCTTGAGCTGCCGGTGAAGGAAAACATCTTGAGGAAACCATAGCATGGTGGTAGGGTACTTTAGTACTCGGCTGGCTACCTACCACCCTCAAGTTGAAAAATCTGTCGCCAAGCATCTAACGGTGTTTTCCGGCAGCCTCACTTGAGAGCCAGTTGCATTCCAGGCTAGGTGTGCTTTACCATCTTCGACCGCACCTTCACTTGACATCAGGTGAGCTGTGGTCAAACACCTAACCTGTCAACCATAAAAAAAACATTAATAATTAATTAATACGGTGTGATAATTAATGTACACCGAAATGAACAATTGGATCAACGTTTGTTATTAAACCAAAAAGGTATGTAACATACATTAAAATAACACCACAATAAACCGCATTAAAATAAGTACTAAATAAATGTAGATTAACATTGTTGCAAGACTTGCAAAGCTAAATTAGACATTGTTAAATAGAAATGAAATTTGTTAGTATTTCTATATCGGGTCTGTTACTATGTAATCGGACAAAGAACAAAGTTCAGGACGATGGAATATCAGTAATCCAGTAATGTAAAAGTGAACTGGGCAGAACACGTGACTTGATGAAATGATGTCAGATGGAATAAGGGAGTATTTGAATAGTGCGTCGCGATCAATATTGAGCAAACCTAAGAATAACTAGCTGCGCCCCGTGATTGTATCCGCGTTTTCTCGGGTAAAAAGTAGCCTATGTGTTAATGTAGGTTATGAGCTTTCTGCATACCATATGTCATTAATATGCGTCCAGCTGTTTCAACATTAAGAAGTGTCAAACAAATGTAACGTTACTGTCAATATTCCCAATATAAGCCATATGTTGGGAATATTGACAGATCGTGCGTGGCCTTTTGAGAGAGATTTGCGGCTATCCCTTTTCTTCTACATAATATATGTACAATTGTACATACATACTACGTACTAGATGACATAAATCGAACACTCACTTCGGACAATTTGATTGCATGATTATCCTGTAAAATGACATTTTAATGGGAGATCTTCTCACTAGTGTCTCCTAATGTTTTAATTTAGCGACCCTATCTTCCATTTTTTTCAGTTTAAAATACACTTACGTTGAAAAAAATATAAGTAAAGTTTGTTACGTACTTAAGGTAATGCAATTAGATAGTAAATAATATAATCATTAAAACATATAATAAATATATTTTTTTAAAGTCGGGAAAAAAGGTTTCGGTGTTTGTATATTAACTTTTGGTGTGTCTAATTTCAGTATTTTTCCTAGGTAACTAGTTGACTATGGCAATTTCGTAATCGAATCACCCTGTGACGGGCACCGCCGACCTATTTGCAACACACTTTAATGTTCTCAAGTTCTCTGATAGGTACATAGAATTCGTTGGGCTGCCCATAGATTTTCTTGAAACTGACACTTATTAGAGGTCGATCGATTCGAAATTTTGTTCAGTCTTCATAAACTATAATTAATAGGAGAGCCAGGCGTCGGGGAAGAATTCTCAAATTTCCATAAAAGGAACCTTGCGCAGCGGGCTCTAAGGGGTCAGTAGCCTGAGGTGGCGCGCGGGATGTTTCCGCGTACCCCTCAAGGAAAAAGGATTGATGGCTTTCCAGCTCCTCCCTTATCAGGGGAGATTTCAAGGGAAAGATCACTGTCGAATCTGTAGATGAGTACGTAAGCTCGCGCAGCCCCGGCACATAGTCGCTAGGCAGGAACACCCTAGGGCAGGGATTCGGCAACCTACGGCTCGCGAGCCGCATGCGGCTCTATCCATGTAAAGTTGCGGCTTGTTCCATGTATTCCTATCAGCATCATATCCAGATTTCATCAATGTAACTTCAATTTAGACAAAATTGTGATCATTGTCATATGTTTCCAGATCGGCACATCGAACATGGTTCACCTGAAGCCGGAAGACTTCACTGACTCTGTGATGACGAAGCAGGCTCTACTCACCAACATACGTGAGATCCGGCGCCTGCTCAATGAGAACCCGGAGAACCCTGACTTGCCGGGTAAGAACAGTGGCTAGCGCGGTCGGTTCACACGCCAAAGAGCGTGGGTTCAAACCCCAACAATGAGCTTGAGCTGCCAGTGAAGGAAAACATCGTGAGAAAACCATAGCATGGTGGTAGGGTATTTTCTAGTACTTGGCTGGCTAGCTACCACCTTCAAGTTGAAAATCAGCAGCATCAGGTGAGCTGTGGTCAAACACCTAGCTTGTCAACAATAAAAAAACTATTAAATTCACACGGTCATCCCAAGTTATGTAATCATCATTGCAGCCCCGTTGGCTCATTGGTCTGCCTTAAGAGCTGTAGGACGTGGGTTCGATTCCCACTCAGGCCAAACATTTTGTGAATAAACAAATGTTTGTTCTGTGTCTGGGTGTTCTGTATGTATTATAAGTATAGTAAGTACAAAAAAAAAAGTATTTATGTATTCTATCAGTTATCTGACTTCCATCACACAAGATCTGCTTAGTTTGGGGCCAGATGGCGCTGTGTATATAGTCCTACGATATTTATTTATTTATCGATCTGCGCATATTGAATGTGGCCTAATCCAGCACTATACCTAATATTCCTACGTTTAATAAGATCCATTACGTTAAAGAATACAGAATACAAACATTAAACAATGACGTCATCGTGCGAATTTATTTATTATATCAACCAGTTTTATATGGGACAAACCCTGAAATCGCGAAAAAAAGTTACATTCCTTACATATGGGCACAAAGCAACAGCTGCTTCATACATCTGGGAATCAACAAACTTTTTCCACGGAACTGAAGTCGATTTTTTGCATGATTTCAGAATTATTTCTGTAGTAAAAGTTATTTATAATGATGACTACAATGACTCTCTTCGGGATAGTACTCCTTAAGCTTATGATAATGGTACTTTCTAAATGATATTAGTTGCACTTATCGTGTTCAATTTCGGCTTATCGTCCACTCACCTTGTTATAAACTTCAATAACAAAAGCATTTTAATTATCTCTTAAATAAATCGCAAGGCAAAGGCCAAGACGAAACGTTGACCTTTTTCAGATCTGCCTGTCTCTTCGTTCCATTCAAGTTTAATCTTTATTGCAAACTTGGTATTTTGGGTCCTTGTCATATCGTGTACTATTATATATTCCGTGCCTTGACGAGTTCGCGAGGTCAAACATTTTGCTTATAATGATTTGAGTACCCTGTACCCAATTACTAAGTTAAACTCCTTGTCTCTCGCCATCCCACGAGAACCACTCATCAAATAATAACTTGACAATCGTTTAATTCTCACATTGTTCACAAAGGCTATTGATATCGTTATAGAATAGAAACATCAATCAGTAGAATAAATTTCTCCTAGGTAAGCGTGCTTTATTGTACACCGCATTTTCGTTTAAAATCAGGCGAAAGGGCGGTCAAACGCAAGTATGTAAAAAAAAATATTTTGTTATTCCTACCACAATCCCACTAATATTTAAAATGTGCAAGTTTTGATGGATGGATAGATATTTGTTACTGTTTCACGCAAAAACTACTGAATGGATTTTGATGAAATTTGGTATGGAGGTAGCCGACACCCTAGATTGGCACATGGGCTACTTTTTATCCCGAAAACATGTAGCGGGTAACACCGCGGAGCGCAACAAGTTTTTGATACACGTATGCAATCATTTCTTTTGTATGTTCTGGCACAAGCAATTTATGCCTACAAACATCAACCTACGTTGCATATTTGTGAACTTTAGAAAGACATAAATCATCAATTTTATCTTATATCGATAACTCATGAATGGGTAAATAGCTGTAAAATGTTACCTAATTTTTTGCCTAATCATTACAATGAAATATTTCAATTCAACACGATTGATTCAGCTTTTATACTAAACAACAAACACGAAGATAGAGATACATTCATGTTGATAATAGCTCAGTTATAACTCCGTGATATTGATTTATGAGGAATAGCGCTTTCATACTTCATTTGTCTTTCAGAAGTATTGGCAAACTGAGCAGAATTAAATTAGTCCCTAACTCAAGTAAACAGAACAAACAGACTTTTCATTAATATTTTCTATCCTGAGAGATATTGTCTTGAAAAACAAAGTTAAGTGGCTTACTCAAGTATTCCGACGAGAAAATAATCTTAGAAACTCTAAGATTATTTTCTCGATCTGAATAATTAATGTAGTGACAAAATCTAGAACTTTTTACGGTCTCTAGAAAATTCAATATAATTCTGCTATTATAAAGCACATTAACCAGCGTCTTGGGGACACAATATTGAAAACAACAAACCACATGAACAAGAAGAAACCACAGCACGGTGGTAGCGTACTCTTTAGTACTCGGCTAGTATCCTCACGTTGTAAAAATTTGTCGCCAAGCACAATTCATAATATAATTTAACCAATTAATTGTCTATCGATGCATAGATTTGTGTTTGATAACGTACGAATTTATGTAAGGTTATATAGTGCCAAATTTATAATTTAGAATTTTGGATTCGTAACTCTAAATATATTTTGATCCAAACAAAACATGTCTTAGGTATTTGGTATCAAATAAATGTGCGCAATGAGCATATTCCAAATAAATAGGTATAAAATGTCGATTACAGATGTTGCATTTACTCAAACGTTAGCTACGTTTCAGTAAATATTGTGTCGTGGCATGGGTATAAGTAAGCGAATTTTAGTTCTTCAATTTCTACTTGTATATCTATTGTTGAAAATATAAGGCGTATCACTCCGTCAACACAATATCAACAGTCATTTCTTGCAGTTTACTGTTTGAAAGATATGTAACAAAACTCTATTCACTGAACATAACGTTTACATTTCTGGTGTAGCTCTCCTGCCCTCAACGGAGGCCACAAGAGAACCCAAGGACAGCCGCCCCAAACGCAGCGTGTTTCCCGACTCTCCGGCAGACGCTGTCGACGAGTTCGCTTCACCCAGAGTCATGACCAAGTCTGAGGACAGGTAATACTGCTTCAAAAATAACTAAAGTCTATTCAAAAGACGTACTTTAGTTACTACTAAGGTACTTCTGACTTAATCTCTAAAACCTATACGGCTGCGTTTGCGGAAAATTCGCCGAGGACACAACTCATCGAATCACAATTCATCGAAAAAACAATTCGTTGAAAAAACAATTCGTGGAAATACAATTCGTCAGGTTGGTTGGGTTATGTTAGTACAGAGATCATAGATTTTCAGAAAGAAAAGATATTACGAAGGGCCGCACATCCCGTAGGGCTACAATTATAGTAGATTCACTCATCTATTACATTATGCTAAAGTATAAAAATATAGGTGACTATACGAAATTAGAGTACGTTGAAGTTATTATGTAGATACGCTTATTAGAAGCTGACAATGCGTGGACATATTAGAAATTAACGGTAGCTTGTTTTACAATATATGGTCGCTTGAAAAACATTTATGATTCGACGAATTTTCCGCAAATCATACGACTGTTGTGTTAGAAACGTATGAACTTAAATGCATGTATAATGATGGTTGAAAATAGATCGATAGCGTAGCGTAGGAAGTAGATCTGTTATCAATGAAGTTTCTACTCAGAACGGCACAAACTTCAAGTAAGATGAATAGACTGCGATTCAAGTCACTGAACCTCCCAGTTTTAATCTCTGCCAAAGAGGAACTTAGGGAGAAAAAGGAAGCCGTTATATTACAATGAGATAGTGAAGTCTAATATGGCAATCGTATTTAACAATTGGTATATATTATCATTTATTTATTTCATAACATACAAAACAGAATGCAATAATATTCATTACAATACAAAAGAAAAACACACAAAAAAAACAGAAAATACAGAATTTTTTAGATCTGTATCGCATTCCGAAACTATGCATGTCTAGGTGCATTACAATTACATTTTTTAAAAGTCGCTAGATAATAATTAGGATTTAAGAATTATAAATAAAATAAAATAATAATAATTAATTGGTCAATTGTTAGTCAAAAAAATATATAAAATGTCATAACTAAATCAAATATATCATCAAATATTCTAATATCAAAATCTAAGAAAAAACATCTCTATATTATGTATCTTGTTGAAAAATAATTTACTATTACAAAAATGGATTGTACATATTGTAACTTGAGAATAGAGCTCACTTTATAGAGTAACTGTTCTTGTAATTCTATAATAATACCTACCGTAATTATCCTTACATCAGAACTAATGGCAAATGCATGCCGGCTCTAATGACAGCGTCGCACATTGAGGAATGCGACCGCGGTGCAGATCGGGTTTCACTCGGAAATACCGACGAGCCTGAGAATACTAGTTTAATCAGAGCAAGTATTGATAAAAAAAATCCTATTAAGTTTCTATTGGACACTCGCGTATTTGTAATATCTATGTTAATACGACAAAACAAGTAGGAAAAGAGAAAAAGAATATGAAATTCATTCTCCAATCAAAATACGAAGCGATGCGAATGCACGTGCGATGTTTCGATACACTTATACAATATGTAGGTACCTTATTATTGTCTAACATACGGGATAAATTATATATTATATATAACATAAAAGGAATATAATTTTTTCACTACTTTAGTTGTTAAATCCACCACGACCCCTGCTACAGCAGGCCGCGCCAGTGTGAAGCAGACTTCATATAACTTTAATACAGTCATGTTCATTTATCGTTTCTATTTATTACTATAAATTGTAACTGAGTAATTATACTATTAGGCTTCGCCCGAAGAGATCAGCAAATAGATTAACACTTGTAGTAACGCGTAGCGATCACCATTTCGCACTTTCTTTGGAGTTTTTTATTTTTTACCCTCATATTTTATTTATTTTCTATTTTGATCGCTCGTGTGACACCTACTTTCTTCATTCGCGTTTTAGTGTTCGACCATACCGCACGCGTCTGTATTGCTCGATTTACAGTAGTTAAATAATAATATCTAGTTTTGCATAAGAAGTCAAAAGAAACCGGGAGCCTCAACGTGGGTTAAAAACAATATGCCGACGATCTCATCGCTGTGTCTGGGTGTTGCTAGTTCATCGTAGGACATCGTAATCATGCAGAAATATATCAAAAGTTACCTTATGAAATTTGCAATTTGGTATTGTGGGCAGCTACAAGGGCTGTCTCGTGCCGTTTATATAGCGTTGTGGGTAGTTTGAAGGGCTATCTCTTCGCTATCTATGCTTACTCTTAAGAGTATGCTTGCTATTTCATAATAGGTAAACTAACCTCTGGCATTGCGGGCAGCTTCTGGGGCTGTCTCGTGCCACTTATATAACGTTGCGGGTAGCTTTTGGGGCTATCTCTTCGCTATCTATGCAGACTCTTGGAGTATGCTTACTATTCCGTAATAGTTAACCAGCTTTGACCACACCTTCACTTTAATTATTATGAAATTTGCAATCGGTATTGTGGGCAGCTTCAAGGGCTGTCTCGTGCCATTTATATAGCGTTGCGGGTAGTTTGAAGGGCTATCTCTTCGCTATCTATGCATACTCTTAAGAGTATGCTTGCTATTTCATAATAGGTAAACTAACCTCTGGCATTGCGGGCAGCTTCTGGGGCTGTCTCGTGCCACTTATATAACGTTGCAGGTAGCTTTCAGGGCTACCTCTTCGCTATCTGTGCTTACTATTAGAGTATGCTCGCTTTTTCATAAAAAGTAAACTAACTCCTGACAATGCAAGGCAGCTTCTAGGGCTGTCTCGTGCCACTTATATAGCATTGCGGGTAGTTTTTGGGACAATCTCTTCGCTATCTATAATTACTCTAAGGTTGCCTGGAAGAAATCGCTCTTAGCGATAAGGCCGCCAATTGTTCCACTAGTGTTATGGTTATATTGTTATATTTGTTTGTAATTGGGTGAACAATAAAGAAGTATATAATTATTATTACTCTTAGAGTAGTCTCGCCTTTTCACTATGGGTAAACTAACCTCGGGCAATGTGGGCAGCTTTTTGGGCTGTCTCGTGCCACTTATACTTGTATAGCGTTGCGGATAGTTGTAAAGATTACCTCTTCGCTATCTATGCTTGCTCTTCAACCAAGCTGACTTAATTCTAGTATCGCGTACTATTCAGTATTTTAGCGGTTCAGTAAATAATATTACGGGTAGTTTCAAAGACTGTAGCATCATTTTGCTAAACTGGTAAATTGACTTATCTGATATAACTATTTTTCAATGGCTCATTGCTACGGCATGCCGAACTTGATTTGGTTCCTGTAGTTTCTCTAGATCAAATTTGTCGAGTCTATCGGCAGAAATGTCACAACAAAATGCTTTTGCACTAATACCTGGCGCCTATATGCCTCTAACAGTAAAATTTTTGGCTTACAAAACACTTCAAAGTCTTGGAATTGATCCGACAAAGACCTTAATGCATACTGAACGTGCATTATGTGATTATTAATTGCTCAATAATAGCGTTATTCTAACATTTGTCAAAAAAGATTTGAAGAAGTCGCTTCAAAAAACAATTATGGACGAGATGTTGACACTGAAGATAGCTAAAGCTATTAACAAATCTGAAACGAAGTTAAAGTTTCCCACATCAAAAACTAATACAAGCATACAAAATTCGACAACAAGAAACTGGAAAGGATCCACAACCCGGAAGCAGTCTCGGAGGACGACGAGTACGACACCTTCAACAGGTGTAGTGTAAATAACAAATCGGGACGTAAGTTCCTTCAGGCAGTAGCACTGTCGTCGACAAGCGCACAGCAGAGCAAACAGCTGCCGCTAGCTCTTATGCAGGCGACATCACCACCGGTAAAATCTGTTGGCTCATTATGTGATCAAGGGTTATGCCTAACTAAAGACCTAATCATCTTGTCGTGTATTGAAGGTTATAAGTAATACCCCTTTTCTATCCTGTATTCCAAAATTATATTCCAACAGTAAGAGAATGTTTATTGCCATTCTTTTTTGTTGAAACTAAATGGTTTAGTAAAATATAACGTTGCAATTTCAAAATATCAAACATGTCAAGGGCAGTTCATATCGAGCGTATTTTTAGTACTAAAACTAAACGTCAATAGGAAATTTATATCGAATCCATAGAAATTAACTAAATTAAATGATACAAAACATACGAAACTTGAAGATTTTCGGATTGCAATAAAAATTATTTCTAAAGATAATTTTATAGCAAAAATAGACTTAAGGTCTTATTTTTGTTAAGGCCATTTTTGAGCTAATATATTATATTCTCACATAGAAAAATATCTACGGTTTCAATGGGGCCAAGATCTTCATAAAATCAACGTTTTGCAGTTCAGTCTTGCACTTAGTACTGCAAGGTATGTTGTTACAAAAACTATGAAGCTCGTAATTAAACTCATTCGTACTGTTGGTTAATAAATAAAGTCTCACGACCTCTACGACTTTAGGATTCATAATATAGGAATACTATTTGCAAATAACTAATGCTTATTCTCTAAGTAAAGAATAGTAAAAATAAATTAAAAAAAAAAAAAAAAAAAAAACCCCAAGTACTAAAAGTACTTGGTTGTCGACTTTCAAAAAAGTTAAGCTGATTTGAAATGAAATTAACAAGATGTTTCCTTTGGAAAGATGCAACATCAGAGATTTAAGGCAAATTGTTGGATTACTTGTCTCAGCATAATATCCAGCTGTTGATTATAGTTGGTTGTGCACAGAACTATTAAAAAAGTTTTAAATTTCTTGATTTATATGAAAATAATGATAATAACTAAGATGTATTTATGAACATCATAATCATACCTAATTCTATCATGATAGATTAATATTGGTAGAAACGTGCAATCGGAAAAGCCGTCAGTGAAATTAAACATAATAAATAAATATTAAACACAGAATTATTTTTCCGACGTCTCAACTACGGGGTGGGGCGCTGTATAGAGTTAGCGAAATGTGGAGTAACATTACAGAATTACAGTAGCATACTTAGAAAACTATGCAGCGTTTAATAGACTTGATCTTTTTGCAAACGAATTAACTAATTGGCAAGTTTTATCAAAGATATATAACACTACCGTCACCGTCAACCGTATGGAAGGCATCACACCTTACATAATTATGTGACCAGAAGCCTCTGGCAGTGGTAATTTGTCTGAAATGAATGGTAGAAATATATGTTTACGCTTCTTTTATAAGTTCATCTGATAATTCAATGGCGGATGCTGACTTGTCGAATCCACATAGATATTTAGTGGAAACTGTTATCTAATGCGTTCCAGCAGATTGTAACACATCAGCACCCGCCACATGCACAATCGATTTATCATGGTTGCAGCAATGTTATCAGGACAGCGTTCTTGAAAAAATCTACTCATCCATCTGTCTTTAGACTGCATGGTCTCTCTATCATAAAACTCACTTAAGTGATACGACGTTTACTTGAAAAAGTGGTACTTTTATTGCATTCTAATTGAGGTTTAACTTGTACAAAGTTACAATACCAGAGACACAAAGTTTCTTAACGAAGTTGTACAATAAGGAAGCTCAATATCAAAGTCTACACACTTCTTGTGTCGCGCTGTCTTTAGATATAGAACATATAGTATTAGATAAAAGTATCAAACTATGTTTTAAATGTATTTTTCGGTCTCGTCTTTAAATGCCTGTACACGTGATAGTTTATCACTTAAATAATAAGAAATAATCATAAGAAAACATGCAACCCTTTAATAACGGCACACAGGGTACACACCTATATGTAGTTATAATGAATATGTGGTAGCCAAAATGAATATTGAAAATATCGCGTCAACAAAATCAAAAGTACGATAATTACAGAAATGAACACTTCACAAGTAGGTTGATCTCAACCACTCCTAATGTTCTTTTCTACTTCTCCTTTTACACAAGGACATCAAAGATCTATTTATTTGCCTTAAAAATCACTCATAGTGGAGTATCCAGCCAAATACAAAGTTGCTAGATCAGGAGTACGCTGGGCATGGTTGGCGTGTTAGTGTCAATTTTTGGCGCAAGCAACATGAATTTTGCCACCGCTTCATGGGCACATCGTCCTGGTGTGTTTTCTCTTTGTCAGAAAGACAGCTGGCCGCTCAATACGAATCATTTGCTCGTGCAATGATTGATAATTAAGAGGCTAATGATTAGAATGTATACATAATTCAACGTTAATAATTATTGTCATGATTACTTGTATCGTAGTCAAATGTTAGGGTTGTTGTTAGGGTTAGATAAACCATGTTTATTTAATTAAACGGGGTTTTAAAGTACTTAAAGACCTACTATATGGACAAATAATTATGATTCTTGAATAATATTTCACATAATCTCTAAAAGTCTACAAGTGTTAATCTATTTGCTGATCTCTTCGGGCGAAGCCTAATAGTATAATTAGTGATTAAATGAACTTACGTGTAAGTGAAGTTCTATCATAATTATACGAAGGCTTCGCCCGAAGAGATCAGCATCCCGCCCTTTACTTCAACAATATTGTTCAGTACGAGGTTGACCCCTCCCTGATTGTGAAATATTATTGTCATCTCTAAACTAAATGAAGAAAGTAGGTGTCACACGAGCGATCAAAATAGAAAATAAATAAAATATGAGGGTAAAAAATAAAAAACTCCAAAGAAAGTGCGAAATGGTGATCGCTACGCGTTACTACAAGTGTTAATCTATTTGCTGATCTCTTCGGGCGAAGCCTTCGTATAATTATGATAGAACTTCACTTACACGTAAGTTCATTTAATCACTAAATATCAAGCACGGGAAAAGCTTTTATATTAAACACTTTCTAAAACATAATTACAAGTTAAAACATATTTACATATGTACCCCAAGTTTCCGGGAAGTTTCCGTGTTACATATCTAGCCTTAACATCTCCCTTTGAACGGATAATATCTTTTTAATAAAAACATCAAAGCCGCTACTCACAAAAAGCCGTCGCAATATTGCGTAAAAGAAGCTTTACTAGCCTTAATACAAATGCTGCTAAGAATATAAACCTTTCTGGGTTATATCTAGACTAGTGGCGCCCCATAGTTTCACGTAATTCCTAGATCTGCACTTTTTCCGGAATGTAGAGCAATTTTTGATTAGTATGTTCGGGTATAAGTGCCTTAATCTGGAAACCTCTATCTTTTTTATTGTGCAGAAATCGAAGTAGATGCGGACACCTACTATCTACATAAATGTTTTCACAAGTTGCTGAAAAACTACAGCTTCTTTAACCAATTTTTTTTAGTTTGTACTAAATAAAAATTACTAATAGGAAAATCACTTTACGCCAGCGATTCTGTACACGTGTACTTACTTAAAGTTCCTAATGTTAAAAAGATTTACTTCAACACAAATTCATTAAGTCGTATCAACGTGAAGAAAAAACAAAAACAAATATATTTTGCATTTACAATATCAGTGTAAAGTGTGTTATTGTGTAATTGAAAGAAAGATATATTTTAATTTAATAACACAAAAGTAAACGTTCAACAAGCATGAAGACAAATCACGGTTACAAAATAGGTTTTTATCTCAGCATAATTCTGGTCTATGCGATATGACCAGCGCTGGTCCTCCGGTGAACCCCTGTAGGTATCACCGAGTAGTTAAAAACAACAAGTACATTTTGTTATTTTGTATAACAGAATAAAAACAAATGAAACTCTAAAACATACAAAATGCACTTCACCTACGAATCAACTTGCGTTGACCTGATTTTAAATGAAGATAAAGCACGTTTATAGAATAAAAATAGAAGATTATTCTTGAATCTGTTCGTTCTTATACCCTATTTTGTAAGTGTCTCTCTCTGTTTGTTTGTTTTTGTGCTTGTGTTACAAAATAAAACTATTGTCTTTCTTTATTTCTTTCTTATTCTTCTTTTTTATCGCGGGAATTGTGAAGTGTGCTTGCGTCGATTTCGTACAAATATCCTGTGACCTCATTTAGAATTAACCAGAAACATATAAACGCGGCTTAAATCCTGAGTGTAGCAGCCTTAATTTAACTAAATCTCCCTTCAAAACTTTGCAATAAAAGCTGTAATTTCCATTAGCTCACCTTTAATTTGGACTCATAAAATTCTTCTACCAAAACCAGAAAGTGGGTCGACGTGATTTTACGAGCTTTTCAATTCTCTCCCTAAACCTGCAAAGGAAAACGTAATCAGCCAGCAGCAATCAAAAGTTAAACTCGTTAATTTGCGCGCATTCATAAAACCTTATAGTTAAAATGTTTTAACTATCCAGGCAACGTCACTTTAGAAGATAACCTGAAACTAGAATACAGTTTTATATATTTGTTACGATGATAGCTCACGTAACTCACACCGAGTAGCGAACAAATCCAAAAATGAGCTTAAGCTGCCGGTGAAGGAAAACATCACGAGAAAACTATAGCACGGTTTCTAGTTCACACTTGGCTACCCTTAAATTGAAAATCTTTCAAGTTCTAAGTAACGGTAGGTTCCAGCCTACAGCTCTCAACGCGGCTAAAGAACTTCGACGCAACAGGAAGATTGATTGATTGATTGATTGATTAACTCTTTATTGCACACACTAAAAAAAACAATACAGAAGAAATAAAATTAATTAAAATTAATAAATAAAAAATAATTAATTAATAAATTAATTAATTATTAAATTGTTGAAATATCAAAATAAACTTTAAAAAAGTGTTACTATATACTACCTACTACACTCGCTTTTGGCAAGAAATCTCATGTGAGAAGAGAGAGAGTGTCATCAAAAACCTACTAGTCTGCCTGCTGGCTATTTTAATCATATCTTATCTAATACTAGCTGCGCCCCGCGGTATTACCCGCTACATGTTTTTGGGATAAAAAGTAGCCTATGTTCTAATCCAGGGTCTCAACAACCATATCAAATTTCATCCAAATCCGTTATGTAGTTTTTGCGTAAAAGAGTAACAAACATACATCCATCCATCCAAACTTTCACATTTTGATATTAGTGGGATTAATGGTGTGGGCGTTCATCTCATTACTTATAATAATCATAAACTTGTAATTTTTAAACTCTTAATTAATAATTACATTCGTGACCACAGCTACTGTAATATGATGGAAGCGCCAAGATAAATAAACAAATAAACTAATTTATAGTATCTTGTGTAATATTTTTATATCCGTCAGAAACCGCGGGGAATCGCTTACGCAGTAATTACCTAACCATACGCACCGCAAGCTCTGTGCGATGACGTACAAGCGGTAATAAACTTATTCAGAAACGCGGTTCATAAATCGTCCTCGTGCGTTTGACAGCGCCGTGGAAACCACATTTGTTTTGCTCTATTTCTGACTGAAAAGTTCTGCGAACAGGTATATTCAGGGCAATATTATAGAATACAATATAACTTTATTGTACACAGAAACAAAAACATATCTACATACAAATTTAAGTTAGTAAAAACGTGTACTACTATCTACTAAATAAGTAATAATAAGAACAAGTTAAATTAACATTACGTTTTTTTAGAAAAATTACAAGTTATGGAAAGCAATACAATACGGCGACATAGTTTTTCGCGGCCCGCTAAAACAGTTCTAACATTATGTTACGAGTAATATTTACATGAATACTTGGTAAATTTGATCTTGTTATGTACCGTGGTGGAATTCCCGGTGCATGAATGTTAATCATAATCATAATCATAATCATTTATTTGTTTGCGTATATGGGTAGAATGGTGGAAATTAAAAACATAGCACGCCATATCCCGCCTTTTATTATGCAAAAATTAATATATACAATCAATAACAATAATAATTACAAAATACAATGTCAAAAAAAATATTCAATGTCAAGAGAAAAATTATTACAATGTATTACAAATGTCAAATAATCATTTTCATCAAAATAAATTATAGTAATGTCAAAAATATATGTGATGGTGAAATGTACTACTTGCGCTGTGTTACTTGCGCTGTACCTACTGTATATGTGTTACTTGCGCTGGACCTATTTTTATCGAACTCGAGAAATATTGACATCTTCAGTTTTTCAGTTAATTAAAATAAAAACTTTGTTATAGACGCAAGCCAAAGAAGTACGAGAATAACTTCGAACATCCCACGAAGACTGCGCTACACACGGTCACCCGAACAGTCAGAAACAGCGATAATGAGGTATATTTTTGTAAATCAAACAAGCTTTGTCTTGTGTTTCCACCCGTGTTTTCCGGGATAAAAAGTAGCCTAATTATTAATTTAGAGTATAAGCTATGTGTATACTAAAATTCTTCCAAACGCGTTATTCCATTACAGCGTAAAGAAGTAATTAACGTACATACAAACTGTCTATTTGTAATATTGATTCGATAAAGAGATAAACATGATTAAGGGGTTTATTTATATTTTAGGAGGAATCGCTGTTTATGAACAACTGCGTCCGACTATCCGTAGCATTGCCATTGCATTGCATATTTTTTGAAGTAAGGAAGGATTCTTAGTTGAGAAACTTCTCAAAATAGATGCATACGTACAGACTCTAGACACAAAGTTACAAAGTTGACTTGTAATTTAATTTAATAAATTTTATTGACGCATCTGAGTTCCAATTAAGATGACTCAATATTAACTATTTAAATGCATACATATTATTATATGAGATGTTTTTATATGTACTTAATTATCTGTAGGTAACTAGTACCTAATAATATTTTTTATTATAAAGAAAACTAAAATTTAAAAATTACCAGTCAAGTCATTTTTAGCTTCCAAATGAAGATAATTTTTTTTTTAGAATATAGTATAGTGTAGTGCCGATAAACTATACAGTACGTTGCAGGCCGTCAAGCTATAGTACTAAGCTGAAAAGAGCTTATTGTTATTTATACCAGAAAAAATCATCGATCCATACAAAAATATCAGTTGCACTCAGTATGAAGCATCATTTTTTTTAAGATATCTAAAAGTAAAATAGCTTTAGTACAATAAGCTTCTTACGACTAAATACTATCGTTCCCTGTAAATCTGTCATGAAATAAACCTGAAGGCTGTCTTTTGGGATAATGTTTGGTAACGTATCTTTTATACAGGAGCAGAGACGGCCGTTCATCGCAGCTCACTTCCACGGGAACACTTCGCATCTCAACACCGAAATACACGACCAGTACAAAGGTAACAAATCAAACTAACCACTGCGCTAGAAGTATATTTTATGTGTCATGTACCACATGTGTGTAATGTGTTTATAAGTGAGTGTTTTATTTCACTATAATTGTTATTACCGGAACAGATATGGATGTATGGGGTATCGTTAGAATCCTCCAAATTCTAAGTAACACTGGCTATAAAGATTTTCAGGAAAAAAAATCTTTTTAAATTTTCAGCATTAATATAAGCTTTATTTATAAGCTTCTGTATATATCTCAATGTATAATGTACATATGATAAAACAAATTTATATCTATAAAAGAAGAAACTGACAGACTGATCGATCAACCGCTGGTTCTAGAAGCATGCAGTTTTCCACAAATGTTCCTTAGATGACGTAGTTGTGCACTAAGAAAGGATTTTTAAACATTTCATCCCTAAGGGTGCAAAATAGGGGTTGGAAATGTAAACGAAACTTCGTTATTTTTGACATATTAGTATCTACATTGTACCCGTGCGAAGGTATAGATACATCTACATAATTTATGAAACGAAATCATTATAAAATTTACACAAGAACTTTTATATTTTTTTTTATAACGAGCTTTTACTTATTATTACAGAATTACGAAAAAATGATTATTACATTAATTCGAAAATGTGATTGCTGAAATACTGGGCACCGTTGCAATGTTATTATTATGAGCAGGCGTTATCTCTTATCATTACGAGTGCGCGTCTCATTACTTTGTTATCATAAATTTAAAACTATACAGTCAGTAGTTATTAGATACATTTTTCAGAGTTAAATGTTAAATCCAATTTATGTAACAGGTCAGTTTTAGATAGCAGAAACGAACTTTTGATTAACGCGTGGGCGAAGAAGTCGGTGGCTATTAGGAAAGTACCTACCCGTAGGTATATGCCTACTCGTACCAAAAACATAATTGGTTTTGTAGCGAGGGAAAACCTTTTTCTGACAAAATAATAGTACATAATTGGATTCACGTCTTTGGGTATCAAATAATTTCGTTTAAAAACAATAAAAAAATTCTGTAGGTTATCGTAGGCGGCAGCGGGACAGAGTGATAAGTTTTGGAATATGGGAATACTGATTCTGACCTAATAATATTAGTGGAGATATAGTACTGTTAGGTATATCTATATTATTATAAAGAAGAAAGATTTGATTGTTTGTTTGTTTGTATTGAATAGGCTCCGAAACTAATGGGCCGTTTTAAAAAATTCTTTCACCAATGGGAAGCTACTCTATCCCCGGCTGACATAGGTTACTTTTTATCCCTGTATTCCCACGAGAACGAGAACTACGCGGGTGAAACCGCGAGACGTCCGCTATTGTATTATATTTTGTTTATTGTTATCTGTTATGATTTGTTTCTAGTCACCTAATTAGTTTTCGTTTCCTATCAAACTATCATGTAATTATCACCTTTAGCTATTAATACAATCCTTCAGTTAGTTACCCTACGTTAATTAAGCACTTCACATTAAGACCGCTCGTGTTACATTACTTTTGAAGCCAAGAAACCTTGAAAGTAAACATTATTTCATAAAATACGAATATTACTTCTAATTTCAGTGCTTTGGCATCCGTATAAAAGCGTCAAAAATTCCATCCTACCCACATGCATGTTTGCGGTTTTCCCGATTCAACTCACTGGATGCCGTCACGATCAATTTGTAGAACTACTAGCGACCCGCCCCGGGCTCGCACGGGTGCAATGTAGATACTAACGTAGTTGATTATTTTGATCTATCTCGTAAGATTTCGCCAGCTTTTGGACACGCACAAAAACATGTTTTTTACGACATCACATTAGGAATTTTTAAAATTCTCGAATTTTCTCTACCTACTATGTGTGTATTATACATATAAACCTTCCTATTGAATCGCTCTGTCTTTTAATGGAAACCGCACTAAAATCCGATGAGTAATTTAAAAGATTTACCTAAGCGTACAGACGGCGGGAAGCGACTTTGTTTTACATTATGTTGAGATTTTCAATAATTAAACTATGACTGGTATTCGCTCATAATTTTATGGTAATGTAACACATTTTACCTACTGTTTTCCACATTACATTGCAACCATCTGAATAATGTATTTAGATGGGATGTGTATGAAATCTAGTACAAATCGCTAGTTAACAAAGTCAGTATTAAAAATGACCACCATTTTGCGCGGCCCATTTAAAATCACTTTACGCGCAGCAGATAAAACGTGGTGATAAAACGGTAACAGCATCTAGTATATGTTTCCAATCTTAACTGTTCCGGTGGCCAAAAAAAGAAACTAAAATTTTTCAAGGATGCTTTCACTTTTCTCCAGGAAACATGGTGGTAGCTCAGCTCTAGCAACTTTTCATAAGTAAGTCGGCTTGTACTTGCCGCTCACCTTGCTTTAACGACTTCGGTAGATGAGCTTTGACTTTGTTACAATTTTAAAACTGTTGCAGTTTTAAACGATGTAGGTAGGAATGCTACTTCTATAAATTCTCAGCAGATTTTGATATAACAACTTACAATAGTTGTATTTAGCTAATTTGAAAGTAATTACTGTACGGGACAAGTTTCTTTGTAGACCTACATTAATAAATCTCTAATTGCAATTAAGAGCAACAAGACTTCAAGTTAGACTTATCGTATTTAAAACCTAGAAGCTAAACTTAATTGAAATTAGATACACATAGATGATTAACAATAGCTAGGTAGATAACAAAAACAATATATTTACATGCATACCTTATCATGAATATGATGAGTTAAATTATATTAATTTGTATGCAGGCATGTAATATTTGGGGATTAGATGGCGCTATGTGAAAAGTCCAAATATAATTATGTATTTGTAATATGTAGAAAGGATTCAATCTTGTCAAAATAAGTATAAGCGGGATAACTTCTAGTCACATGGATAGTAACAAAATCATTGCGTCGAGCTACTTTATTAAGCTTGTATGAAGCTAGTATAGAGACTATGTTTGTATTGGTTAGTAACAGAGTTTGTTCCTCAGGTAACGGTCTAGTCCGCGTTGCGCATGGCGCGGCCCACGACGTGTGGTACCCGGCAGCATGGACCTCCGCCTCCCCCCACCCGCGCCCCACCCTCACCAGGAACGGGCACGTGCACGTGCACCACACCGGGGTCTACCTGGTCTACGCACAGGTAACTAGCCTTCTTGATTTTGCCACGAATTTAACCGCTATTTCAGATTATGGTCAACGTTATTGTGTATTGCCGCAACAGTTTTATCAGGCCCTTCGTCGTTTTACCTAACCTAATTTAAGGCCGCGTCTGTCTGCAGCAGTGTAAATTTGCCTTCCAATAACAGACAGACGCGGTTTGCGGCAACAGCCGTAAAAACAATCTTGAAATGAGCCGCTGCTGCAGGCGTGCTTGTGTGTGAAGTTCCTGTTAGTTTCCGTATACGCCACTACAAACTGTATCACTTTTAGAAGCCCTAGATTTTTAACATGTCTCTTGCTAGGACACTGCCGCAAACTGCGTCAATGTGTGAGATTATGCACTGCTATTGCAAATCTTGCAGATCTACGGATTTTTACAATACCTTACATAGCCAAATGTAGTTTCATTACACAGAGTTTTTAGTAACTAGTTAACAACCTCTAAATATAAGTTTTTGGTTAGCAAATATTCAGTATAGTTCAGCTAGTAACATCTATGTACAGCTAGTAATATATTTACATCGTCCCTAAATCAAAGTCACGGGCAGAACGCCCAGTGCCGTAATTCAAACCCAAAACCTTTTCATCACCACTTTACACGTACGAAGGTAAATATTTACTCATCGGCCCATTCTCGACACCATCGGCTCAGTAAACATAAACATCCCGGTTTACGAGCCCTAAGCTCTAAAACATTATAAATCACCAACGACGCCCATTTACTTCGTATCTGCAGTTTCCGCTACAGCTTAAAACCGCAAGCGAAGCTAAATTAACGAAAGGTGTCTCCGAACAAAGACCTTTCCAGTGAAAGGAGATTTTTTACGAGGAAATCGTGTAAATGGGATGGTTTTTTTTAGTTGACAGGTCCAATCGAAAACATCGCTTCTTCGAATGTCCTTATAATCTCTGTAATCTGTTCTCGCAAAATTGGATTGTATCAAGATGCATTTCACCGTCGATCTATTGTATTAGCCTTCCCTAGGCCTTCAGGTGACCAATGGTGGCCACACGCAGTAGTCTGTATACTCACCGTTTAACAGAAGGCTTAGGCTAGTAATTTTTATATTTTACGAATAACTTTCCATTATTATCACTATTTGATACTTACGATAAATTTCAGCACTTCGCCGAAGTTTCAGCCCGCTATCTGTCCATCCATCTATTCATCGACCAAACGGCGCTGATCCATTTCTTTTGGGACAAAAACTTATCAAAATTTGCAAATCTCCGTGTTAAAACTTTCTGATGGTTCCAGATCTACTACCTGGACAGCCACGACATTATCTCGTGGGTGCTGCACCGCACCAACCCTGACTCCGAGGAGCGGGACACACTGTTACAGTGTGCGCAGTCCTCGCACTCTGCTGAAAGGTTCGTATCATGAATTCTGTCACCTTTGGTAAAAATAATAATGTTTTATTCACAAAGTGCTGAATTATGCGCGCGAGTATGAGAAAGTGATATAATGTGTTGCAATATTCCTTTCGTGTTGCTTCCAAAACTCCATCAAAGTTTGTAGTAGTAAGTCACGCCACTTCTTTACTAGGGCATGATGGGATTCGACCATGACATACTTAGTGTGACTTGTGTTGTGTGACCTAGGTTTATTTAAGTTGAGTTTTCTTGAAATACTTTATAATATCGAAACACTTTACAGGCAACTGCACAGAATGCGACGCCAAAACAAGAAGATCTCGCTTGACATACGGGAACTACACGCACATAATACCTTGATATATATTTTAATTTACAATGCCCAATGGTATGCAATACATCTTTTACGACGTACACGCGAGCGATTTTTGACTTAATATTGTTGACGTGCTTCAGAACTCTTACATAACATTTCGAAATCTAATAATAAGAAAGAATTTTTATGTAGATATATATTTCTCAAAGGAATCATCACATTCACTTGCTGAAAGTTTTTCATCAATTGTTATGCTAAACCGCTGTGATTACAGACTACGACTATGTTGTTGTTTGAAAAACTGTACTTGTTTACACAAGACTACAAAGATACATTATTACACATTCAGCAATGATAAATCGGAATATTATCAAATTGCGCTAAACGGTGAAGCTATATCCAATTAACAACCTAATTGCCAGGCCGGTATTTTGTGTTGGTTTATAAGCATATGGCATTGTTTTGATTTTTGTTGTACTTTCAGTAGTATATTCAAATAACGCAATTCAACCTAATTATCGGCTTTTATCAGACAACGGGTTGAAGCAGCTCTTATTTTTTTAGTTTTAAACGACTTTCTGTTGCTTTTTACAGATTAGATAAGCCCAACTCATGCTTCTCCGCATCAGCATTGTTCCTAAGAGCGGGCGATCGTCTAGCAGTGCGAAATACAGGCGGTGACCGGCACTCGCTCATGCAGCCAGAGAAGAGCTTCATCGGACTCGTGAAGCTGGCAGATGCTGAAGATCCCGACCAAGAGCTTTAGTTTTTCATATTGTTTCATTAGTAACACAACAATGATACTAATAGCCAGTCTGTTATAGTGGTCCTTGAATTTCAGATCATTTTCATTTTCTTTGATCAATATAACTTATTTATTTCTTGGTATACCTATCAGATATAACAAGAAATAAAAGTTTTTAGTACTCAATTTTTTTTGTTTCTACGACTAGTCAAATGGATATCACTAGTCCAATTTGGTCGGAACTTGAAATGTATTTTTATTTATTTCATATTTAAATTGGCAGTAATTTTGAGTACTTGCAATATATGGATTGATGAGTTAAATAAATTTACCAAAAATATATGTAATTTTTTATGAAAATGATCGATCTATGGGGACCGTTGCCAATTTATTAAAAACCCTGTGTGTGAATTTTGAGTCATTAAATTAAAAATTACAATAATAGTAATTATTCAAGTCATATGTGTATGCCATGTACCATAAAATAAGCACACTAGGACAGACTGAAACCTGAATTCTATCGCCCAAATAAGAGTATACAATACTTACATAGGAAAGAAAAACTTGGAGAATTTCTTTGAATACCTTTAATTATATTTTTGTATAAAAACAAAAAAATATAAACTCTTTTTTGAACAAATCTATAAATATTTTGTATGGTAGGTAAACTTCATGTAGTGCATAACTTATTTATAAGTACAATAATTATATCTATAGGTGTTGTTTTAAAATTTATTTAAGTACAGTGCTTAAAACTGTAATGAATGGGTTCTTTACAGATACAATGAAAAGTGATATATTTCGTAGTCAAGATGTGCCATTGTCATATTGGGTAAAGAGAAACCACAGAGCACAGGGAGGGAGTTGGTCTGTAGGTAAAGAGGAACACATACTTGTACAGTTGAACAATACTTAGAACAAAGTATTATATCTTAAGTAGTAGTATATCTTTGTTTCTTTGTAATAATATTTACCCGTTGTACAAGTTTGTGATCTGCACAAAACTACTAGTTTGTAACTATTCGGGCTTAATGCTATTTATCAGGGCCTTAAATAGGTACTATTTATTAGGTTAAGAAAAAATAATTTACATTCATTGCGCTCTCACAAAGCCTCTAAAAATGTCTTTTTTTTAATGTAAAATGGCTTTATACTACCTAGGTACATCTTATGTATTTATTTTTATGTAAGTTTGTGTATCTTTAACTACCCACTATATAAAGATCTGTTATAAAGTTATGCCATTGATATTATAAGTACTAACTTTAAAACTTAAAGTTGTTTATTTATTCGGTTTTCTTTATTGATTTATCGAGCTAGATCGTAGAGCGATATTGCATGTAGTGTGTAGAAGCTTTATAGAAAGCAACTCAATAAATTACGTATTATCAATGTTTTGTATTTAAATTAAATATTTGAAAATAAGTATTGTTATTATTTCTAAACCGTACTAGATAGCAAATGGACGTGATTCAGCTGTCCTACATTGAACGCGCGGCAATGACTGTTGTGGCGGCTACGAATTCAGTCGCTACCGCAAGACGTGTCTATGTAGCACAGATTTTAAAGACGGCGTAGGACTAACTGACTATTGTCGGCTATATTGCTGACGTTAGCTCGGGCCACGTCTCTGTGACAAACCTAATGATGTGGTACGACGTACAAATACGCTAAGTTTTATAATTTTATTGTTACAAAAGAGATTTTCTAAAACTTGATTTTGTCATATCATTTTTATTAGTATTTGAACGAATTCATCCCCGTATTGTTACTACGAGACGGTCGAAGAGTGGAAATAACTTCGAATCAGGTGGAAGAATTTGTGGTTTCTAATAAATGGACTAGCATTTGACCACCATCTCGCCTAATAAGTACTATTAGAAAGTGATAAGTAGGTACTTTAATTTTAATTTGTGTAGTAGTAATGACGTATAAGTGTAGCGTGTGTAATCATATTAAGGATTCCTGTTACTCCAATAGCAGCAATATAGTCATAATTTATTTATGCAGTAAACAGAACAAACACCAATCGACAAATAGTTCCAAATTGATCCTTACATCATACCACCTACAAACATATTGCGAATTACATTGATAATAAATAATCTAACAAACAATGGGAACATCAGTTGCTAAGCGGAGTTCGATACGAACCACCACATCTATATACCTAAATATAGATAGAGAAGAACCCAACCGTCGACAATTTCATTAAGTCAAGACACATTCCTCCACGGAATGAATCTTCATGATTCCACAGACCTACCCTCTCGCTCCTTAATGTAAGTACCGTCGCAAACAGATGTACAATATTATACAATACCCGATATTGGAAATACGAAAAGAAAACAATAAGTATAGTTAAACCTATCTCAATCAATGTTTAAGGTATAATATATCTAGTGACATCTATATATCTCTGACAGCCCTGTTGGTTCAGTGGTAGAATGTTTGCTTCAAGAGCTGAAGGGCGTGGGTTCGATTCCCACCCAGGACAAACTTTGTGGTATAAACAAATGTTTGTTCTGTGTCTGGGTGTACTGTATCTATTATAAGTATATATTTACAAAAAAAAAGTATTTAAGTATTCTATCAGTTATCTGTCTTCCATAGCACAAGCTTTGCTTAGTTTGGGGTCAGATGGCGCTGTGTAAAAAAAAAAAAAAAAAGTTTATTTCTAGTTTTTGTTAAGCGGAAATAAACTAACATTCAAAATGAAGTTCCGCAAAGTAACGCCTGAATCAATCAATTTATCTATCTCAATCAAATTTAGCTAGAATGTATGATAAGAAAACTCTGTAGCTATGGTTCACTTTATAAATTACATATATACTTTATTTACTTTGAACAAAAGCGACTTTATAATAGCGCAACAAGTGAAGATCTCGGTCTTCTAGTTAGCCTAGCAAACGACTCATGAAAATTATATCTATTTTTATAGTCTTCCTACATCATATTTTATGTCAAGATGCGTAAAAAAAGGACAATTGTTTCCTGGCGCGTGCTGATAGCTTACAATATCACTTTATAATAAAAAACCCTATCCTGATCGATTGATTCTAGTCCTCTGCATTCAGAATGACAGAGACAAAGAGTGTGATTTTAGATACCTTTCCGTTTTTAGTACGGGGGCAGAACGGAAAAAAGATTCATCGGAAATTTGCGTAGAAAATGAATAATCGCGAGCACACTTGCGAGTCTCAGTTCGCACATAATATTTTATCATTTTACACCAAGCGTTTTGTTACACGCTTAATGTAAAAAGTTGATGATAATAAATGACGATCATATCACACCATTTTGTTACTGCAAGCATTTATTAAACTTCATGACTATTTTATTTGGTAAAATTGTTTAGGACCTTGTATGCCGTTAAGCTAATATTACAAATACAAATATTTTATTGATAACACCAATGTTACAAGGTCACTTCAAAAATTTTAAATATGTCATTAAATGAGTTTTAAAACACTGATTACATGTCAACACAAAAATGTCAAAATAAGGTATGTCAACATATATACATGCCAATATAAAAAAATACTGTCAATATAAAAAAAAATATTTATATTAATAAGAATGGTAAAGGAAAACATCGTGAGGAAAACATAGCATAGTGTTAAGGTACTATTTAGTACTCTACTGGCTTGATACTAAGTTGAAAATCTGCTAATAACCAACGGTCTGATCCGACTGCCACAGTTGAGGACTTGACAGCCCTATTGGCTCATTGGTAGTATATCTGCTTTGTGAGCTATAGGGTGTGGGTTCGATTCCCACCCAGGACAAACATTTTGTGGTATAAACAAATGTATGTTCTTTGTTTGGTTCTGAATGTATGGTTATTATAAGTATTAATAAAGTGTATTTAAAAAAAAATTAAGTATTCTATCAGTTAACTGATTCCCATAGTACAAGCTTTGATTAGTTCGGGATCAGATAGCGCTGTGTCATCTCCTTCGTTATCATTCCAAGTTGATGAGTTAAAAATTATCGACTATACCGTTACTAAACATCAAGTGCGCTGTGACATCAACACATAAAAAATAGTTTAGTGACTAATTACATAAAACTTAGAAAACATTTTTTATAATGTCCTCTTTGAATTAACTCTACTTAACTCATTTTACCTATTAGTACCTAAGCCCAAACAACAGATCATTGAGTAAACTTTTGTATTATTTAATCTACAAGTTTGTCTGAAGTCTGAATAAGGGTTTACCTTTACATTAAACACATTGCTTAAAGTTGAACAATGCTTAAAATGCTCTGCAACTTCTGCCGACGTGTAATGTCACGCATGAAAAAGAGATAGTCTGCTTTAGACATAGATTAGTTTTAAGATTTTTATTAATTTCTTAGGATTGAAATCTACCTGTACACATTTTCGAAACTCTGGCCTTCTCGTACCTTTCGTAGAACTCGTAGCACCTCTACAGTTCGTAGCGGAATTAAGATCATACTGATGTTAAGTTTACCACGATTAAATAAAATAGTAAATGAGCCTTTTTTCAGTTCTTTTAGTAGTATTTTTTCCAACCACAGTACTTAAGGGTGTCTCGAGGGCTATAAAACTCCATCAATCTAGTCGCAGCCCGTCTGACAAACTGTCCCACGTCCCACGCAAGTGCCGAGTGCGTAATCCGCAATATGTGGAACTATCTGACCGTCTAGGATTACCGGAGTCTAGCCAAGATCCATGGCTCACTTGAAATGGTCCAAGGATCGCTTGGATTGGATCTTTGGCTTACACGAAATGGGTTTTTGGGTTCATTTAGATTAACCGACTGTAGGGTGTTTGTCTGGGATCGTAAAGGATTAAATGTGATTGTCGTGTCTTAGTGTTGATAAAAAGTTATCAATGGTATTCAAAACAAAATTAATCCTTAAATTATAAAAATATAAAAAAAAAATCAAATGGATGCATTTCCAGAATTATTTTCTGATAACTTCCACATATATAACGTATTCCATTTTTCTAGTTTTACTTATTATTATCGATAATAAATGTTGTATTAGTGGAACTATCCATATAACGTTTTATTGTAGAAGTTAATTTTATCAAACTTTAACTAATATATTTCCACTGATTTTCGATAAATTCCAAAATACTTGCACTGATATTTTCCAGAGTTTTTGGCCTTGCTAAAAACAGTAAATCACTATACAATATATCAATTCAGCTGAAAGCCGTGCCGAAGCATCACTGAGACCTAATTGATTGATGAAAATATTACAGCAATAAAAATAAACGGTTCTGTAGTCAGGCTAAATAGTTATTAAATTAATCAAAGTAATGAAATGAGTGCGTTAGTTCTTTTAAGTGAAAATCACTCAACATATCCTCAATTCTTTTACACAGATATACTTCATACTAATATAAAAATTGATAGAGAATTCAAAAAAGGCCTTTACTTTTCCTAAACTAATTCTGGGAAGTTCTTTGTTATAGAAATTAAAACAAAGCCTACCGTTACAAAATAAGTGAAGGCGAGGGGTGGCGCTAGTTTCCCCAGTAAAAAGGCACCGGTGGTTGGCGGGCGCGAGCCGCCCTGTATCGATCGCGTAGTTACGTAACCCGCCCGCGCCCCTCCAGCGCCGCCACCAAACACCTAGCGAAGCATTCCCATCATTCATAAGTGACCCGCACAGCTGCGAGCTTCTCAACTCTCCAGGAACCAGCTCCTTCTTCAGTCAAGTTCTGCTTTCGTTGCGCATCGCTACGCGCAAACTGAAGCTGTTTGGCGTTCAGTTGTTTTCTCGTCCAGACTGTGCGAACGCAGTATTAATCGACCGGTGTTTTGTTGTGCATCATCGGAATAAATGCAGTAAGGTGAGATGTTTTCTTATATATAGACTAGTATTTACTTTAGTCTAAATTTCGAAAGCTAATTGTTTCTAAAAGTTTTATTTTATCACTTTTCTCGGGATGACTCATCCACTGGTTTAATACATTTCATTGTTGGCGGGAGGAAATCGGACATATGCTGATTTGATCCTTGAATTATGATTTTTCCGCGAGTCTGGTCTTGTAATATTGAACTGCAGAGCTTTCGTATTAGTATATACGCGAATCAGACGATATTATTAGCTTTGATTTGTCAAAACAAGACTCGTATGCTATGGTAATTTATGTAATCTCGTAAAGGTTTATACACAAAATGTATGTTATAAAGTTAATATAAGCTAATGGGTATAGTATTCTGCGCTGTACATGGCTTGCTCGATTTTATCGGAAACAAAATGTTCTATAATCAAATGTAGCTATGGCAAGTATAGATAATAGCAAATTATGCTTTTAACGATTCCCTTTATGTATATCATGATAAACTCGCCTGTGGAGACTATGGTTATAGAGTAATTGAGTTTATATCGTCGATTTAGAGTGTACAGTGTTTTGTAGCGTTGGTAACGTAAATTAGCGCACTAGACTCGCAGGGCATGCTGTCAAACTTTGAGGAAGTTATATTACGGTGGTATAGGGTATATTTTTCAGGTACTTAATTAGCTAATTACAATTTCTCTCTTTACATAACTCGTATTAGTTAAACAAAAATGTATCATTCTCGAGATGAAAATTTAGCTAGCACTTGATAAATAGGTACGACATCATCCACACTTGACAGCCGACTTCTATTCCAGCTTGGACGTATTTACTGTCAAATTTACTGTCATTTTTATAATCGAGTCAAATATTTAGTCTCTGTGGACAAACAATAGTCAAATCATATCATTGTTACATTTACGGCCGGGTTAGGCTTAACAATGATGTTTCAACAGTAGCCTTAGAGCACGAAACCCTAAAAACTAAGAAAACTGAAGGTACAAAGTTAAAAGGAAGGTTTTACGGGCGGCAAATGTTGTAAAAAGGTTTATTGCGTCCTTTGTGGGAATAATCTCGACATTTTAGCCGGCGGCGGCTTTGTAGCGAAATTATACCGACTTGTTTATTCGAGGAGAGTTATATTTACGTCATAAGAATAAAGAAAGCTGTTATTACTGTAGTCAAAGAAAACGTAGACATACATATACCTACCAACGTAACATCAACAGTTTTCCTTTAATAAAGAGACAACATATTCTTAAGATATTATAATACCCGTGTAATGGATAACTGTTTATCTTTATTTTCTTCTTTTCATTTTATCTCAGGCTTCGTGGTGTTGGAATATTTTGCGTCGGAACTAGAAAACCTAATAAACAAATATAAATCTTTATTGGACATGGAATGTTTTTGTTACCAGCGACATAAAAAATTAAGTTGAATTTCGGAAAATATCTTCAATTGCGTTCATTGTTTATTTAAATACGTTCAGCTCCTACAGAATGGAGATGAAACAAACTAGAAATATTTTATAAACACCTATATATTTTTCAGGTCGCTACCTACACCGCAGTATCAGATATTTATTCAAATGATCAATGTTTCCACATTAGTGATTATTCGTACCAGCAACAACTGTAACATAGAATTTTGTAGTTTTATATATAACATTCTCGTTTTTAATATCAGTATGATTCACGGCGATGTCTACGTACAGAGCTCACTATAAAATATTACATTCCAGCCCCCGGAGTGAGTTTCATCGCATATTCATAAGCTGCTGTGTCACGGCACCTCAGAGCATAGAGAAAGTGATATCATAGAGAACAGGGACGCGCACACTCGAAAAAGATAGATAGAAATTACCCTCTTTTTGTCACGTTCAGTATTTTACAGCTTATTATTTCTAATAGTTACTATTACTAGAGACTAGATTCACTAATACAATTAAGAAAATTTACAGCAAAGTCAACCTTATTTATGCATTGAAATGTTGATGATAATTTCGCGATGTTTATCAACAACAGATAACAGTTTCAATATACGCAGGTAATAGATGACAAGAAATACAACATTACGCTCGTATGACTCAGAGGTTAGCGCGGTCGGTTCACACGCCAATGATGAGCTTGAGCTGCCGGTAAACAAAAACATCGTGAGGGAACCATAGCATGGTGATATTTCATAGTATTTGACTAGCTAGTTGCCACCCTCAAAATGAAATTCTGTCACTAAGCACCTAACGGTGTGTTCCAGCTGGCTGCCTCGCTTGACAGCCAGTTCCATTCCAAGCTAGGTGTGTATACCACCTTCGACCACACAGTTACTATGACCTGATGAGGTGAGCTGTGGTCATATACCTAGCTAGTCAACCTTAAAAAAAGCTAATGGTACATTGGTATATAAGGTTTTCTCATAAATAGAAGTATTATTATAAAAGGAGCAGGTCTATGTATGTATGTATTCTCGATCTACGGTCTCGAGAGCACATCGCCCTCGCTGAAACATGGCGCGAAATTAACTTCTACATATTTAAACGTAATCGCGCATAGAAACTGTAGGTAATGTAGCATAACTGTAATCTAAAACTATAGTATTTTAGTTACATACACACTCACATTGCCAGTACAATTATTGTATTATAGCATGAACGGCAATGACGACAAAAAACTAGTTTTAAGACATTGGATTCAGCTAGTATTTGGATATTCCTTGTGCTTAAACTTCTTATTCCTTGTGCTTGTGCTTCTTAATAAAAGATTTACAGGGCGTTTTTATAGTCATGCAAAGGTTTATTTTTTTTCGGTTAGCTCGGAGCTGAAACCCCACATTTGCCACTTTATTTTCGTTCGTTAACATAATATGTATATCAACTATATAGCTTTCTTGATTTAGCAAGTTATATGTCGGCAGATAAATCGTGAAATATATCTAACAGCTGGTGTAGTAATAATTCGTGTCAAGAAAATTGAATTTAAGCGAGCTCGAGCCATCTGCACCCCTCCAAATGAAATTACAATGTTTCATGGAAAAAATTGAATGAATCCTGGGTACATTTATATTTATTTTGGTATCCTAATATAAAGTAGCGTTCTTCATACTTTTGGTATATGCAAAGTAGCACATTTTAGAGTAACGGACACTGACGTTAATTCGTAAATATTATATCAGATCCATAGGTAAGGATACTTTATAGTATTTGACTGGCTAGCTACCCTCAAGTTGAAAATCGGTATGTTCACACTTGAAAGACAGTTTCATTCCAGGCTACATGTGTTTACTATCAATTAACATCAGGTGAGCTGTGGTTAAACAACTGGCCGGTCAACGTTTAAAAACATCATATACTAAAATAATAATAATCATAAAAGTTATTTCTGGATTAAAATAAATGATACAAAGCTTTATTAGCTAAACGATGTTTGTTTCGTAATTGAATTACGCGTATAAACCATCTTGGTTTTCTTTTTTTCTTTTTTTTTTTTAATGCTTGACAGGCTAGTTGTTTGACCACAGCTCACCTGATGTCAAGTGAAGGTGTGGCCGAAGATTGTAAAGCACACCTAGCCTGGAATGCAACTGGCTCTCAAGTGAGGCTGCCGGAACACACCGTTAGATGCTTGGCGGCAGATTTTCAACTTGAGGGTGGTAGCTAGCCAGCCGAGTACTAAAGTACCCTACCACCATGCTTTGGTTTCCTCACGATGTTTTTCCTTCACCGGCAGCTCAAGCTCATTGTTGGGGTTTGAACCCACGCCCTTCGGCATGCGAACCTACCGCGCTAACCACTGAGCTATCATCGCTACCTATGTAGCTGTCAATGGCTGAATTTATTAAATAGCGCAGCGGGTGTAGCGGCTATGAAAGAGAACTACGCGATTAATCATCGATACGTGGCTTATTCTATTTTCATTTCAAACACAAATCTGTAAACGAGTAAGTAAAAACCAACTACCACTTTTATGACAGAGCATTACTTGAGAACGGCTCGACCGATTACTTTTTCATTGTGTTAGTAATTGTTGTTTAAAAAAGTTTGTACGAAAGGTATTTTTTAATCTACTTGAAGAGTCTGGTATTTGAAAGGTATCCAAAAAACTTGCAAAATAAAGTACACCCGTGCAAAGCCGGGGCGGGTCTCTAGTCGTAAATAAAAACTATTCGTCGTCTTCATCAATAAGCATTTTTGGTACCAATGCAGCATTCAAACTAAAATGGAACTAAACCAAAAACTCAAGCTCTTTGTTGACATTTAAACCCACACCCTTCAGCGTGTAAGCCGACCGCTTTAACCACCGAGCTAGTATAAGCTATAAATTACAATTTGTCTTCAGTTGTAAACTAAGTTAACTAATTTTGAGTATATAAAAAATTGCTTGTCTAACAAAATAACTCAATTGCTGAATTTGCTGACTGATCTGACCAGTCATGGTAATTTTGCAGAAAGCTTGACAGTCACGATGGGTGTGACGTGGATGCTATTGGCGGTGACGCTGGCGGTTGCGGGGGCGCAGGGCGACCGCGGGGGCTCCTCACTGCGCGGTGCCCTGGAGGCGCTACAACGACGCCAGCGTAGCCGCGCGCACCCGCCCATGATGGCCCAGCCTGACTACGATGCGCTCTACGAATTTGTGCCGCCCCAGGGATATCCAGGTTAGATCATCGTCTTCCTGTCCTTTTCCCACTATTTAAATCTCTATAAAAGAGCCTAATAAAAGCAAACATTTTAAAAGTACAATGCAAAATGGAGTCAATGCAATAAATACTATACTAAATTCAAAATCACTTTGAAGCTTTGAAGACATCAAATGTAAAAGGTTCATCAGCCCCGTTTTTATAAACGGGCAGACTGCAAGGCGTAAACTCCATCTTATTGGAAGAAAGGTAAGGTCACAGTCCACTACGCCATACACTACGCCGATCCTCACGATTATTTTCTCCGCCATTTGAAGCTAGCAATAGCTAACAACTAATTAATTTTCAATTTGGAGGTCTGGGATTGAATCCCACGGCGGGCACTTCTTTCTTACTTTCACAAGGTAAATTTTGTTTTTATTATGAAGATCGCTCCCTTTCCTCCTAATACTAAAAGCTGTTTGACAATCTGTAATGTTTTTAATTTAATATCATTTTTTTTTTGTCATAAATATGTATAATGTCAAAATATTAATACAACATGTCAACAAAGAAGTCTGTAATTATAAAAAAGTTATAAGTTGGTATTATGTGGTGTTTCAGAACCTGACTATCCTGTTGACGTAGAAGATATTGAAGACGAGCCAAAGTACGTAGTGAAGTTACTAGACGATAATGAAAGACCTCCGGAAGCGTATGAGTACAAACTTATTAAGAAGAAAAACTCTCATTTCAATGGACCATCCACAATCAAACAAGAATCACCATTTCGTGAGAGGGCTCATCATTCTAATAATGATGTGTTGAGAGAATTATTCATGGACAAGACTGAATCAGAAGACAAAAAAGAATCTACCGTCTCTGAAAAGGATGCGGAATATGCACTACTTTTGGGACAGTTGTGGTCTAAATATAAATATAACAAAGAACATTCCAATGACATTGAATCTGCTCCGCAAGGTGTAGTGAAACTTTATAAAGAGAAAATGGTTAAGAAACGATATCCCGATAACTGGGGGCCCATTGCATTCAAAAGGAAGAGGAGCTCAGATTCTGACGCTGACCGTCCAATTTCAACGGACTATGAAGAGAGAAAACAAGGAGATAGACAGCCAAACCCAAATTATAACGCTTATGAACTCAACAACGATGATGATAAGGATGATTTGCGAGAAGAGTATGCCATTGCTTTCCAGCCTTTAGATGATGATACACTCTCTGATTTTGCTGACGAAGACCAGTATACGTACGATAATACAGAAAAACGATTTCCTGTTACAAAACGTAGTAGTGGCCCGTATGATTTTGGAGCAAAAAAAAGATCTCAAAACCAAAACAAGCGTGACACTATGAAAACTTATAGGAGCAGTTCAGGTACTGATCCAAGAATTATTAAAGATCTATCCAAAATATTTGGCGATTCAGAAATAGAAATTATGAAAAATCCAGTGAAACGTAGCAGTGATCATGAAGCTAAAGCTCACCCTGAAGTTAAACCACCAATGTTGCCTTTGAATGATCACAGTAACCAAACTCAGGAGAAAAATCACACAACAGTACAAGAAGATGACAGTCATGAACATCACGGTCATAATATACATCATCCAGGAGTTTCAGGGGCAGAAGTAGAGCACGAACATGATCATGACCGTAAACACGAATATGCAGAAAAACACGACCATCAGAGTGTATCTGTTCATAAACATAGCGAACTTAGTGAAAAACCAATAACCCTCAGAAAAAAATCAATTGACTGGTCTGATTACTTTGGAATTGATAAGCGTAGAGTATCTAGAAACGAACAAGACAGACTAAGGAAACAATATTTCGATACATTTAACAAGGAAGTAATTTACCCTCTGAATTCATTTCGGATGCATAGCTATGTGAAAAGGAATTTTATAAAACCAAAATCCGATGAACGAAACATGCAGATGCTACAATCTGAATCTCACAATTCCCGTGATGAAAAGAGAGATGTGGCTGACGATAGCGACTCGAAACTTGATAGTATTGATAAGAAACTGAAAAATATGGAAGGTTTTATTGTGGACGAAGCACTACAGTTTTCTAACGTTGGTGAAGAATTAGACTCTAAAGAGGAACAAGAAATGAAAGAAAAATTACTATCTCGTCTCGCAGCTGCTTACAGCCTGGAGAAAATGCGGAAAGCCTTAAAAGAGTTTAAACAAAGCTTACAAACGCAAAAATCCGAAGATATTGAAGATGTATCATCTGTAGCTACGGATGAAGTCAAAACTAAGAGAGTCGCAGTAAAGAAAGAACTTTTGAATAACGAAATTCCACTGTCCAATAAAATGGATAAGAGTGACGACTTTGAAGATGAACAAGGAGCTGGCCATTACTTAAACGGAAAAGTCGAAGAGCAGTTTTCTGAGGGATATATGGGTGGTAGCGGGAGACATCGAATTCCCGTTATATCCACAGGTACAGAAACTTTTATGTCAGATATGGTCCAAGAACTAAGTAGTAGCTGTAACTTATTTTTACTTACTTAATCAAAACAAAATTCAATTTTCCAGCAAATGCTGCAGGAGCGTGCCCGGTGTTAGCAAAGATTGTTCAACGATGCCGTGGAGTTGACCTTCTTGCCGGAGATCGTGGACAACTCTTCCTGCCCTTATGTAGCCTGCATCAAATCTGTTACCTTTGCGTAAGTTCTTAAGTAATTCCAGTAACAATTAATAACCACACAAATTAATAAATTAGTATCAAATAACACGTCTAATTTTATTACCTTTTGCAGGGTGAGGCTCCTCCAACGACTTGCGACCTCGTTTTCCTGTCTGAAGCAGATACTACCTGCGAAGGTGATATGAGCTGCCAGCGCGCCGCCCGATCCGCTCTCATGGCACTCAGGGAGCTGCATGATAACCTGGCAGACGAACTCGATGGAGAATGCGAGGCCAGCCCCTGTCTTCCGGCCACGCTCAAACTCAACGTGGGCTGGCAACGAGCTCTCCAGCGATAAATCTCTCACCAAAACCGACATTTGAACCTAACTTCGGTACCACTCGCTCGCAGCTCGCGCCAAAGTTATTGAAACTGGCTTCGATCACTTTTTGCGAAACATGTTTTTCGTGATCCGATTGTTGTAACGACATTTTTTTCAATTTGTCACCTAATCCTTAGAGAAATATAATTTCACCATTAGTATTACCTAGTATAAATACTTTGTTATTGTATTCGTACGAGTCTAACCAGCCATAGACCCGTAGGAATAGAAAATATTGTTAAGATCCGGTAAAATGGATATCGATGGTCATCTATATTCCGCTAGCATGTTATATTTGTGCGAACTCTTCGCTTTCATTGTTAAATGTAATTTGAATATTATATTATTATATTGAACGTTGTATTGTATGTATATTTGCTATCATATTATATGTTTTTGCATTTTCGAAAAGACGATTCGTATTAATCAACTATGTCTGTGTATTCGGAATTGGGGCGAGACTAGATGTTCAAGTATCTTTATCGGACTGTTTATGAATGTATTCAGATGGTAACTATATCGTTGTTAAGTATTTACCTATATATTATAATATATTCGTATATATTTAGGTGTCTCGATGTAAGTATTACTATTTTAAAAGCTATAAAAAGTAGATTTCAAATTAATTGATATTGTGTGGAATGAAAGTGAAGATACATTATTGGGTGCATCTCGTGGAGTTAATTGTACTCAACCCAAAAAAATGCTATTCTTTTAAATATCTATATCATTGATAATGAAGGAGCGTATTGTATTGACAGATTGCCCCATAAAAATCCGCGAAATCGGGAGAATAAACAAATAACGCATAGTGCGGCTACTTTAGACTATACTTGGACAATAAAATTTTGTTTTACATAACGCGAGTGGCTAGACAACATTAAAGCCCTCGTGCTACTTGGGTGTCTTCGGCGCTCAAACTAAAACGTCTTCCGATTCCGATCTAAATTGGCTTCGAAATCCGATCTTATATCTACCATTCGAGGAAATCATTTACTCCCTCATTTAGACCTTAACATTTACAATAAATGTTACGAAACTATAGATGAATTAGATAGAATTTTATTGAGTGTAACTTAAAATAATAGGCGGTGTATGTTGCCGTTCATTTTTAACATCTTGAATGTTATCACTTTATTCGATTAATAACACGCGAATATAAATGGTTTTCAATATTATATTGTTTTATTGTGATTCCTGATATCACATATTGATCGAAAGATTACATGTATAATTGTATAGTTCTTCGAATATTCGAATATTAAACTTAGGAGATACTTCCTAACCGGGCATTTAGGAAGTTAGAAAGTGTAAGGGTCAAGTAACAGTGTGGAACGATGCAATTTATTCCAAAATACATTCTATAGTAAATTATTTACGTTAAAGTATTCTTGTAAAGTAACTTTTAGATATGAGGACATCTTTGATAGTTTCTACAAATTAATGTACCTGTTCAATGTCTTTGACATATACCTAATATATTGGTAATACGTCGTATATTTTAATTGCATTTGAGTTTGGGCCGGAGCTATGCATTGATAATTTGGAAAGCAAAATATACATAATTATGTATAATTGTATATGTATAATCAAATCTTGGTTGAATATGGATCTTAGTTTTAGTCGTTTGCTATCTAGGTTTATCAATTATTTATTTATTTAGAAACACCTATACACATTAAATAATATTTCTTGTAGGTATAACATTCTTGAAGAATAGGGGGAACTTTTTGACCAATTTACAATTTTCTAATATACACACTAATGCATCCAACACAATGTATAACATCCTAACTGTCACACAGTTAGGATGTTGTACATAATAAATACATATCGGTACTACCCTAAAATCAGAAAAGTCGATGTTATCTAGGTTGCAAATGTACTTTTTTGCGAAATAAAATGATCGGGGGGTTTTCCCAGTGTACGATACCGTAGCTAAGCCAGAAGAATGCATAATAATAGTAGACTACCAAAGCGGAGTCTAAGTCAGTTGCACAAAGTAGTTCCTTCAGGGCGGGCGTGAGACTTTATCACTTAAGATCAGATGAGCTGTGGTCAAACACCTAGTTAGTTAACCATAAAAAAAACATTTGATTTTATACACCTCGAAAATAATTTCAATTTAACATTATCGATGAATATCCTAATCAAATTACCAAACAAACAAGATAATTTTGTAGGTACACAATCTATCAAATGCAACTCGTTTCTCACAATTTATTTATCGCTGTTCGAAATAGAGCATTAACAAAAATACCTTTCATTAATTACCTACTCGTATTCCTTACTTTATTGTCACGAATAAAATAAAAATACTGATGTCGACGACGAAAATGATAAATACTGATTTATCACTTATCGATAACAAGATAAGCGTTCGCTTCACACCATTCGATTACAAGCCACGTCACTAAACACAACAAATAACATTCGAGTTACAACAAAAAGTTACAGACTGACAAAAAGTGAAAAGTGCAGTTAAACTACAAATGGTAGATATGAACATGGAAGTGATAAATAGAGGTGAAGCAAAAGGGATAGACAATCCAGCGGCTACGGTAGAAGGTATAGTACTTCAAGAAAATTTCATAATAGTTTTAATTGTTAGGTATGACGTATTCCCTAACACGATCGCGCCTGACAATAGATTAGAATGCACTATAATACTGATTTTATTAGGTGATTTTATGGCTCTTCATGTTGTCTAAATCCAAACTTTGACTTGGACAGAAAATAATTTAGTACTATTTTTTTTTTAATGTAAAAAATAATGAGACGATCGAGACGCTCTCCTGATGGTAAGAGATAACGCCTGTCCATGACCATTGCAGCGATACACAGAATTTTAAGTAACAAACCAAAGTCTCGGGCATCACTGCTTTAGCGCTCATTACTTTGAGACTTTCGATGGTTAGTCTCAACAGCCCAGTAATTTCGCTAGCTGCAGTACCCTTCAAAACGGAACACAGTAATGTTTACACAGTTACACATTACTGTTTAGCGGCAGAATAACTGGTACTGCAGTGGTACCTACCTAGACTAGACTATCTATTCAGACTTGAATTCAAAGAATTAATTAACTGTCATTATTATAGTACATATACATAATACATATTATGTCTTCCGAAAATATAGATGGAATATGAAAATTGAGGATAGTTAATTTTGTTATAATCAATGTAAGTACATAGCAGCGATGACTAGTAGCGATTCTAACTTATTACACAATCACTTACAGCATTATAGTGATCCACTTACCAGAGTATTTTTATATCATAATGTTGTTTTGTTTTCAGACGAAGGTGATGTCTCCAATAGGAGGCCTGATTTAGTCATAAGTGTTCAACCACAATCTACACGTGAGTATCTATATTTAGCAAATGCACATTTAGGTATCTAGTTATGTCTCCCCCTGGCCCTTCTATTCTCTATTAATGTATATTATATAGTCTGTGTTCTTAAATGTCTGACTCAGCACATCGCTGAGTACACAGTCCCGGCGAGACCACCGGCGTAGGACAGTCTTTGTGCAAGCTTTGTACTAGTTTTTAATCATTAATATTAAAGCCTCCAAATCGGCAACACCTAGTTTTATTTTAGGTTTTTAAAAGTACAAATACAAGTAGGTACAAATGCTCACGAAATTTAACTATATAGCATAAGTTGTTTACATACAAAAAGTTGGCACTTAACTTTGTTTGCCCAACACACCATTCGGGTTTCTTAGAGGCATTGACCATCAGATATTAGGTATAACAGTTCTTCACAGCTTAATCCTTTTCATAGCAATGTATTGCTTCTTAGAAATTAACGCTCGTTACGTTACGTACGAATATTTATTTACTGTATTTTATATCATAAGATAAGAATTACACACAGCGCCATCTATGATGGAAGTCAGATAAATAAAATTGGTAGAATACTTAAATCCTTTTTTTGTGAATACCTATACACTTTACACACACATACAGACCGCCCAGACACAGAACAAACATTTGTTTATACCATAAAATGTTTGTCCTGGATGGGAATCGAACCAACGCATTGCAGGTTTTAAAGCAGATACACTACCGATGAGCCAACAGGCACAGTCTGTGATTTAAATTGGCTTTAAATAATGTACTGCTATATTTTGTTCCATAATACTTGTACGGGAAAAAACTGGTTATTTTATTTGTGCAGTGGACCGCGCGCAGCTGCCTGTTTCGACTCTGGACTGGCGGTCCAACCCCCGAGGACAGTTCATCCCGACGCATGGCCTGGACTTCCTCATCGGCGTCTCCAGCCTTCTCATCCAGCAGACTGTCGAACTCAATGACTGTTTGTATACCAATTAATTATTTTAAATATCACCAATATTCTTGATAGCTCTAAGAACTCATAGCAGCATAAACCTGCTCCCCCATTCTGCAATTGGCGATATTTTCTACGAACACATTTGTTAATGCCTCAAAACTTTATATTATAATCTTAAAACAATATTTTTTGACAAGTCTTAATTTTTTAATGTTGCTTTAAATGTATGATTAGGGTATCCTTTACTATCATAATAATCAACAAAAGAAATAAACATTGTATCGCCTTTCTTGATAAAAACAATAGACGTAAAAATATTTAAAATCGAAGTTGGTTTTGGACAAAGAATAAGAAAGAAAGAAATAAGTGAGCTTTTCATTTCAAGTTTTCAATTTCGAAGTTTCCTACAATCTTACAAAAGCAGAGCCTTCCCGGGAAATTACGAATATTAATCAAAGCTCATACTTTCAACTCCAGGAAGTTGACTCCTTTTAAGTTTAATTATTTATTTAAACCAGCCGTTCACCTCAAACTGTGACCTCGTGACTTCATAATTTCTTATTCAATTTTGCTCATTTACGAAAGTAAAAACCAAAATGCAAAGCTAAACGTCAGCTTACATATTGTAGTGCAATATGAATCGATTCTCACATTTCGCAGTGACGTCGAGAATAGACTCTGAAAACCGATACATCGTCCGTGTGCCGAACGGGGAGGCGCTCTACCTCGCCAGCGAAATTTCCAGCTCCACGCAGAGATGTCTGTGTGGCAGCGGACGGGCTTTCCAAATGCATCTGCACGACAACACCAGGCAGGAAGCCATGGTACTGCACAGGCGGCTGGCTGGCTCCTCCTGCTTCTTCCCTTGTAGGCTGCAGGTAAATAATTTCATATAACGCTAGCACAATTTTTGGCGCTACGCTCATATGCTTAAGCTACAGCAACTAGGGAACAAGCTTTATAGACATCTTCCAAGGCGCGATGCCACAATAAGTTATCCTTTTAATGGTCTCTTTTATTTGTAGTGTATAGTATATCTATACATATGTACATTGCAGGAAATGAAGGTAGTGACACCCCCCGGAGATTACGTGGGTCGCGTGCAGCAACGTTGTACGTGGATGGTGCCAGTATTCCACATACGGGACGCCGTCGACCAGGTCCTCTTCATCATCGAGGGTCCCGCCGTGCTGCAGCGGAGCGCACTCATGCTTTCAGAATTCAAAGTATACAATAAAATTCTTACTCTTTACTATCACACTAATACTATAATACACCTAGCTTTTCAATCATAAAATAACCCTGCACTGCAATCTCTAACTTTTATTCCAATGCATGTTGCATTGGAATAAAAAGCGTTCAGAATGTCGTGCATTGAAATCGAAGTTTGAAAAACATAGACGAGCTTAAAATACCTAAAAATTTTGTTTACAGATAATGACGGCAGACTCCCTACGAGAAGTGGGTAAGATCTCCCACGGCTGGGACCGCGAATTGGTCAGTTTTGCCACCACTCTGCAAATGCCTGAGAACGCCGTCTTGCCCAAACACAAGTGTTTACTACTGGCAGCTACTTTTCTATTGGTAAACTTGTAACACTGGTTATTTATTAGAATATTAGCGTATCACCTTGTAAAAAACACATTAGAGGCTTAATTTTTTATACTTATACATTATTTCGAAACCGATTTGACAAATTCCAAAATAAGTCTATGTCATTATTATCGTAACATGATTCCGAGGAAGTCCCCTTATAACCTGTACGCACATCTACTAAATATCGATTTGTGCATAACTTACATATACCTACATAGTAGTTTTTAATCTGAGCCTACATAAAACTTAAGCATAGCAAACAGTTTGTGACGTTCAGTATCCGAACACCACTTTTGCTATCTGGGGTAACTTTCTGACAGGTGACAAATACCTACACAAGAACGCTCTTTCCGCTAATTAAGATTTTTTTGCATCGTCTTTGCAAAGAAAACACCGACAGATATTTTCTCCACATTGACATTGCTGTTATAAACATGATTGCACCTCCCTTCTACCTCTGTGGATGCGATATGGAATAATCATAAAATAAATAAATAAAAATAAAATCTCCCATCCATCATCTCATAAGTTCTTTCAACTTAGTTCAACATCTTCTAGATATTTTCTGATATAAAAACTTTTATGAAAAATTTTATGATGAAGGATCCAAGTGTGATACTATATTTTTTTCAGGAGTACACATACTTCGAGGGATCGAAAGTCAAATGCTGCCGATGCTGCTGCGCTTGCTTCTGATAAAATAACAAAAGATTTCCCTTTTATAAAGCAGGTTATTAGCAGGTTTTCATAAAAATGTCAATGAGCATTTTTACAATGGTTATATTTTTCATAATACATTTTTTATATACTCAATACTCAAGCACATTTTTCTTTATTTTGTTTTCCAATAATATTACATGATAATCTAGCAAATAAATTGTCGCTCAAGGCGAAGGCCCAAACTAATTTACTACAGAGGATCCCTCCCTTAATTAAAAGTACAAAAGTACAATATAACAAAACATGTTCGACAATGTTCGTCTTTGATAAGTTTGGTATAAAAACTTTTCGTGGAAACTCTCTCATCTTTATGTTTCTCAGAAATTGACATTTTTCCATATATAAATACGTCAAATCTAGTTATTTACCAAGTTTTTACCGCGTATTTATTTTTGTAACACTTTGTAACAATTTATCGTAAATTTATGCAGCCTACTTAGGCATCACTAATCAGAATGGAAAATTATCCTAAAACCTGTCCTCTGAAAACAAACGCCGAAAGTAGATGGCGCTATAATCAATATTACATCGGCAATAAGGACCAAGAGGAACGCAGGATCGGCCATGGTGAGAACCACTGGAGTGGTGCTGAGGTTATTGAAACAACTTTAATCTATTAACCGAACGACCGAGCCTCTATCTTAAACACCCAGTCTCACAGCACATAGTCAGAAAATAAAATATTTGTGAGACATTTATTATAGAGTCCTTACATTTTCCCCGAAAACTGCAACGCTTTGTCATTAATGATTGATAGATTAAGTGTTTGACCACAATTAATCTGGTGTTAAGCGATGAAGCGGTTGAGTTTAATAAAAATCTAACCCCAAATAAAGTGAGTGACTTGCGACATGAGGGTAAGAAGAAAGAACTACAGAATGAAGTAATCAGAAAGTCATTAGAAGACGTGGAAATCTGTGAAAAAGGGTAGGAACCGGTTGGTTTGGTTCAAAACTATAATCCCATCTTTTTAACAGTCTTTAGAATGTTATTCGGGGAAGTTTGTACGCGATACTATGCATGGCGTGGGAGAGTACCGGTGGAGATATAAAGGACCCGAAGGAACCTTTTTCACCTACGAAGGCCGGTTCTACGGAAACCGCATGCATGGGTATGGGGTGATGTCATATCCTGATGGCAGAGTTTATAATGTAAGTTTCTGAAGATCATTTCAACGTGAATAAATGGAGAACCCAGCATCGTGTTTTTCAGAATATGCAAAGTAATATTTTCCCCTCACATCTCTGTAGATTATATAAAGTAAAACGGTTAGCGACTTTTTATCGCTTGTCTATTGTATCTTTAATCCGGAAAATGGCGTTCATCATAGCGCGTAATATATTTAGGTATTTATTTCACCAGGGTTTGTTTTACAATAATGTGCGCTGGGGCCCCGGGATAGAGTCCAATACAAACCTTCAAGAGAACGTTGGTTTTTGGCGTGGGAATCAGCTTGTTCGAATAACCTGGAGACCACAAGCTCCTTCGGTTTGTCTTGATTTCAATTTTGGATCTGCAAAAACTGTAGTGGAAGCGCATAGAATTCTTCTCGCTACAAGTGTTCAAAACGTGAGTTGTTCATATAACATAGTTGTTCGTGTAACACTGCAATTGCATTTCTAAATTTTTCGTGTTACATTGTTTTTTACCATAGCTTACCTGATTTTAAGTGGTGGCGTGATCAAAGATGGTAAATACGCTTAACCTGGAATAAAACTGGTTCTCAAGTGCAATACTAAAAAATACCCTGCCACCATACTACGGTTTCCTCGCGATGTTTTTCTACCCTGGCAGTTCAAGCTCATCGTTGGGATTTGAACCCACACCCTCCGGCGTATGAACTGAATGCTCCAAACACTGAACTATCATCGCTAGAAAGCTACAATATATAATCGAAAGTGCAACTTTGAAAGAATGTGAATTTTTTCGTGAGGATATTTATTATTTTGTAACAATGTGTACTCTTTGACAAATCATGAGTTACCTTACTGGTAAGGCGCAGTATGTATACATCTATATCATTCACAAACATCATCATCTGTGATGTTAAAACCGTGCGTGAGTAAAATAGTCACTTATGTTTCGTAAGTTTCCTGGTGACAGTAAAGAAACGCATACAGGAATTGAAAAGCGCAAAGGAACCAGACTACTTAAAATCAGATCAGGCCAAAGCCGCAGTAGGTGACGTAAGCACCAGGAATTAATAAATTGCTGTGTGATACTGACGTATTTCCAGATTGGTGAAGTTAACAGCGCCATTGAACTGCTAAAGCAAAGCGGGGCTACTCCAATCACTGCTTCAGATAAGTGGTCCAAGCTATACCCTAAGTATTGTAACGATTTGGCCAGCCAGGTCTGCCACGTGCAACTGTTCGATCACAAATATTACAAAAATAAGATCGTAGAGCTTGATGAAATAGAACATATGCCAGAATCTTATGAGGTGATTACCTATTTTAATAAGCGTTTATTTACAACGGGAACTGACGTGGTTTGACAGACTTTTGTTTTACTTATGCGGGATTACTCACGTTTGATTATATCGGATACTGCGACTATAGTTTCAGTCATATCCCGTGGCCTTCTTCATGGGGGCAAAATTGAGTAGAACGCGCGCGCAGCCTCGCCCTGCTTCAATGCATAGCAAGACGAGTTAACCGCATAGGTAAAACAAAAAAGGCATGTTTGTATTTGCATTTTCTAAGAGGATAAGATCCTACGAAATTGAAATTTGATATGTTAGTTCAGTTTTGATGACAATGTATTTTTATGTTAAACATGACCTGGTTCTTCGTCCAGGATTGGCTCCGAACGCAGGAATTCCTAAACGGTCAACAGTATAGAAATTTTGTGTTTACGTTTTTGATTTCCCGTATTAACTTGCACCAAAAAATGCTACACAGTTAAATATGTATTTGTTTTTAATTATTATTTTTTACTGATAACTTTTTTGCATAGAATATATGCGACGCTCGAAAAGTTTGGAGTATCCTAGGTTATTGTAGGAGGCTTTTGCCCAACAATTGGATAAAACATGTTAAATAAAAATCGTTTCTGGTAGTGACTATAAACTAGAAATCCCTACATATTTATACCAACACCACTGCAATAATGTAAGTAAAATGTACCAATTTAGGTATTGGTATATTTACCAGTGGTGGCATTGGTAAATTCTTTAAGTACCTACATAGTTACTAAGAGTTTGTCAAATACCATTCAGAGTTTTAAGCTCAAGTTGGCGTGACGATAAAGTGAGGTGAAATATGTTAAACTCTACCTTATCTTGAAATATAAGATGGGAAACTTCTTTATGTGTTGTTGGTTATTAGAACATACTTCGTAACAGCGCGGATGAGGGCTCAAACTACGGAATATATTACGCGTGGAATAACAGCGACACGATGCTCAGCATTATGAAACATTGTTTTAAGCATGAAGTCCAACGTGATAGATCTGACATCGTTTTGGCAACCATTCTGAGTGGTCTTAGATCTAATTACAAAAACGCTGGAAAACACGAATTTGATTGCAGGTTTGTGTGACTAAATTTTATAGTGCCGAGGCGAGGAATTTACTTATATTATATTATGATTAACAGATACGTGCCGTATTGATGTAAATATCTAATGCGGCGGCGTTTAATTTTTGTTTAGGCGTCCGCGACGACTCTATTGTTGTTGTTTTCTTTTCTTACGTCAATAGTATAATCTTACAGGATTTTATTATTATCATTAACTAGCTGAATACTCAGTAGGTACTTACTTCGTAGCCGGTGTAGAAGTGCTCGGCATTTGCCCTTGCGTATACATAAAATAAATAAATATCGTAGGACATTACACACAGCGCCATCTGACCCCAAACTAAGCAAAGCTTGTGTGATGGAAGTCAGATAACTGATAGAATACATATATATATTTTTTTTCGTAAATGCATACTTATAATACATACAGAACACCCAGACACAGAATAAACATTTGTTGATGCACAAAATATTTGTCCTGAGCGGGAATCGAACCCACGCCCTTCAACTCTTAAGGCAGATATGCTACCAATGAGCCAACAGGGCTGTCAAAAAAATTTACATATAGGTATATGTAAATTTATAAATTTTACCATTAAATAAAAATCTGCATAATAGGTTTTTGTAGAACGCTCCAGACAGAACGCTTACCAACAAACATCATTTAATTTTTTATTGTACAGATAACTTTAATCATAACGATGAATTTCAGGAATTTGATAATATCTAGCTATTTGGGCTCTATAAATAGAGTGGCTCAGTTGATCAACGAAGATGATGTGCATCCAGACGTCGCTGATATGCTGGGCAATACTTCACTCATGTATGCGACAGTATGCATCACACTTTATATTCTACTAGATTTTGTCCCAAAGTTACAATATCATGGACTTTGTAATTTTTAATCTTTAGTGACTTGAACATACATTTATAATAAATTATGTTTATTACTGGGTCTTAATCGCGCAAAAGTACAATGATTAGTTTGACCATGAATTTTATTACAACATATCCCCTTTGTTCTTAGTCTATAATCTGTTTGCTATTCCTAGTTGCCTGGAAGGCATCTTTTTTAAGGATAAGGCCGACACTTGTAGCACTAGCTTACAAGGCTCTTTTGTTTTCTGTATAATTTCAGGTGTGCCCAATAATGAGATTATATCCATCTATCTATGATACCTATTGTTGGAAAGCGTAACAATAGTGAGATTGCTAAAGCTTATCTATGTGGTAAATTTCAATTGTGTTACATTTTTTTTCAGTGTGGAAATAGAGCAGATATAATCCACTTCCTTGTAGAAGCTGGAGCAAACGTGAATAATTTCAACGACTCCTGCTGTACTCCACTAAGTATTGCACTGCTGAGGTTTGCATGTCTGAGCAAAGACATCCCGGCGGGTGGGATGGTACAAGCTCTATCCCCACCATCGCAGCCTTTCATATTGCCGCCTCGTAAGTTATCCACAGCTAGAAACATACTTAAACAAAATATCCAGGATGCGAGCACGCATGTGGCGTAGGAAAAGTAGTTCTCGCAGCTTACCACTAATGAAAACCTAAATAGTGAATTAAATCTTATTCTCCCGCTTATATCCTAAACTCTTACTAGATAAAGTGGTATTTTATACCTATAAAATACTACCATAAAGAAATGGTGCATTTCGTCTCGACATTCAGATCACTTGATCTTAAATTCCAAACAAACATGCCTACCTATCCAGATAGGAAGCTTGAGCCCCAAGTAAGTTCATTTTAGGCGCCTGATTCTCATTAATTTCTTTAGTTAAATGAGCAATAAAAACTAAAGCATACCTAATAATGAATAGATAGTTATCTCCTAATACTTCATCTTCGATCATATCGTCACTCAGATGAGTTGGATAAACGTTGACTTACCTATAGGTAAGTCATATTATTCATATTTACTTATGTGTTAAAAAAATTGTTACATATTTAGAAGCGAAGCCAGCAGAATGGTATATTACACGAGAGTTACCTGCCTCCGGTAACAATGTTCAACTTACCAAATCTACAAGCAAAAATAAACTAGGACAAAAAGCAAATAAGTCAGCTACAGCATTGGGCGTCGACAGTTTAAAGGAAAAAAAGAAAACTAATGACGATGATATGAAGAAGAGAAAAACTAACATAGAAGACACATTAATAGTCGAAAATAAGATACCCGAAGAAATCCTATACGACATTTTAAATGCTGAATTTTTACAGACAGTTACAGATTTTTTTCTTATGCCACCTAAATCAACTCCACCGGCTTACCTATATGAAGTTGCGGATTTGGCAAAAGAAGTAGATTTGAATCGAGACGATTACAAGGATAAGACTCCGCAAAATAAAGCAAATGCTACTGTGACAAAAGATGTTACTAAACCAAGCAAAGACGTGACTAGACAAGACTCTGTAAAGGAAGAATTATCTATATCTAGCGAAGAACGTGCAAAGATGGAAATGTAAGTTTTATTTTCGTAATAAAGAAAATACAAACAAACAACAACACACACAATACAACAACAACACACAATAACACAACAAACTTTATTCAATAAAGTAATAACTATGGTAACACCATCACCGAAAATATAAGAGATCTCAGAAAGTCATGACATGACATGGTAAGTATTGTTTCCTTTTACCCATTACAAAACTCCAAAACAGGCTATTTTTACAAATATCCGCCGACAAATAAAAGATGGTATATGTTTTTGTGTCTCAATAGTAATAAATGGTGAAGTAACACATGATACGTTATTTCTAGCTTGGATAAAAACATGTCAACAATTGAACAACTGCTGTCAGACGGAGCTGATCCTCGATTGGTGCGATGCCCACAACCAGCGTTGTTTACAGCAGTGGTGTCAGGATCTTCAGACCTAGTTCGAAAACTGGTTCAGTATGGTGCTGATATAAATGAAACCTATCCTGATGTCAGTAGTTATTATGCAACACTGTTGTAAGTCAAATTTCTGCTGATGAGAGGTATACCATTCTATTCACAATCGTCAATCTTTCAGGCTCTGAATTACACTATTTTAGACATGGCTGTGTCCAGACCCTTAACCTATGACAATCTAGCTCTGGTCCGTGCTATACTTGAGTGTGGAGGCACAGCGGACCACAGGCTGAAGTTTGAGTCCGAAGACGAAGAAATACCCGGTCCGACGCTATTGCACGCTGTTCTAGCAAAGCGTACTGAAGATAGTATGGAAGAAGAGGTTCGAAAATCTTGGAATGTTGTAAAAAGTTACAAACAAATTTACAATACTAACACAGTTTTGTCTTATAAGTAGTCTAGCTAGTCCACACTAATACACATAGCTATTGCAAACAGATAATTCACTTAAATGATTTTACAAAGGGTACATAGAATAACACTGTCGCTGTGATTTTATTTCTTTATTTACTTTACTTATTATAGTGGCTATAAATTAAAGTAATCAACTAATGTTTTTTAACACGAGACTATACACTCGCGACAGCTACACCACCTGCGCCGTATACTTACTGCTAGGGTCATGAGCAGGTGCTATATCTTTCAATCAGGAGATTGTTTCGTTCGTCAGTTTACTTCTGTACACAGAAATGAAAATGCAGTAAGAAATCATTAGATTAACCTAATTTAGGGAACTAGATATTTTCTGGTTCCAGATATGTTGCCAGCTCCTAGAGCTACTATTGGAATATGGCTGTAGTTCATTAGACCAATTTCACGGGTCTTCTGCCACTGACATGGCAATGCTGAAGAGTTTGAATCTACTTGACATATTCGTGAAGAGTCCAAAGACCGACCTTAACGCTATAATCAATGATGATGAACAGACTATCCTTGTGAAAATGTTTTCTACTGACTTCTACAAGATTCACCCGATATCCGAACGCTTGCAAACTGTAATTATTAGTTTATTTTGCGTTCAACTTCCTTTTATTTTTAGGCTTACCTAACAATATTTCATTTTTTTACAGTTAATGTTTAATTTTTACTAATCATTAATTTCAGTAAAATTTTGATAAAACCTTCAAAATAAGTACCTACCAGCTCGTATAGGTTCGTAGGTGTTAAATTTTTACCTACCTGGCATGCATCATCGGCTGTTTCGGACGTAAGGATAAGGCAACACAGCAGTAGAAGATCAGCTTGAGACGAAAAAAAAAACAGCTTCAGACACTCAGATCGGCCCAGACATTGAAATGAAATTGAAATATACGAGTCGTGCATTTTGAATTATAGAAGATGATAAAAAAGTTTCTGCTTATAGGTTTTAATATTTTATTTTCATATTTACTTTTCTTTTTCAGTCTGCCGGACCTGAATAGAACCCAATGTGATATAAATCTAGCTTGACATATAACAAAATAATTTCACACTCAGTCAGAATTTATGATTGTCTTATTTATTCCCAGTTAACCAACTTGCTGTTGTATGGGGCTGATCCTATGTTGCAATGCCACCATGAAGACGTGTTGTATGGAAATGTCTTCGTATTCGCAAATAAAAATCTTAATGACATGGAAAGCTCTAAACCCCCACCAAGTGTTTCCGGTTAGTTAGCTGTGTGTTTTTTGACCACAGCTCACTAATGCAAATTGATTGTGTTGTCGAAGGTGGTAGTTTAGAAGACGGTACCTAATAGATAGGTATTATAATGCATAGTAGCATAGTATACTCCTAAAGTTTACCAAAACTATTAGTACATGGGAACAGACGGGGAGAATTATCGAATTATATTGAAGTTACTTTAATAGCGACTGTCAACTTCCCCTTGCCCATAACTGTGACCCGTGAAAGCGAAATAACAGAAGGTATTAGAATGATAAAACATGCTTTGAAAACGCTAGTGCCTTGATATGTCTAATAAATATATGTTAAAGTAAACAGCAATTCTAGTTTGCAAAGCATAATCTTCCAACCAAAACGTTTGGTTGTTTCTTGATGTATATATTATGTTTATGCTCAATAGGTATATTTTCCATAATCAGTAAAAGAAAATTCGTTCAGGTGCAAAATCAGATATGAAGACCGTCAAAAAACAGGCTGGCACCGAAAAACCAAAAAGGGAAGAGGCTAAGATGTCGAAAGCGGCGCAAAGGCCAGGCATCGAAGATATAGGAGATTACAGACAAGCACTATGTCTGGTTAGGGATTGCGCTAGGATACTGCATATAAGATGGATACAGGCCAAACTTGTGAAGGAGCTTCTGGGAGTCGTTGAAAAGTTAGTCAAGTATTGTTAGATTGTTTATTGAAAACTGGCACAAGATAATATTTGCGATCGGATATTAGACCTTCCACCAGTTAGGTAAAACAGGTTTAGACCTAAGTTATTTCTAGTCATTGCTTTATGGGCTAATCGACAAGTTCCACTACTATCTCTCTTTTGTCAGATCAGACTTCTCATATATTATGATTGTGAGATTGTAACTGCCCATATAAAGTTTACACCATGTCCAACTGCCCATATATAGGTTGTACTTATGTGTGTGTAATATTAGGCAATTTTGGGTACTTGAACTTCTTTAACTCTACTCATAGTGAGGCATTACGACTAGAGTTAAGGAACGTCTGTAGGATAGAGGTTCCTTACCTACATACAGAGTTACAGACATTGTTCATCACAATCTGCACGATACTGGGTTCGTGTATTTCTTTTGAGACAAAAAAAATAAATGTCCTATTATTTCATAATTATGTTTCTGATATCGCAACAGATATGAGCATCGCCCATGGAATATGATACTACCAGAACACAAACACAAGAAAGCCTGCGGCCTATGGCTAACACTGCCTCGCTGTCTGGAAATATGGGACATTTTCAAAGCTAATAAAAAGAAGAAATGTAACGACCGACGGATTTTGAAACACCTCTTATGCATGGTCCACCATTACTGCAATAGATCGAAGACGTGTTTGAAGTGGCCGCTAACAGTTAAAGAAAAAGGATCGATAGAAACCGATGTCATTCTCCTCTTGCGTGAGCACAAGATCTTAGCAGAAATGGCTAGAGGCCCGAGTTTAGGCAAGGTCTACGTTACGCCGGAACTTACTCTTGGAATGGTAAGAAATTAAAAAAAAAACCCTTTCTTACAACTATCAAGATTTAATCAGTAGTTTTTAAGTTATTCTTGAATAAATAAACATTGTCTATAGCTATGCCGTGCTATATTTATTATTTTATTGATCGATGCACTTTGCTTTAGTTAGTAAGTTATAGACTATCTGCATATCTCTAAGGACATACGAATAAGGGACGTAAAGTAGGAAATTTAATGAACTAGTATTTGTTTTTAGGAAGAGAAATTCCAAATATGCTTTGAATGCGCCCTTCCTTTACCAGAGGATAGGATCTTGTGCAAGTTTTGCAAGCAAGTATCGTTCTGTTCCCTGGAATGCATGCAACTAAACGTTCAAGATCAAAACGACGGTGTTCACCCTTGCAGTCAGAACTTAATGAACAAATACTTTCCCACTCCAGAGCAAAGTTCGACGCAAATTAACGATGTAGTTTAAGTAAGATAGGTTTTTAGAAATACTCTTATTCCTTTCATTTGTGAACTTAACTTACAGTAAATTATTTAAAAACACATAACAAATATTATTTTTATTAGTCGAACGCGATGTATGTTTTTGCAGTGACGTGGAAAAATCATGCAACCATATTGTATTATTTTCCATCAAGTATTATTGTTTAAAAAAATGTGTTAATAAGTTAATGTGTCAAAACGGCTTCTAATTCTAAAATTCCATCAAACTACTCATATTATACCTACTCTCAGCATCTCAGATTAAACTCAGCATCTACTCCAGGTTTAAAATTGGCGCATCTTTTTCTTCTTTTTAGTTTTTGACGTCGCACTTTGTACATTTTCTAATGTCTAGTGTTTTGATATTTTCAAGGTGTTATTACACTAAACTTATGGTAAGTTTAGTGTAATAACACCAACTAGGTGCTCCAAGTCACACACAGTTGACAAGGCCATCTTAAGCATATTCGGTGCCGGTGTGTGAAAGTTAGCCTGCGCCCGTGCTCACGATTCTTCTCGCGTGTTCTCCGTGAAATAGATACCTTTCAAAATTTATAATTTATTTTTCATTGAAAATATCAAATGTGAACTGGTAAATTCACAAAAGCCATAAACCAAGAATTGAATTGAATTGAATTGAACTGGTAAAAACTCGGGGTAAAGAACTTTGCCCACTAATTTACCTATTGGCAAGAGACAATGTTTTCGAAGACGAAGCTTAGTCTCTACCTATTTATTTTCAAAGCTTCATAGATGTGCTATACCGCCACAAGCTACCCATAAATTTAGCATTAGCATTATCACTGAAAACAAAAAAACAAGGGCATGACTTAGACTTTGGCAAATTCATAGTGTGCGAAGCCATTGTCTGTCCTTTGTTATGAAATTTCGGGGGAAAAAATTGTTCTTGGCTGGCTATCGTTCGCGGTCAATTTACGTAAATAATAAAAATTTATGCGATTACCGACTATAAGATCAATATTTATAGCAAGAAAAATGTCTACACCAGCTAAGAAACAAAAACTAGCTAAGCCTAAGGAATTAGCGAATTCGGAAAGTGTTCTGGTATCTGAAGAAGAGCTTATGAAAAAGTTCCAAACAAAACGTGAAGCTACTGCTAAGTCTATTATAGAGTTTCCATTTAATAAAAATCGTGTGAGAATAATCTCTCAAGAGCAAATGGTACCTGATTATGCTGAAGGAATCGTATATTGGATGTCCAGAGACAGCAGAGTTCAGGATAATTGGGCTTTCCTTTACGCTCAAAAACTTGCTCTCAAAAACGAGGTACCGCTTCACGTGTGTTTCTGTTTAATCAAAAAATACTTGGACGCTTCTCTTCGCCAGTTTCATTTTCTAATCAAAGGTAAGTTGCTTTAATTGTTCATGTGAGCTTTCTTCAAATAAAACCAGTATCATAGGTTCTGAAGACTGCTGATCATTTCTATTAAACACATGCTTAAAAAACTAGCTTCAGGCTGTAAAACTTGATCTCATCGGAGGCCTTAACGCTATAAAGCGATCTCTTCCAGGAAAACTTAGGATAGAATTGAACAAAAATACATAATATAATTATGTTATTTTTTTAAGCAATAAAGGTTATCTTATCTTATCAATCCATATTTAATTTCAAACTTTATCTAATTACAGGTCTGGAGACTGTAGCAGCAGAATGCAAGAACTTGAACATATCATTCCATCTGCTGGAAGGGTGTGGAGAACAGGCCTTGCCACAATGGGTCTCTGCCCATAAAATAGGGGCTGTGGTCTGCGACTTCAATCCCCTTAGAGTACCAATGGGATGGCTAGATGGTGTTAAGAAAAAATTGAAAAAAGATGTTCCACTTATACAGGTACCTTATTGTATTAGTCAAGTATATAGCTCATTATTTATCTACAACTATTGTAAATACTTTATAATAAAAATGAAAATCAAGATATATTTTTTTACTTAGATCTCGTTTGTTTGCCTCATGGTCAATTATTATGGAATCATCAAATTGATAAAGTTGCTAGTATAATATCTAGAATATGAAAAGCAAAACATTATTGATGGATGTCCACCACAAGTAAGATATCTATTGCAGGTAGACGCCCACAACATAGTGCCATGTTGGAAGGCATCTGACAAACAAGAATACTCTGCCAGGACCTTTCGACTGAAGATCACCCCCAAATTGAAAGAATATCAAACAGAATTCCCACCTGTTATCAAGCATCCATATACTAGCAAATTCGAACCTGATGTGAGTAAAATAAACATTGTTTTTTATTGAACAAAGCTGTTGGTTCACCTGACAACATGATGATCATGATGAACAACCACCAATACATAAATACATATAAGTAGTAAGTATTCTATCAGTTATCTGGGTGCCATAACTTACTGGTAGGACAATTTAGTATACCTGAAAATTTTTACAGCTCGTGCAAATCTTTATAATGTTAGTGAATGTATTAACAAGATGCGACAATGTGTGCAGTATTTATTTTATGAACACCAATGTTGTGTAACTACATTATCACATGACTAAAAGAAAAAAGAAAGTATATAGATAAAATGTCACAATAATTACAGGTGCAGAGAGCATGCAATAATAACAATAAAATCAATTCATAATTAAATGTCAAAAAAAAATATACATAATTAATTAATTTACATGTCAATTTTTGTCAATTTCTCGCTTCTCCCTTTACTTCTGCTAAAATAAAGTTACTGTGCAGCTACCTGTGCTAATCTCCGAGACCTCAAAAAATGTTTCGCGTTTTATCCACTACTATACTACTGTTACCATTTTTAAAATTTTCATGTTAATTCTATAATGCATCATATGATTTTTTTTTAAATTTAATTGTTTGAAATTGACACTGGACCTGAAATTTCATACAATTATTTTCTTTACAACATTTATATACCTACCTATCAATTATTTATCTACTTACAAAATACAAATATCTAAAATATGTTTATTTATTTTTTTATTCAAAAAAGTAATGAGACGAAAGAGACACTCTCCTGATGGTAAGAGATAACGCCTGTCCATGACTATTGCAGCGATACACAAAACTTTGAGTAACAAAACAAAGTCCAGGGCATTGCTGCTTTGGTGCTCATTACTTTGAGACTTTCGATGGTTAGTCTCAACAGCCCAGTAATTTCTGCTCACATTTCAGCCAATAGACTGGGACGAAGCTATAGAAACGCGAGAGGCGGACAAGTCAGTGGGCCCAGTGGATACATCAGAACCAGGGTACAACCAGGCACTCAAAACTCTTAGCAGGTTCTTACACAAGACACTCAAGATCTATGCACGAGATAGGAATAACCCAGTGCTGGCTGCAACCAGTAACTTATCTCCATGGTTCCATTTTGGTAAGAAATCACACTAATTGTATAGAAAGATTTGCTAGTATCTAGGTACATATTATGCAGGACTTAAAAGAAAATATTGAACCTCCAGTTTGGAAGTTGCAAGCAGTTTTAAGCAGTTAACAGATTCAGATTTTATCTTCTTACCTAGCAGGTGCTGTCGCAAGCTACTGTAATTGATTTATTTATTAACTTTTTATTATCCATATCGAAAATTACATAGTACAGAAAAAACTTTGTACTACTGTAAAGCCCACATGTGTCTTGGGTATACTGTATGTATTATAAGTATGTATTTACAAAAGAAAGTATTTGAGTATTCTATCAGTTATCTGTCTTCCATAGCACAAGCTCCGCTTAGTTTGGGGTCAGATGGCGCTGTGTGTAATGTCCTACGGTTTTTTTTCTTTTTTTCTTAGTGTGGTACACTAAGTAGTAACTTTCCTTATAAGTGTTACATCTCCCGTCTGTTTCTTATGTTACTTATCATGCTTTTGTTTTCCTGGTTGCCTGGAAGAGATTGCTGTTAGCGATAAGGCAGTCACTTGTGGCACTAGTTCATAAGGTTCTTTTGTTCTCTGTATATTTTTTTTCTGTTTATTGTGCACATCATAAATAGAAAAGAGTACAGAGAACAAAAAACCTTATTAACTAGTGCCACAAGTGGCAGCCTTATCACTAACAGCGATCTCTTCCAGGCAACCAAGATATTTCAACGGATCCAAATGACTCATTAAACTCTTTATGATAACTTAGTAATTGCTTTTTTTTTAATTTCAGGGCAGATCTCAGTCCAGAGAGTAGCACTGTGCGTGGAAGAGTACAAATCTGAATACACGGAGAGTGTGAACGCATTTTTGGAAGAGGCGATAGTTCGGCGCGAACTGACAGACAACTTCTGTTTCTACTGCGAACACTATGACAGCATCGAGGGAGCTCCAAACTGGGCGAGGAAGACTTTAGACGATCATAGGTGATTTAGAACTGAATTTAGATTTTTTTTTTCTCCTGTGAGAGGCCTACGCCCAGTAGGACCGTGTTAGACTGATACAATCATGTTTTTTTTTTGACATTTTCACACAGCTGGCGCTGGCGCTGGCTCTAGCCTCAAACTAAGCAAAGCTTGTACTATGCGGACCAGGCAGCTGACAGAATACTTTTTTTTGTAAATACTTACTTATAATACATAAAGAACACCCAGACGCAGAGCAAACATCTATTTTAGTCACACAAATGTAAGTCCTGAGTGGGAATTGAACATAATTATAAATTTGTAGCAATGATAGCTCAGTGGTTAGCGCGGTAGGTTCGCATGCCGAAGGGCGTGGGTTCAAACCCCAACAATGAGCTTGAGCTGCCGGTGAAGGAAAACATCGTGAGGAAACCATAGCATGGTGGTAGGGTACTTTCTAGTACTCGGCTGGCTAGCTACCACCCTCAAGTTGAAAATCTGCCGCCAAGCATCTAACGGTGTGTTCCGGCAGCCTCACTTGAGAGCCAGTTCCATTCCAGGCTAGGTGTGCTTTACCATCTTCGACCACACCTTCACTTAACATCAGGTGAGCTGTGGACAAATACCTGGCCTGTCAACCATTAAAAAAAAAAAAACTTTCCAAATGAGCTAACATTTTTTTTTGTTGACAGTCTACATGTTTGACCACAGCTCAGTGAAGGTGTTATCGAAAATGGTAAAGCACACCTAGCCTGGAATTTTCAACTTGAGGTAGCTAGCTAGCCGAGTATTAGAAAGTGCCCTACCACAATGCTATGGTTTCCTCACGATGTTTTCCTTCACCGACAGCTCAAGCTCATTGTTGGGGTTGAACCCACGCCCTTCGGCATGCGAACCTACCGCGCTAACCGCTGTGCTATCATCGCTACATGATAGGCGCTCATGATGATAATAAGAAAGGTGACCAGTTTCTTTCTTACAAAGCGAGGAGTTATATTAAAAAATATCAGTAACATTCAACAAAATGTATGGAACAGCTGTTTTTTTTGGCGATTTCACTATTGATCTCAGCATGAAAATTATTCGTAATGGTGAAATTAAACAAGCTTGTAACCTTGTTTATACTCTGTTACAGGAAGGACAAGAGATCCTACATATATACGCTCGAGCAACTCTCAGAGTCCAAAACCCACGATGACCTGTGGAACTCTGCGCAGATCCAGCTGGTGAAAGAAGGCAAGGTACACGGCTACCTGCGAATGTACTGGGCCAAGAAAATACTTGAGTGGACAGAAAGCCCCGAAGTAGCTCTCAAGTATTCTATATACTTAAATGACCATTTTGCTTTGGATGGAAGAGACCCTAATGGTTATGTTGGTATGTGACTTTCATTTCAATTCGCGATTTTAGGGTTAGTTTTCAACAAAAGTTATTCGTATCAATAATTAATACAATAAACCCCTTTCGGCGTAGTAGGTACACCAAGCACTGTATACACAATTTTAATAACAATATTTATATCTATAAAAAAAATTGAGTTTTTTTTTTTTTAATTCAAAATAGGTTCGCATTTGACCACACTCTGCCTGATGTTAAACAGTAGTGTGGTCAAAAATGGAGCACGCTTACCTAGAAGGAATCTATTTACTCTAGATTTGAAGACACCCATATTGTATCTTACAAGGAACACAGACTCCGGCAGAGATATAATTATAATAATAAATATCGTAGGACTATACACACAGCGCCATCTGGCCCTAAACTAAGCAGAGCTTGTGCGATGGAAGAAGATCAGATAACTGATAGAATACATAATTTTTTTTTTTTTTTGTAAATACATACTTATAATACATACAGAACACCCAGACACAGAACAAACATTTATTTATTCACAAAATGTTTGCCCTGAGTGGGAATCTAACCCACGCCCTACAGCTCTCAAGGCAGATATATTACCAATGAGCCAACGGGGCTGTCACATACCTAAGCTTTCTGTTTGTTTTTTCATGGTTGATTTAGGTGTTTGACCACAGCGTTCAATACAAACAAATCTTTCCTCTTTATAATAGTATAGATAGATATACAAGTGTGTGTTAATTCCTTTAAATAAAGTTGTCGTATTTTCAGGCTGCATGTGGTCAGTGTGCGGAATTCACGACCAGGGCTGGGCGGAGCGCGCGATCTTCGGCAAGATTCGCTACATGAACTACGAGAGCACTAAACGCAAGTTTGACATCAAGGCATTCGTAGCGCGATACGGAGGGAAAGTCTACAAATAAAGCCCACCTCTAACATAATAGAATTAAATTCAAAATAGCCGAATATCCGCCTACATTATCAAGAGAACTGAGTGTTTGCGATCACGTTACATTACACTAGCAGTGTTCCGCTATTTCGTTTGAATAAGAGGAAGAAAGAACGAAAAGCCAAAATTGAGTCAAGTTATAAAAACAAGGCTGATGCTTTTTTTACAAAGCTATCTAGCCACAAACAAAACGTGTTCTTCCCTAATATGGAATTGAGATATCGGATAAAAGATATACTGTTATTTCATAATTACACCGCCACATAGTTTCACCCGCGTAGTTCCCGTTTCCGTGGGAATACAGGGATAAAAAGTAGCCTATGTCACCCGGGGATAGTGTAGCTTCCCAACGGTGAAAGAATTTTTGAAATCGGTCCAGTAGTTTCGGAGCCTATTTTAATACAAACAATCAATCAAATCTTTCCTCTTTATGATAGTAGGTATAGATTTATACATTCAGAACACCCAGACAAAGAACAAACATCTAATCGTAATCGTACAAATGTTTGTATGTTGAAGAATGATAAATTTGTCTCTCAGGTTGATTGCCATGACATATATATACAATCTTTATTTTTGTTCTGCAGTTTATCACCATAACACAAGAAACTGCGAAACATTGCTAGTTTATAATATGTAGGATTTTGATCTGGTGTAAATGTCGCAGGCAATCTGTATGATTCCGCGTTTTACAAACGGCGTCGTCCGTTAAAAAACTCGCTGTATTAAAATATCATCATCATCATCATCATTTCAGCCGTAGGACGTCCACTGCTGGACATAGGCCTCCCCCATTGACTTCCATAAAGACCGGTTGGAAGCGGCTCGCATCCAGCGCGTTCCTGCGGTCTTTACTTGGTCGTCTGCCCACCTTGTGGGTGGACGTCCTACGCTGCGCTTGCCGGTCCGTGGTCTCCACTCCAGAACTTTGCAGCCCCATCGGCCATCAGTTCTGCGTGCTATGTGCCCTGCCCACTGCCACTTCAACTTACTAATCCGTTGGGCTATGTCGGTAACTTTGGTTCGTCTTCGGATCGGATTAAAATATGCCGAAGGCAAATTGTAAATTGCATTGTCACTATGTAAAATGCCACATTTGATGGACATTTCGAACGCTGCTTATAAAATACCGCGGAAAAATAAGGTTTTCTTACTTATTGTTTACTAGCGGACGCCTCGCGGTTTCACTCGCGTAGTTCCCGTTCCCGTGGGAATACAGGGATAAAAAGTAGCCTATGTCACCCGGAGATAGTGATGTGCGTGAACTTAGCAGATCATTGTCCAGCAGGTCAAAAATAAATGGGAGTTGTCTTCGCATGCAGGTGAGTTCTACAGTTCCTGATACTTTTTGGAAATAGTTCTGGCGATTTTGTCATAAAAATTTCAATTGTCAAAATGATCTGCCAACTTCTCGTACCTAGCAGATTATTTTGCAGCAAATCAAAAACAAAGGTGATTTCTATTCGCATGCAGAAGAGTTCTATAGTTCCTGATACTTTTTAGGAATAGTTCTAGCGTTATTGTCAAAAAATGTCGTAAAAATGTCAATTCTCAAAATGATCTGCCAACTTCCCGTGCCTAGCAGATCATTTTGCAGCAAATCAAAAACAAAGGTGATTTCTATTCGCATGCAGATGTAGAGTTCTACAGTTCCTGATAATTTTTAGGTATAGTTCTAGCGTTATTGCCAAAAAAAAGTCAATTGACTAAATGATCTGCCAATACATTATTATTTTATTTATTTATTTATTTAATTCTTTATTGCACACTTTAAAGAAAAACATGTACAAAGGGAGGACTTAATGCTAAAGCATTTTCTGCCAGCCAACCCCTCAGTAAATAACATGGTTGTAGGCGCGCATCAAAATAAATATAATATGTATATAATATGTATAAATAAATATAATATACTACTTGATATAAGTAAATAATAAACATCTATAAAATATACAAAAACCTTAAGATATAAATAAATATGTACTTACATCCTTGTCAAAATGATGAATCAATAACAAATAAATATAAAAATTACCCATTCCTAGTCAAAAAATGTTCGCGTACAAGTTTCTTGAAGATAGGTTTGGACGGATCTCGGCTCTTTTTCTAATAGAAACTGTTAAGTGGGCAGCGTTGCACTCAACATCCAAAAGTTTAATTTTCTTTGTATGAGCTACGACAGTTCCTTCAAAAATTGGAATTGTTGTTAGTATTTTCGCTCGTTGAACGTAATGGTTCTTCGATATTTTTTTTATTTTACTTACGCTCTGTGCCAGATTTACTATAGGACACTCAGATGATGATAACGCATTGTAATACGTTTTGTTTCCCAAGATACCGCTGAGAATTCCTTGGAAAATGGAATCAAAGGCACACGTTGATTTTACATTTAAAAAAGCACCATCTAAACGCACCGGCTCTGCTGTTTCCATTCAAGATAATTGGTATGTTACCAGTCGTGCAATATTTTATAAAATCCCACTCGGGACAATCATCGAAACATGTTGCTTTTGCATTTTTTTTTTCGTTGAATCAGTTTCAGTCTTCCGAGCTCTCTTTCTGGCGTTTATAGGTACTAGCCCTCTCCATTCTTCTCGAATATTCCAGTCATTATCTGCTGGAACATTCTCATCCCGAGATGACTGAGCTATTAATTCGTAACTTGCGAGAGATTCTAGATTATTGGTCAGTTCCGAGGATTTTGAAGAATCGTCAACAGTAGTGGCTTGTTCCGTTCATACTCCTGCGGATTGTAACTGTAAAGTTTTTTCTCGCTCGAAACTGGGCAGTCTTTTTTCTGTGCTTTCTATGGTAGAATGTTTCGTGGTAAATCACAATCATGAATTGTGATTTACCACAAATAAAGACCAAAATGAATGCCAGTAGCTGTGATTTCACTGTAAAATTATGCTCCATTTGTCTATAAATGGCAAAAATTTATTTGTATGGAAATCGAACCACCTTAAGAACCCTATTCACCCTTCGTTTGAAGCTCTGTAGATTGAAATTCGGCGGAAAAACCGAAGGCGGTAAGCCATTCCACATAAGACAGGTGCGCGGACTGTCCTTTGTAAAAAGCGAAATCGTACAAATTGCCTGCAACATATACAATGTACTGTGCTTCTGTCATGGTAGGTAAAAAGAAAAATGTTGGTCGAAAAGAGACATTTATAGATGCCTCATTATGGCCAAGGTTTATTACTTCCCGTATGTAACATTAATATTTGTAAAATACGAGCAATAGGAGAATATTCGAATGTTTTTAAAGAAAATAGTATATTATCTACATTTACTACTGTTATTTACTTCTAATGAAACATTTTGTTTTACACACAAACTCCTGATACTACTTAATGTAATTTAGTGATTTTAATAGTTTTAAGGGTATTGTAGATACAAGTGGAAGAGAAACGGACTTTCAGTTGAAATGAAAATATTATTTGTAACGTAATACTTAATTATGTGTATATTTTAATTTTTACTTCTACCTCATCTTGAATCTTTTTTTAATTATTATTGAATAAAGAACGTTTAACATACAGCTTTTGTTTATTAACAAAGTCTAGAAATATAAAGTTTATATTTGCCCCATCATTACAAGTACCTACCAAAGTGTAAAAAAAATAAAATAATATCGTAGGAAATTATACACACAGCGCCATCTGACCCCAAACTAAGCAAAGCTTGTGCTATGAAAGTCGGATAACTGATAGAATAATTACTTTTTTTGTAAATACATACTTATAATAAATACAGAACAAACATTTTGTTTATACCACAATATGTTCATCCTGGGTGGGAATCGAACCCACGCCTTTCGGATCTTGGAGCAGACATACTATTTTATTAATTGTGATTGACCGCAAATGAATGTCAGTAGCTGTCTTTTCACTGTAAAATTATGCTCCAGTTGTAAATAAATGGAAAAAACAACTTTTATGGAAATGGAACTATCTTAAGAGTTAACGGGTTTCCTCTAGGTAAGCGTGTTCCAAAAATCCCTAGACCACATCCGTTGCTTAACATGAGGTATGTGGTCAAATGAGATATAGATACGACGTATAAAAAGAGACGAAAAAAACAGCTCTTCTGATGGTAAAGAGCTTATCCATGGCTATTGTAGCGGTAACAATACAAAGTTCAGGGCAACGCTGCTTTGGCGCACATTGAACCTTTGATGGTTAGTCACAATAGCCCTGTAATTTCGCTTGTTGTGGTAATTACTATTAATTCAGACCGAAACACGATAATGTTTACAAACTAATGGTGACGATATGATACGGTATCGCGGTGTTAACTACTACTTACCACCTAGAAACCTGACATCTGAAAACTTCATAAAATTAATTTCCACAATGCCCGTAATATATGCCACTAAAAAGAGGAAGTGGGTTGTGGAAATCAGTACATCAATTACAAAGATGTACCTACAATAAAAAAAGTGTGGATAGAAAGCATTATTATCATCGAAAAAACTATTTTTTGACACAAATTTGGAACTGAAAAACGTAAGCATTCTGTAGAAATACGCTGATGATCCTGGCTTGAAATAAGTATTACAAAATATTATCACCAAAGTACACAGTACCTATTTTCGAGATTACGCATGTCGTCACGACTATTTTTTGGATTTTAAACCAAGTTGATAGTTCCCACCGTTTGATCGCGTAAATAAAAAATCGCAATTTAACACATTCACTGCTTAGGTGTAATTACCAAGCTTGTTGAAATAAACACGCTAGACCCGTACGCAGCACTGGCGTTCGGACGAGTAACGCGAGTGCGTAATAAGCGCAGACCGTGTTTACTTTTAACACGCGTGTCGTGATAAGCCGTACTACCATTGGATTACACACTTGTAGTGTTTTTCCGCATTGGCGTGACTGGGGTCACCCCCAGTGCGGCAACACACACCAGATGTGTCAGCCAACATGAGAACTAGCTGCGCCCCGCGGTTTCATCCGCACGATGATGAAAAGTAGCATTTGTTAAATCCAGGGTGTCACCTACCTCCATACTAAATTTCATCAAAATTGGTTCAGCCGTCTGAGCGTGAAGAAGTTACAAACACGCTCACAAACTTATTCAGGCAAGCCCTCGGATATCTTATGTATTTGCACAACTTTTAGCATGGAAACGTTTACTGAAGTCATTGATACTTTTTATTAGCAGACAATTGCAATTACCACCTTTTATAGGAAGTGTAGATGTTTTTGATAATTGACTCACACTACACGCTTAGGAAGTACCAATTTCGTTTTCGTTCTTATCACGGTTTTATTTGTTCTAAATCACACCAGAAGCTCCTCAGCGTCGCAGGTAAAACAGTGGATTAGAAACACTGAATGGCTAATTAAATTTAAAATGAAAAATTGTTACGCTTATAAATATTTTTATTTAATGTGACTGTTCCGTGGTTACACGACCATATAATTCGATTATTTTAATAAAAATTAGAAATAGAAAAATAATATCAAAGACATCTTCATCGGAACTTTCAAGGAGTCATTAAACATGTTTCTATTAGATTAGAACTTTATCGAGTACAACATTTTATCAAATTCGCATCTTACAGGAACTGAGGCTCGGAAATAATGTACAACGACATAATACACATTGTCACAACATCTCTTACAAAAGCACAATTTAATAAGATTCCGTCAAACAAATTAAATAAAAGTTATATCAAATTGTCATACGAACAAAATAAACATTTGTCTATTATGTCTCAAATTATTATTACATAATTATAAATATAATCTACACAGAAAAATAATTAAGTAAATAAGGTTTTAACCACACAAGTTTTAATTGAACAAATCTACGTGTCTTCGACTGCATCATTTATTATGTTATAGACAGATAGTAAATTGTATTTTATTATGATTTTATATAAGTATACCCGAGTAACTGTTTCGTCTATGAACACAAATCGTGGTTAGCTTCTACGTAAAACATCCCACTAGTAAACAGTACAGCACAAGGGTTACATCATTTACTTTAGAAAACACTACCTTACAAAAGGTTCTCAGAAAAGTTGAGATAAAAATTTTCAAAGACAGAAACTGAGATCATAACCAAATTCCGGATCGAGTAACTAAAGCGAGACGGAATGTGAACTTTCCTGGTGTGAGACTTAGTTTGAATTCGGTTATAACCCGGTTATAATAGCAGGGCTTTTCAACCTGTGGACCGCACCTCCCTACGGAAGCGAAGATCAGAAAAAGGAAAAATGGCCTAGGCAGAATCGCATGTTCAATAAAAAAATCTTTTGCCGCAAATGCCAGCCACTAACTCACTCATCCAATCGTTAATAACATGAAGTTTAATCCAGGGTGATAAAACAAAGGTTGATAAACTCTGCTACAAACTGCAGAAATGAAAAAAAAAACCGATAGTGAATAGGCGACGTGCTATGATTACATCTAATTGTTTGTTGGGTCTCCTGTGTCGGTGTGTGTGTGAAAGCAGAGCTCGGTTCGTCCGCCAAGGTTCGCCTTACTGCACGCAGCAGTTGTTCTTCTGTCCGTTCTTCTTGAGACGCGACTTTGGCCGGTACTTCTCCAAATACGAGAGCTGCTTCGCGTTGATGGCACCGCGTCGCTGACTGGAATACATACAAAGTGTACATGTTACTCTGATGTAAAGCTAAAGCAAGCATTTGTACTAACAACGCTAATTAACTAGTATTTTTTTCATTAATAGTTTCACAAAACTGTACATAATATGTAACCTAACCTAACCTACAAAGACTTGCGTTACAGTATCAAATACAAAACAAACAACATGAAGTTCAAGGTACTCACTCTCGGATGGTTTCGACAGCCTCCTCGTACTTCATGCCGAGCTCGATGAGCGCGATGGCGACCATGACGGGCGCACGCCCCAGTCCTGCCACGCAATGCACCGCCACGCCTGCCTCCGGCTTGTTCTGGGCCCTGCGTAAATATTTTTAAATTACAAACGAGGCCACATGAGGTATTAACATTATATAAATTTACAATTAAAACCCCGCGTAGTTCCCGTTCTCGTGGGAATACAGGGATAAAACGTAGCCTATGTCACCCGGGGATAGTGTAGCTTCCCAACGGTGAATGAAACGGTTCAATACTAACAATCAATCAAATCTTTCCTCTTTATAATAGTAGGTATAGATTTGTTACACTTTACCCGTATTTGAGTAAATACGCTTGTATTTGACCGTCATACCGTCACCGTTAGGTTGTTAAAGATTTGATCTCCTATGAACGTGTAGTTGAATTACAAAATCCGCCATATTGGATAAAGATAAAGATAATTTATTTGTATACTGTGACGTCATAAATTGCAGTACAAAGAGGCAGTGTTAATAGAGATCTCATTTCTCAAAATACGATAAGTTGTTTAACACATATGTGACAATACATTTACCATACATAATTTTCTTGAATCCTATCCTTCCTTTTTGGAGTATAAACATTTGAAAGTCTAGACTTTCAACAGAACGGGAACTACGCGAGTGAAATCGTGAGGCGTCCGCTAGTGGATCTACCACCACGTCTCACCACGTCGTCACGTCACATATCGTAGACGACGTTCTGGCGAGAATGAGCCTTCATCCCCAGAGATATTCTTATGAGAAATAAATATCTTAAGCCATAGAAAGCTAGAAGATATAAAGCTATACTGAGATAATATCGCACTATAGCCTCTGTTGACAGGGAAGATACTAAATTGGGTAACAAGGAGCAACTTGTGGCAATTACTTGTCTCGCAGGATCTCGAACCAGTGGTCGACGACGTCCTGCGGCGGGAATGTGCCGTCGTCGTACGCCAAGTCGCGCACCTCGATGCCCTCGGCCTGCAGCGGCGCCGTGTCGTAGCTCGGCTCGCATACGCGCACCACGCAACACACATTCGCCTTACGAAGCTCCTGTTAAAATGGAAACAAAATTTATACGTCGTCTGTATGACGAATCTTTGCGTATATTCTGTTCTGTAGATATAGGTACAAATATAGGTACAATTATATTCGTCTCTGTTGTATGGTTGTCCAAATTGTATGATACGAAAACAAAATTTAAGGATTCTATTAGTTATTTGCTTTAAGATTAATTTAATGCCAAAATTTAAGCGTTAATGCGTATGTTATTTCTTTGCGCTGATTTCAAATGGTTTAGACAAAATATGGAATGTAGACTTATAGGCATTATTCATTCAGGAAAATATGTGTGAAACCGCAGAGCACAGGTAATCTCTACATAATATAAAACAAAGTCGCTTCCCGCCGTCTGTACGCTTTAATATTTTAAACTACGCGCTACGCAAGGTTTCCATCAATAGACAAAGTGATTCAAGAGGAATGTTTATACGTATAATACATACATATGCACCACATTATTATCTATATTGCACCAGTGCGAAACAGGAGCGCATCGTTAGTTTTTGTTTTTTTTCCTTCTAATGATGTATCTGTTTGTTGTTAGATACCTCATTGTTATTACAATCTAGCCTAGTTAAGGCTAATAAGTAATTTTAATATAACTTAAATTGCTAAGTAGAGTGCTCTACTTAGGATCGTTAGTGATGAAATAATGCGAAATCGCGCACCGATTATTCCGTTTCAAATTGCTTTCATAAAAATAATAGAATTTTACTTCGTAAGTTCGGTTTTTAGTCACAAGTTTTTTATGGGTTTATTTCACCGTGTGTGCAGTCAATTGGACCATAACGACGTTTCTCGTATCGCGGTCTTTTATTCACCCACACAATTTAATTTATTTGCGTGTGCAATAAATACGAATAACACAAGCATTTTATATAAGTTAGCATTTCGAGTAACTTTCTTAAAATAAACACAAACCCGTCCTCTGCAAAGTAGAAGATAATGAATAAGTAATTTAAGTACAAGCTTAGTAAGAATAAAACAAAAACAAATTACGACTTTCGCTCTCTTTGTTCTATAGGCAGTCTAGTTAATCTTGCGGAATACAATGAACCGTTCTCAAAGTCGGTTTATCTCTGTACGTTCTTATTTCTTTCAACCCACGCCCGAAATGATCTTTCTTTCGGCCCTTCTATTCGTGGCGGAATTGTTACTAAGGAGCACAATTGAAATTCCACGAATACGACTATCCTTGGAAGCTGTCAAGCTTTGTCGACTACCAATAGGTCAACTACCTCTATGTTACTCTAGGTCGAACTGTATATAAGCTATTGAGAAATTCTGAAAATTATTTATTTTTTGTTTGTCTAATGTAAGTCGACGGTGTGGCCAAGGATGGAGCACGCCGATCTAGAAGAAATCTATTCACTCTAGCCTTAAAAACGTCCAAATTGTAGTTAAATGTATGTAAAGGCGCGTTTAGAAGAGTTTATTGTTTGATTTATTTATCTATATGTTACTTATCCGCATCTGTGTGCGTACCAGAATCGTGTTGAAAATGTCCACTTCTTGAAATGTCTACCACGCGCACACAATCCACATCTCATATAATCTAATTATTTAAAGGTCGACAATACGGGATGTGTACTTTTAACAATAAATCATAATTCGTTTCGTTTTACCAGTAATAAGTATATACTGATTAATTTTAATTTAAATGTCTCATTCCTTAATACGCCATAATTTTGCACAAAGAAATATTTTACGTTGCGCCACATGCGCCGTAAGCCCTCGTATTATTTGTATGAGATTTAATTCAACTAGTTTAAATTACGTTAAGACATCGATTTAACGCCAGTATAGCAACTAGATCAAGGGCTGTCATAATTGATCCTTGACATCAAAACGTATTTTAGTCAATACTTCAAAACAATCGGAACAACCTTCGTAACCAAGAACCCAAGCTCTTACAATACTCGCAGCTGCATAAACTTCGAGTAACTTCCCCGCCCGTGTCCTATGTGACATTGAATAGAGGAAAACTACTCGAGAGTGGCCTCGCTTTGCCTGCATCCTTGGTTAGAGGTCATCTTCAATGAACACTCGTGGGCGAGTCTTCTATAAATATTACATTGCAGAAGTACTAAATGACCTTACAGGTTTCCCTCGAGTGCTAGCACATGGAATTAATTTATCACATGTGGATTATTGTGGATAGATAAGTACGACCTCTAACGCGGTATTTAACGTCGCAAAATATGGCAGTACATCATTTCAGCCGAAGGGCGTCCACTGCTGGACATAGGCCTCCCCCATTGACTCCAATAAAGACCGGTTGGAAGCGGCTCGCATCCAGCGCGTTCCTGCGGTCTTTACTAGGTCGTCTATCCACCATGTGGGTGGACGTCCGACGCTGCTCTTGCCGGTCCGTGGTCTCCACTCCAGAACTTTACAGCCCCATCGGCCATCAGTTCTGCGTGCTATGTGCCCTGCCCACTGTCACTTCAACTCGCTAACTCGTTGGGCCAACGGATGGCAGTACAAAATCTTATAAATAATTTCATACGGTTGATGGTCAATGGTCATCTTTTTTTATAACGACGATTGTGAAATTCAGAGAGATCTTTGAAATCGGTATATCGAAATAATGTGGCCTATTATACGTATAGCTTTTCAGCCTTTTTTTTAATAAACGTGTTACTGTAATATATGTATTTCGAATTCATTGATATGCAAGCGTGACATTTTCTGTAAGTCGGAGAATTTCCGCTGATTATTTAATGGAACACCGAAGATCTGGCCCAGAAAAGAAAGAGGGAAGGGACCTAAGCGTGTAAAACAATATAATTTTGACAAGCGAAATGTACCTGCAAGTAAGCCTGGATGGAGACGTCAGATGGTCGGTCGGTGATGAGGAAGCGCATCCCCTTGTACTCGATGAGCGAGGGCGCTGGCCTGATGTCCTTTTGCTTCATGGTGACTGCGGTGCTTCTCGGCCGATGGGCGAATGCGTCTCACTAGACGCACTGTTCACAACTGCCTCCGAGTACTGCCTCGTCCGTCACAGTCCAACAGACAAACTGTCACTCTATTTCCACACAACACACGACAGTTTCCTTGTTTTTTTTTTAAAAAGGGTCCAATTATATAATGGGAACTACACGCATCGGGGTCGCTTTCACCCGCTCGAGCGCATTCGTACACCGATAAACAAAAGTACCGAATGTGGAATAAGAAACAAAAGAAAATTATGCGAAACTCATAAGTTTTCTGGGTTCACTTCGGAAACTTGATGATATGCTTCGATCGAAGGGGGCGTCCGAATTCAAGGTAACTGAAACAGAGATAAGTAATAAAATTAGCGTGTGTTAAATTATGAACGGTTCGATTTGCGCGAGATATCATCTTGTTTACGTCAAACGCGGAGCAACGACTGAAGTGGAATAAAAAAAATAGGTATCTAAAAATAGGGAGAGAATACGGCGTTTCGGTCATGTGGACGTCTGGTTGTCTATGGACAGGCGGCGCAGAAGCGCGGTGTTTGCGCTGAACCAGAGCCAAGACGGCGTCACTGCCACTAATTATCGAGTTCACATCAACCTGCACTCTTTATAAGCATTGAAGTGATAACGCAGTTCGTAAACATCGGCGTCTCAACAACACAACCATTGTTACTCGGCACAGGTACCTGATTTTCGAGTTCACATGATGTAATGCATTAGGTAAACTATTCCACGCCGATATCGCGCTATCACGTTCTTGTCTTGGTCAGGAGCAGATAACGACTGATATTGCGGTTGAGGACCGAGTTCAGTTGAGACCCTTCTCTGATTTCAATATGGCGTCTGCGGGGACCACCACAGAAGATACATTAAATAAAGTGTGGTTAGATCGTCTATCTGATGTCCGTGTCAAAATGATGATGTTATGTAATAGGTTTTGTAGATAGAACATGCAACGTCTTCTATGTAACATTTATACCCAATTAAAATCTCTCGTTGCAAAGAACCAAGTTAACTTAGTAGTGTTCTAAAAATTTACTTGAGATTTATTTTGAACGGAAAGATGATAATCACCACGTTTACCATCTTTCTCTGATCACGCCATGGCTTAATGTCAGCTTAATCAGTCTAATGTCTTATCTGTTTACCACATAAATAACACTGACTTCATACTTTATGCAGAAAATGATATCGAAGAGTATAAAGACGTATTGCGACGTATACTAACAGCGCGTCGCAATTTCACACGCTATCCTGCGAGAACCGGATATTTTTCCGAGATAAACAGTATAATTTGGGATTAACCCAGGGATTACAAGTGAGTAATTTTTCGTATGTACGGTGAAGCTACAGCAGCCTAGTTGGTAGACTGACTGGCAATGTGGTTCTCTGTTCCAGTTCATCCAGGGCTCGGCACGCACATTTTTCTAAGTTATGTTCGTATTGCCGGTAGCTTCAACCGGCAAAGGAAAACATATGTGAGAGTTGTTATTCTTCTCGAAGGTATATGCAGTCTGTCATCCCGCACTTGCTTAAGTTAAACAGCCTTACCTAATTTGATGAGAAGAGCAGACCCCGCAGTGGTTTATAAAAATAGAGTTAATCCGGTATAAAGGAATGTTTATTATTTATTATGCGTTCTTCACGCTGCAGGTAATGTTGCGATTCGGAATGCAGACAGCTCATCGATTCGAACTAACACACCTACTTTATAACGCGATCGCATCTAATTTATATATGAGGAGTGATGATACCTGTGGATGGGTGTATGTCGAGTTGAGCGCGGGGCGCGTTGTGTCCAGCATGGGTCTGACTCCCTCCTCGCACGAAACGCCCTCTAGTTTATTTGTGTTGAGCCTGGCAGTACTCCGCGCTGTCCAAGCGGAACTCCATCAATGTCGCCACAAAAGGGATCTCCAGCTGAAACAAAATAAAACTGCTTTTAGAAACGGCAACAAACTTAACTAGGTACTATACGACTTCTGTTCTAAATTGTAAAGTGACATTTTTGAGTTGGAAATCGATCAAACGCAAACGTAGAGAAAAAAGTCAGTCAAAAAATTGTATGTTGTGCAACACAAACTAGCTCATTGACATGGTTGTTTTTTATTAATTCCTGTCGCGTAGTGATTTGTGGAAAACATAAGATCTTTGCCCAGCGATAAAAAAGTGTGGGTTATAAAAACAATGCAAGTCTTAGGTCCAGATGAGAACAAAAAATGCACTGAGCATTTTGACCGCTGTTGTTATTTTCAACGTCGAAACGAAAGTATGCTAAGTATACAATCAAAGTGACTTATCATGAGAAAATATCAGCCAGTTGTTTACATTCCGCATCTATATTTATCTAGTTCTCATTGTTTGTACGTGCGTCGTATATTTCTCTAATACATGTGTTTAATGATGATTATTTCTATCAACAGAAATAATCGTTAACCTCAAATATTTATAAAGAGCTAAGTGATATTTATGTAGGATAACAACGCGTTATCGACTGTTATCGCGATTGTCTCCGTGGTATAAATGACGTTTTTGCGGGATTAATCGATCCCCGCAGGATAAGGACAAGTTCATGGAAGTCACTTACGCAACAATGCTGTTAAATGCTAATCATAAAGTTCCTGAAGTACTGTGTATCGCGGCATTTGTTTATCACGAACGTGATCCCCGAATACAGAGCACTGAGAACAATGTATATAATTTGGTCCACCCTCCAAAACACTGACATGTTTCGCGAGAACTGGCTTTATTTTAGGTTGGAAAACAATATTTAAACAGAATTTATACAGAGAATCAACACGGGGGAAACGAGGGCGTCGCGACGCGGACTCGATACGAAAGTGCGGCGCAGGAGCTCTTGGCAGCGGGCGAACGAGTCTCGAGCGCGTGGGATTCGCAAAGATACGTCATGGTGTTTACATTTCGCTTACCTACAGTCTTTTATAGGTGTGACGCAAAACATTGCCACTAATTAGAAGCACATAATTGCTAGCTCAGTAGACAATATTCCTCAGGTAGAGCAAGAGCAGGAAATATTTTGAAATGTTTGCTTTATTTCCTCCTAATTGTACCAACGAGACAACAGTCAGACTTGGGTAGAGGCCAAAAAGAATACCTACTAAATTGCGAATTCGATATTAAGTTTGTACGTAAATTTTTTACTCGATAGAAGAAAACGCGACGGTTTTGTCGGTTTTAATAAATAATGAGTTTTATCTGCGTAATTGTGACTGGATTTCTAATCTGATGAATTCATATCTGAACAAAGAAGAATGGAGCATTCCACGTGAACGCATCTCAAATTCACATGACAGAAAAACAGAAGTCAATGAACGCGGTAAAAATTCTGAGTTCACACTGCAAATGGAGAAAATGTGGAGAAGATATAATATAATATAACTCTATTGTTCACTAAACATAACTACATTAATTATAACATACAAAACTTTAAAAAGAGAAAGAATAAAATAATAAGAAAACAAAAACAACATTTCCTACACATAGAAGATAAAAAGAGGAAAACTTGTCCAAAACATGCGACGAGACAGTCGATAAACTTTGAGCAAACTATACACGTGTGCAACAATATGCAGACGACCCAGACAACTGTATACCGTCTGGATCCTGCGAATCGTGCAACAAATCGACCAGTTACAAGGGGAGACTGAAGAAAGGAATAAGCAGTAATGGAAGTTAAAGCAAACAATGCTCCATTACTTTAAGGGCATGAGGATACCTGTGCGGATGTTATTCATCTATCAATAGCGTTGGCAACGTCCCGCTATGGAATTCAATAGACAAAGACGTATTTACAAGTCAACAAACGTCAGTTTATACATGAAGGCGACACGTGGTCACAAACGAGGGCAAAGGACGGTCGACCACAAACCTTCACACAATAGTACAATAATCTTACAATTCTACGAAAATTACCCACCGACTAATGGTAACAAAACTAACACTATTGTATTTTTTAAAGTCACGAACTACGCTTATAATAGAAACAACAATAGCAAAACTAAAAACCAGTCAAGCACAAAAGAAACAGCAACCAATAACCGAAGATCAGTAAAGTCATAAGCAAAATATATATATGCAGACATGGATTATGTTGTAGTTGTTGACAGTACATAAGACAATGAAGGCAAACCAAGTACAATAAGGTAGTCAGTACTGTTCTATCACGGAAACTGGGCGAGGTCGACAGGCGGGGACAGGCATGCAACTGGAACTGCTATTATTGCGAATGATTCTAGGAAAACAAGCTTTTGATGAGTTTTGTGTTGTTGGAAAATAAAAACATTACTCGTAATAGTGAAAGAATGAATTGAAAGAAACAATTGCCAGGAAGTTATTTAAATATAACATTTGCATACTTTAGACTATTCCTCACGATGTTACTTAATATAGCAGAAACCAAATCTTATCTTTTGGGATTATCAATGACTGATGCCTTCATCACGATTCACGACTGAAGTGTGTGATAGTTCACTTACTTGATAACTGCATTGAAGGTTAAAATGACGAATTTATATAATTATCGGAGCAACTTAAATCTCTGGGATGTTTGTTCTTCGTGAATGTATCATTTATAGAGGTCGCGTCATACTTTTATTTTTTCTGATGTTGTTGACACGTATTTAGGTTGTGTGAATGTATGATTCATTTAATCAAACATCATTGTTTGTAAAGTCTTATAATGTTTTGTGAACGTGATACCTTTAATCGTTCGTGCCACGATATAATACACAAGACATAAATTATAACTATACACAATTACATGCTAGAAACTACGTACATGATTTAACGTTTTTTTAGATTTAGATAGACAAAAAAAATATTATTTGTAAAATTTATGTATATATCACAATAATCTAGGAAGCAATAACAATACCAACAATTACTACTGCCAAAAATTTCAAAAGATGAGGTCACTTGTTACTATTTATATAAACAAACCGTAGCGATACAAACAAGTAAATTCAAATATAGGTGCCGTTCACTGAAATCAAACAGTAATTGAAATATTAGTTAGTATTCACAGCTAGGACAAAAACTAGAGAATTAAATATGATCTTCTAAAGCGACATATAAATTATGCAGATCACTAGCGCCGGGTGTTTATACGTGAAGCCGTGACATTGGCAATGATATAAGGTGGTTATTGATACTAGATCAAATGTGTAATGTGGCTCACAAAAACGTTGGTTCTAGAAATCTCCTGCAGAATTTGATTTTGACGTATTAAAGATTTTTAATACATAATAATGACAATACATTTATTTTAAAAAATGGACAATTTTTAAATTAAAATAAGTAATTTAGAATTACATAGGATTACGATTATACCAGTCACAATTTTTTTTTTGCTAGGAACATCGAAATTGATTTGTTACTTTCTGATGACTTGGGCAAATAAGAAAGTATCTGTGAATTACATTAAGCCACAAAATACGTACCTACTAGCTACCTATACAGCAAGTTAATTAAACGTATCAGAGCCTCAATTAATTAATTTTTGATAACCAACTGGCGTGACTATCTATGATCAGCATTTAAACGAAATTCTGAGTGATATCAACAGTTACGATGAAACTAAGTTATGTTTCAAATAACTTTCTGTAACATTTATGGTTATACTCGTATGTAATTTATTCATAAACAGTAAGTTGCCATGAAAGTAGATGAGACCTCGTTCAACCATTTACGAACGACTAGCCAAGACAATAAATGAGATAGGAAACAACATTATTGTAATTGGACGTCAGCTTATAAGTGTTCGATCAGACGAGGTACAATTTTTTTTTTTTTTTTTTTTATGGTTGACAGACTAGTTGTTTGACCAGAGCTCACCTGATGTTAGGTGAAGGTGTGGTCGAAGATGGTAAAGCACACCTAGCCTGGAATGGAACTGGCTCTCAAGTGAGGCTGCCGGAACACACTGTTAGATGCTTGGCGGCAGATTTTCAACTTGAGGGTGGTAGCTAGCCAGCCGAGTACTAGAAAGTACCCTACCACCATGCTATGGTTTCCTCACGATGTTTTCCTTCACCGGCAGCTCAAGCTCATTGTTGGGGTTTGAACCCACGCCCTTCGGCATGCGAACCTACCGCGCTAACCACTGAGCTATCATCGCTACAAAATTGCCCCATAATGCATGGTTACGTGGAAAATCTGTAAACTACCAGCGAGTGCAACAAAATTTACGATAAAGGCATTTCAATACTTTCTAATATTTATATGTTTCTTTACAAATTGTAAAAAAGGATGAAATATTTATGGTAACTTCGACTGTGCAGGCTTCAAAGTAAGTGAGGCGTGACCAATGATCCGTGCTAAAAGGTTTGTACTCCTAACTACAAACTGACACTTGTTGATTCTAGTATAATGGGATCAAGATGATAAAAGAAAGAAACAATAAAAAACCGATTGCATTGACGTGATAACATATGCAACAGATGCAAATTTACCTGATGACCTATTTTAACCATATCCAGTAAAAACAAATATCAAATGACGTTTGGTCCCTCCCTCGACACAGTATTAGTTTAGTCACACTCGCACTTCTTTCGAGAATTCTTTTAAAACGGGACACCGACGTTATGATGACACAGAAACACCACTTACATTTGTCCAGCGCGGCTGGTCTAAAAACGGCGGTAGAGGAACACAAAATAAAGTTAATGAACCGGTAGGTAAGGAACTAACTGAAACGATCGAGCACACGCAACAGAAGCTGCCGTTGTAGACAGAGTTAGAGGTTAGGCGTTTACATCGCAGCGGGTCGACACGGTCCGTGCCGCGGTCGCGCAGAGACTGGCGCGGCGCTCCGCCTGCACGGCCTTCCGCGACGTCATGCCGCCATCGCGCCCGCCGTGCTGCCGGGGCGTTGGCGTCATTTGCCAGACATACGCCATATACCGCTGGCACAACTACGCACACCCGAAAAACCATTCTACAACATTATTCTTCAACTTTTTATACTGCGCCGCATGAGCAAAATAAAATAAACTCCAGAATTACAGCGGATAAACATAGACAAACAAATTTTAATCAAAAAGCAACTACATACTTAACCATCTTATTGTTTTAAGAATTTCAGGGAAGACCACCATCAATTAGGCTTATCATTGGCAGCGGAAGCAAGAAATAAGTAAGGTAGTCAAAATAAACTTCGCTAATGATTCTGTCTGTATGAATTTGATATGACGATGAGGCCACAACACGGTAATTTCAATATTATAACAAAGTAGTAGGCACGAGACAAATTATCAACAGAACCGGAGATCATTTAGCAGTAAGACAGTATATTTTGTGAAAACAATATTGAATTTCCTAAACGTGTTGGTTAGGCTGATAGAAACGAGAGCACAGTAGGTATCAACCGCAAATATTTAGCCTGTCATATACCTACTTATAATATATGTCATTCATAAAATAAAAGAAAAGAAAGAACTATAGTCTTCAATCTTCTCAATTATAAAAGACAAAACTCCCTAAAAGAAAAATTTTTGTTTACATATTTCTTATAACATTTAAATATGTAGCATGTTTCGATAAACACCTAAGTTGTATTAATCACTTAACAAGTCCAAGTTTTCAAGTGACAGTGGTGCCCTTGCAATTAACGTTCACAATGGCCTTCACGGAAAGGCCTGGGACAAAAATAGACCCACCCACAGGTAGGGGGAAATTTTCAAGACCATTGGACATGGCAAATTGAGCGACATAAGTGGTGTACAATATAAAAGCGTCTGAATGTGGGACACTTGGATCATTTCGCAGGTATAAGGGGTATCCATAAGATACATAAATAAAGATAAACCTTATCATAGAGTAATATCATTTTCGTGTATGAAAATAGAAATAAAGGTTTCAGAAGTAGGTATGTTTTTAAAATATATAAATACATATACAGAAGACTAGAAATATTGTTGATGAAGGCGTAATAGATTGATAAATAACGAGCGCGGAGGAATCAGAAGAGTCAGCTTAGAAGAATTACAATGACATTGGAATAGCCATACCAGCTTGTCAAGTCTTGAAACGTTAATGTCGATTGCTACGTGTACAATTCAAATACAAACAGGGAGCCTAGTTGAGGAACGGAACTTTTAAAGATGTAATGAGATATTTTAGTCATTTACATCTAAGGGACACTAAAACAGGGACTGAGCATAACATAACATTATTAGACGTAGATCACGACTTTTTGCACGTGGTAATTCATAGAATCCATGAGGCACATGTGTTAACAGTTCAATCCACGTGCATAAATAACAATATACTATTGTAGGGTGTACCTCCCGGCCTCCCACGATAAAACGTGTTTTGATGGAAACCGGGTAAAAACAGAATAACAACGTCTAAAGTTTGTGTAAACACGTTGTTGATAACTAAATTTCTGTTAATGCCTACGCCGAATATGAAAATACTTTTTATTCATCTCGTACACAAAATAAAACTACGTAACAAGATTCAATAAGAAAATTAAAAGAAACAGTAATTTATAGTCAGTGTCACTCGGGATGATCTAAGGATTCTAACATTACCCCCAAACAACCAAGTATATTCAGGCGCTTAAAAATTAAGACGGAATAAAATCACATACATATATGTACAATTGTACATACGACGTACCCTGAAATTGTATGGTTGCGTTTTATTGTGAAATGATATTATTATCGTTAGCCCTCAACCAGCATCACTCATAACGTGCTATCCATAGAACAAAGTTACATCTGCAAAAATTCCACTCTACAGGAGAGCAGTTTAAATACAATTTTACTCTAACATCTGTCTTAATTACACTGGAGAAAGAATTTTGGTCTGCCTTTTAGGTTTGAGTAACTCTAGTGCAATTAAGACAGAAGGTAGAGCAAAATTCTTTCCTAAAAACCTACTGTCCTGTTATGTTAAGTTTTTGCAGATGTAACTTTGATCTAGGGATATGTCGATAAATGTATTTGTTTTTTTATGTACACTCAATTAAACGTATAAAAACGAATTTCGGTGAACATGAGTCTTAGTTGACAACACTACATCAGAAGAGACAGCATGTAGTGAACTAATAGTTGGCAGAATAAAGCAACTACTATATTGTTCTATTGCCGGATCAATCAGCTTAATTTGTGTGCTGAAATCGCTGATCTATTTTTAACTCAAGGCCTCTCTAACAAATGCATAGCAACATACCTACTCAGAAGACAGACGCATGTTTTCATTGCAGTTCTGATTTCTAGAATCACCGATGAAGTCTGATAACAAACCTAAGCGAGCTTAAGATAAAGTCCATATCATGGATATAGTATTACTTAGGTCGTCCAAAAATTGTTTTTATCGATATCGATAAATATGGACAAGTGTGTAGAGCAAGTTTGTAAATCCGATAGATTAACATGTTTAAAGTAATCGATACTTTATATCAAGTATTTATGGGCTGAATCCATTCGAATGCTTCTAGAGGAATACAGTTTGCTGAACATACCTATTCCAATAGTGAACGTATTCGTTTATTGAACTATGGAAGGGATCATCGCTGCAAATCAACTTTCACAACGCCAATACTGTCCCATCAACTCCGCCACCTCCAGAAGTATAATCATGGTAACGAATCCAGAAAGGTCGGGGAAAGCGATCAATCGATAGCCAACCTCATTTTTGCTCAATGAATAATTCAAACTCTCTTTAATAGGTTTTTATGAGACAACGCTTCAATGTGAAAGAGCATGACCTTTATAAGTTTTTTTTTTTTTAATGTTTGATAGGCTAGGTGTTTGACCACAGCTCACCTGATGTCAAGTGAAGGTGTGGCCGAAGATGGTAAAGCACACCTAGCCTGGAATGCAACTGGCTCTCAAGTGAGGCTGCCGGAACACACCGTTAGATGCTTGGCGGCAGATTTTCAACTTGAGGGTGGTAGCTATATTATGGTCTATTAAATTTCAGGAAGAAGCCGTCATTTACGTACGATTAATGTGCGTTCTTATGGTAAATTCAGGTAATAACTCGGTACCGGTTACGGCGGACCACGAAGTTGACGTGACTGACATTTAGCAAGCCAGGCACTAAATGCTGGAAGGTCACGCACTGAGTGCTGCTTGCATGACATTTCTAATCGTGATTTATTTGCAATACAGAAAAGGTTCTGTAATAGATATGCTATTTTCTGATTTACAACGAATCTAGTGGAATGGAAGCACTAGTAGATTTTTGTTACAACAGTGCGATGGTCATACTGGAGTCATCAGCCGCGAGTCCAGCCCAAAAAACATTAGAATTTTTATCGAAAAATTGCAGAATATACCCTTTCTTATTCCTTGGAAGTTATTGTACATACCATAATAATAGAAAAGGATGTAACGATGATAGCTCAGTGGTTAGCGCGGTCAGTTCAGACACCCGAGGGCCTAGGCTTAAACACCAACAATAAGCTTGAGCTGCTGGTGAGGAAAAATATCGTGAGGAAATCATAGCGTGGTGGTATGGTAGGGTACTCTTTAGTACCTGGCAGCTAGCTACCACTCTCAAGTTGAAAATCTGCCGCGAAGCACGTAACGATGTGTTTCGGCAGCCTCACTTGTAAGCCAGTTCTATAACAGGCTAGGTGAACTATACCATCTTCGACCACACCGTCACTTAACATCAGATGAGCTGTGATTAAACACTTAACCTGTCAATGGCATTATTTATGTCTATTAAGTCTCGAAGTGTCTTTTCGATATAGACCTCTGTCTATTGATAACTCTCTAGATCAAACGACGGGATATATGACATGACTGTGTGAGCCAATTTACCTGAACGCGAAGTCAGTAGGATGACCGCTGCACCGATGTGGGTATAGTGTAAGGAAAACGGGTCACGACCCACTTCCTGGGATCGATACGAGGTCATCGACTCTCCGCGTTCCGAAACCCGTGTCTGTTACCATCAGGGATTGAGAACTCACTACCTCACTACCCTGAACTTTCTAAAGTCCCAGAGCTGTGGTAGCGCACGCAACCGTAATATAAGTTCGTTTATGGAAATGAAATTGTTTTCAAGTTTATGAGCGAACTGGCGAATATCTAGCTGCTCGTGAATGACAAACAGCAATTTTTTATCGGCGGGTTGCATCTCGATATTAATCTTAGAAAGGGCAATTACTTCAACGTTCGTACCATTCGCGAATTTCACGGGCGAAATATGAACGAAAACAATTTAAATAGTAACTTTTTATTGAATTAGACGCAATATTATTGGAGCTGTTTAAAATTTTGAAATGAATTCTGTCATAAAAAATCTTAAATGTATATAGACAGGCATTTTAATTTACTTATATATATACGTATATAACGGTGGGAGGCGAAGACGAATTGAACTCGATAATACGTGAACTCGATGTTGTTGAACTTTGATAGTAAAAGGTATGCATCATACAATAATATAAATCATAGAACAAATTACATGTTATTGTGCGTATCATGAATTGAGTACAAAGGAAGTGATAATTGATACATTGCGAATAAATTAATAAACATTGTCCATAGATTATTATTTATCAGGTAACAAACTAGTTGAACATACATACCTAAATGAAAAAGAATTCAATGGTTATGAGAAAACAATACGAATATTTCCATACAAATCTAGCATAATAATATGAAACATATAATTCCAGATTCCGTTATCATTTGATACAATCAAAACTTTGTAAGTTATCTGCGAGGAATTTTAGTTGATAATAGAGCCAATAAAGGAGATACGATAGTCGTTGTAAATGAAACAATCGCTTTGCTGATCAATATCATTTACGGCACCTGATAAAGAAATCAAAACGCACATCGCGCGTCGGTTATAAATTGGAATATAGTCAGATTGCTATCTCAAATATTACGATAAACTGACATTGAAGGTATTAAACACTGTCAAATATGAGCAAAAGCCTTTAAATAAATAAAATACCGGTATTAGTATTTGCCGGATTTGGCTTCGAATATTCCGATAGCAATGATAGCTTTCGAGATGCAAATACATAGTAAGGGAACAAGGGTGGGTGCTACGTAGGTGAGTGACGTCATCGTTGTGACGTACTGCGCATGACGTCACGCGCATTCGCCTCCGCTCGTCTTCGCAGAATCTAGACTGACTGAATCAGTACCAGAATAGTCGAAATCAATAATGTTCGAGACAAATAGGGTGGAATTTACGTAACCGGTGTCACCTTTACTATAACTCGGCCCTTGCGTGATAAAATAGATTTTATTTCCGGCATGAACATTAATAATAATAGTTATATAATAAGTGTATGTAGTTCCTGTAGACACAACACAACAGATATTATCCCCAATCATTAAAATTTATTAAATTTGATCATAGAAGTATAATAATAAAGTTTGTATAAATAAACACGTAATTTGATTTGACTGTAGTTTGAATCGATAGAAATTTCAATTAAAGATGAAACTAGAAACGTGATTTTATAGACCTGCTAAAAGATTAAATTATTAAAAACATCGAATGTTACATTTTATTTTTTAGAACTTCGTAAAACAGAATTGGGCTTAGTTTTTTGTATTGTGACACAAATCTCAAAAATCGAAGTTATCGTATTGCAAAGCGATCCTGAACGCAGCCGAATGGCTGTCTCATCGTGCCATCAAAGCGACCTGGCTCAGTGACCCGGTTGCAGTCTCTGCCTACCGGTCTGACCTGCTTACCTGTAATGTACTAACTGACATCAATAGATTATCTTATAAAGCCAACAGCCCACATTCAACGGCGCCGCCTATGCGCGTCAAATTCGATTCGATAAACTAATTAATTAATAAGCGTAAGCGTATGAAAATGTTTCACACCTACGGGTTTTGTAGAAGTAGATATTGGCTCTAAAACAGCATGTAAAGATTCCCCTTACATACTGGTGTAATAAGTGTTCTTACCTACTAGCTCCATTCAAAACCCTGGTTATCATGACGATAATAATGAGATTGTAATAAATTAGGATCCAACTCCATTTTTTTTATTATTATTATACGCTCCACAGACGCTGGGGTCCGTGACCTTTGTCAACTTTAGTTACAAAATTTTTTTTTTTTTTACAATTTTACATTACAAAAAGAGGAGAGGTTAGTAGGATCTTAATCTAAGGTTAAAGTAGGTACTAGATTGTGTGTATACCGCGAGCAGACCAGCGACCCGCAAGCAGCACCCGATCACGAGTATGACGCATGTGCCAGCCATCGCCCTCCTCAACCATATCTGAGGGAAGAGAGCGACCCGACACACGACGCCGCCGCAAGAAGGAGCCTTCGATGGTGAGCATGAATGCTCGAGGCATACACACAATCCTTATTTCTATTTACATGAGTTTTCGTTTGAAATCGCCTCCTCCCGACTCAAGGCCTCCAACTCCATTTCTAACCAACAGTTATGACAGAAAGCTCGATCACGAAGCTTGGGAAAGGCCAGCACAAATTAGCGCCAACCATCTGGCTAGCATCTGCTATTCCGAGTAAATGTAATTCTAAACAGCTTTGGAAACCAATGTGTGCTGCAAATCAAAGTCAGGCAGATACATGCCCCATTTAATAATAAGTGAGCTTTGTACAAAGTTTGACTAGGTAGCCTCTAAATAGCCGAGAAAATTGTGATCGATTGGCGTTGAAATTTGTTTCAAAGGTAACATAAAAAGGACGGAAATAATTTACTCGGTACTTTCGGTAGTAGATTTCCTTAGCAGGATGTCGTCTAGGTAGGTACCACCGCAGTACGGGATATTCTGCCGCCAAGCAGTAGTGTGTAATCTTTACTGTGTTCCGGTTTGAAGGGTAGGTACTGCAGCTAGCGAAATTACTGGGCTGTTGAGACTAACCATCGAAAGTCTCAAAGTAGTGAGCGCCAAAGCAGCGATGCCCCGAACTTTGTTTTGCTACTCAAAGTTCTGTGTATTGCTACAATGGTCATGGATAAGCGTTATCTCTTAACACAAAAAGCCAAGACAGCCAAGAAGCAAAACCGAACATGGTCGATATTCCAAAGACTCGAACTAAACGGTTCGACTCAACCTTCATTGTACGAACCGTTAAACAATGTAATTTGCAGACCGAGTGGGTGTTACCTGATGAGATAAAATCTGGATGCCTTACAAGGCGCGAGTGAATCGGTTTCTTCTAGGCGAGCGTGCTCCACTGTAGACCGCAATTTCGCTTAACATCAGGCGAGTTGGCGGTTAAATACTGTGATTTAAAAAAAAACTATCGACTTTATACTATGAACCAAAAATCCCCAATATGCTGCTTTAATAGTTGCTGAATAAGGTCAAAACCGGACTAGGATATATCAATTGCGCGTATCACATTCCGTGCGTGCGACGAAGGGACGTGTCTCGGGTGCGTCGCCCTTCTAAAGCCCTCGGCTTGGAGGAACCTAGAGCAACGACCCGATCCCTTGCTGAATAGCCGCTTTTATACATCTATACAATATAAGCTCTCCCCGTTCGCCTCGCGTCGGGCGGTGGCTAATGGCCACGCCATTTAACAACTTTTCGTTGAGTCTGAGTGGCGCTCTCCGGAAATTCCGAGATCGTTTACTACGCCGCTTCAGACAACAGCTAAAATTAATGCCACGAATTCCATAAAGTTTATAATAAAACAAGTATAGGCACGTGAAATGGCGCCATAAATTACTCACTTGGAGATCTATTGACACAGTATTTGCTTACCCATTAGCGTGTATTATAAACGTATTAAATATATGCACCAAGATTCCAAGTGCTCGGTACTAAATAGCCAAACAGTTTGTTTGCTTAATTTTACTGCTTCCATAAAGATAAAAGCGGCGAGAATAAAATGCGGGGCGAAAACAGGATGATTAATGATCATGATGAAACGTAGGATCCGCCAATGGATGCTGACACTGGTTGCAAATCATTATCAAGAACATTTATAAGATGAGAGACAAAGGTCGACGATTGAAAGGTTCAATCATCACTTTTCTACTAAAGATTTTCCATACATTTTTATGAATGACAACAATGTCGAAAAACAACTGCGACGGAATATCATCGATTGACGCGTGGATGACGTCATTGGTTCTATTAAAGTAGCCGCTATCTATGAATCTGTTAAAATGGCGAACAGCCGGCGGCGGCGGCGCCACGGTTTCGCGTGCGAACCGCTTCCCGTGCGAGTCTGTGGTAACGGTCGTGCGCGGGCGCAGGTTCAACACTCTCTAGCGAAGGTCGGGTCATCGCCCCATCCAGGGTAATATCCAGCTGACTAGTCAAATAACTAAACGACGAGAAACACGAAGCGAAAACCGCTTGCTATTATATGTACTTCTTCTCGAGCGTTACTATATTTTCATGTAGCATTGTAATGCTGCACACATTAAAAGCAGCGGCAGAACAAATTTAAATCTTAGCGGGCAACAAATCGACAGGGATACTTACGTGGTATGGTGGTAAGAGTATCTAATAATAGATTTATTCCTAAAGTGACGTCCCATGACCGAGACGATGCCATACAATGTTACAATCTACCAGTCACTGTAGTTATTATTGGATCATCACCATCTTTATTTGACTGTACAGTCTCGTTTTTGCCGTCTCGCCCTAAAACCCGCTCGGATATAAAACGCTGCCTAATGGAGAACTTAACAGCAATTTTGTATCATAATTAGTAAATGCTAACCTAGTGGAGCTTGCTGATAATTTTCGGATGATAAAAGTTTATACGGTTTATACAACAGCAGTTTGTCGGTACCTTTGTAATATAAGCTTAAGACATTGATAAAAAATATGTAAAAAAGCTGTAGTGGAGTCTAGGATGAAGCATGTAAACCTAGAAGAAACTTCTGTACCCTGCATCAGAAAAAGGGGGTTGACGAATGCCCTATTGTGCCTTTAGAGGAACACAGACTTAGGTAGAGTTGCACAATCTCACAGTCTGAATAATAAATGTGAAATAAAAATGCTCTGTGCTATATCTACCTCGTCCGAATGACGTTTTGGTCACCTTTGTTTGAATTTCCGGTAGTAAAATGGGGCAGATGGAATCAAAATGTGTAAACGTAGGCAAACTTGGCAATAACAGTTTCAGAAATTACACAACGAATAATAGGCACGGTGATTTTATGATTTTACACGTGCACACCGCTAACAATGACTAGGTACTCTATTCAGCTTATATTTCAGTGTGTAGCGATAAACCAGATTATGCAACCATGACGCAATTCAGTTCCTCTGCTTTCATTGCAGGAAATTTTTGATAAAACTATGACCTAGACTTGGTACGTGTAACGTGGAACGCAAGTTGCGACGTCTGAGGGTCCAATTTGGACCCAAAACTTTAATTATTTCACTCGTTTACATCACTATTTCTCAATTCTTGCTAATAATGCATGATAAACAAAAATGAGTAGCAGAGCTAATTAACAAAGTATAGATATCTCCATGTGACAAATTTGTCAATAATTCTCGCTACTTACGTACACGTAGCTGTACTATTTAAAACACCATGCGGGAGCCAAAATACAAAAAAAAAACTTGTGTAACAATTAATAACACCCATTTGTCTAAAATACCTCTTTACAATTAAAAATGCACTTTACTTTTCGTCGAAAGTACATTTAATAATACCTATCAAAAATGTTTCCTAAAAGGTACCCAAACAGTATTTGAATATTATATATAATTTATATTAAGTACTATATAGCCCAATCATTATTTAAAATGCTGGTTGCCGACAAGCAAGTTGGTGGTGAAACGCGGCCTTGTTCGCAATAAAAACGGGATCAGCTATTTTCACAAATCTCCTTAAACTTTACAATAATTCAGGTAAAAATGTTTAAAGGAATTATTAAATTTATCAATAGCAGGTAGAGTATTTTTTCTTTGAAGCCAGTGTCGACGCTATAGACATCGCTTTGTTTGTAAATACTGCTCTATCATGTGTGAAAACAGAATTTCTAGGAAATAACACTGTTTTTATTGTGAAGTCGAAGTAGGTAACAGAGAAAGTTCCCTTCGGAAATTATTCTATTTTTGTTCTGATGTCAAGGTTATGTACCTGACATAGAAAGGTATGTAAGAAGTTTCTTTCGGACTTTAGGAGTTAAAACTTTTTTGCTTTGTCAAAATATTGCAAATATTTTTGTGTAAAGAATTTTGCATCATGTTATTTTAAAACAAGTTATAGACGCTGTAACTGACCTAAACTTACTAAAAATGTTACTACCACTGCAATGAATAGACTAAGGCAATAATACTTATGTGAGTATGTAAGAACGTGCATAATATTAAAAAAATAGTTAAAAAAACTTATTATACTATAAACAATAGTTTAACAATAAGAAATGATACTTATACTGTAGCTTGACAATATGACAAAACAATATTTAACAAAGAGAAAGAAACAAAAGTTAACAATAACAAAAGAAAAGATACTCTATCTGCTATTGATTGATTTTTTTTATAATTCCCTTGAAAATGTTTACCTGACTTGTTAAGGTTGTGAGATTGGTGAAAATTGCTGATCCCTTTTTTATTGTGTCTATCAATTTGCCTGTTGTTATGAAACATCTTAAATAATGATAAATGATATTTAAATTACGGGTAGTAATATTATGTACCTAGTTACTTAATACAGTAATAAGTTAGGCCCTACAAGATAATCATGAATTTGAAAATGACTAATAAAATAAAGTAACTTTTAGAACAATGTGCTACCATAACAATAGTAATAGGTTGAAATAGGTTTCTTCTAGGTAAGCGTGCTCCATCTTAGACAATACTACTGTTTAACATCAGGTAGAGTGTGGTCAAACGCAAACCTATTTTGAATTAAAAAAAAAAGTAATCTTAATGGTCATTTTTTTATATACGAATAAAATTCCATTCCATTAGGAATTGGAAAGTGGGCATTGGGCATTGGGAATTTGAAGTGGGAATTGAAAAGTGGGCAGTGGGCATTGGTAATTGGAAAGTCGGAAGTGGGCAATGGGAATTTGAAGTGGGAAGTGGGCATTGGGCATTGGGAATTTGGAAGTGGGAAGTGGGCAATGGGAATTTGAAGTGGGAATTGGAAAGTGGGCAGTGGGCATTGGTAATTGGAAAGTGGGCAATGGGAATTTGAAGTGGGAAGTGGGAATTGAAAAGTGGGCAGTGGGCATTGGGAATTGGAAAGTGGGCATTGGGAATTTGAAGTGGGACTTGGGAAGTGGGAATTGGAAAGTGGGCAGTGGGCATTGAAAAGTGGGAAGTGGGCATTGGGAATTGGAAAGTGGGCATTGGGAATTTGAAAGTGGGAAGTGGGCAATGGGAATTTGAAGTGGGAATTGAAAAGTGGGCAGTGGGCATTGGTAATTGGAAAGTGGGAAGTGGGCAATGGTAATTTGAAGTGGGAAGTGGGAATTGAAAAGTGGGCAGTGGGCATTGGGAATTGGAAAGTGGGCATTGGGCATTGGGAATTTGAAGTGGGACTTGGGAAGTGGGAATTGGAAAGTGGGCAGTGGGCATTGAAAAGTGGGAAGTGGGCATTGGGAATTGAGAAGTGGGAAAGAAGTGGGAAGTGGGTGGTTGTGAGTTGGGAAGTGGTGGTTTCCCTTGGCTTGCTTTTGCGATGGGCCTATTTTATAATATGATTACCGATCATTTTATTTCTAATAATTTAAACATATGGCATAATAAACCATATGGCATAATAATTTAAATATATGGCATAATAAATGGGAAAGTTGATATGTGTGTAACTCCATAAAAGAAGGTGCACTGCACTTAGCATGTCTTTTTGTTATAAAAAAAAATCATTTATTTATTAATCCCTAGCTCATGCAAACAATGAAAATATACAACTCTGACTATAATAGACCACTATAACTATTATATCTAAATGTGAGAACCTTTAGCTCAACATTTGTGTAAAGACATTCAATCAGATCAGATTTCCTATAACTACAAGATACTGTAACCTTAGATGCCCATGTTTCAAAAGTGTTCTATATCAAAGACTGTGCATATTTATTTATTTCAGATACAAAATCTATTTATACAATTTTTAAACATAAAATAACAAAAAAAAAATTACATTAAAAATGTCAATATGATTAAATCATATGAAAATTAATACAAAGTCAAGAAAATTACAAAATATGTCAAGTTATTTAACTTGACATTTGTCAAAATAACTAGTCACTCATGCTCTGCCCCTGCTCACCCAAACACTCCCAGCGTAAGACTTGCAGCGTTTACCTGTTGGATGGACAGCGAGATGTGCTGGGTCAATTTCTAAGCTGATTTATTTATTACAAAATGTAAAATGTTATTTATTTAATATGTTACCATGCTAGAAGTTAAGTTATATGTTCATAATTTCAGTATCAAAATAGAAAAACTGAGAATTTTATTAAAATTATTAATACAGGATAACATACATACTGTTAACCTAAGATACAATCTTTGTTGTGCATATCAGATATTTAACAAGTATGGACTTCGAGAGACTGATCTCTTTCTGTGTTGTTTCGCTATTAAGCCACTACTGATAGTGGCTCAATATTCACCACTTTGTCTACTTTAATGTGAAAACTATTTCAGCCATAGAACTTTGATAACAATTAAACATTTGGTTCATTAGTGATAATGCTTTTGGCATTGCACCTTGTCCATGCGCTAAGTGTTTTATATAGAAACAAATATAAGTAAATAACATATGACATAATTATACCTGGTGTATTAAAAATAAAGTAATGTTACACCATATTATATCACTTCCCCACAATCTCATACCTACCTATACAATAATAATATTGGCATTGTATGAATAAAACCCCACTAATTACATATAAACACTGAGAAAAGCACAAATTTTAGAACACAGTGTGATTATTTACACACATGATTTATTCATATTTCTACCAAATCTCCTTTGAAGTAGTTTTCAACACCATCCCAAATCATTATGACTATTATTTTTAGCATGGATAAATTCTTCAGAGGGTTAAAATGATACATAAGTAAGTATGTACTATTTGAACAACTCCACATTTTTATGAGCTTCGATAGTTTGAATGAGAAACAAATAAATATATAAAAGTAAGACTTATTCCATAATAATTATGGAGTTTAGCAATACTGCTGCAATCTTATCAAAATGTTATAACAGGTGTCCTCAAGCAGTCCTCCTTTGACGAACCATTGCAATACATTCCACAATGTAGATTACAATGGTAACAATCAAACCAAACACAGTACTGTTTATAAATTGAACACTTGACAATCATTAGTATGTTTTAAACATAATGCAGGCAAGCATAAAACTGACAGGGGATTAAATTTAAGACAAAACATTCAGTCAGAGAAATCAAAATAATAAGTAAGGAAGGTAGATGCTAATAAAAATTATCCCATTTCTGTAGGTAATATAACAAATAGGAGTCATCAAATTGGAACACAATCCTTCCTTTTTGCGTCAGACAGTGATTGTGGTCATAAAAAGCTGTATCTAAGTCGGGTTTCGTAAAATACGGGTGTCCATAATATGACTCATCCTTACGCGTAACGAATATGGAAGGAAACTTTATTGCGAAACCTAAAAATTTTGTTAAAAAACTGTACTACATAGAAACCGAAAAATCCTTACATCCTATTGAACAAGTAACAATTCATCAAAGGCTAACCCACCTCGCGGCACGTATTTATGTGAAGTAGGTTATAATTTTTTTTCGTTGAATTTAACATATTACAAACAGTCTCTAGAGCAATAACAAGATAACAGCAAGGAAAACTACTGATTGAATTACAATTTGGAATAATTTTGTGACGCTCATTGAATGCTGACGTTTTTCCACGGTACAGTGGGAGGGCACGACCTTCACCGGAAATAACTTTTCTAAATGTAAAAATAATACAATAAATACTGAAATCTATTTACTTACCTCCACAGCCATACACATTGAATAGAAATTGAACGGTTGCAGCCGTGAGCAGCCTGAAAAATTCACTACACACGCCGAAAACGTGTGCACCGCACAAGAAAATTACAAAACTGATATAAATGATGTTGCCAGTCTGCGAATCTTTGCTTCCATAGTTTTGTTTATAAAAAAGTTTTTCTCCTCACATTGCCACGACCTGCGACTGCTATCCACAGTTATGTCAACCTACACCGGCACCGGTTAATATGGTTATAATTATAAGTAGTTATAATTATAAGTAAAGTGGCATGGTAATCGGTCACAATGCGATGCGGGTAGCAAAACTTGAATTGGAAGGGCATTTTAACAAAACTTGCGTGGTCGCTGCAGTCTCCACTTGTAAAAGCGCTTATTCGCTCAGCGCATCAAATTCAAAAACTGACAATTCTTTTATTTACAGTTCTATAACTCATAGGTTCCTGAAAACAAATGTTATGCCAGTAAATGAATTGTATCAATTTATCAATAAACAGTGATTACCAGCTAATGCAAAAAAAAATATATTGGCACCCTGATCCACGTCAAAATCCTCAAATGCCCCTTTGAAAATAGAAAAATGGCAAGATTGGCGAAGTAGTTATTCGATAACTAAATAAAAATAGGAATAATTATTATCCACTACTTAGAGGTAATACAATAATAGTGGTAATTCCTTAATGTTAAATGTTGCTGTAACAATAAAATCATTGCAATTGTTGCAAGGAATAAAAAATACTGCCATTACTATTGCAATTAGCCACGAGATGGCAGGGGCTTATAAATTGTTTTCCTTTTTTTCGACCATGGCACATGCGTGTTTTTTTTTTTTTTTTCTTTGGTTTTGGCGTCGCGTTTTAGCATTTGCCAGTGTCAAGTAATTATATATTTTCAAGTTTCAAAAGTTAAATAAGTGCCATCGTAGCTAGTTTTAGTCAAAGTCGTCTTTGTCAAGTCCAGTTCGTGTCAGTTAATTCCAGTCATGCTTTAGTAAAGTAGTGGGAACTTTACTACAAAGCTTCGATGGAGTTTTGGAAGCAACACGAAAACTCATGTTTCACCACATTATATCATTTTCCCACACTCGCGCTTGTAATTCGGCACTTTATGAATAAAACACCACCATTTTTATGCATAAACACTCGACAAAACACTAGTTTTGGAAAAAAATACAACGGAGCGACACGACTCTTCCCGCGTTCCCGCCAAAACTCCCACATGCGTGTTTAATTTATTTCTATTCTTTTTTTTTTTATAATTTGCCCCTTCGGGCAGGCTAAAGCTATAAAGCCATACTGCCTTGTCTTAAGTGTTATTTCTGCTGTATCTTAGCTATAGTTATCGTCAAAGTCGTCTTAGTCAAGTCCAGTTCGTGTCAGTTAATTCCAGTCATGCTTTAGTAAAGTAGTGGCGACTTTACTATAAAGCTTCGATGGAGTTTTGGAAGCAACACGAAAACTCATGTTTCACCACATAATATCATTTTCCCACACTCGCGCTTGTAATTCGGCATTTTATGAATAAAACACCACCATTTTTATGCATAAACACTCGACAAAACACTAGTTTTGGAAAAAAATACAACGGAGCGACACGACTCTTCCCGCGTTCCCGCTAAAACTCCTTATTTCTATTCTAAAAATCTCAGAAACAATGTTTTTTTTTATTTACTGCATCGGGCAAGCAAAAGCTGTAAAGCCATACTGTGTCCCTCAAAATGTTGTAAGCAAAAAAAATAAAGATTGTTTTTGGCGTCTCACTTTGCGTATTTATCAATGCACAACGTCTCCCGGACTTTAGATATCTTTATATTTATAACAAAACTTCTAAGCAATGTGTCTAAGAAATAAATGTATCAGGGATTGTAAACACATAGTTTTCAAGTATATACACTCCCTTACTTGTAAATAAATTCAGAACTTACTAAAAATTATCACCTAACTAGTGCTAATAATCCAATCAATCATACACAATTATACACACATACAAACACCCAGAGTAGGTACGTTGTCACCTCGTTACGCTTAATTTTTTCAATTTAGCAGGTTCTCCTAGTGCAGTGTTCACTAGTAGGTAATATTGTAGCCCCTAATTATAATCTCCATTTGGTAATCCACCATAAATAAAATTATTGTATTATAAGTGTTTCGATATTTTCAAGTATCTCATACAAAATCAAAGACATCATACAAATTAAATGATAGTCAAATGTCTAGTAATACTAAGTAGTGGTGACTAACTTTACTATTAGCTTCGAAGGAGTTTTGGAAGCAACACGAAATATCATGTTTCATCACATTCCCTAATTATATTCATGTGTCTAATTCGGGACATTCATTAAGAAAAAGTATCACTATTTTAATCAAGAATCACAAGTTCCGAATATTTTTTACAAGCAGCGACTTATTCGAGTTCCCGTTAAAACTCCAGCGTTTAGTTTGAGAATTATGGCCGAATCTATTTAACTGTTTGTAATACTTCGTATGTAATACCAGCCCTGGAGTGGAACACTATTTTCTCCAACGGAGTAGATTTTTGAAAATTTATTCTTGGCATAATCCAACGGGGTAGAAACTTGATAGTGTTGCCCTCTCACTGCAACGCACTCACGCAATCACTGAAATGCTAACGATTGCAACAAATTGTCTATCGAATTTTCACCTTCTACGATATCCGGTAGAAAACACAACCAGTAAAGCATATAATTTTCTCCAGTGACGCTAATTACTACGTTTTGACGTTACGGTTCAATGCATGTTCGAAGCAAAGCGCACCACAGTAATCCCTAGACGTCTTGTTCAGTCTTCGATTTCATTAGCTATTCGTATTCTACTACTGTGGATATGTTAGATATAAATATATAATTACAATTTATAGATATTTGGAACGTGCCCATGATAGATTTTCAATAATGTCATGTACAACTAGCCTGTCAACCATAAAAAAAAAAACCTACTAGGGTACACAGACATAGACATAAGACAATAGACACAACATTGGCAAAAATATTATTTCTAGTCGTTAAGGAGTTACAATGATAGAAAAAGAGATACGACTGAAGTCTATGTAGTTACCTACATATTAAATGGACTTCCAAAAACATAATCCTTGTTTTTGGGTAGTCAGTTACAGAGGTAAAACTAAGCTGCATAGAGAGATTACCTTTATTGATCATACCAAAAAATTGAAACATTGACTATAAGTTTAGGATCAGTCTACATGAACATATTGTCGTTGAAGCCAGGGGGCGGGAGGTGGTCAGCGTCTGGCGGCGGCCGCCGGCCCGGCATCGGGCCTCCCCCGCCTGCCGGTGGCTGCGGCGCGAATGGATCGAATCTGGCGCCCGGTGGCACTGCACCCCTGAAAAATAGCTTATTTATTGACAGGTAGTAGGTAGTACTAGGAGGATTGGGAAACACAGTTTTTTTTTCATGTAAAAGTAATGAGACGAACGATACGCTCTCCTGATGGTAAAAGATAACGCATGCCCATGACCATACACAGAACTTTGAGTTGCAAAGTCCGGGGCATCGCTGATTAGGCGTTCATTACTTTGAGACTTTCGATCATGTCGCGGTATTATTTTCCAAAATATTTTTTTTCATATGAAATATTTGACTGTACTCACTCGAGTACAACCGTCAATGGCTTAATGTTTTTAATAATACGCGGTACCATTTTTTATAGCTTTAGTTGAAAGATCTAAACTTACTAAAAACGTTGCTGTCTTATTCATAGCAGTCCGTTAGACAAGATATTTTTATAAGTTTGGATAAATTAACATCAGCTTAGGACTGACTGACATTAGGTGTTCTGTATGTATTATTAGTATGTCATTATTAAAAAATTTACATACCTATGTATAAGTATTCTATCAACTGGTTTCCACAAATCACAAATCCATGGTTAGTTTGAGGCTAGAATGCGCTTTGTGAAATGTCCTACAATATTTATTGAATGTAGAACTCTGTTGTTCCAAAATTGATGTCACGATGTCATGTCGAACTATGCTTTTTGTCGTGGTATATTTGAAGCACACTCATCATAAATTAGTTTGTATAGAAGCTGTTTGTATCAATAGATAGGCAAATATTAAAAAAAAAAGTTTTTACCTTGGCAATCCTCCAGGGATACCCAAACCAGGATTTTCAATATCCCGCCTCGGTCCGAAAGGGTTAAACAACATCCCTCCGCCCATAGGCGCAAAGGGGTCCAGATCTGAACGACCGAGGTTTGGCAGTCCGGCCGGCGGCAAGTCCCTGTAACCAGGTAGATGTGGTCACAGTTACGCTGGTGTCTGATACTTCGTCGGTATCTCTTGCAAGAGTCAGTCATCAAGTGTACAAGTGAACATTTAATAACTAATGTAGCAATATGTAAAGTAATAATGTACCTATGTTACCAAGCATACGTTTGGGTATGTTGCCAACCTGAAGATACCTAAAGACAAACTCGTTCGTCTCATTACTTTTTACAAGAAAAAAATGTAGCTTGGCGGAAAATCCTCCAAAAGAAATTCCAAACGTCAAGGCCAATAAAAAAAAATCGTCAGATACAAAAAAAAATTACGTAGAAGAAGCAACATTTTAGTAATTATTACTAACTCATCCCTACCCATTGACAGTAAAAGAAAGCAAAGATTTTACTCCCCCCTCCTATGGTCCCGTAAATATTGGTTTAACTAGCGGTGTCGTCGCTCAAAGCGATCTCATCCAGGTATTTCAACCTAAGTATAATTTGAGAGGATTCAAGAACAAGTAGAGAACTAGGTGTGCCAATAACAAGGAAAATAAACAATCAGCATAATTTATATGACAATGCTAACGCTAACACCATTCATACACCCCTATCCTCCATTTCATTCAAAATAAGCAAAGCAGATACCTCCACCCTTTGGTGTTTACGTAATACTAAAACGGACACAAATCACCTTTTTAGTATTATACAGACTCAGTAACAGAGCTTCATTAGATTTCTGTAACCATATGATTATGCAATGACTTCAACTGACGTTACTGACCCGAAACTCAAATACCTTCTGGGAAAACATCATAGGGAATGAAAATATAATTATATAGCATTGTCGTAGATAACTAATTTCCACCTACAATTTTATTCTTAATCAAATGTTTCGGCAGTCTCTGTATAAGATTGGATTCTTTTTTTCCCAGGTCAAGTGTATACCACCTTCGATCACATCACCTCTTAAAATCAGCCAAGTTATTTCAGAATCAGCAAAACTGTTTCCATTACCTGTCACACTTATGACTTAAGAGTGACGGGATAATATGAATATTGTTTGCCATTGGATGCCGCGCCGGTGATGTGGTAAATAGGTATTGTCACCATAAAAGAAAGAAATGAGCATGAAATTAGTTTAGTTAGTTACATTACTATTCTAAATAATTGGTGGACTATTGTAAATATTGCATTACTTATAGGTACTAACTATTGGTGGTCGTGAAATTTCCAAATGTTACGACATGACTTAAGCGTGTGATTATGGGGGCAGGGACAAATACAGATTACAGAGCGCGTGGATGGTCTTATAAAGCTTGAGTGTTAGTTAGATTTGTTTTCATATTTTAGCATCACGTTTGTTTATTAGATGCTCATCGTTTTTTTTTATGTAGGGATACTGTTAATCAGTCAGCATCAATTTAAAGGCATATTTTGTACATTAAAACAAACAACTTTTGCCAAAACACAATGTATATCCAAAAAAAAATTATTAAACTTTTTGTGGTACTATCTAACACTTTTTAGTTCTCTATTGCGTAGACTCTTTATTCATCGTACTATCGTGCGAGTAGCCGCACCCCGCGCCTCAACCCCTTTCTTTGGCCATGGTAGACGCCATCGCGTTTGCTGCCGGCACACGTCACAGAGGGCGCGCGCGATTTTTGCATGGAGTTAATTTTGTTTAGACCGGACAAATATATTTTTTAAATCTTGCATGGAAGACAAAAAAAATACGAATTATCAAGATGCAAGATTTAATTTACTGAACATGGCATTAAGAGGATGCCGACTGATTACAAATGACCTTGTACAGTAGAAGTGGGAGTGAGAAGAATATGAGCAAAATCTACTAAAAGACTTCTGCCTGCTAAGAACATCTCTAAATTAATTGTTGGAAGATATCCAAAGCAGCGTTGGTAGGATCATATGAATTTTGATTGGGCAGGGTTAGGAACATGGGCAGTGAGGGTTAGTGTTAATAAGTATTTTAATCCCTTAAACCTAAACCTGGATTATGAATCCTAGGCACTATTCGGGTTCCTGACCTGGCAGCCGCATGGTGATACCATTGAATGCTAAGAAGTTACGTCATATCAGTTTAAATAGTGTAATTAATATTTATTTTTTAAACAACTTTTTCTTAATGTTGTTTTTTTACAACAGCCAGTTTACAGGCACATGAGGGTTCGATTTTATGACTTGAACATCAATAAAATCATTTTTGACCGAGTAAGACATATTTTTGAATAAGGCTACTACACACTATCAGGTTCGCTTCAGTTAGACCTGATCGGATTTAGAAATTAACCAAATATCTTAATTTCATTATTATTTCAGGTATTTATTTTATATCTTAGTTTTTATTTTTTTTTTACATTAAATAAGTATAAAACATAAATAATATAAAAAACTTAAAAACTCATTTATTATTATTATATTTTTCTGCGATACAAGTACATAATGTTTTATCTATAATCTAAATATCTCAGTACCGGATTACCAAATTTATTTTTAAATTAATTCAACCTTTGTTAAATCCAATTCTATACAATACAAATAATTTGCATTTATTTTATGAATGTTACATGAAACTTTGGCTTGTTCTCTAAACTGTAAACAAATTAGGATAAACTTCAGTCATAATAAATTATGAATGTTAATGTGATTATGATACTCACACTGGTTTGTTTATGCGGACCGACGAAGTAACTGAAGCGATACGATGAAGCGCAAATTAAAATCAAGATCATCTATGAGCGCAGCATCAAGCCAAACTGAGTTTGCTTCAGTTTAGCTATTACTTACCTATCGGTTTATTTTTGTAAATCATAGACTGCCTGCATCTTCGCTTAACATCAGGCGGGATGGCGGTCAAACGCAAGCCTATTGAGTAATAATGACAATAAGCTTGTCTGTGTATTGTAGCCTTTAGCTTTATAGCTTACCTTATGGAAATAGAATATGCCAGCGGTCCCAAAGAACGCGAAGGTCGATTTGGACTGACATAATACCCGGACGAGTAGCCAGCCAAGGGCACTCCGTGCCTGCTGCTTAGTGGCCATCGAAGCAATCCCGTGAAGCAAGTGGAATTACAGGCACATGAGTCTTAACTTTTAATATATACCTACATGTTGTTTTATGAGTTAATGGATACGGAAGGGGAGCGTGTTTAGCCAGTGTTATAGCATTGTTTGCAGAAGTCAATTTCTATCTTTGCATTGTTGTTGGTGAATAAATGAAAATGTGACCCTTAGTGCATATTCAAATTGTTAGAGTCCTCTCATGTTGCATTACGAAGGTCACCTAAACCACTTTAAAAGCCACTTTCGTTTTTAACAAAAATTCCATAATTAGCAGTTTTGTTAAAACCAGTTTCTAGTTAGAATTGGACTAGAAATTAAGCCTCATGTGCCTGGATTAGTAGGAAGCCTAGAAAAGTATAAAATGAAATTTTGACAAAGCATGCACATTAAATTCAGTTAAGTATAAAAGATTTGTGAGCGCACACAAATTTACACAATCCACCACGAACCTTCCACTAACGTTCCTGCCATTATTTAATCAGGTTCAAACACTAAAACCATAGCACCTCAAGTCATTGTAGCCTATCCCTCGCGAAGCAAGAATCAATTTTAGTGAACGGCCCGCTATTGTGAACAACTCTGCTACAGACTGTGCAGTGTTGATATTTAGTTACGACACTATGATTTTTTAATGATGATGTAAAAATACAGTGCGGCACTGATTACCGAGAGACGTGGCAGATGTGGAAAGAAGCATGGACATAGATTTAAATCGTAAAGCTTGGTTTATACAGCTATGGTTGTGAATGGAGATGTGGCGCAAATGGTTGTCATGGGACAATGCTTCTTTCAAATACTTACCTATACCTACTATGACGTAAATATATACAGAGCAAAAGCATTGTATCTCAGAGAAGACAATGGAATAAGTAGACAGAGCAAAAGAAGGAAATACAACATTTTAAATTAGTAGGGTTGCATTGGGCAGACAGACAGTAATAGATAGTTAAAAGTTAGACAGTATTGTCTTACTGCCATAAGATCACGGGGTCACCCTGTGCTCTTATTGCCATTCAAATAAAGCGATCACGATAAAGCGATAATCTAGATCTTTTCAAGGTCTGAGTGAATAGGTATCTTCTAGGACTGCGTGCTTCATCTTCGACCACATCGTCCCTTCCATCAGGCGAGTTGGTGATCAAACGCGGCCTTATCCGTATTGAAAAAAAAAACGAAAAAGTTATACGACCGCGTTTTGTATGCCGACACAACAAGGCTCGCAGTCTTATAAATAACGTTTAATGGTTTCATGATCGCCTCACTTGAATAGGAAAAAAGAAGAATTTTAAATAAAATTTTAGACCTCCCAATCCCAGTAAACAAAAATATAGAGGAGAAAGTGACTGTGCCACTTCGTCGCCACATCTCTCAGCATTACTATCTAAACCAGGCCTTATATCGGAATTTCAAATGTAAAATTTCCACGGACAGCAAAGCTTAGGTATAATTTTACAGATTTTGCCTCTAGACTGCTTTATTATAAATGAAATTTAACTGTGAATTTTCCAACAAAAAATTATACAGGGTTTGTGGGTCAGTTCGATGCCGCGTCCAAGTTCATGCCACGCCTCTCCAACTTGCTTCAAGATTGGGTAATATGCTCAAGTATGTGTATAGTATTTGTTACCACAGGTCAGGGTTGTCAGGGTGTGCTCCAGGCATAGCGCGCGGCGGTACGCGCAGTGGGTCGTCCGGTGGCCGGCGGCTCGAACTGTCCGCTGCATAACAAACAGTTTCCTCTTCAGTTGTTCTCTCTGAACATTGGGAAAGGAAGGGATAAGCTATAGGATTTCAGGATGACTGCATAAGGTTGGGATTGTAGTAGGATAAATTAGGAAACATTGACATAGTAACAACAGCAACAGGCAACTCTGAGGTGTTGTGATTTAGCCGCATCCGAGTTCACAACACTTGTGTTGTGAAGTAGGATGCAGATGCTGCTCACCTAACATGCTAACATGCAACGAGTCTTGCTACATCTTGTGCATACAAGACAGACATATTCTAGTTTCGTCAAATTTCTACTTGGGTTAAGAAAACCCCCTGCGCATAGTGTGAGACCAGAGCAATGTGTATCTTACTATTTAACATCATGGCTTATATAAAGTATAAATAATTATACATCGATTGAGACTATTTGTAAATAGTGTCAACTTCTATAACAAACCTGCAGTCTGGTACATACATTTTTATAAAATTGATAACATTAAGGAACAAAAATGCTAATTATGAAAATCATAATGTAAGCTCTAATGGTTGTTCACTTGTCAATCAATAATACCTAGTACAAAAAAAAACACAATAACATCAAATTCCACATCAACATCATAATAATTGGTTTTGGTTAAATACAAACTTTATCATAGTTACTTAGATATTGAGCCTGATAGGTTTATTAAACAAAATCAGATGAAAACATTACATTTGAAAACATGGCACCCTGCAGTGTTGTATTTGATGTCTGAAAAGAATAAATTACATTGCACTGTTTGATTTAGTTAGGTGAGATAATGCAAGTATTTCCAGGGCTAGTTCATATTGAGATGGTAGTACTTCATATTGAGTAAAAATACTCTATAAGATTAACATAAGCAAGTATTGTATGCACCATATTTCCTTTTCTAAATGTGAAGTTAGTTTAATGATGCCATCTCAGCAGGATTTGGTGCTAATATTTTTTCAGTTAACTTACTCCTTGTTTGTGTTTCGACAGTCTGTGTCGCTCTGTTTGTAATAGTGTCAATAAGATCTCGTTTGATATTGTAAATGAGATCTTTATTTGAAGGCAGCATTTTGTCCACTTGACCTGAAAGCTCCTTTACTGTGTCCTCAATTTTAAAAGCTATATTTGACACAGCCAAGTCTTCAGACCTCTGAGGAAATACAGAAAATCTATATAACTAACACACATAATGAAATGTTATCTGTATCCAAATATAAAGGAATTTATGCATCACTAGCTGCACTGCACTGTGGTGTTACAGTACATGTTTTTCAGGGTCTCAGCTACCTCCATACCAAACTTTATCCAAATGTGTTTTAAACTAATTAAGAAGAAAGTTTAGGCTTGATCATAACTATTAAAAAAAATGTTTAGAAAAAAACTCAACATTCAATAAGTTGGTGGACATGAAATAGTGATACAGTAGGTATCATACAATGATGGACTACATAAATAATAACACATTGAATTTTAAAGCCTTTCAAGCTATTTATATTGTAAGGCACCACAAATTAACAGAAAATCATAAATACTACCTATAAATAATTACACATCCATGAAAAAAAAAATCTAACTAAAAAAAATATCATGTTGTGACAATAAAGGTTCATTACATACCATGAGATTAATAATGAGGTTGCCATCAGTGTTTAACCCATGTAGGATAAATAGAGTATTGTCAAAAACATATCTGACAGTATAGTTCTCATTGTCATTCCACCCTGTAGGTAGCAGTTCAGACTTATCCTCATCTCCTGTTAGTGTTCTCTGTAATTGTGAAAATGTTACATTATTATTAAAATAAAGGAGCATCACAATGATTTAGCAAGATATATTTGATACCATATGAATCTTATCAAACATCAGCTGTGCCCACAGCTTAGTTTGTAACTTGTATATGAATATAAGAGTATCAAAAAAACAACTTCTAAATTAATGAGCGATATTCACCGTAAAGGTTCAACCTAAATAAAGATGAAAGAAATTAAAAAAATGGATAAATAGTTTCAGAGAACCTATAACAAAATTTATCTATTTATTATATTTTTAGTCAATTATAGCGAATATACATATATTCATCATCATTCACAGCCTCCTTAATCCCACTGCTGGGTATAGGCCTCTGTCTTGTCATGCCATCTGGTCCAGGTTCAACCCACATATACATATAATATTACTAAAAATTAATCTTATTAGGCCGATGTTGTCTGTTACGTCATTAATACCGAAAGTTACTGTATTTGATCTGATAATAAGCTCACAGAAATAATATCAAAACAAGTAAACGCAATTTTTTTGTCAATACAAAGTAAAAACCAGATTTTACGTTAATTTACACACTGTACCTCGTCACCGATCCCGATGCTCCTGAAACCCCTTTTGGTCAAATTCCAGTGAATAAAAGCAATCAACACATCAGACTTTCGTTTTATGTCTTTTTCAACAGTTTTGAATGTAAGATCCCAACCAAATAGCGGGTCAGTCGCCATTGCCGCAGTTTTCACAGCAAATATATTGATAGTCTTGTAGTTTATTATATTAATTAAAGTGTCTTATTGCACTTCAAAATCAAAACAGTCTCGTCACGATTTACGGGGCTTATTTTCACAGTTTCTATTGTTTAATCTATTCTAAAATTGTTGCAAAAACCGCCCTTGTTTCCACCATTTGACAGGAAACGATAGTGACAATGACATTTAAAAATGCTTTCGTTGCCAATCGTTGGATAATTAGATTTAAAAAAAAAGTGTTCTCGAGACAGTCAACCTTTCATTTGCACAAGAAGAAAAACCGATAATCATCTGTTTATCGGTTTTTCGTCTGTATAGTCTGCATTGCGAATTTGCGACACAACGTAAAAACAACATGGCGGCCAGTGTCAATTGCGGGAACGTCGCGTTCGGGACGTAAAATAATGTATTTTGTTGTTTTAGAATATGGGTGAATATGTGCAATAGTTTATCATACTTTTGTGTGCAAAGTGTTGTGTTTTGATAATAATTGTGTAATTTACGTGTGAAAATGTCGTCGGATAAGATTAAAGTCGCGGTTCGAGTTCGTCCTTTTAACAGGCGAGGTAAGCTGGTTTCATTTTGCTAATAAAAAAGAATTCGCTATCGTACTTACACTGCTGACTACCTGCAGCCTGTGGCTAACTTATCTATATAGTACTTGTGTAGTTTATCTCAGAATTTTCAAGGTGTTCTTATTGGTAGCATAAGTTGAACACTGCTGTAAAATATTGATAGCTATTATTTGTAACTTTGTATTTTGTAAATGTTTGGGCTTGTTTAGCTGCAATTATTGAATGTTGTAGGCGTATTATTAGCGCTATCCTTCTTTAAATATATTGTGTATTTTTAGCGCAAAGATTCGCCTGTGGAAACTTCTGTAAATTTGAAAAGTTAATCATTAAATACCTTTATTTATGTCAATTTATATACCAGAACCTAGTCCAAGTATTTTTATATAGAGTAATGATGAAACTATCGACATTCAAAGCTTAATATGTCAGTTTTATAATGGTATATTTGGCATGTAAAAAGTAAGTCTTTTAGCTCTATGCAGTTATAAAATGTACAATTTACTATTTGATACTATAACCCAAGTTAAATTCTGAAACCTTGCAGAGGATATATTTACTATACAGATATTTAATTTGTTATTGATATTTAAATTCCAAATTGAAAAGCTGTCTCTCATAATTATGTGCAAATAATTTTTATTTGGGTAAAATGTAGATCATAAACATAGCTATAATACAATTTTAAATTAATAAAGTCTGATAATTGAATTGCTTATCTTTTATTATACTCTGACTAATAAAATATAAAATCATTGTTCTAGCACTTTGAGCAAGAATGATATTTTCAATCATTTATAAGGTTCTCCCATAAACAATATTATCTAGCAAAAGAGTAAGATGTGGGCCCCATAATGTTCTTTAGTCACCAATATGTGTAATAAGTAAGCAAGCAAGTGTTGTTCAAACTCCTGAAGCTAAGTACCATTTATTTTGATAATGATGAAAGGCCATTGTCATGTTACCTTTTTGTGTTGTTAGCATGCTCTATGTGCAATGTATGATTTGCCTTGCTTGCATTTTGTATAAACTAGGCCAGCAAATCAGCATCAAAGTCTATCTAAACCACAGTTGTGTATGACCCACTTATTTTTATTTGACTAGTTTCTATTGTTTAATATAGGTTTATATGTATGCAGGTATGTATAATGTATGTAAAGTTCAGTAGCTTGAAGTATAGGCAGCCTAGTTGGGAGACTGTCTGGCTTGCAATTAGGAACTCCTGGGTTTGAATCCCATAGCACACATTTCTGTCTTTTCTAAGTTATTTGTTTATTGTAGAGACCCATGGCTAGCAGTGGGGCACTTGATAAAAACAGGGCTGATTCACATATATATTTGTATCTAGCCTATGAAGTGGCAAGGGATGTGACCACTGCATGTTATCATACTAATGTATTCATTGAATACATTTTTAAAGAATCGTAAAAAGCAGGCGTTTAATGCTAGAAACTAACTATTTATTTAGTTATTTATTATTTACTTGTTGTTGTCTATTCTTATAAATCTACCAATATAATAAGTAAGAATAGTAAGTATATAAAGGACCGTAAACCGCAGGAAGGAGTAAACACCCGAGATTCAGAATTTCTTGTTTGTGTGTTAACACTCCCTTTTCATTTCATTGTTTAAAACATAAATGTGCTACATGGTGAGATTGCTAGTCTCTCTCCTTAGTATGGTGATTTCTTACCAACATATTGCGAAATTTGGTAGCTTTACATTTTTGGAATTGGAGCAATAAGTCCTGCACTGAAGTCACTTTCACTCCAAATTGTGCGTCCCCCTACCAGCTACCCTACCTATCCAAGTCTAACCAGCTCCTTGAAGTAACAGAGTGTTGTACTAGGCGGTTGGCATAATAGCTTTAGTAGGTGAGATGAGTATAAAGCAGCTTCATGCAATTTCTTACCTCAACTTTTACCCACATGACTCAAATTCAAGCATGTTAACTGAACATGAACTGTAATGTCTCCATATAATATGTATAATTTTGTGATTGCAGCAATTCTTAATTTTAAATGTTGATTATGCTTGCGTTTGATCACCATCTCACCTAATGTTAAGTGAAGATGCGATCTACGATGGCGCACGCTTGCTTAGAAGATACCGATTCACTCTCGACTTGAAGACACCTAGATTGTATCTATTAGGGAACACCCACTCGGGTTACGTATTCCACGTTTTAGTCGTCATATGTTTAACTAAAGTTAATAACTAATTTTCAAATTAATTCACACATTGAATTTCCTTTGCCATGTTCCTCGATTGGCTTTCTAATAAACACCTACGCCCTAAAACTAACTGGCCATTTTGCTTATTAAATAAATCCTAGAGTTAGAGAAAGCGGTAACATTAAACCAATTTACGAAGAAGAGAAAATTAGACGCGACTGCAACATGGATAAGTAAACATTCAGTGAAGCGAACACCAATTTTCATCTTCTGAGTAACAAATTTGGTACCTAGTACCTAATCAGACGTTTAAAAATATCTAGATATGGCACATACGTTTATGCAATGTGTTATACGGTTGCTTCAAGGCTAAAAAGCAAATCGCATTGTAGAAAAATATAAACTCTTACCCTCTAGTGTAAATATAGTAAGTAAAAGTACGTATATACTGGCTGAGTTGCTGGCTTAAGCGTTCAGATTTATTGTGCTGCCTGAAGGCGATAATTATGTGCTTGTGCTTGCCCCTTTTCATGCATGATGCATGGAAGCGGTAAGATCCCACTTAGGAAACGAAACTGTAATACTGTTCACTGTAGTTTATGTCCTCGATTATTGTGTCATCGATTGTCATAATTACATAAGACAGTCTAGCTATAAAGTTAAAACAAAAGCGAACACGATATGCGCGAGTATACTAAACGCGTCTGGCCGGTTGTCGGGCTTTACATAACCCTAGACTAGAACTTGCAACATTTAAGACTAGTTCCATAGAACAAATAATAGTTGCTATGTAACTAGTGTGCATTGCTGAACCGGATTTGAAGAACATCGGCGCGGACGCAAGGCGACCTCGCGTTGATTCACCGCTCGTGCCCGTCATAAATAATTTCATTTTATTTACCAACTATATATTAATTAAGGCTTGCATATTGACAAACAAAAGCTAGAATAACATTTGTATACAGACTGGTAATCTCTCTTGAATAATTTAATTCGAGAAACCCTAGCTGCCTGTCTTACCCAATACGATAAAGTTTTTAATCTATTGTATCTTTTGTTTACACCTTCTTACAGTAGCTTACAGAGTCGAAGTACCTACAGTGATTCGTGCGAACTAATGATTAAATTCTAGATGCTTCTCATAGTTTTACTCTTGATTGTCTAGTTTTCCTTATTTTTTAGCGGAAAAGTAAAAGTATTGTCCTCTCTGTACGTGTAATATCTATTGCCAAAAATCAAGATCAAGCTTTGAGAAGCCGGTTTTTTTTCTAAACAAAAGCACTTAGATAGAAACTCTTTACACCGAAAACAGAAAAAAAGTACAGAGAACAAAAGAATCTCATGAGCTACACTATCTAGCTTTATCTTATGACTTAGCTGGTTTATCGAACGAAAATATTAAGTTAGATAAACTGATCTGACAAAATGAATAGATTAATTAATCACAACACAACTAAGTAAAACTTTTCACGTTTGCAATGTAGGTAAAGCGATTAAGAGAAAAAGGATTTTCTATAAAATACTGAATGCGCTCATTCACGTATTTAAAGCTCGTATCTTCACAATACGAGTACAGGGATAATGTATCCCACAATACCCTTCTAACACTTTTACTATTTAGTCAAACGTCCGGGTCATTAGATCAAACATAGGGATCATGATCCCTCCTCCGCCAATAATTACGCACGTATTAGATTTGCTGAACTGTCACAGAAAAGTAAGGATTTCTGTTGTTTGTTTATTTAATGTGAAGCGTAATTTATATGTATATTGTGTATGGAATATACACAATTATATATGCCTACCTATGATCAAACTTTTGGAGTTTATCGTGTTTGTAATTACGGCATTTTTTAATAATTAACTTAATTTACAAAACAACAAAGGCTCGACGTTAACTCTCAATCGGAATTATGCGACTAATAATGCACACTTTAGATTAGAATTCAATTAATTTGTTTGGTGTGTGTTAACATTGATCTTGTCCAAAAGTGCTAAGAAACAGTAAAACGCTACTGCGGCCCTAACTTTCAATTCTTGTTTCAGAGCTCGAACTGGGGACACAATGCGTGGTGGAAATGAAGAGTATGCAAACCATATTGCAGTACCCACAGTCCAACCACGACAAAGACAGGTACCGTACCCTCTTATCTAGGATTTCATTTGAATTTCAGATTGCAGCTTTCCTATCCATTATTCATCGTCTGAACTTTTGGGTGCCAATCCGTGGAACGTAAGGGCGAGATCATGAAAGGAAATTAAAGATTTTCGAAAATTTATCTAGCTTTATATATGGATTACTATCTTTATCATCCATAAAGACAGTAAATCCATAAATGGCAAAAAATTATTTGAATGGAAATCGAACCACCTCAGGAAACAGATCTCATATTTTCTAGACTGTTTGTCTTGGCTTTTGGCGAACAGAATTCGCTGAATGTATCTCGTCCTTAGCTCTTTCTTTTATTAGACAGAAGAAAGAATCCACTCCAGATATTGGGCACTTTTCGATTCGTTCAGGGTCGCTACTCTGAAATTCAATTTGCGCTCTAGGTATCGTTTGAAAGAGTTGAAGCATAGCACCATTTATTTATTGAACCTTGCACAATAGGGTCGGTAATACATTACAGAATTTCTTTCTAGATAGTTTGGAAGTTTATTCAAAGTCGGACGCGTATGTTTTAATTAACTACACTGAACGCTGAATCTTAAGGTAATGACAGAACTTTAACAATCCTTGTCCTAATTAACTAGAATAAAAACAAACAAAGTGTAGGAAATAAGCGAAGCCGGAACTAAGGTGTGAAAACGTTTCCTTGTGTTGCAGTTCTATTTGCATTTTGCATTTCTGATACTATAATTGTTGAATTTATTGTGTGAATTATAAAATGCTAACGATTTTATTCGATGACCTAGATTTCTATCGAATTGCAAACTGTGGTTTCGTGATTATATATTACGATTATATCGTTGCGAGGTGATATTTATTCCCAATGTAGCACCACGGCTTTAACCAATTAACATTATCATTAGGAACGCCTGGTGTGATTAAAGGCTGTGTTCATTTAACATCCGTTCCATTCTTCTTGGAACTATTTTAGAGTTGTCAAATTTAGTTTCGTTCGAGAATGGTATTTTTAAATTTGTATTATTAAAACAAAGTCGATGTACGCGTCTGTATCACGGCCTACTTCTAAATCACATAACGGATTTTGATTCGGTTTTCACTGTCATTTAGATATTTTTTTTTACTGAAATTTTGTATATATATAATATATATTAAGTAGGTATGTACAAAAAACTTTTGTGTAAGTAATAGAGTTCGAAATTTTGTGATCAAATCGCCAAAATAAATAGCACTAGTGTAAAGCCAGGACGGGTCGCTAGTTACATGTTAAATCAATTAAACTTTAAATTTTTGTATTTTTATACGACTGCCCAAAAATGGAGTGTAATGTTTTAGAGTTTATGTAGGTATGTTATGTTATTATACGAGGATTTTGAAATGTCTGAACAGATTTGGATATATTTGAGTATCGCTAGAATCCTTACATCATCCCGACACTAGCTGTAGCTAATAAAAAAAATATTAGCGGGCATTCGTGATGTTTAGTTTTCGTCTACGACGTAGCGTAATTTTTAAGATGTGTGATGTGTCATTAAGCACTTAGGTAGTAGGGATGGTAGGGATGAATAAGTATTTAACCTCAATTTAGGTATTGACGAGTTACGTAGTAACACAAAAGATTGCAGTAAGTAGGTATTTACGGATATTATTTATATTTCTTTCTGTGATTGCCAAAATTGCGGTTAGTTACGCTAAATGCCGAGAGTTCCGAGATGCTCTGATTACCGCGCGTTGCCAAAACATTGCGCAAAACCTGCGCTTGCGCACTTAACACAAATAAGATTACCTGCTCCTTATCAAAGTTACCAATAACAGCTGGAAATTCATGTGACAGACGGATGTGTTTAGGTTTTTTTTTATTGTTTACTGGCTAGATGTTTGACCACAGCTCACCTGATGTTAAGAGGCGGTGTGGTCAAAGATGGTAAACACACCTAGCTTGGAATGGAACTGGCTCAGTGAGGCTGTCGGAACACACTGTTAAGTGATTGGCCACATATTTACAAATTAAGAGTGTGTAATTGTAGCGATGATAGCTCAGTAGGTAGCACGGTCGGTTCACATGCCGAACGGCGTGAGTTCAAAGCCCAACAATGAGCTGGAGGAAAACATCGTGATGATACCATAGCATGGTGTTAGGGTATTTTCTAGTACTCGGTTGGTTAGCAATAATGGTTACCAAAAATAGAAATTACCCAAAATTTTGAGTTTTGGGCATCGGTACTTTGGCACTCATTACTTTTAAACATTCTATGGTAAAACTCAATACATAGCATAGGTACCCTTTAAACTGAATCACAGTAATGTTAATTCACTACAGCTTGTCGGGAGAATATATGATACAGCGGTGGTACCTACCTAGACTACCACCTTTTAAGAAGATCTACCTCCTAGTGTCTACCCATAGTTTTGTTTTATAAGTTACCATAAAAAATATGTTATATGAAATAAAGACCAAAATTGTTTATTATCGTAAACTAGAGTATAAGCAAAATAAGATAAGCTGCTAATGCGTTTTGTTCATTTTTCCCGAACAATATTTGTTATTTACTAAACAATCGCCACACACAATAATTGAATATTGTGCAACACATATTAACCTAAACATATCAACGTATGCGGGATAGCTTCCAACAGTTCCAACCGGTATGAAAATTTGTTGTCGAGTTCTCAATAGTGTTGACTTTTGATGACTAATGAAACGTATGGAGAGGTCGTTTGTATATGTGCTTGCTTACATCATTGACAAGAATAAAACGGTACCTATCTACAAGTGTATGTATGACTAGCGGACGCCTCGCGGTTTCATCTGCATAGTTCCCGCTCCCGTGGAATTACAGGGATAAAAAGTAGCATATGTCACCCGGAGATAGTGTAGCTTCCCAACGGTAGCAGCTTACAAAAGTATGTTTTTTAAAATGTAAGTAGTAGAATTTTCGAACACATTTTATAGGGTTCCGTACCCAAAGGTTAAAAAACGGGACCCTATTACTAAGACTCGGCTGTCCGTCCGTCTGTCTGTCTGCCCGTCTGTCACCAAGCTGTATCACATGAACCGTGATAGTTAGACAGTTGAAATTTTCACATATGATTTAGGTATTTCTGTTAGCGCTACAACAACAGACACTAAAAAAACAATATAATACCTACATATTTAAGGGGACTCCCATACAACAAACATGATTTTTTTGCCGTTTTTATAGATAGTGGTACGGAACCCTTCGTGCGCGAGCCCGACTCGCATTTGGCCGGTTTTTTATATAGATTTTCAAATAAACCGGTTTGTCAACGATAGGTTTACCTTTGCAAGATTTATAAGGATTTACTTACAATGTTTAATGGTTAATACAATGGTAGGTATAATAATAATATACGTATAGAAAGAAATATTGAAGGGCATTAATACAAATAGTAGACACAATCATAGTACAAACTTCAATGTTGAGCTAACAGGGTAGAGAATTTAAAAAAAAGTACACACATGTATTTTCAGCCAGAAGGCTCAGTCAAGGCTTTATTGCTCTACCGCTAAACAAAGCACAAAGCGGTTATTATGCTAATGACAACATTAGCAATACCATTTGCTGTATGCTGGAGTTTACTAATTATTGTTTTTGTGCAACATATTATTATGAATAGAATTATCTAGCTTAGAAAGTGTACCTACGTACCACCTACCTGCTTTGAATCTTAGCTAACTTTTATTTTTATAAAACAAGCTGAGGAATAAAGTTTGACTCGATTTAAGATCACAATATTTCTTAGAACCAGGCTGGTGGCTTGGTGGTGTCGAAAATTTTGCTCCGGAAATTTCGTATTATACGGTTTTGGCGCACATTCCTTCCGCACACTTGCGAAATATGGAATGTCTTTTCTACGAAGGTCTTTTAGCGGAGTTACAACATGAAGAGTTTTGAAAAAGTAAATATATTATAATGTATTTAAGCACCTTCTTGGGTTAGCAGCGCATCGACGACATCCATGTTATAAGCATCCATAGGCGACAGTGAGCCTACCATCAGGCGAACCGTTTTTCTGTTAGCAGCTATGTCTATTTAAAAATCATTACACTTCGGAACATTGTACAATAGAATGCTCGACTTGGGGGTGCCGTGCCTCCAGATAGGACATGTTTTAGCCATAATACATTTTTAAAGCTAGATATATTTAATGCAACAAAACTGCATTTAGAAGTATCATAACATCAAGAATGCATTAGTACAAACACTACACACGTACACACACATACACCACATGCGCATACACACACTAAAACACGCATGCACATATACACATATATAATTATATATGTTCTCTATGTAGGTATATCAGATTTATAACCATGTTATTTTTTATACATTTAAAAAAATGTTTTGGTTTAAGCCATTGATTTCCGAAATACAGCTATGTCTAGTTTGAAGTCAATGTTTATATTAATGTGGCCAAAATGTATGCCAAATAAATTGAATTGATTTGATTTTAGCTAGAGCAAAATGTATACGTATGCAGAAAAACAATTAAAATAAACCTATAACAAATAATAATCTTCTTCAAGCATAAAATGTAAATATTCTTATCTAGTCTCGTCATACTAAAGTAAGTAACAACATTGCGAGAGACCTCGGTCGTTGATCTCTTCAAACTCGCAAGAACAACATTTTTTTTATACTAACAACTTTTTTAGACCTGCGATTGTAAACTTTGTTTATCAGTTTGTAGAGTATTACAGGTTAAATTGGGCAAATTTAAAGTGTAAACCTAGCCTGGCGTATCTCCAGTCAGGCTTGTATGTCTGGCATCTATAATTACGTAAATATTGTAACATAATAATACGTAGGTATATTCAAATACGTAGTATAAAAAACATTGTCGCTGTTCGTGTCTGTCTGTTTCTCCGCTTCTTCTAACCACGCAAGGGTTTTTTAATTTCAAAGTAATGAGACGAACTAGACGCTCTCCTGATGGTAAGAGATAAATGTCCATGACCATTGCATCGATACATAACAGTTTTGAGTAGCAAAACAGTCCAGGGCTTTGGCGCGCATTACTTTGAGACATGGTTAGTCTCGACAGCCCTGTAATTTCGCTAGCTGCAGTATCCTTCAAACTGGAGCACAGTAATGTTTACACACTACTGCTTGGCGGCACAATATCTTGTGGGTGAGTACTACTGCGGTGATACCTACCTTGACGACCTCCTGCTAAGGAAATCTACCTCCAAATAGAGATATTGGTACAATTTCCAGTCTTGCGAAAGGTTTGTAAATACATAGGTATATAATATATCCTAACTATTTTTTTATGCGTACATTATTGTAGAGATATTCAATGTTTTGTAATTAAGTAAATTGCCAAAAAGTCACCAAAATAAATGATACACGTGCAAAGCCGGGGTAGGTCGTTAGTTTTTTTTAAATACTTAAATTAAAATGTTTAGGTTGTAATAATAATTTATAACGGGTACTTGACATGTAATTGCATAATTTTATTAATAAATGTCTGTTTATTCACTCGCATTAAAGATTGAAATTGTAAACAAAAACATTATAAAAACAAAAAGTTTTTCAGTTTGTTCTCGGCAGAGTTTAAATTTAAAATTCAGACTAGGTATAGTTTTGTACCAAAAATAAGTGAACATTGAAAGAACACAAAGAACATTGTGTTCTCAGATATCGTACCGAATAACTTCAATGAGCATGACCACAAAAACGAATTCTACATTCGTGTGTAAAGTAACCATGGTCATTTGATATTTTTGTTTTAGTTCCGTAAACCTTTAAGATACCACTAAACAAAAAAACAATTAGGTATAATTGGTATATTGTGTATGTTATATTCGTGTACAATTATATTATTGGTGTCGTGTTGTTGTTGAATTTGATTATTATATAAAATTATTATTTTGATTTGATATTTTAAAATTTTATCTTGACTCTGAATTAAAATTTATTTAAATTTTATTATTGACATTGTATATTGGCATTTAATTAAGTAGGTATATAATATTTCATTCCATTTGATTTGAATTGATAATAGGTACATAATAAATTTTTAAATTAAGAATTAAATATGAAAATATTGGTTTTATGACATACCTACATAATTTTCTGTTTTTTTTTTTTTAATTTAAACACTAGAGACACCACACCCAATGTAAATTTTAAACCTTTTTCCTGGTAGTTGGTTATACAACTAGACATTACTCTATTTGTAATAGGTCTGTGCCAAGCCGTGCCATTGCCACTAGTACGCTACTGGTATTAGTAGCAACGAAGAAAATTAACAACTGAACTGATGGCCGATGGGGCTGCAAAGTTCTGGAGTGGAGACCACGGACCGGCAAGCGCAGCGTAGGACGTCCACCCACAAGGTGGACAGACGACCTAGTAAAGACCGCAGGAACGCGCTGGATGCGAGCCGCTTCCAACCGGTCTTTATGGAAGTCAATGGGGGAGGCCTATGTCCAGCAGTGGACGTCCTACGGCTGAAATGATGATGATGATGATGAAGAAAATTAAAATAAAACAAGTACCTACAATAGTAAAAGTTCAGTACCTAAGTACTATGTATTAGAAATAGTTTTTCCATAATAAAATTATAAGGCGATGATAGCTCAGTGGTTAGCGCGATCGGTTCACACGCCGAAGGGCACTATCGTCAGGAAACCATAGCATGGTGGTAGGGTATTTTATAGCACCCTGCTGGCTAGCTACCACCAAATCGGACGCCAAGCACCTAACGGTATGTTCCGGCAGTTTCACTTGAGAGCTAGTTCTATTCCAGGCTAGGTGTGCTTCACCGTCACTTATCATCAGGTGAGCTGTGGTCAAACACCTAGCATGTCAACCTTAAAAAAGATAGAACTCTGAGAAATCAGAGCTCTGTGTAAGGCAAAATTTCTCACAGCATATTTTTGCTAACCGACAATAACTGGCTTGCCAGTAGGCAGACATTGATCGATTGACAAGTACCTACCAAAGGTTCATGGGTTTCCGCTACCAGCCGTTCGCTTTGTGCGTCATGCTAAGCACAGAGAACTGGTAGAGACCAGTGTAGTAAAAAGTACATTTTGTTGATTTACAAATTAAACAATCTATATTTCTATTTGACAGCCCTGTTGGTTCATTGGTAGTATGTCTGCTCCAAGAGCTGAAGGGCGTGGTATCGATTCTCACAGGATAAACATTTTGTGGTATAAACAAATGTTTGTTCTGTGTCTGGGTGTTCTGTATTTACCTATTATAAGTAGGTATGTACTTATTTACAAAAAAAAAAGTATTTAAGTATTCTATCAGTTATCTGTCTTCCATAGCACAAGCTCTGCTTAGTTTGGGGTCAGATGGCGCTGTGTATAATGTCCTACGATATTTATTGTTTTTTTATGTTTATAAAGATGTAGGTATATTTCTATAACGTTCGCATTTGAGCATGTCTTGCCTGATGTGGTCCAGAATGAAGTACGCTTATAAAATATAATAATACTAGGAATACGATTTACTCTGGATTTGAAGACACCTATAATATTGTACATTTCGGAAAAAAACCAGACTCCTGGAAAGAATCCGGCATCCTCGCAGTGCGTTTTTGAACTGTTGAGTGAGGCGCCTAGTGCGCACATGGAGAATGACCTTAATTAAGTTTGGGATAATAACAATTAGTAAAGCCACGACCGCCAATAAACACAAATAATAAAATCGATAGCTCAGATTAAACCGGTCCGTAACCTCTCTTTCGGTGTCTTTTATGTGCAGTTGATTCAAATCTATAAAACCATGCATACATATGAACTGGTGCAACCTTGTGAACTATCTTTCAATCTTGCTAGCGAAATCTGGATTAAATCGATCTACAATGAATAGTTAAAGCAGGTGCGTTACCAACAGCTACGCTAGCTGTCGTCCGTCATGTCAGAACTATCGATTGACCCAAATGTACGTCTGTTGCCGTGCCTAACCTTTTTTTTATCCATTCAACTTCATTGCAAACTACTCGATTCAGTTACAAATGTGTATTATTTTTTTAATTCTTATCATGTTTAACCTGAAGGCTTTATTCTTATTTCATGATTTAGCTTGTTAACTTCTTACGTATGATTAAGTGATGCATATGTGTGATGTCAAAGTATTATCGTATGTATCTGAAATCAATCCAAAGATAAACGTAATACATATATAATTATATATGTATTACTATATTGATAACCTTTATTTGTACTGAATAAGTAAAATATTTTGAACTGCTTTTTTTCTATTGGACAATACGTACTCTGTCAAAAGTCTGTATCAATTGACCTCTAGATCTTTGCTCTATTTTGGAAGGTGTCCGGTTGAATCACAATTCCATAGGTAATCACTGTGGACTCAGTTTTCACTAGATACATATATTGGAATGGTTTTTGTGACATTATATCCTACTTAGAAATAAATAAATATCTTAGGATAGGTCACAAAGCGTTGTCTACCATCAAATTAAGCAAAGCTATAGGCACCAGATAACTAATAGAATACTTTACATACCTACTTTTTTGTGTATACATACATATACTACTTATAATACACACAGAACATACATTTATGCTCGTTACACAAATGTTTATACTGAGTGGGAATCGAACCCACGCCTTATAACTCTTGAATCAGACACACTCTAAATCAGATAACAGTCAAGGGCAGTCAAAGTAGATCATTCATTATTTTTAACATATTTGCCCTCTATCTTTACTGTTTAATTTTATAAATGAAATCATACGTTTTCTACTGTCGTAAAATAATATAGAACCTTGGCGAATCCTTAATTACTATAATTATGTTGATTAGGTGTTCAAAAATCCAGAATTTGTAGAGATTAAGGGACAACACACTATAAGAAAGAGCTCATTTATAACGTCAGCACCATTAAGTTCCTTCTGTTTACAGTCATACAAGTTCGCACTTTCATCGTCAAGCACGGCTTAGGGCTTACTCGTGATTTCCCGAGGAGCCTAACAATCTCTTTGTGCACGACCTCATTTCGTGTTGAATGCCCGCCTTTAATAGACCCGCCTTGTTGTCAGATGAACATCTGCTGATGACACCCCGGTGCTTCGTCTTTTGCATTTTTACTGCGAACCTGTTGAATAAATGTTTATTCCATTGTTTACTTCGTTTCCAAATGTGCTACTTGTTTTGAATGGGATTGCCTCAATCGAATACCGATTGTGCCTATCTACGGCTCTAGACTTTCACAAACAGAATATATCTCAATGGAGTTCTCCTCTTATCTAAATAGTAGGTACCTAAGTTCTGACATGGAATCGTAGTCGGTTACCGTACTAGGTAGACAAAAAATTCTTTGAATTTTTATCTCGCTTAGTTACCTACTAGAGTAGTTACTCGACCAACATAGCCAGAAACCTTTTGAGAATAAGATTAGTGTGTCATCTCGAGGAAATTTTCTTTTTCACTTTGTATTTTTGTTTTGAGATTTAAAACGACTGTGAATACGACTGTTGGGATGGCTGACCCTGTTACGCCGTCATTTATGTTTGACTCTTTAATATTCTGTTTGTACCAAATTAAGTTTACAATAAATAGACGGAATAGTTAACTGGGTAAAAGAGATGCAATTTGAATATCAATGGACTTTTGAGCAATTTGTGTAGCTATATAGGCAAACAAAATAAAGTATTCGAAGTGTCTTTGTAAGATAAACAGTCCTTCCCACATATTGATTCAATAACAACAATGTAAGTAGTTTATTGAAATATGACACTGAACCATTAAATCGCTGCAAGATAAATAAATAAATAAATATATATCGTAGGACTATACACACAGCGCCATCTGGCCCCAAACTAAGCAGAGCTTATATGTGTACAGGCCAGCATCACTTGATCACGACTGGGGCTGGTGGTTAACACTGATCACAGCCAGATAATCACATCTACAGCTTCCAATATTACTCTCACCGTTACAGCTGTAAATTCACCTACGACACTTCAATCGAGAAACGTATCAAATGGTTACAAACGATTAGTGGAACGTGTAACTGGTGCCGGATAAGGGTTCAGTGACAAATCTCAATTGGCTAACAATAAATTGAGCGGTATCTTGATTAATGATTACCCTCCCGGAGGTCGAGAGTGTTGCGATGAGATAAAAGGTGAAATTGAGGGTGGCTGCCCTTGTTTTACCCTCGTTTGCTGGATTATAGCTTGATGACCTGTCAACGGGCTTTAAATAGGAGTTGTTCACAATGTCATCTGAAACCTGGCTCTGTTTTAAATTGTTAAAAAAGTATTTTTGTTAATGATAAAACTTATTGCCAAATGTTTCCCTACTGAATTAAAAGTAAGTACCTATTTAGATGTGTAAGAAAATCTTTTGTTACAATATTTTTTTTATTTAAATGTTTATTGTAAACCCGCTTACATATTCCAACCAAACCGAACTGTAATTCAAACGTTGAAATCTGAACAGGCCGCTAACAGGCGCGGTAAATAAAGCAACGCCTAAACAATTCATTAGCCTCTCCCGGCTTGCTGTCCCAAGGAATTATTTATAAGGAGCGAGGATAGGGGCGCTATAATTTTCATCGAATGGAAGCTTTACTTTGGGTTCTTTTTGTGTTAAAATCTAGTTGCCTACATAATAGGCCAGTGGAAAATATTTTTAGTAGTAAACTATGTAGATTGCACTCTAAAGTGCCTTGGTTGCCTGGAAGAGATCGCTATTAGCGATAAGGCCGCCACTTGTGGCACTAGTTCATAAGGTTCTTTTGTTCTTTGTACTTTTGTCTGTTTATGGTGTACACAATAAAGAGTTCTATCTAAAGTTTATTGAAACCGGGAATACAAAAAATAAATTTAGTTTGCAATAAAAAATAAATTAGGTACGTAGAATTGAAATATAATACTAAATTGTATAGATGTATAATTTGATAGACTATTCAATTATTTTACCGACTTTGATAGCGATGGTTCCATCCAATATCGTAAGCATTTATTTATATTTCCATTTATTTATGCTGTTATTAAGCTTGTAATATCCACAGCGTCACATAATAATAGCTGTAGTGACGTTAAACAGAATCCATCAGTCCTAGTGAGAAACAAATCTGGAATTCTGGCTACCTCGCTGGATTTATTCTGTTCATCAACCTGAGTGCTCTATGCTCCAAACGCAGCGTTAAACCGAGGGTTATGTGACTCCGCCATTACTCTTTATGACGTCTATGGAATGTTAGGAAAATCCACGCTTTACTACTCATATCCAGGCTGTTTTGGGATATATAAAACTTTATGAAGCCTAAGTATTATTTGAATCACAGCCTGGGTAAAGGCTGTCATACTAGGCCGACGTCATATAGGTAGAGGATACAGCTTTCGCATAATTTTCTCATTTCTGTGCGAGTATGGTATGAACGAATTAAAATACATAAGCTATTTATAAATTGTAGCGATGATAATTGTAGCTTAGTGGTTGGCGCGGTCGGTTCAAACCCCAACAATGTGCTTAAGCTGCTGAAGGAAGTAGTATAACTTAGTGGTAGGGTACTTTCTAGTACTCGGCTGGCTAGCTAGCTAAGTTGTAAATCTGCAGCCAAGCATACAACGTTGTGATCTGATCCAGTAGCTTTACTTGAGAGCTAGGCTACATTCCAGGCTATCTGTGTTTACCATCTTCGATCACACCATCACTAAAAATCAGGTGAGCTGTGTTTAAACACCGAACCTGTTAACGGAAAATAAATAAAAATATGCACATTAATGATTGATACAAAAAAAAGATGCAAGGACTTATCACAATGTGACTTAAGCGACACTGTCCCCTCATATTTCACTGGACAGTAGACACTGTCAGTTTCAATTCATTGTATCACATTGCCTCATTTATAATGCATTAATAATATGATGAGAAGTTCTTAACATCTAGCGTGACTGTTCCGTTATTCCGACGCAGACGTCTGGCGGACGAAGCATATGCTGTCTAAAAATATGGCGGTAAAATAATAAACCTATAGTTAATATTATTATTGTTAACCCAGGTTACGTCTATAACATGGCTGAGTTTTACATGACTAAAAGAGCTGGCTTTTTTTTAATGGAAAAAGTAATGAGACGATCGAGACGCTCTCCTGATGGTAAGATAGCGCTTGTCCACGACCATTGCAGCGATAAACAGAACTTTGAGTAACAAAGTCCAAAGCATCACTGCTTTGGCGCCCATTGCTTTGAGACTCTTTTCTTCGATGCTTAGTCTCAACAGCCCTGTAATTTCGCTAGCTGCAGTACCCTTCGAACCGAAACAGCAATGTTTACATACTTCTGCTGAGCGGCAGAATAACTGGTACTGTGGTGATACCTATCTAGACGACCTCCTGCTGAGGAGATTACCACCGTGTAAAGAATGCTTAAGTAAAATAAAGAATGGTGGCCGAAAAAGTTGATTTCTAATAGATTGACGAGAAGTATTGTCAAAATAGAGGGGTAAACTTAGTATTGATTATCGTAACATCAATAGAAATAGCATAATTAAAAGCTTTTATCCAACAGTAGATAAAAAAGCGAGTGAAAACAATACGAATACCTTCGGTCTTAAAATTGTTTAAATATCAATATTTTTTTGTATTGAATAGGTTCGCGCTTGACCACATCCTGCCTGATGTGAAGCAACGATTCGGTCTAAGATGGAACACGCTTACCCAGAAGGAACCTGTTTACTCTTGATTTGAAGACACTTATATTGTACATAATTATATGTATTTTTCATCAAACCATTATTTGATGGTAATACGATGGGAGACACGCCATATGTTTGGTATGAATTCCATTAACTTGCAATGATTCAATTGATCGCTACCTCATACTGTAATTAGAACTCTTTAAAAAGCACTTTGCTATGGCTTTATGATTAGCGAACCGATAATAAACTACGACTGACTCCGCATTTTAATTCACAACAGTGGTACGCTAGTCACGTGCGAGCAATTATTGTTCTGTCGGCGAATTCGAAAGATATTAGCTGTCAGCAAGACTGCCTTCTTTGGAGTACCTACTGCTGACAATTGCCTGGTGATTAACAATGTTTATTATAAGTGACAAGCAGACGTCTCGCGGTTTCACCCGCGTAGTTCCCGTTCCCGTGGGATATAAAGTAGCTTATGTCACCTGAGGATTGTGTAACTTCCCGACGGTGAAAGAATTTTTGAAATCGGTTCAGTAGTTTTTGAGTTTAATCGTTACAAACATACAAAAATACAAAATTAACATTCACATCTACAATTCTACACTAATAAATAATATTGATTAATAATATTAATCGTAGATTGAATTGAATAGAAATTTATACTTTTTATAATCACGTTCAACAATATTTTTCCCTAATTTTTTTTATCTGCGTAAGGTTTATTATATATACTAAAATAACAAAAAAAAACAAAGATTGGCTCGAAGCTGTGTAAAAACTCTCAACGAATATTAAATTGTAAAGGAAATAACTCCACCAACATATTCTATATATTTGTATTTTTTTTTTAATTGGCGTCACTTTTGTATAAATTTTATGTTTATGCATCATAAGGCAAGCTTAAACCTGACGCTGACATTAACCTCGCCACTTACATTAGTTGTATAACCACTTAAACCAGTTTCGGTCGTCAACTTTTTCCTGATTTTTCTATAACATAATAGTCGATTTATTGATTAGGTATGGAAAACATAATAATTTTTTTTTACCACTAAAATCTAGACATTTTTTTGTTTATACGTGAGCGAGCGTGTGTTATTTTTTGTTTTGTTTTTTTGTTTATTGTATGTGAAACTTATAAATAATGTCATTATGGAGCTATTTTTTAACCCGGCGTCATTGAGGTTGGGTCAAAATGACCCAGTGTTTTAAAAAATGTAAATATTTTTTTACGTGCGCGCGCGACATTGCTATTCTTCTCAGTAGCTGGAGCCAACGATGTGTTCTAAACGTTTTCGAAAAGAATTGAGTCAAGCAGTGACCGTGAGCTGAGCTAAACGCCAGTATTTTTCAAAAAGGTAAATATGACCCATCCTCACAGTTATCGTAACAATTTTGCGCCTTATTTTTGTATGATTTTTTGTTACAAAATTTTTTTTTTGTGTTTATTTAATTTTTTTCTTGTGTTCTTATATTCATATTTGATTGATATTATTATTTTTTCCTTAATCGAAGGTAGTTAGGAACATGGATAGAGAGACTCAACGAATTTTGTCAATTCTTGAGGAATCTGGTTCAGAAGAAGATTGGTCTGATAACGATGATGTGGATGAAGAGGATCTCGTGAGTGTTTGTAGCCAAGCGATACGGTACAGGAGTACTCAGACAATGATGACGATAATGTCCCGCTAAATGAAATTAGAACGCAGTTGCCATCTAGCGCAAATCGTTCAACGCTGCCACAGCAGGAGCGTCCTGTTTCTCCAGAACCATTTTAATTAGATTTATTAAAGTTTTTCCCAAAGATATGTATATCAGATAGGTATTATATAAGCGCTCTATGAGACTGAAAATACTATATTTTAGCAAAGAACGTGATAAAACTCCAAGAGATTTTAATTTGTTTAAATACTTTTGTTTTTGTTTAAACACTTTGAATAAATGCTTTGTGATTATTTTTTTTTCATTTATTCCTAAGATCAGAGTGTAAATACGCATTATAATTACGAATATATTCAAAAAAACATGAAAATGCCATACTTTACATACACGGGTTATATTGACCCACCTCAACATCTGTGTAACAATTTCGTACCACAATGACGCCGGGTTAAATTTAAATAAGACCACCATATTGTATGTGTAAGTAGTAGGATGTGAAAATTCTAAATTTATTAGGGACTTATTATTATGTCAAAAGTAAAAGAAAATGTTTTTTAGAAGCGTAATATTAATAGTAAATGAGTTGTTCCATTAAAAACGTCATTGCCTAATGAAATGTATGGCTGAAGTTTTTTTCATAATATCAGGGTCCTTCCACAATAAAAGTGGTTCATATATTGATTGGACGAGTTGATCTGTTGACCCTTTAGTTTTAGCACGCTATTTAAAAACAACGTTTAATTTTTTTAAATTTAAGCCTGGAATGGAACTGGCTTTTAACTAAGGCTGCTACACATACGTACCACACACGTGTGGTACGGTGTGCTATGGTATGTTAGGTGTTAAAAAAATAAATCAGGCGGTACCTAAATGCTTACTATAATAATATATATAATAATACAAATGTTTAATAAACTATCTATTCCAGCAGACATCACATCACATTTTTAAATAAAAATACAAGACGGGCGTTATATAATTAATAGCTCTTATAAAGTATATAAAATGAGACTAATAAATAAACTAATTCAACATTTATTTTTCTATTTTATTGTCCATAAGATCAAGGCAACTAAATGGAGAGGTAACGACTGGTTTGAAAGTCAAAGCACACAAACATGGATGAACTGAACACTGTCTCTGTTATCGGCAACAAAACTAGTTTCCTATGTAGCACCATGTTACTGAATGCAATTTATACATACCAGTTTAATGTCAAGGCAACAGACTCGTTTGTTAACAACATGTATGCGAATGATTCAAAGACGAAGGACTCGACTAACGTGCATGATGACCAAAATACTATGAAATTGGTGACAATTTTTACAAATCTTATCAGATCTTTCAATCGTCAGAAGATGCAATGTCCGAGGCGACGCCCAATCTCCGGTAGGTAATCAGAAGATCAATAACTTTTATTATTTTACTTGATGGTAGAACTCCTTAGCTGGAGGTCGTCTGGGTAGGTACCACCGCTTTACCAAATATTTGTCCTCCAAGCAATAGTTTGTAAACATTACTGTGTTACGGTTTAAAGTGTACTAAAGCTAGTAAAATTACAGGGCTGTTGAGACTAACGATCGAAAGTCTCAAACTCTCAAAGTAATGAGCGCAAAAACAGCGATACCCTAGGCTGTTCTGCTACTCAAAGTTCTGTGTATCGCTGTAATGGTCATGTACACCACAGGCGTTTTATCTTATCATCAGACGAGCGTCTCGTTCGTATCATTACTATTACATAAAAATAAAATTATGTTAATGATAAATTATAAATGCGAACTAAGATTAAAACTTTCCTTCGGACTACGTAAATTAAAATTTAGTTCCGAATATCTTGAGTGGTTAGTATTGTATTGGATTCTACGTCAAGAGCTCGTTAAAACTCTGGGAACAACAAAACTTTGTGAAATTACAAGTGGGCTGTACGATTTTGCTAACAACTTAAGCATTATTTACCTTTTCTTGTAATTTCTTTTCTTTTTTATTTGCAAAGTTGAAGGGACGCCATCCTCTAATTAAATAAAGTTCATTGAGTAGAGGCGCGTTTTTGTTTCAATTCGTTGTGTTTCTTATTTACTTCTGTAAAGTTTTTTTGTGAGAACTGTTATAGTGCATTCTCTCTGGTTTAATGTGATGTGTCCGTTTCGTTCAAATAAAATTAAGGCTTACTGCTCTTTGTTACAAGTTCTATAATCTCATGAATTATTGTAATACGGTTTATCGCTTCGACCCCGGTCATTATCAGAGCGGAACCTCCGCAACGCAACCTTGCAGACCGAATGTTTACCTCATTCTGTTATTATTGCGAGTAGATCTCAGACGTGCTTAAGTTTCTCAATGAAGATTTGGGCTGTGTCAAAGAATTTGATTCTGACTGGCGATTATATTGATTATGATCGAAATTCGACATTACTAAATAGTATAAAATTATAATACATTTCGCGTGTGTCTGTTTAGTACTTCTAAATTACACAACGGATTTTGATCGATCACTATAATTTATTTATAGCATTTCTTCTTTAAAGGTTTATTCATTATGTTTGTTAGCTGTTGAATCTTTTTTAAGGTTATTTTTTTGCCAATTTAGTCGATATTTTAGTGAGGGAAAATCCACCACCGCAACCTTGAAAGTGGCTCACTGTTAACCTTATTCAACCTTATTCTGTTCTATTATTGTGTGTTATATCCACGCGCCTCGGGGGCTCGGAGTTTCTCAATGGAGACTTATCGGAGAGTTTGTTTTCTCAGATATATTTTAGTTGACTTAATTTTTGCGAGACATGTGGAACTTAACTCGGAGGAAACATTTATTTACTTATGATGACTTATGTTTTGAAATTTGGATTTTAGAACTGATACCATATTTTCATGATATTTGTTTCGGTTGTAGATCTGCCCGATTCGTCGAATATTTAGCACGACGAGAGCACACAATCAAAAGAAACTATCCTTGAAGAAAGAGTTCAGTTGAGTGTATATGTCATAGTATAGCCAAATTAATTCAAATTTCACTTACGGCGGCGGCTTTTTTGGCGGAATAGTTGTTCTGGTTTTATAAAAGCTCTGGTGTTGTTATTTCAAATATTTATCTACTTCATAGTCACATATAAGTAATACATAGTTTTTTTCTTACATCGGATACGAAAATAGCGCGGCGACGTATTGGCCACAAATTATTTTGGCCTTCAATTGTATAAAAGCAATTCGGCCAATGATGGAATCAAGTTCATATTCACAATGGCATAAATTACAAGGTACATGTATTTGTACTATAAGGCGAATTGTACCATTGGGAAACTTGTAAAGGTGAATTATTTACGTACATAATGAAATTAGATTTTGATTAATGATTATGGAACTAGAATGCTTTACTGAACAGTATATTAATTTTTATAATCATAGCAAAACTTAAAGCTAGGTACACAGACAATTACCTACAATAAATAAGAATGGAAGGCCAATTAAAAAAAACTTTCGTTGACAGATCTAAACTTTACATCTATATATTTAGTTTATTTAGTATCTCATATGTATATACGTTTATTGTATTGTTCTTTTATTTATTTATTTCTTTTGTACACCAACCTTATATTTATTTACTCTTCTTTCCAGCAAAAGGTTGTCTGGAAGAAATCGCTCTAGGCGATAAGACCGCCCTTATACATCATGTATCTATTCTATTGTTTTGTTACATATCTTCTATATATAAGTGTTGTAGTCGTAATCTAAGAAATAGACTGAAATGAAAAAGACTAACCTTTTTAAATCTGTTTTAACTAAAGCCTCCAAAGTTGGGGTTCGTCTTACTGAAATTACTCTAGTGGGCATACAAAAACTCAGCCCTTTTTGCTTCGTTTTTTTATGCACGACCTTGCGAAAGACCTTGTCACAGCGTGTAATGGCGTCGTGCAAAATTGATTCACACATTATAATGTAAACAAACCGGTGACAGCGATCCATTTATGTTCGTTATTATTGAAATAATGTACTTACGGCAAAAGGGGTCGTTGTTATCTAGCTCATTCCATTATTCCATTAAATTTGCACATGCCAATGATATCTCTTGTTCTCATAAGCTGATGATAGCAACATATCTATTGCTTTAAACAAAATTTTGATCTTGATATTTCAGTAATAGCTCTTTCATATCGTAAACATTACGTCTCGTGTTCATTACACTCGTCTGGGAAATAAATGGGCCATTCGTATTTAAAGCCCATAAAAGTGTTTTAGTGACTTATCAAACTTTGATTACATACGAACGAAGTATTGTCTTTGTGTGTGTGTGTGATGGCACGAACGGGGACGTCGACGTCGGGTGCAGTTGACATTTTCAATATCTGTTAGGCATTTCATTCAGTTGTCAGCCCCGCTCTGTTTTGTTGTTATCCGAGATATGCCTTTTGCAGGCTGATGGCGAATCAACAGTATGTTGGTATTGAAACACTTCGTCAGTTGGTACTATTGGTTCAAAACCTCTATTTAAATATTGCAAAAATACAGTAATTCGAAATTTTGCTTCTGTTTTGTGATGGCGATGATAATGTAAATGTTTTCAGTCCAGTAAGTGCCTAACAACTTCTATCTCGATCACGATAAATAGATTAACTCTCAGAATATTCTGGGAAACGAGATAAACGAAATATCAATTTCATTCAATGCCAGAGATTGAAGGTTGACAAATAAAATCTTAGCTTACCAAGTTGCTAACACCATAATCCGAACAAACATAATCCATGGGGTATACAACCCTTCAACCGAAAGGATCTGCTAATTGAGTTACTCCACTCGTTCGACTGAATGCCCAAATATAGATGAGACGAGGCAAATAAGGAAAGTTTCCAAGGTAACAAGTTAATCTGAAAAATAACGGTTGGTTGTAAACTTTCGTCTGAGCGAGGTCGTAGGTACTAAAAGGCAAACAATTAATAAATGTACATGATACGATGATAATATTACTGTGGAATCCATCGCTTCAGTAAGATCACTAAATATGTAATAATCGCTTGTATTCTTTATAGCAGCGCCCAAGCGGGTTCGTCCGCGTTTTCCAAGATAAAAATTAACCTGTCTCTAAATCCAGGGTACCTATAAGTTTCCTGCGTTCTAAATTTTATCCAAACCAGGTGAACTGTTACAGCGTAAAGAAATAACAAAACACACAGACAAACTTCTACATTTATAGTAATAGTGTGATACAGGAGGATCACTAGAACAAAAGTCGAGCTTAGGTATAAATATTACCGACTTTTACGAGGGACACCCGCTTGTACGAAATTAAAATTTATCGTGTGGTATGAGCGTTTTTATTCCGTTGGGCACCACTAACTCAAAACCGTTTTAGCTGTGGAAACGGTTGCAACTTGCCGGTAAAATGATTATAAAACAATAATATTATGTGTGTTCAATAAACTTACTATACAATGGTAACCTGTTTGTCAATTACATCGTTAATTACATTTATACATTTATAGTTAATTACATCGTTTTGCTGTCGTTATTATTTTATTTCACACAAACCGCGTCAGATATTTTAAATATGCGAGACGCGACATGGATGCGAGCCGAGTGGCGAACGGTAACCTTATGCTATTTGCTCCACGGTGAGGAAAGGCGGCTGATCGTAACGAAACTGTGAAGTATTCTCTTCAAAACATCACCATACATGTATGCATAACAATAAGTTCATTAACTTTAACACGAAAATAAGATAGGTAAATTTCTTAAAATTGAAATTTCATTGAAACTCGATATCATCAATTATTTCCGTCGCAAGAATCGATATCTTGTGAACTTACTGTTATTAATACATGGACGTTGCTGATTTGCTACCAAATTCTACGATAAATTTGATTCTTTCATAATGTTCCACATCTTAACTAGTTTTCATTGTAAATGTCAATTAAGTTCAAAATTGTACAACACACCATCATATTGTTTCACCGTATTGAAGTGAGCCACTATAATAAATTAATATTTATTAAGGCATTTCAATATGTTTATGGTGCTCTACCCACACTTTGTATGACGTTATCGAGTATAATGGTTTACAAAATGCATCAATGTAGAACGAGTACAAAGTATATAATTCCGGTTAATTGTTTGGGGCTTGAGACAACTAGAATGATATTAGAGGGTTGAGGCACCTGCTGAATAAGCTCACGATATGCTTACGGATTTAAAATGTATTTGTTTTTTTTTAAACGAGGCGTTCTCCTGATAAGAATAGATAACGCTCCTATAACTTTTGCAGTGGTACCCAGAAGTTAGATTAACAAAGCAAAGTTCAGAGCATCGCTGCAATACTAATTACTTTGAGACATTCTGTGGTGAGTTTCATTAGTTCTATCTAACGTCATACTAGGAGATGGTCTCACAAATGACAAGGACAGCGAGAGGGCTCCAAATGTCATGAAATTCGTGTAAAGTAAAGTATTTTATGGATGACCCTTCAATCATACAAGCTGTTCATATGTACTTTAAAATGTCTGTCAGTGACTTGTGTCTATCGCTAACACAAGTAACCCTAGTAATCCTTTTTAACTAGCATTTTGGCATTGTGGTGATTCATGTTATAGCTAGCCTGTCGCTTCGAATTCACGTGGGTCGCGTCGTGCCTTGCGCAAAGCTGGTGGAGCTAGCCCGTTCTGACACGTGACTACAGATATCTACGGAGAATAAGATATTGTTTTATTCAACTTTATTTTCGATTAAAGAAGCAAAGATTTTTTTTAGCGTTCTACCGTAAAACTCTGTTACGGTGTAGCAGTTTGCAACGTGTTACGGCCACGTTAGTCGTCCGCAGCGTGACAAACGCTCATTTATTATGCATTTTTAGCCTTAACGTCTTAGAGTTGCTGTACGTTTAAAAAGATAAAATGTGTCAGTATTTTCTATTTAATTGCCTGATTGTATTTTACGTGAATACCCGAGGAATATATTATGCGGTCACATTTTTTTTAATGTCCGAGGAAAGTGTAGATTTATTATTTCTCTCCACTGTTAAAGTACCTACTTGAGCGAAATACAGCATAGGAAATAGTTATGTATATTTTGTAGCTATCCATTCTAGCAATCTGTTCACATTAGTGAATAACAAACAAAAACATTTGTGATAAGAAAACCATCTTAGAATTGTACATACAGTTGTTTCGCACTAAGTGTTTCAGATTGTGTATAGATTATCATCAGTATTGACATCGGTGCTTTTCGACGCAGATATATGCTTTGAAAAGCAAAATGTGTGCCAACAAGCTAATTATAAATATTGTTTTATCAATAAACTAAATCAACTCATAAGGATCTTAAAAGATTCGAATTATTGACTAAAACTCACCCTCCTTTTGGATTCACCTCGAGCGCTGGGGGTGTTCGTAAACAGGCTCGTTTGGAAAGCATTATGGGGAAAATGATCTTATAGTTTCGAAAAACATTACTGCAAAAAACGGCAATAAACTGAATCCCCGCAGGAAGAAAACTTTAAGAATTGTGGAGACACTACGATGTAAACATCCTGAAAGCAGCGTATGTTTGACAATACTATGTACACAACACATAAACATCACCGTACGGTTCCCAAACTGTAACATGCATCGCAATTTGTGTAAGCGCTCTTCTAGGAAATAAGATTCTCACCCTTTTCGCATGGCAACAAAAACAAGATGCTCGTACATCACACCTAAATTGGGAATGTCCAATCTCAGCAGATAAGTAGATTTACTCGGTTCTCGTTTCGCCCACGTAGGAATAACTAACTTGAATGTATATTCTAAGGATTCTTGATTTCGCCTCCGCATCGTTTTGCTTTCTATGGAATTAGTTATTTCTTGTGGTAAAATAGTGTTGGTATCAATTTTATGATATCATCTAAAGGCAGATGTGTTTTCTATGTTACCATAGCCAATTAGTCTATGCATCGATTTCATTGATACAAAAATATCATAGAAATTTTACATAAAGGCGGTACTGTCTGGCTTTTAGCGCTTTTAGTTTGCGTTTTTATCTTCTAAAATAGAACTTTGTATAAATATCTCATTTTGTTAAAATATATTCGAGACTTTGTGAAAGTAGATACATAATTTAGAATGATCGAATCGATAGACATTTAAAGCAAAGATGAAACTCAAAATGCCTTTTTCGAGACCTGCTAAGAGATTATATTGTAAAAACTTGAATGTTATAATAATAGATATGTCTTTTTATTTTCAAGAACTTTGCTTGAACAGGCTTTGTGTTAGTTTTTTTACATTTCCAGTAATGTAAACAAGAAAAAAAATCGTTAAAAGAAGTACATTTTAACTAGCACGAACATGCTAAATCAGATCCTATACTAACTTTCAATTAGACTGATGATTGACCTACGTGCTCGAAACGTTGGAATATAGGACCTTAAAATTTTGTGTGAAAATCAATTGAATTGTTAATTTGATTAGGAATTGTATTCATTAGTGTACAGCTGATTTGGCTATCTATACCAAAACATACCATTAACACAACTACTGTGATTGTCAGTTGGATGGAATCAAAGCCATTTTTAACGCATTGTAATTATTTTTATCATCTTCAAAGCGCTTCAAACGTGTGTCATAATCATATAAGATACCATGATGCACATTCTTTAAACAAGCTACGCATAAATGTGTGTCATGCCAAACTAGTTTTATCTCGCCCGATGTGTGAACGTTAATCGCTATAAGCGATAAGGCCGCCTGTTGTTACACTACTGTTAATTATTTTTTCTTTCAATTTTATTGCAATTTTGATGTCAATAATAAAGAGTTGCATTACATAATGTCGTTATGTGCTAGATAATAATCTTAACTAAATCTTTATAAATTCTTTTTTTTTTCTTAATAAATCTTAATAAATTCTTTTTTTTTTGTAAATAGTATAATTTTAGGTCTTTTTTATTTTGATTAAATGTTTCATTACATGTAGTAGTTAATACCTAAATTGTAAAATAAAAGTAACTTGTACATAACTAAATACCTACATAGAACTTATAATTAAATTATGAAGTATTTTACTGGGCGCCAATTATTATTTTTTAGTAGAAAACACTAACTCAGTCATTTACAGTCGCTTTCTAATATTTACTTCCAAATTACTCTTTAATGCAGTATGGCACGAACAAAACGGCTTAATAAACGAGAATTTAAGTGCGCTTAGTGGCAAGTAACATGTATCCGTACAAAAACCAAGGGATTTTTTTGGCGCAAAGCCAATTTAAGTAAATAGTCCACGTCTACACGTCAAGTTTCATGTAATTAAGTTAATTAACATTTTTTTAGATGTATGTTATCCTTAGAGGTTACTTTTTGCGTTAGACCATATCCTGCCTGGTAAGTAGCGATGTGGTCTAGAATGGAGCATGCTTATCATGGAGACACCCGTTTACTCCGAATTTGAAAACGTCCAAATAATCCATATGAAACTTTATTATCCATAACAACAATGGCATTGATTAAATACGCCTTTATTGTCGTAAAGTCGCATGTATTGTCAAAATGAACAGTCTTTAAAACGAAATAATCAACAAGCAATTCAAAATTCCTAGTACAACATCAAAATTCCTGAACTCTGAAGTTTACTGCTACGTAAATGAATTTCGCCGACGCTGAACGTGTTACCGTATTCCATTAACCGAATATTTCGGAACAAATTGGAACTGGGAATAGGATCCTTAATCTGGAATTATGAGCCCATTTGTCGCGTTTATGGTAAGATAATCTTTCGAGGTGTGTTTTTATCTAAACCTATTTGAATTTAATTCAGTTTGTACCTCTCTTTAAACATGAAACAGCGCCTTTGAATACGGTGACGCACGCACGTGTCAGCCAATTTCATGGTGGTGGATACGAGCCCTAACAAAGACGACGTAGTAATTGTTCTCTGCTGCTATATAGTTTCGTCATCTGCGACTCAGCGCTCACTCTCAAGGTTGAGCCTTTGTAGTAGGTACTACTGTATTTGAGCTTAATATGATTCCAACCCTTGTCGACAACAAGCTATTGTTTTACGTTCACTAAGCTTGTGTTAGATAAGCGGTAGCGATCTCCCTGTAGGGCGCTTCGCAAGCGAATTGAGTTAGCCGAACTACCTTACTCTCCCAAGGTCAGTGCTACGCACCCGTTCATTACGAGGTCCTGTTTGCGAGATTGAAACGTATATTGAAACTTTTCTATTTGCTCAGCGTACCGTGATGGTAATGGTTTACGTTCCTAATTTCAATTCCGGAGCAATAGAACGAGCATGACTATTGTAGCGGGGCGTACGTTTGAATAAGTTTCAAAGAGTTTCCATCTACATCGCGAACCCTCGGGGGAAAAGGGCGCATTTCTACGCGGCGTCACGTACTATTCCCAAATGAAATTTCCAAGTGCTAAGAGAGTAAAGCTGACTGGAGCGAGGTTTCGGAGACCGCTCAGTGGGCGTGTAAAATAGTGCGCTATTTCCTTGCACATTTTTCATATTTCTTCCACAAACCAGAAGCCCGCTAGTTTAACTGGATTAACGGCATGACTGGTATTGAACAAATTTCTATTTGTTTTTCGTTTTTCTGATCGCACTCAATAAATAATTTATTGTTAACTATTTAAAATGAATCATAACTGGTAAACGCAATGATGTATTTAATTATACATAAATCCAATCCAAGGGTGGTAAAGTAAAATAAGAAATAATGAAGCGGTGTACCGTGGTAGGTGCTTCTGCTTATTTTTAGAGCAGCCGCAGATGGCGAAGGTCGTTCTTGTACAGAATCCTACTTATTTATTTAACGCGCCCACAAAGCGAGGCGCGCGGCCGACGCGGCTGCCTGCCCGTTTGCAATGAGAAATAAAACTCAGGGGACGTGTGTGACGCCGTATTTTTTACGTTTTAGGTTTTTTTTATTAAATCTGTTTTTGTCCGCACACGTGAGCGAGCAACCGTTCAAATAGCTTTGAAATACTTGTGTATTCGAAATGCACACGGCTCGGAACTAAGCTCCGAAATAGCATTATAAATGTAGGTATACATATGTATATAAAGAGAGTTTCCTGATAGTTTTTATGTAGCACTGCGCTGTCTCAGATGGAAACAATAGAAAGCGTGTCTTCTAAACAAGGCTAGGTTAAGTTACGTGTCTGGTTTAATATTAGAATAACTAATTTAATATAAAAGATAAGTAGAAGAAGGTCGGGGGCAAGAACCTGGCAACGCGTATAATGGCAAAATGAAGAATAAAACAATTTTATACGCAATATATGATAAAGCCAATTATTAAAAAAATATGAGAAACTGTTATGAAAAAGTTTTCCCAGCGGCTTAGGCTCCGCATTGTTGCTTCTGAGTTAGATAACGTGTTTTCTTATTCTTGAAATAAAGTTAAGTAATTAGATTTCCAGTAATTCCTGTGTAGGAAACTCGTCCTTCCCGGAAAGTGACAGGTGCCGAAATAGGACAAAGGTTGTATTATTGTAATGCACGATATTCGGCTGCGTGCACAAGCCTTGGGCGGCGCCTCGCGTGTTTGGCTTTCATTAGGCGTCCACACCCATCGAATATAACTAATACGTATAACTTCCATCCATATCGCGCACTGTTACTGTCATCTGATATCCATACAGCGTGCCGTTTACATTCTACAAAAGTAATCAATTTTCCATTACGCATTCTATCTTATTTCCATTAGTGTAGCACAGAAAAGGGGCTCGTTTCGTAAACAAAACTTGGGTGACAGTTCAATTTCGACCGTTCACTGCTCCTTAATTAACATTTCTGCGAATGCTTCACTTTTGTACGATCCTAGCAGTCGTTATTGAGCTTTTAGCAGCGATATTACGCTCGAATGAAGTTCGTTAAATAGAAATATCAATTTAAGAAATTACCTTTTTACTCTTTAATTGTCTTTATTTACGGGAATGGAATGAGAATGAAATTCAATTTTATGGTGCCCTGTGGAACCCTCATGTGTCGTGACGTGAAGTCAGCGTTTTGTCGTAGCCGCTCCCCCACAATCACCCGCTTAGGGGAGGTTATGAAATTATACGACTATTCCCACTAGTCATTCGCGGAGGGCGCGTTCCAAAAGGAAGAAAATAAAAATTCTCGGGGAGTCCACTTCTGTATTCGTTACCGCCGAAGTTTGCTTGTGTGGCTTGTGGTAGGTAGCATACAGTATAAATTCATACATGCATGATTTACCCATTGTTATTTGATGAACTGAATCACTGAATCATGTGGATGCAGGTCCTTAACTTTACTTATGGATTTACCATAGCTTTAGTTGTATTAACAGGGTCTCAGTAGAAGATTGCAATATCAATTAAATAAGGCATGGTAAGCGAAGCGTTGGTCGTCCAGCCGCAAGATGAGTCGACGGGTTGAATCTGGATCAGATTAGCACAGGACCGAGGCAGATGGCATAACAAGAGAGAGGCCTATCCAGCAGTGGGATAAAGAAGGCTACGTATGATGATGATGAATATAATACTAAGTGGCGCTGTTATATATAAAAATTAATCCAGGCCAAAATAAAGAAAGTGTAAACATTATTAGTTTTCTAGTTTATTAGTTTTATCCTTCTATCCCATCCTGTTGGCGTAATTCATCCCAGCGAATCGCCATTAGACTCGAGCTTGATTGCGAATTGCAATGAACGCTGTTGCCAAAACACATTACCGGGCTTCAGTTTGGATAATTCGCAAAGGCTTCTATCATACCGATCGATCATAATACTATAACTTACTTTCTAAATTAGTTTAGGGCCTGACCCCCAGACCTCACGTACTTGGTCCACTGGGAATCCAGCGAAATCTACGGAGTGTATTTAATTTTCCTTCACAAAAAAAGTGTGCTTTTTTTAGCGACTCGTTTCATGCTTTCCAAAGTTCCAAAAATTTATAACATCTTTGTTCTTTTGGAACAAGGTATACGTGTATTACTTGGTTTTTCAATTTGCCTATATCTATTCATCATAAACATCTACTTAGATAGATAAATAATTACCTGAGTATTTGTTTATTTAACCCTCACGGGTTTCTATTGATATTAAAATTTCTGCTATTGTTACAAAGGTTATCACGACTTCTCTATCAGCAGAAACAATAAAACCAGATAAGATACCGTGTTGATCAGTGTATTCGTGTAATAACCTATATTCTTGTCTGGCTTTACTCGATGAATTGGTGACGTCTAGCAGTTTATATAAAATCGATGATCGGAAGCGAGACAGTCGTAGAGTACGTGCCTACGTCACTTGTGTTTACGCTCCGTCTCTATAGAGACGGGCTTTTCTATAACGACGACAGTATCTTTACTTTCTTTTAACGGAGATTTTATCGATTGTTTGAAATCGTGGGGTTTGACGTGGTTATAATCTGAGAAGTTGAGATAAATAGTATCGATTTTTATTTCGAGACAATATTGTGAACGTTTACAAATACGAAAACGTCACATTACCTTTGATGAAATCTTTAGTTTCATTTTTAATTAGTAGGTTAAAGTTGCGTCACATAAGGCACGGACACCGGAGTCTGTTGAGTTTACGTGGAGTAATATGCCCGGAAATAATAATGCAATTAGAGATTCCCACACTTTTGCAGTAGATACGGATATTGAATGTGCTTTTAAAGCGCTTTAGTACGTAAAGTGACTCGATCAATAGGTGACGAATACTAAACTTAGATGTCTTGTATCCTAGAAAGAGAGCGATATCAGCTGATGCAGCTCTTGGCCACACTGTCCTAATGAAATAAAGTCTATAGAACACAGACAAGTACAAAACCTTTCGTATGTGTTGTAGGCTTTACAATTTATGGACATACTGTTAGCTCAATTATTCAAAATCGAAAATAGCCTATTTCTTGCAATTTCTTATCTTATCTACCATCTTACCTTTTACCCTTTGCGCATAAGTCGTACATTCTATTGCCCCACCAAACAGCTCTCTCCATTTACCCTGTTAACTCATTAAACGTTTTGAACTCATTCCGCGTAAATTCGCCTTTGTTTAGATAATCTAGTTTATCAGCAGTAGTTTTAGGGTTCTGTTCGTATATGACCGAACAAGAAACTTTATGACTAGCGCCTGTTTGTCACGTTTCTCACAGTTACTTTGGTTTAGTATTTTTGTACCTATGTGTTTATGTAGAACTTATTTACAATGATTTCCTACGGCTATTTGGGTAAATGCGAAAATAACTTAGTTTCTTTATTTTTCCCCCGTTTAAGATCAAACAGTTGAAAACTGATAAAATAAGTTGGAACTATGACATCATTTTCTGAAAATATGACAATCATGGTGACAAACAGCGCGGCGATGTTACGTACAATATTAAAAATAAAACCGGAAAAATAATTTTGCAAAAAATCTTGATCAGAAAGATGTTATGCTCACGATCGTTTTTATTTCATCTCATTTAAATAAGTGTAAATATAATGACAAAAAAGACCAATATTTAAGACTGATCGAGTGTTATTTGTTATTTTTTTATAAATAAAACTGTTTCTTATTCTTTGAATGTTACATTTTGTTTATTTACTGATAAAACTTATCTCTTGTTTCAGGTACAGTGACCGCGTTTTCCGCTCTTCCTTTAAGGAACTGTTAAGGGGTTTGACCTCTTCATGGCTCCACTTAACACTCCCGTCGTCTTCGACCTTCCCCTCAAGTACTTCTATACCTTTCCATTGCTCCCTTGATTCAGATAATATTTTCAGCAGATGCTGAAAATATTATCTGAATCTGAACTTAAACTTTTTTATCTCAAGAAAAAATGCTTGATTAATACTACTGATCTCGGGGTATGGGAGGTTATATGGAAATGACGACCGACACACTTTTTTATGGTTGACAAGCTAGGTGTTTGACCATAGCTCACCTAATGTTAAGTCACGTCGTGGTCGAAGACGGTAAAGCACACCTAGCCTGGATAGGAACTGGCTCTCATGTGAGGCTGTCGGAATACACTGTTAGATACTTGGCGATAGATTTTCCATTTGAGGGTGGGAGCTAGCTAGCCTAGTACCCACTAGAAAGTATCCTACCACCATGCTATGGTTTCCACACGATGTTTTCCTTCACCGGCAGCTCGAGCATATTGTGGTTTGACGCTACGCTACAAAAAAAAAAACCCTGGGATGTTCTATCAGTGCCTTTAACCGGAGTAGCGGGCATGCTCACGCATTTATTTGCCACATCCAAAGCCTAAAACAAATCGATGAAGGCAAAATGAAATTAACTTAAAAATATTAATCTTTGACCAAATATAATATTAATTAAACAGACTAGACTTGTGATACCTATTAATTTTAACAGTTGAAATAAAACATTTACTATATACCTATGTAACATGTATCCTCAGCTGGTGTTAGAAAACAATATAAAATTGGTATAAAAATATCTCTGTTGGTGAAGCGTTATCTTACTTATTGCCGGCGTGTTATCAACTTTTACATCGCTATCAGTATTTTCCTGTAAACGTCTGAGTTACGCTGTCCTTCGTTCCATTGGGTAATTTCCGACACGTTGGTTTTACTAATTTTAATAAGAGCACTATAATACAAGTTAGGGAAAAATGAAACTCCGAAACATCTTTACAGCTATTTTTTTAATTGCTAAACCTTCAATGAGACTCTACACTAAGAAAAGTCGTATTGAGTTTTTCGACCATACCTACCGTCACTTAGCATGAGGTTCATCATCATCATCCACAGCCTTCTTTATCCCACTGCTGGGTATAAGTCTCTCTCGCATCTAGCATGAGGTTAGCTGTGGTCAAATACTTAGCTTGTCAACTATAAAAATACTTTATAATACTAGCTGCGTCTCGCGAGTTTACTAGCGTTTTCCGGAGTAAAAAGTAGCGTATGTGTTAATCCAGCGTATGATCTATCCATCTGCACATACGTTAGCCGTTACAGAGTAAAGAAGTAACAAACATACATACACACAAACCGATATTCTCTCGCGTATATAGTATTAGTGCGATAGAGGGATAATGAGAATTTAATTATTTTTGCTTTTACCCATTGTTTAATAAGCGTGTTAAATTTACCTACATAACATCAGAGGCGCAAGGCCGCATCAAACAGTAACATCAGTTCTTTTTGTGGATTCGTTTACGTTACCTGTATTCCCATTTCATTCCACAAAGGTAGAATCACATTCAATACATATTCGAGCATATTGCCGTTTATAGAAATGCTAATACACTCATATCGACCATATCCGAGTAAGGTCTGGGAATAGCACAATGCCATATCCCGAAAGGGCAATGCTATCATATTGTGGTTCCCTCGAAAAGTATTCTCACGTAATAATTGCCAATCTAGAGATATTATGTTTATCAGTAATGTTATATTTGTGTTAACAGTTGCCGTATTCAGGAACAAATATTTACTGTTTTAGTAAATTAGAATAGAAAATAATTATGTGCTACGTAGGTACCTATCTTCTTGACATAAAATTATTGTAAAAATAAAGTGACTTTAATTCTTTTTGACAGCCCCGTTGGCTCATTGGTAGTATACCTTGAGAGCTGTAGGACGTGGGTTCGATCCCCACTCAGGGCAAACATTTTGTGAATAAACAAATGTTTGTTCTGTGTCTGGGTGTTCTGTAATGTATTTATAAGAAAGTATTTATGTATTCTATCTATTTTTTGACTTCCATCACACAAGCTCTGCTTAGTTTGGGGCCAGATGGCGCTGTGTATGTAGTCCTACGATGTTTATTTATTTTCTTTTTTTTTATCTATTAAAATGAGAGCCAAGATTAATGCTCAAAGTTCATAAATGAAAATACTAACCGTAAACTTACCATAAACGCGTTGTTATAGAAGCAGGAACGTAATCCTATTTTAATTAGAATTCACTCACACATGTACCCTTCTCTCCAACTTTAGCATAGCTCACCCACACCTTGTCAAATTCCATACTCACACATTGAAAGTCTTTTGGAATTCAAGCGGCTGCTCGTGAAAATGCTAGGTATTACGGCGACCTGTTTACGGCGTTTCAGTTGGTATTTGTTTTAATTAATTTTGCTACGACAATTTCTTATTTTCATTATATATGTATTTTTTTTATAGTGCTAATGTACCTTTGTAGCGATTGCGACCTACTCTAACCTCATTAATTTTAGTACAAAACGTTACCAAGTGTTTTGAGCCTAATCGCATTTTTACTATAGAAGTAACATTATGAGGGCAGTGGCCCGATGTTGCGGTTTCTTTTGCTTTGACTTCTATTGTAAGTCTACCTTTAGACTTAGTATCAATAGCTGATAATGCTAAAATTCATAAAACCCTTCATATATACCTTACTATTTTCGTGGGTCGGCTCAATTTTTACACTTATGTACTTTTTTTACACTAAATAGATATCTGGTTACTTTACTAAGCTTTCATCAAAGTCACCTTCCGTTTTGCCTTTTGAATCGTTATCTACGTATACATTTATCGAAACGGAAGGTTTTTTTATGTAGCGATTGTCGGGCATCCCGAAAGGCGCTATGTGAGATGGCTTGAGGCTGATTTGAGAGTTGTGAGGGGTAAACGTCTACAAAAGAGAACATCAGATACAATGTCGTCTGAAATTTTATAAATAAGGCTGTAATATTTTTGGAAATATATCTTCATATATGGAAGGTAAATGATTTGCGTTTCTCAGGCGGCTGTAAAAAAATAATCTGGCAACTTATGTCACAGCTACAAGATATTGTCAAATGTTTTCACCAATTCCCTGAAATTCCCACACGTGACTTGGTGCTCTATAAAACTTCCGCCCGCTCCACCAGAGCGACGGTGCGGAAAATTAATGTAATTTCTCCATCACAAGCTATTTATCCCTTTAATTTGCCAAGATACAAGTTCGGGGGCGTCCGTGACAGATTGTCGCGTCAACCGGTGGTAACTTTTGTCCTGTCGTGTCGTGTCGTGTGCCGATTAATCACTTCTAGAAATTGATGATAAAATAAACGTAAATAATGCACATTCTAGCAGCCCAGGTGACCGTTATTAAGATTTGTTAACTACTATTAATATCTCGTAAAGCTAATCTCATGACTCGTGTACTAACATTTTCCCGATCTATCGTTTTGCTACAAGATGTTAGCGATGTTTACAAAACATGTTTACGATAAACAATGTTGTAACAGAGCAAAGTCATTATCCAATGAAGAGTAAATTGTTCTCAGCATGTGGCTTTACACTTGCGCCACTGCTAACTATAGAATGAATATGATTTTTTTCTTTGCTACCTATAAAGTGCTAGGATTAGAATTTGTTTTCGTGGAATCTTTATTAAATGACTCACATTTCCAGCAATCGTCGAATCGGTAGCGTTCCAATTCAAGTTCAATTGTAACGCGCCGAGCCGCCTCGGCGCCTCGTGACGTCATCACCTCACTTCCCTTCTCCTCAGAGATGGGGGTAAACATGACCCCATGTTTATCGCTACACGCAGCTATGCATGCTACCGGATAGCAAATAGTTTGATCGTGCACTTACTTTACTATTTTCTGTTGGTATAATTTTCTTGAAGAGAACGATGGTGAAGTTATGAAGTTTCGAGCGTGGGCGGTCTGACGAACATTAAACCCGCATTTGGGTAGGCGAATCCGAGGAAGGCTAATGTTGAGTTTTGCTTGTCTTTGCGATGGCTCGTCTACATACAATTCTAAACAAGTAACGCGCCTTAGGCGTTATCTCTTACCATCAGAACGTTTTATTCGTCGTATTAAAAAATCTAGTTTAGAAGGCGGACAATAGACACTTAACTTCCGAAAATTTGTTGTCTGATTTCGAAACTAACATTCTTAAAACTGATATTCGGTAGTGTTACAGTGTGTTTATTGGTAGTTGTAATTTCCTCCCAAAACTGCACAAAGCTGTTCGTATTCTTTTGACTTCCAAAGGCTTTCTAGAGATTGTTGGAGCATAAAAGTATCGAAACTTTGATTAAGAGTTCTTACAGTTGGATCAAAAAGTTTTCCTGTCAAGAGTTCGCCTGGTGGAATTTTTATTTTTATTATGTTTACTAGCATTTGTATGCGAGGAATGCGAGATGTTACTGGAAACTTATCCCATTACGAGTCTCTTGCGCGAGTCATTATTATTCGTGACGCTGGATCCTCGAGTTTGCATTGTAAAAGAGATACATATTCTTAATGTTTTCAGTCGGTAGTAAAAGGTCATGCTTGAATGTAAACGTATTTACAAGTATCTAGTTATCTTGAAAGTTAATTTAAATATTAAGAGATTAAATAAATACGTGATTAATAATAAATCTAATGTAGACTTAAAATACAAAGGTATTTTTCCCCTTGCAGTAAATTCTCAACTCCAGCTTTCCATTCCACTCGTTTATATTCTGCATGATATCAGGTTGCTCCCATAAGCAAACAATAACAGCGACAGTGTCCGCAAGTAGGTCGTGTCTCAACTAGACTGAGTAGCGAAAGTGTTTCGCTGGAGTCTTACGATTTTGGTGCAAACTAATGTGCATGCGGAAAAGTAGGCTACGTGCAGAATTAGATGAAAGAAGTTTTAGTTAGAAGGTCACTTGGTCGCTATCGCACGTAATAATGTAAATTTGTTTAAACGCTGATGATCATGACAAAGTTGATGAAACTTCGGCCTTCATGTTCATCAGGAGGTTTAGTAGTACCGAGTATCACAATAAAATGAGCGTTCATAAATGTATCTACAGTATGATTGGTGAGACACCTACGATACTCGAAAACGTGATATTTGGCGATCGTATAGAAAAAAAAAACATTAAAAATAAATATTAACTGAGTACGAGGTAAATTTAACCGAAAGTTATGTACCTAATTAATTACGCAACGCATGGACACCACGCGGACGCATGAGCTGGACGTTGTGAGGACGCTCGCGCTGATGACGGGGGAACAAGCACGTACTTGTTGCGTGATCAAAACATTGATATCGGGAGTGTATCCACGCTTTATTTATTTATAGGGAAATTGGGGCCAAAAATTAATTACTTAATTTTATTACATAGTTATAACGAGAATCAAGTACCAAGTACTCTCCTTCAGTATCTTAGATGTCTCACCAGTCACGCTGTATACTTATTATAATCTGACAAACTAGAACAATATATTTTGTGTTGAAACTAAGTTGAATCTCGCTGAATTTGTAACGTTGGTACGTTCTACAAATGTTATGTATAACCATAACCATTATTTATGAACTCATGCGAATCTTGATCATTAGAAAGTGGCATCAAAAGACGCAACAGCCCACAAAAGTCTTTTGAAAGTCATTGTTTATTGATGCTACGTTTTGTGGATTTCATAAAATACTTGTTACTGCATTAGTTATTTCATCATTGTAATAAATTGAGACAAGGTTTTCAGTCAAGCAAGAATACGTAACAAATATGGATAAAATCAAAACGATAAAGATACAAAGACAATTGATAGTCAAATTAAAGTAAGTAATAAATTTATTAGAAGAACATCTTCGCAATTGATAGTCAAATTAAAGTAAGTAAAAAATCTATTAGAAGAACATCTTCGCGATAAATAAGCAACACAAGTGGACAGAGGGTGCGGTGGGGGCAGAGGGCACTAGCCGGCGATCACTATGTGATCAGTCAGTGTTAGCACGTAAATGCCATTATTTTCTGTTCTGTATGTAGGTAAGTGTTCGTGTTAAAATTTAATAGGTTAGTGACTTTTTAATAAAAAGGTATTAAAAAGTCACAGAAGTTTACGTGTTTAATACATTTAACGTTTGCGAAGATACGAACAAAAACATCGATTAATGATTTGCTTGTAGATGCGATATCTACATTCTTACACGCGCCTCGCGCTAAAATAGGGAAGATGTTCCACTTACTCGGGGCCGCGCGCTCCAAGTATTTTGGTCAAATATTGTTCTATTAATTGTAATATTGCAATTCATACTTAATAACATCTTTTGGCTTCCAATACAAGTCAGAACTTCGGAGATAACTGTCAATATTTCCAATTCTCTTAAACCTTGACGTCAGCAACCAGACACGTTAATCTCGAGTCGCAATATCATCGGATATTATGTGGGCACAACTTTCTTCAATGACAGCTTAATACTTGAAGGGAGCACGATCCCATATTACTTTTCCTCGACAGTATTGGCTTTTACCTGAATAGTTGATATTAAGATATGTTTAGACATGCTTCATGTTTTATATTTCAAAAATTTGTTATAAAAAAGTTAAGTAAAGTCCGTTGTACACATAAAATTGTATTACTCCCTGATAGGGTGAAGTATAGAAAACGTTTGCTATACTCAAACTAAGCAGTCTTGTGAACATGCTTAATAAAATCGGAGGATTGACTGAAGTACTCACTAGCTTAGAAATATCCCGTATTGTTTACAAACTATCACGTTGCATCACTTGACGATCTCCAGCTACACGGAGCAGATAAATGTCTACTGAGCTTAATGGATCGTAAAGTTGTTGATCCGCCACTAGCACGTGGGATTTTATTGTTCTCCTGTCGGTGGGATCCTTAATTCCTTAGTAATAAGAGAAGTGAGAAACCAAGCTTCAGAACTTCAGAATCGAGCTAAGATCTTTGCTGCTGGAGACCTTGTTTTATGACATTGACGAGTATTTTAAACTGAAAGGTTGTTAAATTGCTAAGTAAGTTGTTACGTTTTTTTTGACATTATTTTTATGTTGACATACCTTTTGACTTTGACATTTTTGTTTTTATTCATTGACATGTAATCAATGTTCTCGATTTTTTTAATTGTTGTGATTGACAGGCTAGGTGTTTGACCACAGCCCACTTAATATTTAGAAACAAGTTTAATGATATATTACATATATAGCTACCACTCTCAAACTGAAAATCGGCCGCCAAGCACCCGGTGTTACGTTCTGGCAGCCTCACTTATAGTCCGGGTGGCAGCGTTGCAAATACAAAAGTCATAGTAAGCCGGCTGATATTGATACTGATAGTAGATCTCATATGGCTAATAAGTAAACCGAACGTCAGCTGCCCAGGTAGCGGTGGGTTTGGGAATGGGAGGTCGTGGAAGTTGTAAAAAAAAATTTAAAAAAAAGTGATAGTACGCCGGCTGAAACCCATTTTCATGAATAGTTGACATCATACTGAGTTGAAAAATAGTCGTCAGCTGCATGGAGGAGGGTGGATTATGCGTCAGCCGATCGCATGAACTTGTAAAAAATCGCGTAAAAAAAAGTCATAGTACGCCGGATGAAACTTAAACTAGCTGATTGTTTATACAATTTAAAGTACGAAAACAGCAATCAGCTGCGTGGGTAGCGGTGGAAAAACCGTCAGCCGATGCAGTAAAGGTTGAAAATATTGGAGCATTACTACTATGCGGTTTCCTTTTAAACACGAATTTCGAGGTAGATTCTGGCCTTGCTTGAGCCCATAACACGACCTTCGGGCTACCTAAGCCTCTTTCCTTCAAATTTATTAAATTGATTATAATAAAACGTATTTATTTGTTTATGTATTTATTTGGGTATATGAGTGAGTGTGTTAGAGAGGATGTGTGAATGTGTGTGTGACTATTGACGACTAGTTGTTTTTCTTATCTTGCTTATAATATTGGTCTGACCTGGCTCTCGGTGTCGTGGTAATTTAAAGTAAGAAGGTATTCTTTGAGTAAATTTTTACAATTATGTCTGTTTTTGTTTAATAGGTTAAGTAATTTATATAGCTTATTACAAAGAAAGGCTCCTAGGTAACTATAGCATAATTATCTTTCCCATCTTTGCGTGCGCGAGATGCTATCAGTCCGTTGACGTTTGATTTGTAAGGGAGCCGATTTGTGAAATCTTAAAGTACAGTACTTAATAAAAAGTTGCCGAAACCTGAGTTCCTTGGTATCCTTTTAGAGGTCATCTGTAAGGTACCGGAAGGGCTTTTTGTGAGCAATTTTCAAAATGAGTCTGAGCTCTTTCAGCTTTAATCAGGTGTGTACTGCAAGCCGACCACTATGATGTGATGCAATAAATCAGTAATGATTTACATAGTTAAATTAATTCCTCTAGGGATGCGCTAAAGTATTATCGTTAATGAACCTTAACGATTAAGTATGACTCTTATAGAACTTGAGTCTTACTAGAGTTACTACTACTAGAACTGTTCCTTAAGTTTATTATTAACTCTTGTTCACAAATATTGTCGAAGTGAACATTTCGCTCCCAGTCTTTTTTCATAATATTGTTCAGTGTGATTCACGACTTTTCTCCAGTAATCCACAGATGCACGCAGATGCTGCTTTAAAATTTTAAGGGCAGAAGTTTAGGTAGCCCGAAGGTCGTGTTATGGGCTCAAGCAAGGCCAGAATCTACCTCGAAATTCGTGTTTAAAAGGGAACCGCATAGTAGCAATGCTTCAATATTTTTAACCTTTACTGCATCGGCTGACGGTCTTTCCACCGCTACCCACGCAGCTGATTGCTGTTTTCGTACTTTAAATTGTATAAACAATCAGCTAGTTTAAGTTTCATCCGGCGTACTATGACTTTTTTTTACGCGTTTTTTTACAAGTTCATGCGATCGGCTGACGCATAATCCACCCTCCTCCATGCAGCTGACGACTATTTTTTAACTCTGCATGATGTCAACTATTCATGAAAATGAGTTTCAGCCGGCGTACTATTACTTTTTTAAAATTTTTTTTTTACAACTTCCATGCCCTCTCATACCTACACCCACCGCGGGTGCGCCAGCTGACGCTCAGTTTACTTATCAGTTATTCGAGATCTATCGAACTAGATAGCAATGGATCGGCGTAAAATCACTACCTAAAATGCAACGCTGCCACCCGGACTATTATGAGCCAGTTCCATTCCAGGCTAGGCGTGTTTACCATCTATGACCACATCGTCACTAAACATCAAGACATGTTGACCAATAAAAAAAGATTTGTGTCTTTTGTTTGACAAATGAACAAATAGAAAGTACATCTTTTATGAATACAATTTGAAAATTCAATTTATTTAGGCAATTGTCGTTATTTTGTAACGTTTCGTATGTCCGCTCAATTCCACCTTCTCGGCGATAAATCAAATTTTCCAGCTTTGTCTGTCATCCTTTATCACGTTTTCGTTGTTTTTCAAGCCCATTCTCGTATGTTATTCGGTTAAAACGACTGTCGCGCGTTTATTGGAATGATACTCTTTTGTGTTTCGGTGAAATATTACCTTTTATGAAACTCTGTTCAACAGTTATTGAATGGATATAAAAAAAGTATTCTATGATATAAATAACTTAGAATTCAGTATTAAACATAGTATTAGCTAGCTTTACTGACCTTTCGTTAATATACTACAAGTTTTTCTAAGATATTGTTCTACGTTTGCCGAGGGAAGAAATAGTAAAAGAACTTTATCTAAATCTCAACTGTCTTAACAGACTTGCGTAGAGACTGGTATATTAACTTCAAACACTAAAACATTTCATGACTTTTTTGACCGTTCATATTTCTTCTATTCAATGTACAATGAAAATAACTGTTTTGAGCTGATAAACATTATTCCAAATCACACCATGAACTTTATTAGGTAGTCATGGTGTATGTATTGTATATAATAGTAATGATTTTTTAATTATATCTATATCTATAAATTTATAAACGCTAATAAATAACAGTAGGTACTACAAAGGCCAATCCTTACTAAAATTATAAATAAATAAATATCGTGGGACTATACACACAGCGCCATCTGACCCCAAACTAAGTAAAGCTTGTTTGATGGAAGTCAGATAACTGATAGAATACATATATACTTTTTTTTTCTAAATACATACTTGTAATACATACAAAACACCCAGACACAGAAAAAACATGATTGTGTTTATTCACAAAATGTTTGCCCTGAGTGGGAATCGAACCCACGCCCTACAGCTCTCGAGGCAGATATACTACCAATGAGCCAACGCGGCTGTCATGAGCCAACGGGGCTGTCAAAGCGAATGTGACCTACGATATTTATATATATATTTAGCTACTTTAGTTTAGGCCCTGGAAAAAAGCATAGGTCACTTTTCAATCTCATCATCGTCATCGATCACCACGCGGGTAAAACCGCGGGGCGCAGATTGTATAGTATAACAGAGTAACATACAATTATTCTTTAAGATATAACGCCTGTCCATGACCATTGCAGTGTTACCCAGAACTTTGAGTAACAAAACAAATCTACAGCGTTAGTTCTTTGGCGCTCATTAATTTCTCACATTCAATGGTAGGTCGGTTAGTCCCAATATCTATTTATAATAGCCCTGTAATTTTGCTAGCAGCAGTGCCTTGTAAACCAGAAGACACTAATGTTTACCCTATTGCTTAGAATGTCTGATACTGCGATAGTATCTATGTAGGTAACCTCTTGCTAAAGAAGTCTAGGTACCACATAAAACCTATTAAATATACAACTTTACATGTGAAACTTGAGCTTGAACGAAACGAGTACACCCACAGAGCACATAATTATAGTGTTGCTTGCGTAATATTTGTTACCTTTTACGACTCCTTTGTCATATTAACAGATGTTGTTTGTAACATTACTGCGAATTTGGTATGTTTAGTGACACCAACAAATATGATGCTCCAGAAATTGTTACAGATTTTATCTTTATCTGTGGTATTGCTGGTGTTGTGTTAAAATTATACCCAACTAGCATGTTATATTTTTAAAAGTGTATCCGGTAGGAAAATTTGGTGAATTATTTATAATTTTTTTTTAATGTATAAAGTAATGAGACGAACGAGACGCTCTCCTGATGGTAAGAGATAACGCCTGTCCATGACCATCACAGCGATACACATAACTTTAAGTAACAAAATAAAGTCCAGGGCATCACTGCTTTGGCGCTCATTACCTACTTTGAGATTTTTGATAGAGTTAGTCTCAACAGCCCAGTAATTTCGCTAGCTGCAGTACCCTTCAAACCGGAACACAGTAATGCTTACACACTACTGCTTAGCGGCAGAATAACCGGTACTGTGGTAGTACCTACCTAGACGACCTCCTGCTAAGGAGATCTACCACCAATTTAAGTTAAAGTAGATAACGTATATCCATGTATACACACTACTGGATTGAATGTAGATTAATTGATTATAGCAAAATATTTATGTTATGTATTATACGAAATACCTATTCTTGTTATCTGAGTTTAGGATATACATTAAGAAAGGCATTAAAAGCAATGAAGGCTTAAAGACTTTATTATTACTTAAACTCCTCGAATATAAATTTGCTTAACTTGTGACATTTTAATAGCTTTGACACCCAAACAACCGGACAAGTGCGAGTCTGACTTTTGCGTCAAGAATTCTTTACAAGCTTTTACATAAGTAGATCAATCGTCTATTACGGGAATTAAGTCTCCAAGATATTTATTATGAAAGCCACCGAACATTGTTTTAATAAAAAGATGCGTCGGATTGAAAGAGACATTTGACGTTGCAGTTTTTAACAATTTCTCACATACTCGTAGTATAGACATCGCGATTCAGTTAAGCAACTAATCGCAAATGGAAGTTTGTGTCAATAATAGAATAAATGTTAGCATGTTGTCCCCGTCTCTTTGAGAATGTCAATGTTATTGGAAACTTTAATTTGCTTTAAAAGTTATATATTGTTTAACTCATTGCAATACAAATACTCAATATTTTATTCTATTACTCTCCCTATAGCAATTTTGTTTTAAGACCGCCGCTTTCAAACAACGAAGCATAAATTCGCCTCGAAACTCGGAAAACGTTGAAACTGGCTGTTTCTGTTTCAAAGTCGATGCCATAAACCACTGGGGCCATTACTTTTGTGGAGATTTAATCGAAGTGTCGACGGACGTTGTCTTTGCACTATACTATATACTATTATACTCCAGTCAACGTTATGAATAAGTAGCTGGCTTCCGGCCAAGACTTCGTCCTGTAGTAACTGACGCAAAACTTCCTACCACAGTTCACCTGATAAGGTGATGGGCGTGCTTCTGTAAGTTGTACACATTTCGCGGAAATTTCTACATGCTAAATGTAAGAGCCAATTTCATAAAGTATTTTTATGAAAAATGTATCCAGTTGAGATTGGTGCGAGTTTTCTGTCCGAGCCTGAAAAATTGATATCATTTGGCGTCTGAATTAAATGGAGCACTCGGGTTTCGTTTCAAACAGAATACCATTATCCAATAGAAGCTGCGCCCCGCGGTGTTACCCGCTACATATTTTCGGGATAATGCCGAATTTCATCCAAATCCGTTCAGTAATTTTTGCGTGAAAGAGTAACAAGCATCCATCCATCCAAACATTCACATTTATAATTTATTTTAAATTAGTGGGATGGATTCCTTTCAAACATACTAGTGCTAGTTTGATACTGGGTGTCCGGATCAGCCTTGTGTTATAAACTGTGCCTTTGATTGGCGTCTTCCAAACTGGCCATTTGCGAGTTGGTACACTTAATACATTAGCGAGGTCTCTCGGATGCACTCTTCACGATAATTTTCTTTACCGTTTGAAGACGGCGACAGTACGAAAATAATTTAGAAAAGACAGGTGAGTGCCGCCGAATTCGATAGACTCGCTTTCAATCTGGAAGATGACCTCGAAATTGAAAACCAGACGGTCTCCCAACTAGGTTGTCGAAACGTGACTTCTACTTTGCCGATGTTGTGTGTACTGCACTCTAATATAAAGCTATGGTTTTGTAAAATGAATTAAAATTACCATGTCGTGCGCTACAGACACCACTTTAGGGGATTGGCGCATTCACCGAAGGCAGGGCTTTGGCCTTCGTACCTAATACTCTTTGTAGTAGCGTAATTACTTTCAAAGTGGAATTGTATTTCCAAAAGGCATGAAGGAACGTTATAGTTCCAAAGATTTCACAATCCAAGTTCCGCTGTATTATCTTATCGTAGCTGCAGTGCGTGATAGTGTTAAGTCTAAAACAAAACGTAGTTCACATAGGTATATACACATTTTATTTTCCGTTCAGATTCAAAACTTACAGTTAAGTATATGTATATACCAAAACGATTTAGAGTCAATAATACAATAGGTACACAGATACAGAACAATAATTATACAAGAAACAAATATAATTACAAATACATATACAATTACACATATATGTAGATTGTAGGTACTTCATGTAACAATTGCACTGTGTTGCAGCTAAAAGCGAATTAAAGGTGTTTTTGTTTCACTTTTACGGGATTACACACACGGATTTTACGTCGGATTCTCCTACTATAGTTTGGCGACATCCGATGGCTTTTTTCAAGGAGTCGAAGCTGAGTGCGTTCGTCTTGCATAGTCTTGTGTCAAAACCACGCAAGTCTCCATAGTAAAAATGATGGCTTAACTTTAGTAGTATACATATTTCAAGAAACTAATACGTTTGATAAATATATCGTCAATAAACTAAAGCAATTTGTATCGCAGCGGTGACATTAACGAGGTGTTCAAGACCGACTCTAGCTTTCCAACGGGTGACGCAAGGTAGGTTACTCATTGGATCGATAAGTCTAATGGGGATCCGTCACGAACACACCTACTTAAGACCTAACCAGCTTGTTATGCAGAATAGATAAATAATGTATAGGTGTCTAATATCTTTATCTATTTATAGAAATGGATTTAAAAGCAAGCGTTTTGCTCTACAATATATAAATTTACAATTCAAAAAAACCGACTCTATGACCCTTAAGCCAACTAAACGCATTGCTCCCATGAAACAGCGAGGTTTCAGAGTAAACGATGAAATCATCGATATATATATATATATATGTACAATGTTTAGATTTTTTTGACTTTTCCATCGAAATTCGAAATTTGGCGGAATGATCGCGTAACATAATACAAAATAAAATATTTTAGTGTCGGTTAAAAACTAAGTTTAATCTCATCAATGATCTTCGCGATACTTTGGTATCTCGAATAGGAAACTTGGAATAACCTTTAGAAATACCCCAATCGGAATTCAGGACAAGAAAATGCTAATGTTACCAAATTTATTGGAAACGTAAACGCAAGAACTTCACAACAAATTCCCGCTTGAGGCATTGGAATATTGGTGAAAACGGCTTTCCTATAATAAACTTCCTTCAACATCGTGCATTAACTTATCTTATGTAAAATCGAAAAGAATCCGTAAAATGTCACTTACAAGTATAATATGTTGTTTTAGTATAATCTCGCTAACAGGTCAAATTTTATATTATAAACGTTAAAAAAAAAACGTCCTTGTTACTATGGTGCTACTGATCTCAACAGTTAACACTTTTGTACATCTCGACATAGCATTAAAACAAAGTCACTTCCCGCTGTCTGTACGCTTAGATCTTTTAAACTACGCAACGATATTTTAATGCGGTTTTCATCAATAGACAGTGATTCAAGAGGTTTATATGCATATTCACCACATTAGTATCTACATTGCACCCGTGCGAAGCCGGGGCGGGTCGCAATTTGTAAATATTTTGACGAATCTTCGACGTTATATCGGTGTTATTTAGTGATTCTGTGTACATTCATATATATATATACGTGTAGTATACATGTATAAGTCGCACACCGATTAAGTAAATTGAATTGTATTCCGTAATCCATTAAGCTGCTTAACACGTAATGTCAATGGATGTAGTGCATTAGTAATTTTGCTAAAGTGGAATTAGCTCTAAATGGCTAAACATGATAGCGTACTAAATAAGAATTAGGCCCTGACAGTGAGCATATTCAAATGATGATAAAGTTACAAAGTTTTAGCGCTTATCACAATAATATTTGTGTGTAAATGTTTGTTCCCACTCGACTCATTTGTGAACGGCGAACGGTTTAAAAAAATGCATGGAAATGGAAATTGAGTAAACGAGTGCACCTTGAATTCACGATGGGTATATCTTATATATCTAAAACAAATGAGAATTACTTTAAAATTGCGCGTAAAAGTGCGTGTCGCTGCTAGTCACCCTTACCTATAAACATTACTTAGAAATTTAATTGCTGTTTTGTCTACTATCAACTATGACACTGTTTTATGTCTAAAAGAACGAAAAACACTTTTTTACTTAGGCGTTGATTACATCTACATGAAAAGAAAAGATTTGATTTTGTTTGTTTGTTTGTATTAGGCTCCAAAACTACTGGACCGATCTGAATAATTATTTTATCATTAGAATGCTACATTATCACTGAGTGACAGGCTATATTTATATTGTTAATCGAGTGCGAAGCCAGGATGGCTTTTTTAGTTTTTTTATAAGGGCGTTCTATCATCGTCGAGCCTTTCACTGCACTTTCCTACATTCTAAATATGTTCTTAACTTTATTATTGTTCAAACAAACTTTACTCAGCAGTAAACTTCAAAGACGTATCAAACATAAAGAGGTGTGTGAACTGGCCTCTGAGACTATGAGGCTCCACAGTTTTATGACTTGGCTCGTCTCTTATACACACTCACGTAGGATGTAAGCTATAAGAAATTATTTGTTTATGACTCTTGGTGTTGTGTTAAAAAATATAAAAAGTAATAAAACCAAGTGCTATGTTCCGGGAAATATAATTAGCATCACATAAAGTCGTCAATAACTCGGCCTAATATTTTAGACTGTAGCTTTTGTGTTTTCCAGTTTCAATTAAAAATCATAGTTATGACTTCACTGTAAGCTGCAAGTTAGTTTGTTATGAAGTAATCGTCCTTGTATAATTAACGCAACAGCTTTGTAATCCTCTTTTTGTTTTGCCTTGATCTAAATTTACTAATGAATAGCTGAAATAGCCCTTGTAGTAAAACATGAATCATTTGGACTTGATGACGTCACACCCGTTCGCAGGTCATTGTCGTTGCTTTCCGTAAACAAAATTACTACTTAAAAAGTACCGTTGCTTTTGGATTTAGATAATCATGTATCTTTTATGTAGTTTGTTGAGAAGTTCCTTCTCGTTTTTAGTAACTAAGTTGGTATTTTAAGTTCGAAAATGGCAATGCTAGTTTCCTTGTATAACGAAACATTTGGACATAAATCAGTGATGGGGGCGCAACGTGAAACTTTTATTGGTTTGCTCCCAGTTTAACTCGATTTCATGTTGTTTTTACTGAGCATTCCATTTTCATTTACGGAAAGTCGTTCACCTCTGCTAGAATGTTCCGTAGAGCTAGACATTGCCAAAAAGAGTAATTAGATCAATAAATTCAATTCATGGTTTCTTCTTAGCTAGGATTTGTATTTTACGAGGTGAATGAACTTAATGTTCTCAATTTCACTATTAAGTTTTGCTTTGTTTATATTTATTTACAGAAGAATTTGGAGAAATTCACGTTACATCGTCATAATCTTACTCAGATATTGAAAATATTTTTATACTTCATTTTATCGGACGCCTCATTTGTTCTTATCATATTGATGTTAATCATATGATAATAGCAGCCCTGACTATAAAAAGGGAAGGGAATTAAGGGAATTTTTCTCACCTTTGTATTGAGATACCTATTAGGAAAATAATTCATAATTCATAATATTTTTTAGCGTATACATATAAGTAAAGTACAGTTGGAAGGAGTACAGTCATGGAACGCCATATCCCGCTTTTCGGCATGCAAATCTTTGTCTTATTAAACATTTATCACTAATATTGAACACCAACATTTTGATAAAAAACCATTAGGAAAATAGAAACAAAAACAAATATTAATTTCTCGAAAGAATACCAAAGCAAAAACAATACTTATGCTTGATAGGTCTATTTAAATTCAGTACAAAGAGTGTCATGGCTAACGAATCGTACGTGTTAAGCACGACATTACTGTACGGAGTACCCTTACGCCTACTTGTTGCATCTTGAGACATCGTCCCCAAAAAAAATTTCTCAATTTATTCTATGGTAATTACTTTTTTTTTTTAAATGAAAAGGTCGATTTTAAACCCTAAATCGTGGTTAAAATGCAGAACGTTGGTTGCGTGCTCGCTCGGTTCATAAAACTCATGTCCGCAAAACCTACGCCTGGTTGACCTTAGAATAGCAAGGACACGTAGTTTTACGTCCAATACGCACCATTATTCATTTAAATATAGCGTGCTCTTGTTACAATGAATATTTCGAGAATAATGATGTTTTCTTTCATATTGTTCACAGAAAACAACCAAAGACTTTTGCGTTCGACCACTGTTTCTACTCCCTGGATCCGGGGTTGCCGGATTTTGCCTCCCAGAAGACAGTGTTCGAATGTCTTGGCAGAGACATCCTTGATAATGCATTCGAGGGCTACAACGCCTGTATATTTGCGTATGGACAGACTGGTAAGTTGTTTATTTTATTTAACAACACATTTTGGCTATTGATCTGTGATAAAATTTAAGTCTTGAATTAGAGAGAATCTCCTGATGACCTCTAGGGTTTCTCAGTGGTAAAACGATTGTACGATTTGGGCAAATCCAACATGATATATGTTCGTTGCCGGGATGGCTCCCGAAGGAGCGTTCATGAAGGTTAAATGATCACTGCCATAAATGTTTGGTATCAAGAATGAAGCCATTCTCTGTAATTATCGTTGGTAACAGAGTATTTAGTTCACGTTTTATGGACTTCTTGGCATCACGTTGTCAGTTTTCTGGATATTAATTTTAAAGTCACTTCTGTGTAACCCATTTATACATTTCTTATATTTTGTTCACTAGCACTTACATTGTTGCACAAATGTAATGACTCATCAAATGTCACTTTAATTACAGATGATTGCATGCAATTACGAAATTTTTGAATAAATTTAAATTAAATGTGAGGTTTTACAAAAAAACTTCTGTGTATCTGTCTAAAATAATATCACTCACTATTTCATTTTTTCATAAATCCTAGGTTGAGTATCAGTTGTTAATTACAGTTTTGCCGATAGGACTTACCATGTTGCAGGCATATGAATGCTTTAGACACTATATACAGTGCAAGTCAAATATCAAAACGGTCAAGCATAAAATTAAATAGTTATACAACGTCAGAGCTCTTAATGATATTGTAAAATTACAAATACTATCAATAATTGTCCTTGACATAATATTTTACTTCTGAATGAGTAGACAAGGATGCATTGAGTCCCATGTTAAAAAGAGAACTCAAATTCTCAATTGGTCGAAGACAATAAAGATTATCTTGAATTCCGTTAGCAAACTTATAAAGATGTAAAAGGTCCAGAGTATACATACGATGGATGAGTAATTTCATCTTAGAGTATGTACTCGAGTTAGGCATCATAGCTCTTATTATTATTATTTTTTTATATAGTTGACAGGCTAGGTGTCACCACAGCTCACTTGATGTTAAGTTAAGGTGTGGTCGAAGATGGTAAATCACACCTAGCCTGGAATGGAACTGGCTCTCAAGTGAGACTGCCGGTACACACCGTTAGGTGCTTGGCGGCAGATTTTCAACTTGAGGGTGGTAGCTAGCCAGCCGAGTACTAAAGCACCCTATCACCATGCTATAATTACCTTAGCAATATAACTCTGTTTGCTCCGTTGATTGTAAAAAACAAGCATAAAAATACTGTTTATAACAAACCAAAACCTACAACCTACAACAAAACAAAAAAAATGTCTACGTTTTTCTGTTGTAAAATAATCTTATTATGTGTAGTTTCGAATGGGCATTATAGTTTTCTAGCTACGTGCAATCTATTCGATGTTAATTCTCATGCTAAGGGCAACACCCTTGTTATAGTTTCAGGATTGTTTGTCACTTGAATAGGTGTCATGAGAATAGAAGATACCAGATAATACACATATATATATAGATATATACTATGTATGTATGAATTTACAAAGGTCTTAAATTTACAACATTTCGGTTAGTATAAGAAAGCATTTCAGCACCGATCTTTAATATCATTAGCATCAGAATCAAGTTGTCCGTCTCTGGTGTACATACGTCCGCCTGAATATGCTTGTAGGTTTATTTTAGTAGTTTCACATTTACAGGGTTACGGGGAACGGTGTAGGTAGTTATACGCATAATTTTGAATACATTTTACAACGGTTGATCCGTTGAATCCGATCCGGTGGATCTTGATATTAAGAAAAAAATCACCTGCGACATACATTTTGTTGTGGGTCCGATGACACGTTTCTTTAATATACCTATTATAATTTTTAATTTAGAACTTACTAATAATTGCTTAACTTACTTTTTGAATTATGACATTTTTATCCATTAAATTATATTTATTTTTGACATTTTTTTTAAACGAATTGTATTTTTTGTGCTTTTGTAATTTTGAATTGTATACGTATGGAGCTTCGAAAGTATATTTTGCAGTATAAGGACTAGGTAAAGTTCTTCGAGTGTTTTGCATGTCCAGCGTTTCGCTTTTTCTTTTCTGAATAACCTTTTCAAAATACGACACTGCAGCAGAATTAAAACAAGCGCACCGTGAAATCTCGCAAAGCTTGCCGTTCGATTTTCTGCCAATCCGTTTTGAACCTGTTTCGCCTGGACTGATGTACGTACAAAAGACTTTCCACAGTCCGCTTTGCAGCATCGGATGGAACCAGTTTCCTTGTTATGTGTGCAGCGTGAATGATGTCATCTTATCTCTCTTTTATAACAATATTATTACAGATTTATAACATTAGAAATTATATTTTACGTAATAGGCTTACCAGCTATATCTATGGGATTAATGTAATGAGATTAACGAGGGTTTCGTTTATTTCATTTCCATGATACAAGGGATTACTGGGCTCAAGCCTCGAAATGAATGAACCTATGTGGATGATGAATTTTGATATTCGGTTGATATTTATATCTCCGAAATATTCAATGTCGTTTACGATCCTAATTTACTTTTATTGGCGCGGATCTTCCTCAAAGTGTAGTTTATTCTCTATCTCTGTAAGATTGCTGCTTTGTGGTTTTCCTTTGCTCGCCTTCGTCCTTGAAAAACCACAAGGTTTCGCGTAAAGCTGAAATTTATTTCTTATTTAAAAACCGTGCAATCAGTTTCTCTACACATTTTAACTTATACAACCGACCTGTCTTGTCTTAGCGTCCTTCAGGATTCAACTCTATCAATTGTTTATTCATACGTGTCTGGCGTTGTTGTTTCGTTTTTCACTGTTACTCTGTACATTAAAATACACGTTTCAGCTCTATCAATTAAGTACACGGCACGCGGCAACCTTGTAATATTTACCTCACGATGAGGAAAGGCGACTGATCCTACTTATGAAATGACACCTTCTGTATATGCGTTTACATAATTATAATGCTATTTGCTCTCTTAGGGGATTTTTGTTGTGTTCCATCGCCCTTTCATTTATTAATAGTAATTATTATGATCAATTGATGAATTTCTTAGAAATTGAACAGCGATTGAGTAGGTTTACCTTAACTTGCCATTCAAGCACAATTTCGCAAACATTTCTTAGAGATTTATAATCTAGATTCCTCCACTTCTTACAATGTAATTTTAATCTTGTTTATAGCCTTCTGAAAAATAAAGAGCATATTTCTTTGGGCCGATTTAAAATTTGAAATATTAGAACGGTAATGGTTTCGTCGCGGGAGGATTTGTTATCCCAAATGAGGATAGCGGATGAAAGACGGAAGTTTATTTATCAAGCTTGATAAAGTTTTCGAGATGCTGTTTTGTCAACGAGTGTTTTTGTGCTTTCCGAAGTTTATAATTTAACTTTTGCACGAAGCTTTTTGCTATTTGAAACAGTTCACAAAAAATGTGTGCAGAAAAAAAAAGTGCAGAAAAAAGGAACACTGTTAAGAAACCTGTAATATTTTGTCAATTTAACTATCGTAAAAGCCGTAAAAAAAACTGTTGTAGAAATATCATTGAAGTTCCTTTTACCGTCGAAGGGTGTCATTATTCGTCATTCAGCACGTGCCCTCGTTCACTGAACCGTAATCAGATTTGAACACATCCTATAGGCAGTTGCGTGACATCTCTGTACACGCAGTAAAGAAACTTGCTGGCATTAAATATTTAAATGTTGATCTTTTAAACTCAAACCTCAAACTAAGCCAAGCCAAACAAGTAATAGAAAACTTGTTATTGTGTAAATTACATACATAAATATAATACGCAAATCTAACGCCCCACATCTCATAAAGCAGGACTACTGTGCAAATCTAACACCCCACATCTCATAAAGCAGGACTACTGTGCAAATCTAACACCCCACATCTCATAAAGCAGGGCTACTGTGAAATGAGCTAACAGGGCTGTCAATGATAGTTTCTAGATTATTTTGTAAATTACATAAGGCTTTTTGTGAAACTTTTACATCTTTGCTGGTAGTATAATATTACTTGTCAGTGAGACGTTGTTTTCGATTAACTCTGGCAGTCTAGAAGTTCTTGAAATTAGCTTTCACATCTTCTGTTCCGTGCCCCTTCCTTATTACCTCTCTTACAACACGACAGGTTCGTTGAGCACGGCTAATTTTTGGTGCAAACTGAAACAGATGCTTGCCGTTAATTTGTTTACGCACAATTTGCGACCCTGTCTCTGAGGAGTTTAATTACGATGCCTCCTTAATTATTCCCCTGCTCTCACTGAAGGAGGAACGGCACGAAAGAGATTTTATTAATGTTTAAGAAAATATAGCTTATGTAGGTGCAGCTCGCAAAACTCGCCGTTTTCCTCTATTCAGGAACAGATTTATCTTATGTTTTTAATATGACGACTTACGACCTTAAATAAGACCAGATCGGCTTTAATGGGCAATGAAACTGAGACTAGACATTTTCACTTTTGGTATATTAGGTATATTAGGGTGTCATGTATGACTTGTATTTTTCTTAGTAATCGAAGATTATTTCAAATGTATGTAGATAACATCAAATCGCCGTATATATTATAATCGCATGTTATACTCATATATGAACTAGGTATACATGTTTCAGTGATGAGGATGATATTAGTGTATACATATTGTAATAATTTATTAGTGTTTTGTATTAGATTTGGGTATTCAGCAAATAACGACAAAAATTATGTTTACGAGTAAATTGAAAAATAAAATATCTTCGTATGAAATAAGTATATTTTGAACTAATATTAATTAAATAGAACAAGTTCCTTAAGTAGATAAGTATTTCGTTTGTCATCAAAATGCCAAACTCCAGTAAGCAGCGCAGCGATCGTGTCGTAAAATTGTAGGCTCCACTGTGCTGTAAAATAAAGTTACTTCGAGCGACTTCGAAGTTTCGCCCCTGTTTTCGAGTCCAACTGGAGCGAGTTGAAGTGTTTTCCAAGTAACTTTTCTGTTCTGTCGGTTCCATTTGTGCCTACACACACAAAAGCTATACACAGAAGTTTGGTCAGCATGGCAGCGGGTTTCAAATTTCTAGCGGCACAAAAGCTGTGGTGCATGCGGTGCTTGTGTGGTTCGCAGTTAGTATTTCCAATTATCGAGTTGTCGACACTCGAGTCGACTGAGTGGGACACAAGTCGCCGGCATACCGCTGCCGGATGGCACGCACGGGTGCAACATCTGCATTATTGTTGTTATCCTCCTTAGAATTCGAATGCTGGACAATGGCAGTCGAAGTCTGTCGGCCAGTCTTTGAATCTGTCGAGGGCATTTTTATTATATTTCAACTTTAAGCACTTAAAAAGAAGTTGTCAGTCGCATCCACTTTTCAGGCTGCCGAGCTTCGGAACTTTTCCTAAACAATTTATTGGCTATGCTTACTTAAACTTACTGATAAAAACTGGTATTTAATAAGCATTGGTTATGTACACTAATTTCCTGTACTCTAATTTAAGGTACTTACCTAGTTTCTTAAACCACTTTCATAATATTTTTATTGTTGCGATTTACATACCTACGTATTATTCAGATCCATTAATACGTCATCAATATATAAATTTTTAACCTAGTTGGTTGTATTTGTATGGGTGTGCTATTACGACGACCTAGATCATGAATACGTAATGTATAAATGAGCTATTTTTCAAAAAATACCTCGATAAAATCATCTAACGTTCCAAAAATGTTAATAACGTACCTATCTCATGAAAACAGTAACACTTACCGTTTTCGGGATAAACACTGAGCCATCGTAAACAAGTCACTGAGGGATCAACTATCGGGATAAAGTTTCGTTTTATCTATTTTTTACGCGTATACTGGATCTATTTTTTTTTTTATCCAGGTCGCTTGACATCAATTTTACCACGCTCGTAAATTAAGCTCTGTGAAGAAAGTGTTGCGCATGAGGTATTATGTGGGACATTTATAAAGTCATGAGTTTGTATGTAGTTATAATCCGATAGAATAGAGATTGTAATTATTAGAGTTGAGAGACATTTAGTATTAAAAAATATCGCAATAATAGAGATGTACATATAAGTGTAACCATAATTACGACATTGATAATGGCATTACGTAAGGCGATAGCTCAAATGGCGTTCTGGTTTGGCACATCAAAGAGATTTATCGAGTTATTTAATGTCTGTAGTGCTTACACTACCGTTGCTGTAAGTGTGAGTTGGATAAAACGAGTGGCTTGACGATTGACACGGCGTGGTTTTAGTGGTCAAAAGTCTGTTTTGCTTCTGGTCTGTAAAATATGAATAAAATAATGATAATTAATAATTGAGACATGAATTAACGTAGCAGCTTCAATCATAGTGTAATTTGTTGGTTAACGTGGACGCGGACACATGAGGCTGTGCACAAAATTAGAGTCGCACAAAGTCAGCATCAAACTCCAAGACCGAGTTCACAATACCGATATCCGGCGACGAACGAAAGTTCGAGACGTCGGTATCGCAGCTATGAATCTCGAGTAGAGCTGGGCACGATACATTGCTAGGCGAAGTGATGGCAGGTGAAGTAAGGTTGCAACAGAGTGGTGGCCTAGGCAAGGTAAGTGAAGCGTTGGTCGTGCAGCCGCAAGATAGGTCGACGACGTTGTCGCCGTCGCTGGTCCAACCTCGACCAGATTGACACAGGGCATAAAAAGAGGGATGCCTATACCCAACTGTGGAATAAATTAGGCTGTGGATGATGACGATGATGATGAATTTGTTGGTATTAGACGTTGAATCGTGTAATATAATGTAAGTGTAACCAAACTATTTCAAGCGAAAACGCGATATTTCAAGTTAAGCGTTAACGTGGGACTTGGATTATTTATATAGGTCTTATGTTATTATACAACGTCTAAACCCACTGCTATTTTAATTTTAATGTATTGCATTTGATTTTGTCTAAATGTTTTTCTAACTCTCTTTTTGACTAATGAAGGTGTAAGGGAGACCTGATCTAAATCAAAAATACTCCCAATCTTTCAATAGCAAAACTGTACAGACATAATTATGCCAGTTAAATAAATAATAAAAAGAAATTTTCTAGTGCTATCTAGTTAAGCAATGTAATATGGGACTGATATAATAATATAATACTTATATAGTACATTATTCTTTGTAAATAGGAACATTCTTTTACATACCAAACACCCAAACATAAAACAAACATTTATGCTCGTCACACAAATGGTTGTCCAGAGTGGGAATCGAGCCCACGCCCTACAGATATTGAAGCAGACATTGAAATGAGCTAAACGAAAACAGAACTAACTAACTAAGCTAACGGAAAACTATTACTAAAACTTACCCTAAGCACAAACCTTTACTTCATTATAATAAACGTTATGTAAAACTTACTTCCATGTTACTAACAGCGATAAATTCACGTCAAGCTTAATGAGTATGTGTGTACTGAAGGTTTAAGTACCCATCTCTCTACACGAGCATGCCAAGGCCTCACATCAATCAACGAACTTCAAGGATCCCTCGATAAGGGTGTCATCCAAACAGCGCCCTTCAAATTAGATACAGCCCTTCGTCAAAACCTATGGCCGTATGCCGATGTAATCTGTGCTGGTAATGTTTCGCAAATATTTTACGATTAGAATTTGGAAGGTAACTTAACTTTTTCATTCTTTGGTATCTATCGTATTTGTTGATCATCATTGATTAACATGGTTGTGACTTGATTAAACTGCAAAATTGTATATAAGCCACACCATACGACATCGTCATATCAGCATACTGAACAATGCTTGTGCCGGTGAAGTAATTTTCATCTTTTATGATCTTTTCTGCCAGTAGTGTTTGAAATGTTATTTTATTATGTTACGGCTCATGGTACGACATGACATATTTTGTCTTCTTATTATTAAGATGAGATACTTGTGGCACTAGCTCATAAGGTTCTTGTTTATATATTGTGTTTTTCCTTTTATAATTTCTGGTATACACAGTTAAGAGTTTATATCTGTCTTACAAGATAAGTAAGTAGTTTGAATTTACCTCATTTTTCTTCATGCTATCCTTCTTTTTATAAATAAATACGAATAAACTGGAATTAAAATTGAAGAACTTCCATAGTTTCCCACCTCATTCAGAAGCAGTCAATCGTTCACCGAGCCAGTTACTCTTAATGGTGAGAGCCAATTGAATGGCCAATAACTGTTTCTTACGTCATTCTCAATACTGAATGAAAAGCGAGGTATTGAGGAAAAGTATCTATTAAATTATTTTCCTTTTCTTCGACCTTTCTGTATATTTTTACGCAGATCGAAATCGCCGTTCTTTAATACGTATTGCATAACGCCATTTGTAGTAACTTATCAAAATCAAAATGGTTATCTATAATTGGATTAATATCGATCGATTCGAAACCCATTACTGGTCTCTTCCGGAAGCTTATTCAGGCAACTGAAGCTGGAGTCGATTGGGCTTGGAATATAATAAAAATAGAACTTGGATTGGAGTTCTTTGACTTTTTTCCAGCAGTAAGAAAATTATTTTAACTATTGCTGATGATGAGTAATATTAATCTCTGATGATGATATATTTCTTAGTGGAAAGTTCTTGTTAGGATTGTCGCGGTTGTGTCGACAAATTGTCGTTCCTATCTCAACCTGCCATTCTTTTTTTTTTTTTTTTTTTTTATTCTTTTTTTTATTGGGGGCTTTTATCGCAATGCGATTATGCCAGCCCCGTATTACAAAACAAATTATATTTACAAATTTATAATACGTCATCTGTACTGCGATTGACTAGTACTTCCGAGATGCCGGCATATAAGGCCCTCGCCGCATCACACGTGGGTGCGGCCAGGATACCTTGAAACATGCCAACATCTCGGGGGTTAACACCATATTTTAGCGACATATTTTTCCTCACTGTCTTGGTCCGGCCACATTCCACCAGGAGGTGCCATTCTTAAAATACAAAAGTTACCTATCTTACTTACCGCGTGCTATAGAACCAACCAGAGATGTTGGCTACTAGAGACATTGTTTTATGTCGTTGACAATTATTGTAAACAATGCGATTATTTAATTACTAGTAAGTGATTTTATTAATCGTATTGATAATATTTACCAGTTCTATTATTTTTTACATTTTAAAATGTATTTTTGTTACTTTAGTGTTATCAATAAAATAAATTGGTTTCTTTTCTATAAAAAAATTATAATGTTTGTCAGTTGGTCACAGTACACCTAATATGGATAACGTGACATTTTGCATTACGGTAATAGAGGTTATCAATACGGTTTATCAATTTAAAAAATAGAATTATTCTTTTGCACATAAGGGTTAGAAAAGCTTTTTACAGTTAGGCTAAAATAGTTTATGAATCTGTAACGGTTGGTCGGTTTCATTCATTCGCTCGGAAGCGCCGCTGGAGACGATTGAATAGCTATTAGCTTTTTCTCCTTCGTCAGGGTTCCGTCGAGTTATTTATGTATTAAAGATATGAAAAATGGAAGATTAAATTAGTTTGTCTTTGTACAAACTTTTTGTTGATTTTGCTTAGAAACCACTACTGATTTTTATGAAACTTAGATGTGACAGACATTTAACAACTCGTTCCGATTACATAATTTTGAAAGATATTTTATTAGATACTAGATGCGCCCCGCGGTGTTACCCGCTACATGTTTTCGGGATAAAAAGTAGCCTATGTGTTAATCCAGGGTCTCTGCTACCTCCATACCAAATTTTATCCAAATCCGTTCAGTAGTTTTTGCGTGAAAGAGTAACAAACATCCATCCATCCATCCAAACTTTCCCATTTATTATATTAGTGGGATTCTCCTTCCTGTGAAATGGTTTGTTTTCGGTTAGAATGCATTTTTATTTTGTTTTTACAAGCCGTAATAGCTCAACAAATCTTAACAGAACCCCTTCTTATTAAAATGCATAAGGTAAATCTTGAAATTATAAAACGTTTTGAGAAAATGCGATGTAAAAGCAGCAACGTCTAATGTATCAAGTAAACGGGCGAGGAATTTAAGCCAGTAACGAATATTAAAATTCCTGAAGATATTTTCTCGGAGCGAAGGTATGAAGTTATGGGAAGATTAAAGTTTTCATTTTTGCAATAAATTAAGGAGATGATTTTAGGCGGATAATCCAAGGCTAAATCATGGTGCTTTACTTTACAAACAAGTCCAGGTGGTGACATTGCATACATAGCTCTTAGATGTATGTAACAATACCGTCACGGATTAAAACCACGATTATAATCATAATTTAATAATATATGTAAAGTCTTGCAAACATTGTTCAATTAAGTTTATATTTTTCTATTGTATTAATTTATTTTTTTAAATTTATTTGCCTCATCGTGCATGCTCAAGCTGTAAAGCCATACTGCCTTGTCTTAAGTGTTATTTCTGCTGTCTCTTAGCTATAGTTTCCAGTCTTAGTCAAGTCCAGTCCGTGTCAGTCAAGTCCAGTCATGCTTTAGTAAAGTAGTGGCGACTTTACTATAAAGTTTCGATTGAGTTTTGGAAGCAACACGAAAAGTCATGTTTCACCACATTATAAGATTTTCCCGCACTCACGCTTGTAATTCGGCACTTTATGAATAAAACACCACCATTTTTATGCACAAATATTCGACAAAACACTAGTTTTGGAAAAAAATACAACGGAGCGACACGACTCTTCCCTCGTTTCCGCCAAAAAACCTCTATTGTATTAAATGTACAGCCTTTGGTGTGAACAATAAAAAATTTATCTATCTTTTTCGAGATAGTATTTATTGGCTGAATAATAAAATGATTTCTAATAATATTTCGTTTTAAATAACTGTCATGAATTATGCATTACTCTAAATAAATGCACAAATTTTAATAAATATTTTAGAAATACTCGTTAACTATGCTAATAATTATTATTAGTGACCGTATATACATATATGCTGTCATGACATTGACCTTTCTCCTAATGGCGAAAGGTAGCCGATGACTCCATTATTAGACAAGTCTATCTAAAGACTAAACTCCATTAAACATGTTCATAAATATTTTGGTAAGTAGAATATTATAATAGGTAATAAAATATAAGTTTTTCTAGAAACAGTTCTAACGCGCAGTGAACAAATAATATTAATAATTTTGAACTTTTAAATTTATTGACGTGACGTGACGTGTTTCGCGCGTTACTTTTTTTTTTCTTTATAAATTAATAAGTAATGAGACGAACGAGACGCTCTCCTGATGGTAAGAGATAACGCCTGTCCATGACCATTGCGATACACAGAACTTTGAGTAACAAAACAGAGTCCAGGCATCGCTGCTTTGTCGCTCATTACTTTGAGACTTTCGATGGTTAGTCTCAACAGCCCAGTAATTTCTCTTAGCTGCAGTAACAAACAACATCAAACCTTTGATGATCCGGTATCAAACCGGAATACAGCAATGTTTACAAACTACTGCTTGGCGATAGCATATCTGATACTGCGGTGGGATCAGCCTAGACGACTTGCTAAGAAAATCTACCATCACGTAAAATAAATGCTGTCTTAAACGTAACACTAACCCTAAGTTTTGAGATTTTTTTACTAATTTTTTTCCAACCCTATTCGATATCTTAAATACTTGTTTAACCTACAGTGAATAACAATCTATAAACTAATTTAGTTACTACCTACGGTTGACCTTTGCCATTTTAGCTAGGATCCTCTAAGTATAGACACAACTAGACGACCGCAAATCCAGTTCTAGCTTTTGAAGTGAAACAATTTACCTACATTTACTCCCGGGGTAAAATCGCACTAGGAGTTGATGCCTTCAACTCCTAGCGCGGTTTTGCCCACGTCCGACCATTACGTCACGACTGGCGTAGTAAAACATCTAATATTAGAGTCTACACGCGATTTTATACCTACGCATAATTTTCCGAAAAAGTTATCCGATATTATTCCACTCCCAACATCACAAATATACCCATTTATAATAAAAATGTGCTTTTATTGAGTTGTATTTTTTTTTTGTGATTGACAGGCTAGATTGTCCACAGCTCACCTGATGTTAAGTGAAGGTGTGGTCGAAGATGGTAAGGCACACCTAGCCTGAACTGGCTCTCAAGTGAGGTCGCCGAAACACACCGTTAGATGCTTGGCGCCAGATTTTGAACTTGAGGGTGTCAGCTAGTTATCCAAGTACTAGATAGTACCCTACCACCATGCTATGGTTATTATGTGTGGTATTAATCTCAATTATGAGTGGCGACGCAATATCATTAACAATGCTGCTGCAGTTATTAAGTAAGTCTTGATACTATGCGACACGTCGTGTTGCACATCTGAGTTTTTGCATGGTGGTAGGGTACTTTCTAGTACTCGGCTGGCTAGCTACCACCCTCAAGTTGAAAATCTGCCGCCAAGCATCTAATGGTGTGTTCCGGCAGCCTCAGTTGAGAGCCAGTTCCATTCCAGGCTAGGTGTGCTTTACCATCTTCGACCACACCTTCACTTAACATCAGGTGAGCTGTGGTCAAACAACTAGCCTGTCAACAATTGAAAAAAAAAAAAATCTGAGTGGATCATTACCCTTTCACCCCGGGCGGGGGGTAGTGCAATTAATCTTATTCACGCTGGCTACATTTGGCGTCGGTCGAATATACTGGCCATCGCGCTCATACTGGCAGGTCTATACCGGCATCGGTTTGGTTTGCTTACAAGAATTCCTAATTTTCCTTTTGGATTCTTTTGTAGGTACTGGTATTAATTTGTTTTGGTTCAATTATTGCCGCATGTCATTGTGTTTTTGTCTTGGCTCGGACCTAAATTATAATTAGTACAATGTTTGGTTAAAAATATTATGTTATCAGTACATAATAATTAATAAGTCATTATTTTCAATGGTCGTTCTGATTTGTCTGTCCATATATCATGATGATACTTGTATATACGACCAACAGCTTAATTTTGACAACTTTCGCAATTAATCGCTTTCAAACCATTACAAATATTCATTACCTCCACGTACAAACATATATTATGCGAGTTAATGGTTAATGTCTGGGCCCGTTCCTGCCAAAATTTGTAACATGTACCCGTCTAATGAACTCCCCTACCGGTTAATTTATGTACAAATTACCTTACATTATTGTTTACACTTAACTGAGCGTGAAAACAAACAGCTGTAGAGACTCGTGCCTAAATCGATCTTAATTGAATATTGATACTTCGCCTTATCCAAAAAAGGATAATTGAGATAACCGAGCTTTGTTGAAGGTTGCGTTGCTTGCGAAATACCTTATCAGTAACGTCATCGAGTTGAAAACCACAATCAAATAAATGCGAGTAAGTAAACGTAATAAATAATTGAATTATTATTTTAATAATTTCAGTAAAAATGTATACAAAATGCAATAAGTTTATGGCGCGTCATCATCATCATCGTCCACAGCCTTCTTTATCCTACTGCTGAGTATAGGCCTCTCTCTTGTTATGCCATCTGGTCCAGGTTCGATCCGCGACAGTGACAATATCGTCGACCCATTGTGTGGCTGGACGACCAACGCTCCGCTTACCTTGCGCCTCCCACTCTGTTGCAACCTTACTCCACCCGTCATCACTTTGCCTAGCAGCGTGTCCTGCCCAGCTCCACTTGAGTTTCATAACTGCGATACCGACGTCTCGAACTTTCGTTTGTCGTTGTTCTTTATGATGCTTAGGCTCGTTAAATTAACCACAGTTATATGCATTCACAAAATAAAAGTTCTAATACTGTTTAATAGTACATAAATAGTACCGAGCTAATGAGACGTGTGATCTGAGGACGCTATTTACGTAGGTTGAGTACCAATGAGTGCAGTATCTATCTACGATAATATTGCATCAGACTGATAATAAATCACCAAGTTATATCCCATAATCAGATCGATGCTGGCTGAATCTTGTGAAATGCATTAACGTTTCAGAACCAATTTCCTTTAGGTCCCAGTTTCCAGTTGGTTGGACGCGTCGCGCCGTGAAATTGTCGGAAAACTGACAGTTATTTGAAATGGTTCGTTATTGAAGGTATAATTTGTTCAGTGGTCCTTAAAAGATAACATTGAAATCAATTCCGTATACATTGAAGATGCAATACATTTACAAAGACAACATATACGTATATAGTTATTTTATAAGTATTAAAAAAATCATTGTTTATCTATCGCAGTAGGATAGCTCTAGGCGCCTAGTCATAGCCGTGAATAGTGTTTAAAGACAGTGTCCGGACGGGTTAACATGTTATAATAAAGAAATTAACTAGTTATTTATTTAAATATCGTTAGGAGTTTAAAAAGTATGCTCATCGGTAATTTAATTTAGCCTCGATAAAGTAAATTTAACTACTGAATTATCTAGTGCCATCACAGCTATATTTGCTTATAAATCAGGTCGTTCCATAAACATTGTTTACTGTTCGAATGAACCCGTTTTCCCTGTAAAATGCATTCAGTCGATAGCTTTTGCCGTCGAGAACTGTTACGCCAATTTGAATGCTTGCAATTAAACGTTATTTGATTTGCGCCAATTACCTCGTGCGAAAGGTTTCTTTAGTAGAATTGGATTTATTTCTACTATTTCGCTTTTAGTTAAAGAATTCACAGTCATCATCATCAATATAAACCGCGAAAGTTTACTGGATCTTCACGAATTTTCTGTGTTCACTTTGTATCCAAATAAATTTCCGACTGCACTTTCGGCAGTAGTTCTGATTCCTAAACTCTAGGGTGTGGATTCGATTCATATCCAAGATGAAACGATTATGTGAGTAACGTATATTATGAATATGTATTTATTATAGTTTGGGGTTTGATGGCGTTGTGTGATATGTGCTCCAATATTTTGTGTATTTTCTTGTTCCTTCCCTTTAGTTATAAAGGCAACAACAGATTTACATAAGGCTATCAGCTACGGAGAGCAAACAAATCTTTTCAGTGAAACAATCTTGCTACTATCCTGAATGCAACTGCACAACACTTGAGACTGATACTTTAAATCTCAATGCTACCTATTTAATTAAACTAAACGGTAAAGTGTAGAGAGTTTTAATCACTATGTCCCAGCTCAAAAAATCGTCGTCGTGGATCGTGTAATAAAATTTCCTTTGTTGAACATCAATTTTATTAGCGATCACTTTGGAAGCAAGCCAATTATGTTGTCAAATTTTATCCAGAGCCACGCGACATGTTACATAAAAGGCTGTTTAATTAATTATTGTACGACGCAAAAAATGATTTGCTACCATTTTGTAACGTTTATTCGAGCGTGGTATAAGCGTGTATTTACTAGGATTTTTAGCTACACAGTCTTTCGAATTAGCAAAATATCGTGAGGAGTTGCCAGTTCGCGCAAGTGCAATGTCATGTTTTCTCTCTGGCGAAGTAAATCCACTTAATATCAATTTATTGTAATTGATGACTCGAAGGAACTATTTATTACTGAAGAGTATATTGCCTTGATATCGAAATAATATCATTTAACTTACGAATTGTATTTGTTCCGTATCTAAATTGCGTTTGAGATTGTAATTGTAAATAACACATTTTTATGTAAAAAATAAATAATAATCTAAGTACTTCGTAAATGTATGTAGGTAATATTCTGTATAACTTCTACAGCAACTATTATGGAAGACATTTTTGTTCACAACAACCACAACAGGTTTCTATTAGACACGTTTAAATTAATCTACCGCAGTATCCAATATTAATAATTCCCATTCAGTGAAATCCATTATGTGCCGAAATCCGACGTTTCGGGTGGCTCTTGCCAAAACATTCTGAATATTCATACGCTATAACTGCTCCCTGCGCAACGCCGCCGACGCGCTCGCGTTTCCCAGTACGTCCAAATCACTTTATATTCATGTACAACCGTTTTTGGACGCGTTTTTGCCAACCATGTTACGGCGCATTTATAGATTTGTCGCCACTTTGACGCATGTAGCTGAAAATAAACAACTTATTTTCAGAAATCTCCTTTTACATCTCCCTGCTAGTAGTTTCGCTTACTAACTTAGCAGACAATCTTTTAATAGGTAATATGCATAAAACTTTTGTCATAACTTTCGACGCGTTAAAAAAAATTAAGATCAGACATGTCCTTGAAGTTTTTCACGTAACTTAGATAACCTTCGAGGACCTCGTGTTTATTTGCAAACTTTGCACGTGTTCCATTAATATGAAATAAAATTCTGGAACCGAGACGAAAACGTCTCTTTTAGACGATGAATTACGAATTAAAACGTCACGTTTCGTTTAGTTGCGAAAACGTACGATACATGTAGAATTACTTCAGGTATTCGGCTTAAAAGAAAAAAGTGTATTTATCGACGTGCGAACCATTAAAACATTTTAGAATAATATATTATAGCACTGAAAAATCACTAATGATCGCGGCACCCGGTGTTCGTTTAATCGCTTAGTTAATTCTAAGCATGATGCTTACTAACAGTATGTTTCCAGTCCACAATGGGTACGGCTTTGTACAGTGGCTCGATTTTGCTTATTATACAGCAATTAGCGCTTCAAGCTCGCGCGGTTAGTGGAACTGTATTTACTAAGCGCACCGCTGAACAAAAGCGATCGCTGCGGCCGGATGACGCTTCCTTTGTCATAGAAGATACGGCAACTTTAATTGAAAACAGCGTAGTGTTTTAATTAGGTTCTGCTTTTAGCAGGAGGGCTCTATGATTGGCATACTAGGCATACATTTGCCCACAGCTCACCTGGTGTTAAGTGACGGTGTGGTTGAATATGGTAAACATAACAGCACCGTTGGCTCATTGGTAGTATATCTGCCTTGAGAGCTGTAGGGCGTGGGTTCGATTCCCGCTCAGGGCAAACATTTTGTGAATAAACAAATGTTTGTTCTGTGTCTGGGTGTTCTGTATGTATTTACAAAAAATAAAGTATTTATGTATTCTATCAGTCATCTGACTTTCATCACACAAGCTCTGCTTAGTTTGGGGCCAGATGGCGCTGTGTGTATAGTCCTAAGATATTTATTTATTTATTATTTATTTACACTTAGTATTTTTTTACTTACATAAACTGGTAATATGCTCTATCTCGCTTTAATCGTGCTATTCCCAAAACATTTATGTATAAATGTATAAGTTCAGCATCGGTAGACAGACCAGCGAGAAATAAATTTAATGGCACTACAAGCGATAGAATTGCTCTGAACGGCTTCGCTAACACGCTGTGAACGTATCGTTATTGGAAAATTGCGCTGTGAGAACTGAGAATTCCATGCTATAATACAAGCTTATGTACCTACCTCGCTTTCTTGTCTTAACCTCACCAGAATATTACAAAAGAATAGCTGATATATTTTATGCTAACTTTATTACTAAGTCGTATATAGCTCGAACATAACGTACAAAATGTGATACGTAATCCTTACGCATACGCTTGGCGTGTTGCCATGTATAATGCAGAAAACTCCCGAATATTACTTCCTGGAAAGTCAGCGGGACGATGGCTGGTTTTTGGACGGAGAAACGTTCCTGCTTGAAGTTGACGAGTATTGGAGTTAATCCAAAGTTAATTTGTGTGTTAAATATTTACTACGTTAGAGGATCATTACCTAATTTTAATACTTAATGTTTTGGGATAAAGCTCATTAAAGAGTCTTGGAAAATAAAATTCTTCATAAACGCAAAAAAATTGTTGGAAAGTAATAAAATTTACGACCAGTGATCGTTCTTCGTTAAGAGACTGCTGTCTCGGAGGTTCTTAATTGCTAACGATGAAAGAAAAGGAGTGAAACACTCTTTAGTGAGTAACACTTTAGTGCGCCTATTTTAGTTATCTTGCTATCTACATAAATTCTATTCATTTGCGCCAACTATATTTATTTTATACTTCACGTCTAAAATTAATAAGAAATGTCAAGTGGATCAAAATAAATTACATATAAAAAGCAAAATTAAAAATTTTGAAAAAACCCACAACGGTTAAAAAGTAATTATCACCTATCTAAGATAATGCACCAATCAAACCCGAACCCATAACTGTAAACTGCATCAAAATCGGACTAGTAGTTTTTGAGAAAAATGGCAACATGGATTTGCACAAACAATGTTTGCTGCAGCGCCCCCTGGTGAGATGTCACCGTAACACTTATCTAAGAACATGCACCAATCAAACCCAAACTCATAACTGAAAACTGCATCAAAATTTAACTAGTAGTTTTGGAGATAAATGGCCTCATGGATTTGCACAAACAGACATCCTCTCACCCCAAAACGCATATATACCGTCTCTGTTCCGTCGTGGGTAAAAAGAAAATATAAAATTCTATTCCATTACTTGTCGTTAAGTTTCAAAAATATTAAACATCTACGATATCCTTATGCTTATTGTGAGTCTTTAACAATTTTCGAAACTACTTAAACCCGACGTAGATGTTTTAGGGAATGTGAGAAACATTGGGGCTAAATTTAAGAATGTATAGTGGAATCCACCTAATCATACGAAGTAATAATATTCACAAATGGTTTTATTGTCAAGGGAACGGTGAGCCTTTTTTCCAGACCCGGGTAGGTAAAGTAATATCGTAAGCATTTCCGAGGGAGATTAAAACTGAGAAGTATAGTCTTCGTTTGAGTGGGGGATAGAAAACTTGTAAGTTCTTGGAACACGATTTATATTTTTGCCTTTGAAGTAACTTGGAAGATAATCTTGCAAAATGTTGGAGGTTAGACGAAAACTGGTTGTTACAACAAAAACAACGTCAACTTTTAAACATCACACAAGTATTATGAATTAATTTGTGATTTTTTTCTTTAGAAACTCAAATTTTGAAAAATTTGTTGTTAGTTGGCACGCGCTTGTGTGTTGTGCCTATTTTTTCTGCATCTTAGAATAGCTCCTCGGATTTAGCTAAAATTCGGACTAGTGATAACTTATACCTACCTTCGAATAGCCCATAGGTTTTTTAATACTGGAAAAAATAATTGCGAAAATCGCAGGTAAAGATGCGGAGTACTGTACACTTAAAAAACTCAATTTTAACCACCAGTTTTATATTATTCGAGTGCAATTGGTTGAAAATAATTCAGTGAAAAAATTAGGACCAACATCGAAACGTAGTTACGTGACTCATTTTATAAATAGTTTTTTGGTTTTACTGCTCACCGTAAGAAAATAAAAAGCCAAGTAACGCATGTTTCCTTATTCACTCGACTAGAAAAGCTTAGTTAACCAATTTACGAGGCCTCTACCCTTAATGTAAGTCACATAGCTGTTCATCCTGGTTTGCTATAACTAGTGTATTTATATGACCTCTGAGCCGATCACAATGTAAGCATATTAAATTATGTAACTCTGCATTATTTGAACGTAATGATGATATTGTGTGGAGGGACTTTGATTTCCATAGAACTCGTTGACTTATCCATTGTATCCTTATCTAGGCTACTACAAAAAAATAAATGAATAACGCCCACATGTTGGTCGAAAAAGGTAAGCCTGCAATCGGCTCTGCCAATCGCCTGAGTTTATATGTGTTTTTAGGTGACAGATCCTTAACTTGAGTTTGGTAGCTAGCAAGCCGAGTACTAGAAAGTACCTTTTAAAATTTCTATGGTTACCTCACTTTGTTTTACGGGTTTGCGTCCTGCGTTTTTTGTTTATAGGTTTTTATCGCCTCTACCCTTTTTGTGATCTAAACAACAGCTTTCGTGCTATTATTAACACAAACTACTTTCTATTACATTGTTTTTTTCATTGAAACAATCTTTGTTAAAAAGATTTTGTTAATGCTTGTGGCTTTATTGTCTAACAATTGTCTTGGTAAATAAACGTACTGAATTGAACAAACAGCGAGTTCGTATTGTAAAGTAGCAAGAGCTAGGTATCAAACTGAAAGTTACCCGTTTCGCTTTCAACTGCGGCTTATTACTAAACTCTCAGCATAAATTTTCATTCACAATGTATACAGTAACTTTACAAATGAAGGCAGTAGCTTTCGATGGAGCTGAAAATGCTAAAATTTCAAACAATTCGTAGCGGGGCGCTACGAAAATTGCTACAGTATGTCTACGATACGACGTAGCAGCAACAATTTGTCATGTGTAAATCTGAAAAGGAAAAACAATTTCAAACTTACGTGAAGATTTTACCATTTATTTTGAAGTTAACAACATATAAATATTTTAGTGTCAATTTATACAAATAATCATTATTACTAGCCATTTTATTATTACTTTATTTGCTATTTACTATTGCAATACTGCGCGTGTGCATCCTCCTCAAATTTTGGTGCCACAAACTTTAAATATTATGGGTGCAGTGAATTCATGCAGATTTAGAAACATTGATTTGTGTAACACATAATAAGAAGTCGAAACAGCAAGCCTGTAGCAAAATCACTGATCGCCGATTCATCTAGTCTATAGAAGTAATTAACAAAAATTAATTGACTTTCTTACAGCAGTTTGTAAGTACTTAATTAATTACTGCACTCGGGACGCTACCTGCATTAAAGCGGGGCAGGAACTAGAACAAAGAGTGCTCGCGTCCGCGTGACCTAAAACCGGCTGCAGGTGCCTGCTTCGCCTCGTTTTATTGTACAGTATATGCGGAACAAAATTGAATAATAAACGAAGACGTACTATTATTTTTGTAAAATATTCTGATGACAGACTGTTCAGGTCCTCGTGAAGATTGCTTGAAATTTCGAGTTAATCTAAAGTCAATCTATTTAGTTAATCTAAAGTTTGCAGTTACCGAAAAAAAATGGCGGTTGCTACTTACTGACAAACACCATACCGTGGGTAGATAATATTTTAACTCGTTCTACACCTATCTATACCTATTATAAAGAGGAAAGATTTGATTGTTTGTTTGTTTGTATTGAATAGGCTCCGAAACTACTGGACCGATTTCAAAAATTCTTTTACCGTTGGGAAGCTACACTGTCCCCGGATAACATAGGCTACTTTTCATCCTTGTATTTCCACGGGAACGGGAACTACGCAGATGAAACCGCGAGGCGTCTGCTAGTAATTATATACATTTGCTAGAAATTGTACGATCTGGGGAACGATTAAGTTCGTATTATACTTATTATATTACAATATTTTTTTGTAGAAAGATTTATTTGAAATATCGTCAATAGCATAGTTCTTACACACATTTTTCAAAGATCTACAAGCGTTTTGAAGTTGACCGAAGAAAATCCTAATACATCGTAGAAGTTTAAACGCTTTACTCGCATAACTTTCGCCACGTCAAACTTTTAACTATCTGATGTTTGTGCTCGTTAATTGTTAGAGGTGCTACTGTCGGCTGAACCATTTCATACAATGACCTGGATGCGACCTAATTCTCATCTATGATATGTGTGTTTGGGCTGTCAGATGTGAAGGTTGTTTATTACCACGGAGCTTTGTAGATATTTTATAGTTTCAGTGAAGAGGTAATTTTATTGTACAACTGATATTTTTGGCGAATTGTGTGTAAGTCCCCAGCCCTCAGAAAAGGGATTAAGTACCAAGAAATAAATACCATAGATGATTTCGATAAGTTCCGTCCCGAAATGCATGAATCCTGGCAGATATATTCCGATGGGAGCAAAAATAATAGTAAGGTTGGTGCTTCTTATGTCTGTATCGACCCAACTGGGAGCATTCAAAAGAAATTTAAAATAAAACTACACGACTGCTGTTCAGTCTTTCAAGCAGAAATGTTAGCAATAGAGCAAGCATGCCACTGGGCTCTCGAGTCAGACATTAGAAGCGCTTATATATTGACAGATTCAAAGTCTAGCCTAATGGAACTCTCCAATCCTAATACCACCAATCAACTTGCCACAAACATCTTAAAGATTCTGCATAACATGACACTCACAGAAGCTAAAATCCAATTCGTGTGGATCCGAGGACATATTGGTATAGCCGGGAACGAAATTGCGGACGAAAATGCCAAATCGGCTGCTAACATGCACAAAACTCCTGACTACTACCACATTCCAGTAAGTCATATAAAAAATCTTAATAAATTAACATCAAAAGATAAGACAGCTGAATACTACCAAAATTGTACATACACTAAAACAATATTTGATACATATGATAAACTCACAGAGTTCTTGGGCACCATTGGGCTTGACTTCGCTCTAACACAGATTCTCACTAACCACGGATACCACAAAACATATCTGAAGCGATTCAAAATAATAGACGATGACCTCTGCCCATGCGATAACAGCACCCCGCAAACATTAGAACACTTAATAAGTAGTTGCCCAAGATTTGGAGCTGCCAGACTAGCATACACTATCAATACAAATCGCATCACAGACCCGTTCAACTTACAAGCAATAACCAAGTCAGAACATACAACAGAAGCATTCAAACTATTCATAAATCACATAATAAACAACTTAAAATCCTTCAATGGAACTTAGAAAATTATGTCAAACTCTTTATTAAAATAAAACTCAAAGAAAATAAGATGAGAAGTAGAAGTATAAAATAGCATCTACCTCATCTGCAAGTAATTGCACAAGCCTCTTGCACTTGCACAAAAAAAACCCTACGTAGTTGTTGGTTACTTTTCTAACCTATACCTACTTAGCATTGGTAGTCTAACCCTAAGTAGGTTTTGGTTACTGTTCTATCTTGTATCTGGCGTTGGTAGTCTAACCCTATGTAGTTGTTGGTTACTTTTCTAACCTATACCTACTTAGCATTGGTAGTCTAACCCTAAGTAGGGTTTGGTTACAGTTCTAACTTGTATTTGGCGTTAGTAGCCTAATCCTACGTATAGTTGTTGGTTTCTTTTCTAACCTGTACTGAGCATTGGTAGTCTAAACTTACGTAGGCATTGATTACTTTCAGAATTAGGTACCTACGTATGAAAATGCTGGTTTTTCAGATCTCTACTAAGACCGCAACGAACTTTTTTTTACGATATTGGCAAAGGCATACGCAATATAGGTACTAAACTAATGCAATAGGGTGCTTGTATAATATGTTGATTGAAACCAACACTCGGAATTTTCAAGTATCTCTTAAGTATATGTCTAACGGAGTTTAGACGCCTCAGTCTCAAGTATTCTAAAACAGACTTAGATCTCAACTTGTGATTTAATTATGTGAGTTTAACAGCAACGTAATACGAGAACCTACGCGTATGTTAAACTAGTAGAAGCTCTTTCTCGAGTGTGCCTGACCTGGTTTTGACACATCTTTGTTTTACCTATGCTCGATTGCTCACGTTTAATAATATCGGATTATATGAATTATATCGGATTCTGAATGTAATTATATTTTTTTTAAGTCCAACCATGTTATCACATAAGTGACAGTAATGTCTTGCTGATAATAAAGTTTCTTTAAACCTACTCTGACTATAGTTTCGGCCACATTCGGTGGCCGAAACTAGTCAAAGTATATCATGGAGACAAAGCTGAGTACAGCGCGCGCGCGGCCTCGTCTTGTCTCGGATTCTCACTCAAGTCTGAGTAATCCCGCAATAGCAAAACAAAAATACTCATCTACTTGCCAAAATTGAAACCTGCAAGTTGTAACACTCCGAGTAACAAAACACCCAGCGTGATATAAAGTCTGATGAAGGGTTGGCGATAGTGACGCTGACTCGTCTTATCGAAAATCTTGGAACCGTGCCAGCGAATACTAAAAGAGCGATAACTCTAGAGGTGCTGTTTGTAACTATTTACGGAAAAAATCAGAATAGCATAGTGTAGGTAAATTTTTTACGCGCTATCGAGCTGATGCCGCTGGTATACTGCGTAACTGTTTAGACAATGTAACTCATCATAAATATGGCATCATCGTCATGCCCCATCACAACTTTTACTTTTATCGTGATGCTTGTAATTTAAAAGTAATAAAAAGAAGTAGTTTTATGTTGTTGAACCCACGCCCTTGCGTGCGAACCGACCGCGCTTATCGCTACACTCTTCATCTTTAAAAGATGTTAACTTTTTTTTTTTAAATTAAAATGGGACGCTGATTTTAGAATATTGGGATAAGAAATCCCATTTGCTTCTAGTTCGTAACGAGATCGATATAAAATTATAAATAAAAGATTAGAGGTGATAAACATAATGGCTAGTTAAGATTAAATTACATTATTAATCACATGATGATCAATGAGTAGATTTTAATACAGAGATGTGATGCGAATAAAATTCTAAATAAAGTGATAAATACATAACGGTTCGAAATAAAGTATATCACACCGATTGTACACAGTTATAATAAAATATGTATATTTTTTTTTATTATAACATAAATGATAAAAGAAAAAAATAATTATGCAATGAACGATATCATTATTCCAAAATAACGTTCTTATCTCTTTCAAAACGTCTTGGGAATTGTGTGTGTATTTTTGTTAATTGAACGCTTCTTGAAATCCGATAACTGTTGCCTACATTTAGTGTGATTGATAATATTTTTACCACTCAGCTCCAATTAAGCTTATCAATGAGGGTCGTATTGAATCAGTCAATGATATGTTTACTCAACATCTGAACTGGCATATTTATTTTGTTACGTATTGACATTGACTGAAATTCACAAATGTTCGAACCAATAAAAAAATATAGTATCGTCATGTATTTATTTACATGATGATAGATAGATAGATAGATATAACTCTTTATTGTGCACATCATTATACAGTAAATAGTACAGAGAACAAAAAACCTTATTATCTAGTGACACAAGTGAGAGTAAGAGTAGAGTGTGAGTGTGATGAGTAAGTTATCAATAATTTGCATTAGTATATAATTCTTCATACTTGCCATCTCTTTAGCGTTCTGCTGGATACTTGCCTCGTGCTGTATGACCAGACTTCAGTCCTGTGTTAACTACACAGGATTGAAGGCTGGACTGAAGAATGAAGGCTGGCTGGCTGGTGGCTGGTTAAGTGGTTACTGGCTGATACACTTGTGTTTGTTTTCTCCAGTATGGATCTTATTTAATTAAACTTTGTAGCGATGGTAGCTCATTGGTTAGCGCGGTGGGTTTACACGAGGAAGGCTTGAGTTGCCGTTGAAGGAAACATTCGTAAGGAAACCATTGCGTGGTGGTATGGTAATTACTAGTACTCGGCTGGTTAGCTATCATCCTCAAGTTGAAAATCTGCCGCCAAGCACCAAACGGCGTGTTCCGGTAGCCTCACTTGAGAGTTAGTGCTATCTTCGACCACGCCATCACTCATCAGGTGAGCTGTGGTCAAACACCTGGCTTGTAAACCAATAACTTCTAAACTTTAACCAGAATAATATTTATTAAATGGCATAATCATTAAAAGCTTTGCTTAGATTAGGCCTAGACGGCGCTGTGTCGCAACAATATTTATTTATTTATTAAAACTATCACAATTGAAAGACCAGAAAATACCATGGAGTTAAAATGGAATTTTACAAGTACTTCCAACGTTTGAACAAGAAATGCAATAATTGCACTAAAATGCTGACAACGATCGCCTTAAAATAAATTATAGTCATATGGAGATGAACAAATCTTATCTCAAGTGGAATACAAAAAACAAGTATGAACTATAATAAAACTTGACTTACCCATACAGATTGCACAGCAAGAGTTATGACTTATGACTCTACCATGTTTCATAGGACGGTTTCCCATACTATTTCATAAAGGTTCCTATGTTTCAGGATTTTATTTTTGTTTACTTTATTCTTCTTTTTCGGAGTAGTAACATTTGGTACCGTAATTCGTTGGGTCGCCCCCGCTCTTAAATTTTTACGAGATTTTCGTTTCTCTTTGACAGGTTTGCTATTTTATTTAGGCATTCGAAAAAATAAGCACTTCTTACCTCAAGTTCTTGTTCTCTTGTGTATCTTATTTTAGAGGTCATAGAATAAATTTCTCGCCGTCCAGTTTCCAGACACCTGAAAATCTTCGATAAAGAAACATAATTTTCTAAAAACCATACTAGATGGTAATATGACGGTGATTTGCGTTAGACCTGCCGCCTAATGATCGTCATACAATCCGTTGTGTCTAAAACGATGGCGTATCATATTTTGTATCACATAAAGTCTGCGATGGCGTTTTAATCATCGCTGCAGGTTTTGTTTGCAGAAATGAAATGTTTCGGTCTAAACATTGAAGCAGTAGTAGCTGTTATACTTTTTGTGGTCTCGTAAAAGTAACTAACAAAACAAACGTCTCAGTTTTATATCTCAAAACAAGAGCTTTAAGTGACAAAGTGGATACGTACGACAACATCGTATCTCGCTCCGGGAGCCCCAGGTGGCGCCTGTTGGGTAATGTCGCCATCAATCCGGCATCGATGGCAAACCACCCATTGTTTCCGATATGGCATATTGAATTTTCCCATTCAGAACACATGCTGAGTGTTCGGAGATTTGAACGATGGCAAATTGAGATGTTGGCATCTGTTGCGGTTCGAGACACGCCTTTATATTGGAAATATGTTTACTGCTTCATGAAAAATAGAATGCTATTGTCCAAACTACGCGAAAAGCTTTTGTATCAGCGAACAATTTCTCGCTAGCTCTACTATATCTACAGATCCAAGTTTCAGAGAAAATACCAGCTTTCCGTGCACACCGTGCCCACACTTGTGCACAATTTACGACATATTATGCGACGTTATTCCCTCATGCACATAACAGGCTATAAAACATAAGCCTCAAGTCTCGAACACCGCTTGTAACGGTACACGAGACCTGGGGTAAACAGTAGGTTTGCTGGCACGTCGCGCCGTACACGGTCTAATAAAGGCTCTAATACCCAACTTGCGGTTCTGTGCACTCGACATGCTGTGTAATTCCCACGCCCCTGTGACGTACTCCGCGAGACATGTACTCGTATTGTACGACATAATCCCTAACATACCTCTCATAGCATGGAAATTCAGCTTTCAACTTTATTTGACTGAAATAAAACTGAAAATGTTAAATGTACGTAAACGCCATGAACTTTGGCCCTTGCGACAGTGTCAGAGTTTTCAGAGTCGATTAGCAATATCCGAAGTTTCTACTAACTTTGGAATTTCGGTTCTGTTATCTTGACGTTTTTAGATATGAAGTGTCTCTATTTATTTATGATCTTCGATGAGAATAGAAGATATAGATAAAGTTTTGTGGCAGTATGATACAAAAAAGTTTAGATATAGTGGCAACTGAGAAACCGTTAGACGCAGAAATTGTCGGAAAGTTTGCTACGTTAAACCAACGTCCTACACTAAACGGTTCTCTAAACTAGTATTTTTTTACCGGGGGCACTACAAATACGTTGCCGATCTTTTAAGATTCTATTAACATGCCAATATTCCTGATACGATACCACCTTATGTGGATACATATATTGGTCTCGATGATCGCTTATACTAGAAGCTTCCGCGATTCCATTCAGGATATTGCGTCAGAATCTGCTACCGTATTGTGTTGCAGGCCGAAGCAAGATGTGTTCCGATTCTAAATTGCGATCTGGGGTTAGCACAATCCAGTTGTTTGTTGCCGAAAAATAAAATCAGCAACAACTATTTTCATCGGAAACTTGCCGCATTATTTTGAACCGAGAAAATTCTCTAACTGTAAAAACTTAATTAACTTTTTACAAAGCACATGTCTGACTGTACGTTTTTATGAGAGATATGTTTTATTTTTGTCTTGGGTGGGGTGGAATACTAATGAATAATAAATAATTATATTGGTTCACATTTTACACGGGCAGATCCTTGAGAGCCAGTTCTATTCGAGGCTAGGTGTGTTTACCATCTTCGACCACAGCGTCACTCAACATGAGGTGAGCTGTTGTTAAACACCTTACCTGTCCGGCATAAAAAACAGCGTTATCTAGCTCCAACATTAGCAATATTTGTACTAAGGAAATCAGATAACTGATATGTTATCATACTTATTTACTTACTAGCGGACCGTCCCGGCTTTGCACGGGAAAACAAAACACGATTAACAATATATAGGGTCTATGTCACTAAGTAATAAATGGTAATACATTCTAAAAACAATAAATCGTTTATTATTGTTTATTGTTTAATGCATTCTAATGATGAAAGAATTATTCAGATCGGTCCAGTAGTTTCGGAGCCTATTCAATACAAACAAACAAACAAAAAATCAAATCTTTCCTCTTTATAATTATAAAATTAGTGTAGATAAACAAATACCTAGACAGAACAATTATAGGTATTTGTCATATTGTTCGGTAAGGAATATAAATGAAAAAGATTTGTTTTGTAAAATACCGTATTTCCGAGTTTTATATATAACACTAGCGGACGCCGCCTTTCTTCTCTTCAACTTCAACCTCTTGGTCCATGGGTTCCACCTTCCGAACCTCCACGGAGCTCATGGGGTTGAGAGCTTCAGAAACTGTTATAAGGACAGTGGCAGCGCTTGCGTTTACTGACAAATAATAAAGAAGTGAAGAGTTAAAATCTTCAGACTTATTTCTGACAAGCGGACGCCTCGCGGTTTCACCCGCGTAGTTCCCGTTCCCATGGGAATACAGGGATAAAAAGTAGCCTATGTCACCAGGGGATAGTGTAGCTGCGCAATAGTGAAAGATTTTTTGAAATCGGTCCAGTAGTTTCAGATCCTATTCAATATAAACAAACAAACAAACAAAAAATCAAATATTTCGTCTTTGTAATTAGTGTAGATGGGATGCAGTCATTTGCAGTGTAGTTGTGTGAAATGTATTTAGGTGAAGGAGTGCTTGAATGAATGAGCTACTGCACAGGAGGCGCGAGCTTCAAACGTGTATGTGTAGTGTAACAAACAAATTGAGGTTGCGAGAACGGCACGAACACACTTAAAAGTTTGTCTAGGGCGAGAATCAAACCCACGCCTTACAACTTATGTAGCAATACTACTACCAAACGAGCTAACAAGATATATTCACATTTGTAAATATTTATTTGTTAAAAAAAGCCAGCTGAAAATATTTTTCTGTTTGTGTGCAGGATCCGGCAAATCGTACTCAATGATGGGTGCACCAGGGGCTGACGAGAGAGGCATCATTCCAAGGCTGTGCGACGCGCTCTTCGAAAGAATAGCTAAACAGCAAAATCCACCGGCTCTCACATACAAGGTAAAAATATACATAATGATATGCTACGATCATAAAGACACTAACTAACATCTAATCAAATAAACATCTCGTGGAAACGATGGTGATGACGATGACAGATGATGGCGATGACAGTCCCGTTGGCTCATTGGTAGTATATCTGCCTTGAGAGATGTAGGACGTGGGTTCGATTCCCACTCAGAGCAAACATTTTGTGAATAAACAAATGTTTGTTCTGTGTCTGAGTGTTCTGTATGTATTATAAGTATGTATGTAAAAAAGTATTTATGTATTCTATCAGTTAACTGCCTTCCATTAAATAAATAAATAAATATCGCAGGACATTACACACAGCGCCATCTGACCCCAAACTAAGCAAAGCTTGTACTATGGGAGTCAGATAACTGATAGAATACTTAAATATTTTTTTTTTGTAAATACATACTTATAATACATACAGTACACCCAGACACAGAACAAACATTTGGTTTTTTTTATATCACAAAATGCTCTGCACAACAACACACAACATTACACAAGCTCTGCTTAGTTTGGGGCCAGATGGCGCTGTGTGTATAGTCCTACGATATTTAATTTATTTATTTATTTATTTTATGGTCAGAGAAGTAAATTAAAGAAAGCTGCTATCATAAAATGTGCTTAGTTAGGTAAATTTCATGGTATTTCTATAAATATAATAAACTAGCGGACGCTTCGCGGTTTCACCCGCGTAGTTCCTGTGGGAATACGGGGATAAAAAGTAGCCTATGTCACCCAGAGATGGGGCTTCCCTACGCTTACATTTTTTTATAAATCGGCCCATTTGTTTCGGAGTCTATTCAATACAAACAAACAATCAAATCTTTCCTCTTTATAATAGTGTAGATATGTACAAACAGACATTGGTCATTTAATAGTAGCACATACCTCCCACCAGCCTACTGCGTAGATTGTTATAATATTTGCTGAGATCACGTTGCCTACAACGGTAGGTAACGTCCTATTATCCTAAACTAATCCCTAAATCCTATAGTTGCGGCCTCGGAATTTACCTCAATTAGACCAACATTCGATGTAGGTTTAGGTATATAAAACCTAGTAAGACTGGGCGACCTAAATACGAGGGTGAAAATCCCTCCTACTTTATCGGTACAGAAAGCTTGTTTTATAGCTTGCAAACCTCTTTATCGGAGGAAAGTGCCTACTTTGAAAATACATTAGTCAAAGACGTTCTTTAGATAAAATATTTTGTCAAGAAGACAATGTATTTCCTCGTGATTATTTTACTAAGAAAAACTGAGTAGGTAGTACAATTATTTTGCAATTTACAGCAATCGGATCGGCGTACTATCCTTTGCTACTAGCTTACTTTGTAAGTCTGAATACTGCAAACATTGTATATTCAAATTGCTTTGCTGTGTACTCCTGTACTAAATGAGTTTGCTTTTGCAAAATATAAATATATTTGTTATGTAATCGAAATTTTAAACCTTACAATTACAAAATTATTATGTTGCTTTTTCGTAATTCGACGTCCCTTTTTATTTTTCTTACGGAGGGTGTCAAAACTGTCATAAATCGTCTTACGTAATAAATGAAGACGGATTTTTTAAAATGATTATGTATGTATATTTATTTAAATTTCTACTGTAGTCAATAAAGAGTTAATATCTATCTGAATGTCTTTACCAGGTGGAAGTATCTTACATGGAGATTTACAACGAGCGGGTGCACGACCTTCTGGATCCGGAGACGTCACGGCGGTCGCTGCGAGTGAGGGAGCACGCGGTCCTTGGGCCTTACGTCGACGGACTGTCACAGCTGGCTGTGGCGTCATATCAGGTACATCATATCAGCTTTATACAAACGTGCTTTTCTTTCAAGGTTAACTCACTATTCTAAAACATTTATTTAAAACATCTGTTAAATAGTTGAAATACACTCAAGGATTCAGACAAAATTAAACACCTCTCTTTGTACCAGGTTTATAAAGGGTCATAGTTCGATATCGTGAGAGAAATTCCCACAAAACGGTGCTAAATCCCCATAAGCCATACAATCACCGCTTCTTGACCGAACGACTCCCGCGGCCTATCGGTCTCTTACCCTAATTTGAACCGTAAATATAAATCTTAAGTGTCCAACTCGTTATTGAAGCCTTGCAGCGAACATTTCGCCCCGAAACTGTCTACACCGTTGAACAATTAAGTGGAGAAGAAATTAGTTAATTATCAAATCCAGATAATATACATATATGGCGAGGCCGATGACCTAGACTAGACGCTGTTATTGGCAAAGCGCTAGTACTTTACCGAAGCTATTTACTACTGTTATAGAATTTACTCCTTGTTTATTACCTTTGTTTAGTTCTATATTTAGTAAATAAAAAGTACTTAGATATTATACGTTGTTAATACATGAAAGCTGAAATTGTAGGGCCAAGTAGTCTTCACTCATATTCTACGCAATATTCTATAGGAGTTTCGTATAATCTGTGCTTTTAAGTTACTTTTCATTGATACTTCGATAGAGTTTAATGATTTAATATTACGTCTTAATTAGAGTGTCTTAAATATATTTGGAACTCAATAGTCCCATTAATTACCTATTGCCTACTGGGATTAGAACAGGTGGACTGATAAATAATTATCAGTCGACCTGTCCTAAGCCCAGTATTTATTAGCGAACAAATCCTACGCCACTGGTTGAAGACGGAGGGCGTCCATATAAATTATGTCTTAGTATCTTTGGCTTTTAGCGTTCCGTGTTTTCTCTGAAATAAATTTATTAAGTTTAATTATAAATGATTAAATTTGAAATGGGGACTTTGCAGACGTGATTGCTAATGTAGGTACTAGCCTGGTTGCAGATTTAGCCCACTGTTTATCCAGTAAATTTTAATATTATTTTGTCAATATAAATAACTGATAGAGATATCTGTAAGGCGTCTCTCGCTTTCGCCAATATTCTCTGTTTGGTACTAGTGTTTAGATTACTTTGTTAAAATAACCATTGTTATGCATTTTCAAACTGTTAAAAATAAAAAAATTCAAAAGTCTACAAAACGGTTTGATTCTTGAAAAGTTTCGAATACTGCATTTAATTGCAATCCGGTGTCCGTCATTACGGCCCCTCCGTTCCCGATTAAATTTTCATTCAAGTATAAAATAATTCAAAAGTTCCCAACTCGTGGAAGTTTAACTGTAGCTTGAGCGTCATTGTCTTTGCCATAAATATTTAAGCACAGTTTTTCAGTACCGCTGACTATAAAGCGACATATGAATTATTGATGAGGGAAATAGCGCTATCGTGGATACATCCGCTGTAGGTATCTGTTTATTCTGTTATCGTAATTAGCTCGAGAACATTATCACACGAGCAGTTTAGAAAACATATCTAAAGGTGATTTCCTGGAGTGTGTTGCATTATAGGTGTCCAATTGTCCATAGATGGTAATAGTTTCAGCTTCTTCACTGCTAGACTAGAGGTTGAATTTTCGTCTACAATTGAGTGAGACAAGTAAATCCTTGTTTGATGGTAAACCACACTTATGCCGAAACATTGTGTTTCATTCTACAACAATTTTTTGACGGATGAATAACTGCCAAAGATAATCTCAGATCGATTATACTAAAAAGTCCTACCACAATCTGTATGAAATAACGCATGTTTCTCTATGTTCATGTTATTAATTTACTTAAAATAGCAATATGTCTCTTACTTTAGTTTTTTAACATGAATCGTCAATCATAAAGCAATTCGAATCAAACTGCTGGCGGATAGAGCCGCGCCGTCCCTTCCGCCAACAGATTGGTCGTTACGGAAGGGTTCATTACTTGGGCTTAGTGCCGCTCAGGGGCTTTGCATTCCCATCGCTCGTCAATATTCCCCACGCAGCCTTTCCAATCTACAGAGCTTTAATTTTGCTTCATAAACGAGTATTTTTTTCAAATCAATCTAAACATTGTTGAAAACCTATCAAAATATTCGGATTTATTGGAGAATTTATCGCTGAACCGAAATCACTTAGTATCAATAACGTCAACTTTTGAAGCCTATAAATCTAGACGCCTTTACGACGACGCGACGTCTCGTATTCTGGTGGGATTTACTGATCGTTCATCATTTAATAATAATGTTTCTGTTTTATTGTACTGAACGCGATTGTATTGTGCGATCCCCGCTGTTTCTAAGTACTTCACCATATTATAAAGGAATACAAAATTACTCTATAGCAGTTTTCATGATGACATTGGTTCTTTAACTTTCATAAAGATGGAGTTAGACGTACCGATGAACCGTTGAAATCGTGAAAAAAAGCAAACTAAAAAAAGAATGATTTATTTTTGTATTAATATTTTATCAGTGTGATGACTAGTGACATTATGACTATACCTGAAGCTGACGCCATCTGTTAAAATAACTTGTAGCGATAAAATAGGAGATAGATTACTCTTTAATTACAGTCTCTGTATTACATATATCTTCATTTAGATGGTATTGACTCTCAAGTGAGCCTGCCGGAACTCAGGCAGGACTTGTTCTCAGGCAGAGTGAAAACCGGTGGACGAAAAATTTTGACGGATTGGTGGCCGCGAACCGGGAAACAAAGCATCGGGCGGCCTCCAACTCGTTGGATCAATGATATAGTAAATAAATAAAAGCTTGTAGAATACCGCGTCGTACCTGAATAAGATTGGGGCAAGACCGGATTGTGTAGCGTACAAGAAAAAAAAAACCTATGCTTAGCAGTGGGCGTCAGAGAGCTGAAAATTATAATGATCATTACAAATAGTATTAAAAGCTATTTCATACATTTTTACAATTGGAGTTACAAACATACTGTTACAACCAACAACATCATTAGCATTCTTGTTTCTATCTTACTTTACTCTTGCTATCTTTGCAATAGAAGGAGCTAGGCATAATTCAATGCAGGCAAGCATTATACGTAGAGTACCTATGATGTAAACCATGTTCTGACTTAATTTAAATTCAAAGTAACGTTGAAATTGTTGAGACTCATTTATGCCGTATTGTCGATGAAATTCGCCTAATGGCCCATTCAGCAATTCTTATTGTTATCATTCGACAAGAAGCGATATTTGTGTTCTGTACCGAAATACGAAATTGGCATAACAATATTTTAGCATTCAGGAGTTATACAATATGTACATATTTTTAGTGTATTTCCGCTTAAAAGTCGTTTCGGTTACAACAGTGACGAGGAGTTAATTCAATATAAATATAACTTTAAATATGTATGCAACCTTAATACAATTTTAAATATTTATCCGAGATATAAATATAAACGAATTAAATTTAATTCTCGTCACCAGTTGTAACCAAACGACTTTTATGCGGGAATGCACTAAAAAATATAACTTTTGAATACTTAAAATAAACTTCCGCAAAGTAAAGCCTGAGTCAATCAATTACATGTCTACGTTTCTCATCCGTACGGCCAAGGAATGGAACAAGCTACCGGTTTCCTTGTTTCCTGATAGATATAATCTAGATCTTTTCAAGGTCAGACTGAATAGGTATCTTCTAGGTCTGCGGGCTTCATCTTCGACCACATCGTCGCTTACCATCAGGCGAGTTGGTGGTCAAACGCGGACTTATCCGTATTAAAAAAAAAACCAATAACAATATTTTAATATTAATGTCTGTGATGAAAATTTATTTAAATAAGTCTTTTAAGCTAGAAATACTAAAAACACTTGTAGACTTAGTTTAGTTTCAGGATTTAAATTTGTCTGTTCCAGATCTACAAATGGTAAAAATAAATAAATATCGTAGGACATTACACACAAGTGCCATCTGACCCCACATTATACAAAGCTTGTACTATGGAAGTCAGATAACTGATAGAATACTTAACTACTTTTTTTTGTGTAAATACATACTTATAATACATACAGTACACCTAGACACAGAACAAACATTTGTTTATATATATCACAAAATGCTTGAATCGAACCCACGCCCTTCAGCTCTTGTAGCAGACATACTACCAATGAACTAACAGTGCTGTCAAAACTGTCAGGCTGGTTGTTATAAATTATATCTGTCACGTGTTAATTTTTTTATAATGTTATGTAATTATATCATTTCAATACCGCAGGAACTACTGAATGCTCAAAACGATCAGTAGAAAGTGATATTTCGGTTGAAAACGTAACATTTTTATCTGTGTCGTTATTTGCGAGAGCTTCCCAGTATTCCACGTTCACTACTGCAGTGATCTATCTACGTGTTTAATATTAATAAAATCGTAAACGTGATGGATCGCCTGCCGGTTGCGCTTGAAAGGTTTTTGTTTACTTTATTTAGGTGTAAAGTATACAGGCCCGTGTTCATGAATTGCAAAAATAATGCCAAGTAGGTATCTACAATGTGATGAATTGTTAAGTTTCATTCAATCATGCAAGAAATGATGGCCGATGCTCACTAAATTTGCTAACAGTGCCACTCGGTTTAGTCTCGTGATTTTATAAACACCTTTATAATACATTTTTTAAATACGTATCTATTAAGTATCTAATACTTAAACCGACAAAAAAATCATGTATTTTTTACACAAAAGAATAAAGTTATTTGTATTCCCTTGATTGTCATCGTGAAAAATTAACAGACTGACGCACACAAGGATGATGATATGAAGCTATAGAGAACGCGGATGATTGATTGCAAATAGATTGACTGTAGAACCAGTAGATCATTTATTTCTAGTGTACCCAATAACTCTTCTTACATTTTCTGACCACTCGTCGTCTCGACGATTACATTAGATTGCGAGCGAAGAATGGTTTTCCTTGTTTATCATTGCTAATTCAATATATTTTGGATCGTTGATTTATTGGATTTCCTGTTGGGGTTTGTAATACTTTTTGTTTATTTGTTCAGCTTAAAAATTAATGCTTTTGCCACAAGGCAATATGTATTTGAATTCGTCCTATTATTATTATGATTGTTTTTTTTATCTTTCACATTATTGACTTTGTTTTATATTAATAACAATTTGACTGTATCATCATCATCATCATCATCATCATTTTAGCCGTAGGACGTCCACTGCTGGACATAGGCCTCCCCCATTGACTTCCATAAAGACCGGTTGGAAGCGGCTCGCATCCAGCGCGTTCCTGCATTTGACTGTATGTGTCCAACAAAAGCATTCATAAAATATGCCTGCTATATGGCTAAGTCCTAGCGGTAAAATTATAGCTATAACATCTCAACATCTTGTTCCGACTTAACCTAGGATTTATGAGTAAACGAATAAATGAAAAGAAATGATCATTTTTATTGTCAGAAGAAAAAAATAACATAGTATACCGGTTCGGTTATTGAACTCTCCGTCCATAAAAGCAAATTCACCAAAAATAATTTACTTTGATTCTTCCAGCTTCATTTTCATCCTCGACTTTGGAACAATGAAAGGGTTTAATGCGTTTTCCCGAAGTTTCTTTGTTTTGTCGTTTGTTATCTGTCACTCAATCCGGACAACCTGGAGGTATTTTCATACGTTTCGACCTTGAACTTTTTGGAGCGTCGATGGAGCCCTGTAAAATTCTTTACTGACAGCGTCCGATCCGATTCGCTAACAGAGGCTGATTCTTAACGTAAGAAAGGAGCGACATGCGATTTCTTAAGTAGAAGGCATATTTACTTGCATGATAAAAGGCAGGTATAGAAAAAAATCAAATTATTCATCATAATAAAATTTTAATAATAAGGTTATTTAATTTAATGAGCTTCATTACACATATACACATTACATATATACATGATATTTTGGTAAAAATAAATCATCATCTTCTTACTCTAGCACGTATGACTTGCAATATGTTTCACGAATTACTTAGACACTAAGTTACAAGTGGTTGTAAGTGTGAATGGTATGTGTTCCAGTCATCTCATAAGATACCGTGTCGGGTACTGTTGGTGATGACTTTAATGTAAATTCCCTAAGTATTCCGCATTTAAAACATCAGACTGAAATAGTTACGTACCTTCGTCAACTGTCGACTCTGTTTACCATATTGAGGCACGGGAGAGTTTGCAGATTTAAAAATTCTCGCTTAAAATTAGGTTTCTAAAATTTGACAAGGATTTTCGTAAATAAGAATTCTTTAGTGCAAAAATAAGGTTACAGTAAAAGATCGTTGAATTCCATAAAGAAACCGTTCTACGGAAACATTCCACTAATCAAATTGGGATTGAAACAATAAAAGCTCAAATAAGATTCAGCGCTCTTTTACCGAAGAAAAAGATGCCTTATTTCTGATACATAAAAACCTAAGCCTATTGATAGGTATATATGTACATTCCTTTCGTTGTTGTTGTTATTTATTTATTAGGGCTATTGAATAATGAACCAACCATCTTTCCAACTGGACTAGCTCCGAAAAATGGTTAAGATGTTTGTAAAACGAAATGTTATGCGTTAGCCTATTGCGCAAACTTCATGACGATCTTTAGGACCCTAACAAGGCTCAACACGGCAATAAATGAATTTAATTTAATTTTGGCCCCGAGAACTTTGTTTCTTAGGAGTAGGGATTAGGTAAGCGGAACAAAACAACAGTCTCAAGTTCCAAGTTCCAACGTTAATGATATTGGGGTGGAGAAACATTTGTTTGTATTAACGGTGGTACACATTCAAAATAACTTTACGGTGAGTTTGAAATTCGAACCATCGCAGGGTTATTATTGAACTTCATTTTATTTACCTCGGTTAAAATGTGTAGGTAGTACCTAGTATAAATAAAAGTTGGGGTGAATTAGTTTTTAAGTTAGGAGTGTTTATGTTATAATTTAATTTTCGGCCCTTTGATGTATTTATATGCCACTACGACCCAATTTACAAAAAATATAGACGTACTTCTGTACAACTTCGTTTGCCTTAAAGTAGTAAACTTCTTGTCTGTGTTTCAACACCTATTAATAATAATCAGTAATTGGCATAATTTGCCTTCTCTAATCCAATAAGGTGCGTTAGATAAATCATGTTTCAAGTTAAAACTGTACTTATTTATAATTTTTATATGACTGATGAATTATTTATTTGTTCCAGGACATAGATAACTTAATGACAGAGGGCAATAAATCGCGAACGGTGGCCGCCACCAACATGAACAGCGAGTCTTCGCGATCACACGCTGTGTTCAGCGTGGTGTTGACACAGACGTTGACCGACGCTGCGACAAGCGTGTCTGGGGAAAAAGTCGCGCGACTATCGCTCGTCGACTTAGCCGGGTCGGAACGGGCGGTCAAAACCGGCGCCGTCGGCGACAGGCTGAAGGAAGGATCTAATATAAACAAGTAAGTAAATGTGTGGGGTGCGAAAGAAATGTTTATTTTTAGTAGCAAGCAGTTTCTGTCTATTTGTGTAGTTTGACGCTTCGGAAACACAGAATTATGAAGAAATTCATATTCACGGCATACAACATGAAACAAAACCAAAACACAGTAACAGTAAAGAGAAAGACTGCAGATTTTTCTGACACCATCACCAGCTGTACAATATTTTGCATAACACAAAATTTGTATGCAATGAGCAACCGAGCGAGCTCAGTCGCGAACATTAGGAGAAGTTTACGTCCAACAGTAGACAATAAAGAGCTGAAGATACCACTTATAAGTGAAGAGTTAGCCAGGATGCGAGCTGCTCAATAACAACGAATCAGTCTATTAGTAACTAAAAACTCATATAAAGGAAGTGATGCAAGTTGCATATTCTCAAATTCATTTGAAAATAAAAGGTTACCAAGTCTGCGTTTCACTTCATCCATAGATCTCTAACGACCCTCGGGCTGGTGATATCGAAGCTGGCCGATCAGTCTTCAGCTAAACCCAACAAGGACAAGTTCGTACCCTACAGAGACTCGGTGCTCACGTGGCTTCTGAAAGACAATCTAGGAGGAAACAGCAAAACTGTCATGGTAAGGATATGGTTCTCTCAAAACAAATAGTATTAATGAGTTGATTGACTGCTTGAATTACCTCGTGAATATGAATCAGATGAGTTTAAAATAGACGGCACCGACGGAAATGTTATCTTTACGAAGCCATTATGAATTCGGTTTTCCTGTAAAGCAGCGCGTTGATTAGAAACGAATCGAAGTAATTCAATTCATTATTACAAGGATAATTTCTGGGTTAACGCGCTAAAAATATCCGGAATAATATAAATTATTTTACTAAAAGGATATTTATATAAATTTTTAATGAAGTAGGTAGTACTATTTTTCTTCTTCTAAGAAATGTATAGTAAAATTAGTCACACTTTTGTTGTAAGTATATCGGTGATAGGAAATGGCCTTTCTAAGTATGATTTATATCCAGTAAGTGCCGGTACTTAAAATTCTACCGACGGCGCGGATGTACTGCATCCTTCGATGAGTCAGATCAGCTTTGGAGCCGGTACATGGTGTGCATAAAGAATCCTTTATTGTCCTTATGCAACATGTGTGGAGTAGGAGATGAGGTTCCAATTAAATCCCGGCTGTTGTAGTATTTATTTATGGACATAAATGTTGTTTATTATTTTGATTTTGACGACATATTGATATTAGCTGTACATAAATTAAGTTTCTTTTAATGTAAAAAGTAATGAGACAAACAAGACGCTCTCCTGATGGTAAAAGATAACGCCTACCCATGACCATTGCAGCGATACACAGAACTTTGAGTAACAAAACAAAGCCCAGAGCATCACTGCTGTGGCGCTCATTACTTAGAGACTTTCGATGGTTAGTCTCAACAGCCCAGTAATTTCGCTAGCTGCAGGATCCTTCAAACCGTAACACAGTAATGTTTACACGCTACTGCTTAGCGGCAGAATAACTGGTACTGCGGTGGCACCTACCTAGGCGACTTCCTGCTAAGGAGATCAACCACCAAGTCAAGTTAGCGCTTAAAATTAATAATATGCGTAAACATTTGTTTAAGGTGGCAGTCTGTTCATTCTTGTAGATGTTATTTTTACCCTTGTTTATTATCACAGAACAATAATAAAGCTAGGTGATGGATATTCTGGCACGCAATGTGGTTTCAAATGGTTTTAAACACGTTTAGTGATTGTACTTTTATGGCATGCTGAACATGTTTTATAAGAATACAATAGTCAGTCCTTTTAGAGGGTGCGTCGATTTCTTGGTGGTAGATCTCCTTAGCAGGAGGTCATCTAGGTAGGTACCACCGCAGTACCAGATATTCTGCCGCCAAGCAGTAGTGTGTAAACATTACTGTGTTCCGGTTTGAAGGGTACTGCAGCTAGCGAAATTACTGGGCTGTTGAGACTAACCATCGAAAGTCTCAAAGTAATGAGCACCAAAGCAGCGATGCCCTGGACTTTGTTTTGTTACTCAGTTCTGGGTATCGCTGTAATGGTCATGGACAGGCGTTATCTCTTATCATCAGGAGAGCGTATCGTTCGTCTCATTATTTGTCACATAAAAAAAAAAAAAAAAAATAGGATATTTGTGTTGACAGTTCAGTCAATACTACTTAACTTTTGTATCGTTTTCAGGTAGCAACAATTTCGCCAGCGGCAGACAACTACGAAGAAACATTATCGACGCTACGGTATGCGGATCGAGCGAAGCGTATCGTCAACCACGCCGTGGTTAACGAGGATCCGAATGCGCGCATTATACGGGAACTGCGGCAAGAAGTTGAAGCCCTCAAGGAGATGCTCAAACACGCCACAGTAAGGCCTGCAAATAAATATTTAAAAAATACTTGTTGACATTTCTCACAGCGACATCTAACCCCAAATTGAGCAAAGTTGAAAAAATAGCTTGTTGTAACTACGTACCTACGCTACTGATCTTTAAAATACCAAGAAACAGAATAAACATCTCTGTTTGTTACATAAACATTTGTCCTGTGTAGGAATAGAACTCACTACAACTGACAAGTCAGAGCTCTCCGATTTAAAGGCCTTCCCTTATCACTCAATATGGGTTCTTGAAGAGCCTGTATCTAACACAACGAGGAAATATAATGCTATCGGCAAAGAATACGGCTTGTTTATATATATACTTATAGATAGATGATACGTATAAACTCTTTTGTGTATCAGCATAAATGGCTATAACTATTAAATATCAACCTGAGCGCTAATGCAAAATGAGAATTAACTTTATAATTATTGTAAGTCGTGTTCTATAAATTTTGCGAGACTTTAATCCGATTCACGCAAGTCTTGTTTGCTCGTCGACATTAGACATCTTAACTTTAGTGTGTTCACAAGTTTTACTGTAGAGCATTATAATATCCGCGAGTTAGTCACCTACTTTGAAGGTTTTAAAGGTTGTCTGGAAGAAATCGCTCTAGGCGATAAGACCGCCGTTATACACCAATTATGTATTATATTGTTTTGTTATGTTTTTTATCTCTTTTTTTTATGTTTCATATTTGTATGTTGTTTTGTTTTGGTGTGTAATAAAGTTATATTCTATTCTACTTTTTAAACATCTCGTTCAGAATTCGAGAGGAGCATTTTGAATTTTATATCGTGTCGTTCGAGCTACACTTATGATTTTCATGCGCCATTCGCTCTGAAGTTTATTTAGATTTGCATAAAATGACTCCATTACAGTAATTTAAAAGTATGTTTTGACATCAATTTTTGTAACAGAAAGTATTTCTTTTTATACCAAACTAGCGGACGCCTCGCGGTTTCACCCGCGTAGTTCCCGTTCCCGTGGGAATACAGGGATAAAAAGTATGATAGAATATGAAGTATGATGATTCGGTCCAGTAGTTTTTGAGTTTATTCATTATAAACATACAAAAATCAAAAATACAAATCTTTCCTCTTTGTAATATGAGTGTAGATACGTACCTATTTAAATACTAGAGCTAGTCGTTTTTACACGCGGTTTCCAAATTCAAATCAGTCCATATTATGTTAATTTAGCGCATAAGCAATACAAATCCGTTAAAAAACCGTTACAGCTTTAAAAAATAATATGCGTAGGTATACACTCGCAAACTTTCGGATTTATAATATTAACATAGATGAATAATTCATATGATATGATACTAGTGAGATGAGATACATTATGTACGCAGCACTATCTCTCAATTGAATGTTTCATTTAGTAGAATACCGGTTTTTTTTTTTTTTTAATACGGATAAGTCCGCGTTTGATCACCCGCCTGATTGTAAGCGACGATGTGGTGATGTTATTATAGTATATTACCGAATCACTTCACGTGCGATCTCAGTAAACGTCCTTATCAACCAGTGAGCTTGGCGCATGCTCCATGCGTCCTGGCATTGTTTTCGTTTTACTTTCAATGCGATGCATATTGCATGGCACGAGTTTGCCAACAACCTAGCTGGTGTACTACGTGAAAAGTCAAAGTCAAAGTATAATCATTTATTGCCATGCTGTGTTACATTAAGGACTTAAGATTTAAGTAGAGCAACAGCTTACGTTCAGTACGAACATGCAATATTGAATTAACTTAAAATTATAGTATTTAATTATATATATTAACAAATAGGAATCCGAAAAATTAAATGACAATACATACGTACATTTACAAACAAATGGTGGGGGTACCTAATAGCTGTTTCAGCTTGTATTATTATGCTCAAATTACATAAATTTCGTGAGATTGTGCAGTAATCGTTAGATACACATCAGGCAGGATGGGGGCAAGCGCGAACCTATTCAATAAAAAAAAAAAAACAGTTAGTAGTAGACTCTTAAGTAAGTAAGTGTAAGTCTTTCGTCACTCTTAAAAACCACGGTGTAGACGTCTTTTGACGAATTTTCGTTTTTCTCTGCTTACCTTGTTTCGGCTACCATTCTGTTTCAATCTTACTCCGGCTGTGTTCAGTGCGCCTAGCAACTTTTTGTAATGTTTGTTAATTAAATATAATAATTTTTACAGGGTTCTCCGGTTGGTGAGGACGTGCACGAGCAGCTGGCACAAAGCGAACACCTTATGAAGGAGATGTCGCGCACATGGGAGGAGAAACTCGTTGAAACCGGTACTAAACATATTTCAAATTAGTTGTTTTTGTCAGAAGGAATTCTGGACAGATCTACATATAATGAATTTGACTCCAGTTAATTGTCAAACCCTAGTGGTGTGCACTTTGAACGGTGTAATTTTTTTTATTTATTGAAAAAAGTAATTTTAGTTTTTATCCGTGATAGAGATAGTAGCTATCGAGTTGCTTTGTATTTAGGATTTCAATTAAATTTGCAGGTCGAGTACAAAGCGAGAGGCAACAAGCGCTGGAAAAGATGGGGATCAGTGTGCAAGCAAGTGGCATCAAAGTAGAAAAGAACAAGTACTATCTGGTCAACTTGAACGCGGATCCATCGCTCAACGAACTTTTGGTTTATTATTTGAAGGTATCATCACTATCACATATTTGGTAGGTACTTTATATATATATATTGATGGAAAATATTTTGTCCATGGAGGAGCAGAAAATCGATAATCGTGACTTACTTGAAGTCCAATATAATCTTGATGAATGATTGCGCTATTCTAATATTTTTTCCTAAAATCGATCCCTTTCTCTACTATAGTAGACCATAGAGTATTAAAGTTAAAACATTTGTAATAAATATGCTTGATTTAGCTTTATCTCACCTGTTGTTATAGCGAAGATGCGATACGTGCTACGTTTGAGCAGACTATGTGTGACAGTTCTAGACAAGTCTTGTCTACAAGAAACTGATCTACTTACTAATTGGAATTACATTTTTTAACCATCATACATTTTGGTTTCAGGATCGGACGCTGGTCGGCGCGGATAGTTCAGCTGATATTCAACTTTCGGGCCTGGGTATTCAGCCGCAACACTGCTGGCTGGTAGTCGAGGGCGGTAGCCTCAACATGGAGCCTGTCGGGTCCGCGCGGTGCTTTGTCAACGGAACACCCGTTGTCTCCAGCGTCAGGCTCGGCCACGCGGACAGGATACTGTGGGGGAATCATCATTTCTTCAGAGTCAATTGCCCAAAAGTCTCCATGGGTAGGTTATGTAAGTGAATGTCGTGACATATTTTTCGCTATATTTTTACAGTTGCTGTTCTAAATACATAAATTGAAATGTTTTTTTATTTGTTCGGAAAAAAAAAATTGCTTAACATTGGCGTAGGTACTTTATCGTATACTAAATCCACAAAAATACATAATTATCTAAGTAAAAAAGATCTATCTACCTATAATCATAATGAGATAATCATAAGAAATAGAATTGAGAATTTACTTCCATATTTGACTTAGTTAAAGAACAATAAAAAGTCGCAACAGGTAGATTGTAAACGCCAATTGGGTGTTGTTCTTCTCACAAATCTCAGTTACACACATCAAATGATTTCACAGCACATTTATAATAAAAAATTTTTATCTTCGTTTTATATCTAGCAGCGGCATCGGAACCGCAGACTCCCGCGCAGCCGATCGACTACAACTTCGCACGCGATGAGATAATGTTGAACGAATTAAGCAACGACCCCATACAAACCGCCATCTACCGTCTGGAGAAACAACACGAAGAGGACAAACAAGGTATTCATCTAACCGCATTAAAAAAAAAAAAAAGTAAAAACTTCCAGAGTGTGCTGGAAAATCTTATAATTAAAATCAAATTATTTGTATTTACTTATTCAGACAAATTATTATTATTATTATATTTATTTTGTTCTTTCTTTATTTAAGGTCTCCACAGTTTTAGTTTCAATTAAACAAAATAAAATAACTTAAAGTAATAACTACTCTAAAAGACTACCGGGAATAGTTCCCAAAACGCTGGCCCCATTGCCGCGTTGTATGGCAATACTCAAACGCTGAGCAAAATAAAGGCCAGCGTTTTGTTCACGTGTCGACCAAACGAGATGACAATTCTTTAAAAATTTTTTTGCTCCCGGTCCCCACGGTCCCAAAGTTTCAACCCCAAAAGGCTCAAATATGTACCCACCCTTGTTATTTTTATTATATTTTACCACATTTCATAAAAATTAACTAAATATGACTTAGTAAAATACCTATCTATCTGCACATGCAGTAAAAATAGATACGCCGATTTAAAACTATAGTAGTAATCAGAGAACATGCCTAAAAATACTGTTCTAATTGAGAACCTTCTTCTCTCTTTTGAGGTTCATAAAAATCTTTTGAAGTTCCGTATTTTCATCACTCTATATGAGTAGACGTAAAATTTACTGGATAACGGCTTTAATATTCCTTGTTTTTTTTTAAAACAAATTATATTTAATTATTTTTTTATTGATTTTCGCTGCAAAAGTCTTGTTTTATCGCTTACCATCAGGACAGCGTCTAGAGTGACTCATTACTTTACATTAAAAAATGGAAAACCTAATTAAATATTAACACACTAAAACTTCAAATTAACTCTTAATTTGTTTCAGTTGCGCTGGAGAAGCAACGACAAGAATATGAGAGACAGTTCCAGCAACTGAGGAATATTCTGTCGCCGTCTACGCCGTACCCACCATACTCTTACGATCCTCTCAAATTAGGTAAGGAAGCATACTACTACTAGTATTAGTTACCTAGAACAAATCTACGGAGCAGCTGATTCGTTGAAAATGTTGACTACCAACCCCAAGCTTATAACCGTGTATAAGTTGTTATTTATTATAATGTATGTCTATATTTTAAGTATATTTTGATTTTTAATCTTAAAATTATTTATCTCTTACGTAAATCCTTTGCATATTAAGATTGGCTAGAAAAGGTTAAGACCACCAGTTGTTGCACTATTGTTTGTAGCGGTGATAGCTCAGTGGTTAGCGCGGTAGGTTCGCATGCCGAAGGGCGTAGGTTCCAACCCCAACAATGAGCTTGAGCTGCCGGTGAAGGAAAACATCGTGAGGAAACCATAGCATGATGGTAGGGTACTTTCTAGTACTCGGCTGGCTAGCTACCACCCTCAAGTTGAAAATCTGCCGCCAAGCATCTAGCGGTGTGTTCCGGCAGCGTCACTTGAAAGCCAGTTCCATTCCAGGCTAGGTGTGCTTTACCATCTTCAACCACACCTTCACTTAACATCAGGTGAGCTGTGGTCAAATAGCTAGCCTGTCAACCATAAAAAAAAAAGAAAAAAAAAAGTAGTTATATTTATTGTTGTTTCTAGTGTGAACAATAATGATTATCTTGCTATGTAATCAGTTGTCTGGTTCCCATAGTATAAATTTCGCATAGATGGCGTTGTGTAAAATGTTCACAAATATTTACTAAATGGCTAAGGATGTTTATAATCGGTTACCAGATGGCATAAAAGATGCGCCCACGGCAGACATTTAAAATACAGACCAAGAAGTGGCTTATAGAGCAAGCATTCTACAAAGTAGACGAATTTCTACCAAGATTCAATTAATACCCTAATTATTCCGCAATCAATTTTAATTTTGTAAATTAATTTAATCTGACTTTGATTTAATTTTTAATTTTTGTTGAACTATTGTGACATTGGTTATATGTATAATAATTATTAATAAATTAGTATATATGAGTACTTTATAATTTTCTAGGTAAAATGACAGCGTGTACACCTACAACGGCGGCGCGCGTGGAGCGCTGGGCCGCCGAACGGGACGACACGTTCAAGCGGTCCCTGGGTCGACTCAAGGCGGACATACTGCGAGCCAATGCTTTAGTGCAGGAGGCTAACTTCCTAGCGGAGGAGATGAATCGGAAAACGAGATTTAGCGTCACGTTACAAATTCCACCACAGAACTTAAGTCCTAACAGAAAGGTACTGGTTAGTGCAATTTTTACTAACAACAGCTTTAGTGGAAACAGAAAGACCGAAGAAAGCCCTTCACTTGAAGATCACGTTTGTTTGGTCAAGCTATGGCAAGAGGCCTTCGTACATTGCACGAAAGCTTCTTACCATGGCTCAACCATTGCTGTTATGAACTCCTAACACAGTTTTTCTTTAGTAAGTAATACTGGCAGGTACGTGTATTGTTATCGCAAAAAAAAAATAGACATATACAATCATGCATTTTCTCGTACGGTTAGGCAGACATATTTTATCGTTTGTCTTGCTACGATCCCGGGATTCATCTTTCGCTAAAATAAAAACTAGGATAAACTATAGGACCCATTTATTTATTTATTTACTAGCAGCTCACCCCGGCTTCGCACGGGAAAACAAAACTCAAATTCACAATATAAATTTATCGATCCAGTAGTTTCGGAGCCTATTCAATACAAACAAACAAAAAATTAAATCTTTCCTCTTTATAAGATGTAGATGACAACTGTAATGGTTAGACATATGATATTGCGTTATAGTAACCTAATTTGTAGCTGTCAATTTGCTCTATAAAACGTCACTTTATTCTGTTGTCAATAGTTTTTGCTGCGCATGCTAAGCAAGGATTTTTTTCAAATTTTTCACAGCTTGGGTTACGTTATTGAGTTTTCCATACGGATCCCTAATTGTTTTTTAAATATAATATAGTCTATGCCCATCACGGATGATGTAGCATTCTAATAATGAAATAATTATTAAGATCGGTCCAGTAGTTTCGGAGCCTATTCAATACAAACAAACACACAAATCTTTCCTCTTTATAATAGTATAGATAGCTGGCCGCGTTTCAGGCTGCGTCTGTTTGGGGCATGCTTAAACGATTCAAACGGTCATTGATCTAACAATGGTTCTATATTCTAGCGCGGTGCGTTTGTCTCGGAGCCAGCTATAATGGTGCGGCGGCCGAGCCGCGGCGGGCAGGTGTGGTCTATGGAGAAATTGGACAACAAGTTGGTCGACATGCGTGACATGTACGACGAGTGGCGCCGCCGCCAGCAGCGGGGCGAGGACATACTTGAAGAGGTACGCTTGCTAAACTATAGAAATTTATGTATTTATGTAAAGAATGTAGATATACTTAATGTACTTGTAATTGTTATTATTTAATTGTGAGATAGATGTAATTGATTATTATTGTTTTTATCTCAATAAATAAATATAGTATAAAAAAAAATAAAAAAAAACAAAACATATACCTACGTACCTACTTATATTAAAAAAAAACAACTAAATGTTAATAAAAATCGTAACAAAATTTGTTGCTTAGTTAAGAAGAACTAAGCAAACAAACAGATGCACGCGAAATGCGACTTTATGTACAATATGAAAGTAGCTTCCGTTAACTATTTCGTAACTATGTAAATATGTTGTTTTTTGCCATGAGTTTTAAAACACTGATATGTTACAATCTAGTAACATATCAGTGTTTTAAAACTCATGTAATGACACAAAAAAAAGTATCTAAGTAATCTATCAGTTATCTGACTTCCATAGTATAAGCTTTGCTTAGTTTGGGGTCAGATGGCGCTGTGTGTAATGCCCCACGATATTTATTTTATTTATTTATACATTATTGAAATTTTGAATTGACTTGTAACATTGGTGTTATCAATAAAATATTTGTATTTGTTAAGTGTAGGTGAGCTGTGGTGAATCAGCTAGCTTGTCAACCGCAAAAAAAAATAGAATCACGTTTTTCATATTCACAGGAATTGAACCCAAAGATAATAGATCCGTTTTACGAGTCCCAAGAGAACCACAATCTGATCGGCGTGGCGAACATATTCCTTGAAGCTCTGTTCCACGATGTCACGTTGGATTACCACACACCTATCATCAGCCAGCAGGGAGAAGTCGCGGGCAGGTTGCAGGTACTACTTATTCTTCTTAATATTATCAAATCTTAATAAATCGCAAGTCACAGTCAAGTCACACAAAGTAAGTCATGGTCGAGTGTAATCATGCCCTAGTGTGACGACTATACTACTACTTTTGATTGATGTACGAATTGTCATGTCTCACCTCATATTACACTCATGCTCATAGTTCTGCTCTTTATGAATATAAAATGCCACAATTTTTATTATAGTACTATAGTGTTATATTATAGTATTGAAAAATAGTAAGTACAATGCATAGACATGACTTTTTTGCTTTTCCACCAAAACTCAAGTTGACCTGCAGATTCTTTATATAAGTGACTCTTTTGTTAAGGAAGCATCTGACAGCTGCAGTAGGTATAAAAAAGGAATGAAAACAGACAAAATAAAAAAAAATGCAAATGCAAAATAAAATTTAAGCCGAATGGGCCTCAACATAGTTGCCGATTGTCACAGACAAAAAGTGCTGGTTTTCAGTTGGGACACTTCAAATTACAGGTACAATAACTTATGTTAAATGAGGCAGTCAGGGATGAATTTATTATAAAAAAATAAAACTTGCAACTAATAATCCAAAAAAAAATTACGCCGGACATTAGGTAACATAACAAACTACTGAAACGTTTTTTATAAAATTTCTACGGGTCTCATATACTTCCCAGGTAGGGAAGTATACCTACCCTTTTAAACAAAAAAATGATTTCTTGAATCACAGATAAAAAAAAGATTCCGGCTAATTGTTTTCGATGAATCTTTCTCTTTTTAAGCTAAAAAAAGATTTGTTTAAATATTTGACAGGTCAGTCTATCCGTACTATTTCATAGTTGCTGTTTAGTTAAAAAAAAAAAGATGTGATTTAAATGGAACACTGATTTTAAGTTTTTTGTTGGTGGAGGCAAGTTATTCCAGCACCTGGTCGCCCCATGCCGAAAGCTGCCAGTAAAATTGGCCGTATAGTGAAAATAGCCGAGTGAGTTTTTAAATATATATCTCACGAAACCGATGTATGCAATGAGCATACGTAGGCAATGCACTAGCAATGCCACTGGTGATGCAATTGTATAAAAAAAAATACGAAAAAGAGGTCATGTTAAAAAAAAATACCTGCTAGACATATACCTGCTAGAGATATTGTGGGGTCTCATAATTGTTCATAATGAACTTTTACTATGGGCCAACCCTAAAATAGCGAAAAGCAAGTTGTTCTTTGAAAATGTAATATTTCACGACAGAATGTGTAGAATAGCTGTTTTTCTTATTAATTAAAATAGCCTTTAGCATTATCGTAATCGTATGCAAAGTAACCCCGTTGGATGTTGTTGTTTATAGAACGTGATATAAAACAAAAATCGCAACGACTGCACTAAATATTTTTTTCCAATATTTTTTTATATTATTAATATTTATTTTATTTTATTGTCATACCAACAAAGCAGCCTGTTGTAACTGACTAACACAGTTGATACAAATTAAAGGCAAAGTTGGCAAAAAATAAGTGCTGCCTCAATTACAGTTATAATCCTCATAACTTCATATCATTACTTTTTACTAGTATTTGGAGACGTATGTTCATTGTTGTGTAAAATATTATTTCCTTATAACTTTAGGTGGAGATAAGTCGCGTGTCGGGTCAATTCCCACAGGACCGCATCTGTGAAGCCGCGTCCGATAGCTCGGGTGATATGCGGGATGACGACGAAATCTCTGAAAATACTACTCAACAGGTACGTACAAAGGAAAGTGACATATGCCCATAGAGATTCAGTTCTAAATAGCATACAGTTGAATAAAAGTCATCAAGGGGAGCAAACAAAAAGGCATAAGAAACGTAAATATAAATAATGAGACGAACGAGACGGTCTCATGATGGTAAGAGACAACGATTGTCCATGACCATTGCAGCGAAACACAGACTTTTGAATAGCAAAACATTGTCCAGGGCATCATTGCTTTGTCACCCATTACGTTAAGAGTTTCGATAGTTAGTCTCAACATCCCTGTAATTTCTCTAGCTCCTGTACCCGTCAAACCGGAGCATAGCTATCCATTTCTTTTAGTTCAACAAAATATACCTTTATAACGCGTATAAGTTCGCTTTTGATCACCAACTCGTCTGTTACTAAACAACGATGTGGTCGAACACAGACTTAGAAGATATCTATTCATTCCGATCTTGAAACGGTCCAGATAATATCCCTCAGGTAGTTGGAAGCTTATTCTGTACGTTAGCCGTACGAGCGAGAAACGTAGAATATTTAAGGAATAACTGCGATATGTGTGGTGTTATGGTCTGATTTTCTCCTTTCATCTTTTGGTGTTTCATTTTCAGGTGACCCTTCGTGTGATGATAAAGCAAGCTAGCGGTCTACCTCCGTCTCTGTCCCACTTTGTGTTCTGCCAGTACTCGGTATGGGGAGGGGGAGAGCCCGTTGTGGTCCCTCCGCACGTGTCTGCGGACACGCCCCCACCTCCCGCGCCTGCTTCGCCCCGCCATCAGCCCGCAGTCGCCTTCCGCTTCGACCACGAGCGGGATTTCACTGTGCCGCTCACCGAAGAGTTCATTGAACATTGTGCCGGTGAGTTTAGACCTTTTGCCTGCCAGAGTCGAAACTACGATCCGTTTAAGATAATATTGTAGTAAATATTAATATTTATTTATTTTATTTTTTTCATTTATTTATTTTTTCTATATGAAACGTACACGAGCTATTAAGTGGCAGTACAATTAACTGACCCTAAAAGTTTTCTGGATAAAATTTATAAACGTCTGTCCTCCGAGATTCGAATCTGTAGCATTAGGTATTAGAACCTTCGTCTTATAATTTCCAAGATATCGTGAAATAACTGTAGGTGGCATAATAGCCGACATAAGAGGCACAGTATGATTTTAAAAAGTAAGCTTCCAGATTTGAAAGATTCGGATTAATGCCACTAAGTAGTCCGGATTTCATGCACGTTCTCTTTTTAAAAGTTTATTGTGAATATGCCCAGAATAAATGTTATGATTGTTTATTTGATTGAGTAAATAAGTATGTTGTATGTATTACAGAGGGCGCGCTTTCGATCGAAGTGTGGGGCCACCGGTCGGCGGGTTTCAGTCGCGCGCGCGGCTGGGAGGTGGAACAAGCGCAGGCGGCCAAGGCGCGTTCGTTGCAAGACCGCTGGGCCGAGCTCACGCGAAAAATACAACTCGCGGTCGAGATTCACGAGCTGAACGAACAGGGCGACTACGCTCCCGTAGAGGTAAAATCATAGAAATTTTGATATAATATTATTTTAAAAACAATACGTATTTAACGATTCAAACAAGAATTTTTATTTCCTCGGTAAGCCCTCGTAAACGTGAAAATGGTTGTAACAACTTGTGCCGTCAAAATCATATAAGCAGCCCGTCCACTCTTAACTGCTAGGAGTGGGGCACACCAAATGTGATATGATTCTGGATTTCAGCAGAAATCGGTGACAATACAGGCCAGTTGGCACAAGACTAGACCGATAATGAATGGTACTTTGAAGTAAAAGCTAAGATCGTTAGAGTCTCAAAAGTTACGTACGAATCTAAATAATGTTTGCATTTACACAGAAATGGAAGTCTTAGAAATAAGGTCTGTTCTTGTGACTGTTGTGACCTTGTTTAAAGTAATATGTTTGTTCAGGTGGTACAAAGAGCAGACATGCTTACTGGCGGAGTGTACCAGCTAAGACAAGGCCAGCAGAGGCGTATCGCCGTGCGAGTGAAGCCGGCGCAGAACTCTGGCACCTTGCCTATAATCTGCCAGCACATCGTCAGCGTCGAGGTCGGCTCCGTTACCGTCAGGTATGAACTAATGAACAGGTGGTTTCTAAAATATTTTTTAAACTTGTTATTTGTGTGTTATAATTTTAACCCAATCAACCGTATTATATATTGTAGGTCGCGATTGCAGCAGCCGCTGGATTCGTATCAGGACGAAGATTTGGCGATACTGCGCGAGCGATGGAGCGACGCACTCGCTCGACGTCGTCAACATTTACACGCTCAGTTACAAGTATGTTCCAAATGTCCAAGAAATAATACCATAATTTTGTTTGTATGTATCACTAGCAAATAAGTTGTACACCTCATATAATTATAATTCATCATCATCATCATCCACAGCCTTCTTGAACCCACTGCTGGGTATAGGCCTTTCTCTTGTCATGCCATCTGCCTCGGTCCTGTGATAATTATAATTACCATATTATAAACAGCCATGTAGCCATTTATATTACTTGTCACAATGCTGAGTCGTCATTGCTGTAAGTCGGATTACTTGTGTTTATGTACGTTGCTGCTGATGTTGGTTTTTATTTTACTTTTGATTTTATCTTAATGTATATATATATATATATATATGTGTATATATATATATGTGTATGTGTATATTATAGCCTATATATATTGTATACTATATATGTATTATGAGTGTATACATATTTATATATGTAAATATTTCGTTATTCGTTATTTTATTTTTATTTCTTATTAGTGTTACATCTCCCGTCTGTTTCTTAAGCTTTCTATCGTATTTTTCTTTTCTTGGTTGCCTGGAAGAGATCGCTGTTAGCGATAAGGCCGCCACTTGTGACACTAGTTAATAAGGTTTTTTGTTCTCTGTACTCTTTACTATATATGATGTGCACAATAAAGAGTTATATCTATCTATCTATCTATATTTACAGTTATTTCGTACAATCTATTTCTAATCGAAGGGATCTATTTTTTATATACTTTTCTAAGGGGCTCATTAAACCCACACCTGGGTTCACAAGTTCTATCCTCCTGGGTCCTGTTCCAGCATTTGATACCGTTGAATGCTAAAAAGTTTTCGTCGTATCTTACCCATTTTTATTTATTATTTGTGATTAGAGTCAAGAGTGTAATTTTCAATTCCAGAAATTAGTGAACATGTCGCCGTCAATGAAGAACGAACGCGACATAGAACGAGAACAGTCGTTGGTCGAGCAATGGGTTTCACTCACTGAGGAACGGAACGCAGTGTTAGTGCCAAGTCCCGGAAGTCCGATCCCGGGCGCTCCGGCCGCTTGGAGCCCTCCTGCGGGCATGGAGCAACATATACCAGTGCTCTTTCTAGATCTCAACCGTGAGTATCTTTTCATAAGCTTTTGTTTAACTTGCAATGTATGTGTGTTTGTTTGTTTGTTTAGGTCAAATCCTTCAAGCTGAGTGAGAACTATCCTACGGAGTTAAAAACCGACTCCATGACCCTTAGGCCAACTAAACGCACTGCTCTAATGAAACAGCGTGGTTTTGGAGTAAATTAATATATCATCGATGTATACAATTTTTAGATTTTTGTTGTTTTTTTGAAAACAGCTCGATCGATTTGGGTAAAATTTATATGGGACCACCTCTGGGTCCTCTCTGAACCTCTGAAGAATGATCTGCCAAGCAAAAAAAGAATTGTAAAAATCGATTCATAATTTGCGGATATATCGCGTAACATATTATATACAAAAAAAACAGTCGAAATGAGAACGATTTGGTTAAAAATGCTTTTCATTGCGTTTGATTTGTTCGGTCTACGATAGAAATCTCATAACCAATTTATGCGGGCTCATTGTTGTAACTTAGTTTTTCTCAATTTTCCAGCGGACGACCTTACGACGCACCCGAGCGGCGAAGAAGTGACAGTCGCCGGTCTAAACTCGATCCTCCCCAAGGAGCATGGCAACAAGTTCTACGAGTTGCAGATACTGCACCATCACGACAAGGACGTCTCTGCTGTCGCATCCTGGGACTCGTCCATACACGACTCGCATTACCTCAACCGGATCACTGAAGGTTTATTCATAATAAATTAACGATTAACGTGTGATGTTTGAAATCGAACAATTACATGTGGTTTATTTTTAGCAATGACCATAAAACCAATTGATTGATGCCATCAATTTCCCAAGTCACGCCGAACATAAGCTTTGTATAGTATATGAGTGAGCAATCCGCGTAAAGGCTGTCAAAATCTGTACTGAATAAACTAAAGTACCTACTAACCTCATACATGGACCAGTAGGAAGTTGACAGCCCCGTTGGCTCATTGGTAGTATATCTGCCTTGAGAGCTGTAGGGCGTGGGTTAGATTCCCACTCAGTGCAAACATTTTGTGAATAAAGAAATGTTTGTTCTGTGTCTGGGCAAAGCGGCAAAGCTTCACCGATAGGCTACGAAAGAAAATCGTCAGGTGAGTAAATTATGTATTATAAGTATGTATTTACAAAAAAAAAAGTATTTATGTATTCTATCAGTTATCTGACTTCCATCACACAAGCTCTGCTTAGTTTGGGGCCAGATAGTGCTGTGTGTAATGTCCAACGATATTTATTTATTTAGATTGCTTGTGAATATGGTGTTACCCACTAAATTTTTTCGTTGTGTGTTAATTTAGGGTATCAGCTACCCTATATACTAAATTTTCTCTAAATTGATGAAATCTAGATGTTTGAGCGTGAAGAAAGTACAAACATACAAACACATTTCCCCCTTTATAATATTAGTGTAATTGGTCTTATTGAACAGAGAAGCATGAATGAAACTAATTATTGGTTTTAATGTTTAACGACAGCTAACGAACGAGTGTATCTGATACTGAAGACGACCGTGCGGCTCTCCCACCCCGCACCCATGGATCTCATACTTAGGAAACGGTTAGGGCTAAACATATACAAGCGGCAAAGCTTCACCGATAGGCTACGAAAGAAAATCGTCAGGTGAGTAAATTGAATTAATGGAACTTGATTTTTTTAATACTGTCTGAAGGTTACTTTTCTAAATTCCTGTTGAATGAACCGCAGCTCAAGTGATATTACGTGACGGTGTGTTGGAAAATGGTATATATACCTAGCCTGGAATGCAAACTATGCCCAACAATGAGCTTGAGCTGCCGGTGAAGGAAAACATCGTGAGGAAACCATACCATGGTGGTAGGGCACTTTCTAGTACTCGACCGGCTAGCTACCACGCTCAAGTTAAAAATCTGCCGCCAAGCATCTAACGGTGTGTTCTGGCAGCCTCACTTGAGAGCCAGTTCCATTCCAGGCTAGGTGTGCTTTACCATCTTCGACCACGCTTTCACCTTACATCAGGGGAGCTGTGGTCAAACACCTAGCCTGTCAAACATAAAAAAAAAAGCTCTCGAGTAAAGTTGCCAGAATTCATCGTTATATGTTTGGCAGCAGATTTTCAGCTTGTGGGTGGTAGCTAGCCAGCCCAGTACTACAAAGTACCCTATGACTTGGCTATGGTTTCCTCGCGATGTTTTCCTTCACCGGCAGCGCTAGCTCATTGTTGGAATTTGAAAACACGCCCTCCGGCGTGTGATCCGGTCGCGCTAACCAATGAGCATTCGTAGCTCCTAGATTGATGAGTAATACACCTACAACGATGTTGCAGTTGTACATAAGACACATGTAACTTCTTCCATCGAGAGGCCCGCCTGCTTGTTTCTCAATCTACAAAAAACCCGTTCCCACTAGAAAATTTACATGCAGAAAAAAAAGAAATGTTAAAAACTGGCGTTCCGATATTTAATTTATCGATAAAGAAATTTTTATTTTTAATCGATAAAGAAATTTTCTTTTTAAAGCAATTTGTCTTTATTTTTTTAAACGGGGGAATAGTCGAAAATGTTTTATGTTAAATGGTGTTCTCAATATGAATACAGCTGACCTCTAGCCACATACATTCCAGGAGTGACCAGCTAACACACACGGCGGTGACCTACGAGGTAGTGTCCAACATTCCAAAAGCAAGCGAAGAGTTGGAAGAACGCGAAAGTCTTGCTCAGATCGCCGCCACGGGAGAGGAAGCCAGTGCTGCCGACGGAGAAACATATATCGGTAATTTTTTTATACTATTTAAGGTAGAACGGCTGTTTATAGTGTGTAATACAACTATGACATTAATCAAAGTTATAAGGAAAGCCCGTCTTGATCGTACTGTCTAAAATAACGTTAAATATTATATAATTATATTATTTGTGTGAATAGTTATTAGTGTGCATACTAGGGTACCAACGTAGTACCAGATATTCTGCCGCCAAATAGTAGTGTGTAAACTTTACTGTGTTCCAGTTTCAAGGGAACTGCAGCTAGCAAAATTACAGGGCTGTTGAGACTAACCATCTAATGAGCGCCAAAGCAGCGATGCCCTGGGACTTTGTTTTGTTACTCAAAGTTCTGTGTATCGCTGCAATGGTCATGATCAGGCGTTATCTCTTACCATCAGGAGAACGTCTCGTTCGGCTCATTATTTTTACACTCATTTCAGGCTCATTTTTTTTTTTACTTTTTCTTTTATGCGGCTGGCTCTAGTTGAAAATCTGGCGCCAATTATCTAATGGTGTGTTCTAGGCTAGGTGTGCTTTACCATCTTCGACCACACCTTCACTTAACATCAGGTGAGCTGTGGTCAAACACCTAGCCTATATGCATAAAAAAAAACATAAAAAGAACGTTAATCTACATATTTTTAGTTATAAAAAAATGTAGTGGAATAAAAATATATTCTAAAATCAGCTGTAATTGTTTTCCAGAAAAATATACGCGTGGCGTTAGCGCAGTAGAGAGTATATTGTCTCTGGACCGGCTGCGGCAGAGCGTCGCCGTCAAGGAGTTGGAACAAGCGCGGGGACAGCCCGTCACAATGAGGAAAACCGCCTCCGTGCCAAACTTCTCGCAGGTACACCGCGGACACACTCGCACTTACGCACACATGGAAACTTAAGCCGAATATATGTCAAAGATAAGCTGAGCGAAGTGGGACGACGATCAATAGAATTGTAGGCTAACGAGGCGAAGCTAGACATTGGAATCAGCTGCCCGAGTGGGTGTTCCCCAATGAATATAGTCTGGGTACCTTCAAGTCGCGAGTGAATCGGTTTCTTCTAGGCGAGCGTGCTCCACCGTAGACCGCATCTTCGCTTAACATCAGGCGGGATGGCGGTCAAACGCAAGCCTATCTACTATAAAAAAAAAAAGCTAACTTCTTAAGAATTCGGTCTGCCACAGTCTATTTTCCGAAAAGTACAATATATCTATGTAATATGTATGTATAGAATCAAAACGTTATTGACTATTCACGAACAAGAACCAATTACGATAACTTTAAAAAACAATTAGACGTATAAAGTTGAAATTTGGCAAGTACGAGACGTCAGCTAAGAGAAATGTTTGGAAAATTCATCAGAAGCAAAGCCGCGGAAGGATGTTGTTCCTATGTAGGTGTGCTACATTCTAGATGCTTACGGAAAAACTCAAACCTATTTAGTAATATATAATAATAAATGTTATATTATTTTATTAATTTCTATTGCTCATCGTAACGCGCTTGACCTCAGTTTAGCTTTGGTGGATACCGGCTCTGGAAGTTTTTGTGTCGCAAAGACGCGTTCCTCCTTTTCATTTAATACTCGTAGCTTCCAGGGCAAGTTTGCAATATTTTACCAATAACATTTAAAATATTGCATATTTGTTTTGTTAGTGAAAAGGTTATATCGCGTCTTTGTGGATTATTTAAATATCCAAATATTACACAGTTGGATAGATCACGGTAGATAAAGCACAGGACACTTTAGACGGATTATATTTAGGTATTATGTACAATATGAAAGACATTTTAGGAGGACACGACCTTCCATTTTTGCATTAGAAATCTGTTTCAATGGAAGCCTTTTTTTTTGTTTATAAAATTTATTTTATGATGATGTATTTTCAGATGAAAATATTGGAGATAACAACTTTTTTCTATAGTATTTACTACATTGAGTCTTCGAGCCCTATATGAGTGTTTTTCGCCGACATACGATATATTCAAACTTTTTTACTAACACTAAACGTGATTTTGAAATTTCAAGACGATAACTTAGGTTAACAATACGTAACACCTAACATACATGTACACTTATTACACTAACACATTAACATGCTCATATTTGATTTGTCGATGTTGTGAAGCTTTCTTTAAGCCGGCTAAGCTTACTAACCTTATTTTACGATAGGATTACTAACAAACAATCAAAACAGACATAACATGTAAATAAAAACAAACTAACCTACACTACCTGACAGTACTACTAAGCTACTCAAAAACCTAAACGATAACCTGTTTTTTTTTTTAAATATCCAAGTGGTTTTTTTTGTGAACTGAAGTCTATGAGCTATCGAATATAGCATTAGTACAGAATTGTTACCTTAGGTCACATACGGTGTATTGCAGTACACGGTTTTTAGTGCTATAGCAGCAATCGTTGAGACATGTCGAAGACTTTCAGGCGGGTCATTAACTTAATTCTAACTTACTTAGATTATTCAATTAAAATATCTATCATTGCAATTTCATCATCATCATCATCAACAACCTTGCATAGTCTACTGCTGGACATAGCTCTCTCCCAGGATATAGGATTGTTCAAAAGTATATCTACCTGGGGCAGACGCTGGAACTATGTATTGCAATTTGGTTGCCATCAATTAGTGGGCTAGTGGTTTTTCTCTTTCGATTTTTTTTAAGTGTGCGACTACTGGGCTGTGATCTGATCTTATAACAGTCCCAGAATATGTTTTGACGCTCTTGAATAGCATGTCAATGTCAATTTGGTTTCTCATTCTGGTTGGTCTGGTTTTGAGTGTCGCTGAACTCTTAAGCCTTGCCAAAGATAGGAGAAAATATGCAGAGCCGACTGCAAACTTTCACCAGTGTTGTTTTAAAACTTTTGCTCTTGAAAACACACAGCCTTCACTAGTTGGAGAGGCACTATAAAAAGTTGCTCGGAAGCATAGACTTCATTTCTCAAAATAAAAAAAAGTATAAGTCATTCAGGTTTTAATTTTAACTGTCGAAATTGTAAAAGCGTGCGAGCTTTATGTGCTAAGCTAATTTTAGGACAGCAGTAGCATCTGTAAATAGAAGGTAGAGATAGGTCGCTCCGTCGCCAGTGGCCACGGAGTAAACTCATGTGATTCTCTACCGTGTAGGTGCCGTACCGTAGGCGTGCCAAGCTCGAAGCGAGCAAATCGGATACGATTTGTAACAGAACGGTTCCGCAGAAGCGCGCCGTCAGCCGCTGGGCTAACGTAAGTTGTGAACTTGGATGAATACACCACTGAGACACACCACACGACCGGTATAACGTTCTTGCTTTTTGAAAAAATAATATTGTAGGTCGCCTTAACCCCAATAGCTATATAAAAGAAAACAAAAAACATTTATAGGTGCTAGTGGAACCAATGGCGGCTTCAGTTAGTATCTGTCTGCAATTCTTGCCATTCCGTGCAAATGAATACGCTCCGCTCTTATTCGTGCTATGACTGCAATAACTTTGTCCGTGTTATGACTCGTGACGTCATCTTTGAACAGAATGAAAGTGCAGTGTGCTTACCACGCTTCGAAAATTTTTCATTGTTCTTTTTTTCTGGAATGATGTCACGTGGTTTATTCGTCCAGGGTTGTGAAGCGGCTTTACTCTATCTCTACCTTGTCTTATCTTCCCACACAGTACATGGTCAATGTTACCGCTATATTTGTGACTGTACATAAAGCTCACGCGCTTTTCGAATCAGCCAGTGTTGGCACATTGTGTTGGCTATATCGACGTCGATTGTGCTGTACCATTTTTTAAATTCAAATTAAACAGATTGGAAATCGGCTCATCTCTTTTTTTATTTCTGTCGATTATACAGGGGGTTTTAAAAATGATACATCGTAATTGTCGTCACTCTATAGTTTGTATCTGCAATTAGCACAAGTGATTCACAGATGTAAGATTTACGTGTCTCTTGACGTGTTTACACTATATATTTTAAAACCGATAAATAATTTCAATAGGAACAACACTGCACACACAATTTTTGTATTAAGATTTAAATAGCAATAAAATTACAATGCTAAAAGTATTGCAATTAAGTACTAAATTTTTATACGTATATATGTATATATTTGCAACTTAAAGTATTGGACTATATAAAAACGTACTATATTGCTACAGAAAGGTACACTACATCATCCCGAAAAAAAAACGGTACTAAATGATTCTACGGTAAATCGTGATATTTTCTATTATCTTGCAGAAAGTCTAGATAGCGCCACTCTATACCCATATTAAGGGTATAGGTTGGCTACTTCGTAGTAGTTAAGTGACGTATTAATAGATGGCGCTTCAAAACAATTCTTCGTGATAAAAAAGCCCGCAGTTTTGTAATTGTCTATTTTACAACAAGCAACGGTATTCATGAATATTAGAAACACTTTTTAACCACTCCTTCAACTACTTCATACACACAATACTTAATTTATACTTTATAATATGACTATCTAAACGTTTAAGGAAACAATTTTTTGTTTCTTTACTGGCTAGACACAAGTAGTTATCGTGTATATTGTAGTTGTACAGGCCGCACCAAACTTATGTATCTGGATACAGACGCAGACCGCAGCGTCAATCGGGACTGGTCTTACAGCACCAAGCTGTAAAAACGGGATTAGAGGTGGAGCATTGTAATTTCGACTTAACTTCTATTGTTCTTGTGACGCATTTTCGAATATGTGAAGTGTAATCAACGCAACACACGTCGTACTTTCAATATTCGTCACTTAAATTTGCAATTAATGTGACACAGTATAGGGTCAAAATTACAATGCTCTTGCTTTGCTTAATGTTGAGTCGATCGAGACTGTCACAACCAGAGTGCTCGGAGTGAAATTTTTCACTTGCTTTTACCTAATCGATCGCGTTAAGGTAATCTTTGTATTTTTTTTTATTTTTTTTTACATTGAATAGGTTCGCGCTTGACCACATCCTGCCTGATGTGAAGCATCGATGAGGTCTAAGATGGAACACGCTTACCTAGAAGCCATCTACTGTTAACTGTATGAAAGCCATCTAGTGTTAAAATTTGGCACTATTATTTCATAAAATTTTGATACGCATTAACGCCGTCGAATATGTAAACGCGATTGGTAAAAAGTAGTACTCGGCACACTCGGTCATAAAATTATTGCGACCTATACTGGCTAGACGAGGAGTGGTTCGGTCTGTGTACGCTTGCTAATATGTGTATGTTCGCTACGCACGCGGCCCCAGCTCACGCAGGCGCTCGAGAACGTCGCCAAGAATGGAACCAACGTGAGTCCGACGCATGGCCACCACACACCATCAAATTATAATTACATTTATGATCAGAATCCTGTTTATATTTATCAAATCATTTAAGACGGTATTGCGAAAAAAGCAAAATCTGTTTACTTTATAGTAATAACGCTTGCTTTTATAAATATCTAGTATAAATACACATATAATGACTATACATGATATATGGAATGAATACTTAATTAAATGTGGCAGTTTTTGTCACGAGATTTGGTCCTTCGAGCCAGTGTGGTACACGGTTTCTCATCACCCATTTAACAAAAATAATGCTTAAACATTTAGTTATTATTAGTAAAATAAGTTTCAGGATAAATAAAAGCAGGAGCTATTTTCGTAACGTGATTAAATGTTTTATTTAGCCTGTTAAGTGTTTTTATTTATACGCTGTTATAGTTAGTTAAGCGCTTTTTATTCACTGTCACTGTTATCACCTTAGTGTATAATATAATTCACACTTATAATTCACTGTAAAAAATAGTCTGTAATGTTTGTAGTATAAAAAATATGGTATTGCATTTATGTGTATGACCTTTAATGACCTTTTCAATCACAAATGTCTAAATAATATAATTATCATATTACCCAAAGTAAAGTTTATCAATTCATCGCTGATGTAAAATGTCATGCAAAGGAGTCATTAAAACAGGATGATATTAGACAATCTAATCTGCATACTATCGACAGATAATGCGTCTCGACTCGTCGTTCGAATCCCTTGCTGGGCTTGCCACGGTCCGCGCCGGGAGTATGGCAGATTTAGCCGACGAAACGCCGCGCCGCTCTGTCCACCGCCACTCGTACGCGGCGCCTGCGCATAACGATCCCGAGATACCCACACCTACGAAACCCTTTGGACTCGGTAAGTTCAAACTACTTTCTACTTGAAATCCGTGCAAAGAGATTAGAAGACTTATCTTAAAGAATCTCTAGGGCATTACTCTGGACTCTCGTGAGACACACGTGAGATCGGAATGCGACACTTTGACTTTGAGTTAATCGAGATTATTACTGTATTTATCACTTTTTTTTACTAAAATTGCGACGAAAAAACGTAAATTTGCTTTTTAAAATGCGCGGAAGTTATCCCGTTCATTTTAATCATAACCATTAGGAATGGTTATGAAGGAAGGTTTCCAAAGTTTTTACGGTGCAAACCTTAAGTTTGAAAACCATAGATAATTTCCTTGTAGATTTAGTATTCAAGACGATTGATAGCGCACTGTGTTAATATAGCTCTGTATAACTCGCTCTCATTGCAGTATTGCTAAGCGTGGTAAGACTATAGCAATGCTTTTCCACTCTCCACGATCCACTTCAAACTGGAGACTGGTTTTGAACAGAGATCTCGTATGTGTCATCTATAGCGCGTAATCTCTGGTTCAGGCATATTTAACAGTTGTTCTTGCAGAATACATGAAAGCAATTAATGACAGAGACAGAAATAATCTTGATTGTCCCAAATCAGTGTCAAACTCGTAACTCGAGTTTAAGGTTCAGAACTGTTTGAGATGTCTTATTACTAATATGAATATGATGTACTTACTAACAATACCGCTGTTGTCCCCGTAAGACCATACTATTTATCGCTCACTCATCGACACATTGTCATGGCTATAAAAATAAAACAATTATATCTTGCACACGTGCAAGATATAACATAGCATAAAGTGCTTCAAAGTAACATAGAGACCATAATATTTATAGTGCATTCAGTAGATGTATTTTGAAATTTAGAATTTAATTTTGTAAAAAAGAATCAATATGCACGAATCATAGGCATAGTGTTTCGTTATTATCGGTTTTATGACAAATTATAGAAACAAGACGACGTTAAAATTGTAATTGTTTGGTTGTAGGCAGATCACACTCACGACGTCTAATATCAACTCGAATTCAGTCACTGATATACCTACTCAACAATCACTTGTTCATGTCACTAGTACATTTTATTTTCAACTTGCTTTGTGGCAATGCTATGCTCAATCTCATGTCTCTTTCTCTATCTCTAAAACCCCCTCTATCTGCTATCTTTCTCATATTCTCGTATGTGACTTCTTATGACTGTATTTAAGTAACAAACACCTCATTTTGTGAGATATTTGTCACTGCACGGAGTCAACTGTTTTGATTAAACCGCACATAACGTGCGTAGGTTTCGGATGTAATCAAAAGATTTAACTCCAAAGGGAAACACCACAAAATATCGAACTCTGACAACACGAATTGTATCCCACGCTTGAACTAACGTTATATTTTTTTGTATCTTGATCCCCCGCTACCTTCAGGCTCGTTCCTATCAGGTAAACAATGAAAATATGGTCTTGACTCGGAATGGCAACTGTATGGCAAAATTATTAGTCGAATGCAACCAAATTAATTGGACGAATAGATGTGTTGTGATCATTGTTACCATGGATACTTTTTTGTATGTAACCCGTTGATTGGCTGTACAATTTGAATCATGAGAACGAAATTGGCATTTTAATTCAAAGCTCGTCACGATGGTGGAATCATCGTCCGCTGCGTGTGTTTCAAAATTAGACCCTAATGTATTGGCTGATAGAGCAAAGTCGAAACGCAAGCTTCGAGCGTCAAGCAGCTTCTGTCGTTGTTTTGACTATCTGTTTGTTTGCGTGTCTCTTTCATTTGCATGAACCAAGCATGTCTTGTGATTATTTCCTTCTTCCTTCCTCTTCTATATTATAGTTGGTATAATTGCTGCGGATATAACTATAAGAAGTGATAAACGCTTCATTTCCTAAAGTGGCGAAATATCGCTTGAGTAAGTAAACAAAATGAATAGAATAAACATATGTCACGTTAAAAGTTCACCGAATGAAGATATATGTCAGACGGTGAGCTTATCTCTGTACTATAATAATAGTAGTATGTAACATGTAAAAGTAGCACTAGATATATGAATATGTAAGTAGGTTTGTGTTTTGTATTAGGTGATATAAAATGCATGTAAGTAGAGAGTTGAAAAGTAAGAATTGTTTGAAATATATAAACGATAAATAGAATTATTTGGAGAGCATGATCTAGTAAATTACTGTAATACTGAAAATGATAAATATTGAATGATAATAATAGACATTTCTAGTATGTAGGATGAAGAAAAAAATATTAGTAAAGACCAAGAAATTGTCAACCATTTAAAAATAATACGTTTCGTAACCTGCAGGCTTAGCCAAGTAACATTTTAATAGAAAAGTCAAAAATGTACGGGATTGACAAATGCTGTCGACATGTCACGTGGACAGCTTATGTTAATAACGTAAATTTTTGGCTTTTCTATTAGCGTTAACGCTATTCAAATGCAGCATTTTTCTATGCAGCGCTTTGTCGACTTCTTGCTACCGGGAAGAAAAACGCGCAATGACAAAGTACATATTAGCCATAATAAACCTAAGTGTTATGTTTTTTGAAAAGTGCTACCGCGATGGGAACCATTTTTTAATCATAAGCTTTAGGCCTATCAACGTAAGTTAAAAGATGATGTTTACAGAAAAAAAAAACTGTTCCGATGTTATTTTTCTTGATAATAATTAACTCAAATCATTTTAGGGTTAATTTCATGTCGCTTTAATTGTTCTCAACAGGGTAGTATTGTTCTTGTATCTAACTTAGAGTAGACGACTAAAAATGATTCTAACATTTCATTGCAGCTCGGCCAACGTTCCTAAACTTGAATTTGAACCTGAATTCACTCCGGCTGCAGACGCCCAGCAAGTGTACGTTAACGTTGCGACTTCGTAGAATCACTAGTTGGCTTGTTTTGTATATTTTGTTTCAAATTCATACGTTTTCGTTTATAGGCGATCATTGTATAAAACATTTGTTTGACTTTGTTTCTTATATGGATCTATTCGGATCTAAGTAAAGAAGTTCATAGAATAAATTGCGTTTGGAGCAATATTTAATATTGTTCTTTTATTTTTTATTTGCTCGTATCGTAATCTATAGTTTTGTCTGGAAATAATGTTAATGTCCAATTTTAACACTATTCCATTCTGAAATTATGAACATTGGCATGACTATCAACAATTTTAAAATATATTTTAAAGCATGAATTGGAGTTTCAGAAGTTATTTGTTTCTAAATTATTTTTAGAATATAATTCTTCATACAATATTTTACTTACTGTAAGTGAGTAAACAGAATACATTGTAAAATATGTAACAATGTTTAAAATTTTCTTGTTATCACCATTTAAAATTTTGATAAATAAATAAATATTCATCACTTATGTAACTGTAGCAGCTTTATTCACAGGTTTTATTATGTGGATACGATTTTTATCTAAAAATATCGCGCCCGGAGTATGTGCTAAAAATAAGTGTTATCGTTGCAGCGTCACCGGCGAGCGGCAAGTTGGGGCTGCGCATGACGACTCTACACGAAGAGCCAGGCCGAAGGAATGACGATGATTCTCATTCGGAGCCAGAATCTGCGAATCCGGAATCTGACGATATGAGCACACCGAGGTCACACGTACGTATTATTACTGTTTTAGAGTGATTTGAAAGCAAAATGACCAGTTCTATGCCAGGTTAAGTGTGCTTGATCATCTTCAAGCACACCGTCACTTAAAATCAGATGAGCTGTGGTCAAACGCCAAAAAAAATGAGATTGAGCGGACGCCGTTTGTTTAATTAAAAATTGGAATTGGATGTTTGTATTTGTTGAATGACCATTTTTAATCATCGTCATCATCCACAGCCTTCTTTATCCCACTGCTGGGTATAGGCCTCTCTCTTTACATGCCATCTGCCTCGGTCCTGTGCCAATCTGGTCCAGGTTCGACCCGCGACTGTGACAATATCGTCGACCCATCTTGCGGCTGGACGACCGACGCTCCGCTTCCCTTGCCTAGGCCACCACTCTCTTGCAACCTTACTCCACCTGTCATCACTTCGCCTAGCAACCATTTTAATGCAAACTTTTAATATGTATTTTACTAACAATTTTCGACAGCGCAATCGTTCACGAGTTTCGTCTCGTGGTTTTCTGCCGACATCGAAAACCCTGGATTCGCTCCACGAGCTGGCTTGCGAGCGCGTGCCCAACAAGAACTCTCCTTCCCTATCATCCAGCGGTTACGGTAACTATACTTTTATATTCATTACTCTTCCCACTTACAATAAATAACACAAAAAAGTAATTCGGTATCTTTTTACAACTAAAAATCTGTACTGTTGTATCTTGATGATCGTTAAAGTCAGTAAGTGTAATTTTCTGTACAAATACGAAGACTAGAGAATTGTGTAAAATTCACGGGGGTTTCCTAGATTATTCGTTCTATCTCAGACGTATTACGATATGCTTTCCGTTGCTCATTACCTAGACAGCTAACATGCTAACAACTTTCAGGATCGCAAGCAGTTTCATCGACTAACCTAACAAACGATGACACACTATCGATTCGAAGCATGTCCGTCGACGACACGCCAGACTTTGACAAAACAATGGACTACACCCACATTTCGCGGACTAAGCACTCCATGGCCGGCCTCAGGAACGAAATATCTGAGCTACGGAGCGACATTCACGACCTAAAGAACGATATCGTTGAATCGAAGAACGAACTAGACGACCCCACTTTTGAAAAATCAAAAACGCTTATAACCCCGGGTGGGAAAAGGATCAATCCATTTTTAAGGGATTGCGAGATAGCCACAGAAGCGAAAGAGACGATGGTCGATCCGCTCGGGGCATTGCCTGTTGATCCACTCGGGACAATGTCGTTGGATCCACTCGGAGCATTGCCTGTGGAGTCTACCAAATTATCTAGTCAGAAGAGTGAACCAGCCCATTTTAACGGAGAGTCGAATGATAATTCAGTCGGTTAGTATGACACTATAGTTAAACATCGAATCGGATCTTTACTCGACTCAAATAGTACAATTTTCTCGCGATACACAAGCCTAAACTAGTCCGAAAACCTCTCAATTGAAATTTTCTTGTAACGTCTGTAACGGAAATCAAATTATACGTACATCTATGTCTTTTCTAAGTTATGTGCGTAATGCCGCTGATAACTGCGAAGGAAAACATCGTGAGGTCCACGTGAAAACATATACATGTCCGTGAATTCCTTAAAAAAAGCTCTAGAAGATATATAAGCCTGTCAACCCGCACGTGGCCAGCGTGATGGACTATGGCATTACCCTTCTCTCATTGAGAAGTGGTCTATGCCCTGCAGTGGTACTGTTTACATAAAAACTGGCCTGATTTGTATTCGGAATATTTTCAGGGACTGCTTTTTAATTTTATATGGTTAATTTCTCCTAACTCCAGTGGAAGCGGACCTGGAGTCAGTGAGCTCGGAACAGTCAAGTCACGGGTCAGAGCAGTCGAGTCACGAGTCGGAGGCTCTCGAGCGAAGCCGCGAGGCGTCCTCTGTCGGCGAGAGCGACTCTGCCTCGCCCGGTCCCGAACACAATGTCGTCAAGACGGCGCTGCCGGCTGGCAAGGTAAAAATAATTCTGTTGTTAATGTACCAATTTTAGAACCCGATATATGCTACACTGGCTGTCGTTAGTTTGCGTTTAGTTATTTTTAGTAGACGGTATTTTTTTTTGTTACTACAGATACCCCACTTTTTTTTTTTATGTGAAAAGTAATGAGACGAACGAGACGCTCTCCTGATGGTAAGAGATAACGCCTATCCATGATCATTGCAGCGATACACAGAACTTTGAGTAATAAAACAAAGTCCAGGGCATCGCTGCTTTTGGTGCTCATTACTTTGAGACTCGATGGTTAGTCTCAACAGCCCAGTAATTTCGCTAGCTGCAGTACCCTTCAAACCGGAACACAGTAATGTTTACACATATACTGAGATGCGTCTATGTTCATTACGATTGGCCTATAGACCAATCCTGAAGTTCTCTCCCTCTTTTCCTTTACCTTGTGTAATTATTCTCTATATGAGACCTATTTGGTCCACACTCGATGTTGAATGAAATGGATCAAAAAGCACAACATGTATTATTTGAAAAAAAAAAACGGGATATTAATAACCGTAGAATATGGCGCATGGCGAGGGGAAAGGAAGTACACAGGTTATAGTTTTATCCTATCAAGTTAAAAAATGCGTTACATTTACAAGTGTACCACATAGTCGTATATGATTTTTAATTTGGTCGAGCTGTGCAATGTTACGGTAGGTCGAAGAAAAAACGTAACATTTGAATCCTTTTTGGTTACTTATCTACTGTTCGTTTTGACAGGTGGTACGTCGTCGCACGGGCGGCGGCGCGAGCGCGCGTGCGGCCGCGCGGCAATCTTATCCTTCGGCGCGGCCCAAGTCAGTGCACGACCCTGTCGCTGCAGTCAAAGACTTGCGGCACACGCCCGCTTCGTCCACCGAGAGGATCGGCGACGGTTAGTAACGCTTCCGGGTTCCATAGTAATGTATACACACTAATGCTTAGCGGTAAAATATTTGATACTGCAGTTATACTTATCCCGTCAGATGATAGCCGTGGAATAGCAAATTTTCCGAAAATGAATACCTAATGAAAAAAAAAACATATTATATTTTAAGACTCAGTTTCGCGACGACGAAGCCACTAAAAAGATCTACTTGTTTTCGTGTTCTAAGAATGGAATTGACTTGATAAATTAAAAGAACCGACGATAAAAAACATATTTATTTTTTGCACACATTCGATACAAACAAATTTGTGTTACACTATTTTAAACTAGGCATAAATCCTTTTTTTCTATTGGTGTGTACGATAAAGAGTTTATCTATGTTTTTGTTTCAAAGCAGAAGAGTGGCTGGGTACCGCCCCCGCGTGGCTGACTGTTGGCGAGAGCGTGCAATTGCGGCTGAGCTCTAGCACAGGCGTGGTGGCGTATGCCGGGCCCACGCACTTTGCACACGGGCTTTGGGTCGGCGTCGAACTGGACGCGCCCACCGGTGAGCACAAAACATGGACATTTTTTAAAATAAGTGACACACAAAATGTTTATTCACAGCTCATTTGATGTCAAATTAAGATTCTCAAATGAGAGCCAATTCGTGACACCCCTCCACACGCACGATCTCAATCATACCTATACCAATCAATCGCAGTCGTTTGTTTGGGAAATCGCTATAATTCTAATATACATAATAACCAGTCAGTATACAAAGTTACGCGTTTCAGTAGTTCTCCTACTAAGCCGAAAGTTGTACTATAGTGAACAACTTTTAATGTAATACAACTCTGAAATATCTTTGTTTAGTAGTTTATGTGAACCGAACCATTAATTAATAGTAAAGATATCGGCTCAGTAGGTCATAATAGGTTGAACACATTGGTCATGACCTAGCGGACACTCAGTAGGTCTACAAGTTCAAAGTTGCTCAAGTAGCTATGAAAAGAACAATGCCTGGGCATTTCGCTGAGAGATCGTATCCGAAATATATCATTTAAATGATATTGAACAGACACCGATTACCTGGAATAGATGGTGATTACTGTAAATTCGTTGCTCAGTTTAGTTGATCTTGATACTTTGTTTTGTAGGTAAGAACGACGGTTCAGTAGCCGGCACGCGGTACTTCGAGTGCCGGCCGCGGCACGGCATCTTCGTGCGGCCAGACAAGCTGGTGCAGGACCGCCGCGGCCGCTCTGCGCGCGCCTACCGGGAATCTGAGATGAAGCGCACCACTAGCAAGGGTGAGATTATATTTACACCTCTACAACCTACAGCTATCTACAAGTCTATAAGCAATTTTTGGAGGGAGCGCGGTAAAGTCATGTCACTTTAGTCGACAAAACTTTTTGATATTCAAGTGTATCGCAATGCGGGTGCCGGGTCAATTGCGTTGCGTTCCCTGCATGACCGAATTCTAAATTACTTTGTGCGACTTTGACAGTTTAGTTTAGTTTTATTTTCACTAATACTTGAAACTATATACCTAGGTACATAATTAAATACTTAACACTGGCAAATGCATAAAGTGCGATGTCATAAGTAATTTTTTTTTTAAAGAAAAAAATGGCCCTCACCTCAAATTTTTGTGACAGATAAAATTTGAAATTCCCTTTTTTGTCAATAGTATGTGTTTTCAAATTCCAGGTGAAGGCCTACACAACTTACACAGATCGAGAAGTCGCGGCGACAGCATAAACGCCGTCGGCAAAACTAGGAGCAAATAAATCCGCGCGTGCCGCCGAGTGCGTACGTATCTGCATTTTCTGCGTACATCGCTCGCTCAGTACCGACGATCCCTCGCCCCGCTCCGCATACGCGGACCCAGCAACCAATGTATTAGCCCGAATTTAAGAAAACGTCCCGTTATAATTTAACCAGTCAGTTTTCGTTGCGCGGTCGCGTTTTGCGTATGGTGCTTATATTTTAGGTGTTTCATTCATATTATTACTTTATGGGTAAAGCAATGTTTTCCATCTAATCTGTTGTATTAGAAAATATTCAGATGGAAATCGGATCGTCTAGCTTTTATTGACTGCGCTCAATAAGTGGCATAGATCGATCCACAACATTTCTATAAAATTCGAAAATATTCATTGACACTTGGTAGGAGTTACTATCTTCATTATTCAATGACTTAATTATGAGTAATTGTAAATAGAATTATGTGATTTAATTATACTATTGAGTTATATGTAAATATGTGAATTAATTGTATTATTTAATTTAATTATTTTAGGAATCAATGAAATTTTGTAATCGGTGATAATATTTGGTAAATCAATTTGTTTGTAATTTTTTTACTGTATAGTTTGTCGTGTAGGTGTTATCGTAAATTATTTATATATTTTAGCTTATCGACTATGCTTCTATATTATATTTATAATGCAGTTTTATATTCAACTCTTTGAATATATGTTCTGTAATTTGCGAACATTTACTTCTACAATTTGCTACTTGTACTTTATACCTAAAACACTTTTATAGCATTTCGAAGATACTTAAACTGCTCACATGCATTTTGTGTTTCTAACACGTTTGCCACAATATTGTGATAATATCTTGCCACGCGATTATAGAGGTAAATTTAAAAAAAAAAAGTATTTTTATTTCGAAGCCCGCTTTTGCCCTTTGCTGTGGAGTAGAGTTTATTACGAAATCGTCCAAAGTCACATCTTCGTCCTTTTAAAAGACTTGTACTTAGTACACCGGCAATCAAATCGCGACACTACAACATTGCCCACTGAATTTTTGTTATTTGGGCTGAGTGATACAAGAATCGAATGAAAATTAAGCCAAAAAACGGTAAAACGTCACGGTGTCGGTACGGTTTCATAAAACGGTATTACTGATATCTTATCGGTTTTTGTAACACTTGCGCCGATATAATTATATCGATTAGGTTGTATAGGTATAGTCGAATGTTATTTAAATGTATGTAAGCGTGTTTCGACTCGCTGTAATATAAAAATTGCCACTAAAAGGTCCTCTTCATATCTCCATCCACGTTCGAACAATAAAAAACGAAAACAAAAATATCTGTTGTAGATTCCTATTCGAGAGTATATTAAAGTGTGGTAGTTGATTCGTGAGCCTAATTTTGAATATATCAGATTGATATTACGCAGCGGGATAGAATGCGTGTAATCTTATTAGGGGATGTCCACATAAACGCTCCGGGGTGTTGGAGCGATAGTATATAGCTCACCTAATGTATATTCCATCCTTTTTAGTCAAGTAATCGTTTAAGTACACTCAAAGTACATGAATAGAGTAAAACGCCTCGTTGTTTACTAGTGTTTGTAAGGTACTTCAGCATTTCATTGTAGTCCGTTACTTGCCTCCATTCCTGTAAACATATGTATATTAACATTAACCTCTAAGTAATTATAAAAATATTATCAAATATACTATTATGCAGCTATTTCAATATGCACTCGAGAATTAAATGCCAGTTTGAGTATGAGTGCGGTTCCATTGCGAGCGTGGCTGTCTGTGAATTGAGAAAGTCACTTCATAAAAAATCATGTAATTGCATCGTTTTGATTGTTGTAAAAACTTTATTCTTTATTCTCAAGATATATTACGTAAATTCCCTATTGTGTTCACAACACAGTGATTCTCTCGCAGTGGGACCACAACCTAAGTACGTTGTAAGTGTTGACTGACATCATATTTGTCACATTTACTTATTGTCACGTTTTACAAATTATCCAATGCTTATTAGACTGTTGTATTTGACATTCCATTTTTCATATTACATTTGATCTTTCTAGTGAAATGTTCAGTAGTATCGGATTTATTAGTTAGATATTTAACTTCTGATGCGTCTTTAACGCGGCGTCCTTTATTGCATTTTTATCTTTTGAATTTTACATTTAATAGACCAATGAATATAAACTATTGAATAAACGAGGCCCTAACTAGGACAGCTCAATGTGTAGGCGACATAAATAATATCTAAGCGATAAAGTATTTTCAAAATATTGTAGGATGTGTCTTTGAAACTCTCGATGTGCTTTTGTCCAGTAGATTGGTAGGGCACGGACAATGAACTGTCTGGTAGAAGGCAAGCTGATATAAGCTTGAACACATAATGAGCGTCAGTTTTTGGATATCACTACGATTTATCGTAGTAAAATCCAAAAACTGTTAAAAGCATTCTCTCTCGCTTATTGTGTGACCAAACCCTTATCGATTCGGGATACATCAGGCTCGGCGCGAAGTGACGGAGTATGCACTAGGGCTCCTAGAAATAGGCGAAATAGTGACCTAAAAAGCAATGTCTCGTAGGTCCTAATTTTAATTTTAGAAATTAAGCGACCATGTGCTGTGCTTTTGTTTTAAACAAATAGTTTATAGGTAAATCAAATTATTTGTTATTGAATTATTATTATTTTCAATGTAGTACACTTTTTGTATTTATTGCAGTCAATTCTACAAATACGAGCTTTTATAATATTAATATAATTATTTTTATGGGATCACGACGCATGTTTCATTTTAGCGTAGAGAATGACGTAAATTTAGTTGCCAGATGTAATGTATAATAAATAGATCACAAAATTGAAATGTATTTCTAATGATTTTATGTGATAAGCGAATAGGCAGCTACTTGGTAGCGTAGAGTGGTTACATCTCCATTATTATAACCTTAATGCATAATTAAATAAAGAGATTCTAATATTAAAAAAAATATTAAAATGAAATTGTTCATTTCTAGTGGAAATATTTTTGCCAAGTAGCAAATTCGAGTCAACCATCGCTGTCATTATCAGTAAATAAATGTATTATAAAAATCTATACTTTTTATTCTTCTTTTATCCCTTTTATGTAGTATAGTAACCTAGGTAGGTGTTGTTTAATTATTTTTTTACGTTATACGTAATTGTTTTAGAAGTAGATACATATTATGCTGTGTAGGATTATGGAATTTCATGCTTGCCCTGAAATGCATGCCTATATAAAACCATATCTTACTAATATTACAAATGTGGAACTTTGTGGGTCCAGTTATAGTGGTTCCGTCCACTTTAGTTACGCCCGATACGGGTGCTTATTTATTTTTTCATACATTCTGGTATAAAAAACTTGAAGAAACCTTTTTTCGCAAAATATCATGCTAGACTTTTCTAGACTGATTTGAACCATATTAGGTATGGAACTACTAACACAAAAATTACTATTTAAGTAATACGAAAAGTACTTAATATATTCCTTTATTTAGCGGGTAAAACCGCAGAGCCCTGCCAGTCTTTGGTAAAGCTATAATGTTATATTTATGAGAAGTAGAAAAGCGGTATTAAATTGATTTTATGGCATAACTATCTCATGATAGCTAATAAAATTAAACAGTGAATTAAATCAAAACAATGTAAATTATAAGATCACTATCAACATGACAGCTTATGCTGAATCGTAGGTAGTCAGGCGATTGCCTTATATAACCAAAGACAAAAAGGTACTCATGGATTTAACAAGATATAGAATGAAGCGATTTTGTTTCAAAAATTTTCCACAAAAATAGAACCATTTAAAAAATTATAGCATTCAGCTTACTGAAGAGATATTGGTCTCTATTTCGCATAAATGTCATGTTCCATGACAAGTAACAAATAAAAGAGGTGGTCTTGTCGTATGGTCAAGAGTATCCAGGTATCGTACAACACTTCGAAAAATTCATAAAAAAAGTATCTACTTATGCAACCATTTGCACTATCATCATTGATAAGAACTAAGTATGGATGATATAAAACTAAGTACACTTGCAACATTTTCGTGCCAACTCTTTTCTACCATAGTGGTTATAAATCATTAAAGTAAAGGCATCATGCTCGCTATATCTTATAACCTGCACTTTACCCAAAAGGTAGGGAGCAGGGAGCGACAGTTGACCTTATTTCTGTGCGACGTCGCGAGTGTCATCTTGCCGACGGGCGTGGGGCGGCGCAGTGCGTTCCTGGTACACGCCTTGCCCACTTACTGCCACCGTACGGTGAACAAAAACATCAAGGGTATCATCTCTGGCAATGGCGTCAGAATGAAGATATTTTATTGGAGTTCTTATAAATAAATAAATAAGAATTCCAAAAAATATACAAGAACTTACTTCCGTTCATTGTTCAGCATACAATTTTGTATTAAATAGGGTAATTGTTTTGTTACTGAATAAAACTTATTTTAATAAATAAAGACGTTATTTATTTGCGACCCTAGGTAAAGTTTAGGTTTAAAGAACTTTATTACATTCAAAGACAATACTGTTATTTATGTGATAACATGGTTGGACTTGAATATTTTTAAGTATAACCATGTTATACATTTTTTTTGCTGTCTGTACCCTAATCTATTTTCATATAGCAATGCCGATGCTCGTTACAAAGGCGACATCGTTCCATAATGGCATGCCATTGGAGCTTGCGTGACTTGCTATTTGCCAGTTTCTGCCTGCTATAAGGAGTTTCAAAGGAGCTTCAACCGGCAAAGGGGTAACAAGTCTTCAAGAACCACCTCTTCAACCATGACTTAGAACAAAAAACTAAGATGGACCAAGCAGGTCCATCGTCTTCCAACCAGGACCCTCGATTCGATTTCATCGGATCATACGTTGTTAAGAGTTTGAAACTAAAGCCGGAGAAATGGATGAGGGTCCTTGGTATAGAAGAACACAGGTCGACTTTAAACGACTTTGTGAACCGGCCACTGCCGTTGCTGTTGGTCGTGGTGCTAACCCACGCAGCGCAACTGGTGCCGGTCATATCGTTCCCATGCTATTTGAAAAATAAAGCGGTTTATTTCGTGAAGAAAAAGCCAGATGTCGTCCCTAAGGAGAACTGCGCTGAGATGGTCATCTTCGGTAAGCAAAACTTTTTTTTTAATGTTGACCGACTAGGTGTTTGACCACAGCTCACCTGATGTTAGTGACGGTGTGGTCGAAGATGGTAAAGCTCACCTAACCTGGAATGGAACTGACTTGACTAGTGATTTCGTGACTTATTAAGAACACTGCACAATATGTTTTTCCATCTATCTTTTTTTGACTGTTCTATTTTTTATTCAGGTGATTTAGCACCTAGGCTTATCGATGAACTGGCAGCTTTGGTAGACGAGGTGTTTGTGCCATTGTTGTCTAATCCGCTTAACCATGAAGGATGGCCTCTGGTAGTCTCACAGGATATACTGAAACAAATTCATAACCTCAAGAGCACTGTCTATGAGGTAAAGTATGACATCAAATGATTACATTCTCTTGGTATGATATAACTGTTACATAACTTACGTCTTACGTAAGCTTCATATAAATGAATTTTTATGGTTGCATTTTCATCTCGAAGATTTTATTCTAAAATCTATAGTTTTATTTAAAGTTACAATAAATACTTACTCATGCCCTAATATAGTCTTTTACACGGGAAAATACTTAACCGTGATAATATATGAGATACTTAATTGTATCCAAGAATGCACAATACACCCCAAGCGGGACGTCAGTGCAGGACTCATCGCCCCCATTCCGAAATGTATCCAAGAAGTACCTATATCATGATATATCTATGCATATATTTAGGTAAAAGGCAAAGTAAATGGTCAAACGGTCCTGCCTATGCCAGTCGGAGTAGAACTAGTCCACGAAGCCGAGAAGGAACTATTAAAAGGGGCAGAAGTTGATCTTTACTTGAAAAGCGCTATAGAAGGCGTGGTGATAAAATGGGCACAGCAGATCAACGATGTAATGATGGAAGATTCAGCACAGGCGTTCGAAAATGGAAACAATCCACTGCCTACTGTCGGTTAGTTCTGCTACATTAGAAATATGGTGTTTATATGAGTAAAGTATATATATATATCAGTAATTTATTAAAGCAATTTACTTGAGATTGAGTATTTAAGTAAATGATAGGAATGTGTCGCACACAGCATGGCCTAAATACCAGGCATCTGAAACCAGTTTCGACTAAATCATCACTAAGTGGGTTAACATTAAAAATGTTGTGTCAAGATTAATAATTAAACATTTCAGATTAAAATTATTTATTTAGCTAGAAGCATTTTTTGTATCACTTATAAACTAGAGTGTACTTTTATATACTTATTTGTAGCTATCTCTATGCAATATGGTATCCTTTTCTTCCTTCTAGAGTTACACAAAACTCTTGTGAGATATCATAACTTGTTTGATGATTCGTGACATTGCCCCAAAAGTACGAAGTATAAATTAATTTAATTTTTTTCTATTGTCGTTTCGACCATGTTACAATATTACAAGCTGATTGAAGAATGCATCCACATTCTTCAATTAGCTCTCGTCAGTGTCTCAGAGAAAAATGAGATTGTAGAACTAAGTACATATCCAACAACTGATATATATTTTTCTAGAACTGGCATTTTGGAAATCAAGGCTCAGTAATTTAAACTACATCTACGACCAGCTTCGAACGGAGAGAGTTAGATGTATGGCGGTTATATTGGAGAAGACAACTTCAGCATACTACCCGTGCTTCAGTCGCCTGTTCAAGAACATTGTCTCAGGTATGAGTTAAGGCTAATTTATATGGAGACAGTTACTATCACCAAAATTGTTGCTCCTATAAGTTAACACGTTAACTCAGTCTTTTTTTTTATGGTTGATAGGCTAGGTGTTTGACCACAGCTAACCTGATGTTAAGTGAAGGTGTGGTCGAAGATGGTAAGCACACCTAACCTGGAATGGAACTGGCTCTCAAGTGAGGCTGTCGGAACACACCGTTAGATGCTTGGCGGCAGATTTTAAACTTGAGTGTGGTAGCTAGCCAGCCGAGTACTAGAAAGTACCCTACCACCATGCTATGGTTTCCTCACGATGTTTTCCTTCACCGGTAGCTCAAGTTCATTGTTGGGGGTTGAACCCAAGCCCGTCGGCATGCGAACCTACCGCACTAACCACTGAACTATCATCGCTACAAATTGAAGAAGCATTAAGAATTGTTTACATGAGAAAACTACCATGATGTGTACTACATCAGGTGTACACATAAGTGTAACAGTGTTTTTGGAGAGGCACAAATTAGCCTTTATGTTTGAAAATTGTTGCGATCTCATTATTATGAGTATAGTTTAGTGATCTCTCATTATTCTCATAATTAACAAGTCATTGACTATTTCTGTCTTTTACGACTTTTGTTGATTAGTAAACCATTGCTATTTTAAAGATCATATTTAAAATTCGTCAATCCTGCCTGAATTTCGAACATAATTCCATCATGAATGAACAATTTTTGTGAATGTATTTAATAGCAGTGCATTAAATGATGATGGCTGTTTTTATGTCTTGTAGCATTAGCGGAGGCTCGTGAGATTGATCTCTACCTCAGAACATTAGAGAAACATTTCCAAGCTCTAGAGGATATTGATTTCACTGAGGTTCAGCCACTATTCAGACCGTTATTTCATGTCATATGTATGGTGTGGAGGGATTCCAAATACTACTGCAGTTCTTCTAAACTGATGGTATTGTTGAAGCAAATTAGTAATTTGCTTATTTATCAGGTAAGTACTGAATACTCTTTTAATATACCATCTTAAAACACACAAACACAAAACAACAACAAAACAAACATAACAAAAAAAAACATTCATAAATAAGCGTTTGATGATTTGTTGCAATGGAACAAATTGCAAAAGCTTTGCTTTGTAATTTACTAACATTATGCTTTAATACTTGTTCTAGGCTAAGAAATGTCTAGACCCATCTACGCTATTTCATAGTGACATTGATGAAGCGACTCAACGTATACAAGTGACCATAAACATTCTTAAGAAGTTTCGCGGCACATTTGACTATTTCAAGGATAATTTACAAAAATACTTTGTTGATCGAAGAGTGATCCCATGGACTTTCCACCCAAATGTCGTCTTTGAAAGGTTAAATAAATTCCTTGATAGATTGAATACAATTCAGTGGTTTTTTAAAACTGTACTAGAGTTTCAAAAGTTGGAGAAGATTGAGATAGGAGGAATGAAGGGTAGGGTCTTAGGAGGACAGATAAGAGAAATTTCAGCAGAGTTTGAAGCTTATTTTCACGGGTTTGCTTCGAAGTCTTACGATGTGCTGGATCCAGATGACGATACTTTTAATCAAGACTTCAAGGAGTTTCAAGAGAACATCATTGATTTGGATCTGAAATTATCTACGGTTCTAGTAGAATCATTTGATAACTGTTCCACGTTAGAGTCTATATTCAAGGTATCTATTATTTATTTAAATGTACGTTTTAGAGATGCACACCTTTGATATTTTGTCAGTATTATATATGTGGTTGATTTCAGCTGATTGACATTGTGGGATCAGTTTTAGACCGTCCTCTCATCAGAAATGAGTTCACGGCCAAGTACGTCGAAATAATAGTTGAACTAGAAAAGGAAATCGTTATTTGCGAAGTAAGTTTAATTGAATTACAAATAAAGAGAGATTCTAAAATCTTTTGGCTCTTTCGCCAAAAGAGGATCACTTGACATTTTCCCTTGCAGGATCTCTTCAGCGAACAGAGTAACCGTTTCTACAAATATGGGTTCATGGAGGTAGACACATTTTTTCCGCCTGTGGCAGGCGGTTTGCTGTACATGACGATGCTAGCTACAAGGATCACCAAGCCTATAGCTAGCTTTCGCAATTTGCCGCACCCGTAAGTGAGCTGGGTGGGGCAAATTGCGAAAGCTGATTATCTGGCTTTGTTTCTTCTATCTCTTGCGCTTTGTCTGCTAAAGTACCGTGAGACAATTTTTTTCTAACAATTAGTTATTATTTTTCGCTATAAAAACTCACATATTATGTAACTTACTTTTACGGCATCGTGTTTTGAACGTGATATTGCTTTTTGCTCTAGTGTGTGATATAAAAAGCCAGATAATATGTTCATTATCAGTTATCAAACTAGTAACAAATATTAACATGTTTTTTTGTAAAACAGGATAAAGGGTTCGGATGAAGCGAAAAAAATATTTATCAGACATGAAGAGCTTATTAAAAAGATAGAAGAGTTCAAAAAGAAATATTTCACTGATTGGACACTGACAATTCCAAAAATTATAAAAGAAAAATCAAAACACATGATACTTGCGCGTCAAGGATCTGATCTCATACTTAATTTCAGTCCTGCGGTAATCCAGACTTAAATTTTTACCAAACTTTTTTTCTGAAATGAACTTGTGATTAAAACACATCTCTTTTGATTTAGCTTCAAGACATAATGAAAGAAGTTCATCATCTTCGTAACAATCCAAATCTTGCGGAATTACTCCCAAAAGAGAGTTTTGAATTATATGAGAAGCAAGAAACATATCGACAATATAGAATTAATCTAGGGATAACTATAGACTGGTACAATCAAATAGTAAAGGACAGTCAGAAGGTAGAATTCGATTTGGTAGAAGACGAAATAAAAGCAATTGATCAAAGAATTGAAATGGCCCAAAATGAACTCAATTGGAATTCGGCAGGTAAAAACACACATTGTTGTTTAATTTATTTTGATATCTATAAATTGAGGTCAATCGTTGTTTATTTCCAGATTTGTGGAATTACTTGCAAGAATTACACACGCTGGTAGGAAATTTATATGAGCGTATGTCAAAAATTCAAGAAAATTTAAAAGAAATGAAACATGTTATGAAAGAATGGGCTTCGCAACCGCTGTTTGAGAGGAAAGATGGCAGAAAGGTAGTTAAATTATTAATATTCACACTAAATGTTACGTAAACTTTCAAAGAAATAAAAAATACTAACAAATTATTATTTTAGGATACTCTAATGAACTTAGAAGATCGGCCAGATAAAAAAACCAAGCGATATAATGAAATTATAGCTACTTCTAATCGTGTTAACGAACTTCTTAACGAAAACATGAATCTATTCAACATGCAGGATAGCCAGGATAGTGAAATATGGTTGAACTACGTAACTTTTGTAGATTCGTTGATGGAGGAAACTTTATTCAAGACCATTGCATGCAGGTACAAAATTTTAAAAAGTTCTATTAGAGGATGAAAATAAATAGAATGTTTATTAAAATGCATCTTGCTTTAAAATCAATTTCACATTCTTTTCTGAACGTTGTTTAAATATAATATGTATGTTGTATTTTGATGTTCTTACTCAAATATCCTATATTTTTTGTAAACTGCAGCATGGCTTACATATCGGAACACATGCATCCTAAAAACAAACTAGCTCCATTATTTGAAGCTCAATTGGAACTCTTAGATCCCGACATGGTATTTGCTCCAACGCTTGATCCAAACGACGAAAAAGGTTTCACGGCATTGATTAAAAGTATTATTGACGATGTTCTGAAAATGGCGTCGTTAATTGAGAGAATCGATAAAACCAAACAAGAGACTTATGAACAGTTCATTGTAGGCAGTGAAGAAATCGTTGAAATGAAAGACGAAATTCTTAACGGGATTGAAAAGGTTTGTAGTTTTAAAATTGGCAGTTACAACGATTATCCTTTTTAAGTATAATTTATTTCATTATTACACCCCATTATTAATGGATATAGTAAACATAATTCAGAGCAATTATTAATGGACATTTTCAGGTGATCGATGATGCAAATGATTTCTGTAAAACATTCGAAAACTATTCTTACTTATGGCTTGAAGAAAGAGACGCCATTATGGACATATTTCTTACTTATGGTAGAATATTGACCCCAGATGAAGTTGACAAGATCGGCTCAGAAGACAAAGATAATTTAGGTCCTGTACCATGCGCTCCAAAGATGGAAGGTTTTAGAGAACAAATTGATCATTTTGAGAATTTGTTCATGGAAATTGAAGACATGGAACCCTACAAAGTTTTTAGTTATTGGTTCCAAGTAAGTAGTTATAATGTTAGGTACATATTACACTATAATAATGACAATAAGAAATTTTATAAATTGTTTAGAAACTTATTAAAGGAAAGATTTGTAATAATAAAATATGTAATGTAATTTGCTAGGTTGATGTAAGGCCATTCCGTCAAGCTCTTCTCAATACTGTAAGAAAATGGGGCAACATGTACAAAGAACATCTCGTAAACAATGTCACGTCAAGTCTGAGCGATTTAGCCAACTTTTTACGTGAAGCAGACGAAGGTAATGCTTAAGTCATGTAAGTTATAATTAAAGCTTAGTTCCAATCTTTTTAAATGTTCAGTATTTTTTTTATAGGTTTACTACAACCTGTAACTGAGGGTGATTATGATGCGTTAGTTAGGGTCATGGGATATTTAATGAATGTCAAAGATAGGGGAGCAGCAACGGACGACATGTTTCAACCTCTAACTGAGACGATTGAGCTACTTAAGTTTTATGACATGGATATTCCTGAAGAAGTGAATGTGCTGCTACAGGTAACTAATCTAACCATATTTAAAAACACGATAGAATAATATCTACACTAATAATAACATCAAAATTGTTTACAGGAACTACCAGAACAGTGGCAAACTACAAAAAAATTGGCTCTAACTGTCAAACAACAAGTAGCACCATTACAAGCAGCTGAAGTATCGGGTATAAGAAAGAAAATAGCTACCTTTGACGCACATATTACTTACTACAGAGAAGTTTTTAAGAGATACGAAGTACGTGAACAGTATGAGAAAGTTGCGAGATTTTAGTTTACGTACTTAAGTAATTGATTAACCTATGTATATTGTTTGCAGTTCTTCAAATATGAATGCGAAGATCCTTATGAAGTGATGTCCAGAGTTGACTACGAAATGTTATATTTGGAAGAAGAAATGAGAGGAATACAAGAATCTGGGTCGTTGTTTGAAGTAAATGTTCCAGAGTTCAAACTTTTAAAACAATGCCGGAAAGAATTGAGGATGCTAAAGGTAGGTACATTTCAGAATATTATAGTGGTTTGAACTACAGTTATTATTCTTAGTTCTGATTGCGTTTTTGGTGCTTTAGCAACTTTGGGATTATGTTTACATTGTGAGAACAAGCATTGAAGACTGGAAAACTACACCATGGAGAAAAATTGACGTTGAAAATATGGATATTGAGTGTAAGAAGTTTGCAAAGGAGATCAGACTTTTAGATAAAGAAATGAGAAGGTAAACGAATAAATCCTAGCAAAAATAATAGATTCAATATTCTTATTCAATTGTTACTGATAATGTTCCAGTTGGGATACTTATATAAATCTGGAAGCAACCGTAAAGAATATGTTAACATCGCTGAGAGCTGTAGGTGAGCTGCAAAATCCAGCTATCAGAGAAAGACATTGGGACCAACTTATGAGTACAACAAAGGTGACATAGAGAGTATGCTTATAAATTAAAAATGTAAATTAAACCAACTGTAAATAAAAATGTAAATAATGAATTGATGTTGTGTTACGCACAAACAAAACGGAGAAAATGGGTTTGAATGTTCAATATTATACTGCATGTTTTGATTTGGCATGCATTGCTTCTTTTGAAGAATGTTTTAATTTAGAGTGAGGAATGTATTATACATACATTTTTGATTATTAATGATTTTGTTTTTGATTGTTTTCTGTCGGTGTTATGCGAATGTAAATATGTTTATGATCCACAGAGCTTAGCAGCATTACCACGTGAGCTCACTGTAAGTATGATGATGATATGTGACAATACAGTTTACATGTATGATAACGAGATGTTGATAACTTGTAAATTTTCTGCTTCTGTGCCTGTTCTTGTTGTGTTCAATGTTGTACGCTTTCATTTAATGGCTGTATCAAATTGTTCTAAGCTATTATATCGTCTCCTATTGCATACTTAAAATTGGTTTTGCCAATGTTCCTTCATCATTATTTATTTTGTCATTAGAAAATTTACATAAAGATTATATCTAACACATTTTACACTATAATAACTTTATTTATTTCCAACTTGATTGCCACTTTACACATTTTATAAAAAAATCAAATGACAAAATTACTCTGTAAGTCAGGGGTGTTTAGCTTGCAGTAACAATTAGATTGCACACAGAACCTACGCTAAGTAAAACTTGTATTGTAGGTCCTATGTTATGTTCTTATTGGTGCTTCTAATTATCAAATAATATTATTATTTTGTATATTTATAGTGTTGCATGTAATTATAGTAAAATATAGAGTAAATACAGGTAATTAATGTAACAAGTAAAAAGATAAGATTTTTAAATGTTTATTAACATCAATTACCGAGCATTTAAATCCAACCTAAAAAAAATTCAGGTTAGAATCGTGATGGATACAAACACTACACTAGCAGACTTGTTAGCGTTAAATTTGCACGAATGCGAGGAAGAGGTGAAAAACATAGTTGACAAAGCCGTCAAAGAAATGTCTATGGAGAAAACTTTGAAAGATCTAAATACTACCTGGAAGGGTATGGAATTTGAACAAGAGGTACATGCTAGAACTGGATGTATATTGCTAAGAGCTAGTGAAGAACTTATTGAAACTTTAGAGGAAAATCAGGTAATCAAACAAGATTTATTAAAAGCTGAAGATCAAAACTTGGCACTCTTCAATCACCAGTTTTTAAATAATGTCACATAATTTACAGGTGCAACTTCAAAACTTGATGACGTCAAAATTTATAGCTCATTTCTTAGAAGAGGTGTCGGGTTGGCAAAATAAGCTTTCGATAGCAGATCAAGTAATCACAGTATGGTTTGAAGTGCAACGAACTTGGACTCATTTAGAGAGTATTTTTATGAGCTCTGAAGATATTAGGAAGCAACTTCCTGAAGATTCAGCGAGATTTGATAGAATCGATGCTGAATTTAAAGTGCGTGCTATGTATATAAAACATAACGGTTTAAAAGTTAATTAAAAAAAGGTCAACCTGTATTTTTATAATGTTTTTAGGTTTTGTCCAAAGACATGTCATTAACACCAAATGTAGTGAAAGGAACAAACAAAGAAGGTTTAGTAGAAAAACTTGATGGTATTCAAAATGATTTAGTTATCTGTGAAAAAGCGTTAGCTGAATATTTGGAAACAAAGCGCCTTGCTTTTCCTAGATTCTATTTTGTATCATCTGCTGATTTATTAGACATTTTGTCGAACGGAAATCAAGCTGAGTTAGTGATAAGGTGAGAGATAAAAACTATTTACTTAAATCATATAACTAATAGCATAGGCCGATAAAATTTTAAAATTTTTAGTTAGTTTATAATTTTATTTATTTATTATTCCTTTCCAATTTTTTTTCAGACACCTTACAAAGCTCTTTGATTCAATAGCTAAATTGAGATTTATCGAAAGCGATAAACCGAGTGAGAAAGTGTCTTCAGGGATGATAGCTAAAGACGGTGAATACGTACCATTTCATGGTTCTTGTGACTGTACTGGGCCTGTAAGTAAGCTGTCACATGCTCGAAATATAGAAAATCAAAAATAAATTTATAAAAAATTGTCATATTTATATTTTATTTAGGTGGAAATATGGCTTAACCGTCTGCAAGATATAATGAGATCCACTATACGGCATTATTTTGGAGATGCAGTAGTTTTATACGAAGAGAAACCTCGAGAGCAGTGGCTATTTGATTTTATGGCTCAGGTTTCGTTATGCGGAACACAAGTCTGGTGGACGACAGAGGTGAACATGGCCTTTGCGAGGCTTGAAGAGGGTTACGATAATGCACTGAAAGATTACTATAAGAAGCAGTTATCACAACTTAGTACGTTGATATCTTTGCTAATCGGAGAATTAAGCAAGCAAGATCGACAGAAAATCATGACTATCTGTACAATTGATGTTCATTCCCGAGATGTTGTAGGGAAAATGATACAAGGAAAAGTCGAAGCTGGCTCAGCGTTTCAATGGCAGTCCCAACTAAGACACAGGTTTTAAGACCCGAATAGATTTTCATCATTTGCACTTTTTGATAAGGTTATCGTCATTTTCACTACATCTTTGTCATTCACTGTCATGGTCCATACAACACAAAATATTTTAGTCGTTCTTCTTAAAACAAGTTAACTTGCAACATTTACATTGATTTTAATTTCAGGTGGGACGAAAATGAAGTACATTGCTTTGCCAATATCTGCGATGCGCAATTCATTTATAGTTATGAATACTTAGGAAACACTCCACGTTTGGTCATTACGCCATTGACAGATCGATGTTACATTACATTGACACAGGTAACTAAAATAAAGATTCAGGAAACATGGGAAACCACGTTTTTATATTAATTATTATTTTTGATTAATTTTAGTCCCTTCATTTGATCATGGGCGGAGGACCAGCTGGACCTGCCGGAACGGGTAAAACTGAAACAACTAAAGACTTGGGTAGAGCTTTGGGCATTATGGTTTATGTCTTCAATTGCTCTGAGCAAATGGACTATCAGGTAGTGATTAAAACAATAGTTCACTTTAAACAATTATTTTTAAACTATTGTCGTTGTTAAGAATGTAAATAAATAGCTGTTTAACAATTGATTAACATAACATAATGTATAACATAAAAATTCAATATCGATTATTATTTATAATTTTTAGTCTTGCGGTAATATCTACAAAGGATTGGCACAGACGGGAGCTTGGGGATGCTTTGATGAGTTCAATCGGATATCTGTAGAAGTATTATCTGTCGTAGCGGTGCAAGTAAAGTCAGTGCAGGATGCTATCAGGTGAACACATCAAATTATGAAAACAAAATAGTGTTCTGAAAATGATATTAGTTTGAGACTAATGTATGATGTTTTTATTTAAACTTATTACAGAGACAAGAAAGCAAAGTTTAATTTCATGGGAGAAATAATAGTGCTTGTGCCATCTGTGGGAATCTTCATAACTATGAATCCTGGTTACGCTGGGAGAACAGAGTTACCAGAAAATTTAAAAGCGCTGTTCAGACCATGCGCTATGGTTGTACCTGACTTTGAATTAATTTGTGAAATCATGTTGGTCGCTGAAGGTTTTCAAGAAGCAAAGATTTTAGCGAGAAAGTTCATAACACTTTATACTTTGTGTAAAGAATTACTCTCAAAACAAGACCATTATGATTGGGGATTGCGAGCTATTAAGTCTGTACTTGTTGTAGCTGGCTCTTTGAAGGTGAGCTTTGAAAAATTTGTTTTTATATTTTTCAATATTTTTGGTGCAATTGTTCATTATTCTTTGTATCATAGAGAGGTGATCCAGGTAGGCCTGAAGAAGAAGTACTCATGCGAACTCTTCGGGATTTCAACATACCCAAGATAGTTACTGATGATATGCCAGTTTTTATGGGTCTTATCGGTGACTTATTTCCTGCGCTCGAAGTTCCCAGAAAACGCGATCTAGAGTTTGAAAGAACAGTTAAACAAGCTGCAATGGATCTGTCACTTCAACCAGAAGATAATTTCATCTTGAAAGTTGTCCAGCTAGAAGAGTTACTGGAAGTACGGCATTCAGTATTTATAGTTGGTAACGCTGGTACTGGAAAAACTCAAGTATGGAAGTCTCTTTTCAAGACATATCAAAATTTAAGGAAGAAGCCTATCTACACTGACTTGAATCCAAAAGCTGTAACCAATGATGAGTTATTTGGAATAATAAATCCAGCTACGAGAGAGTGGAAGGATGGGCTGTTTTCTGTAATTATGAGAGATCAAGCAAACCTTGTCGGAGAGAATCCAAAATGGATTCTTTTAGATGGTGACATAGATCCTATGTGGATCGAATCTCTCAACACTGTGATGGATGATAATAAAATTTTGACATTAGCAAGTAATGAACGAATTGCACTAACCCCGACTATGAGGCTCATGTTTGAAATTTCTAATTTAAGAACTGCTACCCCCGCTACTGTATCAAGAGCGGGTATTTTGTACATAAATCCGCAAGATTTGGGATGGAATCCGTAAGCAAAAGATTTGTATATCTTGTAGACAAACTCTTTTTGTTTGTTATAATTGCTTGTTGTTTCTTTCTAGGTACGTGACGAGTTGGGTAGAAACGCGAAAGTTACCGGCTGAGAAATCAAACCTAGTCATATTATTTGACAAGTATATTCCGTCGTGCTTAGAGACCGTACGTAATAGGTTCAAGAAAATTACGCCCATCGCAGACATGGCCCACGTGCAGATGCTATGTTATTTGCTAGATGTTCTGTTTGTGCCAGAGAATACGCCAGCTGACTGTCCTAAGGAGTGGCACGACATATTTTTTGTGTTTGCTTGCGTCTGGGCGTTTGGGTCAGCCATGTTTCAAGATACCAACGTAGACTATCGAGTTGGTGAGAATTTAATATTTCAATAACAACTTTAACTTTTGCCCGTAAAAGAAAGGTATGCCATGGTGCCCATGTAGGTCAGGGTATAAGTTTTTGTCAAAATATTGTTTGTTTTTAGAATTCACAAAGTGGTGGACAAATGAGTTTAAAAACATAAAGTTTCCTCCCGGAGGAACAGTATTTGATTACTACATCGATTCTGAAACCAAGCAGTTCACGCCATGGACCGAGAAGATTCCTAAATTCGAGCTGGATACTGATATACCATTACAGGCGGTTTTGGTTCCGACAGCAGAAACAATAAGGATCAGGTTTTTCCTTGATCTTTTGATTAAGAAGAAAACACCAGTAATGCTGGTTGGGGGCGCAGGCTGTGGAAAAACCGTTTTAGTTAACGAAAAACTGCAAACGTAAGAAAGACAATACAGTTATATTGTTTATAATTCGGTATATAAAACAACGTTTTCTATCTATATTTTCTTGATACATATGTATTATTTTATTGTTTCAGCTTACCAGAAAATTACGCAATCCAATCAGTTCCATTTAATTTCTACACTTCATCTGAAATGCTTCAGAAAGTTCTCGAAAAACCTCTCGAGAAGAAAGCAGGTAGAAATTATGGCCCTCCTGGCAGCAAAACACTCATTTACTTCATAGATGACATGAATATGCCAGAAGTAGATGCTTATGGGACTGTCCAACCTCATACTATTATACGTCAGCATTTGGACTACAACCACTGGTACGATCGCGCGAAACTGACTTTAAAAGACATCCACAATACACAGTATGTGTCTTGCATGAATCCTACTTCTGGCAGCTTTACTATCAATCCGAGATTGCAGCGGCACTTCTGTGTGTTTGCGATCAGCTTCCCAAATAATGAAGCTTTGAACAACATTTACCACAATATTCTGAGTCAACACTTGACCAATCCGGAATTGCGAATAAATCCACAAATAGCAAAAATGTCAGGTAAATACTAAACTTTTTGAACAAAGTTCTTAATACTCTTAAATTGCGATAATAACGTCAAATTTTTTATTTGCATTGTAGTGAACGTGGTGACTGCAACAGTGACTCTACATAACAAAATATCACAGGTCTTCCTACCTACAGCTATCAAATTTCACTATATATTTAATTTGAGAGATTTGTCCAATGTATTTCAGGTATGCAGTATAAAGAGTGGCTTGAAGGACCAATTTTTTGCATTTGATTAATATAATTTAAAATCGCTTTTATAACAGGGCCTTTTATTCAGTACAAATGAATGTTTGGTTAATCCGTCTGATCTTCTACGGTTGTGGCTTCACGAAACTCATCGTGTCTATGGAGATAAACTGACCGAAGAAAAGGATATAGACGCTTTTCTAAAAATGCAAGTTGATATTTGCAAGAAAACTTTTGAAGTGAGTAGTTTGATGTTTTCCGCCAATTTCAGTAAGTTTTTCTTTCCCAAGACCGCAGAAGTCATACAGTGGACAAAAGCAAGATAATCTATATTATGGAGGCTAATTCCAAAGATATCTTGATTTTGAATATTAGGTAGATTTTGATCAGATATTACCAACCCAGTATTTCCTTTTGAATATAACTTTATCATTACTATGCACTTAACACAAATACAAATTTTAAAACTAAACTGGATGAGCATTAGTGCGATATTTTTTAGATAGTTAGCCTTGAGGCTAGTATAATAAATGGGGCTGCAACCTATAGATGAAATATAATTTTACTTCTTGATTTTTTTAATTTGAATTTTTAGGAAATTGACGAAGGCGTAGTCTTTGAGCGTCCCAATATCTATTGCCACTTCGCTGGAGGTATCGGCGAACCGAAGTACATGCCAATAGAGACATGGGAACAATTGAACAAACTGCTTACTGAAGCGATGGCTAGCTTCAACGACCTCATCGCTGCCATGAATCTGGTGCTCTTTGAAGACGCAATGATGCATATATGCAGGTAAAAACTACCTCTTGCACAAATTCTCAGCTAAACATATTTTTCGAAATCGTCACTTCTCCAGTGGGCGTACGCACGTACATACATAAAATAGGTATTATCTTAGTCAAATTATTGTTCAGATAAAGTATCGTAAGCCAAATTGTGAAATAAGGGTATAAAAAGTATTACATATAAGAATTAGATGGTTATACCCAAGTTACCTATTAAAAATTAATTGAGCTATTAAGTAACCCACAACATTGGTATTGTGAAACTGTGTAAAAATGAAATGGATAAACGGGCTGTAAACATTTTAATTACTAAACATTCTTTGTTCATTCATTTGTTATATTATTTTTTACATTTACTAAATGTTCATATGTTTGTTTCCATTTTTATTCAAATTGTCATGAAGTAAATGCGTTCATTTCACAGGCGGTAGTAACTGCTTGTCTGTATTTATATTGTGAAGTGTTTCGTTTACTTCTTTTGTGGTTAACGGTTTACAGAATCAGCCGAATTTTGGAAAGCCCGAGAGGAAGCGCAATGTTGGTGGGCGTGGGTGGCTCCGGCAAGCAGTCGCTATCCCGACTGGCTGCTTTCATATCCAGCTTAGAAGTACTGCAAATTCAGCTAAAGAAAGGATACGGTGTAACTGATTTGAAGGTTAGCTAATTGTAATACCTACATACATAGAAATCTGAATTAGCAGACGTACGTGAAAAGTTATAAATACTAAGCATCTAAGTTTTCAACGAGTATTGTTTTAGGGTAATATAAAAATAGAGCTTTAGGTTTATTCAGTTGTTAAAACGATACTCGCTGGTTTAAAAAAGACGGGATGGGGGATAATTTTACCCATCATTATAAAGAACTTCGCAAAACAAAAGAGAAAGTAACGATTAAAAGGAGAGTAGAAGAAGAAAATATCAATGTACATAAGAGACAGTCACAATTGAGCAACTAACCAGGTTGCTTGAAAGATATAGCTTATGGCTTAGCTAGTTGAAGATAAAAAATAAATTTATGATATGAACATTGAAGATTCAATTTATTCGGCAGTAGCTCCGCTTCGTGAGCTGCAGGACGTCATCGATGAAGAGAAAGAGGATCGATTCCCACACTGGACAAACATTTATTTATGTGACGAACGTAGATATTTGTTCTGTATTTAGGTGTTCCAATACAAATTCAAATATTTTATCAATAAACAACGAAGTTGCAAGTCAAATTCCATAATATCATTTCACACTAATTATGAAAAAAAGAATAATTGTAAATATAAAGTATGTAATACATGTCAATATAAAAATATAGTTAATGTAATAAAATGACAAAAAATAATTACTAGTATTTTATAATCATTTAGTTTAAAATAGTCGTCAATGTCATAGCCAAATTGGTTCTAGAGCACACTGTGGAAAGCGTATCCCGGACTGACCCGGGCGGAAACTTTGCTTAGTTTGGAGCTAAATGGCGCTGTTTCAAATGCCCAACGTTTTTATATTGTATCCTTTGCAGAAAGAACTATCCGGTCTGTACATCAAGACTGGTCTGAAGAATGTCGGCATAATGTTTCTGATGACGGACGCGCAGGTGGCCAACGAACAGTTCCTGGTGCTCATAAACGATCTCTTGGCTTCTGGGGAAGTGGCCGACTTGTTCCCCGATGATGAGATTGAGAATATTCTGGCTGGAGTCAGGAACGAGGTGAGTACTTTTAATAGGAAATGCGGGATATGAGAGCAAGATTGAGATCTAAAATCAATAGTGTGACAAAAAAGGCTGTTGGCGAAGACGACATTTTCCTAATGAAATAGGTACATGAAGAAAAGCAGTGTTATAAACTAAAACACACATAAAACATCAAAAAGTACTTGTTTTAAAATTTTATTTATGTACAATTGCGTATGGCATTGTTTTACATTCGGTGAAGAACATATATGAACAGAACAAGGTTTATGGTTATGTGATTATCTTTGTCATGTAGGTAAAAGGCGCCGGCCTCCCAGACACTCGCGAGGTATGCTGGAAGTTCTTCATAGACCGCGTGCGGAAGCAGCTGAAAGTAGTCCTATGTTTTTCTCCGGTTGGTTCTACGCTACGAGTGAGATCTCGGAAGTTCCCTGCCCTGATCAACTGCACCTCTATCAACTGGTTCCACGAGTGGCCGCAAGAGGCGCTAGTGTCTGTTGCTATGAGATTCATGGAGGAGTTACATAATTTACCTGTACGTATTTATTGTCTCTTTTGTATTACTTTAGAAAGAAAAAAATATGAATCCAGAGTAAATTTGTCCTTTCTAAGTCATTAACATCTGGCATGGTGTATTTAAAGTCAAACGCGAACCCACTATGAATTAAAAAAATGTGACAACTACGTTTGAAGAGATAGTGCTGTAGAATAGTTAAAACTTTGAAACCATCGAGGGAAGTGCCATCTAGTGTAGATAAGGATAGTGCCATTCATGGAACTACTTAAACTTACCAATACTGGCGGTGGGGCCTATGGCGTGCGAATTAGTTCACTATGGCGCTACTAGGTGGCGTATTGCAGGCATTGAACGATTTTTAAAACGCGATGACGAGATTCTCCGACAATGCATGGGCTTATTTGAGCGCGTATCTGAAATCATACTTACCTGGCGTAGGGGACACCGTGATCAAGAAGGCGGTTCCCCCAGAGCGAGACCCTTCCATTGCACTGCGGTCGGGTTGACCTCTGCGATTATCCCTAATGTGGATAACTCGGACGCGTAATTTTTGGTAGTGGGGACTGCGTACGCGCCGTCCCCCATATAAATTATTATACAGTATATAATTATATATTGAACACTGAACAGCCTCTACTTATTAGTATATTTAGTGGAGATGATATCACCGTAAAAGTTCAACATCAGGAGAATTTAACTCTTCTTTTATTTATTAATAAAATTACTGACACATTGAATAATGCTTATAGTGTAACAGCTCTACGTAATTACAATACTAGTTATGCCCGGCGGTTTTACCCGACATTGGCTTCTTAGGGTCGTATCGTGATGTGAAATAGCCTGTATTTTATATAACCTCAAGAAATGAACTATTACTGCAATATGAATATTTCAAATACGACTGTTAGTTCCAGAGTAAAACGCGTTCAAACAAACAAATTCTTCTGCTATATTGTATTGGTATAGTTAACACTAAAATGTCTTAGTTTTAATTTTTGTTCTTAGATGACATCTTATTTCATGTTTAATCTTGTCGGATGCAAGTTTGGAATATTATAATTTTTGTATTATATTGTTAACTTTTTTCGTTCTATAACAATTAAAATATTAGTAGTAGCTTTTTTAGATTCTTGTAACGAATTACTGCTACAATCTTTGTGTAATTACTGATGAGATGGGATTTTTCTCTACTGGCAAAAACCGAAACATTTAAATAAATAGATATGTTTATCTCCGAAACTGATTCCTTCCCGCACAAAATACTCTTAACAAGTTTTATTTACTCACTTCCGAGATCAAAAGATAAAGACTACAACAGTCGTTTATTGCACAGTTAAGTTTTGATCTGTCCACAAACTGTTGAGAATTGTTGGTAGTAATGTCATACACAATGGTAGACATAATACAAATCATAATATTTTAAAAGGGACACAAAATCTAAATTAAGTTGAACTAGTAAAATTCTGATTTTTGTGAATGTGGTGAATATTCTAAAAAAAGCATAGGTATTTAGGCAGCAAATATGTTATTTGTAACTGATTAACTTATATCTGCCTCTGTATGTTTTAAAACTATAAATCTTAATTATGAAACAGACGTATTTAATATTAAAATATGATTTGTAATATTCAACTGTTACGGTCAAATGATTATGATTAAAATGTTACCATGATAATAAATACTGAGTCATGTTTGTGAGAGCGGCACCTATTGTGTCATGTAAACTACTCACAGAACGGTCTCCTGCTAACTTTTATTATTAGTAAGCTAAGTGATTTGCGAGTTAGTTCAATACGTTTTTACGAGGTGGCGTATTGCAGGCATTGAACGATTTTTAAAACGCGATGACGAGATTCTCCGGCAATGCATGGGCTTATTTGAGCGCGTATCTAAAATCATACTTACCTGGCGTAGGGGACACCGTGATCAAGAAGGCGGTTCCCCCAGAGCGAGACCCTTCCATTGCACTGCGGTCGGGTTGACCTCTGCGATTATCCCTAATGTGGATAACTCGGACGCGTTATTTTTGGTAGTGGGGACTGCGTACGCGCCGTCCCCCATAAAATATAACACTTATCTATGCATTGATTGAATAATCGGTATTTTAATAAAATCAATATAACTAACTAGACTGGCTGACTTGGGTCACGCGTTATGTTATCAGTGAACCCTGAGATACACAAACAATTATTAGGTATAACATCATCTTCAGCGTCCCTTACTACGATTTCAACCCTCATCTCATAGACAGTACCATGTATCTTTTCGCGTCTATTGTTTTTAAGGTCAGATTCATGAAGTCACTTCCGTGTTAATTTCCAGGTGAGTCTCCGTGATTCAATATCCAGGTTTATGGCATACGTCCACACATCTGTCAACACTATATCTAAAGCTTACCTCGCGAATGAGCGGCGATATAACTACACTACGCCGAAGAGTTATCTCGAACAGATCAGTTTGTACGCTAAGCTTGTCAATATGAAGACTGACGAACTGAGGGCTAAAATTGAAAGGTCAATTGAAATGGTTCTTGCACTAATTAAATTAAACCGACTTTTTAATTTAGTTATACGCATCGTATTTATTTTATTTATTACTAATTCCAGATTGGAAAATGGTCTAGAGAAACTGAGAAGTACGGCTTGCCAAGTAGACGAGCTAAAAGTTAAACTTGCTATACAGGAAGTAGAGTTACAGCAGAAAAATGAAGCGGCTGATAAACTTATCGAGATGGTCGGCGTCGAAACTGCTAAAGTACAGAGTGAAAAAGCATTGGGTAAGAATTAAAATTGTAAATTATTGCAATTTATTTATTATGAAATCAGATTTTTTAGCAAACTTGAAATATTACACACTTTAGATTCCTTACTTAAAGATTCTTTAAATTGCAGCCGATGAGGAGGAAGAAAAGGTAGCAGTAATTGCCGAAGAAGTATCGAAAAAGCAAAAGGACTGCGAAGAGGATCTCATCAAAGCCGAGCCTGCCTTGGTCGCAGCGCAAGATGCTCTGAACACTCTCAACAAGGCAAACTTAACAGAGTTAAAGTCATTCGGGTCGCCACCAGGTGCAGTCACTAACGTCACAGCAGCTGTCATGGTTCTGCTGGCTCCTGGAGGTAAAATACCTAAAGACAGGAGTTGGAAGGCGGCTAAAGTAAGTTTCTACTATAATACACAACGATTTGATACATATACAGTAAACATTAATAGCACACATCTTACATTAGTTAAAGTCAAACGAGTACAAATAAATATCAGTTTCTATAAAATTGCTATTATATCTTGAAAGCCCAGTGGCGCTGTAGTAGATACTTGAAACCTATTGAGCTGTCAAACGTAAATTACATTTATCTTTAGGGTCAGTGTATATTATAGCGGAGACGCCTCCTCAGTTGAAACATACTCGTGCACTGATATAAACATATTGTTTTGTTACTTAACATTTACAGCAACTGGATAACGGAGTTGTTTTTCATATTTGACAAGCTAGATGTTTAACCACAGCCCACCTGATGTTAAGTGACGATGTGGTTAAAGATGGTAAAGCACATCTAGCCTAGAATAGAACTGGTTTTGCTACTAGTTTTGTGACCCAATTTGTGACCAAAACACATTGATCCAAGATCAGATCAGATACCATAGACCCCAGTTGTCTGTCATTGATAGTTTCAGAGTCGATTTTTTTTCATTCAAGATTTTTTATTCGACAGGTGGTGATGGCAAAAGTGGACGTGTTCTTGGAATGCCTCATTAATTACGACAAGGAAAACATCCACCCAGATGTCATCAAAGCGATCCAGCCGTACCTGAAAGATCCAGAATTTGAACCTGGTAAATGTTAACACCTCTAAACTATTGTTCCGTTAGCTCCAAGCACTAAAAGTTTTACTTACAATCATTGTTTAATCTATACTTAAGGTAGCCCATTTTGATTCCACACAAGTTAATATTATATTTTAAGGATTTTTAAACTTTAAATGTCATTTATAACTATTGAAAAGATTTAATTAGATACGGTAGCGTTGTTAGAAATGTAATCACTCTAAGAAAAGTCGACGCAGCTCATTTCCAAATCAAATAAGTAATGTAATATTAATAATTAGAGAAAAACACTTTTTTGCCTTTTCAATTCAATTCAATTTATTTGTGAAAGTAATAATGAAATTATACAAATTATTATACATGCAATCTATCGGACTCCGGACAAGGAATTCTGTTTCCCGGAGCCGACCTCTTCCTTGAAAATACACATTAGATTTTAGAAAACGAAGACAAACAATAACTTTATACAAACTAAAAACATACAGTTCACGGGCAGAGTACACCGGTACACTGACAGCGGTGATCAGTCACTACACAACTACAAGTCTGTCGGTAATTTCGTATGCGTTTTACAAATGGGAGAAATTGTTACCGACTTGTACTGTCCACGTCTTCATCATTATTACATGCGTTCAAACGTTAATCTTGCAGAGTTTGTGCGTTCAAAGTCGGGCGCCGCAGCCGGTCTCTGCGCTTGGGTGATCAACATAATCAAGTTCTATGAAGTGTTCTGCGACGTCGAGCCCAAAAGGAAAGCTCTGGCTGCCGCCAACGCTGAGCTGGCCGCAGCTACTGAGAAGCTCAGGTCTATTAAGGCTAAAGTCAGCGTAAGTAGAGATCGACCCAAAACGACATCGTATTACGTTAGCAAATTTATATTGGCCTGCAATGTATTTTAGTATTTATAGCTCGCCTGTCGTGCTGTGGTAAGGAAAGGTTGGTTTTAGATAGATAAATCATAACCCCAGATAATAACACGACACAAGACATTTAAAAAAAAAAACGTTTTTTTAAGTTCTGAACAATGACGGAATTGTATCGTTATTTTTCTGTCGCACAAGCAGGACTGTAACATGTTTTTTTGGTCTTATACAATTACAATAAATCTTAATAGCTGAAAGTGTAAGAGCAATACGTTTTTATTTATGCATATTCAGATGGTAGTACTTATCAACATCAACAATAATTTCAAGCCAACAAAAGCATTTGTAGAGTACTTTCTAAAAATTTGAATCTTAACAGTTTTTGTCAAATTACAGTAATTAAAATAACCTAAATTTTTTATATCCTCTTCTCACTTGCCGACACGTGTTTCGCTTGTACACGAGGCATCCTCACGACGTATTGCCTCTTCGAGCGCTTGGTTAAGAAGTAGACAAACATAATTACAGGAATATATAATTAATTACAGTCTCTAGAAGAAAAGCTAGCTGGTCTAACGGCTGACTTCGAGAAGGCCGTCGGAGAGAAGATGAAGTGCCAACAAGAAGCCGATGCCACTAATAGAACCATCCAACTCGCCAACAGACTCGTCAACGGGCTGGCCAGCGAGAACGTCAGATGGGCTGAAGCTGTTTCTGAGTAATGTCAAGTATACATAATTAGTTGATTCAGGCGTTACGCTGCGGAAGTTCATTTTGAATGTTAAAGGTGTATTTTCAGTTTATTTCCGCTTAACAGTAGTTTCAGTTGCAACAGTGATGAGGATTTCAATACAATTAACTTGAAAACAATTAAAAAAACCACCATTGATCAGAAATAAACTAAATATATACTTTGAACACACAAGTATACATTCTTAACTGTCATAATGTCCAAAATCTGAGCAACAACACACTAAAAACTAGCGACAGCTTTTTGTACCATCACTTCTTATTTGTTCGCAGTCCGCTATTGACAATGTTTTCGGACTTTATCAACCGATACATAACATTACCGGGGTTATGTGGATTATATCAAATTGTAGTAAATAAACGTGATATTTTATTTAAAAATATATCTTTACTTTACCGCCGTCTTAGACATATTGGGTGGTGAACAACCCTTACTGCAAATTATAGCGAATGCCTATAACACACATTCTGAAATACCAAGCAGTTTAGGATAACTACAGAGTATGGGTTATATATGTTTTTGACACAAATATATATTACTAGCGGACGCCTCGCGGCTTCACCCGCGTAGTTCCCGTTCCCGTGTAAATACAGGAATAAAAAGTAGCCTATGTCACCCGGAGATAGTGTAGCTTCCCAACGGTAAAAGAATTTTTGAAATCGGTCCTATAGTTTCGGAGCCTATTCAATACAAACAAACAATCAAATCTTTCCTCTTCATAATAGTATAGATACGTGATGTACATTCGAAACATCACTATTTTCCTGTGCAGTCTACTAGGTAGATACTTTAACTAGTAATAATAATAAATATAATAAATGTCGTAGGACATTACACACAGCGCTATCTGACCCCAAACTAAGCAAAGCTTGTACTATGGGAGTCAGATAACTGATAGAATACTTAAATATATATATTTTTTTGTAAATACATACTTATAATACATACAGTACACCCAGACACAGAACAAACATTTGGTTTTATATCACAAAATGCTTGTCCTGGGTGGGAATCGAACCCACGCCCCATAGCTCTTGAAGCAGACATGCTACCAATGAGCCAACAGGGCTGTCAATAGTATATTTTTAATTTTCAGCTTTATGCAACAAAGTACAACCCTACCGGGGGATGTTTTGCTCGTATGTGCGTTCATTTCATACGTGGGATGCTTTACCAAGCAGTATCGTCTCGACTTGCTTCACAAAAATTGGCTCATTTTTCTCAAGACGTTGGAGGTAAACATTGAAGTTTGTTTTTCTATTACATCAAAGTAGTCAGTACTGATATGAAGGAATATGATTTTCTTATGATCCCATGGGACTACGCGATTGTACCTCGAGGAATAAATCAAATTATATTACAAAGCAAAAGTCGTCTCCAGTTTTTTTAATTTTTGTTTGACAACAGCTCACATGATGTTAAGTGACAGTGTGGTCGAAGGTGGTAAAACAGCATGGAAGCTAGCCTAGAATGGAACTGGCTCTCAAGCGAGGTTGCTGGAACACACCGTCCTTGCACTTATTTATTTATTGTACAACAGATACTCCCTGTGCTTACAGATTACTCCAAAGCGCACAGAGAGTCAACATTAACATAAAAATACAATTCAAAATAACTTATTTATACTAATTATTATTATTTATTTACTATTGTTGCTGTCACCAATGAAGGCGACAGCACAGCACATGAATAAGTCCATTTTGTCGGCAAATACATCTAATTGTGGTTGGTGAGCAAGCAGGTCGTTGAGCAGATGAATGGCCTGGGTAGTAGGGGCATACCGAGCACTTGCTTGTTACGTCCTTGGCTGCAGAATTTCTACTTGAGGGTGAAATGATTTTTCTTGTTTTGCAGCCCCCAGTGCCGATTACCGAAGGCCTAGATCCTCTAACGATGCTAACTGATGACACCACTATAGCCATGTGGCAGAATGAGGGCTTGCCTTCAGATAGAATGAGTACGGAAAACGCTACTATCCTGTCGAATTCGGATCGGTGGCCGCTCATGATAGATCCACAGGTACCTATGTCACACTGTAGTTTTTCGTAGAATCTTGTAATTGATTTATGTAACTCATTATCATTTTTGAACTCCGTTCTAGCTGTAAGATTACCAAATTTACAATAGTTAACAAATTATAAACCCAGATATCACATGTAAAAAATGTTTTTTTTCCCTTTTATTGTTACATACCTCATTGTTATTACAATCTAGCCTAGTTGAGACTAATAAGTAATTTTAATATAACTTAAATTGCTAAGTAGAGTATAATCGAAGAATGCGTCCATCGACACTTTTCTTACTGTCTCTATTAAATAAATAAATAAATATCACAGGACGTTACACACAGCGCCATCTGACCCCAAACTAAGCAGAGCTTGTTCTATGGAAGACAGATAACTGATAGAATACTTAAATACTTTTTTTTTGTAAATACATACTTATAATACATACAGTACACCCAGACACAGAACAAACATCGATGTTAGTCACACAAATGTCAGTCCTGAGTGGGAATCGAACCCACGCCCTTCAGCTCTCAAAGCAGACATACTACCAATGAACCAACAGGGCTGTCAAAGGGGAAGACACTTTGTTTATGTTGTTTTAATATGTAGTACTCACTGCACTGACATTACTAACTTAATACACTAACTCAAAAGGTTTTGTCCTTTTTAGTCTTCTTACTATATCCGTGTAAAAAATGATGAATAAAACATGAGTAGGTATCTGTATTACGCTTATAGACATTTTTTTTTCAGAATTACTCTATAAATGCAGAACTGATGTTTTAACGACTTAATAACTTCTGATGGAAAGTAAACTAGAATCAATATTTAATTACCAATCGTTTTACTTTATGGTTCATGAACATAAATCTTTTTACAAAAATATTGAACAATTTTACTGGAAATTAATTTATGTCAGGAAAACACCCATATTAAGTCATGTTCAAAGAAATAGTAATAAAAGTCATATTAAATATGTATAAAAAGTTAATGAACAAATTTTATATAATTTAAAAGTGTAATACCATATAAATTTTCATAATTCAGCACGTTTTCTTTGGCAACGGCACTATGTAAGTAAAAGTTTTATTTTTTCAGTTACAAGGCGTAAAATGGATCAAGCAAAAATACGGCGACAATTTGCAAGTGATTCGTTTGGGACAAAAAGCGTACTTGGACAATATAGAGAAAGCTATTATCAAGGGAGCTACAGTACTGTTTGAGAACATTGGAGAAACAGTGGACCCTGTACTCGATCCTCTTTTAGGGAGGACTTTGATTAAAAAGGGCAGGTTAGTGTTATTCTCAAAGCTCGATTCTTAAAAAAGTTTAAAGAGAGAATAATGAAAAAAAAATTGTAACCTTGTTTTCCCCTTAGATATTTTTACTACAATATTTAAAAAAACATTAACAGCAGCTTTAACGGAATTTATGTTTAAATGTACTTATTCTATGACTATAATTAGGTAATTTTTAATTTTTATAATTTTTATGTATAATGAGACGAATGAAACGCTCTCCTGTTAGTAAGAGATAACGCTTGTCCATGACCATTGCAGCGATACACAAAACTTTGAATAGCAAAACAAAGTCCAGAGCATCGCTGCTTTGACGCTCATGACTTTGTGACTTTCGATGGTTACTCTCAACAGCCCAGTAATTTCTCTAGCTGCAGTACCCTTCAAACCGGAACACAGTATTACACACTACTGCTTGGCGGCAGAATATCTGGGTAACTACGGTGGTACTTATCTAGATGATCTCATGCTAAGGAGATTTACCACCAAAAAAAAATCATAACAAAAATGGTACAAGAAAAATATAACATTTGCAACTTAATATTTATCCAAAGATTCAATACTTTACGCTTTTTCCCGCAGAGCTATCAAAATAGGTGACAAAGAAATAGAGTATAGTCCGAATTTCCGCCTCATTCTGCATACAAAGCTCGCAAATCCGCATTATAAACCAGAAATGCAAGCTCAAACGACGTTGGTCAATTTTACTGTCACACGAGATGGGTTAGAAGATCAGCTGCTAGCAGAAGTAAGCAGAACTGTTGAATTAGTTTCGTACATTTGAAATTCTTATTAATTTTATTATAACAAATCTTTGGTGATAGGTGGTCAAAGCCGAGAGACCAGATCTAGAAGAGCTCAAAGCAGAGCTTACCAAACAGCAGAACCAGTTCAAGATCCAGCTGAAATCTCTTGAAGACGACTTGCTGTCGCGTTTGTCGTCCGCGGGCGAAAACATACTGGGTGACACGGCGCTTGTCGAGAACTTAGAAACCACTAAAAAAACTGCTGCAGATATTGAAAGAAAGGTAAAATAAAATTTGGAAAACTGATATAGTTTGTAGTGACCTACTAATATTAATCCTACTAATATTAAAAAGTGAATCCTACTAATATTATAAATGTGAAAGTTTGGATAGATGGATGTTTGCTACTCTTTCACGCAAAAACTACGATATCCATTGGATGAAATTTGGTATGGAGGTAGCCGAGACCCTGGATTAGAACATATGCAACTTTTTATCTTGAAAACATGCAGCGGGTAACACCGCAGGGCAGGCGGAGCTATTACAAGCGTAAACAGATTATATTATATATGTCTGTATCTATTCTTATTCCAGGTGGCGGAAGCTAAAGTGACATCCCAGCAAATCGACCTTGCGCGTGAGTTCTACCGTCCGGCTGCGGCGCGCGCCTCTCTGCTTTACTTCATATTGAACGACTTGAATACTATCAACCCGATCTACCAATTCTCTTTGAAGGTAAACAACGGTTTTTGCTGAAATATCAACTGTAATTACGTCTCCTGCTTACAGTATTGTTAATCTTTTATTTAAATTAATTAAAGAGCTTGCGTTACTAATGTTAGCGAAAATGCGGTGTACGATGGAACACGCTTGCCTAAAATAAACTTATTCACTCGCTGCCTGAAGGCACCTAGATTGTATCGAGGAACACCCACTCGAGCAGCAAATTACATGCTTTAGTGGTCCGTGCGATGAAAGTGGTATTGAACTGTTTAGTTCAAGAACATCAACCATGAAGCGGTGTCGCTTTTAGAGCTCCTGGCGGTTCGATAGTAAAATAAGCAGGGTGAAATTAGTTCATACAGATCTGAAGCGCACTCTCCTAAGTGTATCCGGTAGAACACCGATACACAAGCCATTTTGCGTCGACGTTCGACGTCTTTAAAGCCTATTCCAAACAAAGGAGTCATTTCGAGTAATCACGACATATGTATGTGTGAACCGGACGGTACACTTGCAATCACAATTGATAGGTAACAAAGCATCGATCTTCCATATAATAAATAATCCACTAAAAGCCAGCTCGAATCCGAAAGTTTTGTGTAGGATTTTCGTTTTGTTAGTCAAAATTTTAATAAACTCGAGTAACATAACCTATATATATAATAATAAGATTCCGGTTTCCATGAAGCATGTCATATAGCATTATTAAAAAAAAAGTTTTACAGTCTCGTAAACGAATGCAACGTTTTGTATAAAGACAACCTTCTGAACTATAAAATAAATAATAATATTTTCAGGCGTTCAGCGTAGTTTTCCAAAAAGCTATATCCAAAGCTGAGCCAGCCGATGAAGTGAGCCAGCGCATAAAGAACCTTATCGATTCAATCAGCTATTCAGTCTTCCAGTACACGTCGAGGGGCTTGTTTGAGTGCGACAAGCTTATTTTTGCATCTCAGATGACATTTCAGGTGAAAATATGAATTATGCTTATGGTTTAATCATCTAACTCACGTTGATTCTTGTTTCACGGTTTTTTTTTTAAATATTACTAGAAAAAATTCACATCTTTACTAAAAATTCGGTCGTATCCCTGTAATAGTTTTACTGTTGTTTTACTTGAATTGCCTTGCGACTGGAAAAAAATCTGGATTCGTATCCTTTCAGAATATTTAAAACAGTATGTTATATTATGACGCATGTTATGTTCAACAAATTGGTAAATTGGTAAAGGATGAAGTGTGTGTAATACAGATTTTTATTTATAGGTGCTTTTAATGAGCGAAGAAATATCACCAGTAGAACTTGACTTTTTCCTACGTTTCCCCGTTAAACCCCACGTGACGAGTCCAGTAGACTTCCTCTCCAATTCTAGTTGGGGAGGCATTTGTTCACTCGCGGGGAAGGATGAGTTTAGAAACCTCGATAGAGACATCGAGACTTCGCCTAAGAGGTGGAAGAAAATTGTTGAGCTTGAATGCCCGGAGAGGGAGAAATTTCCACAGGTAATTATGAAAAGTTATTAACTACTGGACGTTATTATACGCGTTTTATGATGACGAAAGGAAGGAGGTAAGATAGTTAAATAAATAAATATCGTTAGAAATTTGACATAGCGGCATCTAGCTCTAAACTAAGCAAAACTAGTACTATGGGAACCAGGTACAATTGCGTACATTTTTTTGTAATTACATACTTACCTATAATTAATTCAGAACACCCAAACACAGAACAAACATTTATCGTCACATAAGATCTATTACTAAATAAGGTAACATGGCAGCCCAAGGCAGGTTAGCCAATTAATTGGAGATGGAGAAAAACTAGTATTTGTAGAAAAAAATTTAGGCAGATAATTGCATTCATCGAACTCAGATGAAAAAAGACGCCAAAACTTGTAATCCGTATTAGGAAAATAGCAATTTGACTATTTAATGTACGTCATTAAAGCCAGTGTTTTGATTGATATATTTGACTGTTGCTTATATAATGTTACCTTTTGTATAGAACCCAGACATATAATGTGAAATGAAACAGAGCGAGATAGCAAACTTTAAGTAGTTTGTTGCAATCACGTCAATCACACAGTTTAAAAATAAGAAATTTAGAAAGTAAAATTAGTAAACGAAACGATAGCGCGTTTTAACGGCGATCAACGCCATCTAGGTTAATTTTAACTAACTAAATGGTGTTGATCCATATTTAGGGACAAACTATTTAACAATTAAACACCTTTTAGGAATGGAAAAACAAAACTGCTCTTCAAAGGCTATGCATGTTGAGGGCTCTAAGACCAGACAGAATGACGTATGCAGTAGCGTAAGTATATAGTTTGGAGATGTTTAGAGAAAGCAACGTCATCATTTCGAAATTATATTTATCTCTACTTAGAATCTTCTAACTTTATAGGGCATACATAGAAGAAAAAATGGGAGGAAAGTATGTAGAAAACCGTACAGTTGAGTTCAGTAAATCATTTGAAGAAACTAGTTCTACTACACCGATCTTCTTCATTCTGTCTCCTGGCGTGAACCCGCTCAAAGACGTGGAGGCTCTGGGAAAAGTAATGGGATTCACGGCTGACAATGGAAATTTTCATAATGTCTCACTAGGACAGGGACAGGAGATAGTGGCTGAGCAGGCGATGGATGAAGCGTTGGTTAAAGGACATTGGGTTGTCTTACAGGTAAAACAGTTGTAATTGCTCCTTGGACAAAAAGGTTATTAATTGCTTTAACTGGATGATGAGATCGCACCCTTGATGACTTGGGTCTAAAGGTTGTAATTTGATACTTTTAGAAATGGGAAAACAATTAAATATACATAGATGTACCGAGAGGAAACTTATAACTTTTGTGTTGCAATGTGAATCTTGGCAAGATTGTTTTTTTGTAGCTTCTTGGCTCCATAATTCTACATGAGTAAAAATAGTAGATATTTAACAGAAAATTTGAATTGATACTTTTTCCTATGTCCGGTTAGAATATCCATTTGGTAAAGAAATGGCTGCCTAGCCTAGAGAAAAAGATGGAGAGTTTTGCGGGCGGCTGCCACGAACAGTTCCGACTATTCATGTCAGCAGAGCCCGCGGCTACGGCTGCCGCACACATCATCCCACAGGGCATTCTCGAGTCCAGCATCAAGATCACTAACGAACCACCCACTGGGATGCAAGTAAGAAAAAACCTTCCTCTTTTTTGAACTCTATAAAAAAGAAGTAAGGAACACAGGTTCTTAATACCTGGGTAAATATGTACAACAAAGTTAACGTAGGGAGGATATATACTCGTAAGACAAAGCCTATAATTAATTATACTATCAAGTATTATTCAAGAAATCTTTTTGTTTTTTTTTTACAGGCAAACATCCACAAAGCTCTAGACAATTTCAATCAAGAGACTCTAGAGATGTGTGGGAAAGAAGCCGAATTTAAAGCGATACTGTTTGCACTATGCTATTTTCACGCTGTGGTGGCTGAGAGACGCAAATTTGGTCCTCAGGGATGGAATAAAATTTATCCTTTCAATGTTGGTAAGTTTGTACATATGTTGTTGCTGCCAATAGATGGTGATGATGATAACCTCCTTTTCATTTATCAACAATTTTATGAATGAGAAGCGGTTGTTCGAATATCCCGATTTAACATTCTCAAACACTAGATTTGGTCATCACTACCGTTGATTTTATTTATATTATATTCAGATAGTATTCACGTGAATATACTCGAAAACTTCGGCTTGTTTATATTCCAAACATAATTTTTCTGAACACGATAGCACTGTTTTTGTATTATTCTATTTACAGGAGACCTAACTATCAGCGTTTTCGTCTTGTATAACTACCTCGAAGCAAACTCAAGAGTGCCATGGGAGGACCTTCGGTACCTCTTCGGGGAGATCATGTATGGAGGGCACATTACAGACGATTGGGATAGGAGGCTCTGCAATGCCTACTTGGAAGAGCTGATGCAGCCTGACCTTGTAAGCATCAAATATGATAGTTCCATAATAGTTATCCTATATACCATATTCTTATTGAATTCTTTTCCTACCATTTTTCGTGTTTTGTGAAGTTATCGGTGGAAGCAGGCAGTTAAGAACCTTATTAGCGTATGCTACATTTACTACCTAAGATGGTTTTCTAAAGTAACGTCAATAAAGTATTTAATGTGTATTAACAGATTTACGGATTTAACTACGGCAAACATATGAGAACGAAATAGAGAGAAATGTATCATCTCTCTTTCTTTAGACGTCAGTCTGCAGTGTTTGCGAACAAAAAGAACCAAATTCGTAGGTCTGTTAAAGTTATGAGAGCGCTTTTGCGGTCTATTTTGACAACCACGGCTTTTAGGTGGATGGCGAGCTTCAGTTAGCTCCTGGCTTTCCCGCGCCTCCTAACACCGACTACGGTGGCTACCATCAATACATAGAGGATGCAATGCCTGCTGAGTCTCCGTATCTCTACGGTTTACATCCTAATGCAGAAATTGGATTTTTAACGACCACATCTGAGAACCTATTCAGGACTATATTTGAGATGCAGCCAAGAGACGCTCAAGCATCTGGTGCGGCGACTGTTACTCGAGAAGATAAGGTAAGGCTTTAGTTATGTGTTATGCATTTTGTTAACGCTGCGATCACGGTTTCAAAAATCAGGAATCACTTTTAAATTACTGTAACTGTATTTTTTATTTATTGAAGTAGATTTCAAGTCGTAATTCATTGCAGGTAAAACAAATGTTAGACGAAATAATGGAGAAGCTCCCTGAAGAGTTTAACATGGTGGAGATAATGGGTAAAGTGGAAGAAAGGACACCGTACGTGATCGTAGCATTTCAGGAGTGTGAAAGGATGAACTACTTGACTGGGGAAATGAAACGCTCTCTTAGGGAACTGGACTTGGGATTGAAGGTAATGGTGTCTTCAAGACACATTTTTTATTTATTTATGCCAGTAACATTGAGAGAGAAAGCAACTTTGTATTATTATGTTGTATTCTTTGTATACATATTAATTCTTTAAGGAATACTAAATAGTTTCTGCTTTTTAGGGTGAATTGACAATCACGTCGGATATGGAGGATTTAGAAAACGCACTATTTTTGGACCAAGTAAGTCTTAATTATTTGATTATAACACGAATTACAACAGGGTTTGTTTATAAACTCCCTTTTGTTAATAAGTTCTTCCATCACCTTCTTTGGCGTGGTTTAAATATAGCTTTGTGGATCGCTCCCCTTTGTGAAAGATTGGCGTCAGAAGCCACGACTTCTGGGAAAAATGCTTGTCAGCGGGTCGGTTGTAGCCGGCCGATTAGTCTAAAGTTTTGCGTTTACAGTTTTGCGCTATTGGCTGCGCTTAACGGGCAAGTCTTGTGAAATAAGGCAATCGATGTGTTTTTGTCAACATTTTTGTACCGTTATACATCATGTGGAAGTTTGAAATTAATGAATACTATAGTACATATCCTGAATTATTATGCTTGGAGAAAAAATAGTTTCAAACGCTTTTCGTTTCTTGAACTTATGAAATAGAATATGGCCAAATTATTTTTAATCCGTAATCTTAACATCAAAATAATTATAGGAAAGGCGCAATTTTATAGATGCTAACTTTGATGCAGATACATTTAAGGCTTAGACCTTTTATTGTACGTTTTGTTTATTCTATTAGCAGATAAGTACGGATAGTTTGATGAAAATTTCTGATAGTGCCTGCTGAAAATCTCTTTTCTGCGTTACGTCTGTTGCTGTTTTATTTTGGTAGGCGCTACAAACCATCGAGAATCTCTGAATCTGACAATCTAACGTCACGAGTCTCGTGGTCGTGTATAGCACGTCACGAGAGGCCGAAAGAGGTGGACGCGCGGTGGCGGCGGTACCGAGCACCGCGCGCATGCTTCCCGCCCGTTTTGTATTTGACACTTGACACTGGCAAATATTCAAAACGCGATGCCAAAACAAAAAAAAAACTTCTGTCATAATGTAACAGATAATCAATGTAAAATCCGCTTCCGGCAATAGGAATAAACATTCTGTCTCCTTCTTGCTCGTGGCTATAGTAATTTAACTCTCCTTATCTATTTTAGCGTGACGTCAATGTATTCAAATCTAACGTCAGACGTATGTACGGCTGTGTGAGTGGAAAATATCAATGTAGGTGTTCAAGCAGAAGTTCCCACGGTCGAGGACTTGGCCCTTAAAGCTGCATCTTTTGGGACAAATAATCTCTTGAGACGGTTGGGAGAATTTAGATTGTCTACTAGTTTCCCAATGTTTTAAATTAATGAAAATATACCTAAGAACAAAATAATTTACAATTGCAAATTATTAACGACAATTTTTTACTTTGTGTTCGATTTCTGAAACAGGATGTCAGGGTCACCTAAGTAGGTACCACTGCATTATCAGTTACTATATCAGAAAGTAGTAGTGTGTATATGACAGCGTTCCAGTTTAAAGAATTCATTGTAGCTAGCGAAATTACAGTGCTATTGAGAATTACCATCAAATATCTCTAAGTAATGGGCGCCAAAGCAGCGATAACCTGGACTTCAATTTGTTACTCAAAGTGCAGGGTAACGCTGTAATTATTATTGGTTATGGATATGCGTTGTCTTAAACCACGAGGAGAGAAATAACGTTTGTCTTATTACTTTAACATAAGAAACTAACTGCATTTCAGGTGCCAGCAATATGGGCAAACAGAGCATATCCATCGTTATTAGGCCTATCGGCGTGGTACGCTGATCTACTACTCAGACTGCGGGAGCTTGAAACATGGGCCACTGATTTTGTTGTAAGGCAAACGTTCTCAATTAATCCATAAAAGCAAAATGCTTTTAAATAAAGCTAAACCCTTTTTAAGTGTAAACTTTTGATTCCGTAATCATTTAAAATATGGCCTTAGCTAAACTGTTAATATTACATGCCACACAAAAGTGTTGGTGGTTTGATGGTTGGTGTTACGTGTTTTTTCAATGTATCATAAATGTTAATTTCTTATCCAATTATTGAATGATTTTAAAAGGAAATTTGAACATAAAATAGCCATATTCAAAAAAATGCTATTTTATGTAACATTTTTTTAGTGCAATATCTTTTTCAGTTACCAGCTTCAGTATGGCTGGCCGGGTTTTTCAACCCGCAAAGTCTTCTAACCGCTATAATGCAAAGTACGGCGCGCAGGTATGAGCTACCTCTAGACAAAATGTGCCTGCAATGTGATGTCACGAAGAAGATGAAAGAAGAATTCACGTAAGTTGGCTGGATGTTCATGATTTGTGAACTTTGTGCAGAGAGGTGGATCGCGATTTTTCTTTACACATATTACAATCGGGAAATGATCCGGTTTGAACGATCACTAGAGTTTGTTTTAAAATGTTCTAGCATAAATATTTAAAAGTAATCCAAATTAAAAAAGTAACGGGGTTTGTAAAAAAATTAGATTTGTTTGCGTCAATGTTTCGGCCAACGTAAATTAGGATTGTATTGACGCCTTTAGGATTTTTTAATGAATGCCCTATGAGATCTCGATCCGCCTTGGTAAACGTTTTTACTGATATCTCTTATGTGTACTTTAAGATCTATTTAGCTAACCTTTTCCGGTAAGTTCTGTGTAATTTAGTTTTGGTGCAATACATTTTTGATTACAAAATGTACCTAGAGAGTAGGCTTTCTTTAATTTACTTCTCTAATATTTGGGACCTATATCAGTATATTTGTGTACTAGACAGTAAATAGATGTTTTTTTTTTAATTGCTTAGGTACTTAACAAATTTGAGGGTAGGTATATAGGCATATTTTTGTTAGCGTTTTGATGTGTTGAAAGTATGATTGGCGTATGTAAAGTGAGGCTGCATATTGGCTTAATTTTGACGAAATTGCATGTTAAGAATGCAGCATGATATGTGTGCTAATTTTAACGTGGTGTCCTCATTTAACATTTTGACTGTTTGTTCTTAGACATTATTGCAGGCATTCTCCGTAATTAATTGGCTTGTATTGAGGCGGCTTTAACATAGATTGGTTAGTACAACGATAATCTATGGACTGTATTTACCTGCTGAGGATGGAGTGAACAAGATAAGTTTCAGGCTTTTCTTTGTTCTCTTATGCTGATTCGCTTAGCTTAATCGTCATTGTTTTGGTACAATACTGGGTGGTCTGGCAGATAATAAACTGAACGAAATACAAGACAAATTCCAAAAAAATATCTAGTTTCATTATGTAACGGCTGATTTTGACGTTAGAAATATTTAGCTCTGAATTTTTATGCGTGATGCAAAATTTTGTTTTTCCCCGATCAAGTATCACGAAATTTTGAATTGAAATACCTAAGAATATCATTGATATTTTCATAGAGGTTTGGGGTCAACCAACCCCTACGCGATTTGAAGCAACGATGTGGTCAAAGAAACACGTTTACATAAAAGAAAACATTTTTTTCTAGTTTTAGGATACTATAGCAGTCAATACTTCATTGGACAAGTAAATTTTTGCAGCTTGCACTTGTCAGTTTACCTGCCAAATTGTCTAGTAGAGTACATATCATCACGTCACGCCCATATCGCACCGCTTGTGGTCCCAAGCTAATGCGCTCGTCGTACGACAGGATCGCTGATTGCAGGTCTGCGCCCAAGGACGGAGCCTTCGTCCACGGCCTGCTGATGGAGGGCGCGCGTTGGGACGTGCAAGCCGGTATCATCATGGATTCCAGACTTAAGGACCTCTTCCCTCCGATGCCAGTTATTAATGTTAGGGTGAGTTTTGGAAGCCAACACAATATAAATTAAATCTTTTGAAAAAAACTAACATTATTTTAAATCATCAGCTGATTCTATCGTCTTGCTATACTTCTTAGATACACGACAATGAACACAAGTTAACTTATATCTAATACCTCTGTCTTACAATTTGTTACCATTTCCTGGCTAAAGATATTACCTTTAGGGCAATGTGTGAAAATTGCGGCAAAGATCGTGGTTAGGGCTTCTTCGTCTGTAATAAAATTATTTGATTTATGTGACAGTGACAATGTCACGTCAAGTTATGGGTATGGGTAAGCTACGCGACTAATCATAAATTGTCATGAAAATAAGTCAATAGGTATGAGTGTAACTTTTAGCTTCCGCTACTTAAACATGTGATGTTAAGTCTATTTGGTTATTTTGGTGTCAAACATATCTATGACAGCCCTGTTGGTTCATTGGTAGCATGTCTGCTTCGAGAGCTGAAGGGCGTGGGTTCGATTCCCACTCAGGACTAACATTTGTGTGACTAACATCGATGTTTGTTCTGTGTCTGGGTGTACTGTATGTATTATAAGTATGTATTTACAAAAAAAAAAAGAAAGTATTTAAGTATTCTATCAGTTATCTGTTTTCCATAGCACAAGCTTTGCTTAGTTTGGGGTCAGATGGCGCTGTGTGTAATGTCCTGTGATATAAAAAAAAAAAAAAAATCTATGACCGTTTATTGTAGGGCGTTTGAAGTGTATAACACGAGCGTACAATTAAATATTAACAATTTGGTATTTTCCAGGCTATCACACAAGACAAGCAAGACCTCCGCAATATGTACGAATGCCCAGTGTACAAGACGCGCACCCGCGGCCCTACCTACGTTTGGACCTTCAACCTCAAGACCAAGGACAAACCGTCCAAGTGGACACTCGCTGGAGTCGCTTTGTTGCTACAGATTTAGATTTTTTTTTGGTTGACAAGCTAGATGTTTGTACACATAAGATTCCTTATCAAAAACGTGTGTTTATTTTGACAGTTCAAAACGAAAGCATGACTTACCTCAACGTATTTTAAAATTTGATTTTTGTGTAGATAATACCTTTCCTTACGAATTCAACCCAATTGCACCACGTTGTGTAAACGTAGCCGCGTTAAGGGTGTAGGTGTGTTTGCCATCTTATACGGTGTGGTATAAAATGGCAAACACACCTAGCTTAGAATTGAACTGACATTTCACGAACATAATTGTTTGCTTGAGTACCTGTAGCTGTTATATCAATTACAATATTAAATGTTTTATTTTATGAAAATGGCTATTTTACTTCTACAATCCGTATCCGAGCCGTAACATGTAAATTCTGACAAGTAAGATAACATCTTAAATGCACAGAGAACACCGAAATTTCTAATTTGGTTTACAAAGTTTTTGAACGTAATTGAAGTTACTAGCCGGTGTATGAATATAGCAGTCTAAAGGAAATTATGTTTACTCATGGCATTACGGATTTGTAGATCTTCACTTCGCACGGTTACTTTTATCCCGGAAAATATGCGATTTGTTTTGGATATCGGTTGAAGCCACAGAGCGCGTATTTGTACCTATAAAATTTCTATCTGCATACGATTTGAATAATTAGTAACGTTGGATATTTTAAACAATGCTGGAACTAAACTAAGCAAAGCTTGTACTACTGGAATTAGACAACTTTTTTTATGGTTGTGGTCGTTTGACCACAGCTCACCTGATGTTATGTGAAGGCGTGGTCGAAGATGGTAAATCACACCTAGCCTGGAATGGACGACCATTTACTCTACCATTGTAGAGTAAATATAAAAAAAAATAGTGATAATATCTCTGTGGTTTGCACCGTCAGACTGTAGGCCGAGGGACATAGGTTCAAATCCTATAATTTAACTTGAGCTGCCGGTAATTCTTTCCTGTTCTCGCTAGCAAACACACTGGAGTTAAAAACCTTCCACCAAGTTACCTAACGGTGTGTTCCAGCAGCCTCAATTGACACCCAGTTTCCATTCCAGACTCAGTGTTTTTACCATCATCGACCACTCTCTTACAAAACATCAGGTGGCCTGTGGTCAAACACTTAACCTGCCACAAGTAAAATAATCCCACTAATGTTATGTATGTGAAAGTTTGGATGAATGGATGTTTGTTACTCTTTCACGCAAAAGCTACTGAACGGATTTGGATGTAATTTGGTATGGAGGTAGCTGAGACCCTGGATTAACACAGACTACTTTTTATCCCGAAAACATGTGGCGGGTACCACCGCGAGGCACAGCTAGTAAATAATAATAATACAAATCTTTATCCTCATTTTAAACTCATATATTATAACAAGTAGTTACATTAGCTTAGGAACTAATTGTTGGTGACAGAACCCACACTAAGCTAAAAAGTATCTAATACTAAGTGTACAACGAAGCACGTATCCCGATCATCTCACAAAAAGCCGTCACTGTATCACGTTTATTTATAATTTTTAAATAGTAATGATGAGTCACACTAGGATGTAAAAACGCCCGGGGCTTGCTGCCCAAGCAATACTGACCTCTGTCTAAGACCTTTCGACCCGAAACTATAGCCGCGACATGTGATTAATAGACATGTTTATAGGAAAAGAAAACTTGTTATGAAATAACTTTCTAGCGAAGTTGGGTGAAAGAGAAAATTGGGAAGAATGCTATGAATTCAAAAGGAATCAATTTTGTTGTACTCTATTGAGCAAGTAGCCGTGGTTAGCGTGGTTGGTGCGCACGCCGAAGGGCGTGAGTTCAAACCCCAACAATGTTGGAGCTGCCCATGAAGGAAAACATCGTGATGAAACCATATCATGGCAGAGTGCTTTCTAGTACTCGGCTGGCTAGCTACCTCAAGTTAAAAATCTGCTGCCAAGCATCTAACAGTGTGTTCCGGCAGCCTCACTTGAGAGCTAGTTCATTTCCAGGCTTGGTGGGATTAACCATCTTCAACCACACTGTCACTTAACATCAGATGAGCCGTGGACGCGAGCATCTAGCCTGTCAACAAAAAAAAGTATCTATTTTAAACTAATATCTAAAATGAGGTACAAAGTCGCAAGTCAGACTGGAAAATACATAATTGTGCCGGAGAAAAGGAAATGCTAACGGCATAACTTCGCTTTCCTGTGGATTTGGTGAAGAGATTGTATGTATGGCAAAAATATGTATTGAAGCTATGTTTGTGAGATATCATTATTATACGCTAACCAGGAGCAATACCTGAAAAATAAGGAGGTTGTGGAACTCTGCCGGACTCAGTGTTCCCTGAAACGTACAATTTGGATATCTCTTAAAATCCAGAGTAAATAGATTTCTTCTAGGTATGTAAGCGTGTTTCATCTTAACTCATACTACTGCTTAACATTCAATTAAAAACAGAAATTAAAGAATTTAAATCAAACAGATATGCTGGCCGTTACGGTACTAAAAGTTGATGTTTACAACTTAATTACGCATACCACTCAAATAGACATTACCTCATTAGTTTTACGATTGCTTAATGTGATGATGACACCGCCAATTATTTATGGTGCAAATCTATTTCAGTAAAAAACTGGCGAATATTTTGTAACAAGTCGCTATGGTAGGTATGGAAATTAGACATGAGTAAAAATGGCTTGGAGGTAAAATTAAATAATAGGTACAACTATTTACGATTACTTTGTAATTATTTAGAAATAAGTCACTTTTGTTTAAACAAATATCTATGATATAGGAATACTACGAGCTTAACTTATAAACGTTGCTTAAAACTAACCAATGCTCATCTTTTTGTCTATATGTCAATTTAAACTACCACTCAGCACCTACATTTCGAGTATGTTTTCCCGCTTCGACCACACTTTCACTTTAAATCAGATGAGCTATGGTCAAAATCCTAGTCTATCAAACAAAAAAATAATTAAGCATAGAGTACTTACATAATTATGTAAGTTACTTAGCTACCTAGGGATCACTAACTTAAAGAAACATACTAAAAACAACTTTTTTCAAACAGCTCGCTCTACCGTCCAAGTAAACGAAGCCTGTATTCTACAATGTGTGTGGGCAAGTTCAATTAATTACTTAATTTATTTTGCTAAATTTCTAGGTGGGTGGCAATTAGCATACGAGTAACGAACACGACTTAGCAAGCAGTTAGTAGATTGTTAGCATGCACTAGCGCTGTTTGTTAGTTTCTAGATAGCCACAAGCGAGTGGGTTAGGATGTAACTGTAATTATGGGCTAAGCTTGAAAAATAATGTGGGAGGTATTTGTTTTCATCTTATTTTCAGTACTCAACAATGTCGCGCTGTAAGTTGTAGTATAATTTTATATGTAGTAAGATAATATGTATTTTTGGTACCTACTTCCCTAAAAGTTCAGAAGAATACTGATGTACCTACTGATACTTTTGCACGTAGAAAGGTGGCGTTATGCCAAGTTATGAGACATTGTCCTACGATATTTATTTTATTTAGTATTTCTTCGTAATTTACTAAATAAGAACTAAATTGAGAGTAGGTACCATTGAAATAAAATTGATTTGGCAATTACATCATCCATCAAAAGTTATACATAAGTGTTGTTCAAAAGAATCATACTTATAGAGGCATTGTTACCCATGTCAAGAATTGACCTGTCTTATGGCATACCTACTCGTAACAAAACCCTTCGCCGGACAAGAAAATCACTACATGCACGTGAGTGTGTCGTGTGTATATGTGTGTTTGTGTGCGTGTGTGTCTGTGTGTATGTGTAAGCGTGTGGGTGGGTGGGTAAAGTCTAAGACAGATCAACTAGTATGTCTTCGGCAGAATCATAATTATGTTGCAGTCATTTTTTCTCATGGTTTTAAGAGTCATGGCGGTTTAGTTACACTAAGTTATGTACAATATTTATTTTATTTTAAATCAAGGTGCCGCGGGGTTGGGAATGTCATTGAGCGAAAGACGTGTGACATCGTCGGGCAATACAAATATAATGGATACCAGCTCTGGAGCAAGCACAGTGGTTATGTGGGAGTATGGGACGCTCCGCCAAGTGGCGGCCTACCCCTAGGGTGTTTCTCCTTGACGCTTTTGGGCCGGAGCTACGGGAACGCTTTCGCACTCGTCGGCGGCCCCGACTGTCTGGCAAAAAAAACTTAGATGCTTCGTACATTTAGATGCAACAAAGTATGCCAGTCTTATAAATAGGCAAAGCGAATAGAAATGCTGTATCATCACCGACCCTGACCTCTCATTTGCGTTGGCCGATACCGGTGTGGGCTCATTGAGCTTCTACGTTGGATTAACTGGGCTTGGTAACTAGCTAACTAAACTTATGTGTAATCTATAGTATCATTATTTCTAAATTAGGCAGTTACAGTTTAGCTTTTACTTAGTTGTAGATTGTAGATGTGTCCTTTGCAGGAGATTGTCTAGGTAGGTACCAGATATTTTGCCGCCAAGCAGTAGTGTAAACATTACTATGTTTCGGTTTGAAGGGCACTGTTGCTAGCAAAATTGCAGGACTGTTGAAACTAAATTTCGAAACACTCAAAGTAATGAGCTATAAAGCAGCGATGCCCCGGACTTTGCTACTCAATGTTCTGTATACTCAGTCGCTGCAATGGTCATGGACAGGCGTTATCACTTACCATCAGGAGAGCGTCTCGTTTGTCTCATTACTTTTACGTAAAAAAGCGATAGTTCGATTTTGTTATAAGGTTTTATAATTCAATTCTAGCTTGCTTTTTACCGCACATCAACGGTTCCTGGTTTGGAGCAAAAAATGATGCACAACGTTAATAAACAACGTTAATTACTTATTATTACTAGTTACCTACTGACATATAGAATTATAACTGGACATATTGAAATTATTTTTGACATTTTTCATATTTTATTTTGACAATTCAAAGTATTTTTTTTTTTGTTAATAAAGCCGAAAATATTTGTGCTGGGAGTTTAAAATAAATTTGTGAAGAAATAGAGAAGGCGATCACACTACCTACTCCAGATAATATGAAATGAGAGTTACGGGAAAATTCATTACTTTAAACTATTATGTTTCATCATAGTACTTAGTTTTTTCTTACGAGCCAAAGATCATCCGTCAATATCTACGAACCTTAATATTATGTTGCAAAAACTGCATCGCATTTTGTCTCATCCTGTCTAGGTCATGACTTTCCGAAGGTCAAATCGACGCTTAATTGGGTCGTCGGTTTTGATTTTCTATTTCTTTTGCACCGTTTTATTCTCAGGCAAATGCCGTGAATTTGGTGCCTCTTTAAATACCCGTATTTAAGCGTACTCACTTATAATATTTTGTATAGATCAATTCAATCTTTTGGACATTTCACACAGCGCCGTCTAGCCCCAAACAAAACAAAGCTTGTACTATGGGAACCTAGTAGCTGATGAAATACTTGTAAATATATACTTTTTTTTATAAATAGGTACATACTTATAATACACATACAAACACAGAATAAACATTTATTGTCACATAAATTTTTGTCCTGGTGGGAATCAAACCCACGACCTTCAGCTTTTGAATCAGAAATTTTACTAAATGAGCTAACAGTCAATATCTATAGAGGTAGGTAAGGTATCATCATCAGCCTTTTGTAGTCCACTGCTGGACATAGGTCCCTCCCAAGACACGCCACTCAGCCCAATCTTCGGCTTTTCGCTTCCATCAGGTAAGGTATGTATACTTAATAATAAATAAATATCGTAGGACATCACACAGCGCCATCTGACCCCAAACTAAGGAAAGCTTGTATTATGGCAGTCAGAAAACTGATAGAATACGCAAATACTTTTTTTTTTTGTAAATACATACTTATAATACATACAGTACTACACAGAACAAACATTTGTTTGTACTTACCACAAAGTTTGTCCTGGGTGGGAATCGAACCCACTCCCTTCAGCTTTTGAAGCAGACATTCTACCAATGAACCAACAGGGCTGTCTAATAATGTCTGTCTGACTTCAAATTGAATTCTAAAAAATCAAGGTAATGCATGTTTGAAAACGAGTTCTAAGTAGGTAGTCGTCTGTTAATGTGCATCTCACAATGATTAATCATATGTTTTGTTGCACAGATTTGCATTAACTGCGTTAAGTAACATTAGCTAGAGCTTACTCCTACGAGGCTAGGTATCTTCTTGTGTCGAACGCGTGACTCACAATTAGTGGGAATCTCACTCTTACAAAAATATTATTATAAATTTTGGTGCTAGACGAAAAATAGATATTTAGGCTCTTATACTCAGGTATACACAAAGCCTTATTTAGCTACATAGAAACTAACAGTTTTTAATGTAAAAGTAATGAGACGAACGATGCGCTCTCCTGAAGGTAAGAGATAACGCATGTCCATGACCATTGCAGCAATACACAGAACTTTGAGTAGCAAAACAAATGCTTAATTAAATATAAATAAAAATACCTATAGGTCCCTACAAATTATTTTTATCGATCGATATCGATGATGTACTTTTGGGATTTGAACCAACGCTCTCCGGCCTGTGAACCGCTAACCACTGAGCTATCCACACATCGCTACAAAATCTACTCAACTAGTGTAAACTGCAACTATTTAAAGTTAATTGACATTTGAAATATTTAGTTACTATCAGTGTAAGTTTACGTATGAAATTATATTGTTTGGTTCATGTATACTACTATAGATAAATTGACAAAAAAAATGCTGTTTCTGCCCTCTGCCCTGACACGGGAACCTAAAAAAAGAAAACCTGTTGAAAAAATATCTAAGCTCAGAAATATATTACTCTTAGCTTGTAGGTAAACTATAAGGTATACGTACGTCACCTCTACTAAAATAGGCTTTATCAATATAACGTTCGTATAAGCTTAGCTAATCTATAATCAGCTATTTCCACTCCTTAACCATGGGTTCAATTAACGGACCCGTTTTGGCAAATCAAGTCATTAATCGCAAAAAGAATGCAGTTTCAAGTAGAATTGGATGAGTAAAACTTATGTAATTGGGCGTCCTTGCGCACGTATGTACAGTTACTAACTGTAAATTGGACGAATGTTTATCTTAACTGTAGGCTGGCTAGCACTGGCTTATGCGTAAATTTCCGCTTTAAGGTCCGAAAATAATATTAAAAACTCAAAATAAATAGATAAATATCGTAGGACATTACACACAGCGCCATCTGTCCCCAAACTAAGCAAAGCTTGTACTATGGAAGTTCAGATAACTAATAGAATACTTAAATACTTTTTTTGTAAATACATACTTATAATAAATACAGAACAAACATTTTGTCTGTACCACAAAACGTTTATCCTAGGTGGGAATCGAACCCACGCCCTTCAGATCTTGGAGCAGACATACTACCAATGAACCAACAGGGCTGTCACCCGATAAAAGCATTTGGTTTCTTTATTATACAATATTTCATTACCATTGACGTTGGAAATATCTACTTTAGCCAGCTAAGTAACCAAAAACACTCTTAAGGCTATAGAGACGTAGCCTCAAGCAAAACTTGTCTATTAAAATAGATTTATGACTACCATAACAATATCCGAAACTCACTAACGCCTTCATATTATGTCCAGTTGTCTTTACATTCAACAACAGATGTGCAAAATCATGAGCACACTCATTACTTTTCTTTTTTAATAACCTTTATTATTTGCAGATGTACTCTCAGTCTAAACGAGAGTGTTGCGTGATCGCTTCTAATAGCAGTTAGTGAGTGAAAGTGACCACATCAATTTATGCACCAGATGCATTGTGAATGACCGGATTGAGCGGCGCCTGTGGTATGTGGTATGTGGTATGCTGCTACTGTGTAACCATTGATCTGTTATAACCGCATTATCACACTAATATTATAAAGGCGAAAGTTTGTATGTTTGTTACTCCTTCTCTTTCTTGATGTTTTTAACAATTTTTTTTAATGTAATAAGTAACGAGACGAACGAGACGCTCTCCTGATGGTAAGAGATAACGCCTGCCCATGACCATCGCAGCGATACACAGAACTTTAAGTAACAAAACAAAGTCCAGGGCATCACTGCTTTGGCGCTCATTACTTTGAGACTTTTGATAGAGTTAGTCTCAACAGCCCAGTAATTTCGCTAGCTGCAGTACCCTTCAAACTGGAACACAGTAATGCTTACACACTACTGCTAAGCGGCAGAATAACTGGTACAGCGGTGGTACCTACCTAGACGACCTCCTGCTAAAGAGATCTACCACCAAGTATAATATATATAAGATATATTATATAATCATATTTTTCATCATTTTTCATCATCATTTCATCATTTTTTGACATACCTACAATGTTCTCATTTTTTCTTGTGATTTTTTTTGATGTACATATTTTGAAATTTTTGTGACATAAATATAAATGTGTATCGTTTTTATGTCAATGAAATTATTTGTTTTTTTTTTAATTTGAATTCACCGTTAAACCGCCGGGACCAATTTTGATGAAATTTTTATAACGAAAATGTAGTGTTCACGTTGGATCAGCGGGTAACACCGCGGGATGTAGCTAGTGTTATTATATGACATGCCTATTAATCACGCAGTATAGGTACTGTTATTTTTTTTACCATGGAGATATGGAGAGTTAACGAAAACTAAAAGCATAATTTACGTATGTCAGTTTTACTGTTCAGAAAATTTACAGGATAGTTTTTAACTAGCAACCAAAGTCGCTCCCAGTATATCACGTGAGCGTGTTTTGATTGTTAAGTTGATTACAGAACTTATTGAGCAATACAGTGCCATCTTTAGCGGAAAAACAATATGACAGCTACGCGTCAAAGTTTGTAATAGGTACGTGCGATTTATTAAACAGAAAATAAGCAATCGCATTATTAAATGTTTCATTACTGAACCTTTCTCATTGAAAGAAGGGTAAAGCCAAAGTCCATCACCCTGGCCAAGTGTGGTTTGGCAGACTTCACACATCATCGTGAACTTTTTTTATGAACTCTCGTACATATAGACTCTTTTTATCTCACGATTTTTACCTTCACCGTTTGAAGTCTGCGACAATACGCACATAACATAGAAAGTACAGAAGTGCGTGCCGTAGGGTTTTTTTTATTTTTATACGCTCCACAGACGCTGGGGTCCGTGACCTTTGTCAACTTTAGTTACATTTTTTTTTTCTTACAATTTTACGTTACAAAAAGAGGAGAGGTTAGTAGGATCTTAATCTAAGGTTAAAGTAGGTACTAGATTGTGTGTATACCGCGAGCAGACCAGCGACCCGCAAGCAGCACCCGATCACGAGTATGACGCATGTGCCAGCCATCGCCCTCCTCAACCATATCTGAGGGAAGAGAGTGACCCGACACACGACGCCGCCGCTAGAAGGAGCCTTCGATGGTGAGCATGAATGCTCGAGGCATACACACAATCCTTATTTCTATTTACATGAGTTTTCGTTTGAAATCGCCTCCTCCCGACTCAAGGCCTCCATCACCATCGTGTTTCGATCTTTGATGGCCATCTGCAAATTATATTCTTTGATGGTCTTCGGTGACGCAGCCGACGCACGACGCACGAACCGACAGATAGCATCGTGCCGTAGGGTTCGAACTAAGGACCTCCAAGATTGGAAGCCAGACGATTTTATTTTTATTATTTATTATTTATTTATATTACGTATATCGTCATCCTACCTAATCATAGGGTGCCCTACGCTACGTTACGTTTCACTACCTATAGCGCCTTTAATGAAATAAAAACCTATCCATAGTACTGTGACATCATCCCACTAACATTATAAATGTGAAATTTTGGATGGATGGATAGATGTTTGATACTCTTTCACGCAAAACCTACTGAACGGATTTGGATGAAATTTGGTATGGAGATAACTAAGACCCTGGATTAAGCTATAGGCTATTTTTTATGCCGTAAACATGTAGCAGGTAACACTGCGGGGCGCAGCTAGTAATAATATAAGATGCAAGAACACGTCGAGTAAGAGATAAATACATAGGTTTCGCTGTGTAACGCTTTCCGTCATAGAAACCACGTAACGATAGGTTCTGTTTAACAAATATGTGCAAAATGAAATCTGTGACCGGCAAAGAGACCACACCAACTGCCATTACATACATTTGTTTAGACACGCCTTGTACTTAACATGAGCAAACGTAAGAAGTGTGAAAATGACGAATACCTACTAGATATACCTACCTACCATTCATTATATGAAAAAATCATAGCGTGTGATTTAAGTTTTCCTGCCTAAACTTGTCTGAGGAAATCCTTAAATCTTTTTGATGAGACGATGATGAAACGAAAAAGATGCTCTGCTGATGATATGAGATAACGTATTAACATATATAATAGAAAATAATTACGTCTCATAGAACCATTCTTGTATTTTTTAGTACATAGATTTTTCATCTTCGACGACACCTTCACTTAACATAAGATGAGCTGTAGTCAAACACCTAGCCTGTAAACCACTAAAAAAACGCTTTATTGTTCACACCAAAGATGATATTATGACAATTTGTGAAAAAAAAAGCTTTTAACTCTTGGGTTTTTTATGTTTTGGACTAGTCACGTAAAATATTAAGCAAACTTAGTTACTTCACGGAACCTCATCACAAAAAAACGAAAATTCACTCATGCCATCTGTTGATGTTGACACTTCAAAAAAGTAAAGTCGAAGTAGGGGCTCATGCGCCATCTAGCTATGACATTAGACAACAGCTCTAGGAGTAACTTAACCAAACAAACACCAATAACCACCACCAGTGTGTGTGGTCAAACAACTAATAACCAAACAAACACCAACAACAACAACCACTAGTATGTGTGGTCAAACAACTATTAACCAAACAAACATCAAAAATCAAACCATAAAAAAAGTAATCTGAATGTCCGTAGTACCGCTTTGGTATGGAATGATGTATATAAATATGAACTAGTATTATATTATCCGTGGTTACTTTAATCTAGAGAATGCGAATAAAAACCGTTAGAATTATACGCCTGCCTGCTTACTAGATATAAAGTACGTAGGTTTTAATATCAGTAACCGTTTGGTAGCCCTCCGCATAAGGTGCTGTTCCGTTACCACACCACCTAATTCCGATCTAACACCGGCAATATGTGGTCAATTTAACCAACTGCAACCAGAAATCTGCTTTATTACTGTATGATAAAGGTAAGTTTTGCAAAAAGTTAATCCGACTGGGTTAGGATTGATTTACAATCGTTATAGTTTTTTTGTTACTGATACCCTAAATACCTCTTGATTAGTTTTATGGGTTTTAATTAGAAACATTATGGGTTAATAAATTCTATGAATGCTTAGCTATTAAAAAACATATTTGTTTAGTATTACTCGTTACACAAATGGAACAGTGTAGAAAAATATTAAAAGTAACAGCTGTTTCTCACATTTTGCACAATGAAACAAATTATCTACATGTTATAGATGATGTTTTTATTTTACCGTATTAGAGCCAATTTCACAGTGACAACTTACTTTAAAAGTATTATCGTTTATTTTATCAATGTGTAAAGTTAGATTTTTTAGTAATTTTTTTTAAACGTAAAACGAAGTAAAGATACGAACGAGACGCTCTCCAGATGGTAAAAGATAACGTATGTTTATGATTATTGATACCCACAACTTTGAACAACCAAAGTTTTTTTTTTTTTTTTTATTGTAGATAGGCTTGCGTTTGATCGCCATCCCGCCTGATGTTAAGCGAAGATGCGGTCTACGGTGGAGCACGCTCGCCTAGAAGAAACCGATTCACTCGCGACTTGAAGGTACCCAGACTATATTCATTGGGGAACACCCACTCGGGCAGCTGATTCCAATGTCTAGGGGTACGCATGAAAAAGGTGGAATCAAACCGCTTAGTTCGAGCTTTTGGAACATCAACCATGAATCGGTGACGCTTTTTAAAGCTCCTGGCTGTCCGATAGTAGAATGGACAAGGTGGAATTAGGTCATGCAGATCTGAAGCGCACTCTCCAAAATATATCCGGTAGAAAACCGACAGACAAGCAACTTTCCGTCGATGTTCAGTTCAGGGCATCGCTGCATTGGCGTCCATTACTTTCATACTTTCGATGGTTAGTCTCGACAGCCGTGTAATTTCGCTAGCTGCAGTAAGTACCCTTCATATCTGAACACTGTATTTTTTACACACTTCTGCTAGGCGGCAGAATCTCTGGTACAGCGGTGGTACTTAGAAAAGGAAAAGAAAAAGAAATCTACCGCCAAGGAAAACATCACAGTAATACAACTGGAGGTTTTCCCAATAATTTCGGAATAGTAACTTGTGTAAAAGAGGATTAATAATATTCACTATAAATTTCTTCTCAGTTTAACCTTATCTCATTCTTTCTTTTATTAGATAGACCTTTCGGTTTGTACAATAAAGAGTTTATTAATCTTTCTTATCATCGTAACTGCTAAACTATTTTAGTAAAAATTATATCTGCTTGCTTCCAACAAAATGTAAAGAATTCTCCAAAGCAAAATTGATATGCGACCGCGAGCTCCCAATAGCACATAAATTAAACATCTGCATACCATAACAATCTCATTTACATGATTTGATGAGTGTTTAACTAATTTAATCAGAGATTAGTTTGGGAAAGAAAGTGAGTCATTCAAAGTTGTAGTTAGGGCTTTATGAGATTTTTAACGACTATTTAAAACCATACTCTATGCAAAACATGGTACATTTACTTGCAGCGATGATAGCTCAGTGGTTAGCGCGGTAGGTTCGCATGCCGAAGGTCGTGGGTTCAAACCCCAACAATGAGCTTGAGCTGCCGGTGAAGGAAAAACATCGTGAGGAAACCATAGCATGGTGGTAGGGTACTTTCTAGTACTCGGCTGGCTAGCTACCACCCTCAAGTTGATAATACAAGTTGTTGCCGCCAAGCATCTAGCGGTGTGTTCCGGCAGCCTCACTTGAGAGCCAATTCCATTCCAGGCTAGGTGTGCTTTACCATCTTCGACCACACCTTCACTTAACATCAGGTGAGCTGTGGTCAAACAACTAGCCTGTCAACCATAAAAAAAAAGAAAAGAAATTACTTTGAATAATAATTAAAATGTTTAATTTTGATAAGAGTGTTTGTGCTTTGAGCTTTACGTGACTACACATGATGGTGTTGTGTATTTCCCAATTAATCTACATAGTTGTCATATGATCCGGTTTAATTTAGAATGTTTTTATCATTGGGAAAGCCACCATGAGTGAGGAAATTATGTTGGTATAACCGGTCGTTACAGCAGTATTTTTTTGTTTCTCGTTTAACATTTATTACGTGTAATTTTGATTGGGTAAGTTAATGTTGGGATAGGTAATTGCTACTTACCTGTTGTCTTGATTATAGTTCGCAAGTAATCGTTGTCATCCGGAAACTCTTCATAATCGGATTGAAGCTAATTAGAGAATTATGTTACTGTATATCATCCAATTAAGATACAACGAAAGCGTGGTCGCTAATGGTGGGCAACCATGCACGAAAGTGTAGGTTCGAGTCCGCGATACGCAGACTTTTGCTACCTTGAATTAATTTCATAAAATGGTAAGCATGAAACGGGGCAGGGAAGGGATGTAATCCTACTAATCGTACTACAATATTATACATGTGAAAGTTTGTATGTTTACGTTTGTATATAAACATACAAACATGTAAACACGCAACGCTAAGTAGATCTATCACCAATCCTATCCTATCCGACTTCCTACTATTATAATACGAGCATAAATGTGAAAGTTTGTGAGGATAACAGTTCATGTTGGGTCATTGGTAGTAAGTCTGCTCTAAGTGCTGAAGGGCGTGGGTTCGATTCCCATCCAGGATAAACATTTTGTGGTATAAACAAATGTTTGTTCTGCGTTTGGGTGTTCTGCATTTATTTTAAGTATGTATTTACAAAAAAAAAAAATTTATGTATTCTATCAGTTATCTGATTTCCATAGTACACGCTTTGCTTAGTTTGGGGTCAGATGGCGCTGTGTGTAATGTCCTACGATATTTATTTTATTTATGGATGAATGGATGTTTGTTACTCAATCACGAAAAAACGGCTGAATGTATTTGAAAGAAATTTGGCACATAGATAATTTATTGCCTAAATTAACACAGTTAATAATTTTTATCCCAGATTAATGTTAGGTTCGTTATCAAAAGAACTATAGGACGTATTCACCTGATATTTGGTATAGACGTATTATAAAGTATACTTTATTTTAATCTAGGTAATTAGGTAAGTAGAGCAACTATCATGAGGACAAAACTATTGCTTTTTTACTCACATAATTATGTTTAATTTCTGTCTGAACCCAATTCTAAAGTAACGCTGACGAATTTCGGGCAGAAGCTAGATAGCTTTATTAATAAAAACCGGATGTTCGTTGGTAAGCGCGTAACTTGAGAGCGGCTGAACCGATGTAGTTCTTTTTTTTTAAAGATTCGTGATGTTTAGAATGTTGTTTATATAACTCCGAGCCCGAAGACTGAGCCACCGCACCGGGTACAAAGTACCGGACATTCAGCTAATAAGAAATCTAATTATTAATTGCGAATGTGCATAGCGCGCTGCCACAGGTTTGAAAAGATAGAATAGCGTTGAATAATTTGTAGCGATGCAAACTCAGTGGTTAGCGCGCTCGGTTCGCATGCCGAAGGGCATGTGTTCATACCCAACAACGAGCTTGAGCTGCCGGTGAAAGAAAACATCGTGAGGAAACCATAGCATGGTGGTAGGGTACTTTCTAGTACTTGACTGGCTACCCCCCTCAAGTTAAAAATCTGCTGCCAAGCATTTAACGGTGTGTTCCGGCAGCCTCTCTTGAGAGCCAGTTCCTTTCCAGGCTGGGTGTGCTCTACTATCTTCGACCACACCTTCACTAAACATTAGGTGAGGTGTAGTCAAACACCTAGCCTGCCCACCATTAAAAAAAATGGCGTAATTAAATTTGTAATATTCATTAATGTTAGTTATGTACTTCTGCGGGTTGGTCTTGGCTAGCGTGGTGCGTATACGGCCTTGCGTTTCACACATTGAGAAGAAGTCCACGCCCAGCAGTGGGACAGTTTATAAAAATAGGGCTAATTCGAAAGTACTTCTGATGGAGCGCTAAACATTGGTACCTAGGTATATTCCCAATGGGACGACAAATATGTAGATTCAGAGAGCTTCTCTTTAGTTTAACGAATTACATGTTTGTTTGTTCTCCAAATAGAAAATGCAACTTACTATAAAGCCTAAAAATTTCTCAATACCGCTCAAGTCTGATAAACCAAAAGAACCAGGTATCCGGTTTCGTGTAGGTAGATATTGGGACCAAAAGTGTCTTTCTATTTTTATTGACAAAAACTGGTTCTTAAAATTGTGTCAGTTTTTTTCACCCCCTATTTAATAATATCACACCTAAAATACTTTGTAGCTAAATATATTTATCTTTGTAAATGTAAACAATAATAGACCTAGTAGTATATGAGGTATTTACTCGTACGTCACATACACGATAGAGTCATTAACATTCAAGAGAGATTGATTTTATTTGAGACTTGAGGTATTTGAACTCTATTTATTCGGATATATTTTAACATTTGTATAAAATCATTTTTCGTTTTAGTTTTATAGTAGGTAGGTCATTTATAAATAGTACTTGAGGACAATATTGAAAAACTGGTATGGTGCTCCTTTGAAAGGTACGATAGCTAGTCTCAATAGTTCTGAAATTTTGCTTCCTTCAGTACCGTTGAAATCGGAGCACATTAATGTTTACAATACTTTGTTTGGCAAAATATTAGAAACTGCGGTGGTGCCTACCTAGATGACCTCCTACTAAGCAGATCTCTGACCTAGTATACACAGTTAACTAGATAATAAGCTATACTTTTACTATTTGTAATAAATATTAGGAAAAAAAAATTATAAATAATAAATTAAAAGAATTATTTATTAATTTTTAAAATTGTTTAATTGATTTAGTAGGAAATTTAGTAGAGTGTTAAAAATACAAATACCTGTGCATATGCACGTAATTATATTTTCGAGTTGTTGAAGGTTTTCGAGTTAAATTTTTTGTCTGAATTTCGAGATGCAGTTAGTTACAGTTAATTTAATACTAGAGCAATGAATGCATATTACTAATGAATACATTAACTATAGGTACACAGTGTAAAATTAATTCGCAGTGGGTGTACGCCTCTGCTAGGCAAGGTCAAGTCTTCAAAGAAAGACGAGAGATGTGTTATTGACATAGTAATTCGAAGGTTACCTTACTTGGGACTCTGGTAAAAATTATCCGTCATAATAAATAATCGTACACCTTGAACATACTCAGTAGTACAGACCTACATAATAAAAGAAATTTTGGTAGGAATATGGAAAAGTCATGTTATCATTTTTAAACTTGTATTTTTTTCGAGTGTTAATGTTTTAATCACAAAGTACCGAATTACGAATACGTAATTACTGAATATGCACGAATATGGGCAAGTGATCTAATCTGGTATAATAGGATTGTTCGTGTCATTTTCAATACTCTGCAAAAGCTTCTAGTAAAGTCATCACCATTGTACGAGGGCATGGATACGACTTAAACGTGACTTACTTTATACGAATTTGTCGTATTTTACGTAATTTTAGCATGAAATACCACTTGACAGTAGCAAAATGCATACAGTGCGATGAAAAATATCAAGAAAAAAAATTAAACAAAAATTGAATTTTTACATATTGAAGCATCTATGGGAAATGCTTTATTATCATTATTATTATTTTTAAAGAAATGTTTTCCGTTTTTTATTTACTGATTCCGTTTTTTATTTACTGATTGGCCTCTCGACAACCAGATAATCTAGTTTGCCAAAATTTATAGCTTACTTACAATTTATCGCAGCGATGCATCTCATTTATTATTGCTTGTCGTAAAAAGATAAAATGCACATTTTTTCTGAAACAGAAAGTAATTTGTACGCGGTGAAAGCAAAACACGTTGCGTTTTAAAGTCAAAATATCCCAACAAAGATCTTGAAGATGTGTTGCAAAAATTTTATATCATTTCAACTAGCCTAGAACGCTAAAAACGTTACTACCTATATTATGAGGAATGTTACTATATGTAAAAAATTGCGGCTATTTATTTTAGCGCATATGCCAATGCCAAATTTATATGTCAAACATCAAGATCTTGATGCGTTTTGGGGAGAACGCGTAAAAGTCGCTGTATTACATATTTTCCAAAACTTGTGTATTTTCAAATGTTTACTATATAAAAAAACTTGTATTTTATTCATAATGTACCAAATTTTAAGTGCGAGTCTGGGAAAGTGATATGTGTGAGTATATAGGCAACATAGGTTAGTAGTACTAGTACTAACCTATATAACTATATACTTGATTTCCGTTATCTTGATCTACTTTTTGTGACTTTGACTTTGACTTGGACATATCCAAGTCAAAATCAAAGTCACAAAAAGTAAGTCAAGGTCAAGTCTGGTCATATACCTATTTAGTTTTCATTAAGTGTAAAATTAATTGAAGAGCTTTCATATACTGTGTGCGAAAAAAAAGTAGATTGAGAGATTTCTTATTAGACTATAATATAATCCATCTTACCATAAAATGTACTGAACCCTGACTTTAAGGATCTAGGTCACCTGACTTTGGATGTATGGAAAACTGAAAAAGGAAACTTGTCAATTTAACCAAATTCTATGTCACCCACTTGCGAATACGCCGCAGTGAAGCGCGGGCGCAAACTTGCGTCAAACGCGGTGCCGCGACCACGCATTCACGCCTAAATAATAAAAAAAAAACGAAAACACGCAAATCACAACCTTATCCCTTTACAATAAGGTTCTCATATTTTATGTAAATACGCGCGTAAATCCGAATTCATAATTTAGTGCGTTTCGAAAAACGAAGTGATTTAGTTTTAATTTTGTGAACGAAGTGCAGTGAACTTGTGCTTGGTACTAACTAAGGAATTTATTAAGAGATCTTTTTTTTATTTCTTTGGTAAGTTTTTAAAAATCAATTATCTAAATTAAACTAAGTTATGTTCTGATAACGCACTTTATCCGTCATTCCGTCAATCTTAAAATTTATTTGTAACGATTAAAAATAAATAATCTTTGTTAAAAGGATAACAGATCACCTAAGAAATAATTTCACCTAACATTTTCAAGCCAATCCTTATTTAGTAAGTAATAAAGTAAAAAAAACTCATTATTATACACAATAATTATTACTTTAACTTTATCAGTACTAGTGTAAATGTAACTCGATCGTAAAATACTACAGAGAATAAGCAACATTTTCTGTTTTCCGTTCAAAAATCTCGTCATAATTAACAAAAAAAGGATGAATTATTGAACCTGCTGATGATGTTTTATCAGCAGGTTCAATAATTTATCCGAGTACAATTACGAAGTACAAAGAAGTTGGGAAGTACAATTTGGGAGTCTTCAAATCTAGAGTAGGTAAACAGTTTTTTTTCTAGGTAAGCGTGCTTCATCTTGGATTGCGTCCTGATTAACATCAGGCAGGGTGTGGTCAAACGCGAACCTATTCTGTATAAAAAATAAATAAATAAAAAAACATAAAATAGGACCCATGTTTTTTTTCCATTAATATCGAACATGTTTTTTATGTATAAATAGGTGTATAAAAATGTAGGGAAACCCAGATACATACGGTTGCTACCGTATAGAACAGCTAGTCAATATTTCAAAGTTAATTATCTAAAGGTAATTATTCTTTAAACCTAAACCTAGGTACGAATAATTGGTTTTACCTACATAAAAGCAATTTGTAATTATTAAATTATGAAATAGCTATAAATCATAGAGTTTAAGCTATAATTATATTAGATAGTTTGGTAGTTCGTTTAAGTGGTAATTATTCCTAAGTTAAACTGATTTAGGCAGCAGTATGTATGTTTGTCCCATAAGGTGGATAGATGACTTAATGAAGACTGCAGAAACGCTGGATGCGAGCCGTTTCCAACCGGTCTTCATGAAAATCATTGGGAGAGGCCTATTATTATGTCCAGCAGTGGATGTTCTAAGGCTTAGATGATGATGATGATGTCTATCACACTATAATATTATAAAGGCGAAAGTTTGTGAGTGTGTTTGTTACTTCTACACGCTCAAACGGCTAGACAAATTTTGATGAAAAATTGTATGCGACTCCCTAGATTAACACATAGGCTACTTTTAAACCTGATTAAATGTAGCGTGTAATACGGCTGGGCGCAGCTTAGTCTTCGATAATTTTTGTAGCGCCTAGCGCCGCGCCTATGTTCGCACGGGCATAATATTAACCTACTGGAGGAAGTCTTCTAGATGATAAAAGAAAATCTTATAGAAATTCGTTGAGTAGCTTACCTAATAGAACGCCATGCGAAATGTGATTTGATTTTACACGAGCGCACACCTCGCGGTTTCACCCGCGTAGTTCCCGTTCCCGTGAAAGTAAAGGGATAAAAAGTAACCTATGTCACCCGGGGATAAAATAGCTTCCCAACGGTGAAATAATTTTTGAAATCGGTCCAGTAGTTTCGGAGCCTATTCATTACAATTAATCAAATTTTTCCTCTTTATAACAGGATAGACTATTTAGTGATAAGACAAGTATGAACAAAAAAACACGACTGCGTTAAAAAAATGGAACGATAAGGCTGATATTAATTTACATTACAGATTTTTAAAAAATCAGTTTCATTTCAAATGATGTAAGGATTCTACCGATACCTCATACATTTAAATCCGTTAAGGCATTTAAAAGTTATGGTGGAATTAAGAAGTTTACATACATACATGATACTTTTAGTTATTTTAGGAGCCATAGTATAAAACTTAGCTGTGATAGATGAACACCAGAATTTTACGGCAATTTCTACCATTTTACCTTTCGGTACGGAACCCTAAAAAGTTATCCTAACAATAATTACCTTTTTAAAGAGGGACTGTTTCGTTTGTGCTGGTTCTCAGGTAGTAAAGTAAGGAATGACATCATATTAGGTATTTCCGAATTTACGAATCGAAAAGTGTGAGGATGCCCGTAGGTAGAATATTTTTCAAAGCCTTAAGGGCATACCACCTTCTTCTACCCAATATTTAATTTCTACTGACATATATATTTATTAATGATTTATGTACGCCAAATACCTAACTTTTGACCGTTGTAGTCTGCTTCGTTCACAAGTGTGGCATTTCACGTCAGAGAGAAGATGAAAGAGCATTTATGCACTAATTAATTTTAAGCAACATTTGTAAGTAAAGCCTAAGTTATATGGTTGAAATAGGTAAGTACTTCAGTTAGCGCGAAAGATAAAAAAGTGCTCAGGATTTTTTGGTATAAATTTTGAGTACATTTTTTTGAGAATTTATGAATGAGGAATTTAAAAATTATGATGTAATAAAGATACTTACAAACTTACATACAAACATACAGGAACTCTGAAAATATTACACTCTTTTTAGGGTATTCGTGTAAAAGTATAACTAAGCACGTTCTAGGTCCTGGCGTAACGTCACATGCCAAACAGAGTAAAAACTAAACGTGCCAAGTTATAAATGATTACCCATATTAGTTACGTGAATCATCGATATATATTCAAATATTATGTAAAAAACCAATAAATTCTTATAAAATACAACAAAAACTTTGGTTATTTTATATAAATATGTAGCTTTAATGCAAAACTCATAAGTTTTACAATAAAATTTGCATAATTGACTTGGCATGTCAAAACGCAGATTTAAATTATTGTATTATTTAAGTTTGGAGGTCACAGGCCATCTTGAGATGATCTCCGTCTAGGTTCCGTGTTCTGTTTAGGCAGAGATTGAGTAAGCTAGGAAGATAAGCTCTAGACGCAGCAAAAATCTTTTGTTTATTTATGGAGATGCACTTTTTTTTAAGGTGTTAACTATTTGTGGAATATCTAAGTACCTAAGAACCTAGATAAGTTCTAGTCATAAGTCATTACTTGATTTAGATGTTTTTTTATATGTTAAAGTAATGAGTTTAAAGTTATGCTATCCTATTGATAAGGGAGAATGCATGTCTATGACATATGATATACATCGATACAAAGTACTTTGAGTAACAAAACATAGTCCAGAGCATCGCTGCTTTAGTGCTATCACTTTGAAACATTCGATGGTTAGTCTCAACAGCCCTGTAATTTGGAATACCGTACCTTTAAACTAATGCATGGCGCAGGATACCTGCTATTGTGGTGGTACCTACCCACTACCACGAGAAGAATTACCACAGAGTAAACTACTAAAGAGTTATAGACTTCTAGGTATGTGTACTTAATCGTAATCGTAGATTAAAGTTTGATTCTGAAATAACGTTTTAGCTCTCCGAAACTCTAGTCATTTTTAAAGTACTGGTAAATTTATCCAAATAGTTGTTTTTTAATCGATAAAAAAGCTGGAGTTTGACCACTAACTTGCTTGATGTTAAGCGAAGATACGGTCAACAATGGACCCCACGTACCTAGAAGAAACAACTCGAGACTTGAAGGCACCCAGATTGTAACTATCGGGGAACTCTCCACTCGGGCAGCAAATTCCACTGTTTAGAGAAAACAACCAGGTATTAGAAACATAAATAAATAAAGAAAATAAATATCATCATTACACACAGCACCATCTAACCTCAAACTAAGCAAAGCTAGTGCTATGGAAGTCAGATAACTGATGAATACATAAATGATATAGAAATAAAATTTTGGTAAGAAGAATATCTCCGCAGCAAGATCCAAGTAGGGTAAGCAAACAATTAGCCTATAATAATCAGCAAATACACCAGTATCTGAGAACTGATGTCAAGTCATGACGTTTTTTAGAGAGCTGCCGTTACGTGCCAGGAAGAGATTGTGAACTATGAAATAATGGTACATATCAAACTGATGGGAAAATAAACAGTTAATATGCTAGATTGACACTGCTCACTTGATGTGAGGTGGTCAACGATCAATTTTTAGCTTATGGTTACTATGTCAATAAAGTTCTCGGAACCCTCATTTTTGTGTAACACATAAACGGAGTATGTCTTGCAAACAGAATCATCATGTTTATAAATTGGTGTTAGATTTATGGTTGATAGGCTAGGCATTTGACGACAGCTCAACTGAAGTTAAGTGACGGTGTGGTCAAAGATGGTAAACAAACACCTAACATCCTAGTTTGGAATGGAACTGAATCTCAAGTAAGACTGCCAGAGCACACTGTTAGGTGATTGGTAGTAGATAGTGTAATTGTAAGTTGTGTTGTTTTTTGTTTTATTATGCGGAATTATTCTCTTTTTTTTTTTTTTTAATATAGAATAGGTTCGCGCTTGACCACATCCTGCCTGATGTGAAGCATCGATGCGGTCTAAGATGGAACACGCTTACCTAGAAGGAACCTGTTTACTCTTGATTTGAAGACACTCATATTGTACCTTTCGGGAAACACAGACTCCGGCAAAGAGTTCCACATCCTCACTGTGCGAATAAAGAATGTGGACTCAAAGCGTTTAGTGCGCACATGGGGAACATCCACCATGTACGGGTGTCGCCTCGGTCGTGTTTGTCTGGCCGTCCGGTAGTAAAAAGGGGCAGGGGGAACCAAGTCGTGCAACTCCAAGGCACAATCTCCGAAATGTATCCGAAATTAATTTCAACCGAAACTCAGACCATAGTTTCAGCCATATCCAGTGGCCTTCATAATGGAAACAAAGTTGAGTACAACGCGCGCTCAGCTCAGCTTTGCTTTTATCATGACGTCTCGTTGCAGTTCTTTAATGATATTTTTTTTTTACATTATTCATATTTATTTTATTTACAATTCATTTTGCTTTGTGTTTATGACACTTGGTAGCATCGTTTTAATTCAACCTTGCAATAGGTGCTGGCTTATCTTCTGCGTATAAATTTTAATAACAGTTATAAAAGTATTGTGCTCCACTACAGTTTCATTGCGGGGCATCCTCACTTTCGACAGAGTTTACGCAATGAGTGAGTTCCGAGTAATAATTTGTTTCGCAAAATTTTAATCACCGCTTTGGAAAATACATGCATGCTTCGTCGACAAAATATTACTCTATGATTTTCAAACACATATAGATAGATGAGATTTTTTTTTACTTTGTAGGCTAGGAATTAAAATCTAGCCAAAAATTAAAACTTTTGATACTTATTTAACTTTATAATGTAAGGTGAATTTGTGCCGTTAGGGGTTGAAACTTTAGGTCCATTCACGAATTATGCAGGGCCATGGCCAAACATTTATCTAGATGAGTTAGAGGATGACCGTAATGTTGGCATCTACTTCGGTCAAAAATTTTGCATTGTTTTTTTTTTAATTTTACATGGTCATTGGTCATATATACTAACTTAGCATTGCTTTTTTATTATTCTTAGCCCTGGATACTAGTCCTTCAGCCTAGTTTATATCTTTGATTTATACAAATGTTACCTTTTCTCCCAGTTCCTACAAAACCCAACCACAGTGCAACAACACAACTTCTTCGAGACACATTTAATTGGAATCGAGTATATCTGATTCCTTCTGCCTTCTTAATCTTTATTCATAGAACACAAAAATTAGAATGCTTAAGAAACACAGTACAAATGTTTACTTAAGCCGACGAGTTATATTGAGAGCCTCTATGAAGCCTCTGAGCCAACTTTGGCACACCTTGAACAAACATTAGAATTTCTTAGAGCGAGGGTCATAGACGTGTTTGAGATGAACTAAATGAGCCGTGCTACTGTTTTATTACTTTTATTTCAAGGTACCTAATTGTGTACCTACTTGCGTACGTACCTACCTATTTTCGTGTAATGAGAAATCTGGAAATATAGGCTGGAACGGTGCGGCTTGGTTCTCCCATTTCACATGATATCATTATTTATTTAATTCTTTGTTGCACACTTACAAAATAACATGTACAAAAGGAGAACTTAATGCTAAAGCATTTTTTGCCAGCCATCCCCACAGTATATAAAATATGGATTATTGATAGATAGATAGAACTCTTTACTGTGCGCACCATAGACAAAAAAAAGTACAGAGAACAAAATAACCTTATGAGCTAGTGCCACAAGTGGCGGCCTTATCGCAAAGAGTGATCTCTTCCAGGCAATCAAGAATAGAAAACACGATAGATGACATAAAAACAGACGGAAGATATTTTTATATCGAGATTTTGAGGTAATCAGTCTTGAGATATATTTAAAGTTTGTCAGTGAATTATAAAAATCCTGCCCAGAATGACGTTATTATATTAGTTACTTGTACTACTTGGGTATAATTGACATACGCACGAGCCGGAACCCATAATTTCACTGTTGTGTTCTCTCATATGATATTGGGTGGTATAACTAGCTGGTAGAGAATCGGAACATAGTAATGTTTACACATTACTGCATGGCGGTAGAATATTTGGTACTGCGGTGATATCTACCTAGACGACCTAGAGAAATCTACCACCAAGTAAAAGTAGTCTTGTCCAGATGCGATCCGCGATGTTATCGACGCATCTGGCAGTACTGATGTATTACAAATCCAACCGAAACTACTATGGAATGCCACTCAATCGCAGATGCATCGTTTCACAACAGAACCAACGAAAGTGACCGCAGACGATGTAAAATTACACTAAAACTGCACTGACGTACCGACAGCAACAAACTATTACGACCATTTTAACGGCAATTTTATGTATTCTATCTAATTGACCGTTTGATAATACAGACGATAGTATTGCTTTGATAATAGTTATGTCTAATGTGATCATACACACTATTTTGAAAGCTTATATTGTGAAATATTTGGTGTTTGGCGTTAAATGCAGGTTTTGGTTATATGAATTGGTTAGTAGGTACTATCTTTAAACTAAATCTTGGCTTTATTAAGAAATTTATGCAAGGTTTCGTGTAATCTCATATACGTAGTACGTATATTACCTATATGTAATGTGCGAATAATGTACCTACATGAGGTAGGTAATCGTTTATTACGCGCGGTAATATAAAGTTCTACTCACCTTTTGGAATGGCTACACTTGCGTAAAAATAAAAACACTATATATTTTATATATATTGTACATTAAATATTGTTGTCTCCATGATGAAGACCATCGGTCGTGGCCGATACTACAGTCGAAGTTTCCAATATAATTAAACGTGATTCAAAACCACGTCAGTTTCCATATTCACACTAATATTGTAAAGGTGAAAGTTTGTGAGTGTGTAAGTGTGTTTGTTAATTTTTCACGTTCAAACGGCTGGACCTGGAATTATAATGAAATTTGTTATGGAGGTGGTTGACACCCTAGATTAACACATGGTTACTTTTATTCATAAAAAATTTAGCGGGTAACACCGCAGGGCGCAGCTAGTTAAATATAATATTAACAGATTTGTAAAAGGAAGTATTTAAATTTCTGTAGACAAAAGATTTATCACGATCGCCCAATACTAAGCTAAAAATATTCTAAGCCATTGCAAAATTTCAAATCAAGAATGCATTTGGAGTCTTTACTACAACCACAATGATAGAAGCACTAAATCGTCCAATTTGCGAGATGGCACCGATTTATTTGCCATATGTGTATGCGCATTATTGGATTGTGGCGTAGAATGTGATGAAAGGGACATATTTCAACAAAAGATCAAACAAATGCGCTAATCAGCTCTGACAATAAAATTTGTTTATAGATTTTTGTTTGTTCTGTCTTTTATGACACATGAAAATCATAATATATTTCTTGCTATTTAATGCTTGAATCGGACATCGAGAAATTTTAAAAAGTTTTCAGAATGTTATCTAGTTAAGGTGTATTGTATTACCCTTATTAATTCTCGTAAGTAGAACATAATATTTTTAGAACTATAAACTGTTTACGTCAGATCCAAGACCTCACTGATCTAAAACTGGAGTGGAGAACTCTCGCGTAACAATTAAAAATGCAGTCAGGATGGAAGACAAGCTCGTAACATCCACAACGCATAAAACATCATCCAACCTTCGTTTCCTTCGAGCAGTGATGCAACTGGTAACCAGCCAATAAATCTGACCCTTTACCTGAATTAAAACATACTAGATGATAGTTCAGATAAGAATGGACGATTAAATAATTCCAATCATGAATTCAGGATACGTTGATGCCCCGTGAATGTTAAATATGACATACAAAATTGGCCTTTAGGGCCTCAATGCACGTGCACGAATTCGTCGAGAGTTCCTTGAAATTATATTGATATTGGTCGATTGCTTATTGGTTTTGAAGCGAGTGTTTCGCGACTATGAATGGAGTTTACGACGCGACAGGTGACCGTTAGCTATGGAGAATATGATAAATAGCACGTTGACACCTACTCAGTTTGCAAGTTGGGTTTGTGAACCACCTGGTAATTTACAATGTAATAGGTATCATTAATATTTATAAATTTACATAATATACAGTAAACAATACAATTATTGAGAGTAATTATAATCGAATGTTTCAAAGTAATGAGCACTAAAGCAGCGATGATTTGGACTTTGTTTTGTTGTCCAAATACTTTTGTAATGATCATGGATATGCATTATATGTTACTATTAGGGTATTATTTTGTTTGTCTCATTACTTTTAAATACAATTATTTACAATAGCAAAATAAATATCGTAGGACATTTTACACAGTGCCATCTAGCCCCAAACTAAGCAAAACTCGTACTATGGGAACCAGATAACTGATAGAACACTTATATAACACTCAGACACCGAACAAAAACAATGCTTTAAAAATGTAAATAAAACTTAAAAACATAATGTAAATAAATAAATGAGAAAAATAAATGTACATTCTTGATATAGTAAAAATACACCACCCACACTTTAAGTAACGGTTTCTGAAAGTTATTACGCATTTTAATCTGCCTACATCTATAAATTGTCTGTATTTAGACAATACAGAAAGTGTCCAACTGTTTCTGAAATTATAAAATGGATGAAACCAGAAGCTACACGTGACTAATATTATGGTTCATGATATCAAAGGGATAATTTCAACAAATGCTGCAATAGTTTGAAATTTTTAGCTTACGTGCCCTGAAAGGCATTGGTATACACTTAAAGTATACGTATTTTAAAAATATAATCATAGCCACAATACATCGACTATCTGGAAATTGTCGAAATAGTGTATACATAGAAGTGAAAATGATCAAGTCTCTACCAGTTCACGGCCGCTCTTAAAATGAGCAGTTGAGAGTTGGAAGAGAAATATAAAATAAAACTTATTCCAGAATAATGATTTCGGGACTACATAAACCACTACTATATCTTAATAATACTTGTACCTACTAGAAATATAAAAAACATCTTTGCGAGAAAATACATACTTATTAACTTATTAGATACGCGATAGGATTGCTTAGATACCTTATGTAACAAAAACCAATCAATACGGCAGCTGACCCCAAACTAGGTAGTGACTGGGGCGCCCTGTGACCATGGTGCAAGATTGCATAGCACTTGAATACAAATATCCTTATTCCTGTATACCTTATACAAATACGTCAATTCTGTAATCCTACTTGTGATTTAAATAAATGTCATGAATTTGCGAAAAGATTTGACACAAAATTAGCAAAATGAAGAAAATAGGTACTAATTTGCGACAACAATGCGGTACAAACGAGATTTTGTGCATATCTTTGCAATAATGTCTCCGCATTGTATCGGACCCTGCGCAGCCTGATTGTGACTCAGACTGATCTTGACAAAACTCTCGGCTTTCGGTTGCGAAAACTGTTACTCAGTGTATTACCAAATATGCGCTACAATACTACATTTTCGTGTAACGTGATGCAAATTTCCATTTGGTGTCATCAGGCAGAAACTGCGCAAGTGCAAGGTCCTTTTAAGATTTTTAGTACAGACTTCGTAGGTTGAAAAATAAAAATAAACTATCATTACTTTTCCATGCCCTTATACCAATAGGTGAAATCGGTATAGTATGTTTCTTTTCTTCTCTTCACTATATAAACAATGGGATTTCCTGCCTGAGTAGGTGTTATGATAGAAAGAATCTGGATGCCTTCAATTTGCGAGTGACTCGGTTTCTTCTAAGCGAGCGTGTTCCATCATCGACTCCGCTTAACATCAGGCGAGATGGCAGTCAAACGCAAGCGCAAGCCAAATTATATCTAATAAAAAGAAACTATGTTCATTATTTTTTTTTTGTATTATACTTTTTGCCCTAAAAAATCCTCCGCATAAAATCTGCATAAATATATTTTCTTTTTAATATCTAGTTTATTTTATAGTTAAAGTTGGCTAAGTGAAATAAAATCTCTCACGTCTATCAATCTATCTATTTTTTTGGTTTAAAACAAGTTCCGAGACGTACAATCGAGAATCGTGAATTTTTAATGACAGATAGGTAATTGTTAAGAAATATTGAACCTAGTAAATATGAAAAGATAAATATATGACAACATCAAAAAAAAAAATTTGACGCGAACAAAAAATTTAGACATGTAAATTTTGTTTCATTAAGACTAGTTTCACCCAGATAATATTAGACAACTACATGTTCATAATAAAATAAGGAATATATAGGAAACAATGCTGTCTAATAATTATTTCTGCTAATTGGGCGCGGTGTTGGCCAACAGTGGTGGTATGCCGTCGGTCAATATATAGTCTAGTTGGTCGAGCGTAACTGTGATATGTTTTATAAAAGGGTATTAATACATTTATCAAAACAGTATTGATACAATTAGCTTGAGCTGCCCGTGAAGGAAAACATCGTGAGGAAACCATACCAGGTAGGGACTTTCTAGTACTCGGATGGCTAGCTGCCACCCAAGTAAAAATCTACCGCCAAGCATCTAACAGTGTGTCCCAACAGCATCACTTCAGAACCAGTTCCATTCCAGGTTAAGTGTACCATCTTCGATCACACCGTCACTTAAGATGGTTCGATTTCCATACAAATAATTTTTTGCCATTTATGGACAAATGGAGCATAATTTTACAGTGAAATCACAGCTACTGGCATTTATTTTGGTCTTTAGTTGCGGTAAATCACAATTGATTGAATAGAACAGTCAGATTATTAGCATAATCTACTTTTTATAAAAAAAATCATAAATCATTCATATATTTGATTATATGCTCATAATCTACTAGGTATAGGTAGGTAAAGTTATTATCCAAATATCAGCTTCATAGGTGTATCACGTTAGGAAAATCGGTCGCAACAACTAAAAATATTAATCACACTAACAGTATTAAACATGACACCTAAAGTTAAAGTTCGGTTACAAATATTTTACGAGACGCATATAACAATGAACATTTATTAGCGAAAAATCATCCAATGGACATTTATTATTGTCGAGGCAATATTATATTGGTTTTCACACATTCTAAACAACTTTAGTCCCACGAAATTTAGCACGGTGCGTGCATGAAGGTTAGTGATAATTTACTTACATGTAGCTGCCCAAATATTTGTGTATGTATACTCGTATAGACGAACGTGTATGTGATATACACCGGTCAAATGCATTAGTAAATCTAGATTTGAGGTTAAATCGCTAAATTATGTCTGACCGGTCTAGGCTAGCTCTTGCGAAATCGTATGTGTAGTACTGCGCCTTTAATAGCCCATGTATGTTACAGCATTTGTATTTAGATAGACATTTTCTTGTTATTTCAAAATCAAACATGCTTCGAAAAATTGCAGGTAATAAATAATAGAAAAGAATTCAACTTACACGAAACATACACCTATATGTATCTACATTATAATATATAAAACTTAAAAAAGTAATAAATAAAATAACAATACAAAAACAACATAGACTAATAGATGTATGGCGTACAACGGTGGCCTTATCGCTTAAAACAATTTCCTAAGTTTAAGCCCTAAGCTCTTAAGTTATTAAGTAATCCCTAAGTTGTTTGTTTTTATTTAAACATTACAATAATTCCCTTTCGGCTTAGCACATACACCCCACGCTCGAAAAATTAAATATCTTTCATATATTTACAGGATTTCCTATTTTTATCGCGCTACGTTTTTCGTTAAATTCATTTAAAAAAATTACAAGAAGTGGTTTTAATAAAAGTTATAAACTAGTCTACACTATTATAAAGAGGAAAGATTTGATTGCTCGTTTGTATTGAATAGGCTCCGAAACTAGTGGACCGATTTCAAAAATTCTTTCACCGTTGGGAAGCAACACTATCTCCGAATGACATAAGCTACTTTTTATTCCTGGATTCCCACGAGAACGGGAACTACGCGGATGAAACCGCGCGGCATCCGCTAGCATCTAATAAAATTGGAAACTCTTAAATCGAAAGCGTTTTAACGTGGTGTGTGCACCGTGTAAACTATACATATTTGTGTTTCTCGTCTTACTCAGCATTAAATGAATATTCTATTAGTGAAAAGTGGTTACAACGGGGCATTATCAAACTACCTTCCGTAGAACGCGTGTGTGGTTATGCAAACTAGCGGCCCGTAAAAAACGAAAGAATAGATGAAAAATAGCAGTAAACAGTTTCATCCTATTTCCTTAAAGTGCCAATAACCGATTGATTCAGGAGCTATTTTACGAAAGTTTATTTTATGGTAATCTAGAGATATCTCTCTAGTATATTTTCTCTTAGAAGTCGTTTTGGTTTTATTCGTATAGGTCCTTTTGTTCTCTGTACTTTTTTCTGTTTATGGTGTGTACAATAAAAAGTTCTATCTATCTGTCTATCGAAAAATATTTCAATTAAACCTAAAATAATTATTTTTAATTTTGTGTAACAATTTTATAACTATATTTATCCGAAACAAATGAGATTCGTTACAAACATTTAATCTGATACAAACTATTACATAAACTGTAACAACTCTGACTATAACAACTTAAAAAAATATCTTAAAATTAATACCACCTCAACAACAGTCACAAATTAAACAATCGAGACGAGAGAAATGTGGTCAGAATGCTAAAAGCATTGCCACGCCTGAAAGCCACCTGTACCAATACATTATTATTGATCTGTAATTTAATTTCATTTAATTATTAACCTGTATTTAATTATTACAGGTTAAATAATTTTACTTTGTTTTGGATTTAAATTTTATTTGTTTCGGGTAAATAAAATTGATTTAAGTTCAATTGATTTTGTATCCTTATTGCAACTAGAACGACTAATAAGCGGAAATTCTATAGAGATTTTACTCCAGACTACCATAAGCTCAGCCAATTTAAATCATATAACGGTACTTGTAAGCCAGGCTAATAGTTACATAGATGAAAACTTAAAGGTCTTTTGTTTATCAACAACCTTTTACTGTCTACCTAGAAGTTAATCTCTTTCAATGTATGCCACTGAGCGTGGTTAGTGATTTTCTCTATTTGGTTTTTGCCAGCTGGTTTAAACTAGCCGTCACAACACAAGACGCCCGACACTACTCGTGATAGTCCAATCTAGAACACGTCTAGAAACCAAGAATTTGTAGAACGTCCTAATACCGATCCGTAAGTGTTGAAAACAGCGAGTTCATGTTTTTGAAATTTTAATATCGTCACAGATAATATTTATAACCAGATAAGAACTCTAATTAGTTGCGAAACCGACTGAAAGTGAGAGGTTTAGGCGCATGTATAATGTATATGCATGATGCATGTCGGACCGTGAGATTAGGTGTTCGCGGCTAAATTTAAGCATCATTATGTTCGTACATGCTCGATATATTCACTGTAGCAATGATGCATCTATTTGCATTGGGATTAGGAATAGTAATGAGCTACATTTACGTCTAAGTTTTCACACAAAAAAAATATTTACTAAAAACTACTTATTTTAGAAATTAAAGCAACAATTTTTTTTTTTTTTTATAGCTGATAGGCTAGCACCATACCACAGCTCACCTGATGTCAAGTGACGGTGTGGTCGAAGATGGTAAAGCACACCTAGCCTGGAATGGAGCTGGCTCTCAAGTGAGGCTGCCGGAACACACCGTTAGATGCTTGGCGACAGATTTTCAACTTGAGGGTGGTAGCTAGCCAGCCGAGTACTAGAAAGTACCCTACCACCATGCTATGGTTTCCTCACGATGTTTTCCTTCACCGGCAGCTCAAGCTTATTGTTGGGGTTTGAACCCACGCCATTCGGCATGCGAAGCGACCGCACTAACCACTGAGCTAGCATCGCTACAATTTTATTATTTCCGATAATTAAAACCTACTCAAATCTGAGCTAAATGGATTATTAATTATATCATACGCTACAATAAAGTTCTTTTTTTATATATATCTAAAAAAAGTAATAAGACGAACGAGACGCTCTCCTGATGGCAAGAGATAATGCATGCCCATAATAATTATTGCAGCGATACACATAACTTTGAGTAACAAAAACAAAGCCCAGGGCATCGTTGCTTTGGATTTCATTAGTTTGAAACATTTGAAAGTTAGTCTCAACAGCCCTGTAATTTCACCCTGTAAGCTAGCTGCAGTACCTACCCTTTAAAGTGGAATACCGTTTAGTTCTATTTATACATATTTTTACCTTCACCGGGACTTAATCGAGCACAACATTATTTGAATTAAGTTTTGTTGATCTACCAAAACGTCGAGATACCTAAATAAACAATTGTACAAAAGTATGTGTTCCAATCGTAAAAGTTTGGTTACATCACACGCTATTTTGTTAAACTTGTGTTATTCGTTTACAAATTAATGTTATCGTGTACAATTTCAATTTTTAACGTTCTAAATGAGTGTAAATTTACTGTGAAAGAAAACTTTGTTATAGAATTGTATGCATCATTGGAAGTGGCTTAGTGGTTTCTGTCAATTATAAAATCAGTAAAATTCAATTGTACAATAGTCAGTCAAAATTAGCTACAATTTTTTTAATAAATTTATGATAGTCTCAATAGCTAGACGCGCATAATATTATTGAACTAGATTATCTCGTCTCTTACAATTTTAGTAGGTATGTCAATCATATTCAAATGTCACTAATTAGAGAAGCATTTCTTAGAAAGAGAAAACTCAAGGCGTTGACCGTCAATTTATCGAAATAAATCAAACGTTAAGTTATGGCTCGCGTCCAATTACTGGGTCAGAATACCGGTTATGGTGCTTCCACTTGGATATTCACGTCTGTTATGCATAATGCATAATTAGGGACTGGCTGACAGGTGAGGCGAGAGGTATGGCTTTTGACAGCTTGAGGAATCTGCCTGAAGGCTTATTTGGCGAAAGGGAAGAGAACGTCTCTCTCCTTGTGAACATTCAATGATGTTGCTGTCGATTTCGTCTAGAAATTACGTTCAGTAGCAGAAAGAGTAGAGGAAAGAAATCATTGAGTAAAAACAGTGACGTATATTAGGGTAGGTCTACGATCCTTATCAAACTACGACAATAATTATAGTTTTATAATGAAATGGGCTGTTCTACACTAATATTATAAATGTGAAAGTTTGAGTTATATAGTTACTTTTTTATAATGCAACGGTTGTACAAATTTGGATGAAATTTGGAATGTGGATGGGTTATACCTTGGATTAACACATATATACATGTATGCTCCTTTTGATCACAGAAAAATTACGTTAAAACTGCGCAGTGTAATACAGTATTATATCTCATAATGTCCAGATTAAAAATAATTAAAAACCTTTTTTTTTAATTCCAGTATATTTTTTTTTTTTTATTGTTGACATGCTAGGTATTTGACCACAGGTCACTAGATGTTAATTGAAGGTGTGGTCGAAGATGGTAAAGCACACCTAGCCTGGAATGGAACTGGCTCTCAAGTGAGGCTGCCGGAACACACCGTTAGATGCTTGGTGGCAGATTTTCAACTCGAGGGTGGTCGCTAGCCAGCCGAGTACTTAAGTACCCTACCACCATGCAAATTATGTCATATACTTCTGTATTGTGACAACTAGTACTTTATTTTATCGTTTTTATTATACTGATGCTTCTCATTTATCCATACACAGGGCATTCTGATAAACGAGAAAGTACTCGTATCTACCTATGCAATAAGTTGAATACCTTTCCATTTTACTATAAAGTAACTTTTTTCTTTCCAGGTGATCCCAGTGGAGTGAATATCCGAACAATTATTATAAATGATTTTAAGAAATAGTCATTTCTATCAGTGTTTGTGTTCAAAGTAATAATAATAAAGCCTAGGTTAACCCTAGGGGGTGTCTATTTTGTGTTTGTATCAATAAACGCGAGTTAAGATGATGACCCTATACAGAACCATAAAAGGGACCAGCACTACTAAGCGGAAGAAACGGGAAAGAAGGTGCGTTTTGTTTTCTTTTTATTAACAGTTTAATTTGGGCCTATAGAAGTTTTAAAATTTTACGATGATGATATTTGATAAGTTTTAGATTGTTATTGTTCTTTATATTTCTAGCAATTATATTTTATATGAGTGTTCGACGTATATATTTAGTTTATTTCCGCTTAACAGTCGTTTCGGTTGCAATAGTGATGAGGATTTAAATTTAACTATTTTGACGACAATTTAAAAAAAACTTATTCAAAAATAAAAAAGTGGTTATAGGCGCGAGAAGAGAATATAAAGATTTGCAGTTATTTTAATGTCTAATCACGAACTAGACAAATTTAAATAGTCTATGTTAAGGATCCGTAAAGAAAAGTGATTAGAGTGGCTGTATTGTTAATTTTTCTACGTAGTTACTTACGTAGACTGTGCCTTAACTTACTATTATTTCATCTGTGTCTGTACTGCGGTGGACATCCGTTATACATATATTTGTAGCGATGAAAACTCAATGGTCAGTACGTTCGCACCATACGTCAAGGAGCGTGTGTTCAAATCCTAACAATAAAATTGAACTGCAGGAGAAGGAAAACATCATGAGGAAACCATAGCATAGTAAGGTAGGGTAGGTATGGTATTTTCTAAGTACTCGGCTGGCTAGCTAACTTCAAGTTGAAAATCTGCTGCCAAGCATTTAACGGTGTATTCCGACAGCCTCACTTGAGAGTCGGTTCCATTATATATATATATATAATTTTTTTTATGTAAAAGTTATGAGACGAACTAGATGCTCTCCTGATGTTAAGAGACAACGCCTGTCCATGACCATTGCAGTGATACACAGAACTTTGAGTAACAAAACGTCGTCCGGGGCATCGCTGCTTTGGCTCTCATTACTTTGAGACTAGATGGTTAGTCCAGTAATTTTGCTAGCTGCAGTACCCTTCAAACCGGAACACAGTAATGTTTGCACACTACTGCTTGGCGGCAGAATATCTGGTACTGCGGTGGTACCTACCTAGACGACCTCCTGCTAAGGAAATCTAGCACCAAGTAAATAATAATATAATTTTGTACACAGCATAAATTAACATTAGGTGAGCTCTGGGTCAAATACCTAGCCTCTTATACATGAAAGTAATAAATACATGTAGCCTTAGCAAGTTTCAATCACGGTAGCGTGAGTATGTGCTGTAGATTTCGTATAATTACGTTGCTTAAGGCTGCGTATACGCACAGTAAGCGCCACCTAACAGTGCTTAAGTGAACGGCATTGCTTGCCTACGTCGATGATCTTCAATACTAAAACTTTGGTGTCGACATTCTCTTTTGCTTAACTTCTACGTTGAGGTTCTAGTTCGAATGACTATTAATAGATGGCGTTTTAGGTAGCTATTCAAGATATGACCGGACCTCTTTCAATTTTACACATTTTTTTTACATTATTTATTTTAATTAATTTATTTACATTAATATAGATACAAAGGCATTCATTTATTATATAAAACTAATAAGTTGATACTGTGAGTCCAATAATTTTAATTGAATATTAATTAATTTGACTTACAAATAAATTTGACATATTTTTTAATTATGTCATCTATGTAGGTAACTGACATTTACTAATTTTTGAAAATAATTGCTAACTTTATGCATGTCGTCGTCACCTATAATTACTGTAACATCTACTTAGTTTTTTTTTGTGTTGATGACCGCTGTGATTGTTGTGATGTAGGTATATATAGTGTTGGTGACCCAAACAAATATATAAATAATTTTTTTGACATTTTTTCTGTGACGACATCTTTAAATTTGCTTTCATAGTAAGATGAAATTCAGGAAACTCGTGATAATAAAATAGGACGATACAGTTTGGGGATGCAGCTGCATACTTTTCTAAGATTTAAAAAATTACACCAATCAATATCTAAAAAGGATAGAAGGACTCGTAACGTTGAGTGAGGACAATGCTATGGTTTCCTCACGATGTTTTCCTACACCGGGAGCTCAAAACTTATTGTTGGAGTCAAAGCCTTTTGATTTGTAATCCGATCCACTCTAACCACTGAAGTATCATCACTATAAACATAAAGCAAGTAAGAAGAAAGAAGTACTGCAATAGTTACAGAAATACAGCCACAAAAAGTAGCTCGGTGACTTGTTTGGTACGGATTCCTAAAACTCTACCATTTAATTGTAAACACAGTAGGGTTATAGCTAACGTGACCATACGTCCCGTTTTGACGGGACCGTCCTTTTATCTGCTACACCCGGTGTCTTCAGGGAAAGCTAATAAAACACAATTAAGGCCGTAGTGTTTAGCCCAGCGCATAAGTCACAGATTGGAATAATCAAAATATTTGGAACTAAAATCGTTCAGTGATAGTTTATCAATACTTCTGTGCAAGCAATCTGAACCATTTCGAACCAAAAATTTTGCATTTTGATATACATATCTATAGTGTTTGCGTAGAACAAACGCGTACCAGTAAAACTATAAGAAATATTATATAAGGGGTATAATCTCTTTCATGAATACACTGTGGACATCTGAAAAATGCGTCGTCAATTCCAAAAAAGAAAGTAGGTTATCGTAAAAATGACCCGTTTTGAACAAACATTAAAATGGTCACATTAGTTATAGCTTTTCTGTAGGTGCACCTTCTTTAGTTTTGGCACAGATTAAATAATAGTATATAGCTTTAGGTAGATTTTCCGCTTGATTACATTTTGTTTTTCACATACAACAGGTTCTCCGAAGTCTAGACGTTGAGGTGACCTAAACATTTTATGATGCTTTTTTACAAAGGTAAAATACATTTATATATAAAACATATAAATGTATTTTGAAATTTAAAGTCATCGTCGATAATTGAATGAAAAGAAACAAAACGATAAACTTAAGTTTTGCTTTTTTTCCAAATTTAAAACGAATATATATAACACATCCTTTTTGTAATGTTTTAAAAAACAATTCACTACATGCTAATATTCTTAGCATAAAAGTAAGTGTTCGCGTTTTGCGTCGACATGAAAAAAGGAAAAACGAAAAGTTAAAAAGTTTCCCATAAAACTCTAAAAGTCGCATTGAAATCGGTTTATTGGTTCGGGAGTTACAAGGGATTTATATATTTTTATCTTTAATTTAATAGTATTTGACTACGAGTAGTATTGATCAAACAGTATTTATTGTAGTTCTTATCTACATGCGATTAAAGGTTACTTTTCTGCAAATTGTAGGCATAGACACAACATGTAAGTGTGTAAATAATCGATTTTAAATGACGCATTAAATTCTTAGTCGAATTATCTCTAATCTACATCCAAAGGTCATCAACACCAAACTGAACTAATCGATCTTTATAGTTCCAGACAGACGGACTGAAGATTGACTCAATTAGACTAAAGTTAATTAGGTTTTTGTGATCAAACTGTTGTTCGACACTTTGGATCATCAATATCTGATCCAAAAATAGGTAATTAGAGGTTGGATACTCTATTGTGTTATGATAGCCTGGAGGTATCTGCTTAGCTGCTTATTCATGAACACTTAGCTACTCAATTTCATTCAAACAAAATAAGTGGCATTTAATATTGCTTGCAACTTTTTTGTATTTACAAGTTGGTTTACGTTTGATCGCCATTTCGCTTGACATGTGTCATTACGGGTTGCAATGGAGCTAGTTTACTTAAAAGAAACCGAACCAGTCGCGACATGGGGGACACCCTGATTTTAACTACATATGGAGAAAAAAGCAGTGCGTTTCTTTGTTTAGTAAAATACGTTTCTATATCACGTCTTCTTTAATTTATCAGGTACTAGACGCGGTGAACTTACGGCGCGGTGCGGTTTGAAGAAGAAAACTATTTTAAATATAATAGATATTTTTCATTTGAATTTCATGCAGCCATAATAGAAATAGAAATTCAGCTACTACTTTTATTATTTCAAAATAGTGTTGTTTTTTTCAGATGTTATAGCTTTTTTCTTAAAAGTAACATACTTGTTACTTTACTAAAAAAGTGCTTTTGAAACGAGCATAACCGTTTATAAGATAACATTTTTTCAAGATCAATTTCTTTATTCTTAATTTATTAGGTTTACGAGTTACGTTTGCGTGCTTCCGAGTGGTCGAACGGTAGCTCCTATTTTAATCCTTATTTCTTTAGGATTAGAGAATATCGTATGGCCTACTATTAATTTGATTATATGAGTCGTGTCACCTAAACGCGGAACATATCAGCGCTCAGTAAACCCGGAACCCACACTTCTGGCAAAGCTGTCTATCGGAGTATTAAACAAAACGAGATCATTTCCACTGTTAATAACATAATCAAGATCTGGCAAAGTTCAAGGCAGCACAAGCTAAAGATTAATTGCCTTTAGGCTATAATTAATTGAGTCAAATGAGTATACGAAACTGATTATTTGTAAATATATTTTGTGACCTTTGGTTGTATAGTGACACGGCTAGAATATATAATTTGTACATGGGCGTGGACAATTTATTATTATTATTATTATCTTCGACCACACCTTCACTTAACATCAGTGTGGTCAAACACATAGGCTGACAACCATAAAAAAAATACTGGGTAAAAAACTCGGTACTCAAACGATTCCAAATTTTTCCCTAGAAAGTGATTCGCTATTTTCCAGACAGATAATATAATCTCTTCTGCTGTAGGTCGTCTAAGTTCCATCACCGCAGTGTCTGATCTTGTGCCGCCAAGCACAGTAGTGTTTGCACATTACTGTGTACCGGTTTAAAGGATATTGCAGGTTGTGAAATTACAGTGCTATTGAGATAAACCGTCAAAGTTATGAGCGACACCCTGGACTTTGTTTTGTTACTCAAAGTTTCTAAGTACAACTGCTAGATTCATGGACAAGCGTTATCTCTTACCAAACCGTTTCGTTCGTCTCAATCCATTTATATGAAAAAAAATCTACAGTTAGTTTGAATAGACCGAGTGGCAAGAATTAATAATAAATATTGTGTAGGTACGTCGTAGACAGTTTTTAGAAATTATTTTTTTAATGACAAACAAAAAACATATTGGGAAAATTGGGTTTTACATTTACAAGGCGCCAAAGTAGACGCCAGCATTCTGATCACCCGAAGCCACCTAAACGTATTAAATATATTTGTATAACAATGATATTATGTATATTAAAAACATATAAATTGCCTATCAAAATAAATTATGTGACGTGTGCGGAATGAAAATCACGAATTACATAAGCTTCAAAAAATGTTCTCATGGCGAGGTGCTCCACTCATTAACCATTCAATATGTCACTGGGTGACATCATTCGGTTCTTCTCGCCAGTAAATTCGGAAACTGGATAAGCCATGCAGTAACTGTGATTATCAAAATTAACATGCTTTAGTACTCAAACAAGATATTTTATGAAGCTTTTTAGCATTCAATCGTATCCCCGGGTACATCGCTCTGACAGCCCCATTGGCTCATTAGTAGTATATCTGCCTTGAGAGCTGTGGGCGTGGGTTCAATTCCCACTCAGAGCAAACATTTTGTTAATAAACAAATGTTTGTTCTGTGTCTGGGTGTGCTGTATGTATTATAAGTAAGTATTTACAAAAAAAAAGTATTTATGTATTCTATCAGTTATCTGACTTCCATTACACAAGCTCTGCTTAGTTTGGGGCCAGATGGCGCTGTGTGTATAGTCCTACGATATTTTATTATTTTTTATTTTTATCGCGTTACATTGAAATGAACCTATAGTGTATGGTCCCTAGACATGGACTAGACACAGCTGCCGGTTATTTTAAAAACTCTTATTAGGTTCGCATTTAACTACATCCTACCTCGTGGTTTAGGACGGAGCACGCTCCCCTAAAAGGAACGTGTCTACTCTGGATTTGAAGACACCTACATTAAGAGGAACACAGACTGCTTACTACCATTTACCATCCCTGCCAAAGCTCCAATACTGCTTTGGGTATAGTTTCCAGATATTATTTAATGATTTTACAATACGAGAATGATGACCCGTCCTTTTTCGCAACAAAGGACTACAATAACCCACCTACAATACCTTTCACGAAAACTACAAAATTAAGTACTATATTATTACACTGTCACATAGCATTCGCATTTATATATCTATTTGTTTCACAATGAAACACGTGAACCAATCTTGATAAAACTTCGCATGGAAAAAAATACATTAAGAGGCACACGAGAGAAGTATACTGGTGCAGTGCTGTCCTTCCGAAAAAGACGGTAAAATTGTAAAATAGCGGAAAGCTAAAAGCTGCTTACAAGATAGAAATGTTTTATAATTACATAATCGCAATATCAAATTATATCATTCCCAACTGGCTGCGGAACTTTGTTGCCAATAGGTATTGTTTTCTATATACATATATTATAACTTATACGTTTGACCGCCATCCCGCCTTGATGTTAAGCGAAGATGCGGTCTACGATGGAGCACGCTTGCCTAGAAGAAACCGCATTTAATACCGCCAGGAGCGCAGATCCATTTTTAATATATTTAAATATCGAACAATAGACAAAAATTAGTTCGCAAATTGCCATCAGCATTCTAAATCGCAAAACAAAAGAAAGCACATTTATTGCTTAAAAAGGAAACGACATAACTTCATGTCACTAATGAACGTAAAATATAGCTTGTACTGTAATACACTGATTTATTTCAAATACAATAAAACCAGTTGCCCTCTGCATGTAAACATCCAAATTACAAACTCAGAGCAATTGTCGTGATTTTCGATTCGAAACACACAAAAGGACAATGATAGAGGTCACAAAAAATCACGTTTTGGGTGAGTCAAGTGACTCACCCACACTTGACCCGGGGAGAGGTTTTGAACTTGGGTATTGACATAAAATGATGTAAAAATACTGTTATTGAGATGCAATCCCAGTTTATATTTTTGAGGTAAGAAAGTTTTAGGCGGTTAAGTGTATAAGTTAAGCATAACGCGATTTTAGAATAAACAAGTCTTTCAATCAGTTCATCTTAAGGACAAACTAGTTTAGACTTGCCTGAATATTGGCTCTATCACTATAGAATAACAGCATTGAACATTAACAGAATTGAACAACATAGTGATAATTATGATGTTGATGAACATATCTTTTATAAATTTAGTTGAGTTGTTTTTTATTAATGCTTTATAAATAAATGACTTTCGTATATCAAGTTGTCATGAAAAAACCCAAATTAAGGCTGCGACAAGGCAAATAATATGTGTTGTGTTTTGATTTTTTTAAATGTTTACTACCTTATTTTCATTGATTTTATAATGTGCTATTTATGGACAGATTCCACAAAAACCCTTTTTTGCTTCAAATTGTTATAATATATTTTTAGACATAAATTAAATACTAACTCATGTCATTTAACTAAACCAAGTTTATAAACAAGTTAAGACACAGATCAAACAAAATTGCCATTTGAACACTTATTCTATTTATAATTTTATTTTCTGTAGTACCAATTAAATGCCATTGTATTAGCTAATCAGATCAGTCCAAATCTGTTTATCCAGCTCCCGACACGAGCTTTCCTAAATATGTATATGTATTATTTTCTTACTATTTATTAAACCCTACTGCCTATGTCATATTAACGTGGGCGAGCCATATTAGAGTGTGTAGAATTTGACGGGATTGTCTTAAATGACCGTTTCATGCGAATGTTAGTGTTTTACGGAGACACCCACGCAGTGACAATGGCCCTAGTTACTAGTTATGACTTGGATTGTGAAATGGCTTTATTAGAGTGTAGGTAGGTACTAAATGTTTTGTTGTGGCTTGAAAGAGAATTCGCTACTAAAACACTGTCTAAATGCATCGAGTATTCATTTTAATTTTTTGTTGATTGATACTAAATTATCTGTTTATACTGGTATTATGTAGGCTTGAGTTACCGGTGAAGGAAACCATAGCGTGGTGATAGAGTACTTTATAGTACTCGACTGGGTAGCTTGGACAATTTGTCGCATCATACGGCGTGTTCCGGCAGCATCTCTTTAGAGACAGTCCCATCGCAGGCTGTTTAAACATTATTGTGTTCCAGTTTCAAGGGTACTGCGGCTAGCAAAATTACAGGGCTGTTGAGACTAACCATCTAATGCGCGCCAAAGCGGCGATGCCCTGGACTTTGTTTTGTTACCCAAAGCTCTGTGTATTGCTGCAATGCTCATGTCATTGTATTAGCTTATGTGAAAATCTGTCGCTAATTATCTTACGGTGTGTTCCAGGTTAGGTGTGCTTTACAATCTTCGACCACACCGTCACTTAACATCAGGCGGGCTGTCAGACACCTAGCCTGTCAACAACAACAAAAAATTTACAATATTTATACTGTATCTTCTACGAGCTCTATCTATAAATCTTTAAAGACAACTAAAACTTCATCAATCATGTGTTCTGTATGAACAATAATGTTGGTTGTTATTTCGTTGTTACTAAATGCTTAGTTAGTTATTATGAGTGTATTCGACCAGTAGGTATTAAGGTTGCAGGTACTAACATGCCTTTGTCCAAGCCCACTCCTTGACCACGATTTCAAATAATTTCCTTATTTTGTTTTGTAACGTGTCACGTTCTATTATGGTTGTAGTATTCATGTTCAGTGCTTTCAACGGCTTTTAGCAACATGAAGTGCTTTGAAAATGTTTCTATTCACTATATTAAAGTAATATCTTTACCAATCTATAAATCTTATTTATGGCATGGTATTCTTTATTTAATTTGGGATTAGAAATAAGCTAAAGCTAAATTACAAAGCCTAGGATATCGACGCAAAGTTGCTAGTTTATCGGATTAACTTCGAAGAGTGCGCTTCACAACTACATAGTCTAAGTTATTCCATTATTCTATCAAACAGCCAGAATCTCAAGCAACATTGTTTCATTGTCATGTCCCAAAAACTCGAACGAAACCATTTAATTCCACGTTCATTGTGCGGACTGCAAGGCAGTGGAATGCGTTGCCTGAGTGGGTGTTCCCCGTTGGATACAATCTGAGTATCTTCAAGTCGAGGATGAATCAGTATCTTCTAGGCAAGCGTGGTCGTAGACACTTGTATGACGTAAGTAAGTTCTTGATGCTTAATTGTCGTAACGGTATACAAATTCAATTAAAAGATATTTGTTTCTAGAGCTATTTCTTTAGCTATAAGTCAGATAAAAACTTAAATATTTTATAATGTATATTATGTATAAGTTATTTTACAACTTACTAGCGACCCACCCTGACTTCGCACGAATGCATTTTTTTTTATGGTAGATAGGCTTGCGTTTGACCGCCATCCCGCCTGATGTTAAGTGAAGATGCAGTTTATGGTGGAGCACAATTTATCATTTTATTCATAACAATATGTTACATAATATCATAGTTAGTTGGTAATTATTTTTAAGTAAAATAATTAAAACTTTACCAGCATTATGGACACTTTTGCACCGGGTACAGTATAATTAATATATTATACAATACGATAAAAATTAACATTAGTTAAATTTAACGAATAAATAGATATATCGTAGGTGGTAGATCTCCTTAGCAGGAGGTTGTCTAGGTAGGTACCACCGTAGTACCTACCAGATATTCTGCCGCCAAGAAGTAGTAATTATAATTATTATAATTTTTTATAATAATAGCGAAATTACAGAGCTCTTGAGATTAATCACCGAATGATTCAAAGTAATGAGCGCCGAAGCAGTGATTCCCTGGACTTTTTTGCTACTCACTCAAAGTCTTGGGTACCGTTGCAATGGTCATGAACAGGCGTTATCTCTTACCATCAGGAGAGCGTCTCGTTTGTTTTATTACTTTCAAGAAAAAAAAAATGTACATATTATAAAGTATCATGACAAAAATATCGATTATTCCAATTTTTTAATACAACATGTTTTCGATCAGCGCATGGACGCAAGGGACCCACAGGACAGACTGCACAAAATAAATAAAAACTTCAGATGCGGATGCATTTGGGTGCGAATACCTAGGTAGCCGGCATTCTGACACCAACGTCCTTTCCAAGGCTGCTCCCACACTGTTTCACAAATTTAGCCTTTACGGATTGTTCACACTACGCTAGATATAACTTTATATTTTACCTTATTTCGAATTGTACCATCCGGCTCAACCTGCAAAATTTGCTGACTGATTAAATACATAAATCTTTATGTTCAAACAACTTACAAAATTTACAAACCACGCGTTGCGTATGATGAAAGTGGAATGAAACTGATTTGTTCGAGTTTTTAGAACATTGATAATAAAACGGCGATGCTTCTGACGGTCCGTGATGGTGACGGTGGTGAATATGAGCAGTGTGGCATCACATCAGAAGCGCACTCTCCAAAATACATCCAAAAGAAAAAAATAATCGTAGAACATTACACACAGCGCCATCTGACCCCAAACTAAGCAAAGCTTGTACTATGGAAGTAGAAAACTGATCGACTAGCAACTTTGCGTCGGTGTTCGAGGCTCCTCGCCTGCCGCCGTCCCAGAACTTTTCTATAATATTGACTGTTGCGAGATAGACATGAGCAACACAAGGCTAATGGAACTATGATGAGACATAGTATAACGCAGTCTGAAGAGTCCTTTTGGCCAAACGACGGGTTGTAGGAGTACCAGCTATTACTTCACTATTAGCAGACCTTAAACATCTCTCTTTGGAACCAATATGGCATCGCAGCATGACGTGGACGCGGTTTTAAAAACGGTAATTTTGAGGTTTTTGACGTTTTGTTTAACTTTCGTGTTTTGAGGGAATTTATAACATTATTTTATCTTGGAGCCGGTTCTTTGTAACAAGATACAAGAACATTTCTAAACGGTTCTGAAAACGACCTGATGACTGTATGCCAATTTTTTATAAAATCTCGCTATAGATCACGTGGAAAGCAATTATAATTTGTTATGCTGAAAAAAAGAAAACCCTTTTTCTTTTAAGTTTAGAATTTAAAAAAAAAACAAACAACTATATACTGTTAATTAAAAGTCTAAAAAGTTTAAAAGTATATAATCATCATCAAAAGATTTCATTCTAGCAAGGTTCGGCAAAACTAGATAGCAATAGATAGTCGCGGGTAGCACTGAAAATCGCATAGCATTCCAACATAGTTGCGAGATCGAAACAATTTCTCCGCAAGAAACTAACAAACAGACCAATACTTAGAACAAAACATTCGTTTTAAAATGCCTAACGAGATCAAGGTCCCTTAACACCAGAATTGTTTTATTATCAACATGTAACTAATTTTTAATTGGCTACTGTTATCTTATATGATAATTGGACAATAGCTTTGTAGATTAAAGAGGTAAGTGAGAATATATGTTTTTAAAAAGGACTAGTCCTTTATTTATGTGACATGTTTTAAATAAATGCATGGAAAGGCTTTATGTTTGGCCTTCCTAACCGTGGGCGTCGCTTCAAATAGATTTATACTTTTGTAATACAGCAGTATTTAGTAAAATGAATCATTGCATTTTCTCGGGATAGTATAACTAGTTCATTATACTGTTTTGTCCACATTATTTAAAAAAAAAGTCTATGCTTTTTACAACTCAACTAAATAATTTCAACATCGCTTGAATTTTAGGTAAAGTAGTCAAGATTGCATAGTGATATGATTGTGTAAGGAAAAATATATTTAACGATTTATTTGTCTACAATAACATTCAATTCCTCACAAATCTTGATTTTAAATGTTAAGCGAAAAATTTATTGTTTTAACATTGAAACCCAAACTTAGTATTTATTTCTCATATAATTTCAGCCAAAAAGAAAGAGAAGGAAAACACAAATAATAATTATTCTTCTAAGTCTGCGTGCTTCATCTTCGACCGCATCGTCACTTACCATCAGGTGAGTTGGTAGTCAAAGGCGGACTTAACAGTATTAAAATAATCTGTGTCAAAAAACTCGAAGACCCTTCAAAAAGGTCAAGACACCTAAGGGACATGTTTTTTACCTGCACAAAAATATAACACTGACATTTTTGTACTCATCTTTTCGCCCGTTTTGAGCAAAAACCCATAAATGCACCTTGGTAAATTTGATCTTGGTGAACTTGTCTCTAAACAGGAATTTGAATTTATCTTCTTAATTTTTTGTTACTCGCAAACTGGTCTAAGTGACAAACGTCTTCCTAACATTTAGTAAAAGGGTGGCAATATTATACAATACAATTAAAAAAAAACTTTTTTTTTCTATTCCAAATATATAACTAATTATAAGAGTAATACACAACACATAAACCATAATTCAGTAATATTTTGCACTACCGTGCCAAATGTGCATTTGACTCGCCTTACTTATAAACTGGCAGGTAAGTGACCTATTATTTTAAATTAGTCACAAATATGGTTCGATCTTAGTAACCAGAGGCACTATCTGACTAACAGAACACCTGCAAAATATCACGCATTGCCTTTCTTACATCATTTTACAATTACGTCCTAAAAGTGCAGGAAATGCGTCATTATAAAAATATTTACAAACAGCCATCGATGTTACAAAATCCTAAAATCACGCCCACTATATAAGGAAAACCAAACTAAAGTTTGGGAACATATCTACAGATGCGCCAAACCGCAAAGTGTTAGGTGGTTTTTGTGCTCTCTCGAAGCTTTCCAATGACAACATTAATTTGCAGCAAAATTGAAAATGTTTAAATTAATATAATAATGTACAATAATAATGTATCTCATTTTTATGGAAATAAGCCGGGTGACATACGGAGCGCATGGACAAAAAGCGTTTGCATGATGGTCTATGCTACATATATTAACTAGCGACCCGCCCTGGCGTCGTACCGGTGCAATGTAGATACTAATATTAAGCTAAATTTTTTAGATGCCGTCACGTATTTTGAAGTGAAAACTTTTATAGGATTCTAATTAAAAATATCTAAGATTTTTTGGTAGAGGCAACACTTATGTGCTCGCGTATCTAACATGCTAATGTGACGTGTTTTAAGTTTTACCTTAAATCATTTAATGCTTATTTCTCTCATGTAATTTTTCTACATCGCTAGTGTATAACCAGCTTATATAAAAGGGGTAAAATATCCTTGTATCGCTAAACAAATGCAAATGATGCCAAATTTAATAACACTAATTTGTTTCCCATTCAAATTACACCAAAAAATGATGACCGTTACTTTAATGACATCGAAACAATATGATGCTGAAAATATAATCTTCGAAGAGGAATTTGATTACTCAAAGTTTTAACTTTGTTCATAATATTAACTTTTACAAATGGATTTGTAACGCTGAGGTTTCATCTTAACTGAAATTTTCGAGCTTATGTACAGTATAATATTTTACAGTATAAAACCCATTTTAACGTTTGAAGTATAGTTTTGAATACATTTTGCAACTGGTTAATGTTCGGGTAAGTTGTCTTCACATTGTCACATGATACACGATAATTTTGATAATTTATAATGAGAGATGGAGTGAATGTCGTTGCATATTTTTGAGCGCGAAAATAACTCAACATTTAATAATAATTGATTTCCTTGTTTTGAAATTGTTCTTGCCGTTATGAACAAAACGGTTTTTTAATTAAAATTACAAAAATAACTTTGTACTTCGTGTGTGTCATTATAGGACTAAATAAGTTTTTTTTTTAAATTATGGCAAAGATTATTATAAGAGGTCTTGAAAAGCTATAGATACACAGAAAAATAGAACTTCATTCATTTTCTTAAAGATCAATGACATTTCTATGGAACAACAAATTTTTTGTCGCAATTATAGAGCCGTCTTATAGTCAAAGTTGAACGCATTGATGAGTAGATCAGTATCCCATGGTATAACAATGAGCAGGATCGCTATAATGGGAAGATCTATATTGAAATGAGACGACCATTTGGATCGATATCTACTTTTTATTATCTCAGACGGAAGGCGTGGTATCAAATCCCAACAATGAGCTCGAGCTGTCGATGAAGGAACACTTTGAGTATAATATGATCTATGTATATTTGTGATTTTTGTCTTTTCTCTGGTAAATTGCATCACAATCGTCCCTTTAATTAAATCAAATCAAATAATTTAATAAATCAAAAATGGACAATATTTACCTTAATTCTAAGGGTACGTACCTATTTTTATCTGTGAATGGAAATATATGATAAATGAGTTATAAACTTTGAAAAACTAGAGAACCTACAGAAATAAAACTAACTGGTAATATATTACGTAAGTACTGTTTAAGAGACAACGCGACTTTCTAACATCCTATGTCGTTATGGCATACCTGTCATATTTTGTGATACGCATTGTAAAAGTAAATACCATGGTGCCAACGTAATTAACCCATCAAAATGTAGGTAAAGTCAAGTGTTTACGTAACTATTGGCTATTCAACTATTCATCTCCATTTATAAAAAAAAAAAGATGTTTCGAAGACGTAAATGCACAATAGTCATATTTTTTTTATAATTGCTCTTGGCAGATTAATATAATTAAAGAAAAATCTAAAATTGGTTAGAGATTAATGTCACAAATTCTTAGCAGCTTTTAAATCAAATATTATAGATTATTAGTGGCTTTAATAATAGTCGTTTTAACAACACAATAGGTAAAGTCCATAAATAACTAAATTACATTTTGTTCAATCAATTAAAATTGGTTATGTTTGACAGCACAAAATATTAGTAAACCATTGCACTTGCCTATTAAAGTTTACTTATAAATAAGTAGGTATAAGAAACTAATAAAACACATCATTCAAATATCTGAATTGAATAATTTGAAACTGTTTTTTTATTAAAAATCTAAAATTAATGAGGCGAACGAATCGCTCTCCTGATGGTAAGAGATAACGCCTGTCTACTGACCAGTGCAGCGGTGCACATAACTTTAAGTAACAAAACAAAGTCTAGAGCATCGATGCTTTGGCGCTCATTACTTCAAGACATTCGATGGTTAGTCTCAACAGCCCTGTAATTTCTCTAGCTGCAGTACCCTTCAAATCGGAACACAGTAATATTTACACACTACTGCTTGGCGGCAAAAAAACTAATACTGCGATGGTATCTACCTAGACGACCTGCTAAAGGAGATCTACCACAAAACAAAAAATGTAAAGTGATAATAATATTATGTTATCTTTTAGTAAGATAAAAGGTTAAGGATTCGAGCCTTAGTTAGAATAATAACTTATAATTTGTTTACGTATGTATAATTGTATATAAGTTACTGTGTATAAGTAAAACAAAAAAAAAACATATGTACAATTTGATTGTTAAACACTTAAACTAGAACTACTTAAAATTATTTATTTAACAGCTAGTTAATACAAAAGAACTTTATTTTAAAATCTTTTTAGGTTATAGCCACAAAAACAGTAGCTGGCAGCATTGCATCGGGGATCGAAAAGTTTAAAAAAAATTTATGATATGGAGAAAATAATCCATTTTACAAAGCTTTTAATCCACTCTATATGTAAGAAAGCAAAATCGAAAAGAGATTTTTGTTTAAAAAAAACTTTAAGACGACTTATTTCTATAGATATCACTGAGCTTTCATTGCTATGTTAAGCAACCGACAACGTTTTCAACTCATTCGGCCATTCAAGTGACATGTAGAGAGCTTCTGAAAAGAGGTTAGCGATAAAAGTAAGTAGATGTTTTACTTAACTTTGCCTTGTATTGAGATAAATGAATAGAACTTAGTAAGTTAACTTGTTTTGTCTTTGTTTTCATTTCAATGGATGTCTCTGTCTCCATTCTATCTATAATCAATACTTTTTTATTGACTAAAACGACTGACGTAAGACAGTTGACCTACTATATACAACAGTGGATTATGATGATGATTGATATAAAAATACATGTAATCCATACCACTTAATCTACTAATACCTAGTATGTGTAATGTTACTACTAGTTTTGTCAGCCTTTTTTAGGTTCCAGGGCGAAATATTTTAAGATACCGGTTGTATTGGGGTACAACCAGGTTATGTAGGGTTGTACCGACTAAAACTCCTCGGTGGTCTGCTTCTGTACCAGACGGAGGGCACCGGGATCTCCAAAGGAACGCACCGGTACCCGCTTTTGGCATCGTTTCAGGAAATGTTACGTGCATTTCTTGTTCCTTTCTCTACAACGACGCGGACCACGCTGCGCCGCTGTCTTTCCGTTGAATATACATATAGATATATACAATAAGTTTGAGGCTAGTTGACGTTGTATGAATAGTCGATTTTTAAGTATGAATAGTCGATTTTTAGGGTTCCGTACCCAAAGGGTAAAACGGGACTTTATGACTAAGACTCCGCTGTGCGTCCGTCTGTCTGTTCATCTGTCACCAGGCTGTATCTCATGAACCGTGATAGTGAGACAGTTGACATTTTCTCAGATGATGTATTTCTGTTTCCGCTATAACAAAAAATACTAAAAATATTTCCATACAACAAACGTGATTTTTTTGCCTTTTTTATAGATAATGGTACGGACTCCTTCGTGCGCGACTCCAACTCGCACTTGGACGGTTTTTTTTACTAAAACGATCGCACGTCACTTATGTAGCACATATCTCATAGACAGAAACTTAAGATCTACTAACTCGTGTAAGTTTTCATACAGACCCATATCTCTCGTAGAGAAAAAATTAGATTAAGCTTTCATATATCTGTGTAATAAGATCACGTCTGATGACCGTCACACCTTATATTAGGCCGAGTATCAAATCACTGCCACAGTATAGTCAAAGGTGACTAGAGTTTCAAGTTTTTGATCAATAGAAGTTGAAATAAACATTTAGGCAGTTAATTCCATATACCTAAATGAGGATTTTAAAACAAAGGCGTGTGTATAAAACAGCTAATCATTCTGCGTGATAGGTCTTTGAATAACTTGAGATAGGTAAAGTTTTTCATGATGGAATAAAACATTTTTGACTAATCAATTTTGCATTGTGTCACAATGAAATTTTTAATTTGTTCACTAAATAAAATGTTTTATTTTTTATGATTGAAGCAGAGCAAAGTTTCTTTACGAACTTATAACTGAACAAAGTGAGTGTTTGGATAATTTTATTTAATACCAAACATATCATATTTGCATAATAAGTTTTGGTTCAATGAATAATTGGGCCTATTTTGATCTTTAATATAGTACCGACTTTGTTTTTTGTAGTTTCTTTTTTATAATACTTATATACGGGATATCCTGACGTAAAATCTGAAATAGTAAGCAATTAAAAATTCGTCAAATCTGTATAAAAAATATAAAGATATGGATGTGGACATTGTGGATGTTGTGATGGGTACAGTAAAACAGTTACCTATGAAGAGTTCCTTTCTCACTTCAGTGTCAGTGGCAGAGTGGTAGCCAACCGATGAAAAATATTTCCTACAGTAAATAATTTTATATAAAACCCAAAATTAAATATTAATTTAGGTTTTGCATCTAGATGTAAGATTTAAATAGTACGGCCCCATGTTTGATGATATACAATGACATAACGAAAAAATACCCTCTAGTTGAAAACTGTCGCCAAGCACTTAACGGTGTGTTCTGGCGGCCTCACTTGAGAGCCAGTTTTATTCCAGGCTAGTGTGTTCACCATTTTCGACCACACTATCAATAAAAGCTAAATAGCCCAGTATTTTTTTATAAGTTTCGTATTTAGATTTTTTCTCTAATAAATAGCTACCATGCGATATCTTCTTGTAAATACGTTCAATTCAAAATTAATTTGTTTTTATTATGCTAGTGTCCTATTCAAGCAAAGACCTACCGCGTGTCGTTCTATCCGTTTTCTTAAGCATCTCTATTCCAGGGCGTTTGTCCGACTGCACAATAGTCTGTGTCGCGACATTGTCCAAAATAGTAATAAATTAAATAGAATACTCGTGAATAAATCGCCTTTATTTATACTGCGGTAAGGCTGACAGATTGCTGGCCGATGAACACATCATGTAATGCATACTGGAAGGCCCAGGGGGTCTCAAATGGACGTTATAATAGACCGACTAAGGATTCACCTACTTTTGTTTTGATCCAAGAAGTTTAGTTACCATTGTACACTTGTCGTAGTAGATAAAGATGAAAGTGAAGGAAAAAAATAAATGTTTCTGATGTATGTAATTTTTAATTTATAATTGTTAAAATATTATTACCTGACATTGCAACTGATAATAAGTATAAGTGGTTGTTGTGTCGTTCTTATTATAATAATAAATAAATAAATAAATTGCACGTTCCAAAGCTTTTTTCGATACTTTAATAATTTTCTAACGTTTTTTTTACTATTACAACAAAAATGACATCATTTTATGGTTGATATTCCAAGAACTCGAAATGGTTTGATCCCACTTTTTTCTGCAAACCGGGAAACAGTAGAATGCGCTGTGAGTAGGTCATTTCCGATGGATAAAATCTGAGTGTTTTCAAGTTGTCAGTGAATCAGATTCTTCTAGACAAGCGTGCTCCATCGTAGACCCAATTTCGTCTAATCAGGCGTGATGGCAGTCAAACGCAAGACATAGTAATAAAATGAAATAAATGTTTATATCCAAAAAAATAATTAATTAAAAAAAAATAAGCCATGTAAAAATTTTTAAATTCGTATCGACAGTCAAAATTTATTCGTACAGGACTGGGTGTGAAGCCACACCTCAAGATTGATAGCTAATCCTTCTTTCAATGGGCTTATTCAGTCAGCACGGTAACTGTGGATCGAGGTAAATAAAATAAATAAATAAATAAATATCGTAGGACTATACACACAGCGCCATCTGGCCCCAAACTAAGCAAAGCTTGTACTATGGGAGTCAGATAACTGATAGAATACTTAAATACTTTTTTTTTGTAAATGCATACTTATAATACATACAGTACACCCAGGTGGCTGATAGCTAACGATGTTTTCGTTCATCAGGTTTTTTAAAGAAAATGGTGTCACATATCCCACTAATATTATAAATATGAAAGTTGGATGGATGTACGGATGGAAGTTTGTTACTCTTTCAAGCAAAAACAAATTTGGATGAAATTTGGTATGGAGGTAGCTGAGACACTGGATTAACATTTAGACTACTTTTTATCCCGAAAACATGTAGCGGGTAGCACCGCGGGGCACAGTTAGTAATAAAATATTTTATAAACTAGTTCTCTTCCTGGAACTGTGACTTTAAACTTGTACCTACATATATCTTTATCGATTTGGCTCACATTTTAATTATTGTCCAAAGAACATGATTATATACGTACACAATACACATGTCATAATTAGTTTATACAAATGTTGATATTATGTCTAAACATAACGTCCAAAATTTTTTTTATCACTCTGTAACAATGCTTATAAATTTACTATGGACAAATCATGTCCATTAAAATCTTACTTTACCCTACTTTTTACAATCATATTTCAACATATCGACAGTATTTTTTTGTACTACGATGTGGCAAACTTTTCAATTTATTTGGCTCGATAAAAATTGTTTAGTGGCTGGCATTGAATGTATTTCGAGGCGTCGTAGCTTTTACTTGGCGTTAAGTATCTTTTGTATGCATCATATAAAACACGTTAATGTTTTGTTTATATTCTAGAAAGGATACAGTAAGCTTGCTACGCGCCGTGATTATGGTCTTTTTTTTGCGTGATATTCTAAGTAAAAAATATCAAAGTATTACTTACAAGTATCCATTGCTTGTCTTCAAGTATAAAACTGAAAGCAAATTGCAGTTTCTCTCCTTTCCATTTACAATTTTTAATAACTGATTGCTTCAGGCGTTAATTTGCGAAAGGAATCTTCAGTGTATTTCCGCTTCTAAGTCGTTTTGATTACAACAAGGATGAGGATTGAACTAAACCTTAAATAATGGTTAATGTTATTGATATGTAATGTTCAACGAATAAATTAGTGTACAATTTTTTTTTTTTTCATTTTTTGGAGTTGTATCTTTAGGACCCTGGTGAGCAAAGAAAACATTAAATACCAAAGTTTTCAACAAGTTTTGACATCAAATTATATGTAACAATGCATTAATAAAAATGTAGCTAGTACGTACCTACTAGATGACCCGCTCTAAAGATTCGTTTCGTTTTGATGAAATGCAAAACAGTAAATAAATCTTGTAACACCACAAAAAAAAATCTTTGAGGTAATCAAAAAGTAATAAAGTAAAAAAATATGACGTATGCTATAAGTTTTTTATTATTTATACCCGTACCAAAACCACGTCAGCCCCATATTATGTTGTTGCAAGACAGACGAATAAACAAACCAAGAAGCACCAATTGCATTTATAAGATTAGCAGAAATACCAAACTGTAAGCACTGAATGTCCAGACCACCGAACAAATATCCATTGTCCATCAGCCCCTATGAATGGTTTATGGAAAAGAGTGCGAGTGACAACGCAATGCGGCGCGTGCGCGCTATTGTATGCCGTCGTCCTTATTCAGCTGCCCAGGGGTGCGTATGCGCAAAGTACGGGAATATCTGTGATACAAGTGAGCGTTTCAGCTTAAAATGTAAGAGTATTTTCAATGTAAGTTATGTGGACTTTACAAATAAAATATCAATCGATTCTAAAATTATACTTATTAGAGTACGTTATACATACCTATACTTTTTTTTAAAATATGAAATAGTTTTGCGTTTAAACATTAGCTCACCTGATAGCTTAGTGGTTTGCGTTCACACACCGAAAGCGTGAGTTCAAACAATGAGCTTGAGCTGTCGGTGAAATGAAATAACGTGAGGAAACCATAACATGGGGTAGGATACTCTTTAGTAGGTACTTAACTGGCTAGCTGCCGCCTTCTAGTTATCAATCTGCCAATCATCTAACAGTGTGTTCCGGCAGCCTCACTTAAGAGCCAGCCCCTATTCTAGGGTAGGTGTATTTATCTTCTTAATATCAGGAAAGTTGTGGTCAAACATTTTTTTTTGTAATCTTAATGAGACGAACGATACGCTTTCCTGATGGAAAGAGATAACGCATATCCATATCCATATCCATAGATATTGCATTAATACACAGAACTTTGAGTTGCAGAACAAAGTCCGGGGTATTGTTGCTTTGGCGTTCATTACTTTAGAGACTTTCGATGGTTCAAGCTTATCAATTATAAAAAGCGTAAAAAGTTGTGGTCTATAATAGAGCATGCTTGCTCAAAAGAAACTTAGTCACTCGCGACTTGAAGACACTCAAATTGTACCTATCAGGAAACACCTACTCAGGCAGCGCGTGCCTTTAAATCCTTTAATGGAGACCCTCGTTACCATCATCACCAGCCAACTTTAGCCTACTGTCAGACATTTTTTACTTCTATTCACTGCCCACTGCAAAAAGCAATGACGATATGAGTTATACAAAGAAGTTGAGTCTCAAGAAGCTTTACGATGTCGATCTGTGGTCTTCACTCTTGCAGCCTAGAACATGCTTTATTAATACTGCTGTAGATAGTAAACCTGTTTTTGGGTACTATTATTAAAACTGTGCATCTGCTACTTATTCTTCCCTGCAGGCCCGTAATTCAATAAAAGTAAAACGACACATTACAAAAGATATCAATCCACGCTGAAAACGCCACAGTTCTGTCGCGGTAAGTAAGTAGGTGTCGTGTCGCCAGAACGTATCGTTCATATTTATTGCGTTATAAAACGTATCGTGATCAGCTGCGATGACGTATCGCATATTTATGGCATGTGTGAGCATGGACACCATAATTTTGGAATGGTTCAAGATTGAATATTGCTAAAAACCAACCGGACTTATTCTAAGTTTTGGCGGGAAAGCGGAAAAAGTCGTGACGCCTCGTATTTTTTCCAAAACTAGTGTTTTGTCGAGTGTTTATGCATAAAAATGGTGGTGTTTTATTCATAAAGTGTGTCCGAATCACAAGTGCGAGTGTGGGAAAATAATATAATATGGGGAAACATGAGTTTTCGTGTTGCTTCCAAAACTCCATAGAAGCTTTATAATAAAGTCGCCACTTTACTAAAGCATAACTGGACTTGACTGGCAAGGACTGTACTTGACTAAAACTGGACTTTCACTATAACTAAACTACGAGGCAACTTATTTTACTAATGAAACTTGAAAATGTAGGTACTGTTTTACATTTTGACACTAGCAAATGCTCAAATTCGAAGCCAAACCAAAGAAAAAAAATTAAAGTGACATTAAGATGACAGTGGCACTTATCAAATTGTTGACGGTGACTCGCGAATCACGCGAAAGTTGGCGCGTAAAAAAATTGTGTCCCATCCTGAGGTCCCATCAGAGATATTATATTATGACATGCTCCGAAGTTTACTCAGACAGCCACTTTGTTCTATACCTTACCTTATTTTCTGTATAAAATTTCATTTTAAAATTGACATATTTTGTTTTAATCACATACGTCTCAAAAGACAAAGTCTGTAATAAAATACTACAGATTGGTTGGCCGTTTTACATACATTTAATATTTTTGTTCTCATGTATGAAAGATGAACTATCTGATTTTTTTTAATAGTCTTGTCCTTCAAAAGAAGTGTGCGTGGCATATGTGTCTTGTACTGAGATTGTCGTGTAGGATGAGATACATGCGCTCTTTGGCGCCCAGTGGGAGGCTGAAAGTGAACGTTAGAAAATACACGCGTTAGATATTTACATGAGATATTGTGTTAGACAGACTTTTTGTTGCAAAAAAACTTGAGTAATAATTATGTATTTTTTGTTTTACTTATGCTGGATTGCTTACGTTAAATTATGTCCTTCCTCGTCTTATTTCCTCATTTTGTTCAGTTCAACTATAAAAAAGAAAAAAGTTTTCGGAGAAATTGATGATTTTTTTTTAAATCAAAATAGACGTCACTTCTTTATAAAAAAGTCATCTACAAGCAGAACTATAGCCTAAAATAGATTGTTTCAGCGTTTTGCACATATTATTTATTTTAAAGTTCTCATCTTGGTAAATAGAATTTGTTGTGAAAAGTGGGCAAAAATCATATTGCCTCTAATTATTGTGAATACTAGTAAACACTTATAATATATTGTTATGTACCTATATTTGAAAGAGAGGCACACAGAGGTCCTCTAGCACATGCAATTTATGCCTTAAAGAAGACACCACCCTAAATTGTAAAATTAAAGCTTTTAAAAGAAAAAAGCCCTTATTATTATTAATTGTAAACAGTAAAATTGGTCAATTACTTTGGTCTTACAATTATGTTTTAAAAAATAGACGAATCAACCAACCAAACACTTCAAATATTCTGAATAAATCCAACTAACTAACTATTGGTTTAATTATAATTACCAAACTTTAACATGTATTTTTATTTTATTATATTTAATATAATATACCTAATTATCTATATACATTGCACATAAAGGGATTCACTAAATTTTTACTACACGAATAACACTAAATCTATGTACCTAGAATACTTGTTTTTTCGAGTATTTATGATTGTATGTATGAAAATAGGTGTGTTTTATTCATTAAGTGTCAATTACGCGCGCGAGTGTAGATGCTTAATAACTAACTTTTCTTATAATTCCTCACCGTTTAACAAATTCAAAACATAATCCCTGAAAAATAAAATACAAATACATAAGCCGATAACTGTTTCACCGAAGTGATTTGCAAGTTCCATTATCGTTTCAAAATTCGAATGAAACACAAAAGGTTTCATTTTTAAAAGTGCATCTGTCAAATTTATCAACCATTGACAGTGAGCCGAAGCGGGCTAAGTTAAAGGATAAATATATTTTATTGTGAAAATTAAACCAGTAATAAATATTCGGTACCGTAATGGCGTCGTTTTATCGTCGCAATACATTATCGGTAATTTTGTAAATCAGGTTTCAGTCAAGTGTAAGCTGGTTTCGGTGCATGTGGATCAAAAATGATGTCACGGAACATAAACACATTAAAAGTTATGATATACTTACATAATATATCGTAATCGAATCAAAATGAAAAGTGAAGCGACGATGTCTTGTCACAAAAAGAGTCACTTTAGAATTCACACAAGAGACACTTCATTATATCAATCGAGTTGTAAAGAATAAGACAATAACATTTTAGTTCATTTTAGCAAATAAAGTAGTTTGTAATGCAGGCTTACAGGTCGAAAGTGGTCGTTTATCGATATTGTGTACAACTTTTACTATAGGAACAACTCTGTTTTTTTTATATATTTATTATTTTAAAACACTTTTTCAAACAACGTTTAACACATTTTTTACGTAATACATTTATTACGAAAATACTTGAAAAGAAAAGTCTGCCATAATAATAACCTTTTAAGAGCTCGCCTTCGCTCCACCTGGCGAGACAAAATCACAAGCTATCTTTTAGTTTTTTTTTTAGTTTGGTTTTGGCGTTGCATTTTGAGCATTTGCCAGTGTCAAGTGTTTTATATTTTCAAGTTTCAAAAGTTAAATAAGTTGTCTCGTAGCTATAGCTATGGTCAAAGTTCAGTCTTGCTCAAGTACAGTCCGTGTCAGTCAAGTCCAGTCATGCTTTACTAAAATAGTAGTGACTACTATTACGCTTCGATGGAGTTTTGAAAGGAACACGAAAAATCAAGTTTTACCACATTATATCATTTTCCCACACTCGCGCTTGCAATTCAGCACTTTATGATTAAAACACCACCATTTTAATGTATAAACACTCGACAAAACACTAGTTTTGGAAAAAAAACAACGGGGCGACACGACTCTTCCCGCATTCCCGCCAAAACTCTTATCTTTTTAGTAGTTTGTAAAAAGGACAGTCACTTAGTTTACAACTCTCTTCATCTTTTCACCCCACGTATCCTTTTCTTCGTCAATCGGACACGTAGGTTATATAGTTCGTTGTGGTAAGTACCGGGAACGTTTATTTACGAGGTAGTCCGCGCATCGTATGTCCCTACGGGCGGTATGGCACAATTACTGCTTGACCGAGTGCGGGAAAACGGGACCTCGAGTTATGTGACATACTTGTACAATCAGTATTTATCTTTAGGAGAGATCCGGTGCAGCGATGAGTTCAGAAACATAACTGAACTCCTTGTATCCTTACGTGATTGGTATCCGTGCGATTGTTGTTTGTTTTTAATTGCGTAACCAACACGAGCGTTCAAGACTAAGAGTTAAGATATAAAAAGTGAGCATGTCATTAGATTGTGGTCAGTTTGCTAATGGTGATACTTTTATGTTTTATTAACATAAAGTACCATCCCACGGCAGGCACCTATATTTTCTAAGTTACGTGCGTTTAGCTGATTACTCCAAACGGTGATGGAAAACATCGCGCGGAAACGTTTAAATAAAAAGTTCTCGAAGATTTGTGAAGTCTGCCAACCTGCACTCGGCCAGCGTGGTGGACTATGACCTTACCCTTCTTATAATAACAAGACTGATTCAGAACATTTATTGCCTGTAAATTCTATTTCAACAAACATAAAAATAATTGTGTCAAAAAGTTATAATGTTCAAGAAACATTGAATGGCTTTCATTAACTTCTTACTAATTTGTGATTGGGACGGACTTCGGAATGCGGAAATACACAATAATTGAATAAAATAATCCAATGTTTTTAATCCAAGAATCTACGTGAGTAACTACAAAAACATGTAAACACTAGCTGCGCCCTGCGGTGTTATCCTCTACATGTTTTCGGGATAAAAAGTAGCCTATGTTCTAATCCAGTGTCTCAGCTATCTTTATACCAAATTTCATCCAAATTCTTTCAGTAGTTTTTGCGTGAAAGAGTAACAAACATCCATCTATCCATCCAAATTATCACTTTGATAATACTAGCTGCGCCTCGCGGTGTTACCCGCTATATGTTTTCGGGATAAAAAGTAGCCTATATGTCAATCCAGGGTCTCAGCTACCATTATACGAAATTTCATCCAAATCCGTTCAGTAGTTTTAGCGTGAAAGAGTAACATAACATCCATCCAAACTTTCCCATTTATAATATTAGTGGGATCCAAAACATTTTATTTGTAATGACTTTCAATAATTGTATGTTTATTTACTTCTTTCTGAGATTAAACTTACTGCGATATGAAGGTATGCGTCCTTCAATCACATTGAAAAGGCCAAGGCGCCGATACTACCGTATGCCAACAATGTCGCTAACGGTAATCTCCGAAATAATATCGCAAAGACTCACAACTCAGCGCACACGTAACCGAACACTACGCTTCCTTATAAAACAACCAAAACAAACTACACAACCAACTGACAACTGCAATATCGCTTTAACTTCCAACTCTACGTCGAAACACATAAGAGTCGTTTGAATATAGTGTGCTGTTTGACAGCGACAGCCAAAAAATTCGCCTTCGTAGTGCCGCCAAAAAAGTTATTTGTTTCGTACGTTAAACTGTGAAAAAAATAACCGTTAAGTATACGATGGGGCTCCTTGAAGATGAAGAACCTTTCCATTACAAAAAAAATCTTATTTTGACGAATTTCAATTTAAATTTCATAGAAAAAAAGTGCACTGCAACGGATCTTGTAAAATATTTCTATCACTTGTCAATATAATTGAAAATGACATGTGCGATTTTTATCGTGTCAAGCTCTGAAATACGATGAACCTTCACTCCGAATCACCTTCAGTGTCTACGTACTTCTATAATAGTATATGATTGTCTATGTTTACATTAATTAGTTATTTATATAGCTCAATTAATTTCAGTACGTAAATCATATAACAAAAAGTAGGTACTTCTAATATGTACGTAGTTGAATGTTCTTCCGACATTTTAAGATTACTTCTACTCCAAAGTTTCACTCAAAAACAAAATAAATGAAACGTAATAAAATAATAAAGATAATAATATCGTTATCAAGACATATTTCAATTTCAAACCGAAGTTACTACCATTAATCACACCGATACATTCCCATATAAATATACGCAAAATCTTTGCATATCAATGAACAATTCATTTCTTTGACCAATATTAATATCTTCATTATGCACTCAAAAACGCTTCTAATGCCCACTTTATGCCTCGATAAATCCGAATAAGTCACTAATAAATATTTATTAATGGTTAAATAATAATAAAATTAATTAGGTACAGCGAGGACTTGCGTTTCGAGTAACTTTGGTTTCTACGAACTTGTACCAATTTGTTCTCATGTTTGTACACTGAAGGCAATTTTTACAGGGATGTTTGAAGTTGATGTATAACATTAAATTTATGTAATGTATAATTTTGGGTTTGTGAAGATGATGTATGTATCTATGTATATACGAGTACTTAATTTTGTGTTTTTATTTAGACACTAAAAGATACAATTATCTACTTTTTTGATGCGTATAGCCCGTGAATGAAACTCATTGCCGGCTTCCCTGTTTCCCATAAATTACAATTTGGACGTTTAAAGGCTAGAGTGAATAGATTTATTCTAGATCAGCGTGCTCCATCGTCGGCCACACTGTCGCTTTGCATTAGGCGAGTTGGTGGCCAAACGTAGATCTATTTAAAGTAAAAAAAACTTTTACCACAAAAATAAAGTTCAAATTGATAATAAAAATTATAAATAAATGTCACAGGGCATTACACACAGCGCCATCTAGCCCCAAACTAATCAAAGCTTGTACTATAGAAACCAGATAACTGACAGAAATCTTCAATAGATCTTTTTTTTTGTAAATACATAGGTATCAAATACACACAGGATACACATTTGTTTATACCACAAAATATTTGTCCTGGGTGGAACAGCTATTGATGCCTTACAGCTATTGTAGCAGATATTCTACCAAATGAGCTAACAGGTAACAGCATCATAATAGCATATCACTATACTTTGTTATTAAAAAGTAGTTTACTGTCGTACTTTGAATTATAAACAAAGTGCCAGCCCTAAGGTTTTCGTTCCGCAGAAGAAGACGGATGATTTGCGGAAGCATCGACAAACCGTAATATATTTGCCTTGTACTGATTTATATTTTTTAAATTGCTTTATTTTTAGCCTAACTACACCGACTCTGGTGCCTCAAGGCATTCCTTTCAAGAAGACCCCGTTAGCCCGAAGATGAAATTACATTGAAATGAGACAGGCGCAAATGATTTTTGAAATCTGAGTATTCTTACAGTACATACGGCGTAATTATTATGATTTAATTTAAACGGTTACAGTTAAATCCAAGGAGTACAACACCTTAGTAATTTTCGTAGAAAAAATGTATAATTGAGTGTTAAGAACAGCAGGTTGTTTTGTTGATGAGACTTAATTTTTATGCATTGGCGACCCAAAAAAAGTCATTTTAGACTCTCATATTAAAAACTCTTTTAACAATTCATAAGCTATTTAAATATGCATATTCGATTAGCGAAATAAGAATAATTGAAATAATTATCAGGCGTACTGCTAATTCAAAATTTCGCACACCCTTAATCATAACGTTAAATTTACAAATAAATTAACGTATTACCTTAACCGTATCCGCATCGAAGTGAGATTTTTATTTGCGATCGAAATAAATTGTTTAATCGATGTTGTGTTTTTATTTTTATACAAATTGAGTTTTGCTTTCGTAAGAACGAGCATTACAATATTGAGGATGCTAAAGGGAGTGAAATCAAATTGATCTCAAAATGCTAATTCCTACACAAATATTTATTTAATCGCGATGATAGCTCAGTGGTTTGCGCGGTTGGTTCACACGACAAAGGGCGTAGGTTCAAATCACATTAATGACTTTGAGCTGCCTGTGAAAACAAACATCGCGGTGATACCGTACCGTGGTGGTACTTTATAGTACTCAGCTGGCTAGCTACTGCCCTCAAGTTTAAAATCTATCGCTAAGCGCCTAACAGTGCGTTCTGACAGTTTCACTTGTGAGAGCCAGTTCCATTCCAGGCTAGGTTTATTTACCATATTCGACCACACCGTCACTTAAAATTAGGTTAACTATGGTCAAACATCTAGCCTGACAACCATAAAAAAATTTGCTCGTGATCTGGAACTCTATCTATTGCACATTCTTGTTAGCGATTTCAATAAGATTTTGAACATAATAAATTGCTCTTAAATATTGCTACCCTATCTCGACACTTCCTCTATATTATTTCGTATTTTCAATGTCCCGAAGTAAAACAATCTTTCTAAATCTTGGAACAGCTTCGACTGTGTGATATGAGCTTCATATTTACGCAAAAATATTTTATGCATTTGATAAAAGAGAAAGGATTAATTATAAAGATTACTTACTCTAACTTTCAAAAGCGTAATTTAAAGGTGTTTGGCAATATTACTCAAAATATTAATGAATACCGATGGAAGAAAGTTGAAATTAATTTCGTGAAATATGGTTTCGATTCATCTTCGGACCGGGTACCGCCTCTTGGAAATTAGATTTCGATTTATCTTCTTCCAAAAATTGCACTTCGTGTTTTATTTTGAGGAGTTTGCTTCAGTTTTAAAGATATTTTATCTTATAAAAACAAAATTACTTAAATATATTTCGGCTGCTCCTCTTAAGGAATCTGCAAACTAAATAGGGCTATCCTCGTTTCTCCAAAGAAGAAATAAAGGAAGATTTGACGGAATGCAAATAAAAAAAAGAGAAGAAGAAGAATAGAGAGAATAGATATCTTCTAGGTCTGCGTGCTTCATCGTCGACCACATCGTCGCTTACCATCAGGCGTGTTGGCGGAAAACGCAGATTTTATTTTAAAAAACGCGAGAAAAATCATATCACCTATCACATAGAACTGTTTATGTCTTATTGAGTTTAAGCACTATACATAAGCAGATATAAAATTAATGGCATTTTATTAATGAAGCATTACATTATTACCAGTGCCGTATTACGTACGTGAGTGGTAATAATTAAAATTGTTATTTATTTACACAAATTATTTACAAAAATTACAAATTATAAACAACATTATGTAAAAAACCAAACTATTTATCATATTTGTTTAGTTTTAGATGTGTTTTGTAGTAAAAAGTGATATAAACTTACAAGAGTTTCATTTTAACTATAAACTACGACCTCTCTTTATATGAGTTCTATTTCTCTAAGTGAGTCAGTCAGTCAGATATAAATGAATTTATAAAAACAGTTTTTTTTAATTTGATATTTCTCCTTGATCATAAGCTATTTAATATCATCGAAACACTGCGAAATGCACTAAGTGCGACACCAAAAGAAGAAGAAGAACTAGTAAACGTTGGAGTAAATAAGTTTTAGGATAAAAAGTTTATAGCTAACAACAATACCATTTGTTGCTATCAGGATATTCCACACAGCGCTATCTAGTCCGAAACTAAACTTGTATGCCCGCCAAGTAACTGATAAATGCTGATATACTTTTTTATATAAACATATTTGTAATACATCCAGACACCCAGATACAGAACAAATATATACATACGAGTACGTTCGTCACTTAAACGTTTGCCTTCGGGGAAAAACAGGGCCGTCCTTTTTGCCGTTAAATCGACAAAAGTTTTTTAATCATGTAGTTAAACCGTAGATTTTCTTATAAATGCAAAATATATAATTTATTATAAATAAATAATCATAAAATTTAAAAAATATATATTAAAAAAATACTTTTTATTTTTCGTGTTAAAAAGTAACCTTTGACGACTGACGGTAGGTATAGGTAGACACTATACTAAATATCAAAATTCGAATGACAAAAAGAGACTCGTAAACTTCTGAATAAACGAATATAATATTGGTGTGTGAGTGTTTCAAAGAAACGTCATAACTGTCGTTGTAGAGGTCCAAATGATGTCACATAAGTAAAGAAGGAAAAATCATCTAGCAGAGGTCATTGACACTTTGTAAGGTATTTCTCGAGTAGTTTGTTTTGTTTGCGACTTCCGTAAGCAGAGAGTCTTAGTTCGGATTAATTAACGAGTATACTTTACTTTTATCTATATTTATCCTATACATATAAGTAAAAATCTAATGACGTTCGTTGGTTGGTTCGGTTCAACCAATTCAGCTGATTCTATTTTTTTAAATGGTCGTGATGATAATTCATCACCTGATGTTAAATAACATGAAACACCTGGGTTGGAATGGAACTAGCTGTCAGTGTAGCCGTCACAACACACCGTAACGAGCATCCGGAGTACTAGAGTGTACTCTACCACCATGCTATAGTTTCCTAACGATTTTTTTTCACCAGTATCTCAGGCTAATTATTGGAGCTTGAAACCACACCCTTCGGCATGTGAACCGACCGCGCTAAGCACTGAGCTATCATCGGTACAACATGTGCCAATATCTCGTCAGTTTTCATAATAAAACATACGAAATTTAATGAATCGAAAAATGTAACTATGTGTCTTTCAGTTTGCATTTCCAAAGTCAAATATCAGAAGAAAAACTTTGCAATATAGTATAAGATTAATGTAAGATCGATGCACATTATGATTCAAAAACGTATACAAAACAAAATAACCTTATTAGCTTATGCCACAGTAACCGCGGCGGTCTTATCGCTAAAAACCAAAGCAGATAACTCTAAATATAATACTGACTGACTGACTAATGAGCAAGTAATGAAATGTATCATACAATTCTAATTCTCAATTCTTTTTAATTTAGTAACTGACTATTTTATGCTAATTATTATGTCTATACCTATATACCCATGCCAGAGTAAATTATTTAATATTATTATTAAGACCAAATTAGTATCCCGTACATGACACTTAAAAAAAGATATTTAACACTCTCATAAGTTAAAGAAGCTAATTTGTTTTATAGAATAATATCTTAACAATAGACTTGAACGGTGAAGAGAAATGTCTCTCGTAAAAAAGGGGCAATATTATTTAACGAATTAAAGATAAATTGAGCTTTTACGTCACGAATAACATGAAGTCATCAACATAAGATTTATACAAAAATGTAGTATACCCAGTTTCAGTAAATTAGACAAAGACATCCTAACGAAGATGCCAAGATACGTCATCTAGCCTCACCAATTGAAGTTTACTATAATCATGCAAAATTAAGCTTTAACGTCTGGAATTACGTTCCACAACCTCCTCAAAATAAATCTGGCCTATATAGACGATTAGAAGCCGTCATCGTGTAACTGGGTTTTACCATAAACTTGCCCATCAATGACGTATACTCGATAACTGAGGAGATTTTTAATGATGTCTGGAAAGAAGTGAGAGGCAAAAACTGCCGTAGTTTTGGTGACTAATAACGGATTCATAAGTTAAGTGTAAATGACATCAGTGTATAGTTAAGTTACTTTTAAGTTGGCCTTGACCGTGTTCGAGAGTAGGTTAAGCACCTACATGATGAAGCTCTACAATACTTATGATGATATTTTGAAATTAGTTAGGTACATTTGAAATAGTTCTTATAGTAAACCATTGAACGCACACGGTAGTTCATTTCAGTATAGTTCTTTATAGGGTTCTGTACACGAACTTTGTTGAACCGGGTCATATTTATTTTTCGCCGCTCTGATCTCTACAAACGACAATAGCCCTATCAGTCAATGAACTATCATTGACTGCCCTGTTAGCTTTTTTTTATGGTTGACAGGCTAGGTGGTAACTTTTTTATGGTTGTGGTCGTTTGACCACAGCCATAAAAAATGATGTTAAGTGAAGGTGTGGTCGAAGATGGTAAAGCACACCTAGCCTGGAATGGAACTGGCTCTCAAGTGAGGCTGCCGGAACACACCGTTAGGTGCTTGGCGGCAGATTTTCAACTTGAGGGTGGTTGCTAGCCAGCCGAGCACTAAAGTACCCTACCACCATGCTATGGTTTCCTCACGATGTTTTCCTTCACCGGCAGCTCAAGCTCATTGTTGGGGGTTGAACCCACGCCCTTCGGCATGCGAACCTACCGCGCTAACCACTGAGCTATCATCGCTACAAAGGTCTTTGGTAGTGTATTTACTTCAAGAAGACGTGTGTTCGAGTCCCACTTAGGACACACATTTAAGTAACGAGTTTGTTCTTTGTCTAAATGCTTTGTATGTATTATAACTTAATATGCACTTACAAAAAAAAGTATTTTGTCAGCTGTCTGGTTCCTATAGTACAAGCTTCGTTTAATTTGAGGCTAGATGGCGCTGTGTGAAATGTGTTACGATATGTATTTATATTCGTAAAAAGTAAAAGTGTTTCCAACATAAGAAACATGTCTTTAACTTTTTTTTATCTGGCCTAAAAAAGTGTAATAATATAGAAGTCTTGAATCTGATTTTATTGTACTGCAAATTATAAAAGTTATAAGCTAAACACTAAACTATTTATGTTTATTATAATTTTTTTTAATAATCACGATGATTTTTTTGTTGTTACACTTATTACTTTTTCATCTGAATTTAATGTTTGACGTGGACTATAAAGAATTAGTCAATAAATCAATTAATTGATATACGAGTTCGATTCGCTTTTGAACGCTTTATCTTATTTTTATCCACGATCCTGGAATGATTCTCCACTCGTTATATACTAGTGTACATATTTTATTGCTCATTTACTTTTTCTATCTAATTTACAAATTTAACACATTTTGAATAATTTATAAGAAATTATAAGTCAAAGTATCTATACGTAAACAAAAACGATTGTGTATTGTGAAAACTTTATTCTTAAAATGATGAAAATATTCCATTTTGTGGTAAATTGGTCACCCTTCTTATTAGATATAAGAAGTACCATAAGACGTTTCATCTTATATAAAGTTGCATGTAGTGGCTTCACTAAAACTGTATCAGTCATGAGCTACATCGTTATCATATATATCTGTGGTATCTCTACTTTCAAGTAAGATAATAAACGAACAGTTAACTGCATACATAACTTGAAATCCGAACTCTTTGTCACAATAAGTAAACAAATTATCTCTTACTATAGACAAATATATTTTTGCTTTACTTATTGTGACATGGAATAATTCGTACTAAAATCTTTGTGAAAATCGCTACTCATGGGAATCTTTTAAATGCTAAAGGTGCCTTATGGCAATGTTAATGAGCTTCATGCTAAATTTGAATATAGGGCAAACCGTGCATAAGTAAAAAAAAATACATTTACATGGCCATGTGTTCAAATTAAATTCAGTCGTCCACTATTATAAATTTTTACAATAAGTCATTAAATGTAAACATCAGATAGATTTGTATTAAAGCCGTATTATAAAATTTAAATTTATTATAAAGTTCATCACTAATTTTAATTATTAATTTGGTATTTGCTAGTTTTGCAAATTATGAATTAAAATTCCCGTTCTGGTAACCCAAGTGTGAGTGTGTCTCTACAAGTGACACACGCTTAGATTTGGACTGACTTCAATATATACAATTTTAATGTCATGTTAAAGGTCAAATACGATCTTTTAGAGTTTCGTACGCGAAGGTTGTCGAGACTATTAGTTACGAAGCCTAGGTCGTCTGTTTGTTTGCCTATTCTTCTCAATAACGGCCCCTTTAGAGTGAAAGCTCAGTAAACCTATCACAATCCACTGCTAGACATAAGCCTGTCTCGAGCCACGCCACTCATCAAAATCTCCGGCATCTCGCGCGTTTTACACTATGTTTGCCGACTGGTGGTCTACAAAGAACACGCCAGTTGATAATTTCATAGAATATCTATTTTACGGTGAACAAAATAAAATTTGGGGAGCTGCCAATATAAATAACATGTATTTCTACATTTTTGCTCAACGTGAAAACGGTCACAGTTATAAGTCTCAAACTACAACAAGTAACAAAATATTGTAAGATCTACAAGTATTTATTACAATGTCGAATAACAAAAACTCGCGAAAAATCTGTTAATTAGTGAAGTAAACGATGTACATAAAAATACAAGTCAAAGGTTCTCACCTTCTTATTTTTTGAAACCGTATAAAAATAAAAAAACTATCAAAATATAATTTGTGATCACAACAAGGAAGTAAATGATTTTTTTTAAATCGTAAGTAGGTAGATATCATTAATTTATGTTTCAAAACCTTTAGTGTGCACTTGTCCAGTTTAGTTTTAAATTATTTTTTGTTCACCTATTACGCAATCGTATCTTCATTAAAGTTATCAAAAAGCAAGCAAATCTCACAAAATTTTGAAAGGTCAATAATAATTTTAGGAAATCACCTTTGCATTTTCTATAACAGACTCATTAAATTTGAATCAATATCGACATTATAATTGTAAACAAACATAAAATAAACAAATCCTACTCCTTGTGATCTATACGAGGTTTTGATTTCAAATACATATCACTTTACACATTGATGGATTAAAAAATAACAGAAATATAAATGACATGTTATAAATGGGTAGATGAATTTTAAACCGAATCATGATCGACTCCTCCCTCAAACAAAAAATGTCACGGTCACAGTTACGTGTATAATTAGGTGCGTCAAATGACACATTAATTAGAGACTGCGCCGGCGCAGGTACGCGTCAGATCGTCACTCGTGTCGCAACCGAATATCGATTGGTACAAGTGGGCCAATGCCAACCGATGAGCCATAGGTAGGTAATAGGTATGCTGGGAAGATTCTATGTATGTTTTGGTACTAGAGATCTTGTTTATATACGAGTAAATGATATCTGTCGGCGCAACAGCCAACATAAATATTATTAAGTACAAGTAATCAATAGAATGTGTTTACGGATGATTAGAATAGGTTAAGGCATGATACTTGTGGTTAAGATACTTAAATTCACACTAAAATGTTGAGTTCAGTTTGCTGTCATGATGACTTTTTTTTTTTTTTAATGACATGCTGTTGGTCGCAGATGGCCTCTACAGCGTCACCGGACTGTGTCATGATGACTGCAAATAAAGACTGTGCCTCAAGCTTTTATCTTTGAACTCCTATTTAATGTCATGTAATTGTTTTCTAAATTCATTTCATAATTTATAAGCGGTACTGGTTACATTTAAAACTAGGATTAACTAAGTTTAATTTTAAAAAACTTCAACTATGTTCAAAGTGAAGTTCGCGCGCAAGGCGTGGCGCGCGTGTTCAACTCAATTGTTAAATCCCATTTAACTATTAGATAGCAGATTTAATGTTAACAAAAAGTTGTTGAGTGAACCGGGGGTTGGAGATGGTGACGTCAGCTGCGCTGACGTCACCGTTTCTAAAAACTCTGTGCCTGCTGGGTCGCCGTTATATCATAGAGAAAAATTATAAGTTATATATCTATAGATCTCTGTAGATCTATCTATCTATAGATACAGCGACTAGATATCTTCTAAAGCTACGTGTTCAATTTTTGCTACATTGTCGCTTACCAACAGGCGAGCTGGGGGTCAAACGCGGACATATTCACGAAAAAAACATTAAAAACGTTTATACATATGTCTAATACGATAATGATTGTGTAATGTGTATTTTTATAATTTTTATTTTAAAAACGAAATGTAATAAAAAACTGTACCTGCGGCTTCGTTCGCGACACGTGAAGACTTTATTTGCCAGACACCTTTATTTTTTGCTTAAGTGTCGAAAATAGAGTGCCCTCCTTTTAAATTTTTCAAAATATGTTCAATGTACAGAATTTAACCTCCACCAGTTTTATTACAAGTATGTGTGTTTTGGTGTTAGATATCTTGTTTATATACGAGTAAATCATAGAGAAAAATTATAAGTTATATATCTACACAAACATAGCAGAAGATGCGTAAGCAAATATCCTAGCAGTTAGACTTTTTGCTATCTATACAATGTGTTGTACGCTTCAAATTAGGTGTCAATAATGACAGGATAATTGTTAAGCGTGTTTTGAGCACTGGTTAAAAAAGTACACGCGTAATGATTAGTTTAGACAGAATTAGTGTGGTCAGTATGTACTGAATAGCTGCAATCACACATACACACATCATAGATAAAGTCACAATTTTAAATGTGTCAAATTTTATTAGTATAGGTATGTGTTGAATATGACTAGCAATATACGCATGTTGGTTTTTAAAAGTGTTTCTTTCAGCACACATAAATGTATAACGGGCTTTATATGATATTGTTATATACGTAAATAAAAACCCTTACACGAGGAAGTTGATTTTTTTAAAGTTACACTTTTTGTGATGCGGTATTGATTTGAAGATAAGATCTATATTGTCGGGATTCACTCGTAATTTTTTATTGTTTTTCTAAGGTGTTTCTTGGGAATTCATTATTTGATTACATGGGACGTAAGAAGTCAGATAAAATTTATTAATGTACCTAAAGGTACCTACACAATGTTAAAATCAGTAAACAAAAAAAACTGCACACGTGCTTGTCTGAATCGCACTCAAAGGGCTCCATAGATAAAGGGCTTCAAACATTTACATAGATAGGCCTATAGGAAAGGCCTATCAAGGAAATCAAGACGCGATGGTTTTTACTATAAACACCTCAGAATATAGCTCTACAAAATGATGAGTCGAACAAAAGGTCAAACTTTGTGTTGAGAAAAAAAAACTTACCAAAATAGTACCTATATTATGGTTAATTCGCTAAAATGCAAGTGTAAGTTTGTAACCGAAACATTTTTTGTCACATACTCGATATTATAATACTCGAGATTTACTTCTTATCATATAATATGATGCTAGTCAACGGAAATCAGCTTATAGGTTTTGAGTTACTTAGTCTTGACAGGCAGATGGACAACGAAACATTCTAATAGTTTCTTTTTTCTTTTGAAGCACGGAACCCTAAAACATTTCACAAAAGTTTTCATTACTTGATTTTAAAAGTATCGACAATCTTTTTGTTTATTCCTGTTCTACGCTCTTATTTTTTATGTTCGACCTTATTAGGTGAAGTTATAATGACCAAACACAATAAAAGAATAACACTAACTTTAACATTAAGACTTGCCATTTTGATGCTTAGATTGACATAATGAGTACTAATCCATTCATGCCATATAAACTATTGTTTTATAATAATAAAATTTATGAAAAACACAAAAGTTAATCGTGTGTAGGGGAAAAGCTATATTGAACTAAAATTATTATAGAGATAGACTTTTTTATGGTTGACAAGCTAGGTATTTGACCACAGCTCACATGATGTTAAGAAAAGAAATTTAAATGTAACTCTACACGGTGAGAATAAATAACCTTTAAATATGAAGATAGAAAACTTTACTAAACGTTTCTAGAGATTCTGTATTTGTTGCATTTCTCAGAATCAATACTTTCAAGGTCAACACGGTACGACGCATTTGAAAAAATGTCAGATGCAGTTTCGTTTAAAATATTCCATATTTTCAGGTTCACCTTGAATTTTAGACTTATCTTAATGACTAACTTGAAATACCCGGTAAGTTTTGGAACATTACATAATTTTTTCACGAAAATTGGCAATTTTGTGACGCATTGACATTGGCAATGAAGATTTCGGAGGAGTGACGTAGGTAATGCTACTTCACTTTCTGCGACCTCAAGTGGGTCGCTCCGATTACGAATGACCTTAGCAACTTGTAAAGTGACAAACTGTATTAAGATCCGTCTCTCCTTATTGGCTGTGTGGTGCAATTTATAAACTTAGCGAAGCTTAGCTAACGTATAATTTATAAACTTACTCACTAAAACAATATTTACCCTTTGAAATAGTTCTTTTTTGTATTTTATATAAAAAAAAACTCAAAATTATGTGTTGCTTAAGATACGTTTTTTTCTTGTAATAACATAATGACAAATTCATTTATCAAATAAATTAATATCAAGTTATGTTTGTTGGTAATCAGATAACATGAGAACTGCTAAATCTATATAGCTGATTATTTTTTTAATTTTCGTGATACTTTGAATGAGGTTGATATAGATGCGTGGCTACCAACCAACCAACTGGGTACAGAGTAGCAGGCATTTAGCTAGTTAAAAATAAAACTTCAAAAAATATACAATTTGTTTTCATAGTGTTTTGTTTTTCAAATGGTATGTAGGGCTTAATATAATACGTTAACACATGAAAATCAGATATTAATTTAGTTAGTATGAAGTTATTTTATCAATCATCTGAAACCAGATAAATCGCTACATCTTACAACATCGCCCACAACCACAGTCTCGATAGCAAGGTGATTAGAATTTTGGGCCGTGTTGGTGGGAGTCGCTCGCGCAGTCTCTCGCCGCCCGCCGCCCCGCGCGCACGTCCGTGCTGAATGCGCGCACGCAACCGCGCGAAAATTCAAATTTCAAACTCGTGTCTGTACCACTTATAGTGATCTCAGTGTGTGTGTGCTTTATCTGTGCTTACTAAACAGTTCAAAAAGCTTACCCGATCAGCTGATCCTCACCGACCAGGGTGAAAGTTTCCCCTCATTTTTTGCAACCGGTGAGTGTTTTTTAACTTATTTTAATCAGAAGTCGCGTAATTGTCCGTTGGGTGTTACACAATGTCGTCTCGTTTCGCTAATGCGCCTGCAACTATTACGAAATTGGTTTTCTTTTGTTGGTTAAACTCGAGTATGCAATTAGGCGTTCAATCGATACAATATAAATGGCATTTTTTCATTATCAATGAAACAACTTAGGTATAGTAAATGTTTTTAGTATTTGTATTGTGGTTTTAAGTAATGGGAAGTTAATTGAAAAATGTTACTCCACCACGTAGTAGGGCGCTCGTTGATATCTTTTGTATGCGTAGCGGCGTTCTACGAAAGTGTGTAGCGCTTTTGCGGTCATACCATTGCGTTTTCTAGAAACCACAGACTGTGGTGGTAAAATATAAAATGTTACTGATTTAAACAAATAGTAAATTTGGATTATGCATTTTATTTATTTTGTGGCAAGATTAAAATATAACTGCAGCTTTGCAAGGAATGAATGCCTAAAATATGTAGTTGTCCCAAATGTTTTGCAAGGTACTTAAGTTGCTGCAACAACTTATTAGATTATCATCTTGATGATAGTGAGTGATAAGAATCAAGGAAGTGTGAATACCACTTCAGACGAGATTAAAAATGGCATATACTCTTGAATCCTTTGTTTATTGTAATTTAGACAAGTTCTGGACCCATAAAGTGTTCTAGGTGACAATATAAAACATAAAAAGAGGAAAATCCGGCTCAGTAAATAGTTTTCCCGTTTATGAACTGTCTAGGTATTTGAAGGTCGTGTATGTGTACACATTTAAAAGTTTGCATTGTCATATTTAAATGAGCAAAGTGGCTTTAGGATTGCGCTGAAAAATATAATGTTCAGAGAATATGTAATTGGATGGTATACCCTAAATGTATGCAAATGATTTTAAAAACAAACAAAAAAAACAACCTATTATGATACTGATAGTATAAGATGTATGTTTGTTTCTTTTTTGTAACTAAACTTCTAAACAGGTATTGATGGACATGCTATTGTATGTAAGGCAGATTCACTTGAGAGCAAACTCCTATTTCGGGCTAAATATATTTAAAATGTTAACCACACCGTCACTGGTAAGTTTACTAGTGCTAGTTATCACTTTATTAGGACACTCAATATTCTCTTTTTTCCGGGCTCTTAGGTGGATACTGTACATAGCTTTACCTTCAATCGAGTCGAACACAGAGCTCAGATTTTAGGTTTCTCATTGATTGATTGGATAATTTACTAACTCTTTATTGTACACACTAAAAATAAAACAATACAGAAGAAATAAACTTGATTGACAGATGTAATAACTGGTGACCTTATCGCTAAAAGTGATCTCTTCGAGGCAACTTTAGGACGGAAAAGAGTTGTGTTAATAACGAGGATATGCATTTAGGAGAAATAATTTTAACATAAATCTATCTACATTCTAATAATAAAATCTATCCTAATACATAGATTAGCAGAATAACTAAAAATACTCTTATATATATATATATATATATATATATATATATTATATATGTAAATAAGTGTCTTAGATATTTTTATATGTTAATTGCTGGTAGGCACTGATACCATATTCGACTGCCCGGCGTATCAGGGTGATGATAGGAAATACCTACTTGGCTTATCTATTTTTTTATAAATTTGTATTGCATAGCCTCTATCCTAAGATCTATTCTCTCAGCACCCTAACTACCTACTATAACTGCTTCAATGGCGGTCCACATAAACCACGCCCGCCAAAAACATTTCATCACCCGTTTGTGTCCGAAAATTAACATGAAAAAGTAAATTATACGACTAGTATTGCATAGAGTTCAAAATAACATGCTAACACGTTTGTGGGGGACAAAAGAAAGCAAATGGTCCGTTTAACCACTTTGTTACGGGTTAACAAATGTTACTGCTATATGTGGTGACAACGCGTTTTGGTTTGATAAGATATTCTGACATCACATTGACAGAAAAATTGTACGTTTCTACGTTTTGACAGATGCCAATATCCAATAAAAACTAGGAAGCTTGGTTTCCACTTTTGAAAGTTACCGTGACATACAGTAATAATTGAAAATTCTAGCTGCACTCTATATATAACAGAGGTTAAAATACAGCACCGTTATTGTAGTAAATTAAACAAATTTGCCATACCAGAATATCCACAAATTAAAATCAAATTAACAAAAAAATAAATTAAAATTCATGCGTGTAACGTAGCGCCATAGATTCATTTATTATTTATAGATAGTGACGCAATTTATTGCTACAATAAATAGTCGATATTTCTTTACAGAAAAAGAAAAGTATAAGATATTAATGATGGATGGCAACATCAGAACATACACAATCTTATTTTGTTTCTCTATAATTATAATACAAATTTTATTCGTTTAAACTGCCTAAGCTGATATCAGAGTCGGAAACATCTGAACCATCACTGAATTCATTGTGTAATTCTGTTATATATATATATATATTTTAGTTATTCTGCTAATCTATGTATTAGGATAGATTTTATTATTAGAATGTAGATAGATTTATGTTAAAATTATTTCTCCTAAATGCATATCCTCGTTATTAACACAACTCTTTTCCGTCCTAAAGTTGCCTCGAAGAGATCACTTTTAGCGATAAGGTCACCAGTTATTACATCTGTCAATCAAGTTTATTTCTTCTGTATTGTTTTATTTTTAGTGTGTACAATAAAGAGTTAGTAAATTATCCAATCAATCAATGAGAAACCTAAAATCTGAGCTCTGTGTTCGACTCGATTGAAGGTAAAGCTATGTACAGTATCCACCTAAGAGCCCGGAAAAAAGAGAATATTGAGTGTCCTAATAAAGTGATAACTAGCACTAGTAAACTTACCAGTGACGGTGTGGTTAACATTTTAAATATATTTAGCCCGAAATAGGAGTTTGCTCTCAAGTGAATCTGCCTTACATACAATAGCATGTCCATCAATACCTGTTTAGAAGTTTAGTTACAAAAAAGAAACAAACATACATCTTATACTATCAGTATCATAATAGGTTGTTTTTTTTGTTTGTTTTTAAAATCATTTGCATACATTTAGGGTATACCATCCAATTACATATTCTCTGAACATTATATTTTTCAGCGCAATCCTAAAGCCACTTTGCTCATTTAAATATGACAATGCAAACTTTTAAATGTGTACACATACACGACCTTCAAATACCTAGACAGTTCATAAACGGGAAAACTATTTACTGAGCCGGATTTTTATAATTATAATACAAATTTTATTCGTTTAAACTGCCTAAGCTGATATCAGAGTCGGAAACATCTGAACCATCACTGAATTCATTGTGTAATTCTGTTATATATATATATATATATATATATATATATATATATATATATATATATATATATATATATATATATATATATATATATATATATAATTTATGTAATTTAAGTTTTGAGTGAAATACATTTTAAAATAAATTTCATAAAAATAAGGAAGAGAGAGAGGCATATGCTCAGCAGTCGGCGATTATATGCTGAAGATGATGAATGATGAATGAAGATAACGATTCTATTATTATCGATATTTATTCATATCGATAATAAATAATAGAATCGTATTATCGATAAAATTTAATAGAATAATATTACTTCCCTAGTCATGTGATACTGACAACTGTCACTCTCACTATGCAAAAGCACAAATAGTGCATAGTTATAATGAAGATTAAATTTCCGTCAGTATTGTTTTGATATTGTCTCACATTTATCTAACTTGATTGTCACCCTACAGCTCCACGTTGTTACTTCTGACAATAAAGAGTTGGCAGGTTGGGCAATGCTCGATCATGTGTGGACGTATGTATTGTTTGACATGTGTGTTTAGATGCATTTGATCTTTAATGGGGGTTATTCGTATTGTATGGATAGATGTGGTCAGTGGTATGCAATGAATGATGCCATGTCAAAGACTATGACAACTACATTTTAAATAACATTTAAAACTGAACTGACAGCGTCCCATGTTTTTTTAGTTATCCTACGAGAACAATTTATTCTCCAAAGTAAAATGTAACTATGTTTTGATGTAAATTTGTAAACTATTTCGTTTTCTGACTCTATTTAAATTCATCGACAGCGTGAATAACACAAAAACAGATAATACCTACATACATGTTATTTGGTCACTCGCTAATAAACTTTTGCATTTATAATATCAGTGGGATCTTAGAAGTTTGATGACATTTTACAAAACTGGAAGCAAATTCATGTTGTCGTCATTAAACACACATTATAAAGCAATTCTATATCTTGTATCAGTAAATTAAAATTGTACTAGGTCTTTCAGAATTTATCGAAGAGCTCATTATAGACTTGGACCAAGACTAAGCGAGATATTTAATGAAAACAAAAAATTGTTTTCGTCAAAGTAACTTTTTTGATGATTAATCTGTAACGTAAATATTGCTCAATTATATGATTTATTTATTACACATAATACTAACTTTTTGCGGGCAAATGTTTGAATAACCGTTTCATCGTTATTTCAAAAAAACATTTAGCAAAAACAATTCTATACGGTATTTTAATATGTACATGTTTTTATTACAAAACGATCTATGAATTACTGACTATATTACCGTAGCTTTGATTGCTTTGTAACCCAAGACGTACTTTGTTTATAACTATCATATGTTTTGTAGTTTCAAAATGCTACGATGAAAATAATTTTATAGATTTTTTAGCGCTTCAACAATTTTCAGATTTTAGAAACATCAGATTATACGGACAAATTTTATCGCAAATGTAGTCTTATGCAAAAAAAATTGTAATATTATTTTTATATGCATTTTTTTTAAATAAATAGGCTTGCTTTTGACCGCCATCGCATATCGCCATGATATTAATTGATGAAGCAGTCTAATATGCTGCACGCTTGCCTAGAAGTTGCCAATTCACTCTCGACTTGAAGACACCTAGATTGTATGCGTTGGGCAACTCGGGCAATGCATTCCACTGTTTAGCGGTCCGCACAATGAAAGTGGAATCAAATCATGTCGTTCGTCTATTTTTACTGTAGTATGTATTTTTTTCAATTAATTGATTTCTGTTCTTTACATATTCATTTCGTTCTGACTAGTGTATTTTAATATCGTAGTACTAATAATAATAATAGTATTACGCCATTATATTAATTTTCAATTTTTTTTACGAGCAAATCAGTTTAAAACAGCTTATTATAATTAAAAAAAATTCGTGATGTAATGTTAAAATTAAATAAAACACTTTTCACACTACACTTTCAACACTAAGTCGTACTGGGCATGTTTCCGAGCTCTGAGGCCGAAGGAAGCAGATCATTTGTGCCTATATCTTCAACCATTATCATTTTCCGATTTACTAGAAACGGGTCCGGTAGGATGTTATAACTGTTGCTAATTCAATTTCAACTTTATCACTACACATGAAGCTCGTGAGTTGTGTGAGACAGTTTAAGTTTAGCTACCGACACTTTCGGGCGATTTTTTAAATTATCTTAAATCGGCCATGCCCACGATAACCGTGTTCTTATGCTATTTGATTAATAACATTGCGTAAAACACCATCCGTTATTTGATTTAACATAGTTTTGAAAATGTGATTTTCACATTCATATTGGTTTCTTGTTTTCACACAACACAAGGTAGGTAAAGCTACACGCGAAGATAAGTTGTCTTAAATGCATGGGTAAGTAGTGAAGTCAAATAAAATTTGCACCTACTTTTTTTTGACATTTCGTCGACTTATGACTGTCTTATAGTAATGACAGAAATATATTTAAAACATTACGCCCAAGTCCGACTCGTACTTGACTGATTTTGATTATTTATTGACTCCTCAGTTTGGCAGTAGGCACAGTTAGGCTATAGTAGTTGTACTGTTATTACGATAGAGCAGAAACAAAAATTTTTCAAACAATGTTTATCAAGATGAATCTTGTAATATACTAGCGGACGCCTCGCGGTTTAATCCGCGTAGTTCCCGTTCCCGCTGGAGTACAGGGATAAAAGTAGCTTATGTCACCCGGAGATAGTGTAGCTTCCCAATGGGGAAATAATTTTTGAAATCGGTCGAGTAGTTTCGGAGCCCATTCAATACAAACAAACAAACAATCAAATCTTTCCTCTTTATAATAGTATAGATAGATAAATCAGGTAGAAACGATAAGCTTTGTAGTTGAAAGGGACTGTTAATTCAAAGGGACATTCTTCGAGTGCGAAATTATCCCAAATACCTAAGTCACTTAGTAATCCAAGTAGTTATAGCTAAGTTCATAATGAATAAAACATACCCATGTCGGCACCTGTTTGCTTTCGCCACCGCTTCAGCGCGCGCTTGCGTTGCGAAACGCGGCGAGGACACGAGGTGTGAACGGGGCCTTATGATACTTGGAGAAACACGTGATACTGCATGAGAAGTTTAGACGACATCAAAGATTGGTAAACTAGTCGTGACATCGTTTTAAAGAACTTTAAGAAGAAGAAGTTTTTTTGCTTGATTAGTTGGAGACGGGATGAAAGTAAAATGTTTAAGACAAAGTATTTTTTAATTGACAGTAATAAAACGTATGAAACGCTCTCGTTATCCTAAGAGACAATCCACGTCATTAGAGCTTCACCTAGAACTTTGAGCAATACAGCAAAGTCCCCGGACTTTCGTCATCTTACATCGCTTATTTGGCACCCATCTTTGATCATCTTGCATCGCTTATTTGGCATCCATTAATATGAGAAATTCGATGGTTAAGCTCAATAGCCCTCTATCTTGTTTAGCTGCCTTTCTAGTACCCTTCATACCGAAACATACTAATTTTTACATTAAAAAAAAATTAAACAAATAAATAATAATTACATAATACTGTTTGGTGGCAGAATATCTGGAACTGTACTAGTACTACCTAGACTACCTTCCGCTACGAAGAATTAAACTTTTTAATTTTTACGTTTACAATTGATGAGCCACGAATATGTATGTGTGTACTTCGTGCGATTTTAATGAAAATTAATTTTGGTGAAAACTAGAAGCTCAATAAAGCTTGATTCAAGCAGTTGACATGCTTCTTTATTATGTAGAAATTATAGCGTGAGTGTGGAAAAGTGGTGAGTTTTGGTGTTGCTTCCAAAACTTTATCTAAGCTTGTAGTAAAGTCGCTAGGGCATGATTGTACTTGACGATGACTTTGAATGTGAGTTAGAGAAATGAAACTCGATTTCTCGTGTAAAGGTACTTAAAAATATCAAAACACTGGGAAATGCAGAAAGTGCGACGCCAAAATGAATAGAAGAAGAAACATGTTAACGTAAAAAAAATATTTAAAAAGTAGATAGAAAATAATTTGGTTATAATTATCATAATATGCCACATTAGATCAGTTCTTATTTTCATGTTTACTACACAGATAATTTACTAAAATAGATGCTTACACGTTCTATGACAAAGATGGTGTTAATTTAAAGTTGTAAATTAAAATTAACATAATAATTTGATTTTTAATACATGAGGTCAGATTCTTTGGCCGGCGATAACTCGTTTGATGGTCGACGTGAGGTCATAAATGATATTATCGTAACAAATTAATGTATGGCAAGCGACTTTTGCACAATAGAAACAGTATGGAAACTCTTACATAACATTTGTAGAAGTAGCTATAAAAAATAACTGTCAAAATATACTGTATTGAGCTTTTACACCTTACATTAAATGTCTTTACATGTAATTACACTAATCCTTGATTCCTATTGATCGACGGCGGCAACAAACGTTTTGCATTTGTTATTAACAGAGGCAAAATGAACAATATTTACTCAATGAAACCAAATAGTAGACAACGACAAACAAACAAAAAAAAAGTGATTTTTAAAATATTTTATTGTCTATAAAACATTAAACATACTTGTAGTAAAGGTATTTTTAATGTTTCTTACTGCGTTTATATTGCACTACCAATTTGTATAGAATGTGTATCTGTCGGGTGAGTTAGTTCCATTTTAATTAATCTGTTTGATGGACCGTCGTGTTTCTGACGGGCACTTATTCTCGTTCTAATTTCTCACTTTTACTTACCAATCATAAGAGAAACAAAACATGAAAGAATGACAGCTTCCGTTGTTTAGTGCGTAAAGGGCTAGCGTCAACGTTTGTATATGGGTGCATGTGACTTATACCAGTCACACATTTAAAAAAATTATAAGATGATAAAGCAGATAAATAATAAATAAAATGCATATAATATCGCAACATCCGAACCAACTTAAATTCAACTTCTGTTTGTCTTAATGTCAAACAAAAAATATTAGGCTTTAAGCATTGCTTAAAGTTACTCTGTTTTTAACCACTATCATTTATCATTTTTAAGTAGCACAACGCACTATGGAGAAGGCTATGCTCGGAGTTTCCCTACGAGATCGAATCAGGAATGAGGAGATCCGTAGACGAACCAAAGTTACCGACATAACTCAACGGATTAGCAAGTTGAAGTGGCAGTGGGCAGGGCACATAGCACGCAGAACTGATGGCCGATGGGGCTGCAAAGTTCTGGAGTGGAGACCACGGACCGGCAAGCGCAGCGTAGGACGTCCACCCACAAGGTGGACAGACAACCTAGTAAAGACTGCAGGAACGCGCTGGATGCGGGCCGCTTCCAACCGGTCTTTATGGAAGTCAATGGGGGAGGCCTATGTCCAGCAGTGGACGTCCTACGGCTGAAATGATGATGATGATGATGATGATGATTTATCATTTTCACGGGTGTCATTTCACGTCACCGAAAAGTTAACACAGTATAATATGCATTGGTAAACTTTATGCAACATCTATAAATAAAACCATCTTAATTTTAACTCGCTTTCACTCTTCGCAGTCTGTTTGTTACTTTTTCATGAACAAATCGTGAAAAGTGATAGGCGTTGTATTAAAAAATCATTAGTTACATAGCTGGATATTGGACTAATTCTTTGTAAATGTAAATTCTGAACGGTGCATGTTTGAGATGAATTTGACAAAGTCATCGTATTTGTTTTTACGCTACGTGACGCGAGCTTGACACTGAAATGTGTCAATTACCCTAATTTATTGTCATGCATCAATAGATTTTGTCCTTTTTTACGCCTCGCTTTTAAACAATTCAATAGTATTAATTTTTAATAAATACACAGGCAACGGAATATGTTTGTAGTTTATATTCTTCGAAATTCCTAAGAATTCATTGACGCTTAAAATTTTACTTGCAAGACAAATCGCTTCTTTCTAAATAATTTATTAATATTTTTGACTATTTAGCCAAATATCACAAACTAACAATATCGCAATAAATTACAACTAAGTGTTGTAACAAAAAATATGTCTCTTTGAATGTCGTATACCTACGTTTAAAACCTTACACGTTAAGCCAGAAATACTTAATACCAGAACGAGAATTTCAAGTTACACGCCCAACTTACACAAAAATATTAACTTTCGACAAAAAAAACTTTCGATAAAAGCTATCTTTAAGTTTAAAACCATAAATCTGCGAGCCATTATTCTAAAAAATCGTAAATTGTGGAACCGGATCTCATTTTTGGACAGAGATGATTGAAAAGTCTGCCTTTGTGGCATAATCTTGCCTCTCATAATAAATATTCAGATGTGTTTCCAACGTATAATTAATTAATGTAAATAATTAAAATAAATGACACTATAATATATATTACGCTAATATTATGAAGGCAAAAGTTTGTGATTGAGTGTATGTTTGTTACTTCTTAACGCTCAAACGGCAGGACCAATTTTGATGAAATTTGGCATGGAGGTAGCTGCCACCTTGGATGTGTTACATAGATTACTTTTAACATATGTCATATAAATGTCTGTGGCATTAAATGATAGATAGAAAATATCTTAATATTGAAATATTATAGTTTAAAGAAAATTATATTTTTGAAAGGTTTGATTGATGTTTTTTAAACAATTTTTTTATTGCCTCTAGCTCTGTTGGTAGTATATTTGTTTCAAGAGCTGTGGGGCGTAGGATCGATTCCCACTCCGGTCAACCATTTATGTGTGAGTTTTATTGTCTTTATTATAAGACGTATGTATAATTGTATCTACGAAAAAAAAGAATTTAGTTATATATATTTAAGATCAGGTTGGAAGCTAGTGATGTAGATGATTATATGACTGGTCCCTTAAACTCACAATTTCATCCCATGGATTTACATATACATATACTTAAAAACTTTAAAAATGATATTAAAACTTATTGTGTGCTAACTAAGGTATATTTTTAAAATGTCCGACTATTATTATTTGACGCTTCATTAAAATATATTATGAATTAAAGATGATACGAAATCTAATCATTTGAATGAGTTGCGTAACCTATTAATGGGCATCATGTGAAGCAGTCGTGAACTACTTTGGAATGTGGATATATTGGCAAAATTATAATTAGGAGTATATACGAGTTTATCCTATACAGTGTTACGCGGAACGGTTTACTAAGCCGAAGGGGGGTTTTACTTACCATTTCACTAAAATTATAAATGTGAAAGTTTGGATGGATGTGTGCTACTCTTTCATGCAAAAACTACTGAACGAATTTTGGTGTGGAGGTAGCTGAGACCCTGGATTAACACATAGGCTTCTTTTTATCCCGAAAACATGTAGCGGGCAACACCGCGGGGCGCAGCTAGTTCTTATTTTTATTCTTATTCGAAGGGGGGGGGGGGGGGCGATAAGTCCTGGCTCCTGTCCTCTAGGCGGCTGGTATAGTAGCTCCAGTGATTTGGGTGGAAAGTTCAATGACGATGACATGAATACCAAGCAGTTTCATGTTATTAATAATGTTTACTCTGGTCACACCATTCTGAAATTGTAAAAATATCATTTGCTCCATTTACATCGTAGACCGCTTCTTAGTTCATTAGGCTAAATAGCATTCACACACAAGCCTGTATGTAATTTTAAAAAAAAGTCTTTTTAAATTAAAAAAAAGACTGTAATTTGAACGAAGCTTTTTTGCATTATATTTCAAGAGCCAACGTTTTTAATTTCATGAACTTAAATTATTTGTGGACGAGCTTACGTTATGGTACTTTTACTAGTTGTAGGTTATATTAAAATCGTCAAGTTTAGCGTAATTCAATCAATTACTTACACCGAATTAAAGACATAGTTGTGTTCTTTCAAAATTGAACTAGGTTCATTAATTAACAATTTAAAACCCATTACGATCGCAATTACATTAGAAAGCGATTATGATCGACTACCGACTTGCATTCAATTCAAAAAGTCATCGTCGAATGCTGCAGGCGATGACTCCCTGTTTTGTAATTAAAAATATTATACGAAATTAACTTGTCATAAATTTTGTCGTAATAAAAAACATTCAATATTTCAAATTTCGAAAATTAAATTTTCCAAATCAGTTTCAAATGTTGCAGCTTAACACGTCTATTTTAGAAAAAAAAACAATGTTTTTTATTTTTGAACAGAATAAAACTTCTTGTTACTAAGTGGTACGGAAAAGCACGAGCAGCATACGAACTCCATCGAATTTTATTACTCTGTGACATTTGGAAACGTGTTTTTATTATTTTTTGGCGTCTAGGCGACCTCTGTGCGCGGCCTCCGAACATGCATGTAGAAAAGTGAACGGGCTATGGACGCGGTATTATTTAATGATTTTTTCATTGATCAACATGATCTTGGTCATTTCCGATCTGATATGTGATGATTGGGTATATTTCCGTTGCTTATGTATTTAAATTGAAAGTCAATACTTTTTAAGTATATACTCAATATATTTTTAAGTTGCCAAGCTCGAGCAATACATACTGGATATCTATTTATTAAGCCAGAAACGAGAATGAGACAAATTAAAAGTGATTTTATGGCAATGATAGCCCAGAAGTTTGGATAGTACGCCACAGAGCGTGGGTTCAAATCCTTTCAATGAACTTAAGCATTTGGCGAAAAAACAATTGAAAAAAAAACCCATAGCATGCTACCGCTATGTTGGAAATCAGCCATCAATCAAGCGACGTTACATAAACGTAAGTTGACAAGTTTCTATTGTAAGGCTAGATAGGCTGAATGACTGTAAAATAAACATCATTTTACAGCAAATTCGCAATGCAAAGAAAAATTAACGAAACTAATTTTCACTGATTAAAACTAATGCTGCTTTGGATAACTTTTTCCATCTTTGTCAGCAAAAATGGAAAAAGTTATATGTATTTGTTTGTTTAGTTATATTAGCAGCGAAAAACTGTATTATCTTCCGATACTAAAAAGTGTCTGCTTTGGGTACCTAAGAAAACCAAATATTTTCTTGGCAATAAAATGGTATATCCATTTATTCCGTAATCTAAGTCCTTCTTTTCTCGTCAAATTGTTGAATGTCTACTATTGTTTATTCTGTGGCATGGCGCTATAAATTACTACAATGTGGATTCGCATTTTTGGATTTACCAAATTATAAATCGATATTTTTATGTTAATTTAGTTAATTTTTATTTTATTTTCGGCTGATAACATAAATATTTTTAAAACTGCTTATGCTTATAATATTTTGATGACAAAGTAGCAGAAGAATACAGTCATCAGGATGGAATGTAGGTTAATGAAATGATCGATTATATTTAAAGAATTAGTTGATAATCATGGAAGCTGACATATGCAGTACTTTCAAATTTTGTTCTTTTTTTAATGTAATAAAGAACTTTGATTATTTATCAAAACAAAACCAGCGTGTCTCTATTATGATGCTCATTACTTTGAGACATTTGATAGTTAATAGTCCTGTAATTTCGCAAAATAAATATCTAAAAATAAACATTGATAATTTAAATTTAAATTATATACCTACTTCTTATATATTACATTTTATATTTTATTTCAGTCCAGGCTAGGTGTGCCATCTTCAACCACACTATCACTTAACATCAGGTGAGCTGTGCTCAATCACCTAGCTTGTTAACCGTTAAAAAAAAATAGCGTTTGTAGGCTTAAAAACCCTAGTAATAAACTTTTAAAATTGTTAAGCTATTTTAGTACTGGTCTATTCTACAAGTACTTAATTAAAATTAAAATAATTATAAATAGGACTAACATATAATCCCAGTTCAGGTCTAAGTACCTATTCTAATAGCCTACTTGAGATTTTCTCTGAGATCGCTAAATTCTTCAGTCACTGTGAGAGATGGCAATTTCTCTCATGAAAGCCCTACGAATAAGGCATACACTTTCTCTCGCACTAGTGCAGCATCGGAACCTTCACAAGACTTAAGACCAATTAACATTTTTTTGTTGGCTAGTTGTTTGACAGCAGCTCACTCGAACACAGGAACTGAAAACCAGTTCCTGTATTCAAGTGAGGCTATCGGAACATACTGTTTGATATTTGGCGATAGATTTTCAACTCAACCACCACCCGGTAGTTAGCCAGCCGAGTATGAGAAAGTACCCTACCATCATACAATGCATAATATAGGTACCAATTTTATTTAACACTAGCGGATGCCTCGCGGTTTCACCCGTATAGTTCCCGTTCCCGTGGAAATACAGAGATAAAAAGTAGCCTAGATCAACCGGGGATAATGTAGCTTCCCGGTGAAAGAATTTTTGGAATCGGTCCAATAGCTGTTTCGGAGCCCATTCATTACAAACAAACAAACAATCAGTCAAATCTTTCCTCTTTATAATGGTAAAGATAGATAAATGTGCCATACACGTTTTAATATAATAATGACATAACATACATTTTGACGTAATTACGAGATGAGTTAATACCTAGGTTATTCAACCTCGGCTCGAAAGTATGGAGAGAAATGTAGAGAAATTCGCGTGATCGCCGACACAATCATAAACCGTAACCAGTGTCTGACACGCTATTTTGTACCTAGTTCTTTGTTAAATAAGCGTCGTAATTGAAACTCATATATTTGTAATTGTATTAAACTATATTTATAAATGTATCTAAATAGTTTTTAAAGCCATTTAAATGTCAATTAGTGTACGTAAGTGGTAAGCATAGGCCGTTGGTGTGGAGCCGGCTTTAAAAATATAAAGTGGAAATGTTCAACAAACAGCGATAAATTACTATATTTACCTAATGCTATGAATTAGGTATTATGAATATACTGTAAAGATTTTTTTTAAGTTACTTATCATAATTATTTGTACAAACATCTTTCTAGGTATCCTCAATTTCTCTGTCCTATTTAAAATAAAAACAAAAAAATGTCAACCACATGTAATGTTTCACACTAACCTAACCAACGCAATGTAGGCATCCTTAAAACTAAAATTAATTTAAGTTTTTATCTAATTATTTTTTTAAGGGGGAAGATGTCATGTATTTATGTTATTTGTATAGAGGGTACAATAAAAACTTTAGTCTTGGTCGAACTTGTCTTTGATTCACAACACAGACGTAATATATATAAACAACATTTAAATTATATGTTACATACTTTTTCAATCCAATTCGGAAAAGTATGTAACATATACCAGCACCAGCACTACTGCTAATAGGTACTAGTAAACTACTTATTTGCTTTTTTTAAAATGTAATGTAAATGTTATAAGACGAACGAAACGCTCTCCTTATGGTAAGAAATAACGTCTGCCCATGACCATTGCAGCGATACATAGTACTTTGAGTACCTAAACAAATTCCAATGCATCGCTGCTTCGGCGCTCTTTACTTGGAAACTTTCGATGGTTAGTCTCAACAGCCCTTTAATTTATCTAGCTGTAGCTTCAAACTGAAACATATTGCGGTGGTATATACCTACGTACCACATAGTACATACCAAGTGAAGTAAGTAGTGGTAGGTCTCCTTAGCAGGAGTTTGCCAGATAGGAACCACCGCAATACCAGATATTCTGCCGCTAAATAGGAGTGTGTGAACAGCTAGGGTCGACTTACATGTGCTTTATTTCTCTCTGATTATAGTTCTAAAGAAAACGTGGACAATGTTGCGGGTGCAAACTAGTAGTCAATATTTTTGTCTTGTGTCAAAAAAAGTCATTAATTTATTTACAAGTCGGTTGGGCATATCCTACAAGTACATTTTATGACTACACATAAAAAGTTGGCTATTGATGACAGATGACAAATAAATAAATATCGTAGGACATTAAACACAGCGCCATCTGACCCCAAACTGAGCAAAGCTTGTACTATGGAAGCCAGATAACTGATGGAATACTTAAATACTTTTTTTTTGTAAATACATACTTTTAATACATACAGTACACACAGACACAGAACAAACATTTGTTTATACCACAAAGTTTGTCCTGGGTGGGAATCGAACCCACGCCCTTCAGCTCTTGGAGCAGACATTCTACCAATGAACCAACAGGGCTGTCGATTATCCCACAAGTTCATTTTATGACTACACGTAAAAAGTGGGCTACTGTTTACAGATTACAGCTAAAAGGCATTAAATAACAATGCAATGACAGTACTGTGATTGCTACCGCGACAAAAGGAACTCAATAAGTTTCAAAATTGTTTGATTACATCTATTCGCCCTAAAATTCGTAACCTCTTAACCGACAAAAAATTACACAAAAGTGTCGTCTGTCACGACACGCCATTCTTACTTGTTTCAATCATGTTTAGGAATTTTCCCACTGGCGATGTTTCGCTCGTGAAGTTTTGAAACTTTCATCCTTTTATGGAGTAAAAGTCTAAATGTAATTGTAGCTGGAAAACTGTCGTTTACTCGAATGAATTTAGAATTTAAGTCACTTCAGTAGTGGCAAAATTCTCAGCATTTCAATTTGGATCATCATTATCATTTCAGCCGTAGGACGTCCACTGCTGGACATAGGCCTCCCCCATTGACTTCCATAAAGACCGGTTGGAAGCGGCTCGCATCTAGCGCATTCCTGCGGTCCTTATTAGGTCAATTTGGATATAGATAATAAATAGACAATACACAATACTTTATTTGTAACATATAACAACTTCAAATTAAATTACTCTAATATTATAAAACGCGAAAGTTTCTTACTCCAACTTATTCCAATATTTAGTATAGCCTATCTTAACTTTGCCTGCACCGTCGTTTACCATCAGTTGAGTTGTGGTCAAACACCTATTCTGTTAAAATAAAAAATCTAACGTCACTTTCTGACATGAGCTTTCTGGATAAGTACGCTTTATCTAAATCATGGCATGATAACGGATTAAAGAAATACTCACTTCCGCGGTTGTTATTCTTTTAAATAAACCTTCTTAACAAAATTATGCTTGCTATATTTGAAATATCCTTCACGGGATGTTCACCACAATGTATTTTTGTTTTGGCTCGTATTTTGTGATACTACAATTTCAAAATACATTTCATTGTTTTCTATCTTTTCAAATTCCTCATCATTAGTACTGACATCTCTTTAAATAGATGGGAAGGTACTTCCTCATCGCATAACTAGTTAAGTATTGTTTGTACCAACACACCTGATTGGTGCAACAGACCGTGGCTCAGGTGAAAGGTCCCTTACGTAACGACTGAGATAATTTTGTGCAACTTTATCATGTCTGCATTTGACTTATGACATTCTGCACAATAAATGTGCAATATGGTGAAATATTCTTATTCAATTATGTTAATACACAAAATTAGTTCCAGGATTGGCAGTTGTAATGAGTTATCAAAAATTAATCTAGATAATTCAATACTGTATTCTAAACAAATCAATTAAATTTATTTGCGAAGTACAAGTATAGACATAAAAAAAAGAAGCGACACTGTACTTGATCCATACTAGGTGAGCAAATGTCTTAGTACGAAAATAATTATTACTGTTGACTTAATCATTGTAATAATATGTCAAAAATACAATGATAATATGTCATAATCGTCAGAATATAAATTAGTAATATGTCATAATTATAAGAAAAATGTTATATGTTAGAAATACACTGATAATACCTACACAATTATGTTTATTATAAGTAAAATTTACTTTGTAAACATCAATTGCATTGTGTTACAAATATATCCGAACATTTCGGTAATATTAATAGAAGGTATAGAACAAGTTTTACACTCTTTGAAAACGCTAAAAAACGACTGTTGACATTTAGTCAAGGCTCAACGAACATCAACTAAGGAACAACTGATTTCTGCTACGCTTAAAAGTTTTTATAAGGACTTTTTTTTGACTCAGTACATTCCCAGAACCCTCATACTGTCTTGCAACAAAGTCCAAATATTTAAAAAAACACTAACAACAAAAATCCCTTCGGCGTCATACTTACACAATTAATAAGGCATCACTGTCCGATATGACGTAACGGGCAAACCGACGGACATACAGACACGGGTAATCCCTCACTGACAAATAGTTTCGAGTTCTGTCGACAGACGCCCGATCATAGATTAATCACTGGAATGTTTACTAGTAGGCATTTTTGCTTCGGAATCGAGAAGAGTTAAAACTTCCCACGATGTTCAATGGCAATAACTTAATGAACAACAGAAAAAAACTGAGAATTACTACTTTAATATATATTTACCTTTTTTCTATCTGTTTGTCTGTCATAGTGTTTTATACGGCGCAGAGTGAATCAGGTGTGTACCTGTATTGTACGTCGAACGCCGGTGCGATATTCTCACGTTTGCTATGATTCAACCGATATCCGTTTCAATATGGTCACGTTTCCGTTATTCTAGTTACTGACATAAACAAGCATTTTAATGACGTTTCGTAATTTCGGTACGATTAAAGAGTTTCAATAAACTACAATTAACTGAGAAATACTTGTAAATATGCATGTTTCGAGATGTAGAAATCGGGTCTATCAATTTAAAAAAAATGTAAAAGTAGTTCTTTTAAAATTAATTATAGGTCTGCGTTTGATCGCCATCTCACCTGATGTTAAGTGAAAATGCGATCTACGTAGCGAGACTAACGTGCAGATCTAGTCTCAACAGCCTTATAATTTCGCCAGCTACAGTACCATCCAAACCGGAATACAATAATACTTACACACTACTGCTTGGCGGCGGAATATCTTGTACTGTGGTGGCACCGACCTATACGACCTCCTAAGGATAAGGAAGATCGACCACCGAATAATGTAGAAAATTTTATTGAAAACAATTTCGATAAAATTATTTGCTCGGGGGTTTTTTCGAAACGATAATTTAAAGTAAAGCTAGCAGTAAAGAAAAGTTTGCATATATTACCAAAAAAATGTTTTTGTCATGAATATTAGGGAAATCATTGTTATATTATAAAAGTCTCATAGAGAGCAGGTATTGTAATATTGTGGTATTTTATGTGAAGCAACCCTGAAGAAAGAACTTTTTTTATTTTAAGCTGTCAAAATGTCGTTTACTTTGCCACCTTACTAAGTTGAACTGAATTGTTGATATTTTTTTTGTAAAACTAGATTTCTGCTGTTGCTCAATCCATAAAACCTACTCGATCCATAAGACATGAGCTAAAGCATAGTTACATTTTAATAGAAGCAATTTGTAAAACTTGTTTAATAATTTCACACAAAAGTAACTCCAACTTTCACGGCTCGATTGATCCAATGTATCAAAGTTATCAACATAATTATTGGAACACTTTCAACACTCAAAAAAGGAACTTATTTTGATAAAGTTATGATGTATAATCGGTCAGTAATGTGTAATAATAAATCATATTATAGCTAGCGTGACGTCCGAGTGATGGGCAGCAAAGGAGTCGGTCCGTTATGCAACGGATCAAAGAGCGAGGAATCGATCAAATGATTTTTTCTCTAAATGATTGATTTTCAGGTCTATTTATTTAATGCTATATTGCTCTATATATAGAAAATCAAATCACTATTTAAAAAGCACATGAATGTCATTTAGTAATACTTTTTGATTTTTAATAACTATACTAAGAATTTATAATTACTCAAAAATGGTCGTATTAGGACGATGTTAACGTTATTTTAACATACACGATACTAAATCAATCAATTAGATATAAAACTATTTCACTCTCTCTTTTACTTTTACGGATAAAAAAAAATTAGGTAAAATAATTTTGAATTTCTTAAACTTTGTTTAAAAGTGGTTAAGCTCAACGTGATTTTCCAAAAAAAAACTTTAGTAATAAGCTTTAGTAATTTAGTAAATATTTTTGTTTTTTGGTGAATTGTATTGCATTGAATTTTGCATGACTTTTTTAATTATCTTCGAGGTTTGATTAATTTCTTGATCATTTGTGTTTAACGCTATCCGCTCACACTGTGGTTTAAATTTACAACTCTTACAAAAAGTATTAACAACTAGTCAGTTTTAGATGATGCCTGATTACTGTTTTCGGATGCGAGATAAGCTGTTTATCTTAAATTGTCTGGTTTATAAGCTCGCGTCCATTTCCAAAGGTGAAAGTATAGGTAATCGGTAGTAGTATAACAAAAAACCAGAGAAAAACGTGTTAGGATAGGAACCGTAAGGTTCCGTTGAATACCTTACCAAAATTATACTTTACATGTTGTATCTAATTAAGGTATTTCTATTCTATTAAGGTATCTTTTTAGGGTTCCGTACCCAAAGGGTAAAAATGGGACCCTATTACTGAGACTTCGCTGTCTGTCACCAGGCTGTATCTCAAGAACGGTTATAGCTAGACAGTTGAAATTTTCACAGATGATGTATTTCTATTGCCGCTATAACAACAAATAGGCAGGCCATTCCAGGCTAGGTGTGCTTTACCATCTTCGACCACACCTTCACTTAACATCAGGTGAGCTGTGGTCAAAAGAACTAGCCTGTCAACCATAAAAAAAAAAAAAAAAAAAAATTAAGGGGGGCTCCCATACAACAAACTTGATTTTTTTACCGTTTCTTGCTGGATACTAATAACGGTGACAGGTTGACGCTTTAACTATTCACAGAATATTTAGTTTTATTATAGGTAATGGTACGGAACCCTACGTGTGTGAGTCTGATTCACACTTGGCCGGTTTTTGTTGACTTTTTGGTGTCTTGGTTTTCAAATGTTGGGGCTAAGTATCAGTTAAGAAAGTTTTTACATAGTGTCTACTTTCGCTCCAAATGCGGATTCTTTGTGATGCTGACGGTACCCTAAAGGCACGATAGCGCATCATTTCATAATGATTTATGGAGAATTTATGGCTCGAAATGTGCATGACTTATTATAATGCTTCTCTTATATCTTCCTTACGAACACTTTTAGTTAACGACTAAAAAGCACTTTTTTAAAGAGTCCTTTCCAATAAGTTTTTTTTATGATTGACTGGCCAGGTCTTTAACCGAAGCTCAAGGTGTTTAATTTATATTTGTCTTTTGTTACAGGTATGCATCTCCGTTATTAGCACACTGATATCTACGTACGTACGTATCTACGAGTAAAACTAATTACTTCTTGTTTTCAATTATTTTTCTGCTCAAATGCTATGTTTCAGACAAGTATTTTACATTGTAACATTTGAATATACATAAAAAAATATGTAAAGCTAGTTTACACAATTTTTATTTTAAGAAATATTCGTAACTAGCTGCGCCCCGCGTTGTTACCCGCTACATGTTTTCGGGGAAAAAAGTATATATGTAATCCAGGGTCTCAGCTACCACCATACCATATTTCATCCAAATCCGTTCTGTAGTTTTTGCGTGAAAGAGTAACTAACATTCATCCAAACTTTCACATTTATAATATTGGTAGGATTCAAAAGGTTCCTGAAATCCGTTAAAGAAAGAAAGAAAATAATTTTATTTTGCAACAATACAAAAAAAAAACAAAAATAACAACAAATAGAGACAAACAGTTACAAAATAGGGGCTCACCTCAGCATAATACTGGTCACACTAATTAGTATGACCGTTACATCGTTTATCAACCCTTCGTTCAAATGTCGAAGGCAAAACTGGAGTCTTCATTGGTTATTCGGTACAGTGGCATGTCATTGAATATTAAATGTCGGCATGGTGTAAAAGGGCCTTTCTCAGAACGGTGCGTTTGACTGTATGTCTGTGTCACATGTTACACTTGCATTGATCGAGTATTGCTTTATGAGGTTAGTGGCATTAAAAGGGACTTGATTAGAATTTTAATACTTGAATTTATTCCAAATTCCTTGAAAAAAACAAGGAATTATAGGACTTAAAGCCTTTGAGTCTAGAGTCTAGTTTAGTCTTTTTTATCTAGAATTTATTTCTGGTTTTCTTTTATTTTTCATCATGATTCATCATCCAACCCCGAATTATTCTGCCTCACTTGTACAGTACCTTAAATTGAAAATCTGTCATTAAGCACCTAACACAGTGTTCTCGCAGCGTCACTTAAGAGACTAGCTGTGTACCAGCTTCGACTACACCGACACTTAGCATCAGGTGAGCTGTCGTCTAACACCTAGCATGTCAACAGTAAAAAAATCTCTCGCGGTCTAGTACTATATACTTCAATACGTTTTATATAGATCCCACCCTCAATTCAGTAAAAAAACAAAAATATTTGAGTTGGTACGAGACGGATTTTTAATGCTATAAAAACAAATTTTAGAATAACTTAGTCAAATCTAATCTAGTTGTTTGTTTTGTGACGTAGCCTCTGAGAGGCCGTAACGCGGTAGGCATATTGCAGGCGCGCTATTGTGTGCCATCTGAATGCTAATTAGGGGAAATTTGGTAGGCGTGTTTGGTGGCGATCGAGAACAGGATGTAGAGTCGAGACTTTATTAATTACGAATATTATAATTATTTGAGCGAATTCAGAATAAATATTTTACCAAAAAAGATAAGGTAAACAAGCACTTTAATTGCGAGTCTTCTTAGACAAATTTAGTGAGAATATTTTGCATATGGTATGATGATTTAAAGGAAAGGTAGAAAATTATAATGTAAGCCATAAAATGTTGAGTTTACATCATACATTTCTGTTTTATCTGTATGTGAGTTTCTACTGAATACACATAACTTTGTGATAGATAGAGTAACGTTGTGATAGAATTGCGGCCAAGGCAAACTAAGCGGAGCGTTGGTCGTTCAGCCACAAAAGTTCTGAAGCAGACGGCAAACTATATCACTGGGCTAAAGAAGGCTGAGGATGATGATAATAGCTCATATCGTCTTGTACATTAAAAAAGCCTGAGAACTTCTTGGCAGCTGGCTGTATGAGCGGGTAATAGTGCATATATGTCTTGTCGTTTTGCATTCCATTCATATTGTTCATAATCATCATTATCGCAGCCGTAGGACGTCCACTGCTGGGCATAGGCCTCCCTCATCGACTTCCATAAAGACCGGTTGGAAGCGGTCATATTGTTCTGTAGTCTGGAATTACAATAATAAATAATTTAAAGCAAGAGTTATATTTGACGGGGTTAGTTTTGGTAACTGTTCCTATTGATAGCGGTATTTACGATTACGTAGTTAATTCTGTAGAATGTATATTTTATTTTAAAATAATTGATTTCTATTCTGTGTTGAATATTTCTTTGTACAAATTTATATTTTATGAAAGGTCAAGAGTAACAAGGAAAAACGCAAATATCTAGATTTTCCTCGCCAACTTTCAAGCCACGTGAGTTTATAATCACCGACCTTGGCTGTCCTTCAAAGGAATTCAAAATACATACAATGATGACATTATATCTCGCTATTAGCACGTGGAATGCATGTATCATACACAGATGATAAAGCTTGAGAAAATTGCTAATACGGGTCACTAATTTTTCTATGACTCAAAAATATAATTACTGGTATTATAACAAGAGTAATCCATCATCACCGCTGGAAGACTGTTTAACACAGACATAATATTATTAAAGTATGACTTACGGCTTGGTCTATGACCAAGTTCTTTTGTTATGGCTTCAGTTATGGATTATTTGTGAAGAAATTTTATTTCGATGTTTGTTTGCTGCTATATTTATAATCGAGAACGTTAGAATACATTGTGTTTATTTTATCTAAATCACCAAAACGTGTAAGCGGATCTTATTTCATTTAATAAAATAATAAATATCGTAAGACATTACACACAGCGCCATCTAACCCCAAACTAAGCAAAGCTTGTATGATGGAAGATAACTGATAGAATATTTTTCTTTTTTTTGTAAATACTTACTTATACATATAAAACATACAAAACACCCAGACACAGAACAGACATTTGTATATACCACAAAATGTTTGACCTGGGTGGGAATCGAACTCGGGAATCGAACTCACATCCTACAGCTCTTAAAGCATATATTCAACCTATGAACCAACAGGGCTGTCAGAACTTTCTATGAAAAAGATCTACGTACTACCACCAACTGGCCTAAAGGAAAGCGACGCTGTGTGTGCAAACAATCTAGTTAGTTAGGTATAACCAATAGCTCTAGCATAAACTCGTATCTTGGACATTTACTGCGACATTATGAATACCAAAATTATGTAGAGGGTTAGATTATAGGGTAAATATTATATCAATAGTAAAGAGCCTCAGTTGCAGAATATCCTGTAATAGATAAACTTGCCAGCTACAAACAGCTTCTTTACTTTTAGCTAAAAAGAAAGAAATGTTCGTTTAACTCTCAGACAACCTCTAGATGCACAAAATGATAATGGTGTTGCTTATTTGTATGACTTAGGGTGTATCTAAAATAACTAAATTCTTTTTTGTAACTGCCAATTGGTTTATTTACGGAGACCAGCCATTGGCCTACAAGACGATCGCAAGCGAGTATTTTTTCTTACCGTGTTAAAAAAAATAGACTTTTTCCACCTCTGCGTGTTAAATCTCTCGATACCATCAATCTAGCCCTAATCAATGCCAGATAAAGAACAATTAATTCAGTGTCAGGATACAATAAATTTCTTAAAGAATCCTTATATTTAAAAAAGATCCGGTCACGAGATCGGACTTTTGTATCTACTATTAAAAATGCGGTCTACACTACTCAGTGTAGGTGTAAATTTATTAGTTACTTTGTGAAATGAAGCAGAAAGATCAACATGTCTAAAGGAGGACAAATGAGAAAACTATGATCAAAGACTTTCTGACTGTCAATTTTATTAAGATAATGCGATGGTGGCTCCCTACTCAGAGAGTATATTCTCAAACTAATTTGAAGACATAAGGATATAATATAATAATTTGTTAACCTTATAACACTTTCAATTACACTGTGCAAGTCATATGTACACAAAATCGTCTTGCTAATTGCGCGTTTGTGTAGTAAGCATACGTATTCAAATTCGTTGAATGCAGCCTATTAGCAATATAGCACTTTACTGTAGTATCAATAAAGACGATTACAACAATAAATTTGTCCTTCAACCTATGAAATCACACAGACATCGTCAGCCAAAAGGTCAAACAAATAGGTGAGCCAAAAGGAACCGATTCCAAAGCGCTTGCATAATTAAGGACAAACCATCACTTGACATCGTCGGTGCACTTGGACTCCGGTTACATAACAATACGCACTCACACAAACGTATACACAACTACATACATGATACCCACATGTCGGATCGCGAATATGGCGCGTCGAAAGCAAAAGCGTTAAATTGGCAATCAGCTTCAGTTTGGCAGACTATTGCTAATTACTATTTAGTTAGTCCGACGAAAATGTTTTCTATTTGCTTGTACCATCCAATAGGAAAAAGTAGATTTTACCAGTCAAACTAGCCAAAAATACCTATAAAATTTCTAAATTCTATAATCCTTTGAACGACCTCGGCCTTTCAATAAAATCACCATAAAAAATACATACATACATTATAAAGTAAAGTTGGTAGGATTATATCAAATTTGGTTAAGAAAGGTTGAAAACACGGACTGCGTGGTGGTGAGCGTTAATGCGTATCGAAATGGCCTCGTTACACTTTTGGGTCCTAGGCACTGTACGGGTTCCGTCCCTAACACGATACGATAATATCATTGAATGCCAAGTTTCGTCTCATTGACCGATCAAGTCGCTATATCGATCGCCAATTGTTACACTTGTTACTAAGGTTTTTTTCTTTCTTCCCTGCCCCTCTATCTTCTTTTCATTATTACTTTGGTGTAAATAAAAAGTTAATCAATCAATCAATGAAATCGAGGAGCTATGAATGTTTGTTTTTAATTTAGATACACTTATAAGTTCCAGTTCAAGCAAAGTCTGTTTTAGTGTACGAAGATACAGTAAACCAACGTTCATACTGTTCAATCAGTAGACTATTTTTACTTTGTCCTCAAACTGCACTACAATCATTCTTATAAGAAAAAACACAACTACTTACGCACTTAGCGCGTCTATCGAACGTTTCAGTATGTTACCGTTACCATATGCTCCCGGAATACGTAACGAGACAACTATTTATAGTTAGGTTGTATAACTGTATATCGCTCGGAATTCGTTTTGACTGTGTAATTATTTTGAAATACAATCGTTATCAGTAGGTATACCCTTGATTAGAATTTGATGTACTAAGGATTTGTCACTTATATGCAAAATAGGTTTTGTGACATTATTTAGTCGTAATTAACTTAAATACGATGGAGTGACGATATACGTAGGACAGCTGGCGGTGGATGGAAGCGGAAAACCGACGGTCGGACTGAGTGGCATGTCTTGAGAGACGCCTACGTCCATTAGTGGACTTCTATAGGCTGATGATGATGATGATGATGATTAGTAAATATTTTTGTGTTTCAGTTTGAAGGGTACTTCAGCTAACGATATGACAGGGCTGCCGAGACTATCCATTGAAAGTCTGAAAACAATGTGCGCACAAAGCAGCGATGCCCAGACCTTTGTTTAGTTACTTAAAGTTCTGTGCATCACTGCAATGGTTATGTGTTACCTCTTACCATCAAAAGAGCATCCCGTTCTTCTCAATAGGTCCTTAAAATAAAAGTTTAATTAAATACTTATAATTTCGACATGTGTATTTATCTACTAGAAGTATTGAGACGTTGGTAGGTTGGTTGGTTTTTTTGCTTGGAAAACAGTTCTACAAACTAAAAGTTGACCAAGCGACGACGCTAAGATTTTAGAGCTGAATGAATTTAGCGTTCAGTGAAGTTGTTTCAAAGAATTTTATGGGCAATCTTGTATTGACTCAAAACTTGTATTGATATTAACATATCAATACAAGTTTTGAGTTCATAGAGGCAGAAATTGTTTCAAGGGTTGCAAAGATAAATCTTATAGGCATCACGTGGTTGCGGTCATTTCTAAACAGCTACTTTATTTAAATCATGATACGAATCCATCACGTTTTTGCGTAGGTTATGCTAAAATAGGAGTTCCTTAGACGAAATTGCTTTAGATTTTGTCAAGGCACACTCCCTTCATTTGTTCAAGGTGGCAATAATGATAAAAATCTGCCTTAGTTTACGCTATAAGTACACTTTTACGTGTTGTAAAGTACGTTACTAAGATTCGTTTGGTTAGGTTTAGTATGTTGTTGAATTTAGAATTTAATAACATGAAAAAGCTTGTACGTAAAACCATTTATAAACTATCCTACTAAAAAGCAATTTTAAAAATTTTGAAAAAACCTACAATGGTTAAAAAGTAATTATCACATATCTAAGATAATGCACCAATTAAACCCGACCCCATAACTGTAAACTACATCAAAATGGGACTAGTGGTTTTGGAGAAAAATGGCAACATGGATTTGCACAAACAAACATCCTCTCACCCCAAACGCATATACCATCGTACCGTCGTGGGTAAAAAAAATTAAAATTTAAATTCTGTACAATAACATCTAGAGTTGGTATACCTAGATCATAGAGGGGAATTATACCTAATTTCATATATTCCGGCAACTATAGCAGTCAGGTATCAAGTACCAAAGTCGCCGCCGACTATCTCGGACACAATCGCCATAACTTCTATTGTGGGATTTTGAGTACACTAGCTGGCATTTCCTAGATTGTACTGACACACCGCTGTAACTACACTTCCTAGTTACCAATTAGAATTGCCTGGAGTGATATTTCTGTGGATATCGTTTTCAGTGACATTATGTTAGTATCCTGTCACTGAGCATATTTATTCATTTCACTTCATATTAATATTATGGACTAGAAAGTTTGTCTGTTTGTATGTGTTTGTATATGTACGTTTGTTACTAAGTCACGTTAAAGTTTTGACATATTTACATAATATTTTGAATGCAAATATGCAAACGTGGATTAAATCGTTATTTATAGATATTTTTGTTTTGTTACTCAAAGTTCTGAGTACAGATGCAATAGTCTTGGACAGATGATTACCCTTACCATAAGGAGAGGGATTTGTACATCTCATTACATTTACATGCAAGAAAAAGTAGCCAGCTGAAATCGGTTCAGCCGTTACTAGGGACACATACATACATAAATACATACAGGTCAAATACATAACCAGCGGTCACTGGCTTTGGCGTAGTCGGGTAAAAAAGAAGGGACATACTCTTTTGAAACAATGCGACATAACCACGAAAACTTCTCATGACTCTGTTATGTGGTATCTCTAGTATCAAATGACTTGGAATTTCTTAACTTTTAAATTAACTTAAAATTAGCTAAAAAATCGCAAAGAAACATTCGCATTATCACAAGTAATATAAGTAGGGTTTAGTGAAGTGAAATAAACTGAAGAGCCATTTTTTTTAGTTGATTCTTATTTAGGTCATCGTTTTCACAATACATTTAAACCTTAACCGCTATTTTCGTAACTGGCCCGCAATAGTTTTACCAAGTAAATCAAAAGTTGCAAACGACCGCAAATGGTTATTCCAAAACAATTTAATTAACACTGTTTATTACGACATGGGCCCTCGGTAAAGTTTCGAAAGTACCACCATGGTATAAAATACTAGTTAGTATTGTTTTATAGTCTGGAATATTTTGTAGTGAATCTTAATTGTCAGCCCGGGTACAGGCGCTAGTGGTAACTAGCCTCTAACGTGGCCGTATTTAACTTAAACGGGAAGCGATGGTGGGGCTGAAGTTGGGCATGCATGGAAAACGTTGATTTAAAAGAAATGTATTCACTCCAGCCTTAAAAACGTCCAAATTGTAGTTAATAGAAAACAAAGAAGCTGGCATTGAATTCCATTCATGGGCCTTACGCATCAAGAAAGCAAAACCAAATTATTGCGTACTCTCTCCTGATGGTAAGAGGTACCGCCTGTTCATGTACGTATAACGATACACAGAATTTTGAGTAGGAAAGCAAAGTCCAGGGCATCGCTGTTTTGGCGCTTATTAGTTTGAGATCTTCAACGCTTAGTCTCAATAATATAACCTGTAATTGCGTCAGCTGCAGTGCCCTTCAAACCGGAACACAGTAATGTTTACACACTACTGCTTCACGGCAGAATATCTGGTACTGCAGTGGAATCTACCTAGACGACCTAATGACACAAACCATAGGGTCTCCTAATGTACACAGAACTATGAGTAACAAAACCATTTCTACGATTACTTTGATACTTTCCATGGTCAGTCTCAACAGTCCTGTTTCTATCTAAAGTTCCCTTCAAACCGGAACATAATAAAGTTAACACACTTCTGCTTAGCGGCAGAAAATTTAATACTGCAGTAACTACTTAGATAAGATACATTCCAGATACATCTAACATCAGGTGAGCTGTGGTCAAACACCTTGTAAAACACGTACAAAAATAAAGATACCTGAACGGTTGCACCTCCGATGGCCTGCATTTATAGCGCGTGCGGATTTCGGCGGTGGAACCATAAAACTCGCCTGATAGTCCACCATCTCCCCTGGCGAACGCGCCACGCTACAGTGAGATTTCAAAACACAATTAGATTCAAACGGCTCCGCTGATGCTACAAACCTGAAATTTTATGATAATTACTATGCAATGTTGTATGTTCTAATTAAAGTCAGTAGTCAATGTTAAGTGAGAGTGAGTGGTGCTGTGTGAATTTGTGTTGGATTGTGTGGTGAAAATGAATTCGCGGAGTCGTAAGCTGTTTCGATTTAGTAAGAAGCCGAGTTTATCGCGGTCCACGTCGATGTCTACGCCCAGGTACTACTTTCTATTCAAACAATTCCATGACTCTAGATATTTTATATTGTATATCGATGTCTCAGTTGTTTCCTATCGAACTGAATTTGAATTTAGAGTTCTTTAGAATTTCTGAGTTGAATTTAGTTTTCGTGCATTTCCAGGTTAAACGCGATAAAGATTATAATTACAAAATCTCCGTCCATGATGACAGTGATGACAATAATGACTCGAAATTTATATCAGTATCCGATATCCAAATAACGTTAAATAACCAAACTGAGCGTAAGTTCAAATTCCAACAATGAGACATTATTATTGAGACAGTTTTGAGCTGCTTAAAGGAAAAACATCGTGAGGAAACCATAGCATGGTTATACCCTGTAACATGCTATGGTTTTTCTATTAATCGGCTGGCAACCTTCGAGTTGAAAATCCGCCGCTAAGCACCTAACGGTGTGTATCGGCAGCCTCGCTTTAGATCCTATTCCATAACAAGCTAGGTGTGCTTTACCATTATCGACCACATCGTCATTTAACATCAGGTGAACTGTGGTCAAACAACTAGCCTGTCAACAATTTAAAAAAAAGTAACTTTTGTGCTGCCAGTATAATTTTTAGTATCACTCCTCCGAAAGCGTCCCTTAACATTTAATTTTGTCATTTCTCATAAAATTACACTTACCGTAATAAAAATAACTGCCTTTCGAAAAAAAACAACTTTTACTTTTACGCTATTTATTTAAACATACATTTATATCTATTAATGTACGTATTGTTGTTCACGTTCATTATTTCCGATGCGAATTGAGAGCCCTTTGTCGAAACCTTGATTGGGAAACCATTTAAAAGCTTTAGTTAAAGTAATCCAATTTGCACGATGTGGAACAAAATTGCCATATTTATTTTAATGGAACATGATGAAACTAAAATGTTTTTGTGGATTTCTTTATTTCCGCACCATTTTAAACTTATAATGATAATAAATATTGAAGGATATTTCATACCGCGCATTCTAGCTCCAAACTAGCTCCATAGCTAAATAGGGTGTGGGTTCGATTCCCACTCAGGGCAAACATTTTGTGAATAAACAAATGTTTGTTCTGTGTCTGGGTCATCATCATCATCATCAGCCTATACTAGTCCACTGCTGGACATAGGCCTCTCCCAAGACACGCCACTCAGCCCGATCTTCGGCTTTTCGCTTCCATCCACCGCCAGCTGTCCTACGTATATCGTCACTCCATCGAGTCTCAGGGCGTCCTACGCTACGCTTGCCAATACGCGGTCTCCACTCTAGAACACGTCTACCCCAGCGGTTATCGGTTCTGCGACAGATATGTCCAGCCCATTGCCACTTCAGCTTGCTAATACGCTGAGCTATGTCAATGACTTTAGTTCTCTGGCGAATTACTTCGTTTCGGATCCGATCCCTCAGAGAAATGCCAAGCATAGCTCTTTCCATAGCTCGCTGAGCGACTTTGAACTTACGGACCATTCCCGCTGTGAGTGTGAGTGTCTGGGTGTTCTGTATGTATTATAAGTAGATATTTACAAAAAAAAAGTATTTATGTATTCTATCAGTTATCTGAATTCCATCACACAAGCTCTGCTTAGTTTGGGGCCAAATAGCGCAGTGTGTATAGTCCTACGATATCTATTTAACTAAGTAAAACTTTATTAAACCAGATAGCTAATAATGGCGAATAGTTATAAACTTTTTTATACCTGACGGTGTGCTTAGGCAGTTTCACTTGAGAACCAATTCCATTCCAGGCTAGGTGTGTTTACCATCATCGATCACAGCGTCACTTAACATCAGGTGAGCTGTGGTCGAACATCTAGCTTTTCAAACATGAAATAAAAAATTATAAATTGTTCGTCACACATATGTTAATCCTGAGCGGGAATCGAACTTACACCCTACAGCTCTTAAAGCAAATACACTACCGAATGAAACATAAATCAAACAAACTAAAGCAACATTTTTCAAAAATACGATGTGGCAAACATACCACACCACACCGTCACCTAACATCAGTTGAGCTGTGGTCAACACCTAGCCTGCCGACCAAAAACGACAAAAAATAAAAATGTATATCAATTAACCCAGCATCATACCAAAAAGAAATAGACCAAGGTCACATTTGTGATTAGCTATGCTAATAGAACTTGTTGCAATGAAAAATCGCGTTTTCAGATGATAGATACCGGGTGGCCCTTTATCAAATAGCCTAAAACAATTAAATATGTTATTAGAGATTTGGCAAACGTACGCATACGTAATTTTCTATTTCAAAACGTAGGTTAACATAATTAACATTAACAAAGTTTTTGTATAGTACACCACGAAAGTCTTACAAATCTCAAGGTCCACATAGAGGCTAACAAATTAGTATTTAGAATCATAATAGAGGCATAAAGTTCTCACGGTCATGTTGCCGCCAGCAAAAGTCTTACAGACTTGGTAAACTCCTTTTTAGGCAGAAGCCACATTAACTGTGCAACTAATTGTGGAGCGCGATCTAGATTCCACAGGTCATGTAGCATTGCAGCACTACAGAGATAATCAGTAAGGGAACATTGCGCGCAATCTTTCTTAGTTGTAGCAAAATCCTACTAATATTATAAATGCGAAAGTTTGTGAGTATATTTGTCGTTATTAGAATGTAGGTATATTATTTCTCTTATAGTTATGTATTTTCCTATGTGCACATCCTCGTTATTTACACACCCCGTCTTTTCTTCTTCTGATCCTATCCGTCCTAAGGTTGCCTGGAAGAGATCGCTTTTAGCGATAAGATCGCCAGTTGTTACACCTATATTTAAGTTTATTTCTTCTGCTTTCTGTATTTTAGTGTGTACAATAAAGTTATCAATCAATCAATCAATCAATCAATACTCTTTCACGCAAAAACTACTGAACGGATTTGGATGAAATTTGGTATGGAGGTAGCTGAGTCCCTGGATTAACACATTGGTTACTTTTATCTCGAAAATATGTAGCGAGTAACACCGCGTGGCGCAGCTAGTAAGTATATAAGTATAAATTTGTATTTGTGTATATAAAATGAGTAATGTGATGTATATTTTTATTACTTAGTTTTAAACCGTCACCAAACACTTTTTATAAATAATAAGTTATTTATATGAGTATACAGAAATAAAAACAGTCAAAAAAGAAGTGGAACACAGAGGAAATAAAATCAAATAAACACACAAATACCTAGGGTATTTGTGTGTGCGTCATGTGAACCATCTGCGTTAATCTGTGTTAATGGCTCGCTTAATTTTAAATACCCATACTGTATTGTGCTTGTACGTTGCAAATATAAAACGTATGTACCACGATTTTATAGGTTTGTAGGGCTGAAAAAAGGAACGGAACTGTGAGTCGGTGAGTCAGATAGTAGGCTAGATGTTAGAGACATGCAGTCTAATAATCTAAATAATGTATTACATTAGGTCATTGTGTCAAGAAATAATGTATCTTTAATGGTTGATTTATTTATGCCAATATATACTCTTTGGCGGCTTACTCTTAGTTTTATGTTATAAGCATTAGTAAACCTGTAAGATAGGGCGTCTTAAAAGATGCTGATGAAATATAAGAATATGTAGAGTAGAGGAGTAATAGAGAGAAATGATTAAAAAACATGGTATAACAATCCCACTCAGTGGTTTGAAGGCAACATGGTGATGATGTTGAAATTTACACTATGTAATCTAAGTATAGCACGAAAATCCGTTATTAAAATAGTAATAGTAATTAAAATAGTTGTGCAGTTATTTGTGCAATGAATTGTAAAAACTCAAACGATATATTTTTGGTAATTTTGAGGTATACATTAAATTTGTTTGCACGATTAAATTGCATTAATTACGCTAGTTATTTCACGTCGTTTGCAACGAGTTTTACAAATAAAAAAACGGTGAAAACCCAGGTTACATCTAGTCGTTGTTTTGCAAAGTTTAATCCACAAACCACGGAACCCGATATGATGGCAGTGATAAGTGACCTCGCGTATTCTACGATACGACATCGGCTAACGGTTGAGGCTCATTTTACTACTTGGTTCAAACGTTTGGAAAAATATGAACAAGTTTTTACCTATCACTAAGCATTTTATATAAAACACACTAGTACCGGCCAAAATGTGTGGGAAAAACTTGTTTAAAAATATTGTTTTGTTTTGGCATAATTATATGTAGCCCCAATATAAAAACCAGTCGTACAAATTGCAAATTAAAAAAGGAATAATATTCGTAAGATGTTTCTTCAAGATTCAACGAATTGATCTGACATTAATTTTTCGTATTTTTTTATTCGTCAAAAATACTTTTTTTAAAGAATACAAGGTATTCATAGTTATAATAAGGTAATACAAATCAGGAAGTGTATGCAATATGAATCAGCATACAGTCTTGCAGTCGATAATTAAACCGTTATTAGTTAAAACGAACAATCGAACAAAGCGTACGAATTTCCCACTAGTTTTTGTAGTATGCAAATGTACTTTACCAAGAATTTTGATCTATTTCCTGTATATAAATAATTCGATTCAATTCAAAAATGAATACCATACAATAACAATTTATACACAAGAAGAAGAAAAATATAAAATGAATTCACTACAGACGGGCGCGAAACTTATTCTTAACGTTAAAAGCGATCTCTTCCAGACACTGCAAGGGTTTCTAAAGGCCTCATTAAGGTGATTCAATTTCCATAAAAACAATTTTTTACCATTTATGGACAAATGCAGTATAATTTTACAGTGAAATCACAGTTACTGGCATTTATTTTGGTCACACAAATCACAATTGCTTGAATAAAGCAGTAGATTATTAGCATAATCTACTGTTTTATTCAGAAATCATAAATTCGTAAATCGTTCATAAATTTAATTTTATGCTAATAATGTACTGTTTTATTCAAGCAATTGTGATTTACCGCAATATGTGATTACATTGTAAAATTATGTTTCATTTGTCCATAAATGGAAAAAAAAATTGTATGGAAATAGGAGTCACTGGAGACAAAAGTCATCCTACCATAGTGACTTCGTTTATAAAATTTGTGGCGCCACATCACACCGCGTTTTTACCCCTATGTGGGATGATGAAGCAAACAAAAGTTGCAACATTTTTTGTTTTATAACATATGCGACTGATACTATAACAAGAGCGAAGCTTATATCAGTGAGATAAGGATGGCAGTGAAAAATGATGTTGAATTACTAACTTTCACTCGTACTATGTCAAATGCTATCCTATCAGCACACCTAGAACGGTTACCGTGAGTCTTTCCAGTCACGAGAACGAGACAGACGTATCTGTATTCTAGCTTTGTCACTTATCCACGCGGGTAAAGACAATTTTGTTTACGGTGTGTGTGACATAGTATAGCTATCAACTGGAATACACCAATAAATAAATAATCAATTAATGCTAGCGATAGCTTGCTGTCTTGTAGCGATGGTAGCTCAATGGTTAGCGCCGGATAACACGCCGAAGGGCGTGGGTTCAAACCCCAACAATGACCTTGAGCTGATGTTGAAGGAAAACAAGAGGAAACCATATAGCGTGGTGGTAAGATATTTTATAGTACACGGCAAGCTACCACCAAGTTAAAAATCTGTCGCCAAGCACCTAACTGTGTGTTCTGCAGCCTTACTTGAAATCCATTTTCATTCCAGGCTAGGTGTGCTTTACCATCTTCGAATACTACCTTTTAAAAACAGTAAAAAAAATGCTTGACAAGCTTGGTGTTTGACCACACCTAGCCTGGAACAGAACTGGCTCTTAAGTGGAGCAGTAGGAGCGCACCGTTAGATGCATTTAACTTGAGGGTGGCAGCTAGTCAGCCGAGTACAAGAAAATACCCCACCACCATGCTATGGTTTCCTCACGATGTTTTCCTTCACTGACAGTTCAAGCTCATTGTAAGTGTATGAACACAATATGACCGCGCTAACCACTGAGCTATCATCGCTACAAAAATAAATAAAAAGATAGAAAGAAATTAAAAAGAATAATGAAAGAAAGAAGGAACCTTACTTGGAAAGTACTTTATCAAGTTTGCTATTTCAATTTTAATCGAAGCCTTGCGATATATGACTGGAATCCGCTATCCACTAATTTTTTAACGCTGTATAATTAATTTATACCAGTTTTAAATAAACTAAATTATGTGACCAAAATATCACGTTGTTCGTCTATCTGGCACAAACATTTAAAAGACTCAAATCATAATCCAATCTGTACTAGAAACCGAAAAAGGCCCATTCAAGAGCAGCCTTTCATGGAAGAATGTTAATAAGCCGAGACCGGTCCTTATCTACTGAACTTTAGCTCTTCCTTCCTTATCAGGTTTCTTTAGGCATTATAGATAGCCCACTAAGTTTAGTAAATACTGGAGTGTACTCTGTACCGTTAGGATATACGTGCCTTGTATTTGTTTACGACCTTGTTACGGACTTTGCAAGTGAAAGACGAGAAGCGCTGAGCGTTGAGATTTTGAATTTTGGTTATGTATATTTTATTCCAAAGAATATTATAAGGGACATCAGTTTTTGTATAAAGGCATACGAATAATTTCTAATCTGAAATATTTTTTTCACAATTAAATTCTATCCTACAAATATTATAAATGCTAAAGTCTGTGAGTATGGACGGATGTTTGTTACTCTTTCACGCAGAAACTACTGGACGGATTTGGATGAAATTTGGTATGAAGGTAGCGGAGACTCTGAATTAATACATAAGCTACTTTTTATCCAGAAAACATGTAGCGGGTAACTCCGCGGGGCGCAGCTAGTTTTGTACCACACCGTCACTTAAAATCAGGTGAGCTGTGGTCGAAAACCTAGCCTGTCAATTTTTTTAATGCTTTAACACATTTGGATGTATGAGGCATGGATCTCTACTGAGATCTCTACCCTATGCCGAGTGACACAAGATGTAGAAAACTTTTATCGATAGACATTCGTGTTTTTTTTAATTGAGCTTGTTTATGATATGTCTATAAATGTAGATGCACAATAATGTTAGATTCTATTCTATTTTGTAGATATAATATTAATGTCTCATGTCACTTGTAGAGTTAATTTTAAGTTTATATATAAGGCAATTTTAGCTCAAATTAATCTCTTTCTACTTGGACCACAATGGAACATAAAGATGACCATAGTGTGGTTTATGCGCGCCGCGTCTAGACGTTTTGGACACTCTGTCTCAGATAACTATCAAACGAAAACGGCACAGCATTCTGCATTCTAAGCTAGTAGATCCAAGATACAGAATGGCAAAGCAGTGGGAAGTGATTAAGATATCATGCTCAGTTTATACCGGTTTATACGGTTTTTTGGCGCGGAGATTCCCTTGTTGGTTTTATTCATAAGATTATGATAAAAATGTGTAAAGGACATCATATTTAAAAAAAAAAGTTTAGTCAAAATGATTACATCATCTTTACCGCTTTTTATATCATTAACCAATGCTATCTTGGGATAAATGTATGTAAATGTTTTTTTGTAACCAATGCCTTTCCATACCATTCAATCGATTGTGATGAAATTTTGTATTTCTGAGGTTGAAGGCTGAGCTCAGTTTTTTTTCTTCCTCCTCTTAATTTCCCCCGATATTGTCGGGGGTCTTTTTTAGGTAGATTTTTAATTTGGATTTATAATTTCTAAGTCATATGTTTAAAATTACAAAAAAATATATATATATATTCAAAAGCCAAAATAAGTACAAGTCAAAGGTCAAAATTTAAACGTAGAATTTGTATTTTATCTAGAGTTAGTTATGCAATTCAATAATATTGTTTTTTTTATTGATATCACTATATTATTATATAGTTGAGCTGTGGTCAAACAACTAGCCTGCCAAAGATTAAAAAAAAAAATGAGCTCAGTTTAGAGAATTACACTTACGCTTAGTAAGTAGTAGGTAAAGCTCTATTACTAAGCCTACCCCACATTGACATGGCCTGCGGCGGTGGCCATTTATCGGCCACATATTTAGCTGCAGACCGTGCCTTTCTGTGCTAGGCATCACTATTCTGTCGTGTGTATTGCCGAAATTTTTTTGACAAGCGAAAAATTGTTGAGATTGTAACATCTGTGAAGATCTCCAGTGCAGAGAAACAGAACCATCAGCACTTACACGAAAGAAAACAATTATCATCCACTTCAGACCCTTCAGATATAATTATAGTCGGGGACCCAAATATTCTAAATTTATTCAAGTACCTATGACATGCAGTTCTCAAATTCTGTCATGGCGAATTGTGGACAAACCCAGCCACGGTTTTAGCCGTTACCACAAATCAGAAGCCGTTGTTTATGGGTAAATTGGCTAGGCATTCGATGACAGCTTAGCTGATGGTAAGTGGCCGTGTGGTCGAAGATGGTAAACGCTTAACCTGGGATAATATGAACATTATAGCTTGTAAAATTATAAACAAACAAATAATGTGCTCATAACTGATAATATACCACTATGTATAAGTCTAATTATTTAAAAAAAAGCAAGCCTCGTTTGTTTCAAATTAAAAGTAAAATGAATATCCGTTGAGGATACATCTTACACAATGTAAAAGTTATGTGCATAATAATAGTTTTGCTTACACTATTAGGCCCTCCTACACTGCACGTAATGACCTTTAATTTAAGTAATAATTGCTTCGAATAACAGTGTAGGTTTCTCTTCAAGAACCTCTGATACGCGGTCTTAGTTACATTTAACTTTTCGAGGTGACTGCACGCTTTATTGTTATTATAAAAGTTAAATGGGTTATTTTTTGATGACTTTTCTAGAATTCAATTTATTTTGGGCATCATGTTATGGGATGCAGCAAATTTATTTTCGTGTAATGATTTTGACGAGTGTCGTTGAGACGTTTGAACGATTTTCTTAAAAGATTTTAAAGATCTGAACACACCGTGAATTGAATTTTATGAGTGGTTTTATTATGATTTCTGATAAACTAAATAAAATTTGGTATTCTATTTAGAGCTTTTTAATGTTCATTTTGTAAAATTCTCATGGATAAAATCTCCATACTCCAGAATGGAAACCACAGAACTACTTTTAACGTGATTTTGAATGTTATTCCGATTGTAATAAAAAGTTTACAATCAAAGAAAAATCCTTTCATAGTTTATTATAATCAATGGTGTTATCTTTGCCTTTGATGCTAACATAAAAAAGTTGATAAAATATTACGTGTGCGTTTACTCGTAAAATCTCAGTAGTCAAATTATTTATTAGATTGATAAGATATATCTATTTTTTTCATTTTTTTTTATGGTTGCCAGGATATGTGTTTGATCACATGCCACCTGATGTTAAGTGAAGGTGTGGTCGAAGATGGTAAACACACCTAGCCTGGAATGGAACTGGCTCTCAAGTGAGGCTGCCGGAACACACCGTTAGATGCTTGACAGCAGATTTTCAAATTGAGGTTGGTAGCTAGCCAGCCGAGTACTAGAAAGTACCCTACAACCATGCTATGGATTCCTCTTGATGTTTTCCTTCACCGGCAGCTCAAGCTCATTATTGGGGTTTGAACCCACGCCCTTCGGCATGCGAACCTACCGCGCAAACCACTGAGCTATCATCGCTACAAAAATCTATCTATATAAATAAAGAAATATCGTAGGAAATATCAAGGGAAAAAATTGTAAACGCGATAAAAAGGCAAGTTCTTGCGCGTGCTCACTTATAAGCATCGGTATCGCTTTCACTACACGCGAGCTATGTGTCAACAACATCTCAAACAATGAAACAGCTATATAGCTTATGTAAATAATATTTAAAAGTTGTCTCACATCCGCATTACGCATATAATGGGTGCGAGAGATGTATACGACTACACTGAGAACTTGCGTTCATATTTACATACATATAGCACAGGCTAAATTTTCCTAATGCCTTTATAGTTTACTAGCGGTCGCCTCGCTGTTTCACCCGCGTAGTTCGCGTACCCGTGGGAATACAGGGATAAAAAGTAACCTAGATCACTCGGGGATAATGTAGCTTCCCAACGGTGAAAGAATTTTTGAAATCGGTCCGGTAGTTTTACAGCCTATTCAATACAAACAAACAAAACAAACAATCAAATCTTTTCTCATTATAATACTAAAGAAAGATAGCTAACGGAAATTCTTGAGAGATAAAACATTAGCATTTGTTGACAATTTATCACTACAACCAGTACCAGATATTCTGCCAAGCAGTAGTGTGTAAACATTATTGTGTTCCGGTTTAAAAGGAATTTTTGTAGCTAGCGAAATTACAGGGCTTTTCAGAGTAATTATAGAAAGTCAGAAAGTAATGAGCGCCAATGCAGCGATGCCCTGGACTTTGTTTTGTTACTTAAAATTCTGTGTTTCGCTGCGATGGTTATGTACAGGCGTTGCGTCTCTTACCATCAGGAGAACGTCTCGTTTATCTGATCAGTTTTACAAAATAATACTTAAGTTTCAAATAGCCGAATGCTGGTCACCACTGATAAAATCTCAATCAGAATAATTAATAAATGGTTACCAAATTGTTGTTGGAAAGGCAACTAAGTCGAAAGTAATATAACTTTTACTGTAGGGCCAACCCTAAAAAATAAACAGCTGATCTATAAAACCATGACAGTTATCCACGACTAGATGAACAGGTGATTTTTTTATATAATCAGGTTTAGTTAGTAAAAGTTTTTCACAATCATAAAATTATTTAGACACAAACTTCTTTTTGGTTTAGCAATACCGTTACACGTAACCCTGTAATCTTTTACAGATAAATAAAAGCTTGTCAATCGTGATAACACTTATGCTCGACTTTACAATACTAGTTTATAGATCAAATACTCAAAGATCGATCAATTCATTGCAATAATATTCCACAGCCACTGGGCATCAGACAGGGTTGCCTCACCGATGAAAGTGAACCTACGTTAGTAGGCCGTTAGATATGATCATAGCCAAGTTGTGATCGATAAATCAATAATGGCACGCTTATGGCATAATATTGCATGTCGATTATCGATAAACTGGGTTATGTTGCAATTGGTACAACACAGATTGAATGTTAAATGATTTGATATTAAAATTTGCTTAGATCTTTTCTGGGTTCAATTTTGTTGTGGCAATATCGATTTAGATAATAAATTCGATCAAGTGAGACCTTCACTTAACATCAGGTGGGCTGTGGTCAAACACCTAGCCTATCAACCATAAGTTAGATTTGTGCGCATAATTCTGATAACATACATTATTAAAATTGACTCATGTCTTCTGTTTATCCGATCTATTGAAATAAAATAGACTTAGGTCAAAATCAAAATCTCAATTTTATAGAACGAAATTCCGCAAATTGATAGTTATAAATGACTTTGATCTCAATATGGTGAACAATGCAGATGTCGCTAATTTCACAAAGCGTAACTGACAGGTTTGATTCAATCAACAAACAAACTCGGTGGGCAGGGCTGCAGCGTAGGTGTAGGCGCAATTGTTTCGACTGTCATTTCTGCCGATACCTATTCTGTTGAATGAAACTTGAGCTGTTGAATTCATTATTGAAATATAAACAGTATTGTAAGTTTTGCAGCAAGTGAACGGTGTGTCATAACCATTATTACAGCCTACTTATCAGAGAGATTTTATTAACAGATACTGTGCTCTAGTTTAGCTACTTGACAAACTGTTGTACAAGAATCTGGTTTTTAAAGATATTGTTATATATATATATACTTGTTATACTTGTTGGTATAATCTACATGAAACATGAAAATGTAACTTTAGACTATACCAACCGAATCATATCCGAAACGAAGTAATTCGCCAGAGAACTAAAGTCATTGACATAGCTCAGCATATTAGTAAGCTGAAATGGCAATAGGCTGGAAATATCTGTCGCAGAACCGATAACCGCTGGGGTAGACGTGTTCTAGAGTGGAGATTGCGTATTGGCAAACGTAGCATAGGACGCCCTGAGACTCGATGGAGTAACGATATACGTAGGGCAGCTGGCGGTGGATGGAAGCGGAAAGCCGAAGATCAGGCTGAGTGGCGTGTCTTGGGAGAGGTCTATGTCCAGTAGTGGACTAATATATGATGATGATGATGAGACTATACCGACCTCCGAGTAGCTTTGCTCTTAGGGATTACATAGTTTTTTGATATGGAAGTAGTAAAACGCTCTCGCGATGGTAGGTTAGAGATAACTCCTGTCCATGACCATTGCAGTGGTACCCAAAATGTTAATTAACAAAACAAGTACATTGCGTCGCTGATTATTAGTAGTAGTAGATACTTGATACATAGTCTGAATAGCCTTGCAGTACCTATCAAGTCGTTAATGTTTACATACTACTGTTTAGAGGTGTCTAAAATATTTGTGGTGGTAAGAACTTACCAAGGCGACTTTTTGCTAAGGAGATCTACCACTTAGTAATTCAATATTTCTGCAAGACACCTATTCGTTCAATAACATAATTGCGAAGTCTCAAATACCTTTTCATAGTAGGTATTCGTTTCATTACGTAGTTAAAAACAGACCTAACCCAACCTAAATGTTACGAAACAGTTGAAAATTTAGCCAAAACCGAACCGTGGCACGGCATTCTTTACACTGCTTTCCAAGTCAAATAACACGTGTGCCTACTGTCCTGATTGTATGTTTTTGTACTGAAAAAAGAAAACTTCTCGACACAATCTCAATCTTATTTACAGGCATGTAAAGTAGTAAATACAGCGTTAGTGTTTGAGATGGTATTTCATGACGAAACTTGGTTTTAAGATGTGGTCTTTTAACGATTTGATGCGTTCTATTTTTGCGTATTTGTAAACGTAATTTCACAATCGTCCTCGAATGTGTGACAACGACTAGTGAACTTTGTGCCTGAAAAAACCATTAAACGTTTACTGTGACTCAAAAATAATTTTTGAACTTAACGTTTCGTATCATAAGACTTAATTTGGATTGCATTATTTTATTATTATAACACTCTAATACTTACATTTGCAACTTTACACTGACTTACCTACATATTTTTTAAATAACTGTATCTTATTTATGATCAACTAGCGGCCCTCCCCGGCTTCGTACGTTACACTTAAAAAAATCGTAACAAAATTTCTGTTAATCCGATCGCTACCAAACTTCACAGTCACCACCTGGGCTAATCTTCCCTGAACGTCAAAATCGGCCTCGCCGGTTTGGAGTCTATGGGGAACATACACACTTTACCCATCGATTTATATATTTTACGTGTACAATTAATTCTATAATTTTATACTTTCGTGACTTAAACTCATAATTATGTTTATCACGAGGTCTTAATCACGCACAAAATATTATCAAAAAAATGCCTCTACTTTTCGGCTGTATTGCAATAGCCGTGGATACGAGCAATATCGAGATAGATTGTTAGTTTTACCACAGAATTTAAAGTAATATTTATCATTATTAACATTGACCACGGCTTCTTCTTTCATCGTATATTTTATGCGTGATTAAGACCCAGTAACAAACATAATTATAGATAAATCTATTTAGTATTGAGTTACTTAAGGTGTAAAACTATTACTACAATATATTCTGTGGTAAAACTAACAATCTGTCTCGACATGCTTTCTATAATACACTCATCATCTAAAAATTAAATAGAAATTCGAGTTCCGCCTTCGGCCTCAAAACAATAATTACGACCCGCTTAACGAATACAAAAACTTTTATAATGATCTTACAAAAGGTAGATATCAATAGAGAAGATTAGTAAAGCTACAGAAAAGTCGGTAGCATTAAGTTTTTTTGGCAGGCACGGATATTAAATTTCATGCCACCGCATCGTATTATTTTCCAAAATGAATATGTTTTGATTTATGTTTAGAAATAGTCATGTTTTATTCACAAAATGTACGTGCATGAGTTAATGAACTTAACATGGGTAATGTGGAAAAAAGTTCCACTACTGTATGTATTATAAATATGTATTTAAAAAAATAATTAAGTATACTATCAGTTATCTGACTTCTATAGTACAAACTTTGCTTAGTTTGGGGTCAGATGGCGCTGTGTGTAAAAAAAAGTATATTCTAGGCAAGTGTGTTCAATCTTATAGATAAAGATAAAGATAAAGATAATTTATTTGTATACAACATGAGAAATTTTATACAATATACGCATAAAAGATGTTCCAGTACTTGTACAGTATAGACCACATCATTACTTCACCTCAGATAAAATGGCGGTCAAACGGAATCCTATTTGTTGTAAGAAAAAGACTGCCAAAGAAAGCTATTATTTCACACGTGTTGTACGTACAATCAGTTCTATCCATGCTATATTCTATGACCATCCACGTGCTACATAAAGTGCCGTAGTAATTGCTCCGGGAATGCCTTCACGTTATTAAAGAGAAAAAAATAGAACCTGTTACACTATGCGCACCCGTAATGATAGCAACGGGAACGATAGGGATGGTCTATATCGATTATATACACTATTATCGACATTTGAATTTTAGTGAAGTAATTTTTTTATAGTTATAAAAGTAGTAATTGCTACTTCTAATAGATTGTATGAAATGATAGTTGGTTTTCAATGTTTTAAAAATAAACACTTTTCTTCTGATTAAATCGATGTTATTTAATAAGACGATATTCTAAGCATTTAATGGTATGTTGTGACAGTGCAGTGCCTAAAACTTGCCCCCCTTCGATATGCAAAACGCTTACCTTCACTGGCTGTGTTCCCATCCCCACCTAACTGTATTTGTTATGGTCCTACTAAAGCTGCTTTAGATACATTTTACAGCAACGGACTGCTTATTTCTTTCATCTTAGTAAGTTCAGGTCTTATAATATATTTTGCTAGTATTCTTTTCGCTTACATTTCTTCTGCTGCTCGTTCGTTGCTTTGTTTCTTGTTGTAACTTCACGGAATCCGTAAAATCCGAAAGCAAAGTGTTTAAATAATTCTTGAGCATTACCGTTCGAAGCTATAATCTAAATGTGGAAACGACGGAAACGGTTACAGCAAGAACAGTGCAATAATTTAATTTATGTAAAGTCTTGCCCAACCGTTTGAACGTTGTTATATTCGATTATTTAATTGCATATTTCATAATTATTGACTTTTGCCAATATCGTGTGTTATGGTTTACCTAATTTAAAGTTTTAAAAGTTTAAACTCATCAATCAATTATTATTTTTATAAAATGATTTAAACATCAGACCCAAAAATTAAATAAAATTTCATCAATCGCGTTCTATTTTTGGACATTTAGTCTTAAAATAGAAAGTGATATTTAATACAAAATATATTTAGTTAAGCTAACAACTAGCGGCTTTAATATAAACAACAATAATAATAATAAAAAAATGTGTTAAATATTATTATTTATTACATTTGAGATGTTTCTTGATTGTGTAAATTTATCTTGCTATGACCCATTTTCACGTAGTACATTCCATAAAAAGATTTTTTTATTGTCTATTACAGTTATTGCCACTAATAGCAAACTGATTCACTACCGTCACGGACAATTTACAATCCAACTTTTGTCGACAATAAATCGATATAGTCGCATCCCTAGGACTTGCTCCTCGATATGGGTCATCGTTCTAGTGAACGAGTCCTGACGACCTTGCGTCTAGCAGTTGCGTAATGGACATGGGGTTATTGCATTATGTGCACAGCTATATTTACGAGTACTGTGTGTCCTGGAGGCACTCATTCAAATACAAACATGCATTGTTGGTAACCATTATATGTAGGTACCTACTGCTTGTATACATGTAAGATTGTAATTGTACCATACACGAATTATTAAAAGCGGATTCTTTTACAGCTATTATAGCTCACTTGTCAGTGCGATCGGATCGCGATGGTTTCAGATCCCAATAAAGAACTTGAACTAGGGCACTTTCTAGTAACTTTAACTTGAAAAAAATTTGCCACCAAATAGGTATCTTTTTTTGGGGAGTGAAATCTTCTAAAGATACTTGATTGTATACATTGTTCATAATCTGGTCAGCCAGATTTATGATGTATGCTGACAGCCTTATTTGCCCTTTTTCCCCATTCTTGTCTACGTGTGATTACTATCTCTTACCACACCGACACTTATCATCAAGTGAGTTGTGGTCAAATGCCTAGCCATCCATTAAAAAATACCGCGAGAAAATGTTTGAACTTCAGCGAGATAAAAGACGCCTTGTGTCAAAGATATATTCGTTTCGTGAACTCCCTAATAACGTGACATACTGATTTTGTTTGATTTTGAGTTTTTATGTTTGTGAATTTTTTATCATAAGCTTAGACTCATTATCGACTAGAACGTGACTCTGTGCAGATGCTTACACACTAAAATCATTGTCCCAGTCACCTTCAATATCTCTTAATTAATCACCAATCTTAAAAATATGTACCTATTGTGAGTGCATTTTAAATTTAATTAACTACAAAAGTAGATAAATGATACACAGTAGTCTATAAATAGTTTGTTACATGTAGATTACATAACCGATAATGGTTTATTCAACCTGCTCCTTTGGTATTGTAATCTATTGGACAGAATCCAAGAAATAGCATCTTTGGTATCCACCATCTGGTTCACTGGGCAATCCAACAATGCTATCTTGATCTATGTATGCCGCAATTCCATACAATAACTAGAGCAAAATTAGTGAAAGCATGACTCATTGAGTAACGTGATTTCAATTCTTACTTCCTTTATGATCTGAAGTAATTATTATACGGAAGTTAAGTAAAAATTCTATTAATTTGACCTTTCAAATTAATCGGCCGTCCCAAATGCGTATGCAATAACGATAAGCCTGAAATTACTGCTACAGAAACAAAAAATGTATCACTTACGTGGGCTAAGACTGCCTCACTTAAACATGTACTCGTAATATCGAATGACAATTAATTTTGATTGACTTTTCCAACTAAAATAAACAATCATGCGCTCAGACTTAGACATGTAATATTGAACGACAAGAATCATTTTGATTGACTTTTCCAACTAAAATTAATAATCATGCGCTAAGACTTAGACATGTAATATCGAACGACAAGAATCATTTTGATTGACTTTTCCAACTAAAATTAATAATAATTTTTATCGACTTTGAGTCTGAGTTAAAGCTGCAAGTTTGAGATTTTGTTTTCTCAAATACTAACTCCGAACCCCGTCTCATGTAGCGTCAAACAAAGCGGTCGTCGCTTCCTTCCTCGAACAATGTGCGGCATTGGGATCGACATTGGACCGTGTATCTAACAATCTACTGTTCCTCCCATTCATTCGGCAAGTTTGTTTACTGTGAGGTAATGAGAATGTGAGGTTTTAGTGTGTCGGATGTTTAGTTTGTAGTCTATTAAAATAGAAAAAAAAACTGAAAACTATCATGGCAATCGGAAAGAGAAAATTGTTGCCACTTTATTTGATAGTTCGCAAAACGCACTTATCTTTTTCCTATTACTTATAAGGTTTCGTAAGAGCAGCTAATTTTCTGGTAACTTGACTTCATTCAAGTTCATGTTATTGATTTTTGATATCACCACGTCTGACGTTTATCTTAGTTTCTTCTACTCCTGGATTTGCGTCACAATGCGTAATGTCTTTAGATTTTTGCTCATAAATGAAAATAGCTCGGCAGTTTACAATTCAAATGAAACTATGTAAAAGTTGTGGCAGAGTAAATATTACCTAGCGATGATTGCGTACTTTTGGTAGCAACCAGGGCGCCCACAGCTCATTAAAATCAATCGCTGGAAAGTTGAAAGTCATTTTACGGATGCAATTTTCTTGAGGAAAGCGTTCGTGGGCGGATTTCTGTCAATGATTTGCATTGTTGCAACCCAATTTAAATAATAATAAGTAGTTTATTTTTACGGTATATTTTTTTGATGAAAAGAGACGATGTGGCTGAAGATGGAGCACGTTTGCTTAGCAAATACCTATTCATCATTTTCGTTGTTTAAAGGGAATGTCTACTGCAAGAGGGGTGTCTTTTGGTCAAGCATCTGGTCGTGTTGTTGTAAACGGCGATTTTTCTGAGTTCCGCTTTCTTTTTATTATTCTGTAAGCCCTGTACAAAGTGTAACAGTAATGCTCCTAGAAACCAAAACAAGTGGTAGTGCTCAATAAAATTAGATTTCTTGACTGACTTGATTGACTTTTGCCAATATCGTGTGTTATGGTTTACCTAATTTAAAGTTTTAAAAGTTTAAACTCATCAATCAATTATTATTTTTATAAAATGATTTAAACATCAGACCCAAAAATTAAATAAAATTTCATCAATCGCGTTCTATTTTTGGACATTTAGTCTTAAAATAGAAAGTGATATTTAATACAAAATATATTTAGTTAAGCTAACAACTAGCGGCTTTAATATAAACAACAATAATAATAATAAAAAAATGTGTTAAATATTATTATTTATTACATTTGAGATGTTTCTTGATTGTGTAAATTCAAATGAAACTATGTAAAAGTTGTGGCAGAGTAAATATTACCTAGCGATGATTGCGTACTTTTGGTAGCAACCAGGGCGCCCACAGCTCATTAAAATCAATCGCTGGAAAGTTGAAAGTCATTTTACGGATGCAATTTTCTTGAGGAAAGCGTTCGTGGGCGGATTTCTGTCAATGATTTGCATTGTTGCAACCCAATTTAAATAATAATAAGTAGTTTATTTTTACGGTATATTTTTTTGATGAAAAGAGACGATGTGGCTGAAGATGGAGCACGTTTGCTTAGCAAATACCTATTCATCATTTTCGTTGTTTAAAGGGAATGTCTACTGCAAGAGGGGTGTCTTTTGGTCAAGCATCTGGTCGTGTTGTTGTAAACGGCGATTTTTCTGAGTTCCGCTTTCTTTTTATTATTCTGTAAGCCCTGTACAAAGTGTAACAGTAATGCTCCTAGAAACCAAAACAAGTGGTAGTGCTCAATAAAATTAGATTTCTATACATACAATAAAAGAGTACTGACAATATAATTATGAGGTCAATGAACGGAGGTAATCGGAACGATGTATGTTTTCTTATGTCTGTTTATTTTTAAAGTACCCACAATTTTACAAAAGTTCAGATAATGATGAATGTATATTGAAAATGTCCGCCAAGTAAACGTAGACACAAATATTTTCAAATATTCCGGTAGACAGTAACAGCGTATTACATGATGGATTACCACCTCACCGTTTATGATCTCGCTGACACTTCACAAAGAACCGCCAACTTTGACAAATGAGAACATCAGCCTGTGAACACCGAACATCGCCGATACAAGGCGAGAATGGGAATAACAACCAGGTTTCACTGCTCCCATTGTCTTGTTTCATAATACGGTTACGTATTAGTTTAATCTCCTATAGAAAGTTTGACAACACTGATATTGATACCATCGTTTCGCGAGGCGTTTTTGCAGACTTGTAAACCAAAAAGATGGTTTAGTGAGTCACGTTTAACATGATGAATCGTAACTAACGATCACGCCACTTCACGTAATAATGAGATGTAACAACAGAACATAATAGAGCATACTTCATCTTGCATGTTTCAGTTTGTTCTGTGTTGCGTAGATTTCTTTTACTCCTTACAGTTTATCATCGATACTTATCTACGATCTTTAATTTGTTACTTCGCACGATGATGTTTTATTTATGTAAGATCGCTTTTTGTGGGTATTTAGCAGACTTCAAACAGAAGGAATATTCACAACTCTATAAGAGTAGGCAGCGTAATAATCTCAGCATACCCATTGATGAGAATGTTGGTCAAGATCCTACCAACATATTGTGCTTTTATGTTATAAATAATTATGTACTCCAAAATTCGTGAACTATTTTAAAATATTTATAATTATGAATGGTGCAAAAACATTTGAAAATACACCGTGACAACCGTGAGTTTCAGCCGGAACTAGAAAAATTATGTTATGCATTATATCATGTATTAAAACTTAGATATTGCCGAGTGTATATGTTTAAAAATAGTAATGTTTTGTCCTTGAGTTTTTAAAACTTCATAGAAACTTCTAGTCAAGTCACCACCACTTTAGACTAATGGACTGGACTTGATCGTGATTTACTTTATGGCATAAAACTTTGAAAAAATTGAATTACGTACTTGACACTGACAGATAGCACGAATTGCGATGCTAATAATAAAGAAAAATGTTCCTTGTTAGAAAATTCACGGTCAATTTCTGCTTGTTACAGCTTAGGCCCCTTTGAAACAGTAACCGGGGGCGAGATGGTATCGAGACGGCGTATACTGTCTCGGTCGCGAGATGACCTGACGCAGGCTTTCGCCACCACACAGATAGAAGAAGAAGAAGACGTGTGGTATCAAAAGGATAAACTATATAAGGTGAGTGAAATGCGTTATTTGTCACAATCCTAAACTATTAAACTCTGGCTGTGTCCACTTTTTTTATGATTGATTAACTATGTGTTTGACCACAGCTCATCTGATGTTAAATGACGGTGTGGTCAAAAATGGCTAAGCACACGTAGCTTGGAATAGAACTGGTTCTGAAGTGTGGCTGCCGGAATACACTGTTAGGTGCTTGGCGGCAAATCTTTAACTTAAAGATGGTAGCTAGCTAGCGGAGTACTACAATGTACCCTACCACCATGCTATGGTTTCCTCTCAATGGTTTCCTTTACCGGCAGCTCAAGCTCATTGTTGGAGTTTCAACCTACGACCTTCGGCGTATAAACCAACCGCGCCGACCACTAAACTATCATCGCTTCAAAACTTCCTCCTTTTATTGCCTATTCGATGCTGTTAACTTTCCTATCTCATGGATTATGTTTATGAAACCTTGCGGATTGATAACAATACATTTTTGTAGATAGATATAAACTGTTACTTGTATACGATAGAAATCAAGGAAAACATAAAAGCCAATGAGCTAGTGCCACAAGTGGCGGTCTCATCGCTAAAAGCAATCTCTTTTACGCCGCAGATTGGAACGAACAACAACCTTAGGTAAAATGAATTAATAATATCAAATATAATAGGTAAATATAAACTATAGACATGAAAAACCAACGGATAGGTACCTACCTACTCTTGCATTCACAGTTATTATGAAATGTGATGATCGTTGTGTTTTAAGTACTAAACTAAGCAGAGAATTTACTTAGAATTTTAATGACCTGTCCTACGTAGAGCAAGTTCCATTTAACTATAACCTCTTCTAAGACCTGAATCTTAGATTAGAATTATGCAAAATTATGCATTCAAGCCACGCTTGCGTTCGTTACAGCGATGACATAATCGAAAGCTGCATCTGCATAATATTATGATATTCTATAAGGAGTGGAATGTGAAATGTGATTTACGAAATCTAGATATTTACTTATGTAATAAATATTCGTATTCTAGTTCTCAAAACAAATTTTAGTTAATGATTTGTCTCTAACTCTATACTTCGTAGTTTCTTATGACCGAATAATAATACAAATATTTTATTGAAAACATCAAAGTTACAGGTAATTTTGCCATTAATATTTAAAAATGACAATAAAAGTATCTAAAAAATAACATAATAATGTCAATGTAACGCAAATGTCAATATAATAATATGTCAAATGTAAAATAATTATGTCATTTTTTTTTTTATGTGAAAAATATTAAGACGAACGAGACGCTCTCCTGATGGTAAGAGATAACGCCTGTCCATGACCATCGCAGCGATACACAGAATTTTGAGTAACAAAACAAAGTCCAGGGCATCACTGCTTTGGCGCTCATTACTTTCGAGACTTTCGATGGTTAATCTCAACAGCCCAGTAATTTCGCTAGCTGCAGTACCCTTCAAACCGGAACACAGTAATGTTTACACACTACTGCTTAGCGGCAGAATAACTGGTACTGCGGTGGTACCTACCTAGACGACCTCCTGCTATGGAGATCTACCACCAAGTAAAAGTATGATCCATAAACAAATTTTAAATACTAATTTGATAATATCTTATTTTTAAATAATCATAATTATAAATAATATAAATTTATTTCAGAACCAGCCCATATCGATTAGTAATTAAATTTATGCTATGTTAAAATCTTAAAGTACAATTAATTACGCAAAATGTTAAACAAAAACAAATACAATAGCAAACCTAAATCATATGAGATTCTCCAGCTCATCAACTGTACCCTTAAAATGTATCTTGTCGATTTGTTGCTTATATCAAAGCATTTTTTTTCTTGCTGACAAATATTACAACAAAAATTGAGTTACAGTACCTACTATAAACAATTGGTAGTCGCTTGTTTCCTGTCATTGAACCGAGCCAACTAATGAGATGGCAATCAAACTAATAGGAAGAATGACAATTGTAAATCACAATTAACTTTCTATAGATCAATCAGGCACTAACGTTCGTGGTACTTTTGCTACAGCAAATAACCTATTATAGGAGTTTTGGCGGGAACGCGGGAAGAGTCGTGTCGCTCTGTTATATTTTTTTCCAAAACTAGTGTTTTGTCGAGTGTTTATGCATAAAAATGGTGGTTTTTTATTCATAAAGTGCCTAATTACAAGCGTGAGTGTGGGAAAATGATATAATGTGGTGAAAAATGACTTTTCGTGTTGTTTCCAAAACTCCATCGAAGCTTTATAGTAAAGTCGCCACTACTTTACTAAAGCATGACTGGACTTGACTGACACGGACTGTACTTGACCAAGACTGGACTTTGACTATAACTTTAGCTACGAGGACACTTGTTTAACTTTTGCAACTTGAAAATATATAAATACTTGACACTGGCAAATGCTAAAACGCGACGCCAAAACCAAAGAAAAAAAAACCTATCATAGCCAACGCGATTTGGATCGTTTTACCACAGTTTGATAAAGAGAAATCATAGAACTTTCCACGCAGTGTTATGTTACGTATATGTGTGAGTTATTTGCTGTAACACGTTCTGTATTTCTATGTTTACATCTTAACAAATGTATTTACTTGAACATATATTCAACGAGACGTAAATGTGTAGCGTAGAACAAAGTTGTCAAAAAAACGTTTGTAGCAAAAAACGTCACGTCATAACAAAAATTACTGTTTTTGTTACAATATAAAAGTATGCATAACATTTAGTTTCTAAAATGTTTTGTCAACATTTCATGATTGTTTTATATTATTACTATAGTTTTCGTTAGGTTTTTCTTTGCATTAATTCGAAATCTGTCTCTAGTACCTTAACTAACACCTAAGTTTTATCATTAAACATAAATAAATATCGTAGGACATTTTACATAGCGCCATCTATACTAAACATAACTTGTACCATGGGAACCAGCTAACTTAAATAATACTTATATACTTGTGTTTTTGTAAATAAATTCCATACATAAAACCCAAACAGAAACAAACATTTATCGTCGCATAAATATTTGTCTTGGTGGGAATCGAACCACGATTTGCGCCTACAGCTCTTGAAGCAGATATTCTACCAAAAGAAACTAACAGAACTATCAAAATTACTTGTATGGTTATGTTAATCGCGCAAATAAATAACTATGTGTATCATTTGTTAGAGTTAAAATATCACATTTGCTTAGATTCCATGTTTCCCAGAATCGATCTCTTAAGATACTGACCATTCTTAAGTAATACCAACAAGTTGAAACTAATGAATTTCATTCTTAATCGCTGTCTCTCATAGTTGTTCCACGTGTATTACGTTTTCCTTTCCTTTGTCTATGTTTACGTTTTTGTAGCAGTTTCCGACTGTGTACAGTTATTAAGGACGTGAGAACTGTCTATAAGAATGACGCTTACCACAATTTATTTGTCTTCGAATCGTTTGATACCATCGCTGGTTTTATTTCTACTGAGGACAGCGATGCTATCACTTTTGTTGCTACCTTAAATGGAACTGCAATGTACAATGATCTTGTTCGATTGTGTAGAAAAAGTTAAGATGGCTCGGATTGTCATAGCTCTCCCGGCCTGTTGTTGTCGTCACCTTTGTTGGTAGATTTTGTAAAGCTTTCGCGGATATTATATTTGTGGTTGACAGGGAAAGTTTTACAACCAATGCTGTATGCAAACGTAGCCACACTTATCTGTGGTTGGAAAAGTATTTTTCTTATTTTATTCCTATATAGTCAATCACTAAGATGAGTAGGAAGTTGCGACCTTTGTGTTTCAAGAATGCTGGAACGAATCGACAATTGTCATCAGACAAAGTTCGATGTAGGTTTCGGTTGTTATATTAGTCACGACGTTATGCCAGCTTTTGAGAGATAATTATGTAATAGCAGATGTAAACAAAGGCTTAGTGGAGGTGATGTGAATTGACCCTCGATTTCAAGGAAAATATAGGCTTTGATTTAATACGTCACCAAGGGTTCCAACCTCAAAGATACCTAGATAATCCCAAAGAATGTTGACATAATTATCACATTGAAATTTTCATTACATTTGTTATGGTTTTGATATTTTTAAATGTAAATGACCTAAATGATTTTTATCGGTATTTGAATAGAGACTGATTAATTTTTTGTATGAAAGAATGTTACTGATAAAATCTTTTTAACTAATTACAATAATAGCATAAAAAAAATAACTTAAAAAAATCTCTACAAATAAAACCTACTATTTTACAAAATGTATTAAACAAAAACTTTTTTAAATAGTTTACCAGATGAGGGAATTGTGACTGGCAACAATGCCACGCTGGATGGCAATGCTAAGTTTTTACCGAAATAGATACCATCATTCTAGACTCTGACGCTTTCTCTAAATATTTGGGCTGGTCCCAAATATTTAGTATTTACATATAGTTTGTAAATGGCCGACCGCAACGGACCTATAGTTTCAACCCCAAACGTCATAAAAAGTGCATTTCTATATAAATAACTATTTTTGTGCCGTTTAAGGTTTTCGACTTATATACGACGGCACTATGTAAGCATGGTAAGCGATAATGTAGTCGAAGGTAAAGCACGCCGCCCTAAAAGATACCTATTCACTCAAACCTTGAAAAGATCTAGATTATACATACGTTGCGTTTTATAGTTTGTCCATTTCTAACACAGTAACGAAACGATGTAATTTTTTTTAACACAGTAAGTTGTAATATGTCTGCGTACTAATTTTAATCAATAGAACTGATTTCACTAACAATGTTTAAATTTATTTAAAAAATGATAAATGTTTACTAAAGGTTAAGTGATGCGCATCTTAAGAGCAGCAATTTCTCAATGAAAATTTACTCCAGCAACCTCTAAGTAATGTTGGAGTATCGAACCGACTCCGACCCATTGACGCGATCGTGACCGATGAACAATAGACAAGCAATGCGAATTGACCGGAAACATCTGGCTAGAGGTTTAACCTTAGCGGTTTACAATGTCAGATTAGATAAAAGAAAGTGAAGTCGTATTATACTGAACCAATTTTTGTTCTTAGCCCGAATTATTTTAGATTTTGGGCGATCATATATTATATTGGTTATGTAATTATAAACATAAGTGAAACATAATTCAATTCAATTAATATTCTTTTTTGTTTGTTAAAATCAAGTTAGCTATTGAATGAACGTTTTCTTTATTTTGTTTTTCTGGTGTACACAATGAAGAGTGTCTATCTATCTATTACTCACGATTACTGTTTTCATTTCGGATACTTTGACTTTGGATTCGGTCGCACTTAGTGATCTTTTTCATGGAGTCGAAGGAGAGCACGACGCGCGCGCAACCTTTTATTGTTACGCACTGAGGCTGCGGCTGCTGCTCCTACACTGCGCTTGACAATTCTTATAAAGCCTTTTCGGTCATTTATTAATGATATCATATTCCACGATGACTTAGTTATGCGCGAAATTTTGAAAACTACATATACTGATTATTGTAAAAAAAATAGTGTCAGCGTTAAATGATGTCATGAATTGGCACAACTAAATTTGTTTTGACGTAATTTCAATAGTATTAAAGACTATAATAATGTAGCGTTCTAAAATAGCGCTATGAGAGTAAGAGATTGGAAATTAAAAGAATAAGCACCATTTGTTTCCAAATAAGAAAAAATCAAAATTTTGCTGTGGACTATTTAAAAGATGAACATTTAGTTGTCTAGACTCGTATTTACGTGGGTGTGATTTGAACTTCGGTGTACAAAGAAGCGTTAAAAATATTTAAAAAAAAGAAACTATATGCAATGTTCCAATTATGTTTTGTAAAACGAAATGAATAATCACTCCACATATGTTACGTTTCTTAAACCTTTAAGAGCAATTTGTTAAGATAAATAAACTCACATGTTAAGACTTTCAGGCCGTTGCCCGTATAAAAAGAATCCCTGATGACTTTTACGAATTATTTTGTACCAAGTCACTTTACTGACAACTCTCAAGACAAGTATCTCGTACACAAAGAATTCATAACCGATTAATGATGTTGCAGAATTCACTGAAGGATCTTTTTGTCAAGTCCAGCTTTTCAATTCTTGGAAGCTTGGACATGGCATTTTACTATCATAGAGGTCAGGGATAGTCTTTACAACAAACGAGTCCATATAGCAATATTTATTTAAGTCAATGTTAATTTTGTTACTCGGTACCATTTGTCTTTTACTAAGTAAAATATTAGGAGAACTGCTTCTAATTTTTTATCTTTTGAAGAAACGACAAAGTAACTAGCAGTGGCAGATCGTAGATTACTATGATCAACTGTTATGATGGATAATCCAATAAAATCATCCAAATAAGACTTGCCAAATTTTAAAATCAAGTCACGATTTGAACCTACACTGATCTTAGCATTTCAGTTTAATACCAAGGCTTTGAAACGCGTTCAGGATTAAGAAATAAACTCTCAGATGTAGTCCGAGGTCGTGGTTATTCCGTGAAAATGCTTATTTCTTTGAAATTGTTGCAAGTGCTATTATCATTTTGAACATGTTAATGTTTTTGTTTCGTTTTAGAATTGCTTTGGTAGATTACGATCCTTGATGCCAAATGAAAGGCTTACGCACTGACTGGAAATTTACTGTGAAAACATTATTTTTCAATTTGATTATGATGATTACCAATTATTTATTATTTATCAATCGATCTTCTGATTATATCTATGTGAGATTTTTTATGTCAGAACTAACTGTGACCCGTAGCTCACGTTTTCCTAAGTGCTATTCAAGGATGTAAGGTATGCATTCCAAACTTCATTCAAACTTACTAAGCCATTTCAGCATGAAGAATTAAGCAAGTAGAAGCGAACAAACATACGAACAGACAAACTTTTTTTTATGGTTGACAGCCTACATTTTTAGCCACAGCTCTTCTAATGTTAAGTGCCGATGTGATCGAAGATGATAAACGCACCTAGCCTGAAATGGGACTGGGTCAAGTGTGGCTGCCGGAGTACACTGTTAGGTTCTAGGCGACATATTTTCAACTTAAAGGGTGGAGGAGGCTTTTATAATATTAGAATAATTCAAATTATTTATTATTGACACAAAAACGATTAAACAATTACATTTATGTCACAAATAGCAAAAAAAATAGCAAAGCAAGAATTTGTTTGCTATAGTTTTCATTGAACTATCTCTTTATGTTATGAGATAGCGCGACCTTGCTCATTTTGATACATTTGATGATTAGCCTCAATAGCCTCGTAATTTCATTGGTTGCAGTATCCTAAAGACTGAAACACAGCAGTCAGAATATATGACACTACCTTGTCTATCGTAGTTAACTGTCTCATATGCTACTCTAGTCTTCATGTGTTAAAGTTTTATGGTTATTTGTCCAAAGTCAACATGAAAAGGCTATCTTTCACTTATTGATCATAAAGTTATGTACCCCGTCCTTATTGCACCGTTCACGCACCGAATGGCTCTGTCGCAACCGCAACCCGACACCGGTTGGTCAACGCTCACCCGTTCGACAAGTTGTCGATTTTGCGACAAAATCATCGGCGTTTATTAATACTTCGCCTTTTAGTTCAATGTGTGGTCAATGGTATCCCAGTTATGTTATAAATGCGAAACCTTGTATGTATGCTTGTTATTCTTCACGCTGTGACAGCTGGAAGAATTTCGATAAATTTTAGAAAGCTTTAACCAGAAAATGCAAGTGAAACCATGAACATATTTTGTTCTATTTTTATGAAGAAAGGAAAAAAAATTAGACAAACTAAACGCTCATTTGATGGTGAAGCTTGAACTAAGCGGTTTGATTCCACGTTCTTCATACGTACCGCTAGACATTGGAATCTGCTGCCCGAGTGTGTGTTCCCCAATGAATATAGTCTGGGTTCCTTCAAGTCGCGTGTGAATCGGTTTCTTCTAGGCAAGCGTGCTCCACCATAGACCGCATCTTCGCTTAACATCAGGCGGGATGGCGGTCAAACGCAAGCCTGTCCATTATAAAAAAAAAATAAAAAATGGTAAGAGACCACTCATAGCCAAGACAATTGCAGTGGTATCCGGAACTTTAAGTAACAATAAAGTCTAGAGCATCGCTACTTTAGCGCTAATTACTTTAAGAAATTTGATGGTTAATCCTGATAGCCCTATAATTTAAATATTATTCAATGAGTACTCATTTTTGTTGAGCCTTATTCCAACATAAAACTTCCGTTGACACAATTCACAGACATTGTTCTGTAAAATATATCGCCTGCGTAGTCTTTTAAAATTTTATGATTCAATTCATTTCCATGTGCGCTTCAGAGGGTAATATAGCTTTTGTAGCGATAATAACTCAGTGGTTAGTGCGGTCAGTTCATACGTTGGTTCAAACCCCACCAATTGAACTTGAGTTGCCGATGAAAGAAAACATCGTGAGGAAACCATAAAATGGCGGTAGGGTATTTTCTACTACTCGACTGGCTAACTACCGAGTTGAAAATTTCCCGCCAAGCACCTAACGGTGTGTTCCGGCAGCCTCACTTGAAAGCCAGTTCTATTCCAGGTTAGGTGTGCTTCGCTATGTTCGACCACACCGACACTTAATATCAGATGAGCTGTGTTGTCAACCATAAAAATATTTTGCAACATACAATTATAATTTAATTTTACCGACTGCCCTGTTAGCGTTTTTGGCAGTAGGTAGTGCTTCATGAGCTTGTGGGGTGTGGGCTCTATTCCCACCCAGAACATACATGAATATGACAAACATGTGTAATTGTGTATTGTGTAGATGTGTGTTATGTGTTTGTATAATCTAAATGTATGTATTATACACAAACACTTATTTAGAAAACGTATTTTATGTAAAGATAATGACTGCCATGTGTTTGGTTAAAATTGCTGTCGTTAGTTAATTGATTATTTTCATGAAGTCACGAATTCTGGTTCGTGACAAGACAATCATAATCGAGAATGATGAAAGTGAAAACAAGAACTTCTAACACCATATTGTTTATAAAACATTAAACATTACTCGGTGATTACTCTTTAGTAGGAGGTTGTCTAGGTAGGTACCACCGTAGTACCAGATATTCTACCGCCAAGCAGTAGTGTGTAAACATTACTGTGTTCCGGTTTGAAGGGTACTACAGCTTGTGAAATTACTGTGTTGTTGACTAACCATATAATGTCTCAAAGTAATGAGCGCCAAAAAAACGATGTCCTAGATTTTGTATTGTTACTCAAAGTTCTGTGTATCGCTGCAATGGTCATGGGCAGGTATCTCTTACCAGCAGAAAAGCGTCTCGTTCGTCTCATTATATTCATATTAAAAAATGACAATTCTCAAAATTATAAGAATCTACATTTAAATATTATAATAATAGAGATTATAATAAATTGGAAAACGGCTCTCATCAAACGTCAATATTTATGAAATCTCTAATTAGATTGTCAAAATATCAAGCTCTTGACCCGTGAATCAAAGTTCAGAACTTACTCTCTGTAACAGTGTATTGTGTTGATATCATTGCAACCAAAACCGCGGTTATCATCGCACTGTATTCATTACTAACAACGAATTCAATGCACCATTATTTCTCAGATCAATCAAATAATTTAAAAAGATCATCATTACAAATGGAATAAGAAGCACCGGCATTTTAACATTGTGTTATGAAGACAAGTGGCAGAAGTTTCGTGTCACGGGTCAAAATTTGACATTTACTCTGAGAAATGATGTAACTTGGACTTTGCGAACCTACACGGCTTACGAAACATTGAAATTGTCACTGACGTACAAGTAATAGATGATATTTAGTTGCGTGTCACATAATAACATGTTAGAAAAGGCCAGCAGTACCATGGAAGCGTAATTGAAGATTAGCAAGTGATGGTTTCTAATAATAATGACGCTATTTATGATGATACTGTGAGAAATGTTAAAGGAATTAGTGACACTGTTTAGTGCAAATTTACGAGACGTATTTGAAATAAGATGTGATCATTTAAATTTTTTGAAACATGCATTAATATCGATATATCACTAAGCTAATCTAATGAAATTGATAAGTTTACTAGATGGTTTCCTCATAGTAAATAAATAAATATCGTAGTACATTACACAAAATAAGGACATTGTACTATGGAAGTCAGATAACTGATAGAATACTTAGATACTTTTGTAAAAGCATACCACAAACTGTTTATCCTAGGTGAGAATCGAACCCACGCCCTTCAGCTCTTGGAGCAAACTACCAATGAACCAACAGTGCTGTATAGATAGATACTCCAAAGATCACGCCAAAATTGTATGCCCCAGCAATGTCAGTTAATAAAAGGGAAAACCTTAACGATCTATAATAAGGAAAGGGCCGTATTTGCAATGGCCTTGAGAAAACAGACGTTGAACAGCCAACCGCTCCCCACATCCGGTTACCAATTACGTGCGAAAAGGGGGTATTTTTTACATGTTACCACCGTGAAATTAAAAATGACATTATATTTTGCTCCTAAATCAATTTCAAGCAGATTTTATTTACATGCATGACTGGGCCCATCACTCATCGATAAACGATTTTCGACCCTTAAATGATTTGCATCTTTCCAATACCTTCTGAGATGATCAAACACACAGATTTATCAAGGTGTGTGTTTGTTTTTGTGAGATACAAAACTTGCATTAGTTAATTAAATTTAAAATCTTTACATTTTACACCACCATTTCAAATTCTATCAGTATTTCAACATAGGTGATCACTGAATACGTTCAATTTGAACTAAACAGCCGATTGACATTTAACATAAACTTCGACCTCTTCAAAAGTTCACCGTTCTCAAGTATCGAGAGATCGATAATTGCAATCAGCTCTATTCCAAAATCGTGGAGCTCGTAAAACTGACTATCATACTTAGCTAAACGACTAATACCTTTATCTTTCTTGTTTTTAGCAAATTGATCATCACTTTAATAGTGGAGCTGTTTAATGTCCTTGATTGTCTATTAGTATTGCAACAACCTCTTTAAATTAAAATCAATATACTCAGTATAAAAAATACCATATCACATGAAAACACAACTTTGTGTTTTCATGTGATATGGTATTTTTTAGTTGACAATAACAGGAAAAATCTGGTAACTATAAGCATTTGATTTCGCAGCCATACTGGTGAGCCATGTGTGCAATGTTTGTCTGTTTTGTTAGCATTATCTTGCCATCAGGTGAGTTTCAGTAAAACACTACGCTGTATATTATTCATATTATTTCTTTTTTAAATTTGATAAGCGTATTCTCAATTTTATTTTCGATTGAGCTTGCGGTAAAATTCACAGTCTCTTAGATCGATACCGCTTTTAGCGTTTCCTTATCTATTTACATCGTGATTATCGCAGTTAGCCGGCATTCCGCGTGCCTACGTCGATTCCAGTTTCACTTTTAAGCGTTCGTTCCGTTCGAGTGAAAGTCGTTGATTTTAACAACAAACTCTTTCATTCATCTCACCTTCGCCATACAGATTTACAAAAACCTGTTGCAAAAACATATTATGTTTTTTATTAATCAATTTGGCTCGACTCACTTTAGAAACTCCGCGCTTAATTAGGACCTCCATTAAAACGTTATCTTATGAGACTTTGAGGGCAGGTTTGACTTTTACGACTCTAGATATTTTGAATGCTTTATTTGTTATTAAAATATCTGACGCACATGTGATTTCAATTTTTGTAATAGAAATAAACTAACACGTTCCATCAAATGGTCAGCTATCAAATCATCATTGCAAAAAGTATGTTGGCTAATTTTATTTTTATTGCAAGTGGTTTTTGCTAGTTTATCTTTTGCATTGATCTATTATTGGACTCGAAACGTCCTTGTTTTGAAGTCGTAAGCATCCGTGTGCACAGTCAGCTGGGAGCAGCCGAGGCAAACGGGTGAGCAGGAAGACAACAACTTTCGTTTTCACGCACCTGTCTTGTCCTGCAGCTTTGTATTTGCAATTTTATGTTTACTTCATTTCTAACTCTATCTTCTACACTTTAAAATCGATTTTACCTGTTACATACGAGTACAGGCTCGGCGGTCAGTATTTTTACAAAGTACGGGTTTTTTCTCGTTAACGATTTTGTGTATTCTATATATGGATTCGAATTGAACGTCAAGTATTGAATCTGTATCATTACGTTTTTTATTGCTCCAAGTATGTCTATACTTCCACTGTTTTTCAATTTATGTAATGATGGTTTTCGGCCTAATTCTCGCCTCGTCAGAGTATTTGTTAAAATTACATGGTTAGTTTGTGGGACGTTAAATTTACGTAAGAATCATGCTTTCTCTCACGACTGTGCGGTGTGCGTGTGCATAATGCGTGCAAACTGATTTTCACACGACGCGATAAGATGATGTTCATCTAGAACATAAAAGTGTCTATTTAGATTTGAAACATTTAGTACGAGTACTGGCAAATTATTAGAAAAATAACCAGAATGTTCTAGTAACTGTAAAAACATTTGACTAAATAACCACCACTTACCAACATCGTTTGCTGAGCTAAGATTTGAACTATCACATTTAGCTGTTACACATAAGGTCAAATTCCTGATGTCACCACTCCACAGAACTCAGCCTTTTGTACCTTTGGTATAATTGTTCTTAGTAACCAGCGCAGCTATTCGAAACATTCTTTTTTCTAAAGAATCCATCAATCACGGGACACATTGACTCATTTGTTCAAGTGACACGTGACAACGTCCGAGATACTACATGACTTCCTACAACATTGATCTTTCTGACCAACAGATGGTTAGACATCTCTATTTCATAATAGACAAGAGTGAGATTTCATTGTTTGATGGTTCAGGAAATGTAAGTTTTAATGTGTTCTTCATAAGTTTAACACCTGTAAATGTCTGATGTGAAGACCCTTGAATAGGTTTGTCGTCATTTATAGAGCATGATGACATCTTACTGATTCTATTTAACTATATGTGTCATTTGCTAGTGATACCGTATCAGCCATGTTTTAATAAACCGTCCCACTACTGGGCGTACCTCTTCTCATTATAAATTGGGTAAGGCCTACTGGTCAAGTGCGCTTTAGCAGACTTTACAAATCTTTGAAATTTTTTAAAAACTTGTATTCATGTAGGTTTCTCAAGATGTTTTCCTTCATCTTTTGAAGTCAGCGCTCGCAAGGTAAACAATTGCTTGATATTAAAATTCGCCATTATTACAAATTATTCTAAAAAAATCTATATATTTTTTTAGAATAATCTACAACGAAACAAAAAAAGAGCCAACCAAAACACCAACAAAATGTAATAAAAATACAAGCATAACCTTTTTATAAACTGGTAAAAACCCTCGGCCAGCCAAGAACGGCCCTAAAATCATCGCTGGAATCTAAACAAAGGATCTAAAACGTTGGTAGAAGGTATTTTCTAAACCTACACCTGGGTCGCTAGTCCTAGGCACTGTATAGAATGTCATCCCGGCAACGCAATAGTACGTATACGCTACACTACGTTTCATTGATAGCTAAGAAATTTCTTCTAATTGTTATAGAATTTTTCAATAATAAATATTTTTTAAAAAAGTTCGAACTAACGCCTATTTTAAGCTTTGAGCCTTGAATTCAACACTTTTTAATTTAAATTCAAAGTACGTATTTGATGATTTGATTCTACGCTACGGATCAATCTAAAACTGTAGTGTTTTTAATTTTGATGACTTGCTTAGTTTATATTTTGCTTAAGGTCAATCTAACTTACGAGTTAAATTTCGGATATATTATATTTATTGGGTAATGCTAAAAACGTTTGTTTATTAATAGTTACTGAAAGTAAATCATTTACTTAAAACGTTTTAAAGATATTTTTGTATTACACTAGCTGCGCCCCGCGGTGTTACCCGCTACATGTTTTCGGAGTAAAAAGCCTGTGTGTTAATTCAGGGTCTCAGCTATCTTTATACCAAATTTCATTCAAATCCGTTCAGTAGTTTTTGCGTGAAAGAGTAACAAACGTACATCCATACTCACAAACTTTCGTATTTATAATATTAGTAGGATTACATTATTTTTTTTAACAAAAATGTATACGTTTTTCGATTTTAGATACGTAATTCGGAGTCAGACTTCACTTCGATATTAAGGATGGTTTATTCAATTGAAATGGACTAAATGTTAAATACATTATTATCAATTGTGTATTTGTTTTTTTAGTAATAACTGTTTAATGTAATATAAAAAGCCTTGGATCCCGCCCTGACCTGGACCACAATAAATGTATAAACATTTCAAAATCTTTCCTCCACAAAGAAGTTTGATTTTACAATGACCTAGAATGCTTCTGCTTGCTAGTTGCCAGGCCAAGCTTTATGCCTACATTATCTTATGTACAGAGATAGTTAAGTGTCTGTATGGAGACGTCAGTCGCCATTCACTACGTTAAACTGGTATTGCATACAAAGGTCATCAACAGATGATCAAGGTTGCTCCATATTGCTACTGTTTATTGAAATAAACTACATAAATACTGACAACCCCGTTGGCTCATTGGTAGTATATCTGCCTTCACAGCTGAAGGGCGTGGGTTCGATTCCCACTCAGGGCAAACATTTTGTGAATAAACAAATGTTTGTTCTGTGTCTGGGTGTTATGTATGTATTTACAAAAAAAAAGTATTTATGTATTCTATCAGTTATCTGACTTCCATCACACAAGCTCTGCTTAGTTTAGGGCCAGATAGCGCTGTGTGTATACTGTATATAGTCCTACGATAAATATACACTAGTTAAAATACACGATTTCCAATATTTGTTTCTACGTTATATTTTACTGCGATAGAAGTGTGGAGTTTTTTGTGGCAATGAAAACTGATAAGAAAAGGCTTCTTTAAGAAATATTTTCATACGTAACCACTCATTGTGTGTCACTTTGTTTCGCTATGCAAAATTGTCAATTGTTTAAACATTACTGTTTCGATTTGAAGCTACTAAAATAGATTCTGTGAGCTACGTTATTAAACTGTTAAACGCGTTTTTAGTGTGTAATACGTTTGGTTTATAGAATCAAGGGCCTGTGTCACTAACTTGCATACAAATTTTATCAAGGGCAAGACAGCTTGCTCTGCCGTTTGCCGTTGCTTAATGGTTTTTTGAGGTAACCCTAAAAAAGGAAACCATACCATTAAAATCGAAAGTTACCCAACAAAACAGATACAAAAAGCAAGATTTATTATCGGTTTTATTAATGGAACAAGATAATTCAAAAGATTCTTTTATTCAGATACTTTTCCTCTAAAGATATATATTATATAGGCACCGAAATATTTTGGGGAATTAGTAATGGTAGTCATACCGTTTTAAATTTGGGTAAGTTACAGCGTTGTTAATAAAGAAAAAAATGATAGATGAAAGTTTTATACGATACATTAACGTGTATTTAAATTATAGCAGTCAAATTTTTAATTTAATGAATAATTGTTAATAATTTAAAAATGTTATTCGTGGGTAGTAGTACCTGCAGTTAGTGTAATGTATACTGTTTAAGGAATTAACCAAAATGTTTTGTTTTATCTTTCACTTATCTGTTAGCTACTCTCATACTATTATTACCCACTGTATTAACCTATATAAAGTACCAACCAACCACAAGAATAAGTCATGCCCGATGCCCGAGATCCAGACTTTCTTATTCGAATGCTAGCACTCCTTTAATAATTTTTTTTCTGTGTCTTAAAGTGCCACAAGCGGCGATCTAATCGCTAAAAGCGCCCTCTTCCAGGCAACCACAAATGGAAAAACTCGTCAGTAATTAACAACGGACGGAAGATGTTGTATTTGTTTTTCTAATGTAACTTCTTGTCAGCGCAAGTAAGCAAAACTCTCTCAAGCTGAGCTTAAGTATTGCTATAAAAACATGTAATGTATATTGCTAACGTAATTATCATTTAATAAAAGGATTATATCAGTTATCTGACTTCCATAGTGCAAGCTTTGCTTATTTTTGGTGTCAGGTGGCGCTGTGTGTGATGTTCTACGATATTATATGTAGACCCCTTTGCCCTTCATGTCATGAAATAAGAAAGCAATGACAAACCACCCAACCTTGGCGCCTACGTAATATCTCTACAGCATTGTGTAATTCTTAAAGAATTTTTCGTACAACTTTTAATGTTGAAGATCGTCAAGCTATTTATCACATTCCATTATTTCTGGTATGTAATGATTTAATAAACCAATTACAATCTAATAAATTCTATTTCAAATAACGATTGGGACCAAGAATGCCGACAGCGGAAACATGACCCTGCAAGGTCGTTATGTACTGTTACTTGCGTATGCAGATCTCTATCTCAGCTCACTATATAATGTTCTTTATTACCATAACATAGAGCTGGTATTCGTTTCACGAAGACGTCAAGATTTTGCTATATCTCCAAGTTGTAGTATGCGGAATTATTTTTAAGCGTTTGATCTACTTAAAAGGTTTTAAAATTAACCATTACCGAACTAATTGTACGTTATTAGTTAGTAGTACCGTTTGTTAGTATATTTATTATTTAAAAAGGGGCAACTAAAGACAATGATGTTATGTCATAACTATTTTTTTTTTTAATAAATAGTTCTGGAATGTTGCCAGCATTCTGGCCACATATTCCTCCTCTGACGGTTTTTTAGACTAAGTTTTTTGTATACATTTTGTAAATAGTATAATTTAAGGTCTTTTTTATTTTGTTTAATAAATAAATCCTTTTTTTTAATGTTTTAGTAATGAGTCAAACGATGCTCTCTCCTGATGGTAAGAGATAACGCATGCCCATAAACATTGCAGCGATACACAGAACTTTGAGTAGCAAAACAAAGTCTAGGGTATCTCTGTTTTGGCGCTCACTACTTTGAGACTTTCGATGGTTAGCCCTGTAATTTCGCTAGCTACAGTACCCTTCAAACCGGAACACAGTAATGTTTACACACTACTACTTGGCGGCAGAATATCTGGTACTGCGGTAGTACTTACCTAGACGACTTCCTGCTAAGGAAATCTACTATCAAGTAAAAACTAACTTAATAAATGTGACAAAATAATTGCAACTGCTCTTTACAAATGTAAACATTTAATTGATATCACCAAGATTACAAGTTTCATACTTAAACTCTATAAATCTTATTGATCGTATGTAATACCTGTTTGACAAGTCGGTTAAAATAAGAGGAACCAACTTAAAATTAAAAATGTTAATTTGAATACTTTCTAAAAACACAACTCCTTATTAATTTCCTAGTTTTTATCTAAAAACACAGTAAAAGATTTTACTAATGAAAAAATTGGAATAGGTACCTACTTCAAAAATGTAGTAGACCGCGAAGCACACCTTATTTTTATGAAATTTAAAAAAAACCAGAGCCGCTCGGTGGTGATCTCGACGAGAATTGACACTTTTCTATCAACAAATATTGTATACTTTTTCTAACATTTGTCTTTTCAATATTCTTTCTGATTGAATTTATGCAATGTAACCAGACTTTCTGCACGTTCCACGTAATCCAGTAATTGCATTACCGCAATCGATTTTATTGGCAACAGATGCGGCTGCGCACTGACGTAATCAATGCAAAAAAAGCTACTAAAGGTAAGGTAACAACCCCTTTAACAGTCAAGAAATCATAGAGATAGATAGAGAGTAGCTATCTACTCTCTATGACTATTCATAATAATAATAATTTGAATGGGCATATAGTTTTCATTTGAGTATAGAACAATACTTTTTTTCTTTTTATGTATGGTTGACAAGCTAGGTGTTTAACCATAGCTCACCTGATATTAAATAACTATGTGGTCGATGATAGTAAAGCTCACCTAGCCTGGAATGTAACTGCCTCAGAAGGGAGGCTGGCTGCCGGAACACACCGATAGGTGCTTGGCGAAAGAATTTTAACTTGAGGGTGGTAGCTTTTTTTTCAATCTTAATCTCATTGTTGGTGTTTGAACCCATGCCCCTCGGCGTGTGAACCGACTGCGCTAACCACTGAGCTATCATCGCTACAAAGTCACATAAGCATTTCAGACATATACTATGGTAAATACCTTACCTTGCGAACTTGTACATGCATATTAGCGTATGACAAGGAAATATTATAGGACCCCGGAGTTATCACTCATTTTTACGCAACATTATATCTGTATGGCTTGTTTCTAAACTGTACATCTGCTGTAAATCATTATATCGATAGTTTTCATTTTCTTGAACTTATAACTAATTATATATTATTGTTAACAAACATGTACATATTTGACAGCCCCGTTGGCTCATTGGTATATCTGCCTTGAGAGCTGTAGGGCGTGGGTTCGATTCCCACTCAGGGCAAAACATTTTGTGAATAAACAAATGTTTGTTCTGTGTCTGGGTGTTCTGTATGTATTTACAACAAAAAAAGTATTTATGTATTCTATCAGTTATCTGATTTCCATCATACAAGCTCTGCTTAGTTTGGGGCCAGATGGCGCTGTGTGTAATAGTCCTACAATATTTATTTATTTATTTAAGGGAGAGCACTGTCTGATGCACTACAGCTATACGTTAAAGCAGCAGACAGGGTTACATATTATTAATAAGGCATCATTTATGGTTACAATAAAAATACGTAAAGGTTAAACGCAACATTTAAGAATTGCAAATGATATTAAAAAATAATCTAACCGCTTTATTTCAACGGTTACAACATTTTTCATTCCAACAAATTAATTTCGGTATTAAGGAAGCATGTTCTAACAATTAAATTTCAAAAATGTAGCGCTAAGTGTGAAGTATGAATTGTTTTGTAGTTTCGACCTTCAAGTATGCGCAATCAAATCTGTTCTATATGGCCGATGTATTCATATAATGCAGTTTCTATGTCTGTAATGCTTATGCGATCAATTGCTTAACAATTCGTGATAAAGCGTCGATGTTGCGAATGGATAATACGCTTTTCATCATCCATCAATTAAATTTAGACCGTGAGTAGAGCGCACTTTCGAGTAGGTATTAGCAAACCTAGAGTTTAGTAAAAGTCAGTTTTGTTTCTTTGTCATATTTGCTTCTATAGGCATCAAACATATGTATATGTCTAAAGATACCGGTAGCCTAATATTTGAGAACTTTGTAGTCACCTAGAAGCCTTCGAAATAGGACAACTGTAAATTAACCCGATACTAACAATAAAATGTACCATGTCAAACATATGGGTGTTGTTAGTTATGAGATGATAGCTCAGTGGTTAGCGCGGTCGGTTCGCATGCCGAAGGACGTGGGTTCAAACCCCAATAATGAGCTTGAACTGCCGGTGAAGGAAATCATCGTGAGAAAACCATAGCATGGTGGTAGGGTACTTTCTAGTACTCTGCTGGCTAGCTACCACCCTCAAGTTGAAAATCTGCCGCCAAGCATCTAACGATGTGTTCCGGCAGCCTCACTTGAGAGCCAGTTCATTACAGGCTAGATGTGCTTTACCATCTTCGACCACACATTCACTTAACATCAGGTGAACTGTCGTCAAACAACTAGCCTGTCAACCATAAAAAAAAAATTACACTGACTGTCCATTACACATTTTTATTAGGTATCTTCTCTAATCAATGCATATCGTTTTCTATTGATACGATTGTCCTACGATACGTTCCTTATTATCGTAATTTCTATTAAACTCCTTTGAAGTAACCGTCCCCTCGAGTATCATATACATATAAAAACATCAAACAAACATTGATTTATTGTATGAAACAGTAACATGAAATATAAAACTATGTCAGAAGATTGTATCTACAAAACATCAGCGCGTTCTGATTTTATATTTTCCTCAACCTCAATGATAATGCAGTTTTGTCATCCCTTTGAACCTTTAGACATGAGAGTAACATTTCAGTAAATATTAACAAACAAGACGACAGTCTTGCTGGGGCAACATTCACCAACAATTTCGGAGAACCTGTCTCAAAAAATAAAGATCTTCTGATAATAAGAGATTGCACCTTTCCGTAATCATTACAGCTGTAAGTAACATAACATATTCTAGTAACTTTACAATTAATGCAAAATTATGCACTAACTAAAAAACACAACAATCCAGCAGAAAGATTTAGGTTAAATGCAAAAAAACAAGAAATCGCAAGCACTCTACTCACAACGATTTTTCAAATATTTTTCTATTTATCTAGTAAACAACAAGGTTCGTGATAACGAGATGCAGGCTGTAGGTGGTAGGTGGTAAAAATGTGGACCGTGTCCGAGACATAAATCGAGTAAGGCGACCGAGGCGTGGTGTGGTCAACCTTGGTCACTGCTAGCTCGTAATGAAATGCTACATATTTGTATTGAGAAAAGATAAATCAGTTGTTTTAGTATAATTGAACATTCTTCCATCGTGATTCGTTAATATCCTAAAGAAGTAATAGATGGTTTTAGGATGGGTGATCGTAGGTGACATTTACAGTTATTCCATACGTGTCTTTTCGTCCACAAATCGCAAATACCCTTTCTATTCGGTAATTCGATAAGGATTAAGAGGTAAATACGTGTCTCAAAGTAAAATGATCAGCTAGCCAGACAGCCCTAACATGTTTTTTTTCGATAAATTAATGACATAATGTTAGCTATACTTTGTAAATTTTTACTTTAGAAAAATCTTGAATTCATTGGCGTGGTAGACAATACAAGGACATTTACGCAGTTGCCTCAATATTTGTTTACAAAATTATGCTATTTGAACTGTGTATTTATTTAGAAAGGCACCTATAAAATATCGCAAACAATAATTTGCATCTCAAGAAGAATATTCAATACAAAAACTCATTGAAATGTTATTTTGCAAGCTGTTCAAATTTAACATTACTTCATAAATAGTATCAAAGAACATTAACAAGAAACAGGCCTTCCTAAAAACCTTGTTGCAATTAGCATTATCAACAATGTCACAATCTTCTTAATTTCATATTCCATAAGGTTTATTATTTCAATATCTATTTGTTTTCATTCTTACGGACAAACATCATATTTTATTCGTAAAATGATTTATCCCTCACAAAACTTCAGCGTCACTCCACTCGGCTACTTTTAAGACTATATATTTTAAAATCGACCATGCATATGATGACAAAGCATCAATTTCTTACTAACTGTTAAAACATCTATGGCACAATAATGTACCTTTTGTAGTAACTGATAGGTAATCTGTTGCGTGACAGACTTGTCCAGAATGTCCAGTGCATTTGCAAATAACACAAAATGAACACTAACGAGCCTTATTCAATACAAATAACACAAGCACACCGATCAACATTGTGAGCTAGATTATGGCAAAGATCATGCTATGAAATGGACATTAGCAAAAGGTTTAGTAATGCTTTTAAGGTTTACATTTGGCAAAATAGTCTTGGTCTTGCAACGTTGGAGGTTAGATTTATTTTTGATATAAAAAAAATTACAAAATTCGCTCCTACATTCTTATTATTTTAATGAGGATTTATAACTTCGTCCCGATTTGGCACAAGTGGACATTTATTTTTTCATTAAATTCTAGCAATAAATACAATATGTTATTCAGACTAAACACTTAAATAGAAATGGGCAGGCCATATGCTAAGAGATAAATATGAGAAATGGACTAAAACAATATATAATAGTTTTATTAGTTATCTACGTGATCTCTAAGTAAATTGAATGCTATGCAAGTTTAGGGTAGTAGTAGGTATATTTTTTTTTTTAGTGAAATGTACAATAAAAAAACATGATAGCTCAAGCACGTTGTACTTTTTTTTATCTATGCAGTTTTAAAAAAATATGATAGTCAGTCTCGACCAAGCGCTCGAAGAGTCAACACGTCCTGAGGATGCCTCGTGTAGAGGTGAAACACGTGTCGACAAAGTGGTTACTGCAGAGAAGAGGATTCTTGATTATTTTAATTAGATTTTTTGTAGTTTTAATTTTTTATATATGTCAAATTAAGAATATTTCTAAGTTTATGAGTTCTAGATTTTAAGTAAGATTAGGGTTTTTAATAAATAAGCAGTGTAAAATTAGTAAAATTTAAGTCTCCTCGTCACTGTTGGAACTGGAACGACGGTTAAGCGGAAATAAACTAAATATAAACATTGAACATTCAAAATATGATAGCTCTAGCTAACAAGTAGTCATCTTAAATTTGCTTAAGACCTTTTTCTTTAATTTGGTCCTTATGTTTTTTTTTTGTTTTTTTTTTATACATAATAGGTTCGCGTTTGACTACACCCTGCCTGATGTTAAGAAGGATGCAGTCCAAGATGAAGCACGCTTACCTAGAAAAAAAACCTGTTTACTCTAGATAATTATATAACTATATACCGTTAAATAACTGTATATAGTATATAGTCATAGTTCAGATACATAGTATAAAAACTATGTATCTGAACTATGGTCCAAAACAAAAAATAACGACTTTTTTAAAACTCGAATCATTCTAATTTTTAGTCTAGGTTTCGCATCACTATCCAGATTCATCAGGCGTTATGCACATCGTATGAAATTATGATAGAATGACCGCGGTGACTATGACAGATTCTGATTGGGCTCTGTTAGACCATACATAGATAGCCTAATGAAGTGAAAGCTATATTTCACAATATGTTACGGACCTCGCTTCTATAATAATTACTCAAGTCCTTAGAGTGAACTAGAATATCGACTTAGATAAATTGTATGACTACGGTATGGTTGCTTTATTCTCTAGGTAAGCAAGTAAATACATTTTTAAGTACCTACCAAAAGTCTACTAATTGATTTAAGTACTAAATAATCTAAGTACTAATCATTATGATTGGCATGAACAAAGTACAAACAACACACAATCAAATGAAATCGAACCTCACAAACGTTCCAATAAAAAATCGAATCATAAATTGAAATTGAAAGTCAATAACAAATTCTCACAGTTCAAAGATGAGCCAAACGAAATTGCTACAAAATAACGGTAATTTAACGTGAAAATAAAACCGAAAGTTAACTCGCTATCGTTTGAGTAAAACCGGAAAGAAAATAAAACTATACGGTTTATTCTGCAGTTACATCACTGAGACTATGGAATAGGCAAAACGCTATGCTATTTTTTTGTTTTCGGTAATTGCTAGGGCTGGCACACATACCGTTGTATGCCCATTATTTTCAAAATATAATGCTTTAAACTTGGGATTTACTAAGTGTAAAAACAGTCATTGTGACACATAAACAACTAAAACTTTGCACACAATCGTAATAAGCTGTTCCATAAAAAAGTTAGTTAATCATTGATCTAATGTATGAAACAACTGATTTTTTTTCGTGATTTTAGAGTTGTGCCGTCTTGCTCCGCGGGATGGCGAGGCTAATTTGAAATTGAATTAAATTGTATTTATAATAAAATACACTTTACACACACACTAAACAACACAAAAAACATCCCTCACGATTCAATGACGAATTCAAAAAAAAAGGTATTTCAGTAACGTCAAGTAAACGTGACTATATCATCAGATGGTTTGTGCTACCTATTGGGTATGCCTCAGTGCCGAAATCAAAAATTGACATCCCTAACACAGTTTCCAAACTTTTTACCCAAAGTAACGGTTCGCTTAGAACCAGCTTTTTAGTGGTTTGTATAATTTCATGCAAAAACAGATGTTTACACGGTTATGCGCGTTCAAATTGTTTGCATTTGCTTTTTGAAAAGAAACCAACGTCCTTGGTGCTACGATTTAAACTTCTGTACTAATGATGAGCACTTCTATTTTTCTGATACAAGAATAAAATTATGAATCTTTCCTCTTTACAATAGTGTAGATGACAACTGTAATAAGTAGTTAGATATATGATATTGCGGACTTATTTGTAGCTGTCAATTTGCTCTATAAAACGTCACTTTTTTCTATTGTCAATAGTTTTCGCAGCGCATGAGGGTAGTAGTAAGAGGGCTTTTCGGTAATTTTTTTACAGCTCGGGTTACATTATTTAAGTTTCCATATGGATCCTTAACTGTTTTGTTTAAATAAAATATAGCTTGTGCCCATCACGGATAATGTAGCATTCTAATAATGAAAGAATTATTAAGATTGGTCCAGTAGTTTCGGAGCCTTTTCAAAACAAACAAAAAATCAAATCTTTCCTCTTTATAATATTGTAGATTGTTATACTCACAATGAAATGCCTGCGATCAGCAGTAAGACAGTTGATAAGAACAGAGCTGGAATAACGTTTCGGATATACTTCACAAGAACCTCTTGAATGACCATACCAGTGTGTGGAAGTAGAGTTACTAGAGCATGTCAGTTTCGGTGCGCAGACGCAGCGCAGGTCCGATGTCGTCTGTTGCGTCAGTGTTGCCACACGAGTTAGTAATCTGTTACAAAATTTACACCTGGCAAGGCCAGTTTATGGAGTATGATTTGTAACTCTGAAAAGTGAATGAAAAACCATTATTTCTGTAATAGTGCTGAAATATTATTTACATTGTGTTTATTCTATAGCATTTCATTGAGTGGTTTAGTGCTAGCAATGAAAATAAAAATGCAATACTATTAAAAACAAAATTATTGATTGTAAAGTCAATAATGCTTTTACAGTACCTACTTTGTTTTAGTTAAATAGCTAAGTAATTCAGTGCAAACATCTTAAGGTAAAATATTCGATTTTGTTATTATTATGAGAAGTGATTAAACAAACGAGACGTTTTTCTGGGGATTGAAGATAACGTATAACTATTGCAACGGTTCTTAGAACTTTGAAAACTAAATAAAGTCCAAAGCAACGCTGCTTTGGTGCTCATTAATCTACGTAATCTACTGGTTCTATTTTTGTAGTATTTTTGTTCTATTCTTGGTTCGCTAACTGTGTCTATATTTTGACGAAGCAAATTTTTATATGATAAATGCGGCGATATCTCTGTAGTAAACTGTGTTACTATGGCAACCCAAGTTGTTGATATAGTATCTATATTACAATTGTATTTTATGCCGTATTTTGTTGATTAAAGCCATTATTACTCTGAAATGGTTTTGAAATCTACAATAATTGTTCAGAACACATACAAGCCATGAAATGTACTAACATACATACTAACAAAGCACTTGAGATGACAGAAACAGCCGAACTGCAAACCTCGCTATGTTTTCATAAAACAATAGTTAAAATTTCACTAAGATATTTAGTCACTTATTATAGTACTAACAGATTATGTTTCGTTGTCTACAGGAACACATACAGGAAGTCCTGGAAAAGTGGACGCAGATTGACGATGAGATCTGGGCGAAGGTCATAGTGTTTGAAAAGAACCGACGCGTGGCGAAGGCGTACGCGCGGGCCCCGGTACTCACCATCAACGGATCCGACGATGGCTTCGACGGCATGAGGTTCGTACTCTAGGATTTCAGAGCTCTATTTTAACACAGCAAGTAGCAATGAAGACGTGTGCTAAATATGTAATTATACAAGACAAATCTGATAGGTTTTAGAATTTTCTCGACATCATGTATATTGCAAGTCTTAAAAGTTCTTCAATCAATTGTTGAATTGATTTCATTTTTATACCGATTATAATTTATTTTAATATTGCGCAGCTTCAAACGAAATCTGAGTGGGTAGATATACTCACTTGCAATGTATTAGTAGCCTAATGGAAATATGTGACCCATCGTTTACCACTTATACCAAAATGAATTGTTAATTTTATGGTGTTTGATAACTGCTGAACACACACACCTGATGATAAGTGACGGTGTAGTCGAAAATGGTTAGGCACACCTAGCTTGTAACAGAACTGGCTCTCTAGTGAGGCTGCCGGAACACACCGTTATATGATTTTCAACTTGAGGGTGGTAGCTAGCCAGTCGAGTACCCTACCACCATGTATATGGTTTCTTCACGATGTTTTCTTCACCGGCAGTTTGCTCTTGCTCGGCTTTGCCATGCTCCTTGGCGAGTGAACCAGCCAAGCGAACCACTGAGCTGTTATCGCTACAACAGATATTATTTAATTTAGATATATAATATGTATAAGTTTTATGATTTTGTTTTAGTAGTCTAAAATAAAAATAGCAGAAATACACGATAAAATAATTAACAAAAAGCATTACAAATTAAAAACTAAAGTTTGCAAATTTTATTGTAGCAGTAATGCTTATATATTTCAAAAGGTTATAAGCTCATAGATTTAATTATAATGTAAGTTATACTGGTTAAGCTGAGCTTGCGAAACTTCCAGTACATTGCTAAATACCTGCATTTGATTAACTATAGCCATTAAATTTATACTTAAGAGAAATATTTGAACACGTGCCTGCTCTACTTTCGACCTATTCATTAAACAGACAGATTTATTATTTGTTGTTATACAATAAAGTGGTTCAACGCAAAATAGAAGCTTCTTAAGCAAACTGACAATCAGTAGCATAGTGTTAAGGTTCAAAATGGTTTTTGTTTGCATCAGTCATAATAATGGGTTAACTTCGTGAATGCTGGTTATATTCTTTGTTTGTTTAATTCAGTTATCTATTCATTGTGTTGCGATACATATTTTAATTCGTACACATTTATGTTTATAAACGTTGCTCGCGTTGTTTAGAACAATTAGATAACTGGCGTCAAATAAATTATATCAAATAACACATTCTAGGAATATTTTACCCAAATCCTTAGTTATAAAATTTACTGAAATTTACATAATCTAAAAACATCCAGATCCAGACAGGCCTCCAGACGAACTTACAAACTGTTAATAAATAGATTGAACTCTTTAATTGTTTACATCAAAGATTACATACAGATGCAAAATAAACCTAAGCAATAGGTGTAACAACTGGCGAGATTGTCGCTAAAACCGTTCTTTTCCAGGCACACAACAAAATTAAAGAATGAAAAAGACTTATAAATAAATTAATTTTTTGTTACGGTATAACTTATGTATACCCAGATGTGATTTATACGTTATATATCGTATAAATACAACATTTATATAAACTTGTATCTACTGCAAGTTTATTTAGTGTCTCAACACTCTAGTAATTTTGTAATTCACGATCAAGTTACTAACCTACATCAAGTCTGTGGTGTGTTGGCACGTTGTCGCGATCATTTCGCTTGTCGGTTTGTGCAAAACGAGCTTTAATTAATCTAACGCGGCCTCTATCTCTATTAATATTTAATTGTTTCACATTCTTGGATCATATTTTGACAATAAGTATACATAATATGTATATATAAGTATAAGCGACAGTCCTGTTGGTTCATTGGTAGAATGTCTGCTTCAAGAGCTGAAGGGCGTGGGTTCGATTCCCACCCAGGACAAACTTTGTGGTACAAACAAATATTTGGTATTCTATCAGTTATCTGGCTTCCATAGTACAAGCTTTGCTTAGTTTAGGGTCAGATGGTGATGTGTGTAAGTCCTACGACGATAAAAAAAAGTATATATGTATATATATGTAAATGTATATAATAGTTAGTGAATGAAAAACTCAACTATCGGTTTCTTTTAAACAAGCGTATATAAAACAAAAACCAGAAATAGAACAAACATCTAAGCTACACATATATGTTTGTTCTTGGGTAAGAATTGAACCCACATCCTACAACTTAGAGCTACTATGATCTAAGTTACAAGACTTGCGTTTGACCACCATTTTGTCTGGCGTTAAACGAAGATGCGGTCTACGATCGAGCACGCTGCAAATGAGTCGACATAGTTCTATCCCTGCATCTTTAGTTATGGTCAAACAAGTTGGCTGTCAAACACAAAATTGTTCCCGATAATAAATCTCAAAATAGTATAAAACACTCTACTCTTAAATAGATAACTATGCAACGGATTTTAATGCAGTTTCCATCAATAGACAGAGTGATTTAAGAGGAAGGTTTATAATTATGTATAATACATGCAATTTTTTATATTTTTTTGATGTAAAAGTAATGAGAAGAACGAAGCGCTCTCCTGAAGGTAAGAGATAACGTCTGTCTATGACCATTGCAGCGATACACAGAACTTTGAGTATCAAAACAAAGCTCCACTCCACACAGTAGCACCACACTACACAGTAGCACCACATTATTATCTACATTGCACCCGTGCGAAGCCGGGGCAAGTCGCTAGTCTCAAATAATTATAATTTCAATTAAGTTAATTCCGTGTATGATCCGAAACAGCCTATGAGATATTTAGTAACTGGCAACAAAGGCTTGGAGCCACCGGAGCGTGTACAAACAAGGTTACTTCAGTTTCACCGATTCTAAAAGTGAATTTGGCTAATAATAACTGCCGAGAATACTAACAGACAAGTAAAGGTGAAAGTTGTCAGTTACGCTACGACTAAACGAAAAACAGGACTTTGCAATTAGAATAATGTTTGTTTGGTTGTTATTAATTTGCACTTTCTATAGAAAAAGGCCGCAAAGAAACAGGCATTGCTTAATCTGGGGGCCAATAGCCCCCAGATTAAGCAATGCCTGTATGCATCAATAAAATGTATGTCATACTTTACTACAAAGAACAAAAAAAGCGACATTACGGGGCTAATGAGACAAAATATCAGGACAGCGTTTTTCTCGTCTCATTACTATCACATTAAAAAATGATCCTAATATTAGTGTTGTTCTTAAAAATGAATTTGTTTTAGTAATCACACTTTCTTTCTAATAGTATAAAATCATTAGATTTTAGTTCCGCTTCGTAATATGTTCAAACATTAGCATGAAACCGCTTACAAATTTACTTTGGAATTAACTCTCATTTTTTATCTATGCGATACAGAATGGAATAAGTTTAAAAATAATCGAATGGAATTCTCGATTCGATTTTTGATCGAATTTCATTACCTTTTTACACGTCTGTCTAAAATAAGAGTGTAATCATATCAGGGTACGTACATATGTGTATGCATGTATACGAATTTCTTTATTCTACCATAACTTTTAAATGCCTGAACAAATTGAGATGAATGATATCATTACTATATTTACAACATACCAAACAACACTGTAAATTTTATGAAAAAGAAAATATGTTTTACAGTAAGCATTCGTGCTTTCTTTTAATTTTCTTATTTAACTTTGTGGGCTGTTTATTTCTGCCAATAGCACTCGACAGTAAGATAGCGGTCCCAATGTGAGGCAATATTATGCGCATGCGTCAATAACCGTTCGATTAAGGCGGCTATTGCCCAATACCATACATATCGAGGTTGCTTATGGAATGGACATGTTAGGCTGGCCACACACAGAAGTATTCACAAAACCATTTTAAAAAAATATTTTTCGATTCTATATAGGTACTATGGGTAAAGTTTATTTGATGACTTTTGAAGACAAACATAAAATATCAAAGTTAGAACCGTTTAGCCATTACAGCGTGTAAAAGTAACAAATAAACATACATAGCATAAACATATATTTGTAGCGATGATAGCTCAGTGGTTAGCGCGGTAGGTTCGCATGCCGAAGGGCGTGGGTTCAAACCCCAACAACGAGCTTAAGCTGCTAGTGAAGGAAAACATCGTATGGAAACCATAGCATGGTGGTAGGGTACTTTCTAGTACTCGGCTGGCTAGCTACCACCCTCAAGTTGAAAATCTGCCGCCAAGCACCTAACGGTGTGTTCCGGCAGCCTCACTTGAGAGCCAGTTCCATTCCAGGCTAGGTGTGCTTTACCATCTTCGACCACACCTTCACTTAACATCAGGTGAGCTGTGGTCAAACAACTAGCCTGTCAACCATTAAAAAAAAAATACATACATTTATACAGACAATCTTTAACGTTTATAAAGTTTTTTGTGTAGCAATAAAATATTTGGCCATCCTCATACTATTGTTGTACGAAGGGTTAATTCTATCCCACCATCGATAACGTACCATGTGCTTTTTTTGGTTAAGTACTATCGTTTTGTTACCTCTTATATCATTCATCAACACAGGCTATTTTTTAACTTAGTAAAAACTATTTGATAACGATTAAGTTTTACATACATAATTTGCCACGCCTTAATTAATTATGCCTACTAAAGTTTTTTTTATTTTATGATACACACACCGCCATCTGGCTCCAAACTAAGCAAAGCTTGTGCTATGGAAGACAGATAACTGATAGAGTACTTAAATAGTTTTTTTTGTAAATACATACTTATAATACATACAGTACACACAGACACAGAACAAACATTTGTTTGTACCACAAAGTTTGTCCTGGGTGGGAATCGAACCCACGCCCTTCAGCTCTTGGAGCAGACATTCTACCAATGAACCAACAGGGTGGTCGATTATCCCAGGGCATATTATCCCACAAGTTCATTTTATGACTACACGTAAAAAGTTGGCTACTGTTTACAGATGACAGCTAAAAGGCATTAAATAACAATGCAATGACAGTACTGTGATTGCTACCGCGACATAAGGAACTCAATAAGTTTTTTTTGTAAATACATACACCCAAACAAGGAACAAACATTTGTTTGTATCACAAAATGCTTGTCCTGGGTGGGAATCAAAGCCACGCCCTTCAGCTCAGCATACATACTACCAATGAACCAATAGAGCTGTCTTAATAATTTCAAATTAAAATTATATCTGGAAAAACTATTGTGTATGTCCAACCTTAAACATTAGATAGATACGTTAAACGTTTATTGACACAAACGTGATGAATGATCGCGGAGGCGACCTCCGTTTACCTGCGGATAATTAGCATGAATTGGACGTGATTGATATTTTTATTATTTTGGTCGTATTTGGCGGTTCAAGTACAGAGTTGATGGAAATTGAAAGCCGTGTGACAGATTAAGTTAGAGATGGAAAGGCTAAATATTGTGTATCTGAAGAACCTTTATTGATGTATCAATATATGTGTAATTAACTAATTTGAGCCAACCAAAACCCATTTACATCACTGTCAAAAAATTCATCTTCACATTTGTAAATCTATACCGTAGGTATACAGTTTTAGCGCTCATTCCGTCCAAGCATTTGATCTGAAACGAAAATCGAAACAATTTATTTCCCGAACTTTCTATAGATAATAATATGCCTTTATAAACTTAATAAATAAATCAAATAACCGAAAACGAAAAGTATTTGTTCAGTATTTATTTTCTTTTGTAATGAATTTACTTGGGAGCTACAATCTGGGTGTTTTTAAATCGAGAGAAATTCTGTATTTTACATCAAACAGAGCATCAAATTATTCAAAGGATTCAGCATTCTTAAAATACATACATTTTTATTATTTTTATGTACTTACTAGAACTAATTTGACACAAACTTTAGTCACGACCAAGCGCTCGAAGAGTCAATACGTCCTGAGAATGCCTCGTGTAGAGGCGAAACACGTTACGGCAAGTGGTTACTGCAGAGAGAGGAGGATTTTAAGACTTGTGGTTATTTTAATTAGATTTTTGTCAAATTATATTTTTAAAGTATTCAAAATGAACTTTCGCAAAGTAACGCCTGAATCAATCAAAACGAATAGTATTCCTAAACAATGTGTTTTGCATTTCCCTAATGTAAAGAAAAGGCAAATATTAGGGCGCGATCAGACAATAGCCGCGCGGCGGCGTGTGCGATGCCATCGCTCAGCGCATAATGACACGGAAGTCAGTCTGTCGCCCGCGCGCACCGCGCCTGATCACAGATCATCAGGTACAGGCGAGGGAAAAGGTGCTAAAGCCTTATTTAAAACACCTAAATTAGCTTTACTGGCGAATTCCGTTTTTGGGTGTTTAATAAACTCATGTGATGTTAAATGATAAAGTGGTTAAATATGGTATACATTTAACCTGGAATTAAAATTGCCTCTCATGTGAGGCTGCCAGACCACATTGTTTCGGCGGCAGATTTTTAACTTGTGGGTTGCAATAGAAGCCAGCCAATCCTTTAAAATTTTACTATGGTAAAACAGAATAAAATAAAACATTGCTATGTTGGTTCATTGGTAGCATGTCTGCTTCAAGCTGAAGGGCGTGGGTTCAATTCCCACCCAAGACAATAACTTTGTGGTATAAATATTTACAAATGTTTGTTCTATGATGAATGGATGCACAAGATCTAAATATGTAAATGAGATCCTACGATATTTATAATTATTAAAAAAGATTATTATAAAAGAATACACAAAAAGGATACTACTCAGTTCGTGTAAGCACTTGTGCAAGCCCAAGTTTTCAGTCCACAAGGATCCCCCATATCAGATCCTCACACGAAGCCCTATTTTAATTCAGAAGCCCCCAGCCACAATTTACACTCCTATTTAATTAGTAAGATCTAATGCAGACTTGCACAATAAAGATTGAACATTCTAGCTGCTAATAATTAGGACTTGTTTTAACTAACGATAGGGAAATACAGGGTTTAAAGTTATTTTAGTGAAAATTAATTGGATATATCTTGTAGGAAGTGAACTTAGCTTCTGTGTTTCCCTTTGTTTTGTACTTCGCTGTTCTATAATCTGTACCACTTGTTTTTTTTTTCAAGGAACTAATCAAAATGATTAGTAAAAGTATTTTTAAGTTTTTAGCAATCCAATATGTGCTGTGGTGGTGTATTAAGGGTTTTAGTTTTTCGACTTTTGCCTTCTATTAAAAGCCTCACAAAACAGTGTCCGTTGAACCCAAATTTACAAAACGTCACAATTTTCATGTATAGCTTAAATTTTCAAAACACTAACCGACTCTGTTTTATCTTTACTAAACTGATATTGAATTGGGATCACTATATGTAAGAACTACAGCAGACTCTTTTTAATTTGACTAAAATGAAAGACGGTTAGCTATTTAGCAACATATAAACAGGACCAGCTTAATTGAATTATAGCTAGTAACTTATAGCACTACAAATTCATAGGGTACAAGACAAAGGCAATCACCAATATATAATCAATAACAAACGTCAGTCTGGTATGGCGCCATTCTAAATCAAAAATAGTGTAAGACACCTGGACACCTGGACTAATCCGTTTGACCTACTTAGACTAAAATTGCTAAGTTTTGGGTTTATCAGTGTTAATGCTGGCTTAGTCTGACAATTACAAACTGGTTTCATTGAAAGTTTGTACTGTCTGATCCACTAATCTTACGTTTATTTAGGGATGCCAAAACCATCTTTATCATCTTAATGCACAGCCGTATTCGATTTTTGAGAATAAATATATATAACAGAGTTAGAACAATTTTTTTAATATCCCATTAATACATCTATTAAATTACTTATACAATCAATTTTACAGTAATTACCCTCTAAAACAAGCTGTGATTGTAGCAGATTTTGTAGCGATGATAGCTCAGTGGTTAGCGTGGTCGGTTCGCACGCCGAAGTGCGTGGGTTCGAACCCAACAATGAGCTTGTGCTGCCTATAAAGGTAAACATTATGAAGAAACCAAAGCATGGTAGCAGGGTGGTACTTTCTAATACTCGGCTAGCTGCTCTCAAGTTCCCTCAAGATGAAAATCAGTCGCCAAGCATCATAAGGCTGAGCCATGCTTTAATATTAGATGAGCTATGGTCACACACATAGACTGCAAACATTAAAAAAATAACCACACATTGAAAAGCAAATTTCTAATAATAGCAAAAGAGTACATTTTCACAAAAAAAAATAAGTTTTAAGCACTTTGCACATTTTAACAATTTTCCCTTGCAAATAAAATAGACACAGCCCTATTACCAGACCTGCCCAGTCGATTGCCGCAAATCTACCCACGCGACTAACACACATAAATCGCAACAGCACGAGTCTACTTGCTTTATATCTCACGACATGTACCACTTTGATATAATCTCAGATCAAATTTCAAATTACATAGTTATATAAATATAATTAGGTAACTAACGTCTTAATTTCAACGCAATTTTTACGAAAATGTGGATAAAATGTACGACTTTATTTTTGTATTTAAAGTGAAATTTTGTTTTTTTACCGTAACATTGATAAGAAGTTGCAAGTCGACATCTGGGTCATAGGAGAGCAAGTCTCATAATCTTGATGAACTACTTTTCACCGGATGTGTGAATATGACATAATGTAAACTAGTTTAAGATGATAAATGGCTTTGATACCGAGGGATGGACAATAAAATGTTAATGTGTTAGAATGGAAAGCAAAAGCTGCTTAGAAAATTTATCTTGTTGCAAAATTGTTGTGAAATATGTTTATCAGAGTTTGACATTTAAGAATATGATAACCGAGTCATATAGCAGTAAAACATTTATGGGATTGATCAATTAATTTTTTTATTTCATTATGATTTTAAAGATATTGCTTTAGTAATGAAATCATTGCATTATTTAACGATCGTCTCGAATTAATTACTTACGATCATTGAAATGAGCAATATGATGTTCATAAATATAACTATTTATTATGATTTAACTACAATATCTTGAAATAGGCAAAGTATATTCACATACATCCATAATAATTAGGTTTCAAATTTGACACTTATGTTTTTGTATTGTCTTATTTATTTATAATCTTATCTCGTTTCTTCTTTGTGTGCGTGGCTATTTAATGTTTGCATCTTTGCACAGGATTTGGATTGAAATTTCAATTTTTATAATGTTCACCGTGAATTAACATTGGCTACTTTTTATCTCAGACAATACGGGTGAAAACGTAAGCACAAGTTTTCGACATAAAAATATATGTCATATAAATATACTAATATTATAAAGAGGAAAAATTTGCATGTATCGAATAATCTTAAAAACTACGGGACCTATTTCAAAAAATTTTCGGCGTTGGGAAGCTACACTATCCCCAGGTGACATAAACTACTTTTTAACCCTGTATTCCCACGGGAACGAGAACTACGTGGGTGAAACTGTGAGGCGTCCACTTGTAGTTGTATATAATAAAGTCATCATCCCCCATACCATACTCTTTGGCGATCTTTACTTTTTTCTTTCAATACAAAACTCACTACAATTTTTCATAACACGTCAACTGTAAAACATTAAATCATACACAGCACCCGCACTTGTTAAAAATATCAGCAAAAAAGTCGTGTCGTCGAGTCTTAAACGCAACAATCATTGTACCTCAGTCGCATAACAGTTGTTGCAACAGTAATACCTGAATGTTATTGTTTATTGTGTTCTTATCGATATGTGCTTTGTTTCTACAAACCTATAGCTGGCTACAATGGTATTAGAGCCTTGTTTTTACGGTAGCTGCGAATGGGTTAGAAGTTAGTAATACGATAGTGCCTGATGTCATGATGTGTCACATTCTATGGCAGCTATTAACAAACGAGCTAACGTTCAATGATTCTTTCTTTCTTTGGTTTTGGCGTCGCGTTTTAGCATTTGCCAGTGTCAAGTAATTATATATTTTCAAGTTTCAAAAGTTAAATAAGTGCCATCGTAGCTAGTTTTAGTCAAAGTCGTCTTTGTCAAGTCCAGTTCGTGTCAGTTAATTCCAGTCATGCTTTAGTAAAGTAGTGGCAACTTTACTACAAAGCTTCGATGGAGTTTTGGAAGCAACACGAAAACTCATGTTTCACCACATTATATCATTTTCCCACACTCGCGCTTGTAATTCGGCACTTTATGAATAAAACACCACCATTTTTATGCATAAACACTCGACAAAACACTAGTTTTGGAAAAAAATACAACGGAGCGACACGACTCTTCCCGCGTTCCCGCCAAAACTCTCCGTTCAATGATTACAATTTGACAAAGTCTGCCAATAGAGATGCACTATTGAATATTGAACTCTTCTAGAACAGAATATGAAACACTATAAGCACTTTTTTTTTCAACTCGATCCAATGAAATATATGGAACAATATGATCGATTTGATTAGATTTCAATATTTCAAAAAAAAATACTGTCCATCATTCCGAATCTTAAGATATTGTGTCTTATAAGATCATTCTGTATTAAATAACAGAAAATTAAAAAAAAAAACACACATTTGTATTTCTATCTAACTAGATCTAAACTATAAGTAATAGGTCAGATACTGAAAAGGACACAACCTTCTCGAAGACAACAAGTTTTGTAAAATTATACTGTCTGTGTTACAAACCACCAATTTGTTGTAACAGATCGTTCTCCACGGCCTACTAGAAACTGATGGTTATTACTTGCACTCAAAACATAAATCTAGATATCTTACGCCCACTAAGGTTTCCTAACACTACTGTAAGTATAACCAGGCGCCAGTTGTTATCCAAATAACCATGTTTCAAAATTGACATAAAGTTCAAAACCATGAAATTAATTTAAAACTACTGCCTTTTATAATAAGTTGATAGAATTCCTTGCCATATTCTGCCTAGGTGCAGATATTTCAAAATATTCAAATTCACAATTCATTTTGGTATTGACTTAGAGCTTGTGCGTAAACCCTTTCTAAAAAGAACATTGTGTTAATTTAATGTCCTCGAATCCATTGTTTTACGTCGTTACCACGTTGTTGATTTGATAAGGATGAATCATTCTAAAGCAGATTTTGCTTCTTGAAATTAAGATTGACTTTAAACTACGTTGTGAATTTTCGTTAGAAAAGCAGTAAGGATAAACTCATGAAAATCTAAATTTTATCCAAAATTTAAAGTCAAATAAATATGATTTTACTAAAACTTAAAAAAAAATTACAAGGAACCTTTTAAGTGGATTATGTTGTTTTAACAAAATAAAATGTATGACTGAACAGCTACATTTTTTTCATGATTTTGCTTAAAATGGTATTCATAATGATGAGTGCAATGACTTCCTTTGAGCTAAGTATACCCCTACCTTTAACCCCTGAATATTTTTCTCCTTTTACACTCGTTGTGCCACAGGAATACACACGTCTGTTTCTGAGTTCGGTTATAAAATGCGCATAGACACCCATACTGCCACATTCTTATAATTTATTTGTTTGCTATATTGTTCACATAATTGCACTGCATCGCTTGGAAAGTAGGACGGCATTGAAGCACTGGTGTAATCGGTCGCGTTGTCCACTGACAATGAATTGGACTCGCTTGCATAACGGATACATTTCGGCTGCAGTTTCTCATAACAATCATGGTTTTTATAATACGCGCATTATGTACTTCAATAAAATATATTCTTAAGATAAGCTGTTTCGTAGCTAAGTAGGGTTATGCACAGGGTTATAAGTTTACGTGTACTAAGCCGATATGTGTCTTATGCATACGTGTGTATTATGAACAACTTTTCCTATGGTCACAAAATCTAAAATCGGGGGAAAAAATTGTGTTTAAAGTATATATTTAGTTTATATCCGCTTAACAGTCGTTTCGATTACAATAGTGGTGAGGATTTAAATTAAAATTTAACTAACTTGACGACATTTTAAAAAAAATATCTGAAACATTGCTTAATATCTAAAATTTTACATTTTGTTTAAAATTGGCTGGTCCATACTAACAATCAGGCGAGTTGGTGGACAAACGCTGCCTTATTTGTATTTAAAAAAAAGTTGGCCAAGGATCAAAAATCATACCTGTACGAAAATCAGATGTTTTTAATGATTTCAGCGTTGTGCCCAAAGTAAACTATGCTATTCTTATGTTCATAACTTTTCTTATATGAAAACATACAGAAATGTATGGTTCTGAAACCAACACCAGCTGTTGAAGCCTTCACGACTTGCACCACTTTTGTTTATTTCTATTTCAAGATTTCCCCCTACTTTCATTAAACGACCTTTATTTAAAACGGCTCGCGTGCAAGATCTAATTTATAAAACTACCCGCAAACCAATTCGAGATCTAACAACTCGTAAAAAGTCAATTAAGATATAAACGCAAATTACGCGTGCGACCAAAGCAGGTTTCTAAAAATACCACGCGTTTTCAATTGCTATTACCCTTGAGATGTTTAACGTGATGGAATAAAGTTTAAATCGGAACAGTGAGTAGAATTGCTGCTCTGAATAGTTTGAGGTATGCATTTCTGCTCGGTTGTGATGTTATGTTCAAGTGCGTTTGCTATGCTTTTCTCTCGGCGAGCCCTTGGTTATCGCTCTGTATTTTCCTAAAAATCATGATCAACGTAATACGCAAAAAAGTATACAAATATTTTATCAGTTATCTGGTTTCCATAATACAAGCTTTACTTAGAATACTTACTTTTTCGTTGGTTTTTTTAAGCCTGTCCTGTCACCCAGATCAAAAGAGCGGGAACTTGCGCCTTTGACAGGTGACAGATGATGTTGCTGTCGGATACATTGAAATGTATGAATAACTTGGTAGCGCTGTGTGAAATGTCCACTTACACTAACTAAATATAAATGCGTACCTATGAGAGTATTTTTGTAACGCTTTCACGCGGAAACTACTCTACGGATCTGTGTGAAATTTTGCATGTAGGTCCCTACTTTTACTAGGCCCTAAAATAAGACATAGGATACTTGTCATCATCATCATCATTATCCATCACCACGCAGGTAACACCGCGGGGCGCAGCTAGTCAGATTCAGATTCAGATATATTTATTGCAGAAAACACTGATACAATTTAATGTTATGCTAGGTGTTCTTGCAAAGATTGTGTCATCGGTTTACCCTTATCGGGCATTCAATAATTTAATTAAACATAATGTCATATTGATTTTAAAAATAATGATTTAATAAACAATTTCAAAATATACATATATATAGTGATAATATTAAAATATCATGTCAATTTGTAGCAAATATATATTTAAATTGTAATTTAATGTATGTCATGTCAATAAAATTAAACATGTTTTCGATCAATTTAATACTGTACAACTTCAGTGGATTGTCATCTATGTTTATAATTTCTTCACGCTGAAGCGGCTGGACAGATTGGATGTAATTTGGAACGGAGATAGCTTATACACTGCAATAACACATAGGACAACATATTATATAACTTTTTATCACGGAAAATGTTAGCGGAACCGCGGAGTGAGCTAGTCTTAGATAAAAACAATTCCAGATATCTCTTCTTCTGTAAGGCGTAACTCGTGACGTTGATGAGTCAAATTACTTTTCTTTAGATCTAAACTGTCAATATATGCAAATTTTCGTATCTAACTTCACGTGGGCTTGTAGAAGTGGCTCCTGTCGCTTAATAGGAGATTAGTTCTGTAGATTTGGCCCACGTTGTGCGGTTTGTTCCTGAATATAGGAATGTTTACAAGTGCTGATTGACAGTCTTTTTAGACAACATTTGTTTATTTAGTAGAAAGTTAAACGTACATAATTTTAAAATTACATTGCAACTTTTAGTCATGACAATAATTTTGTCCGTCTTAGACCGTATCATCACTTAACATCAAGTAAGATGGCGGTGGAACGTCAGCCTATTTGTTATAAAAAAAGACAAACTTTTAAAATTTCAACGTGTTTTTTAAATGTACCCAAATAAAAAAAAAATTACCTTTAAAGCTGTAGGACGTGGGTTCGATTTCCAACCACACATTACAAAATAATAATTATTATGTATTTACAAAAATAATAGTATTTATGTATTCTATTAGTGATGCCATAGTACAAGCTTTGTTTAGTTTGGGGTCAGATGGCGCTGTATGTAATGTCGTACGATATTTTTTTTCATTTTTAGAGAAGATTTTTTAATAGCATCTATGTAAATAATAAGCTTTTTTTACACTGATAAAAAACCAAATAGCAGAAATAAATATTATATAGAATGACTGGTGAGACAACTACGAAACTCGAGGACGTGACATTTGACGATCATATATGAAGAAAAAATACATTAAAAATAAATGACTACTAGATAAACTTAAACGAAAGCTATGTAATCAAATACGCAACGCATGGACACTGCGCGGACGCACGAACTGGACGGTGTGAGGACGCTCACGCCAACGACGGGCGGGCGGGACAAGCACGTACTTGTCACGTGATCAAAACATGGCTATCAACGTCGGAAGTGTATCCATGCTTCATTTATTTACAGGGAAATTTGGCCAAAAATTAAGTACCTGATTTTATTATATATGTAATTATAACGAGAATTGAGTACCGAGTACTTCAGTATCGTAGGTGTCTCGCCAGTCATGCTGTATAATGTTACATCGGTATGCCCTGGATACCACATTAAGGTGACCTGTGTTGTGAGCAAAAACATGGGCAAACTGTGCGTGTTCGAAAATCGCCGTACGATATTCGGTTTAAAGATCACTGTACCGAAATATAAACCGTGCGCCACAATGTTAATTCTCATTAAAAAGTCACCTACTTGTCGAGTAGATGAGTGTCACCTCACGTTGGTATTTGAAACGAATTTCGCGCTTGCCTCTCTTCTTATGAATTTGACATGAGTCGTGCCTTTGTTTAGATAAATCCAGTAGTTTTGTTTCGTCTGAACATTGTTTGAGGTTCGCCTCGGGAATGCAGTAACAAATGCACACAATTGGCGTGGCTCACAAACACCTGTGATTTTATCCGGAAGTTCAACCCACGCTTGCTGCAAATGGATTGCCGTTTGGAGTTGATTTACGACATTTGAGCACAAAACTTTTTGAATTTTGCATAAACACGACACAAGTAGGTACTTTAAATTCAAAACTAACACATCAGGCGTCTATATTTCATTTTTAATAAAAAAATATCTTTTATATAAAAAACAACACTGATTAACGAAATTTAGCACGATAAAAGTTTCATCTTTATAATATTTTTTTATATTACAAATAATAATTATTCGAATCCTTACCTAAAATAACGTTAACTTTACGTTAATGAGTTAATGTAAGATGTGTTTACTTATACTATAATCGTTATCTATATATTTATTTAAATATGCTCGAGTCGTAATTTAGTATTGTAGTATTTTTTATGATACATATAAACGTGTAAGCTGTTGATTGCTTGACAGTATCTCGTTGCAGATATTTGCGAAACATATGAATGTTCCTTTTAAAGTCATGATTAGCTTTGACCTCATTAACACTCGTAAGCAATTGCAAATGAAAACTAATCGCTCACGAACTTATAAGCACTATGACCTAATCAATGAAGAACATCATTTCGACCATTGTTCGTATGCTCGTATCAATATATCGATAAGTTTATCGATATTAATCGTTACTGTTATGTCGACCTTGCCAGCCGTACTGAAAGTCAGTTGTTCTCGATTGTATTGATCATTAAGCGGTTTGTGTTGTGTCTCCTTTCATGATTGCATAAATAAACTCATAAACTTTGGTAACTTATTGATTGCTAAGTTGCAACTTCGGTAAAACAACGAAACTCTTTAAAATTTCATGGTAACGCCGTGCGTTCGGATGCGTTGCAAGGACAAAAATTTATACAGTTTTTTTTATTTTTGACTGTGTGTTGAAATTTATACAGTTTTTTTATGGTTGACTGGCTAATTGTTGACCACAGCGCATGTGATTTTAAGTGACGGTGTGGTCGAAGATGGTAAACACACCTAGCCTGGAACTTGTTCTCAAATGGGGCTGCCGGGCCGGAACACCGTTAGGTGCTTGGCGACGGATTTTCGACTTGAGCTAGCCAACGGAGTACTAGAAAGTACCCTACCACCATGCTATGGTTTCCTCACGACGTTTTCCTTCACCGGTAGCTCAAGCTAATTGTAAGTTGCAATAAAACAATTAAACGAAATGTACCCTTTGTATTACATAATCTGGTTCTGGTTTCTTCTCGAGCTAACTATACCTGTCTTATAGTTATAACAATTATATATTGGACATATTGTGTCCATCTCAAGAATTTAAACTCAAATGTTTCTCTGAGTAATTATGACAAAGTGTGAATTCCGAGTAGTAATTAACCACGAAAACATTAGAGGAATTTACGTTATGCTCATAATTTTAATAAATAAAAATGAATTATGTATTTGAGATTATGTGTCGTAATACAGACAAGATATTAAAGAGGCGAAGACTTTTGAGTAATAATTAAGATAAGATTTAAAACGTTGGAATCAATATACTTAATACAAATACTCAAAAACAAGAAATTAAGATAAAAAAAACAGTAAATGACGTTTTTTATTCTCATTGCGCACTACTAGATTTACCGGTGTCGTGTACGTTTCACAATCGTTTTGTTTTCTGTTGTTGAAAATCTGCCGCCAAACATCTAACGGTGTATTCCGGCAGCCTCACTTAGGAGCCAGTTTCATTACAGACTAGGTGTGTTTACCATCTTCGATCACACCGTCGATCAATATCAGGTGAGCTGTGGTCAAATACGTAGCCTGTCAAGCATAAAAATTAAATGTAATTTATGGAAAATTTAATGCTAAAGCATTGAATGACCTGTAACTTTGGTGCTATTAATATGAGATTTGTATTTGAATTTTCTCCCAGTAATTCCCACGGTAATAGAAATGGGATTGTAGGTATGCAACAACACAATGCCAGCATAGCAATACACAAGTAAGTGGATTGTGCTAAGTTACTGTAAATTTAAATTAAAGAAATAATTGTAAAATTTTCGTTATATTCTTTTTATTAATTTACACTAAGTATCGCATTTTTTATTAAATTTTCAACAAACTTCTCGCCCTGATTAAAAACATACAAATCAAGTAAGGTAAAACAATTTTATATCGACAATTCCATACCTATTATTACTACAGCCCTATGCTAATATTTTATTTTTTACACTACGCAACCAACGAAGAAGATGTTAAAGGTAAAACAATATTTAAATCAGTACTTTAAAGCAACGCTAGCAAAATAAATGCTTGTAACGTATCATTAATTCAATACAAAATACATCACGTTCTCTGACCCCTGCTTGTCAAATTTTAAATGACTTTATTATTATTAAACTGACCCACATAGTCCTATATCAAAATGGTAGACTCATAAATCAACATGTATCATAAAGAGATAATTTTGTTACAAAAGTACTCGTACTATACAATTGCATTTCAAAGCCACGCAGTAATTTCGATACGCGATAAGTCCATTAGAACAAAATGTTTCTACAACAATTAGTGGGCGCATAATCTGTGTAAGTAATTTATTTCGATATTAAATTACCTTATAGCCGTACCTACGTATATTGTGATACTACGCTACATACTAAGTATGCATAGATATATACGTCCAATGAAGCTTGAGGCTAGACGTAATCTTTGATAATTATTACCAGGCGTTTAAATGTCAAAAGACGTTGCGTTTTAGATTTTTGATGCATCTTTACTATGCAAAGTATATAGGAGTGTCAATATTTCGTTGCAAAAGCGAATAGTCGTGGCAACAACTTGAATTAAATCCGACTAGGTTATCTTATAGGTCTAGTTTTGTATACAAATGTTCTATTCAAGGGGATTCTCAATTGAGACAGACTGAGAGAGACAGATGGCTGAAATACTATAAAAGGAAATAACTTCAACAAGCATATCAGGTGCTTGCATCTGTCTCGACAGTTTTTTTTTGGGCTATTTAGATGTTGTGTACGATGATTTATAAAAACTATAGGTACCTATTCCAATAATATCCGGGGGTTTTTTCTAGACCGTGTTATAGAAATATCAGACTATGGGATCGACCTTGAAATCGGCAAAGACATCTGCCATTTAGTATGCTGGATTTTATTGTCTTAACAAATGTTTAAGTAAACACTCCAAATACATTCTCTCTCTCTCTCTCTCTCTCTCTCTCTCTCTCTCTCGCATACATACAATCACACACTAAGACCGGACAGATGACAGACAGGTATAGCGAATGGGGCTTATCTAGGTTTAGGTAGGAGATCTCGTTTATAGTCATTTGTAATCTATACAGTGTGTTCTTTCTGCGCTTCGAGTCCACCACCACGAACACAGCACACGGTTCAGAGTAAGCAATAGTAGGTACTTAATTGCTAAATCTGTGTTCGTCGGGCGCTTATAAGAATCTTCACGCGTTATCAATTGATGAACGTCTTATCAGAATTTTCAATTTTCAATTTCCAATGCTTGTTTTTAAGAAAAAAGGAAGTCTACTCTGTCCAAAAAAATTTTTTGGAAAAATAATCTAGATTTGTCTATGTGTTCTGTATATAGATAGATAGATATAACTCTTTGTTGTGTACACCATAAATAGAAAAAAATACAGAGAATAAAGAACCTTATGAACTAGTGCCACAAGTGGTACCTATATATTATAAGTACGTACCTATTTCCAAAAAAAAGCATATAAGTATACTATCAGTTATCTGGTTCCCATAGTACAAACTTTGCTTAGTTTACTAAGTTTGACAAACAAACTATTAGGTTATTCTGATAAAGTTATTTAAATCGGTAATATATCGACTTCAGACATTCACCAACCTTCTTCACATGCAAGCATTTTGCTGTTGCCTTATTCCTAAGTAAAGTAACTAGTTGCAGAGAATCACGAACGTTTCATAACATAGGTATAACGTGTTCACGAGATGCACCAATGTTGTAAGTAATAACTAGTAACTAAGTATTTAGACTCTTTAAATTGGCCAAGTGACCTTTGCCATCCTTAAGTTCGGGTCGTTTAGCGGGCAATGCCTTCAATTTAGCTGATTGCAGGATGTCGGCAAATTCAATAAGGTATATTGCTTTGGGTAAATAGATACTCTAATCAACAAATATCTATGCGTAATTGGGCATCATAGTTAAGTGCCTATATTTCGTATATCATCTCACTTTGGTAGATACATGTAACAGTCATATAATTACACATATCTTTATAGTAATATTAATTTCCATATATGCATCTATTATATATCTATATAGTTTGATAAATATTTTGAGACTGGTACTCTGACGCTTAAAAATATCAGCCAAGTAGGTATGTAGTCAATACACCAGTAATACCTACCCAAAAGCTGTATTTTCGTTCATACACGTATTTATTCTACAAAAAATTTGACATCTATTTTTACTCGAACTCAAAACAGGTTTGCGTTTAACCACACCCTGTTTGATTAACGATATAGGACGAAGGAAACTTACCTAGAAGAAGCCTGTATCTGCGCATTGAAACACCCATATCGTACGAAAAACATAGGCTCCGACAAAGAGTTCCATATCCTCATTGTCAGTATGAAAATATATAGCAGACCGGCATTAAAAAGAGGCAGGCGGAAATCAAGTTGTATACGATAAAAAACGCATACACAAGCGACCATACATCTGTGCTTGTGTGTGTGTCTGCGGCTAAGACGTGAATAGTGTCGTTGCCTAGTCCAGTCAGCTAGCGTTACAAACAAAAAATGTTCGCGATGACTCTATTATAAATTAAATTATAAAAAAAATACTTATAATTATGTAGGTTGTATCGAGTCAAATAATAATATTAAATACATGTTTAACATTAGATAACAGCATGACTACAAATTTGAATACATAACCTACCTGATAGAATTTAAAATGGGTACCTAATTTGCAATCAAAATAACTTCTGTTGACTAAATATTTTATTGTCATTACAAAAAATGTCTAGCAGTAATTAGATTTTGATTTGAGAGCTTAGCTCGCTCAGTCATCTCTCAGAGTTGATTTTTTGTTCTTTAAAAACAATTTAACTGTAATTTTTAGTGTTAAAGTGATCAATACCTATTTAATTTTCTACTGACTATTTCACATGAGAAAAAATTGAATTGAATTCGATAAATCAATCCAAAATTGTCACTTTCGGAATGTAAAATGTTCTAAAATGTAAATTTTCTAATAAATCATATCATCATCATCATAATCAGCCCATAATCGCTCAATGTTGAGCATAGGCCTCTTTTCTTGTCCTGTGCCAATCTTGTCCAGGTTCGACCCGCGATTTTTATTTTGTCGCCTACCCAACGAACTGGTGGACGACCAACGCTCCGTTTACCAATTCGCGCCCACCAATACGTCAACGCCTTAGTCCACCTGCCATCACTGCGACACTGGCGACATGTCCTGCCCAACTTCATTTATGTTTCGTGATTGCTGATCCTATTAATGTTAGAGTTTTACAATTTCTACTTATTTATAAATACTTCCTACTTCCCAGAACATTACAAATAACAGAAAATGGAAGAAACTTTAAGACGTTTTACTTATCAAAATTCTTACAAAAAAATTGACAACTTCGTTGATTCGTTGACATTAACACTCCATGCAAATGCAATTGACAGCATCCTGATCGAAAACAAGTAGGTAGATTGAAGGCCACCAGGTGTTTTGACTTGAGCAGTGTTGATGTACAAAATTTCCTACTATTGTAAATAATATGTGATATTTGGTGGGGCAACGAGGTCTTGACTAAAACTGTTTAAATAATTATGTCTAGTGGATCTATGAGACACTAATTATAGTATTTCACATTTTGCATCACGTTTGATATTTCTCAGGTTGCAATTTTTACGAAGAATTATTTTTACTAAAAGTAAATTTATTACGAATAATTTTCATATCAAAGAAATCGACAAAAACACTTTATTCAATTGTAATTTGTAATTACTTATTTCCTTTTTTGTAATCTTTGGTGTAAACAATAGAGAGTTAATCAAACTATATTCTAAAAATGTCTTAAAACTAGAACTTGACAAATAATATAATCTTTGGATTGAGAAGTGTATTGAGAATTGAGAATTGGATTGGTTACCGTCTTAACGTGTAGGTGTTTCAATTATACCTACTTATAAGCCAATAAAATGTGTACAATACCACAATTTATGGATAACCTGAACTTTACATTTCGCAATTTGCATATATCGATAGGTTCCAGCTCAAAATAATAAGCTGATGCAAGTTATGGTGGTCTCATAACGGTATTTTCGCCGTCAATTTGCTTTAACTTAATGGCGAATTTTTATACAGTTGGTATACCTATATGTTTTGTTAGTATTATTTTATCACCGCAAATTACCCGCTGAATTGAATAACTTTGTATCTATGGAGGTACTAGAAATTTATAGTAACACAGATCCAGTTTTGTAGAAACAGGAAGACCGTAAGTAAGTAATCTAAGGTCTTATAAGCAGTTCTGAATGTCGCAATGGTATTGCCTCCGGCCAAACGTGTCTGTTTTAGATCTTTGTGAACTAGTAATGTCTACTTTCAAAACAGTGTCTCGAAACCTGCGGTAAATTTGAGGTTGGGAAATTTATAACTTGTTAATTATTTAGGTGTAATATAAACCAATAAGTTTTTTTAGTGAAAAAGTAATGAGACGAACAGGACACATCTCTGATGGAGATAACACCTAACCATGATCATTGCAGCAATACACAGAACTTTGTGTAGTAAAACAAAGTGCAGCGTATCACTGCTTTGACGCTCATTACTTTGAGGCTTTCGATGGTCTAATTTACGCTAGCTGTAGTACCTTTCAAACCGGAACAGTTATGTTTACACACTACTGCTTGGCGGTAGAATATCAAAAATGTTACGATAATTAGATATTATTAAACTAAAATGGTTGTGTTATGAAAAGATTTTCATCACAAAGCAAAGCAATAAGAAAGCGAGTAAGAGTTTGCGCACGTAACGAACCGTTCAGAGAAGACAGTGGGATCATTAAAGAAAATAATTGTTGATCTAGTAAAAACTTTACTTCAAGTTAGAACTTTATCGCGAGGAAACACGGCTCTTTTATACTGGATAAATCACGTTTATTAATAGCTTCCGCAACTCGACTTTTTCCGTATTGGTTGGTAATCGATTTTCTTTCATGCGTTAAAATCAATTGTTACCAATTGAGAATTACTTTCTTCCATGCAGTCATTGTATCTTATGACGCTCTATTTAACATCGAGGCTGCCATTATCTTCGATGAAACCAACATGGCCCCTTTCTTTTTTTATACAAATCTCACTTTTACCGAACTGGACCTACATGAAATATTTTTTTCTGAAATATTTAAAGCACGAGTCTAAATAACTTACGCTTCTACGTAAATTGTTCTCTTCTTTGTATCTATTACCGGTGTTTTCGTGGTGTTTGTCGTTTGTCTACCTACTCTGGTGACCTGTCCTATCTATGTCGTCGTCCTTCATGTGGCTATCATTATTTTTGTTAACTTGAGTAATGCTTTCTTGCATGTTAGCATTTTTAATTAGATTAAAACTTTCTAGTCTTTTGTTTGCTGTTTGTGTTCAAATTGTTAGTTACTTTAAGTTAAGCGACCGTAGCTATTAAATCTTCAATTATAAAGATTCTTAGTTGTACGTCTTCCTTTCGATCGACCCAATTTCAACCAAGGTGACAGGCGCATCCGATCTAAGTCCTTGGCAAACACACACTCGGTTTCACGGATCACATCACAGTCCCATTGTTGAAGATACTTAAACGACCTACAACACGTCTTAGATGTTTATTTCGCTTTGATGAGTTGACGATCGTTACGTTCTTTTGTAAAGGGCACCAAACGTTGCGATTAAAATAAATCCTACGCGTTAAGCTCGCTAAACAAAATAAGGTTCTAATCCACCACCAACACCATACAACACATTTGTATTTATATATGTTTTGCATCCAACCTTTCAATAGTGTTCTTACTGTCTAATAAACAAATATCGTAAAATTGCTAGTTTCATTGTAACAAATCATGTCATGTCCAATTGTGCTAGTTTAGCAACACTAATTATCGTAATATATCACTCATTATATTTACATTTATCAACTACGAATAATAACTTTACACTTTCTCCATTCACAAATATTTATTTAGATTGTTCTTTTCTTTTGATTTTTTTTTTTTTTAGATTGATTTAAAGGTATTGCTTTTGGCGTATTAGAGAAATGCATATTATGTGAAGTCAAAAGTCATTGGTTGATTTTATTTTGTTTTGGTGTTTTTTTACCCTAACTTAAATACATCTCCCGTCTGTTTTAATCAGTAACGTATTTTCCATTTTCGGTTACATGGAAGAGATCGCTTTTAGCGATAAGGCCGCCGCTTGTGCCACTAGCTCGTATGATTCTTTTGTATTTTATCTATTTCTGGTGTGCGCAATACAGAGTTTCTATTTATCTATCTAAATGCAGATTACATTGTCTTCTACGTTATGCATCAGGCCATACATAACATTATCAAATCATCTTTTATTAACTCTATGATATTTTCTCGAGCTGTAGGTATCTTGATTCACTTTTAGAGTTGCTTTTTGTTTTTAATTGAATTTCACCTTATCATTATCAAGTTCAAGCCAAAACCTGGTGATTACACCAGATGACCAGATCTCGCCGACTTCGGTGGCAGTTTTTAGTTTAGGTACCCAGGTGTCCTAGGTACATATTTAAGTTCTGCATACAAGATTTTCAAGGTCGCAGGATTAGCATTTTGTTGGTCATCAATCATAACATTTGTCTAATAGAGATAAAAATCATTTCAAATTAATGCCTAATAAGTATCTATCCTCCAGTTCATTTGACCTTTGGCTCTGTAAACATTGTACACCTAGTAACAATAGGCACATATCTATATTGTTTATGATGCATTGTAAATAGTAATTAGTTATAAAATATCTCGAAATGAAATGCCAAGGATTGTAAGACATCCTTTCAAAATAAATACCTAAATACATGTTATGTTGACATAAAACACTATAAATACGGCTAAAACCTACATTTATGCACGTGATGTTTTGTTCATAAAATATTATCAATTACGAGGAAAAGTCTCAAAGTAATGAGCGCCAAAGATGCGATGCCCTGGGCACTATCTCTTACCATTAGAATAGCGTCGTCATCTCATTACTTTTACATTTTTTTTTAAATGGATGTCTTCAAGTCACTTGTGAATCAGTTTCTTCTAGACATGCGTGCTCCATCGTTGACCGGACATCGTAGATGGCGGTCAAACGTAAGCCTATTCGTAATAAATAGGTTAAAAATAAATCAAGTAAAACGGTTATATTGAAAACAATGTATTGTCTTCAGAACTAAAGGTGTGTACCAAATATCAGATAAATCTGTCAACAGGAAGAGAGTAAAATTTCAATGACTAAAATTGAATTTGTAATTGAAATTGAAAATTTGACCCAAAAACAACAACAAACAGAAACTGCAGCTAGCGAATGTACAGAACTGAATAAGACTCACCATTAATGTCTCAAAGTAATGATAGCAAAAACTTGGGCAGCATTGTCTCGTACGTCTCATTACTTCTCACCATAAAAAATATGGTACTGTAGTATAGTGGTATTTAAATTTCGAGTAAACGACCTATAGGCCATCGTGCGTGAACTATAAGTGTTAGTACAAGTAGGTAAATGCGGTACTCACCGATCAGCTTTTACTTTCATAGAGGTGAGCGCGCTTCCGCGAACGAAAGTGATGCTACGTCACATCGCGTAATTTTATCGACATTGATGAATTATTGTTGCTCATAAATTGCCTGTTTTGGCATTAACTTGCAATCCTACCAATATTGTAAATGTGAAAGTTTTTATGTTTGGACGTTTGTTACCCAATCATGCAAAAACAACTGAACGGATTTGAATAAAGTTTGGCACATATATAGTTTATTACCTGGATTAACATGTAGGATACTTTTTATATCAAAAAATGTTAGGTTCCTGTGGGATTGCCAAAAATGTACAAGAACACTACCACTACCCACCACCAGATGTTGTCAAATAGTGCAATATAGACAATATTATAGTAACTATTCTACTTGTGAATTGACGTCATCTTGTGGTGGTGAAATTTTTGTTAAATTGTGTCGCGGGTAACAGCTAGTAAGTACATTACTAAAAATATACTCATTACTTTTAGGCGTTGTAAACTAGCGGCTGTTATAATAGTTCTGTTTAAAATAGACATTAGAGGTTTTGCAAAAAAAAACTTATAAAACAGATTGCAAACAATTTATTCCAATATTAAAAGCAACACAAATATGCAAAATGCCATGCCTGTATTCAATCTACTGCTTATATGAAAGGCAGACGTTTGCTATTAAAGAATATCGATAAATTTTAGATACATACACACCTAAAACTAATAAATCGTTTAACATCTTTGACCTTTGCATAGGAGTTAGCCCCAACTTTGCTATGTCTAAAAAGCAAGATTCGTAAATAATATAATTGATCATGACCTTTTTTGTACAAGCCGAATCGAGTTCCGCGTTTCGCAAAACTACAAAAATACATAAAAACTACGCCTATCTATATTGAGCTATTTAAGGAGTTTGGACGTGATTTATTTAAAAACATTGTAAGGCTGTACCGATAAAGTATCTGACGTGATTTTTTAGACAATGTTAATAATCATCGTTTATTTATTGTTCGGTTTAGTTTGGGTTAAAAGTATCGATATTGTTGTCGATGACACTAACCTCACTAAAAATGTAATCGTCAATTGTTGATCGATTACATTCGCTTTCTTCGGCGATTAGCAGCCACAACAGAATGTAAAGTAAAAACCTTCATGTTTTATACAATAAACCTGATGGGCTTACAAGCGAAAGTGCTTTACTAATGTCGATATACTGTCGAGGAAAGTGATAATTTAATTTGCATTTTATTAGAGAATAAGTAAAATAAAGTGTAAATTTGTACACCGTTAGAACAAATTTCATTTATATTATTATATTATTCTATCAGTTATCTGACTTCCATAGCACAAGCTCTGCTTAGTTTGGGGTCAGATGGCGCTGTGTGTATAGTCCTACGATATTTATTTATTTATTTATTTATTATAAAATCATTGCTGAAAACGCTAGAGATGATCCTTAAAGCGTAGAAACGTTTGATTAATTAAGAAAATAAAACTATGATCAGTAAAAGATACTATGTTATATTTCTTCTTCCGTGTCTATTTCCTATATCTTTTTGGGGTCGGCCCTCGTCGGTTTTTTGATACCAAATACAAATACAAATACTTTATTGATAACAGATAACCAGTACCAGTTACCAGTCTAGGCGTAATTGCGTCATATCTAGGTGTAGTCTTTATAACCTTCTTCATTATGTTCGTACATGCTCGATATATTCACTGTAGCAATGATGCATCTATTTGCATTGGGATTAGGAATAGTAATGAGCTACATTTACGTCTAAGTTTTCACACAAAAAAAATATTTACTAAAAACTACTTATTTTAGAAATTGAAGCAACAATTTCAACCTTCTTCATTGTGTATATTACATTAATAACGATTATACTACGTTATTCTGTTTTTAAACAAAGATTCATATTAGGAAAAAAAATAATAGATATGGTTTTTATGTTATTATTTTTTAAATTTTAAATATACGCTCCACAGACACCGGTGCACGTGACCTTTGTCAACGAATTACAATTATTTTTTACAATACAATACATTTAACAAGTTTTTCATAATTAGTATTAAGTACTATCATTACTAAATTTATTGTAATTTCGCTAGCTGCAGTACCCTTCAAACCGGAACACAGTAGTTTTTACACACTACTGCTTGGCGGTTAGTTTAGTTGGTTTAGTTTATCTATCTATCTACACATGATAATATATCTATCTATATACTATTATAAAGAGGAAAGATTTAATTGTTTGTTTGTATTGATATCAAAAATTGTTTCACCGTTGGGAAACTACACTATCCCCGGGTGATATAGGCTACTATTTATCCTTGTATTCCCACGGGAACGGAAACTACGCGGGTGAAACCCCGAGGCGTTCGCTAGTTACATATAAAATAATAAACGGATAAATTGAAAATCTCTATTTCAATGTCATTAACACAACGTAGATCAAGCGAAACACGCCGCTAGTTTGCACTAACTATTTTAACTAAACAATAGTGAGTTCCGCAAATTTGACGGTGTGTCCAAGTGGAAATCCTATCATACTTGAACTGTGAACTTGCGGTATTTTACCGGATATACATTGTTTTATGGTAAGGCAAGAAAGTTCAATGTCCACTGTGCACTTTGCTAAACAATCATCTTCAGCATCATTACAATACTTTTGAACCTGTTAACACTTAGGATATGTGTCTCAATCTATTTTCAAGGAAACTGATTGAGCTTACATGATTAGATTGTTTAAAAAATTGCTTCACAAGAAAAAATAAACATGTTGATGGTGCAAACGTAACAGATATTGATATGGCATGCGTCAGTGACATCGTCACCATATTCAGCCCACTTTGAGTCCTCACGACTAATCTGAAACAAGTAGAATAATAAATAAACATGTCAAGAAAGGATCAACGTCTTATCTATATGTAAGAAGATACTAAATTAATAGGACTTAATATTGTTTTCCTCTAATGTGCTAATTTACTTGTATTATTGGATCGTAAAATTGAGATGTTTTTACAGTATAATAAATTTGTTTTCAAGTTTTTTACTGAGAAAATCTTCTAGATTTTGCAAAGCGTGAGTGAAGTAACATTGAATTTCAGATATTTCTCAGAATAATTATAATATAGAAATCATTTCTATCTGATATCAACTATACATATAAACATGCTAAACTTGTAATAAGCCGGTTTTACTAAATTCTTAAAACCAAGTTCAATGCTCTTATCACGTGGCGTTACATCGAATTAAAAAAAACGTCTTAGTACCCACGTACCTTTGTATGAATGTTTCACACATCTCTAAGAAGTAATTCAACAACTTAATGATGAAAGGAACTCCGATCCGCATCAAGGGTCAGTCCCTTTTTTATACCATAATGACATATTTATTTTGAATGATGAGAGAACTGAAATTGCACCTTGAGTCACCCCCACAAAAAGTTTGAAATTTACATTATTGTTCACATTTAGGTACCCAATGAAGTAATACCGTTTACCCGTTTAGAACTGACTCGAATAGTAGAATTCATTATGAGCAGAGGTTATAGCGATGATACCTACCTCAGTGATTAACGCGGTCGGATCCCACACCAATAGAATATGTGAATGCAAACACGGTATATTCCGACAGTGTCACTTGAAAGTCTGTTTAAGGCTAGAAATGTTAACGCTTTTCAAACACTGTCACTTAACATCTAGTGAACTGTGGTCAAACATCTGTTAATAATGCGTAAAAAGGAAAGAGCGCGAATTTTCATATGGCTCTTTTGGCCACCATCTGAGGTGCTAGATAATCTGTGAACTAACCCTAATTTAAATAATGAAGTCGTGACTGCTATAATGATATACCCTATAATTGAATTAGATAAGAGGAATCTAGTTGGTTGAAACATTTCATTATGGCTATTGCAGTCCTTGGTATCGAGTCACGCATGTTGCACGAAGACTGATTAGTGGGTAGTGTCTTATAATTATTAAATTATTGATCTAATCTAATAACATGAAATTCTGTAGGAAAAATAACCTTTATAGGTGTCTCTGTTACAATACCATGCCATTGGCATTGTGTAAATTGTAAATTCAGACTCTGCAAGTTTGTAATGTCAAGTACCTAAATTATTTCAGAATGCAACTAGCATTCTGCGTTTTCCGCGTAAGAAGCGTAAAGAATTAGGTACATACACAAACATATTTGTACATGTAGATATACACACAAACAGAAAACCATAATCGTTTATAACATTAGTGTGATTTCTAATTCCTCATTAACCAGTTGATTTAATTATTTTTTGATTGTGTTTGGTTAATATTCTGTGTGTGTTTGTGTTGCGGTGTGGGTCATATGATATTATTAATACAAGAAGAGGCATTTCCCAGAAATCTCGAGACCACATTCTGTATATTTTGCTTCAAATAGAGCTATGACACCCATAATACACACATTCCATTTTCTTATTATATCCGATTGCAAATTGTTCAGTCATCGAAAAATAAATGAAATCGGTTTTAATTTGCAAACTAGAAAAACATTTGATGCTCTATTTTTTTATCGTGTGTGTATGGTTTTTGGATAAGAATATCGTTATAATGACAGCTGGAGTTGTATGCTTAAAAAATAAAGGCCTGCATTATTTCAGATAGTTGTTATTTTAAACGTGTACCTATATGTATCTACAAAAATGGTGCATTCATAAACACAGATACAAGATAGTGTAAACGTATCTATCTATCAGAGAGACAGGCATCAGACTCGAGCTGGGCACGCGCAAGTGACACAGTAGCGGGTGGCGCGCGCCAAGGCCGCCGCTCACTCGAAACTACTCGCCAGTCGACGACCGATTTATACCTCTATCTTTTGTACGAATAAATTTAATTAGCTGCTAAGCTTTGTTTTACTGTCATTGATTGCCTTGTGATTTTTAATATAGAGAATTACTTGAGTTATATCGTAGAGCTTCTAATATAATTGACATCATATGAATATACGCCAGAGTCGTCAATTTAAGATGGCTTGTATTAAAAAAAGTAATTTACCACCATACAGCCCTGCTTTTATTTTTGACAGCCCTGTTGACTCATTAGTAGTATAACTTTTTTTATGTCAAAGTAATTAGACGAACTATACACTCTCTTGATGGTAAGAGATAACGCATGCCCATGACCATTGCAGCAATACACAGAACTGTTGGGCGTGGGCTCGATTCGCATCCAGAACAAACATTTTGTAGTGAACAAATGTTTGTTCTTTATAATTATCTACAAAAAAAATGTATTTAAGTAAATATTTTATCATTTACCTGATTTCCATAGTACAATTGTCCATTCCACATTTAGCTTTGCTTAGTTTGGCGTCTGATAGCGCTGTATGTAATGTCCTACGATATTTATTTCTTTATTTACTATAACGCTTCAGGAACAAGGATAGCGTGGTATGTTGCAACTAGTATAGTTCAATCACAATTAAAATAGAGTCGTTTTTTCTCCACATCACTTTGATACTTGACCTGAATTTAACTTCTCTATGGAACACGCTACGCAAACTTGCAAAGGTCAAATAAAATTTACGTTTATTGATAAATAATAAAGCGTTATGTCTACACGTATTGTTATAATGACCAAACAAGCTGTTTTATTATAGCTTTTGGAATACGAATAACTTGATAATAGACAAATCCTTGGACCGTGTGACATACCAATAAAATCTTGCAAAAACGGCCTTTCAATGTAAGCAGGTAATGCGCGAGTTCAGAAATCTTAAAGAGAAAGAATTTGTACTCAAGTAAAAAATATAATAATAACGGAATAGTTAACTGGGAATATGAATCACAAAAAAAACGGAATCACAAAAAATGTCACTGCTGCCACAGTTATGGTTACATTCTTTGAATTACTTCATTCATTCAGTTTTTACTGCTGCTGGTGAAAAAAAACATAGTGACGAAACTAAAACATGATAGGGTAATTTCTAGTACTCGACTGGCTAGCTACCACCTTCAAGTTGAAAACTTGCCGCTAAGCACCTGGCGGTGTGTTCCGGCAGCCACACTTGAGAGTCAATTCTATTCCAAGCTCGGTGTGATTTACCATCTTCCACTAGACCGTCACTTAACATCAGGAGGACCAAATACCACAAGGTATTTCAACAATTAAAAAAAAAAACAAATAAATTGTAGCACCAATTTTTTGCATATTTAAGAGTACTTGTACCAACTTCACTTTCTACTTTAAATAACTCTATTCAAATTCCTGACGTCACTAACAAAATAAACTTTCGTCATTTATCACCACAGCCACAAAAGTAAATAATGGCCATTCGTCAAACATGTACATGCATTTGCGATCGTCACTTGTTTGCCGCTACTGTCTTGCGAATAGTGCTACTTTGCATATATAAGTCAACAGTTTCTAAATTCTGCCACGTGCTTTGATAACTTTGTAAATTTTAAAGATTTCACCTTTGAATATCTGAATGGTTACCATAGAATAGAAAATTTCCAATCAGTAAGCACAACGAAGTCTGTTCTCAAGTTGAATACAAATAAGGGACAATGTGGATTCCCAGGGCGGTGCCAACGAACGGTTTTGAGAAAACGATATTCCGATACGCGTGTGGACGAAATACTAATGCAACTCGAATTCCTATGTCGTCATTATTCAATTCATCACATGTGAACACACCATTACTCTAGTTTTCGAATGAAAAATCTCGAGTTTACGCAAATTGTCGACGACAAATAGTGGAGACTGGTTCGTCATTCTACATTCTTGACATATTTAAAGGCACCTGCAAAGAAATACAAATTTAATGCAATATAAAATAATAGGCGCCATATCATAAACATCTGGTAAAACCAAAGTCAATATCACTATTAAAATGTAAATTATTCCTGCGGTTGCAAATAACCATAAATCAAAGCTAACGAAAATGCCTTTTTTCGCATTTTATTCTAAAATCTTTTGGCCCCTTTCCAAGCTATGTAAAAATTATCGAAATGTGACGTATGGATGGGACGTGTTTCGAATGTAAGTTGTGGTGAGTTGTTATTTAAATTTGATGTTTTCTTGTTTCAGAATCGGTCTATGCGGATTTGACAATCCACACAGAGATCAGAAGACAGATGAATTAAAAAGACACATAGGACAGGTGAGATTTTTTTATTTGTAAACACATTTCTGTTTTTGAAACTAGGAAACTAGACAATACAATTACGACCAATACTGCTTGTATACTCTATCCAGCAATTAATCTTTGTTCTTGGCGGGCCTTTTAATGTAATACCTATAAAGAAATAGATACAAAATATAAAATAAACATAAAAATTAAAACTAAATTAATAAATAAATCATATGTATTTAACCAAATAACACGCATTTGTATATTCACAAATTTACTTTATTACATGGCTGCACACCACCTGATTGCCATCCCGAAACAAAGCACAAAAGGCAATCTTCTGATATAAAATTATACCTACAACCTCTTGGTATAAGTATATATATACCTATAAAACTATACCTACAACCTCTTGGTAGCACATGGCCAGTCAAACCATACATATAGGTACCTGACATAAAAAAATTCTCTTTGGTACATTAGCCATGCTATAACTTTATACGAACTTTTTTTTTAATGTAAAGGTAATGAGACGATTAAGGCGCTCTCCTGATGGTTAGAGATAACGCCTGTCCATGACCATTGCAGAGATACACAGAACTTTGAGTAACAAAACAAAGTCCAGGGCATTGCTTCTTTGGCACTCATTACTATGAGACTAGATGGTTAGTCTCAACAGCCCTGTAATTTCGCTAGCTGCAGTACCTACTCTTCAAACCGGAACATAGTAATGTTTGCACACTACTACTAGGCAGCAGAAAATCTGCACCTCCTGCTAAGGAAATCTACCACCAAGTATTTTTATTATTACCACATACTATTTCATATCAGGTAATAAAGTTTGTTTTATTAATATTGTTTTAGTTAATACAAAAGCTATGGCAATGTTTTACCAAAGTAACATAACAACAACTGTTGTAAAACTGTTCTTGGTGGTAGATCTCCTTAGCAGGATGTTGTCTAAGTAGGTACTACCGCAGTAGTGTGTAAACATCACTGTTTTCCGGTTTGAAGGGCACTGCACCTAGTGAAATTACAGAGCTATTAAGATTAACCACCGAAAATCTCAAAGTAATGAGCACCAAAGCAGTGATGGTCCTGGACTTAGTTTTGTTACTCAAAGTTCTGTGTATCGCTGCAATAGTTGTACATGCGTTATCTCATACGATCATGAGAGCGTCTCGTTCGTCTCACTAAACTTTAAATTAAAGAACATAAATCTTGAAGCTAATGTATGTGATGAATGTTTGTATATGTATATAGGCACACACGCAAAACAATTGGTGAGTTCACTGCGGACAATATTAATAGATAACTCGTGATGTTGACCCTAGTGATTTTTTTTTTACTTGTTGATGTAACATTACTCGATGATTTAGTAGGAACTTATTCAAAGGATTCACTATTGATAATTTGTGAGACGCCCACTCGCACATTAGCTTAAATTGTTTAGTGATGATAATACATCCGTTACGTCAGTTCAAAGTATGAAAGTGCAAATATTACAACAATCAATGAAAGAATATGTTTTGTGTATTAACACTTGTATTTTACATCCGGGTTGATGGCATACTTGAGACTTGTGCTTAGCTGCATCTCTAAATGGATAGATTGCATCTAAATATTGTTTTACTCTTTTTTTCTTTATGAAAATGGATTAGTCACTTTTAATATTCGCTAGACTATCTTTTTTTCTGCTTTTTATCTAATGTTAACGACCCATGCTTCGCACGGGTGCAACTAATTTTGGCAACTTGATTTAAGAAACGTTTAAATTTTATAAAAAAGTTTAATTAGGATGTTTTGTTATAAAACCTTTCATAAAAAAACACCTAAATCACAGTTAGAACAGTATCTAAATCCATCGCGTAGTTTTGAAGAAGTAAGCAAAGAAACAGACAGACGTGGACAGCGACTTTGTTATATACTACGAGTATTTAGAGACGTTTCAATTTGTATAAAAGATCAAGCACAACAAAATACATATAGTATTGCAGTAATGAACAAAAAGATATTTCTAAAACAAGACTAATTAAAAAGATATGATATATAGTGATATATCACAAATACACACTACTAAATTACTTTTTTCAAAAAACTATAGCTTGTGTTATGATATGATGTTAAGGATTGTAACGATACCTCATACATTCAAATCTGTTAAAGCATTTAAAAGTTATCGCGATATAAAGAAACTCATATCCATACATGAACCTCGAAAACATTACATTGACAGACCTGTTGGTTCATTGGTAGTATGTCTGCTTCGAAAGCTGAAAGGTGTGGGTTCGATTCCCACTCAGGACTAACATTTGTGTGACTAACATTGATGTTTGTTCTGTGTTTGGGTGTACTGTATGTATTATAAGTATGTATTTTTAAAAAAGGTTTTGAGTATTCTGTCAGCTGTCTGGTTCCCATAGTATAGCTTTGCTTAGTTTGGGGCTCTGTGTTGCAATCGTCCAAAAAAAAAATACTCTCCTTTTTTCGGTAGTCGTATGACAAAGGGAGCTCAAGCAAACACAAACAGAATTAATTTCAAACAAAGCAATGTAAACAAAGCTTTTGAAACATCAAAAGATTCATCAATCACATCTCAACACGATGGATAAAATGACGTTATTGTAGATCAATACAAAGCATAATTTGATATGGATTCAGAACTAGTTAATGGTAACAAAAACTGAATCCAAATAAATTAGACTTTGTTGGATCTACCCAAATGAGTCTAGATATGCTATTCAAGGATAATTCAAGCTACTGTAACATAAAATAACTGAATCAAATCCAAGTAGATATGCTTTGAACAAAAATTAATCAAATATTATAATCTGGTCTACTGATTCAGGTCCTTGAGAAATACCTTTCCATCTCAATACAATCATGACGTTCATTGCGTTGTTAATTTTCGTATCAATCCGTATTTCTTATAAACAGTATAATTTCGAGTAAGACCTTATAAGGCTCTAGAGCCTAATGAGGTAGGTACATATAAAATATATGAACTCGAAACTCAACTTTGACGAAATCGTTTCAATCGAGACAAAATAAATACTACTATTTCATTTTTTCCCCCTACGAGATCGAATCAGGAATGAGGAGATCCGTAGACGAACCAAAGTTACCGACATAGCCCAACGGATTAGCAAGTTGAAGTGGCAGTGGGCAGGGCACATAGCACGCAGAACTGATGGCCGATGGGGCTGCAAAGTTCTGGAGTGGAGACCACGGACCGGCAAGCGCAGCGTAGGACGTCCACCCACAAGGTGGACAGACGACCTAGTAAAGACCGCAGGAACGCGCTGGATGGGAGCCGCTTCCAACTGGTCTTTATGGAAGTCAATGGGGGAGGCCTATGTCCAGCAATGGACGTCCTACGGCTGAAATGATGATGATGATTTTTAATTTATTTTCCTTATACTACTGACGTCAAAAGTATTCGATAAGTTTCGAATTTTAAAATCCTACTAATATTATAAATGTGAGTTTGGATGGATGGATGTTTGTTACTCTTTCACGGAGAAACTACCGAATGGATTTGGTTTGAAATTTGGTATGGAGTTTGCTGGTTTATATCCCGAAAACATGTAGCGTATGTAATGTCATCCAAATCCATTCAGTAGTTTTTGCGTGAAAGAGTAACAAATATCCATCCATCCATCCAAACTTTCACAATTATAATAATAATGGGACTTTTGTGGATACACACATTAATTTCACAAATGTTTTCTTCTTTACAAAATCAGATAATATATGATAACTTACATAATTACATTATGTTTCCCAGCGTACTACAATAAAAATCACATTAACGAAAACATTTTCGACCTCAACTTAGTTTTGATGAGTAGGTGTGTCCACATCAGTCACGGCACGATAGAACATTAAAACATGAACATCATGGTGTATTAATGTTGCTTCTTCGTCTATGAATTCATTATCTATGGACTACTGGCTTGTAGGAATCCGACTGCGTGCGACAATTAAAAACGTTTCGTCAGTATCAAACCCTGCGGTTTGTTAACTTCCCGCTACCTGGTAGGTGATACACAGGGTTATAAGCTTGGGGCGTACTAAACTGAAAGAAGTTATTGTATCGTCATGAACAATTTCATTTTATTGGCACAAATCTGAAATCATGTGTAAAATCTGCTGTAGCTCTAGGATATATATAGGGATAATAATGAGAATCCGTTCTCCCGCCAAGGGGCACAGCGTTAATGTTAATACGTGAATTTAATGTAAATATATATGTATACATATTTACATATATTTATTATATACACAACCAGCTCAGGCATTTCATTCTAGGCTAGATGTGCTTTACCATCTTCGATCACTTAACGTAAGCTGGAGTCAAAACACCTAGCTTGCCAACCATAAAAAAAATACATAGAAAAAGTAGAACAGGACCAAATGTATGGAATAGTTGTTTTTTTTTGCGGTGTCATAGTTGTGCGAACAGAAAAGATTGTTCATAATGATTAGTACAACGATCTCCTTTCGGCTTATCATACTCCAAGCTTATAACCCGACATGCATTACAGCGTTGATAGGATATTAGGTTTCATTAGTGGAAGAAAAAATATGATAATCAGACAAATAGCAAGAGACATGGGTAGCTGAATAGAAAATAATTAGTCGTCTGAGATTACTATAGATAATTTTGGATAGCGGTATTACATTACAAAATAACTCTAAAAAATCTTAAAGTTAAAATAACCATACTCATTTATAAATTTGAAGACAAAAACCATTGTTAAATGGCAAATTCATTAGGACATAATCAACATCATTTTTTATTCAGTGTCAATAAATCTGTCTATACGCCATCCCGATATTACCATACTCGTATTTCCTTTGTTTCAATTAGTTATCTTCCGGATGCAGACGTTGATATAATATAAGCAATCAGCAATAGCCTAAACTTTGACATGCTCTGACAAACGAAGTGAGGTCGGTGATGTCATAGGTCAGATGGTTATTGGAACTCATTCTATTGTAGTCTTCTGATGAGTTATAAATCATAACATGAATGGTGTTAAAATAGGAATTATATTAAGAGATAATGACCTTGTCCCTCGGGCAAAGGACATTTGTAGCATTAACGTTGTCCTTTCTGAACATGATGTAATAAGTTTCTGTGTTAAAGGTGACTGAGCAGTTATTTCCAAGCTCAAATGCAAACAGACTAACTGTGAAACTTAAATTGGGAAAGCACACACTCGCAAAAGTCAAACGGTATATTTCAATATTGTTAAGAATTTATTAATCATGTAAAGGGCTTAAAATTGTGTAATAACTCTATTTGAAATAACATAAAACTCTATTCACATTTTGTTTCGATGTATATTTATAGCAATTAATTTATGGAATTCAGAAAAAAATGTCATGCTAAGTATGAAATACAAGGAAAACGACTATTTGTAAATAATATATGATGTATTCTAATCAAAGAAGATATACATACCTTTTAACAGTCAGCGGTTGCTAACAAGCCGTATGAAGAAAAGTTCAAGAAAAGTAAGAACGTAGTTTTGGCAAACTTACGAGGATAATTGTATAATTCAATCTGGTTTTTAATTATTTACCAAGTTTTTCACTCTAAATGTATTTTTAACTTTATAAGTTTATGTTTTTGTCTGAATGTTGCCACAACTTAAGTTCGTGTTTCTCTAATCTCTTCTATGAACCCTCTAGTTCTTCATTCTGTTTTATAATCCCTGAGTACTTGCCTCTTTCGTCATCCAGACCAGACAAATTACCTATTTTTCTTAAGAGAACTCAAATGTAGTATACATTTGAGTTCTCTATACAATTTACTATAATGTAGTAGATTGCAGTATGCAGTAAAAATGGGAGCGAGAGTGACTCCAACAAAATCTCTCTTTAAACTACTAAAAGCCTCAGCCTGCCAGGAACATCTGTAAATGCATTGCTGGATAAAATATCCACAGCAGTATTGGTAGGATCATATCAAATTTGGTAAGGCAGGGATAGGAACACGGGCAGTGATGGTGAGAGCCCTTTACGTCTACACCTGGTTCATCCTAGATACTGCAAGGTTTGCGGTCCCTGAAACGCGATGTACTTGGCACCCACACGGTGATACCATTTAATCCTAACAAGTTTCGTATGCGAAGTGACGTCCACCTGATTCTGATATCATCAATTTTTCTAGGGTGTCAAAATCAAAATGGATGACGCCGGAAACATACTCATCAGACGCTATTCCAAGAGTAGCGTGTTTGTGAAGAGTACAGCAGCCACCAGCAACGAAGAAACAGCCATCGGGCAGGACATCCTCAAGCTACCAGGCTACTCTCTAGAACAGGAGAAAATATTTAAGGTCAGTCATAAATGTAATAGGACAGCCTTGTTAAATGGTTTTCGTAGTAGCTCTTCTTCTTGCACTATAGGGCATGGGTGCGTTTCCCACCCAGTCCCCAGTCAAACATTTATGTAATGAACATAACAAATGTTTATTTCTATGTCTGGCTTTTCTAAAGGAATGTTTTGTATAACAGTGTTTTCCGTATGAATAAAAAATTGCAATAAAAAGCTGCCATTTCATACATTTGGTCAGGGGTCAATGTATTTTATAGAACAGTCTATTTTATGTCGATTTCAGAGCTGCGCCTATAGTGAAAGTTGTTAATAATTATGCGTACATTGACCCTCCTTTAGCTTAGGATACCCTAAGCTTAAACCCCTGTATATATGTACATATTTACAAAAAAGAATAAGTATTCGGTCAAATTTTCTAGCCACCATAGTAACAAGCTTTGCTTAGTTTAGTTATATTTATTTTATTTAAAACACAAATAACACCAAAACTAAAACACAAATAATAATATGTCAGTTTAAAATAATAATTAATTTAATAGCACAACTGTTTTTTTTTTAAATATTCACCTAAGTTGTTATGAATTTCTCATGGTCGTAAAATTCTCATAGTTTAATAAGTAAGTTCTAATATACATAATAGAGTCAAGTTATAAAGTTATAGTCTTCAAGGAATCCGTCCTTGTGCTAATTTATATTTCTTAAAACACGTTATGACTTCAATTTGAAATTTAATCCTTTTTAATGAGCAATCATGTAATTTCGTATCAAGATTATTAAAAAGTTTTTATAGCAAACTATTTCGTAAGCTAAAAGCACCACTTATAGAAACAAACATGTTGATCTCGTAATTTAATAAATTGGTAATTTCCTATAGATAAGTTGTACTAAAAAATATATCAATATCGTTCCTATATTTTGAAACTAAGTTTTGTATTTCACTAATGCTAATTAGTACTTGTTTTATAATTAAAGAAATTAATCAACTATTTTGTAATTCTTTTCTACAAAAATACGTATGTATTTAGCTTGCAAAACATAAATAGTTACTTAAAGTTCACTAAAACTACGTTCTAAGATAATAAACTTTGAGTAATGACAATTGTGTAACTTTGACTATTAATTTCATGGTTGCCCACATAATGCCCAAGTTATTGGCCTTTGATTACAATTCATGCCTTGACGCTGCAAGTTCATTTTTGGCAACTCTATTATTTGTTAATTTGATTATACTTCCATTTCCAATTTAATTATGTTAGTTATTTTGTTTTTTATTATTTCCTGTAATTGATTTATTATTTACTCGTTCCATATTTGGGTTGTTAGTTTTGTTTTTTTTTAAATTGTATATTGTTTATTTATAATAATTTCCACTTCTATGTTTCTCACGCGGCGTATAATAACGCATCAACGTCTATCGCTTCGCCTTTCTCTCCCACAGCCAATATTTCTTATTCGTCATTATTAAAGACAATAATCGTGGAATGGTATTAAGAGGCCGAACATTATGCCTAATGCTCTGGCATTGTGTAGTCATTCGGTGCATCACGACCAGAGGGCACGAATTACTTCGCCCATGACATTGCCACATAATTTCTTTTATGTTACCTACATTATTACACGATTTTCGAGTCATCCCTCTTTTATTCGTTGACGGCGATTGACTGAATCAGTCCAACCATAAACTGTAAATTGGAAAGTTTTATGAGATTGAGATTTCTGATCAAAGACCACCACGATAATGTGCTATCACGGTGATAATTCAAAGTATGACAAAGAATAAGTCTTCAATCTTTGTAACGGAATCCGTAATGCTATTTATGACAGATATTTTTTTTTATGGTTGGCAGGCTAGGTGTTTTGACCACAGCTCACCTGATGTTAAGTGAAGGTGTGGTCGAAGATGGTAAAGCACACCTAGCCTAGAATGGAACTGGATGATGTAAAGTAACGTGATGATACACCGGAACTTGTTAACAAAGTTATTAATTAAACGAAAATGAAAACAAAGCGGCTCTAGTAAATCTAACCCACTAAAGCAATAGATCAAGATCCACTTTAATAGTTTCAGACAATGGCACTTCCTAGAGAACAAGCGAAAAGATTAATTAATAAATATGCCATTACGTGCTTTTACGTAATTCACAAACAATGAAGAGATAGCACCATTAAGCAAGGGAAGAATGGTCATTGCCTCATGTACAATACATTTGAGTGTTTGTTTCTTTTGGATAACGAAAGCGAATTCACCTAAAGTAGACTATTGTTTGAATGTGGAATAGTTATGGAATTGGGTAACATTTGATTGGATTCAGGCAATGCGTTGCGATTATTTTTTTAAGATCGCTTAAGATTAAGTGCATCGATAAGTGGATTTAAAGAAACAGTTTGATTTTATTTATACTTTTTTACCGTAATAATCTTCAATCTAAGAATCAATAGTCGGTTAAAGAAATTTAAAAAATTTCTAGAGAAAGAAAAAAGCATGAAAATCCTACAAAAAATATTATGAAAATGCCAACCAGAAAATTTTGACATGATCAATCTAAACTTATTTCAAACATTTATCAGTTGCGTACTCTCGGGTAATTGTGAACATGGGTATTGTATTCATTAAGCTCCAATTTTCTTTTAACAATGCCATCTAGTGTTGAAACTTACTCCGCTCTGAGATTTTTTCTAAGTAATCTTACCGCTCCCACACCAATTCCCTTGTGACTAAATTAAAACCTAGACTGAGTTACACGAACTCCAATTAGCAAGAAATGTTCCTTCAGACACTAATTTAAGCGAAATCAATAATTTGTGTGATGAAAGAGATATGTATTTGTTTTGTGTCTGAGTGTTCTTTATAATTTACTAGCTGCGCCCCGCGACATGTTTTCGGGATAAAAAGTAACCTATGTGTTAATCCAGGGTGTCAACTACCTCCATACTAAATTTCATCAAAATCCATTCAATAGTTTTTGCGTAAAAGAGTAACAAACATACATACAAACTTTCGCGTATATAATATTAGTAGGATAGGATAAGTAGGCTATAATATATTTACAAAAAAAAGTTTACACATAAGTATTCTATCAGTTTTCTGGTTCCCATAGTACAAACTTTGCTTAGTTTGGGGCTAGATAGTGCTGTGTGAAATGTCCAAGGATATTATATGTTTAGATTTATTTATTAACATCAGTATGAGTATAAAGTATTTGATCTAAGATGCTACATGATAATAATTTAAAACAAATCATGATAAAAGGTTTTTATGTATTGTTTATTGGTGATCAATCACCATTAACGATTTGACATCATGAGAATTTGTGTTCCATTACTGATGTGATGTAAATGTTTGCATTACGTAAACAATAGAAGGTTTAAGTTATGTAAATTTATGATTGTCTTTAGGACAATTAGATAGGACATTAAGTCTGCGGTTTTTAAATAAACGATTTTTTATTGATAACAATCAAATCAGATATACTAAAGAGGTTCCTATTAAGATATTTTTTTTTTATTAATAGCCAGTGTCACTCGAAAAGTTCTGTTCAGGCATTTAAAAGTTATGGTGGAAAAAGAAACTCACATACTCGTACATGACTTTTTTTTAATGGTTGACTGGCTTATTGTTTGTCCACAGCTCACCTGATGTTAAGTGACAGTGTGGTCGAAGATGGTAAACACACCTAGCCTGAAATAAAAACTGGCTCTCAAGTGAGACTGCCGGAATACACCGTTAGATGTTTGGGTAGATTTTCATGTTGAGAGTGGTAGCTAGCCAACCCCGAGTACTAGAAAGTACCCTACCACCATGCTATGGTTTCTTTACGAGGTTTTCCTTCACCGGCAGCTCAAGCTCACTTTGGCATGCTAACCGACCTCGCTAACCAATCAGCTATCATCGCTACAACTCTGAAAACATTTCACTTCTTTTTGGGCAGTCGTGTAACAATATACGTATTGCCACTGATTACAAATATACATAAAAAATAGTTATGATTAACTCATCAAAGAAAGTAAATGATTTCATCAAAAATAAACCGATAACACAAATCATGATCGAAAGTCGATCGTCACTATGTTGATTATATCGAAAGATCCGGCGCTTCGGAAAACGTCCGATGACTTACCGACAACGTAGGCGGCGAGTTTTTACAGATACCATCTGAGCCTCGATCACGAAAATTATCGAATTCTTATCGTAAAGGTATCGAGTCCTCGGTAGCATACAAAGCTGTACGAATCTCATACAAATTTTTGTCGATGTCGATACGAATACTTTCTCGCAAGTCGTTCGTGATCGAGGTTCAGTATTGTCAAACCGTGAGTATCGGTGAGTGTGCTCGTACTAAGGGTTGCGCAAACAAGTTCTGGCTTCAACTGGGCATGAGCCTATTTGGCTACATGAGTAATTTTTTTTAAATTAAACTTCACGTATAGTTCGCTTCATGTATAAAAGAACGCTGGTGGAAAGTGTTTGCGTATTTTTTTTGTTTATTAGTAATGAGACGAACGAGACGCTCTCCTGATGGTAAGAGATAACGCCTGTCCATGGCCATTGCAGCGATACACATAACTTTGAGTGACGAAACAAAGTCCAGGGCATCACTGCTTTGGCGCTTATTACTTTGAGACTTTCGATGATTAGTCTTAACAGCCCAATAATTTAGCTAGCTGTAGTACCCTGCAAACTGGAACACAGTAATGTTTACTGCTTAGCGGCAGAATAACTGGTACTGCGGTGGTATCTACCCAGACGACATCCTTCTAAAGAGATCTACCACCAAGTAAATAAGTAAAAATGTGTACACTCGCGCACCAAAGTACTTCTGTATATTCTACTTTAGGTTTCTATTGTTTTATTTTTGTATCAGCCTCGTATGTGTGTATATTGGTTATTGGTTACATTGAAAAATATATTAGATAGATTATCATTAAATAGCGCCATCTAGTTCTAAAATAAGCAAAACTTTTACTATGAAGACGAGTTAGCTACCACCATAACACAGATTTAATAATAGTGTTGCACTGTGGAAATCATCATGACATTGCGTATGCGCTGTTTTTGTTGGAACAATCGCTTGTCTACTATTCTGTGATGTCTTGTTATGTAATAAAACGATAACATCTTCCTTCATTGATTCGTCGGTTTGTGTAGATAGTAATGTGCGGTTGATTGAGATAAAATTACAAAGCTTATATGGCTTATCTGTAATTAGAATATTATTTAGTAGGTCCATCGATATGAGAATGATTAATTTTATTTAACAACTTTATTATCGGGATTTTTGTTTATCATTTAATTTCTACATCAATTTAGATGAACTTTTATTTTGATTTAATAATAAAAAAAATGCAATAATTCCATGTTAAAACTTATTATTTATTTTATTGTACAGTTGTTCGACATGAAGAAGTTCCAGTCGAACGTGAACCGGGAGTTGCGACGTGGGTACCCGGACAGGCGGCGGCTCGAGACTCAGTGCCTCAGCACCATCGGATTCGTGAAGAGTGAGAGCGACCTCCTCGAGTGTCCTATATGGGTACTTGTCATCAATGTAGTTGCCATGGACATGCTCAAGTCGAAACTGCCTCCAGGTATTTACATTTTTGACTAATCAGCGTGTAGTGTCTCTAAAATGTTGTCTTCGGGATATTTTGTAGTGTGTAGTCTAGATGGCGCCACTCTATGCGTGTTTAAGATTTTTTGGCTTGCTTTAAATGTTAACCACCTCGCAGAAGAGCAGCGTCAATAGATGCCGCCACTATATGCGTGTTTAAGGTTTTTTAGCTTACTTTACGTTAGTTACCTCGTAGAAGTGCAACGTCAAATTAATAGATGGCGCTTTCTTTTTAAGCGTCTTTGTTTCTTAGTGGTGATGTAGACTTTGGAATCTTTATTGTACGTGTAGATTTCATTCAAATCAAGTATTAGATCAAATGACACGTTACATTGTAAATCCTAGTCGCTTCTGTTCTATAATTTCTATAGCAATAACCTCTCAAATTCCTATAACCAACCAATCAGATTAGCTTATTTGGTAGTAGCTCTGCTTCCGGAGCTGTAAGGTGTGGTTTCGATTCCCATTCAGGACAAACATTTGTGTGTTTGATATCTGTTCTATGTGTGAGTTTTCCTTATATATTACAAGTATGTAGGTATTTACAAAACAAAAGTAGGTGTGTATGAATTTTATCAGATATTATACCTACAAGCTTTGCTTAGTTTGGGACTAGATGCCGCTGTGTAAAATATCCTCCGATATAGAAGGTTCTGATTAGAACCCTTCGGGCAGTACCTACATTAACTCTGACACGGCTGTCCACTTAGCCTAAATGCCTTTTTTTAATCATGGATTTTTGGTAAAGATATAGGTACATCATGATGAAACCTGCATGTCTGCATAATATACTGTCACAGATAATACAGGGTTTGTAAGGTCGTTGCACTTATCATTAAGAACAAATTTTACTATAAGCAGGAGCACAACTCTAAAAGGACGATATACCTACTGCCTTTAATGACGAAATCATCTAATTTAATTTTGATCGACACCATATCAAGACATGAATCAAATATGGGATCTCTCCCATGGTAAAAGTCAAAACGAAATGAATTCACAATATTATTTACTTTTTTTACTAATGCAGCTAATAATAGTATATTCTATATTTTTTAAACACAGAAACAGGTGAATTATTTTCACATTCAAGTAATTTACAAAGAAAGTCAGGTGGAGTGCGTAGATTTATCGTGCGATAACTTGAATTATGAAAAGCTTTACAAGATTTATATTTTCCACTTTTACACGAAGATGGCAATCGAAATTTGAGATAAAACGTATATTTACTGTCCACAACAACGTGACTTTAAGATACGATCCTAAGATGCGTGTACATATAATTTAGCTAGCGTTTGTAGCGACGATAACTCAGTGGTTAGCGCGGTCAGAACATCGTGCGAAAGGCATAGTTTCAAATCCCAACAATGGGCCTGAGCTGCCGAGAGGAAAATATCGTGAGGAAATCATAGCATGGTGGTATGGTACTTTCTAGTTCTCGGCTGGCCATCCCAGTCCCCATTTCAGGCTATAAATATCTCTTGAGCTGTGGTCAAACACCTTATCAATAATACAATCCTTAGTTAGTTAAACCTTAGTACAAGCTTTTTTTGGCTTTCTTTTTTTTTTAGTAAAAGTAATGACTGAACAAAACACTCTCTTGATGGTAAAAGATAACGTCTGTTTATGACTATTGTTGCGGTACCCAGGACTTTTACCTGTACCTGTACATTTACAAATAATAGTAAGTAAAAACAGAACGTTTAGAGAAGGCTTCAGGTGACCAGAATGCTGGCATCTACTTAGGTGAAAAGCTAAGCATTGCCATTCAGAGTGGCAATGCTGCCAGCATTCTGGCCACATATCCCTCTTCTCGCGGACTTTCAGATTAAGTTTTTTGTACAAAAATAGTACTAATTTAAGATGTTTTATTTTGTTTACTAAATTTTTACCAGTAAAAAAAAGTAAAAACAGAAATAATAACATAGAAGGTATAATTAATTTGTTCTAAGAATATATAATTCCTTTGTCCAAATCTTAATCCTAGATTGTTTTTAAACTGAAACTAATGGGAATTCACGACCTTCTCACCTTGACCATGCCTTCATAAACGTATAAATCATAAAAACAAATGCAAAAACGTATCACATCGATAATGCTTCGTGGCTCGCTTCACTAGCTAGCATTGAACTTGAGTGATATCAATACTTAGTTGTTTTTAACACGGAAATCTTTAGTTTTTTTATATAAATGAAGTAATCAGCGAAGAATCTGCGATAACAATCTTATGTATTGTTCGTCATCGAAGTCGTTACGCTAATTTTGAGAATTTATTACCTTATAAAATCAACGTGTATTTGATTTTTAAGGCGTGGAATGAAATAAAGCATTTTATTAGTTCTAATTAGTAGGAAGATCCCGAGTCGCGACTCGCGACTGATTTGTAGTTTTAGTTATAAGTAACAATATGATTGCATTTGGTTATAAATCTGCTTAGATTAGTGATAACTTTTTTGCTTCTTCTGTTTTGGCATAGCACTTATCTGCATTTTTTTATGTATTAGTAATAAAACGAACAAGACGCTCTCCTGATATAAAGCCAAAACACATGTTCATGACCATTTCAGCGATACACAGAACTTAAAGTAACAAAAAAATTGTCTGCCTGCTATCCATCAACTGGTCTAACTGGATAATTAGTTAATTTCACTCACTCACTCACTTTGAAATGCAAAATATCTACGTATATTTAATTTGTATCACTATGTTTCTTAAATGAATGTGGACAGTTAAGTGACAATTATGATGCACATAAATTCAGCAGTTTTAAATACTTTGTCTAATGAATGAAACTAAATTAAAAATGAATTATAGTGCATCTAATTTGCTTATTAATAGATGAATAATTCACTAACGAAATGAAAAATGTAAGTGCTTTGCTAAATCATGAATGAAGATGTGACCTTAAAGCGATGCAGCTAATTTTAGCATTATTTTTGCGTAATACTCAAATTAGAGATACAAAAGCAATTGAACCAATTTTTGAGGAACTGAATCGTGGGAATGAAATCTGTACCATTTTTTATCTGACTTTATATCTTGTAAGCAATTAGTTACACAACCGTAACTGTTTAAATTATTATGTAGAACTTTGTTGCAAATAGGAAATGTTTTTTTCTTCTTCTAAATATGTCGCGCTACTTGTGCTTATTTATCTGAATCGGATCAAGTGTCCTCTCAAATTAAGTGTAAATAAAAAGTGCCACACAAACCAACAAAATCAAGAAGCTAAATAAGTTTTTTGTTTTTGTTTATTCAAAATAGGTTCGCGTTTGACCACACTCTGCCACAGTAGTGTGGTCTAAGATGGAGCACGCTTCCCTATTTACTCTAGATTTGAAGACGCCAATATTGTACCTAACAGGGAACACAGAAAAAAAATCTGGATTTAAAATCTTCCATATTGGATTTAATCTGTGACGTCATAATATCCCATGACAAAGTACTAATATAAAACATTTTTGGTGTCGATTGGCGATAGATTTATTTGCTAAAAGAATGGTAGACCACAGCTCACCTGATGTGGGGCTTAGAATTTTTCAAGAAACTAAACTCATACCTAATTGTTTACATAAATTAACTGCCAAAACCTTAAACCCTGTTTGTGCGTAGCCTGATAAAAATAATTCCTCGAGTATTCATAGGCCTAGAAAGCAAAAGTATTGTTAAAGGCCCAAGGCCGCACAGCTGACGTGACAGCCGGATACGGCGCTCGTGTAATGCTGATAATGGCAAGATCAATCTGTAACAACTTGAACAGCTGTTTGAAAATAGGTACTAACCTGAAAATAGCCGTGAGGACCAAGTATTGACAATAGCTACTAACAAATTTGGCGCGAAATACTTAAAGAACAAGTATTTGTATCAAAATGACAAACGACGACTTTGATTTCGCCCAAGGCTTTTTGGGCTTTTACGATATAACGAGACTGCGGATGACAGGTAAGTTTACATGAACAGTAGGTAACCAAATTCATAGCTACCTTATAAGTTTATCCTGATACCTACACATTTGCATTGAATCCTTGAGGAAGATTTGTTTTAACTCGTTCCTTGAGGAAGATCAACCAACATATTACGGTATAAACAAATGTTTGTTCTATGTCTGGGTGTTCTGTATGTATTATAAGAATGTATTTACAACAACAAAAAAAAGTATTTATATATTCTATTAAGTATCTGACTTCCATTGCACAAACTTTGCTTAGTTTGGGATCAAATGGTTCAAATGGTGTGAAAGTCCTACAATATTTATGTACACTAATATAAAGAGGAAAAATTTGATTTTTTGTTTGTTTGTATTGAATAGGCTCCAAAACTACTGAACCAATCTGAATAATTCTATCATTATTAAAAAAACAGTTAGAGATCCGAATGGAAACTTCAATAATGTAAGCCAAGCTGTGACAAACCGAAAAACCCTTACTTAGCATGCGCTGCGAAAACTATTGACAATTTAATAAAGTGACGTTTTATAGAGCAAATTGACAGCTTTAAATAAGTCCGCAATATCATATGTCCAACTATTACATTTGTCACTTACATCTACACTAATTATAAATAGGAAAGATTTGATTTTTTGTTTGTTTGTATTGAATAGGCTCCGAAACTACTGGACCGATCTGAATAATTATTTGCTAAAAATGCTACATTATAACCGAGTGACATAGGCTACATTTATGTTATTAATCGAGTTTTATATCCCGTGCAAAGCCGGGGCGAGCTGCTACTTCATTATAAAAAGATATGTGTAGTACCTATTTTATATATTTTTTAACAACGTTGTTCAACTAATCGATAATCCAAAGTAGAAACGTGCACAAGCTGGTTGAGGTACTAAGAATTAATCGACAAAGTTCAGTTGAGATAATTTTAAAACTAGACCAGATCCACCTTTAACTATGCCATAAAAGCCAAGTCTGCCAATTAATGTTTAAATTGAACTTACAAGTAACAAAAAGTAGATATCGACCAGGAAGTGTTTCGATGAACTCATTTTACAGAATATATCAAAGAGACATAACTCTGTATAACTTCTGTACCTTCTCCTCAGGCATAGGCTCCAATATTTTGTGAAAACTTCACAAATAGACTCAGTGGATAATTTAGCTAACTTGACGTGGTTGGTTGGGTATATTTTTTTGTATAGATTTACAAATGCATGTTTATGTGTGTGTACATGTGTGTGGTGGTTGGTTAGTATGATTATCGTTGTGTGTGCGTGCCGGTGATAGCTGTATCTAATAATACAACGATTTTTTATTTCACATTCTAGAAAAATGTTGCAATAATGTAACTTCAAGAACCTTTTTCGACAGTCCTGTTGGCTTATTGGTAGTATATCTGCTTTTAAGACCTGTAGAGTGTGCGTTCGAGCCCCACCCAGGATAAACATTTTATTATATAAACAAATGTTTGTTATGTGTCTAGGTGATCTGTATGTATTATAAGTAGGTATGTATTTACAAAAAGTTAGTATTTTATCAGTTATCTCACTTCCATAGTACAAGCTTTTGCTAAGGTTGGTATCAGATGGCGATGTGTGTAATGTCTTACGATATTTTTTCTCATTATTTTTTTTAGCAAAAATGCGGTTTTTATAAAATACGAGCAGCTCGCCCCAGCTTCGCACGGGAAAACTTAACTCGATTAACCTATCTCACTCAGTGATCATGTAGCATTCTAATGATGAAAGAATTATTCAGATCGGTCCAGTAGTTTCGGAGCCTATTCAATACAAACAAACAATCCAATCTTTCCTCTTTATAATAGTATAGATAGATAGATATAGGCACATAATGTTACTAGTTTAGTGTAATTTTGTTTACGTTACACTACGTAAATTAGTTATGTTATGTAATCAATAATTATTACTCGGGTACTTTATTTCCTTTACGTGTGTATTAATCATGTTCCGCATGTTTCGATAATTATATAGTGGCCTAAATGTTAAACCTTTGGGGACAAGGTGCGCCCACGTTTGTTTATTTTTTCAAGTGCGCAAGTTTGTTTTGTACCGTACATTTTTTTGTCATAACTAAATTTAGGTTATAATTATGACATAATATATAGACGTATATGTAACTATTTTTTAATTTAAAGACGCAAAAAATATTACCTAGAAAGGGATAATTCTTCAAAAAATACGGTTGACCTAGCCATTATAGCTCAGTGGTTAGCGCGGTAGGTTCGAATGCCGAAGGGCGTGGGTTCAAACCCCAACAATGAGCTTGAGCTGCCGGTGAAGGAAAACTACGTGAGGAAACCATAGCATGGTGATAGGGTACTTTCTAGTACTCGGCTGGCTAGCTACCACCCTCAAGTTGAAAATCTGCCGCCAAGCATCTAACGGTGTGTGCCGGCAGACTCACTTGAGAGCCAGTTCCATTCCAGGCTAGAAGTGCTTTACCATCTTTGACCACACCTTCACTTAACATCAGGTGAGCTGCGGTCAAACACCTAGCCTGTCAACAATAAAAAAAAACCTACCTGGAACCGCTAAACGAGTTAGAATAAAACTTAAAAGATAAAAGTGTCCTTCGCTCTAAACCAATCTAAATCACTTGGCAGTGCATCATTTAACTTGACAGCGGTAAAGCGATTTCGCGCCATCTCTCGGACAATGGACAACAAACAATAAAAAATTGCAATGGAACATAAATACACAATACTTGTCATAGCGAATAAATTGCCTAACACTGAGACGGGCGACAGAGACGCATGGTGCGGTGAAGGGTTAACTGCCTTCAGGGTTACCAGATCCATGATACTATTGGACAATACGGCGAGTGTCCCTGTCGGGAGTAATCGGTACTATATTTTCCATACGTTTTTTTATTGAATGCATTTTCGATCGCCTTATAATTATTTTTTGAAAACTTATGATAGGTTAGTGGTTAGTGCGGTCGATTAACACGCTGAAGGGCGTCGATTCAAACCCCAATAGGTAATGAGTTTGAACTGTCAGGATACCTCATTACACAACTCACAAAATTTCAAAAAAAATATCGAGTGGTAAAATGAGATGATAAGATCATAATAGTAAGACGACATCGAAGAATATTGAATTACTAAACTGTAATTCGACTGCGGAAAAAAGATCAAAATTTAAATCAAGATTGTATCCTGTGTCACTTAGAATAAAACAAAGAATCGATTGACACCGCATTTAATAAAATCAAACGAGTAGTTTGGGTACTACTGTGGAACATACACAGAATGCTAAAAACACAACCCTTTGTAAGTTTGTAAGCGCAGACATGTAGGTGGCGCTGCCTGCTCTCTATACTTACACACAACTTTTTTATGGTTGACTGGCTTGGTGTTTGACCACAGCTGACCTGATGTTACCGAAGTGACGGTGTAGTCAGAAAGTAAACACACCTAATCTGGAATGGTACTGGTTCTCAAGTGAGACTGCTGGAACACCCCGTGAGGTGCTTGGCGGCAGATTTTCTGCTTGAGGGTGGTAGCTAGCCAGCTGAGTACTAGAAAGTACCCTACCACCATGCTATAGTTTCCTCACGATGTTTTCCTTCACCGGCAGCTCAAGCTCATTTTTAAGGTTTGAACCTACGCACTTTGGGGTGCAAACCGACCGCGCTAACCACTAAGCTATCATCGCTACATATCAGTCGTGAGAAGCCTTCCATTGATGCTTACTTTAACTCTTTCTATATCATCAGTTACAAGGACCCTGTCGAACATCGGTCACGCGTCATCAACGTCGAAGTAATTACCATTCAATGGAGTCGTACAAATATTCAGACAGACAGCTTTTAACTATACATGAAACAAAAAGATATAACCCCTGTTACAATTGAATAGAGTTTGAAGTAGCAAGAGATTGCACGGTGGCGCCTATTCGAACAATGATACACTTACCTTGCCTCAGACTTCAGAACTCCCCCGCAACAATGTGCCGACCTCCAAAGTTATCCATTAACAAGTGACGTGTGATATTATAATTAAATTCTCACGCGAACTTACCGTTTTATCAATATTTCTACCTTGGCTTAAAAAATAAGTTTAGATTTATAGAACGGTTAAAACTGCAACAAATTCTTTAAATAGTCAATTACTCCTAAAAATTGTTTCTTTATATAAATCATACATTTTTACCATAGAGCAAAAATAGTTAAAAAATATATAATTTGTCATAGTAAAACATTTATGAGAAAATTACATTTTGGTAAGAAATATACGTACAGTCGTACATAGATCAAAATGTCAGATAGATAAGTAATTGGCTTAGTAATCATACCTAATTGAATATATGACCCATTTTTTACCTACTGGATATTGTATGTGGATATTTTTAAAGTTGGAAACCTTTTCCCTTGGATTTCACAGATTTTTTTCGAAGTTTTGTATGTAGGTATACCTAATATAAACATTCATATAAGTAAATCTATTAGTTGTAATCAATTCGCCAATAAACTGCGCCCGTATGAAACCGGGATCGCTAGTCAATAAAATGTAGGTACTGAACAAAATCTTAGCAAACAAACTCATGTCCATAGTGATTTGAGTTACCATATTCGAATAAGTACCTCTCGTTACTTCCCCTTAAAAAACTTGTTACCTACTTACGTTTATATTGTTAACATTAAAATCGACCATTAAGTTCAGGACCGTCAACTCAATTTTTCTTAAAGCTGTTCTTGCGTTTCGATACACGCGGACAGGTTTTTGTACGCGCAAGGTGATCTGCTTGAAGTAGTTAATGAATGTCGAAAGTCTTTAAGCTTCCGGAACTTAGATCACGTTAACGGCCACAGTTGATTGTATGAAATTAACTCCAGAACAGATCGATAATAAATTTAAATTACTTATTATTATGGCTGACTACTATGCCGTGCGTGGTCAAAAGGAAAAATTAACAATGTTGAAACTATTTCTCTATTTTTTCTCTCAAACTAAATTAGTGTGGTTCTTTTCGCACGTTTGTCGGCAAAGCATTATTAGGTATCTAACAAGAAGAATGTACAGCAATTTGGTAAAGTATCAGAGATAATTTTACAAAACGTAGTGAAAAATGGCAAATAAGCGTAATATAATTTTATAACAAATTACGAATCTGATTTTGTTCCCATAGCATGCAACCACATAAAGTATGCAGACCCTCACTTCTCAGTAGCTCTTTTATTATTGCAACAATGCAATCTCACTTCGATCTCGTGATGCACCTCATTTCACTGGGCGGTAACTGCAAATTTCTAACATCTATTACCGAGTTAACAGCTAATATTGGTTTTGTTCAAATCATGCTGAATCTATGGGAGCCAAACCGCACGGGAAGATTCCCGCGATTTCCCATCCCGGATAAGATACATTCCTAGATTTGCTCGCGGTTTCGCGGTCTGGCCACTGTTTATCTGTTGGGGAACTCAAATAAATCTATTGGGTAACGTGGGGAACGCTTCGGTGTATCGAAGTCGTGACACTACCGTGGGGACCAAGGGAACGGCCCTTAGTCCCTTCTGTTACTATAACACCAAACTTTATGTCGTCGACCTATAACGCTTCAATTGTTTCACATTTTATCCTGCCCTTCACCTTTCCATGACAAAGTGACCACTTTTTACATCAAGATTACTATGATTTATTCACAAAACAGTAGGCATTTTTAAGCAACTGCCCATTCGCAATGGTCTAATTTCGGTTTCACAACGAAGGCCGTCGAAGTCGTGATGGTAAAACTAGATCACCAATGGCAAATGGCACTACTTACCCATATCAGATATTCATTTGGAATTCATAAGCGAATTGAAACGTTAAATACTGGACGGAAAGATCGTGACTCATAATCATGCAAATCATTGGATGACAATAGGAAGCAAACTGTGATTGAACCACTTAGGCTGCTTCTAGTTCGAGACATAAATTGCAAAGAATTGTCTATCAAACAATTATTTACTTACAGGGGCTGATAGTCATGTCAACAACACACATTTTATTTATCTCAAACGCATTTATGATTCAAAGAGTGAACTTATTTACTTAGATGTATATAAAATATATATGCTTATGTAAGTATTTAGCTTTCATAAGACATACAATGGTAAAACTTGTCTACAAACATAAATCTTTTCTCTACACTTAAATCTATATCAGACAAAGATTAAACGGGATGGCAAAGAATATAAAGTGTATTGTAAATAGACGCACGTAATTTTCTTAGCATTTAAAAACAATGTCTGCTTTAGCATTCTGGTCGTCGAATAAACTAATCTGGATTCTAACCCCGTTGCCACGGCATCTTAGGTATTTCCAGGATTCATATGTTTTGTTACTACACTTAAAACTTAACTATAACTGTTCAGTTGTAGCGTATGCTAAAAGCCTTGGGGCTCAATTCATAACTGGAAAAATGATAATATTTTCCGTAATGTTTGAAAGTTGTCATTATCTGGTCTAGGTCTTATTTGTTGTGAATGACGTCACGCCGTGTAAAACAATCATTATATATGAGTTATACTGAAAAATGTTAATGTCAAAAATGGGTTTTGGCGGGAACGCGGGTAGAGTCGTGTCGCTCTGTTGTATTTTTTTCCAAAACTAGTGTTTTGTCGAGTATTTATGAATAAAAATGGTGGTGTTTTATTCATAAAGTGCCGATTTCGTGTTCCTTCCAAAACTCCATCGAAGCTTTATAGTAAAGTCGCCACTACTTTACTAAAGCATGACTGGACTTGACTGACGTGGACTGGACTTGACTAGGACTGGACTTTGACTATAACTAGTGACGAGGACACTTATATAACTTTTGAAACTTGAAAATATATAAATACTTGAAACTGGCAAATGCTAAAACACGACGCCAAAACCAAAGAAAAAAAAATGTCAAATATCAAAGTCGTGAAGAAACACAATATAACAAGTTTTGGCGGGAAGGTGGAAATATAGTGTCACCGCATTATAATAATCTTAAATAGTTTACACTGTAGAGTGTTATCTACACATTTAAAAAAAAATCTAAATTATGTAGATTAGATGCAGTTAATACACTAAAAGGAGGGCATTCCCATTCTCCATTTAGAACAAATTTTTCTTAGGACACAATTCTTAAATAACAAAATAAAATCAGCTGCTTTGTATATTTGGTTAAGGGTCAACAAACCATTTCTATGAAAAAGCTGTTTTTTTAATTACTGCATAATAATTATCGCAACGGCCACCTTTCGGCTTAGTACACCTCTAGCTTTTACATAGCTGTAGGTACATTTATACTTCATTCAACTTTTTTATTTTGTCTCTTCGTGTGCACCGACGTTTAGTCCAATAATCTAAATCGACGATTAAATCCAAGGATCTCATTAGCGTACGTTTCGCTTAGTTTCAATTATAACATAATCACACTAGGTGTAATAAATGCAACCTTTACAGCTTTGCTAAACCGAATCGTGAACACTAGTGATTGCCATCCGATCTGTGCATCACGATTAATGCTTGAGCAACTAGCGTTAAATGTTTCCAATTGTTATGTTAACCTTTTAAGGGATTGGGAGATTGAAAATATGAATTCGAATAATAGCTATAGTTGTAAGGTATTTGGGTGCGATATTGTTATGTATTGTGAGGAAGAGCGTGATAAGAGAACGTTGCGGTGTGTTAGAAGATGTAGAGGAACCCCTTTCCCTGAATTGAATGAGTCTAATGAAGTTTAAATGAATTAAACATTGACGAAACAAATGAATAAATCTATATCTATAAAGTAATATAAAAAATTATAAATAATTAATAAATTATTTATTATTGACCATTGCGCCCCAACCTAGCAAAGTTTTGTTTTGTACAAGATGGATAACCATTTATAGATAACTAGCGAACAGAAAATTAACAATTTTTTTTTGTAAATACATACATAAATAATACGCAAATATTGTTAATATGTCATGGATGGGATCGAATTCACAAAAACCTCACTCAGTAGAGGTAAACAAATAAATATCTTAGGACATTTCACACAGCGCCATCTAGTATCGTCGCATAAATGTTTGCTCTGGTGGGAATCCACGCCATATAACGCCTCTTGAAGATATTCTACCTAATTCCCTAACAAGGCAGCCAGTATAAACAGATCTGCTACCAACTGAACTATAGGCAATTTTAAATCACACCATCCTAATCAAAAAATGGCACAACACTGATGATTCATTTTTATCAATCCTTTTCATACCGATATCTCGATTTCAGTCCAAAAGCCGATGGATATCAAGAACCGGCCACGCATCCCGATCCCAGACGAAGACCCGTACTCCATCGCCAGTTCCAATATGAACGGGTCAGGCTCCAGCGGCAGTTCAGGCGGTTATGGACACAACGGGCACGGCGCGGGCGTCGTGGCGGCCACCAGGGAACAGCTGATGATGCAGATGGGCAGGAAAGGAGAGCGGCCTCCGAAGTTGCCACCCAGGGAAAATGGATACGCTCCTGCGGATATCCCTAAGGTGAGACCTAGATCCTATTCAGCAAGTTTCACTTGACTACGAGTTGGTGGTTTCTTATTGGAAATAGAATATAATTATTATATCTTGCCTGATACTAATCAATTACCTATGTGGTTTAGTATGATATACAATATATACATATTTAGTCTTCTGAACAATAGAAGGAACCAAAAAAAAGGATCTAACATTCGTAGCAACGACGTCAAAAAAACGCTTTTCCAAGCTTATTGTTTGTGCCTATACACATGTCAGCTGTGGACTAAATATAAGCAGAAAACGTATCATAGTATAAGGGTGCAGTACAATGATGCGTTCCGTATCCTTATGAAACAAGCACGTTACTGCAGCGCGTCGGGCATGTTCGCCGATGCGCGGGTTCCCGACTTTTATGCCGTCATTAGATCCAGAGTGGCTTCCTTCTGGAATGGGTTGATACATTCGAGAAATAGCATCTTGCGAGGCCTGAGTGACTGCTACAGAAGTCCAATTTTTAAAATGTGGAGGAAAGTGCACCAGAGTGCGATCATAGATAACTAGTATGTGATTTTAGATTAAGTAAAACTTAGTTTAACTTAACTTGGCTAAGATGTAAATTTTAATTTTTTTATATGGGATTATTTTATGCCTGAAATAAAGAATATTATTATTCATCGTTATTTATTTTTCATCTTATTTTTTAAATTTTTTTAAATTTTTTTTTTCATATTATTATTCCAGTTATTTATTTCTTTTCTTAATTTTTAAATTTTTTTACATTACATATATATAAAAAACACATAAATAATATAAAAAAACTTAAAAACTAGGGTGCCGCCGGCAGCGGGGCAGGGCTCAAGCTGCCGGTGGTTAGGGCTGCAGAGTGAGGAACCTCCTCACAATGCGCGCCGTGTCAAGGATCACTGCCTTTTGAAGCTGACCCTTGACCCAACCGTCTAGCGAGAGTCTCTTGAGATGTTGGTCGAGACTCTTCGCTATAAGACCGTTTACCGTGACAACTATCGGGACAATGATCGTCGAATCAACATCCCACATGGCGGTTATCTCGTGAGCCAAGTCAAGGTACTTGCTGAGCTTGTCCTTCTCGGCCTTCACGAGATTCTCGTCATGTGGGATGGTGATGTCAACGAGCACTGCCCGGCGTTGGGCTCGGTCGACCACCACGATATCAGGCTTATTGGCGACAATAGTCCTGTCCGTGATGATAGACCGGTCCCAATAGAGCAAAGCACGACCATTTTCGAGAACTGGCGCTGGTGCGTACTTATAGTACGGCACCTCAGACTCGACAAGGCCGTATTGAAGAGCAAGCTGCTGATGGATGATCCTGGCTACTTGGTTGTGCCTGTGCAAATACTCGCCGTTAGCAAGATGCGAACAACCGGAAATAATATGTCGGAGCGATTCTCCGGGACGGTGGCATGCCCGACAGATGTCGACCGTACCGTCCTTCATGATATATTTCCGATAATTGTTCGTCTTGATAACTTCGTCCGCAATCGCACAGGCAAAACCCTCAGTTTCCCCAAAGAGGTCCCCGAAACGTAGCCAGTTCACCGACGCGAGCATGTCCACATCGGGGCCCGTTAGGACCCGATAGAACCGCCCGTGCAGCTGCTTGCTCTTCCATACTTCCTTGCGGTCTTCGGTGCTGAGCACCGATGGTTTGCGCCAGTTCTCGTTCGCTAAGGAGAGCGGCGTGAGGCCCTTGTCAACTGCCACAACATCTCGATGCATCCCGCACTCGTTGTCGCGGAAATAATCCCTGAGACTGCACACTTCACGATTATGGAGGTTCTTGGTGCTTAAGAAGCCACGACCCCCCAATTTTCGTGGAATGTACAGTCTCATAACAGACGAGCGTGGGTGTAGCATGCGATGAGTTGTGAGCTGTTGACGGACTCTTCTATCCAGGGCGTCCAGCTCAGTCTGAGTCCACCTCAGTATGCCAAAGGAGTATATCAGTAGAGGCATCACCCAACCGTTGAAGGCACGCACCTTATTGCCACCAGACAAAAAACTATTAAGTACTTTTGTCAGGCGACAAAAGAAGCGTTCCTTCACCGATCGCTTGATGTCCACTACCGCTATACCCAACGACTCTGACATACCGAGGTACTTGTAAGTCTCGGCCTCGGAGAGAGATCTGAAAGTCATTGTCTCGGAAAGCTGTAAATCTGGACAATTTACAACTTCCCCTCGCTGTACGTGCATGACCGCACACTTGTCTACCCCAAACTCCATCTTGATGGCATTGCTAAAAACCTGTGTAGTTTTTAACAATTCCATCAAGTCTGGACGTTTTGGTGCAAACAGCTTGAGGTCATCCATATACAGCAGATGAGAAATGACTTCACCACCTCTCCGAAGCCGATGGCCTAGCCCTGATTCCTTCAGCAAAGTGCTGAGAGGATTCAGTGCTAGACAAAACCACAATGGACTCAGACTGTCGCCCTGGAAAATGCCTCGCTCGATCCTAATCAAGTCCTGCGGCTCAGAAGAGCCATCTCCACTACCTGGTCGACGAAGGACTGTGGTCCATTGCCTCATACATGCGCCTAAGAAAGATTTTAGAGTTGTATCAATTTTATATAACTCTAAAACTCTCTCTAGCCATGAATGAGGCACTGAGTCATAGGCCTTCTTATAGTCAATCCAGGCAGTGGAAAGGGCTCCCTTGTTCCGCCGAACTTGCTGGCTAATGGTCATGTCGATGAGGAGAAGCTCCTTAGTACCACGGGACCCTACCCTACATCCATTTTGAGCAGGAGCCAAAACGTTATTTGCGACAACATGCGCGTTAATTTTTGTTCTCAAAATGGACGTAAGGAGCTTGTAGATGGTAGGCAAGCACGTGATGGGTCTATAATTTTTTGCTTCTGTGGTACTACCGGTCTTATGGAGCAGGAAGGTGACACCAGTGGTCATAAAACAGGGAAGGGAACCAAGCTCGAGGTAATTAGGTAAATAATAATAATATTATTATTATTCCAGTTATTTATTTCTTTTCTTAATTTTTAAATTTTTTTACATTACATATATATAAAAAACACATAAATAATATAAAAAAACTTAAAAACTAGGGTGCCGCCGGCAGCGGGGCAGGGCTCAAGCTGCCGGTGGTTAGGGCTGCAGAGTGAGGAACCTCCTCACAATGCGCGCCGTGTCAAGGATCACTGCCTTTTGAAGCTGACCCTTGACCCAACCGTCTAGCGAGAGTCTCTTGAGATGTTGGTCGAGACTCTTCGCTATAAGACCGTTTACCGTGACAACTATCGGGACAATGATCGTCGAATCAACATCCCACATGGCGGTTATCTCGTGAGCCAAGTCAAGGTACTTGCTGAGCTTGTCCTTCTCGGCCTTCACGAGATTCTCGTCATGTGGGATGGTGATGTCAACGAGCACTGCCCGGCGTTGGGCTCGGTCGACCACCACGATATCAGGCTTATTGGCGACAATAGTCCTGTCCGTGATGATAGACCGGTCCCAATAGAGCAAAGCACGACCATTTTCGAGAACTGGCGCTGGTGCGTACTTATAGTACGGCACCTCAGACTCGACAAGGCCGTATTGAAGAGCAAGCTGCTGATGGATGATCCTGGCTACTTGGTTGTGCCTGTGCAAATACTCGCCGTTAGCAAGATGCGAACAACCGGAAATAATATGTCGGAGCGATTCTCCGGGACGGTGGCATGCCCGACAGATGTCGACCGTACCGTCCTTCATGATATATTTCCGATAATTGTTCGTCTTGATAACTTCGTCCGCAATCGCACAGGCAAAACCCTCAGTTTCCCCAAAGAGGTCTCCGAAACGTAGCCAGTTCACCGACGCGAGCATGTCCACATCGGGGCCCGTTAGGACCCGATAGAACCGCCCGTGCAGCTGCTTGCTCTTCCATACTTCCTTGCGGTCTTCGGTGCTGAGCACCGATGGTTTGCGCCAGTTCTCGTTCGCTAAGGAGAGCGGCGTGAGGCCCTTGTCAACTGCCACAACATCTCGATGCATCCCGCACTCGTTGTCGCGGAAATAATCCCTGAGACTGCACACTTCACGATTATGGAGGTTCTTGGTGCTTAAGAAGCCACGACCCCCCAATTTTCGTGGAATGTACAGTCTCATAACAGACGAGCGTGGGTGTAGCATGCGATGAGTTGTGAGCTGTTGACGGACTCTTCTATCCAGGGCGTCCAGCTCAGTCTGAGTCCACCTCAGTATGCCAAAGGAGTATATCAGTAGAGGCATCACCCAACCGTTGAAGGCACGCACCTTATTGCCACCAGACAAAAAACTATTAAGTACTTTTGTCAGGCGACAAAAGAAGCGTTCCTTCACCGATCGCTTGATGTCCACTACCGCTATACCCAACGACTCTGACATACCGAGGTACTTGTAAGTCTCGGCCTCGGAGAGAGATCTGAAAGTCATTGTCTCGGAAAGCTGTAAATCTGGACAATTTACAACTTCCCCTCGCTGTACGTGCATGACCGCACACTTGTCTACCCCAAACTCCATCTTGATGGCATTGCTAAAAACCTGTGTAGTTTTTAACAATTCCATCAAGTCTGGACGTTTTGGTGCAAACAGCTTGAGGTCATCCATATACAGCAGATGAGAAATGACTTCACCACCTCTCCGAAGCCGATGGCCTAGCCCTGATTCCTTCAGCAAAGTGCTGAGAGGATTCAGTGCTAGACAAAACCACAATGGACTCAGACTGTCACCCTGGAAAATGCCTCGCTCGATCCTAATCAAGTCCTGCGGCTCAGAAGAGCCATCTCCACTACCTGGTTGACGAAGGACTGTGGTCCATTGCCTCATACATGCGCCTAAGAAAGATTTTAGAGTTGTATCAATTTTATATAACTCTAAAACTCTCTCTAGCCATGAATGAGGCACTGAGTCATAGGCCTTCTTATAGTCAATCCAGGCAGTGGAAAGGGCTCCCTTGTTCCGCCGAACTTGCTGGCTAATGGTCATGTCGATGAGGAGAAGCTCCTTAGTACCACGGGACCCTACCCTACATCCATTTTGAGCAGGAGCCAAAACGTTATTTGCGACAACATGCGCGTTAATTTTTGTTCTCAAAATGGACGTAAGGAGCTTGTAGATGGTAGGCAAGCACGTGATGGGTCTATAATTTTTTGCTTCTGTGGTACTACCGGTCTTATGGAGCAGGAAGGTGACACCAGTGGTCATAAAACAGGGAAGGGAACCAAGCTCGAGGGCTTCTTGGAATTGTGTCGCTAAGCGGTCATGTGAGCAACGAATCCACTTAATCCAAAAGTTGTGCAATCCGTCCGGCCCAGGACTTTTCCAGTTCTGTGCCGTACGAATCGCACAACTAACGTCTACGGGGTCTATTAAAACAGACCCCATGGATTCGATAGACTCACATTCCCGCTCGACAACACGCATCCAATCACCCTCGGTGTGCTCGACAGGCAGCGACCAGATACCACGCCAGAATTCAGTCATGACGCTAGTATCCGGTAGCTGCCTGTCACTCACACGTTGACCGGTTCCTTCCCAATCTCGATACACCTTCCTTTGGTCACTTTGAAAGACGCGATTTTGCCAATATCTATCCGCACGCTCTCTATAGCGGCGAATACGGTTTGCCCACGCATAGACTTTCTGCTTCAGATAGTCAATGCGTTCCGTGACACTGGCTAGATAGTGCTGGGGCCTAATACCCGTTCCAGCAAAAGCCTGTGTCACAAAACGCATGACTCGGGGGCGATTATTCCCCCCGGCTGAAACAGATCAGCTTTGCAATGAGAGTCCTGAACGTGCTGATACGCCGCTCGATCCGCAATTGCCATGCGGGCACACCCCCGGCGGGTCGCGGTGCACGGTTAGTGTCCGGAAACTTAACACGTGCAACGCGACACGCCGCGATGGCACCGCAGTATAATATCGAGTGGGTATCAGTCAAATCTTCGCTAGCCCGTAAATACGGGGCTAGCAAAGCGTTCAAGGCTCCCATCAACGCTAAATTTCGTCTATGGGTGGGCAAACGTGGTAGTCGCGGCCTAGAATCGGGTGCGAATCTATATTGACAAATCGCGTCTTCCAAAGTCCTCCTCAAATGCTCACTCACCTGGCTACATACACCCATGCTCGTGCATTCGCCTACATCAACTACGGGATCAGTAGGTGTCGCTAGTGTCGCCATCGACGTCGGCACTGACACCAGTGTCGGGGCTGACGACGCGACAGGCGAATCCCGTGTCGGGGCTGACGACGCGACAGGCGAATCCCGATATGTAAATATATAATAATAATAATATTATTATTATTATTATTTACCTAATTATACTAGACTTGAAGACCCTATATGTCGTTTTTTTAGAATAACCTCAGTAAAGAGATAATCCGTTTACAACTTTAGAGAATGACGTTTTTGTCACTCGAATTCTGTAGGTCGAGAGTGACAGCACGTTAATTAGAACCCTACATAACACTATGAGGTGGTTCAATGAACATGGAACCCTGACAGTTGTTTTTATTTAATTCCGCGCATATGTTCAACTATGCACGATTCTGGTAGTGAAATCTAGTACAATAAACCTTTATTTCAACATTTTTCTGTAATATTTTTTTAAAATGAATATACTTGAACGTTTCTGCATCGTTAACAATTATTTTAAGCATTTAATGATCAGTTTACATTTAAAGTTCATTCGAAAATAAAGCTTGAACTTCAAGGTCTACAAGAACTGAGCTACTATGGAATTATATTAATAAAGCCCTATAAAGCTGTTGGTAATCATGATATAATTATAGAAAAATATAACCTACATACCATCCCGAAAACGTATTTTTCGTCAATTATAAAATATTTGTATGTAAAGATATTTTGTTGATTATACGTTATAAAAGATATAAACGCGTTCCTTTTACGTTACAGTAATTTTCGACTTTGTTTTAACTTTTTTTTTAGCAAGTGCCTTTTTTCTCTACATACAATGAAATACTTTTTTGTTTAGGGAAAATACTTGAACGCCAGCTTTGGGATGGGCAACATGGTTATGCGGGACTCAAAAATAAATAGATTATATGCAGACCGATGAAAGACATTAAAATAAATATTTCTTGTAACTTTAACGAAACACCTAACATTTATATAAACGATCGAACTGAAGTTACGGATGGCGTTAGTCAAATTTAATACATTACCGTTAAAACCCACAAAGTTTTTAGCAAATCAGCTCTAAAATATCCTCATAAAGTTCAAGATAAGGCAACTTTTAGCATGAGTCAGTCAGTTTTTAATGATATCAAGACTACAAGATTTAAGGAAAAGGTCTTGTAATGCATTAGGTGATAAAATTAAATATATGCGGTTTTTGACCCCACAAAATTATTCTCGTGCACAATATAAATACAGATCATTATTACTATCAGAAGCTTATATTGGTTCACTGCCATAAAACTTCGTCGTCGTCAAAATACATAAGTCACTGATTTGAACCCCGATTTGACGAAGAAAATGGAAAAGTGTCTAAGAACCTGATGTTAAGTGACGGTGGGGTCGAAGATGATGCCACCTAGCTTGGAACTGGCTCTTAAGTGAGGCTGCCGGAACACACCGTTAGGTTATAGCAGATTTTTACATTTTTTTTTTTCAACTTAAGAGTGAAGCAAGCCAGTCGAGTCCTAGAAAATACTCTACTACCCTTACCCACTATGATTTCATATCGATGTTTTTTTTCACTGGTAGCTCAAGTTCATTGTTGGGGTTTGAACCCACGCCCTTCGGCGTGTGAAGTGACCGCGCTAGCCACTGTTCCCACAAGTTTGTCTCGCGTACCTTGAGTTCCGTACAAACTTATACGTACATACACCATTCATCATAGGAAGATATCTAGGAAAAGGAGATTTTGCCTGATATTTCCGGGAAGGAAATCGAAACAACAATGTAATTGAAACATTTTACTCTCTTACGTTTACATTTACATTTAGTTTACATTTTACTCTTATTTTATATACGTCAAGGTTAATTCTGTGCAAATAGAATTTTGCAACTACAAACATATTTTTTTGCAATCACAAAAACATGTTTTTACTAAAAACTGCATATTTTTCCGTTACTTGTGTAGAATATCAATGGCAGTCCTTGCTTTTTTGCCAAATTTCAGGACTCTAGGTCACCGGAAAATACTACAGATAGACAAATAACGCAGTGGTTTTTTTCTTTTGAGGTACGAAACCCTGGAAACGCAGTTCTTATATTCATCATTACACGCTGTAAAAATAAAACTTGTAGTGGTATAACCGTGTCCATTCATTCAGCTCACTTGTCAGATAATTGTGGACACACAGGGTTGCCAGAACTTACAATGGTCCCGATATTTATAATCTCCAACGCCATCTGGATCTGATATAGTTGTTGATAAAATCTAGCCCTTTCATAGCCCCTAAAAGCATCACCGCCGCAGCTGACGTTGTACAAATGAAACAATGTCTTTTGTGTGTCAGTTTATCTCCAGTTTTGTGCGTGAAAGTTATGCTCATACTAGGATATTACCTGAGAGAAGAAAATGTAAAGAGAACCCATTTTCTGTGAAACTACATCGTGTTCCGCGTCGAAATGTGTGAGTGGGTTATGGTTAGCTCGATGCAGCTCTATTTGGCAGCGAATCTGCCGAAGCCGTTTGTTGAATCATATATCGCCAAACGACAGAAAGAATGTCTATATTTCATCATTGCCGGATTTTTTTTACAACTCCACACATACATATTATAAATATAAGATACCTAAGTATTTAACACTCAAATAAAGATCTACAAACCTACAGTAAGCATTCGCATCTCAAGAACCTGTTCTTCTGTAAATTTTCCGCTCAAGGATATTACTATTGGCTATTCACTTATTCAGATTCTAGAGATATGTTGCGATAAAGGCGCTTATTTCAAGCGACGTGCTGAACGCTAGACCACAAATCCTTGCATTTGCACATAGGCCATGTTTAAGACAGTTTGGATTTAAGGAAGTTCTTTGTTGATTTGCAACAATACTACGTAGACCCTAAGATAGGAAATAAATAACTTACCTCAAATAATTACGTGCTAAAATATTATAAATATGTTATGTAAAATTACCGCTAAAATAGTAGGTAGGTATTAAAAGGGTATTTACTTTTTTTTTATATATTATAAGACTTCACATCGATAACTACATCAATACTTGTTTTATAAAACTTACAATCTAATACAATTACTAAATGTGTTATCTTTTAAACGAAGTATCGCATGCTTCATTACAACTAATTTTAAAAAATAACAGAAACCAAAATTGCATGAGTATACAAATTAATAACTTGATAATATGCCGATAGCCGAGTTGATACTTGATAGCCGAGTACTAAAGTACCATAGGGTACTTTAGTACTCGGCTGGCTAGCTACCACCCTCAAGTTGAAAATCTGCCGCCAAGCATCTAACGGTGTGTTCCGGCAGCCTCACTTGAGAGCCAGTTGCATTCCAGGCTAGGTGTGCTTTACCATCTTCGGCCACACCTTCACTTGACATCAGGTGAGCTGTGGTCAAACACCTATGCCTGTCAACCATTAAAAACAATTTAATGGTTATTAAAACAATTTCTCAATCGTAATAAATTCCTTTAGCTGCATGAATTTCAAAGGCAATGCATTACTATACATACTATACATTTTGTTTAATTCCCTATCTTATTATTATATTATTTAAGAGTGCCACATTCTGGGCGGGATATTTGCACTAACCATTTGGTTTTGTTACATTTAAACCATAGTATTAACAGTTGTCGTTTTTGTACCGCCTCCTTGCAGGGTAAAAGATTGTAAACTCCCACGTGACATTTTATTGCACTAGATTTTTAGTTTGCTTTCACACATTACCAGACGTAACATGTATGGCCTAGGCCACATGCAGATAAACTTTTAGGCCTTTTTAGATCCCATTTAGTTTAGAGACCATTTTATAGGTCTCTTGCTATTTCAAGACTATAGGAATAGACACAAATGGCTTTGATGTGCACGATCTTTTGTTTACTATGCTATGCATCAACTTTAACTATTTTGTTCGTAAAACTAGGCTAAGCATATAAAATTTTTATTCATAGGTTATTTAAGAAATGTTTATGTTTATTTTCAGCCGGATTACGATGATTTAGAGCAAAATGGGCGCGTCCCGACGCAGTTCCCGAGAGGCAAATCGGATAAGGGAAAAGACAACAAAAAATACGGTGAGTTTTATTTTTTAAATTTTGTCACAGAATGATGACAAAATGTTTACGTGTTTTTAAATGTGAAGTTGCTTAGTAGAATTTTTGACTGCCCTGTTAGCTCATTCGATAGTTGTGCCTCTAAAGCTGTATGGCGTGGGTTCGATTCCCATCGCGACAAACATTTATGCAACGAGCATAAATTTTTGTACAGTGTCTAGGTGTTATTAATGCATTATAAGAACGTATTTACAAAAAAAAAGTATAGAAGTATTCTATCATTTTTCTAGTTATACTATAGCACAAGCTTGGCTTAGTTTGGGGCTGCGTAAAATATCTTACGATAGTAAGATTTATGAACGACAATTCCATGTTTACGTTTAAAGTATCAATATATTAATATATCTCTTATGAGTATAGGCACTTACCTAGACTATATAGTGTGATACCTAAAGTATAGACGGGAAGTACAAAGTTCACAAACATATATCACCCTTTTATATTCTTCGAAGCCGATAAAACTAAAACTTAAGACTTTATTCTAGCTGTAAGGTCGGCGATGTCCCGGCAAAGTAAAGCAGTACCAGCGTCAGTAACTCACGATGAACTCACATTGTTAATTAGCCAACTCCTGAATAGGGTCATTAATCGACTCAGGGTAACGAATGCGCGGGCATATAGCACGTAATTGGGCTTTTGTAAAATGGTTCTTGAATTCATGCTTTGATTCTGAAGAACTAAAGATGCCGGTTTAAACTCTAATAGGTAGATATAAAGATGCTGGGCCCTTATCCTTCTCTTTGAAAGTCGCCTACGGATTTTCACTCACACAAGACGTGTGTTGCTGCAACAGCCAGACTTAGAAGGTGTGTGTTCTAGTCCTGGCGGCTGGCTTAACGGTATTTGCCGAATAAAACGAGACACTTCATTCGCTACATTCCTTTTCATTTAAGAAAAATATGCTTTTTCTTCTTTTATGAAAAAGTAATAAGACGAACGAGACGTTCTCTCAGGAGATAACTCCTATCCATGACCATTGCAGTGATACACAGAACTTTGAGTAGCAAAACAATGTACAGGGCATCACCGCTTTAGCGCTCATTACTTTGAGACATTAGATGGTTAGTCTCAACAGCCCTGTAATTTCTCTAGCTGCAGACATAACAATACTGCTTGGCGGCAGATTATCCGGTATGCTATGTGAAGTACCAACATAGACATGAATGATTGAGACGCCACATCTATACGTTTTAAATATGGTAAAGAAAGGTATATTGGAGATCTTTGTTTTTAGACAGTAAGATAGTAAAAAATAAAAAGTCAACTGTCAAAAAAAAAGTCAACTGTTTAAAAAAATTAAAAAACAAAATCTGTATTACCGTTTAACATTTCTACCACATGTCTTGTTTACCAACAGCCTTATAGCATATTTAAAAGCGGCGCCAGCACAATAAGACCGCATTGCTTTCCTTGTACGGTCCACATGTGGGCCGTAAGTTTTCGCTAATGGACAAATAGCTTTGTCGATGAAACACCGCCATGCGTATATTTAAAGTTTAAAGGTGAACCTAAATGAACCTTTTATTCTTTGTCTTATTTTGTAAACTTAGTCTTACCTACAATGCTTCTATGTAAAGGTTATAAATAACGTAACTTAATAACTCGCTCAGGGCAAACATTTTGTAAATAAACAAATGTTTGTTCTGTGTCTGGGTGTTCTGTATGTCTTATAAGTAGGTATGTATTTACAAAAAAAAAGTATTTATGTATTCTATCAGTTATCTGACTTCCATCACACAAGCTCTGCTTAGTTTAGGGTCAGATGGCGCTGTGTGTATAGTCCTACGATATTTATTTATTATTTCTAAAAAAAAATACTTATTCATTAATTTGTTAACCTAAGAACGATTTTAGAAACCGCATTATAACCCTAATAATTGAGAACACATGGGACTGTCTAGTAGATTGTCTACTATTCTTGCAAACGATGTATTTTGTTAATCAAATACAATGGAGATTAGTTTACATTTTTTGACAAATAGGTTGTGAATAAAGAGTAAATATCACCTAAGAAAGAATTTGGGAAAATTCAGCCTCTTGGTTGTGCAAGCAAAGCCCTGAGCAGCAGCAAATTAGAAGGCACTTTAATCGCATAAGTATCGATTTTTATAGAACTGTGTGTGTAAAGCAAAATGCCAAAATCGTTTCAAATTCTAATCGATATCCTTTGTATACAATTTATTCTGCTAGATGCTAGATATGACCACATTTTCACAACTGCACAGCAATCGTAATAATTTACAAATATTGTCATAAATCTTATAAACTGTGCAGATTTATAAATGATCTTCAGTGTTCAGCGGTTGATACAATGTTCACACTTGCAAGCGGTTGTTATAGAGCACAGGAGACATAAATCTGTTGCCTTGTCAACTAAGTCTTGTTCACTCGAATGCTGATGTAATAATTCCTGGATTGGTATGAAAACTGACACACGAGGTAAACATTAGCATTGATATAAGGACTGTGTAAATTTAAGACACGGACGTAGAAATACGACAAATATAATAGGTGACCCAATTGTTGAAAATACGAATTTGTTGTTGTAACATCGATGGAACACTAAGAGTTAGGTCAGTATTTCTTCAAATGATATTTTCGCTTCAGGTATCTATCGATGCCGTTTTAAGTAAAGCAAAAACGACACTATTGATAAGGAAAAAACAGATACGACAATGTGGTCATAAACCACCACACTAAGCAACCATGGTTCGAGTTTTTAATTGCATCCAATTAAAAACTCAAACCATGGTCTGATGACTCACAGCAATCTCATAAACATGTAGACAAATATACAAGCAAATAAAGAAAAAAAATTCAAATAACGAGTCATTAAAAAATAATGCTAAAAAATAAACTTTAACGCGGTAGAATTCTATGACAGGCATTAAAGAACACATTATTGGTAATCGTTTGCCATCAACAGCCTATTCAAGATGAAAAACGTTGAATATAAAAAGTATTTGATCATAACGACGGCAAAAGTGAAAGTAAACCTCACGAGGCAATACTCGGTCATATATCACAGATTACGCGGACACCTGACAAAAACTTAAGTACTTCGGACCTTGATAAGGGCATAAACATCGACTCAGATACATATAATGAAGGGGACAACAAAGACAATCCGAGAAAAATGCAAGACTTAGTACATTTAAAATGTCACCATTTCTCGATCTCTGTTGAAGTTAATATATTGCCAACATTGTTAGCTGCCGGCATACTATTTATAAAGTAGTCTGTAGTAGTACAAAAACTACAAATATTTTTAAGAATAAAGAAATATAGCTTTTTTTTTATGTAAAAAGTTATGAGACGAACGAAACGCTCTCCTGATGGTAAGAGATAACGCCTGTCCATGACCATTGCAGCGATACACAGAACTTTGAGTAGCAAACCAAAGTCCAGGGCATCACCGCTTTGGCGCTCACTACTTTGAGACCTTCGATGGTTAGTCTCTACAGCCCAGTAATTTCGCTAGCTACAGTACCCTTCAAACCGGAACACAGTAATGTTTACACACTACTGCTTAGCGGCAGAATAACTGGTACTGCGGTGGTACCTACCTAGACGACCTCCTGCTAAGGAGATCTACCACCAAGTAAAAGTAAGTAACCCAAGTAAGTAGTAGCTTACATAGAAACGCTGCTTTTTAACATACGTCATTAAATTTCTGCACAATGTAAACGTGAAATGTGCAATAGGTACTGATTAACATCGATCAATGTTATACATTATGCATGTACGACGACCTAGGAGGTGATACGAACACTTACGTCGATAAGCTCCACTGCAGAGCAGTGTGAACACCTTGTTTAGTTAGTTCACATAAATATTTAATTAAAAAGTGTTATAATATGACACAATATAATTTAGTTTATTAATTTTTTCAATCATAAAGAAACATCTCGAATGATACGTTATTTATAGAACAATCATGCAGATTGGTTTACCTTTTTGGACACAACTCTTTGTTTTGAAGTTCTCTTTTAGTTACTACGTCATAGAGTAGTAGGTAAATAATCCTTATCCGAGTCTGCTCTGTTTTCATAAACTGCTGGGTTTCATCTCATTGTGGTAAGGCCGTAGTCCACTACGCTGGTCAAGTACGGGTTGTACGATCACCAGAATGGAAGTCAGACGGTCTCCCAACTAGACTGCCGAAACTTCCGTGTATTAAATAGTAAATATTAATGTTATGTTCTCTTAATACATCCGAATGACATGATAAAAACCTTCAATCACCTTCAAATATCACATACCACAACCACATGCGTCGCTGTCAAACGTTAGATCACGACTCGTGTAGTGTAACTATAATAAAATCTGACGTTTTTAGTTTACTGAAGCACATAGCTAAAGAATCCCGGTGCAGAGGTTACGAGACAATATGCCGTTTCGCAATACAGCTGGCATTTCGGTGTTCGGCGTATCCTTGATATTTAAATGACGGTATTTGGAACAGGCGTAGGACGCGGAACATGGCACGGAACGCTCCGCCATAGTAGAGCTATAGCTAGCAGAGAAACAAGTGAATTTGTAAACAACAACATACGTGTACTATGTACCTGCTAGCTGTGATCCAAACTTTCCCTTAATTCAGCTTAACTGCAGAGCGGTGTATACACCTTGTTCAACAAAAAAAAAAGTTGTGAATAAATTATGGATTTCGTAACATCGAATGAAATCGCGTTAGTGTTAAATTGTTTTAAAATATTATGTAAAAAAAATCGATCATAAAGAAGTCGCGTATTCAAAAAAATTAGAATAACGATAATAGTAAATATTGATAATAATAATACAGTAAACAAATTATGTAAAATTAAACTTCTTTTTTAATTGAACAAGGTGCCATGTTAGTCAAAAATAGTTTTTTTTAAATCAATAGCAACTTACCCTGTCGTATAGGCTTAGGCAGGGAATTATAAACCTGCACACTGAAAACTCGCGCACTTAACAATGCTTGTAATAGGATGTCAGATTACGTGTTCTCCCATCACTAACCTAAAGAAACTAAAGATTAATTACAAAAATATGCAGCAATGGACTTTGTTTCGCTACTCCAAGTTTTGTGTATCGCTGCAATGGTCATATAATAAATATGCGTTATCTCTTACCCTCAAGAGATCGTCTCGTTCGTCTCATTACTGTTACAAAAAAACATGTTTTATCCAAATATCCCGATTAACCTTGTTTTAATTACACGACTGCCCAAAAAAAGAGTGTACTTAATGTTTTCAGGCAGTACGTATGTGAGTTTCTTTTTTCCAACCTTACTATTAAATGCATGAACAGACCTTAATGCATGAGATCGTTATAATTCTTACATCATCCCCAGAACACTGACTATAAAAAACAATATAGCGACAGTATCGTTCCATTTTCAAATGTGAAAAAAAATTATTTACTAGTTGATTTTTTTATCGCAGTCGTGTTTCTTGAGATTTTTTTTAACTTTTTAAATTAACTTATTTTAGAAACTGCCTGCTGGGCGTTGGCATCTTTTCATTGTGAGAAGATAAGATCATCGTTTACCGTACTGGCCAAGTGCGTGGACAACTTCATTCATCTGCGAGAACAATAAAGTCACAGTCGAAATAATTTTTTTCACGATTTACAAATGTGACCAATTTCTCACTTTAAAATGTTTACGTTTCTCTAAAGATATAATTTTTATTTCCAGATGATCCTTACTATTGCGGTCTACGCGCACGAGTGCCAAACTTCGTCAAGCAGAACGGCAAGCTGGTTCTGCCAGCAATGACCGAGCGACTCACTCTGAAGGAAACCCCGGTCCCTAGCAAGCGTTACAGTGTGGCTCATCCTCACCCAGGGCCATTCCCGCCACACATGCCTCCATACGCTCATGCTCCCATGCCCCCTGCGACACTCTGGCACGCTCGCTCCTACGAAAGCGGAATCGGTGCGTACGAACGTCCCCCTAAAAAGGAAAAGCTCATGTACCAATTCTATCCAAACAGGGATCCCAGGCTGCGACCGCTCATCATCCAGCAGCCCCGCTAGTACAATACAGACTAACCTCGCACTTTAATCCCACCGCCTCGGCGCGGACTCTTCGCTCCAACTTGGTATTTAACTTTCTGTTATTACAGCTTCGCTTGGTAGCACACGTAACCTATAACTTCCTTTTTCTTTCTGTCACACTTTTGTGGTCATACTCCATTTCTCACAACTTCTCATCTTCATCAAGTTTCAATCAACAGATTCTGTCTGTTGCCTACTTCTCTGTTTTAAGATTTGGCGTTGCAAGCTTTGCAATCATCCTTTAACTCTAAGTTTAAAATTTGAAACGAATTACAGCGTCCCCATTTTCTACACAAATTGGTGTAAAAGTTTTGAAAAAAATATGTAAATGGATTATTTTTATTGTTGAATACCAAACTAACAACACAGAAACAAAATACAGTTTGATTAGCACAAACATAATATATAATAAGTCCTGCTTTACTAATTCCCACAGTAGCTAATGACATACAATGTTACAGATGGAGAGCATTACGATCCTTACGCATTATATGGCCGGCTACCAGTCCCTGGACGCGTGTTCCCTCCACCACCAGCCCCACATTCACGCCATATGTTCATCGGAGAATGGGATTAAAGTTCTGACCCGCCAATTAAGAAAACAGAAAACTACCAACATGGATATAGAATGAGCGTACAGACAAATCGAGATCGATGACATTAGCAAACTTTGACGTCGTATTACTCGTCACTTATTTATTTATTCCATTTATCGCACGTTTTTCTGTGTCATTAACTTTTTGACTCTAAAATATTTTGAGAGAAACTCAATTTTATAAAACTGATGTCAAAGTTTCGTGTACATGGATGTCGATATGACTGTTTTTACATAATAAGTTGTAAATACTAAATGTTCGTATAATTTAGGAGTGAAAACATTACTTCTTAAGAAAACCACTACGATAAAATTTAGTTGCAAAGTGTCATTTAGTACACAGTGAATATGGTTTTTTACGATTAATTTAACTACAGATTTGGATTTGTTAACATAAGAATTTCTTATTGAGTTAAGATGTATTTAGTTATACTACTTTTAACAGTAATGTTAATAACGGTATATTAACCGACATTTTGTTGACAAACAGGCACCTGATAATTCGGCTTAGTTGCTAATTCTTCAGTCATCAGTGCTGATTTTTCAGTCATGCCAACATTGCAAATATCAGAAGCTGAGATATCGGGAGCTTATTTCTCAACGTAATCAAGGTGAATATCTTGTATCACATATCCTCATCCTAAAGTTGCCTAAAAGAGACCATATTTAGCGATAAAACCGCCTGTTGCCACGCAAGTTTTTTAATTGTATTGTGTATAGAAGAATTGGTGTGAGCAACAAAGATTTTATCTATTTAAAATCATATCAGCGTAAGCAACCGTGATAGTTTCAAACAATTCTGTTTATTTTATTATCTTTAATGCTTTCCGAAATGTAATGCATAATTATGTAGTAATTTTAAGTAAGCTATCACTGCCACGTTTAATATTTTGTGATTTATAACATCACAATAAATGTCTTATTTTAAATAATTAAGATATCAATCCTAGTCATTACAGGGTTGGATTTATATGATTATATTTTATAATGTTATTTTTTAATTCCAAATTGCAATAGTTAGGTCTATGATTTCTTACGTATCAATCAATAGAAAAAAAATTACATATTTGGATCATTTCTGAAGTCAAATTTGTATTTATATTTTCAGTAATTGTATCTACCGCAATAATTTTGATACATATAACTTTAACTAAAGAATAAGAATCTCTTTTGTAAATAAATTTTCGAAATTCTTCTTGATATTAATACATACAGTATATTTTACATGTGTTTACAATTTTACACCAATACTCAAATCTTATTATGTTATGTCAGTAGACTAAGAACTTATTGAGTTGACAATATTGTAAAATAACTTATTGTCACGATAAAACTTCAATATAATTATAGTAGTTGTATATTGTAGATTTATTTTCGTTTAAATCTTTTTAAGGCATTAGGATAAATAATCACAAATAATAATATTTCAATCAAAACTTTTGTAGGTACCTTTCGCAATGTATAAATAAGACGAAATGTAACTTTCATCAAAATTCAGAGGTGCTACTATTACTTACTTTTTGTTACCATTTTGTATCTTCCTATATTATAATTGTAGATATTATATAGATCCTAATACTACTGAATAGCGAATACTAAGTTGGTAGTTATAATCAACTGCGCAACTAAATTCGATCTTTGCAATTTAATTTGTGATCAATTTTGTATAAGATCGATTTACTGATTAATTTTAGATTCACATCTGTTCCCCAGGAAAAAAAATTACAAGATGAAGAAATAAATGAAGATCAAAATACATATGTTAATATGTTTGGTTTAAGATAATAACGATAAAAAATACGTGTTCTATATTTTGTTAAAATATATTGGTCTATATTTTGTTGAATACCTTCTATTCATTTATAAGCGGAAATATTGAATAGAGCATTTTGATTTTTGTTAAGAATAATAAAATGAGAATTTAATTTTATACAATGTGTCATCAACATCCGTTGTATATTGTGTATCGAAGGGTGTTGGTTAAACAGTAACTTATTTTAAGGACATATATCTACAAGTAAATTTTAATATACAATGTATTTTTTATTCCGTTTTTTAATATTTTATCGAATCCATAATAAGCTGATATAAAGTAAAATAATACAAATAATAAATGTAGAAAAACTAAACATACTTGGTTAAATAATAATGGTGGCTTAGGCTTAAAATTAAAAACTTACAACAATAGTTCATATTTTCAGAATAATATTCTGAAAATATGAACTATTGTTATATAAGTTGATAGAAAGTAAAATCAACCAGATAATAGATATAGAAATACTAAACATCGAGATATAAGTATATCTAAATAATAAGATTATTAATAGGCTTAGAATTAAAAACTTGCAAAAAATTAGTTCAACTCCTTAGATTAGATTTCGCATATTCACCGGATCCAATCCACTTTTTAATTAAATATTTTATATAGTTTCTACCTTCTTTCAATTCTTCAGGATCACTATCAGTATTAGAAAACAGATCTTTACAGTGTGAAACACGAGGAATTATCTTGGCCGGAGCATCATAGGAAATATCTTCAAGCACGCTGAGTCTATGCCAGGGATCTAAATCACCATTTACAAAAACTACATGCGTAACATTAGGCCTTTTACCTCCGTAAAGTTTATTCACTTTTTTTACACTGTCTTCCACCCTTGCACCATCGAATTCAGTCCCAAAAAGATCAGTGCATATTTTATAAAAGAAATCAATATGAACATTTTCAGTAAACGGATGATTGTCAGGTGCCGTGATTGAAAAATATCCAAATTCCGTACATGTCTGATAAGTCCAAGCAAGGTACCAATCGACGGTTTTAATGGCTTCAATCATGTTATCGAACTCATAGTCAAAGCATTCTTTTCTCTCATTCCAGAAGTCAGTTTCATTATCTAAACTCGAGGCAATTTTAGAGTTGTTGCTTATATCATCACAATGTTCTCTGATGCTTTCAGGAGTACCGTACTGTGCTCTAGACATAAATTCAGAAATTTTATCAAGGAAAAAAAGCTCCTTGTTTATAGATTTCTTCATATCAGTATCTTCGCATATTTGTTGTTCCGTTTTTAATTCTGCGATACCACTAATACTCTTAAATTTTTCTTCGTATCCATTAAAAATGTCATTTATTTCATCGTAACATTTTGGTGTACCGTATTGTTCATAGTCATTACTTACTGTGTCAATGTACTCAAAATAGTCTTCTTTGGCTAGAACAGGTCCACTGCTTGCTATAGCTGCATCAATCAAATCTGGGTAAAGTAATTTCATCCAAGCTGCCAAGTTTCCTGCATAAGAACCGCCGACAACAACCACTTTTGAAGAGGTATACAATGTGTTCTTTTTGATTTTAGTTATTAACTTAGCTAGATCAGCTAAAGCTTGTCTGGAACTCAAATACACAAGGTTTTGTGTAGTGAAATCTTCAAAGGGCTTACTGTCTCCATAGTACCTGTGCTCAGAAAGATACATGGCACCGTTCGTTTCTTCAGCCAACTCGTACAAGATTCCAGTTTGAAGGAACCCTTTCGTTGCTTTCCATTCTCCACTGATATGAACGTAAATGGGACCATTAGGTTTCCATTTATCCAATCTTTGGAAATATTTCATGTTCCATGTCCGTGCCTCCGATTTATTGAAATGATCTAACGGCTGTCTGATCCATTTTGTAGCGATTGCCGAAGAATTTAGAAACAATGTTAATGTGTTGATTTCTTTTAACACATCTTTAAAGCCGTTGTCGAATAACAGACTAGAAGTTAAACAAAAACATGACGATAAAATGGTAAGTAACTTTGCGCAATCCATGTGTGATGCGGCTGTCACATCGTATGACGATAAATTAAAATCACGTCGTTTGGTCGGTATTTAAATATAATGATGGAAGGTTAGAAACTCGGCAGAATACTCGACATCTATCATATATACCGGATATTGTTAAATATCAAAATGACGCTACAGCTCAGCAGCTCTTTTAACTTTAGCTAACTTTTACTTTTTATCTTTAAAGAAAACTACTATGTACACCGTTTTTTAATCAAGTTACATTTCCATAATATAAAAATTATCTGAAGACACAGAATAAACTTTATATTCATAATGAAAACGATTTTGATCATTTAATTACATCGGATACTCCGACTATAGTTTCGGTCACATCTGGTGGCCTTCTTTAAGGAGTTAAGTCAGAGCAGAAAGTGCGCGCGTCGTCTTGCTTCGCACTACGGGCTGCTGCGCGCCTCCCACGTGATGACAGCTGCTGGTGCTGTATCTTGATCGTCCTGTTTTATTGATTTAGCTGTGTTACAAAATCTAGCAAAAACCATGGAGAACTTTTGGTAACATAATAAAATTTCAAGGTAAGAGATGAAAATGGTGACACTATCGATAGTTTACCGTTGAGGGTCCTTCGGCAACACTACTTTAGTTACAAAGACGCACATAAAGGGCGCTTAAAACTGGCACAAGATATTTAATGATAGGTACAGTTAGCCCCAAGCCTGTCCAGCATATTATAACAGATGTTAGTAAGCAGAATGCATTTCGATCCAATTCCGAAATCATCATTGCATGCGGGTTAAAATTACCATTGCAAAAAAGTTACAAATCACTTTATAACGCATGTTGTGGGTATGCGTAATCACCTACGATACTAACTATTGCACTAAAAACTACCTACTCTAGTTTCAACTAGACAACGCCCAATTTTTTTTATATTTAACATATTATTTTTTGTAAAAAATACTGGTTTGTTCTCTTTTGATGTTTCCTCTAAGACATTGCCACAACTTAGGAACAATAAAAATATAAAATACTGGCGAACCGCGAACCTCTATCCTCGCGGATTCACCCGCGTATTTTCCGTGCTCGTGAGAATACAGGGATAAAAAGTAGCCTATGTTACTCGGGGATAGCGTAGCTTTCGAACGGTGAAAGATATTTTGAAATCGGTCCAGTAGTTTCAGAGTCCATTCAATACAAACAAACAATCAAATCAAATCTCTTTATAATAGTAAAGATAGATAAATAAATATCGTAGGACATTACACACAGCGCCATCTGATCCAAAACTAGGCAAAGCTTGTGTGATGGAAGTCAGATAACTGATAGATAGACAAAACTCAGTGGGAGTTTTGGCGGGAACGCGGGAAGAGTCGTGTCGCTCCGTTGTATTTTTTTCCAAAACTAGTGTTTTGTCGAGTGTTTATGCATAAAAATGGTGGTGTTTTATTCATAAAGTGCCGAATTACAAGCGCGAGTGTGGGAAAATGATATAATGTGGTGAAACATGAGTTTTCGTGTTGCTTCCAAAACTCCATCGAAGCTTTGTAGTAAAGTTGCCACTACTTTACTAAAGCATGACTGGAATTAACTGACACGAACTGAACTTGACAAAGACGACTTTGACTAAAAGTAGCTACGATGGCACTTATTTAACTTGAAAATATATAATTACTTGACACTGGCAAATGCTAAAACGCGACGCCAAAACCAAAGAAAAAAAAAAACTCAGTGGCCTCTTTGAAATGCCTTTGTGTCAAAGTCATTGTATTGATGTTGCCATTGGTTGTCATGGTAACCATTTACAACAACAAAAAGAGCCTGGTCAGCTTTACTCACACCTGACCCACATAAAAACTGTATTTAATTAGTTGGCATTATTATGGATTTTTCCGAGGGAAGCGAGAGGAGTGGGGTGCGACGGCCAGACGCGCCCAGGCCAGTCTCGCGCCGAGGGTACAGAGAATATACTAACACTGGCTCAGCCGTATCTCGGTAAGCTTTGCCAGGCTTTAGAAATAAAGATTGCGAAGAATTCACCGCTCTATAAGCTCTTGCAACAGCACTCGAACTGATAATAAAAAATATTGGCAAAATGGCGCGAAATTAATTTCACACCCTACATACGTCGGATGGATATGACGCTACAGTGATATCTCAAGTGATTTCCAAACGCCCAACGTGCGCCGCTGCTAGGATTACGTTAAAAGTGTCTATAGAGGCGCTGCATTTGTACCCATTATTCATTACCAAAAGTAAATAATTGTAAGTAAGTGATCTATATTGTTTTTTCAATCAAAAAGCAAATTAATTTTAGATTAACTGACAAAGCATAAAGATACCAAGCTACGGCAATTATACCTACCCACAAATAATGACCATATTTGCCACAAAAAAAAATGAATCTATGAAGTACATAGATTTTAAAACAACGTAAACACGGAAAAATTATGTCACTGTATTGTATTATTTTTTCAAATTTGTGTATTTTTGAGTTTACGTTTGTAATGGAGTTTAAATCATAAAGTGCTGTATTGTAGGTACGTACGTGTGGGCAAGTGGTAAAATGTGGTGGAATAAGTATGTTTGTTATTTTCTAAAAAACGTAGAAGCTCCTAATAAAACCATCACTATATGCTACACTATAAACTTTTCCAAGTAGATAGTCTGGACTTGACCGTGACTAAGACTGAAGCCGTTACACATATATATCGAAAACAAGTATGTACAATAGGAGGAATTAATAAAAAAATATTTTTACCAATCATACCCACCCAATATATAAAATGAACAAACATGAAAACGAGTGCATATATACAATATAAAAGTAAATAAATAATTAATATTATACTATTTGTCTTATATATTATAAATAAATTATACCTTTTCCCGCATATAATATGTTGAACTCCATTGTCTTTACCTATATATGACTCATCATAATTTTCAGCCCGTAACCGCCCACTGTTGCAGTTTCAGCAGCTGAGTATAGGCCTCTCTTCTTATATGTCACTCATTCCGATCCATTTGAAGCATGTCTAGGTCCGACCCGTGATCATTAGGTACGATGTCGTCGATCCGGTGTCAGTACTTCAAATATGTAACTACAGTTAATTAAGTATGAACAGTTGGCGATTCAAAAAGGATTAGATAGGTAAACATACTCGTAAATGCTCTTTACAGAAGCGGATCCATGAGGCCGGCGTCCGCGTACCGTGGCAGCACGGCGCGGTTATCCACGGCCGGGTTCGGTCCAGCGCCACCTACAGCCAGCCGACAGCCGACTGCCATGACCGGCTTCTCCATGGTAAAGACTTATTTCAAAATGTGAAAACGCCTGGACGAAATCGACGCTAAATAAGAAAGATTAAGCTAAGGCGAGCATGCAGCATGCATAAAATAACTAGCTAATAATAAGCTCTTTTTCAACAATTTCTAAGTTTTCTTTTGCAGCATTAGACTCGACCACACCGTCATTTAACATCAAGTGAGCTGTGGATAAACATTTAGCTAGTCAATATTTAAAAATTATCGTTTAGAGTATGATGGACTACGGTCATAAACATGCCCTTATTTGGGAGGTGAGGAAGTACCTACCAAACAATATACAAAGTGTAATATTAATAAGACCTTCACGTAATATTTATGCTTCTTAAACATTGCCTAAACAAATAATCAGCTCGGAGTAGGTACGAGTATAATGTTACTATAATTTCTTTTGAGAGACGAGTTCCAAAGACCAGTAGTACTGAGACTGTATCGGGTGAGAAAATGTTGGAGTTGTAGTGTTCTGGTCTATGTATCTGTCTTTCACTAGAAGCTGTGATTTTTTTTGCTCTACTAGAGCTAAGTTCAAAGCCGAAAAAATATTCTTTAATATCGCTTGATTACGCTATGTACTATACTTTTTGTCTGTTTGTATCCCGAAAAACGTGAGTGAAATTACGATGTGCAGTTAGTTTGTTCATAATACCCTAAACTTGTAAAAAAATCTAATTTATTCGAGTAGTGCAAAAACTTTTTCAAATTTTTTAGATTGACAGACCAATAACTCAGCAAGGCATTTCGGGACTTCGGACTGGAACCGCTCGAGGGTTTCGCACGCGCCAACTTCAAGATAAAAGGTATTGGGAAGAGCTGATGCAAGTCAAGATTAGGGAGATGAAAGCCGAGATAGCCAGACTAAGTGAGCAGGCTGACGCCGGGGAAAGAGAGAAGTCAGCTAAGAAACACTATGAGAAGAGAGTCAGAGAGCTTGCATTGGAGTTAACAGGTAACAAGGCTGGAGATGTTTTTTTTAAACTGTATACTTTGCCCTTTTTTCTTTGAATTCTACTAGCACTATATTATGCATTTACAAACCCACTCTTCATTAAAAATTTCATCGTTATACTAGAGCTCCAAGGTCGTCTAGCAGACTATAACACTGCGATTCGTATTGTCAATGGAGAAGCGTGGAAGGAAGGAGTGGAAGAACAAACAAGGGAGTTGGAAACTAACAACAAGAAGCTACAGGAGGAAGTGGAACAGGTATTCATTGAGAAACAGAGAAAGGAGAACCAGCTCAGGCAGCTAATGGAGCAAATGGATAAGGTGACTCGAATCTTCATTATTGTAATTTGGATGGTTGTCAAGTTTTTGTCGTGATTTACAATAATTTGCAAAAATGCGCAGAGCTATAGACTCTAGAAGTAAGAATACATCCTGAGGAGACCATAATTATCATAGTTGTACCTACTTTTTAGTACTCGACTGACTAGCTATATCCCTCAAGTTGAATATCTGCCACTAGCTATATCCCTCAAGTTGAATATCTGCCGTCGAGTACCTAACAGTATATTCCAGCAATATTTCTTAGGAGACAGTTCATATTCTAGGCTAAGTGTATTTACCATCTTCGACCACACTAGGTATCAATTAAATTCAGCCTGTCGACCACAAAAAAAACATAACACTTAGTAGGTACAAGAGATATAGTAAGATAGGATGGAAGTTTAGGAATTAATTAGGACAGTTGTGCATCTACAAAATGACAAAAATATGATCTAACTAAAAAGTATGTATCAATACCAATGATTGATGACCATTATTATATCTAAGATAAAGAATGCTTGCAAAAATCATTCATTGTTTCATACATCTTTTACAATTATTAGGAGCAAACAACTATAAGCAAGCTGCTATCCGAAATGACGCAGGAACAAAAAGATCAGTATACTGAGCTGGAAGCCACTGCAACGACTTTAAGAGAAGAAGTGGAACAGGCCAGAAATCAAATTGACCATCTGAGTAAAGAGAAGGAAGAATTTAACAAGGAAATAACTGGATCACAGGTAATTATCCAAATATCTATTTTCTTATTATTCTTCAACCGGTTTAGTTGTCAAGATTTGTCAGCTTTAAGTTACGTAAAGACCATACAATTTATGACAAAATGTCACTAACAATCACCCATTAAAAGTGTTCGTCGATATGTGGCCACACTCACGCACATCTCATATTCTGTTATATTCGCAGATAAAAATGCATTTACTAGAGCTGCATAAGAGATTAGCGAGCACTGAAGAAAAGAGAAACAACATTAAAAATGAGATGACCAACCGTCTAGATCCTCAAGAGGAAAGAGAAAAGTTATTATTGCAAGTGAGTTGACACAAAAAATACTAGTTAGTTAGTTCTAGAAGAATGTGCAATTATTATTTTAAAACTTTACAGGTCCGTGAAGATAATGCAGCTATAGCATCTTTAGATAGCAATGCTACCAATCTCAGAGAACAAATCAAGAAGGTTCAGGAGCTAATCGAACAAGCAGAACAGGTAATTGTAAATATTTACAAAAGTGCGAGAGCTACATTACCAAAAAGTGTCGAGCGCGGGTGGGTTACTAAAAGTTTTGAACGTTTCAGGATCTTGAAGAGGGCAATTCTGAACGTCACCAGAAGTACCGTGAGCTTAAAAAGAGAGAGGAAACCATGGACACGTTCATGTTATCATATGAAGAAAACCTCAAGAAGGAAAAAGATCGAATTGACAAGCTGGAAAAGGACATAGTTTTTGCTTTAGAGCATAGCAGTTCTAACATTGACTTGGATTTGAGTGAGATAGACTCTCTGAAGCAGAAAGAGGGATACACGTCAAGTTATGATGATAATAAGAAGTCTATTGATACTCTCATGAAGGATTATGAGAGGTTTCAGGCCAATTTGAAAAAGGTAAAACAGCATCGTTACTCATGCAGTGTAACTCAACGACAGATAGGCAAAGATTGGAAGCTAGGGCAGTCAGACGCTGAAAAAGATTGAATTGGCAACGAAACGAAGCATCGTAATTTTTTGCACTTGGAAATATAATTCGCTGAACATCAATGTCGGCGACGTAAGTGACGACTCTACCAAATTTCCTTGAGTGATGATTTGATCAACGGTGACAAATGACAAACAAAATCAATCTAATCTTAAAATCACATAAATGAGTACCTAAAATCATTCCAGTGCTATCTTTTTTTTTTTTTTATAGTAGATGGGCTTGCGTTTGACCGCCATCCCGCCTGATGTCCCCCCCTATCTTGAATTTATAAGCGGCAGGAATAATAGTCATAACTCTCTGACTGTTGGTTACATTATTTCTTGAAGATGTGTCTAAGTGAAAACAATAGGTCTCTGCTACAGCTGCAAATCTATATAATCAAATCTACAGCTGCCAAAAAATTTAACACTATAAAATTACACATATCGAAATTTTTAGGCTGAAGCTACCAGAGAGCGTTTGGCGACAGAGCTACAAACTTTACCAGAGAAGACTAGAGTGATGCAAGAAGAACTGATCACTTTATCTGATCTTGAGAAACTAAGGGACGAAGGTATTAAAACTGTTCAGAAGACATTTTTTTTTAAAGATTTAAAAGCTTTAACGAAATTTCGTCTTTCAGGGGAGGAGCAAAAGAAAGCGCTACAAATTGAGCTTCTGCAGCTAAAGGAAAAGCTTGCGCCCACTGAAAGTGCAGTGGTTGAAGCTAATAGCAGGCTTAAGAAATTGCAGGTAGATTTTTTGTATCTTGGAGATATCAAGTCCAAATCCTTAATCCTAAGCCTTAGCAATAAGGTGTAGTTTTGACACGTAAAATTTTAACAGGTTGAAGGATGATAATACTAGGTTCTTAATATTAACACAGACTAGATATAAATGATCTTTGAGCATGGCAGGTTGTGTGGATAAGGAAGAGGTGCCTCTACCCAGCAATGGAATACTTCAAGATGAAAATGAATAAAATTAAAACAAATTCAACAATGGTCAACATTTTAGACGTCCGAAACCAACATTTTATAGAAATACGGAGTTATGTCGAACAAAATAGTACAAAGCCAAAATGAGTTCATTGTGAATCACGATGTCACCAACCCTGAATACGTGAAAAAGTAATCAGCTACATAATAATTAATAATATCCTACAGAAGAAATTAATTTTCACTCAATTAAATCTATGCAACAGCTCCGCTATTTCAGTCGGTCCCATATGAAAAGTAAAGATTCGTGAGCAACAACATAATATCTGTTATCTATATTTAAGTACCCACTATCTATAAATATAGATCATAGACAAAAAATAAAATTAAAGTAAATTTTATTATTTAAATTGAATTTATAATTATTCACAGACAAGTCTGGACGGTAACGAAATGTATGCAAAGCTGAATCAATTAGAAGACCAGCTAGCACAGCTGGAGTCTCGTAAGATAGTCCTAGAAGAAGACATAGCGTCTATCACGTTGAAGGCAGATTATGAACCGCTGAAGAAGCAGGCTATGGAAGAACTAGCTGCTTTGAATAAGAAGATAGTTGAAGATTTGAAGTAGTCCTTAGATTAACTTTAGTGAATAAAAATATAACACATATCTACTTAACCATGCAGTCTAGTTATTTATGTACTAGCGGCCCATCCCGGCTTCGCACGGGTAAACGAAACTCGAAGTATAGCCTATGTTATTTAGTGATAATGTAACATTCTAATGATGAAAGAATTATTCAGATCGGTCTAGTAGTTCCGGAGCCTATTCAATACAAACAAACATACAATATGTCAGTACAACAATATAATTATGCAAACAGAGAAATTTTTAAAGTAGTTCAATGTTTGTTACTCAAGTTCTGGGTATCGCTGCAATGGTCATTTGCATTACCATCAGTATAGTAGTTTATCCCTCTCATTCTTTACAAGTTTTTATTTAACTTGCAATATATGTTTGCTAGTTGCTATTTGTCAACTCTTCCTTTAAGCATTTTTTTTTTATTTTACTATAATTTTGACCCGAATGTGACGGAACACATGACATCTAAGCGTGTTGGCGGAGTCTTTGGTTGGACGCGATCTTTGTTCGGCGGATAAGCCGAAGCCTTTATTTTTTAATCACAGAGATACAATCAGGTTCACATTAAAGAACTGATATAATATTATGAAGGGTATCTCGAGTTATATATGTATAATAAAATAAATTTATAAACAAATATCGTAGGACATTACACACAGCGCCATCTGACCCCAAACTAATCAAAACTTGTACTATGGAAGTAAGATAACTGATATAATACTAACTTTTTTTGTAAATACATACATACTTATATAATAAATACAGAACACCCACACACAGAACAAACATTTGTTTATACCACAAAATGTTTATCCTGGGTGGAAATCGAACACACGCCCTTCAGCTCTTGGAGCAGACATACTACCAATGAACCAACAGGGCTGTAAAACAAATCTTTTTACTACTTATAAACTATTAATAAAACTCTGAAGTAAACTAACTTAATTTATTTCATTTCTTTTTTTCATTAATAATTTAATATCACAGACTAAAAACACGATGTATTATACCTCCTTCCTCATGGAATTTACATTATTAGTGATACACAGACAGTTGTAGATCCTGAATTTTATTACGGAATTTACTTACTAATTACATGTTATTTATTGGTGATTTTGGCTTGTCTGTCGTAGAGACCAGATTGTTCTTCAGGCACATTGTTTGCCTTAACAATAGATCTGAAGTTAGCCATGAACTTCTGCGAAGGCGTGATATCGGCTTCCTGCATACGGTTGTACAGAGCGATCGCTTCGTTGTAGTTATCTTGGCGTTCTGTTGAAATTTTTAAAGCACTGTTACACTAGCCTTTTGTAACGCTGATAGCTTAGTGGGTAGCGTGTTAAATTTGCACGCTGTGGGGCATGAGTTTTAATTCCAACAAAGAGGTCGGGTGGACAAAATCGTAACATTATCATGCCATGTCCAAAGAGTACTTGTGGTAGATTTCTTTAGCAGGAAGTCATCTAGGTAGGTACCACCGCAGTACCAGATATTCTGCCACCAAGCAGTGGTGTGTAAACATTACTGTGTTCCGGTTTGAAGCGTACTGCAGCTAGCGAAATTACTGGGCTGTTGAGACTAACCATCGAAAGTCTCAAAGTAATGAGCGCCAAAGCAGCGATGCCACGGACTTTGTTTTGCTACTCAAAAGTTCTGTGTATTGCTGCAATGGTCATGGACATGCGTTATCTCTTACCATCAGGAGAGCGCATCGTTCGTCTCATTACAATTAAAAGAATTCTTCTTCTTTATCTTTGGCGTCATACTTTGTGCTTTTGCCAGTGTCGAGCAATTCGATATTTCTTAGTAGTTTATGATAAGTCGAGTTAAATATTTTTTTATTTTTTTTATTGTTGACAGGCTAGGTGTTTGACCACAGCACACCTGATGTTAAGTGAAGATGTAGTCGAAGATGGTAAAGCACACCTAGCCTGGAATGGAACTGGCTCCTTAAGTGAGGCTGCCGGAACACACCGTTAGATGCTTGGCGACAGATTTTCAACTTGAGGGTGGTAGCAAAAAATCGCTACAAAAGTACATGAATACTTACGATACACATCCAAGATCAAGTCGTATATCTCAACCGCATCGACGTGTCTAAGGTCTCGCGCACACTCCACGATATTCTCCAAAGCGTGCACTTTTTTCTCGTCGGAGAATCTCTCGCAGCGTCGCATCAGTGCGTCGGGGTGAAACTTGACAGTCGGGTCGAGGAACATCTTTCGCAGTGTCTTCTTATAGCCCACGTCTGCTAGAGCCGCTAGTAGTGTTAGCTGGAATTACAGACGTAAAAAGGTAACAAAACAGACAGAGTGATAGTTACAAACGTTTTAATAATAGGTTTTTTTTTTGTTTTGGCGTCGCATTTAGAACATTTGCCAGTCAAGTGTTTTATATTTTCAAGTTTCAAAAGTTAAATAAGTTGCCTCGTAGTTAAAGTTAAAGTCCAGTCATGGTCAAGTAAAGTCCATGTCAGTCAAATCCGGTCATGCTTTAGTAAAGTAGTGGCGACTTTGCTATAAAGCTTCGATGGAGTTTTGAAAGCAACACGAAAAGTCATGTTTCACTACATTATGTCATTTTTCTACACTCGCGCTTGTGATTCGGCACTTTATGAATAAAACACCACCATTTCTATGCATAAACACTCGACAAAACACTAATACCTCGCGTAGAGGCGAAACACGGTTGTTACTGTAGCGAGAAGAGGATATAAAGACTTGTGGTTATTTTAATTAGTTTTTATGTTTCTGTAAGTCGAGAATTGTCATCTCGTTTGGTCGACGCCACACGTGAACAAAACGCTGGCCTTTATTTTGCCCAGCGTTTGAGTATTGCCATACAACGCGGCAATGGGGCCAGCGTTTTGGGAACCATTCCCATTGATAGCGGTCTTTTAGAGTAGTTATTATTTTAAGTTATTTTATTTTAGGTCAATTCTTGTGTGTTTATTATATCTGATTACTGTATAAGTCGATTAAAAATATTATAATTCTGTAAGTAAAGTTTCGGATGTTTTTAATTATTAAATTTTTGACAAGTTAGTTCAATTTAAATCCTCACCACTGTTGTAACTGGAACGACTGTTAAGCGGAAACAAACTAAATACCTTGAATATTCAAACAAAACCGTGTCAAACCCATAGTAAAACAGTTGCACTTCGTTTGTTTCATTTGCATTTCGCAACTGTCTCGCTCGCACGCTGCGTACACACACAACTGCGTGTGTAGGTACAAACACAACTTCTGTCAGTGTCTATATAATAACTAGTTAAAACGCGCCGTTTGCATAGAGTTCGAGTCAAAAATAAATCACCTGTAAGTCTCCAGCGCCATGCACTTTCTTGTCAGCTTGCAACACAGCTTGTGCCATTATCTGCAGTCTATTGTTCGCCGGCTCGCCGGTGAGGAAGTTGTCGTCTACTTTCTCATCGCTCATCTGTTTCAATATGACGCATAACAGTTCGTGCTTTAGCGGTGTTTTGTTGTACTTAGTTGCGAGACGTGTGAACTCTTGGACTGCTTCGTGGAGGTTACCACTGGAATAATTAATGATAATTAATTAATCCCTTTTGAACTGAACACGTTTTTAAATTTGCTTCTATAGTGGGATTATAGAAAACTGATGATAACAAAACAAGTACGATTTAGTGTTGCAGCTATTCTGTTCAAAATCATAAAACAAGTAGGTACACTAAAATAACATAACATAATATATTCGAAAAGCTATATATATATATATATCATCTACATCCACAATGTAATTACACCATTCGATAGCTAAAGGATCAAAGAATTCGTTACGTGGTACAAATCCGAAGTATGTACCTACTTCTTGGTGTTTAAATTTTTTTTATGATGAAATACGCCCAAATAAAATAATACCCGTTACGTACAGTAGGTACACAGCCGTGTCCACGACACCGATTTTTTTTAAAATAATATATTTGCGTTCGACTGCATCCTGTCTGACGCTTAGCAGCTATGTAATATTGGATTGAATTAATCCTTTTCTGACAAGTATTAGAAAAATTTTGTATGGAAAATCTGTTTTTTTTTTTAAATAGAGATGATAGCTGTGGGTAGCTATCAAACCATCTTCAACCACACCGTCGCTTAATATCTTTTTTTTAAATGTAAAAGTAATGAAACGAACGGCACGTCCTGTCCACGACCATTGCAGCGAGACACATAACTTTTAATAACAAAACAAAGTCTAGATCATCGCTGCTTTGGCGTTCATCACTTTAAGACATTAGATGGTTAGTCTCAACAGCCCTGTAATTTCGCTAGCTGCAGTACCCTTCAAATCGGAACACAGTAATGTTTACACACTACTGCTTGGCGGCAGAATATCTGGTAATATGCGATGGTACCTACCTAGACAACCTCCTGCTAAGGAGACCAAATAATCACCAGGTGAGCTGTCGTCAAACTCCTAGCCTGAATTTATTACATATTTTATTTTACAAAAGTGTGTAGCAAGTTATACTCACTGGTTTAAATGTACGCGCACCAAAGGTCCCAGTATAGCGTTACTCGGCTTGCAATACCGCAGGTTAACTAGCAGTTCCAGCATCTTTCTGGTATCGCTGTGATGGCCTTTAGAGGCGGTCTCGTCTAGCAACCGCCAGCAGTTCATAGTTATACCGCGCCCACCTACCACATGCCTAAAAACACAAATGTTTTTATTGTATCAAGTACTTTTTTTATGAGTGAAAAGCTAGATAACAGACGTGGATGGGCGTCCTTCTCAGTGTTCATCTTCCGTGGATATTCTGGCCAGTTTAAACTCCTTGGCCTAGCGTGCAACTGTAGAATATGGAGGAGCAGTCCCCCAATGTTTCCACCAAGTCATTGTGTATGTCTTTGGTAGGAATTTTTTCAAACAGAGGTGTTTGATGACAGCTCTAATTTCGTTCTTATCCATTTTTACCCACGCCGGAATATAGACGGTATATGCGTTTGGGGTCAGAGGATGTTTATTTGTGCAAAACCATGTTGCCATTTTTCTCTGAGACTACTAGTCCGATTATGTGATGTTATCTCTTCGACGGTTAGTCTTCAAATGAAAGTAACGACTGAGAATCGTGGTCTACTTATAATATGATTTTAAAAACTTTTTGGATTTTTACGTTGACTGAAATTCTAATTATCGTTACTTTTGGATCACCCTGGTGTAAGTCCAGGTTTGACACCAACTTAACTCATCAGATAAATGACGATGCGGTCGAAGATGATAAACATATCGAGCTAGGAATGGGAACAGAACACGTCGACCCCAGCGGTCATCGGTTCTGCGACAGATATATCCAGCTCATTGCCACTTTAGCTATGATACACTGAGCTGCGTCTGTTACTTTAGCTCTCTGGCGAATTACTTCCTTTCGGTTACGATCACTTAGAGGAATGCCAAGCAACTTTGAACTTATGGATCATTCCCGCTGTGAGTGTCCACGTTTCGGCTCTGTAGGTTATAACAAATAGAACGCACTGATTGATGTAAAATAAATTCTTACCTCTTCTTCGACTGTTCATTGATCAGTTCGAAAGCCTTATTAATCTGTCCGCGGTGCACCATCAGCGTAGCGAAATCTATAACTTTAAATTCGTCTAGAGTGAAGTTGGGCGAACTCTTGTTCAGGTCAGCGAGACATATATCTGCAAGTTCTAATTCGCCCAACTTCACGTTGAGGTCGAATATAGCGGCTTTCATACCAGCTGAGAGGAATACCTGCAACCAAAGACCTTAAAAAGTAAGAATTTTAATATTAATAGGTACCTATCATTGGAAAATTTACATCCGTGTAATATCCATAGTTTTGTATCCATCCTAAATAAATATCCTAGGAAGATTCATATAGCGCCATCTAGCCCCAAACCAAGTAAAACTTGTACTGTCGGAACCAGATAACCGAAAAATAACTAAATCCTGTTTGACCGCATGCTTCCTAAAACTCCGCCACAACGCACCAGTGAAGACAGAAGATTAACTTTTTTAGTGCTATGCGCTAGATGACGCCACTCTCTGAGAGTGTGCTTCGAATTACGACCGTTTTACATTCGCCACTTTGTAATAGTGAAGCATCAAACCAATAGATGGCGCTCATTTTGATGTAACTTTTAAGTTTCTTTGCGATGACATCTCATGGCTTATAGTGATAGACCCTTACACATCTTAAAACAAAAAATTCCGAAATCAAAAAGATGATGTGCCACTTACTCCCTCTGTTTGACATTTCTTAGCGATCTCCCTTGCAGCTGCTAAATTTCCATCCTTACAATACTGCTGTAAAAGTTTTCTGAGAACGCCTCGCGTATTCATGCCCTTAGCTTCCAACTCGCTGAGGTGGGCTTTCAAAGATTCTTCATTCATTAGTTTCTGTGGAAAATATTGATAACCTTTAATCCAGCAAAGGTTTTTCTTTACTAGTGATTTGACATCAGGTAAGCTGTGGTAAAACACCTAGCCTGTCATTTTTTTTTTATAGTTGACAGGCTAGTTGTTTGACCACAGCTCACCTGATGTTAGGTGAAGGTGTGGTCGAAGATGGTAAAGCTCACCTAGCCTGGAATGGAAATGTCATGTATATAAAAATAAACTAGTAGTTTAAAAACCTAAAACTTTTGTAGCGATGATCGCTCAGTGGTTAGCGCGGTAGGTTCGCATGCCGAAGGGCGTGGGTTCAAACCCCAACAATGAGCTTGAGCTGCCGGTGAAAGAAAACATCGTGAGGAAACCATAGCATGGTGGTAGGGTACTTTCTAGTACTCGGCTGGCTAGCTACCACCCAAAATGAAAATCTGTCGCCAAGAATCAAACAGTGTGTTCCGGCAGCCTCACTTGAGAGCCAGTTCCATTCCAGGCTAGGTGTGCTTTACCATCTTCGACCACACCTTCACTTAACATCAGGTCAGCTGTGGTCAAACACCTAGCCTGTCAACCATAAAAAAAAAACTATGCTACCAGGTAACAGCCATATTTCACTATTTTCGACTCGAGAAGAATTTTAGTAAGTTTACTTTTGAATATTAAAAAAAAAACATTATTTAAATGGATCACTTATTTAAGTAAAAGTAAACACGTAACTTAGACCGAGGTGATATTGCAAAACGTGGTTTTCTTGACCTGCTAAGAGTAAATATGAAATAATTAAACATGCACCATCATGCATAACCGCTATATTTTTCTTTTGCTCATTGAGACTCATAAAAAGTTGAGTTGAAAAAAGTCCAACGTTGAAAGTTTTAAGGTTAAGTTAAAAAACAACTCACTGGATGTGGCATTTGCTGCACGAATAAGTCTCCATCATCAACGCGGCTTTCTGAAGTGATATGTATCATACTGTTCCGGAACATTTCGGAGGTTTCCTTACTATATTTCTCGGGTAAATGCGACATGCAATAGTCAGCGGCTTGCGTTGAGATCCTCAGCTTTGTTTTTAATAGAGTCTGAAAAAGAACAGCACATCATGTCAGTAAAGGACTCAAAGCCAAACGAAGCTGTTTGATTTCACAACCGTTGTGCGAATGTGGAACAAGCTACTCGAATATGTTTTCTCATAGCTAATATTATATGGAATGGAGACTCTATAGCGAAACTAATATCACATTCATGCATGTCAGTGCAGTGAGTACTACACATAAACAAGTGTCTTCCCCTTAATAGAGTCAGTAAGAAAAGTGTTAAGGTGGTTTGATTTCCATACAAATAAATTTTTCCATTTATGGACAAATGGAGCATAATTTTACAGTGAAATCACAGCTACTGGCATTTATTTATTTTGGTTTTTGAATAAAACATTCAAGCAATTGTGATTTACCGCAAATGAAGACAATACAGTAGATTTTATTAGCATAATCTACTGTATTATTCAAAATAATAAATTCTTTATTTAATTAATAAATGGCTATATTTATTGGCAACAAAATCATAATAATTAATTAATATTTGTACATTTTATTACCTTGATTATTTCCATAATATCTGTCAAATCTTCTTTTATCTTTTTATTCTGCATGAAGCCACATAGAAACCTTCCCACCCAGTCTTTGCTTTGGTCTGATGCCTTCTTAGAGATGTCCTCTAAAATGTAAACTGTGGACTTCATGTCTGAGCTAATAAGGTAACCTTTTACTAAAGGCTTTAGTAACTTCTCCGCATCTACTTTGCCCTGAAATAGTTCACCTGAAAATTTAAGAGAATCCATGTAGGTACATAATTATGTAACAAAATACATATCAAGCTAAATTATGAAAAAAAGTATAATAAATATCTTCAACAAAACAAAATAACTTAAAATAATAACTACTCTAAAAGACCGCTATCAATGGGAATAGTTCCCAAAACGCTGGCCCCATTGCCGCGTTGTATGGCAATACTCAAACGCTGAGCAAAATAAAGGCCAGCGTTTTGTTAAATACATATAAATTAAATAGGTTGTTAGCTCATTTCATAAAATTGTCAATTAACATTGCGCCATTATTTCTACAGATCCTACTGTTGAATAGATCAGTTTACGCCCCCGTAGCGCCACTCGCATCGTGTCGCCTTGTCGATGGTCTTCGCTCACATAACAAAATGGGCAAAACAATATGAAAATATTCCTTCAAATATAAAAATAACCTATACGATTTCGTAAAACATTCCACCCATCTCGCTGGAGATACAATGCCAGCGGCCCAGAGCTTCGCTACAACACTTCATTTTTTTAACAGGCTAGGTATTTGACTTTATCTCACCTCAAGTGATGGTGTGGTCGAAGATGGTAAAGCACACAAAGCTTGGAATGGAACTGGCTCTCAAGTGAGGCTGCCGGATACACACACTCTTAGATGCTTGGCGGCAGATTTTCACCTTGAGGGTGGTAGCTAGCCAGCAGAGTACTAGAAAGTACCCCACCACCATGCTATGGTTACCTCACAATGTTTTCCTTCACCGGCAGCTCGAGCTCATTGTTGTGGTTTGAACACACGCCCTTCGGCATGCGAACCGACCGCGCTAACCACTAAGTTATCATCGCTACAACGCTCATGAAGCTGGGTTGGCTCGGGTAGACGCTGGACTCCACAAGCAGAACGTAATTACAGGACTTATCGCCCAAACTTAGAATAAGAATGATAATAACCAGACAACACTAATACTCACAAATCTCACTGGCCGCTCTAACTTGCCCTGTATTGAGCAATGTCTCTGTCATCGGAGTGAGAACTGCACTGGCTGACAGACCGGAATCCACAAACTTCTTCATAAGATTCTGAGGCGACGTGAAGCTTACGTAGGGAAGTACGTAGTCCATAATAGTTTCGTAATCAGGGATCACCTGCAGCTGTACCATTGATGTGAGTGTATTCATTATCCCTAGAAATATAGTTTTACGTTGAAATTTTAGGAAGGGATGCAGAAAAATCTTTTTTTTTTAAATATATATATAAAAATATATAAATATATATCATAGGACGTTACACACAGCGCTATCTGACCCCAAACTAAGCAGAGCTTGTGCTATGGAAGACAGATAACTGATAGAATACTTAAATACTTTTTTTTTTTTTGTAAATACATACTTATAATACATACAGTACACCCAGACACAGAACAAACATCGATGTTAGTCACACAAATGTTAGTCCTGAGTGGGAATCGAACCCACGCCCTTCAGCTCTCGAAGCAGACACACTACCAATGAACCAACAGGGCTGTCAAAAACAGAACTTTGTACAGTAAAACAAAGTTCAAGGCATCACTGTACACAGTCTCAACAGTCCAGTAATTTCGCTAGCTGCAGTACCTTTCAAACCGGAACACAGTAATGTTTACACACTACTGCTTGGCGGCAGAATATCTGCTACTGCTGTGGAACCTACCTAGACGACCTCCTACTAAGGAGATCTACCACCTGAGCTTTTTAAATTTTTAATTTATACTTTTTTATTATCAATAGACAGATAAGTCAACACTTTAAAAAATTAAATACATCTCACCTTTCTCGCCATACGTTTTCGAGCTATTTACAAATATGGGCCAGAAGAAATGCGGCCGTAAAGCCATGCCCAATTGTTGCATTCTGGTAAACATGTCGAGTGCTAAAGGTATCTTGCCAAGTTGCAATGCCGCTTCTGAAGCGTTTTGTATGGCTATAGAATTACGCCCGGAGGACATTAGCTCTTGTGTTACTAGGAATATCACGCTAGACGGCTGAAATAAGGCGAATTGAAGCATTACGAGATTTTTTTTTCTTTTGTTTTGGCGTTGCGTTTTTAGCATTTGCCAGTGTCAAGTATTTATATATTTTCAAGTTTCAAAAGTTATATAAGTGTCTTCGTAGTTATAGTAAAAGTCCAGTTTTGATCAAGTAGGTACAGTCCGTGTCAGTCAAGTCCAGTCATGCTTTAGTAAAGTAGCGGTCACTTTACTATAAAGCTTCGATGGAGTTTTGGAAACAACACAAAAAGTCATGTTTCACTACATTATATCGTTTTCCCACACTCGCGCTTGTGATTTTTGAACTTTTTGAACTTGTGACTTTATGAATAAAACACCACCATTTTCATGCATAAACACTCGACAAAACACTAGTTTTGGAAAAAAATACAACGGAACGACACGACTCTTCCCGCGTTCCCGCCAAAACTCCATTAAGAGATTTATGAATAAGGATCATTGGGATACAAGTATAACGTGTGAACTCTGTTCACTTGATGAAAGTGTCTTGAAAAGAATACAGTCTTTGTGAAAATAGAAAAAAAAAATATTCTAAACCATATCCCTAAACAATATGTGCCTATATACACACATGGTTATTATCTATAAGTAGCAAGTCGACCATAAAAAACAATATTTATAAATATAACATATACACAGAAATATAAGCTTGGAGTGTACTAAGCCAAATTAAACTATGCTCATAATTATAAAAAACTTACAAAGAACACAACTCGTAAAATCACTTAAAAAAACAGCTGTTCTATAGATAAAAGTTTATTGACCCTAATTAAATGTATGGGGCAGCTGATTTTTCTTTACGACTTTAGAATTATGCCTATAGTACAAATTGTTGACTAAGATGATCCTTGTTTTGATTTAGACAAAAGTAATACCATTTTGCAAAGAGAGAGATATAGGTACAAAAGTGTTCTAAAACAAGACATTTTACGTGGGTTACTAACTTTCTTTGCTATGCCTTAAATTGAAATAATAAATGAATAGTGAGTATAGGTCTCTTCCATGCACTATATTTCCCAGTCTAGTCAAAAAAACAATTAAAAAACACAAAATTACCATAGAAGCCTTCACACAGTCCCTGACCAAGCTCCGTCCATGCAAACCTTGGTCATCATTAGGTCCGAAAGAAGGTAACGGCAGGCATTTGTATATCTCTAACGCTGCTATTGGGTGGTTTTGAAAGACCAACAGTGTGGCCACACTTTGCATGTATGGCGAGATTGAAGGGCAGTCAAGTGTTTCACGTGGAAGGAATTTTAGGACCTGGAATCACAAGTGTCAAACATTAGTATCTGATCATTTTCAGCATAGATAACATTCGATATTAATTACATTGAAATTGCGTCATTTCAAAGTAACATTCATATAAAATATCTTTTGGAATTTTGGCGAGAACGCGGAAAAGATGTCGCTGCATTGTATTATTTTCCAAAACTTATGTTTTTCCGAATGTTTATGTTTAACAATAGTAAAACTTTATTCATAGTGTGTGAATGTATGATAATAATAATACACAAGCAATTTACATTTACAGCTGCAGCTGAAATAAAAAAAAAAAGTGAATTATAAGATTAAAATGAATCATTTGATACTACCTTAAATGTACAATTTCAAACATTAATAGATTACATACTTACATCAGGAATATACTGGTAAAGACTCATAGATGCTAGGGTTTTGACAATTTCCATGATATGTTGTTCAGTCCACTGCAGCCCACTTTTATCTGCTTTGCGCATTTCATCTAACATTGAGTCCATTTGTTTGTTCCATGCCAATGCTCGAATTTTAGCAGTACATGTGTCTACTGTGTATTCAATGTTCAGGGATTTCATCATTGATAATACTTCATTTATGTTCTGTAAATTTCTGCAAAATATAAACAATAGTACCAAATCAAATAATTTATTGACCAAGATTAAGAATAAACATTATAGACCTTAATTTTGAGGATTTAAGGTGTATCAGTACATATTTATTATTATGTACAAGCAATAGTCAAAACAAGTGACAAATTTAATTTTGCAACTAAAAAACTTTTTTAACCATTCTCCTAAATTACTTATTGGATCAAAGCTCTAAACTACATAAATAACCTTTTTTAGTAAGTCATTTTTTTTTCTTACATGTAGGTTAAGTGAAGATGTGGTCTACGGTGAAGCACACTCGCCTAGAAGAAACCGAGTCACTCGCGACTTGATACATTATAGGTTGCAAAAGTTTATAGATAAATGACAGGGAATCACTGATGATTAAGTTTTTCTTACCCAGCTTTCCCTTGGCCTAGGACCAATGAGTTGAAAATGCTCTCGGTAGCAGGAATATTCTGTGCTTTCATATTTGCTATCACTTCAGTTGCTTGATTTAAATCTCCTGTCTGAAAATAAGAATCAATAATTATTTTTTTTTACAATGAGAGACTGGATCAAATGTTTCATAATGAGCATTATTCAAGTCTATAACAGTTGATAGCAGACAAGCTTTCTATTGGCTGACGACCTGACAACCAACTTGACGGATCAATGTAATCAGATCATCAAGTGACATAAAATAAATACTTAAAATGCATGCATGATGATGATGATGACGACTCTCCTAACTGACATGAGATTCCTTTCAGAAAATGACTACGGTGTTTTTAATATTATATGCTTATAAAAATATTTGACAGTTGAAAATAAACACGTGGTCTCATTTAGTAATCATGTCACAATAATTCATAAAAAATTAAGTTACATTATCTTACCTCTCCAAGTGCTCGCATAATAAGTTCGTAAGTTGTAATGGTGGGCTTGATAGGTGCCATTTGGTTGATAAACGAGCTGACGGTCAGCATTCTGGTATTAGCTATATAAACTCGTAACAACTCATGATAATGTTCCACTTCAAAATTTGTATGAGGCCTGAAAATGGTTGAAATTTCTGCATTTACAAAGTTGTTTAATTTAAGGTTTTCGGGACTTTTATTTTAATTTTATTTCATTTAACTTCCATAGGACATACTCATACAGACATAGGGATCAGCCTTTAGCAGAGTTTTATTTATAATTTTCATGGAAGAGTTACGCTCACTATTTGTATTTTCTAAGTATTCCAAAAATGTATTTATTTTGTTACATAATATGTACCTAGTTTTGGTTAGAGCTTTACCAGCAGTTGAAAAATTTAAACTCACTTTTATGTGTAAGAAACTCTGAACTATACATTTTAAATTCCATTCATTTTCAAAAATTTACTTATATACTCAATTTGTTAATCATAGGTAGTTTTATTGCAAAAATTTTATTAATATTAATACTAGGATGAAAAGTAGCTAATTACCTAGCGGTATGAAATATAATTTACAACCTATTCTTATGCCTAGCAAATATACATTTAAAAAATCATAAAAATTGATCAAGATGTTTCAGAGGAGTGTCCACAAACACTGACTCTTTATATACATAATGTTATATATCCTTGTAGATGAAAAAACTTAAATAAAAGTGCAATTGCGCAACACATTGCGCTTACATTAATGAAAAAAGATGATTAAGAGGCTAATTGAACAAAATAATTTGTTCAATTAACCTCTTAATCATGAGCAAAATGAACAAGAAAAGAACATATATACATGCATATACATGCTTTTACCATTATTACCCAGATAAGATTAAAAACTTAATTTAGAATAGTTTACTCCTAATTAATTTAAAAATGTTTCAATACAAAACAGATGACACTTATGGTAGTCTACAGAATATCAGATTGAGATGGCCATTTAGTACACATTTCATGTTTTAAAGTTATTTTCTAGGCTAGGTAGGTACTTATATTTTTTTAATCATTATTGATTTTTTAGTCTTAAATTGACAATTTTAATTGACAGTAGTAACTAAAGTTGTTCAAGGTAAATCACTGATGGTTAAGCGTGAGACCTCAACACATCTTGGATGTAAACGTAATTAAACACTCTCCTGATGGTAGGAGACTATTAAAACAGTATCCAGAACTTTGAGTAGTAAAACTAAAACCAAGGAATCACTGCATCTCATGAAAAAAATTAAAATAAAATACTGACTTTATTGCGTTCCAAACACTTTCAATAAGGTTCATTCTGGTCGCCGGCGACTCATCAGGAAGTAACTCAGTACAGCATCGAATCAACAGAAGACCTTGTTTCTTAGTCGAAAAGTTTAATTCCTTCACTTTGGCTATGACTCTCTGTAAATCATTCTTGTATACTCTGTTTTTCTGATGGATGTCAGATGACAAACCCGCTATGAATTTTTCTAAGAGGTCTTCATTGGATGTGCTGCTTGGAAAGTGATTTATAGATTTACGTTTTTGAGCTTCCATAGCTTTTGGAATAGTGTTCCGTAGATTCTTGGATTTTTTATCGATAGCGTAAAAGGGTATGGTGGAGAATATTGGCCTGAAAATCCATATAAGTATGATAAAAATGTGCATATCGCTCTAGCATAATAAATAGAAACCCTTAGGTTTAAGTATTACATACTAACCTAAGCGGCTGAATATAGCACTGACATAAAGGTAAGGCATATTTTGTATTTACTGGAAGCTTTTTGTAGCAAAGTCTTGCAGAACTAGTAATTTTTATACTTTGGCGACTGAACATTGTATTCAGCCTAAAATAAACTTATCAATACTACAAGTTTTTGAAAATTTTATCCCACCCCGTCTAAAAGCAAGAATTTGTTTTTGTATGTAATTCTTCTTCTTCTTTGATTTTGGCGTCACAGTTTGTGCATTTGCCATTGTCAAGTGTTTTGCTATTTTCTTCTTCTTTGATTTTGACGTCGCATTTTGAACATTTGCCAGTGTCACGTATTTTATATTTCCAAGTGTTCTACGTTACAAGTTGCCTTGTAACTATAGTTATAGTCGAAGTTCAGTCCTGGTTAAGCCTCGGTATATATTGTTCTTTGCTGGTTAAGTACAGTCTGTGTCAGTCAAGTCCAGTCATGTTCTAGTAAACTAGTAGTGACTTTATTATTCTTTATTCGTTGGAGTTTTGGAAGCAATACGAAAAATCATGTTTCACCACATAAACCTCATTTTCCTACACTTGTGCTTCTAATTCGGCACTTTATGAATAAAACACCACCATTTCTGCTCTTAAACACAAGTTTTCGAAAAAAATACAACAGTGTGATTCTTTCCGCGTTCCCGCCAACACTCCAATAAAACCATCAATCAGCTTGCAATCCTTGTCATTATGTCATATCTAATTTGTGGGATTGTTTTGATGAAAGAAGAAATATAAGACATCGAGAAGTTATATTAGCATGAGTTATTTAACGAAATTTGAAAATATAAAACACTTGACACTGGCAAATGCTCAAAATGCGACGAAATGATTTTTTTCTTCTTTGATTTTGGCATCTCAATTTGTGCTTTTACATTTACATTCATACATTTCGATATTTTGAAATAAATCATGAGAAATAAGTGTAAGTCAATGTCATAGGAAGTCAAGATCTTCAACCCGGTCATGCTCTAGTAAAGTAGTGGTACAAGCTGCGACGAAGTTTATAAAGCAACATGAAAAGTTAAATTTCATCACATGCACGCACGTAACGGCATGTTATAAATAAAACACAATAATTATACTAATTTGTCTGCTATTAAAAACTCACTGCCAACGTTAATTTAACTTTTTGACTCGTTTAAATAATATTAATTAATAATTTCAATATGTATTTGAGCTTTATGAGGTCTTCTGCTAAGGCATTCCATTAACTTAAGGATTTATTTTAATTAATACTTAATTTGAATATTCAAAATATTGATATACATTTAAGTGTCCTGACACATGACCGGTATCAACATTGATTTATTTTGTTATGTGATTTATTACACTTGATTTACCATCAAATAATTAAAAATGTCGAAATACGTTCAGTATTTCGACTAGCAAAATACACAAAGTGCAATATCAAAAACAAATTAAAAAAAAATCAAGCACGTAACCAACGGTCTGTCAAACTAAACTTCAAAACCGCGTTGTCAATCAAACAAAATCGTGATTCGTGGATGTGTTTTGTGTTGTGTGAATGTAGAGAATTTATGCTTTTTTAACGTTGTCATGTGGTAAGTTTTACTTGAAAACTGTTTGTGAGTTCAGTGTACTAATAATATTAATGTATACGCATCATAAAATTGAATGTGAGATTCGCGACTCCGCCGTTATTTGACCGCCATCGCCCTAGCTAGCTTGCTGTCGCGGCTCCGCCTTTCTTCCAAAACGTGACAGGTAGGTACCAACAACTTTTAAATTCTTGAAAACTCTTAATAATTTGCTGTTGTATGTGCTAGGGATCGTGTAATTTAATTTGATGACCTAACCTTGTCTGCCTGTAAAATGCCATCCAGTTTTTTCCTACCGACTTCCCGCCGATGAATCATATTATTACAAACCGAAGTAAGTTTTGTAGGTATTAATTTAAAAAACTCGGGCTTGCGTGCTTTATTTTTAAAATTTACAAATATGTACGTACAAGCATAACTGAAGAAATGCAGGTAATTACTTAAACATTTTTTAAAGATTTTGTAGGTTACAGGTAAATACAAAATTAAATACATCCGACAGAATATGATTGTATTCAGCTTCTATTTAGGAAAAAAAGAAATCTAACTTCTTTGATAAAGTAAATATCAAGCATTTACTGGTATGGCAGATGTTTATAAGTGGCTAGGACACTTACCATCAGTTATTACTTGTTTGCCACTATTATGTGTATATTTTTATAAATCTAAAAAGTTCAAAGTTAAAAAGAAAAGATTTAGAATCACATTCAACAACATAGCATGGATAAATAATAGATCCTTTAACATCAAGGATTATGCAAATATTAAAATGAATCTATGTTATATCTCCAATCTGGTAACAAAGATTTTGATGTGTACATTTTTTTTCACTACAAAATCTAAATCATAGTAGGTAAATAAGATCTGATAAAAAATTGAACAGCATTTTAATACCTAGGCAGTCTTAGTTATAAATTTATTTCTGCAGATTGACTAGTATGTACCTACCTATCACATGTTAACACATTGTTGTATACATACATATATTATATAGGTAGGTACTTATAATATTTACATATTTCATTTGATTTTTTATTTATCTGTCAGCTAATAAATTGTTTATAAAGCCAAAGTCTTAGAGAAACTTTATTATTCTGTTACCTACTGCATTTTTTTAAATTAGTTATTCAAAGAGTTATATAATATATTATTTAATGCTTACACAATTATTTAACACCAGGGGGATTGAGCTCCACTCATTATATGATGTGTGCAAGAACTCAGATAAACTTGTTTTCCCAGATATGAGACCTAACTAGAATGATTTTTTGCCACCAAAAGATCTTAAAGTATATATATATGTATATACATACACACATATATAATATACAAATACTGCCTATTTAATAGTATTTGATTATTCTGATCACATGGAATAGTCTGTCATTAAAACTATTAAAGTGATGTGAAGTAATAAACTAAGTTTTATTGCAGTTTAATGAGTCATATAGGTTTTTAATATGTCTTATCAAAGTAGGGTGTGAAAATGATAAGTTTATAAATACTTTGCGTACAGTTACATTTAATTAGTCTTTGAAACTTGAAAGTATCCAGCATAATTAAACAATTGTTTATGAATAAGAACACTTCTTTACAATTAAGTCAGAAAATATGCAGTCAGATAAGAAGTGGATTAAGGGTATTTGTATTATTAGCTTAGAGGTTGAGAAGAGATCCTGTTCTTAGGTGGATACTCATAGCAGGATGTGGTAAGCTGTACATAAGCTATGTATGAATAAGCCGGGGTGGTCTTCAATTTCATCTGTCTATGCCACAACAATCACTTATCTTGCAATGTTTCATGTAATTTGTGCAGTTTCTATCAATACTATATTGACATATTATTCATACATATTTATCACATCAATCACATACAATATATCATAGAAATACTAAGTACTAAGACTGCTTCATTTGGGTGCTCAACAAAAAGTGTCATCCTTGCCAAACTTCCTCGCTGATTACAAATTATGCCATCCACTTATTCATTGTCAGGTTGGCATTATTATTGCAATTAGAAGAGCTGAGACACTCTGTTGTCATTTTTAGTCATTTTTCCTGTATTGGAATGGAAATTGTTACATTTGCAATGTCAAAATAATACAAATGATTATTATTGAATAAGATGACATGAAGGTGGTAGAACAGTGTTTTTTTAGTTTTTTGTAAATTGCAGATGTAAGGAATTCAAATCAAGGAATTAGATTGGATAGGAGAGAGAGGCAGTTATTTCAAGCAAGTAGTTTAGTCTCTGAAGCATTCAATGCTCAAATATCAATTAACACATTATATACTTTGTGCAGGGTCAATAGTTAGAATTGACACCACTTAGCCTTTTTCAAGTTTATGAGATCAATGCACTTTGTCCTCATTTTTATTCTAAACAGATTTGTATGAAATTTGGTATGGAAGTAGCTGAGACCCTGGATTAACACATAGGCTACTTTTTATCCCGAAAACATGTAACTGGTAGCACCATGCTAGAATTCATACTTGCGAAAAGGCAGTCCAATAATAACATTTAACATCAACCAATATGATATGTCTAATTTGCATGCAATATACAATGTTAAATTTAAACCAAGTTTTGAATGCTAAAAAATATTATTAGAGACATTGTCAGCATGGAATCTTCTATGAATTAAAGAATAAGTTCTTTATAAGATAGCATTTAGGGGCACTACATATTGTTAATTTATGTAGTGAACATCCCGAAGACAACTTGCACAAATTTATAAATAACAGTCTATACTATAGTGACAAAATATATTGTGGTAAAATGTTTATTATTACTATGTACCACATTTATAGTAAAGAAGACAATTAAAATCAGTTACCGAGGTCATAGCTGATAACCTGATAACAATACACTATATCAGAAGAAGATAATTATGTAGGTCTGTACACAATTATCATAAGTTTCACTATTTCCTTGTGTTAGTAAACATAGAATATTATAATCTGTAACAAATAAATTATGGTCTACATCACACTCTTTGTAAGATAAAACTGATGTAAACAAAAAGTATGAACTGTGATCAGTAGCCAAACATAAAGTTTTGAATAGGTAGCAGTTTTGTGCAGAAACAATTAAAAAAAGTAGGTGTAATGTAATTTTTAAAATATTCTTGCTTATTTACCTCGATGTTTCGACCATTTTGCAATAGCCGTGGTCATTAAAAGAAATTGAAATCTTCTGTGCAAGATGTCATAAATTTGTGTAAAGTTAGATTAAGTAAAGTTTAAAAAAAGATTGGAAATGTAAGCAAATAAAAAATTTGAATTTGGAAATCTTATTAAGTATAAGGACAGTAAAACTTCATCCATAGAATTCCATTTGGTAAAGTAAAGTAAAATTGTCACGCTCACGCTGGAACAGCGTTGTTGTTCGTGAAATTGGAAGATAGTATCCAAACTTACAAAGTAAATATCATTTACTGTAACCTGATATTAAACATGCCACTGGGTTTTGTGGAAAACACAGCTGTATCTGCAAAACAGAGAAATCCCGCGTTCGGTATGGGCGTGTGTATAATTGCCGGGTTGCGTAGGGCTGCCATTGTAGAATATCCACAATTGATAGAATCGTAAGTTAAATACCATTTTTAGTTTTGACTCCACTAACCTACCAGTTAGATAGATAGGACCCAATCGTAGATGGAATGTAAATAATAATAACCTTTTCCCTTAGAACGTTTTTCTCTTTTTGTTACTTATTACGGACGTCCTTTAAAGAAAAGAGACTACCATAGTATCTATAGCTGTTAACTTTATTTTTAAATTTGGAAATGTTTTCGTTTTTGTATCCTATCAGGTGACTTGTCGACTGTCTGAGATTTATGTCTATTTATGATTTATGGACTTGTAACAACCTGGTGATGAATTCTTAACTTTATAATCTTTAAATACAAACTCTTTGGAGCAAACACATACTAGTGCTATTAGATAATTCAAATCAGGGAAGACCTAATCATACGTCCGTAACGACACCGTTTGTCTTTGACGTCATTTTTATGTGACGAGAAATGTTTGTTCTGTCTCCGGGTGTTCGGTATGTACATATACATTTATATAAAAGTATGTATTTACAAAAAAATATATAAAAATATTCTATCAGCAATCTGGTTCCCTTAGTTGGTTTGCTTTGTTTGGCAATGGAGCTGTATGAAATATCTTACGATATTTATTTATTTATTATCTATGATTTCGCGTTGTGCTAACCCTATAATAGATACGTGCCCGCGCGCAGGGTTTAGTTTGTCATGCGCGACGACTGAGAACGGCGGATGGCAACTCGACCACCGCCACTGCTGATGCAAGTAATAAGCGGCATGGCATTACAGCTAAATGGACTGTGAACCATGGAGCGGACTGCGTAAGCAACCGAACACTATATTTTGGTGTCACTTTCATAATTTGTTGAGTATCCTTAGGTATTTACCTGTACATTGAAGTGTCATAAGATAAAATGTTATACAATTATGTTTTGATAAAAATATACTAAACTATCGGACGCCTCCCGGTTTCACCCGCATAGTTCCCGTTCCCGTGGGAATACATGGATAAAAAGTAGCCTATGTCACCCGGGGATAGCGTAGCTTCCTAACGGTGAAAGAATTTTTGAAATCGGTCCACTAGTTTCGGAGCCTATTCAATACAAACAATTAAATCTTTCCTCTTTATTTATAATACCTAGTATAGGTAAATTAAATGCACGCGTCGAGGGTTTCTACTACACAGTAATTATAACAAAATAAAATTTAAAACGTTATTAAGTACTTACCTACTATAAACTCGTAAATATTCATACAAGGTAGATAGATCCTTTCATAAAAGTCTTTGATCATAAAGTCATCCAAATAGATGGCCTCGCCGCAGATTCTAACACCTACCGACTATTACCAAACGTTTTGTGGGTTTCGCTCATAAACTTCAACAAGGGACGGTCATAAAATTACTTCTAGCAAGATCAATATATACCTATTTATAACAACATATATACTACAAGAGAAAAGAAACTGAAGAGTAAAGAAAAATTGGGTTAATATCAATAGTATCAATAGGAATATATGACTTAACTTGATTTTTAGGGTTCCTTAACTCAGAAGGGGAAAAAATCCTTATAAAATCATTTCGTTGCCCGTAAGCCTGTTCGTTGGACCATATAAAAAACAATCGTGTTGACCTAAAATCAAGAAATTTGACAAGACATCCCGACCTGAAAATCATTCATTTTTGTTCATGATTTATCAGACAGTTTTTTTTTGCGAATATTATCTTACATTTGCAGTTGGCGTGACGTATAACTATACTTAATATCTTATATATAGATGTACCTTTGTAAGGTTTTTACTACAACGTTTAGTTTGTGCTTTATAAATGAAAACCAGCGTTTTCGTTGCTCTGTTAGTCTTCCAGTCTATACCTCATAGGATCCGCATAGGAACCCTCGCCGCGTTGGTCGGATTCGCACTTATCTTGTCATTCAATGTCACTTCTTATTTCTAGCCCTTTCCTTCTTGCGATGAGTATGACGTCTACTGTTTCAAAATTAAATTAACTAACAGCCCTGTTGGTTCATTGGTAGTATGTCTGCTCCAAGAGCTGAAGGGCGTGGGTTCGATTCCCACCCAAGATAAACATTTTGTGGTATAAACAAATGTTTGTTCTGTGTTTGGGTGTTCTGTATTTTTTTTTTAGAGGTAGTTTAGAATTAAGTGAATGGCTGCTGCCGAGCTAGGATTAACTCCTGTATTACGGCAGACAGCATATTTTTTATTAGTTATCTGACTTCCATAGTACAAGCTTTGCTTAGTTTGGGGTCAGATGGCGCTGTGTGTAATGTCCTACGACCCTACGATATTTTTTTATTTTATTGCACTTCATGAACCTCTAATAATGTTATTTTTTTGTTGTTATTGCGATCCTAAGTTTAAACAAATTGATGATGTTAATAAATAGCAAAGAATGGGAATTATGCCAACTTTGTATCATCGCAGTTGAAATCTGTAACGTTACATTTTAAACAAGTAAGTAAGTACCTATACATTTTGAAATAAATGTTATATAAAATATTTATTGCGATTGCCTACCAGGTCAGAAAAAAAACAATTTACCGCTCGTAAACAATTTTTAATTAGTAACTTAAAGTTGAGTTTCCCTCTTCATTTCTCCTTTGAGTTACCGGCTACGAAACATAAATTTGATAAATTAAAAAATAAAAATTCATAAATTTACTCGTGCTTCGGTTACTCAACCGGCACTCTCATTGAACTGAGATGACATGACATGATGCTGATGACAGAGTTGCGATTATATTTATGTGGCTGTAATACATATTGTAAATCCTGTTGACTGGTATGCTATGACAAATGTGTTTTGGCTATCAACCATAATAACTTTTTTTTTATGTTCGTCAAACTAGTTATTTGACCACAGCTCACCTGAAGCTAAGTGACGGTGTGATCGAAGATTGTAAACACACATAGCCTGGAATGGAACTGACTCTCAAATGAGACTGCCGGAACACACCGTTAGGTGCTCGGCGGCAGATTTTCAACTTGAGGGTGGTAGCTAGCCAGCCGAGTACCTACTAGAAAGTACCCTACAACTATGCTATGGTATCCTCACGATGTTTTCCTTCATCGGCAGCTCAAGCTCATTGTTGGAGTTTGAATCCACGCCCTTGCGCGTGTGGAGCGACTGCGCTAACCACTGAGCTATCATCGCTACAAAACTTACGTTGAGAAACCTACGATATATAATATGTATGTATTATGATGGTTTGAAAATTGACGGTTACATAAATTACAGTATGCTTACAGTAGGTATAGAATATAGTAAACGCAAACGGCACAGTTTTTTTTTTTAATGGTTGACAGGCTACACAGTGCTACATGTGGTCATTAATCTACTGTTATAATCAAGCAATTGTGATTTGCGGCAAATAAAGACCAAAACAAATGCCAGTAGCTGTGATTTCACTGTAAAATTATGCTTCATTTGTTCATAAATGGCAAAAATTTATTTGTATGGAAATCGAACCACCTTAATAAAACCTAATACTACTTACTATAGTATTATTTTTTTTTTTTTTGTTCATTTCATTTATCTCTCGTTAGTCGATGAGCAACGTTTTTTGCACGGGCGTTTGGCCAAGCAAAAAAACAGATGATTTTTATTGATTAAGGGATAAGAATTTTATATATTATTATTTTTTTTTTTTTTTTTTTAATAATTTTCTGATGTGTTTTTTTATGTAGGTAGGTATATCTTTTGCTTTTTTTGTGTGACATAAATGTAAATGTACATAAGTATGTTTTTATGTCAATAAAATAATTTGAATTTGAATAATTTCGGCTGTACCTGGTAACCTTCATCAAGGATGGGAAAAATAAATGCCAAATAGACAGTTTCCATTAGTTACTTAAAATCATCGAAATCATTTTCACCTAGTCATTTATTCTCTAGGTTTTTATTTACATAATATTAGTTTCTGTCATATCTTCGCATCGATCATGGATAGTTAATACATGTATGTATAAACTGCCTATTGGTGCTTTGCCCTACATCAAAAACACCAATTGATAGAAAAATTAAAAGCTTCTTTCGCCGGAACGCATTTTATAAGCTCAATGACTTTATGAAATCTAATTGGAATGAGCGATCTTTTACATGTGATGTTGACTAATGCAATTCGTAATGTACCTATATCTAAATGTATTATTTAATTAATTAATTGACTCAATATGACATTTACATAATATTTTTTGACATCTTAATTTTTTTTGACTAATAGTATAATTTTAATTTATTTATTTTTAAATTATTATTTAACCAATGTATTGAATTGACTTACCTAGTATAACGAAACTCTGTTATAAGGTGAATAAATAATCTAATCTAATCTGTGTTCTGTATATGTATTATAAGTATGTATTTACAAAAAAAAACAGTATTGATGTATTCTATCAGTTATCTGACTTCCATCACACAAGCTCTGCTTAGTTTGGGGTCAGATGGCGCTGTGTGTATAGTCCTACGATATTTATTAATTATTATTTATTATTTATTTATTAATTGACAGTCCCTCGGTCCCAACCCAAAACCCTTCCAATCAGTTTCCTATCATTGTTTCTCGACCGCGCATCTACATTATTACGCGTACCTTCACCAATACCTTTGACATCTCGGTTCACATCCCGATCTGATCAAAGAGCTTGGCAAATTGCGGACACGGTATTGCGCCCCGCCCAGCTCTTTTCTCTCAGACCCCGCTGCCAGTCCGTCAGTAGCTCAGTAGTGGGTGTCAGTGGCGGAAGCCTCGCGTACTCTCGCGCATTCACTGATACCAGTGTCACAGATAAATCGATAGTTACAGTGAATCAAGTCATACTTTATACATGTGCCAATTGGAAAGAGGTCACAGCGAATTGCTTGCTGTTGTCATGACGTGTTGTGCTATGTGTTGTGTCTGCTATACCTTGGATTTGAAATTGGATACATCTTTCAGCCGTAAGGTACTCAAATGTCACACCCATGCTAATTCTTTCCACAAGAACTTTTCAAATGAAACTTTCCACAATTCTGTTGTGGTCGTGTATGGTAATATTGTAACAAATTGTTAGTCATTCCGTTCACAGGAAGCTATTTGTCATTCCACGAATATAAACTACGGACACGCTTTGTGGTCTAATGGTTCTCGTTGAAGCTTAAATTGTACTCAAAGAAATTGATTCTCTTGTAATCAACTTATCACATATTAAGTAAGTATATAAAACACCATTCTTTGATTGGAAGTGTAATTAGAATTGAAAGTTAGATACTTATTTATCATATTGAAATATTTGAAGTATCACTTAATAATGTCGTTACTCGTCCAGCGAGCTGGTACGCGTACATCGTAACCTTGACATAATTTATTAAATAAGTATGTCGGACTTGACTAAAATGGCTTCACGGTTTGTGACTAATGCAATTTTTTCCCAGACTCGTTATTAACGTATATGGATACCAAACAGCGGTATTATTTGGGTTAGTATTTTTAGCACAATTGAAAGTTGTAAAAAAGTCACTAAGTTCACAATCCTTATCATAAAACGATATCTACTTTGACACCGTGTTTACCAGAGGGCCGGATTTGCATGGATTTTATCAACTTTCCGACGCATTTCAATCTAGCGACTTTTGTGCAAGATACAAAATCATCCGCAAAGGTTGCACAGTTATCGTAAAGCTTTATTATGATTTTACCGCGCATAGAAACCTGATAAATGCGAAAACTGATAAATGGTGTTAAGCAATATTGATTAGTAATTAAGATATTTATCACTGTATGTATTCCGAATAAAATAAGTACATAGTAGCAAAAACATTACACCCCCATCAAATATTGATGATTGATGTTTATAAAATATATAAATAAATAATTTTTTGATCATTGAAAAAACAACATCATATAAAATAAGAATAACTACATGTCAATAAGTAATAGTATCAGAATATAAATGTCCAAAATAAAATCATACATAATAAAATGACAAATTTAGAATCTTAACTAGGTAGGTATGTTAACAGTAGCTACAGCCCTAGAGTACCTAGCTACCAATCTCCTCCATAATCCCGATTTGAATTCTTAGAATAAAGAAAAGGATTCATCTTTTATGCGCACGTTTTCCTTTTGCATAATTTTACCTCTACTTGCTAGTTTTAGTGAAGTAATTTGGCATAACCGAAACACTAATAAATTTGATTTATAGTTCAATTTCCCAGAGGGGTTTCTAGTTATTGCTTTGCTCGATCTCGTCGAGAGTTCGAAAGTAATTTCTTAACGACTCGATTAGATGATGGATATCGTGATCGGCTGTTGAAGTCGCCTCCTTTCATTTTGGAAAAGATTAATTTTGAATTATCTAAAGCAAATTGCATTAATAGTGTAACTAATGTAACACAATAATATTATGATAACTGAAAAAAAAATCTTGATAATGAAAATGTCGTGCAAAATATGAGCTTCCCAGTCTGGGAGGAAGGAATGAATATGTAAACAGAATTTGTTTTACGACATTGACGTGTATTTCAAACTTAAAAATTTAAGAAATTACTGTAAGTAATTATGATTCTTTTTGTCGTGTCATTTTATTATATTGACAATATTTTTTTTGTACTGACATATTTTTATATTGACAATATTTTTTTATATATTGACATGTTTGTATATTTACATACCTTATTTTGTCATTTTTGTTTTTTTTTTATTTATTTATTGATCATAATGATTTTTAAAACACTGATTACTATCATTGTAAAAATCATGTAATGACATACATGTTTGAAATGTTTAATTGATGGTATTGACTTGTAACATTGGTGTTACCAATAAAATATTTGTATTTGTAAACATACTTATTAAAACCTTAAAAATCTAACTCCTACAATAAACACCGTAAACATATCAGCAGCACACGCGCCGTCAATACCTTTCTTATACCATTTAATAGCATTGTTGTCGGCACGTGTCTTCAACCGATTCTTTGTACCATTTCCCATTGTTGCAGGTTATGTGTGCGTGCTGTTAGATAATCAACGACGCGCCGTTTGTCGGAGTCAACGTTGTGGAATGGTTCCGGTGTCTTGGCGGTGTGTTTTTCATGTGAGTAAATGTCTTACGCCTTATGCTGCTTTATCTGCTTCTGCGGCGCTGATTAGTCCGACGTGGGTACTTTGCACTTCTACTATTACCATTGGTTTACATTTCCAAATAGGTATTCCCTTTTACTTAAGAATACATCGTCGCGTCTGTTTGTCTGTCTGTCTTACCTTCAAAGGGTTACCAATTAAAACGTAATACCATAAATTGGTGTAGAAATAAATTTTAATTTTGATTGCCTTTGATAACAGGCATAATACTTTTTTAAATGACAATTCGGTATGTAAAGTTTTTTTTTTGTATTTATTTTATATTTTTTACTGATAGTAAACTTTATTTTATGAAACTAATTTGAATATTTTGGCTTTCTATGCGGTAGTTTAATTCTAATACATTTTCAAACTTTTTATAGTTATGACGTCATAACATTGGCTGAATATGTAAAATATGTGCACCTTTTTTAGGCACTGAAAGAATCCTTATACAGCCAAGGACATGACGTCATTAGAGGTTAATTGAAAGTCAAATTTATTTTATGTATTTTATTAAAATAAACCCCGTCTCATAGTTTAAAGAGTTTTAAACGGAAAAATCATGTACAGGAATGTAATATTTCGAAATGGTTTTGGAATCAGCAAAGTATTTTTTTTCTTTACATACCGAATTGATGGAATGAAGATTATATATTCAGTAGAGAAACAAAACCCAAAAATAATGAAATTTCTTAACAACGCGCACGCAAAAACTGTCAAAGCGATACGATATGATTAGGCCACTGACCTTTCACAAGTGATCGCTTCTCTGTCAGCTGATTTGGTCAACGAATCTGCCAGTAGACCTGATCTGCCAGTAGCGTATCAATTCGTTTAAATATATTAAGATCACATTCTTTTTTATATTTTTTTTAGTTTTATAATACCTATCTAAAATCCAAGGAGGATTATAATGGCATTGTAAGTGTTTCCGCCATGTCCCCTCTGAGAAAATAAGTACGATATTTTATTTGATCGTGTTAGACCAGGAGTCGGCAACCTGTACACATGTAAGCGCCAAAAAGTATAATTTACTAAATTTCCCAATTTTTAAAGAGCCACTAAAAAAATGTTTTTATATTATAGTATTTGCTAATATACTTAATTCTTTTATTTAACACAAACGACTTAATTTAATTATTTTAATTTTTGTGTATGGAACTGGAGAGCCGCAACTTTACATAGAAAGAGCCGCATGCGGCTCGCGAGCCGTAGGTTGCCGAAACGTGTGCTAGACAGTTCTAATTTAAGCACTTCTACCAAAGAAAGTTAACTTGTTAGTATTTATCGTTTATCAATCTAAATTTGTTTTATTTTTTAAATTAATTGTATTTTTTTTAATTTATTTAATATTGCATTGGTTTAATTTTTTTGCCTTTAATTATTTATTATAGCTATTTTATTCGCGGTCGGGTTATAGATTTTTATACTCAATAGCTTGTTTTATCTGTCAAGGTTGCTTCCAATGCACGTGGTCATTAAACTACAAACGTGAATATCACAAGACGAGTTTCATAGCTGATGACGTATTACAGACGTTGCTAATTTGCCGACGTGTTTCACCTGTTGTACCATATCATCTTGATTGCCGTTATCCTAAAATAAATCTGTTATCATCGTACAAGTAACCTTCGCGATTTAAACACATAATTATTGTTATCACCCGGACTTGACGCGTACAAAATACTTTAATATTGTATCAAATTTATTTACCTCGACATTTTAATATGAATATGAAGTTTTGTATGACATTTTCAATAAAAAAAAACATAAGTATTTAACTCATTACTATGAGGCTTTGAGCGAATGTAATATCTATAAATAACTAGAGAACGCCTCGCGGTTTTACCCGCGTAGTTCCCGTTGTCGTGAGTATACAGGGATAAAAAGTACCAAATACCAAGATCAAATTAATTGTATGAAATGAGTTCCAAATGAACTTGAAAATGAAAATTGAAATGGTCAAAATGAAGACGACAAACTACTAACAGCCAAACTGATACTGAATCCATGAAACGACATGTTACATTCCATTATTAAAACATTTATAAATGGCTTATTCATTTAAAAGTCTAGTATACAACTGGTTTCTTGAATTGTACATAGAAATTATTAATTAAAAACTTGAGGGACAAGCTGCGACACAGCTAGACAAATAATTACATTATAATTGTAGTATACATACTTAAACTAGTACCATTTTGAACTTCCAAGACTCCAAGTAGAAGATATAATTAGACACTGCAAACAAACAAAGTCCTCACAACTCCTTACCGAGTGTAAACGATTACGTATATTGCTATATTCCTATTGCTTTAGCATGACATGTGCTCGGGGTGAACAACCTTCGCTGTTGGCGGCCCCTGAAACTCGATGTAAACACCAGCCTTAAACAAGCAGGGTTGACGCTTTCTCCTCAAAATAAACACTTTATAAACACACATGCGAGGCTAAATCAACACCCAGATGTTCATATATTAGATTCACGGCCGTTATTAAGCTGACATGCGTAATTAATCAAACATTGTTCAAATCCCTCTTGTGTGATTCGTGTCCCACTGGCGCCCAATAACAGCTTCATTAATAACGTCATCAAGTGACACCATTTTCCAAAGGTCACTTGATCCATCACTCCTATGAACATACGCTTCGTTGTTGTTTCCGTATCGGCATAAGGAAATGCCTTGCACGTGAAACTTCCTAATTTGTATCTGTGCGAGCGATACTTTATTAGTAGATCGATAACGTATGAACATTGCTGTATTTACAACTTCAAGATGTCACAACAAAGTGGTGCCGTTTCCCGTAGAGCTATTAGTCTTATTTTGGAGCCTATAGTATGATAAGGAAGTTTTGGCAGCATAGTGAAGTTTCATCAGCCTAATAGCTACCAATCTGGTGGTCATGGGCTAGAATCCCACGGCACGAACATCTGTTTTTTCTAAGTTATGTGTATATTACTGATATCTTCAAACGGTGAAGGAAAACACCGTGAGGAAACTTACACATTGAGAGATCTCAAAGTATGGTCTAAGCGACGTCTTACATTATCTATTGACATTTTGACACCTGTACCTACTTAGCAAATAAATACATTTTGATTTTTCTGCCAACCCGCTCTTGGCCAGTGTGGTGGACTGACCGTACCCTTCTCACAGTGATAAGAGAGCCGCGTCCAGCAGTGGGACAGAAAAAAGAGCTGACTCGGTTTCGGAGTACTTATAGGACACGTAAAACGCCTACATTGCATGAGCTTCTTTACATAGTATAAAACAAAGTCGCGCCCCGCCCTCTGTACGCTTAGATCTTTTAAACTACGCAACGGATTTTAATTCGGTTTCCATCAATAGACAGTGATTCAAGAGGATGGTTTATATGTATAATACATGCATATGCACCATATTAGTGACAACATTGCACCCGTGCGAAGCCGGGGCGGGTCGCTAATGCATAATAAAAGCCCACGTCGTCGCCCGTGCCGCCATGCGATACCTCACTTCATTAACTTCAGATGACCTGTCGACGGCTGGGAATGCCGCGATTGTCCTGTCAGCCTTTGTACTGTAAATGGGATTCTAATCGTTGTACCGCTCAATCACGATGCCGTCGACTAATTGCTGTGACAACTATCTGTCACATAACACAAAACTTTAGGATTGTTGAAATGATGGGAGTGCGAGAAAAATGATTTTGATGACTTAATTCCGTGACCTAGACTCCGCAACATAGGTGATGAAGCTGTATTGAATTTTAAACCAGTGTACACGTAGGCTAGTTGTTCGTAATTTGTAACGAAATGGGGTAACGGCCCCTAGCAGTTGTTCAAGTCTGAACTAATTTATGAATTCTTTAATTGCCACTTACTGCTCGATACCTATTACTTACTACTGATTTATTGTTACTTACCACGTTTCACAAATTAAGATTAAAATGCGTATATCGGTAGTAAGTAAATTAAGTATATGTACAGAATATTTATAAAATACCTAATACAATTTTAAAATACCCTTTTGTGCATTAGGTAACTAGCTGAGGACTAGCGAAATAACAGGGCTATTGAGACTAACCATCAATGTCTCAAAGTAATGAGAAATATATTGCTATTTAATAATGAGCGCGAAAACAGCGATGCCTTGCACTAGAATTTTTGTTACTCTAAGCTATGAGCACCGCTGCAATGATCTTAAACTAGGTTTATCTCTTAACATCAGGAAAACGTTTTGTTCGTTTCATAATTCTTACAAAAAAAATGTACATAAATGTCACGGAAATCTAAACCTTACTATGAACACCTCTTAGCGTTTCTCTAACTATATTATTACACGGTGATCGCCGTTTACGAGCAAAGCGTTTCAATACAATTCGCACAGCGAGGTTGTGCTTCTCTTTGCCGGAGTCTTTATGCACCGAAATGTACAATATTTTTGAATCCAGTGAATGGATTCCTTCTAGGTAATCGTGTCCAATCTTAGACGGAACTACTCCTTAACATCAGGCAGGGTGAGTCAAGAGCGAGTCTATTTAAGAGAAAAAAACCTTAATTATCCATTAGAATCATTAGTTCATTGGATGCTCATAAGTAACATCGTCATAGCATAGATCAACAATATGACGAATGTATCCAGAAATAGACCTATTCGTTCAAATTATTCTACCTTGTTGCTATGAGATCTCATACATATATTATGGTTTTGATTGAAGAAATTGGAAAACCGTTTGTCAATTGCTTCATTTAGAAAGAAAGAAAACATTTATTTTGTCACACACATCACTACAACAACAAAAAAACACTACAAATAAAAGATTAGAAAAAAAATATTTAAAATAACAATAATAATATGTAGAAAGTGGTCGCTGTAGTGTCCAGTGCGACAAAAAAGGTTAGTTCTCAGCATTAGTGCTGCCGATTTCTCAGCAGCGCTGGTTTTCAGAACTACCCTTTTGGGACGCACGAGACTGAATAAAATACATACGCGAATATATAATAGAATAAATAAATTATAAATATACAAAAAGTCTAGAAAGTTGCTTGTAAAAGAAAGGATATTACGAAGCTTAATATTTACTGAAATAAGCTTAAGCTCTAACCGTAAAAAAATGGTGAGAGATTGTGAGGCGCATTGTATCTGCTGATACCAATTATATACTACCACATGACAACCAGGACTGCGCTGTCTAGAAGCTAAGATATATTATAGCCCGTTTGTGACAGGCTTCCACGTCTTCCGCTAATTAGTATTCCAAACTAGCACTCTAACCGTTTTGGTCGAAGGTTTAGCATGTCGCCTGAGCTTCGACGGTCATTGAGCTTCTATTTCATATTAATGGTGTTGAGTTCATGTTCGACATCCTTTTTGGTGAAATAATTGCGGTTTATGTAAGTACATAGCGATAAAGCGTACGAATAACTTAAAACTGGGTAAATCATAAAATTTACATTGTAGGCTCGACGCTTAGATGTATTGTTTCGAGTACGATTTTTTTTTTGACGAACGATATGCTCTCCTTATGGTAAGAGATAACACCTGTCCATGACGATTGCCGCGATACACAGAACTTTGAGTAACATAACAAAGTCCAGGGCATCGCTGTTTTGGCGCTCATTACTTTAGAGACCTGCGATGGTTAGTCTCAACAGCCCAGTAATTTCGCTAGCTGCAGTACCTTTCAAACCGGAACACAGTAATGTTTACACACTACTGCTTAGCGGCAGAATATCTGGTACTGTGGTGGTACCTACCCAGACGACTTTCTGCTAAGGAGATCTACCACCAAGTGTAGTTTTTTACCAACCAATTTTGTGTCGCAGTTAAATTGTTCGTTTAAAACCGATGCTGAGATAACTTTCACAAACAAATATTTCAGTAATTTCGTCATACTTTTTGTCCGTGATTCCCAGAATTTCACCTACACAAAAGACCTAATGGCTTATTCAAACATACGTAATCCTGTGAATGAATTAATTGTAGTTAGACAAACGTTGGGACTTAAAATCCCTAACTAAATTACAAATGTAATATACATATATGGCAATGTATCAAACCTATGTGAGTGTAGAAAAACTTACGTATCTATAATGTATTCGCAATATTATAATGCTATAATCTATATTTCATGTTGATGAATGAATCCTAAGTTAGGGTTATATTTCAAAATCAGTTGTTTCACACATTTTACTGTCTGTGAATACTTTGTATTTAACCGAATATGTTTTGTCTAATAATACCTAACTAAGCCGCGTTATCAAACCTCAGGGTTATCATGTTCGACCGGACGTGTTTTATGAATGCGAAAATGATGATAGCAGTGTATTTTGCGTTTACCTATTCCATTGTTAAAAGTATGCGGCTTCAATCGGGCGTCTGATGTAGGTACTCGTAACTTGTACTCTTCACAGAAATATTTCCATTTACTATAGCACAAGTAGGTACGTACTATAGTCAACGTTTGTGTGTTCTTATGTTTTCATTCATCTCTGTACCGGCTGAACGGTTTTGGTTATTTGGTGTAGCGGCAGATTATATCCCGAATTATCACATACCATTAATTTCATTTCATTCAATTTTGTTTTCTGTTATTGGTTGCCTGGAAGAGATCGCTTTTCGCGATAAGGCTACCACTTGTGGCACTAGCTCATAATATTATTTTGTTTTCTGTACAATTTTTGTTTCTTATGTGCACAATAAAGAGTTTATATCTAGGTATTTATCTAAAATCCAACCTATCGCTGACAAAACAATATTTTTAACTTGTTTCGTTTTGGTATTTATACCGAATCCTATATTTAATGCGATGGTTTGCCATCACTTATCGTTATCAAGCGCCCGTATTCAGTGTCGTGTGCCTTGTCCAAGGTTGCGGTAACTGCTATAACGCGGTTATATTCGCTGCCTTTACAATTTTATATGTTTTCATATTTATCTTTGCCCTATATTTTGTATTTGGGGCATGAAAAAATGTTATGGAATACATATATTATAAAACGTATTAGACAAGTAGAGCAGTGATTATCATAAGCATTAGTGTATTTTGACCCTTTGTTTTTTGCAAAAAATTCTATCATTCCGTCAAACACTAATTTTAGTATGGTTTTGAAATTATTGGTAATAAATAACAACAGCTCGGAAAACAATACATGTTAAGTGTGTTCATATTATATATTTAGTTTATTTCCGCTTAACAGTCGTTTTGGTTACCACAGCGATGAGGGTTAAATTTACTATTACGAAGACAATTTAATGAACTTATCCGAAATATTACTTAATATCTCAATCTCGGTCAAGAGCCAAACTAAATGCACACAAAAGTTAAGGGCCAAGTCCTCGACCGTGGGAACTTCTGCTTGAACATCTACATTGATATTTTCCACTCACACAGACGTACATACGTCTGACGTTAGATTTGAATACATTGACGTCACGCTAAAATAGATAAGGAGAGTTAAATTACTATAGCCACGAGCAAGAAGGAGACAGAATGTTTATTCCTATTGCCGGAAGCGGATTTTACATTGATTATCTGTTACATTATGACAGAAGTTTTTTTTTTGTTTTGGCATCGCGTTTTGAATATTTGACAGTGTCAAGTGTTTTATATTTTCAAGTTTCATAAAGCAACCGTGGGAACTTATGATTACATTGATATTTTCGCTCTGGAAACGAATAAATCTACCTTCGGTGTTTCGTACAAATTAAATGTTCATTACGACTTCGTATTCGTATGACGTTTGATGAAAGTCACAGAGAACACGAATGTATTTAGTAATAGTTAGTTGCATCGCGTAGCCTGCGGGCACGTAGCAAGTAGGCAGCAAAGGGTGGGGCGTAGATGGAGAAAACAATGGGGCCGATGGGTTTTTGAGATATTAAATGAAAACCGTTTTAATATCGGGCACCATCTTTATTCACCGTTCAGAACCGACGCCTTCCCATAGACCACACGATTCAACATTTTCCATAGAGTAAGGTGGACCGCACACGGATAAGGCTTACTACATACATTACAATATATTTAACATGGGTTAGCTAGTCTACACTAATAATATTATTATAATCATCGAATTATCGATGAATATAATATTGTAAAGGTTCTGTCATTTTTTGTTTATCTACGTTAGTATTGCATGTACATGAACATGATTATTTTTGCACGGCGCAATGCAGAATATGGCGCTCTTTGAGTTTTTTAATATCCATTTATCCATTTTATACCCATTTACGCAATAGGTATGAGTTATGAAAAACTTCTGGACCCATTTTAAAAAAGTAGTTTAGAGTAATTACTATGAGGCTATATTTATTACTAGAATTTAATTAAAAAATAAATGTCCACCCGTGCGAAGCCGGGACGGGCCACTAGTCACTACATAGTATAAAACAAAGTCGCTATTTTTGTCCGTCTGTTTGTCTGTATGCTTAAATCTTTAAAATTACGCAACGGATTTTGATGCGGTTTTTTGTAATAGGTAGAGTGATTCAAAAGGAAGGTTTTTATGTATAATAACATCTATTAAATAATGGAGAAATACTGTTATTTTCAGGGTTTCTAATGTGGTGTCGTAAATTCTAACATTTCTTGCCGCTTACATTGCGTACGCAGGCTTAACCTTACAGGATTTATAAAAATAATGTACTAAGTATTGTACACCTTGAAAAGGTCTACAGAAAAGTCCGTGATGGTATATGTCTATCTCTTATCGATATCCCACAAAACCATTTTTTGTCATTTACTTTTTACGGCAAATAATAGCTAATTTTCGAAGCGATTTTAAGCACTACAGCATTATTCCTTATTTAATTAAATACTATAAATAGATTGTTGATTTAACATAGATTTATATGGCCTTTTACAGCACATAATTTCTTTGAATATTTTCGAAGATATTACAGATTTAAAAATACATTGCGTAGCGTTTGCGGCGGTACCTATCGGCCGGCAGCCGCCGACCGCAGCGCGACGCGACGCGTTTCTATAAATAGCGCGTCGGAGGCCGCACTTCTCGCTATAATAATTTGAATTTGGAAGCGATTGGACGTGGTTTTCGGAGCTCTCTAGCAAGGATAATAACATGACTATGTAAATATTGACTATCAAAAAGTGATGTGGTGCATCCTATTTTGATAAATAAACATATTGATTTTTTTCGAATTTTGCACCCGTGCGAAGCCGGGGCGGGTCGCTAGTTAATTATAAATACAAACAAAAAGATAATAATTAAACTGCTGAAGCGTGTAGAGGTAACAAACAAACACAGACATTTTCTTTTCCGTCCTTGCTTGTTTCCCATTTTTATAATATTATGTACACAAGATGAATAATAAAAAATAAACAAAAAAGCGTCTGTGCACTAATCACTGATTCACTCCACTAAATTACATAAAAGCGTCAATATCGCGGTAACGTATCATTTACTCAAACTAAAGAGGTAAGACAACAAAATAATACGACCGAGCGCGGTCGGTCGGTATTTAGTTGCACACTAGAAGAATCAAAATACAAAACGGCCGGGAAGCATGCGCGCGGTGCTCGGTACCGCCGCCGCCGCGCGCCCACCTCTTGCGGCCTCTCGCGACATGCTATAGGTACACGTGTCTCGTGACGTCAGATTCGTCAGAGAGATTGATTCTTCGAAGAGAGAGATGGTTTGTAGCGCCTACCAAAATAAAACAGCAACAGACGTAACGCAGAAAAGAGGTTTTCAGCAGGCACTATCAGAAATTTTCATCAAACTATCCGTACTTATCTGCTAATAGAATAAACAAAACGTACAATAAAAGGTCTAAGCCTTAAATGTATCTGCATCAAAGTTAGCATCTATAAAATTGCGCCTTTCCTATAATTTTTTTGATATCAAGATTACGGTTTAAAAATAATTTGGCCATATTCTATTTCATAATTTCAAGAAACGAAAAGCGTTTGAAACTATTTTTTCTCCAAGCATAATAATTCAGGATATGTATTATAGTATTCATTAATTTCAAACTTCCACATGATGTATAACGTCACAAAAAGATTGACAAAAACACATCGATTGCCTTATTTCACAAGACTTGCCCGTTAAAAAAAAAATACCACAAATGTTTGAAATGTCCATAGTTCCAAATAGCGTTTCTACTTTTACGAAATCCTTGAAACAATTTTAATATTTTTTTTTACTAAAAGTTATGTAAACACGGAAAATTACAATTGATAAAGGTCTGAGAATATCGCCATAATGATTGATCGTAAACTGAAACAGAATTAATGTCAGTTTAGCTTTTTATGTAAGTACATGTTTGCAAACATCAGTCAGGTGCGAGAGGAAACAAACATGGTTATTGATAACATTTATTGGGAATATACATACGACACGACACAAATTCCAATAATCTGATTACGTAAGCCGTTGTAGGCTTCACTTTTCCCTGCCACACCTGTACTTACAATATGTATTGTGTATATATACCATCGTAAAATAAGCCACCTAAATATTAATACACTAGCGACCCACCCCGGCTTCGCACGGGTGCAATGTAGATACTAATATGGTGATACGCATGTATTATATGTATCTACATATACACCTTCATCTTGAATCGCATTGTCCAATCCGCATTAAAATCCGTTGCGTAGTTTAAAAGATCTAAGCGTTCAGACGTCAGAGGGAAGCGACTTTGTTTTATACCATGTAGAGATTTTTCCATATTTACAACTGCTTACTTGTTTGTTAGGATATAGAACTTTTTCACATTTTATTCTAAGTCTATGCTTCAAGACTGCTTCCTAGCATTCCACAATGTTGTATATCAAGCTTGACGACTTACTTGGCTCATTTGACCAATTCAGGAATCGAAAACGCTCGAGTGGGCTTACCTACGCATTGGACTACTATTGGTGCTTTATCAAACTGGAACGTATAAAAGATTAAAATATGGTTAACCATTGGAATATTGCGCAAAAATTATGAACATGTTCCATTGCGGGGTGATAAATAAATATCGTGGGACATTTCACACAGCGCCATCTAGCCCCAAACTGTGCAAAGCTTGTACTATCGGAACCAGATAACTGAGACAATACTTACACACTTTTTTTTGTAAATTTATACTTATAATACAAACAGAACACAGAATAAACATTTGTAGATCGTTACATAAATGTTTGGTGGGAATTGAACCCACATAATGAAGCAGATATTTCGCCAAATGAGCTAGTAGGGCAATAGCTTCTGTCCTTCCACTTTACTCGATCCTTTTGAAAATGACTTTCCGATATAAATTGGCTGTCAAAATCCAACTACCCAAGCACTTTTCTTATAAAAATCCGTAGAACACGCGTCGTCAACTTCGCGGAACGGTTATGTAAGTGGCTTCGTGAACGTTATCAGCGAGTGCACTAGTTGACTTCCGGAAGTTTAATCTTCCGCCTTGCAACAACTTAAACCCGTAAATCTTCAAGAAACACAGAAACTGCTAAGTCTGTGTTAATGTTTGCACTATTCTCTCGTACTTTAGATCGTTTTGTGCTGTTGAATTGTAAAAGAGTAGCAATAGGGTTAGATTTTAAATGAATAATTTATTATTAGAGAGCCAAATTCTATACAAATGAAATCATCGTTAAAACTTTGCCTAAGCAATGTCTGAAGCTTAAAAACCATTTCAATTTTTAACATAATCTTGGATATATTTCCACAATTTGCAAAACGTATTGGTATGCTTGGAGAAGTAGATATTATCACTACCTACATATTATAAAACAAAATTCAAAGTACGCCGTGTCTGTCTGTATGTTCGTGATAAACTTAAAAACTACTGAACGAATTATCATGTGAGTTTCACTTATAGATAGAGTGATTCATGAGGAAGGCTTAGGTACCTATATATAATCTGTCAAGGTTTTGTGTAAATGATGATATAAACCCAGGGAAGCGGGCGGGTAGCTGCTAGTAAAAGTATAAATAAAAGTCAAAGCCTGAAACCCTTTTCACTTCGCACAAAAGGTCGATAAAGAGCTTCGAAAGTGCCATTGTCACCGAAAATATCTTTTCTTATTCAAGCCCATAGCTTTCTACAAAAATAGACGCCTTTAAAGTATTATTTTTATATTTAACTTAAAATTTACGTTTAAACACATGACACCTTTTGAACAAAACGATAGAGCAAGAGCCTAAAAGTTATCGTTTAAAATTTCGCTCGCATTTTTGATGCTATCACAGTTTTAGGACTCATGAAACAAGGTTAATTACTTCACATATGTACAAGTATAGGGTAGATGGGAAACGCTACCAAAGACAAAGGCAGGTTATTATTATAGCTAGTATTATACTAGCCGGTACCAGTCGCGTTGCTGCCGCAAAAAAAAAAACAATTGTACTATGCCAATAACATTAGCGCAAGCAATAACTTGACCAAGTCAGAAATCATAAAGGAACATTTATTATTTTATATGTATTAGGTAATATTGACGCAAATCCAAGTAAAGAATTCCAATTCCTAGCAAATATAAAGTAGGTAACTACTTAATACTTTACCTAAAAAAAAATGACATAAGTTATCTGAAAAAAAAAGACGTTAACCTACTACAATCCCTACTTAGTATAACAAAATTGCAAAAACACAACCGCAAAATCGTGAAATCTTGCAAACACCTAAATGCCTCTGATTTACAGATCACTTTCGCAGAGGTCTACAAATAAGTGTCACCCTCCAATATTCTATCCCCTAATCTCTATAAATCGTTTTCAGACAGTTCCGTTGTCCAGGGGGCCGCAAACCAAAGCCATAAAGAACAGTTGTTGGAAGAAACTGGTGTCTGCTTATGTAGCGTAAACCATAACCGATATGATAAAATGATGAGGGGCGTCTTGAATATGTTTGTAAGCAAAATGACGCTACACTAAGAGTTATAAACTAAGAGAAATAGCTTTTAAAATTATGTTACCAAACGAAGCAGATCAGTAAACCGCAAATCGACTTTCTATATTTCTAGTTTCAGCCGCACTATCTCTCCCGCACATTCAGTTACGCTTTGCTTACTAAGAGCCAATCATTTCTTTTTCATGTTGCGACTCGTCTGGCTAAAGCGATAACTCCTTAACTTACCTGCCTTAGCCTTCCTAAGGATTAAGTACATAAATCTCTTCATGACAAGGATTAAACGTGGTCTATATTGTGGCATGACTTGGCATTTCAGTTCTTTGTAAAAAGGGTTGCATTGTGACAAATATTCCTACCTTTTAAGATATAAATCATGACGAAACGATTGGCATTTTTTCGCTGGAGGGCTATTTTATACGCGATAGCAAGGCTTCGTAGTTTCACTTGTTATTTTGCGCTATTCGCATATTTTTGGCGGATAAAAAGTTTTCATGGGAGAATCCACGAAATAGCCAAATTTGACTCAAATCAATCCAGACGTTGCAGGTTAAATAAATAACTAACACTCATACTGTGAATCTTTGACAATTATAATGTTTATACGAATGTTAGTGCGATTTGATTTGGCTCAATCTTACCAAAACATTGCTTAAGAAATTAAAATTACGAGTTCTAGTTAATAATAAAGCCGATGCCGTTGTTGAATTATCTAAATTTATTTAGAACCAGCAACCTGCACCGGCTTCGCACTAGTGCAATGCGGTTACTAATGTGGTCCATATGCATGTATTATACATATAAACCGTCCTCTTTAATCACTCTGTCTATTGATGGAAACCGTATTAAAATCCGTTGCGTAGTTACAAAGGACACGGCGGGAGACGACTTTGTAATGTACTATGTAGAGATGACACAAGGACAATGTACTGAAACTGTATTGAAAAAGACAGCAACGTTGATCTCATTATCTATCTAGTTTACAGAGAACCAAATCTTAAAAACTTACTAACTGGTAATTAATCTCAATGGTTCAACATAGCCTAATGATAAAATTGTTGTTATTAAATATTAAAAAGATATCGAGTCGACATTGCGGCTGGAGTTATCTAGATATCGGTTTTATTTTAATATCGGATGTGGTTATCTTTGTGGCTTCACTCGGGGTAATCTCGCTGGATGTGAAGTCATAATTTATTATGACGGAGGCTCGATGACGTCATAATGTTTGTTGTCTGAGAAAACACCCCTTATACGCGTTAACGGCTTTGGGGCGGCTTATGCATGCTGTTAAAATTGGCATCGAAAATGCATCATGTTTTGTAGATCTAGCCGTAAAAGTTTTTACTGTTATATTCTATTTTAGACTTTTCTTGCCTTTTGGCGACTGCTGATGTTTATATTGATGTTTATAGCCCCTATTCTGTAACTTTTGTCTGTCTCTGTTTGTTTTTGTGCTTGTTACAGAATCAAACGTTTTTTATTTATTTCTTTCTTTCTTTCTATACAATTCTACATAATATTCTGGGATGAATTTAAACATTTGGCTTTGGATTGTTTGTTTGCACAAGTGATTGTCGTTTCCTAAAACTTACAAGGTCCCTTCGGCAACCCTACCAATTACACGCTGAATTTAACTTAGAACACAAGGGTTATATTAACCACATTACGACCACTAAAAGCTTGTTCCCATCCAGCCCACAACAAAGCCAGCGTAAAAATAAACCAAATAACCAACCCGCTCGTATCATGATTCCTTAATTGGACGAGTCTCTCAATTTCCAATGGTGAATAGATTAAAAAGAAAATTGCCCATGTTCATTTCTTTTTTCGAAATGAAAATGTGCATTGTTTTATAAGAATCAGTAGGTAACATAAGTATATTAAAATAGGTGGTTTATGTAACAGGTAATAACAACCTGATTTGTAAATAGACAAATATACACCCTATATACATACAAAAAACATCACTCGCATAGACAGTCGTGTAAAAAATTCGAAAACCCTGATAATGTATTGAGTGCGGTGAGATATCATTACCTATCATTAATTGCAGGTTTAAAAAAATAGGATGTTCACAGGGTTGCCAGACGCCCGATATAATAGAATATATAGAAAAGACTAATTTGTGGTTATCAATGAATTTCTCTGAAGGAAATAGGTGATATGAATATACGACCACAGCCTCAGCTTCGGTACCCTCTGCCTATAGTTAGCCGATTTAAAGGGGATCTTTAGGCGTACGAGAGGTCAGATTATGTAATCTGACTACTCATTTGTTTATTCACTTAATTGAGCCCAAGTAAGACAGCGGCACAGCGTGGCCTGCGCCGTTTTAGAGGGAGAAGAAATGCATCTAACATTTTACGGAGCAATGCCAAAAACTGAGTGATTGTCAGGTACCGGTGCGTTCCTTTGGAGAGCCGGGTGCCCACCGTCTGGCATAAAGGTAAGCCTACCTTTATGAGGGAGGGAGGGAGCTTTAATAGGAACAATCTTCTGTCTGTACCCCAATAGAAATGGCTAGCTTTAGAAGATTTCCTCAACGTTCCAAAAGAAAAGGTAAACTAAATTGTACATTCAACCATATTTATTGACGAAGAGCAACAAAATTAGAATTGCGTTTGTACTTCTTTATCACAAAGTTATATTTAAATAAAACTTGTCTTTAAATAGCCAAAATAAAGTCGGGTCTGGAAAGTTAAACGACTCTTACTAAGCATCCAAAATTACGAGATACTAAAATACGACGGACTTAAAAAAGACAGAAACAGCAAATGACAGAAACTCGACATAAATTAGCTTTATTTGAGCGCCGTTAAGTGCTTTTTTATTTTCTGTTTTAGTTACTACTGACCTTTCAGCTCGATAGTTATTTTATGCTATAGCTTTCCACATTCTCACACGTTTCAAAGCTAGGTGATACCGTGTGATAGATCTTTTCAGTGAACATTTGCTCTTTAACACTCAGCTCAAGTGTCGCCATTTTGTCTGTGCGTTATCTTAGTTTAATTCAGCATCTTATAAGTTACTTAGTGCAATTAATTCGGCAATTTTTCAGCGCTTTAAATTTTACTGCGAACCTGGCTACTGTTGCTTGGGTTTTCGCTTACCGTTCATATTTCACTTATTTGGAGTATTCTAGAATATTTACAAGCCACATAGGTTAATTAAATACTATAGGACTCACCACGCATTTGATTAACGACCTAAACGAGCTTGCCCTGGTAAATGACTTGTGGTTTTGTTTCATGGCTCTTGTTAATTAATGCATGTATTTATAGTTTGTAGCGAAAAATGTACGGTGTTGCTTTAAAGAATACAACATGACTCTCAAGTATAGCTTGATTTAATTAATAAAAAAAAACGGCATTTTAGCTAACTACTAGTTGCGCCCCGCGGTGTTATCGTCTGTTCCCACGTGAACACTACATTTTTTCGGGATAAAAAGTAGCCCATGTTTTAATCCAGAATGTGGGCTACCTTCATACCTAATTTCACAAGACTTGGTCCAGTCGTTTTTAGCGGAAAGAAGTAGCAAACATGCAAACACACTCACAAACTTTCGCCTTTATGATATTACTAGTGACCCGCCCCGGCTTCGCACGGGTGCAAAAATAACGAAGTTTCATATAAATTTCCAATTCCTATTTTGCACACTTACGGGTGAAATTAAAAATCCTTTCTTAGTGCTCACACTAACGTCACCTGAGGAACATTTGTGGAAAATGCCATGCTTCTAGACCCAGCGGTTTCAGCTGTGCTTGATCGATCAGTCAGTGAATCAGTCTGTCAGTTTCTTCTTTTATAGATATCTATAAATAATATAATAAAATATAGATTAGGCGAAAAAGAGGGTTATGATTTTTGTAAATAAATAAATATTGTAGAACATTTAACACAGCGCTATTTAGGTCGAAACAAAACGAAGCGTGTACCTGCTATAAAAACTAGATAGCTGATAGATGATGTACTTAAATATATATTTTTATAAATATATAGGTACTAATAATAAATACAGAACACTCAGACACATAACAAACATGTATCGTTACATAAAAGCTTTTCTAGGGCGGGTTTTTATAAGTACCTACTATCAAATGAGCTAACAGTCAAATCTGAGGCTACAGGTTAATTATCCAAGTTACAAATCCGATGTACAAGTCTGACAGTGTTCCAACAAAAATTGATTTATAATTCGCGAAGGGAGCGGCTTTGTTTCCTAAATTCTACTCCGGCTTGTGAATTTTAAAACTAAAGCGGAACATCTGTCTGTGATTTCTTTGGTTTATTTTCGACATCGCTGTAGTACAATCCTATTTCAGATGTGGGTTAACTCACTTTTCGAACAGATCGGACTTTTTGAATGGTTCGATTGTTTATTCAGTTATGGACGAAAGTGCCATTTTAATGGATCTTGACGTCTTTTGCTGATAATACTCGATCTTGGATCTATAGCGCAATCTTTTTGGATATGTATCACATCTTGTCTTATTCCCAGTAGTTACTTATATCACAGAACAGATAATAATACTACGTATAGAACGGACACTGTTTCCTCCCACCCAATCGGGGTTTCCTCACCCCGCATGCAATTCTGAGCTGTCGAAGAGCTGATTAAAGCATAGGACGCGCCAAACGCACCACGTGATCACGATAATTTTTCCTTTGAAAATGGATATTCCTGTGCTGTTTACGGCTGTTTATCAAGTATACGTGACAAAGATAGGTGTACGATATGGTATACAATTTATAGATTGGTAAGTGTACGTTGTTAATAATGTTATTGATACAGTGACAACCTTAGACTCCACGCATACATTCGCGCGTGTACAAAAACTACAAGTTTGTAGTGTAATAGGTAGTTATAACGAAGCGTTTGTATGGGGATCTGATCGAGTGTCCGAGGTGTGCTTATGTATAATTATATACTAATTGCATCGAATCAACTCTACGATTGGATTTAGTACATGCAACAAGCTATAAATTGAAAAAATAAAACGTTTTCACCATTTCAGGTTCAGTTCATAGTGAAAATAAGGCCGCCACTTGTGGCTATAAGCTCATAAGCTTATTTAATACATTTTACTATTTCTGTTGTGAACAATAAAGTCTATCTATCTAAAAATAGCTCACATTGATGAGTATATCACCTTTCAGTATTACTATACTTCTCCGAAACATCATCTTTATTATTTATTCATGTAGTAGCGATGCGTTAAATCGTAGCCTTGGTTCGTTTTAATTAACTTTGACATTTCCATATTTGTGTCAAATGTTGAGTTAACATTTTGAAAAGCTATTTGTGTTTTCAGTTACTATTGTGCTCCTAATTGGAAAATCAAATCTTTGCTCTGCATTATTTATACACGGCTTAACGATTCAACTCTTGTAACGTTTAATTCGAATAAATTTTTGTTCCTTGTTAATATAAAAAAAAAAAAAAAAAATTATTTAAAAGTAATGTAACGGACGAGATGCTCTCCTGGTAGTAAGAACTTTCTGCTGATTGCTGCTTTGGTGCTCATTACGTTGAGACTTTCGATGGGTAGTCTCTGCCTGTAATTTCTTTAACTGCAGTACTCTTTGAACCGGAACACAGTAATGTTTACATACTACTGCTTAGCAGCAGAATATACTTTGGTGGTACCTACCTAGGTGATCTCCTGCAAAGGAGATCTCATCATCATCATCATCATTTCAGCCGTAGGACGTCCACTGCTGGACATAGGCCTCCCCCATTGACTTCCATAAAGACCGGTTGGAAGCGGCTCGCATCCAGCGCGTTCCTGCGGTCTAAAGGAGATCTAAGTAAACTTAAAGTCTAACCAAGTAAGCGTGTAGTAGATGTTTTTCGGCTATGTCAGCAGAATATTTACATTAGAACATGTTACTTTTCCATTCAACCGTACTATCAAGGTTTGCGATTACAACGTCAAACTAACAAGATAGACTATGCGGTACCGTTACACAGCCGACTACGGCGGTCACGGCCTCTTAATGTATACTTTTTCTTACTAACCTACTAAGGAATCGTGTTAGTGGACAGGTTATAGTCCATGTAAACGTACGATGACCGCATAAATGACTAAATATTAAACTAGTATAGACAATGCTTTCCGATCGAAGTCAAAATCGAATTCAATTTTTCTACAAGTAGATTAAATTAACCTACATTATTTAAGATCAGGATTTGTCACGAACGGTACGCTGTCTTTCCTCTTGATATTGTTTTAATTATTTTATGTAAAAACAAGGCGGTTCCTAAATGTATTTGCAAAGCGAAACGAAGCAATTAAGGAATTCCGTTTTTCTCTCAAAAATGTGTGAATGAAAAATACATTTGGCACAGTTTCGATCGTTATAATTTGAACTGACTAAATGCTCGACTCGTAACATTTATCAGTTGCATTCACCATTTGGCGCCATTTTTCTTCGTTTTCTTTAGTTTTTAAACCGACTAGGGTCGAAAAAACTGCTCCGATTGATGCTGAGATTTACAAGCATTTTATTCGTGAGCTTTGTCCAAAAGATTAATTTTATTGATAAACCACCAAGGCAAATAATAGCTCAAAAAATTTAAGATTGTAGCACATTTTCTGGCTTATGTGGAATGGCTTTAGCACCTTCGGGTTTTCCGCCGAGTTTTAATCTATCTAGCTTCAACTGGAATGGCGTCCTTAAAGGTAGACAATGACTTAGGTAGCGATGATAGCTCAGTTGTTAGCAATGACAATCGACCACACCGTCACTTAACATCAGGTGAGCTGTGGACAAACACCTAGCCTGTCCACCATTTAAAAAAAAACAGGCAATGCCTCGGGTATTGCAGGTGTTCATAAGCGGAGGTGAACACTTACCATCAGGTGGCCCGTCAATCGTTTTCCACTTTTTCACATTAAAAAAAACATTTTTTCATGTCAAATTAAGTCACACCGGAGGCAAAATAGATTTTCTAATACTAAATAGCGAGAACACAGTGTAATTGGCTACTATCCAATAATATCCAATGCCTCAGGGGTGACTTGCCCTGGACAAAATCGATGGCTCATAGAGATAGGGGAGGTTTATTCGGCTTGTAATTAAATGTATTAATGGTAAATTGTTGTGTTATGTGATACATTGTAAACATGAAAGTAAAACTCTTATTATCTAAATGTGATTCATGATTCAATTTCATATTTCTTAATATCCTTTTTCTTTTTTTTTTACTTTATTAGACGTTCCGTTGTAAAATGGGGTTCTAGAGGCATATATAATTCTTTAAAAAAACGTATTTATAAACCATTATGTTTCAAACTTTTTGCCCAACAATTTAATTGAAATTAATAATAATTAATCAACATAACCTTCTGATGATAAGATTCGCGAAACAGAGAAACACGTCTACTTTTAAAATTAAAATCTTTACCAACGTTGCCTGCTTTACCAACGAAATTATAGTAAAACAAACTGTTACCAGCGACTTCGTACGCGTGGAATTTCACAAAAGCTTTGTTTAGTTTGCAGTATAAAAAGTATCCTAGTATTAGTGTACCTACCTAATATTATGATCTGACCTATAAATAATATTTTTTATTGAATGTTCACATCAAATAAAAATTAGAAAGGAATTGAACGGCAGGAAATTTTATAAATCTGTCACCATGTAATTGGGTAGACGAAGGAAATGATGTAGAAATGGTTAACGCCCTAGGCGATGACCTGACGGAAATAGAAGGGTCACCCCATTTTGTCGTGGCACCGCCCTAAGATGAACAGTTCTGGGCTTCGATCTGGATCGATTCCAAAATGATTTCGATAATTGTAAAAATAAATAATTGCACAAACGTTAACACAATCAAATTATAATATTATAGTCTTCGTATAGATAGTTCCCATAGAGTCAATAAAGCACAGGGAGTCTTCATTGTTATAAATTCCTATACTATATAATATATTATATATCCTATACTAAATAAGTAGACTTATTTTGCTTAAGTGAACTGAATTCTTTTTTTTAACTTTTGCATTTGTGAATTCCTTTTTGACATTTATTATTTGTAAACTTTTTTTTTGCACGCCTTGTGAAGGCTGATTATAGAGATGCCTTGTTTATTTTATTTTCTACCTGATATTTCTTTATGCAAATAAAACATTTAAATTTGAATTTGTACCAATATTAAAACCTAACGAATATTTCCAATACTAATTTCGTCTACTAAGGCGTCAAGTGATAGCAATATATTAATAATAATCTGAATTGATATACAAAGATGTATCCATCATTGTCGAATACCACGGCGAGATATGTAAAATTTGAAATCAACGAACGCACTGCTGTACAACATAAACATTCAGGTACAACAACGTATAAATAAGTTGAATTAATGTGAGTTTCTATGAAAGAGAATTGAAGATCACGCGTTCCTGTGATATTGCCGATGCTTCAGGTACAGAATTGTTTAAGTATTCAATTCCGTATCAAGAATTCAACTTGCGCACTTTAGGAAGGCGTAATCGAAACACCTAACTAATATTTCATAAGAGTACACGGATCGGATAAATGTCGGCCCAAAACTTTGTTGATCCTGTTTTTGCCTCGAGTGCCATTAGCAGTTTTCTTTCAATGATTGATTGGATTACGTGGGAGGAAAGAAGCTCGGTGGGAAATTAGTTTTATGTGATATGTTATTAGTAATTGTTTCAACTTATACTAGAAACTAAGGTAATATATACACAATAGGAGATATACAATAAGGTGATTCTTTGGTCGCCGCGAGATAGTTTTTGATCTAGTGGTATTCATGCAACGGTAATCCTACGAAATTAAAAATTGTGTTAACAAAAAAGGCTTTATAAGCATTGTTTATACAAATTGTTATTATTCAATAGCACTTTTGGTAGTCACCTGAAATCGTCCATTCAAGTCGCATTTCCGCCATTTTCCTTTACGAGTATAGTCTTGATAAAAGTTCATTGTTTAAGCATGACCTCTACAGTTACTCTGACATTAGGATGTCCCGGTTTCTATTATTTAATCTGTGTCAGAACTGCCGGAGCCCAAAACCGACCCTATTTAGGGCTCCGTGTTCAGACTGCCTGACATACCCCCGTTTCCACGTTTACGACCGTGTGGCACGCCGTTAAAGCTTTAGGCACTGTGTTTATCGAACAAACGTGAAGAAATGTACGTATATTTTTTGCATAGACTTTTGAAGAATATAATATGGAATAATCAGCTTTCAGAAGATACATTTTACGATTAACGTTTCGAATATTAAGCTTATTTGTAAAAGCCTCGCTAAAGATTTCGTAAAATTTTTGTGTGAACAAAAAAATGTTATGTTGAGGATGGAGATTGGATAAATACGCTTTTTTCGGAATTTTCCGATGCCCATGAACATTTCCGTATTCTATTAAATTTGTGTTTTAAAAGACTGATGATTGGGCCGCGTGGGCTCATAAGTAGCACGGTGACTAGTAGGTATATATTGATAAAAGCTATTTTTAGTTACAAAGCCATGTTTGGAAAAGTGTCGTCCCTTCTTTTTGTCACCGTTCATGTTTCAAATGCCAGTATGATCTTTATTGGGTGGTTATATCGATTAAGTTATTTTTTCACCCGTTCTCTCGAAAACTTAACCTACCTAGTTCGTAACAGTTTTTAATTTATGTTTTTTATCTTACCTATATTATTTTAGTACAAGTAAGTAATACTTTTTCGTGGAAATGTTGTTTTCTGCTGTATATATTGCCTGTATGGTTTAGTACAAGTAGAATTGACCTTTTGTTACGATAAGCACATCGTTATACCTCGCACAGGCGAGTGTGTGTTAATATAATATTCTCGGCGCGAATACGAATACACTTGGTACGAATTTAGCAAATAAAAGGGCGGTGCTGTGTAGGGATGAACTGATGTATAGACTAGACTATGCGAAGTCATCTGTATCACTTGAAATTGTTCTTTGGATAACATTTTAAAGGGATTTTTCAAGTTGCACACTTTTTCTTTTTAAGAAACGGGCACGAGGCGTACTCGTTATATTTATTAGAATCGAGGCGTATATTTGAATCCCGCTAATTTTATACTGTTCAGTGTATAGTTTATTAATTACCAAGGTGGCCATTCATTATACATATAGTATAATGCCACTATGTGCTACTAACGGTATGATTGATCCTATATATGTAGATACTCGTAACTGACGATATCTTTAAGAATCTAAAAGAAACTCCAGTTCCAGTCCAATTGTTCTATTGTGGAGAATAAATTATGCATTGTCAAATGTTTGTTCAAGGCAACTTTCATAATTCGTCGGCCTCCTTATTAATTCAGTTTATTGTGTTAAGACACGAACTGTTTAAATGGAAGCGCCACTTGACTGAATCCTTACTTTGATCTGTAGTACTTTCCATGAATATAATAAACCGTTTCATTGATTTTTTTCCGATCCTGACCAAGCCACGCCCCGCAAGGTCTTTTTGGATTTTCCGTGTTCATAAATGTTCTTCATCTGTTGTCATAATGCACACTACTTGCCTTGCATAAAGATTAGTTCAACTATATTGTGGTCAAAAGTTGACAAGCAGAGAAATAGTAAAAATAGAACTGCGTTCGAATCCAACTAATATTATAAATGTGAAAGTTTGGATGGATGGATGGATATTTGTTACTCTTTCACGCAAAAACTACTTAACGGATTTGGATGAAATTTAGTATGGAGGTAGCTGATACCCTGGATTAACACATAGGCTACTTTTTATCCCGAAAACATGTAGCGGGTAACACCGCGGGGCGCAGTTAATTTATAATAATTACAAAATCATTTCAAACTATCATAAAAAGAAGTATCAATTACTAGAGTTCGTATCGATATGTCTTTAAATTAGATTTAACCCATTCAGTATCTGGGTCATCGATAAGCGTATCTCGGTGTAGGTGCGTGCAGTGGGATGCTGTACTAATGACGGGTTTCCTTGTTGTACCGCCGTCAGTTGTTATCTACTTGCCGAGTGGGGCTGTTTAGCAGTTCCACGAAATCGTTTATGGTGTTGAATGTAACTAGGACTGTGTAGGATTGAAATTGTACGAAATGTGATTTGTTGGCGGAGATTTTGTGTAGGTTGACTTGTACAGGTTGATTGCAAATTCGTTTCCACGGAATACCTCGTATTCTATAGAACGATCGTAAAAGTATCAACGATTTTGAATTTGAGATATAAGTGCAAAAGGGGAGTGCTCAGAATACTGCGGACAACACATCTTGCCAACACATATCTGCTACACACAAATCTGGTCACGAATCATATAAGACTTCACTGTGCGTCTAAAATAAAATGTCTTAGTTGTCAGCAACGGATGAAAATTCTATGTTATCCAATTACATCAAATCTACTGTTCAGATTCTTGAAGGACGATATCCTATAAACGTTAGTTCGAATTGATGCATATCGATTTGGAGCTATTGATTAGGTATCATCAGTGTAATAAGTTGGAAAGGTGATAAAGATCTTTGAGCTTTAAGTTTGAGCACTCTTCATTTAAACAATTTCTAAATTTTTAGAACAGCGAGTTAAGTGGCCAATTATTGTTATTCCTGGATAAATAGATTCCATAGCGACCGTTGATAAGTAGTTGAGTGATATCGAGTTATTTAAAGATAAAAAGATTTTCTGAAACATACCTATATATTGTTATAACGATGTCTAGAAAATATGCAATTAAGAAAGAGGTAAAAATTTTACCTAGACAAGAATGTTTTTCTCCTCAAAACTTAAGCTTAAAATCTCAAAAACTTTTACGTCCGCGTGGAGAATAATACAAGAACAACAAAATCCAATACTACGTCATAAATATAAATTTCTTTACTTTTACCGCAAAATCAAATTAGAAAGTTGCCAGCAACTAGAAAATATTAAATCGAAAATGAATACTGTTGGATAGCTCAATTCGGAGTATGACCGAAAACACAGACACAAAGTTTAATGAGGCAAGTTTTTGTGGCATTCGCGCTTGGCTCTGTAATTGCTTTCGCGATTGGTTTGCAGTTTATCATCGAAATTCCGATATTGCCGACATTTTCGGAAGATGATGCCTGAAAAAGATAATTATCCTGCCTGAAAAAGATAATTAAACACTGGACAAGAGTAGCATACATGAAATAGGTAACGGAAAAAAATTACAAAAATACTTTATTTTTTATCTAAAAGTAATAAGACGAATGATCACATCATACATCACATGTTAACAAATAACTCTTGCACCATTGACCGCTGCAGCTGGACCCAGAACCTCGGTCACCAAAGCAAAGTCCTGGGTACCGATGCATTATGTCTACCCATAATTTAGAAAATCTTCCCCAACTAAAACATATCTAAGCTTAGATAAAAACATTGCTAGTCTTTTTTGTGCTTAAAGTGTGCAAACTTGTCACTTGTCATGTTTAATCCAAGGTTTAGGGGATTTTCAACTAAAACGTCATGAATCTCATATTTATTTATGACACTTTGTAAGCCGTTCTACGAAAGTTCATTAGTTTCCAAATCCTGTGAGATTTAACCTAGTAACACATCTTCTAGCTGCTCCGTTATCAAACTAGTCGATGAATTTTAATAATACATTGGTTCAGCTATAGGTACTCATACTACCTTCGTCACGAACCATTCAAAGGCAATATATTCAAAGATTGTGTCATCGGAATTGTTTAGGTTATTTATTGTACGTTATTTAATGTGAATAGCTTTTCTTTGCTCAGTATGACTTCATTGTTTTTGTTATTTGCTGCATTCAAGGCATATACATTATACATGTCGAAGGTTCTGGGGTTTGCATATTAGGCGTTATATGCAAGCAAGATAAAATGTCACTACAAGGAATTTGATGCCTCATATCTATCGTATCTAATCAGCCCTTTCGACCTGCTGTTGGGCATAATTATCTTCTTGCCTACGTCATTTTATCCAGTCCTACACGAGCCTCATCCATTAAGTTCTTCTTCTTCTTTCTGTTACCACTTGGTAATTGCCTTGGTTCACTTAAGGTATAGCTAAGTGGCCGCCCATCTCCAATTCAGTTTGGTGTACAACTTTAGTACGTCGTCGAATTTCCATTACCGATACGATCTACTAAGTAGATTCCTAGCATCGATCGCCCCCTGGCTTGTGCAACACGGATCTTGCAAATGTGCACCTTAGTGAGTAGTGAGTAGTAGAGTGCCATGTTATGATTTCATAGGTGAGCGTGGGCAGTACAAATTGATTGTAAGGTAACCTTGGTCTTCAGGCATTTAGAATTTTAGATTTGATGACAACCTAGTTTTCGTAAGACTGGCATTTTCCATGCTTTAGGTGTAATAGTGTTGTATGAGGTGACTCATCATCTAGGTGGTACCTACTGCTACTTATAAACCTTGCTTAAAGTTACGCTATGATATTCCACTTCGAGTGGCTTCGAGTCGAGAGCCAATCGTTTTAAGTATTGATTAACTTTAAACCACGTTTACAAGGCCCCAAGCGTATTAAAGATTATAAATACCAGAATGCAAATTGTGTTCAGAACCTACTTTAACATTTTCAGAAAGTAGTTTGAAATGTCTGTGGTACTTATACCTAAGAAATTTTTAACGTAAATAAAGTGCTAGAAAAATACATACATATGGAATTTACGATTCTCTATTGTATTATTACGTCTTTGCTTCTATGACAACTTCCTCTTACACAATATACACAGTACACAAATCCAGTTGGAATGTTTCCAAGGTACAACTTTCCGGTTATATAAATTAGCAGCATCATAAAAGCAAAAGCAATTCATTACTAACATGGAAATAATGATCGCATTACTATAGAACTTAGAATAGATCTACGTACTCACAAACACATCTCGCACGTATTATAGCTCTCAATATCAAGTTCCTAAGTATTTAGTTGAATAGATTTTGAAATAGTTTATGAATCCAGTCGTGGATATTATCTTGTACTACAGCTCAATAAAGACAGCCGTTTTATCACAGTATTATAATATGTAGTTATAATATGTTTTTTTTTTATGAAAAAAAGTAATGAGACGAACTAGACGCTCTCCTGCTGGTATGAGATAACGCCTGTCCACGACCATTGCAGCGATACACTGAACTTTGAGTAACAAAACATAGTCCAGGCATCGCTGCTTTGGCGCTCATTACTTTGAGACTTTCGATGGTTAGTCTCAACATCCCAGTAATTTCGCTAGCTGCAGTACCCTTCAAACCGGAACACAGTAATGTCTACACACTACTGCTTAGCGGCAGAATAACTGGTACTGCGGTGGTACCTACCTAGACGATCTACTGCTAAGGAAATCTACCACAAAAAAATTTAAAAAGTTAAATTTTGCTACAATATTTAAGACAAATACTTTGAAAACTAACGTTTCACATAAATTTAAATAAATAGCAAATACTGTTTTAAGGTCATATAATCCAATGTTTCGAGCACGTCTGTTACTGTAGTCAATCATCAATCTAATGTTGTGTTATGTAGGGTGTCATTTAGCTGAACAAAAATACGACGGTTACAATTCCGTGCGTGTCGAACTTCGAGGTCTTTGAGGTTTTTCTTACATTAAACGAGTTGTTGACGAGTAAAAAAGTAACCAAATTCTGCCTTGCGAAATTCTTAAAAATAGAAATCTATTGTTATGACATTCACATATTTTACAATGGAATATCTCGCAGCTGTTGAAAAACACAGTTTTCAGTCTCATCGTTGATTTAAATTTCACGAGTCGATCATTCTGAATTACCGTTTCTTTTTTTTTTTTATGCCACAGGTGACAATCAAGCTGACGGGTTGCCTGATGTTAAGCAATCACCGTCGCCTATAGATATTTGCAATACCAGGGGTACTACAAATACGTTGCCGACCTTTTAAGATTGTATTAACATGCCTTTTGAAGAACCCAATGTTGTAACTCCGCGGGAATACGGAAGAAGGAAGATCATTCCACAATTTGCAAGTGTTTGGCAAAAAAGATCGCGTGAATCGCACAGTGTGCAATTTCCATGAATCAAGAACATGTGGATGAGCTTTGATACGATGGCGGCGGCTAGTGCGGTGATGGAACCGTGACGCCGGTATAAGATCGAATAATTCTTCAGAACACTCCCCGTTGTACATGCGGTAGAATACGCACAGAGACCCGACGTCTACGCAAACTGAGCGGTTCTAGGGCATCGGTGATCCCAGAGTCGTCGACAATTCTGACAGCTCTACGCTATAATGCATCGATGGCCTGAAGTTGATACTTGGGTGCTTCGTTCCAAAGGTGTGAACAGTACTCCACGTGAGGTCGGACTTGCGCTTTGTACAGCAGGAGTCTCTGACCAGACGTTTCTGCTTTTATCCTGCTAAAGTTCTTGAATATGTATATGATCAATTGTTGTTTAAAAAATATGTTTTAGTAGATAAACACGCAAACTCAAAATTGTTAAACTTTTACAAAAACCGCCGTAAAGATTAATTCGTATTTTTTATTTAGATTTCTTTTTTGTTTGAAATAATTTGTCAGTCTACGAGCAACTATCTCTAGACTTTCGTCGGTAAACTATCCATTTAGTTTTGTTTATAATTTAAAATATCTATCATTAACATTTTGCAAGTACTTTCACCTGTTTCATATTGATTTTCTGAAATGTTTACATCGTTATTAAACTATCAAATATTATTTGTCATTTATTCGCTTTTGATTATTCATACAAATCAGAATCCTACACACATTGAATAAAATAATGACATAGAATGAAATTAACCTTTTTTCTTTTATTTTTTTGACTCAGCACGTCTCTTATACCAAATCTAACGCAGCTTTCTTGTTTACTTTCCAGTTGTGCGGTTGATGCGAGCTCAGCGCCATGGGGAAACTTCTCTCGAAGATCTTCGGCAACAAGGAGATGAGGATACTGATGCTGGGACTCGACGCTGCCGGCAAGACTAGTATCCTTTGCTAATGCCTACATAAGTTCAACAAACTTAAATGAAAGGATATTGACTTGAAAGTAAAGAGATTTAATTGATTCTATAAGGAAGGACAGACAAAACATTCTTGCTCTATAATATCATGGTCGGAAAATTGTTCCACCAAACTAGCAATTTGTGTATAAATATAGAACATGCTACTATGTTATTATCATGACCCCTTGTTTTTGCCAATTGGGTACCAACAATTTCGCTCGCTGCAGTTACCCCTTCAAACTAGTGCACAGTTTTCATCATTAATTTGTAAAAACAAAACGTTTTGTGAAAGTTTGACAGTCGCAAAGGCTTTTGTATAAAGTACGAAAGTACGAAGTACAGATGTTCAACTGTTTGTATTGTAGGTACTGGACGTAATTCATTCATGTGTGAATTTTACATTTTTGTGCGAGCGTTTCTCCATTATCGATATATAAATCAGGAAAAATTGTGTCAAATACAAGATTTTAAAATAAATATATCTATGAAGTAGCGAATGCTTCGCGGTTTCACCCGCGTAGCTCCCGTTCCCGTGGAATACAGAGATAAAAAGTAGCCTATGTTACCCGGGGATAGTGCAGCTTCTTAACGGTGAAAGAATTTTTGAAATCGGTCCAGTAGTTTCGGAGCCTATTCAATACAAACAATCAAATCTTTCCTCTTTATTAATATTAATATGGCAAATGTTATAGGTCATATGATTTTGCGGAGTTTTTAGTAGCTGTCAATTTGCTCTAGAAAACGTCACTGATTTCGCTGCACATGCTAAGTAAGGGGGTTTTCAATTTTTTCACAACTTGGGCTACATTATTGAATTTTTTATGTGGATCCTTAATTGTTTTTTAAATAAACTATAGCTTATGTCATGCCCATCACGGATAATGTAGCATTCTATTCTAATAAAATAAAAGAATTTATTAAGATCGGTCCAGTAGTTTCGGAGCCTACTCCAATACAAACAATCAAATCTTTCCTCTTTATAATGTTACAGATAGATTAAACAAACATTTTCATTATTTCTAGTCTTATTCATCTATCGTCTCTATTTACGAGTCGTGTTGCTGAACCAAAGCGCATTACCCTTTCGTGTGTTACTCCACGATGATGTCGCCATCAAAGTTTACGATTTCCTTAACGTTCACATCAGCTATTTTATATAAGTTAAAATTAGGCCAGTCAGTCACAACGATACCGACAGTCGGCTTCAACGTAGAAACTGTTACATATAAGAATGTTAAATTCAACGTCTGGGACGTCGGCGGGCAAGATAAAATAAGACCACTTTGGAGGCATTACTATACAGGTAAGTTCAGATCACTTAATTGTTTTAGATACAAACTTAAAAATGAAACTTAAGGCTTAGAAAGGCCACTAATAAATATCGTAGGATATATATAAGATTTTTTAATGTACTATAGGTATTAAGGGTGTATTGTAATATTAAATAAATAAATAAAAATAGTATTTGACCCCAAACTAACCAAAGCTTGTACTATCGAAGTCAGATAACTGATATAATACTTACCTAAATATTGTTTTTTTTTTATAAATACAACAAAATAAATAAATATCGTAGGGCATTACATACAGCGCTATCTGACCCCAAAACTAAGCAAAGTTTGTACTATGGAATTCAGATAACTGATAGAATACTTAAATATGCAATTTTTTTTTGTAACTACACACTTATAATGTATAAAATACGCAGACACAGAACGAACATTTGTTTATACCACAAAATGTTTGTCCTGTGTTGAAATCGAACCCACGTCTTACAGCTCTTAAAACTGATGGTTTTTTTTAACGTTCATAACATCTTGTTCATTTTATTACGACAGTTCAAAACGAACGTAATACACATTTTAAGCTCGTAAAAGGCTTAACTGTTTGTACTTTACATGTTAAATTATTTTAAAATCTTTATGTGACACGGTTTACATTAAAAAAAAATACATACTACCTCGTCTCGTTTATTAATTTGACATCGGAATAGAGAACCGTAATACTATGGTTATCCAATCGAATTTCGCCGCATTTACTTTGCGTTGAGTGTCACTTGCTCGAAGAGAATATGACCCCAGCCCATTGTAATAACGTCGAGGTAAATAAATAAAACTAATTTTAAAGGTTTTTGTGCGCGCGTAAGAAGTCCCAGTGAAAAACCTAAATTTGTGTACAAATAGGAAATGAAAAGTTGCATCTGTAACAAATTGATTTCAGGCACGCAAGGGTTAATATTCGTTGTGGATTGCGCTGACCGTGACCGTATCGACGAAGCGCGGCAAGAGCTCCACAGGATCATCAACGACAGAGAAATGCGGGACGCGATCATACTCATATTCGCTAATAAACAGGACTTACCTGACGGTAAGATATTTTCGTTTCTTAAATGGAAACAATAGAATGTTTTTTTTAATCAGTTGTAAACAATAGACCGAACTGGCATCTGCCTAAGAGTTTGCAAGATTAGGAGTTTAGGTCTTAACTGCCTTAATGCTCAGCCGTTTCCGGGGCAGCGCTAATTGCATTGATATTGTTGTAACTGCCAGAATTAATGATTTAATTATTGTTTTTTTTTTGTGTGTAATGTTTATTTTAACTTTTTATGATTTATTGTAATATGTGGGCATAACATGTCTGAAATAAATAATTTTAATTTAATTTGGAATTGTAAGTCATTATATGGTTCTATATAGTGGTACTCTATATTTTTATAGAGTAGAGAATATTGGAAAAGCATTTCAGAAAATTTGATTGAAGTGTTGTTTTTCTGTATAGCATTTAACGATCACAAATAAATGTATCAGAATTTGGACAGGACGTATGTCGAGTCGGTGTATTTTATAATTTTAGTAAGATAAGCAAAGTATCAGTTTCGCTATTTGACAAACATATAATTTTACAATGGAAACAGATATTATTTTGTGTGCAAAATAAGATTAGGCTGCATGCGTGTCGATCTCACATTTGGAATCAAAAATGTAACCACAAAGTAATGCATATGTGTTATTTGTGATTTCCAGCAATGAAACCGCACGAGATCCAAGAGAAACTGGGGCTGACTCGCATCCGCGATCGTAACTGGTACGTGCAGCCGTCGTGCGCCACCTCCGGCGACGGGCTCTACGAGGGGCTCACGTGGCTCACCAGCAACCACAAGTTATGAGCTGCGGAGTAGGCGGCACGAGGACGCCGCCACGCCACGCCACGGTAATATCTTACCTTCGACACGAATAAACGAATATTCACTCAAAAACGCCATCTGTTGATTGGACGCTTAACCAAAATGAAGTGGCCAACGTAATGCCAAAATAGCTCGAACCACGCATAGAGTGGCGCCATCTACGCCCCTCATGTAAAATAACAAGTAATTCCGGAGGCCAGCATCTTTTACCGTAGTGTATTTTTTTGTATTGTATGACATTTGCACTTATACTATATTATCTGTGATTTCGATCAAAGAAACAAGATTTCTCAGATTGCGTTCTACCAAAAATTCCGCCAATATACTACGGTACAGCAGTTAGCATACAGTTTGCCCCACGTTCAGTTATTGATTCGGATCATGACGAACAGTTATCAACTTTGCATTTTTAGCTCAGAATCGGCATTTCATCGAAAAGCGTAAAATACGTCACTTTTTTGCATTGCAAGTATCATGTTTCATAGATCGATGTGTCTTCATCAACTTGACTTAGACTATTTTTTTAGTTTTAACGATGTTTCATTTATAAAGTGCCTACTTACGTGCTTCCAAAACTATCGAAGCTTCTAGTAAAGTTGCGATTACTTTACTAGAACATGACCGGACTTTAACCTAACTTGTGTATCTATCGATTAAACTTTTTACACGAATATTCATCAAATGATTGAAAATATCAAAATAGGTGCTTGATACTGGCAAATGTGCAAAGTGCGATGCAAAAATAAATTTTATAAATTGGGTACTTCTCATATTTCAGGTGAGGATTTCGATGCCATTTTTATTGTAAGTAAGCTGCGGCCGTGACGTCGGAAGATCAAGTGAACCAGTGTCGAAATTATAACTCAAGTGAGGTGCGAAACTGTGTCGATAGTGCGCGCGTCACTAAGGACTACTCAACGTTTAGATAGAATAACGCTCGGATACACCAGGTGCTAGCTACTGTGCTAGGGGTCGTTCAAGTAATACGTAATCACCATTTGGGGGAGTCTGAATGATGATTATGTTAGCAATATTTATTCATTTACTTTTCTGATTTTTATAACAATGCTTACGTTGGTACGTAAGGCTTTGCTTACATTCGCTAACGAGGGATTAAAAATTACAAAAAAAAAATCTGTTTTCGAAGTTCTTGTACGACCCCTAGCCGTATGGCTAGCAAGTGAATGTAGACATGTCTGATGAAAACGGACAACCATTTAATTCACGATAATAGATGATAAGAAGCGAAATATGTCTGCCAGGATCGTAACAAGTGAAAAGATATAGTCTCTGCCTTTCCCTAGAGGAAAAGCACAATGATTGTTTGTGTGTATAGTCGCTAATAAAATAAATAATGAATTGTAAGTCAAACGCAAGTCTATTTTTTTCAGTAATATTTCGGTCAGCCTTCATTGAAAATATGAACATTTAGTAAAATTATAAATATGAGTCTCTCTGTTGTACCTGTTAGTTAAACTAATATAAACAGTTTGGAAAAGTTCTAATGGTCAATTTATGACAGTATCCGCGGTCATTCCCGCAACATTTTTTTTTGGGTAAAGAGTAGCCTATGTGTTAATCCAGGGTGTCGGTTACCTCCATACCAAATTTCATAAAAATTGGACCAGCCGTTTGAGCGTGAAAAAATAACAAACACACACACAATACACACTAACAAACTTTTGCCTTTACAGTATTAGTATGATGCTAGTAAATTCTGGGTCAACAATATTCTGGGTTTCTGGGTCATTCTGGTCTGGTTGTTGTCTACAAACATCTTGGTAGTAAAGTATCGTGTCATAATAAGACCAGTCGGCTCATTTGCGACGGAACATGAGTCCATAGTCAACAATACTGTATCAAATGGCTTTGCAAATAAAGGTCAATTAAAATTGTTTAAAGTCGTGTATGGTTACTGTCGGAAATAGATCTGCACTTTGTTGCGTTAACGAGAACTGCCAATAAGGACTTGTTCATTGTTGTATACTGTACACACTTCGTTTCTATGATCGGAATACTTCGTGTCGAATTTTGGTATAATATTTTAAAAACATCCAAAGTATTTAGCTAACTGCACCGTCTCGGTTGCTTGCGTTAAACTTCTCTTTCATGAGATGACAGAACAAATGTATAGCGTAGAAACTTAGGGAAAGTGTTTCACCAGTGTATAAAAATAAGTATCTAATGCAGTAGTCCAGAATTCTACTTAGCTGTCAGCTAACAATATCTAACAGCTGTTGTATCCGAGTGCAAAGTGAATAAGACGTTATTGTCTCACAGATTAATCGATTCCATTATTTAATTCATTTAGAAATTTGTTGTAACGAAAGTTTTGATTATTTTTTTATGTTTATTTAAAATTACATAGAGTAAAAATTTTTTTTTTTTTTAAACTTTAGGTTATTACCTCCGTATGTATTGTTAAGTAAGGTAGGAAATGATTGTATGTATTGTAATCAAATTCAACGAAGATGAGTGTGTGCGACATTTGAGCATAGTATATATTAGTTGCACGCTTGCGCTGTTATAGAATAAAATATATAGTTGATTGTTATTTGGTTGACCATTGTATCGCAGTCCAAAATCGAATAAGACTACGAATTTACTAGTATCGTGTGTATTGGGTTTCCTTTGATTTCGTTTTAATTGTCTGTGGTATGATAACCGGTTACGATGTTATCGTAGAAAAGAGATGCTTGCAAAAAATAATTTTAATTCATATTGTACGTCATTGCGATCGATAGTAAAAAGCGATTCAGTAGCGAATAAAAACAGTTCAGACCCTGACACCTCTAGAGATTTGTAACAAAAAAATGAAATGCAATTTTTGACATCAACCATGTCGAATAAATTGGGAGTGCGATGATGTAACTTATTTTTAATTTTAATGTTTACGATATAGGGTATACTTTTCAACACTTGCCAAGGTGCTGCCATGTCTTACGATCTTCATTCTCGGAATTTACCATCGCATGACCAATCTCCTTTACAGTGAGACTTTTTAGTAAAACTACATTATGGTGTCATTGTAGATAGGGTTACGTGTAACGGTAGTATTAAGTTGATATAAGGTCATTGTCCGAAACAAATGAGAAACCGTAAAGAAAACAACTGCCCCATAGAAAAATGTTGTTCGCCATTTACCTAATGTACAAAAAACCGTCACAATTATGAGTGAAGTTACCTCCTATCAGCTTAGCTCTATCGTTCCCTATAAACTTATTTAATCTTGTTTATGTGCCTAACATCAGTAAGATATAAAGCAATACAAAGATGCAATACTGGATACAGTAGTCAACCAGACGTATTGCGAATCAAAAACCAATGTACATATTAAAGTTTACTTGTATGTACATAATGAAGAGTATTTTTTATTACATTTTCGATTTGATGTTGATTTTTCTTCCGTATGATCATTTGAATATTTTGATGTGAACAGTTGAACAGTTCTTGGAAACGTTGTAACTTTGAATGCTTTCTGCTTTTAATGTGATCCAGGAGACAGGTCGACGTGGCAAAATAAGCAAATTTTTATTGACCGCGTGCGTTTTAAAACTAAACCATTAGTGATTTTGAGTCAAAATAGAGACACTCGCGAAAGTACAACAGCGATTTGTTTCACGATAAAAGTTGCATTTTTAAGCCATTACCAAAGTTGAAAGCAAAAAAGAAATAACAGAAAATTTTAAACATTCAAGCTATAGTTGGTTGCTTTAGTCACCTAGCCCAAGATCCTTCGTCGTTGATGTCTATAATATACCTTACGTACATAGCAGGTGTAGTTAAAATAATTCACAAACAGTATTCTCGTTTTCATGTGACTATGAAAGTTAATAAAGTGATAGTTACTTCAACGCCCAAAAAAGAAAGCGAGCTACACGCCTGCTCTTTATCTAGCTTAGCATAAATCTACACTGGATTTTGATATTTAATCTATACTAATTATGTTATCTTTAGTGTTGACCGCTCTTGAAATATGGTTCCGATTAGCTATACCTGGTATTGACAGCACTTTATGAAAATATTACTCGTCTTTGATGAAAAATCTCATACTATTTTACTTTGGATACAAATATGTAATGAGACTTCTTTACTTAATAAATTATTACGGTTGATTGAATTTGTAAATACTTCCCCGATTTGTATTAATAAAAAGTCAATGTCACAAATTATATGATTTTGCCACGTCTGCCTTTATAATTAGTGGTAGTTTCGGGACCATCTAATTTTTGTATATGTGCCTGAAAGTGGACCTAGAAAGGCTTTGGTTATGTTGTGTAAAAAAAACCTGTCCGTCGACTTGGTAGGTATTGTTTAATAGAAGTTCAAATACAAAATTGCCCTATTGCGATTTCTAGGTTCACAAGATTTTTTTTTAAATTACTGGACCATAATACTTTCCTGCAAATGTTATGTATGTTCTGAATTGTAAGGCAAAGGCACAAGAAAAAAAATTGCTGATATTGATTTTTAAATTGGACTAATGATTATTCTACCCAATATTGAATTTCTATTCTTATTCAAATTGTCTTAATAGTTATTTTTAGTTTAAATGTAGACATTGCTTTAGCTCGTTTTGCTGACTTCTCGCTAATAAGAAGTCGATAAAGCGAACTCACTGCGATACTTACAACGATCGAAATAAATTTCAATATTTAAATATCCTTTCTGTTTTCGTGTGTCTCGAGTCGGAAACTGTTACTAATTTTCTGTTAAATCTCACCTATTTCTTTGTGATATAAATATATGTTACATAGATTAACACATCATATTTTTTTATTTTTGAAATGTGAAGTTGTGAAAGTTTATATTACGAGTACTTAGGAATATTCTGACAAGCCATTTGAGGTAGAGCTTGCGTGAGTATGTTCATTCCGTTCATTGCTTACTGGATCAAGTAAATACCATGACAATGAAATAGAACTACGTATTCTATAGTAATTTACGCAATATAAAAGGTTTGTAACTGTGTTTTTGTACGTTGGAGGTATCTCCAAAACTAGTGACTCAACCTAGTCACTACTGGTTTTGTTCCCCATGCGGAGAAATAGCAGTTGTTGCGTAGCTACCCTATGCCGATAGCAGAAACATCGATTTTCCGTATCGATATTATTGTTGCGGAACATTTGAGCTTTAGTTATTTCATCCTGTCGTCATAGTGTTTACTCGATCCCAAATTATTACTCATGTAAAACAAACAGCTTTTTGATTGCAATCATGATGCGAGGTTAGGTTTTGTATAAATAAAGTGCAATTAAATTTTTCTAGAAAAGTATTAGCACGAGATGTAAGATTTGGTTTGTCCTAACTAATTACAGTTGCGGATGCGTGAGAGCGTTTACAGTATGCTGTATTATATTGTAGAAAGGTTATTCCAATATAAATTCACCCTCAAAATGTTTCGTTTCATTTGAGATTAATACTTGGAAATTTAGTTATATAACGAAGAACTTTTAAATTAAAACCAAACGCCTGCACCCCTCCACTGAATTTCCCTGTACTCTCCGTAACGTATCTTTAGCATAGAAACTATTCAAACGTACATTTTACTTTATTAAATTTGGACTCAGTAATAACTAGATATCCTATCGTGTACTACGGTAAATTGGGCATTTTTTAGTATAATTCCGGGTGGCCAGATGGCTCCATTTTTTGTGCGCGTTTCGGGCAATTTTGTTTTTACGTTGGCTACTTCGTAGCTGCAGTAAAGCGACAAATGAAAAGGTAGCATGTCTTTTTTATTAAATTCATTTTCGAAAGACCCTTCAAAAGTAGCGAGTTTCATCAACAAACCTCGTATAACGCGTACAAGAAGATAAATAAACGCTTGCAGTTCAGTTCGACTTCTTGCAACCTCTCGTTAGTTTTGTACCAGAAAGAAGTGTATTGTCGCATGAATAAATATAGTACCTATGTTATTGTCTATTCAAAGGTGACCTTAAGGTACGATACCTTACTATGATACGATATCTTACTGATCACTTCAGTTTATTTATTTGAAAAGATCTTCAAATAAATAAATCTTTTTTTAATACGCTTTTATATTTGACTTCATACTGGGCTAGAAAGTGGATCAGTGGATTTTCTAAACTCCCGAGAAACTTTCCAGGTAAAACTACCAAATGGCTGTACCTACCTTTTGTACCAAGTGATTCCCCCACATAACATTAACAAACAATATTAAATCAAATCAAAGGCCCAGATTATGCAATTAAAACCATATTTAAAGAGGCGTAAGCTTAAATTTTTACTTTATTAAATCGTTTACTATCCAGTCTAAATACATGAATAATCTGCCTATCTTTTTCCTAGAAAACCGTAGTAGCCTATGAATTTGTTTGCGCGTTTTTAGGCCAACACTCCTTTTATTGATTTTCAACTTCATATACTTCTAAAATAAACTTTGATTAAACCTAAGCTAATATTAGGTATATGTGTCTGTTGAGTTAGTGGTTATAGATGAATCGGCTGACACGTCATCGCATCTTGGGGGGAGGATGATCTGCAGCTCTTCGTGAAGTTGGACCTCGTCCTCGGGAATATCATCAGGTACACGGGCATCGTACTCTTCAGTCGTTGAAATGCCACTAGAAATAATAAACTAATATTAGCCAACGCATAAGTACCTATCTAACTATAGCCCTTTTTTGAATGGTTGACAGGCTAGGTATTTGACCACTGCTCATCTGATGTTAAGTGAAGGTGTAGTCAAAGATGGTAAAGCCCACCTAGCCTAGAACGGAATTGGCTCTCGAGTGAGGCTTCCGGAACACAGTCATATTAAGATGCTTAGCGACAGATTTTCAACTTGAAATTGATCCTTTAAATTGATTTGTTACCACCTATGTCTAGATTTGTAGTAACGATGGTCGCTGACTAAAAGCTGTAATTTCCATTAGTCGTCGTTTGTGTGAACGCCTGTCGCCTGCTTGAATTAGATTTTATTAATTAATCGCATTTTTATAGTCGAAAAAGTTAATGGACCCTTGAACAAATGTAAGCAGCTGTTTTTCTTGCGATTTTTAAGTTATGGTAAAAGTTGTACACTTTCAGTTTAGTATAGCTTAGTTGGTATGTGACTGCAGTGCATAGTTGGGATTTTCACCATGCTACTTACTCAAGCTGGTCGCCAGTCTTGGCCCCTGCCAGTACAGAAGTATAGAGTCGTGCCCGTGTGCCGTGGAGTCTCATGCCAGCTGGCACGTCTTCCGATCCGGAACGAGTTTCTGGAATGGCGTGCAAGGCGGTTACACCGATACCTGATAATGTAAGCCTTATTACTGGTACACAGTGAAATTTGCTGTGCTCGCTATTAGTTTCAATCTAGGTGCCTACAAGTCAGCAAGTGAATCAGTTTCTTCTAGGTGCCCTTCAAACCGGAACACAGTAATGTTTACACACTACTGCTTAGCGGCAGAATAACTGGTACTGCGGTGGTACCTACCTACCTGTTGTTTGCTTCTTGCTAATTGTTTCCCTTTGCTTGGTGTGAAGATTGTTATTATCATTTTTGTACAAGTGTCAAAATAATTTGAACTTTCTTGCAAAGACAACTAACCTTCAGCATCGTCTAAGTTAAGCTTCTTTTTAATGGTTTTTGCTTGGCTATTTTCATCTGGCGGCAGCATCAGTTTCGTTACTTCTTTGTTGTCTGAAAAGAATACTGATTGAATAGGTAAAAGCTAAGTAGATAGCTCTTAACTAACTACTCACACACTTGGCGCAGGATAAAGAAAGGATCGTATAAGTTAAGGTATTTTTCTCAGTACACAAACTGACTCCTAAAATATTTTTACTTATACAGGATTACTCAGATACGGATAGTTTACCTACCTATAGTCTGATATTGACTATAGTTAAACTATAGTCGTAGTATAACTAAACGTAACTAAACGTGAATAGAAACGTAAAAGTAAACATTTTTTCAACTTTCAACAAATCTATTACGTGATCTTAGAAGCTTGACTTTAAAAAAAAAAAAAACTAAGCAAAGCTTGTGTGATGACTGATACTTGAGTAGTTTTTTTTGTAAATACACGCTTATAATACATACAAAACATCCAGGCACAGAACATACATTTGTACAACCATAAAATATTTATCCTGGGCGGGAATCCAACCCACGCTTTACAGCTCTTAAGGCAGATATAGTACTATTGTGCCAACAGGGCTGTCGTGTTGTGCTAAAAACAACGTCACGACGCACTAAAAGAAACTAACAGCTAAGAAATCATTAAAATATAAACAACTGATTTCATAATCGTTACCGGGTTGCCATTTCATTGGATATGAAACATAAGAAACCTCGAAGCTGTGCCGATAGCAACGTATAAATGTAAAATTTGACAAAGATAAAAACTAACACATTAATTTAAATAATTTTTAGGGTTCCGTACCCAAAGGATAATACAGGACCATATTACTAAGACTCCGCGGTCCGTCCGTCCGTCTGTCTGTCAGTCTGTATCACATGAACCGTGATAGTTAGACAGTTGAAATTTTCACAGATAATGTATTTTTTTTTTGTTTTATAATGGTGGACAGGCTTGGTGTTTGCCCACAGCTTACCTGATGTTAAGTGAAGGTGTGGTCGAAGATGGTAAAACACACCTAGCCTGGAATGGAACTGGCTCTCAAGTGAGGCTGCCGGAACACACCGTTAGGTGACAGATTTCCAACTTTGAGGGTGGTAGCTAGCCAGCCGAGTACTAGAAAGTACCCTACCACCATGCTATGTTTTCCTTCACCGGCAGCTCAAGCTCATTGTTGGGGTTTGAACCCACGCCCTTCGGCATGCGAACCTACCGCGCTAACCACTGAGCTATCATCGCTAATATTTCTATTGCCGCGACAAATACTAAAAAACAGAATAAAATAAATAGGGTTTAAAGGGTCTTCCATAAATCGTGCGCGAGTCCGACTCGCACTTGACCGTTTTTTTTACTTACTATTGTTATGAATATGCCCTCTTTTCGGCAGTTCGGCAGCATAGCCTCGGAACAGCGTCTCTAGTTCATTGGGCGTCATTCGCCGAAGGTACGGCACACGTTTTAGGTCGGGCCGATGAAGGCTTCGAAACGAGTTTCGATGCTGTAATAAAAAACCACTAGTTTTAAACTAGTAACATAGTCTAGTTACTCCTTGGTTAGTCGAAACAGGAGCTCAGGGCCCCTAAACACACAATCACTTGTTATTGGATGACGATTGGAGAAAAGATAGAAAGAACTAACTATGGAATATGGTAAGATATTAATTACGCTACATTCATTTCTTTTGTAGTTATTTTTATGTATCATACGTTCCATACGTGTGTGATACCTATATAAGTAGGTATAACTAACTCCCTCATGCTATTATTCGAGCTTCAGAAAAATCGAAAAAATATATTTTCATGGTTGATGTGCCTTTTGTTGGTTGTAATGATTAGATTCTACTTTCATTGTGCGTACCGCTACCGTTACTAACAATGGGATGCGCTGCTTGAGTCCCTGACAGAATCAATCTAGGTGTTTTCAAGTGAATCGGTCTTGGCATGCTCCATCGTAGAACGCATCTTCACCTGACATCAGATAAAATGGCGACCAAACGCAAGTTTATCAAGAATGTTCATGTGTATATAAATATAAAGGGCAATAGACGAAAACAAGTGGGCACGATGTGGGTTACACCGAAAAAAAATATATGACTTGGATAAAATAAGTGATGACAAGCATAGGAACTTTTAAAAATGTAGAACTGACGAACTCAATTTACTGTGACCACAATGACGCTTCTGAAGTTTCGGAACACTACAATATACATATTAAAATTATACATAGGTAAAAAATAGTAGATAAATGAAATAAAGAATTTGGTAGAATGTAGATTGTAGGTATGTGTTTCAAAAAGCACCTACATTTACAAGACCTGACGGCAACATCATTCTCTCGCAGGCGCGTGACATGCTGAGGCATTGTACCACATCGTCGTGCTTCACAGAGATCGCAGATAGCCCGGAGCGAACCAGGTCTTCATTTATCTGTGGAGAGGAAGGAGTTAAGGTTGCATTATGTACCTACCTGCTCTTGATTTCTCCTTCCGAATTCATTCACTTTTCTACTTGGCGGTAGATTTCCTTAGCAGGAGGTCGTCTAGGTAGGTACCACCGCAGTACCTACCAGATATTCTGCCGCCAAGCAGTAGTGTGTATACATTACTGTATTCCTGTTTGTTGCTAGCGAATAGGCTGTTGAGACAAAGTCGAAAGTCTCAAAGTAATGAACGCCAATGCAGCGATGCCTAGAACTTTGTTTTATTACACAAAGTTCTGTGCATCGCTGCAATGATCATGGACAAGCGTTATCTCTTACCATCAGGAGTGTCTCGTTCGGCTCATTACTATTACATTTAAAAAAAACAATGTGCGCTGATTGGTGAGCAACCTTTTCATTAAGAGATTATTAAAACAAACTACCTAAATATGGCTATTACAATAGGTACTACCTACTATTCTATTATTTACTACCAATACCAATGTAAGAAGTCCATCGACGCGAAAATTCTGCGTAAAGGATCATTGACATCTCGGAAATCATCAAAAAGGTACGAGCCACATATTTTATGCCAAAAATAAACACGAAATTCTTAAAATTTACCGTGAAAAAGAGTTACACCTCCAAAAATTCGTTAACATCAAACACCTAAAGATCTTAAAAGCCAAGATTGCATAAATATTCAGTTGATTCGGGGACGGCGCGGCGTTCAGTCTTTTCATGAATAAAGATGACAGAATAAACAGAATGGTAATGAGATGATCTGCTCCAGTACATAACTACGTAATGGGGTGTCGCAGATCGTGATATATCGAGACTTCACGCAAATGTAGCGTAGAATACTAAACGCCATGTTAGCAGACAGCCAATCGCATGCCATTGAACAAATTGAACATGTGACGATGAATTCTGGAACAATCACTTTTAAGCTAGTAGATACGGTGGACATTTGTATTGTTATATTACAGCCCCTAAAAGAAGGTCCTGAATTATTTGTTTTATTAATTCGCATGAATTTGTGACATTTGACTTTTTTTTTAAATTGACTGTTTTTATTACTAGGCATTTTTTTTTCTTTGGTTTTGGCGTCGCGTTTTAGCATTTGCCAGTGTCAAGTAATTATATATTTTCAAGTTTCAAAAGTTAAATAAGTGCCATCATAGCTAGTTTTAGTCAAAGTCGTCTTTGTCAAGTCCAGTTCGTGTCAGTTAATTCCAGTCATGCTTTAGTAAAGTAGTGGCAACTTTACTATAAAGCTTCGATGAAGTTTTGGAAGCAACACGAAAACTCATGTTTCACCACATTATATCATTTTCCTACACTCGCGCTTGTAATTCGGCACTTTATGAATAAAACACCACCATTTTTATGCATAAACACTCGACAAAACACTAGCTTTGGAAAAAAATACACGAGCGACACGATTCTTCCCGCGTGCCCGCCAAAACTCTACTAAGCATTTGTTTTCTTAATATGACTTAAAATGGGCCTTTACTTGAATTTTTTAAATTAAAAATGTTTGTTTGCTTGTTTCTGTGTGTAAATGCTATGTAACATCTAAGTATGAAACAAATATGCATTTGTTTGCAGTAATAATGAACTCTGTAACGTGATTTTTCGTTGCAGCTATGGAATAGTATCTAATGTAATAAGATCTTGTAATTATTATTAACATACAACACAACAACAGAAAAAAATTAAAGACAATATTGTTTTCTCTTTTGTCTCTTGCACATATATAGTTTGTTGTGTTTTGTTTCAAAACTTTCAAATAGTTTCACACTTCTGTTTTTTTTTTCTCATTTGGCTTCGCACTTTTTTGTATTGACAAATAGGCTTGGGGTTAACTCCCATTTCGCCTGTTAAGTTAAGTGAAGATGAGAGAGCGAGTGTGTTTAGTACCCACAAATAAACAAGTACCTATATAATTCACAATCAAATAATTTGTGTGTTCTCAAATAGAACGTGGTAATAGGTTAGCCAAAATTCTATTTACCTAAACGACTTTCTACTAAATATGTCACAGAAATGGCAGCTAGGTCTAATAAGTCTACGCAAGTAAATTCAATGACGAGAAAGTAACGACTTTTGGTACTAAACTTATTCACGGTTAATTTACTCCCGACCCGAAGGCAAAATTGAGTCGAGCGAAAATAGCTACGAAAATCGCTTTTCAGCTCTTCACGAGTCAAATAGTAATTACAACGATTGCTGAGTAGAACACAGCAGTGTAGGTAGATAGTGGACGTCTAGAATCGATATTTTAGAAAAATTGTTTCCAACCCAGACAACATTTATATATACCACAAAAGGTTTATCCTGGATGGGAATCGAACCCACGCCCTTCAGCTCTTGGAGCAGACATACTACCAATGAACCAACAGGGCTGTCAATTAATTTATTACCAGGAATACATTTGTTTGAATAAGCTATTAGTGTCTTTTGTTTAGGTGAAATTCTGGGAAACAGAACACCAGACACAGAACAGGTTTATAATAAACTGAAGTTGTTAATATGTATTAGGTATTAAACTATTCTATATTTCGTACTATAAAGTATAAATGTTTAAGTGTGTGCAAACGTGGCCACTTGAGCGACATATTTTTGTTCCTGATCTTTAATCTAGTGCTATTATTGATCGAAGGCGGAAACCGTTGCGGTGGCTCTTCTTACCTGCAGCTCCTTGCCCTCGCAGCACGGCACTAGTGAAGGCATCTCCTCCTTGAGCCTGTGCGCGGAGCTGAGACCAGTCGCCACGTTGTCCCCGCTCGCCACAGGGTTCATGAGGAGCAGCGCGGTAGAGGATCGCTTCTCCTTCACATCCAGGTTGCTCGATGACACGTCCTGGTTTTGTTCGGAATGTAATATATTTAATTATTAACCGACTCAAAAGGAGGTGGTTCTTAATTCGACTATTTTTTTTTGTATGTATTTTACGCGATAATTCCGCCAATAATAATCGATTTGATGATTTTTTTTTTGCTTCGTAGATCGAAATCGATCGAGCGGTTTTTAAAAAATCAACAAAAATCCTAAAATTGTATACATCGTTGATATTTTCGTTTACACCGCAACCTCGCTGTTTCATTGGAGCAGTGCTCTTAGGTGGTCTAAGGGTCATGGAGGTGGTTTTTTAAAAATTGTAAATTGTAAATTTGTATGTTCTTGATTTACTTTCCCTTTCTATACTTCGCTATCCTATAGATATTTCGGAGATCAAAATTTTATCAACAGGAGATGCACTCGGGTCGATGCGTATTAAACATACACCTTCATCGTCAGCCCTGGTACCCGTCCTTCCAACCTGGTTTGCAATCATTAAATGCTAAGAAGTTTCATCTCGAACCAAATAGTAGAAGTTTCAAAAATACAGAATTTTTTCTTACATTGAAATTTCTCTGCAAACATAGTTATAGAAAATTATAAAATAGTTATAAATTTTTTAAAGAATTGTCATCTCGTTTGGTCGACGCCACACGTGAACAAAACGCTGGCCTTTATTTTGCTCAGCGTTTGAGTATTGCCATACAACGCGGCAATGGGGCCAGCGTTTTGGGAACTATTCCCATTGATAGCGGTCTTTTAGAGTAGTTATTATTTTAAGTTATTTTGTTTTGTTTAATTGAAGATATTTATTATACTTTTTTGCAATGTACGCTTATAATTTGACATGGGAATAAATGTGTTTATTAACTAAAAAAAAAAAAGTTATAGAAAGCGTAATGATGCTTGTTAATATCATATCAAAATATTTTTACTGAGAAGCACCAAGCTTAGGTTAACTCTTGGAAAGTATTTTGAATAATTTTAAGTAGGTACTTACTTACTATCTGTCTAGTCCCTATGCCTACTACTGATATTGTATAGAATGCTATCCTTGAGAAGTGGATAAGATGAGATCTTTATTGAAATAGGTGAGGTGCTTATGTAAGATTTACGCACCTTGATAGAGATGCTGGTACTCATGTTGAAATCTTTCATCATCAGCAAAGTTTTATTCTCGTGAAGAAGCTGCATCACTTGTTATGTATTTCTTGTTACTGTTTGGTTTTTTTTTGGTGAAAATTATGAGTGTTGATATTTTTTCAGTGATCACATTTTTACTGAAATTTTGACACTGGCGTAAGGACGTTTCCTTTTTCAAATGATTTTTTCATATCTATGGTATTTTGATTTTCAATATAAAAGAGATCAATTGCGTAAGCCTATGAAATATTTACTTATTTTTGAAAGTAAAATAGGCTTTTGTAAAGTTCGTAAACTCAATTAATATGTTATTATGTATATAACGTACCAACTAGTTGAATAACAAGTACTTTGTACTTTGTGTACGATTGCAGCGCTACCTACCGGATCTAATTGCGAATCATAACCATTCAGTGCCCACTACACAGAAATATTTCATTAAAATCGATCCAGCCGTTTAAGAGACAAACATACGCAAAGAAGAATGATATATAGAAATAAAGATTTATGTTTTAGCAATGATAGCTCAGTGGTTAGCGCGGTAGGTTCGCATGCCGAAGGCGTGGGTTCAAACCCCAACAATGAGCTTGAGCTGCCGGTGAAGGAAAACATCGTGAGGAAACCATAGCATGGTGGTAAGGTACTTTCTAGTACTCGGCTGGCTAGCTACCACCCTCAAGTTGAAAATCTGCCGCCAAGCATCTAACGATGTGTTCCGGCAGCCTCACTAGAGGGCCAGTTCCATTCCAGGCTAGGTGTGCTTTACCATATTCGACCACACCTTCACTTAACATCAGGTGAGCTGTGGTCAAACACCTGGCCTGTCAACCATTGAAAAAAAAAAAAAAAATGATGCGCTCGAGTTTGACGAAATTTGATTTGTAACATTGTTGTAATCAATAAAAAAAAAAAAAAAGTATTTAAGTATTCTATCAGCTGTCTTCCATAGCACAAGCTCTGCTTAGTTTGGGGTCAGATGGCGCTGTGTGTAATGTCCTATGATATTTATTTTATTTATTTAATAAAATACTTGTATTTATTGATATTTTGAGGTTTTTTCCTTACTACTTAATTTTCTCTTTTTCAACACTAAAATCTGGAAATTCCTCAAGCTACTAACCTATTATTTGTAATATTCACAGAAAAAGAGCTAGAGGTAAACCATAAAATTGAAAGATCATCCGCGCGGGAAGAAGTTTGCGAACCTCCGCCCCGGTGCCGGCGATGAGAAATCACAGATTTTATGCTTTTTCTTCGCCACCTCTTATAAGACAAGATCACTAAAAAGGATAGTAAAAGAAACAGACTTTGCTTTTAATAATGTATCTTTATTAATAAAAAATAAACAACAAAATAAACATTTACAAAAACCAATACAATTTCAAAATATTCAGCACAATTTTGTAACAAAATTTTAAGCGATACAAATTCAGAAGCCAATTACCAACCTTCTTATCTTTAAACCTTGTTTGTCGAATAAGTCTTGCGTCAAAACAGATAGTCACAAATTTAATCGTCTTCTCAAATGTTCGCAATAATCAAATTCTGATAAGTAAGTATAAATAATTTACATTTTCGAGTAGTAAGTGATAAAGATGTGGCAAACTATGCTGGTATCTACTGATGTTCAAATCACGATAAGCAAAATAATGTTTCCAATAACAAATTGAAAAGTAGGCAATTCGTATTTCTCGCGAACGTCTTGTCACGTTCTTAATTTCGCGCTAGAGCATTTCCTGCTTCAGCTGTGCTCGGTTTCGGGCTTTCTTCTGGCTTGTCCAATTTTCTCAACTCTCCGGGAACGTAGAAATCTTTGTCTTTTTCCGTAGTATCACCACCTTGTTGCACGCTTTTCTGTAAAAATATTTTTTCATTAGGGCAATTTTACAATAACGTCCGGGGCCCCGAGAGTTTTGGCGGTAACGCGTTAACCTTGTCGCCAATACAATACATACATACGTTACATACTGTTTTCCAATTATTATTTGGTGGTTCATAAAATACCTAATTTCGTACAAGAGAAGTATGGGCAAGAGATATTATAATGTTGTGAAACATGGATTTTTGTTCTTGCTTCCAATACTCCGTTAAATAATAAATAAATATCATAGGACAATAGACACAGCGCCATCCTACCCCAAATTAAGCAAAGCTTGTACGATGGAAGTCAGATAGGTGATAGAAAACTTAACTTTTTATTTTGTAAATACATATCTACTTATAAGACATAAAATACCGAGACACAACAAACATTTGACTTTACCACAAAATATATGGGGGCGATTTGGTGGTCAAAGGCGGACTGTCCTATATGCGTTAAAAACGGTTGATTGGTTATAAAAGCTATACCCTGCGATTCTTTTCATTCTTCATCTCCTTGAGTAGGGAGCGGAGGATGCGATGCGTGAGGAATTCGGTGGTACGGCGCACGTCTGCGCAGTCTGCATGTACGCGGTTGTTCACCACCGCCTCTGCCAGGCCTTCCACCGCCTCTCCCCAGTCCACTGCACATCATGATATTTTCATCATCGTTGGCCAGTTACCAATGAATTCACCAGTTCCTTTAATAAGAATACTTTAAAGGTAGTGCATTGACATTTAATTTTCCGGTAAATAATATGAGATGCTTTTGGTTGTCAAGAACTCCACGACCACGATTTGGTACAGTATTTTTTTCTGAGCGGTACTAGCAGCACGGCAGGCTATTTGGTAGACCAATATTACCAATGTATTGTATTTTATTAGTTAGAATAGAATAAAATGTTATTGTAAATGGAAACATACATAATTATCTAGGTAGTTAGGTGCATATTGCCGTTAGCTTCAAACGGTAAAGGAAGAAAAGGCTAGATTGCATTACATAAAGGATTGTGATATAAGTTAATAACTAATACCACAATCCTTCAGTCAATAAATAGAGTATTTACACATTTTCAACTTAAAAAACTAGCTGAAGCGGTAGGTGGTAGCTAGCCAGCCAATTAAGTAACCTTCCAGCACGCAGAAAAAAGTGGCGCTTTCTGGTTGCATTGCTTATATTGTACCCATGAAGTCATAAAATCATATATTTGGAGAGAAAATGCACTGGCATGCATGTTTTGTTTGTAGTTTTTCGTCGTTTTATCTAGGGTCTTATAAAAAAAATGTTTTTCTTCTTCTTTCTTTCTTTACTTACTTGCATGTTTCAAATGCGGCAGAGTGACTTTTCCGACCGAAATATCCATGCCCTTCTGGACTTTGAAGCTCACAGATCGCGATATAAGTTTGGCTGCTGTGTTTACCATCTGAAATTCAAAAATTGAGTTTTGGTGGAAATGAGTAAAAATAATCTTGCTGCATTGTTTTTCTGTGTTGTTTCCAAGAATCCGTCGTATAAAAAAGTGTAAACAGTTCTAGTAAAGTAACTTTTACTTAATTAGAGCATGGACTAAGCACAGTTGATGTGACTTACTTTGTTGAGTGACTTACTTAATAATGAAATCTGAATGTTCGAGTGATTTTATCAGTCCTTAAAATAAGATTTATTTATTACACAAACATACCAGGAGCAAGTTTTTCCTTTCAGGAAGGTAAGCGCCCAAGGCGACAGGATCCGGAAGATCCTCGACTTTGTCAGAGAAAGTCACTTCAGCCAATTTCGTTTTGGACGGCTAGAAACAAACAATAGGTACTAAAAGTTTCAAGAAAGTGTAGCAATTTTTAAAGATGCTACTAATCATTGTAAACAATTTTAATTATAAATAACAGTGATATAAATGTACCTAGAAGTACTACACTAGAAGATGCGATCCTAACGTTCACTTCGTTCATCTTAACTGCAGAGTAATGTATACACCTTGTCCAGTACCCTACAGAATATTAATAATTATGAACAAATTTAAGAATTTCGTTACCTACATTAAAATACAAAATTGTTTTCGTCAAAACAAACAATATTAATGAGCACTAAATGTTACCTAACATAATGCCAAAAAATGTTAAGCACTAGTGCAGTCTAAGAGCACGCTTACGTAGAAGGAACCTATTTAATCTGGATTTGAAGACACCCATATTGTATCTTTCAGGGAACACAGACGCCGGTAGAGCTCCAGAACCTCACAGTGTGAAAAAAAATGAAGAACTTGGATCTAAGCAAATTGGACAAAATAGACAAAGTAGGCAATTTAATCTTACCACAGGCGTAGGTGGCCTGTCTTTAACGCTCTTCATATCTACGTCTGTAGACGTCTCGGCCGCTATATGCTCGACATCGCCGAAAGCGATGGAACCGCTTTGAACCTCCACATACTGCCGCGCCAGCTCTGAAGCTATCTGTATCGACCAGCGAGGAGTTTTCTTACCTCTGGAAAATAAAATGTCAGTAAGCGCAACTTTAGTTTACATGCACCTTTGTTTTTTGCCTTCGATTCATAGATAACTCACCCCCGCTTTTGATTAGGTCGGTAGTTCTGGAAGAATATGTTGCCGGCTCTGGTGTGGACGATGCGCTCTACATCGCGTAGAAGCAAATGGACGCGCCTCCTGGCAAATTCTGTCACCGCAGCTTCTATCATCTGTGAGAAGAATAATAAGAAGAAAATTAGTTGACAATTGTTAGAATTGAAGACTGAAAGGTTAATTGTGTTGGTGAGAGGTAACATCTGATCTACAGCGTCTTGGACGCGACTGTGACTCCGGTTGAATCTATTCCTAGGGGTCCACCACACTTATTCACCGCACTCAGCACACACTATACCAGCGACCCTGGGAAGAAAAGTAAGAGGCGTATTGCACTTGGGACGTATTGCTGAATAGTAGGTCAGTGATTACTGAAATAACCTATAAATATTAACTTATCATATCACGCTGCGTATCGGGGCATTTGGAATTCCCTAAATTAAATAATAAATAAATAAATATCACAGGACATTACACACAGCGCCATCTGATTCCAAACTAAGCAAAGCTTGTGCTATGGAAGACAGATAACTGATAGAATACTTAAATACTTTTTTAATACATACAGTACACCCAGACACAGAACAAACATTGATGTTAGTCACACAAATGTTAGTCCTGAGTGGGAATCGAACCCACGCTCTTCAGCTCTCGAAGCAGACATGCTACCAATGAACCAACAGGGCTGTCAAACTAAAACTGGAACTAGTATAATATACCTGACTCAGGAAGCAGCCTCGGAATCCAACAGCTAGCCAGCCGAGTAGAGAAAGAAAGACAACATTTGTTTGACACACACAACACTACAAATACAAGATTGAAAAAAAAAGACTATAAAAATAACAATCACAATAAGTAGAAAGTTGTCGCTGTAGTGTCCAGTGCGACAAAAAAGGTTAGTTCTCAGCATTAGTGCTGCAGATTTTTCAGCAGCGCTGGTTTTCAGAACTACACTACCACAATGCTATAACTTCCACACAATGTTTTCCTTCACCTGCGCCATGTAAACCAACCGAGCTATCACAGCTACAAAAATTATTAATTCATCCACTCTGGTATAGAATACCCATACATTATACACAATTATCATTTATCACTAAAGCACGTAGCTACCTAAGTCAATATCTCAACAATAAACAATAGAGAACCCAATGAATACGTACATAATACGTGTATACATATGTATAAAGACCGTTTATCGTCCTATTAGAATACACGAGCATTGTGACAAATTCCCTGTAGACTCGAGATTCGATACTCCCGCACCCGTTTGTCTGTGATATGTACCTATGTAAGAATGTATATAAATACTTAGGTATACCAGACTCTCATTTGGTATGCAGACAAACTGTTACTTGTACATTACTAGGTAGGTAGGAATGACGGTCTGTTTTCAAACGTATACATACACGTATCATAATACGTTTAGTATCAATTCGATCCTAAGAAATTTTTACATATAGCTACAAGTTGGTACGCAATAACCTAATGTAGAATTTGACGCTCTGACAACAAAAGACGAAACTAAGATCGATTCACACTCCAAAACACGGAAAAAGAAATACTTCTTGTTATTTTTTTTTTCAGAATAGGTCCAGCCTGCTCTCTGCAAGTATGAGACGAATTAAGATGGAGACGAACAAACGTTCGGTGGATGAAGGTTCATGCAAATTTATTCTGGATTTTTATAGCAACTTCCAGGGAAATCAGATTCCTTAAAAAAACACAACCTCGCCCCGCGGATTAAAAATGCGGAAGCGATAGGCCGTAAATCCCGGTATTCCACTTTTCCCGTTTAAAAAGTCGTGTTGAACATTTTCTTTCTGTACTTTATAGGCTAGGTGTTTTATCATCGCACCTGATGTTAAGTGATGGTGTGGTCGAAGATAGTAAACACTTAGCTTAGAATGGAAGTGTCTCTCAAGTGATCGGCTAAAACACACCGTTAGGTGCTTGGCGGCGGATATTCAACTTGTAATGTGTGCTAGCCATAAAGTACCCTACTGCTACGCTACAGTTTCCCCAGGATATTTTCCTTAGCAGCTACTCAAGCTCATTGTTGGAATTTAAATCTACTTCCTTCGGCGTGAATTGACCGCGCTAACAACTGAGCTATCATCGCAACAAACTATGGATTAGACTAAACCAACACGCAAACGCTTTTCAAATTTAAATGTAATCATTTTTGTATATTTCTGGCGTTTTTTTATGGTTGACAGGCTAGGTGTAGGCTAGTTGTTTGACCACAGCTCACCTGATGTTAAGTGAAGGTGTTGTCGAAGATGGTAAAGCACACCTACCCTGGAATGGAACTGGCTCTCAAGTGAGGCTGCCGGAACACACCGTTAGATGCTCGGCGGCAGATTTTCAACTTGAGGGTGGTAGCTAGCCAGCCGAGTACTAGAAAGTACCCTACCACCATGCTATGGTTTCCTCACGATGTTTTCCTTCACCGGCAGCTCAAGCTCATTGTTGGGGTTTGAACCCACGCCCTTCGGCAGGCGAACCTACCGCGCTAACCACTGAGCTATCATCGCTACAAAAACATAAATAATGCACAATGAAAACTTTCTATCTATCTATTTTATGTACGCTAAAAAATACGAAAGAATTTTAGAAACAAGACTGTGCCATTATCAATATGTATCTACTTAAGTTACTTGTAGATATACAAAAAAAAACCTGTAGATATACGAGGCGGATTTCGTCACGAAGGTTTTCCGTGGCACTGATCGTATATCCTTTATAAAATCCGCTCCTTTTGCGAATAAGAAATTCAGAAGAAAAAAAAGCGTATTTCCGAAAGAGGTCAAAATAATAAGACCCCATCAGGCAGACGTGTAGTGTGGAACCTACATAAATTACAATATATTATAATGGTAATACGGAACGACTTTAGTAAATATACATACTTCATAGAAAATTGTTTCAATATAAAAAGAACTGTTTATTTTATTACAAGCATAATCCAATTTAACCTTATACCTGAGCCTTATACAGTAAGACTTTTATTTTTGAAACAAAATGTAACCGACCAATGTCAGTCAAGTTTATTTTAATATCATTTCAGATTTTGTTTATTTATTTTTATCATCATAGGAAAACTTACAGACAATTACTATAAATAAGAATGGAAGGCCAATTAAAAGTTTTCACAAGTAGAACAGAAGAATTTTGGAGGAGACGGATATACACATCATCTAGAGTAACAAGACGATTTGTAGCGATGATAGCTCAGTGGTTAGCGCGGTAGGTTCGCATGCCGAAGGGCGTGGGTTCAAACCCCAACAATGAGTTTAAGCTGCCGGTGAAGGAAAACATCGTGAGGAAACCATAGCATGGTGGTAGGGTACTTTCTAGTACTCGGCTGGCTAGCTACCACCCTCAAGTTGAAAATCTGCCGCCAAGCATCTAACGGTGTGTTCCGGCAGCCTTACTTGAGAGCCAGTTCCATTCCAGGCTAGGTGTGCTTTACCATCTTCGACCACACCTTCACTTAACATCAGGTGAGCTGTGGCCAAAAAACTAGCCTGTCAAACATAAAAAAAAAAAACAAAGTAAAGTTGCTAAAAATAATTTCTAATAACAAGCCGCTTTAAATTTTGAGAACTAGTATTAAATAGATCAACATCTTTCACCATCTAGGGAATTGTAGCACCTGAATGCCCTTATTAACTAGCTGTTTTACCTGTAAGTACTGTCTACGGACGGAACATAGTTTTTTTTTAATTTGTGATGAGTGTTTTTACAGTGATTGAGCAGTGAAGAGTCGGTGCTATTGGTGTACTCCTTCCGTTCACCGCTTTGGTGAAGTTTTATGTTGAATTATGAATTCAGTGATTGTAGGTATAGTTGTGTTGAATTACATAATATAGGAGAATAGGTAAATAGTAAATATCCTATGATGTTTCACACAGCGTTATCAAGCCCCAAACTAAGCAAAGCTTGTACTATGGGAACATGGATTGACAGCCCTGTTGGTTCATTGGTAGTATGTCTCCCACTCAGGACTAACATTTATGTGACTAACATCGATGTTTGTTCTGTGTCTGGGTGTACTGTATGTATTATAATTATGTATTTACAAAAAAAAAGTATTTAAGTATTCTATCAGTTATCTGTCTTCATTGCACAAGCTTTGCTTAGTTTGGGGTCAGATGGCGCTGTGTGTAATGTCCTATGAAATTTATTTATTTATTTATGGATTACTACTAACATGGAGTACTTGGCTATGTAGCGATGATAGCTCAGTGGTTAGCGCGGTAGGTTCGCATGTCGAAGGGCGTCGGATCAAACCCCTACAATGAGCTTGAGCTCAGTGAAGGAAAACATCGTGTGGAAACCATAGCATGGTGGTAGGCTACTTTCTAGTACTCGGCTGGCTAGCTACCACCACCAAAATTACAAATCTGTCGCCAAGCATTTAACAGTGTGTGGTTTTATTACAAAATTATAACGAGAATCGAGTACCGATTACTCTCCTTCAGTATCGTAGCTGTCTCACCAGTCATGTTGTATATGATAAAAATATAAATACATTTAACTATTAAGTTCGTCAAAAACATGTGTTAGATAATCCTTTTTAATGATTAATAAATTTTCTCAAGATTAATGGTTACGCAATATATTACTAGTTCTTTTTAAGCATGTCATTTGCTTAATACCTTGAACATTTCCCTAGTAAAGTTACATGACACACTTAGTTTGCTATCCAGAAACTCCACTAAGCTTTCGAAAACGTACTTTAGGTAGTTACTTAGGACCCGATGTGACCTTTATATAAATCACACAAACATTTAGCATTAACTAGTTCATGAACTTATGTATGTATGGGTAAATTGATTATATACCAGCTGACTGCCCTGTTGGCTCATTTGGTGATGTATCTACTTCAAGAACTGTAGGGCGTGGGTTTGATTCCCACTCAGGACAAACATTTGTGTTACGAGGTTAAATGTTTGTTCGGTGTCTGGCTGTATGTACTACAAGCATGTATTTACCTATTTTATCAGTTATCTTTTTAGAATATTTTTACAGGCTAGTCAACCTGTATCAGCTGACTCACCTCATCGAGCAACTTAATCGGTGGTGAAGGCAATACTGTCTCCAAGTCCATTCTAGCTCGCGCTTGTCCAAGGGTCATCAGTGCGTCTCCCCGGTTGGACACTGCGTTGGTCATCGCCTCAGCCGCCAGTTTCAGCGCATACTCTGGAGTCATGCCTTTGGCTCCACGTTTCGACTGTAAATAAAAGAATTAGGTGCTTAACAAAGTTTAAAAAAATCATTACTTTCTAGCTGCTGCTTGCGGCTTTGCTTACGTAGGTTAGCGTTTTGTAGCGATGATAGCTCAGTGGTTAGCGCGGTAGGTTCGCATGCCGAAGGGCGTGGGTTCAAACCCCAACAATGAGCTTGAGCTGCCGGTGAAGGAAAACATCGTGAGAAAACCATAGCATGGTGGTAGGGTACTTTCTAGTATTCGGCTGGCTAGCTACCACCCTCAAGTTGAAAATTTGCTGCCAAGCATCTACCGGTGTGATCATCGTTTTTTATATAAAAGTACTGAGACGAGCAAGGCACTCTTCTGATGGTAAGTAATCAAATGTTCATGACTATTGAGGCAATACACATGCATTTGGGATTATTCAGCCATAGTGGTACTTTATTTTGAGGCTCTACTTAAAGTGGACGGTACATTTTTTCACTGAATCGATTTAGATGAAAATAAAAGTTTATTAAAACTTCACAGAACGTGTATGAAAACCGCACGTAAATCGGAAAAGCGATGCTACCTTTTCAAACTCGACACCCATCTTCAAAACGAGTTTAGCTGCCTTCGCGTGTCCACCGTGCATCAATTTCCAGTTGGCCAGTCGAATGCGCTGCAACTCCAAATCTGTATTATACGCGTAGATCTCTGCTTTCCTGCGAATAAGGTAATGTATATTTAGCAGTTAAAGATCAAGTTCCAATAAAGATTCAAAACCTCATACATAAACTAAAATAGACAATATTAAGTGAATAGCACACGGTGCTATTATAGAGTGCTCTGCATCTATCTCCAAAATCGAGATCGTAATACTAAAAGTTTGGGAGACCATCAGGCTTCCAGTCTGGAGGTCCTGGGTTCGAATCCCGTAGCACGTACCTCTGTCTTTTCTTAATTATGTGCATATTGCCTGTGCTTTAAACAATGAAAGAAAACATCGTGAAGAAATCAAAATGTCTGAAAGTTCTTAAAAAAAAGTCTCGATGATGTAAAGTTTGGCAACCCGCACTTGGGCAGCGTAATGGATTACGGCACCCTTATCACTTCAAATACAGAAGCGGCACAAATATATAAAAAATCTAGTATTTAATTTTAGTTTAACATAATTTTGGCTGTGCTGTAAAGGTACTACAACTGGTTTTAATCATAAAAATTAAATAAAATAGCAATTTTAAAAACCGCTTTGTATCCAATTTGAACAACAAGACACTAGGCTACCATGACAAAAAAAACTTGGTTCGGATAAAAAAAACATCAACCTACAAAATAGATAACCATCAGCTATCACACACTAATTTCCAGGATTAATTAAGGTTTTATTGTTCCGTCGTATCTTTCTACGCAGCGTAAAAATCTTTCGGCATAAATTAGGATTAGGTTTATCTTTGTTTTGTGGGAATATCTGGCGCACAAAAGCAATAAGTTCTAAGAATACTTTATTATACATTACATATACCTACATTATTATAATAGTTTTGGCGAGAAGCTTCGTCTTTCGTGCGAACGTGAAGCTATCATTACTTTATTAGGGTATAACCGGATTCGACGTTGACTTACTGTGACTTTTTTTTTTTTTTCTTTTTTTTATGGTTGACAGGCCAGGTGTTTGACCACAGCTCACCTGATGTTAAGTGAAGGTGTGGTCGAAGATGGTAAAGCAAACTTAGCCTGGAATGAAACTGGCTCTTAAGTGAGGCTGCCGGAACACACCGTTAGATGCTTGGCGGCAGATTTTCAACTTGAGGGTGGTAGCTAGCCAGCCGAGTACTAGAAAGTACCCTACCACCATGCTATGGTTTCCTCACGATGTTTTCCTTCACCGGCAGCTCAAGCTCATTTTTGGGGTTTGAACCCACGCCCTTCGGCATGCGAACCTACCGCGCTAACCACTGAGCTGTCATCGCTACAAAACTGACTGACTGATTTGACTGACTATGATTTAAATTTATTCCTCCAAATTGTCTACTAAAAACTTGGAAATATTAAAGTACTTATTACTACTGGTTAAATGCACAAAGTGTACTTACTGTCAAAGAAACCTTTTATTTCAATGTCCATAAATATTTTGAAACTGTTAGTGTACATAAGGCGGCTTAAAAAAAAATTAAAAAAAATATCGTAGGACTATACACACAGCGCCATCTGACCCCAAACTAAGCAGAGCTTGTGTGATGGAACTCAGATAACTGATAGAATACATACATACTTTTTTTTTGTAAATACATACTTATAATACATACAGAACACCCAGACACAAAACAAACATTTGTTTATTCACAAAATGTTTGCCCTGAGTGGGAATCGAACCCACGCCCTACAGCTCTCACGGCAGATATACTACCAATGAGCCAACGGGGCTGTCAAATGGTTTTATGTACTCATATGATAGGTATTAACATTCAGTAGCATATATATATATATATACCTATAGTATAAGCCTGGCAGCAAATTAGAAATATACTAGTCAGAGACGAATTATAATTTATTTACGGTAGACATAATATGTCCAACAACGAGATTGTAATTGCAAATGCAATAGTAGGTATTAGAGTAACAAGTTTGTGATAATATCTACTCTGCTTACGTACTTAACCATTCGTCAGCCATCTGCTTAATACCTAAAAACAGTCAACTTACTTTGATCTTCTATGAGCGCCGGCCGTTATATCTTCAGTGTAAAGTTTGAGCAGCAAGGCTTCTTCTTGTATTTTCTGGTTTTGAGTTGAAACTCGCGCAATCCATTTGTTGTTCGCCTGCACAATAAAATCATTAGAATCGTTTCATTGAAACATTCGAGCCTCTTTGTCCATATTGAAACCGCCCGCAAAAGCATTGTTTAGTATCGACCTACGATTCTATGGCACTTTATCAACTATGAGTTGAAAATTAATTAAATTGAAATCCCATGAACAAAACTCAAATTAATGTCATGGTATCTTATGTTCCAAAAGACGTATATGTCTCGGGATAAAAAAGTAATATTTTGTTAACATCACCAAAGTTATAAGTAACATAATGAAAAGAGTATACAAAACAGTAGCAGTAGAATCATATCAAATTTGATTAGGCAGGGATAGAAACACGGGCAATGAAATTGATGCGATAAAAAAAATACAATTGGTTCGCGAGGACCGTGCTGGTTTCCGCCCCTACAGCGGTAGGTATTTGCAAAGTGATGCCTACAAAGGTTAATAAGTTTTGTCTGTTTATAATCGACGGCATAATCTATCGTACTTTCTTCAATAACTTTTAACTCAATCTGTTTAGTAGGAACAAACATGCTGTCACACATGAACATTGGCATTTTGCATATCCTATCGTTGCTATTAAAATATTACATCATCTTCTGTTCTCTTCTGTTTTGTCTCCATATCCATCTTCACTCTGTGAAGTCTCTTCTTCTCGTTCGACCTCCACTGTCTGACCATCGTGATCTTTCTTCTCAGCTCCATTTCTGCCGCAGCCTGAACCCTTTGCTTGATCCTGCTCTGCTTTTCGAAGCTTTTCGCAGCTCTTTCTTTTCGCTGACGTTCATTGAACTCGGCTAAATAATTCATACGAGCTATAATCTTCAGCTCTTGTTCTTTAGCTCTGAAATAAATAAAAAATGTGAGAGTTATGAAGTCATTTAGTATTGTTATTGTTGCGACCTTGTAGATTTCAACTGTTGGTAATGTAATCATGCCATGTTTAGGCTAAGTGGAATGGAGTAAAAAATATTTTGAGATTATTTTCGAACTATCCCGAAACAACTTTCATGCAATTTCATAACTATGTTTCAGTATAACCCTTAGTTAATTAACTTCTCAAAGAGAGGAAGAGAGAGAGAGAGATGTGATACGATAATGATCAAGGTATTCCAGACAAAGAAAATTAAAATGGGATTTCCATTCATGCGTTACTCCCCGGAGAAGCGTACCCTTTTATTCCGGAGCAAACATTATTTGTTTGGAACAAACAAGAAAGATGTTTCAAAGGTTCCTCGATATTTTCCAAGGAAATGTCTAACGGTTTCTCAACGAGTCTAAAGTTTATTTTAAAGAGCTTACCTAGACTTTTGTTTGTTTTTTCATAACAATACATAATTACGTAGTCAGTTTAATATATCTACTAATCTTTGTAAACTATTTTGAAGTATTCAGTATTATTCAGCCGCCAAGCAGTAGTGTGTAAATACGTGGATTGTGGTGTGTGGTGTGGTTTGAAGGGTACTGCAGCTAGCGAAATTACACGAAGACACGAACGCCTACAACAATGGTTTTCTACCTACTTTTACTTCGTAAGTAACTAGCAACTTTGCTAAAAAAAATAGCTCATTCCTCTAACAAAACGAAAAAGTAACTACATCAAAGCGTTTCGTCAACTAAAAGTAATCCAATCTTAGTTCTTTTCCTTCAGCTTTATCTTTGAAAGAAAAGGGATAAAACAAACTTCTTACATACTTAGGTTCCATTATTGGCTAACTATAGCACTATTCGTCCGATGTTCGTGCTTGGAGTTTGGCACATACATGTAATTATGTATATGTGTAGTAGATCTTATTATATAGTTAGCATATTTGATCCTAAGTACAAGAATGTAGTGAAATTATAGTTTTTTTTTTAATCTAATCTTTTCATCCGGGAATAATCGTGCCTATTTAATACACCCTTTAATTATGTAATGTGTCCATAATCAAAGATTGTCCGATTTTATTTTTATAGAAAGAGCTAACAAGCAGACAGTTCGCCTAATGTTAAGCTAACTGTCGGCGTCATCTATGTACATCCGCAATATTAGCGATTTTGTCGATGCATTGTCAACATGACATGATTGGCACAGGACCGGGACGAGTGGCGTCCAAGAAAAGAGGCCTATGCTCAGCTGTGGGCGATGACGGGCTGATGATGACAGTGCTATTTTGTAGCGATGATAGCTCAGTGGTTAGCGCGGTAGGTTCGCATGCCGAAGGGCGTGGGTTCAAACCCCAACAATGAGCTTGAGCTGCCGGTGAAGGAAAACATCGTGAGGAAACCATAGCATGGTGGTAGGGTACTTTCTAGTACTCGGCTGGCTAGCTACCACCCTCAAGGTGAAAATCTGCCGCCAAGCATCTAACGGTGTGTTCCGGCAGCCTCACTTGAGAGCCAGTTCCGTTCCAGGCTAGGTGTGCTTTACCATCTTCGACCACACCTTCACTTAACATCAGGTGAGCTGTGGTCAAACAACTAGCCTGCCAACCATAAAAAAAACCTCGTATGATATACATATACATTCTAACAGGTAGGTACATGTTAGAATGTATATGCAAGAGTAGGTATAAAAACGCTCTAGGTACAAAGAGTATGTTGAGTAAAAATTACGGATGTAATAAAAAATGTATGATACTTAGCACTAAACGGTCTTTCGTAGATAAACTTCATTAAATAACCTATCGAATATTGTAATTTTCATTGTCATTAGTGCAATCATATTTTTTTTTATGGCCAAAATAAATCCGTACACGGCGTGAATACATTGACAATTCGAAAATGCATACTTTTCAGGGCAGCCTTTTTAAGTTTACATATACATTATATATTTTATTGCTAAATCTATTTTTTTATTTTATTATATAATTTTTGTATGTATCTAAGTAATTTAATCGGAATTTTCAAATAATGTAAGTACAACAATAAATTAATGATGTAATCAACAAAAAACTGATATATCAAGTTGTTCACTGACGACTTGTTCAAGTTATTCACGCCGTGTACGGAAATATGGTGTCTTATATTCGGCATCCTTACCTAACTATCGAAAGTTTCAAAAAATATTTGAGCACCGAGAACTTTAGTTGAGCTCTCGAAATTGAGCTAACATTATTACCGGTAAACAAAACACACACACACAAACACATCGTGAGGAAACCATAGCATGGTGGTAGGATACTTTCTAGTACTCGGCTGGCTAGCTACCACCCTCAAGTTGAAAATCTGCCGCCAAGCATCTAACGGTGTGTTCCGGCAGCCTCACTTGAGAGCCAGTTCCATTCCAGGCTAGGTGTGCTTTACCATCTTCGACCACACCTTCACTTAACATCAGGTGAGCTGTGGTCAAACAACTAGCCTGTCAACGATAAAAAAAAAAAAAAAAAACAGTGTCTAATTTCGTTCCCACTAACACTTCCAGGAATCTGGTAAACTAATGTCTGTACACAGCTGTCAGTCGAGTGCTCTGATTACATTGCACGATAGTGTTTGACTGGTGACCGCTGAAAACGAGCGTTTGAGCGGGATTTAATTTTAATTTAGGCACTCTTGGCTTTGTAGCTTCGATGGTTACTGCTGAGGGAAACGTGACGATCTTAATTTAGGGCAAGCCACTAGAGGCCGTTTACCTACTGTTAAAATAACTCGGCTTAGTTTTTTTTGACATCCCTGTTGGTTCATTATGTCTGCTCCAAGAGCTGAAAGGCGTGGGTTCGATGAAACATTTTGTGGTATAAACAAATGTTTATTCTGTGTCTGTGTGTTCTGTATGTATTTACAAATAAATAATATTTAAGTATTCTATCAGTTATCTGATTTCCATAGTACCATAGTTTTCCCCTTCTCTTAATCAGAAGGGCCTCTTTTCATTGTACCCAGCAGCGTCATTGTAAAAGTTTAAATATATATATAAGTTTAAATGTATAGGGCACACAGACACAGTTTAAATATACAAAACAAAAGTTTAAATATATATAAAAGTTTAAATATATATGACACAGAATAAACATTTGTTTATATATTATATATTTATTTATCAAAATATAGTTTAATTATTAAATTATTATGTATATTAAATACTGAAGTCATTACTATTAACATTAGATACTCGATTCGCAAGTTAGTTGAAAAGCAATCAAGTAAGCCAGATTGCTCTTCCGCTAACTTGTCAAATGTAGTTCTAACTTGAATGCGTAATCAGAGTGCACTTGACGAGATACAGTTTGTAGGTGTGTACCTACAATTGTACAAGGTAGGTTAGGGTAGGTTGTTAAAAGTAGGTACAGACGAACTCTGACGCAAGACGTTTTAGATGCAACACGTTCGCACAGTTCACTAACGAAAGCGAATCGGATACAATTCGATTTGTAATTCTGGCAGCTTGCCAGCAGAAGTGGGTAAGTTGTAAGTTTTCTTCGACTATCTAAATTAAGTTGCCTTACTTAGAGATTCGATAGTATTTAACTGCTATCGCTCTACTAAAAGGATAGTATGATGTTTTGACTTAAAATAATATTAATAAGGAGTTTTGCAATATGCAAGTAAATTGTTAAACTCCTAAAGGAAAAGAAAAAACAGGTCATCCACAAGATTTTTTAAATGTAAAAGCAATGGGACGAATGATACGCTCTCCTGATAGTAAGAGATAACGCCTGTATTTGCAAACCATTGCAGCGATACTCAAAACTTTATGTAGCAAAACGAAATCCAGGGCATCGCTGCTTTGCCGCTTATTACTTTGAGACTTTCGATGATTAGTATCAGCAGCCCTGTAATTTCGCTAGCTGCAGTACCCTTCGAACCGGAACACTCTATTACTTGGCGGTAGAATATCTACCTAGACGACCTCCGGCTAAGGAGCTCTACCACCATATGAATGACGATGTGAGGGTTACAGATTTTTTTTTTCTGCCAACCTCCTTTCAGACTGCCCGGTCTTTGGCTTTGGGTCGACCCTGAGGCGGAATAATATCAACTAATATTTTGACAAAATGATTTCTTCCACAATTAAGTATACTCAGATTTAATTATTTATATTTTTTTCTCTTAAGATTCTTGTGTGAGTAATGTATATTTAAAAAAATCTGGGTTTAAGAGTTCTGGTGTGTGTTTCTATGTTTCTATCCATTTACAGATACATAAGTGACAAACTGATTAGTATTTTTATACTGTAAAAGAACAAGTGGAATTAGGATTCTAGTATTTATTTAACACACCTTATAAAGTTAGAACGTAGATGTACCTACATAATTCGATAGATAATGTGATTTTCAATGTAACACTAAGAACATTTATATAACTGTCAAACTGTCAAAGTCCTAATGTAATTTGGAGATTCAGATCCATCTTATACTGGCTTCACAGGTGCGAGAAATTATTCCCGAGGATGGAAGATCCTTGTCTGTAATGTTATCAAATAGTTTCGAGTTTGATATCAAATTTTACGTTCACTATTAGTGCTTCTCTAATTAAATTAGCCAGCTACCTATATCTGCGTATTTATAGTGAGGCCAAGTAAAGTAATAAGAAGATAGTAAAGAACATTTAAAAAAATCAGTTACTCAAAACAGTTACTCAATTTCTTTATATTAGTGTGTGTCACAAATCATGACATAATATACAAATCAATGTTGTTGATCATAAACAACAACATATGTTGTTGTTGTTGATATATTATGTTAAATGATAACGAAATTTTTTATTTTACTTTTTATAAATTTACTGCCAATATTAATTTTTTTTTTGATACAACTTGTCTATACTAATATAAAGAGGAAAGATTTGATTGTTTATATTGAATAGGCTCCGAAACTACCGGACCGATTTCAAAAATTCGTTCACCATTGGAAAGCTACACTATTTCCAGGTGACATAAGCTACTTTTCAGCACTGTATTCTTACGGAAACTGGAACTACGCGGGTGAAACCGCGAGCCATCCGCTAGTGGCAAATAAAGAGCAATTTTGAAACAGTTACTATTCTGATCTACATTTATTTATATACGATTACATCATTTTTTAAAACTGCTGAAATTATTATGATCGCTAAATAGTTAACGTAATATAATAATAAGTAAAAAAATAATTTAATGATAACAAAACAAAGTTATAATTTGTAGGAATTCTACTTCTTCGACTTTGAAGTTACGCAGAAGTATAATTGAGTTGTAAGTAAATTATACTTACCCACGGAACAAAATAAACAAACAGCTCTGCGAAAATAATATTTCAATGAATTCACAAGTTTCAGAAGATTTCCAAACTTCTGTAACTTAGTATTGTGGAAAGGATTTCTTCAAATAATCATTTTAATTTAATTAATAAACCTGAGTCCTGGGAGAGCACAAAATAATGGTGTTGAATTATTGTTTAGTGTAAGCTACTATGTTATATATATATTTTGTTTTTGTAATGTTTCGGTTAAGAAAAAGTCAAAGACTTTATTCAAATCAATAAACAGATCTTATTTTGTGAAACGAATGTTTAAAAGCTCATTTCCAATCAGACATAATGTTAATATAATAATATTTTGTCGTATATAATAACACTATATTGTCTATTACGGAAGTTAACAAAGTTTTGACTCCAAGAGCATGATCATTTTTTTAGGGTTCATGTATGTATGACTGTATGTAGTATATAAAGTATATAATATGTGTATGAATGTGAGTTTCTACCATAACTTTTAAATGCCTGAACAGAGTTGAATGCCTTTTGGATGTTGGATCTTCACGCTTGGGGCGCGCAACAGTCCATGGTGCGAAGCGAGACCTGACCCCGCGCGCCATGTAGGTACTCTGCTTTGATTCCTTGAAAAAGGCCACTACATAGTCAGAGTATTCGACAGCCTAGTTGGGAGACCGTCTGACTTCCAATCTGGAGGTCCTGGGTTCAAATCCCATGGCACGCACCACAGTCTTTGTCTGTGAAGAAAAACATCGTGAGGAAACCTCCTTGTCTGAGAGATCTTAAAAGAAAAAAAGCTCTCGACCAGGGTGGTGGACGATGGCCTTATCCTTCTCACAATGAGAAGACCAACGCCCAGCAGTGTGATAGTTTATAAAAAAACAGGGCTGACTCAGAATCCCATTTCAGTACACCATTTGTCGATACTTGTGTTATTTTCATAATTAAATATACATCATATACTAAAACCCGACCAAATTACGTTTCTAACAAAACTCGAATACCCAAACATTTTCTGATGTACCTCGCAGCTTAGGCTGTAGGTAAACGAGTAAGTACGAAAGGAATTTCTGTAGCTAAATGAAAATAAAGTGTCGTCATTAATCAGAGAGGTCTGAGCTCACGTACACGCCACGGGCTGCGTTAAGCCTGCCCCAGCTCCCCTTAATATCCGACCGATACTCATTACTAAGAGACTGAGGTGCTCAATGCTAGACCTGCTTTATTCTCCGACGATCGGTATTTACGTCGATAGATATAGAAAGGACGTACTACTTTGATACTTCACGCAAACGTCAATCATAATTAGAGTTTTGCTTAGAAACTTGAAACTTCTAAGTCAACGAATCAAAAGATACGGCTTTTTATGCCGCATATTTTGATACTTGCAAGTAAATTAAACAGTAATAAGGTACTTTCCGTAGACCTAGAATCAATACCACAAGGAAAAAATCTGAAACCCGTAGTTTTTGTAGCTCTATCACAACAATTGTATTTTCACAATTTTTTTGTTTATATTATAAACTTATTTGCGTTTGGCAAACTGACCGCAACGTATGTTGGTGTATGGGGTCAACAGTTTTACAACTTCAAAGTAACTTTGTCGTTTAACGTAGTTATATCTTTTCGACCAAAGTAACTTTGTTTGAAGGTTAGAGCAATGGTTGGTGCTTTCATAGCTCCCGTGATCGTTTACGAACTATAATAAACCTACAAGTCTGCACGGTACCCTCGCTTTGGTTGTGCGGCATGTCCGAATCGCGCTTGGCTGATTTTTTAACGATCGGCATCGGTAGTTGGGCATTGTTACTTTAACATTTTTTAATTACCATTAGATTGTTTTGGGTAATTATTGCTACTACTGTTACTAAAAAATATTTTTATCACGCTAAGCTGCAAATTTATTTTTGAGAGCCTCTGGCTTAAATAAATTCCCCTCAGAACTTCAAAAGTTGACACGAGATCTTACAGCTAGGCATAGACTACCTACAAGAATTTGCATATTTATTATTCGTGTTTGATGCATATTCCGGTTTGATGCATGCATACATAATGCATAGACCTTCATGCAATCAACTCGACTGATGCTCAACCTGAGGTCGCATCAATGTAAAACGAAGAGGCCGTGCAAATACCTAACTACGTTTAAATTGTTACCAGAATTGACTCTCAATCATATTGCATTGTAGCGATGGGTTTGATATATTGATATTGTAACTGGATCAACTTGAAGTAATATTGCTTTCCTAGAGTAATCTATCAAATAGCTACGTAGCATCCATTCGGGATGTGTTATACATATACATGTGTTGTGTGTTTTCTTATATGCAATGTTTTAATAATAGCTATAAGATTTATTATGTAAAATTAACGAGACAAACAATACGCTCTCTTAATGACAAGAGACAACGCATGTCCGTGACAATATACAGAACTTTGAGCCTTTTGAAGCATTTGTTTGTCCAGTGTACAATGATAAGTATAATGTCCTCCTTTCGGCATAGTACTACCGTTCGTAACCCTATATTTACTTAGATATTTACACTTTCATAGTAACACCTAATCGACACACCCGCAAAAGTCACCTTGACTGGTAATCATTAATTGGTTTTCAGGTTGCTATACGGCCTAGACGACAGAAAAGCTTTTAGGTAAATAGGCTTTTGTTTATTTCAGGCTATTTTTACAGCCAATAATAAAGTTTCATAAAGGTTAAAGTAAAACCATAGACGAACTAAAGTTACCGACATAACCCAGCGGATTAGATAGTTAAAGTGGTAGTGGGCATAACACGCAGAACTGATACCCAATGGGGATGTAAAATTCTGGAGTGGAGACCACGGATCGCAAACACAGCGTAAGACGTCCACCCACAAAGTGGACCGACGACCTAATGAAGACCGCAAAAAAGCGCTGGATGCGAGCCGCTCACAACCGGTCGTGGAAATCATTAGGGCAAGCCTATGCCCAGCAGTAGACGCCCTATCGCTGACATAATGATGATAACCGTAAGTTGGCATAAGCCGTGGGCTGCATCATGGAGACAGAGCTGAGTAGGTGCAACGCGCGCGCGGCCTCGTCTTGCTTCGCACATTAAATTTCCAATAAAATTAAACGTAAGTAATACCGCATTAGTAAAACAAAAATAGATTTTAACATGTTTTTTCCTGTCACTTAGGTATATTTTACGAAAGGTTTGTATAATACACCCTAATTGAACTTAAAAAGTAGAGAAAGTAAAATCAAGTCGCCAAAATTACATCCGTGCGTGCGAAGCCGTTCCTGCACTTAGGGAAAATGCAGGTTGTATGTTATGCAAATATGGTGATCCTATAACTCATTAAAATTTGTATTATTTATTAAATCTGTAAATGTCGTCCAATTAGTTGTATATGTTGTTTCAAGTGTTTACTTATTAAAGTCACCGACAGAGTTTTGCTAGAAACACGAAAAAATTGTCACAACACAATTTTTTTCAAATGTTATGTTTTTTCGTTTATAAAAAATAGTAGTATTTATAAAGTACTAAATTGTCGATCATAAACATCGAATCTTAATAACATCAACGAAACTCTTGACTGATGCAAATTTAAGTAGCATTTACCAGGGAGTCCGAGATTTATAATTTCTTGTTCGGGTGCTAACACTGCCCTAACAACCTCTTCATTTCATTGTTTATAGTTTTCTACTTATTTGTTAATTTGTAATGTCATTTTGTGGTGCATCAATGAAGTATTATTATTATTCTTGTCGCTTGATGGCTCAGCAGTGATATGTGCAATGTTTAGGTTAGCTAATTTATAATGTACTCTTTGGTTATATGTTTAAATTTTTTATTCAAATGTTTGGTTTGCCAATTGTTTATGTATCAAAACCTAAATGAAATAAAATAATAAAAAAACTTACAATCGTTTCTTTTCAGCCCATTCGTCAGCGTGTTCTTGCATCATCTTCTCCATGTGCTCTCTAGCTCGTTCGTTTTTGGTAAATATAATCAATCGACGCGCTACGTCCGTTTCTACCTTTTTCAATGTCAGATCATCTTTCGCCCTTTCATCCTGCGAACATATCCCACTAATATGATATATGAGAAAGTTTGGACGGATGAATAAATGTTTGTTACTCTTTCAAGCAGAAACTACTGAACGGATTTGGATAAAATTTGGTATGGAGGTAGCTGAGATCCTGGATTAAGACGTTGGCTACTTCTTATCCCGAAAACATGTAGCGGGTAACACCGCGGGGCGCAGCTAGTAAATAAATAAAATTAATTTCGTTGGCTGGTTGAAGTTTTGACAGCTTAGGTGAGAGAGTCTACCTAGTCTGGCTTCGAATCTACCCTGGGTTAGAATCCCACGCACTTCTGTCTTTTCTAAGTCATGTGCGTATTACTGAAATTGTTGAAGAAAAACATCGTGAGGAAACCTACATGTCAAAAAAAGTTCTCGCAGATGTGTGAAGCCTGCCAATCCACACGCGGTGGACTATGGCCTTACCCTTTTCACAATGAAAACAGGCCCACGCCCAGTAGTGAGACTGAGATGAGATGACCAGAGTGAGATGAAAAAACAAGGCTGATTCGGAATATCAAATGTTCAGCTTGACCATGTCTCAGATTCGTTTCGGGGGCAGTACAGGATGAACAACAAAAAAAAAATCAGTAATACTACCATAGCAGCAAACACGGTAGCCAAACTAAAGCAGCTTAAAACTTATTAAAAACTATGAAAACGAAAAAAGGGATTCTTACCAATTTCTTCATCTCCTGATGTATCCTGTCCATAAACTGATTGTACAAGTACTTTCGGTATTGGTTGAACTCCTTCAGCGAGCAGACTGCTCTGCCGTCTGGAGTGCAGTATCCCAAACGCATCATTCGGTTCCTGGCCGGCTTCAGGGCGAAGTAATGCGCGAGGTGGGGATCATGCATTGGCACGTAGTCATATGATACGTTGTTGCAGTAAGGGTCAGTCAGGTCAAACGTCGTCTGTGGGCCGGTGAGACCTAACCCGACCCGTCGGACCTGGATGCATTAACAAAGCTATCTAAATTATTTACAAATTCTTGAAAAATCGCATATGTATTTGTAAGTAACGTTGTTACAGTAGAAATCCTTCAGGTCAAACGTTATGGCCGCCGTGACCTAGGCTGATAGAATGGAACGGAATGGAATGTAATAGTATGGTACGGAATGGAATAGAGAGAACTTTGTAAAAATAAGAGATTATTGAATTAGATAGAAACTCTTTATTGTGCACACCAAAACAGAAAAAATACGGAAAACAAAAGAATCTTACGTGCTAATGCCGTAAACAAGTGGCGGTCTTATATCTAAGAGCGATCTCTACCAGGCAACCAAAAATGGAAAACACGATACAGATTAAGAACAGACGGGAGATGTTGTAACACTAATAAGTTAACAAAAGAAAAACACATATAGGATGTATGTACTTAATACTAATAATAATGTATTTAAATAAAACTAAAATAATAAATATATATATATTTATTTATAATGTACATAATATGTTTATTTATATGTATATTATATATATGTACACAAAGATATATTGACACAATTGTTAATTTTGAGCTATTATCGCTACAAAATCGACATAAACCTAAAGTCGCTATAAATGCTATAAATATAAAATAGCTATAAATGCTACAAACCTAAATTCGCTATAACGCTATAAACCTAAAATAGCTACCAAAAGACATGCACGATTTCCGCAAAGAATCTCATGTGTTTATATACAGTTTATTGGCTGATTCCCAATTCCAAGGACTCCAAGGATTCCAAGTGGGAATTATTTTTATTTTAATATTTAGTTTGTAATATGAATATTATAAACATAACAAACATTCCCATATTTCGAAGACCTCCCGCCCTGAACATTAATTTAGACGACAGTTTCCAATCAAACGAAATGATTAAATCATCTGCACTAGTGCTCGTCTATGATTGAATATCTCTAATTAAACACGTTAGCTAGCGACTAATTTGCAAATTCAATATTAATAAAGCCGTGTTTGAACATCGCTACAAAAAGTTGAGCAACAAGTTGTAAGTAATCTAAAAACATGTGACAGACGTGCCTTGGTTTTATGCCCCGTGGTCCATAAACCGTATAAAATTTTGTGAGATGCGATTGTTTAAACATTTTCAACGACTGACACGTTTTGAATCCTCAAGTTGAAAATCGGCCGCCAAGCATCCGGTAGCCTCACTTGAGAGCCGGTTCCATTCTAGGTTAGGTGTTTACCATTTTCGACCACACCATCACTTAACATCAGATGAGCTGTGGCGATATTTACTGCAATATTGATCTTCAATACATGTTTTTTTACCGGCAGCGATTATATATTGTTGCGTCGTTTCATAGGAGCTCAATTTTCATTATTAAATGGACTGCCGCCACTGTTTGTTTCGTCTCGCTCGTATGTTTGCAATTTGTAAGTACCTACCCTAATTAAGAAAAAATATGTATTTTTCTCATATAACTGAATGTTATATTCTTTTTAATGAAAATGAATAAATATATCTTAAATCATAATGTAAAGACACTTGCAACTTTAGTTGTTCAGTGTACATAGAGTTTTGTTAAATACAGGTTTATATAAGTGATTAAAGTCCTTTGCTCGTTACTTACAGTCACCTCTATTAAATCATTCGAACGAAATCTACGTGCGAAAAATATAATTTGTAGAAACATAATTACTAGTAGTATTAGTTTGTATTTGTATGTAGTATGTTAATTGTAATTATGTATATATTTCATCATATTTATTGCATGAATGCGTATATACAGTATTGTTCATGTGTACATTCCTATATATTTTTTTGACAGCCCCGTTGGCTCTTTGGTAGTATACCTGCCTTGAGCTGTAGGGCGTGGGTTCGATTCCCACTCAGGGCAAACATTTTGTGAATAAACAAATGTTTGTTATATGCCTGGGTATTCTGTATGTATTATAAGTATGTATTTACAAACAAAAAAGTATTTATGTATTCTATCAGTTATCTGACTTCCATCACACAAGCTCTGCTTAGTTTGGGGCCAGATGGCGCTGTGTGTATAGTCCTACGTTATTTATTTATATTATTGTTTAATTATTTACACTGCCAACCATATTAGCAGTGCCCTCTGTCCATCCAAAGGTTGCTTGGATGAAATATCTTTAGGCAATAAATAAGGCCACTGTTGTATTATACCTAATTAATGTTTCTGTTTTAAGATATGTCTGTTTTTATGTGTTTTTTTACTATTGATCAGCTGCACTTGACATTTATACATATACCATTTTATTTTAGTAGATTGAGCGTTTCATTGTGATTTTGTAATACTTAGTAGTGTTGATATATTTAATTAAATGGACAACGTTTAGAATGATAGTTTGCTAAATTCGAGAGTAGTTCTATCCCCATGTAAACGGGGCACGCAGGTGGTCATTTCAACGTATCGAAATAGAAAGTTGTTCACTTTGATGGATATATCGAAGGACATACTCTGAAACCATCGGTAATACACCGGAATCTAGTTAAGTAACACTAAAAGCATGATTGCAAACGGTGAGCGAGGGATCCTGTATCAAATGCCACTAAAATAGAATAGCTTTTAACAGCTGTCAGCAAAATGTTTAAGCAGAAAACATTGTAATTTTTCGACGGGATATGGGCTTTGACATTATGACAGATTTTCTACAATGAAATATTATCAGTATAAAATGGTTATTAATATTTTATGAAAGAGATATTGTTTGTGTGTTAAGGTATGATGTTTTCAATACTAAGACTATCTACATATAGGACTATTTATAATTACAGGGGTGTAAAGACTGACCATCGAATGTCTCAAAGAAATGAGCGCCAAAGTAGCGATGTCCTGGACTTTGTATTGTTTCTCAAAGTGTACCTATAGCTACAATCCCATGGGTATGCGTCATCTCTTACCATTTTTTATACTCGACAGGCTAGGTGTTTGGCCACAGCTCACTTGATGTTGAGTGTCTGTGTGGTCGAAGATGGTAAAGCACACCATGCCTGGAATGGAACTGGCTCTCAAGTGAGGTTGCCGGAACAACCCGTTAGATGCTTGGCGGCCCATTTTCAAGTTGAGGGTGGTAGCTAGGTACAATGTGGCGTGCAGCCATTTTTATTTCACATAAGAATACTACTGTTGAGCAGCAAAATCCCGTAAAACGCAAAAATAAGGGAGTTTTCGCACAGCTTAAAATCCTTTTAAGAGTCGTTCTCATTATGCTAATGCCGCGTATTCATCGGATGAATGGCCCGGCGCGGCGGGAGCGTGTATGGCAAGCTTTAGCGAGATAAATCTCCTTAGGGCTGGTGTGTTTGTAAACAGGGGCGTGAGTTTTACCCTTTTGATAGGTGGGCCGATGGGATTTCTTGGTGAAATTGTTTTATGCATATAAGATTGAATTATCAATCTTTATCAATCAAATAAAGTTATCATATTTTCATTCAATTATGGTAAACAGCGTAATAGATAAAAAGCATAGAGTAGTAATTTAGAAGAAGAAGAAGAATACAACTTTATTACACACCAAACATACATGTATATCTACACTAATATAAAGAAGAAAGATTTTGTATTTTTTGATTTTTGTATGTTTGTAACGAATAAACTTGAAAACTACTAAACCGATTTCAACAATTCCGTTCAATAAAATAAAAATAAAATTATGAAATTGATAAACCTGTTTTCCTCTTCTTGTATTGTAGGAAGTAATAAGTATTATTTACACATTATTTTCAATGATAAAAAAAAAAAAAAAAATGTTTTACTTATTTATATCTTGCTAAGAAACTTGCGTGTCTGTGAGTCTGCCTGTAGCATCTTAACAGTCTGTTTTTTTATCAATTTCATAATCTTTGAAAGATTATGAAATTGATAAACCTGTTTTCAAATTTCAAGTTATTTAGCGGTCGAGATTTGGTTTCTTCTTTGATTTTGTAGCTATGATAGCTCAGTGATCAGCGTGGACGGTTCACACGCCGAAGGGGATAGGTTCAAATACCAACAATAAGCTTGCTAGCTAGAGCTAAGTTAAAAATCTGCCGCCAAGCATCTAACAGTGAGTTCCGGCAACTTCATTTGAGAGCCAGTTTCATTCCAGGCTAGATATGTTCTATCTTTGACCACACCGTCACAGCACAGAGGACAGAACATCAGGTGAGCTGTAGTCAAACACCTAGCCTGATAACCTTAAAAAAACTTCTGATAATAAATGTTTTTGAGGGTTATTTCCATAAAAATTTCATTAACTTTAATGTTAAACAAACGTTCAGTTCATGCGCTCTTAGATTTCATTCATGTGTCTCAGAAAGACGTCAGTATTTGCATGACAAACATTTATAGAAGGATACGTACTTGCGAATAAAATCGCAGATGTGCTCGGCGAGCATTTTGTTAAACGAGAGAGAGAGAGAGAGAGAGCTTATGTTGTTTTATATGTTGTACGTTTGTATTTTATTTTTAATGTATGTCTTAAAGTATTGAGCGTCAAAGCAGCGATACCCTGAACTTTGTTTTGCTATTAACAAGAAAATGGCTGATAATTTTTAAACGTTTAAGAACATTTTACTTGGTGGTAGATCTCCTTAGCAGAAGGTCGTTTAGATAGGTAGATACCACTGCAGTAACAGATGTTCACTACTAACCATAATTAGACTAACATACAACTAGACTAACCATCGAAAGTCTCAAAAGTAATGACCATCAAAGCAGCGATGCCTTGGACTTTATTTTACGTCAATGCAATGATAATGACAGGCGTTGTCTCTTACCATCAGGAGAACGTCTCGGTCGATTAATTCTTTTTACAAAAAAAAAAACATAACACAAACACCGATATAAAATGTTTTGCAAACTGTATGTACTTCTGTCACATACCCTACCGAGCACTGTTACGGAGACTTGGGAGTTATTAAGTATGTTTGCCGTATCTTAGCAGTGATGGGTATAATCTAGCTAAATTGCCTTTTAGAGACAACGCTCAGAGAGAATAACAATTCATAGACGGTATTGAAGTTGGTTAAGTATGAACAAAGTAATGCTAAGATACCAGACTTAATAGTTATTTTAAAACAGATACCTGTCTATCCTCTTTAGCTTGAGTCTAGGATTCTCTGTATACCTAATCAAACATTCAAAGTAACCTCGGATCAGTACAACAATAATATTTTTAAATATATGAGCAAGATCAAATATTTGTCGAACAGTGACGCAACGTTTAAGCAAGCGGCTTAGTACGAGGCTTGGTATTACCCGAACCTACTTCCTGCAATTTTAACATACCGAAGTAAAGTTCTCTCATCATCATCAGCCTTTTGTAATCCACTGCTGGACATAGGCCTCTCCCAAGACACGCCACTCAGCCCGATCTTCGGCTTTTTGCTTCCACCCACCGCCAGCTGTCCTACGTATATCGTCACTCCATCGAGTCTCAGAGCGTCCTACGCTACGCTTGCCAATTCGCGGTCTCTACTCTAGAACACGTTTACCCCAGCGGTTGTCGGTTCTACGACAAATATGTCCAGCCAATTGCCACTTCAGCTTGCTAATACACTGAGTTATGACTGTTACTTTATACAATCCGGATACAATCCTTAAGTTAAAAATCCTAAAGTTTTCGTTAAGTAATAATAAGTAAAACATTATTGAAAGATTACTTTCAATTTATCAGATCCGTAATTTGCAGGAAATATTTTGATATAATGACACTTTACTGGTACTGTTAATGATATAATAAAACGTAAAAGAAATTCCAACGAAACGACTTTATTTCACTTTCATTGTGTGTACCGCTAAACAGTGGAATGCTACAATCTGGGTGTCCTCAAGTTGAGAGATTGAATCGGTATCTTCTAGGCAAGTCCGCTCTATCTTAGACCGCATCATCACTTAACATCAAGAGAGATGGCAGTCACACGCAAGCCTATTTTACATTTTCTAAGTAATCAGTTTTCTATCAAGTAACAATTTGATACTACCACTTACATCTTCGCCAATTTTCCCCCGCGAAAACACAATTTTTCCCTTTGGCATTTTAGGGACTGGCAGCTTGCATTCTAGGCCTAGCCTATACCACTGAGGTAGGCCATTTTTCGGAACTGCTCTTATTGGTTTTGGAATAGAATCAATCACTTTCTTTAACTCAGTGGGTTTCCTCAACGTCATCAACGTGATATCGATATCCGTTAAATCGTCGATCGACATATCAGACCCTTGCGTAGACATGATTATTTTTATGCTAAATGAATTAAAATAAAAAAAGTCGCACAAGAAAAGCAATGCAGGCACACTCAACACGTAGTCACACTAAAAATTTTGACAGATAAACTGCTCCAAGTTCAAACTACGGAGTTATTGCTTTTTTACCGTTAGTCATTTTTCGCGCCAGTACTACGAAAAGTTTCTTATCTAAATACTACAAAGAGGTTTTCAGCTTTTAACTTTCGAGCCTTAAAAGCAAATAATAAAATATTTCATCATATTTATAACAGCGTAGCAGGATAAAAGTTGCGAGAGCTCATGCAAATTGCTTTTCCGCACGAAAAGTCACTACAGTGTTTTCTACCGTTAAGTCCCTGTCGACTTTAAAAACTTATTACAATAAAGTATCAATCCACAGCTATGTTTACCTTCAGGAACTTAAAATAACCTATTATAGATTAACTAATGAATGGCCTCTACTTAAAGTGAAACAGCGAAACCAAATCATAATTTAGTCGAAAATGTTGGAATGTTAATAGGTACAGTTTTGGGCCAAGAATTATGGGTCTAGGCACGACAAAAGGTTTACGCTTTAAAAAGTATCTATACACGGGTCAAGGTTGATGTGGTTTGGTTTTCCTAGACTCTAGGTTTTAGTTATTTTGGTGGAGTTTAATTCTTTTCAAGGTTAGAGTGAATTAGGTATCTCTTAGGTCGGCGTGTTTCATCATTCATTGTTTTCAAGGTTTATCACATAATAGCACACAAAATATGTACTATGATTTTAGTTTTGTTTATTTACTTCGACTTTTTGGCCAATAGCCGTGGTCGCGAGATTCGAACAATTAAAGAAAAAATGTCTAGGTAAATAACTAAAACTAATTTGATAGTACAAGCTTTGCTTAGTTTGGGTTTAGATGGCGCTGTGTGTAATGTCCACAATAGAAAAAAAAAACTAAAAAGCATCGTGTAACAATTGGCTGGTTTATCGCTAAAACCGATCGTATCTAGGCAATCTTAGAACTAATGTAACAATTATCGTATCAGCTAAGTAATAGGCACATTAACGTAGGTGTGACAGAGTAGTTTTTACATGGACTTCTTCGATTTTTTCCTTCGATAGATTAGTAATTGATGAAGCATAACCCGATAGCACAAATATTGGGTTTCTGAAATAAGAACCTTAAACCCCAGGGCAAAGCGAAGAATTCGAGTTAAACTCATAAAAGATACTAAAATCGAAAACGAGTAAGTTTTAAATCTTTACACTAGAACTGAAACTTTTAGATTTCGTAAGTATGGTCTAAAGTTATTTCTAATTAGTTAAAGTAATGTTTTAAAATACATTTTTTAATGTAAAAGTCATGAGACAAACGTTACGCTCTCTTGATGGTAAGAGATAACGCATGTCCATGACCATTGCATCAATACACAGAAATTTGAGTCGCAAAACAAAGTCCAGGGCATCGCTGCTTTGGCGCTCATTACTTTGAGACTTTCGATGGTTAGTCTCAACAGCCCAGTAATTTCGCTAGCTGCAGTACCCTTAATACCGAAACACAGTAGTGATTACACACTACTGCTTGGCGGTAGAATATATGGTACTACGGTGGTACCTACCTAGACGACTTCCTGCTAAGAAAATCTACAACCAAGTATAAATTTACATTTTAGTATATTTGTTACGAACGTGACAATACATCACCAATATCATAAGTATTTTATGCTTGCCTAATCGGGATCCTGCCTAATAGTTAGATACCTACTACTTTAATAATAGTATCTTTTTTTCTGGATAGAAGTAGCTTTATTTATGTTATTTCATGCTTTTTATACTCAACTAAATCGTTCAGCTTTTACTATTTTTTTATATTTGAGTTGGGTAAGGTCATAATCCACCTCGACTGCCTAGCGCGGATTCACAGATTTCATACATGAAAAAACTAAGAACTCTCAGACATGCAAGTTATTTCACGATATTTTCTTTTACCGTTTAGATATAGCGGCAATATAGCTTTAGAGACTTTTACGAGTGAATTATCAATGAGATTTGTGACAAGGACCTCTAAACTGGAAGTCAGATGTTTTCAATTAGATTTCCGTAGTTTCAATCAAAATTATGAAAAACGCATTACATTTTTAATAATGATTAATTAACCGTTTATTGTCCAAACCAAAAATAACAGTATTAATTATTATTATTGCTGCGATGTTATCAGTTTTGCCCATCACAGCTGTATGTCTGAATATATCAGCCGCAGGTCGTAACGAGCCGAATCCAACACGAACACAGTTCAAGGGTGTCAGAAATGTCAGGTACAGGGCCGAACCAAAGTTTTTTTTATGTAATAGTAATGATACGAACGTGACGCTCTCTCGATGGTAAGGGGTAACGTTTATGACCATTGCAGCGATGCTCAGAACTTTGAGTAGCAAAACAAAGTCCAGGGCATCGCTGCTTTGGCGCTCATTACTATGAGACTTTCGATGGTTAGTCTCAACAACCCTGTAATTTTACTAGCTGCAGTACCTTCCAAACCGGAAAACAGCAATGTTTACACACTGATGCTTAGCGATAGAGTAACTGGTAATGCTGTAGTACCTACCTAGATGACCTGCTAATCAAACTGCTGACTTGTAAACGCTTTGATAGTGATCATAATATTATATGTAGAGAACACTTACTTCTTACTTATTCATGCCACTTTGCTTTAACTTAAACCTAACTTAACCAAGTTCGTACTTAGAAATTGTATATGATGTATAGTAAAATTAATTAAAACGAAACTTTAGCGTAATGCGGTAAACATTGCGTCTCTGAGTAGTACTACCATAAGTTCTTTAATTTTAAGAGACATTCATTATTTAAAATTCCCAAAAACTGTTTGGAACAGATACAAACATATTTATATTAGTATACGTATATATGCATATATTTATGTATATAAGTGTTTTGATATCACCCAATATATATCTAATATTGTTTCATTCCATTCTATGTGTTTGATCCCAGCAAGCAAAAGAGGAACTGATGACCAATGGTGCTGCATGTTCTGGAATTGAGACCACGAACCGGCAAGCGCAGCGTAGAACGTCCACCCATTCGCATGTTGTCCACGCATTCGCATTCGCATGTTCGCTTGACATTTCGCAGCTGCCCGAGTGGGTGTTCCCCAATGAATATAGTCTGGGTACCTTCAAGTCGCGAGTGAATCGGTTTCTTCTAGGCGAGCATGCTCCACCGTAGACCGCATCTTCGCTTAACATCAGGCGGGATGGTGGTCAAACGCAAGCCTATCTACTATAAAAAAAAAAAAAAAAACATTTTATTCTTTACTAATTATTTTAATTTTACTATTTATTGAAGAATTTTAATTTTAATTCCATGACAAATTTTAATATTTTTATTTTAGTTGCTAAGTTTTAAAAATGATGACAAATAAAAATTTGTATTTTTATACTTATTTTAACCTTTCATAAAAAAATTCAATAATATATTGGAAAGCTACAGTTGTAGCACTTATTAAAATAAACTTGTATTTAAAAGAAAAACCTAGATAAGGTCCCTGATAATGTTAGGGGTACATTGGTGGAGGACCCCGGCAAAAAAAAAAAACAAGTCCACCCATAAGCCGAACAGAAGACCGCAGAAACGCGCTGGATACGAGCCGCTTTCAACCGGTCTTTAGAAATCAATGGGAGGGGCTTATATCCAGCAGTGGACGACTGAACGTCCTACGACTGAGATAATACTACGACTGAAAAAAGAATACGACTAAAACTAAATGTAAGTCGTTAATAAGGTTTATTTAAGCGTAAAGCGCAGCTATCAAAGGATTTGGTTACCCTAGCCAGGTCAAGTAACTAGCAAGTGTAGGTATTTCAGGTGTCGCCAGCGAGGCGTAAGGAGCCATTTCTAAAGAACTGCTGCAATTACTGCACGAAGGGGCCTTACTCCCCTAACTACCTATTCCTGACAAGAAGTTACTGTTATTTAATCTGTAACTACTTAAAACATAAAATATAGAGTTAATAGTTAACTCTATATTTTGATATATATCACGTAAGTAATGGAGTTAACAAAAAATGTACCTATTTGTTTATTAAAAGTTAATCTAAAGGGTTTAAGAGCGGCAGAGAGATGGTGAAAGGTGAAAATTGTTTTTTTTTCACAAGCTACAAGAGTACAACGCGCGGCCTCGTCTTGCTTCACACTGCGGGCTGCTGCGGGCCGCTGCGTTGTACTCAGCTTTGTCTCCATGATGAAGGCCACCGGATGTGGCCGAAATTATAGTCGGTGTTTCCGATATAATTAAACATGAGTAAAACAAACACTTGTTAAAACCACTTCATTTTCCATAAAGTCTACAAATATCTTAAGAAAAAATATCTATACAGTTATTTCATATGAGTAAATAGTGTAACTGCAGTAAGTAGTGTATTTACTTGTTAATTAACATATCGTAAATGAACAGCTTGACACATGTTTTGAAAACTCTACGAAAAGAGAAATATTTTATCCCTCTCCTCTTAGCACGCATTGTGGATAAAATTATCTTTCCCCGCGAGGAAACATGGCAAAACTAGAAAATGGATAAGTCTATCTCGTTTTCGCGTGTAAAAAGAAATTTATCACATCTCGCATGAAAGGAGAGAGCTGGCATGTTAATAATAAAATTAATGTGATTTTTGCTATTAAGTTTTACACCATGGGAATACCTAATCCCAAGGTACGGGATAAATACACCTAGCTAGGGACTAGAGCCATTTGATCTGTTTGTATCTAATTTGGAGCCAATCCAGTATTACGTCACATAATTTTAATAATATCTAGTCTCAAAGTAATGAGTGCCAAAGAAGCAATATGGACTGGACTTTATTTTGTTACTCAAAATTATGTGTACCTATGGCCACAATGTTCTTGGAGAGGCGTTATCTCTTACCATCAGGAGAGCGCCTCGATCGTCTCAATATCTTTTCATAAAAAAAGCTACCCACGTGACATATCGACGGTATATGTCAATTCCGTACATTTGCGTTATCGCTTGTCGAATGTTACTTTATCTAGACCCCCTGGACTACCAGATTGCGCGAAAATAATGCATTTTGCAGTATACATACAGCGAGTATAAAAATTGCGCAGAGTAGCGGCGCGGTCTGCGATCGAGTCTGGCCGTCAGTTCGCACTGACGAGCTCAGCCGACCGCGCGTCCCTCGTTCTCCAGTACGCGCTCGCTTGTGTGCCCGCCGTGCGGGTATCGTTCACTTTAAAAACTATAAATACGGTGCAGCAAATGCGTCAATAGCATTTAATGTTGAACTTCGAACGCGAAGAAACTCAGTGCGTTTTCAACATTGTTTACACGGTAAAGGTTAAGTTTGTTGAACTTTTTTCACGCCGGCTTCAGTGACGTCCACTGCAACGCTAACTAGATTAGATACGCTAAGTCAACTCTGTGAACGGTAAGGCGACGTACTTTGGAGAACGTATGTAAATACGTATTGATGATAAATGGTTTCATTCACACAACTCTTTCAAGGCTTACGATTGATCGTGTTCTCTTATCAGTGCTTCCGTTGTTTTTGAAACCGTATTTGTTGTGTCGTGATAACTACGACTCATTGTATCACACAGTTCTGTTTACTACTTTGTTTGACTCAGTAATAACATTTTTTTAAACTTATTCAATCTATATTTACGTCATAAGGAGGTAAATAGTGCATTTGTAGGTTTGCTGTAGGTAATCTGCGGAACTACTGAAAAGATTTTTTTATCAGCAAAATTTATGTCTAGGTTACGACCGTGGGCTAAAAAATCTTGCATGATTAAATAGAAAAATAACATCACCTAAATTTAAATTTAGTTGTCAAATAGAACGCGTCCCTATAAAATTCAAGAAGTAAGGTGACTCACATCTACTAAGCCGAAAGTATATCATAATTATGAATAACTTTTACTATGAGATAAGATATTACTTTGAAATCGCAAAAATAAAATCAGCTGTTCCTTAGATTTCATTTAATGAATTTTTTATATGAAGCAACTGCTTTTTTTCGGAATTTCAGGATTAGACCATTAGTAATATTTAGTTATTTGTAATTATGGGTAGGTAAAATGGCTTTCTTTCAGCTTTGTACTTCCGAAAAACATAATCCTATGTATAAGACGTCAATAGTATAACAAAACAAAACACCCATAAAATTCCATATGCAGAAGGTAGCAATAGTTACATTTTGTTAATTTTGTATAGGAGAGATAAACATAATTTAAAATCGATTACGAAAAAAAATAGTTTATGTTATCTGGACTATAGTTACGAATCGATGGACACCTTATGTGTAAAAATCAGATAAAAAGTTTAGGCGTATATACGTATAATATATATATTTTGACAGCCCCGTTGGCTCATTGGTAGTATATCTGCGTTGAGAGCTGTAGGGCGTGGGTTCGATTCCCACTCAGGGCCAACATTTTGTGAATAAACAAATGTTTGTTCTGTGTCTGGGTGTTCTGTATGTATTTAAAAAAAAAAGTATTTATGTACTCTATCAGTAATCTGACTTCCATCACACAAGCTCTGCTTAGTTAGGGCCAGATGGCGCTGTGTGTGTAGTCCTACGATATTTATTTATTTATTTATATAGACTTTTAAACACATGTACTTCCTTTTTGCTTTGCAGTAGTAATTAAAGTTTTGCGCTACTTCGTTCAAGACAAAGCTATTCTATTACGACAAAAGATGCTTTATATAACATCCCGTGACTCTCCTGTGGTTCTCTTTTCACAACCAACAAGTAAAAAACTTTTTTGATTTTCTAATTAAAAAGTTTTTGTTTGACCCGCGTCACGTCAACATGCTCATTATTTATTTATTTTGTTTCTTATTTTGGAATGTTGAGAGTGAATGCTACAAGCTACACGTAGTCTGCCTTTTTTAAAACTGACTGTATGCTTGTTGACTTGTTCGATTTGAATTTTAGTCTAGTGAAACCGACAAACAAATAATGAATTTAGAAAAAGAATAAATAAATGTATATATCCTAGCTCATTTCACTACACCATCTAACCACAAACTAAGCAAAGAACCATGGGAACCAGATGACTGATAGAACATACATTATTTAAAAAAAATATGAAAATATATACAGAATACCCAGACACAAAACAAACATTTATCGTCAGATATATGTTTATCATGATGGCATGAACTTAGAGTAGCAAAAAAGAAAGGTCAAAGCATCATTGATTTGGCGCTCATTACTCGGAGACTATCGATGGTTAGTCTCAACAGACCTGTAATTTCGCTAGCTGCAGTCAACTACTACTTTTACACACTACTGCTTAGTGATAGAATATCTGGAACTGCGATGGTACCTACCTAGACGACCTCCTGCTACAGAGATCTACCACCAAGTTAACCATCATCCTAACCTGATCACATCCTTAGCTTATTTTTCATCCTTATTATTAACACACTTCATTTTCTATATTTTTCCCATCCTAAGGTTTCCTGGAAGAGATCACTTTTAGCGATAAGGCCGCCAATTGTTACACTAGTTTATAAGGTTATGTTTTCTACCGTATTTGATGTTTATCTTTGGCGTGAACAATAAATAGTTTACTTATGTATCTATCTAAAGTAATATATTGTATTACAGTACCTACATTGAAATATCATGGAAATCAGAACCGCTACGTACTTATTTTGTGAATGCGGACGCTCTGTTTACATACATTTGCGGTTTTGTTTACGTAACAAAAATAGGACGATATTTATATAGTTTTACGGATCAGCACTTGCTTGTTGAATGGCTTTCTTAAATCGAGACATTTATTTTTAGGTAAATTAAAGCTATCCTGTTTGGTCCTTCTGGTTTTAGCAAGTTCAGATTTAACACGGTAAAGAATCCAATAACCATAAATAAAATTAGATACCCATAGAGACTTTTATACTACTCGACAGCCCCGTTGGCTCATTGGTAGTATATCTGCCTTGAGAGTTGAAGGGCGTGGGTTCGATTCCCACTCAGGGCAAAACATTTTGTGAATAAACAAATGTTTGTTCTGTGTCTGGGTGTTCTGTATGTATTATAAGTATGTATTTACAAAAAAAAAGTATTTATGTATTCTATCAGTTATCTGACTTCCATCACACAAGCTCTGCTTAGTTTGGGGCCAGATGGCGCGGTGTGAATAGTCCTACGATATTTATTTATGACTCTAGCTACGTACCGCGGGCTCACTCGCGCTTTCTGTTTTATAAAATGCAACTTATGTTAACATATAGGCTAAGTGAATAAGTAGTGAACATACCGAAAAACATTTGCTAACATAATTATGAGTGATAACACAAAGAGTTACCTGATAGGCTATAAATAAAAATCTCATTAATGAGTTGCCCGTGTGGAAAAACAACGTGGTGGTAGAGTACTTTATAAATTGTAAATTTCTAGTAAGTTTATCCGTGGAAGATAAGTTATAAGGATACAGCATTAGAAGACAGCTGGGCTTTGCCAGTTTATCCTGTTGGTAGAGTTGATAACAACAGAAGCCTATTACAGAAACCGCAACGAACACTTATGCCTACTTGTAAAATAATTTATCGATTATAGCTTTTTTTTTTTTTTTAATGTAAAAAGTAATGAAACTAACGAGACGCTCTCCTGATAGTAAGCGATAACGCCTGTCCATGGCCATCGTAGCGATACACAGAACTTTAAGTAACCAAACAAAGCCAGGGCATCACTGCTTTGGCGCTCATTACTTTGAGACTTTTGATAGAGTTAGTCTCAACAGCCCAGTAATTTCGCTAGCTGCAGTACCCTTCAAACCGGAACACAGTAATGCTTACACACTACTGCTTGGCGGCAGAATAACTGGTACTGCGGTGGTACCTACCTAGACGACCTCCTGCTAAGGAGATCTACCACCAAGTAAAATAGCTTCTACAGTAAGACACGTGCCTAGCGTAATATTAACATTTTCATTTGTAATGTTTATTACAATATAAATATTCATATTACTCGGACTTTTAAGAGTCTGTAGGTAGTTTTAATGTAGGCAAGGGTATACCTTGGCATACTTGTTTAACGATAAAATGAACATCCAGTTATCTATACTTACTTTATGCGTATTTAGCGCTAACATAATTATGCATTGTTAATAAATCATTCTTTTGGTCGTATTTTATTAAAATAAATATAGAAAAATATGAGACGTTGCAGTGCAAGGCACGTGCGTGAATACGTGGATAATTTTGAACACTAAAGAGTTCTTTTTTTATGGTTGACAGGATAGGTGTTAGACCATAGCTCACCTGATGTTAAGTGTGGTCGAAGATGGTAAACACAACTATCTTGAAATTAAACTGGCTATCAAGTGAGACGCCGGAACACACCGTTAGGTGCTCGGCGGCAGACTTTCAACTTGAAGGTGGTAGCTAGCCAGCCGAGTACTAAAAAGTACAGTATCACCATGTTATGGTTTCCCTACGATGTTTTCCTTCACCGGCAGCTCAAGCTCATTATTATTAGGGTTCGATCCTACGCCCTTCGGCGTGTGAAGCGACCGCGCTAACCACTGAGCTATCATCGCTACTAAAGTTCTTTAAGTTGTAAGTTCTTCGGATTGTACTCACTTAACGGAACAAATTTAATACTTTAGCTATCGAGTGGTATAATTGAATTTTGGATATACCTACATACATAGATGTTAGATAATTATTATGCAGATTCAACACCAAACTGTATCCTTACATTTTGTTATCAGCTCCAATAAGAAAGCAAATTTAAAGTAGTGTACACGTCAAAAATACTTTTCTTTTTAAAATTTACAATACTAAAACACAAAAGTGTATTCTTAACAAATACAAAGAATCACTAAAGGTACATTAAGTAATTAATCAAGATGTTTTTTAGGAGGAGCAAGCTGAGAATAGATTTGTTAACAACAAACAGGGCAAGCTAAATAAAATCGTTTAAAAAGGTCTAGTTCATTTTTATTCAGGTTTCTACCCATAACATAAAACTGGCAAAGTGAGAATCTGAAAAGCGCCTTTGGTTGGAAACAAATGTATTTTTTTTAAACACAGACATTTTAATACGATATCTATTAATAAGCTTTGCTTATTTTTTTTAGTGCTGTGTGAAAATGTTCTCCAAATTTTTTTTCTTTATAATATAGTAATATTGATTAAAGTTCTCCTGATGTAAGATTTTTTCAATTTCAATAGGTAGCTTATTTTATTTGGTTCTGAGCAGAACCTGATTCACCCCCGTTCACACACTAATCCAAACACATCACTCACACACTAGTAGAACGCAATGAATAGATTCGGAGGGCAATGTGGTTGTAAAACATTGAATTATTGAAATTCGTTTAACACAGGCAAAAAAATTAACATTTTCCTTGTGTACTGTCCATTGTATTCTATTGTATTCTATGTGATTGGCTAAGTATAATATTATATTAAAGGTAGGTCAGTTAGACGATAGTAGGATACCGTTGGACACTCTTCTGGTACGAAATTCTAAAAATCTACTCACATTTGACGTCCTACTAAGGCGTATTAAAAATTGGCTATTCAGTAATTTTATAAGGAGGCGATCTATGCTCAAGTATTTTCGGAGTACTCTTCATTTGGTCTACTGCCAAAGCATAAGAGATACTTTATATTTTTTGAATTTTTTTTACTAACTTGAAGTGCTTCAAGGGCTGTTACCAAGCCAACGTAAAGAATGATATGCAAGCTAACGAGGAAGGGGAAAAATCGGAGAAAAGAAAAACCCTCTATAGAATCGTAGGTAGGTACCTATTTTTCATCGTTTTCTACTTTGTTCAGTGGCTCGAGCATATTTGTTTGCGACAATTACGTTCGTACGTAAACGGTAATGAAATGTATGTTAAAAAAAGTTTCAAATTACTAAATTCTATTTTGTTTTATTGTATGTTATTTGGGAATATTTGTTTCCGATTCTATTGTAAATTCTATAAGCTACCACTCATATTATGAATGTGAAAGTTTGGATGGGTGCATGGATGTTTGTTATTCTTTCACGCAAAAGCTACAAAACGGATATGCGTGAATTTTGGTATGGAGGTAGCTGAGACCCTGGAGACCTTTTTATCTCGAAAACATGTAGCAGGTAATATGTAACACTGCGTACATATTACCCGCTGCTTATAATGTTTGGATGTTTGTTACTCAATCACGCAAAAATGGCTTAACGGATTTTGATGAAATTTAGCACATATATAGTTTCTTACCTGGATTAACATACCTTTTTAAAGTATTTCACATTTTACTGAATATTTAGATTTTTTATAAAGGATACTTATTATGTCAGAAAAATGTTAGTTCCAGCGGGATTACCAAGAAACATGAAAAAAATTGGACGTTAACACAGAAAAATAGCATAAATGCGTCTTATGGAATATTATTCAGGTATAAAAGGTATAATTTATCTTAATCTAGTAATGAAATAGCGCAAGTCATTTCTCTCTTTTTTTTTATGCCACAGGTGGCAATCAAGCTAACGGGTTGCCTGATGTTAAGCAATCACCGTCGCCTATAGATATCTGCAATACCAGGGTTACTACAAATACGTTGCCGACCTTTTAAGATTCTATTAACATGCCTTTTGAAGAACTCAATGTTGTAACTCCGCGGGAATACGGAAGAAGGTAGAACATTCCACAATTTGCAAGTGTTTGGCAAAAAAGATCGCGTGAATCGCACAGTATGCGAACCGAACCGAACCGAATTCTAAAGTTAGCGCAGGCAAAGTCGCGGGCGTAAGCTAGTATTAACTAAAACATTAAATGTATTTTAAAAGGACTTTAATAATTTGAATAAACACACATCAATAATTTTTCTCCCATTCCTCTCGTTCCAACCTTTCTCTCTTCACTTGATCCACTATGGGAGACAAGTACAATTTGTCTTCCTCTAACTTGGTCCATTCTTCTTTGGGGAGGATGACTTTCTGGAGAGAGAGTTGGATAGCTCGAAGCATCCGGAAGTTTCGTTCGTCGACAAGGTGTGGCGGCAGGCGGCGGATGGCTTCGGTGACGTCTTCTGTTTCATGAAGACAGTCATCACGCAGAAGTCCTACAAACAGACAAGAAAGCAAACTGTGAACAAGCAGTTAGTCATATTAATATAACAAAGTGGTAGATCTTGAGTGTTTTAGGTATATATTTAGTTAATTTAAACATGGGATAATAGGAAACAAGGGAAAACTTATTTCTGACAATATGTAAACAGTGCGTACGTAAATCTCGCAAATTGATATGTGTGGTAGCCTCTCTGTTGTCATTAGTTAGCCGAGAATTGTTTATTTGCCAAAACGCAAACGTAGGTGCAAATTCCCGGTTTCTGATTTATGTCCTAACCTCTGAATGACGTTCTGTTCCAGAGTACATTCATTACTATTTCGTTACGAGATTTATTTTAAACGTTTTCTTTTAATACTAGGATATATTTTTTAAAATGAATATGGCATGAAGAAGATAAAAGCAATGACTTTTACTTGGTGGCAGATCTCCTAAGCAGTGATCTAGGTAGTTTACACCACATTAACAGATAATTAACGCCAAGCAGTAGTGTGTAAACATTACTGTGAATAAATAAATAAATATTGTAGAACATTACACACCGCGCCATCTGACCCCAAACTATAAGCAAAGCTTTCACTATGGAAGTCAAATAACTGATCGATAAACTGATCGTTAAGCATATTTTTATAGCTTACCGTATCTGTTAAATCCTGCAGCGTAGTATGCCCATTTCCTCATGCTATCTAGAAGTAAATACATCACATATTAGTCACGGGTTAAATCTTCTTTATGCCACACTAGAATTAAAAAAAACTATTCAAGCTTAAAACTAAAACACTTCCGCTGAAAATTGTTTCCAATTGCCACATTAATCATCATTCATAATTATCAACACAACACAACACAACACTGACAACACTGACGATGTTTTTTCTGACATATAACTGATATATTTTTATTTGACATTGTATCCAGTTTTGACATTTTATTTAAACTTGACTTTATATTTTAACCTGACATTATATTTTAATTTGACATTTTATTTTGAATTTAGTTTGTTGTTTTATAATTTTGTGACATAATTGTTTAATCGTTTTTGTGTCAATAATAAATAATTTGAATTTGAATTTGAATCAACATATTTTATAGCGATGATAGCTAATGCTTTCCGCGGTTGGTTTACATGCCGAAAGTTGTGGGTTCAAACCTCAAAAACTTGAACTATGCTTGAACTGCTGGCGAAGGGAAACATCGTAAAGAAACCATATACCGTGGTGGTAGGATAGGGTAGAGTGAGAGTACTTTCACTCAGTCTTTCACTTGTACACATGGTGGTAGAGTATTTTCTAGTACTTACTGGCACCTAGCATGGAATGGAACTGGCTCTGAGGCTGCTGAAACACACTGTTAGGTTCTTGGCAGCAGATTTACAACTTGTAGGTGGTAGAAATTTAATCAGAACACATTACGTTGAGCTCCGCCACGCTGGTCGGTTTGCAATTGAAATGTTCTAAACGTAGTACGTAGCATTCGTTGAGGGACAAAGAGAAAATTAATACTTACTATGACGAACAAGAGTTGTTCTAAATGCCATTTTCGCTAGAGAATATTATAAAATGTACGATGGAATTAAAATTTGAGCAATATAATTTTACAAATCTCACAAAAATATCCTCAGCTCTACATCGATATTAATGTTAATGTCACATGTATTATCTTACTTACGTCAATTCTGTCACTAATAGTACTGGCTACTTTGAATCAAATTCTTTTAGTCCAAGGTTTTAGTATGCAGAACTTTTTAAATGAGTCTACCAAAGGAAGTATTAAAATAAAACGAAACGCTTTAATGCCATTTTCATTGAAACTGTTAGCAAGAAATTATAATACACTACCTGATTTTTTTAAAAAGGAGGATATATACGTTTTACCGCCATATTACTTGATGTCAAGTGATGATGTGGTCTAAGATGGAGCACGCTTGCCTAGAAGATACCGACTCTCGACTTGAAGACACCTAGATTATATCCAATGGGGAACAACCACACAGGTAGCGCATTCCACTGACTAGCAGTCCGCATAATGAACGAAGAATCAAATTGTTTCGTTCGATTGGATGTTTTCAGGTTGGAAATCTCGAAATATTCATCTGTAAAAATGTAAATAAAGTTATTATTATTATTTTATTCATTGATATTTCCAAAAAATTCCTTGACACTCTGAAAGAGTAGGTACGCTATCAAGCATGAAGAAGTTTACGATAAAAAACGTACCTATGTACGTTTTTTATCGTAAACTTCATCATCGATTTACATCAGACTAGATTGCCGAACAAATATCTATTAAAAACAAGCAAAACAATCCTGTCCTACTAATATGTTTTTATACATAATTCATTAATTAATTCATATTCATGCATAATTCAAACACATGTATGTTTGTTACTCTTTCACGCAAAAACTACTGAATGGGTTTTTATTGTTGTGGAAGTAGCTGATACCCTGGATACACACATAGGCCACTTTTTATCCCGAAAACATGTAGTGGGTAACACCGCGGAACGCAACTAGTTTTAGTCTAGTAGTCACTGAACAAAGAATTTTGTTGCTCTTTTTTATATAAATGACTCTTTCATTTTAGACAATAAACACTGTTCTAAACCTCTACTTTCTTTTCCTTTTGTTAAAGACAATATTGCAACAGTAAATTCTCGGTAGCTCTAGGGAGAGTCTATGATAGGAAAATCGCTTCCTAACTCTCCCGGGGTCAATCTTTTCATTACTAAGACAAAGGCGAATCTATTTAGAAAGCACTTAACTTTTTTTATTGGAACTTATATAACTCATTGGATATAAATAATAAAACAACTTTTGTATAAAATACGTAATACATATTAGCTGTAAAATTTATCTATGTAGACATTTGTTAAAGTAGACTCCGTGGTTTCACTAATTGTTCGGTTGTCTTCAGAACCGTATGTTGTTCCAGGATTTCTCACTTTAGTCAACAACATTGTTTACTAGAACACACATTGGACATCAAAGACATGTTAAATATGACTATATGGCTACAAAACTTATAAAACAAACAACAACTACAAACCACAATTTACAATATAGACGTAAGACTTTGACATATTCTTTGTTTTAGACGTACAAAATAGTACGTCTACATTTACACGAAATAATTATGACATTTAAAAACAACTTCATGAATTCATTTCACTTTCCTAAAGTTGCCGTGCCTGGCAGGGTCCATAAACCAAACGGAACAAATAAATTGAGTTGAAATTTTGAATCTTGTTTAAAACTTCTTCTACGTCACACTTTCCGCAATTATGTGGCCAAACTGAAAATCAGGCCGTTGCATTTCTTCACCAATAAAATTGGTTGATGTAGATTCGAAAATAAAAGCATACACAATTTTATCTAGAAAATGAATAAAGACTTAATTTTCTTACACAAACTACACACACGCATACACACACAGACACACACACACACACGTCAACGCATTTGTGTGACTCGTGTAAACAAACAAAAATTGTAGAGTCTTTACCTATTTTCAAACATTGTACTTGTTCTATTTTCTTATAAAATGTGTTCATAGATAAAGATCTGGTACATTATTTTCTTAGATAACGACATATTTAACGTATTTCTTATGGATTACACCAAAAGCATCACGACAATGGTATAAATTAGTTAAAATGTAACCTCAAAGCAAATAGTAATACTTTTGTTATTATTTTGAGATCGTAACTAAGTACACATTTCCTCACGTCGATGCAATCATAGTTTGTAAACAAATACTGTGAAGTATCAATAAAGCTTATGACCGTTCTATAAATTGTTGTTCTTGTATGTCAGTAGCTTGTCGAGTGCAATAGCAATTTGATGCTACTTTGAACCATTGAGCAGTGAACCAACTTTGATCAACAACTCTATGTAAGTACTAACGCTTACCATAAGGTTAATTAATAAACAATCTAGTCTTTACTGTATCTGTTTTGTTTAGGAAAGAAAAATTAAAAAAATTGCACAGAAACTTGAAAAATATCAATTTTTTTTTAATGAATTCCACGCGCACGGATTTGACAACAATATGATAAATTGAGTATGATCAGTTATGGCTATGATTAAATAACGATTACTTAGATAAAAAACACAAAATAGGAAAAGCTTGTGTAACTATAAAAATTTTACGAAATAAACACATAATTATATTATTCGCCTAATAAAATACTATTATTTCATTTTATTTATGACAATACAAGATTACGACGAAATCTATCGAATTTATCGGTACTATTAATTAGTTAGTTTTATTTATGACCTAGATCTCGAAATCTATAGAATTATCGGTGATAAAACTAGTTTTAAATAAACCATATTCAACTACTAGGTACATTCATAGAACATTTGTAAACTGCTAAAAAATCGTCCAGGATCGATGTTCAAAAATAATTTCAAAGTTAATTTATGAAAAATAAAGAATCTCGAGTCAAAACAATACTTGCTTCAACCGACGACCGTGGCACTCAATTCCCCGTTTTCATTACAATAGCAATTAGGTGTCGATTGCCCGTTATACTGGATGATATCAGTATCGGCCGACTGTCACTTGATTTATATATAGAAATATATTTATCAATCAAAGGCCAATACATATGTACCGATGAATACATCAATGTATCAATTGGTTTGATGAATGCATTAAGATGCAAAATCAAGTTCGTGTTTATATTCTTGGTCGTAAATTTACTGTACTAAGCTTACTACACTGACTGTATTTTTATTTAGGTCGAACTAAACGGTTAGAATCTACTTTAATTGTACGAACCGCTAAACAATAAAATTTGCTGCCCGAGTGGATGATCCCTGATAGATAGTATGTCTGCTCCAAGAGCTGAAGGGTGTGGGTTCGATTAGCCCCCAGGACAAGCATTTTGTGATATAAACAAATGTTTGTTCTGTGTCAGGATGTACTGTATGTATTATGTTTATATATAGATATTATTAAATAACTGATTCTTATCAGTTATCTGACTTCCATAACACAAGCTTTGCTTAGTTTGGGGTCAGATGGCGCTGTGTGTAATGCCCTATGATATTTATTTTTATTTATAAAATCTGTGTGCCTTCAAGTCGCGAGTGAATCGGTTTCTTCTAGGCAAGCGAAATCCACCTTGGACCGCATCTTCGATTAACATCAGGTGTGATGGCGATCAAACACAAGTCTATCTAAGTACAATAAAAACTACCTGATTATAACATTTAAAAAATTAAAGTTATCTTTCGCTCCGAGATGTTGCATGTCGCCGACTCATCGTGTGGAGCTCTGAACAAACATTCTGGCTCACCTAATGTGAAAATATTTGAATTACTACGGACCTTGGGACGGGATTATGTGGCGCGGATGGAATCCGTGCGTTGTTTACTTTGCTACCTTTGTAATTGTTTAGGTGATAGAATAGGATATAGGTACATAAACACTCGTGTATGTACCTATATCCTGTATTTATACTTTTAAAGCCGTAGCTTTAAACTTTGTATCAGGCTTTGAGAAACAACTTTAGACGGACTAAATAATAAATTGCATGACGTACATAATTTTGTCAGTGTTTAAATACAAAAACAGTGTTTTTTGATTGTACAATAATAATAAAATACGTCGTAAGGCATTTTGTACAGCGCCATCTAGCAATAGCTCAGTGGTTATCGTGGTTGGTTCATACGTCGAAGGGCGTGGCTTCAAACCCCAACAAAGTGCCTGAATTCTTTTGTGAAGGAAAACATGGAAACTATAGCATGGTGCTAGCGTACTTTCTAGTACTTGACTGGCTAGCTTCAAGTTGAAAATTTGCCGCCAAGCATCTATCGGTGTATTCCGGCAGCCTCACTGGAAAACCACTTCCATTCCAGGCTAGTTGTGTTTACCATCTTCGACAACACCGTCATATAACATCAGGCCTAACAGTTAGCCTGTCAACCACAAAAAAATAATGAATTTTTAGCATTATAGGTTACAATACGTTGCAAAACAATAAAATTTAAGCTCTTGTAGATACCTTAGTTATACACAAATCTACGAACCGCTGCTGTTCGCAATACTCTATTTAATTCCGCACTGCACTGTAGTTTTACATCCGCCGGCTACGGTTGCAAATTGCTTACCGTTGGTTGCAAAAAACCGTCGTGTCACCACTGAGGCAAAAGCGTTCAGAGAGCACCACGAAAGAAACAAATCTACTAAATTTTTGGTCGGCGGTTTAACGGTCTTTGTTAAATTGCGTGATTGTTCTGTAGATGACCTTGTCATTCGTGACTTTTTTAATAACAAAAAAACTACGACTAAATCAATTTCTGATTTCAATATTTTTCGTATAACAAGACTCTGCAGTTGAGCTAAACTAAACGAGTGTTCGTATCGTGACATCCATATCAAATACGTAGAACATATTTTATATAGAACGTATAAACTAAACTGTAAATGTTCCCAAGTTGTTTTTGTACCTCGTTGTAGATGTTGCTTTTAATTTTATTTAATACTAGAGGACGCCACGCGTCTTCCCCCGCGTAGTTCCCGTGGGAATACAGGAACAAAAAGTAGCCTATGTCACCAGGAGATCGCTCCAATAGTTTCGGAGTCTATTCAATACAAACAAACAAACAATTAAATATTATCTCTTTATAATAGTATATAGATAGACTAGCTGCGCCCCGCGGTGTTACCTGCTACATGTTTTCGGGATAAAAAGTTACCTATGTGTTAATCCAGGGTCTCAGCTACCTCCAAACCAAATTTCATCAAAATCCGTTCAGTAGTTTTTGCGTGAAAGAGTATCAAACATCCATCCATCCGAACTTTCACATTTATAATGTTAGTGGGATATATTATAGCAAATTATAATTATATGTATTTCGTTTTATTTAAATACATTTTTTACAGTTTTTTAACTTATTAGTGTTACAACATCTCCCTGTCTATCATTCTAGCAATAAAGCTGCTACTTGTAGCACTAGCCTATAAGATTCTTTTGTTTTCTGTACTCTTTTTCATTTTTTTGGTCATGACAATAAAGAGTTTCTATCTAAGTTCCCGTCCCTGCGACTCGATGGATCCGGTACACGCACGGCAAGATTATTAAATGCTAGTAACTTTCGTCTGTCTGGGGAAGCCCAACGAACTTGCAAAATGACTACCTCAGGAACCAGCAATAAAATCAAATTTTAGGAATCTACCACCGCTTAATAAATATAAATATTATTATTCGTAAATTTGTAGCGACGATAACTTTATGGTCGGTTCATTCGCCGTAGGGTGTGGATTCAAATCCCAACGATGAGCTTGAGCTGCCGGTGTAGGAAAACATCGTGAGGTAACCATAGCGTTGTGGTATGGTACTTTCTAGTACTCTGCTAGCTAGTTACCAAATCAAGTTGAAACTCTGCCGCAAAGCAACTAACCGTGTGTTCCGGCAGCCGAGAGCAAGTTCCATTCCAAGTCAGGTGCGCTTTACTATCTTCGACCACACCGCCACTTAACATCAGGTGAGCTGTGATCAAACACATAGTCTGTTAATCATAATTATAACCAAAAGAATTTTGTTAAAAAAATATTTTATAAATAAATAAATAAATAAATATCGTAGGACTATACACACAGCGCCATCTGGCCCCAAACTAAGCAGAGATTGTGTGATGGAAGTCAGATAACTGATAGAATACATAAATACTTTTTTTTGTAAATACATACTTACTTATAATAAATACAGACACAGAAAATATTTGTTTATTCACAAAATGTTTGCCCTGAGTGGGAATCGAACCCACACCCTACAACTCTCAAGGCAGATATACTACCAATGAGCCAACGAGGCTGTCAATTTATCTTTTGTTTCCTTATTACATACCTACGGTTTTTTTTTATAAGCAGTTTTACACAGTTGTCTCCATGTAATCTAATTATGCTGAGTAGCAGGTAAAGTAGGTAGGTAAGTAGCTAGATTGTATCTTAATTATGATGTTGTTAAAAAACATAAAGTAAATTCTTTCTTGTCACTTAAAAAAAGTTACGGTTTTCCAATATTTTCAATCCAATTATTGCTCTCCTCATCTCGTGATCTCGTGGAGATAATCTCGTTGAAGTAGAGGATAGAATTTTTAATTTAATTAAGTTTTGCATTCCATAAGTATTTTCTCGCTATATCCGTTCCTGATACGGACCTAACCTTCAAACGAAGTAAGCGTTTATAAATAGATTCGCTGCACTCATACACGTATGTAGAGCTCCAGTAGGATTTTTTGTTTGGGTACTACCTATATATATGTCATGAAACACACAATGATGGTGGATACAATACCCAGACTCAGATAGAGTAAGGTATTCAGTAACATATAATATCATAATATTTGTGCAGCCGGGAAAAACCCCAGAATAAGTAAAATGCGCTCTGTGTGTCGACTCAAAACTAAACCAATGTCTTCATCTACACTAATATTAAAAAGAGGAAACATTTGTATTTTTGGATTTTTGAAAGAAAGAAAGTAATTTTTTAAACTCAAAAAATCTGACTTCCATCACACAAACTTTGCTTAGTTTGGAGTCATATTATTATAGCGCTGTGTCCTACGATACTTAAGATATTATATACTGTTTATTATAAATATGAATATACGAATTTTTACTCAATATGTATTTTCGTTGTTACAGGTTTCAATTCTTTCAAAATGAACGAACGATCACTTTAAAATAATACAACTATATCATTATGACATATCGCTAGTTTTGTTATTGTGTGTAGGCACATAATAGTTAAAACCGTTATTACTTGATGAAAACTTATCTCAAGATAATACTGTGAGTAATTTAGTGTTAACTAAAATTTAAAGCTTAATATTTTAACAAAGTGATAAGTGATTGCCAAAAAAAATAGTGATTTGAAACGATAGTGAAAATGTCGGAGCGGTTCAAAGTGACCAAGCACGACGATCCCCCGGGTAAAACGTACAAGAACTACGGGGCGACGTCGGCGGAAAGTGACGTCGAACTAAAAGGGAAGTTGCTTCCGGACTCAGGTTAGTACTCACTTTTTTCTTTTATTTTTGTTTTTCAAGGCAAGTAAATCCAAATTAAAGTCATTTTGTAACGGTCATGTTCCACCCTATTAAACTTTACTAGAAACGTATAGGAAGTTTAGAAAATAGCTCAAAGAACATTTCGGGGAGTGTTCGCAGGAGCTTCATGACCTTATCCCACCCTCTCTGTTCCACCACAGGACAAGCCGAAGAACGGCACACTACCATCCGTTCCTCGTACCATTCGTACGCAGCGATTCCGCTCTACTTTTTTGATGTGTACAGCCCGTGAATGGAACTCATTGCCGACTTCTCTGTTTCCTATAAACTACAATTTGGGCGTTTTTAAGGCTAGAGTACCTAAATAGATTTCTTCTAGATCAGCGTGCTCCATCCTCGGTCACACTGACGCTTTACATCAGGCAAGTTGGTGGCCAAACGTAGATCTATTAAATGTTATAGTAAAATACATTACATCATGTGTTTTACAATGGAAACTGACGTGGTTTTGACGCCTTTACTTATGCATTACTCGCGTTTAATTATATCGGATTAACCAAATCCCGCATAAGTACGTAAAACAAAAAGATATGTTTTCCTACATTAGATATTGTCTCTTGTCCATACTCGTGCGCATATTTTGGCATTTTATAATGTTTAACAGGCTAGGCGTTTGACCACAGCTTACCTTCTATTCAGTACGTCAACGATAGTAGGGCACCCTGCGGCCAGGTGGTATGACGACCTGCGTAAAGCGGCGGGAAAGCAATGGACGCAAAAAGCTGTCGACCGAGCTCAGTGGCGTGCATTGGGAGAGGCCTACGTCCAGCAGTGGACAGCGAAGGGCTGATGATGGGATGATGATGATAGGTAGTCAACGATGATAAACAAACGTAGTCTGAACTGGAACTGGCTCTCAATTGAGGCTGACGGACGGAACCGAACGGAACATACCGTTAGGTGCTTGGCTAAAGATTTCCCACTTGAAGGTGGTAGCTAGCTAGCCGAGTACTAGAAAGTAATAGGTTACTTTCCACCATGCTATGGTTTCCTCACGACGTTTTCCTTCACCGGCAGCTCAAGTTCATTGTCCCAACAATGTGAACTCATTCCCTTTTGCGTGTGAACTGACCATGCTAATCTGTTGATTATTATTTATTATTGACGAAATGTAGGAAATTGTTTTTTCTTGATTTCAGAGTTGTGCTTACAGTAAAAGTTGTCTATAATTTTGAGTTGAATGTAATGGGATGAACGATACGCTCTCCTGATGGTAAGAGATAACGCATGTTCATAACCATAGCAGCGATATACAGAACTTTGAGTAACAAAACAAAGTCAAGGGCATCACTGCTTTGGCGCTCATTACTTTGAGACTTTCGATGGTTAGTCTCAACAGCCCTGTAATTTCTCTTGCTGCAGTACCCTTCAAACCGGAACACAGTAATGTTTACACACTACTGCTTAGAAGTTTTTTCAAGATTTGAACTGACAGTGACAGAAAAAAAGGCGGCCGGTCCGCTGGGCCTCAAGAGTTGCCTGGACGTACAACGCTACTTTGAAAAGGGCAACAGTTGTTGCCTGGACGTTTCGGTAGCTCGGTAGAATATCTGGTACTGCGGTGGTACCTACCTAGACGACCTCCTGCTAAGGAGATCTACCACCAAGTTAACTTGACTATATTGACGTCCTTTCGACTTGGTATATCTAATGCTCTTTACCCTGTACGGGTTATTTTTAATCCTGCTTAATGCAGCCGGTATAGCGGGGTGCAGCAATTATTATTGTACATTATTTACAAGCAGTTGTTTTTATTTAGTTAGTTGTTTATAAAGGTACTTTTAGCAACGCAATTCATGACTAGAGATTCGACGATATTTAATTTGAGCATATTAAACCTTATAACTGCAGCCTAAAGTTGATATTAAAACACTCCTTTGTCCAATATTTTCTCCCCTCCAACACCACATCAAAAGAAATGTGACATGAATAGATGTTTCCGTAGCAGGTGATTTTTCTTTCATTAGTTTCTTTTAGAATGAAAATATTTACGAAAATTCTTTGGGAAAGATGATTTGTCAACTAAATTTTTTTTAAACTTGGGTTTAGGTAACTAGGACTTAGGTACTTGTGATAAAAAGTATCATAATATATTATTCAAAAAACAAATAAAATATTTTTATGAAACGGACTTCAGAGCTTTAGGGCGTGGGTTCGATTCCCACTCAGGGTAAACATTTTGTGAATAAACAAATGTTTGTTCTGTGTGTGGGTGTTCTGTATGTATTTTATGAATGTATTTACGACAAAAAGCAAATTAAGTATTCTATCAGTTATCTGACTTCCATCACACAAATTTTGCTTAGTTTGGGGTCAGATGGCGCTGTGTGTATAGTTCTCCGATATTTATTTATTTATTTACTTAAAAAAAAGAAGGAGGTTCTTTTATAGGCATGCATAATGTGTTTTATATATTTTCTAAAAATATTCAACTATTTGCTTACTGTTGCTGAGCTGATGATGCTACTTTACAAGTAGTAGGTCAGGACCTTCTGGTAAGTATAAAAAAATACCCCGCGCGTGGCAAAAGATCCCGCTCTTCTATATCTATGTATAAATTACTGGCGGGTGCTTCGCACTTTCACCCGCGTAGTTCCCGTTCCCGTGGGAATACAGGGATAAAAATATATATATAGCCTATGACACCTGGGGATAGTGTAGCTTCCCAACGGTGAAAGAATTTTTGAAATAGGTCCAGTAGTTTCGGAGCCTATTCAATACAAACAAAAACATCAAATCTTTCCTCTTTATAATTGTATAGGTAGATAGAACATAGATATAGGTAGATATAAGCATGTAGGGTGTGTGTGGTGTGTGTGAGCGTGTGTGATTATGGGTGTGTATGTATGTGAGAGAGAGGGCATGTATTTGTAGGTGTATTGGTGGGTTAATTATATTAGTAGGGTTGCCGTTTGGTTACGAAACTAAACTTAGTTTGAGCACGTACTTGTTATATTTGGTAAATATTTTTATATTTCACTGCGTGAACAATCCAGGAGGCATATCTAGAAAATTTATAAACTGAACACAGTAATAAGGGTTCTGACTGTGGTGCAGGCTGTGGTCATTAGTAATTCTAGACGGAGTAGCGGATCAAACGTGTATGAACTGTAACATGTAACAACCCCCTCCTACAAATTTTAAAACTAATTTTTTATTTAGATTATTTAAATATATTTAAAATGGTTTATATTTATTACAAGGTTAAAGATACGATATTAAGGTAAAATGGTAATATGTTGGTTTAAAGGTTTAAAATAGTTATATGGTTAATGGTGTACTGGTTAACCGCTTATAATCTAAATCTCTATTTTGGCCATGTGATCGTCTAAGGAGGACTCTACCTTGCAACCGTAATAAAACCCAAGACAGGTTTGAGATGAATCCTTATAATGCCTAAAATATCTAGACCCTACTTCTAAACCTAGACCTATTACTGAAGTTAGCTTCCTTAGCATATTGAAAGATACCTACTACATTATTAAACTCAGATATAAACAGTCAGTCTTGTCACATACAAAGAGTTAAAGGTAAATGCAAGTAATGTATTCTTCGGGATATAAATATTAACATGAATTTAAGTATATGTTAGCATTGAACTATTTGTGGTTGATTCTAGAGTTCAATCTTAGTACTGTATATAATTTATTATAATGAATTTAGGTATTACATTAGCATTAAGCTGTTTGTGTTTTGTGATTAATTCAATAGCTCAATCTTAGTATTGTATTTGATTTAAAAGAAAGGATTTTAGTACATATTATATTAGCATTGAACTAGTTGTGGTTAATTCAATATCTCAGTCTTAGTATTGTATTTGATTTAAAAGAAAGGATTTTAGTACATATTATATTAGCACTGAACTAGTTGTGGTTAATTCAAGAGCCCCGCCCCGCTCTTGAAAATCTGCCTCGGCATCCTGACTGGACAGCAGTCTTCCACATTTTCTTTTATATGGGGACTTGTGCCTTGCACTTAATTAAATTACTTTCTAGTAACTTGTATGTATAGATGTCAGTCGTTAAGATTCATAAATAGCAATCAAGGGACTGAGAGGACATTATCTTTTGGCAAAGTCCGTCTGTCATTATAAATTATATATAAATGACTCTACTTGGTCTGTAGGTATGTATGCAGTAGTTATAACTACAATGTTCTTATGATTCTTATGGCATCGGAATTCTTTTAGCTTTTAGTTAGGAAAGTATTTAAATAAATACTAAAGTTATGAGAACCAGGGTTTTATCATTAACCTGGAAAGTCATTAGTTCAATCTTTGTTGAATAGTAATAGCCTCAATACTTCTGGCTTGTATACTAAGAATCATGGTTTTAAGGTAGTACTCTTAATAATGTCAGTTTCTCCCCTGATTAGATAAGAGAAAACCAACTGGCACGGCTTCGCTTGGCCAACAAGAGAGCTAACCACAACACAAGCTTCCCGTAATTTGCCAAATGCAAGTCGTTCTGACTTCTAGGTTATACAAAACTCAACAAGATTCAATTGATGACTTTATATTGATATTCTAATAGCCGGAACACTCCAACAAGAATTAAGTGATTTACTCCATAGTTAACCTGAAATAAAAACCCTACTTGTCCCTGAATCCCGCCGATTGATACATTCGCATTCTGTAGAACATATTAGATCGACGTGATATTCCTATGTCCTACCTAGTAATTAAATAAACCTACACTTAAAGACGGGCCCTAAACTGTCTAGAGATACAATCAGAAGCCCAACAAAAGACTCGCGGGTCTTATTTTTGTGATTTTATCCCCGTTCCCAAACCTAATACGGGGTATTATCTAGATGCTCGGTATCCAGACGTGCAAATACCCTTCTAACTATGTTACTCTATTACCTAGCGGGGGTCAGGCCGAAAAGCACTAAGACTCTAACCAGCCCTACGGGACGACTTTCGCATGGCCGAAGCCTAGACCGAATCTATAACACAAGAGACAGTCATGGGAAGGTCAAGTACATCCAACCTAACGTAAGACAGTTTGCATGAAGCTTGGCCCACGTAATGATACCATCAAAGAACGACGCCACCAAGTTCGCAATCCAGGAACTTGTCCCAGGGAACTACGGACTATATCAAGCACAGGCCAAACCACAACCAAACCGGTGACGTCGATGCTCCTATTTCTAGGCAAAAGCACCGCTCGGTTAGTCACAATAAACCCGAGCCTAACGGGGAGGAATAAGCTGCCAATATTATGTTGTCACTAAGAAGGGAAGCTTCAAAGGTTCGAATTAACAGCTTTGCACACTTCGTGCGTTAACAGACTGGCCAATTATAACACAAATCGATGTAGATCGAATTATCACATAAACTGAATTTACTTTCCATTCCTTATGGGAACAGAATTCACTCAAAAACCCAATCTCGGTAAATATCGCAATCTAACGTGAAATAGATACCAATTCATGAGCTGAGGCACAAGTAATTCACATGTTTGTTTTATTAATTAACCTTATTTAGGTACAAACAGTATTTGAGCAGAGATTCACCATTAATTTTACTGAATTGGACAGCCGTTAAAAGAATTCGACAAGGGACACGCACCAGCCTGATTCACAATCCAGACCACAATGGCCGCCGAACCGAATCAGAATTCCCGCGAAAAAACCTAAATCCCGCCAAACCTGCCAAGCTATCCCGCTATTACATATCGATCGAACCTGCCAATCGGTGCGCGTAATTAGTGATGTTATAATTAGTAATTTATTCATATTTTTATTCTTAAATTATTAGTAACTAAAATACAATACAGATTTGCTTAAAATAATAAATCAACTACTTAACAATTTATTATAATTTCCAATTATTATGAGGTTTGATAAAGTAAAACCCCAATAAGCATTTGCTGATCAGCCAGTGTTAAGTAATTTCCCATAATTGTAGTTGCTCCGTTATATTAAACTAGTTGCGCCCCGCGGTATTAACGCCAAATTCCTAATTAATAAAAGTCCAAGTATTCTCCACTCCGAACAAACATCCATACAACAGGAACCCTCACTTGTGCCAATTATGTCATTTAGTTATGAAGGGATTGGAAAGCAAGCTATCTTACCTAACAATCTATAATGCACAATATTTTAATACAAAATAGTTTCATAATTGTTTTTCTCTACAAATTAGCTGTAACAATATATAATTTGGACATTATCCACTTTACTAAAATATCTAATATAGATATTGTCTTACTAAAGTAATAATCTAATTCGATTAGATATTTGGTATTTCAATGATAGATCGACGTAATATTGAAAAGGGCACCCCTATTCAAATATAACACACCTCCTTCCGTCTGTCTACATCGGATGTGCAGATCCTCTTAATTCATAACTAATTTTAATGTGAAGATATAATTAACCCATCAACAGCACACATGGGTTCTAAATCAGTTCCGAATTTATGTAGTATCTGTCCCTTATTTAAACATAAATTATCTAAGTCTAAATGCAAAACTATTGTTTCCTAAATTATTGGCTTTAGTTATTTGAAATAGCGCCATCTACTGTGTTTGGGTACTAACTTTATTGATTTTCACATGGTCACTTAACTTTGTAGTTCGCTACCTCACCGTTATCTAACGCAGCGCTTTTGTACCAAATCCGAATGTAAATGAAAATTAACTTATCTTAAATTTAATTAGAATCATACATTAATTTTAAATGAGTAAATGTATTAAAATCTCATTTTATTTGTTATTATAATATTTATAAATGTTAACGGTTATCTGGACCGTTACAGCAACCCCCAAAATTTACGAAGATATTAACTTTTATATCGTAGAAAATTTTCCTAAATAAATTATTTTGAATAAATGAGATAAACCCCTATTGTAATTGTTATTACCATAATTGTAAATGTTAACGGTTATCTGGACCGTTACAGCAACCCCCAAAATTTACGAAGATAGTAATTTTATATCGTAGAAAATTTTCCTAAATAAATTATTTTGAATAAATGAGATAAACCCCTATTGTAATTGTGTTATTACAATAATTGTAAATGTTAACGGTTATTAGGACCGTTACAGCAACCCCCAAAATTTACGAAGATAGTAATTTTATATCGTAGGAAATTTTCCCCAAACAAATTAATTTTAATTTACAATTAATTATAATAAACATCAACGTTAACCTGGAAAGGAAATTTATGTAAAGGTGCAAGTTAAATTTGTCAGTATTCGAGTTCCAACAATAATTATGTGTCAGCTAATGTAGGTGTATTTTTCCTAACACAATATGATTAAGTTGTGTTTTTAAACCAACATGAATGCAATCGTCATAAAACTTCCATCTCCAAGCTTGATAATATATCAACCATTAAAAAAATTCTCCCTTCCACAGAACCCCCTAAAACTGAGAAAGATTTGGGTTGTGAGTCCAAACAGCGCTAGCCACAGACGAATAGACCACTCCTCAACAAACCTACTTTCCGTTTATCAGGAGTTGCCCATACATCCCCTCCAGATTTAGCAGATCCCTTAAGCAAAATGGATTAAATTCCGTATAGCGTCAATATCCCACCAAGAGATGTTAGTAGAACTCAGATTACTTTCCTTTGGAGAATGTGCAGTGTACCAGATCAGATTTTCATACTTTGTAGAGTACAAGACCTTTATAAAATCAACGTCTGTTGATGAAATGCCAGCTGGCCTAACCTAACACCAAACCTCCTTTATAAAGGTCAACTTGAGTAAGTGTTTTGTCAAACCCCAAATTCTGACAAACGACTCCCATTCCGACAGTGTTATTAAACTGCTTCATTCTATCTATCAGTATAACGATGTACATATATAATCATATATAGAATATATATTTCAATATTATACGTATAGTTTCGATTCCCACCGAACAATCTATCTATCTATGTATATTCCCAACTGTAACCCCTCGCCCCAATGATCCAATAGAATAACACCATCTAAGGTCCAAGAGTCTATAAAATTTTGCACCATTACTGAAAAAAAATAAATAATAAATAACAAAACTTCTTTAAATTAAACAAATAAAACTACCACCGCATTACCTTTATTTTTATTTATTTTTTTAAAAATAATTTAATACCTTGAAAATCAAAACCAATACCTGTGTAGACCTTTACCGAATACCAATTACCAAGTCATGTAGGGATAGTGATATTTGAGTATAACACAATAAGCACAAAATCCGTTTTTAGCAATGCTTTATTATTATTATTTTTTTATCAAACCAATAAAAGAAAACATTTTTCCATAAGTATAATTTTATTTTTATAATCAATAGGTACATTTCATATTTCTTATAACTATATCATCTTAGACGTAGGACGTCCACTGTTGAACATAGGTCTCGCCTATATTTTTTTAATTTAAAAATTTGCACCACTTCATAAACCGTTCCTGAACTAAATTTCACCTCCAACTCAATCTAACAAATTTCGTATTAGAAATCCGTGAAAATTACGATGCCCTTACAATCCATATTGTTTACTAGCAATTCTACTTAACATCAGTTAACTAAATGAATTTATTTAGTTTGAGAATTTACACAAATATTTACGTCGATATTCTTAAAATAAAGTATTACGTTAAATTCATGTAGTAAGTTGTTATGAGGCAACCCCCCATTCTTGCTTTCTTGAATCGCGGGAACTACAAATAATAATTATAAGAAATTCTCCACCAAGCATAGTAAATTTAATTCTTCCACGAATTGAAGAGTTGAAATAATAATTTCAAATTTACCGCCTCTATTAATCAAATCAGAAAAGTAATACTTTTTAAATTTGCCGCCTTAATAACTGTACGTTTTAAACAATAGATACTAGGTACGTTAATTGCTAGCTAAAATAATTGTAATTTTCGTAATTCAAGCCCTGTAATTTTCGTAATTCAAGCCCTGTAATTTATTTTTGTTATTTGTAATGTCATTTGTCGACTTCTTCTCGAATCATTGCCTCTACTTCCATTGAAGTTTTATTGATCCCGGTTCGACTTCACTTCTCAATTCAATAAATTCCGCTACTGGACGCTAGATGACGTAGAATTTTTTTTTTTTTATAATCTATTTTGCCTATTCGCTTTATAAGAACACATTCCGCTTTCTATTTTGATTACGTACAAATTATACATTTGATGACTTTTCTTCCGAAGAATACTACATTTTCCTGAAATCAAATATAAAATTTACACAAACATATTTATACAGTCATTATTAACATTATGTCTAAAGAACATTATGAGTATGACAATTTTACTAAACGAGAACTATCATAAGTTCTAATATTATTCTCTGAGGTCTTGACTGTGACTATGTGACTTATTATGACAGATTTATTTCTGTGACTTTGAACAGCGACCAAAACTTATCGAGTTAACATCGCTCTATAAATATTAAACTACTTGACTTTGGCAAATGTCGACCGTACGATGCTATATTAAGAAAGTTTTGAATGAAATGTCAAACATTTCTTTTTTTTAACTTTTTTTTTTTTTCCTCAATAGATAGGTATGTTGATTTCTAATTTGATTACATTTCTTAATCGATACCATAGTAAAGTTGTTCCTTGTAATTCCACCTGTATGTAATTAGTCGCAATTAATTAAATTGTATTTCAATATTCTCTCCTTTCCAATTTCACTAAGGTAGGTCAAGATGTTCAAATAAGAGAAATTAGAAACATACAAACAATGAGGCATTGTTTTCCGAATTATGTTGAGACCAGATTTTAATTTCATTTTTCAAGTGTATTTCAAAATTTTAACTATGATACAGTCATTTAAAGTAACCACTAAATTTGTCTATTTCCTTTACATACCTATCAGATAGCGTTAGCATTTTAACATAAAAATACTTACGTAGGTATACTTACACTTTTTGGTTCGAAATTAAAGTTGTTATGGCGAAGATTTTTCCATACCTTACATTACCTTGAATCTTATCACGACATTACCATTACCTTTACCATGAACCTTTACCTGTTACCATCTTATTTTTAAAACCTTACAACTACGAGTAACTAAATTTGTTTCTTAATTCATAAGTCTCGATCGATTTGAACTCATTTACCAACCGTCACTCATAATTGTCTCATCTCTATTTGACCGAAAATTTGAACTATGGATTTTATGCAACAACAAACTGGACTTACGAGTTACGTGAGACCACTAATAGTATAATTACACGTTAAAATACGTTGTAGTACATTTCTCGACGTTACTACAGTGAACTTTACAAATTTCGACCAAAATGGAAAAGCCGCTAACCTCTAATGTACGAGTGCCTAAGATGGATACATTACAGATACGCTGTAGCGCTGCATCTTTATTTGGTAAGTAGACACCCCTCTTATTCCCTATTGTTACAACCCCAATCCAGTAAACCTTAAAGTTTCTAGACCTAACTTTGAAATGACTACCTGTAATCGTTTTACTTTAACCTTATAACCAAGCACAACATCAATGCTGATTAACTAATATTTGCCTATCAGATATCTTACTTATCTTTCGTGTGTATTTGAGTTTTTGTAGATACATACATACCTAATTTATTTTTCATATTTACAGAACCATTGAATGCAATCTGATTTGATGACTAAATTACAAGCCCAGAAAGTTCAAAAATGGCTATACAACTACATGAAACGGATAAAGTGATGAATGTAGAACTTTCCTACTGTTCATACTACAACTAAGAGCATTTATTACATAAGTAAGTCACTATCCTTATTTATTTTCAAAAGTAACAACTTAACTCCGCAATACAATCTTATTTGTACTTATGTAGCAAAGTTAAAGCTCATTAGATTAGATATTATCTAGTCTTTCCTTCCCTATTCAGCTGTTTAAATTGAAATTGTGAAACCTAAATTGAGTTATGTGACTAAAACTTCAGGTGATCAAATTAACTATACCTATGAAATTTTTAGTTAATCCTAATATAATTGTAATATTTTTCAGCGTTGTAAGACAAGTTAATGAACCTTATATTTTTAATTGAACTCAACCACTAACGAAAGATGACAGATATGGAATCCTATCAAGTGAGTGTATAAAAATAAATTTTTAAATAAATCTAGTAGTACCCTGATTTAATTATTACAATTTATATAAATTGACACGGATAGTTTGTTTAGTTGAATCTAGTCTTGAGATAGTAAGGCCTTATAAAGTATTATGATGGCTTACCACTCCCATCAGTAAGCTGCTAGTTGGCAGACAACAAGAAGTGTTAAAAATCTATCTAACAAAATTCTAGTTAATAACTGGCTTACTGACAATTGTTGTACATATGTAAATAATTTAGTGAAATTTACCTATTAACTGTATCTGTGTTTTATTATGAAAACTAAGTGATAGTTTAAGCAAACTATAGCCTAATGGTAAGAGTACAGCCTATCGATTATCAACTGCTTATTTATTGCATATACCCTAACATATTTGTAGTATGATTACTAACTTTTTAGTTGGAACCCTATAAGATTCTAAAGTGTGTTGTTGTTACCTTTCAGATGAAGTAACTGAGACATTAGAAATTACTTGCCCGCCACTACAAGTATTTTGAAAATTCTACAAGAACATTCCTCTGTTTCCTGCTACAATAGAATCCTATATTTTATATGCAATTTCATATAACTTTAAAGTTTTGAATTAAATAGTTTCCTATTTTGTTTTCATTTAAGCTCACTAGGATTAATAAAAAGATAGTGTTATCTCTAGACAATAAACATCCTGAACTAAAGGTAAAGTCCTATATTTTGAGTGTTAACCTTATTTTATAAGTAACTTGCTGAAGTATACTTATAATAACCTAGACAGTGAATCTATAAGTTTTTAATTTTAGTAGAATAAAAGAGAGTACCATTATGTCAATGAAAACATCCTATGTAACATAATTGTAGGTTTTAGACTTGTTTCTAAATTTATTAATTTAAAATTACTATAATTTCTTTCATTTTGACCGCATCTTACTGATTGTATTTTCCCTATTCTTATGCAAGTTACCTATTTATTTTATTAATACATATTATTAATTTGTTCATCTCAAACCATTCGCATCACTACACAGCAACAATTTGTGTGCCATTCCACCTGGGCAGAAAGACACACTTATTTTATCTACTTATAGCAAAGGTGCTAGTTCCTAACCTACCCAAGTACATAATTATGAAGCTAAATTTTGTAAAAACTATAATGATTGATCCTGGTCTAAGGCACACCCATTTGTAACAACCCCCTCCTACAAATTTTAAAACTAATTTTTTATTTAGATTATTTAAATATATTTAAAATGGTTTATATTTATTACAAGGTTAAAGATACGATATTAAGGTAAAATGGTAATATGTTGGTTTAAAGGTTTAAAATAGTTATATGGTTAATGGTGTACTGGTTAACCGCTTATAATCTAAATCTCTATTTTGGCCATGTGATCGTCTAAGGAGGACTCTACCTTGCAACCGTAATAAAACCCAAGACAGGTTTGAGATGAATCCTTATAATGCCTAAAATATCTAGACCCTACTTCTAAACCTAGACCTATTACTGAAGTTAGCTTCCTTAGCATATTGAAAGATACCTACTACATTATTAAACTCAGATATAAACAGTCAGTCTTGTCACATACAAAGAGTTAAAGGTAAATGCAAGTAATGTATTCTTCGGGATATAAATATTAACATGAATTTAAGTATATGTTAGCATTGAACTATTTGTGGTTGATTCTAGAGTTCAATCTTAGTACTGTATATAATTTATTATAATGAATTTAGGTATTACATTAGCATTAAGCTGTTTGTGTTTTGTGATTAATTCAATAGCTCAATCTTAGTATTGTATTTGATTTAAAAGAAAGGATTTTAGTACATATTATATTAGCATTGAACTAGTTGTGGTTAATTCAATATCTCAGTCTTAGTATTGTATTTGATTTAAAAGAAAGGATTTTAGTACATATTATATTAGCACTGAACTAGTTGTGGTTAATTCAAGAGCCCCGCCCCGCTCTTGAAAATCTGCCTCGGCATCCTGACTGGACAGCAGTCTTCCACATTTTCTTTTATATGGGGACTTGTGCCTTGCACTTAATTAAATTACTTTCTAGTAACTTGTATGTATAGATGTCAGTCGTTAAGATTCATAAATAGCAATCAAGGGACTGAGAGGACATTATCTTTTGGCAAAGTCCGTCTGTCATTATAAATTATATATAAATGACTCTACTTGGTCTGTAGGTATGTATGCAGTAGTTATAACTACAATGTTCTTATGATTCTTATGGCATCGGAATTCTTTTAGCTTTTAGTTAGGAAAGTATTTAAATAAATACTAAAGTTATGAGAACCAGGGTTTTATCATTAACCTGGAAAGTCATTAGTTCAATCTTTGTTGAATAGTAATAGCCTCAATACTTCTGGCTTGTATACTAAGAATCATGGTTTTAAGGTAGTACTCTTAATAATGTCAGTTTCTCCCCTGATTAGATAAGAGAAAACCAACTGGCACGGCTTCGCTTGGCCAACAAGAGAGCTAACCACAACACAAGCTTCCCGTAATTTGCCAAATGCAAGTCGTTCTGACTTCTAGGTTATACAAAACTCAACAAGATTCAATTGATGACTTTATATTGATATTCTAATAGCCGGAACACTCCAACAAGAATTAAGTGATTTACTCCATAGTTAACCTGAAATAAAAACCCTACTTGTCCCTGAATCCCGCCGATTGATACATTCGCATTCTGTAGAACATATTAGATCGACGTGATATTCCTATGTCCTACCTAGTAATTAAATAAACCTACACTTAAAGACGGGCCCTAAACTGTCTAGAGATACAATCAGAAGCCCAACAAAAGACTCGCGGGTCTTATTTTTGTGATTTTATCCCCGTTCCCAAACCTAATACGGGGTATTATCTAGATGCTCGGTATCCAGACGTGCAAATACCCTTCTAACTATGTTACTCTATTACCTAGCGGGGGTCAGGCCGAAAAGCACTAAGACTCTAACCAGCCCTACGGGACGACTTTCGCATGGCCGAAGCCTAGACCGAATCTATAACACAAGAGACAGTCATGGGAAGGTCAAGTACATCCAACCTAACGTAAGACAGTTTGCATGAAGCTTGGCCCACGTAATGATACCATCAAAGAACGACGCCACCAAGTTCGCAATCCAGGAACTTGTCCCAGGGAACTACGGACTATATCAAGCACAGGCCAAACCACAACCAAACCGGTGACGTCGATGCTCCTATTTCTAGGCAAAAGCACCGCTCGGTTAGTCACAATAAACCCGAGCCTAACGGGGAGGAATAAGCTGCCAATATTATGTTGTCACTAAGAAGGGAAGCTTCAAAGGTTCGAATTAACAGCTTTGCACACTTCGTGCGTTAACAGACTGGCCAATTATAACACAAATCGATGTAGATCGAATTATCACATAAACTGAATTTACTTTCCATTCCTTATGGGAACAGAATTCACTCAAAAACCCAATCTCGGTAAATATCGCAATCTAACGTGAAATAGATACCAATTCATGAGCTGAGGCACAAGTAATTCACATGTTTGTTTTATTAATTAACCTTATTTAGGTACAAACAGTATTTGAGCAGAGATTCACCATTAATTTTACTGAATTGGACAGCCGTTAAAAGAATTCGACAAGGGACACGCACCAGCCTGATTCACAATCCAGACCACAATGGCCGCCGAACCGAATCAGAATTCCCGCGAAAAAACCTAAATCCCGCCAAACCTGCCAAGCTATCCCGCTATTACATATCGATCGAACCTGCCAATCGGTGCGCGTAATTAGTGATGTTATAATTAGTAATTTATTCATATTTTTATTCTTAAATTATTAGTAACTAAAATACAATACAGATTTGCTTAAAATAATAAATCAACTACTTAACAATTTATTATAATTTCCAATTATTATGAGGTTTGATAAAGTAAAACCCCAATAAGCATTTGCTGATCAGCCAGTGTTAAGTAATTTCCCATAATTGTAGTTGCTCCGTTATATTAAACTAGTTGCGCCCCGCGGTATTAACGCCAAATTCCTAATTAATAAAAGTCCAAGTATTCTCCACTCCGAACAAACATCCATACAACAGGAACCCTCACTTGTGCCAATTATGTCATTTAGTTATGAAGGGATTGGAAAGCAAGCTATCTTACCTAACAATCTATAATGCACAATATTTTAATACAAAATAGTTTCATAATTGTTTTTCTCTACAAATTAGCTGTAACAATATATAATTTGGACATTATCCACTTTACTAAAATATCTAATATAGATATTGTCTTACTAAAGTAATAATCTAATTCGATTAGATATTTGGTATTTCAATGATAGATCGACGTAATATTGAAAAGGGCACCCCTATTCAAATATAACACACCTCCTTCCGTCTGTCTACATCGGATGTGCAGATCCTCTTAATTCATAACTAATTTTAATGTGAAGATATAATTAACCCATCAACAGCACACATGGGTTCTAAATCAGTTCCGAATTTATGTAGTATCTGTCCCTTATTTAAACATAAATTATCTAAGTCTAAATGCAAAACTATTGTTTCCTAAATTATTGGCTTTAGTTATTTGAAATAGCGCCATCTACTGTGTTTGGGTACTAACTTTATTGATTTTCACATGGTCACTTAACTTTGTAGTTCGCTACCTCACCGTTATCTAACGCAGCGCTTTTGTACCAAATCCGAATGTAAATGAAAATTAACTTATCTTAAATTTAATTAGAATCATACATTAATTTTAAATGAGTAAATGTATTAAAATCTCATTTTATTTGTTATTATAATATTTATAAATGTTAACGGTTATCTGGACCGTTACAAACAGAATGAAATCGACAAAGTTAGGAGACCAATTTGAGCATCAAGGTTTCTGTAAATGACGTATTTTGTGTTGGATAGAATATAACTCGTTATCGTATATCATATACTTTAACAAACATACATAGTTTTCTGAATGCCTCACCGCTAGGTACCAGCGCAACCTTATTACACTTTTAAACGTCGCGCCGTGAACATCGCTCCTTTCTCTGACTTTGTTATAATTTTCTTGCCCATAATTAATTTCACGCGTAATTGTGCAATTAGTATTGTTTGCTTGTCAACTGTATTTTCAATTATAATTCAACCAAGCACAACTCGAAGTTGTTAAAAAAGACCGGCCAAGTGCGAGTCGGACTCTCGCACGAAGGGTTTCGTACCATTATCTTTGTAGCGATGATAGCTCAGTGGTTAGGGCGGTAGGTTCGCATGCCGAAGAGCGTGGGTTCAAACCCTAACAATGAGCTTGAGCTGCCGGTGAAGGAAAACATCGTGAGGAAACCATAGCATGGTGGTAGGGTACTTTAGTACTCGGCTGGCTAGCTACCACCCACACACACACAGTTACACAGCTACACAATTTTTTATCAAGTTAAAAATCTGCCGCCAAGCATCTAACGGTGTGTTCCGGCCTCACTTGAGAGCCAGTTGCATTCCAGGCTAGGTGTGCTTTACCATCTTCGACCATACCTTCACTTGACATCAGGTGAGCTGTGGTCAAAAACCAAGCCAGTCAACCATAAAAAAATATCTATAAAAACGGCAAAACAATCACGTTTGTTGTATAGGAGCCCCCTTAAATATTTATTTTATTCTGTTTTTTAGTTGTTATAGTTGCAACAGAAATACATCATCTGTGAAAATTCCAACTGTCTAACTATCACGGTTCATGAGATATTAGCCTGGTGACAGACGGACAGCGGAGTCTTAATCAGCAATCCTGCTGCAATATTCAATTTTTTTTTATCTAAGGTACAGTTATATGTGTAAAAGAAGACCAGACAGACGGCATATATAGGTAATTATGCATAATTACCTACACTACGAAATGCCTACATATTTTATAGTGTATTTATGTCTTACGCATAGAAATTAAAGTTGCTGACTTTAATATACCGTTATCCACTACACACGTCTCAAATATGTCTACAGATATAAACGTCAGAAGCTAGGTTATTGTGTGTAAACAGTCGCCCCTGTTGACTCACGTTACGCTATTAGCTGAATTCGGTAACACCGCTTGATGCCACGTAGGTAAGTATAGCAGGCAGTCCATTAGCGCCGCGTGGAAAAAGTATACAGACAGTATTTAAGAGCATTATAGTTGTAGTACAGCTGACTCGCTCCAACAATTTTGTTATCCCCTTAGCAGATCATATAGCAAAGTACCATTACAAAATCAGAATCAGATGTTCTGCCACCAAGCAGTAGTGTAAAAATAATATTACGTTTTTAGATTTGAAGAGTTTTGCTAGTGAAATTACACATCTATCGTACTAATATTGTAATGTATATTGATATTGGTGGATACTTATGGATGTTTGTTACTCTTTCACGCAAAAACTACTTAACGGATTTGGATGACTACGTGGATTAACACATAGACTACTTTTTATCCCGAAAATATGTAGCCGGTAATACCGCGGGGCGCAGCTAGTTTAAAATCGCCGCATCTTCGCCTAACATCAGGCGGGATGGCGGTCAAACGCAAGCCTATCTACTATAAAAAAAAAAAAAAATCAAAGAATGTCTCAAAGTAACGAGCGCCAAAGTGGCGATGCCCTGGACTTTGTTTAGTTACTGAAAGTTATGGGTACTTCTGCTATGATAGTGGACAGGAGTTATCGATTATCACAAAAACACATTTTAAAACATAATAAAATATTATAATACCCAAGCAAAAACATTGAGGGATTAGTGGCCGCGTAATGAGAAACGAATTGTTAGGCGCCCACCAGCTGTTGGATCGACAGTATTGTACTACGTCGCTGGTAAAAGTAGGTTTGTATAGACTATATGGTAAGCCTCAGTATCAGAGCTAATATGCCGCCCGAAGGCCTCACATGATTTGACGGTTGTTGACGGGTAAAATAACCGGGACTACTTGTATCACCTATTCGAAGACTGACCGGATCGTCTGCTACTAGCTACACCACGTAGGTAAACAAATGCTGGTAGTAACAGGCCCATTCTTAACTGAATTATCCGTAATAAATAAAGTTAATCCTATACAAACGCGACTGTAATATCTGATGATCGTACTCGGCGATTCGAGTAGCGTCGATACTGTACTAAAATAGTGTATTGATTCATGTAAATTTCTCGAGCAATTTGTACGTAACAAATGACGACTACATATGTCCACACGATGAGATTCAAGACTGAATACGGAAGGCTATTCTGCTGTCAGAGACATTTCAGGAGCCTAATTGTTTTTGAAAAAAAAAACTATTGAAAATATTTTTACAGGGTTGTTGAGATTAACCATTGAAAGTCTTAAAGTAATTAACGCCAAAGCAGCGATGCCCTGGACTTTGGTTTGCTACTTAAAGTTCTGTGTATCGCTGCGATGGGATTATCTTTTACCATGAGGAGAACGTATCGTTTGTCTCATAACATTTACATAAAAAAGCGTATCAGAGAGTAATTTTGCCAGGTCTGATATCTAATACTGGATATTCTGCCAGAGTTAACACCGCAGATAACAGAATTGCACTCCACTTTAATGATCAGTACTTATATATAACGATTAAAGATAACGATATCAGCGTTTGGGCAGAATATTGTAACAAAGCTTAAAAATCACATACTTTTGCGTTAATTGGGAACAAAAAATGATAATCATTTATGTAGCTACCTTTTATTTATACCAAAACAAAACCTATCAAAGCTCCTCCTCGACGCTGAAATCAGTTTACGTCTCCGTAAATTACACTCGCAAGCGCTTTTAGCGAAAACGGTTTTGCGTTCAGTTCGTCGTTTTCATTTTCATGTTTTTTGCTTTTTCGCGATCGTCCCTTTACATAGAAAAATCGTGCAACCGTGCACCGTTCGTACAATTGCGCGGTGACACGAAATCTGGGAACGCGGGCTGAGGTTAAGTCGGCTGATCTGTGCAAAAGCGCAGTAAAATACATTTTTTAATTGTCACCGTGATATAAAAAGGGTTCACCTTATTCCCGTAGAGATATGCAGATATTATATGTTTTCAAGAGCTGCGTTATTTTGTATCTTTTACTTTCATTAGCGTTTTCATGAATACTAGAAAATAGTTTCATTCTTGTTTGTGTGTGTGTTTTTTTCTTAGGCATGACTTCGCGGAGGGGGGCTCTATCTGCTGCTTTTCCTTCGTGTGTTCCAGTTCAAGGTTCACATTCTCTTGATGATAGGCAATATTTCATTTAAGCTCTCTTTCTTCCTAAGCGACGGTGTTCCTGGACTTCTGTCGCGAAAGGTGCATGTGCAAAGAGTGTGTGTGTGTGAGAGAGAGAGAGAGTTCTCTAGTAAAAATAAAAAATAAAAATTGGAGGACATTTAACACAACGCCATCTAGCCCCAAACTAAGCAAAGCTTGTACTATGGGAATCAGACAGCTGACAGAATACTTAAATACTTTTTTTTTTAAATACATTTTTAATAAATAAATAAATATCATAGGACATTACACACAGCGCCATCTGACCTCAAACTAAGCAGAGCTTGTGCTATGGAAGACAGATAACTGATAGAATACTTAAATACTTTTTTTTTTGTAAATACATACTTATAATACATACAGTACACCCAGACACAGAATAAACATCAATGTTAGCCACACAAATGTTGGTCTTGAGTGGGAATCAAACCCAGAACTTCAGCTCTCGAAGCAGATATACTACCAATGGACCAACAGGGCTGTCATACAGTTTATGTTACATTTAGAACATTATTATTATATATTCTATATATAGTATTATAGCAAGTAAGTGCATTAAAATAAAATTCATAACACTGAAAAACATCGTAAAGATTTTATGTTATTATTTTTAAAGTATGCTAGTAGTTTACTGCGTTTTGAATGAGACAGATGCTTGGTTGGATGGACTTGATTGCTGCCATAGAATTGCAATTTAGATTGGGGCGTGATTGGGGCGTTTTGGTTACAGTTGTTACTCTATAAATAGTCTGCGAAATGGAAAAAACCTATGAAACAAGAACGTGCTTTATTATTGATTGAAGGGTTTGACCTAATAAAGGTTGGACTTCACGGTTCCGCAAACGATTGTATTGTAGGTACACGAGAAAGGCGTAATAGTGGTTAACTACAGTATGTAATCAGCCTAGTATAGTCTATCAGACTACTTACACTGCCTAGCTTGACCGCCTGCCAGAGGACTGCACTGTTAGCTTATTTGACAAAATATCTGTTTCAAAAGCTGTAAGGGCGTGGGATCGATTCCAATAAGGGCAAAAATTTATGTCACTATACATGTTTGTTTTGTGTCAGGGTGTTCTGTATCTATCCTAACTAACATAATAAGCTGGCTGCGCCCCGCAGTGTTACCCACTACATGTTTTCGGGATAAAAAATAGCCAATGTATGGTTGGATAGATGGATGTTTGTTTCTCTGTCACACAAAAACTACAGAACGGATTTGGATGAAATTTCGTATGGAGTTAGCCGAGACCCAGGATTAGCACATAGGCTACTTTTGATCCCGAAAACATGTAATGGGTAAAACCGCTGGGCGCAGCTAGGCAACCATAAAAGAGGAACGTTGGTACTCATACTCTCCTAGAACTCTGCATTCGGCAACTCATAAAGTGCGGACAGAGTGATAAAGAACACGTTTCGATACTTAAATAACACAAAACAGTGCCTGCACTCTATTTCACGATCACATGACTGATATGTTATCTGAACTCGGGTGTAACAAGTTCATGACCTTTGTGAATATTGTGTATAGTTTATTCATTGCGATAATGCAACTGTTTGCATCATTGAAACTTTTAAGTTTGTTTATCATGCGACTGCGTGACACAATTATAATTAACTAGCGGACGCCTCGCGGTTTCAGCCGCGTAGTTTCCGTTTCCGTGGGAGTACAAGGATAATAAGTAGACTATGTCACCCGGAGATGACAGTCCTGTAATTTCAGAGCATATTAAATACAAACAAACAAACAATCAAATCTTTCCTCTTTATAATAGTATAGATAGATAGAAGATATAGATAGATGCAATTTATTTTTTAATTAATTCATGTGCCCAATGTCATTTATACTATACTATCGGCGCCCCGCGGTGTTACCCGCTACATTGTTTTCGGGATAAAAAGTAGCCTATGTTCTAATCCAGGGTCTCAGCTAACTCCATATCAAATTTCATCCAAATCTGTTCGTAGTTCGTTTGTTAGTTCGTTCTGTAGTTTTTGTGTGAATAAGTAACAAATATCCATCCATCCATCCATCCATCTATCCATCTATCCATCCATCCAAACTTTTATTATATAATTAGTGGGATATAATATATAATAATAATATGTGATAATAAGTGGGATGCACTTTGACTGTCACCATTTTAGTCAAATGGTCACAGTCACATAAGGTAAGTAACAGTCAAGTCTAGCCCATGCTCCAGTAAAATAGCTGTGATTCCTAGAAGTTTCTACGGAATTATGGTAGCAATACGAAAACTCGGTTCACATGCCATGATTTACAGGATTACTAGCCAGGATTATGGCCACAGCTCCCTTAATGTTAAGTGACTTGAAGATGGTAAAGCACTAGCCTGGAATGGACGCACTTGACAAATTCTTACAATTTTTATTTCTAATGATTCTTAATCATCGACTCTGCTATGAATATTTATGAAGCGTTGTAGAGTTGTTGCATTGTATCGTACACTTTCAAACAAGGAATGTACCGAAATAGCCGCGTTTTATAGGTACCTACTTAAACCACAAAACATGTGCTTCACTTCAAGGGCAGTAGCCTAGACGCAGAGCTTTTGGCATTGTGCCCATCGCTATTGTGTAGGTGTTGCAAGTTACCTGGGGCTCTACTTAAGAATCATACGCTTGAGTTTTCGCATAGAAATAAAGCCTGTTTCAGGCGATATTGTGTAAACAGGCGAGTATATTTGTATGCGAAAACGCGGGCGTTTGGTTCAAAAATAGGGCCTCTGTAGATAGCGTTAGGTGTTATAGAAAGCGTTCTTGGTTATTTTCTATATACAAAATCACATTAGAATTAGATTACTTGCTGTAGAGACGATATACAAACATACGCATACATTTTTACATTGTTAATTTTTATAATTGTTTATTCTGGTTATGATTAGTAAAAATAAGGAGGAACATGATTAAAGCGGCTTTTTCTTTTTTTAATGTAAAAGTAATGAGACGAATGATGCGCTCTCCTGATGGTAAGAGATAACGCATGTCCATGACCATTGCAGCAATGCACAGAACTTTGAGTACCAAAACAAAGTCCGAGGCATCGCTGCTTTGGCGCTCTTTACTTTGAGACTTTCGATTGTTAGTCTCAACAGCCCAGTAATTTCGCTAGCTGCAGTACCCTTCAAACCGGAACACAGTAATGTTTACACACTACTGCTTGGCGGCAGAATATTTGGTACTGCGGTGGTACCTAGACGACTTCCTGCTAAGGAAATCTACCACCAAGGCGTGCTAGTACTTGAATCAAACATCATATTGATATAATTGTCTCAAAAGAAATGAACACTTTGTTACGTAAAGTTTCAGGTATCACTGCAATGGTCATGGATTAGCGTTATCTACCACTAGGAGAGTGTTCCGAAGCTTTTTTTTTTGATAAGCGAATTTAGACCATATTGGGTTTATTGTGACTACACCATAATATAGCCCTGACTTCACCACATAGCGCGCATCTCATTTGAAAAAATACGATTAGTAAGGAAATACATAAACTGGTTATTAATAGCAGCGATGTCCTGGACTTTGTTACTCGAAGTTCTATGTATCGCTTCGATGGTCATGGACATGCGTTATCTCTTACCATCAAGAGAGCGTCTCGTTTCTCTTATTACTTTTACATAAAAAAGTAATAATTTAAGCATCATAATCTTATTCTTTACTAGCTGCGCCCCACGGTGTTAGTCGTTGCTATGTGTTAATCCAGGGTCTCCATCCATCCATCCAAACTTTCACATTTATAATATTAGTGGGATTTCTAGATTTGTTTTTTAAGAGTTAAAAAAGTTAGCGGAACGGCAGATGGCGTCCATTAATTTTATTTGATCATAGCATTTAGCTACAATCCATTGGTCATATTTTTAAGCAGGAATTCCCACATTAACTCACTTTATTTGGTGTCGCGTCAAATAAACACAAGTATCAAGTTTATTGAGTACGTCCGGCGCGTTTACCCTGCTTAGCGCTAACTATAGCACAGTATATGTAATAGAAATATTTTTTATGCTAAGGTTGAATCCACACAAAAAACAAACGTATCGTACGTTCGTTTGAATTTTTACGTACCTACTTGGTAGGTTCAAGTTAAAAAAATTAAACAGAACCGCGTTTTATTTTAATCGGTTACGCTCAGCTGTTGTAACGGTCAGTAGTTAGAATTTAATAGGAATAGGGAAGGATCATAAACAAAAGACATTAACTAAATAAATAAATATCGCAGAACATTACACACAGCGCCATCTGACCCCAAACTAAGCAAAGCCTGTACTATGGAAGTCAGATTCAGATACAGTACCTACTTTATTTTTGTAAATACATACTTACTTATAATAAATACAGACACAGAACAAATATTTGTTTATACCACACAATTTTTGTCCTGGGTGGGAATCGAACCCACGCCATACAAGGTCTTGAAGCAGACATACTACATAATCATACATCAATGCACAGAGCTTCTCATCTTTCAAGCCAAAGCTGAAAAAATGGCTAATTACACAAGCGTTCTATGACACAAACGATTTAAAAAAAAAGGATGTCTGCATAATACTTTTTTATTTTTTTTCTCTAAATTGACTTTATATTATAACGATTATAAATAAATAATACATAAAGAGTAGTATAAAGAGGGCATTGTAAATCGTAAGAATAATATCTACTTAACTCTAAACAATGTGCCCGAATGGTCTCTAATGATCGACGTGTATTAAAATGTCTAAGCTAGTCATATTACTTTTGAAAGAACGATGCGGTCTACGATGGAGCGCGCTTGCCTAGAAGAAAACGATTCACTCGTGACTTGAAAGTACCCAGATTGTATTTATCGGGGAACACCCATTCGGGCAGCAAATTCCAATGTCCAGCAAATCGTATGAAGGAGGTGGAATGAAACCGCTTAGTTCGAGTTCTTCAAATATTAACCATGAAGCTGTGTCGCTTTTTAGAGAACCTGGCTGTCCGATAGTAGAAAGGGCAGGGTCGAATTAGGTTAAGCAGATCTGAAGTGCACTCTCCAAAATGTATCCGGTTCAAGGCTTCAAAGCCTTTTCTGAACAAGCGAATCGTTGCTTATGGTTAACATTGGGTTGGGATGGGAACATGGTCACCCGCGTTGTTCCTGTTCCCATGGGAATACTGGGATAAGAAGTAGTCTATGTCACCCGGGGATAGTGTAGCTTCCCAGCGGTGAAATAATTTTTGTAATCGGTCCAGTAGTTTCGGGGCCTGTTCAATACAAACAAACTATCAATCAAATCTTTCCTCTCTATAATATTATAGATAGATAAATGGGCGTTAATATATTATGCGTTAAGGGGTTAAAACCGACACCTGGGTCACAAGTACTAGGCATTGTACTAGTTCCCGTCTCTGTATGAAGCCGGCACTCGCGCGGCGATTGAATGAATTTGAAAATGACCATTGAATGTCAACAATTTTCTTCTTAAACCTAAAAGAGAGCATTACAAACAGCTTTTACTATGAGAACAACTTAAATCGCGAAAATAAATCAGTATAGAAAACTGTCATTGACCCTAAGCGAAATGCATAGAACTGCTGATTGAAAATTTTTTTCGTTTAACCTCTTATGCATGCCTTTATGCAGGTACCAGATATGTACCATTTATTCGTATATTCAATATTGATAAATACAAATTCATTGTGATAAATACAAACTAAATATATCAACCTATATTTAAATAAGTTGTGTACTTAGCTCAAAGTATTTGCCTACTCGAAACCAATTTATCTATTTCAGAATTTAATTATAGTCAATCTTAGCTTCTGTTAGCTGTAATTTATTAGAGGTACACTAATCGCAAAACATTGCAAGCCTTAGGCAGGTACTCATGAAGCTAGTTAATCATAATCAGTTATTACTGTCGAGTAGTAAAAAAAATTGATACAAATGTAGCGTCGCCTTGAATACGCTTTTGTATGTATGCAATACGTGGATCTTGCTGAAAGAAATCTGTGGCCGGAAACAGGCATTGATGTAGATTCTACGTAAGACGTTCAAGGTACTAGAGATGACCAACTGCAAAAGATAGCTGATGGGAAAGTGGTGAGACGCAAGGCTGTCCTCTTCGGGCACATACAAAGAGGATTCCTGTATGACTTTCCAAAGTTGATCTTTGAAGGTAGAATTCCAGGGAAGCGAAGCCCAGGACGTCCATATAGTACGAAACCGACGGAGAAAGCTAAAATATAGTATGTAGTTTAAAATGAGTTACAAACATCTAAAATCTGCAGCACGGGATCGCAAAAATGTTAACCCATTTATCTCCAAACTTCTTCAAAGATTCACTTGATGATGATGATAACTACTTTCACTCGAACACCTTGATGTTTGTGCATGTAGTTAACGTAAGTAAAAATTGTAGGACCAAGGTGTCTTTAGTAATTTTCTATGCAACATTTTATCTGTACCTATCATTTTCGTTATCTGTGGTATTGAGTTTATTTTATCGGCAATTCTGTAACTAATTCCACTTGTTCTTACTGAAATGAATGCGTCATTGTTATTCATAAATAAGTATTGTTCAAATGTGGCATTCCGTTTGCATGAAAAACATCGTTATACATTTTTGTACGTCTAGGACGTTTTAACGGCCTAATAATAAGATAATACATTTAATTTGATAAAAACTTATAACTAATTATTTTGTTATAAGTATCTTAAATTAATACTATTTACAAATTTAAACAAATAACTTAACCTAAAAGTTTTTTTTAAATATATTGACAGTCCAGCTGTTTGACCATAGCGCACCTGATGTTAAGTGACGGTGTAAACACACCTTGTCTGCAATGGAACTGGCTCTCAAGTGAGGCTGCTGGAACACACCGTTAGGTACTTGGAGGAAGATTTTCAACTTGAGGGTGGTAGCTACCCAGCCGAGTACTAGAACCAACCACCGCGTGGTGGTTGGTTCTAGTACTCGGTTCGGCTATGGTTTCCTCACGATGTTTTCCTTCAACGGCAGCTCAAGCTCATTGTTGGGGCTTGAACCACCACCTTTCAGCGTGCAAACCGATCACACTAACCACTAAGCTATCATAGCTACAAATATTGTAGTTATCTGACAAATTACAAATATGGTTATCTGACTGTCATAGTACAAGCTTTCCTACGATATTTATTCACTGCACATACATTGTCTTATAAATGTTTATCCTCGACGGGAATCGTACCGCACCCTCCAGCTCAAATGAGCTAACAGGACAGTCAACAAAAACTTATTATCTAAAACATAGGTCACAGGCTTAAAGATAGGACAGTTGACTCCTGTTCCGTTCGTTCCTGGTGCAGAGGTTGGCCATTGCCATTCAGCGTGGAAATGCGGTGAGTGTGATGGGCACCTTTGCACCAGGAACGGTCAGGGGCGGGTTATTTTAGTTTAATTGAAAATTGTATTTGACATATTGATATAAAAATAACTAATAATTTTATTTTCGTAATCATAAATACACTTATTAATTATTATAGATGTTTCTATGAATAATAATTAATACTAATAACCTGTTGAAACCGGCGAAAAATGTAACAGTTGGAACATACAAAAGCAATTTAAGTATGCTAAATATTTCATCGTATGTAAATTTATATTTCTGCCACGGTTAGTTTCTAGACACGGAATAATGAGTCGGTGGACCCACTTTAATTCGAGTCATGTGACACTAAGAACAGTAAACTTAATCCAGTTGAATTGTACGCAGTCACATGACTGAGTCATGTGACGTATTAAGTTAACTTAACTCATAGGCCAACCACCTTCCTGCTCGTTGGTAACAAGTTGGTGTGGTCACGTCACATTTTTCGGATTTGCATGAAATCTCCATTAATGTCAGAAAGTAAAAGCAAAATTATGTTTTTTTTTAAATGGAAAACGGCCACACACATTTCACACGATATCTTACTGGATCTTGTGTTTTTGGATACAAATAAAAGTATCGGAAAAAATGTAATTTAAATAAATAAATATAAATATCGGAAGATATTATACACAGCGCCATCTGACCCTAAACTAAGCATAGCTTGTACTATGGAAGTCAGATACCTGATAGAATACTTAAATACTTTTTTTTTAAATAATTACATACTCATAATAAACTAGCGGACGCCACGTGGTTTCACCCGCTTAGTTCCCGTTCCTGTGGGAATACAGGGATAAAAAGTAACCTATGTCACTCGGAGGTAGTGTAGCTTTCCAATGGTGAAAGATTTTATGAAATCGGGCCAGTAGTTTCGGAGCCTATTCAATACAAACAAACAAACAATCAAATCTTTCCTCTTTATAATAGCATAGATACAGAACACCCAGACACAGAACAACCATTTGTTTAACCACAATGTTTGTCCTGTGTGGGAATCGAATCCACGCCCTTCAGCTCTTGAAGCAGACATTCTACCAATGAACCAACAGGGCTGTCAAATATCTCTAGAATTTGTTACAGAGTTCGATGGGAAGTAACATATTACAGGCATAAAGACACTTCAACATTAAGCCAGATATTATGCCTAGCCTACTGCTAGGCATAATATCTGGCTTAATGTTGTAAGTAAAACATTACTAGTATACGCAGCTAACGAAATTACAGGGGTGTTGAAACTAACCATCAAAAGTTTCAAAGTAATGAGCGCCAAAGCAGCGATGCCCTGGACTTTGTTTTATTGCTCAAAGTTCTGTGTATTATTACTATTACCATCAGGAGAGTTTCTTGTTCGTCTCATTACTTTTACATAAAAAATAGTTTGCATTTTTTGTATTAGTGAGATAGATATTTTCATTTTCTAACCCCATTCTAAGTAACATATTTATATTATATTTATTTCCACTTTTTATTAAAGTGGCAGCTCCTTAACATTACTCCTAAAACTTCTTTTCTCCATTTATATTTTTAGAAAAATTAGTTTTAGATATAATGTTCCGTAGAGAATGGGTGAAGACTTCACGGTCCTACAACTTTTGATTGTAGTTTTGAACTAAGTATATACACACGTGTTTATGTTCTTATGATATAAATGATATTTTTGGAGCCAAGGTGTTTTCACTTATTTTCTTCGCAACATTCTAGCTGCTTATTTTTCTTATCTAACGGTAGCAGATACAATAAAAAGATGTACATGTGTTATCAAAAACTTCTACAGACTTTTAGTTTCGGAATAAAAGGACCGTAGATATTACATGAAACTACAATGGATCTGATTGTCATTAATATAGAATCTGCATATATGGGTTGAATTTTTTCCAGTGCGTAGGTAAATTCATATCACGCAATAGGAATCGTTAATAAAACATATTTCACTAATAAAAAAATACATGTTTTTTGTTTGCATATGGACCACAAATAAGAAAATATTGCCACTTTGCTTACATAGTAACTAAGTAGGCACAGGAGTTTTGGCGGGAACGCGGGAAGAGTCGTGTCGCTCCGTTGTATTTTTTTCCAAAAATTTTTTTTGTTTTGTCGAGTGTTTATGCATAAAAATGGTGCTGTTTTATTCATAAAGTGCCGAATTACAAGCGCGAGTGTGGGAAAATGATAAAATGTGGTGAAACATGACTTTTCGTGTTGCTTCCAAAACTCCATCGAAGCTTTATAGTAAAGTCACCACTACTTTACTAAAGCATGACTGGACTTGGCTGACACAGACTGGACTTGACTAAGACTGGAATTTGACTATAACTAGCTACGAGGACACTTATTTAACTTGTGAAACTGAAATATATAAATACTTGACACTGGCAAATGCTAAAACGCGACGCCAAAACTAAAGAAAAAAAAAGTAGGCACAGATTACTAAATAGGTAGTAAGCGCGGGGCTGTGATACTCGCATTGTGACTGATTTTTGCGCGTGTGGATATATTTAGGTCAAGTTTTTTTCAATATTTTTGTACTAACGTTGATATAAATAAAAAATACGTGTCTATTTATTTGTAATAAGGTTAACGTGTACGAAATATACGCACTCTCAATAAAGTCTTCCTGTATAACAACAATACGTAATTATAATACTTTATTTTGATTTTGACACAAGAAAAATGTACATTACATTAAGGAAGTGTTAGTATCAGAACTAGAAAAACTGAATCTCGGGATCCAGCAATACGTAAATACAACGTGTAACAATATAAACTCATTAGTAGGTATTTTTTTTAATCAAATTTACATCAAGATTAAAATACCTATTGATATAATTATAATTCCGAAAAAGATTTAAGCACATTTTAAATTATTACAAGATTTTAGTTATATTACTATATATGTATAAGATAGGTATAGGTATAATATAAACACTAAGCTGTATGTTTTTTTTATACAGAATAGGTTCGCTTTTGACCACACCCTCCGTGATGTTAAGCAGGATGCAGTCCAAGATGAAGCACGCTTACCTAGAAAAAAAACCTGTTTACTCTAGATTTGAAAACACCCAAATTGTACTTCGCGGGAAAAACAGGCGCCGGCAGAGAGTTCCACATCCTCGCTGTGCGTATGAAGAATGTGGAATCGAAGCGCTTAGTCCGTACGTGGAGAATGTCCACCATGTATGGATGGCGCTTAGGCCTAGTGTAAGCTAATGAGTTTAAATAATATCAATATCATAATCAGTTTGGATTTTCGTTGGCAGCTGTACTAGGTTACCCTGTGTTACAGCTGCCACGATTCAACCTCCGGCCTCATAAACACTAATTATAAACACTAACATACATTATAAACACTAATTTTGTTCCTGAAGAATACCAGACCAGATTGGTCAGTGGTTCTGTACCATTATAAATCTTAAGACCTTACCTCCTTTTCTTACTCAATACCTATCACATTTGCTATCACATGACACCAGCCTTCTGAATTCGAATTTCACGGCTCTGTTGACACAACTGTAGAGTCACATGATTATTAAGTAAACGTAGGTAAAAGTATAGTGCGTAGCCTTAACTGCACGATCTCAGCTGATCTTACGTAAACATCCCTACTCCTTTAATACAAATACGAATCATTTATTAATAACCTAGTTACAAGATAGATACATAGATAAAACTCTTTATTGTGTGCACCATAAACAGAAAAAGTACAGAGAACAAAAGAACCTTATGAACTAGTGCCACAAGTGGCGGCTTTATCGCTAAGAGCGATCTCTTCCAGGCAACCAAGAAAAGAAAAACACAATAGATAACATAAGAAACAGACGGGAGATGTAACACAAATAATAAAAATAAGACATATATATATATATATATACATACACATATATATATGTACACATATATATATATACATATGTGTATACAAACTAATTTCTAGAAGTGTGACTGGGCGGGCTACGTTTGTCGCATGTCAAACGACCGCTGGGCAAAGGTCACCATAGTTTGGACGTCAAAATTTAAACAGCCTCTGGGTCGACACAGACGAAGCTGGTGTGATGAACTACATCGTCACGATAGTCACTGGAATATCAAAGCTGAAGACCGGGCAGTCTAGAAGGATGAAAGGGAGGCCAGCAGTGGGATAGTAGAAGCTGATAAAAAAAAATCTTTACATAGTCATTTTATGTATTTTGATGAAATTTGGTATGGAGGTAGCTGATACCCTGGATTAACATATGCTACTTTTTATCCCGATAAAATGTAGCGGGTAACACCGCGGGGCGCAGCTAGTTGGTTTATAAATAAAATAAATAAACATCGTAGGACTTTACACACAGTGCCATCTGACAATGAAAGTCTGAAACTGATAGAATACTTACATTTGTTTTTGTTGTAAATACATACTTATAATAAATACAAAACACCGAGACACATAACAAACATTTTGTTTATATTTATCCTGTATGGGAATCAAACCCATGCCTTTCAGCTCTTGGAACAGAAATACTACCAATGAACCAACAGAGAACAAATAACGGAGTTATGAGGTAACAAACATAAAAACCTAATTTTTTGTTAGAAAGTCTGTTAGAAATAGATACATTTAATACCTCAGCAGGTAAACAGCTTTTGAGGGGTGATTTCGTGCTGTCAAATATCTGAGATGACTTTAAATATTCAAGTTTATTCATTATTTCTGCCAGAGTTTGTAAAGGGAACCAGTTTCTTTTCAACTTTTAGCCGGTTTCAATTCCATTCAAAATAGGTATCCATTGAATATCGTTCAAGCATTAAGCTCCTTTCAATGTGTAGTTGGTATACATATATATAATCTTTTCTATTTCTGGTTTCTTTCTTAAAGACTTGTCTCGAAGGGATCTGATTGTATTTCAAGATATACTATAATATGATATAATGGGGAGTTTGATCAAGCTATTAATGTAACAGCCATTGGATTTTTAAAATCTCACTAATATTATAAATGTCAAAGTTTGGATGGATGTTTGTTACTCTTTCACGAAAAAAATGCTGAACGGATTTGGGTGAAATTTGGTATGGAGGTAGCTGTCACCCTGAATTAGCACATAAGCTTCTTTTTATACCGAAAACATGAAGCGGGTAACACCACGAGGCGCAGCCAATACATACATTTTAGTATTGTTTATTGTTTACAGACTAAAATGGCACAATATGCCAATTAAAACAGTCCTTAAAAATAATAATAAAAAAGGTATTTGTATAATAAACAAAGTCAAAGTGAAAATGTATAAATGACAAAACATTATCCAAATAAATTAATTGAGTAAATAAATTTAAATAAATCACATTTTTATACAAACTCAAGTCATTAGTATGTTCGTTTATTATTAAATCTTAAACAAATATTTACAATTAGAATACATTTATAATACATTTATAATACTTAACTTGAACAGACTTATGAATAAATTATATTATCTATTTATCTATCTATAGTATACTAATATAAAGAGGAAAGATTTGATTGTTTGTCAGTATTGAATAGGCTCCGAAACTACTGGACCGATTTCAAAAATTCTTTCCCCGTTGGGAAGCTAGTCTACCTCCGGGTGACATAGGCTACTTTTTATGCCTGTATTCCCACGGGAACGGGTACTACGCGGGTGAAACCGCGAGTCGTCCGCTAGCTATTTATCGTGACCTTTGTCAACTTGTAAATTACATTACAAGTTGACCGCCGCCTATGGACACCTACAATACCTGGGGTATTGTCATTGCGTTTCCTACTTTTAAGAACCCTATTCACTCTTTGTTTAAAGCGAAGTACATTTTATAATTGAAAGTGGAAAAACTGAAAGTGGTAAGCCATTTAGTTTATCGATACGATCCACACTCTCTAGTCAACTTGTGACCATGGCTATTGCAACAGTCTTTTTTTTTTTAATGGTTGACAAGCTAGTTGTTTGACCACAGCTCACCTGATGTTAAGTGAAGGTGTGGTCGAAGATGGTTAAGCACACCTAGCCTGGAATGGAACTGGCTCTCAAGTGAGGCTGCCGGAACACACCGTTAGATGCTTGGCGGCAGATTTTCAACTTGAGGGTGGTAGCTAGCCAGCCGAGTACTAGAAAGTACCCTACCACCATGCTATGGTTTCCTCACGATGTTTTCCTTCACCGGCAGCTTAAGCTCATTGTTGGGTTTGAACCCACGTCCTTCGGCATGCGAACCTACCGCGCTAACCACTGAGCTATCATCGCTACAAAATTTTAAAGATAAGTCCCTAGATTTTGTATTGCTACGCAAAGTTCTGTGTATTGCTGCAATGGTCATGGACATGCGTTACTGCTGGACACAGGCCTCTCATAAGACACACCACTCAGCGTGATCTTCGGCATTTCGCTTCCGCCAGCTGTCCTGTCGTATATTGTCACTCCAATCGAGTCTCAGGGCGTCCTGCGCTATGTTTGCCACTACACTTAGTTTTATACCATTCCACAGGACAAGCATTTTGTGATATAATCAAATGTTTGTTCTGTGTCTGGGTGTACTGTGTGTATTTTAAGTATGTATGTAATTTACAAAAAAAAACTATTTAAGTATTTTATCAAGTCTTCCATATCACAAGCTTTGCTTAGTTTGGGGTCAGATGGCGCTGTGTGTAATGCCCTACGACATTTTTGTTTTGTTTATCAATGTTTTTATTTGAATAATGAAATTATTGGTTAAAAATATTGTCAAATTTATAAAAAAATACATATTGACGATGTTTTGTACACTATTTTAGGCTTTTTAGTCTAGAAAATGCGTTTAAACCGCGGGCCGCACCTTTTAGTAGATACGAGACTGTAATTGGAAGGTTCGAGTGAACAGAATGAAAAGAGGTCTTTAGCAACTGAAAATGTGTTTTGTAATTCAGTTGGCTGAACTTTTTCTCCGGTAAAACGGCTTCGCGAAGGTAACAATTCGTTTTGTTATTGTCTACCTTCGAATACAGCGCGAATAAAAATTCATGTTACGTAAACGACACCCTTCGGCAGACCAAATTATTGGCAGGCTTCAGGGTAAAGCCTTCATACCATATTTGGTATAAAGGCTTTTTGTTTTGTAATTGGGTTCTGTCAGATACTAAGGGATATTCCTTTTGTAGTTTCATATTTCACACCGCGAGTAAGACATAGATAGACATAACTCTTTATTATGCACACCATAAACAGAAAAAAGGACAGAGAACAAAAGAACCTTATGAACACACTAATGTAATAGGTGTCGGTAGTGTTCTGTTCTCGTATATTTTTTTATACACTTTTATTTTATTTTTATATTAATTATCTGATCCGACAGACGTTGTCCTATCTTAGCTATGAATATTCAATATATGACTGTCAAACGCGAAGTTAAGTAGAGTTACATTTTTTGAATTTTCTGCGCAATTTTCTTAATTTTTCTTTCCGTAGAACCTTATACAAAGTATTAGAAAACTTAAAAAAAAGACTTTTCCATTCAGTTTTTTCTATAAATTTGTAAATAGTATATTGTTTTAAGTTTTTGTCAAAAAAAAGGTTGAATGAAATCGGTAAAGTCTAAAATAAGCTGAGAACTCAAGTTATAGCGAGACCGAGGAAAACAGGATTTCATTTTTTACATAGATTATTATTATAGGTATTATATATTATACATTGTTATAGATTATACATAGATACAGACCTTAAAACTAGGGTGCCTCCGGCAGCAGAGTAGGGCTTAAACTGCCGGTGGTTAGGGCTGCAAAGCCAAGAATCTTCTAACAATGTGAACCATGTCAAGGATCAAGGATAGCGAGAATCTCTTAAGGTACAGTAATCATTTATTAACTAGCCGTGGCCCGCGTTTTCTGGGTTATATATATAATCTATGTGTTAATCCATGCTATCTGGATTCCAAATTTCATTTAAATTCGTGAAGCTGATAGAGCGTGAAGTTATACCAAGCATACAAATTACACCACATTTTCCGGGTTTTTTATATCCAATACTTTGGTTATTCTATCGAATTTCAATCCACTTCGATTCAAACAATGGGTGAGTGGGTGATATGTATCCAAAGGTGGCGATGACCATTTTTTGTAGCAATGATCAAAATGAAAAAATGATAGCTCGGTGGTTAGCGCGGGCATGGGTTAAAACTCCAACAATGAGCTTGAGCTGCCGGTGAACGAAAACATCGTGAGGAAACCATAGCATGGTGGTAGCATGTATTAGGTACTTTCTAGTACGCGGCTGGCTAGCTACCACAGCTAGCAGTCGCCAGGCACCTAACGGTGTGTACCAGCAGCCTCACTTGAGAGCCAGTTTTATTCCAGGCTATGTGTGCTTTACCATCTTCGATCACACCGTCGTTTAACATCAAGTGAGTTATGGTCGAGCTTACCAACAATAAAAACAGCGATTATTTCAGCGATGATAGCTGAGTGGTTAGCGCGGTAGGTTCGCATGCCGAAGGGCGTGGGTTCAAACCCCAACAATGAGCTTGAGCTGCCGGTGAAGGAAAACATCGTGAGGAAACCATAGCATGGTGGTAGGGTACTTTCTAGTACTCGGCTGGCTAGCTACCACCCTCAAGTTGAAAATCTGCCGCCAAGCATCTAATGGTGTGTTCCGGCAGCCTCACTTGAGAGCCAGTTCCATTCCAGGCTAGGTGTGCTTTACCATCTTCGACCACACCTTCACTTAACATCAGGTGAGCTGTGGTCAAACAACTAGCCTGTCAACAATAAAAAAATAAAAAAAAAAACTATCAGGTGGCCGGTCACGTGTTTGCTATTTTTTCACATAAAAAAATACTATACCAAAAACGCAATAAAACATTTGATGGTTTGCTATTTCAATATATTGATTCTAATAGTAATTCTCTTAAACTGCAAACAAGTAAAACGTTTATTAAGTTGTATACACTTATAACTGATGCATGTATTAGAACGTAACTCGTTATAATGTATTTGTACCTATCGATATAGGCGCTGTTGGCGAACCTTAATAAACAAAATGAAAGAAATAAAATAATAGCCTACTTAGTTTCGCTAGTATTTCACTAGCATCAGGTGAGCTGTGGTCAAACACATAGCCTGTCAGCTATAAAAAAAAAAAAAAAAAACTTGCTGCAGTACCAATCTAACCACATACCGAGTACTATAATAAGAGAACTAAATCAATATAATATCTATAACAATGGAAACGAAACAGGGGTTTTAAATAACCGGATAATATAATAATAAGTACACAACACGATCGTAAGAAATCAATACTGCTCGTTCATGTAACTTCTAGTCTATGTTCCTTTGTTCAGAAACAATTGTTATTCCCCTATATGTATTATGTATAACTGTATATCCTCGTGATTGACACCTCTCGTACTCACCTACTCAGAGAAGGAGGAGGTTCTCAATTCGACTGTATGTTTTTTTGTATTAAAATTCCGCCAATTATGAATCGATTTTGATGATTCTATTTTTTGCTTCGTAGATCATACTTCAGAGATGGCCCCATATAAATTTTAATTAAATCGATCGAGCGGTTTAAAAAAAATTAACAACAATTTAAAAATTGTATACATCGATGATGTTTTCATTTACTCCGAAACCTAGCTGTTTTGTTGCAGCAGTGCGTTTAGTTGGCTTAAGGGCCGTGGTGTCGGTGTTTTTTAATTGTAAATTTATAAATTATATTTCTTTAATCCTTTCTATTCTAATGTTGCAGGAATGTTAAGGTCACACTTATTACTAAAGTTTTAATTATCTCCTGTATGTTATAATTTTCTTCTGTTTTACATGGTGGTAGGTCGTTAGAAGGAGTGGTCGTCTAGGTAGGTGCCACATTAGTACCAGATGTTCTGCCGCCTAGCAGTAGTGTGTAGGCATTATTGTGTTACAGTTTGAAGAGTAAGTATACTGAAGCTAGCTAAATAATAAGGCTGTTGAGACTAACCATTGAAACTCTCTAATAATCTCCAAAGCAGCAAAGCTCTGGAGCTTATTGGAGCTTAGTTTTGCTACTCAAAGTGTGTTTACCAATATACCATTAAAACAATCTTTGTGTGGACAATAAAGAGTGTTTGCTTGTGATTGATCACATAGGAGTAATGTAGGTATAAACATTTTCCAGAATTTACCAGAAGTTTTCTAGAAATAATTTTATTCAAGTCGCCTAAAAAGCTTTGCGGCTACACCAACAAAATCTACGTGCGTTTGGTACCATCAGGGCCTTTTCATTTGGCAGCTTGCCAGAAGTATATGAATGGGTATAAGTGGTCGGATCTATTAGCTTGTGGCAACAGGTCGCCGCAGCTTATTTAACCCGTGATATTACTTTGAGGTTTCGGCAGCCTAGTTGTGAAAACGTCTGGTTTTTCCCAACTGGTTTCGAGCTGCACCTCTGTTTTTTTCTAATTTACTATTAATTCATATGATGTGTATTACGGATTACTTCAAACAGTGAAAGAAAATATCGTGAAGAAACCTACATAAGTTCTTGATGTGCCAACTCTGCCAACACGCACTTGGCTATTAGTGGGGCACTTTATAAAATCAGGGTTGATACGGCAGTTTGCTACGCTTTATTTTTCTTGAAGCTTTTTTCTTTGTATTACAAATAGGAAAGCAATTCATGAAGCCTGAAGATTGCCCCATGTATGACGGAACATAACTCAAGAACGGATCGACAGTTTTGACTGATTTCTTTTCGTTGTATTCGTAATTATTAACACAATATGTGTGAACAAATATTTTTTGAGGTCCTCGGAAAAATTAGGAAATTTGGATGGTATGAAGTCGCCATAACAAAGTACCCATACGTAGCCGGAGCGAGTCGAATGGTTTTTTTTAAATAAAAAAAACCCATTCGACCCACTCCGCTCCAGATATCAGAAAAAACATTATAACATTTATAAAGAAAGATGGATGGACGTTTGTTATTTTGGATAAAATTTGACACACATAGCTTATGATCTGGATTAACACATATAGTAATTGTTATACTGCAAACCAAACTTGTTAAATTCCACGCGGACGAATTTACGGGTAAAAGCAAGTTGAAGATAATGGATTTTGTTAGATTTCGAAGCTGCCTCATGGGTTAAGTATCTATATCTATATAATAGTCTGATATGAGGCAGCTTCCAAGCCTAGGGAATCCAAACCATCATGATCTGTGAGAGAATATCAATTGCTGTAGTCATTGGTTAATTCTGCGACGCGTCCCGAATACAATGCGTCACGACTCCTCTTCCCAGGGGGTGTTGGTACTGTTGTGGTGTGTTGTATTTTGTATTTTGTGTGTGTAAGAAAATGGACCACAATGGAAGAGGCATAAGAGTCCATGAGTCCAGGTCAGAGGTTATCTCCCAAAAACGCCACGCCCCGGCGACCCCAATGACAGATCAGGCCAATCTTTTTTTTCTTGCATTACAAAATCGGCACATCACAAATGTATTTGTCCGCTAACAATTGGCGTAGAACAAATGCATTTATTAGATTTCATATAAATGTACTTGACCATCCTCAATAACAAAGGATATCACGTGGATAATGTAAAACAATTTGAAAAGTGCCAGTGGCCTTACTTTAAGTATAGATGTCTAACATTCAAAGTGTAGAAACGGTGCATTGTTGAAGAAGGTACATATTATAATACTAATGTATGGCATATTTGTTCGACGCGACGCGACGTTTGCGCTTCATTATACGGTATTGGACTCACAATTCATAAGTCAAGGTTTGCCCTAAAAGGTCACAGTGTTCCAATTTTTTATCTTCAGTTTAATGCTGTAGCATATATGGTCACATTTAGCATGGCAAAAATATGGGAGTTACGCAAGTTTGACAACATACGACTTTTGAGGTTTTTCTCGCATTATTCCCAAAGCTAAATATCTAAAGCCAATTCTTCCTTACGAAGTCTTAAAACGAAACATACTTATCTGTTGCTATAGCATTCGTATGTATTTACATCTATAAGGTTTCGATAACACATCTAGTGTCATCTTTGAATTGAATTTCTATGGAGTCATACGATTTTGTTAACACTTCTTAGAAGTAGGAACGTACATAAGAATGAATGACTAGATCGTATATTACACTTAAATGTATGATTAATTTTAGTAAATAACTGAGATATTTCAAAGATAATTTTTAGTAGAATAAAACTCAAACTTAAATTGCTACAAATCAATAAATACATATGTATATCTTAAGAAGCATACAGCATGTACAAACTAATAAAAAAAAACATTATTAAAAGGCTAAGAAAATTCTCTGTCAGAAGTTTTTTGACAAGGGTATTTCGAGAAGAATCTACAAGGTACTTAATACTTCCGAAAATCTGTCGATAATAAAGCATTCCCTTGTCCAAGTATATACATATTTTATGTAGGCATGATATTTGTGCATTTGGAATAACTTCGCAATCTCTGCTCAGTCAGCGTTTCGTTTTTATATCGCGTATATGCATTAGAAACCTCTCGGACCGTACCTTTATAAAAGAAATTCCTAGAGTTCTTTTCATAGCAATGTTACTATGATACCATGAAATACGGTTGCAGTTATTTGTGTTTTTCTACATGTTTATTACTTCATAGTGTACGCATAAAATTAAATGTCATAATTTTGAATATCATTACAACTTTCCGCATAAACTTCATAACGGTTATCAAAAAAATCGCATACACGATAATATGACATTAAAACTTCCCGCGTGATACTTATCAGAATAAATATCACGCGGGAATAGGTACCACCGCAGTACCAGATATTCTGCCGCCAAGCAGTAGTGTGTAAACATTACTGTGTTCCGGTTTGAAGGGTACTGCAGCTAGCGAAATTACTGGGCTGTTGAGCCTAACCATCGAAAGTCTCAAACTAATGAGCACCAAAGCAGTGATTCCCTGGACTGGTTTTGTTGCTCAAAGTTCTGTGTATCGCTGCAATGGTCATGGACAGGTGTTATCTCTTACCATCAGGAGAGCGTCTCGCTCGTCTCATTATTTTTCACATTAGAAAAAAACTGAATAGTTGAAAATGCGTTTATGCGTCTTCCTGATGAAGCTAATGACTGGGCATTTATTGTCTTCAACGTTTTATTTCGATTGCACCAAGGAAGAACGGTACGGTGATAATTTAAACAATGGGAGCATCTTTTGAGTCTTCAACAATGCTAAAGATCTTTAAATCATCAGCGTACAGAAAAACAGGGCTTGGGAAAGTGAATCAATTAAAGAGTTTATAAAAATAATGAATATTAAGGGTACATATATAGCCACCTTGTGGTACCCCAAACGTAAAACATTTTTAATATTATTTTAAAGCATTGACTGTGATAGATTCTTCTTTATTTACTCGCATTATTATTACAAGAGATTTTTGATTATGCCTTCAAAAGTTACGGAGTAGCCTTATCCCAAAAAGAATTGGTTCGACCGTTCTTTTGACCGAACTATGACCTATTTTATTTGGAAGCCGTAGGAATGCTTGCGCTGGATTATTCTCTAATTCTCTTACGCGGTAAGACGTATCGTCGATTGTTTATTGTATAAATTGATGAGCCAGATTCTGTTTTTTGGGATAACTGCAATTAATACTACAATGTAAGTGATTTATTTATTTATTGTTTCTAGACTAAAACGGCACAGTATGCCAATTACAATAGTCCTTAAGATAATATTAAAATAGGTATTCAGGTTCACTATTACCAAACTCTTTATCCTTGCACGCTTTCATCTCACAATACTTCAGACACGCTGACATGACACTCCTCCATTCACCCGCAAACAGATCACAATCAGGCACCCTAGCCAGGAGAGAGTTGAAGGCGGTGAGAACATGTGGAATAGGAGAGGAACCACGCTGGTGGTGTGGTGATGTATCTGTAAGAGTGGGTAGAAACAGATGTTGTTAATAGAAGTATTTGAATTGAAACATCTCGGCTCCGTCTCTTCATTTTTATTAAAAATATAAGTACCTCTACTAATAACTGGATATTACATATAGGTAGTGGTTACCTCTCTCTTGCATCATCTAGCTATAAGATTTATCCAAACTCATGGGATAAATAGTTGATAATAATAGATAGATGGATTGTTAGCGTGGTAATATGTTTAAATCCCAACAATGACTTGAAGCTGCTGTTTAAGGAAAACGTAGTTATTATTTGTTTCGTTTTGTAGAGTGTTAATACTTTAGTGTATTTGATTGTAATGTTTTTTTATTTCTATTTTTATATTGGTCTTGTTGCCTGTAATAAATGAATTGTATTTTATTATATAAGACAGCCCTGTTAGCTGATTTGGATTAGCTTAGCACATAGTACAAACTTTGCTTAGATGGCGCTGTGTGAAATGCCCTCCAATATTTATTATTATTTTTAATATCATGAAGCACTTTGTATCCAGCTCTAATATTATGAAGACATCGAATCAAATATTTTTTTTTTTTTTTATGATTGACAGTCTGGGTGTTTGACCACAGCTCCCCTGATGTTAAGTGAGGTGTGGTCGAAGATGGTATATCACACCTAGTCTGGAATGGAACTGGCTCTCAAGTGAGGCTGCCGGAACACACCGTTAGATGCTTGGCGGCAGATTTTCAACTTGAAGGTGGTAGCTAGCCAGCCGAGTACCAGAAAGTACCCTACCACCATGCAAAATTCTATTTGATGCAATAAGATTTGTGAAAGTAAAATCTATTTTAAATTTAAACAGATCAGTTATGTAAACTTCGTCGCTTATTGTAATATTTTAATGCGTTTAAAGTTTATTTATAGTAATTTATCATTACCAATAGTTATGCGAATTGAATTAATCTATACTTACTTAATTATATGTACATTTTAAGTGTGTCACCGCCGACTACATACTGAATAAACAAGTGCTTAGAGTGACATGATAAATTGATTGCGTACCTACTGGGTTAGCAATCAGTTAGCACAGTAGCTATTAAACTAATCATTTCTCATATTATAATACTTAATTAGAAATGCGCAAATTATTACCAAGCTATTTCTATTTATTTATTTATAAAGTCCGCCGACACAGTGTACACCAATACATTAAAAATTAAATTACAAATGTCAAGTGTCACAGCTATTATAGGCGATTTTTTCATCGTTTGAATAAATATCGTCAGATCACACACCGCCATCTGACCCCAAACTAAGCAAAGCTTGTACTATTGAAGTCAGATAACTGACAGACTTAGCATAAAGCGTACGCAAGTTAGTATAAATTATACTAACATACTTTGTCCGTATTAGAGCGGTCTCGACCAAGCGCTCGAAGAGTCAACACGTCCTGAGGATGCCTCGTGTAGAGACGAAACACGTGTCGGCAAGCGGTTACTAGCGAGAAGAGGATATTAAGACTTGTGGATATTTTATTTAGATTAGTTTTCATGTTTATGTCAAAATTAGTTCTAGATATTAAGTAAATTTACAATTAAGTTTTTAATTCATAAATTAATTTTAAATTAAGTCCTCATCACTGTTGTAACTAAAACGACTGTTAAGCGGAAATAAACTAAATATATCAGTCTAGTTTTATCTAGTTTCCATAGCACAAACTTTACTTAGCGAGGTTAGATGGCGCTGTTTAAAATTCCAATCAGTCCAGTCAATGATCAGTCTTCCAATATTTATTTGTTTATTTATGAATAAGAATGTGATGCTAGGATGTAGCACATTGTTTGGTATGAAACTTACCTTTACGGTGGCGTACTGGCTATAAAATTATTACGGTTATATTTGACGTAACAATCAGTACCGAACACCGCGCGGAGGTCACGGTCTCTGGGATCGTGATACTGTAAGGTTTTAGGTTTCATGGATAAAGTAACTGAATAGACGTCTACGGGTGGATTTGGTGTCATGATAACCAATTCATTGTCCAATGCTGTGGAATATTTTTTTTATGGTTGAAAGGCTTGGTGTTTGACCACAGCTCATCTGATGTTAAGTGATAGTGTATTGGAAGATTGTAAACACATCTAGCATGGAATTTAACCGGTAGCCAGCCGAGTACCAGAAAGTACCATATCACCATGTTACGGTTTCCTCCCGATGTTTTCCTTCACCGGCAGCTCAAGCGCAATGTTGGGGTTCGAACCCACACCTTTCGGCGTGTGAAGCATCCACGCTAATCACTGAGCTATCATTGCTACAAAATTAGAGAAAATAGATACGTAAGCTTAAATATTTATGTGTTTTGTTGTAATGACGTAGATAACTGATTTTGGCAAAATTTAAGAATTGGTTTGTGGTGACAGCTTACTTATTTGGGAAATAAATTCAGAAATCACGATAATTCTCTCGTCAATGTTCATGATAGATTTGTATTGGCGTTATCGATTTTGGCGTAAGATCAATAGATATGTGATAGTATCATAGTCTAACATAAAAACTATTTCTGTTCCGAGAAATTGCTTGAAATTATTTGTAGAACCATGTTACCGGATATACTTTGGAGAGTGCGGTTCAGATCTGCATGACCTAATTCCGCCCCTTATTTCACTATCGGATAGCTAGGAGCTTTATGAAGAGACACCGTTTCATGATAGATATACAGATAACTCGAATTAAGCGGTTCTATTCCGCCTTCATCGCAAGGACTGTTCTATCATGGATAGGTACAATTTGGGTGCCGTCAAGTCCGAAGTGAATCGGTTTCTTCTACGCAAGCATGCTCCATCGTAGATCGCATCTTCGCTTAACAAGATGGCGGTTAAACGCAATAATCTACTGTTTTACTCAAGCAATTGTGATTTACCGCAAATAAAGATCAAAATAAATGCCAGTAGCTGTGATTTCACTGTGAAATTACGCTCCATTTGTCCATAAATGGAAAAAAAATATTTGTATGGAAATCAAACCACCTTAGATTATAATGCTTTACAAAATATTTGATAAAGAAGATTTCGCTTCTAGCGAATCATTGCAATGGCTCAGTATCAAATAGTAGCAGTAGAGCTTCCACGATAGATTAGCGGTCTGCGGTTCTCAGGAGCTGTGGCAATTGCTGAAAATGGATGTTTAATCCGTTTTAAAGTTATTAGCACGAATTGTATATTAAGGGATGTATTTAGCGATGATTATATTTCGATGTTTTGGTTACATTTTGAGAGTAAATGGGTGTTGAATAATTTATCTTATGCTGAAAACGTTTGAGTTGGAAATGTGTTTGAATTATAACCTAGGAGTTTTTACGGGAACGCAGAAAAAGTCATGTCGCCGCGTTGTATTATTTTACAATAAGTACCTTCGTTTTTTATATACGTATAAAAGTTTAAACATGTAATGCTGGATCGCACATGAGCGCTGAAAAGTATAAGGTAGAGAAACTCTACTTTTCGTGTTGCTTTCAAAATTCCATCGAAGATAATAGTAAAGTGTGGTGACTTTACTTAATTACCATCGGACTTATCGCCGGACTTGACTTTGACTTTGTGTAACTTTAACTGTGACTTAAAGTGAATTAACTGGATTTTTCATAAAACATTTAAAAATATTAAACATAAAAGTATTACATACTTAATAATACTATTTATTATTGTTTTCATTATTTAGTATGTAATAATACTTTACCCTTAATATCCTAAATATTCAATTTCCTCCCAGAACAAAAACTTGTGTGACGAACGTAGTTGTTTATTCTGTATGTAGGTATTTTATACATGTATTATAATTATGTATAATAAAAGAAATTAAGTATAATGTATATCAGTTATCTGGTGCCCATTGTACAAACTTTGCTTAGTTTTGGCCTAGATGCTACTGTGTGAAGACTCTTATGTTTATTTATTGTTCATTAATGTACAATAAAGCTTCAAATTGTGTTTTACCTTGCCATGAATAGATATCCTTATTTCAGAAACATATTTCCTTTCGTGTAATGTTACTCGTTATTACACCCACAGCCACACTCCAAGTAATAATATTCACATTAGATTAGGCGGTACTTATTTATTTCTGTACTACAACCACCAAAGCAGAAAATTATTCGTAAATATTTTACTTATTCACTGATGTAAGATATTTGGCTGGAATTGCTAAGATAGGTATTTGGCTGGAATTGCTATAATACCATAATATTCTCTTTGGATCAGAAAGAAACGGTATCTATCATCTATATAAATAAAAATCAAATGATGCTCGTTCGTAAGCGCAGAACTTGACAATGGCTGAACTGATTTAGGTAATTCTTTTTTTTTATAATCATCGTGTTACTTCTGAGATTTTTATGTCTTTACGAGGGCAAATGCCGCTACCGCACCGGGTACAAATTACCGAGCAGTAAGTATTAACATAAAAGGTAACAAGGTGGATAGACAAGCTTGTTAAGACCGCAGGAACGCGCTGGATGCGAGCCGCTTTCAACCGGTCTTTGTGGAAGTCGATGGGGGAGGCCTTTGTCCAGCAGTGGACGTCCTACGGCTGAAATGATGACGATGAACATCAAAGAGTTGGTTAAGTTAGTGTAATGCACATAATATTATGCTTTTAAAAACGTCAATCAATCTGGTGCAGCACTGTTTTCTTATAAACTGTACCACCACTGTCTTATTAACTCATTTGGTGGTGCCAACGAACATTATTTGATTTTTTATAAAATAGATGATCTTTCAATCCAAAAAAACGTTCACAGCTCACCATGTTGAGTGACAGCGTGTTTAACTTTCAATAATTTAACTCGTGGGTGGTAGCTAGCCAGCCAAGTATTAAAAAGTCCCATTATACCATGTTTGTAGCGATAATAGCTCAGTGGTTAGCGCGGTCGGTTCGTACGCCAAAGGGCGCGGGTTTCAATCCCGACAAAGAGCTTTGGGCTGCCGGTGAAAGAAAACATCGCGAGGAAACAGTAGTGTGGTGGTCGGATACTTTCTAGTACTGAGCTGGCTAGCCGAGCTAGCTATCACTCTAAAGTAAAAAATCTGCCGCCAAACATTTAACGGTGTGTTCCGGCAGCCTCACTTGAGAGGCGCTCCATTCCAGGCTAGGTGTATTTTTTAACCGTTCTCCTCCTCTATTACCCCTGATATTATCAGGGACCTTTGTTAGGTATGAAATCATTTTAATGAAATGTTTCAATTTTTACCATTTTTTACCCTTTCCTTCCTTCGGTATTTCTATTTTAATTCCAAAACTAGGTTATAATATATATATGTATATATACATATATAATTTGTAAATTTTAAATTTATCTAGTATCTTTGATATATATATAAATATAATTATGATTATGTACATGTATTTTCATCATGTCACTACCCTGCCTGCCAAGATTTTGATCTTTGTTCTGTGGTCCGTTTATCATTTGTTTATTTATTAACCTTTGGATGTTTATTTACCTTTGTTTTTAATTTTTTACCTTTTATGTATGTTTTGATTGATGTACCTTTATCTCACGATATAGCTATTCAATGCTAGGCTAGGTGTCGACAACACCGACAACACCGTCGCTTTACATCAGGTGAGTTGGTAGCCAAACGTAGATCTATTTAATGTAAAAATAAAGTAGGTACGCAGGCTTAAGAGATATTTAATGTACTTCATCTTCAACGACATCATCGCTTAGCATCAGGTTAGTTTGTGTTGAAAAGCGAATTTATACGCGTTATAAAAAAGCCGACTGCAATGTAACTTCAAGTAGATTCTTGACTTTAAACGGAATGAGATACCTTGTGATTTACAGAAACTATTCTTTATTCAGACGTACTTATGTAGGTTTACGTTCCCAAACTAAGCTTGGCCCCACTTACCGTTTACCTGAATCGACTTTAAACGTGATGACATCAAAAACGTTATTTGTCAAACTAGAAAACGTTTGCCAATGATGTTTACCCAGGGAAATGAGTACCGGAGACGTTTCCAAACAAATAACCGTTAGAAATGTTTCCCTTTCAGCAAAGTGATATAAACTTTCCAAAACACGGGCAAATATTTATTTATTTGAATCGTAACTCGAAAGTGAATTCCGCAAGTCGTTAGTTCATAATTGTTCTTGGTGGTGAACTTTTGTGTGTCTTTTTGAGAATTCGTGTATATGTGGGTACGCTTTCCGATTCCCTTCGAAATTTTCTAGCATTATTTTATGCTCTGATTTTGGTCGATTGTTAAAAAATCACCTGAAATAGAAACTGAGAATATGATATTGGAATACGTGTTTAATGGATGAATGGATACATTTTTATCTTCAAACTAGCGGACGCCTCGCGGTTTCACCCGCGTAGCCGTAAATTATTTTTAAGAAATACCTATACCTAATCATTTTCATAAAATATATTATTTATTATTGACTTTACATTTAACTTGTATTTGTATGCGCTGATAGCATAGTAGATAGCGTGGTCGGTTCGCCTGTAGAAGGATGTGGGTTCAAACCCCAACAATGAGCTTGAGCTGCCGGCGAAGGAAAACATCGTGAGGAAACCATAGCATGGTGGTAGGGTACTTTCTAGTACTCGGCTGGCTAGCTACCACCCTCAAGTTGAAAATCTCCCGCCAAGCATCTAACGTTGAGTTCCGGCTGCCTCACTTGAGAGCCAGTTCCATTCTAGGTGTGTTTTACCATCTTCGACCATACCTTCACTTAACATCAGGTGAGCTGTGGTCAAAGACTTAGCCTGTCAACAATTTAAAAAAAGACTGCCGTAGTCTGGTGAAAATATAGTCATCTGCGTTTTCTTCATCATTAATTAGCACCACTTAGGTCACAGATTAAAAATAATACTTGCCTGGGCACCCAGATAGGCGCTAATGTGATGGCTTACTTCACCCCACTTTACTCGATCTAGTAATTGGATTGTGCACTTATTTGTGCGTGCAGTATTCTTACTGCTGACCTGCATAAATTTGATGCTAAGCGCCTACTTCTTTATTACCAGTACCTACTATAGGACAGAATGCCAATGCTTCTTTCAACGCATACCATTTAGCTATTTGCTTTTCGTCATTCCTTGAAACAAAAGGCATCGAATCTCAAGTTAAGTTTGTTATAGAAAATTTTCTTTTTGTTTATTGATGTTTGTAAGTAAACGAAACGAGGCGGGGAGAAACTAAGCGATACGAGGCGAGGCATGGCGATGCGAGGCGAGGTAAGGAGAGACTAAATGAGACGAGACGCGCCGAGAGGAGCTAATTATCAATCAATAATAGTTACCAATTAAAACTTTATCATTTGTAATTATCGTCTCATTTCATTTCGCCTCGTTTCGTCTCGTCTTATCTCTAGTCTGTACGTAATGTAGGCGTACTATATTTCGTGTTCGCAAGCACTTATTTAAAATTCAATTAGTTACACTGAAAAGTGAAAAGAAGACGAATACTTAGGCACCTACATTTTGTGACTTAAAGTATCCAATAGCAAATGAATTCCAGTGAAACCATCTAAATAGAATAATAAATATTTTACAGCGTTTCACGATCTTGTTAAAAAATTTGAACTTCAGGAACCAGATAACTTATAAAATATTTCTAGTATTTCTTTGTTTAAAAATATAAACATAATATTAACATAATATTGTTAATTCAAAAGGATAATCCTTTTGAATTAACAATATTTTCATTGAAATTTTTTCGTAACAAAACTTAGCAATAAATTCATTTGTATCGGCGAGATTGCTCAGTAGGTAAGGTGACTTTGACGTTCGTGATGTGACTGAAAAAATTATATCAGTTAAATAAAGATTGTGGGGTGGAGTTTTGGCGGAAACGCGGAAAGGGTCGTGTCGCTCCGTTGTATTTTTATTCCAAAACTTGTGTTTTGTCGAGTGTTTATGCATAAAAATGGTGGTGTTTCATTCATAAAATGCCAAATCACAAGCACGGGTGTGGGAAAATGATATAATGTGGTAAAACATGACTTTTCGTGTTGCTTCCAAAACTCCATCGAAGCTTTATAGTAAAGTCGCCACTACTTTACTAAAGTATAACTGAACTTGACTGACACGGACTGTACTTGACCAAGACTGGACTTTGATTATATCTATAGCTACGAGGCAACTTATTTAACCTTTGAAACTTGAAAATATAAAACACTTGTAAATGCTCAAAATGCGACGCCAAAACAAAAAAAAAAAGATTGTGTTGTTAATGACATACAACTCCTTACAACTCATAAACTGAATAAATGAATATGTTTAAATATGGAAACTGACGTGATTTTTTGTTTTACTTACTTTATATTATAGGGATATATTATAGAATACTCCGACTATAGTTTCAAACGTAATCTTGTAAAAGTAAACCAAAAAAAAAAAAATTATCGTAATATCGTAATTATCTATATAATATCGTAAATATCGTAATTGCTCAGCAGTGGAGCCGGACGAAGCAAGAATGATTCTGATTTCACATTAATCTAATACCATGATGTAACATGTTTTAAATCACTGAAATAATAAAAGTCTTTTGCTTAATTGAATCAAAAACCTTAAGACTCTGATGAATTCAGGTGAAACGATCTGAAAGTTGATGAGCTCTTTAGAAAAGGAAAACGATATTTTCGTAGCAGGCGCCAATAAAACACCGACGTGAACAAATACTTCCATTTGGTTCTCGAGGTTATAAATTAGAAGTCTTTATCTGGATTTGCGGCTTAAGAATATTCAAAGTGCTTTTTGATAGGCGATAGAACTTTTTTTTGTTTTACAGGTTACCTGTTTGACCGTAGCTCACCTGATGTTAAATGACGTGGTCGATGATTGTTGTTTTTACCTAGCCTGGAATGGAACGGGCTCTCAAGTAAGGCTGTCGGAACATACCGTTTGATGATTAGTGGCAGATTTTAAACCTTTGTTGAATTTCGGGGGTTTTAATATTTGAACCTCTATCCAAAAATTTTACTTTTCTATCCCACTAATATTATAAATGTGAAAGTTTGGATGGATAGATGCTTGTTACTTTTTGACGTCAAAACTACTGAACGGATTTGGATGAAATTTGGCATGGAGGTAGCTGAGACCCTGGATTAGAACATAGGCTACTTTTTATCCCGAAAACATGTAGCAGGTAACACCGCGGGGTGCAGCTAGTTATTCTATAAATGTAGATATACAATAAATAAATCTTGCAGAACATTTCACACATTGCAATCTAACCTTAAAATAAGTATAATACATTTACACCTTTTTTTTGTACATACATATATACTTATAATACTTACATACAGAACACCCAGATATAGAACATACTATGATTGTGACACAAATGTTAGTCTTGAGTGGAAATCGAACCCTCGCCCCCCGGTTTTCGAAGCAGACTGCCAAATTTATGATTTGATAGGTTTAAAAACGAAGTGATATAAAAAAGTATAACGCTATAAAATTATGAGGTAGTTTTTTATGTCAATTCAACATTCCAGTTCCATTCCAGGCTAGGTGAGCTTCACTATCTTCGACCACACCTTCACTTAACATCAGGTGAGCTGTCGTCAAACAGCTACCCTGTCAACAAAAAAAAAACGTTTGAAAGAAAGTTTTTCTGTTATATTTTCCATTAACACTTACTACGAGTAACTTCTCACAAGATTTACTCTAAGCCTACTTTTAGACAACTTTTTGAGATTATTTTATAAAACGATTCCCTGAAGACTAAAAGCTTTTTGTTGGTATTGAATAATGTACATACAATCTTGTACTCACGTACTCGGGAACAATACAAATACAAATACTTTATTGATAACACCAATGTTACAAGTCACTTCAAAATTTTAAAGATGTCATTAAATGGGTTTTAAAACACGGATTACATGTCAAAATAAGGTATGTCAATATCCAAACATGTCAATATAAAAAAATATTGTCAATATAAAAATACTGCCAATATAAAATATCCATTCTTGAGCTTACATTATTCGATGTGGTTTTTTTAAAAATTAATAACCCATCATCTCTTTAATAAACCTTCTTATTCTACTAATATTTTAAATGTGAAAATTTGTATGTTTGGATGTTTGGTACTCAATCACGCAAAAGCGGCTGAACAGATTTGAATGAAATTTGGCACGCAAATATTTTCTTACCTGGAATAATATATTCTTTATCTCGGGAAAATGTTAAGTTAAAAAAACTAGCTGCACTGCGTATGCACTTAAAATTTAGTATATACCTACCTATATTCTTGTGTCTTATGGAACATGATTCCAGATTAAAAGGTATCCTTTATATTAATCTAGGTAATGAAGACGGCAAGTATTGCTCTTTTGTTACATTTTCATGTTTCATTTCTCTTTACGTGGACTAAATCGCGGGTGCAAGCCAGTAATGTAATATTAGTAAAAAAGGGGGAAATCACAATCACAACGTGGAATCAAACCGTTTTGCAAAAAAACGATGTTGACTACGAGAATATAGACATGTGAATTTTGTCGCGAATTATTTTTCATTCATTGTTTAAAGTTAGCGGAAATACGTACATAACAGATATATTATATGCCATGGGATTTGAACTCAAGTTCTCTAAATTAGCAATGAGATGGTCTCCCAAGTAGGCTGTTAAAAGGCATACTTGGTATTTTGCAAAAGTCTCTGCAATGATAATTTTGCAATGAATTGCCCCGGTTGTTTTCCACGGTCTTATTGTACCAACTAGCTCGAGTGGTTGTGTTTGTTAGCAACCACTTTATGCAACCTCGTTGTTCTGGGAGGACTCTCGAGACCTTCTACGCGCAAGTAATTGAGAAAATGCATTTATAGCGCAGAAACATAGATTGTTTTCGTTCAGTTTGGATTTATTGTGATCGCAATTTTTCGATTACACTATTAAGTTACAGTGTGATTGTAACTTATAATAGATATTCAATATGTTTTCTTTTAGTACTAGTAGATAAATTTGTGTTTGACTACACGCTGTCCGATGCTAAGCAGTAGTGCGTTCTTAGATGGAACACGCTTAAAATGTGGAATCAAAACGTTTTGTTCATATTAATTATTTGGGAAATATCGACCAAATATGTGTGATATTTTAGGCGCGTTTGTCTCTCCGACTGGTAGTAAACAGTTTATATCGGAAACGCAAACTATAGTTTCGACACATTGGTTTTTCTTCTTTTCCTTTGTTTTAGGTGACGTATTGCTGGTGTCTAGTATTTCGATATTTTCAAATATTTTATGAATATAGTCACACAAAGTAAGTCGTAGTTAAGTGCGGATATATTATTATAATCTATTGATAATTATTGTATTTATGTAGTTTAGTTAAATAAGATAGATAGAGCTGGGTCATCAACATTTTACATTAAGTATAAAATTAAATGTAGATACATTATGTGATATCGGTAGGCAGTTGATATACGCAACTATATTAAATGCGAAACTCTCAAATGTTGGTCTTTCAAGAATTCGGAAAATAGATAGGGTCCTATCTATTTACAAGTGGAAGCAAAACTGAATTCTCACTACTAAAGAGTCAAAGGCATTTCTAATGTTGAGGTCATCAGATGCTTTCGAGTTTAAATTAAATTCCCAAACCTGCTGACAGACCAAAAGATCTTAATTCAATTATATGGATGGTACATCCTAACCGCATGGAAACGTATTAGATATACTTAGATGGCGGTCCTTTGCGGGTTGTTAAATGAATCGGAACTAAGTTTTGGAAGTTTGTCTCAAAATTACGACAAAATCTTTGAAAGTTTAACCATTGGTTGTTTGGTTGGTTTCGAACTCGGTTACGTTGATAACACTTACTGACTAACTTTAACTGTGCTTTACATAAAAAATTGACAGTAAAAAATAATCAGTAATGATAGTGCTACTATCGAAGTAGAATAGAATAGAATATAACTTTTTTTATTTTTTACTTTACGTTTTTTTACTTTACTTTTTAGTAGTGTCATTACATAGATCTGCCAAGCAATGTGTAAATATTACTGTATTTTAAAGAGTAGAAGGTTTAAAGGGTACTGTAAGTAGCGAAATTACAGGGTTTTGTTCTGCGAACTGCTGCAATAGTTCTGGACAAGCGTAATTGTTGTTGTCATTTTTTTGTTCTATGTTACAAAATAAAATTATGTTCTTTCTTTTTTAATTTCTTACCACCGGGACAGCACTTTGTTCGTTTCATTACTTTTACGTAATAAAAAAAATTACCACGAAATTTCAAACACCGGATGTAGAAAAACAAATTAGGTACCTAAATTTTGTATTACATAGAAACTGATAATATTGATATGGAACAATAATTAATTACCTACTTATTTAGTATTTTTTATGTTGGGTTTCTGATAAGGCAATGATTATCATAAGATGTGTTTGTAATCTGAATCTATAAAGAACTGTTACTGTGGTACCAAATCGGAAAATATTCTTCACTGTCAACGAAACGTTTGCAGTAGTTATTCCCCTCTCAATTTCAGAGTTCTTATATAATATTTATTCAATAATCAGTACAATGATATTCTAGGTTAGGCTAGGCTAGGTTTAACATTTAACCGAACATCTATTTTATACTATTTTCTGAAATATATTTAAGATTTGATGAGGTTCATTGATAACATGGTTTCGCTTTTGAGGTCAAGCCCGAACGGGACGTGTTAAGAATTTTAAAGTACCCTTATCTGAATTACAATGACATTATTTAAATATTTTATACAAACAACAGATTGATAGTAGGGCGTGGGTTCGATTCCCACCCAGGACAAGCATTTTGTGATATAAAACAAATGTTTGTTCTGTGTCTGGGTGTACTGTATGTATTATAAGTATGTATTTACAAAAAAAAAGTATTTAAGTATTTTATCAGTTATCTGATTCCCATAGTACAAGCTTTGCTTAGTTTGGGGTCAGATGGCGCTGTGTGTAATGTCCTACGATATTTATTTATTTATTGTAGTTTATCCTAGATGATTTTATTAAAACTCAAAAACTCTTATTGTCAAATTGTGAAAGACTATGTGTATAAGAGGTAGGTAGAACCAAATTATGCAATTCCATGGAGCACTTCCTGAAATGTATCGCAGTAGTATCTGTTGTTATACCACCAAGCAGCAAGTGTGTGTTCTAGTCTAAAGAATTAGACTAGACTGAGTCTACTTTGTATATTTTATACAATTCATGAAATTTGAATTCCATTACAAGAGTGAATTCAGTTTACAATTATAAATTATGTCAAACGAAGAAAAAACCATACTAACAGAATAACCTACTTTAAAATACATCTTATAAATATTTAAAACTTGAACTTCAAATGAATGAAATTTTGTGTCTTTAATAATTCAAGCGCACATTAATTTATACTTGGATTTGTCATCTATTTACAAATAATTGTGAACGATAGTGACACTATTTTTCATTATTGCGTTATAATGCGGGCAAACTAAACTTTCTGTAACCGTTCCTCATAACCTCTGACCCAATTCAGCTCCAAGTCAAACTGCGTTCTACCAAGTAGTGAACAATGCCGATGCTTCAGACCAGAGCTAAGATTGTATGACAGAGAGATAACTTGAAAAGATGTTAGCTTAGAGTTTATAGTCCTGAGAATACGTATCCATCTAAGAAACATGGTTGAGATCGCTCAAAGTGGTAAGACCGTCGATGGCTGCGCTTTTGTTGAATTGTTTTGTAATTTTAGTGTGAACATTTTCTTTATTCTTTTTTATGTGCAAGTACTGAAACAAACGAGACGCTGTCCTCATGGTAAGAAATAACGCATGCCCATGACCATTGCAGCAATACACGGAACTTTGTGTGACAAACCATGGACATCGGTGCTTTGACGCTCATTGCTTTGAGACATTAGATGGTTAGTACCCTTCAAACCGGAACACAGTAATGTTAAGACACTACTGCATGGCGGCAGCATATCTGGTACTGCGGTGGTACCTACCTAGACGCCCTTCTGCTAAAGAGATGTACCTCCAAATAAAACAAATAAAAAGTTATCTATAATACAGTGCAGTATTTTATTGATAACATCAAAGTAACAAGTCAAATTTCGTAACTAAATCATTTAATTTCAAAATTATTATAAAAAACCTTTTGTTAATCTTCTGAATTACCTTATATAAAGCTCTTGAATTTATAACAATTTTCCAAATGTTTCAATCTGAAGCTTTCTTCATTTGTGATGTAGGGTTTCACTAGAGTAAGAGAGCTTTTGTAACTGAATATTAATGCATCTACAATCTCGAGTTCATACAATAGGATCGTGTTGACTATGGATGGCAGTTGGAATAGAATGAGCTAAGACAGATTGTGCATTGAAGCTGCGAGACAAATGCTTTGTTTGAATGAGATTACTATGATAACATAGGCATCGAAGTGTATAAACCGCTTTGGGTATTTAATTGCTCTTCATCATCATCATCATCCACAGCCTTTTTTATCCCACTGCTGGGTATAGGCCTCTCTCTTTACATGCCATCTGCCTCAGTCCTGTGCCAATCTGGTCCAGGTTCGACCCGCGACGGTGACGATATCGTCGACCCATCTTGCGGCTGGACGACCGACGCTCCGCTTCCCTTGCCTAGGCCACCAATTAATTGCTCTTGCGTATAATTAATTTTGAATAATGACAAACCTTTAAGGCGATTGTCTCTTGACTAATTTTTTGTTGGCAGAAAAAATTATAGTCCCGATCAAAATATTGGCTTGCTCTTTACATGAATGTATGTATGTATGTGAGTTTCTTTGTTCGCATCAGAAGACACGATAAGAGCTGTGTGCTGCAGTTTTCCTGATACTTTACATGAGGGTTCCGGTAAGGAAGATCTTCAGACCGAGCTTACACAGCAAGCACTCTGTACACCACAAATGCCAAAACAACGAGCGAGAGCACCAACTGCTGTCATCACGTGCAAGTGTGGAGCAAGATAAGGCTGCGCGCGCGTCGGACTCTTTTTAGACTCCTTGAAAAAAGTCGCGTAATATGATCAAAACTCTTAGTCGGAAAACGTGAATTTTACCTTAACGCTTTATTTCCTAATCTCTACATAATTATGAAAATATCAAAACATAATATTAAAAAGTATAGGTAAAAATATTGAAACCTTTTCGTAAATCATAATAAAATCAGGAAGCCTTCTCAGTTCTCAGATGAAGGCCTCTTTCACTGTTCACTTCACCAAGGTTCGTCATCTTTTACTATCCTAAGCTGTTTACATTATGGATACGTGATATTTTTTATATCATCCTTCTATCGTGTGTAAGATCTTCCTTTATAGCGCTTGCTTTATAGATTTTTTTTTTTTTTTTTTTTTTATAGTAGATAGGCTTGCGTTTGACCGCCATCCCGCCTGATGTTAAGCGAAGATGCGGTCTACGGTGGAGCACGCTCGCCTAGAAGAAACCGATTCACTCGCGACTTGAAGGTACCCAGACTATATTCATTGGGGAACACCCACTCGGGCAGCTGATTCCAATGTTTAGCGGTACGCACGAAAAAGGTGGAATCAAACCGCTTAGTTCGAGCTTTTGGAACATCAACCATGAAGCGGTGACGCTTTTTAAAGCTCCTGGCTGTCCGATAGTAGAATGGGCAAGGTGGAATTAGGTCATGCAGATCTGAAGCGCACTCTCCAAAATGTGATGTGATCTCTTCTCTTCTCAATCGGACACTCTTGGCAGAGTTGTCGTGGCTGCAGATGCAGACAAGGTTGCGTCCCGTCGTCCCCGTTAGTTCCCAAGGCTGCTGCACGTCGCGCGATGTCTCTCCAGTTGTGGCGATCCTCCGCATTGCGAGCACACTGTACTGCAGTGGACTTCGTTATAGACTTGACAAGGTCAATCCAACGAGTTGGAGACCGACCATGATGTCTCCTGCCTTCTATGCGACCTTATATAGATGTGATAACCCTGATCAAATATGAGTAATATTAAAACTTAAAAAAAACTTACACTTATAAAATAAGTAAGTGATGAACATCATGCAAATTTCTTCCCTATTCAAAAAATTGACCGCATATTTATTGGTTCACCAGCAACGCCAAGCGTCTGCGATTAAACGAATACTTAAGCAAGTATTTAAAATAAAATTAAATTTGCGCACCCTTAATTTGGTTTCTTTAGTAAACAATGAGGCCTCTTTAGGAGGGCAGAGCAATTAATTTCTGTCACGTTTTACCAAACACAAGCGTTAAAAATTATTTCGGCACCAAAAATCTGTAAGATCTTCTTATAATTGTTATTATATCCCTAACCACAGTTTCTAGCAAATAAAAAGAACAGAAATAGAATAACAAACATTGTTCATCGTTTGTTCAGGAAGAAAAGGTAAACGTATAAACGTATTCTATCTCCAAATATGTATTGTAAAAGTTATTTTATTGTTAGATCGCAAAACAAAAAAATGTACGAAAAGTCCAAAGTAAAGAAAGTAGTCCAAAGTAGTGTATCTATAAAGATTTTTTACTAGCGCATTTTTGTTTTTACCCATTAGCAACAAAATCCACTTTAACTAACTAATAACTAGATTCATTAATCTAAAAAACATTACTAAGTTTTGTTATTTAAGTAACTTCGTATAACTTAAAACTTCATCAACATTAATTTTATAACTTCTACTACAGTCTCAACACGTACGTACTCGTACCTATTAGTAGGTAGTAAATATCTCATAGTCTTTGTTGCATACATTTTTTTATAGTTGGTAGGCTAGGTTTTTTACCAAAGCTTACCTGATTTTATGTGATGGTGTGGTCAATAGTGTACACACCAAGCCCGGAAACGAACTGGCTCACAAGTGAGGCTGCTGGAACTCATCGCAAGGTGCTTGGAGGTTTATTCTCTTTATTTGAAGGTGGTAGCTGAGTACAAGACCACCCTAGGTATCTCCATGGTTTCCTTCACCGGCAGCCCAAGTTCGAGTTATTGGCATTTGAGCCCACGCCATTCCGCGTGTGAACCAACCACGGCGACCACCGAGCTTTATCAGAAAGGTTTTACAAGATTGAAAATATCAATTCAATTCACTTATTAATACGTACCTATTTTAAAAAGTAAAAAAATTTAAATAAATAAATATCGTTGGACTATACACCCAGCGCCATCTGACCCCAAACTAAGCAGAGCTTGTGTGATGGAAGTCAGATAACTGATAGAATACATAAGTACTTTTTTTTTTGTAAATACATGCTTATAATACATACAGAACCCCCAGACACAGAACAAACAATTAATAGGTAATATGTGAAATATTAATGTTTATAAGTAGGTAGGTACTAAATTTCCAACCTACATAATTTAAGTTGTAGTTTTCAGGCTTCTAGCATTCATTTCCTCGGTTTATTCATTTTCGGCGTTATCTGGTGGCAACCAGGTCTCATTCGGGTAGATATAACTAATCACTAAAGTTGGTCAAGTTTGAATTTTGATTTGATCGTCTCAGAATATAGATAAGTAATAGATCTAACCACAAAGCACACAAAAGGCAGAGATGGCGTAACGTGTTTTTAAAAAACCGTGATCCTGCCAGATGTGAAGGGATTACCAAATTCTGCACGAATTAATGTCTGAACAAAAAAAGCATAAAAGTACCTAGTTAGTTATTTGGTTCCCACAGTTCAAGTTTTGCTTAGTTTTGGTTTATCTATATGAAATATGCTAATATTATTGCTTTATGAAGTGGCAGCCTAAAAGCGATTTCTTTGGCAATAAATAATGGAGAAAACACGTTGTAGACTAAAAAAAGCCGGGAGAATGGAGGACGTTGTGCACAATTAAGTCCTGATGATACAAATAATTTTCTGTTCAAATTCCGAAAGTTTATACACAAATACAAATACTAGTGTTATTTATTTTTATCGTACTCTCCAGTTAACCACGGCTTATAACCTGGAGTTAAGTGATGGTGAGATCGTGAATGGTAAACATAAGTCAAGAATTGAAACTGGTGCTCCAGGAAATCTGCTTGAACACACTATTAGCTTTGCAATAGGTTTCCAGGTAGAGGATAGTTAGGTAAAGTGCTTTATTCTAGACTCTACCATAATTCAGCCATCTCCATTTCACATCTGTTCTGTGGAGATAACACTTCGCCGATAACGCCTAACTCGCGTAACTTCAGCTACCTACAGTAACCTGACCCTTGTCAAGTATCACAATGGAACGATAAATGAGCGATCCCCCTTAGTTTATCCACAAATCTGCTCTGAAACTGTCAGTATTCATTGGATTTTAAGGTAAAAATGTCTGTTTCAAAACGATTTAGATTGAACAAAAATTTTATCGTAATTGAGTTTGGTGCCAGAGACTCATATCGCATCATCAGCCTATTGCTACTACTGCGTATAATGTCACTTCATAGAGTACCACGGCGTCCTACGCTACGTTTGCAGTTTAGCTGTATCCATTCTAATCACGTCTTCCCAAAAATATAATCGTTTTTTACTTGTCAAGCTTAACTATGAAGATATAAATTATTATTATATTTTCCACCATATTGAATTTCTTTAACTTTTTAAATTAACCATTAAGTTGAAACCGGGGTTTTATATAGTATTAAAATAATCTATGTAACGAAAATAAATGTTTGGTATAAGCTAGAAAAGAAAGCAAAGAATAGAGTTTTTTATTGACAAGCATATATATGCCTACATACATATATAGTCATTTTTAGTACAGCGGGTATTTAAAATCTAACCTACGAGTATACTTATTGGTTTACCCGATATTAAGAACATATTTAAACAGTTTTACATCGTCTACTACGAGATTATGAGAGCGTAATTATTACGTTATTGCGTAATCATTATAACTACTAGTACAATATGAAGCAATCAGTAAGCAATTCTTCTAACAAATCCCACATAAAACCCGCGCACAAAACACAGCTACACGGCTGTGTATAATATGAATAATACATTCAATTGAATCACGGTTCAATTTAATTGAATACAAATACAAAACCCTCGTAATCCCACCTGTGCCGAAATAATATCGGCATTTTATCATGAAATTAATTTTATCCGGGATCGAGTTATACATTGTTTCGCATTGCAATGCTTGATTGCGATTTTCGGGCCATCACGGTTGTTTGATTCACGGCTTCGATTTATATTAAAACTAGCGGATGCCTCACGGTTTCACGCGCGTAGTCCCCGTTCCCGTGAGAATACAAGGATAAAAAGTAGCTTATGTCCCCCGGAGATAGAGTAGATTCCCAACAGTGAAACAATTTTTAAAATCGGTCGAGTAGTTTCGGAGCCTATTCAATACTAACAAACAAACAAACAATCAAATCTTTCCGCTTTATAATAGTGTAGATGTAGATATAAATGTAGATAATATACTTTTCATTATTAATGACTTTCATAATCGACACACCTTGGAATTGTGAAAACATTACGGTCTCATTAAAAAATCTCAATCTAAAATCTTGAAATGAGAATCGTTTTCATCATCACACACAGCCCACTTTAGTCCACAGCTGGACATAGAATTTTCCTAATGCACTCCACCAATATCTACGGTTGTTCAGGTACCCACTACTTCAGTTATATCGTCACTCCACCGTTGCGTAAGACATCCTGGGATCTCACGCAACGTTTGTCGAAATGAGAATAATATAAAATATCCTTCAAATGTTTGCATTCAAAAAAATGTTTTCTTATTTGACAATAATTAGCGCCATCTGTTAAAAGTTTCACATGTCAATAAAATAACATTAAAAATATGTATTAAATATCCATTATTACTCATAACAACACTAATATTGCATCGTTCTCTAGTCTCTATCTTTGAGTTATTTAGTTATAATGACTATCACTCTTTACCGAAGTCAACGCATGACTGAAAATACACTCGAGAGCAATGTGGTTGTGTACACCATTGATTGGAAGGTACAATTGCTAATATTCCATTACCGAATTAATTAATATTTCCATGTAAAGAATAGAAATATAATAAATGAAAGTAACAATGGACATGAAGATCGTTTGGAACAATTGATGGTTTATATTGATTTCCAATTAAGTTATAAAATATTTCATTAAATTTTCACTTATAATACCACAAGAGCTTCAAAATTATCGGGTATTTCCCGATAGGTTCGTTGCAAACAAATGAAGGAGTCAAGTTTTTCAGGTTAAAAAATCACGAGCGCGAAGAAGCGCGAGTGATTTTTTAACCTGAAAAACTTGACGACTTTATTTGTTTGCAGGGAACCTTGAGGGAAATGCCAGATAATTTTGAAGCTCGTGTGGTATTCGGGGGATTATTTTTCCGTCCCAAATGTCGGCCAATAGAATTGCACCATTCGACGTCACGTGGTACAACGAGAAAATTTTCAAAAAATTATCAGTATAATACCATGTAGGTTGTACCACGTGACGTCGAATGGTGCAATTCTATTGGTCGATATTTGGGTCGGAAAAATAATCAATTTTATTCTACTTTCAATCTAACCTTTTTTTCTTTTTGTTATGTAAAAGTAATAAAACGAACGAAATGCTCTCGTGATGGTAAGAGATAACGCCTGTCCATGACCCTTCCAGCAATGCATAGAAAACAAAGTCCAGAGCATCGGTGCTTTGACGCTCTTTACTTTCAGACATTCCATGGTCAGTCTCAACAACCCTGTAATGACGCTTCAAAAAAATGTACACACTACTGCTTGGTGGCAAAATATCTCTGGTACTGCGGTGGTACCTACCTAGACGACCTCCAGCAAAGGCAATCTACCACCAAGTAAAACCAACCCTTTTTTTTTTTTTTTTTTCTCCCAGGGAAAATCCTTTGTGGATACCACCCGGCCACGGGGGTGGCAGGTGGTTATGTGGGACTCTCCGTCAAGAATGACGGCATACCCACTAAAAACCCTGGGGTGTTCCGTCTCCGCGCCTTGAACCGGGGTAGCGGGTACGCTTGCGCATTCGTCCGCTACCTCGATAGCGCTAGTCTCCCAGACTCCTTCTCGGGAAGCTTTTGCTCCACCCGGCTTAGCAAAGATGTGTGGGAACACAACACACATCCTTCATCCTCGGGATACTCATTCAATGGGCGATAGGTTCCCCCGAACCCATCACCCAGAGATCCCTACTATGGGGGTTGAAGGAGAGCATAATCTCTCCTCCGACGCCCGGTTCTTCGGCGGCGCATTGGGAGATCAGTAGTGACCTCGCGCTCTCTTTCTGCTGTCTCCTTCTGCAACATAGTGTGTTCGCAGAAGGAGACCACCGCCTCCCACGACCTCTCAGAGCCGAGCATTGAGTTCACCAATGCTGGAAGTGAGAGGTCGTTTCCTATTATATCGACAAGGACTCGGCGCTCTCTTGTCCATGCAGAGGTAAAACCAACCATAAAGTAACCTTGTAACGCTTGATGAGTAAAGTTGGGTATTTGGATAATGAGTAGGTATAATTACTCTATTATCAGCAAAAATGTTGAGATAATTAAGAAAGTCGAAAATGTTGATTGGAGGTCTTGTAAAATGTTAATTCATTTAATATTGTAAGGTTATTTTGAGTTTTACTTAGAAAGTTAAATACAAAATATCCTTGAACGTTACTACCTACTTGACGATCTCTTAGGTTAAGTGGTAGCGGGTTTGATCATGAATCAGAAATAGAATACTATTTGAATATATTTTTTTTTAAATCAGTTTTAAAGAGCTTTTTCGTTGAGGCGAATATGTCGCTCTTTTAACATAGCTTATAGGTATAGGTACATACAAAATTGTATTTAAATTTAACATTATATTTGAATTTGATATTCTATTTGAATTTGACATTCTATTTGAATTTGAAATTGTATTTGAGTTTGACATGGTATTTGAGTTTAACATTGTATTTGAGTTTGACATGGTATTTGAGTTTGACATTTTATTTTGAATTTGACATGGTATTTATCGTCATTTTGGGTTTTATGAGTTTTTCCTTGGATTTTTAAATTTGTTTTCTCAGTAATTTATGTAATTTATTATTTTGTGACATAAATGTAATCGGTTAGCCGTTTTTATGTCAATAAATAATTTGCATTTGTATTTGAAAAGGATTTTAGGAAGAGTTAAAAAATTAAATGTGAATGAATATATATATTTTTTTAATTAATGAGTGCTAAAAATGTATTATTTTTAATTCAAACATTTTGGTAATGCTGATTATTGATGTAGATATGATAATTGTATCTATTTATGGTTGACAGACTAAGTGTTGGACCACTGATGTGGCTCACATGATATTGTCGCACGCGGAGACGGCGACTAACCGAAACCTAACGCCAAATGTACTCGCATGTCGTTCGGTGAATGTGCCCCCATCTCATAAACGAGCTGTCTGCTGCATGTTAACATTACATTACAATGGTTCGATAACAATTACTTACTTAACGTTGAATTGAATTGAGAACTAGATAATCTGTTGGACAATATTATGTAGTAGATTCTTTGTAGTTCTGATAGCTCAGTAGTTAGTGCAGCCGGCTCACAGGCCAGAGGGCGTGGTATTTCTAGAGCTCGGCTGGCTAGCTACCACCCTCAAGTTGAAAATCTGCCGCTAAGTATCTTTTTTTTTTTTTTTTTAATGGTTGACAGGCTAGGTGTTTGACCACAGCTCACCTGATGTTAAGTGAAGGTGTGGTCGCAGATGGTAAAGCACACCTAGTCTGGAATGGAACTGGCTCTCAAGTGAGGCTGCCGGAACACACCGTTAGATGCTTGGCGGCAGATTTTCAACTTGAGGGTGGTAGCTAGCCAGCCGAGTACTAGAAAGTACCCTACCACCATGCTATGGTTTCCTCACGATGTTTTCCTTCACCGGCAGCTCAAGCTCATTGTTGGGGTTTGAACCCACGCCCTTCGGCATGCGAACCGACCGCGCTAACCACTGGGCTATCATCGCTACAAACTAACGGTGTCCCTTGAGAAGTAGGTGTGTTCCGGCAGCCTCACGCTAGGTGTGCTTTACCATCTTCGACCACACCGTCACTTAACATCAGGTGAGCTGTGGCCAAATACCTAGCTTATCAACGATAATCAAAACGAAATCGTAGCAAGGTGGTAGTTTATTACCTTCTCAGCTAGCTACCTCTAAGTTGAAAATCTGCCACGAAGCTTGTGACAGTGTGTTCTGGCAGCCTCACTTGAAAAGTAGTTCACATTCCAGGCTAAGTCTGTTTACCATCTTCGACCACACCTTCACTTAACATCAGGTGAGCTGTGGTCAAACACCTAGCCTGTCAACTATTAAAAAAAAAAAGATAAAGATCTGTGTTTCAATCTCACTCATTTACGCACCTCTAAAGATAAACTGTACCTTATGTATTATGCTAGGATATAAGTGCATCCATGAGATACGTGCAGTGAAGCAGGTTGCCTTAGACGGGCTCTGCATAAAAAAATGTCGGGGGCCCTTCTACCTGACTTTCTTTACATAGCTCTATTTCTATTATTCTTTCACAAACTTGTTAACGACCACAATTATAATCGTACAGTCCAACCCTGAAGTCAATCGTTGCCGCGATCTAAGAGGCTTAAAAATTTTTGCTTATACATGCTTCTGTGGCACGGGGGCCACCGTATTATTGATACGGCTGATACAGCGGTTGCTACGCCCATGGATACATGGCTGATGTCACCTTTGTCACGTGCGGTCCACGTCCTTGTAAATAAGTGGAAACTACTAGTTTCTACGAAGTTTTGGCAAGAACATGAAAGTACATGCTGGACTACATTATACCACTTGCTGACAATCATATTATGTATTAATTGTATTTATTACCGGACCTCAATCGTGCATAAATTTTTTATGGAATTAGTTTCATTATTTACCTCGACTTATGATGCCACGGTGATAAATATAGTAACTTATGTGTTCAAGTTGAGAAACTTACAAAATACACTCATACGTATAATTTGTTAAAAACCTGCCAAGTGCGAGTCGGACTCGCGCACGAAGGGTTTCGTACCGTTATGTAACAAAAAAAACGGGAAAACACACGTTTGTTGCATGGGAACCTCCTTAAATATTTATTTTATTTTGTTTTTTAGTATTTAATTTTGTTATTATAGCGGCAACAGAAATACATCATCTATGAAAAATGTATGTCTAACTGTCACGGTTTATGAGATATAGCCTGGTGACGGACGGACAGACAGACAAACAGACGGACGGAAAGCGTAGTCTTAGTAATAGGGTCAAGTTTTACCCTTTGGATTAAATGCAATTTGCAAAAAAAACAATACAACAACTAGATTTTCCGCGTTCTATACAAAACTCAGTCCGTTAGATTCACGAGTTGGATTGCCAGTAATTACTGTGCGGAAATTATGTCATCGGACCATCGCATCCCACGCTACGCGGCCTAACTAAGTTTTGAACTGACACAGTTTGATGGATGCCACGACGACCTCACTACATAAAATGTTCCAAGTTAATTTGAGGCAACTCAGTATTTTGTATTTTTAGGCAGAAGTTTTGTCGGAAAGAATGTCGCTCCATTCTATTTTTTTTTTTTCAAAACATATGTATAAAACAGTTGTATTCATAAAATGCCGAATTACAAGCACGAAGTGTGATAGTGATATAATATGTCACTACATTACAAAGTTATGACTAGACTTGACCAAGACTGAACTTTTATTGTAACTAAATATGTTAGACATAAATGGCAAAAACTGACGTAGATAAATAGATTGGACATCAAGGACACCGTATCTTTTTGCCAAAAAAATTTATTAAAAAATAGGCGTTGATGGGGATTGCCGATAAAAGTGAAAACTTGAAACACGTCACATAAGGACGTCGGTGTCGTGAACTTATAACTCAATGCTGTTAAAGAAGTTTTTACGTATAAAAAATATTATTGATTTGACTTTTATTATTTTTTTTATTTGATTGTAATATATTTAATTATTATTGTATGCCTAATGGGCGCAGTTTGTTGACACGTTTTTATATATAAATAAGATCCTACGCTACACAGGCTGACAATAAAAATATTTGAATTTGAATTTGAATTTGAATTTGAATTTGAAAAATATCAAGTCGGTTTGTCAGACTCGTGCTCATAGTCTGCTATATCTTATGCACGATGAAGCTAAGCTTTCGCCATTTGAATTAAATACGTTTATCACATAGACTTAATCGCGTGAAAAATGATTTAAATGTATTTATTTATTTACCTTGATATATGAAGTAATCCATGCGCCTTTCATCTCGTGATCTATTTATTGCAAAGTGGCCAAAATATCGAGGTAAGTAAACAAAACTAATTTAGTAGGTAGGTACTTTGTGCGTGGTTAAATCCCGGTGATAAAATTAATTAAAGGCTTTTATAGAACCTTCGAATTGGAATTGTTATGTTACTAAATTCTTCATTTATTATTTTTGTCTACAGTACTGCACAAGATTTATAGCTCTACATTGCACTGTAGTTGAACTGAACGTGGTGGGTATTCGATTTGCGTCATATATGATTACATCATCATCATCATTTCAGCCGTAGGACGTCCACTGCTGGACATAGGTCTCCCCATCGACCTCCACAAAGACCGGTTGGAAACGGCTCGCATCCAGCGCGTTCCTGCGGTCTTTATTAGGTCGTCTGTCCACCTTGTGGGTGGACATCCTACGCTGCGCTTACCGGTTCGTGGCCTCCACTCCAGAACTTTGCAGCCCCATCGGCCATCAGTTCTGCGTGCTATGTGCCCTGCCCATTGCCACTTCAACTTGCTGATTCTCTGAGCTATGTCGGTTACTTTAGTTTGATGATTACATAACCGATAAATAAGACAAACACATTTTAGTCTTACCGTTTTCCCGAGCAACGTATCTCGTAGCAGTTATTACAACGTATATTATATCAAATCACATATTTTTCACTACATTTCGTTCAACTTGCTAACACGTATTTTGTTCGTTACGCTCGCGGCAGTAACGTTGCCAATTCCTTTGTGCGAATCAACACGTATTCGAATAGAAACTCGAATAAAAGCCTCTATTAGATTATGGTGTAAAATTGCTACATTATAATATTATTCTTGGCTATAGTAAAAAATCTACGCCTCAAAGGTATAAGCGCGAAGCTCAGCGTAAATTGGCTTCTATCAACGAGGAAACGAGTTTTAAACGGAAAAATCTCTTTAGCAATAGACGTTCTAAAGCAAACCGCAGGCAATTTACAAAGTCGTTTGAAAGCAAAAAGCTGTCAAGTAAGGGTAGAGGGACGTTTTTAATAGGATTCCGTAGTTATAAAAGTATGTTAAAAATGACAACATCTTTGATGAGACACAACAATATCTATCGGATGCCTTATTACTAGACCAAGACGATCGTCAGCAAGACTGTTTTCTTTCCTGTAAATGTACAACACAGTTTCTTAAACTATACCTACTTCCAGTCAGTTTAAACATATTATATATTTTTCTTGTCGATAGTGACAATTTTGTTACATCATTTTGGCTTCACACATTTTTTCATGCTTGGCATCACAGAACCTGATTATTTTATCCACGGAAGCATTTATAAAGTTAGCAAAGCTTGTTTTAATGGCGGGAAGGGCATTCGATACATCCGGCGGTCGGTTAATAAATTATTAAAAAAAAATATACGTTTTTTCTTAGGTTTGTCCCAAACAGTTTAACAGCAGACAGTGCAAACGAGATCCTCATCATCATCAGCCTATCATAGTATACTGCTAGACATAGACCTCCCCTAAAACACGTTATTCAGTATAATGCTCGCTTTCTCGCTTCCAGCCACAGCCAGCCACTACGAGCCTAATTTGAGTTGGAAAGAAATACGCACCAAAATTTGTTATGCGGCTAAAAATGCGGCCAGTTCAAACTGTGACCCGACAACCTACGCGCAATACCGCGGCTTCTGCTGGCGGGTAAAATGGCAAATAGTAAAACGTGTCACACACAACTAGTGATAGGTTTAATTCACGGCTGCTAGTGATACCACGACCGTTACCGTAGTTTAATAATAATAATAAAAAGTTTGTGACAATGGTCAGTATAGCCTTACGTAGTATTTTAGCAGATGCTTTTTAGTCAGAAATAAAACAACTAAATAGCTATCCTGACGGCAGGAGATAACTTGGTCATGATCGCAGAGGCATCCAGTACTATGAGAAACAAAACCAAGTCTAGAGCTATACTGTTTATAATTATATCGCACATCTAGTTACGTAATAAAACAACTTAAAATTTTTGGAAATATCAGTATAACTAATACTGACACAAGTTTCAAAGTAGAGATACAATTTTAATTAAGCTTCCAGCGCTGATAGGTGTCTAAAGTATTTTATTATGGACATTCTTTGAGCAGGAATGTTCTAATACGAGTATATACATAGAAATTTAGGAATACGCAGTTAGGGTTGTTGATAGATATACTGCTTCTTACTATTTAGCATATACAACAATGAATAACTGTCTCATAATTAGATTTACAGAAGTGGATAGATCTATAATGATGAGTAGGTACAACCATCCTTTATCAGTCAGCTAAGCAGTTCTTACCCTGAGTTAAAGTGAATCCAAGCGCGTTACCTTATCTCTTACAATATTGTATTTCGAAGTCGGTTTACGGCTCTCTTGACCGTTTTATTAGGTCTAGTTTACACTACGCGCTGATACGATGCTCGTATAATTTTATATCGTCGTAAATCGCACGCGGAGATGGCTCCTTATGATGTGTACTTAAAGCTGTATACGCGTACCTATTATTGAATGGCATAGATATACGCAATGCAATACTATGTAAATAAACAACAGCTACTAATAAGCGTTAAAGTATAGCTCCACATCATAAGCTTACTTATTATATAAGCTGATACTAAATAGAGATAAATTTGCTGTAGACAGATGCGGTTCGCGGTTGCAGCTAAGATTGAGACTGGCTGAATCGCGTACTACTTTTGAGGTTGCTGTGGCTTGTTGTGACGGACACTGTGGCAAATGGCGATTTATGTCGAAATGGGGTCATTGTACTCACAGTCGTTATTATCAACAATTTTTACTGAAAGAACGTGCCTGAATTTGCGTAAAAAAATTAACTCTTTCTTGTGTTTTGTCAATAACATTTGCGCATGTCACAGCTGATTTCTTTTCGCAATCTAAGGGTTCCTTAGTAACAATTGCTTATAATAATGAGTACAACTACCTTTTTTCAACTAAGTAAAGTCGAAGTTTATAACCCTGTATGTTATACTAGCTACATTTGTTATCTTACCATTAATTTTTTGATTAACAAAAAGTTAAAATGTAAATTTTAGATAAAGATGGACTCCGATCTAAAAATAACCTTGAGCACTCCCCTGTGATGTAGTATTTTTGTCCTAGGCAGTGGTGACTTTTCTTAGAGGAACAAGATTGCAGCGGTAAAGACAGTTTTATATATTTTTTGACTGTAGGTACAATTGACCAATTAATTAAACCGCAGTACCAGATATCCTGCCGTCAAGCAGTAGTGTGTAAACATTACTGTGTTCCGGTTTGAAGGGTAGTGCAGCTAGCGAAATTACTGGGCTGTTGAGACTAACCATCGAAAGTCTCAAAGTAATGAGCGCCAAAGCAGCGATGCCCTGGACTTTGTTTTATTACTCAAAGTTCTGTGTATCGCTGCAATGGTCATGGACAGGCGTTATATCTTACCATCAGGAGAGCGTCTCGTTCGTCTCATTATTTTTTACATAAAAAAAAAATATTATTTAATTTAATTATAATTATAATTCTTAAATGCTAATTAAATTATCTAGCGACTTTAAAAAAATGTAATTGTATTGAACCTGGACATGCATAGTGTATTTGTATTTATTGTAATGAATAATTATTGCATTCTGTTTTGTGTTATGAAATAAATAAAGACTTGGGTCCTCTGTAAAGCATCATAACTAACTAGTAAGTTTTCTGACAACAAAAAATCTGCCCAGTCGTTGCGAATATCTCACGTTTACAAACATTTTGAAAAAGTATCCATTGTTTTTTTTTTCATTTAGCAGTTTAGTAAACCTACATTTGTTCATGTGGGCGCAAGTGAAATCCATTAATTAAGAACGAGAACACATTACGCACACGACAAGGGAAAACCGCAAGTAAATAAAAACAATTTCAGGGAGAGGTTTTTTGTGGCGGCTGTACGTGATGGAGGTATTCCCATGACTCACAAAAGTGTCACTAATTTTCCACGCCAAATAAGTTGATGTACTGATAAATAAATAAGCATTCCTAAGGAATAACACACATTTTTCAGACTATTGTTGTTAGCATAGCGAGTATGTGGATCTCTTTGCCCGAGTATTTCTTACCTGAATACAATGCACTCAAATCTATAGTAAACAGCTTCCTTCTAGGTAAGCGTCATCCCTCCTAGACCACATCGTTGCTTAACATCAGTCAGAATATAGCCAAACGTGAAGATATCTACACTAAAACTATAAAGAGGAAAGATTTATATTTATAGATTATTTTTTGCTGACAAAGGGATATATTATACGACTAAGGAATATATTGAAGATAAACTATTGTAAATTTAAGTAATTATCTAATTGACATTGTTAATTAATTAATTATTACGACATTGATTTGATTTTTATTATTTTTTATATGTTATTTGATTGTAATATATTTAATTATTATTGTATGCCCCAATGGGCGCAGTTTGTTGACACGTTTTTCTCAGGTATAAATAAGATCCTACGCTACACAGGCTGACAATAAAAATATTTGAATTTGAATTTGAATTTGATTTGTATTTTTGGATTTTTGTATGTTTGTAACGAATTAACTCAAAAACTACTGAACCAATTTCAAAAATTCTTTCACCTTTAGGAAGGTACACTATCCCAGGTAACATAAGCTACTTTTTATCCCTGTGTTCTCACTGAAACGGGAACCACGCGGGTGCAACCGCGAGGAGTCTACAAGTTATAAATAAAAAAATGATTAAAACGTTACGAGAGCAACCAGTTGACAAATGTCATTTAAATTAATTATATTTTGTGAGTATCTGTAGTGAGTAGAGGAAATAAAAAAATAAAATAAACTGAGGTGTTTGTTTATAAACACTTTCATGAAGATACTTTCTTGTCGCAAACCACATTAGAGGGTAAAGTAGGTCCCACTTGCTAGGTTTACACTGGTATTTCAATCAGGCAACTAGTTTCTTTTCCAGGCGTAAACTAACAGCGTTTTTGTACAAAACGTGGCAAATTACTTTGAAATCTGTGTTTCACCATGAAATGCGTAAAAATTTATTCAACAATTTAGAGCATTTTAGACCCTTTTACCCCTTTAGACGTAAGCTCGAGCTTTTTGTACCAGTTTTGCATAATGGTTCGTGCCGGCAAAGTAATATAAAGTTGGTACTTTTCTATTAAGCGTTTATGAAAGTTTTTTTTTGAAGATTATCAGATCTCTATCCATCAATTGTTATAGGTACTCTATGATTTGTTACTGCCCATGGTCGTAAAAGCTTTAAGCCATATTCTGAATTTATCTTTGATCACACTGTCACTTAACATCAGGTAAGCTGTGGTCAAACGCACAGCTTGTCAACCATAAAATAAAAACTTAGCGGATTTAGATCAAATTTGAAATGCGGATAGGCAACTTTTTATACTTGAAAACCCGAGTAAAACCAGCGGGGCGCAGTTTATTAAAGAGTACTAATGTAATGTACTTACAGCTATCAATAAAATCGTTGTCATTTTCACAATTTTCTTGCTCACCCACTCGGAATAAAAGCATCAAATTACGATTGGATTGAAAAAAGCTTGACTGTCTGTACCTTAGTACTAATATATGTACATAAGTATTATGTGTGTAGTAAAAGAGTTAAATTTGTCCATATTGTATGTACAATGGACATAAGTGCATTACGTAGTTGAAAGTTACAAAATGTTAGCCATAATTATTTACTTATTTCATTTTTTCATAGAGACGTGACAAGAAGCGAGGAAAATGGTATTTAATACGATAATTATATGTTTGCGTCCATTATTTATTTTCGTATGTATAAACACAAAACTCAATGTAATGGATACATAGAAACTTTTTATTATGTATACCAAATATAGAAAAAAAGTACAGAAAACAAAATAATCTTATGTTATGAGCTAGTCTGTAATAGTTTGCATGAGGAGCGAAATGTCGCCAGAATACTAGCAGCATTGCCACGATGGATGGCAATGCTAAATTTCGACCGAAGTAAATACCAGCATTCTAATCATCTGATGTTTCCTCTAAACATTTGACAAGGTCCCTATGTAGTTTGTGAGCGGCCGGTCCTCACGCATTTGAAGTTATAAATAAATTTTTTGATTTCCGTTGTCAAGTTTTCGTTTCTTTAACGCTCGTTTATTTGACGATTCTGTGAATGAAGGAAGGGAACTAATATTAAAACAGCGATTATTTAAGTCCAAGCCGCAACGTGTGAAGTTCTCGAGGCTCGCCGCGGGTCCATCCATCTTGTGACCTTATGAGTTATGCCGCTTATTTACTTTTCCAGGCTTATTGGATTTATCGCTGTAGTTTTCTCTCGCTTTTCTGGTAAAATCCACCTTATGTCTAATGGAGGTCGCGATGGATTTACAGAGATGGTTTTATGAAAGGCTTCGAAATAGAATCTCTTTTTGATTTGATACTTCAAATGAACAGTCAAGAACAACAAGTCCAAGGTGTCCATTAAGAGCAGTACCTATTCGTGACACAAAAGTAACAGTAACTTTTTGAACACGTTTCTAAAATCCGCTCAACTTTTAAGTGGCTAATTTAAATTTTAAACTCGAGTCAACAGTTAATTAACCACTTGATAAGTTTTTTGGAAGGTCATATTTCGCGTTTTCTCATAATAAAAAAGGAAAGAAAATGTTCCTACTTCTCTTTAGCAGGAGATCGTTTAGCTATCTACTACTGCGATAGTACACGGCACCACCGCAGTACTAGATCTACCATCAAGCAGAAGTGTGTTAATATTACTGTGTTCCGGTTTGAAAGCTAGCAAAATTACAGGGCTTATTCTTATTCTTATTCGGAATGGGGGCGATGAGTCCTGCACTGACGTCCCGCTTGGGATGTATTGTGCATTTCCCCCTACCAACGTCTACCCGAGCCAACCCAGCTCCTTAAAGTATCGGAGTGAGGCTCTGGGGCGCTGGCAAAGTAGCTCCAGTGGATGAGATGGAGTTAAGCATGATAGCGAAAAGCAGTCTGCCTGTTGCGATGATTTAGATGTGGTTTGTGAGGAAGCTGCTTCATGCAATCTAGTGAAGATCCTAGTTACTTCTGTGGCTTTGCAATGCCACAGCACGTGCTCTACAGTTTCGTCTTCCACCAAACAGCCACGACATAGCGGACTATCTGTGGCTAAATTATAGGGCTGTTGAGACTAACCATTGAATATCTCATGATAATGAGCGCCTAAGCAGCGATGCTCCGAACTTCGTTTTGCTACTTAAAATTCTGTGCACCGCTGTAATGGTCATGAGCATGCGTTATCTCGTGCTATCAAGAGGGCGTATCAACTTGAGGGTAATTGCTATCCAGGCGAGTACTAGAGAGTAAGTTCTGTTGATGTTTTCAATAAACGATTTTTTTTTCTAACTATTGTAACATTAAGCAAGTCTATACAAACTTACAATAATTTAATTGAAGCACTAGAGCAAAAACTGGAACCTCCAAATAAAAATGGCAGAAAATATAATATCATGTAATTTTTGTAGAGAGTAATTTTAGGAGATACAAAAAGCTCCTCAACTGTACAGTGTACATTGCAGTAAATTCTAAGAGTAAATGTCCTTTGTCGTATATTCTTTAATAAGCACTTAGGTGAAAGTCGTATAAAGTTGCCCACCCCCAGGCCAGCCTAATGATATAAACTAGGGTCCAGCTCAGTCCCAAAGTAGATGATCCTTGTCGTTAATGAGGATACCCACTCAGTATATTCCTTTGTCACAATTTCAGGACTGTACTAAAACAGTATTAACATTATCTAGAGTTGTCTTCACTCTAACCTGACACGTCTTATGCTACAAGGGTTATTTTGAGGCAATACAGTATCTTTATAGGGGACATTTCTTAGGCGGCAATTCCATGATTGGGCGAGAATTGAGACGAACGTTTTGGCGGGATTACATGAGAGATATAACGTGGCGGATAGTCTCGCTAAGGAAGGCGCAAAAAAACAGGTTAACGACGATGTAGCAGCTCTATGCAAACCATCCGCGATGGAAGTACGTGAGCTGCTGCGTCGCCACACTGAAAGAGAGCAACAAAACCTATGGGATAAGACAGCCGACTGGAGCTGGGTTGGCTCGGGTAGACGCTGGTAGGGGGAAATGCATAATACACCCCAAGCGGGACGTCAGTGCAGGACTCATCACCCCCATTCCGAATAAGAATAAGAATAAGAATGAGAGATATGTAGGTTTTATATTTTTAGATTATTGTATGTTTGTAACGAATAAACTCAAAAACTACTGAACCGATTCCAAAAATTTTTTTACCGTTGGGAATATACACTATTCTCGGGTTACATAGCCTACTTTTTATCCCTGTATTCCCACGGGAACGGCAACTACGGGTGAAACCGCGAGGCGTCTGCTAGGGTAGTATAATTACAGGATGATTCGCGCCGCAAAGCCGCCGCAAAAAAAGTACTATGCCTATAACCTTTGCGCTAGAGTAAGCAATAAATTGAACAAGACCAACGGTACGGCAAGGCTTAAAATACGAACGAATAAACATATATTGTTATACATTTATCAAGACCAGTAGGTATTTTAATTATTATGATGAACATTTTTAATGGGACATAAATGCGAATGTGCTAAAATCGCAGCTTGTTGCCCGTCTTTTAGAGGATTCAGGGACAACTGTAAATGTGCCCTAATAAGTGAGGACAACTTTTTTTTGAATTGGTTTTTTTGAACAATTCAAAAATCCGTCAGAAGTTTTGAAAGGTCAATGGTTTAGCCTCAAATTTACTACAGTTCACAATAATTTTGCACTTATAAATTGCGAAATGACCATCTTTCTGTCTTTGCTCGTTACCATAATAAACGCATAAAAAGATTTTGATTAAATTTGCCACGGAATGAAAATTATGAGTGACTACCGTTCATCATATCATGTAAATACAGTAAACGAGTATTCTATAAATGTCATTCCACGATATACTGGAATCCTTTATAGGGGTTGTTTGTAGTTATTACGATATTTACTCAAGGGTTCATTCAATTGTCCAATGAAGTTTAACTATACTTCTGGGACTAAACTAAAACTGTAAATTATATAACAATACACTTTATGTCACAATGTTAGAACTTTAATTTGATTGTACAAGATCTACAGCGCTTTTTGTATATGTACTGAATAGTTAGGGTCTGACGGGGTGGGTCAGGGTCACGGTAAGGTTCTTAGGTCGCTCAAGATTTTCTGCTGGAATATATTGTTTTAGATTCTAGGATATGTCGCTCTTGATCTCCGCTGTCAAGAATGTTAGAATACACATAGCATATTGAAAATATGCTGATATAGAACAAACATTTATGTTCGTCACTTTGGTATCTTGATGTTTCCGATTGCTTGTTCTATAACAGCAACCGACAAGCAATATCGGAGTACTTCGGATGGCATATCAACTCCGACATCAAACCTGGCCACTCTGCTTATGAAAACTTAATAAAAGGCTAATTAATTTTCAAAAAAATTGGTTAACACCTTTTTTAATATTGTAATAAGTTAATTTCAAAAAAGTGTACTTTATTAAAATTTGCAAATTCACATTATTCATTGTCCAATTTCAAACCCCCATTAAAATTAACACTGATAACGGCTAGGACTGCTATGGCGTCTAATGACGTCACGCCGTTTGAAACAATTATATCTGAATGATCGTGGTTCTACTAAAATGTCAGTCACACTCTCTGTTGTGTTCGTGGTCACGTGACTAAGTCCCTAATGATGATGAATTCATTTTCAAAAAATAATAATAATCTTTTCTAATAAATGATTCTGTCTTTTGTTATCGACATAATTAATCATGTTTAAAATTCCACTTCATCCGTTTTATATCCAGTGGTTTCAAGCTTATTTTAGCATGTGAAGATATAGCTGACAAAAATATACCTATGTAAAAAGCTTTTAAAAATTATAAATTAAAACATAGAGGTATCGTTTTATTTCCTATAGAGGTAAGGTGAATTCCCAAGATATAGATTCGCCAGAAGACCAATTTGTCTAGTCTTATTTGCCTCGAGTAAGACTATTTCATCGACAACAGAGTAAGCTTTTCTACAAATCAACTTGACCGTACTTCCGACCCTTCAATTTATGAAGCAAAAGCGAATTATTTCCGCTCAAGAGAAAACTTTCATAGACTATAGATTCGGACTGATTGAAAGTAGACAAATCTAATTATGTTAGAAATGCCTAGTGGAATGTAGTATGCCTAGAGTATTAGTAGTGAATTGCTAATCTACACTATCAAATAACTTTTAGGATTAAATGTAGGTACGTTTACAGAAACGAGAACTTTCCGAAACCTGCTGTGCGTGCGCTTGTCTTTCTTACTTTGCTCTCATTAATTTACGGCTTTTTTTAATTTTTTTTAATAATAATAATTAGGCTTTCGTTTGACTTGCATCTCAATAATAATGTTTTATGTAATGGAGTATGTTTGTTTGAAAATAGAACAATTTGATCGAAAGTGATGGATGGAGCACGCTTGTCTAGAAAGTGTTTATCTACAATATTATAAAGAGGAAAGATTTGATTTGTTTGTTTGTTTGTATTGAATAGACTCCGAAACTACTTGTCCGATCTGAATAATTCTATCATCATTAGAATGCTACATTATCACTGAGTGACATAGACGATATTTATATTGTTAATCAAGTTTTGTTTTCCCGCGCGAAGTCGGGGCGAGCTACTAGTATAGCATATATAAATTATCACAGTATAACTTTTACATCTATATATATATCTATAGTATAAATAGATGTAAAAGTCTACCTATGTGATATTTGTTTAGATCGATTAGCTTAACAGCCGCAGTGTAAAAAAATCAAGATATATATCCATAATCATTATTTTTTCATTCTGTTAATCATATCATTGATTTGTAAATATCCATACAAATCTACTTTGACTTTTTTGTAATAATTACTGACCCTCATTCAGCATTCTGTACAATATATACAAAATTATAAGAAATAGCATACATCGAATAAATAATACCTACTTTTTTAAAATTTATGTTCCTCTTTTGTCCACTAGCCTTAAATTTAAGGACCAAATAAAAGAGAGACGTCAAAATGGCCGATAAGATATGACAATAATAAGCTGGATTGTTTGCGTAAAGAAGGACAATAAAGAATGAATAACGTGCAGATAGGTAATATATTAAGAGTGAAAAATATTTTGTAAATATACAGAGGTGATAGAAACTCCTTATTGTGATGTTCACAAAACAAAATAATTGGCGGAAAACTTGCTACACGCGTATGAAAAGCCTTCGTGAATATTGTAAATAACATGAAAATTGTACGTCGTTATTTCTTTGATTGCCCTGTTAGCTTTTGTATGTTTTTTTTATTTTTTTTACAAATAGGCTTGAGTGTGGCTACCATCTACAAAGATGCGGTCTATAATAGAGCACGCTTGCCTAGAAGACGCCGATTCACTCGCGACTTGAAGGCACCCAGATTGTATCTATCAGGGAACACCCACTCGGACAGCAAACTCCACTGTTTAGCGAGTTTTAGGAATATCTACCACTAGCGGACGCCTCGCGATTTCACCCGCGTAGTTCCCGTTTCCGTAAGAATACAAGGATAAAAAGTAGCCAATGTCATCCGGGGATAGGGTAGCTTCCCAACGATGTAAAAATTTTTGAAATCGGTTTTGCAGTTTCATAGCCTATTCAATACACACAAACAATCAAATCCTTCCTCTTTGTAATAGTATAGATGAATCGATGCCGTTTTTTAGAGCTCCTAGCTGTCCGATAGTAAATGTATGTTTAGGTAGCGGTTATATATTTTTTACTTAATACACTGCAGAAATTACAGGGCATTTAAGGTAACCCAAAAAATGACTCAAAATGATGACGACAAAGCAGTGACGGTCTGGACTTTGTTTTGTAACTCAAAATTTTGAGTACCGCTGCAATAGTATCTCTAACTATCAGAGAGAGCGGTTCATCCACCTTTATACTAGTAAAAAACAGTTTAAGTATTTTTTTTCTTCATCGGGTTCTTATGGTACAAGCTTTACTTAGATGGCTACTGTGAAAAATGTCTGCCAATAATTACTTATTCTTACAAAAAAAAAAATGTTTTATAATAGAGTTGTGACGCAATAGTATTTGCCTAATTCATTTTTTAAGAACTATTTTTATGTTTTCAACCGGTCTCTATGAATGTAAATGGGGGAGGCCTATGCCCAGAATTGGACGTCCTACAGCAGAAATGATGATGATAATCATAAATATTATATATTTATGGTAATTCTACGAAGATAACCTAATGGAAAATGCTTATGCAACATATGTATTTTGTAAATTTTAACTTAATGCTATGTAGGTAGGTATGCCTGTTATTTACAAACGGCTAAATTAAGCTAAAACTTTATACTTAATTTTTTCGCCACTACTATTCCAATATTTCGTGACAATGGCAGTATAGTTCAGTGTTAGACTAAATTTTCAGGTTGGAGGTTAGTTCTAGGTCAGTCAAGTTTTAGGTCACGTATTTGTTTGATATGATTGTGAAATGTAGCCTCCAAACAAACTTCGAATAATTTATTTTGTCATAACATTACCTATTAGTGTGAAGAAGTAGGTATTTAAAATGAGATAAATTTTATGACGGGTGCGATAGATTATTTAAATACTACTACTACTACTTACTTAGTATACACAAACTAGGTTGTCTGGAAGAAATCGCTCTAGGCGATAAGACCGCTCTTGTACATCAAATATCTATTTTTGTTATGTTATAATCTCTTCTTCTTTTTTTTATTTTTATGTTTCATATTTTGTATGTTGTTGTGGTTTGTTTTGGTTTATATAAAAATTTATACTCTAACTAGCGACTCTTTTTAAATATTTAAAGTACAGTTAATCTTAGTCACAATTAAAGTCATGTAAAAAAAAGTGAAGTTCAAGTCCGATTTACCCTATGTAGTAATGATTTAATTACAAGCTTCGCCGGAGTTTTGAAAACAACACCAAAACATGAAAGTCATAATTTCACCACATTCAATTTTTCACGTAATTAGGCACTTTATGAATAAAATACTACTACTTTTGGAAAATAATAGACAAGACGGGTATGTGATAACATGTTTTTTCTTTGTTTCCACCAAAATCTACAAAATTTTCGATAAAAAAATCTATGCTTTTTTCGGCTTAGTACCTACTATTCCACGTAACCATATGGGGAGGAACTACAGCGCTGTGCTCTCAATGTTAGTTGGGAAAGATGCCAGAATGATCAAATCTAGTGCCACTTGGCAACTGCTACGGTATCCGATCCACCCGCTGGTTACGGATTTGATAATTACTTGAAATTTTTTAGGATCAAAAATCGCTGGTCTGTTACACGTTTGACTTTTGTGTCAAAATTACACGTTAATTATGTTTATCACCAAGATTTCATTGTGCACAACATACTATATATTAGTTTTATATATATAAACGTTGAGGTATATATACGTTTTCACATTGCTGCTACGTCGAGGTAATTAAATAATAGTGTTACTAAAGTACATAATTATGATAAACACTATTATACACTCAAATCGCTAAAACTTTAGAAATTTTGAGTATAATTAATTATATTATTTTCACCTCCACTTAGTTAAAAGCTCTCGTGCTAACCCACCAAAATCTCATTTTGATATTGAATCCAAAGCCTATTCAATTAATATCGGACCACGTTGGTATATGCAAATCTGATTTGTTTATCTTCCGAATCTCGAAATCGAAGCTGTGATAAAAAAGAATCACAGTATTGTAAAACTCCTGCCTATGTTATACAATTTTGTATAAAGAACAGTGTTTTTTAAAAATTAAAAGTAATCTAAAACTGAAAAAGTACGAAAAAACTATCACTTACTCTTACAATTTTTACTTGGTGGTAGATCTCCATATCTGTAGGTCATGGTACATACCACCACAGTACCAGATATTCTGCCACTAAGTAGTAGTGTGTAAATATTACTGTGTCCCGGTTTGAAGGGTATTGCAGCAAGCAAAATCACAGGGCTGTTGCGACTTACCATCGAAAGTAATGAGCACCAAAGCAGCGATGCCCGGGACATAGTTTTGCTACTTAAAGTTATGTGTATCGCTGCAGTGGTCATGAATAGGCGTTATCCTTACCATTAGGAGAGAGTCTTAATCGTCTTATAACATTAAAAAAAAACTTTGCAAAACGTTTAAAGCTAAAGGTCAACTCATTCTATGAATGTATTAAACTAGGGACCGCTGAGCATGAGATTAGGTATATTACAAACAAGTCTCACTGCATCGTGCTCTTTCTATTTCACAAAAACAATAAACGAAGTCCTGATTGTCCTGAAACTAAACTAAAAGTAAAAGCGTGTTCTAATTTAAAAGTTTGCGCAGATTTTTAAACAATTAGTGTGCGAGGCAACGAATCCTTTTGAACTTGCATTTCTTTGTGACGCAAATGAGCGACTTCTTAATTATTTTTTTAAATACCAATTTGAATTATTTAATCTGAGAATTTGAATGTTGTTATCTTTTAAAATGACACATCATGACAATAATAATAATAATATTTGGAGTAAATTAGAGCGCACCAGTGTCAGTTCCTGAAAATGGTCGTGTTTTGCTCTATTGGGACCGATCTATCATCACGGGCAAAACTATTGTCCACCTTCTTCGACTTATCGCCGAGCAGTGCTCGTCAACAGCACCATCCCACATGACGACACTCTCATAAAGGCTGAAAACAACAAGCTCACTCACGAGATAACCTCCACATGGAATATTGATTCGACGATCATTGTCTCGATAGTCATCACAGTGAACGGCCTTAAAGCGTAGAGTCTCGACCAACTTAAAAGGCTCTCGCTAGGTTGGGTTAAGGATCAGATCCAAAAAGTAGTGATTCTTGACACGGCACACAGGAGGAGGAAGAAGCGAGGAGGTCCTCACTTTGAGCCCCAACCACCGGCACCGCAATGTTTACAATGTCATCGATTCTAGCTGCAGGACACCTGACAGTTCGCTTTGTTGTAGTCTACCGTAATTGCGTCAACGTACCATCTGCCACTTAGCAACATGGCAAGTAACACTCAAAGAAATCAAATATTTTTTGTTTTATTTACTTACTAGCGGATGCCTCGCGGTTTCATCCGCTTAGTTCCCGTTCCCGTGGGAATACAGGGATAAAAATGTTTTTTACCGATACGCATGTATTTATATATGTATGTATGAGGGAAGCGGAGCGTCGGTCGTCCAGCCGCAAGATGGGTCGACGATATTGTCACCGTCGCGGGTCGAACCTGGACCAGATTGGCACAGGACCGAGGCAGATGGCATGTAAAGAGAGAGGCCTATACTCAGCAGTGGGATAAAGAAGGCTGTGGATGATGATGATGATGACGATGTATGTTCATCTGTTACCTCAAATTTATCTCTTTTTATTTTATTTTTCGCAACGTAGATAAATTTTGTATACAAACTATATATTATGTGTGCTTATTATTTATTAAAATTTTCTAAGCTGCACCAGAATCATAACTTTAATATAAAATATTTTACTGGAGTTATTTGCGAAAGTTATGACTTAATTAAGTTAGCAGCCATTATTGTGCAAAATTTGTGATATTCTCTGACCGTGAAATTTGAGCTTTTGCAAGGTTAGCTGTTTGATGTGAATTCATATTGTGTTCTTTAGGAGAAAATTATAAATAACTGGCTGTGCCTCGCGGTTTTTGGTATAAAATTTGTTCATTGTTTTGACAGCCCCGTTAGCTCATTGGTAGTATAGCCTTGATAGCTGTAGGGCGAGGGTTCGATTACCACTCAGGGCAAACATTTTGTGAATAAACAAATGTTTGTTCTGTGTCTGGGTGTTCTGTAGGTATGTTTGTAGTTACAAAAAAAAGTGTATTTATGTATTCTATCAGTTATCTGACTTCCATCACACAAGCTCTGCTTAGTTTGGGGCCAGATGGCGCTGTGTAAAAAAAAAAAATTGCATTAGCTGTCTTCGTTCCAAATTTCATTCAAACCCGTTATCCGCCCTAATTTTAGTGAATTATGTTCCTAAAACGTAACATGACGATGGTTGTAAATATTGATTTGTGTTGTCACTGGCAATATGCACATAACTCAGGAAAGACGAAAAGTGGTACGTGCCGTGGGATTCGATCCCAGATGACCTCCAGATTGGAAGCCAGCTGGCCTCCCAACTAGGCTGCCAAAACTTCACGGTATAAATCACAATGTCGACGCGTAAGTGCCATTTTTTCTCCACTGAACGCGACCCTGGTATATCGTTGTATAAGTTTAAAAATCAACTGTGCTACTAAAAACGGTCATGTTAGCTACTAAGAGCGCCTTAACGGGCCTATTAAATTTATTTCCTACTTGATATATTTTTGCTCTGACGCATCAACGGTAATACCTACTCTTAGTAATATTATAAGTATACTAGTTTACGCCCGCGACTTTGTCCGCGTTTCGTTAAGAATTATCCTTAATCACCTAGCGGTATGATATATATATATATACTTTACGACCCATTCCCATACATAAAATTTATAAAAATCGGTCGAGCCGTTTCGAAGGAGTGCGACCACAAACACTGTGGCACAAGATTTTTATATAAAATATAGATGTATATATTACGAAGAGTAATAAAAAATTAATCTATTAATGTGTGTTTTTGGCTTTATTGACCTAAATTAAAGACGATTTGTTTAAAGAGGACACAATATGACGGAAGGCAATGGTATACAAAGAAAAAAAATTTGATTTTATAAGATAGGCGACGAGAAGACTCGATACAATTAACTGTATTATTATCTTGACTTCATTCTCAAAATTGTACCTGTGTAATTTGTACCTAATCTCACTAACCTTAATAATGACAAATTTCTGGGTCAAGATAATAGGGGCATACTTAATTCTACATAACGCGGCCGACCTTTATGACCACGGAATACAACAATACCTGATAGAAATGCTATGTATATTTATACGATAAAAGTCAGTTTCTATTTCTTACTACTTTATTTCAAAGTTTGAAAGGTTCCTTGAAATACGTACGGCGTGAAAACCTTGGAAAAAAAGGAGAAGATTTAATTCTGCAACATAAAAACACAAAAACAAAATCGAACAAACAGTTACAAAACAAGCCTCAATAAGTTACATTTTTTAAATTATCTTAATAAGTATAACAGATAAAGCTATCTGTATCACGATTTCAAACCAACGTTTATTTTTTTTACATCAGACTAAGCATGTGTTTGGCCCCGATCTCACCCGATGGAAAGAAGTGGCCGAAGATGGAGCACGCTTGTCTAGGAAATATCTATTCACATTTTTCTTGAACAATCCCTGGTTGTACTTAGTTGGAAATAGGTACAGACGCTGGCAACGAGTCCCACACATCAGCAGTTTTTACAAGGAAGGTGGTCTGAAAATGCTTTGTTTGTTTAAACCGCGATATTTTATTATAGGCTATAATGTCCGTCAAGCCAGAAATACTCAAACTATGTAAACTTTTTTCAATACATAAAAATTTACTAGAAAAATGACCCAGTTAAAATATGTGTTTTTGTATAAAAATCGCTCATACTTATTACTCTGTGACGACGATTATAGCCGTTCTATCTTAGTTGTGATATTCCGTGTGCATGATGGATCTCCCAAGACTAGACATTATGATTGATGAGTTTCCACTGTAAGAGATGACAGATGCGGGAACTTGCCGGTTGAAGTTGGAATTAGTTTAGTTCATACTAACACCTACAAAAGGAGTTATGTGCTAACATTTAGGTTGCTCCCTAACAACCTAACCACTGTCTCTTAAAACGGCAATGTAGAGCATCGTAGCACGTAGCGCTTCGTAGCTATAGATCGTAGTAACTAACAACAATTTTGTTTTGTTTCAGGTACTCATTGCAATGTTTATCCATTATAAAAACTCAGAAAATGGATGACTATTTTTTGGCATGGAAGTTTAATAAATCTCAAAAAACGAGTAGGTAAGATAAAAGTTACGGATTATAATTGCACAAATACTTTAATTGTGTGGAGTGTCTAAAAGCCCTGAATGAAAGGATCTTATGGTCAAGGCGATATCATACGATGTTTTTAATTAACTGTAAATTCTTATAACGAGTTCGTGATCAGTCCGCTTGCAGTGTAACCCAACGTTAAATTTTGCCAAGGAGGTTTGAATTATTGAAGCGAAAAGGGGTAAGCCTTGACCTCTGTAATACTAGTACGATGGACAGGTTTTTTGTCATTCAATAACTTGATAGAATATTAGTTCTGTCGACGCACACTGCTACGTAGCGCCTATGTATCCCACAACTGGCAGCACCAAAACAGTAATAAACGAGTGTATTTATTGCGTATAATAAAATAACTTCATAGATAGATGCCATGTTGCGTACCTATATTAGAAATGAATAAATATAAAGTGTCTTCTTTTTGTTCCGTGCTGGTTTTACAGTTTAATATGCAACAGTTCATTAAAGATTACATTCACCAGAGAGTGTTCATAACAATATCAATGTAAGAAAAGTTCTCACGAAGTTTTTTTTTTACATTTACAGTTGGCCAGTTTGATTGCTTCGAATTTTTTTGAGGCAAACAAACTCCTCGCGAGTTCGTTATATTATACTCAGTTAGAAGAAAATGCATTATCTAATATCCAATATCCAATCTATCGTATACGATAGATGTCAGTGGAAGTCAAAGTGCGGAAAACGGAACAGACACTCGATTGATTGATAGTATTTTAATGGCACGAGAAATAGGTGTTTAAAAACATTAGATCCTTACAAAAACAAGTATTTATTATAATTGATCGTTTCTATAGCGATAAAATAAAATTTCACAGTGTGAATTGGCCAATTTGGTAAGAAAGGTATGCCTTGCAGTGGCTTAAATGAATTAATAAAATAACAGTAACAGTGATAAAAGTTTTATAATGTGTTTAGCGTAAACACCCACCATTTTAAATTCACAGTGACGTCATATACCTAATGACTAACTTGTAATTATTCATCTTATTTTTCTTTATTGTTTTTAGCGTTGCATTTTATGCATTTGCCAGTATCAAGTGTTTTGATATTTACAAGTATCATAAAGAAAAGGATCTTATGGTCAAGGCGATATCATACTATTAAATAGTATGAAATTTTCATTAATTCGGGCTTTACTTTGCGGAAGTTCATTTTGAGTGTTCAAGGCAAATATATAGTGTATACTAAATCATCTGATTTTCTTCACTAACTGCGAAATCTAATAACGTGGTCGTGATCCTAATAAGTCATAAGCCTAAGTCACAAAAAGTAAGCCTTTGTCGAGTCCGGTCGTGCCCTAGTAAAGTAGTGGTGACTTTACTAAAAGCTTTGATAGAATTACTCGGAAAGTCATGTTTTATCAGAATTTATAACTTTTTTACACTCGCGCACATAATTCGACATTTTGCAAATAAAATACCAATATGTATGCACACATACTGGAAAAAACTTAATAACAGTTCCATCAAAAATGTTATCAAGATTAATACAAAAAAAATTGCTGTTACAAAATAAAAACATTTTATTTAAAACCAATATCGCGAAACCATTTTGACTACCTACAGCGCCTTAAGACCAATTAAGAAGATTTTAATTGAGATATAATCTTTTAACGAATGTAGCCGCCTCTATCTAATGGACTGCAATGAATAAGATTTTTAGCAACATTTTTAATTTTTACCTAACTAAAGCCTGCTAAATTGGTTCTAATAATACTGTAATTCTATTGTCGTTTGATTCTAAATCACCCACAACCCTATAATATTGTACTATGGCATTACACAATAATTTCACCTGTAAATTTAAATTCTAAGAAATAAATTGAGCCATAAATATTACCTATGCCAGCTGTAGTTATTTCTAAGAAAATATTGTTATACTAGGAGTTCTTGCTTTAAAAAAATGTAACCTTTTATTTCCAAAGGGTAATTGCATAATTGATCAAACAAATTACTAGCAATTCATTTCAATTTATGTTTGCTACCAAATGCTTGTGCTTGCAAACCGGGTAGGTAAATCTTTTCTTGATATTGCCAAAAAAGCCAGCAAAACTAGAAGAACAGCACTTTTTTTTATGTGAAAAAGGGGCAAACAATTGACGGGCTATCTGAACTAAGTAGGTACTTTGAGTTTTAAAAAAGTTGCGTAAGTACCTACTTGTTCAAAATTTGAAGAGCAATATATGAAACAACCTATGTATGATTTATGACTAATTGAAGTAGTCCAAAGATGGTATTAGCTGGCATAGCTCTTGTGAACATTCTTCAAAGGGGTTGCAAAGACATATAGATCTACAAAGAACGCGAGGTCACTGTTCAAGGCAAATGATTAATTATATCTACTGGAACTAACGTTCCATCATTTATTAGTAGTCTCTGCTCTTGAACCTATTTCTACCAATAACGAACTGTTACCGTCAGTCCCCTGCCTTGACCGCTACCCCTGACCTGCCACTATTTCTGTGCCTCTAGTCGCCTCGACTGGCTTTCAATTAGATTCTATACGTTGGTTTTCAAATTGATTTGTTGATTGTTTTATCAGACTGAAGATTGCTTTTTAACTTTAATTTAAGTACAAATCTAAATTCACTAAAATGATTGTTTATAATATAAACAATCATTTTATCTTCCATGTAAGTATTATTTCAATAATTATATATATCGGGTAGTATTGAGTATTAATATTTTATAATATAGATAGGTATGTATGTCTTTTATTTATTACTAGCTGCGCCCCGCGGTGTTACCCGCTACATGTTTTCGGGATAAAAAGTAGGTATATGTTCTAATCTAGGGTCTCAGCTACCTCCATGCCAAATTTCATCCAAATCCATTCAGTAGATTTTGCGTGAAAGAGTAACAAACATCCATCCACCCATCCATCCATCCAAACTTTCACATTTATAATATTAGTGTTTATAATATTAACTAACATTATAAAATATGTATTTTATTGTGTATTGGGTATATTAGCAATCTTAAGGAAGACAGTTTTAGGTTTATTTGGTCTTAAATACTTTTTAAAATTGATTTAAATAATTATTATTGATGAAAATTACTGTTGTATAATTTTTTTGATTTTAATATAAGCTTTTGTTACGAGTTAAATTACTTTTTAGCGCCATCTGTTACAACCTCATTAAACAAACTCGATAAGAGACTGTGTTGACTGGGAAGTTACTTGTACGTGGTTCGTAGAGCTTCTTGATTTTCATGAGTCGTAAAAGTTCTAGTCGCTTCCACTAGATGGCAGAGGCGATTTTTTTTTAGTTCCATATTAATACAGTAGATGGATGCGCTTTGTCGATTATTTTGTCGTGTATCGTTGTTTTAATTCGTTCGTAATCGATAGTAACATTTCATGGTCATTTTAAATTATATTAGATACATTTAAATTAGACAAAACGATAAAAAATTGTAAAATGTAAATAAGAATTATTTGTGCGGGTTATTCCTGTATAAATATCTAATAAACGAAATAGTAGAATCAAGCAGCCTTCACCCAATTTTGTAGACAATATTATTACTATGTACAATTGTATATCGCCGCCAAGCATCTAGCGATGTGTTCCGGCAGCTTCCAATTGAGAGCCAGTTCCATTCCAGCATAGGGGTGCTTTACTATGTTGGATCACACTTACATCGATGCGGTCTAAGATAGAATTATAACTTAGCTTAGTAAAATCCTCTCCATACTAAGGTTGCCTGGAAGAGATCGCTCGTAGCGATGAGGCCGCCAATTGTTCCACTAGTGTTCAGTTTATATTGGTATAATTGTTTGTAATTGGTGTTCTGAACAATAAAGAGTTACATTATTATACATATTGTGATAAAAATGTCACTATAGATGTGAGCGCACTTAATGAAAACTTTTTGAATCTTACCAATTTTCTCACTCGCCACTATTTCCTTCCAAACACAACACACACCGTAACACGACACTTTGGCTCCTTTCCAAACGGCATTGACGAAACTCGGGGCCCTACCTAGGGTGGAAAGCCGAAAATGGAACAACAATGATTTACGCGAACGACGCGATTGGCCAAAAAAATAGCATAACGTTGCTTTACTTTTCGAACCGAGACAGAAAGAACCAATGGTTTCGCTTTTTTATCCCTTCTAAATTCAATCTGGTGTTGCAGAAATCTCTTTGAGCTTTGTTACCCATTCACACTGGCTAGACTGAATGCGAAAGTGGGTTTTAGGAAGCCACTAATTGAACCATACACGGACTACGATTCTAGTGGGCAAGTATCTGTTTCTATCCAGCTTATAGGAAATTTGAATTAGTGGTCGTATTCAGATAACAATCAAACTCTGAAAACCTTATATACCTATGTAACCAGTTGTAAGTAATTCATATTATATAGGTGGATGAAATTTTCATAAAATATGAGTTCAAGTGCAGTTTGCATTGTTTACTTTCGGAAGTCGTCTTGCTAGATACCATCGCAGTTTCAGATATTCTGCCGCTAAACAGAAGTGTGTAAACATTACTGTGTTCCGATTTGAAGGGTACTGAAGCTAGCGAAATTACTGGGCTGTTGAGACTAACCATTGAAAGTCTCAAAGCAATGAACGCCAAAGCATCGCCGCTTTGGCGTTCATTGCTTTGAACTACTTTGTACTACTCAAAGTTCTGTGTATCACCGCAATGGTCATGGTCATGTTATCTCTTATCATAAGGAGAGCTTCTAGTTCGTTTCATTACTTTAACAAAAAAAATATGCTGATTTGAGGCCGGTTTGTGACATAACACTTATAATTATCTTTCCCTCTTTCTTTGTGTTCCATATGTTTATTTTTTTTTGTATGTGTGTATATATTGTTATGGAATACGTACGTACGTACGTAGGTACGCTGTAGTTGTTGTTACGTTTTGTTGTTGTTTGTTGTTTGTACTGTTGTTATGTAATTGAAATTTGTTTGTTTTATGTCACAATAAAGTGCTGTCTATTGTCTATTTAAAATTTTCCGATTGTATTTGTACTGCAGTAGTGCATTCAACCGTACCATAATGCCGCGGTAAAGACACAAAGATATCGCATTGTTTCCCTAGCAGGCAGCTATCCGTGAAAAGATAACTGACTATTTCACGCGAAGCTGAACAAAGCCGGCCCGGGTGCAAAACTCGGGTTTTATTGCCCTTATCTGGTTACTATGCGTAGATTAATATATTATTTACCCTTGGTTGTGTGGTTTTGCTTTATTCATAACTAGCAACGTCCTTGGCTTCGCGCGGTGCAATGTACTTTAGCGATTTGATTACAAAACATTGAATTTCTCTACTTATACAAATCTTTATTATGATGTATTTTAAATATAAAAGTTTAGAAGAACTAAGCGGAGAAACAAACAAACGCGGCCAGCTACTTTTTTTTTACTATGTAGAGATCATAATTATAATTGATTAGAATCATAATTAGAATAATAAAAAACACATTTTAAATCTACGTTTAATAAATGTACAAAAAAATGTTGTTTTGTATAAATTACTAGTCAATGTATTAATTATAGAGACAGATTATTATTTTTTTTAGTTGTTTTTAAACTGTGATTTATATTTAAGTGTAATATACAATACAATACAATCAACATAATAATAAAATAATTATTCACAGTGTCAAAATGATAAAATAAAATTAGCATCAAAGTAACTTTACAAAATTACATTTAAAATGTCTGCAATCTCATGTAGGTAATTAAACAAGTTATACCTACTTAGAATAAGAATTATTTGAATTTTTTTTTTGACACTATCCCTCAATACCCTTATACCCCCCTCTACGATAACGTCAAGACGTGCAAATATACAGAGTATTCTACCTACTAGTAATCTACTTCATTATATTATTGTATGACTCTGACCTTGTTTTTATGATTCATGATTAGTATCGATGGCACCTTTCCGGCTGGTACGAACTCACAAAATTATTTTATGCCCGTAAAATCGCCGTCATTTCGGGGCAGGTTTTCTACTGACGATCAATATGAGTTTTAACTACGTCACAGAATTATTGTGGTACAATATTTTTATCTAAACTGTGTAAGTGAATCAACTCTATAACAAAGGAAAAAACTTTGTTAATTTTCTCTATGTATCTTAGTGATCTAAGTAGTACTTTATATTATTTTATATTTTAAATATATGTATATGTATATGTTACCTTCGTTAGTACAATATATAACTTATAGGTAACTTTTTTATTCATAGACAAAATATAATTCATTTTGTCTATGAATGTATCTAATTATATTACGCGATAGATGTAACCGTGGGAGAGTACTAGTCAAGAAACGGCAATCGTTTGAGCTATGCTAGGGTATTATGAAATAAAATTTGAATAAATTGAAAGTAAATATATTGTATACATTACCATACTTCATAATACTTATTAACTTGAAAAACTGCTTCGACAGGATTGAACAAAGCTAGGTATGCGACTTTTTTACCCACTTTTTTGCATCATGCTGAATTAGGAAAACGTCGTGTGTATACGTATAACATCGATGCTATACCAATCTACTAAAACAAGCATTGTTTGCATTAAAAGTTATACAAAGAACTAAATAGGGAGCATAATTATATCGCTTAAAGAAAAAGGGACACGAGAATCTCTATCAGAAAACACGGGATCTCATTACAAATGAAATTTATAACACAAAGAAAACTCCGATTCATTGTGGTACTGTTTTTGTGTGGGATGATGGTGTAGTGGTTTATCATATTATCTTTTCTAAAGAGTAAAAATTGTACTGACAATGCTTATAGGCGGCGAAAGAAAGCAAGTAGGCAATCGGGCTTTCTGATGGGAAGAATCCTTTTAGTGTTCTGCAAAAAGTGGGTCTCACCAACATTTAATTATAAAAATTATAGTTTTACATTTTCCGCCTAATTGTAAAGTGATACCAAAAGATGGTGTTTTCCTTTTTGAGTGAGTTTTCATTTGTTTGGCATGAGATTTTTCCATCCAAGAAGCCCGCTTGTTTATTTGCTTACTTATAAAAAACCAGCCAAGTGTGAGTCGGACTCGCGCACGAAAGTTTCCGTACCATTATCTATAAAAACGGCAAAAAATCACGTTTGTTGTATGGGAAACCCTTAAGTATTTATTTTATTCAGTTATTTTATTTATTGAAAAAGCTGTGAAAATTTCAGCTGTCTAACTATCACGGTTCATGAAGTACACGACAGATACGATAGATGTCTGGTGACAGACGGACAAACATACAGACAGACAGACGGACGGACGGACAGCGGAGTCTTAGTAATAGGGTCCCGTTTTACCCTTAGGGTACGGAACCTTAAAAATAGCGATATGAAATAATATACCTATGTATGTATATTCTGATAAGTATCAGTCCAAGCAACAAAAACTACAATTTCCAGGAAGTCTTGAATAAATTGCCTTCAAAAGTATGTCATTTTAATAGCTTTTTATCGCGTTTAAGTGGGCACAGGCATTAAAGCAATGTTTATCGATTTAAGGTAGAGCCATAGCATAACGTCGACGACAATTGCTTAAATTTCTGATCTGAAACCGGACTAACTTCTCTGTAATATATTCAAGAATGTAGGTACAGCCTCGAGCTTTGGTAACAATCATTCTGAACTAAAAATAACAGATCAATATTGTAATCATAATATATTTACGTACAATTTTCTATTTGTAGACTTATACAATTAAACAGATTAATCGCTTTAAGAAAGAACCTCACGAGAAATTTAATTTTTACGGTGTCAAAATCTATTAACCCTGTTTAACGTTTTTTTTATGTGTGTACCTACTCACTAAAAACTCCTTGGTAGCCTACATACCAAAGTTGGTTGCCGAGTTTTAGTTTGAATTTGGAGTGTCCTTATAATGAGCGCTTTTTTTACAAGTATCATTTTTAATTTGAAGCTCTATAAAATACTTAATCAAAGTAAAAATATCTGAAATTACTACCCCAATACTCGATAAATACGAAAGATAAAATAAAAGACAGGACACTCGGATCTTTAGAATTGGAAAGTTTAACATTGAATCTCGATCTTCATTAAAAAGACCTTTAGACGTTGGTTCCTGAAATTGGAAATCTTGGAGAGGGAAAGGGGAGTCAAAAGTTTTTGTTTCAGGATACCATCCCAAGGTCGAAGTAGCATCGAAAGTAGACGGACCTATCAAATAACTTTTAGGATTAAATGTAGGTCTGTTTACAGAAGCGAGAACTTTCCGAAATGTGTTGTACGTCTTTCTTTTCTTACTTTGCTCTGATTAATTTACAATTCAATGTTTGACAACCTGATCGAAAGTTATGGATGGAGCACGCTTGTCTAGAAAGTGTTTATCTATACTATTATAAAGAGGAAAGATTTGATTTTTTGTTTGTTTGTATTGAATAGGCTCCGAAACTATTAGACCGATCTGAATAATTCTATCATCATTAGAATGCTACATTATGACTGACATAGGCTATATTTATATTGCTAATCGAATTGTTAATCTACTGTTTTATTCAAGCAATTGTGATTTAGCGCAAATAAAGACCAAAATAAATGCCAGTAGCTGTAATTTCACTGTAAAATTATGCTCCATTATGTCCATAAATGGCCAAAATTTCTTTGTATGGAAATCAAACCACCTTAAAATTCAACTGTCCAAAACTATTTCAAAACAAAAAAAATATTTTTGTATAGAACTCGTGAAAAGGTGTCGTGAAACATAAAACAACACTCACGCATGTTGTTTTTACTTGATTCAGCTACTTACCATCTTAACTTAAAGGTCGTTACACACTAGATCCAGTCAGCACCATTTCGGCTAGCACGTCATTGAAATCCGAATCACGTACGGTCATATTTCATGTGACAAATGAACGTCAAGTTGTTCACTCGACGTTCTTACCTGAATTTCGTTACTAGACAGTGAGGTTACAAATATATTTTACAAAGTGATCAAAAACTTGCGACTTAAACAATATTGAGCTGCCAGAAACATAGTGTTGGCTACACTATAGGCTTTCTTAAATCACACGACAGAAAGTTCAAATTTCTATGCTTTATTTTTAACCTAATTATATAAGAAATGTAGGTACATGTACCTACATTTTTCTTGTAAATACAAGTTTCTAATACATACAAAACACCCAGACACAAAACAAACATCTACGTTTGTTATATAAATTTCTGTCCTGAGTGGGAATCGAACCCACGCTCTTCAGCTCGTGAAGCAGAACTTTTTTTTAATGTAAAAATAATGAGACGAACTAGACGCCCTCCTGATGGTAAGGGATAACGCTTGTCCATGACCATTGCAGCAATACACAGAACTTTGCGTAGCAAAAGTCCATGATGTTGCTGTTTTGGCGCGCATTACTTTAAGACTTAATATTTACACAGTACTGTTTGGCGGCAGAATATCTGGTACTTCGGTGGTATCTACCTAGATGACCTCCTGCTAAGGAAATCTACCATTAAGTAAAGAATTACTACCAAATGAGCTAATAGAACAGTCATATTGATGTTTGGTTAGCCTAATGAGCGATGACTTATATTCTATCTAACCTCCCCAGAAGGCCGATTCTGATCGAGGCCACTCCCCGTCGTTTTACGATCACCCGCCCAAAGTTTTATAGGGTACGGTATGGAATAACTCAATTTATTTAATTTTATAGTTTTGATAAGGAGAAACTTGTATACATTTATGTAGTCTTAGACTATTTCATCGTAAGACTAAACCCTTATTATTTTCGAACGATATGCGAATTATGCGAGAAAATAAAACAGAAAACATGTTCTTCTAACAAACACAAACGTTCAATGATTGTTCTAGCCATTTACCTACTATAAAAATAATATTTTTATCTTAAAGATTTTATTCTCTAGCCGCCACTGTAAGAACGTCATAGCATAAACCACAATCGGTAAAATTGCCGTTACTTCACACATATAAAACTTCAGCATTAATTAAATATTACAAAAAATCAAATGAAAAAAACAGACTTGTGCGTTTCTGTTTTGCGTACTGAGGATTCCGTAGAATTTTTAAATTATTTCACCAAAGTAATTGACGTTACTGAAGTTTTTTTATAAGTGGCAGACTAGATGTTAGTCCATAGCTCACCTGATGTTAAGTGACGGTATGCTTAAAGATGGTAAACATATCTAACTTAGAATGGCAGTTCCATTCTAAGTTAGATATGTAGCCTCCCAAACGAGGCTGCCGTTATATACAGTTAGGTGCTTAATTGAAGATTTCCAACTTGAGGGTGGTAGCAGGCCAGTCGAATACTAAAGTGTACACTACCACCATGCTATGGTTTCTTCACGATGTTTACCTTCACCGGCAGCTTAAGTGCATTGCTGGAATTTGAACCCTAGGGCTCTTGGCGTGTGACCCGACCGCACTAACTACTTAGCTATCGTCATTACATAAGCTTTATGGTAGCTCCTAACTCGTACGTAAAAGTCAGATGTAACGGTTATTTTTCTGTTTGAGGCATGGACCCCTAAAATAAATAACCTTCTGTGACATAATCTCGGTGATTATCCCACTTTTATATTTACAATTTAAAACATTCAAATAAATACCTATCAATTATAGCTACAGATAATGTAAAGTTGATTTTGGGCCTATTTTTATACTTCCGAGTAGCGTTGCCAGGCATCCGGATAAAGCCGGACATAGTTAGGCTTTATGACTGCGTGTCCGGCTTTTGTTAGGTAGACTTTTTAGATTTCGCAAACTAGCGAGCGCCCAGCGTGACCGAGCGTTTTTGTCTTGCATATTAATACTGAGACACAAAATCTTCCATAACGTAGGGTCCGGCCTTTTTATCCAAATGTCCGGCCAAACTGGCTGGTCTGTCCGGCTATTAGTTTGGCGATCTGGCAACCCTACTTCCGAGCATAGTCACACTACCCTTTTTTATAATAAAAAGTTTACCTAATTCGATACGATACTTAATTATAGTGGAATATAGAGCATTCATTTATGATTTTAATCATAATCGATATTTCTCTATATTGCATTCACATGAAAACCAAGATGTTTTAGTAAGAAAAGGTAAAAATAAGATTATTATTATACAGATCTGATCTATTGCTAATGCTAACAATTTTTATTCATAGCGCTATTTACATTTTATTAAGATTTAGATTATTATTAAGATTTTCTGTTTAAACTTGTTTTCATAGGGTTCTGTACCCAAAAGGTTTACAACAAACCCCTTTTACTAAGCAAACCGTGTCTTTGTTTTAGTTATATAGATTTTGTTTACTTTCGTTTAATTAGGTCCCATACGCCGATTATAGTTTTAGCCATATTCCATAACCCTTGTCATGAAGTCAAAGCAGAGTAAAAGCACACAGGGCCTATTTTAGCTTCGCAAAGGCTCAGCATAAAAATAAATTTTAAGACACGTCACATCATATTTAACACGTCAGTTTCTATACCGTGTTTCTGAGCCGTGTTTATATTTTATCGTTCTATTCCTGCGGCCTATTTTGTCCTGTACAAACCTAGGACCTTTTAGATTATTTGTCTGAGGTACAAACCATAATAGTTAGATGTCAAATTCGATTTCCATAATGTTGCATGAAAAGCGACTTTAGCATATTAGGGCAAACTATTTGAAAAATAAAAAAGAGGTCACCATACTTCAAACATGTTAAATCGATGCTTTTTGTAAAAACTGTAATACGTATACATGAAATTGTAAATCGTAGTGTAGACTATAACTATAACTAATGGTATACAGCTAATGTTAAAGTCATTAAGGCAAACAGATTTTAATTACAAATTAATTGACAAAAGACTGATTAGATTTACCGTACTTTACAACTAACATTTGTAATTATTTTTAAGTTTTTTTTTGTACGGAGCCTACGGTACTCTAGTCCATCTCGCACTAAGCCACTTTAAGTTTAGACTATATTAAGATTTCAAATCCTTTCACTGTCAAGTGATCATTGGAAACAGCAGAAAATAATAATAAAATATCTTATTTGCTTATTCAAGATTTGTAATTTGATTCACTCTTATTTTAATCTTATCTCTAGGCGTTTTTCTCTCTTAATGATAGAGGCATAAATAAATTGATCTATTATGGTGAGGACAAATAAAATGTTGTTTGTGGAGAAACGCCATTTTGAATGTCTTACTGATTATACTTTTCGTCGTCGAGTCGTGGATATCGGGTCTCTCTGTTATAATCTACTTGCCCATAATTATTTATTATCATACCTAAGGAATTGTGCAAATTAGTATTATTTGCTAGTAAACAGTATTTTTGTAGATATACTAGTGGTCCATCCCGGCTTCGCACGGGTAGATATTTATTTTAGTAATAAATATAGCCTACGTTACTCAGGGATAACGTAGCATTCTATTGGAGAAACAGTTTTTGAAATCGGTCCAGTAGTTTTTGAGTTTATTAGTTACAAACATAATAATATACAAAAATCCAAAAATACAAATCTTTCCTCCTTGTAATATTAGTGTAGATGTAGATTACACATATTTCATGTGGCTACCAACATGATTATAATTATGTTACATTAACTCAACATAATAATAATAAATAATAAATAAAATAATAATTATTATTAATTTACTTGGATTGTATTGTAGCTTAGGGTGTTATAGGCCGAATGTTATTTGTTCAGCCGCGTCTGTGGTAGGAACCCAGAGCGTACATAGCAAGGTCTACGCAGAGCGCCGGTCGATACAGCTCGCCCGGGCTAGACGCAGACAATCTATATTCTATAGGCAGTATACGATTTAAGGTAAAATACCCGTACATATACAAAGAGGAACCGAACTGATTTGACAATGAAATACACGTTTATAAACTGACACGTTTATGATCAACTTTTACTAAGAACAAAACTCTGATATAGCAAATATGTACACATAGAATTGTTGTCACTAAAACTGCCTTTGTTTGGTCCACTTCACTGTCGCCCTGATAAATTATTTGATGTACAAATTGTCTTTTGTTCTACTCTGGAACAACTGTTTTTCTAATGACCATTTTTATTCTATAGAAACTTTTTCATAAGGCTTAGGTGACGTAACGACAGAACATAGCAGTATGTTTGTACATTTATAGTTACACGAGAGGCAAGTCAAAACCTGCCCCCGTACTCTGAGCGTCTTGTAGCTATTCCCGCTAGGAGCTCACAAAAAAGCTACGCGACCGCATATCGTGTACTCGCGTAGTAAGGTTCACGGTCGTGTAGCTTTCTCGTGAGCACCTAACGGGAATCGTTCCTCATAGTACGGGGGGCAGAACATTCTATTCACGAACAAAAAAGAGCTATCCCGTAGAAAAAAAAGACCGTTGAACTTGAGTAAACTACAGGGTTATAAGTTTGAACTACTAAGTTGAAAGGGGGGCAATGTACTCATCATTATTAACAAAATTCACTATACTTATTGATTTATATATAGGTATAAGCAAACTATAGCTACTATTTTTACTATGTTTCTGAAATCATAAAAAAATTGCTGTTTCACATCAAGTTTTCTGACTTTGACCAAATACCTCTTTCGGCTTGGTACACCCCAAGATTAACTTTGTTAAATAAAATAAAATAAAAAAATATTGTAGCATATTTCACACAGCGCCATCTAGCCTTAAACTAAGCATAGCTTGTACTACAAAAACTATTAGACCGATTTCAAAATTTATTTCACCATTAGAATGCTACATTCTCCCTGAGTAACAACATTTATTACTAGAATTTGATTAACAAATAAAAATGTCCACCCGTGCGAAGCCGGCACGAGCTTCAAATTCTTGATAAAACCACGGATATATTTAACGACTTGAGATTACTATAAAAAATAAGTACAATAGATTTTTTGGCTTACTATTACCGTTCCGCGCAACCCTGTATAAAGAGCTCGCCAAGTGTGATTTCTAATACCGATAACAAGATTGCGTATAACGAAGTTTGACATTGTTTTTATGCAAAAGGTGAAGGAAGTATAAATATCTAAAGCTATAAATAGACAGGCGACGCTTTTTGCTTTCTTTTTAATTAACGGTGTTTATTTTTTACACTGTGAATCATAAGGTGTATTCCGTTTTTTATCTGCCTAAAGTTTAATGGCGACATCAATCATTTCGTGGAAGGGTCCTTAGCATAAGAAATCACTTCCGTGGGGTCTCAGTGATAGTTCGAATACATTTTAAGATACTTTCTTTTTTTTAGTCTTGTTATCTCGTCTATTTTTAAATCGTGACAAAGATAAATACAGGTTTATTGAAATTAAGACCTGACATAAAATGTTACCACATGTTCGTAGAAGCTGGGACAGTATTATTGAAGCTATGCGCATAATATATTAGCTATTAGTTTACGTGTATCGGCAGTTTCATGCCGAAAGGAGGGCATTATATTAATCATTGCAATGAACTTTACAATGAACTTTTACAATGTAACTAGCCCTGAAATCGCAAAAAATTTATAGACTGTAAATTATTTTTCGCAATCTTTGAGATTTTCTATCATTTTACTCTTTCACTTTCGTTATTTCGAGTTTAACTGCCATATTAGCTCATTTGGTAGTATCTCTGCTTCCTTGAGCTGTAGGACTTAGGTTCGAGTCCCACCCATGACAAACATATATTATGTTTCTTCTGTGTCCGAATTTTCGTACGTATTTACAAAAACGTATGCATAAAAGTAGCTATTCTATTAGCATTATATCTGGTTCCAATATTACAAAGCTATGCTTATTTTGTGGCAAGATGTGAGCCAGTTCCATTGCAGGCGTGTTTACCATTTTTTGTTTACAACTTTTAAGTAGAATCGTACAGGCTTTGTACAGTATGTAAAATATGTAGGCTACATGAATAATTAGAAACAAACATTACGTTCCCATCTCATGGATAGAATTATTTATTTTCTGCCTACGTCCTATTCAAGCAAAGATTTACTTACAGCTATCGGCAAATATAGAGAACATTGTTTGACTTCCTGCCGTAATCAAAGATGTAGGCGGTCGATACTCTTACCTATTAAATAATACTACCCATGCTTCGCTGCTTTATTTGCTACTTTACTGCAACTGTTATTATTTATTATTTATTTACTATAGTACATATTGAAGACTAGCTGCGCTCGCGGTTTCACAAATGATTTTCGATTTAAATGAATTTAATCGAAATATCTACAAGTCATCATCATCAGCCTATATTAGTCCACTGCTGGACATAGGCCTCTCCCAAGACACGCTACTCAGCCCGATCTTCGGCTTTTCGCTTCCATCCACCGCTAGCTGTTCTACGTATATCGTCATTTCATTGAGTCTCAGATCGTCCTACGCAAGTATAAATTGACAATTAAAAAACAGATTCCATGCCCCTAAGCCTAAAAATATATATAGTATTTCGGTTTAAAAATCAAACTACTGAACCGATTTTCATGAAAATTTTATGGGACCAATCTGAAAGTAGGTATATCCTTTAAAATAATTTGCACCTTCTTTTTTGAATGATCGAAACTGTTAAAACACACCTAGCCTGGAGTGCAACTAGATCTCAAGTGGCTGCCGGAACACACCGACCCTTGGCGACAGATTTTCAACTTTGATACCATTCGAAAACATTAACCAAATATAAAATATTTCCGAACAATTTTTTATTGATTTTGGTATTTCTGAACTTTGACCTATGTATATTATCGGAAAACCTAAAAACCGAAGTTAACCTTATCATCCTAAAATGTCACCTCCCTTCATTTCAAACGAGCAAATGCCCGCGCAAAACTCATCCGCTGACAAATCTTATAACAGCCGCCGAGCCTACGTCAATATAAATTATTTCTTGCCATAAATAGATACGGACACGGGATGAGTTTTTTAAGTGATTTTTGGCTGGATGTCAAAAAATAACCGTGAAAATAAATTTCGATCCTAAATTTTTTATGGACGCGCAAAACGCTCTCCTGACGGTAAGAGATAATGCCTGTCTATGACCATTGTAGTGATATCAAAAACTTTGTTTATTTTTGCGTAAACATTTCTCTAATGAGACTAACAAGACGCTGTCCTAACGCCTGACGCTGGTAAAACCTACGCCTGTCCATGACTATTGCAGCGATACACAGAACTTTGAGTAACAAAACAAAGTCAAGGGTATCGCTGCTTTGGCGCTCATTACTTTGAGACTATCGACGCTTAGTCTCAACAGCCCAGTAATTTCGCTAGCTGCAGTATCCTTCGAACCGGAACACTGTAATGTGTACACACTACTGCTTGGCGGCAGAATATCTGGTACTACCTACTTAGACAACCTCCTGCTAAGGAATCTACCACCAAGCGTAAAAAATGTAGGACATATTTTATAACTTTTACAAGTAGTGTAAATCTTAATTACAAAAATACAAAAGCTAACTTGACTGTCCTGTTAGCTCATTTGGTAGAATAAATGCATCAGGAGCTGTAGGGCGTGGCTTCGACTCCCACCATGACAAACGTTTATGTGACGATCAAAGTATGTTCTGTGTCTGGGTGTTATGTATGTATTATAAGTAAGTATTTATGAAAAAAATCTAGTATAGTAAAATACCTAGTCCCCATAGTACTGTGTGAAATGTCCTACGGTATTTGTTTAATTTAACTAATTTGGATTTTGCACTAGAAAAGCCTGTGTCACAAAATACAATCTCTATCTTCTTTAGCGATTTTTCAAGTGTGTGTGTTTTTTTGTATAGTAATAATGTAGTACATATTACGTTCCTGTGGGATTACCAACAATGTTTAAGGGCACTACTTTTCATTCAGTTTCATTTTTTGTTAAATTCTACGCTAACGGATGTATACATAGCTTTTGTAGGCTAGTATACAAGAGCAACAAAAAACAAAATCTAGGACATCTTTTTTCATTTGTTTAGGATTTTTTATTCTAATGTTTCAAACACATTTGATAGTATCTTATTGTGTAAATTCATGCGTATCAAATTTCGTTTTCAATTCACAAAGTTTTTATTACATTACTTGAACAGTAAAAAACTAGAACCCAATTCTGCATTATGAAATTATACAAAAAATAAAAAGATTTATCTACTGATACCTATGTCTCATATTTTTACAATGGAATCTCTTTACAAATCATGAAAGAGATAATTTAATGTCATCTTGTATTTAAATTGATATTGACTTAGTCACTCCAAATTATGTTTCTACGTTTATGAAATACTTGAATGATGAACGTACAACAAAAAATAATGGATTTTATATTAAAGTTATTTTTAATAGATAAAAAGGAAATGAAACACTTATAAGAATGACTTATTAATACAAACTTCAATTTTGTATAGCGCAAAAGGTATGTTTGAATATTTTTTAAAGATAGAGACCTTTTTCCTAATATTTCTGTTCACCATTTATGTATTTATCTTTCTAAATACATATATAAAAATCTCGTGTTACGGTGTTTGTGGTCGCACTGCTCCGAAACGGTTCGACTGATTTTTATTATGAAATTTTTGATACGTTCTCGTACTTACCATTTTTGGTAGAACAGAATAGGTCGTAAAGTATATTTCATACCGATAGGTGATTAGCTACTTTTTATTCCGAAAAATGTAGCGGGAAACACCGCAGGGCACGGCTAGTATCGTCATCATCAGCCTTTTGTAGTCCACTGCTGGACATAGGCCTCTCCCAAGACACGCCACTCAGCCCGATCCTCGGCTTTTCGCTTCCATCCACCGCCAGCTGTCCTACGTATATCGTCACTCTGGCGAATTACTTCGTTTCGGATACAATCCCTTAGAAAATGCCAAGCATAGCTCTCTCCATAGCTCGCTGAGCGACTTTGAACTTGTGGACCATTCCCGCTGTGAGTGTCCACGTACAGCTAGTATAATATCAGTTAAAAGATAGATAGAAAAATTAGTTTGTTATTAAAGATGAACAAAACACGTTTGTAAGAGATAAAACCTGTTATAGCTATCAATTTCAATTCTATAATGTCACGTTCCCGAGATATGTAGCGAAGGCTCTTTTGGCTCTTTTGGTAGAGCCTCTGCTTCAAGAGCTGTAGAGTGTGTGTTCGATTCCCGCTCAGAACAAACATTTGTTGTCATGACAAGGATAAATATTTGTTATGTATGTATTAATATGTATGTATTTATAAAAAAAATGATTTTATCAGTTACATGGTTCGACAAGCTTAGCTTAGTTTAGGGCTAAAGGACGCTGTGTGAAATGTCCTAGGATATTTATTTATTTATTATTATTTTTATTCTACACTATGATAAACAGGGTTATAAGCTTCAGATATAGTAAGCCGAAATGGTTTCATTGTACTCATCGCTGTGAAACTTTTACGATGGAACGTCAATGTCATTTTTCTATGAAACAGCTGAGTCTTTTCTTGATTGCAGTGTGTGTTTGTTTTCTTCACTAAAAGTTTTACATAATATTGATTTCAATTACCCCTTTAGGCTCAATACACCCGATGCTTTTAACCCTGTATAGTGTATAATGTATATATAGCGCTCGCGCTGTGCGCGGAAACTCCAGTTTTTTTTTTAATGTACTGGACATTACACACAGCGCCATCGCCACACCCCAAACTAAGCAAAGCTTGTACTATGGAAGACAGATAACTCATAGAACACAGAATAAACATTTATTTTACCACAATATGTTTAACCTGGGTGGGAATCGAACCCACGCCCTTCAGCTCTTGGAGTTAGTCCTGTTAGTTCATTGGTAGTATGTGTGCTACCAATGAACTGACAGGGCTGTCACTTAGAATAAAGTTGGCGGTGGTGGATATACTACAAAGATTCTTAGATTTTTAAGCGGTATTTTTAAGTAAGATCCTTAGTCGGCTTCGTTTGTTCCCATGGCAACTCCGCCTTTAACAGCCATATCGGAAATAATGTATTATTGCTGGTTCTTTGACTTGTTTGAGTAGCTATATGGCATTATATGTTTACCTAATTCTAATATTATACAATGTTACTTTTATTTTACTTTTATTAAGAAATTGAAGCAATTAATGTCGTTTTTTCTCCGTTAAAGTACCAGTTTTATTATCTGTTAAGTAAATAACAAATTTGCTATCAACTTTATGTAGATGTTGTGTGGCACTCATAATTCTTAGATCACATTAATATGTTCAACATACTCCACTTCATCCATATTTTAATGTAATGTTACTGAATTAGGGTTCAGCGCGATTTTTTTTTTTAATTTTTCCTGTTAGACTATTTGTTTGACTACAGATTATCTGATGTTAAGTACTCTGTTGTCAAAGATGGTTAAGGCATCTAGCCTGGCAAAGGATTTACTCTCAGGTGAGGCTGCCGGAACACACCGTTAAGTGCTTGGCGGCAGAGCACATCCCGGACACTCGATCGGATCTCCATACAAACGCCTCATTATAACTACCTATTACACTAGACACTTGTAGTTTTTGTACACGCGCGTATGTGTGCGTGGAGTCTAAGGTTGTCACTGTATCAATAACATTATTGTACACTTACCCTCCTATACATTGTATACCATATAGTTCACTTATACTCTGATCTATGTCACATTTACTTAACAAACAGCCGTAAACAGCACATAAATGCCCTATTTTCAACTGCTGGTAAAATGTCACCGCAGATTGAACCCCGAAATTTGAATGACTTCAAGGTCGACCCAGACGAAGGTGGTATGATGAAGTAAACCGTCATGACAGTCACTGGACCATCAAAGCCTAATACTAAGCAGTATGGGAGACAGAGAGGGAAATCTTTGTCAAGCAGCAGTATAACCTATTTGCTCATATTTAAAGAAACCCATATTATACTTGTTAGGAAACACAATTTTGGGACTCCGGCGTCGAATCCCAAATTCTCGCCGTGCAAATAAAAAATATATGTTTTTTTAATGTTATAGTAATGAAACGAACAATGCGCTCTAGAGATAACGCAAGTCCATGACCATTGCCGCGACTTTTCCCGGACTTTGTTTTGAGTAACAAAACAAAGTCCGGGGCATCACTGCTTTGGCGCTCATTACTTTGAGACTTTCGATGGTTAGTCTCAACAGCCCAGTAATTTTGTTAGCTACAGTACCCTTCGAACTGGTACACAGTAATGTTTACACACTACTGCTTGGCGGCAGAATAACTGGTACTGCGGTGGTACCTACCTAGACGACCTCCGGCTAAGGAGATCTACCACCAAGTAAAGATAATAGAAGATAAAAGTGTAGAGCCGAAGTGTGCATGGGATATGTCCATTGTGTCCCGTCCCGTTTTGTCATTCTATTCTATTCTATGTAGTACGTACTAACGCGACATATAGTCACCCTGCATGTCCACTGAACTATGAGGCGATAGTAGTATTAATATTATACGGAATATCACGATATTCAAACTAACCACATTATAAAACTTGATTATTGATAAGAATCGTTATGCAAATGTTAGTTTTATATTAAATCTGGATCTTATTTTTTATGATATCAGACAAAATTCCAAAGATAAACTAATAGAGCTTTTTTTAATATATCAGAACTTAGTAATAATACAAGAATAACATCTATGATACCTGAATGTTAATTTTTTTTTCGAAAATGATTTAGTAATAAACGCACTAGAATAAATATTGTGGTAGGATTGATTTTGCTGACGTAACGAAATATGTGGTTGAAAAGTGTGGGTTCAAGCCCCAACATTGAGTTTGAGCTGCCCGTGATGAAACCATAGCATGGCAGTAGGGTATTTTATAGTACTCGGCTGGCTAGCTACCACCCTCAAGCTGAAATCTGCCGCCAAGCATCTAACGCTGTATTCCGACAGCCTCACTTAATAGCCAACTTAATTCCAGACTAGGTGCCTTTTACCATCTTCGACCACACCGTCAACATCAACTGAGCTGTGGTCAAAAACGTAGCTTGTCAAAGAAAAAAATACTTAACAAATGTTATGTTATAAATTTTGTAGAGATTTTATTAAGCAAGAAATTAAATTCTAAAGTAATTTTGTAAGGATAAATAAAGAAATAATAAAATCTATAGTCAAACCGTCCTGCCCTAGCATACACTATCAGACAAAATGTCTACTATCAAAGATACGAGAAACAGGATATGCGATACTAGGCATGTTTGCAATTTTACGCATGACAAGTATAATTAATTGAATTTCTTTGTCCCAAATTTATGGCAGAATAGCATGGCGCCGCTTTATACGTCACTAGCGGAAGCCTCGCGGTTTTACCCGCGTAGTTCCCGTTCCCATGGGAATACAGGGATAAACAGTAAGCCTATGCCACCCAGAAATAGTGTAGCATCCGAACGGTGAAAGAATTTTTGAAATCGGTCTAGTGGTTTTGGAGCCTATTCAATACAAACTAACAAACAAACAAACAAATCTTTCCTCTTTATAATAGTATAGATAGATAGATAAGTGGGTAGCTACAGAACACAAATTTTTAAAATGCAATTTAAGAAAACACTGTATCTCTCGAGTTTCCCTATACTAATCTTCAATACTTCACATAATAGAAAAAAAAATAACATTCCTACAATTTCAGCCGTGATTTAGATTTTATATTAGATATTCCCCAAAAATTCAAACAAAATTATTCGCAAGATTGATGTAGCTAGAGGCTTTTAGAGTTTTTTTCTTCGAAGCACCCAAACCAAGCTCAAGGGTTAATAATGATGGACCCTTGAGGTACCGCGTAATGCCTCCTAACCCTGAAAAAGTGGGTGATATATTTCACCTGTTCACAGAATATGAAATAGACAGAAACGTAACTGCATTTCTAGGAAATCGGTGCTGAAATGATCTGAGAGAGACTTATAGAAGCGTTGGATAAATGATAGCGCTTAAAAAATCTACTAATTTAGTAAGGGAGGTTAAAAAAGAAGTTTTTTAACCTCGTTTGAAGCTAAATATACATAACTTAGCAAAATACAAAAGTAAATGTGGGGCGTACATATGGAACCCAGAACCCTAAGAAGGTTGCCGTAGCTTATAATATAAATAGTTTTTTTTTTTATTATTGCAACTTGGCTTGCAATTCACCACCAACTTGCCTGTTAAGTAAAAATGCAGTCTACGGTGGAACACGCTTGCCTGGAGGAAACTGATTCACTCGTGACTTGAAAGCACCCAGATTGTATGTAACAAGGAACACTCACTCGGGCAGTAAATTTCATTGTTTAACGGTTTGTATAATGATAGTGGAATCTAACCGTTTACTTTGAGTTTTTAATATTTATCCTACTTTTTTAACATGCCCATCTGTTTTCTCCAATAATCTGTGAGTGCTACTCACTCACCACACTTTTGTGTTTTGTTAAACCACTTAGCGTGAATGCTTCCGTGGAACGGAATATTTTTGGTATGAAATTGTTTCCAACACGTAAAGAAAATTAACAACCAAAACCTTTAGGAATTAATATTTCTCGCTACGGTGCTTGATAAACATCAAAGACCACAGGAAACTCATTACTAAATTATATTATTTGAAATATCCATTTAATTTTTCTCGAAGCATGCTTGTTACAAATACTGACGTATTTTGTTTGAAAATGTTTTCATGATTAATTTTATACTCAAGTTAGTTCGAGCTTCATGCTTACAGAATACAAAGCCATTTTTTGCGAGATAAATTTATTCAGAGGGTGTGCGCCAAGCCGAGATCTAGGTATGCCTCTCGCTAACTTACGTTGCAGCATCTCTCACAAAAGTTCACTCCTGAAAAGTTTTTCTAGACAATGAAAGGAATGAAAAAGCTTAGTTACTACTGTTGGTTTTTCATTGAATAATCATTTAAATATTATAAAAGTGATAAGTAGTTTATTCTTTAGTTCGACGGATTAGGATGAAATTTGAAAAGCTCTCATATGTTACTTTATATCGCGAGAAAACACGGGTGACGGGTGGGGCTTAGTTAGTGTAGTTATTTTAAAATACGCTTCAACATGACTCTGATTTACAAAGTATGTTCCACATTTTAAAACGTTGCTTAAAGTAAATTGATGCTCAAAATGCTAGTCATCTTTTTGCTGACATAGAATGTCACGCATAATGCGTTTTTCTAGCGATGATAACTTAGCATGGTTAGTTTACACACCGAAGAACGTGGGTTCAAATTCCAATAATGAGCTTGAGCTGCCGGTGAAGGAAAACATCGTGAGAAAACCAAAGCATGTTGGTAGGATACTTTCTAGTAGGTACTCGACTGTCTAACTACCACCCTCGAGTTGAAAGTCTTGAAAGTCTATTGCCAAGCACCTAATAGTGTGTTCCGACAGCCTCACTTGAGAACCAACTCTACTCCAGGCAAGGTGTGCTTACCATCTTCGACCACACCGTCACATAACATCATGTTAGTTGTCGTCAAACACCTAGTCTGTCAAAAACAGTCAGGCCGCTTTAAGCATAGTTTTATAATTAATAATAGTTTGTCAACGCTCGGATTTTTTTTAAAAAGGATTGCGTTTGACTGGCAACTCGCGTGATGTTAAGCGTATCGGTCCACGATGGAGCACGCTTTTGTAGGAAAAACAGATTCACTCGATTTAAAGACACCCAGATTTTAATCGATAAGGGAATAAATACTTATTCGGGCAGCAAAATTTCATTATATAGCAGCATAGTCTACCTACCTTTTTTATATAATTATATTTATATCGTAAACTTAAAATTAGATATTAAAATAAATTACTAAATAAATAAAAAGGTAATACACTCTTAAAAGGTTTATATTCTTTTATTCACAATAAAAATCACGTTGACATTTAAAATTATTGTTTATAGTCATGATTATTTACATAAATACCTATCACATTATTGATACAACATTCTAGCTATATATTCTAGGAGAATACATTTTAAATCTGCTACCGGGTCGCGAGTCGTAGGTTTAGACTTTAGACTTTACGGGTTCCAGCCCCTGCATTGCGATGGACCTGCCACCATCGAATTCCACCACTGCACGACAATGCCATTGATAAATGATTTGAAGCTTTCGTCTTAAGGTGGTTCGATTTCCATACAAATAAATTTTTGCCATATAAGGACAAATGGAGCAAAATTTTACAGTGAAATCACAGCTACTGGCATTTATTTTGGTCTTTATTTGCGGTAAACCACAATTGCTTGAATAAAACAGTAGCTTATTAGCATAAAATCAAATTTATAAATGATTAAATAAATGGCAAAATTATTTGTACGGATATCTCACCACCTTAAAAGATATCTTAAAAAACGTTTGGTGTAGAATTGCGAAACTACAACAATGAGGTACAGGTCGCGTCATGTAAAAAGAACGCTGGTGGTCAAACATGTTTTTAATTATATTTAATGATAAAATCTATCTAATATATTTTTCAATGTACCTACCAATAACTAATAGTCATATTCCTCCAGCGTTCTTTTTACGTGACGCGGACTATACTATAGGTAATAACAGAATGTACTTTTTGTTTGTAAAAGTGATGAGACAAACTAGGCGCTCTCCTGGAGGTAAGAGATAACTCCTGTCCATGACCGTTGCAGCGTTACACAGAACTTTGAATAGTAAAACAAGTCCAGGGAATCGCTGTTTTGGCGCTAATGACTTTAAGACTTTCGATGGTTAGTCTCAACAGCCCAGTAATTTCGCTAGCTGCAGTACCCTTCAAACCGTAATACTACATACTATTGCTTGGCGGCAGAATATGTGATACAACTGTATTTTAAAAATTGCGAGTGTTTTTAAATGGACGACGCCTTTTGTAAAATGCTTATTCATACATAGCCTGCGACATATATAGGTATGTTATATACGTTATAATGATTCGATATAACTAACTAAAATTAAGATATACTAACACGACAACCTGCATTATGGACGAAAATATTTCAATTTTTTTCATTACCGTAGATCTATTTATTGTAAAAAAGCACAATTTTTCGTTCTACATTTAAATTATTATTTATATACTTTTAAGAAGTTTTGGTAGAAACGCGCAAAAATTACTTCATTACATTGCATTTTTCATTTTTAAATTGTTTATTATTAAACAAACTGTAAAGTTACAAAAAACTATTAACAGGCTATGGAAACAATAATCACTACATAGTATAAAACAAAGTCGCTATTTTTGTCCGTCTGTTTGTATGTATGCTTAAATCTTTAAAATTACGCAACGGATTTTGATGCGGTTTTTTGTAATAGGTAGAGTGATTCAAGAGGAAGGTTTTTATGTATAATAACATCTATTAAATAATGGAGAAATACTGTTATTTTCAGGGTTTCTAATGTGGTGTCGTAAATTCTTACATTTCTTGCCGCTTACATTGCGTACGCAGGCTTAACCTTACAGGATTTATAAAAATAATGTACTAAGTATTGTACACCTTGAAAAGGTCTACAGAAAAGTCCGCGATGGTATATGTCTATCTCTTATCGATATCCCACAAAACCATTTTTTGTCATTTACTTTTTACGGCAAATAATAGCTAATTTTCGAAGCGATTTTAAGCACTACAGCATTATTCCTTATTTAATTAAATACCATAAATAGATTGTTGATTTAACATAGATTTATATGGCCTTTTACAGCACATAATTTCTTTGAATATTTTCGAAGATATTACAGATTTAAAAATACATTGCGTACCTATCGGCCGGCAGCCGCCGACCGTAGCGCGACGCGACGCGTTCCTATAAATAGCGCGTCGGAGGCCGCACTTCTCGCTGTAATAATTTGAATTTGGAAGCGATTGGACGCGGTTTTCGGAGCTCTCTAGCAAGGATAATAACATTTTATATTAAAAACGTGCCTTTAAGCGCGACTACTTAATCCGTAATTTTAATTACGTTACGGTACGTTACGTTACGTTACGTTATGTTAATAATTGTATAATAGTAGTTTTAGTAGTGATTTTTTTCGAATTTTGCACCCGTGCGAAGCCGGGGCGGGTCGCTAGTCATAAATAAAGGCAGAAATATAGCCTATCACTCGGAGTATCATGAGGTAACAATCGATTATTATAACAAATCGATTGATATCTCATTTATGACAATCGGATGAGTAGTACCGGACCAACATTAAAACAAACAGACATAGAATGCACAAACGGCACAGATATAGTTATTTGGATAGAATGTATCTTTTTGTGCCGTTTGGGGTTGAAACTTTAGGTCCGTGGGGGCCGGCCGCTCTCGAACTATATCGGGGCCTGGCCAAACGTTTAGAGGAGGCTCCAGGTGACCAGAATGCTGGTACTTTGGTCAAAAGCTCTGCATTGCCATCCAGCGTGGCAATGCTGCCAGCATTCTGGCCGCATACCCCTCCTCTGACGGACTTTTAGGTTAAGTTTTTTGTATAAATTTGTAAATTAAACAAAATAAAATATCGTAAATTATTACTATAATTTACGATATTTTATTTTGTTTAATAAATATATATTTATAGAATGCATGTAACTATTCAAAACTTATTTAACTTGATGTTTCATCAAACGCTTAAAAATATTGAAATACGTAAAACTGGCAATATGCGAAAATTGCGATGCAAAATAGAAAGAAAATTCCCTTTAAGTTAATTATGAGCTTGTGTTTAATTTGTAGAAGTATTCTATTGGCCACGTTAGTAAACAAGGCAGGCAACACGCTGTTAACGCATAAAACGCTGGCACGTAGTCCTCGTACACATCTTTTAATAACCCTGAAACAAAAGAAAATTAAGGCTACAGACTTATAAATACTAACGCGTTTTTTTGACAAAGTTATCAAATTTGTGAATCAGCTTATGCTGATTAGAACTAAGATACAAGAGAATTTATGAGTTTTTTGGCGGAACGAAGCAAAATCGTGGCGCCACGTTACATTATTATTTTCCAATTCTTATATTTTTTCGAGTGTTTATCTATAAAAATAGTGATGTTTTATTAATGAAGTGTCAAATTTCATTCGCGAGTGTGGGAAAGTAATATAATGTTGTATCACATGATTTTTCATGTTGCTTTCAAAATTCCTTTGAAGTTTGATATAAAGTCGCCACTGCTTTACTAGGGCATGATCAGGCTTGACCTCGACTTACTTTGTGTGACTGACTGTGACTTAGCCTTTTTATTAGATTCATTAAAAAAATATCAAAACACTTGACACTGGCAAACGCGCAAAGAGCTACGCCAAAACCAAAGAATAATTAACAAGTTTAAAAATTGATTCAAGTTGCAATAATTTTAATCATATAACGTCAACATCAACATCAAGTAAATAAAAAATAATTATTAACGAAGCTACGATAGCTGCGAGACCGTCTGACTACTGATCTGAAGGTCCTAGGTTCGAATCCACGCACTTCTGTTTTTATTAAGTTATTTTCGTATTATCTCTAATTTCAATGTGTTTTCGATTCCTATTTAGGACAAAACATTTATGTTTCGAGGATACATTTTTGTGTCTGGGTTTTTTTATTATGAATTGTTAAGTATTTACAAAGTATATAAAAAAAAATCAGCTATATGGTTTCCTTAGTACATGCTTTGCTCAGTTTGGGGCTAGATGGCGTCGTGTGAAAAAATCATACGATATTTATTCATTAAATATTATATTTTTATGTTACAACTATTTTAGGCCGCAAAGAAATATTTAAGCATTTTCTTTCATACAGGTCAGAAGCTTTGCATATTATGTGGACACGTTCCTCTTTCAAATTACATTTTCAAACGTATACCTTTTTGAAGCACGTGTTAAAATTGGGGTTTCTTTCACTTCACACGACAAGGAAAACGGTAAAACAAGAACGACCTCGCGAAAAACTCGAGACCTTTGACAAAAGATCCCAGAATGCTTGCGGAAGCTCGTACATCATATAGATCGTATTCCAGCTCAATAAAAACGGTTCTAATTTGTCATTGTGCTCTGTCGGTTCAGTTTCTCGTTTATCAGCACTGGCGGAGTCACGTCAACTTGTGACGTAATGTATTGTTGTAATAAAAGTTTTGTGAGAGAAATGTGAGCCTGCCAGCTTTAGGGCGGTTCTGGAAATAACAATTTTAGGTATTACAACTTCCGCACCGATATACACAGAAAGAGCCCCGAAGAAAATGACGCTAATATGAGACTTAGTGATATTTGTTTACGGAATAAGAAATAATATAAGTATCGCTTTTTCGTGGTTGAGAAACCTTATCAGAGAGGCTAGCATATCAATTTCCGAATTTTGTGTACTACGTAGTTCCTACATAAGAAAATAATAGAATTTATGCAAGTGAGATAATAGTAGCGGGATTAAATGTATATTAGTTTTTTCAAACGTTTTACTAATGTGTCCATGCTTTTCTTAAATTAATACGTGGAGTCACATTCTTAATTAGAATGGTTAATTCTTTGACATACTCTCTTTGTTGTCTCTATTTGTAGTTATTTTTGTTTTTTTGTTCTAGTTTACATAATTAAAATTATTTTCTTTCTTCCTTTCTTTCTTCTATATTTCCTTGTACGAGATGAATGATATACAGCTAAGCTAAAGGAAGGCTTCAGAATTCTATTATGGTAAGTATGTTTACAGGGTAGGACTGAACAAAACAAAGACTTGTCATAGAACTCATAATTACTGATACAATACAATGCAAAAAATAAGGTTGACCATAAGGTTAATGAACGAGAGTCGTTTGTTTACCTGTTTAAGGTACTGCATTTAGTAAAATTACAAGACTATTGAGACTGTCATGGACATGGGCTGATCATTGACAGTTCAGATCTATTGCTGTGAGGCAAGCGTTTCATTCTTTCGTCATTATTTTTACATATAAAAATCTTCTATCGTCAACTGTTCTTTTTTTCGCGTGGTGGTACTTTCTCGTACAACCTCAACCTGGCTAGCTATCTCAGGTTGATAACCTTAGAGTGGGCGAGTTATTAGCATTTTGCCGCTCTCGTTGAAAATCTGTCCACAATCACTTAACGGTGTGCCCCGGCAGGCTAACCCTGATAGTCAGTTATATTTCAGGCTAGGTGTACTTACCACCCTCGACCAAACAGTCACATAACATCAGGTAAACCGCGGTCCAAAACCTAGCATGTCAACCATAAAAAACATCAATTCATTGCGAATATAAAAAAAATTAAGACAATAATTAAGTATTTGCTTAAAGTCCTTTAAGTACCGTTCGAAAACTTTACTATAATTTACAGATTGCAAGTCTGCCAAATTTATAGAACTTATGCATTTTTTTTTAATAATAAGCAATGTCGCCCTCTGACACCATAGGGCAATGAACTCGGGAAATGTAAAAAAGATTTGACGGTTCTGGCACACGAAAGACACAAGTGGAAGAAATTAGGAAAGCAGTCAAACGATTCTAAATTAAAAGGTGATACTAAATTTAAATTAAAAAAATTAATATTAATGAAAGGGTAAACTATACATATTTTTATTTTGACATTTTGTTTTATACTCATTGACGTAAATATAATCAGTGTTTTTTAAACTTTTTAATGATATTACGGAATTTGACTTCTAACATTAATGTTGTCAATAAAATATTTGTATTTTAAAAACTTTGTGGATATAACTAGTAATATGATAGTTATGATTGTGAATTGAAACCAACTCTCCAGTGATAATAATTATTGTTACCATTCAATTTGGTTCACAAACTGAACCTTATTATCAAACACTCGTGCCAGTTCAAATAATCGCTGTGGCCAATCGGTTCCTATTTGTTTTTAATTTGTAAAAGTAGGGTAAAGCGTTTGAAAGTTATTCTGACTACATGATATCGTTGTTCTATTTAAAACCAATTCTGTTGCTTGTTATTCATTATAACAATGAGATAATGATTATGTATTGAAGTTCTTACTCAAATAAAATACTCTCGATCAGTTTTGTTTTTATAAACTGTCCCACTGTTGAGAGCGCGTTTTTTTATTATGAGAATGGTATGAACCTCCACAATACTGGCCACACTAATAATACTGGTAATACTTGGCATCATCATCATCATCATCAGCCCTTCGCTGTCCACTGCTGGACGTAGGCCTCTCCCAATGCACGCCACTGAGCTCGGTCGACAGCTTTTTGCGTCCATTGTTTTCCCGCCGCTTTACGCAGGTCGTCACACCACCTGGCCGCAGGGTGCCCTACACTACGCTTGCCTGTACGCGGTCTCCACTCAAGAACTCGTCTACCCCATCGGTTATCGGTTCTTCGAGAAATGTGGCCGGCCCACTGCCACTTCAGCTTACTGATTCTTTGAGCTATGTCGGTGACTTTAGTTTTATGTCGGATTACTTCGTTACGAATTTTATCACGCAAAGAAACTCCGAGCATAGCTCTCTCCATAGCTCGCTGAGCGACTTTGAGTTTGTGGACCAGGTTCACTGTAAGCGTCCACGTAAAACTTAGTCCGCGTAATACTTGGTAGACTTCACTCATTTTCGAAAACATAAGGTAAGAAATTTTCTCACGGATACCCAGCGGCCATCCTACTATCCTACTAAATCCTATCCTACTTCCTACTTAATATTATAAATGCTAAACTTTGTGAGTATGTTTGTTACTCTTTCACGCAAACACTACTGAACGGATATGGATGAAATTTGGTATGGAGGTAGCTGAAACTCTGGATTAACACAGGCTACTTTTTATCCCGAAAAGATGTAGCGGGTAACACCGCGAGGCTAGTAGTATTTGTAAATGTGAAAGTTCGTATGTTTAGATGTTTGTTACTAAATCACGCAAAATCGGCTCAACGGATTTATAACATAGTTTATTACCTGGATTACCATATAGGATACTTTTTATATCAGTAAAGTCTTAGATACCGGTGGGATTGTCAAAACACAAACTATTGAACGGAATTACTTGAAATTTCGGTATCGATGCGTCTTATGGAAAATTGTTCAGGAACAAAAGGTATCCTTTATCTTAATAACCAAATAATAAAATAATGCAAGTTTCATGGCTATTGCTTATTGTTACTCACACATGTTTCAGTTCTCTATGACACTAATTCTAAAGTTGACGCGGACGAAGTTACAGGCGTCTGGCTTGAAATTTGAACTCAAGACCTCCAGATATATACTAGTAAATTACTCCATTAAAGTACGTACCAACAATTGGAGAGCAACTGACGTTGACGAATCCAGCTGCTAACATGAACACGGCATAAGCACCGGGAAAATGTTCATGAGTGACGTGATTAGAGATAACCAGAGGACTTGAGACATGAAGCCATGCTCGAAGCACTCCCAGCACTCCCGTCACTATAGCCACATGAATAAAATCATGGATCTGTAGAATAACTGCAAATAAAATAAAATTGCATTAATAAGCCTTAATAACCTTTTTTTCTTCAATGCTTCAATGGCTTTGTTACTTCAAAGTAGCTTTAACGTCTAAGTTATCGTACTTGTTGACTACAGTGATATAAATATCTACAGTAATAACTCCATCCCGTGGGGGTTTTGGATAAAAATAAGTCTTAGTTAATCCAGAGTACTTACAAGCCATCTGCTTTGCAAATTTCATCCAAATCTAATACCTTTTTTAATTCGATGTAGGTTTTTGTTTGGCAACTGTTTGTAGAATAACATTGTTATAGCATGAAGAAGTAACACACATACAAACTGACAAACTTTCCCATTCATAATATTATTGTGCTATTTACAGCAGTTATTTTGAGAAATTAGCTCACAGTATCCAAAACTTGTGAAAAAAAATTCAAATCGAGTGTCAACATTATGGCAATGAACTTACACAAAAAAAAAAAAAAAATTGTACTGCGTTCATGAATAACATAATTTTATATAACGATATGGAAAAGTAAATTAAACACATATAATTATTTATAATTGATACGTATTTAAATTATAAATAGAAGAAGTGATCCCTATTCAATTCAAAAGTTATTTATGGATCATCTGTTATAAGCTTGTGATCTTCATAATGAAAACGCACCTTAAGGTAAACATGGAGTACTGTATCCGAATTTATGGAAACATTATGTTCGCGTTCGGATACACAATTTAAAAAAAAAACTATAATTTTGTTTTAATCTATATCTATATATCTTATAAGTTTCCTTACAAATTATATAGGTATCTACCATTCTTTATCTAAATACACGATAACAGGAGTTGGTGACAATTTAATGGCAACATATTCAATGATATGCCGATCTTAAAGGCACTTGATAAGATAAGATAAATAAAATAGCACGATAATTTACCTATTCTAAAGACGAATGTCAATAACGTCGCTCCATAGAACAATAATCTAGTGTTGACATCTGTAATACAGCTGATTACAGCCAGTGCACAACGACCTGCCACATCAGCGCCTGCGCATAATGATATACACATTGCGACTTCATTCTGTAAACAATGTATTTTTATCTGCCAGCGTCTGTTGACATGAACCAGATAGCTATAGTTATAATTCTATTTTGATAACATCAGTTACAACTCTATTAAATAATAAAAACCGGCCAACGTGTGTTGTGTGGGAGCTCCCTTAAGTATTTATTTTAATCTGTTTTAAAGTACATGTTTTTATAGCGGCAACAGGAATACATAATCTGTGAAAATTTCAAGTGTCTAACTATCACGGTTCATGAGATACAGCCTGATGACAGACGGACAGACACACGGACAGCGGAGACTTAGTAATAGGGTCCCGTTTTACCCTTTGGATACGGAACTCTAAAATATACATTAAATTATAATAAAAAAATGACAATTATAAAAATAAATTTAAAGTTAAAAATTATGCGAATTTCAACATGTCATAGAACCAATAGAATGCCTGCTCGATAAACCAAGTCTTTTATTTCCGTTTATAGGATTTTCTAGAACGCTTCAAATATCCTGCGGCAGCCTGTTGTATATGGCCGACGCCGTCATATGCACTAATTTAGAGAAATGTGTTGAGGAAACACCGCTCGATGCAAAACTAAAATCAGTTGTCTGTTTTGATAATCAAAGGTAGATTCATCACAAAATTACAACGTACAACACGACAACAACAACAACATTGACAACTTTATACGTTCACTTGGTAGTAGAGTTTCTTAGCAGGAGGTTGTCTAGGTAGGTACCACAGCAGTACTAGATATTCTGCCGCCAACCAGTTGTGGGCAAAGATTACTGTGTTCTGGTTTGAAAAGTACTGCAGCCAACAAAATTACAGGGCTGTTGAGACTAAACATGGAAAGTCTCAAAGTAATAAGCGCTAAAGCAGCAATGCCCTGGACTTTGCTACTCAAAGTTATCGCTGCAATGGTCATAGATTTGCGTTATCTTTTACCATCAGGAGAGCATCTCTTTATACATTATACATAATAAGAACATAAATTTTAATATGCGGATAAGGAAAATTTACTAACCGTACTAAAACCGTATTGAAACAAAAGCATGGGTTGAAGTATGAAGAAAGTGAGGTCGGAGAAGTTAACAAAACTTTGACCAATGCAAATATTACGAAATACAGGATCCTTTAAAACTTTCAGGTTCAAAATTTCCAACAACTTTTGTCTGCAATGGAAAAACACATATATGGGTAGGTACAAGGTACTCTAGAATAAAGTAAATAAGCAAATCATTTTGATAAAGAAGTTAAACTAGCCCAATTAAAATCACATTAAATCATTTGCTAAAAATATTACAAGATCAGTTTCACAACAGTTTGTTTACTAACTTTAAATTTTCCGTTGTCGTATTTGTAACTGTTTTGTTATGAACGTCGTCGTTCGTTTTTTTACATAACAAATCTTCATTTTCAGTTTTGTTTTTATCGCTCTCTACGTCATCTGTAACTGTTAAAAAGAATATAACTTCAACAATTGCGTCTTCAAAGACGCATTCGTTGAATATTAATAAGATCAAAAAATACTTGCTGTTCGTACAGTTCGTACTGTCGCATGTTTCTTAATATTGTCCGTTTTCATTACAAGCATTCCAGGAAATGTGTGGAGTGATATTCCGGAAATTATTAGGAGCGTGCCTCTGAAGCCGTAGTGGAATATAATTTGCTTGATAAGCTGCGGATACCACATCAGAACAAATCCTTGCACAGCTTTAATAATACTCATCACTGTTGTCCGTTTCTTCACGTAGTATTGATTTATGGCCGAATAACTTACAGGAACCATCATGCCAAAACCTATCCCTTGTAATATACCGAATGTCAAAGGCAATTGGTTTGTATTCGAAATTGCAACAGTTGTTAATGACCCTAAAGAAAATGTTGCCGCTCCTATAATTCCTCCAAGCCTTAATGATATTAATTTAGTCATCATGTTGAGTAGTATTCCTGAAAATGTACAAAAAAATGTTTTAAATTAAAATAATGATGTTCTTACTATCGTTCTTATTGTAGTTTTTAATGTTAAGGCTAAAATTCAGTATTTAAAGAACAATTTTATGCTTTTTGTGATGATTTTCATCAATTTACTACTCTCGATTGTATCTAATCTCTATAAATCCACATCAGATAGGATTATTGTTGACAGCCCTGTTGGCTCATTGGTAGCATATCTGCCTTAAGAGCTGAATGGCGTGGGTTCGATTCCCGATCAGAACAAACATTTTGTGTATCAACAAATGTTTGTTCTGTGTCTGGGTGTTCTGTATGTATTATAAGTATGAATTTACAAAAAAAAGGTACATATGTATTCTATCCGTTATCTGACTACCATCACACAAGCTCTGCTTAGTTTGGGGTCAGATGACGCTGTGTGTAATGTCCTACAATATTTATGATTATGACTGTCATACGTTTTTATTGACTAGGTAATTTTTTTCAGTCCTATTAATTATATTTATATACAGGGATGTCATAGGTTATGCAGAATTCATATCTGATGACCCACTTTAATTTATATGTCATTATTTTATCTAGCGCATGTAAAACGTAAGCCAGAGTACAATTGAGCCTATTATATAAAATTATCTAATTAAAACTAACCTCCTGTAGCTAACATTATAGCAAATACTCCATGAGCAGTTGTCAGAGATTTGACCGTTGAATTTGTATCAATGATGAAGTCTTTGTATATCAGCCCAAATGAATTGACATGGCCAATACCAGCAATCTGAAATAAACGCAAAGAACTATAAAACTAATAGTTAACAATCCTAACTACCTGCATAAAGATGTGCAAAATAATTAGGTAAGTACGTAAAGAGAAAACAAGCTTCTGACAACTTTAATAAAGCATTTGTATTAAAGCGGGAACAAGTATCATAATGCTAAAGCACTAGTTTATTTATTTTGTATATTGTGGTCAGATAAATATGTATAGTTAGAAAAGCATTAAAAAAAACTCACAACGTTTAAAAAATAATTGACACCTATCTAAAATCATGCACCAATCGATCACCCATAACTGAAAACTGCATCAAAATCGGACAAGTAATTTTGGAGAAAAATGACAACAGGGATTTGCACAAAAACGGTTGGCTGCAGCGCCCCCTGGTGAGTTGTCACCGTAATACCTATCTAAAAACATGCACCAATCAAACCCGAACCCATAACTGAAAACTGCATCAAAATCGGACTAGTAGTTTTGGAGAAAAATGACAACATGTAATTGCAGAAACAAACATCCTCTCACCTCAAACGCATATACCGTCTCCGTTCCGTCGTGTGTAAAAATAAAATAAAAAAATAAATAAATATCGTAGGACTATACACACAGCGCCATCTGGCTCCAAACTAAGCAGAGCTTGTGTGATGGAAGTCAGATAACTGATAGAATACATAAATACTTTTTTTTTTTTTTGTAAATACATACTTATAATACATACAGTACACCCAGACACAGAACAAACATTTGTTTATTCACAAAATGTTTGCCCTGAGTGGGAATCGAACCCACGCCCTACAGCTCGCAAGGCAGATATACTACCAATGAGCCAACGGGGCTGTCAAAATGTATGCACATTTTATAATTTTTAATAGAATCTATCATCTACTGTCTAATTATCGTTTTGTTGACATTGAATATTGATTTACGTCGGAATGTTTTTTATTAATTCAGCTTAAAACCACTTAAGTTATGTCAGACAGGGTAATCAATCAAGAAGGTGTTTGTTGCTCAAATATGCAAAAAAATATAATGATATTATACAGTTTAAGTATTATTCATTTCTTCCGTATCGAAACGTCCTATATTGACTAGTATTGGAATGTATAGATAAATCTGGTAATAAAATTAGAATGAGTCAAGAATATACCACTTAGTAACGGTCATATCTTTTGGTCTACGAGCAGTGTAGTAATTATTTGATAAACATGCTATACGATGTTTAACAAGCTATTGCTTTGTTGAATGTTTTGTATTGTTTCAATAAAGTAAATATTACATTAATATATTTAATTAACAAAAGCTGTACTAAATCTACGACTGAAATTAATTTATTAATCAAAATAAAAAAAAACGTAAGTTAATACTATTTACAAAATTTATACAAAAAACTTAATCTTAAAGTCCGTCAGAGGGGGGATCACCTGAAACCTCCTCTAGACGTTTGAATATTTACAAAAAACTTAACACGTAATATTATATTTAGTGTACTTCGGTGTGATATACTGATTTGAATAGATAACATCGATATACCAAAACTAACCAAACATTAAAACCCTGTTTTAACACTAAATGGTTTTAATTTACGATCTGATTCAAGGTTAACTGTCAATTCTAAATGAACGTCAAGCCAAGGTTTTAAGTCAAACTACTTACGAAGGTGATGACGGTTCCAAAACACACAACATATCCCCAATTAAAGATGTTTTTTGTTTCCATGGTGCCTTTTTTGTTTTAAATTGATTTCCACTCGTAACGTTTATTTTAACACGAACTCTTCGAATGATATCTCGGCCAGGACTGTTGCGGATGTTCCCGATAAAGCAATAAGCCAATGCGTGTGCACATCGGTATTCAGATAAACGTTCTTTGTCCGTGCGTTTATTTACTTATGCGACACGACAAAAGACAACAAGAACGGTACTATCACAGGGCACTATTGTGAGGCAAAACGTATTACTAAACTGCTTGCGATGATCACGCCTATTCACTCTCACAGTTTTGCGTTTTCATTCAGTTTGCGTGTAACTAAATTTAGGACGTCGTTCACCTAAATAGTATTAACTGGTCAGTAGTGCGTGCTTCGGAATTTTTCGCACAATTTTGCTTTTATATCTTTTTTAATTTTTGAGAATTATACCGTGAGGTGTAAGTTGTTTGAATCTACATAACGCACGCATAATCAAATACTGACCGATTAGGAGTTAGGTCAAAAATGAGTTACGTATAGATGCAGGCTTCTTTTAATGCCATCTATGATATGAATTTGGAAAAACATCAAAATTGCGTCAATAGACCACCTTTACACAATATCGGTCTTTTTCATTTCTATGTGTTTCTCACACAGTCTTTGTTCAAACACCGACTGATGTCAGTTTGTGTCGGACACTGTGAAAGTGAAGTTGCTGTTGTTTAATTGAACCAAGACCGAATCCGAGTTGAGTGTATTTTCTACAAAAATAAATAGTTAGTTTTATAAGTTGATTTACTAATAAACAGACTAAAAACATATTGAGTCCTTGAAATAAAGAAATTAGTTTAAACAAGACAGACTTATAGTTGAATATGCCACCAATAATAAAGTGTACTTGCTTTAGTTTTAAAAGTAGACAGACTTAACTCAAGAAGTTCACTTTAAAACACAAAAAATTATTTATTATTATTTAATTTGAACAAAGTAAATCACACATAACTATTGATAAGTTTATAGACTACACGAAAATAAATTAATATATTTATTTACCTAATTAATTTTTATTATATTATAAAAAAACCCGACGAGGTCGTCATTGCACGGAGGTTTTTCGTGATTTCCGAAAAACTGACTTTTTTGAGTTAAGCCAGTATTTGATTATGCGTGCGATAATATGTATCAATATAATCGATTCCGAATCAGACCTGCTGGCCGCTGCAGGGTTCGGGTCTCTTTCTCTTCTGTTAGAGGGATAAGGCCACCGCGTTGGCCAAGTGTGGGTTGGCGGACTTCACACATCTTCGATAACTTTTTTCTAGACATGCAGGCTTCCTCACGATGTTTTCGTTCATCGTTTGAAGTCATCGGCAATACGCACGTCGCACAGAACTTGGAAACGACAGAAGTGCGCTTCCGACTTAGCTATCGAAACTTTAATTACAAAGAATACATTTAAAATATTATGTAATATTATGCGTATACGTATACGTATGTACTGTTAAAGTTGCCTAGAAGAGATCATTTTTAAAGGTAAGGCTTAAGGCGAAGTTGTTACACTAGTCTTGTCATATTAAGTGTATGTATATATGACAAGAATATGTATATTTTATATACATACATACAGTCCCAGCTTCATTTTGTAAATAATATATTATTATATATATTTATATATATACATATAAATATGTACAAAATGAAGCTGGGACTGATATATCATAGCATTGAATGCGTCCTATCTAAAGTATCAACTTGTTTGCTTTGTGGAATAATCTGTGGCTATTTTAGTTACAATCTCAGTTCTATATATATAATTAAATACCGTCTAGACATTGCATTTTAGTTATATAAGTCTGTAATTAATATCGCAACAACAAAGCTCAATGATTATATAAAACCTTGGTCTCTTTTTATTCCTAAAAGAATACCAATATACTAAATCATATACGAGTAACTACAAAGCATTTAAATATTTTAAATATACGCATGTTTTTTCGCGTGAGTTGTCTTCGAAAGTCACGTCATTTATGTTTGTGCATAAACTTGTAATTGAGAATTCGAGGTTTAGGTGTTTAGTATAAGCCAAAGTGTAGGCAATAAGATTCTTTGAAGTGTACTCTTCAGTTTTTTTCGAAAGCATTGTTACCAGCGCTGTCCATTACTCCAGGTACTTTCTAGTATTCGGCTGGCTAGCTACTAATCAAGTTGAAAATCTGTCGGCAATTACCTAACGGTTGTTTCCGGCAGCTTCACTTGAGAGTCAGTACTATTCCAGGATGTGCTTTACCATCTTCGACCACTCCGCCATTTAACATCAAAGGAAATGTGATTAAACACCTTGTCAACATAAAAAAACAAAAAATATAATCGGAAAAACTGTCATGAAAGTCATATCAAAAAACGCAAATTGTAAACTACAGGTAACAAATGTTTTACTTTTTATAAGTCCGCGTTTGATCACCAACTGGCCTGATGGTAAGCGACGATGTGGTCAAAGATGAAGCACGCAGACTTAGAAAATTCCTATTCACGCTGACCCTGACAAATATCTAGATTATATCTCTCAGGAAACAAGGAAGCCGGCAGCTTGTTCCATTCCTTGGCCGTACGGATTAGAAACGTAAAGCTAATGTTTATTAATGGATTTAAACAAAAAACTAGTTCTCTAATATTATTTCTGTACAACAGTAGGTATATGTACTTAGTAATTTAAATGTATTCTATTATGTATTAAGATTTAATTTAATTATTTGTCGATTAGTAATAAATATTACTTAACGGCTAGTATATACCTGGAACGACGACGACATCTCGACACCCTGAGAAGTTTCCCAGAGTGCCTAATGGAATAGAGTGTTTGTTACAAACTTCTACTACTACTGTTACTTTGATTGTGCGTAAATGCAACGTATATGAAAATCCTTCTTTAGTCGTATGGAAACTCATTTACACTCAGATGACTACTTTGGTTACGCTATGACACGGTGGTCTTGTTACTTTTATAAAAGATTTAAAATTAGTGTAACAGCAGTCGGCCTTATTATTAAGAGCTTTAAAGTTATCCACTAGGTAATAGATTGGTGGTGGTGGCGTTAACAGGTCATGGTCATCACGGTACGCACCATAGCAGCATCAGACGTCGCCGTCACGCAGCAATTTTGTTGCTATCGAAAACTACTAGCGAAATCACAATTCTATTGAGATCAACCTTCGAATATTTTTCGCCTTGTTACTTTTAAATAAAATACTAAAGTATATCCAATATATATAGTATCCAATGCTATAGCATTAGACCCCAAACTCAGCAAGGGCGGTCTCTCGATGGCCCTGTTTAAGACATGCCTGCTTGTAATTTTCGCGCGTTTGCAGTCACATATATAAGCGGAAAGATTTGATAAATAAATAAAATAAATATCGTAGGACTATACACACAGCGCCATCTGACCCCAAACTAAGCAGAGCTTGTGCTATGGAAATCAGATAACTGATAGAATACATAAATACTTTTTTTTTTGTAAATACATACTTATAATACATACAGTACACCCAGACACAGAACAAACATCGATGTTAGTCACACAAATGTTAGTCCTGAGTGGGAATCGAACCCACGCCCTTCAGCTCTCGAAGCAGACATGCTACCAATGAACCAACAGGGCTGTCAAATGGATGTCAGATGGTTTGTTTGTTCGTATTGAATAGACTCCGAAACGACTGAATCAATTTCAAAAATTCTTTCACCGTTGGGAAGCTACACTATCCCCGAGTGACATAGGCATACTTTTTATCCCTGTATTGTAGTGTGTATTGTTGTTTCGGGAACAGAAACTACGCGGGTAAAACCGCGAGGCGTTTACAAGTATTATGTAAATATACATAACATAATTATATTCTACTATACGTAGAACTATCTGTAATCGTCATCATCATCAGTACACTTTAGTCCACAGCTCTCTTAATGGACATCATTTAGCCTTTTTTTTTGTTTTCAATCACTGCTTACAGCTTTACATACGAGTTTATACTATATTCCACCGACTCTAGGTATTATGATTTGCCGATTTATGGTCTTTACTGCACACGTTTACCTCAACGGTTATCAGATCTACTATAGATATGATCGGCCCACAGCTATTTTAGTTCAGATATGACGTATTTAGAGGTGCAATAATGATATTCTGTCGCCTAGCAGCAATGTGTAAACAGTTTGAAAAGTACTGTAACAAGCAAAATTACAGGAATATTAAGTCTGAAACTCTAAACTAGTAGTATCTCTAAACTATCGAATGTCTTTACTACCTAAGTAACGATGCCCTGGACTTTGTTTTGTTACTCATGTTTGTGGTTACTGCGATGGTCACGGACGATGGTATCATCAGGAGAGCGTTTTGTTCGTCACATTACTTTTACAAACAAAAAGTGTGGGTTACAAATGTTTGAAAAGGCTTGCAATCGTTTTAGAAGGGATTTAAAACCATCTTTTGTAGAACAGTTTATTTACTTTATCGGAAACAGATGTCTTTTTTATTTCTCTTTTGAATACTTACTAACTAATCATTTGTAGGGCTGTCTTTGGAATTGTTTATTTGTATCCTCAATGAATGATAAAGAACAGTTGAATGAAGGTGAAAGAAAGAGAATCAAGTTTGAAGTTAAAGATGCTTAAGATGCTTTATTTCTTCAAAATCAGCTCTATAAATCCTTAGCTTAAACTAAAAGTAGTTCAAAATAAATACACGTTTTCTAACTACATTAAGGTCGTATTTCCAGTATGAAACTAGGAATATTCGCCAATAGAAACTTCTGGAGCGTGGCCAAGAAAACTGTTGAAACTTAAAAAACTCTGCTCTCTTTATTTTTTTGAGGCTTTTTTTACATCATTTTGGTCTTGTTAGGTAATATACTAATAATAATATGTATATAAAATAGCATAAGCAAATTTAGTAACTTTCACTAAATAAAGACAAATTTATACAGTGTTCAAAATCGTGATGAAATAATGAGCTGATACATTTCGAGAGTAAATGGAATCTTTAAGACTACACATTAAATGTATACATTTATTTATCTTCTTAATTTTAGGATCAGCTTATTGTAAAAGTTGTTCAAAGTGTTGAGAGGCGATCTCCTTTCGGCGTATTACTACCGATACGTGCTACCCCGTTTAAAAAGCTAATAGTTACATTCACGTATAATATTTTTTAGCTAAAGAACCATTAATTACAATTCTCGTACTTACATCGAATAGTTACATGTACTTATAAAAATATAGGTGTAAAAATAAGAGTCCAATTAACCTTCATCCTTTTTGAAGCAGGTTAAATACTCCTTTTACAATAAACTTCTAATATCACAGATTAAGGCAGCTCCAATGTCGTCATAGAGCGACCAATTTACTATACTATTACGTAAAAAAGTATTATGCGTCTAAACTCTTTTTCTTGTTCTTCATAAACTTGATGATAGCTTCTATTGTCCAGGGCACAACGCAGACCATATTGCATACCGCCAGCATGCTGAAAGCTATGCCATAACTTCCGGTGATATCTCGAACGAAGCCTGTAAAAAGGATAGGGCGTTTCAAAAATTGCATTAATACAATAATGATAACTATGCTCATATTGTCATCCCAAAGGACTGGAATCTCGTGAAGACTGAGAACAATAAACTCAGTACCTTGACTTAGCTGACGCAAAAATAATCGCTGTGGGTTGCTATGTTGACTCTACAATCATTGATCATAGTCATCACGTTTAACGTCATATGGTGAATCTCGACGAACATCTTGAAAGACTCTCCTTTGGCGGTTAGCTCAAAGATCAGATTCAAAAGGCGTTTTTTTTAAATAATAAAATATGTAAATACCCAGAGCTAAGACAGTATGACATCTTTTGGTTGGTTCAGTAACAGGGTTAAGATGCAACAAACACGTCAAGTAATAGACAAACTTTCACATCCTACCACCCTATCCTTCCCTACTAATATTATAAATGTTAAAGTATGTGAGGTTTGCGTGAAAGAGTAACAAACATCCATGCAATGTTTGTTACTCTTTTATGCAAAAACTACAAAACGGATTTAGATGAAATTTGGCACATATAGTTTATGACTTGGATTAATATATGGAGTGCTTTTTATACTGCAAACTGAGCACACTTTTTGTTAGACTCCGCGCGGATGAAGTCGCTGGTAACAGCTAGTTTATAATATTACAGTGATTTTACATTTTCTGTACATAAATAAAAGTCAAACAGGTCCAAAAAGATGACTTTATCAAACGCAAGCCTATTAAAAAAACATTTTTACACGTAGAAACTAAAAATTTGAATGTGTAACAAGAAAAACATCGTGGGAAAACCATAGCATCCTTAAATGCTCATCTGACTAGCTACAACTCAAGCAGTGCGTTTCGGTAGCATTACTTAAGAACCAATTCCTATTCTAGGTTTGGTGTGTTTATCATCTATCACCACAACACCTCTTAACATTAGGTGAGTTGTGGTCAGACACTTAGCCTGTCAACGATAACAAACTAAAGGTATCAAAGATACTTTTTAATTTTACATCAGTGAGATATTTGTACGTATCGTATATCTTAGTTAGGGGTCAGATGGCGCTGTGTGTAATGTCCAACGTTATTTATTTATTTATTTATTTTATTTATCTATAGATCATTTAACATGAACATATATATTTATTATATTCCGGTTAAAATATTTTGACAGGTATTCAAATTTTATACACGCTCGTTTTTCAATGTCAATGCAATAAGTTCAACGGACTTCAAAAACTCAATAATATAGTTTTGTAGACAAAATTATTGGTGAAACTTGGCATAATTTTGATCGCACATATTTTAAAAAGGAAGGTATGTGAGTGTATTTCTTACTTCTTTACGCTGTAACGACTGGACCAATTTTGATGAAATTTGGTATGAAAGTACCTGACACCCTGGATTAACACATACGATTTACCCAAAAAGATATTGTGTTCAGGTGGGAACAGCGACTAACACCGAGTGGCGCAGCTAGTATGGATATAAGTTTACAAAAATTAAACTAAAAATAAACACATGATTATGGACACTTAAATCAAACTAAGACATATAATTTCATATTTAGTTAAAGATCCGACACAAAATTATGACTTAAGCGACCTCGAAGAAGGTTATTCAAATTCAATCAAGTTTATAAATAGATACGTGTATAGTTTTTAGAACTTTTATAGTAATATTATTTCTCGGAATGGATATCGGTAATGAAAGTAAGGACTAATTTCATAGCAGAAAATTACAAAAGATTTTCGTATTAGATTAGTCTTCTAGGTAGGTACCACCGCAGTACCAGATATTCTACCGCCAAGCAGTAGTGTACAAACATTACTGTAGTTCCGGTTTGAAGGCTAGCGAAATTACTGGGCTGTTGAGACTAACCGTCGAAAGTCTCAAAGTAATGGGTGCCAAAGCAGCGATGCCCCGGACTTTGTTTTGCTACTGAAAGTTCTGTGTATCGCTGTAATGGTCATGGGCATGCGTCATCAAAATTTTCAAAATTTGGAATCAAAATTTTGTTAAAAAATGTATACCTATTAAAAGATTAAAAATTTTACCGACCACAGAATAAATCAATAAGTAATCGTATGGCAAAATAAAATTAATGTATTAAAACTTTATATGTTATACATTGTCACAGTAAAAAAACACGTGAGTATTTCTAGTATTGCCAATATTCACGTGTGGCGTCATGTGCGTAGGTCAACTACCTGCAAATTTGTTCAAGGCCTAGTTTTTTGCATTGCAGACAAAATATGAGGCCATTGACTTGTATATTTGGGTTAGTTAACTGAGACTGTGGTTGTTACTGTCGTTTTATCAATCAAGTGGCTAACCACTCCTCAGTTTTTTGTTCTTATGCGCCTAGGGGACATTCAATTCACAATGTAATAAATTAGGCTAAACTAGACCCACTAAGCAAAGCTTATACTTTGGAAGTCAGATAACTGTTAAGTAGTTTTAGTTTTAATATAAATGTTTTATTCTTCTTATTAGTGTTAAGAAATAAAACATTTATTGCATTTTTTTTTGTTGCTACATCTCCTGTCTGTTTCTTATGTCATCTATCGTGTTTTTCTATTCTTGGTTGCCGGGAAGAGATCGATCTTAGCGATAAGTCCGCCACTTGTGGCATTAGCTCATAAGATTATCTTGTTGTTATTTGTGGTTCGTGTATCTGTTTATAGTGTGCACAATAAAGAGTTTCTTTCTATCTATCTATCATTTCAAGGTTACAGTGAATTGGTATATTTCTAGGGTTCCGTACCCAAAGGGTAAAAACGGGACCCTATTACTGAGACTTCGCTGTCCGTCCGTCCGTCCGACCGTCTGTCATCAGGCTGTATCTCAAGAACGGTGATAGCTAGACAGTTGAAATTTTCAAAGATGATGTATTTCTATTGCCGCTATAACAACAAATACTAAAAATAAACATTTAAGGGACAATCCCATACAACAAACGTGATTTTTTTGCCGTTTTTATAGATAATGGTACGGAACCCTTCGTGAGCGAGTCCGACTCGCACATGGCCGGTTTTATTTCTATTGGATATCTATTGGAATCATTTTTGGTATTTGAGTCTGTATGTTTTATCTTCGAACACATCGCCGCTTACTTTCTGGCGGCTCGCGGACGTATAGGTAGGTATCTACGCTTTTAAAAAATATGTTATATATATTTATCATTGCTGGTGCTTACACATTTAAAATTACTCACTGATATGTATCTATTAATAACCTTTAGCTAAACATCAACAAGAACATTAATCATTTTTTTTATGAAAATGTAAAAGGAACAACATAAATGATAATTAAATTATAAAATTCTAGATGTGATATGAATGAAATGTCATTTATCAGGTGGCTTTGCCAGGTATTTTTTTAATATCTCCATTATTTTTTCTGGGAAAAGATATAGTTGCTACATAATATATACAGATACACATGTTATTTTTTACTTAAAAAAATGTATATTGTTTTCTTTATTTTTTTACTACATTAGTAGTAAACAATGTTATGTAGCCTTAGCAGTATTGTGTATCATCAGATTCAGTTATTTATTTTATAAAATGTAACAAACAGACATTTTTCCACACACAACGGAAAAATGAATGAAAATTACTGACTAATTGATAGCGTTTTACGGATTGTTTGCCATAGAGTAGTTTTTAGCGTCCCATAACGTCACGCTATTTTGTCTTATAACATCCTAACTTACGTTTTTCCGATTCATAGTCTCTACTACAAAACCTGTCTACCCTGAAAGTTGACTCACGTGGTCGTGGAGGGGTTATCTCGAGAAAAGGACAGCGCTATACTACCGCGTGCAGATAAAGAGGGATGGAGTCCGTCTGATAAGAGTAAAAACGGAAGAAAAAAACTAAACAAGATTGAAAAAACGGAAAGAGAGGAAATAAGACATAACAGTATACATTTATATTACCGAATCTTGTAGACTATGTCTGTGACAATCGGCAGCCATGCTGAGTTGGGCTGGGCTTATTCGGCATAAGTTATTTTTTATATTTTTTTACTAGCTGCGCCCCGTGGTCCTTCCCGCTACATGTTTTCAGGATAAAAAGTAGTCTATGTGTTAATTACGTTTTATTTTGATTAGGACACGTGTTTTCAATTTGAGGAAAAAAGTAGATAAATCCTTACGTTATTGCATTAAACCTACTAGAATAATTAACTGCACACTGCAATGTTTAAATCACTCGACTGATATTAATTGGTTTATCTATAATTAATGACACGAATATTTTGCATATAACATCTCATAATAAAGGTTTACGCGGAACGGTAATACTAAGCCGAAAGTAAGTTAATTATACTTATAATTTAGGCAACTTTTACTATGAGACCGATCCAGAAATTGCAATAATTTCGTTTGCATTCAAAAGCTGATCTTTTTAATATTTTGGAGTCGATCTCAAAGTACTTTGATTTCTTTACGGTTTTGTACTACCTTTCGGTATCGCACCGTATAGCGGAGTTTTATAATTACATAAAATCATTTATTAATTCAAACGTGACCAAAGCGTCACTCGTACTTTGTGGACGTTCCCCATGTGTGCACTAAGCGCTACGAATTCACATTCTTTGTTCGCACAGCGAGGACATGAAACTCTTTGCCTGAGGTCTGTGTTTCCCGAAAAGTACAATATGGATGTCTTCAAGAGTAAACAGGTTCCTTCTTGGTAAGCGTGTTCCATCCAAAAACACATCGTTGCTTAGCATGTAGTCAAACGAAAACCGAATTAAAGTAACGTAAGCAATTTTTTAAGCAATTTTTTACTAACCCCTCCCTACCCCTTGTCAGAAAAAGTAACTGCTATACTAAGTAAAAGCTATTACTCTCCCTTCTTATGCTTACGTTAACATTGATCTAGCAGCCTTATCGCTAAAAGATCACGTATATACAAATTATACATATACACCCCGCCCATATCATATACGCCCTCTGTAGTTCATGCGGTTTTGGTTAATCCTAAGAACTTAACATATTTTCAGAATAATAAGTATTAAATGTGTTAATGTTAAGTGTGTTAATCCGGATAGTAAAATATCTGTGAATCAAATTTCATTACAATACGTTCACCCGTTTTTGCGTGATTGAGTAACAAACGTAGAAACTTTCACATTTATAAAATTAGTATTAGGTATTATTAATAAGATACAAAATAGATTTTATAGGTGCAAATCTCAGCTTCTAATATTTGTTCAGTTTAACATGGTCCTTCAGACTCATTAACGTACCTACGTATGTATAAGTATAAAATATAAAATTGTAAAATACTAACGTTTACACTTGCTATACATTAGATAATTTAAATAAATCTGTTATTTGTTTACATAAAACAATCTTTTTTTTAATGGCAAATCATTAAAAATCTTGGAACTGGAGTTCTTTGTTATGATATAAATAGCTAAATTGCTTGCTAGAGTTGTCAGGTAATACATAATTTTTTTTAGTGTTAAATAGCTAAATAGGTATATGACGACCTGTTTCATACATAAACATATCTTGTCTGTAATCTGTGAGCGATTTTATAATATTTTTTTCATACATTTTAATAATGTCAGCCTATAAATAGTCATCCGACATTTACGAGTTATTAAATTTAATATTAAATGAAAGAAATTTATGTGACTGGTATATCCAGTAGGTTCCTTAATAAATAAACGAAACATGAATCTACATTATAATGTTCGGTAAAAAACATTTTAATAGATTACCTATAAATATATATATTTTTTTAAATAAAAATAAATGTTGCAATCTTTTAAAACATTTAATACTGATTTATGGTCCTAAAGACAAACCCAGATACGATAGATCGAGTTTATTTTTAGACAACGAAACTGTGTAGGTTGTCTCTCACCTACATTGATGTCATACAATTTCCAGTCTAAAAAATCGTGTAAATTCTCCAATTGTGTTATAAACAAGCAGGTATATATATACTAGCTGCGCCCCGCAGTGTTACCCACTTCATGTTTTTGGGATAAAGTTTATGTGTTACTCCAGGGTGTCAGCTACTTCCATACCAAATTTCATCCAAATCCGTTCAGTAGTTTTTGGGTGAAAGAGTAACAAACATCTATCAATCCATTCATACATTCATCTAAACTTTCACATTTATAATATTAGTGGGCATCAAAATCCAAGGCGTAGTATAAAAGATCTAAGCGTACAGGTGCAAACGACGGCAAGTGACTTTGTTTTGTACTATGTAGAGATACTAGCTTTCTAGTACTAGAAACTACCACCTAATAAGGTTTCCTTCAGATGTTTTCCTTCACCAGCAGCTCAAGCTCATTGTTGGAGTTTGAAACCACGCTCGTGTGAAACGATCATGCTAACCATTGAGCTATCATCACCACAAAATATTCTCTATAAACTAATTTAAGTGTAAGTAAATTATTTAATGTGTTCAAATCGCATAAGTTAAAAAATTTTAATCCAAGAATTATTTTTTGCTAGCGTTGTTCTATAAACGTTTATAACAGTGAAATATTGCAGTTATAGCAGTAGTATCTTGTTCATATAATACATGTATATGATAAAAATTATCTTATTTTGCCATAAATTGTATAAAATCGCTATAAAAAGTTTCAGCAAAGCTGATTTGATGTTTATCGAGAGCTTAACTGTTTTATTTTTACTTGTTCGAGGTATTCATTTAGTGTATTTCCGCTTAAAATTCGTTTGGTTACAACAGTAATGATGATTGAAATTAAAATTTATCTAGCTTGACGACACTTTTTAAAAATGTATCCGAAATATCAATTAATATTTAAAACTTAAAATCTACGACTTGTAAGTTCTGCAGCGAGAAGAGGATTTAAAAACTTATGATTATTTTAATTAGTTTCTTTAATTTATTTAGATATTAAGTTATGTTTTGGATAGTTTTTCATAAAAATGTTGCCAAGTTAGATGAATTTTAATTTTACCGGGTTAAAAACCCCGGTTTGTATTTAATAGGAAACAAAGCGCTGGCAATGAGTTCATGAATGCGATGGATCAACAGTTCTTACAAGGAAGGTTGTCTGAAAACGCTTAGTACGGCTAAAAGGAATTTAGAACCTAGAAAGGTTTGTCTTTTGGTCGAGCGTCTGGTCGAGTTGTTGTATAATAAGCAAAATTAAAAATTTGTAAAAACCCACAACGGTTAAAAAGTCATTGTCACTAAGCTAAGATAATGTACCAATCAAACACGACCCCATAACTGAAACCTGCTTCAAAATCAGACTAGAAGTTTTGGAGGAAAATGGCAACATGGATTTGCACAAACAAACAAACATCCTCTCACCCCAAACGCATATACTGTCTCCGTTCCGTCGTGGATAAAAACAGAGATGGAACGTCATCAAATTGTTTCGAATACTTAAAAAATGTTTTCTATGAAAACACCTACTGAAAAAGTTTCAAGAATGATGCCAAACAATTTTAAATGTAAGTTCAACTTACCTATTATAGGTCCTACACTGATACTGATGCCGCCAGCTAGCAGCATATAGAGTCCATATGCGGGTGGATACCGCTCAATGGGCACGTGGTCTGCCATTACTATTGGTTGGGCTATGTGGACTAGAGACCGCAGTGCTCCAAGGATTCCAGTCAAGATGAGCAGGGGTAGGTAGGATGAGAACTGAATGAAAACTGAAAAGAAAAATAAAAGAAATTGTTAACTTTTTTGACTGTTAATCACTTTTGGAAACATTTGCACAGGAAAAATACTTTCTTCTTCAATGTACACATGCAGTGAATAACATAATTTGTATATGTAAAGTGTGATAAAGGTACAAAAACATGTACGGACTATTTAGGACGAGTAGTGTCGGACGACACTAAATAAATAAAAAATTAACTCTTTTGTGTGAAAATTAATTGGTATTAAAGTTTTTTCAATTTTGTAGCTCGTTGTTTGAACTAAACATTGGTGTTTATGTTTTAATTTAATTAGTTACTACTACAATTATTATGATAGTATTATCCAGAGGTGAGCCCCTATTTTGTAACTGTTTGTCTCTATTTGTTGTTATTTTTGTGTGTTCTGTGTTATAAAATAAAAATCATTTTCTTTCTTTCTTTCTTTTAATTCTTCTTTAAAAGTTGATAACTGTTAGCATCTGTAATTGGCGATGTATTCGCTTGATGCTACACATAAATCTATGATGAAATCTAAAATAAATCACAAATAAATATTCAGTCGCTGCGATCAAATCACTCAACAAACGCTACTCTAGACACGCTTTTGGATATTAGTCACAATACCACGCGTGAGTAACTAAAGCGTGTTATTTCAATACTGCGATTATACGCAACAAGTCGTCAGCCCGCGTTACAGTTTCGATGCAGTCGCATAACCGCTAATCACAGATACTAATCCTCGTCAAATCTATCATGGCCTCTAATTATATAAGCCCTAAAATTGAGCCCGATAAGTTGTAATTAAAAAAGCAGTTATCGGCACTCTCGACAAAAGTGAAAACTTATAACGTTACTTTAGTATGTCGATGACTGTTTGACCCTAACAAAAAACGTCAAATGCGGCTATAAGAGTTTTCACTTCAAAAATAGGCAATCATGCGAACTTCCGATAGAAGTAAAATTAAAACAAATCACATATGTTGGTGATCCGAAACCTACTATAAAATCTAAAAGTAATTTAAAAAAAATCTCTCAACGCGGGTAAAGAAGTTTTCATTTCATAAAAATTGTCAGCAATAAAATTAAAATAATGAATCATTCTAGACTTTAAAAAAAAATGCAAAAGGAACCCTAAACCTAGCGAACCACTTAATTTGACGACTCATAACTACTACACCGGAATGTTATATAAATAATAAACACAAACATGTTTTAAAGCTTTGCATAATTTGTCTGACTAAAAAAATTCCACTATGTAGCCATTAATTTGAAGTATAGAAGTGTATTAATTAATATGTCAGTTGGATTGGATGATTGTAAAATGCATGTTTAAGTAAGTAGGCACTATTGCTTAAAGTATCTGTAGTTAGTTATACATCACTAATGCTATATTACACAATGACCATAGATACGGTTTTTGTAAAGCAAAATGTCAGTATTTTTTTCCTCTTACAATCATGGCATATCTAAAATCAGCGTAGCGTCTGTTATTTTAAAATTGTCGATAGAAAAAGTTGCAACACTAGTCTTAAATATACCTAATAAAACATAGAAATTTGAATCAAAGATGACGCTGAAAAACGTGTTTTACTAAACTCACTAAGTTTCTATTGTGAAAACATAAATGCTATGGCAATAGACAAGTCTTTAATGTTTTAGGATTCCATCAGAAATAATTGTGTTTTGATAAATATTTATTCTATGTCTGGGTGTACTGTATATATTATAGCTAGTATTATACTAGCTGGTACCAGTCTTGTTGCTGCCGCAAAAAAATAACAATTGTACTATGCCAATAACTTTAGCGCAAGCAATAAGTTGACCAAGGAGTTTTGGCTGGAACACGGAAAGGGTCGTGTCGTCCCATTGTATTTTTTCCAGAACTTGTGTTTTGTCGAGTGTTTATGCTTAAAAATGGTGGTATTTTATAAAAATATAAAGTGCCGAATCACTAGCGCGAGTGTAGGAAAATGATATAATGTGGTGAAACATGACTTTTCGTGTTGCTTCTCTTGATGATAAGATACATCACATGCCCTCCATTGCAGCGATACACAACATTGAATAACAAAACAAAGTACAAGGCATCATTGCTTTGGTGCTCATTACTTTAAGACTTCCGATGTTAGTCCTGACAACCCTGTAATTTCGCTAGCTGCAGTAACCATCAAACTGGAAGTCGCATGTGAAAGCGTTTCTATTTTACTGAGGCTTGACTTGGACTTGCGACTTGTTTGACGACAATTTTACACTACTTTCACATTGTTTTTATGATACTGGCAAATGCACTACGGAAGAATAAATAAATATACTAGATATATATTTGCTTCCAACTCACCAATTCTAAAGATGGCTGCAAATAAGGCACCACTATAGAACATGTAACGGCTATTCATTCTGAAGAACTGGCCGGCCACTCCAAGAAACAAACGCGCAGACATGTCGGTGGCTCCCCCTATAGCTATTATGTTAGCAATTTCACCCTGAAAGAAGGTTTTTTTATTAGTAACTTATTTTTAAGTCAAAGAATTCCAAGATGGTAGCTAAAAGTTGTACTTTGATAGAATTTGCACTGATAAATGTTTGTACAGGCCAAGATGACCTGCCCTGATAGCTTCATTTGGCGGTGTATTTGCTTCTAGAGATCGCGTGGGATCGAATCCAAACCAGGACAACATATAAGCGACAAGCATTCATGTTTGTTCTATGTGTGAGTGTTCTGTGTATAAATATTATAAGCATGTATTTACAAAAATAAAAGTATGTAAGGACTCCAACAGTTATCTGTTTTCCACAGCACAAACTTTGATGGGCCAAAAGATGGCGCAGTGTGTAATTAAAAAAAAAAGTTATCTTGTCTCCAATTTGAGGCTGTAAGTTGCGTGAAATATCGTTCGATACTACTTGCCCATACAATAAGCTGATAAATAAAATACTAATTAATAAAATAAACTAATCTAAAAAATAACACAAAATTGTTTTTTTAACTTAACATAGATATATATGTATATAGTTTTCGGTAGCCTAGTTGGTAAGCCGTCTTGATTCCAATCTAGAAGTCCTGGGTTCGAATCTCACGGCACGCAACTCTTTTTTCTCTATGTACCAAATATTATTCACAAAAATTATTAAAACTAATTTAAAAAAATGAAAATTAATAAAGGATTATAAAATTATAAAAGAGCACAGATAAATTAACATGATGTCAATGTCAGCACCAAATTTTAATGCAGTATCATTTTAGATTTCCGATTTTACTTGGTGCTTTAAAAGGTTTTTTGTTGCTATCGAGTTACTCGTTGTAAAAGCGGTCAATTAACAATCAGTCTATTTATAATAATTTTTTAAAATTATTTTATTTACGCATCACAGGCACCGGGTTCCGTGACCTTGGTTAGCTACCAATATATTTTTTACTTTAGTATTTATAGATATTTGTAATTACAACGTAAAAAAACCTTATTTTGTGTGTTATTTAATCGTGTATATTATATCAAATGAAAGCTTATTTTATTTTCAATCTAACCGTATTCGCTCGTCTTATTTCTAAGATGATTGAACCCATGGTTGCCTGAGAGTATGTAAATCTAGGCAAACATGGATTCATTCGAAAAAACACAAGATCTGGAATATTATACGACATGATTTTCCGCGTTCCCGCCATAACTGTTTGTCAATGGTTTTTTTCTTTATTTTTGTATCGAACTTTATGCATTTGCCAGTACTTGACACTGGCAAATACACAAAGTTTGATGACAAAATCAAAGAAGAAGAAAAATGCAGGGGCATGGCTTTTTCCGTGTTCCCGCCAAAATGTATGTTTGCATTGCAAACCACTTTTAACTTTTTATGTGTCATGTCAAACCACTTACAAATTGGCATGCAACATACTTATGTATTATCCGGAGTAATTGATCTAATATGGTAATTTGCTTCAATCAAGACGTAACGCAATAGCTACAAAGTAAAATGTATGCCGATGTAAGCCAAATAGAAGAGTAAAGTACCTAGAGGTTGATTGTCAATCCTCGACGCAGCGGTAAAAAAGAAAATTAAATTTGGCTAGCTACATTTACATTTAAAATTTGAATAAATAAATTTCAATGAAAAATATTATCAAGATTTTCGTTAGTAAGCACACAACGAACGGTTAAACTGGTTTAGATTAAAAAAAATATGTTTGTGATACTGCGAGTGATTTTCATATTAATGCAAAGCCGACACCGAACGCTACCGAAATACCCGAGTGTCAGCTAGTAAGGAAATATAAATAGCAAAAATTATTTACCCGACTGAGGTTTTTATTGTCAAGAAATAGTGGCTCCAGTGTAAAGAACGTCAAGTCAGCAAAAAAGACAATAGACATCCCAACGATAATGTTGTCGTATACCAAATCTTTCAAAAGGGTGAGGTCAAGGAACTCCGCTACAGTTTGCCTGCAAAAAAAAAATAGTCATGCTGCATAATGAGATAAGTTATGAAACTTTTCCTTAAAGCCATATAAAGCAATGTTATACTAATCGAGTGATTTTAAACTTTCCCATATAACTTGACTGCATCAAAACGTAGTCAACATACTTTCGAAGATTATTTCTCTGGCCTAAAAATAGATTGAGTATGTATATGAGACGAAACTTTTTAGAATTTAATGGTATCACCGTGTACGAGTAGGCCAGGACTTGTGATGTAGAAGTTTTCAACTTTAGCCGCGTGGAGCGGATGTTGGTAGAGGCAAAACTTATGAGTCACTGAAATATGACGTGTAAAATGACGGTGTGGTCGAAGATGGTAAACACACTTATCTTGGAATGGAACTGGCCCCCAAGTAAGGCTATTGAAAAACACCACTAGGTGCTTGGTAGTAGATTTTTAACTTTTTATATATACTATGGTTTCCTCACAAAGTTTTATTGTACTGCCAGCTCAAACTCATTATTGGAATTTGAACTGACACCCTTCGGCGTGTCACTTACTGCGCTAATCACTGAGCTAACATCGCTAAAAAAGTTTGCAAAATGTGATTAAAAAAAACATCTAGCTCGTCTAATTTAAGAAAAACATCCACAAAAGTACTTTACCATTTTCCTTCTTTGTTCTTTATAATCGGCATGGGCTCAGCAGCGATGCCCCCGAAGTTCCCCAAACTGTTCACGGATGCTGCTTTGTATAAATTTTCTAAGTAAACATTGTCTCGCGAATTGAATTTGCTATCTTTTGAATCGTCCGGAATCAGGACTATAGGTATACTTAATCGCCGTGAGTCAACTAACTTTGGAACAAAAAGTAGATCTGACTTTGGTGTCTTAGCAATTTGGTATATATTTTCAACTGATCTTGCACCGTTGTCTACCAAATTTAACCCATTTGAGGGTTTTGTGAAATTAAATTGGTCTTTATCTTTCTCTACCGCTGGCGTTGGTGGAATCACTGAAATGAGAAATAAAATTAATAATGTTCAAGGTAATAATATTAAATTTATGGAACATAAATTATAAACTGATGGCTGAATGACAGTATTATTGTACAATAGCAGGCCGCTACCGCCGTATCAGCCGTATCCGTGATACGGCCCCGGCCAGTACGTAGCTGTAGCCCCGGGCTACAGCGGCCCCAAATTATGTAAGGAAAAATTTGTGAATACCACAATGCTACCCACAATCTCACTTTCTTATTTTTCGCGATCAAGATTAGACTACGTACAAGTTCGTTAACAAGTTTGTGATAAAAGAAATTAGTGCAAGAAAAATAGAGATTACCCCAGTAAAGTTATAAAATAAAAGCCGGGTAGAAGGCATACTACGGGTCAGGTTTACTTGGTGATAGGTCTCCTTTAGCAAGAGGTTGTCTAGGTAAATACCATCGCCATGCATATCAAGGGTACTGCAGCTATCGAAATTACAAGACTGTTGAGACTGACCATCAAAGTAATGAGCGCCAATGCAGTGATGCCCTGGTCTTTGTTTTGTTTCAAAGTTTTGTGCGCTCGCTGCATTGGGCATGAATAAGCGTTATCTCTTACCTGGAGAGAGTATATTCGTCTCATTACTTTTACATTAAAAAAAAGATGACAAATTATGATACAAACTCTGTCTAGAGTAAGCCACAACAATATTGTAACTATTAATATGTAGCTAGTAGGTAATAAACTGTAAGTACTCACGAACTATTCTCTCGCATGACTTTGGTTTTTTCACCATGTGCCATTGCACTGGATGTAGCACGAGCGCTCCAAATATACTGTGCATAGATATCGCACACAGAATTGCCAAAGTTCCTCTAAACCCGTACTCTGTTATCGTGAACTTTATGAACAACGGGTACAGCATTGTTATCAAACCAATGGATGCCTTACATAAACTTAAATAGAGCACCTTTTTCTTTGTAAAATATGCGTTAAAGCTTGTATATGAAACCGGGATAAGTAACCCCATTCCCAACCCTTGTAGAAAACCATTTGTTATTATCAGCTGTGTCGTGGACATAACAAATATCCCTAGGAACGATGCTAACGTATAAATAAACGCTCCGATTAGACCTACTTGTCTAAGCGATAGCCTCTTCAACGCTATATTGGCTGAAAACCCTGTAAATAAAAAATAACCTTAAGTAAAATTGGATAAATACAGTAACCCAATTGACACTAATAGGCCATTTAAAAATCTAGATGACTCGTCGAATTAAATAAAAAAAATTATTAACGTTTTAATGATAACCATAATCGGTTTCGCGAAAGATCCCAAACATTTTTTTTAATTTCAAGCTTGTTGTTAACTACGACTTTTGAAATAATCAATTTTCTTAGTTAAACTAAAATTAGTTAAAATACTTAACATTCTAATTTATATCTGACGATTGAAAGTAACGAAAAAAGTAGGTATTGGAAATCACATAGGATGCCGAACAGATATATATGCATGAATTAGAATTAGTAGATATTTTAATTAACTATAAATTTAAGTAAAAAAATCGATTAAAAAAAGTGTTAAGCTAGTAATATTTATTTGTTTGTTGTATTCATACATATTATGTACATATTCGTCTGAGTGTTTTTTTAAATATTTTGATGCGCACCTACAACCACATCTCATATACCTACTGTGGAGACGGCTGGCAGAAAAAGCTTTGGCATGAGTTTCTCTTTCTGTGCATATTTTAGTACAATAAATTAATTCAATAAATCAGTTTTGAAATAATTAAATTGAATTAAAATGATTAAATCCTTTGAAAGAAAAAATATATATCTACATATTTAAATAAATAAATAAATATCGTAGAACTATATACACACAGTCCCCAAACTAAGCAAAGCTTGTGTGATGGAAGTCAGATGCCTGAAAGAACACATAAGTACTTTTTTTTTGTAAATACATACTTATAATACATACAGAACACACAGAACAAACATTTGTTTATTTACAAAATGTTTGCACCGAGTGGGAATCGAACCCACGCTCAACAGCTCTCAAGACTCTGTATATTTAATTATTCAATACTACCAACGAGCCAACGGGGCTGTCAAATGTATAAATTATGTAATATGATGATAAATGAATTGAATTAATTTATTTTATGTCCATTATTATGATGATATAATGATTTAAATAAATCTAGTTTTATTTTTTTGTTGACGCCTCTCGTGACCAAAACGCTGGCCTTTATTTTGTCCAAGATTTGAGTATCGCCAAACAACGCTGGCCAATCGAGCCAGCGTTTTGCGAACTATTCCCACTGATATCGGCCTTTTACATTAGTCTATTTAAAATTGTTTTTTTTTTCTGTAGTTTGTATGTTATTTATAATTTGTAAATAGTTTTATTTATTTTTTTATTTATGCCCCTACATTGAAATACTAATTACAAATATTATTTGATATTTATCTTTGTGTATGTTTATACCAGGTTTTCTACATGTATCTTTTTTCTTACATTTAGCAAACATAGATCAAATTTTAATTAAGAAGTATCTAATCAATCAGTGCTAAAGCAACTCTAATTATCGATACTTTTATCTGAATTATAGATCTGACATTTATATCTAGTATAACCATATATGCAAAAAAAACATGGCGAAACTTTATTTATAGAACTGCATCTTAATTATCTACCTGTTTTATAAAATGCGGTCTACACAGTTAAATTTTCTGTTGAACTTTGTGATTGGCAATAGTCTGTGACAGAGTATTGACTTATAGAAGTATAAATTAAAACATATAAAAAATTATGCATTAAAAAAATCTAACTGGTCATGGTTATTTGCAAGAAATTACTTTCTTTATTATTAAACAAAATAAAAAATCTTAAAAAATAGTTGGCGATATGTTTTTTTTTAATTATTTTCTTATTCTACCAGAATTTTATTCAACAATAACAATAAAAGTATTAATGTACATATTATATACAATTATAGTGTGTGCTTTTTAAATTAAATTGATCTACTTTTGGACACCAACTCGTCTGATGGAAAGCGACGGTGCGGCCAAGGATGAATCACGCTGGTCTAGAAGAAATCTATTCAGTCTAGCCTTAAATCAAATAGTATTTTCATTATGTTTGAGTCCGCGCCGGGACGAATCTTCGACGCGACTTTGCGGGGGCGGTTCGAACTACCTTCAAAACGAAGTTAGGGTTCGATGATCAAACCTGAGAGGCGTTAGTGGAATGTATTTTCTAGGCGGGTACGCGGAGCGATAATTCTACAGAAGTGGCTTGAAATTTGACAGCTTAGGAGGTAGAAGACAATGTCGGGAATGGCTAGGTATATGTGCACGCTTACCTTGACGAATATCCCGTCTCTTCTCCGATCGGCTTCAAAGGGTGCGGTGCGGGTGCGCGCTTACAGCGGCACACGGTGGAGATAGCGGACCACACTCGCAGTGGGTTCGCTAAGTTTAAGCTAAACAAACACTCCACAAAAACGTCACTCCTGTAGGTACACTCTTCGTAATATATAGCAACAAAACACTGGGATTCACTGCTTACGAGGAAAGCGCGGGTTTTGAACCTTTCTTGAGTAGTTTCTTCTTGCAACTGCCGCGCAAAGAATAATATTACGTCAGTGTTGCGGCGCGTGCGACACATAGATCGCAGTAAGCGTGCGTGCGAGGGAGAAAGAGGACTGCGGAAAGGAAGGAGGAAACGGATGTTCCTAGCTGTCAAACCGTAGTAAAAACGATGCTGGATTGTCCAATATTGCGTTCCGTTTTACAGTAATAACAAATGGCGGAAACAATGTTTTCACTTTTACATTTTATGAGTGGACAATTTTCTTTTTTCTCTCTTTGGCAACTTGGTAGACACTAACAGATTCTTATTAACTAATGTTAATTTAAAGATTTTGGTTTTTGTCTATTGTCTAATTTATGTGAAATGGGATCAGTCTAAGCCACACAAAACAAGTTACAGTCACGCCTATTAAAGTAATTGCTTTACTTCTATAAAGTTTTGATGACAACACGAAAAGACACGTTTCACCATAATATCTGCCTTGATAGCTCATTTGGTCGTACATCTGCTTTCAAAACTGAAGGACGTGGGTTCGATACAAACATTGATATGACAACAAAACAAATGTTTGTTGTGTGTTTGGTTGTTAGAAATATGTATGTGTACGTATAATAAACTTAAGTAGTCTATCAGTTACTTGGTTCCCATAGTACAAGCTTTGCTTAGTTTTGAATTAGATGGTGCTGTGTGACTATCAGTCATTTGTTTCTTTATGACAAAACGCCACTTTTTTAAAAACAATCACTCCAAAAATTATTTAAAAAAAAACATTACAGTGACATGATTTTTTTTTCGTTCCCGCCAAAAAACTTTTTTCAGTCAAAATAAACTTACCAGCAATAGCAACTGTGACTTGAAATACTCCATAAACTACAGTAACTGCACCACAGCCGACACCTAATTCATCTAGGAAGTCATTGTATATGAACCCGAATACTGGCTGGTGGGCCGTGCCAGCTATCTAGAACAAAAGAAAGCTGTTTTGAATAACCAACAAGTTGGAAAACACGGATGATGCTATTTTCTTACGCCACGCCATAAAATACAATTTTATTGATAACACCAATGTTACAAGTTAAATTCCGTAATTCCATTTCAAATGTATAATTAAAAAAGTTTTAAAACACTGATTACAGTCATTTCAGTGAATTGAAATGTCAAATTAAAGTATTTCATTATAAAAATATGTCCATAAAAAAAACATTGTTAAAATAATAAAGTACTTTTTTTTTAATTACTAATATACTTGCGCTTGCGTTTGACGTTAAGCGAGCGAATTTTTAAACCTAAACAATTTGTACAGAGCAAAAAAATACATCATAGGTATGTAGAGGTCTAGCGGTCAGTGGTTAGTGCAAAACAGATTTTAATTAGACACATAAAGTTGGTTATTTTGCAAAATATTTTCTCTTTGCTGCGCTCGTGGCATAGCTTGGCTGTGTTGTTAAGTCTTTGGTCCGTCTTCGGATGGGTGACCATTGATGGCATTTCTTTCTGAGCGCTACCGTAGGTTAGATGACTCACTTATAGGTCCCTGTTATTTGTTCTATTTATCTCAACAAACACGGCATGGGACGGGAAACATTTACTGTCACATTAGGTCTGACGACTCAGCTTAAACCTATTAGTTTCACTTGACGCGTTAAGTAGTTCATTTTTTTTATAATGTAAGCTGCTTTTTATCCCGAAAGCAAGTAGCGGGTAACACCGCGAGGCACAACTAGTAGTATAAATGTGAATGTTTGGATAGATGGATGTTTGTTACTCTGTCTCGCAAAAACTACTGAACAGATTTGTAGCGATGATAGCCCAGTGGTTAGCGCGGTCGGTTCGCATGCCGAAGGGCGTGGGTTCAAACCCCATCAATGAGCTTGAGCTGCCGGTGAAGGAAAACATCGTGAGGAAATCATAGCATGGTGGTAGGGTACTTTCTAGTACTCGGCTGGCTAGCTACCACCCTCAAGTTGAAAATCTGCCGCCAAGCATCTAAGGGCGTGTTCCGGCAGCCTCACTTGAGAGCCAGTTCCATTCCAGGCTAGGTGTGCTTTACCATCTTCGACCACACCTTCACTTAACATCAGGTGAGCTGTGGTCAAACACCTAGCCTGTCAACCATAAAAAAAAAAAAATGAAATTTGGTATGGAGGTAGCTGAAACCTTGGATTAACACATAGGCTACTTTTTGCACCGAAAACATGTAGCGGGTAACACCGCGGGGCGCAGCTAGTAATAAATATAGCGGAGTTAATTTATAACAGATCAATTTATAATAGCTGGCAACTGTTAGTCTCTGGACTGGGCCTATGTAAAGCAATAGCATTCGTCAGCAGGTACTTAAAGAACTATTACAGACAGTAATTTAAAGAATGGAATCAGTTCACAGTACTAATTGATCCAATTGTAACAATTTCCTTAGCGAGCTAGGTCTAATCTATCATCCTTCAAAACCATATATAGCGAGGTCAAATTAAACAGGTAAACTGCTACCAGGTTTGACCTAATACGGATGTAATTATGATAAAACAAAAACTGTATTTCAACTCCTGTTAGTAAATAGTTGTACTCAAAAAAGTGTACATTCTGAGGTTTTACCTTTCATCTGGCTAAATCTGTACGTTCCAGGATTAAAGTTTACCTACCTATTTAAATTTGTTTTTAGTTTTTTAGGTTTCCAAAGGGTAAAACGTGACTCTATTACTATGACTTCATTGTCCGTCAGCCTGTCCGTCGGTCACCAGGCTGTATCTCATGAACCGTGATAGATAGACAGTTTACATTTTCACAGATGATATATTTCTGTTGCCGCTATAACAACAAACACTAAAAAAACAGAATTAAATAAATATTTAAGGGAGCTCCCATGCAACAAACGTGATTTTTTGCAGTTTTTATAGATAATGGTACAGAACCCTTCGTGAGCGAGTCCGACTTGCACTTAACCGGATTTTTAAATTTACCTTTAAATTTTAATATCATCTTTAAAATTGATTCCGAAGTGAGAGGCACTCCAAAACCCTAATAATAATAAAATTAGGGAATCTAGTTTAAGTTGCAGTTACATCTATAATCTACATCCAAAATTTAATTACGCATTGTTGGAATCAAAGATGCAGCTGATATAAAGAAATGTCTTCATTTAAGCTGATTACATTTAACAAAGACGTGATTGAACTTAATTAATCACAAATAAGTATTCAACACATTTGCAAAGATGAATTAAAAAACAATAAAATCTAAAATTCAAATTGAAATACTAACTATGAATTAACTTTGACGTCATCGTAAATTAGTAGTAGATTCATTAAAGTGTAGCTGTTAACAGTTTTTTTACAATTTTTTTTCTCAGTTCCGAATACGTATTGGATTAGAAGAACGGATCGCTGCAATTTATTTTTTCGGTAATAGCACGTTCTTGCATTGTGACAATTCTTTAGATAAAAAATGTAATAACTTCATTTGTACAGGTACAAATGAAGGTACAATATGAGTGTCTTCAAATCAAGAGTAAACAGGTTCCTTCTAGGTAAGCGTGTTCCATCTTAGACCGCATCGATGCTTCACATCAGGCAGGATGAGGTCAAGCGCGAACCTATTCAATATATAAAAAAAAAAAAAATTGTCAATGGGGTGAAAAAAACAGTGTTTTTAAATGTGTTTAATTATATAAGCCACACGTTGTGGTTAGTTTAAAAACAGACTATTTATGCAACTCTATTGTAATTTTTAGGGTTCTGTAGCAAAAAGTAAGCGACTAGCGTATTAATTAGAAAATGACTCGTTTAATAAATTTCTATCCCACACATATAAAGAGCATGGCGTTTAAATTTTTAAAATCAAATCTTATGTATACATAGATTTCCAAAATAAAATGCGGAGGTAAATACAATCTTTCTTTTTCTTTTGTTTTTTTATGAGTAATAAAAAGATGGTAAGATATAACGCCTGTCCATAACCACTACTTTGGCGCTCATTACTTTGAGACATTAGGTGGTTAGTCTCAACAGCCCTGTAATTTTGCTAGCTGCAATAACCTTCAAACCGAAACACAGTGGTGTTTACACACTACTGCTTGGCGGCAGAATATCTGGCACTACTGTAGTATCTATTTAGACAATCTCCTGCTAAAGAGATCTACCGCCAAGTAACTTATACCGTAGAAAGTTTCTTAATTACTTTTTTTGAAGTCAAAAAATAAATCAAAAAGATTTATTTGAAACTAACAGTAGTCCATATCAAACAACAGAAAAATACAAAATATACAAATACAAAAAATTACTTTAAATTAATAATATTATTGCTGAAATGAAATTGACCAAATTTGGCTTAAAATTACTAGCTACCAAATTAGTCGTTTCACATTTTATCGCATGTCTCGTGTTAAAGAATATAACTGGAATGTAATAATTTGCAAATTCTTTTGTATTTGGCAATGGCAATGACAATGGCAATGAGAGCTGAGATGACAAACATGAATATAAGTTATCTGTATTTGGAATTTCACCAAGAGCATGACAGCCGCGGTAAAAAGTAACAAACATAGACACATATACATATAAATACTCATATTGTGTTGTTAAAATAACAAACGAGATTGTTCGTACTGAACCCATGGTGTGGGTATCCGACTTGCATGTGGTCAGTTTTCTCAAACTATCGATATCATAAAAATTGCAATTCACCTTGAGAAAAACAGCATTCTTGAATAGTCTTTCAATCGATTACTAATGTTATGCATTGCATAATGTTAATTTTTAAGTTATTGAGAGTAATTTAACCTTATATCTATGTATTCTTTAATCTTATTCTTAAACGTTTTTATTTAGGTTGCCCTGTTTGTTGTTGTTGTTGTTTTTGGGGCAAATTTAGTTACAAGCTGTATGTAATGTATGTATGTATGTACGGGTCAAATCTTGCAACTTAAATTTGACCCATTCTCCGATGTTCGATTAGACTCAAATTTGGTGTAGGTATCTTTGGTGACAATACAATGATATGGTACCTTGGAGCTGTGGTACCTTACGGTGTGTTCCGGTAGCCTCACTTTAAAGCTAGTTCCATTCTAGGCTATGTGTGCTTCACCATCTTTGACCACACCGTCACTTAACATCAGGTGAGCTGTGGTCAAACACCTAGCTAGTCAACCATAAAAACGCCAATCGCCAGATTCCATAAACTGGCTATACCCCAGTACAGCCAAATACCTTTAGAAGAGAACCCCACCCCACTCTCGCTTTAAAAAGGAAATGTCATTTAACATCTTTTAGATAGATAGGTCATAAAACACAATACATGAGTAACAGAAATGACTAACATTATTTTGTATTAAAATAGTGGTATGGAAAATTTAGGATAGTAGAAATGTAAAATAGACCTAATTATGGAGTATAGGTACATATATTAGCGGTTGCTCGCGATTTTTTTATAAATATTTAATGAAGCAATGTTATTTCTAAGTGGACGACTATAGAATAGATATATTCTAAGCCTTATCAGAACCTGCCAAAATTAGGGTTAGATTGCGTCATTTACTCGAAGGGTATATGTAATTTACAGATAATATATGATTAAGGCGCTCCTTCTAGCTAAGTTTGTGAAACATTACACAGAGCCGCATATAATAGAATAAAAACATGGCAGTTGTTCGTCAACGTTGTGAATCCTATAATAGGTACATTAAACGGAAAATAATTATTAATCGAACTATAATTATTACGTAATTTAAGAAAAAATTACAACAGTGCTAATAACTAAAGTATGTGCGTAACTTTTACTGTTTTATAATTATAAAAAACAGCAAACGTACTATTGAATTATTTCAGAGGTTCTTTTTAAATTTTATTTCATCGAGAAAATTTATCACAATTTCGTTTCGAAAACAATATTTTTCTCAGATATAATTTTATCATCAAAATTAAAACGCATATTTTATGTTGATCCAAAAGTGTACATTTTGCGAAAAAAATGTTCTGTAAAACCAATTTCTACTTTAAGGCACTTTACCTTAAAATAGAAAATTTCGTTTCGCGTTACTTTTTACATTAAAAAGGCCTTTAATATCTGAGCTTTTGCAATAATTAGAATTAATTCACAATTTAAGCATTGTATATAGTTATATTATACACATTAAAAAACCTGACCAAATTTATTTTTATAAAATTATTTAAAAAAACTAAAACAATTTAAATAAGTTTATTTTTAAATATTTAATAATAAATTGATACACTACAAAAAGCTACTTAACAGGTTTTATTTTTTTGTTATTCTTATGTTGTCGGTGTTGTTTTATTTATTATCCAAACTATAAAGATTTGTTTAATTAATATGATTTATTTAAATTTTGTATTAAGTTTAATGATCACTTATTAGGATGTTAAAATGTAAATTAGGTTTTAAAACTGTAACATTATTTTGTCTATATTACGTAGGTATATAATTATATAATTATTGTTACGTTATCAATTTTTTTCAATTAATTATAATTTTTACTTCTTTTTACATCCTATACAATTATAAAAAGTATGTTAAGGTGGTTCGATTTCCATACAAATATATTTTTGTCATTTATGGACAAATGGACCATAATTACGGCGAAATCACAGCTACAAGCATTTATTTTGCTCTTTATTTGCGGTAAATCACAATTACATGAGTAAAACAGAAGATTATTAGCATAATTTTATTAAAAAAATCATAAATTCACAAATCATTAATAAATTTGATTTTTTGGTATAAATCTACTATTTTATTCAAGCAATTGTGATTTACCGCAAATAAAGACCAAAATAAATGCCAGTAACTGTGATTTCACTATAAAATTATGCTCCATGACCGCCGATTATGACCCAAATTTATGTTTTTATATGTTCTACTATTTTTGTCCCAGCGGACACAATAAATAATTTCTATACAATGTACCTATTAATATTAAAAAAATAAAATAATGCCAATGAAAATGTATTATTCTGTAGTACCAAATATACAAAAATACATATAATATGTCTGATCTAAAGATTTAATAATAAAAATGTCTTTTTTTATTACGATATCTTTAAAATGTTTTTTTTTTAGCCCACTTTGTCCCACTGCTGGGCAAAGGCCTCTCTCCTAATTATAAAAATTATTTCAATGTGTGTTTTAATTTGAAATAATACTTACAAATATGACTGACAGACCGACGCACACTATGTACCCCCAACCTCCTTCCGGCGGAACCATTTCATATTGATCACTGCAAACACTTTCTTTCTCCTTATCACTCATTTTCGTGTTAACTGCTCAACCCTATTGAACCAGCTTCAACAGAAAGTCTTTATATATATCAACTCACTTGGTGGTCCACAAATCCCTTGTTATCATTTACTGCACAGATTCTGTTTATTTTAAGGCTTAAAATATAACACTTTAATTGAGGATACAGTAATATATTAAACGGTAAATATACAACCCTCGGATTTCCCGCGAACAACAAGATAGAGTAAGTACGCGATAGAAGCACCGTGAAAATAATATCTCTATGTCAGTATCGCTATATATAAACGCCGTATTTATCGAAACGTCTTATTTTTCTATCGGCACGTCATCTTGGGTAGAGGGTCCGTGAGAAGATGACCCAATAAACAGTTGCAAGCTATGTAGACCGCTCGAAATTAGTGGTTAGTTGCTTACAGACACGTACTTCCGCGTGTTGTCCACCTGATCGAACAACTTCAACACGCTTGTTGGCCGATCATGCCGTTTCTACACTTTAGTAAAATAAGGCTCTATCGATTCGCATGCGCATGTTTATTGTTTAACGTTATTTGAGATAATAATATTATTACAATCGTGATATTATTTCTGCATCGTTGCTAAGCCTTGCGTTTAATTTCAATGGGGAATTTCGCTGTTCAGTCTTTTGTATTGTTTATTCTGTTGTGTTGATTCAATAAATAAATTTCCTAGGATATTTCACAGTGCCATCTAGCTACAAACTAAGCAAAGCTTTTACTACGGGAACCAGATCACTTTTTTTGTAAATACCTACAGAACACTTAGACATAGAACAAACATGTTCGTTACATAAATGTTTGTCCTGAGTGGGAATCGAACTCACGCTCTACAGCTCTTGACGCAGAGACACTCTCAAATGAGCCAACGGGGCAGACATAGGCTCTTGAAGTTTTGGAAATGAGATAAAAATGTGATATTATTGTTCCGATATCTACAATAGAAAAAGTATCTACATCTACCTATTAATTTTGCACCGAGTATCTGCTTCTAATGATTTTTTAGGCTACTCAGTGAATGAGACAGTGTCATGCCCGATTTCTGGAATAAATTACTATTCCAGAACCAATTCGACTTTTTTATTTTAAATTTATTTAGTTAAACAATATGTAATAGGTTTCTTACCATTTTATGCTGCTAAAGTTCAAGAAGGCTATATTCAAGATATTGCAAGAGTTTATGCTCCTCTTCATAACTGTTTGACAGTTTTGCAACTAAAATTTAGGGTCAAACTAGAAAAAGTAAGTGTTCATTGTAAACATTAAGAATATACTGAAGCCAGCATAAAAATTGGTCAGCATTTGGCACGTCACCTTAAATTAGAGATATTTTATGTATGTATAATGTATATATCATTCAAAACGTTCACGTTAATTCTGTGGACCGCTAGGCACTGAAATGCACAAATTTGAACGTTTTTAATGCTAGAGTAAATAGATTTCTTCTAGATCAGCGTGCTTTATCCTCATCCGCACTGTCGCTTTACATCAGGCGAGTTGGTTGGATACACGTATATTTCTATTAAAATAAAAGATTTTGGTCGAAGCAAATTTTTCACATTTATAATATTAGTTTTTTTAATAAAAAAGTAATGAGACAAACGAGACGCTCTCCTGATGGTAAAAGATAACGCCTGTCCACGACCATAGCAATGATACACAGAACTTTGAGTAACAAAACAAAGACCAGGGCATCATTGCTTTGGCGCTCATTACTTTGAGACTTTCGATGGTTAGTGTCAACAGCCCTATAATTTCGCTAGCTGCAGTACCCTTCGAACAGATTGTCGGATAGTGGGATTAGTGGGATAGTCGGAGTATAAACTATAGTCGGAGAATCTGACAAAATAAAACGTGTATAATCTCGCATAATTAAAACAAAAATGTGTTAAAACTACGTCAGATTCTATAGTAAATTTGTACTATGCCTACCTTAGCGCAGTGCAAGCAATAAGTTAATCAAGTTTCATCGCAATCAGAATGGATGAATAATAATTTAATTATCTTTTTGATTACTCAGCGTCACTCTAGCTGCCATCACTTTGTCGTGAGTAACTTTTAAATTGCACAAAATTGTACTTCTCGATACAAATACTTACGCACCTTAAAATCATATTCACCTACTGATCTACAAATCAACATTCTAAAGGTCAAAGTCCAATAATAAAATCAGCCGTATTACCAATATATACGTATGCATGAACTACTTAGTAGTACTAGTAAATAGAGTACTTGCCAATGCAATCACAAAGAAATGCTATACTTCATGACAAATATCACGTAGTTTCCAAAACTCAAATAAACCGGTTTGACTCTACTTTCATCGTATGACGTGCACTGCAATGCCGTACCAACCGTGCAAACTATGCAGTAGAATTTGCAGTGATTCCCGATTGATATTAACAATGTGGAATTGGATTGGATTCTTTATAAGTAAGCGTACTCTACTGTAGACCGCATCGTCGCTTAACATCAGGCGAGTTGATCAAACGCAAGGAGAAATTTAAAAAAATGTTTTACACCAATCTTGTTGGTATGACACGTACCTAGATGTTTGTACTCGTCAACACGGGGGGCGTAAGAGTCATAATGGTTAATCTTATTACATTTGTTTACCGTGAAGATAACGCGACATTACCTGAGGAAAAATACTCAGTTATGATTACTGTACACTACAGTTTTATTGTAGGATATGTTTAGGGGCCCGTTGCCAAAATATAAAACGCACTCAGACACTGAATTTCGATGTAAGGATTCTAACGATATTCGATATATTCAAATCTATTTAGTGGTTCGATTTCCATACAATTTTTTTTTCCATTTGTGGACAAATGGAGCATAATTTAACAGTGAAATCACAGCTACTGGCATTTATTTTGGTCTTTATTTGCGGTAAACCACAATTGCTTGAATAAAACAGTAGATTATTTTCAGAAAATTATTCAGAATTTTGGAATGAAATTTGGTGCACTTAGTCAACATTTACCCAGATTAACTTAGGATACTTATTTATGACATTTTTTTTATATGTAAAAGTAATGAGACGAACGATGCGCTCTCCTGGTGGTAAGAGATAATGCATGACCAAGACCATTGCAGCAAGACACAGAACTTTGAGTAGCAAAACAAAGTCCGGGCCTCGCTGCTTTGGCGCTCATTACTTTGAGACTTAGGTTAGGTTTTGAGGTTAGGTTAGACTTAGGTTCCTTTGAAATTATCAAAAAACGAACTACTAGACGTATTCTCTTGAAATTTGATATAGATGTGTCTTATGGAATATTATTCTGGTATAAAAGGTATCCTTTATATTAATTTAATAGTAAAATAGCGCAAGTTTTAATGACTACTGCTTATGTGTTAATTAAACATGTTTAATTTCGCGCTGAACCTAATTTTAAAGTTAACGCAGACGAAATCGCGCAAGCTGCTATTATGTAAGCTTAAACTAATCAAAAATAAAATTGTTGCACATTTAAAATGAACCAGGAAATAATGTACCTACCACAAATGGAATGATAGAAGTTTTTGCCATAAGTATACGTATTGAGATTGTAGACCAATTAGTTTTTTTTCGGTATTTATACAAAAAAGTAATACGGAACCCCATAATTAATACTGTAGTTTATTTATAAAAAGATTATAATCTGCAAGTTATAAATAGATTGCTGCTCAACATAATTTTAGTAACACTCACGTGTCGTAATGTAGAAAGGCATTTTATTTTTAGTTTAAGTTGGCAGGTGAGGCCAGGCCATAATAAATTACGTGATATAAATAATTCCACTCGATATGTTACATTTTTTTTTAAGTGAAGGTGTGGTCGAAGATGATAAAGCACACCTAGCCTGGAATGGAACTCGCTCTCAAGTGAGGCTGCCGGAACACACTGTTTGATTCTTGGCGACAGATTTTCAACTTGGGTGGTAGCTAGCCAGCCGAGTACTAGAAAGTACCCTACCACCATTCTATGGTTTCCTCACGATGTTTTCTTTCACCGGCAGCTCAAGCAGCAGCAGCGGCAGCTTTTCGTTTGTCGTGTAACAAATATTGCCATAGTTTGTACTCTTAGGTAATACCTATACGGTATAGGTGTTTCTATTTATGTCGCAGTAAGATGTAAAATCTGTGATATGATTATAAGCCCAGGTTTATTGACAAGGACACAATACCTTACAATAAAATGCAACGCAATATAATACAACACATTTTTTATTCATAACACCAAAGTTTCATGTCCATATTACTTGACAGTGTATGACAAAAATGACTAACATATTAATTACACGTAAAACCTATATAAATATGTAGTAATTATATAAAATTATCTTTTACGCATTAACACTTAAAAAACACAAGTTTTGGTAGATGATAATATAATACGCTTTAACGCGTTCCCGCCATAAAAACTTTTCTCACAACATAATGATGTTATTGTTATTAACCGTAAGATAAACACATTTCCTTAGATAGGTTTAGTTTAAAGCAAACAATACAATTACTTTTCAGTTTAAATATTGTGAAATAGTTTAGTAATACGTCTTCAATTCAAAATATTAAATCGGTCAGTTCCCTCGATATAAGTAATGAGAAATTAATTGATTGCTTATAATAAAACTGTTTTTAGATGTTTTTTTAAACTTGTCGTCAACTCGTTTGCGCAATATAATTTTATATTGAGTAAACCTGATAAATACTACGATTACGCAGGGTTATATGCTTAGTATACACTGAGCCGAAAGGAGGTCATTCATTACCATGAGCAACATTTACAAAGAGCATAACTCTGCAATCGCGAAAAAAATCAACATATCTTTATAAAAAGTACCTAAGTTCGTTGACCCTTGCACAGCTTGTTGCAGCAGCTGATTTTTTATGTTTGGCAGGCTAGGTGTTTGACTACATTGACCTAATATTAAATAACAATGTGGTCGAAGACGGTAAGCACGTCTAGCATGGAATAGAACTGGCTCACGAGTGAGGCTGCCGGAATTCAACTTGAGAGCAGAGTAGACTTTCAACTTGAGAGTGGTAGCTTGTCAGCCGAGTACTTGAAAGTATCCTGCCACCATTGTATTGTATAATTATGGTTTTCTCGCGATATTTTCCTTCACCAGCAGCGCATTGTTGAGATTTAAATCCATGCGTCGACATAAGAACAGACCGAACTAACCACCGAGCTACAATCGCAATCATGTGATTTCAAAGCCGTTTTTATTGCAATTAGCAACTAAGTTGCTCATAATGCTCATCATAAGTCCATCACAAACTTAAGAGTAAGCTAACACGGAATAGGAGGTCATCCCAGTTATGGCAAAAATAGAAGAAATTGTTCTCATTGTTCCATTTCTTAAAAATTTTGAGTGCATACAAGTATTGTTCTGATATTCGGACTTCATAGTTTTTATTGACAGATGTACAATGTACATCGTAGTAGATTGTAGAATTATCATAAGTAGAATTATCATAAGTAGAATTATATAATCATATGTAGAATTATATAAAACTGTTCCGAACATGCAGGTTTCCTCACGATGTTTTCCTTAACCATTTAAAGTTAATAGCAATTAACAATCAGCAAATGTGCATGTACAAGTTTGCCTGCTATACGTACAATTTGAAATTACGATAACGAACCTCCGTTTAAGTAATTTAAACAACTAGACTTTAATTATATACATTGCTTAGAATTAACCTATGCTTAAAGCAGCCTGTCTCATTTCCATCCTTGACATTTCATGTCAGTGAGTTCACAAAGCATTTTGAGCATTGTTTATAAGCAAGACCCCTTACAATAAAAACAGATTTAGTGCTGGTGAATAAAGATGAATTTGCTCTAGTAATTTTGTTTTGAAAAATTTCTTTTTTAATGTAAAACTAATGAGATTTGTAACGAATGTCCAGGAAAATAAAATGTTAGCAATACACATAACTTTGAGTAGCAAAACAAAGTCTCGGGTATCGCTGCATTGGCGCTCATTACTTTCTTCAAATTCACATGTAACACAGTTAGGAGTCGCAACTATACCCATCAGGAGGAAATTCAATATTTAATTCATACATTTGTAAATAAATCTAAGGTCGATTCATGTTACGGTTACTTATAGGCCTACCATAAAACGTTATTCATTAAACTAGTCCTGCTTACGTCAATAGCTTAACTTTGAATACATTTATATATGTACATTCATCAAGAGCGTGGGTACTGGGTAGGTATACACTCAGGTACGTGGTTACTCCATCGTAATAATATATCGGCTCAGATAGTTACAAATTACTTAGATACCTTGTCCAAAATTTTATCTTAGGACGTTTGGAATCTGGTCCGGCTGGTCATCGGCCGGTGTCGGAACTAGTTATGCCAATCGTATTTTTAAACTGTATCTTTTTTGCGGATACTTTACACTGACACTTAGTACTGTTTTAGATTCGTTTTACAGGGTGTTTTTAGTTATATGCACACATAATCGACATAATTGAAAGAAAATAAAAAATCTTAAATTAATACAAAACTACATCTTACTATTTACAAAATGTATACAAAAAACTTAATCTAAAAGTCCGTCAGAGGAGGGGTATGTGGCTAGAATGCTGGCAGCATTGTCACGCTGGATGGCAATGCTAAGCTTTTGACCAGTATTCTGGTCATAAAGGCACCTGAAGCCTCCTCTAAACGTTTATTCAAAGATATATTAGTTCGTAGCGTAGGTAGCTTAACTAGGTGTTGTCAAACGATAAACGATATCAAGCAACGGACGATAAGATCAGTCTTCTGATGGATGACCGAGAGTGGCATTTCTTTCTGCTCCCGGTGGTTTTTCTACATTTCTGTAACCGTTATGCCATGTTGGGAAATCTTAGGGTAGCATAATAACTCCTAGACAGTATATAGGCCTCTCCTAATGCACGCCACCTAGATCAATCTTTCGCTTTTTGCTTCTAATCACTGCCCACTATCTTATATGTAAATCGTCACTCCACTGAGTATCAGGGCGTTTTACTCTATGTTTACCGATCCACTCTAGAACACGTCAACCCCAACGGACAGAGCGCACAATTCGATGTAATTTTTTTTTTCAATCAATCAGTTGGTTATTTGTAAACTATCAGACCGATCCGAAATGTACGGTTAGCTTTTTTTGTGGATTTTATGTAAAGTACATGTACTTTTAATCACCAGCTCGCTTAACGGAAAGTGACGGTTTGGATGTGAATGGAGCACGTGTCACGATTACCGATTAGTCTCATAGCACATTGACATTTTCATCTAATAATAATAAATAAAGAGGAACAAACTTGAGTCACAGTCAAAAATCACAAAAGTAAGTCAAGGTCGAGTCCCATCAAGGTAGCGACTTTATTATAAGCTTCGACGAAGTTTTGGAAGCAACTCGAAAAAGCCCCATTTATGCACGTGAATTGGTACTCTTCTTTTCATGTACAACTACATACACAGTCATAAATAAATGCCTGTAGTTTAACTGCCCTGTAAAAAGGGTTTCTAAAGGGTTCGAATCTCACTCGTGACTAACATTTGTGTGACTTACATAGGTGTTTGTTCTCTGTCTGGGTGTTATGTATGTGTTTACAATAAAAACTGTTTAGTGTTCTGTCAGCTGTCTGATTCCCATAGTTCAAGTTTTGCTTAGTTTGTGGCTAGATGGCGCTATGTAAAATGTTCTATAATTTTTATTTGACTCGACGTATTGTCTGAAAGTAGGGTTGCCATTTCTAAAATTTAGCAAACAGGACAAGACGCGGGAAAATCTCGTATTTTAGAGCCGAAAATCCGGACATGTCAACAGGTTTAAGCGAGTCGGTTCGTCGGTTCAGCGTTCGGGCACAGTGCGTATGTCGCGGGCGGCCCAAGACTTTTTAAACCCGGACTTCAAATGAAGCCTCGCCCGGACGCTCCCCAGATGTCCTCTAAACTATGACAATTCTGGGGAAACCCGGACGGATGGCAACCCTACCTGGAAGTAGTAGGTATAGTTTATGTTTGACTAATAACATTATGGGGCCAAACAGTGCACCCATTTTCTATACAACAACCAATCCGTACATTTCGAGACAGGAGAGACAGAAAGAATTCAGATATTCTTATTAATAACATTAATGTGCAATAATAGTAAAAGTGATGTGACATTAATTTCTAGATTAGCATTTAAATGCCTTTTTTTCGTGTCAATTTTTTTTTTAATAAATCGAACAGATTTTATAAATTGTTGTATTAAAATTCACGATTCGTCACTATCTTGGACCTGTCTTTACATGTGTTAGGTTCCGTGACCCTGGCCAGTGCGTAGACGTTTCTTTAGATGAAGGTTCTAGCGTAACATTCTCGCTATTGCGCAATAATTATTTTGTTTTACCTATCTATATTGATTTACTTTAATTGCTATATCAGTTTTTATGATACGCTACGATGAAGCAAGTCATAAACGTTCTTACGTCGATAGCCCTATAAGTATTATTAGCCCATTTAGTAGCAGTTTTACTTCCTGAGCTGTAGGGCATGGATTCGACTCCTACCATATTACTATTTGTGTCGCTTACAAAAAAAATAGAATAAATAAATATCGTGGGACTATACACACAGCGCCATCTGACCCCAAACTAAGCAAAGCTTGTGTGATGGAAGTCAGATAACTGATAGAATACATAAATGCTTTTTTTTTGTAAATACATACTTATAATACATACAGAACACCCAGACACAGAACAAACATGATTGTGTTTATTCACAAAATGTTTGCCCTGAGTGGGAATCGAACCCACGCCCTATAGCTCTCAAGGCAGATATACTACCAATGAGCCAACGAGGCTGTCAATATAAGTTCTAGCACGAAAGACAGCGTTCATTCAATCACGAATTAATGAATGAGTGTATGATTTAGCTCATACACTACAATTATACGAGGGAAGATATCAAAACTAGTAGAATCGCGGTTTACTTAACATTGTACAGGGGTTTATGCTTGGGGTGTTCTAAGCCTAAAGGGGATCATTGTAGGTACGCATATAATCAAACTTCTAAGAAGCATCGCGCGATGCTTCTTAGAAGTTTGATTATATGCGTACCTACAATGATCCCCTTTAGGCTTAGATTATGCTGCACGCGCATCCACCGGACATCAAAGCGAGGCGCGCGCTCTCTCGCGAGATCGTCCCGAAAGATCCAGAGTAACATGTCAGAGGGAGCGATGAGCACTGTTAACTGCAAAATGTCAAACATTAAAAAAAACCCTGTCAACAGAAACGGTCACTTAAATGCCATTGAGAAGCAGCTGAACAAGTACTGCCACACGTGGTGAGCAATTTCCCCAGGGGTCGTGGAATAACTTATGATCAGGCAAGTGTCACTTTTCTCATTAGTTATACGCAGCCAGAAGTTCCAGTTTCAACACGATGTTTTTTTACGAAAGCACTTGTTTATCTGGTGCAGATCAATTAACATTTTATAAGATGTTTATCAAATTCTTGCTTTCGATAACATTGATCACATCCAAAATATTCCGATAGCCTTCTGAGTTTCTAGTTCAAAGTTGCATGGAAATTTTGCGCTATCTCCATTGTGTCGAAGTCACAAGATACTTAGAACTTTAGTGTATAATATTTGCATAAGATTCTGTTTGGTAGTTAGGTACTATGTTATGTTACCTTCCTGAACTATAGTTCAGGAAGGTAACATAAGGTCTTCTAATAAGTATGAATACTATTACAAATTAACCTAAAACTAAACCTAAACAATGATTTTAATTGATGATGTGCTGTTTTAAACTTCAATTCAAAGAAACACTTATTATAAACTTTACACTGGGTTACACGGAACGGTAGCAATAAGCCCAAACCCAGACGCGAATGTGAACAACATTTACTAACTCCGTAATTATGAAAAAATATAAATACCATTAAATTTGTTGAAGGCGTTTGACACTATTTCTGGCAATACAAGGTTTCATTGTAAATGTTGTTCACGATGACGAGTAAAATGACCTCCTTTTAGCATAATGCCACCGTTCTGTGTAGCCTAATAAACAATTTTTTTTATAAAACCATTATTTAGCTAAGCCATTTTTAAAGTTAGTTCAAAAGTTTTACAAATTTAACCTTTTTTATTGTAACTAGCTGGTTCCTTCCTTCTCTTACCTTCTAATGGTCGTATATTCATTGACATGAAATCAGTTTTTTAAAACTCATATAATGACGTACCTACATATTTGAAATTTTGAATTGACTTGTAACATTGGTGTTATCAATAAAATATTTGTATTTGTATAATAATGTTAACCTATAGGTAATCTTCCTCATGTAATGAGCAATCAAATGCAAGAAGATTTTTTTCAAATCGTACCAGTAGTTCTAGAGATGCCGAAGTGCGTGGGTTCAAACCCTAACAATGAACTTGAGCTACCGGTGAAGGAAAACATCGTGAGGAAACCATAGCATGGTGGTAGGGTACTTTCTTCTAGTACTCGGCTGGCTAGCTATCACCCTCAAGTTGAAAATCTGCCGCTAAGCAACAAACGGTGTGTTCCGGCAGCCTCACTTGAGATCCAGTTCCATTCCAGGCTAGGTGTGCTTTACCATCTTCGACCACACCTTCACTTAACATCAGGTGAGCTGTGGTCAAACGCCTAGTCTGTCAACCATAAAAAAAATATATAGAAATCAGCGTGTTCAAACGAACAAATAAACAAACTCTATGGATATACATAATATCATGTTAATCTGTATATATAAAAAATAATCCCGGTTTCCTTTGGTCACGGCTGGAGCATTTCGCTACATCTTTTTTTGTTATGTTTGTTATTGTCAGGAGAAAGTTCATATGAAATAAAAAATTAGGATAGTGGCGCAGAAAATTAGAAAATTTAACGACCATTTCAACTTTTCTTATGTAACCTTATGGTGTTTGACATAACTGCCACTCGTTCGAATTAAATATTCATAGTAAAACGTCCGTCGGGTGAGGTAGTATATTATATTTATGAATATGATATACCCTAACTAATATTATAAATGCGAATGTGAGTTGGTTTATATTTAAATACTACACATCGGATCTGGGTGAAATTTTGCATGTAGGTACTTTGGGCCCTGGAATAAGACATAGGATACTTTTCATCATCATCATCCATCACCACGCAGATAAAACCGCAGGCCGCAACTACTTATATAATATAGTATAGATAACTCTAGTAACTGCAAAATGAACTGTACAAATATCAGAAATTTTCCAAACAACATGACAGCAATTTAATTAAGAATCAAATGGCGCTTTGACCCGTGCCACATCCGGGCGACCTTCCCCTCAATTGTTTCACAAATTATAAACTTTAAGGCTTCGAAGAAATCAAAGTAGCACCGAACCCAAAGTAAAACCAATTAAATTTCTTCAATTTCATTTATTTAACCGACAAGGTTTTATTTTCTCCAAGTTTGCTTGTTGTATTTTTCTCTTTTCTTTGTTCTTTTTATAGCAGAGCTCTATTGACCAAAACAAAGCTACTATTGCAAAACAAGAAGTCAGGAGGTAGAACGCTGTATTGTAGCTGTCTGTGAGGTCTCGTATGACGCCTGCGAATAAAATCATGCTTATAGAACAACACATTCTTACAGAAAAAATAATTGCTTCTTTGAAACGAATTAAGATTAAAAATGTTATGCAATAAACATTAATGATGGTGTAATTTTGTCTGCTTTTTTTCGTTTATTATCATCGCCAGCATTCAAAACCGTCTTTATCACGACTGTGGGTGTAATTTTTTTATCTGTCTTGGTCATGCGCCTATCGTGCCCAGAGTATCCCGATCGCCAACCCATCTGCTATACGACAACCAACACTGTTTTTTGTATCTTATTCATTAAAGTTTTTTTATGTAAAAGTAATGAGACAAACCAGACGTTCTCCTGATAGTAAGAGTTAACGCATGCCCATTACCAGCGTAGCGATACACAGAACTTTGAGACTTTCGATGGTTAGTCTCAACTGCCCAGTAATTTCGCTAGCTACAATTACCCTTCAAAGCTAAGGAGATCTACCACCAAGTAAAACTGTACCACAAAGTTTTACTGTGTTCTGGTTTGAAGGGTAATGCAGCAAGCTAACTACCACTATTTTTATATGCATAGATTAACGGTCTGGTTGAATGATCTGTGATTTCTCACGCTGTCTAACAGTAAATGTATTTCCGGAATTAAAATAGCCTTTGTTAATTCCGACAAGACTGTTGCCTCGTTTTAAATTTGTGTACTTGTTCCGAAATATTACGAGTACCTACAAAAAATAAATACACACTCGGGCACAAACTTTTCTATTTTTAAAATTTATATGATTCCTGTTACATATCAATTATATGATTTCGTAGGTAAAACATAGAAATGTTATATTTCGGGGACTACAATATTATAAACAATAGCAGCTAACATTTAAGCGCTTCACTTTATTTTATGGCACATCGTAAAAACGAGAATTAAATATAAAGCCTAAACAGGTTTTCTATTTGATTTTAACTACCAGTATAAATAATATCAGATGTTCGGTATGTTACTGTGAAACTTCGTATCTTGATAAATCTTAGATTTTAGTAGTACATTACCAAAATGACTTGGTAGAGGGTTTTTTTTAAAAAGAGATGATCTTAAGGAATTTTACATTCAAAAAAGTCCATTAAAGTTTGGTAGAAGCTAGATTTTACCAATAACGGTTGGTGACTGTGCCAAAGTTTTACAAATTGTAAAACTGTGGCTATGCCTTCGCGTTAAGGTTTTTTTTTTTATTTCAACCCAAAAATCCTCACTAGTCGTGCAACACAATAAAACATTGGACAAATTTTATGTTTGTGTTTGCCAAGAAAAAGTTCGTAAAGAGATTGTTTGTAAAACAAAACATTTGTGAAACAAAATGTTTGTGAATTGAATAGGATACGAAAAGCTAGTTGAAGCACGTAATATTTTGTCAAAAGTGTTGGTGGAACATTTGTTAACTCTTCTCAACATTTGCCAATGTCAATGATGTAAAATCTAAGATTGGCCAACTGAATGGTGGTCAAACTTCGAACGTTTATGAACGACGATCACAAAACAGTTCGGACTTTACCATCAGGAGTTGGTAGATTTTAAGTTTTACGGGATTTTACGGGTTGGTAGATTTTAAATTTTAAAGTTCAGGCTTTTACACTAACATGTAATTATGTATAATACGTTCCAGTCAACAACATTTAATTTAGTTGAAACGTGATATTAATGTTGTCAAGTAAGCTATGTTTTTGATTGAGTAAGAAAATAGTTCATAAATTAGCGGAACTGGAATATTCATAGAGATCAACCAAACTAAACGACGAATACCGAAAACAGATGCTAACTGTCTATACACAGTAGCATAACATCTATGCATATACCTAATTAAAATCAAATGATGTTCGTAGATTATATTATAACTTGAGCTGGGCTGGACCTTTTATTATTTAAAACATTTTGAGTAAAAGTTGTTGTGCCCTACAGTAATGGGCAGTACATAAAGAAGTACTCAAAAGAACTCTAAAAGTACTCTGTCCTTCTATCAAGCCCAAAATCATATCAAACTAATGCAATTTTGCCGCATAAAAGAAAAACAAACAAACTAAACATATTTTCGCATTTATAGTATCAGTAATTACTTAAAAATCAATGTTTCACTTAATGGACGTCATTCAATTTCTGTGTAATGCAAAACCGTGACGGTTTTTTCATTTAACACATTAATGAGGCTTTCATTGAAATATGAAAAAAGCAGATTTGATGTAGTAAGTACGAGTACTCCCGTCATTCTCACTATACTTAAATTTTTCTATTGTTTACGAAGTACTACGTAGTTACTACGTAAGTCTCGTAAATTTAGAATTTAACTCTACCTTTGTTAAATAAATTCCTAAAAGTATACGTGGTACTATATTCCGGAACAGCCCTGTTTTTTAAACTGTACCATTGTTGGGCGTGGGCCTTTTCGCATTGTGAAACGGGTAACCATAATTCACCACGTTGACCGGATCCAGGTTGGCAGACTTATAGACATCTTCAAGTACTTTTTTAAAAACTTTCAAATCTTTTTTTTTTAGGTTTATAGATGATTATTTAGGTTTTAGGTTTACAGGAGGTTTACTCATGATAATTTCCTTCATCGTTTGAATACAGCAGTAATGCAAATAACATAGAAAAGACAAAAGTGTGTGCCGTGGGAATCGAACCCAGGACCTGCGATCGATACTATCTATCTTGTATAATCCAAGATTATTATGGTATAATGAATAAGGTAGAGTAGTATATAAGTATCATTTTACCAATTGCTGGTCCCAGACAGAGCATGATGATGCCGTTAAACAACATGTTGAGTCCAATGGCATCCGTAAACCGTTCCGCGGGAACAACGTCAGATATCACTAATGTGGTGAGAACAATGATGCAGCAGCGGCCAACACCCATGATGGAGATATAGAAAAATATTGCTATCTCATTTTCAGACCATAGCATGCCTGAAAAATAGATGATCATTCTGAGATTTAAAATAATACATCCTGCTCTCCCGAAAGCCCGAAAGAGTCCATATTTGACTGTGTGTACCCACTATAATGACTTCTTGTAATGTATGAAAACAATAATTATCTTGAAACATATAGGATAAATAGGATAATAAGATATTGTCTCAAATTTCGTACAACTTCATCTAGACCCAATCTAAGTAAAAGCTTGTATAATGTTCTAAATATACCTATAGTAGCTTTTATGTGTTTTATATATATTTTATACAGAGAACCCAGACACAGAAAATACATCTATATCAGTCGTATATTTAAGTGGTTAACATGGTCGGTTCACATGCCGAAGAGCCAGGGTTTAAATCCCAGCTTAAGCTGCCGGTGAAGAAAAAATCGTGATGAACTGTAGCACGGGTGGCACTTTCTACCAACCTCCATCAAGTGAAAATGAAAATCTGCCGCCAAGCTTCTAACGGTGTGTTTCGACAGCCTCGCTCAAGAATTCCATTCCATGGTAGGAGTATTTACCATCTTTGACCACACCTTTACTTATGCTACTACTATACACATCAGATAAGCTGTTGTCGAACATAATAACCTGTTAACCATAAAAAAATCTATATACATCACATAAATGTTTGTTCTGAGCGATCAAGTGAACAAACTGGGCAGGAAACTTCACTAGGTGGTAGGTTTCCTTGGCAGGAGGTCGTCAATATAGGTATCACCGCAGTTCCAGATTTTCTGCTGTCAAGCAACTGTGTGTGAACACTACTGTGTTTCGGTTTGGAGGGTGCTGCAACTAGTGAAATTACCGGGCTATTGAGACCATCCAACGAATGTCTAAGTAATGAACGCCAAAGCAGCGATGCCAGGAACTTTGTTTTGTTACTCAAAGTATGTGTATCGCTGCAATAGTAGATTGTACTAACAATCACGGATACTTTGTAAGAAACATTAGTATTTATGTTATTTTAGGACAAAATAAATATTCCTTTGTTGTTTTTGAATTTATTAATTTGATCCGAAATTTGAAGATCCGAAGAAGTGAAAGAATTCAAAGTACGAAGGGTGACTGTTGGCAATTAAATCAAGTAATTTGAAATACGACGTCGTACGCAATAAATTCTCTTCAAAAAAATTCTTAATCCGAGATTTTCTGTAATAAATTACATTTTATTGTATAATTTTTTTTTTTAAATTAACATTGTAGATTTCTTTTGTTTTGCCGAGTAGGTATTATTACATCGCAAAAATTTAAGGGCTACTTAAGTTTTTATCGAAGTCAAGTATTAGCGACTAATTGTGTTTGGCCAAATATATCTTTAAAAATATTTGTGCCTACAAGGATGATACCATATACCAACGGTTAGTAGTATGATAGATAAATAAATCAAGTAAGTAATAAAAAAAGTGATTAACAGTAAGTATTTGACATCAGCTCACCCGATGTTTTCCTTCACCGGCAGCTCAAGCTCACTGTTGGAATTTGAATGCATGCTTTTCAGCGTGTGACCCGATCGCGCTAACCACTGAGTTATAATCGCTATAAAATACATAAGTAAGTGGCTAATAATTACCCAGTCTTGAAATGCAAGCCAAAATGATCCCAATGATGTAGACTTCCTGTATGCCCATTTTCAGTATCCACTTTCCACTGACGATTAACACACTCCTCATAACTAAATCGCCAAATCCATAAGCTGATATCGCTAAGGCTATTTTATCCTGAAATTAATAGGTAAGCACATCATAGTAAACAACAAAATAAACAGTATATAAATAAAAATGTTCTTGATAGTTTTTTTAGGTCCAGAAAAAATATACCTACATATAATTTAAAACTCAATAATTTACAAAGAGATAACTGTACTATAGAAAACAGTTTTGATAAAAGAACAACATCATGTTTTTATTGCAAATTGATAGCCCGGAGGCAAATTGAAATGCTTGTACGTTCGTAGTACTAATGTTGTGCATATATATGCATGTATCATGAATATTATTTTCTCTTGATAACCCTGTCTATTGATGGAAACAGAATTAAAATTCGTAGCGTACAGATGGCAGGAAGTGACTTTGTTTTATACTATGTAGAGATGGTAATCGTACTAGTTATTATCTAAAACAAAATGGTCATGAAAAATAAATAAACGTAGATTATGGTGATTTTTTTACAAAATTTGCCCAGTTGTTTCAATAAAGTAGAATTTAGATGAATATAATAACATGTCCTTACCTGATTCCATTTTAGCGCAAACAAAGCTTGAGGCATAATTAGACCAAATGTTATATCGGCAAAACAACAAATCGCAGGCCCAACGCAAGTGCAAGATAAAACGAACTTCTTTGCGAAAGACAAATTTACCATTGTCTCGACAACCCGTCTGAAAAACACGAATCTAGTATTAACTTTCATTTTCGTTTGATTCTTTATAAACTATTTAGTTTAACATACGAATTTCAATTCAAATACAGTCAATTAACCAGCCCAGAGGAAGCGCATTTCTAAAGATTGAAATGTTTGCCGGCGTTAAATTCGTCTCAATCGTTCTCTAGCACGACACACGACAGCAAGGGAGCGTTCTAGCTACCCAACGAGTAAACCTTACTTTTCGCAGATTATCGAGTATTGGACTCAAGATTATCGCTTATTGGCATAGACACATCGGAATACAGGAGCCAGTTTGAAACTTGACTAAATTGGCATCGCTACAATTAATGACTACTTTACAAGCCAAATTCGTGCGTTATAGCAATGACTTCTTATACTATCGCAGGCACTGTATTTCAGAGATTGGTCCATTAGCACGTTCACATATTAATGAGAAGCAAGATAATATTCATAATTAAATTGTTATTTTTAAATAAAATAAATAGTAAGTTGTTTCTTTTTATATGATACTTTGTAATTGTATTACAGTCCACAGTTTCATCCGACAATCCCACAAGATTTTGTGAAAACGCAGTTTGTGTTTCGAAAATAAATGAAGTAAATCAATCAATCAACCATATGTGACGAGAAGAAAAACAAACAAACACACTTTTGCATTTATTATATTAGTAATCGTAAATAAGTTTTATAAACAGAAACCTAAGTACCTGATTGTGGACTTTTTACCGTCGTTGATAATTATTTCATTTACTTTCCGTTCTAGTTTGTCAGTTCCTTTTTCTTCGTCTGTCAATTTGACGGTCGGAACAATGGTATTTTTTTCATCTACTAGGAGTGGCTGCATCTCTAGAAATGTATTACAAAATATATTTTTAGAAAGAAATTGTTTAAGGGCTTAGACAAAGTAAAATTTGATTAGCGATATCGCTAATAGAAAACCCGAAAATTTATAAGATTGACATAAACATTCGCTGTCACGCGGACAGCTTATACCAGTCCCGTACAATTTTGGCTTGTCTATGAGCGTTGTCGCTAATTGAATATTTCTTTGTAGACAAAGTATCCAATGTTACTTTGTAGATAAAGTTACATTCGATTAGCGCTCAGAGATCATCAATTACTTATTTTTCTATACATTATACCATACATTATACTTTATGCATATTAAGGTGGTTTTTGCCTACACAACATTCACTCTTTTAAAAATAAATAAAGATTTTTTGTTGTTGTTTCTGCCGTTGCGAGCATTTTAGCTGTCAGTAAGCTGTCTCGCTCATAATAAACATATCGAAGATACTTTTAATAATATGAATATTGAAGGCGTATTATCAAAATTAAAATATTACCTGCTATTGGTGACACTTCAACACGCTTCATATGCATTTTCACAGGATGCATAAGGGTCACTCCAAAAATGTTGTGTAGCATAATACCAGCTACCAAGAGAAGAGTGCCTCTAAACCCGCAGTGTTGGAGAGACCATTTGACGAATATCGGAGCTACCATTGCACTTACAGCTGCAAGTTAAAGAAATTACATTTGTGCCCCTGATTCATGTTCATATTTTTCATCAAACGGCAAGCCAGCTAAGTAATACATGCATATCTTGTATTTTGTACAGTAAAGCGACGAACAAATATCTGCTACTAGGGGGTATCTCTTTAAAAGGTTGACTAGGTACTATTATTTTCACGTGAAGTATTTTTAAACAGTATAACTAAGAAACTCAAATGAAATAAATAAAGAAATTCTCACCAACAAAGAACTGTACCAAACTGAAAGCAAACATTCTTCTTTCCACAAAGTAATCGTTGAGTATAGAACATGTTAAGTTAAAAATTATTCCTATGCCGGTTCCCTGGAATGTTAAACATTACATGTCATTTAGCGAATATCTGCGTTTATTTCTACTGAAAACCATAATGTGCAGATTTTAATTTAAAAACAATAGATATAGATGTAGTTTATATTTTATTTTATAGACATATTTTATGGTATATAATCGTAAAGGGGTAAAAAAATAGAAAATTCAAAATAGAAAATTATTGCCAGTAATTCCAAATTAGTCCTGCTTTTATAAACTGACTCACTGCTTGGTGGTACATCATACCGGCCAAGTGTGGGTTAGCAAACTTCGCACATCTTAGATAAGCTTTTTTTAAGAATTCTCAGACATATAGGTTTCCTCACGATGTTTTCCTTCACCATTAAAATCGGCGGCCACACGCACATAGTTTAAAAAAACAGACTTGGTACTTGACTACGCTGCCGAAATATTAACTTGTAAAAAACTTTACTTTTCTAATTATAATTACTTTTAAAAGCCAGTTTCACTTCTAGAGGTCCTTACTATATTCAACCATGTCGTCACTTAATACTAAGTGAGCAAAAAATGCTTGCTCTATATTTCTAGTACTACGCTAAAATTCAACCTTATACTAACCATGAGGATACCTTGACATAGGAAAAACATAGGAATAGTGGTAGTAAACACCAAGCCGATAGCCCCCGTGTCGTGTAATAAAACAGCTAAAAACCCAAGCTTCCGAACACTCATAAACTTCAGGAAAAAGCTCGTGAGGAATCCTGAAAACATAAGAAAAAAAAACCATCTCTTAACATCCATGCCTCATTTTATTAAAATTCATCATATATCGGAGAGCTTCTTAGAAGTAATTTAGAGTGATTAACTCCACAGAAATTTTAATCAGAGATGACACAGAAAAATGTGTTTTTTGAGACCGCTTAAGAGATACCATTGTAAAAACATGTGAACACTATAACAATAGGTAAGTATTTTAATTTTTAACAACTTCGTAAGACATAATAGGATTTAGTTTATGACTTTTCGACTTATGTGAGCAAAAATCGAAGTTGATACGCACAGCTCTGCCTAACCGTCATACTTTTGCTGCGCTAAATAAGACTCTAAAAGTACTGGGTGTCTCCGGCCGCTAGGCAGAGCTCAAGCTGCTGGTGACACTAGGGCTGCTGAGTGAGAAATCTCCTGACAAAACGTAGTGTATTATGCATTACTTGCCTTACGGTTCTGACCCTTAACCCGACCGTCTAGCAAGAAACTTTTGTTGTCATTATTATTTCACCCATGATTATACTGTAAAACAAAGGCCTTCCATTTTTTGTCCCGTTGCGGTTAATTTGTGGTGCCACTGCAGCAGTAAGAGTTAAGTTTAACCCCCTGTACGTAGGTTTGTATGTATTTTAACCATTCTGTTACGTTAATTTATTAGATAGGCTTGCATTGGACCGCTAACTCGCCTGATGTTAAGTGAAGATGCTATCTACAATGGAGCACGCTTGCCAAGGAGAAACCGATTCACTCGTGATTTATGCACCCAGATTGTTTCTTTGAAGAAATATCCACTCGGGTAGCATAGAGTAATAGGTATAATTCTACTCTCCATTGGTGTGTTTGATGAAAATGGAATGAAATCTTTTTGTGTTCGAGAAATCAAAATAATCGTGTTCGAGAAACCAAAATAATATGACTAAAATTTCAATTGATTGAAAGTAACACTTACCAGACGTTGCAAAGCAAATGGCATTAAATCCTGTGAGAAAAGTAACACCGGTTGAATTCATTCCCACTTCTGTCAAAAAGTCATTATATAGCATACCGAAGCATCCAACAAACATTGAAACTGATGACTGAAAATATAAACAACCCAATATTAAGGCGACCATAATCTATTATGTTTACAATGTATATATAATACATTGTAAACATTTAAAAAAAAAAATTAGCTGAAACTTTTTGCCCAATTCTGACGATTTATTTATTGGCGTGATTAAGGATATTTATATTGTGTTTATGTTTTAAATAAAAGACATACACAAATCACTGTATTGACTTGATGGTAGATTTCCTTATCAGGAAGTCGTCTAGGTAGGTACTACCGCAGTACCAGATATTCTACCGGCAATCACTACATAGTGTCGTAAATATTACTGGACTGTTATGACTAATCATCGAAAGCGTCAAAGCAGCGATGCCCCGGACTTTGTTTTTTCAACTCAAAGTTCTGTATATTGATGCACTGATCATGGATATGCGTTATCTCTTACCATCAAGAGAGCGTATCGTTCGTCTCATTACTTAGACATGAAAAAAAAATTATTTCTCTAAAATGTTTACTCCATACATATACATATGAAGGCTCGATCGAACTGGCTCTCAAGTAAGACCGGAATACACCGCTTGATGCTTGGCAGGTTTTCAACTTATATTTCTCTTGTCTTAAGTTTAAACTTACACAGTTGATAATGAACGCCAGACATATTAGATATCCCCAACCCCCATCAGGGGCCACAAGTTTATATTTTTTTGTTTTCTCACAGATTTTATCACTCATCTCGGATCGACTTCAATGACTTTTTGATCTTAACTGAGAGTTTCATTCAGCTGTATATGTGTGTTGCATTTATCATTGATTAAATAGAAGAATTAGCGTCATTTTGTTTGTCTCATATCTAAACAACTAGATAAAGTTTAAGTCTACCACTACCGCATACCGCGAGTTTTGAAATACTTGATTGAGAAAAATTATTTTAAGTAACATATTAACTACATGAGTATGTATTTATGTTCTTATCCAGGTTTATAGTAGTAAAAAAAGTATGTATCTTTTTTATGGTTCCAATTGTACAAGTTCTCGTTATTTTGGGGTTCGTTGGCGCTGTGTGTGGCCTACGATGTTTGTTTTACGATATAAAATATGCAAAAAATATGTTTATGTAATTTTATTTTAATTATTTAGTTTTCTAATTTATTTCTATCATTATTGAGTTTTTTTTTTCATATTTTGTTAAAAATAAATAATGATAGTAAGAAATTATATCGTTTGACATCACACACAGCGCCATTTGACCCCAAACTAAACAAAGCTTGTACTATGGAAGTCAAATAACTGATAGATTACACAGATACTTTTATTTTTTAAATGTATATGTATAATTGTATATATGTATATTGTATTGTATTGTATTGTATTGTATTGTATTGTGTATTGTATGTGGTCAAACGCGAACCTATTCTGTATAAAATATAAATATGTAAATACATACTTATTAGTTTGTTCTGGTGGGAATTGAACCCACGCCTTACAGCTCTTAAAGCAGATAAAATGAGCCTACAGGGTTGTAATTTGGTTGTGTGGTTATTGATCGTTATCATTTGTGATATTTTATATTCTATTACCTGAAATTAAAAAAATAAAATGTCTAATAATTTTGGTAAATGTTTATTGTATTTGACATTCATAAGTGTATGAATAATAAATTAATTGAATTGAATTGCCCCCGCAAGCAGCACCCGTTTAGAAATATGACGCATAAGTCAGCCATCGCTCTCCTTAACCATATTTGAGGGGAGGGAGCGACCCGTCACACGCCGCCACAACAAGAAGGAGCCTCCAGACGCGTGAGTGCTCCAGGCATACACGCTGAACTTAATTAATATAATTGATTCCATTTTATCGTCCATCCATGCATCAATTACCGCCGCAACTCTGTCTTTCATGGCTATCTTCAGGACTTTTATAACCACCGGAATTACTAGTATTCCTGATAAAAAAGTAATCTCTAGTGTTATCTACAGCTCTATTGGTTCATTGGTAGTATGTCTGCTTTAAGAGCTGACGGGCGTGGGTTCGATTCCCACCCAGGACAAGCATTTTGTGATGTAAACAAATGCTTGTTCTATATCTGTGTTTGTACTGTATGTATTAGAAGTAAGTATTTACAAAAATAAACTCTTTAATTATTCTATCAGTTGTCTGTCATCATAGCACAAGCTTTGCTCAGTTTGGAATCAGATGGCGATGTGTGTAATGTCCTATGATATTAATTTTATTTTTTATCTTTAGGTATTGAGACGAAAATGACGTAAAAAGCATATCGATTACCATTGCAAACAAAGTAACAAAATGATAGGGCATCGCTGCTTTGGCACTCATTACTTTGAAACATTCAATGGTTAGTTTCAATAGCTCTGTTTAATAGCTAGCTCCAGTCAACCCTTCAAACCGGGACACAGTACTTACACACAACTGCATGGCGGCGGAATACATATTTTATCAGTTCTGTTCGTTTTCGGGAGAGGTTTCCATAATATATGTAGGTTATAATTCCTTATCGCATTGTATATATTAGAAAATCATGATGTATATCTGTGTGTATAATAGGCATATGCAAGATCACACGCACAACACCACACGGCTTGACAGGCCGAGCCTAGTAAACATCGTTTTGTTATATTATACTCTTCCTTGTATTGTGCACTGTAACAAACTATATTAGCATAACAATTATTATATAATTTCTATGGATTCAAAAGATAACATATAATTTTGCGTAATGTCTAGTTTTGCGTACGCAAAAAGGCCAACCGATCTGCGTACTTGTTCCACAAAATAACTTGTCATGATGATGATGACTTGCCGTAACGTTTTTTACAAGTGAAATAAAATATTTGCATTAAATTAATTTAATAACTGTATCATGTTGCGAAATTCTTTATTTGTTAACTAAAATTTTTAACAATTTTTAATATTTTAACGGAGTTCTGAAAAGGTGTATTATTTATATGTTACTATAAAATCCCGAATTTTGGTTATTCTTAGGTTTTACCAGTGAATCTAGGATTTACCTACACGAGTTGGTAAATGTAAGAATTTATAAAAATGGAACTATTTTTTCGGGCTTTTACCATTAAAATTTAGTATAAAACATACTAGGTTTTACCGGTGACGGTTGCTAAATGTTAGTTTTGGGAATAAAACGATGACTACTTCTTAATAATTTATTTCAATTGACTACCAGCGTTGTGACATGTTTAATGTTTATTTCAACATTTACCGTGTCTTTAAGGCAAATCCTAAGATTTACCAAGTGAATGGTGGCAAAAATTCAAAATAAACGATGACCCTAGAAAGACCATTTTACCATTAAGAGTTGGTAAATCTTAGATTTTACTGGAAAATCTTAGGATTTATTGTAGTTCGGGCTTTTACAGTAACATATATATATGTACCGCTCTGCAATAGAGCTGAACGACGCGAGTGTTCGCATCACCTCATCTAGTACCTACATACTATTTATATATCAATGTAATTATTTAACGTAGCGAGCGATCTCCTTGTCGGCGCTAGTCCTTGTTTTTTTAATGACTGGCTGGCAGGAGTTTTACAAAAAGATAACTTGACGGACGGCATATTTAAAAAATTTTTATCGCAAAATATAAATTTGTTTTGAGAATACTACACAAAAAAAAAGTAACTAGATTAGCTTTTTTTTATATCAAAACGAAACATGCGTTTTTGGCATTCAAATCCAACCTACTTACTCGTACTTGGTGTTAAATAAAATAAATATTATAGGACATTTGAAACAGCACCATCTAGCCCCAAACTAAGCAAACATCTGACGATGTTTGCTAAGAACAAACATCTACATAATATATTATGTTAGTCACAAAAATTGTTAGTCCTGAGTGGAAATCGAACCCACGCCCTTCAGCTCTCGAAGCAGAACTTTACCAAATGAGCTAACAGGCCACGCACAACCGAGACCTAAGCAATTTCAATCACACGTTGCGCATCTTTATACGAGGGGTTAAAAAATGCATAAATTTAGTCAAAAAAATTAAAAACCATAACGGAACTAATAATATTGTTTCACTAGCTGCGCCCCGCGGTGTTACCCACTAGGTACAAGTTTTCGCGATAAAAAGTAGCTTATGTGTTGGTCCAGAGTCTCAGCTACCTCCCATACCAAATTTCATCTAAATCCCTTTTGTAGTTTTTGCGTGAAAGAGTAAACATCCATCCATCCAAACTTTCACATTTATTATATTGATGGAGTTAGTGGGTTTGTTTATGAGATATCTCTATATCTAAATAGAGTATAAAGTCGCTGTCCGCCTTTATTTCTCCGCTTACTTCAAATTTACGGTTTTCACTGTCATTTAGAATTTTTTTACGAAGGGTTTCTATACAAAAGCTTGAAGTGTATTAAGCAGAAAGCAAGTCCTTGTACCTACTTACCATTATGAAGAAATATTGTTTGTAGACACAACTCTGATATCGTGAAAAAAAATCAGCTGTCAACCAAAATAAATTTTCTGCTCTGTTACTCATTCGGTAGTATATCTGTTTCGAGAACTGGAGAGCGTGGGTTCGATTCTCACCCAGGACAAATATTTATTTGGTTATTATAAATGTTTGTTGTATGACTGGGTGTTCTGAATGTTTTACTAGTATGTATTTACAAAAGAAAGTATACAAGTATCAGCTATCTGGTTCCCATAGTACAAGATTTACTTAATTTCGGTGTAAGTGGCGCTGTGACAAATGTACCTACCTAACTATGGATATTTATTATTATTATTTTAGAAAAATCTAATGTTTGAAGTAACTGATTTTCTTTTCGCAATTATAGAAATGTGTTCATATTAAAAGTTATTCATAATAGTGAGTACACACTAAGTTTACAACCCCGTATATATCATAGTTAAACTATTGTCTTAAATTAGAGACATTCATTTTGTTTTAATCAAGTCTCCAAAATAAATTGTTCCCGTGCAAACCCTAGTTCAAAAGCCAATCATTAATTGTAACTATTTTTACATTTGTAACGTTCAAAATCATTCAAAACATGAAAGTCATCATGATAAATAATTGTGAAATTGTAGATAGTCTTAGAGATATGGTAAATGCGCACAATCCCGGTTTATAGTAAGAACATAAAAGTCAAGATAAGACAGTCTATCACAGTAACTCAAGTTGCGACAGAAGGAAATTATAATAATAAAACCAGCCTTTGAATACAATTTAAATTATCAACACAGTTGTGTCATTACCACAGATTAGAAAAAACTAGTTGAGATCTAATCTAACCACGAAATAAGCAAAGTTTTTACTATAAGTGCCAGATAGCAGCTGGTAGTATTTTTATACATTATTTTTTTTTGTAAATACACACTTATGATTACATACAAAACACTAAGCTACAGAACAAAAAAAAAAAGTGGTCGAAGATTTCTTATGTAAAATTATAAAATTAATAAGACGAACGAGACGCTCTTCTGATAGTAAGAGGTAACGCATGTCTATGACCATCGCGGCGTTACACAGAACATCGAGTAGCAAAACAAAATCATCGCTCAGGGCATCGCTGTTTTGGCTCTCATTGCTTTGAGACTCGATGGTAAGTCTCAACATCCGTGTAATTTTGCTAGCTGCAGTACCCTTCAAACCGGAACACAGTAATGTGTACACACTACTGCTTGGCGGTTGAATACTTAGTACTGTGGTAGTACCTAACTCGACGACCCTGCTAAAGAGATCTCCTACCATATTTTTTAATACTTTACGTCACACATCATCATCATCATCATTTTTTTCAGTTTACACCCTGTAAGTCATGATAAATCGTAGGGCTCTTCACCTTTTTTTTATTCTAGATATTTAACCACAATGATAATAATACACACTAACTTTTTTATCACAAGGATGATTATTAAAAGAAACAAAAACACGGCTGCGCTAAAAAAACCCGTATCATCATGTGAGGAGTTTAACTACACCCCATAAATCCAAATATCCAACATTCCTCACGATGTTTTCATTTACCGACAGCTCAAGCTCAATGTTTGAACCCACGCCCTTCTTTATCGACGTACGATCCAACCACGCTAACCACTGAGCTATCACTGTAACAAACATCACATTCAATCATCATCAATCCATCGCTAATGACTTTTTTGTTACTAACACTGATATAGTGTTTATTTCCGGGGAAAACTATGTAGGTGCGGTTTAGTTTCAACGATATAATATTGAAGACGCCGTGTAATATTAACGATATGACGGGATACCACTTGATAAACATTGCTACAGGTGATACAGGCCACGTACGTGCTTAACTTAGGTTATTGGATATTAAGCAAAAACGAAAATTCATGGTGACAAATATTAAACAAACAAGTAAACAAACTGCATTTAATTAAACGTTGCTACCAAAATACTCTCCTACTAAAATTTTATACACGTGAAGCATTTGAAATTTTGACGAACGTCAACCAGTTCAAATCGAATCAAATTATTTTATTTGGCATAAACATAAAGGCGTATTTTTAACAGTTGTTATACATTGTTATACAAGTGTTTTCTATACAATCGTTGAGTTTCGGATTTCCGATCTAAGTTAAGAGTAGTTTGTGTATCCTACGTGGCGCTGACAGAAACAGTAATACAATTATAATAGTTTGTGTTCGTTCAGTATTTAATGTTACATAATGCATTAATCTTATATAATGCAATCAAAAAAACTATTGACTTAACTTAAATTAATGTTCTTTAATTTTTGAAATCAATGTTTAAAAATTCATGATGTGATGGAGTTGGATTTTCAATACAAAATTATAGAGGCGCGTCTCAGACTCGCTTGGATCGATAAAGGCGCGGTGCAGCAACGAGGGCTGGGTGTGACAGGCTGGCATTAACTGAGAGCGGGATGTCGGTAAACTTTACCTCGTCGGGTATCAAGTAGAGTATCGGATACCATTCGATAGCATTCGAATAGTATTAAAAATGTTTTCATGCTGTAGGTATTTAGCGTATACTGAATTATGCCAGTTTTTAGGGTAAAACATTAAACATATGAGAGGTACAGAAAAAAGTGTGTGTATTTTATCGACAAACCCACTTATATAGGTTTTTTCTATAGTTAAAAGTGACAGCGAAATTTACTTCCTTCGAAATCTAAAACAGCGCTGAATAAAAATTGAATGTTAGCTAGCCACTCTATTTATTTTAATTAACAGACCGAAGATACCTTTAAACACAATTTCGATATTGTAATCATAAAGTCGCAAGTCAGCGGTGGTTGGAAGCGAAAAGCCGAAGATTGGGCTGAGTGGCGTGTCTTGGGAGAGGCCTATGTCTAGCAGTGGACTTCGATAGGCTGATGATGATTATGATAAATCACAATGTGACTGCTTTGTAGCAAAATTGCTCATAGTTCTGCTTTGAGAATTGCACGTACCTACTTATAGTTATCCTTTCTTTAAGTTAAGTTCAGTTAGTTATTTAAGACATTTTTAGTAGCGATAATAGCTCAGTGGTTAGCGCCAAAAAGCGTAAGTTCTAACTCCAACAACAAGCTTGAACTGCCGGTAAATGACAACATCGTGAGGAAACCAAATTTATAGTAACTGACTGGCTTGCTACAAAGTTGAAAATCAACTGCCAAGCATCTACGTATTGTTCTAGTTCACTTGAAAGCCAGTTCATTCCAAGCTAGGTCTGTATAGCATCATCGACCACATCGTCACATAACATTAAGTAAGTTTTCCCAAGCTGTGCCAAACACCAAGCTGGCTAACCATAAAAAAATCGCAGTGCTATAACACAACAGTAGTATAGTAATATAAATAATAGCTGGGTCACTCCGAAATTTAGATGATTTCGGCCACTTATCCTCATCGTTAGGCAAATGGTTGCCGGGCGTTGCTCGTATCGCACGCTTTATCTGGCACGGATTTGTTCCGAATAAAATAAATGTTAGCAAAGCGATGTTACCCTTGCAGTAAATAAATATCCTAAGACATGCAGCGCCATCTGGCCCCAATCTAAACAACGTTTGTACTATGGGAACAAGATAACTGATTTTTATTTTATGAATACTCATATACAAATTTTTTTCATTAACGAAATTTTTGACTATAATTATTTTTGACTGAATTTTTGAATGTTGTCTTCGCCTATAATTGCTGTAACATTTATATTGACTTTAGTAATTTAATTTTTAATGTATGTCTGTACACTGTGTTGGCTGACTTTTTGAATAAATAAATATACTTTTTTTGTAGATATATATCTACTTATAATAGACAAAGAACACCCAGACACAGAACAAATGTTTGTCGTCTAATAAAAATTTGTCCTGGGTAGGAATCGAATCCACGCCTTTAATACTCTTGAAGCAGATGAGCTAACAGGGCAGTCAAACACGTTTTTATAATCAACGCGTTGACAAATTTTTGTTAGAAAATAATTTTCGGCTCTATAGGATCGCGGTGAAACCGCAGAGCGCTGCTAGTATTTCATAATCCACGAACTATCGTTACTTCAGCAGTGTTTCCAGCCCCCAGCGGGGGTCACCTGTCTACGCGTCGCTCGACATCAATTTACAACTTCAACTTGAGCCAAATAATTTACGAGTTTAGTCACTGGTTCGTACTACTGCTTCTAATGGAACATTAATGCATTCGAACCTGGAAGCCGGTATTTTGGGTGTGAGTGGGTGTTTCTATTGATCACGTGGTAGAAGCATTTTAGAACTGGAAATCGTAGCTAGATTGTTATTTTTTAAAACCGCGTTCCAATTGATGGTAATCAATGATGCAGTGTTGAACTGAGCTCATAAATAGTAATAATAATTTAATTTCAGTGTTTTGCTGAAATGGCCATGGACAATGGACATGCGTTATCTCTTACCATCAGGAGCGTATCGTTCGTCTCACTATTTTGCATTTAAAAAACTAAACAGATAATAATATTAGTATACTTTACTATTGGAACTATAATCGGGAGTTGTCTTTCTGTCAGAGTTTTGACCATAAACAAATGAAAATGTTTAAAAGAACAAAATGATCAAAAAAATCGAGCGCGCTATTGTGTTGTTCGCTACACAAGAAAGGTAAATAATTTAGCACAATGGGCGCCACTGTGCTAAATCCCAAGTCCCATTCTATTTCTGAACAGACATTATCACGCATTCCTACATGAGGATCGTCAGCAAATAAGTTTATGTACATCCAATCGGGCATTGCATTAACATCATATATGTGTATACATGAGATACCTGCATAGGATCTATAAAGATAGAGATAAGGATAAATTTAATTTACAGAAAGAGTACAATATACTGAGAAAAGAATACAATAAACTTAGTTTACATCTAGAGGTGATATTTGATATTACAATTCAAAGTATAAAATGAAGATCAATTTAATCCTTCGTATCTCATACACTACAAATTGTGTTAAATAAATACAGTATCTTGGCGTTTAAACAAATAGCGTACTATAAGGGGCACGACGTCACACCGATATTTTAACTAAAAATGTCACTTTAGTTTTTTTTATTAATTTATTAATAAGTATAAACAACAATCATTGGCTCCTGCACACACCATGCAGCACCTTCTCTCGCGCCTTCGCTGTCTAGACTCCTGCACCATGGAAGACCTCCAAGAAGCCTCCTCCCGCGGTGTTACAGTGGCTAAATACTAGTAGAAAACCATCTAATAAAAAAATAAATAAAAAATTGAAACATCGTCTCGACGAAGAAGAAGACCACAATCATTAATTTGTTTGTTTTTTTAACCTGTTGCTTGTTTTCTAGCATATAATTCTAAACTATATAAAATTGCGTATTTTATACGTAATTCAATTCAAGTTATATTGTGTTGTGGAGACAAATTTAAAATACTTTGATTTGAACTTTGAAGTATACAAATAATATACAAATTTACAATTTAAAAAAAAACCGACTCCTTTGCCTTTAGTCCAACTAAACGCACTGCTCCAATGAAACAGCGAGGTATCGGAGAGTATACAAAAATATGTATAATAGATATATACAAACAATTTTTAGATTTTAGTTGATTATTTAAAAACCACTCGATCGATTTCGATAGTATTCATATGGAACCATCTCTAAAGCATGATATACCAAGCAAAAATAATCATCAAAATCAATCGATTTTTGACGGAATTATTTAACAGCCGGATCGGTACAGAGCTTAAGCTGCCGGTAAAGACAACATCGTGAGAAAACCATAGCGGTGGTACGGTACTTTCTAGAACTCGGCTGGCTAGCTACCACCCTAAAATTGAAAATCTACCGCCAAGCACTTAGCGGTGGAATCCGGCAGTCTTACTTGAAAGCCAGTTCCACTCCAGGCTAGGTGTGCTTTACCATCTTCGACCACACCGTCACTTCACATTGGGTGAACTGTGACAACAATAAAAAACATTTTCGGCTTTACGAATACAATATTTAGAAAACGTATCGATAAACGTAACAAGGTAATGCAAAAATACATTAATAGGTCACGAATTTCGTGAAGAAGCCTCCACTAAACAGATTAGCGTGCGAGCTTCCACGGCCTCCTCACCCTGCCGTCCTATATCGCAAGATTATTTCGTAGATAAGCAAGATACCCATTTAAACTCCTGTTAATTAGGTTATCTTCAGAATTTGGGTCATCTTGATATTATTTACTTACGGGGTTTAAGCAATTTTCTTATTACTTAAGGCATGGGTCTCTCTAAATGCAAGTCCAAGAATCCTTTGACCTTTAGTAAATTTTTAATTAAAGGCAAACAAACTAAGCAAAGTATGTACTATGTCAGAGAACTGATAGAATTCTTATATACTTTTTCTTTGTAAATACTTAAAATCACATAATATGCTAAACGTAACACTGGACATGAAAATGGTCTAATACATAAATCAGTTAGTTATAAAAATGCTGTAAACTAAATTCGGTATGTAAAGTTTTTTTTTTGTATTTATTTTATATTTTTTACTGATAGTAAACTTTATTTTATGAAACTAATTTGAATATTTTGGCTTTCTATGCGGTAGTTTAATTCTAATACATTTTCAAACTTTTTATAGTTATGACGTCATAACATTGGCTGAATATGTAAAATATGTGCACCTTTTTTAGGCACTGAAACAATCCTTATACAGCCAAGGACATGACGTCATTAGAAGTTAATTGAAAGTCAAATTTATTTTATGTATTTTATTAAAATAAACCCCGTCTCATAGTTTAAAGAGTTTTAAACGGAAAAATCATGTACAGGAATGTAATATTTCGAAATGGTTTTGGAATCAGCAAAGTATTTTTTTTCTTTACATACCGAATTCAGCATAATTGTGCTAGACCTTGACTGTAACATTTGAATAGCGTTCTCCACGTGACATGTCGACAGTATTTGTCAATCCAGTAGATTTTTGGCTTTTCTATTAACATTAATTCTATTCAAATGTTACATGGCCAAACCTGCTGATGATAAGAGATAACGCCTGTCTATAATCATTGCAGACACAGAACTTTGAGTAACAAAACAATATCTAAGGTATCGTTGATTTGGCGCTCATTTCTTTAGACATTAGATGGTTAGTCCCAACAGCTTATTATTTTTGCTAGGTGCAGTACCCTATAAACTAGAACACATTAATGTTTACAGAATACTGCTTGAATATTTGGTACTGCAGTGGTACCTACCTAGACGACCTCCTGCTTAGAATATCTACTATAACGTGAAATAAAATCAAGACGCATTTTCGTTACATATTGTACTAAATCCAAAGCCCATATGGTGTTAATAAATTTACTAGAAAAGGAGTCCGTATTTTTTACATCACTTTGCGTCGGTTCAGTCAGTCGTGATTTTCTTTATTATATTCTCTGAACGCCTTTTACTTTTTTATGGTTATCATGTTAATGTACGATTACATTATTTGTATTTCTATAGTCGGTTTTCGACCTAACCAAATATAAGTAATCTCGTATAAGTAAAGGAAAAATGTTTGTTAAAAGAGAATAATTTATTTGGGCTAAGGTCACGACAGTTTGGACCCGAAACTTTAAGCGACCTCAGGGTTGACCCAGACGAAGGTGGTGTGGCAAACTACTACAGTCACAAGACCACCGAAGTTGAAGACCGGCCAGTCTGGAATGAGGAATGGGAGGCCTTTGCCCAGCAGTGGGTTACTAGAGGCTAAAAACTTCTTTTTTTTACTTTAAATTTATCTACGGTTGGCCACCAACTCACCTAACGTAAAGCGATGGCGTGGCCGAGGATGATCGCTAATCTAGAAGAAATATATTCACTCTAGCCTTAAAAACGTCCAAATTGAAGTTTATAGAAAACAGAGCCGGTAATGAGTTCCATTCATGGGCTGTACGCATCAAAAAAGTTGAGCAGAATTGATGAATATCTTGTATTAATTTATATTGGATTAAATAATTAATTAATACGCAAAATGTTAATCATTGGATTAGTAAGTACGGTATTTTTATTGGTTTGAAGAGTGGGCAAAACATCTTTGGCTTTACTTAGCAGTGGATCACTTAAGACTGAACAGAAAATAAATAATAAATGGCAGCAGACTTCACACATCTTTGAGAACATTTCAAACTCTCATCAGGTTCGAAGGTTGACAGGCATAACAGGCGGGTTTCCTCACAACGTTTGAAGTTAGGGCGATAGTGTTCGGCCTTATCCTTCTCGCAATGTAAAACTCGTGGGGTCGGAAAAATTTACGCAAGTAAATCTAACTTGTAGAAATCACAAAAGAAGTTGTCATTTTTATACAGTGAACTGTTTTTAAGAATCGTGTAAATTCCTGTACGTATTTAACCCTATCCACATGAAGTTGTTTCGTTGCAAAAATACTATTAAAAATTTTAATTATTTTTACTGCCTATGAAAACAGTACGCAATATAGCGTAAATTGTAAACATATACCTATACAATACTATACATGTATACGTTATGGTATTACTAGGAATATGATTAAAAAAATACCTATGTATTACTACCAAATGAGCTTACAGCAGTCTAAGTTGTCATGTATTGTAAGTTTTTTTAAATTTAAAAAAAAAATGTTTTTTTTTCATTTAAGGTGGTACTATTTCCATACAAATAATTTTTTGCCATTTATGGGCAAATGGAGCATAATTTTACAGTGAAATCAAAGCTACTGGCATTTATTTTGGTCTTTATTTGCGGCAAATCACTATTGCTTGAATGAAACAGTAGATTATTAGCATAAAATCAAATTTATTAATGGTTTATGAATTTATCATTTTTGAATAAAACAGTAGATTATGGTAATAAATCTACTGTTTTATTCAAGCAATTGTAATTTACCGCAAGTAAAGACCAAAATAAATGCCTACTGGCATTTATTTTGGGCTGTGATTTCACTGTAAAATTATGCTTCATTTGCTCATAAATGGCAAAAATTTATTTATATAGAAATCGTACCACCTTGCAAAATAAGAAGAATGTATTTTGAGTTTTCAATTTATAGTACTTCAGAGCTTCGAAATGAAACAAATCTGTAATTTTGAGTCTAACGAATGCACAGTTTACCAAAAATACAAAAAGTATTTTGTGTCGTCTTTGTGTACTTATAGGATTTTCAAATCTCATTGTGTAATTTATTTTGTTCCAGGTAAGCCAGTCTGCATTTTTATCAAGGCAGAGTTTCTCAACTTGAGGTACGGAACTTAATTGCTAAAGTACTTACTATAATTTACTAACGAAACTCTATGTACTCGTACTTATAAGAAAATGTTGCAATATGTTTATGTTTGCAAACGGTTGACCATTCGTATACAAAAAATATATAGTTATGTTCTGATTCTGACTTGGTCTTCTGTGATATTTTTAGTTCAAAATTAAAAAAATACTTTTGCATTGTGTCATGTTATAAGATTCTAAATTAATTACCTAATACTTTCCCCATTTTTATCTCATAAAAATTTCAACAAAATCGGTTTGGTAGTTTGATTTTTAAAATAACTAGAAAAAAATATGTCATCAAACCCAAAAAAATTACATGTTTACGGTGACCAGAATCGTTCCTATGAACTAACTACCTTCCGGTTTCATTATCAGATGACGATAGCACCGGAACTTCTTCTTCTAATAAAACAATGCAATCTAGCCGTGTTTGGGATTAGTGGATAGATTGGTTTATTTTTGTAAACGATATACTTGGTTGAAGTACTGCACAAGGTGAAAGCACTGCTTTGTCAAGTTGCTACTAAAGTGGGCCATAAAAGCCAGTCTCAAACAAAAGGCTAATTCAAGGATATTTTGAAATAAGATCAACACGCCATTTTCGGTAATGCGCGGATTGATGTCATGCGTTGTCGTCAACGATGTATGTATCACATATGCCTACATAGTTTTGCTTTTAAGAAGTCCTACTGGATGACATGGGAGTAACACTAGAATGTGAGAACATTCACGTTAAGTGTGTCTAAATACTATACTGTGTGTAAGGTCAATAATAATTTATTGTCCTTTCATCCAGTTCTATTACAATCTTTCGAAAATGGCTCGCGACAGCAAAAAGTTTAAGAAACTCTGTCCGGCGGTAATTTACGAAACAATATTTGACTTTCGTTATCTTTTATTGACTTATTAAACGCATTATAATGTATTAAAGCAAACAAAAGACACAAATTTTGATGAAGATACTTTCATGTGCATATAATTATATGTAGAATAGACTTTAATATTTCAACAACATGAACATAGTTAACACCATCATATCGTAGCACACCCACACATAAATTATCCACAGTCCTTGTATATTTTCAAGGACAGAGTAAAGTTGCATTTTTTGTCACAGTGCAGAGTTGAAATTGTAATCAATCATAATAATATTTTGTTTTCTGTACTCTTTTTTTCTATTTTGCACAATAAAGAGTTTCTATCTATCTAATATTGACATTAAAAATCCAATCGTAGAGAAGTGCTTAGAACTCATTAAAAAAAAAAAGTCAATTACTATTATTTTTGTATATAAAAGTAATGAAACGAACGAGATGTTCTCCTGATAAGATAACGCCTGGCCATGACCATTGTAGCGATACGCAGAACTTTGAGTAGTAAAACAAAGTTCGGTGAATCGCTGCTTCGGCACTCATTACTTTAAGACTTTCGATGATTAGTCTCAACATGCCTTCCCATTTAGTTTCAAATTATAATTATTCAAATTAATTATCTATCTGTCGGCGTGACCGGCCGTTGGTGACCTTTGATCTTTGTCAGAAATCTCGTGGGCGTGTGGAAATCGTTCAAAAGGAGCTAACACTATTAAGCAGCAGGTTAGCACACTGATTTTCATATTGATCGAATTTCAATCACATGTTAATCTAGCATGGTGACAGTCATTTTGTAGGTAGTTACGAAGCAGCACAGCTACAAGATATTCTCACTCGACTGTTGTCAGGTAGGTAATGAATGCCACAGCGACTCTAGCGAATACACCAGTGTTGCCAACCTATAATTGGAGAAAATCTAGATATTACATTTTTTAAAACACTGAAACCTACCAGTTTTCTCTTAAATGAGATTTTCGATGGAAAAATCAAATAGGCCTCATTAGCAAGAGGCCATCTAGGTAGACCATCGCATCGCATATTTCTCCGCCAAGCAGTACTGTGTTCCGGTTTGCAGCTAGTGAAATTAAAGAGCTGTTGAGACTAACCATCGAAAGTCTCAAAGTAATGAGCACCAAAGCCGCTATGCCTTGGATTTTGATTTTTTATTTAAATTTGTATTGCGGCAATGACCATGGACGTCTTCTCTTACCATCAGGAGAGCGTCACGTTCGTCTCATTACTTTTACATATAGACAAAAAAAATTTGAATGAGTTTCATACAGATGCGGAAGGTCGATTGCTACCGTATTTGGTACGAAGTACCGGGCATTCAGCTAGTTTAAATGATAACACATTGCGCAAGTAAAACAATAAAACAGTTTTTCTCAGAATAAACCTTATAAATATAAAACAGGCATTTCTAAACAACGCTACGCTCGCGTAGCACCGCGCCGTAGCGCCGTAGCACCGTAGCTACATTAAATATTCATTCGCCACTCGTTGGCTTCCGTTCAAGGACACAGCGTAGTCAAGCAAGGTCATGACTACACTCTGGCCATGAGTGAAGACATTGAAAGATAATACACGTGAACAGTACGTATGTTATTATGTTACCCGTAGGTCATAGAACAGATATAACACTGGAAATGTAGTATTTGTCTATTATTATTTTTTTATTTTACGAACACCAACGTCGTGTATATTATCACAGTAAAAAAGAAAAAAGGAAGTATATAGATAAATATCACAACAATTACAGGTACAGACAATATGCAAAAATAACAATAAAATCAATTAATACAAAATTAAATTATAATATTAAAAATAAAAAACATGTAATATATAATTAATTAATTTACATATCAATTTATGTCAACTTTTGTCAGAGAGTAATTGCAAAGACCGCTTGAAGCTGTTAATATAGCTGTTACATATTTTACAGTACATGCGATTGAAAATGTACCATAAAATACGTTTCTATCTGGAATAAACTTTTGATAATTTAGTCTCATTGCGCACAAAATACCATGAGAGTAGGTTTGTTTATTTACCACGACGTTTTGGTTTTTAACAACAGCCGTGATCACAATCACGTTGACTGTACGGGTGGTCTTAGTGAAAAATTGAATGTCTCATTCGGTCTTATAAAAACGTAGTGTTGTTGTAAATTAATGTAAACCATTGTACACTACACTAATCGAAGTACATAATTATGTTTCTATCTAGTGTCTAAGGTTCATAACAGTCGCATGGCTTGTACTGCTAGACATACGTAAGTATTACCCAAGACTCGCCATTTAGCCCATTTTCTTTTGTTTTTAACCACTTCCATCTCTATTACGTGTCCAGCATTAGACTAAGGTTAGTTATATGATGATTATATCTGTAATTGCGTGATTTAAACAGGTCATGGTCATCAAATGATCCAGTTCGTTCATTAATTTTTGATTAAGAACTTTTTAGTTGCTAATAATTAATAGAACTAATCGGACGAGCCCTGTTTCTATAAACTGTTCCGCTGTTAGGGGCTTCTTCTCTTTGTGAGAAAAGTCCACAAGGCTGGCCAATTGCGGGACGGCAGACTTCATACGTATTTGAGAACTTTTTTTTCTTTGAGAATTCTCGATATTTTTCTTCACCGTTTGAAGTCAGCAGCTATATGCACGTACATTAAAAAGACAGAGCGTATCATGGGATTCAAACCCAGAACCTCTAAATTGGTAATAGAACGGTATTTCATCTAAGTTGCCGAAACATCACTAGGCTGCCAACATTTCATTGTCTTACTCCTGAAAATAACTTACATAATTTCAAGAGAATTGGGCATTAATAAGTAATTTTATGAACCTCATGATCAAAAGCAAGAACAGAAACTTAATCGAACCCTAAAGTTGTCAACGCAAGCCAAATAATTTAAGTACCTCTCTTGCCATAAATAACACTGAGACAGTTTAATAGGAAGGTGATAATATTAACGGTCTTTGTAAAATATTCGACCCAATTTATGCTCCGCTGTCGCAAATTCGCTTCTATAGCCGCGGTTTTAATGGTGTAACAAACCCTTATAATATTTTTAATATGGCTCAGTTTAACGTCCCGTATACACGGGTAAAGTATAATACTCGCTTTAACATGCTGTATCGAAGTAAGTTTCACAATTTGGCTAGAAAAACGATTTTAGGTCATAGTTAAGTAAAGTATTGTTGCGCTGAACGTTTTACAAACAGTATAGTAGGTAAAGTAAAGTATACATACCTACTTTACCAAGAAGAATAATTGGAAATTTCTTGCACAAAAAAATTGATTGTTTAATCGATTTTTTTGTGAAATTACGTTATCGAATTTTATCAAATTATAACATTCTCATTTGGATTTTCAATTGTCCGTCGCATATATACCAATGAAAAATGATCAATGGTGACAATTCTAAAAGCATCGTTTTTTGCAATAGCAGGCTAAGCCAACTTCTGATCTACTCTTTGTATTTTTTTAACACGTATAAGTCATCGTTTGACCACTAACTTGCCTGATGGTAAGCGATGATGGGATTGAAGATGAAGCACGCAGACTTAGAAGATACCTATTTACTCTGAAAAGATCTAGATAATGTCTCTCAGGAAATAAGGAAGCCGGCAGTCATTCCTTGGCCATATGAATGACAAACGTAGAGTCAAAACGTACAACGTACAGCGAAATTTACGTACTAATAATTTACGTACCAAAGTACGGACTCAAGGAAATTTCGCTGTATGGCTAGTAGAAGGTCGTCTTTCCACTTGTCCTGTAGTAAAAAGAGAATAAAAGTAGAAAATTTACAGACTTTTTACCTTCGGTGTTCAAGGCATGTAAAAAGCAATTTATAGTTAACATTAAGCCATGCCGAAATTCACGTTGATCAATTGTTTAATTGAGAGACAGTTATGGTGATTGTCATTCATAAATTGATTGTACGGAATCAAGACAAAATCGGAAATCAATTGCTAAATGATTATATTCACATTGACAGATAACAGTTTTAAACGATAAAATCCATTGCAGCTTATAATAATAAGACAACATATTGTCATTAAACAAGTGACGACATAATATTTTAAAATAAAGGAGAGAGAAAGAGAGATTGTCCTTTTCTTTTCTATCGTGTTTTAAACTTCCTGAGATTTTTTTATAGCAACCATTTTAATCGTTAATCAACAAAATTCAGCTGATATCACCTACCATTTTTAGCAAAGCAAACCGCTTCTCTGCAAACAAGAAAAAGATTGCCATTCGTCGAATTTACTTATAGCATGCAAACCCACCATAATGGTAAACACGGTACCCATTCCCCATGGTGGTATAATCCACGGGGGGTGGTGGCAGTGGCGTCGTACCACCACGCTTGAGCAAACGTGCCGTGGGCTCGAGTTACGTTTTATCAAAGCTAAAAACACAAATGACGTCATATAGAAAAACATGAGTTTCATTAAAGTGTTGGACTTTTATAAAAAAATATTGTTTGGCATATTCCAGTGTTAATTAACCTAACTTGTGTGAGCGAATATATATATGTTGTGACAAAAAGTAAGTTAACGAGAGAAAAAAAAACATTTTTTATTTTATTGTTTGGACAGGCGTCTTGTGGATAATTTATTTGAGAGTATCCGAAATTACTTTGCGTTAAAAAAGTAAACTCTTGCGTTAAAAAAGTAAACCTTCTTTGTTTGGTGACATCAGCTTGTGAGAAGTTTGATAAATTGTTTTGACGTAGTACTTCTTGTTTGGCCTCTGTCGTGAATGCCTTGATGAGTTTGGCTGACTTTTGATGCAAAGAAAATAACATTGTGTAAGGATTTATTTGCTTATAATATACGTACAATGACCCCTATGCAAGTAGGTCTACTAATGTCATAAGCATGACATTAGTTGACAACAAATTCTTCTGTCGATAGATTCATTTATTTATTTATTTATTTATTTATTGTACAACAGATACTCCCTGTGCTTACAGATTACTCCAAAGCGCACAGAGAGTCAACATTACATAAAAATACAGTTCAAAATAACTTATTTACACTAATGATTCTTATTTATTTACTATTGTTGCTATCACCAATGAAGGCGATAGCACAGCACATGAATAGGTCCATTTTGTCGGCAAATATATCTAATTGTGGTTGGTGAGCAAGCAGGTCGTTGAGCAGATGAATGGCCTGGGTAGTAGCCTGGGTTCATGAAAGTAACGCTTTGATTATGTAAGTGCATATCACTCTTCAATGCCTTAACTTTTACAGAGTTTCCATCGAAAAACGTATCATTTTTTTAGGATAAAAAGTAGAATGTGTTCTGTTCAGAGCACAAGCTAATGTCAAATATTTGTTCTCAAACATTCGCATACAAAATATTAATGTGATATGATAATACATTTTATTTTGATTATGTCTGTTGAACGTTACCGACAAAATGAGTGAAGAATTACACACAGACAAAGACATTTACGCTGTATTATAACATAATACACTCTTCGATTGGTAGAGTGTTATGAAATATCTTCAGGTTCAAAACATTGAAAGCAAATAACATTCAGTGAATTAACTAGTAAACCTACTTTTTCGAGGCTCTTTTTTTATAACTAAGTAAGCTGTCATCCCGGCTGATGTTGAGTCAAGATGTGGTTTACGATTCGTTTGCCGAGAAAAAATTAAAAACCATTCAAATTGTTTTCTTATATGTAAAATAAATAAAGCAATCACTCTCATGTTAGTAAGAGGTTAAAGCCTGTTCTTGACTATTGCAGCGGCAACCAGAACTTTGAGTAACAAAATGTCCAAGTCGTCGCTGCTCTGTCGCTCTTTATCTGTTGTCATATTCTATTATCAAAACATTCGATGGTAAATCTCAACAGTCCTTTAATTTCGTTAGCTTTATTACTCTTCGACCGGGAACACACTAACGCAACGACATTTGCTTTGGAACCTATTCAGAAGAAAAGAGTAATTTCTGATGAACTTCTTGCTCTATCAATGAACGCGCTTTAAACTACTACTTAGTCGATCCGTCTCAAATAGAGAACAATACTCCATGCGTGATCAAACTGTGCATAACATAAAATATGGAACTGTTCCGACGTGAAATACCGACGCACCTCTTGAGTACACACAGATTTTTAGCAGCTATTGGTAGATTTTTACAGTTTCAATACAGTAACTAGATATAACGTTTGAAACTGTCCTCTAATTGTAATCGATGTCCAATATTTAGTTCAATAATAACAATATAAGATCAAATGGCTTATAATACTAATGGAAATTTTTTAATGTACATACATATGTAATAAGGTTTTTTGTTCTCTGTACTCTTTTCTATTTATGATATGCACAACAAAGAGTTATATCTATCTATCTATATGTAGATTGGCACATAAAAACGTCTCTTTCATAGACTCTACTGTACCTGAAACCTTTGAGCTAGGTTGAGATCTACTTAAGACCTGCTAATATAGTCCACTTGTGTTATTAAAACAGAGATTTGTAAAATGTGAAATCTAAAACGTGTACAATGTATTTGGTGAAATTTTTCATGCATAATAAGTATAAAGCAATCATTTATCAAAAGTTGGTGAGCCGTATTAGTGAAAGTGAAAGTGTATAATGGAAATTTAATGAAGCAGCCACTAACAATGTACAACAGTGGGGATACACCTTTGATGACCCCCGATGGTTACAGCAACATATCGCAAGGTAAGTCTTTTTTATGAGATTGTAATAAGACGAACGAGTCGCCAAAAAAACACCTAGCTATGATGTTTTTTTTTCTTATTGGTTAGAAGCTAATCTTTTTAATACTGCCAGATTTATGTTTCGTGCCATACAAAATCACTACAACAGCACTGTCTACAGTAAAAGTTAAAATTAATTTAACGGAATCCACGAAGTAAGTCAATAAAATGAAGCCATTTATTAAAGTATAGTTTGTGAAGCTTTCATTAATCTCAAAGTCTAGGATAGCGATTTAATTTCCTATATTTCCTTTTTATCGCAAATTTTTAATATTGTCAAGAAGAATGAATTTTCGAGATTCAATAAAGCTCGTTTATATAACAGACATTCAAAGTTAATTAAAACTAACGCTGCAAAGAAAAAATATTAATAAAACCTTCTTTCAACATCTTCTAAAGAGATAATATCTAATTCTATTTTGCTCTGTTAGCGCATTTGGTAGTATATCTGCTTCAAGTGCTTAGTGGGCGTGGGTTCAATTCCCACCCAAAACAAAAATATTTATTTGACTATAGGGGTTTGTTCTGTGTGACCTATTATATAGTAAATATGTATTTATAAAAAAAGTAAATAAGCTAGCCATCTAAGGTAACGGCAAAAGATGTAAATATGTCGTACCTAGTTGCACAGACAAATAAATCATTCATTCACTCATTAATTCAACCATTCATTCACTCATTTATAAATAATTCATTCAAGTACTCTATTAGCTTTCTGGTTCCCATTGTACAAGCTTTGCTAAGTTTGGGGATAGATAGGCGCTGTTTCAAATGTCCTACGATGTTTATTTTGGAAAATGTAATTTATTATTACTAAATGAAGAAACAGTGTAAAGTTTGACTTTGAACAAGATCGATTAAGTTTTGTAGATAATTCCATTTGATTATCTCTGTCCAATTCATTCGATTAAAAATAGTTTTTTTTTTAATATCTTGCGTGACTTATTCACACATATATTAATCGTATTCAAATCATAATCCACAGATAATGATTTTATTTATCAGTGACTGCGACATACAACAACAGATGGCGCTACTTACGCAAATATATCTTTATACCAAAAGAGTAACATGAATAAAAACCAAAAATCTACTTCAGAAACATGAGCTTCCTTCTGCGGTCCAAGGCGCGCAGTAAAAACTTTTGTACACAGAAAAACTATACGAGTAGAGCTACCGAGCTCTCTTTTATTAGAGCGACCAGCTGACGCGACGGCATACGGGAACCACAGTGGAAATTTGTCCAAACTATCCTTACTTTATTCTGTCTCATCTAATCCCAAGTTCGGTACAATTATTGGAAATTTTATTGCTTTTGTTAGTAATTAAAACTCAACTGGGTTCATAAAATTAATGGGCATCCGTATTCGTGATCATATCCATTTTCAACTAAAACAAAATATGCCAACATAAGAAACCATTTATCATCATCATCAACAACTTTGTATAGTCTGGACAATGGACATATATAGGTTTCTCCCAGGACTCCCCAGTGCAGCTCGATCTTGGGCTTTTCGCGCCCAGCCACTGCCAGCTGTCTTACGTATATTGTCACTTCATCTAGTCTCAGGGTATCCTACACTACGTTTGCTGATTTGCGTGCTCTAGAACACGTCTACCCCTACGTTTGTCGGTTCTGCGGCAAACATATACACTGCCACTTCAACTTAATAATACGCTGAGCTATGCCAGTGACTTTTGTTCTCTAGCAAATTACTTCGTTCCGGATACGATCCCTTAGAGAAACACCGAGCATAGCCATTCACTTTATTGAAGGTCGTCCTTCAATGAAGGGCTACTGATTCCAAAACCTTCCCATTCCTTTGTTTATAATATACAAAATATGTACATTAAAGTTGTCTTTGATAAAATCATTTGGACATGAAGAGCTGGCATACAATTATATATACCGAAACATTGATTCGCAAAGAAGAAGAATGATGTTAAGCTTAGCATTTCGTTGCGAGGAATTCATAATTATTAACTTTTCGAAAATTCTCATTTGTCATGTTATAAATTGCAATTAAGTTATCTGGAATAAGTATTTGAGACGTGCAATCTAGAACGTAAAGTACATACTACATACATATAAATCAATGAATGTACATATATCTGCAATGGTTTTTATGTTTATCGTTCAAATTTTCCTCATTTAATTATAAGTATGGTATCAGTTATTGTGAAAAATAATAATCATTAGTTCCAAAACCTTACTCATAATAATTATTATTCTTATGTCACCTGCAGTTAGGTAGGTATATGTTGATAAAATGGCTACAAAGTGATTAGTTATCTTTTTTTTTTAATTTGCGGTATTTAGCCACTGTATCAAGTTTGTTAATTCTGGGTCTTTACGCTGCTGGATTAAAAGCATCTATTGATAAATAATTTCAACAGATTCTGACGACATTATTAAAAATTTGTTTTTAATATTTTTTGGTTGTCAGGCTAAGTGTTTGTCCACAACTCACCTGATGTTAAGTGACGGTGTGATCGAGGATGGTAAACACATGTAGCCTTAAATGGAACTATCCGAACACATTGTTGGGTACTTGGCTGCATTACTTTCTTATTATACAATAGTTTTAATGCAAAGGGTTTTTGCAATAGGATTTTATTATTACTGGGTATACCTCCAATTCCTTACAATTGAACAAATCTAGCGAGCCAGCAGAGCGAAGCCAGCAAGGCGTTGAGCGTGCTCAACGCTCTCAGCATCGGTGCCAACCGACCGTACTCAGTTCAGCGCCAGGGCACCCTGAACAACCACCATGTACTTACTTTTATGTAAAATGAATCCCACTAATATTATAAATGTGAAAGTTTGGATGGATGGATAGACAATAGACAACACTTTATTTGCGACATAAAACACATTTCAACATAATTTACAATACATACATACAAAAAAACACTAACACAGCGTTATCTAAAAACTAAGCAAAGTTTGTAATATAAGAACTATGTAGTCTACTAATATAATACTTGTATAATGTTTTGTAAATTGTGTTTCATTTTCTTTTGACATTTAGAGCACCCAGACACAAAACAAACGTCTAAGGTCATCACATAAATGTTTGTCCTAAATGGATATCGAACCCACATCCACCACGAAACAAGTCAATTGTTGCCTGTCATTTTTAGTTCCTTCTTACTTACCTGTAATGAGTAGCTCAGGTATTATGTATTTATTAAAAAGTTAATATGCAATTGCTTGAGCGACCGACATCGAACTTAGATCCAGTATCAACTCAACTGACCATCAATCAAGCGAAAAATATAAATATTGTACAACGAGTTTGTATTTTATGGAACGACAAAACTTTCGAATTTATGAAACGAGACTCATCGTGCTACTTTGAAAACTCCTTGAAGCCATGAAAGTCACCATTACTTTACTAGGGCATGACCAGACTTGACCTTGACTTACTTTGTATGACTTTGACTGTGACGTAGACTTATTTTACTAGATCGAAAAACTAATTGTACTAAGTTGCCAAAAGTCAGTTTAATTCGGTAGGAAATTTCTGAGCTAGCATATTTTCTTATCTTAACTTACTTTTCATGTTTTAACAAGGTTTTCAGGAAATACACAGGCAAATACACAAACTGCGATGCCAAAAACAGAAGAAGTGGATTATTTATTGGCAATTGTATATGATTATGTCTCTTTTATACTTCATTGACGTATAGAAATATACTGCCTGAGATGTGTCCATTTTTTAAACAATTGAGCTGTATGATTCACAGAAGTGGAGAAATTTTAAACTTCGAGTTTCACTTTTTTTTATTTTTTTTATTTATCAGCACAACACTATTTATTGACTATTTTGGCGGCATCTTCCCTTTGAACAACCTCTGTAACAAGTATTAAACAAAAAAAAAAATGTTACGAATAGGATACTTCTATCCAACTTCTTTGACATTTCGCATTTTCTTAGAAATATGTAATTTGTCATGATAACAATTAATACTTCGTGGATTACGACATTTGATTAATGATAATTCACAGTAGCTTATCACTGGGAAAACCCCAAAATTTTATGGCCACGCGGATTTTCCTACATAACCAATCGTAATGCCAAGATATCCAGGCTTACAGGTTCCAAATATGGTTTAATTTTATCTAAATTGCTTTATATTGTACGCGAAACTGAGCAAACAACATACGTCAATGGCGGGAGTGTCACTTAGATTACGTGACACTTTAGGGGAAATAACGTGATCTTAACGTAACGTGACTCGGGGGAGAAATCTTTTGAAGATAGGATTGTACCTACAAGAACCCCTTAGATGGCCTACCACCCTGACGGATGATACCGTGATCTCTATTCGAACACACTGGTCACCATCTCTACTTTCAGCAACACTCAAGAAAAGGCTAAGTGCATTACCCCTTCCTCCTTCTACACTGTAGCTTGCTTGGTGTAAATCAAATGATAAATGGCTAGATCCCCAAATCTGACTTCCCGTTCTTAAACGATTCTGATGATAAGCATAAGCAGGGGATACCGATGCCGTATGCTAATTCCCCGGCTCCAAGGCTAAGAGACTAGGGTATTAGGTATTAGGGTTAAAAATTACCTAGGTTATAATTCCATTTTATGTGTCAGATACAGTCATTACTTTACTACTTTTTTAGTTTACGGAATATCGGATTATGCAAGCCCGTAATCCGCTATTCCATAAACTATATAACTAACATGAGTAATTTTTACTAATTTTAAGAATGGCATAATATTTTTTACAGTTTAAAACAGAGGATACTAATACATACTGACATCGATGTTTGTGCTGTGTCTGGGTGTACTGTATGTATTATAAGTATGTATTTACAAAAAAAAAAGTATTTAAGTATTCTATCAGTTATCTGTCTTCCATAGCACAAGCTTTGCTTAGTTTGGGGTCAGATGGCGCAGTGTGTAATGTCCTGTGATATTTATTTATTTATTATTTGTTATTTAAATAAAATTAACACAGAAAGTGTACTTTATTTCAATTTATCGAAATTGTTTTTCGAAAACAAGTCCTTTTATATTTCTAAAGGACTACAAGAAGATACGAGTTATACGTCTTATAGCAAGGTTTGCTCTGCAACAATACTGCCTGCATATTGACAGATTGTATAGTTTGCATGTACGTATATAAGTAAAGTAATAACTAAAATTTGATTTAAATTAGCTTAATGGTTAGCGCGGTCGCTCCGCACGCTGAAGGGAGTGGGTTCAACCCCCAACAATGAACTTAGGCTGCCCGTGAAGGAAACCATCGTGAGGAAACCATAACATGGTGGTTGGGTATTTTCTAATACTCGGCTAGCTAGATACTACCTTCAAGTTTAAAACCTGCCTCCAAGCACCGAACGATCTCAACCTATTTGAGGGCTAAATCTATTCTATTCTATTCTATTCTTTAACATCAGGTGAGTTGTGGTCAAACACCTTACTTGTCAACCATAAAAATATGCACCTAATATGTATATTGAGTCAGTACTTAATTAGGATATATGTATAAGGAAACTACATAAAAAAATGATAACGCCAGCTAATATTGTGAATTGAGTTTTTACTATCAGATATGTTATCAAACAGTATCTAATCTTTCAAATTAAAATTCGTTGTCATGGCCGATTCAGTTCCTTACTCTGTAGCACGTGGGATGTTAACGAGTTTAGTCCATTCAAAAATATTTTCAACTTTTGATAAGTAGGTACTTCACTTACCTAATTGCGCCACCACTTACTACTAGTACCACTTGTGGCACTCGTTTATAAGATTATTTTGTCTTCTATACTTTTTTTTCTATTTTTGGTGTGCACAATAAAGAGTTTCTATCTCATCATCATTTCAGCCATAGGACGTCCACCGCTCGACATAGGCCTCCCACATTGACTTCCGCAAAGACCGGTTGCAAGCGGCTCGCATCCAGCGCTTTCTGCGGTTTTTATTAGGTCGTCTGTCCACCTTGTGGGTGGACACCTACGCTGCGTTCGCCGGTCCGTGGCCTCCATTCTAAAACTTTGCAGCCCCATTTATTGTGCGTGTTATGTGCCCTGCCCACTGCCACTTCAACTTGCTGCTTCTATGGCTATGTCGTTTACTTTAGTTCGTCTACGGATCTTCTCAATTTGTGATTCGATAGGGAAACTCCTAGCATAGCCCTCTCCATAGCTCGTTGTGTTACCTTGAGCTTACCAAGAAGGCGCATAGATAGGCACATAGTGTCTATCTTTATATCAGCTATCTGTCTGTCTAATTTATAGGAAACAAATAAGTTAGAAACAAAAAACTCAGTATAATGCCGACTGTACCTAGCCGGCGCTGGTCTTCTGTTGAGGCCGACAGGCGGCGTCACACACGCGTGTTATTATCTGTAGGTCAAAATAACAGAATTACTGATACAATTTCATAATGATATATGATACATCCAAGTAAATTCAATGATTGTTATAAGAAAATCTCATCGATTTCCAACAACAATACAACATGGAAGCCATGAAACGAATTTCTAGAAACTACTTTCATTGTGGTCGATCCCACTCAAAAGTGTGGCACCTACTACCACGTCTATATTATTTTATGTACAAAGATAATAAAATCACGCTTAAGTTAGTTATTGTGAAGATCGGAAAGGACAAGCTCAAGGATCTTGACTTAGCTCACGAGATAACCATCATATGCGATATTGACTCAATGGTTTATGTCCCGATAGTCATCACAGTATATTACCTTACAGCAAAAATTCTCGCTAGGCGGCCCAAATACCAAACAGATAAACTCAAGAGTCAGATCCAAAATGAATGTATGTAAGTATTTGTATGCACCTATCAAGTAAACAAATTTCCCCGCCAAAATACCACAATTGTATTGTGAAAAATAACATCATATATTATTGATAGATGGAAATCGAATCTAAGGCCACATCGAAATAGAAAACCTTGTCCTTGACTGCTTCCTTGTTGGAGCCACTCAACCTTCATGTCTAATGTGTCATTGGACACAAATATACTACACTACGAGTTCAAGAATAAAAATCAATAGAGGTGATCGGCCACCCCCGCCAGCCTTCCACAGTTCTCGCCACTGACATTGGCATTCTACAGAACAACTGGCATCGACATTTGTACTTTTAATAATTCAGACCTGTGTTGCTAGTAAAGTCATTAGTAAAGCGTAGTTTTTGAGCTAAAAGTTAGTGTAGAATCTGATAATAAATAAGAACATCCTCCTAATATGCTGGTTATAATAAGTATATAGAACGCTGACGTAATTTTTATTTTATTTTTTAAGTGGAAAAAATTATGTAAAAGTGTTAAAATGAACGAGATGCTCAGCTGATGGTAAGCGATAATGTATAGCCAATACTATTGCAGCGATATTCAGAACTTTTGAGTAGAAAGATAAAGTCCAGGGCATAGCTTCTTTGGCGTTCATTCATGTAATGGTTAGTCTTTATTCTTTGTGTTTGCTAGCTACAGCACTCTTTAAACCGAAACACAATAATGCTTACACTCTACTAAATAATGCCTTGTGCTGATGGCACAATAAGCTTGTACCGTAATCAAAAGATATCTTGGCTTTAAAAGGTAAAAAAAGGTAATGCAGAAATGTGGGGAACTTGTCAAAAATGAGCACTTTTATGACTAGATGCATTTATTGATTTATTCTTTGCGATGTCTTGTACTTTGCAGCGATACAAAGAGTTTTCGCTACAATGGTCATACCGTAACCATCAAGAAAGCGTCAAGTTCGTTTCATTATTTTTATGTAATAAAAATATATTAACTCTAACCCAGCTCAGGTTATAGCGTTTCAGTTTTAAATAATAAAAACAATGTAATAATGGTGAAAGAATAAATTTATTCATAATCCAAAATTAGGTTTAAGCGTTAGACTGAATCCAAGCAGCGTAGCGAGAAACGCGGGCGTTGACACCGGGGAAGCGGGCCAGAGCGCACTCTTCGCCCCAGGAGCAGACACCAACGACGACTCCATTGTGGTAGAGAGGGCCGCCGGAGTCACCCTGGCACTGGTCGCGACCGCCGACGTCGAGCCAGCCGGAGCACAACATGTTCTCGTTAACAATAAATCCGATGGTTCTGTAGCGTGTGATGCAGGTGTTTTGGTTAACAGTCCAGACTTGCACGTGGCGAAGAGTCTCGGAGCCCGGGCCTTGAAACTGAAATAAGAAAAAAAATCATTATTACATTGTTTTATTTTAATTTTATTTTTGTTTTGTAAAATATATTGTGTATTAAAGGAAGAGGTCGGCTCCAGGAAAAAGAATTCCTTGTCCGGAGTCTGAGAGATTGCATGTACAATTTATATAATTTCATTGTTATTTTCACAAAAATAAATTGAATTGAATTATTTACTAATTTAACTATATTTGAATGTATTCTGTTATCTTACACTCGTAGCGCCCCATCCAGCTGCCCAGACAACCTGGTTGTCAGCGACGTTGTAGTTGGCTCCGGCGAATGTACCAGGCTGCACGGCGTTGTTTACGTAGCCAATGGTTGAGGCGGAGCGCATAATAGCGACGTCATTGTTCAAAGTACCAACACCGGTGTTGAACTGAGGGTGCAGGATGTAGGTCTGCAGAGTGTGGACGGTGCCACCGCTGTTCGCAAAAGTAGATCCAACACGAAGACGCCACCTGGTGACTGCGTCTCCGCTGCAGAGAGAACAGATTACTTTTATAGGAAACGAGTATAGTTTGCGTAGACTGCTCTTGTAGCATTATTTATTCGTAATTAAACTTACACGGGGCAGTGAGCAGCGGTCAGTACTGATCGTGTGTTTATGAGGGTGCCTCCGCAAGATTGCCACCAGGTACTCCAGTTGTTAGTGGCGAGTAGAGCTACCATACTCGGGTATTGGGCGATAGTTGTTGTCGACCCTCCGATAATTCTCTGCGGGTTGCTGGGGACAGCTGAAATAATTTGAAAAATTTTGCAATTTTAAAACGTTGCTTTTTCAACAAGATTGTGTTCCACCAGTGTTTTTATTATCAAGCAAAATGTGTTCCGGTTATTACATTACATTACAAGAGGTGGAGGTCACGGCACTCAAACATGAGGAACACGACATTAGGAGGAGAACAAGATGGTTACTTCTGTCCCATAGTTGTTTGTGTGGGTTTGGGACGTCACACGCTTTGACACTTTAGGCGCGGTAGTTTTATGTAAGCAAGATAAGTGGCATTAATAAACCTTAGCAGTGGTTACACATTTGAACCGTTAGATGTTGAGATATTGGGTTCAAAGGGATCAGGCGCACTCGGTCAATCGAGATCAAAATGTTTATTTGCCCCAACTTTTTAACCATTTCTACTCAGCTTAAGGCGGGATGAGCAGTATGCTTCATCATAGACCGCATCTTTTATCGCAATTTTAATTATAATCTCATTTTACCGAACGGAATGCTAAATACTAAAGCTTACGTAGCAAAACATTTATTACTATTCATCTCCAACCTCATTGTTTCTTTCATTTATAATTATTATTTTAAGTTTAATGAGAGCCTTACTACTCGATAAACGGCTAATTTTGTAATTGTTTTATTATGGTTTTGTTAACTTACACTAGTAATTGTACAATTTATATACTTTCAGAGAAATAAAGATATTATAAAATTGAAAAAAAATATTGAATTCTAATTATAATAAAGAAAAATACATATAGAACACCCAAACTCACAACAAAAATCTACGTTCGTCCCATAAATATTTGTCTGGGTTGAGAATCGAACTCGCACACACCCTATAGCTTATGAGGCATATCCGCTACCAAATTTACTAACAGCAACAACAACAACAACAACAACAACAACAACAACAATTTTAAACGCTGACATCGGAACACTAATAAAATCTAAATAGCTTCAGTCATTTAATTTTAATCGTACCAGCCACAGCCGCGAATCCCAAGAACAAAATCACCAGAGTATGCATCTTCTCTGCTTCACTGAAGTTACTGTTATGGTTTTAATCGTCTATCGATCACTATTTATACTAAACAATTTTTATTGCAAAACCTTTATCACTGAAAGTAAGACATAAAAAGATTGAAGGATATAACAGCGGTGGGATTCCCTGTCTGGGTTTCCCAAATTACCTAAATCAACAGTATTTTAAAAACACGTAGATTATCTGCATTTAGATTTTTGTTGCCATTGTGTTACTACATATCATTGTTTTAAAAAAAGTTTTAAATTTATTCAGAAATTAGAAAGTATTTTGTGGTAACAGAAAGTTCTGTGTATCGCTGCAATGGTCATGGGCAGGCGTTGTCTCTTACCATCAGGAGAGCGTCTCGTTCGTTTCATTACAATCACATAAAAAAAAATAGAATGGAATTGTAGAGTGTCAGTGTTTTCACCATTTTAAGGAATTTAAAACATTTTTATAAGCAGCCTAACATTGCACACAAAATATTATAAATATCGTAAAAGAGATAAGTTAGTGTTTAATTTAAAAGTTTTGTATATTTTTTTAAATTCATAAACTAGTGTTTAATCCCATGACTTTATTGATATTTCTAAACACAAAAATACTAAATTAGTTTTTTTTTTATTTTTAGTTTCCAATATTTGGCTTTTTACAGAATATTTTGAAAAAAAAAGGGAATCAAGAAAATAAGTAAATATGGAGAAATTACCCCGAGCTATCATGAAATTTGCTAAAAAAGCAAGGTTTTACCGCAGAAGTAAAGTAGAAAATTCGAAAACTATTTAAATATTTGTTACTGTTTTACTACATGAAAAACTTTTTTTTTGCCATTACTAAATAAAAAACTAACGTGTGGACGAAAGATTGTCATTCAATCCGATTTACATACTTTTATGTTGTTCGAGAACTTTCATAGTTGTTACTATGAAAGTTCTCGAACAACATAAGATTTTTTTTTTCTTTAAGATTCGATTCTCGTAATGGGTCCTATCTACATACATAATATTTATAATTATGCCTTAACGCAAGAGTTCAAATTTGCACTCGTCAGGTAATTTTCTATAAGTAACATAAATAAAATTATATTTTCTTGGAATTAAATCACGACAAGACTCACGACGAATCTTTACATACCTACAATCTGGTAGATCTCTTTGAGCCTTCAAGTCGCAAGTAAATCAGTTTCTTCTAGGCGAGCGTGCTCGACCATAGACCGCATCTTCGCTTAACATTTCGATGACGGTCAAACGCAAGCTTGTCTACAGTAAAAAACAAAATTGATTAAGAGCAATATTTTATTATTTAAAAATAATAATTAGTAAAGTTTTCGGTTCAGTTGCAATACTATGTTATAAATAAAATATATGTATTCTTATCTAACTAAAGCTTCTTCATTTAAATAAAACGTTGAAGAGATCTCTCTTAGCTACTAGGTCACCAATCGTTGCATTAAATTGTTTGTAATTTTTGTAAACAGTAAAGAGTTATGTATTTTTCTTATTGAAAATTGCTTGATTGTTTTAATTTGAAGTACCTGGACGACCCTGGGTGTATACAAACGTATTACGTATTGTGTAATGTAAATTCGGATAAATGCATCATGGCAGAGATGAGACCTAGCTAGATCGATTTTGCCCCGTAAATTTCATTGAATTCGTTAGAGCCGTTTTCGAGATCTCAATATACACCTATATTGTATATACAATGTACATACGTATATATAAATATTGCTTGTTTAATAGTATCAGACACAGACAACTAATACATTTTTCACATACATTTTTTTTTTCTTCAATTTATTTATTGACATAAAAACGATTAACCAACAACATTTATGTCACAGAATCATACATTAATTAATGAGAAAAGAATAAAATACAAAACAAAATTCAAAATAAAATGTCAAATCCAAATATTATATCAAGCTCAAATACAATCTCAAATTAAAATATAATTATTGCCAATTTTAAATACAACGTCAAATTTTAATATAATGTCAAAATACAAATAAAATTTCAAATCTAGATACAATGTCGAATTCAAATATTCTTATGAGTTATATGTCAGAAAGGACATCGTCAAGACCTGAGCTGTCGTGCCTTTACTAATCAGTCAGATTTTCACAACATAATAAAAAATTTGCTAACACAGTTTTCCAGGTATCTGATAGAATAAAATAAATTTGTAAGTAACGATTTTATGTTAAATACATAAATGTATAATTAAATCGTTACTCAACTTTTTCTCTGTGTCTGAGAAGACCTAATTCTGTCAACTAGGTAATTTGTAGTTGATTTATGTATTCTTAATTTGTTTTTTTATTTTTTGTGGTCGATTTTTGTTATAACTTCATAAGGCGATATAGTCGATCAGTCACAAAGCCAAATTAAAATTAAAAAAGAAAAACTTTTCCTGTGCATGGTTTTTTTTATTTGGTTTTATTGGAGCGAATGTAAGTGATAGAACCCAGAAATAGCTTTTGAATTTCGTGTATGTATTATGTGCACGCTAATCTCAGAAACCAGGCAGTAAATCAACTAGCAGTTTTTGAAAGTTATTTTCGGAGTCCAGAGGTTCTAGAGTTTGTTTTATTAAAATCGGTACAGAATTATCGGAACTATAAAGACATTAAGCCAGAAATATTGTTTCCAAAATAATTTGAACCTTAAAATAAATAGAAACGTTCTTGTGTATGACTCATATTAGGCAGAAATTAACAACCGAATAAATATTAGCGCTCACTTTATCTATCATTTAGGCTGAGTGGCTAGCCTTATCGTCAAGTAGGATCACCTCGAAGATGTTGAATATCGTCTAACAATCCATTGCCATCCTGTATTTGACAAATGTTGGCTATTTACCAAAATAAATTAATAGACAGCCCTGTTGGTTCATTGGTAGTATGTCTGCTCCAAGATCTGAAGGGCGTGAGTTAGATTCCCAGCCAGGATAACCATTTTGTGGTATAAACAAACGTTGGTTCTGTGTCTGGGTGTTCTGTATTTATTATAAGTATGTGTTCCTTAGTAAGTTTTTTTTAATAGTCATCATCATCATCATCCACAGCCTTCATTATCCCACTGCTGGGTATAGGCCTCTCTCTTTACATGCCATCTGCCTCGGTCCTGTGCCAATCTGGTCCAGGTTCGACCCGCGACGGTGACATCATCGTTTTTAATTTAATTTAAAGTATTTAAATTAAAGTATTTCAATTTAATAATAAAAAATTTAAGTACTAAATTATTACAAAAATAAAATATTGTGAGTAAAACCTCGACACGCGAATTAGATTTGCAGATTGATGCCCAGATTTTTTTTTTAATATCTCAATATAATTCTCCGATTACTTCTTTTAAGCCACGCATAAAAAAAATTTGTTACATTAATTTTCACTATCATTAAAAATATTTTTGACTAATACTTATATATAGTTTATTAACGTCCCAATCAAACTTTCATATTATTATAAGAATAGAAAAATTTAATGTTTTCTAGTCAAGTTGCCATCATAAATTGCACATTTGCGAAACCAGACCGAGTAGTTGTAAGTACCTAGTAAATATCTTTCATTTTCATCATCTTAGCATGTAATCACAAAAAGATTCATGCTTTACTTATAAATATTTTTTAACCGATGCCCTAGAACCGCTCAGCTTGCGTAGAGACGTCGGGTCTCTGTGCGTATTCTACCGCATGCACAACGGGGAGTGTTCTGAAGAATTATTCGATCTTATGCCGGCGTCACGGTTCCATCACCGCACTAGCCGCCGCCATCGTATCAAAGCTCATCCACATGTTATTGATTCATGGAAATCGCACACTGTGCGATTCACGGGTTCTTTTTTGCCATACACTTGCAAATTGTGGAATGATCTTCCTTCTTCCGTATTCCCGCGGAGTTACAACATTGGGTTCTTTAAAAGGCATGTTAATAGAATCTTAAAAGGTCGGCAACGTATTTGTGGTACCCCTGGTATAGCAGATATCTATAGGCGACGGTGATTGCTTAACATCAGGCAACCCGTCAGCTTGATTGCCACCTGTGGCATAAAAAAAAAAAAAAATGATAGCTTTTTGTTTAGTCGCTACATTGTTATCATTTTGTTTTTTTAATTATGTAAGCAGTACTTGCTAAAGTTTCACTATTGTATTAAAAACATTTGAAATAGTTTAAGTATTTAATTATTATTTTGATACGCAGGCAAATGATGATTTTAAACATTCATTAGGAAATTTTATTGGATCAGTATAGTTTTTTCAGTTCTGTTAATTCAATTGAGAATGTCAATGGATAGTAGAAACTACAAACTCATAAATCCTTTGATAGTTTTGTATTTGTAAATGGGAAGAATATTCTGTAATACTTAAATATACGAGGGCTAGCTATTAAATGAGGAGGCTGCTTATGAAAAAGAGTTTTATTTTAAATATTAATCTACAATCGAATGCTCTCCTACAATCTATTCCCCTCCCCTTTTTACACAATGTTTCATTCGTTTTTTCCATTGCTCAAAGCAATGCTGGAAGTCTTTTTTGTAAGAGCACCGTCGATTTTTGCTTCACCTCTTCCATCAAAACAATGCTACACACTCTGTTTTGACTCCTTGACGAGGCCACCGGATGTGACCGAAAGTATATCTGTAAATTAATATAGAATACTAGCGGTGTTACCCGATACATGTTTTCGAGATAAAAAGTAGCCTATGTGTCAATCCAGTGTGTCAGGTACCTCCATACCAAATTTCATCAAAATCCATTCAGTAGTTTTTGCGTGAAAGAGTTACAAACATCCATACACGCAAACTTTCGCGTTTATAATATTATTAGGAAGGATTATGAAAGCATCTGGTATTTTTTTCCTGCAGCTACAGAACAACGAGCCGACGTTTTGTCATAAACCTTTGTTCTTAAAACATATCTTATACGCCTTTTATATGCCTTATTACGATATGCCATGGGATTATCAATCCGTTTTTCAAAGTAAGTGGAATAAGACGAATGAAATCCTCTTTTAATGATAGAAGACAACGCCTTGCCAACATTATGTTCATACTTGCCCCGACAGCGAAATCCAGAACTTTGAGTAACAAAATAAACCTCAAAGCAGCGCTAATTTGGCACTCTTTACTTAAGATTTTCGATGACTAGTTGAGATAGTCCTGTAATTTTGCTAGCTACACTACCTAAACTAGAACATTGAAATGGTTACACACTATGCATTGGCGGTACTTTCGCAGTATCAAATGAATAATTATCTTATATCAAATATCAATGAAGTATATAAGTTTTCTATTAGCTATCTGGTTCCCATAGAACAAGCTTTGCTTAGTTTTGGGCTAGACAACTGTGTGTAATGTCCTACGAAATTTATTTATTTATTATTGTTATTATTTAGAGAGGACGTGAGTACCCATCTAGATGACTTAAGAAGATCTAACTCTTAGTAAAAATAACATGATGTAGCTAATGGTAAAATAAATAATGTTTCAATTAGATATAATGCAAGTTTATTAAGCTTTAGAAAATCCTTTAAGCATTAGACCGAATCCAAGAGGCATACATAGAAACGCGAGTGTTAACTCGGGGGTAGCGAGCCAGAGCGCACTGTTCACCCCAAGAGGTGATGCCGACGACAATGCCGTTGTGGTAGACGGGGCCTCCGTTGTCGTTGTGGCACTGGTCACGACCACCAACATCGAGCCAACCGGAGCACAGCATGTTTTGGTTTACGTTCCCGCCGATTTCACGGTAGCGGCTCATGCAGGTGCCTTGGTTGATAGCAAAGACTTGAACGTGTTGAAGAGTTTCGGAGCTTGGACCATTTGCCTAAAACAGAAACAAGTTCACGTTTATTAAATCACCTTAAATCAAACGACAAAGATTTTTAGTGTGGCAATTTGTGACCCTAAAAGAGTATATAAATAGAGTATACTTGGAAGCGAGCTTTTAAAAATAAAATAGTAACTAGATTTGTTGACTAACTCGATTTATATTAAGTGTCTTTATAAAATTACACTTTGCAATGAGTCTTTATCATTGCAAAGTGTAATTTCTTTTACAAACACACAATATAAATTGTATAACGTTTTTTGATATCACGTAATACGCCATCAATAACAATAGTTTTAAAATACCTAGACCAATTCTGAATGATTTCACTATTAAAGGTATATTAGATTTCATGAAGAGCCAATAAATTAAGTCGAAAATAAATTTTATTGGTGAAAATGTATGGTAGAACGACCTGATGCAGATATGTATTAATTAGGTAATGTATCTTACCGAGGTAGCACCCCATCCGGCTGCCCAAAGAGGTTGGTTGTCTCCTACCCAATAGCCTTGGCCAGCGATCGTGGCAGGTTGAACAGCATTATTTACGTAGGCGATGTTGGAAGCGGTGCGCAGAATGGCGATGTCGTTGTTCCAGCGGATACCGACATTGTATTGAGGATGGAGGACGAAACTCTGTACAGAGTGGACCACACCGCCGCTGTTAGCGTACGTAGATCCAACACGAATACGCCATCTGTTGGCTGAGTCTCCGCTGTAAAAAATATAAAACTTCTTAGTCGCTTACAAAAGTATTGTTCTAATTATATATAGCAACTTTTATGTTGAGATCTCATCACAAAAGATACAATATTTGTTACAAAAAATATTACTACGGTAAATCCGGCTATTCTTACGGTTATGTTGTATCTAATGTAATTAGGTGGTCTAGCTGGCTCCACTCTCTGTGCGTGTGCCGATCTACTTAGGTGGCTACTTTGTAGTAGGTACCTAAGAGAAATCTATAACTGATTACGAAAAAAGAAAATTCAATCCACAGAATTTTCTTTCCCCATTTGTTAGTCTTAGTGCAAGTAAAACTGATCCTGACATTCATGTTAAGCGAAACATTAGAGTGACGTAAAGCCTCAACTTTACTTTCCTTGGTGATAGATCTCCTTAGCAGGACGTCAACTAGGTAGGTACCGCCGCAGTACCAGACATTAAGCGCCAAGCAGTATATAAACATAACTGTGTTCAGGTTTGAAGGGTACTGCAGCTACCGAAATTATAGGGATGTCGAGACTAACCATCGAAAGTAAAGAGCGCCAAAGCAGCGATGCCCTAGACTTTATTTTGTTACTCAAAGTTCTGTGTACCGCTGCAATGGTTATGGGCATGCGTTATCTCTTACCATCGGAGAGCGTCTCCGTTGGTCTCATTAGATTTTTTTTTTTTAACTACTAAAGTGAATAAGCTGATCTACTCTAATGTACTTACGCAGGGCAATGACCAGCAGTTAGCACTGATCTCTGGTTTATGATCGTCCCACCACAAGATTGCCACCAGGTGTTCCAATCGTTTGTAGCTAGGAGAGCAGCAATAGTCGGGTACTGGGCGATAGTGGTGACAGACCCTCCGACTATTCTTTCCTGGTTGCTGGGGAGAGCTGCAAATATAAAAAAAAAAATACTTCTCTTTTCAGGATTGGCTGGAGTTTTATAATATGTCGGTTAGGTCTGTTTCATGATCATCAAGTGCCATCTTCATACTGAAGTTTGGAGGTCAGTAGGCAAAATGTTTGCGATACCATGCTGCAGATTTTAGATGCTCATAGTTCAGTCCAGTTCACTATTTGATGTCGTCTAGCTACTTTCGTATGAGCCGTCCTGGGCTTCGCTTCCCCAGGATTCTACCCCGGGGTTTAGGACTGAATGTTCATGTTTAAAAAATTATGAGCAAATAAATAATAATAAACAAATATCGTAGAACATTGCACACAGCGTCATCTCACCCCAAACTAAGCAAAGCTTGTAATGTGGGAGTCATTATTAAAATTTGTGATCAATTAGAGTTCAGACATTTTAGCTGTATTTTATTTATGGCCAATAGATATGTAAAACAATTGGCTGAGCAAAAAGAGCTCTAGGTCTATTGAGAGAAATGGACTTTCGTATATATGTTTAGACGAATATATATTGATCTTGATATGAATAGTTTCGCTACTTTGCGAACAAAACTCCGTGAAGCGTTTGTAAATATTTAATAAAATGAGTTCGCATAATAAATTAAACTGTTTATCACCTGCACAAACTATGAAATAGACCGTTATTATGAGTTTAATTCGCGCAATGTTTTAAAATTATTTTCAATCACATTCGGGCTAATTTAGAAATTATGTCCTCAATAATATAGACCCTTTTGGAATAATAACAGCCCAGTGACAAAATTACAAAATCTGTGAATATAATAATGTAATATACTAAATTAGGAAATACTAGAAAACAATTTTAAAAATATATGTTCGTACCAGCCACTGCACCCAAGCCCACGAGAAATAGCGCCAAAGTATGCATCTTCACAAATCCAAACAAGCTGTCGGTATGATGCTGTTCAAGTGTGGTCCACTATATATACCATATAAATTTGATTACTCAGAATCTTTATCGTTGTAAGATAAATTACAGTACAAGAAATTATCGATTATGATTTCTTATATATGCAATGTCACTTTGAAACCACTTAGATTAGCATAGATTTCGATCGTTACTAAGAATTCGATTGAAAAATTTGAACAATCACAGTTTATCAACAAAGGAATAGGAAGTGTTTAAGATTAGTAAATTTTAAGGTGTTAATGGAATCAGTGCTGTGTACGCGGGCGTCTCTTGAAGTATGTTTTATAGTTATTTCTAATAATCCTAACATAATTTAATTTACTTTGTTCTATTTGAATCAACCCGATGTCCTTATTTGATATCACTTGTCAAAAATATTACGGATTTATAATTTTGATATAAATAAGGGTTACTCGTTAATCCCTATGGTTAGTTTCTTTCTTTTTTAACTTCGTCATAAATGATGTGTTCGAAATACTATTTTTTTTTGTTGACAGGCTAGGTTTGACCACAGCTCTTTTAAGTAGCTGTATGGTCGAAGATGGTAAAGCATACCTAGCCTGGAAGGGAAATGGTTCTCAAGTGAGGCTGCCGGAACACACCGTTAGATGCTTGGCGGCAGATTTTCAACTTGAGGGTGGAAGCTAGCCAGCCGAGTACTAAAGCCCCCTACTAGCATGCTTTAGTTTCCTCACGATGTTTAGCTGTACATATGCTTGATGGCAGATTCGCCAACAGTGATGGTATTCATTAAATATTCTATTCTATTGTACTGACAGCCCTGTTGGCTCATTGGTAGAATGTCTGCTTCAGGAGCTGTAGGGCGTGGGTTCGATTCCCACACAGAAAAAAAACATTGTGTTGTATAAACAAATGTTTGTTCTGTGTCTGGGTGTACTATAAGTATTTACAAAGAAATAACTATTTAGTTATTCTATCAGTTAGCTGACTTCCATAGTACAAGCTTTGCTTAGTTTGTGGTCAGATGGCGCTGTGTGAATTTTCCTCCGATATTTATTTATTAATACCATTTCTCAACGTGAGAACTTACGTAAATAAGTAAATAAATTATATTTGTAAATTAATTAATTTATTTATTTACTCCTTTAAATGTTTCATTAGTTTGAAAATTGAAATAAACTTATTATCATCAAACATATTCAAAGATTGTTACAGATCAACGACTTTGACTTAATAATAACGGTCCCTTTGGACACTTTTCGGGTTCCGAAAACTAATGAAGTAGGTACCTATAAAAACTATTTTAATCTATCTGCCTTTTATACGTGTAAAAATCGAATTATGTTCGTTGGTAAGCTCATAATGGCTGAACCGATTTAGCTGATAATTTTCTTATACGTTTATGGTACCTACTTCAAAATAGAATTATACAAATACGAGGCTGATGACCAAGCGCTACCGCACCGGGTACGAAGTACATTCAGATAACATCCATAAAATATGAAAGGGTATAAAGCATTTTCAAAACAACAGTCGCCTCAGTAATATGATTTTTAAGTTTTTCTATTCTGTCGTTTTAAATGTAAAATTTTTTTCGCCGGCTTCACTTTAATGCCATTTCCCAATTCCCATGCCAGACCAGGTTTGTTTACCATCTTTGACCACACTTAACATGAAATATCCTGTGAGAAATATATGATTTTCTCACTATGTTTTCCTTCACCGGCAGCTCAAGCTCATTGTTTGGATTTATACCCATGCGCTTCGGCCGGTGAACCGACCACACTAACCGTTGAGTTAAAACATCGCAAAATGTTTAAATACCTTAGAATTCAGTTTAAAGAAAAATAATATTATAGGTACATATTTATCTCAATTTATTACCATTTTAATAATCAATCTTATTTTGAAAAGAATCATTAGCAACAACGATTTAAGTAAGCATTTTTTTAGTGACTTTAAAAAAACTTAGGCGTTAGCCTGAATCCAAGCAGTGAAGCGGGAGACACGAGCGTTGACTCCAGGGAAGCGAGCGAGAGCGCATTCTTCGCCCCAAGAGCAAACGCCGACGACAATGCCGTTGTGGTAGAGAGGGCCGCCGGAGTCGCCCTGACACTGGTCGCGACCGCCAACATTGAGCCAGCCGGCGCACAGCATGTTTTCGGTGACCGTGTCACCGATGGAGCGGTAGCGTGTAGTGCATTCGGCTTGATTGACGGTCCAAATCTGGACGTGACGCAGCGTCTCAGAAGGAAATCCGTTGAACTGAAATTTAACAAAAACTGTGTTTGAACTGGTTACACGTATTTTGGTATTTATTCAATTTAATTGACCATCGTATGATGCAGAAAGATGTTTTTGGAACTTTTACGTATGTTTCAGACATTTTGCTAGCGACATATAGACTCGCAGCATGCATCGATTTGCAAGTAAAAGATGGAATCAAACAGTTTTTTTTTATTAAAATATTAACCGAAGAAAAGTGTGGCTTATTTGAGCGCATGAACATCTTAATCTAGAATTAACACGGTCGTGAATAAGATCATGCTTTCTGTCAGCGTAAACAAGTATTTATTCATAGAAAATTTTGTAGCGATGATAGCTCAGTGGTTAGCGCGGTAGGTTCGCATGCCGAAGGGCGTGGGTTCAAACCCCAACAATGAAGCTGCCGGTGAAGGAAAACATCGTGAGGAAACCATAGCATGGTGGTAGGGTACTTTCTATTACTCGGCTGGCTAGCTACCACCCTCAAGTTGAAAATCTGCCGCCAAGCATCTAACGGTGTGTTCCGGCAGCCTCACTTGAGAGCCAGTTCCATTCCAGGCTAGGTGTGCTTTACTATCTTCGACCACACCTTCACTTAACATCAGGTGAGCTGTGGTCAAAACAACTAGCCTGTCAACCATAAAAAAAAAAAAGAAACAAAAAGCTTGACTGTGATAAATAAAAACGTTTTTTTTTTTCTTTTGAAAATGTAGTAATACTGCTGCCAACTGCTAAAATTTATAGCCAGCAACACTCGGGATGATGTAAGGAGGTATCCTAACGACATTATACATTTAAATGTTCAGGCATTTAAAAGTTATGGGGAATAAAGAAACTTCACACGTGAACCCTGAATCAATCCGAAAATATACATTATTTTACTTCATTTTCATTAATCTTTTATTTATTGTTTGTGGTTTTAACCATACTACTACTACCTATCTTTTGTTTTAAAATAAATGTATCATTTTCTTTCTTTTTTTTCGTTACAATGTTTTTATAATTATAAAAACTGCAAACGAATTCTGCACTTCATTATTATATAGTGTGTAACTTATGTAGAGACATGGAACGTCAAAGTGTTCGGTTACTTACCGACGTGTCCCCCCAGCCCGCAGCCCAAACAACTTGGTTGTCACCGAGGTTGTAGTTGGATCCAGCAATCGTTCCAGGTTGAACAGCGTTGTTCACAAACGCAATGTTGGTGGCGGTGCGCATTATAGCAATGTCATTATTCCATCGGGCACCAACATTGTAGCTAGGATGGATGATGTATGTCTGTAGGGTGTGAACAGTACCACCACTGTTGGCGAAAGTGGATCCAACACGCACACGCCATCTATTAACTGCATCTCCGCTGATGAAACAAAAATATTCAATAAGTTCAAGTTCAAGTTTTTTATTCGCTCAAGATGTGGTTACATATATTACATTAGTACAGCATATCTTACACTAGTTGGCATGCGAATGTACAATATACCTAATAGCTAAATCTATATTATATTCTTATCATTTTTTTTTTCTTATTTTTTACATTAAATATTTACATAACATATATAACATAAAAAAACTTAAAAACTAGGGTGCCGCCGGCAGTGGGGCAGAGCTTAAGCTGCCGGTGTTTAAGGCTGCAGAGTGAGGAACCTCCTCACAATGCGCGCCGTGTCAAGGATCACATGTTGGATCACATCATGGATGATTTATTTATTATTAAAATAATACGCAATATTAAATAAATCATTATTGTAGAATATGACACACATCGCTATATTCATTTATTCATATTATATTCATAAATCCTAGGTTGATTATATTTATCAGTTGTTAGTTTATTTTGCCGCTAGGACTTGCCATTTTGCTGGCATATGAATGTTGTTTTTTTTTGACACTATACAGTGCAAGTCGACTTGAAAGTATCAGTTTTACTTAATCAATAAAAAATAAAAAATTATAAATCATGAATAAAAATTAATGAAAATAAAAAATAAAATAGTCCATAATTATTCAAAATTTAAAACTCAAAAGTATAATAATTAAAATTTAAATATCTTACTAGCTTGCGTTTGCGATTTCTCCCTCGTTGTCTTTAGAATTGCGTTTAGACAGAAATAAAATATATTAGTAGATATGTAAGTAACTAATATATATATAATATATAGCGTATGATAAATTGAATAACTTACGCGGGGCAATGAGCAGCAGTCAGGATGGATCTGTTGTTGAGGATGATGCCACCGCACGCTTGCCAAAAAGTACTCAAATTCCAGGTGAAAAGCAGAGCGGCCATGTTAGGATATTGGGAAATAGTGGTTGTGGAGCCACCCACAATCCTTTGTGGGTTGCTAGGGACAGCTGTAATTGTTCAAATTTACATCGCATTAGTCTCTTTTCTCTAAAAGAACACACAAAACTGTGGCGCAGTGGCAAGTTTTATCAAACGATCACCGATGTTAAGTAACGGATGATTCTATCACTCTTCAGGGATCTGTGAACGACATTTTCTTCTAAACAATGTCATCTTCTATATTTCGAAAACAGCAATCGTCAAGCCATACTTCGGAGAATAACCCCGATTTTAGTGCTGCTTTTTCAGCCTATACAAGTTTTCTTATCTTCCTTTCTTAACCATCAAACTGAAGAAACACGTGTTTTGGCTTGTTGTAATAAATTGCTTTTATTTCGATGTAATATTAAAAGTCATTTCTTCAAAGTATTATTATTATTTTGATTAGCTACAATATTTATAAGGAAACGCAAAAAGCATGAATAGAAACAGTTACAAGAAGTTTTATCGATAATTACTGGAACTGAGATATAACAAGTTTTCATTCTAATCTTGATAAATTTTGTGCTCTGTCACCGCCATTACAAGTATTAAGTACCTAATTGAGGTTTACCATGCATTACAAAGAAAACATCACCAATTAAACTATTCTCAGATTTATTGACCTTATTATGGTGGCCTCATGGTGGAATATAATTATCGGTTTTTTTTATGGTTGACAGACTCGGTGTTTGACCACAGCCCACCTGATGTTAAGTAACGGTGTGGGCGAAGATGGTGAAGTGCACCTTGCCTAGAATAGAACTGGTTCTCTAGTGAGGCTGCCGGAAAACACCGGTAGATGCTTGGTGGCATTTTTTCAACTTGAGGGTGGTGGTTTGGTGTGGTAGCTAGCCAGCCGAGTACTAGAATGTACGCTACCACCGCATGGTTTCCTCACGATGTTTTCCTTCACCGACAGCTCAAGTTCATTGTTAGGGTTTAAACCCACATCCTTCTACGTGTGAACTGACACAGTGTGAGCAGTGTTCACGCTTAGATTGTCAACCATAAAACAAAACATTTAATCCCACTAATCTCACATAAATTATAAATGTAAAAGTTTGGATGGATGGATGGCTGTCTGTTGTTGACAATGTCTGTTACTCTTTCACGCAAAAACTACTGAACGGATTTGGATGAAATTTGGTATGGAGGTAGCTGAGACCCTGGATAAGCACATATGCTACTTTTTATCCCGAAAACATGTAGCGGGCAACACCGCGGGGCGCAGCTATTCTCTAATAACAGTAACAAGGTTTGCAAATTACTAACCGCACACAGCTGCGAGGCCTAAGGCCAATAAGGCAACGATAGTCCGCATGATTTCTTTGTAACTTGTTCTCACTACACAATGCTAGTATATCGTAAATGATCAGTATATATACGAAATGGCAGAGGGACGTAAATTAATCATTATCTGTATGGAGTTAATCTTTTTGGTTTTTCCTATAGATGATATTAATACGTGACGAATTCAAACCATTTATTGGAATATGAAGACATTAAAGTCGTCACTTTTATTACGCTTTGTTAAAGATTTGAAAAGCGAAACTAACAAAACTTTTTTGTACCCGTTTTCAGTGGCGGCCTTAGGGGGTGGCAAGCAGGGCTACCGCTCGGGGCCTCGCTCTTGCAGGAGCCTCGCGTCCTCTTAGAAAAAAATCTTTACGATAATTATGTGTACGATGTACATATATCTCGCGCCTCGCACTTAACAAAACCCCCCTTGAACGCACGGTTTAATTATTAGTGCAAGCATGTTACGGCCACTCGAGCACTCGATCTAATTTTTTAGTAAAACGGACTCAAACAAAAAGAGCCTCACAATGATCTGTCGCCCCGGGCCTTGCAACAGCTAAGGCCGCTACTGCTCTTTTTTTTTTTATTTACCTACCGGTAGGTTATACGGAAGGCATGGATGGATGAAAACCTACCCATTTAACATCTTAGTTAGCAATTAATTAAGCTTAACTTGCTAATACGCTGAGCTGACATAGCTCAGCGTATTAGCAAGACTTTGATTGAAGACTTTGGTTCTCGGGTAAATTACTTCTTTCCGGATACGATATTTCAGAGTGGTAATAGGTTGGACAATGGACATATATGTCGTAGAACTGATAACCTCTGAAGTAGGCGATGAAGTGACGATATACGAAGAACAATGCTATACATGATATACATGCTGGCAATGGCTGGAAGCGAAAAGCCGAAGCTGGATGGGGTCTTCGGAAATGTTCAGTTGTGGACAACGATAGGCTGATAATGATGATAATGAATTAACTTATATAATACATATTATATTCAAATGTTCTTCAATTTCGGCTGCAGAGACAGGGTTGCTAAAATTATTGTATTTTTTATACGAAGCCATACAGTTATTTTTATTTTCATCCGTTTGCTGGCGTGAGGTCATGGTTTTTTTTATGGTTGACAGTTAAGTAACGGTGTGATCGAAGATAGTAAAGCATACCTAGACTGAAATGGAACTGGCACTCGAGAGAAGCTGCCGGAACACACCGTTAAATGCTTTGCAGCAGATTTTCAACATGAGGGTGGTAGCTAGCCAACCGAGTACTAGAAAGTACCCTACCACCATCCTGTGGTTTCCTCACGATGTTTTCGTTCACCGGCACCTCAAGCTTATGTTGGGTTTTAACCCACTCTCTTTGGCATTCGAACCAACCGCACTAACCACTGAGCTATCATCGCTACAAAAATCCAATGGTAGCCTATTTCAAGAACATTCTTGCAATCGTAAGCTTGTAGATCCTGGATCTGAACCAATGAGTTCTTTAGCATTGCAACTTGAAGCTATGTACTGCAACAAAAAAATCGGCTGATCTGAACTCCGCCTTAATACATTATTAGACTTAAAAATTCCTGGTTTTAATAAAATTTGGGAAACCCCTAGGCTAGATACTACAAATCCATTTTATAATACGACACTTATTTATGACGTTCATAAAAAAGAATACCATACAGTAATGATATTGTAGCATCCATTCGAAAGTGGTTCTGTATAATTTTATCCTTTTTTTTATCAAGAATGTTCGTATCCGATTGGCTAAGAACTTCTTATATTGCCTGAAGGGTTATAAGCTTAGGGTATACTGTGTTTCGGCTGAGCCGAAAGGAGATGATTGTAACATTAAACATATGAACATTATGGTATTTTTTTACTATAGGCAGCACTATTTTGAAAATATGAAAAAGAGATAACCATTAATTTTTTTTTTTTTAAGAATAGCTGCTGTTTGTTTATCATAATTTCAAGCTTGTACCCGTAACAAAAGTAGTTCACAATGATCAGTACAATTTCGGCTTAGTACACACCAAATTTGTGACCTACGTACATTAGTGGTAAATACGTAACTGCCATGATCTCAAGATCTGTAGAAGAAACGACATATTGTTGTATTAAAATTCGCTACAGTTAAGTAATTTGTACATTCTAGTCGAGTGAGTAAGACTATATTTCGATAAAGGAAAATTAATGTACATAAGGTTAAAGGTAATCTAGCAAGTAGTTGAATTTAGTCTATCATGCAGCAAGTAAATAATAAAGCAATTTATTTCAACGAATAAATAAAACAAATTAACGGTTTTTTTCACCACACAATCACAAAAGGAACCCTGATATATATCATTCTAAATTTATCACAATCAATGATCCTATTCACCTATCGATAAAGCGAGCAGATTTTTTCTTTATCTGATTAATTGAATGCCTTTTTTTTTAAATTTTATTACATTGAAACACCCAGTTTTTTTCAGTACAATAATAGGACTAACTCAGTTCATACATCTTTATATTGGATATATTATCTTCATTACTTATTAATGTTAATTACTACATTTTTTTAATGTTTTTATTTGCTGTCTTCTAACGTGTGAATTTTATTTTATTTTATATAAAAGCTTAAAAATTTCATAACCGTATTAATTTTTAAATAATTAGCTTTTTACAAACTTTCCGTTTATATCCACATTCCTGGGGGCAAACAGTATTTTTGTTTGTCCGTCAATACTGCGTATGTCCCCATGGTTATTATATGAGACAACAATCACACAGGACTGGCTTATTTTCCTGGGATAAAGCATTTTTTATGCCCAGGGAATAACTTTAATGGACTTCGCATTACCTGGGGGAAGCAAGGTGGTTATGGGGAACTCTCTACCGAATCCTTCCCTATTAGGGTGAAGAGTGTTCAAATCTTTCCTTGAAGTACGAGCAGAAATACCGCTCGCTCCACTTTAGAGTCTAAAAGAAAGAAATAATTCATCATCATCATCATCATTATTTCAGCCGTAGGACGTCTACTGCTGGGCATAGGCCTCCTCCATTGACTTCCATAAAGACCGGTTGGAAGCGGCTCGCATCCAGCGCGTTCCGGCGGTCTTTACAAGGTCGTCGGTCCACCTTGTGGGTGGACATCCTACGCTGCGCTTGCCGGTCCGTGGTCTCCACTCCAGCCCCTCAACTTTGCAGCCCCATCGGCCATCAGTTCTGCGTGCTATGTGCCCTGCCCACTGCCACTTCAACTTGCTAATCCGTTGGGCTATATCGGTAACTTTGGTTCATCTACGGATCTCCTCATTTCTGATTCAATATCGTAGGGAAACTCCGAGCATAGCCCTCTCCATAGCGAGTCGTGCTACTTTGAGTTTACCAAGAAGGCACATAGTCAGAGACCACGTTTCAGCGCCATAAGTCATCACTGGTAACACACACTGGTCGCAGACTTTCGACTTATACTTCGATACTCCAATCATATTATGTTTATATTAGAATTATTTTTGATATTATTGCTACTCTTGTCGAGTGTCAGATTCCCCTAGTCTGCCATCGGAGGCCCCTATAACAATAGTTGCGGGAGGGTATGGCGTCCTTCCACTCCTTTGACGAGACTTTGACCTCCCTTGCTACCGTAAGCAGTCCTCAGTTGCGCAGTTACACGCGCTATTCGTACATATTACTAAGGACCCTCATCCTTTCCTACTTTAGAGTTTTTTAATGGTTTTTTTATATTTGACAGGCTAGGTGTTTGACCACAGCTCACCCGATGTTGAGTGACGGTGTGATCGAAGGTGGTAAACACACCTAGCCTAGAATGGAACTGGCTCTCAATTAAGGTTACCGGAACACACGGTTAGATGCTTAGCGGCAGATTTTCAACGTGAGGGTGGTAGCTAGCCCGCCGAGAATTAGAAAGTACCCTACCACCATGCAATGGTTTTTAGTTGGTTGCTATGGGGTGGTATGATTGCAAGTTCCGAGATAAAGCCGCTGTTGCTGTGTTAGTAGCCGATAATTTAGCTGAAATCGCACGCCATACTTGTGCGGAGCATGGAGCTGGTCTGATGAAGGAGACGGAAGATAGCTCAGGAAACATCTGATCTAAACAAGACAACCCCATCGAGTGTGTGCTAGATTGATTAGCCATGAGGAGCACTTTTCAGGTAAACAATGTTAGGGTCTGATGATGAAGCTGGCAGGTGATCACAGCATCTCTTTGATAAAACAACATAACTCCATCGTGTTCTCTGGGCTCGATTGATTCATCTTGAGAGGCACTCTCTAAAATATTTACCTACTAAAAACAAATTAAAAGTAAAAAAAAAAATTATAAACATGATTTTATCTGCGACAATTAACTAAATAGTTATAAATAAACTACCCGTTACAGGTTACAGGATTATATACTTCTGTGCCTCAAGCTTTTAAGAATATAGGTAAGTATCTACACGCTAAAGACTTACTTGAATTATTATTTATTTAATAATACATCACCAAATGTAGTAGGTGCCTACATACGAGCAGAAGTGGTAGGTACATGGATAGATAACAAACTAATTCTAAGGGAGACAACAACGGACCCCAAACTAGGCATAGCCTGTATCTTGGGCAATTTAAAGCTTGTGAACAAGATAACTGATATAATACACAGATAAATAGTAAACACAAAACTACGGGACAAAACAATCATCTATGTTCGTTACATTATTTTATGACCTTGGTGGAAATCGAACCCACAGGTCAAAAAGCAGAGTTACTACCAAAAGAGTTAGAACACAAGGCAGTTAATAAATTTGGTTTTACCGTACAAATTACAAAGTAATAAATAAATGTTTCGTTAATCTTCAATTATATTAAAAGCCTGTAAAAATAAATGTAGCAATAACATCTTCACGTGATTTATAGACAGCGTTTGTACAAGTAGAACAGTATTTTTTTAGCAACCAAAACAAACCTGTTGATGCCAGTTTTGGTTTCATTCTACGATAAATAAATAAAAATAGGATAATACTCGCATTCTTCGTAATCATAATATAATTCAACACTATAGAAATACTTACGTGGTACCTACCTATACTACAATTATTTTCGCAGTTCTACTAACAGTATCTACTGTCTTTACTTTATTTGTAGATACCTATTTACTTACGTTGGCACTGGCTTTTAAATGGAGAACTGTACGTGGGATGTTCACGTGCAAAGAAGTAACTAGCGTAGCTATTTCACCTAAAGAAATCCTATAACTGGTTCTCAAGTGAGGCTACCAGAACACACCGTTAAATGCTTGGCGGCAGATTTTTAACTTGAGGGTGGTAGCAAGCCAGACGAATACTAGAAAACACCCTACCACCACTTTATAGTTTCCTCACAATGTTTTCCTTCACCGGCAACTCAAGCTCATTGTTGGGATTTGAACTCACGGCCTTCGGCGTGTAAACCTGAGCTATCGTTGCTACTAAATCGTACTAAAGTACAAAGCCATCAGATTACCTTGAGGCATAGACACCTATATCTACTAATTGACCATCGACCTCATAATAGCGTCATCGTAACAACTTTTTTAATGATAATAATTACTGATAGCTTAATATAAATTATTTAGTATAGGAGGCATGATAATTATCTTAATCCTTTTTATTTTATGTTATAAAAATGTTCTGTACTATTATCATATCTTTACTGATCTTCACTTATATATCGCTTAAATTGGTGTGTAAAAAAATCATGGAACTACACAGGGTTATAATGTTGAGGTGGACTAAGCCGACATGAGATTATTGTACTCATAACAATAATAATAAACAATTTTCAGTATTGGCACATCTCTAAAATCATGAATAACGAAACGCTCCCTTAATGGTAAGAGATGACGCATGCCCATGACCATTGCAGCGATACACAGAACTTTAAGTAGCAAAACAAATTTCAAGGCATCGCTGCTTTGAAACTCATTCGATTGAGACTTTCGATGGTTAGCCTCAACATCCCTGTATTTTCGCCGGAACACAGTAATATTGACACACACTTGGTTATGGAAGTGTGTCAATATTATGCTTGCTTACTTGCTTGTGACACTTTCTGTTTTAGTATGCACAGTAAAAAGTTTATATCTATAAATCTCTATCTTGTGACTCTACATACGGATAGTAAGATCTTAGATTCTACTAATGAGTTGTTATTCACTTCATTTTATTTATTCAACTCCAATACTAGTCATAACACTCGTTAAAGTCGCGTATTTGCAAATATCTGTCGAGACCTTCTTAGGGGCTTAAGGCATTCGGCCATAAATGCCAAAAAAATATTTGTATGGAAATCGAACCACCGTAAGTATGCCCGTCTTGAGGCAAAAATGCATAAAATCATAAGCTAAATATAAGTACTAACATATTTTTATTAAAATAAATTTAAGCATTGTCTTGAATCCAAAGAGAGAAGCTAGAAATGCGAGTATTAACTCCAGGATAATCAGGCAGAGCGCATTGGTAGTTCCAGGAGTAAATGCCTACAACGACACCGTTGTGATAGAGAGGGCTTCCGTAGTCACCATCGCATTGGTCACGACCACCATTTTCGAGATAGCCGGAGCACAGCATGTTGTCAGTAACAGGCCAGCCAAGAGACGTGTACTGGGATCTGCAGGTAACCTGGTTGATGGTCCATACTTGGACGTGGCGTAACTGCTCCGAGAACGGTCCTCCGACCTGAAAAAAGCGCGTTATCTTTATCTCTTTTTGTCTCTTATAAACTCTTTTTGTCATTTATAAACTAGCGAGCCGTCCCAGCTTTGCACGGGTGCAAATTATTTTGGCTTGATACAAAGCATTTAATTGCTGTACTTGTATAAAAGTGTAATTAAGAAAACATTTTTATTGAACAATATAAAAATCTTAAATTAATACTATTTACAAATTTATACAAAAAACTTAATCTAAAAGTCCGTCTGAGTAGGGATATGTGGCCAGAATGTTGGCAGCATTGCCACGCTGGATGGCAATGCTAAGCTTTTGACTGAGCGTAATTAGGTGGTGTTTTTGTATACAAACCATCCGCAATAAAATATGTAAATGATAGTGAAAAACATATCAACATCCGTTGCATGGTTGAGACAAAGTAATCAGCGGAACACGGAAAGTTACTTTGTTTTATCCTATTTATAATATAGGTAGATTATAATCCTTTATCTAGGTACTTAGATGTATATTTCTTAACACGCAATTATGCTGTATGTGCTGTGCTGTGCTGTATATATGTAATTTATTTATTATGCTTTCTATCCTCTTTCATGGGTAGTCTCGTGCTTGCCAAGCTTAGTTTTGAAAACCAGCGCTGCAGAAACCGGTAGCATTATCGCTGAGAACTAATCTTTTTTGTCCCACTGGACTCCATCGTGACAACATCTTGTCATCTGTGTTGTTGTCGTAGTGTGGTGTGGGGCAAAATAAATGTTTTTCTCTTTGTCATCGACCTTCAAATTCTTGTCAAAAAATGAATTTGTCGGCAGGAGCTACCTATGAACTTATGTGACCAACCAGTATTTAGCTGAACAGAGTACACGAAACACGTAAGAGATGCAAGCTACTTACAAACGTAGATCCCCACCCTGCCGCCCAGACTACTTGGTTATCAGCTGGGATGTAATTAGGTCCAGCAATCAGAGCAGCTTGCACTGCATTGTTCACGTAAACGATGTTAGTAGCGGTGCGCAGGATGGCAATATCGCTATCATAAGTCCAACTATCAAAGTTAGGGTGGGCAATGATAGAAGCGACACTGTAGACGGTACCGCCACTGTTAGCGTAAGATGACCCAACTCGGATACGCCATCTGTTAATGGTATCACCGCTGAAAAATTAATAAACAAACTTATTAAAAATTTGCTGCAGCACATGGATTTGCGAAACCTTAACGAAATATCTACGGCCATACAAACTGTTCACGTTCAGTTACTAAACTAGTGTTAAGTGATCCTCGTGCACTATATAGGAGTATAAGTACCGAAATATTCTGAAGCTCGACTCATAACAGACTATACATAAATTATATTAAGTACATACATTTATCTTATTTTAACGTTCGCATCCTCTAAACCGATTTAGATTAAATAAAGACCCAAATATTGCTCTGATCTCCACAGAATATTTTTCTGTGGTATAGTTTTTGAGTTTATCGCGTATATAAAGACAGACAAACAGACATTAAAAAAATTGTATTTCTTCTTTTCTTTTGTTTATAAACCTAACACAACAAAAATGTTCAAATCATGTTCAATGTACAGTTATTGTCTTGTATTACGAGTATATGTATAGATAGATTATAATGTATAAGTAAATACAAAAGCTATAGCGGATAAATTTCAATATACCTAATAGAACGTTACTTACTATGGACAATATGCGGTGGTAAGAATGCTCCTAACATTAAGGATGGAGCCTCCACATTCTTGATAATAAGTGTTCAGATTATACGAGTAAAGCAGAGAAGCAATGGCGGGGTACTGGCTGATTGTTGTCACAGATCCACCGATAATTCTTTGGGAAACCTTTGGGACAGCTAAAATTTAAGAATTTGAATTTACTCTAAAGCAAAAATCATATAAACACCAACATTTTAATGTATTCTTGCGTTAAAACATACCTGCAACACAGACTAGGCACAAGGCCAACACAACAATTTTGACACGCATGATAAGGTTCCAATTCTATTAGTAACTGAAGTAGTTTTCAGAATTTTACAATTTATATTAATGGTGCGGTTATAAAAGGTTATTGCTTTAGATTTCTTACTATCTTACATGTAGACGCGGTATCCATGTAACATATTCAATTACTTTATTGTTTTATGTCTATATTTTTTATTGGCCTGTTAAAAATAATGTTTGTTGAACAAAATAAAGTATCTTAAATTAATACTAGTTACAAATTTGTACGAAAAACTTAATCTAAAAGCCCGTCAGGGGAGGGATATGTGGCCAGAATACTGGCAGCATTGCTAAGCTGGATGGCAATGCTAAGCTTTTGACCAAAATAGATACCAGCATTCTGGTCACCTGAAGCCTCCTCTAAACGTTAGGCCAGGTTCCGATATAGTTCGAAAGCGGCCGGCCCCCACGGACCTAAAATTTCAACCCCAAACTGGCCTTGAAATTTACAATAATCTTTGCATAACAACAATGGTGGTCTCCATCTACAAGTACCTAGTCTATACCTACCTGTTAATTATTTTTTTGAATGAATGTTTTGTTACATTAGCTTATCTCTTTGGCTATCGATAAAGCAATACGCATATTTTAAAACACGGAGATAATCTATTTTTAATTGTAAACTGAAGGAAAAAAACATTAGTTTAAAAATTTGTTTTTGTGTCTGCGGATTTAGCTATTCCATGAACTTGTGTGATGTATAGGTATACTAAACATGGTTGTTCTTTATTCAATAAATAAAGATAACAATGTTTTTAAAAAAACATTTGTAATTTTCCTTGTATTAGAAAATGTGTTATTGTATTGTATCCTAATCTAGTAATCGATAATCACTGGAATGATTTCATTTTTGCTGTCAATTAATTCGAAGAATTGATCCTAATATAAATTGTAATCTTTTTGTGTTGTAATAGTTGTTTCTATCAAATAAATGTTAATTGTATATTTTTAAATGCTTGAGCTACTGGGGAAGGAAAACATCGTGAGGAAACAATAGCATGGTGGTTGAGTATTTACTAGTACACGGCTGGTTGGCTACCAAGTTGACAATCTGCCACCAGGCACCTAACGATGTATTTTTGTTTTACTTATGCGGGATTACTCATATTTTGTAACGAAAACTCTGTAAAAACCATAGGAGGAAATTTAAGTTACTCGTACATTTTTTTTTATGGTTGCCAAGGTAGGTGTTTGACAGCAACTCACCTAATATTAAGTGACGGAAAGATGGTAAAGTTGTCATGTAAAGCTGCCGGAACACACCGTTAGGTGCTGTGCGACCGATTTTCAACTCGAGGGTGGTAACTAGCCGAATACTAGAAAGTGTCCTACCACCATGTTATGGTTTCCTCACGATGTTTTTCTTTACCGGCAGCTCAAGCTCATTGTTGGGGTTTGAACCCACGCCCTTCGGCGTGTGAACAGACCGCGATAACCACTGAGCTCTCATCGCTACACTTACGCTTTATATTACTTAGCAACCATGGTATTATAAATAAATTAATATACGGTAGCTTATCCATACGATCGTTAATACATACTTATATTAATATGGTATCATAACGGATAAGCAAATAATATAATCTACTGATAACTGTTCTACTAGCTTACATACCATTCATATGTAAAGTACTAATTAAAGTTTTTTTTTTGGCTTAAGGAATTATATTAAAATTTGAAAAAATATTCTAATTCTATGAAGCTTTTTAGTAGAATACTTTTTTAGATACTTACATGTTATGTCCTGGTATATTCTCGTAGATTTGTATAACAATGTTATTCTTATGATAAAGTAATGAAACGAACGGACAGTTTTCGTGAGGATAAGAAGTAACGTCTACGCATGCTCATCGCAGCGGTATGCAGGATTCTGAGCAATTAAACAAAGTTTTTTGTTATTTGATATTCAGTCTCAATCATCATCATCATTTCAGCTGTAGGACGTCCACTGCTGGATAAAAATTAAGAATCAGACAGATTAGGATACGGTACATTCATAAGACGAACTATTTTACTACAACTATTATACACTAGGGTTGAGTTCTGACCACGTGTTCCCATGGTGACTAAGCTGGAAGTTAAGTAGACCAAAATGGTTCCTGGTACTATGTTGCAGGTATGGTCAATACGTCGGCACGTCCTATTGAGATAGGAGTAGTCTCCGTCGGAACCGGAAGGCGAGTAGGGGTCCCTGGATTTATTGTACGTAGTAATAGTAGTCAGCACGTTGAGCGGGCATACGAGGGAACGGAGCAAAGCTGTAGGGTAGCTAGCACTAGTGAACCGTACAGATGAGCCTTGAAAGCCATCGTAAGTCCGTCTTAGATTTTGAGGAAGAGGTTTTGACCGCTACATATACGTAATATACATACGAGTATTATTCGAATTTTTTGCATATTATGTATATTCGAATTCCAGTCTTGTGACGTACAACCGACCTTACGATATCTAATGTACTGCATGGTATCTAAAATATGACAGTCAATCATTACAGTCTTTTAATCGTGATGAAAAATACAAGTGAAGATCTTAACTAAATTAATGTAAAATGATGCTTAGGCTGTACAAAAACACTGAAAGTTATAGTTACTTTAAAGCAAAGCTTTCCAATATGAAGTAATTCTAAACCAAGCAGTGTGGTGACAACAATCTAGTAAGGAAAGTTACATCTACAACAATCGTGAGGTCAAATAGCAGTTGTATGAACATATTGAAATACACTCACGTCATTTACAAGATCAGAAGCAAAACTATTACTAATTTATCAAACACTTACCCAATTTGGAGCAAACATGCTGCACTATTTATTTTAACCGTAGTGGACGTGAAATCTGCATAATTATAATGTAACTGGTGGAAGACAAATTCTATACAATGAAGATATTTTGAGATGTTATTTTAATTTCTAGGGTAGTCTATTTTGTTTTTGTCTCTCTGTCTGTATTTTAATCGAGCATTACGCTGAAACTATCAGTAGTTTCAGCGTAATGCTCGTAATATATTGGGTTTTATGAAATTTGGCATGATTACAGTACATATACTATGTGGTAAATTCTTAAAAACTTTTTATCTTACAATGCAGTACAGTTCCTGTGGGATGGGCTATGAAAGTCAAAATGTTTACTTATCAATCACTCTTCAATTTTTATTTATTTTTGTTTATGACTCGTTTTTTATCGAAATCCATAGAGCGGTTTTAAAAAAATCTAAAAATTATATACCTACATCGATGAAATACCCATTGTAATTAAAAAAACACAAATCATTCTTTTTTTCTATTATTTGCAATTAAACTGGTATTAGTATAAGTTTATCTCGGTTGTACCCATCACACTTCGCTTTCACAATATTTATATACTATAAATGTCTAAAACATCTATTGTAATGGATGTTTTAAAGGTTTATTTTAATTTGTATTTTTTTCTGGCGAGCATTTAGCCCTACTCCTTCGCAAGTCTTTCGCAAATACCTAGTGCAAATTTGTCTCGACTATTTTGTGTAGATTTATATACTATATAATATATTACTAAATAAGTGAATCATGAATAAGTAATTTTATTAGGTTATAACTAGGCATAAGCAATCTTGTTGTCAACATTTTAAAATTTACAATAGGGATACTTAATTTATGTAATAACTACTTATATATATTAATTTTTTACCAAATTACAATCCATACAATATTAATTACGAATAATATGTCAAACTTAATTAAATAACCTACACAACTGTTAAAAATTAATGTATAAAAAAAAAAAAAAAACAATCACAAGACAGCACTAACAAAATAACCCACCCCTAACTGTACCCGGTGCAAAGGTACCCATAACACTCGCGGCGTTGCCGCGTTGTATGGCAATGGCTATCCTCTGCACCAGGTACGAGCCGGAGCGAGTGTCACCTGTCTTGCCCCCTATTCTGCGCCCTATCTCATGCACCAGACCCTTGGCCTCTGTCCCCCAACAACCCAAAGTTTCCACAGCGATGGGCACAAATAAATATTGCGGTTCCAACGCTGCGTACTTCAGACGCTTCGTGTCAGCGGCGTCTTCTGCTGCAGCCGCCGGCGAGTGGATGGTACGACCAAGGTGGCTGGTGGCGAGAGTGTTGACGCATGTGGCGTCCCATACGAGACACTTGCCGTTTTTCCAGGGCACCAAAGTCAACCCATCCGGTCTCTTGCCGTCCGATCTGGACAAACCAGGAGGCTCCAGCACACAGGGAACGTTTGCGGACACTAAAGCTCTCCGTACTATGTCGTTTAAGGCGTGGTGGCGCGGAAACCTTCCAGTGCAACGACGACAACTCAGCGCATGATGACCGTCATCCTCCACCATCATGCCGCAGATGCATTTGTGGGGTTCACACACCTTGCAGCCCAGACGGAAAGCCACTGCCACACGCACCGAGTCATCGTCGAGTAAAGTGCCCAGATGAGGTGAAGGTAACGCGTGCAGCCAAGCCCTACCTAGCTAAATAAGTTAAATTAATTTAAAAATAATATTTAGAATAAAATAAAACTACATACTAATAATAACCCATTAAAATACATATTGAAGTCACATACAAATATCTTAGCTTTGGATTTCCATTATAAATAAATATATTTATAATCTGTGTGTTAATAGATAAGAAGTGTAAAGTAATTAATCGGTACCAGTATAAATACCAGAAGTGGCTGTGTAAAATCATTCAGCACTAAGTGACTGAAAAGAAATAATGCGTGCCATCTTAGTTTTTGCCTTGTGCCTCGCTGCGGTAGCTGGTAAATATATGACGAATACTTATACATAACATATTTAATCACTGTAACAACTTCTTTTTTTATTTGGACCAAAATCTTAGATTATCCGAAAAACAATTCAAGTTCAAAAAATTGTAATACAGTACAGTGCATGCATGCTACGAAAATATACTATTAATATGTTATATGTTAAACAGCTGTCCCCAGCAACCCGCAAAGGATCGTGGGTGGTTCGGTGACTACCATCAACCAGTATCCTACCATTGCTGCGCTGCTTTACTCATGGAACTTAAGCACCTACTGGCAAGCTTGCGGTGGCACCATCCTTAACAATAGGTCTATTCTCACCGCCGCTCATTGCCCATTGTAAGTATTTCTTAAAGAAGTAGCTTGGCACAGTTTTATGTAATAAGAATTGCGTTAAGATTAATTTTTATTTGTCCATACAGCGGTGACGCAGCCAGCAGATGGCGCATCCGCGTTGGCTCCACATGGGCCAACAGTGGTGGTGTAGTCCACAACCTCGCTTCCTTCCTCATCCACCCTAGCTACAACTCCCGTACTCTTGACAACGACATCGCCGTAATGCGCAGTGCCACTACTATTGCATACGTGAACAATGCCGTGCAGCCTGGTGTAATTGCTGGAGCCAACTACAACCTCGCCGATAACCAAGTCGTATGGGCAGCGGGATGGGGAACCACTTCTGTAAGTAAAATGTATTATTGAGACACGTCTGTCTTTGACCACTGCATCAAAAAAGTCGAGGGCATGTTGTGTCTTTTATTCAAAGACATTAAGTGCATAGAAATATGCAACGCGAGAATCAGAAACATGACGCACATTATAAAGAAACAGTAGACATAAATTCAAGATGTTACCTCCATTCAGTACAATATATTGTAAACACAAAATAGTATATGGTATACAGTCAAATATGGGCCCTCTCAGACACAGCAATGAGAAGACCACAATAGACCACTGGATGACCATGAAAAATATTATGAAAATTCTAGAAAAAAAAGTAATGAAAATATGGAGACTCTAAATATCACACAATTTCTCAATCCCGACATTTTTTACGTCAAATATGTATAATATACGACGTAGAATGGTATTTGCAATGTTATTAACAATTAAATAAAAATATTACGATAGATTAGATATGCAGATTTTAAAGTAAACCAATCGTGTGAATCATCAAAAAAATTGCCAGCCAAAAATTGGAATAAAACTATTTATTGAGATTACTAAACTCGTCTTATCGCATTTTCAGGCAGGAGGATCAGCTTCAGAGCAGCTCCGCCATGTCCAGATCTGGACTGTGAACCAGAATACTTGCCGTGTACGCTACGCTGAACTGGGGTATAGTCTCACCGACAACATGCTGTGCTCCGGCTGGCTCGACGTCGGCGGTCGCGACCAGTGCCAGGGTGACTCCGGCGGCCCTCTCTACCACAACAGCGTCGTCGTCGGTGTCTGCTCCTGGGGCCAGAGCTGCGCTCTCGCTCGCTATCCTGGTGTTAACGCTCGCGTATCTCGCTTCACTACTTGGATCCAGTCTAACGCTTAAAAATATATCTCTCGTAATATTTACACATTTACAAATTTAAAATATACAATTTAATCAAAATTTATCTACGAATTTGTCTTTGAATTAGTACTTTTTCCTGATTAACAGCATAAGTTATAATATTAAATCCATTACGTTATATGTATGTAGCGTATCATCGTAGCGATGATTGCTCAGTGGTTTGCACAGTGGCTTCACACGCCGAAGGGCGTGGGCTTAACCCCAACAATGAGCTTGAGCTGCCGGTGAAGGAAAAATATTGTGAGAAAACCATAACATGGTGGTAGGGTACTTTCTAACACTCGGCTGGCTGGCTACCACACTCGAGTTAAAACTCTGTCGCCAAGCACTTGAAAGCCAGTTCCATTCCAGGTTAGGTATGTTGTGGTGACGGTGTTGACACTTACCATCAGGTGAGCTGTGGTGAAATACAAAGCCTGTCAACCATTAAAAAAAATATAAGTACATCGTAGATTTCAATCGCTCCTATAACTTTTTTTAAGTATTATCTTATCACATTACATATTAGACACAGGTTTTAACTGCGCTTTTAAGCACACAAAAAAAAAAATTAGGTTAAGTTTAAGGTATATTTCTTTCTTATTACATATTGACAAGTTTTAATAATTATTAGTTGCTTTGATTGTGATGCAAAAATACTATAAGCTACAAGGGTTAAAACATTTAAACTTGATAAAGTTATCTCCTAAGAATTGCACACCGCAGAGTTGACTTTGAGTTAACGGTTTCGTCCAAAGGTGTTTTTATATAGATATAGGCCCCCGTGATTGATTTATAAAAAAAATATACATGTATAAATGTATAATAAACTCGTAAACGAGCCGTGTCTGCACATTGTTTTGTTTTTCACTCTTTTTTTTAAGATAAGTGTGTGCTATATTATGTCGATTGTTGGTGAACAATAAATTTATATTCTATTTTATTCTGATTAATAAAAAAAACAATTTATAGACGTTGTACTTATATTACCAGTGCCATAAAAATAGTTTACACATACCAATATTTTTTGAAAACACCTAACAAGACTTACAAGTCAATTTTTTTTTTATGTTTAACAGGCTAGGTGTTTGACCACAGCTCATCTGATGCTAAGTGAAGGTGTGGTCAAAGATGGTAAAGCACACCCAGCCTGGAATGGAACTGGCTCTCAAGTGAGGCTGCCGGAATACACCGTTTAATGCTTGGCGGCAGATTTTGGATTTTTTCCAATTCCGTAATATATCTTTCTTTTCTTCTCTTTTTCGTTCTTTTGTTCTCTGTACTTTTTTCTTCTTAGGTGTGCACAATAAAGAGTTATATCATCTATCTATATCATAAAAAGAGTTTATAACACTGATTACATGTCAATGAATAAAAAATAAAGTATGTCAATATATAAACGTGTCACCAATTCTAGATACGCGCTGCGGTTGATTTAGCTAAAACGTAATTTTGCCCTTACCGGATATTTCGGATGGAGTCACGTGTTGCTAAAATTACTTTGGAGTCCGGGTGAAACTAGTTTGTCCATAGTCGCAGTATGTTGACCAAACTGCGACTATGGATAAATATAGGTACCTACATATAAATGCAAATATGGGCGTGATTACGTAACAACATGACTGTGTGTTACATGTGTACCAATGTGTTCCGATAAGGCTATGGAGACGTGGTTTGACAGCTTGGATCGATCGAGCAGCTTATGAGATTTAGGTTTTATTAGTTATATACTTCGGATAAACAGAATATGCATTGGACCAAAATTTAAAAACTCAAAGTTGAAAAATGTTTTTATTCAAATACTTTTGACTATGCCGAATATTAACAGAATGCGATCTAATAGAGTACTCTTAGCAAGAAGAAACCTATTTGCTGTGGATTTAAAAACACCCAAGGTATTCGTGGGAAATACAGAAAGTACCACACCACCATACACACTGTACGTACATCAAGGAAAACATCGTGAGGAAACCATAGCATGATACTTTCTAGTACTCGGCTGGCTTTCTACCACCCTTAATTTGAAAATCGCCAAGCACCTAACGGTATGTTCCGGAAGCCGCACTTAAGAGATTCATTCCAAGCTTACCATCTTCGATCATGCCGTTACTTAACATAAGGTCAAATGTAGTCAAAAACCTATCCTGTCAACTATGAAAACAAATGCAATGTAATCAGTAATTAGATCAATAGTTTAATCCACCCCAAACCAGTTTTTGGAAATTACTGTATCATTTTTAGGTTTATGTGTTATAGATCGAAACCGCGGAAATTGACTGGTATGTTGACATATTGCTGAACTTACAAACAAAAAGAATCTTGCCAGTAGGTTTTAGAGCTTTTTTTTTATGGTTGACAGGCTAGTTGTTTGACCACAGCTCACCTGATGTTAAGTGAAGGTGTGGTCGAAGATGGCAAAGCACACCTAGCCTGGAATGGAACTGACTGGAGGACTGAATGGAGCTAACAAGTATATGAAGAACAAAATGACGTCTTACGAGCCTTGAGCCAGTTTCAAGTTTATCTTAGAAAAGAGATGAGGAGAGTCGATTTGACATTGCACTAGAGCCCATTTATATTAACGCTCACCTTTACTGCCCATGTCCCAACACACCCTACACGTTGGTACCTACACGACCAACGTTGTTTCGGATACTCTGTTCAGCTTACGCTCTCCAAGTGTTAAGAGATCACGCCTATCCATGATCATTGCTTAACCCAGGACTTTGATTAACAAAACTAAGTCCATCGCATCGTTGTATTTCATTACTACACCAAATGATAAAGTGCCAATCACGTCATCTTATCAAAGAAAAAAACAAATTATGTACTTTAGCTTCATTTTACTTGGCAGCTATGGTATTATAAACACATTTTCGGTAGCTTATCCTGTTCATATGATTGTTAATACATACTTAATAGTAATATGGTATCATAACGGATAAGCAAATAATCTTCTGATAAATGTTTTAATTGCTTACGTACATGTTTTAACACCATTATCTACGTATAATAAAATATTAAGGTATTAGTTTTTTAAACTTAAGGAATTATGTCCCATGTGAAAATGTATCAATATTTTTTTATTGATGGGTAGCAAATGAATCAAAGTAATGCTAACATTTTTAGTGAACTGTTCCGAGGACGGGCTTTTTTTAACAATAAGATTTGCACGGTAATTTTTAAACCTTCGGGACTAGATTACATAATTATCTTTTGCGACTAAGTATGTATGTATTAAACTGCAATTAAAATGTATATCTATAGATAATCAAGAAAACTGAGAGCCATGTCAACAAACTATTTGTATAGTTAGGCAGAATAATGTATGTATCATTGTATATGGCAAACTAAGAACACGAATAAAGCATATTTTTATTATGGTTCAGGTATTTATTTCTTTCTTAATTTCTAATTATTTACATATATTTATGTACAAAAACATAAATAATCTAAAAAACTTATAAACTAGGGTGCCGTCGGCAGCGAGGGCTGGGCTCTACCTGCCGGTGGTTTGGACTACAAAGTGACTTTTGGCTACCTTTTGGATCTAACCCGTGACCCAATAGAGCAAAGCACGACCATTTTCGAGATCTGATACTGGTGCGTACTTATTGTACGGCACCTCAGACTCGACAAGATCGTATTGAAGAGCAAGTTGCTTATGGATGAGCAACAAGTGCAAGCCAGGATCATCCGATCCTGGCTTCTTGGTTGTGACTGTGCAAATACTTCGCAAGGTTATTATTATTATTTTGGTGCTCACTATTTTGTCTAAGCGGAAGCTTGAATCCAAGAAGTGTAACGAGATACTCGAACGTTTACTCCCGGGTAAAATGGCAATGCGCACTGCCAGCCCCACGAACATATTCCAACCAGGATCCTGTTATTGTGGTAGAGAGGGCCGCCGGAGTCACCCTGGCACTGGTCGCGACCGCCGACGTCGAGCCAGCCAGAGCACAGCATATTATCAGTGATACCAAAACCTAAAACGGAGTATCGGTTAACGCAGACCTGCTGGTTGACGGTCCAAATTTGAACATGGCGTAGTTGTTCCGATGCCAAACCTCCAAACTGCGAAAGAAATTTAAAAATTAACAAATAATACAATCAAAATAATAATGAACATTTGTGACATGAATATACAGTGTACCATTGAGTTTATTGACGTATCTTAAATGGATTTTATAATCAATCAAAATAAATCTTTAATTGCGATTTCATAAATTTTGCTCAACACATGATCAGCTATGTCAGGTAGCACTTAGTTTTAGAAACCTTCGCTTTTTTTTATTACTTATAGGCTGGCGTTTGACCGCCAACTCGCCTGATGTAAAGCGAAGATGCAACCTACGGTAGAGTACGGTAAACCGATTCACTCGCGACTTGAAGGCACCCAGATTGTATCTATCAGGGAACACACGCTCCAGCAAATTCCATTGCAAATGCAAATTCTTTTTTTTTTCGTGTAAGTTCAATTGCATTCTATACAATTATACTGACTGATGTAGTTCCCCATCCAGCAGCCCAAACAGGTTGATCGTCTCCGAGGTTGTAATTGCTACCAGCTATTATAGCGGGCTGCACGGCATTGTTCACGTATACGATGTTTTGAACCGTGCGGAGTATGGCGATGTCATTGTCCATATTCCTGGGGTTGTAGTTTGGATGAATAATGACGGTCGCCAAAGAGTGCACGACACCCCCACTGTTGGCGTAGGTGGATCCAACGCGAATTCGCCATCTATCAGTGTCATCGCCACTGAGAAAGAATTGAGATGAAAATAAAGTAGTATTAAGACCATTTTCAAAGGCAGATATAAACTAATTAAAAATGTTACTGTCATTGTTTCATGAACTGTAGAGGTTAAGCTAAGCTGAAGGCAACAGCAAAAATCAATATTTTTTGGAAAAAAAAACATCTGATCTGATCTGATTTGTGATCTGTGTTTCATTTTTGGTGTATAATAAAGTTATATTCTATTCTATTCTATTCTATCAAATAATGCGTATTTTTGGTAAACGGTAAGTGGTTTGGTAAGTAGTTACCTGGGACAATGAGCAGCAGTCAAAACAGCTCTTACGTTAATGACAACTCCACCGCAAGATTGCCAGTAGCTACTCAGGTTCCAGGAGTAAAGCAAAGAAGCGATATTCGGGTATTCATTAATAGTTGTCACAGAACCACCGACGATTCTCTGTGGGTAACTTGGAACAGCTGAAAAATTTGAATCGTTGATTTAAATGGCAGAACCTACTACTATTTTTTGTAAGCATTCAAGACGATACTCTCTGAATTTCAGCAATTATAGTTTGCGTTTTTATCACGTATTTAGAACTTATGAAAAATATTTATTAAACATAATCATTATAATATTATACTCCAGGACTATTTTGAGATCGAAATAAAAATAAAAACATGCGAATGTTACAGCCTTAAATAAACATTTTTATGTTTCAGGACCACATAAAGAGAGACTTTTGTTTAATTGTAATGTGGCAAAAATCTAAAAAATGGAAGTTGAACATGCACACATGCATACAACATATTCGTGTAATGGCCAAATTTTTGATATTTTAAATAAGGCCTTTTAGTGACGTGTATTTTTTTTTTTGTGTTTTGACCACTCATATCTTTTTACATAGTAGTCCAAATTTTGATAATCCTCTTTATATTTATCTGTATTCCAACTATGATATTTACAAAAACAAGATAAGATCATTAAAATTGGCTTTAATAAATAACTATTATTACGAAATAAAGAACTTGAGAGGTAAAAAATAAATATTAAAAAAACAAAGAATTAAACTTGAATAGCGAAGTTACATCAGCCTAGTTGGGAGACCGTCTGGCTTCCAATCTGAGGTCCTGGGTTCTAATCCCACCCCCCCGTGGGTTCCCGCCTTGTCGTGGCGGGGGGGCTGAGTAGCCGTGACTGGTCACCACGGTGAAACTAAGCGGAACCCGAGGTGGGGCTGCTTCTCCGGGTGTTCCCCCGGGCCTGGCAGAAGCGGCCAAGTAGGTTGCGGACTGTGTGGGCGGTATCGTAACTGAGGCGGGCTGCAGTGTCGAATGGGAGACACTGCGGCTGAGGGCTGGAGGCCGCGGCAGGAGAGGACTGTCGGTGTATCGTTGCCGCTTTCCCTACCTTCCGCGGCCTTAACGGGGCCGCTACCGTTTGATGGCGGACGCGGTGGGGCTGCAGGGGAAGAGGAGTGTCGGTGTTGCGTTGTGCCGCTCTCCCTGTCCTCTGCAGCCGTGGTGGCAGGCGGCGGGGCCACTCACCTGACCCGTCGCATGAGGACCGCTGGCGTTCAGACATGGGGTCGTCTGGCGCCAGTTGTTATCGGTCCTCGAGGTGGGTCGCGACAAGCCATGCCATGGCATGGTCGCGACGGCAAGAAGATGGACCCGACCCCAGGAGGTGGTCTAGCGACGGGCTCTCTACGTGCCCCTCTGATAAGCAGAGGGCACAGTGGAGGAGCCGAGCGGGAGGGGGTTGCGGGATGGGGGGAGTGCCAGTCTGGCGATCCCTATTTCCAGCAACCAAAGTGGCAGGCGGCGGGGCCACTTATCTGACCCGTCGCATGGAGACCAGGGGCGTACGGACATGGGGCTGTCCGACGCCCATTTGCTGGTTTGGTCTCCGAGGTGGATGACGATGTGTCTGGTGTTCGGACACATCGTCATTGTTGCGGGGTGAGCTCGGGCTCCCCGAGGCGGGTCCGCGAGGACAAGCGCTGTCGAGGCCGCAGTAGAGTGCGAAAGCGTGCCCGCAGCCTCGACACAAAGCGCCGAGGTGGAACACTCCAGGGTTTTTAGTGGGTAGGCCGTCATTAGGACGGAGAGTCCCACATAACCACCGTGCCCGCCCCAGGGCCGGTGGTATACACAAAGTATTTTCCCTGCACAAAAAAAAAAAAAAAGGGTTCTAATCCCACGGCGCGCACCTCTGCCTTTTCTTAGTCATGTGCGTATTGCCGATGACTTCAAACGGTGAATAAAAACACCGTGAGAAAAACCACATGGAATTGTGTAAAAAAAATCACAAGGACGTGTGAAGCCTGCCAACCTGCATTTGGCCAGTGTTTATTAGAAAATAGAGGGGCATAAATTACCCTTTATAGTTAGTATCTTTTACCCTGTTAGTCTAAACACGTGATTGTGATTTACCGTAAGAAAGCCACAGATATAACTCGCAAAGCACCCAAACTCTTATAATGTCGATTAACCATATTAGTCACAGATAAAGTTGATGCAACAGCACAAAAGAGATCGTGTAATGACATTAACAATTTATATTTCAAGTTAAGATCACCAAGACCAAGTTTCATTTAACTTATGAGTGATATACCTCCTTTCTAAACGATTCAATTGCATAATTTTAGGTAATCTGGGCAGATTCAGTACTGAGCTTTCTATTTATCCCCGACGTGTAGCGATTTGAAAAGGTAGGTATCTGTTAAACAGTACCTAATACAAAATAAAGACTGCAGAAGTTAAAGGATACTTTTTTTTATTTATGTTTCAATCAAGTACAGGCTAGGTTACCTGATGACCACAGCTCACCTGATGTTAAGGTGGTTCGATTTCCATACAAATTATTTTTTGCCATTTATGAACATATGGAGCATAATTTTACAGTGAAATCACAGCTACTGGCATGGAAAAAATTATTTGTATGGAAATCGAACCACTTTAAGTGAATTGTACTAAAATTATTAAAATAATACAATACAAAATTGTAACATACCCGAAGTAGCTGCTAAGCACAAAGCTATAAGTAATGCAATACGCATTTTATGTGTCAACATATATATTTTTTTTAAATAACAAAATGTAGACCACACTATGAATCCTTATTTTATTACTGATTAAGTGTAAATTATCAAATTTTGCTCAATATCAGTGGTGTAAAAGACTTGATAACGCAAAACTAAATGCATGGACTGCGTAAAAAATACTGTTATCTCTACAATTTGGGCAAAAGAATTATTTGTCCGTTAAAATGTTTTTTATTTCTTGAAGATGTGTGTAGTCTACCATCCCGTACATGGTTAGCGTGGTGGGTTATGGCCTTACCCTTCTCACAATGAAAGGAGGCCCGCACCCAACAGTGGAACAGTGTGTACAAGGGCTGACTCGGTATGCGGGATTACTCACGTTTATTTATGTCTCCAACTATAGTTTCGGCCGCGTCCTTCTTCAAGGAGTCAAATTAAAACTACGAAGAACAAAACACAAAGCCACGTCAGTTTCCATAGTAAATTTAAAAAAAATCGTTGGACACACAGTGCCATCTGACCCCAAACTAAGCAAAGCTTGTACTATGGAAGTCAGAAAACTGATAGAATCCATAAATACTCTTTTTTTTTGTAAATACATACTTATAATACATACAGTACCTACACACAGACACAGAACTAACATTTTGTTTAATCACAAATGTCCATAGAAATATGTTTTCTTTTGCATTTACGCCAATATAAGACCATAAATATATTAAGATATTTGTAAGTTTACTTTGTAACGGTTATTTTATAATGTAGCTACTTTTTCTGCGATAATGATTTACATTAGGTAGGTACTTTGCTATTATTTTCTATACATTTTATGCTAATTACGACCTTACTTATTTCAATCAAAGGCAAATAATTTAAGCATCAATGTGTACTTATGCCTGATGCTTAAATTATACTAAATTGTATGTACAAAGTATACAATTTCCTAACTTTATAGTATAATTGTTACAATTTAAACGTTTTTTCATACTCATTGTAGCATGATCCTTATAAAATATGTAAAAAGATCAGCAAAATGTAGGACACGCTCTATCTTTTGTTTTTTAGTAATTAGTTTTTATACCATTCAGCCACTTTTATATAAATCTATATTTTTTTTATTTACGTAAATTGATATAAAATATCTGTAATTATTTTGCGGTTTTGATATTTTAACAGCAAAATTAACGCGATCAAACGACTTACTCAAGATGAAAAAAATATCGATTCTGCTACTCATTAATATTTTTTTCCTTGGGCCCAAAGCAAGAAATTGAAATGACATTTTTTTACACGAGTGCTCTAAAAAGGAGTGTAATGTTTTGATGGTTTATGTATATTCAATTGTACATGTGAGTTTGTTTATTCCACAACTTCCTTAGATCCTTACACCATCCCCAGTAACACTGAATATACATAATTATAATTATATATATTTTAATAATTAATTTATTTTAGGGCATTTTTTTTTTAGCTTGATGAATTACTATTGCTATATAATTCTGATTACTAACCGTAATCCGTGTATCTACATTACAGTACAAAACTTGGAGAATTGTGTTACAGTATGTACAATTTAGTGAAGGTTACGAAATACTAAAATACGTCTTTCTGGATATTCGAATAATGTCTAATGACTAAAATATTTATCACCTATATATTTCGAGTGATGATAAAACATTATTGTTACATAATTTTAGGGTTCCGTACCGATTTAATAGTTGAAAATGTTTAGACATGTATTCAAAACAATATTAATTGACAAAATTAAAAAATTCTTGACAAGTCATGTAATATGCAGCAATACGCGTTATATCCATAAAAACAACTATACACGTATTAATTGACACTTGTTAATAATGTTACCCTAAAAAGTTTTTAACTGACCAAAAATAAGCGCAGGTTCTCAATTCGATAATTTTTTTACCTTAGAACTCCGTCGTAATTGTTTCGTTAATTATATAGATTAGTCCCATAGAACTTAATCAAAATCAGTTTTTTGTTTAACTTGTGCGGCGTTATTCACGTTCGCGGGTTTCGTTTGCATTCAATATAAAATCCGTATAAGTAAAACAAAAATGCATCAAAACCACGTCAGTTGCCATTTTTTCAGTTGGCAGTTTGATTTTGAAAACAAAATAACTAATGCATCATAACACAGAGTGCATCAATGCTTTATATTCTTGCGACGGGATACGTAGGTGCGTGGTGTCAGTATTATTCTTGACCAACCTCAATGTTTCTTTTTATTTTTAATTATTATTTTAATTTTAGTAAGAGCCTACGCGCTCGATAAATAACTAATTTTGTTATTTTATGTACTACTAGGATTTAGCTACTTACACTAGTAATTGTACAATTTATACACTTTCGGACAAATAACTATTGAATTTGCTGCGCGCGGGCGCCAGCGGCGACGCGGCGTCGTCGTGTCGCTACCGGCCGTCGATTGCCGCTGCCGACCCCTGCCGGCCTATGCCGTTCTGATGTGAATCGGTCCTTATACATCATCATTCATACATTAATATTATGAATTTCAAAAATACCATTTAAAGTTAAACAAAACACATACTTATAACATTCTAAAACAAATACAAAGCAAAGTCACACAAATATCTTAACTTTGGATTACCATTATAAATAAATTGATTGATAATCTGTGCACTAAATAGATAAGAAGTGTAAAGTAATTAACCGGTACCAGTATAAATACCAGAAGTTGCTTTGTAAAATCAGTCAGTGCTAAGTGTCTGTAAAGAAACAATGCGTGGCATCTTAGTTTTTGCCTTGTGCCTCGCTGCGGTGGCTGGTAACTATCATCAATTTTACAAAAAAAATACATTCAAGTTTATAATTTTTTGTGATTAAGTGCAGTGCATACATACATACTACGAATATATACTTAATTATAATACGTTTTTATTTTAAACAGCTGTCCCCAGCAACCCGCAAAGGATCGTGGGTGGCTCAGTGACTACCATCGACCAGTATCCTACCATTGCATCGCTACTTTACTCATGGAACTTGAGCACCTACTGGCAGGCTTGCGGTGGCACCATCCTTAACACTAGGGCTATCCTCACCGCCGCTCATTGCCCAGTGTAAGTATTTCTTAAAGAAAGTATTCCGAGTGGGCGTTCACTGATAGATACAATCTAGGTGTCTTCAAGTCGAGAGTGAATCGGTGTCTTCTAGGTAAGCGTGCTGCATTGTAGATTGCATCTTCACTTCACATCAGGTGAGATGGCATAAAAAACAGTAGCTTGGCATCGTTTTATGTAAAACGATAAAAATTGTGTCAAGATTAATTTTTAATAGACTCAAAAAAAGAGAAGGTTCTTAATTATTTTTATGTATGTTACGCGATAAGTCCGCTAATTGTGAATCGATTTCGATGACTCTTTCTTTGCTTGGTAGATCCATACTTTAGAGGTGGCCTCATACAAACTTTACCAAAATCGATCGGGCGGTTTTTAAAAGATCAACAAAGACACAGAGAAAAACATCTAAAAATTGTATACATCGATGATATTTTCGTTTACTTCAAACCCACGCTGTTTCATTGGAACAGTGCGTTTAGTTGGCCTAAGGGTAATGAAGTTGTTTTTTTTTTAATTGTTAATTTGTATATTATTCTTTCTCCATACAGCGGTGATGCAGCCAACAGATGGCGCGTCCGCGTAGGCTCCACTTGGGCCAACAGTGGAGGCGTAGTCCACAACCTCGCTTCTTTCATCATCCACCCTAGCTACAACAGCCGTACTCTTGACAACGACATCGCTGTCATGCGTACCGCTAGTGTCATAGCACACAACAACAATGCTCGTCCCGGTGTAATTGCTGGAGCTAACTACAACCTTGGTGACAACCAAGTCGTCTGGGCTGCTGGGTGGGGAACCACCTCTGTAAGTAAAAATCATAATAATAGTTATTAAAACACACAAACAATCCATCTGTCTATGACCACTGGCATAGACGCTTAGCATCAAGACGTCATATTACACGAAGAAGTTCAGTGCAATATGTAACGCGAGAATCAGAATATCTCGACGCACATTGTAAAGAAACAGTATGAATACTCGTTATCGTATTTTCAGCAAGGAGGATCCGCTTCAGAGCAGCTGCGCCATGTCCAGATCTGGACCGTGAACCAGAACATTTGCGCTCAACGCTACGCCACCGTTGGGGACACCATCACCGCCAACATGCTGTGCTCCGGCTGGCTCGACGTCGGCGGTCGCGACCAGTGCCAGGGTGACTCCGGCGGTCCTCTCTACCACAACAGCGTCATCGTCGGTGTCTGCTCTTGGGGCAGAGGCTGCGCTCAAGCCTTCTTCCCTGGTGTCAACGCTCGTGTGTCTCGCTACACCGCTTGGATCCAGGCTAACGCTTAAATTAAGAGCTCGCATTGTAACATATTTGAAAAATAAAATTTAGTCAAAAACTATTCACGAAAATTTTATTGAATAAGTACTTTCTCCTTATTAACCACAATAAAATCTTTAGGAAGTCAGATACTACAAAAGTTGCTAGGATTTTCATTACGTTATATACATATTGTACCTACATTTTTAATCACATCGTAAATTTTAGGAACAAAATTTTTGCTCCAACTTGGCAATGTACATTATTATCTCATCACATTATTACACACTGGCATGTACCCCACGGTTTCGTTTTTGTAGGTGACTGTATCAAAACTGTTTTAGAATAGATGTATGTACCCATTTCTTCTTTAACTGTCACTCCAAGTAGGTTCGCGTGTTTCCCCTGCTTGATGTGAAGCAGTAGTGCTTTCTAAGATGGAGCACACTTACCTTGAAGAAGCTGATTTACTCAAGCTTTGAAGACACCGATATTGTATCTTTCAGAGATCCACATCCTCGCAAAAAATGTGAGATCGAAACGATTTGTGCTCAAGTGTGGAATATTCACCATGTAGGGATGATTTTTTGTGTACGAGTACGAGTATTTGCAGTTTTGCTATTTGCTTTTTAATTTTTTGATGTTACATTAAATAAATAAATAAATATCGTAGGACTATACACATATAGTGCCTTTTTCGGACCTCGAGCGCTCGAAGAGTCAACACGTACTGAGGATGTCTCGTGTAGAGGCGAAACAAGTGTCGGCAAGTTTAGTGGTTACTGCAGCGAGAAAAGGATATAAGACTTGAGTTATTTTAATTCGTTTTTTGTTCAATTAGTTTTTAAAATTACGTCAAAATGAACTTCCGTAATGTAACGCCTGAATCAATCGATTACCTTTTTCGGATATTTTAACTTTTTTCTAAGTTGTAGAAACAAAAAAAAACTCATGAAACGAGTATTAATACATTATCCGTTTATAAGAACAAAAAATATTTCTAAAACAATCAAGTTAAATTTACGAGTTACGTCGAGTTACGTTTTTTACTTCCGAACAACAATACTGTCCAGCAGAAGATTCTATTTTCGTCCTTATTCTTTTAGGATTTTTATTGTGTCTAGTGATTAGGCACAGAGAGAAACGGTGCGGTGTATGGCCAGAGCGAACGAAATTTTTTTTGAGAGAGCCTGCTCTTAAGTATTTTCTTATAATATATCCAATAGCTTGAATATGTTCTAATAGTCCCACTCGTATTGCTTGTTACGCGAAATCCAAATCCTGCCCGAGTCTGAAAACAGCAGTGTTTATGTAAAATGAGCTATTTAAATGCACTCTAAATATCTTCTACTTTTGATTGACCAGCTTGTCAGTCATGTAATTTTTTTTTTTTTGTAAAAAATAATGAGACGAACGAGACGCTCTCCTGATGGTAAGAGATAACGCCTGTCCATGACCATTGCAGCGATACACAGAACTCTGAGTAACAAAACAAAGTCCAGGGCATCGCTGCTTTGGCGCTCATTACTTTGGAGACTTTTGATGGTTAGTCTCAACAGCCCAGTAATTTCGCTAGCTGCAGTACCCTTCGAACCGGAACACAGTAATGTTTACACACTACTGCTTAGCGGCAGAATAACTGGTACTGCGGTGGTACCTACCTAGACGACCTCCTGCTAAGGAGATCTACCACCAAGTAAATTATATGCTTCTAGCGTGGGTTCGATGACCCATGACAAAAAATTATATGACGATAAATGTTCGTTTTGTATCCGGCTATTGTGTACAAATTTAATGTACCCTAACAAAGAAGGTACCTATATAAGTATTGTATCAGCTATCTGGCTCCCAAAGTATAACTTTGCTTAGTTTCGGGTTAGATGGCGCTGTGTATTGTCCTTCGATGTTTGTTTTATTAATTAATTTAAATAATATACAACAATGTCGCTATCCGCGACTGTCTGTATGTCCGCTTACTTCTTCTAAACCACGCAACGGATCTTGATACTGATATCCAATACTTATATCGTAATTAAAGAAGGTATAGAAAATTCAATGCTTAGTTATAGAGTCGTCAAAATAAATTTTACGAAGAAGCAGGACGCTTCTGTTGATACCAATGCTTAGCAAGGGGAAGGGGGGCCTTGTTTCTATACGTCAGTCACACACAACATCTACTGAGCACCGCGAACGCACGCGCATCTCCCCGTTTTCTTTATTATGCGTTCATGAACCCGTCTATTTTACAATCCAGTAAACCAGTGTTACAGTCCACTCCATCTTTAATTTACATAGTCCAGCAAGCGAGAATTCAAACACTTGTAAATAATAAAATAATCAAAACTATTATATGTATTAATGAATTGAGTTTTAGTTTAAAATACTGTCACTAAATCCATTCCATTGTATCCATTGTGTAAAAAACTAAACTAACTAGGAAATATAATGTTAGTGATTTGGTTCCCTAATTATAAAGTTTAACTCTAGTATAGTGAAGTACAGTTTAAGTATAGTTTTTGTGATATAAAACAAATGTTTGTTCTGTGTCTGGGTGTACTGTATGTATTATAAGTATGTATTTACAAAAAAAAAAAAGTATTTAAGTATTCTATCAGTTATCTGACTGCCATAGTACAAGCTTTGCTTAGTTTGGGGTCAGATGGCGCTGTGTGTAATGTCCTACGATATTTATTTTGTTTATTTATTTATTTAACTCCAAATAAACTATCAATCGGACGTCTGTCAAGGACGTTTGACACAGGTCAATCTGACATCTGTGAAACTGACATCTGTCAATCTGACATCTGTCAAACTGACATCTCTCAATCTGAAATCTGTCAATCTGTGAGACTGACATCTGCCAAACTTGAATATATCAATTTGACATCTGTCAATCTGACAATTTGTCTATTCATCAATGAATAAATAAGCTTTCAAATGAAATAAATCTGTTGTAAAAACTATTCTATAATATGTTAATCCAGGTAATAAGCTATGTGTATGCCAAATTTTATCCAAATCCGTTTAGTCGTTTTTGCGTGATTGAGTAACAAATATCCAAACATACAAACTTTCACATTTATAATATTAAGTAGAATACATGACTGTGTCTACTTGTGTTTTGGTTTCGTCCCACAATATAGTATTTATAATATAACTGAACATTTAAAAACATAACTTAACTTTGTTATCATTCGTCATTTTCAAATCGAAATCTTTATAGTCGTTTGTCAGATTGACGTCAGATTCACATGAACATTCATTTGTTCCTTGCATGTTTGATTTCCCTCTGAATCTAATTCTAAAGTTAACGCGGACGAAGTCGCGGGCGTCAGCTAGTTCAATAAATGCATAAGTTTATGTTGTGTTGTTGTGTTTAGTTTATGTTGTTGTTTGTTAAGTTTGTGTGTTGCTACGACACTTCGGACCAAAAAAGACAGAAATTATAGCGGCATGAAAAATACCTATGTATCAGTGAAAAGTAATTGTAGTCAAAATTTAATGTTTCCAATATTAAGCAGTGAACAAAATAAAAAATCTTAAATTAGTACTATTTACAAAATTTATACAATACTTAAAGTATTGTATAAATTTTGTAAATAGTATTAAAATCACAAAAATATATGAATAACGTAAAATTTTATTTCAAAAGATACTCCAAATCAATATTTATATTTAAGCGTTAGCCTGGATCCAAGCGGTGTAGCGAGACACACGAGCGTTGACACCAGGGAAAAAGGCTTGAGCGCAGCCTCTACCCCAGGAGCAGACACCGACGACGATGGTGTTGTGGTAGAGAGGACCGCCGGAGTCACCCTGGCACTGGTCGCGACCGCCGACGTCGAGCCAGCCGGAGCACAGCATGTTGGCGGTGATGGTGTTTCCAACGGTGGCGTAGCGTTGAGCGCAAGTGTTCTGGTTCACGGTCCAGATCTGGACATGACGCAGCTGCTCTGAAGCGGATCCTCCTTGCTGAAAATACGATAACGGGTCCATACAGTTTCTTTATAATTTGTATCGTGGTATTGTTGTTCTCGTGTTATATATTGCAGTGCACTGACCGTCTCCGAATAATAGACCCAGTATGATCTCGACTTTTATGATGATGTAACGAAACTAAGTAATTTAATATTTACATTATTGGATTTTATTCAAAATAGCTTTTTCAGTGTTTGTACGAGCACACAGCTATCACTCGTAAAATTTGTACGCCTAACCGGCACAACATGACTCAGCCACATCAACTACTGGAACATCTTTTATGCGTATATTGTATAAAATTTCTCATGTTGTGTACAAATAAATTATCTTTAAGCGTTCTGGGTGCCATAGTATAAAAAGCCTAACTTACAGAGGTGGTTCCCCACCCAGCAGCCCAGACGACTTGGTTGTCACCAAGGTTGTAGTTAGCTCCAGCAATTACAGCGGGACGAGCATTGTTGTTGTGTGCTATGACACTAGCGGTACGAATGACAGCGACATCGTTGTCATAAGTGCGGCTGTTGTAGTTAGGGTGATTGACTATGGCAGCTGTGTTGTGCACAACACCACCGCTGTTAGCCCAGGTAGACCCAACACGGACACGCCATCTGTTGTTTGCGTCACCGCTGAAAATTAAAAAAAAAACACTTTAGCATGCAATCAGTCGGATTTCGAATCATATATCAATACCATACGACGATTTTTTTTTATATTTTTTTTTTATAGTAGATAGGCTTGCGTTTGACCGCCATCCTGCCTGATGTTAAGCGAAGATGCGGTCATCTTCGCTTAACATCAGGCGGGATGGCGGTCAAACGCAAGCCTATCTACTATAAAAAAAAAAAAAACTACTAAACTTTTTGAAGAACCTTTCGACTCGTATGATCTCCGCTTGAAGTCATCGGCAATACGCACGCACATAACTTAGAAAAAACAGACTGAGGTGCGCGCTATGGGATTCGAACCTAAGACCTCTAGATTGGAAGCGAGACGATCTTCCAAGAAAGCTGATAAAACTCTTCAGTACTCATCGCAAATTAAATGAATAAATATCGCAGGGCATTCCCACAGCGCCATCTGACCCCAAACTAAGCAGATGTTTGTTACTCTTTCACGCAAAAACTACTAAACAGATTTGGATGAAATTCGGTAAGGAGGTAGCTGAGACCCTGGATTAACAAATAGGCTACTTTGTTATTCCGAAAACATGTAGCGAGTAACACTAGCAGCTAGTAAAATATAATACTTATTGAAAAGACTTGATTAAAGAAAATATAAGTATTGTGAATTTTAATACTCACATTGTGCAGTGAGCGGCGGTGAGGACAGCCCTAGTGTTAAGGAGTGTGCCACCGCAAGCCTGCCAGTAGGTACTCAGATTCCATGAGTACAACAGGGCAACTATGGTAGGGTATCGGTCGATGGTGGTCACTGAGCCACCCACAATCCTTTGCGGGTTGCTGGGGACAGCTGTTCAGAATTTTCATTGTTCAATTACAAACAATATTAATTACAATTAATTTATTTTGCTTAGCCATTACAAGTAACTAGCTAGTAAGAATAACTGACTGCTTAGTTGTAGTTATCACAGAGTCAATTCATGAATATTATCGGAACTACAAAGAATCCGTGAATGGAAACATACACCCTACATACCCTCTCGTCGTTTGCACCCTCTTACACTTACACCCGCCCTCTCTCTCTCTCTCTCTCTCTCTCTCGCACACACACATAAACACATACGCACATAAATAGGCACACATGTGCGTTGTGCACTGTCCTATACGTCACGCACATATGTACAATTGTAGGTACACAAGTCAGGCACAATCTTATATTATATCTTAATTATCTTAGCTTTTAAATGTAAAGCTTACTATTTATCTGTAGTTCAATCAAAAACAATTTCTAGTGAAATTAATGCTACCGTATAAGATATTTCGATAAAGTATTTGATTTTTCAATAAAGTATTTGATTTAAAATGAATATGTTGTATTTTTATTTTTAATAAAAATCCATAGCAAAACTTGTATGAAATAAATTGCTTTATTTTTTTCACCGTTTTGTATTGTGAGTGTATTTTTATTGTTGTGTTGCTATTTATTTTTTTACTATAATGTAAAGTTTTTATTATATACTTAAATTAATACATTACCAGCCACCGCAGCAAGGCAGAAGGCTAAAACGACGACGGCACGCATTGTTTCTTCAGTTACAAGCACGATTTGATTTCCATATGAAAACTTTTTGTTTTTATAGTATTTTTTTATTTGCTATCAATGAAGTTTGATCGATTATTATCACTCATAATCATCAACTTAACGCGGTAGCGCACAGTAGCCGAATTGCATTAAGGGATTATCGTGTAGTAAATTAACATGATAACGTCACGTCAACTTGCTATTCAACATTACAATTTTTTTCATGTCTTCTGATTAAAGGCCAACTAAACGAATCTGATCATATTCGTGAAGGTGGTCACCTGTTTAGGACGTTTTTTGTTTAAATTTTATTTAACGATTCATAAAATCCTAAATCGTTGATCAAACTAACTTTAAAAAAAATGTTTGCAAGAATTTGTAAGCAGTAAATTGTTTGTGATGCTTACCATTAATGTTCTATCTTTAAGAACTTGCCTATGTGAGTAATGAGATTTATGTAGAGACAGGAGAGCGTCTCGTTCGTCTTATTCCGTTTTACATAAAAGATAATAAAATAAACAAGCTTGGGGTGTACTAAGCAGAAAAGAGGTAAAAAATCTAGTTTGTTTGAAATTTGCTGCCAAGCATCTAAGGCCATCTAACGGTGTGTTCCGGAAGCCTTATTCGAGAGCCAGTTCCATTTCTGGATAAGTAGGTTTACCATCTTCGATTACACCGTCACTTAACATCAGGTGAGCAGTTGTCAACACCTAGCTTGTCAAACACAAAAAACTCATTATTACAAATACTGTTGTGGGCATAACGAAATCGCTAAAAAAATTTGCGAACCCATAGAAAAAAAACGATACAAAATATAGTAATTAGTTGATTTTACTTCACGAGTTGTTAGTTGTGCGTATAGTAAGGGAAAGTTATCCGTAATGATAATTACAGTTAGATCCCTTTTTTACTCAGCACACCCTAAACTTATAACACTGAATACCAATCACCCCTCATCTTCCTACCACATAATGTCGCAATCGAGTTGCAGAATTTGTCATACTACATAATGCTATGTTTTTTTCAACGTCAATTACTTAACCTACTAATTGTGGATTGATTTTCGTGCTTCTTTTTTATTAACCAAATACAAAACCAAAAAAAAAATAACACCGCGGGGCGCAGCTAGTCTTAAATAAATTCTTACGTCCGTTAACAATCTGAATTGTTTAAAAAACTACGAGTATACCTCACAACGTATAAAATACTAAACTATAATTAAAGGGGGGAAAATGTATATGTCACCAGGAGCATAATAACAAATCGTTTGACACCTCGCTCACCAAAATCGGATGACAATCCACGGTGGAGCACACATAATAACATATTTCCATAAACTGCTAAAAACACAACCTGGCGATGGCCTCTTTGGCGTTAGAGTAGTCATGTAAAGAAACGACTCCAAATAAAAAAACCAGAGAAAATTCAAAGCAATTTATCGATATACTTATGCCACTACAAATCCCACTAATATTATAAATGTGAAAGTTTGGATGGATGGATGTTAGTTACTCTTTGACGCAAAAACTACTAAACGGATTTGGTAGATTATAACGGAGGTAGGAGAAACCCTGGATTAACACATAGGCTACTTGTTATCCCGAAAACATATAGCGGGATATCAATTTTATTGAAGTAAAGTAGGATATTGTTGGAGGTATTAAGCGTTCGCTTGGATCCAAGGCGTGAATCGGGAGACACGTGTGTTGACGCCAGGGTAGTAGGCCAGAGCGCACTGATCGCCCCAGGAGCAGACACCGACGACGACACCGTTGTGGTAAAGGGGGCCGCCAGTGTCTCCCTGGCACTGGTCGCGACCGCCAACGTCAAGCCAGCCGGAGCACAACATGCCATCAGTGATAGTGTATTTAAGATGTCTGTACCGCTGAGCACAGATAGTTTGGTTAACTGTCCAGATTTGGGCGTGTTGAAGCTGCTCAGAGGCTGACCCAGTGATCTGAAAAAAGATTTACGCAACATTAATTCGTTATTATGACGAATAAAAAAATAAAAGGAATATTAAATGTTTAAATTTGACATTTTATTTTGCATTTGTTTTAATTCTGTGACATAAATGTAATTGAGTCAATAAGTAATTTGAATTTGAAATAAGTTACTGGTTAAATAATTTCAATAATTTATTTTTATCTATTTACACGATTTCATCTTGAGTAAAAACTATTAAGTTAGTATAAATGTAACCAGCTTAATTGAACATCAGGTCCGGCAACCGAAATTATTTATTTATTAATTACCATTTGACTTACAGATCATAACGAAACATTGTTGTAAATTGAACTTTTGTTTAATGATCGACAGACTAGGTGTTACCTGATGTTTGGTGTATTTGAATCTAATATTCGGCATGCACTCCCGATTACTGTTAATATTTGTAGAAAATTGTAAAAATTGTCTTGTTTAATTAAAACTGGAATAGCTACTTCGAAATTTATGTTTTCAGACAGTCAGACTAAGGTTACAAAGCTGTGAAAAATGAATAGCTGAGGGGAGTGGCGTGGGTTCGATTTTCACCCAGGACAATCATTTTGTGGTATAAACAAATGTTTGTTCTGTTTCTGGGTGTCCTGTATTTATTATAAGAATGTATTTCCAAAAAAAGTATGTTATCTGACTTCCATAGTGCAAGTTTTGCTAATAGTTTTGGGTCAGATGGCGCTGTGTGTAATGTCCTGCGATATTTATTTATTTACTTATTACTAACATTAGACAATGAACATATTTACTTTACTTACTGAGGTTTTCCCCCATCCAACGGCCCAGACGACCTGATTGTCTGCCAAATTGTAATTGAACCCAGCGATCTTAGCAGGCTGGACGGCGTTAGCCAGATAGCTGATGCTAGTATTCAAACGCAGAATGGCAATGTCATTATTCATGGTAGTACGATTGAAGCCAGTGTGAACGATAATTGAAGTCAATGGGTGAACTGTGCCCCGACTGGTAGCGTACGACGATCCCACTCGCACACGCCATCTGACCGCAGCATCGCCACTGGAAAGAAATTATAACAATTATAAATATATTATTACATGTTTTTTTTCTAAATACGTACGCTATAATAAAGGTTGTCTTATAATGTTTGTTCTTATTATCATCGTAGATAACATGATATCTACTTATGGATAGATGGATACATCCACTTAAGAATACTTGCTACGTAGTTTCTGGTTTCTTCAGACTTCTACTAAATTCTTTTATGTTATATACGTACCAGGTACCTACTTGTGCGCAAAAACTGGAAAAATCTAATTTTCTCAAAGACAACACCTAGCTGCATCGATTTTTCGGTCCCAAAAACCTCGGTGTAGGTAATTTAATAGAAATCGAGTTATAGCCGTTTTCAAAATCTCATATTATACATCCCACAAATATTATAAATGTTGATGTTTGTTACTCAATCACGCTAAACCAACTCCACGGATTTGGATGAAATTAAGCACACATATAATTTATTCTCTGAATTAACATACAAAATATATTGTATATCTAGTTACTACTCACTAGTTAATAAGGTTTTTTGTTCTCTGTACTTTTTACTATATATGATGTGCACAATAAAGAGTTATATCTATCTATCTATCTATATCAGAAAAATGTTAGGTTACTGTGGAATTATCAAAAGACGAACTACTAGACGTAACTACTTGATATTTTGTATAAATAAATAAATATCATAGGACATTACACTCAGCGCCATCTGACCCCAAACTAAGCAGAGCTTGTGCTATGGAAAACAGATAACTGATAGAATACTTAAATACTTTTTTTTTTTGTAAATACATACTTATAATACATACAGTACACCCAGACACAGAACAAACATCGATGTTAGTCACACAAATGTTAGTCCTGAGTGGGAATCGAACCCACGCCCTTCAGCTCTCGAAGCAGACATACTACCAATGAACCAACAGGGCTGTCTGTATAGATTTATCTTGTGGAAAATTATTCAAGTAAAAAAGGTATCCCTATATCTTAATCTAGTAATAAAATAGCGCAAGTTTCACGACTATTGCTTATTAATTTGTTACTTACACATGTTCCATTTCTCTCTGTAAACCTAATTCTAAAGTTAACTCAGACTAGACCCGCATCGAAGACGCGGGCGTAACCTAGTACATATTATAATATACATGCAAACATCAACTCGTTCAATAGAAGTTATTATTTTCATGTAAAATAAAATAGTGACGGGAGTGCAGTAGGTGTCAAGGTTACTGTTGTATAATATACATAGTTTGATACACTTAGTTACATACTAAAAAGCAAAAGAAGCACCTAGATGCACGTTTAAAAAAAAATGTCAATATTATTTATTTACATTACTTTTTAATTAATCACGTAAATTTCTGAACGGATTTACAGTCTGAGCAGTGACATTGATTAATGACTTGTTACCAAATAAACTTATCACTAATCGTAAGATAACAATGTTATCAATATTATTTTTAATATTTTGACTGTTCTGTTAGTTCATTTGGTAGAATATCTGCTTCAAGAGCTGTAGGGCGTGGGTTCAATTTCCACCAGAACATTTACATATGTTACGATAAATGTTTGTCCTGTGTCTGGGGGTAGGTAATTAGGTAATATATGTGTTATAAGCATGTATTGACAATAAAAGAGAATATATGCATTCGATCAGTTATCTTGTTCCCATAGTACAGGCTTTGCGTTTGGGGCTACATGGCGCTATGTGAAATGTCCGAAGACTAACCATTGAAAGTCTCAAATGAATGCGCGCCAAAGCAGCGATGCCCCGATCTTTGTTTTGCTACACAAAGTTATCTGTATTAATGCAATGGTCATGGAGATGCGTTATCTCTTACCATCAGGAGAGCGTATCATTCGTCTCATTACTTTTACATTTAAAAAAGATAGTTATAGATTACTTACAAAACACAATGGGCGGCAGTAAGGAGGCTTTTCGTTGTAAGGATACTGCCACCGCAGGACTGCCAGTAGCTACTCAAATCCCAAGAATATAGTAATGCAGCAACAGACGGGTATTGGCTCACTGTAGCTGCATTACCTCCAATAATCTTTTGCGAATTACTGGGTAAAGCTAACAAATATAAATGGAACTTTATCCATCTTACACCAAATGCTTAGTATTGACACTATACAAAATAAAGCAATTCATTTGTGAAATTGGTGGTAGATATCCTTTAATCTTAGTCGTCTAGCTAGGTACTACTGCAGTACCAGATATTCTGCTGCAAAACAGCAGCGTGTAAACATTACTGTATTTCGATTTGAAGGAAAATTACAGTGCTATTGGGACTAACCAACAAAGGTCTCAAAGTAATGAGCGGCAAAGCAACGATATTGTGGACTTTGTTAGTCAAAATTCTATGTATCGCTGGAATGAACATGGACATGCATTATCTCTTACCATCAATAGAGCGTCTCGTACCTACGTCTCACTATTTTTACATAAAAACAAATAATTCGCGTGACACGTCACACCGAGTGCCATGCTATAGTTATTTTCACCAAAAAAAAGAACGTCATAATTTTGTATGGATACGTCATAATTGCCAGTTCGGATTACTCTCAATAGATGGCGTTTATAACGGACCTATTATTTGACAGCTGCGTCTAATAACTGTTATTCAATCTGTGTGGTTATGTGAGACCATTTTTTTCGAAAAGTTCACAGTTCATCTATTAATAAATTGTAATTATATAAATTCTTATTACCAGATGCCACAGCAAAACAGGTGACCAAAACAAAAATCGCGCGCATTGTTTTCGTTATTAATAACACTCTTATAACTGCATTGTTCATTAGAAAACCGTATCATTTATAGTAAGCAAGTTTTCTGTTATTGCGCGTGTAATCTCTAGTATGACTTTTTGTCTATTGTGTTAGATATCATGCAAGTACACTTGAGGTTCGTAGAAAGATACTCCATCAGACTTGTCACCTTTGACTAAATATTTATTTGTTACTAGTTGTACCCTTGACTTCGTTCGCGATAGTAATGTGGATTAAAATAATGTAGGTACTGATAGAATTTTCAGTCTTGATAAATTTTAGCTAATCAAAGCTCATTCAGTTTCAGTTAAATGAATCACATAAAATAACATTTTGATATCAGATTATAAATGATAAATATACAATTACGTACGGCACATTTTTTCTTTGTTTTAGGCATCTCATTTTGTATATTTTGCCAGTGTCGAGTATTTTGTTCACGTGAAAAATCAACGTCATCAAGTCTGAGTCACACGAACGGATTCAAGTCCGGTCATACCCAGCTAAAGTAGTGACTAATTTTTAAGGAGTTTTGGTAATAACGTGAAAACACATACTTCACCACATAAAAATTAATTGCCCACACTCATGCATACTATCTATAATTCAAGTAACGATTGTGCCGATTACATGTATGATTAAAAAACCACTATATTGTAACAAACAATAGGAAAATTATTTGTTATTGTCTATTTTAACGCAATGCCTTAATTGTTTACGTTCCCGCTGAAACTACCACTTGTCTTAATGACATACTTGGTTTTATTGGTTATTAAACAAAGCTATGGGTTTGCGTTTCACCGCGTCCTGCCTGATGTTAAGCAACAATGTGATCTAGGATGGAGCACGTTTACCTAGATGGCTCATATTTATTCTAATTTTGATGACAACCATATTGTAATTAAAGAGAAACACAAACATCGGCAAAGATACATCCTCGCCGTGCAAATAAATGGGGATTGTCCACCATGTAAGCGTGACATTTTGGTCGCGTTTGTCTGGCCGTCGGGTAATAAAAAGGCACAAGTGGAATCAAGTCGGGTAACTCAAAGGCACAATCCACGAAATGTAGCCGTAGAAATCTAATAGACTGGACTTTACGTCGATCCTCAAGGCTTTGCAGCCGAGACATGTCTATCAGTCACTTAGCGCGTCTCTTGATTGACTCCAGTACCTCAACCTGGTATTTGGGAGAGCTATCTCTCGGGTGAGAACAATACTCCATGAAAAAACTTTACTAGCAATTCTAAATCTATGTACACATTTCTTCAATCTGAAGGTAAAATTAAGTAAAAAGTACTTGTACATTACGTAGTTTCATTTTATTTTCATCCAAAAAATACAATACATGAACTTACTTACTATAGCATAAATTAAAAAGAATACTGAGTTGTCGTTTTTTTTAAAGAAATCATTTAAAACACTCACTTTAGCCATTTGTTGTGAATTAAGTTAACTAAGTACTATGAAGGTTTACTGCAAATAATTAAGTATTCATTAACTTTGGTCGGAATCCATTAAATTTTTTTTTTTATCCGTATGAGATAAAGCCTATCCATGACCATTGCAGCTACGCAAAACTTTGAGTAACATAAAGATTCCAGAGCATCGCTACTTCGACGCTCATAACTTTGCAACAATCGATAATATAATTAGTTTCAATAGCCCTATAATTTTGCTAACTGCAGTACTTTTTAAACCACAACACAGGTAAATCTTCACATACTATTGCTTGGCAGCAGAATATCTGTTACTGCGGTGTACATAGAGAAGCTAAGGAGATATACCGTTTAGTAAAGTTTCTGCTACGACAGTAATTCATCTAAGCGTTGCTTTGGATCCAAGAAGTAAATCGAGAGACGCGAGCATTGACTCCAGGGTAGTAGGCCAGAGCACACTGTTCACCCCAGGAGCAGACACCAACGACGACACCGTTGTGGTAGAGAGGGCCGCCGGAGTCACCCTGGCACTGGTCGCGGCCTCCGACGTCGAGCCAGCCGGAGCACAGCATGTTCTCAGTAATGGAGGAACCAAGAGTAGCGTAGCGTTGAGCGCAAGTGACCTGGTTGATCGTCCAGATCTGAACGTGGCGCAGTTGTTCTGATGATTGACCATTCACCTGGATGAAAGGGGGAAAACTTATGAGTTCTCGTCACCGGCTTGCTGTTGCGGTAGACCCCATGACTGTCTTTTTTTACTAGCTAACTGTTAGATGCTTATCGGTAAATTCTCATCTACATAATATGTTATAAAACAATTAATAATACATAACTAATTTAGCACAAAACTAAGAATTAAAACTTTGACAGTTTTCTTAGGGATTCTTTTCAGATTCTGTATTTTGTATTTTTGCTCCCACTACTTAATACTACAAAGGAGAAAGACGGCTTTCTACCACCGGAAAATTGAGGATTTTTTTAAATTATAAAATACTTTTCTCGACTAATGTAACTATCGGTATCCTAGTTTTCCATAGTAATAGGAAATTTATGTTTTCTAAAATTGGGTAAATAAATAACTTCTATACCCGTATCACATTTTCAACCACATCGTTTCATTTCACTTACAGCAGTAACACCCCATCCAGAAGCCCACACTGCTTGGTTATCAGTTAAATTGTAGTTGGCCCCAGCAGTAACAGCCGGCTGGACGGCATTGTTTATGTAGGTGATAGCCGAATCAGTGCGCATGATGGCTATATCACTGTCGTATGTGCGGCTGTTATAGCTAGGATGGTAAACTATCGAAGCCAGGCTGTGAATCACGCCACCGCTGTTTGCAAATGACGAGCCGACTCTGATCCGCCATCTGTTCACCGCATCACCTCTGTAATTAGTAAAATGATACCCTGTAGTCAAAAATAAAATTATTGTTTTGGCAAAATATAAAAGTGGCAAAAACTTATGTACCAATTGTTTGTGATATTTCTAAGACTGTTTATGAAATACGATTTCGATGAATTTTCCCAATGGAAAACAATCTGAAAGTAACCTTTAAAATAATAGTATTTTTTTTTGTTAATATTTTTTTTTTTGTTAATTTTGTTATTTTATTTTTTTGTATTAAGATAAAATATTTTATTAAATTTGTAGAATGGTGGTAAATAGGTGTTAGGGTATTTATTTTTATCTAAGTACTTATTATAATAATCATCGCATGTAAACCTATTTTTTTTTAATGTAAATGTTATGAGACGAACGAGACGCTCTCCTGATCGGAACAGATAATGCCTGCCCATGACCATTGCAACGCCACACAGAACTCTGTGTATCTAAAAAAAAATCAGGACATCGCTGATTTGGCGCCCATTACCGGAACACACGGTCAGGTCTTGGCGGCAGAATTTCAACTTCAAAACACACTTGTCTTACTTACTGGTGCCTTAAGTAAATTCTCGTTTGTTTCAACTTACACTGAACAATGTGCCGCAGTGAGAACAGCTCTTGTTGTAAGAATGGTTCCCCCGCAGGCTTGATAATATGTATTGAGGTTGGAAGAGTACAACAACGCAGCAATGGTTGGGTAAGCGCTGATCGTAGTCAGAGACCCACCGACAATTCTTTGTGGATTGCTCGGGGCAGCTGCAGAAACCAATCAAAGAATACATACATTTGAACTGTGATGATACAAATTATTGTAATAATCTTCAGCAATCTAGTTTAAATGGTCATCGAGCCTATTATACTTAAATTTATTAAAATAGTCTTACCAGCAACCGTAGCAATGCACAAAACGAGCACAATGTATGTAGTACGCATTTTCACTTCTTTGTTTCAAACACAACTGATTTTTGACAACTACAGTAACAGTTTATATAGTTCAAATTTTATTACACTGATTGTTGTAAATTACCGGTTTGGATACGTCAAATAATCAGAATAGCGTAATCATGTATAATAGTAACTTGTGACACATTAATTTCTTGTTTTTTATGATAACTAGATAAAAGTTATTCAAAACCTAATAGATTACAAAACGAGTGTTTTTTGTATAGTTAACTTAAAGTTAGGTTGCCGCCTGCAGCGAGGCTCTTGCTGCCGGTGGTCAGAGCTATCGCATAAGTGAGAGGAAATGTTTGATATATTAAATTCAAAACCGAATGAACCGAATCCTTGACTCAAACGCCTAGCGAGAGCCTCTTTAGAAGTCGGTCGGAGCTTTTTGCTGTAAGGCCGTTCACTATGACGACTATCGGGACAATGATCGTCGAATCAACACCTAGTGGTTATTTCAAGAACCAAGTAAAGTACTTGCTCAGCTTGACCTTCTTGATCTTCAACACAATACTGTTCTTGAGAACACTTGCTAACTTTGGAGTAATTTGTCAGCTAACGATTGGATGTTGAGCGTTTATGTATTATCTCAATGTTTCATAGTACTATTGGTATTGTCCTGGTGTTATTGATGTGCCACCAGGACTTGATCTTTGATTAATTCGTGTTTTTTTTTTTTGGTGCGTGTATTTCATATAGGGGTCCATCGCTATCATATCCATCGCTATATATAGTCCATCGCTATCATATGGATTTTATCTAGTACCTACTGTATGTTCTGTCTATTAAAATATACTGTTTCGTATATATAATGGGGTAAGAATAAAATGTACAGTTTTTGTTTTCTAGATAAAAATGTAAAGTTTATTTATTACATAAAAGTTTATTTTATTTTTTAAATATAACTTAAATACATATACTATATATACTATACAGCGTTATCAATATCGTGTCGTATCGTACCGTACCGTACTGTGCCGTACTGTTATGTACCGTATCGCTCCGAAGCGTATCGTAACGCATCGCATTGCATTTTATTGTATTGTAATTTATGTTTGTATGCTACGTTTTTTATACGTAGTCGGGGTGGGTCATTTGATATCTGATAAAAGATTCCATATCCTACAATATCGCATTACTCACAGGCAAAGTTACAAGTGACAAAATTTAATGATAAACTATCAAAATATTATCGATTTATTTATATCGATAAATTTCAAATTCTTGGTAGCATCACAATGACTCATTTAATGAATACTAAAAAAATTGACAAGTAATATATTTAACTTTACTACGGTAAAAGAGTTTTAGCATTACCCAGGTGTTTTCAAGTCTCGCGTTATTCAGCTTTGCTCTATCGTAAACTGCATGTTTTTGTTTTACTTACGCGGGATTTCGTTTCACTTCAGTTTTTTATAAACTGTTCCGCCCGCACCCACCCACCAGTGGGTGGGTGCGGGCCTTTTCTCATTATGAGAAGAGTAAGGCCATAGTCCACCATGCTGAACAAGTACAGTTTGGCAGACTTCACACTTCTTCACTTCTTCAAGAACTCTTTGACATTAAACTTAGTTTTCCTTCACCGTTTGAAGTCAGCGACGATACGCACAAAACTAAGAAAATACAGAGGTGCGTGGCGTAGGATTTGAACCCAAGACCTCCAACCAGATTGGATGACGGTCTCCCAAGAAGGCTGCCCAAACTTCTTGAATTCGATTTTTTTATCTCTGATAGGCTTGCTGTTTGACCACAGCTCACCTGATGTTAAGTGACGGTGTGGCCAAAGATGGTAAAGCACACCTAGCCTGGAATGGAACTGGCTCTCAAGTGAGGCTGCCGGAACACACCGTTAGATGCTTGGTGGCAGATTTTCAACTTGAGGGTGGTAGCTAGCCAGCCGAGTACTAGAAAGTACCCTACCACCATGCTATGGTATTATGGTATGGTATATATGGTATATATATGGTATGGTATGGTATATGATACTTTCTAGAACTCGAATATCTCGAGAAAAGTACCAACAAGACATTATCAATTACTAAATCTATGCCATATGCTTGTTTGTACTGCCTATAAGTAATTTTGTAATTAAACTAAACCTTTGTCGTTTGAATTGTCAGGCAGTTGTAAGATTGGAAGTACATAGATAATTAAAAGTGACTTCTTTTCGACGACTAGCTTCTTTGGTATATTCGGTAATTTAAATATTCGATGTAGAAATCACAATAATAGTCCATAAACAACGGATCACTATATATGTCTATATTTCTATTTTGTATACTTCTCTGAAGCTAAATTTACGAAAAAGTTTAACCTCAACTTTTGAGAAACAAAAAATAAATGAAACAACTCATACAAGCTTTGTCATACTATTTTATTATATATACCTACATACAAGTCATTTACGTTCCTCTTTTTTGGTTAACGCTCTCATGAGTTTAGGACATTTCCCTTATGCACGTGCCCTATTGATGAAACTTTCACATGGGTCATACTCAGCCAAAATGTCCTATGTTCTTGCACTTCACGCACGCTCCCGAATCCAATCAGCGTAACGAGATGGACGCGTGCTGACAGTTGGGTAATAAGGTAGGACACATTCAAAACTCCAAGATGTGATACCTATGACGACTCCATTGTGGACTACGGGTCCACCCGAGTCACCGGAGCACTGACCTCGCCCGCCCATGTCCAACCAGCCGGTGCAAATCATATTGAGCGTCACTGCATAACCAGTACCAGCGTAGCGTGAAACACACACTTCCTGATTTATAGTCCAGGTTTGAGCGTGGCGGAGTACTTCTGATAGTGTACCAGCATACTGAAAAAAATTAAACAGTCAATGTGAGTGTTCGATTGTCGTCTTCGAATACGTCGGTAAACTCGGTGTGAGTCTGTATGTAAGTGTACATTTTTGAACACAAAGAAGTCCTTCGAATTCCCTTGTTTCAAATCGGCACTCAACGTAACGAATTCTTTGATCCTTTAGCTATCGATTGGTGTAATTAAATTTGCATGTAGATGACAGATATATAGCTGTAACACCAAACTGTTTTCCTCGATGTTTTAAATATTTTGATTCTTTTGGAAGACTTGACGGTAGATCTCCTTAGCATAATGTCGTCTCCGTTAGCAGTGCGAGATATTCTGCCGCAAAGCAGAAATGTAAACATTAACGTGTTACATTGAAGAGCGAAGCGAAATTACTGGACAACAAAGAGCGAAGCGAAATTACTGGACAACAGTCCAGTAATTTCGCTTCGCTCTTCCATGTAACACGTTAATGTTTACATTTCTGCTTGGCGGCAGAATATCTCGCACTGCTAACAAAGACTAACCATTGAAAGTCTCAAAATAATGAGTGCCAAAATAGCGATGGCCTGGAATTTGTTTTGCTTTGCTACCTAAAGTTATGTGTATCGCTGCGAAAATCATGGGCATGCATTCTCTCTACCATTAAGAGAGCATCGCCTTAGTATAATTACTTTTACGTAAAAAAAACCTATCTCTACTCCTATCAGCATATGGAGAAGAAATTCAATATTGTATAAACATAAATTCACCGACTGGTACTGGACCAGCGCGGTGGAATATGAGTAATTTGTCCTCCCAGGTTCTTTATATCCCACAGGTGATAAACAAGAAGATGAGTTGCCTGATAAAAAGGAAGCACCATCGCCTATACCAATACCATTGCCTATACCAGCAAAACCACGGGCACAACAAATACGTTGTCAAACTTTTAAGAAAGGCGTGTTAATAGAAATTAACACGCCTTTCGATGAACTCAATGTTGATACAGTGATAAGAATATTTGAATCACTTTTACGTACCGAAGTGTGTCCCCATCCCACGGGCCAGACGACGTCATTATCGGGGATAGTGTAGCTGGGTCCAGCAAGGATGGCAGGTTGGATTAAGTTATCCACATACTGTATGGGAGTCGTTGTTCGGATGACACATATATCATTATCCATATTAGATGACCAGATGTTCATATCGTAGGCAGCATGGTTGAAGACAGTTTCAGCGACGTAAACTACGCCACCACTGGTAGAATAGCTGGAACCTAAGCGCAAGCGTAGTCTAGGCGTCACGTCGTCACTAAAATTTAAAAAAAAAACATTGTTACAAAATATAAAGCGTTAGAAAACTAAGTTAAATAAAAAAGGGAAGCCCTAGTGATAAACATAATTATGTGTATAAATTATAAAATTTCGTTTTCATTCGCGGCGCTTCCCGCCGTCTGTACGTTTAGATCTTTTAAATTACACTACTGATTTTAGTGCATCTATAATAATTATTTGGGTGGCACTTTTGGCGATGGCGGCCGGTGCGATAGTAGAACCGAGATGGAGGGATAGGTTCAGAAAATTTATCAGAACATTCCCCATAATAACACCTGACAATGGCATAAGCTAATTAACCTACTACACAAAAACAATTGGATTGCCTTTAGATCGTAGAAATATTACTACTTACCAGACATTAATTATGCTGACAGCATTGCCACCTAAGTGTAGCAATAGTTATTAATGTTTATAATTTGAACTAAAATTATTCGTTACAATTAAGAATTATTGATTCTTCTTTTTTTTTAAATACGAGTACGTACGTGCAATGAGCAGCGGACAGTATGCTTCTGGTATTGATAATGGAACCTCCGCAATAGTGGTAGAATACGCTATCGTCGAGTGTGACCATCAGAGCAGCTATGAAAGGGTAGCGTTCAACAGTAGTTGTAATGCCACCTACTATTCTCTCTGAGCTTTTAGGAGCAGCTGAAATATTGGAAATGAAAACAATAAGCACTTATTCATATTTAAACACATATTAGAATAAAGGTCAGATAAAATTTTGCCTAGAAATGGAGTAAGAACTTTGGCCCTACAATTTTTGCTTGTCTTACAAGATTAAGTGGAATGAATTAGTCATAAATATTATTTAATCGCAGAGTAAAGGCGATTTGATGTGCAGATCTGCGGGACTAAATGAAACCAAACTGGAATTTTACATCTTTTATATCTTTATGATCTACATTTGCATAACATTGAATAAAAATTCTATTTAGATATCCTAAGCTATTCAGTCAATGTTGTTCTCTCGGCTAGCATCTTAACTAAGAGTAGGTACTTGTTTATATGTAACTGGTAATTTATTTTCTCGATTAAATCGATTGATAATATTTATCATGACAATTGTGAGACATAACAAGAACGGACATGATTCAAAACAAGTGCGGAAAAGCGATGATAGCTCAGTGGTAGCGCGGCCAGTTCATATGCCGGAAGGCGTGGATTCAAATCCCAACAATAAGCTTGAGCTAGTGGTAAAAGAAAACATCGTGGCGAGTTACCATCCTGAAGTTAAAACCTGCCGCCAAGCATCTAACGTATTATAACGTGTATTCCAGCAGCCTCGCTTGAGTCAGTTGCATTCGACATAGATGAGTTGTGGTCAAACTCAGGTAAAATGTTTTTAAAGATTTGAAAAATAAAAGTTTCATATTTGATTATTTCTATGAAAGACCCTTTCTGTAAATATCGTTTAATAATATTTTGTGTTTCTCACCTCGACTAAAATTAATCGTCACAGAATTCTGTATACTAAATTACAGCCGCGCTAATGATCAGCTGTAATATTTGCGTTGATCTAATTGATAAGAATACTTATCAAATCGATAAATGAGTAGGTACATGTAAATCTAATTAGGTCCTACCGGAATATGATAACATCATCAGCACATTAGGCAAGATTATTTATTATAATTTCATTACATACTCATAAGTGAATCATAGATAGAGCTAAATAATGAAAACACAGAGCGCGACGTTGCTACGAAGAAACTAAACTTTGCTCAAAAAGAAGCGCCATCTATTGATTTGACGCTGCACTACATAGTTGTAGCTAACGTAAACCTGAAATAGCTTGAGACATGAAGAGACAGTGGTGTCATCTAGGCTCTCTTACGACACTAGAAAATTACCCGAGTATTTGCCGTTTTTTAGTCGTGTTTTAATTATCTGTAATTATTGGTTTAAGATATTTATTTTCTCAAAAAGAATATAATATTTACTTATATATGAGAAAAATACATGTTCTTCCTTAATTAGGGTAGGTTCTTACGAATTGCAAACATACAAGCGAGACGAAACAAACATTGGCGGGTAGGCAGAAAATTTGTTGAGACCGTAGTGGACTAATGAGTTAGGCTATTAGCAATAATAACAAAACAGGAGATTCTATTACGTATCGCGTTGGCTTAGTGGGTGATGGCAATGTTGTTATAACTATCTCCTGATATCCTAATCCTAATTATAGTTTGTGAAGTTTTGTGACATGTGACGTTTCATGGATAATAATAATTGTAAACACTCAACATTTGCCAAAAAGATAGACTCTCAATCCTAGCCAAAAACTTTAATCAGAAATCCTATAACTCTTACATCGAATCTTTATTTATATCCTTCTCTATCCCCGTTTTTATATAATACGTCATTCATATCAGCAGAAAGTGTGATTTCAAAAATAAAGCGCTTACCTGTAACAGCTGCGATACTCAATGCAAAAACAATGATGGTGTGCATTTTGATTTTCTCATGCAAAACACTAAACATGATCACTAATCACGACTGATTTAAATTAGCCATCTGATTTTATTTATACTTGTAGGTACGTTGATAATATTTTATCATTTAGGCTACATACAAATATGTATACTAGGAAATTCAAGCGACTTTGTACAGATGCGAAAATTCAACTGCATTAATTCGGTGTTCATTTTTTAGACTTTAACGTCTAGACGGATTTAGATGAAATTTTTAACGAAACTAGCAAATGCCCTGGATTATTATATTAACATATACATAAGTAACTTTTTATTTCGGTAATCGCGCTTGAAACCGCGGGCGTAGCTTGTTTTACATATTATTTAAGCATAGCTACTAATTGTTCCTTGTGAAAATGGAATCAATATAAAAAAAATACAAGTCATGAAATACTAGAATATCCTGTGGTTTCGCTCGTTCCTATATCCTGCAGGAAAAGTTAAACTTACCGAAATACACAGAAGCCTATGTTGTTTTCTAGTCTTAATTATATCCACGAGAAAAAAAAAATTGTGCTAATGTCTTGCGCCATTGCGGTATATCATATTTAGATAATGTTTACATATTTACTAACATTTTTGTTTGCATTAATAATATTATCAGGTACATCCCTAAGGATGGAAGCCTACTTACTACCTGTTAACCTGCAGGAACGGAGGTGTTTTTCGAGATTTTACGTAGCTTTGTCCGGACAAAAAGATCCATAATAAATCCAGAACCAAAATAAATCTATGGTATAAATATATAATTCAGGATATAACTACTACTGATACCAGCTGATATCTAGTCTGCCTCCAGCATTAGTGTGTAAACATTACTATGTCCCGGCTTAAGGGCCAAGTCCTCGACCGTGGGAACTTCTGCTTGAACATCTACATTGATATTTTCCACTCACACAGACGTACATACGTCTGACGTTAGATTTGAATACATTGACGTCACGCTAAAATAGATAAGGAGAGTTAAATTACTATAGCCACGAGCAAGAAGGAGACAGAATGTTTATTCCTATTGCCGGAAGCGGATTTTACATTGATTATCTGTTACATTATGACAGAAGTTTTTTTTTTGTTTTGGCATCGCGTTTTGAATATTTGACAGTGTCAAGTGTTTTATATTTTCAAGTTTCATAAAGCAACCGTGGGAACTTATGATTACATTGATATTTTCGCTCTGGAAACGAATAAATCTACCTTCGGTGTTTCGTACAAATTAAATGTTCATTACGACTTCGTATTCGTATGACGTTTGATGAAAGTCACAGAGAACACGAATGTATTTAGTAATAGTTAGTTGCATCGCGTAGCCTGCGGGCACGTAGCAAGTAGGCAGCAAAGGGTGGGGCGTAGATGGAGAAAACAATGGGGCCGATGGGTTTTTGAGATATTAAATGAAAACCGTTTTAATATCGGGCACCATCTTTATTCACCGTTCAGAACCGACGCCTTCCCATAGACCACACGATTCAACATTTTCCATAGAGTAAGGTGGACCGCACACGGATAAGGCTTACTACATACATTACAATATATTTAACATGGGTTAGCTAGTCTACACTAATAATATTATTATAATCATCGAATTATCGATGAATATAATATTGTAAAGGTTCTGTCATTTTTTGTTTATCAACGTTAGTATTGCATGTACATGAACATGATTATTTTTGCACGGCGCAATGCAGAATATGGCGCTCTTTGAGTTTTTTAATATCCATTTATCCATTTTATACCCATTTACGCAATAGGTATGAGTTATGAAAAACTTCTGGACCCATTTTAAAAAAGTAGTTTAGAGTAATTACTATGAGGCTATATTTATTACTAGAATTTAATTAAAAAATAAATGTCCACCCGTGCGAAGCCGGGACGGGCCACTAGTCACTACATAGTATAAAACAAAGTCGCTATTTTTGTCCGTCTGTTTGTCTGTATGCTTAAATCTTTAAAATTACGCAACGGATTTTGATGCGGTTTTTTGTAATAGGTAGAGTGATTCAAAAGGAAGGTTTTTATGTATAATAACATCTATTAAATAATGGAGAAATACTGTTATTTTCAGGGTTTCTAATGTGGTGTCGTAAATTCTAACATTTCTTGCCGCTTACATTGCGTACGCAGGCTTAACCTTACAGGATTTATAAAAATAATGTACTAAGTATTGTACACCTTGAAAAGGTCTACAGAAAAGTCCGTGATGGTATATGTCTATCTCTTATCGATATCCCACAAAACCATTTTTTGTCATTTACTTTTTACGGCAAATAATAGCTAATTTTCGAAGCGATTTTAAGCACTACAGCATTATTCCTTATTTAATTAAATACTATAAATAGATTGTTGATTTAACATAGATTTATATGGCCTTTTACAGCACATAATTTCTTTGAATATTTTCGAAGATATTACAGATTTAAAAATACATTGCGTAGCGTTTGCGGCGGTACCTATCGGCCGGCAGCCGCCGACCGCAGCGCGACGCGACGCGTTTCTATAAATAGCGCGTCGGAGGCCGCACTTCTCGCTATAATAATTTGAATTTGGAAGCGATTGGACGTGGTTTTCGGAGCTCTCTAGCAAGGATAATAACATGACTATGTAAATATTGACTATCAAAAAGTGATGTGGTGCATCCTATTTTGATAAATAAACATATTGATTTTTTTCGAATTTTGCACCCGTGCGAAGCCGGGGCGGGTCGCTAGTTAATTATAAATACAAACAAAAAGATAATAATTAAACTGCTGAAGCGTGTAGAGGTAACAAACAAACACAGACATTTTCTTTTCCGTCCTTGCTTGTTTCCCATTTTTATAATATTATGTACACAAGATGAATAATAAAAAATAAACAAAAAAGCGTCTGTGCACTAATCACTGATTCACTCCACTAAATTACATAAAAGCGTCAATATCGCGGTAACGTATCATTTACTCAAACTAAAGAGGTAAGACAACAAAATAATACGACCGAGCGCGGTCGGTCGGTATTTAGTTGCACACTAGAAGAATCAAAATACAAAACGGCCGGGAAGCATGCGCGCGGTGCTCGGTACCGCCGCCGCCGCGCGCCCACCTCTTGCGGCCTCTCGCGACATGCTATAGGTACACGTGTCTCGTGACGTCAGATTCGTCAGAGAGATTGATTCTTCGAAGAGAGAGATGGTTTGTAGCGCCTACCAAAATAAAACAGCAACAGACGTAACGCAGAAAAGAGGTTTTCAGCAGGCACTATCAGAAATTTTCATCAAACTATCCGTACTTATCTGCTAATAGAATAAACAAAACGTACAATAAAAGGTCTAAGCCTTAAATGTATCTGCATCAAAGTTAGCATCTATAAAATTGCGCCTTTCCTATAATTTTTTTGATATCAAGATTACGGTTTAAAAATAATTTGGCCATATTCTATTTCATAATTTCAAGAAACGAAAAGCGTTTGAAACTATTTTTTCTCCAAGCATAATAATTCAGGATATGTATTATAGTATTCATTAATTTCAAACTTCCACATGATGTATAACGTCACAAAAAGATTGACAAAAACACATCGATTGCCTTATTTCACAAGACTTGCCCGTTAAAAGGTACTGCAGCTAGCGAAATTACAGGGTTAGAGACTAACCATCGAATGTTTCAAAGTAATGAGCGCCAAAGCAGCAAAACAGCAACTGGACTTTTGTTTTGTTTGTTACTCAAAAGTTCTGTGTATAGCTGCAATGATCATGAACATGCGATATCTCTTACCATCAGAGGAGCGAATTGTTCGTTTCATAACTTTAAAAAAAATCTGTCAATTCAAGGGATACAAAGTTAAGTAAAAACTAACACACAAACTTTCGCTTTTTTATCATCACAATCACAATATAAATGTGATAGAAAACGAAAGACACGGATGTGCCGGTAATAATTATGATGAAAAATATATTTAATTACGCATGGTCTTTAATAATATAATCTTATCTATGTATGATCAATAATTTCTGTTACAGAAAGTGGATTTCCCGTTTATATATTATAGTAGATAGTGCATATTTTGGAGGTAGAGTAACATTCGTGAAGACAGCGTTTACGGATGGAGGTATTTTTTTTTTTACATTGATTTTACTCGATCTGCATTTGGCCGTCAACTCGCCGACGTAAATAAATAAAATGAAAATAAAATAAATATCGTAGGACTATACACACAGCGCTATCTGGCCCCAAACTAAGCAGAGCTTGTGTGATGGAAGTCAGATAACTGAAAGAATACATAAATACTTTTTTTTTGTAAATACATACTTATAATACATAGAGAACACCCAGACACAGAACAAACAATTGTTTATTCACAAAATGTTAGCCCTGAGTGAGAATCAAACCCACGCCCTACAGCTCTCAAGGCAGATATACTACCAATGAGCCAAAGGAGCTGTCGAAGGTCGAACATCGTATGTGAAAGGTCGACTGCCACGGCGACGACGCAACGGTGCGGCCGAGGATGGAACTCGCTAATCTAGAAGAAATCTATTCACTCTCTTCTTCTTTGTAAAAAGCTTAAGTACTTTATAAATATATTACTTGGTAAACTCATTGTTAGGATTTGACCCTATACCCTTCTTACTTCTGAGCTATCATCGCTATAAACGCTACGTACGTAATAATACCACACATTTAGAATACGCAGTCTCAAAATATTTCAGTTCGTTATTTAATTATAATTGTAGGGTAATAATAATATTGTAGGTTGTATTAATTGTAGGGTAGCAATAGAAGCCAAAAATACGATTTTAATTAGGCCCTCTTTCTATTTTCACACTCGTAAGTCACCACGGAATACAAGCTGAGCTGACACTGGTTCTGTTACTAAAGCTAAACTGTTGTATTGCAATCGCAAATCGCTTGACTACGCTAGTTGACAATAGTTAACAATATAACAATCCACACGATAACCTAAAAATTTTAAAAGGCAATTGCAAATACACAAATTGATACTTCGTGTTGTTTTTAAACGACAGCTTCTAATATTTATATTTTTTTTTGTTACAGGTAAATACCTCTACTAATATGGGATGTACTCTAAATTATGCAAAAATAATCGAGTGTTGTACATATCGTAACAAATAGTAAGTGGCGCGAAAGTGCAAACCAAGTTTTCTTCTTTATTTGTTTTTTTTATTACATACTAGCGGACACCTCGCGGTTTCACATGCGTAGTTCCCGTTCCCGTTGGAATACAGGGATTAAAAGAAGCCTATGTCACCCGGAGACACTGTAGTTTCCCAACGGTGCAAGAATTTTTAAAATCAGTCCAGTAATTTCGGAGCCTATACAAACAATTTCTTCTTTCTTCTTTGTAATCGTATAGATATGTTGGCCGCTATTTAGCCTTACGTCAAACGGAGATGCGGTTCACGATGGAACACGTTTACCGAGAAAAATCTGATGCAGTTGCGATTTAAATTTAAATATATATTTCCACCGCAGTACCAATTAATCTGCAGCGAAGCTATAGTGTGTAAACATTACTGTGTTGCGGTTTGAATGGTAGGTATTGCTGCTAGCAAAATTCCAGGGCTGTTGAGACTAACTAATGAATACATGTATACATACATATGTACATGTACATACTATCTGGATGCCATTTTTTTCTTTAACTGAGAAAGTAACGAGACGAACGACATGCTCTCCTGATAATAAGAGATGACACGTGTCCTTGACAATTGCAGTGATACACATCACTTTAAATAAGAAAACAAAGTCGAGGGCATAGCTGCTTTGACATACATTATTGTTAGATATTTGATGATAATTATAGTCCTTTGATTTCGTTAGATGCACTACCCTTTAAAACGAAATAAATTAAGGATTACGAATTTCTGTCTGATAGCTGATTATTTCATATAGCGGCGGCACATACCTAAACGTCCTCCTACTAATGATCTACCACGATATATTGGAATATTAAAACTATAAAAATGAAAGAAATTAAGTAATCAATAGAATGTCGTCATTTATGCACTCTCTCAAATTTAAGCATTCGCTTGAATCCATGCAGCGTATCTAGAGACTCTAGCGTTGACGCCTGGAAGGTCAGCTCTCCCGCAGCCGATGCCAAATGAGCAAACTCCGACCACGACATTGTTGTGGTAGAGAGGGCCGCCGGAGTCCTGGGTACACTGGTCGCGACCGCCGACGTCGAGCCAGCCGGAGCACAGCATGTTGTCAGTGATAGTTGTGCCCCAATTAGCGTAGCGGGTGCGGCAAACCGCTTGGTTCACTGTCCAGATCTGTACGTGACGGAGTTGCTCAGAGGCGGGACCGTTTTCCTGAAAATCCAATGAAATAAAATAAATAAGAAACTTTTTTTCGACATTTTAATGATTTTCTTGCATGAACTTATCTTTATCATTATGATTTCTTCTATTCCATTTAGTTGTAAGGACTGTAACTGAAATAAATAAACTTTGAAGTTTTTTTTTATTGGAATTTCACATCTTAGCGCAATCTAGCCCCAAAATAAAAAAGCTTGTGCTATTGGAACTTTATCTATATAAAATTCCACGTATCACGATGTTTGAGGTCACACTCCTCCGAAACGGCTCGACCGATTTTTATGATGTTCTTTGTTTGCTAAGTATAGGGTGAAAAGTATATTTCATACCGTTAGGTGATTAGCTACTTTTCATCCCAAAAAAATATAGCGTATCGCTGCAATGGCATGACAGGCGTTATCTCTTACCATCAGGAGACCGTCTCGTTCATTTCATTACTTTTACATAAAAAAAACTACTAGTTTTTTTAGTTCGCAACGCAAGTGAGTTTACGCTATTCCTTACCTTCTAACTCCCATAATAATTAGACACAACCCACTTGCTCAACATAATTCAAACATTAACTAACATTTTCATGGTAATAATATTCGAAATTAAACATACTTCAATTCTACCCCATCCGGCAGCCCAGACGATAGCGTTATCTGCAACATTATAGTTAGCACCCGCGAAAAACCCAGGTTGTACTGCATTGTTCACGTAAGCGATGTTAGAGCTTGTCCTAACAATTGCGATGTCGTTATCGTAGGTCCAAGAGTTGTAGTTGGGGTGGTTGATGATGACGCTGAGAGTATGGACAACGCCACCGCTGTTAGCAAAAGTAGAGCCAACACGAGCGCGCCACCTCACTGGAGCATGACCACTGAAACATTGTTCAAATTGTGTAACTTAGATTTTATTCAATTAATAATAATAATACATCGTAAGCCATTTCATACAACGCCATCTAACCCCAAAGCAAAGCTAGGGGAACTAGATAACTGATAGAATATCTACATTTACTTTTTTTGTAAATACATACAGAACACTCAGACACATGTAGTTCTCATTAGTACTGCTTTACTTAACGATGTTGTTTAGCATTATTGTTTTGATGTAGCTTAGAACGAAACTTAAACTTTTCTACTTCTATTACTAAATATGACAGTATCCTGTTTAGTATCTTTAGTTAAATTGTCTTATTTGCAGTCGGGTTTTTGATTTTTTTTTATTATTTATTTTATAATGATTGTCTCAAAGAAAAAAATATTCACTCAAAACAAGCGCATCTAACTATTGATTTGACATGTCATTACTAACATGGCCAACATATAGCCAAAATAGCTTAGAGAGTTAGAAACATGCTCAGAATGTGGTGCCATCTTGCATTAGAAAATAACTTGAAGAAAAAAGAGCTTCTGTACGGAATAATACAAATTCTAAAGCATTAAAATATTTGTTAGAGAACTCACATTGTGCAGTGAGCAGCAGTGAGAATAGCTCTTGTGTTGATGATTGTACCGCCGCAACTTTGTCTGAAAGTGCTGCCGTCCTGACTCTGCAGCATGCTGACAATACTAGGGTACTGGCCAATAGTAGTCAGCGACCCACCGACAATCCGCTCCGGGATCGCGGGTACAGCTAGAAATTTCAAGTCATTTCAAAATTTTTCCGCTCCGAGATCGCGTGTACAGCTAGAAATATCTACTCATTTCAAAATTTTACCACTCCGGGATCATGAGTACAGCTAAAAATTTCAACTCGTTTTAAAATTTTAACAGCGATGATAGCTTGATCACAGATTAGTGCTATCGGTTCACACACTTCCCAGCATTGTTTCAAATCCCAACAATGAGCTTAAGCTGCTGGTAAAGAAAAACGTTGGGACGAAGATAACATGATGGTAGGATAGTTTCTCAAACATAGTGGCTGGCTAGTTATCACCCTTAAGTTGAAAATCTGCCAACAAGCACCTAATTGTAGGTGTATTTTAGGTCCCTTAATTGAAAACCAATTTCATTCCAGGCCAGGTATAACATAAAAAAGGTGGTTCTCTGTGATTTCGGATATAAACAATAAGGCGCTTAGTTTCTTAAACATATCAACCAGATGTGATGTTACTATCGTAATTATATTATTTATCGAAAAATCCTATTTATAAGATAAGTATTGAGAATTAAAATTATATTTCATCAGCTCTATATTTATCAGCATTGCATTATGTTGAATCATGACGTTTATCTGTTCTACAGATTAGAAACCTACCGAATATCATTTCAACGTGTATAATTTTTACAAAAAAAAAACTATTTATTTCCACTAAGCCCACTGTTTTCTACGAATACTACCTTCCGGTGCCATCTTCTTCTCATGATGAAGGCAGGTGCTTTATTTGGATTGTTCTAGTGACAGTTAAAACCGCGATAGTAAAACAAAATTCGCAATTTCTTTTACTTGGATTACTTAATTTTTTACATTATTCAGGTTTAGAAATCGAACTACTGAATTGATTCCGATAAAACTTCTATGGGACCAATCTGAAAGTATAAAAATAAAAAAAAAACTATTATTTATATTTACTGTGAATCTTTAATAAGGTACTGTAGTTATCCCAAAATTCAATGGTTTAGATTAGAAAGTTCTGTTATTTTATATAAATCTCTGTTAATATTAATTGTTTTAGCTAATGTTAATTATTTCAGATTTTTGTCAGTAATCCTTTTTTCGAATATTAATTATTTCAGATTTTTGTGAATAATCCTTTTTTCGAATATTAATTAATTAATTCAGATTTTTGTGAATAATCATTTTTTCGAAGATTAATTATTTCAGATTTATGTGTATAATTTTTTTTTATTGGTGACAGGCTAAGTGTTTGACCATAGTTCACCGGATATTAACTGATGGTGTCGTCGAAGATGATAAGCACACCTGGCTTGGAATGGGATGGGAACTGACTCTCCAATGAGACTGCCACACTATTAGGTGCGACAGGTTTTCAACCATAGGGTGGTAGCTAGCCAGCCAGTACGAAAAAGCAGCTTACTACCTATATAATATACAGAACGTGTAGGCACGTTTGGTAAATCACAACTTAGGGTTATAATATTAGTTCAAAGCTTTATCGTTATTTTCCTCTAAATTTTGAAATAAAGAAAAATATTTTATTTTGTAACTTAAAGACACAAAAAACAAAAACGAACAAACAGAGACAAACAGTTACAAAATAAGGGCTCACCTCAGCATAATACTGGTCATATTAAGTATGACCAGCGCTAGTCTTCCGGTGAGCCCCTGTAGTTGAAAATCAAACTGTGTGTGTGTGTGTGTTTGTGTGTTTTGTGTGCGTGCGTGAGTGTGTGTGTGTTTTCTTTATTTACAAATCGTGTGCACGTGTTTAGTATAATACTAACCGAAACTTTGACTTGTCGGATTTTTTTATATATCTAATATGAGTGGTATTTAACCCAAGATATGGTAAATATTGTACCTACCTGTTGCACAAGCAAGACATATAGCCAAAAAGAAAGCGAGGGCTGCCATAATTGTCCCACAAACGTAACTAACCATCTCTATCTTGTCACCTTGTATTTATAATATGAAGCAATCTTTATCAATGTATTAAGGACCAATGATAAACATTATTACATGTTTATGATATTATGTAGAGGCAATTTTTTATTTTTCCAGTGCAAAACGAATATTGTACGACATTTCACTCAGGTCCATCGAATCCCAAACTAAACAAAGTTCATAATATGGGAACCAGATAACTGAAAGAATACTTTTACATTAATTTTTTTATAAATACATTCTTATCATACACACAGAACACCCAAACACTTATCGTCACATTAATGTTTCTTCTGGTGGAAATCGAGCCGGCGCCCTACAGCTTTTAAAACAGATATTCTACCAAATAAGCTAACAGGGCTTTCTATCTTTGTGTCTAATTCATACTTGGACTTCTAGCGCGACAATTCAATAAGGTTGATAAAATAGGAAAACTAAAGTACCTTTAATTATATCAAAGATGCTTTAGCCTTTGTTTTATTAGTATAAAACAAACAAACCTGCATCTTCTAACTATTTTGATATGGTTTCCACATTTCTTTTTAAACAGACTTGCATTTGATCACAGCTAAGACGCCTAAGATTTCGCACGAGCACGCTTGCGTCTCACTACCATTAAAATAAATAAGACGGTTAATATGCCCGTTTCAAACCACCGAAGATTTCTAGGTAGATGAATTACTGTGTCATAGTTATATAAAGTTTCCGGGATAAAAAGTAGCTTGTGTGATTGAGATGCCAACATTTAAAATGGCAATCAATGGTCCAATTTTATCGGGAGAAAAATTCTGGTACCATCACAGTGTTCTGCCTCCAAGCAGTAGTGTGCAAACATTACTGTGTTCCGGTTTGAAAGGTACTGCTTCTAGCAAAATTATAGGCTTATTGAGACTAACCATCGACAATCTCAAAGTAATGAGCGCCAAAGCAGCGATGCCCTGCAGGCGTACCATGAGGTTTTACGTTTCCATCCAATTGCGGGGCAGTTCAGTTTAGGTACCTAAACTGTCCCGCTTTATTTCATACCATGAGCATGTTAAAATTGGATCGCAACTGCATCGCTAGCTCTTCAAAGAACGAACGATACTTGTCTCTGGCTCCAATACTGTCCCGCTACCGAAGAAAAGGACAGCGCTATACAAAAGTATAATTGTATCTCGTGTGAAAAATCTGTTCCGAAATTGTGATTGTCGGGAAGTATCGGTTTTCTTAATGTTTTATAATGATATGATATTTTAAGGTGAAATATTACTTAATACTATATTGCACTACAGCATAATTATTAACATGTTTTATTTTTACGATTACCCTATCATTTACTTAAATTCCAAAAAAAAACTTTATTCTAAACAGAGAAACAATTACGACTCTTTGTTTCGGAACACACCTAATAAATACTTTTTTTTTCATTATTCATCTGCGAATCACAGCAAAAAGGTTGTTCAGATTTTTTTTCTTTGGTTTTGGCGTTGCGTTTTAGCATTTGCCAGTGTCAAATATTTATATATTTTCAAGTTTAAATAAGTGTCCTCGTAGCTAAAGTTATAGTCAAAGTCCAGTCTTGGTCAAGTATAGTCCGCGTCAGTCAAGTCCAGTCATGCTTTAGTAAAGTAGTGGTGACTTTACTATAAAGCTTCGATGGAGTTTTGGAAGCAACACGAAAAGTCATGTTTCACCACATTATATCATTTTCCCACACTCGCGCTTGTGATTCAGCACTTTATGAATAAAACACCACCATTTTTATGCATAAACACTCGTCAAAACACAAGTTATGAAAAAAAAAATACAACGGGGCGACACGACTCTTTCCGCGTTCCCGCCAAAACTCAAAAATTTAGATTTCTAATAATATAATATAACTCAAAGGTCGAAATAAACCAAACAAAATTGTTTTGTGGTTACAAATTTATATTATTGGCATTGTCAATAATAATGTCGTTAGTATATTTATAGTTTTATATTACTTATGTACCTATGTATTTCATGAGTTTTTTTTCGAATAGTTTGTTGTTATTGTAAATCAAAATTGTTCTTACAGACAGCCCTCAGAACGCTTATGAAGGGTAAATTACGCTCAGTTAGAGCAGCTGTGGGAATTACTCCATAGAAATCAAGTAATTGCTTTAGGGTTCAATAAGCGCCTACAGTTGAGGCAGCGCACCCGCCGCTTTTGGGAGGAAGCAGCATCACGTTTAAACTCCCATGGGCATGGGGCTATTAAAGATATAATATCAAGAAAATTCACAAATTAAATAAAAGCAACGACCAAACGGTCGATATTTATTAACTTTTTATTGAATCGTTATTTTGACAACTCGGCGGTACAGTTTAGGTGCAACTAACGTCAAATAACACCTCATGGTACGAATTGAATGAACGAAATGCCGTTTTCTGACAAGTTTGCGATGATGTTTATGTTTCGGCGGACAAAGATGGCGGCGACCTAAACTGTCCTGCTATAAGGACCTCATGGTACGAATTTGCCAAACGGTTCAGTTTAGGGCCTATACTGAACTGCTCTAACACCTCATGGTACGCCTGCTGGACATTGTTTTACAACTCAAAGCTCTGTGTATCGTTGCAATGGTCATGGACAGACGTTATCTCTTATCATCAGGGTTCTTAACCCAGGCTTACGAAATTAAATACATAATTGATATGCTGTATTTGTACCGACGTATCAATACTTCAGCAGCTCAAGATCACGCACCGCACTCGACACGGTGTATGACGCGCTGTATGTCGTCAGTGATAGGCGAAGATGACGTAACATCGTGAACGGCTCCTGAGAGGCTGGAGTGATTAGATTTCTTCTAGATCAGCGTACTCCATCCTCGGCCGCACCGTCGCTTTACATAAGGCGAGCAAGTGGCCAAACGTAGATTTCTTTAAAGTAAAAAAAAGGTAGAGGTCACGACCCTCAGGTGGAGAAGGATTTGCTGTAAAATTATTACAACATTAATTGTTAGCAAAATACTCTTTTATTGGATCAAATTGTGTCATGTGAACATGCATATCAGTCCACAAATTAAAAACTAAGCGTTGGCTTGAATCCAATTTGAGAAGCGTGATACACGAGTGTTGACTCCAGGATAGCGAGGATCGGCGCAGCCTCTGCCAAAAGAACAAACACCGACCACAATTCCGTTGTGGTAGAGAGGGCCGCCGGAGTCCTGAGTACACTGGTCGCGACCGCCGACGTCGAGCCAGCCGGAGCACAGCATGTTATCAGTGATGGAATTTCCCCCATACCGCTGGAGACATATTTGTTGGTTCACTGTCCACACTTGCACGTGACGTAGTTGCTCTGATACTGGTCCACTTGCCTAAAATCATGAATGAAAAGTTGATCTAACTGACATCATTAATCAACATAACATAATCTTTCACATTTTCATGCGACCTCAATAAACTTACAGAAATGAATCCCCACCCAGCGGCCCAGACTACAGCGTTGTCTCCGGTATTGTAGTTCGGTCCCGCGAAGGTTCCGGGCTGCACGGCGTTGTTCACGTATGTGATGGCAGACGCTGTGCGGACAATGGAGATGTCACTGTCAGAGAAAGTTATCCTGTTGTATTCCGGGTGGTTGATGATGGTTGTAATAGAGTGCACAGTGCCGCCACTGTTGGCCCAGGTAGACCCGACCCGAGCGCGCCATAAATCAGGGCGAGCGTCATTTCTGAAACAAAAATTACAATTTTATCTTAAAGCCCATTATTTTCGTAATGTAATACCACTTTTATAGATCATTCACTAAATCGTAGAGCATAGTACTATGGGATAAAGATAGCAGATGGATTAATTACGAGTATATACTTTTTTATAAATACATACTTATAATACACTAGCTGCGCCCCGCGGTGTTACTCGCAACATGTTTTTGGGATAAAAAGTAGCCATGTGTTAATCCAGGGTGTCAGCTATCTCCGCACCAAATTTCATCAAAATCTTTTCAGTAGTTTTTGCGTGAAAGAGTAACAAACATCCATCCATCCATCTATCAAAACTCTCACATTTATAACATTAGTGGGGTTCAGAACAGAACAAACATTTACATATTTTTGTCGTACAAATATTTATCCTGGGTGGGAATCGTCAGCCATTTGGCTGAGATTGTTTGTTAATTAAAAGTAACTCTTACTTACACAGTACAATGGGCAGCTGTTAAAATGCTCCTGGTGTTGATGATGGTGCCTCCGCAGCTCTGCCAGAAGGTGCTACCATCCCAAGAGTTTAGCATGCTCACGATGGTAGGATACTGGTTGATGGTCGTCACAGACCCACCAACTATCCTTGTGGGCACGGCTACGAACAAACACATGGTTTTCATGAACTGATTGGAGACTGATCGACTACAAAGTTGACCATGGAATATGACACTACATATATAGAATATTAGCGGACGCCTCGCGATTTCACTCGCGTAGTTCCCGTTCCCGTAGGAATATATGGATAACAAAAGTAGCCTATGTCACCAGGGATAGTGTAGCGTGTAAAAGAATTTTTGAAATTGGTCCAGTAATTACAGAGCCTATTCAATTCAAACAAAGAAACAAACAAATCTTTTCTTTTTAATAAGTATAGACTAAGATGTTACTCAATTAATAACGCTAAATTTTTACACAAAAGTAATTCTGACGCGAAGTACCTGTGACACAAGCCAGGGCAAATACGAACAACAAGCAAATTGGTCCCATTATGATGCCTCACTCGAAACAATGAATAAAAAAGTGTTTTACGTATATTTATACCTAACGAATCAGTTATAAATAAATAAAATTTATCTATGTGATTACGCAGAAAAACCCAAAAGTAAAATATAAAGTCGAAATGCAATCTTTAATCAAATTGGTTTCATTATCATTATCAAAAGGGCATAAATTATTTGTAAATCTCATCATTTCTAATGCCCTAATCTATTGGGAAAATACTTATAAATATTTTGTATTGGTGTACATGACACGGCTAGGGAACTGATGTGATTATGACTTGTAACTTTGGTGTTATTAAAACAAAAACCATTACGAGATAATTGTTCACAATTATTACCACATTTATTTCCAACGACATGCCCGTGATGACAGAGCTGCCCCAATACAGCAAAGCACAACTGGTGTTGTGGCGTTGTTGCCTACAATTATAACACGGCACCTCAGATTCTATAAGGCCGTATCGAAGTGTAAGTTGCTGATGATCCTGGCTACTTGGTTGTAGGTACCTACCTGTTCATTTTTGACTATTTATTGGGTAACATCTTGTTTGTGCAATTGTCTTATGTTGTATTTAAATAAATTAAGTATTCTTTTAACAGCCCTGTTGGTTCATTGGTAGCATGTCTGCTTCGAGAGCTGAAGGGCGTGGGTTCGATTCCCACTCAGGACTAACATTTGTGTGACTAACATCGATGTTTGTGCTGTGTCTGGATGTACTGTATGTATTATAAGTATGTATTTACAAAAAAAAAATGTATTTAAGTATTCTATCAGTTATCTGACTTCCATAGCATAAGCTCTGCTTAGTTTAGGGTCAGATGGCGCTGTGTGTAATGTCCTATGATATTTATTTATTTTCCTTTGTACATTTGCCACATTGGTACATTTTTTTTTGCTTAGTACATGTGCTCTGGTCATCGTCATCTACAGTTTTCAAACTTTCGCGACGACACATTATTGTGTTTATCACCGGGTTTTAATCACGCACAAAATACTATGAATTGTTTCGTTTATTTACCACAACTTTAATAGGCCACTTAGTGAGCCGAGATCGTTTTGTAGATGATACAGATATTTTTCTAGGTTTGTTTGCCCCTAAAATATGAGAGACTTGCAGACACTTCGCGGTTTCAACCGCGTAGTTCCCGGTCCCGTGGAAATACAGAGATAAAAAGTAGCCTATGTCACCCGGGGATAGTGTACTTTCCCAACGGTGAAAGAATGTTTGAAATCGGTTCAGTAGTTTTTGAGTTTATTCGTTACGTCTTAATTGACCATGTGATCGAAGATGGTAAACACACCTAGCCTGGAACTGCCTCTAAAGTAAGGCTGCCAAAACTCTTCGCTAGCTGCTTGGCGGCAGATTTTCAACTTGAGGGTGGTAGCTACCCAGCCGAGTACTAGAAAGTACCCTACCATGCTATGTTTCCTTTGCTAGGTTTCCTCACCTTTTTTTTGACCGGCAGCTCAAGCCCATTGTTAGGATTTGTACTCTCGCTGTTCGGCATGTGAACCGACCGTGCTAACCACTGAGCTATCATCGCTTACGGAATACTTATTGTCTCGCCTCACCTGTCACTGAGGCAACTCCTAGCGCTAATAAAACAATAAGATCACGCATATTGATTAAGTGAATGCTTTGAATGCACCCTATTAGACTCGCGCCTTATTATATACGATGAAAGTTAATTAAGATTATACTATAGTTACATATTTGTTATTAAACTCCCTTTAATATAGAAACCCCCAGGTTTCGACAGATATAAACTTGTCCTGGGTTTTTTAATTTTTTTATCAAAGCATTGATATGGTTCTCTCTGATAATAATTATTATGATCGTTAAGCTTGTAATATAGATTACCATGACTAGACAACTATTTTGTATGAAGTTAGAAATGCAGTAGGATATTCAAACTAAAAAACTTTCGTAATATTTAGCTATTGGCATGATAGGTATAACAACACTTAAATCCAAAATCTATTGCTTTTAAACTTTGATGAATTTTTTCATCGTCAAGTGTCACACAGACTAATCCTTCCATACTCGACCGACCCCATGCTCTGTCTTTGGAGTATAGTCTCAGTTATACAAACACAGTTGATTGATATAAATGTGCGGTCGGTTTACATGCCGAATTGCGTGGGTTCAAATCCCACAATGAGCTTGAACTGCTGGTGAAAGAAAACATCTTAAGGAAACCGTTCCATGTAAGGTAATTTCTAGAAAAAATCTGCCGCTAAATACTTACAAGTACGTTCCAGCAGCCTCACTCGATAGCCAGTTCCACTCCAGGCTAAGTGTGATCGAAGAAGCTCACGAGCTGTTTTTTTTAATGTAAAACTAATGAGACGAACGATACGCTCTCTTGATGGTAAGAGATAACGCATGCCCATGACCATTGCAGCAATACACAGAACTTTGAGTTGCAAAATAAAGTCCGGGGCATCGCTGCTTTGGCGCTCATTAATTTGAGACTTTCGATGGTTAGTCTCAACTGCCCAGTAATTTCGCTAGCTGCAGTACCCTTCAAAACACAGTAATGCTTAAGCAGTAGTGTGTAAACACTACTGCTTGGCGGCAGAATATCTGGTACTTAGTATCTATATCTGGTTCCTGCTAAGGAAATCTACCACCAAGTAAAGTGGTTACATGTACTTTCCGTTATGATTTTCAGGGTTTTCTCGGGGGATTTTTCGTGAATTTCCCAACATGTTAGTGGATTATCATTTACCCAATAGTCAATTAATACAGAGATAAACATGATAAAGTGTCAGTGAGACGATTAGTGTAGATATGTTTTAAAGCGATAATTAAATACAAGTGACTTGATTTATTCACACTTGTAACTCCTTAAGAGTCTTACACCCGAACTTGGTTGTCGTGTTCGCAAAATTATTCAGTAGATCAGAATACTCCATTTCTGAAAAATTATATACAGAAGTTATGGAATTTTGTTCCATTCCATAGTTAAGAGAGAGAGAAAGGTAAGGTTAGGTGGTTAGGTAAGAGGTCGCTTTTAGCTGTAAATTTTTGCTGCAATTATTAATTTTTGGCTTTAGCAATATGTAAAGGATATACCTTTAGGGATTGTATAATGTATATATGTTGTATCTGGTTATTTCCATTCCAAATGTTTTTTGTAGAAGTTTTTGCTCTGATGCCTTTAATTACGGTGCAGGAAAAATATCAAAAGCTTTTTCGACATTTTCAGAAAAATTGACACGACTTTTTTTTATTACGCTTGCGAAATTAATTTTTTTTTTAATAAATGAAATGAATATTTATTTCTTTGTTATAATGTGATCTATACTATCTATATCTAGGACTTAATTTAAGTTCAGAGGAATATATCGTGCAGTAGTTTAATTTACTTTTATTTAAGTATAGATTGATAGATAGATAGATGTAACTGACATAGTATACAAGGGTATGATAAAAAATTATTCTTATTCGCACTTGTGTTTGATATATTGCAACTGCTTTTTCGCCACGTGAACGATGATATCATTCATTGATTCAGATTAATTGTACTTATAATCGGCGATAAAGTCTTGTAATGGATTAAGTGGGAGATACAAACACAGCGGGAAACCCTCGCGGTAAACCTTGGTGTTGTTTTTTTTTATGGTTGACAGTCTTGGTGTTTGACCACAGCTCACCTGATGTTAAGTGACGGAGTGGTCGAAGATTGTAAAGCACACCTAGCGTGGAATGGATCTGGCTCTCAAGTGAGGCTGCCGGAACACACCGTTAGATGCTTGGCGGCAGATTTTCAACTTGAGGGTGGTAGCTAGCCAACCGAGTACTTAGAAAGTAACCTACCACCATGCTATGTTTTCCTCATATTAATAAAAATAAGTAATAAATGAAATCAATGAAACAAATTCCTGGTGCTTATGATAGATGTAATAATGTAATGTCAAACTGTATCTCCTAATTTTATCATCAGTTTTTTGAATTGCATCCCAATGATATACAAATTAAAAGACGTATTCATGTCAAAAATCAAACACAGGTTCAACCAAACTACATTTTTAATAAACATACTTATTTAAAACTAATACATGACAGTAGGGTTAAAATTTACAACTACAAACTTAGCAGTATAAATTTACCTATATCCAGAATTTGCATCAATATTATCAGTTTTTTCCAATATACAAACAGCTAAACAATAGACTACTCTGGCTGAGTTAGTTTCCTGATGGGCACATTGTTTTCAAGTCTCGAAAGAATGAAAGAAAGAAAATGATTTTTATTCTGTAACACCAAAGAACACACAAAAACAACAAACAGAGACAAACAGTGAAACAGTTTGCTTGCCTAGAAAGTCAAACTGCTGGTTTCAACGTAAACCCAATCCTTAGAATCTGGTTAAACGCAATAAATTTATATGTATATAGATCGTGAAGAAACCACAGAAGCTTAAGTTAAGTTACAAAGCAGATAATCAATACATGAAATTGAGATTCCACGCGAGTCGGCACATAGTTGGAATAAAGCTGGGTTCGCCTCAAATATAAATCAATTGTACACAGCAACATTTCTATTCGACTCGTGGCGCGCGCCTTATCGCTGAGCTTCTGACCTTAACTATTTCTCGAACTTGGGATCTTGATTTTATCGATCGTTACAGCTGCAATCAAATTTCAGGTGTACCATTCTTGTTTATACCCTGATTCACATGATACATGGAGAGTGTGGCGTTGCCATTTCTGTCTCAGCGCCCACAAAGTTTGTAACGTACATATTTTTCAAACAGACATTACAGGTTTTACAATATCTAAAAGTCATAAAACAAATGAATCGCTCTCCTGACCATTGCAGCAGTACCAAAACAATTCAAAGCATCGGTGTTTCGGCGCTCTTTACTTGAGACATCGTTATCAATGGAACTCTAATTTGCTGCAGTACCTACCCTTCAAAGTGACACACAATAATCTTTACTCTACTGATTGGCGGCAGAATACCTGCTGATAAAGCCTAGCCCCAAATGTTATCGTTCTACATCGTCGGTTATTATGTGATACATTAAAATATACTAGCTGTCTGCGTTCACGATCATATTTGAAATAGGTTTAGGTCTCGGCGAGCCACGTCTGCATGGGAATTATGCGGCCGTAAATTTTATTAGTGCGGTACAAGTACGTGATACGCTTAACATGATCCCAACTTACCACCAAGTTTAGAGTGGTATAGTGAAGTCTTGTAGTTACGCTACGGTAGTTAGGTTTAGAAGTTAGCTTGGCTTGAGTTTTTAGACAATCAATGGTATTTTTTTAATTCTCGCGATGTGTGCACATGATTGTTTTTATTACCAGGACATATCGTGCACAATATAGGTACTATATTAAGTCTTTATAATAATAATATCTTCACAATTAAGTATTTATCCTCTTCTTTGTATTTGGCATAGTATATCATGCATTTGCCGGTGTTAAGTATTTTCAAGATAAATTATTATTTTATGATAAATAAAATAAGTCTAAGTTTTGTAGCTATGATAGCTCAGTAGATAGCGGGATCTGTTCACACATTGAAGTGCGCGAGTTCAAACCCCAACAATAAGCTTGAGCTTCCGACGAAGATAAACATCATGATGAAACCATAGCATGGTATTTGAGTACTCACAGTACTCAGCTTGCTAGAAACCACACTCTAGTTTAAAATATACCACCAAGCGTCTAACATGCCGTTCCGCAGCTTCACTTGAGATCCAGTTCCATTCCATTTTTCCGTTTTTTTATTTCATTGCTTATAAATTGCCATACATTAATGTATTAACTTGAGTTATATTGGGTTATAATTTGATAAATTTATATAATTATATAAAACAAAGTCGGGTTTGTACCGATTTTCTTGGTTGTTGATTTGTTTGATTTGTCTCCGTCTCGATCAACAGAATAAATTAATTATTTATAATATGTTCATCGGTTTACCATTATCCACTAACAAAATCCTTGCGCCAACGCTAACGTAGTCACTCGTTTAATAAATAATTAAAAGATTATTGACGTCATTTATTAAAATTTAAACCGTATTTTATTACGCATATTAGCACCACATTTTCCCAATAAATTCGTTGAAAATTTTAAAATTAAAAAATGTTTGTGGCACCGAACTCCTTATGGCATAAGCAGTGATTGCCATGAATAGTGTGACTTGTTTATTTTATTACTATTTTATACATGAAACAGTAGTTATTTTAATCATTATGTACTAAAGTAGGTACTTATCTATATGATGTCTGCGATCACCTACGGTGGCATATAGACTAATCTAGAAAAAAAGACCGAACTTCTTATCATTTTGTAATAAAGATTACAATCTACAATATCAGATAATGAAACGAGGTCAATGACTGTACGTCATGTGACAACTTTGGTGACCGTATTTTTGTAATGCCTATAGTCCACAGCTGTCCACAGCCGTAGCTTCAATCCAACCTGCCATAAAGTCTGTCTGTAAGGCGTATTGAAAAATACAAAGCGTAAATTGTCCGTTATTGTTTTCTCATTGGCCAGTCATTCTCCTCATTTTTATATAAACTTATAACTTTACCACATGTCAAGCTGCGAAAAAAAATGAAATCGTCCGTCTATTGACATAATTAGGTATGTAGATTTGTGTTCGTATTGATTTACTCGGTGAAAAATTTATTTAGCAAGAAGTCATATAAGTTTTAGATTCTAGAAATTTAAAAAAAAACATTCTTTATTATGAACACATAAACTAAACTCATGAAATCAGAAAAATTAAAAAGATAACGCAAACAAGAAATTTAAGAGATTGCGCCACAAATAGCGCTAAAGATGATCTCTTCTATTCCAGGCAACCCTTTGAATAGAATGAAACAAAAAATATATACGACGAGAGATACCGAAACAGTTACACCTACTTAGATAGGTACCACCAGTAAATAAGTAGGTACTAAAAATTCTGCCGTCGAGTAGTATTGTGTAAACAATAATGTTTTCCAGTTTGAAGAGAAATAACATGGCTACTTTGATTAACCATCGCAAGTTTTAAAGCGATCCCCTAAACTCTGTTTTGCTATTCAAAGTTCTGTGCAATAGTCATGAACAGATGTCCACTTTTACTATCAAGAAAACGTTTCATACGTATCATTACAATTGCATTACAAAAATAATATTGACCACGTCTCCGTGGAGAAAAAGCTTCAGTTTACTTAAATAATATCAAATGATATCATATCGCAAGCAATGAGCACGTCCCGAAAAAACATGCATAAAAAATTGACAGTACAGAAAACTAGAGTTCTTATGCTCTTTCCGAATCATAATATGTTCTTATAATACAATCTACATTTTTATCAACTTTCATTTTCTTAAAAACTAATAATAAAAATATGAAAACATAATTATTTTAATAAACTATCCTACTATAAAATGAACACGCCGTCGAGATCGCTGCCGCGCGGTAGGGTTCCCAAAACGCTAGCGGCATTTTAAAAATGAAACGCTAATCGTATATGCACATAGAAAGAACTTGGAAATGATAAAATAATACAAGGTATTTTTTTTTCTGATCGACACTGCGCTCAAATTAATATGCATTTATTTGCACCACCCACATAACGATGGTTAATTGTTAGCATGGTGGTGGCATTACAGCTTTGGATTGCAAAGTGGCCGCCATAATAGATAGACTTTCGACTGATAGCGGTATATGTTCTTGTCTTTACACTTTTTTATAGAAAGAGCGGAAACATGCAGACGGTTTGACTGATAATTAAACTCACCTGGAATGTCAGGGATGTTGTCGATGCGCTGCTAACCCAGATATACTTGGTGGCCTGGAAGAGATCGCTGTTAGCGATAAGGCCGCCACTTGTGGCACTAGTTCATAAGGTTCTTTGTTCTCTGTACTTTTTTCAATTTATGGTGTGCCCAATAAAGAGTTATACCTATCTATCTATATATTATGTACATAGGTATCTAGACTACCTCTCAAAAACGCTTCATTATGTCAATCTTTTAGTAATACGATGGCGTTGGAATATTAGTTTAGGGATTTCGTTACATTGTATGCCTTTTATCTCGGATAAAATTGCGCTTGCACACAAAATTTGCAACCAAATCTTATCGCGTTCAAGTACTAATTTCCTTAAAAAATACAGAGAAATCTAAAATAAACCACTTCAATGTAGAGGTTATCTGGATTTTCTCGTGAACATTAATCATCGGCGGCTATAGACAAACATTGCAATCCTGAGTGCAATAATCCTACTTGATAGCTGAGCTCAATATTAACTCAGTCCTTTGCAATAAACCTATAGAAAAGGTACCGTGAGTGAAAATCGTTATAAAAAAAAACATAAATACATCTATTCCATTAAATATAATTTTACACACTATATCTACAAAAGTAACTACAACTCTTGTAGATATAGGTCGAGTGGCCGACCTCAAATGTCAGAGTAAAATACCGCTCAAATGATTCCAAAACTATTTAATATTTTAATGTATTTAGCAGCAATATATTGTACGTGAACGAAAAAATCAGTGCTCCAAATAATTTAAAAAAGACTATCATTATTAAACAAAAAAAAAAGATAACTTGTATTAGCATAGCAAATCACAAAACATTTTGAAATTTCTAGGTATTGTTAAATAAACTTAACCTAGAATCGTTTTATTTGCTATCTTGACCAAATACTGATTTAAGTAAGTTTTGTACAAGATTATTGTACGGATATTGTCACAGGTACTTACCAAATACCTATACGTAGTACAACTATCATATTTTTTTAAATCTGGGAGCCTAATATGACAATTTGCGAAAAACTTTCGACAAGTATTTGATAAGTTTTTGTTTTACTTGTGCGTGATTACCTACGTGGATACTCCGACAACAGTTTCATTCAATCACATCCGGTGGCCTTATTCAAAGAGTCAAAGCAGAGAACAACGCGCGAGCGGCCACAAGTAAACATAAATTAACGTTAGTTGGTAATCCCACATAAGTAAAACAAAGACGTATCAAAACCACGTCAGTTTCCTTAGTAAAGTTCTTGATCTCAAAATGTATAATAAATGGCTACGATAACCACACATTATAGTTTCAATATCTGTTGAGTGCTGCTCTATTTTTTATACATTTTGGTATAAAAAATTGACAAAAGTTTTTTCGCAAATTTTTAGGTTAGAATATCTGAACATTTAATCACGGTATAGAAAAGGGGGAAAAATAGAATTATAATAAATAATCAGTGGGTTAGTGTTCATTACATAGAGTTATGGTGGAAGACAAGTTACTGACCGAACCAGATGGATACGTGTCGCTTGTTAATGGAACAATAGGTAAGACTAATTAACATACTTAATTGACTGTAAATAATTCATAGTTTTAATTTACGCTATTTTGAAATGATCATTTTAGAGATATAATGATCATTTTAGAGAAATAACATTCACAGTGATAGATACAGGAGATCGTTTTGTTCGTCTTATTAATTTTACATAAATAAGTATACAAAATATTCTACGATACGTATTTATAATTTAATTATTTATAATACGAGTAAAATAATAAATTTGTAGATTTATTAGAATGGTTGAAAAAAAATGTGGTAAATAGCTTATACATATTTAGTAATTAAACATAATTATCTAGATTTATGTATGTTTTAATGTTTTAATTTAGTTTTTTTTTTAATGTAAAAGTAATAAAACAAACGAGATGCTCTCCAAATGGTGAGAGGTTGCGCATGCATGTCCAAACCATTGCAGCGACACAGAATTTTGAGTAGCCAAACAAAGTTCAGGGTATCATTGCTTAGGCACTCATTAATTTAAGACATGCGATAGTTAATCTCAATTGTTTATGTAAAAAATTAAATTCCACACAGTTCAATTCAATTCATTATATAACATATCAATATATTTATTTTAGTTTTATCTCAATATCACACGGCTTACAATAAATGTTTGTGATTTATGATTTCTTATTGTATTCGAAATTAGAAACATTTATAAAATTTTCTAATGAGATTAACTTGGAAAAATGAACGGCAAATTTGGGAAACAAGTGAAACCACAAAACGTTGATAGTATCAGCGTGTATTTTATTTCGCCAGGTACTCGTGTTTGTTGATATCTCCAGTATCACATTGCACCGCGCTACTTGAGCCGAATTTTATAGATCATTATCGATGTTATCAGATTTTATGACAAAGTTAATTGCACGAGTTCAAGACCCTTGGCATCCTTTGTTTACAACTTGCTTTATCAGTCACATGAGCGACAGGATAACCTACTTTAACCCGTATAAATAAGATTTCCTAACGTCGCCGAAGACAGTTAACGTTATTTGTTTAGTGATTGTTTATTGATTAAAATTTATCAATATTTTTGTTTTTATCTGAGTGAGTGACGAAATGAGACTACAGTCAGGACAAGACAGAGATGGTGGGGCGGCGGAAGCTGCGCTTATGCCAGGTACAAATGGAGCTCGCATGAATACGTGTAGCTTTTAAATTAGAATAGTATCTAATAATGGTTTCAAACGTCAAAATGAGAAATCAGTTCATACAATTTGGCAAATTTGTACCAAAAAATTAGTATTGTCAATATATTATATATTGTCAATTTAATATATATAATATGGAGAATAGGGTGAATAAAACGTACAAATCATCAAGACCGTCTTTTACTACAATCGATCATCAATCTATATATTGTGCTAGATATGGTGTCAATTAGCAAAAATATGCTAGTATGTACATTGTACATATGAAAGCTCGCGTCAAAGTCCGATTTTTGAGCCTTTTTAGGAGGATTAAGTTTTTAATTCTCGAGTCTCTTACTCGTTTAACGAAGTTCTAAAATGTTAAAAATAACTGAAAACTTATATTTTCCAATAGATGTCGTTCCATTGTTTTTCCCTTTAGTTCGCGCCCGCCGCCACTTTAATGCGCTCCTTGTCTCCAACACTGATTTTGACATTTTATTTGACAACTGGAAAAGCATCTTAGCATATTTTTTGACTTATTGTGAAAATTTGACCGATCAATGGGATAAGTGTAACAGCTCAATTACTCTTGACGATGTTTTTTACTGATGAAATGATTATTATTGTTATTATGATTATTATTATTTTTGCTAACGTTTTTTTTTTTTCTTCTTTTAATGTGATTTTTTTTAATGTATATTTATTAATTATTTTTTTGCTTTTTTTGTGTGACATAATTGTAAATGTGCTAACGTTTTTATGTCAATAAATAATTTGAATTTGAATTTGAATTTACTATGGAATTACTTATTAGTTCTCGAAAAACATGTTTTTTCAGTTCCAATTTCTATCCCGTTAATCATCCCTAATTGTTTTTAAGAAACTTTTGAATATTCCTTTAAAAGTTTTTACAAAATGATATTTTTTTAAAATTTTACATAAATATTTGATGTCAAATATGTCTATACTTATCTACTTATTTACCTACAAACACCAAAATTGCTAAAAGTCGTAGAAAACGGCTTTAAATTTTTTTTTTTTTGCTTTGTATCTAGTTTTAATGTTTTTAATCGACTTATACAGTAATCAGATATAATAAACACACAAGAATTGACCTAAAATAAAATAACTTAAAATAATAACTACTCTAAAAGACCGCTATCAATGGGAATGGTTCCCAAAACGCTGGCCCCATTGCCGCGTTGTATGGCAATACTCAAACGCTGGGCAAAATAAAGGCCAGCGTTTTGTTCACGTGTGGCGTCGACCAAACGAGACGACAATTCTTTAAAAATTTTTTTTGCTCCCGGCCCCCACGGTCCCATAGTTTCAACCCCAAAAGGCTCAAATATGTATCCACTGTCCAGGGTGCTATATTTGCGCCTTTTGAGGTCTTCTGCAAATTCCGCCGCTGCGCCAGCCCTAATCTGAGTTCTTGGAAGATGAGACGGCGCAAATGTGTCAACGCAAGTGGCGTCCCATACCAACGGCCGACCCATCTTCCAGGGAATCAAAGTCATTCCGTCAGGTCTCTTACCATCATCTCTTATAAGGCCGCTCGGCTCTAAGATGGCTGCGCAATTGGCGGTGGTAAGAGCCCGGCGGATAATGTCATTAAGACTGGCGTGCCGCGGAATCCTGCCCGAGCTTCTTGTGCAGGAAAGACCGTGGTGACCGAGCTGGTCGACAGCCACGCCACATTGGCAGCGGTGTGGAGCGCCGCACGGTGTGCCCAATCGAAGGGAAGCTGCAATTCGAAATGTGGATGAATCCAAAAGAGTACCGGTGTTAGGCGAAGGAAGGGCCTGTAGCCACAAACCCGATTCCCATTCAGCAACAGCTAATAGACGGGCACGATCTGCAGAGCTCAAGCACGTATTTAAAAGTTGCTTCCGCACTTGCTCACAGATCGGACCATCCCATTGCCGCTGCAAAGATGGAGTTTTTGGGAAATCGGTGTTTGGACATGCTACTACCCATGCGTTCCTGGCCTCGTTCATATACGGTACGTCAATGTGAGACGTGGTAGATAAGATTTTGTTTATTAAAGGCAAGTTACTGTGCACTGAGGACAGGAACGCAGGGAGAGCAACACCTGCTACGGAGCGAATGCCTAAGCCCCCCAAACGCACCGGTAGCGTAGCCTGCAACCACTCTCTGTTATTTAAATTTATATTCAAAATCATGCTTAAAGTTTTTTTGATGATGTTGTCTAAATTTTGAATAAGTTCCGCATGTTTCCAAAGTTGACAACATCTGACCAAATATGTGAATTTTGGGACAAAAACGCAGAAACGAATAATGGTGAAGGCCATATGGGTATTAATTTTTGTTAAACGATCCGAAACTTGAAGAAAATTTTGAATTTTTTCGTCTATAAACAGAGGGAAAGATTCCTCAAGAATAGGAGAGCCCAACAAACGAAGTGAACTGTTATCAACAATTTTGATATTCGGGGCCAAAGAGCACATTTTTTGTATTACCAAATCTTTTTCCGGGAATGCTTTGGGAATAAATAACTCACATTTAGAAAAATTTAACTCTAATCCAATGCTGCGAAATTCGGTGGTCAAAAACGCGAGGTCATCAAATAGGGTATTTGCGTCACCACCCAACGTCCCATCATCCAAATACCAAACATTCAGTCTCGATTGTAAGCGTTGGATGATGGGGTGGATGGCGAGGCTGAATACAGCTGGGCCTAGAGGGTCACCTTGTTGACAACCCACAGCCGAAGTAATTTCGTTTCCATGATAAGATAATTTTGAGGGAGCACTATAACACTGCCAAAGAAAAGCGTATAAATTTGGAATGTTGTCTCTTACTTGCAAATTAAGCATTTGCAAAACATTGTAAAATAAAAATCTGTAAATGTAATGTATTTAAATATGTATTAACGACCCACTTGGATTTGTCAATCCGATTTTAACTAAATATGCAGTTGGCCTTTTGTTTTTAGAATAGTTAGTTGTCGCTGTATTTTTGCCGTCATATTATTTATGTGTCCCAAATTGTTATCTTAGATGTTTATCACTAGAAAGTGCGAATTAATATATCTTTGTGGTATACCGACAATGATTTAATTCAATTTATTTATGATAAAAAATTTACATTATCAGGCGATAATAAACGGTAATGTAATTCATCAGCTAAACATGCAACCCTATTTAGTTGCACATAAAGTTTATATCCCGTAATTATCCGGAATAAGGGTACTCATCAGTTCCATAAGTAAATACTATGTGGGATTTTACTTACTTTTTAACAGACTTCAAAAAAGGAAGAGCTCAACACGCTTATATTTTTTTATGTTTGTTGCTTTATAACTTCGTTATTTATGAACCAATTGGAATGTTTGCTGATTCCAAGGATATACTTTTAATTGGTCTCATAAAAATCCCATCAGAATTGCTTCATTAATCTGATTTTTAAACCAAAATAACTGGAAAAAATACATCATCCAAGGAAACTGCGTATTTTGTTTTTTTGTGACTTTTCAGTGGTGTTTATGGTCATTAGAATGTGGTATAACATGACTTTTCGTGTTGCATCCAAAACTCCATCGAAGCTTATGGACCGACTGGACCAAGACCAAGACTGGACTTTGACTACTTTTTAAATTTATGAGACTTGAAAATGTCAAAACGCTTGACACTAGCAAATGCACAAAATGCTACGCGAAAATCAAAGAAGAAAGAAATAATCTCAAACAAAGCGAACTAAATAAAAGCAAAGGAATATGCAGAATAATTTTCTCATAAAGCCAAACACACACTATTCGGTGATAGTGTGTGTTTAACTCCATCAACTAAGTAGGTGCCTCCGAAATTGTGATAAAGTACGAAAACCGGTCAAGTGGGAGTTGGATTCACGCACCGCGAGTTTCGCACCACCATACAAGTTTATGGATCAACGTAGGTTCTTTCTTATTGTGAGAAGGGTAAGGACAGGCTGGCCAAGAGCGGATTAGAAGACTTCACACATTTTCGACAACATTATGAACTCTCAAATTAACAAGTTTTCTCAACATATACGAATACGTACTTGGAAAAGATAGAGGTGTATGCTATGTATGATTTGAAACCAAAGCCTCCAAATAACAGTCGGACATTTTCCCAACCTGGTTGCCGTAGATCTACAAAATATGCTTGTAGTATTTATTTTGCAATTTACCTACATGAATTTATTATGTCAAATACACAAACGGAGCACACTGTAAACAGAATTATTTTCAATGTTGTTAGCTTAATAATTCATTATTTTGCTTCATTAACTTAAAATGTTACTTACATTTTAATTACTTTACATTTTTTATTTATATTAACAGATAAATTTATTTGGTAAATGTTACCAATATATTTATTTTTTGTTTTTATGGCTAGGCGTTTGATCACAGCTCATCTGATGGCTAAGTAGCGGTGCGATCGAAGGTGGCAATGCACAGCTAGCCTGGAACTGGCTCTCAAGTGAGGCTACCGGAACACATCGTAAGATGCTTTAGCCGCAGATTTTCAACTTGAGAGTGGTAGCTAGCCAGCCGGGTATAAGGTAATACGCTACTACCATGCCATGGTTTCCACACGATGCTTCACTAAAACTGTACTAGAACTACTAGAAAATAATCTGATTCTTGGAACAAGTTCGATTCACACTGTGCCAATCTTTGTTATTTCTTGTGGGGGGTACCCCATATAATTGATTGATTCAGGCGTTGTGTTGCTATGGGGACCCCACTTTAATCAGGTCAAGTTTAATTTTTCTATGATGTATTGATTTTCCGATAGAACAAAAAATTGATAATTAAAAGTAAACGTTTCACACATTGCGAATTAGGATTTAGCCCCTTAATACTTTTGTGTATGTATTTATCAGGCACTCCGTAGGTATTCTCTAAAAATATCTACGGGCTACGTATTATTATATGACAAACAGACAAACGGACTCGGTGGTCATACGGGTCCCGGTAGACATCTTTCGGGTAAGATATCTTAAAACAGTCAATTTCTGTTGCATTTTTAGTAATGAAAAATATTAATTTATATTTTTTACTACGTAATCAAAAAGCTGCTACTAAATAAAACTAAGATGACATAAAAAGTTTTAACCAAAAGCAATAAAATTAGTTAAAAGTGCTAATTTTGCTAGACATCGTTAAACCCTCATTTACTAAGACAGTAAAGTGATAAAAGTCCTAGCACTTAAGCTCTAGTTACATCGTCTATGCAAGCCCAAGTTGCCTCCTAGGCTAAGTGATTTGCTACTTTAACAGTATGCTCGAGCCTTAAGGCACATTAAGTCAGGATTTATGTAAGTACCACGGCTGACATCGTCGACAGTATTTGTCCCGCGAGTTTCGACTTTATTACCCGGGTCTTATGAAATCAAAGACGGCTCTCTCGACAGAAGATAAAACTTTCAAAGTTTGAGTAGGAAACCTGACGAGTTTGCTCATCTATGGATTTGAATTACAGATATTGAATCCAGAACTTTCGTTGATTGTATTAAAAAAGTATGAGGAGAACAGAGTCGCACGATGAACTTAATCATCCAATCTGTTACTACTATGTACTTATAAATACGTGACGGTATTTTAATCCAAGATATTTTACCAAATGAGTCAGGACTAGTCAGTCTGGCAGGACAGTCTATTAGCAAATCATTTACAGGCAAATCTATCGAAAAGTATTTAAAGTATTACTATGCGCTTTATGGTTCACATAGTACAAGCTCTGCTTAATTTGGACTGGACGGCGTTGTGTGAATTACAAACTCACATTAATTACATGGTAATCTAAAATGGGACGTGGATTCAGTGTGTTAATATTCAAAGCATAACACTTCATGCAACGCTATTCTAGCTACGTACATAGTCCATTTGAATAACGATTGCGTTCAGCACTGATGCCACTAAACAAAGACTTACTGCATTAACGCAACTGACCCGCCGCCGCGCCCCGCCGGCTCGAGTTAACCCTTTGCATTGTAAGTAACCGCCCGCTCGTGCCCCTATAACAAGGGCCCCGTTTATACACTGTACTACAAGGTTTATACAGTTATATAATACTCCGTTGGCCTACTGAGATTAGCGATAGAAAGCTATAAGTTACAGTACATTTTTTTACTGTTGATAGGCTAGTTGTTTGACCACAGCTCATCTGATGTTAAATGACGGTGTGATGGAAGATTGTAAACACCTAGTCTGGAATGGAACTGGTTCTCAAGTGAGGTGCCTAGCGTTAGATTTTCAACATGAAGGTGGTAAGTTGTCAGCCGAGTACTATAATGTTGTACCACTACGCTATGGATGGAGCGGCAACTCAAGCTTATTGTTAGAATAAATAGAGCAACAGAGAAATCAGACATTAAAAAACAAAAAGCTAGGCGTTTATTTAAATGGTTCGCACTATTTCCGCTTTAAGGCAAATTTCAGTTTTTTTAAATCCAAATTCTAAGTCAACTTTTTTTTATTAACTGCCTCACTGCTGAGCGCAATCCTTTTCTCATCGTGAGAAGAGATAAGTTAACCATGCTGAGCAAGTGTGAGTTGGCATATTTCCCACATCTTCGAGAATATTTAGAACTCTTAAACTATGTATTTCTTCTCTCAAACTCAAACAGTTTTTTGAGGTTTGATTCCACCTTTTTCACGCGTACCGCTAGACATTGGAATCAGCTGCCCGAGTGGGTGTTCCCCAATGAATATAGTCTGGGTACCTTCAAGTCGCGAGTGAATCGGTTTCTTCTAGGCAAGCGTGCTCCACCGTAGACCGCATCTTCGCTTAACATCAGGCGGGATGGCGGTCAAACGCAAGCCTATCTACTAGAAAAAAAAAAAAAAAAAAAAAAAAACAAAAAAAAAGTTTGTACATAACGTCCTCTATTTATTATTTTGCATTAATTGTTTGATTTAATATTTAGAAAGCAATGTACATATTTAAGCATATTTTTTACGTGCGTTACCTTGCGTTGGCACATTTTAGTCTTTCGCGTGGGGCAATACAAGACAAGCCCTCCAAACATTCTTACTCGAAAACCTAACAAGATAACTGCTTAGTCACGAAGTGTATTTTTAAACGTAACTTTGCTTACAGAAATGCTTAGGCGTAGAGAAATACGTTTTATTTGCTTTGTAAAATATTTAAATTGTACTCTAGAGATATTTTTACAACATATTTTGTAATAATTAAACTGTTTGTTTAAATAGATTTTGTTATCGTAAAACTGTTTTTATAGGTTACAGGCTAGGTGTTGAACGCCATCTCACCTGATGCTGTGAAATGGTGTGGTCTAAATCTTTGTAAACTTTTGTACCTAACTGGTATTTGCTTTTTTATCTTAATAGATAAGGTGCCTGACCTTAAAATTATAAAAATAATAAAATTGGTGTTTTCAATAGTAGTTATACTACGAGTGTTTATTTGTACAATGTTCAAGCGTCGACCTCGTACAGATGTCAACATTAAATCAATGTCATACGACACAAAAAACATGACGTAAAGAGCTAAAAACCCGCTGAGAATTAAAAGTGACTTGTTTCGATAAATATAGCACATGGCAACCTTAATCGCTACTTATAAGAAAAAAGTCGTAAATGATCAAAGGCAAGTGAAATAAGTAATTTGAATTTGACACTTGACGCTTTTAATATGCAATATTAAAGACACGTAAGGACGAATTTAAACTAAGTATACCAAATCATATTTAAGTCAAATATCGTGATAATCGGATGTAATATACATACCGGCAAATTTTGGGTTTTAAATTCATGTGAGCAAAGTATCCGGATATTTTGTTTTGTGATGGTAAGAGATAAGGTGTGTCTATGACCATTGCAGCGATACACAGAACTTTAAACAACAAAACGAAGTCTAGAGCATCGCTGCCTTGGCCCCTATACTATAAGACTTTCCATGGTTAGTCTCAACAGCCCTTTCGCTAACTTCAGTATGATTCAAACTGGAACACAATAATGTTGAAACACTATTGCTTGGCGGCAGAATATCTGGTACTGAGTCGGTACCTACCTAGACGATCTCCTGCTAAGAAAAACTACTAGCAAAAAGAAGGAAACGTTTAGAGGAAGCTTCAGAAGACCAGAATGCTGGTATCTACTTTGGTCAAAAGCTAAGCATTGCCATCCAACGTGGCAATGCTGCCAGCATTCTGGCCACATATCCCTCCTTATGATGGACTTTTAGATTAAGTTTTTTGTATAAATTTTGTAAATAGTATTAATATAAGGTGTTTTATTTTATTTTGTTTAATAAATAAATTTCAATCCATTTATAATAAAGTAAATACTAGCAAGTAAAAGTTACTAAAATTATATTTTAACAAAGATGTAGACCAGGATTTAAAAGTTCAGTTTTCTGCTCCACTATTCAAAATAGAGTAATTTACAATCCGCTCACGAACTACTCACAACAGCGGCTTTGTACTGCAAACTAATTAAACTGTTCATTTTGCGTCGACGATTTTAAAACTTAATTAACTCGTCGTGCTCTAATTATACAGGTAACTGCTGAGCGGTGACTCTGATTAATTGAGCGGACTATCGTTTTGGCTGTTGAACTTATTTGAAATAGAATACTGTAGATAAATAAGCCCAAGGTTAAAACCACACTTTCAACTTCACTTTTGTATACTACAGTAAATTTAGTTAATGCCAGCAAATGTAGCATTTTATATACATGTGTTTCGCTTTCGTGCGTCTCTATTAATCCATGCAAGACATAAACGCATTTATAATCTAACATAACAATTATAAACTTTAAACTTTCGATACAACTTGAATAGTAGATAGATATAGGAACTAAAAGAACATTGAACATTTTCAATACAAAATTTTAACATTACTAGAGAGTTACTCTGAGGTTTATTAGCACTAGAATATATCACAAGCTCGTACCTCAACGATTAATTATTATCTGTAATCGCTATTCTTTAGTTATCGCCATTCTTTACTTGATGGTAGATCTCCTTAGCAGGAGATCGTCTAGATAGGTTATTCTGCCCCCAAGCAGTAATGTGTAATAAACGTTATTGTTTCAGTTTGAAGGGTACTTCCTGCAAAACGCGAAATTACAAGGCTATTGAGACACCATCTAATGTCTCAAAGTAACGAGCGTCAAAGCGATGCCCGGACTTTGTTTTGCTACTCAAAGTTTAATGTATCGTGGCAATGGTCATAGACATGCGTGATATCTTACTATCAGGAGAGCGTCTCGTTACATCTTATTATTTTTTAATATAAAATTAAGCTAAAAAAATTTACCCAAATGGTTGACATTAGTAGCTCGTGCGGTATGGTATAGTAATTTAAAAAAAAGAAATAGTTGCATAGGAAAACCACTTCAGTTTAAAATAAGTTGATTATTGTCAACATTCTTGTTTGTGTATCGTATTATTTATACCAACACCCAACTCACCACAGAAAGAAAAGTGATTTTACACTTTACGCTTCTCCGGCCATGGCTCTGAGTGAATTTACATATTTTTAAAGCCTTTATTTCATTTTCCGTACTCTCATAAATTTTATTATGACAGGAGAATATAATGAGTAGACTTGGAGCTTTAAGCAGTTCTATCAACACTTCTAAGTCATTGTAAAACTAAACATTTGCACATTTTTACAAAGTATAAAACTAGTAATCAATACAAAAGATACAATTGAGCAATCTCTGCACTTGGGCCTCAAAATACCTTACCTAAAGAGCCGAAACTATGGTTTCCTTATTGCGTTCTACGTACCTAGGTTTTGCGCCATTTTTCCACTTCTGCTTCTGCGTCAAAATCATCATGCCAGTTCTTCCCTCTACGGTTTCCATTCCCCGAACTTTCCGCTGTCAGTTTTAAAATAATCTAACTTCATGATTCGGTCCAGTAACAACGTATTATGTTCAATTTAATGTCATGCTTGGAGGGTCAATGAGACTTTTTGTAAGTAATGAGTGCCAATCTTAATTTATTTTCTAAATTTTTTGTGATTATGGCTCGTTGGTTTGATCACATGCCGAACATTGTGGATTTAAATTTCAACAAACAACTTAAGTTGCCGATGAGGCGATGGTAGCGTACCTTCTAGTACTCGGCTGGTTAGCTTCCAACGTCAAGCTCTAAATCTACCGCCTAGGACCTAAGGGAGTGTTCCGGCAGTCTCAGTTGAAAACCAAGTCCCTTTCCAGGCTAGGGTGTTTGCCATCTTTGATTGTAATATCACTAAACATCAGCCTGTTTTTTTCTATGTTAATTATTTAAGTATCTAGCTCCTAGTCTAGACTGACATTCAGGTTCATTGTCGGTTATAAAACAATATTATTTTGTTGGCAGCGCACAAAGTGAGCGAGCGATACGCGAAACACAAAAGTTGAATTTAAATAGCTTTATTTGAATGGTGTGTTGTTCTTTATTTATATTTATAAACATTTCACGATGCTTCAGGTCGAAATTTCGTTTTAAGTGCTAAACTTTGACTTTTGTACTTGATGAAAATTCTGAATGGCTTATTGTTAGAATAACTAAAATACTAATTTATTTTCCCGTATAAAAATTTTAATTATTTCTACAAAAGATAATTAGAATTATCACGTTTATTTCCGTGGGATACTCCTACCTGCGCGTACATTGTACTAAGCTTTATCTCATTGAAGAAAGCCATCGGATGTGGCCGAAACTACATATAGTCATAGTATCTGACATAATTAAATGTGAGTTGAGTAAGTAAAACTTAAATAAATCATTAGCGTTAAATTCTGTCAAAGAATTGGGAAGTTCATATTTATACCATAGTGCGAATTCAGGTGTACAAATATTAATAATAGAAATGTCCAATTAAAACTGACAACATGACCCTTGGGCCAATTAAACGCACTGCTCTAATGAAACAGCGAGTTTTCATAGTAAACAAAAAGTCTATGTATGCAATTTTTAGATTTTTTTGAGTTTTTAAAAATAGCTAGATTGATTTCATGAGCATGATGGAAGCATGACGGTACTGCTTCAGTTTTACCAAATTTAAATACATATGTTTAAGTTACTAACATAAAGTAATTTAATTTAGAAATTCATGTCAAAAGAAAGGTATACTTTAAATATTTTATAATTATTCACTGTCTCAAAGCCCTCATTTTAATTAATTGTTTGGATGAAAGCACCCAAAGTTTCGAGATGAAACTCATTCAGGCTTTAACGGCCACCTGCGGACTTTGTAAAGATATTCAACACTTTGTTGAAGGTAACACGAAGTTTACATTAGGTTATTACATTAGCATTTAGGCACGTGTTGTATGTGATAATGCTATATAATAGAGTAAACAAGCTAGTAACGAGATAGGAAAATGCTCATATCGTTTTTGTAATAAAAGTATTTCGGTTCGTATACGACGGTAATAAACAGTGTAGCTTTGCTACGAAATACGCCTGCTACGAAAGGCTACGTGTTGTAATGCTGTGGTTGGTTAAAGCCCTTTTTGGGTTACGTAGCAAAATAGAAAAATGTATAGTTTTGCCTTTTTGATTTTATCTAGATTTGTATATAAATACCGCTCTGTGCCTTTATTTATAGACTAACATTTTTCTGTTTTTATTTAAAGTCTTACACTAATAGGAAAAAACAATTTCAATATAATGACAATCTAAGACAATCTTAAATTTAAAAAAATATGTAGTTTAAATCGTTTACTTGTGTGTGTGTTATTTGTAGTTTTATTTGTTGTATTGTCTAGTGATTTTTAATACCAATAAGACGATCTATAGTCTTAAATTGTTTAATTTAATTTCTTGTACTACAAGAATGACATAATATACAATTATAAAAAAGAAATAATAAAAATATTAGACATTTATGATATGATATCTATAATAGCTATACTATTACTATTTTAAATGATAGTTATGACTATTTTTTTATAGGACTGTAAGTGTGATCATTGTACTCGAGGAAGTTTTTGATTTCATAGAAAACGCCTTCAGTTAACCACCTATAAAGTTTAACTTGAAGGGTGATGGGTTTGATCGTTTCGTTACTTGTAGTAATAAAGTCTTTGATTTTCATAGTCTTTTCTAATAGTAACAACATGACTATGGAGCTTTTTAAAAAGATACCAATGAACTGTCACTATCAACGGCAGACGCATAAACATATGCGTACCTATAGCACGCACCCAGATACGATAGGGGGTTGCGTTATGACGTCACGAGGGAGCGAGATGGGGCATATCGTAATGAGCGGGTGTGAAAAGGAGTAAATATAGGCCAAGCACCGACCCACCTTTAGAGATACAGTCAAAGCACGACTGGTACGAAAATACAGTATTGTAGCTTGTATCATTTTTTTTCCTACAAGTTCTTGTATTCTAAGTTTAATTTATAAACTTCAAAATTATAACAATTTTTTACATGTTTTAGTCTATATCGACTATATAATTTTTCACATCTAAATCTACTTGAAAAATGGCCTATTTTATTTGTTTAAGTAAGTAATAAAGCTAAGTGTTTATACATGCTCTGATTTATATTAGAAAAAAATTATGAAATATTTAAAAGTTGCAGTAGCTGTCAATTAGTAATCTGTATTTTTGTGTTACATACTTATTAACAATACCATCGTGCTCTAATAAAAGTAGTAGTAACTTTAAAAACAAGATACGATAAAGTTTTGAAACTAACACGAAAATTTTTATCTCACCATAGTATATCACTTTTCCACACTCGCGAACGATTTTCGGCACTATGTGAACACTAATTTGTACAAATGTACACTCAACAAAACACAAGTTTTGCTTGGTGGTAGATCTTAGCAGGGGATCGTCTAGGTAGCTACCACCGCAGCACCGGATATTCTGCGCCTAGTTATAGTGTGTAATTACCGTGTTCTAGTCTGCAGCTAGCAAAATTAAAAGGCAAAAAATTACAAATAAATTGAGACTAACCATCAGTCTCAAAGTAATGAACGGCAAAGCAGTAATGTCTTAGACTTTGCGTTGCTACTCAAAGTTTTGTATCGCTGCAATAGTCATGGGCATTCGTTATTTCTTACCATCAGGAGAGCGTATCGTTCATCTCGTCACTATTACAATAAAAATAAAGTTTTGGAAATGATTCAATGAGGCGGCATGATTTTTTCCGCCTCCGTTAAAACTTCTATACTTCGTTTTAAGAAGTTATATATTTTTATCGTTTATTTTTTATTTATTGCCATTTATTTTGCTTGAGATTATCAACTGGCTGGTACTGAGCTCACGGCACCTACGGCTGCTTGTAATAAGGTCGCATACAAACGGTGTGCAGCCTTCAAATTATGCTATTCACTATTTCTGTTATTAAGAGGAGATGTATTTCACGCTTTTCGAGACACTCAAGTGTGGAACGAAGTTGGTTAGGGTTCCTTATCCTATGCGTATCGCGAGACCATGTTGAAATAGATCAATATACCTACCAGTAGAAAGTTTGTCAGAATACGTTAATACTAGTACCTACGTGTAATTTTACATAAATAAATAAATATCGTAGGACATTACACACAGCGCCAACTGACCCCAAACTAAGTAAAAACTCGTATTATGGAAGTCAGATAACTGATAGGATACTTAATTGATTTTTTATCCTTTCATAATAAATGAAAAACAATGTTAAAAAAATCTAAACAAAGACATTTAACAGTAACAATCAAAAGAATCAAAATTGATTTAAAGTAAAAAAAAATGAATTATTGCAACCTTTTTTTTCGACGATACGCTCTCTTGATGGTAAGAGATAACGTCTGTTCATGACCATTGCATTGCATTGTCCATCATGGCACGATAGGTACTCAGAACATTGAGTAACAAATAAAGTCTAGGGTATCGCTGATTTATCATCGCTCATTACTTTTGAGACATTAGATAGTTAGTCTCAACAGCACAGTAATTTCGCTAGCTACAATACCCTTAAAAACCGGAATACAGTAATGTTTCACACTACTGCTTGGAGGTAGAATATCTGGTGCTGCGGTGGTACCTACCTAGACGACCTCCTGGTATAGAGATCTACCACCAAGTAGGACCTGAGCTAATATTAAAGTTAATATAAGAAAGAAAAGATAAAACCCTTTATCTTTGCTATTAGACTGATCTTCAATTTCATAACTCAACTTAACAGTATCAATAAGCCATTAATAATCCATATTGATCTTTTATTGACAGTCGTTTATTTTACGAGGGCTGTAGGTAGGATCAAGTATTGCGGTTAGGGCAAGTACTTAACCGGAATATCTTACGGTATCTTGTAATGGCAGTCAATAATAAATAAGCGCTTTCAGGTTTTCCTCAGTGCAACAAAAGATATAAGGTGATAATCGTTTCTTTTATGTGTCTTCAACTCAGTCATCCTTAATGTCAGTCATAAGATTTATATAAATTTATAGCCAAAACAGACGGTATCATTCACGGCTGTCATCGTCGTATGCCGTATTTGAATTACGTTCATATTGTATACGAAAATATTGTGGAAACAATTCGCACGTTTAGTCACTAAGCTCAATAAAAAAATATTCACAACACGTCATAAAGTATGCATTGTATATCTTTATACAAAATTTCGTTGAAAATATCTAAACAGCGCATTAGTATTCACAAAGCAGCGAAGAAAATTTCGTGCTCTTAATATACTTAAAAACAATCTAACATTTATTAGAATGTTAGAAATACGAGGTAATTTTATCCCTATAAGTTAGTCTTGTAACTCGAAGAGCCTCGTGTAACTTTCATTAAGTTCTTGTACACACAAGAAACTCTGTAACTTTGTTTGTAGGTGAATTGAACCGTGTTTATCTGCACAAATGTACAAGTTTTGTGTGTAAAGTGAGATTTTCTATATTTTTTTTCAACGATCTGAAATTTCCTGTCAGGACAGCTATTTAGGTAGATTATGGCAGCATCCATGTTATAGCAGGACAGTATCTTAGACTTATTTTGAATAAGTACTTAAAAACACGAACAGAGGGTAATGGAGCGGAAGGCTCCATTTTTGTGTTCCAACTGGCCCCGAATCGAAACTTAATCAGTAGCAAGTCTGGTTGTTTATAAATCAATCATTTGGTATTAATGCAAAAATTTCATAAATATCTTCGTTTTGTAACAGATTACGAGAGATTTATCCAACTAATGCGGCTTAGAGTTTATCTTATATTACGGTGCTTATCAGTTGCTATCTCACTTGTCTTAATTAGTTGGGCAACTGCAATAACTATCGAGCAACAATTTATTACTAAGGTAACTAAATATGCGTTTTCGGCCTAGGAGGTGTGTATATTGTAGCACTGGGCTGGCTAGCTACCACAATCAAGTTAAAAATCTGCCGCCGATCTGCCACATGTCCCGGCAAGCTCGCTTGAGAGTCAATTCCATTCCAGACAAGGTGTGCTCTACCATCTTCGACCACAACGTCACTTAATATCAGGTGATCTGTCGTCAAATGTCTACTCAATTAGAGGAGGAGATGGAGAATTATGAGTAAAAACTTTATTTTTGTAACCTCTAGTATATAATAATTTCTATCATGATTTGTTTTATAAAACGCCTGCTTACATTCACTGCAGTGGCATCACACAGCGCTGATAACTTTCCCATATTCGATGATGAGTCTCTTTAGCCATTTGATGTCGTAACAGTACCTACTCCTGAAACCGTACCATAGCAATATTACGTACGACCATTTGGCGACAGAATATCTAATACTGTAGTACCTGGAACACAATTTCAATAACGTGAAACACATCCGTTTTTAACCGACTCAAAAAAAGAAGAGGTTCTCAATTCGACTACATGACTTTTTAATGTATGTTACGCGATCATTTCGTCAATAAGGAATCGATTTTGATGATACTCTTTTTCTTGGTAGATCATACTTCAGAGGTAGTCCCATATAAATTTTATCGAAATAGATCGCTCGGTTTTTAAAAAATAAACAAAAATCTAAAAATTGTATACATCGATGATGTTTTCGTTTACTCCGAAAGCTCAAAGAGTCAGATTTTTTTAAATTGTAAATTTAAATATTATTTACATAAGCAGTTTTTTAATCTGATGATAAATGAGTAAATTTAGAATCACTCACTCGTTAAAAAATTGCAATTAAAGAATTATCGGTGAAATATTTTTTTTTATCTGTTTAGTAGTTTGGAAGTTTACCTTATACATCTATGTAGTCTATTATGATAATATTTATGAATAGTAATGTTACATAATAAAGTAAACAATACAAAAAAAAGTTGCGCTACAAAAATTTATCAAATGGAAACAGTATGTGCTAATGTGAAAGGTAACTAGATAAGTGATTATCCTTTTATGCCGATAAACTGATACGATCTTGATCATTATGAATGTTTAAATCTGCCTATCAGCATTGTTATCTACTATCTGATTTTATCAAAATATGCTGCCCCATATTACAAAACTTTTTTTGGTCTACACCTACTTGGTCAAGGTCAAAAATTTTAAACTTGACAACTAAAAACCTAACCCTGAACTATAAAATGTGTCTAAAATGTATGTTCTCGCTGAGTCAATCTCTTCTATAAATCGCAGTAGTCTGGTGTAAACGTAGGTACTTCTATTTACACTTCTACCCTAAAATAGGTCTGTCACATTTATCAAGTTAATGTATATTGTTTCAACCATACTAACATGTTTCAACCCACATTAGTTTCATAATTTCACTCTGTCTCCTAAATGATTGATTTGTATGACTGGTGTCGTTAGACCCCTTGCGTTCTCTTAAGTGTCACAGATTTGTCAAATTTGAGAAATATATACAAATATACGACAATAAGACTGAGGAAACTAGACCATTTCTTTTTTTCATGAAACCTGTTAAAAATTTTCACGCCGTCTAAGAACTTAATAAGCCTTTCCCCATTACCATAGTAAGAACATTCCGTGTTGACGTGTTCCACCTTCGGCTGCATTATTGGTTTCTATCAGGTTACTTGGCCGTCAATCGGAGATTCTATGGGATTACGCCGAACGGTAGCAAAGGAGCTCATTGTACTCATAATTATGAACATCTTTTTACTATGGGAGTAATAAAAAAAAAACGAACTACTAAAAAGCTATCTGTTCAATAATGTAATTTGCATTTGACAAAATATGCATAGCTATAGAACACGCGATTTGAGAGTTGGTCTAATAGTAAAAGTTCTTCAATTATGAACATAATTGGTCCCTTTCATGACAGTACTACAAAGAAACAACTAGGTTATTAACTGCCGACTTACCAGCCTCTCCAACGAAATAAGCCAGCAAAGACGGATTCTGTCTTAATTTAAGAGAAGGATATCTTGTTTTATATTTTAAGTGGGAATCTTATCCCGGACCCGAAATTGAATTTGTTCGTGCTAGCTAGAAATAATATTCACAGTAAGGACAACAATTTCCTAAGTAATGCACGAATATGCACAATAAAGAAAAATAATAAATCTAAGTGTAATAGTTGGAACGTAAATATTAAAATATGAAAAGTTTAAGGAAATAAATTAATTTTTATATTGTAACACGAAACACATAAACAAACAAACTGGTATAACCAGATAAACCAGCGCTGGTCTTTCGGTGAGCCCTTGTATAGCAAAATACAGATAAAAAATTGGAAACGATTTACCAACATCAATACATCACAAAATCAAACGTAATAAATAAAACAGCGTTTAAGTATTCTATCAGTTAACTGACTTTCATTTTTTTTTTTATTTATAATTATACGCTCCACAGACACTGACTTTTGTCAACTTTAGTTACATTTTTTTTTTTTTAATAATTTTACATTACAAAAAGAGGAAAGTTAAGTTAGTAATCTTAATCTAAGGTTAATCTAAGGTTAAAGTAGGTGACTTTCATATTACAAGCTTTGCTTAGTTTGGGGTCAGATGGCGCTGTGTGTGTGTCCTACGATGTTTATTATTTAAAACATAACAAATGTCTTCTCCCAAAATATCCCTCTACAAATCAATGTACAAAAACAACAGGCTTACGCTCATTGCCTGAAATGTGTGAGTCGCCTTATATTCTTACTAAACATCCTGATGTTATCATTTACTGACTCTTCTTTTTGTTGTATAAGTTATTACAACAATAGAATTTAAATTGGCTAAAGATTGTAGAAATATAACGCCTCGTGAAAAAACACAGATTTATTTAGTGATATCTGATATGTAGTAGTTGGCTTCTTAGACTCGTATTCTCTTTTATTTTTGAACTAAAAAGAATCAATCATAAATTAATTATAAATAATCTTTTTTATTTAGACCCCAGCTTATCAATTATTTTTCAAATAGTTTCTCTACTGATAACAGGCTAGGCGTTTGACCACCGCTCATCTGATGTTAGGTGACCGAGTGGTCGAAGATAGAAAACACGCCTAGCTTATAATGGAAACTGGCTCTCAAGTAAGTGTGCCAGAATACACCGTTAGGTGCTTGGTAGCAGATGTTTTTGAGTTTCTATAAAAAATAAATACATTGTCAAGACATACCATTAATATTTCGGGTTTTGTTTTGTTTCAGGTAACTTAAAAACAGCATCAGATTTAAATCTTGAAGAAGTGAAGAAACAACCTTTAAAACTATAACTTATTCGTATAATTGTTGAAGCAATTTGGTTTTTCTTTCGACAATCAAGACAAAACTCTTTGGTAAGTAGATATGTAATGTGAATGTATGTTTGTTTGCTAACGCTAAGTTTAGTATACTGACATAGACCTCTCTCTAGGTAAGTAATATCCCCATCATTGTCATACACGTATTAGGTAAACTAGACATGAGAAACATATTAGACGGCACTCGATAATTAGGCACGATCCAGCGAAGCGCAATGCTGCGCATCGATAATCTTGAAATGCTATATTGGCAATGAGTTCATAAACCTCCATTTCAACAAAAATATGTGTGACAAAAAAAAACAAATAAAAAAACTCGCATTTATTTTAATAGTAATTGCCGAAGCGCTTCTTTCCGATTCTGCATGAAAATTACGCATTATAAAATGAAATAGTAGTATGTAAATTATGTTAAACAAATATACCAATTACAAAATTAATCTAAAAGATATACTTGTTTTATTATAACATTTTACTTGGTGGTAGATCTTCTTAGAATGATGTCGTCTAGGTACGTACCACCGCAGTACCAGTTATTCTGCTGTTAAGCAGTAGTGTGTAAACATAACTGGGTTCCGGTTTGAAGGATACTGCAGCTAGCGAAATTACTGGGCTGTTGAGACTAACCATCGCAAGTGTCAAAGTAATGAGCGCCAAAGCAGTGATGCCTAGACTTTGTTTTGTTACTGAAAGTTCTGTGTATCGCTGCAATTATCATGGACAGGCAGTATCTCTTACCATCAGGAGAGCGTCTCGTTCGTCTCATTACTTTTTACATTTAAAAAAACATTTTTTTGTGTTTAATTATTATTTTTTAATTAAAACGGCGTCTTTGTAACATGCGTTTTTATTAAATAACTTACATAAAGCCTCTCTTCATATTTCCGTTTCATTGTTCCAAAAACCTGCTAAAAGAATACCACATTTTATTGTTCCCGTCTTTTAACGTTGAAAAGCTTGTTTGTGCATATTTTAAAAGAGGAAATTGCTTTGCCCTGGAGTAGGGAAGATCTGGACACTCCAAACTGATCTTTATTATAATGACACGCCTTTTTGTAGCGGAAATAAATGATTTTACCTTTTCCATATATATTTATTTGAAAGCGACAAACGAAAATTCTTATTGTTTTAGCTATTTAACCAAGACTCATTAAGACTTAATATGTGCCGGTTTGTTTTTTTGTTTTGTTTCTTTATAGTTCATAAATTTAGAGTGATACCACTTGCAGTTTTATAGATGGATCCACGATAGCAAAGCATTAATATACTTGGTGGTAGATCTCCTTAGCAGTTGTTCGTCTAGGTAGGTACCTACTGCCAAGCAGTAGTGTATAAACATTACTGTGTAAAGGTTTAAAGGGTACTACAGCTAGCGAAGTTACTGGACTAACCATCTAATGTCTTGAAGTAATGAGCGCCAAATCAGCGATGCCCTGGACTATGTATTATTACTCAAATGTATCCCTGCAATGGTCTTAGACAGGCGTTATCCCTTACCATCCAGAGAACATCTAGTTCTTCTCATTACGTTTAAAAAATATATATATATACCAAAATGCTTATGTTTTTAGTTTTCAGCTGGCCTGCTACCTAGCTCCTAGTGTGTTCCGGTAGTCTCAGTAGAGAGTCAGTTCCCATTCTAGGCTAGGTGTGTTATTGTTTTACGACGATATCATCGTTTAATTTCAGGTGAGTTGTGAATGACCACACCTGTTAACCGTTAAGAAGTGGAACAAAAAAGATCTCAAAGTGATGAAATCTTCAAGATTCTCGTAACTGTGATGTTGGACCACCTTTTAATCTTTTATCACTGAAGATATTATTATAACTTCCTTAATAACAATTTAAGTATCCGTTACTGGGAACAAATTTCTTTTCTCTGAATTAAAGATAAGATATTATACTTATTTGCCGAAGAATATAAGGAAAACTCTTTGTTTAGCGAAAATTCGCTTCTTGTTGTCCATAAATATGCCATGACTTATAACCGGCTAACATTGTACCTTTCAACATTAATCCATCCGTGGCTCGATGCTATAAATACTCGGAGTTGATTAAACCGTTCATATATGTTGTATATTGAATGCGTGTACCGTCTCTCCAGTTACAATAATTTTGATAAATTTTTACTAAAAATACTTTACAACTTACTAACAATTGCTTAACATAAATAAATGTCACAGGACATTACACACAGCGCCATCTGACTCCAAACTAAGCAAAGCTTGTGCTATGGAAGTCAGATAACTGTTAGAATACTTAAATACTTTTTTTTGTAAATACATACAGTACCAGAACAAACATTTGTTTACCACAAAGTTACTTTACAAAACAACTACTACAGTTACTTTTTTTTTTTCTTTGGTTTTGGCGTCGCGTTTTAGCATTTGCCAGTGTCAAGTAATTATATATTTTCAAGTTTCAAAAGTTAAATAAGTGCCATCGTAGCTAGTTTTAGTCAAAGTCGTCTTTGTTAAGTCCAGTTCGTGTCAGTTAATTCCAGTCATGCTTTAGTAAAGTAGTGGCAACTTTACTACAAAGCTTCGATGGAGTTTTGGAAGCAACACGAAAACTCATGTTTCACCACATTATATCATTTTCCCACACTCGCGCTTGTAATTCGGCACTTTATGAATAAAACACCACCATTTTTATGCATAAACACTCGACAAAACACTAGTTTTGGAAAAAAATACAACGGAGCGACACGACTCTTCCCGCGTTCCCGCCAAAACTCTACAGTTACTTTACTTTAGTTACTTACTTTTAAAATTTGACATTTTGATTTACTTTTTGTTATTCATATTTTTTGACTTTTTAAATTGTGACATTTTTATTCGTTGAATTTATTTTATCTTTGTGTTTTTTATTTTCTAATTATTGATTATGAATTGTTTTTAAATGAATTGTATTTTTATGTGTTTTTTGTAATTTCAAATTGTATGTATGGACTTGTCCTGAAATAAAAATTTATTATTATAAAACAATAGTAGACTATTTTTTTGTTGTTTTTTATTAGTGTTAGTGTATTATTGTTACTTAGCTAAAATAAGCTCATTGTACTCATTTTTACAAAACATTTTCAGCAATCAACCAAGTACCAATCCTTAAATCATAACCCCGTATATTACATATCATAGAGCTCATGTCTAAAAATAGAAGGGAGCGAAACATTTATTTTTTCACACACGACACTACAACAACAACACATAATTATATATTATGTAATTAATAACAAATAACAAGGAAAATTTAAAACATCGCTGTAGTTTCACTTGCAACAATAAAGGTTAGTTCGCGGCAATAGTGCTGCCGATGTCTCAGCAGCGCTGGTTTTCAGAACTAAACTTATGAGACTCTCGGGACTACAGGAAATTAACCAGAAAACAGAATAAAATCTATAAATATACATATTATGCTGTGTTTTAGTCTCGCAAAACCATTAATAGCGCGACCGAATTGATTTTTTTGTTTTATTCTCCGAAATACTGAGTGGTGTAGGAAAAAGAAAATACGGAAAACAAAGGAACAGCCGAAAATTCGAAACTGTAAATGGAATGGAATCATATGGAAATTCAAGGTCTAATTACTTCCAATAAATGGCGTTCATAGTGGACTTATCCTTGACAGACGTGTTATGAAAATCTTTACGGAAATCTTTTTTTTTCGTTTAAAATCAACTTTACGTGTTACGAAGTACAACAAAATGAAGAAAATATAGATATATTTATAATACGGAACAGCATACGTGTGATGAAATGTGTATTCATATTATATATATAAGTATAAAGATCAATAAATATAAATATTGGAGAACATTACACATAGATAATGCACAATATGTTATTAATGTTTACCGAATTCTTAGATATCAATGATATTGTGAGCAAACAGGAAATTGTACGCCTAGCCGCGGGGCAGAAACATGTTGTATAATTTGAGCTGCCGATGAAAGAAAACATTGTGTAGAAATCATGGCATGTATCTAAGTATCACTCTCAGATTGAAAATCTGCCCCTAAGCACCTGAAGTTGAGTTCCATTCTTAGCTAAGTAGGTGTGTTTGCTATCTTCGTCACTTAACAACGGTGAGCTGTGAGGTGTAGGTACTAATAGTATTTTAAGTTAAGTTCATTTTAAAAATAAGAATTACAAATTATAAATCACAATTAAAATTTAAAAATAATAGTACATAATTACTCAACATATCAAACGTCGCACAATGCACGAATGTGCCATAGCCGAAGAAAAAAAAAATCAAACGTCAAAAGTATAATATTTTCAGGGTTTTTGGCAACACGGGAAGAGTCGTGTCGCTCTGTTGTATTTTTTTCCAAAACTAGTGTTTTGTCGAGTGTTTATGCATGAAAATGGTGGTGTTTTATTCATAAAGTGCCAAATTACAAGCGCGAGTGTGGGAAAATTATATAATGTGGTGAAACATGACTTTTCGTGTTACTTCCAGAACTCCATCGAAGCTATAGGTATAGTAAAGTTGCCACTACTTTACTAAAGCATGACTGGAATTAACTGACACGAACTGGACTTGACTAAGACGACTTTGACGATAACTATAGCTAAGATACAGCAGAAATAACACTTAAGACAAGGCAGTATGGCTTTATAGCTTTAGCCTGCCCGAAGGGGCAAATTAAAAAAAAATATATATATAATATTTTAAAAAGAAAAACACAATTATGACGGATTCAAATATTGCCTTGTGCATTAAAGAGCCTTCTATTAGTAGGATAGTCTGAGACTTTGTAGAAGCAGTGATCTAGCAGGTATTCAATTTTCGTTTGAGCTTATAGCATGGTAGTTCCTTTATGTTTTTAATTTGTTAAAACAAATTATTGGCATACAGTATGCGTTTCGCTGACTAAACTCTAGCCTGACTTTTTTAGGGAATATCAGTTTGTCATGTTAATTAGATTTAGTTATGAAAAATTAACCTGACACAGAATGGACAAAACTATTTACAAGAGAAAAGAAACATGGACGCGCTACACGTTTACTAGGCACGCTGTAAATGTGAGTCGTGGGTTAGGTACATATTCGTGAAAGTAATGCAGATATTAATATAGAGCTAACGAGGGTCTCGGCCCTCTAAGTTAACCCGAAAATGTTTACTCAGTGTATATAACAAAGCTCACTAAAGTCAATTTAATATTTGATTGAATTGCTTGGAGAATTTCCTGTCCTTGAACTCTAGACCTTTCGGAAAAATGTTATAATTATTCGCGAAATAACCCTTGAATTATGAGCGTCCCTTAATTTAAACAGAAAAATTTGTGTTAAGTGCTCTTTGTAAATGTATGTTGAACAATTCCGCTTTGACCTCACTGACGAAGCGGTCTGTTATAAAGCTGTACATTTCATAATGTGTTTTAAATCTACGTGACAAAATGCATTTGATGTCGCTCTCATGGAATAATTTCCAAGAAATAAAGAATCATATTATAATCTTATTTTTATATTTAAACTTGTTTTTTGATTATCCTAGAAAAATAAATCTTTGACTCTGTAGAAACATAGTCTACTATATCTCGAAACTGTTAAATTCTTAACTAACAAAGATTCAGTGTTAGTTCTGGTTTAATCACATCACACAACATCATCATCATCATCAGCCTATCGAAGTCCACTGCTGGACATAGGCCTCTCCCAAGACACGCCACTCAACCCGATCTTCGGTTTTTCGCTTCCATCCACCGCCAGCTATCCTACGTATATAGTCACTCCATCGAGTCTCAGGGCGTCCTACGCTACGTTTGCCAATTCGCGGTCTCCACTCTAGAACACGTCTACCCCAGCGGTTATCGGCTCTGCGACAGATATGTCCAGCCCATTGCCACTTCAGCTTGCTAATACGCTGAGCTATGTCTATGTCTAGTTTAATCATCTTATCACATGGCTACAGAAAAAAATAAACTACTTGACTATACACACCTTTTGTTAAGCAATCAGTACCTACATTTAAAAAAAAAAATCTAGCGCCCTTAATTTTTTTTTAACCTACGCTTGAGGATTTACTAATTATAGTTTAGAATTTATTTATGGCTTCAAGTATCTTATTACAGTTAACAAACATTTAAACAACATAATTACATTATTTTAATCCACTTATTTTAATAATTTTTTTTATTGACTTGTAACTTATGTTATCAATAAAATACTATGACTATAACTATAACAAGAATGTATCAATACCACGTTAGTTTCCATAGAAAAATGGCCATGATCTCTGTTTTTCATTAGTTTATTTGCATCTTAATACATTTCTTATAAAATAAACTTTTTTTCTTATTTTTTTTATTGTACGCTCCACATACTGGGGTCCGTGACCTTTGTCAACTTTAGTTACATATTTTTTTTACAATTTTACATTACAAAAAGAGGAAAGGTACGTTAAAATAAACTTTGGTACTTCAGGTCATTCTAGAGCTGGTTAATATTGAAAAAATAAAAGATCAGCAAGCTTTTGTAATCAATGTTGTTAGCAATACAGGAAATGGATAAATAATTTAAATCCAAGTTACAAGGTAGAGTAATCCTCTGCAAATCGCTATAATTCTTATTTACGACAGTGTTTTTTTGATAATTGTGCTATTTAAACCAACGTTTACACTGTTGGTGAAAATATATCAGTCACGTAAATTTGTTTATTTGATATTTGTCATTTAAACGATTGAGTGAAGATTCCTAGAAAATGTGCCTTGTTTTTAAAACATAACCACTTTTCTTCGATAATTTACTTTACATTTTCTTTTCTCTCTTTACTTTTTTTTTCTTTATGCTTTATGTCATAAATAAAGTGTTGTCTATTGTCAATTTAGCACATGCATAAGCAGTTTATAAATGAATACTGGCCTTGAATGTTCTTTTCCGTATTCATAATAACCGGTAAAAAACTATTAATAAATAATTCTCAATATTTCTCAAATTCAAATTACTATAACCGTAATTTTTTAAAGGTTGGCAAGCCTGGTGTTTTACTACAGCTCACAGATGTGGTCGACTATGGTAAACACACCTTGCCTGGAATGAAATTGGCTCATCATTGGCTCTCATTGGCTTCGCGGCAAATTTCATCTTGAGGGTGGTAACGAACCAGCCGAGTACTAGAAAGTACCTACCATCACAATGTTTTCTTTCACTGGTAGCGCAAGCTCATTGTTGAGATTTCAGCTAATGCTTTTTACCGCAGTAACTACGATCATTGCTACAAAATAAATATGGATGATGATTGGAGAAAAGTAGCTATGAAATCGTTATTGTTTGCACCTAGCGCTTTTAGGAGTTTGCACGACATAAACAGCAAGGGTAATTTTTAATGTTTTTTTTTCTTTAAATTTTAACACGAGCTGAATCTGAAGTGATTGGTTCGTATGTAACTAGCTTTATTTAACTGTCTGCTGTGATTATACTGTTATCATCGACGTGCCCAGATATCAACCACGCCACGTAGCTGTCGCAGGTCACGTCATTATCCCTTGATAATTTTGGATTAATTGAATTCCTGATTTATCAATGAACGTATGCATTACACCTCAGTTTGTACGGCGAATTGTAAGAAGTTTGTAAGAACTTGTGCCTCCAGTAATTTTTTTTAATTAAAACTTAAATCCATAACAAATTTACATTTTACCATTCTACATATATCTAAGACTACATCTGTTAGAAATGTTAGATCACATAAAAACTGCAATAACATTAAAATTCTACGGCAGTAGAGTGTGAATAGTTTCTCATAAAAAAAAGTATATTGTTTTAGGCAATAAAGTTGTCTCTTTTTGACAAATTTAGTCATATTTACTTGTAGATATGTGTCTAAAGTAAAGTATTTTTTTATATATATTTATTGTCGTTAGTTTATGTATATACAAGTATGTTTGTCTCGATAAAGTTTTATTTTATTCTATTATTAACTAAATTGTTTTAGTAAATAAGCTTAAAGATATATTTCAAGCTTTAAAACAACAGCCGTAAAAGCAAAGGCGTGGTTTTATGTCATCTTACGAGCAACTAGAATAAGCTGCGTTAACTTTACGTTCGTTGCTGATTGGAAAACTGCTTCAGTACATAAACAGATTACGAGACATTTTAAAACTGTTCACCATGCGGCATGAATGCATACTCATTATAAATTGAACACCTATGTAAAAATGCACTACTCACTTTTCATAGCCGCATTATCGCGGCTCAGAATTTTCAATAATTTCGTTTCGTAACCGAGCTCGTACTTTAACTCGCTGCATATTTTATGAACACCCGTTTACTCGGAATATTTGATGGGAGCGCTGCTTTACGAACAACGAAGAGAGGGTAAACCTACATACCTATATAGTGAATAGTTCTGTCTGAACTGTCCATTCTTGTCTCGGTTTTGGCAGCAGTAGGGTATTGGTTCTTAGAATTAATTATGAATTCAGATCGTTGATATTATCAATAACAGAACAGGTAATAGGGAGAAATACTGCTTTTTTAAACTAAATAATGTAATTAATAAAATAAGTAAATATCGTAGGACATTCCACACAGCGCCATCTGACCCCAAAGTAGGCAAAGCTTGTACTATGGAAATTTGCTTATACCACAAAATATTTATCCTGGGTGGGAATTGAACCCACGCCCTTCAGCTCTTGGAGCAGACATACTACCAAAGAACCAACAGGGATGATTTTCTTTACTACTTCCTTATTTTCGCTACCATACATACAAGTTATGTTTGCAGCCCACGTATCGGTTTAATACCATACCAGCTACGTTATAAATAATTAACAAAGGGAAACAGTGCGTAACAAGGTCGGAGGCATTAGATGTCTATGTAAAAATAGCATGAAACGCGGAGACGCCATGCTTACCGTTCATCATCGGCTAATTATGTTGTGTGCATCTAAACAAACCTTACTCCGCACGCCATAACCCCATTATCAAATTAATACGCTTGTAATGCGAGACGGCACTGGCCTCTGGCTGAACCGATATATGAACTGAGTCCTTAAATTCGGCTGGTAGAATTTTATTTGATATATTTTACATATATTTTTATAAAAAAACTGTTCATAGGCATACAATCTACTAGAACTTCCTAACAACCGTAACTAAACAAGTTTGTAGATTTTATCGTGACGAAATTTTTAATACATGTGTAGAGTTAGTAATTTAAATATCATGAAATTAAATTTTCTATGAATACAGATATTATATACCTACAATGTGGATAGAATGCTGGTAAGGTTTCCACGCTGGATGGCAATGCTAAGCTTATGACCAAAGTCAAGCCAGCACCTCACCTGAGCCTCTTCTAAACGTTTGGGCAGGTCCCTAAATACATAGATCGTGAGCGGCCGGCAAATAAAAAGTCTAAATTTAATTATTAATTTATAATCATACAGTCAAACTTCCAAATTTACCTACAAACACTTGTCATTGATGCGTCCCAGCAAACAATGAGGACATATTTATTTGTTACCAGCTGAGTAAAACGTATTCATTATAATCAGTTATTTACACCGATTTTCTCATGCGTAATTTAATTTATGATTGTAGTCCAAAATCAACACTTTCGTGAATAAAGTAAATCTTTGAAATCTAAGTTAAGTCCACCAGTCTTCAAGCATGAATTACTAATCAAATTTTAATAAATAGGTTTACGTTCCGAGGTAGTTATAAATTTATCTGCCTCCCTGCTTCTAAAGTATTATGGGATGTTAACAAAATCAACGTTTAAAAGGTAAACCACGTCAAATTCAAAGAGTTTGCAGACAGCTTTGGCTTTTTGGCCTTTCGGTACTGTTTATATTGCGGCCCAATTAAACAGCTGTTAACCCATTTATGTTGAATTTTTAATTAAACGAAGCATTTCTTAATTGATTAAAAACGACGCATGGTTTACTAATGGACATAAATAGAAAAAGAACTGATGATTACCTCTTTCTATTCACCCTATCCCAATTAACATTTATTAATTGCAGGTTTATAGATAGGTGGCTTTATTAATTAGGTACATTTTTTATAAACTTAGAGTCTAAATAAAATTGAAGATCTTAATTTTTAATATTTGTATAAGGATCTGCAATAGTCATAGACATAATCACAATAACTTGAAAACAGTACTTACCTCATATACGTTTTGACATTATGTGTGATACTTTTAATCGACTTATACAGTAATCAGATATAATAAACACACAAGAATTGACCTAAAATAAAATAACTTAAAATAATAACTACTCTAAAAGACCGCTATCAATGGGAATGGTTCCCAAAACGCTGGCCCCATTGCCGCGTTGTATGGCAATACTCAAACGCTGGGCAAAATAAAGGCCAGCGTTTTGTTCACGTGTGGCGTCGACCAAACGAGATGACAATTCTTTAAACATTTTTTTTGCTCCCGGCCCCCACGGTCCCATAGTTTCAACCCCAAAAGGCTCAAATATGTATCCACTGTCCAGGGTGCTATATTTGCGCCTTTTGAGGTCTTCTGCAAATTCCGCCGCTGCGCCAGCCCTAATCTGAGTTCTTGGAAGATGAGACGGCGCAAATGTGTCAACGCAAGTGGCGTCCCATACCAACGGCCGACCCATCTTCCAGGGAATCAAAGTCATTCCGTCAGGTCTCTTACCATCATCTCTTATAAGGCCGCTCGGCTCTAAGATGGCTGCGCAATTGGCGGTGGTAAGAGCCCGGCGGATAATGTCATTAAGACTGGCGTGCCGCGGAATCCTGCCCGAGCTTCTTGTGCAGGAAAGACCGTGGTGACCGAGCTGGTCGACAGCCACGCCACATTGGCAGCGGTGTGGAGCGCCGCACGGTGTGCCCAATCGAAGGGAAGCTGCAATTCGAAATGTGGATGAATCCAAAAGAGTACCGATAATTGTATAAGGTGTGTTTTACCCATTCTATTCATTTTATGGTATTTAAGATATCTTCGTAGAATATTCGTTTAAGATTTTTTATTGTCAGATTACGATAAAGGATACGTTTTATCCCTGAGTAATGTTCCATAAGACATATCTATACAAAATTTCATGTGAATACGTTCAGTAGTTCGGTTGTTAATAATTCGAAATTTGGAACACAATATTAGGTAATATCTGAGGGTAATATTGTGTTCCAAATTTCGAATAAAATTGGATTGAGTTTTCAAACATATTGTGTCAAAATCAAATGTAATTTTAACCAAAAGCACTAAAGAGTATTGATATCTACTTCGATGCCCCCAAAATAACTTTATACCCCTTTTTAACCCCATTAGGCGATGAGTTTTAATAAATTAGAAAACACATCTTCCAGCAATTCTGTTAACGAATGTTTATGCAAAATTTGAAGTAGATTGGACCAAGGAATCACGTTGTCCCATACAATCTTTGCCCCCGTTTTTCACCCCCTTAGGGGTAGGATTTCGGAAAATCCTTTCTTATCGGATGCATGCGTCACACAAAGAACACACCCTCAAAATTTCAGGTCTCTACGATCAGCGGCTTACGTACTACAAGGTGGTGTTTCCGTGTATAATTATTCATCATTAATTTAGTTTCAAAAGGTACACAAGCCACAGTCTGTTAACAAAACTTTAAAGCAAAAATAGCGCAGCTATCAGTCGGTTCAAAGAGCAGGCGAGCGGACCCCGTCCTCTGTTTATCTTGAAACCTAATTCAACAACCACTCCAGTGCAAAAACTCCGAGTTGACCCGGCTTCCATTCCTTGATTAAACGAACCACTTGGAACTCCAACTGATTGGTGGCGTAATGAAATCGATAGTTGAGTTACAAAGTAGCTTATTTATTAGAGACAGAATCTGGAGCTGCGGTAGAGAACTGATAATCCTGATTACACTACTCCGAGACTTTTCTTCCTGCTTATACTTCTTTAAGACGTTATCATATCTTTAAAACTACATTGCTTATTGTTTATAAGCCACCACACTCACCTAGTGAGGGTTAGCAGATTCCCTTGCATACATCATTGCTTAGAATCAGAATCAGAATCATTTATTGGCCATAAATAACAACGATTGTTACAGGCAAGTCAATATAACAATAAAAACGTCTTAAAATGAATTTCAGCTAAGTTAACAAACTAAGTTTTTCACTTTAGGAAATTGAAATTTGAGAGCTAATTGAGCTTCTGTTCTCCAGACATATTATGTAGGTTTCAAGAAGCTTGGGGGTAAAAGAGAAAAGAATTAAGCCCCAGGGTGAATAGTGTTTGTCTATGTAATAGTAATGGAAAAAGGACTCTTTTCTAATACTAAAAGGTCAAACACCTTTCCAATGCAGTGGTAACTGAACTTTGAGTAACAAAACAAATGTCAGGTCGTCGCTGTTTTGCCGCTTTTTGCTTTGAGACATTTCCATTCGACAGATAACATTATTCAATAACCATATTGCTAGTTACAGTTTATTGCTAGTTCAAAACAGGCTTGCGTTTGACCGCCATCTCGCAAAGAATCGATCTACGGTGGAGCACGCTTATCTAGAAGAAACCGATACTTTCGCGACTTGAAGGCACACAGATTGTATTCATCCGGGAACACCCACACAGGCAGCAAATTCCATTGTTTAGTGGTTCTTACAATGAAGGTGGAATCGAACCGTTTAGTCCTTCAAACTTAAACAGTATCATTCATGATCATATATTAGCTCAGCGGCAAAATATATAATGCTTGTACAATGTACATATACATAATAAATTATCCTAAGTTGAGGCCGATTTGTGACATAAAGATATTTTTTTTAATACTGGTTTTTATGTATTTATATTATCTTTTTGCCACAAACAAACTATTGTCTATTTTTGCTGATAATAAAGATACTATTTACCCCAAGAAATATATTTACTATAAAAATGCTTATTACTATTCTTTGCTAGCTAAATACGCTGACGTGCAAGTCCACTAATTGGAACATCTATACGGTCTCTTTCGAGGTTGTCATGTCTAAGTCTTTTGTAGTATGACATTTCGAAGCCAGTAGGTAATGAAATGTAATATGCATTGTATAATAGCCAAATTATTGAAAAACACATCTTAAAAAATTCATGAAAGTCGATGAACCACAAAGTCGGCGGGCCATTAAAAACGCTTTCGGGCTTTCAATTAGAGATAATTTTGCCATTCACGCCTTGGCGGGCGGTTTAACGACTTCTCGGTATAATTTTATTTAATGACTGCCGCTCATAACCATCACCAATATTGATTTTTATCTTGTTTTTAGTCAGTTTTTTTATTTAATTCTTTATTGCACACTTACAACTATAATATGTACAATAGGAGGATTTAATGCTCTCTACGAGTCATCCCTATAGTAATTGTGGACGCGCATCAAAAAGTATGTAAAAAACACAAAAACTAATATGTATGTATACATACAGCAAACAAATAAATATGTTACTACATAAATATTTCAAAAATTACCTTATAAATTATATAAATAAGTACACGTTATTGAAAATTGAAAATGTAAAATTTAACAAGCACATTTTTTACAAAAAACGACTTCATTCCACTAAGCCCAAACACGGCTAGGTAACATTGTTTTATTACAGTTTCGATGCCTACTTTGTTTTCAACGTCATCTGATGATGAAGCTTGAAGGTGGATGTTCACAAGAACAATTCTTTTTTGTATATGTATTTTCTTACAATTTTTTTAAGCATACGACACATAGTATTTATGAAATATATGCTTCCAGTTATATTGGTTTCAAAATCAAACTACTGAACTGAAGAAAATAGATACATATATTAAACACTTTCTTGATCAAATCAATTCGGTGTGGATAAAACGGTGCATGATTTGTCACCTCGTAAAATCAACTAACTACGGAAACAAACAAAAAATTACACAAACAAAAATCACGAAAATGAATGGCAAAATAATAGAATGACAAGTACAGCTTGTCTATATTTAGAAGTTGCCTAAAAATAGAATTATGATACAGAAATTCATTGAATCTAGTATCATCAATCTTCTCTACGCCAGACAGCAATGAAAAAGACTTTTCACTGGAGATAATCCGACAATTTCAGACGAAATAGACACATCCTTATGGTGGATATTCCATTCAAACTCACTAAACGTTTTCAAATCGCCTTGCTTACAAAAGCCACGTAAGTGTGAAATTCTTTACGTAAATCCATTTTTCTTTTTGAAAATTCCCGATTTTTGAATGAAATTGAATTCTTCATTGCATTGAGTTTTTTTTTCTTTTTATATGACTACCCAAAAAAGTAGTATAATGTTTTCAGGGTTCATGTATGTATCCATATACATACATAGTAAAGTGACTACTACTTTACTAAAGCATCAACTATACTATAACCATATAAAGGACTTGACTGTGGCTAACTTACTCTGTGTGACAAGACACACTTATAATAACGCTGGAATATAAATACACAAATAAAATAACACAGGCAAAATGCAACTAAGTGCGATGCCAAAAAAAAAACAAATAGACAATATTATAATTGTGCGAAACACGAAACATTGGCTCATATTCCCTGTGTGGGTGTGCAAATAAGCTTGTGAGTTGTGGTAATAACCCTATTCGTCATAATGCTAATTAAAACCCTCGAAGACCTCAGTCAAACATCTGGTAGTAAAATGGAGCAGTATTACATAATATCTTATCATGTCGGAGCATCACCGCAGAAGTTTGCTTATCTCCATACATTACAAGGCGTTGGCTCGCAGGACCATACTCAGAACGGAGTTATAGTTGAATCGTGGCTTGTTTTTACGTGACTACGTCAAAGCCAAAAACAAGGGTTTCATTTTTATGTATGTTTTTTCTTCCAGAAAACACAACTTAGCCGATTTTGATGAATGAGATATCAAGCAATCTGTTATTATAGTCCGGGTTACATACATAGGTTATTTATTTTTTTTTTTTATTTAATCGTAATTTCTTTTTCGCAGTATTTTACTCTTTGTATTGGTTATTAAATCACTAACTTTGCTTTGAACACTTGTAAATTGAATTTCAAGCTAATTTGGGAAGACACGAGGCTTTCTTAGGTTCTCTTATGCTATACATTTAATCTTGACCCAGTTCGGGTAAAATACATGTCGCCTATCATATCAGTCCTAAATTCGACCCTGTTATTCCGCAAAGAAAATTACTTTACTTGCCGCCGGGCCGACAGCCTCGTAATACTTGTATTAATGTTTGTTTCTGTCTCGCTTCTCTGCCTTGGCGGACGCATATTTTGAGGATACGTGACGTGGGATGTGCTACCCACAGATTAAAATATAGTAGTACAGATATAATGTTGCGTTGAAAATAGGTGAAGTTTTTCTAGCCCTACAATTTTCACTTGTCGTACTTTTCCTTGCTTGCTTCTGGAGATTTTAAAGTATCCACACCAAGCACAGCTTCACAAAGCTTTACGTTTTAAATGTGTTAAGCGTTTAGTTCTTGATTTGTGCAAACAATTTTAGAGCATTTTCAGCATCGCACTGTCACTTTCTCATGAACCTGTGTTTTCGGACGCAGATTCGTTAGAGTGAGTTCACAGATTTGTGACAAGGACATAGAGAGAGGATATAGATACGATTAAGAAAACGGACAAATTTATATTTTTTATGTGATATTGTAATAAGAAGAACGAGACGTTCTTCCGATGGTAAGAGATAACACATGTCCATGACCGTTGTAGCGATACATAGAACTTTGACTAGGAAAAACAAAGTCAAAGTCAGCGCTGCTTTGGCGCTGATTACTTTGAAACTTTCGAAGGGTAGTCTCAACAGACCTGTAGTTTCGTTAGAAGCTTCAAACCGTAACACAGTAGTAGTAGTAGTAGTAGTAGTAATGTTTACACAATAAGTACTGCTCGACTACCACTAATTTACCTGTTATGCTTCAAACATTCCATATCCCGGATTGAGGAGTTTTAAAGTAAAGCAACATACAAATAAGTTAAGCTTTTACACCACACAAATACCCTTCCCTAAGGTATTCCCTTATATCGAAATTGTAGGACATGGGCATCGCCCAGTTTCATACAACAATATATCTGTATTTTTATTCTAATCTGTGATGCTCCTTTAAATATGTTAATGAACTCACTTACTGGGTAAATTGGCGTACAATATAACTGGGTGAGATGGCTCGGTTAAACGTCTTGAAGGATGAATAAAATTCACCTAATCAAAACATGAAAGTAATATAACCTATCAGTTCCTTCATACATTACTTTACACATCTTTTTTTTAAATTCAAAATAGGTCTGCGTTTGACCTCACCCTGCCTGATGTAAAGCAGTAGTGCTAAAATAGAGCATGCTAACCTAGATGGAGCCTATTTACTCTGGATCTGAAGATACTATACGTTTCAGGGAACATAATGAAGATTCAACAGAGTTCCACGCCGTCGCTGTGCGATTAAAAAAATGTGGAATCGAAACGTCAATGACAATAATTATTTTAATATTCTTTTAATTTAAAAATACATATCAAACTTGTTCTTCTCAAAGCTTTATTAGCAGAGCGGTGACGCTAATTGTAAATAGTAGTGGTCTTCGATCTTTTAAGATGGCTATCTGATCAAAGGTCGTGGTAGTGACTCGCTTAACAATATTTTGCCATTCCTCGAGTATTCGTAAGAGTTTCCGTTCAAAGTAATGGTTCTTGTCACGTCAGGTTGTGTTGAGGCAAACTGACACATTTAAAGATAGCACTAAAAGTTATGTTATACTAGTGGGATACATACATACATACTTACATACATATCGGAGGTCATTTAACAGAGCGCCATCAAGCCCCAAACTTAGTAAAGCTTGTATTACGGGAACTAGGTAAATGATAAAATTCTTATACACTTTTTTAGTAAATTCATACTTATAATATACACAAAACAAACATCAGTCTATGTTCGTTAGTCTGCTGAGCTATTCAGATCACGAAACAGAACTATTACCAAATGATCTTACAGGGCAGGGATGGTTATCTAATAATCCGTAGTGTTAACCTAAATTTTTAATCAATAAATGTGTAGACAAAGATACTTGTTTGTGTAAATAATATAATATCTTATAAAATATATTGTCAATATAATAATTTACGATGTTCAATTATGTTATATACCAGGATTAATATTTTATCACAAATGACAAAAACAGTACTTATCGGTGGGTTTTCCCGAAAAAAATATTATTTTTTAACTTTGACGTAATTGTGATAATGAAGCAAATTTTTTATGGCACTTAAATAGAAAGGTCCGAGCGTGTGGCTTAAATTTATTGCCTGTGATTCCATTTCGCGATACGGTCAATGCCAATGCGGAGAGCTCATTCGGTTAGCGATAAAAACATAATGGATCTCGTAACTTCGGCAGCTGTTTGTTATCAATATTTTATTTTTAGTAATTGATGACTACAGTAGTTTTTACTTAAAGATAGAGTAAATAAGATTACATTGACTACACTTTATTGTATTTTTCAGCATTTCGTGTACCTATATAGTTACACAGAGCCGTAGCAACAAGCCGAAAGGAGCTCATAATATTCATCGTTTGGAGTTGCTTTTAATTTGAGACGAACTATGTTTACTACTATATTTTTTATTAACATAATTTAAACGATCTTCCTTTTTGAAAATATTTTCTCTACACATTTTCTTGTTGGGTAACACCTCGAGTAAATATAGATCGCTGGACAATATTTTTCCTTAAAACACTTGTTGTTTGCGATTTAAATTATTTTCTTTGTAAAAGCTGTTCTTAATTTTCTTTTAAATATGTATATGCATTTTCTATCAATTATCTGGTTCCTATAGTACAAGCTTTGCTTAGTTTGGGGTAGATGACGTTTTGTGAATCTATAATTATGTTTAAATTATAAATAGATGCAATTAACTCGCTCCGGCTTGATACTGCAATATTCAGTAACATGTCTTAGTATAAACAGTGTTCCGTATGTATTTACAAAAAAGTATTTATGTATTATATCAGTCATCTTGTTCTCATAGATGCTTTGTTAGGCGCTGTGTAAAAGTGTCGTCCGATATTTATAATTCTTTAGACAAGAGTTCGACCAGTGTTGAAACTCAAAAAAAATCAAGATTTCTCATTGCGCACAGTAATGGGTACGTGAGTAAATACCTACAGTTGAAATTAAAAGTAATAAATTCGTCTACTTCAAAATAAATAGTTCTTCCCATAAAAGCAGTGTCCACGAACGCGATAGCGCTCGTCCGTTAATTTCTCACTTTTGCGGACTAACATCTCCACTAACCTAAATTCCCCGAATATTCTCGCAACATATTTGTACATCTAAATGTCTGTATTTTCCCGTCCTCTAAAAGTCCTTGGCTAACCTACATAGAGACACGAAACTGTGTAAATTATGCCAATGTATTTGTCTTAACTAGTTACTAGGTAAGGTTGTTTTGTTTAATTGTACCTAATATACTTGTGTACAATGATAAGGAAATAAGAACGTGTCATGTTAAATGCAATTAATAATATTTAGAAAGCTTATTACTCATACGCTAAGCTTGTTGTTCACATAAGCTTTCACCTAAAAATGTGAGATAGATAATGATATTTTTAAACAAGAAATACTAAATAAATTGGTAGAATAACAAGTCAAATCGGTAGAAGAATCTCACTTTGTTACTAGTAACATCGAGCATTCCGAACCTAATCGCAAACGTTTTCTTTAGTACCCATTTTATCAACCTTTCCTTTTCTTCCAAATAGCATGTCCATAATAAACGCGACCCGTAGCGTCGATCCCATTTATAAAAGAAAATAATGCTACCAGAAACAAAAGTCTGAGAGTGACGTACTTTAGAACGTTGTCGAAACTAACCATTTATAAATATGTATTTTCCTATCGCTCCGATACATCTAGATATTCATATTTGGTACAAATTACTTAGAGCATCTCATGAATATAGATCGTGTCTGCGTATTTGTTCGCACCAGTACCTTCGGTGACAGCGTCGTTATTGACACGACGGGTACTGTCGAAGACATAATTTCGAGAGTTATCGGTGACGTCATGGCCGCTTTTGACTGACGTTATTGTTTTCTGATGGCGACGTAAGGCGACATTATCGCGGATTGATTTCATAATGCCGTCTGAATCCGAAAGTTACGGTCTCTCTTCCTTCACCAGTCGACGATTTTCTAATCATCTTGTCAATTGCCTAAAAATAAATGGAAAGATATGTCACAATCGTTTTTAGAATAGATTTTCCTTATTCATAAAATGTAGTTAAGGAAAACTTTCTATGTTTTGTCCATGTAAATCAGAAATAAGACATAAACTAAGATATATGTCATCTTATATAACATGTCATACGAGCTGGGTTTAGCTACTGCTACGAAAGTAGGGGTAAAGAAAAACGGCAATAATGTTCTAGGTACAGTTTTGTCTCTAAGACAAATGCAGTGTGTGATCTATCATTATATAAAAGACTATATCTACATTATTATTTTTTTAAATTAAGTAAAACGGTAACAAATTATGCTATAAATGAAACATAGATATCAATTCGCTTTTTGTTAAAAAAAAATTATGGTTGACAGGCTAGGTTACCTGATATCAAGTGAAGGTGTGGTCAAAGATGGTAAAGCACACCTAGCCTAGAATAGAACTGGTTCTAAAGTGAGGCTGCCGGAAACACCATCAGATGTTTGGCGACAAATTTTCAACTTGCGGGTGGTAGCTAGCCATCCGAGTACTAGAAAGTACCCTACCAGCTCAAGCTCATTTTTGGGGTTTGAACCCACGCCCTTCGGCATGCGAACTGACCGTGCTAACCACTGAGCTATCATCGCTACAAAATAATTTCTAATTTCTGTAACTATTGCTCTATCGTCTGATAGCGGACGGAACTAGCCTACTGACTCTATGAATTTTATGCTGTGTAATCCATCAAGCCAAAGATTTGGATCAGCCTTGATTTTTTATAAACTGTCCCACAGCCGAGCGCTCTTCACACTGACCATGTGCGGGTTAGCAGACTTCACACACGGTCGAGAATTTTTCAAGATCTCTTGAACATGTACGTTTCCTTACAAAGCTTTCCTTCACCGTTTAAAGTCAGTAGCAGTTCGCACATAACATGAAAATACAGAAGAGCTTGCCGTGAAATTCAGATCCTTCAGATTAGAAGCCAGATAGTTAGATGGCCAGAGCCAACTAGGCTACCGAAACTTCACAAAGCTGTTGAAACTTCTGCCAAAGATCAGTATTGATCATTCCTTGCCGATTTTCCGCTATACCTAAAATTTGTAGAAGACGATCTTGTGCATTATTAATTCCGTTGTAGCAATTCCCTCTTCTCCGCTCTTATTTATTTACCTCACTTGCGGCAGCCAAAAGCCTAATAAACAACATGTTTACACATAAAATGCGTAAATCTCCAGTAATCTCAACGAGATGTTCAACACGGGGTTCTTTTGAATACAATTTTTGTTTGCCAATGACTTGCGTTTGGTCTGCCCCATTCCCCAAGTCTTGCGTCTTTTATTATTTGCCAATCATAATATTTTATTATTCGACGACAATCAAACGAATCAATATTTTTATGACAAAAATCTTTTCATACAAACTAAATCAAACCTATGATTGTTTGATTTAGTTCGTTCGTAGAAAAATAAATAATGAGGACGACAGAATTCCAACCAAGTCGGTTTGTTATGAAACTGTAGCGATGATAGCTCAGTGGTTAGCGCGGTAGGTTCGCATGCCGAAGGGCGTGGGTTCAAACCCCAACAATGAGCTTGAGCTGCCGGTGAAGGAAAACATCGTGAGGAAACCATAGCATGGTGGTAGGGTACTTTCTAGTACTCGGCTGGCTAGCTACCACCCTCAAGTTGAAAATCTGCCGCCAAGCATCTAACGGTGTGTTCCGGCAGCCTCACTTGAGAGCCAGTTCCATTCCAGGCTAGGTGTGCTTTACCATCTTCGACCACACTGTCACTTAATATCAGGTGAGCTGTGGTCAAACAACTAGCCTGTCAACCATTAAATCAAAAAGTTTGATAGTATGCCGAATATTTCTAATACATCGAATTTCCCCGTCCAAGTGGGAAGCAATTCGATTCGTATTTCCCTGGATAGTCAAAGGGACAGTGGGGATCTTTATAGCGTTCTAACATGCGTATAATGGCAGGTGACACCCGATTAAAGGTGCGATTGCTATGTTACTGTGAACAGGTGCCCTTGAAGTCGTGATCGCGAATCGAGTGACTTTTGTTTTGTTTTAGTTGCCGTAAAGGAAAATAATGATAGGTAGATAATAACTATATCTTAAAATTTAACCTTTTCTTCGCTCAAATGAATGAAATTAATTTATTCAAGTATATGAACAAAATTCTTTGATTATAGTGCATTAGCTGAAGAGTCGATCACACGTAATTGATTTATTATTATTATACATGTATGCACTTTTATATCGCGTCAAATTTAAAACCTAATACAAGCTCGATAATTTTTTACTTTATTGTAACTAAAATATGGTTTCGGTATTAATTTAAGTAGGTATAAATAACTTCTTAAATTTTATGTTAGATTAATTTATTTTTTACTAGCTGCGCCCGCGGTGTTACCCGCTACATGTTTTCGGGATAAAAAGTAGCCTATGTGTTAATCCAGGATCTCAGCTATTTCCATACCAAATTTCATTCAAATCCGTTCAGTAGTTTTTGCGTGAAAGCACCAGTGCAAGTGAAAGAGTTTGTATATTTGGATGTACGAGGGATGGTAAATATAACAATGACATTGAACGACGACTTTTGGCAGGAAATCAAGGGAATAGAATACCGCCTACTTTTATTAAAAGCCAGAGAGTATCTTTAAAGGCACTACTGACTCCCTGTAAGAACGTCGTCACTCTTAGGTAGTGAATGTTAGGTTTGGAAGAAGAAACATGAGAGAAGATAATTTATTTGAGTGAGTTTGGACTAATAGAACACGCTAAGAGAGCGTGTGGTGAGTTAAAAGGTTTAGTAGCAAAGGTGGTGAGAAACAGATGTTTAGATGGTTCGAATATGACACCTTATATCGGCATATTTTATACAGTAGTATAGCATCGCATAGCATTATTATTAATAATGAAATTTTTTAATTTAATTTTGTTTCATTTTTTATAATTGTATTTTGCATTTTTGTTTTAATTGTTATTTAAAAATTTGTGAGATTGGATGTAATTGGCTTGACCGTCTTCTTTCTCAATAAATAATAAATTAATAAACAAATTAACTCTATTACACAAAACTTCTTTTTACAATTTCCACTTTATTTGTTTTGTAGCTATGAATTAGTGGTTGGCGCGGTTGTTTCACACGCATGTGTTCAAATCCCAATAATGAACTTCAGCTGCCGATGAAGGAAAACATCGTGAGGAAACTATAGCATGGTGGTATAATATTTTTAAGGACTCGGGTGGCCATCCATCCCATCATGCTCAAATTGAAAATCGCTATGCACTTAATAACGGTGTGTTCCGGAGGCCTTACTTGAGAGCCAGTTTCATTGCAGGCTAGGTGTGCTTTACCATATTCGATCATACATTCATGACTTAACATCAAGTGAGATAGATACATTTAAAAATGCCAATACGAGTATATCCTTAAAATTCGAGGTATATTTGATATACAAACCTTTTTTTGAAAGTCTCTTATTGAAATGGATTTGTTTATGACAAAATTTTAGCAAAAATCTAATACCACGGAAATTAGTAGAAACTACAATTATAGTTCTTTTTTAATTGCATAGTATTTGAAATAGTATAAATGCCGACATTCTACGATCGGTTGACCTCGCTAGATAGGTAACTTCTACGTCCGACCATCGATAAAATGTAACGCGCTCCCCAAGTTTCTCTATCTAATTTAGATTCAAACCACGGAGTAATACTGTTGAAAAAATATATTCGAACGCTTCTCGAGAATTCATACTGAAACAGGAAATAACTTATTTAGTTCGTTGGCTTTCTTTTTAGTCTCTTCTGTTTTTCTTTTCGCCTCTGGCTATATCTGGCTGTGTTTGTCTGTACCTACCTGAGCTTTCAAACCATTTAAGAGTGTCTCGATCTTAAACAGTTTCAAAAACTGCTTACCAATGCTTAGTATAGTTGCAGCAATCGTAATGTGTTTAATTTAGGTATTTTTAAATAAAACGTTGAAGTAAAACGTTGTTACAAATCAGCTTTTTATAGTAAAGTCACCACTACTTTACTAAAGCATGACTGGGCTTGACTGACATGGACTATACTTGACCAAGACTGGATTTTGACTATAACTATAGCTACGAGACAACTTATTGAACTGTCGAAACTTGAAACTGGCAAATGGTCAAAATGCGACGCCAAAACCAAAGAAGAAAAAATAAACTGTATGTATTTGTTCTAAGACTTAACGTACCAGGGGAATATGTCACTCCACAGTTTAGATACAAACAGCCACCAATCCTCACAGTAAAGTAAATTTATGTACTCTTCTGTTTCTTTAATATTTCACACTGCTTAATTTAATTTAAAAAACCACACACTTTAAAACAGTGTTACGTATAAAATTAAAATAAACTACGTAAACATTTTTTTACGTAACCTAACTACTGCCTTATCAATGGAACTACAAAAGCTAACTAATCGATAGTTTCGAGAATTCGTTCCAAATTGTGGCGCGTAATCGTAAGCGAACCATAACCATTCTACTACATTCATATAGCCACTCTAGTGCTATTTGAAGTTCTGCTATGAATTTACAGTTATTTCAAAACGGAATATAATATGTATATGTTCAATTGTTCAGTGGTAGTTAGTTACCTACAACGTCTGTTGGCTTCCGTACGATATAACAATAATATACTAATAATAGTTTTTGATTAAACATATTCAAAACTTTCGATAGAAAAAAGTCAAATAGATAGCATACTCTACTGTTTCATTCAAAAATCAAAAATTCATAAATTTGATTTTATGCTAATAAGCAATTGTGATTTACCGCAAATAAAGACCAAAATAAATTCCAGTAGCTGTAATTTCACTGTAAAATTATGCTCCATTTGTCCATAAATGGCAAAAATTTATTTGTATGGCAATCGAACCACCTTAATATAATTACTTTATAAGAAGATAAATGATATCAAACAAATATATTTATCTTATTCAACACAAAAGCTTATTAATTACATCAATCGGATGTAAAACCATGTTGCTGCTCGTTTATTTTCTTCCCCCAGTGAAATTCAGCAGACGGCCTATTAAAAATTCAGCATTAGCAACCGGAGACTACCCCGAGAAACGACTCCATTGGGGTTAACTTTCTGTAGAGTCTTTTATGTAGCGATGATAGCTCAGTGGTTAGCGTGGTAGGTTCGCATGCCGAAGGGCGTGGGTTCAAACCCCAACAATGAGCTTGAGCTGCTGGTGAAGGAAAACATCGTGAGGAAACCAAAGCATGGTGGTAGGGTACTTTAGTACTCGGCTGGCTAGCTACCACCCTCAAGTTGAAAATCTGCCGCCAAGCATCTAACGGTGTGTTCCAGCAGCCTCACTTGAGAGCCAGTGGTATTCCAGGCTAGGTGTGCTTTACCATCTTCGACCACACCTTCAGTTGACATCAGGTGAGCTGCGGTCAAACACCTAGCCTGTCAACCATTAAAAAAAAAAAAGAGTACGATATTACCGAGCGTGCACCGTGCCGTGCTGGCGTCACTGAGAGAGACAGACATTTATTCATACTTACATTACTCCAAACTTTAAGTTACTGACATACCTCAGTCTATTAGCGAACTGAAGCAACATTTATATCTATCGCAGAACCGATAACTTTTGGGGTGGGTGTATAAGGCAGAGGTGTGTGCCATTGTATTCAACCCTAAGAGCTGGGTCCTCCTGGTTTTAAGACCTCTTTTAAAACGTCGAAAGTTGGATTGTCTCCCAACCAGGTTGCCGAAACCATTGATAGCCTTATAATGTTACGCCATACTGTATTGCTGCATTGTGTTTTGTGTATATTTAGTAACTAAAAAAGCAAGTAAGCTTAAGGATAGCCCTTGGACCACCTCACCATAGCTTACTGCAAAATTTGTACTGAGTACAAAATTTAAATTAAAAAAAATTAAACTAATACATATAGTTATAACAAACAGCAATAACAGTTATAACTCATTGATTTTATAACAAACAAAATTTAAGGCAACTTATAAGTATCACTTTTCTTTTTTTTTTTATGGTTGACGGGCTAGTTGGTTGACCACAGTTCACCTGATGTTAAGTGAAGGTGTGGTCGAAGATGATATAGCACACCTTGCCTGAATGAATCTGGCTCTCAAGTGACGCTGCCGGAATACACATTAGATGCTTGGCGACAGATTTTCAACTAGAGGGTGGTAGCTAGCCAGCCGAGTACTATGAAGTACCCTACCACCATGCTATGGTTTCCTCACGATGTATTCCTTCACCGGCAGCTCAAGCTCATTGTTCGGGTTTGAACCCACGCCCTTCGGCATGCGAACTGACCGCGCTAACCACTGAGCTATCATCACTACGAAAAAATATTCGCGTCATATATGGTATGACTACAATATGTTACGAGTAGGACAAAATGTGTACCTATTCAGAATAACTATATGAAGTTATATTATGCGAATGAGATGGTTACTTATTCGTTAAAGTTTATAACAAAATATCATAAATCTGTATTCGGAATAATGAATGCATTTAAAGAATCTTGCTCACATGTAGAAACCATCTTTAGGCAAAAGTATAAATCTTTCTCTTGTTCCGCCCTTCAGATTCACAAATTTGGGTGCCTCTTGAACCCTTATGGTCCCTCACATTTTGCAGAAAAACTGAACAATAGCCATTTGCTTTGTGATAAAACCATGTGTCTACCCACCTTTTGTGACGATCACCGAAGCCAACATATAAACGCTGATGTGGCCAATAAACAGCCGATGTTTCTCCATAAACTCCCGTAAACAAAACGTCGATGTAAAATTGCGATTCGGGAGACGTCACGTCGCAAGCAAAAATGTGGCGTAAAAACCCCCATTGTTTTAATTTCCCTAGACGCCAACGAAAGCCGTATTCGATAAAAAAAGTTGGATAAGGTTAACAGAAATTGATCGCGGTTTCCACCCTAATACCAAATATTGACTGTACTAACATTATTAAAAACTTTATGGTGTCATTTTTGGGGTTTCGTATCAGAAAGGCCAAAAATATCGTTGCATTATAAATATGATTTCCAGATATCTCGTTTTCCGTCGAAACACAGGACTTTCAAGGAGCAATCCTCTATTCTAGTAAATATAAAAGACTTACGATGATTCCGTGATTTTACATCCCCTCGGATACTATATGGGACACTTGTTTAGCTTTTGTGCTTCGTTGTTATGTAAAATGTTCGAACTCGAATGATTGTTTCGCAGAATTTCGCTCGGTTCGCTCGATATCTGAATATTGGACGAAGCAAGTTTTAGATTCGTTTGACTGGGTATGTATTCGTGTGAAGGTAAGAAGACGTCAAATAAATTAACACGGATTATAATGTATGTGTTGTACTTTGCTGAAATGAGATTTTACATTATACTCAACTATTGTCATTTGCACAATTGTCAAAACGGCCTATTTTGTGTTAGTGTAGTTTTCTTTCGATTTCATTATAAATGTTTTTTCAAAATTATGGGTACATTGTCACCCTTTCGATTTAGTATGCTTGAAACTTATCACCCTGTTTAAAGATAAACGCCTAAAACAAAGGTTTAAATCTAAAATAAAATCAATTCACTAATATACGAATACATAATATGTTACTAATACTATATTGATATATAGTACGAAGAATTTAAAAAAGATTTCGTTTTATAGAATAAAATTTATAATTTTGTAAATACTTTAAATGTTCTAGGAATATATGATGATTAGTTTAACTTCTTAAGCGAGTCTCAAGTTTTGCTTATTAAGCGTCAATACAGATTTTTTGTATTTCACCTCACTACATACATAAACATATATTTCACAATTTAGTCAAACCTCTCTCAAAGCGCTTTGGGTGTATTTTTATACATTAAAAGAACAAAATGAAACAGCTATCAATTTATTTGAAAACCGCCTCGAAAATCCAATTTTATCTGCGCACCAACAAATGAGCGCACATGTTTACTGACACAGAAACAGTAAATTATCGCTTCGTTTAAAATTTCCCGTTCAGCCTCCCAGTGGATTCGTAAAATGCTTGTAAGGAGCTCGAAAGTTAGAGATTGCACGAATCAGCGGCTGTAAGGTCACGAGGCTTGCTACCTGACACAATTCGACCGTTTTTTGACGTGTCGAGAGCGCTCTTCGCTGAAACCGATAAGACACGAGCTTCGAAATCTGCCGTATTGTTCCAGCTTATTTACTGTACAATGATAAAGTTATAGAGTTAAATTGTACCTATCTTTTGCTAAACTATTCCAATGAGATAATACTTACATAGATAATTAATTATTAATCGCTAGTATATTTTAAGAATCAATGTTTTCAAAGTAATAAATAAGTTTAAAATTCTATCTGCTTTTTAACGCCTGAATATATGTTTATCTTTTTTTTTTTTGTTGAAATTGCATTACCACAAAAAAACTTTAATTTTTAGAAATACTGAATAAATTAAGGCGCTTTATCTAGTGGACCATGAATTGGCAAACTTAGTGTAGGACGCCCTGAGGTTCGATGGAATAACGTTAAACGTAGGACAGTGTGGCAGTAGCTGGAAGCAGAAAGCCGAAGTTCGGGCTGAATATTTTGCGAGAGGCCTATGTCCAGCAGTAGAATACGATAGGGTGATTATGAGTGAACTATAAATTGAAAACTAGAAATAGTTCTGCAGTCTGTTTTTAACGCGACAGTCGTTGACCTTATGGAAAACCATTTCCAAATGAATGCAATCATAATTATATCTGACGCTAACAAGAATATATGGCAACAGTGAGTGTATCGTAAATCAGATGAAGGGAGAATTGAATCGTCGTATGGGCACAGACAAAATGGTAGTTTGTAGGTGAATGTAGCGGGCTAAGAACATTGATAGCAATAGAAGTGACATTTCCTTAACGTTGTTGGTCTCTTTCGCCACTTGTAACAGAAGTCCTTTAAAAGTAAGGGTCCACCATAGTAGCTCGTTCTGTCGTTTAATTTTTGATATATCGCCGTTTTAGTTTATTGGTCGTCCCGAATTTCAGGTGACCTATTTTAATTGTCTGAATTAGTCTATTTGGGTTTTATCAACGAAGCAACAGCATCGTTTTAAACTGTAAACGGCTTGGTAACAAATTCGTAACTTAAAGAACTCTCTTTACGTACAAACTCTTTGGTATCGGTTGTGGGGTAAGGGTCGGGCGGGAAGGCGGTAGTCCGGCGGCCCGGGCGGAGCAGGGCGCGTGCGCGGCGCGGGGCGGTGGGGCGCAGCCTCCGGGCTGCTGCACTCCGGCACCGCGCGCCGCCCGCATCGATCCCGCCCGGGCCGCAGCCTCCCGGAGTGAACGCGCGGAGCCCGCACGCGGCCGTCACGCCTCGCGCGCCGCACGCCCACCGCTCGCCGACCGACCGACCGCTGCCCGCTCAAGGTCCGCTTTCATCTCTCAAGAGTAATCACCAGTGTTGCAGGTTATAATCGTGGCTTACGTAACGTTTGAGATATCGTGCGTACCTATTGACAGGTTATGTGTCCGTGCTCGTCTTTAAAACCGAGCATCGCGGTTTCAGCGAGGCCGCTTCCGTTTTTGCTCGATGAATAGGCGCCGCGCTTAATAGGAGACTCTTTGTTCTCAGTTACAGTAACGATGATAATTAAAGCAGTTTTTGTAAAAGTTCAAAATAAGTGAACATAGCGGCTACGAGAGGCTACAAACACGGCCAGCTACGAGCATCTACGGCTATCGCAGCACCGTAGCTACCGGTTATATACATTAAACTTTCGACTTAGTTTCAATAGACACAGAGGCGAAAAACGAACGAACATTCAATGTCTCTAAATTAAACGGTAACAAATAGAATTCTATTTTTACAGTCTTGTTGTTGTTATTCGGTAAGGTTAAGTATGTTTGCTAAACTTTAGTTCGTATAGCTATAAAATAAGTAATCATATAATTGATGTAAATGTAATTAGGAAGTGAATTATTCTGATAGTATAGGTATTGCACAGCCTCGTATACTTTAATATTAAATTAATATCTTTGAGGCAAAATTTAGGCTATTTTGCCATATATTGACATAACTGAACTAGCACATAGAATTGGCGCGTATTCTATTACAATGTCAACGTAATAATTTGTCATGCAAATAAATTTCAACCCATTTATCCTTACCATGTTAATTATTGAAATAATAAGCAAAGACATATTTATTTTCTGATTAACACAAGACTCTATGATTAACATCAATAGTAATTTAAATAATGACCTTATTACAAATTTGCAGCTCAACTTATACTGGTTGTTGTGAGATATTTGATATATTTAACTTTATTTTTTAAAGCATTAGAGTTTAAAATGACTATGGCATCGATGCACATATTTCTAGTATTGAACTTGTCAAAATTGAGCGTAAGCGACGGCGCGAGCGCAGCGTGATCGCACTTTAATTAATACATCACGGAGTTACAAGAAAAATACTTCAAAGTACAAACGTCGTACACAGCACAAATATTAAGTGAATTCTTCGGAAAGTATTTGTACTGATGGTAATTATTGTGACACGCATCCGTGTTTGCACTAGTTGTGGTTGCGGTACATATAGTTTTTGTGAGTAAAGTCAACATGGTGTTGGCTATTTGCCTAACTAGTTAGTCATTGTAAATCAGTCATCGTTCATTATCCATAGTTAGAGGGCGCCGGCCGGTTCGGACCATAATACGTTTTAATTCGGGCAGTAATGCGAGGTGGTGCGCTCGTCCGGTAATCGCCCCAGTTAGTGTGACCCGCGCTTTACCATGGCTTCCGAAAAAGAGAAAATGGCGGCGTCTGAAGCCAAGTCGCCTTCAAACAAGAGCAACTGCACCTCACCGGGAAAGAAAGGTATTGTCACTAGAATATAGGTCGCACTAGAATTCAGTCATCTTTATCTTACTTACGCCATGTTTTTTAATTTTTAACTTTTTTATTTAACCATCTTGCACCTGTGTCTTCAATCAAAATGAAAAGTACAATATGTGTGTCTTCAAATACAAAGTAAAAAGGTTCCTTATAAGTAAGCTACTCCATCATCCAGCTTATCATTAAACTATTAAGAATAAAAAAAATTAAAATGTTAGTTTTAGTTTCCATTTACGCTTGTCGGGAGCATTAATTCATTTTTCATATATTTGGGCATTTGGAAATTCTACTGTTGCCGTGTGAGTTCATTTATCTATGTCTTTTTTATTTATCTATGAAACATTGTTCACACATACGAACATAAATAAACTTCAATATAGGGAGGTCCACAGCACGTTAGATATTAGCAGTAATAAAAAGAAAGACCATCTAGTAACGCCATCGCATAAGCTCAAGTTGGAGATGTCGGTATACATTCTAGGGCCCGCGGTCTACAACCGCTTCCGTTCGAGATGAACAAAGTTAAGCTTTTGGCTTCAGTCCTTCATTCTAAATTAAGAGATTATTAAATTAAAAAATAATTGTCAAATCTTTTTATAAAGATTTTTATTGACATTGGATTATATTATTTATGTATTTTTTTACATTGACATATTATTATGATTTTTTATATTATAACGTACTATTATTCTGACAAGTTAGTTTTACACATGAATGAGAATATGATGTATAACTTTGGTGTTATCAATAAAATATTAAATTGCAAAAAATGGATAATAGTTAATTCGCAAAATACCATGTCACATTTCCGTTCATTGAAGTATCAAACACGATCACAAGTAACCGCAAATATGAGTTCAATAACTTATGAACTTTCCTAATTGTTATGCTATTATAATTGTTTGATATCACTTGGTTAAAGCGTGTGTTATATCATATAGTGTGTATAATCTTATACCGTTTGATCGAAGACGATAATTCTAAATTGATTAAGTTACTATTCATAGCTTCAATCACGCATTAGTAATATGCAATTCTATTATTAATTTGATTATGTCAGCATGATTACTGTATCTATTATTAAATCTACCTAGATTCTAGAATGAATATATATTTATTCTGCTCGAACAACTTTAATGTTATGATCATTTCCTCATCATAGTGATGTGCTAATTTGCTGCAATCGATTAGACATATTGATTACTGGGATAAAGGAAACTGCAAAAATTTAAAATCGTTTCATTTGACAGCAGTTTTTGAATGGATTATACCCCGTGATATGAGTAATATGTTCAACTGCTAATGATGAAGTTTTTATGGTTGACAAGCTAAGTGAATGACCTCAGCTCACCTGATGTTAAGTGACGGTGTGGTCGAATATGGTAAATACACCTAGCCTGCAACGGAACTAGTTTTCAAGTGAGGTCACCGGAACTTATCGTTTGTTACTTGGTGGCAGATTTTGAACATGAGGAAGGTAGTTAGCCGGGTACTATAAAGTACGCTACCACCACGCTATTGTTACCTTAAAATTTATTTATTTATTTTCATTCACCGGCAGTTTGAACACATTGTTGGAATTGGAACTCACGCCCTTCAGCATGTGAACCGATTGGGCTAACCATAACCATGGGCTAATTTCTTTAAATGCTAGTACACATTACCGTAACCTTAACCTTTGCACCGTACAAGGCGAAGGAGGGAAACACGGAAACTACGGTTTTTCCAAGTTGCTTGCTAAGGCTTCCCGCCTTGGCGCGGAAGCCCGGAATCCGCTTACGATTGTAAAGCAACGTGATTGCCACTATCTCACTGCACTATAAATACATACCTATGTATATTTACGCCCTATAAGCCGATAACAGTAAACACCTCGTTCGAGGTGTTAATAATGTTAGACATCGCTGTCTGTACGTTTTTTTTTTACTTTATAGATTACTATACTATTACTGACTTATAATTTATATTTATGATTATCACTGGCATCCAATCGCGCTCAAAATGCTCTAAATCGGTCATGTTATCTATGGTCAGGCTGACTGGATAGTATGGGTCATTTCAAAGAAAAATAAGGGTGTTTTCTGTACTCTCATATACTCTGATGAGTACGATTTTACGCTCAACTCTTTAGAGCACTTGCACAGTTTAGAATGTTCTTCCTGTGAAGGTCTTTCTGTAGAGTTCCAATACGAAATACTTATTTTAAAAAGGGCATCTATAGACATCTTAACGCATCGACAACAATCAATAATCGACAATTCCCCAATCCTACAGGTATGGATAGGTGAACCTTCTCTCTATAAAAACTATCATTTCTTTAGATCAAATAATTTATTTACATTTTATAATATTTTTTTGCAAAATAAACTAATTCCATTCCACTAAGCAAAAACACGGCTAGGTTACATTGTTTAATCTCAGAATTCCAGTGTCTACTTTCCAGTTTTGTCATAATAGTTAGTTTATTTAGTCTAAATGAACTAACTTTTTTATTAAAAATGAAATACTTACATTTTTCTGTTGTTCAGTTTAAAAATCAAACTTCTAAACTGATATTAATGACATCTATGAAACCAATCTGAAAGTATATCTTTTTTAATCAAATCGGTTTAAAAATGACTTAACATTTTTGAGTGGATTAAAAACGTAAAGTTTTACAGCACACTACACGAACTGTAAAAGCAGACTTTTTTGAAAATACTCCACGAGAGCACTTGCTTATGACCGAATTTTACGACGCCCCAATAACCTGAAATCTGCAAAAGTGCTGAAATCCATTTTCTGGTTGAAATTACGTTCTTTTTTTTATTTTAATGGCTTCACAAACCTTCCTTGAATCGTTAAGTCGAGTCACAGTGATAATCATAAAAATGTGTTTAAATCGGGAGAAAAAAAATTACCACTGCTCACACAATTTGGATTGCAATTGCTATTGACATTATCAACAGCCTTCCTTATCTCCTTGCTGGGTATATGCCTTTCTCTCGCTTTTGTCATTCGTGTTCAAGCTCGTACCTAGATTTCAATAGTAACTACATCGTTTCATGGTGGACATTCCAAAAACCCGTACGAAACCATTTGAATCCACTTTCATTGTTCGAACGCGTTAGCCACGCGTGCAATACGCTACCCGAGTGGGTGTTCCCTCACAGATCTTTACAATCTGCGTGTCTTCAAGTCGAGAGTGAATCGGTATCTTCTGGGCAAGCGTGCTTCATCGTAGATCGCATCTTTACTTAACATCTGGTGAGATGGCGACCAAACGCAAGTTATCATCAACATCATTTAAAAAAATGCCTTATTTTAGTACCCTAAGATTTTAAATATAAAAATAAGTAAGGGATTAATTTAATGATGTATAGAAGTTATTTAGGCGTGTCTTACTCAATTGTGCTTTAAAGATATTTAAATTTGAAAATTTAGATTCACAACACAAACTTTAACAAGGTAAAGTTCCTTTCGTTTTTAATTGAGTTATGCTTGCTTTGAAACAACTTATCATGAATATTGTAGCGATGCTGGTTCAGGGATTAGCGCGGTTGGTTCACACACTGGAGGGCGTGGGTTCAAATTCTAACAATGAGCTTGAGCGGCTGGTGAAGAAAATCATAGCACTACTCATGTCAAAGCATAGCAATGGTAGGATATTTTCTAGTACTCAGATAACTAGCTACCACCACCTACCACTACCACCTTCACGTTGAAATCTACCGCCAACGACCTAAGGCGTATATCGGTAATCTCACTTGATAGCCAGTTCCATTTCAGTCTATGTGTCTAAACTGAAAGTCATAATTGCCTTACTTTTTGGTTTATATGCTATTACTTAGTTTTAGTTAAGTACTTAAAATTATTCTAGATGGCGCTCTTCAAACCTAACACGCGCAAGCGTTTCGTTAAAAGGATTGTGACCAGCTTTGTAGGTTTGTTTAAAATAAAGTTTTTTCTTCCAACGCACGATACGGTGTTTTTATAGCGATTGTAAACCCTATCCTTATTACCAAAGACTCCTGCTTAATGCCGAAATTTGTCCACTACGTGTAATTAACATCTTCAACTACGCCGTTTTTTACAATTACAAATATTTTATGAATAACCAATGTTACAAGTGAAATTCCATAATATCATTTCAAATATATCATTAAAAGAGTTTTAAAACACTCATTACATGTCAATGAATAAAACAACCATATAAAATAAATGTCCATATAAAACATGTCAATATAAAAAATACTGTCAAAAAATAAAATTTCAAAAATATCATAATTACTTATAAATATGTAAATTAATAACCTTTTCGTTTGAAATACTCGTCATGTTATAAAACAACGTATCTAGCAGCTTCTGAAGCACGCACTGATCAGCAGTCAAAAAATATGACCATTAAGCGACCGAGACAGCTTACAGTTACATATATCTAGCATGTATAATACCACTATATGAGTACATATAAGTATCATAAGTTACAACCATTAGCAGTTACAGAAGCGGGAATCGCCAAAGTTTGTGGCGAGCGGCCTACACCACCGGGCACTCTGAAATAAGCCCGTTTGTGCTTACACAAAGGATTAATACTAGTTTACAGCATCCAAAACTATGATTGTAATCGAGGTTAAACGTTAAACAGTTTTTTGCTACTTAACCGTAGTAGTCTGTTTGAAATATTGTTAAATATCAACATATTTTTTTATATGGTTGACAGGCTAGGTGTTTGACCACACCTGATGTTATGTGACGGTGTGTACATGTTTTCGGGATAAAAAGTAGCCTATGTATTAATCCAGCTACCTCCATACCAAATTTCATCAAAATCTATTTAGTAGTATTTGCGTGAAAGAAAAACAAACATCCATACATCCATACATACAGTAGGAAGTAAGATTCTAGGATAGGATTAGTGTGCTTTTAATATCACGGTACACTGTTGGTTTCCACTGTGGAACTCTCTACCAGTTCACTGTCGGTTTTTCAGTAATATGGATGACTCACTACCACTTAAACGTATAAATCCTTTGAGCTAATAAACATTATTAGATGTATTCAACTTCTTTGTATATAGTAGGGCCACGTTTCTCTTATCTTTCATAAGACAACCACATCCATTTACATTGTAAATTGAAAGCAATTTCTTGTCAGTCCCCGAGGTTGGAATAAGTGAAGCGTATCGTGATATTATTATATGTAGTTATAACAATAGTTACATTAATCATTAGAGCTGGGGCAGGCGGCGCTAACCGCTGAGCGGTCGGGCCAAGCCGAGCCCTTTGTCTCGACACAAAGATCCCGTAACGCTTGAATAGCAGTTTGCGGATGAGAGCAATTATTATCTGCCTGCTTCAGTTTTTACTTAATTATGGTCACACGGGTACTTAAAATGCTGATTAAGGGTAGAAATTAGTATATTTCTGCTTAAAAGCCGTTTTGGTTACAACAGTGATTTGTATTATAATTTATCTAACTTGAATGCAACTTAAAAATCCAAACTTAAAATATAACAAACTAAAATAACCACAATTCTTTATATCCTCTTTCTTGTATTTGAAAGATTCAGCGTCGTGTTGTTTTTATGGCTCGAAATCCTGTTTAAACTTTCGCATGAAAACCGCGCTGTGTAGCTACTAAAATGTACAAGTTGGAATAAGCTTGGGTAGTACGAAACCGAAAGGAGGTCATCAGACTGACTAAAAATTAACACATTTCTAAATACGCGAAATGTTTCAACTTCTTCATACATGATACCAGGGGTCAATTTCTATGAAACAAACAATATTTTTTTTATAATTGAGCGCATTGTAAAAAATACTCATGGTAATTATTTATTAAAATGGACCTCTTTTGGGCTATTACACTACAAAAATAATAAGAAATAAACGCCTGTAAAATTATACAATACACTGAAAGATTTATTTTTACCTACAAGTTTTTTTTTTTTTTTTAGTTTTAGTAAAAATAAACGTTTGGCCACCAACTCGCCTAATGCAAAGCGACGGTGTGGCCGAAGATGGAGCACGCTGATCCAGAAGAAATCTATTCCCGTTATAAAAGGAACGGGAAGCTGATGGTAAAAGATAACGTTTGTCCGTCACTATTGCAGCGTAACACTGAACTTTGAGTCAGTGTTAATCCAGGGTCTCAGCTACCTTAATACTAAATTTCATCGAAATCTGTTCAGTAGTTTTTGCGTAAAAGAGTAACAAACATCCATCCATCCAAATTTTCACATTTATAATATTAGTGGGATTAATTCAGTGTATAATAACATAATTCAGATTTTTTTCTGCGAAAACACCGTCAAAAAAAATCATAAATAAAATAATATAATATTTGTATCTTTAAAATAAGCCGAAATGTTGTAACAACATTGACACAATAGCCAAGAAGTAATATTCTTCTTAAATCGATTTGATACTTTAACAAAACTAATTTGAGTGCCTACATCTAATAAAGACAAAAAGGGGTTTTAATGCTAGACTTCGAAGGTCATTCCAAAGTTAGGTGGTGCTTTTGTATTATTAATGATCACCATTTTGTAAAATACAGACCGGTTTTTAGCAAAGCATACAAAGGAAATTTTCACAATGGGCCCTGACAAAGACGCAATGATTACGCGAATTCAACACGAAAAAACAAGCTGAGTGTAATTTCTTAACTTCCGCTTAGATCGACTTTTATGATTTTTACCCATCAAGAACAATTAGATAGATAGAGAACTCTTTATTGTGCACACCATAAACAGAAAAAAATACAGAGAACAAAAGAATCTTATGAGCTAGTGCCACAAGTGGCGGCCTTATCGCTAATAGCGATCTCTTCCAGGCAACCAAGAATAGAAAAACACGATAGATGACATAAGAAATAAACGGGAGATGTAACAATCATAAGTTTAAGTTAGTTTATTGTCTGAAAAGACTAGACCATAGCAGTAAAGACCGCCCTGTTAGTTCATTGGTAGTATTTCTGCTTCGAGAGCTATAGGGCGTGGGTTCGATTCCCACCCAGGACAAACATTGTGTTGTATAAACAAAAATGTTTGTTCTGTGTCTGGGTGTACTGTATGTATTATAAGTATGTATTTACAAAAAAAAAGTATTTACGTATTCTATCTGTTATCTGACTTCCATAGCTTTGCTTAGTTTGGGCTCAGATGGCGCTGTATGTAAGGTCCTATGATATTTATTTATTACTTATTTATTTATAGGTATTGTTTACGGTTGGCTAACTAGAACCCTCATGCTATTTATCTGTTACACTTGATTGTATACATTATCTCTCGTGTTTGTCCAAAAAAGTATGAAACAGCATTTTTAACTTTCGTCTAATTACTATTTTTCGTCGCAATCACATTGTACAAATTGCCGGAAATTGTGGACAGTTGCTGGAAATTCAGTTGTTGCAAAGTACCACTATTATAGGAGTTGACTGTCTGGGCTTCAGTTTGAATCGGTACATTAAAAGAGGGTCGAAAGACTTCCAACTAAGTTTCTATAAACTTTTTAAATTGATTCCGAGTCTCCCGCTGAAAGTTCCGCCAAGTCCGCTTTAGCTACTTAAGTAATAAATAGAAGTAACTCTCGTTGAAACGCTAATAATTTTATTTCCGACAAACTAACCTAAACTGCTAACTTATACTTTGCAAATTGCCGCTTCAAACTAAAAGTAAAAAAAAAATGTAATTTTAGTTCAACTGAATAAGATGAAATGTAGTTTTTATGGCTAACATCTAGCCGGAAAAAGGTATCTGCCTCTCTAATGAAGCCACTGGAACATACTGTTATGTGCTTTATGGCATATTTTCAACTTATGGATGGTAACCAATAGCCAGCTAAATAAAGCAGAGTATTTAGAAAGCTCTCTATCCTCATGTTATGATTTCCTCACGACATGTTCCTTCGCCAACAGCTCAATCTCATTAGTGTGAAGTTAAATAGTTTAAATGAACGTACATATATTTAAAACAATGTATATGAAACCAGATGATAAAAACCGGGATGTTTTAGACACAGTTTGATAGCCCTGTTGGTTTATTGGTAGTAGGTATGTCTGTTTCAAGGCCTGAAAGGTTCTTTGATTCCCACCCAGGACAAACATTTGTGGTATAAACAAATGTTTGTTCTGTGTCTGGGTGTTCTGTATTTATTATAAATATGTATTTACAAAAAAAACGTATTTTATCAGTTTGACTTCAATAGTACAAGTTGCTTAGGTTGGGGTCAGATAGTGCTGTGAGAAAAAATTACACAGCTGTATGTACGTGAAGGTTGAGTATAGTGTACGATACGAGTAATATTTTCGTAGCGTATTATACAAATGACATGATCACTTTTGAACACAGAGAAGTTCTTCGAATTTCCAAGTATCAAGTCCTCACTCAACGTAACGAGCTCTTTGATCCTTTGGCTATCAAGTGGTTCAATTAAATTTTGAATATAATATGTAGATGATAGATATTATGTATGCAACATCAATCTGGACTTTATTATCATCAGTTTTCTGATTTGACTTCCACAATGATAATATTGAATAATGTAAAATATAGAACCACATTAATCCATTTATGTAATTGTACATCTTTTTTATTTTTACTCTTGATTACCGCGACTGACTTACCTACTCCTTTTTAGCTCCTTTCCTTATACTCGTTAAACTACCATTTGTCGTACCATAGATAAATAAAGAAACTGTCGCCGTTTGTTAAGATCAAACGCATTACCATCTCCTTAGAAAACTGGAAGTAAAGACTTGCAAAAGCATTGTTCTTGGCATGAGCAAATGCTCGGCTTCAACGTTATTAAAGTGCTCCACGTCGTGCTGCTCAGCATTAGCACAGACTGAACATTTAATCCCGCCACTAGTGTAAGAGTTGAAGGGAGCTGGCTTCTTTTGACGCTATAAAATATTCCTCGCGAATAAAATGCAATTTAAGCGGGGACGTTCCGTGGTAATGTTGCCCCGGGCCAACGAAAGCAGATTAAGTTTCTCTAACACGGCGTCAGTCCGCAAGCTTTTGAATCTAGAAATTGGTTTTCGATTCAAAATGAATTTCATGTCACAATTTGCTGGAAAGTAATTTCTTGACTATTCACCACTGGATCCAATTCGATATTTGTGTGATTAAAGTACCCGTTGAATAACGGTATTGCTTTATAGGGCAGGTTCAAAGCCTAATAGTTGAAAGTTATGATTTGATCTATTATAAATGAAATACGCTATACTTATTTATTTTATACGTAGATGATTATTTCGTTATCAATGATTCATAGATAAATAATTCTGTGTGTTTGTATGTATTATAAGTATGTACTTACAACAACAAAAAAGTATTTATGTATTCTATCAGTTATCTGACATCCATAGAATAAGCTTTGCTTAGTTTGGGGTAAGATAGCGGTGTGTGTAATGTCAAAAAATTAACTATTTAATAAGTTCGTATAAGGTGAGTGGTCAGCCAGTGAGTTGAAAAAATAAACAACTGAACTAATCGAGTTTATAGATAGATAGATAGATAGATATAACTCTTTATTGTGCACATCATAAATAGAAAAGAGTACAGAGAACAAAAAACCTTATTAACTAGTGCCACAAAGGTTAAGGTTAGGTTAAGGTTATGTGACTGCTTAAAATATAACTTTTCAGTGACAACTTTTATTGGTAATTTAAGTATACGTTTATAATTAAATGAGCCTCCCAGATCAGTAACAGTATACCAAACTTCGATGAGATCAGACTCGTGGAAGATGCTGGCCAGCGTCCATTCATCAACTAGAAAAGAGCAAATAATCTTCAATCGACTTAAAATAAATTCTTTACAACGCCGTCTGGCAAGTCAACGCCCTAACACTTATCTGAAGACAATCACTGATAAAATAACAAACGTTTTGCAGAAAACCGTATCTAAATTGGCGAAGCGTTTTGGAGATTGGTATGTAAATAGGAACATTCGTATTTGAACACACAAAACGCCCTGTACGAATACACTTTCCCCGTTCCGTTAAAAATGCTTGTGATACGTACGAAATACCTAGTTAGTAAAAAAAAATATTCCCTAGAAGCATTGCTAAGAAGATTTCTATATCACTTTTATAAACTAATATCTTAAGACTTGCCCGTTATTGCTACACGATACACAAAATAATTTTCTTTTAAGTAAAAAAAATAAAGCTTAACAACGTAATACTTAGTGAACAATTGTGCATTGTACCGCTGCAGATGCAACAAGAAAGCTCCCTGGCTCAATCTTGTCAACTAAGGCTTATGACGACGACAAGCGGAAAGCCATGAAGCTAGAAGCCATTTTGTTTGTGACGCTGAAGCAATGGCAATATAAAGTACATAAAAATGTAGTAAAGACGTAACATTACGGCTAGTACATCATAGTGCAGTGGTTGCACAATAACAAAAGCTCCTGAACAATCTTGTAGCCTTCAGTAACGATATTTAAAAAAATATATTGTTCACAATCTTGAATGTCTTTCGTTTTCTTTATGGTATATTTTTCTAGTTTGATGTTTATTATTTATTTATATTAAACTAGAAAAAAATTAATAACTCTACTGTTCATGGTATAAAGTAGTGAGCGCGACGCTCTTTTAAAGGTAAAAGACTCAAAACCTTCAAGTGATACATCTCTAGACACAGACAGAGGTCTAGGCCATCGTTGCTTTGGCGCTTATTGAGATATTCAATGGAGAATCTCAGAATCTCATCCCTAGAAAAATAGTGGTGATTTTATTTTAAGCTTCCATGGTGTTTTGGAATCAACACGAAATGCCATATTTCATTTACTCAAGTTTTAGAAAAATAAAATGTGTCGCCACATGATTTTTCCGCGTTACCGCCAAAACTGACCGCTCTCATTTCAAGTATAAATCTTGTTTCAAGTTTGAAGTAAGGTTAAAAATGTGTCAAACCTCATTTAGTGTTTCTGAGACTCCAACATCTACTGGAGCCACGTTTATTTAACGAGCTCGGGTTTTTCAAGCTGGACAATAACCAGCCATCATTATTGGAGAAAGGTCGCAACAAAACACGCGCAATAAGGTCTAGTATTCTGTGATAGCTGCATCTAATGGCACGTTGACAGCAACCCTTTTGTTAATTATGACTAATGTTAGCGTTATTCTTAGCTTCATTAGATCGGGATTAGAAGGAAAAGTAGCTGTGTTCATTAGTGCTAATGTTCTTAATACGATTAAAACAAAAGGGCATGAATCTTTTAAGAAACTTTTCGAACTTTGTGCTTTATATACTGACAATCTGATTTGTTGGTTTCGACGACAACATTTTTTTAAAACACATAATATAGTTAATTAACTCAACTCGTTATTACTACACAGTAATTATTTTTTGTATTTTATTCATTCTGTTTTGAAAATTAATAATATGTAAGTACATTTGAACTACGCTGTACGAATAGTGGTTCTTGGAAATTTACTAGGTACAATGAAATTAGTAACATGCCTAATTAACTAATAAATATTGAAGGAAATTTTACATAGTGGCATCTAATCCCAAGAGCATAGATAGCTACCGATAGAATACCTATACATCTTTTTTAAATACATTTTTGTACTTATAATCAGTGCTTGAAATAGACCGGAACACACCGGAACGCCGTTCTTTTCGTAAAAGTTTTCTTTACATCGTTCTGGTTTGACAAAAAAGCAAAATTGTGGAACGACGTTAGAAAATTTATAAAAAATTATAAAATAAAAATGTTTATTCATAGTTTCATTTGTATTTAAGTAGGTACTTTTAATTTTATCAAACTACCTATCGGAATGTTTGAAGGGAAATGCGTTCCGGCTCGTAAATAAGTTCAATTCGAGCACTGCTTATAATACACTAGCTGCGCCCCGCAGTGTTACCCGCTACATATTTTCGGGATAAAAAGTAACCTATGTGTTATATCCAGGGTCTCAGCTGCCTGCATACCAAATTTCATCAAAATCCGTTCAGTAGTTTTTGCGTACAACAGTAACAAACATCCATCCATCCATCTACCCAAACTTTCACATTTATAATATTAGTGGGATGGGATACATTTAGTACACCCAGGGACTGAAAACACATAAAAAGAAAGAAAGAAACAAAGCCTTTATTCTAGCAGAAAGTTTGTAAATATTTCTTTTTTATTTTCTATATTCGGCACATAAATGTTTGCCCTAGATAATAATCGAATCTAACCCTTACAGCTCAAGAAGCCTACTATCATCACATGAGTTAACAGGGTAGTCAAACTGAAAAAATCTACTGAAATTTATAAATATTTATTCTATTGTTTCTGGTAACTAAATACGATTTTGTACGAAGAAAAATGACAAATGGTAATCGGTGTACCCAAAACCTTGATTGGTAATTAATTTGAGCACCAATTTGCTACGTCTTCAAGTCTTAGAAAGAAAAGAAAGGTACTAGAAATAGAGACCCGTAGCAAGCGACCGCTTCATTTGACATCTGTCACGTAACCACTTAAGCCAGAAGATATAATTCTTTCGGGAAAGTCTCTTGAGCCACGACTCTCAATTCCATCACGGGTCAAATAATTTTTATCCGGCTAGGAAATTAGGCCACGGATAATGTTCGTGCGCTATTTGGACACGATCCAAGCTCCCCACTGCGACGGATTTGGGCACAAATCTGTCGGAAACCCGAACCTTAATCCGGCCCAGCAAAAATCTTTTAGTTCACTATCTAAGTACTTGGATAACTCCCTCGCTGTGTTATTGGAGAGTCTAGTCTAAGTTGAATTTCTTAAATCGGTTTTTGAAAACACGCGTTTAGTTTCATTATATGAATAAAGTTCATAAAATCAATGTAATGTTCTTTTTTCAGATAGGCTGTAATTAATCTGGTTTAGACAAATTACGCATTCTATTTATAGGGTAATAGTAGGCTCTGTTTCACTTTTTTTTCTATAAAATAGAGAGACATACAAATGGACACGCAATTGGTTTGGAAAATAAAAACGTAAATTTTCCTTAAAAATAAACTGTACTCAATATTGCCACAAACATTATTATATTTTAGTTTCAATTAAATTTGGGCTCGCATTAAACTCCACGTTCAACTAACTTTTATTTCCGGATAGTAAAACTCGAGCTCTGCAATCATCGCATATTCCCGCATTCCAATTCCACAAACTGCGGTAAGCTAGAGCTGAAATACTCGTCAGTTCAATCCGTATTCCGTGATACGAGCTGAGCAGATACTGTCTCAACCAATTTTCAGCAGAGCACACAGTAGTGGAGCCAGACAAAGCTGTGTCGGAATTATAATTTCAAATGTACCCGCATCGTAGAATCTTATCATGCAAATTTGGAACTTCAGAAGAGGTAAAATGTACCTCTAGTTTAATTATAGACAGTCAAATTCGGAAACAAGACGGGATGGATCGTATCTCTTTAGTATGATGATTGCATAATCAGTTTCTGGGCAAGTTTTTATTACTAATGAAACAAACAAATCGCTCCTTTAATAGTAAGAGATTACGTTTACTTAGCGGTAGGTATCCTTATCAGGAGGTCGTCTGGGTAGGTATCACCGCAGTACCAGATATTCTGCCGCTAAGTAGTATTATGTGAACATTTCTTTGTTCCACTTTGTAGAATACTGCAGCTAGCGAAATTACAGGGTTATTGAGACTAACCATCGAAAGTCTCAAAGTAACGAGCGCCAAAGCAGCGATGCCCCGGACTTTGTTTTGCTACACAAAGTTCTGTGTATTGCTGCAATGGTCGTGAACAGGCGTTATCTCTTAGGAGATATAGATCAGGAGAGCGCCTCCTTCGTCTAGCAACTTTTACATTATAAAAAACGCTTGCTCATGACCTTTTTTGTGGCAAACAGAACTTCCAAGTAACCAAAATTCAGAGCATCACTTCATTGGCGCTAATAACTTCAATGATTTCGGTAGCTCTCCTAAGATATCAATAGCCACTTTTATATACATGTCTACTACCGTGAGATTGCAAAATATCTGGTAGGTACCAGTCTAGCCAGGTAGGAACAAAAGAGACCTAACCTCCACCCAATGACACAATATTTGTAGGTGCATACGCAGTATTACGCACTGTTACCAGTCTCCCTACGTAATGCTTTTAAAATTGAGATCCAAAAATATGATGCTTAAATTACGGTAAAGTACTGAAACAAACTTTAGCTGTTACGTATTTAGGTAACGTGAAGCAATTCACAAAGAAATTAATAACTTTTTACTTTGACGCTTTGTTCTGCTAACATTAAGTACACTTTAGGTAGAGTTATGAAAGCTTTTATCTGTTATTATGTCAGGAATAACGCCAGTCTGGAGCTCTCGTGCCTACGCTACCTGAGTTTGTCGTAACTAGAATTGGATTTATTGTAAGACTAGCGGACGCCTCGCGGTTTCACCCGCGTAGTTCTCGTTCCGGTGAGAATACAGGGATAAAAAATAGCCTATGTCACCCAGGGATAGCGTAACTTCCCAACGGTAAAAGAAATTTTGAAATCAGTTCAGTTGTTTCGGAACCTATTCATTACAAATAAACAATCAAATCTTTCCTCTTTATAATAGTATCTATTGATAGATATAGATAAATAAGCAATAGCTCGGGAGAAGATAAATTAATCCTATATATTAGTTCAGAAGTAATGATCGACTATTTGAAGGATTTGGGACGGATTGGTTTGGTTGCATTAGTAGATTCAGTTGAAAGGTTCAAACCCCATTAGCAATTGAACACCCAGACTAATATCATAACTCTATTAGTGTCTCTGTTTGTTACCTTTTTATGCCTAAGCGCCTGATCTGGTCTCACTATAATTTAACAACGAGAGGCTACTTTTTTTATAATTTTATATAGCTCTACGCAAGCCAAAACAATTTGAAACACACCGTTAGGTGCTTTGCGGTCGATTTTCAACTTGAGGATGATGGCTAATCAAGAGCTAGAAAATACCCTATCATTGTTTTCTCACAATGTTTTTCTTTCCCGGCAGTTCAAGCTCATTGAGATTTAAGCTCACGCCCTCCGGCATGTGATCCGACCGCGCTAACCGCTGAGCTATTAACGCTTTATGCGAATTGTAGGCTTTCGTTAAGCGAAACCTAGTAAGCATCATTAAGCCAGTTACTTAGTCTGGAGCAACTCAATATACACAGCGTAATGCGCTGTGTATGTAACTTCTGTCAGACAGCAGCAATTTTCTCAAAATTGCCCCAAACTTAATAATACTCATACATAATACGGCAAGGAATATGTAATGTAGTTTATTTCCGCTTAACAGTCGTTCCAGTTCCAACAGTGATGAGGACTTAAATTAAACTAATTTGACACAGCTTATTAATTAAAAACCTAATCTTACTTAAAATCTAGAACTAATTTGACATAAACCTAAAAATATAATTTGACAAAATTTTTATTAAAATAACAAAAAATCTAATAAAAATAACCATTAGTCCGTGTATTGTAAGTATATGTTATTTTCATAGATACTTCCGCAAAGTTTTTAGCTATGTCATAGTATACGAGGATTTTTTTCTTACCGAAAGGAAAAAAATGTTTATGAATTTTATTTATATTTTTTTTTTTTATTTATGAATTGTGTTTCTGTTCCTCTTATACTTTACATTACTTTTTTATTTTTGAAACCAGATACAGATTTGTCACGCTTTATAAAGGCAAATTTGTATTCTAACGCCTTCAGACAGACCTCGGTCAAAGTAACAGATCAATGTGTACTAACTAACTACACTGAAACAATATTATGCGTTATGCGTAGCTTACGCAAACACCTCAATCATCTCGGGAACGTATACGCCATCAATTTTGGGATAAGAAGCCGCAATAAAAGTGAAAATATCGCTCTCTGAGATTGCTAAAGTGTGAAAACTCCGAGTGACTAAAGATGGAGACGGAAGGGGTTAACGCGTCAGTGCGTGAATATTGGCAACGCTGATTCTATACGTTGTGTTGTACAGTACGTACGTCACACGAAATATCATAATATTTCTGTTGGTATATTTATTTATAATACATAGTTAGATATAATGTACATGTGTATTTATGCCATGTGGGGTTGAAAATTTTGGTCCGTGGGGGTTGGCCGCTCATGAACTATAATTATAGCGACTTGGCCAATCGTTTAGAGAAGGTGTTAGGTGTCCAGAATGTTGGCACCATTCGGTGAAAAGCTTTGCATTGCATGCCCATTTTTCTATCGGACGGCCAGAAGAAAATGGTCTTATGGGAATAAGCCCCATCTTTTTACCGGACAACTCTAGAAAGGAAGCTTCAAAAAAACAAAATTAATATCCACCAAAGCCTTTTTGAAAATGTGAAATTAAATTGGATTATTATTTTCAATATATCTGCAAAAAATCCACATGAGCAATTTTTGTCAGACATTTTAAGACTTTGTCGTAACAGCTACTCGGATTGTTTGAACCAACGAATGTGGACATTGAAAATTTAACATTCAAAATTTAATATCTATAGACATTAAACATTTTAAAAAAGGCGAATATTTTTGGAATAATATGGAAATGAGTCCTAGCGGCAATCGGTTATTTAGAGATCACGTCCCCAACTAGCCGGTCCAACCATTTAATCAGATAGCATCTACATTATTATTCGGGACTGAATACTTAATTACACTAATTAATAATAAAGAGGAAAGATTTGATTTTTTGTTTGTTTGTATTGAATAGGTGCCGAAACTGCTGGACCGATCTGAATAATTATTTATTATTTCATCATTAGATTGATACATTATCACTGAGTAACACAGGTCATATTTTTAATACAGTTTTGTTTACCCGTGTGAAACCGGGATGGGACGCTAGTAAGAAATATTCCAACACAATTACATTATTTTTTAAGTTTCAGACATTTCTACCAAAATTCACGGAGAACTGCTCGCCATTGTGACCCTATTATGACAAATTAACATCACGTTATTGTCAATACATGTAACTGATATTGTTCCCTATCACAATAGCCTTCGGACGGTCCATCAGACTACCGTTTGACATGATTATGTCAGTCCACCGAACACTCCAGGGGCTATGAATGTTTGTCAGAATGTCAATCAGTCCATCAGCGCTCAACATTTCACAAGATTAATCAATAATAATTTAATGTTAATACATCTTAATACAACAGGTTTTTTTCTAGGTAAGCGTGCTTCATCTTGGACTGCATCCTGCTTAACATCAGGCAGGGTGTAGTCAAACGCGAACCTATTATGTATAAAAAAAAAAATCTTTATTGACAAAAATTCTAAAAAATATCAGAGTAAATCAACTCCAGTCATTGATTTTACTGATTTGCGTTTGTAACATTTTTCAATAATAAATAAAGTTTGATTGAACTAAAATAATGTGATAGCCGATAAGTATTTTATATGTTGAGTATTGACATCTTTATCAAATGGAAAACTGCCATATGATAACTCTTTTTTTCACACCACAAATAGTATACAATAACAAAAATAGCTTAACAATATTGTGTAGATCACTCTCCCTAAGTATTTAGACAAATTACACTTAGACAAGTCACAAAGTATATCGGACACGTAGACTAACAAAGCCGAATAGTTTAAGCTAAGCGCAACATTATACTGGGCTCGCTGCCTTGCTCAGAGACATCTCTAATTAAAACTTCGAGCCAGTTAAGGGACTCTCCCAAAACTTTTTTGTCCAAAACAAACTTCAAACAAGGAGTGACAGTAAATGGCCGATTATTACGTTATCGCGAGCGCTTTATCTCACGGAAGTAAGCGAATGGAGTTAAGCAATAATTTCATTGTAATTTAACAGTGATTTGTTATTTAGGTAAGTAATAATTGTTATAAATTAAAAACTTTTAAGCATAGGCTATTCGAATTCAAATTAATCCATAAAAACTTTGTCGTATAAATGAATAAAGTAAAATACTTAGAATAAATTATTGTAAAATACTCCCCGAAATTTATATAAAACATATACAAAATTATGTTGGTGTATTCAAGACACGTGTATTTTCGAGCATTTTTTTAATCACCCCTGGTATTATAATCTGTTCCACTGCTGGTTTACGCTCTTTTCATTGTGAGAAGGGAAAAGCCATAGTCCACCATGTTAACCAAGTGCAAGTTGATATACTTCACATATCTTCGAGACCTTTTTTTAAAAAACTCTCGAATATGTAGGTTTCCTGACGATGTTGTCCTTTACCTTTTGAAGTTATCGGCAATACGCACATAACTTAAAAAAGACAGAGGTGCTGTAAGATTCGAACCAAGGGCCTTCAGTGGGAAAGAAAAACCAGACGGTATCCATTTGGCTGCCCTGTTGGCTCATTGGTAGCATATCTGCTTCAAGAGCTGTGGGGCGTGGGTTCGATTCCCACCTAGGACAAGCATTTTGTGATATAAAACCAAATGTTTGTTCTGTGTCTGGGTGTACTGTATGTATTATAAGTATGTATTTACAAAAAAAATATATTTAAGTATTCTATCAGTTATCTGACTCCCATAGTACAAGCTTTGCTTAGTTTGGGGTCAGATGGCGCTGTGTGTAATGTCCTGCGATATTTATTTATTTATTATTTCAGAAACTTCTGAGTATTTAATACTTTTCTCTACACTGTAAAATTTTTGTTTTATTTTTAGAAATTCAATGTACAGGGATACTGCTAATCAGTCAACATCATTAAATCATATTTTGTAAATTAAAACAAATAACTTTTGTCCTACATCCATTGCCAAAATATGCCATATCCAATACATATCTCAAAAAAAAAACTTTTTGTGGTACTCTCTAACACATTTTAGGTGTCTATTGCGTAGACGCTTCATTCCTCGTAGTATCGTGCGAGTAGCCGCCCCCCGCGCCCCGCGCCGCAACCCTTTTCTTTGGTCATGATCGACGTCATCGCGTTAGCTGCCGGCACACGTCACAGAGTACGTGCACGCTTTTTGCATAGCGTTAGTTTTGTTTAGAGCAAACAAATATAGTTTTTTTAATATTGTATGAAAGAAAGAAAAACGAATTATCAACAGACGGAGAACATAAGTAATTAGATTGAATGTACTGAACATGCCATTAAAAGGATGCTGATTGATTACAAATAACCCTGTATATAGTAGTGCGGAACTATCACTGCGTGAGTGTGATTGCATCTTGTACGCTTTAGTATTTCTGTATGGTAACACTTTATTAACTCGTTTAAAATACGAGAACATAAAAAAATCTACCGACGTTATAAAGTAAGTAAATGTTTTTAATGTTCAGTTACTCATACCTGGTGCTCTAGAAACCCTGGCAGCTGACAAACCTCGAAGCTGAACCCACAATGTAAGACTCAGCAACCCTATATGTCGCATTGGCTTTACTTGTCACGACGTCTCGCCTAACTTTTCTGCTGAACCACTCGGGCAAAATGAAAATTTCAAATGTTCGGGATTTAAGAGCTTGGACCGTGTGCCGCAACTGTGACGACACAGTTAATAAAGAACTAGCAAGGTTTCAACCAACTCTACAAACACTAAGCTCGCTTAAATCCCATAGAAAACGTTTTCAACATTTTGTCAGATTTGTTATTTGGGTAACGGTCGAGATTACACATGTGCTCTGGGATTATGGTAATTCACGTTGAATTATGTGTTCGCTATTAGTTTGCATAAATTAAATGAGTACCTTCGTTTTAATCTTGATCAAATATAGTGAATAAAGAGAAAGTTTGACACAAATGACGCGAGTGTCCGTGAAAACATAAAATCGATTTAGGCAATAAAGCCGTCTTTATAATGTAAATATTATTTCTAACAAATTTTAAGGTTTAATGTACATCTGGTATACTAAACTAGTAAAAATGTACTATATTAAAGTTACATAAATTCTCACTCATTTTTTTTGTCACGTTAAGCATTGGCTGAAACGTCGAAATAAATAAACAAAACTACTTCACAGTAGGTATTATGAGCGCGTTTAAAATTCGGTAATAAATATAATTAAGAGTGGTAGTTACAACACAGCTTGCTACTAAAAAAATACTATAGTTTATTCATAGTATTTTTACACCGGCAGCTCGAATTCATTATTGATATTTAAAGTCACGCCTTTTGACGTGCAATCTGACCGCGCTAGCCACTGAGCCATCGTCGCTTTATGTTATTACGCTAGCATCTATCACGTGTTTACAATTCATAAACAGTCGCCATGGCCATAAAACTTGATATATCGGGTTATCTCCCAAAAATATGAAACTCCCGGACGTCATATCGTTAGTGGGACAAAACTATCCCTTCTGGCCGTCCGCCAAAACGTTACGCCAGAAATTGTCATCAATAAAAGTTATCATTCGACGGTCGCAACCGAATATCCCTAAACCCCACATCTGCGTTCCAAACTTTGCACGATCCTGATGAATTACGCACAAAAATATTTTTCTAGAAGACATTTTGCTACATTATGAGATAAATTAGGCCCGAAAATGGCATACGAAGAGAAACAAGCTCTTTTAGTACGTAACAAGCTTTTGATTACGTTTTATTTGAGTAATATCACAACATGTAATTCGTGAACATAAAACATAAAAGCTCTAATATGATAAAAACGAAAATTTGTGTAAAAGTGTTAAATTCTCACACAAAACAGTAAGAATTTTGTTACGAATTTGAATTAAATTCGTTGTGGGCATTTTTATATTCTGAACTTAATACCCTTTTTTAAGTAATGTAAAGGAACTACAACTACAGCAGCTCCCGGACCTTTAAGTAACAAAACATTGTCCAGCATATTGCCGCTATAGTTTGCATCATGGTAAGTCTCAATAGCCTAATTAATTAAACTAGCTGCAATATCCTTCAAACCGGAATACAGTAATACACATTAGTGACTCGCGGCAAAATATCTGGTACAACAATGGTACCCAAATAGCTAACCACCAAGAAAAACATCAGTAGAATATCCCATAAAATACAAGTTTCAGAGTTAGTCTAGCAGGTGAAACTGCGTACAGCTGCCAACAAATAATGATAAAATCACTACAAAATCAAAAGATCTGCAATAAAAAGAATATTCCAGTTTCTCGCTCTGCCCTTTGTATTCGTATTTATCTGTTACAATTCTCTCTAGTCGTCGCTTACAACGGAAGCACTTATCTACTATTATCGAATATCATCAAAAGCAGCACTGCTACAGTCCATCAGTTCCATCCCCGCTTTGTGGGTCAGCCTATCAATATAAGTTATCGTCCAAGTCTGCTCGTGACGTCTCCTATAAACAACAGCCAGCTCACCCTTAAAAAATATTGCAAATTGAATTACTTTTCTTAATGCTCAGCTTGGGTATATTACACGTGTATACTGTTGTTACTTTATGCCTTTAGCTATAAAAAGGCGTGAGATAGGGTTTTTAAAATGAGGCATAACAGATGGAATAGATGAAGGAAGATTGCTGGGGCGTAAATTTGAGCCTAACGACGCTCCCGTGAGACTCATATATTTCCAGACGGTTTTTATTACAGCCTTGATATTCAGTAAACCTATTTTTAGGACAGTAAGGCTTATGATAATTTTAGTTTTCATGGAGCACTAACGGTAGAAATATTTTTATGCAAATATTTGTTTATTTTACCATGTTCAATACGAGTGGGCGCAGACTACTTGCGTAACATTGATTGCACATTGGTTAGCGCGATTAAACCATACGCTGAGAGGCGAGGGTTCAAAGCTTTAGCTGCCACCCTCAAATTTAAACCCTGCCGCCAAGTACCTAGTTGTGTGTTTTGGCAGCCTACCTTGAGAGGCAGTTCCCATTACAGATTAAGTGTGTTTTCCCCTTCAACATTAGATAAACTGTGGTCAAACCTAGCCTGAAAAAACTACAACAAGGTTTCCTTTTTTGTTCGCATAAATTACTACGTGTGTGTTTTTGGTTTGCCTGACACGCCTATATTGGTAATCGGTGTCAATGCTGCTCGCAAACCTTGACACTTAACATCGATTGACATTACTATGGATAATTAAAAGCATCGTACTCACAGGTAAAATACGGACTAGGAAATTTTCCGGGATTTTCCGTTTTTCGATTTCGATTCATTTATTTACAACCGCATTGAACTGTACCTATTTGAAATGGATGAGTACCTAGTGGGAGTACAGAAATCAAACGCATTTCTCGTTATATGAAAGGAAAATCACATGAATGTCCTAATGTTATGAATTTTTATGGAAGAGTAAATTTATTTCAACTGGCAATATTGTTAATGGCAAGATAGAGTATTAGCCGTTTCTGTTTAGTATAATGCTAAGGTAAACTTTACAAGGTTATCGTAGGCTAAGCCTGTATTCTTCGCAGGCCCGCAGTACGGGTTGGCAAATTCACTGCTAGCTCATTTGGTTGAATCTCTGCTTCGAAAGTTAAAGGGCGTGGGTTCGATTTCCACTCCAGAATACAATTTATGTGACGAACACAAACTGATGTACTGATGTTTGTTCTGTGTGTATTACAAGTATGTATTTCCAAAAAGCTTTTCTTAGTTTGGAGCTAGATGATGCTGTCTTCCAATATATTTTTATCTCCTCGAGAAAAATAACTATTTGATAGTACCTAACAGACGAAAACTTCTCACTACTCTTATGTACTTTTTGTTGATTATGTGATAAATACGTATATATACTAAGTAATCTATATACATTATATTGCCTTGATTACCAAGTACTCATTATTTACCATATACTGAACAATGGAGCCTTTTTAAATAAAAGGGCCGTCCACATCAGCTTTTATGTATTTCCAATTCGCTATTAAATACCGATGAGCCTTTTACCCTTTCCCGTTAAAAGGATAAGGACCACCGCGCCCTGAGTGCCCAAATCGACGTGGTCCGAAAGGCAAAAGAGACCAAAGCCCTAAGGCAGCCGATTCGGAATTCTATTAGCTTTTTTCTGTAAACTCGGTATGAAGGATACATGACAAGCTTTTAGCATCGTGTTCAAAGGAGCGACTTTGGAATGTTTTCTGCAAATGATGCGTGAAAACCGTACGTAAAAAACGTACCAGTTTTCCCACAATGTAACGTTCTTATTCAGGTCTTGTTTTGTCTAAAATGAGCTTTGTCTTGGGACATTTTTGTAATGGAAAAAAAAGATCCCGCATCGTTTAGATAAGATTTTGGTTATGATAAGTTAAGTATTTGACCATATCTTACTTGATGCTAAGTGATGGTGTTGTAGAAGATGGCAAATACATTTAGCACGGAAAGGAACTGGCTCTCTAGTTAGGCCGGAAAACACCGTTAGATGTTTAGCGGCAGATTTTCAAAAGATTGTAGCTAGCAAGCCGAATAAATACTTTACCACCATGATATGTAATGGGTTCCTTTACCGACATATTAAGCTCATTACCGACCGCGCTAACCACTTAGTTATCATCGCTACTAATTGCAATTGGCCAATAGTGACTCATTTTTTTATTTCGAGTTCATCAAATTAATGTTTTATTGTTTACTTTTCTAATTTTATCAACTACCAAATGTATTGATATACGTAAATAAAACATATAGTATGTACATGAGCTTGACCTTAACAAACATGCTATTCCGTTTGCAACCATGCCTGCTCCACACAAAATTTGTAGCCCAAATACTTTCATTAACAAACAGCATGTTCCAAACATGGGATTAACACGTAAAACAATTAAAACTCGTGTCATTATAATCCAAACGCTCAGGAAAGCTGAACCTGATACCAGTTCAATTAATTGAAAGGGCGAAATGTTCGGACTTTCGGTCGGATATTAAAATACTAATTGACTTCCGTGTCCACGGGTCTCGAATAAACTCTGCCATGTTTATGTGTCTCTCCATGTTGTGTTTTTACATTTCACTATGCGGTTAAGGTAAGTTATGACAAGGAAATTGGATAGCTTTCAAAAAAATAAATCGTTTTTACAACTTTTTTTTGTTATTACTTGTATGATCCTATCCCACTAATATTATAAATGTGAAAGTTTGGATGGATGTATGTTTGTTACTCTTTCACGCAAAAACTACAAAACGGATTTAAATGAAATTTGGTACGGAGGTAGCTGAGACCCTGGATTAACACATAGGCTACTTTTTATCCCGAAAATATGTAGCGGGTAACACCGCGGGGTGCAGCTAGTACCGTAAAAATAATAAAAAGAACGAAGATAAATTGCTATTTTTTTAAATTATTTTACCTGACTGACATTTATATCGATTTGAAACGCAATATACTATATATACTCATGCATATGTTTTGTTAGTAGCTTGCACGTCCCAATTTACAAAGGTCTGTTCGCCGAAAATTGGTCAACTTTTCCAATACCTGCCCGGTTTAAATACCCCTCAGCACACGACGGTTTTAATTATAATGTTTTTATTTAATAATCTAAACATTGGTATTACTCAAATTTAATCTATATTTTAAAGCTATATGTCAAAATAAAATTTAAAAATATACTTCAAGGTATATGATTGTTTTTTCATTATGCTAATTATTCTGTGCGTTTGTTTTTATTAGACAAGAGTGTAATAAACTTCGTAGGCTTTTTAAATGAATCAATGTACCGAGTGCGTGAGCGCTTCGGGTAAAGTGGCAATACTGGTCGCATTAAGTCGCCCGGATTGATTGATGGCAACCCAGAGATTTCATTACGGTGTCGCACCGTTACGTCTTTGTTCACGTGAGCGCTTTAAGCTCGTTTGACGTCCAAGATTCTAAAGCTGTTAGTGAATTTAAAAGTGCCTATATTTCAAAAACAAAAAGATTAAAATGCCATGTAGAAATTTAACTATTTGTCTTATTTAACCATTGCAGTAGTTAAATATAACGTTTATTATATTTAATAACATATATTGAATTTCAAGGTATAAATAATAATAAAAAAATAATAGTTTTTGCGTGGAAGAGTAACAAATATCCATCGATCCATCCAAACTTTCACATTTATAATATTAGTGGAATGTTATAAGCCTATTTTGACGAAACCACAATAACGGCTCGATTGACACTTCATAAAAATTGTGTAACTTACGCGCTACGATGGTGCATAATGTACTGAAACAAACGTACATTGACTGCTAACAACAAAAACAAAAGAAACCGTTGGGAAAAATAAAATAAACCGTTATAAAACTGCTACTGCCTACGGTGTTTCACTTTTTTTTTGCACTGCATTTTACTGAATTGGAAAGTTCGTAGTTTCACTTACGTATTTCAAAACAGTTACATATCTACGAGTGATTTCCACATTTTTACTAGTGGCACCATTCATACACTACAGTAGGCAGCTATTTGTGATGTGAACTCAGATAAACATGATATGGCTCTATTATACACGAAAATCCAATGAATTTCTAATGATGCTTTTATTTCGGTGATAGATTAATGTAGCCGATGTCGTGTTTGCACTAATATATTTTCTATAGCGTAAACAAATCAAAGATCGCTTGCGATATTGAAGTACAGTGTAGTCTTAATCATGAATATGGACTGGTTTTTTTTTCATCGCTTGCGTATCGCAAGTCGCATCGCCGAGTAATGTTGCCTCAGTTTGAAACCTACAACACAGATCGTTGTAAAAAAAATCCATGCTATTTTTAAACGATCTAACTTTTTCATCCTTTGTAATCATTTCATTTCTAGAGCAACAAAGCTCTGTATTCTCTGGCAAATAAAATACCAGAAGAAGCAATACCCCACGAAATAACGAGCGACTATTGAAAAAGTTTCAATAATTGTTCCGCGCACAATCCCGGGGCGAACAATGGCTACAGGGACGTGCGATGGCTGCACACTCGCTGAACTGAAATGGAAGCTTATGTATATATGTATGTATAAAGATATACTGAGAGTACGTGATACTCAATACTTTCTAGTATTACCTATTATGCCGTAGCCACTTGATACTGAAGCAGTAGAGAATAGTCAAGAACTCACCACCTGGATTCTTTCTGACATGTAATGTGTTAATTATAATAAGTAGTTCATCTTGTCTTAGAATCGAACCCACGCCCTACAGCTCTTAAAGCATATATTCTGCCAAATGAGCACATAACCAATGTACAAAAATCATGCTTGAAAAAATTGCTATACCACACATTTTGTACAGATTTACAAACACTATGTACTTAACCAGGTCGTTAGTCCTTATATAATCAGCAGAACAAAATCTCAGCTGAGATAAAGTTTCTCTCTTATTCCAGTAGGTAAGTCAGTTTATTTGATAACCGAGAGCATTTACTTTGCGAACTTTTATCCTAATCCGAGATTAGATTGTTTGTCAAGAATATCGAAATACTGTCAGAGTAGCAAGTTCTCCTTGAAGTTGGAACAAGCTCATCCCTGTTGCTATATTGAAAACTACAAAGCTCTGCCGCAAGTTCTCAGATTTGTGGCGTTTTAGACAAGTAGGGTGGTAGATAAGTAGTTATATAATGGGAAAGTTTTAGTTGTAACTCCCATTTGAGAGAAGATAGTATAACACACGCTCAGTTCTATCCCGATGACTAACTTGATGATATTTTAGTATTGAAAACTTTTGAAGTGAAACTTGTTAGGCAGTGATTCGATAAATAAATAATTAATCGGCAATTGAAATTGCAATTTTAAAGAAGTGTCACGCTTAAGCACATTTCGTTATACATATTATGAGATAGAAGAAAAAATAAGGTAGAGAGGCGTGAGCAAGTTACACTTTTAAATTTAGAATGTTAGTTTTCGTATGGAACAAGTTTTAATCTAAAATCTGATACCATGCAAGTTTAATTTTTTTTATGTTCTTACCTATTCATTTAATTTTTGTTATTTTTTCTAAGCATTCCGATACCGACATGTATTTGTTACCCATGTGTGTAAGTTTTATTAATAGTGTGTATACATTTTAAAAAGATAGATATTTAAGATGCCGTGCGTGAGGCTACAATGGCCACTTACTTTTCAATAATAATTTAGTTACATTTTGTAGTCCTTCGTAAAAAAATATTGAAAACAAAAATGTATTTGTCAAGAAATCCAATAGTGCCTACATGCAGAATCAGATGCTTTTGCTAAAGTTGAGTTTTCTGCCCACAAACGTTATCGTTAGACATTTTCATATTCAGTCCAAGTCCGGGCACGTCGTCGAATTGAATTATGCCCTGGTGTTGCAGCATCAAGTTTACTTTGACTGTTGATAGTGGCTTAAATAAACTTACGCCTAAATGATTGTATAGCTCGATATAGGAGTAAAAATTGCCACTAAATTTGCGTACTATTTAACCAAAATTTCATTTATTTCTTGCCAAATAGGTAAACAAATTTGTGATATTAATATCTACATAAGTACTTAGCACTCTATTTTATTTTTATGCATGAAAATATAAAGCTATGGTGCACTTTGCATTAAAAACAGAAACAAACAGTAATATTCTGTTATCTCTAAATACAGCTTCTCTACATCAGTAAAGGATTATGAATATGTTGCCATATAAATATGGTAATAATATGTTGCTTCTTTCGTTCAGCTCAACTATATGTTGTAGATCAAGTGATTAATGTGGGCATTATTTAAAATGCCTGGGCATTATAAATAACAATGGCATCTATGAGTTCTTGTCAACGACATGCCAATGTGACGTTTTTTAAGATTTCATTTCTGTCGGCAGTTCCTAGACTGCCTTTTTTTGTAGGTACTTGCAATTCGTTATTAACACCTTATATTCAAATAATTGATTGACTCAAGCGTTACTTTGTCGAAAATTGAATCCTCGTCACTGCTGTAAGCATAGCGACATTTAAGCGGTAAATACACTAAAAATATAACTCTTGAATATCTTGTCTTAAAATCCAGTCAGAAGCTTTGTCTGCGTACAAATCGGACTGAGACCAAAACGTTTTTGGTTCCGCATTACTATTCAAAGAACGCGGTAAAACGTGCGAGTTTGTAAAGCATAGTGCACACGTGCGTGTCGCATTACTTATACCTCGTATCTCGTATTATAACAAGCCGTGCGAATTTACGACGAACTGTGCCGCAAGTGAATTAATTACCTTCCCGTATACTCGATTGCTCAGCATACTTGCTCCGAGTGCCTGCAATTTAGGCTCGTGTGTTAACGAGTTAACTACCCTCATTTGGTAGCTTTGGTTGTATTTCTGTGCCTCGAGTTTTTGGTACAAGTTCGACAATGCTGCGTTAATGACAGGCACTCGTTTTCTCTCGAGTTCTCCAACCCAGAATTTGGAACAAGAACCATTCATTCCTGTTATACAATAAGCAATAATGACGTAGGCATAGACGGCATGAGTTTTTATCTGACGTTTAAAAATTTTGATCTGTTCTCAAGTTATATTTCAAAATGGTAAATTAAAGTTACTTATTTTTTTAACAGTTTGAAGTCTTAAATTTGTTTTCATTCTCAAGGTAAACTTTTCAAAAAGCACTTTCAAAACGTCTGTGGTCTATACGAGGATAAACGCCAGAAACTAAATTAAAATATGTTAAATAAAACGTGATATCTTGACACCACCGATGGTAGAGAATTGTGCAGACTGATTGATTGATCTTTATTAGATGACGAGATCCGAACACATTTTGTTTAGCATGCAGATTGCAGATCAGTGTATGTAACCTAACCTTACACCGTACTCAACAAAAAATGAGTTTATTTAGTGAATTCATTAAGATTTTCGTAAAATGGCACAATGTGAAATGGATTTTTGTAGCGATGAAAACTTAGTAATTATCGCGGTCGGTTCATATGCCGAGGGACGTGGGTTCAAATCCCAATAATGAACTTGTGCTGCTGGTGAAGGTAAAGATCATGAGTAAACCATAGCGTGGTGGTCAGGTACTTTCTAGTACACGTCTGGCTAGCTACTCAAGTTGAAAATCTGCCATCAAGCATATGTACAGCTTCACTTGAGAGCTAGTTCTATTCCAGACTAGTTTCTTTTACTATATTCGACAGTATCACACTGTCGTCAAAAAACAAGCCTGGCAACATTTAAAAAAAATATTAGTAATTTATTTATTAACACAATTCCAGTTTATGAATTTTGAAACTTGTAGAAAAATATATAAATTCTGCAGAACTCGTAAAGCGAACAAACAAACGCCGGCTGCCTCCATACATATTTGCCAAGAGAATACATTACTGCTCCCGCGGGATGTCTTACATAACGTATACACCTACGAACGCAGGTCGGCATTCATTACGCTACATAAATATTTTACTAAGTTATTTTCAGGTTTAGAGAGCACACACTGTTATGAAGTTTCACTAACGATGGTCAACCTGGACGTTAGTTTTATGAATTAATTATTGTTCTTATTATTATAAGCATTTATTTAACTTGTAATGTTTGGAAGTTTGTTTAGGTCAATCTTGCAGGCTGAATTAAAACCACCCTCCGCCAGTAACCTATGGAGTTAAAATTTGAGATGTTGGTTCAGTTCTCATGACAATGCATTTTTATTGTAAGCATTTGTAACGATGATAGTTCAACAGTTATCACGGTCGGTTCACACGCTGAACGGAGTGGGTTCAAGTCCCAACAATGAGCTTGCGGCTGGCTAGCTACCACCCTTAAATTAAATCTGTCGCTAAGCACTAGGTATCTGTGTGTTTCGGCAGCCTTACTTGAGAGCTAGCTCAATTTCATTTAGGTGTGTTTACCATTTTCGACTACACCGACACTGTATACCGAGTAGAAAGTCCTGAATTCGATAAGTATTGCAATTCAAAAGATGATCTGTCGCTTTTATATTTAAAAAAAAATCATTACGGTTATAATGTTCCTTCAATTTAAGGACTCAGTGGTTTTAAACTGTCAAAATTGGCTGCGTAAAAGCTGGGTATCCTTCCGAATGTGTGACGGTACTTCACGCCAGAACATTTGCTTACTTTATACCAAGCATAAGTTCAAGTTCAATCGTGCATGGAGTACTGTTATCATCTTTGGGATGGATCGGCCAAGTATTAGCGTGAGGCGATGGAGGCCACTGAGAAACGTACCAAAAAACTGATAAACAGTGACTCACTTCTTTAGAAAAGGCTCCAAAGTCTTGAACATCGACGCAAAGTTGCATGTCTGTCAGTTTTCTTCCGGAAACACTTTGTAGAGTGCGGTTCAGTTCTGCATGACCTAATTCCGCCCTGCCCGTCCTTTTGCCGGACAGCCACGTGCTTTAAAAACAGCACCACTACACGATTGATAGCTATTCCAAAAACTCGAACTTAACAATTTGAATCTACTTTCATTGTACGAAGCGCTAAACAATGGAATTTGCTTTCCTTATAGATACAATCTGGATGCCTTCAAGTCGCGAGTAAATAGATTTTTCTAGCAAAGTGTGCTCCACCATAGACCGCATCTTCGCTTAACATCAAGCGAGTTGGCGGTGAAACGCATGCCTATACGTCTCTTTTATATTAAAAAAACTACACCATTGTATAGTAAAACAAACAACTTACATGAGTTACGTTATAATCCTAAGCGGCTTAAATTCTACGTCGGTTGACACCAAACATGAAGCCAAACTGTATAACCACTTTTGCTGGCATCCAAGTTTAATTTAGGTCCGCCCTCCTCCCTTATGCTATAAACTCCCCCGAATCGAGGCAGACGGTGCCGCAGGGTGCGCGCTAATGTTAATTTTATTTTTTAAACTTCGGTATGAGTAACTTCGTTTGCTCGATCGCAATATCACGCTTAGCTGCTAATTTTTTACCGAACCTTATTGGGTGGTCAATTTTTATCGTAAGGCTATAAATCATTTATCTCATTACTATTTCGCAGGATACGTGGTTTTTTAAATAAAATTCTCGAAGCCTCTCGATATCTATGATAGATATCGAGATTAGCTCATAAACCTCCCCGATGTTGGTCTCGGTTTCGGGTGTTTTTCAATTACAATTAACAATAATACCTAACCAAATAAATAAATAAATAAAATTGGTGGGGTATTACCCAAAAAAAATAGTTTTAAATAAAATAATTTCATTGTATTAAAACTGTTTATTATATATTCATAAACTTCGTAAAAATAATAAAACTGGCTCCATGGAAATTAAAATCAAAGATGACACTTAAATTTGTTTTTGAGACCTAAGAGATTACATCGTAAAAACACGTGAATGTTATAGCAATAGCTGAGTCATGTTATTTTTTAGGACTTCTTGAGGCAGAAGTGGGTTAATTTGTCTTTTTCGGGTTTTGCATAAAAAACTAAATAACTTCTATTTTTGCTCTACTCAATAAAACATATAAAATCGACTGTAGTAATAAATTTCCTCAAAATCCAGTAATAACCTTCTTCAAAAAAAATGAGAGTTCTAAATTCGATTCGTACTGTCGATGTTTTTAATTATGTACTAATTCACTCACATCTTTTTATAACATAAATAAAGATCTCATAATAAGGTATTCAAAAATTTTAAAACTCCGATAAAGTGAAAAATTATCGTTAATTATTTTCTTTTAATTGTCCACAGGTGACACCGATGAACATGGGCTGCCTTCTGAAAAGGACAAAGGCTGTGACACCAATCTTTACTTATACCATGTAAGTAATATATATTTTTCTTTATTAGAAAACTAGCGATAAAATATACATAATATAGGGATAAAAAGTAGCTTATATCACCCGGGGATAGTGTAGCTTTCCAACGGTGAAAGAATTTTTGAAATAAGTCTAGCAGTTTCTGAGCCATTCAATACAAACAAACAATCAAATCTTTCCTCTTTATAATAGTATAGATAGATAGATATAAGGTCTGTCTAGAGGCACGCTAAGCGGACCAGCAGTAATTAATGTAAGCGAGCATGTTTTCAACAGTTGATTACAAAGCTTATTAACATGTACCCTTGCAGCGGACCCCGAACTTTAAGTTACAAATCGACTACAAGGATCGTACAATTCCGTGAAAAGAAGACGATAGTTTAACCTAATGTCAGTAAAATTTTGATGTAAAATTGACACGGAAAACGTACTCCAATGAGTTTTAGAGAATACTTTAAGGTTTTATTTTTGAGAAAAGTTGTTGAAATTATATTTCATAATGAACGGTCCCACAGAAATGTTATTAAGATTGATATGTATCTATTTTACTATTAAAAATGTAGGATGTACAGGTACACTTGCCTTAAAAATATACTGTGAAAATATTTGCCTACCAACAGCGTCTTTACATTTTGATGAAAATAATGTTACAACTTTTTTAATCAGTTTTATCTCCACGATATTTTCTTTGTCATAGATCTATAAGTGACAACATCACGGGATTCATAGAAAAATTGTTTAAAGTATCCTATTGTTTAAAATTGGATAACGGCTTCTGTGTTCATTTAATAGCATAGACTTTAATTGATACTATCGTCTTCTTTTATTTCTAACGCGATAGTTTTAATGAAATTATTTTTTATTTTCCAATAAATGAATTGTGTGTACGTTTCACGAAGTCGATTTTTTACTCAAAGTACGGTGACCGCTGCAAGGTGAATTTTGCTACACTAAATACAACAATGTGTCTTAAGCATAAGCTTTGTAAATATTATTTCTCAAAATTAATTTTGCCTACTGAAAAACGTATAGAATACTCTATGTTTTCTATTGGACGTTTGTTTATATTTTTAAACAAAGACTTATTAAATTTAGTATGATTAGTGCGGCTTTCATAACCACAGCGGCTGTTAATTATTTACCCTATTGCCCGGCGAGGTAACGCCGTTATACCGTAATCCGTGTAACGGCGCGGTGGCCTTGCGAAACTCCGCCCGAATTTACGTTATTACACTTATTTAATGTTTACTGTGTTACATTTGTACAGTCAGCTTCAGAAATTGAAAGCCACTTTTAAAATAAATAAATTAGGTACTATACAATTATTTCTAAAAGTATTTTCAGTAAGTATCGATTTTTTTAATGAATCAAATTTCGATAACCAAATAATCTTATCTGTTTTGGTTAACCTGTTAACTCGCTCAGTATTACCTCTGCTTTTTAAACTAAATCGAGTGATGAGTGACCACCGAATGTGGCCTAAACTATAGTCTGAATATCCGATACAATATAACCAGTAAGTAATCCCATATAAGTAAAAAAATGTGTCAAAATCACGTCAATTTTCATAGTAAACAAAAAAATAAAAATTTAAATTCTGTATATTTTTTTCGCTGATTGTACGTAGTTTTGAAGTCTCGTAAAAGTCTTGAAGAGTAATGTCGCTGGGAAGGGTACAGTTTGTTTGCGCGTAGAAACCGTCAATAATAAATTCTTGAATATATTTACGTTTATCGCACGACAAAGTTATCGAGCTCTGTAAAACTCTCTTTGTTTTACTAAAAGGATATTGTGATATATGTGTGCGATATTCAAATATCTTTATTATGTAAGAAATACGAGAGAAATATACAACGATATGATTATACATGAGATTAATACGGTTTTTGTAGCATACTAGATACGATGTAAACACGTGCCCTGGATTGCACTATATGAAAACCAACAGAAATTAGTTGCTGGAATGTAATAACTATAAACGATTTCCAGATTTTATCTAACAGGGACAACACATTAATTCCACTTTTTAGCAGTTCATAGAATGAAATTCAAATCAAATCATTTCGTTCCAGTTTTTGGAACGTCAATCAAGAATCGATGTCGCTTTTTGATCTCCTGGCCATCCAAAAACTATATTAAAGAGAGCTTATTAGAGCACTCTCTCCGAACTTAATTCGATAAAAAACCGGTAAACTAGCAACTTTGTAACAGGCTAGACTTTGCGAGTAATGTTTTAATCTCCATCATCTTTTCCAACTTTAGTAAGGTACAGTTTAACTTTAAGTTTTCATCAAGCGAGTTCGTAAAAGTACGATAATAACTAATAATAAATTCATTTAATATTCTACCTCTTAAAGTGTCTCTTGGAGTTGGACTCGTAATTTGTAAGACAAGATTAAGCTTTGCGATGTTATGTTATTCATAACTCAAGGGCAAAGAGAACATTTCATAATACCTTAATCTGTGCTCATAGATTACCAGGAAATATAGCGCCATATTCTATTTCTTTCGTCATATATTCAAGGTGGTATTAGCAAATTTTGGCTTTCGTTTTTATAAAAAATGAAAGTGTTGAAAATTAATTCTTATTTTATTGATATTTATCAACAAGTACTTCGTAAAAGTAGAGACGTCATTTAGAATTGTCGAATCGGTTAAAATTTAAATCAGTCTACTCTGGGAAAAATTTTTTTCGAAACCAGCTAATAGATTCCATTGCAAAAACATATGAATGTTATAAAAGCATTTTTTTATTTTCAGGAACTTCGTAAAACGGCATTGTGTTTATATTTTTAGATAATGTCTGCAAAACTTCTGAAACCGAAGTTTCACAAGCACGAATATGCGAAACAGACACATTTTTGCTCCACTGAATTTAATATATTATTAGATTTATTTTTTCCTGCAATTACATACTTGCTCAAAACGTTGAAATATGAGGCCTCAAGAATCATATTTATGTAAATAATAATAAAGTATTCAGAAATAATATCTGCATTATACGATAACGTAGAACAGTCAGAACTGGCAATGACCCCAAGCTTACCAATCTTCTAAAGCTGCTTAGCTTGCGTAGAGACGTCGGATCTGTGTATTATTTTCTATCGCATCTATATAACGGAGAGTGTTCTGAAAAACTGTTCGGTCTTAAGCTAGCGTTGTGGTTCTATCACTATCCACCAGCATCTTAAATAAAACCAAGAGTAGTAAGTTAGTGTCTGTAAGTTTTTTTTCATGTGAAACATCTTTTTCCGCGCCTTGGCAGTAAAACCGACTCGCATGCCGTGACGGCAAACGACGTGACGCTTTCTTATACTATCATTCCCCCTCTACACGACTTCTTTCGATTCCTTTGCGTGTACATACAGAGAAACAAAAAAGTGTATAAACAGAGACACATCGTTGATTCTCTAAGAGTGAGTTCTGAGTGAGTCAATTTTTGTGTTTTTGTTGTTTTTTTGCACTGTTTAAATGTTTCATATCTACCGGGCGCGCCCTGATAGCCAACTTTTTTTATTGTTTATCTTTATTATGTAAATGAAGATAGATAAGCAAAAATAAACGCTTTTTCTCTTTCTTTTTTGAAAGCTTATCCACGTATAATAATTGTTGTATGTAAATCATGTTCTGTGCGATTCAAACATTCCTTTTTGCCACATATCACCAAATTGTAGAAAGAACATCATTATTTGGTAACCCCTAAGATGGAGCATTGGGATTTATCTTCAAGGCGGCTGTCATTCCTTACCGTCAGGCAACCTGTCTGCATGTTTGTCATCTACGGCGTAAAATAGCGTAGTACATATTTTTCAGACAGCCTAGGGCCACGATGACTAAGACGTCTGATTTTTATTGGTATTGAGTTAGATTAAAGTATCTATAGTCTGCGAGCGGCACATGTTCTCTCGTTGACCCGAAGTATAAAATCGCGTTCAGAGCGCTCTCAATTCGCTTCGTAGCGTTATCGTAGCACTCGTAGCGCTCGTAGCGCGTTCGTTACGAGCGGCTGTAGCACTTCAATTTCTTGCGCTATTTCTTCGAATTTCTCGGTCCACTTGCTATCGGTCTCCGTAGTTAAAGTTACATTTGGTTCGGTTAAGTTAACCCAACTTAATTTCTCCCGCGCTTAAAAGTAATTGCGCTTTCGACTGCTACAGTTTTCTATTAGCAAAACAACTTTGGAAAGCTCGTTACAATTCTTAAGTCGTACTATGATCTGGTAAAAAAAAATATATTAAACTGATAATAAATCTTTTGAGTATTAAATAACAACGAAAAAAATATTATTAAAAGATATTTTGCTAGCATTTTCGCAGCAGACGCATTATTATTACGAAAGGTATGAAGGATAAAATAAATGAGTATTTACATTAAAAGCACTCTCAACGGTCTAATAACTCTCTTATATAACATTATAGTGTAACATTAATAGCAGCAGGTGGGCCCTGTGCCACTAATGCTCGACCAATTGAGTGCTTAAAGGATATTACGTAATTCGTTACGTAACAAAAATAATTCTTTGTTAAACCTAAAACAAAGGTAATTTAACGTTCATAGGTACATACAATAATGTCTTTTTCCCGTTCAGGGTATTTTCATTTGTTACGATCAAAGCACACATCTTTCGCTTCGTCTACTTTCATTAGCGTTTTCATACGTGCTCGTCGGTAACGAGTACTTAGAACCTGACCTTTGTTTAAAATGTTTATTACAATACGTTTGCCTACGTTGACCCTCACCAGTTTGCTCGCAATTACTTCATAAATCTGTTTTATTAATCTAGTTTCAGATAATTGATCTGGCGTTACTTTGCGGACGTTCATTTTTACTGTACAAGGTATATACTTCGTTTATTTCCGATTAAAAGTCGTTCGGTTACAATAGTGATGAGGATTTAAATCAAAATTTAAACAGTAATAAACTAAATACAGTTATACCTTGAACATTCAATGACTGACCAATTCATGACCAAAACTATCTAAACTTCAACTCTATTTTTGTCACAAAGTTCGCACGCTGTTTCTCGCTACCAAGTAATTGTATCTTAGATAGATATTTAGCAGTTGGTAAAAGCGTCCACAAATGCAAAATGTTCTAAATAACAGTATATTGACGCGCTGTAGGTACATATATTTTGTAGCGATGATAGCTCAGTGGTTAACGCAGTCGGTTCGCACGCCGAAAGGCGTAGGTTCAAACCCCAACAATAAGCTGGAGCTACCGATGAAGAAAAACATCGTGAGGAAACCTTTAAGTTGAAAGTCTGCCGCCAAGCCACCTAGCAATGTGTTCCAGTTCTATTCCAGGCTAGATGTGCTTTACCATCTTCGACCACATCGTCACCTGAGTTGTGGTAAAGATCAGGTGAGTTTTGGTCAAATACGTAGCTTGTTAACCATAAAAAAAATACGCCGTGGTGTTTCGAATTATCGTTTATTTTTTTCAATCTTATTAAACAACTTGAACTTCTACATCCTAACAAGATAACGGTTTTTACGTATTAAGACAATAACTTCCTTGCATTATTCATCAGTTGCTTAAAGCATATGTATAAAAATCTGGGTTTCCATAAATAAAATTAGCACTCTACCTACTAAAATGTCTCATTTTGAAATGGAACTCAAAGAAAAGCTTGGTTTCTTATACGTTCACGCGTATCTTACAAAGGCACTGTGGACGAAAGTTGAATCTAAATGAGCGCCATGTTGCGACGCCATACAAAAAAATCCACTTGCCTACTCCTCATCATTTACATGCAAGAATAATAAGGACTCGCTCACACCTGACGTGCGAGAGAGAAAAGAAATCATTTCACATCATGCGGGAGGAATCTCGTATTTTATTCACGCACCATTTGCACACCACGCGACTTCTGGGCGTACTTACGTAGATTGTCGATCAAGAGCGGAAATGGAATTTTCGCTGTTTGATACGTGGCAAAAAATAAATATAAATAAATACATGTGTAATTTTATACTCTACGAATATGTAGGAAGTACTAATAGGTACTATAAATGCAAAAGTACGTTTTAATGCTTTTTTATTTCCACTTTTTGAAAACTTATTCTTACTAGGGTTATAAATGCAAAAAAACGCTTTCGTTGGTTTTTTTTTCCTCTTTCACATAAGACATCAACGGAGCCACATAATTTTTGTATAGTGATGTTATACAAAAATTACGTGTAGTATTAAATGATAGGTGAAATTGACTACGCTGTTAAAATTAAAATTTCACGAATGAAACTATAAAATAGCTTTGCTTAATTTTAGGCTAGCTAACGCTGTGTGAAATGTCCTACAACATTTATGTATTAAATTGAATACTTACTTGTATTTCGTCTATCGAAGGTACATTGTTCTAATCTTATTTCAAATACAATTTATATTACTTTCCTAATATACCGGCGGGCAAAATACGAACGTAATTGCGTATTAAATTTCACACAAATTTTGTATTTCGGAATTGAAATTTTCTCCGTAATAACTTACAAAAATATTTGTATATTTCTTTATCAACTTCACAATAAAAAAATGATTGCTGATATTCTTGTTTGTGTCGTTAGCTAAACGCTTGCTATACACAGATCACAAACAACTGCCGCTTAATCTCACCACTGAGGCAAGCATATTGAATTACGTCATTAGGCGGGAACATTCTGGAACTTTAATTAAGGTTATATGTTTGAAGCGTAGTGTATAGAAGAGCAAGTAGTGTAAATTTTCTTAGCAGACTGCCTGCTAAGAAGATGAAATATTCTGGCCACCTTTTTATTCTTATGTTCTTATTCTATTTTTCTTATCTTATTCTTGTCTGTAAATATTACTGTGTTCTGGTTTGAAAGGTTTTTTGAAAGAAGGCGAAATTACAGGGCTACTGAGACTAAAATTCGCATATCTCAAAGAAATGCGCGCCGAAGAAGTGATGGCCAAGGTTTTTTTTTTACTCAAAGTTCTGATTACCGCTGCAGTGGTCATAAATAGGCGTTATGTTTGACCAGCAGAAGAGCATTCCGTTCATAGTATTATTTTATTTAATCGTGGACAATCCCCCGCTTTTGTATAACAACTCGTCTGTTGGTAAACCACGATGTGGCTTAAGATGAAAGCCGAAGACAAACGGGACTTAGAAAGATACTTAACAGTTCTTACTTTGAAAAGACCTAGAGGATTATCTTTAAGAAAACAAGGAAGCCAGTTGCTATGATTTGTACCTTTAGTATTATCAATTAATATTATATTATGTGCAACTGTGCGGATTAGAAACGATGAATCAATCAATGAATAGTTTTACATACAAAAAATCATATTGCCGGATATTGGCTCTGAAAGACGACCTCGATCGAAAGCGAAGCACCCTACAACCAAGGGCGCTTCATCGCCGTGTCAAGGCTGGTTCGGTGGCACTCAGAGCTACCGAAAGGAATACGAGTTTGCTTTAAAGCGTCTTCATTGAGGTCAAGCCTTCTTTAGTCACGTCACTCAACTTTGAATTTTGTTAATAGCTCCTATACAAAAATAATGTATATAGATTTTAGCGACGGCTTATAGAAAGAAGAAAAAGAAGTGATTCCAACTCCAAAGAGTATTTCATTTAAATTGAGCATAATATATAAAACTAATTAGTTTCCAATTTAGAATACAATATTTCTCAAATACGAGTGAGCGAATGAAATGCAGCGCTAACCGTAACTGGAAACGTTGATTACTCTAGCAGACTAGTTCAAAATTGACTATTCAGTGAAACCTATTTCTTGTCAACTCCATTCTCAACAGAGACGGACAGATTCGGTCGAAACCGCATTCCGAACAAAGAACTTCATTACGTTTGATTCCGACAGTGGCACCCGGACACCAAATAAAGTAGCGAACGATGTCGACACGACAAATGAGAACAAATAGAAAGAGCCAACAATAAATTGTTTGTTGTACGGCTTTGCTTTATGGCCTTACATAAATTACAGCTCGTGTTTAGGACAATGATCGTCGTCTAAATGGGACTTTTAATTTTAGTCATTTTCAGTGAACCGTTTTTACTGACAAAATGCTTATTTTATTAGATAGAAAGCAGTAAAATAAATAAAGATTTGTTTGAGCGTGAATGAAAAGAATGTTACGTCAGCTTAGCGAATTTGTTTTATTTAAAACTGCGGTTGCACAGGGGCCGTTAACTTTCTGAATATTAAGTATCCTCGCCTTAAGAAGGGTAAGTTTAGGCAAAAACAATAGAATAATAAATATCGTAGGACATTACACACAGCGCCATCTAATCTCAAACTAAGCAAAGCTTGCACTATGTAAGTCAGATATCTGATAGAGTACATAAATTTTTTTTTTTTATAAATACATACTTATAATTTGTACAGAACTAACATTTGTTTATACTACAAAATGTTTGTCCTGGATGAAAATCAAACCCACGCCCTACAACTCTTAATGAAAATCAATAAGCCAACAGGGCTGTCATAGACATAAGTAGGTATGTGCACGCACAATACAAACTTACGTGTATAAAAATTTACTGTATCATTGTGGTTTTGTATTATTATTCAAACTGCCATAAATGTAGCAGTAAAGTTACGAAATTTACAAAGTAATATCAACTTGGAATAACTTATTATGACATCGCCAGAACGTTCAACTTCAAAGAAGCCAATAAACTATTTACAATGGTTCAAATATCAAAGATCAAGGTGACCGCGCTGAAGGACTGACTGTCTTTTACATTACTACTGGATAAATAGAAAATCAAACTGCTTGTGATGTCGTCTTTATTATAACAACTTGCTGCGCCCCGCGGTGTTACCCGCTACATGTTCTCAGGATAAAAAGTAGCCTATGTTCTAATCAGGGTCTCAGCTACCTCCTTACCAAATTTCATCAAAAAACGTTCTATAGTTTTTGCGTGAAAAATAGTTTTTGCGTGAAAGAATAACAAACATCCATCCATCCATCCAAACTTTTACATACATAATATTAGTGGGATTTTAATTGTCGTATTCCATATCTATAATACGTACCTATGATGATTTTATACAGTTTATATATGATTTTATACAATTTATGTATTTTATACACTATATGGATGTATGAAATAAATATGTTAAACACACTCTGCCTGATAGAAAAGTCAAGATTTTTGCGTTTAAAAATGTGAAATCGAACATTCTCGAACGAAATGAAAACCAACTTATCGAAACGAATACATAAATCCATTTGAAATATTCTGATCCGTTGCTCCAAATTCTCGTTACGAAACCATCGAATTTTCGCATACATTTCGTAGCGGGCCGTAGCGTGAAAACGTAGCTTACCCGACATACTCGTATAATATGACGGTTACGCTCTCCGTTGAAACGGTACGAGCGAGGGAGCTCTATTTGTGAATCAAACGTCTGAAATTTCGTATACGAACCCCACATGATGAACTCCAGGACCTAAATTATACCTAAATAAAAAATTAAAGTCCGGGGCAACTTCTGAATTGTAATGTACGAATAACGGTACACAAATATGGTTGACTTTGGAACAAAATCTAGAGTGTTATTTTGAAATATTTCTATAACACAACATAATATAGTCTTAAGCATGGAAAGTTCTATTCTAACTTAAAAGTTTGACAGAACCAATAAATAGTCTATTTTTTCATTGTTTCTGAATGGATTTTACCATGACACATCGTCGCATTTGCTCGTAGCACCAAAATTCTCCATCATTATCATCTTTTTTGCCACCTAAATTTTACATAGACTTTAGCATTGGCAAATAAAACAGTTTGCCGGTTTTTGTTGAACTTGAATTTTGAAGGTTTTTTAATTTCAAGCTTTTCCCTTGTAGCTGTTTAGACGACAACTGCTACGTTTTTAATTACTTTAGTTTTGTCCATCTTCAAATTGAATAGTATTACATTACCTGGTGTGTGAAACAAATGTTTTATGCAAAATGGTAACCCAACTTTCGAATAATTTAAAAATTTGCAGAATCAGGATCACTCGAAGATAAAAGCCGGTAAAAGTTTGTTATATCAATTATAGTCAGTTACTTTATTCATGACGCGATTTTTTTTAATTCTTACACGATTTATTGTGGAATACTAAAATAGAGCCCCAGAATAAGCATACCAGAGCGTACACCGTACAGGCTGATGCAAATGGCGTGTAAATAAAATACGAGAGTTTCGAGTTGCGCTCCTGGCGAAGTAAGATGTAACCCAGCAGAGCTGGTCCTAGCATACGTAAATTGAATGCTGCTGCAATCTTATTGAGATAAGAATTTTCGAAATATCTTCTCGTATGCATTGAATATGAAAACAATGTTATTTGTGCTTCAATTTCTTTTCCAACTAGCAGTTCAACTCGGGTTCCAATTTTCCGAGAGGTTCCAATTTTCCTTGGAATCCATATTTTACGTCTGGCACGTGATTCGGCCCCTAATTTATGTCAGGGTTCATCCGTGAACTTTTGACGACAAGATTAACTTCACTTGGTAAAATCGAAAGTTGTTGAAATGTTATCGATAACAGAACTGTCCCTCTCTCAAGAAAATCTGTGAGTATTCAACGGTTTTTATCCAGTTTTAACGCTTGAGGTAAAACTTTAGGGTCGGCGGCGAATTCTCACTTTAGTTCACACTTGTTATGATAAAACTCAAAATACTTCGATAAGAATAAAGGAACTCCATCTGCTACGGGCACATCTAGAAAGTTTTACTAAGTAGGTATTTACATACTTTTAGCAACTCTTATAAAACGAAGTTTTTTACATTTATTTTGAAGTAACATTTCAGAATTTTTTTTACATTTTTTTTTGTGTTTGACGACTGCTCTCTAGATGTTAAGTGACGATGTGGTGGAAGATCGTAAACACAGATGGTAATCGAGCCTGGAAAGGAACAAGCTAATAAGTGAGGCTGCCGAAACTGCTGGATGTTGGGCAACAGCATTTTTAACTTGAGATAGGTAGCTAGCCAGCCGATCTCAAGTTAAAAAAAAAAAAAAAAAAGGTAGCTAGCCAGCCGAGTACTAGACCTAGGCTACCTCACCACATGGTTTCTTCATACATACACTAACTGTGTCAGCAAACTATTCTGAAACTATACCGCGATACGATTTCTTATGACTTGGATTCCACGACGATGATAACCTAAATCCAACTTCCCGGTTAAAATTATAATTTTTTTTAATTCCAACCTATTCACGAACATATTTTATGTGCGATTTAATCCCGGTGATAAATAAATAGAATAGCACTCCCAATATATGTAAAACTTTTGCACTTAAACTGAATGTAGAAACAAACAAACAAATATTGAAACTGAATATACAAACTTACGTTGTACTGTTTTATCAGGAGGAAATCGAGGACCGGCCGCGCGCGGCGACCTTCCTCAGCTCTCTGGCAGACTACTCCAACACCATCCCGACGGCGTCGGCAGCGGATCCGGATGCACCAAAACCTGCGCCCCCGGCTCGCATGGGCACGCTCATCGGTGTCTTCCTGCCCTGCATCCAGAACATCTTCGGCGTGATACTCTTCATCCGTCTCACCTGGGTCGTTGGCACCGCCGGCGCTATCCAAGGCTTCCTTATTGTGCTTATTTGCTGCTGTACGGTAAGATGCTTTTCAATCTGTAACGATAGTGTGAAATGTTGTATATAAATAAATAAATAAAAAATAAATGAATAAATAAATAAACAATCTAGTTGTGATTTGTGATAGTTAATTAAACAAGTAAGGCGCTCGTCAGATGATAGAGACGTCTCCCAATGACCATTGCTGTTGTAATAAGAACTTTAAGTAAGAAAACAAAAACTTTGAGTTAGAATCTATGACATTGTTGTATTGGCTATCTTTGGCATGATCTATGAATTAGAATGATTTCTTGGCCTTATAACACTTTCAGTTACACTAGGCAAGTCGTAAGAACATATAAAAAACCACGTCAATATAATTTGCAATAAAAATAGTTTCCTAATAAAATAAATCTAAGACGCATGTCAGCTCAAAGTTAAATAAAAAAAGCGAAAAAAATAAAAGTCCGCAGAATTTATTTTTTTGAACGGCACTTCTTTATAAATAGTTCTACACTCCATAGATACAGCACACTGCTACACATGTTTCTTATTTCACTTATTCAAAGTTTCGACTGAGATATACAAGTACCTATAAAGATAAAGCCATTTCGCATCCAGGTATTTACATAAAAGTTGTTTTTTTATTTCCGTATAAATCATAACAAAATCTAATAAAAAGCCCAAAGAAATCTCAACGGGCCATAGCTGTTCCAGCAGCCCCTGTCCTGATTACATTTGTAACGCTACATCGCTACATGACTGTATTTCTCCCGAGACCGTGCCAGCTCCGTTTATAACGCTACCACTGTATGTACATTTACTTGGAGGCCAGTAACTTATCCAATTTAACTTGTCTGTAGATTATCTGGGCTCGGACCAGTGTCTATCTTGGTGAGTTGTTTAATAAAAGTCAGGGATTATCTAGGGCTCAGCAGTCTGTTATCCCTTGTCACCTGCTCAATAAAGAGTCCCAGATAAAAGTAGAGACCGTAACTTTTAGTTGGCTCAGAAGGGCCCGGGGTGTGAATTACGGTACAGCTCTAAAAAGTGGCGCTCGAGACGGATGTACTTCCACTACACATTATGCGACCTACGTTATCGGAGACATTGTCGTACCATTGTATATTAATGCTATAAAAAAGGCAGTTGACTCGCTGAACGTGATATGGGTTAACCTTCTTATTTTTTTAGGGTTTTTCACTGGATCATATAACGGTTATTTTTATTGCTGACGAAAATGTGTGTTCGGAGTTTTTGCTCCAATTTTACTTCCTGCCTACGAACTTAACCCTACAATTCTTATTAACCTTCTTACAGTAATTCCTGTTTACAAAGGAAAAAAAAATTTAAACACTTATAAAAATACGTTTAGTCACCAATTCGCCAGATGATAAGCGACGATGTTGTCGCTGATAAAGCTTGCAGACTAAACGCATACGAATATGCACTCGTCCTACGAACAATTGTAACATCTAAACCTAAGGCTGATAATACTACCTATTACTTATTTTGTGATATTACTAACCATTTTATTACTCACTGTATATTTTCAGACCATGTTAACGGCGATATCGATGTCTGCAATTGCCACGAACGGCGTGGTCCCGGCAGGTGGGTCCTACTTCATGATCGGCCGGTCGCTAGGGCCCGAGTGCGGCGGCGCGGTCGGGATGCTCTTCTACACCGGAACCACGCTGGCCGCGGCTATGTACATCGTCGGTGCTGTTGAGATAGTACTGGTGAGTAACGATGTGGTTTCTGCATACGAAACCTTCTTCATAATCGACCGATCTATTCGTCACTAGTACTGTTTACTCTGTTCGCCTGAACTCGTCGTAATGTACTCGCGCTGTCACTTGGAATTAGTTGTCTCACTACTATTACTGTGTACTGTGAGAAATTGACGTTCATGTGTTTTATGTTTGGGGGAAAATAACATATCCTGCCGTTAATCTATAAATAACAACACCTATCAGGCACATTTTTGTTTTACTTATGTGTGAAAATGATGTAATGGAAAAACATGACCATGACCATTTAGCATGACCAGACTTGACCTTGGCTGACTTTGTGTGACTTAGAATTATGTTACCTTACCTTACCTTACCTTAGAATTATATATAATTATGTTAGATTTATCTTCATATATTTGAAAATGTAGATGTACTTGACACTGGCAAACGCATAAAGTGCAAAGCCAAAAACAAAGAAGACAAATACGAACGCAAATACGCCTTGATCTCACACTTCAATGCTACAAAACATTATGGGAAAGGACTTTAAAATTAAAAAATTAAATAATCATATTTCTACGGATGGAATGTCATTTTTACAATATTATGCTCATTACTAGTGTACAGTCATGAATTTTGTTGGACAAGTTAACCAATCAGCTACGAAAATTCAATTAACTTTGTACGAGCGCCGCCGAATAGAGAGAGGTATCTGAATTTGTAATTTATTCCGTTCCCTAAATTACACACTCGTTCGGATAGCCCCCGGAGTTTTCCAGCGTTTTGTTCAGTATAATAAAATATTGTTGTGATGATAGCTCAGTGGTTAGCACGGTCAGATAACACGCGGGAAGGCGTGCTTTCAAATCCTAACAATGAGCTTGAGCTGCCGTTGAAGAAAATCATCGTGAGGAAACCATGGACAGGTTAAGGAATACTTTCTAGTGCTCAGCTGGACTGCTACCGCCCTCAAGTTAAAAATCTGCAGCTAAGCACATAACGATGTATTCTAATAGCCTCGTTAGCCAAGCTAAATCTACTTACCAACGTCAACCACACTATTAATTACCATGAGTTGTGGTCATACATCTAGCCTATTAATTTGATTCAAATGCCATCAAATTCTATATACACAAAACGGATCTATAACTTTAGTTATCGCTGCAGAATGGCATGTGAGTATAGGATGTTCTGTTATTTAAAGTTGGACGTAAAACAAGAAAAACTTTCCGAAATCCTGTCTGAAAAGTTCGAATATTCCTGTGTTCTGAAAGACAAACTGCAGAGCATTGCTAGTGCCACTATAAGTTCATTGTTGAGTATGACTGAGTGGTTACGTCGGACTGGTGAGGGCAGGTGGGTAAATGAACGAGCGCCCACTTGGGATCCTGTTAGTAATTTAATACCGGTAGTAACCATACCAAGCCGCTCCAGCATCGAATATATTAAAGGAAATATGAAATAAACTTTACGTGGGGTAGGGTTAACAGCTTAGCCTATTAAACAGAATGTCTGCTATAGCACATTATATTTCAAGCTATTGTTGCAATGAAGCAAAAAATAAAACCACCTAAACGACCCATTTATTCACGTAATGGCCACTTCAATTACTGAACTTTTCAACGTAACGTTTGCATAAAAAGCACCCTGATTTGCGATTGTTAAGAGGGAACGCTAGTAGCGTTTTTCCATACAAATGTATTGCCCTATTTTCTCCCTGGAAAATGCTTACAGAGCAATATTTTTTTGTCATAAAATCAAGGTCTACGAAAGCTACGTCCCCCTATCATTTTTTGTAACCAACTAATTACGTAGGAAAATATGACTTCAAAATTTGTAATTAATGGCCGTTTTATACCAATGTAATCAAATGACTATGAAACAAATTTGAAAGGCTTTTAAGGTAAAAAATTATATGTACATAGACTCATTCTTCTTCAAAATATTTGTGCGAAATACTATTGGATATGCTCAATTTTTAGAGGAGTAGGAGGGAATACGAAACCTCAATTTAGTTAAAAATTTAGTAAGCGTAATCGGTCTAAGATGCCTTTGTCCCTATCGCATACTACGGGGAAAGGCTGAAGAGAGGGGGTTTCAGACTAATACCTACATAACTAAGGAAATAGTATTTTTTGATAATGTTAAATTACGCGTTCCCTCTTAATGTGTGCGCAGAATATTACAAACGTGAGCTATAAAAAGTAATGTTTAAATATCTTACATACATGCTGACAGTATAGTTTACCACACGTAAGGCATTGTTTAAATTAAATAATGTACAGTCGTAACCCTAACAAAAAGCTTTTCGAGCTACTTCTCGTAAAAGGGGAGAATAGATTACAGTGCACTTAAACAATTTAATCATGGCTGTAATTACGGGAACTAATTAGCTAGAACGTACTTGGCGGTTTTAATATAGAGTTTTCTACAGTTGGTTATGAGTTTCTTTTGACGTTAATACGTCTTTAAATTTGCTTCCATAATGAGGAAATTCAAAAAAATGATGATAACAATATCAGGAGATCCGTTTTCTTGTTGCAGCCACATATTTATCATCTACATACAAAATGTAATTAACCACTCGATAGCTACAGGATCAAAGAATTTGATACGCATGGAAATCTGTAGGGCATGTTCAATAATTTACACGTATTCACGCACACACGGTCGTGTCCACGTCACAGACACGCCTCGATTTTTCTTTACAATAAATAGGCTTGTTTGACTTCCATCTAATAAAATAAATAAATATCGCAGGACGTTACACACAACGCCATCTGACCCCAAACTAAGCAAAGCTTGTACTATGGGAGTCAGATAACATAGATAGATCTCATTTGATGTTAAGTGAAGATGTTATCTACCACGAAGCACGCTTGCTTAGTAGATACTGATTCACTTTTGACTTGAGAATTTCCAGATTGTATCAATTGTTTCATGAATACCCGCTCAACTCAAATAAACGCATGTCACACTGAACTGTAAAGACCGTTGCAGTTTCAAGCATCCACTGTAACATTCAGTAACACCTATCAATTTGTTAACTACTCTCGGTCCCGGCAGCTCGCCAATGAGCTCCACAACAGTTGCACGACCTAGTTAATTTGTTAAGACAGTGAAATTGCTCGAGAACACTGTGAGACAGTGAAATTGCACGAGAGCACTGTCATGACTTTTGAAAGCAATTATCAAGATTAACAAGATTGTCGGAGAACGTTGAGATAGAGCAATTTAAAAAGTTTCACGTCAAAGGTATGTATATGTCTAGAAAATAGTTCTAGGTACCACCATTTTCTAAACAATAAAATATATTTTTGGTCGTACTTATAAACGTTGGTTAAATTTAATCTATGTCATAACTAGCCATCGAAATCCTAAAATAGTGAGCGCCAAAGTACTTAGCGATACCCTGGACTTTGGTTTGTTACTCAATGTTTTGTGTATAGCTCCAATGGCCATGGACAATGGACATGCGCTATCTCTTACCGTCAGGAGACCGTCTCGTTCGTCACATTACATTTATGTTTAAAGTAGGTTGTACTGTTTTCGCGCGTGACTTCGCATCGACAAAATTTAAAGCATTGGCTGATTTTAATCAACGTTACAAACAAATAAAGCTAACATTGATGTATAACTCACAAAATGTTTCAACAGACATACATGGCACCTTGGATATCGATATTCGGAGACTTTACCAAAGACCCGGAGGCGATGTACAACAACTTCCGCGTGTACGGCACTGGGCTGCTCCTCATCATGGGCATGGTGGTGTTCGTGGGAGTCAAGTTTGTGAACAAATTTGCGACCGTCGCCCTCGCTTGCGTCATTCTGTCCATCAGCGCCGTATACGTCGGCATCTTCGTCAATTTCAACGGCAACGATAAGCTTCAGTGAGATTCATTTTTCTATAATTTTTATAAGTTACTTTAAAAATTTAATATTTCAGAGCTTGCAAACTATTGGCAGACTGCCTGCTAGGTCTGCCAGGTGATATACTTACATATCTGCAACACAAGATTATATTATATGCAACACCTACCTTTTATTGCCAAGACTATCTGTCTATTGGCCACCCTTTTTATGAAAACATACTAGTTAATAACGATTCACAAGGTATTTTTAGTTAGATTACATACTTCTTTCTTAGTTGTATAAGTAATATATATTTTTCAGGATGTGCGTACTTGGTAAACGACTACTGAAAGACATCCACATCTCGAATTGCACCAAAGATGTCGGCGGGGAACTCTATCATACATTCTGCCCGAATAACACTTGCGACCCTTACTATGCCGCTCACAACGTCAGCATCGTTCAAGGAATCAAGGTAGAAACATTATAACACAAATTAATTAAATGAAAAATAAATCCGAGTATGCAATTCTATTGACTTTGGTTAAAAATAGATTTCAATAGATGTAATAGTCCTAAGTCTTAACCAGAATACACTATTGAACTATTATCTCATAGGAACGATCCTGTGTAAAACGATGGCATTTGCATTGCGTCGCCTAGGGCACATTTATTTTAGTTAGTACTTACGCTATATCAATAAGTACATAAATTAGATTCAAATGGAAATACCATGGTATTTTTAATTTTGCAAACAATAATAGTTAACCACACCATTGTTACCGAAATTGACAATAATACATTTTCCAACATTATTTTGTTTGGCTGAGAATATTTCAAACAAATGTCAACACTTGACCTTTCAGGGCCTATCCAGTGGAGTTTTCTTCGACAACTTGCAAGATTCTTTTCTCCAATTGAGTCAGTACATCGCGTATGGAAAGGAACCCGATGATATCGAACAGATGGAACGACCAACATACAACCAAATTGCAGCGGATATCACAACCACTTTCACCATCCTTATTGGCATATTTTTCCCTTCAGTGACTGGTAAGGTTTCTCTGAATTTAACTTCTGATTTATGTTATTTCCTATTAGTATTTGCAATTCTAGTTATAGCGGCCGCATATTTCTAGTTCATAGTTGTAATATTCAAAATGAGGTAATCAAGTAATTTTTCTGGTATTGAATTCGACGACTTGAATGTATTATGTGGTGTTATGGAACTTTTGGTGAGCCAATTCTATGCGTACTTTACCGGCTTTACTAAATTATTAACAACTCCATCAAATCATCAGCTGTGTACTTTCCCCAGGAATCATGGCGGGCTCCAATCGATCGGGTGACTTGGCTGACGCCCAAAAGAGTATTCCTATTGGTACTATTTGCGCCATCTTAACCACCTCCACGGTTTATTTGTCTTGCGTGCTGCTGTTCGCCGGGACTGTCGACAACCTACTGCTCCGTGATAAGTGTGTATATGTCTTTTTACTTCATTTCGATGCTCTTCCTAATATCATTTCACACAACTTTCTAAATTTTTTTCGTTAAATCATGTTACGTTTTTTCAACAAGTTCTTTCACTGGCGTATCATATTGACAATAGGCTCTTTCGCAAAACGCATATACAAAGTTTTGAATTAGAATTAGTGATAGATGTTAGTATTATTATTATTATCATCACGTCCATATACCTACATAATGAACAACATTACAGCAGTTCACTAAAAAAGCTAAATAAACCTTGTAATGTTAGATACTAATGCAAATAATATTTGTACGTTTCATTTTTAGATTTGGGCAATCAATCGGTGGTAAGCTCGTGGTGGCCAATATGGCGTGGCCAAACCAGTGGGTGATCCTGATTGGATCGTTTCTATCAACTCTGGGCGCAGGGCTGCAGTCCCTGACGGGAGCGCCGCGTCTTCTCCAGGCCATTGCGAAGGATGAAATCATTCCTTTTCTGGCACCTTTCGCCGTCTCTTCTAAGCGGGGTGAACCAACTAGGTAAGATTCACTACAATAAACAACGTTTTGATAAGTTAGAAAAGTCAAGCGTTTCTTACGAAATTAAAGTTCTCATGAAACTCACATTTGTCATTTTAATAGGGAATTTTTAAATGGCACTGAATAGCCTCCTTTTTAGATTTTCTAAATGTGAATTTATGTCCAGGGCCCTGCTCCTAACGATGGCAATCTGCCAGTGCGGCATCCTGCTTGGCAATGTGGACATCCTGGCTCCTCTGCTTTCAATGTTCTTCCTCATGTGCTACGGGTTTGTGAACCTTGCCTGCGCTCTGCAGACTCTACTCAAGACACCCAACTGGAGACCTCGTTTTAAGTATTACCACTGGTAAGTATTTACTTTGAATAGGTTAGTCCAAACATTTTTTATCAGTTGCATTAAGTACTCATAGAGCTGCAGAACGTATCATCATTTTGGAGAGCTAGGGAACCAAAGTCATGACATGGAAAAGTAGAATTCACGATACACCAACACTCAATTATATTAATATTGCTAGTATCGTATAACATATAAAAATATCGTTTGATATTTTACCAAGCATCATTTAGCCCCAAACTAAGCAAAGCTTATACTACGCGCACCAGATACCTTTTTTTTTTAAATAAATAAAATAAAATAAATAAATAAATATCGTAGGACATTACACACAGCGCCATCTGACCCCAAACTAAGCAGAGCTTGTGCTATGGAAGACAGATAACTGATAGAATACTTAAATACATACCTATAATACATACAAAACACCCAGACATATAACAAACGTCTATGTTAGTTACACCAATGCTAGTCTTAAGTGGGAATCCAACCCACGCCCTTCGGCTCTCGAAGCAGGCCTTCACTAATTGGGATATCAAAGTAGTCACTGCTGATAATAAAATCTATCGTACAATGTTCTCAATCATTTACATCTGCTGAACTTTGCATGTACATTACAACCTGTACTACCAATGTAATACATTTTCTGGTTTTTTCCGCGAAGTGTGTCGCATTGATGATTAAAATTTCTGGTGCAAAAATTTATTGTAGATCGACAAAAATAAGCTTATTCTGAAATATGTTTTTCTATAAGTCTATGTGTCTCGCTGCTAGGTCTCTCTCCCTTGCCGGGCTGGTGCTGTGCATCTCCATTATGTTCATGACGTCGTGGTTCTACGCCCTCATTGCGATGGGTATGGCGGGACTCATCTACAAATACATCGAGTACCGTGGGTAAGTACATTTTACTATTGTGCGTTTTTAAATATTCATTATCGTTAATCTGGCCAGTCATTAGTCTAACAACATGAATTGAAAGTAAAAAGTTTATAAGTATTGAAATAAAATGGCCCGTACTTGAATCTTGTAATATTTAAGGCGTGTCATTGCTTAAAGTTCATACTCCTTATCAAACATGTCAAAATAATCTAAAATATTTTCCGTACAGAGCCGAGAAAGAATGGGGTGACGGCCTCCGAGGTCTTGCCCTCTCCGCGGCTCGCTACTCTCTCCTACGGCTGGAAGAAGGTCCGCCACACACTAAAAACTGGCGTCCTCAGATCCTCGTACTTGCTAAACTGAACAACGAGCTAATGCCCACATACAAGAAAATGCTAGCGTTCGCCAACCAACTGAAAGCCGGTAAATTTTCTTCAATTCTAAATCTTGCGAGATGCCAGATTGTACCATAAGTTTTTAAAGTAGTATAGTATAAACGAATATCATTATACCAAACATATTTACGTCTCTACATATCTAATAAGTAAGTTAAGACAAGAAACAGAGATTAGTGTTCTTAAAAAAATTGTCATGTTCCTGTAATTTATCTCCTAACAATTGTGTTTTGTGCTTACCAACGGAAGGATTTAAAAAAATGTGTATAGTTTGTACATATAAAGTTTACAAAGTTTTATACAATTATTTTTAGTATAAAAAGCGTTACACTCACGCTGTGACGGTTTACCTTTCAGAAATAAGCAAAAGGTTTTCACTGATATTTCTTAGTTTTAAAGCTAATTTAAAATACCTACACGAATCAATTTCTTATAACTAAAAAGATAATAATAAATAATTCCTATATAATCAAGAAACGAACGTGTGATATCATATGTTAACTTCATTTTTGTGTGAATGTAACTAATTCCAATTCTCATATTTCCAGGAAAGGGTCTAACGGTATGTGTGTCTGTGCTGGGAGGTGACTTCCCAAAGCGTGCCGGCGAGGCGGCCACGGCTAAGCAGAACTTGCGCCGGTGTATGAATGAAGAGAAGGTCAAGGGCTTTGTAGACGTCCTTGTCTCGCCAAGCATACCTGAAGGACTGAGCAATTTGTGAGTTCCAACTCCGGTAGATATCTAATATTTTATGCGAGAAAATGATTTCTATGTCATTCGTTTTTTGTAGTTTGTGAATTTGTATAAGCCCTATAACGAGACTAGTATCTCTGATACCGGTGCTAAATATTCAAGCAACACAATAACCTAGACAGCTTGCTAAGCTTCCAAGTGGGTGTTTCAGTTTCGGAATAAATACATTTCTATATTTTTATTTTTATTATTTCTCTTTAATTTTTATTACAATATTACGTCTAAGTCGAATGCAAAACTTTAAAGATCTCTCAAAAGTAAAGCCATATTTATTATTATTTTCAAGTGGATGTTTCGTGAACTACTATACACTATATACTATAGGTAGTATAGATATCCTCTAATACGGAACAGAATCGATATTTGGAAACTTCATTTTTAATCTTAACATCCTATCACAGAGTCCAAACGTGCGGTTTGGGTGGTCTGAAACCCAACACGGTGATCGTGGGCTGGCCTTACGGCTGGCGACAGTCGGAGCAGCAGATGTGCGATGGAGGCGAGCCCCGCTGGAGGGGCTTCCTACAAACCGTACGCGCCGTCACCGCGGCTAGAATGGCAATGCTGGTGCCTAAAGGAATCAACTTTTTCCCGGACTCTACTGAGAAGGTAGGAACATGTACATTTAGAGCGAGGCGTGACGAGGAGCTTTTCTCGTGACCGTGCAGTATTGATGCATAAGAGAATTAACTTCTTAGACTCTATGTACCTGTTGCAATCTGAACTTGACGAAGACGTGACGTCGTGACGTGTGATGTAACATGGTAAAAAAACCACTCACAAATATCCAGAGATTAATTCGCCAAGATATTGTGAAGTCGACAAAACATCGAAGCCTTGTTTCAAACACCGTCTTTAGTAGTATCTGCGAGTTGTATGATAATATAATAAAACAGAGGAATGGATTATTATGACTATACTTACAATGTCATTAAACAAAAATTACAAGTAGTTTAAATTTTAATCACACAATGTAAAGTTTTTCATAATGAAGCAAACTTAACTAATATAAACTTTACTGGGATTCTAATTCTAAATTTAGATGCAAAGTAATCTTGTCTACTAGTACAAAGGTCGCTACATCACTATGGAAATGTTCCAAAACTATACAGTAAATTGTTAAATCAATATTAAGATACAAACAGCGAACCTTTGTAGCGATGATAACTCAGTGGTTAGCGCGGTCGGTTCACAAGTCGAAGAGCGTGGATTCAAACACCAAAAATGAGCTTGAGCTGGCGGTGAAGGGACATATCGTGAGGAAACCATAGCATAGTATTGTATTTTCTAGTACTCGGCTGGCTAGCTACCTTCAAGTTGAAAATCTGCCGTCAAGCATCCAACGGTGTGTGTGTTGCCACACTTGAGAACCAGTTCTATTGCAGGCTAGGTATTCCAATGACGAATATGTAATCCCCAGGTGGCGGGCAACATTGACGTGTGGTGGATCGTGCACGACGGTGGCATGCTGATGCTGCTACCGTTCCTGTTGAAGCAGCATCGCACCTGGAAGAACTGCAAGATGCGCATCTTCACTGTCGCGCAAATGGAGGATAACTCCATCCAGATGAAGAAGGACCTCAAGATGTTCCTCTATCAGCTCCGGCTTGAGGCTGAAGTTGAAGTTGTTGAAATGGTAAGGCAAAAAATGTTTTCCGATCAGGGATTTCGCAAAGCGTTTCTGAGTGTGCTGACCCTTTAGATTCTGAGTTTGTAAAAATCTGAACAAATGTAAACTCACTCAGGAACTACACTACCCAGAGGTTTGATAGCTCAGTCGCTGTGAAAGGCGTGGGTTCAAATCTCAATTACATAACGTTTGTAGTGACTACGAGCGGCATCGTTAAGCATGGCAGAGTACAACAGCGATTCGAGTTTCTCTTTTACCTTCCGACAAGCCCCCACAAATGGTGACCCCGACGACTCAAGAACCCCCGACGACCCCAGGACCCCAGGCGACCCAAGGACTCCCGGCGACTCAAGAACCCAGTCCCTCGTTATGCACCTACGGAGCTACACTACGGCTACCTGCTGATTTTTTCATAGCAACGAAAAGCCCAGTCGAGCCTACGGAGCTAGTAAGAACAATGGCAGAAACAATGACGTCATTCGTACCGAGTACCAAACAGAGATCGACGCGCACTCCATTCATACACAAGGACCTAATAACTTGCACACATGTCTTTGTACGAGTCGACTTCGTCAAGAAGCCACTCACACCGCCATACGAAGGGCCTTACAAAGTATTGGAGAAGCACGAGAAGTATTACAAGATACAGCTGCCTACGCGTACGTCAGTTGTATCAATCAACCGACTCAAGCCAGCATATTTATGCGACGACGAAGCGGAAGCGGACGCGAGTGCTACGCCTGACTCCGTCGCACCTCCAGTACCAGCTGCAGGGCCAGCCAACGCTACTACGAAGCCACCCTACGTCACGAGAAGTGGGAGAATCGTCCGTCCCACCGTACGATTTTTTTGAGCGGGGGTGATGTAGTGACTACGAGCGGCATCGTTAAGCATGGCAGAGTACAACAGCGATTCGAGTTTCTCTTTTACCTTCCGACAAGCCCCCACACGTTACAAATCAAATTCTATAATATCTTATTTTATTGTTATTTTATTTATTTGTTGAGGCATATATCACTTTAAATATTATGTTAAAACACCGATTACACGTCAATGAAAAAGTGGCATATGTCAAAATAAAAATATACCAATATGAAATATTTAAAAACATTGTCTACAAATAGTAAATGTCAAAAAAAAATACTGACTCGTGATTTGAAAATCTTTTAGTTGTAAATAAGCGTCAATATTGTAAATCAAGGTCTAACCATGCGATATCTAAGATATATTTTTGTATTTTACAGACCGATAGCGATATATCCGCTTACACCTACGAACGCACTTTGATGATGGAACAACGCAACCAAATGGTACGTGAACTGAGGCTGAATAAGAAGGAAACCTTGGGAATGGTACGTTACTACTAACCAACTTTAATATTTTGTTTAGAGATTGTTCAATTAGAAGTACAAAAAGGTTCATAAAGATAGATATGGCTGCGTGCCGCACGGCTGAAGCATCACTATTGTAAGAGCAAGACCTTTCAGGACTATTCAAAGTAAGCTCTCAAATAACTAACGGTTTCATTTAACAGCTTTGCAATAGAAACTGCCAAAGTCTCTATTGCAAATCCCTACTTAAAATTTAATTGATAGACACTACTTTGAATTATTCTAAAAGACGGCTGTGAAGAAAATTCCACAAATCTCCAAACTGAAAGACATATGTTTTCAGTTAAACGGTTAAACTTACACGAGGGGGAGGGGGCTCACTTGAAAGCCAGTTCCATTCCAGGCTAGGTGTGCTTCACCATCTTCGACCACATCTTCACTTAACATCAGGTGAGCTGTGGGAGCTGTGGCTAGGTGTTTACCTAGCCTGTCAACCACAAAAAAGAAAAAAAGGGGAGCTTACCAAACTTTCAAAAATCATTTTTAATCTCATTTGTCATAGTCTCTCTCTCTCTCTATAATATGGCTAGTGTAAGTCAATTTTCAATGAAGGATTAAATTTCCTTTATTTTAATTTGGGTAGTTCTGTTTCAAAAAAATATTAAAACAGGCTTTTTATGTGCATATGTATGCACAAAAATACACAAAACACCCCAAGCGGGACGTTCGTGTAGCATAAGAAGGCTTTTTCTGTAACAATGCTGTATCTATACTTATTGTGCTAAAAATGTTATGATTAACAAATCCATACGTTAATGAGCGTATATATTACTGTGCTTAACTATTTCTTATGTTTGTCGTCAACCAATCAACATTTGTCAACTAATATGACAACGAAATACTTTTCGTGTCCTGTTTCGTTCTTTCCCTAAACTTTAAGAAATACGAATCGTGAAAGAAACATAATAAATAGGCTATATTTTGGCAAATATTTATCTTCTACATAGATAATAATTATTACCTATTTAATACGTCATTACTACATTTATGAGAACTAACATGTTTGTCTATCGATTACAACGCAGATGCAAAATTTCGTGGACTATCGTGAAAATGCGGAGGAAAAACAACCTCTGGTAAAACGGATACTTTACCCCGATTTCAGTCCACCTATTTAATTTATTTAGCTACTTTTATGTTGTGTACCCATTATTTTATATACTTCTATGGGTAGGTTTCCATTGCCAATTCTCGCAATCGCAAATAGTGTGAGTGTAAAGTTTGCTACTAAAAGCTTTTTTTTATTGTTTGTTTAATAAATCCACGAACTTCGGAGTGTGTGCCTTTTCTAACATTTTGAGTGCTCAAGATATATATTTAGTGTAGTTCAGCTCAAAAGTCGTTTTGGTTTCCACAGTGAAGAGAATTTAATTTTTAAATTCCATGAAACTAAAAATAACTAATTAAAATAACTGCAAGTGTTTATATCCTTTTCTCGCTGCCGTAACCGCTTGCCGACACGAGTTTCGCCCCTACAGGAGGCATCCTCAGGTCGTGTTGACTCTTCGAACGCTGGGCTGAGAAACTTGACTTTTTACATCTTGTTTGACTAATAAGTACTAGGTACTACTAATTTTAATGCTACTAAAAACTTAAAAGATTGTCCATAACCTATTCATTAAACTTTCTCATACTCACTTGTATGTAGTAGGTATTATCCAACTTGTGAGTCCAAATGTCTCATAATCTTACTTATTTACTTGTTATTTATATATCATAATATAAATAACAAGTAAATAACCATATCTGAATGTATCTTGGATCATACTAACTACCTAGTATCAATGCGAGCAATCTCTATATCAGCAAATGCTTACACTGTTATCGATTGCAAGAAAGGGTGAAGTGCGCCTTGAACTTGTGACTAATTTTTAGCTTAGCTTGGTGTCGTTAAGCTAGAACTCTTTTTGTGTCAGCCACATTAAATAATTATTTTCTGATTGGCCTCACAATGCACTACAAGTCATGATCACTCTTAGATTTAATAGTTCTGTAAGCTTAGCAGCCTCGTTGTTAGCTTTCGATGTTAAAACTTGACGAAACATCATCTAAGTGTTCCTTTACTAACAAACATTGCTTTTTTGTTCTTACTGTTAATAAAGATATAACTAATTTTCATAAAAAATTAAGCAATGTTTTTCATTGTCAAGCTATTTTTGATTATTTTGTCTGGTTATTTTTTATCTGAATTGTACTGTTTTGCTAAACTGCACTGTTTATGTTTATATGTATCAATTCTTATTTTATTAGCCACTTTAGCTCTTGTGTCCAATATGTTTAATATAATTATATTGAACTTATATATTTTCTTTTTGAACTGTACCGTTTTGCTTAAAGTGCACTGTTCAATTGTTCATGTTTATGTGTATCAATTCCTATTACTAACAATTTTAGCTCTTGTGTAAAATATGTATTATATAAATTGTTCTTAAATTTTATAATATAAATAAGGTTGATTCGATCAAAGTAACAAATCATATTATATTAAGACAGCGCTATTGATATACAGTTAACTAAGCAGTCTATAAAGATAAATCATAAAATTGGTCGTGATTTTTATGCCTACAAATGAAAAACTACTCTATAGGCCAAAAAATACATCAGCTTAACCAAGCACCACGATGAACAGGTGCAAGCCATTGTGGACCATCATCACGCGGACGTGAAGACTGCCAGCAAGGTGCGGTTCGCGGAGCCTGGAACAGACCCCCCTGCTGACGAGGACGCCCCTTCACCCCCTCTCACCGACCCGGAGGATAAAGACAAGGACGACAAGGTGAACATATCTTACTGCTGGATTAGTGGGCAGAGTGCAAGACATGCGACGAAGGGACAATTTCGACTTTAAGACAATGGTATTGAATACAAATTCAAATGATAAGCAGTCAAGAGTGCATTTTTATGTCCCTTCGTCGCACTTTACCTTGCTAAAAGAATATACCTTGCATAATAATATGTATAAATGTGAATCATGTAATTCCTACGCTACGCTATATTGTTTTGACCGCTAGTCCAGGCGCCTGCCCAAAAGCTTGTTTTCGAATGATAGAAAATGATAATATTTTTTTCTTACATAGCGTATCGTAAGCGATTGCAATTCCAAGAAAATCATCAAAAGTAATTGTTGTAGTAACTTTTATTTAATCGAGTTTATCGAAAGGAACTTAAAAAGGACATACATTTAGATACTATGTCCTGTGAAGGATCGAAATGTATATGAGTGCCCTCTAACAGCGCACTTTATTATTTTCAATTATTTTTGATGACAGTGCTGCTATATTATGTTATAATGCTAAATAACCTCGAGCAAGCCGTGAGAGCTAAAATTCAGCAGTTTAGCAATACCAGGATTTATTAAGAAAAACTTATGATAATAATTTTGTACTCAAGTTGTTACCAACAATGACATATTTTACAAATTCCTATCATGCCTCAATAGTATAAATTTACAGTACAGATTAGGTTGCAAAAGATTAGCTATAAATATTTTTGATAAAATCTAAACTTGACTTAATTTTTTATTATAAATTGAGGCTTTGTACCATCCTTGAGAATTATATCCAATTTTATTTTCATTTGCCACAAATCATATTTAATTAAATTAACATAAAATATTCATAATTAAGAAATTATTTCTATACGAGCTTTAAAAGAAATTGTCTTTTTAGAAATTCGATAATATAGATAATTTGGAACTGCTTAACCGCTCTTGTACAATTTAATATCTGCCAGATGGTGTTTGCAAAATAGCCGATTTTAGCATATATATTTTATATTTTTTAGTTTATAATACATTACTTACTTCTAAGGATATAAAATTGTACAAAGACAGCCAGATTAATCAATATGCACAATTCATCATAGTTTATTTTTTTAATTCTATTTTATAATAAGTTTCCCATTCTAACCATAAATGTTGTTTCATCTACGAGTCCTAGCGAATTTACACGGTGGTCATATGTTTGGCGAGTTCATTCACCTTGAGTTGTTCACTTTAGTTTGTTTTGTTGATCACTTTACCCACGCTACACGCTTCCAGTGGGTTATCTTGGCTTAACTTGTGATTCAGATCGACGGACTGTTTGAAAAGCTCACCTAAGATAAGCTCACGTCCGACCATCTGGCAGTGTGTGCCTGAAAATCAGCCTTATAATTGATCCGATCTGCGTTATCAGCCGCTAATCAGTATCAGGATCAAAATTCGTTTGCATCGGTGTACCGCATGAACGGGTCAATGATTAGGCTGCTAACTCGAGGCGTGCGGCGCAGGTACCCGAGTGTTTGAGTGTTTGAATGTACGTAGTGTTTTATTGTTTAACAATTTAAATAATATATGACATCCCGTGTTTTATTCGCCTTGAATCCGTCATGTGCAACTGTCGGGTGCGCGTTTCGAAAATTGGACTTGACGAAAAATCGGGTTCAAAATTGGGACGTATAGGACGATTTTCGGAGTAGTTTGTTGCACATAATCGATTCAATGTGGGACTCGCCCGATGAACGGTCGCAGTGTGACGGCGCTACCTCGCCGGATGAGAAGCACAAGGAGGCATCCAACGGAGACATCGTCAAGCCCAAGACCAACATGGCCGATATCACACCGTGAGTTGCTTTATTTATATCACAGTACAATACCTATTTATTTGTACCACAAATACAGTTCATTAAAGTAAAATCAGAAGGCGGTCTTATAGCTAAGAACGATCTCTTCCAGACAATCAGAACTATTAGATATATATTGGTAAATCAAGCCGCAATTTTTTTGATAGGCGTATATCTACTCGTATGTATGTTTATTTAGTTTTCATAACACCTGAATATAACAAAAAGCATAGTAAAAACTTTGCAAAGAATTTTTGAATGGATTTGGTACGAATGTAGTATAAACCAAAGCTTTTACTTTGTATGCCAAAAATTTTGCCATTGGATAACTAAAGAAACAGCATGGCACAGTTAGGTAATTTTACAATGATTTTGAATTGTGGAAACTTGAGTGAACCTAACCTTCGATCATGTGGTCTCAGGGACGAAGGGACTGTACGACGTATGCACACCGCTGTCAAACTGAACGAGGTGATCGTGTCGCGATCTCACGACGCACAACTGGTCATACTGAACCTACCCGGCCCACCTCGAGACACCAAGTTCGAGCGGGAATCCAACTGTGAGTAAACTTAAAGGCAACTTTTCGCAATTCCATATTGCGTTTTTATGTATCTATTTTATTTATTTTTTCGTTTATTATGATTGATCATTATAACATTCAAGAGCTTCGTATAAACATAATTTTGAAATATAGGCTCGATTTTATTTTAAATAAAATATGGAAGTATGACACACAAAATATGATTTAGGAGATTTGCCACGAACTTTCTTTCTTTGGCATATCTATATAATTTTTAATTACTTTGTGAGACAAAATATATATTTTTGCTTTGCTAAATGACACTCAATATTCCACTAATTTAGACTGATGATGGACTGTAGTAACAAACCTGCTTAAAACGTCGGACTATAGGTATACCCTCAATACGTGCATAATTCTAGACGCGCTCCACCTCTTCACTGATGTAGCATTCTGTAGAGACGTAGCACCTCTGTTATAAATGTGGACACGTGGTAGTTATGCTAATTAGTAACTTTATGGATGTATGGGCTACCTTTCGTAGCTACTTACGTATTTTGTTGGAAAGATCACAAAATGCAATTTCATAATTTCGAAACGTTTGTTTATTAAAGTTTGTTTGTTAAAGTTTGCTTCGGTATCAACAATTTTCGTAGCACCTTGGTACTGACTCGTAGAACCAACTTTACAACAAAATTCTAGCTTTTTATGCGATAAATTAACATTTGAAATTGTATCTTCCAGATATGGAATTTCTGGAAGTACTGACAGAGGGACTGGAAAAAGTGCTGATGGTCCGTGGCGGAGGGCGCGAGGTGATCACCATCTACTCGTGAACGCGCTGCGCCGGCGCACACCATCTCACCGCGCCGCCTTGCGCACCGGACTCGACGCACACGTGTATAGCAGATACGGCAACAGCTGTTCGGCATACTGCAGTCGGGTTGCGAACCGGAGAGTATGGAGGTCCGGTGTGTGAGGCGGCCGCCCCACGCGACTCTCTCGAACTGTCTGCGGGCGCGCCTCTGCCGCGCGCCGCCCTTATGAAAAGTCTTTGTGATTCTATAACTATTAGTGCTCAGTTGATGAATTTGCGTCGAGTACTCAGTTTACATTCGCTACGTTCGTACTCCGGTACTCTACGTTCTAACGTACATGTTAGTTCTGACGTTCTGTTGAAACTGTTTAGTGTTGTTTTGGAGTTTATTCACTGTTGTATAGGTATTTATGACGTAGGTACGTACGAGTCTAAAGGAGCCTTACTGTCGTTTAAGTATGTTCGTTCGGTTGTTAGACTAGCTAAGAGTATTTAAGTGGTGTCGTTTAGTGCTGTATCTTTTAATTTTGACTGCGACTTATCGTTAGTACATCTGCGGTTGTTTTGTAGCATTTTTATATTTTTTTAATTTTTTGTTCCTTTGATGTTTAAGACGTAGACACTTTATAAACGTTTACATTTGTAAATCGTGAATGAAGATTTCTATATGATATATTTTGTAAATATAATTGTTCTGTTCTAAGGTTTTACATCTGCTCAACTTAAAACTTACCGTGGGACTGATACGTGAAAAATCTATGTACCGAGATATTACTAACATCCGAAGAGACGGTACCACATAGGTAGGTATAAACTAAATTTGAATAAACTCTAGTCACTTTTTGAAGTAGCTATGTAGTCCATTGAAAAGTTACATTTGGGGTTGCGTTTCTTAGAGGACGCAATTTTATTTTTTTGATGTGTAGGGGGGGTAAGTGTAAAGCTAAAATCAAGTTTGTGGGGTCGCCACCCTTGTCCCACGGCCGCCATCTTGAAAATAGGGGTTGAAACGGTTTTTACGATATATCTCTTAAACTATTTATCTGATAAAAAAAAATTTTTAACGTTTTTTGTTGCAAATTAAATTCTCTATAACTTTGGTCCAGTAATTTTTTGTCGTAAAACTATAAATAAAAAAGTTATAAGTGAAAATGTTCAGAAATTCGAGAAAAAAATTTATATTTTTCGATATAACTTTTTTTTTTATCATTTTACGAAAAAACGATATCAGACCATTTTTGTAGATCGGTTTTTAAGGAACAACTTTTATATGCAACATTTTTTCATTAAGTCAATAGCTAAGGTTTTACAGCGCTCCGAAGTGAGTACTATTTTTCAGTACTCTTAACTATACATATTTTATACGTGGGTACTAATAATGTGTCATCAGTTATTTTTTTTTTTTTTTTATTTTGTTATTATAATTCTTTTAATTAGTAATTTTGCAATGTTATTAATAATTAATTATTGACTCTTTTCCTCACCACCCACGAGGTAGAGTCTGGAGGCGCGTTTTTTTTTTACGTGGTATCCCCAATAGGCCTAATCCACGGTGATTTTATAAATTTGAACTACTCCGTCCTCGGTCTTTTCGATGGACCAGGCTGCGGCTCAGCATCTGATCGGTTTTCTGAATCAAATATCAGTGGGAGAACTGGAGAAGGAACGGGTGTCAATGTCGGCGGTTCATCATCAAAGTCATTTTCATTTATTAATTCTGAGAGTTCCATTACGTTGCTGCAAGTCTCTCCAGAACAATGGAAGCACACTGCGGAACATTTTAGCCCTGCTTTTCGACATCCACACATCGCTCCACAGTTTCCTTTGCATTTGCAAAAGATCAATTTTAGAAGCTCAGGGGGTGCTGGAGGTTTAGAGCTCTGCACTGGCATCAATAATTTTCCACATTTTTTCCAGCCCCAGTCTTCAGGATCATTATTATTACCAAGCCACGACTGGACCTGATGGTAGACTCGGAAAGTATGAAAGCGAGCTGTGTCTTGTGTTGGAGGAAGTGAAGAATCAATAATTGTAAAATTCTTATCAATAATTGTAAAATTCTGTAATGGAGTGGAAAAGAGTCAATAATTAATTATTAATAACATTGCAAAATTACTAATTAAAAGAATTATAATAACAAAATAAAAAAAATAAATAAATAACTGATGACACATTATTAGTACCCACGTATAAAATATGTATAGTTAAGAGTACTGAAAAATAGTACTCACTTCGGAGCGCTGTAAAACCTTAGCTATTGACTTAATGAAAAAATGTTGCAGATAAAAGTTGTTCCTTAAAAACCGATCTACAAAAATGGTCTGATATCGTTTTTTCGTAAAATGATAAAAAAAAAAGTTATATCGAAAAATATAAATTTTTTTCTCGAATTTCTGAACATTTTCACTTATAACTTTTTTATTTATAGTTTTACGACAAAAAATTACTGGACCAAAGTTATAGAGAATTTAATTTGCAACAAAAAACGTTAAAAAAAATTTTTTATCAGATAAATAGTTTAAGAGATATATCGTAAAAACCGTTTCAACCCCTATTTTCAAGATGGCGGCCGTGGGACAAGGGTGGCGACCCCACAAACTTGATTTTAGCTTTACACTTACCCCCCCTACACATCAAAAAAATAAAATTGCGTCCTCTAAGAAACGCAAGGTAAGGCCTAAAAAATGTAACATTTCAATGGACTAATGTCTTAATACAAAATATTTCATCGGACAGTAATAAACGTGTATCCGTAAAATTTTCTCATACCTGTGCTTGAACACTTTGTATAAGGTTTTATGATGAGTAGATACATACTTACGTAGGTATATCTCAGATAGAAAACGTTCTGTAAGGACAATCTAATATATTTAAGTATTAGGAACAGTGTTTTGCTACAGATTAAAGTGTTTACTGTTTATTGCAATCAACGTGCGATTGTCTCGGAAACTTATGACGCACACTCGCGTAAGTAGTTTATTATTACTGTGATCATAATTTCATCTCACTGACTTTTATCTAGGAACAACTTAACAACAATAGTACAAGGACACTAGTTCGTGAAACTGGACTCAACGGATGTAACTACGTACCTACAATCCTACCGATATCTAAAAACTAACACCTGTACCTACCTAATTAGTATATTAGTAGTGCATACTGATTGATTAAAATACCTATTCACAAATTAGAGAGTTATTAGTTATTAACTAGAAATCTCTTCTTAAACAGGCATAACTTTTATATGCGAGAAAAAATCAGCTATTCGTTCGGCAAAATGTAACCGTAACTACAATCAAAATACAGATTATGTGAAGCGTAACGAAGATCAAACTACATTTTACACGGAATTCCGAATTGATATAGACACTTATTCAGACTGTTGATACTGAAAGATTTAACATTTCCATTTTATCGACATTTTCTAGTAGCGTGTAAATTGACATTCCTTATATTTTAATGTCACCAAGCCATTTTAAAGTCCTAACATTCGAATAGCCACCGAGATATAGGTTCGAAATACGTAGGTTCCTGTAAATTATCGGCAAATTTTATTGATAACTATACCTACGTTTTAAATTATATCGATCTCAAAACGATCAGAATGTCGGTTAGACTTTTCAAAATGGCTTCTTTAAAAATATAGTAATCTACTGTTACTTAACTCGTCAATTTTATTTCTATCGCAACGTTAGAACTATTATAATAGTGTTACTGACTTCATAATAATTACTCTATATTTAGATAACTGCCAAATAGGTATCGATGTTGTATAATTATTTAGTATAAGGACCTGTTATCACGGGAATTTGCTATTGAATACAAAAAAAACTTAATATAAAACTTCATTTTCGAAATCGATATTGATGATTAGTATGTACCTATCTATAAGAAAGTTCTAACAGATTATATCATATTATGAATTATTATAGTAACATAGAGTTAGTGGTTTGGTGATAACAAAAAAATTAAATTCTTCTTATAAAATATGTAGATACCTAAAATCTATCAAAATATTTCTGAAAGATGTTATAACACCCTGTGACTGCTGTTGCACTGACTCAAAGCAAAATAGCACCAACAAAGTTCTAAAACTTATAACACCAATGCCTTTTACCGTAGATACGAGTGGGTAGCAATCCAATTTACTCATCAAAATGTGCATTATCATATTTCAAAAATATTCCTTTTGCTACTTATGTATATTTATTATATGTCGTATACTAATTACTTCAATTTTTCTTATAAAGAAATATATATATGCGCATTTGTGAAATGTCTAGGTAAGGAATCAGCTTAGAAAATTCCATTCGACATATTTCCGCTATACTTATTCATTGTAATCGCGTTTACTTGCATTTATTGCATTCAAATATTGATTGTAGATGCCATAGTAAGGTAGAATAAAATTAGTGATTAGATTCTAAATCATTCCAGTGGACAATTACTTGAAACAATAAATTGTTTGAAACAACCCAGTGCTGTACGACCTACAACTCGTCGAGAATTTAGGAACAAGCTCTAAACTGCCTGTCATGAAATAGAAAAAGGACTTATGTAAATAACTTAATAAAATTAAGTATAAATCATTCTAAATTGTTATCTTTACTTCTAAATTACAACTTAAACGAATTAACCTTGTTAATTTGAGTTTTTACATCACGTAGTGATACAAAATAAACTAATTAGTGAGCGCATATCTTCCTTTCGAGAAAATAAAAAATATGTCTACGAATGACTAAATATATTTATGCCTACTAAATAGGTACACGTACATTTATTTGGAATATGAAAATACATTTTATTGAATTATATACAATTATTATTAGTATCAATACTATACTTGATATAATGTATATTTATTTATTCACATAATAAAATAAGGTACCAAAAGAATGTTATAATTATGTATTCATTTCAAAAAAGGTATCACAGCATATATTGTTTAGTTAGGATAGTGGTGCAAAAAAGGTACATTATGATATGCAATTGGAAGTTATGTAACTTTTTTGGGAAACTAATTGAGGTCTAAGTAGAATACTTAATATATTGTAACATCTTATTGGAGCATTATGTGCCAAACCTCATAATTCTCATTATACTTGTGGCAATACTTGATCTTGTTAAGCTAAATAACTTAAACTTTGTAATAAGTAGAATAGGTGATTTCAGTGACCCCTCAAAAACAAGTACATTATGAATAAATAGATCAATGTTACATCATAAGTGTTAGAAGTCACATACATAGCTGTCATGGCAGGTGCACATGTTATTTCTGAGTAGCTGTAATTTCGTGTACGTAATTTCAGTCATTTTAGTGTTAACCATTAAAGTCGCTAGTTAAAAACAACATGAAAAGGTAGTATTTAAGCCAACAAACAACAGGCGTAGTAAAAATAAACTGCCTTTAAGCGGCTGTAAATAATTCGACAAAAATTATTAAATATTTATGTAATCATTACCTATAAATTTACCTATTTAGATATTAGGCTGTGAGTCAGCGTTAATACTTTCTTTACGTTTTAATATTCAAGCTAGAGTTGCTGTGATACAACATTATGGCTATAAATTATAGTGTAGTCATTTCTGGCTATGTAACAATGAGTAACGTTTACGGAACGTTTACAATGCCATATTCTATCTGTGATTTCACTGACGATGTGTAGATCCACCCTTAATGCAACCCTCTAATTGATACCAGATTACTCTGCGTCGATTGGTTTGATTCAATTTCAATGTCTCATTTGTAACCTAAATACATTACATAGAATTGTAATAAACAAGGCTGTCTTGAAAATTTTTTGGAAAACTTATTTAGGACTGTATGACGGACCTAGAGTCCGTCTAGTAAATTATTAGTCTATTAAAATTTAACTTTTTAAAGTGAGCCAGTAACCTGCAACAATAGTCTGTTACTGAAACACTAGCCTGTGACTGTAACACAATCGCTGAGCAATAACGAATGTAGACGGTTGCCGAGTGGTAAACTAGAAATTCTTAAAAACATTTTGATCTGGAACGATTTTTCATAGAAATATTTCGAAAAGTAAAAGTTGGTTTAAGAAATTATTAAAAATATTCAAATAATAATAATAATTCTAGTGAAATTAGTCTGTGAGTAATTAATATAAGTGGAAGATGTTATGAGTATAATGAAATAAAATTACTGATAAATTATATGGTTGTTTTATTTGTTATTTGAATTAAGCTATATCTACATTAAAAGTACAGTTTTTTCTACGTCTAAAACTGTATTTTTCCTATCTTTTAATGTAATGTATAATATTTAAAAATGATGACTTGTTTATCAGTAATAACTGTATTATAATAATCAATTTTTTTTATTGCTTCATCATGTTTATTAATTAAAAAAACTCAAGAAGATTACGTATAACACATGTTTAATAATAATTATCTGCTTATTTTTTACTAATGTAAATAAAATAACTTACAATATCTACGGAAGACTAGATTACATTGCATAAAAATATATGGATTAAGGCACTTATCCTTTATATATATCATAGTCAATAATTTGGCATTATATAACAATTATTCTAACTTATTTAGCTATAGCTACCTGCTATGGGTACCTATTAGAATGTTATATATTAAAAATAGTCACAATAGTGAGTATTAATCAATCTGTGTATATTGAATAATAATTATTAATATTATATAGGTACATGCTCACTTAAAATCATACATTTGTACAATTTTCTGGTTTTGCTATATTGTCCTCTAGGTATTTTTTAAAGCCGCTTGTATTACAAGAAGTGTAATATTGGCTCAAGATTGAATATTTCAAGCTCACTACTTTGAGCCCTAATATTTTTAAGTGTTTTTTTCTCATAACTTGAGGTCCTATTAGTTGATTATTATCTGAACAATAATGATCAGGCAAATGAATTAAAACGGCAACATATTCATTCCTGGCAGCTTTTGTTTTCCAATTAAAACTGTTAATACCAAAACCTGCAGAATGCAGCATTATATCAATTAAATAAGTAGCATCAGAATAGATGTTTGGAACCATAACAGCAACAGAAAACTTATTTGCTCCACCAGCAACACTTTCAAATACATGTTTTGTCTTTTTAACAATATTTCTTATTCGGGGATCTTGCAAGACTGGTTTCGGGCACTGATCTTTTGGTATACGGGGTCCATCATACTCACTATATTCAAGAGACAAGGCAGTGTCTATCAAATAATGTTTTTTCAATGTCTCAGGATTGTTAATTTTCATCAAGTATTCAGAGTTGAATAACTTATTAACCAGTTTTAAAGGATGTCGCCCAATGTAAATACTTGACAAAACTATGGAGCAGATATCGTCTGTGCTTAATTTACAAAAGTTTTCTTCCAATTTTCTTTCTACAAGAGCCCAAAACTCATAACTTTTGGTGGGATCAAAATATAAATATCCAAATGGATAAATTATGGATTTTAAGACACTATTTGGTACATTATTTTCATTTTTAAGAAAATACTCACAACAAGCATTCAGTATTTGCTCATTTCTAGTTTGAAACTGCAAGCAGTAATTTAAAATGGCTACCACCAAAATTGGAGTCTCGATCTTTGAACCTTTCAATCTCATATACTTTTCAATAGCTTTTTCTATATGATCATCAGTGTACCTTAGTCGAGTGAGCTTTAAAACTATATCCAGCATTGATTCTTGAGTTACTGCATGAATATTAGCAAAAAACCAAGTACCAATTACAGAGCAAGACTGTAATGAAATATATTTCTCTTCATTGAAAACATTTACAATATCTCGCATGTCTGATACACTAATTTTAGGCCATACATCAGCAAATTTTTGTTCAAGTAGGGTCAATATTGTTTTCTTACTTGACTTGAGGCCATGGAGAATTTGAAAAACTTTGACAATATTTTGAGCATCAATATCTTGTTCCCTCTCAAGAAAACCAACCCACAGTTTATCAATTGTTTCTGTATACTGAGAGTTTGCTTTATTTCTTATCAAAAAATCTAAATACTGACACAGCTGTTCGATTGTAACCTTATTATCAATTACTCTAATCAATAGTTCATCAGAAAATCTAGGTTTGTAAGGGTTCATGAATGTTGAAACTGTGCTCAATATGTTCAGTATAGTTTGTGTGTCTTCAGTCTTCATCACCACTCTCAATAATTTGTCTAATATAGCACCTTTCGCTACATTAATATGGTCACTATCCCCAGGAACGTTCATGGGGGTTGCTGAAGGAGGATTCTTCTCCAAGTCGTAAATACGTTCGATTGCGCCCAAAGCGATATTTGGAGTAATTTTGGTACATTTCGTAAGCAGGGAAAACACGTCCCGTAGATGCAAACATTGCATAAACTCTTCTTGTATTAAAGGGTAGTTGTAGGAATCGGGCGAATTCTTTGTCGGTTCTATGTGAGAATTCTGCTGAACTTCTGGAATCATCTTTAACTTACGGATCACCAGAGGTAGCTCGTGGACGTTGAGGCCATTTTCAACCATGATAGTAGTGTGGCTAAATTGTGGTTCATTAGTGAACTTTTCATCACTAAAACTTCGAAAGGTTCCTGTAACTTTTGTTGAAACTAGGGATACATTTGTACTGGTTGAAGAAAAAAAGCAGCCATTGGCTTTGAAACATCTTCTTAAAACTAACGACATATTCTAAATCAAAGAAACTCCAGCACAAAAATGTGTGTGTTGAATGAAAACAATAAGTATAAATAATAAGAAAATCGCAGTCCATTGGAATTGAGACTGTAGTGTACTGTCAACTTGACAACTTGTCAAGTACTTTTTTTTCTTTAATTTTGGCGTCGCATTTTGATTATTTGCCAGTGTTAAGTTTTTTGTATACATTAATTTGTAATATAATTTAAGGTCATTTTTTTTATTTTGTTTCATAAATGTATAATTTTGCCAGTGTCTAGTGTTTTACATGTTGAATAAGTCGTCTTATAGCTATAGTTATAGTCAAAGTCCAGTCCATATCAGTCAAGTTTAGTCATGCTTTAGTAAAGTCGTGGCGACTTTACTATAAGCTTTGATGGAGTTTTAGACGCAACACGAAAACTCATGTTTCACCAAATTATATCATGTTCCCAAACTTGCGATTGTAATTCACCACTATATGATTAAAACACCACCATTTTTATGTATAAACACTCGAAAAAACACTAGTTATGGAAAAAATACAACAGGTTGACACGACTCTTTCCGCTTTCCCGCCAAACTTCTCATGCTCTCGTCCGCGCTGTCACGGTAAAGTTTTTTTTTAAGGATTGCGAGTAGTAGTGAGTATTGACTACTGAGTAGTGTGGTGCCGTGCCTGACCTGTCAGTCTGTCACTGTCTGATGGTTCCGTGCCTCTCTGCCGCTGTAAAATTTTTTTCGTCATTTCATTTTTCAGTTTGTTTTGTATTTGCTATAGTGTATTTATTTCGTTAGAGTCGATAGAGTGCGTCTGCGCGTTTCCTCTTACTACTAACGAAAAGAATTACTGATTTCGAACGTATAATTTTTCGAATTATTTGAAGGTCGGCTTAATCGAGATGAAATGAAATTCATGGTGAAAACAGCCGGCTTCAGTACAGAAAATTATTATCAGCTGAATTTATCGTAAGTAAATTATTTTTTATCACATAAAGTTCACAATTGTAAGTGTAATGTAAATAAATTCTAGGGCATTCTTTCGTGTAGTTCTGTGTTAAGGCTGCTTGGGTATAAATAACGCACTCGTGAATCACTGGATTGCCTTGAATTGCAATGTCCTCATTTTTATTATCAGGATGAGCCTTAATTTTATGACAGTAAAATAAAGTAGTAGTTTCCCAACAAATTATAAGTAGGTATGTGTTTTGTAACAAGTGTGGGTTGGCCAAGCCGCAGTTAGCCAAGGTATTAGACCTTACCCTTCCCTCAAAGAAAAGAGGTCCGCATGCAATTTTAGTGTAAAAATGAGAATATGATATACTCCTGATGTGAACAGGTGGTGTCCGCTCATGACCATTGCAGTGGAACCCAGAACTTTGAGTAAACAAAGTCTAGGGCATTGCTGCTTTTGCACTCATTGCTTTGAGATATTCATGATTTGTTGATCAAGTTAGTCACTGAGACAGATAAATAAAATATAAAAATCACATACAATTCATCAACATGTTTTTAGAAACTTTTCTATAAAATGTAATATTTTTTTATATAATTAGACTAATATATAATTACACTTTATACTACCAAGTGGTAACTATTATAATACTTAATTCTTCATATCAAGATTTTAACCAAATAGATCAGCAACCCTGAGCTAGTATTAGTTATACTATTTCAGTTAATCTAAAATCATTGAAGTTAATATAATAAGTTATATATTGGTTTCATTTGTAATATTTTGAATATTTTTAAGATTAATATTCAGTGTATTACAGACAGAAATGTAAACGGTTATCTGAGTAACTCATAAAACTGGTTTTTAAGACCAACAACAAGATGTTTTAAAAATAACTGAAGCAATGCATTCAAGGGCTAAAGTTCCTTATTTATTAACCACACCTTGTAAAGCTTTATAAGAAACCATTCTCTGCAGGTATAGAGATATAAATCTGGTTTTAAGGTACATTTTCATACTTGTTTCAAAAATGTGCTGGTCTTTATGTGCACCTTTAGACATACTATAAATAAGAATAAATCACTTGATAAATAATTTATAAACACCTTATACACAGTTCTCACTACAAAAATATTTTGTTTAGTTTGGGGTCAGATGGTGCTGTGTGTAAAGTCCTATGATATTTAAAAAAAATAAAAATTTCTAGCTATAGGTTACCCTTCAATTTTACTTGTCCCAACTTTACTTGAGATACAAATTTTCCATGTTAATTTTAATCCTGTCAAAGGTATTGTTACCTTGTAATTATGGCTCGAGTTTGTTTTTATTAATAACAGCAGATGTCACTAACAAGTTTAATGAACAGTAACAGACATAAACAAGCTAATTAACAGCAATCAATTGATGGTAGATAGATAAACACTTTATTGTTCTAAACAAAGGCTGTATAGCTAATCCAATAAAAAACCTTAACAATTAAGAGTAACAATTGGCGATATTTTCGCTAAAAGTAAACTCTTTAAAACAACCTTAGGGTGGAAAGGTTCATGTCATTGGAGGAGTATGCCAATAATGAGGATGAAAAATTAGCTTAGGATATAATCATACTTATAATGTTAACTAAATATTTTTTTATTTAAAATTAGTTTTCACCATAATTATATATAGCTCATGTAAAAAACATTTTACCAAACTTCAATATAGTGGATGGTTCTCAATTTGACATGTATTATGTAAGTACTTTTATCCTTTCTGGACCTATTTTCATTAATAATTTTTCAAAGCGCACATAGAAATCCGTATTAAAATCTGTTGTTCAGTTTAAAAGATCTAAGCGCAAAGATGGCGGGAAGCGACCTTGTTTTATACTAAGAGGAAATTTTAAATTATTTTTGTAAATAGCATTATTATAAACAGACAATTACAAAAATTCCTTATAATATTTTATATCGCTTTTGAAGTGTGATGAATAAAATTGCAAACCTAATTTAGCAACAATATACCAACCTTTGTCCTATACCTAGTCCAGTGGAGTCTAGTAGGTCCAGCCGTGGACATCGATAGGCTGATGATGATGATACCCACCTTTAAATATGCCATAATTTGAATTATAAATATTCACCTTCTACAATCGGATAATCTTTATTAGATGATTGATCACCGATAACCACGACAGAACATCGATAAACCCACCAATTAACGTCACGAAGTAGGTCTTACCGCTCAGCATGAATCTCAACTAAACTTTTTAGTGTTAACAGTAAAACAGATAAATTACTTGACTTACTTATAGGTAGACATATTATATAGTCTGCCTGCTAAAATTTTACAATGGATGTATTTCTAGTATCCGATGACGAAGTAAGTTGCGCCTTCTCACAATAAAATCCTAGCTATGCTAATAATAAATATATTTGAACAGCCGACTTCCTAAACCTCATGTACATATAGATAAGGGAGAATACCAAAATTCTCCTCTAAAAAATTACGTAGTTTGTTGTTCTAGACAGACTGACAGATAACACGTGTCGTGCGGTACATACTATGTCCACAGTCCACTCTACACATTTCAATTAACACTCGCCAGAGATCTGAGAAATGTAAAGAAGTCTCAACACACGCGAGGACAAATCACAGTAGACGTAGCGCAGAAAACCGTGATAACAGCACTGGCATGTATTACATTTTTCCTGATAATCATGATAAGAAGTAATACCTTGTTGTGTTTATCCAGGTTTATCTTTCTTTTTCATTATGAGTGCGTTTCTCTAAGTGGTGTGGCGGGTGTCGAATTTCACAAGCGCTACTTAATTTTTAGTTCATTTTATTTGTATAGTGGCAGTCTTTAGAACGTGTCTGTGGTGGTGCTTCCGAGTTGTCGAGAAAGGTGTGTAAACAATTTAGAGGAAGTTTTTAGTGTTAAAATATAAACAATGTGTATTCAACATTTTTGATCATTTACTTATTGAATAAATTTACACGTTATATGTAACACGATTTGTGCACCGATGTTTGTTCGTCTTGGTCGTCTGCGCCTGTCCACCAGTCTTACGTTTAATGGCTAACTTTACTTTGGAACTTTGGTACACTAAAATATTCATACTCAGAGATTGTACAAGTGTTTATAATCGCAGGACGCAGCTAGTAGAATTGTCGAAGTCAAAATATTCACTAAAACAATCTGGACGTCCTGGATACGAATCCCATGGCACGCATCTCTGAGTTTTCTAATAATAAAAATAAATATCTAAATACATTTAACACAGTGTCATCTACTATGAGAACCAGATAACTTACAGTTATTTTTTATATATACTTATATTACTACTACACTACTAACTACTATTTAAGGTTCTTTTGTTCTCTGTATTTTTTCTGTTTAAGGTGTGCACAATAAAGAGTTTTATCTATCTATCTATACTTATAATACATACAGAACACCCAAACACGGAACAATCATTTATCGTCGCATAAATGTTTACATAAAACATGGGGAAATCCATGTCTGAGAGAACATTATGGTCTCGAAGGTATGTGAACCCTCCCAACCTAGCGTAATGGACAAAAAAAATAAGGCTTGGATGCGGAATATGGCAATAAACTGCATGAGTAGTCAAAAACTTTGTTATTCATGTTTTATATATGTATACTGTGATTACATCATGCAACGACCAGTGAAGTTCTAATTTCACTTATTATGCAGATTGCCCATTAGATTTTATTTGCTAATGTTACATTATTACAATCATATTTAAAACTAATTAGTGTTTTATTGTAAGTCATAATCTTGTTAGGTAAACGAATAATTGTATCGAAGTATTTTAAGAAAATAAAAAAGTACAGTAGGTATATAATATATTAAACTGGAAACTATTAAATAGAAATTAGAAAATATTTATTAGCAAAGCCTATAAGTACGTATTAAAAAAAATATACGTACATATAGGTACCTATATTGAAAAAAAAAATTATGTCCATGTCATATGTTTACTCTGCAATACGAGAAAAATAGCAGCTCCTATTGATACTTATAATACCATTTCGTCCATTTTATCATAATAAAACAAATTAATCTCGTAGAAGTTCAGTTTTAAGAATAATTTTCTGTAGAGCATTTCAAAATACCATGTTATATACCTAGGTATAAGTCATAATTCTTTTATTTCCTTTTATAATCGCAGTCATCAGGTCTCTATGCAAAATCTTGCATTATTATAATTTATCTTATCTTTCTACATGTAAAAATCACTGGCCTCATCATTCAACGTCAAACAATGTTTGTGTTACGACATTTACAGCAAAAAACATGAAAAAATCCTATTCAAAATTTACGAAACGGTCCGTCAGTCTCTACCTCGATGGAGTCGAGGATACAGTCTGTTGTTTCGAGCATAAAAAAAAGTACAAGAAGTAGTTTCCGCGCTTCTTTGCGGAAGTTGAAACCTATCAAATTGGACCCTGTCATGGAAAGTGACCTTTTCAGCATCTTGTTAGAAGATAGCCGTCATGACCGAACCAAAGTACAGTGTATTGAATTACGTTTTATAGTTTGAAAATGTTTTTTTTAATCAACACAACCTTTTGTAAACTTTTTTTCGTTCACTAATTGTGCCCCTTACACGCGATAATAAGAAATGATGCCGTAAAAAAATTATGTGTCCTTTTCCAGAGTTCTGTTCTGTTGATCGTGAATAAGTAACAAACATAATTAGGTAATTTTACATTAATTGTAGGATTGTGTTGATAAAAAACTTTTGCACTGGGCCCACACTAATCTTAAACATGTTCTTGTTTATAAAACTAAGCTATATGCATTACATATAATTTAGTTTTACTCTTTCACCAATGTTATGTTAAATAAAATAAAAAATCTTTGACATTGTGGTAGACCATCTGTCCCGACTTCGTTCCAGGATGTCAGAGACACGCTGTAGTATTCGATTCGAAGCCTTTCGGATAGAGTTTAGACTACGGGGACAGATCAGGATTCGTCATTCTCTAAACATAACAATTGACAACTGCATCTCCGACAAACATATGAAATACGTGTCCAGCTTTATTGTTCTAGTGTTTATCAGTCACGAATGGCTATAAACAAATGGACAGGTCATATCACTGGCAGTAAGAGACCGGCAACGGTTGAGTGAGCTCGTTCTCGACGGGTATCGTTTGGTTACAGATGGGCATAGAGCTGAAATGGGGCGTCGCTGGCGTGGGAATGATAGCGCACGACTTTTTGACTGCGCTCGCCACTCTTCCCCCAGAGCAGCACCGAGCTGTCGCCATCGCCGGGAAGGATCTCGACCGTGTCCACCGATTGGCCACGCTCCACAAAATCCCCACCGCTTACGAAGGCTACGAAGCGCTCGCGCGTGATGAATCTATAGGTAAGCTAATAAGTTGTCTGACTCGAATGATCTATTGTTCTACATGCTAATATTCATCAATGGTTCTCGCAGCGATTCGAGACGCCTCGCAAAATTCGCTTTGTAAATCAACACTGTTTCCATCGCCAATCACTGATTTTACGCTACGGTATTAACTGTCACATTTAAACAAGAATGAGCGCAAGATGTAAGCATGCAAATATGTTTGTTTACAATCCAAAAAATTGTCTTTATAATCCTTTTAGCGAGAATTATGCGTCACGTGTAAAAATGTGTGAAACAACATTGCACGTTGCTATTTAATCTATTTATAAAATGTCGCTATGTCCTCTAGCGCCAATTAAATCTATTAACCTTGTTTCATAACTGGCGCCGCATATAAACCAACTAACGTCGAACATGTATAGAGGCGAGAGTAAATTGTTAACCTCACTTGAGGCTATTGATACATTTTTGTAAACACTACAAATACTGTTCATACATAATTAAGCAGTTATAGGCCTTACGCAGCCGAGCAACGCAAACAAATTACGTAATTTCTTGTAAAATAAACCGGCTATTCAATGTAATACCTATGCCATATACATGCCTCCGATTTTGGTTATGAGTACACTAGTATGGTCAGAACTTTATACTTACATCGTTACCATAACAGTTCTTACGGAAACTATGCTGGAACAATTACAGTTCTATATTTGTTTGCTTGACAAAGCAGCACTTAGCTTATAAAGTTATGTTTCAAACTTTTCTTTGACATTTACGACAGCTGCACCTTGCTCTCTCAGCTTAGGCGTTACAGGGATTTTTTTTAAATTGCTGCAAAATAGGTTTGACCGCCATCAGTTAAGCGAGGATGCCGTCTATGCTGATGTAGCACGTTAGTCTAGCAGAACCAATTCCCTCGCGACTTGAAGAGACCCAAATTGTATCTACCGGGAAATACTCACTAACAGCGAGTTCCACAATTTAGCACAATGAAAATGTAATTAAAATATTTCGTTCAATCACAGATTCAATTTCCTTTTAATGTTCATTTCTTTGATATAATATACCTAGGTATTTCAATTGTAACAAACCCTACGTCTCAACTTCTTTCCAGTATCTTCACCACGCATATTTTCTTTGCAGACATTGTATTCGTGAGCGTGCTAAATTTGCAGCATTACGAAATAACAAAAATCATGTTGGATAACGGGAAACATGTATTGTGCGAGAAACCGATGGGCATGACTTACAAACAGACCAAGTCTCTGGTGGACCTCGCGAGGGAAAAGAAAGTATTCCTGTTAGAGGGCATGTGGTCTCGGTTCTTCCCCGCTTACGACGCTTTGGATCAACACATCGAGTCTGGCGGCCTAGGAGACATATACCACGTCAGCATACAGTTCGGAGTCGAAATTAACGACATTGAACGCAATCTGTAAGATATTGCTTCCTCCATTATAATTTATCATGCATGAACGCTAAACACGGAATTCATCGATTAATCCTTTTTGTAATGCTAATGCCTAAATAACCTTCGCCCATTGATAACAACAACATTTTGAATTGCGGTTGCGCCTCGCCAAGGACATGACGGAAGGGGTTGTCATGTCCTTGAAAATAATTCTCTACTAAATACGTATAATTATATACGTTTCTATCTCGTCATTAGCGCTCCCGCTTTGACTGCTCTGTAAGCAGACTTGTTTCTATAGATATATTTACTAAGTGTAGAAGTTTGAAATCACTGACTACTAGGTATAACTGTATAGAATTATTTTGACCACAATTTCTGTTGCCTGCTATTGGATTAAGTAACAAACCATGTCTGTAAACCTCTCCCGGTAGAAGCTAGAGAACTATTTTAATTATGATGAAATCTATAAAAATGTACATAGTTTCATAGACAATTAGGCAACAGATATCGACTTAGTACTACCTAATGAGAGAGGGAAAAAATAAAAAGGGTAGTAGATAAATATTGAATGTACTCGTCAGTTTTGTTTACTTTTTGTTTCTTTATTTTTCTTCTGTATTTTGTATTTTTTCCTTTATCATATTATATGTTCTTACTCTTGTAAATGCTTGTTAAAAGGAAGAGCCTGGATCCCACGACACAGGTCACCCTAGTGTGGGATCCATGGAGTACCGTTATATCATATTATATGTATCTATAGTATTTCATTTTGTGTTCCTCCGTACTTTTGTTTGTTATTATATGTATAGTTTTCCATTCTGCGTTTCTTCGTATTTTTGTTTTGTTATGTAATTATGTATAGTATCTCTTTTTGTGTCTCCGTCTTTTTGTGTCCCTACCTTCATGTTAGGTATATGTTTTTTGTACAAATAAATAAATTTCATTTCATTTCAATTAAATCATTCATTCATTTTTTTTATCGTTCTAAGAACATTTTCTAAAATTGTCGTTCTACATTTCAGAATGAAAGACCTAGGCGGCGGCGCTGTATTAGATCTCGGCATATACATGTTGCAACTAGTCCAGTTTATATACAAGGAACCTCCCACCGACATCGTGTGCACAGGACATCTCAGCAAAGCCGGTGTGGACGAGTCCATGTCTTGTGCGTTAAAGTACAAAGATGGCCGAACCGCTACACTATCAGCACACACTAGAGCTAATATGACGAATAAGGCTGAAATCATTGGCACAAAGGGTGCTGTAGCGGTAAGTACTAAGCCAGATTAATTTTCTATGTCACCCCATAAAAAGAAATAAGTATCACTCATTTGCAAGACTCGTAAATTGTACGCGTTTAATGTAATTGTACGGTTAGACATTTAAGGCAGAATTATTTTCTGCCTTAAATGTCTAACCAAAGAATGGTGTACATTTCAGTTGGAGTACTTCTGGTGCCCCACAGTGCTCCACATATCTGCGGCAAACAGCACAGAGTGGACGCTGCCAAAGGGCAAATACAAGTTCCACTTCCACAACAGCGCCGGCCTCAGCTACGAGATACAAGAGTGCTGGGACTGCATCAACGAAGGTGAGAACTATCACGAGGTCCCATCAAGAGAAAACTTTTTTTTACCATGGTTGACTGGCTAAGTGTATGACCACAGCTCATCTGATGTTAAGAGACATGATGGTGTGGTCGAAGATGGTTAACACACGTAGCCTAGAATGGAACTGGCTCTCAATTGTGGCTACCGGAACACACCGTTCGGTGCTTGGCGACAAATTTTCTACTTGAGGGTGGTAGCTAGCCAGTTGAATATCTACTAGAAAGTACCCTACCACCACGCTATAGTTTCCTCACGATGTTTTCCTTCACCAGCAGCTCGAGCTCATCTTTGGAGTTTGAACCCACGCCCTTCAGCGTGTGAACCAACCGCGCTAATCAATGAACTATCATCGCTAAACTCTCTTAAAGATAAGATCTATTAATTTCACGCTTCATTACTACGAAGTGGCCAACGAAAATTCAAAATAGTTTGAAACACGTACAAAAACTAATTTATTTCTCTCGTGTGACGTTTGTAAAGAGCCCGATTTTACGTAGGTCCTTGTTTGGTAATGATGTATTTTTTCTACATAGGCACAGCATCTAAATAGATCGATTCTTTATATAGTTTTATAAGCGTGAAAAACTAACTCATAATTAGAAACACGAGAACGAGAGAAAAATCTATTTTTACACATCAGCGACTTTGTTATGTTGAATTAGTCTTACAGTAGACAATTATAATTTGTTGCAAGCTGTAAAAACCACACGAAATAAACGTGCAACTTTCTATCCCGATCTAACATACGCGTCCTATTCCTCTACATTACTTCACTATGATATAAGATATGTATATCTTCACTGATATAGGAAAATATACCAACACGTAAGTATAAATGGACCTTAATTTATATAAATATCTACCTATACCTACCTCCCGTATACTTGAAAATGTTTTTTTTTTTAATATTGGAACAAATCGAGAACGCGCAGGTGGTAAAGGCGTTTATATTTCTCGTGTTACCTATTTCTTACGTTTTTAGGATGTCCACCCTAAAACACGTGTTAAGAGTGCAAATATCGGAAATGTTTCTAGCGTAACTATAAGTATTATTACATACATGTACTGTTGGTGTTTCTATTTCTGAATAAATAAAATAAACAAATTTGTCTCCGATTACACGCATTAAAGCACGCATAACTAGAAATAACATATTTACTCGGATTTGTAAACAAAAAATTGTTACACAAAGTAGGGTCGTGGAGTTCAGCTGTTTGTCCTTTTAATTATTGACTCGCGTCGTATACTCCATATAACAATATGGCCAGAACCCAACTCCAATGAATATATGAACGAAACACGTCTTACAATATGTTAAATAGGTATGCGTCATTCTGACGTCGCAACAAAGTTATGAGCTACTCACGTTGTCACGTTTTTCAACATTTTTCACTGTTATTAGATATTTAAATATAATAAAATATGTGTTTACGGTTAAATGATAAAATATATACGTTTCAAAAAAGTACACACCTACTTTAAAGATTGTATGGTAGAATAATAATTTAAAGTTTTAGACTAAAAGAATACAATAGAATCTAGGTTATCTATTTTGTGTTTTTATTTAATTACTAGCGGACGCCTCGCGTTTTCACCCGCGTAGTTTCCGTTCCCGTGGGAATACAGGGATAAAAAGTAGCCTATGTCACCCGGGAATAGTGTAGCTTCTCAACGGTGAAAGAATTTTTGAAATCGGTCCAGTAGTTTCAATACAAACAATCAAATCTTTATAATAGTTTAGATAGATAGATTAATGTAATGTATTTCTATGTATTTATTATTATTTATGTTTATAACTTCATTAATTCAAATTTATATCAATTTATATCTGAGGTTATCTTTTGTTTCAGGTTTACTAGAGAGTCCAAAGATGACGTTAGACGAAAGCGTACTGTTATCGAAACTGACTGACACAATGAGAGCGCAACTGGGCGTTTTAGAGGTCGCACTTTAAAATAGACATTTTGTTACTAATAAACGTGCGGACGAAACCAACGAGATGAAAAGAGAGCAAAATGTATTTATCTCTTTCGCCTTCGGTTCCTCACGACGTTGTCGTGATTTGCACGAAACCAATCTGTGCATTTGTTAATACATACTATTAAGGTTGGAAACCTTTATAATGGTACAAAATGGCAGGCTATTATGAATATAATAAATTATTTTACATTTTAACTTATTACTTTGTTTGCAGTGACCAAGTATACATAAGACTGAAAGTTCTTTTCCAGCCTTCAATCGTAACACTAAATAGCACTACATTAATGTAGCTTTTGAAACTATCAACTAATAGTAATGCATTATTTAAAAGGATAAATAATAATAAATTAGTAAATATTTTTTCCTCTAGTGCTGTACATGACATGATCTAACAGTGTGGGGATTACGTATTGATACATAGATGTTATATATTTACCGTTATATGTTCTGTGTATTATTGTGTTTATTTGCTGACTAAAAGGGGCCTTAATACTTACTTATATTCTACATACTAAAGGTGTAGTTTTGAAAAAAAAAAGTATTGAGTATATGATTCATACTTAATTATATGGGTCTGCACGGACATAACATAAACCTTAATCTTTCGGAGGATAAAAAAAAACTAAATGAATCAAGAAAACATCAAAATCTATAGCGTAGTTTAAAATAACTACGGGAACAAAGCAATGGCGGGGCGGTTCCAAGGGAGCTAAAGCACTCGAGCACCAAACCCCAAAGTCAAAAATCACATGACGAATCTTACCTTACGTTTACCAAGTTAAAACCTACCGTCAGCGACATCGTAGTCTATTTAGTGATCATTCTTTATTGGTCACTGCACTCAAAGTATTTTTGAATCGCTTTAATTATACCGTTAAGTGCCAGTGGAACAAGCTTGTGATATTTACCCACGTTTTGCCTATAAAGTACACGTCTTTTCTCATATACAATTGAAATGTTAAAGTTATAATGCAGTATTTACCTCAACTTACCTGTGATTTGAAAGTGTGTTGTGAGATGTTGAACTATGTTGAATATAAATGATAAAAATATATTATTGGTTTTTATTTTTTCCGTGCGCTTTAATGAAAATGCGATAATACCTTTATTTCTGTCTTTTCGCCACCTCCAGTCCAGGGAGCATATTGTATATAAACAAGATAATTAGAAAATAATGTATTTATTTCAAATGCCAAATTAATTCTTGAAAATTATATTCACAACTTACAGTAGGTACCTACCTACACTATCTTAATTCATACAAAATTCGTAAACAGCCATTATTCAGTTATATAACTTCTAAACTACTTATAATTTGACAAATGAGGTGTTGTTGAAAGCGACTTGATATAGTGCGTTCACATACTGTTGGGATCAGACTATTTGTAAAGCCGCCGCTGCCAAGAGGCTAAGGCGTTACTTCGTTAAACTAAAAGGTCGAGCCATTGTCATACCACGACTCGTATTGTATCTAAGGAAAAATATTTGATCCATTAGACAATAATTTATTTGTTACAAGTAAAAAATACACAAAAAAAATTAGTGTAAATTTCACTGTTGTCATCCCTCCTCATCAGTATGACGGCGGTTTGTCTTCTACATACTTCCACATTCGTCTCTTAAGATTATTTGGCCTTTTCTGTGAGTAATTGTATACGACCACATAATTATAATATGAGATAATAATTCTACAGTACTAAGTTCCATAATTTCCAGCAGAACAATTGCTTTCATAAAAATTCAATAAAACATCACTTGGGTTTTTAACGTTAGCATCAGCATTGTAAGTCATACTTTTGAAATTAAACACCAATCACTCAAATACTTCGCTATGGACTTATTAAAAAATGTGTTAGAAATAAATGTCGCAGTAATTTTCTCGGCTGTGAAGGCGCGCGCTCCACGCTCCGAGCCCGCTTGAGGCACATGGCTCGCTAGAACTAGATGTGTGGTCAGTTTATTTATTGAAGCTATTGAAGACATCGCGAATGATGGCGACTCCCTCGCGTATCTGTTCTTCTGTGATGACGAGTGGCGGAGCCAGTCGGATGGTCTGCCCATGAGTCGTCTTCGCGAGGAGGCCAGCGTCTTTCAGCCGGAGACATACATCGTACGCGGGAATATCTGCAGAGCGGGAGTTTACTTGAATGAGATGAGTAGGTATAAATATATCAAAGCCCAGTTTCGCTCTATTGGGGATTCCAAAACAAAGATAAGTCACTGATAGGCTTTTAGTAGGTAAGTTTAATCTCATAAAACCCGTCTACGTCCCACATTATACCATGGTAGTAGAGTAGGTAGGTACTTACATTACTGGCAAGCTACCAGCCTCAATTTGAAAATCTGTCGCCAAAGACCTAACGACGTGTTCTGATAACCTTACTCGAGACTTAGTTCCATTCCAAGCTAGGTGTGCTTACTATCTTTGACTACACCGTCATTTAAATCAGATGAGTTGTGCTCAAACACCTAGCTTGTCACCTATAAAAAACTAGGAAATCTTCTAAAGAAGCTTTTAGAAGAGTTATACTAAATTGAGTACCTACCTACCTACTTTTACAAGATTTTCTTCTCAACAGTAGGTAATACCCAAATGTTATAAAAACAACTTTAAAGTCAACTTGTCCATATTCTACAAGAATCACATGCTAGTTTTACTTACGATGGGTACATCGGCTACATGACTGAAGTTTCACCTGATAGTGAGCTATGATCAACTGACAAGTGAACTTAAAATAGGTAATTCAATAGATAGTTTTATCGAAGATGGTAAATACACCTAACCTGGAATGGAAAGCCGTTAGTATTGCATTTTAGGAACTGTGTCTATCTATGTCTGCTTACTAATGAGACCTTAATACTCACTGTCATTGACAACGATGGCGCACATGAGCCCCTTCCCCCGTACAGCGACCACCTGCGACGAAGGCAGCTTGCTCAACTCTGATCTCAACATATCGCCGAGACGTTCTGCGTTCTCGGGCAACTTTTCTTCAAGCAACACCTGAAATACATTCCGAATCAGTCCTGTTTTTAACTGACTCAAAAAAGGAGGAGGTTCTCAATTCCGCCAATTATTAATCGATTTTGATGATTCTTTTTTTGCTTTGTAGATAACAGAGGTGGTCCCATATAAATTTTATCGAAATCGATTGATCGGTTTTTAAAAAATCTAAAAATACATTGACAATATTTTCGTTTACTCCGAAAACTCGCTGTTTCATTTGAGCAGTATCTTTAGTTGGTCTAAGGGTCTTGGAGTCTTTCCCACTTGCTGGACGCTTGCCTCTTCTCATTGTGAGAAGGGTAAGGCCATAGCCCACCATTCTGGTCAAGTGCGGGTAATATCACTTCACACATCTTTAAGAGCCATATTTTTTCAAAGAACTCTTGGATATGTAGCTTTCCTCACGATGTTTTGCGTGATGTGATGATGTGCGTGCCGTGGGATTTGAACCCAGGGCCCCTAGATTGGAAGCTAGACGGTGTCTCAACTAGGTTGCCGGAACTTCAAAAAATTTTCAACATAATTTTATTTTTATGCAAAATGTTCTTGTGCAATGCTATTCTTAGTGCAATGACCAACCCTCTAAGCCTGTACTAGGGACAAAATAAATGGTTTGTCAACAAAGCGAGATTATTGATACGTCTGTCTCATTCTTGCGAGTGAAAAGACTTTACGGCTCGCGAACCACAAAAGCATTCTTATTTCGACACTATCTGCGCCCCACGGTGTTACCCATTGTTCCCACAACATTTTTTCGGGATAAAAAGTAGCCTATGTGTTAATCCAGGGTGTTAGCTACCGCCATACTAAATTTCATCAAAATTGATTCAACCGTTAGAGCGTGAAGACCTAACAAACAAACAATCACACTTACCCACACACAAACTTTCACCTTTATAATATACATTAGTGTGATGATGATGACACACATTTATTTCACCCTTTATTATCGAGAGAACAACACAAGGTTCGATGTAAGTGTAGGTTTGTGGTTATTTATTAACAAAGAAATGAAACCTAAAACATCGCATAATTCGGATACCTTCATGGCTTCCAGAGCAACTGCACACGCTAGAGGATTCCCGCCGTACGTGGAGCCGTGAGTGCCAGGTTTGATCACCTGTAAGAAGTGGAAAGCATTAACTTAAATTGTAATTTTTTTTTTAATTAGCGATGATAGCTCGTTAGAAACTGACGTGGTTTTGACATATTTTTGTATTACTTATGCGGGATTACTCACGTTAATATATGTATTAGATATTATAATTTTGGCCACATCCGATGGCCTTCTTCATGGAGACAAAGCTGAACACAACGCGCGTACGGCCTCGTTTTGCTTGGCACGCAAACGAATTCAATATATTCAATATAATTAAACGTGTTAATCCCGCATAAGTATAACAAAAATGATAGATCAGTAGTTAGTGCCACGCTATGGTTACCTCGCGATGTTTTCATTCGACGGTAGCTCAAGCTCATTGTTGGGGTTTGAACCCATGCCCTTCGGCGTATGAACTAAGTAACCGCTCTAACCACTGAACTATCATCGCTATAAAACATAACTGCCATTTTTTTTTTTACCATTTGCTTAACTACCAATGTGGCTGACATTTAAATATAAAACTCTATATCGTGAGGCACGTGTTATTGTTCATGCGCCTTCCAATCTTGTAATAAATTATTTTGTTTGCCATTTATTTAGCGCGAACCATGCGACTTATTTATGATTGAAAATTCCACTGTATGGCATACGCTATAGAGCTCACTAATAAATGTCAAGGCCAATATGGTCAATATTAATTAATTAGTAAGGTAACAATTTTGTACAGTCGCTACGTTGTCACGCGTAACAAAATTTAAATTTTATGTTCAAAATGGTTCTGAATGTCAACATACCTAGAAGTATTGAAAAACTTCCATCAAATGATTTGAAATAATTAGTTTCAAATGTTTTGATTATTTATTAGTTAAATTAAAAAGCTAAACACTGCGGCCTTAATTGTCTTTTATGAATTTTTATATCAGTATTAGTTAACCTTTCTGTGACGTGACAACGTGACAATTTCGCGTCCCAAAGCTTTCCCTGGGGACATTGGGACTACTTTATATAGATGGGACTACTTATATAGATACTATGTATGTTTAAAAAAAATATACATATCGTAGTGATCATGATTAAAGGACTTATGACGGAATTAGCACTAAATATATACCTTAAATATATAAACACTACCTATAATTTTCTTCATTGGTATCTAAAGTTGTAGTTTGAACACAAGATTTGCACACTAACTTAACATTCTAACCAATGATTTATCCCAGCTACTAAGCTATAAGAGAATGGGACTTACATCCATGACGTTATTGTTAGCGAGTACAGCAGAGACTGGCATCACTCCGCCGCTGAGAGCCTTTCCGAGTATCAGGATATCTGGCTTCACGCCTTCATGCTCCACCGCCAGCAGCTTGCCGGTTCGACCTGGAGTATAAGGAACACGTGAATAGACAATACAACTGATCTTTTTTTTTGCTACATTACAATGGTCTATTCTATAGTCATTATATTACAATATGATTTCTATAATAAGTAGCATGCCACTAATAATTATTATAAATGTGAAAGTTTGGATAGCTGTATGGATGGTTGTATATTCACGCAAAAAGATATAAGATTATTGAAGGTGGTCAGTATCGTACTAATCAAGACCAGTTTGAACTCTATTCGCGGTTTATACAGCATTTTGTATCGCGTACGTGAACCTGCCCATCCGCCGGCACCACCACACCCGCTTTGCCACGTATTGCTGCTATCGTCTATTCCCAGGCCACTCTAGAAGGATGGTAGTATACTGACCGAGTCCAGTCTGAACTTCGTCTGCGATCCACAACACGTTGTATTTCGTGCAGAGCTCGCGCACGCGTTGTAGATACCCGTCCGCCGGCACCACTACACCCGCTTCGCCCTGAATAGGCTCCACCATGAACGCGGTCACTGTTGGATCTTGTAGAACTTTCTAGAACATATTTACAAATAAAAGAAAATATAATAAAATTCAATAAATCCTATGTTGCTTAGAAAATTAGTTAAGACTCCATGCCACTACAATTTTTGTCGTGCTTGCGTCTGCGTCGTCAAGTCCGCTTTTTACGATTCTTAGAGTCTGTAGAAATCTGTTTAATAATTAATTACTGAACATTTATAAAAATGACAACCATGACAACGTCGATATTGCCAAGAGGCGCGGCCGCATAAAAACAACGTAGTAACAATAAATAAAAAATCCCAGATCTTTAACCTTTTCTAATCTGACCTTTGTGCAATGTCTTATCATTGTTACACAATAATATTTACATTTTAGGTACATTTGATCCAATTACAAACCAGTTTTAAAATAGTACAAAACTACAATGCTTTTTTGCATATGCCGGATTATCTCGTCAAGTCAGACCCCTCTAGACTAAGATCTAAGGCTCTAGTCCCTCACATAAAATGAAAATATCATGGGGCGCGATTTCATTATCATACGGATGATTTTTCGCACAAAAATATATCATACTTTGTTCAATTTCTCACACGAAAATACACATCATATTTTATTTTTTTTTTCCTGCTTTAGAGTCACACTGAATTTTGTAAGCACTTGTTAAGGGTCAGATCTATTTGTATAAAAAAAGCGTGGTATACTATGTGTATTATCTTATGTGTGTACTGTTACTGTTTTTAAATAAATAAAATAAAGAACTACCAGAATAAACAAAGAATATTAAAAACCAAGTTTACCTCCAGCGCCGGTATGTCATTATAGGGTATGAGCGTGAATCCGGGCATGTAAGGACCGAAGCCCTCATAGCACGAAGGGTCTGATGATGAGGACACAGCAGACAGCGTGCGGCCCCAGAAGTTACCCTCGGCGAACACTATCTGAAATTCATCAACTAAACGTCAAAGGGATTAAGTAAAATTAGGTATAAAAGTATTCTATCAGCTATCTGGTTCCCATTGTACAATCTAAGCTTAGTTCAGGGCTAGAAGGCGATTTGTTAAAATGTCTTAGGATATTTATTTATTGCGATATCTGTTTGATGCTCACGAAAAAGCTATGCGACTGCCAATCTTATTGCGCAGGCATAAGATATGTGATCGCATCGCTGCAATTTCGTTAGCTTCACACTACTGCTTTACGGCTGAACATCTGGTACTGCGGTGGCAGACGGCCTGCTAAAGTAATCTCTTCCACCTAGTAAAACGACCTATATACCATGATTTATTGCGTGAGCCATACAGCATAACCAGAACTACGCGTAGCATTTATTATGAACGCTAACTATAATGGCAATAAGAGCTTATGGTACCCCCTAAGGTAGCTTGACAATTAGGCGGGTGACTCTTTATATCAGAGAGCCAGGCTGTGGCCTTCAACAACTTTTTTTCAATTTCTTGGAGGTATATATAAAAGTCCATCTTTAGGTATCTATCTATCCTTGTTCTAACCTTGGCCTCTCCCTCTGGTATTTTCTTAACGACGTAGCCCCATTTGCGCGCGATCTTGCAGGCGCTCTCACCACCCTCGACACCAGTGTTCATCGGCAACAAGCGATCGAAGCCAAAGAGTTCGGTCATGAACTCCTCGTACTGACCGAGCTGGTCCGAATAGAAAGCCCTGGAAGTCGAGACTGAGTATGACTTTTGGATCTTTGGATTTTTTACACGACTAAATACGCAAAAGGATGCTATGATACATGGATGTTCATAAAATTTAACTAAAATTTCTTACCACAGTAAAGTAAGCACGAATGTTATTTGAAAAATATAAGAAAGGAAAACATAAAAAAAGGAATATTGTTCTTTTCTGTTCTGTACGTATGATACCGTTATGCATTAACAAGTACCTACCTGGAGACGAGCGTGAGTTTTTCTGCCTGTTTCTTGAGAGCGGCGATGATCCTGGGGTGGCAGTGACCCTGGTTCACAGCAGAATATGCGCTCAGGAAATCATAGTACCTCTTGCCTTCGACGTCCCACACGAACACTCCTGGAATACAACGCCATTTTTGAACACAACTAATGGCATAGCTACCAAAAGAAAGGTGGTGCCGTGCACCGGGACCCTTAAGCTCAGGTGGCCTCGGATCCTGAGATATAAACCTAATTTTTTTTTTTTGGATTTTATGGTTTGTCTACAACGGCCTTTGAATCATGTCATTATTTGCGAAAGTACTCTGGTTATTTAAATCACAACACTTCACTAAAATTTAGTCACTGTGTTCTTTATATATTTATAAAGAGGTTTAAAAGTATCGACGTCTTGTAATAATTGTTCAAGTGGTATATAAACCTAAGATATAAATGCAGTGTTGCCAACCCCATTCTAGATCAAAACTACATGCATATTTAAAAAAAACTGTAGAAAACGAAAAAATATAAATTAAAAAAACGGAAAATCTACAGCTTTTTCTTACTTTATAGTATTCAATGGTAACTAAAGTAAGTAATAAACAGAAAAATCTAAATAATTATATTAAATTGAACCATACTCGTAACACTTTTTATTCTTTTTTGTAACTAATAATAGAACAGTAATTTTTTAAACAAATTTAAACAGCTTTGACGTTGTAGAAGTTTTCTCGAGTAAAAACAGAATTCGTTTAACAATTACGTACCTACCCCAGTCCGTTACTGGCTGACTTAACGACAGCCTCAGGAAATAATAAAGGTATACAGATAGTATACACTGCTCTGCAGTTGAGCTGAACAAAATAAGTGCTAGTACGTACATAATATACTGTCACTATGTTACGGCTCTATCTCCGATCTTAGGGTCAGCATAGGTAAATGCTACAAATGGAAAACCAGCACTTTTAGGTAGGTATTGTTTGGCATTAAATCTGTAATAAAAATTAGTTCCTGCCATACAATTAAGATCTAATTAATAGGAGTAATATATACGGGGTTACGCGTATCGGTTGTATCTACAAAGCCTAGAGGGAGATGTGTTTATCATTGTGAAAAAGTTTACTATTGGACCGACCATGAAATCTTTTTCAAGACGGTATCGGTAGTCAGACCGTTTCCTAACAAGGCTGAAGCTTATATTATACACCTAAGTACAAGTATTTACATTACAATAACGTAAAGTACTCCTGAGCGTCTTTATACTACTATGTCGTGTATCTAAAAGATCATAAAGTGCGCATTTATGAACCAATATTTAACTTTATTTCAACGTTATATGATAGACGATCATAAAGATAAGCTGTACATGATCGTACACGCATCTACAGTATCTTACTGTTGCATGATGTTTATGACACAAATTAAAAGATGTGACGAATATTTTTTAAATATGTATATTTAATTCGTGGAACGCGTAGGGCGAAACTAGCACAATTCAAAAAAAATACAAGGTTACACGGAACTGTTGCACTAAACCGAAAAAGGTCGAGTACTTATGTGACAAATAATAAATATTTGTAATTACAACAAAAAAAAAAGTATTATATCAGTTATCAGGTTTTCAAAGTACAAGCTTTTCTTAGTTACGGGTCTGTGTGAAATGACCTACAATATTTTGCGCGTAAATGTATCATTTGTTTTATGTTACAACAGATTTTTTTCATTTCACGGTTAGTTCTCTAGTAAAATTTCTTAGGTTTAGTAAGAGCTTATCTGAAGAAATCTTTACTCAGAAAAAAAATAGACGGAAAATGTTTGACAAAAATCAGTCAAATTGAGTACATACTTTTTTGGAAGTTGGTTGATTGCCGCGTACAATTACTTTATTGGCTCACTCGGCTAATAAAAGAACATGTAGAGTCTCCGTAAATAAATTAACAAAATAAAATTTGTTGTGTAAATATTTGCATCGTAATAAAATAAGCCTTATTACGACGATAACCGGTTCAATGTCAGCTTCATTGCAACTTATCTATGTATATTAAACAATTTATCGGTATTCTGAGTAATACAAGTAATTAGATCTGTCAGAATAGTGGTTATTTTCGGTTTTTATAGTTAACGATGTAACCTCACACCGGTTAGAACCTGAAAAAAATCATTTTAATTTTATAATATCGTTATTAACACTTCGCTTGCTCTGGCTTGTTCTAATTGAACGTTATTATGCGCGCATTGTCGTACGTATTTTGTTCGCGATTAAAACTCTATTTACTTGGTGGTAGATCTCCTTAGCTAGGTACCACCACAGTACCAGATTTTCTGCAGCTGCTAGTAGGGTGTAAATTTTACTGTGTTCTGGTTTTAAGAGTTGCTAGAGACTAACCATCAAAAGTCTCAAAGTAATGGGCACCAAAGCAGCGATGCCGTAGACTTTGTTCTACTACTCAAAGTTCTGTGTATCGCTGCAATGGCCATAGACAGGATTATATCCTATCAAAAAAGCGTCGCATTCGTCTCAGTACTTTTACATTTAAAAACTCTATTGATATCGAATAAGAGACCTTGTTGTTATTGACGCGATATCAAACATTATCTATATTAATTACTATCAATTAGAGCCGCGACGCCGTTCGAGCTCTCTTACTTTGTAAATACCGTTGGCGTTATGTGGAATGTACTCCACATTTTACATAACGCCATTTAGCCCCAAACTAAGCAAAGCTTGTAAGTACTATAGACACCAGGTAAGTGATATAATACAGCCCTGTTGGTTCATTGGTAGTGTGTCTGCTTCGAGAGCTGAAGGGCGTGGGTTCGATTCCCACTCAGGACTAACATTTGTGTGACTAACATCGATGTTTGTTCTGTGTCTGGGTGTACTGTATGTATTATAAGTATGTATTTACAAAAAAAAAAAGTATTTAAGTATTCTATCAGTTATCTGTCTTCCATAGCACAAGCTCTGCTTAGTTTGGGGTCAGATGGCGCTGTGTGTAATGTCCTATGATATTTATTTATTTATTTATTTAATAAATAACTACTAATAATTATATACATATGTCGAAAAATTCGAGTCACCTTTCCGTTTTTGCATGATTTATTTCCTTTCGTTGGTAAAAGGAAACACACAGCGCCCTAATACTGACCCCAAACTAAGTCAGATTCCTGATTAAATACTTATACATTTTTTTTGTAAATAGATACCTACTTATAAAGTAGGTACATACAGAACACGCAGACACAAAATAAACATTTATTTATACCACAAAACGTTTGTTTTGGGTGGGAATCGAGCTGAAACAGCTCTTAAAGCAGATATATACTACCAGAGAACCAACAGGGCTGTCGATAAGTAAAGTAGGTATTGGGGATTTTTCCGTTACTACGTATCTTTAAGTGCTTACTTGTAAGTCTTTGTACTTAAATAAGTAAGTGTTACGATAAGTATTGTTTATATGTAGACTTAGTACAATATTGTTGGCCACCTACCGCGATGGGAGTGCGACTATTGCGAAAATATTATGATAATGATATGAATTGAACAATTAACGATAACAATGACTTATTATGGTAGACTATTACATGTGAAATGTATGTATAATAATTATGTATATTAATGAATAGTATTTACTTATATATTAATCTGTTTAAAACACGACAACTTAATCGGTAGATTTAGATTTTAGACGAGTGGAATTTTACACCGTAGATGAGCGTTGCGGAACGATTTTAAATGGGCGATGGATTCCAAGCACAATTCTGACCCAATAACTAATAACTCCGTATTTGATTTAATCAATTAAGTATTTAAGTGTTCTATAAGTTATGTGACTTCCGTAGTACAAGCTTTGCTTAGTTTCGGATCAGATGGCGCTGTGCGTAAAGTCCTGCGATATTTATTTACTAAAAAATTACTTAGTTTATTTTACAAAAAAAAAGTTAAAATCTATCTTCGTGTTTGCAGCTATAGTCACGATGTAACCTCTGGCTTCTGTCCTATGCAAAGCAAATTGACGTAACAATCATATCAGCAAGTATGTGTTTGTTACTGACGATAGAAAGATTTTGTAACAATTTTTAAAGGTATATATAAACAAATAATTATTTTGTATTGTTTTGTTCCTCTAGAGACTGAAAGCCCCGTTTAAACACAATCACATTAATAAAATATAAGTGAAATATTTTTTTTTTAATCTACATAATTGTTACTTCTTCAGTTCTTCACGCTGTAGCGGATTCGCTCTGGATGAAATTTGGAATGCCAATAGCTAATTACCTACCACTAATATTTTATCCCGGGTGAAAGTGCGGGGCAAAGGAAGTCAAGATTATAACCTACGGCGTAGCGATTCATGTACCTACGTACGGCCAAAAAGTTTAAAAAAACGTAGCTTGCGTATTGCTATACTATATTGTAGGTAGCACTGTATTATAATAAGTAGTAAGTAAATAAGATAGTGCTACAATATAATACATAATTATAGCAATACGCAAGCTACGTTTTTTGAACTTTTTAGCCGCTCTCTATTTTTATAACAAAACTAGTATTTGCGTGGGTGCGCGGGCCGCATGCGGCCCGCGGGGAGGTCGTCATGGTGGGGAGGGGCGGGAGTTGAAGTTCGACTTAAAACTTTAAAAAATAACAAAGCAGTAGGATAAACGGGGCAGGAATGGCATTCGGTTGGGTATGGGCTGATTATGATGATGATTTTGGCTTTTCCGTGAGCTAAACTCTCGTTGCTTACATTAACTTTTCAAACGAAATTCAAATTGAACGAAAGGTAAGGAATCGCGAGGCAGTTGAATGTCGGCTGATTATGATGATGATTACGACTTGGGTGTCTCGTGATTGCCACACTTCTCGGCCTTCGGCCTCGAAGTGTGGGGCTCAGCCTGCGGCTTCGCGAGTCGGTAGCTCGGCCTTCGGCCTCGCACCTTCGAAGCTCGGCCTTCGGCCTCGCGGGGTCGAAGCTCGGCCTTCGGCCTCGCCGGTTTGAAGCTCGGCCTTCGGCCTCGCGGCTTCGTGGCTCGGCCTCCGGCCTCGCGAGTGTGTAGCTCGGCCTGCGGCCTCGCACCTTCAAAGCTCGGCCTTCGGCCTCGCCGGTTTGAAGCTCGGCCTTCGGCCTCGCCGGTTCAGAGCTCGGCCTTCGGCCTCGCGGTTTCGTAGCTCGGCCTCCGGCCTCGCAGGTATGTCACTTTACCTCTGTCGTGAGCTCCATACCTAGCGAGTTGGCACACTTCTCGGCCTTCGGCCTCAAAGTGTGACGCTCGGCCTTCGGCCTCGCCTCCGTACGCTCGGCCTTCGGCCTCGCAAGTGTGTGGCTCGGCCTCCGGCCTCGCCGGTAGGATTTCGATTCTGGCAAAATATCGTACGTAGCGAGTTGCCGCACTTCTCGGCCTTCGGCCTCGAAGTGGGCGGCTCGGCCTTCGGCCTCGCCTGCGTACGCTCGGCCTCCGGCCTCGCCAGCTACCTGCTCGGCCTTCGGCCTCGCGGGGGCGGCTCCGGGGCCGCCGGAGTACCACCGTTTCGCCCCTACAGTCCGACCCGCAAATCACGTTGTATGACAGCTATATTAAAAAAAAGAAACTTTAAAAAAATTTTTACATATTTACAATCAGAGGTCCCATAAACCCCCGGAGCCAAAATTTCAGACCTCTAGGACCCGTTTGAAATTTCGAGGCCAAAAAAGGCCTCCGGAGGCCCTCGAGGCCGCTTTCCCCTGAAAGATCTCGCGGTTCCCTATGACATTCGGTCGAGCACCCCCCGTCCATCTCGAGCCGTTTTCGAAATACGAGAGGTCCAAGTTTGTATGGCGGGGACGTTTTTTTCTTCGGGGGGTGTGTTTTTTTTCATCCCCCCTGAAAGTTCCCAGGGTTTTGGGAAGATTCAGTTCGAGAGCGACCGCCTTATGTTTCACCGTTTACGAGATCTCATGGGGTCCCATCGCGAAGACCTGGTTTCCTGGTGATTTCAGATTTTTCCTGGGCCCTCTGAACCCATCCTCATATCGTGGTATACTCGCTTTTCCCCCCCCATATCCCCTTGTATGACTTCTATTTATCTAAGTGAGTCAGTCAGTCAGTGGTAATTTAACTTTATATAAGTATAAACAGGCCCCTCTTCCCCACTGGGCACTATGGGCACGTGCCCAGGGCCCCGCGATCAAATGGGGCCCCCTAGTTTCTGCCAGATTACCAAATGATAACCGATATTTAGGTATTACCGAAAAACATTAATTTTGAAAAATCTGATGATAATGACTTACTACAATACCTACGCTTATTAGCTTTAGTTTGCCGCATGCGCATAGCTATACCTTGATACAACATAGCTTGAACTTTTTGACTAATGGGTCAGTGATGGGAAACAGAAAATATCTATTAGTAAACATGTAAAAAATATGTTGGCTAAATATGTGGCTGTATGTATATTTTAAACTATTCAAAATAAATTAATTTATTCATAAATCAATTTTATTGCACTAGACATAAAAACATTGAGTAGGTAAGAGACCATTGTTTTCAGTTTTTCTATTTAAGGAGACCTTGCGTCTATGTATGAAGAAGATCCCAATCGTGTACCTCCATTAATTTATGAGTAGTTTTAAAGGTAAAGCTATTTTGTAGGCAAATAATCAAAAAACAGAATTGAAAGAACAATGAAAGCGTCGAAAGAAAATGGTTGCTGTATTCGCCTTCCAAATGCTCTGTATTTTGTTTTTCATGCTGCTTATTTAACCCAACTGATGTTAATCTTTGCTCTCGGAATGGATGTAATGATTGGAAACATATTAATCACATAATTCAAATAACACATGAAAATAGCCCAGCGCATAAGAAATCTATGATGACTTATCTGGCACGAAGTAAAGCGGTTGGTAGAGTAGATATAGACTTATTATCTCAACATCAAAAGGAAGTGGATTACTGGAGAAACGTACTTAAACGGATTGTAGCTGTTGTAAAATTTTTGGCATCGAGAGGGCTTCCATTTCGCGGCGACAATGAAATCCTAGGATCTCCAAACAACGGAAATTATTTGGGTTGTGTGGAATTATTGAGTGAATTTGATCCATTTCTTGCAGATCACTTAAAAAAATTTGGGAATCCTGGAAAGGGTAACATTTCTTATTTATCAGCAAATATCTGTAATGAGTTTATTGAAGTAATGGGAAAACAGGTTCTAAAAAAAAATATAAATGAAGTTAAATCAGCAAAATATTTTTCCATTAGCGTTGACAGTACGCCCGATCTGTCTCATATTGACCAGCTAACTTTCATCATTCGATACGTAAAAGACTGTGTTCCTGTTGAAAGGTTTTTGAAATTTATACCTATTAAAGAGCATAAATCTAAGTATTTAGCGGAGACAATCTTAAATTTTTTAGAGATACATGACATTCCCATAAAAGATTGCAGAGGACAAAGCTACGACAATGCTTCAAATATGTCGGGAAAGTATAGTGGTCTACAAACAAGAATCAAGGAAAAATGTGAATTTGCCACATTTATACCATGTGCGGGACATTCACTAAACTTGGTAGGTGTCCATGCTGCTGGGTGTGTACCGGAGGCATCACAGTTTTTTGAAATAGTTCAGAAAGTGTACAACTTTTTTTCGGGCTCTACCCACAGGTGGAATATGTTAACAGAACATTTAGGTTCAAAAAAAGTTGTTAAAAGTCTTTCACAAACCAGATGGTCAGCCCGAGCTGATGCAGTAAGCGCTTTGCATGGGGGTTATAAACGAATAATAGAAGTTTTAATCACCATCGCAAACGATACTGAACAGGCACGAGAAACTAGAGACGAAGCTCTTAGTCTGTCTAGAAAAATGGGAAGTCTAGAATTTATTATACTGACGGAAATCTGGAGCTCTATATTAGAAAGAATAGACAAAACAAGTAATTATCTTCAGAAAGAAACAATAACACTGGACGTTGCAACCAATTTGTTCACTTCACTTTATGATTTTATTACTAACCTCAGGGATAAATTTGATAACTTTGAATCATCTGCCAAAGAAAAGAACCCAGAATCTGACTACAAGGATCTATCTCAAAGAACAAGACGTAGAAGCTCACGGCAGAGTTTTTTTGATGGCTCTGCGCCATCAGTCCAGTTGAATGGAAAAGAGCGACTCAACGTAGAAACCTTTCTCCCAATAATCGATACCTTGAGTGTTCATCTAAAACAGCGACTAAGTTCATATGAGACCGTTAGTCAACGTTTTAGTTTATTTTTTCACTTAAAAACTGAATTCCGAAGAGATACGACAAGGATGCAAAGAATTTTCGGAAATCTATCACGAAGATGTAAATGAAAAAGAGTTAGAAATAGAATGTCAACATTTAAAAGAATACTTAAAGAATGTTCAGAGTGAAAATGAAGCACCTAACAGTGTACAGGAAGTATATAATCTATTAAAGCAAAACAAAATTGAAGACACATTTCCTAACGTAGAAATTGCATTGAGAATATTTTTAAGCATGATGATAACTAACTGCAGCGGAGAACGCTCCTTTTCTAAATTGAAACGAATAAAAAATGAAATAAGAAGTACAATGCTTCAAGAGAGATTAACTAGTTTGTCGCTGATGTCCATAGAATGTGATATTCTCAATACCATAGATTTTGAGGAAGTGATTAACGATTTTGCTCATCTTAAATCTAGAAGGGTACCTTTGCAATCAACATAGAATTAATCTAAGGATTTTATGCTAAGCGAGTTACTTTTGTAGATTATTTTTTATATTTCCTATTTTTTATAGTTAGTAACTAAATAAAATAAATTTAGAACCTTGTTTGTCTACTTTCTTTATGTATTATAACTAAATAGTGTTTTCTCAAGGTCATAGGGGCCCCATCATCCTAATGTGCCCAGGGCCTCAAATAGTTTAAAGACGGCCCTGAGTATAAATATAATTCAGAACAAATGAACGAAATATTTAAAAAAAAATGACGTCCATCTTTTGATGGGTTACCCGGCAGGACCGTATTTCTACTATAATAATATTATAATTTTATTTAAAAAAAAAATTACAGATGGATGTAGAAACCACTCGGCGGGTTATCGTATGCCGATTTTATCTAAGACAACCCCCATTCTCCAGTCATGTTGTGACCACGACTATATATTTTTATTTATTTATTGTAATTATAAATTTATTGTATTTTATATGTTAAGCAACCCAAAATGTTTTTTATTCAAATATGATGCGAATTAATAGCTCATCTGATGCTGATTTTTAAAACCACATCAGATATTTAAAAATATAGAAATGTGCAAGCAAGATACGGCGCCCCAGTTTCTAGTCTACACCTTCTTGTTACTTAGCATACGTTCTGTGGCCAAAGCAATGTTGCTTCTTGTATTATTATTACTCTAGAATATTAACAAGGAATTCTTACCTTCGCCCCGAGTCAAAGCGACAGGAATGGGCGCGTAGTTTCGACAGCCTTTTTTGTCTTCGAGAGCAAAGATCTCTTGCGAGGAAAGGGTCTTCTTGCCTGCAGACATACTAAAAAATAACAGATAAAAACAAGAATGAATAATTTATTTTAGTAGAAGCGAGAGATGTGGACAAGGATAGTATCAAGTCGAAAGATATACCTAGTTCTACAAGAAAAAAAACGTGATTGATAAATTATTATATATTATTATTTTTAATACAATAAAATTATGAAATACAATCTAAGTAGGTAGGTACTATATTTTGTGTGGATAGCTATAGATCAAATACGACTAGCATGGCTTAGGTAAAGCATCCGCACGATTCACTAGGGCTCTAGAAACGCAACTTAGCTAACGTCATATAAATTAGTAGCAAAATTATCATAGATTTAAATTACCCTAAAAATGGGCGATTTAATGGACGTTACATTTAACTTATGGTACATTCTTATAGGTAGGTACTTAGTATTACAGAAATATGAAAATAAAATTATCGGCCATAATAATAAAGTTTAATATTGCCACCTACCTTATGGGCACTTCTCTATGTAATGAAACCTTCACGTAAACTAGCAAACCCTTTAGTCCAATGTGTCTTATATAGGCCTATCATATATAACTCATCTCAGGACTGATTCTGAGATTGAAAGAAATGAATGAAATTATAAATTAATTACACAATATTAAGCCCATTAATCAAAAGAGACCTCATAAAGAGATTACAGTTTATACTGAGATCGTCGTAAATTCCAAGATATTTTTATTGTTTAATGCTATTGATAAACTGTTATACAAATAAAACAATATTAAGATAAACCATAATGAAATGGCCATAAAAAGTGACAGTGGTTATTATAATCTAGTAGGTACCAACCTATATAGACGATAGCTTTGTCTATAAAAAGGAGTAGCTTTAGTAATCATTGTAGATAACACAGACGAAATAATACTAGTTTGTATGATAAATAATCAGTTATTATTAACACTTAATAATAAAACAAGCCAGTTTTTTTTTTTAAAGCAAGCAAATTTTTAAATTTCAAAAACAGCTGACCTTTTATATAGATATTATCTACTGAAAATTTAATGTTGAAACTAAACGCGTTGTTCGCTGGAGGTGTAACCTCGACTAAATCGAAAAGACAACTGATATATTAATGAAGTGAGTTAGCTTTAATAAAGAACATGCGGTATCATCGGAAAAATACCACAAATGATGTTGGTACCTACAGCATTACAGTTTCTCTCCTGAGATTACGTCACCCGGGGACCCTGTCCTATCTTAATGATTCGTCAATCGACTAATTTATTTTTGGTATCATAATTAAACTGCGAATGTACAGAAATAAATATTATTGATAAGAGCAATGTATGTTTTTGAGTTGCGTGCGACCATCGAAAGACGGGACTTTTAGCTTATAGAGTCAGCGTGTTTACCTTTTTTATCTAGAGGTTTCTATTTCATAATAAGGTCATTGTACTCATGAATGTCAATCACATTTTGATTTCACCTTCATTGTTCGAACCGCTAAAGCGTGGAATATTTTACCCGAGTGGGTATACCCTGATAGATACTTAGGTACCTACTTACAATCTGGGTGTCTTCAAGTAGAGAGGAGTGAATCCGTATTCTCGGCAAGCGTGCATCGCAGATCGGGCGATCACTCTTGTACCTACCTATTTATCATGAAAAAAATATTTTTTATCACGAACAAACCTTGAAGTCAAGTCGAGAATAAAACGCATAGGTAGGTAAGTACCTACATATTTTCGCCAAGGTTCAATGACAATTATTTTTTTGAGTTTTTTAAAATGTGTACCTATTTCTAGTTTTTCAGCGTGAATGAAACTCATTACCGGCTTCTTTATTAAATAAAGAAGCCGGCCTTAAAACGCCGGTAGGAATTTCCTACCGACGTTTTAAGGCTAGAATGAATAGATTTCATCTAGATCTAGATGTTCCGTCCTCGGCCGCACTGTCACTTTCCATCAGGCGACTTGCATCTGCGCCTATGCGTGCGCGAAGTGTGTACCTACCTACTATAAGTACTACCTGGCATGCAAACGATACTTAGTAGGTAGGTACGTATAGCCGTGTTGACCGGGTTGACCCAATGCATTAGCTAGCTACTTTATTACCAGATTCCAATCGAATAAAAGTACCTACATTAATTTTTTTAAAATCTGTCAAGTATAGGTCGGTAGGTATCTGTTTTTTTTTTTTTTTATGTAAAAAATAACGAGACTAACGAGACGCTCTCCTGATGGTAAGAGATAACGCCTGTCCATGACCATTGCAGCGATACACAGAACTCTGAGTAACAAAACTAAGTCCAGAACATCGCTGCTTTGGCGCTCATTACTTTGGAGACTTTCGATGGTTAGTCTCAACAGCCCAGTAATTTCGCTAGCTGCAGTACCCTTCAAACCGGAACACAGTAATGTTTACACACTACTGCTTAGCGGCAGAATAACTGGTACTGCGGTGGTACCTACCTAGACGATCTCCTGCTAAGGAGATCTACCACCAAGTAAAGTGATATGAAAGCTACAAACGTTGCTTAAACTACATTGAGGGACAAACTTAACTTTGCCGTTGGAAAACTACAGTCCCTATACATCGGTATAGGTCACCTTCCGATTGCCAATTGTAGGTAAATAAGATTACGATTGCACGAAAAAATTGTTATGCAAGTACAAATTTACGGTTTTCGGATGTTTCCCTTTACTTGTGCTATAAGATATTGCTTCTTGCCAAATTTCATTGTGGTAGAGTAATGTAGAGCAACGGGAAGTACCCTATAGATTTTGATTCCCTTGCGAGTGTCAAAATATGCAGTAGAGCTATTATTTATTAGCTGTCATATATTTTATTATTCACCTACCATTATTATATGTATTCAAATGGCAATTTTAGATATTGTAATTTTAGGGGATGCTCGTAATATGAACATCCACTAAAATTACACGAGTAAAAGTCCATATGGATGGCATAAAATATGGACTTTTACTAATTGTTTAGTAGCAATAAATATATGTGTACATATACAGATCAACAGATGTAACTATCAAGTCATATATTTAGCAAGGTAATAAAACTGAAAAAATACATGGTAACAAAATACTTTACTAAACAATCTATGATCACAGAAAATTAAAATAAATTAACTAAGAGTTTGTGAGTGCACTATGTACACCTAATGAATTAACCATTCATAATATTTGCTCAACAAAAAGCTTAAAATTTTGCATGTTACATAAGCATAATGCATAATAAATATTAATATAATTTTACAAACATATAAAATACAAAATAAAGAGAAGCATATTTGAAGACACACAATTACCTAAAAATTGCATTTCAATATATTGGTCTAAACATAAGGTAAAGTTACAGGGTCTGACAAAAGTATTCCATGTTATGCTTATGTCCTAATAATGCACCATTTTTAACTATTAAAAGCTAAGAAGTTTTGTATAAAATATAACTACAATTTATTTTAGCTAAATTCTAATTGAAGTTTTCATTACAATGCAATAATGAATATCTTCAAAACCTACAATATTCACTAAAACACGAACTGTCACAAAACAATTAAAAAATAGATTTATAACTTTGTTTGCTAATTAGTATCTTCTGAGTAATTAAGTGTTGGAAAATTCAAGATAAATCCTTATTTGTCTTTATCAATTTTTCCTTCCATTTGCCCTCCATGTAGGTCTGGGTATACTGGAAAGGATGCTGTTCCCTTTGCATGCACTGAAGGTAGAGAACCACCTTCAGCAAGCCTTTTCGCTTCAATCTTAGCCGCATTCACTTTTTTAAGTTGGGCTATAGCAACATTCTTAGCTATTTCCTCTTCAGTTGGTGGAGTAACTCTGGAATTAGTTAAGAAAAACATTAGCCATAACTAACAAGTTTAGTTAATTCAAAAGAAAATTACTCATTATAATATATTAACTATAAAATTATATTTATGTATACACAATTCAGCCAAGCAGTAGCGTGTCAACTTTATTGTGTTCCAGTTTGAAGGGTACTGCAGCTAGCGAAATTACAAGGTTTTGAGACTAACCATGTTAGACTAACAGTGTTTGTTTTTGTTTTTTTTTTTTTTTTTTTACTATGGTTGACAGTCTAGTTGTTTGACCACAGCTCACCTGATGTTAAGTGAAGGTGTGGTCGAAGATGGTAAAGTACACCTAGCCTGGAATGGAACTGGCTCTCAAGTGAGGCTGCCGGAAAAAAAACACCGATAGATGCTTGGCGGCAGATTTTCAACTTGAGGGTGGCAGCTAGCCAGCCGAGTACTAGAAAGTACCCTACCACCTGTGATGCCTTGTACATTGTTTTGTAACTCAACATTCTGTGTGACAGTCTCGATCATCTCAAAATTTTTACATAAAAAAGTGTTATAGAGAGTTAAATAGCTTACCTTCTTTGCCTAAGCCATGACTCCCACTCTGAAGGTATTGGGTCCTGGAAATCCAGTCCTTTCGGAGGGTCATACCATCTGGTTGGATTTCTCTTGCCACTACTGGGTACAGCTGGGATCTCATAGTATTGGTTGCCAATGTAGTCTTTGCCTGAAAGTAAATAAATCAAGCTTTGACACAAATGAAAAACAATATTATGTCATTTGTTGAACTTATGATTTTTGACTAAAATTGGAAAGCTGCCTCTAACAAAAGTAACAAGACTTTTAGTACTAGTAGTAGTAGTTACTAGTGTAGTTTGCATCAGGTTATTGACAGTGTTTTGAGACAAGCTTTTGTCTGTTACATATTATTTTCAAAACTTTTATCTTCAACTCTTTAAAATACAATTGTGTTTGCTTTATTATTTGCAAAAAGGCCTACTTTAAAGATTATTAATTTATTAGTTTGACTAACTAAATGTTTTGAGTTAATCATGTAGATTTGTCCTCGAAAGTTAAGTGGGCCGCTACAGAAAGTTAAGTCGAAAATCCAATCTTACCAATATGGTTTCCTCTAATTTGCCTAGGTCTCAGAGAGTTAATGAAGTTTTTAAATACTGTACGCCAAATATACCTGTACTCTCCAGACATCTGAAATAAATAAATGGCATACAAATAATTATAACAAGCAGCATTGCACTAACCCTTAATCAATTATCTAACTAAGCTGAAATTTAGCTTACTCAACTTATATTCAGTAAAATCTAGCGTGCGCATCAAGAGGACTTATTTATTATAGTTTCCTTAATAGTAGAAACTAAAAAATTACAGGATATCGCTATCTATTAACGATTCTTGGTCATTTCTGTGAGTGTAAGTAAGGACGGACTTGTTACGAAAGCACATTTGAGGTCCTCTTTATAAATTAATTCTAATAATTAATATTATTTCGCTTAGAATGCATTTCCCGTAAGTGCAACAAGTTGTTATTTTTCTAATTGTCTTACTAACTTTAACCAATAAATGATCATTTACCTACCTTTGGAAACTAATTTTTTTTTGGAATAAGTAAATAAATACGCTGAAAATATTTTCACGTTCCCGTGTCAAATTGGCATTGACAGAATGACAGTGACATTATTCACAGTAAAGTATCAGTATGTTCTCTAAACACAAATTTTAAAAAAATGTTTAGACTGTTTTTCTTTCCTAAACTCTAATGCTATTTTTAATAGTAACTAAATGTGACACCTAACATTTACTGGCCATACTTGGCCATAGAAGTTAGCGTATCCATGGTCAAGAATAAATGATTAAATAATTATTACGTTGAAATTAGCATGACAGTCTTTTTTTAGACCGATTCTAGCAAACTGAATCTAAAACGCTGCAGAATTATTAGTATGACTATCTGTGGTGCCAAATTAAAGATGAATGACAATTTACTGCCTAGACTAACGTGAAAATACCTGCGGCAAAATAAATTTAGGTACAGTTGTACGTTTATGTACCTTGGACCCTTCATAGAAGACTGTGATAATTATTGTGATTACGCGTCTGAACTATGTACTTTCAATTTTTTTATTTTTTTTGCTTCACTTCAAAAATAAAAATGACGCTTAATTCGCTATCATTGTACTTTGTGTGACTGTCAGCTGTAAGCTTTACAGCTTTAGCCTGCCCGATAGGGCAAATTAATAAAAAAGAAACTGTCAGTCTGTCATGGCATGCGAGTATTCTGTGAAAATCTGTGTAGTACCTAAACTGTGTTGTCTGATTACTGTATTTAATAAGTATACATAAATAAGGATATATTAAAAAATAATTGTATTTGATAAGACGAAAAGAAGTAAATCGACAAATCTTTCATCATGGCGAAAATGGCTTTTCAGCACCAAGCTGGGACAGCAATGGAGTGTCTCAGCGTAAGTAGGAAACCACTCCCTCGAATAAAAGCTTTGTTCTGATGTTATAATGTTCTTCGAAATGCTAATCTTCATTTCAGATACCGATAACATTACAAAAAGAAGCTGGAGTGGATGCTGAAGGCAGAGAAGTAATGAAATGCGGCTTTAAAATTGGAGGCGGTATCGACCAAGATTTTCGAAAAAGCCCTCAGGGGTATACAGATAATGTACGTATTTGTTCAGTGGATTTATAGTTGCATGCTGTACTCACACATAAACAGTCGCAAGTAGCAAAGCAAAATGCTTGTTTTGGTAAATATGTATTTTGTGTGCTATCACCATCCGTTTATCAAAAGAAGGTATTCAATATTTCTTACTTTATTCTATAGTTAGTGGTAGAGATTTCTCTTAGTAGTTAAGACTACCTTTTGTATCTAACTGGTAATATATATCCATTCTGAACATTCATATCATCAAAAAGAATTGCATATATTATTATATATACAATTCTTTTTTCAAAATTGGACTATAAATGTGTTAATCTGAATAATTTTGCTGTGATGACACAACATAATTTAACACAATAGATTGACTAGCCACTCTGCCTGTATAGAGCCTTTATTTTACGAAACATTAAACTTTTTATTATTTTGCCTTTTCAGGGTATCTATGTTACTGAAGTTCATGAGGGTAGTCCTGCTGCAAAATCTGGCTTAAGAATGCATGACAAAATACTGCAGTGCAATGGTTATGACTTTACAATGGTAACACACAAAAAAGCTGTTAGTTACATTAAAAAACATCCAGTTCTAAATTTATTAGTTGCTAGAAAAGGTGTCACATCAACGTAATCATGATTAATAAGTGCATTATACTAACAATATCTTGTTAAAAATACAGTTTTGACTTAAAACAATTTTAATAAACTATAGTATGTATATTTGGTAACATAAGGAAAAGATATTAAAAGCCATAAAGTAAAGCACAAACTTAATAAGGTTGATTAAATTATTAATATAATTTATGTACTTATAGTTTATGAACTTTGTGTTAAGGGCACTTAATTATATAAGTATTATATTATGACAAGTTTAATTATACTGTTATTTATTTTATGATGTAAGTTTAGCTGTAAGAAAATGATTTTATTTATTATTGTCAACTAAGAAAAATATGAGAAAACCAGGAATGTAATTGCATTAAAATATTTATTCATATAAAGCTGGCCCTACCCTTGTAAGTTTAACCCACATAAATTTCATACAAATATCAGCTTATGAACATAACATCACTATAATCATTTTACAATCATATTTTACTAGCAATAAAATATTGTACATCTTTTAGCCTCACAATCTCTGGTGGTAGAACTTTCTTCATTGAATTTTTAAGGGGATTTGTTTGCAGATTATTTATCACCTTGTATGTAGAAAGGAATTAATGATACTTTTGTCAAACTTCTAAATCTTTATTAAAAAGCACTTGGTATAAATACTGACTTTTAAAAAGTATTCATCAGGTAAAAGTCTTTTTACTAATTTTCACATGCTGAATACAAAAATGATAAAAGTATTTTAAAGTTAGTTTCAGTTTTAGAAAGAAAAAATAAGATTTTAGCAAAAATTAACAGTATTATTGTTCTTTAGAATTATGATGAAGTTTTATCTCTTAATCATTTAATTTATTAACATTTAAACTTGAATTTTTTGGCAAAAGCCATTATTATTCATTGCTTTTAAAGGGTGGAAGTAAAATTTGTAAAATAACTGAAGAGTCATTTTGAAAATGTTGTTTTGCCTATCACAACAATATCATTTACTGATTCTCACCACACCATTAGCACTGCAAAACCAAACCTGCACACTGACTACAGCATAAATGTAGAACCCAGTTTTTATCAGGATGTTTTAAAGCTTCATCGAAATAGTAAGAATAAGCTTTTTTTATTGTAAGTGATGTATAGAACATCTTTGTTTATTAAATTTCACCTCACCACAAATGTAACAAAAATTGTCAGGATTTTAATTATACATTTTTGAACCATTTTTCTGTAATATGTAATTTTTTTTTCTTTTTACTTAGCAATATAGAACAGAGCACCAAATTATAATAATATTTAACATTTTTTGCCTATTACAAAAAAATGTCACTATTATCGAGTTCAATGAGGCTAATATTTAACATATTCTGAAAATATCAGGTATTGTAATAACATAAACTAATCAATTCAAGTAAAAGGTGGTTATTATTCTAAATACTTTTCCATTATAGACCAGTGCAATTTTATATCAGATCAGTTCATGGGCAAGTTTTTATGTTAGTCTTTCTGAAGCATCTTATACAAATCTTACAAGTGTACTGCCAGTCTAGGAATACAAGTTACCAGTTTAGTTAATATTTATAACTTTTTACACAACATCATGATAATTTTCATGACATTGTGCACGAATTTAACATGCCAATTCAAGATTAAAAATATGAGTATATTGAGTATACACCGGGCTATTTAATGAGATGTGTTTAATTAATAAATAGTATTATGAAATCATTTACATAATGAACAGATAAACAGTATTTTTTCACTGTTAAGTACTAAATTCTGGGAAATATTATTCCATGGCATGTGACTGAAGAAAGGTGGAGATCTATTTACAAAATTTTATTATTAAAGAAAGTCTAGGGTATAATGTTTATGTATGGAAGATTAAAATTATGTAACTAAAGCATTGGATATTTTATGATAACATGTTTTTTCCTTTTTTAAATAATATCATGTTCATAATACTAATGTAAGTAAAAGAGTAATGTGCCAAATGACATTTAATGTGTTCATTAAATAAAGTTTTTTTTTATTTAGGCACATAACCCACAGTAATATAACATACACAGTCAATCACACATAAACATTAAGGCCCTTACTTAGCAATGTTACTCAATGCTAAAAATGCAACATTTCACTGATGTGACATTCTACGCATAACAACAAGACAGGGTACTCCTAAGTATAGATATTATTAAATAACTTTAAGCAACATTTGTCAGTAAGGCCCTAAGAATAAAATCAAAACTAATTAAATAACTAGTTTATTTAAATAGGTTCTTGAAGAGTTTTCGGCTCTTGTTCTGGTGGACACATATCCACTATCAATAAATAAGGATATGTCAGGCTATTGGATAAGCATTATTAGTATTCTGTAACTGACCTTTGTATCTTGTCCCAGAATAACATGATGTGCGATCACATAACTGCAAAGAAATCTGGAAACCCTGCTTGTGTTACAGAGTATGCCTGATGTACTGCATATATGGGCTGCATCATAATATTGAGCCCTCATGGTACTATAATATGATGTTTTAGTGTTTCTTATATGAAGCTGACATGTGTATAAACAATGAACTTGCACCTTGGGTGAGGTCTCTCCTGCTCCGTGTCCAAGTTGTCTGTGATACCCACACAGTTTCACAACCATACAGAGTAAAGACTAGCATTTCTATTGTAGATACATAATAAATTGCCTAATTTTTCAATTTTGTGCATATGTACGCGAGACATCTCAATATCAAATTATGAAAGAAAAATGATAAAGCAAAATAACTTTGTCATGATTAATTTATTGAATTTGCATTATTATTTGTTTGTTCTTTGTTCAAATCATGTTCTACTCCTACTAATGAAATTATTGTTCTATTAAAATTAAATTATTTTACCATTGAGACATCTCCCTTTTTGAATAGTTGTGTATATGATTTTTATTTATTAAGTGATATGTTATTTGTAATGAATTCCCCATCCTGTTTTATTCTGAATGAAAAATGACATACACAAACAGTATAGTGATTCATGATTAGCAATAAGTATTTTGACCTGTTTGTACCAATCTTAAGATATAAACAACCCACAAATGAAAAATAGAGGATTTAAAGATAAAGATAAAGATATTTATTTGTCATAACATGAGTAGTATGTATGATGTCCGTAACTTAGTTTAATGATCATCATGTTATACCTGAAAAGGTGTACAAATAATTGATGGCAACAAAATAATTGAGTGAGGATTATATTCATTATGTACTGTGTTAGCATGAGTGACACTTAATTACCTTTTTTTCTTACTTATAACCACTTATTGTTGTTCACAGTATAGTACAACAGTGTTTCTTTTATAAATATTATCTAAAGACCTGTAAATGAAGAGAGGCAAAGCAATGCAAACCTGTTTTAACAGTTCACGGCCTAATCTTTCTATTTATTTGAAAATAAATATATACATAAGTTTCATAATAAAGTGTTAATAAGAATTATTGTAGTATTCTTTGGGCCTAGTGTTTATAATTTCCTACTAAGAATACATATAAGAGTTAAAACATATTCGGCATAACAGAAATAATTTAAGAATCAAAATCCATATAAAATAAAACAATAATTTATTCAACACAAACTATGTAATTTAACATTTTATGTATTTTCTACTACGCAACAGTTAACATTTTGCTGGAGGCCAGTCCCATTGTCCCTTAGGTGGTTTAGCCATTAGTGGTTCCCATGGTTTCCAGTTCAGCATCTTACGTGCTAGATTCAACTCATTCTCAGCTTGAACAATCAATTCCTCACACTGACCACAATTGATTTTTGACTCAATTTCGTATGCATCCTTAGTCTGAAGCAATAATTAATTACTCTTTAGCTATGTTATAGACTACAGGTATTATCGCAATTAGTTATCTTAAAATTTAAAGTCCTTACAGAATGCAACTTACAATTTTATTAGAATGTTTCACACATTTGTTTAAAATTGAAATTAATGTTTTACAACGATAGCAGGTGCATGGAAGTTTTTAATTCAAAATCTAGTTCTTTTTACTAAAATTCCCCTGTTTTATGTGTCTAGTAAATAAAATATGTAGGACTTACAGTAGTAAGCACAGCAGCCCTATCTCGGACAATCTGCTCAGTGTATTTTCTGTATACTGAAGACTCGGGCATTTTTTGTATAACTCTTAATATTTTACCGTAAAGCGCACCCAACGTGTGGTGAGGATTTGGAGCAACAGCTAAACCCATAAGGCCGGTGGTCTGCAATATAAAATTTAACATAGTACACACATTTATAATTTTATAAAAATAGTATCGTCCAAACATATACTATTTTAAGTTTTTATACTAATTTGCTACCTTTTTTATCATTCCCATTTTGTTGATTTCTGGTTACACAATCAACGCAAAAAAACAAAAATCTTATTTTCTTTCACGAGTGCGATCCGGATGACAGATCACTAAGGAAGTATTTTTTTTTGACCACTACATGTTCTTGGAGTTTTAGCGGAAACGTGGAAAGAGTCGTGTCGCCCCGTTGCATGTTTTATCAAAAACTAGTGTTATGCCGAGTGTTTATGCATAAAAATGGGGATGTTTTATTCATAAATTGCCGAATCCCAAGCGCAAGCGTGGGAAAATGATATAATGTGGTGAAACAAAACTTTTCGTGTTGCTTCCAAAACTCCATCGAAGGTTTATAGTAAAGTCGCCACTACTTTATTAAAGCATGACTGGATTTGGCTAACATGGACTGGACTTGATCAAGAGTAGACTTTCACTATAACTACAAAGTGACTTATTTAACTTATGAAACTTGAAAATATAAAACATTTGACACTGGTAAATATTCAAAATGCGACGCCAAAACAAAAAAAAACAATGCTTTTTACAACTGGCAAGCAAGTGTCGCTTGCCACAGATTAATAAAGTATTTAACCAGATGGGAAGCGAGTCTGACTGAAAAAGATTCACGTACAGCGATTGATTTTATTTTAAGCTAACTAACACCAGTATGTAATTATTTTTTATATCATTATGACAGTGCTTTTGAAATTGGTGTTTCTGCATAGAGCATAGATGAATTGATCCGATTGGGTCAAAACTTCCCTTAATATACGTCACACCATCACAAAAATCGGAATCTCCATCTGTCACGCACTTTCTTCGGATATCATCACAACACGATCTACTACTGAAAAGAAACTGCTAGCTAGGGTAAGTAATTCAACCAAAAATACAAATCACAATTGTCAGCCTTAAAAAAAATCAATACCTACTGCTGAATCAATCAAGACGAAAATAATCTGCGTAGGTATGTCTATTCAGTTCTTATTTTATTTACCTATTGAATATCACCAGACTTCCAGTGCTCAACTAGATATATATTTGCCGAGAAAGTCAATTTTATCCATCGCTCACATTAATAGTTTACTTCAGTGTAATAGGTAGCTGATGTCCATGTGACTTTGTACACATATCTAATAGTAGGGTTCATCCTTAGACCAAGGAGCTACTATGCTAAGAGGAGCTCAGACTTCAGTGATGTAAATACTTTATAATAATATAAATAATTTTCATTTGGATCTAATAAATGGTATATAAGAACACATGGAAGAAGCTTATAAAGAAACATTCAAAGGTAAAAGCGGCTAAGTAAGTAGACCTTGCTTGGAAAAAATAACATAACCAATGTTGAATTCCTTGACCTGTCTTATAATGACCTAAATTGGTCTCAATAAATAAACACATGGGTTAATATGTATCTTATTTTATGCAATTTAAGGGTTTTTAAAATGTGTTATCCACAAGCAGTGTTTTTAGCGAAAACCTCCTTCATGAAGACTATTAAAAATAATAATTATTGACAGTGTCTAGTAGGTAGGTATTTATGTAAGATAATTTGATAGTGCAGAGCATAATATAAAATAGCCTTATCTGTAAGTAATATGTATTTATTTAAACTAAAACATTCATACCAAGTTGCCAGTACAAAAGTAATTTTTGTTTTATAAAGACAGTATGTAAAATAAATTCCCAAGTGCTACATTTCAACTATTTCATAACTTTAAGAATCTAAAAAATTGTGGCTTGCAGATGCTAGCCACAATATTAAGTACCCTGACTGACATTTCAAAATATTGTGTAATATATACTTACCTATATTATCATTTTTATCTGATAAAATCTAAACAGATATTATTTAAATAAGTTTGTTTTTGGTTACAGAATCATGGAGACGTTAGATTCATTAGAAATGGCAGATGACAGCTCTGGTAACTCTGGCATGGTAAAGAGTGAAGATGGGAGTCCAAGTCATGGCAATGGCCGCAGCTCTCCACCACCCAACTGTGCCATTTGTCTCGGCAGATGCAAAAACAAATCATTCACAGATTCCTGTTTACATCAGTTCTGCTTCAAATGTCTACTCACATGGAGTCGGGTAATGACATACTTTCATAATATTTATTTTAACAAAATCTCGAATAGGCTGCTAAACTGGTTGCCTTCGAACTGTACCCTCATAATTCCTGCATCTTCACAATCTCAATAATTTTCTAGCAATCATAGCTCCGTGGTTAGCATGGTCAGTTCGCATGGCGAAGGGTGTAGGGTCTAACCCCAACAATGAGCTTGAGCTACTGTTGAAGGAAAAAGAAAGAATAGCATGGTGGTAGGGTATTTTCTAGTACTCTGCTGGCTAGCCACCACCACCTTCAAGTGGAAAATTTGCTGCCAAGCAAACTGTGTGTTCTGGCAGCCGCACTTGAGAGCCAGTTCCATTCCAGCCTAGGTGTGCTCTACCATCTTTGACCATATGGTCACATAACATCAGATGAGCTGTGGTCAACATCAAGCTTGTCAACAGTAAAAAAAATGTACATTATGACAGCAGTTTCACAAAACATCAACATCAACAACATCAGAGCTTGGAAAGTTTGCGGGATTTTTGGAACAAGCGAAGCAAATCTAAGTGATAAGTTATTTGTGTTACCAACTACTTTGTATTATCATGTTTTGTGCCTATGATGCATTCAATAATATGACTGTGGGTTCTGAGAACTAGGCTGGTTGCAGAAACGGAAACCCATGCAGTGCCTATAACTTGCAGCCCAAGTATAGGTTAGGAGGCCCTTAAGATATGTATCAGTGCTCACCTAGAAATTTGATAAAATCCTATGTAAAATTGGAACTCTAATCATAATGTGAGTGTCATATTTACTTTCAGGTGAAAACAGAATGTCCTTTGTGCAAACAGAATTTTAAATCTATCATTCACAATGTCAAATCAAACCACCAATATGAGGAATATCGAGTTCAGCAGCCACAAAGTGAAGACAGAGCACCTACTGTTGATTTTAGTGACATTTTTAATGCCGCTAGGAGGTTTAGATACAGGTAAATAGGTACCTACTATATGACTATATGACTTATGCAAATGGATCTGTAGGCTTGCCAACAGCAGTGTCTAGTCTAGGTATATATACAGTCGTAGTGCTTAGTTATTAGACTATATTCAAGCTGGGGCCCTGATTCTCTAACGCACATGAGATTCCTTGGCGAAAACGCGTATAGCATTTTCTAAATTTATTTTCATAGTTCAAAACGAGCTCCTATCTGACTTTGTTATGTTTTTTAATTTTACATTGGCATAGAAAGTTCTATTCAACACGACTAACTCTTTATTTCGCTTTTTCTTACGTGTTCATGTGCTCATAGTGTATAAGGGCCCTGATCTTAATAGTGTGTGCAGTTACTCGTACAGATATGCATAGACAACATAAACAAGCACATTGAAATTTTCGCATTTATTATGTTAGTTAAATAATTTTGATACCTTTTTGTTCAGGACTACGTTGACGCTCCCGCGGCGGGAGACGATGGCGATTCGTCAGTTCCTGATGCACTACCCACTATCTGCACTCATGAACGAGGTGCCATTGCGGCCCGCGGCCCGCGAGCGCGCGCGTCCCTCGCCCGCCGACTTCCGCCGCACCGTGTACCGGCACAACCTGTGGGCGCGACCACTGCCCGACTTTACTGGCCGGTTTAGGGACTGCTCGCCAGACTTCTTCAGGTATTATAGTGTATTACTAGCTAATTTTCATTCTAGTTGCAGTAGAACCTTGACAACTTAAAAAAAATATTTTTTATTCGCAAATTTTGGGCTTTGGTCTGCCCAAATTCACAGTAATGATTTATGGACCTTTAACTTAGTGATTGTACTGTATAGAAATGTATGCAGTTTTTATTCCTACAAGTGCTTAGCAGACGGTTACATGTTGTGCAATTAGTGTGTTTAAATTATCTACTATATGCTCTACCTGAAGCATACTTATTTTACAGTCCCCAAAACAATGGGTGTTTTGAGATTGGTTTTAATGAAACCTAAGGTATTAAAATATATGTATTTCCTCCAGTAAATAATGTATTATAATTTAATACATTATTTATATACTTTACTTATTATTTTAGTAATATTAGTTGGAAAATATTGAGATGTATTTATCTTTGTGCCAGGTACAATGACTCGCAGGTGCACCGGCTGGTGCCATGGTTAAGCCGAGAGTTGTTCTATTTGCTGAACGAGAACAGCGCGCACGTGACTTACGTGCTAGGCCGCATCCTGGAGCTTCTGCCGCAGCATCCGATCCTGTCGGTGGAGTTCCGCGCCGAATTGCACCGCTACCTCGGCGAGCGCACCGACCACTTTTTGCACGAGTTCCACTGTTTTGCGTCTACACCGTACGACATCACTGGGTACGATAGGCACGTGCAGTACCAGACGGACGAGCGGCTTGCGAACGCCAGCCTCGTTAGCGAGGTCCTCTCCAGCTCTGACACGGACTCTCACGACTCCGATATCGTTATGGTGTCGAGCTCGCATGCAACCGAACCTCCTTCACCTGTCCCACCAGCCCCCGGTACAAGTCGCGTTGACATCCCCGCGCCCACGTACCCGCAGCCCGCCGTCATCCCCATCGAGACCATCTCACACTCAGACTCCGACACTGACTCGGAGGTGATGGTGGTGGGGTACATCAAACCACCCCATCAGCGCACACCCGAGCTCGTCGACCTCCTTGCCTCCGACAGCGATGTAGTCGTGCAGGAGCCGGACGAGCCGCCGCCGCCGCCGCCGCCGCCGCCGGCGACTGCGTCTGCAGCTGCGGCTGTACCCGCCTCTGGTCGCAGCGAACAACTCGTGCGGATCAAGCTCTCCATGAGGCGGTCGGGGTCGCGGCCGCGGTCGCCAGCTTCATCGGACGGTTCGCCATCGTACACGCCTCCACGCGCCCCGCGACGCAAACGCCGCACCTGTCGCGCCGCCTCCATAGACGACAACTACTCGGTCGCGTCTACGCCTTCCTCAGAAGACTACGAGTCCGATGCGGTCATTGACTCCCCATCCAGCTCTGACGGCCGCCGGAAACGAACGGCAAAGAGAAAGCCAAAGAAGAAATCCACCCGTGGCAGTCGGAGCCGGGTCCGAGCCGACTCACGCCGCGCTAAAGAAACTAAAAAATCCGGGGACGGCGACAAAAGAACTAAGGGCAAATCCAGGAATGGTAAAGACGTTAAATCTTCGAAAACGGAGCCCTACGAAAATCCGTTGCCAACGGAAGCCGTCCCGGCGCCGGAGAATGACTCGGCCGGTCCGAGTGGAATCGTGGACAGCTCGAAAAGGAAAAGAAGCACTGAGTCGGCATCGGCGCCAGCTCTCGGCGTAGCTGGGTTGTGTGTAGATGGTAAGAAAGCAAAAAGTAGCACAGAGCCGGCGCCGGCGTCAGACGGGGCCGTGCCGAGCGCGCAGGAAGGCAGTTCGAAAAGGAAAAGAAACGCAGAGCCACCACTGGCGTTCGATGGAGCCGGGCCGAGCGGCCAGGAAAGTAGTTTAAAAAGAAAAAGAAGCGCCGAGCCGGCGTCAACGTTCGACAGGGCCGGGCCGAGCGGCCAGGAAAGTGGTTCGAATAGGAAAAAAAGTGCCGAGCCCATGCCGGCGTTCGACGGGGCCGGGCCGAACGGGCAGGAAGGCGGTTCGAAAAAAAAAAGAAACGCCGAGCCGATGCCCGCATTCGACAGGGGCGGGTCGTGTGGGCAGGAAGGCGGTTTGAAAAGGAAAGGAAGCGCCGAGCCGATGGCGGCAGTCGACAGGGTCGGGTCGTGTGGGCAGGAAGGCGGTTCGAAAACGAAAAGAAGCGCTGAGCCGACGCTTGCGTTCTTCGACAGTACCGAGTGGTGTGGGCAGGAAAACCGCTTGAGAAGGAAAAGAAAAACCGAGCCGATGCCAGGGTTCGACGGGGCCGGGCCGAGTGGGTTCACAGACGACTCGAAACGGAAAAGAAGTTCCGGAAAAGAAGAGCCGGCGCTGGTACTCGATCGTGCCGGGCCGAGTAGCCTAGAGGGTCGCTCAGAAACGAGATCAAGAATACGAAGCGCCCAGGGATCTCCCCCATTGCACTGGCCCCACTCTAATAAAAATACAGGTCACATGCGCCGCGTCGCTCGCGAAAATAGAAGACTGAAGAGCATCGTTAAAGTAATGAAGAGAGACTCGACCAGCGGCGCAGGCTCGTACGACGCCACCACCCGGTACGCCGACAGTTGCGTGAGTGACACTTCTCAGCCTAGATTTAATGTAAGCCCCGGTTTATTTACCGCGTCTCGCTCCTCTCCCAACCGTGATTCTACTTCATCTTCGGATGACAACATTCCTCTCCACCTCGCTTTGTCCAAACCATACGGTTTATCCAGGACGTATGTATCAGATTTCAGTGACTGAGATGTTATTGTGATATATGTATTAGTTCTTAAGGGATGTTTTGGGATCTGGTGTAACATATAAATGAACTTATGTTTATTAGCGATGTTCAGAGAAGCCAGCTCTAAAGCCCTCTGTGTGTGAGAATTCACAGTTTGCCATTTGATCATATTTATTATGTTTTTTGACATAAGTCCAGGAGACAAATTTATAGACTGTAACTATGTATAAAAATAATTGATCTGTACAAACTTAATTTACAATTATTTTAATCTCGGCAAATGAATGTAGTAATTTCCACTCAAACTGATATTGTTTTATGAATTAGGCTCCAAAAATTATAAAATTACTATAATCTATTATTTATATACATATAAATAGTTATCTATTATAGTTGATCGGAAAATTATCAATTATCCTTAGTTATTTTGTCAGGTAATAACTAACCTCTAAGAATTAGGATTATAATTTTTCGTATTTTATTGTAAACAATGTTTGCAATGATTTTAATCAGAATTATTCAGAGTTAAATGAATATGTTTGACAGATAAATTGCATTTTGCTTTACAAATAGGTACCTTCTCTACTAATCCCACATTTCGAAATATTTTTTCATACCTACTTAAGAATATTTATTGAATTATAAGCTTTGTAATTACGGGTATTTAATAAATTATTACAATGTACAACATTTTTTGCCGTTAATTTAATATCTGTAGTTATTTTTATACAAAATTACAAACATGCAAAATAATAATTGTTTTGATCAGTAATAATGGACAGTTTTAATTTTATGAGCTTTGTAAAATAATACGACATTATACTCATTATGACTCAATGGTACTTACCATTCAGTTGTAATGAGAATAGTCTTTTATATGAATGATAGTGAGTTTAAAAAAACTGATCGCTTGAAGGGCTCGGAAATGTGCATTTTATTTTTGTACACAATGCAGAACTCGAATGACAATTTAAGCAGCAGCGTTTTTGTAAGGCTATTAGAGCCTTACCTATAAACATTGCTTAAGTTAATGCCTAAAATCCTGACGACTTCTCGCTGACGTAAAATGTCACGAGGGCAAACAATACTGACTTTAACAATGCCCTTATATGATAAATGCGACAATAACGCCTATTCATCTGGATGTGATTCGGAAGAAATCTTGTTTTACAAGCGTATACAGGGTTATAAGCTTGTGTGCTTATCTAAAAGGGGTTATTGTACTCATGAACAACCTTTCAACCAAAGTATGGGCAGAAGCTGAAGCTGTTTTATTAGAAAAAGTTCGTTTACCCTCGGCGAAATGTATGGCTGATTATTATTTTCGTGATTTCAGAGTTTTGGTCGGAGTAAAAGTTGTCCATAATAGTGAGTACAATGACTTCCGCTTAATGCACTCCAAGCTTATAACCCTGTTATATCCCACCGTGGAAAATGTGTGTAACTAAAAATAGGGAGTAAAACGGCGGGACGCTGCTAAAAAACAATAAATATATGTATATTGATTGCATTTGACTAAAGGGACAGGATTATAATAAAAATTAAGTTATTCATAAAATATATCTATTTTTTTCTTAAATCTTAACAAATAACGTGTACTTACAATTTTTCATAAACATCATTGGGGTTTATAGCATAAATTAACGAATTCATTATTATGGAGGTGTCAATAACTAAATATGTTTATCTACAAAATACATAGTCACGCATAGTTGTGTAAACTTCGTGTATCAATTGAGTAACCCTCGAGTGTTCACTGTTTTTTGTCAAACAAATTCACCAGTGCCGCTAACTTTCTCTGATGTCAAAGCTGCCAAAATTTGACATGTCAAATGCAGAGCCCGTGTTTGAATTGAGCCAGTTTGATGAATACATACAAACGAAGCGCAACTACTAGCTAATATAGTTTGATAAACATGCATGAACATCTACTTTTCTCTGATAAACTTACAAGTTACCAATATCTTGATGACAACTACGAGTATTTTTGTGCCGAAGTGGTGCTGTTCAACTATTACGTTAGCAGAATTTTAATTAGTCATCTTAACCCCCTTACCCCTAGTCAGCGTAAGTAAGTAAAGTTTTTACACAACCCCGTCCAAAGATAAGATATGCAAAGATTTTTCCCTTTGGTACTTAAGTATTGAAATGGCTTTTGATACTCGCAATATTAAACCCCGACAATCGTTCATGAAACCAAAAATTAACGATCTTTTATTGCACACCCTAAGTTGGATAAGAATAAACCCTCTCGAATCACCTATTAAACGTTCGATACGCTACAATCTATGCTATTAAGTGCCCTGTCAAATTTCCACTGACAAGATGGAAACGAGACAAAAAAATATAAAATAAAGAAAAAAAATATGAGCATATTTTTGGTTACCATATGGGATGGATCAACCTCATGAGTTATTTCTGACTCTCACTATATTACGTGATGACTACATTATTAATTACTGTACTTATATTGCTTTGTTTAGCAGATAACAAAATATAATTTTGGTTATTATATCATACTTAAGTGTTCGTAATTAATTTCCAATATTGCAACTTAAGTCGTAGTTACAAATAAATTGAAATATAAAATCTTAAATTCTAATCAAACATTCTAGCAAAATCAATTTGTTAGCACCAGCATAATTGTATTTCATAAGCCAGATTAAAATTAGTGCAGTTTTGCGTCGAACGCTAGTCAAGGCAAGCATTATCCTAATAACATTTAGCAGTAAAATTTTACGATAAATTTCATAATTATTCTTAACGACGACTTTATTATTATTACTGGTAACCGATTACATAAAAATACTACATGAAACTCAAGGGAAGCATAAAATATGTACCGCACGGTTGCGATATTTTTTTTTAGTCCTATCTTTTATGTGACGACGTCCGTCGAGTAATGCTCAGCTTGTCCAAACTGGTCGACTATCAAAAAATGAAGCTGCCGGAATACCGAAAATTATTCCCAACACCAAAGGATATTTATTATTCCTTATACTGGATACATCACAACCTATACAAGGATTAATTATAAGTTTCTGAAGTCATCTTACAATAACTACGTGGCTGCGTTACAAAATCACCGTCGAACGAGAGCGGCCGCTTTAACGCGAGCAACAACGCGCTGTAAAAGGTTAGTAGGTACTCAATAGTACAACGTTATGATAATATTCATATTGTCTTGAATTGAAGATTAGAAACTATTCTCAGCCCAAAAAAAATGTTTTTAGGGTATAAAGTACATAATCATAAACCTCAATGTTATCTATAAAAAATTAAACTAAAAAAAACAATTTTGTCCTATATTTCACAACAGTAGTTTAAAATTGACTAAATAAGTTTTATTATGTCGTTAAATGTCATTCGACAATGTTTTTGAACGCAACCCAAGAAACAGTTCACATACAAAGTAGGTGGCCGGATCAAAGTTTCACGGTCTCTTTGCAGAGAAAGTTATAAAATATCATTAACCTTGTACAAAGGAAGTCACTATTTTCAACTATATTGAGCTTTATTTCATAGGGTTAAAAAGCACGGCGGTCGTGAACTTATTCCCTGGACCTCTGTTACCGCGATTAAATTAAGACTCCCAAATAACTGCCCCTTTTATTTTCATTTAGGAGCATGAAAAAGCCTAAATATAATGGTATTTCGTTTTCGACCACACCTCTTAACATCAGGTAGATGGAATAAGGCCAATGATGAAGAGTCTTAAACGAATCGCGAGAGATGACGGTATGACCCCTAGTGGCTCTTTTGCTTACTTACGTCTAGTTACTACACTGGCCTTGCCACTAACCTATAGTAAGGTTGTCTCGCGGTACAACACTTATCCTAGCGAGCCGATCAAAATTCACGCATTAGGAAGGGTTCACTTCGACAACCGTGTTCATGTGCTGTGGATGAGGCTTGAATTCAACCGTCTCTTTCCATATGAGCTCTGGAAAGGAAATAATGAATAAAATTAAAAAAATATAACGAACACGTAAAAACAACATAGTTACAAAAGAGTTGGACAGAATCACAAAAATACACATAAGTAGCGATGCTCTGGACTTTGAGTGGTAAAACAAAGTCCAGGACATCGCTATTTTGGGGCTACTTTGAGACTTTTCATGGTTAGTCTCAACGGCCCTGTTAATTTAGGTAAGACGTAATCGGAATGGAAGGTTTCATTCAGATAACGTTGTAATTCTAAGCGAACAAGCAAAATTTCAGATACATTTACAAACTTAGGCAGATAACCATAATGGGATGTTAAATCTATTACAAGCTTGGTCACCAAGCCGAAATGGGGTTCAATGGTGTTCATCACACCGAACATAATGAATAACTTTCCTTTCCTCCACACATTTATTTTATTTAAGAGTCAACATAATTTTTCTATACTTAAGCTGATATTTTTCCGCGGATTTCAGAGTACTTACTCTGAAATCCGCGGAAAATGTACAGAAGCTTTAGAATGACAATTTGTGAACAAAATTTTGTCAAGTTTTTGATCCCAAAATGTATGAAAAATGATAGCATTTTCCGTTTACGTCCGCCAGAGGCACCGATGCATTTTTCATACAGTTTAGTACCGAAAATGACAGACCCACAGCAGCAGATCGTAAGAGATTGTTAATTAATTGTCAGCTAGTTAGTATCTACTCTGTACCTATGTATATTATATCAGTCAGGAAACAGGCAGCTTGTTTAATGATTTCTTGTTACCTTTCCACTTGTCGACTGGCAGCTCCATGTCCTCGAAGCTCTGGTCGTAGGGTGCCGACACTGGTTCGTCTGTCGGGTCCGCGTACTGCGCCAGGTACTCATGCGCCAGCGCTTGCTCCGCGGTTATACGCCTAATAGACAACACAACAAACGTAAACCAAACATTAACAAGACTGATTTACACTGACCGATTATAATAAATTATAAAACAGCAATGCAGTCGTCCATGAGTCAATTTTATGAGAAAACAAATTATTATAATGAGTATATGAAATAAGGCGCGTGTATAGTCAAATGTCGAGATGAACTGTGTGAGCTGACGAGACATGGATGCTTGTTTGTGGGTGACGAGAAAGTGCTGTCCGGACGAGCAGTTTGCGGCATAATTATGTCTACGATGTTAAGACACACTTTTACAAATATCGTAAATATAATATCTTAGATAGCTAAGGACGCTTTGGCCTGCTATGTGAAATAAAAGGCCGAGTGTGTATGAAATGTCCCAATCCTCCAGCTCCTAAAAAAATTAAATCACATAATTATCTAGGGGCGTATATGACGTCTATGAAACGTTGGTTATAAAAAGTAGGTACAACATCAACAACCTAGCTTAGTCCACTGCTGGACACATGTAGGTCTCTCCCAGGACAACGCCACTGCTACTACCTTGCGTATATAGTCACACCATCTAGTCTCAGGGCGTCCTACACCACATTCGCCAATATAAATACAAAATATTTTATTGATAACACCAATGTTACAAGTCAAAATAAGTTGTTTGTTTGTTGAAAAGTAGGTACAGCAGAACTTACAACTAAACGAATAAGTACTTTTTGCTATTTTGGCGTATTTCGTCTTAGAACTTACTTATCAGAGTCGAGTTCAAGCATTAGCTCGAGCAGGTTGATGGCGAGCGGGTTAGCGCCACGGAACACCTCGCGGAAGTCGCGCCGCTTCAGCGTCGGCAGTGATTGGATATAATTTCGCGCCTGCACACAACAAAACATATTAATCAACCTACATTACTAAACTTGATCTTGTTTCTTTCTCGCTCTTTTTGTATTATATTATAGGATAAGAAATTAGGTGTGCGTTGATATTTTCATTGTTGGAGAGACATACATAGATTGGTAAAAAATAAGGTAGATATAATTATGTACGAGCGAAAGACCTGTGGCACTGCTATATGCATCCTGCTCTAAGTTCGCTGGCACCACAAACCACAAGCGCACATTACCCCAAGAAACAAAACACAATATAAGTATTCCATTATTATAGCTGCGCGGTACACATGTACCTCGTAAACTGTAGAATGTAGATACTCAAATGCATTATAAAAGTAGGTATAGGTACTCCATTCTCCGGTAAGTGAAGTAGGTACCTATAGGTTTGTGCGGTATCAACAAAACCTACAGTTATACCTACGTATGTAAAGACAAGTTTATAACATTTGTCACGCACGTTCACAAACATCCTTAACAATAAATAATTGAAATAGCAAACACTCGCATGAAGTTTCGGTACACGGCTGATACATTTACACTCACAATAACACGAAATCACGACAGGTAAAGAGAATATCAATAAATAGTATTTTGGGTAGGTACCTACATTTGCCTAATTTTGTTCTGTGTTTAATCTTGGCGGTAGACCTCCTTACCTACCATCGCAGTACCAGATATTCTTCCGTCAAGCAGTAGCGTGTAAACATTACTGTGTTCCGGTTTGAAGGGAACTATAGTGACATTACAGAGCTGTTGAGAGTCTCAAGCAGCGATGCCCTGGACTTGCTTGCTACTCCAAGTTATGTGTATTGCTGTGATGGTCATGGACACGGACAGGCGTTATCTCTTACCATCAGGAGAGCGTCTCGTTCGTATAATTAACTTTTACATTAAAAAAAATAATAACTTATGATTTCAAAAGAGAAATATGATTAATCTCTTTGTCGTTTGGTTGGACGCTGTCGTTTGAGCAAACCATATTCATAGGTCTGTTAATAATATAATATAAAGGTTGATAAGACCCACGCACCTTCCAGCTTGAGATACGTATGTACTTTACTGTTGTTGCGTACTAGATATTCTCACAAACTAACATGCTAGAGCCATTAAATTTTAGTAGTTTTGTTAAATTTATAAAAGTGTCAATAAAACTTTTATAAATCGACAGGCACCAATGCTGCATTATTTGCTGTTTTCTCATTTTATCATAGATATAAATTAGTGGGCAGATAGCAAAGTTCCTTACCTCTTCGCTAATGATTTTGTCAATAGTTTCCTGTTCCGGTTTGCCACACAAAAACAAGATCCTCGTGAGGTGATCGATATCTGGACGCACGGATGTTAAGGTTACAAGCACCAAACGTACACAAAGGTAACACTGGAGATTTTACATTTTCTATAAGAAAATAAAAAATCAACAGCATTACCCACAAGCCATGTAAATGGGACAGACTGAGCTCAGCACTTAATAGGCATGTTAAATCGATCGATCGATATATCGTAAGTAGTATTATTTACAAACTTGAATACCTTTATGCATATTAACATTAACTAATTAATCTTTTAGAAATTTAATATAGGTGGTATCCAAAACTAGTACAGTAAATAAATTTGTTAGAATTGTCAATAACAAGCTATAAAGAACAGCTTAAAATTTGGCTTACATACAAGACAAACGACATAAATATAAAAAGCATGTTATTGCAAAGCGTTGGTTACAGACGCAATCCCAGTGATGTGGGTCGGAGCGGCGAGCCCGGTCCCACAGAGAAGCCAAACTTACAGACTCCGACGATATTTTCTGCATGAACTCTTGACTCGGCGTCCCGAGTACCTCCATGATCAAGTTCAATTGATGGATATCTGTCTCGTCCATTAAGGTTGAAGCAACATTTTACATTGACTTTAAGCTATTGTAAATCAAATAGGCAACTTATTATATAATAAAGCTAAAAAGAATCGAATATAATCATAATTATTTGAAATTTCTACTAGATACTATTAAAAATGCAAAAGTGCGCTTTTTTCGTTTGCTTACTATTCTATCTCACAGCAAAGATCAAGGTGTTTTTGTGCATTGATTTAGAAGAGGTCTAAGTGCAATATACGCTACTTTATATCTAAGAATAAATGGTTCATGTAGGATGCCGGATTACTGTTCAGTTTTATAAACGAGTATGTAACATATCACGGGGTTGTACGGGGTCAACAGAGCCAACGTAAGTAAGAAATATATGAAAACTAAAAAAACTGTGATATTATATATAAAAGAAAAATAAAGATATTGCGCATTGAAGTGAAAGTAGTGATGAGATGAAGGTAATAGGGTAAGCTAGGCCACTGCTATCAATTCTTATCTTTTGTCATAATATTGGGTGCATAGCATAACAGCCAAACCGTGTCAAATATTGTATTGTTTACGTTAGATATGAAACTGATTATCCAGATAACACTCGCATATCTATACTTACCCTAGTTAAGTACATATGTATGTATATTCTCCGATGTTATAGTCAGATCGAAAAAACAGCCTGTTTATCAGTGACCCAGTCACTTGAAGTAATGGCGCTTTATAAAATAACAATTTATTTTATTATATTGTTGAGTCTTTCATATTTGACAGCCGGAAACTTATATACGCTCAGGTAGCGCAGAGCTGTTGTACGATCCACTTAATTATATGAACACTACTCAAAATTTGTTACGAAACTAACTTTCTTGCTCACTTACACTGTCAACATAAAAACAATATTAGATTTTTTTGCAAAATGTGAACAAAGCTTCACTAGTATTAGTAATTATTCTACATTCGCACCAAATATTTCTTGGCTATTTGGTGAAGTGAATAGTGCATTGTGTGTATAAGAAAGCTGAAAAGTGAAACATTATCTCTCATATTTCGAAATGTTTCTTTACTTTTGGTAGACCACCTAGGTGAACACTTAACTTTGATACTTTCCTAGAGTTAAGAGGCAAACTAACTGGGAAAGTTTTAAGTCTTAAACACTGCTGGAAGGTACTAAGTCTATCAATTTTCTATAGAATTAATTTTGGAGAATATACTACTGAGCTGCGACCTTGTACTCTCCTCCCTTTTTTACTATAGAACAAGTGGAAAGAAAGTCTATACAATAAATACCCGTAATGGACTTTCCTTGGATACATGCCAAATGTTTTGACTCAAAGATTCACATTTGTACAGCCAGGGAATGGAACAAGCTTCCTCATTTACTAATGGATAATCTAGATTTTTTTTTAAATCGTTTACGTGTCTCTTAAGTCTGCATGGTTCATTTCAATAACGTCATTGCTTCCCATCAAGAAAGTTAAAAAAAAAAGAAAGTGAAAAAACGTAATGGAGTATGTATTGATCAGGATAGGTTATGAAATGATAATATGAAATAAGATTAATTAGAGAGACTAATTCATAAAATAATTAGCATCTACATCACAACATCAATAAAAGTTTATATGTAGATAGGGGAACCTGCGTAAATGCATAAGGATTAACTTTTTATCTAAGATCAAACACGAAAAATCAAGATATAGGTATTTTTTTTAAATTTGCTGTTACGTTCATAGCAATATTTAGAGTAACTTAGCAAGCACAGTCATGATGTACATACGTAAATAATGATGTAGGTATGTTATACACACATGTGATACATTTTTAAACACAATAATTATAACATAGTTCTAAAACTATGGTGTTAGAGATAATTATGTTGCTTTTTTACAAAAGAAGTGAGAACATTTGTGTAAACTAGTAATAGTGGTAAATATGAATAGAAATAAATTAATTTAGTCACATATCAGCACCTCACTAGAAAACTGAAACAGACTATATGAGGTAAGAAAAATGTATACAGGATACTAAAATTTCTAAATATACAAGTTCTGTAACTATAGCCTCAAATAATATATGTAACACAGTATGTAACTTATAAGACCCGCAAATAAATATACAAATAATAGATACCTTAAAGACATGAACTTTCAAATATTCAATGTACTCAGTCAGTGAATTATTGAGTGACTTTGTCGATTGAACTTTCCTTATTGCTTCTAAATTGGCATCTATTTGTACCTGGGCTTCATTGGTGGCCTATGTGCTGAAAAGGCCCACACACCAAGTACCAATCCATTATGTTTCAGTTAAAAATAAGCCGCACTAGAAGCCTACAACATAGTTAATGTAAATTCACTGTAGGAGTAACTACAGTGCAACATAATATAAACAAGCTACCACTGCCACATTGACGAAGTGCCTCATTGAACAATATCTGCTATTTATGGTTGGAATCAAACTTAGAAAGGATACGGTCTGTGCCGGGGAACAAAGTCCTGCTGGTGAGCAGTTCAGCCATAATGCAGCCAACGGACCAGATGTCCACAGTCTGGTTGTAATGCATCCAGTTTAACATGATCTCTGGCGCACGGTACCACCTGTAACAAAAATGTCAATTTAGAGGAAAATAAAATTACTGACAGAATTTCCTTAAACTAAAATCTTGAACATTTTTCCTTTGCAAGACTTAGCTAACCTGTTTTACTGACAAGTTAATGAGTCATAAACATATGTCAAGGAACTCCTTAAATCTACACCTGGGTCACAAGTCTTAGGGACTATACAAGTATGAGCAACCCATACCTGCAATGTGGTGGACCCAGAACCTCCACAACTATACCATTAAATGCTAAGTTTCATTGCCTTTTTAGTCATTTAAAATTGCTGTTATTTATTAACATAATTAGATGAAAAAAGGTAAAGATAAAATTTTTGGTTATGCCAGATTAGATTAGAAAACAATCTCTTTTATATTCGAGATACCTTGCTATATTATTATTTTTTTCATGATAAATTTGCAAAAATTTGATTGCAATAAATAAGTTATGAATTACCTTGTAGCAACATATCCAGTCATTTCAGTTTCTGTAGGTCTAGCAAGTCCAAAATCTAAGATTTTTAACTCACAATCTTCATTTACTGCAATGTTAGAAGGCTTCAAGTCCTAAAAATTATAGGAACAAAAATAGAAATCTCACCACATCATAGAACTGTACACTATTCTGAAGGCCAACATGACCCAGACCTAAATAAAAAGAACCCAAAAAAATATCCTTTAACTCTTGATAACCAAAGCTTAATTAAATTATCTATCACTGAACTTTAGTAACCTGTTGGGAACAAATCACTATCGCCAACTGTTACAATCAATTTTATTTTTGTTTCTGTTGATAAGTTGGAAATATAAATCTAGTTACTAATATTTTGACTCACCCTGTGTATGATACCAGCAGAATGAATATATTTAAGGCCACGAAGTATTTGATAAACAAGGAACTGAACATGGTCATCAGAAAGTTTTTGGGTGCGAACAATATTGTTCAAATCAGCACCCATTAGATGAGTAACGAGGTAAACTTGTTGGAACTCTTCTAGAGTCTTCTCTGGGCTAAATACATCTAATAAACCTGCAGACATAATTAGTAAGATTTTTGACTGGCAACCAGCAAGCTATAGGATACAAGAAATAATAATATAATATGCAAGCTGGAAAAACTATTCAAAGACAACAGTAAAAATATCTAGAGGATAGATTCACTACAAAAGGAATAAATTTAAGTAATCATTTATTAATTTCAGTTTACATGTACAAAATTACAGATAAAAGAACTATATATAGTGTAAACATTCACTACAAAAAGAATAAATTTAAGTAACCATTTATTAATTTTAGTTTACATGTACAAAATTACAGATAAAGAACATATTAATAAGCATAAATCAATAAACAAACATCTTTACACAGATATCAAACTATCTCGGCTTGTTACATGATACTCACCGATGACATTTTCATGGTTCATGTGCTTTAACATCCGCTGTTCCCTGTATGTCCGTTTAGCATGCACTGCTGATTGGAATGGCCTTGCTAGCTTCTTGATGGCCACTTTCATATTATGGAGAGTGTCTATCGCGGAACTGCACAAGACGTAAACACTTTCAAACATAGGTCAGTACCTAAGTACTCAGATACCAACAGAAACCAGTTTCGCCCACGCAGGCCAATGTCCCGAAATAAAACTCACATTGATGCAATAGCTATCATTTGCCGACAATATACACACCATTCAAAATTTCTAGTGTTGATTAATACCATTGGCCTACAGTCTGATTTATAAATACAATACTTACCAGACTTGACCGTAGGCACCTGATCCTACAGGTGTAAGCATTTGATACCTCTCCGGAACAATCCATTCTGTTTTATTGATTTCTACTTTGTGAAAACGCGGCATATTGTAATGCTTTCGATTAAAATCTTAATAATTTATGAAAAAATGCTTTCTAGCAAAAATAATGTTCCTTTACTTTTTCGCAGCAAAAAATACCTTGAATTGCAAAAGGCCAAGTACCATTTGACTTTAGCAACTTCTTTATTATGACATTGACATTGAAAGATTATTTTTTTCCTTTGATATTAGCGTAGCATTTTGTGTATTTGCCAGATTTTGATATTAACAAGTTTTATAAGATAAAAAGTAGTCAAAGTCCAGTCCATGTCAATTAAATCCAGTCATGCTTTAGTAAAGTAGTGGTGACTACTATAAGCTTCGATGGATTTTTGGAGGCAAAACGAAAAGCCATGTTTCACCACATTATATCACTTTCCCACACTCGCGCTTGTAATTCGGTACTTTATGAACAAAACACCACTATTTTTATACATACTCGAAAAAACACTAATTTTGGAAAAACATACAATGCGGCGACACGACTCTTGCCCTGTTCACGCCAAACTTGGAATCTTCATCAAATTATTATTCGTCTGTGACGCCAAAACTCCTGAGATTTTTTTTTTTCTATTCTTGGCCATGGATACAATTATACAGCCGTTTTAGCATAGCACTATGTATTGATAATCTTTTGTACGATTTTATATTAAATAAAGTGGTTCATCCCCAAGTAAAGTGGTAGTGCTACAAGCTTTGACAAAGTTTTGGATCCAACAAAAAACACGAAATTGGCATGTTTTAGTACGTATGTTACTTGTCTGCTTCTCACTCAGGCGTCACTTAATTATTAAAAAAAGTTAATCTGCACTTGTTGTTAGTGTTACTGTTACTGTCAGTTTTCGTTTTCTGCCTTGATCGGCGGAGAAATAATTGATTCATGTTATATATTTTGTGGATAAACTAAATTTTACCTTAAAATCAGTATCCAGTTACGTTAAACCATGGCGCAAACGGCGGGGGTAAAACCCATGGCCATTGCTGGTCGTGTGGCTTCAGAACGAGAACGTTGTATTGGCATGACCGATACTGAAAGAGCCTGGCGCAAGCAGTGGTTGAAAGATCAAATACTAGCTCCTAATGAACCCGTTAATGTTCCTGAATATTGGAAGGAACGCACCAATCCTATCCGGCGGATGTACCGGGCTCCTTTAGATTTTATCTTTACGAAACTCATTGGTGTTTTGGTAAGATTACATAACAATAATAACCTAACGTGGACAGCCGCAGTTTCTATTCAATATACAAATTAGATACTCATTTCATCTACTATCCAAGAATGAAACAATTTTCATTTCTAGTTCTATAATATCATAAATCGAAGGGAATCTTCTTCTTGAACTTAAAAGAATGTTAATATCCATAATTATATCTTTTATTTAATCACTTTAGATTTGCTTAAGCGTAGCGTAGGACGCCCTGAGACCCGATGGAGTGACGATATACGTAGGACAGCTGGCGGTGGATGGAAGCGAAAAGCCGAAGATCGGGCTGAGTGGCGTGTCTTGGGAGAGGCCTATGTCCAGCAGTGGACTAGTATAGGCTGATGATGATGATGAGATTTGCTTAGTCTAATACATTGAATAACTTTTTTAGGGTGAACAGCGTGCTGTCAACTATCGTTATATTGTTGGAAAACTGGGCTTGATCAGCATTGGCATCCTTTCTACTCACTACTATTTCAAATATAATGGAAATGTAAGTAATGGAATAAAACTTTTCAAACTAAGCATCTATAAAATTATAAACTTAAGCAGGGTCTCATTTATAAGTGAAATAGATGTATAAGTAATTAGTGATTTTTTATTGCCATAATGTTATTGTTTTTATAATCAATGACTGTTTTTAAATTTCAGGAATGGTATAAAAAGGGTGGCTGGAGAGTATTGAAAACTAAGCCTACAGTTCTCCCAGGCCAACCTGGCTTCCCATACAAATCAGATCGTTGTTATGGGTCTGATTATGCTGACAGGGGCTTCAAAAAGTCTCCATTATACCCAAGTTAAATGATCAAGTGTTATGAAATTGAAAAACCTGACTTCCAGCACTATCGGGTTCTTATTAATTTTGTTGTAATAAATAAATAAATAGTGGTATTATTATGTTGTGAATATTATATTATTTATGCAAAATGTATTCCTTCAGAGTTGAATGCATGCAAGAGCTTCATGAAGTAGTCTATATCCATGGTTCGAGCTCTCATTTGGTCTGCTTCACAAGATGTTAAGGTATCCTGCACTTTCTGCTTTATATCAAAACTGTCTGGAATTTCCTATAAAATTAAAAAAAAATATGAAAATAACATTGTAACCTCACAATTAGCCATATTATATTTTAATTTATCTTTCATTACTCAAAAGTTTACAGTTATATTAGACTATAGGTTACTACAACATTATTTTGATTTTATAATCAGAAAATAGCTCATAAAGATATTGAAATACCTTGTTATGAAGAGAGCAATGTACCCTGTAATTCTTCTCTAATACAGCCATAGTAGTGGCATGCTTGAAAGCAGCTGACAGTGTCTTGTTTTTCCTTACAAATGCTATCCTAGTTAGTCCATCCCACTCCACGAAGTTAATAGGTGGTGGAGGATTTCTAGGTTCTATTCTTACTACGCTAGATTCAACTTTTGGTGGAGGTCTGAAGTTATTTTTTCCAACCTGTAAAAGAAATGTGAATATATATATATAGACATAGGAGATGGGACTTGATATGGCTGATATTTATTTTGGTGACTTGATGACAATACATATTTATCTACTTTTTACAAATGTTTCAATAGGATGAGATTAATTTTCTTAGCATTAACAGTGCCTAGGACTTGAGACCCAGGTGTAGGTTTACAAGGACCCTTTATACATACATTAATGATTACCTTCACTGCATGGGTTCATATCCCTGCCTAACCAAATTTGATTGAATGCTACCAGTATTGCTTTAGATATTCTCTGCTACTATAAATTTACAAATTTTCTTGGTAGACAAGGTATATTATTAGATTATAGAAGTATTTTGCTGGTATTCTTCTCACTCCTAATTTCACATCCACAAAAACTTATGGTCAATTAATTTGCAAGGTTCTTTAATTTTCTATTTAGTTTTATTGTGACTTTTAAGTATATTTGTTTTCCATGGTGCAGTAAGTTCTACAAATACTAAATTTTTGAGCTTTTTTAAAAAGAGCAGAGTTTATAGAGATTTTATAATGTTTACTGTTTTCATCGTGAAATTCCAGCCAGTTAGCGTAGTGCAGTACTAAGAATTGAGTATGGTTAGAATTTGTGATTGAGCTTTTTTTTTCTAAAAATACATAGTTTGAAATTTTAATAAACTTATAGGTAAAAATTGCCAAAATCTGTTGTTTGGTTTACAAAAAGTGGAGAAATAAACATACACAGCTATCGATTTTATACTATTTAGAGACAATGCATTGAGTACTTACTTTCATTAGCATATCAACTCGAGCCAATAATTGTGTATTTATTGACAACCTGCAGTACAATTTATCGCCAGGTTTGGCAACTAATCGTTGTGCAAATTCTTTCTGGAACATTAGAACTGCACATCTGAAGAAAGGTCTGTGCAGTAACAGTTTGAAAACCAATGGTGAACTAATCTGATATGGAATATTGGCAACACAGATGTCGAAAAATGGTAATTCAGTTTTCAAAACATCTCCCACAAGAATCTGTAGTTTCGCTTGGTATGGAGTTCCTTGGACACGTTTCTGGAGTTCTGCTACCAATCTAAAATCAAAGTAACAAATAAGTACACTCTATTTAAGTTTGTTACTTTACTGAGGTTTCTTTTACATACCGGGTATCAATTTCACAGGCAACTACCTTCTTTACTCTATCCAGTAGTTTGATGGTCATGTTACCAGTACCTGGACCGATTTCCAGGGCCACATCAGTAGGCCTCAGTCCAGACTTATCCAACATAGAAGTTATGATAAGAGGATTTTTTAAAATGTGCTGACCGAAATCCTTGTTGAATTGAATACCTGAAAATAAGTCATAGAGAACAAATACGAGCCTTTACAACTTCATTGTTTTTAAATAACAAATAACCTCCGATAGATTTTAAAACTTTATAACCTACACAGCATAAAGGAACACACCTTGCTTTGCTATTTCATTATGAACTCTCGACTTTTTCTCTGGTTTTATTTTAGGCATTTTTATGGACAATTATTTATTTATTACAAAAAATAATAATATCTCTTATAATAACAAACAATGCACACTTCTTGTGCACTGAAATCCAAGAGAATGTAATCACTACGTTTAAGAGACGGGACTTCCATACTAGCCAATAGAATCCATTTACATGGCATTCCAATACCAACAGATATCACAAAAGATGACAAACAACAGGTGTACCAACCTAACGAACCAAGTAGTGCTTAACAAATAGCTATTTATCGATATCGATAAAATATGCAGAGTAGAAACCGAGGTTACTACTAAATAATATTTTTATGAATTTTAGGTAAGTATCGAATCCGTATTTATGAGTCCAATGTTGACAAGGAGACCATTGGTACTAATCAAGATTGAACTTAAATGCGGACCCAAAATAAAATAAAAAACTGTTTCTGCTAATTTAATTAACATTTAATTACTGAAATGAAAATTCTTATATATATAGTATAGCGAAATGAAAATGAAACAATCAATTGTAAATATTTCAGAATGCAGATTCATAGAGCTAAGAAATAATAATAAAAAAAAAGTTTTCAATATGTCTTCTTCATCTTGTTCTATAGATCACTTGATAATCTTAACAATTTAACAATAAGCCTTCTTCATCTTGCTCTATAGCAAAAGAAAATAAAAACTGATTCTTTTTCAATTTTTCTTATTATTTTGTGATGCCCTGTAGCTGTGATCTTTAATAATGTCAGCAGTTGAATTTTCAGCTTTTTTTATATTCAATGCTTTGTTGTGAAAGTGGTTTCCATATACACGTATTAATGTATGCAACTTTTCAGTGGGAACATATATCATATCTTCTTTGCTCACAAACTTGACACAGTGTTTGCATCTGAAATTTTTTTTAAATTAAAATTAAATCAATGTTTCTTGGTTAAAATCATGAATATTGATACCGAAGATCGAAGTAGGTTAGTGCATTTAGAGGTGAGTAACATAAATATTACTATGAAACTTATATATGTACTTTTGCCGCGCCCAAATGTCCGGATCAAACGATTTTCGTGGGTTTATCATCGTCACTTTGTTGGTATTAGGAGTGTTAAGCACAAACACATAATCGCCAGGATTTGCGTAGAGCTTACGAAATTTTTCTTGCGTACTTGGAACACTTAATTGTGTGGTATATCAATATTGTAAAGATTATGTTGTATGTTTCAAAATCCTGCAAAATTGCACAACCTATTCCGATCCTTGTTCATTTATGTAGGCACGCCTTTCAAATATGTAAAATATTGTGCCCCTACTCTTTCATGCAACATTATATTTCTTTTTTTTTCTATGTTAAACAATAACGCTGTTATCGATATGTTGATGTTACAGTTGCAGTACATCACTAGCACACAATTTAAATGAGATAAATTTCTTAATTTTATTTGTTCGTAGCCTGTTCTACTTACATATGGCTGACTCTAATTACAAAGTATCATATTTAAGTGCTTACCGGGCTTCATCTAAACGAAATCTCGCCATAAATATCCTTTTTTCATCATTCGAACGACTTGCTCGATTTTCACAAATTTCACTAGTAATAAACCATTTTTTCGGTGGCATTTTGATTCAAAGTACACCTCTGATCACTCGCCACTAATTTTGACGAGAAATTACACTTTTAACAATTAAAATCCACACTCAAACAAACATTTAAACTCAAAAGAAACTGCACGAAATGAAGTTTTGACAAACAACATAGCTGACACTTGACGGAAGTATTGCAAGAAAGAGAAACCGCACTGAGGGAGTGTGATAGCAATATCCGCCATTATTTGCCACGCAAAGTACATAGAAAAATTTTTTGTGCCTAGTTTCGGCAGGCTGCTGAAATCGCCATTCGTCAAAGAATATTTTTTTTTTTTTATAATTTGCCCCTTCGGGCAGGCTAAAGCTATAAAGCCATACTGCCTTGTCTTAAGTGTTATTTCTGCTGTATCTTAACTATAGCTATCGTCAAAGTCGTCTTAGTCAAGTCCAGTTCGTGTCAGTTAAGTTCAGTCATGCTTTAGTAAAGTAGTGGCGACTTTACTATAAAGCTTCGATGGAGTTTTGGAAGCAACACGTGTTTCACCACGTTATATCATTTTCCCACACTCGCGCTTGTAATTCGGCACTTTATGAATAAAACACCACCATTTTTATGCATAAACACTTGACAAAACACTAGTTTTGGGAAAAAATACAACGGAGCGACACGACTCTTCCCGCGTTCCCGCCAAAACTCCGTCAAAGAATAATAGTCGGATACAGTGTGACCATCTCAAAAACGGTGGAATCTGCCCAACACTGGCAAAAAATCTGCCAAACCAGACTCCAGAAAATGCCAAAATTACGTCACTTAAATCGGTACGAACACTCGTATTTTCTCTTCATCTTGCATGTACGGAAGACATAACTGCACACATTAAATGCTAAAAAAGAATAAAGTGGCAGATAGACAAAACAACAAACATTGATTTGAACCTCGATCAGTTACATTAATAAGAAAATAAACCTTATAACTAATGCAATACCGTTCATAATCACATGGCGTGCTAACATAAAACTATTCTCAAAATTTTAAAGTTTGGTTTATATCTACAATAAAATACATTCTTCTTCGTAAACTATCCTACATATTTATATGTAAACCTATCATATCATCATAATTCAAGTCCCCTTTGCGTTCCATTGCGAAATCTGCGCAAATGGCAGAAATCTACCACAAATGGTCACACTGGTCGGGAAAGAAATCCCACTTTTTTTCATTTAATTTACCCCATTGGGCAAACTAAAGCTATAAAGCCACTGCCTCGTCTTCGGTTGTTGCGATTTATGTCTAACATCTATAGTTACAGTCAAAGTATAATCAAATCTAGTCCAGTCATGACTCATGCTTTAGTATAGCAGGAATGCAGAACTCAGATTACTTCAGATTAGATGATTAAATTACCACAGACCACTTAAAAAACACAAGAGACGACTACGTGTGCCTGGCTGGACACTACGGATGGACATGTTTGTGAAGAAGTTTGTTTGTTTGTGACATGTTTACCTAAACTAAGAAATTACAAATACAAATCAACAACATAATTAATAACACCAAAGTTACAGGTCATTTTTCCATTCATATTTAAAAATATCAAAATCAAAATCATTACATAAGTATGTCAAAACTAAAAAATTACATACATGCTGTATGTAATTTCTTATTTTAGGCTTCCGAAATCCTAAAATTTCGAGGCGATAAAATTGGTGAGGATCTAGACAAAGTAGCATTCGATATTCGATAACACTAATAGGAAAGTCCAACAATGTACGGGGTTGACATATTATATCACGTAACATAATTATCGACTCAGATTAAAATTTTTTTTTTTTAATAATTTGCCCTTTCGGGCAGGCTAAAGCTATAGAGCCATACTGCCTTGTCTTAAGTGTTATTTCTGCTGTATCTTAGCTATAGTTATCGTCAAAGTCGTCTTTGTCAAGTCCAGTTCGTGTCAGTTAATTCCAGTCATGCTTTAGTAAAGTAGTGGCAACTTTACTACAAAGCTTCGATGGAGTTTTGGAAGCAACACGAAAACTCATGTTTCACCACATTATATCATTTTGCCACACTCGCGCTTGTAATTCGGCACTTTATGAATAAAACACCACCATTTTTATGCATAAACACTCGACAAAACACTGGTTTTGGAAAAAAATACAACGGAGCGACACGACTCTTCCCGCGTTCCCGCCAAAACTCCTCAGATTAAAAAAGAGATTATCGACATGATGTCCCGTACATTGACAGCTCATGTCAAACCCGTACATTTACCCGTACAAAAGGTATTTTTCTCTCGTTGTATCTTCACTACAGCAAATATATAATAAATAACAAAAATTACGCTAACTTCTATTACTTGGCTGACTAGCTACCACCAATCAAGTTGTAAATCTGCCGCCAAGCACCTAACCTAAATTGTCAACCATAAAACAAAACTATTTAAATAGTACTTCGCCTCAAGGTCTCAAGTTGAGACCTTTTCGGCGAAGTACAAGACAGGTTTAGTATTGAGACTTAAAACTCTCAACACTAAACTTGCCTTGTAGGTATCTTGTATTTTATGTATGTATTCAAAAATGATCGACGTAGTGTTACCAGTTTATTATCCTGTACATATCGATTCGATTTGTTATAAAAACGAAACGTCATCGCTGTTTTGTTTGATTTGATTTTGTAACTGGTAACTCTACTCAAAATTTTGGCATGGTTGATCTTTACGGGACCGAGTGAATAAAACCGTTTTGTGAAATTATTATGAAAATGGAGTGGAAACCTGAACAGGAAGGACTACGACAAATACTAACACTGCTTAAAGAGTCACAATCACCAGATACAGCAACTCAGAGAGCCGTACAACAAGTATCCTTTTCATAATTTTCACGTCGATGCATCAATCGGCGTGGATATTTTTTATCACTTCCCCCGCTTTACTTTGTATTTGCCTGTTTTTCCCTCGTGTATTATCTCTAGTTCGATATATTATATAAATAAAATTTATCATTATGGTCGTAAACAGGGCTAATGTATTGCCTCGACGCTTACGATAAAATCGATTTTTCCGACATGACAGTCATTGACAACCTTTATTTTCCTTACATTGTTATCTCAGAAACTTGAAGAACTGAACAAATACCCGGACTTCAACAACTACTTGATATTCGTTTTGACCAAACTAATCACTGAGGAGGAGCCTACACGGTCCTTGAGTGGTCTGATTTTGAAAAACAATGTGAAGGCCCACTATAACAACTTTATGCCAGAGGTGGCAGAGTTTATCAAAAGAGAATGTCTGTCAGCAGTAGGGGATCCATCCCCATTAATCCGTGCAACAGTGGGCATCATTATTACTACTATTGCGAGCAAAGGAGAATTGACATCATGGCCAGAACTTTTGCCAGCACTATGCCAAATGTTAGATTCACAAGACTACAATGTTTGTGAGGTGAGATTGTAGTTATATCACCTGTCAGAAATTATATTAATACAAACCTTGAAATAAGTTTGTAAATTTAAATGTAACTTTTGAAGTTATCATGTTAAATTTACATGTTATTTTCCAGGGAGCTTTTGGAGCATTACAAAAAATATGTGAAGACACAGCAGAGCTTCTAGACAGTGATGCCCTCAACAGACCTTTGAACATCTTGATTCCTAAATTTTTGCAGTTCTTTAGGCATTCATCACCTAAGATTCGATGTCATGCTATAGCTTGTGTTAACTACTTCATTATGGGTAGGACACAAGCACTTATGGTTCACATTGATTCTTTCATAGAGGTAAGAATATTTCCTAAGGCAACATTGCAGCACTTTTGATATATGTACAGGAGGTAAAGTATAGTTAACCTATTATTGAAGACATTCTTAAAAAACAAGGTATTTAATAAAATAAATGTTACCAATCAATATTTTTTTTACTATAAGTTGATTAAAACTGAAATGATGCTAGTCTTGTTGCATGAATTGATAAAATGTAATTTTTCTTTGTTTTTAGAACTTATTTCACTTAGCAGCAGATGAAGATCCTGATGTGAGGAAAAATGTTTGTCATGCCCTTGTGTTGCTATTAGAAGTACGATTAGACAGGCTTATTCCACACCTGCCCTACATTACTGATGTAAGTTTGAGCTGATTGCAGCTTTTTGATGATAAAATTTGATATTTATTATCAAAGTTCATAATCTTTCTGTTTTATTATGCGGAATTACTCACACTGAATAATCTTTCCTTTGTAGTATATGCTGTTGCGTACGCAAGATGCAGAGGAGAAGGTGGCACTGGAAGCATGTGAATTCTGGCTGTCACTAGCAGAACAGAATGTTTGTCGTGAGGTGAATATATAAACATAACCTTCACTTTAGTTCCTAATAATGAGTTAACGGGCAAGTCTTGTGAAATAAGGCAATCGATGTGTTTTTGTCGATCTTTTTGTGACGTTATACATCATGTGGAAGTTTGAAATTAATGAATACTATAATACATATCCTGAATTATTATGCTTGGAGAAAAAATAGTTTCAAACGCTTTTCGTTTCTTGAAATTATGAAATAGAATATGGCCAAATTATTTTGAACCCGTAATCTTGATATCAAAAAAATTATAGGAAAGGCGCAATTTTATAGATGCTAACTTTGATGCAGATACATTTAAGGCTTAGACCTTTTATTGTACGTTTTGTTTATTCTATTAGCAGATAAGTACGGATAGTTTGATGAAAATTTCTGATAGTGCCTGCTGAAAACCTCTTTTCTGCGTTACGTCTGTTGCTGTTTTATTTTGGTAGGCGCTACAAACCATCTCTCTCTTCGAACAATCAATCTCTCTGACGAATCTGACGTCACGAGGCACGTGTACCTATAGCATGTCGCGAGAGGCCGCAAGAGGTGGGCGCGCGGCGGCGGCGGTACCGAGCACCGCGCGCATGCTTCCCGGCCGTTTTGTATTTTGATTCTTCTAGTGTGCAACTAAATACCGACCGACCGCGCTCGGTCGTATTATTTTGTTGTCTTACCTCTTTAGTTTGAGTAAATGATACGTTACCGCGATATTGACGCTTTTATGTAATTTAGTGGAGTGAATCAGTGATTAGTGCACAGACGCTTTTTTGTTTATTTTTTATTATTCATCTTGTGTACATAATATTATAAAAATGGGAAACAAGCAAGGACGGAAAAGAAAATGTCTGTGTTTGTTTGTTACCTCTACACGCTTCAGTGGTTTAATTATTATCTTTTTGTTTGTATTTATAATTAACTAGTGGCCCGTCCCGGCTTCGCACGGGTGGACATTTATTTTTTAATTAAATTCTAGTAATAAATATAGCCTCATAGTAATTACTCTAAACTACTTTTTTAAAATGGGTCCAGAAGTTTTTCATAATTCATACCTATTGCGTAAATGGGTACAATGGATATTTAAAAACTCAAAGAGCGCTATATTCTGCATTGCGCCGTGCAAAAATAATCATGTAGGTACATGCAATACTAACGTAGATAAACAAAAAATGACAGAACCTTTACAATATTATATTCATCGATAATTCGATGATTATAATAATATTATTAGTGTAGACTAGCTAACCCATGTTAAATATATTGTAATGTATGTAGTAAGCCTTATCCGTGTGCGGTCCACCTTACTCTATGGAAAATGTTGAATCGTGTGGTCTATGGGAAGGCGTCGGTTCTGAACGGTGAATAAAGATGGTGCCCGATATTAAAATGGTTTTCATTTAATATCTCAAAAACCCATCGGCCCCATTGTTTTCTCCATCTACGCCCCACCCTTTGCTGCCTACTTGCTACGTGCCCGCAGGCTACGCGATGCAACTAACTATTACTAAATACATTCGTGTTCTCTGTGACTTTCATCAAACGTCATACGAATACGAAGTCGTGATGAACATTTAATTTGTACGAAACACCGAAGGTAGATTTATTCGTTTCCAGAGCGAAAATATCAATGTAATCATAAGTTCCCACGGTTGCTTTATGAAACTTGAAAATATAAAACACTTGACACTGTCAAATATTCAAAACGCGATGCCAAAACAAAAAAAAAACTTCTGTCATAATGTAACAGATAATCAATGTAAAATCCGCTTCCGGCAATAGGAATAAACATTCTGTCTCCTTCTTGCTCGTGGCTATAGTAATTTAACTCTCCTTATCTATTTTAGCGTGACGTCAATGTATTCAAATCTAACGTCAGACGTATGTACGTCTGTGTGAGTGGAAAATATCAATGTAGATGTTCAAGCAGAAGTTCCCACGGTCGAGGACTTGGCCCTTAATATCAAAATAATTGCTAATTTCTTTTGCTTTTTTTTTGTTTTGTTTGCTTAGATACCTAAAAGTAATGATACCAATAAGACACTCTCCTGATGCTAACAGATAATGCCTGTCCATGATCATTGCAGCGATACACAAAGCTTTGAGTATTCAATTAAAGTCCAGGGTACCACTGGTTTGGTGTTCATTACTTAGGAACTAGAAGTAAATGTTTGAGACTTAAGCACATATTCTTCCTTCTATGTCATGTAACTTTACTATTGGTTACTATATTGTCATGTAAAGACGTCTCTTTAGTTATTAACTGCATACTGGTATCAGTGTATTAAATTAGATTCTTCTAGGCTCTTTTACACTACTGAAGCATGTTTAAAAGTTACGATATGTTGATACTAAATCAATATGACATAGTTCTAGTGACAAGGTTCTGCATTGTGTGTTTAAAACAATTTATAAAGTGATGGAAGTTGATAAGTTACTTTTGGTGGGATTTGACACCACAAGCCTTGCAGCATTTAATTAGGCTATCATTGCTACAAAGGCAGGCATACAATGTTGTTGAAGAAACTATTTACTTGAGCATTAGGTTTGTGGTTCAGGTGCTAGGTCCACGACTTCCAACGCTGCTGCCAGTGCTAGTTCGCGGCATGCGTTATTCAGAGATGGACGTGATACTGCTCCGCGGAGACAGGACTGATGATGCTGATGAAGAGGAACCCGACCGCGAGTCGGACATCCGGCCCCGATTCCACAAGCCGCGCTCGCACACCATCAAACACAACGGTACTTACCTATCAACCATTTTCTACAAAAGTAACTTACAAGTTTTCCGATCCGGCCACTCCCAGCAACGGGAAGTATTCCGTTTTTTATTTCTATATGGAAACTGAAACGCCAAACAGCAGCTATATTGGCAGTCACATACACGCACAAGTCAAAAACACAGGGTGTAGTGAAGGATAGAAAACCCACTTCAATATTTTTGGTTACAAGATGCAAGGCCCTGTTGAGTTAATACTCTTTACTCCTACTTATTGAGTCTACTCTTTACGTTTTTAAATTTGTGAAGAATAATCAGTCATTTCATAAAATAAATTATGCAGATTTGAATAGTGAAAGAGAAGAGTAAAATGTACAAACATATATTGAAGGGGCTGAAATTTACAAAATTATAAATTTATATTATAAAATACGACATTATTCCTAAATTTGCGAAAATGCACTAAGAACTTAAAATAATGTGTTAATTGACCGGTAATTTCGTTATTAACAAGTGTTTCATGGAAATAAGTTTGTGTTAACACAGTTAGGACTTTACAGCAGGTGCAGGCGACAGTAACATGTCTGGTGGCGGCGACTCTGACGATGAGGACGGCGGCGCGGACGGCGACGATGGCCCTCTTTCCGACTGGAACTTGCGCAAGTGCAGTGCGGCCGCGCTCGACGTTTTAGCCAACGTGTTTGGAGCTGATCTGCTGCCAGTGCTGTTCCCAATACTCAAGGAAACGCTCTTCCACGACGATTGGGTCATCAAGGTGAGAATTTTGTAGCGATGATAGCTGCGCGGACGGAACTCACGACGAAGGTCATGGGTTCAAACCTAAACAATGGGCTTGAGCTGCTGGTGAAGGAAAATATTGTGAGGAAACTATAGCATGTACTTTCTAGTACTCAACTAGCTAGCTGCCTTTTATTCTTATTCAAAGTGGGGGCGATAAGTCCTGCACCGATGTCCCACTTGGGGTGTTTTGCTCCTTGAAGTATGCAAATAATTATAGTAAACAATACAGTAAATCGTGTTATTTTTCTAGTGTCGTGTGGTGGTGTAGATGGCGCTAGTCTTTGTCCGTGTTTAGGAGCTATACGTTGGCCCCTTAGTAGTGAAGCGTCCAATAAATAGATGGCGCTTTTTGAGTGAATCGTGAGATCAATGGTAATGTTTTCACACACATCGGCAGGAGAGCGGCATTCTTGCGTTAGGCGCGGTGGCGGACGGGTGCATGGGCGGCATGGTGCCGCATTTGCCCGATCTAGTTCCATACCTGGTGTGCTGCCTCGCAGAGCGCAAGGCGCTCGTGCGCGCCATCACCTGCTGGACGCTCTCGCGCTACTCCCACTGGATCGTCAGCCAGAGCCACGACCTCTACTTGCGGCCTGTTATGACTGAGGTAAGTCCAATGTGCCTAGGCCTAATCAGAAGAATAACAATAATTTAAGCTAAAAATAATTAGTGTAATTCTTACAGGCAAATCGATTTTACAAAAGAAATGTGAAAATAAACTGTAAATAAACTTCAGCTTAGTTAAACATACCAAATTATATTTACACTATATAAAATTAATGTTACTGTAGCAAGTACTTCAATGTATTTCCATATACAAAAATTAGGTTTCTGAGAGTTATTGACTAATGATCACTAAAGGAAAATGGAATCCATTTAAAGAAATATTTAAATTAGGAATGCTTCAGTATTTTATTTTGACATGACATCCCTATTTCTCAACTTTACCTAGCTCATGGGTTTTACAGTTTTACTGTACTTCTAAGCTAATCAAACATGTCTAGTATCAGCTAAACTCGATGTGTCAACATGATGTAGATACGAATATCATCCTCTTACCAACAGCATGCAGTTGCAAACTTAGCAGACTAGTCAAATAATCCCAGTTTACCTTAACTAACATTTTTGTTATTGGCCTTATATAAATAAACTGTCACAAGTCATTTACAATAATTTTCACAAAATCTGGAATAAAAGTTTGTAAAAATTATGATTTAGGTAGATAACAGTTATGAATATACAAATTATCTTGTTTTTATCCTTTTTATTATTTTTATAAATAAAAAAAAATTGATGAGTATAAAAAATGACTGTTGATCCCACTAACATTATAAATGTGAAAGTATGGATGGATGAATGTTTGTTACTCTTTCACGCAAAAACTACTGAACGGATTTGGATGAAATTTGGTATGGAGGTAGCTGAGCCCCTGGATTAGAACATAGGCTACTTTTTATCCCGAAAACATGTAGCGGGTAACACCGCGGGGCGCAGTTAGTAATTAATATTACGTAACCACACGTAATTTTCTAGCTTCTGAAACGAGTACTGGACAACAACAAGCGCGTCCAAGAGGCGGCGTGCTCTGCGTTCGCGACGCTGGAAGAGGAAGCTTGCACAGAACTCGTCCCGTACCTTGGTTACATTCTGCAGACACTCGTCTACGCATTCAGCAAATACCAACACAAGAACTTGCTCATACTTTATGACGCTATCGGAACGCTGGCTGACTCTGTCGGCCACCATCTCAACAAGCCGGAGTACATAAACTTACTGATGCCGCCGCTAATCAACAAATGGAATGTATTGAAGGACGAAGACAAGGACCTCTTTCCGCTACTTGAGGTATCAACCTTATCAATTATTTTGAAAATAATAATTGAATACGGATATAAAGTACATTGTTGATAACGGAAAGTGCACTGTGGTATTGGGGTCAGCTCGATTAAGTATTACAATGTATCTTGCTACAATTAAGTACTGCAAAAAATATCGTGATTTATAATAAAATAATAAACACACAAAGTAATGAGCTCCAAAGCAGCAATGCCCTGGACTTTGTTACTCAAAGTTCCATGTATCACTGCAATGGTCATGGACATGCGTTATCTCTTACCTACAGGAAAGCATCTCGTTTGTCTCATTACTTTTACATTAAAAAAAATAATTACGCAACTAATCCATTTATTTTTCTAAAATGTATATTTTAATTTCATACGTAAGTATATTTGTACATTGTTGCGTTGTACTGTACTATAAAGTATATGATGTTTTCAGTGTTTATCGTCAGTGGCCACGGCACTACAATCGGGTTTCCTGCCCTATTGTGAACCAGTTTTCAGGAGATGTGTCTCTTTAATAGAGCAAACATTAAATCAGAACATTGTGAGTGTATGATTGTTTCTACTTATCTTAATGTTTTGATATTTTAAATGCTCAGGTGACAAAATTTTGTTTACACTTTATATTTGAAATGTGACTAAGCTACAATATTAAATATGTCAGTCTCATTATTGGCATAAAGTATTTGATCAGCTTTGGAGACTTGACACATATTTGACAAAATTCTTTGTAGGTTGCTGGTATCCTCACAATGTTTTCCTTCACCGTTTAAAGTTAGTAATACGCACGTAACTTACAAAAAAAAAGATACGCGTGCCGTAGGAATTTGATCCTAGTACCTCCTAGATTGGAAGTTAGACTGAAACCCATCTAGTTTGAAACTTAGCTGTTGAAAAACTTTGTGCCGATTTTTTAATTTTTATCGTGAATAAAGCCGCGATGCTGTTGCCTTTTCTTTGAGTAAAGTAAGCTTATTCTTGAAATGGATATTGTTATTTCCACAATATCATATATGGGCATAAAATAATCTTGTTATTTCAGGCAAACAATCAAAGCCCAGATCAGTTTGAAGCGCCCGATAAAGATTTCATGATAGTTGCGCTGGATTTGTTGAGTGGACTGGCCGAAGGACTAGACGGGCATATTGACCATCTCGTACTGAATTCCAACCTAATGCAGCTGCTGTACCAGTGCATGCAGGATCCCATGCCTGAGGTATACCTTGTATGTAACCTTTGCTTATTTAAAGTCAGGACACTCGGAGCATAGGGAACTTTTTTATTTTTTGTTAAGGTAAAGTGTCCTGATTCTGCCTTTTTAGTAACATTGCTGCTTTGTTGGTCAAAGTTCATTTGCATATTGGTGTCGATTTTAAAGAATCAGTTGACAGATTAGCTGAAATTTTTAAGAAATATCTGATTAGTTTTGTCAGCTGATACCTATAGAATCAATATCATCATTCTATTCTACTTATGTTGTACTGAATTGGAATTAATTTTCGAATATTAATTATGTATTTATGGAGTTATACTTTGCGATATACTAAAAATTCTAATATATATATTTTAGTTCACATATTAAGTGTACTTGCTCTTCAAATAACCGATACTTTATATGAGTTTAAATTTTAAAACCTTTTTATATTTTTCAATATGTTAATTGGCATGTTTTGCACAGTTTAATGTTAAGCTAACATTTGTTTTTCATTGCGAAATTACAACATATATTTATAAGAGATATCTGCATGGATTTATTGGTGTATTGGTAATGGAAACATTCATATCCCAGTTTAAACATGTGCCAACTTACTGAATACGCATTATAACTCATTGAAGTAACATCATCTTGCATTATTTATGTCATATCGGCCGTATGTAGACTAGATAATACTCCATTTATCACTAATTATACTAACTATACTATACTGTAAGTGTAATTTTGACCACTCCATATAAAGGATATTAAATTGAAGTAGGTAGGTATATACAAAAAACTCATTAATAAATAAAAAATAAAATATCATAGGACATTACACACAGCGCCATCTGACCCCAAACTAAGCAGAGCTTGTGCTATGGATGACAGATAACTGATAGAATACTTAAATACTTTTTTTTTTGATACAGAGCACTCCACTTATTACAGATTTGTAATGTGAATTCTGAATCTTATGAAAATGCAAACAAGACAATTGGAGACATTTTATAAACTTCACCAAGCGGCTAAATATTAAAAAAATATTTTAACAATATCTGTAAAAGAGCAATAGTATTTTATCTTGTAGTAACTACTACTACTAATAAATGAATAAAATAAATACTTGAGAAGATTTCACGCAGCGCCATCTAGCCTCAGACTAAACAATGCTTTTACTATGAAAACCAGATAATTGATAGTAATTATAATTGATGTTCATCCTAGGTGGGAGTCGAACCCTCGCCCTACAGCTTAGGAAGCAAAGCTACTAGGCGATACAATTCTATTCTTAATTTTTTTGTGTTTTCCTAGTTTTATCCTAATTACACATTTAGAATGAACAGTCGAGTGTGTCAAAAATCAAAATACAAAATATCATGTTACCTACATCAGTTTAATATTCTTCATCATTGCAGCTTCTCACTAACTAACAATGGGTGATGGGTATACGTTTTTTAATATCGATTATAATACTTAGAGTAGTTTTGGTCGATACAGGTCCGTCAATCGTCGTTCGCCCTGCTGGGCGACCTGACGAAGGCGTGTTTCCAACACGTGCATCCCTACATACCGGAGTTCCTGCCCATACTGGGCATGAATCTCAACCCTGAGCTTATATCTGTGTGCAATAACGCCACGTGGGCCATCGGCGAAATCAGCATCAAGTTAGGTGAGCTATCGTTTTGTTAGGCCGCGATCATCGATCGAAGAAATAAGATTTCGTGTACATGCAATAGGAAATGTGCCTTTTTTTATTCAAACAGATGAAAACTTAAAAAAAATAATTAAGTTTGAGAATGTAAAGTGATCCGAATTTTGTGAAGAATAGGACAGCTGAACTTGGCCTAAATCCATTCACATTACAAACTGCTGCAATTAAGAGTTTCGGCGGAGTTTTTAGTTGAACATGGTCGAGCGGATGATGCAAAATACTTTATTTCTTTGATCGAAAGCCGCGATTATCACGTGTAATTTATCCTATACGCAGTTATTTGTATGGAACTGTTCTAGACTTACTTGAGAAACAGTTATTTCAGGCTAGGTACCATCTTCGACCGTAGCATCGGTCGCTTATAATTGCTTATGTATCTGATATCAAGCGTTCAATGGTTTGTGGTATAACAGCTTGCCGTAAAAAAGTAATTTTAAACTAATGAAGCTGTTGTCATCACTCTATTTTCGCTTTGTTTTCAACATACTTGGAAACGAATTTAAATATTTGTACACCTTTCTTTCAGGTCAAGAAACATCAAAATATATACCATTATTTTTAAATCAGCTAGTTGAAATCATAAATAGGCCCAACACCCCTAAAACACTACTCGAAAACACGGGTAAGTTTCGTTTTTATATAACTCTAAAATTATATATTATTATTTAGTATAACAACTAATTCATACTTAAAAAAAATTAGCCAGGTTTAATAACTTTCATAAGATATATTAGATATATAGAGAAACATTTAAATGTTGTTGATGTTCTTTCATTTTTGGATTAACTATCTCACCATAGACAGAGTTATTAAGACTGAGTTATACTATACTATATCATATATATGAAGATGTTTGATTTGTCTATTGTTTGCTAAGATAATTTGAGTAATATTATTCCTTGGTGGCAGTTTGTGCTGTGAATATCTATGGAAATATGTATTTCTATATATCCTTCACTGCTTCATATTTACATCCTGTGATCTATGTTAATCATCATTATTGTTTCTTGTTTACCTTGGTTTCGTCGTTATATATGCTAACCTGAATAATTTAGAAACATGAGTGCCGTGTTCTAATACTGGGTATTGTGTGACTGTATTGGAACTAATCCGATTATTTTACTATATTGATATACTTATATGTATTGATCAGAAACAAACAACAGATATTATAGAAGTAGAAGTAATTGCCATGGCTTTATTGCAGAGTTATTGTTTTGGGGTTGATGTAAATAATGTCCCTTTTGCCACCAAAGTAGCGCCAAACACAATGTGCCTTGAAAGATGGCCTTGAAATGAACTTCTCAATACATATTTGTTATATTTTAATTGAAATTATTGTATAATATGCTACTAACTGATGTAAAACTTGAGGAATATGTCCATGGGCCATCTTTTGATGATATTATATTGCCATATTTAAGTTTCCTAGATTTATAATTAGCATAAAATGGTTTCACGTTTTGTCCATTTGTAACACTAATTTGTTGCTGTTGATAAGTTGCCGTACGGTCGGGCCCGGCACGGGCAGAGCGCCCGAATGCCGTCCGCCGTATGTTTTGAATGGTTTGTTGATTTGTTTTCTTGGTTTTGTTCTCGGTTGTCGTGGTGCGCGTGTAGCGATAACTATCGGTCGGCTAGGTTATGTGTGCCCCCACGACGTCGCACCCGTATTACAACAATTTGTACGCCAGTGGTCTGTAGTCATTTTTTTTATTATTACTTTATATTATTACTATTACGTTTAATATTAAATAAGTTATTAACCTGTATTATTTCGATTGTGGATGGTGTTTGTTCGTGGCTTATTATTAATATTCTTTTATACAATATGTTGTAATTTGAGTTGAACCGAGCATGGTGATATACATATTTACTATATTTATATTCCACCGCAGACAGGGCCACTCGAGGGATCACTGACTTATGGGGTGGCAATAGTTATCATCTTGTTTTCAGTGCTGTACCTTATATGTGTTGAACACCATCCGCTTTCTAAACTATTTACTGCTCAAATGATAGAATATATTATTTTTATCGAATTGTACACAGCTTATTGCCTACACACGTCAAATGAAAACTATTTTTACTCAAATATGTTTTTTTTCTTCTATATAACATTATATGTATAGACTGTGTACAGTTCGGTTTTTTCTATTCATGTCTACCAGTTTTCATATGAATATTTTTGTGTGCCAATCATTTCCAATAGCTATTTTACACTGAAACAGATATCAAATACTCCATTAATCACATATTTTTGGCTTTATTAAGGTTTAGAGATGTCAGATTTCGACAAATTTAATTATTATGTCGATCGTTACTGCGATCCCGAGTCGGATATCGCACATATGCTTTTACTACACAGTAGGAAATGCTATGACGAAGGGTCGGAGTATCGATCGAGCGAACCACGCTGATGACACTTCAAAGAACGAGGTTATTAAACCTCATTTGATTATGAACGTACTTTGTTCTTAGTTAACTTCCAGACAAAAAAATCTACCAAATTAGAAAGCGTTACGTTTACAGTGGTACCATGTGGTCGTATCGTAATTTTAATTTTGGTGTTGTTATGTACCTAATTCCTATCGTAAAGTTGACGAAAGTACGTTCATACTTATAAAAACGGCTTGTTAGGAAGTGCCGGCACTTAAAACGTAGTGTTTATATCTTGTTTGTACCGAACGATGACGAAATCTTTACATCGGGGAGTAACCCGCATCCGTTCATAGGTGTACATCGCTGCGGAATATACGTGACAACGACGAGAAGGACTCCGCGTTCCGCGGCATCTGTCAGATGATCCAGGTGAACCCGGGAGGGGTAGTTCCCGACTTCATGTTCTTCTGCGACGCGGTGGCGTCCTGGTCACACCCCAAGGACGACCTCAAGGAAATGTTCACCAAGATTCTGCACGGGTTCAAGAACCAGGTCGGCGAGGACAACTGGCGCCACTTCACCGACCAGTTTCCCGTCCAGCTCAGCGCCAGACTCTCGGCCATGTGCGGTATATAGACACTACACCATAGCTATGGTAAGTCTTTGCTTATTACACGACTAGCATGGGCGTCGCGATAAAATTTTTTTTTTTTTTTTTTTTTTTCATATAATGGTCATTCTTATCCTTATTTATTTCGCCTTTGCTCTTGTTTTTGCAAGACACACTGTTTAAAAAAATATATAGCGATACACATACTAAGCACAGGTCGCCGTTTATAGACTCCGAACTACTAAGACTAACTTAAAAGTAACTAGAACTCTAATTTAGAAGTTCTAACTTAACCTATGTTGGAGGAATACAGAGACTGCGATAAATCGTGACTATTGTATTATATTACAGTCGCGGGTCAATTAACTTATAAGGAAACGCCAAAATAGCTTGAGTTACCATAGTAACAATTTTTTGAAATTATTGGTGATGTGTTTACTAGTATCTATTATACTATTGATGTTATTATAAGCGTTGACAGATTGGTAGCCACGATCTAGTAAACGGAGCGTTGGTCGTCCACCAGCTCGTTGGGTAGACCACATAATCAAAATCGCGGGTCGAACCTGGACAAGATTGGCACATGACCGGGACGAGTGGCATACAAGAGCGGCCTATGCTCAGCATGGAGTCAGCGATTACGGGCTGATGATATTTATGATTATATTATATGTGTTGCAGGGGAACCAATGTCAGCACGGGTCGGGACGACATTGCGGGGGAGAGCGGGGGCCCCCGAGCGCGTAGGGACAGCACTGCGGCCGCGCGCCGCCTCACGTGCCAACACGACCGCCCTCGAGCCGGCCGCGGCCGATGCGACCGCCGACGGCGCCTGCAGTCGGGAGCTCGGCCGCGGGACGTGGCTCGAGCTTCGCCGCGGCCGGACATATTGTCTTAATTGCATGAACCTTAGTGATAGTTCATAGTGTAGAACTCGGATGAAACAGCTACTGTAATTTGTACTAAATCGTTTAGTAACGGTACTTATTTTGGAACGTTTTTCGTGCGAAATTGTTAAGTGTTTCGGTTTCTTGTTGCGCGTCTAGTTTGCGTTATCGAGATGTAACCGTAAGGTAGTTTTGTGCGAGCTTTGGAATGGTAAAGAATGATAATCGCTTGTAATGATATTCGGTTAAACGTTTTGTCGAGTTTTTGTGCCGTGTCGCTCGATGTGCAATACGAGTTTGGCAGGCAATTTAACCGCTAGAGTTTGATTTAATAAGTGTAAAATTAGACTGATTTGTTCACTGCTCAACAAAACACGCCTGCTCGTATCTTCATTCAGTTTTCACGTTTCACTAACCTTCTGTAGTTTGTTTCACTTAAGTCTTTAGGGGTTACTCTTTCGGTCGTAAAAAAAAAAGATATTTTTATAAATAAATTACATTGCAACATATTTTCAAAGAGCATTTATATAATCTCCATTAGGTCTTTTCAAACATTTAAAAAAAAATATATATATATTATGTGTTACTATTATTTTGTATAAATTACAAGACTTAGTGAAATCGAGAATTTACGTCAACTGTGATTTGTGACTGGTTTTTTTTTACTAATATAATATATGTGTATGAATATAATGTCTATGTCAGTCAGTGTAGATATAATATACCGCTTCGATAGATAATACGATGGCTAGATTTTTTGCTATATAAAATACCAAATAGTATTTTTACGTTGTATATTGTTTACCGTATTTGTATGATCGGGTTGTGCGCTATGTTTAATATTTTTGAAGTCGACAAACTGCCCGTATATGTATGTACATGTATCTAATTTTTACTTATTAAAAAAAAAAAACTTGTTATAATATAAACAACCAACGACAGATTTTATTGGTGTCGGGTAACCATGTCGACTTCGGAATTATAGTCATTGTGAGCAACATTGTATCTTGATATGAATGTAATATTGACGAGCATATTATTTTTTGTGAAATTAATATTATAATATTATGTATATGTAAATACATATTGCGATGTATATTATTATTATGTTCAAGTAAAATTGTTATTTTATGTTTTTTAATAGCTAAAAAGTCTGACTTTTAAACACTTGTTGGATTTCATTAAATTCAATTCAGATATTGTATCTGAAATGTTGTAGTTCTTTTGAATGTTTTTTTGTTTATGAGAAACATTAGTTGAACAATATTTTTGTTAATGTGTATTTTGGCCTCTAATGCACTAGAAATATGCCAAAACATATGTTAACTAAAATTGTATTTACAATTATTGTATTTACAAAATTGCAATCATAGCGAAATGCATTGTAATCAAGTTCTTTATTTCGGGGATAAATGCAAGTATTTAACATTCCGTCAGATCTAAATTCTTATTTTTGGCTCGTCACACGATATCTTTGTTTTTTTTATATAATTGTTTTAATTTTCATATATTTTATATTCGCAAAATTGTAACGTGCATAATGACTGTAATGTATATCATCATTTAGTTATATCCTTGTATCCTTAAAATGTCCCGATCAGTTCCTATCCGTAGTATTCCCGAGTCCTGTCTAGTCCTTTCCCTCGCCATGTGCCAGCGAAGCCCGGCGTTGAGTGAGTGCGTGTTAGTTGTACGCTCGCAGAGTATTCGGTACCGGTGGCCGGCATGCCTCCTCAGTCGACCTTTTTATTTAAGGTCACTGCCGCATTGGCGCTGACAGACGAATATAAATGTAATGTTCCTAGTAAATATGTACGTAACATGAAGCGCGTCTGCCACGCCAGCTGTTAATCGGCGTCCATCGTACAGATGGTAGACGTTTCGGTAGCTCCCTACCTCGGTACCCGTGGAAGTATCACTAAATAACTTTGTGCAACTCTGTATTTTAAAACTAATTTGAGAAAACTGTTTATTTTTAAGTAGAATCCATTTTATATAAATTTTACGGGTCGCCTCGTAACTTATTTGTAAGGTTAGTAGGTTTTGTCGTCAGGTTTTTAATAGTAGTCGATTTTGTTTATTTCCTTGAAAAAGAAACGGTGATAATAGTTGAGTAAGTATTGCGTGCGTGGTGCGTGGTGCGTGGTAGGTGCGACGGAGTGCGCGAGGCGGCGTCGCGGGGCACTTCCTTCCCGAGACATTGCTCGTATATTCTGAACATTTATTGTCGTTGGTACAGTTGATCCCACGGGCGAACATTTGTGATGTCGATATTTTTGTAGGTTGTTTGCGTAGTATATGGTATTAGTTATCGTGTTTTATTTATGGAATATTATATTTATATGATATGTACTAGATATTTTTTGTAATATATGACATGTAAAAATCTATGATTAGGCATACAGTATATTTATATTGGACAATCTCATTGTCGGCATGCATTCATGTGATGGATAAATTATTAGCTTCTTTAGTTGCCACTTGTTGTAAAATGTTAATCGCGCTGTCGTTTATAAATTGGCACAAAAAAAAAATATTATGCTAGAGTTAGAATACTTGTTTAACTTGATGAGTTTCCTATTTAAAATCAAAATATGTAACCGTTTTGATAATTGTATATCGACAATGTGATTTATATGTATATTGCATTCTGATATTTTTGTCATATATGTACCTAATGTTTAAAATGTTGCCATTTTATAAAAAAAATAATAATAACATCTTATATAATATTATCAATTGTATTTATATATTAAAACATGACCTTAAAAATCATTTATGTTCCATCGTAAAATAAGTCATAAAAGTCACTATTTTTTCTATCCTTTGAAAAATTCTGCGAAACATATTGCCAGAACAGATAAATGTATGTATATCAGAATAATAGATGCACATGTCTTAGTGATGTGAATGTATCATTTGTAATAAATGTAAGTATGTCCTCATTAGAAAACCCTGTATGTTTTATAAAGTAGAAATTGTTACAATCTGTAAATTAAAAGTGAAATTATCGGAATGTCTATTCAAGTATGACAAAGGAGTACAGATAAAGTGAGTACAGATTCCTGGTTGAGCAGTATATAGGAGGAACTCTTTGGCCTAATCGGCATAGGCGCGGTTGTTCAATATAAACAAATAACGTATACTTTTCTAAATATATTTGGAGTTTTATATACATTTTTGAAAATACTCTGTACTCATTTTATTACAATCGCATTTTAACATCCTGGTGTCAAAAATTCTTACAGTGCAGATTTTAAAATATGAATGTTCTGGTTGTAATGCAAGGACCTCTCAATAGAAATTCTTTAACCATACATTTCGTTAATAAAAGCACTCATTGTTCGACAAAATAATGGTTTTATTTACTTAGTCTCATAAGTCTAGTTCATCAAATAACATATTATTCTATGACTACCTATATGGTTTTTTTTTCTAATAGGGACCGGTCGCATATATTTTTTAATGATCGGTAAGCAACCGGTAAAAATATGTTCATAAATAATTTTAGTTAATATATTTTTAATTAATCGAAAGTTAATTTCACCCAAGCACTAACGCTAGAAATGATGTCACATGCGCCATGTAAAGTCTAAACGCTCAATTTACGTCGAAGTGACGGAGCATCCCCTCAAACCAAAAATCTTTAAAAATGCTTCTACTAACTTCTTGCAATGATTAAAATTGCGAGCACATGACATAAGCGCTAACATTTAACGCAGTTCTAGTCTTTGTAGTGTAAGTTACTGCACGCCAATGATAGATTCAATAGAAAAAGATAGTTTCTGTCTCTGCGGCTGTGCGGGCAGCGGTGCGTAGGTCGTGAGGAGAGCTGCAAGCAAGTTCCTGCAGAGCAGCGCGGCGGGGGGCGCGGGGGCCGGCGGCAGGGGCGGTGCAGGCACGAACGTCCGCTCGAGCTCAGCATCCGCAAATGCGCGTCGCCGCCGCACGCGCTCGCACCATGCTCGATCGCCGCCGAATACACGCTCCTCACCTGACACCAACATAATGTCTTTACTTCATTTATTAAATTGTGAAGCCGGTCTGTGCCCAGCTGATGATGAATGCTGATCGATCGTTTTGTATGGAAATGTATCGTGGTTTACTTGGACAACAACTATTTGCAATCCAAGAACCTTTTCTTTGGCTAGACTATAGATGTAGTATCTACCTAATAATTTAGTTAGTTATCTTGTTTTCTTTCCATGAGCATTAAAAGAGCATCAACCACGTTCGTTTGCATTGGCTGGGCTCAGTATTAGGTTCGCTCTGTCTACACTCTGCACCTAGCATAAAATGAAGTTTTTCTTCGCTAGGTAGAGTGCAACGGATTCTGATACGATTTTAACTTTCTTTTAGAGAATTTCTTCCGTAAAATTCGTAATGTTCGTGAGAACCTGAGGCGGTTGCTAGTTAAATACACCATATAATTATTATATGATGTTTCCATTAAACATCATGGTAAGTTGATTGTGTAGGTAAATCTTTACGCATCACAGTTATAAGCAAAAATATATGTATAGAAGTTCGCATAGTCCTTCGAGCTAAGTACGTTTAGATATAGTACAAAAATGACGTAGCTATAGGCCATTTGGTTTACATCAGCAGCCGTACGATATATAAGTATATACATATATCTTAGAAATATTCATTGTGTCTCGCTTTTCCGACAGTAAAGAAAATTAGACAAGTTTTAGAATGTTTTTGAAATTGCTGTAATCAACATTAGGTAAGTAGGTACATTTATCTACATCTCGGTTTAAATAAATTCAAACAAATACAAATCCCACTTACCTATTTCTTTAGAATTCCTATATATTAGGTAGGTACCTATATTTGGGTAGGCTTCAGTAGGTACCTACTGTTATTCAAAATTAAAAAAAACGGGGTTCTCAGAATTAAGATTCTGAGAATACTTACCTACTAAGAAGATACAAAAACGATTATAATGTATGATATTATGTGCTGGCACTTGGCACCCGCGGCCGGCGTGGTGCCGATGCCGACGGCGGAAAGACATGTTTACAGTCAACAGTATTGCAACCCGACACCGCACAAAGAGCCGCCTCCGCGTTCTCTTGTAAAACAATCTTCACACTTTTTTACAGCCCATAAAAATAGTTAAAAGAGATTCTAGTTTTTGTTTTAATAGACAGTGAAATGTTGCCGAGTGTTGGATGACAGCTTTTGTTCTGTAATGAAGCGGGGACACTTTCAAACGACGTTAACATTTTTTATTGCGCCCGTTCTATTTCTGTTCGACGTGAATATTACAAATTGAGCGTGTCATTGTAAGAGGCAGCTGTTAAATGTCTATCCATCAACCAAAATTACTCTATTTTCATTTTACCTCGGACTATTTGAAAGAGTTTTTTCGCTGCATGCTAAATCTTGGTATTTTATTTGGTCAGATGGAGTGGTCAAGATCTTACAGGGTCGATATGAGACAAAAAACACATTTTGATCTTTTATAAATATGTAGGTATAAGGCATTTGTATATTTTTAACCAGAGTACCTCTGGTAGGAGTAGGTAACCTACCTACTTTCCTGAATGATCATACCTAATCAATCTAGGAGTCGACGGTGACTTCTTGATTTCCGTGATTGCTAATCAAGTTAGGCGATAACGAAGAAGTATCGAAGGTCGCCAAAAGCTAATACACTAAGTACCTATTAGCTTTTGGCGACCCCATAGCCGTACTGTAATAAAACTGTCAGGTAGGTACCTACCACCCTACCAGTGTGGTATGTACAAGTAGGTATGTAAAGTGAGTCTATGTAAATGTCCAAAACAGGATAAACTATAATAATATTAAGAACAACAAAAAAAAATAGAACCCAGCTAAGGTATTAGGTAGGTAAGTACCTACTATGTAGGGAATTACTTCTATAAGATTTTTTAAAATGTTTTTAAACATGACTTTTTTATCTAGAAATAATTAACCAATGATACCTACTTATTGTATAGATGGATTTCTCCGAACACTCACTTTGTTCAGTACAACTGCAGGGTGCCTTGATTACTCCCTACAATAAAAAATTAAAATAAAAATGATTATGATAGGTAGTCCCGCTTTTCGTATTCGCGGAGGAGGCGGCTAGAGGCAACGTCAAGGGGCCGTTCAATTATTACGTAAGCACCAAGGGGGGGTGGGGGGGTCTCTGTTTTGCTTATTTTGGATGACATGGGGGGTGGGGGGGTCTAGATGATGATTACGTCATCGTTAGTTATTTAAGTTTTTTCGGGGATTCCCGCAAATAATACATATGCGTAGGCACTCGCTTTGAGAACTGATTAGGGGAATTACCGCGCATTAGGGAAATTACCGTGCGCTATTCACTTGTCTAATAATTCACTCTCGTGCCGGCCGGCTGCAAGTGCGCATCTATCAGTATTGTTTTGTTTGGATTCTAAACGTATTGTAAGCATTGAAAGTTATCATTTGTGTTTATGTTGATGCAATTAGCCAAAGTTTAACGTTTTAATTATTTAAATTTAAATATCTTATTAGAATGTCATATCATATAGACAAATCCAAGTTATACCAAAAACTGTTCGAAAGTTTTAAAAAATCTCATACTGGGACGAAAGTGCAAAATGTACAAAAGTTAGTTAACGAAGTTTGGCGAAATTATAAATTACAAGCAAAGTCAGATAAGGAACTAGATATTATTGTATCTAAGAGAATTGAAGAAGAATTGCAAGCGGCGACTAAAAATAAATCCAATCTGCTTCATTTTTTTTCCAAGGTGAGTAAATATAAGTACAAAGTTTCTCTTTACGTTCTGTAACAATTAAAACGATTTATGAGTAAAAAATATGATGGCCTATCTCAAAGTAAAAAGGTAAATGATTGATATTTTATTTCTTAAGATCGACTCCGGCAATTGGTCACAAAATACACGGTGTTTTCAATATCTGTATGTGAAGGGTTTCTGTGGGGAAAAGCTTTCAATAATATTTAAACGCTGGTTTTATTAAATACGGTGAATTTATGTAGCTTAATAAGAGAATATCCAGCAGAACTCTTAGAAATTTTTCATTTTTAGGCAACGTCTTCTACCAGTAAACCTGCAGAAAAAACACAAATTATACAGCCATTTTCTAACATTGAAAAACAGAAAGAAGATAAAATTAAAACCGGCAATGAATCACAAGAGCAATGCGAAAATAATAATAATGCAGATAAACAAAGAGCAAAACCGTCTCAAGAAGCTTTGAAAAATAAGATTACTCTACTCGAAAAAAATCTGAACGCTTTGTATTCTGCCAGAGATACTATGCCAAATTGCGCTGAAGTTGATAAACAGATCATTAAGTTGCGCGAGGAACTAAAAACAGCAAAAAATACTTTAAACAGGAAGATTCAAAACGCAGTTGCCCAGAAGAAACACAGGGATGGTATGAAAAGAAAGTTAGAAGATATTTGTCAGGAAAATCGTGAAATAAAAAGAAGACTATCTCTGAGGGATTCAGTAGGACATCCTAAACTTGAAAGCGATCAACCATTACTATTGAAAACAATTGCGGATATAGCTTTATTTGGGAGTGCATGTGATGACAGGAGACGAACGGAATCTATTCGCAGCGTAAAAACTCTTGACGAACTCACACAAGAACTGCGTAAACCAGGATTTGACATTAGTCGCAGTGCGACATATCTTCGTTTGATTCCCAGAAAATTGAATTCTACAGAGGGACGAAGACATGTATCGACAGTCCCTGTTAGGCTCATTCGTGCTCAAACTGATCACCACAAGAGCCACTTAGATAGCAAGTTCGCTGAAACATCAATCCATTATTTAGAGAACATAGCATCCATACTTGGACCAGATCAAGTATTTTTCTTATCTCAAGATGACAAAGCTCGAGTCCCTATTGGCGTCACTGCGGCAAATAAGCAAGCACCTCTTTTAATGCATATGGAATATAGAATCAAATTACCTGACCACGATTGGGTAATCGCTGAGCGTCATAAATTAATACCATCTGTTTATGCTGGTATCAAAGTTACTTCCAATATGCTAGGACAACCGCAAGCCGTCGGATATTCTGGGCCAACATTCATCGCTATTCGAAGTGGAAAGCATAGTTCATCTACTGCTAATACTCATGCTCAGGATTTCGAGACGCTTCTCGAACTTGAAGAGTTTCGACCATTAGCAAAAACTGACCATGGACTAGTAAAACCAGTAGTAGGTAATTATGACGGTTGATGGAGGGCCAGATGAAAATCCGCGTTATCAAAAAGTCATAGGGTTTGCTATACAACATTTTAAACGACATGATCTCGATGCATTGTTTATAGCTACCAATGCTCCTGGAAGGAGTGCGTATAACAGAGTAGAGCGAAGAATGGCTCCTCTGAGTCGGGAACTGGCTGGTTTAATACTGCCTCATGACCATTTTGGGTCTCATTTGGATGAACGTGGCATTACAATTGATGAACAATTAGAAAGATATAATTTCGAATTTGCAGGAAATGTATTAGCTGAAGTATGGAGTTCAATGGAAATTGATGGCTATAATGTTACTGCAAAATATGTTGAGGCTGATGAACAAGATGTTCCTGAATTTCCAGACATTAAATGGTACTCAGAACATGTGCGTGAAAGCCAATACTTGCTTCAAATTGTAAAATGTAAAAATACAGAATGCTGTCGTCCAAGAAGTGGCCTATTCAGATTACTAGACAACAGGTTTCTTCCACCACCTGCAAAAGTAAAACAAACAGTTGATGACTTGGTTTTGGATGAAGGAGGACAATTTCTTGATCTTCCAGTCAATTTAGCTCTACGCTTGAGTACTACTCTCAAAGATTTTTTGCAAATGCCCTAAGATTATTTTTGTCCGACGGTAAAATTGAGGCTCTCAAGCCGAACATGCAAAACGTGTGGTCTTTATCATGCTTCCGTCAAATCATTAAATCGTCACATCGAGAAGATCCATAAAAAAGTAAACACGCCCACAGAGGGAAAAGTTAGACCTGTAAGAGTCGCTGCTTGTCGTGCTAATGAACTGATGTGCATTATTCAAAATTTAGAGCACCAAGATGTTGAATGGCTCGATGAGAGTGACGTAGACATTCCAAAATCGGATGAAAGTGAGCAGACTCACAACACTGAGCAGCAATCCAATGTCATCGATAACTTAGAATCATGGATTCAGGTTTCATGGACTGAAGACTGGTAATGTGTTCCGAAAATATTCTTTATGTTAGTTATGTTCTTTATTTCTGATTATATTTTTTTGTCATTTACTCTATGTGTATCGGTTAAACCTAATATTTTCATGAATTTTCCTATTTTAAAAATAACAATATAAAAAAATATTTATTACTAAAAATGTTTACGTAAGCATAGGGGCAGGGGGTAAGTGCTTTGCTTACTTTTGATGACAAGGGGGGCGGGGGGGTAAAAAATGGTAAGAAATCTGCTCACGTAATACTTGAACGGCCCCCAAGTAGATCTGCTTTCCGTTGAAACAGCGGGACTGTGAGGTTCACAGGCGAGAAAGCTTGTGCAGGAAAAGAACTAGGGTGTCGTATGAGGGAGAAAGGTAGTTATAAATCTTTGGTCAAGATGGATCACGACCTGGACATCGAGCGCCGGAAAGCGGCTAGCGTTTTGAGGAAGTTTGGTCAGAGTTTCGTGCCCGAGAGATATTTTGAGTAGATAAGTTTCGACTACTACCTTAATACCTACTACTATTATAATTACTTACCTATATTTTGTACTAGCTAAAATATTGAAAATACGTATATATAAAAAAACAATTTGTTTTTTTCGATCAAAAAACGTCGCGTAGGTAATAGTAAAATTATCTACAGAACGATCACGCCGATTGGTTGGTCGTTTAGCGCACACTTCCTTGTTCCTAAAAATATTTCACTCATTCACACCGTGTGTAGATTTCAAGAGTAGCTCTCCCGTTGTTATTCCTACCGGGGCGACGTTGACAGCGGCCAAGCAGGGCGCTCTCCTGCGCCACTCCATTGTGTTATCTTAGTAATGGACCCGACAGAGTGTTTCCTTTCCACTCACTGATATGTTAAATGCGAATTAGCTGGGTAAATATTTGTTTTACAATATTGAGAGCGAGTTGAAATTGTATTTTGAAAAGGTTCATTTTATTTTAAGTGAGGACTTTGTTTTGTAATGTAATACGAATTCTGAATAACCGAAGGCCTCTACAGCAGTTTGCGATCTAATACCTAGCAAAAAAAAATTTATAAAAATGTATAATTTTGAAGTGAATAGCCTAGATAGCTTAATGAAGATGTGGTTAAATTAAGTAGGTATATCTATCTAAATTGGTAGGTACCTAATCGTAGGTAGGTAGGTACCTACTTAAGTACCTATTATACCTAAATCTCATAAAGGCTGCTTCAGATTTTTTTTTAACTCACTTGCCCACGCTTTTGTTTTTTCTTATTTATCAAATTAGTGAAAATTACATTAATGTTAAGAATTTATTTAACTACATAATTTAAATTATGATAATAAGTTTTTTTAGTTTCTGCGGTAAACACCAAACAGTTAAACAGTGTTAATCTAGGTACCTACTAGAGAATAATACTTAGTAGTGTAGATAGTTAATATAAATGTTCTGAAGTAGGTATAGTTACTGGCGTAAACGTTGTGCGGCACCGGGTAGGCCCTGGTCATTTGCATGCAGCGAAGGCGCGCTCGATAAGCGCGCTTGCGGGCCGCCAGCGCAGCCGCCTCGCTGTCTCGTGCCTCCGCCCCGCCTGCACCTTGCTGTCTGCGAAGCGCTACCTACAGGCAGTACCAAACATATGTATTTTTTTTTATGTCTTCGTAGATATTTTAACCAACATACTTATAAATAAAATAAAAAAACTACTAATACTTATACCTACTTTTTTTGTAAAAACATAATATTTTCTTATAAGTAATACACACCCAGACACTGAACAAACAATTATTATCAAGTTCATAACACAAATGTTTGTCCTGAGTGGGAATCGATCCCCCACCCTATACCTACAGCACTTGAAGCAGATACCTACTCTACCAAATGAGATAACTGGACATTGGATTTCATCTCATCTCATAAAGCAGTTTCCGCACGATATTTTTTTCATGGAAAACTCAATGATCAGCGTGGTGGAAAGTCGCTAAATCATCCTTCGACAGTAGGGTATAGGTACCATCAGTTGGAAGTTATTGCCTGATGCAGTTGCAGGGTTAATATTTGTAAGATCAGTGGCTTTAGCATTATTATTAACTAATGGGTACTAGCGCAGCGTTTTTTTTACATATAGGTAGATATAGATATACCAACCTAGGCTTGCGTTTGACCGCCAACTTGCATGTGCGTTCTACGGTGGAACACGCGGTCTATTGGACTTAGTTAGACATTTTATATAGTGTGCAGCGAGGCGTCTATTATGTTTTGTTATTATTTATAATAAATCCTGTATCTACCTACTATAGGAAAAAAATAAATGATAGAACATTACATTATGTATGTTTTTATAAATACTCACTTACAATAGATATACATACCTACAGACATTTAAAACATATAACCACAGAACAAACAGCTATGATCGTCCTATAAATAAGTATGTGCTATGAGTGGAAATCGAACCTACGCCCTACAGCTCATAAAGCAGACCTACTACTGCATGATCTAACATGGCAATCTGCATAATGACGAGCAAACAATGATATTTGTGTGTGAATCTGACCCCAAACTAAGCAAATCTTGTACCTACTATGGAAGTCAGATAACTGATAGAATTCATAAATATTTTTTTGTAAATACATACGTACTTACTTATTATAATACTTACCTACAGTAAGTATACATCCAAACACAGAACAAACATTTGTTTAAAGGTACCATAAATATTTATCCTTGATGGGAATAGAACCCATACCCTACAGCTCTTGAATCAGACATAGGTAGGTACCTACTATACGTAGATACCAATGAGCCAACAGGGCTGTCATTGACTTGCTAGGTATTGACTCGCCTTAGACATAAGGCAAGTCTTTCTAAGTAGACTACTACCTATTTACTACGTCTTACTATGCAGCGCCATAGGGTATACAGCTACCAACATACCTGCGCAGCCATAACTCGTTGGCGCTCCAGCACCAGTAGACAGCCTGGGCAGCGACAGTCGCGCCACCGACAGAGCCTCTTATGCCCCTTCAGGCAGGATATCACACCGTGGTTGCGGCACCGCGCGCACTTAGGCGTCCGCAGTGCCTTCCGCCCTTCCTCACTACTCTCACTTGGCATCACGGAGTTCACAAGTGTCACACACGTAAACTACGCGCCAGTCGACGCACGCGACGACTCATGTTCACGCTGAAATATCGCTTCAGCGATTGCCAGCCGCGCCACTGTTTTCAAGTATAAAATATTCAGTGGAGCGGGTCGCCCCGCCCTATCTATCGCGCCATTGGCTGCCAGCTTTTGTAGGCGGACGGCACAATAACTAGCCTTGAGAAAAGTTTTAATTTTCTTAGTAAAATGATACATTTCATGTCCGAGATTTACAAGTTTCTATTATGTTATTTTTATTGTTTGTCTTTTGATATCTTCTAAGGACTATAAATCATGAGGGCGATTAAAAAATACTTTTAGTCGTCCAAAGTTTGCCAAGGAATTGTAATTTTTAAGAGGAACTATTTGACATAAGTATAAAAACACCAAGGAATCCTAATGCGTTAATCACGGAAATGGCACATTAACACATTCTTGTAGTCTTCTATAAGTACGGATAGGTACCTAGGTATCTACCTATAGGTACCTACTTATTGGCATTCATCTTAAGTTTTAACTGAATAAATAAATTTCACTTACCTTTAACCATAAGGCCTAAACCTAAACCCAAACTTAAGCCTTACCTACAGTTGACAGACGTAGGTAACTAAAATTCTTACTATTTTTTTTATTTTATTTACAGCCATTAAATGATTATGATACACTTAATAGATATGATAATAACTTAAAAATGTAATATTCTTAAGTTAAGAATTACTACCTAACTTAAAATTTATACCTAATTATTATTTACTTACCTAGTACTACTTAAATACAATTTTGTACCCTACCCCTACCAGTAACCGCTTCTATTCATCAACAGCTGATAAATAAATAATCTTCAAACGGCTAAAAAGATTTTACTTGAATTATAGTCAAAAACACTGGATCAAGTCACCTTTTAAACAATTTTTGTTTGCAAAAAACATGCAAAGCAAGACAAGGCCGCACGCGTGTTGGGCTCTGTTTTGACTCCTTGAAGAAGGCCACCGGATGTGGGTGAAGCTGTAGTCGGAGTATCCGACATAATTAAACATGAGTAACTTCGCATAAGTAAAACCACGTCAGTTAAAATGTATAAAAAATATAAAATCGACTCAACCATTTGGAAGCTACAATGCCACAGGTAGACACCAGTTGCGTAGCGTGCCTTAGGCCCTGTATCAAAATTAGTTGGGGGGCCCAAATTAAGGGTAAAGATATTTCACAAAAGAAACAAAATGCTTGCATTAAATTAAAATAAATATTTATTGATTATATGGACAGTTGATCGTATGCCAGTTTTTTTCCCGGGAAGCAAGAGATTAAGTGACATTGCGGATAATATTTTACTAATTTTTGCTTACACACGTTAGGGGCCGGCCCCTGTAGCCCGGGGGCCCCGTATCGTTGATACTGCTGATATGGCGGTAGCTACGCCCCTGGCAGACACATACATACCTACGTTCAATTTATAACATTATTCCTCAGTTTGCGTCAACGAACGGTTGAAAACAAAAGAAATACTTATCTGATTTGTTAGTGGTAACAAAATATTGAGTAGGTAGTTGATGATACCGATCCAATCGTGCTGGCCAATTGCCAATTACCTCTCAGGTTTCAGCAATGACCACCACACTGGTTCAAGTTACAACTATCTCATTATTGTTTTCTGGCGCTATTCCGTTACTATCTTATTATACCTACCATTATTTGTTATTTGTTTACAGCCTTTTCAAAAAATTATTAGAAATCAATACCTACCGTACCTACCTACTTGATGTAGGACGCTTCGCAATGAAGTGATGATATACCTACACGGAAAAAAAAGAGTCAAAGAGGTTTCTTTCGATCAAAACATTTGGTTTGCTTGAACATATTTCTTTCAGTCAAAGAAATTGTTTTAAAATACAATGATAGGATATTGAACTAAATTGGTAACTTTCTTGATTGAATATAGCAATATTACTTTAACCTGAACCAAAACGTCGTTGTTTCAACACAATAAATCTTACTTGCCCGAAACTAACCCGAATTTTTGTTTTAATACTTTAATTTAGTTGTTACAAAAATGTATGGTATGGGATCAACTAATTTGATGATCTTATATGAAATAGAAGAAAAAGCTAAAGGAAAGTAATAAAATGTTACCTTAATGTTACATTTGATTAAACAAAAAATACATTTGTCTTGGTTCAAATACACAATGTTATTGTCATGAAGTTCTCGTTACTATTTTAAAGAGTGCTGATGCTCCAATACAATAAATTTAGTTTGTCTGAAAATATCCTTAATAATTCATCTTCAGTGAAAGCAGATAATTAGATTAAGCCGAAGTACTGACCATGTTAATGCAATGTTATATTTCTTTAAAACAAGGATAACTGTTAGCTTGGTTCGAACACACAATGTTATTGCCCTAAAACGCTCGTTGTTTTCGTTACAACTTTTTTTCTTTTCTACCTAAGCAATTTATTTTGAAATAGTAATGCTGATATATTAAAGTAAAATAATGATTATCTTACTTTATTCGTAATTATTAATTTAGCCTGAAGTAAATTTCGTTGCTTCAATGTAACATTTTACAAATCGAAAATATTTAATGGTTTGTTCTAAATGCTTAGATTTTCTTGCTTAAGGAACATAAATAGCATCAGATCAATTAGATTTTATGTTAAATCAAAAATTTCTTAGTCTTGCGTTTAAAATAATTAATTAAATTAATCGAAATCGATATAATTTTAGTAAAATGTAATATTTCTTTAATATAAGAAAACCTTTCTTGCGTCAAAAGCACGGTGGTGCTCTTTTGAAACTATTGCCTTCAGTCGTTTTATTTTATTCAGTAGTCGACTGGTCGTTGTTTCGTTGTGATTGTGAACACTGAACTGTGAAATTGTGAATTTTCGAACTCTAAGCGTAGACTTTAATAGTGTAAGTTGCCAAGGAATCTAAGTATATGGTACACTTATATCTAAGCCATGGAAGCTGCTGATCTAAGCGAAGAAACGCAAAATCTTGTAGTTCTATTGATATCATGGCAGATACCCGAAGATGTAATTCAAGCATTTTGTAGTAAGTAACCTTCCTTATAAACCAATTATTTACTATTGTGCTATACTTAACTTTTTATTTACCTTACTTTTGAACTGTTTTCTGTGTGTATTGGTGAATTTTACAGTTAATTAGTCTTTGTATTTACCTATAATTTGAAATATATATTTGTTACAGGCGTCACACTTATGATGGTTACAATGTGCTTACTGGGAAAATCATAACTCTTTTTCCACATGAAACAGCTGAAACATATTTTACCAGGCCGTAAAAAAAGTAGCTCTGGAACTGGAAAATCCATTGCAGCAAGAGGTAACCTGGTCGATAAAGTCAGAAACTTCCTGTTTCAAAGCCCCGTGAGAAAGAAGGGCTGAGTAAGAAAATGCAGTTACAAAAAAAAGTGGCTTCCTACTGAGTAAGTGCCTAGTTGTACTTTTTCTTTTCTTTTTCATGTCCAAAATTTTTCATGTAAGAACATTTCATCTCTAAATAGGATAAAAGGAAGTAGCTATTTGCTGTCTGTATTATAAATAATTTTTTGAAAAAAATTGAGTTGTCACTAGCATTATATCCATATAATTATGTATTTATGACCTAGGTACAATGTTTGTTTATTTCAGGTATTCATGAAGATGACATTCAATGGCTGAGTCAATACAGAACCATGGTCAGAAGTAAAATCAAGATGGCACAAAACTTCACAGACAAGACAAAAGCTTAACCATAAGACCAGCCGGAACTTTTAATCGCAGTGGAAAGTGTTGCAATTACCATGTGGAGCGGAATTGGTGAGTAGAATAACAAACCATCAATAGAAAAGAAAGTAACAGATGTTCATAACTCTTAAGTGACTTTTCAAACACAGTGATGGAGTTATTCTCTAAAATTATACTAGGCATACATTGTCAGACAGTTCCTCCTCGCAGTCCTCACCACAGTTTGTACAATTACCTATTCTGTTCCACAGGCAGCTTGTGCCAGTGACACACAAGTTTTTAAGTACAATATATTTTATATTATTTACTGATATCAATTACACTTTGTTGTTAATTCTTTTTAAAATTGTTATCAAAAAAATGAGAGAATAATAATAGTTACAATAATCAGCTTTCTTCTTTCTTTCAGAATCCTGGTGACATAAATTATTGAAAAAGCTGCGAAAAGAAAATTGCAGGTTCAACCATACATAATCTTGCTTGGAAGTTTGCAAAATATAAATATATATGTATATAATATATTCAACGCTCAATTAATTGCTCTTTTTTTCTAATCACTCCCAAGAGACATCAAAAAGGAAACTAACAATATGATAGTGTAATTGTGATACAAATCTCAATCTAGTTAGAAGCGTTTTCATATACAATGCTTCTTGATTTTCACTTTTGTTTTGTTATGTTTCAGGAATGGTTAGTCTTCTTGACTCAGTTGGTTGAATTTATTGGAGCTCAATCCTTTAAAATGTCCATTATGTTAACCGCTTTTTGACAGCTCATACAAAGTGGACGACATAACTTTGTACAGCGTCTAGCAAAATAAATCTCACACAAATTAATACGTTAACGAACTCGAACTCGAACGTGAATTCGAACTCGAAAGTGATCTCGAACGTGAACTCGAACGTGAATTCGAACTCGAACTCGAAAGTGAACTCGAACACGAACTCGAACGTGAATTCGAACTCGAACTCGAAAGTGAACTCGAACTCGAACTCGAACGTGAATTCGAACTCGAACGTGAATTCGAATTCGAACTCGAACGTGTATTCGAACACAAACTCGAACGTGAATTCGAACTCGAACGTGAACTCGAACTCGAACTCGAACTCGAACGGGAATTCGAACTCGAACGTGAATTCGAACTCGAACGTGAATTCGAACTCGAACGTGAACTCGAACTCAAACTCGAACGTGAACTCGAACTCGAATGTGAATTCAAACTCGAACTCGAACGTGAATTTGAACTCGAACTCGAACGTGAACACGAACTCGAACTCGAACGTGAATTCGAACTCGAACTCGAACGTGAATTCGAACTCGAACTCGAACGTAAATTCGAATTCGAACTCGAACGTGAATTCAAACTCGAACGTGAACGTGAATTCGAACTCGAAAGTGAACTCGAACTCGAACGTGAATTCGAACTCGAACTCGAACGTGAATTCGAACTCGAACGTGAATTCGAACTCGAACGTGAATTCGAATTCGAACTCGAACGTGAATTCGAACTCGAACTCGAACGTGAATTCAAACTCGAACGTGAATTCGAACTCGAACTCGAAAGTGAACTCGAACTCGAACGTGAATTCGAACTCGAACGTGAATTCGAACACGAACTCGAACGTGAACTCGAACTCGAACTCGAATGTGAATTCAAACTCGAACTCGAACGTGAATTTGAACTCGAACTCGAACGTGAACACGAATTCGAACTCGAACGTGAATTCGAACTCGAACTCGAACGTGAATTCGAATTCGAATTCGAACTCATACGTGAATTCAAACTCGAACGTGAACGTGAATTCGAACTCGAACGGGAATTCGAACTCGAACGTGAATTCATACTCGAACGTGAATTCGAACTCGAACTCGAAAGTGAACTCGAACTCGAACTCGAACGTGAATTTGAACTCGAAAGTGAACTCGAACTCGAACTCGAACGTGAATTCAAACTCGAACTCGAACGTGAACTCGAACTCGAACGGAAATTCGAACTCGAACTCGAACTCGAACGGGAATTCGAACTCGAACTCGAACGGGAATTCGAACTCGAACTTGAACGTGAATTCGAATTCGAACTCGAACGTGAATTCGAATTCGAACTCGAACGTGTATTCGAACACGAACTCGAACGTGAATTCGAACTCGAACGTGAACTCGAACTCGAACTCGAACGGGAATTTGAACTCGAACGTGAATTCATACTCGAACGTGAATTCGAACTCGAACTCGAAAGTGAACTCGAACTCGAACTCGAACGTGAATTTGAACTCGAAAGTGAACTCGAACTCGAACTCGAACGTGAATTTGAACTCGAAAGTGAACTCGAACTCGAACTCGAACGTGAATTCAAACTCGAACTCGAACGTGAACTCGAACTCGAACGGGAATTCGAACTCGAACTCGAACTCGAACGTGAATTCAAACTCGAACTCGAACGTGAACTCGAACTCGAACAGGAATTCGAACTCGAACTCGAACTCGAACGGGAATTCGAACTCGAACGTGAATTCGAATTCGAACGTGAATTCGAACTCGAACTCGAAAGTGAACTCGCACTCGATCTCGAACGTGAATTCGAACACGAACTTAAACGTGAATTCGAACTCGAACGTGAACTCGAATTCGAACGTGAACTCGAACTCGAACTCGAACGCGAACTCGAACTCGAACTCGAACGTAAACTCGAACTCGAACGTAAACTCGAACTCGAACGTGAACTCGAACTCGAACTCGAGCGATTTTTTTGTTAGATTATCACCAGCTATACTATTCTTCATACCGCAGCACAATAATATTTATACACTACACGAAAAAAAAAGAGTCAAAGAGGTTTCTTTCGATCAACACATTTAGTTTGCTTGAACATATTTCTTTCAGTCAAAGAAATTGTTTTAAAATACAATGATAGGATATTGAACTAAATTGGTAACTTTCTTGATTGAATATAGCAATATTACTTTAACCTGAACCAAAACATCGTTGTTTCACCACAATAAATCTTACTTGCCCGAAACTAACCCGAATTTTTGTTTTAATACTTTAATTTAGTTGTTACAAAAATGTATGGTATCGGATCAACTAATTTGATGATCTTATATGAAATAGAAGAAAAAGCTAAAGGAAAGTAATAAAATGTTACCTTACGTTTGATTAAACTAAAAATATACGAATATACGAACCAGATATTAGTTCAAGTCAAAACTATATTAATTTGTTACGATACTCTAAATTTTTCACTCAAAATTACGATTTTTTCTGCTCGAACATAGTAAGTTTTATCTGGAAACACTCAACTTAGTTTAAAACATTTATTTACTTGAAATAAGATTTTATTTTCTATCTGGAAAAATATAGTAGTTTAATGTCAAACGCGCACAGCTTTCTTAGAACATCAAGTAATTTGAACCAAGACAGTTATTGTTTTATTTAAACAAAAAAATAGTTTGTTTGCTATCGAAACCTGTACCTACATTACTTTAAATACGCCAAAGTTAAGAACAAGATTATGTTAATTTTGGTTGTAAGAAACCATCGTCTTGGTACTGTTTTGGAAAACCGTTCGCTGGAACGAAGACTATCATTATCTTAATTCAAGATTATAGTATATTCAACAAATTTACAGTATTATTTTAGTCGAACGCAGTTTAAATTCGTCTAAACGAAAATCCTTCTGGAATTTAAAGAAATATAGGTATAGTCTTAGACCAAACCATTTTACTGCATGGTGCGTACACGGATATTTGCTTGGATCAAAGTATTCTTTTTATCCGTGTACGAGCAGTGACTACCGTAAAAGACAAGGATCGGACTAAGTTTGAACGTGCATAATATTCCGGATCAGCCGTTTTTTAAAAACTGTAGGTACCTACCACTGCTGAGCGCGGGAGTTTTTGTGACAGGGGTAGGTTCATCACGGCCAAGTGCGGGTTAGTCGACTTTACACATCTTCGAAATTTTTTTAAGGACTCTTGGACATGTAGTTTAATGTAGGGTCTTAAATTATTTTCCTTCGCTGTTTGAGTCAGCGGCAATAGATGCACATGATATGAGGTGCGTGCCGAAACCTCTAGTAGCGATGATATAGCTCAGAAGTTAACGCGGTCTGTATACACGCCGAAGGGCGTGGGTTCGAAACTCACAATGAGCTTGAGCTGCCGGTGAAGGAAAACATTATGAGGAGACCACAGCATAGTGGTAGGGTAGGTACTTTCTAGTAGGTAGGTACTCAGCTGGCAAGCTAGCAACCTCAAGTTGAAAAGCACCCAACAGTTGTTCCGACAGCTCCACTTGAGATTTTTTTAGACCAGTTCTATTCCAGGCTAGGTGTGTTTACTATCTTCGACCACATCTTTACTTTATACTTTATTGAGCTGTGGACAAACACGTAGCCTGTACACCATATAAAAAAACCTTCAGATTGGAACCAGACAGTCTTTCAGCTCGACTGCCGAAAAAGTATATCTTATCATCAATAGAAGTAAATTTGAATCAACATTTATCTAATATTGACCTTTACAAGCAGGTCTATGAAATAGAATGTAAAATTATCTTTAATAGGTATGTTCTATTGTTTTATTGATAGTAGGTATGTCTGCTTCATGAGCTGAAAATCAAATTTGATTAGACCGGGATGGGAATGGCAGTGAAGTTGAGCATTGATGCGTATTAAAAAGGGTCTTTCCTAAGTCGCACCCGCAAGTTTTATAGGTAGGTACACCCTACCATCCTTGCAACGCGATGGACCCAGCAAATGCACGACGATACCATTCAATGCTAAGAAATTCTCTTATAACTGCACCAGATTGAGCAAATATATCTTGAATAGTATTATTGTTTCGCACTAATTAGAGCTATTATAACACAAGGGCTGTTTGATCGCTCATACACGAGCCGCGCGGCGTAACGGCGGGAGTCGGGCTCGGGTATCGAATTACCTTCATTTGACGCATGACTACATTTGATTGTGCAATATGCACTGTCGACGACCCGATATATCGCCTTATAATGATTTAATTAAAACCTATCTGTTCATCTTCCAGGATTGCGTAGAGGCGTAGTGCTACGCCGAAAGAAAAGAAAGAAAACGTTTATTTTAACACACACATCAGTACAACAACAACACACTACAAATAAATGATTAAAAAAAGACGACAAAAAATGGCAACATGTATTTGCACAAACAAATATCCTTTCACCCCAAACGCATATACCGTCTCCGTTCCGTCGTGCGTAAAATTTGAATTTAATTTGACTGGCTACTTAATGGAGTTTTTCGACGATCCTGTTCCCATTATAGGTAAATAAATTAAAATAAAATGAGCTGTACTTAGTTAAACGCATTTTCAATTAACATCAGGTGACATAGCGATTAAACGCATGGCTATTATTCATCATAAAAAAAAACACAGGCTGTCAAAATAATAAATGTGATTTACCATTTCTATGGGCCAATTGATTTATTTTTCACTAGCTGCGCCCCGCGGTGTTATCCGCTGTTCCACACACATTCCACACTAAATTTTTTCGGGGTTAAAGTAGTCGCAGGGTGTCAGCTGCCTCCATACCAAATTTCATCAAAATTGGTGCGGCCGTTTGAGAAACATACAAGCACGCTCACAAATCTTCCGCTTTTATAATAAATTTTAGTGTGATGATGTTACGACCGCAATGTGAATCACAATGAAAGTTGTTCAATGTTTATACTTTATGTTGGTAAACTTCTTCAATTCTAGCTATTCACGTTCTTTTATGTGCTAGGTACCTACCTACAATATATTTTTTAAATGTAATTTGCAATTCGGTATGTAAAGTTTTTTTTTTTTGTATTTATTTTATATTTTTTACTGATAGTAAACTTTATTTTAAGAAACTAATTTGAATATTTTGGCTTTCTATGCGGTAGTTTAATTCTAATACGTTTTCAAACTTTTTATAGTTATGACGTCATGAGGTCGGCTGAAGATGTAAAACATGCATTAGCCATGTAAAAAAAAAGATAAGTATGGAGGTTACAAGTAACGGCAACCGTTGACTTGACATTGACAGATTTTGTTGAGGTTTGCCATTGTTTTTTTAGGCACTCAAAGAATCTTTATACAGCCGACGACATGACATCATTAGAGGTAAATTGAAAGTCAAGTTTATTTTATGTTTTTTATTAAAATAAACCCCGTCTCATAGTTTAAAGAGTTTTAAACGTGAAAATCATGTACAGGAATGTAATATTTCGAAATGGTTTTGGAATCAGCAAAGTATTTTTTTTCTTTACATACCGAATTCTCCAGAAAAAGTATTTTGTCTATCTTCGTGATATACGCTGCCTTCACGCCAAATTTCGCCAAACAGACTGACAAGTGAGTAACTTTTACATTTATAATCCCTATAAAGGAGAAGTAGGAATTCATGAATAAAATAAAACTGATTTAATATTGATCTTGTATTTTTAATGATATTTATAAAATTACTTCAAAAAATCATTACACGAGATAGACGTCATAATACATAAGAAGATTTCGTTACGTCTATGTAGCTACGAAGACAATAATAAATGCATATACAGTTCATATTATGTGAACTGTATAGATAGGTAATATGTGACATGTCATCATCATCATCCTCATCATCATTTCAGCCGTAGGACGTCCACTGCTGGACATATGCCTCCCCCATTGACTTCCATAAAGACGCGCGTTCCTGCAGTCTTTACTAGATCGTCTGTCCACCTTGTGGGTGGACGTCCTACGCTGCGCTGTACCTACTGTATGTGACATGTACTGACTTAGTATTGCTATAGTACCTATTATTAATAATCTGAACATAATCCTAAACAAAAAACCCATACAAACATGGCTAGGTTGCTACAGAACCCTGAAAATGAAATACGGATACAACAAATATAATGTTACTACATCTAATACTGAAAAGCATTTTTATTTCAAATGACTTTTTTCAAAGCTTTCAGTGATCAGTCCTTTAGCAAGTTCTGAGAACTTGTCATTCCTCGTGCGGGAACGTGACAAAGCTACAATAAGAATACGTCCGTCTCGTTTCCGCGAGAAGTTTTTTTTATCTCGGCTAACGTTTTAGGTACAGTGCAATTACTTAAAATTCACTTGAGTTTGGTACCATAGTTTTAATCCTAAATTGACCATAATTCAATAATACGGGTTGAGAAATCTAATACCTAAAGCATATTTTTTCTTATTAAATTATACATATTATTCTACACAAACAAATAGGCATGTAATTACTTACTCTAGTGAGTCGTTACTTATAAATAAACATAGAAATCTTCAAAAATTGTATGTTTCATAAAAGATAAAACATAAAATTGATGTAGATTTGAAAAGCAGGATTTTTCTAAAGGTTGACGACTAAATTTTTCACCACACCTCTGATATTTATTGTGACGGTGTGTTCGAAGATGGTACTACCCTAACACACCTAGCCTGAAATGGAACTGGCTCTCAGGTGCGGTTGCCGGAACGCTCCGTTAGGTGCCTGGCGGCAGATTTTCATCTTGGGGGTGGTAGCTAGCCACCCGAGTACCTACTATAAACTACCCTACGCTACTACGTTATGAATATGAATAACACATGATGCTACGTGATGAAGTGAAATCCAGGCCCCGTTTGATGTACACTTTTAACTTAGCAGCGATGATAGCTCAGTGGTTAGTGCTCGCACGCACGAGCACGCTCTTCGGCGTGTGAACCGACAGCTCTAACCACTGAGCTATCATCGCTGCTAAGTTTTTTTTTGCATGGTGGTAGGGTACTTTAGTACTCGGCTGGCTAGCTACCACCATCAAGTTGAAAATCTGCCGCCAAGCATCTAACGGTGTGTTCCGGCAGCCTCACTTGAGAGCCAGTTGCATTCCAGGCTAGGTGTGCTTTACCATCTTCGGCCACACCTTCACTTGACATCAGGTGAGCTGTGGTCAAACACCTAGCCTGTCAACCATTAAAAAAAAAAAAAAAAGTTAAAAGTGTACATCAAACGGGGCCTGGATTTCACTTCATCACGTAGCATCATGTGTTATTCATATTTATTAATTATATTATCGTTTATTACATAGCAAATATTGTATGAGACACAAGTTTCTCTTGTAAAAAACATTTCTCAAGCCATTCCTCGGAAACGACCGGTGTTTTTCTATCATGTAAACGCGCCTTTATTTTTTGCACGTGTATCTTATTCATCGTTTTAGGTACAACGGCATGAGTAATATATACGTCGTCCATATTACACAGCTTGGCGCCGAGCATCCGCGAGCGGAGAGCGAGCACGCTGCGATCGCCGGCGGCTACGTATATGTTACAGGGTCGCAGGAAGGAGAAGGGATTACTATCACCAAATAGATCCCGATCTAAGTCCATCATTTCATGTGGGGTAAGGTACACTTCGGGCTCCTAGGGAGGAAAAACAATGCTTTATAATACCCTGCTTAACAATGTTTTATTAAAACCTATTTAAAGTTAGTTTGCTAGTTACCAGCGAAGGTAACAAAATAAAAAGCGGAGTTTTGGCAAGAACGCAGAATAATCCTGTCGCTGCATGGTATTATTTTCCAAGTGTTTATATTAAACACCTCATTATGTAAATAAAATAATGAGGTGAAACATGTATTTTCATGGTGTTCTTCATCAAAACTCCATAGGAGCATCTAGCAGGGTCAGCATTATTTCACTACAGTTCGGATTGTACTTAACCGTGACTTTGACTATAAATAACTATGAATAATTTAAAGAGACACTTGAAAATTTGAAATACTTGTCACTGGCAGAATGCACAAAGTGCGATGCCAAAAGTGATGAAAAAAAATCAAATAAAGTGAGAACTTACATTAGCCAGCTTACACAAGCACAGCCATAGAGTTTCCTCTGTAGCGAATGTCGTATAGCTGTCACCGTATGCGTCGTAATCCCTCGCGCACGCTACCCTCGTGTCTTTTTGCATAGCCATCAGGTTGAGAGGGGTGAGTGTGTGCGGTGTAGAGCTGGAGGGTAGGGCGCGAAGCCAAGCAGCGGGCGCGACGTCGACCTCGCCCGAATCGATGATGTTCTGCGCGCGGTATGTGACTTTCCCCACAATGTGCAGCCACGTGTCCTGGCCTGAGACGTGGAAAATGACAGTACATAATATATATTGGGGCTCTCAAGTTAGGCTACCAGAACACACCGTGAAGTGCTTGGCAACACATTTTATAAGTTCGACAGCTAGTCAACCCCGAATTCTAGAAAGTAACTTATCACCCAATCTATTTAAGGTTTCCTTGTGATGCCATCTTTTACCAGTAGCTCAATGTTAGGCTTTCTACCCAATAACTGCGGCGTGCTATCCAAACGCGCTTCATAATGAACTAATGAGCTGTCAACGCAACAATTTATAAATAATATGAATCAAAGTTAAATAAAGGATTCAACTTTTCCAACACGTAAAATTATAATAAAGGTTATCAGTTTATAAATAATCTTACCTGGATTAGCAACAACTTTTCCCCCGTGAGACTCCACAATTCTGATCATTTCTTCTCTCGTAAAATCCTCGTCATCGGATATGATGCAAATCTTCCTCCCCAACAGAGCGTGGGAAGTGACTTCCACATCCCCAACTGTGATCTTCTTCAGCTCGTCTGGGACTTGTGGAAGGTTAGCTGTTCTCTTTTTTCCGATTTTAGTGTCTCCGCCACCAATAAGCTCCTCACCCACCCTCTTAGTCCCGAGCTTTACGACTGGGCCTGCACTCTGGTAACATACGCCCAAACAGATGATCGTAAAATTGAAGGTAGAGCGCTGTTCCGCATAGAAATGGTATTAATTCTGTCAACAATTACTGGAGACGGGGAGTTAGATATTACTATAAGCAATTTTACCTACCCACGACCCGCTGAATTTTTTCGCTATTGACAGCCCCTTGAGAACGCCAGCGCGCGCGTAGTGTTTTTACAAGTCATATTGATTTATGATATAACAAGCTGCGCCCCGAGATGTTACTCGCTGTTCCCACATGAACACGATATTTTTTCGGAGTAAAAAGTAGCTCATCCAGGGTATCAGTTACCAACATAACAAATTTCATCAAAATTCGTCAAGCTGTTTGAGCGTGAAGAAGTAACAAACATATAAAGTATACACACTCAAATTTTTTTTTGTGATAAAACAAAATTAGTGTGATAAACTATTCAGGGGTTACTTTGCGGAAGTTCATTTAAAGGTATTCCGGAGTTATGTCTTTAGTGTACCTACATCCGCTTATAAGTCGTTTTGGTTTCAACAATGACGAGGATTTAATGTCACTTGAAACTATTCTTAATATTTACACGAAATAAAGTTAAGGTGGATTTTCATACAAAGAAATTTTTGCCATTTATGGACAAATGGAGCATAATTTTACAGCGAAATCACAGCTATTGGCATTTATTTTGGTCTTTATTTGCGGTAAATTACAATTACTTGATTAAAACAGTAGAGTATTCGCATAGTTTACTGTTTTATTCGAAAATCATAAATTCATAAATAATTCAGAAATTTGATTTTCTGCTAATAATCTACTGTTTTATTCAAGCAATTGTGATTTACCGCATATAAGGACCAAAATAAATGCCAGTAGCTGTGATTCGCTGTAAAATTATGCTCCATTTGTCCATAAATGGCAAAAATTTCTTTGTATGAAAATCCAACCACCTTAAAATCATAAACTAAAATTCAAACAAAATACATTGTTTCGCTTGAGTTTACATTAGCATTTCTCTTTTGTGGACAAACCAATTAGAACATATTTAATTAAGGCAGCATGATGATGAAGAGATATTATTTAGTTTAGTTTAAAAAGTAAAGTCATAAAATATTGATTGCTTTAGGCGTTACTTTGCGGAAGTACTTTTCAGGAAACATAGACTGCGTTATAGGGTTCCACATCCTCGCTGTGCAAGTAAAAATGTGGAGTCGAAGCGCTTAATGCAAGGGGAATATCCACAAAAGACGGTGGCACTTTGGTCGCGTTTGTCTAGGCATCTGATAGTAAAAACTTTAGCTAGTTTATAGCTAATATCTTTGGATTACGACGATGATAGCGAGAGGGGCGTAAAAAAACGTTTGCCTTAAGGCGCTGGTATATTTTAATCTGCCCCTGAAAGATACGTATAGTGCATAACTGACCTCAAAAAGCTTGTTGAACTCCTGTAAGGTCATGGTGTCGTTGACGGGTTTGTCATCTCGCACGCGCTTGACACGCGGGAAACGCAGCGTGTACGGAGTACCGAAGTGAGAGCTGCGGATCAACTCTGTCGCGCGTACCTGACACAAAAAAAAAAGTCTTCAAAAACAAGGATAGTCCTCAATTACACAAATACAATTACAAAAATCAGAATCAGAATATGCTTTATTGTATCCCTGTGTACAAAGATGTTACAAAAAATATAGGTATCAACAGCGATATCCATCACGGACATACAATAATATATAACAATATTTTAATTATATTTAAGATGCTACATACAATAAATATTTTATGAACTAATTATCTGAATATTATACAGTCTTAAATCAGATGGTACAAATGGAAATAACCAATAAAATTTCAAACTTTAAAGTTATCATCAAAATATTCTTTTAGATCATAAAATATTTTAGAAATTAGTCTTTCAAGTTGCGTTTGAATTTGAAACCACTTAACTGAAACACTTAAATGTATTATTATTCAAACTAGCGACACACCCCGGCTTCGCACGGGTGCAATGTAGATACTAATGTGGTGCATATGCATGTATTATACATATAAACCTTCCTCTTGAATCTCTCTATCTATTAAAAAAACGGCATCAAAATTCGTTGCGTAGTTTTAAAGGTCTAAGCATACATACATTATGTAATCATCAATAGAAAGGGTTCATTTGCAATCAAAAATAAGGCGGAAATAGTCGGTATTTTTTATCAAAATTGGACTATAAAATTCAAAGGGGCCAGTGGCCATGACCAAAGACCATTCCTTTTATGTATGTATGTTTGGTGTATAATAAAGTAGTATTTTGTTCTATGGGCCATGCACATGCACAACCGAGCGTTTGCCCCTGTAGTCTTTAGTAGGTAGGTAAGTATATCATTTCTGTGTAGGTAAGTTTTAGGCATATATGTTGATCGCTTACATCTAAAACAAATGCTTTATTCATGTGTTGTGTTATTTAGTTTTACATATGTATAAACTATTCTGTTGAACTATACACATAGAAAAAAAAATTTGATAAATTTGTTGGTGTGTAGTTTGTTTTGAAATTATAAAAGTGAAAGTTTATCTGTTTACATTAAAGAAAAAGTTTGCACTATGGAAACCAGTTAACAAAGCCAAAAAAAAGATGTTCTAATAGAAATACACATAACGATTGATTCATACTGACCTCCAACACTACGGAATGTTGTGGAAGGATCCAGAAGTCAGGCTTGATTTTGTTGAAAACGAGCGATGGTGGCGGCGGCTGGAAGCCCCCTAGCTTCCATTGCTGACTCAGTAGCGTACAGACTGACTCGCGCTGGTCGTACGTTAGACCAGTCGCAACTCTACCCACGCATATCCAACGGTGCGGTGTTTCACCTAAGGACGATGAGATTTTTATTGATATAGATTGAGATTAGTAGCGATGATAGCTCAGTGGTAAGCGCGGTAGGTTCGCATGCCGAAGGGCGTGGGTTCAACCCCCAACAATGAGCTTAAGCTACCGGTGAAGGTAAACATCATGAGGAAACCATAGCATGGTGGTAGAGTACTTTCTAGTACTCGGCTGGCTAGCAACCACCCTCAAGTTGAAAATCTGCCGCCAAGCATCTAACGGTGTGTTCCGGCAGCCTCACTTGAGAGCCAGTTCTTATTCCAGGCTAGGTGTGCTTTACCATCTTCGACCACACCTTCACTTAACATCAGATGAGCTTTGGTCAAACATCTAACCTGTTATACTTAAAAAAAAACTACTTACTTTACTAACAAATTAGTTTGAGTGCTCGTATATTTATTTAGTTTATTTCCGCTTAACAGTAGTTTCGTTTACAACAGTGATGAGGATTAAATTAAGCGCTTAGCTCAAAATTTTGAAAACTGTATATTTATACATATACCAAAAATTTGAACAAAAGAAAATTTACTCAGAGCAACTCTTTTTACGAATAGGTGTGCGATTTTGGCGTGGAATGTTTTCCGTGTTTTGGCGCGTTAGACAGACAAAGTCAATTAAATTGCCGTAGTTGTCACGCGAAATTTCCAGCTTTTTGCAACTTCTCCCTAACTCCCAAGATTACATCTCACCTGGCATCGAATCAGCGACTGCGACAAGGAAACTCTTTGCTAGTCCGTGCTTCTTGTTCTCAGCTGCGTCGACGCCAATTATAACCAGATCTAAATCATCCATCACGCCATCGGTGTACTGTGACAAAACGAGATAAAATAAAAATCGTCAAAAATTAAAAATATATACTTGGAAATTCAAAAAATTCAAAACTATGAATGTTCGAGTACCTACATTTTTTGTTTTTTACAATTATAGAGATCCGCTAAATCTACATTTAATTTCATCTAATACTAGCGACACGCCCCGGTTTCACACGAGTGCAATATATATGTAGATATTAATGTGGTGCATATCCATGTATAATACACCACATTAGTATCTAAATTGCACCCGTGCGAAGCCAGGGCAGGTCGCTAGTTTAAATACATTTTTTTTTTATTAATTGAGAACCTTTCTCCTTTTTATTACTAAATGTTGAATGTAGTGTGTAATGCTCACCTTCTTGGTATGGAATAATTTCATCATAATCAGCCCATAGAAGTCCACTGCAGGACATAGGCCTCTCCCAAGACACGCCACTCAGCCCGATCTTCGGCTTTTCGCTTCCATCCACCGCCAGCTGTCCTACGTATATCGAATATGGATAATGGATAATCGATGGAATAATTTACCTCAGGTTTAATTTTGTACCAGCCAGCGTTGCGCTTGTTTGGTAAGTAATAGGAATCGGTGTCTTTAACAACTATTCCTTCGTCTTGGTTGTCTATCGCCTTGTTGAGAGCGTTGAGTATGTCTGACCTGTAAGAAAACCGTAAATGAAATCACACTAACATTATAAAGGCGAAAGTTTGTGAGTGTGTCTGTATGTTTGTTACTTCTTCACGGTTGGACCCACTTTGATGAAATTTGGTATGAGCTGACACCCTTTTTTTCCCCCAGGGAAATCCTTGATGGATATCACCGGCTTCGGCACGGTGGTCATGTGGGACTCTCCGCCATTGTGGCGGCCTACCCACTAAAAACCCTGGGGTGTTTCTGCCTGGCGCCCGTGTGTCGGGGCTACGGGAACGCTTTCGCACTCATCCGCGGCCTCGACGGCGCTGGTCCCCTGGGATCCTTCCATGTTAGCCACGCCCAAAGCCCCTGTTATGGAGGTTGGAGGAGGGCGTGGATTCTCCTCCGACGCCCGGATCTCCGGCGGCGCATTGGAAGATCTGTTGTGATCTCCCGTTCGCGCTCCGCCGTTTCCTTCTGGAACATCACTTGTTCACAGAAGGAAACTGCCGCCTCCCACGATCTCTCGCTCGCATCCGAGCATTGCGCGTATCAACGCTGGAAGCGAGAGATCGCTCCCCACCACTGCGACGAGGTCACGGCGCTCACTTGCCCATGCCGGGCACTCCTCCAAAGTATGCTGCGCCGTATCCTCGTCGCATGAGCTGACACCCTGGATTAACACATAGGCTACTTTTTATCCCGAAAAATTCAGTGTTCACGTGGAAACAGCGCGCAGCTTCGACTCTTCGAGCGCTTGGCCGAGATTGAGTGAACACGTCCTGAGGATGCCTCGTATAGAGGCAAAACACGTGTCGGCAAGTTGTTACTGCAGCGAGAAGGGGATATAGGACTCGAGTTATTTTAATTAGTTTTGTGTTTTATGTAAAATTTTAGAAATAAAGTTATGTATCGGATAAGTTTTTTATCATCAAAATAGTTGAATTTATATCGTTATCACTGTTGTAAACGAAACGACTGTTAAGCTGAAATAAAAATAATTTTTTTTTTATGTAAAAGTAATGAGACGATCAAGGCGCTCTCCTGATGTTAAGAGATAACGCCTGTCCATGACCATTGCAGCGATACACTGAACTTTGTGTAACAAAACAGTAAGTAAAAGTAATGTTTGCACACTACTGCTTGGCGGCAGAATATCTGGTACTGCGGTGGTACCTACCTAGACGACCTGCTAAGGAAATTTACCACCAAGTGAAGTATATACCTACCTACCTTGAACACTTAAAGTGAACTACCGTAATGTAACGCTGGAATCAATGATCACGGTATTTTGTATGTACTTACTTATACAGCTCATTTGATGCTTATTTACAAACAAAAAAGTATATATCTATTCTATCAGTTATCTGGTTCCCATAGTACAAGCTTTGCTTAGTTTGGTGCTAGATAGGGTTGTTTGAAATGTCGTACGAGGTTAATTATTTTAGGTAGTTAAGAAACAAAGAGGCTCGAAGACGTCGACAAACAATAAAAATATGGTTAAAAAAAAGGTAAACACCTTTCCACGACAAGTTTCCTGGTGCTATGTTGTATGACTCCAGTCACGTCTATGAACATGGCGTCGAGTAATTTGAGTCTGTCGCTTAGTTTCATTCCGTCTTTCTCTTCGGGGCCGATGAGGCTGCGCCCGTTAAAGTAAAGTATGTCGAATGCCACAAAACACGGCTGAAATCTTGAGTTCTCTGTAAGCTTCTTAACATCGAAGGCCATTCCTGTTTTAATGGAAAAATAAACATGTTCAATATTAAGGTCGAGGCTGAAGGCCCGTACCGGATCAATAAGTTCTTCTTAATTAAGGCACGGTTTTAAAACACATTTCGACCTTTTTCGGTGAATGAAAATATCGTGAGAAAACGTAGGTAGGTACTTGTGTCTGTACCTACACAAGTACCTAGGTTAAGATAGAGACTAACCATCGAAAGTCTCAAAGTAATGAGCGCCAAAGCAGCGATGTCTCCGACTTTATTCTGCAACTCAAAGTTCTATGTATTGATGCAATGGTCATGGACATGAGTTATCTCGTACCATCAGGAGAGCGTAAAAAAAATGTTCCGCTTAGTAGAACCTAAGTTTAAAATCCTGTATAAGTAGTTAATAGTATTATAGTACCCTTGGATCCGAAGCACTGCCGCTCCTTGTGCCAGCCCATCATTTCTCCATCGAGCACGAAACTAGTGACATGCGAGCTGAAGCAATACTTCAACTTAGGCGTCAGCATACCGCTCTCGTACGTCATCCCATATGTGCTTGAGAACGGAAACTTATTGCGGGAGTAATATTCGAACTTGTGAAACTTTTTGTTTGGATCTTCGTCTGATGCTTGATACTCCATGTGGATCTATAATGAACTATATCTATAAAAGTCTATAATGAACCCATAACTGGCATTTTTTAATTAAATATAATTGTTTTTTTTTACTAATGTAATTGTTGGCATAATATTGTACTCTACTAGGTACTCCTTACATATGGTAAAGGTCATGACTTTTTATTTTTTTATTATGGTTGACAGGCTGGGTGTTTGACCACAGCTCACCGCCGATAAGACCGCCCTTATACACCAAATATCTATTACATTGTTTTGTTATGTTAATTATCTCTTCTTCTTTTTTAATTTTGTTTCATTTTTGTATAATGTTGTGATTTGTTTTGGTGTATAATAAAGTTATATTCTACTCTATTTTCCCCTGATGTTAAGTGACGATGTGGTCAAAGATGGTAAAGCATATCTAGCTGTAGAGCTGTAGGGCGTGGGTTCGATTCCCACTCAGGGCAAACATTTTCTGAATAAACGAATGTTCGTTCTGTGTCTGGGTATTCTGTGTGTATAGTCCTACGATATTTATTTATTTATTTAGCCTGGAATGGAACTGGCTCTCAAGTGAGGCTGCCGGAACACACCATTAGATGCTTGGCGGCAGATTTTCAACTTGAGGGTGGTAGCTAGCCAGCCGAGTACTAGAAAGTACTCTACCACCATGCTATGGTTTCCTCACAATGTTTTCCTTCACTGGCAGCTCAAGCTCATTGTTGGGGTTTGGAGCCACGACCTTCGGCATGCGTTCCAACCGCGCTAACCACCGAGCTATCATCGCTACATTAAATTTAGTAAGTGCTAAGTGCAGTATAGTCGTTCTCTTGCCTGGAATCTCTCGCCATCGAACTTCTCCTCGATCTGGTAAGTGTTATTCGCGGGAAGGGTATCGATGGCGGCGACGTTGAGTCCCTCGGACAGCATCGGACTGACGGCGTGGAACAACTCTATGCCTCTCTCCAGCGGTCGAACGTTTTCATCGTCGAGCTCCTCGCACACCTACATTATTTTATTTTTTTATGTAAAAAGTAATGAGACGAACGAGACGCTGATAAGCACAAACTCGTCGTTCTTTCGTTGCTTTTTTTGCACATGTTGTTTGACATTTATTTTCACGCTACAACGTCTCAGCGGAGACGTAAAAGTTACGTAAACTAAGGTAAAAATAGAGATAATTTGTCGACCTTGGAATTACACACATTTGCAGTAGTGTGTAAACATTACTGTGTTCCGGTTTGAAGGGTACTGCAGCTAGCAGCAACTAACCATCGAAAGTATCAAATGAGCGCCAAGTAATAATGCCCTGGAGTTTGTTTTGTCAAAGTTCTGTGTATTGCCGCAATGATCATGGACAAGCGTTATCTCTTATCATCAGGAGAGGGTCGCGTTCGTCTCATTACATTTACATTTTTTTTTAAATCTGCAAAATTGATTACATTAGCGTTGGAACACTATTACGAGTAGACAAGAATGAATTTGTAATTTTCTCCATCATAGGTACCTACTCCAATACATAACTGAAATGACTTACTTTTGCTAAGTTCCCGAACTGTTCATAATGTTCAGGCGCATCCGGATGGTAGCATGACAATATTCGCTTGGGGCTCATGCCGAGCTTCAAGTCCTTCAGAATGATCCGCAAGAACCATTTGGTTTGTTCAGGAGTCAAGTTCCTTATGATTTTACTAAACAAATCATCTAAAATTACTGAAAATTAAATGCAACTATGAAAATGCATACACGTGTAGAAGTTATTTTGCCACCATTCTGTAGCAGGCAGGTACCTTTTTTTTTTTTTTTTTTTTTAAATGATTGACAGGCTAGTTGTTTGACCACAGCTCACCTGATGTTAAGTGAAGGTGTGGTCGAAGATGGTAAAGCACACCTAGCCTGGAATGGAACTGGCTCTCAAGTGAGGCTGCCGGAACACACCGTTAGATGCTTTGCGGCAGATTTTCAACTTGAGGGTGGTAGCTAGCCAGCCGAGTACTAGAAAGTACCCTACCACCATGCTATGGTTTCCTCGCGATGTTTTCCTTCACCGGCAGCTCAAGCTCATTGTTGGGGTTTGAACCCACGCCCTTCGGCATGCGAACCTACCGCGCTAACCACTGAGCTATCATCGCTACAATACCTATCTACAATGCGGCAGAATGGAAGTGCTGTTACTGTTAGGTGGGTAGGTACCTACTATATATACAACAATAAGTATAAAAAACATTAAAATAATAATAAGTGACAGGAAATTACCAACGAAATAGAATAGAGTATTAATATATATTAAATAATGATATAATTTATAAACAAACGAATCCCACTAATATTATAGTATGTGAAAGTTTGGATGGATGGATGTTTGTTACTCTTTCACGCAAAAACTACTGAACGGATTTGGATAAAATTTGGTATGGAGGTAGCGGAGACCCTGAATTAACACACTGTTACTTTAAACAATTAATACAGGGATAAAAAGTAGCTTATGTCACCCGGAGATAGTGAAGATTCCCAACGGTGAAAGAATTTTTGAAATCGGTCCAGTAGTTTTGGAGCCTATTCAATACAATCAAATCTTTCCTCTTTATAATAGCATAAACAGATTACTTAATATACCTAAAAAACCTAATAAATACCTACTTAATAAACCTGCTAACATACCTAACTATGTTGAATTACCTTTGTTCAATAGATACTTACATCTTTTGTTCCCTACTTCTGCAGCAGCTATCTTATCCAAGGTGTCATTGATATCTCCCACAGTGAGATTACATGTGCTTTGCGAGACCCTGCTTCTTAGTATAAAGAATGCCACATTTCCGAAATCTCCATCCTGCGAGTTGAGAGATCGGTTGAGTAACTTCTGAGCGTCGTGCGATTGCTTGTCCAACGAAAGCACCTTCACAAGCAATTCTCCTAGTTTATGCTCCTTCATATTATACGAGCTCCTTTCTCTTTCGTAACTCGGCACTAGGAGCCTCAAAATAGGATAGAAAGTGGCGTTCTGAAAAATTTTACTATACAATAGTATTATACATATAGTTACTCCAATCTTTTTTTTTATGGTTGACAGGCTAGGTGTTTGACCACAGCTCACCTGATGTTAAGTGGTCGAAGATGGTAAAGAACACCAAGCCTGGAATGAAACTGGCTCTCAAGTGAGGCTGCCGGAACACACCGTTAGATGCATGGCGGCAGATTTTCAACTTAGGTAGCTAGCCAACTGAGTACCAAAGTACCCTACCACCATGCTATGGTTTTCTCACGATGATTTCCTTCACCGGCAAGCTCAAGCTCATTATTGGGGTTTGAACCCATGCCCTTCGGCGTGCGAACCGACGCGCTAGCCACTGAGCTATCATCGCTACAAATCTAACCCGCTTCAAGGTTTAACGCAAACCTAATATAAATTGTGATTAATGTGGTCAAACGCCAACCTAATATAAATTGAAAATGATTTATTCATCTATAAGGTTCATTTTCAATTTTTACATTAAAGGACTTAAAAGTTTTACCTTTTTATCTAGATTTTCTTTTGCGACATTGCATTTAAAATCATGGATGTACTTAGTTAAAATTCTTTCTCTCTCCTGTACGCGCAACTTTTTCTTGTAAAGCTGTTCTAGTAGGGTACACAAATCTCCAAATAGGATTTTATTCGCAGGCTCTGTTTTGACATCCATCTTTGTATATCTTTGGGGATATACCTAAAATAAAACAATTGAAACTATTAGAAATCAATTTATATTTTTTATTCAATAACTAGATATTTTAACAAATACTTTCTAGCAGTAAGAGGTGAGGTGTCCTTATACAATATGTAGAGATTATATGCAGTTTCCCGGGTCAAGTTTATAGAACCATGTCTTTCACAATGGGCTACATCAATACACAATAGTGATCTTTCATAATACTCGACTGCCAAATTATTGATGCTTAACATGTGATAGGCTCTCCCTATATTGTAATATGCTTCTTGGTCGCATTGTCTAAGGTTTTGATAATTCAATAAATAGGATATTCCTTGCACTACAAGATTATGATGTTTATCCACTGTCCTCTGTGACGCCATGGCCAATATTGTTATGGCAATCAAAAGCGCAGACAAAGACTCTTTGTATTGATTATGGTATTCCAAGAAATACTTTAAGGCTACCACATATCGACCAGAGACCAAAAAATTGTTTCCCATGAATAGATTTTTGATAATATTGTTTTCCCTTTGTATCAATCTGGACATAAATTTTGTGTGAGTAATTTCTTCTAAAGCATTAACAACAAGATTCAGGATGTTGTAGGTGCGTGGACAAGGGTTTTTAATTGTGAACTCTCTTATAAATCTAAATGCTTTCAGTGGATCATTATTGAGGAGACTTGATTGCAAACAGTAGAATTCGATTTCAGAACGACGAGAATTCAAATTCTTGGAACCGACAGCTCCAAATGATAACCTCTGCATGACATGGTACATTTTATATTCATATGAAATTTTTAACATATCTTGAAATAAATCCCATTCTTCTTGTGGGGACAGTTTAAAAGTTTCATCTTCAACAAACTGAATATCATCTTCATTATAAGGATTTTCTCCACGCTCCGAACGAAACATTTGAATGGTGTCATTTCCTGACTTCAATTTAAAAGCAATTTTCACTTCTTCAAAATGCCTATATCTTATAAATGTTTTAGATAATAAGATTTCTCCCACTTCTAAATATTTCAATTTCCTGTCATATTTCTTTAATGCCTTACATTGGTCATATAGAAGTGCGGCACTCACTACATTTTTATAGTTTTGTTGCAATGAATCAAGAGCTTCATCAATGCATTCTTTTTTCTCAAGGATGGAGAATAATTTCTTTCTAGCATCAGGGTGTTGTGGTGCATGTTTTAATACTTTGAAATAGGATGCAATTGCTTCATCATGTCTACCTAAATTGTGCAAGCATTCTGCATGTTTCAGCCATACTGCACCAAGATCAAAATTAACATTTGAGACCAAGGGTTCTATCAGTTGCAAAGCCAAATCGAAATATCCAAGTGAAGACAGAGCTTCTTCAATATCCATAAACAAGTCTCCAGCTCTGTCAACATCATTGTTCAAAAATTCATGAATTAATGTTTTGACCAAGTTTATTGCACCCAGATTAATGAAGCAAACTAGCAGTTTACTCTTAAGATCTATGGGCAGACCATCAGGTATGGAACAGTTTAAGTAATTAGTTTGCTCTTCAATTTCTGCATTTGAAGTTTTTACAGTTAGTATTTCTGCTTCTATTTCAACTCCAACATTCGCTACAAATATGTCTATACATGTTTGAAACTGTTTCTGTGTAATAAGAAGTTCCAAAAATATATTTAGATCTTCATAGCTAAAATGTGCAGAGCATTTTTTATATGCAGAGAATAAAACTTCAAGGGCACGGTCAATTTCATTACTATTGTGGTATATGGTGACTGCTAATCTTGCATATTTCATGATGCTACTAGCTTCACTTGGAGGAAGACAATTGACTACTCTGTGATAACATTTAACACGGATCACACCCAAAGTATTTGTAGGATATTTAATTTCTTCTAATTTAGTCAAAGCATCAATTCTTATCAAATGCATGTCCAAGTTATATGGTTGTGCATTTATTGCTTGTGTGTAACATATCATTTCCTGTTTAATTTTACCCATTTGTTTAGATATAGCAGCAAGTCGCAACCATTCATCTGAATCAGCCGGGCCCAGATGTGCAGCTAATAAGGAGAACTGCCAATTTTTCTCTTGATCATTTTCAAATATTTGAGCTAATGTTTTATAAGGTTCTGAGGCAGTAGGGACTTGTGCTATTATTTCATGGCATATTTTCACTGCATGTTCTTCCTCTCCTCGTGCAAATCTTAAGTTAGCTTCACCCATCAACGCCAGAAGTGCTGGAGGGAGTTTAGTAGCTCGCCGATTGCGTTTTGTCCTTTCAGATGGTGTAGATGATTGCTGGGGTTCTTCATCATTTTGTCTCAAAGCATTTTCAATGTCCTCTGTATCTTCAGAATCATTAGTGTACCATTCACTTGAATAATCAGCAAAGGACATTTCACCACTCAAAAATTTGCTAATTTTTATTTTCTTTTCTATATCCATTTCTTTGTGATCCATGAGTAAGTCTTTGAGTTGGTCATTCATTTTTGTTGATTATATTAATAACAATTACATTAACAGTTATTAAAATGGTTGAAATATTTACCTTGGCACATACAAAGGGAAACAGGTATGCTTATCCTTCCGTGTTACTCTAATCGACGTTTGACTCATGTGCTGCTTCAGCAGTGGGTGCGACTGTAGAGCAATTAATAATTTTGTTTTCAAGTCAGGTAAAATAATGTATCATCCAATGATACTTTACTTTTGAAAATGTATACCTCGTTGCCATTACATTCAATTTGACTATATGAGGGGGGATGTGCCCCGTTAAAAAACGTTTTTATCAATCACGTACTAGCAAACTCGAAAACAATTTCAACGTACCTTACAAGCGATATTAGTCTTTTTCTGAAGAAAGATTCAGTATTTTAGTAGGTAGGTATAAGCATAAATAGTAAAATTAAATTATTTCCTCTCATCCTCTGCAAACAGACCTATCGGCATTTTTTTTTTCTTCGGCCATGGCCAAGAGAATGTAATCACTACGTTTTAAGAGACGGGACTTCCATACTAGCCAATAGAATCCATTTACATGGCATTCCAATACCAACAGATACCACAAAGATGACAAACAACAGGTGTACCAACCTAACGAACCAAATAGTGCTTAACAAATAGCTATTTATCGATATCGATAAAATATGCAGAGTAGAAACCGAGGTTACTACTAAATAATATTTTTTATGAATTTTAGGTAAGTATCGAATCCGTATTTATGAGTCCAATGTTGACAAGGAGACCATTGGTACTAATCAAGATTGAACTTAAATGCGGACCCGAAATAAAATAAAAAACTGTTTCTGCTAATTTAATTAACATTTAATTACTGAAATGAAATTACTTGTATAGCGAAATGAAAATGAAACAATCAATTGTAAATATTTGAGAATGCAGATTCATAGAGCTAAGAAATAATAATAATAAAAAAGTTTTCAATGTCTTCTTCATCTTGTTCTATAGATCACTTGATAATCTTAACAATTTAATAATAAGCCTACTTCATCTTGCTCTATAGCAAAATAAAATAAAAACTGATTCTTTTTCAATTTTTCTTATTATTTTGTGATGCCCTGTAGCTGTGATCTTTAATAATGTCAGCAGTTGAATTTTCAGCTTTTTTTATATTCAATGCTTTGTTGTGAAACTGGTTTCCACATACACGTATTAATGTATGCAACTTTTCAGTGGGAACATATATTATATCTTCTTTGCTCACAAACTTGACACAGTGTTTGGATCTGAAATTTTTTTTAAATTAAAATTAAATCAATGTTTCTTGGTTAAAATCATGAATATTGATACCGAAGATCGAAGTAGGTTAGTGCATTTAGAGGCGAGTAACATAAATATTACTATGAAACTTATAGATGTACATTTGCCGCGCCCAAATGTCCTTTTTGAAAAATTTGCGTAGAGCTTACGAAATTTTTCTTACTCGGAAAGTACTCGGAACACTTAATCAATTGTGTGGTATATCAATATTGTAAAGATTATGTTGTATGTTTCAAAATCCTGCAAAATTGCACAACCTATTCCGATCCTTGTTCATTTATGTAGGCACGCCATTCAAATATGTAAAATATTGTGCCCCTACTCTTTCATGCAACATTATATTTCTTTTTTTTTCAATGTTAAACAATAACGCTGTTATCGATATGTTGATGTTACAGTTGCAGTACATCACTAGCACACAATTTAAATGAGATAAATTTGTTAATTTTATTTGTTCGTAGCCTGTTCTACTTACATATGGCTGACTCTAATTACAAAGTATCATATTTAAGTGCTTACCGGGCTTCATCTAAAGGAAATCTCGCCATAAATATCCTTTTTTCATCATTCGAACGACTTGCTCGATTTTCACAAATTTCACTAGTAATAAACCATTTTTCCGGTGGCATTTTGATTCAAAGTACACCTCTGATCACTCGCCACTAATTTTGACGAGAAATTACACTTTTAACAATTAAAATCCACAATCAAACAAACATTTAAACTCAAAAGAAACTGCACGAAATGAAGTTTTGACAAACAACATAGCTGACACTTGACGGAGGTATTGCAAGAAAGAGAAACCGCACTGAGGGAGTGTGATAGCAATATCCGCCATTATTTGCCACGCAAAGTACATAGAAAAATTTTTTGTTCCTAGTTTCGTCAGGCTGGGCCATGGCATGATGGCACATTCGTGCATTGTGCCAATTCTTAAGTTTTAATTGTTTTTTACTAATAAAAAACGGGGAAACACAATACTAAATATTACATCAAAGGAAACAAACAACAACATAAAAGGACTAAAATCAGATCAAATAAGTTTACATATCGGCATTTAATATGAATATTTAATATAATATATTAATATATTTTTTTTTTATGGCATCTTCAATTTTTTTTAATTTTTCGGTAAGCAGTAAGCACTGTAAGCAGAGGTCCTTGATGCCTAAAACACTCTTATGTAGATACTACGGTTTTTGGCATTTATTTATGTCTTATATTTATATTTAGTTACAGCTATAGTACAATCTTAGTCAAGACCAGTCCGTGGCGGTTGAGTTCAATCATGCCTTAATTAAGTGAAGACTATAAAATTAGCTTCGATAGAGTTTTGAAAGGCACAAGAAAAGTCATGTTTCACCACATTATATCGTCTTTCCGCACTCGTGCTTATAATTCGACACTTAATGAAGAAAACAATGAAAATACCACTAACTCTATAAATGACAAGTTTTGGAATTAATTTAAAATGGGGCGATAACTCTTTTACCGCGTTCCCGCCAGAACTTTTTTTCATTTACTTTTTTTTATTTATTATTTATTGGCATTTGAATACACAGTTCTTTCGCCCCTTCGAATCATTAAAATTTTATTTGGCATAAACATAAACATGTACTTACTCTTAACAATTTTGTTGTTCTTGTTGTTTGCTATACACAATCGTTGAGCTTCGGATTCCCGCACAAAGCTAAGAGTAGCTTGTGCTTTGGCTACTGCTTCCCCTACGGCACTGACAAAAACAGGTAATTCGGATTCATTAAATATTAATCAGTCTTCTGTAATGCTTTCATAAACGTTACTGAATTAACTTGGATTAATTTATTACAAACAAAAGTCGATGCTGCTACGTGGTAGGGTTAAGTAACCCTACACCCTTTGTTGCATTTAATCGCCAGTGTACAAGTGACACTGGCGATTAAATTACAAATTAAAAATTATTAACGGCGCTAATAGGTAGCTTTGCCTCGTTGGTTTTATAAGCGTTATTGACGATAAAGGCACTGCTGGTATTTTTCAGACCATAGTCTCTTTGTTTTGTTTTATTGTTTCTAAGTATACATGTAGTGTGTAAAGTTGTGAATCTGAAATGTGGTTTTTCTATATAATTGTATAATCCGAAAAGAAACTTCACACAACAACAATTTAAATAACGTTAAGATTTTGAGTAAGCAATAAACTGCCTAATCTATGTCACAGCAAAAACTGTTATTTTTATCGAAATAGTTACATATCCAGGTTCGTTTGTTTATATACATTTTTTGATAGCCGTTACTTGAATTCGTAAGAAATTTAGCAATGAGAGTAACAATTGTAGATGTTTACAATTATTATGTAATTTACATAATCCCTTTCTTCAGCTTGTTTCTAAACAATATTCTTCGAATCTTAAATTTTTAATAATATCCATGACCATGTAAGGCTCTTGACTCAGCAGTTTGCTACGCGTACGTACCTATTTTATCATGAACACTTTGGTAATGTTTTCCAGTTCTTTACGCTTTTTGTGACCACTCAACAGAGTAATGTTTATGCACCTATACATAACAAAGACCTTTTTACTTTATTTGCAGTACTTCTCTCGAAATATATTCACAGGCTAACATTATGTGTGATACAAAGGAACCAGTCGGTAATAATCTGACTGAAATTGGAGATGATCTCAAGACTGTTACAATCTCAAGTGATGACTTTGAATACACTACAGCTACTTTATTGGATATGCCTGTTGAGGTAATCATTATTTACTACACAAAATTATCACAAATGTTAAAGTAAAATGTTTCATATTTCTATGCATAAAAAGGCTTCAAAATATCATGTATGTACAATACAATGCAAAGTTTTTGCTAGCCAGAATTGATAGTTTAAACATATAACATAAGCAGTAAGCTGCGTTTGAGAGCAATTCCTTGCTTAGTTATAAAAACAAATTTTAAGAAAAACATAGATTAAATTATTACTATAACAACATTTTTGTACATAAATATTATAATGGAAACTTGCTATAGTGTGACAAGATTGTTTTTATTAACTTTATTTTATGGATTACAGATTATACTAAAAATATGCTCCTATTTGCAACCTGTATTCTTAAAACATACATTTAGGTGTGTTTGTCAAAGGCTGGAAGATATCTTGTCAGATGAAGGGTTATGGAAAAATTGGGTTCATTCCAGAGTGAAGGGCCATTACCCACCTATTCAAAAGTTGAAGATATGGGATGAAACACCCATTGATTGGGAAAAAGTTTGTGTTGAAATGGATTTTGAGTTCCAAAGATGGACTAATGTGGAGAAGACTATGAAACACATTATTGTAAAAGACATGCACTATGCTTCAGTGGATACAGTCCTTTTAGTCAATGTGAGTTCAGATTTAGTTATTGTAGTTGTAGTAATTATATAATTGGGTTATAAGCTTGGAGTATACTAATCGTCAGTCGTCCAGTCGCAAGATGGGTCGACGATATCGTCACCGTCGCGGGTCGAACCTGGACCAGATTGGCACAGGACCGAGGCAGATGGCATGTATAGAGAGAGGTCTATACCCAGCAGTGGGATAAAGAAGGCTGTGGATGATGATACTAATCCAAAAGGAGGTCATTGTATTCATAATACAATATCATATTCTGCCATCAAGCAGTAGTGTGTAAACATTACTGTGTTCTGGTTTGAAAAGTACTGCAGCTAGTGAAATTATAGGGCTAACCATTGAAAGTCTCAAAGAAATGAGTGCCAACGTGGTGATGCCCTAGACTTTGTTTTGCTACTAAAAAGTTCTAGGTACTGCTGTTATGGTCTTGGACACGTGCTATCTCTGACCATCAGGAGGGCAAGTCATTCACCATTACTTTTACAGTAAAAAAAAAACAACTATATCCATCTCTTTAAGACATAAGTAAATAATAGATAATTAATAAAATATATTATGATTAGCTACCTGTATCCAAAACTCATGATACTAAGTATTTAAAATATTGACAAGAACTTTTATTTACTTTATCTTTGGTTTTAACTGTTCAATTCCTTGTAAGCATTGTTAGAGAAATTAAGTAATAAAACTAGGTTATTTACGGAGCTCTAATAATAAAAGAGAAAGTTAAAAATGGAGGTTATTAAGAACAACAAATTAGAACAAAGCCCATTTAACCATTCACCTAAACATATCATTTCTATTTTGCTATTATTTCAACCCTATTTATAATTTCTGTCATTAATGTTTTCCACAGAAAGGTCAAATATGTGTGTCAGGATCAAGAGACCGAAGTATGGCATTGATGAAAATGTCTGACATAAAATCAACTGTTGGTAATGATGAGAGTGACTCAGTATTATATGATGGCAAACCATTAAAGATGCTGAACGATGCCCATGCGGGCTGGGTCTGGGATCTGGTGCCAGACCATCCTGATTTAGCAACAACCGTTTACTCTGCTTCATGGGATAATAGTGTTAAGGCATGGGACTTAGAGACTTTTGAATGCTTAGAAAAGTTCGGGTGAGTGAATCTATTTTCAGCTCTTTTTTTTAGTTTAGTTATTTTTTATTTATGTCTGCCCTGTTAGCTCATTTGGCAGTATTTCTGCTTCAAGCGCTGCAGGATGTGGGTTTGTTTTCCTCCCAGGACAAACATTTCTATGGCAAACAAAATGTTTGTTCTGTGTCTGTGTTTTAAGTAAACATTCTGAAAAAAAAGTATGTATTTAAGTATTCTATCTGTTATCTGGTTCTTATAGCACAAGCTTTGCCTAGTTTGGGGCTATATGTTGCTGTGTGAAACGCTCAACAATATTTATTTATTTTTAGAGAATCCCATTGGGGATAAGCAAGGCAACACATGTGACATCTATGCCACTCACATATACTTAATATATTCCAGACTTTTTTAAATTTATTTTATCAATTGTTAATTCACATTAATTGTCATACATTCCTTACAAAAAGTTATACATAATTATGTATATTATATTAATATCATAAGGGGCTTGTTTTCGTTTTTTAATTTTGCTTATTGGTCCAGTTGTGTAATATCTGTATTAATTTAAATAGTGAAGAGAGAACAAACATACTCACATACAATCTTTCGTATTTATAATGGCATAGTTAGATGATATTTTATAAATAGATGTATTGCTGCAGTTTTCTTTAAATCTTCTTTATTGTTCTAGATGCGGAATGTCTGTCTTATCACTAGTAGGTAATGGAAAAGAAGTAATGGCAGGCCTGTATGCAAAGAAAGTGCATATTTTCGATCAGCGCTCTGGAAATACTCCCATACAAACGTATAACGCGCATAAAGGCGCAGTTCTAGATCTTTGTAAATTCGACAATCTCATTGCATCCATTAGTGATGACAAAACAATTACTATTTATGATAGAGTAGCTGGGAAAGTTCTAAAAAACGATATTCATGTGCCGAACAATGACACTAAAGCCTACCCAGTCTGCATCAGTTGGAGCCAAGCTGCTATGTATGTTGGAGACTCGAGAGGATATCTTAATTTATTTGACCCTGAACTACATGTGCATACGGGATCCATTGAATTGTGGGAACAACCTGCCATCACACTTCCACAAATCAAGACAAAATGCTGTTACCAAAGCGATGGGATTATGATTGTATGCTCTGATAGAGGAGAAATAAAGTTCTTATACAACAGTTATCCACCTACGGAATTCACTTCTGTTACAAGCTCGACTATCGACATTACTGAGGTAATATTAATACTCGTAATTCTCATTGTTATGAGTTTTCTTTTATTTATCTAAAGGATTTTCAATATATGAAGTTACATGAGATTAAAGGTTTACATCTTTTAAGCATAGTAACCATAAATATAATAGGATAAGATTCTGCCTAACATGAGGCAGGGCGTGGTCAAACGCAAACCTATTTAGAATAAAAAAGATTAAAAAATCATTGCCTAATTGAAGTGTTTCATGGCACCAGACCAGACGCACCAATACAAAATTGACGCAAAATACAAAGTTGATGTTACCAATTAAAAATACATATTTAGTTAAAAGATTATTATTATTTTAATTATTTTACTAACGCTAATACAATGTTACATTTTTTTTTTTAATTTTGTAGCAAATTTTGGTTTATTTCAAATACTTATACTTTATTGTTTTAGCTATGTTACCAGAATGGCATATTGGCCATCAGCACTTGTGACTCTGCCTTGGAATTTTGGATTCCAACCGAACAATGCGACATAACATGCTCGTGAAGCAATAACACTGAGGAAATAATTTAGATATATTAACAAATTAATGTCATTTACATTCATGCATATTATAATGAAATAACTGCATTAATTATTCGGGTGGGAATGAGGAGAGTGCAGTGATATTTTCATGTGATTGAATCAATATTTTTTATTAGTCTTGTCTAGCACAAATTCTAGCGAGGAAGTTTTCCTGAGAATTATATGGATGTTTACAAAAAAAACAGTGATAAATGTAGATAGTGATATTCCATAATCCATATGAAATTGGTTTAATCAATGAATGTTTGCAAATCGATAGCAAAACGTAGATGCTATCGGAATCTTTAGACAATTGTACGTTAGTATTCGATTTCATGCCAATTTATTAAATGTAAAATTACTATGACACCTATAGTGCCGTGACGAATCTGAAATAATACTTTTTATGCTAGCTCTCTATAAAAGCTTTGATAAATGGTTGCGTGAGCATACCCGGGGGGAACTCGTGGATTATTGTCGCGCAACATTTTATGTTAATAATAATATATTTTGTATTGCGCATGAGCAATCTTGGCCAGTTAAGTGCGTATATTCGTAGTCAGAAAATCTTTGTGCTTGCAGCGCATATTTTATTTTGCCATACAAAAACAAGTATACATTATTTGTATTCTTCTACATACATACATTCTCACTGCAGTCCACAGTCTTGTACCGAAGAATTTACGATTGCTGTGCCCCAAGGGACCAAAGGCTGGGTACGCCCATGAATGGTTTTGGTACCAGGTACCTACTATGACTGATGTTTTTACGCTTTTTGTGTATTGACACAAGTTGCACCTATATAATAGTTTTGACAGTGGCGCTGTCGCTTCGTTGCAGTACGATTGGCTTTACCACTGAGAAGTTAATTTACTACCGTTTTAAATGTAATACAAACATCAAGGGATTATAAACATAGACGCTTTCCTAAGACTATAGTGGTAGTGACAAATAGTCAAATAACAGCTTTTTTTCATTTAGACACAATTCTTTGAAAGACTTGTGATGCTTATAACGTGAATTCCACTCTCGTTATAAATCTCGTTTACCCCCGCGTAAAGTATCGTATTATTTCTCATAGCAAATTAATGGAATATTTTATTACTTACGTGATCCCAATAATAAGTTATAATTATACTAAAATAGTACTAACTACTTAAAGCTATACCTATCACAATCTCGCAAATTCATTTGTTTCTTTTCGAAGGCTATCTGGTATCTACTTATAGTTAGAAACAGGGTGTCCGGTCTAGGGTAAGACAAACTGTACAATCATGTTTACACGTATCCACATTTAGAGCTGCGAAGAGGTAAACAAGTAGGTAAAATAAAATAAAATTATACATAAACAATAAATAAAATCTTTTAAAAAAAAGGGCCCCCTAAGGTTTTTTTCGGTCAAATTGTATGTTACAAGTAAGTGTACCAAAATACCCATTCAGTTTGCCTAACCCAAGATGGGAAACCCTGTAGGTACTTACCTATATGATTGAACAATAATTATTGTTCAATCATATAGATGTGTACCTACAAGGTTCATATAATTATATGAGTACCTACATAATGGTCCTACCAACAGACCTCTACTTTGAACTTTGTCATTTTCAACCAATAACGCAAAATTCAATGTAGGTAGGTGCCTATCTTTTTGAGTTTGTAGTGGGTTCTCTACCGCCTCAGCGATAAAATAATACTAATTTGACAATTCAAGCATTTCCAATAAATGATTAGGTAGGTACTGTGCTATCTCTAATTATTTATTTATTGACTAACTTTTATTTTACTATATATAATTACTTGCGTAAAATCGGCGTGTAATATGAAATTGTGATATGTACCTACGTAGCTTATTTATTATCTTTATCTACGAATTTTCCTGGGTAAGGAGTAATTTTTTTTTATATTAAATATTTAAATATAATTGCCTTTTTTGACTGGCTTTTTGGTCATAATCCTTACATTAAAAAAAAAATCTTCAACTCGACCTCGTGAGAGGAACAACATATATCGGTAGAAGTCAAATGCAAGCTTGAAAAAAAAATATAAGGTAAGAAGAGTGTAATAATATAGATACCTGTGTATTAAAGATAAAATTATTCTTGGTACTATACTACACCTTTCTACTTCACGGACAGTGACAGCGAGTATTACGTATAGGGTAGGTATACTATACCTTATTGCACCTAGATATGTACGATACGAGTTTTTGTCCCTACAACGCAATGGACCCTCGAGTACGGTTTTACCATTGAATGTGTGCATTGAATGCTGAGAACTTTTCCTCTTTTTGCCATGGTACCTACTTTATGCATTTGCCAGTGACAAATTTATTTCATAATAAATCAATTGCAAATGAGAGTCACACAAAATATGTTTTAAGGTCGAGTCCGTTCATGCCCTAGTAAATTTACTACAAGTTTCGACAGAGTTTAGTAGGTAGCACGAAAAGTCATGTTTCACGCATAATCACACGTAATGAATAAAATATGTGCTGTTTGTACATTAAATCTCGAAAATTAATGTGTTTGCTACTATGTATGCGTAACAAAACTCATACCTTTAATTATTGTGTGAAAACTCTGAGAAATTTTAAAGTTAGGGTTAGGGCTTAGTTAACAAACTTGATGGAGACCTGAAAAATTAATGTAATGGTAATTGATTGATTCAGGCGTTACTTTGTGGAAGTTCATTTTGAATATTTGAGGTATATATTTAGTTTATTAAATATATACCTTGAATTATAATAAAATAATATTGTCAAGGTATCTCATACCTATTGACTAATATACAACGACTATCTTCTTTTTGCTTTGTTAATTAATCTAAGCCGAAAAGAAAAAAGAAGCTTATTTCATTTGGCAATTTTTAATTACTGGTTGTCATTGTCGAAGTTTTTGCGGGAATTCGGAAAACTTGTGTGTTACGTATTATTTTAATTATTTAGTACTAAATTTATACCTATAAATTTGACCAAATGATATTAATTTTGTAAAAAGTAATAGATAGATAGATATAACTCTTTATTGTGGACATCATAAATGGAAAAGAGTACAGATAACAAAAAACCTTATTAACTAGTGACACAAGTGGCGGCCTTATCGCTAACAGCGATCTCTTCCAGGCAACCGAGAAAAGAAAAATACGATAGAAAACATAATAATAATATATTCTTTCTAAAACTATATTAAAGCTAAAGTCACCACTACTTTACTAGAGCATGAACCGGACATAACCGTGACATACAATACAAAATGTGGTTTTGAATAAGACTGAACCCATTTGATATGATTATATATTGTTTTTTAAGACGAAACCCAATGTATGTTATAACATATTTATGTTTACATAAGAATTTTACAGTAACTATGTATTTAGTTGCCGAAGAATTAAAAAAAAGGCGTCGGTGTCGTTGCTTTTCTTGCCGTCGTGCCGTGCCGTCATGGCTGAATGAAAATGAAATTTGTTGACGAACTGTCAATTTTGTGAAATCTTATTTTCGTTCGCCATGATCAGTAATTTGTGAGTTGTGATTTTGTAATGGGCAGTGTTTAGTAATTTTCTTAATGAGTAATTAAAATACATAGCCATGAACGGGTTAAGTTTCGGTGAACTTTGTTGCTTGTTTTGTTGTCCGCCATGCCCAGGGAAAATTGCGGCTAAGCTCGCATTTCTGCCTCCTGAACCAACGTATGCATTCACTCCTGACGAGACGGGATCGAAATTCTCTTTAACCCTCACGGAACGTGCCGAGTGGCAGTACTCTGAACGAGAGAAAGAAAATATCGAAGGTTTCTACTCGAGGACGTCAAGGGGCAATAGAATAGCATGCCTCTTTGTTCGGTGCAGCCCCAACGCTCGTTTCACAATCCTTTTTTCACATGGAAATGCAGTGGATCTCGGACAAATGAGCAGTTTTTACTTAGGCTTAGGAACTAGAATAAACTGTAACATATTCAGTTATGACTATTCTGGATATGGTGTAAGTGGTGGGAAACCATCAGAAAAAAACCTGTACGCTGACATTGATGCTGCGTGGCAGGCGCTGCGTACTCGCTACGGTATCAGTCCAGAGAACATCATTCTCTATGGCCAAAGCATCGGGACAGTGCCCACAGTAGACCTGGCAGCTCGATATGAGGTTGGAGCTGTGGTTCTACATTCACCTCTTATGTCCGGGATGAGAGTTGCCTTTCCCAACACTAAAAGAACATGGTTCTTTGATGCTTTTCCCAGGTAAGTCACTTTGGGCACAAACCTCCCAATTCTAATATAATTAAACAGTAATTGTATCATCCTTAATACCACTCCACCAATGAGTCACTAATTAATGTTGTTTTTGCATTTTCCTCATTATCAATGTTTTATTGTTTTATCTTGAATTAATGTAAATGTGTAGAACTGATTGCCACTGTTTTATTTTCTTATCAGTTTGTAATTATTAAGGTCATGAAATGATATGCCAAAAAGAGGAAAATTACATGTACCCACAATTATTACACTGGCCTACACTCATTTTGGTGCCTGGGATTTTAGATCTGATTTTAAAATTGTGTTACATGGTTATTTCAAATATGCTACTAGTTTTTTTGTATCAGCTCTAGTTAATGAGATAAATCAAAATGCGCTTTTTACAATAATATCAATTAATTTTGGCATTAAACAACAAGGAATTGTCTTTTTGAGTGATTTTCTCCAATACATTCAGTCATAGAAAACATTAGTGGTGTCTTTAATTAATTAACGTATTCGAGGTCCAGCTTTTAATTTCTCAAAATAAATTGAAAATATTGACCATTTTTGTCTAGAGTTTTAATGAATTGCTTCATTAGCCTTAACTTTATGGGCAATGGCCGCAGAATTATTTTTTCCCGTGAAACTAAAGGCTCATTTATATGAGTTCTTTCCCCAACAACAAGAACATCTCTCATCCGCCAGATTTTTTGTATCCAATGGCTTGATTTTGCTTGACTGTCCCAGAGACAAATGAAGCATGGGTAGTTATTTAGTGTTACCACTCTGTTGGCCCAACACAAAGTTAACCATCTTCAAGACGAGACAGATCACCCAATTATGTTTAACATACTTTACAGTGTTTTGTTTACAGTGTTTTGTAGTCGATTTTAGCTCATCTTTCAATAGGTATGTTCCTTAAACATAACAAAACATCAGGATCTATAACACAACATCTGCACATACTAGTCATAATAAATGAAATAGTAAGATAATTTTATCAATGTATTGTAAAAATGGCTATTTACGAGAACAAGACCACTAAAAATGTAAAATGAGGATAGTAGGTAAACTAGAGCTGATGAGTTAAAATAACGTAAATCGATATACTGTACCAATCTTATCAACTACCGACACAAGCAGAGCTGCACCAAATTTTTTTGTGTTTTTTGTAGGCCTGTGTTATGATTGATACATAGAAAATTGTCCACCCTTGAACCCATAGCACCAGGGAGATGGCCACTAAGCTTATTTAAAATCATCAAATAGAATTGAAATACACCTATTTTATTTGATGATAGAAAGGTTGCAACATTTCAACTTACTGGTGTGACAGCATACAGGGATTTATATGGAAAAGTCTAAATATGTTGTTATTTTCTATCTATTTTTACTTTCTAAAAATACACAATCTGAAAATTCCTAAGGCAAATCTAATTTTAAAAACCAATATTTAGCAAAGTACCTAACTCTTTAAAAATAATTACAAGCTAAGAGGGTAGCTTGCTTGCATGCTTGCTTGGCTTAATTACCTTAACCTTCTCTATCCCAAGGTTGTCTGAAAGAGATTGCTATTATTGATATTTAAACTGCCTGTAATTATTATACTTTGTAGTTTATTTCTTTTTATAAATACTGTCAATATTATAAATATTTTGCATTTGATACATTCCAAAGTAATTACTGGCTTTACCTCATATTTTAAGATCATAACTAAGTCCTTAATTTTCAGTTAACCTTGTCGTACAGACTCAAAATTTAAATAAATTTGTTTTATTTTGTTATCTGTCTATTTTCCCACAAAAATGTGTACTTTTATGTATGGAGTCTTCTCCATACATAAAAGTACACATTTTTGTTGGTAAAGTTCTAATTAATCATTTCTATCTCAATCCCGAACTTTTAGCACTAATTTGATCATAAGTATGAATTGATTTCAAATTGATTCTGCTGCTATATAGAGGTTAGTGCTAAATAAGACATGCTAAAATTGACTTAAAATACCTTCGCTATTGTTGTTTCTATAGGTATGTAAGGTATTTGTTATTGGAGTTTGTTATTGACTTTAGCTTCAACTTTCATTTTTCATACCATTGTTTACACATCAGCCCTAGATATTCATTGGGGCTTACACCAACTGCTTTCATACTTATTTATGAGAGACATGTTCTTACATCATTAACTGGATTAACTAGCATGCAACAACACATCTCCTATTTTGATGTGAAGCTATATTTTACTTGCACTAATAAAAATATAAATACTCGAGTATAATCTTGAATATAGTTCCTTGACTGTTATTTTTATTTCATTTCAGCATTGACAAAATCCCCAAAGTGACCTCACCCGTTCTGGTAATACACGGAACTGAAGATGAGGTGATAGACTTCTCCCACGGGTTGGCCATATATGAGCGCTGTCCGCGTGCTGTCGAGCCGCTATGGGTAGAAGTACGTACTTATTTTATTCGCCCACATTGCACACCATTCTTAATTTTTATATATGGACCTGGCCTAATAATTGGGTAGACATTATAAAGTAACCAAATTAGCTATATAATTATGAGTAGTAGTTGTAGTAATTGTTGGCAGTAGCTAAAAGCAAAAAGCTGATAATCTGGCTGAGTGGCGTGACTTAAGATATTAATAGGCTGATTGTAATGATAGTATTAATAGTAATCATCTACTTCTACCAAAATAGTGTTTCTGGACATAGGAATTATTTAATTATGTTTTATTAATTGGTTTAACTAACTTTTTTCTGGTTTTCAGGGCGCTGGACACAATGACGTTGAATTATTCAACCAATATTTGGAGAGGCTGAAACGCTTTGTTTCAGTGGAATTGCTCAACTGACAAAGACTGCCGGCCTCTGGCCAGACTACTCAAGGTGTTGTCTACTTTCAAAAATTACTACTTTATAGCAATCGCAAAAAGCATTTTTTGGCCTTTATTAACGAAAACTGTGTGTTTCAAATAAATAAGGGTTTATTTTCCTCCTTAAACTCCTAGGAAAAAAATAAGCTTGATAAAAAAACTTTCTATATTCCAGGAGACGACCAAAATCCCGCTTCGACCCTGAGCTCCGGCACCTCGAGTTCGGCGGCGGAGAGACTCCTCTAGCTAGCGGGGGCCGGGCCTAGCCGGGCCGGCCCCGCCAAAAACTCCACAAAAATCGACGGTTCCGGGAGCCCCGACCGTCACAAAGAGAGCGAAGGCGAGCGAAGCGCCACAGCGCGCGATGGTGCGGACGCCGTCGAGTCTAAAAGTTTAAAGCTCGCGCATAAGATTAGCATCAGCGTGACACGCGCCGACTCTGAGTCGCCGGCAGTGAGCCGTGGTTCGTCTCCGTCGTCGTCGGGTTCGGGCGTGCGTCGGCGCATTCACCTGCGTTCACTGAGCGACGTGACGCCGGGCCGGCGCGCTACTGCGCCGCGTGCACGCTCGCACTCCGAACGGCCGCGCGCTCGCGTCTCGCCACCCTCGCCGGCCAGCGCCTCGCTCGCGGAAGTGGCGCACGCGCCGCGCGCTTTGTCGCCGCGACACGCACGCAGTGAACGATCATCGCCCGATGCGTCACCCGCGCCCGCGGACCCGTGGCGACGCATGGAGGCGGACCCGTGGGTGCGCGCGGTGGGCGGCGGAGGTAGCGGGGTGCGGCGCGGGCGACTGGAGCGGCGCGCGGCCGTGTGCGAGACGTGTGGCACGGCGACGTGCGAATGTCGCCGGGCTCGCGCGGCGCCGCCGGCGCTGCACTCGCAGTGCACATGCTCGCCGCGCCCGTCACCAGCGCGAGCGCCGCCACCCCCCGCGCCCGCTCCCTCGCCGCTCCCGCACGATCCGTTGCTCGAGACCACGTGCTGAGCCAAGCCGAGCGCCCTCTCCATTTCTGTGTGTCGTGAGTGCGTTGTCCCTTTTCAAGGTATGAGTATTATTAGTGCGAATTTTGTATCCGTTTAGTGTGTAAGGTTTCAAAATTACGATTGTATCATATTCGATCATTATAAAGAGTGTGTTCGCGTTACGGTATGGATGATTTCCGTTTATGATGTAATTTAATTATCTATTACTTCGGGAGGTTGTGCATAAAATAGAGATGTCATACCGTTCAGGAACGGTCATTATAGATTTTGGTTTTTTCATATATTTAGATGTATTGTGTAATTCTAGGTTTACCATATTACGACAGTCTGAGATCAGTATGTCCAGTTCCTATGATCTAATATTTCACTGTAGCTGGAATGATAACGCACAATTTTCGATATGATTATACATATTACAGTTTATGCTTAGTTAATTTGCATTTTATTTGTCATTTTAGTTTTCTTCATTAGTTTAAAACTATATACAATTTAATATAATATAATAATTGTATACTGAATCATATAAAATATTTTGCTAAGTTATTAACTCTTGAAACTTAATTATGTAACCGTAACAACCATGAAATTGAGAAATGTTTTAATATTATATAACCATAAAATTATTTTGGTGAAAGTGGGTTTACATTTATACATTCCAGTGGGTCGGATCAAGGGCTTATTTCTCTTGAGCCACGAAAACCGCACAGGAGTAGTTTTTGCATCAAAATTATCATACTTTTACTCTCATGCATTCTGAAGCGAATCTCATCTTCAAATTTCGTTTTCTCGTTGGTGTTTTGTTCAATTACAAGTATAAGTTATATTAACCGTGACGTCAGATCATTTTTTAACGGATGTCGATCATAGGTAATGGGAGTTAAAGTTCTGCGTTTGCATTAAATATGGTTTAGAAATGGTTGAGCAATAGCGTAGCATCAAAATACGTAACATGGTAAACGTATCAAACGCCGAAGTGCACCTATTTGCAGAATTCCTAATACTAATCACATTTGTATGATGAAAATCACCTCATGCGATACAAGCTGCATTATTGATGTTCAATATCCACAGATAGTCACCACCTTGCGCCTAGTTTTAAACCAACTTCTAAAGAATGGAAGGTTCTCAATCTTAATTTAAAAAAATATATGTATGTACATATGTACATTGATTATTTTGCTATTCATGGTCCAATTTCCTATAGATCTTTATTGTTTAGAGAAAGTTCGCCAAGTAGTCCTTTTAGGTTTTTAACTGATTTTAAGCAATGTTTTTGGCTATATCCGTTTTTGTCATCCTGATCCCTCCGCCATTAGTGATTCCGCAATTTTGATTTTTTATTACTATGCATGATGGCAAGTACATTTGTGAATGTTAAGTGCCTAAATGTCAAATTCAATGTCCAGGCAGCAAAAGCATTTGACATAATTTTACAGTTGCTGTATCAGTAGAGACGTTTTAAATCCATGTTACCGAATAGTCTAAATACCGTTCACGGTCACCTATCAGAAATCTATCGAATTTGTCACAGTCTACCCGCTCGTTGACTGTGACTAATTCGATAAATTTGATGACCATTTAGAAACACCCGGTCGAGCTATATGCTTACCACAAAAAAGAAAATTACCAACCTGTTAAAAAATCGGCTTCAAAATGCTACAGAAAACACCAGTATATACAACTCAAAGGAAATAATAATAATATTTTTTCATGAATATTAAAATTGTTCAATAATTGTATAAAAATAACTCGGATCAGTATAAAATCCTAGATTTTCAATAGTTAAAAAAAAGCAAATGTAGCAAATCTGCACATTCAGCGTAAGAACGTACAGATACAAAAATCCAAGTAGTATCTTATCTCTTCAATGTTGTTACAAATTTTTGCTTTATTTGTTTTTACCTATACCATTTCGAAATTCACATGGGATATACCTATTATGTATTTGTTGCTTTGTTGTATTGATGTGTACTTACTTTCTGTGGTTTTTTGAAATAGTTTTTTAAACAGATATGTAATTTGTTACTAAAGGATTTTTTATGGTTTTTAATTAAATTTGAATTTGTATTATGTCATAATTAATTGTTTCAAAATCAAGGGGATAAAGGAAAAGATGATACTTTGATTAAAGCAAATCAATAACATTGACATATTTGCTAGTAAGTATGATCAATACTTATAGTAATTTTTGTATAGAAAATGTCATTTTTGTTGTCATTCACATAAGTACATTTCATTTTCGTTAATATTATGTCAAAGGAATCCAGACATGTACATGCAGATAAATTATTAAAATGACTGTTTAGATTTATTATTTGATTATAGTTAAGACAGCTGTTAAAAATTAATCTACATAGTTTAGAACCGTTACTTCAACCAGTAGCAAATAAATTGCACACAAGAATGTTTATCCATCAGATCAAGCACTTTACTTAAATTTGCCTTGTAAATAATCCATCTGTATTTTCATGTGTGTGTGAACCCAAACAAATCCCAATTAATAATTTACACATTATTAAAGCCTAAAGCAGTTTTCATACTCAATCAATGATCATTTGATGCTGTTTGCATAATAAAGCAACACAGACTCAAACTGACTTGGAATAAGGCTCACTTCTCCTTTACAAATGTGTAGACATTTTTTATTACATGTCTACTTTGTTTTTAGATGCTTATATTTAGATTTATCAAACACTTAATTTTGCTCTTTGTTTAGGGCCTTTGTTGGGTGCTTACAACAATTTCTATTTCAGTCTTGGCTTTTCTCGTGGCCAATCTATAGATGGAACAAAATAAAATGTATTGTATTATTGAAATAAGAATGCTTTACGAGGTTTTGTTTGTTAAATACTTTATTGCACACTTGTATGATATGTACAATGACTTAATGCTAAAGACTTTTCTACCATTCATCCCCATGGTATAAGTTATGGTATTTTTTTTTTCAAGAATTTAGTCATGCAGGGTTTGGTCTTTAAAAGCTGGAAACGTCTTAACACTACATAGAGACCAGTAAATTAGATGAAAGCCAAAGCTGTTGAACAATTATTATTGAGGGTTATGTATTAATTAATTATATCGCCATTTTGCTGCTGATATTGTAGTATACACATATGGGTAATGAGTTGTATTTAAGTATCATTATGGCATTTCAGGATAAATGGTGTTTTAGAAATGATTTTTGTATGGTATGAGGAGTGTATCCATTGTTTACACAGCTTGTACAATATTGTTTACTTTAGGCCTAACTATGAAATTCAACACACTTTAGAAGCCAGTTAGTACGGGCTGAGTGAGGCTATGATTTTCTTTTTCGCAAACCCAAACCTGTTGTTTCAGTGCCATCAAATACTTACCTACTATTCAGATTATATACTCATTTTATATTTTATTTTTTCAATTTTAAATGTACTTACTCTTGAAACAAAGGTAAACAATGTTAATGTATTAATCTATCTACTCAAGATGGACTTGTTTCATCTTAAAGTTATTTAAATAAATTAAAATACATGTATAGGTAATGTTATTTCTATCTTGTATCATAAATTTTAATAAATTAAAGTGCACATATCTTACATCTTCTTTTAATGTATTTACCTGCAGATATTATGGAGAAAATAGTCTTCATATGTACCTTAAGTACTATAATTAATAGTATCAAGACAATTTAGTATTGAATTTGGAAAAATTAATGACTTTTTATCATACTCTACTAACCCGGAATCAACAAGACTGAAAGTAATATCTACTCTTTCTCTCTAACTAAATCTAAACAATTTAGGGCCTCGATTTTACTAATTCATATGAAATGCCTTGTCGAAAACTTGTATAGAATTTAAGATATACGTTTTTATAAGTGAAAAAAAGTTTATTTTTACAATTTAGAACAACCGCGAAACACTCACGTTTTTTTTTATTTTGGCATAGAAAATACCATTCCACGTAAGTTTAACCCGAACCTTGCCACGTTACGTTTTCATGTGCTCATAGCAACTAAAAGCCCAGTAACCAGCATTACATATAGCATACCTATATGTAATTTATAAGACGGCTTTGTCCAGCTGATAATGTTTTTCACCTTGATATTGTCTTATCTTTTTGAGAACGGTTATATAGGGCACATAGTGATACGTAATGTTTATTAAACTACGTATGTGTTATTTTCTTTTTCACGAAGTCTGATACGATATCGGCTATTATAGGTGAAGATTTTAATACAAATGCATGGTCTATATCTACTTTGCGCAAAGTGATTGCTGGTTCAAATTGTTTCATATCCTCCATATAGTGGAGTGGCACCCAACCGTCTCTAGATCCGTATAATACGTTCGTTCTATCTTTAATTTTTTCAATGCTGCCGATATTTAAAGTATTGACCCTGTCCATTTCGTTGTAAGCTAAGAACAAGACTTTTTCTATGACTTTGTGATTAAAGAACTTTATGAGGCTTGCATCAAAATGTAATGGTATACCATTAAATTTCAGATACAAACTCACGATGATTCTTTTTACTGATTCCGGGATTATGTACAATAGCATGCACAAGATCATCAGCAATGCATGTGCTCTCCGGATAAAGTTGTTCAAAAAGATGCCACTTTTACTCTCCGCCATTCTTTGCACAGTGGGAAACAATAAATTGACTGATGAGACCCTCTCAATTATATTTTCATTTTTTTCAAGCATCTCCAGTATAAGCCATGATCCGATGGAGTGACCTATTAAATGTAACTTGCTGTCTTTGTTAATATATTCGCTAATTAAATCCAGTTTATGCTGGATTTGACCTTCTAAATTGAACAAATGCTCTTGTCCTTTTAATTCGTTCGACTGTTTATCTGGAACTTCTTCATGTCCTGCTTGTCCTAGAAAAAAAACAAGTACAGAATATCTTTGTCCTCTGAGTTGACGTCATACATAATTATATTTGTCGATCAACAGAGGTGATATAGCGCCGCATACAACTATAAAGGTCAGCAGCGCTTGTCGCAGTTCTAAGTAGTGTCGTTAATTTTTTTTCTATAAATTTTCATCTGTATCGTTTAGTAGACAACTTTTATAAAGACCAATTTTGATAGCTTTATGTTGACAGATTCAGACTAATAAAAAGACTACAGTATTAGTTGAGGTACCTATTGGTCTAATGGACTGCAATGTCGGTCAATGCAATGCAATGTGTCGGTTTTTGAAAAAAGTTCCACAACGTTTTAAGACGTACAAAGACCTAATTTGATACACAACAGTTTCGATTTTTACACGCTATAATATTTCTTTCTGATTCATGGTGTGAAAGTTACTTGATGGTAGTAACCTACGAAACCTATCAAAAACGTGTCACGCCGAAAGATTGCACTTACGTTATACTTAGGTACTATGGATATAATATTCTTGTTATAGCCCACGGAAAGTCTCGCCAGAGACTCTTCTTAGGTAAGTCTTTATTAAAGTAAAAACTTACCGATGACACAGACCGGTAATTTGGTATTTTCATGTAATAATGAGCCAAACGTCGTATAGAAATCGGAAATTCCAGGATTCCCTGATATACAAATAATAACATCGGCTTCATTGCAGTGACAAGGGTCACCCCAAGTTATAATGTGTGTCTGAATATTGTTAAGAGTCAAGAAAATATTTTTCATATTGAAGAGCCTCGAACCAAAATCTGAAACAAAATTAAGTAAATAAGTAGTTACTTTTAACCGACTTTAAAAAGGAGGAAGGATCTCAATTCAACTCGTATTTTTTTAGACAGCGTTCAGCACTTCGTGAATGTTCTTCTTTTCGTCAACAACGAAAGCGACGATGGCGGCGTCGTCGAATTTGCCCCTCTAGGGGAATTCAGTTAAAACAATAATAAGTAGGTATCTATAAAAAGTTGTAAATATTATACAGAACATTATATACAGTTTCGGTTGCTACAATTTGTATAACGTAATACATCGGGCCCCAAACTATGATAGGCTATCATAAATATCTAGAATTCTAAATTATCTTAGGCGCTTGTTGACCCAAGTTCAATGTTGCCAGTTTCAATTTAACGCATCTACATGTTTACTGAACAGATTTGTTAACATTTTAATACAATAACAGAGAAATTATTTAAATAAAAAGTCTCTCTCTCTCTCTGTGCATGTGCGTGTGCGGAAAAAACAATGTCAGCACATGAAATTAAAAGCAATCTTTTTATTCAGTTATACCTAACTAATACTGAATAGGTATACCAATAGACACACAAGCAACTCAGTTTGTAGCCCCCAACGAATAGTCGGCCAGCCACCTTCTTCTAATTTGCCACCCTAGACTCAAAGCTATTGGTATATCCGCCACTGTACTAGTACACTAGAGCTAGACGTAGTAAGCGTTCGTTCCGCGCTTCGAGATGTAAGTGCCATGAAGCCCATGAACAAGCGATAGGAATTAGTAAATCTGCCATCGTCTAGCGTTTACAACCGTTATCAATTCGCAATACCAACAATTACCAATATTAATTTCCGAATTTATTTACAACACTTGGTTTGGAGAAAAAGTGGCATATATCCGTCCTCGAGAAATATTTATTAAAGAACCATTTAAATTTTCACCAAGACTAATTTAGCTTTTTGTTCTGAAAGTAACAAACAGACAAAAAGATAGTTACTTTCACACATCTATTATCATAAAATAAAATGCCGTGAAACGAAAAACAAAACTTTGCCGTATTCCCGCCAAAATCATTGATCACCCAGTCCGCTCATGCTCCGTACAATCAAGGTACCGAATTTGATGTACCTAATATAATTTCCGGTCGATTTTAGGCAAAGTATACATTTCTTAGATTTTCTATACAGTGATGGACAGTATACAATTCCATTAACATTGTGTACATAAAATAATCACACTTGTATCTATGATCTAAATAGGTACTTACTTAAGTAGATGATTTATGGCTTTAGTAATTAAAATCACACTTGATTTTACTACTAAATACCTAGATGTGATTTATGCTCAACAAAAAAAAAAAAAATTTTACTCTTATTACTCTCATCTCTCTGCTGGTGCTGGACAAGAATAACTAAATATAATAATTAAAACAAGCAGAGAAGAAGTAGGTACTAGGTATATCCAAGCTGTGGTGTGTGCCTGACGCCTGTGTGGTAGACTGGTAGTGGTAGTGAGTGTCTACATGAAAAACATTCTTTTTTTTTTCCTTTGGTTTTGGCGTCGCGTTTTAGCATTTGCCAGTGTCAAGTATTTATATATTTTCAAGTTTCAAAAGTTAAATAAGTGTCCTCGTAGCTAGTTATAGTCAAAGTCCAGTCTTAGTCAAGTCCAGTCCGTATCAGTCAAGTCCAGTCATGCTTTAGTAAAGTAGTGGCGACTTTACTATAAAGCTTCGATGGAGTTTTGGAAGCACCACGAAAAGTCATGTTTCACCACATTATATCATTTTCCCCCACTCACGCATGTAATTCGGCACTTTATGAATAAAACGCCACCATTTTTATGCATAAACACTCGACAAAACACAAGTTTTGGAAAAAATACAACGGAGCGACACGACTCTTCCCGCGATCCCGCCAAAACTCCAAAAAACATTCTTATCTATATCCAATATCCATAGAGACCACGTTTTTTACAATTCATCGGCAAATCGATACGGTGTCCTTGATATCATAAATATAACAACCGAAGAACATATAAAGATATTATATAGCTTGGTTTTGCCTTTTTGTCTAAAATATTATTATTTAGTAACAGTCAAAGTTCAGTCTTGGTCAAGTCCAGTCATGTCCTAGATACGTAGTGACGATGAAGCTGCGAAGCAGTTTTGAATGCAACTGGGAAAACCATGTTTCACCACATATTATAACCTTCCTACACTCGCGCTACACTATTTTTATCCATAAACACGAAAAAATAGAATGGTGCGATACGACTCTTTCTACGTTCCCACCACAACTCCTATGAAGATCTTTTGTTTTTAATTTATTCTTGGCCAAGGGTAAAACTAAGCCATAATGAGATACTAATTACTAATCCTTCAGACGAAAAATAAAGCAATTTATAAAGCCATGGCCAAGAATAAATGGAAGACACGGATTGGACTTTGACTACTTTTTAACTTATGAAACTTGAAAATATTAAAACACTTGATACTGGCAAATGCTCAAAATGCGACGCCAAAATCAAGGAAGAAGAATTTCATTCATTTCGATTTCAGGCTTTCAGGATAGTTTTGGCGGGAACGCGGGAAGAGTCGTGTCGCTCCGTTGTATGTTTTTCCAAAACTAGTGTTTTGTCGAGTGTTTATGCATAAAAATGGTGGTGTTTTATTCATAAAGTGCCGAATTACAAGCGCGAGTGCGGGAAAATGATATAATGTGGTGAAACATGACTTTTCGTGTTGCTTCCAAAACTCCATCGAAGCTTTGTAGTAAAGTCACCACTACTTTACTAAAGCATGACTGGCACGAACTGACACGAAATGGACTTGACTAAGACGACTTTGACGATAACCATAGCTAAGATACAGCAGAAATAACACTTAAGACAAGGCAGCATGGCTCTATAGCTTTAGCCTGCCCGAAGGGGCAAATTATTAAAAAAAAAAAAAATCAGGCTTTCAGTTTTTTTTCGGAGAACTCTCATTGTGGAAGTTGTAGTATTCATTATATTCAAAGAACAATATATACCGAGGTATAATCGTCTTAAAATGAGTAGTAATAAGAAAAAAGCCCTCTTTATTTGTTTAGGTAAGTCCATAAACTGTATTGTACCAAGATTCTGTGTAGAGATAAGATAGTCATTAAGGATAACCACTTTGCATTTTAGAAAATATTGTGAAAATGTACGTAATTATAAACGTATTTTGTAATGGACCTACCAATATTAGTTATTAACTATATTATATACATTGTTCAAGTTCACTATATGATATAATATTGTTGTTTAGGCAATATTTGCAGATCACCTATTGCAGAAGGAGTATTTCAAAAAACTGTAAATGATTTTAAAAAGGGCGATGAATGGGAAATAGACAGTGCAGCGATTGGTGGTTGGCATGTTGGTAATCCTCCTGACTGGCGTGCTATTGATACCATGAAGAAACATAATGTTCCATACAATAATCATGCAAGACAAGTAAGGTTAATATTATTTATACCTAAAAATAAATATTGTAACATAAATTATTCTGTAGTTCTTTAAGGTAAAAATCTATATTTGCAAAAAACATTAATGGAGCTAAAAATTTTTAACTGTTTTGAGATGGGTATGCCAATGTAGATTGCTGAAGCACTGTATAAATAGAATAAATTGGCACCTTCCAAATGAAAACAAAGTTTTCTAATGATTGCCACACCTAAATAAAACAAATAAGTAGAAAATTTCACATAGCACCATCTCCTCAAACTAAGCAAAGGTAATCCGATAGCTGAGAGAATAATTACATACTTTTTTTGTAAAAACAATACATGCAGAACACCCAGAACAAACAATTATCATCACATAAATGTTTGCCCTGGTGGGAATTGAATCACAATCTACAGCTCTTGAAGCAGATATTCTACCAAATGAGCTATCAGGGCAGTCTTAGAGTATTAGAGTAGCCTCTTTGTTCCACATTAACTGTACTATTTACTATTGTTACATAATACATATATACTTATAATTTGATTTACTGAGCATGTATTTGGAAACATTGATCAAAGAAATAGACTATCTTTGGCTGTACATCCAATGCGAAAATTGTGGCACATATCTGCTATTAAAAATCTAATTCTGATCTTCAGTCAACCATAACAAAATACATAGCAAAAAAGTTCTTCGAGATATGCTTGGACAAAATGCTCTTTCTTTGATTCAATAACTATGTCGACTTCAATATAATGCTATCTATCTATTTTTAGATAACCTCTGAAGACTTCAATAAGTATGATTACATCTTTGGCATGGATGAAGATAACATGAAAGATTTGAAAAGAAAAGCCCCCAAAGGTAGCACAGCTAAGCTACTTTTATTTGGAGACTTTGATCCTCAAGGTGACAGGATTATAAGGGACCCTTACTATGTAAGTAAATGGATTTATTTAAAAGTGTAAATATTTTAGTTGGTATGTTGATGATGATTCTTTTGTTTTCAGGATAGTAACTCAAATGGGTTCGAAAAATGCTATGAACAATCTGTGAGGTGTTCTACAGGTTTTCTTGAGCATTTACAAAAGGAATAAGATATCAACTTTACAATTAAAATATAAAAAATAAACAATACAAACGAAATGTACATTTCTTCAAGAGTTTAAGGAAAGCAATATTTCAACCTTCATCATGGCTTGCTTGCTAGGTGGGTTGGAGAACTCATAAGGTCATAAAAACCATTCCGTTAGAAATATTATTTATTTTATATTCTCAGAATTATTTGAATTTTGTTACTACAATAAACCTTATCTATTACTGTACCATTTGTACTTATTAAATATTAGCTGTGCCCTGCCGTTTTACCCACTGTTACTACATGAACACTAAGTTTTTTCGGGATTAAAGTAGTCTGTCAATCTTGGGTGTCAGCTACATTCATACCAAAGTTCAACAAAATTGATTCAGCCATTTGAGTGTGAAGAAGTAACAAATACACTTACAAACAAACAAACTTTTACAAACTTACAAACTTTTGCCTTTATAAAATTATTAGTGTGATGCTACGTAAGATAGAGTTAACACTTTAGTGTAACTGTAATGTTGTTATGCAATTAATTGAATGAAAATAAATGAATGCCTTGCGCATGAGCAAAACTCTCAAGAAAAGCATTTCTGGAAGAGCATCGTAATTTAAACTGATCATAAATAATATATATATAAATAATAGTAATAATATATATCATAATGACAGCCCTGTTAGCTCATTGGTAGCATGTCTGCTTCAAGAGCTGTGGGGCGTGGGTTCGATTCCCACCCAGGACAAGCATTTTGTGATATAAAACCAAATGTTTGTTCTGTGTCTGGGTGTACTGTATGTATTTACAAAAAAAAAATGTAAGTATTCTATCAGTTATCTGACTCCCATAGTACAAGCTTTGCTTAGTTTGGGGTCAGATGGCGCTGTGTGTAATGTCCTGCGATATTTATTTATTTATTATATAAAGACTAAAAAGACATTTATACACAGCAATATCAATTTAATATTATAAAAATTACATGGATTTTTAAGTCGGTGGGTACAATTAAAACACTTAAGTTGCTACACCACATAGAGATTTTTGCCTCACGTCATACTAGCAAAATTAATTTTCATCATGTTTACTTTTGCTATTTCCCTTGGAGAGAAGTCAGAAAAGTTCTAGTAAAAAAAGCTTCATTGTATTTTAAGAACATTAAGAAGTACCAATTATGTATATATATTTTTGTAGTTAAATATAATTTGTTTACTACAACAATTTAAAAAACTTGTATCAATAAAAAAATGCTCTAGCATATTCCACAACACAACCACCACAAAATAAGTTATTTCGAGCAGACTATGCACAGGTCACAATATTTAGTCTTTTCTAATAATTGTATATCAACATAATAGGTATTAATAACGTTATTTAGGCTATTGTCATTGATGCAATTATAAAATTTATAACCATTACTCAACACAGAATCAGGCATTCTCAGCTGGACCCTGAATTGGCCAATTTCAGTTTATTTAATACAAAAAGATAGTAAACAAACACACAAATGTAATTATTTCAATATGGATCTTAAATTTTTTTTACAACTTATTTACCACAAACCATCTCTAACTCTACATAAATAGCTATTTGAGTGCTGCTGCTACAAAATCCTTTTTACCAATACTTGTAAGTTTGATTTGGAACATATTATATCTCACTATCTGCCTAAAGGCATCACATAGGCATATAGGCTCTACATGTCATCTATAACTTTCAAAACCAAACAGCTTCTTTGATAAGGTTTCATAGCTTTGTAATTCAAGAAATCTATAAACCATAGCAATGTTGCTTCTGTAGTAGATTCTTCTATACTTTTAATTAAGAATATATCACACTTTGTCAAAACACCTTTTGAAATTAATATCTTTTTGTTATTCAGTGTTTGCTCTTTATGTTCAGGCACAATAGTCAGTGAATGCTTTAGAGGTATTTGAAGTTTTGAGGATTTTATTTCGACTGGCTCTTTGTTCGGAAGGCTTTGATGCACTGAATGTTTTGTTTGAATATTTTCTTCTGTTCTTTCAATAACAGGCTTTACCTTTGTAAATCGGTCATCATTTAAATATGCTGGAATATCAGGTATTTCGTCATAAGAATCTAAAACAAAAAGTGTTAAATAAACAAAGACATTTATGGCTAGGTAAAATACTTTGTGTATCGGCAATAAAATCTACTGCCAATATTAATAGTTATCGCGTGTTCTTTTTCAAGACATCTTATGATATACCACATGCTATGATCGCAAACTGTATGACTGTCTCGAACGACCACCTTATTGATAAAGGAACATTACTGGTTCAAGTTTACTAACCTGGAAGTTCATCATCACTTTCAAGTAGTTCTGCAATTTCTCTAGAAGTATATCTTACAATTGGATTCATCTTTTTAGACCTACACAAAATAAATATGTAAAAAGCACCTAATGTAGAGTAACTACTATCTGTTTCTGTGTGCACAAGCAGCAGTCTCAGCAAAGAATAATATTAATATTACTTTTGGGTCGTAGCACTTGTAACCACAGAAGACGTTATCTTGCAGCGTTTAGGCCGTTTAGCAAAACAAACAGTATACTTTTTTAAATTATTCATCGGCAAATCGATACGGACTCAACGGAGTTTTTTTTTTTTTTCTTTGGTTTTGGCGTCGCGTTTTAGCATTTGCCAGTGTCAAGTATTTATATATTTTCAAGTTACAAAAGTTAAATAAGTGTCCTCGTAGCTAGTTATAGTCAAAGTCCAGTCTTAGTCAAGTCCAGTCTGTGTCAGTCAAGTCCAGTCATGCTTTAGTAAAGTAGTGGCGACTTTACTATAAAGCTTCGATGGAGTTTTGGAAGCACCACGAAAAATCATGTTTCACCACATTATATCATTTTCGCACACTCACGCATGTCATTCGGCACTTTATGAATAAAAAACCACCATTTTTATGCATAAACACTCGACAAAACACAAGTTTTGGAAAAAAATACAACGGAGCGACACTACTCTTCCCGCGTTCCCGCCAAAACTCCTCAACGGAGTTCTCAATGCCTAATCTTCATGTCCGTTGAGGAGTTTCATATGATTGTTTTAAGTAATATTGTCAGTATCCTGAATATAATGATGGGTACGATAGCTGCCTGGGTTCAGGACCATGACTTTCAGGTTGTGAACACTAGGTAAGTTTAAGTATATAAAAGTCGATGTGTGGATGTCATATGGACTCCAAAACGGCTCTGCGTGCGATTCCGTGAAGATTGGTAGCGGTCGTATCAACCGATTTTTTTTTGAAGTGCACTCTTACCAATGACTGACCAGTAGTTTCAAATTAAAAAAAATCGGATCTAGTTAGGTCTCATCTGTGTCTCTCATCTCTGTCTCGTTATTTCCATCAGTATGTACCCAGCGTTTATGACTGGTTTGTTTTTAAGCAAAGGTTAAAATATCAGGCCAATAATAAAGATGAATCTTTTTAAAGCATTAAACAATAATTTTATTGAGATTGGCAAAACATACAGTGTGATGTCAAAGAAAAGAAAAATAATTACGTAGATACAAATTTAGTTATAATATACATTTATTTACGACCTGTAATCTACTGTTTCTAACTGACCATTTTTGTTTAATATTAATGTTCTCAAGCGTTTATTACGTTTTTTCTTTTTCTCTTTCTTGATTTTTTGTAAAGCATGGTCCACCACATCTTCAAGTGGCAATCTTACATACCCCTTTAATGTTTTGACCAATACATTACATACTCTGTACACAAACCTTGGTGTAAACCCATCAGGAAAGTCTAAAACTATATCTTTCCATCTGATGTCACTCCAAATTTTATATGTGGAATCTCTTACTTTGTTTCTCAACCTGTAATAATACACATATTGTAACTGTAGATTATTCAGACAGATTTTACAACAGATCAAAAACAGTAACATTATTTAACATTCTTGTTCTTTTAAATAAATATTTGATGACATTTCACAGTGCATAGTTTTAATGAGTTTTGAATGAGTTGTTGGGCTTCACTATTCCTGTGATCTGGTTTTCACTGTCATTTTGATATTCCTTATCAAAGACAATTTTGTACAAGTTGAATAATTTAATGTTTTGTAATCCTGTTGCCAAAATAAATTGCACCTGGGTTGCTTAAGTATAAAACTTACGTTTTGAATAATCTTTTTCTCAATTTATGTAACTTTATATCACATCTAACAAATATTTGGACATGCAGGTAGCAGTACCAAAAGTGTTGCAAGTAACAACTATTATGCTCCATGTCCTCTTGTAGTCTGCGCCAAACCCACATTTCTATTCGTCTATTTTTCAAATCTTCTAATTCTAGTTCTGTGTATTTTAACAAATTTTGTACCAGTTTGGAAGCCAATGGTAAACTCCATTTCAATCTTTTCCTTTCTGGCTTTCCTATAAAGAAAACATAAATACATAATGTAAATTATAACATGCATGGGCGTACCCAGGCATAAATAACTGTACGAATAAAAGTTCCATGTTTACATACTTACAGCATATTATACAAATATTTTTTCTATACGTACCGTTACTTAGATGATCTAGCCTTTTGTACACACCTCGAGGTTCTCTCCCTAATACTAAAGACAATATGCTAGCAATCAGTTTTGGTTTGTGGTGGAAGCATATTTCAATAATTTTTTCTTCAATCTTGCTGTAATACCCCTTTCTATAGCCTCCATAATATGCAATGATATGTTTAAAAACTTGAGAAATGGTTCTTTGCAGTCCTTGTGCTAAATATGCTGCTGCAAATCGTCTAGCTTTTTCTTCAGCACAATGTGAGGGATTCTTTGATTTGGTTTTATTTTTCCATCGAGCTAAGCTAATTATGCAATCAGGTAATTTATATTTCTGTAAAAGTGATTAGTATTAATCAACTGAAAATAATTCACATAAGAAATTATAGCCCATAAAATAGACAAAAAGTTTAAAGCTTAAGTATCTATATTAAGTAAGTAAGTAAACATAATTATTTGAAATAAAAATAATAAATTTAATGGGCTCACCTTTCTAAACTTACGCCAGTTTTTTTCTATTACTTCATGTTCATCTTGAGATATAGTATCAGTGCGATAAGTAATGGCTGTACTATCTGTTTCTGGCAATGGGGCCTGACGAATGAGACTGGCACGCTCTTGATACCATGGTTTTGCCCAGTAAATTTCAGCATTATGAACTCTTTGGGTTAGGAGCTGAAATTAAAAAAATATATATATTTATAATTTTATTTAAATTGTTACTATTAATAAGTTAATTGAGATGGGACCCTTAATGTTTACATGATTTACAAAAGTATTATTTAATGGTACAATGGCATAAGTAATATATATATCTATTACCAAAATTGAGTTAATTCTTCAAGATTTTGAGAAACTAGAATTAAAATTTAATGTATAACAATGGGTGAATGTATTAAACTTAGTCAACTTACCAGCTTAGCTTGAACAATGGAAAGTAAAATGTTTATATTAATTTATATGCAGTAAAAGTAATAAATATCTGTGAAATCTCTATAATCTAATAAAAGACCTCAGCCTACCAAGAACGATCATAAATTAATTTGCTGGAAAGTGTATCCAAAGAAGCATTAAATCAAGTAAAAGTCATATCAGGTTTGCTGTGGTGATGAGGGAAACAAGGGCAGTATAGGTGAGCATTGATATGTATCTAAAGGTATGTAATGTATCTACCCCTTAAATATATAGGTATAAGGTTTCGAGTTCTAGGCACTGTATAGGTTCCTGGGTTAGCTTCCTGGATTGGACAGTATAAATATGGTATAAGGTAGTCAAATAAACCAGTCTGATTAACTAGTTCAATTTAAACATACATACACAATATTTATTTTAATATATTTTAATTGTTTCATACATTTTTCAATAGGTAACATTAGTAAACATGAAAAATGTGTTAAAAATTTAAAAAATTATTAAGCATTTTGGCGACAGGGATCACCATAAAGATTGCACAACCTGTTACAATAAAAAAATTCTTCTATAGCTAGGTACAATGAAAATGATAAGTACACGAATTTTCTGATAAAATAAATGTATACATAAAATACCTAAAAGACTTAGAATAGTATCTTATTGCACCATGATGACAATCGTAACATCTTCAAGAAATGTTGTAATTATCTACCTTATTTAATTAACTTAAGGTACTTACTTCAATAAAATTATCATCTTGTTCTCGAATGCGTTCTACATATCCTAACACTTTATCCATGCTCGAAGGTTCAGTCACATCTTCAATTCCATCAATAAGTTCATTTATATCGATACGTATGTCAATTGCTTCAGGGACTGAATTGCTACTGAAAACCATATTGGTGTCGTTTAACTTTTAAGAACTTTAGTGGTCGATCATTTAGCTTGATTTTATTTCCATAAAACGGAAAACCAAACTAATCGAGGTACAATAATGCAGATGCAGAATTGGAGATAGAGATAGCGGAGATACCTACAGCTAATCTAACTAACCTCAAATTCAAATCCAACAACCAAACAATTGTTTTTTTAATTTAATTTGCCCCATCGGGCAGGCTAAAGTTATAAACCATACTGCCTCATCTTCGGTTTTTGCAATTGAGTATGTAAAGAAAAAAAAACTTTACTAATTCCAAAACCATTTCGAAATAGTACATTTCTGTGCAATATTTTTACGTTTAAAGTTCTGTAAACCATGAGGTGAGGTTTATTTTGATAAAAAACATAAATCAAACTTGACTTTCAATTGATGTCTTATGACGTCACCTCGTCGGGCAACTTTCTTAGAATCAAGAAGCAATGGCAAACCAAACAAAATTTGTCAGTGTCAAGTCAATGGCGATCTTAATAATCTTTGCAATACACATACGTCGAGTTGTTTTTCGCTTTATTGATATAAATATCTGAATTATTCTACTTTAAACGTTATTTGGACTCTGATATTGCTTTTATGATATAAGATTATTTTTTTTTCCTTTAGTTTTGGCGTCGCGTTTTAGCATTTGCCAGTGTCAAGTATTTATATATTTTCAAGTTTCAAAAGTTAAATAAGTGTCCTCGTAGCTAAAGTTATAGTCAAAGTCCAGTCTTGGTCAAGTACAGTCCGTGTCAGTCAAGTCCAGTCATGCTTTAGTAAAGTAGTGGCGACTTTACTATAAAGCTTCGATGGAGTTTTGGAAGCAACACGAAAAGTCATGTTTCACCACATTATATCATTTTCCTACACTCGCGCTTGTAATTCGGCACTTTATGAATAAAACACCACCATTTTTATGCATAAACACTCGACAAAACACTAGTTTTGGAAAAAAATACAACAGAGCGACACGACTCTTCCTGCGTTCCCGCCAAAAACTCTATATAAGATTTGTATACTTCAATGTCATGAATTGTAAAACCCGAAGACGTGACAGAATGGCTTTATAGCTTTAGCCTGCCCGATGAGGAAAATTAGAAAAAAAACTTGTCAGTTCTGTTGTCAAAGTTAATTAAATGTGTCAAATGTTTTGTATACTTTTTTGTTTTATATGGCAAAGGCATATTCTACATATTCAGCCGAACTCATGACATCATCAAACTAAAAAGTTTGAAAACGTAAACTACCACTTAGAAAGCCAAAATATTCATATCAATTTCATAAAATAAAGTTTACTATCGGTAAAAAATATAAAAGAAATACAAAAAAAAAACTTTACATACCAAATTCATGTTTCAGTTTTACCAATTCATGTCTAAGATCTGTAATTAAAGTCAAAGTCCAATCTTGGTCAAATACAGTCCATGCCAGCTAAAGTTAAATCCTGTCGTGCCTTAGTAAAGTAGTGGTGATTTTACCATACGCTTTGATGGAGTTGTGATGGAGCAACACGAAAAGTCATGTTACACCACATTATATCATTTTCCCACAGGCGCGCTTGTAATGTGGCACTTTATGAATAAAATACCACTATTTTTATACATGCACAACTGAAAAAACACTAGTTTTGGAAAAATAAACAATAGGGTGATACGTCTCTCTCCGCGTTCCCGCCAAAACTGAAACTGTGAAACAAAAGCCGTAGACATTTTTTTTTATAATTTATCGACAAATGAATATTATAGAGTCCTTTCATGTCTAATCTCTAAATAATGTACTTCGATGTTTGCATTTAAACTAGTGGTTTTTCAAGTGTATATGTATAAAAATGTTAGTGTTTATACTTATAGTGCTGAAATAAATAAATAAATACAAGCGCAAGTTCTTTTCGTGTTCGTCACAACTCATCGAAGCTTATGGTAAAGTCACCACTACTTTACTAAGACACGACTGGATTAGACTGGCACGGACTGGACTTGACCAAGACCGGACTTTGACTATAATTATAGATCTTAGACATGAATTGCAAAAACCAAAACGTGAATTGCAAAAACCGAAGATGAGGTAGTATGGCTTTATAACTTTAGCCTGCCCGATGGGGCAAATTAAATTAAAAAAAAATCGTACTTGTAGTTTATATTTTTGGATTTTGCTGCATTTTAATATGAATTTATTTAGCCTGCCTTTCCAAGGCAAAATGTTATTTTAAATTGTGATTGTGATTTAAGCAAATTACGTTTATCTATTATGTATAATACAGCTTCTGGGAATAAATAATCATAACAAAATGTTCGTTTCACAAGAAAGAAGAACTGCACGAAAGCCTTTTCAGAAACCTAACATATTACGGAGGAAACCGAAAACAACGAAACGGAATACAGAGAATGACAACGAATCTTCAGAGTTGTCTGCCATCAATAATAGTTTTGGTCTGGTTTCATTACCAATGGTGCAAACCAAAGAATTACATAGCCAATCTCCTCAGTTTAGTGAAGCGCCGAGTTTTAGAGTGATTTCAGTCGATGAATGGCGTGACGACCAAAAAAGTGCATCCCAGACACTGGACATTAACGGTGACAGCCTTACTATTTATGCTCATGATGCTCAAGTAGATGGTAAGTACTGTCCTGTCTGCCATAATATAGTCATCATGTATACAAAAAATTAATAGATGATTGAAAAATAACGAGTTGCGGACAAAAAGTGTATAATTAGCTATGTCTTGATGCTCACTAGATTCCATATTATGTATGACCAAAGTCTAGTGCATACACTAGGTATTCTGAATATTAACATCATTCTATAGCAAGTCAGCAACCTATCTAACCTTCTCCAAACCATAGTTGAATCTGAAATGTGTCAGTTTTCCTTAGAAAACACAAATAATGTAGACTGGAAATTTATTTAAGTGGTAGAAAACCTCCCAGTTGAGGTCACAATTTTTTGTAAAATGGAGCGTATGGACAAAAAGTATTTGAGAAAAACTACATCTTATAGTTCTTCCTTTAATTGTAGTTCAAGATGAAGAAGATGAATGGATAGTTCTAGAAAATTATCAAGCTTGTATGACACAACATTCAAATATCTATACATTAGCTATTGAAAGTTTGAATGCTGAGCAATCTAAGTAAATAGTTAAAGTAATTTAACTATAGAAAATCACAGATAGCACAATGTGTCATACTAAACTGACTGTTAGCTAGACATATCTGTTGCAAAACCTATAATCTTTTTGTGTAGACTTGTTTACTAGTAGAGACCATGTATACATACACCCTAAGACTTAGACACCTAAGATAGTTGGGGGTGGGCAGCAGAGACAAAAAAGGCGAAAGCTTGGGCTGAGTTGTTGAGTGATGCCTATGTTTAGCAGTGATAGGCTGTTTATAATAATGATGAAATAATTATGAGTAAAATGTTATAAAGTTTTATCTGCAATTTTTATTTTCATTTATTATTTTTAATATAAATAACTATACAAGTTTATTCTTAGTTTGTGCACGATAGCTATTGCTCAGTAAATGAAGGCTTATAATATTTTTTTGTACTTTACATTATAATGATACAACTATTGGCCCCAAACTTAATTCTAGGCAAGTAAATATTCAAGAGCTTTTTATAATTAATGTTTTAGTGCTTGTACTCTAAATCAACTTCTTTATGGACTTTGTCTGGTAAATCTAATTAGCAATAATAGTTGTTAATTGCAAGCTAGCTGAATGCACAATACTTCAAACCTTGTATGGTAGCACTTCAACTTTATCTTGTGTATATAAATATTATTTGAAATATCACAAACATAAAAAAAAACCAGCTTCAGTTTTTATCAAGTTATGTGCTTGCCAATGAACATCATTTGATTTTTATTTATGTAAGCTGTATAAGCACCGTTATAAATGATATGGGTAGTTTTCAGTAGGTATACACTACACATATGATGCATCTCTAGTACATCCTCCCATTATGATGAATACTAAATATATTTTACATTTCATTTTATTTATTTAATCACAGACATTTTGGTAGGTTCTATCCAAAATCAGTAATGCAATCCAAACTCACCCTTCTTCTTCCTTAATTCTTATTATACTTAATACTACAACATATTCACACCAAGAATAATGGAATATAAATCTTAATACTTTATTGTAAAAATACATTTTTACATTATTTGTGAAGAGATTGCAGGATAGCTTCTGAAAGTATATAAATATTGTGTATTAAAAGCTGTTTGACTTGGATTGTACATATTGTTTTCATAATTTTTCAGATAATGACATAAGTACTGCCCAAAGTACACTGAATGTGGAGTCTTTTTTAAATAATGGTTCAACAACAACAAAGGTTACTGTTTTTACAGTCTTTTTATGCAATGAAGTGGTGAGAAATCTCAGTCCACTCAAAATTTGCTGAAAATATACCATATATTTAATTTAATTGTTTGTTACTTTTGTGATTAAATTCTAAATTTCTGGCTTTGCTAAATTTCTAATTGGGATCTTGGTAAATGATTTGTGGAACAGCCCTACACTTTAAGGCGATTATGACACATTTATGTTTTCAACAAAGCTTATTCTATATTGTTATGTAACTTCTTAAAATAAACGTGAACAAGTTAAATAATTTCAGGGAAAAATATTGTTCAACATTGATGATGCTTCAGTAGAAATTCCCGAGACTGAAACGGAACAGAAATGGTGCCTTGATTTTGGAAGTGAAGATTCAAAAGAAATAACCAATTATTGTAAGTGATGGCTCCTCCCACTTTGATATTGTTTTGAAAAGATTTAAGTATTATATTTGTGCAAGCCAAAGTGGCAGAGGGCTTGTTGTGTTTGTAGCAGAATCAATAACCAATTGTGGGATATGAATATTCTGGTAGAGACCACAAACATAGCAGGGGACGCACTGAGACTACAAAGACTGATAATATTTATGTAAGACACCTGGTAGTGACTGACAAAGAAAAGCTGAAGATTAAACTGAGTGGTATACCTTTGTGAGGGGGCATATGTATAGCAGGGGCCTGACACAGGCCGATAAGAGTTTGTGATAAAATTTAAATGCTTTCTTGCACACATAGTATTAGTTAGTTAAATCTACATTAACATAAGGTGAGATGACAGTCAATTGTTGCAGTGATATAACAGTTGGACATTTAAACTAAGCAAAGCTCGTACTAATGGGAACCGGATAACCGATAGAAACATATACATTATAATATAAAGTATGTATTTACAAAATGAGTACTTGTGTTGTAAATACATACTTATAGTACTTTTATAAACACCTAGACACAAAAATTGTTGTTCCTGCCGGGGAACTTAAATGAGCTTATGATACAGTAAGTTTAACACATACTTGAGAAATAACGGTTTTACTGCAGCTAGCAAAATTACTGGGCTGTTGAGACTAATCGTCGAAAGTCTCAAAGTAATGAGCGCCAAAGCAGCGATGCCATGGACTTTGTTTGCAACTTTGTGTATAACGGTCATAGAAATGCGTTGTCTCTTACCATTTGGAGAGCGCATCGTTCGTCTCAATACATTTACATAAAAAAAAACGGTTTTTGAAGTATATAACATTTTTTTAATTTCATGTTGCAGATGATGGGTCTCAAATAAGTAGTATTTATATTGATAAAAATTCAATACTGTGCACTGATGCAGTCAATGAGCCTCTGACGCAAACATCACACAGTGAAGCAAACATAACACTAGGAGGCGAACCTGCACAAATCAATCTAGCAAATACAACTGTTAAATTTATGGTATGTAAACAGGTTGTCGTTGGTTGTGAATCTTCGATCAAATAAATAAAAGATTTTGCACTGTCACACGATTGTCTCTTATTTAAAACAAGAGAATATCGTAATGCTCTGGTGCAGTAGTTCGGTTACAATTATTTCGCTTTTTATTAACAACAACAATAATATCAATTTGCAAAATGTATTAAGTAAATGATAGAAATATGTATAAACAGTAAGACAGCATTTATTATAAGCATTGTTTGGCATAAGAGTTTATTTTTTAGAATAGAAAATATTTTATTCATACGTTCGACAACAGAATTCTCGCAACTTAATTGTGCTAGACCCACAGCTGTGATTCGGGGCATGACAAACAGTCTCTTTGCATTTTTAGCTTTAGTATCTTGGAGTAGCTATTTGTTTGAAGAGATAAAAAGAAGTCACTATTTTATGGCATGCTATAATCCTGTTTCATTATTCTCTATTGTGAGTTCTTTAATAATTTAACAGTGGACTTTTTTTTTCTTTCAGTGTGATGTGCCAAATTGCAAAAAAAGTTTTTGGACCGAAGCACGTCTGCAAAAGCATAAGAATGTTCACAACAAACCAAAATCATTCCCAGTTTTGCATTGTCCTGTGAAGACTACTGACGCTGAAGGCATCGAAACTCAGTGCCACAGAACATTCCAAATCAGAAACCAGCTCATGAAGCATCTGGATGATGACCACTCCCCTGAAGATGCACTCTATAAGTATGCTATCATTTGTAATTAGCACTTTTTCTACCAAAGTTAATTATATGTATGTATTTTCAGTAGGACAAATTTGGGGTCTAGAATAAATTATGAGGCTTTCCTTAGAAAGTAGGAATAAAATAGAATAGATAGAATATATCAATAACACGAACAATTGAAACTAAATTACAAGGTTGTTGAGACTAGCCATCGAAATTAAGTATTAGCGCCAAAACAGACTGCCCTGGCCTGGACTGGAATGCCCTGGACTTTGTTTTACTATTCAAAGTCATGTGTATTGCTGCAACGGTAATGGATAGTCGTTATCTCTTACCATCAGGAGGGCATCTCGTTTGTCTTATTACTTTTACATAAAGAAAACTATGTATATTATACATCGACACTATAACATAAATACATATCATAAAAAAAGATAAAGACCATTGGCATTGCATTAGCATACTAATTTTCGAGAATTACGTAGTACATAAACGTTAGTCAAATGTATAAACAAAGCAGTTTCCATGTTCTCCAGTCGGGGGCGCTGTCTTACTTTCCAAGCCTCTAAAAACTGTCAAGTTTTTGTTACCAAATTGTAAGAAAAATCAATCGATAAAATTATGTAATTTCTCGTACATTTTGGTATCAAAAAGCGTTGACGCAATCTTTTCCGTACAGATGCACTAAGTGCGGGCGGCGGTTCTACTGGGCGTGCGGCGCGCGGATGCACCAAGCCAACGGGTGCGCGCGCACGTACACGTGTGCATGGGCGGGCTGCGGGCGCGTTTTCCGCCAGCAGTGCCGCCTGCGCGAGCACGCACGCGCGCACACTGGAGACCGCCCCTATCCCTGTCACTACCCGGTGCGTAAATACCATACCCACACAATCTCGATCAGACCTGACATTCTAGTATGACAATCTACGAAGAAGCTTTTGTCAAGTACTATATAGGTAAATGGACCAGCGCCCCTAGCGAGCGTAATCGGAAAACTAAAGTGAAGTGGCAGCCGTTTTTCATACATTTTGCCGTTGAAAACTTGACGAAAGTTTTTTGCCATTTGGCATGTTAGGGCTTTAGACCTCTTTATACCCCATTGCGCAACAAAGAGAACTATTTTTAACAGTTTATCAATCATGTATCAGTTTAATTTATTTATATTTTAGCAGTCTGTGTATGTATTTTTTACCCGACTACTCAAAAAAAGATAGTCATGAGTTAATAATAGAAAAAAAAAACAAAATTGTAGGTCCAATGAGTCATCATACATTTTTACGTAACTTTGTATTTGCGATAGTTTTTTTATATCTGACTTTAAACTTGTTGTTTTAGGGTTGTGGGTGGGCGTTCCGTTCAGCGAGTAAGCTGATGCGTCACGCGAGGCGGCACACGGGCGAGCGGCAGCACACGTGCGGCGCGTGCGGGCACGCCTTCCCGCGCCGCGAGCATCTGCGCGAGCACGTCGCGCGACACTTCGCGCACGCGACCACGCTAGCAACCACAACCACGCCAGCGACCACGCCTGCGCCCACACTCTCGCCGACGACCACGCTTACGACGACGATCACGCCTGCGCTGACGACCGCGCCCGTGCTCACGCCCGCACCCTCGACACCACTTCGAACTTGCACACATACCGGTACTACGCTTTGCCATACATTGTTAATATATTTGTTACGCAGGGATGCAAGCTCAGGCAGTGAAGGTCACACCTGGTTCACAACTGTCACCAGTCCTAGACACGAGGCTTTCGCATTTATGTAAGCAAGCCGACTCTTGTTCTCTTATTTTTAATCAAGCATCAGAATTAATGTATTTCGGTCGTTCCTACTTTAATAATTGCAAATTAATGTTATGAAACGAGAATACTTATTTTATTTTTTCAATTTGTACAGGATGCGAGCGTACGTTCTCTACTACGAGTTCTCTATATGCTCATGTGAAGAAATTTCACAAAGATGGAGACGCTCCTCAGCAACCTAAAAAACAGAAGAGACCGAAAAAGGATATGTTTTTGGTAAGCTTCAATTACAATTTTTATCTCTTGAGGTTTTTAATTGTAAAAATATTTTTAGTTCTATATTTACTTATTTATTTACTTGGTGGTAGATATCCTTAGCAGGAGGTCGTCTAGGTAGGTACCACCACATATATTCTGCCGCCAGATAGTAGGTTGTGTTTAAAACATTACTGTGTTCCGGTTTGAAGTACCCTTAGATAGCTTAAAGCTAGCGAAATCAATGGGCTGTGTTTTGCTACTCAAAGTTCTGTGTATCGCTGAAATGGTCATGAACATGAGTTACCTCACACCATCAGGAGAGCGTCTCATTAGTTTTTAAATAAAAAAGAAAATTACCTTACAGTTCCAGCTATCTACACCGACTGCCAAAGTGGGGCCTACAGAAGCAAGCGTGGAAGCAATTCCGGAGAGTAGCGTAGAAACATGCGTGCAGCCTTGTGCGGAGGCAGAGCGGGACGTAGAGCTCGAGGGCCGGTGCGCGCGCACGCACTGCACGTGGCCGCTACGGCCGAGAGACGCGCACTACGCGCTCGAAGAACACGCTCAGGTAACGCTAAGCAATGACGAACATGGATATTTCTTATGTACTGAGGGCTTAGAGGCCATCCACCAATTACTTTAGTTATTTTCCCTACATTCTATCATTCTATCTTTCAATCTCAGTTTTAATATGCACCGTTCAAAAGATCTTTGTGTCGTTAGTAGTTTATTTTTAGCGTAATCATGGAATATCCAGCTTTTACGTTTAATTCGATCAGATACTCCGACTTTAGTTTCGGCCACATCCGGTGGTCTTTTTCAAGGATTTGCTTGCTTTGCGTCTTCGTGTACTACTTTTACTACTGGCACAAGTCAGAAATCGCGAATAAAAACAGTTCGTCTGTAAAAAAACATCGTTGGCCTTTGATCAATATTTTGAATTGAGTACGAGTTCGTTTAGAAACTGAACTGAGGACGTTTTGATTAGCATTACAACTTGCGAAAAAAATTGTCAAGTTTTCGTCAAGAACCTCTGTTAGTAATATTCTTACCTTTGCAGGTGGAGCAGTCGGAGAGCTGCGAGAGTAACATCTACACGGTGCGCAGTGACCTCTTCCTGCACGGAAACTTGCTGATAAACGAAGATAGCGAGTGAGTTAAGAAAAGACGATAAAACACCACACCATATCAAATGCCCACACCTGTGCGTGTTATTCGGCACTGATTAAACACAAATATTTTTAAACATTAAACACAACTTTTGGCATATAATACAATGCGGGAAAAGGATTTTCCAAGTTCCCATATTTAAAAAAAACAATACAAAGAAGTATTTTTTTATTAGGTTTATAATAAGCCGCGCAGCGGGCGGCACGGAGGGCGCGGCTGAGGGCGCGCTCGGGCTCATCGACACGCACCCCACCGGCGATCTCACTCAGGTATACTCACCTTTTTAATTTGTTTTTTTTTTTTTTTGTTTTTATAGGAACAGACAATAATTATGTGCTTAAATTGTGTATTACATTCTATGTGTTTGTTGGGAAAATAACTAGATTCACCTCACCTCTTGAAGTCAAGTATGTATGTTTGTGATGTATGTCATGTATGTTTGGTTGTTTACAATAAGATTTAGAGACATAAGCAACTTTTATTTAAAAAAACGCGGGTGAACCCACAGAGCACAGCTAATAGTAAATACATATATATAAACACGCCCATGCTCACGCATACAAACTCACATACAGTCACACTGTGACTACATTATAAATATACACGCGCATACATACATGTTAGAGACATAATATGTATCTATAACATTTATTTTTTTAATTTACGGTCTTGTTTATTTTTTAAATTTTCACTAGAGGTACGTAATATAAATTAAGGTTAGCCAATAAAGTGTATAACATTGAACACAGGAGGAGTTGATGTATGCGGACGCTGTGGACGAATCTTCCTTCAGAGTGTTTCTTTTGAACGGCGAGGAGCTAGCGTGAACAATACAATTATTATACTAGAAATAACACGTCTAGACGAATTAACTGTCTTATTTAGTGAATAAGAACATCAAGATTCTTTGTTCAGGACCGAAATAAGCTCTGCTATACGGTGAGGTTACTGCCATCCTTGCAGATGTATCTTTGTTGATATCTTCATCTTGATTGATAAGAGACCGCTAAACTCACCGTCTAGCTCTGGTTTGGTCCAGTCTTTTTAGGTTTTTTGACAGCGATTTTGACCAACTACAATAATCTTAATTTTGTACAATACTTTGGACACACTTTTTTTATGATTGATAGGTTTGTTGTTTGACCACAGCTCACCTGGTGTTTTAACCAATTGGTTAAATTATCCACCAAGTGGACCCTTAACACCAGGTGAGTTATGGTCAAACAACTAGCCTGTCAATCATTAAAAATAGTGTGGCCAAAGTATTGTACACACTAAGGCATCATTGTGCGCGTTTGTAGCATGCTAAAATACATGAACCTTAAACAAATCGTATTCAACAATAACATTTATATCAAAATAAAGATGAATTACCATTTGGTGTTTGATTACAATAAAGTAATTTCAATTTAATCAATAAATGTTTCAGACTGATTTGGTGTCACTTGCTGTGTTCCTATGCACAATTTGTTTCCTCTACATTTTGTAGCATGCTACAACCCTGCATAATATTACTTTAGTGTATTACTAAAAAATAATTTGAAAATCGCTGGCAATCGGACAGCAGTCTTGTAACCGTTAGGTTGGGTTGTGAGAATGTTGAGAATTTATATACATACAAAGCAAATGTGATCAGATAATGGAAGAGAATCTTTAATTTATTATTGTAATAAGACATAATGTATATTGAATGCTGATTTGTTTCTTCTTATACAGTGATGTGACCTATCAAAAATGGTCAAAAAGGGTCATCATGGTGGTTCAGAAAATTAAATTAAATAATATGCACTGACATCTGATTTGCATATCGAAATATACATACATTTAATATGAGCTTATTTCAATATTATATTATTCTTTGATTTTGTAAAAATATTTTTGTCCCCGTCTCAATGTTAAACTTATTACTGAGGTTGTCTCCATTCATAGTGTTTGATAATATAATCAATATCAAATTATTTTAATAACTTGCTGAACTAGTTTTTAAGCAATTCGCAAAAAATACACCTAATGACAGCACGAAGACTGCTGGCGGTGTTTCCATCGGTTTTGCAAACGTTGCAAGCTGAAGAGTTGTAGCATAATCAATTGCGAAACATTTGTTGACAAGGTTTATCGAGACCAAGTATAAAAAATGACAGTACTTAACTTGAAATGACAGCTCGGGGCGCTGACCATTTTTCATAAGTTTTGAAAATATCGAAAACTTGGCATGGAAATTGACATGCTTGACTCTGTTAGCTTTGCCGCCGATACGAGAGCTGCGGTATCTAGGCACGTGCTGGAAGTTGTTAGTCTCTTAAAGCACGAGTGCTGGTGTGATTGTTTAAATATAAACTCGGCCGGCGACACAACCCAGAGTCTGGCTCCAGATGCGGTCAACGTTACGTCATGTCAATTTTGTGCCACTCTATCCATTGGCTCAAATCTCGCTACTCCGCTTCTCTTCACTGCGGTGTATACTCTAGGTCTAATGTGTTCAGTAGTTATGAACAATTATATTGCCGTGGGCTATGTACATGTCGTATGTATTGACATAAAATTAAAATAATAATAAATAAATCTGTGTGTAGCTTGCTTATATTCTGTGGTGCAATAATGAAAATAAATTTATAATATATTATAAAATATTACAATGTATCGATCATATGAAAATAACAAGTCAATTGTATTTACTAAGTGTTGCTAGTGTTAAATATAGAAATTATTGTTATTTTGAACATAACGTATAAAGAAAGTTTGATGCCATTTCATATAAGGCACTTATAAGTTATCCCTATTTTCTTCTCGTATTTCTATCATCACATTGTCGCGAGTGAATCGGATTCTTCTAGGCGAGCGTGCTCCACCGAAGACCGCATCTTCGCTTAACATCAGGCGGGATGGCGGTCAAACGCAAGCCTATCTACTATAAAAAAAAAAAAAAAAAACATTAATGCCACAAATCAGTGCTATAAGACATTTTGTTTTAAAACTAAAGACTAATGATCGTATTCAAAAACGTTTGATATCCATGTTATTGCTGTTACTTAATAGTTATTGAAAAAATAGTGATTTTTGCACATGAAATAAAACATCACACGTGTTGCACAAAGATATGAATACTTTATTTTAAGTATGATCACTAGTCTAGTTAGATAATGACAACCGTTTGCACAAGAAAAATACACTACAACATCAACGTTGCCCACCCGCTAGAGTCTGAAAATTTGTGCGCGACGCTTGAGGCAAGCACGAAAAAGTTACACGCGGCTGTGATCTTACTGCGTGGGACATACGATACGCGGTCGTGATGATTTTTTATGAGCGCTTTCTTTAAATGGCAACAAGGGCGCACGGTACGGCCTCTGCTCAATATTTAGTCAACGCACTCGATATTTGTCACTTAAATTTATCCTAGACTCGGATTATATTTTAATGTTTCGCTTTTTGGGGGCTCACGTTGTTGTTGGTTCTGTTTTGTATAACCTTTGAATTAACTGTGATTATAACAGAAATAGAATAATGTTGTAGCCATATGTAACTGAATGTTACAGGCAACAAAAAAGTTTTAAAATTAAACTTAATCATATTTCAACTATAGAAAATTCATAAAATTGTAGCAGGTCTATGTTTCTATATATAAAAATGACGTGTCTGAAAGTTCATTGACATAGGTAGATATATGTATTCACTTATTTAGTGTGTCTTTATAAATTTATAGTAAATTTAACTCGGTAATACAATGAGGTAATGTAACAGTTTTAAGCAATTTTTCTATATAATCAAGTTATGCTAATTTTTCATAATGCTAGTTAATGTAGTAACATGAGCATCACTTAATTATCTTTGAAAGTGTTTTGAATTAAGCTGGACCACGTGTCTTCCAACTTTTTAGGACTCTAATGCTATTATTTTGTATAAGATACGAATATTTAGGAAGATATGCTCTCCTCTCGATTATTAGACTTGCTTGAATATTACAATCACAAGTATTGTTAAAAAAAAAACGGCGTTTGGCTGTGTCAGACACGGCCGTATGTACATTTTTAAATACTAAAAAGTCTTCGGTTACGTTAACAAATTCGTTAATTTAATGTAATTCAATTTTAGATGTGTAACTGCAAGACCAAACTGTATCTCCCGATTTTTCTTTCTTCGGAATTACCTCTTACTATGGAAGCAAATTTTAAAATGTGATCAAAACCTAACTGCAAAATGTAACTTGCCCTCAAATCTGTCTAGCTTTAAATGGTAGGATTTGGATCTTATGTAAAGCATTAAGAGTTATAAAACTAGAAAGGTACATAAGTGCAATTAGGCGGGTTGAACTGGTTTTGTAGTAATGCGGTATTCCTCTTTCTTAGCTTCAAAAAATTGCGAATTTCGGTCTCGTGTCAAAAACCTTGTAACTTGTAAATTTTACAATATAGGTACATATAATTATCATATTATTATGCCCCCATTTAAATCAATCCTTATTATATTGAGAATTGGATTCAGAAATTGAGAGGAAAAGGAAACCAATGATTTTTCCACACTTCCTAATTGCAATACAAAAGAATGAAACGATATTTCAAGCTACGTACTACTATAATAATTGACTTCTCCAGGCTTTTATTGTCGTGGATTTTTCTGAGCTATTTCGTAGAATGCCTACCGTACCATTCTATGAAATAGATTCTCTTCACAAATTTCAATTTTCTTTTATTGTATCCTAGTATCTAATAAATACTTACGTTATCGACTTAACGAACATGTACATAAGTTAGTAGTGTAATGTAAAATAAAATGTCAACAAGAAAATGATCTCTAATAAAATGCCTTTTAGAATTAAGATTTACTAAAATTTAGCATAATTTCTGGATGTTTGTGATACTTATTGTAGTAGCAGTTGTTAATTTTGACCTTGTATTTTCGTAAGAGTGTTATTTATTGTAAGTATAGTACGCACATAATCGAGACGAAAAGCTTTTTTTCGTCATTGTCGCGCAAAAACAATTTTATCTCGATAAAACTCAGTTTACTGTGGTCAAAGACCATACAGATATTTATGAAGTGCAATTTGAGCATTAATTAATCTTCGTTTTCATTTATTATCGGTTGTCTCTGTCGTAAGAAGCCCGCGTGAATGACTACGTAACTATTCTACGAAAAGTAGAATGTCCAGAAGAGTTACAGCATTTCGTGGCAAATAAGAACATCGATATTCTTTGAGCGGGATAAATGAAGCATAAACTGAATTGAGACTTGCACTTTGAGCGTTAATTCGAGCCTTAATTTTGACTGCCCGGCTAGCTCATTTGGTAGTGCATCTGCTTAAAGAACTGCAAGGCGCAGGTTCGATTTCCACTCAGGACAAATATTTGACTGACAAGCATAAATGTTTGTTCTGTGTTCTGTATGTATTATAAGTATATTTACAATAAAAAAAGTATGTGAGTATTCTATCAGTTATCTGGCTCCCATTGTGTACAAGCTTGCTTAGTTTGGGGCTAGAGTACACTGTCAAATATCCAAGTATAAAATATATTTATTTATTTTAATTATCAAATTGCTTGTCTCTTTGTCGCGGGCGCAAAAACTAAATTTAAGCTTAGACCAAATAGAAGTTAATAGGGTATAACGTGCAATGGTCAAGTAGTTGTATGTTATCTATTACCATCAGGTGATCGTTATGATAATAACATTATTCCTAACCATAAAAAAAGATAACGTGTCGTTCGTAAAAGTGATGTTATTTTGGACACTATCAAGTGAAAAGTATTCCATCAGACATAAGTTTTGATGTTATTTTACAAAATTTCAGTAAACTGGATGGCATCGAGATTTTTTTTCAAGTTTGCAGTGCAATATGTTAAGGTGGTTCGATTTCCATACAAATTTATTTTTTGCCATTTATGAACAAATGGAACAAAATTTTATAGTGAAATCACAGCTACTGGCATTTATTTTGATCATTTTGAATAAATGCCAGTCGCTGTGATTACATTAAAATTATGCTCCATTTGTCCATAAATGGAAAAAAAATTGTATGGAAATCGAACCACCTTAAGTTATATCAAAGCCAGCTTAGATAAAATAACTTTGATAATTTGATCTAGTTTACTTTGATTTTTAAGCTTGGGTTTTATCCTATTACATCACACGAAGAATGCCTGTCACTTTGTTAGTTTCAGTTTCCGTTTCGGCTCGTCAGGGGCGGTGATCTATTTTTCATGAATTTTAGTATCGAAAACTTGACGTATATTTTCAAAAATTGTCATGATGCCCTCTGAACTTCTATTAGATCTTAGTTGGTAAGAAAAATTGCTATATGACCGAATAAGTGTTAGGCCGACTATTGTGGCTCGCTAAACAGCAAGGTGTAACCTGAATCCGGTTTTGAATGAGCATTATGAATGCCAGAGAGAAATTATTATATGATAACATTACTCATCCTTTTGGACAAAATGGGTAAAATGTAAAGTTAGGGAAAGAAATTAAAATTTTGAATTGATATTGTTTGGCAGCACTTTTATTGCTAGTCTTTCATTACATTACAAGACTTACGATAACTGCCGGGACGTTGGGAATATATATAAATTACATATTATTAAATTGACATCTATCGGTGTACGTTACTTGCGCAATACAATGAAAATTAATGGGACTTGCCGCCCGTTTATATTCAAAAAAAAATTAATATAATATGATGTGGGCTGGTAGGCGCTTTTGCTAAGCTGAAATTTTAAATAAATTTTGCGCGTAAGTAACTAAGTAAACTCGATTTGTGTGGAATACACATACTTAACAAAGTATGTTCTTATTATCTGCTTTATTCTATAGTGTTTTCTTAATAAATTGCGACAATAACGAGAGGCGCCACCTTCGTGTTTTCCCAATGAAATTGATACTTGTCGATTGTGTATGTTTGACCATTTAGCCATCTTTATATGTAATTCGGTCCTATGTTAATTACGTTAGTTCGCAAATTTTACTCTTATTTCGATGTATGTAATTAAAATATTTGCTTTATTATTAATACAATTTGTAAATAAGAAATATATTTTTGGATATAAATGGGATAGTTGCGGTGTATTTTTGAGACTGTTGTTTCTAAATTTATTTGATCGATCATGATGATACATTCTGTTGAAATTGTTTATTTGACATGTGCTTCGAAATTATTTTTATATACACAAGTTTATTTTGGTTGATTCTATTTTGTTATAAAAACTTATTTGGAGTGAAATGCTTTAGTTATAAAATGTTGGTGATCCCTACTACGAAACGATGGATGACGCGGTTGCGATCAGTGGACACCTGTACCCTGGGCCCTGAGTCTCTAATGCACATGCAACTCGCGTACAGAGTTTGAAATGTTTAAAGTTTATATTGACAGTTCAAAATAGGCGCTACGCACACCTCATGGCATTTTTTTGTTTGACATTGGCCAGTCCATGCGAATTTAACCCGTATTCCGCCATATTACGAGCTCTTAGCGAATAATGGCCTTGGCCACCGTCCGTCTCCGTTTCGGGACTGGAATCGGGTGTTCACTGAAAGCTACCACCAGTTTTCATAAACCCTCTACTGTTAGCCTTTATGTTATCCAAAGAACACAATTTTATATGTACTCAATGAATGTAACAGGTCTGTATAGATTGTCGCCTCCTTATTGAGGAGAACTGTACTTATTGAACTGTATTTATAACTATAATTGTTTTCTTTATATAATTAATTTTGTATAGATTCTGATTATCAATTTATCACAAATGTCCACATTACTATAGACATGTAGGTACCTAAGTCAAGTTTAATTAATCACATATCAAGAATATTCTAATTTGTTATAGCCTTATCTTAATTATAATTGTTTGCTTTGTGTTTAATGAGAATTTTGCTATAATTATAGTACCTAATAAATGTTTTTCCACTAATTCTTGTTTTAAGCAACATAACACCTTCCTAAAGTATAAGTAAGTTAATTAAATGCGAAATTTAAAGACACTTTCAAATTAGGCAGGATTTTTTATTTTATACAATTAACCAAACAAGTAAATTACATGAATATTGATGAAATATCTGTAACTAACAATGTGATCAATATAAATCATAAAGACATTTATGTATATTTCAATATACATAAAGCTCTTATAATATTTTTAGATAAATAAACACCTTTCATAATTATGTACAATTTTTACAAACCAAAACTGCATGAAGGTTTTTGGATGATACTTTTCTTCTACAATATTAAAATAGAAATATGCGAATAACACTAGCTAAAATAAATCTAGAATTGATAAACATTCTGTTGAATCCATTTACTGTGAACTGTCCTCTATTATTCTATAGACATACCGAGCTATATAGAGTTCGAAAAGATAACAGCTGACCCACGGAATGTGAGAATTCAACATTAAAAACTAATACATAATAAAATCTTAAATACCGTTGGGAAACATGAATCTTATAAAAACTTAGTTTATTATTTACACTTAACTTCATTTATTTTCAAATTAACATTAATACAATTGGACAAGTCACAAGACTACATTAGTCATAAGACTTGTGGAGCCACGCGATAGCGTCTGCAAATTTTACCGCTTCCTCAGACCATAGGTACTTGCAGAGATCGAATTCACTGTTTGCTGTCGCGTTTTAGCCATCCACATTTTAGACCGCTGCCGCAGACCGCGTCACTGGTGATGGCGGATCCGTTGTCCTATGTGAGCGACAAAAGCAGCATCGCGATGCAAAAAAATTAAACAGCTGTTATTCCTAATTCCTTCACGTGGCCTTCGCCAGTCGCATTGCATCGTGTCGCGCCTTTTTGTTGGTAGTCGCTCGTGTTGTCGTAAGACAATGAATAATTAGGCCAAAGAGACCTACTTTCCATGATTATAATCTAACACATATTAACGTACCTAGTGCAGTAAGCCGGCTGAACAGAAGTTTCACCTGTACCTAAAGCTAAACTAAGACTGTGTTATCGGAATGTCTATCTGGCGGCGCGAGCTCAAGTTCGTGGCTAGTAGTGCGCACAAACGCGGTGGACAGTTTATCGCGGCAGAGCGCCACGCCCCACAGTATGGCGTAGATGATGAGCAGGCCCGCCACAGAACCCGCCACGATCGCGCCCGCGCGCCGCCCCTGCCGCCAGTCCAGCACCTCGTAGATGAACGGGTTGCCGTTTCTGTAATAAATAGATAAAGGTAATAAACAACTGGAATTGCTGTAACATTAATCGTTCGCATTTTTATACGTGTCTGCAGAAGACCTCGTAGCACGACCTCTTTGTCTTTGTTTTAACTATTGAAAACACTTCAATTAATCTTTTTCTATAGATTTAAAAAGAGTATTACCTACCTGTTAAAAGTTATCAGCCTGTCTAATTAAACGACAATGTTCAGTTAATCTGATGTTTATTCGCCAATAAGTGGGTTTAGATAGGAGCGTTTTATCAGAGATATCGTTTGTCGAGTAGATGAAAAAACAGGACTGCCGTATTACCTGGTCTTGATATGATATAAGTATTGTTTCGTATACTTATTTAGGTAGACAGGTATGAGAAGTAATCTCCAAATCAACTAGTGGGGGAAATGGCGAAATTCGAATGTCACGCAATGGAAACGACTAACATCAGTGTGAGTCACTGTAAGTCATCAAATTGCTTCTCCACCCTGAACAAAATTCTGGATCCACTACTGATTAACATCATAGTTGCGTTTCTATAAATTACTAGATATTACGAGGTAGGCTACATCAAGCGTACATTTAACTTTAATCTACGTTAATAAGTAAGGCCTTACCTATATACTTAAAAGTATCTAGTTAAACATTGTAGGATGTTATGCTCTGTAGGATAAAAATATGTCTCAATGCAAGTAAAAAGAGATGAAATTATCGCGCCATTGATGAAACGTATAATAACTTTCGAGTTATCGGTATTACCCAAGTGAAAGGTCTGACTCAGAAATTGGGGTTTGTATGTACACATGCTCAACGGTCATATATTAATAATTGCAATTGCATTCCACGAAACTGAACTGTTTAGGAAATAAAAATTTAATCAATCGCTTTATTTCTAATAGGTAACAATCTAACGACGATGTCGACAATTTATTTCAAACAGGAAGCTAAAGGTATGTTTAGTATCTACTTGATAATTATTAAGTTTATAAGTAGTTACGTATGTACAGTGCAATGGAAAACGAAACGTAAATATTTTAAATGGCATCAAATCGCAGTGATTTGTGTCAAGGCCTGAAAAAAAGTCGAAGTATGCGCAGAACAAAACGTTTCTACATTTTTAATAGTATAAAAAGAAAAAACAAACTGAATGTCAATGCTCACTAAAAAAGTATTTATCTGTGGCAGACTTCAAATAAATGTGCAGATGTTTGATTCATGTATGGTATTGGTATGATGCTACATTCCAATGTATTAACTTTATGTCTTTGTGTTTGTATGTAGCTATTCAACTCATTTGTTTCATTTACATTTTTGCAAAAATCTTCGTCATGTTTTCGATACAAAAACAAATAATAAATCAACACCCCTGGCTGGCGTCAACGGAAACTGAAATGAACGTAGGTAACCTTAGCAGACATTATATCTCACACGTTTTGGTATCGAAATAATGACGAAAGTTTTTGACGAAGATGTTCTGCTACTATAAACTGTGATTTGCTACTAAACTACTCTGTACAGATTAGCTCCTAAGATTCTCTACTTTTTGTGTTCAAGGATGAAGCTAGCTGTCTTACGTACCTATATAGCGCCATCGAGTCTCAGGAAGGTTAAACGCTAGTCTATCCGACTACTAGTACCCGACTACCTAAAATCGTTACAGGATGCTAAGCTTGGGGTGTAAGTCAAAAGAGAGTTATTGTTCTCATAATTATGAGTTTGTGCACAAGTCTGAAATCGTGAAAAAAAACAAATCTTTGTCTGTAGTTTGTTACCCGTCAGTGCCGCCAGCCGCGTAGTAGACTGCGGAGAAGGCGGCGTACCAGAGGCCGAGGCCGAGTGGCTGGTAAACGTGCAGCGGGCGTACCGGCGTGCGTGCTGCCACAACCTCCACAAACACAATGCACGAGTTGATGCCGTGCGTGAACACGTCCAGCCAGAACAAGCGCGGGATGTACTCCTCTGGATCTGAAAGTACATATGAAACAAGCCTCTCAATACTTAACACGACTAGATTTACGCTTGGGGTATACAATGTATTATCTTGGGGTATACCTACCTACCAAGCCGTAATCCAAATGAATTTGTCAAGACTCGAAGAACATTTCACATTCATTCATATTTCGAGTACATACTATATGACAAGAATAAATAAATTATATTTAACTATTCAACAACATTATTCTCAGTCTGTTATCGCCAACATTCTTGGTATTCAATATTTACGAACAATTTAATCACATTTTATTTTATTAAGAAAAGGTATATTATAGTTGTAAATGCGTTAACAATAATTCAGTATGCACTATTGGCTGACCTAGTCTATAAAGCAATTTAGATTTAAGTAGCTAGTTCACACGCATTCTTAGTTCAAAGACAAAAGAACACATGTAAGGGAAGGAGTGTATTTAACTAAGATAATGCACGATGTTATGATCATAACGTGATCTTGCAGAACTTGTTTCACTAAGTTATATAAAACAATGACTCGTGTTATTGTTACCTATCTTTGTTTAAAAATTATTGAGTTCTCAGACAATGGCTAGTGAAGGTGGTGTGAAGGCTACTTAAATACTCATATTAATAAAATATTTTATAAATTTTCCAGAATGTTGAAATTAATATTTATAAAATATTCATATTAATACACCACTTTTTTATGAATTTTTTACAATGTAATTAATATGTGAATATGCAGAGATTTTTCTTTAATTTGCGTACAGACTAAAGGTCAGTTAGAAGATTTAATGTACGTAATCGTAAGTACAAGTGTGAAAGAAAACAAGGGAATTGCAACACTACCAGTCAGTAGGAGACAAATACTTTCATTACTCTCTCTACCGGACTCCCAGTTTTTATAGTTAGTGTAAAGTGTAAAGGTGCATCTGAAAATAGCTATGAGATAGATAAGGGCTCACACTGCGTTTGTGTATTTTTTTAATGGTTGTCAGGCTAGGTGTTGGACCACAGATCACCTGATGTTAAGTGAAGATTTGGTTGAAGACGGTAAAACACACCTAGCCTGGAATGGAACTAGCTCTCTGGTTAGATGCTTGGCGGCAGATTTTCAACTTGACGAGCCAAGTAGGAAACTTCAAATAATCACTTGCGAAATTTAGTCTTTAGTAGGTACTCTATATACACGGTTACAAGCTAGGGGATTGTAATAAGCCGAAAGAGGGTCATTGTACTTATTATTATGAATTTTTTATACTATGCATACATTCGTAAACAATAAATAGCTGTTAAATGCATAAAGTTTATTTTTATGTAAAAGTAATTAGACGAACGAGACGCTCTCCTGATTGTACGAGATAACGCCTGTCCATGACCATTGCAGTGATATACGGAACTTTAAGTGGTAAAACAAAGTCCAGGACATCGCTGCTTTGACGCTCATTTTTTTCCTTTGAAACTTTGTGAATAGTGAATGAACTTTTTATAAAGAATACTATTATTGATTATTTCACGATTTCAATAATATTGATTTTTTCACGATTTCAAAATTGTGCCTGGTAACAGTTGTTTATTATAATGTACAATGACCTTTCGACTTAGTACACTCCACACTTATTTACTACTTTTAAAATTAGGAATAAATTTTATTTTCAGTAAAAAATACATAAAAAAATTCTGTATTCAAAAAAAAATGACGTTAGGAACGTACCGGGATCGTAGAGCAGGATCCAGTAGAGTGCGGTGATCATTAGCGCGATGGACGCAGACACGTTGAACAGAAACCAATACAGCGCCGCATACCACGGCAGCTCCTCCGACTCTGAAACATTTAGATACTTGAACGTTGTGGTACCTACATATGCAGAACTTTTTTACGTCCAAGACGAATGAAACACCTTACGAGAAGATAATACCTACCCATATTGCAGCGTTAATCACAACGAGTAACCTGCCTTTATTTTGAGTAGGTAAAAACAGGGCTGATTCGGAGGTGGCTAAAATGAAAAGCACTTTCATTTGATACTCATATTGAGGGAGTTGTGTAAAAATATGTAATTCGCTATTTTGTGGCGGCGGCCATTTTGGACCGATTTTCATCAAACATAGCTAAGACCACTCCCGACTAATACACCTTTCAAACAAAATCAAAATCGATTCATCCGTTCGGGAGCTACGATGCCACAGATACACACAGTAACGTCAAGCTTATAACATCCCGTCGTTTTTGCGTTAGGGGTTAATAAAATAAAGTCCAGGGCATCGCTACTTTGGCGCTCATTATATTATTATTTCAGACAGCCGATGATCTCAATGGCCCTGTAATTTCAACAACAAACAAAGCGTTGCGATCAACGCCTGTTGGCCAGAACGTTGAGATTTTACCGAATGGATTGTCTAAAACGAAGTGTTTTGTAACACTACTTAATTCTTGATTTACGAGCACGATTCTGAAATCGCATTTAATTTTGTTTTGATTGTGCAGACACTGGTATTTAACTAATGTAATAAAAAGCATACGGAAGAGATGTATACAAAAGTTATAAAGGTGTTTCCTACGCAAGCTTGAGAAATATGCTAGCAAGTTTCTTTAGACAAGCATACTTCATCTTCAATCACATCATAGATTTCCGACAAACGAGTTTGTCAACACGTCTAATTTCTAGTTACATGAATAAACGTAAAAATGTGTATTTTAGGTTAAATTGTTTGTGCGCGTTAAACTGAGAACGTTTTTTATTATAGAATTTGGTGTGGATTTAGCTTATATCCTGAATTGTCATTGCCATTTATGCTTAGTCAATGAAATAAGGTTTTTTTTATGTTTGACAAGCTAGGTATTTAACCATAGCTCACCTGATGTTAGGTGACGGTGTGGTCGAAGATAGTAAACATACCTAGCCCAGATTGGAATTGGCTCTCAAGCCAATTCCAATCTGGTCTAGGTATGTTTAGTAAGGCTGCGAGAACACTCCGTTAGGTGATTGGCGGTAGATTTTCAACTTGATAGCTAGCCAGCCGAGTACAAGAAAGTTCTCTACCAATATGCAAAAATGAGAAATGCAAACACTAAATAATACATTGAGACTCGAACTAGATTAAAAGTGCAGAGAATTGAGGAAATCATGTTATCGGTGAGCAGATATTGCAAAATGCAAATATCACGGTAGCGCGCGTTGAACTCCTTTGCACTAGTGATGTAACTAACCCACATGCGTCATGGCAACTAGTGCCTTACTTATAAAAATGCGGTCAAGGTCGGTTTTCTATCTAAATATTGCGGTAATCAAACTTTTCGATTTAGTATGTTCAACTACACTTTCACTTGGTGGTAGATTTCCTGAGCAGGAAGTCGTCTAGATAGGTTGGTACCTATCCATCCATCCAAACCATCTGCAGTACCAAATATTCTGCCGCCAAGTAGTAGTGCGTAATCATTACTGTGTTCTGATTTGAAGGGTACTGCAGCTAGCGAAATTGCTGGGCTGTTGTGACTAACCATCGAAAGTCTCAAATTAATGAGCGCCAAAGCAGCGATGCCCCGGAATTGTTTTGCTACTCAAAGTTCTGTGTATTGCTGCAATGGTCATGGACATGCGTTATCTCTTACCATCAGGAGAGCGAATCGTTCGTCTCATTAGTTTTACATAAAAAAAAAACCTGTTCTGTTGTAGGTACTTTATTGATTCCATTTCCGTGCTAAAATTCCATGTAAAATTACAATACACTCAATTATACACTGTAAGTATTACTAATACGACTTCTATTTACGTAGAAATCTACTGCAATACTTATCTATATGTAGTCGTACCTCTATTCTTAGTATCGTCAGTCACGAGTCTTAAACAAACATAGGAATGTGTAGGTGACATTTCAAGAAGGAAATAGTGAATTCTGTGGTAGAGGCCCGAAATTATGGTTTAGAGAAGTGGAGTATAGCACATCGCTTGATGGACGCGTTGATGTCTTTCGTTGTCCAGTTATGTAATGATTGCACAGTCTTTGTATGGTCTTTGCTGGCACCCAACTCGTAGGGCTCCAATACCGAAATACTGTTTTGTCATGTAAACGTAAATAAATTCACCCTTTCACGCTTAAACATTCACCTTTGGCTAGTCGGAGCTTCTGATTGTTATGCCGCGATCACAGTGGACCCATAGTAAAAACTATTCATAATGATAAGTAGTAACATAGTGTTCTAGAAATGGTATAATATGTCCGTTGTCTAACCGAATACCTTATATACCCTATATCTATTACCGTGACCATTTTTATAAAAATTAGAATACAATTATTTTAAGTATGTATTTACAAAAAAAAAAGAAAGTATTTAAGTATTCTATCAGTTATATGACTTCCATAGTACAAGCTTTGCTTAGTTTGGGGTCAGATGGCGCTGTGTGTAATGTCCAACGATATTTATTTTATTTGTTTTTAATATGTACCTATTCTAATTTCTATATCATTTTTCTAATAATTATAATTTTATTGCAATGGTAAACATACTTAACAAGAGAAGTGTTCCAAGTTAAGTTCACAAATAAATTAACATCTCAGCATTAGTATATCCATTGCAATATTCTCACTGATGTACCTATACTAAGTTTCATTGAAAAAACTTGCAAGATGATGATGATGGTTTCCGCCATTGCGTGGAAATTCCTTTTTTATAACTACCTTGTGCAATGATGTTTTAGTATTTCGTAGGTACTTATCAGGCAATAGGAGCTTATTTTAAATTATTATTTTTTCGCCGTACTTACATTTTGAGCGGCATATAATAGCTAAACTTATTTCTACCCGACTGTGGTGAAGTTAAAAAGGAGGGTTATTTGTATGACATGTATGTCTATGATATGTTGGTTAGATTCGTCTCTAATGTAATGCAAATGTTACTGGGTATATTAGTTCTGCAGTTAGGTTATAGTTTTTTTTAACTTTTTAGGAACTTGTTTAGGAACCGTTTATCGCACTAAGCAATAGTAAAAATGTAAAAATCAAAAAACACGTTTTTCTAAGTATAGCAATTTAAAGTTCTACAATGATGATCTTCACATTAGCTATAATTTATCAACATAGGTTAAGAACCAGTACTTGGTAGGTATTGAGAAGTGGCATAGGCTAGGTAATTAACTGGCCTGTTTTTGCGCTACACCGGTGTAATTAAAGAAAACGCATTTTGTCGACATTTTAAATTGAACAAATAATATGTCTACAGTCTAGACGTTATCAAAATGCTGGCCTTTATTTTGAGTAAAAATTAGCCTTGTAATCCAGCGAGGCAAAAGTAAGTGAGTGAATCGCTTTAAAGTATCAATGGATAGTTTATACTATCTGAGTTCATTAAACTGAATTAGTTGAGGTGCTTAGATTTTAAAATATAATTGGTATTTTTTAAAATTCAATTGTAAATGTTACATTTTAATTTCCGCTTATTGAATTACATTTAACAAATAGCGATTTATAATATTCCTCACTTACTTGTTTTACTGACCTACCACAAACCACAAAGTCAAACGCATTAGGGTAAAAAAGGCTATAAGGTAATATTTTCTGCTAAGCAAACAGATAACATTTATAAAAATGTTTCGTAGATTTCGCATTTATTGTCTTCAAACAAGTTTTTTTGTAGCACACACTTGAGGAAGCCATTTCCGTAGTTGATTAAATAATTATCTGTTTACAACACATAGCAGGCTATTGTTATTCAAAAACGTGTAAGCATAAATAAAACTTTAACAAACAATGTAGGTATTTATGAACTCTTGTCTAAAGTATAGAATTTTTGGACCGACGGAATTTGACGACAATATAGCTAAATGCTTTCATAATAATCATTAAACAAGTTTTAACTAATAGAATGAAATTATAATGAATAAGCGAGTATTTTTCGCATTGCGGTGCAATTATAATTTGCAAAGTATATATATGTATCATAATTTTATAATTCATAGTAACCTTGAAGAGACCTACATTACATTCCGGTTCTGTTAGGGGTAAACGGCCCGTGAAGTGCGAGTATTTCTGCGTCGGCGCTGCGGTTACTGCAATACCAGAGGGTGCGCTCTACACGAGCGGAACTTTAAAGCTTATTTATAGTTTTTTATAGCTAACTTACGGTCACCTAACATCGATGTGCCGGCACTGTTGGATTATCTCATTAAAACTACTCGTACTTTGATCTCTTTCTTAAAAAGTGTTATCATCGACTACCTTTCATTTACTTTTGATTTATCATTCGTACGAGGAAAATGTTCGAACTTACCGGCCGGGGTTTTACACAAACAGATAATCGACGTCAGTGTGCCGCTGAGCATAGTCATGGTAACCACAAGTATGCCCCAGTTCGTGAGAAATATCAGCCACTGGGGATTTGGCGCTTCCATTAGCGACCAAATCAAGATCGCCAGAGACAGCGACGATAGCAGGATTCTGATGACCAGCATCGGGATAGGCGAGTCTCCTCGTTGCCATGACGACGCGTAGAAGTCACTTAGCTTGTCGTTCGAAGACACCCACAAATCCGATAGAGAGACACTTTTCCTATAACATTTAACCATTTTGACTCAAATCACTGATAAGTCTTTTGGATTACGAGATTGTGAAAAATAGTAACACGTGGGAACGGAGATAAGTCTCTCTAAAATCTCTCGAATTTGAGATAAATACTGTACTGCGATACATACGGCGACGAAATGGAATAAGCTGAAGTGTTATCGTTGAATCGCTATTGTTTATCACTGACCATAGCGCTGTAATCCGATCTAATTTGGTGCTAAACTAGCTATTAAATTTACGAGTAGGTAATTTACAGATAAGATATGTGGTCGTGTATCTCTAGTAGCTACCCCGGATGTTAGGATGATCGGTCCGTGTGTCGTGAGTACGGAGGGAGAGCGCGCGCGGACCGGCGCGGCGCGGCTGCGGATCGCGAACGCAGACTGACTGCGCAGCCGCCGCCGCCGTCGTCAGTCGCCCGCCTTGCGCAAACTCTATATAACCTTTATGTAATCTCTTGTTTCCTAAACATAGGCTGAATGGTGTGTCAATATTTATGCAATTAAAAATCCCCATCGCGAGTCAGTCGATTGGTGCGAACTACGAGTACTGATTTTTATGAAGTCCTTTGTTAACTGATGTCGTAAAAGCTAAAGTTTGTACGTGTGTATATATATTAATTCTGGCTATACCGGTTTCATAGATTTGCCTGAAATTAGGGTACAGATAACTCATTTTTTGGATTTACCATTATTACCCTGAAAAATGCGGGTAAAATCAGGGCGCACTGTAATACTTTAATATAATATGTATTTTACTCCTTTTATTCCCAATATTATAAATGTGAAAGTTTGTTACTCAATCATACAAAAAACGGCCGAACAGATTTAGATAAAACTTAGCACACATGTAGTTTATTACCTGGATTAACATATAAGAAAAATTTTAGGTTCCTGTGGGTTTTAAAAAAACGAACTAGAGGACGTACTCACTCTAAATTTGGTATAGATGTGTCTAACGGAACGCTATTCAGGGATAAAAGATACCTTTACCTTAACCTAATAATAAAATAGCGCAAGTTTCATGACTATTGCTTAATTGTTACTTCTACATTTTTCATTTATCTCTGAACCTAATTCACAAATTAACGCGGACGAAGTCACGTCAGCTAGTAAATAAATAAATACCTATCCTGGGACACTTTATACAGCTACATCTAGCCCAAAATTAAGCAAAGCTTGTACTATGCCTATGGTATCCTGGTAACTGGTAGAATACTTTTAATTTGTAAATACATACTAACAATATATACAGAACACACAGGACATAGAGCAACATCAATGTTCGTCACACAAATGTTTGTCCTGAGTGGGAACCGAACCCACGCATCAGAAGTAGACACACTACCAAATGAGCTAACAGGGCAGTCAGGTATATTTTTGTAGAGTACATACTTTTATTTCGTAAATATTTAGGGACTTTATGACTTCTTAAATGAATCATGTTTTTTTTGTAATTATACATTTGTTTTTGACTTAAGTATGTTACATTTCTATATTCACTTACGTGCCATCGCTTAAGCTTAAATACATAGTTAATAATGTTAGAAGAAAAACAGTTTTCATTGATTGAAAATATTTAAACTTTTAAAAATACCAGTTGTCCCAACGAGAAACAATGACAAAGATTACTTGCAGATGACATTTGTCAATGACTTTCTGTCATTGTTCTGTTCTCATAGATATTATGTTTCTTATTTTTTTTTAGTTCTACTTAAGTTTTTTCATCTGTGCTGCTCAATCTTTGCTTTTTATTCTGCGCTATCTAACCTGCGTACAAGTACATAATATATTGAGGTAGATATAGATAGTGTTTAATCTGAGATATAGATAGATCGATGTACAAAGAGTGCAAATAGAGGTGCAAAGTGCACTCTTAAACATTTGTATTGTACAATACGAGTACAGTACTTTTTTTCGACAACACCAAAGTTAATAGTCATATTACAGTACATGCCCTTAAATAAAATTATGTTATTATTAAATGAAATATAAATGCATTGTTGTCGGAACTAAAGTGACGTGTTAAATTTTAACTTCGTGAATTGGAAGTGGTTCTAATTCAGTTTGCAAGGTACGCCTTAAACTAACATACAAGCATTGCAGTTACACAATAAGCTTATAAAAATTATAAGTAATGTTTAAAAAATTCAATTTAGGGAAACTTTGTTTTCTAGGTATATTTTATGAAAAATTAAAAATCTTTCTTAAAAAAAAATATTTTTATAATAATAGACCAAATATAATATAAATAGTTTATTAAATAAACAAACATTGTACAATTTACACAATTGTATATTTTAACTAAGTTTCTACTTACTATAATATTAAACTTAAGATATTATCTTAAGTTCTATGTTGATAATAAATATCACTGATGTCTACTTACTATATATATAATACTTAATATGTATCTACATCAATTAACTTGTAAGGTGGGATAAATAATGCTACAAACTTCGTCGTAAAGAATTGAGAACTTCCTGTGGAACTCGTTATTCTAATACGAAATTAGGGCAAATAAATTGTCACTTGATGAATCTAGTTCTAAACTCCTAAATTAATGGCAGCCGCAAATTTCTCGTTAGCAAGTACACTAAAAACCGGATTTAAGCTGTGTTCACGTTGTGTAATCTACACAAGGAAACCTAAAATTTGATCTAATCTGTTGTTATTTTGATACACAATTCATAATTGTGAGTTTTACTCACAATCTAAAATACACTACTTCTTGAGTATCGTAGCTTAGCTACAGAAACCTATTTTTTTTATTTTTACTAAATCTCTTCATTTTTTCACATTAATTCCTATAAAATAAATATCGGAATATCTAATTAACACCAAGCATTAAAGAAATCTATCTTAAAATAACAATAGAATGTAATTACGTATGTCGTATAGGAGTTCTCAAAGACAAGCCTTCTTCTGCTCGTCCAGGAGCAGAAGTCTTTACAAGTTTTTTGGACAGCGCGTCTCGTCCTCGAGAAATGGCGATGGTGATACAGTGCAGCATGATTAGAAGTAACCCTACGATGGCGCACACGCCGATTGTGGATCCAGGTTTATTCCAGTTCACCACAGGATATACGTACGGATTGCCCTTACTGAAATAACGAAACAAATAAAGGTAATATAAAGTTGAAATTTTTCAGATAAACGTTGATAATTTTATTAGTTAAGTACATTCGAATATCCTCTATTGTTGTTGATACGAGTACAAATAGATTATTTTCGTAAGTTGATGCATTGCTTATTCACTGTTTATTAATAAAAGAAAGAAGAAACACTTTACGAAGCTTAACTTTAAATATTTATTCATATGCGCGTTGATCTTTTTTGTAAGAAGTGCATCTCAAAAAAGGACAACGCGTACTTTGAGCAGTTTTGCGGTATACCAATTGTTCTTGAGCAATGGATCAAATTGTCGAAATATTAAAATCATTTCGCCATGTAAAATCCAATTAAATACCCTTGTTTGAGTCAGAGAAAGTTGTCTTTTATGTTTTATAGGCTAGGTGTTTGATCACAACTCATCTGATGTTAAGTGACGATGGTATGCACAGTGTACACCAAGCCTGGAAAGAAGCTGGCCCTCAAGTTAGGCTGTTACAAAAAAATATACTAACGTGTCGACTCCACCCGCCCAGTAGTAAATAAGTCCAAAAGCGACGTAGCAGAGTGCGAAGATGATCGGCTGGTATACGTGCAGCACGCGGCTCGGCTGCGATGCGGAAAACAGCAGTAAGAACATCACCAGCGAGTTGATGCCATGCACCGCCACATCCAGCCCGTGGCTCAGCTCTTCTTCGATGCCCGCTGTGGAAATATGCAGTAAAGAGGTTTCATCACGAAGAAATGGAAATTCATTCGAAGATACGTGCCATCTAGACCCCCCAGTATGACACTAGAAAATGACCCGAAAAATAGCGAAATAATCTTATTTTGTCTATGATATAGTAAAACATAAAGTTCAGGACGAGGGGTTCCGTAATCAGCCTTAATGTTAGAGGCTTTTGATATACCTATGTATACAACAAAAATACACATTGTGCATATTTCTTATAGATTATTATCCTTCTTACATTATCGAATCATTTTCTATGAGATAGAATATTGATAATTCTGAAATCGACCACGATTGATAATACACGAACCTTCGTAGAGCACACTCCAGTAGAAGATGGTGATGAGGAATGCAAAGGGCGTGGCAGTATTCTGCAGAACCCACAGCGTCTTCACGTACCAAGGCAGCACGAACTCAGCGCCTGCCACATTTACAATGCACAAGGTATATCTGTGTTTTACTAACACTTTTATTTGTGTTACACTAGTACAAAGTAAGTTCAAATTAAAATCGGAAAAACGGTATTGTTATTTTTCGCTTTCGCACTAATTTTATAAATGCATAATTTCTGTGTAGTTGTGTATGTATGCTTGTTAAGAACTCACACGGTGATCGCTTAGCGGATTTAATTTATATTTAGTGTACGAAGCTTACGACTTCGGTTAATACATAGGCTACTTTTTATCCCCAAAAAAAGACAATTCACGTAGAGAACCGGGTAAACAAATGGAGGTCCAAAACTCAAGTCACCAGATTTTCCTACAGTATTTATGGGATAGTTAGGCAAATTGAAGTTTTAAATTATCCATAAAAATAGCCTGATTTAAATATAACTATAATCCTTTTTAGTAACAATATCTAAACATTTTTTTATATACTTACTTATTGGTCCATAAAAATAACAGCGCGCCGAAACCGCAGTCGCAAATCCGGTCGTACACAGATTTAGTGTGAGTCCCCAATGCGTGAGGTAAATAAACCAGAAGCCTACTATGCCATTCAGAGCGTATATTGTAATCGAAGATATCACTATTCCGAACGACGTGAGGAACAAAAGCGTCCGCCAAATTAGAAGTGGCACGGCCGACCGCGTCGTCTGCCAAGCACTGAGATAAAAGTCCGACGGATTTGGATGCACCAACACTAGTGTATTAGGATCGAACTCTTCTTTAAAGTATTTCTTAACAGCACTCATCTTTAACACTTTTCAATAACCCTTACACACCCAAATGCTTATCTAATACTAGCAGGTACGGTTTAGACAGTACATATCTATAACAGATTGTATTATCGAATTGACTCACCTCTGTTATCTTTAAAAGAGCTGCCAAAAAGGGATCGTGTTGATAAGTGCAAATATAGATATAGGTACGTGTAAGGTATAGTAGAACGGAATAAATTTAGATGGCCTAATCCAGATCTATCAATCAATCTCTTGAGTTTACTAGGATCCTTGGCTACTTTTTTATACGGAGATTTTTATATTTACATGTAATTAATACTTTAATATTTTCAATGATATCTTGAAATGATATAACTAATTACGAGAATTGACTTGTAACTTTGGTGTTATCAACATAATATTGTATTGTACTCTTTTTTTATATTTAACTACTTAACTTTGTAATGCCCCAGTTTGCCCTCCTCCTTCCTAGATCCGGGACTGCTCCTTGAATAAAGACTACTCGTTAATAAAACGTGTGTATTAGTAATAAATTAATATGCATTTTAATGAGCAGGGTCAGATAACATTCATTTATTTGCAAACATACTTCAGAATTAACTGGAGGATTTAATGCTAAAGCATTGTTCAAATATTCATTCCTAAACATAGGTACTTAGGTCCTTGTTATTATGTTTTACAGTTCGTTTATATCTCCGAGGTTGAAGGGAAAAGATAGTTTATCATAAGTTTAGTAACATGTACAAATTGTACATTAACATTTGACTATGTGATTAGTGATTGCCCTGTTAGATTATTTGCTAAATACTCTAGTGAGCTGTAGGGTGTGGGTTCGACTCCCACACAGGACAAACATTTATGTGACGAACATGATGGTCTGTGTGTAGGTGCTCTAAAATAGTACAAAATTGACTTAATTTGAGGCTAAATGGTACTATGTTAAATTTCCACAAAAATTTATGATTTATTGATTTATCAAAATTATTGAACACTTTGTTGCACTTTGTCGCCTTTAAATCGTAGCAAGTAAGTAAAAAATAAGCAAACATTAAAAGGCGTTGGTAATTATGCACAGGTTCATGTAGCAGTAAGAAAAGAAATTCGTGTACTTAACGTATTTGTTTACAATATTAACTATCTAATAAATACTTAGTATAAAAATTTGTTTAAAGCTGTTTCTGGTCAGCTCGCTAGTAATATCGTTCGTTGGATATAGAGAGCGAGCTTGAGTTGTCACGACAGTTTCTGGTGAGGCGGTCGCGCACGACTGTCAGCCCCACCACGAAGAGATGCGTAACGATGATGCAGATGGCCGAACCCACTGCCGTCACCGCCGCCAGTCCGGGCTGCTCCCAATCCAGCATTGGGTAGATTGCGCTGCTACCGAATCTGTCGACATAAAATACTCGAGTTATATTTTTAGTGTAATTTCGCTTAAACATTGTTTTGGCTACAACATTGACAAGGATTTAATTAAATCTGAATATAATTTTAAATATTTATATAACCTGAAGACGACTTTAACTATTTATTCGAAATATTTCTTAATATCTAAAATAACAACCACAAGTATGCATATTATTTCGCTGCAGTTGCCGACACGTGTTTGGCCTCTACACGATGCGTCCACAGGGCAAGGAGCACTTGAAGCTAGTATACAATGCATTCTGATGAAACTTTTGTAGAAGTAAAGAACTTCGTTGCTTTGTAAACTAGTCGCCAAAATAAACTGCGCTCATGCGAAACTGGATCGGGTCGCTAATTTATAACACAGATAACAATCTGATATGAAATTGTTATCATTATGAATACTTCGAAATTATTTCTGGCGTAATTATTCATTCAAATGATTTCTTTTTATTCCCGTAATAGATATTTCTGGCATTCTGGAAAAGATATAAATCTAAGAAATTATCAGACAGACTCACGGCGTCCGTCATAGACGCATGACTAAATTTTTCTGAGATTATATTATCTTGCTTACGCATCAGAATTATGACTAGGTATTCGATATATAACGGAGTAAGTATATGAGTAGGTACATAATAACATTATTATCTATAAGTTGTCATAGGTGTGTTCCTCATTCAAATCAAAATAAGTAATCTGCTTAGTCAATCTGAAGTCATAGTAGGGTTCATGTCTATCGGGAAAAGTATAGAAGTACAATCACAATATTTGATAATTTAAAGATGCTAATTCGTTTTAATAAATCTAATTAAACGTAAACCCAGGCAAGTAATCCTATAAGTAGTTTACGTAAAGCACGTCGTGATGCGATCGATATCGAACAAATAAGGCAAACTTATCGATGGGACGTGCGGTGTCATTAGTAGATTATTTATCAGAGAATGATACTGGTTATACATTGATTTAGGTTAGACGACCAGAACCCTCTGGTTGAGTGCCGCGAGCGGATCTCGAAAGGGTGCTCGGGATCCACTCGCGGCGGACCTGGGCGTCGAACTTGCACCCTCCACACGCCACTGGGGTCAGTCACCCCCAGAGCCCTGCCACGGCAAGGATGCCACGCATCGAAGCCGACTCCCTACTTGCTCGACATAAAAGCACGATAACGTTTGTGCGAGATCAGAAATCGATTAGATATAGTAAATAGTCAGTCCCATAAGCGCAGGTAAACTAGAACAATTGATCCCGCCTGTCTTGCGTGCTCGTAAGTTTTTAGAGATAACCAGATAATTAAATTAAAAATGTATTAAACCCCCGACAATATAATTCGCCATCTTGTGACGGCGGCTAACTAGGACTGATTTTCATCAAACATAGCTGAGAACACTCCCGACTAATTCACCTTGCAAACAAAAAAAAAGCAAAATCAAAATATGATGCCACAGACACACACAAACACACACACACACACAGACACGTCAAACATATAACATCCTGACGTTTTTACGTCAGGGGTCAAAAAGAGCTGAAGACTCACGGCCCAACTCCGCCAGCGTAGTGGAATATAAGACTAAAGATGAGGTAGATAATGCCGGCCACCACTGCGAAGTAGAAGTGCAGGATCCTGGTCGGATGGCGGTTGGTTGCGAGCAGGATTAACATCAAAACAGAGTTGATCGCATGAATGAATATATCTAACGTTACGTTGATGGCATAGTCCTCATCTGAAAGTAACACATACAATTTGATTTATGAAATCGTGTAGGCACATTGATTTAGTAAATAAATATTTGAGTAGGTACATTTCACAGTGTCATCTAGTCCCAAAATGGGCAAAGCTTGTACAATAGCAAACCAGATAGCTTATAGAATACTTATATACGTTTTATTTGTACCTACCTATATAGATATACTTACTTATAATACATGTTATAGTATATTAATTGCAAAGACCGATGAAAAATACTCGTCATAATTATCCGGTGTCATTTTGATCAGGGTGATATGAGGGGTCCAGCATAAATATAAATTTCAAATGGAAATCAGTCGCCCAACTCAAGATATAAGTAGATTAACCGTCATTTATTAATGTAGACATAATAAACGTGCCGGTACAGTTACGGTGCAGGTACGGTGCAAGTGTTTGTTTTGGAATAGGACACTTCAAGAGTATACGGATTTGTTCAAACATCGATCTAACCTAATATAATATGTATATAGGTATTATAAAAGAGAAAGCAACTTGGTCTCTTTGATCGCTTTTTATCTTTTCAGAACTAAACAGCTGAATGAATTTTGATAAAAACTGCATTAAAGCATCTTTCTTGAGTACGGGCAATGGGCATAGATATATAGATCGATCGATAGAAACTCTTTATAGTGCACACCAAAAAAATAAATAAAAAGTACAGAAAGCAAAAGAATCTTATGCGCTAGTGCCACAAGTGGCGGCCTTATCGTTAACAGCAATCTCTTCAAGGCAAATTTCTTAAGAACAACCGGGAGATGTTGTAGCACTCTTTAGTTAAAAATCTAAACATTTATAGGATAAAATTTTTCAGTTATGTCATATTATATTCCGCGATAAAATAACACATTACTTATGCGCATTTTATAGTCTGGTCCAAAGTTTCGCAGAAAATATTTGTAACGATGTCGGTTCTGCGAATCTCAAGAAGAATTCATTGCATGACCTCCGAGGCCATAATTCGTTCTTGACAGTTAGGGCCCTTCTTCAATGCGAATATCTACCACCTTATAAGTAGGTAGGTACCTACATAAACCATGAACAAATAATTTATTAATTCGTATCAGAAGTTTTATAAGGAAATACTGGTATATATTATATAAAATATGGTAAATCTAACGAAGGTATCATATTACCATCACACAAGCTCTGCTTAGTTTGGGGCCAGATAGCGCTGTGTGTATAGTCCTTCGATATTATGCTTAAAAAATTGTCAAAGTATTACGATTATTATAAAAAGTTTTTTTTTGACAAAGGGATAAGTTTAAGAAAAAAAATCACGGACAAACTAACATATACACATATCGAACACTCTATCCCTTTGGAAAATAGTTAAAAAAGAAATCCACTTCAAGAGAAGAAAGGAATTCTTTAGTGATCAATATTATTTTCTCTGCGGAAGGTAAGGAATTCGATAAACATAAATAAAGAAAAAGTACTTACTTACCTAGCTCAGTTAAAAATATCCAATAAAACAGTGTGATGAAAAACGCAATAGGAAGCGCGATGTTGTACGAAATCCAGTACGCCTTTACGTACCAGGGGAGCCCAAACGTAGCATCTGTGATTATACACAAAATATGATTAGTTATACGTGTCATGTGTTAGATATTTGTTGCGATAAAAAAACACCGACTGCTAATGTCGTCACACTTTGTTGTGAAGTCGGAGTGGCCAGTATTATACATTTTGGGGTCGCGATCTATAAAATCGCGTACCCGCTTCCATTCGGGATGTATACCTTCTACCGCGTGCTTTGTGATTTGTACTACAACTTTGATGAACTTAGTTAATTTAAAAATATTTTGATACTATTGTAACTTATAACTTAGTTGTTATCAATAAATTTTATAGCGATGATAGCTCAGTGATTAGCGCAAGGCGTAGATTCAAACTGCAACAATGAGATTGAGCTGCCGATGAAAACATAGTGAGGAAACCATAGCATGGTGGTAGGGTATTTTCTAGTTCTCGGCTGACTAGCTACCACCCTCAAGTTGAAAATCTACCACCAAGCACCCAATGGTGTATTCGGCAGCCTCACTTGAGAGCCAGTTCTATTCCAGGCTAGGTGTGCTTTACCATCTTCGACCATAGGTACATCAGGTGAGCTGTAGTCAAACACCTAGTCAACAAAAAGAAAATTAAAATTATATTATCAAAAATGAAATATTTCCTATATTGGAATTGTTGCTACGAATGATTAAGATAATCACGATGACAAAATAGAAACCAGACATTTAAATTGTTATCTCACATATCAAACATACAAATTGCTAATCAAATGAAACAATTAATTAGATACGAGTACGTGCAAAAACTTGTCAAAGTTTACTCACCGATAGGTCCTCTAAGATAAGCTCTGAGTGATACCGCAAAGGCTAGCCCTGACGTTATAGTTATGAACAGTAGACCCCAGTGAGTGAGGAAAATCCACCACAAGCCGTATCCCATAGACCTCGAAGTCAAGATCTGAGAAGCCAACACGATGGCAACACATCCCATAAACAGTGTACACCTCAATAATAACAACGGCAATGTTTCTCGGTTCTTCTGAAAGCAGCTCACGAAGAAATCTGCTGGTGTTTCATGTTCTAATTTGAAACTTGATAATTGGAACTCCTTTTTGAAATATCGTTTGACACCCATTTTCGCTGTTAATCGTTATTATGTTTTGCACAATTTTTTATCGGAACATGCGCTCACGTTGCGAACGTCGCGTCGAATAACTTATCTCTGATTTGTATTGTGATTGTACTCTATTCTCCCTCTAGAGTTGATAACAAACAAAAAGTATTTCCTTATTTCGCAAAAATATATGTGTAATCTTTATAGATGCTACCATGATGATCCTTTCAAGTTTTATTCACCTTGTTGTCAGGTTTTTTTTTTTTTTTTTTTTTATTGTTGACAGGCTACTTGTTTGACCACAGCTCGCCTGATGTTAGGTGAAGGTGTGGTCGAAGATGGTAAAACACATCTAGCCTGGAATGGAACTGGCTCTCAAGTGAGGCTGCCGGAACACACCGTTAGGTGCTTGGCGGCAGATTTTCAACTTGAGGGTGGTAGCTAGCCAGCCGAGTACTAAAGTACCCTACCACCATGCTATGGTTTCCTCACGATGTTTTCCATCACCGGCAGCTCAAGCTCATTGTTGGGGTTTGAACCCACGCCCTTCGGCATGCTAACCTACCGCGCTAACCACTGAGCTATCATCGCTACAAAAGCTAGCTCTTCATAAAGATGTTTTCCTATACGTTATCAATGATTCTGCATTTGCACACGTTCCTTACTGTGTTACATATTAACATTGCAATCTCTATTCTTGTGAATGAAAAGTTGTTCCTACTTCGAGCGGGTAGGTACTATACTTTGAGATACACATCCTCTCATACACACCCAAGTTCACTACACACTCACACACACAAATTTAATCACCTGCAAAACCTGACATCAGGGTTTTGTATTTACACACATCCACATTGTTACTCCACACACATATACATTACACATCCCGAGAGGTTCATCTTACTCAATATTACATATTTAGGTTAACATTTTAATGTAATTTTTATTTTTTTTCTGTTTTATTGTTTGGTTTTTTTTTCGCTTTTCTATCAATACTCAATAATAATAAAGTAAATAATTGTTACACATGCCGTCCTTGCCTTACGAAGCTTTTTTTTTGGTAAATATGCTGTCTGCCGTAATACAGGAGTTAATCCTAGCTCAGCAGCAGCCAATCACTTAATTCGAAAATACCTCCCCTCCAGTGCAGATTTATTAGCTAAGTCAATTTCAATGTTTTTTATGTTTATTAACAAATGATTACTTTGATAAATCTACGCTATATGAATATACTCACTTGTACAATACTCTAGTGGGTAAATATCAAAATGTTGGCTACTGTACCTTGATAAAGTGAACTATTAAAAATGGGTACATTTATGGAAACAATAATTTTTGTTTTAGAGTTCTATTATGAGCTGCTCGTAGCAGCTGGCCTAATCACGGTATACACGTAATATAGATATAGAAGTAATTAAGTAGGTATGTAGTAATCCCGTGGGATAATCTATAGTAAAATCAGCTTTTCCTGCAAATTGAATATTTTTTTCAAAATGATTTTTTTTATGGGGTAAATAGCAGCAATAGAACCGGAAGTTATAGTTTTTGAATTTCGTATCTGTCTGTAAGTACAGAATATTTTCGTAGTAAAAAGAGCACAGACCTTTGAATTGGTGATCAGTACTTTTAATTGTTAAAAATTATTTTCTAGTTTAATTGAATTCGTTGTTTGTGGCAGTTTTTTAATATGCTATCAGCGGAGTCTATAATCTCTTCGTAGATTGAAATATGCATAAATTGGCAGGTATAATGTATCTAAGTATATTATATTTATTATTATTTGTATTTACGCTTTTACTGTCATAAAGTTTATCACATATTAATTATGTACTATCGCTACTGAAAGATTACGTTTAGGTGACATTATTTTTTATTCTATACATAAAAATGTAGTGTCACGGTCTTTGTGGTTGCACTCTTCCAAAACGGCAGATTTTATAATTTTTTTATGTAGGTACATATATTTGGTAGGTATGAGAATAGGTCGTAAAGTATATTTCATGCCGCTAGACGATGAGCTACTTTTTATCCCGAAAAATGTAGCGGGTAACACCGCGGGGCACAGCTTATTAATTATATGTATAATTCTTGAAAAACTGAGAACTCTGAGTTTTTTAAGGGTTTTCGTCATGTTAGTTTATTATAGTTTAAACCTAAATATGTATTTATAAGTTGTTTTTGCGGTACACACATTTTGTTTATATTTAATTAGGTATCTTATAGGAGGCACATTAAAGCAATATTTTGAGTAATACTCATTCATATACAAATCTTTATTCGTAGAATCAAGTTGATTGTTTGTTTTATAAATTAAAGCTTCTATTTAATCATTATGAAACAACAATAGATATAAAATCGCGAAAAGTCAAATACAGCCAAAATATATAATACACTCACACTTACATTTAAATAAAGCTTATACAAAGTAATTAATATCACATTAAATCTTAGTTTTAAGAGAAATATATTGCATACTATGTAGAAGGTAAACAATTTTAGAGTCACTAATTTGAGGTTTGAAACTTTTTCAGATTTTGTAACATCACGTATCTATTAAGTGCTTATGAGTAGTCATATGTATCTATAAGCGACATGTACAGCAATAATTATAAAAGTACGCATCATGGTATAATCAGAACTTTGGCTTACATTTTGTCAATAAATTACAATTTAAGTAAAAAACTTTTAACATCTAAACGCTATTAAGAGAGCTCATACACTAGTTACGATAGTCATCTTATTTGTCAATGTATGATAACTTATTATCTATTATAACTTATAGGTACCTACATCATACATAAACTACATTGTAGCAGCAAAGATCTATTATTAATCCTTTGTCTCATATGAGCTTTTTTCCGAAAACGCGTTTACCATCTATTACGTTACTAATACTTTTTTTTTAAATTTAAAATAGGTTTTTGACCACACTCTGCCTGATCCGAAGCAGTAGTTAAACGGCTCCGTATATTTTTAGTCGCGACTTGCCCCGGCTTCGCACGGGAGCAATGTAGATACTAACGTAGTACATTATTTTGATCTATCTCGAAAGGTTTAGCCAGCGTTTGCAATGTAAGCGCGTAAAAACATGTTTTTTACGACATCACATTACAAATCTTTGAAATTCTCGAATTTTCTCTACTATGACATGCATGTATTATACTCGTACATACATATATAAACCTCTTGAATCACTCTGTCTGTTTATCGAAACCCAATTAAAATTAATTGCGTAATTTAAAAGATCTAAGCGTACATGTGACGGGAAGCGACTTTGTTATGTACTACAATATACTATAATTATAGAGATAAAGTATATTTTGAGAGTTCAAAACTAGCACGTGACACACCTTGTTACGTGCTTAAATTTAACTTTGGCATAGACAATACCAACATAACCATTTTACGTGAATTCGATCCGAATTACGCCACGTTACGTAAACGTGTCCGTGTTACGTGTTATATGCTCATAGAGAATAAGGCCCCTGAACTTTGTTTTGTTATTAAAAGTTCTGGCTACCGCTGCAGTGATCATGGACAGGCGATCACTTACCATCAGGAGAGTGTTTCTTTCGTCTCATTAATTTTACGTAAAAAAATTAAAGACTACTGAAATCATATTACTTCCTTATTTTTTAGATTTTACACATGGCAATGGGCTTCATAAATTCACTTACACCTTATTTCGTTAATAGCATGAAAGTGCTGGGACAACTGTTAAAAAATAATCAAATAACTTTGTCTCATTAAATATAGAGCTTCCAATCCAACATTGGTCAATTATGACTGAATAAGAGCTCTGATTAGCTCCGAAGTTCTTCCAGCTCTACACTTTATCGCAGTCTAGGCGCCAAAACCATCGTTGTAGACTCCAGTGGTATCCTTCAGTCTTTTCCTAGCGATGGCGTCTCTAGCCGTGGCCACAGCTACTGTGATAAGGTGCATCAGGGCCAGGAACAGTGCTGTCAGTGTGATCACCACCAGTGTTTGATTAGGCTTGGACCAGTCCACTACGGGGTAGATGAAAGGGTTGCCCCACCTGTAACGAAAATATGTGGAATTAGTGTTTTTTATGGTTGACAGGCTAGGTATTTAATACAGCTCATCTGATGTTAAGTACCGTTGTGCTCGAAAATGGTAAACACACCTAGCCAGGAATGACTTTCAATTTATTAGCTCTCAACAACTTAGAGCCAGTTTTACAATGTTAGTGTTTTTTCTAGCTAGATGTTTGAGCACAGTTTACTTGATTTTATGTGACGGTGTAAACAGGTAGCTAACGATTTGATGTTCATTGTGCGGGCTGCTAGAGAGTGGAATGCGCTGTCTGAGTGGGTGTTCCTCGTTGGATATAATCTGGGTGTCTTCAAGTCGAAAGTGAAACGGTCTAAGATGGAACAGGCAAGCGTGTTCCATCTTAGACCGCATCATCACTTATCATCACAAAAAATGATATATAGAATGACTGTGAAACCTACACATGTACCTATCCTAGTTGGAATTTAATTATATGCAAATTCTGTCAGCGTTTTTTTCTCAATAAATCATCACAAGGTGTTTTAAATAATTCTATGAAATATGTCCCTGGATATAACTTATCTACGCTTGAACTCATACACAAACACAGATAGAGTAGGTACTATGGGTACTTTCAACTACATATAATTATGGAACTCTAATGTGCTAACGAAGGTAATAACAACCCATGAACATTGTAACGTCAATCAGTGTATGAAATGTCGCAACCGTCCTTGATATCCGCAGAAATCAACTTGCGGTGAATCTGATAATAGCACAGAATGTTGCGAAACAGAGAATGCGTAGGTCAAGCCAGTGAATAAATTAGTTCTTCCTCGCGTTGCTCGAATAGACCATGATTTTGGCTGTGCATCTCTGGTGACCTCTAAGCATCAGGTCACTACGACTTATGTGTGACAACATCACTCGAGACTCAATTAGATCTGTACAATGACAAAACGTGATCTTGACTTTTAGAGTCTATTGTATTGATTGTACGTTCAAATAACACGCGAGTGCAATCTGCAACTTCGGTTCTGCTTTCGTGTACAGTTGTTAGAAGCTCAACTTTAGATTCTAGTGTGACAAAATGATAAGATTATTTTACGCTCTAATGAACTTTTTTCATTATTGGCAGGTTAGGTGTTAGACCACAGCTGATGTTAAGTGACGGTGTGATCGAAGATGTTAAATACACCTAGCCTGATATGGAACTGGATGCCAGACAATTTTTTTTATGTAAATCTAATGTGACGAACGATGCGCTCTCCTGATGGTAAAAGATAACGTATGTCCATGACCATTGCAGCAATACACAGAACTTTGAGTAGCAAAACAAAGTCCGGGGCGTCGCTGCTTTGGCTCTCATTACTTTGAGACTTTCGATGTCTCAACAGCCCAGTAATTTCGCTAGCTGCAGTAGGTACCTACCTACCCTTCAAACCGGAACACAGTAATGTTTACACATTACTGCTTGGCGGCAGAATGTCGGGTACTGCGGTGGTACCTAGACGACGTTTTGCTAAAGAAATCTACCACCAAGCACAAGAGTTCTAGAGACTACTGTACCACCGTACCATGGTTTCCTCACAATGTTTACCATCACCGGCGGTAGCTCAAGCTAGCTATAGCTGTTGGGGTCTGAACCTTTCGGCGTGTAAACTCACCGCGGTAACCAATGGGCTATCATCGCTACAAATAGTATAATTATTATCTGTTGATATTTGTACATGAAAGGAGAATGTTTTGTTTATTTATAAAGTATCTGTTTATTCATCATTGTATACGGCGCGGTATTAATTACCAACATACAACAATAAATTAATTACGCTCTGTTTTCATTATGCTCTGGATTAAGGACAAACTTATTTGTATCATTTTGTTGTTTGTTACACAAGGTTAACAAGACGGTTCTATTTTTATCAATCAATATTAAAGTCATCTCACAATTACAACCGGGTATAAATATATAGGTACATCTACTAACTATTTACGTAGATACAAATTAAACATGACCGTGAACGATTATGAGATCTCTATGGCCACTAACCGCTAATATGGTTTTATGGTAGTTAAACTCAACTAGCGACGTCTACCTATTACATAGAGGTCACTGGGCTGATATGGTATTAAAGGATATCCTATGATAATATGATCTTTTCTTAGATAAGTGTTGTCGAAAACTTGGTATTCGTTGGTCCTATTGCCTATTTTTGCGGACACCATTTATAAGAGTCAAAGTCATGCTTAATGTGTGGGAGCTAAGCACAAAAGAGTTTATTTTGCCACATTTTGTAATAAAAACATTTGGCAGTTATGGAAAAAACAGTTACTGTGTTTTTGTTGTATCTACTACGTAATAAAAAAAATAAAAAAATAAATGCAAAGCGTTGAGTCGGGATCCTAATAACTAAATTATGAGTAGGATTTTCATTTTCCGATGATAGAGTGTGGTTTCAAACCCCGATGCCGAGCTGAGCTTCAGCTGCCTGTGAAGGAAAACTTCGTGAGGTAACCATGGTGGTAGGGTACTTTCTAGTACTCGGCTGGCTAGCTACCACCTTTAAGTAGAAAATCTGTCACCAAGCACCTAATTGTATGTTCCAGCTGTCTCGCTAGAGAGCCAGTTCTATTCCGGGCTAGGCTTTTATCATATTCGACCACACCGTTACTTCACATCAGGTTAGCTGTGGTCAAACACCTAGAGCTAGGTGTCTCTAGGTGTTTGTCAACCTTAAGAAAAAAGTATAGTAGTACTTTTTGAGCAATTTTCTTGCAAATACCGAAGAAAGTTAACAATTTAATAATATTGGTATGTTTACGTCCAATTAAATTAAGTATAATTGTATTGACTACTATATGTATACACTTGTTTTCTCATTGTATTAGTTAGAACCACACAGAAAAATTTGTAAAAGTCCTAGTGAAATCTACTCACGGGTCCAACCCTCCTGCAAAGTAGTAAATAACTGTGAAGAGCATATATGCGCCTGCGAAGTACAGCGGCTGCATCACGTGCATCAGCCGGCTGGGATGCGCTGAGCACGCCAGCTCGACAAACATGACGACAGAATTCACGGCGTGCACCATCACGTCCAGCACTGGGTTAGGAGCGTAGTTCACTACGCGGCTGGTAGCTGAAATAGGAAACAAGTTTACTATTACTTGATGAACTGAATAAGAGACCTTATTGTAGTGTTGCTGTAATCACACTTGACGGCGACTATGATGTGATTGAGCTGATGATAAATACATATATCTAAAAGGTTGTTAAAACGTTATGCGACCACTTGCATTGAAGACTAAAAGATTGCACATTTGTCAAATTTTACACAGTAGACATAAAGCTTAATAGGCTATTAGACTTAAAGTTATTTACGTAAAAAACCAAGTCTACCAGACCCTAACCTAGAGCGTTATGTATTAGTAGGCAAAAATGTAGTTAGATTCTGGGGCAAATTTTACGTTACCAAGTATAGACTTAGCACCTATATTCGATAGCCCTTAACGCATATTATAAACAATGAGGATGTGTTATGCCACTCTGAAGCGTTCCGGAATTCAACAAGCTTTGCAGGGTTGGAAAACTCTAAACTATGACGTAGCATAAGGTATCATGATACCGTGTGTATCAATCGAAAACAGACTCTAATCGTCCTGTTAATAATATTCATCTTAGGTTTACTAAGTTCCTTCATGACCCGAGGACTGCTTAAGTAGGTATCAACTTGCTAAAGTTCAATAATCAAAATATGTAAAGTTAGTAGCTAGAACCCGGCTTAACTGGTTATGGTGTAAATTACTGATTGATTTGTAATACAAGGTATCATATACGCATATTGCAAAGACTTCAACGAATATAGCCAAGCCTGAGAGCGAAGCAATACACCGCCATTCTACTTACTTTTTATTGGGATCAGCGTGATCACAGCTCGCCCAATGTTAGGCGAACTTATGGCAATTTTCGTCGAAATAATTATACAAACTTTTTGGTGAAATTTTTTATTCATAGTATTTGACTATGAACTGTATATTAAGCTGATGGAATCAACTATTTAGAGCTTCACGACATACATACCTATGTTAAATGCAGGTAGTATTCGAGCAAACCGAAATCCACGAAAGCCACCACAACTTCTTTTCACCATCTTTTTTTACCGTCTTTTTACTGTTTGTCTCATATTCAATCGTAAGCGGTTAATGACATTGTGAAACTTACAGGTTTTCAAAACTCCCCAGTAGAACACTGTGATAAGGAAAGCCACCGGTATCGTAATGTTGTACAGAACCCAGTATGTCTTCACGTACCACGGTAGACCGAATGTAGCATCTGAAAAAGAATAAAATCAACATTGAGGATTCGACTATTGCATATCCGTGTGACCGTCAAATAATTCCCACGTTTTGCAAATTTAGAAAATCCTTATTGTACGATTTTCGCACTCTTCACACTTGCTTCAAATGTGGTAGGAATGACCACAAGCACATGGTGCATTTTAAAACGGATGTTTTATTTATTTTCTGGATTGGTATCTAACGCATCGACAACAACTTTGCCACTCTTTCTAAAATAATAAATCAATAATGTTTAGGGTTCCGTGCATCAAAAGAAACCCTTATTGAATTACTTCGTTTTCCGTCTGTCTTCCTATCAATAGCAAACAAGTTAAAAGCCATAGGATATTTCTCTTTGACCTAAAATTATGAAACAAAATCTTAAAGCACAAGTAAATAATAACGAAAATCATTGATTATTTTACATTAAAATTTTTATAGTTACGGTATTATTTTTACTGCTACAACAACGTAAATCTTCGCGAGTCGATGATGGATACCTACTCTATAAACAAGTTTTTAAGGAACTCCTGGCGTACCAGAAAAAAGTACCTACTGTTCGCAAAGGATAGAAAATCTACATTAACGCGAGCGAAGCCGCAGGCAAAAGCTTAATAAATTAAAAAATATTCTTGAAATGTAACACATACACACTACATTACAACCACATTTCATACACATTCAATTTCATTATTTTGTTCACACAACATTTTAAGATTCTTAATGTCCTCATAACATCAGTGACCTTCCGTAATAGTCGCGTTGACTATTATTCGCCTGATGCTAACGCGTGAGTGAATTGGTTCCACTTCTATGCCTCCTTCTCCAAGGCAACGAATGTCTAGAACATGGATTCCCCACATCACACTACTATGCGAAATGATCAAGCTGCTCCATGCCAACTGATCTTGTGTGATCTTAGTGTGTGTATTCGGTGACATAATGTTATATGGATACAAATATATGAAAAGCTAAGAGGATATATACAATCCATGCATGTTTCGTAGTATTAATGTTAAACTAGAATAATACTATTAGTAATTGTATGTAACTAATAATAATTAATAGTATACTTATATGACCACATCTAACATGCTGTTAATTGTTGGTGTATTCGAAAATGGCTTACACACCTAGTCTGGAATGGAACTGGCTTTCAAGTGAGGCAACAAGAAAGGAGTCAACAAGGGCTTGGCGGCGGATTTTCTACTTGCTGTGGCAGCTAACCAGTCGAATACTACCACAACGCTATGATTTCTTCACGATGTTTCCTTCACCGGTAGCTCAAGTTCATTGTTGGGGTGTGAACCCATGCCCTTGGGCATGTGAAACGGCCGCGCTAATCACTAATCTGTCATCGCTACAAAGTGCACAAGTCCTAGGCACTGCACATACGGGTCCCCATCCCTGTGACGTGACGCCCGGTGATACCATTCAACGCTAAGAAGGTTATTTAGTTAACAAGAGTTATTTAGTATTTACTGATAAGACATTTACATTTTTTTGAGTCTATAGTCGTGTACTGTTGATTTACGGTTGAACGTGTGGTTAAGTGGTTAAAATATCAACACATTTAGCTAAACGTGATGATACGGTCAACAAACGTGGTTGGTTCGATCGCGTAACATATTTGTAAATGATGTCATTTAGGTTCTGTAGCACAAACATTGTCAAGTACTCGACAAATACTTGATGCTTGATTGGAGTCTACAAATGTCCGGTTGTATCCTTGAAGAGAGGATGGAAAATATGAACGAGGAGACCGATTATGTGTACTTAATTTGTTTTGAGACAAATAAGATGGTCGGTTTACACACAGCGCCATCTGACCCCAAACTAAGCAAAGCTATGGAAGTCAGATAACTGACAGAATACTTCAATACTTATGTAAATACATATCTACTTATGATACATACAGTACAACCAGATACAGAACAAACATTTGTTTAAACCACGTTTTGTCCTGGGTGGGAATCGAATGCACGCCCTACAGATCTAGAAGCAGACATACTACCAATGAACCAAAATTCAAAATTACTTATTTATGATTTTTTTTTGTCCCGAGTGATATTTTTTTTACATCATTGTTGTCTAGATCTATATTTTATTGATAACCACGCTTTGCTACCTATATATATATAGGTATACACTAGTAGTACTACTAGTACTAGTATTTAGTAATCATAATTATAGTGTTGTTTAATCAAAGTCACTACAAAACTATACAAACATTTATTTGATAAGATGGTATCAATCATATCTATGTACGTGTGTGATAACTGACCAACGTTTTTTTATTAGAATAAGGCGATTAAATTTGTTGCGATTTGACCTTGACCACAAAATAACTATACATATATGTATTATGTATGTAGTCGAGCAAAACCGTAAGTGTCATGCTTGTCCATTGTAGTTAATTGCTATACCGAATTTTGAATTTTATTGGTTCAACATTCACCGCCGTGAAACATGCTTAAACATGCTCGTCATCCTGTAAAATCAGATACCTAGTCATTTTACTGGTATACTATATGTTTCCTCTTCTGTGTGTTAATGTAAGTAACTCCATAGGCATTTTTTTTTAATATTAAAACCAACTCATGCTACAAAATGTAGCATGAGATTCAGATAACTAATAACAATAATAATAATTTATTTCCAAAGATTTTGTTTTACAATTTTTTTTACTAGAATGCTAGATGCTTTGGTCAAAAGCTTAGCATTGCCATCCAGCGTGGCAATGCTGCCAGCATTCTGGCGACATATCCCTCCTCAGACGGACTTTTAGATTAAGTTTTTTGGTATAAATTTTGTAAATAGCATTAATTTAAGATTTTTTTTTGTTCAAAACACAAATTTCGAAAACTTAAACACTGGACAATTTTTTAAAAACATTACGTCACATAAATGTTTATCCTAGCTCAGAATAGAACCTCGTTAGATACTAAGATCAAGAATCAAAGCTACTATAAAATGAGCTAATCTTTATTATTGTTTTGAAGAAAAAAAATTGTGTAGGCAAAAATCAATAAAGTATAATGAGAAATATTTACATTGACTTTCCTCTCATCGCCGCGATCTCTGAGCGCCTCCCTGCCTCCGAACTAAGCAGAGCGGAATCACCTCGGATTTTCATCTTGCCATTGCTTTTGGATGTCACGCGTCTCACTATAAACGTAATGGTTCATCCAATAAGACCAACAAGCCATTGAGGGTTGCTGAACCAGCACAAGGTTGGGAAACGACCGCGATTGAACGTGATTTCCATTTTTTGGTCCGACGCAGCGTGTTAGTGTCATACCCGTAACAACGCATGACGACGAGCCGCGCATACGTTGTAGGTTTATACAGGAAGGTGGAATGATAATTATACCATCGAATGACAGATGACAGCCCTGTTGGTTCATTGGTAGAAAGTGTGCTTCAAGAGCCGAAGGGCGTGAGTTCGATCCCCACGCAGGACAAACAGTTTGTGGTATAAACAAATGTTTGTTCTGTGTCTGGGTGTCCTGTATGTATTATAAGAATATATTTACAAAAAAAAGTATTCTATCAGTTATCCGACTTCCATCACACAAGCTTTGCTTAGTTTGGCGTCAAATGGCGCTTTGTGTAATGTCCTGCGATATTTATTTATTTATTTATAGTACTCATAGCAGTGTACTCAGATGAAACAAAGCAGATTTTTTTAATGGTTGATAAGTTAAGTGTTTGACCACAGCTTAAGTGGCGGTGTGGTCGAAGATGGTACAGAAACACTGGTTCTCAAGTAAGGCTGCCGGAACACATCGCTAGGTGCTTGGCGGCAGATTTTCAACTTGAGGGTGATAGCCAGCTTAGTATCTACAAGAAAATGTCCTACCACCATGCTATGGTTTCCTAGCAATGTGTTTCTTCACTGGCAGCTCAAGCTTATAGTTGGAGTTTGAACCTAAGCCTTTCGGTGTTTAATTCAATTGCGCTAACCATTGAGCTATCATCACTACAAAAATCGGGACTTCAGTGTTTTCAATAAGATGCTGAACTCAATTAAACTTTTGGTATTATTCTTACCAACTTCCGTTCCTACCGCAGGGTATGTCCATTTTATTTTGTTTGGTGACTAGAAAAATTGGGTAAGTGCGAGCTGGCGCTGATGGGGGGTTTAACATGGCATAGGTCTGCACGGAATCATAAAAATAAATACTAACAATTATAAATGTAAACAAATGCTAATAAATCTTAAAACGTTACGACGTTTAGCTGTAAAACGTTAACCTCTTAGCAACTAGGTGAGATTGGGCAACTCATTTACATGGCGCAGTGTCAAATCAATGTTGAGGTCGCACGACTATTTATCTATTTGGCAGATAATGCTTATATCATAAAGTCACAAACCATTTTATATTTATGGTAAAGGTTGATAGAACAAAGAAGCATATAACAAAGACGCGTACCGATTGGCCTTTTAAAGTAAGCATACGCAGATACAGCTGTAGAGAAGGCCGTAGTTAGAACGATTAGTATTAAGCCCCAGCTGGACGGGTAAATGAACCAATATCCGAAACGAATGCTCAATGCCAAGGGCGTTAAAACCATAGAGGCGAGAAGCACGCACGTCGAGTACAGGAACAGGAAAAGTCGCAGCACAAGCAGCGGCAGAGACGAGCGATTCATCTGCCAGCTGCTAACGTAGAAATTCGAAGGCGACGGGTGCTCCAACATGCACAAGCGCCACGCGAATTGCTCCTTCAAACGCACCACACACCTCATTGTTTATCACTTTATATTTGCACGTAACAAACACTGTAATCACTTCGAACCATCTTTCTGATACTGTTTTTGTTATATACGTTCATATTGATTATACGATAACCTTTCTTTTATCGTCAGTGCATGTCTAGGGATATTGCAAAACTGTCTGATCCTTTAGATAGTTTGTTAAAGACTGAGCTGCGAAAATGGTACGGAATCAGTGAAGCATGAAAGCGATTTATGACGAGAATCGTGCCAGTGTTAAACTTGTTCCTTATTTAACAAGGCTAGTAATTCATAACTGTATCAGTTGAAATCTATATACCGAACCACTTCAACTGCGACTGTGATATGATAAAAAATTCTGTTTGGCGTTTATTTGTATAATTTTTGTATCTTTTGACGTATAGATACTTGCTTCTTTCTGTAAATATTGCTTTCAATGATTCGCTTGTCCTTCTGTATCTACTCTAGTAAAGTTACGGTTCCACTAGAATCGACCTACATTTCAGTGTCGAAACTAACAATTAGGTACAATAGTAAAAATTCTCAATGCTATGTCATATTGCACGCTCCGATTTTAATCTACCATATTCCCACCATACAAATACGTTTTATGAATTAGAATTGTATCTTATGGCTTCATCGGGGAGTATTTCGGTATAACATTGTTTTGCCGCGATTTCTAGTGTTGCAGCATGAGTCCAGTGGCGACATAATCGTGTGAACGGTATACAAACGTCAGGAAATAGGATATGTCCATTCTACTAATTGGCTGAATTATACTACTTGTTAAAATGGACGGTTATAGGGATGTGTATTTCGAGCGTGTTTGCCGATTTGTGAAGTGAAATCGTCTGCGCTTGACCATTCCATTGCTAAGATAAATGTATAAGGCATAAATAAAGGCTTAAAAACTTGGGGTGTACTATTTCGAAATGTGATCATTATATACTCATTATAAACAAACTTTTCTATGGAAACAACTTTGGAGATTTTTTTGTTACTGTTATTTTTTTATTTTTTTTGTGACTTGCCTTTAACATTATTGTTATTTATGGCCAATAAATATTATCTACTGATTTATTGAACGTGAAAATATATTTAGCATTTTGATTCAATATAATAGGTACAATATTTTATTAATAGCATCAAAGCTACAAGTCATATTTACACACATGTCCAAAATAACATTAAAAATGTTAAAATAATAAAATTTGTCTATACAATACAGTAAGATGAATATTCAATTTATTCACTTATTTGCTTTATTCATTTATTTTACTTTTTTTACTTGATAGTGATCTACTTAGCAGGAGGTCGTCTAGGTAGGTATCACCGCGTTACCAGATATTCTGCCGCCAAGCAGTAGTGTGCAAACATTACTGTGTTCTGGTTTGAAGCGTATTGTAGCTAGCGAAATTACTGGGCTGTTGACACTAACCATCTAATGCCTCAAAGTAATGAGCGCCAAATTAGCGACGCCTTGAAATTTATTTTGCTACTCAAAGTTCTGTGTATCGCTGCATATCTCTTACCAGCAGGAGAGCGTCACGTTCGTTTAATTACTTTTATCATAAAAAAAAATGCATAAAATATAACATTACAAAGCCTGTTTATTTTTAATCAATTTCACTTTAATAAAAACTAATTCTATGTACAAAAAATAGAAAAAGTTCGTTGACGCCGAACAAAATATATGAACACTTCAAGCTTATGACCCTAGGCAAGTAAAACATGGCCGGTTTTAAGTAAAATGCGGGTAGAATATCTCTGTCGAATTCACCAGTCGCCTCTTGCTCCGAATATGTATTTAGAACGTGCATCATATCACGAGTCTCGTAACCCTTGCACAGGCGTAATCAATACCTATAACAGGATACAATGTTACCCAGTAGATGGGGCAACGGCAGTGATTATATTAGTGTCGCAACCGTCGGTTAACAACAACTGATTAATAACGTCCAACCAAATTACTACATGTGATGTCTCTTTAGGTAATAATCGTTAAAAAATCTTACTCAAGGAAGTTTAACAATGTTCATTAGGTTAGTAAATCGCAAGGTCACAGTCAAACTATAAGGAAACAATAATTACCTGATAATTGTCTTCCACGCGGGGTCTTCACAGTGACGATGATACCGAAAACTGTTTCCATCACAATGAAGAGAAGCCCCCAGTGAGTCATATACAGGAAGAATTTTCCAGTCGGTCCCCAGAAGAAAGCCATCGACCAGAAAATGATGATCAGCGACCAAAGGAGTATGGGCACTCGCCACCATAGTGGGGAGAGCTTTTTAACGCATGATGTGGAGAAATTGTCGTGTGGCACGTCTATGTCACTAAGTATCCCGGTTATGCAGTAGCCTCCTTGTCTCCAAGACCACCGCGTCATATTGGAAATGTTAAAATTCTTTAATCACGTCTCGCTTTTGTTATTACAATCGCATTATGTATACGACTCGTCTCTAGATTTGCATAATTATCTGCGAACAAACAACATTGAAATTAGACAAACTTTTTGTATAGGCCACTGCCGGAAATTCAAGGTGGTTATGTTATTTACCATAATAGTAAACAAATATTGTTGAATAATGCGGAATAACGTAATAGATGAGGCATACGTTGACCCTGTAAGATTGACCTAGCAAATTTCATGGTCTATAAACGTATCATGGTTCACAGCCTCACCCAAACGCTACTCTGTCCGATTTTCAACTTTTTGTTTCCTGCCTCTCCTGCGTATATCGTCACTCCATTGAGTCTAAGGGCGTCCTATACTACGTTTGTCAATTCGTGGAGACCACTCTAGAATACGTCTATCGGTTCTGAAACACTGCCACTTCAGCTTGCTAGTACACTGTGCTATTTCGGTAATTTTGCTTCTCTGGCGAATTACTTCGTTCCGAATATGATCCCTTAGAGAAATGCCGAGTAAAACTTTTTAACCGACTTTGAACTTTTGGACCGCTCAAACTGAGCGTGTCCACGTTGCGGCGCCGGCGCCGTAAGTCTTATGTATGACACGTTTTTAGATAAATATAGATTTAACATTCGGGCTTCTTTGAAAATAGTACGAGTATTATAGAATGCAATGTCTTGGGAAAATAGAGTTTGGAAAATAGTTTTTTCGTTTTATTCGTATATTTTATTATGACGTGTGGTTGTCATGAATTATGAACATAAGAAGTCCATGTAGTTTAATGGTTAGTACCAAAACATAGTACATAAGGCCAACATAACAGATAGACGAACAATAAATATTACAAGACATTCCACACAACGCCATCTAGCCGCAAACTAAGCAAAGTTTCTACTATGGGAACCAGATATCTGATGAACTATTTCATCAACATCGTACTCCAATTATTATTTTTTGTAAATACATACTTATAATGCCAACATACAGAACAAACATGTAAGTATGTTTGTAACGCAAATGTTAGTTCTGAATGGGAATCGAACCCACGCCCTTCCGCACTCCAAGCAGAACTTCTACCATATGAGCTAAACAATGCGTGGCACGTGGTTGATATATTTTTTCTAAATTTATAAGAATCAAGAGTTGTTCGTTGTTAAAAGCTTAATTTGAGAACGGCTGAACCCATTTAGCTCATTCTTTTGTTAAATTGGTCGTCATACTTCAAATGAGGTTCATATAGATGCAAAGCCGAAGGTCGAGTGCTATTACACCGGGTACAAAGTACCGGCCACTTAACTAGTATCAAATTAAATAGATGCTATGGAAACTAGAGTGGTTTTGAGACATTTTTCTTTTTTAAATAGGTAGGTACATTAATACATTCTCAAAGTAACAATGACCTGCGTGCGATATGCGAGTAGAAACAAATTACAATGAACACCAAAAACAGATTGCATGTATTGTTGGCCGTGATAATTGATAAGGGACATTCAATTACAATTCCAGTTATTTAAAGTAGGGAGGTAATTTTATTGAAATTACTTCTGGATATCTCGCCTTGAATATGCTATTACTTTGACTGTGTAATGATTAATTTTTTTTTTAAATATTTTTTTTTGTTATGTCAATGTACTGATTATTGTATATGAAGTACGTCATACAGAACATGTATGACTTATATACTTACTTAGATACTTAGACCGCGGCTTCACCCTGTATCCGGAAAGAAACGTATATTTTCAAGCATTAAAAAGTAGCTTATGTGTCAATTTTATATTACTTACAAAAAAGAGACTGCTTGTTTTCGATAATTTCGATCTGTTAAGTGTTCGTTACATGACAAAGGCAAACTCATACCCTTTTAAAATAAAATAATACCTATTTTGATATACCCAGGAATAGACGTACTCAACTCTCTTTTGTTTGTTTGAGAGTTTTTTATAGTAAGTAATGCAGGGCTTCCAGGGTTTTTGTCCATAATTAACTTTATAATTTGAGACGTTTTTGCTCACGAGTAACAACAGCAGTTATTTACTTAGTTCCTGTTTCTATGTTTACCTACTAAAACTGTCGGTGAAGAGAAATTTTGGATTTTCTTGTCAAAAAAAGTCGTTCTTTTTGAGTGTCGTATGGGGAAATTGTGTTGGCTATTTTGGTACCAAAACTGATTCCAAATCCTTTCTGCTGTAAGATGACACTAACTGTTTGAAAAGCTGACTAAAATATCAATGCAATTAGTGTATTTTACACGCATGTCACGCTCGTAAATTTATAGAAAGGAAGGGAAGGTCTCGGGGCTAAGGTCTACACGCACTAATACCTTTTATTTCAAAATTGCCATCACGGGAAAAATTATAGAAAATAATCAAAATTATTGAATACTCGTATGTTTCATAGTATGGCTTGAAATGTATATGCGAGTGAATAAGCTATCATTAGTATCTATTCCTACAAGGTGTTATGATACGATGGTCTCTCAATTTTTCAATATTTTAAATTAAAAAACTAATCATTTTGACATTTTTTATTTGTTAAAATAATAATGACATTCTGGCATGAATTTATTTGATGATGATTTTCCATTGGATGAGTCATCTTTTTTACTCATGTTTGTTTTATTATGTCTAATAAACGTTTTCGTTTCTCTTTCGTATCTATATTTTTATAAATTGGTTGGATTGGTTAAATCCTATATACCAATTGAAATTACCGAAGCAATTGGATTGCCAAGTATTATAATTAACAATAGTGTGTTGAAAAACTGTAACGCTGAAATCGTGCTTTAACAATGATAATTAATTATAAATACAAAATTATCAGCATCGCATCTGCATCCATTAGACCAATATCGTGCTATTAAATATTATAATCTCGCCAAGGCTAATAGAAAACAAGGAAAATATTCATTATCCTGACCTTAGATTGTCGGTTGTTGGCGGTGATTCCTAGCAAATAAAGGATAGAACATATGCACGCACTGATAGTTAGTTTCCTCACATCCGGCCAAGTTGTAGTGCATGAGCTTGTGAACTGTTCAATGGATCGATCACGTGAAACCCTACTCAAATCATACGTGTTGCAAGACTGTAGTAATAATTGTATGATTGGAACCCTTTATCGTGTTTCGCGTGTTCGTTGTGAATTTATGACTTTTAACCACATTTTGATGTTAGTAGTGTTTACTACTACTCCTTTTAGTGTCTTTTGAGAAACTCTATGGCTTAACTCTAAGTATTGACTATTTGCTAAAATATAACAACTTGACATGTGATAAAGTATTACTATAATTATTTAAAACTAGCTGCGCCCGCGGTGTTAACCGCTACATGTTTTCGGAATAAAATGAAACGATGTTGATCTCTCAGCTACTGCCATACCAAATTTCATCCAAATCCGTTCAGTAATTTTTACGTGAAAGAGTAACACACATCCATCCATTCGTCCATACATCCAAACTTTCACATTTATAATATTAGTGGGATAAGACTAACGATTCGTCCTGACTTAGAACGGCTGGCAACTTTCGAAATTTCCCTAATTGTATAAAAGTTTATTAGGATTTTTTTTAAACAAACCTGCCCGAAAAAAATAAAAATAAATAAAACAGCAAACAATTCATAAAACAGCCAAAGGGGTGGCTACCCCTCACGTAATATCCAAAATTTGGCTTTCTCGGTTCACTTTCATTTTTAAGGCGATTTTTCCGACGTAATGACTGGACTACTATTGTGAGATAATAGCGGGAAAGAAGAAGGAAATGAGTGATAATGCTGCTGTCAGTGTGACTTTGACTTATGGTTATTTATTGGTGCTGTTGTTTTCTCAATTCTTATTTCTTTTAATTTTGTCATTTATTAATATTTCTCTTTAGAAAATGTTGATTTTGTATTATGTATTTTAATTTTTAAATGATCACATTTATGTACATTAAATAATAAGATCTGTTTTTTAAATTTATGTATTTAGTGATTGCCATGTTAGTCTGATTAATAAAGTTAATTAAATTCTGTTGTACAGCTGTTTTTTTTCATGATGCACGTGCCTATTTTAAAAGTTATTCATAATGAGGAGTACAATGACCTTTTTTGCCAAGCCCATCATCCTGTATACACATAACTTTGTTTGTTACTAACCCATAAAGATATATTAGCAGCTGTTGCTAATTACAGTATAGTGCATGCGCTCTTTCAGCGAGCAACGAAAGAATGCATGACGAAAATAACTTATTCCGCCTGCTATGTGGCCGTTATAATTAACCACTATACTCGTATTTATAGTTGAAGCGATCGCACGTCTGACCAGCTAAACTACATGTAGATAATTGACTGGACGTCGTCGTGATTCAAGAATGTAACCCACTTTATTTACATTGTTTAAATAAGTCATCAACATTATAATCAGCCTATAACAGATATACCTACACAAACATTTCACATACTATGTATTGATTTTGTTAGTTACAATTTTTAGAACTTCATAATGTTATAACATCTCCCGTCTGTTTTCCATTCTTGATTGCCTGGAAGAGATCGCTTTTAGCTATAAGGACTTGTGGTACAAAAATTAATAAAATTCTGTTGTTTTCTGTACATGTTTCCATTTCTGGTGGGCATAATAAAGAGTTTCTATCTATCTGTCATATCTCACTGCGGGACTTGGGCCTCTACCAAGACACACCATGCAGCCTGAACTTTGGCGTTTCACTTTCAGCAGTCTGATACATATCAAACACTCCAAGGCATCCTATACTACGTTTGTAGTTTCGTAGTTTCCACTCTAAAACGCTTCTACCCCAGCGGTTATCGATTCTGCGGCAGATATGACCAGTCTGCCATTTCAGCCCGCTATAATACGCTGAGCTATGTCAGTAACTTTGGTGACATGTAAACGTGCTGGAATGCCTCGTAAATTTTAATGTTTTTGATATTTATCATGGCATCAGACATGATTTCTGCCCTTTTGCTCCCCAGTTTCATAAGTCTAGAGCCTGTATAATATGAGTATGCCTAGGCCATAGTCGGAATATAGTTAGAACGGGTCGAGGTTTTCCTCTTTTACTAAGTAACACGTTACTTCGAATTAATAGGCTTGACGACCTAAGAAGGCCTGTTAACCTACTTGCAGTTGATGGCTAAACAAGGAGTTAGAACCCTAAACTAGTAATTTGGTTTTAGATGTTTTGCGTTATAAATAATATGTTTTGTACCTAGAGTCTTCACACTCTACGTAATTATTTAGGCGCTGATATTTATTTTTTATGTCCAAATGTTTTTATAGTATGTTTGTTTATGTATCTATAGTATTTCATTTTGTGTTTCTCCGTACTTTTGTTTGTTATTATATGTATAGTTTTCCATTTTACGTTTCTTCGTTTCTTCGTATTTATTAGAAAATTATTTCGCGCAAACGAGTTGACGACAAGTTTAAAAAAGCATCTAAAAACAGTTTTATTATAAGCAATCAATTAATTACTCATTACTTATATCGAGGAAACTGATCGATTTAATATTTTGAACTGAAGACGTATTACTAAACTATTTCACAATATTTAAACTAAAAAGCAATTGTATTGTTTACTTTAAACTAAACCTATCTAAGGAAATGTTTATCTTACGGTTAAAAACAATAACATCATTATGTTGTGAGAAAAGGTTTTATGGCGGGAACGCGTTAAAGCGTATTATATCATCTACCAAAACTTGTGTTTTTAAGTGCGTAAAAGATAATTTTATATAATTACTACATATTTATATAGGTTTTACGTGTAATTAATATGTTTGTCATTTTAAATGTCATTTTTGTCATAAACTGTCAAGTAATATGGACATGAAACTTTGGTGTTTTTTTTTATGGTTGACAGGCTAGTTGTTTGACCACAGCTCACCTGATGTTAAGTGAAAGGTGTGGTCGAAGATGGTAAAGCACACCTAGCCTGGAATGACATTCCATTCCAGGCTAGGTGTATTCATAACACCATTGTGTTATGAATAAATAAATAATGAATAAAAAAATAATAAGTATGTTTAAATAAATATCGTAGGATCGCAGTATCGCAGTATCGCAGCGCCATCTAGCACCAAACTAAGTAAAGTTTGTACTATGAGAACCAGACAACTGATAGAATACTTTTCTATTATTTTTTGCTTAGTGGATTTAGAGATCACGTAAACATAACTATAAGTTATTATATCCGATTTGTTTTATGTTAATAATTAATGAAACTAATTCTTTATACTTTTTGTTGATAACACTGAATGTAAAAGATGGATAATTTTAAATCTACATGATAATATGTAACTTCTTTACCACAGTATCAATATTTATACTAAAAGTTTACCAAATAAACTTTTAGTATATTGTTTTGTTTTCACAAATATGATTTTATAAATATATTAATTATATATATAAGTAGAGCAATAACTACTAATCGTTAAGATTTTTTTGTTTCGTTTACGTTTACAATAAAACATTTTTATAAAAATCGAATGATATCGAATATAATATTATTTTGCTATAGCTTACCCTATTATCACACTCGCACAAAATTTTCAAATTTTCAGTTGTAGTAGCAAATATATTTTGCTTATAACTTAAAAACTTATATTTGCCCAAAAACGTATTTTTCTATTTCTCGCGACAAATTTTCATATAGCGTGAAAATGGCGGTTGGATGCGCGTGCGCGTGATTTAGCGCGCATGTATCGCGCGACTGATTTTCCGCGCTGGATGCTGTGCGCACGGCGCGCTGTGTGCGCTCGCGGTCCTCCAACCGCGCTCAAGGCAAAGATCCAGCTAAACTGACATTCATGACACTTTTTGCATTTTGTTTACATGCATTGATAAACACGATCAACGAAGCGTCGGAGCACGCGTCAATGAATTAATAACAATGACGATGTGAAGAATTCGTTTAGTTTTACTTTTCACAAGCATTTTTACCCGTATTTGTATTTATGTCTAAGAGTAAAAACACAATTAGAAGCAGTTCGGTAGACATGAATCAATTGCATGTTTACTACATATTCCAATAATATAAGAAGAATATAGTCGTCCAAGTGTTATATGTCGATGAAATGCTGAAATATTCTAAGTGCGAATTTAGTACGTTTTTGTTGCAGTTTTTTTAAATTATATCCAAATTAAATTATAATAAAAAATTGTACAAACATTTGACAAGGAGTAGATAAAATACAGATTTTTTGTCATCTACATAATGTCGTTTAGTGTATCAAAGTATGTAAATAAATAAATGTCAAGATCATGTAGGTACTAGTGATTCGATTACGGTAAGGTAATAAAATATGGCTATGTTAGAAACAAACAATAATTTTATTATAGACTAGGAAAGTTGTTTTTGTAGTTTATCTGGCATGTTTTTTTTTCTTCATAAAATTTAATTGGTCAGTTACATCTTGTAAGCTATTTGTTTATCTAAAGGTTTCATTTTTATTACTAAGGTACTGAACAGGCTGCTTTGTATTCTCTTCAGATTTTGAAGTTTGTTGAGATCTCGGCTAAAACGAGTAAATTCAAAATACCTTTGATTTTACGCGTTGAAATGATTAAATTAGTAAGTAGTTTTATTATTACTTTGTAATATTGACGTTTTATTGTTTTGACATTTTTAATGTTATTTTTGTTCATGTATGGAAATATGACTTTATGTCTTACTTTGGGATTATAAAAAAAAAATATTCAAAATCAAATGTAGAAAAATTTATTTATTTCTGAAAATTTGTTACATACATTCCTATCTCTGGAAAAAACAAGAACTATATATTAGCAACTGAATCAGTAAAATTTAATAGTTTTTGTAAGTTTCAGGGGTAAATAGAATAAAATAGTGAAATATTAGTTAAATTGTGCTATTGTTCTTGTTGTATTGCACGCGTGAGACGCGCAGCGGCCGCCAGAGCGAAGTAAGATGAGGCCGCGTGCGCGTTGTACTTAGCTTTGTCTCGGACGTGGCCGAAACTATAGTCGGAGTTACCGATAAAATCAAAAGAGTAGGTACTCTCGTTTGATCCCGCATAAGTAAAACAAAAAAATAGTTAAATTGATTTATTATCACGATCATGAAATAATACATACAGTAGTGTCAAATTCATTTTGATAAATAATAAAATTGATACTCAGTAAAATTCACTATAAATACATTTTAGTTTTAGATTTGGTAACAAATTAAAACCTACACAATTTTTTTAGGAATCGTTCTTTATTAAAATAAATGATTAATCAATTAGAAGATGCTGTACTGATGATGACTCTACGTTCCGGACACATTTTATCATATCAAACAAGTTTAGATACGTTATGGGAGTTACCGATTCAGTGAACTGTACTGTACTGATTGAATGTAAGACCGAAGAAGAACCGTTCTTCGGTCTTACATTCAGACCGAAGAAGGGTTCATCTTCGGTCTTATATTCAGTACAATACATGTGTATATTATGTGCTGAAGAAATATGTCCAGAACGAGGTGCAAAGGCGGGACGAGTTTAGCTACAACAACGATTACAATGTAGGTCTGTGGAACAGCATTTTAGTTTCACCAATTTCTGAGGAAGCAAAAATGTTTTTAAAAGTGTGTAGGCGTAGCATCTGGAATGCGACTAATTAGTATTTTATTGTGGTTTCGCGTATTACGGGGGTGTCATAAGTCCTTCTCCAATGGACTGCAATGAAAAGGACAGCAATATTTAAAAAAAAATGTCATCTAAAGCCCTCAAAATTAGTCTTAAGTTTAGATCTTTCAACTCAAGCCTTGGAAATTGGTCTTAGAATATAGTTTAAAAACATAAGATTGCTTAGAAAAACAACTACCTAAATATCTAATTGTAGTGATATTATATTGCAGTCTATAAGTGAAAAACAACCACGTTTATTGCTTATCGATGCATTACTGTACTAGTAGTACCTACACTACTAGATTCTTATTAGATATAGTATGTATATAGGGTTACGCGGATCGGTGGCACTAAGCCGATTATTGTTTTATTCAACGCGTACAACTTTTACTTAACTCTTAAATCGGTAAAAAGAAATCAGTTGTCCTAAACATGTATTGTTTATAGTCTAGTGCAATGCAAATTACATTTTTGTATGGAACATTTGATTTGTTTTTCACGATTTTCGCCATATAAGTAGGTAATACTAATCCACGCACCCCTGTACCTATAACTTATTCTGATTTTTATAACAATAGCAACACTTGCTTATAAGATTAAGGGCATATTCTCAATACATATTCTATAATATTATAGGCCAGAATATAATACTGTGGTAGGTATTATCTAATATTATTTTGATATGATAGCTAAGCTGAGATTTTATTGCCTTACACGGCTAGGAACAAAATTAAATTATTATCCGTTATTAATACATTTCTTATGATACATATTAAATTACACCTACTATCACTATGTATGATAACCATACATCTTACAGCTATAAATAAATGCTGATACTACCATATCTTACATAATGAGTCGAGAGTTGATTATACTAAATAATATCGTGTACATGCCAATAAGTTTAACTCAAATGGCAGAACATTATAAAAAAGTTACTAACATTGTGTTACGAAATGTACATATTTGAATTTAGGTATACGTATATAGTAACAGATATTAAAAATAAGGGTAAGACCAATAAGCAAATTAGGTAATACGATACATTATATTTTATTTTTTTGCCTTATAAAAATCTGAGCATAAATAGAGAGGATATAAAATTAAAAAAGTTAAAAGTGTTTTGATGTCATGCTAGACAGAGATCGCACTAGAAGAATATATAACGTCAATTTTACGAGTGCCATAAATCTTTGGGGAAAAGAAAAACTTTTACGAGCCAATTTAAGTAAAAACTTGTTTTTTTTTTAATTCTTATGATCGACGTCAGTCATGGTATCCTATTAAATTATATTGTCAATAACATAAACAACATAATATGGTTAACACTAATCACGTTTTCTTTATTGCAATAGGGTGCGCACAGAATGATGTAGAAAGCGTATACTCACGAACCCAAAGTTCAAGTTTTTGTACAGGATGTTTTGGAGAATGTCGCAATATCCCACCAATCAATGTAATTTTTTTGTTATAAAACGACCGATTGCTAAAAATGACAACTGTTCCAAAAGTTTTTTGCGAATTCCGATTGTATCCTTTGCGAATTCCGATTGTATCCTTTAGCAAATTTTGTTTATATTGATAGTTGGATCAGAACCTATAATTATTGCTACACTTTCCCGAAACAGTTTGTAACGTACAAGGGTTCCATTTTTTAAATGATATATTAATAATAATTAAATATTTTTCCATGAATTATTGTACAGATTATTATTAATCGTACGACAACTCATGCGAAAATATAGTCGAATTATTTTTTACAACTCTATAATTTTCTATATAATCTTTTACTACTTACGTTAGTAAATTACTATGGGCGTAACAAGTTACAAACTTTGGGTGACTAAATACGCAAGATTTAGGTACTTACAAGTATTTGGGTATGCTTAATCAGAGTTAAAAATAGTGACTTTTAACTTTGGTAAATTACAAATTATCTACTTAAAATTATTCTTTGAATAAGTAATAGAAACATGTCGAGGAATGTAGGGAGGCCCCTAATTGGTGAACAGTGAATACAAACTTATAATAGGTACTGTATATTCTACTTTTCATTTTTATTATTGAGTAGCAAGTATGCATAAACGAGACTTGTGCCTTTAAGAAAAAACATGATAGACATATTTAAAGGTTGACAGGTGTTTGATTACAGCTCACCTGATGTTCAATGGCAGAGTGGTCGGCTTTCAAGTGAAGCTGGCGGTACTGTTAGCTAGCCAGTCGAGTGAAAATCGTATTTTTTTTTATGAATGCTGAACCATATCACTGTATTATGAGATTCTATTGAATGTTTCAAAACAAACGAGCACCGAAGCAGCTATGCTACTATGTTTTGTTACTCGGTAGGCACGGCTGCAATGGTCAAAGACAGGCGGTGTCTCTTACCATGAGGAGATCGTTACAGATTGTCACATTATTTTTACATAAAAAAAGATATGATGTGGCTGATCGTTTATAAATAGATAATAAATACCATGCGAATGCCTTCAAGAAGAAGCGAGCAACATGAGATAGTCTTACTAAACGACTACGAAGGGGATCTCTTCAGGCGCCATATTATAAGTATTGTAGCTAGAAGTACCTAATATAAAGTGTTTCGGAGTAGCGTATCAATACTGAGGAATGGTAATCTATCAATTAATATAACAAACAAATTTTAATGTGATCTGACGATCGAGGAAAACAATCGGCTCTTCTATAATTTTGTCTACGGAACATATTGAAATTAAATATTTTACATTTATGGGTAGATCACCATCCAACTCAGTGGCGTAACGTAGTTGGGGCGGCACCTTCAGGGGGCGGCAAAATAATAAATAATAACCACGATAAATAATAATAACATTTTGAAATTATTCTAACCATTTCATGTTTTGTCACATCTACGATTCGGACAAATTGAAATGAGCAGAGAATTTTCCAATACTTACCTATACTGTAAAACGAAATCGGGGAATCTCCTTTCTTTAAAATCAATGTGTAATAATGACATCATGTAATGATTTGTAGGGATTTCCAGTATTTTAATTTGTGATTTTAAATTGAAATACCTAAACAAAAGGGCGGCAAAATTTTCTTCCGCCCCGGGTGGCTGACACCCACGCTACGCTACTGATCCAATTTTCTTTAATACATACTTTTTCGAAACAACCTGCATTACCTATGCTGTCACATATTCAAATGTTCAGTTTTGTATAAAATGGTAAATCATTATTTTGGAGAAATATGATCATAATAAACTTAAGCTTACTTTAGAGTTAAAACTAAAATAGGTACATTTAGATACATGTATCTTCAAAATTTCTGTTGATAATATATTGGCAGTTTACCAAATAATCATTGAATAGATACAATATATCTGTGAATAAGCTTCGAACACTTATTTATACATGTAGAACTTACACCATAAAGACATTCATAAATATAAATATCTCTCTCTCTCTTTTCATCATGCTAGATTGGATGTCGTTTCCAAAATTAATCGATAGATAAATGCAATTGACTGCCACTTTTGTCATAAAATAGTTAGTCCTACAAGGATCTAAATGACAATGTAAGTATTAAAGAGAAAAAGTAAGTGTAAGTTCCCTTCGAGCACGGTCATTAACATACTTAGCGAACTAAATTATAAATTATTCAATTGACGAGCGTTTTAATTCATCGTCAATGACGTCATATCAAATAATAAAAAGTGATATTTTCTATGTTTGTGAACATAGAAGCGCGACCCACACCCACGATAAACGTCGACCGCACAGTCAGGACCAATTCTTAACTTACGCATATGCGTGGCATTTCGTAATAACAGAGGATGAATTGCAAGCGAAAGCACTGAAGTCGTTTTTGAATTCACATAGAATTTTCAATTTTATAATTCCTATACATGTTCAAGTTACTCGTTCCGTCGCTTGGTCGCGTATCAGTGCGTGGGTAGCGCGAGGCGGTCGGGCCGCGCGCACCGCACCGCCGCCCGCACGCGGGCTGCACTCACACACGTCGCGAGCGCGTGTGCGAATACCATCACGCACGCACACATCGCCACGAACCCAAAAGCCGAGCCTGAAAAGTTTACAAAACGTTATCTAAAGAAATTATGTCGCTGCATTCAAACAAAGAAAAATAATTGGTAATTTAAATATATTTTTAAATTTAATATAGAGCTAACAAACTACTTAACGACCTAGTCGCATTTGTAAGGTATTTAGTAGCCATCAGTATCAAAAGCTTTGTCTAGAATAGTTAGATGTAAGTCCATGCCGTAGAGAAGTTAGCTATAAGGCCATTATTAATTATAATCATTATTATGACAGGAGGTGTTAATCAACATTATTGTAATTTTACCTTGTCGTTTAATTTTATTACATCTTTTATTTTTACTATTTCTGTTTTGATATTTATAGTTATAATAGGTAATGAAGAAATACCCTTCGACATTTTACGTACACAATTAAAAAAAATATACCAAATACAAATACAAATACAAATACTTTATTGATAACACCAATGTTACAAGTCACTTCAAAATTTTAAAGATGTCATTAAATGGGTTTTAAAACACTGATTACATGTCAAAATAAGGTATGTCAATATCCAAACATGTCAATATAAAAAATAATGTCAATATAAACATACTGTCAATATAAAATATGTCAATACAAAAATATGTCAATCCCAAAACAATATTGTCAATATATTAAAATGACATGACAAAAAAAAATCATAATTACTTACTAGTAATTCAATAATCTTTAAGTTTGAAATACTCGTCAATGTCATAAAACAAGGTTTCTAGCAGCCAAGATCTTAACTTGGTTCTGAAACACGCGGTGGAAGCTGCATCCCGTACGGAGGCGGGTACGCGGTTGTAGACCGCGGGCCCCAAAATGTATACCGACCTCTCCGACTTGACGAGCCGGTGTGACGGTGTTACAAGCTGGTCTTTCTTTTTTTTTTACCTATCATATAATTGAATTCAATTAAGATAAACAAGATTAATATGCCAGTAATGGCAAGTTTTGGCACATGTCGGTTCTAAACATAAATTTTACCTAAAACTTATGAATGAAAAACTATGAACCATGACAATCAACTACGAGGACATAAAAATAATATATCATCCATCGAAACAACTAGGAAGTAGATAAGTAAGTACCTATAAGCTGCAAACAGTAACACTTAATAGTAAGTTGTAGCATACCGGGCCTATTCCAATCGAGTGCAGGGTATATCGCGGGCAGGCCGACTCTATCGGTGCCCCCCGCCGCCCAGTAGAGTGCGCTGAAGACGCCGTACGCGAGCCCCGCGCCTGCGCCGTACAGCGCGTGCGCCATGCGAATGGGATGCGCAGTCACCGCCAGCTCGAACAACATGACCAGGGAGTTGCCGCCGTGGACCAACAGGTTCAACGCGTTAATGTCGTGGATCTCTGGCGATTGCACATATACACCAACTTTAAAACAAGTTCAATAGCTTCTTCAGTGGTAAGTGAAAAGTAGACGTAACTGACGCCATCTTGAACCGATCGATGGAGGTAAACAACACAAGAAAATCATAATATATTCAACAGTTTTCATATTAGTTTTTATCGGCTTTTTATAATTCTTCTTCTTATAAATACTTGGCTAGCCACCGCAGTTAAAACGTATATGTCGCGAAATATTTTAACATTGTATTTCGACAGCTTCTCTTGCGTGAGCCGCAGCTAGGCTGGGTATAGTTCACCATGTGATTACGTGAATTAAGATCAGACGTCATAAAAACCAGCTGAGACTACTTTATATACTCACTAGGATCGTGCACCATGCCCCAATATACGAGGGTAATGACGAACGCCAAGTCTGTGGCTATGTTTTGCGCGAGCCAGTACAGCCGACAGAGGAACGGTGTCCGTGCACGACGCGATGACGGCATCGGCGCCTCGTCTTCTTCGCAAGCTGGGAATTTAGAAGAAAGGACGTTACACGGTTTTATATTTTGAATAAGAAACCAAAGATCTAGGAGACACACAAGCGAAATTATATGACTTGATGCAGAGGTGAACGAAGGAATTTGCATTAATTCGTTCCTAAGACGCCACTAACGAAACATAAGTGGCCTAATGTAATTAGGTACACAAACATTAGTTTAGATAATTGACTTTCATGGACAAAGCGTCAACTTCGGGTACCTTGTCGTAAGTTCATACCATAAAAGCCCCGTGTATGTAATGAAGACATTTTGCAAGATGTTAACTTTAGGTTACATAACTAAATAATGGGCAAAGGAGAAAAAAATTGAGCAAAGTTACCTACTGTGCTTTAAAGGATATCTCAATTTACTACAACAGCTGTCAATTAGTTAACAAAAGCAGCCACTTGGCAACAATTGCGCTCCAGAGCTGGCTCACACGTTCAGTCGGTTGGCTGGTCATCATGGATAGGAATGAGGAACCAATAAGATAATATGAGCTCACAATGCAGAACGACCGCTTCGCTTGTATCTTAATTGACGCGAAATTGTAACCAATCAACCGTTCGTGACCCAAGACCGTTCTGACAATTGAATGCCGAATTCGTAGGCGTTTGATATACCTACCCACGTATACGGACGAGGCTACTTACACCTTCCATGTGGTGTAAAATATTGATAAAATGTATGCTAATTTAATGGCAATGCGTGAATATACATTCTTATTCAAAGTCGGGGCTATACGTCCTGTACCGACGTCCCGCTTGGGGTGTTACGTCCCGCTTGCGGTGTTATACGCGTGAATATACATGGGTAGCTTACGTGTTTTTAATTCGACATAAATATTTTATGCGACAAACAAGCCAAGGGGCCATCTTATGATTAGTAATTGCGTATGAACATTTGTAAAACCCATTCTTCAGGGTTAAAAGCCAAGTAACATTGCTTAGGTAGATACATAAGATTCCCCAAGTAGATATCTATTTCTATTCTATCTAATTCGTATCAAATATGTAGGTACCCACCAAAACACGAGTGTACAAAGACTTTTAAAAGGATTACATCGCAGCCATCTCATCTCTACATTGTACAATTACGGGATAGTAGGTATTTAATTCTAATAATGAGTTGATAACTAAATGATTTTTCATAATAAATCGAGTGTCTAGAACGTTTGATTTATTTGATTGTTTATTTAATTGCTTATTTGACAATATTCCGTCGATGCAAATAGAAAAACATACCTCATGACCGTTGGTTCGATTTAAAGAAATGATACCAATTGACGTTGCTATTTTTGGTCTAGACATTGGTCATAACAAGTGAATGGAAAAAAATTAATGGTCCAAAACACGTGCGACCCGTGTTGGCTATCATTTTGATGTGCGCGACACGCGAGCTCGTGATTCAATTTAATTGTTTCGCGGGAGGCAGCTGTGTGACTGAACACACGGCTCAAGGGAACTTTGTGTCGCCATCGCATCACGATCGGTCACTTTGATCAGGCGCTTATCACAATCTTTTAACTGAGGAGCTAGCAAATCAATTTGTGAGATTTAGGTACTAATACATAAACGACAGAGTCGAAGAAGTATCGCTCTATTATCGCAGAAGTAAAAAAGCATTGGCCTGACTTGGAGTGAAGTGAAGCGGAAACCCCAAAATAAAAGAATGGCATGACATGGTTTCTGGCCTCTGCCTCGACGCGGGAAGAGAAAAAGAAGATATGATAGAAAAATATATGGAAAGTGGGACATTGCCCCTGGCGGGGGTAAGAAAAGATCTGCTTTTATTCAAATATTTGACAGCCGTTTAGTTACCTACAACGTACCTACCTCGCAAATTAATACGTTCACAACGTTACTCTTTCAGTCAAACGTACTTCTTGACATTTTTCACTGACGTCATAAAAGAGGAAGGAAGCAATTCGACGTATATCTTTGCGTTCTATCTAGTACAAGGTACTTACCTACTACTAGTAGTAGGTACCTGTCTAAGAAAAAACGACTTGTGTAGTAGAATTTTTTTAAAATACTTATAGTAAGGACATGAATGTTGATAGAATAGATTTGTAATTATTTTTTATGGTTGGCGACAGACTATTAATTTTATTTTAATTGACGCGTTGTGATGGAAGATGACAAACACTCCGTGTAATGGGACTAGTCCTCATGTGATGCTTCCAGAACACACGGTTAGGTGCTTGGAGGTAGACTTTCAACGTGATAACCAAAAAGTACCGAGTACCGAAATAGAGCCGAATACTAAAAAGTACGACCATACTATTTAAGTATGCTATCAGTTATCTGACTCCCATAGTACAAGCTTTGCTTAGTTTGGGGTCAGATGGCGCTGTGTGTAATGTCCTACGATATTTATTATTTATTTATTATTTATTTATTACTATGGATTCCTCATGATATTTTCCTTCATCAGCAGCTCACTTATTGTTGGGATGTCAATCCACGCTCCGGCGTGTGATCCGAACTCGCTAATTATTTATTGAACTATTATCGCGAGAAAATTTTATGACAAAATTTAACTAACAAGCAGATGCCTCGTGGTTTCACCCGCGTAGTTGCCGTTCCCGTAGAAGTACAGGGATAAAAAGTAGCTTATGTCACCCGGGGATAGGTTACCTTCCCAACGGTAAAAGAATTTTTGAAATCGGTTCAGTAGTTTTTGAGTTTATTCATTACAAATTTCGAAAAATCCAAAATACATATCTTTCCTCTTTATAGTTGATTTTAGTGTAGATGTAGATAAGTATAGTAATCCTTACGATTTTGAAACTGAAACTGAGTTTTTATGGCACTCATTTTATTTTCGTAATTTTAGAAAAGGCCAAGAATAAAATTATGTACACGAACGAAAATTTTTCGAAAGTTAAGTAGATATCATTGCCTCAATCGAAATGTTACTATAAAATTTTTATATAAGGTAGTATAAAGGACTCGGTAGAACGCTGTATAGTTAGATATTTTACAGACGCACCAAGGTTCGGCGTCGACATTGGGTAAATTGACACGCTACGGCTTCTAGGCGATATTCTAGATTTGACCATTGATTATTTCCCAATAGCTGAAACCGCTCATACAAAGAAGTCTGATGGCTGAGAATAGCAGTCATAGTGGTACAATACATATGAATACTAAGTAATGTTTGTGTATATAGGTTACCATTTATCTATTCTGTATCAACGAAGCAGATTTGGGTAAAAAAAAATTGACATTATGGGGGAAAAAATAATGGGACAAATTAATACTACAGGATAACAAGTGGTAGGTACTTCTAGTATTTAATATAATTCTGCGAAACGCGCCACCTTAGATATTTTACTCATCCGATATGCAAAAGTTGCAAAAACGTGCAAGGTTGGACGCAGTCTATTTACATTTTTAGCTAACCTAATTACCTATTTACGTTTTGACAAAAGTTTCATTGGCATATTTTCTAGTACAGTATGCAGAAAAATAATTTCCAGTGGTCGCCAGTCAATGGCCGCTGAGTAATGTCGAGCTTTGTAATAACTTAGCAACATTGTTGTGGCGACGGATGCGGCGTTGCTATAACTCCAGCCACTTGTGTTGGATGGTTTTTACAACTTTGTGACGTAGTAATTTTACTGCCGGCTAATACTGGGCGAAGCAATTAAACTTTATGACGTCATATATTCCCTGATAACTACTGTATGTATATTACTTTGAATAAGCTCGTTTAATCGCACCCTGCCTGATGTTAAGTAATAGTGCGGTCTAAGATAGAGCTTACCTAAAAGACACCAGTAAGCAAGGATTTATATAGTTAGTTTATAGTTATTTTTAATGTTATTTTTTTTCTTCCTATTTGGTCGCCAAGTATCACGTCCTCCAGTATCGTAGGTGTCTCACCAGTCATGCTGTATAATAGTAATGTGATGACTCACGTATGTTGTAAGTCTTCTCCGCTCTGAAGCGATGTACGACAGCCAGTGCTAAGGCTGACTGAACGGCGATCATGACGTAACCCCAGTTGGTGAAGTAGATAAACCACTTGAAGTAGTTGAGTTCCACCTTCGGCCCCTCGTAACGGCGCGGCAGCCGCTGACACGCGAAACTTGAGATGGCAATTGACACTACCGCGACAAACAACAACCATCTGCAAATGATACATACGTCACACACAGTATATCACATAAGATGCACCTATCTTATTATTATCTTATACACAGGTTCTTCTAAGCACTGTAGCTAGCGAAATTACAGGGCTATTGAGACTAACAATCGAATATGTGTCGATGTAATGAGCGCAAGCAGCTCTGGACTTTGTTTTGTTATTCAAACTTTTAGGTACCGCTGCCATTATCATGGACAGGTGTTATCTCTCACCATCGCATCGATTGGAATCGTTTCGTTCGTCTTATTACTTGAACATAAATAAAGCTACCATAACTTGCATAAATATCATCATTAGCCCACTTTAGTCCACTATTGATCATAGACCTCTCCTAATGCATGCCACCTAGCCTAATCTTCAGTTTTGCGGTTCCAGTCACTGCCCAATCACCACTTTGCGTAAAGCTCACCTCATATTCACACTGAACTCCTGTATTAGCTTTTAACATCCAACAGCGAAGTATTGGCGTATCCTCTAATAGTTATTGGGATACCTAGTGATATGGGATTTGGGATGCCCAGGCCCGCCTTGAGATAGTTACGCTATGAAATTTTGTCAAGATCTATACAGGACATAAAATTGTTAAAAAAACGAAACAAATACAACGATTTCGATCATTTGTAATGTGCAAATCGATAAACAGTGAACTGTGTTGCCTGGATGTTTCTAAACGCAAACAATTTGGAATCTGAATCTCTTCTTGTAATTAGAGAATCGGTTTCGTCTAGGCAACCATGGTATGTACGATAGAGCATGCTATGTACGATTGAAGATCTATCGGAAGAAAACTTGGGAGAATTTAGAGGACACATACAAAAAAGAATTGTCAGGACATTTATTGTAATAGAGTATAGATATGAGCTCCTTTTTGTTATTTACCTATAGACAAGGTATCCAGTGGCGGGCCTGCTACCGGCCTGCCACTGACTGCAGGCGAACTGGTGCGATGGCCAGTGCTCCAAGTTGAGCGCTCGCCTGCTGGCTTGCCATATACGACCGAGCATTACCGGCTTGCATGACTTCTGCATTGCTGCAACAAAATTTTAAACAAGTTTAGAAAATAATTCGCCTATGATGTTTAGTGAAGATGCGGGATACGATGGAAAACGTTTGGCTAAAAAATCTGTATCTGTCAGAAAACACCTACTCAGACAGCAAATTCCACTGTTCTGCGATTCGAATGATGAAAGTGGAATCAAACTGTATCGAGTTTTAGAACATCAATCATGACAAAGTGTCGCTTTGACGAATGGTTCATCAATGTGCCATCTATTCCTAGATCAGTTGTATTGTTCTGATGACCAGGGCAACATGTCCTATGCTCATAAAGCCATATGACAGCTGGGCAACAGTGGGTACGTATTCTGTTACAAAAATCTCAATTGATGCTCTGTCGATTCTAATTTCATTCTTTAATAGACTTAAAAAAGAAAAGCGCTTTGGAAGATACTCTTTAGAAGGCATATTAAGTAGCGAGTGTATATTGATTTCTTCTAGATGTAGACAAACGTGTTGCTCCATCTTAAGTCATCAGGCCTGATGATGAGCCTATCACCTACCTTTAAACGTCTTGACAACAAATCAGAATACCTGAGAAATAGTTTCGATTTAATTACACTAGCGCAACGAAAGTGCTCGATTATAGTAAAGACGAGAAAATGAAATTATGTTGTTGAAAATCAGAAATGCCAAAATAGAAGCGCGTACCGCATGCGCGTTCGTAAACCCTTTCAAAAACCTTCTAGAACCAGATTTGGCGTATGTGGCAATAAAGTCCCAGCACACGCTGGGACAAGTAAGCAAGCTGTGCCATCATAAACGTGTCATTACTAAATATTCAAGTCAAGGTATTCTCGCTGTTTAATTGAAGAATGTGGCGCAATACTGCAAAATCTGACCAAGACAAATATTGGCCGAACGAATGCGCTGCCGAAATAACTGTTTCTGAGCTACCCGTCTTCTTTTAGTGTTCCGTAGTAAATAAATTCGTTTATAACGTTGTCGTGTCCATGTGTTACCAACTTTTATTCAAAGATTGACTACAGCCAGGAGTGCTGACATTTGATAGGCACACGTGTAAATAATTAGCTAACTCTGTTGTAATGGAATGAACAATACGAATTTTATGTAAATCATATTATTGTTTTTGGTTTAGCTCTTGTATATTGTAACGTTTAAAATATAAAAATAGCGTTGGCCATATGGGCATGGAATAATAACCGTACATGTCCTTCACAGATATTGTATAATTACATGACTGAAACGGCGATGTAAATAAGCAAAATTAATTTATAATATTTTATGAGCGATTTATTAATTTTATTTTGTCATGATTATAAAAATTAGATAGACATGTGTGCGACAGTTTAAAAAATTGAATTACCTTCTAGTTGCGTGATCAATAGATGGATAGTAATTATTAACAATAGGTACAAGTGTTAATACAGTACTAAACAAACTTTTTATCATTACTGCTATTGAAATAAATTTAATTTGTATTGTAGTAATGGAGGTCGTATCAAGGTAGTCATGACATTAGGCATGTTTAACACAGATAATTATAGTGGTACGCCATAGCTATGTCAATACAGAATTTATTGATGATTTTTTAGAACAACATTGAAGTAAAATCTTTAGTAAACTGTTTTGCAATGACTGATAGACGCTCCCATTCTTAGCCGTGGATATAAAAACACAAGGAAACGATTAAAAAAAAATAGCATTAAAAACAAAATTAACACACATTTTTTCCCCTAATGGATCGACGTATGCGATAATGCGAAACCATTTGCGAAACCCAATGCCAAAGTTTAGTATAAAAGAAATAAAAATCGAGAGATTGCAAAGGGGACCCAATTTGTTTGTACTGTGACTGCACGCGATTGACAGTTAACGGCAAATGATTCCATGATAACAGCAGCAGACAAAGAACCTCTGAACTAAAGGCAAATCATTACCGCATGATGATTAAGACTGCATGAATGTTTAAACCTCCATATATTATATCGGGAAAGCAATTATGATAATGATATGAAAGTGATTTAGAAAATTCATTAACAGTATTCATTATACGTACAGTTAATAAAAAGTGCTTAACAATAATAATAGATCCTTGTACGGCATTGATATCGTACAATATAGATAGATATTCTGTAAAAGTGTGTATGATTGTGTGATGTCAATGGTCCTTTGATAGATTTACATTCACGTGTATTATACGAGTATTATAGGTACCTAGTAGATATGGAACTGTAATATACTACTCATATTATTCACGTGCCATGGTATTATAAGTTATGCTTTAACAGTCATAACATACGTTTGTTTTCATGATCTGGAGCCGTCGTAAGTTTTAAATCTTACGAATTCGCAAAACCAGGGGTCAGCAACCTACCGCTCGCGAGCTGCATGCGGCTCTTTCTATGTAAAGTTGCGACTCATACCAGTTCCATACGCAAAAATGGAAATAAAAGCCGTTTATGTTAAATAATACAAAATCAAGTATTTATCAGCAAAAACTACAATATTTTCAATATTATAATATTATAGTAAACAAACATTTTCAGTGACTCTTTAAAAACTGGAAAATTTTGTATATTATACTTTTTGGCTCTTCTGTCTCAACAGGTTGCCGGCTCCTGGACTAAACAATTAGGGAAGATGCCATGTATATGAATCATGCAAACGTAATGAAATTAAAAACCATTTTTTGAGTTAAAATTTGTCTAACTGCTTGCTTAAATGTAGGACGCAACAGACGTCTTTATAGCATTTATTATTTATTTCTGTAAATTACATAAGAGTAACAAAAATAAATCAAAATAAATTAATATCATAATTATAATGCAGATAGAAAGGAACAAACCAAGTTCGAACAAAGTTTTTTGAGCTAGCAAGGAGTTTCAAGCAAAAAGGTACAAAGCAAAAAATGCTTTGTACCTTTTGCAAATACAATACTAGATATTTATTTTATATTTTATATCTAAAACTAATGAGACGAACGAGACGTATAATAATTACATGATATTATTTATAATATTGCTACATATTTATCTGTAATAAAAATATGCACATCAGCAGTTAGTTACGGGAAACTCAAACAAATGTCGGGTAGGTAGGTACATTTGTACATCTCAAAAATCACGTCCAACATTTAACCCTAAGTGTTGATGTGGTATTAAAATACCATTGGCCATCGATACCATTGATCGACAATCAGTGTTGATTTATTGTAAGTGTCCGGTCAAGTTGTCAACTTTTATAGATGATGCCAACTAAAGTGGTGGAAGTAAGGAGCAGACAGTTCAAGTGGCGATCAATGGTTGATTAGGGTAATATTTGTCGTAGTTAGCAACTGGTCTGCTAATTGGCCACCTGCGCACGTCATGGATTAGCGACAGATGGTCACGGATTAGCAAAAGTCGACCCACTTGAAGATATCGTGAGAAGCTGATTTTGCAGTTTTAGAACGCTTTATGAAATGTACCTACTGGATTGACGTAAGCTGTCGAAAAGTCACGTGGGAAAAAAAACGTCAAAGTCAAAATTATGTGAATGCAAATTTGGACTAATATTAGCGTTATCGAATTTCGAATGTACGGATGTGACATTTCACTTCAGGCAGCAGTCAAATAGAAACTGTATCAAAGTATACTTAAGTGTGGTAGATTAATAAAGTTTGTAAAATTATTTACCGTATGCAAAACATTTCTATACAAGTTTCTAGTTAGTTTTCAGACCTTGTTGGCTGCCGTGGCCGGTGGCGTCATGTTGTCAATTACTGGTTCCAGATTTTTATCACATATGACCACAGCCAACGGAGCATGACCAGGCCAACAAATGAATGGGCAAATATTGCACATCTACCTGAACTAATAATTATTATTATTGAATACAAAACTAATAATTTTTATATTTTCATCTTTACCTTGATTCTTCCAAATTTCATGATTCTACTAGGTCAATGATCAATACCCAATAAGTTTTGATTTATTTGGCCTTAACAGACAGACGGGCAAGTAAGTAATCCTTTAAAAGATTTTACTTCCTATAACGATTGTTTAGGTTTATATTTCGTTTTGAAATCAAAAACCTTAAAAAATAATTATTTTTTTGGCGATTAAACATGTTTAGGTTTATGTCAGAGTTTTTGGCGGGAACATGAAAAAAATCATTGTAACGTTGTCACATTGCAATATTTTGCAAGCTTGTTTTTTTTTGTGTAGAACTAGTGGTGTTTTATTCATCAAGTGTCGAATAACGTGCTTGAGTGTGGGAAAGTGATATACGAGTAATATGGTGAAACGTGATTTTTCGTGTTGCTTCCAAAACTTAATTGAGGCTTGTACTAAAGTCACCAATATTTTACTGGAGCATGAACTGATTCGACCAAAACTGATTGATTTTTCATCACATAGTTGAAAACATTAAAATACTTGACATTAGCAAATGCACAAAATGCGACGCCAGATGAAAAAAAAGATTATGTCAACCGTCCTGATGGCATAATTTTGATTTACAGGGAAAATATAATAAATAATAATAAAAATATTCCCCTAGCCTTAGCCCCTTCTCGTCTCAGAGAGACTTTTCGGAAGACCGCTGCAGAGGAAGCAGCAATAATAACCACCTGTAAACGCTATGATAGTTAAGAAAGGAAAGGAGTTGAAAAATATTTAATATGTCTAATTTAAATTAACTTGCATGCCGAAAGGTAGTCTGTGGTGCTTCTCGACTAAATATTATGTCTTACATCTGTACTTACCCATAGCGCAATTAAATGGATTATGATTGTGATAAATATTTCTAAATTTTAAAAGAACTAGTTGAAGCTTGCTACGTCACTGTTTAGTATTAAATTAAGAAGAATATTATAAGAGTAAAGTAAGGTCTATGGTAAAAAAGCTTGTAAAAAAGGACTACATATTAAATTTGTGTTCTTTCTGTCTTAATTCTTAAGTATATTAGATATCAGAAATACCAACGTAAGTTTACCTTGATTATGTTCTTAGCCAATATTTATATACGAAATTAATCTGTCTGTCTTCAACTATTTCAGGACAAAACAACATTCAAAAGTTTTCTCTATCAGAGAAACAACTTTTAAAAAATATATAAATAGACTTGCGTGTGGTCCAAGACTTCCCGGAAAGGTATACACATTTTCAACGTTTTGCTCGTATTTAAAGATATTTGGCGTGACGGTTCTGTATCATGAAGAAAGACAAAGGCTACTTGCCTTTCTGGGGCAGTGCAGAAAACAAAACTGGATAAATTGCGAATGAAACCGGGAACGTAGCTATTACATTATACCTAAACCAAGTTCGACCTCGACATCAACCAAAAAAGGAAACGAACGCTATTTCATTCAATAACCGACAGCGTTCAACAGACAAAAAGGATTTCATCTTTGATTGATGTGCTAATATACTAATAGGCTAAACATATTGAGCCTAGAAGCCTCAGTGACTATTGTTTTTGTAAAATTTAGTATGAACGTCATTATTAGTGTGGATGACGATAACGTTTAGACAACTGGGAAATATACCTACATACACATGACTTGCGTGCCCGAGTTCTTTTTGACCCATGAGCTCCCTAGGCCTCGTAACTAATTTATAACTATTGCCCTCGATACTGAAGCCCTAGTTAGAGGTAAAATTACTTTATACTGTAGATTTTACAGTGTATTTATTGGTCAATATACGAGTAAGTATATTTCGCCTAACAGGTCGAATATATAGGTAAGAACTCACTGAAATAAATAAACGCTGCAAGTGAAAACATATATGCAGTTTTCTAAGTGAATTGCACAGAGATCGACGTTAATCTGCGTGTGTTAAAATATTTTTAGCGAGGCAGTTTCACAGAGGAAAATATTACTAATTAAGATAAGAAAACATCTAAAACCAACGTAATGCTGTTGGAAAATGTTTCTTGCAATGTGTAACCAAACAAGATGTATAATAGGCAAATTTAGCACTTAAAACAACGCACAGAAGGATGTATAAAATGTATTTTGCCAATAGTTATCGATAAACATATTGTGAAAACTTACACAGATCCAATTTCGGCAACTTCATCTTTCTCGGTAAGCGGAACGATGTTCGAGCGTAATAATTACGACTACAAATGCGATGTCCACGTACGAAAACAACTCGAAACGAATGTCTGGAATCTCATTACACTGCCATTGTATCTTAATGTTTTCGATTGTGGAATGCGTGCGATGGAGAAAATGCATGCGTCTTTGCGCAAGTACGCGAGTTTACTGCGGCGGCGCTCGCTGGCGGCCGGAGCCCGGGAACTCCTGCCGCCGTCGACGCGGCGTCGATACCGAGCTCCTTGATTACAATCAACGTCCCGCGACTTCCATACCACTCCCCTACCCAGCGCCGACACTGTCACGACCCTGCAAGACCCAACTATTGATTAACACTCACACATGACACCATAACCGCCGAATACGAACAAATGGGATCCTAATTTAAGACAATTGGCCGCTCGACTATTTGACGACCTATAAATTTGAATTTATCGACATTTTAATACTCACATGAATGTTGAGGACGAATCTGTTAGCGTTGATATTTCAATAATTTAGTGATTATTAAAAAATAATAAATGGGTAAAGTGACTTACATTTTAATCCACATAAAACACAGATGATTATACGAGAAATATTGTAAAGAATTATAGCCATGGCTCAAGTAAGAACACGACTGGACGAGTGTGAACGAAACTAATAACACTATTGAATGAGTCTTTCTTTTGCGTACAGCGTCAGAGATTGGTTCATAATATTGACAGTATCGAGGTTATAAATTAATCAATAAGGAGGTTCGTAGAAGATTAGTTTCTAGCCTTCTTGGTAAGTATAAGCTGTTAGCGCACATAATATTTTCATTTCAATGTGTGCCTGGAATCTGTGGCAAAAAAAATATCGTTTTCCATCTGTAAATATTACTTTGGGTACTAGAAGCGTCGTACAATAAGTTTAATTAATACAATACGTTTAATTATAGTACAATACGGATACTGAAGTCTTAAATATAAATTAGCAATTAATGACTGACGCAATGTACCTACAGAACTTCATTGATGGAAGCCATTTAAATAATTTATTTTTTCAAAGTTCTGGTCTTAAATCAATGGTTGTCAAAATATTTAACGAGTTACGTTACCAGTGTTTGCCTTTTAAAGACGATCTCTGTATGATTTTCCAAAGTTAATCCTCGAAGGTAGCGTCCCAGGGGAAGCGAAGCCCAGGACGTCCCAAACGGAAGTGGCTAGACGATATGAAAAAGAGTGGACTGGACTGAGCTATAAGCATCTAAAATCCGCAGGATGGAATCGCCAAAAAATTTGCCTACTGACTTCAGTATAAACATGGCACTGGATAATGACGATGGTTGTCTTGTCACACACGAAAGTTAACAAAACATTTAGAATTGTGAATAGTGAAAAGTCACTAGGGGTAAACTTAAAATGTGTTTTTGTATGACAAGTATGCTTTTTTTCACTGTATTATGCACCCATAAATAAAATAAAAGCACCTTGTGAGCTAGTGCCACAAGTGGCAGCCTAATCGCTAAAAACGATCTCTTCAGACAACCAGGAATAGAAAACAGATTATACTACTATTAAGTCTAGATGGGCGATGTTGTAATAGGTACTTTTTTAGGGTATGTTTTTTATGGTTGACAAGCTAGCTTTGGCCATAGCTTAGCTGATGGTAAGTGATGGTGTGGTCGAAGATGGTAAACACACCTAGCATGGATAGTACTTTCGAGTACACCATAGTTTTAAAAATAATAATTAAATACTGGAATGAAATTAATGTATTACCCAGTCGCATTGATTTATCGGATCTAAAATTCTTACTGCAGAGCCCCGCAGCCATCAGTCCTCCCTCGAAGGGTGACCAGGAAATATTATACCACCCTTTGCTAGGCCAGGGTACCTATTTTTGAATAATGTGCCTGATGTACATCTCATCGTATTCATAAGAGTAATTTTCGAGATCTCAAATTATGTATTCGTTTGATAGAAAGTAGGTACCTATTAGATATTTGTTGCGTATGTTTTTATTTCATGAAACAGTTTATTTACCGAATAATTCTGTTATTTACCTATCAGGGTCCACAATTTTAATTTAAGTATATGTTAGCAAATAATTGTTTGGTATCTGACTCAATTCGAAGATTTTAAATTAAAAATAAATAATTTACAAATATGTTTATATACGTATATATTATGTACTTAAACATAAAATAAAATATAAAGTAAAAAAAACCAACAACAGCAGCGGAGTGCAAAACATGTCTGAGTAGGTACTAACAGCAATTCTATCTTAGCATTGTAACAAATAATGTAATTTCAATCAGTTTCTGTAAATATTCAAAGAAAAGAAATGAAATTTCTAATAAACATTTGAGAAAATTTACCGGATCTAATTCTAATGTCATTTTGTAGTCTAAAATAATAAAAAATATCTCAGCAAAATAAAATAAAAACATACCTGTATCCACATTAGGCCTCAAAGGAACTAGCACAACATGTTTACACATAATTACAGCCTTTTTATTATGTAATGTTTAACTATTTATTTTGAATTTATTTGAAATTGAAATTAAAACTAAAAATAATCAATTAAAAGTTGTTATTATGCATTGTTTAAATTTTGGCGCGCGCGCGTTTTTAGTGAATGCAGTGCGGTTTGTGACGCGGTGGAGTGACTGTGGCAGGCATGCGCCGATGCGGCTGCCGTGTCGCACACAGGCGCGGCCGTCACACACTGGGCGCAAATTCCCGCAAGTTCCCCCATCCGACATCGACACACCGGCCGGAAGAAATATTTACATTCCTCTTCTGTAGGCCACGGTCACGTAAAATGCGATTTACAATATTAAAGTTCCCAGATAAAACAGTAAACTGATATCTTTAAATTAAGTTATTAACTCATGCTTTGCGGAAAATAAATATTTTATTTATAGGGTAAAATATCGTAGGACATAACACACAGCGCCATATGACCCCAAACTAAGCAAAGCTTGTACTATGGAAGTCAGATAACTGATAGAATATTTAAATACTTTTTTTTTTGTAAATACATACTTATAATACATACAGGACACCTAGACACAAAACAAACATTTGTTTACACCACAAACTCTTTGTCTCGGGTGGGAATCGAACCCACACCCTTCGGCTCTTGAAGCAAACATACTATCAATGAACCAACAGGACTGTCATGCTGAATTTTATTTATAGTGTAATGATCATTGCTTTAGAAGAAGGCATCACAGAAGAAGGCAATTTTGGTAGAGGTATATTCTTTTTTTATTACTATTTTCGGCTGTTATTAAGTTCCTAAATAACAACATGAGTAACTTACCTAAATTCTGTTTTAATTCTTTAATCCAAACTATAAATAAATAACTAACTAACTAGCCCTAAACTAAGCAAAGTTCGTGCTAAAGAAACCAGATACCTTATATATTTTTTTCTTCTAAATACATACTTAAATACATATAAAAACCCAGATACTGAATAAACATTTATGCTCGTCACACAAATGGATGTCCTGAGTGGGAATCGACCCAGGCCCTACAGCTCTTGAAGTAGGTAGATACACAACCAAATTAGCTAACAGTTTTAGCAATTTAGTAACCACTTAACTTAATACCTCATTGCAATTTAAAATCAAGATGCGACTGCACGCCAAGACAGTGAGATATCTTATTATTAAAAAAAAAGTATTTTTTTTTAATTAAAGAAATTCCCTTCGGCTACCAAAACGGTAGTACAACACCTTCCTGAGATGTAACGACGTGGATTTATACCTACATTGTAAGTTTTATATTATCTGGTTCACATAATACTAGTTGTGCTTAGTTTGCTAACGATATTTGTTTTTTGTTTTGTAATATATATTTTTTTTGTTTGGTTAGCAATTTGACTGATAGAAGCGATATGAATGAGGATGGATTACATTCACATATGAGAAGTGATAGCTTGGGGTATACTTAGGCGACAGGTTATCTTATACTCATTATTATAAACAAATTTACTACGGGAACATAATATGTGTCGATAGTATCTGAATTCGAGAAGAAAACAGCTGTTTCATAGAAAAACTTAATTTACCTAATGTATAGAGTAGCTGTCAAAAGTGTCTATAATGATTTGTATATTCACTATTTACCTACTAAAGCTTTAAAAGACCTAGACCTATGTAGTTCTTAAGAAAATGGGTATGTATATGTTGCACTATTGAGTACACGGGCGGCTTTCCTCGTATTTGTGGTCTCAGTGTGTCCAAAGCTGGAATTGCCGAAACAGCTGTTGTGCCTTTGCTCTTTGCTCCCCGTTTCTGAACACGCCACGTGGTTACACTACATGAGAGTGACCCCGCGTACGAAATCACTTCCAAGACAATGGAATATAAATTTATTTCGGGACTAACAATAGGATTATGATTATTATATAATTGGTAACAAACAACAGACAATTAAAATAAATAAGTATCGTTGGACATTTGACATAGCGCCATCTAGCCCCAAACTAAGCAAAGCTTGCATTACGGGAATCGGATAACTGATAGAATACTTTTTTTTTGTAAATACATAATTATACCTACTTATTATTTCATTTATATTATATTTCATTAAAACCTTTATCCATATAACTTATTTTTTAGGTATAAAATAAATAAATAAATATCGTAGGACATAACGCACAGCGCCATCTGACCCCAAACTAAGCAAAGCTTGTACTATGGAAGTCAGATAACTGATAGAATACTTAAATACGTTTTTTTTTGTAAATACATACCTACTTACAATAAATACAGAACACCCAGACATAGAACAAACATTTGTTCATGCCACAAAGTTTGTCCTGGGTGGGAATCAAACCCACACCTTTCAGCTGTTGAAGCAGACATTCTACCAATGAACCAACAGGGCTGTATATTATGTACATCTGATCATTTTCTCGGTATCGTGGTAATTCGATATCAGAAGGTATTCTTTTAGTTTTAATTTGTATTTATTTTTAGACCTGTTAAGTAGATTATGTGATTTATGTCAATAAATGGAGGCTATCTGTACGCGAGGCGGCATAAGGCCGACGGCATTTGATCGTAAAGGAAATTGTTTTGTGGAATTTTAAAGTACAGTTTCTGATAAAAAGCTGCAGAGTCCCGAGTTCTGAGAATCTTGTAGAGGTTACCTGTATATCCTCGAAAAGACTTTTTGTAGGCAATTTTAAGAACTGGTCTCGTTCTGCTCCTTTTGCTATATACTTGTGTTTTGTTTTTGTTATGTGTGTGCTGCAAGCAGACCGCTATGAAGTGTTGCAGTAGATAAGTGAACATTTCCATAGTGCCGTATCGAACATTAATATCGCCATTGTATCTGCCAAAGATCTCAATTTATGAGAATTATATTAGAATCACCGATACAAAAAAGTAGTATATTGGTATATAGATATATTGTTACGTTAAATATGAAAATAATGAGTAGATTTTAAAAACTAGATATAAATTAAATTATGTAATGTCTATTTGTAAGACTATATAGTATATATATACTTGACTGATTTATGTTTACCCATATGAGATGGCAAATAATAAATAATAAAATATGTATATAGTTTACAATTTCATATAGTATATTATTTTTCGACTGCCCTGTTGGTTCATTGGTAGTATGTCTGCTCTAAGAGCTCAATAGGCATGGGTTCGATTCCCACCCAGGACAAGCATTTTGTGATATAAACAAATGTTTGTTCTGTGTCTGGGTGTACTGTATGTATTTACAAAAACAAGTATTTAAGTATTCTAGCAGTTATCTGTCTTCCATAGTAGGTAGAAGCTCTGCTTAGTTTGGTGTCAGATGGCGCTGTGTGTAATGTCCTGTGATATTTATTTTATTTTATACACTTATAACGTAGAAAATGAGCGATGAGTCATTGGTTTCATATGTTTCGCTTGTCATATGCTAGGCCTTATGTCACACAAATAAAAGTACATCAAAGTTTTGATTATTTATAGCTCAATGGTTAGTGCGGTCGGTTTGCACGCCGAAGGGCGTGGGTTCATACCCCAACAATAAGCTTGAGTTGTTGGTGAATGAAAACATCGTGAAGAAACCATAGCATGGTGATAGAGTACTTTCTAGTATTCGGCTGGCTAACTACATCAAGTACACCCTCAAGTTAAAAATCTGCCGCCAAGCATCTATCAGTGTGTTCCGGCAGCCTCACATGAGGGCCATTCCTGGATAAGTGTGTTTACCATCTTCGACCACACCATCACTTAATATCAGGCGAGCTGTGTCAAACATCTATCCTATGGTATGGTTATAGGCGAAAAAAGAAAAAAAATTTATTTATATTAAAATCTGTATTTGGCCTGAGCATATAGTGAATAAATAACATTATTATAAGCAAAACTCGTAACATATATTTATCGGAAGATATGTAACAACAAGTAAATCAATTACGAGTAAAAAAATCATTTTTAAAAACAAGTTTTTATCTGTGCCTCAAGTATTTGGCTTTTAAGAATACAGGTAAGTTCCTACACGCCAAACACTTACTAGAATTTGTTAATAATTTGATAGTTCATTGTCCTAGATATTCTCATATCCCAACAAACTTTTAAAAATATTTTTTTACTTTTAATTTATTTTTAACTATTTAGTATGAGAAATTTCAAGCACAAAATTCGGCTGAACAACATGCATATGTTTAAGATTTAGGACAGACCTATATTTTTATTAACAGGATGACTAGAAAGCTATATCGATTGGCATCTTGGTACCATAAAACGTACGTGCAATTAAGTATTCCAACTAAAAAAAACTAGCTGTATTGCGAACACCTTATTTTTTAAGTTCTACTCGTCGCAAGTATTATGTCACAACTTGGTATTCGGCTTCGGCAGACCTGATTTTTTACGTAACTTTCATTATTCTAAACGCCTATACACTAGTATATAGGTCTCATCTTGGCACTCGATAACATAGGGTCACTTACGACCGACGTCAGTCTATTAATTTTCTTAAATTCTTATATATTATTATGAGTACAAGTAACTACAAAGTTTGAAATAAAGTATGAACATTGCCTAAGTAGGTAGGTACTGTTTAATTCGTTTTAAAGGATTTTTTCAGTAAGGATTTTTTTTAAACACTAATCAATATCACAATCCATGTCACAATTGTGTTGTGACTTAATTTAGAGTAGGAAAGATTTGTAGGAAATCTCTATCTACATGAAACTAGGTATTTACTCCAGGGAAAAAACTTTTCTTGTATGCTATGCGATTATTCCTTTGCGCTCCATAAGATGTAAACGATCTTGTTAAAGTAAAAAACCACGTCGCAATAATTCTCTAATCATCATCCCTTTCTCTATATGACAATTGCATTAGTTCAGTTTAAAGACATTTATTTCTCAAAGGAATTACAATTAAATTCGCTTATTTGAGAATTAAGTAGAAAGTAAACGTATTTTCATGCTTTGACATTATCAATTATAAATGATGTACTTAATCATATTAACACACATAATTATCTTGAGATTGTTGAGCTTAGTTTAACTTCTGAGCAGTAAAAACTTCCCTCCCCCAAGGTTAGAGCGGAACATAGATTAAATATTAGTAAGTGGCGTCTTGTGGGCGATCGACGGCGCCGTCCAGACGAGACACCCTCGGGAGCTTGGCTCCTCGGGAGAGTACCGCGTGACTTTACCAGTCTTAAAACATAATTTAAAATGCGTCGCTTGAGTATTTCCACGTAATTTTAGTGTGAAAAATATTTAATTACACACCAAGAGTTTTGGCGAAAACCTGGGAAAATAATTGTTTGTATTATTTTTCCAAAATTTGTGTGTTTTAAGTCCATTAAAAACAGTGCTGTTTTATTCATAAAGTAGGGGAAGGTGAAGCAGATGCATACAGTTTTTACATTTCGTCTTATAGAATTTTCTTGGGTATTGATTTCTATGTATATTGATATATATATGTATTCATCAAAAATCAATAGTCTTACTATCTGACTTTACATCGAAATTGTTAAATACACTTGGACGGCTTTAAGTAACACTTAAAAAATATATAGAAATGTATGAATGTACCCCATGCATGCGGGGCATTTTCATACAGGCTGATTCATAGGGACATGTAAAAAATACACAAGTTGCGGATGAACTACATGTACCTACGAGTTTGCGAAAGTAGGTACCGTAATCTGATATAACACGCTTTTCGTGTTACTTCCCGAACTCTGTCAGAGCTTCTAGTAAAGTTGCCACTCATCACGAGGCACTTGAAAATATAGATCAATTGTTACTGGCAAAACGTACAAAGTGCGATATCAAAAATAAAAAAGAACTATACGGCAATTATTTCCCGTGTGTAGATCATCATCATCATCATCCACAGCCTTCTTTATCCCACTGCTGGGTATAGGCCTCTCTCTTTACATGCCATCTGCCTCGGTCCTGTGCCAATCTGGTCCAGGTTCGACCCGCGACGGTGACGATATCGTCGACCCATCTTGCGGCTGGACGACCGACGCTCCGCTTCCCTTGCGTAGGCCACCACTCTGTTGCAACCTTACTCCACCTGTCATCACTTCGCCTAGCAACGTGTCCTGCCCAGCTCCACTTGAGGTTCATAATTGCGATACCGACGTCTCGAACTTTCGTTCGTCGCCGGATATCGGTATTACGAACTCGGTCTTGGAGTTTAATGCCGAGCATGGACCTCTCCATGGCTCTCTGTGTGACTCTAATTTTGTGCACAGCCTCATGTGTGAGCGTCCACGTCTCGGCACTATATGTCATGGTGAGCAGGACGCACTGATTAAAGAGGCGAGTCTTCAGGCACTGCGGAATATGGCGTGGCTTGAGGATGTCGGTGAGCTTTTTGAATGCCGCCCATCCAAGCTGTATGCGCCTGGTGAGCCTGGTGGTGTGTAGATAGTCTAAAATAATTCATGTCTTGTTTAGATATCTTGGACAGACCAACCGTGATATTTAGTATATTCATACGTTATGTCAGATACTGCTTCAGACATTGCCTGATCTATAGACACTTGTCGCATAACACAAATACAAATTTGTAATTGTATTTGTATTTGTATTTGACCACGTACTTCTGAAGCACACTCTCCAAAATGAATCATGGACATATTTAGTAATTAAAATTAGGACCTAAAGGTTTAAGCTTTATCAACGCTTTTTTTACAATATACAAAAAGTATAGAACCACCGAAGTAAAAACTTGGTTGTGACCCTCATCATGCGTATGTCAGTCACACCAAAGACCTTATAGAAACCGCTTCACGTACCCAACTCTAGCTTTCAGGAAATCGTTATAAATGTTTATTTGATGTGGTACGACTATATTGTAATATACAGCATGTACAAAATATTTTTGACAAGCTGCGCCCCGCGGTGTTATTTGACTTCCATAGTAGGTACAAGCTTTGTTTAGTTTGGGGCCAAATGGCGTAGTGAGTCATGTCTAAAGAAAATTTTGTCATTACCAAATTACAGATGAGAGTAGGTAGATATTTCTAATAACGTATTTCGTAACAATACTACCTACGCTATATTTTTTTAAAATTTGTCAAGGCTTTTAAGATTTACTGTAAAAGATTTACATTAATATTCATTGGTGCCTGGCACTTAATACACTTAATGCATTTCGTCGATAGGGCTGTAACTGGTAATCACAGGGGGTGGAAACAAGGGCGTCTTAATAGGTCATTTTCAGACACCCTTCGCTTACAGCCACCCCTGAAACGCGCAATGAGAACACTTTGATATAAGATCTGACGTAACATGAGAAATGAGAATAAAAAGCTTGTACCTTTATTCACAAAACTTGAGCCATTTATTTTTATAAAATAACAATTAACAGACATTGTTGTTCAACGTGTTGACTACTCCATTAGTAGACACTGTTTTCCTCAGTATTATGGATAACGCCACTTTAACGAGAGATACTTTATAAATGTTATGGTAGCTCAGTTAGCGTGGTCGGATCACGTGCCGGAGGGCATAGGTTCAAATCCCAATAATGAGTTTGAGTTGACAGTGAAGGAAAGCGACGTGCGATAACTATAGAATAGTTACCCTACTACTATTTTCTCTTTTATCTTTCTAGTACTCGGCTGGCTAGCTACTAACCTCAAGTTATCAAGCACCTAACAGTGTGTACCGGCAGCCACAGAAATACACGCGTATAAACAATTATTTTCTATAACTTCTTTCTAGTTCTGAACAGATAAATAACACTTCATTGTGTACTACAACAGAAATCTCCACAAATTATAAAGAGAAAAAGGATTTGATTTTTTCTTTGTTTGTATTGAATAGGATCCGAATATAATCGAAATAATCTAAATAATTCTTTCATCGTTAGAATGCTACATTACCACTGGGTGACATAGGCTATTATATTGTTTTCCCGTGAGAAGCCGGGACGGACCGCTAGTAAAATATAAAACAGAAACGTTATCCTTATCGCTAAAAGCAATCTCTACAGACAACTAGGATATATTTATTATAAAGACTATATTTATAATATCAGAAATAATATTAAAAAGTATTAATTGTATAAGTACTTTAACTCATACTTACGTCAACATTAACGACTCTGTCGACGAACGGTACGGTCGACTAATGAAATTACTGACATACCAATACCACTATATATACCTATTTAAAATTCATTAAGTCGCCAGAAGGAGCGCATCGTCAGCATATTAGATTACTCATCAGAGGTCGAGCTTTCAGGCCATAGGTTATCTAAACTAAAAGACCAGTCGTATCGTAGGGTTTTTTTATTTACAAAAATGATCTTAGCATATATCATATTTCTATTATTGTCAAGATGACAGCCTAGTCTGGTTAATCCCGTATAAGTAAAACAAAAATGATTTTTTTAAGCATTTCAAGTGAGGTTGCCGGAGCATACCGTTAGGTGCTTGGGAATAGATATTCAACCCTACCCTACCCTACCCTACAACCATGCTATCTATGGTTTCCTCACAATGTTTTCCGTCACCAGCAGCTCAAGCTTATTGTTGGGGTTTCATTCCCCAACAATAAGCCCCCTTCCCCCCCCCTTCCTTCTCCTTTCCCTTTTACTATTACTAACTTGTAGGTAGGTAGTTATAGGATGGATAGTTATATCTTAGCAATATGTCACGTTAACAGGGCGATACTATCTACCTTGTGTATCGGAATTAATGGTACTAAAAAAATGTATAACTGCATCGACAATATTTTTTATAATCTGAGGCCAGCTGGCGACATAGCAGCCCTAACGCCTGAAATTTTAATTTTCACGTGTTCCAAACGTGCTGCGTTTCGACACGAATATTGTAGGGGTTCCCTTAAACTTTTATTTGGGTCACAAATTACAGCAGCATTTCTCTGCGAATAAGAATAATATGGTATAAGAAATTTTTGCTAGGTATTAAATCATAAAGGGCATTCATAACTTATAATGATTTTAAACTGAATAGGTAGGACATAGCAACTTAATAATTTAAATCTTGCTAACTATTAGAAGTTGTAGGCGAAACTAATAACTTCATGGTAATAAAGTTCAGTGCAAGGGTTCGTAGCTAATTCTAAAAAAAACAGTACAAAATTATTCAATACTAGATGCGCCCACGTTGTACCTATAAGCTGTATTCAAGTATATCTGAATTAATAATGTATCAAGCTATTATAGCATTAAGAAGTAACAAACACAATACATAAAAACATTCGCATTTGTTACATTAGCGTGACTAGGTACTAAAAACTTTTACGGTACAATGTAGATTGCAAAAAAAAGTTCAGAGCAACAGTTCGTACTTAATCTAATAAGTGCGAAATTATTCATTATTACGAAAGTTTACAGTACCCGCAGGCGATGACAAAAAGTTTGAGACAATTCTCATTAATATTAATACTGTGTATAAAGTCGTCGGGCGGGCGCGGGCGACCTAGATCGAGCTCGCTCGATGGCGAGTGCGCGCCGACTCCCGCCCGCCCAGAATAGACGCAGCACGTGCGTCCACCGCGACACACGCCACCCGCCCGAGCACCATCGCTCACCACCCGACGCGATCGCGACTGTAAAAAAACAAAACGATACTAACTCCACGCTAAATACTTTTATTCTACAACTGCTAACCAGTGATCAGTGTATCTTTCACTCCGCGACCGCAGCCCTAGGCAGCATTTATACATAGTAGTGAAAGTATTTAGTGTCATGTGCTTTATCGGAGTGGCCTTGTCCGTTATCGCACCGGTGAAAGCTTTCTATTGTAGTCATATATTGTGATGTAGGTACCTTGTAGCCTTATATGTGTGACAAAATACTGCAACGATGTGCCTTATCCTGTAATTTTGAAGTTCGTCGAGATACGTAAGGCGTTGTGTTGGTATATGAGTCATCGCAATGCAATGTCTAAAGTGTACGTTGATATTAGCGCTTCTTCTGATCCCTGAGCCGACTCCAGCCATAAAGGGCGACATGTAAGACCTTTTATTTAATATTTTAATACTATATAAGTTTACATAAGTGTTTGAAAAACTTTAACAAGTCACCTGAAGTCACTTTTGTTTGGTCGATCACGTAGCGAGCGGCTGCGTAGGCAAGAAGTTAATACAAGTAGGTACCACGTAAACTTTATAAACTTGAGTAAATACAATACGTGCACTTTATTGTATTACAATAACTCTTTATAATCGTCGTAAAAGGATATTACAATTAAAACATTAAAAATCGCAAAAGGCACAAATACCAATCTAGCTTGTTTAAAATATTGTATCTACATATAAGTATATATACTTGTAACTCGCTCAGTACCTACTGATAAATAATCTGCAATTTAATTGGTGTAACTTGTTTTAATTTTGAAACGAAATTACGGATCCCGACTTAGCACTCGGTAAAAGTTTCTTTTGGTAGAGCTACCTTCTTAACTTCTTCGTGCTTGTACGCATAGAGTTTATCAATTCGCGCAAACATATTATTACAAAAGAAATTAACTACTATAACATTTTACACTAGTAATACTATACATTTCAAAGTTTGCCGGTTTGTATATTTATTTGTTACATTTTCACTCAGTAAGGGCTCCACGGATATAGATGATTTGTAATGGGGGTCTATACTAATACTATAAAGAGGACAGATTTGTATTTTTGGATTTTTGTATGTTTGTAACGAATAAACTCAAAAACTACTGAACTGATTTCAAAAATTCTTTCACCGTTGGGAATCTACACTATGCCTGGGTGGCATAGGCTACTATTTATCCCTGTATTCCTACGGGAACGGGAACTATGCGGGTGAAACCGCTGCTTGTAGTTTAACTCATAGGCGTCTATCCTTGAAATGTGGTAATTAATAGTTTTAAATAGGTGTGCATTTTTGCAGAGTAAAAACATGGGCAAGAAATATGGGCGAAGAATTATGGAAGCTCAGTGAATCGCTGACTAAGTCCGATCAAATAAGAATTGTAAGTATTATTTAATCAATTTCACGTTATAATTCTTTGTTGAGACAAAGCTTACTGGAAAATTATACTTAAAATATCCAATATGAGCCATTAGTTTTTAAATCTAAGAAGATAACCCGCGCTACCTGTTCAAATCACCTATAAAGATTCCGCATAAAATTAATGTCAAGATATTAAATAAACTTACCTGCAGTCATTTTTTTCGTGAAGACGTTATATTTATATGCATGTTATCTATTAGGATCCTTTAGGATCCATTAGGATTTAACCCTTGATCAACAGAAAGATATAGGACCCTGTTTTATACCTACTTACGGGACAGAATGATACTATACCTATAGTTTTTTTTTTACTTCAGAAATATAAACAAATGAATGCAAGTGTAAAGAAAAAAGATGGCAAAAGTATATTGGAATCGTCACTGCGTTCCGTCGGGACGATGCTTACGAGGAAAATCAATGCCGTCAAGGTGAGAAGTCTAAAAAATGTGTTATATATTTTATACAGATGCATACATGTATTTGAAGAAGTGCACATAATTTAAATAATAATTGAAAAGCAGAGCCTAAAGAAATAAAATTATTTCATTTATACAATAGCAAACAACAAAATAATTTAAATTTGATATAAACACGTAGGTACTTACATTCATTGTGTGTATTTGGCCACGAACTACTTTTGGAAACCAGTGGGCTGCAATTAAAAAAAAAAAAGAAAGTAAAATAGCCTAGGATATGTAAATAAAAGGTGAACTATTAGCATCTATGACCATAATATGCATAATGATTGTTTGAATACACTGTTACGTTTTTGTATTTTTAATTGCAGTGTATTCACGCGGCAGCAGAAGAGCTTGCAAAAAACTTTGACTACGTAGCGGCAGAGAGCGCCAACTATTCTTTTAGTTATTGTTCTGCAAAATATTCAAATTTTTCTTTTCAATACCAAGAAGATGAAATTAAATCAGATATACAAGAACCAGAATTTTTAAAGAAAAGCCGCCCAGAAGGACACTACATGAATGTTTCATTAGAAAAAGATTCACATTTTTATAATATAAGTGTTAATACTAAAATGAGTTGTGTACACGTGCCTACAAATATATTCTTTAAAGGCAAGTATCTACGATTTATTATTATTTATAATCTATAAATAAATATATTTTATCTATATCGCTACGGTACTCGTATTCATCGATTACTTACCTATAATACATTGTTTTATAACTATATTAATAAAAAAATAAAATAAACTAACTTAAAACTAAATGAGCATCGTTTAAAGTAACTATAGCCAAAAAAGAGGTTACAGATAGTTTAAACTATCCGTAATTTTAGGCAACATGCTTAAAATTCTGGCCGCCTTGTACTGTATAGCGAGGTTTGTTTTCTGCATGAAGTAAATGCCAACATTTTATAAATATGTACTTTAGTTACGTTGATTTAGTAATGATAATTTTTCGTTAATATTCTGTATTCCAGAAAAAAACGCTAAGAACGCAATTTTATGGTCAAAGGGGCTTGACGATGTTTTCGTAAAAAATTACAAATCTGACCCGTCGCTTGTGTGGCAGTATTTCGGAAGCGCGCATGGGGTATTGAGATTTTACCCAGGAATGCCATGGAACAGGAAGCATGCCGATATTTACGATTGTCGTGTCCAGTCCTGGTACATAGAGGCCGCTACGTGTTCTAAAGATGTCATCATATTGTTTGATGTTTCGGGGTCAATGACTGGCTTTAAAAACTATGTAGCAAGAAGAACTCTAAGTTCGCTCCTGGATACTCTCTCTAACAACGATTATGTTAACGTTTTTTACTTTAAGAACATAACAGGGTTAGCAGTCGAATGTTTCGAAAATCTTGTCCAGGCAACCAAAGAAAATATAAATACAATTAGAGATACACTTGAGCCAACTGATAAAGGAAAGAAACATAAGTATCCACTCGATGGATATGCTAATTTAACAGAGGCGTACATAAAAGCATTTGATGTTCTACGGGAAGCGGTAAGTACAAACCTTTTTCGTGTTTGCGTTTCGTGGAGTGGGATTTTGTGTGTTCTGAAATTGCAGATGTAGAGAACTAGAGCGAAATGCAACGTGACGAGCACGCAAGGTTGCAATCAGCTGGTGATGGTGATCACGGACTATGTGCCAGGCAACCTGACCGAGGTGTTTGAGGACCACAACCGGGAAGTTGTGGACGGGAAAACATACATCCCCGTCCGAGTGTTCACTTATCTAATTGGGAAGGAAGTCACAAACGTTCGTGAGATTCAGTGGATGGCTTGCTTGAATAGAGGTAATAATACGTCTTCAAATAAATTATTAAAACATATCTATGCGATACAAGTTAGATGATTTTACACTACAAACATTATATAGATTTAAATACAAAAGTAAGTATGCACGCATATAATTATGTTGGCTAACTTAACTCTGTCCTAGACAATCGGATTAACCGATATACATTTTTTTATATGAAAAAAAAACAAATGCTTTTTGATAGGTTCTTAAAGGATCGGTGGAAATGTGGCGCGTAGCTTATACAAGTGACATGTATTATATCAAACCAATCATCGCTTGTTTGCTTCCAGAATTAGATTGTTAATGGAAGATTGATCACGTTTTTCAAACAATATTATGAACATCCACTCGTATAACAGCTTATTCTTACCACAATTATTTTTACGTACATTTAATTACATAGGTTTCATTCTAATTCCTTTCATCATATAGTTTGAGATAATAATAAAATAATTAATAACTGCTAAGTCTGTATTATTAGGTGTTTGCCCTAACTTCGTCTCTTTAAAATCAAATTCAACGCAATTTCGAATTTCGAACGTCTTTGTGTTCGAGTGTTACTGAAAATTTGATGTAGCGATAGGATGTAATGATAAAACAATTTAGCGTTGTTGAAAGTAAGATAACATACTTCTACACTAAAGTGGACTTCTTTGTTACGACGGCATTTCTTACATACATATTATCGAAGGTTGTTTCGATAACTGGGGAATGGTTAAATAAATTTGTGCTAATCTCGGCAGGATTTTTCGTGCATATACATTCAGTAGAAGAAGTTCAGCAGCAAGTGCTTAAGTACATCAACGTGATTGCTCGCCCCATGATCCTGGCGGGCGACGATCCGCTGCCTACGTGGACACACGCCAACATTGACAACACGGTACTAATATTTACAATATTATTATAAAAAACAATTGAGATTCATAATCATGTTTATCACCGAGCACAAAATGTTGTGTTGTCGCGCAGGAGGAAATTTTTCAATCTATGCCTTCAAGCCGCGAGTGAATCGGTTTTTTCTAGGCAAGCGTGCTCCACCGTAGGCCGCATCTTCGCTTTACATCAGGCGAGTTGGCGGTTAAACCCAAACCTATAAGTAATAAAAAAAAAAAAGTGTCACTGAATTATTTTAGGACCTAGGTGAACAAATTGCTCGTGTCGTAGGTCAACTGTTTAAAAGAAAATGAATTATGGTTTTGTAAAGTTGTCGAAATTTTTAATTTTCAGAGAACAAAATATTGGAGTGTTAGCAATGACATTTTAAATGTAAGTATGCACTTATAAGTTTACAACTAAATCTATCCGTTTTTTTGACAGTTGTTCTAAATTGTTTCATATTTAAATTTATTGTAGCCGGATGAAGATAAACTAGTGACATCGGTAGCTATCCCAGCGTTTGATTATAAGACCAACGAGAAAGACGACATGGCTATGTTACTGGGGGTCGCCGGAACGGACGTACCCATCGACAGTATATCCAAACTCGCTCAACCACATCAGGTGAGCTAACACACTATTTTAACTAAATATTTACACAGTAACAACCTAATACTTGATTGCTACATAGTTTTGACTAAATTGTTTCAGCTTGGCGTCAATGGATATTCTTTTATAGTGAGCAACAATGGTTATATATTGTTGCATCCGTTGCTAATCATCACTGTGAGTTGATTTTGTGTATCTTTACATTAGAACGGTGTGTTGTGGAATTTGTATATTTTTGATTTGATCTAGCTATATACAAGGTTATAAACTTGGGGTATACTCCGTAAGGGGGTCGTTCTACTTATACTACAACTCTGAAATCGTACTTTTGGGTTAGGCAACGTACTTTTTATGTAGAATACTTAGCCGAAAATCGGCTTATGTTCTGTGCCTATGTGCTAAAGTTATTCATAATATGAGTACAATGACCTTCTTTTGGCTTATTAGGCAATCCTATAATTCTATATACTCGTAACATTTTTTTGTGCTGAAAATGAGAGAGAACTTATGGCCACATTCTACTGAATCTCCAATGACTTTATCTGTACAGAAATATTGTGCGTATTTTAACAGATTAATGAAGGTCTCCTAGACAACTACAACAGTGTAGACTTCGTGGAAGTGGAGCAAGTCGACGACGGCAAAGGCCCGCGAGAGCTCGGCGATGAGATCAAGCAGCTGCGCGAGAAACTCGTCTACGGCGTGGACGGCGAGATGCGAGATATCAAGGTGTTGTACCATTACGACCAGATGAGGTGAGAACCTTCTTAATTGTCAAGTCCTGCAGCCCACCTAGGACGCGAGCTGTGATATGGCTTTACACTCGCGAAAATAAGACATACCTTCGTATCCGTTTTCTTCGCGCAGGGAAGACAAATTGTTTTCTTTGTTAATGTGGCAAATTTGGAATATGGTAAAAACGAGCGTATATACAATTTTATCACGTCTCGCATGCTAGGCGCCGCGCACTCGCATTTAGAAAATGAACTCGAAATGCAAAAGGAATCCAAATTTTATGGAAATTCAATTTCAAAAGTATGTCCAGTTTGAGAGGATACCTCAAACACAAATGTTTTGGAAAATCTTTCTTCAATAAATTTGAAATGAAATAGATAAAAAAATCATTAGTAATTTAAATTTTGGCATGATGTTTAACAAGTTTGTTATACCAATATAAAGATTAATTTTAGAGGCTGTGCCGTTTCTGTAAAACGTTTATTGTTGTTGTCAGGAGGATAGCGAGAGTGAAGCACGATTATTTCTTCCACGCACTGCAAGGAACTCCATTCTCAATGGGAATTTCTTTGCCCAAGAAGTACGGAGACACAGAACTTCTGCTCAAGGATAACCCCCTAGAAGCCAAGCAAGGCCAGGCCTTGACTGGCATTAACGTGACTGATTACTTCAGATACACTTACAGAGTACATCCGGACTGGTAATTTTACCTTGTCTATATTAAATACACATCAAATTAATGAACCAGATTTTGCTATAGTTATAAAATTTAAAAGATTTTTGACTATAGCGTTATCTACGCTATAGTCAAAAATCTTTTAAATTTACTTTTTTTGTTGAACTATTGACAACATAGAAAATAGTTATTTTTAATACGACGATTATATCCTTTACATCTAATGAATAAAAATATCAAGCCTTTTTAATTATACCTACTTATCGTTAAAAAGGAAATGAATATTATTACATTACTGTACATTTACAACTTTTTTTCAGGGTATATTGCAAATATCACTATTTAGAAGGTCACGAAAATGTGCACCCGGAACATGAAATTTTCAAGTTTTTAGGAAACTTATCAAGAAATAAACTTAACATTACAAAGAAACAATACGAATATGAAAAATCGGAAGACAATAGTTTCAGCTTTTCCAGTAAGTTGACAAAATAATAATCTAATGGCAGCTCGCCTAGCGCGCGACCTGTCATATCGCTCACTCGCGAAAACTAGACGCCATATTCTAGCTCAGTCACGTTTTTACGCGAGAAAGACATTTTCGTCCTTTACGCGTGCTATGGACGCTATAGCTTATTTTTTTAATTCTGCCTTTCCAGCTCACTGCGGCGAGGCGCTGGATAAGGAATCACGTAACATCGATGATTATTACTGTAACGAGGATCTTGTAAAGCAACTCGTGTTTGACGCCAAGCTAACATCACCTTACTTTGAAAAATGGCATGCAACAGAACAGGTATTCTATAAAGTAACCAACGGTACAGTAGCCTAGTTAGGAGATCGCCTGACTGCCAAGCTGGAAGGCCCAAGATCAATCCGCACGCACACTTAAAAATAGTATGTACGTATTGTCGCTAGCTTCAAACTATGAAAGAAAATATCGTGAGGAAACCTGCATGTTTGATTTGCTATTGTTCTCGAAGATGCGTGAAGTCTGCCAACCTGCACTTAGCCATCGTGATAAGACTATGGCCTTACTCTTCTCACAATGAGTCCTTAGTCCGTCCTTAGTTTAGAATATTTTTCCGTGTTATGGTTGCCTGGAAGAGATCGCTTTTAGCGATAAGGCCGCCAATTGTTACATTAGTTTTAAGTCTTTATTTTTATATATTTTTTTGTAATTTGGTGTATACAATAAAGAGTTATATTATTATTATTATTAATGAGTATAGAGGAATCAAGTTGTCAACGTCAAATTTTTTTAGCTGATATTTTTCACGATATCGGAGCTTATAATTCTGTATAATGATTTGTATTCGATTTCAACGTTTTAAGGAATGGGCGTTAGCACAAGACTACAACGTAAGTGTGCGCTTCGTAGCTACTTCCAGTGGTTTGACGAGGTGGCATTACATCTTCGATACTGACAAGAATGAGAAGGTCCTTGACGATGGAATGAGGGTCAAGGAATATGAAGGAGAGTTAGTACTGTTTCTTCAATTAACGCTAAATAACGAATTGAAAAAAAGTACATACCTAATGATAACTAATGGGATAAAAAAGTCTATGTGTTAATACATGGTGTAAGCTATCTTCGTTACAAATTTCATCTAAATCCATTCAACCGATTCGGCGTGAAGGAGTAACAAACATACAAACCTTCCGCATTTATAATATTAGTGATATAAATTAACAACGAAGATGGCTATCCGAATACACAATGCGAATACACACCACTAATAATACTAATTTATTTAGTTCATAACATAATAATTTCGTAAGCTAACCCAACACGAATTTCGTGTTGGGTTAGCTTACGAAATTAAATTCAATTCTCATTTCAATTTTATTAAGTCAAAATGATTTTCTTCGATGAGGATTAGGCAGTCCGTTTTGCACACTGGTTCTGAAGTTCTCGTTCAGGTACATAGAATTCTTTGTTTAGTATCCCACTAATATTATAAATGTGAAAGTTTGGTTTGTTACTCTTTCACGCAAAAAGTACTGAACGGATTTGGATGAAATTTGGTATCGAGGTAGCTGATACCCTGGATTAACACATAGGCTGTTTTTTTTATCCCAAAAACATGTAGCGGGTAACACCGCGGGGCGCAGCTAGTCTACCATGTATTAAAAAAAAACTTATATCAATTTAGTACGAAACATACATCTTTTTGCGTCACATATGTGTGGTATGTAAATATTTGTCCTGAATGAGAACGGAACCCATGTCTTGTAGCTCAAGCAGGGGACTATCAAATGAGCTTACATCAGATCGCTGTTAGAGATAAGGCCGCCACTTGTGGCACTAGTTCCTGAGGTTCTTTTGTTCTTTGTATTTTTTTTCTGTTTATGGTGTGCACAATAAAGAGTTATATCTATCTATCAGTTTTCTGAGTGCGCCTAAGACTTAGAATGTTTACAGCGTATTTGGGGATATCTACCTGAGGTCGATTGAAGAGACGTGGTACAAGGCAGCTGTATTGCAGCATAGCAACAACGATAACGTTGAATCTCTGGTCATAGCCACCCGACTTCCGATACTCGACGAAATTATAGATAAACGGCCTAAAGTGGAAAACGAAGACGGTGACGTCACTATCACAGCTAGCTACGCCATATTTTACAAAGATGGTGACTCGGAAACGCCTGCGTCGGTGCTCGGCTTCGAGTTTTTGTATTCAAGTTTTTACAAGAGATTTATAAAAATTACTGAATCGGTCAAAGACTGGGGTGAGGTAAGTCATTAATCCAGATTACAGCTAGAGTAACGTCTTCAATGAATGTCTATTTACTTTTAATAATATTTCGCTGTGACATATACTGTTTTATTACCTATTGTTATATACCTGTACCTATTACAAAAAAAAATTGCAAGTTTAAGAACAGCATGTTGTGTATGATTAAAAATATATCTTTTCAATTCCAGGGTATATCTTGCACAGGCCCAAAATATGAATGCTATGTAATCGATAGCTCAGGATACATTGTTCTATCTAAGGACATTAGTCAAGTAGGCCAGTTCTTCGGCGTGATCAACAAGTATGTGCTGAAGTCACTGATGAACAAGTTGATATTCGACTCAGTCGAGGTGTTCAACTACCAAGCCTTGTGTCCGTGGTGGATGAGACCGAACCCAAGCAGTGGCAACTTCATGCTCAATGTAAGCATACTTGCAATAACTCAAAAGCTAAATAAATATTAAAAAAAAAACAAAATAAATAGCTACGAGTATGAACTTAGGGTGCACTATACTAAAGGGGTTCATTGGTACTATAATTAATTATTTATTAATTAATAATTTTGACAGCCCTGTTGGCTCATTGGTAGCATGTCTGCTTCAAGAGCTGTAGGGCGTGGGTTCGATTCCCACCCAGGACAAGCATTTTGTGATATAAAACAAATGTTTGTTCTGTGTCTGGGTGTACTGTATGTATTATAAGTATGTATTTAAAAAAAAAAGTATTTAAGTATTTTATCAGTTATCTGATTCCCATAGTACAAGCTTTGCTTAGTTTGGGGTCAGATGGCGCTGTGTGTAATGTCCTACGATATTTATTTATTTATTTAATTATGAACCATTTTTTACCATGTGCACAGCTCTAAACTAGCGAATAACAAAAAACTGCTGCTTCGTGCATTTTACATATGTGTATAATTGTATATTTCTAGATTTTAGAATTGTTAATAATAAAAATTGGTAAGTAATAATAATAACTACAATGAACTATTTTCGGCATTGTAGGTACATACATGGGCAAAGGTCTGAAATCGTGAACAAAAACAGGCATTCTATAGAAAAATGCTTATAATCATCGACAAAATGTTTGGAACCCCTAATTTTTTTTCGCATTTTCAGCGTCGTGTTCATAGTAAAAGTATTTCATAATGATGAGTACAATGACCTCTTTTTGGTTTAGTATATCCCAGGCTAATAATCCTGAATATTGTATATGATGCTTTTTTTTTCTTTTTCAGCCATTCGCAGTGGTGAAAAACCTACTCGCCTGGTTGTTCACGGAGATTGTAATCATGACATCTAACCTATACTACTGGAGTGACAACGCATATGCTGATAGTTTTGAGGATAAAGGTATAAACAAGCTCGGTTTTAACACAAGAAGTCTACACCTTGGCCGGTGTGGCTCTGCACAAAACTAACATACATCTTACATACCTACCTACAGTGTTATAGTACAAAGTGCACACTAGGTATTGAACCGACTCGCTTTTGACGGGGCTTTTATTCTCGGCCCATATATTCTCTTCCAAACATTAAATTTATAATTTTTGGTTAAATTGTCTGTTCGTCTGTTCAATCACAGTAGAATATTTACTTTTTAAAACTGCTCTAACAAAAGCTATATTATGTATGGAAATGGAACAAGTACAATATCGGAATCATCTTAGCTTTTGTAGAAGTATATTTATGTTTGCCTTACTTGGTGTTGTTTTGGTATCTATTATAATGTAATCAGTGCTTTATTCTCAACGGAGAGATAAAAAATCATATAAAGTACTTACCTAAGTATCTATTGCTTTTATTTACGCTCTCGAAAGGTTGACAAGATCGCGGGTAAATCTTTTATTCAATATATGAGATACAGTTTCCATTGCGTGTTTCTCTCCGTTGCAAATGAGTGAAAATTGTGTACCTATTAAGTACACAGAAAATCATTGCCTGGCGGCTGTTGGAAGCTTCACTTTTAGCTGTTGTGTTAGCTACTACAATGAATGCACTTATAAGTGTAAAATCACGAATTACACTCAAAACAATGACGCGGCATTTGACTCGGGACTCTCGAAATTTAAAATACATGCTTTATACGTAATAAAAATTGGCTAAGTGCACAGAATAAATAATAACAATTAAGCGTATGAACTTAGTATTTGCACGCACCTAATATTCCGCTTCACGTAACCGCATGGTCGTCGGCAGATTACTTGGATTTATATCAGCAAGCTCACACAGAAGCGCCGACCACCGCCACTCCACCGCCTGCCAGAAACAAAACCAAAGACAAAGACGACAAGCAGTTCTCCTGCGACCAGTCAATAACCCTCTACATTCTCAACCAAACTTACTTCTTGAACGGTGCGCTAACGGGAGCTGTGCCTCTGGTATCTGAAGAGGAAGAAGACTGTAATCCTGCTTACTGGGCGACGCTCATAACCAAGACTAACCTTTTATTGGTGGTCGTGGAGAACACCAATCGCACGTTCGCGGCGGATTGTGAATTCTTTCCGGACACGAAGCCCGTAGCGACAGAGGAGTCGAAACGGATGCGAGAGCCGTGCCACAAGCTGCCGTTGGGCAACTTGCCGAGGAAGGCTCTGGCGGGATGCTTTACTTACCACGAAAAGGTACGTATAGATTTGTTTCCATTTCATAGTCTTCATTCTCTTAGTTACGTAATAAATATAAGCTTTAAAACCCAGTATTTTTATAATTTTAAAAGAAAATATTCGTAAGCATGCATGCATGAACCCCTCGAGGTGTGGACGTGACTGCCCTATTAGCTCATTTGGTTTAGCTCTGCTTGGACTGCTAATGGGCGTGGGTTCGATTCCCACCCAGGACATATGTTTGTCACGAACGTAAGTATTTATTTCGTAACTAACTGAGTCAGGCGATTTCACTCGCCAACGGTTTCTAAGGGTCGTATCGTGATGTTCAATAGCCTATGAAAAATGCAACTTTTTCAAATCCGATTAATTCCAGAGTTTAGTGCGTTCAAATAAAATCAATCTCATTCTTCTATATAAAATAAAATATCTTCGAACATTTCACATAGCGCCATCTAGACTTAAACTAAGCAAAGCTTGTACTATGGAAACTAAATAACTGGCAGAATAGTTATATGACATAAATAGGTTTGCATTTTATAGCCATCTCATCTGATTTTCAATCAAATTGTATTTATCGGGAAACACCCACTTGGGCAGCATAGCATATATATTACAGCGTTCTAAATGCATGTTTTACAAGCGTATATTTACAAAATAATTATAAGTATAACTAATCAGTTATCTGGTTTCATATTACAAACTTTGGGGTTAGATGGCGCTATAGTGGTAATTATACCTACTAAATTTCTGTTATGACGTTTAATAATATGATATTTAATGACTCCATTAGGTACATTCGAAATTGAATAGTTCTCGTCGCCGTTTTATTCACCGATTTATTGAGAACATCTGACAGCGTAGATGAATAGCTCAAAAGATGGCTGTTTTAATTAATTTTCCAGGAGAAAAATATCACAGACTGCGGACATGGCCACACCATCCGCGCGGATTCCACCGTCTTCTTCGTCACATCCCTAATGGCCATCACAGCAACCAAGTTGTTCTTATGAGATTTCTGTCAACCATATTAGCTAGAACTGTCAGAAACGTGAAAATAGTTTAAATAAACAAATCATTATACTAAAAGCTTAGGACATTTTCTATACGCATGTGGCATATTCGTAAAGTTTTATACACATTTGTATCTACGTCTACCTAGCAAAATGTCCTATACTCCGATTGATGCCATGCTTTTAGTTTGCTTGGACTGTGGTCATCAACACTGACCTAATTTGGCAAAATTATATTGATTTCACTTGTGTTTTGCAATAATTTCTGGTCTGCGAAAATCATTGACGTCCCTACATGATATTTTGCTTCGTGAAAGTTTCGATAAGGGACATGATTTCACTGTAGATAATTTTAAAAAGAGGCCTAGATCAAAGAAGGCTGCTATTGTAAAATAAAAGTTTACCTTATTTCATACATCGATACTTCCACTATATTTGTACGTTTGTTACTTTAGCAATAAAATTTGTTGCACCTTTAAATGTATTTGATTTTATTTATCCTCATTTTTCATAGTCTTTTTAGGTATGTAAGCATAAACTTTTAAAAGTTTGATAATCTAGATACAGGCTCTCTATGTAAAATTAAAAGCCATAGTTATTTTTAAAAATTCATAAAGACGGTTTTATCACCATAGGTGATACGGCTGCTATATGTAGGTATCAACATCAACGTTTTCTGCTTATTTAATTTTCTTCTAGGCGCTAAATTATTGTATTTTTGATCTACATAATTACGAGTCCGTTCCCTACTATATGGATGTGGTCTAGTGTTCATTTGTAAATGTAAGTAAATAATTTATTATTCGCAAACTTCTCCATTTACTTCGGGTAAGTGTACTAAATATCACTGGGTAGATATATTTTCTTATCAGGTTTTCTATGTAGGTACCACGGCAGTATTTAATATTCTACCACGGAGCAAGATTTTATACTGTATCAATTGTATTGTATCTAACAAAATGACAGGGCTACTGAGACAAAGCAATAATTTTTTTTTAAAGTATTGAGCGCTAAGTATTCAAATTTGGTGTGCAGCCAATCGTTTTCATAAATAACAATCAACGATAACAAAAGTTAATAACCCAATAAACTGACACACGTGTAAGGAATCGCGCTCTTATTGGATGATAGTAAAGGATCCCGATACAGACAAACAACCTGCCAACAACACAGGAGCGTATTATTTCCTTACTGCTGGCACAGTGACCTAGTCACTGATAAGGAAATCGATGCCCCGCTCGTGGCGACATTGAAAAAAAAACTACGCGTGCTATCGCCACGAACACAAGCCAACGACTGAGTGCTCAGTACTGAGCAGTGGTGACTCGAAGGAGATCGGCGCAAGCCCGGCCCGCGCTCAATCACGCATGCGCCTCTTTAACCAGCCTTATCAATTCTAAGTGACTAGAAACTGTGACCTACACAAGCAATCCTCAAATATGTTATTTGTAACGACTATCGAGTTCTAATTAAGAAAACAATAGTAATAGAAGTGATTCTAATGTGCAAGCGCGACGTTTTTGCCGTATTGTTGTTGGTGACTCTTTGTCTGGACTCCAGGAACTGCACCGCTAGTACTCAGTATGAATCCGCCCCTGCCCCCAAGATCTCGCTCAATTCGTAAGTTTTACGATTAATCATGCTACTAATCAGGTACTGCTGGCAGGGAAGTGTTTGGTAATGATATTACAGCTTTATATATTGTTTGTGAACATGGCGTTCTTTGTCGAGAGGATTGAAAGAAAAGCAGGCAATTAGGTATTCGTTTACTTAGTTGTGACACTTCATCGATTGGTCTTATGAGCATGTTGATGACTCTAAACGAACGATCACGAGGCACAAATAAAAAATACATCTTTGTCGTCCATATATAAATGGGGCTATTAGGAATATAGGATTCTCTCGTGGTTCCTTCATCCTTCATTCATCGAACTACGTGATGGTACCACGGAACATTGTTTCAACATAAGTTTTCGCAGAATGAATATGCAAGTTGTATGTGTGTTGTTTATAGTTTTATTCCTTGTAGTATCTAGTGTTTTTTTTAAATAAATAAAATTTTTCTTTCTTTAAAATTTTGCTAACTTGTTACAATTACAAACTTTAGCGTGCAGGCGTGGGCTGTCAAACTCGGTACGGAGTTATACCATTTTGGAGAGTTTATCACGAGAAAGAAAGAAGTACAAGATGTAAGTAGCACCAAACGTAATTGTGAAACATTTTTATAATGGTCTCATTATTAAATATTCAATATATTGCTTTTAGAGTTTTAAGTCAGCTCAAATAGAATCGAGAGATGGCGAGAAGCTAGTCCAAAGTATGGCCGACGACATTCGCGCAATGATGGAGCTAAAAGTCAGCGCCGTTAAAAGAATCGTTGAAGCCGCTGAAAATATGGCGTTTGACAAACAAAACGAGCCAGTTCCCGAGGACTTTCAGTTCTTTAACAGCAAAGAGATGGACGAACCTTATGACGAAGTTTCAATAACTACTACGGCTGAACCGGAGTTGAGTGTGGAACACTGGATCGAAAGACCTCCAACGAAAGCAATTCATTTACAAATGAACGCTCATTTTCATAACATTCCTGTGAACATAAACTACAGCAGCGTGCATGTTCCCACAAACGTTTATGCTTGGGGTAAGCCACCATTTTCAATATTCAGGATTAAAGAATCATACCTGAAATATTGATAGGATAATTTCGAACATACCTAAGAATTATATTATGATATGTTATTTTCAGCGCCTGAAGTAATTAAAGGTATCCACTGGTCAGAAGGTCTAGACACTCATTTTATAAACAACTATCAAAGCGACCCCACTCTTGGATGGCAATATTTTGGCAGCTCTACTGGATTTATGAGGCATTATCCCGGTAAATATACAAAAAAGTGATACGAAAATATTACACTTATTTGTAAGTTAATTAAATTGCACTCGTATTGTTTTGGGAATTCATCACTTGATTAGCACTGAAGAAAAACGTCATGTGGAATCGAGCATGCCGTAGATCCTGCCGTAGGACCCGACTATATGACGCTCGCAGGGATAGAATATGTTTGCAGTGGGCTATGTATAAACATGGTACGCATCCTCACAAGGAGAGGACATCTTCATCCACCGCTAGGGGAGGAACAACTGACCCATAAAGATTATATTGTTTCAGCAATGAAATGGCGAGCTGACCCTGTAGATATTTACGACTGCAGAACAAGGGCTTGGTATATGGAAGCAGCTGCCAGCCCAAAAGACGTGATCATTTTGGTAGATCGTAGCGGATCAATGACGGGCCAAAGAAGAGATATAGCAAAACACGTGGTTACAAATATTTTGGATACTCTCGGAAACAACGATTTTGTAAACGTGTTAACTTTTGCTGACACGGTTGAAGAAATCGTCCCGTGCTTCGAAGATTCGCTTGTACAGGTGAGATTTCTTGAATTCTTTACTACATGTAAGTATTCAAGACTAAGAGGGTCACGTTTTTACTTATCTAAATTATTATTTTGCTTTCTTTTTCTAGGCAACTATGGGCAATCTTCGGGAGTTAAAACTAGGGTTGGACCATTTTGAAACTATGGAAATAGCCAATTTTTCCGCTGCTTTGACTCGTGCTTTTGAACTCCTAGAAATGTATAGAAACAACAGCGGTGGCGCCAACTGTAATCAAGTAATGTCAATATGTTTTTTTTTTCAATCATGACATGCACAATAAACTCACCTCACATGTTTAAAAAAAATGGCGTGGTCGATGGTGGTAGGTATCACATCTCTCAGCGTCAAATACAAAAAAGCTACTTTCGTTTTTAGTACATTAGTTAGGATTAGGATTAATCTAATGGTAATTAACATTTTAGGCAATAATGCTAGTTACGGACGGTGTCCCATACAATTACAAGGAGATCTTCGAACGCTACAACTGGAAATACGACACGCCAGTGAGGGTGTTCACGTACCTGATAGGTCGAGAGGTAAAGGTAGTACCACTTCAGGTATTACTGTGTGTGTAGTCATTGTGCAACCTGCATAATGTGCTCTGTCCTGCAGTACGTCCAGAATGTGGTACTCTTCTTTGTCTATCTATTCAACTATGGATCTACATAATTATGTACATATATCTCTTATCTTATGGTCTTAAGACATCAAAACAACTATCTCCATTACTTTGTCTACATTGTTTTTGTTTTACTTATGCGGAATTACTTACCTACGTTTAATTGGTTACTTCGACTATAGTTTGTATGTTTTACTTTATTATGTAGTATTGTTTATTTAATACGTGTATTTATTTATACGTATTTATAATATAGTCTGGGTACCTTCAAGTCGCGAGTGAATCGGTTTCTTCTAGGCGAGCGTGCTCCACCGTAGACCGCATCTTCGCTTAACATCAGGCGGGATGGCGGTCAAACGCAAGCCTATCTACTATAAAAAAAAACAAAAATATAATTCATTTGTTTTTTTTTTATTCTAATATTTTTTTTAACAACGCCAACCTTATTTGATGTGCCATTTTTACCTGAAAGAAATCAATTTAGGCGATAATGCCACCGTTGTACTACCGCTTATTTCCCACTGTATTAAATGTTTCATTTTTCTTTTTTATGATATCTTAGTTCTAAGTTGTGACTTGTAGTTGCATAGTACAAATAACACTAGAATCTACTACTAGGACTAACTAAATTCAATAATATTAGATATACAGGATATTAAGCTTGAAGTATTGAGCCGGAAGAGGTTAATTTTATTCTTCATTACAAAAAATCTGTAACATTTTTTGAAATTATGGATTAGGAATGCGTTTGATTGCGGTTGGCTTATTACCTACTGCTTACTTTGCTGGATAATACCGCAAAAAAATAATGCAGCCTAAAGCTTGTGTTATGTGTACAAGTACCTACATATAATGGGGGTCTAAAAAAATTAATTGGAATTAATTTTTTAAGTATTTTTGTTATTTCTAAGACAGAATTAACACTAGATATATATGCACCTACAACTTGTATGAGTAAAGAAATTTTGGAACTAAAAAAGTATCTCGCTGGACGTTAAACGAAAATGCGGTCTACTAAGGAGCTCGTTTGCCTAGAAGAAATAGACTCATGACTTGAACACACAATTTTGAAATCGCGAAAAGTAAAATTAGCTGTTCGGTTTACTTACGGAATAGCCAATTTTCTTTTAAGATTACGAGTTTTACCCATAGTAAAAGCTGTCCGTAATAATGAGTACAATGACGCTCTTTCGGCTTATAACAAATATTAATTGACCTAATAATAGTAAGCAGTAATAATTTCTTCGAAACCTACTGTTTCGAATATTCATTTCACACATACGAATAGCTTTCCCGATCATTTTAGTAACTTTATTTATGCCTCTCATTATTTATTTTATATTATAATCGTAAATGTATTTTTTTATATGACGTTCCAATAGTGTTGATGGTTCATACTTATTTTGATGTCTTCAGATTGATTCCTAAGCATGCTTCTATGAATGTCTATCCATTAAATATCTTCCATCTTCATAATGCTTCAGCTTTTAGAGCTTAATTTAATGTCTAGTGTTGTGAGTTGATTGGTTTTGTAGTTTTCTGTTTTGCATGCACCTACCTATGTATATGTCATGTGACAGTTTAATTGATATAATTATGTAGTAAAATTATCTTCTAGTTTTTAAGTTTAATTTATGACTTTGATCAATATTTTAATATTAATTTTATATCTTAGACGAATCAGTCGTAGGCTATTTAAAGTGCGCAATTTGTTAATTTAGTTGTAAGGTTGACTAATGTTTTTTACAATGCTGCTGATGTCATGTCACTGTCATAGGTACATGAACATGGTAAAATGCACATTAACTAGTAGAAAATACATGTAATTTGAATAGTAAAACTGTTTAGTACTGTGTAATGTCCGCAAGGTCTGCGCAGGTGGCAGACGTGAGAGAGGTGAAGTGGATGGCCTGCGCGAACCGGGGGTTCTACGTGCATTTGAGTACGTTAGCAGAAGTACGGGAAAGAGTGTTAGAACACGTCAACGTGCTAGCTAGACCTCTCGTCTTGCAACGAGAACAACACCCTGTCGTGTGGACACCTGTTTACGCAAACGTTACAGTGAGTTAATACAATTTCGTATTTATATTTTATGTTATAGCTCTCATAATCGTTAAGCTAAAGTGGAACTGGTCCGGTAAGCTAAATCACATTCTAATACAGCTCTCAGCCAACATTATCACTAAATAGAATGCCAATTCAGTACGGATTTCTGGCCGGGTTATGGCTGATTCATGGCCGGCAGATTATAGGATGGACTATGAACTTAACGCCTGTTACAAAAACTAGCAGGAGTCCTTTAAGGAAATCAGTGGCATTTGTTTAATATCACAATTCCATAGACTACAACTTATTTTAAAATGATACACTAGTGTCTTTTAAAAATCTAGTTCAATTCTTCGAAGGAATTCTTCTCTTTATAAAGAACGCCCACCTTTATAGTCAGCTATACTGTGATGAAGCATAGTCAAACGTGAATCCATTCTACATAAAAAATTATTGCTGTTGTAAATCTGTTTTTGTTCATTCAGGACCCAAAAGTAGCGGACTATCTTTGGGAGCAACGCGAGAGAGCAGAACAGAAAGAGCGTTTTATGAGCCAACGCCGAGACAAAGTGCTTTTCAACTCAGAACAAGAACAAGACCGTCGATGGAGAATTACTCAAGTGAGCGATGTTTTAATGGATTTAATTAGAATAAAAGTATGACATTTTCGACAACTTATTTTTTTTTTTACATTTAAGCGTATCTTCATAGATTTCATTTCACATTTTGCAGCTGAAACAGGGCCAGTACAGTGAGATCGGAAACTCACAGTACCAGCTGATGACATCTGTATCCATGCCTGTGTACGATCTTCGACACAACGAGGTGTGTTGATGTCTATAAAATAAACTATTTGTGAAACTACTCTTGGATGCCTGAAAAGTGATCGATTCCTGAAACTTTAGGCGAGAGAAAACGACACGTTTGCTACATGTTTATTTCTGGAGTTTATTTTAGGATACATTTAGTAACATTTTAATTTAAAAACTAGTATGTACTTTAAATTGCATACTTTCAAGGAAACGCAATATCTACAATTCCTTTTCTCTTCTCTACTGTTTCGGTGCCCGTATGTAACGTATCTTCCGAAATTCCAAATTCTCCATTTTGCATGACAAATATATTGTCTTTCATCAATATTACGAAGATTATGTTTACAGATTGGTTTTACATTTCCTACCAATTGGACGTAAGCCCTGTCTATTTTGATCACTTTATAGCTTACTTGTATAATATCTTGCTTCTTTACTTTAAGTGTATATTAATAACTTCGTTTTGTTTGATGGTTTCCCCTCAGAACATCACAGAGAATGTACTGATAAATGAAGCTTACTGGGTATCGGTTACGAAAGAGGTACTACTACACTTAGAAAGTTTTGATGATTTAATGTAAAGTTTTTGCAAGATTCGAGACAGTTTTTATGATTTAGTTTTTGGATTTCAGTAACGGTAAAGTGTTATTTGGCCCCGTTAGCGATGCATCTGTCCTCGATAGATGTCGAGACGCGGCGTCGGCCGTCGCTGCCGACCGACTGACTGCCGTGCCCATGACCATCTGTTGTTCCACCCTTTGGCTTACTGTAGTGTAGTGTTTCTCTAGCTCGTAGGCGTAGACCACTAGGGTGTTATGATCGACTTTTCTATTAATCATCCGATTAATTTTTCTATGCAAGAGTTATGATTGCCACTACATACACTAACCAATAAAAATATAAACTAATTTTTGCCTGAACTTAGTGATGTCTTCGTAGAGGCATCTTTTGACGATTGACTTGTTATAACAGATGTAAATGTACATATTTGCGATAAGACAGTGCCGCCCGACATATGACTCGTGTGGGGCTTTTGTTACATGAATTTGAGCTACTTTTTAAAGAATTGTGACACTTTTGATATCCTTAATAAAATGTTAGTCGATTTCACTTTTGTCTTCAGCAAAGGAGACAACTTTATTTTTAGTGGAGTTGTTATAATGCATTTATCTGTATGTTATTATATTTTATTGCATTCGTTCGTCTACAACCAATCGCAGTCCGTAGAGGAGAACGGCCCAAAAGAGGTAGGCCCACGCTCTCAGATATATAATATTAAAACAGCTGAGTATGAATGATGACGGGTGGCTGACGAAGGATGCATACACTATTGGCAATAATTAAATTTGATTGAAGATCAACTTACTACAGAAAACTCTTAGTCAACAAATTTATATACTTATTAATTTAATGATTATACTTATAGGAAATCAAATTGATATGAGTGCAATTTCATTCAAATATAAACATTCTTCTTTGTATATGACTAAAGTGAATGATCCCAACAGATTCTTACATGGATACGTTTCAAAGGGTATTTACATATCTACGCCAGAAACGGTAGTGGGTTTCTAGTATAAAGAGTAGAATTTTTTGTAATGATAACAAAATAACTTGTAATATTTTTGTAGATTTGCTAGAACCTGTAATCGTGGATAATATAAATTAGAATCCTTTAAAGCATTGTTCTATATAAATTGTATATATAGAACTCGCCTAACGGGGCATTAGATGCTAAACAAAGTAAAATTGCTAGATTTAAGAAAGATTGACATAATTTTATATACTTTAGTAGAACTATGGCAACTACGAAGCCAGATACGAATAAGTAGTTAGAACTTGTGACTGTAATAATACATAAAAACATAACATGTTTTATATTGTTATGATCATTTTCTAGTTTTTCGTAGATTTTTTGAAAGGATGCGTAGATATTATAGATACTTTATAATTGTCTACTTGAGTCGATTAATTTTGAAAAACTGAATTAAAAAAATCTCGAACTTTATCTACATTCAAATGAAAATTTTCAGATGCGTATTGCTAGATTATTGGGAGTAGCCGGAACAGATGTTCCGTTGTCTGAGATACAAGCTTTGATGACACCTTACAAGGTAAATTAATATTTATACGTATTATGCTACATAATTATGTAATAATAGCCATCATCATCATCATCATCCACAGCCTTCTTTATCCCACTGCTGGGTATAGGCCTCTCTCTTTACATGCCATCTGTCTCGGTCCTGTGCCAATCTAGTCCAGGTTCGACCCGCGACGGTGACAATATCGTCGACCCATCTTGCGGCTGGACGACCGACGTCGAATTCCCTTGCCTAGGCCACCACTCTGTTGCAACCAACCTATAATAGCCATGCTATATAATGATTATAAAAATGCAATTGTACGTTTACAGATTGGAGTAAATGGCTATGCATTCATAGTGACAAACAACGGTTATATATTAATACATCCCGATTTAAGGCCTGTGGTAGGTGTCTGGTATTATTTATGTACGATAGTTTCATTTCATAACCATTGCTAATTATCATTTCTATTAAACTTGTATCTTTTTCCAGTTTCAACAAATATTAAAACCAAGTTACAACAGCGTTGATATGCTTGAAGTCGAATTATTTGACGACGACAGGACTCCTAGAAATTTTAGCAAAGAGTTGACTACGGTAAGCATTGCTTCTATTTTATTTACCATTGCGGGATATATAATCCTGAACTAAATAAGAAGGGCATTGTTACAGCTACGAAAAGAGATAATCGATCAGAAGACTGGTAATAAGATGATGGCTGTTAAATACCACCTTGAAGACATGGTAAGAACGACAAATGAAATGAATAATAAAACCCTTATGGTCTACTAGTGACGGCTTCCCACGTATAAACCCAAAGTTTTCTGCATAATAGTAAAAGCCTTATTAAAATCTGTTGCAATATTTAGAAGAACTCAGAGAATAAATTGACACGCAAAATTAAACTTCATTTTATAACGTTTAGTGATAGATACAATTCTCCGATGATGTCACATTTCTTAAATTAACATCTTACATAATTGTAAAAGAAGTAAATAACACTAAGGTAGGTACATCACAACTAGGTTTCATAGTAACGTTAAAATAATTTTAACTTAAAGAAACGAGTATCCCGCGCCAAGAGACATTTCTACTGGACGGGGATAAGTGACTCTCCCTTCACGCTGGTGGTGACAATTCCGGAGAACTACGGAAGACACAGGATCACCCCTCCGCCGACTGACGATATCCACAGACTTTCTCTTACTTCTAAAAACATCTCCGCAAAGCAGTATCTATCGGACAAGTGGAGTATTCATCCGGACTGGTAGGTTTCACAGACCACGTTTTTTCAATGATCAAAAATCAATATCTAAGTACAAGTAGGTAATTTAAGTTCCTTTAAGACAATAATGATATTTGATAATACATATAATCCAACGAGTGTTTTAAATTTAAGGCTGTACTGCCGACATTACGAGCGGACATTTTCATCGGCGGAAGAAGAGTTGCTTTACTTCCTAGAAAGGGTGGCGAAGCCCGGTTGGCGATGGCCAGCCAAACCTCGGCCTCCGGAACATCATAAGAATAAACAGGGGCACGACAAGCACAATGGTAGCTATCTTTAATAATTAAGGAAAATATCGTTCGATAGTTCAAGGAGGTTTATTTTGGATATTTTTTAGTCACAGCTCGCTTATTTATCTTCTTGTATATCTAATGAAATGTTTGTCTTATGATCGATTTTTACTCGTATAGTTTGATCGTTTATATAACAAAAATATTCGTGAAATTTAAATCATTTTACTGTACCAGTCTAATATAGAACCAAATTTGTTATCTCTTTGTAAGAAGAGTGAGTAACTAATGACTACCTATCTACCTAGATAGCCTCCCTAGGTAGTCATACCTTGGGAGGCCTCGGTCGCGATAGTGCGACAGAGAAAGAAAATGTTTTTGCAATATTTCAAGCCGCCATTGGTTACCGCCAGCTGGTCCGGTGATAGTATTCTTTTGTCGAGTGTTATGTCAATAACTTTAGGCAGAATTTTCGAAAATTTTGACTAGTAATAACTTTGACATTATGAAGTAAACAAAAATTCTGAATGCACATTTACGATGTCTTACTCGGTCTATATTACGTATATAAAAACTCCAGTCATTAAAAAATAGTGGTATAGTATACTATGTAGTAGTTTTAATATTGAACATTTACTTTAGTTTTATGATATATAAAAGTAGTTTTAACAGCGGTCAAGTATCTACTTATAAGCACAGTTATCATTTTTTATTTTAATTTAAAAATTAATAAATGCCTTTATTAATAGGTTCTCCCGATGGCAAAGAAAGGAGTAAGACATCCAATAGCACACCTAGGAATGAATATTATTGTAAGTATTGTTACTTTACATTTATAAAGATCATTTATGAATAATTGCAAATTTTTATTCTAGGCGAGTATACGAACTTGGTGTAAAACACATTGCAGCTACTCATTGTCATAGATATTACCTACACAAACCATACCTACAATAAAAGCTTGAAAATAAAAAAACAAGAATATCTATTTTTTTTAATTATGACCAGTGTCACTCGGGATGATTTAAGGATTCTAACGATACCCTGTATACATGCTTTTTTTTATGTAAAAGTAATGAGTACGAATGATACGCTCCCCTGATAGTAAGAGATAGCGCATGTCCATGACAATTGCAGCAACACACAGATCTTTAAGTAGCAAAACAAAGTCCGGGACATCGCTACTTTGGCGCTCATTTATTTGAGACTTACGATGGTTAGTTTCAACAGCCCAGTAATTTCGCTAATCTGTTCAGGTGTTTTAAAGTTACGTCGGAATAAAGAAACTTAAATATATACGCGAACCCTGTAAACATTATGCTCCTTTTTTTGGACACTCGTGTAATAAACAATATTTACCCCAAATTACTAAGATCTTATCTACCTAATGGAAGATAAATAGAACACGTCACTATGTAGTATGTGAGTATAATATAGGAGGAGATAGGTAAGCAGTCGAGAAATATTGTCCGATGATAAAATAGATAATAAATTAAACATTTCCTTGCAAAGGTGTGATTTACAATTTAAATTTCATATTTCAGGCGATCATGGCTTGATGCAAGCTTTGGTTTACGATGCCCGAAACACAGCCTGGTTTAATAAAAGTATATCGGATTCAGCTTCGGATGAAAAGGCGTAAGTTTACTTTTTTATTACGCATTCTCGATGCAGAAAATTTATAAAGATTAAAACTTAAGAAATTTATTAGAGATTTTTCCGTCAGTCTTTTTTAGCTCAAATAAAATAAATGCTTTAGATACATATTTTACAATGGAAACTTACGTAAATTTGACACATTTTTATTTTACTTATGGTGGGATAACCTTATTAAGTTTTAATTACAACAGATACTCCGTTTTGTGGCCGAAACTATAGTCAGAGTTTAAATATAATTACATGTGAGTAATCCCGCATAAGTAAAACAAATATAATACATTTTTAAGCGGTAATTTCTCACACTAATGTAATGCAGTGGTATTTGTATGTGTAGTATTTTCATGATAACATTAATATGGTCAATTATTTTTTAAACTTTCGTTTGGATAGCCCATTGGCAAAAGTGATCGGATTATTGCCGAGGTAAAGTAATAGACAACATATTAAGTATGAGTACATATAATAACTTTTTGATTGCCATCATTGTTGTCTGTAAAACCTTCAGAGTTAATGTATTTAGTTACATTATTATTTCTATGACTATATATATATCTCCAGGTTTCTTAACGCTACAGACTACTAGATACTGTTTGACTACAGCGCATCTGATGTTAAATGACGGTGTGGTCGAAGATGGTAAAGCACACCTAAACTTTTTTTTGACAGCCCGGTTGGCTCATTGGTAGTATATCTGCCTTGAGAGCTGTAGGGCGTGGGTTCGATTCCCACTCAGGGCAAACATTTTGTGAATAAACAAATGTTTGTTCTGTGTCTGGGTGTTCTGTATATGTATTATTAGTATGTATTTACAAAAAAAAAAGTATTTATGTTTTCTATCAGTTATCTGACTTCCATCACACAAGCTCTGCTTAGTTTGGGGCCAGATGGCGCTGTGTATAGTCCTACGATATTTATTTATTTTAAACTGGAATTGAACTGGCTCTCCAGTGAGGCAGCCGGAACACACCGTTAGGTGCTTGGCGGCAGATTTTCAACTTGAGGGTGGTAACTAGCTAGCAGAGTACCTACTAGAAAATAACCTACCACCATACTATGCTTTCCTTCACCGGCATCTCAAGCCGGCATTGTTGGAGTTTGAACCCACGCCCTTCAGCGTGTGACCGACCGCACTAACCGAATGAGTGACACTGACATAAATATACCTTTCGGGGGACACAGGCAGACGGTTCCACAACTTCACAGTGCAAATGAAAAATGTGGAATTGACACGCTTTGTGCGTGCGTTTGGGGTATATCCATCGTGTACGGGTGACGTTTTTCTTTCTTATGCCATACGTGACAAGCAATCAGACCGGTTGGTTGATGAAAAGCCATCACTTGCCTATCAATATCTGTAACAGCATCCCGGGCCAATACAAATATATTGTTTATGCGTTTTTTCTCGTATTCTTTTAGTTATATAGTAAAAGCAAAAGTATTTTTATTATTATATTTTACTATTACTTACAATAAGTTATGTATCGAAATGTTTATTTATGAATCTGACATCTAACAAAATAGATAGTAATATAATTAAAGCGGCTTGAGGATGTAAGTATGGTTATAATTGTAATATTATAGCATGTAACGTAGATTACATAAATCGATAAAAACGTTGCGAAGAACAAGCAAAGCCTAAAAGTTAGAAATCCTTGAATTCCGAAACAAGTTTTGTTTTATTAATTAGTAATCATAAGAGATACCTCGCCCACGTGCGATTTATTGCCAAAATTAATTAGTAAACCAAAGTGGGCTAAAAAACAGCATGCAATTGAAGCTTTAAGTAAAAAATTAAGAATAAAATAGTTTTCTCAGGGCGACACAAACTCAACTTTTCGATTCACCGACTAAACTAAAGCGTAAACGTTTGTTTTTTTGTAAAAGGAATAAGCTGATTTTGACGCGCTTAAATTAAGTAGGGGAAAAGCGCCATTTAGTAAAGTTAAACATAATTAAAGCGCGTTAAAACAGACTGTTAAAATCAGCTTATTCCTTTGTAACGGTAATGGCTTAGTGAAAAGCTATCATTAAGAATTAAAAAGTAAAGACCATAAGACTATAAGACCTATATATTGTATAGTCTGAGTGGGCGAACCCTTAATTTAGAATTGAGGCAACGCCTTAACGCCAATAATATCTACTGATTCATAAAAATCGAATGCCATAGTAAAAATTGTTACTAAAATAGAAACCGATTTGGTCTCAGATCTGAATTCATTCAACGGTTTGGATACATCGCAGCTTTCCTGACAACACACAGCGGTCTCACCCGTTGGCAGACGCACCCTCCGAAAGAGCGCGATCATGACAAGTAAGACATTAGTTAAATAACCTAATAAGTAAACGAAAATGTAAGACTGAGTCTCGCGACACTGGACTTCCGTAGATAAATAGAAAACGGGGGAATAGTCGGGGCGAGCGACCCGCCCCGACTATTTATACTTTGCACGGGTGCAATGTATATTGATACTAATGGTGAATATGCATGCATGTATTATACTACATATAAACCTTCCTCCTGAATTGATGGAAACCGAAGAATTTAAAGGTTTGGTGATACTGTATAATTTTCAATTTCCCAGTGACAGATAGGTACATAATATAATGATACCTACTACTACTACTACTACTACTACTACTACTACTATAATGATACTAAAATGCGACTCTATATTTTGCACAATTCTAGTAATGTTAAAGAAGTTTACTTTGATATTTTTACAACAAAATTATTTTGATATTTTTTCAAAAATATAAAAATGTTCACTAAAGAAAAAGTCAACAAAAGAACAGTCACGCAAATTGGTTGGACGCTTCTTTGTTTCGAAGTTGTCTTCTAGTATAAAATTCGTTGCTATTTTCAGAACGGAATTTGGCAAACAATGGGCACGGGCGATCGACGAGGTGTGGTACAAGCGGGCAGTGGAACAGCATTACATCGACCCTCTCAGCTACGTGTACAGCGTAGAACTGAACACAAATAAGTTTCCTTTGGACGTCAGCAGAGCCATGGTCACGGCCTCACATGCGGTGTTCCATGGCGACGGCCATAAGAAGACGCCGGCAGCAGTTGTAGGGTTTCAGTTCAAACACGAGAGGCTTAGCGAGTGGTTCGACAATATTACGTCTTCCGTAAGTCTTTCAGTCTCTGGTATAACTTTTTTTTTCTGGTTGTTTGACCACATCTCACCTAATGTTAATAGATGGTATGACCAAAGATAGTAAACACACCTAGCTTGGAATGGGAACTGGTGACGGAACACGCCGTAAAGGCCGCCTTATTTTAGAATTTAGATCTATAGAACTAAATACGTGAATTTGTCCATTATTTTATTATTTACATATTTTTAATGATGTGAAGCAAAGATGCGCTTACATGTTGAGATGGCGATCAAACGCAAGGTCAACGTTTAGCATATTTTTTATTTATGTATATCATTTTGGTTTTTTTTTTTCTTTTTAATGTTGAAAAATGTAGATGACCAATAGCCTAGCAATTTAGTATTGTATTTTGTTTCAGTGTGAACACAACAAGGAATGTACGACATGTTTGTCTGTAGACTGGGAATGCTTTTTAGTTGATAACAACGGATGGGTAGTGGTGAGCAAAGACTCCAAGCACACGGGGCAGTTTTTCGGCAAGGTAAAGTTTCTTATATGAGAGAGCAGTTCATACAAAATGTTTGGGACTGATTTGAGTGAATTTTTGTTCAAAAGAAACAACTTTATGTGGAAGCAATGACACGATCGAGACGCTCTCCTGATGGTAAGAGATAACGCCTGTCCATGAACATTGCAGCGATACACAGAACTTTGAGCAACAAAATAAAGTCCAGGGCATTGCCGCTTTGGCGTTCATTACTTTGAGACTTTCGATGGTTAGTCTCAACAGCCCTGTAATTTCGCTAGCTGCAGTACCTACCCTTCAAACCGGTACATAGTAATGTTTACAGACTACTGCTTGGCGACAGGATATCTGGTACTGTCGTGGTACCTACCTAGACGACCTCCTGTTAAGGAAATCAACCACCAAGTAATAACAACTTTTGAAGAAAAAGCTACTGCGAAGTAACTCCTGATTTGATAAACAGTTTTATCAAATTAGAATCGCACTGAAGAAGTAGGAAGTTACGAAATCGTGGCTTATAATGATTGTTTCAGGTCCGACCAGACATAATGACAAAGCTGATCCAGGACGACGTCTACAAGGCTGTGCACGTAGTGGACTACCAGGCAGTTTGTTTCAGGGAGAAGAAAACAACCAATCTGGGATCTATGCTCTTAACGGTAATTTAAAAATATTGCACAATGAACAATTCTATTCTCTTCTTATATTCTTCTAGTGCCTAGCTGGGTAGCTACCACTGAAGTACCACCAGATGAAGTGAAATGTAATCTTTGAATAAATCTTGGTTATGAATTCGATATAGAGATTAACAGCTTGTAAACCGGATTAGCTAATTTTCATCGAAACAAAGAAAATTGTAAATAAGGCCAATTTTTTTTTAAGTTTTCGGAATAACATATTCATGCAACGTAGGTACTCACTCAGATCAATTCACGATATTACAGAATTAAATTGAATTAATGATGGATGACGATGACATTGACAAACACTAGACAGATAGTTTGGATGCAACGTGTATCCGAACGAAAACAATATTAGATAGAGAACCTTAGTAGAGAACTGTAGTGTGTTCAGATAACAAACAAGTAATCCCACTAATACCTATTATAAATGTGAAAGTTTGGATGGATGGATGGATGTTTGTTACTCTTTCACGCAAAAATTACTGAACGGATTTAGATGATATTTGGTATGGAGGTAGCTGAGCCCCTGGAGTAACACATAGGCTACTTTTTATTCTGAAAACATGTAGCAGGTAACACCGCGGGGCGCAGCTAGTATGTATCTACAATTATTCAATGAATCAGTTAATGGATGAATCAATATATTAAGAAACTCACGAAATATATCTGAAGTCAGGCGAATTCTGCCATCCTTCTTTGTCAGCTCCTACATGACAGAAACAATAGAAAGCTACTTATTTTACGAAGCATATTAATGATTGTTCAAATTATTTCAGCCTCTGGAAAACCTGCGCTTGGTAATGGCGTGGTTTCTCACGACATCGGTGTGGTTATACAACTCCATAACAACAGGTTTGGCACAAGCATCCAGCTATTCATTTGACGAAGGTAAGGAACAATATTTATATAGGAATGTGTGTTTAATTTCCCACGAGATACTGAATAAAAAATAATAGGAGCAAGTATAGCTGTTTGTGAATATACTTCGCGTTGTTGCTCTGTGTTGTCAGCATGCACTGTTCTGCATGACAACGAGCACAAAAAACTGATAACTATTTGAATATTCAAGGTATATATTTAGTTTAAATATTATTTATTATATTTAGTGTAGTAGTACATACAGCGCCGCTGTCGGGGACGATCACTCAGTCTCGACCAAGCGCTCGAAGAGTCAACACGTCCTGAGGAAGACTCGTGTAGAGGCGAAACACGTGTCGGCAAGAGGTTACTGCAGAGAGAGGAGGATTTTAAGACTTGTGGTTGCTTTAATTAGATTGTTAAATTATATCTTTAAAGTTTTTGTCAAATTAGTACTAGTTATTAAGTATTTTTGTAGCGATGATAGCTCAGTGGTTAGCGCGGTAGGTTCGCATGCCGAAGGGCGTGGGTTCAAACCCCAACAATGAGCTTGAGCTGCCGGTGAAGGAAAACATCGTGAGGAAACCATAGCATGGTGGTAGGGTACTTTCTAGTAGGTACTCGGCTGGCTAGCTACCACCCTCAAGTTGAAAATCTGCCGCCAAGCATCTAACGGTGTGTTCCGGCAGCCTCACTTGAGAGCCAGTTCCATTCCGGGCTAGGTGTGCTTTACCATCTTTGACCACACCTTCACTTAACATCAGGTGAGCTGTGGTCAAACACCTAGCCTGTCAACCATAAAAAAAAGATTAAGTTTTTAATTAAAAAGTTGTTATCAAATTAGTTAAATTTAAGTCCTCATCACTGTTGTAACTGGAACGACTGTTAAGCGGAAATAAACTAAACATATGCCTTGAATATTCAAAATGAACTTCCGCAAAGTAACGCCTGAATCAATCAATTATCTGATAACTATTTGATTAGTCTACCTTTTAAGCCTAGAGAGAATTAGCAAAAACATGTTACATGACTTTTAGAAGTTAGGATGATACACAAAAATTCACCTGCCTCTACGTGAAAACTTGTCAGATTTAGAACATAAGGTCAGTTACACGATTTTGAAGGACAATGCTTTGGGTGCACCGTTGATAGATACGCACCCTTTTGAACATTAACAAATCTTTTGTAATAAAAAAATTAACCAATGGAGTCAGTGTATGATTTTAGTATTCTAAAGTAGTAATGGCTCCATCTTATTTTCAGAGTATGTCTCCACTGGTGAGTTTATAGCTCGGGCAATCTAGAGATTTCGTAGATTTTCGATTTTAAACTTATTCAGATTCTTGCAGATATGCTTTTACTTTAATACGTTTCTAGATTTACTCTGCTTGATTTTTCAAATCAACTGTTGAGATACCCATTAGTAAATTTCGTCTATATTGCGAGGAAAAATCAAGCAGATCTTTAACATGAATCGTGACTGAATCTCACCATGTAGATTGACATAATTTATGCATGTCACTTGATCCCGGTACATTTGTTTTGTTTTTTACTGACATTTTATTTTATTTTTGAAACCGGTTTCAATGCAAACCCTTTATTAATTTTAAATCCCTAGAACCACATGCACACAAAATTCTCTGATATTTCGAAACTATTATTAGCATGGACTTCAGGTATGATTTTTCGGCTAATATATTTATAAATTTTCTATAATTTACTAAATATATTTCCGCCTTTACACATTATATTAGAAAATTGGTTTCGCCTTTTAAAACTCCATCTTATGTATTTCAAAGTTACGACCAAAATTTCGTTATCAGCTATGGATTTTTACGCATGCACATGTAAATTCTTTTGATTTTTTTCTCGATATCTAGAATCTTAGATAGAGATATGTATATTCTATCAGTTTATGTATTAACATGGGCAATTTAATTTCAGTTCCGTACCAGCTTTACGAAAACGATGAAGAAGCAGACGACCCTTATTCAATGTCGAAACCACCAAATACACGCATGGAACGAGACTTCGAGAAACTGGTGTTGATCAACCGAACTCGGCCTACGCCCTGCGACCGCGAGATGTTCCTCTACCAGCTAGAATACACCAATTTGGAACAAAAGTTAAACAAACAGATGAAAGGTTGCGAGAGACCGTTCCATGCTCAGGTAGTAAACTACACGAACATGCTTCTAGTAGTGGTCGATGCAACTTGTCCGAAAGAAAATGTCCCGCCGATGTCAGTGGAGGCTTTGGAAGTTAACTACAACCAGTCGCTGCCTTGTCTCAAGCATTTCCACCCGTTGTATAGGAGGCAGCCAACGTCTTGTATCAGGAATCACACAGAGGTTTGTGGGAACGTTCATAAATCATTACCTTAAGTATTGATACATGTAAAACAAAACGCAGGAACGCGTTGTATGCGAGCCGCTTCTAGCCGGTCTTTATTGAAGTTAATGGGGGAGGCCTATGTGCAGCAGTGAATGCCTAGTACCAAGAAAATGACTAATTTTTCTAAAGAAAAACTTTTTTCTTCTGTATAGTGCCCATAGTAGATACAAGTTGTTTACAGTGATGACTAGGTACAATGACCCACATTCGGCTTAGTATAACCCTGTATACAAATAAACTGTAGCGATGATAGTTCAGTGGTTAGCGCCGTTGGTTCGCATGCCTAAGGGCGTGGGTTCGAACTCCAACAACGAGCTTGAGCTGCCGATGAGGGAAAACATTGTGAGGAAACCATAGTATGGTGGTAGGGTACTTCCTTACTGTCTAGTACTCAGCTGGTTAGCTAGGTAGCTACCACCCTCAAGTTGAAAGTCTGCCGCCAAGCATCTAACGGTGTGTTCCGGCAGCCTCACTTGAGACCCAGTTCCATTCCAGGCTTGGTGTGCGAAGACCACACTGTCACTCAACATCAGGCGAGCTGTGGTCAAACACCTAGCCTGTCAACTATAAAAAAAAACTTTCGCATTTAAAATATTTTTCGTGATGTCGCCATGTTTAGCTACATTTTAGCATTTTGAGCTCATTCCGCGCCTTACCATTGTGATTATTTCCAGGAGAGCAACATTGACATGTGTGGCAGAGGCAGCTTGAAAAAATTGCAGCTATGGGTCTGGATCAGCATCGTTTTAGCTAATCAGTTGATTTAAGACTAACATTTTAAATTTGCTAATTGTTTATTTATTCTTTAAACCAAAAATGAACACAGATTGTAGTCAATTTATGTATTTATGTTTTTATAGGTGAATAACAATTTGAATTTGCATTTTTGAAATGCCCATAGATTAGTATATATATAGATAAATCTATTACATGTCATTTAACATATCCAAAATAACAAAAAAAAAATGTAACATGCTCCCATAGTGCCACAACTAGGAAGCATCCTATGAACTTTAGAGCAAATCATATCAGCAATTTCGGTTCTTAAAAAAAATCTTGTGATATTTATTTATTAATGTGTCATTATGAGTGTTCGGGAAACAGAATGATTTTAGGCATTTGAACGAGTCACAGGGAAGAAGGAAAGAAAGCATTGAAGTTCGAATGTTATAACATGTTAGTTAACAAAATTGACACCCTTTTAGAAACAAATTTAAACTGGACGAAATATTTCACACTACACTATTTAGCCTGAAACTAAGAAAATCTTGTATTATGGGAATCAGATTGCTGATGTAAATACATATTTTATTAATCCTAAATGGAAATCGAACTCATACCCTTCAGCTCTTGAAGCAGAACTACTACCAAATGGGCTAACAGAGTATGTAGTTCAATATTTTACAAAATCATTTTTGAATTTCAATGCTTTTCTACCGACATCGTCATGATTCTTTGGTCAAGAAGTGTGGCACCTAAATAGAAAACAGAATCAAATATGATTTTGTGAAATGCATGATAGATTTTGTTTCTATTTAGTCTGACGTATAGGTAGGTAGGTAGATCATAAAAGATTGAAAGCATCAACATCGATTCTGTTTTATCATAGGCTAAACTAATCAGCACTCATCTGGACCCTGTACATGGATTTTATTTATATTCTTTCCTCTCAGAATAAAAGGACTCTATTACTCCATGGATTAGGTACAGTGAAATCTTTCTCATGTTGTTTTGTGCATTTCACTTTCGTTTTGTGAGTTCCTAGAAGTAACAGAGTAGGACCTTAGGTCACTGGCATGATTGTTCCATTCTATTACAGTTAAAGATATGGAAAATGATAAATTTTTGATGAAATTAATTTTGAACTAAAGGATCAATTTTTAGAGGTAAATAGAACTAGCTGATCGAGTTAAGTTTTTACACACAATGATACATCAGAATCAATGCCAAAATTTTAAGTAAATAGCTTTTGTAATGAAAATCGCTTTTTACAAACTTTATTGTAAGGAATGTTAAGAATTACATAATAATTAATTTATAAGTTTACTCGGTGATATTCATATTTTAGCTAATTATTTACTAATATTTTTAAAGTAAGATAATGTTGCTAAATTATTATTGTTGATTTATCATTTTAAAGAAATAAGTTAGTGGTCAAACCTATGGTCCGTCCTCTTGGCTGACTTTAAAACCTTGACATGAATACTTTCAGTTATATTACTTAAATGTTTTATGTAAAGATTATATTTAATTATGTTATTGTTTTATCCTTTTTTTTGTGTTTTAGAACTTATGCATTGGAATCTCTTAGTAATTAATAACCGCAAATGGATGTGAAATATTTACATTAAAAAAATATGAAATGTGATTGTTTATTTGGTACAAAATAAATAATTTTATTGTAATTACACTTTGATTTTTATTTAACACCTTATGTAATTTATGACAAACAATTTACTTCAAATAATTAAGTGAGAAAAGAACATTATTTGCAGATAAATCAATTTCATAGAAAATACCTTGTTCTACAAACAAGTAGCCATCCAATAACATTGGTTTAAATATAACAATAATTTTATACAACTCCACTATTTTTACACTAGTTTCATATTTACAAAGATCTAATCTACTAAATTCAGCAATACAACTTACTTATTGACTCTCAACTGTTTGTTTCTTGATGAATTCATTAATATCCTCCATAAGTGTCTGATGTCGCTGTTGTCGAAGCAATGATTCTTGCATCTGTTCCAGCTGCTCTCCACCTTCCATAAAGCCTTTTAAATTATGAACAGAGCCACCTCCCTCACGGTGTTCTGTCACTCGATCTTGAGGATAGTTATAGGTCCTTATCTTTTCATTTCTATTGCTTGAGCCCACCTGGAGAAGTAATAAGTATATGCCAAATAATTCTAAGTGCAAGTGAAAAACCTAACTTACATTTCACTAGAAGTGTTTTGTATACAAACAACTCATGTAAAAGAAATTAAATGAGTATTTTTACTAATTTATAGACTTGATGATAACATGCAAAAACTTTATTTACTGTATAAATAAGGCTTTACATAGATTATAGATTAAAGTGTATATACCCTTGCATTTTAAAAATCAACATTTACACTTCTCATGCATTTTTAATAATATAATTGCATTTTCAAAAAGTTTTAGAATGTAGTTTGGCTGAGGTAAATAATGCATTTGCATTACCTACCTCATTTAATTATTCAGTTAAAAGTTATGTGCGTAACAAGTTATAAAGATTGCATGACATAAGTACCTGTGATTTCCTTACACTGTTGATTTTTGAGGTCTGTGCTTGGATTTTTTGCTCAAGTAGTAATGTCTTCAGTTTCTGGAATGCTACCTCTTTATTTTTGATCTGAGACCTGCCTTCCTGGCACTCTACCACAGTGCCTGTTGGGGTGTGAATTAGACGGACAGCACTGTCTGTAGTGTTTACATGCTGACCACCTGCACCACTAGCTCTCTTGGTTTCTATGATTACATCTCGGTCAGAAATATTTAGCTCAATATCTGTAGGCTGTGGCAAGACAGCTACTGACACTGTACTGGTGTGTATGCGAGCACCCTTCTCAGTTGCTGGTATTCTCTGCACACGGTGTACTCCTGCCTCCATTCTCATTAACTCAGGCACACCAAAACCCGATATAAGCAGTGAGGCCTTGCGGTAACCACCTATGTCAGATTTTTCAATGGATGCTATGTCAACATTCCAACCTTTGTAGCCACAGTGCGATTCATACATCTCGAATAGCTCTCTAGCAAATAGCATGGCTTCTTGACCTCCAGCACCGGTCGTAACTTCTAATAATACTCCACCATCAGTCAGCTGAGGCTCGAATAGTATAGAAAGTAGTTCACCGTCGATTTCCTTTAAGCGTGACAGATATATTTCGGCTTCTTCTTTGATCATTTTCTTTATTTCATTGTCATTTTCCTGTTTATTTAGATTTGTCAAAGATTCTATGCTATCGTATAGCGCGATCCTTTGCTCGAGTACACTCACGATCGGCTTTATCTCTTGAAGACGATTTATTTCGTCGTTGGTTCGTTTCTGGTTTGTATAGAGGTTATCGTGTTCCAGCATTAGGTGTTTGAGATATGTCTGGATGGCGGGATCAGAGAGATTTACGGCATTTTTAGAGTAACAACGGTGCATTATAGAAAAAGTTTTATCATAATTTAAGAGCGACCGAAAAACCTGCCATCTAGCGAATGCCATAGCTCACACTGTCTGTTTGGTTGCTACTAATTCGCTAAACCTACTAGATTCTCAGATGAAAAATTCAAAATGTATTTTTAAATAAAATGGTATGATTTCAAATATTGTTAATAGGAATAATAGGTTTATTTAATTTTGAGGTTATGTCAATATGTCATTCATGTCTTCATCTTCTATGTTTTAGGCGTTGCACTTCATGTATTCTGCCAGTGCTCAGTAGCATACATTTTCAAGTGTCTTAATATTTATCACATCTAGCCACTAACAGTTCTCATAAAATAATGATCGTATTACAAAAAACTTCAACACGGTTTTAAAAAAGACAAAAAGACATATTTCACCTATAAATATCATATAATTATAAAGTATAGGTACAGAATCCGTTAGTTTGTCCATAAAGCTATATTACTTACAGCTTCATGAGTTTCACCACATTATAACTCATTGTCACTCGTGCAGAGTAATAATTTCTAGCACTTCAAAAAACACCATTAATTTTAAGACAGATATGAACGTACTATGTCCAAAAATATACGAAAAAAAAATAGTGTGGTGTTGCTACTCCTCACTAGATGGCATAATCGGCATAGTACAGCTTTTAACACTATTAATGAAGGAAATGTGACAGCGCCTCTAGCGGGAGTTGAGGAATACTATTTTCTTGCTCAGGCAGTCTGGCTCTGTTTTTTTTTTTTTCTTTGGTTTTGGCGTCGCGTTTTAGCATTTGCCAGTGTCAAGTAATTATATATTTTCAAGTTTCAAAAGTTAAATAAGCGCCATCGTAGCTAGTTTTAGTCAAAGTCGTGTTTGTCAAGTCCAGTTCGTGTCAGTTAATTCCAGTCATGCTTTAGTAAAGTAGTGGCAAGTTTACTACAAAGCTTCGATGGAGTTTTGGAAGCAACACGAAAACTCATGTTTTACCACATTATATCATTTTCCCACACTCGCGCTTGTAATTCGGCACTTTATGAATAAAACACCACCATTTTTATGCATAAACACTCGACAAAACACTAGTTTTGGAAAAAAATACAACGGAGCGACACGACTCTTCCCGCGTTCCCGCCAAAACCCCAAAATTCTTATTCAAAGTTATTACTTTTTAATCGACTAAACATTTTCCACTGTTCTGACTCTTCGCGGGCTACCTATATCTGCCCGTCTAGCGCTCACTTCATGATATAAGGATATTCAGTCGCGAAAACGAGGCAGATGTTTTAACCTAGTTGTCGTGGGGTAAGACAATTTTGTCCTCACTGCATGTTTTAAAGATTTATAAACGTCAATATAAACTCATGAATACCTATTTATCATGGTACTAAAAATTCTGCTCGATTTCTGTGGCCCTAGCATATTAATTTGTTACCTTCCTATCTACCTAAAATAAATATCGTAGGACATTTCGCACAGCGCCAATTATCCCCAAACTAAAACAAAGTTTGTACCTAGTATGGGAACCAGATAGGTAGGTACATAACGGATAGAATAAGTACTTATAGGGGCGCTATCATACCTTCGTTTCCACACACTTTTCCAAGTGTGACGCCGTATTTGTTTCGCGCAAAGGCAAACTAATAATAATATACCTACTGGCTTACCTGAGCAAGAAACTTACATTTTTATTCGATAGGGGTCAAAAACAACAGAACACAAAGCATCCAGTAAAAAACCAGATCGAGGCATGTTGTTGCTAAAATCGTTGCTAATGTTATAGATGAGAATGCGTGTTTGTTTGTTTCTCTTTCACGCAGCAACTAGCGCAAGGGATTGACCATGAACATGAATGGATCAGATAGCTATTTCGGAAAAATGAATAAGTAGATAGGTATGAGTATTGGAGGACATTTTCGCACACCGCCATTTAACCTCAAACTAAGCAAGACTTGTATAGGTATCTACCTACATACTTACAATACATACCTATGTACATTTAAAACACCCAGACAGAACAAACACCAATGTTCGTCACTCAAATGTTTTTCCTGAGTGGGAATCGAACCCACGCACTTCATCTCTTGAAGCAGATCTACTAGCAAATAAACTAAGAGGGCAGTCTGGTGAGCAAAGTGTGTTCATGTGAGGTTTTGTGTTCCCTGAGATAGCTATCCCGGTCACAATCCCCAGAATATAGAAACATATTATGGGTTTTGTGGGATTATCGACGCGAGTGACACCACGTGATTCAGCTAGTAATAATAAAAAAAGTCCAAGAAGTCTGTTTCAAAATGTTACAACATTGCGGTGAGCCGGGCAGCGGCCGTAATACAAAACAAAGATTTCCCGCATCTTCCTTAGGACCTGCGTATTTACCGAGTTGTAAATAAAATATATAGGTAGGTACTTGCTATACCTATACCTACTTAAAGAAAAGCAGGTACGTACCGTATAAACACTAATCATAAATATACCTATCATTCTCAACTCACTTCATTTTAAAGATAAATTATTTTTTTCAATGGTTAAAATTAAAAATTTAAATTACATGTTTTTACATAAAGATAATTAAGTAAGCGTAAATAGAAAAAAAACGATGTAATTATGTCTTGTGAAATTAGCTCACATTAATTTTGTTTCAAAAACTTACTTTTTATTTCATATCACATTTATTTATTCACTTCTAATCTACCTAGACTCTATTTAATTAATTGAAATAGTGGGCAATATCCATATAGATAGTATGTACTTACCTAACCTACAAACCTCGAGTTCAATCCAGTCATTGCGCCTGAGGCGATATCTAATAGGTGGGGGTACCTAGGTATTATATACCAACCATTTCTGATTATAGCATACCGTATGTACCTACTTAATATCATTTTCAGAGTTTCATGCGCACCGAAAGGCATCACAAAATGCTGGGCACAAATCGAGTCAATGAACGCCAACAAATGTAAGTACACTAAGTAAATACTGTTTTATAGACTGGAGTGCAAATAAAGCACGCGGTTCTACTTGAACAACCATTTTTTTGTTCACGCGCCCTATTTAGAACTTATGATAGCAAGCAAGTACACTTGCTATGAAAAGTGACAGCACCACATTCGTTTGTTTTCGGTGGGCTATAAACTATACTTATTCAGCAAAAGTGAAATAAAAGAGCACCAATGGTTCCTATTAGATATATCTATCATATTTAATTCAATTAAGTAAAAAAAAACCTTAATTTAGTATACAAGGTTTTGACGTGAACATGCCTTTTAATTTGCTTCCATAGTGAAAACTGATGATAACAAAGTTGGGGGAAACAGTTTTAGACAAGAACTTGACTGACTTGTTTCAGTCAAGTTTTTACAAAATTGGACTATGTACCTAGGAGTTTCTGAGAAAAATGGCAACATGTATTTGCAAAAACAAACATCCTCTCACCCCAAACGCATATACCGTCTCCGTTCCGTCGTGGGTAGGTAATAAAATGGCGTAGATCTGTTCTCATTGTGAGAAGGATAAGGCTTCACACATCTTCTTGAACTTTTTTGTCATGTATCACCTAGGTATATCCAAATTTGAATTACACTACTCGATAGCTAAATGAGCATAGAATTTGTTGCGTTGTATAAGGACTGCAAAATTCTTAGTGTTCAAAGATGTACCTACCTACACGTATACATGGCCGTATCCACGACACAAGCCACATCCCATGACATTTTTTTATAAAGCCTACGTCGTGCTTTCTCTGAAAATATAACAAAACTGTGAAAAAAAACCTATCTACTTTTTGAACCATTTAAAAATAATTCTAATGATTACAGCAAACCCACTATACTATGGAAACCCGCTATACTATGTTTCTAGAGTAAAAAAAAACTTTTTTTTTTAAATTATGTGTCAATTCAGAATATATAACATACATACCTATTGGAATATCACTAAGATTTTGTACATGTATAATACTTGCAGTTATGGTTATTTTTCTCAAATGAAAAGCTATGCGTTAACCTGGATCGTATACTATCCCCAATTCAAATTTCACTTTGATCAGCAAAATAAAAAAATTAATCTAATTAATCAATAAATTAATATAATTAATTTTTGTCTCTTTTATTTTTTTAATTATTTTTATTTATTAATTAATTTTCTCTTTTATTTTTTAATTTATTTTTAATCGTGATGTAGTAATTAAAAAATCACACACAACATGTTAATTCATTCACGAGCTTTCACATTTGCGCGAGTATAATATTAGTTTATGTAATTAATTAGTAAAAAGTGTGGCGTAATTGAGGGCAAAAAAAAGGGGGGTTCCTATGTGAGTAGGGTTGCTTGGTCGCCAAACATAATAGCCGGACAGACCTGCCAGTTTGGCCGGACATTTGGATAAAAAGGCCGGACACCCTACATTATTGAGGATTTTATTTACCTACGACAAAAACGCTCGGCCACGCTCGGCGCTCGCTCGTTTGCGAAATGTAAGCTAACAAAAGCCGGACACCGTTTATTTTGACCGGACACGCAATCAAAAAGCCTAACTATGCCCGGCTATATCCGGACGCCTGGCAACGCTATATGTGAGATATGATACTTGAAATTATTCACTACTTTCACTTAAACTAAGTGAAATGATTATAAAATTCGATGTTAGGAAAATCTAGCTCGTGTACCTACTTAGTAGTTCTGTGAACAGGTTTATTTCCACGGAACTCACATTTTCCTGCGAATTTCATGTGAGACAATACACGGTTTCCTATCGAGTGGTGACCAAATGACACGGTAAGAAGGCCAGCGGCGTGCGTGGTTTGCATAAAAAAGGCATTGAATTAAATTGATAGCACACAGCGATAATGGAAGTTAATGAGCCTTAATCACTGGTGGCGGAGACAGCGATTAAACTAACACTCGTTCATCACGTTAATGAGTAAACACAAGAGCATTTGCGCATACACTGTCTTTATTATGCAAGAGAAATAAAATTTAAAAAAACTCAGCTAAAGATTCCCGTACATTTTATATAATATACTTACTGCATATTTCCATACAAACTAAAGGTTAACATTTTTTTGCCCGAAATCGTTAAGTCAGAAAATCAAGTTTTGTAGCGATGATAGCTCAGTGGTTACCGCGATTGGATTACGCGTCGGAGGTCGTGGGTTTTAATCGTGGGAAACCATAGAAAGGTGGGTAGGGTACTCTCTAGTACCTACCTACACGACTATCTAGCTACCACTCAAGTTGAAAATCTGACGTCAAGCACTTAGCTGTGGGTTTCGGCGGTCTCTTTTATGAGTACGTTAGAGAGTTCCAGGTTAGGTACCTACGTGTTAACGTTATCTACGACTTAACATCAGCTTAGTTGTAGTCAAACACCTTAAACAAGTCAATAAGTATATAAAAAGGGAGTTTTCGTTTGCGAGAGATATCGTCGAACATTTTTTTTTTAATTTTTTTTTTACATGGAAACCAAACAGCTGCTAATTTAGAAAATAAATAAGATATAAGTGATAAACAAAACCATAAACTAAAATCACGAATAAAAAAATTGGTTTTGTTTGTTTCTAAATCTTATAAATTTAAGCTCAGTTTTAAATTTTTGCAGATATATATTATTATATAGACGGTTTGTAAAGGCCATTTATTGTATAACAGTCGCTGTCTTACCAATGAGAGATGCAAATTTTCTCGATCTTTCCTTTCAACGATTGAAGCTAGCGGGTTAGTTATGTGCAACTTAGATACGGTAGAAGTGCGTGATGCGGGACTTGAACCCAGATTGACTTTCAGCCGGTCTCCCATATCCTATCCATTTGTTACGTTTTCTTGAGAAAACGGATATATATACCAAATTATTAGTATCTATCTTCCATACTAATATTTTAAAGAGGAAAGAATTGTATTTTTGGACTTCTTTTGGATTTTTGTATGTTTGTAACGAATAAACTCTAAAACTACTGGATCGATTTCAAAAATTGTTTCACCATTAGAATGCTACATACTTCTTGAGTAACATTGGCTATTTTTATTACTAGAATTTAATAATAAATGTCCACCCGTGCGAAGCCGGGACAAGCCGCTAGTTATAAATATAATGTGATTATTTCTGTTTGTCATACCTACGTTTTGATAACGAAATTGACGGGCGTGTTGGTAATGTTTTCTTTTTACATTTGATTAAAAACTGTTTCTACGTGTGGGTAAATTTACTTTATGACTACAATAAAAAGATAAGCCTACACAACATACATAACGCCGACATTAAACGTTCTAAGATGCGTGTGAAAATGATATAAGACTGTTACAAAAATGTTAATTTAAATTAACTAATTATGCTCTATAGTATGAATTGTAATTACATAAAGCTATAAAAATTCTCATAATATTTCTTCCATGCTAATAAAGAATTTTATGCAGTACCTATACCATTTCCTGTATTGTGTCAATAATTACATTATTTTAGGGTTCTGTCGTAAAATTTTGTCAGATTAGAAGTTACTAATTTTCTTAATATTATTATTTTCTTTTTCTTATTATTTTTCTTTTTCTTATTTCCTTATTATTACATCGTTAATTCTATCTACTAATACCAATTATCTTAGTCTGCTGGATTAATACTCTACGCTATTTGCCTATTTTGGGCTAATCACTCTTTGCCTTTTTTTAATATATAAATTTAAAGTTTGAAAAAAAAACGACTTCTTGACCAACTAAACGCACTGCTCCAATGAAACAGCGAGGTTTCGGAGTAAACGAAAATATCATCGATACATACAATTAAATCGCTCGATTGATTTCGATAAAATTTGTATGGGACAACATACTCTGAAGTATGGTAGATTTCAAGCAAAAAAAGAATCACCAACATCGATTCATAATTGGCGGAATGATCGCGTACATACATACAAAAAAAACATACAGTTGAATTGAGAATCTCCTCCTTTCTTGAGTCGGTTAAAAAGAAGTTCCAACTCTTAATTCATTAGCGTGTCTTAAATCTTTTAAGTTACGCTACATGTAGCTGTACCTATGTATCTACTTACATATACCTACAAGAACGAGTACAAGTAGTATCTACGTTGCTGAAAGAAAATAAAATATCTAGCATTATACAGACTAAGGCTCCTCAATATAAGTTAGATAATATTATTTTCTCTTGTTCAACACTCCACAAATCCACTTCTACCATACAAACTACATACTTACCTATACGAACATCAACGAACAAAAAATCCACCTCCACAAAACATTCGAGAATTCAACTCGCACACATGTGATAAATTCCACCTAAAGTAAGTATCGTAATCGAGCAAATTGCCTCCTTGAGGGTTCCGGAGCATTTGCTTCGGAATAGAGTTCCGCTGTAAATATTGGCTCACCAAACCTTTGAGAAGAATTGTAAAAAAAATTATAGGACGTGATGTGCATGTAGTGTGTGTGTAGAATAAAAAAAAACTTAATTATTTATTTAACTGATTTAAAAGTATACCTTAAACATAAAATGACGCTAAGGTGGTTCGATTTCCATACAAACAATTTTTTGCCATTTATGGACAAATGGAGCATAATTTTACAGTGAAATCACAGCTACTGGCATTAATTTTGGCCTTTATTTGCGGTAAATCATAATTGCTTGAATGAAACGTAAAAGCAGATTAGCTCAATCTACTGTTTTATTAAAAAATCATAAATTCATAAATCATTCATCAATTTGATTTTATGCTAATAATCTACTGTTTTATTCAAGCAATTGTGATTTACCGCAAATAATCGCCAAAATTAATGCCAGTAGCTGTGATTTCACTGTAAAATTATGCTACATTTGCCCATAAATGGCAAAAAAATATTTGTATGGAAATAGAACCACCTTAAGCAATTGTGTGGTGTGGTGAGGTTCCTCCACAGCTTTTGACCGCTAAGTAGAGTCTTTAGAAGAAAGGCGTGAAGAGAAGAAGGTTTTTAATCTTCTGGATATTCATGATAAAGCTAAAATACTTAAATTAGTCCCTAAGAATAGGTTCACGTTTGACCATACTCTGCCTGGTGTTAAGCAGTATGTACTTAGTGCTGTCTAAGATGTAGCACGCTTTACTAAAAGGAACCTATTTACCTACTCTAAACTCTAGATAGAACACATACTCCGACAGAGAGCATATACCTATATAGCATAGTTTGGTTTTTATATATGGCATAGTTTGGCATGGACTTTGGCTGTTCATTTGTGAAGTCCTCGTTGAGAGGTACCATTTGTTTAAGCGGTGGTAAGTAATTCCACTCTGTAACGAGATTGTTACGAGCAGGGCGGGATCACCTCCCGCCCTGGAACGATCGACATTAGTCGTGGCCCATTTCCGACGGGAGTGCTCCGTTTGCCCAGCACTCTTTGCGGAAAAACCAACTTAGCTACTTAGGTGATCGAATGACGGAACTAAGTATTCCAACTGAATCTAACAGTTCTATAAGTAAAACGCAATCGTGGCTCCTCCATTCAAATCTACTAACATTGGTAGCCCCTTAAATAAATACGCTACGTTTCTTAACCTCTAACACAGCTTCACACTTTGCTTGCAAGTCGTAATGGTGATCGCATAAATCTGTCAGATTTATGTGTTTTACTTAGTGCAAATATTTCTTTGGGTTTTTATTTCAGTGGAAATCGTATATATAGGGAATTAGGTAATTTTAGGACCAAGCGGCGGTGCGCGGCGGCAGTGTGTTAGCAAGTGCCGACTCTTAAGGCTCTATATTCTAAAATTTTGAACATGTTTGTAGATACCTATTTTTATAAGGACTGAGTCAAATAATTAATTAAAAAATGTTAGCAAACAATCGGATGGCGATAAAACATTTTCTAGTAGTACTCGGCTGGCGTTTTAGGTACTAGGTACTTATTTCATACCTCAAATAGAAAAATTGTCTTTACGTTTCTAAAGGTTGTATCGGCCATTGAACACTCTTTTCTCTGTTGAATGGATTCGACAGCTCCGTACGAAAGGTAGATAGATCTACCATTTTCAACCGCACCATCTGACTCATCAGACATCTGGTGAGCTGTGGTTAACGCTCAGTCTATCTATTATAAGAAAACGAAACACTTAAACCGTGACTCGATCCTGACGCTCTATAGCATATCAATTTACGTATTTCACGCACCTACTACGTAAATTTATGGAACAAGTAGGTACTATAAATTTACAATTAGAAAAACCGTCTCAATGCCCCTAAGCTCGAACACGGAAAGTTTTTACGTATTATGGTTTAAAAATCAAACTTCTCAACTGAATTTTCATGTAATTTCTATGGGATATAATTGATTTACAATTTATTTTAAAGGCTATACGCCTTTAAAATAAAAATAAATAAATTATGCGTCCCTATAAAATTTGAGGGTTGCCCACGATTTTTCTGGTCATCAGATCTAATAGTACCTACGGAAAAACAGTCCTAGCATTAGGCTATTTTTATATTTCAATATTTATCTTATGTTGTCGACTTCTAATACCAATAACAAAGTTTACATTAGCACGTCCAGGTTCACGTCAGGTCAACACGATAGGAAACAATCCTTGTGTTTGCATTTCCGTCCTAATGGGCCATTAGTTCACACGCGCACGCGAACGGCCGGCACTTGAGATTTATGCAAGCAGTACATATACCTACACAGCTAACGTAATTAACTTGGAAATTATGTGGTTCACTTATGATAAACAAACGCCATTTAATTAATGTACAATCCTTCTTCTTCTTTGTTTTAGCCTTACACTTTGTGCATTTGTCAAGAATTTCTACCTATAACTTTTTTACCGTATGAAGTTAGATAAGAGCAGTCAAAGTCACACAAAGTAAGTTTAGTCTAGTCCAGTCATACCATAACAATGTATTGTTGACTTTACTACAAGCTTCGATGAAGCTTTGGTAGCAGCACGAAATGTCATGTCTCATCACATAGGTAGATACTTACCACTTTCTCACACTCACCTTACTTATATACCTACCTACTCGAAAAAACAAAGTTTTGGAAAATAATACATACACGACATAATTATTTATTTATTTAGAAATTAATTATTCCGTGTAGCGTATCCTGCCAATACTCAATTATTATCGGCATTATAACATCAAGAAACGTTTACCACAGATATAATGAAGTAGGTACCTATGGAATATGGAATACCTACGTAGAAAATAGTTGAAGACCTTTCTTCTTTCAATTTCGTTTAGCACAGTCATGAGGAATTCTATAAATATTATTCTGCAGTAAGCAAGCAAGCAGTAGTTTGTAAACATTACTGTGTTCCGGTCTGAAGGGTATTGCAGCTAGTGAAGTTTTGTGTGACCAAGGAGTAGGTATATAATTAGGTACACAATATTTGTCTGTGGTCTGTACTACTTTTTTCTAATCTGTGACCCATATTTGTGCAGGCACGTTTAATCGCAATGTGCAATCATTTGATATTTATTTATACGTAGATATAGGTATCTACTAGAAATATCTGAAAATATCTTCAATGCTAAAAAAGGACAGTGCCTCCTTAAAGTTTGTGAAAAATTAACAAATATTGTTCTACTAGTATGCACTACAACGATTGAAAACTTTTTACTCTGTTCATATTTTTTGTCGCATCATCAGCGCCTTTTCTTAAAGCACCATGACAAATATCTTCTACAGGGCATTATCAAAAACGTTTCCGTTAAATTAAATTAAAATCCGTTTACAATGTTATGCGACACCAAATCACAATCAATTTGCCACGTAGCCATTCTTGTACCCTTTTAGTATCACCCCTAGTTAGGGAGCTTTTACACGCCAGGACTATTACTTATTCTGTGCTTGTACAATATGCTTAGTCCTTGTCACTACGACTTTCGCGACTTTGTAATCGGGGGGGACGAACACGTTTGTCATCCTACCCTGGTTCTCTCAGCTTGACAAACCAAAATTAACTTTGTGGTAATTAACATAAGGCTGAATGTTGTTCGAGATAAAATTTGCAAGCATCATAAATTTAATAGCGTTTTAATACAGCTATAACATAACAATAATAGGGTAAATGTTTTGGTAAGCCATAAATAAATGGGATTACGTCCCGCTGAGAGAGGACAAATTCGGGAATGCTCTTTTATTATTGTTGTGGCTAATGGAATAGTATTTTCGAATAAATTGGCTTTTAATTTATGATGTAACACCATTATACGACTAAGCTAAATATTCGAAAAGGGATGAAAATAAAGCTGCTGAAGTTTTGTCACGTTATTTTTTTAATAAGAACAATTTTCAACTTTATTGCATTGGTTTCCCTGTGTTTTATCTACTTGCTCATAGATGGCGCTATTGACATTAAAACATGAACGTCTTATTCGCCCCGGCAATACGTAACAAGTTCGTGTACTGTGCCAACTCTATATACAAAAGCGACGTTACATTTCGCTCTTTTAAAATAAAAGTGCCAGAAAATATTTTTCTCAACGAAGTAACAAAATGGGAAACGATACATAATATTCTACAATCCACAGTAGGTACAATACGGCAAATGCTAAAACGCGACGCCAAAACCAAAGAAAAAAAACATTACAATACCTATTTTAAATGTTTTGGCGGGAATGCGGATACATAAGGTAACATTTATTTAGACTTAGTTAAAGCAATAATACAAAAAGTTGTAGATATTATACAATTCTGGTGGTAACAATATTGTATAACGTAGGTACCTACATAACGATACTTACATCGAGCCCTAAACTAAGCGAAGTCTGTAGGTATCTTGGTGACCCGAGAACCCTTGAACACTTGGTGAAAATCATGTTTATCGAGTCTTTATGTTTAAAAATAGGTATTTAAATAATAAGTATAACTATGCACTACGTACTTTGTTGATCTATTTACAGATTTTTCTATACTTGGATACCGAAAACATGTTATGGTGAGATCGTCGATCGTCGCCAAGCGTGCTATCACGAAGCGTAGTAAGGTAAGTACAAACCAACAACAAACATACCTGCAATTTAAAATTGGGTAAAACCAGTATTTTATTATCAAAAAAAAAAAGAATGATTTGTCGTATGTAGGTATCCTTCAAAAATACCTAAAAAGCAATTATGGTCCGTACAGACTCGCTGGTAACTAATCAAACAATGTTTATACCTCATCCATCATGTCCAAGACGTGAACGTTGTATGAAACTCATTAGATGGTCGAAGTCGGGTGAACTGCTCCAAACTGCTGCAATTTGTGCCTTTGAAATTAATCATTCTTTATTATGTAGAATACAGGGTAATATTTAATTAAACGGGCACCGTAGGTTGCTTCAGGGTATCATAATAACGGGTTTGCCCTTAGACTTGACAAAAATCAACATCCTATTTTTCCGAAAAAAAAACAATCTTGCTTATTAATTTACTAGCGGACGCCTCGCGGTTTCACCCGCGTAGTTCCCGTTCCCGTGGGAATACAGGGACAAAAAGTATTCTATGTCACCCGGAGATAGTGTAGCTTCCCAACGGTTAAAGAATTTTTGAAATCAGTCCAGTAGTTTTTGAGTTTATTCATTACTAGCGACCCGCCCCGGCTTCGCACGGGTGCACGGGGTTTTGTGGGATATCGATAAGAGATAGACATATACCATCGCGGACTTTTCTGTAGACCTTTTCAAGGTGTACAATACTTAGTACATTATTTTTATAAATCCTGTAAGGTTAAGCCTGCGTACGCAATGTAAGCGGCAAGAAATGTAAGAATTTACGACACCACATTAGAAACCCTGAAAATAACAGTATTTCTCCATTATTTAATAGATGTTATTATATATAAAAACCTTCCTCTTGAATCACTCTACCTATTACAAAAAACCGCATCAAAATCCGTTGCGTAATTTTAAAGATTTAAGCATACAGACAAACAAACAGACAAAAATAGCGACTTTGTTTTATACTATGTAGTGATGTTTGTTACTTGGATTAGAATCGCGAGTTCCGTTTAACCATGTCTTTGATATTCGTATCCGAGGTCTACGTTCTGTTATACCCGGGCTTTTGTAGCCTTTAGTGCAGCTGCAGCTTTGCCTACGGTATGGTTCACAACAAGTAGCTTGGAGCTTGGGCCAGTCTGTTCCCATCACTAGACCAGAATGGTTGTCAAAGGGTTCACAAGAATTGTGTCACTTAAATTAAGGTTATTAAATCCTAAAACAGTTATGTTTTAAAATGACACTTCCAACTAATATTTCCATTATAGGTATTATAACGGTACGGTAAATGGTCCAAGGGGAGGGGTATGGGAGAGATATCTTCCCTTTTATATGACTTAGGCTTTACCCATTTTACCGGGATAATAAGTTGTCTATATACCTAGAAGTAATTAATTAAAAGTTTGTAGGGATGTTTTCCGCAGTAGGATAGAGTAAATTCATGAAAACGAAATTATTTTTTAAATCTACATTTGTATGTCTTTAAAACTAGAGTAGGTACCTACTTACACAGGTTTCTTCTAGGTAGGCGAGCTCCATCTTAGATCACACTGTGAAGGTAGAAAAAAAGTATTTTATATAAATTTATTATTTAATACCACAAAACTTTTTTTCAAAAAAAAACATTTTTCTTATATTTAGGCCATTTGCATATTCACGCGTAATAGGTAGTGTTACTTATATCTACATGTAGGTATTGCTGGATTCGGTTACACGTCAGTCTTGAATAGTTGCACACAGTTGTTAACGATATCGCCCGATTTTGTTGATTCTTTATAGATCGACTCGAAATCGATGGCGTTGTACCTTACCTACGTAAAATTTGTATACTTAAACATAAATATAAGTTAAATAAAACCGTTTTAAAAAAACATTAAAAAGCTTTCCGTAAAACAAGGGAATCTCGATGACTTTTAACACTATCGTGATGTGAACCGTTGAACTAGAACCATCTCACATACTTTGCCTTCAAGTTTATAGCCCTCCCTATAACCAGATACTCGTACTTAACTATATTGATAGTAATTTCACGCGTGGATGTGTGATTTTTCACGTTTTCTCCCGAGATGTTAACGTGACCCGGAGCGGGCTCCATTTATGATCGGCACCGAAATGGTCGACAAATGGCGGCCAAATGAGAGGCTTCATACGCCGAAGACGGCCAAGAGTGCTCACTTTTTTGAAGAATAATATTGAGTGCATAGCTGTGTTTGACATGCATTGCTTTTTTTGACTGTAGAGCTGTGACTTTAGATGCTTAAAGACATCAATGGTTATTGCTGACACAGATGCGGTCGCATTAAGTTGTGTTAGCGTGGGCCTCAGGCACATTTGATTATACGTTGAGAGAGGGCTAATCGCAGTCGACGGGCGCGCACCTCGAGATCAAACACAAGGCGAGCCGCCAGATATTTTTGTTTCTATTAAACAACACCCGACGTAATAATGTTTAACAATCGTGCAGCGATAATTTGAACAGAGAATAGCGTGGAGTAGTAGTGCAACAATTTTTTATTTAATACTGATTATTTATTTGTACTTATGTATGCAGAGTGATGGTAGGTGAACTAAAAGGTTGACGGATTGGTTGCCACGAACCGGGAAGCGAAGAGTCTGAAGCTCATTGGGTCGAAGACATCATAACAAATCGCGGGTCGAACCTGGACAGCACTGAACCGGGATGAGTAGTGTACAAGAAAAGATGCCTATGCCCAGCAGTGGACGATTTATTTATCTACGGGCAAAAATTGTCATGAATAGATACGTTAATCGACTTGTTTTTATGACTTTTCGTGTAGCAATATTTTAAATGTAAGTTATTATAACGAATACAATGACATACTGACATACATAATGACATCTGACAGCCCTGTTGGTTCATTGGTAGCATGTCTGCTTCGAGAGCTGAAGGGCGTGGGTTCGATTCCCACTCAGGACTAACATTTGTGTGACTAACATCGATGTTTGTTCTGTGTCTGGGTGTACTGTATGTATTATAAGTATGTGTTTACAAAAAAAAAAGAAAAAAGTATTTAAGTATTCTATCAGTTATCTGACTTCCATAGCACAAGCTCTGCTTAGTTTGGGGTCAGATGGCACTGTATGTATAGTCCTACGATATTTATTTATTTTATTTTTATTTATACTTTTTGCAAATATTACGACTTTTTTGATTTTGCCAAGCAAACATTTAAAATTTGTAGGTTCATTGAGACATTTTCCCTCGTTACAAAAATATTCCCGATTTGCTCATGGTGATAAACATATCTAGAGTGACATGTCCGAAAACAAATTAATTTTTTTCGTTTTACTTATGCGTATTAATTTTATCAGATACTCCGACTTTAGTCACAGTAGTGATGGTGGTGTAGTGCTCAACTTAAATCTTTCTTCTAAATTTATCAGGTCTATGTAGTGTGGTTCCATGGTTGACAAGTCAGCTTACATAAACTTTCACGTTTAAAAAAATCATAATATATTTATACTATACTTATATATATTATTTTTAAATAGTCAGCTCCATACCTTTCGCTGTCCTCTTTGAACAGATAAGTGGCGATCTCGGCGGATCTGGGATTGTTATTAAATATTTGTGTAGTGCCGCAATTAGCTGCAGCTCACCAGCTAATCCATCTGATCTCTCGGTGCTCTGCCTGCGTAATTTGTACTAATAACCACAACTTACAGCTTTAACGAGACCGAGTCTAGCGCTCATCACGCTATCTCGATAGCGGGAATCACGCTGACGTTGTGTTGGGCATTTGTGCTGAAAAAATGGTTACGTTGAAGTTATTAGTGTTGGCGAAATCATGGCAACGGACCTTTTATTTTTTTATTCATTCATTCATCACAATAACAAACTAATGTAATATTCATCATTTCCCAAAAGAATCCTCTAAGGGCCCCCTCGGACACTAATCACCAAGCAAGCTGAACTTACTATAAGATCCTATATGCTATATGTTATTGCTTCCTTTAAGATATACAATTATACGTCTTTTTATGTAAAACTAATGAGACGAACGAAACGCTATATTGATAATAAGAGATAACGCCTGTCCATGATCATTGCAGCGATACAAAGAACTTTCAGTAACAAAACAAAGTTCAGGGCATCGCTGCTTTGGCGCTCGTTACTTTGAGACATTAAATGGTTTATCTTATCAACCCTGTAATTTCTTTAGCTGCAGTACCATTCATTCAAGTCGGAACACAGTGATGTTTACACGCAACTACATGGCGGCAGAATATGTGGTAGGTACTGCGGTGGTACCTACTAGAAAAACTCCTGCTAAGAAGATCTACCACCAAGTAAAGATATAAATGTCACAGGTTGCACCACAACTATCATGGCAAATTAGTTAAAAGTAACTCGGGAATTCACCTCAGTTATCAACAACAACAAAAATAATTATTTTTGTTGTTTGTATCTACATCTACCTAGTGTTGCCAACTTTACTTATTGAAAAGTTATATTAGTTAGTAGTTTAAAAGTAATTGATAAAATCGAACCAGTTTAGATAGGGCCCTCATTTTTTTGCACCAGGGACTTTGAATACCTTGCTACGGCACTGGTCGCAACGTTGCTTTAGCGCCCGATCCATATATCTCTCGCAAACCGAAGCATTGTGTTACATAAATAAAAACGCTAAACGCTAGCCGTATTGTCTATTAAGAATTACTTTTCTTGCGGCGGCGCGCGCACAATGGACCGGCGAGGTACAAAGCGAGAGATGCTTATCGAATACTGGATACATTAATACGCAACGGGCACGCCCCGCTCACGAAATACTAGATCCGTTTGTGTTTTGATACGAGTTTGTGTCGGCACAAGCGTTGTGCTCTTTATTTTCACGCCGCGTTAATGCATCGTTAGGTTTCCGCCGCGGATGAGATCGAATTAACATTTTAAATGGTAAGTAACAATGGCTAATGTCGATGTCTTTTGTAAGAGTGCAAAATAGTCGTTGTTTTTTGTTTGATTTGCGTCTATGTGCACGCGTTTGTTTTATCTGAAACTAGACTAATCTTATCCTATTATAAAAGTATACGTAGATACTTATTATAAATGTGAAAGTATATTATAGGTATTTGTTTATTTGTTAATTTTTCGCGACAAAAGTACCTACTAAATGTATAAGTAAAAACTATGATTCTGGAGAACGGACATAGCTACTTTTTTTCTTTAAAGCTAGCTTTGGACGTAACTTCTGATGAGGTTGTTATTGTAAGGGCCACACGGACGCAGAACTCCTATTGCGTATTCTGTGACAGAGAGCGCGGGACTCGTGTCGCGGGAAGAACACCTAGGTACTTAAAGCATAATTATATTACTAATCACTTTGAGTCAATATTACTAGACGGAACAGATACTAGCTGATTCCTATCAAAGTCTTATATAAAAAACATGAGCAAGTTTATCTACCCAAATTTCATATAAATTATACCTACATAACATCTATCTACTCTGTTGCAAGTATGTAATTTGATTTCAAATGCAATTCATAATGTAGCTAGCGAAGTTACAGGGCTATTGAGGCCAGTCATCGAATGCATCGAACTAATACTTACCCAAGCACCGAAACGGCGATTGTTTCCGACATAAATTTGTTGATCTTTGATTTAAATTTAAAACCTATTTTAGCATGTTTCGAACACTCACAAGAGAATCAAAGCTTCCCGCTATCTATGAAATTTGGCAAAAAGCTACAATAATAAAGAATACATTATATTTGATACAAAGGTGATACGACAAATATGTAGTACACATAAAGGAAAATAATCGAAAACTGTATGTATACTTATTTTTAATTCAATCACAAAAAAATATGATTTTTATATTACTACTTTTTATTTTATTTTTTATTTATCACCTCTACCCTCGGTGGGCGAGTCTGACTCGCACATCAAAGTTGAAACCTGCCGCCAAGCACCTAACGGTGTGTTCCGGCCGCCTCGCTTGAGAGCCAGTTTAATTCCAGGCTAAGTGTGTTTACCATTTTCGACCACACCGTCACTTAACATCAGGTGAACTGTGGTCAAACACCTAGACTGTCAAGAAATTTGTAAGAAGCAAGTATCTAACACGGCAATGCCGTTAAATTACAGTGGTGGAAAATTTGTCCAGGCAAATTATCTACGTAAATAATACAAGCGGTCTGCAATTTAGTTCCAACTTGGGTATAATCTTCTTTCGTTTATTTTGGAACGGTTGTAAAACAATGGGCAGTAAATATTGATGGATGTTAAAATGTTTTGTCATATTATATTTGTTCAACTAATGCACAACAAAATAGACGCGCATTATAATAAATATGACAAAATATGTGTCGTTACTTCACTCATGAGGCTTAAACCAACAGGTAAATGCAGCATATTATGTCTAATAAACATTGCAGATTTATTACACTTTACTTATTATTATTATACTTATGATAAAACAAAACATGACACAAACTTATCATAATTTTTCTTCTTTAATTTTGGCGTCGCATTTTCTATATTTGCCAGTGTCAAGTGTTTTGATATTTTCAAGTATCACTAGTTAAACAACTTTGTCTAAGTCTCAGTCAAAGTCACACAAAGTACATATGTCGTGATCGAATCCAGTCATGCCCTAGTAAAATAAATAAATTAATAAATGTTGTAGGGCATTACACACAGCGCATTACACCATAACTGATAGAATAGGTACTTAAATACTTTTTTTAGTAAATGCATACTTTTGAAGCATACATAACTAAACCAGACACAGAACAAACATTTGTTTATACTACAAAATGTTTGCCCTGGGTAAGAATAGCACCCACGCCCTAAAGTTTTTAGCTTCGGTGGAGTTTTGGAAGTAACATGTACCTAAAGTCATGTCTTATCACATTATATCACTTTCCTACATTCGACTTATTTCTACACTAGAAAAAAAATGCGGCTTTACCTATAAAAATTCAAAACAATTAGATGCGTAGTAGGTATTTCATTATAATATGGACAAAAACAGTATTTTGTTTGTCCTCATTTTGAAGCGTTCCGAAACAGCTTGGGTATAAGTACCTATTGAATGAACTTTTTTCACATAAAGTTTATTGCATAATTGGTACGTTTACTACCCAATTCAATGAACGGCTACGAAGTGATGTTCTTAGAACTTTGCATTGTAAACGTGTAAGTTACCACAAAACTTCTGTGCAAAACAAAAAAAATCTAAATGTTGTTCAGCACCAATCAACTTATTGTAAACTTCGGCATACACGGATGAAATAACAAAGACTTTTGATCGGCGCGTAGTACATTATAAGCAATGGATACTGTCTTTCAAAAAAAGATTTGTAATAGGATGCGTGGCAATAAACGGGATAAAACACCTGTGCTCTGGTCGGCAGTTTATGAGTTTACAACATTACACCTCTCGGTTCGGTATAGACCCCCGCTGGTAATTGCTTCATGAAAGCCTCATAAATGAACGCTTTATTAGACAAAAAACTTAGCCGCCGACAAATTAGATACAAATAGACAAATTATGTCGTATTTTATATCTACTGGTTCTAGAGATACATTGGTATTATTAAGGATCAAGTTCATTATTTGGTTGCAGTCGGTATCGGTCGCTTGTGTTTGTCGTATACCATTTAATCGTTTCACCTGTCGCGGACTGTTTAGATTTTTTTAGATGAACTTCAAATAAATCCTATTATTTGAATGAATCCCAAAGGCAAATAGTAGAAAAAGCTTGTGAATACGGCCACACCGAAGCCGACAATGGCAACAATAGATCCGGTGCGGAGCAGCAGCGGCGGCCTTGCAGTGGGACGTAATCCCAGCGTCATTAATAAGATCTCTTCACACGATCGGTGTTAACATGACAAATGCTATGGAGCACAAAGCCGCACCGCGCGGCGCGACGGTGCGTCTCGCTCCCGGGACCGGTGCCCGGCTCTGCGACACATATAGCACAACAAACTTGTAGCTAGCAGAAGCAGAACTCTCTGATATGTTTTGGCAATTTTGGCATTTACGTAAACTCAACCGGATACTATACTAGCACAAAAATAAATCAAATTAATATTACAAATATGATAATTTTGATTTATGGTTTTGCCGACACATATTTCAATTAAGTTTTAAATCATAAAATCGAGAAACGAATATATAAAATTTGAATGTTTATTAGATTAATAAACTTAAATTATTCAATCAACTAATAGAGGTACGCTGACGGCGGACTCACACATGCAAATGGTTTAATATACAAATAACTCGTTACTATGTCATGTTGCGCCCTTGCCGCGTTCTTCTGCCGCGGGCTCTATCACCAATTATTGCAAGTAGAAAATTAAATTAACACACACGCACGTCGTGTTGCTTGAGGAGGGTAAACGACCAAGCGGAATTGACCCTTGCGTTTTTTAAACTGGCTCTTTTATCGTACAGGGTAGATGCAGATAGGACGCGCGACGGAGCTTTATTTATAGTGGTTTTCAGTTCTGGTCAGCCATTTTGCTTCGTTCACTAATTACAGGGCCTCAGTAGTCATTTCATCGCAAGCTACGAGAATTGTCTTTGTACTTACCATACTGCGGTTTGCACTTTTCGAATTAGCACTTTCATAGCTTCCGTTTTTTTCTACACCCTATTGTTACGTTCTATTTGCGGTTACGGCACATGTGAAGTACGAAACGAAACTGCGACTGACCTTAACGCAATATTTAGATAAAGAAAGAGTAATTAGGGATAGCGTGTTTCAAAACGTTAAAGAAAGAAAAGGAACTTGGACTTAACACAGTGTAACGAATCGTAGAGAATTTAAAGTAAAAATGCTAAAGTGTTACCTGAAATTGACCGTGGCATCTCACCGAACTTTGGGATGCGGCTCAGATTGGTATATTTTTAATCGAAGCATTGCTTGATTGGAACCAATCAAATGTTGTAATTTATGGCCCGTGTTTATAGGTATACCGATCCTTTAGTAGAGTTTGAGTGACCTTGACCTCCAAGGGCAGTGTTTTAATCCTTCGTAACGAATCGCAGTTCAGATACGGTAAGTAATGTGTTGATTGGGAACCTAATAAAAAGCAAGGCAAATGGAATGTGATGAATTTGAAGGGTAGTGTGCATGTGATTTTTATGGATTTCACACGCAGTTAAGTAATACTAAATACAGACAGTAGGTAGATACTCATGCGATCTCATAGCATGACTTTTCTAACGCTTAATTAAAATAGTGCTTTTCATAAACTCGAAACTTGATAAAAAATAACAAAACACCAGGCATGTAACATTTAATATGTAAGGGGATAAATGTAAGTTTAAAATAAAATCATATTTAAATAATTCTAATGTATCTGTTATCTAGTTCTCAAAGTAAAAGCTTTGCGATGGCGCTGTGTAAATAAATGATCCACTATTTATTTATTTACCTATGTTAATTTAATTTAAAGTTGCGCGAAAATAGTTACTACAACCACAAAATAAAATACTTTGTGCCTCGCCCAGTAAAGTTTTGCCAGTTACTTGACGCAGTTTTTATGCTTATGTGTTTATAGCAGTTATTTGCATAGTCATTAGTATATTTTCCTTATTATACCAATTTGGCCGGATTAGAATTTATTAACCTTGAGATTTTGCTCTAACAGTAGCAGTAGTTGCTTATTGGACATAGCTTAATGATGTAATTATGTATTTCATTTGCGAGTACATAAGTAGTCTGTGTTTTGAAAGTGAGAGGAGATTAAGCTTAAAACGAGGTAGCTGATATAACCCGGAATAATTTATTGAGATTTATTGCTCAACGTCGTTTTATTGCTAAACTTAACGTGCAAATCTGATTTAATTTCCAGATACACCATATTAAAGTTGGCACAGTTTTTACCATTAGATGGTCTTAACATTTTATAAGCAAGATTTAGAAGCGCATTTTAAGCAATTTACACTGTTATGAATGCGGAATTGAAAAACGTGTAAAGTTTAGAATTTTAGCTTATAAATATAATTTGGTCGTAAAGTTAGGGTTTATCTGACACAATCGTGAGATTGTGACTGTTCCGCAACATAATCAGCTATTTTGGTGTCAGAACCTTAATAAAAGCGCATCTCGAGCGAATGCGATAGAATTAATTCTCAAATTACAGACTCGTTAGCTCCTAAAAACATGCAAGATTTTCAGGGTTCGTTTTATCAATATTTGGCAATATTTAGTTCTCATATATTTACTACACTAGTACAAAATAATCTGTCTGTAGCGTCTAAATAATCGCAAATATGGTCTGTTATATTTCCTAAAATATGTGAGGCTTGAATTAAATACATATCTACCTCATAAGCCTTCAAATATAGCGATACTGACTGGTTTTTTTTTCAATGTAATACGTATTATTAAAAAAATGTTAGCCTAGCATAAGTAGTACAAAATAATCAATTTTAAATTAACTAATTGAAAAGGCTACTATCAATAGAAATAGTACCCAAAACACACACATTGTATGGTAATACAATAGGAATATAAGTACAGATAGAAATATAGAAAACTCTTAATTGTGCAAACAATAAACAGAAAAAAAGTACAAAAAAATAAAATAATCTTATGAGCTAGTGCCACAAGTGGCGTATATAATCTATAATACGCCCATAGTTTTTTTTCTTTCTTGTAATTAAATGTATCTAAACTTAAATCCATTTTAGCGTACAATTAATAATAATCTAAACCTACTCATTCGATTGAAAATCATAATCAAATGAATTCATGTTAGAGAGTCGTAACCTACAAAATATGAAAATGTCAAAATTTAAAAATAAAAATGTAATTATATATATTAATTATTAAAAATGTATGACAGATAGGAGCATTATTTGAAAACGCCTCAACCGACTTGGCATTTTTTTTTTAAATCTGTTAATAGTTGTTAGGTTTGTGTGAAAGACAATTCTTCGAAAACCCTCGGAAAAGTAGGAAATTTCAAAGATATCGTGTAACCAATATAAAATGCTTTCGTGCGAACTTGGGCCAGGTCTCTAGTGTTTAATGAAAACTGATAATCAGGCTTTTATATGGATAAATGCGCACGATGTAAAAATAAAGTTCTAGAAATAAAAAATAGCATTATAAATAAATATCGTAGCGCAAAAATCACAGCGACATATGACCCCAAACTAAGCAAAGCTTGTACTATGAAAATCAGTCTGATAGAATACTTAAATACTTTTTTTTATTATTGCTAAAAAATGCGTTGCCTTAAGCTCAAAATCTTGTCGACTGGATTTATGATCGTCCCAGCATGACTCACTCTTTACTGTTTGGTTATAAACACGAATCGCCTCTACTCTGTTATTTGGACATCAATTTGAGGTGTATTGCACCTGCTAACCTCTTTAAATATTTATTATTAAGCGGACACTGCCAGTTGGTAATTTGTATTTTCTGGGATATTTTAGGAACTCGGTACTTACTACTTATTTTGCTTCAATATTATGCGTCAATGTGCCCAACTTAGTTTTCGGGATGATGGAAGGGTCAGGAAAAGCTTGATAGTAATTTTAGTTGTTAGTCAGGTTTCGCTGAAGAAAACTTAATCAGCTATTTAGTTTTATTTAAATACTAATTTTATGTTAATATCTAAAAATTTTAGATTAAATAGGTATAGAATAGATTTTGTATATCGGTTAAACATTTCATTAATTGATTCGTAATATAATTATAGATATCCACTATTGCGTAACAGTAATTTGATATCAAGGTAATTAATTATATCGATTTCCCCATATCAATCAAACAAAGTTGCATTCAGTCTCGACTTAATATTTCATATTTATATAAATTGAATGATTGATATAATGATATCATTAGGAGTTGGCATTCAGCCCGCCCATACGTTTTGTACCAGACTTCCCTCGTCCGGTCGCGTTACGTAGCGTGCAAGGGGAACGAGGGGAAAACACATGTAGGTAAACCATAATTATGAGGCTTTCTTATTAGATAACGTATAATATAAAGGGGCATTTCTAACACGCATCTTGACACGAATTTGAATATTTGAGACAACTTGGATGAATATGCTTTGAGCCCAATGTAACATGCAATTAAATTAAGTTAGAAAAGGTGGCATGGTTGAATGACAATGTATAAAATATTTGGGAATCTCATACAGGTACATACTTTGATTTTTTTAAATGTAAAAGTTATGCGACGAACGAGACGCTCTTTCAATGGTAATGGTTTCAATGGCTGTTGCAGCGATGTACACAGAACTTTGAGTAGTAAAACAAAGTCCGGGGCATCGCTGCTTTGGCGCTCATTACTCTGAGACTTTCGATGGTTAGTCCTGTAATTTCCCTGTAATTTCGCTAGCTGCAGTGCCCTTCACACCGGAACACAGTAATGTTTATACACTACTTCTTGGCAATAATAATATGTTATACCTATATGAATATCTGATCTACATATTTCATTTAAGTAAAATCATTCTGTAACACAAGGTCACAGTAAAATGTAGATAGCTATTGTAGACATACCTACTTTACTAAAATAAAATTAATTACCTATTTCTAATCGATAAACTGTGTATGTGACGCGTGATATTCCAATATTAAAATTGTATCGATACATGGACTTTGTCGAATCGTTGATTGTAGAGGACGCCAGCGAGTGGCACGCGATCGAATCCAAATTATTGAATTTCTATCTAAATTGCCGACACGATCGACCAAAATCGAGCGGAACACCGCACTGTCGTACCGACAGCAACCAGCACGCGTCTCGAGACTCGATTACCGCCAAATCGATTCGAAACCGACACCGAAAGATGTTCGGATACAGCCACAATTACCCACACCCGTGCCACAAATATTCCACTATTAAATAGAACGTTATTGTTTAAATCCGCAACCAATCGAAAATTCGAATACTGTTGTTATATCGATACCGGGCCGTATTTACGGTCCTCATTGGGAACTATCATGCGACGGGAGTACGGAATGTGTTTATTGATTCACGCTACGTCTTCCAATTTTTATGAATTTCACACTTATAACTTTGAATTCAAATGGAGGCATTTTTATTGCTGACCAATGTACCGGGATAAAATTTTTAATCTGTGGTTTTAGAACTATTTTAAACCAGTTTTTTTGATAATACTATTTACGAATTATTTTATTTTTTGTGTAAAATTGATTAGACGAATGAGACGCTCTCCTGATGGTATGAGAAAATCTCGAGTTCATCGTAGCTTTCGTGTTTATTACTTTGGAACACTAGGTAGGTAGATACCTACCTACCTAGACGATATTCTGCTAAGGATATCTATCACCAAGTAAAAGTAATTACACATGAAATTTGCTTTTTTAGAATGATTTATATTAATTAATTGACAGTAAAATTACAGACACAGATTACAGTCAAATTACATTTTTTATTTTACAGTAAAATTGGCTATACCTACCAATACATATTATGTTAGTTTTCTTAATATACAAATTACGTATTCAACACAAAATTCATACAATCCATAATGGATTATAGTAGAACGCGTATTGTGATTTTTATTACAGTAAAATAACTTTTTCCAAAATGCGAGATGCTTCATGGCGCGTTACAAAATCATAAAACGAAATGAAATAATGTTTGTTGTGACAGCTCCCCACATGACAAAATACGTCCATTTATTTCCGACAACAATGTTGAATATCAGTTTAATGACCGTAGCATACAGCTGAAATTACCCTTTAGTTAGTGTATGAACTTTTGATGCGAGTTTTCGAACCCTATTGCTTATACTCGACTCACATGTGGTCTTCTTGCCAAATATGTATTGAATAAAAAAGAAGCGGATGCGAACAATATAATCAGATAAAATGTTAAATTGAAATGCTGTATTTGGTTGGTATTGTTACGATGATGTCTAGCTGTGGGCTGATGTAGACTAGCAATGGTGATGCTAAAAGTATTTTTATGGTTGACAGGTTAGGTGTTTGACCACAGCTAAGCTAAGTGACGTTGTGGTCGACGATAGTAAACATACCTAGCCCGGAATGGGACTGGACCTCAAGTGAGGCTGCTGAAAGATACCGTTAAGTGCTTAGCGGCAGATTTTCAACTTAAGGGTAGCTAGACAGCCAAGCACTATAAAGTACGCTATCATCACGCTATAGTTGCCTCACGATGTATTCCTTCACCGGCTGCTCAAGCTCATTGTAAGGATTTGAATCCACGCTCTTTGGCGCATGAAATTAAATGTAATGATGACAAATACATCCTATATTTGTTATCATCATCATCATACTTACACGTTTACATTTATAAAATTAGCCTGAAATTTGAGTTAAAACGTAAGTACTTCCTTGAATTGTACATAACAGTAAAGAATAAATTCAAGCCAGGACGCAAGAAAGACGTTACCCGCATACGGTTCTCAATTTGTCACGGGGTCCGGGTGATGTGAAATACGGGGCGGCTCGGGATGACAATTGTGCGGCGCGGAATTTATCCCACCCCGATGCGGTGGAATCATCTAATAAATCCAGTAGATGCAGTCAGGGTTCACCGCGGATCGTAACTCAAGCCCAATGTGCCGCGAAATCAATAGACTGAACAAGTTTAGGACTTTCTACCCTCGACGGAGGATACATTTATTTATGTAACTAATAGTGAAGTGAAAATCCTCTTCTAATGGTACAAGATAACGTATGTTCATGACCAATTGAATGACAGAACTATGTATGAATAGCGAAACAAAGTGCGGGTATCGCTATTTTGGCGCTCATTGCTCTGAGACATTTTAAGTCTCTATAGCACTTATATTTCACTTTTATTGTTTCACACAATAATGTTTACATACTACAGCTCAGCGGCAGAACATTTAATACTACACATACGACCTCCTGCTAAGGAGTTTTTCCACATAGGATGCCTAATTGAACCTCTGTCACTAAAGGTAATTTTTTTTAAAATAATTGTAGTAAATTTTCTGACATGAATGTATCTAATGTGTAGATGACAACTCGTAAAATATGATCGATGTTGATTTATTACAAGGTTTTTTCCTATTTGCCGATGAAGGCGTTTGAATCATGAAAAAGTAAATCGGTAGCAAATCTAGTATTAATAAACCTCCTTCGTCTGATATATTAAATTCAAATAATAAACAAAATTACCATATTTCGGTATAAAATATTCATGGGGGCTATGTAGTGTTATCGCATAAATCTAAATAGGCGCGCGTTATATACGGCCTACATAAATAAAGTTTATGTACCGTAAACCTACAATTAAACTCACAGCTCTGTGACCAGTAGCTGGCGCGAGGTAAGTAGGTACCTAAATAAGTTTACACCTCGGCATAATTTAACACTCGCCTCTACTCGGCCGACTGAGCTATACAAGCATTTTGACATTGTATTGCGTTAAATCTCTCTCGGATTACAAGTTGTCGATACTTGACTGCGAATCGAATACAGTTAATGGGTGTACGGCGCAATCTAAAGGCAAGAACAAGCATAAATTTATTAACGATGCTGAAATATCACCGCATAAATCGCTATCTCGACTGTCAGTTTATCGACAATTATTCTTAATTGGATTATGAAAGCGGTGCGCGTTGTTATCTCTACTTTGGTATAAGCTGCAGCGGATAACGCTGTTCTTTACACATCACTTAATTTCACCAGCCTTCACCATTGCACTGCGAGGTATAGGCTGACTCGAAAGGTTATATTCCATCACGCGGCTAACCTTATGTAGGTACGGATTGTCAAACCCCAACTTCTTGGCATTCATTGGTATCGACGTGCGGGTGCCGGGTCCACCGCGATGCAGATAATCCGTATAGTGTCTAGGACTTACGACCCAGGTAGGTTTAAACTCCCCTTTTAATTATATAATATTATCGATCATCTTCCCTGACCATGTTCCCATCCCAGTCCAAACGAAATCTTATATCATCATGCCAACGCTGCTTTGGATACTCTCTCCAGATGTTCTTCACAGGCTGAGGTGTTTTAGTACCTAGATTATAGAGAGATATTGCTGAAATTTCAGACACTCATTTGTAGACAACCACACGATGTTTTCTTTACTAAAAATTGTGAGCTTATATCAAAGTCACAAAAAATATTACGCTATTAAAACACAACAACATTTCATGTAAAACCAAGCTTCTAACTTGTTGTGTTGAATATTTGTTCGTCTCATAATATATAATATACCTTATTACAGGGCTGTAAAGACTAACCATCTAATGTTTCAGAGCGCCAAAGCAGCGATGCCTCGGACTTTGGTTTGTTAGTCAAAGTTCTGTATATCGCTGCAATGGTCATTGACAGTCGTTATTACCATCAGGAGAGCGTCCCGTTCGTCTCATTACTTTTGCATAAAAATAAAAATTAAATTAAATAAAAAATCTATATATAAAAAAATATATAAACTAGTATTAGTATTTTACGCTTATGCTTTCAGCTTGGCCCTCTTAGTTACAGAATCGTTGGCTAGATGTGATCTCGTAGAGACGGGACGTCCCTCTTTGGGAAAGGGGCGGCTCTCTCCTCAGTCCGCCTTTAAAACACAAAATACACAAAAGCTTAGGTAGTTTTGACTACTCCTGATATAACTGTCAGCTTTACTAAAATCACCATTTATAGGTAATAGTACAGAGCACAACTTTGCTTGGCAGTGGGAAAAAGTTAAAATTATTTTTAAAAACTGCACAAAGATATTCTCTTTCGTATCCTCTTATTGCCTCGAAAGTCTGAAAGTAATAAAGCCAAAGCAGCGATGCCCTGTACATTGTTTTGCTACTCAAAGTTCTGTGATACACATAATGGTCAGGCGTTATCTCTTACCATCAGGAGAGCGTCTCGTTCGTTTCATTACTTTTTACATAAAAAAAAAGTTGAAGGGTTTTTTGCGTAATTTCTTAATTTGTTAGATTAAAAAAATCATCGAAAAAGTTAATTGTCGCTATCTTAATTATTCACAAGTTTTTAGCGCAATCTAAATATGAAACATGATTCTGTCTATTGGTTAAGTAAAAATCATAAAATTGTATTTTTATCTACCTCAAATGCTGTGAAATAACTATACACAAAGTTTGTTTTATAGTAAACCTCATTTTAAAAACACATCCACAATTTAACTACTCGTTTAACCTGCTTCTGTGATTTCAATAACAATGGACGGTATACCAGTAAATCCTCTCCAATGTCAAGTTAAATATACATGCGGTTCGACCAAGTTATCGTTAAGTTGAGAATGGGAGCCACTATTGCATATTTGAAGAGAACTGATAACCTTTTCATACTCAAACTTAGTTACTCCACTTGTCTACCACTACAAATAAGTTAGTTCCAGTAAATCCTCCGAAATGTCAGGGTAAATATTTAACTTGATATCACGCTTGGCATTTATTTATAATGTTATTTTTCGCCGTGTGACTTCCACATCATGTACCAAGCCTTCGAAGGATTTATTTTTACGACTCTAGTTATTTATCAGTATTGTACACATACATTAAAATTAATATTATTCAAATCCCTATTTGGGTAATAAAACGAAAATCGATTAAAGATCGCGCTTTAATACGAATTCGGTTTAAATGTTCCTGATTATTTATTCAAAGATTATAAGATTAATGATTTTGTGGAAGTATTGCGTTAATATGTCTAATTGGAAAATATCCAAGACGCGGAAGTTGAATTAACCGGCTACCGTTGTTAATTAAATCAATCATCATTTTGTATAATTACGAAATTAGAAAACATCATCGTCGTAATATTTTCAATGATGTTGGCGATTGTACTTTAATTGTCGGTATTCGTAATTTCCACACAAATACCTACGTAATACATACTTACTTCTACATTACAGATGTGCACCGGTTTAAAAAAATGACTCGCGCATTCGGGTCGTTATTACATTTTTTTTACAATAGGTTTATTGCAAATGATAAGTTTTCTCTTCTATGTACCTTAGCGTGCTCCATCGTAGACCGTATCTTTGCTTAACATCAGACTAGTAAGAGGTCAAACGCGACTTACGTTTATTTAGTAACAAGCGGACGCCTCGCGGTTTCACCCGCGTAGTTTCCGTTCCCGTGGGAATACAGGGATAAAAAGTAGCCTATGTCACCCGAGGATAGTGTAGCTACCCGACGGTGAATTTTTGAAATCAGTCCAGTAGTTTCGGAGCCTATTTATTACAAACAAACAATAAAATCTTTCCTCTTTATGATAGTATAGGTAGATAAAATAATGAAAAATAAAAAAGTATTATCTATGGCCATACGAGCTTAGATACCTACCTATTTAGTGGAAAGTCCTAAATAGTTTCCTTTAATTCCGTCTATTGGAAAAACAAAGGCTAATAAAGTTCCAAAGACGCTCATTTCAAATTAATAGCCTAGCAATAAACCTCAAAGCTGCCGGCAGGGACATTACATTAGCGGCTAATGGGTTGAAATTATGATATTTAATGCTGCATGCGACCGGCTTAAGCCACGGTCCCGTCACTGCGACTCAATATTCAAATAGGATAATCGATTTTGGTTTAAGAAGGTCAAGCTTTATGTTTTAGTTGGTGCCGCTGAGTTTGTTATAGGTAACGTTGAATTTGATTTCCAAGATTATGTTTTTAAACTCTAAGATATGGCCCTAAACCATAATACTTATATTAAACAAATCCGTCAGCAGAGAATATTTGTATATGAGGCCCTTTACCAATTGCTGATGGTCAAAAGTTTCGTTTATGTTATTCCATATTAAATTTGTTTAATAACAATTAGCTCAGTGTCACTTCACACGCCGAAGGATGTGGGTTCGAACCCTGATAATGAGCTTGAGCTGCCGGTGAAGGAAAATATCGTGAGGAAACCATAGCATGGTGGTAGGGTACTTTCTAGTAGGTACTCGGCTGGCTAGCTACCACACTCAAGTTGAAAATCTGCCGCCAAGCACTTAACGGTGTGTTCCGGGAGTCTCACTTGAGAGCCAGTTCCATTCCAGGCTAGATGTGTTTATCATCTTCGACCACACCGTCATTTAACATCCGTTGAGATGTGCTCAAACGCCTAGCCTTTCAACCATAAAAAAAAATAACTTAGGTAATTGAAAAGTGATTGAAATAAAAAACTAAACATCGATAGTTGATTCATTGATATTTCGTTTTCTGGGAAGTAATTAGACGAAATATATATTTCTGTTTTTTTTTTAATTAAATTAATTTAAATAGTTTATTTATGTATGACTTACTTAAGCCACGTCTGAAAATAAGATGCTTTTGTTTTTAAAAAAAACTTTAGAACCATTAATGCTACAATACACCATTTTTTTAATTTGTCATTTTAATTTTCTGTAAGCTGCTATCTTTATCATTAAGCTCGTCTTTCTATGTAAGTTTAAATTTAATGTAATTTACATATATATTTACTAATTTAATTATTAGGTTTGATATACGATTACGAAAAAAGATGTATTTTACAGTTTATATATTAACGTAATCATGTTTCGGAAACTATGGTCTCATATCATTAGGATTATTATATTTCATTTTGGCTGCTTTGAAATGTATTAATTTGGCTTAAAAAATGTTATTGCAAAACCATTTACTTACGCACAGCGTCTTAATTATGATAGAAAGTTCAAAACTCTTTGGTTTTGTTTTCTATTTTTCCTTCTTAGATAAAATGTATTTCAGGAGTTTTGGCGGGAACGCGGAAAGAGTCGTGTCGCCCCGTTGTAATTTCTTCCAAAACTAGTGTTTTGTCGAGTGTTTATGCATAAAAATGGTGGTGTTTTATTCATAAAGTGCCGAATCACAAGCGCGAGTGTGGGAAAATGATATAATGTGGTGAAACATGACTTTTCGTGTTGCTTCCAAAACTTAATCGAAGCTTTATAGTAAAGTCACCACTACTTTACTAAAGCATGACTGGACTTGACTGACATGCATTGTACTTGACCAAGACTGGACTTTGACTATTACTTTAGCTATGAGGACACTTATTAAACTTTTGAAACTTGAAAATATATAATTACTTGACACTGGCAAATGCTAAAACGCGACGCCAAAACCAAAGAAAAAAAAATGTATTTCAAATTGGAATACATTGTGTTTTGTTTTATAGCATTGTCTGAAAATTAATTTGTAACTTTTCCTTTGATTGTAAAAGAAATACATTTTACTTTACACTAATACTGTTATTTTAGTAGTGCTGTACATAGTACTATAACGGATTAGGTAGGCGTCTTCTAGGAAATTATTGCTTCACCTCAATCAAACACATTGTACATCTACGAGTGTAAAACATAAATAAATAAATAAAATAAAATAAATAAAAGATGTCACGTGTATGAGTATTTATTTACCGCTATAAACGTTTTACAGTTTCGTTTTATTTCAATTTCTGCACAATTAAATTGATACATTCTGTGTTTATAGTATCTCTGTATAATAAATTTTCTCTAATAAAATTTAATGATACAATATAAGTGTCGAATTATTGTTAAACCCCGATGTAATTTAACGTGAGTAAACAAAACAGAAACGTATCAAAACCACGTCGCGTTGGACAAATATTAATGAAAACTCGTAAAAAAAAATCAGTTCTTCCATTGAAAAAGTTCGTTGATTTAGACTAAAGTTATAGAGCAGCTGATTTCTTTCACGATTTCAGAAGTCCATAGTAAAAATTGTTTCCAATTGTGAGTACGATGACCCCTTTCGGCGTATAACCCTGTATTTTCTAACACATTTTAAACGCTTTTAATTCCTATACATTCGTTTATCCCCATATTAATAACCATCTACCTGCGACTTCGTTCGTGTAGAATTTAACTAAAAGGCTGTTCAGTTTGTAGAACCAGTTGTTGTCAAGTCATAAGTAGAATAGTCATTACTTTTGCGTATTTATGACACTTGACGACGTCTGATGGTGAGTAGAGGTAGAGTACTTGATAATTTTTGGTAATCCTATAGAAGCCTAATAATTTACTGTTATAAAAAGTCCTAAATGTTAATCTAGATCATAAACTATATGTGTGCCAAATCCGTTCAGCTGTTCTTGCGTGATTGTGTAACAAGCATCTAAACATACAGACTTTATAATATAACTAGCTGCACCCCATGAACACGACATTTTTTCGAGTAATAAAAAGTAAGTAGCCTATGTATCAAGGTGTCAGAGTGTGAGCTGCCTCCATACCAAATTTCATCAAAAATGGACCAGCCGTTTGAGCGTGGAGAAGTAACAAACATACAAACACACTCGGAAACTTTCGCGTTTATAATATTAGTGTGCTATTAACAATGACAATGTTATATCCAACCAAAAATACGGTACAATAGTGATTTACGGTACAATAGTGATTTACGGTTCATTTTGTGAATAAACAAATGTTTGTTCTGTGTCTGAGTGTTCTGTATGTATTTACAAAAAAAAAAGTATTTATGTATTCTATCAGTTATCTGACTTCCATCACACAAGCTCTGCTTAGTTTGGGGCCAGATGGCGCCGTGTGTATAGTCCTACGATATTTATTTATTTATTTAATAGTAATAATGTAGTAGTAGCTCAGTTGAATAGTTTTTACCAAAAAATAGTGGCACATCAGCCGTGGAAACGACACCTTATGCAAATGAGCGGCTCGCAGCAAAGCGTTTCCTAAATATTAGTTTAATATTTGGGTGATCGTATCGGAGACCTAATGTGAGTGATGGAGTAACTGGATTTTTTTATTTTTAAGCGCGCTTAATTCTTATAAAATGCTTTTGTTTTCGGCATTTCAGTATAGCAAATTCACGTAGTTTATGAGTTGATTAGAAAGTTATTATTTACTAGCTACCTGCACGGGTTTCGCATGGGTACAATGTAGGTACTAATGTGCATATGCATGGATTTATATAATTGTATGTAAACCTTCCTTTTGAATCTATCTGTCTATTGATGGAACCTGCATTAAAATCCGTTGCATAGTTTAAAAAATCTAAGAGTACAGACGACGGGAAGCGACTTTGTTTTATACTATGTAGAGATATTGACTACTGTTATCTCATTTGATAGAATATCTACTTCAAGAGCTGTAAGGCGTGGGTTCGATTCCTAGCATTTATGTAGCGATAAATGGTTGTTCTGTATCTGTGTGTTCTGTATGTATTAAATGTACGTATTTACAACACAAAAAGTATATAATTATTTTATCAGCTATCTGACCACTATGGTAGGTAGGTACAAGCTTTGCTTAGTTTGAACCTAGATGACGCTGTCTAAAATGTCCTACGACATTTATTTATTTTTATTTGTCACTAAAATTTTTAGATTTAATTATTAGTTTTTTCCTATACACCGTACAAGGTAGGTTTTTCTAACGTATCTAAAAGTAATGAGATAAACGAGACGCTGTCATAATGGTAAGAGATAACGTGTGTCCATGACCATTGCACTGAAACACAAAACTTTAAGTTGCAAAGCATTACTTTATGACATTCATTGAAGTGTCAACATCCCTGTAATTTCGCTAGCTGAAGTTACCCTTCAAGCCGGAACACAGTTTACATGTTTACACACTACTATTTAGCGGTAAAATAACTGGTACTGCGGTGGTACCTATCTAGACAACTACCTGCTAAAGAGATTTACTGCCAATAAACTTAAGTAAATTTAAGTAACCAAGTAGCTTCAATGATATTGAAGTTATTTTTTTTTATACATTATTAAGTAAAAAATGTGCCTAAATATTCCGATCAGATCGTAATGTATTCGAAATCTAGGTAACCTAGTTTATACAAACCACATTCACTTTCTGTAGAAATTATTGTTGAAAAGTGCCGCCTCGCGTAATATCTCCTTAATTTTGATGACGGAATGATTAGCTATGGTCTCAAAACAGAAACCATTAAGTTCGCATTTTTATTCTACCGCCGATGCGGCTGCCAAGAAAAAGAAAACTTACTGAAACCCTCAAGAGTGTACAAGCAGTAAGGACGGCTAAAGGAAAGACAGATTTAGTATATTAAAAATTACAACGGTGCTATTCTAGAATTCGTGATACTATTTCTGTTATTAGACTGATATAAGAGCGATAGAGGAATACACAATTCTTGTGGTCTAGAATTTGGAGCCGTTTGAAAACCTTCAAATACTTACCTACCATTTGAAATACAGAAACACATCCATGCATAAATTATTTAACGAAATATCTCGTTATAATAATTTAGATTGTGATAAGATACTATCGTTGTAAAAAGTTGGATTGATAAGTAGAGTGAAAGCCCTTACTGATACGTGGTATCGTGAAGCGAGGTGCAAACAGGGCGGGCCAGCATTTACTCCGGCACCTCGTTCCGAAAGTAGTGACAAATGGTGGCGGCATGTTTCATCTCCTCTCTCAAGCATTAAAATCACACTCCAAAATAAACCCTACCATAACATGATAAAGAGAACATTTGCGAAACACTTACGTCGATTAACTAAATGATAACGCAATAATGAAATTTGGAAATAATCGCAAATAGCATTCGTGCTGCCAACACGAGGGCGTATACCTGAAGTGAAAACGGCATGAAGCATTGTAAATAAATTAATCTACTTTTTCATCGCGGCCAACCGCGTAGTACGCGTGTATGTATTAATAAACAATCGGTCATATATATAACGCGCCTTACTTATATACGTTAGTTAACGTTACCCTATGTTTAACGTATCCGCATATTTTGTTATTTAAAGTAGCTTCAATTAAAAAAGTCTAAGTCACAGTCAAATTTTCACAAAGTAAGTTAAAGTCGAGTCCCTAGTGAAGTGTTGGAAGCAGCACGAAAAGACACGTTTTTACCACATTATATCACTTTCTCGTAATTCAGGAATTTATAAATAAAACACCACAAATTTTCAACATAAACACTTAAAACACAAGTTTTGAAAAATAATAGGTATATAACGGCGACATATTCACGTATTGCATTTTTTTTTAATTGTTTAATGCATTTGACATCACCCGGCCTGATTCTAAGAAGGATATTTCACGTCAGCGCAATGTTACAGAGATAGAATAAGCTTTGATTAACTTTGAGCAACGTTCATAGGTTGAACAGTGTACAAGACCCTACGTATCTTGTACACAGTGTTCGATAGAGTGTCACATAAATTCATTATAAATTTATAACATTTCCAGCCGTCATAAGGCGCAGTTAACACACTCATGTAAAATGCATGCGGAGAATATTTGCGAAATGCGTACCGTGGTAATGTGTGTGCAGCCCGGTCTGTCTAAGGGCGATTATCGGAATAGCGACGCATTAAATTGATAGCTCATCGTCTGAAGTAATAGAGCCTAATACGGGATAATTACAGAGGAGCCAGCTCACTCACAGTAGTCGATAAAGATATAATTCCTCGCTAGAATTAATGAGGGCGCGCGAGTCGTGCGTGATACATCAGTTTGTCGTAGTCGGTTAGACAGCGGTGTACCAAAGTAACCGTCTACTTACCGTTTGATAGATGTTCACATACAATCTTTGTATATTTTATTACATGCTACGTTATTTGGCTAATTGAATGAACAGTGCAAAACATAATTTATTTTTGTTATAAAATTGCTTTTAAGCATTGTTAACTTGAAGGTTTGCAATAACAAAAGGCATACCTACTTGAAAACCATAAATTGTCAAAAAGGAAACGTGCATGAGCTACTGCAACAAAACCTGTGAGATAAGACAGACGTCAATAAATATGGTAAGACTGCTTTTTCAATCCTTAATAGATATCTAGTAATCTATTAGAGTTGCTACCGGTCGTGTTTTAGTAGTTCTTGTAACCGGTCACTGCAATTTAAAATTTAATTCAAACTTGTAGAAACTGGAAGTCACGGATAATTCGCTATTCAATATCTTACAGGAGAATTAACTTGTAGAGCATGTGCACTTGGTGGTAGATCTCCTTAGCAGGAGGTGTGTAAGTATTACTGTGTTCCGGTTTGAAGGGTTCTGCAGATAGCGAAATTACTGGGCTGTTAAGACTAACCATCGAATGTCTCAACGTAGGTAACGAGCGTCAAAGCAGCGATGGCCTGGACTTTGTTTGGTTACTCAAAGTTATGTATATTGCTTCAATGGTCATGGACAGGCGTTATCTCATATCATCAGGAGAGCGTCTCGTTGGTCTAATAAAATTTACAAAAAATATGTGCTATAACATTCAAAGCCACACAAGAAACTAAGCCTTCCACTAGATTGCATGACGGAACTTCATCTTCGTCCATTTCACCGCTATAGACTGGCTGCTTTTCACCATCATTGATGGGCTTAACTTAGGTACTACTACGCCAGCAACCTAGAGTTATTCTAAAAGATTTATTTATTCATGATTCGGTACGCAATATACGTACTGGCCCTATCTGCCTAGTTAAGCCAGATGTTTTTTTCTAATGTTTGACAGGCTAGGTGTTTGACCGCAGCTCACCTGATGTTAAGTGAAGGTGTGGTCAAAGATGGTAAAGCACACCTAGCCTGGAATGGGACTGGCTCTTAATTGAGGCTGCTGGAACACACCGTTACATGCTTGGCGGCAGATTTTCAACTTGAGTTCCTCACGATGTTTTCCTCTGCCGGCAGCTCAAGCTCATTGTTGGGGTTTGAACCCACGCCCTTCGACATGCGAACCTACCGCGCTAACCACTGAGCTATCATTGCTACATGTGGCAAAAACTATAGTCGGAGTTCCCGATAAAAATTAAACGTGAGTATCCCGCATAAGTAAAACAAAAATATTGTATCACATGTCACGCAGCGCCACCTAGCCCCAAACTAAGCAAAGCTTGTACTATGGAAACCAGATATCTGATAGAATGCTTGTATACCTTTTTTTGTAAATATATACTTATAATACATACAGAATATCCAGACTCAGAACAAACATTTATCGTTGTATAAAAATGTTTGTTCTGGTGGGAAGCGAAGCTACACCCTACAGCTCTTGAAGCAGTTATTTTACCAAATGAGGTAAGAAGGCAGTCATGAACCATGCAAACATTGCACTCCTTTTTTGAGCAGTCGTGTAGCAAGACTTATTGTGTACATTCAATTCACTAACTGCAATACCAAAAACGTAGAAGAAAGACAGCACCATATTCGTTAGGCTTGTCTGTAATAGGTATATTCAAATTATCAGGCTTTGTGGAGAGTAGTTATATTTAATAAATAAGGATGTTATATCATTTTGAATTGATAAGTAAAGCTTATATGTGCGTTTTATAAGCTTTGATTAGGAGTGAGAGAATTTACTATTTCTGTAGAAGTTACTTCCTTTTATGTAACCGGTTTTGTAGATTACATAAACAAACGACCTACCTACCAAAATACAAATCGTACTAAAAAACTTAATAAAAACATCTAAATGTCAAGAAATCATTTATTATTTTATGCTGATCATTTTTTTACAGTCTGTTTTAATAAATATCTAAACCAATAAATAATGATATTGTACATACCTAGCCATATTATATTGGTAGATATTTAAGATAGAAACAAACATATTAATTATTCAACTTTTTTTTAATTCTTAATAGGTTCGCGTTTGACCGCATCCTGTCTGATGTTAAGCAACGATATAGGATAGCGCTCGCTTATCTAGAAATAATCTGTTCAATCTGGATTTGAATATATGTAGGTAGGTACTTGTGCCCATATTGAATAAATGACCTTGATGAATTAATAACAATTGTCGGGAGTTACTTATGTATTTTCTTATTATTATTTTTTATAAAAAAAGAATAAAATAATATTTAAAAAACTTAAAGACTAGGGTGTCGCTGACAGTGGGGCAGGGTTCAAGCTGCCGGTGGTTAGGGCTGCAGAGTGCGAAACCTCCTAATAATGCGCGCCGTGTCAAGGATCACTACCTTTTGGATTTGACTCTTGAATCAACCGTCTAGCGAGGATGTTGGTCGAGACTCTTCGCTATAAGACCGTTCACCGTGACGTCTATCGGAACAATGATGGTCGAATCAACATCCCAGATGGCGGTTATCTCGTGAGCCATGTCTAGGTACTGGCTGTGTTTGTTCTTCTCGGCCTTCACAAGATTCTTAAAATTAAGATTAATGTTTTTTTTAAAATTCATTATTTGTATATTTTTTTGTATGACTATACAAAGGGTTTTCTATCTTTTTTTAAATGGCTCGTAAATGTACGCATAATTATTAATATTATAAAATACATTTGAATTTTACTACAATAGTTCAGTGTACAATATGAAACGACCTGTATCGTAACTTTAAATCTATAAAAGCTAATTTAAGCCTGAAGGCAAAACAAAAACCCCGCCGTGGTGCAAGTTTCATTACTTAAATGTTGGTAGTCACCTCAATGTCGAAACGGAGCTTTATATCCATCCATTCAATTATAATCGAATATGAAACAGATTTGACGCGGACCATTAATTAATGCCGTTTTAAAATATTGATTAATAACAAAGACGCTTTCACAGTACACTCCAGCCGCGCTTTCAATTAATTTCGTCAAAACAATGGTAGGTATGGAGTAATTATCATTCAACACGAGCGTAACAAATTCAGCTCGCACCTATGAAATTTTAAATACAGATAAATACATCTAATACGCCAGGATGATAGATATAAAATGTTGTCTGGTATTGACAATATTACTGACATCCAATGTACGGCGGTTAACTTGCTTTTATATCGCCGGTAAGCGCGGTTACCGTGTCTACTGTGTTTCTATATCTATTTATAATAGATACAAAACACCGAGGTACAAAACAAACATCTTCTTCTTCCTTTTTTTTGGCGGCACTTTGTACATTTGCCAGCGACAAGTATTTCGATACTTTCAAGTATTTTTTTTATATAATCGTGGTAACTATTTTTAAGACCCAGTCAAGTCACAGAAAGAAAGTCATAGGTCCAGTCATGTCCTTGTAAAGTTTTGATGGCTTTGTCGATGGAATTTAGGCAGCAACAAGAAAAGTTATGTTATCACATTATATCACTTTTCCACGCTCATGCGCGTACTTAATAAATTAAACACTATTTTTTAAACATAAACAATACCTACAATGGGACGAAATTATTTTTTCGCGTTCTCAGAACAAATAAAATACATAAATTCACATAAGTAAACAATTTTACTTGGTGGTAGAGCAGGAGGTCGTCTAGGTAGGTATCACCGCAGTACCAGATATTCTGCCGCCAAGCAATACCTAGTGTGTAAACATTTCTGTGTTCCGGGTTGAAAGGGACTGCAGCTAGCGAATTCACAGTGTTGTTAATACTAACCATCGAATCTTTTCAAGTAATGAGCGCCAAGGCAGTGATGCCCTGGCCTTTGTTTTGCTACTTAAAGTTCTGCGTATCGCTGCAATGGTCATGGACAGGCGTTATATTTTCTTACAAAAATATATACTTATATCTTTCTTGGAAATCGACCTCATGCCCTTACAATAATTGCAGTGTTCAGATCTGTACATCTCACAAAGTATTTGGCCCAAACTTGCGTGACGCAATTATCAAATTACCTACACAACAAAAACACTCAAATTAGAAGCTGATATAGAATAAAGCACACATATCTAGTTATTTGAAGATATTAGTCGCCGATACTCGGCCGCCGTAGCGCATACTGAGCTCTGTCCCTGCTTACGATTAACAAACTATTATTGCCCGCTCACACGAGCTTTCTGTAATTTGTCCGTGCGTAAAAAGCGTTCGTTTATCGAGAGTGCCACGAACAAAGGCGCTCAAGCTCGTCTTAATTAATATGATTAATGACGCGTTGTAGCGGCTCCTTTTTGAACTCGCGTTACTGTTGTAATCGAGAAATAAATTAATTTTATTAGTAGTTCTCTGTAATAGAATATACGAGCGGCGAGGGCCGACATCGCTCCCAAATGAGTGGACGATCCGATATTTCCCGGTTCGTTACGTTTCTCTAATTTAAAAATTGGGCGTTAAAACTCACCGATTATAATTTAAATTTATGACATTATGCATAGATAAACGCGTATAAAAAGGAAATTGTGACGGTTTATGACAGAGTTTCACTAACAAGGTAGAGATCTGAATAGTCTGTAATGACTCTCTAATTTTTGTTTCATTAATAATACTATAACAAAATTACTTATCTTTCATCTTTTTCGTTTTTATAGTGCATCGTTGGAGCAGACAAATCTATTGTAGAGACATCTGACGTCTCGACGCAACCTAACATTACCTACAATAGCTAGTGTTAAAATAAATTAAAAGTACAATTAGGACGGAACGATAAAACAAATAGTTATTCGCGTGAACTTGTTTTAGGTGTATAGGTATTTATTTATTTTCCCATGTTTCTAATCTAAACTAACGTGGGCCGCATTTACGTCACTGAGTTCTGGGCCTTATTGGTGGAGCCCTAGGATTGAGTTTCGGAGTGGAGTGGCGAGTCGCGGTCGCGCCTCGGGCCGAGATCGTGGCAGAGATAATTAGAGGCCGCAGCGCTGTGGGAGCCATAAAAACGGCAAATTGACCGGCGGGATAACCAGAAAGGCACAATGTGTTAGATAATAATTTCCAAATTACAGGTTATGTCGGTTCGCGAGCGAGGCTCGACGAGCTCTTTTTTCTCGGACGCCGACTGAGGTGCTAAGGGCAGGCTAATTATTATTTGGGTATCGGAGCGGGATTTTAGTGCAGCTGCTACCTGTATAAATATTTATTATTCAAAAATGTTCAAACGCCAAATTTGATGGATACCACTTTATGCATCCAATTAAAAACGAAGCCCGATCAATTAGAAACTTGAACTTGATTATCGGTAAAATAAAAATATGATAAAATTCCATTCGCGTAGGTAGATAACTTTAGAATGATATGTAGGTCCTTAAAAGTGATAGAGGTGCCAGCGAAATTGTAATCAATAGATACGGACAATTAATGATCAGACAGACAGGCTAATACAAGTATGTATACCTATTTCTAAAGATGCATGTTACTATAATTATGTAAGCCGGGCAGACAGACGAACGGCACAAGCTAGTTGATACTAGGGATCTTCTCGGACGCTTTTTCGATATGAAACTCTTAATAACGTGCAATATTTGATTAAAAAAAGTATACTATGTGGTAAACAAAACTATTAATTAAAGTACTATCCAAAATTCGGATGTCACAAATTAGCTGCTAATGGAATAGCTTCCGACCTTTTGACGTAAACAAGTTCCCCTTAGGGAGACAGTGATGTAATAATGTACTAAATAAGACATCCCCATTCGAGACAACGACATGATACAAATATGAAGTCCCCTGGTGACATCAGTAGAGACAATAACGGCGGCGGGGGGCTCAGCGCCGGGTTCCGACGGTATTGGCCCGCCTACAGAAGGCGGAGCTCCGCTCACGCCTCTGGAGTCTCCTAGATTAATGCGATGAGGAAACAAACCCGACGGGAGCATGTGGTGAAACATTAGCAGATAGGAGAAGAGTTGTGGCAGTTTATCTTGTTAGGAACATGGACGTTGGTATATACGACGGTAAATGATGGATATGACTGTAAACGAACTATCGTTTGCATAATTCATATGACGTCTTTGTATGTAAAGGTAGATTAGATAACGAATTAACGATTTAGATATATTTAACGTTTCTGTCTTCCATCAAGAGACATTTGTTTAAAATTTCTTAAATAGGTGCATCACAATATTTTTTATATGCATGCTGTGTTCACTCCAAGAAGGGCATATGCATATTATGCATATTGTTTACTTTTTGTTTTTGTTATTGTTACGCATGTCTTTGTAGGTATATGTCCAGTTTTGTGAACCTATTATAAAAAAAAAAAAGTAAAATGGTAAGTTAATCCAATGAGTTTATAAAAACGATTACCAAACATTAATTACTACGATCACAAAAAAAATATTTCAAAATACAAACCCGTATAATTTTTTTCAGATACCCATAATATAGTTTTTTTAACATGATATAATGTAATTATTTTATCGACTACATGAATTAATTAGGTTTCTTCGAAATATTTTACAAAAAGGATTCCTTTGAATTGATCAGTCGGAACAAATTGTAAATTAGAATTATACAACAGGTAGAGAGACAGCCTCGCCGCAAGAATCTGAATTTTTGATTGTTTATCCACCAGTTTCTCGAGCCGTGTCCCAATACAATTGTGTTTGTCAATGATAAATGGTCGCGAGCGGTGCTTTTCATCTCGGATGGTCAAAGGCGCCGCCTTGATATCAAATCAAGGAACTATCAATCGTAAGCTGTAGAGTATAAGGTAGATTAGAAATTGTTTGTACATAATTACAACACAGGACTAAATGATACGGTACTAATCAAGGCCGGGAATAAACGCGGATAATGCGGTATAATATCGTTTGAAAGGAGGCATTCGACGGGCAGTCGCATTCAGCTATAATGAGTTTATTCAGGATTTTAATCGAATGAATCGTCGTAAGCAAATACTGCTTGAGAGATTCGAGCGACGTTGCATGACGCCGCACGACGACGGGGGGCAACATTAGGTGCCTCGATTCTCTCTAATCTCTGTTATAATTTGTTATTAAATCTTTTTCTTTGTGTATAATTACGACGCAGTATGCCAAATGTTACCCTTTCAGTTCCGAAATGGTAATTTGATTTCAACTTGCATATTTAACTTACCTGCGCATCAAATGATTTCTAACATAATGACAATAGACATTAGGCAGTAGACACAAAAGCTAATGTGTCGAGATCAGATCGTGAACTATGGGACACAATGGTGAGGTGTGGAGGTGTGGCCGCCGTCGATCCGTCGCGGTCGGTCCGCGCGGCCCGCGAAGTCCGTGACATCGGTACAAAGACCGTCTTTCTCTTCCATCACAGCGTGTTAGATGAAAGATTAACGACATGAGACCACCTCACGCGACGGTCATTTGTTTCCAATAAGCTTTCACCACCGTACAAATGTAACTTGACGTTAACTGTGAATGTGCATTTTCAATTAGCGTTTTCATGCGATACAAAAACTGCTGAATAATAGAATTTATGGCCATATAAGTTTAATTTAGCATATAAGCTAATTTAGCCAGTTTAATGGTCGCGTCGATGACATTACCAATGTAATGCCTATGGGCACTTAAGGTGACGAATAGGGGTGGATAAACGTGTTTTTTGTAATTATTCGATTCTTGACATGGGAATCTTGAGTTGTATCTTAATATATCATGAAACACATGCCTTAGTCTTTCTTGTACATATGGGACAGTTTTTAAAACAAAAGAATCTAATGAGCTTGTGCCATGGTGCATGGGCTGAACTATGTATCTATATGGGTACCTAGCTTTAACTATATGGTTACTTTTACAAATGGCAAGTGAAAAAGATAAGTGAAGTGACACATCAAAATTTGAAAAACTGCACACTGGCAGTATGCATAAACTGAATGAGAATCCATTACAGGCATTTTGGCAAGAACGAGAAACATTGTCATACCTATAACATTGTTTTCCAAAAAGTGTGTTTTGCCAATTGTTTATTTTAAAAATATTGGTGTTCCATTCATAAAGTGTCAAATTCAATGCTCGAGTATGAGAAAGATTTTTTGCTAGTTGCTTTTATCTTGAGACACTTGTAAATATGCAATCCTTAACACTGGCTGAATCCACGAACTGCTATGCCTAAAACAAAGAAAAAAAATAAGCATTTATAATATTAGCGTGATATGTACGACAAAACCGCTAAAACTGATAATATTAACGATGAATGTAAATGCGTAGATTTAAATTTATTACGGTGCATAAAGTGCCTTACACAATAGCCGGGCCGGCGGCGGGCGCTGCGGTTGCCGCGATGCGGGTGCCACTCGCGCGGTATACGCCAATTACTATTTATCGCTATTTTACATTCCGACACTGCTTATACCCAGTATAACCAACATACCTTTAAAAGTGGCTCAATGACAAAACTAAAAATTGCAATAGATGGCTGTCAGTTTTGTTCTAAAAATTACGATACTAGCGCTACCACTAAATTCTTCTGATTTGGTCGAATTGTGGCAAACATTGTCATATTGAGATGTCTAACTACGTAATTGAATGTCTAGTAGCTAACGAGTTAACTCTGCGATTGCAAATCGGGCCGTTAAAAGATAATTTAATTTGATTGCCAATAATATATCACTAAAGATAAAGGTACCTACGTACAAGCGACTTAAAGATTTGCTAGTATACAAAAGATATCATATAGAATTCTCACTGAGAATGGAGCCAAACGACACCCGTAATAACTACGCTGTACTATATCCGTTTGATAAGGCAAAAGTGGTAACTCGTGAGATGTTGTCGTGATTATGTGCCTCGAAAAAACCGGGAGGCCATAGAGATTAGACTAATATGGAGACCTTGTCTTCGTGGATCTTGTGAGAGCGGTCGCGGATGTGAAGACGTGGTGGTGAGCTCTGTGTGCTGGAATATTCCTGACACCGTAGAGGAGGACTCCGGTGAGAAAGGGCTCCATAGCGCACCGGCGCGTCTCGGCACACTACCCGCTCCCACCCCCGCGCCCGCGCATCATCCGCTGTCTTCACGTGCGAGCCACGCAGCGGCCTGCAGTGCGAAGCAAGACGGAGCCGCGCGCGCGTTGTACTCAGCTTTGTCTCCATGAAGAAGGCCACCGCATATGACCAAAACTATAATCGGAGTATCCGACATAATTAAACGTGAGTATAAGTGCAAAAAAATATGTTAAAACCATGTCAGTTTCCATAGTAAAATATAGAATATAACTAAAAGGTTTAACAAAATAAAAACTTTCAAACACAGATATGTTCAAGTAAACAATAATACGTTTGCTATGTTCACTCACATTGAATAAAAAAAAGAAATTTTCTGGTAATGAACTCACAATTTTATTTCTCAGACTACGAGAATTCTCATAAACCCTAAATGAAGCATCAAAAATCAACATGATAAGTTGAACTTAATTACAGTTGTCAAGTCGAAATCGTTGTAAACTGTATTAGTAAATCGAAAATTATATGAGGCAGAGTTATAATCCCCGCAATTAAGAGTCCTCAACCGGAGCCGCCGCCAAATGGTCTGCCGGCAATCAATTAAAACAATATTTGAAATAGTGCTCCCAAAAAAAAAATTAAAAGGGAGTTCTCGGACTGTAAACATTTTGTATTATATCCGTTCAGTATATCTTTCTCTCTTTATCTTATAAGTCCGTCTCGCCCTCGCTGCGCCGTTGCGTCTACGCGTCCCGTCGAAGAGGATGCGTCTGATGAGTTATGAGAGGGCCTGTTACCGCCAAAGCTTGTTTGAGAGAGCCAAAGTAATTAACTTTGAATTAGTTATGATTATGGCTTTGGAATTATCTTCCAGTTCTTGAGACCACTTCGAATGTTTTATTGCTAGCGTTCGTAGCGCGTAGCAGAGTGCTACGTCGTAGCTTTAAATAAGCTATCGCTTGTTCAAAGCGTAGCGCTATACTTATGATGTAGGTACCTATAATGATTTTTTCCTAATTTTAAACATTTTTATTTTTGTTCTCATTTCTAGTATATCTTCATTCAGTCATTCTCAATTATATTTTCGCCAGTAGTAAGCCGAAAGAACTTATTGTACTTATCGTTATCAACAAATTTGCTATGAACACAATACTAAAAATCTGGAAATATAAATTACTGTTCTATAGAACAATTACGCTAAATTATTAGTGACCAAATGTTGAGCAACTGGCAAATATTTTTTTTTTTTTTTTAAGGTTTACAGGCTAGTTGTTTGACCACAGCTCACCTGATGTTAAGTGAAGGTGTGGTCGAAGATGGTAAAGCACACCTAGCCTGGAATGGAACTGGCTCTCAAGTGAGGCTGCCGGAACACACCGTTAGATGCTTGGCGGCAGATTTTCAACTTGAGGGTGGTAGCTAGCCAGCCGAGTACTAGAAAGTACCCTACCACCATGCTATGGTTTCCTCACGATGTTTTCCTTCACCGGCAGCTCAACCTCATTGTTGGGGGTTAAACCCACGCCCTTCGGCATGCGAACCTACCGCGCTAGCCACTGAGCTATCATCGCTACAAAAACACCCAGACTTATCACACACAGATTTATGTAAGCTACTGAATCTTCGGAGATTTGAATGTCATGTATACCTATGCAAATAATCCTATTATTTAAAGATTTAATACATTTAATGTATACTTGCACGTACTGGATATATTATTTTATAGAGCGATAGACTAGGAAATAGTTTAGTAAATGGCCTGTACATCTATGTTGCTTAGTATATGTCTGCCCTATTAGTTCAATTGGTAGTAGTTCTGCTTCGAGCGCTGAAGGGCGTGGGTTCGATTCCCACCCAGAACAAACATTTGTGTGACGAAAATAGGTGTTTGTTCTGTGTCTGGGTGTTCTGTATGTATTATTAGAATGTATTCACAACAAAATATTATTTAAGTACCAATTCCATCAGCTATCTAGTTCCCATTGTACACACGTTACTTAGTTTAGGGCTATGCGTAAAATGAACTGAAATATCCTCCAATATTTTATATAACCGCTAACCGAATGAAACCGCTAGGCGTCCAGCAGACGCCTCGAGGTTCACCCGCGTAGTTCCTGTTCCCGTGGGAATACAGGGATCAAAAGTAGCCTATGTCACCTAGGGATAATGTAACTTCCCAACGGTGAAACAATTTTTGAAAGCGGTTCAGTAGTTTTTGAGTTTATTCTTTACAAACATACAAAAATACACAATCGTTCCTCTTCATAACATTAGTGTAGATATACATTGGTGATGTTTTTTATGTTCAGTATTTTCTAAACATGATTAGTATAGTAGTACACAGTACATTTAAATACATATGTTTGTACGCGTTTTTCCACTTTTTGTACCACAGATTATTTTATCGACTCGCTACTCACCTGACACTTGTGCCACACTCGTAAGTTCTACTCAAGCTGCTAATCGAGTTTGTCGGTTGATGGTATCTCCAAACCAAGCGTTAATAGCGGAGCGCCTCTAACAACACCCATGAGTATAAATAGACCGTTTTACTCACGCTTATTCCCTTTTTTATTTTATTTTATACTAGCTGCGCCACACGGTGTTACCTGCGATTAAAAATATGTCCTTTTCCTCTATGTCCTTTTCTGGACCCCTTGTATGCAAAATTTCATGATGATCGGTTGAGTAGTTAAGGCGTAAAAGTGTTACAAACAAATAAACACTACAAAACTGCCGGCATGCATTTTTCCGGGATAAAAATTAGCCTATGTCATTTTACATATGCAAAAAATCATGTCGATTTTGCTCTGTGAAAAATCAAAACAAATCTATCCCACGGGAACCATATATTTTACCGGGATAAAAAGTTGCTATAATCTATCTCTGTGCCCATTTTTATCCAGATCCGTTCTGGCGTGATTGAGTAACGAACATCCATCCAAACTTTCACATTTATAATATTACTAGTGGGATAGAAGGCCAAACCGACAATCAGACTGATAAACGTCATAGCTATCTTTAGACAATTGCAACACCAGGAGCAGTACCTTGTTTACATTTCAGAATAAAGATGTTGTTACCATTAAAATTTGTCTTGAAGCCATTTAGTCTAGTTTCTAGAAAAGTTTTAACAGAATCTAATATAACCACTTTTTAATTAGTTAGAAATTTTAGCGTAGATTTTAATTATTTTAAAGGCAGATATTTCGCAATTTAATTAAATGATGCCATATAATTAAATCGACAGCCCAATTGGCCAGTTTTGGGATTTATAAAAAACTAAGTTAATAGTATTTCTGTTCTTATCAAAATTGACATTGATGGGGCAAGTAATTTCAAATAAATGAATGTTGAGTGCTAGCCAAAGTGTTTGAACACAGCTCAGCTCATCTGATTTTAGGTGACCGTGTGCTCGAAGATTGTAAACACACCTAGCCAGAAATAGAACTGTCTGTCAAGTGAGGCTGCTGGAACACACCATTATGTGCTTGGCATACACAAATAAAAAAAAAACTTTTTTTTTTCGTGTTGTAGCTCGTCCAGTATTTCACTTCATACGACACGACATACAAAACTAGTGAGACTTGAGTGCGGCTATGAAAATATGCCAATGTAGCTATATAAAAGCGAATTCCATAAATCAAGGTAACTTCCCGTGATTATATTTGGGGGCTAGAACAATAGCCATTATATTCAAAGCAAATGGACGAACAATAACAGTAAAGCATTGCTTCCGGCTTGCGAAGGCATTTGATGCCTTCTGACACGAAAATCATTTTATTGATAAATAAATAATTATAGTGTTATGTTCTGGGTAATTTGTTGCGTTTTAGGAAATCGGTGTTAATTATGGAAAAGTAGTATAATGTGTATTTATTTACCGCATCATCTGTTGTGACAAAGCCATCAGTAATATTTCATATTATTATTATTATCATGGTTATTTATTTTTCATCTTATTTTTTAATTTTTTTACATTAAATATTTAAAAAACATATATAATATAAAAAACTTAAAAACTAGGGTGCCGCCGGCAGCGGGGCAGGGCTCAAGCTGCCGGTGGTTAGGGCTGCAGAGTGAGGAACCTCCTCACAATGCGCGCCGTGTCAAGGATCACTGCCTTTTGAAGCTGACCCTTGACCCAACCGTCTAGCGAGAGTCTCTTGAGATGTTGGTCGAGACTCTTCGCTATAAGACCGTTTACCGTGACGACTATCGGGACAATGATCGTCGAATCAACATCCCACATGGCGGTTATCTCGTGAGCCAAGTCAAGGTACTTGCTGAGCTTGTCCTTCTCGGCCTTCACGAGATTCTCGTCATGTGGGATGGTGATGTCAACGAGCACTGCCCGGCGTTGGGCTCGGTCGACCACCACGATATCAGGCTTATTGGCGACAATAGTCCTGTCCGTGATGATAGACCGGTCCCAATAGAGCAAAGCACGACCATTTTCGAGAACTGGCGCTGGTGCGTACTTATAGTACGGCACCTCAGACTCGACAAGGCCGTATTGAAGAGCAAGCTGCTGATGGATGATCCTGGCTACTTGGTTGTGCCTGTGCAAATACTCGCCGTTAGCAAGATGCGAACAACCGGAAATAATATGTCGGAGCGATTCTCCGGGACGGTGGCATGCCCGACAGATGTCGACCGTACCGTCCTTCATGATATATTTCCGATAATTGTTCGTCTTGATAACTTCGTCCGCAATCGCACAGGCAAAACCCTCAGTTTCCCCAAAGAGGTCTCCGAAACGTAGCCAGTTCACCGACGCGAGCATGTCCACATCGGGGCCCGTTAGGACCCGATAGAACCGCCCGTGCAGCTGCTTGCTCTTCCATACTTCCTTGCGGTCTTCGGTGCTTAGCACCGATGGTTTGCGCCAGTTCTCGTTCGCTAAGGAGAGCGGCGTGAGGCCCTTGTCAACTGCCACAACATCTCGATGCATCCCGCACTCGTTGTCGCGGAAATAATCCCTGAGACTGCACACTTCACGATTATGGAGGTTCTTGGCGCTTAAGAAGCCACGACCCCCCAATTTTCGTGGAATGTACAGTCTCATAACAGACGAGCGTGGGTGTAGCATGCGATGAGTTGTGAGCTGTTGACGGACTCTTCTATCCAGGGCGTCCAGCTCAGTCTGAGTCCACCTCAGTATGCCAAAGGAGTATATCAGTAGAGGCATCACCCAACCGTTGAAGGCACGCACCTTATTGCCACCAGACAAAAAACTATTAAGTACTTTTGTCAGGCGACAAAAGAAGCGTTCCTTCACCGATCGCTTGATGTCCACTACCGCTATACCCAACGACTCTGACATACCGAGGTACTTGTAAGTCTCGGCCTCGGAGAGAGATCTGAAAGTCATTGTCTCGGAAAGCTGTAAATCTGGACAATTTACAACTTCCCCTCGCTGTACGTGCATGACCGCACACTTGTCTACCCCAAACTCCATCTTGATGGCATTGCTAAAAACCTGTGTAGTTTTTAACAATTCCATCAAGTCTGGACGTTTTGGTGCAAATAGCTTGAGGTCATCCATATACAGCAGATGAGAAATGACTTCACCACCTCTCCGAAGCCGATGGCCTAGCCCTGATTCCTTCAGCAAAGTGCTGAGAGGATTCAGTGCTAGACAAAACCACAATGGACTCAGACTGTCACCCTGGAAAATGCCTCGCTCGATCCTAATCAAGTCCTGCGGCTCAGAGGAGCCATCTCCACTACCTGGTTGACGAAGGACTGTGGTCCATTGCCTCATACATGCGCCTAAGAAAGATTTTAGAGTTGTATCAATTTTATACAACTCTAAAACTCTCTCTAGCCATGAATGAGACACTGAGTCATAGGCCTTCTTATAGTCAATCCAGGCAGTGGAAAGGGCTCCCTTGTTCCGCCGAACTTGCTGGCTAATGGTCATGTCGATGAGGAGAAGCTCCTTAGTACCACGGGACCCTACCCTACATCCATTTTGAGCAGGAGCCAAAACGTTATTTGCGACAACATGCGCGTTAATTTTTGTTCTCAAAATGGACGTAAGGAGCTTGTAGATGGTAGGCAAGCACGTGATGGGTCTATAATTTTTTGCTTCTGTGGTACTACCGGTCTTATGGAGCAGGAAGGTGACACCAGTGGTCATAAAACAGGGAAGGGAACCAAGCTCGAGGGCTTCTTGGAATTGTGTCGCTAAGCGGTCATGTGAGCAACGAATCCACTTAATCCAAAAGTTGTGCAATCCGTCCGGCCCAGGACTTTTCCAGTTCTGTGCCGTACGAATCGCACAACTAACGTCTACGGGGTCTATTAAAACAGACCCCATGGATTCGATAGACTCACATTCCCGCTCGACAACACGCATCCAATCACCCTCGGTGTGCTCGACAGGCAGCGACCAGATACCACGCCAGAATTCAGTCATGACGCTAGTATCCGGTAGCTGCCTGTCACTCACACGTTGGCCGGTTCCTTCCCAATCTCGATACACCTTCCTTTGGTCACTTTGAAAGACGCGATTTTGCCAATATCTATCCGCACGCTCTCTATAGCGGCGAATACGGTTTGCCCACGCATAGACTTTCTGTTTCAGATAGTCAATGCGTTCCGTGACACTGGCTAGATAGTGCTGGGGCCTAATATCCGTTCCAGCAAAAGCCTGTGTCACAAAACGTATGACTCGGGGGCGATTATTCCCCCGGCTGAAACAGATCAGCTTTGCAATGAGAGTCCTGAACGTGCTGATACGCCGCTCGATCCGCAATTGCCATGCGGGCACACCCCCGGCGGGTCGCGGTGCACGGTTAGTGTCCGGAAACTTAACACGTGCAACGCGACACGCCGCGATGGCACCGCAGTATAATATCGAGTGGGTATCAGTCAAATCTTCGCTAGCCCGTAAATACGGGGCTAGCAAAGCGTTCAAAGCTCCCATCAACGCTAAATTTCGTCTATGGGTGGGCAAACGTGGTAGTCGCGGCCTAGAATCGGGTGCGAATCTATATTGACAAATCGCGTCTTCCAAAGTCCTCCTCAAATGCTCACTCACCTGGCTACATACAGCCATGCTCGTGCATTCGCCTACATCAACTACGGGATCAGTAGGTGTCGCTAGTGTCGCCATCGACGTCGGCACTGACACCAGTGTCGGGGCTGACGACGCGACAGGCGAATCCCGTGTCGAAACAGGCGTTGGACGAGCAGGAAGTGCCTCCAGGCGGAGCCGATCAAGCACGGACTGATCCAACAGCTGAAGTCGCTGGATAGCCCGCACTTGATCCGATAGTCGTTGGGTAGACACGGCGACGGTCGGTTCAAGGGCCTGAAACAAAGGCAGCATCCTGACACGGTACGCTGAAAGGTTAATTCCCCCCTCTGTAGCCCCATAATAGGCGCGCATGCAATTCTCATTATTTGTCTGTGACCATCGCATGCGTCGCACTACACCACCGGCAGCGAGAGCCGAACGCGAAGCAGATTGCCCCGCAGGCCCCAAGCGTGCTGGCAGCGGCGGCCGTCCTCGACGCGCAGGTGGTGGTGGCGCCGGTGTCCGCGGCCCGCTCACGTCGCTGCTGCTCGACGAGGCGCTTGTTGCCAGGGGTGTAGCAAACTCTTCATCCCCCGACGAAGCGCTCGGAGTTGACGGAGCGGGCGGTGATGGTATATGTGCGTCATGTAATCCCGAAGCCGCAGCTGTTCTTGAGCGCGTCCACATAACTTGCTTTCATTCTTCATAAAATATTTTGCTGTGATTTGATTGACGTATAAATGTCAATCGGTAAAATTTTTTAAAAGATTCTAATAAACTCGGAAAATAGGCAATATGGAATAAAACTTTAAACTGGTAGGTGTTTGTAAACTATTGCTGATATTTGGTGGTGAAATTGAGGTCAAAAAGTTGTTGGAATAGAATTAAAATATTTCACTTGATAAAAACATGTCTGCTTCGCAGCGGGAGACAGATGTCAGTTATTATTATTATTATTGAGATCGGCAAAAAACATACATTTAAAAAAAATCATGCCGAGTAACTTTGATTTACTGTATCGTAGCAATGATAGCTCAATGGTTACCGCGGTCGGTTCACACGCCAAAAGGTGTGAGTTCAAATCCCAACAATGAGCTTGAGCTGCCGGTGAAGGAAACCATCATAAAGAAACCATAGCATGTGGGTAGAGTACTTTCTAGTACTCGACTAGATGGCTACCATCCTCATGTTAAAAATCTGCCGCTAAGCACCTAAAAGTATTCCGGGACTTAACATCAGGTAAGCTGTGGTCACACAGATAGCTATAACATATAACCATAAAAAAGTCCACGACAAAGATTACGTACAGAAGAAAAATAAACTTAACTAAGACAACCTATGGACGGAAAAGATTTAAGGAATTATAAGACAGGGTGTGCCCATAACTAGGAAATATATACACAACAATACAAATATATATATATATACACAAGTTAGACTTAACATTTTCTCTTAGAAATAGAAGGTCTAAATAGAAGAGTACTAGTCATCGCAACACAGGGTATCCTACGGCGATGACTAGGGACAAAAAAATTTTGTTCTATAATTTTTTTTATTTTATACGTTTTCTTCAATTATATCAAGTGTTGTCTTACATCTTAGTGAAAATTTAATTTGTGTGAATGTTATTTATGTACAATAAACCTTATTATTATAAAAAATATAGGATCATTGTTATTTATGCAGTATTGCAGTGCTATTTATCTCAAGTTTTGTATAGAATGTACAAAATAAAATTCAATTCATGACAGGTTAATGGATGATTTAATAATATTCACGCGATTTTCCCCCTTCATAAATAAGAATAATGGCGTATAACTTTCACTGCACAACTCACTTCACCCAATATTTTCTCTCTTCCGAAAGTATTTTTCTTAATATTTAAATTTCAATTGTTTCCATTCTCTCAACGTCCAAGTCCTAGTTATTGTTGGGGCAAGAGGAAAATGGAAAGATGATGTTGCTCCTTATTATTCATTGTTCGGAGGGGAACACGTAACTTTGAGTGCTTTTCTCAGCACCGTGATTTTGCTCATTTTTAAAGTAGCAAAACAGCAACATTTTATAATATTATGATGTTTTTTCTTTTATAAAAAGCTACTGAAATTGTTCAAGTGTTATTAGTAGGTAACTATTTAACGCACATGGCCATTTCAGTGATACACTGAACTTTGAGTAGCAAAACAAAAGGCATCAATCCAAGGAATCGCTACTTTGGCGTTCATTACTTTGAGACTTTCGATGATTATAGTTTCAGCAGCCCTGTCACTTGGCTAGTCATCAGTTTTTTTCTATACACCGTACAAGGTAGGGTTTTTTAATGCATAAGCAATAAGACAAACGAGACACCGTCATGATGGTAAGAGACTTGGCCATAAAGAGGCCATGTCCATGGCCGTTGTAGCGATACACAAAACTTTGCTTTAAGACATTCAATGGTTAGTCCCAACAGCCTTGTAATAACTTTACTATAGTAGAAATTGTAGTACAAATATCAAACTCTTATCTAATAGAATCGATCAGTCGCGGCTATAATCGAAACGCGACCTCGACAAAAAACTAATTGACAACAATCAACGGTGTTGAAAGAAAAAACAATGTTTCCTATGATTGTCATTAATAATGGTTGGGAAAAAAATCATTCACACCTTTGCGCGCTAACATGACAAATGCGGGTGTCGGCGCGGGCGGCGGGCGCGGACGGCGGTCCGCTACAAAGCGGCCGGCGAAGCAGCGCGAGCGCCGCGGGGCGCCCTCCGACCCTAAATATTAATTATCTACAAAACTATAAACACCTTTAAAAGAGATTATCGCACTGCGTAAGGCAATGGAGAAATCTAAATACTAACATATCGTTTGTACAATTGCGGGTGCCACAACGACCAGCTTGGGAAAGCTTAGTTCCAAGTTATTTTCAACTTGTATATTTATAAATAAATAAAAATAGATATTATTATAGAGCAGGTTACCCGGACTACGGTCATTACTTTATAATTAAATAAAATTTAACAAAGAAACACTCTTATACTTCAAAATGAAAAAAGAAATTTATCGGTATGAAGGGTTATAGGGACTAGTCCACAACATTTTTTAAACTCTAAAATATCTTAATTTGTTTTCTTAGTTTCAGATTAATTTAAGTTAGGTTTCCCGACCAGCCCTGTTTTTATAAACTTGTTCCACTGCTAGGCTAGGGCCAAAGTCAAAGGACAAAGTCCACTACGCTGGCCAAGTGCGAGTTAACAGACTTCACACAGTTGCGTGTCGTGTAAATCGAACCCAGGTCTTATATTATCTCCAAAAATCTCCAAGTAAAAATAAACCTTATTTTTAAAGCATTTGCCTACTTTATTGCAAATAAACAATATGCACGGGCTTGCAAGCCACTGTTTAATTACACGACCAATAAAGGACTTAAGATATGCGCGAATTAAAAATGTTAACGGTCAGCGTTCTGCTAAAAATTGACGTTCGTGTAAACCCCTATTTATTGTAAAATGCTATTCTAATTGCCCACTACATCCGTTATTGCTTTATTCGAATGATAGAGAATTAAATTAATTTTGCGGTGTGTTTAAGAATCGCGTGGCCGCGGGCGACGGTGCCATGTGTTGCGGGGGCCGGTGGGCGAACTGTTAGGTACTTACAATGATATTAAATAATAATGACGATGGCCCCGGGGCTGATTGGGCGATTATCGAGTGCGGCATTGTGCCGCTCCGCAAACGAGCAGGGACACAATGCACTCGTGACGTGCCTGTTAAAATATTAGCCGCAGGAACAGAGGTCAGCTTCGTTCCACGATGAGGACAATGCCGTATACCGATTGTTAGAATTCGTTTTATTTATCGTTCGTAGTTTTTAATTTCATTTTTATGGTTGACAAGCTGGGTGTTTGATCACAGCTCACCTGACGGTGACAGTGTGGGTAAATGGTAAAACAGTCTGGCATGGAACTAACCTCTCAAGTGCGGCTGTCAGATTGTCAACTTGCTAGCCAGCCGAGTATTAAGTGTGTCATTATACAGCTCGTACTCGTCTGAAAACTGAAGGCGAACTTTTGTCTATGAAAGTATTAAACGTTATTCATCATAATAAATCAAAATTTGGTACAATGTTGATAAAATGCAAATAAATAAACAAACGAACGATAGTCATTTTAAGGTAGGAGATAATCTAAAAAGGTAATTCAAATAAGATTTACAATTTCAATTTGGTTTGGGAGATCAATGCCACCGACCGGACAAGAGTCGCCGAAGCCGACTACATATGACAACTGGCTTTATAAATAACCTACAACAACAAATATTGTAATAACCGATCACCAACATACTGCACGTAATGATACGACACGAAATCAAATAAAAATGTGTCTCATCGCTTAAGAACTTAAGAGCTAATGTTGTGGTGTGCTAAATACTTGCCAGGCTGAAGTTTCTTTATGTCCCGACGAAGTGATAAATAATTCGATCGGTCGATCCATTTTCGTGCTTGAGCCTTCAACTTATAAGAAATGTTTTTGCTCGGATTGTCTGTAAACGTAAAATTTTATGGGAACATTAAAGTTAAGTGGGAAATCCGAAAAGGAGAGTTAAATCCAAGCGAGCAGATGGCGGTGCGGCGTTGATACAAACTCAATTATTTACACTCAATAAAAAGGACATTATATGAGTATTAGAAAATAACCCGCCAAACATTCCACTGCTGGAGAGCTCTTTACGAGATAAGAAATTACTAATACCACCTACGTTCAGAACAAATTAAGTTTTACATTTTTTCTATGTTGAAAATATGTCCTAGAATTGGTCATTAGTAATTACATATTACTTTTCGGCAGTATAGATGGGAGACCTATGTTATAACTAAATATAAAAATAGTATAAATTATTATATACTATCTTGTTATACATATATGTAGGTACATAAGGGACGCGCGTATATTCCTTCTAAACCTTGGAACTTAACTAAAAATAACTTAGCGCCCAATTTTCACTCAAGTTTGCAGAACTAAAGCTTGAAAAAGCTTTGTGTCTTTTTACAGTTTCGTAGCAAAGTAAGGAACGATTTATTATAAGTTCTGCCATTCATATACATTAATTATTCTATCTGCATTTATATTTAAAAATAAATTAAGTAAATAAATATTTTACTTACTAACAGAAAAGCAAAAATACGTCTACTTTCCGTATTTTAGCTCTATACTCTATGTCTATATAAATCACGGTTTTGAAATATGAAAAAATGTTTCGAAGTGTAAATTAAATATATTAAAAAAAGAAAAAATAGTTATTTTGATTTAAAAAAAAAAAAAAAATTGTGGACTATAAAGCATCTTCATTAAAATCAAACGCAACACATACTGGTCAGGTCACACGCAAGCCTTTTAACAAATAAAAAATGTGCAATTAAGAACTTTCAACTTGCGTCCAACTCTTCTCTTTCTCATTTTTATAGATCTTAAAGGTGGTCAGTACGCCATCTGGACGCAACAGATCTTTGTTTTTTATCAACCTCACACACATCTTTGATTCACCATGATGAATCAGGAACATTTTTTACGGCGTCCTTGATTCGGTCACGGCAAATATAACAAATGTTGATAAAAAGCACAGGTAGACGCAAATATTTGTGAACAATTTGTAGAATTCACACTTAATAACAAGGTGGAGGTGTTTAATTTTTTTCCACTTGTGTCCAGGGTGCGGCGGTGCCTTCAAAGGATGATTAGCTTTGAGTGGAGAGAAGTGCTATAACCGACTCTAGAAAAACTACGTGATATAGCACATGTGACTATGGGATAGCTAAAAATTGTTCATTTTAGCCCGACCACACAAAAAAGGAAAAAATATTATAATTTAGCAGTATACCAACTGGGAATTGCTACACTTACTATTTTTTAGTTTAATAATATGTTAAGTAGATATTATGTACTACCTGAAATTTCCAGGCTAGTTGTGTTTGCCATCTTCGGCCACACCGTCACTTAACATCAGATAAGCTGTGGTCAAACGCCTAGCCTGTCAAACATTAAAACCACTCTTCAGTGTAATCAATGAAGTTTGTCTACCTATATGACATTAGTTAATATATACCTAACATTTGTATCTATGTATACATGTATGTTATACTAGGGGTAGATCTTCATAGCAGGAGGTCATCTAGATAGGTATAACCATTTCAATATCAGATATTCTGCCGCCAAGCAGTAAACATTACTGTGTTCCGATGTAAAAGGTATTGCATTGAAAATACAAGGCTATTATTGAATATTATCGTTCTAACTATCGAATGTCTCTAATGAGCGCCGAAACAGCGATACCCTGTTATGTGCTTTGTTTTGTTACTCAAAGATCTGAATAACGGCTTTATACATGTAACTATTTATAAATGTTACAGAGAAAAATATGCAAAATACAAACGTCTCTCTGTAATATAAGTATCTATTAAAAGATCTCGGGCTTCCAAGAACAACCAAAAATTTATTGCTCGTAAGAGCACCCAAAGCAGTGTTAATAGAATCTTATCAAATTTGATTAGGAACAGCAGCAAAGGTGTACGTATCTATTCCGTCTAATATTTCATTCCGTATTTACAAGAAACTCCTAACAAACATAGATAGAGCAAACTATTACTAGATATAAACGACACAAATAACAAAGGAATTTTGTCTGTAATTTGTCAGTTACATTTTGTCACATGTGCAAACAAATATACAAAACATTACGCTATTGGAATAATAACAACGTTCTTTTCACATTCGTGCCGGATTTCATAAACAGAAATTATTCTCCGTTACAAATATTGAATTTTACAATTTACAATCGTAACAAGCGTAAATTTTTTTGTAAAACAGCGTCAACCGTGACGAAGCTACACCACAATACAATTTTAATTGTAACTGTATCCCCTATTTAATTCAAACTACTGAAATGTTATTAAATAAAAAGGGATCCAACATTGTATATTTTATATATATAACGCAGCTGCGTACTCAATTTATAAATATTTTTCAATAATTTATTATTTGTCTCTTTAGCTAAGCATTAGTAATGGGCAATGATTATGAAGAAAAAAATAATAATGAGTCTATGTTTGTCAAAACTACGTGGTTCGACCTTTTTTTTGTGTGCGGTGCTGTTTTCTTGTACTGGACTAAACTCGTCTGGACGTAGGCACTCGTATCAGTTGGACCATTTCGTCTAAACCACCATTGATATCACTATAACGGCATCCACACCTGAATTCAGTTTTCGACTTACTAGGTATTTATCAATCAGAAGTTGGTATCCATGATATCTGATTTTTATGCGCGTTTTTAATGTGAAAACCGCAATCGTTGCTGTCAAAAGTTTTGACGGCGATTGGTAGTCGTGTCACTTCGTTGTATTTTTTCCAAATTAGTTTTATGTTTTGTCGAGTGTTTATGCATAAAAATGGTGGTGTTTTATTCATGAAGTGCCGAATCACAAGTGCGAGTGTGGGAAAATGATATAATGTGGTCAAACATGACTTTTCGTGTGTTTAGAAAATAATAGTGTTGAAATCATAACGTAACAAATTATTACGCTCTTGTGTGGACAAGTGTACGGTAAAACATGTACCTAAGTTGAAAAATATTTTTGTGTTGTTCTCAAAACTCCGTTGAAGATTCGTAAAATCTACATTTTTACTAGAGCATGGACTAGACTTAACCATGACTTAGTTTGTACTATCATCGAAATACGATACGAAATTTGCACAAAGTGCGATGTCAAGAAAAAAAAGTACCTATTGACGCGGTCAAAACCGTGACAGAATTAGAAAGTTCTAAAAATTCTATAAAAAAAATACTTGTAAAATATTTATGACAACGTGTGTAATATGAAGTTTTAGCAGGAACTTGCATTGTATTATTTTCCTAAATATATCTATCGAATGTTTATGTTAAAAACGTGTTTTGGTGACGTGTTGAAAATGTGTTGGTTTAAAACAAGCATGTTTACGAGAGTGATATTATAAAATCATCACTACTTTACTAGGATAGGTGTGACCGGACTCGACCAAGATTTACTGTCTGACTTCAACTGTGACAGAGTTATTTAACTTGAATTTTCATAAAATACTGGTACATAATACATAAATGAAACACTTGACACTGTCAAATTCACAAAGTGCGACGTTAAAAAAACGAACGAATTAAAAAGAAGGAAGGAAGGATTGGCGGCGTACTGATGTTATCAAAGACCACTTCGACAATTTGTCCATTCTTGTACAACTGTGTTTCTGGCCAAAATTAGAATTAGGGGCCATTCCCTATGCGAATGTCGTTTAGATGAGTGAGCTTCAGTTGCCCCTTAAGACAGTTTTCCTTGCATGATGTCATACCTCCCGAAATTCCTCATCCTACTTCCCTTAAATGTCTCCTATCCCTTGTTTTTACTCCTTTTGTATATATTTTGTGTAAATATATTTTAAAAAAATAAGCTTGTAAATATGCAGATGTATAGCATTTTAACACACCCTGTCCCCTACTTATATAAATATGTTTGTGTACGTCTTGTAGCAAGTTAAAAGTTTTGGTTTTCAGGGTGACAAACAAAAACCTCTGTTATATATGAATTCACCGAACAATGACGCTCAGCACCGTGCAAATTCTTGCGCTTGATGTTCTATCTTTCTACGTGACAGTAGTTGTGAAACATTTTTCACAAAAGCCATAAACCAAAATTTGAATTGAATTGGCGTTATCAAAGACGATAACAAGTGACAAGACATTATGTACCTATATATGTATTTGGCGTTGGGACCGCGGGAATATGCTACGAGTGCTACGACATTGTGCTTTATATCTCTAAATTATATAGAGGTAAGGTAAGTGACGCTTCTGTCTTATGTAGCGATTGAATTTAATGGAGCTATCGGAGGTGCCGGCGATTTAGCGATACATCGTACGTGGCGAGACTACAGACATGTTGCATGTGAGACTAGGAGACAGCGCTGGCGATAGTAAATTTTAAACCTAATGCTTTTGTGATAAAGATGTAAATTGAAGAGATGTAGCGCCACGGGCGGCAGGATTAAAGAGTCTTCAGATTCGAGTTAGAGGACAGGTGGGTAATTTGGAAAACGAGACCAATATGTCGTTCATATTACGATATGGCCCATTTCCTCACAATACATGGAGCGGTGCTCATACTTTTATATTATAAAATATACAATTTTAATTAATTTCTCGCTAGATTTGATAATGTCAAGTTCATGTAGTTATAACTAGGTAAAGTGTCAGATAATTATTTTGCCGTCAAGCAGTAGTGTGTTGGTATTGTTGTGTTTCGGTTTGACTGTTAATGCTAGCGAAAGACATTTTTTGTTATCGTAGGTAAATAATGTTGCAGTCATACTTTTACACAAGCAAATATAAAAAATAATAGATAAAATACAGACGTAACTGAATCTACCAACATTGTAAATCTGGTACTAAATCTAAAATAAAAATACTGAATAATGTACTGAATCTACTCGTATTTATGTGGAATAAAAAAGTTACAGAGGCAGTGTCGAAATTTAAAAAAAACCTACTATGACTCTAGCACACAAATTTGCGAGAATGACGTATAGGTAGGTACATAAGTACCTAATCGATAGTCATTTGTGAAAAAAAAAACATTTAATTCACTCCCGCCAGAGACGCTGTCTTACTTCCCACAATTCATAGTATTTATTGAGTATAAATAAATTAATGTCAAATTTATACTGCCATTAAACTTAGGTACGTATTTAATGCCACTTCGATAAGCCGAGTCTTTAATTTCAATTTTCGAAGATTTTGATGAAATTTGGTATTGGGGTACCTAGCTGAGACCCTGGATTAACACATAGGCTACTTTTTATCCCGAAAACATGTAGCGGGTAAAACCGCGGCTCGCAGCTATTGAATAAATGTTTCGAAATATGTTCTAGACGAGTTTTATTTATTAAATTGTAGGTACTTATTCAACTTTTCCTTTACAGTCGATGTTTGAAAAGTCTGTGGAAATTCACGAAAACTGCAATCATAAAAAGTAATACTTTAGGAATAAGGATTGGATAGAGAGTTTCCACTACTGTACGTGCGTATACAACCTATACTTAATAGGAACGTATGTATACTCGGGTAGGCACAATCAACAACAAAAGGGAATGAATATAAAATTAAATAATAAAATAATATAGAGAAGATAAATATTAAGTTGTAACGTGTAGTATATCATATTTATTTATATGCTTTATATACTTGCCTAAACTATTTTTTTGTGTTTATGTATATTTGACGCAAGTGTACAATTATCTTTACTACCGTGGAGATGACTGGTAAAAACCCGTTTAAAAATATGTACTTATACGCCGTTAAGTTCTCGTTTTGCACATATTATTTAGTTGTAAGTGTGCAATGAAAAATGAAACAAACAAAACAGAATAATATGAATGCATAAAAAAATAAAACAAACTTTTACATAAAAAAAACACTGCGTAACTTTATTTCTATATTTGAAATCATCGTGAGGTAAGTATTCCGTACCATTTCATCTATACTTATACCTACTTTTGCTGATGACTGTACCAAATTAAGTTGGTTTCTCACGAAGCTAGTTTCTCTCCTAGATATTGCTGTCTTGTTTGTATGATTGATTGATATATCTACGTTTTTGCGGACTTTTATTTGAAATTAATAAATAATAATAAAAGGATTGTGTTATAGAAATGGACAGTAGGTACAATAGGTTTTTACGACTTACCAAAGACCTTTCGTAGTTTTAGTTGACTAGGTATTCCAAAAAGATCACTGATGTTGAGCAATATGGTGTGATCGATAGTGACATTTACCACTGAGCGGTAATGTTAAATTGGTCGTCCGGGTTGCATATTCTATGAAACGTCTATCAACCTTAATCCAGATCCAAGATCTTCGGGTGGCATATTAACTCCGACACTAAGCCTATATCAATTTACTTACTTTTTAGATTTTACAGCCAACAGAAATGAAAGGATGGGATTGAAATAATAATAATGTAACATAATTCTTTTGTCATTACCGAATAAGTAGGTTATAACCTATTCATATTAATGTTAGATACCTACCACTAATATACCTTCCTAAGAAAGTCTAATGTATACCTATGTACAATTGTGTATATTTAAGATAATCCAAAAGTAGTAAGCATTATCTCTTTAGCACATAATACCACACTAACATTTTCCCTAAATAATTGAGTAGATAGGTATAATAATTTAAATATTAGCATTTTTTAATTAAGTGTGACATATTTGTTTTTCATACTTACCTACATAAAATCAATGAGTAGTGTCCGACCGAAAGTCAGCCATTACGGATTAGCATCGAGGTACCTACACTGAAGAGATTATCTCCGCATCCAGTCCTCTCGCAGCATCAATAAGTACCCACCACTTTAATCATTGCAATTTCGAAACAAGCTCAAGTGTTGTCGGTGTCGAATAAATTTCGTATAATGTAAACGTGATAACAATTTAAATTCCTCTGTAACGGGTCCGGAGCCGACAAAAACAACAAACAAAGTCGAGGGAGCGCCATTGGCGAGCGTGGGGCCAGGCGGCGCCTCACGCGGCCCCGCCCGCCTCGAGCGCGCCTCTCGCTCACTCACCCAGTCCTTATCTACCACTCCGCCGTGAGAGACGTGTCGCCTGAAACTTTTCACGGCTGAGGCGACATCTAACGCTTCGCTGAAACAGAACCGTGGTTCACTATGCCTCGGCCCACACGTGAGTCCTACGGCGATCAAAAACCACCCTTCTCGTACATAGCACTGACAGCGATGGCGATCTGGAGCTCGCCGGAGCGCATGCTGCCGCTGTCGGAGATCTACCGGTTCATCACGGACCGGTTTCCGTACTACCGGCGCAACACGCAGCGCTGGCAGAACTCGCTGCGGCACAACCTCTCCTTCAACGATTGCTTCGTGAAGGTGCCGCGCCGACCGGACCGGCCCGGCAAGGGCGCCTACTGGACGCTGCACCCGCAGGCCTTCGACATGTTCGAGAACGGCTCGCTGCTGCGTCGCAGGAAGAGGTTCAAGCTGCACAAGGGAGAGAAGGATAGTTTGAACGCTGAGTTGCAAGCGTTGGCCAGTTTTAATAGAGCATTCCTGGCGAGACAGGCGGGAGGTCCTCCGGCGGCGGCGGGCATGGCGGGCGGCGGGTTGTACTCGCCGGTGGCGTCGCTACTATCGCGGGCGAGCCCGGATCCGCCCGAACCGGTGGAAACGGCTGCGTTGCTGCCGACTGGCGCGAGGCCGCGGCGCGCGTTTACCATCGATGCACTCCTGGAGCCGGAGCCTCGGGTGTCGCCATCGCCACCGCCGGCGTCGCGCTGCCCATTGCCGCTGCCGCCGCCGCCGTACCTGCTGGCAGCGCAGCGCTACCACGCAGAGCTGCTAGCGGGCTTGCAGCAATCCTGTCTTCCACCGCTCTGGACCTGGAGGGATACCAGCCAGTTCTCACACTATACGCTTAATTCATGAATGGTAAGATCAGTTTAATTACACACAATTGCTGTTAAATTTAAATGTATCCAAACCTGTAGCTTTCTTTCTGGCGCAAAACCTGAATATTTAGAGTAAGATTTGTTTAATTAGGTAATTGACTTTCGACAAAGTCAGCACTAAGCCATGTGCGTATTCTTTAACGTAACCGGAAATATACCTAAATGTGCGGCGGGGAAATGTAAAGTCTAGTCTAGGTGGTAGAACTCGAGCAGAACATCGTCTTGGTATTACCGCAGTCGATTTTCTGCCGCCAAACAGTATTATGTAAACATTAGATACTGAGCTCCAGTCGAAAGAACTTAGTTATAAAGCTATTGAGATTTACCATTGAATGTCGATACCTGAGTCTTTGTTTTGTTCGTCAAAGTTCTGGGTAACGCTGCAAAGGTCTCTTTGTCTTTCATTAAATCTACGAATTATAGATCCTTATTTACGTATATAATTATGTAACGTAAGTCTTAGTTCTTAAAATATTACCGAGTCTGCATGGGGCAGAATTTTTCCAGCTAAATATAAGCGCACAGTAGACAAACTACGAGTATTTTATGGTGTCCTTATAGCTTGAAAATTCTTACTGCGTTTCAAGCACCTACTTATCACTCAGAAACAAAATCAGTAAACAAGTACACATATATAATAACTAGTTAATTTATTTTGAAAATGTTGACATTCACACTTTTTATTTTGACTATATAATTACCTTTTTCATATTATTTTAAGGACTATTGTAATTGGCATATTGTGCCCTTTTAGTCTAGAAACAATAAATAAATAAATACTTCCTACCTACCTTAAAGCGCTTGCAGTAGCTAGTGTGAGTGTGTAGCCCAGCTCTTTAAGAGGATGGAAGGCATGAATTTCTCTCAAAAAACTGAAAAATAGCTGGTGTTTTTGTACCACCTGTATTAAATTTACATGTAATTTCGCACCATACTTTTAACGTACAATTAGGAAATTCATAACTTTACGCGACATTTTTATAGTTTACTAGCTATTTTCATTAATTAGTTGGATGTTGGCTTTTTGTGCACAATGGTTAAGTTGCCGTAAAGAAAGCGACTCTTGGTTTTCCTAATACAAATTACTGTTGTCTGTAACAATGCCTAGGCAGATAAGTTAAAATAAGCAAAGTTAAATATTTTGCAATACATTTTGTTCCACACATGTACTTATGAAACATGTGAACATTGTTCAAAAATAACCTGTGACAACCTGTCCCTCGCAAAATATGAAACTTGTCGTAAAAATTTTACCTTACTAAAAACTAAACGCACTAGTACTTACATACCTACCTTAGTAGACTCGTAGGTATATGTGGATTGTAGATACTTACTATTAATTTATTTAGGAAACAAATTAATAATTTCATTACAACACATGTTTGTTACCTTTTCACGTTCAAACAGCTTGAACAATTTTGATGAAATTTAGTATGGAAGCAGCTGACACCCTGGATTAACACAAAGGCATCTTTTTACCTCGAAAAAATATAGTGTTCACGTGGGAACAGCGGGTAACACCGCGGGGCGTAGCGTGTATCTAGTATTAAACATCTTTCATTTGATTATGACAAGATTGACAAGTTTATCTACATCGAACCTTACAGGTTTGTCCACTAACACTCGCTTAGAGAAACACATTTGCTAGTGGAAATAGCGTGGTTCACCTTAATCCCCTAGAGACCAATGAATAATTTATAATTATACTATAGCTATGATTAAAAAAGCTTGTTCAACAACACACGTTAATTTTCTATTACTAAAAGTGTACCTAACAAAACTTGAATACAATATGTATTTCTGTTTGTTGTTCGCAGGTAAAATTGCACGTGATGACGATCTCAGTAGCTGTAATTATAAGCGTAGAGTCATTTGTAATGGAATAATATAGAGCAATTAGTGAATGAAGAATGCGCCGTCAATGAAGAACTCAAATCTGGTTTCAGAGACTGGAGCTGAAGAAGGATATTGGTGAAAGGTGAGTTATTTGTACTTACATACAAATTTTTCAGCATTATATCGAGTAAAACGATTTTTTTCCAAACTGAGATCTAATCTTACGAGTTTTTAAGCCCGATTAATTCCCTGTTTTACTACCAACTCGCCCGATGGTCGATGATGTGGTCAAAGTTGAAGCACGCAGACTTAAAAGATACCTATTCACTTTAACTTTGGAAAGATCCAGATAGTATCTCTCAGGAAACAAGGAAGCATAGCTTGTTCCATTCCTTGACCGTATGGATGACAAACGTAGAGTCAGTTTTAGCGATGATAGCTCAGTAGTTAGCGCGGTCGGTTCGCATGCCGAAGGGCGTGGGTTCAAACCCCAACAATGAGCTTGAGCAGCCGGTGAAGAAAACATCGTGAGGAAACCATAGCGTGGTGGTAGGGTACTTTCTAGTACTCGGCTGGCTAGCTACCACCCTCAAGTTGAAAATCTGCCGCCAAGCATCTAACGGTGTGTTCCGGTTGCCTCACTTGAGAGCCAGTTCGATTCCAGGCTAGGTGTGCTTTACCATCTTCGACCACATCATCACGTAACATCATGTGAGCTGTGGTCAAACACCTAACCTGTCAAGCACAAATAAAAAAAAAAAAGTCAACACTTTTGGTCCGTAGTCTGTACCCAAGGAAATTCCACTATATATGGGTGGGAGTAAGCCATCTTTGGCCCACTACCATCCATTTATTGTAGATTATTCCCGGATCTAATTAAACGTTTCTAATCTGTGCAGCCAGATAATAGAACAAACTACCGGCTTCCTTGTTTCCTGAAAGATATGATCTAAGTATTTTCAATGTCATTTGTCATTCACATTTTGTGTGCCTCATCTTCGGCTACACAACCGCTTACCAGCAAGCGTGGTCAAATGTGAACTTGTTCGTGATATAAAACCACGAAATTTAGTCAAGCATTTTTTTTATAAATTCATAAATTTCTATAAATTTTGTTAAAATTTGTAATTTGTTCACTATCGTAAACCTAAATACCTAAAAACTCTAATTTTTTCTTTTCACGTCGTCGATTTTTCTGCCCTCTCTTTATTTAATACTTTCATATGCACATTGAATATGAGAATCTTATGATTTTTCATAATATTTTTGAAGTTATCTCTGTATATTTTTTTCCAAATATCACAATTTCATCCGAGACACCTTTTTGCTTACGTATATTTATTGTTGTTCACAGATTGTTTTTTGCTATAGAACGTTTGCTCTTAAAACTCTATTATACAGTATTGAAATTCTATTCAGTAATTTTCTTGTGAAATCAAAGTTTGTCAGACTGCCTATTCATTCAGGCACTTTGTAAAGAAAAAAGGATGCGGAAATAACAGTTATTTCAAGATTTTCCTGCTTTTTATCCGATTGCTCAGACGCCGTCAAAGGTTTTTAAGTGACATTTAAGTGAAGTATTATTATTTGCAGATGGCGCTGTTAGCTTATTTAGCTATGTATATATGCTCCAAGAGCTTTAGGGCGTGGGTTCGATTCCCTCTTAAGATAAACATTTGTATGACGAGGATCAATGTTTGCTCTGTGTGATTGTATTATAAGTATCATCATCATCATTAGCCTTTTGTAGTCCACTGTCAGCTGGGCATAGGCCTCTCCCAAGACACGCCACGCAGCCCGATCTTCGGCTTTTTGCTTTCATCCACCACCAGCTGTCCTACGTATATCGAGTCTCAGGGCCTCCTACGCTACGTTTGCCAATTCGCGATCTCCACTTTTAGAACACGTCTACCCCAGCGGTTATCGGTTCTGCGACAGATATGTCCAACCCATTGTCACTTCAGCTTGCTAATACGCTGTGCTGTGTCTGTGACTTTAGTTCTCTAGCGAATTACTTCGTTCCGGATACGAGCCCTTAGAGAAATGCCAAGTATAAGGAATGGTCAAAGTCGCTGGTCAAAATACATTGTAAAAAAAATATGTAGATACGGTATATTTTAAACGTTTGTCTATGCTTATATATTCTCGCACCTCCCCCCAACCAGGCTAGACAAAATGAGGGCATGTGGAGTAAGAGAGTGGTAGCCGAAGCAAGGTATTTTTTTATGAATGACTGCTATTGTTGCTGGCCTACAAATGGCCTCTACAGTGTCACCGGACATTTAACCGCAAGATGAATCGACGATATTGCTATTAGAGTAGTACAGCTGAGCCCAATCGTAATCTACTTAATAGCATAATGTTAAAGCTCAGTAGGTAGGTATAATTAGTAGTAGGTACCTATAATAGTTTTGATATTACCTCCTGTAACCTAAAATATCTCAGCAAATGATGTCGTCTTCGAGGTCGTTTCAGTAGATTATTTTGTGTATTAGTAGCTTATATTTTACTATTTGTTTTCTACACAATGTTCTGCAAATCAAAACATTTACTGGCTGTTTCTTTGGTCGATGGGCATACGTGAGAGGTGATTCTATGTAGGTACTTGTATCAATATGAGTAACGTTTTTAAACAATACCTATTGATTTACATATAAAGATATTATGTATCCTATTGTTTTATAATGAGTACCTATATATCGAATAAGATTTATAGAGATGCAGTTAATTTCAGTGCAATCAGATTAATATATTTTAGAGAATGTAAATAAACTTCAACTTTTTTGATTTAGTTGTTATCGAGGGGGTTAAGATGAACAACCAGTTAATGAAGGCCTTTGAAAGAACTAAAAAGTAAAATTCAACTTAGGTAATAATTTTGAAACTGTCGCGATTTGAACACATAATTAGGTATGTTTGTCATAGGGACTGAATCGCTCACAGAATACTATGAAATAAATCCACATAGGTTTCATCCGAAATTCAACGGAACCCAACCCAGGTTGAAATGCCAGTGGGCTGGGCATAGCATGTGGTAATAAAGTTCTCGAATGGAGACCACGGACCGGCAAGCTTAGCATAGGACGGACGTCGACCACACCCCTCAAGGTGGACAGACGACCTAATGAATACCGCAGGAACGCGATAGATGCGAGCCACTTCCAAGCGTTCTGTACAGAAATTAATAAGGGAGGTCTATGTCCAGTATTGTGCAGCAGTGGACGTCTACAGCTGATGAAGTTTCATAGTATTTTATGTGCAATTAACCCCTGGTGATAAACATAATTAAGTACCAAGTGAAAAACGTTTAATTGTTTATTACAATACCTAAGTAATTAATATAATTGAATTAGTTAACAATATTTTTTTTATCGCTACTGGCGAATTGGTGGTCAAACGTGGAGATAGGTATGCACGTAAAAAGTGAAACAAGTAGGTAAGTGTTTTACCTTAATCTTGAAAAATAAACAGTACCTACAGTGAGTGAGGACCCTGAAAGAAACTTGTTTTTAACGTATTTTTTACTTAAAACTACACTAATAAATAATGTACAGAGGTTGTAGGTACATAATATATTACGAGAAAGAAAAAAAAAACTTGTTTTAATTCCCTCACTTACATTCTTCTATCAAACGGTCAGAACCTCAACAAAGCGACATCGTTTCTCGGTTGATTTTTCAAAAATTTGAACGTAACGATTTCATTTCACTTTCATCGTGGGAATCGCTAAACAGTGTGATACGCTGCCTGAGTGGAAGGTTCCCATTGGATACAATCTGGGTGCCTTCAAATCGTAAGTGAGTCTGTTTCTTCTAGACAAACGGGCTCCTTCGTGGACTGCTTCTACTTACATGCAACCCTATTTATTATAAAAAATAACTTAAGATTGTAGTAGTGGTTACCTTAATTACTCGTTGTTATTAAAAAAACTTAATGTATTTTTTTATTTTCAGGTAGTCAAGCGGCAAATAATTACTTAGACAATTAAGCATCCGAACCCTATGTATTATTATTAAAACTATTCGGATTTACTATTGCTAAGTTATTTTTATTTATTAATAAATATTTGCTGATAGTGTGATGTTGGTTATGTATATAAATAGGTCCCTACATATAATTTGAACTGTGATATTTAGTTTAAGACAATAATTATTGTATTTATGAATCTTTGTACAGCCTATAACTAACTCGTAATGAAAGTATAGACTTATAAATTGTAGCAAAAAAATTAATTGAACTAAAAGTCAAAATAAATAAAGATATGTGTTAATCGTTGCTGAATTGTTTTATTTTATTTTGTAAGCCCTTTATCATAAAATTCTTGGCAATCCAACATAAAGCCAAAGAAATGACTTTTAATATAGAGCGTTTAGTGCAATGTGTTGTAAGTACGTTAGCTTTAATAATTACATATATTATTTGTGTAGCTTTTTTTCTCTTCATTTTTGGAATCAAACTTTGTATATTCTGCCAGTGACAAGATATTTTTTTTTTCAGTATCTCAAAATAAAATCAAGTCAAATAAGTCTTGTCATAGTTAAAATCAATTAAACCACAATCAAATCCACGCTATGCCCCAGTAAGGGTAGGTAATGGTGACTCTAGTTATACAGTCTTCTATGGGGTTTTAGAATCGGCACGAAATGACATATTTCACCAGAATATATTATTCGAATGTGTGTGGAAAAGCGATATACGAGCATCACTTTTCCACACACATTCGAATATTTTATCACTTTATGTGACATGTATTTATTTTCAACTTTTAATTATGAGTGTGTTTACTTTAAAACTGACAACTCTTGACACTAGATGGCATACAAGTCGTATTTAGCGTTAACAAGATAAAATAGAGACGCAATTATGAAAATAAAACGTACGTATCTGAGGAAATTGTGCATTACATCATTAAGAAAACTCCAAACAATTAACGTTATCACCTTTACCATCAACACCACCACCATCAGCTACCACCACCTCTCTTTCTTATTTCCATTCCAGGCTAGGTGTGCTTTACCATCTTCGACCACGCCTTCACTTAACATCAGGTGAGCTGTGGTCAAACACCTAGACTGTCAACAATTAAAAAAAAAATGTTGTGCCCTTGGTCTGCTTCTCTGATAAGACCAATAGAAAAATAAATTGATCGAACTAAGCTATCGGACCACTTTTTCAAAAGGATAATTTCATTACCTAGATGGTGACCTTCGCTCCGGCTCGCCGGCTCGTACTTGGTGCAAAGGCTGGCTATTGCTATACAGCGCGGTAATGCTGCCAGCCTCATGGGTTCCTTTGCACCAGGTTCAGTCAGGGGCGGGGTATTTGTTGACTGAATTCTTATTTTTATTTAGATACCTTTTGTTTTAATTTTGCTGTTTTTTGACAATAATTTTAACTACATGACTAGCATTAACATTGTTAATTGATAATTTATTATAATAAAATTTTATTTAAACAATTAGTAGATAAATAGAAAGAAATCATCGTCATCAAGTAAGTAAATCCACGCACCATTGCTAACAGCGACTTGTACAAATTAATTAGCCAGCAATACAATAAAGAAACAATAGAAACTTTCAATTTTGGAGCTCCGTTCCCATTATGTAATTGCCAACTAATTATACATTTTGTAAAGGAATTAGACGGTAAAATATAGTTTTTTTCTTTGTTGTCAATTGAACAACAGTACCATTCACGGCGTTTGTGGTCTTGAATGGGTAATGGGAACTTAATTGCCTCGGCGATTAGGTGAAATGTTGCGAATATGTGCATTACAGAGTTTGTAACGCTTATCTTCTGTTTTCAAAAGAAATACAATGGTTAAAGAAGGATGTAGCTGTAACATTTATAAATTGCATGTTATAAAATGTATTACAAGTACTAATGTACTGCACCGCAAGATCTGACAAGGAAAACTTTCTAAATTTCGTAAATGATGGCAAAGTGATATTAGATTGAGTTTTCTAATATTTTTATTTTTGGTGCTATTTTAGCACAATACAATGAACTACACACTATTTATAAATACATCTTAAAAATTAGGATTGCTTGCAGTTAAAAATTGAGAATCGGATTGCCTATTGGCAATTTTTTTATGGTCGACTGCGTAGGTGTTTGACCACAGATCACTTGCTGTTAAGTGACGGTGTGGTCAAAGATGGTTAACACACCTAGCCTGAAATGGAGCTGGCTCTCAAGTGAGGCCGGAACACAAATTTGGTTGCCAGATTGTCAACTTGAGGGTGGTAGTTAGCAAGCCATGTTCTAAAAAGTACCCTACCACCTTGCCATGGTTTTGTCACGATGTCTTCTGTCACCGGAAGTTCAAACTCTTTGTTGAGGTTTGAATCTACACCCTTCGGTGTGTGAACCGACCATGCTAACCACTGAGATATCATCGCTACTAGAAAATATTCTATAACCATGCAACATTTCTTTCTATTCATTACCCATTTATTGAATTAAGTAATTCATTAGAGACAATGAAATTGAAACTGAAAATGGGGTTGGTATTAAAATAATGATTGTAGTGATGTAGTGGTGTGATAGAGTGGTGGAAGAAGGTAGGTGGAACACGAAAACAACTGTTTTCTGACAGAGAAACCTAGATATTCTTTCATAAACCTTGTCGTTATTAGACTAGGCAGCAAGATAGACAAAACTGCGTATTTAAACAAAGGAAGACACACTCCGCATAATCATATGTAAAGCATTGGGAAGGTAAATGAATATAAGTTATTCATACTACAAACATGCCTTTAAATAATCATCTTGCATCATCCAGCCTTTTTGAAATGTAAAGTGTATTTCAAAGCTTACATAAAACATGAAAACAATAGCGTTAGCTATGGCTAGGTCTCAAGTGATTGTTAGCCCTCGTTCTTACGATAGAACAAAGCTCACTGGAGTCGCTGGTATAGAAGATAGGGAACTGGCGGCGAGGTTGAAGGCGGTGGAGAGTCAAACGATATGTCAAGGCACGTAGCACAATGCAAACAGTCGGCGCGTGTGTCGGCGTCTCTGATGGTGGCTGTCACAACACTCGCAGCACAACTGCGCCGGCGCGGCGCCGCGACTAATCGCGCGACAATGCCGCCGCTGCCCGCTATGCAAAGCTGAGAAGAAAGCTGGTGACAAAGCTTTGTGCGCGGGCGGTCGCACGCTATCGAACGTGCAGTATGCGGCCCGTGTGCTTCGCCCGCCTGCGGTAAACACACAATCGAGATCTGAATTTATATGATCTATGACAAATTTTTGATTTATATTATGCCTACGAAACGTATTTACGATTCAGTGGCGTAACTACGGGGCTAGGTGTTGTCGAGCTCCGGGGCCCTCAAGCTCAGGTGGCCCGTTGGATGACCACAAAGCAAGCTGCATGAACTGCTATAATTCCTCTCACCCTTAAGTCATAAATAAAACAGGTGTCAATATAACTCTAATCATGACAACGCAGTAAAAGCAATTTAAACGTGTTGGAAATTCCGCTAAATTTTCAACACTAAAGTATAAAATCAGACAAAATCTGTCCTCCTCATGTCTGAAAAGATACAGGTGTCGGGCGTCAACAAACTGAATCTAACGTAAAGCGATGTCAATTTTCATGCAATTAGTATCGAAAACTTGACTACATTTTTTTCGCATACTTGTCAAGTTTATTCCCTTTGTTGCGTCATACTTCATTTAATAATCACTGCAATCAAAATATTGCTTTATGATTATTTTCAAATATTTATTATTTACAAGTTTTTACAGTTCATTTTACTAGAAAAGATACAGGTGCTAATATTGCAAATTTTTAAGAACTTAATAAGAAGAAAATAGGTGAATAAAGAAGGCAATAGGTACAGCCGGCGATTGCTGGTGGGACGTAAGGTACTCTCATTACTCACGTCGCCATGATAGAGTAGTCGAAATCTAAATGACATTTAACTTTTTTGCAGTACCTAATTGCACGTGGTGCAGTAGCAAATAGTTGTAATGGCCCCGGGGCCCACATTAATAGCAATTTTCATAAAGTTTTACAATTATTGTGCGATTTCATTCAAAGTTAAGTATGAAAAAAGCCGGCCGCCGCGCACCGGCCGGCCCAAACTGACAAGTGCATTTTTTACCAAATTGGCTTCTAACCAAAATACATTTGTCCGCTAACAATTTTATTGGCGTAGAACAAATGTATTTGTACGGTTTCAAGCATTACGGATTCCTGTCCCTACAATGCGATCGACCCGCACTCGCATGGCGATACCAGTGTTGCTTGTATTCTGCACTATTTTAATAATACCTATACTATATTAAACAAGTGAGCGTCAACCTGTCTGTAAGATGCGGTTGCGAATCGTACTCAATCAACTGTCAGTTTTTATTAATCTATTCTTCATTAGACAGTTCCGTCTGATCTGCCGCTTTCAATTGAAACAATATTTAATGCTTGCCGGCATCGGCACAGGAATAAAATAAAACGGTAGAACCATAAACATTCCACATTTATATTCGACCTCTGACGGTCGGTCACGTACCGTTTCTCTTTTTCTCTCGCGTGTTTTATCTCTTTTCGACTGCGCCGGAGCGTCTGCGGGGTCCAGTGTTTAAAGATCCGAACAGGAGATAAACCCCGTGGCTCATAATGTTTTAACAGTCGGGCACATCCCAAAATTGGTTCCTTTCTAAATGGAGATCCATATCGTCGGTCAAATCGATTTCAATCTACAGTAATATGGTTACCTATCTTAATAGGAAGACAGAAAAAATATCCAAGTGTGAGAATACGTGTCTTTTTTGATGTTTGGTTTAGTTAAGCTTGTAATGGGATCAATTGAGTGAGTTACAGCTAAAATTTGGTTTACTACAAGGCTTGATATTTTTTTGGATGACTAATTTTTGTGAAATGTTATAAATTATACACTTATACGTTTTAACTAGCATAATAACTATTAAGTTTGCACACATTAAGTTTGTAAGAATATCAAGATAGATAACTTATAATTTTACCAAAACATATTTTAAAAATCAAAACAAAAGATCGTTCAAATTTATTTTGGTTTAAAAACAAATTTTATCGACACTCAAACCCGAAAATGAAGTGTGGCCACTAAACCGGCCGTCGCTGATGATGGGGCATCGGCTCGCCGTCCGTCGTCCAATTTAATTTTCCTCCTCGGGTCTGGTAATTGCCTCGATTCGTTCTATGCGAGCCACACGGCGCAGAAGCCGCCCCGCACTTCAAGTACCAATCTAATCGATTCCCTTTAATTGATTCTTCGACTCCCACAATCCAACATAATATGGCACATTCATAGCCAAGTGTCTATAAATGAATAATAAAGTTTCCCCAACTACCGATTTCTAGCTTCAGTGGTGTTTGCCGACACCTCAGTATTCATAAAATTACCTTCGCTTCCTACTTGTACCTATTTATGAGTCCACCTACTTTATCGAAGTTATGTTGTTTCACACTTATAGAAAGGACAAATTATCTTAGAAGAGCATTTTATAAACGCTTTTCCGTTTGTTTATTTGTACAAAAAGTATTGTATTCTGAATATGAATAGAAAGAATTTCGCGATGTTATTATCTGCCACAGAAGGATTGGTCACAGTGGGGCACAAAGGCAGCCGTGCGGCGCGCCACCTACATCGGCGGCGACGGCGGCGCACCACAAAGCCTCTTCACGTATACAAATAAATAACGTCGGAACAACAAATATTTTAATAAGCAGTTCAAAAGAATTGTTCAACGCTTAGTTACGTGTACACATGTGTGACAGTGTCGCTGGCGTATGCCGCCTGCGTCTAGCGTCTCGCACGTAAACAACGCGGAGCTCTGTTTCTAAACAACGCAAATATAAAGACGTGTTTGGCTTGAAATACCCTTGCGCAATGCTCTGCTCGCAGACTGCATGACCAATGCTGGGACACAATAATGATCTACTTCGTATTGACGCTGGTCTCTTTGAAAACATAAACTTTTATAGCGACATAAGAAAGACCGGCGAAGGGAAATTGGAATGGTAACCGTGAAATGTAGCAGATGCGCCCTCGCAAACGGACGGTTGCTGGCCACTTGAAAATAAATATGAAAAATAACCGAAACCAGCAAAGGTTTTATTTATGTGACGACATATATATATGACCTTTAGCACATTTATTTAAACACAAAACGCTGACATTTATTTAATTCTTTTAAATCTCACGCATTCACCATCAATTTTTAATGCAATTTACAGTTCAACCTGCTCATTTAATTCTGCATATAAAGCCAAAAACAGGCTCTGTGTGCGGTAAATTAAACGTTTTCATTTGAAGACTGTCGCTAAAGTAATTTAATAAGTTTATGTTCTTTTCGTAGTGGAGGTGGTCGATAATAAACGAACATAGGGTTGGCTGGCAGACATAATGGCGGAGCGCTGGGGTTCTACTACCTTTCAAGTTTTCATGATGCAATCTCGAAATTCAAGCTACGATTTAACTTTCATTATTGTGATATGTCAATGATTTATTGTTAGAGTTTTTTTTTTTGACATTACACACAGCGCCATCTGACCCCAAACTAAGCAGAGCTTGTGCTTGTGTTTCAACATTGGGAAACTTTAACGGTATTCGTGGTTTTTCACAATTACTTGAAAATAGATGAGAAAAGACGCATAACAATGTAACTGAAATCTAGAGAGCTACTAGTTAGTATGCCTACTTAGATAAAAATAGTAATTTTCCTATGCACTGCAATTAATGGAAAATTGAAACCATTTAATTTTTTAATCAGTGGGTAAATGAGGCCCATAAAAAAATCTGTAATTTCATCACCGAGGTCAGTTGCACTGCTTTGTAATTTTGGACTCCACACTTGGTGCTTTCTCCTAGTGTCAAGTATTTCAAATTTCTCGGTCTCATAATTAAATCAAGTAAATAAAGTCTTAAGTCACAACGAATGTTCCTAAATGTAAATCACGATCAAATCCATTCAATGTTCTGCTTTATAAACCACTCCTATAAAGCAGGACATTGATTGGCTTTACAAGAAGCTTTTACGTAGGTTAGGCATATACAAAATAAAAAAAAATATGTATATAATTAAATTCCACGCAGTTGTGCTAAATGCACAGATTCAGAACTTTATAGCCCACTGTGTTATGCATAAATTTAAAAATAGCACATTCTGTTAAATGAGTCACGATTTTGTAAAGTACGTTTTGTATTTTTATCTAGCGGAAATCCCGAGTAGGCCCCCAAGAATGTTTGCGTTGAAGAGAAGCGGGCAGACAGACGCTCAGGCACCGAAATGCATTAACTTCACACAATAGCACTGTCTCACTTTACTGACCCTCACATAAAATAATATGAAGATACACTGTAATTGCCGCGAGCCGAGATATAATTGAATTATAAAAATAGCATGAAAGTAATCCAAAAAAAAACTTTATACTGATCTACTGATCAATAATATATCTCTGAACCTTTAACTTTCACGTCAAGATATAGTGCTGAAAAAGTTTTATGTTGTCAGAGACAATAAAGCATTAGAAGTAAGTATGATTTGGGTAAACGAACTAAGATCACTGAAGAAATCTGAAACACTTTTTTTCTGTTTTGTTTATTTTAGCTTATACTTAAAATAATGATATGATTTATTATTATCAAAAACTTTCTGACTAAATTCTATTTCACAATTCTTAAAAACTGAAAGGAAGTAATTTGCAATAGACTCTAATAACACACAGAAACAAATGGTCAACTTTCGACTCTAATTTACTTTTAGAACCATCGATCTTCTAATCCATTCACAAGTTAGAGGTAAACAGAAAAACAAAAGCGCATAATAGCATCGCTTACTAATACCGCTCTCGGAACGGCCGACGTTCATCTCGCCGATTTTTTCGCATCTTTTTGGTCCCAAATCCATCAATTCTCGTGATGGATGGAGCGGGCAAAGGCATCGAGCAATCGAAATTCAAATTCGCTAAATCTTCCCACAATCGAAAACTGGTCGGTCGTTAACGGAGTACGCAGGGGGAAGGTTGTATCGCGACACAACGCCAGTGATCGAGATGCATGCAAACAGCAGTTTCACACACGCTCACATACCTATGTGTCATCGTCTATATCTACAGACACCGTACCTGGCGTATGTACAGTTATACACGTACCGTAAAATTAAAAAAACATAGTTAAAGACAATAGATGGGTAGATATTTTTTAAATATTTTTTGTCATCGCACTTTGTACATTCTGCCAGTGTCAAGTATGTATTTTAAATTATTTAGTGTCTTATGATAAAAAGTCAACGTAGTAAAATGACGTAGTAAAGTCAAGAGCACATGCATTACATCACGGTTAAGTCCAAGTCCAAAAATTAATTGATGAACAGTACTAGGTACTTATAGTTTTAGTCACCTTTGTTAATTCAATTGGTGAATTAAAATACCAGTAAAACGCGATAAAATTAGATAATATTCTTTCTAATAACATACCTAAATTTTGCCTCTGACTTGGTTTGAGGACATTTCGTGTACCTGCCCTGTAAAGGCTCTTAAAAAATAATAAATTATTTTGTACCTATAGAACGCACTGTATTCTACTATTTTCAGAATAAAATATAACATCCATAAAAATGTATCAGAAATCTCACGATCTTCGATACTGTTTACACTAATGGCGCTCATTTTGTACTTTTTTCGTTTGGCGTGAAGATATTTGGCCTGAAGGCAGGGGTGTGCCGCGGGGAGCGACGGGAGAATGCGTCGGCGCAGACGCCCGGGCAGCAGGGCTGATTACAGGCTGCGGCTAATCACTCTCGCAACACGGCCGGCCGGCCTAGGACCAGTATCGATAGCAGAAAAGTTTATAACTGAGATAAAAAAAATGGTCTTATTAGTACTAATTTATATATAAACAAAAGATGCCAAGAAAGTTATAAGTAAGCTGAAGTGGATCTTAACCCTGTAAGGATGGTGTGAAATTAAGGAATAAATAAATAAATAAATGTTCTAGCGTGAAAACTACTAATCAGCAAACGTAACGTTGTAGGTTACGTATTGGGAGTATACGTTGAGTATTAATAAAGTAAGAGCGGGAGAAGTTAGGATTAAAGGCTGATTGGCTTCCAAGTTGGAGATTCTAAAATCGTATCCTATCCGTATAAGCATGGTAGGTGGGCAAAACGGTAGACAGACACATCCAATGCCCCATTCGGTGATCATTCCCCACGTACGTACTAAACGTTTCGATTCCACAGTTTTCATGCGTACAGCGAGGACGTGGAACTTTGCCGTCGTCTTTATTTCCCGCGAAGTATAATTTGAGTTTCTTCCAGGTAAGCGTGCTTCACCTTACACTGCATCTTGCTTAACATCTGACAAGGTGTGGCTATTTTTTACAAAGCTATTTTTTAATAATAAAAAGGTAATTTTTACGTTATGTTTAGTTATTCGTTGTTAACTTCAAACAAGATAAATATCGTAAGGAAACCAGCTTGTCTAACAGTTCCCGAAGATATGTGAAGTCCGTTAACTAGCACTTGTAGCTCATCCACATGTTCTTGATTCATGGAATTTGAATTGAGTTTGAGTTATAGGAATTTGAGTTATTTTTTCCCCAACCGTACAGCCTCGGATCGGCTCATTGTTGTTAATAACAAACAAGACAAAAGTCTTACCGCTAACTACACACGTTCTCCACATCTCCCTTTTTTACAAACCCCGACACTTGCGTAGATACTATCGTGTAATCTGTATCGGTTCACGTACTAACCAAACCACGTCATATTCTGTAAGTACACCTTACGTACTTACTATGCACTATACAGCATTCTATGTCGAGCTAAATACCGGCTTAGTCATATTCTTTGAAAAGCTGATCACTCTTGGAAATGTAATGTGCGTACTTGTCCAGAGCAAAGTTTCTCTTGAATTCTAGCTTATTACATTACATTACTAGATAAAAGTTAGATTTGTAGTGCTTGCCGATTTTAAAGTTGTAGAAATGCGATGTTGTAGACTGGTGTAAGTAGGTACATTAAAAAAGTTAAACAAAAAAATTGTTGCGTTGTATGTAAGCATTTTTAACAGCAAATTAAATAAGACTACTTAATGTAATTAGTAAAATTTATTAACTACTTATAAATACCTATTATTTATTTATAAAATAAAACCTAATCTAGTACACAGGAGGAAGGAAATGTGACCAACATTACCCCGCTAAATGGCACAGCTAAGTTTTTGCCCAAAGTACACCAAACACATAAAAAGTTGCCTGGTTTATATAGTTCGCGAGCGGTCGGCACTCACGGACCTAAAGTTTCAATCCCAAATGGCACAAATAAGTGCGTACCATCTATCTAACTATATTTTTGCAGTTGGAGGCTATCGGCTTCAGCCGCGTCAGCACCAACTTGTACTGAAGAACCAGAAAGATGAGACGGTGCTAGTGTGTTGACGCATGTGGTGTCCTACACCAGAAGCCGTGAACCATCACGTCTTCCATGAGATGTGAGTCATCCCGTTGGGCCATTTGCTGTTATCCCGTATCTTAATACATAATAAATATGAAGTTCTTAGGTCCACAATTTAACTGTTAAATTTGTACGTCACCTATTAAAAATCTAGCATTAACACTAAAAACCTAACAATTTATTAACTCCACGATACTACTTTTAATTTATGAGCTTTGTAAGTTTTTATTACAACCGCAAATTTTAGTAATCGACTAAATCAAAGAAACAATTTGTTACAAATGACATAATCTTGATTCAAAACAAATTTTGAACAATGATGATATTTATAAACAAGTACCCGATCAACAAATTAGGTAATTTTGTATTACAATCATTATACATTTAGGTTTATCGTTCCAGCGGGTGCGCTTACCCACGGCGTGGCGTCTCGCGGCCTGTCACCGCCGACTGACAGCTGTCAGCAATGCCTGTCAAATGTCAACGCTCTAAAGCCACAATATCGGAGTCATTTTAATTCAATCGCGCGACATTCTCCACAATCAAGCTTGCACCTTCTCATTCCTACTCATTACGACTTCATTTGTAGCAACAATGAGTTTCGCATTTTATTCATCAACGGCTGACAGCCTTTGTGCGGGAATCAATCTTCCTCCATTTATAACGATGCAAAATCGGTTCCACTCCACGACAAAGAAGCTGCTGCTAATGTACTTTATACGTTTTTTATTTGTTACAGAATAAATTGTTGCGAGTGTATGTATTGTATTTTTTGCCTGCGTACATTAAATTATATTCACAGCTATTAAGACGGGTATCAAGCCTCGTCAAGCATATATTATGAAGATGCATAACGATTTGTCATGTATACAATTTTCTCGTTAGTTCTTTGTACATTTCGTGTATTTTTAAATCAAATGTTAATTAATTATTTATTTATAACGTTTTTCACTAACCAACCGAAATCGTATCTTGTGTTCCATCCTTATTATAGGTATTCTACAGCATTTACAAATCTACTGCATAATAGCGTAGGTATGTGCATAAACATAAAAAAGTGAAGTTGTGGTCGAAGATGGTAAACACACCTAGCCTAAGCTCTCAAGTGAGGCTGCCGAAACACACCAATAGGTGCTTAGCGACAGATTTTCAACGTAATAACTTAAGGAAGCTATAGACAGTCGAGTACTAGAAAGTACCCTACCACTATGCTATGCATGGTTTCCTCACCTTTCCCCTCACCGGTAGCTCAAACTCATTTTTGGCGTCCGATTTTGGTTTTTCTTCGGCGTGTAAAGCGCGCTAACCACTAAGCTATCATCGTTACAAAAAATATCAAAGACGTATTTAAAAGAGCACACTAAAATATGTATACATAAATAAATACATTAATTAAATGAAGCTTAAGAAAAGACTGTTATTTACTTCAGATAGATCAACATCAAGAACTTAAAGAACATGTCTGAATCTTTCGTATTCTTTGAAAATTTTTCCATTTGGAGTAAGGCTACGACGAGTTAAAGCAAACATAAAACATTATAACACTGACTGTACAAAAAAATATACATATTTTAATGGATGACAGTTGCAGACCTTAAAAAACTACAAACCCTCAACTTATGTCAATCTCATTATAATCCAAATCATCTGCTATAAAAATCCATGTCGTAAAAGTTTTTGCTCGTAACCCTTTGCATCATTAGACGGTAGTTAGGGACTAATTTGAGACCAAATAATTTAAACAAACAAGCCCGGTCCTGGCAAACGTATATCTGCAGCTTGTCAAATAATTAAACTAAAATCATATCCCACGTTTACCTACGTCTTTCCTTCTAAATGCTCTGGGTCTACAATTGTGGCTCCCTCATAGAGCTGCATAGATAACTTTGTTGTTACGTTGCTAACCAAACTTAATGTGTAAATAAAGACTGGTCAAACCTGACGGTAGCTGATGAGGCGACTGCGTGTTTACTCCCGAGCTTTTAAGCTCTGAGCGCCAGAGACATGAATTTACTGAATAGTAATAACCAATAATATAAAGTAAATGTTAATATATGTATATTGTATATACATAAATACAACACAAACTAAGACGGTCTTATCGCCAGAAGCAATCTCTTCATGACAACCTTCGGGTGTGTCGATTGTTCATCACGTTTAAGAAAGAAATTAATATTTGAATTACAAGTTCTTATTGTTCACAGTATTCCTATTACTAAAAAGCGTATTACTTTAGTATCAAATTTGATTTTTTTTTAATTTATACGCTCCACAGTCACCGGGGTCCGTGACCTATGTCAACTTGAATTACAATTTTTATTTTTTACAATGAAGAGGAAAGTTGGTTAAAATTCGATTATATCCCATCAAAGGCGCTATCATTTTTCTATTGTTTATTTTCTACTGTGATGTGTGAGATTCCTGAAAACTCTAATATAGTTGTTAGATAGATAGATAGAAATCTTTATTGTGCACACCATAAACACAAAAAAGTACAGCGAACAAAATAACCTGATGAACTAGTGCCACAAGAGCGATCTCTTCCGGGCAACCAAGAAAAAAACACTGACGTATGAAACAGACAGGAGATGTTACACTAACAAGAAAAATAAATAAAATTAAAACATTTAGTAAGTAGTGATCTTTGTTGTTTTATAAATGGCAATATAATTTATTTATCATAGAAATTATTTGTGTTAAGTAGTTCAGAAACAACACTTAAAAATACAGTAAGACATACGTAAAAGAGAAGGTGAGGTTCTACACATATATAAAACGAAGTAACAGGTAACACTTAATTACTTTGTGTAATATTTCAAATTACAGATCAATCACAAACACAATAAAAAAGCACTAAAAATGTTTTCTTAAAAATATATCGACACCTTAATTAATTGCTATAAAAACCAGATAGTAAAATCCACATTTTATCACTCTGTTATTAACCTAAAATTACTTACGAAATTACACGCAATTTGGTCGAAAAAGCACTTTGTGTATATGCAAATGTTATTTTCGTCTAATTGATCGTAGTTTATTTATTAGTTCGCGTGTAAACATTAAATAAATTGTATATGAATGACTAACATGGAGTTAGAGATTTGTGTAATGACTGTAATGGATATCGACACCTAACTTCCTCGCACGGTACATTACCGTTTTATAAGAACGTTTAATCACGATACAGAGCAATTACAAATGTTGAGCGTTACCAAGGCCGCGAGAAGAAAGTCTATTAATCTCAGCTGTGTCTAATGGGGAACAAAATTACCCGTTTACATTCGAACAGTTTAATATTGTACGAAATTTCGTACACTTGTAGACTAGTACCTACTAGAGAATTTGTTGCTACGCCGTAGCACGTAACTGTATTCGTAGATGATCGTAATTTCGGAATTAGCAACTAAAGGATAGGATTTTGTCCATAATCAATTTTCCAATTTGTTTCTACAAATTATTAACAATCTAATTTTGACTGGCCCGTTAGCTCAATTGTTAGTGTATCTGCTACAAGAGCTGTATGGCGTGGCTTCGATTCCAAAGCACGACAAATATTTGTGTGACAAGCATAAATGTTTTTTCTGTGTCTAGGTGTTCTGTATGTATTACAATTACAATGTATGTATTTATACTTACTTTGGATCTTGATGGCACGGTACGAAATGTCCTAGGATAGGTACTTTTTTATTATTTTTTATTGACAGCCCCGTTGGCTCATTGGTGATATATTTGCCTTGAGAGCTGTAGGGCGTGGGTTCGATTCCCACTCAGGGCAAACATTTTGTGAATAAACAAATGTTTGTTCTGTGTCTGGGTGTCCTGTATGAATTATAAGTATGTATTTGCAAAAAAAAAAGTTTTTATGTATTTTATCAGTTATCTGACTTCCATCACACAAGCTCTGCTTAGTTTGGGGCCAGATGGCGCTGTGTGTAATGTCCTACAATATTTATTTATTAATTTATTTATTTAATGAAGCAAATTAACTCAGAGGTCACTAACTGCAATGACATTGATAAGTTAAATTTACAAATAAAACAAAATGATAAATAAACTATAAAACTATACTATAACTACTACTATAAAATAAACACGCCGTCGAGATCGCTGCCGCGCGGTAGGGTTCCCAGTACGCTGGCGGCATTGCAAAGAAATTAATTAATATAATGGAATATATCTACATAACTTTACTGTACCGAAACACAAACGTACCTACATGTGTTAAAAACTAAACGCAATCAAAAGTTAATAAATCTATCAAATAAGGATAGGATAGGATTGTAGTAATTGTATCATGTAAGTCTTACCGCCTAAAGTGGGTTCTTCCAGCCAACTTTGCATGAAGTATGTAAATGCTTAAAAATCGATGAATGAAAACAAACAGCTGCATCTGGCAAATAAAATTGTATAAGCTAATAGTTTTGTTCGAATAAACTTAAACATAATACAAAACACAAACATAAAAGGTAACCAAACATAATCGTCCATTGATTAGCACAAAAAGCTTATTACAGAAAAGGAATGCATCAATAACAAACAGGAATGAATTAACAATAGTTACCTACGTGTCAAGTCCCACACACTTCGGCATTACAAACATTGGACAAAAAAGAGGTCGAAACTTAAACGCACACCACAAAAACTGACTTGTTCAAAACGGTACCGGACAGAGTTCAAAAGAACCGACGGCCGCTTATTTCACACCATCCAAGCCTCTGGCTCATACGTGTTCTAATGACAACCTCCTGAACACGATGGGTTCTAACTAAACTAGACCGTGTTGCGTGGATATAAAGATCTGTACATCTTTTTTGTAGCGTTGGATGGATTTTAAAATAGGACACATTATAATGACAAGTCGGAATATCGGGAGTTGTGAAAAAGTGTTATTAGCAAACAATCGATTTAAACCATTTTTTTTAATACTGACGCATCTAACGTTTTGTAAGACATGATATTGGAGTTGTTCATTTTGTCGCTATAAAAATATAATTTTATATGATAATGCAGAGTGATTATTAGAATGTCGAGGATATTCTTTACTCGTACTAGGTTGAGGACGGTCCGAGAGGACTGCGCCGGCGTTAGTGAGCTGCTGGCGTTTCTCCGAGACTCCTGATGGTTAAACTAACCTCGCTGGATCCCCGGGGGCCCATCGGTGGCCTAGAATGCGAAGAAGACCCGCCCACTAAGTATGCACTAAGTAAGTACAGAGTGATTAATTTCTTCATACTATATTTCAAACCAGTTTTTAGCAGCGCGGTGACTAGATCGAAACATAAAATTTTACCTTTAGGTACTACTTACACACCATCTGCTCTCTGTAAGTCTACACAAAGGAAATCAGGCGCCATACATACGTTTCTGCATCCTAAATCATCACAGCCAAACACTGCACACCACATTCTTAGCCATAGTCGTTTACAACTGAAACAGGTTACAGGAAAATGTAATTTCATCGAAATCTGTGAATGCGTTTATGAACAAAGGATAAGACATGAGAAGATTATTAACTGACTTCATTTTAAGTAACAAAAACCAAATTTCAACATTGTGTAATATATCAGTGTCCTCTATCTGCTAGAAAAGCTACTAATTACTATGGGTCTCAGGTAGCTGATAGAATACATATGTACATGCATTTCTTGTAATTGTATAATTATTTTACATACAGAACATCCAGGCACAGAACAAGCATCTATGTTCGTCATACAAATGGATGTCCTGAGTGAGAATCGAACCCACGCTCTAGCTCTCGAAGTAGAACTATTTCCAAATGAGCTAACAGGCCAGAATAAGAATGTTTACCATATGCAACTACACTATCACTTAACATCAGGTGAGCCGTAGTCAAAAATCTAGCCAATCAAGCAAAAAAGTTGCTGAGAAATCTCAGCTCGTCCGAACTCGTCCTAAAACAAAAAGTGTGTACCCTACAAAAGCTACTTAATAAGAGTATATAAAAATTACTTAGTTCCACTTACTTAATTTGAAATATGAGCATGGCATTTGTAATATATAATTAGGACATTAGAGAATGAGTGCCAAGTAATTAACTAGATTACACATTCGTTTATAATGTTCTATAACAAAATAAAACCATGCCTCGGAAGACAACTCAGGCCCAAACCCAATTTGAACAATAATTACAACATATTGAAGAAAAAAAATATAAATACCATTAATTGCGAAATTAGTTAGTTAGTTCATTAGTTCTGCCATGCAATGACCACTGGTAGGCATCACTTACTATTATAAGAGTGCTTTGTTTATCTCGTTACTTGTTATCATAAGAATATATACAGGTTGTTTCTGAAAAGTGCATCAATGTTGCGGGGTTCTGATTTATTAACTTTTACTTTGAGGCAACCTTAAAATCGCAAAAATGTAGCTGTTAAATTCCTTTTTTGACAGCCAATGACATTTTTCTATGAAACTTTTTCTGTAATCTAAAGGTCAGTCCCAAAGTAAAAGTTGTTTACATGGATGGGTTGATAATCTTATAAAAATAATACGTAGTAATTAAGTCACTAACTCAAAGCCACCATCTAAAAAGTTTAAGAAACTATATTTCTATATTTTTATCGATATCTATCTCTAACGATAGTTAAAGGAAAAATGTAGCCTATGTCATCCGGAGTATAATGAACAATCGATTGACACCTCATTAATCAAAATCGGACGAACAGTTCCGGCGCTACGGTAGAACACACATGTATATATAATTACATACAGATACAGACTGCTAACTACATAACTCTTCCTTTTAAATTTGTTGTAGTTGGGTAAAAAGTCTACAAGTAATCATAATGCTGGCTTTTATCTTACACAGAGAAAATGCCTCACAATTTAGAGCAAGACAATGAAGCATTTTGGGCACGTTGTCTAAAGGTTGAGACCGATTAAACATATAATATGTTTATTTTGCTTATATATTTTTATCTATCATAAACACACATGTTTAGTTAGTTTACTTAAGTTTTTTTTAATTTTACAAATAAGTTGAATAAAAAAGAAGTAAGATAAGTTGATAAGAGTTGAAGTTGATAAGTTGTTGATTATTAAGTTGGATTATAGGTATGAATTATAATTTTAAGCATCGTTTACGAAAAATAGTATACTTTTCCGAAACACTCTCCATAAACGGTGAAGGAAACATTGTTATTGAAGTTACAAATAGCACCCTTTACATAAGTCTTGTAATCGTGTATTCAATCTTATATCTCTTTGTCGCCACGATAAAAGGGTCACCACAGTCCTAGTTTAGGGCAAAGCACCTTGCCTTGGGCGGGGACCGACACAATCACCGGAACTACACCGCGGGATGTCGTATTCAGCCTCGCAGCGAGCGCACAATGGGCGCAGCCCTCTGATCGCCGTGACGACATTGTTCTGAGGTTTTATTCAATTGCCTTTTTCACTTAATTGAATTCTGTCTTAGACATTTATTATCCAGTACCTACATACATAGGACTTACTACTTCTAATCAACTATGATAACAAATGTTTTTTTTTTTGTAACAAATAAAATAAATAAATAAATATCGTAGGACATTACACACAGCGCCATCTGACCCCAAACTAAGCAAAGCTTGTACTATGGGAATCAGATAACTGATAAAATACTTAAATACTTTTTTTTGTAAATACATACTTATAATACATACAGTACACCCAGACACAGAACAAACATTTGTTTTATATCATAAAACAGTGATGATACTATAGGATTTTACTTTTTCGTTTTTTACGTACCTACCGGTGATAACGTAAGCCTCTTGTCAATGCAGCATAAGTTACATAAATGTATTTAGATGCAGAAAATAAGAAAACTAGCGAATGGTATTGACTTTTTTTAATATTAAACATAGACTGGTGTTTGACCGCCAACTCGCCTAATGTTAAGCGACCATGCGGTCTACGATGAAGCACGCTTGCATAGAAGAAACCGATTCACTCGCGACTTCAAAGTACCCAGATTGGGAAACCCCAACCTAACCTATTCGGAAAACCCACAAATTTCTTTATACCAGTTATGGTTTAATGTCTTTTTTTTTATGGTTGACAGGCTAGGTGTTTGACCACAGCTCACCTGATGTCAAGTGAAGGTGCGGTCGAAGATGGTAAAGCACACCTAGCCTGGAATGCAACTGGCTCTCAAGTGAGGCTGCCGGAACACACCGTTAGATGCTTGGCGGCAGATTTTTCAACTTGAGGGTGGTAGCTAGCCAGCCGAGTACTAAAGTACCCTACCATCATGCTATGGTTTCCTCACGATGTTTTCCTTCACCGGCAGCTCAAGCTCATTGTTGGGGTTTGAACCCAACAATGAGCTATCATCGCTACATCGCGCTATGTTAAGCGAACATGCGGTCTACGATGAAGCACGCTTGCCTAGAAGAAACCGATTCACTCGCGACTTCAAAGTACACAGATTGCAACTATTGGGGAACACCCACAAATTTCTTTATAGCAGTTATGGTTTAATGTACCTACTTATTTCTCATAAGAATATACAAATTATACTTAACTGAGAAATACAAGTAGGTACCTAATTCTTAAGTATAGGCAACTATGACACTTCGTATGATAAAAGTGGAAGCAAACCGTTTTGCTCGAGTTTTGACAATGAGAATTTGTTCATGGTACTTCGCGATACGATTGATATCGAACATATCTAAGAGGAATATTGTTAGATCGCGCTATATTATTTGTTGACATCTGCAAACATTTACTCAAGGCTCTTATACGAGATCAGATATTGATATAATATCACATGAATGTGTAATTATCCTTGAAACATAAGTAATTAATGCCCATAATTATGACTTTTGTGTAGCCTATATGGATACTACTACGGACAATAAATGGTACGAATGCTAGTGCTGGTGGTCGATTAATTGATTATTTTTGACAAAGTAATATTAAACAAAGTATATGCCAATTATTTTGTAATGACCAGTATTGATTTATACTTCATGAAGACAGTTCAAACGTTATAGAAAAACAATAAACCAATAATAAATAATCACTAACACGCAAGTTTAATAAAATACCGTTGTTTTATCATAAAAATGGCCAAATTCCAAAACGCGCTGCAAGCGTTTAGCTCAGATTTGATTAAAATCTATCGTGATAAATGGGCTATAAACTTTATTTCGAAATATGAAGGTTGAAATTTGCTTTTCTAAAATATTTCAGACAGCCTTGAGGCGATACCGCGGTAGAAATAATTAGCAGTTACGGTGTCGGGAAAGCTATAAAAACGGCAAATCGAGGGACGAACGGATAGGCAATGTGTTAGATATTAATTTCGAAATTATAGGCTAGAACACTCCAAGCAAAGGTGTTCCGGGCAAAAACATCAACAGAAGTGTTAAGAGAGAACGATTATTATTTTAGGTTCGTGTAATAACGTTTCTCAAACAGCTGCCTCTACAAATATTTATTATTTGCTGTGAGATTTTGGGGAACGCTACGTAGAAATTGACGAACAGGTTGTCAGCTCTATCATTACAACATTCGAGTAGAAGAGCAAAAAATATTTTTGAAAAGAACAACGTGTTGAAGATAAGATTCATCATTTAACCATCAATATTAGAATCATGTCTACGTATATGTAAGTACTTACTTGCAAAAATTTTATGAAGAATGAATCATTCGTAATATTTTAATAAGAATAATTTACACACACGACGCGTAGAATGACGTCACTACGACATGATTATCATCGAGTAAAGAAATAATTATATAAATAAATATCTAAAATACAGTGTTGAGAATTTTTACTCGATAAGGATCACTTGTGTAAATATATCACTCCTAAAAGCGTTTACAAAGTCAAACAAAACATTAATTTAAATACATAACTAAAATTATATAGTTCTGGTTGGTTGGCAAAGTAGTTTCTTGTGGTTATAACCTTGTATTATCAGTGTATATAAACATACCGGCTTGGTATTTTTGCTCCCATACAGATGACTTCAACGCGCTACAGCGCTACAAATGAATAAAACTGCTATTTTAGTTATCGATTAATTTAGTACCTACTTATTTTTGAGCAGTTTATTAAAGACATAATAGATACTAATTAAATGTGAAAGTAACTCTGTCTGTCAGTTTGTTACGTTTTCACGCCTAGATCACTACCAATTTTGACGAATTTTAGTATAGAGAAAAAAGGACCTTGGAGAAGGACATGGGCTACTTTTAGTCTCGAAAATAAAATTAGTAAGCGGTGAAATAAGAGATAAAAGCTTGTATGGGAAGTTAATCAATTCTTAAGTTCAGGGCTAAGAAACAAACTTAATCGTAAATCTATATTTTTGGTTAGAAATGAACAATGTTTTTGCGTTTTTGTCAAATCAAGAATAAATTGTTTTTTTAAGTACTGGCCTACCTTGAATTAGCTTATATGCTAACCGCTGACAGATTTTACCAACGTCGATGCTTGCATCATGTTATATTTGTACGTACCTCTGAGACATGTTTTAAAAAGCGGAATCAGAAAATATTTCCTGCGTATAATATCAGGTACGGGTCCTTCTATGAAACTCCGAAATGGGAGTTACTGTGCTTATAGTTTTTTTTACGACAAAACCCCTATAGATACCTACAAGATACAATATTTTGGATGGTGGTAGAGTGAGTACTCTCTACGTCGATATGATTTTAATTTGATTTGGTAGGCAACTTATTTTATATTATTTTTTTACAGCCCGGGACACGCGTGTGTCCACCTGCCGGCCGCTCATAGGAAAGCCGGCGCCAGCTAGGTATGGTCAACATTATGCTGAGTTTAGTCCGGTTTATGGCATAAAGATATCTTTTTTGATTTTTTCCTAAATCCTATTATCCATACATGTTGTTTTTATGTCTGTATATTGTTTTTGTGTCACAATAAAGTGCCATATTCAGTGTACTATTGCCAATTCGACTGGCTAGTTGCAAACCTCAAATTGAAAATCTGCCGTCAAATACCTAACGGTGGCCTCACTTGACAGCCAGTTCCATTCCAGGCTAGGTGTGTTTAATATCTTCGACAACACCGTCATCTAACGTCAAGTGAGCTGTGATAAAAGACCTAGCCTGTTGTCCTTAAAAAAATCATAACGTACTTATTTCATTATAGAATTAACAATAGTTATTATGTAAACTGTACCTCACAAGGGCCTATGAGATCCTTACTGGTCGTAATCTGTGTAACAAGGTAGAAGGTGAGTCAGCAATAGTGTTCCAAGCAATATCACGACTTATTAGGACACAAATGGTGGTCGTCGCGGTGAAATACACCGTGAAACAGACCACCAGCAACATTATTTTTTACCATTTAACCACCATTGGTGACTGAAGCCCTCACACGAAGAATTTATTTTATCACATTTGTTATTATTTTAATTAATGGTTTTCTTTAGATAAAATTACAATCATAAATAGGTACTAGGTAGGTAAATATAGGTACATATTATGATGATGTTTCTGATGTTTATCCACTGATTAAATAATTTTATTTTGTAGAATACAGGAACAGTATAGGTCGTGGGATAAAATAAGTTACGCTACATTAAAACCTCAGGGGCATTTGACTTAATTTTTCATCTTTTGTAAAATGATTTCGTGGTCGGAGATACTTCGTGGCCTAAAATACAGTAAGTAGGTACCTAAGCTTAGTAGCTAAAATGGAAACTAAATTTATTCATTTTCTATTGGAGCCAGAAGCTGTAGGGTGGTAGCTAACCAGTCAAGAAGGTTACCCCCTTCCCTTACCACCATGCTATGCTTTTCTCATAATGTTTGTCTTCCCTGGCGGCTCAAGCTTATTGAAATTTGAAATAACATGTTTGTTTATACTAAAACGTTATTATACATTTATCAAAAAAACACATAGGTACCTATTTTCCTTATTTCATAATATTTTTACCGTGGAACTTTGAAACAGTCAGTATTAATCGTTTTTAAATTCAGGAGTCAAATTTTTCCACACGTTTTCATGACAAATACAATTTGTCATGAAAACGTGGGATGTTTGAACGAAATCTGACAAATCCATAACAAATTTCGACGATTTTGTTTTTCCGTATTTAGGTAGGTACTTACTACACGCCAAATTGTGAAGATATTATGTAATTAATTGTTTTTAAGAGGTTCAGGCAAATAAAAACGTTCGTGGCCAATAAATTTTGCTATTATTTTTACAATTTATGAGTTAGATTTATAAGTAGGTACCTATAGTTACACGTAGGTAAATGAGATAAACAATGTCCAAGATAGGCACATTGTTCTACTAAAGTTTTTCTGTACAAACTTTGTTAAAATTATGCCTTGAATTATGTAGGTACCTAATAATAATAAGTATGAAGTAGATACTTATACATAAGTAGATTAATACCTTATTATTCATAGTAATATAATGAAATGTCAGTAGATAGGTATACCTACCTAAGCAAAATTAAAAATTACTGCATAAAAGATAATAATTTCAACAAAATGCGAAAATAACTATTGTTGAGTAATAAGTGGGATCAATTAAAAATATATATTATTTTTACCAAAATAATTTTGTGTTTAAATTTTTAATTAAAAACATTAGGTAGTCAAATTGTGTCTAGTTTAATTTAGTTAATTATATAGGCACTTACACGTTTTTTATAAGATTTTGAAATATAACTGAACAAAATTTGTCTTTGTTTTGGTAGGTAAGTGTAAACTTATATCAACTGCTTTTTTTAAGTCCTAAAACTAGAACTATGTCGTAATAAAAATATTATCAGAGATCATTTACCTATAATTTTGGTAAACAAAACCATTATAAAACTGGTGATTTTTTAATAATAAATAATCAAGTTTACTTTTTTATTAAATGAACTATTTTTATTACATTTTGATAAATTTTTAAGGATAAAAAGGAATAAAACGAAGGAAATCATTAAAATGCTGTTTAATATCACTACTGAAAGTTTATAACAGGTAAAACAATATTTACAAATACCTACAGACACGACTATAAATTAATATCAATGAAAATTGATATTATTTAACTACCTACATTACCTATTTTTTAATAACTATTACAATAAATAACAGTCCTTATTACATAATATCTAATATACTATAGGTACAACAGTTATTATAGATACTTGAAATTAACTAAAATATTTTAATAGAATTTTAAGCGTATTTACAAACTAATAATGTTAATTAAGTATCGAACGTAGTTTACATTAGGAACAATCATAGAGCCGATTGAATTCGTCAAAAACGTCGAAAATTGTATGTATTTCTAAAAGTCCGAGAGCAGAGCGATTAAATGAGATCATTATTAGGTAAAACTTTATAAAAAATAATCACAGGAATACAAAAACATTTACGATCAAAAGCAGGAAACGCTTTACTCGAAACATTTAGGCCTAAATGTTGATTTGCTTGGTATGTACCCACATAAATATAGGTACATATAGATTAAAAGTTAAAAAGTGTATAATTTAGTTTGTTAATTGGCAAGGCTTTTAAATAAGGTAGACAGGTATTTTGTAATATAGAATACAGTTTAAACAACTAGACAAACATGCGAAACTTGCCGTCGCGGAGTTCATATAGCCTCCTTATTTGTAGAGCACGTAGACAATAAATAACAACTTAGACACATCGACCTATCTACATTTACTAACTTGTCACGAACTACGTTTATAATAGGAATAGGTACATGTGTGTCACAGATTAAAAAAAAACGAGTACAGATAAGTATATCGTTGCCTAGAAATTGAGTAGTTCTTGGTCTTACAATTTCGCTTGATATACCTACTTACCGACCTATACTCACAAAAAAGTTGGTGTGTTTTAGACGCCACACAGAAAGTGGGAAACTGGGAAGACAGAGAACTGGAAAGTAGGTACCAACTACCCTTTTGTTCAGTTCGATTTTCAGTTTAATAAGCAACAAGCGTTCGTGATTATTATAGATTGGATACCTATTTTCCACCAATTCACTGAATAAAGTTCAAATCGAAGTCACTTTAAAGCACATGCACTGAAGTATGTATATGATGTTTTGTCTCGAAGAAAATTTAAAGATAACATAATTTTAATAATAATAATTTTTATAATTATACGTAACGTAAGGGACAAAAATACTTTATATTTATATTTCTGTCGTTTAGGTACTCTCATTTAATAGTGTGATTTTTGGTCACACATGTATTTTTGTTGAAGGAACCGGTCTACATAGATACCGAGTCTAAGACGAAATTATATCTGTACAACTTTTTTTCAAATCTGTGATTCATGTCATTGTAAACAATATCGTACTTACAATCTAACATTGCACATAGTGTGAGAGCAGCGGGCTCGGGGCAGTGGTTGTCACGCGACCGGCAGCGGATGCGGCGGCAGATAGCAGGGGCGCAGTGCGTGCGCCGCCGCGTGCAGCAGCTCGGCGTGGTAGCGCTGCGCCGCTAGCGCGTACGGCGACGTCACCAACTCTAACCGCGGCACCAGCGCGGGCAACGGCAGCCCGGGCGCCGGCGGTGACGGCGAAAGTCGCGGCGAGTCCGGCTCCAGCAGCGCCTCGATCGTAAACGCGCGCCGCGGCCTCTCCCGCGGCAGCATTGTCACCGACCCGATCTCCGGCACCTCCGCTGGCTCTGGACTCAGTTGCGGGCACATCGCCGGGGTGTATAAACCCGCAGACGGTAGTGGCGCCGCCGGCGGTGGCACTCCGGCTTGCCTCGCCAGAAAAGCGCGGTTGAAACTTGCAAGGGCCGCCAATTCTGCGTTTAGATTATCTTTCTCTCCTTTTTGCAGCTTGAACCTCTTCCTGCGACGCAGCAGCGAGCCGTTTTCGAACATGTCGAAGGCCTGCGGGTGCAGCGTCCAGTAGGCGCCCTTGCCGGGCCGGTCCGGCCGGCGCGGCACCTTCACGAAGCAGTCGTTGAAGGAGAGGTTGTGCCGCAGCGAGTTCTGCCAGCGCTGCGTGTTGCGCCGGTAGTACGGGAACCGGTCCGTGATGAACCGGTAGATCTCCGACAGCGGCAGCATGCGCTCCGGCGAGCTCCAGATCGCCATCGCCGTCAGGGAGATGTAAGAATATGGAGGTTTTTGATCACCGTAAGACTCACGAGACGGTCGCGGCATCGTCGCCGTTCCAAACGGGGAACGGTCTTAATAAATGGTGTTGACTGGAAACCACAACGCGGATGCACGATCACGTCACTTCGTAGCGAGGTGTGAAGAGGCACTGAGGCGCGGAGCGCTGCGGCGGCCCGCCCGCTCGCGCCCGCTCGTAGGGCTCACCGCTCAGCTCGCCACTTGACTCGCTCTACGGCTCGCTGTGATTGGTCTGAGTCGCAGCCAATCCAAGCCCTGCACTTTCAGGTATGATGTCGGCTTTCGCTTCACTAACAAGGAATTTAAATTGATATTATGTTTATATTGCCTCCAAATATCTTTTGTGATGACACCGCTTTTTATTTAGCGTATGTAAATTACAGTGATACAGAAAAAGAGATTTGAATTACACACCGATCCGACGATGAATGGCTATTATTAAAAGCTCTCTGCATCATAATTTAATCGGTGAGATGAAACTGTGTACCTAGATATCATGTATAAATGCATCGGTTCACATTTATTAAAACAGAATAATGACGTGTCATATATAACATCGACAATAAGATTGTTGATACAACCTGATAATATGTACCTACGTATCTATTAATTAGGTATTTACCTAACCCAACCGGGGAATTAGAATAGGGCTTCGGTATCCCCTGCCTATCATAAGAGCCGATTAAAAGGGGACCTTCGGACTTACGAGAGGTCAGATCTGGGGATCTGATCACCCATTCATTTATTTGATTCAGCACAAGGGAGTCAACGGATATTCCTGCAACCGCACTTAGGAGCCAATTTTACTATCATCACTTAACATCAGGTGTATCTGTACAAGCTAGGCGCCACAGATAGTCCGCTTTGTCGTGGCTGTTTGGTGGAAGACGAAACTGTAGAGCATGTGCTGTGGCATTGCAAAGCCACTGAAGTAACTAGGATCTTCAATAGATTGCATGAAGCAGCTTCCTCACAATCCACATCTAAATTACCGCAACAGACTGATAGCTTTTCGATATCATGCTTAAATTCATCTCACCCACTGGAGCTGGAGTAGATGCTGGTAGGGGGAAATGCACAATACACCCCAAGCGGGACGTCAGCGCAGGACTTATTGCCCCCATTCCGAATAAAAATAACAATCAGGTGTGGACAAACACCTAGCTTGCCAAACATAAAAAAGAAGGAGGAGGGAAATGCACTTGGCATTTCCTGGAGTGTTTCCGAAAGCAGAGTGCTATGGTATACCGGTGCGTTCTAGGAAGATCCCGGTGTCCTCCATCAGGCAGGTACAAAGACAGGACATCGAGAGGGTTTTAGTAGATACATTCCTACATAAACTGGCTGTAACCCAATACAGTCAGGTAACTTTAAATGGCATTACAAAAAATCTGATCAAGGTGTTAAAAACCACGCTGATGACTTTTATTAGTACTTACCTACTAGTGCTTATATATATATTGGTATAGTGTGATAGAGTCATAATATAATAATATTAACTGTATATAGGTACCTACTTCTTGTAAGACCCATAATGATAGAGTAGCTAGACAGCAATAAAAAACACATTCCATCAAGACTTATTGCGCATAAGTACCTAATGTTTAAAAGTTACGCTTACGAGGTTTATCTAATTAGGTATAATGAGCTTTTCGTTAAGCGTAATGATTTCCCGTTATATATAATCAGTAATATCACGCCGAATCACGACAGTCATGCTGTCATAAATCTCTATCGATAGACCTTTTGGAACCAATATTTAAGTTTTTGCGTCGCCTGCGGCTAATCTCTCGCAAACTTTGAGCTTTTGGTTTCAACATTACATCGACGTGAATCTAAAACGTGCGGCTCGCGGGCCGCATGCGGCCCGTGATTGTCCTACTTGCGGCCCGTGATTGTTTTGTAAATTAGTCATAAATATCTAAAATATTGTAGATTCTAGATAAAAAATATTGTAAATAAATAAAATAATTAAATTACCGACCTATATTTTAACAATAATTTTCTTAATAACATTTCTGTTTTTTTCTATCTATTATATGGGGTATGACCAATTATACGTACATTAAACTTCTATGGTTAATATTACAATTGAGGCCCGTCTTTACTTTATTTTGCCACATCGTGGCCCCTGCCTGCCAAAAGGTTGGCGACCCCTGAACTAAACGATCGGAGATGAGTAGATAACAGCTAGAGCAGGTACTCTATTTCCTCGTATGGGAAGAATTTTTTTCCAATAAAATATATAAAAATAAATCAATTATTTAAAAAAAAAATATAGGTAGGTACAACAACAATAAAATAAACTATCTAATGTAAAAGGTCGCTATCAATGGGAATATTTCCCAGAACGCTGCCCCATTACCACGTCGTATGCAAAACCAGAGAGAGAGCGTTTTGGTCGTGTGATGTTATTTAGTTAATTAGGCAGGTACTTACTTTAACTTCCAACCTGTGCTTGAAATGTGGGTTGAATAGCACGATTACGGTTCTTTGTTCAACTGAAGAAGAAAAATTGCGAAGTCAACCAGCATAAAGGTAAGTAAACTTACCGTTTATGCTGGTTGACTTCGTTTTCTTCATGCCATATACTTAGTCTGGCCATAAATACTGTTAAAACTAAAAATAAACAAAATATTACATTTGAATTTGGAATCTGTAATTTTTATATGATTGTTCATTATATTTTTTCATTTTGGCGCCAATAAATTGTACAATATTTTGCGATATTAAAATAGAGTGGGGTGACAAAGAGAACCGAATCGCTGTGATTGCACTACGCAAAGTAGGTATGGAGCCAAATGCAATTTTTAAAACTCTCCATACGCTTGGTATTAGTCAAATGTTTGTGTACCGGGCTATTAATAGGTACAATGAGACCTCCTCTGTTTGTAACAGAAAAAGATCTGGCCGTCCACGTAGTGTTCGTATGAAAAAGGTGGTCAAAGCAGTAAGGGGTACAATTCGAAGAAATCCTGTCCGAAAGCAAAAGATTTTATTTTGGGAGATGAAGATGGCACCTAGAACCATGTCGCGTATTTTAAAAGATGACTTAGGACTTGCAGCCTATAAGAGACGCACTGGTCACTTCTTAACTGATAATTTAAAAAAGAATAGGGTGGTAAAATCGAAACAACTACTGAAGCGGTACGCAAAAGGAGGTCACAGAAATTTTTTGTTTACGGATGAGAAAATTTTTACAATTGAGCAACATTTTAACAAACAAAATGACCGTATTTATGCTCAAAGCTCTAAGGAAGCTTCCCAATTAGTCGACAGAGTGCAACGTGGGCATTATCCGACTTCAGTGATGGTTTGGTGGGGTGTTGGCTATGAAGGAGTGACTGAGCCATATTTTTGTGAAAAAGATCTCAAAAGGTATCAAAACATCGGCACAAGATACCATTCTTGAGAAGATAAGTTAAGTAGTTAATAACACCATGTTCAATAACCAAGTATGGCCCTTCCAGCAAGACTCGGCGCCGGTCATAATGCTCGGTCCACGCAGTCTTGTTTGGAAGCGAACGTTTCGGACTTCATCAGAGCTAAAGACTGGCCGTCGTCTAGTCCCGATCTTAATCCGCTGGATTATGATTTATGGTCAGTTTTAGAGAGTACGGCTTGCTCTAAACGCCATGATAATTTGGAGTCCCTAAAACAATCCATACGATTGGCAGTGAAGAATTTGCCCATAGAAAGAGTGCGTACTTCTACTGATAACTGGCTTCAACGTTTAAAGGACTGTATTGTAGCCAATGGAGACCACTTCGAATAAGCTTTTTAAATTTTAAATTGTTTTATATTTATGTATTAAACTAACACACTGTAAAAGTAATAAATGTTATTTGCAAAAGAAAAAAATAAATTTTCTTTGTTACAATATTTATGGCAAGACTAGGTATATAAACATAAATAGTTGCGTTGCGCATACGTTTTGAATTTTCAAAATAAACTTTGTAAGCGGTTAACTTTTTTTTAATCTTAAAAAAAGTTATTTGCTTACATCGCTTTATGTTAATTTTATAAGCTATTATCATATTATTAGATAATTACGTCCCGGGTTTTAGGAAACCAGAGCATTCCCATTTATAGAGCAAAATTTGAAAAAAAAAGACGATTAATCGCAATCGTAACTAATTTTTTTTGTGTCGCAAAGTGATATAGGTACGTAGGTAGGTAATAGGTACTATTAATTGCGAAAAAATTAAAAAAAAAACGAAATTGGTCATGTAGCTATTACATCGGAGCGTAACCTAAGTTGATAAATTTTAGAGTTCCGTGAGTTCCGAATTTTAAGTTAAGCATAAACCATTAAAAATCTGATAAACAACAGGCGTATTATAATTGGAAATAAAGTATCGATACAAATATCTCGAACATCATTATTTTACACGTTCAAACTGACTTAATAGAAAATTTAATTCAGACAGAAACGTAGCTTATCGTAATTCGTAAAAGTCCGATTTTGCTTGGAGTGAATATTACTTAAGTCCTTTCTTGATTGAATATGCGAGTGCAGGACGTACAAGTACGAAAAGTAAAGTGGTGCGAATTCGTCACGGGTGCTTATCGCGAACGCAGCCGATAAAGGCCTGCCGAAAGTAGTTATTATTATAGTGGCCGTAAACCGACACTGACGCTCTCCTTTGATAACCATCGGGCAGCTTGTTATGAGAACCAAATCATTTTCCACGAATCAGGAGAAGGTAACTGAAAAGACGGCCCAGTTTCACTTTAGTTCGGTGACATTTCGACCAACATACGAGTAGATCTAGGTTTTGGAGCGAATTAGGTACAATAAACTAGGTATACTATATAATTATATATTTTGAGTCTATTTAGTGACTTGGCTTGAAAATATTAGACTGTATTAAAAAACGTGAACTGATTCAGTCTGATTAGATCAATTTATTATTCGCGCCAATTTTTGTATATCTACCTACTTCAAAAGTCGTTAAAATAGTAACTTAAGTATGATGTAGGTACATAAAATTTAAAATATACCTAAGTGAAATATGTCAATACATTATAAGGGACATAAATATCTTTTTCAGATAATAATCTTTTACCTGACCTAAGAAACAAACGAATCGTGGATTTTAAATTGAAATAGGATGCAAATATTTTCCGCTTAGCTTAGCCGCTACTGCAATATTAGACAATAATGTCGACAGCACTGAAGAGAGAAAGGATAGCATAGCTGATATTATTGAAAGAAAACAATATCAAAATAGGAATGCAACAGCACTTTGCTCTTATCGGCCGACATAATTAATTCTAAGCACAAGCTAAAGTGACTCAAGAAAGCTCTCAGGCAGCGTTCGTCATTACTTGCATATTTTTTTCCAACTAGGTAGATCGAATTTTTTCGCGCGCCCTCTCGCCTTTGCCACAGGGTGATTTATGATAAAAAGTTATAAGCGGCATTTTTAATATCAACGAACTTTTAAGCATTATTCCTTTTGTAGATGCCGGCGAGAAGATAACCTAATTAACAAACGTTATATATCTCGTTCGCTGCGAGAGTGCAAACACGAGTTTTTATTTATTGAACGACGCGCGATGTTGGAAAAGTTTATTAATGTATGTTGTCAAACCAATGTTCATATTAATAAACTGCCTCCTATACCTATCATACTAGCTGCATTTTCTGGTTTTACTCGCTTTTTTGGGATTTAATATTATCTGTGTGTACAGTGTATAAGTTATGCATTCCAAATTTAAAAATGTACTAGAAAATACCCTACCACCAATACCCCCATGTTATGGTTACTTTTGTTTTTATTCAAAATAGGTTCACGTTTTACCACCCTCTGCCTGATGTTAAGTAGTAGTGTGGTCTAAGAAGAAGCACGCTTACCTAGAAGAAACCTATTTGCTCTAGATTTGAAGACACTCATATTGTACCTAACAGGGAACACACTCCGACAGAGAGTTCCACAACCTCGCTGTACAAATGAAAAATGTGGAAAAATTTACGATATTGTCCTTCAGCAGTAGCTCAAGCTTATTGTTGGGGTTTGAACCCACGCCTTTCGACCTTTGTGTGACTTTGACTATAACATAGATTTATTCATAAGGATTATTTTTATCAAATACTTGAAAATATACCAATACTTGACACTGGCATAATGCCTAAATTGCGATATCGTGAACAAAGATGGGTAGTCCATAAATTGTTGAGCGGCTTCGTGCCACCTGTGCTTCGTATGTACTTCCATGGCACACCGACCGACAAACACTGCATTATTTAGTATAACCTTTTGAGTAGCCGTCACTCAGTGCTGATGATGAAATATATTGATGAATAAATAGGCAAGTGAGTTATGTAGGTTACGGATTATTGTTATCTTTCATCGTAGAGGTGCAGCTGTCATAGCTATAACTATACAAGTTTTATTGTAATTAGGTCAAACATGTAGGTATGTAGTAAAAAAGTAATTGTGCGTGTTACTTACATGCTGCTAAACCAATTTTGATAAAATTTGGTATGTACTTATTGTATTTGACAGATCCATCGTCTTAAAACTAATGATCTAGTAATTAATTGTGGAAAAGTTACGAAAGAAGGAAGGTCGGTTATAAAGGAAGGATTTCGAGTGGTGCCGTCCGTACTCATCTCTTGCCAAGGAAAATAATAAAGATCTAGATTTGCTTGCCAACCATAAATTAGTTGAAGAAGAACTATAACAAGAAGAATTTTTTGATAGAAAACTTTATAGAAATACACACAGATCATTAAGTCAGAATATTGTAAATATAACATTACCTAATTCAACGAAGTTCTTCAAATCCAGAAATATAACTCGGCGTTTTGATTTTCTTCTCCTTCGGTTTTGCTGTAGCACTATGTAGGTACATTTGACATAGTGTCAAATGTTTCCAAATTTTCAAGTGTTTATGAAAAATCTTGTAAAATAAGTTAAAACTACAGTCAAAGTCATACAAAGTATGTCAAAATCTGGTCCAGACATGCCTTTATGTAGCTTTGTAAGCAACACGACAATTCATTTTTCACCACATCATAATATATCACTATCCTATACTCACTCGTGTAATGCAGCATTTTAAATATGGCAACACGATTTTAGGGGTCGATTTTTGTCAGGAATGGGGATTCCTGCCAAAAATCTTCCTTTTCAATTTGTATGTTTGAAAACAACTGATATCATATTGTCAGAATTTTTGACAGCCCCGTTGTGTTGGCTCATTGGTAGTATATCTTGAGCCTTGAGAGCTGTAGGGCGTGGGTTCGATTCCCAGTCAGGGCAAACATTTTGTGAATAAACAAATGTTTGTTCTGTGTCTGGGTGTTCTGTATGTATTATAAGTACATATTTATTTGCAAAGAAAGTCTGACTTTCATCACACAAGCTCTGCTTAGTTTGGGGCCAGATGGCGCTGTGTGTATACTGTAGATATAGTCCTACGATATTTATTTATTTAGAATTTGACATACCGATTTGATACATGGAGTCAAACATAAGATACCTTTATCCCGGAAAATGTTAGAAAACTGAATCAAATAAAACATGTTGCTACAATATTCTAATGCGCGAAAACTGAAAAATCTGATCAGTATAGACTACTACGTGATCGTTGAAAACTGTAAGAATACACAGATGATAAAACACTAACTAAATGACAAGACCTACTTTTGTTCTACGACGGCCTAACCCAATAAAAGAAATATTCTTTCACAAAAAATATAACTGGACCGTGTACAGTTTATGTTAGTTTTCCTTAAAGCAACGCCTGTGCAAACGAAGCCTGAGTCACGTCAAACAATCATGATCACGAAATCTCTACCACACACGGCAACCGCTGTTTACAATCTCAAATTATCACACATAGATTGAAAAGCTACATTTTATATCACACAAGTTACGAAAACCGAAGCAGCAATGTATTTAGAAGTAAGGGAAACAGCCGGGGAAGTAAAACTAGAGTTAGTTCTTTAGTCGGAAACGGAAGCAGCAGGTTGTGCTGGTAATGAATTTGCGGGGCGGGCGGCGCCCTAACAAAATAAATTGCCGCATTGTTTCCCTGTTTTGTTTTTAAAGCTTCAGTTTGACTTGAATAAGCAATGGGCTCGCGTGCAAGTCAGAAAAGGCAACAGTTGCACCTATAGCATAAATTAAATTTTAGTTAAGTTTTTTATTTTTATTTCCAGAGGATGTTGGAATTTTCAGCGATGTTACCAATAGATTTTATTGTTAATTACAATAGATAGATACGCGTGACAAAAATGGTGATAATAATTTTCTGATATGTTCTGTTCTGTGACACACATTTTGATGTGCTTTTTAGATCAGGCAGTGTATGATTAAGAGTAAAAAACTGTTCAAAATTAGTGATCGCTTACTCTTAAACATATCACATACATCTTTAGGTCTTTATTGTTTTTTAAATACTCTAACTAAGCGATCTCTATTTAATTTCACGTTAGTTTAGTTAGTTAGTTTAGTACGTTTTAACTTTTTAGTATTCTTATTATTATTCCGAATAGGGCGATGAGTCCTGCACCTACACATTTTCCCCTACGAGCGTCTACCCAAGCGAACCCAGCTCCTTGAAGTATCGGAGTGAGGCTCTGGGTCGCTGACATAGTAGCTTCTGTGTGTGAGATGAAGTTAAGCATAATAGCAAAAAGCTATTTTTAGTATTACGAGGTCATTTAAAATAATTAAATAATAATTGTTCAAACGTAAATACAATAAAGCTAGTAAGCTCTGAAATTACAAAATTTAGCTATAAGTCCAAAACACTAGTTCAGCAATACAGATTAGAAAAAAGTAAGATGTAACGACACACAGAAAATAGATGAACCCTGAACTTTTTTTAAGGTTGGTTTTATTATGGCTCACCTGGTGTTAAGTGTTAAGAATGGAACTAGCTTCTTATTTTATTTTTATTTGATTTTATTCACTCAAAACTTACAGTACTACAACAAAACGTTTTGAGTAAATTTTAGTAGAATACAAGAAAAGACACAGTTACAAAACAATACTAAGACAAGCAACAAATATTTATACAATTACTACAGTTAAATATTACTACATAGATAAATAAATATGTAGACAAATACTATTAATTTTCAACCGTCATTACCTAAATTCAAAGTCACCCCATAACATTATTAAACAAAATAAAAAAGACCTTAAATTATACTATTTACAAAATGTATACAAAAAACTTAGTCTAAAAATCCGTCAGAGGAAGGATATGTGGCCAGAATGCTGGCAGCATTGCCACGCTGGATGGCAATGCTTAGCTTTTGACCAAAGTAGATACCAGCATTCTGGTCACCTGAAGCCTCCTCTAAACGTTTGGCCAGGTCCCGATACAGTTCGAGAGCGACCGGCCCCCACGGACCTAAAGTTTCAACCCCAAACGGCACAAAAAGATACATTCTATCCAAATAACTATTTAAATACTTAAGAATAAAAATAAATTTATTGCGATATTTGATATGCGTTCACGAAAAAGCTAAGCGATTGCGAACCTCATAGCCCAGGCATACGATATATGGTTGCGTTGCTATTTCCTGAGTGCTTAACAGGAATCGCAATAAGAAGCTCAGGCAGGACTCTACAAGTTTGACTTGTTTTATGCGAACTACGAGCACATATGACCTCAAGGTTTTACTATTACATCATAGGTATGTGCGTTTAATTCGCATAATTATGTAGGACGTCTCGGTCTTTCACGCTTAACCCTTCTTTTCTGCACATCATTATACCTGTACGACTATTTACTAATCAGTGTTCAGTAGGTTTATTGCCATTTTGAAGTAATAACTTTCATACATGCTTTTGACGAGTTACAATCAGGGTTAGTAGTTTGTATTTACAATTAGATTAAAAGTAGCGGCATGTTTGCAGTAAACAGTGGTAATTGCCAGGTAGGTATAGCACAGATAATAGGCGCGTACAATTTTTTCGTACAAACAATACGTCTATACGTGTACTCGGCCGAAAATGATAACAAAGCGGCTCCGTTAGTTACTCAGCAATCGTACCAAATTCAATTTGTGAGAGTCTAAACCACAAACTGGGGGCCTACTATAGTTCACGATATAGGTACATATTTCTATATGTGAAATTTTTCTTTGCCAGAATTCGCTGTCGATATTTTTTTGCAGAGTAATGAATAATGATAAAATACCTATACACTTATCACTATCATGGAGTTTATCGAAAAAAATATAAACTTTATCCAGTTTTCTACGCAATATGCTTAATTTTAAGCTATTGCATAGCTTCTATCGCGGGCCTTGAGCGTGGAGACCGAATCCAGAAATTCCGTAACGAAAATAACCTAACACCCCCCCACTCCCACCAGCACAGCGGTGATACTTTTTAGTTTTGCCATCTATCGATGAATAGCAGAACTTTTAATGCAATAGCTTTACCGCGGCAGTCCCCGAGTGATACACGTCATTTTTCTTTCCGTAAGAACCTTCTATACAGAATATAAGAAAGCTTAAAAAAAGATCAATGTAACAACAAACGTAGCGTAGGACGCCCTAAGACTCGATGGAGTGACGATATACGTAGAACAGCTGGCGGTCGATGGAAGCGAAAAGCCGAAGATCACAATGAAGTGTTTCTATAATTATATCGATCTATTTACTGGATACTACTATAATCACGTACTTATCTACTACTTAAAATTTAAACTGGAAAGGGCCAACTTTAACGAATCAAAAATCAAATCTTTGATACTCTCTACTTCTTCTTCTACTTTCTTTACTGTGTTTTGGTTTAAGGATAGTGCAGCTAGCGAAACGATCTCCTAATCGTAAGATAACGCATGCCCATGACCATTGCAGCGATACACAGAACGTCCTGTAGCAAAACAAAGTCCAGAGCATCGATGCTTTGGCGCTCAGTACTTTGAAACCTTCGATCGCTAGTCTCAATAGCCCTGTAATTTTGCTAGGTGTACCTACCCTTCAAACCGAAACATAGTAATGTTAACATACTATTGCTTTGCCGGCGGTATATCTGGTAGGTACACACCGTCTGCGGTGGTACATACCCAGATATAAAGAGATCTACCACCAAGTAATATAGCAAAAGTTTGTTATTTGTAGATATAAAGTCACTCGAATACTAAATCAAAAATTATTTATTGAATATCTTAAAAAACAAGTAGCCCCTTGTTCTGACGCTTTCCAACAATTATTGCTTTGATTACCGAGCGCCGCACGTCTAATAATTCACTCCCAGCGTAACCTCCGTAATTACCTCACGGGACGCGTCGGTGAGTCGTTTGAGATACAAATCAGACTAGAGTAGAGTACGCGTTGAATTTAGAGACTCAATAATGCCAATCGGTTCGTTTGAAATAACAAAATAAGGGCTTCAAGGCCGCTTAATGTGACATGACTTTAATTAATTGCGCAATTCATTACCTAATGTTGATCATAATTTGCATTACCTACGTTTGTGTAGTGTTTTTAATCTCAGCGTGTAAAAAGAATAGAAAAATAACTGGCAGTCTCATTATTAAAAGCAATCTCTTCCATCCCCATAACGAAAAGGATTCCGAAATAAATAAATCAGATGATATTTAAATTATGCCTTCTAGCCCCAAACTAAGTAAACTAGGTACTATGAGTAGGTAACAGATAACTAATAGTATAGGTACATTATTTTTTTAATACATACAGAACACACAGACACACAATAAACATTTGTGTACATCCTAAAAAATGTTTGATCTGGATGAACAACAACAGAAAATTGTTCGTAATCAAGCGTTAACATTTTATGCATTAACGACATTTAAAAACAGTTTGAAACAAATTAAAAAATGTACTAATCAAAGTACTTATAGGTTAGTGCTTAATAACGTTAAGAATAATTTTCTGTTATGTCTTTTTTATTGTATTGCCAGTTCAACATTATCCGAATGTGAGTTAAAACTTCATTTTGGGAATAGAAGAAGATAGTTTGTTTCCGAGAACGGCGGCACTACAAATTACAGGGCCGAGTCCCCGCCACGCTCCAAAACTACTCTACCTTGCCCAAACAATCGAATTAGCTTGTAATGACTACGACCTACTTATTTTGTTATTGAACCCTCTTGTTTTTTCAACCCTAACATTATCGTAAACAAAGAGCTGTGCGTTTGAATATTTTTGGTAAAAATGTAAGTGTAAGATAAGGTTATAAGTTCATACTAAAAATACAATCATTGAGCGAAGCTAGTGCATCAACTGTCTGTCTTTTAGTATCGAGAGGATTTCATAAAAGAGATCGAGATGGGGCAGGGATCTTTTATTTTATTTTAGTGTGGTACAAAAACAATTAACTAACCCAAATTCATAAATTGGAACATAACTACTACCAAAGAATAATTGTTTTTTGCTAAGGTACCTATTTATTCTAAGGTAGGTATCTACTATCTCATTTAACACTGACAAATACTAATAACAACTTAAAAACATCTTAAAATGAATACTATGTAAGTACTTACAAATTATAACATTTTAGATCAATTAATAATTAAAATTATTCAGATTATCAGAGGAGGGAAATGTGCTCAGAATGCTGGGAGCATTAAACTAGCACTACACTTATTAAATTTGCTCACCTAAACATTGCAGCATGCCAACAACCAAACATCATAGCTGAAACAGTTGCTATAAGACATCAAACTAGCGGCATCAGTACCAACCATACAAAATTGCATAAAACTTAGAGAGTTCACTCAGATGAGTTATTAAGTCTATTTTTAAAGTTAAGTAAATTAAGATGAAAAACAAGCTCATAAACGATAGGTAGGTAGGTACATAAATCATTAACACATACGATGGAGATAATTGTTACGTCCTATATTGTTTTGTGTAGGTAGAACAATAAAAAGCGCTCATGTAGGTCTACAAGATAGTATAGGTACCTAAACTTAATCTTCACCTTGTCTGTACTACTCGTAACAATTACCTTTTGGTGTTATTTGTATTCTATACAAATGTTTATGTAGATTACAAATTCATTTCAATTTTGGTTTCTATACCAGACTGCATGATTGATGTTTTATAAATCAACCAAACTAAAGGATAGATTAACGTCACTTTAATACGACTACTCTATAGCTCTACTAGATACAACAAACGAGATTTGTGTTGTAAAAAATCCAATTATTCGGGAGAATGAACCCAAACACGATACAAAACTGATATGCACCTACACAAACAGCGGAGCGCTTCTATCAATAATTACCGCTTATTATCAAAGGGTAAAATAAAGCGCATTCCACACAAGCGCGCGGCGCGGTACGAGCTACATTCGGTAGTGCGTGTCACAGGTCGTGTCTAAACTCATCAATCTTGCCTCCATTTAATTTAGAATAGATGCATCGTGAAAAGACGCCGTTGGAGCCGAAACAAAACGGACTCGCGTGTACAATGGCGGGCGAGCGCCGAGCAACCCGCAAATGGAATATGAGCTGCACGGCCATTGTCGATCCACAAAAGAAAGGCAATCATTCGACATGAATAAATATCTTTGAATAATGGGGCCGCGCTGCCTATAATGAAATGTTTTATGTATCGGAATTATCGCTTATAAATCGCTTTTGTACGTCCGCGTCGATTCACTTCCATGCAACCATGTTTATCGCGCGATTTCGCCGTGCGCTGCTATCGGCTAATGAACCGTTGAACGATTACGTTTTTGCGACGTAGAATGGAGTACCTACTTAAATAAATAAAAACGTACGCTATGGCTGAAATTAGCTTAATAAAGTTGTTCACTACTCAGTAAAGCGTGGCCGACTAACTGAGCTGAACGCGCGATTGTGTTTATGTAATTATTATCGGAACTAAGTACTTGACTTTAGTAATTATAAAATTTTATATCTTTGCGACTTTATTCTAGCCTAACGGGCCATTGAAATCTTTACACCTATCTGTTGTAGCGAATATGGTTTAGTGGTTAGCGTGGGCGTATCAAAAGACCGTGGGTTCAAATCCTAACACTGATTTTGAGCTGCTGGTTAAGGAAAACATCATGAAGAAGTCATAGCAGTGTAGTTGGGATACTTCATAGCTACTACCCTACATTACCTACCTACTAAAGTACTGCAAACTTCGATGCAATTATAATTATAACATTCACATTCTTTATTTCTCTAGTCGCTTTAGCTGTCAATTAAAATCAATTTAATGACAATTTTTAGACTAAGTTTTTTGTATACATTTTGTAAATAGGTAGTATAATTTAAGGTATTTTTTATTTTGTTTATTAAAATCTAATTGTTCTTAAAACTATTTCTAGTTCTAATTCTAACTTAATTGTTTACAGTGTGTAGTGGCGCCTATTCAGAGAAAGTTTGCAAAAACTGTTCATTTGTCTAATCACTAATTAATTGTAACTGTTCAAATGTCAATTACTAATTTTCATTATTAATTACCCGTATTAAGTTGCACAACGGTTAAAAGAAAAAAAAAATCTCAGTGGTTCTGTCGATCTGCTCATTGTTTTATTTTTTAATCCTATTAATATTATAAATGTGAAAGTTTATATAGTTGAATGTTTGTTACTCAATCGAATTGAGTAACTAAATTACTGAAAAAAAAAAAAAATACTGAAAGGTTTTGAAATTTGGCACGCATACCTATAGTTTATATCAAATTAAAAAAAGATAAATATTTATTTGACATACATTTTATTAATTTATAATACCTACCAAAGTTATTATAGTTTATTACCTGAAACCTTGCAGTTTCATTGGAGCAGTTCGTTTAGTTGGCCAAAGGGTTAAAAGAACCGACTCCTAGGGTCGGTTTTTTTAATTGTAAATGTATAAAGTTATTATTTATTTTATAATAAATAGGCATGCGTTTAACCGACATTTTACCTGATGTTAAGTGAAAATGTATTCTACGGTGATGCACGCTTGCCTCGAAGAAACCAATTTACTATCGACTTGAGACACCTAGATTGCATCTACTGGAGTACAGTGTGTACAACTTGTTCACTACAGCACAAAAATAATCATTTATTCAGTGCATCAATTATTGAGAATTTTATAAATTTCAAACACGATATTGACTTCCTCAATTATTTTATTCTATAATAAAAAAACACGAATAATTGAAGTCATTCTGATTGATTAAACGTTTTGCAGCTTTCTGTTAAAGTTCTCTTCTAAGTGCATAGAATTTAATACAAAATATCAATAGGAATAAACCGTCATCTCACTGGCAGGTTATCACTCCAATTAATTTACTGTGGAGATTTGTAAATACATACATACTTATAATACACATATAAGTATGTATGTATTAAATAGTTATTAATGGTTCCAAATGGACTAAAACTTTTTTAAACGACAGGTCCGTCTTTCAGCTTTATAATATTGTTACCCTTGTTACCAAGTTCTTGTGCGTCATTCTGCCCAATGACGCACAGTTCCGATTTCTCACACCTAAATTACATTTTCATTTTCCAAGTTTCATTGTGAGTAGGTACAACACGATAAAGCTAATTCATTTCGTAATGGTTGTTCTTTCTCGTTGTTTTCTCGGCGGTGATTCGTTTTTCCGGTCAGTTTCCGAATCGAATGGCATTAATTAAGGTTGTGACGGAGTGCGGCGGAACGAAGCGAAGCAAGAGCCGGGTACGAGGGACCAAGTGGTGTTGCCAGGATATTATCACTACTACTTTTTATTGGGGAAATTTAATAGATAGATAATAACATATTTACACCGAACAATATTAGTTAACATTTTTCAAAATGAAAGTGAATACTACATACTGCTAAAGGGAAAAAACAACAACGTTATTCACTAACGTACATACACGTTTTTATAATACAACCTTCAAGTATGTTAATACGATACAGTACACAATACTATCGATTTAATCTTTTATTGATGTTTGTATTTATAGGTAGGTACCTAGCTATCCGCGCTCCACCGTTGCACTGACTTCGATAATCTCACAGGAACCATTTGTAATTTGTATTTTGTTTTTTGTTGAAAAATGTTGTTGAGCTTTAATTTTGTTAATTATGTTATATATGCTAAAAATCACGACGGACTTTAGAGTTATAATATTATTAGTTTTTGGTGCGCACCCGATAGCAGACACCGATTTTCACACATTTAATAAGTTTTCATTCACATTGAGTGAGCAAATTGGCTGACAGATGCTTTAAACTGCGTAATGTTTTTATTTCTTAAGTACGACACAGACAAAATATCTTAGATACTAATTTTGGAATGGAACGCTTAATTCATTGTACAATATATATGTATTTAGATATTGGAATGTACTTGTATATTGGATACCCATACGTATACGTAAACATATTGGAATATGAGTGTGTGGAACATTTTCAGAGGCCATCTGGTAACCCCGCGTAGGGCCCAGAGGACCACGCTCACGCTCCTCCACCAATAAATCAATTTAATCTAATTTAATTTGAGTCGAGCTTCCTCCACCGAACCCGACCTTAGTTCGCTGGTATCACGCAACGTCTATTCAACAATTTATGAAGATAAAATCTGAAACGTTGCTGTACGGACCTACATAATTTCTTTAATAAGTTCGCAATCGCCACTCGTTTTTAAACTAAAACGATGAATAAAATCAAACTTTACCTATACGTAGTTAAAAGTACTATACTGAATGCTTTACTTTGTTTTCATCAATATAGACAATCTTTACATTCGGATAATGATTTTACACGATTTCAGAGTTATGTCAATTGTAAAAGTTGTTTAAAATTTGTAGTACCTACGTCCCATTGTTACCTTAAGACTTGATATCGTTTTATATAATTTCAATAAATCTTCAATGAAACCTCGAACAAATCAAATATTCGGTCACGAATTGAATTTGTCCAGCATCCCACAAAGATAGTATACCAATAAGAAAAGCTACCGTTTCTCGAGCGGCGACCGTCGACCACACAGCGCGCTCCGTCACGATTCCAATGAGACTGCGATGACTCGATGACACCCTTGAAATGCGTCTAATGGCCTGATTTATAGAGCAAATTAAACATTTGACTTGCCGTGAATTTGACGCTGAGTGGATCCGTCACGCACGGACACCGAGCGCTCGCCGCGCGCTGTAGAAACCGTACAGTCGTGTACTGTAGCTAAATCAACTTTGACAAACAACAGATTATGATAAAATGAAAACACATCTACCTACTAATTGTAGAATATAATATGTTGCGTTATATAATCTGGACTATAACATAAAGCTCGAACGATCTCAAACCGTAGAGATATGAAAAAAAATTTAGGGACTCTACCTAGTAAGTATACATTATTTAGAAACGTAAAATATTATCTGAATGTTAATTTCCGCACGTCGATTTTTTTTTATTTGACGGGCTAGTTTTTTGGCTACAATTTACCGGATGTTAAATAACAGCGTGGTCGAATATGCTAGCCAAAAATGTACTACTTGTACTACTAAATGTACTTTACTTGGTGGTAGATCTCCTTAGCAGGAGGTCGTCTAGGTAGGTACCACCGCAGTACCAGTTATTCTGCCGCTAAGCAGTAGTGTGTAAGCATTAGTGTGTTCCGGTTCGGAGGGTAGGTAGGTACTGCAGCTAGCGAAATTACTGGGCTGTTGAGACTAACTCTATCAAAAGTCTCAAAGTAATGAGCGCCAAAGCAGCGATGCCCTGGACTTTGTTTTTACTTTAAGTTCTGTGTATCGCTGCGATGGTCATGGACAGGCGTTATATCTTACCATCAGGAGAGCGTCTCGTTCGTCTCATTACTTTTTACATTTAAAAAAAACTAGAAACGATGTTTTCCTTACATATATTGTCGGAGTTTGAACCAACGCCCCCATCGTGCTTGCCACTGAGCTATCATCGCTATAACATGTTCATAAAGTAATCGCGTGTTTTCTTATATCTTAAGAAGTGTTGCGTTCGAGTGTCCGTCTGAATGCACCGCGGCTGCAGCTGATTAATGCGCTGCTACCGTCTTCCTCCGAGTTTTTGTGCCGCGCGTGTCCGTGAGAACCAATTTCAGCGTCACTCATATACTAACGGTCACTTTGAACTCTTCTGTGAAAGCAAGCTTTCTATTTTTTCAATATGTATTTAATTTATTTGCTTTTTATTCATATCTGAAACATCGCGTCTTTCTCTCAGAAATAATGACGTGATTATCAGGAATACCAGCCATTAACCATCAGTTTATTCTCAGATACCTACGTGTGTTTCGTTCGATACCTCCGAGTTTAGTCTATCTCTATTTAGGTACCTTTAGTACCTGTTTGTACTAATGGTTTTTTTTATAATCTTAGGTATTGGCCAATGGATATATACTGAGTTCTTGATGTCTAATCATTATATTTATATGTACTTCGATTTTTGCCATTTGGTATATCTAATATATTTAGTTACAGTCAAAGTCCAGTCTTGGTCAAATTTAGCCTGTACCGGGCGAGTCCAGTTATGCCTTCGTAAAGTAGTGGCTTCGATGGAGTTATATGCCTTTTCAAACTTGCGCATGTAATTCGGTACTTTATGAATAAAATACTTACTCGAAAAACATTTTTACCTCAAAAAAAAATACAATAGAGCGAAACGACTCTTTCCGCGTTCCCGCCATAACTCTATTTGTAATGGTTCGGCTTAATATTCCCATTCCAATCTCACTAAATACTTGCGTGCACATACAACTAACCTTCAAGAATATATTCATCAATAAGTATGTTCATTCCCTTTATGTAAATCTATCATAAACCATTTCTACTAACAGTAGGTATTAATCGCTAACATTACATATTTATTTATTTTTTGTTATAGGTAACTCGATTTTTCTGTACTTGCAGGTAGAATATGAGAGGATATCCATCTTATTCATACCGTATAGGTAAATAATACCTACTTACAGTCTCGCGTAGAAAATGTATTTTTCCCCGAATAAAACACAAGTTAAGTTACCTGGTCGTGTTTTAAGTGGATTTTGAACTGATGAGAACATACATATTTTTCACGTGGGATTTGCTGCAAACTCAACTTCTTAGTATTTTCCGAGATAAAAATTAGTCTATGTGTCCAGAGTAGTAACTAGTAGTGACCTATAACTTTGGTGTTTTCAATAAAATATTTGAGTTTGTATTTGTATACACATTACACAAGCCACTCGCATTCCAAATTTTATCTAAATCTGTAAAGATGTTACATCGTCGATACATATGTACAACCAGATAAACTTTTGCATTTATAATTTTAGTGTGATAGTGTGACTATTAAGTTCTGGGTACCGCTGCAATGGTCATAGATATATGTTGTCCCTTACCATCAGAAGAACGTTTCGTTCGACTCATTACATTAAAATAAAATCAAAACTATTAGGGACCATAATATAATAACTAATATAAGACCATACTAATCAGAAATAAATACTTTTCAAGTTGGATGTAGGTTGTTAAGATAATAACGAAATATATCTATATTTCCACAAAATCCGATTCAATTTACTTGAACTTAAAACACCTTGCAATAAAAAGTTTTATCCGCTTGTCATTTGTAATTCTCGCAAGATATATCCCCAAGATCAATTTCAAAAAGTTTGTTAAAAATTTAATTCCAACAACCTAGTAACAAACTTTTTCAGATGAAAATCACTACTTTTGTTCGTTGAGTTTCTACAAAAAACTAGCATTGCGGGCAGAATTTAACAGACAGGTCTAAACCTAGAGTCCCATTATTTAAAGAAAACTAGATTCTCAGCGTCAGCGGAGCGTGACAATTTATACGTTTGCAGTTGGTTTTGTTATCGTTAGTTGTTTATTTATTTATACTTTTCCTTGCAGACCACCGGGGAGTTTGCGAATCATGATTTGCTAAAATCACTGAGCGGTAAATACCTATCGGTCTCTGAAACCACGTAGATACCTATCTGTCGCGATAATGCCAGGGCATTGAACTCTGGGAGAAACTTGTGACCATAGTTTTCCTGTAGGTACCTAAGTTATAAGTCCAATTGCTAAAATAGATTTTATTTATTTAAATTCACTTCAAGAATATTGTTGATAAAATGTTTTCTTTTACATTACAAATAGTTGGCAGTCAAACGCAAGTCGCGTTTGACGCGCGCAACTCGCCTGAAGTTAAGTGAAGATGCGGTCTACGGTGGAGCACGCTCGCCTGAAAGAAACCGATTCACTTGCGACTTGAAGGCACCCGGACTTTATCTATTAGGGAACACCCACTCGGGCAGCAAATTTCATTGTGTAGCGGCTCCTACAATAATGGTAGATTCGAACCGTTACAAAAAATCGGTGTGTGGCTGTGTCGTGGACACGTCCGTGTGAATGTGAATACATTTGAATGAAATCATACATATTTTTTAAACACTAAAAAGTCTTTCGGATTGCTATTATGCATGCCCTCACTCAACATGTAGGAAAAAACGTATTTTTTTATTACTGTACTAACTATTCCTTACCAATGATGTTGATATATAACAAAGATAGTATATATAGCCTTAATAATCAGAACAACAACTTCTACTTTAATCCCAAGTGTCACCCTTAAAACGACAAACGTTTGTTATTCCTCAACAAAGTCTCATTACAGTGGATCATCCAATATTTGTTATGTTAGGGATAACCAAAGAAATGAGAGCTGAAAGCACCTATTGTGTACGTCACAGCATCGCCGAGACCTGTGTCGTTTCCTTTGCATCATTCAAAAATTCACAGCACAGGGTGTGTGAAGTACACTTATTTACTTATATTGTAATTTTTTAGAAAATAACAAAAAATATTACACTAGCCATTTTTTATAAGAATAAAGATGTTTTTCTTGCAATATTTTGAAAAGTATGTAAGTAATGGAGTACAATTATTCAAAACCTATAAAATATAAGCTGTTAGGGATTATGAACGGATTTGAAGTGTAGTACCTAGTATAATAATATCCTCGAATCTAGTCTCAAAATTTTGTCGTACTTAGTTAAAAACTTTCACGCATATTTCCAAAATTTATAATGTATATAATTATGTCTCCTTATGCCAATTATTATAATGTTAATCATTTACCTACATAGGCAGAAAAAACATTAAGAAAAATACCAATCAAAACTCTTATTTTTTTATCTAAAACCATTTGCGAGTTTATCAAGAACAGAGCTACATTATGATACTAAAATTATTATCTTTGGGGGTCATAGATTTACACTATAACTTAAGACATATAACATTTAAGTGTAGTAAGTTATTATAATTTTGTCAATTTACGAAAAACATTAAATGTCATCATCAGCACTCTAATTTCATGCACACATAGATTTCTCACTCTCCAAATAGATGACACTGAGCCTTATCTTCGGATTTTCATTTGCAGTAACTGTCGAATTTTTTACGTAGGTATAGGTATATCGTCACTCCATCTAGCCCTCTATAAAGTCGATAAAAATTTGAAAGAGCGGTAATTGTTTAAATTGCAGTAAATGCACAATTTGGAGTTAGGTTTCATGAGTACTCTTAAAGCTCATTGCCTCTCCTTTCAACTCATGTACTTAGTTATAACTTTATTCTTAAACTAAGCGTGTGTTCGATTCCTGGACAAATATGTGTGCTAGGTACACTAACTGTAGGTATTGTAAGTACCTATGTATATACGTATAAGTAGGTACCAGGTACCTATCCTATCACTTTTGTTTCGTTTGGGGCTTGAAGGCATTGTGCATGTGAAATTTCCTTCAATATTTTCATCACATCGTGTACTAATGGAAACTTATTTTTCTTTTGTCAAATTTTTTTCCCCCCATAAATATGTTTCCATATTGATTGAAATATCTTATGATCTAGACGAGATAGTATTACATACTTCGAGTAGACAAACAAAAGTAAATACAATCTTAAATTACTTATGTATTTTTAGATTTTTAGATTATTTTTTAATTTTATTTTGTGACTTGATTTATTTTGCATGTCTAATGAAGGCTCAATATAGAAATACCTGCTTTGTAATAACTTTGACCTGACTTGTACCTCATCTACATTCATGCTAATAAACCATTTGAATTTTAATTCTTCGACTTATAGGTACTATTGTTTCTCGAAAATGTTCAAACATCTATCTCCCCTGTAGAGCGGTTCGTTGTGAGTGTCCGGTGTTGTCGTCTCAACAATACGCGATTGGACAACAAGCGATGCATTGTCAAGAACCCAACACAACTCTGGAAGAGATTGTATTTTTTTATTAGGTTTCATCTCATTTGCAATATTGACGTGTTCAGACTGGCCTCTACTCATCACAATATTATAAAATGCAACTTTGTTGATATGTAGGTAGGTATGCATGTGTGTAAATAACTTTTCACACTGTAATGGCTTAACTGTTTACTATGAAATATGGAATGTGATTATAACCCATATGCTGCTTTATATCCGGGAAAACGAGGGTGAAACCGCAGGGCGCAGCTAGTATTGCAAAGGCTTCTTTTTTATGGTTGACAAACTAGATGTTTAACGACAATTCACCTGACGGTGTGGTCGAAGATGGTAAACACCTAGCCTAGAATGGAACTGACCCTCACGTTGAGGCTACCGAAATTCCATTCCAGGCTAGGTGTGCTTTACCATCTTCGACCACACCTTCACTTAACATCAGGTGAGCTGTGGTCAAACAACTAGCCTGTCAACCATTAAAAAAAAAATACGCTGTTAGAAGCTTAGCAGCAGATTTTCGACTTAAGGTGTGTAGATAGCCAGCAGAGTAGATACTAGAATTTTTTTTACCACCATACTTTGGTTTCCTCACAATGTTTTTCCTTCACCGGTAGCTCAAGCTCATTGTTGGGGTTTGATCCCACGCCTTTCGGCGTTTGAACCGACCGTGCTAACCACTGAGCTGTCATCGCTAAGCTATCGTTTGTATATTTATTTATACGGCAGCGCCTAGCGATTAAAACCTTTCTTAAAAAAAAATTACGGGATAAAAATTCATTCAAACTTTCACTTTTACATTATTAGTGTGATGATTAGTTCCTTGATAACATCAACGTCGATCTTAAACAATTAATATTTAATAAATTATTAATTCTAATCATAATCATAGGTACCTACCTATATTCTTAAGATGTCTAACGCAATAATTATGATTTATTTATTGTTATACTTACCTACTGTTTATCATTCTTATAGCTTATGTCTACCACCAATTGAAATGCAACAGGTATTAATTTGGCCAATGAGCATGATTGCATCAGCTAATTACCCATAGATAGGTAGATAGGTAGGTACCTACCTACTCGAAAGGTGCAGAAGCTGCCATTGTTTGATTGTGATAATGATTGACGTTGATGTTTCAAGATATTTATTACTTCCATACACTACAAGACGTTGTAAATGCAAAGTAGTAGGTATATGGTACACAGTCAAATAGCCAGCCAAATAATTGACAGCCCTGTTGGCTCATTGGTAGCATGTCTGCTTCAAGAGTTGTGGGGCGTGGGTTCGAGTCCCACCCAGGACAAGCATTTTGTGATATAAAACCAAATGTTTGTTCTGTGTCTGGGTGTACTGTATGTATTATAAGTATGTATTTAAAAAAAAAAAACTTAAATATTTAAAAAATATATATATTTAAGTATTCTATCAGTTATCTGACTCCCATAGTACAAGCTTTGCTTAGTTTGGGGTCAGATGGCGCTGTGTGTAATGTCCTACGATATTTATTATTTATTTATTCATTAATATTATTAAATATAGACCCTTTCAGGCAAGCAACGTTTAGGTAGAAAAGAGGCGGGAGAGATGAATACACCTAGGTACTTATTTAGATTATAACGATGTAGGTACATTTTAATAAATAGGTAGATACCTATATACTTCTCGTCAAAGTTATACAATTTCTGTTCCCTTAAAATCTGATTGCGCGCAATAGACCATATTTATCGGTGACACCAACTTAATTTATTACCACTGATAGACGCCGAAAAGGTGTTCGCGCCCGAACAGAAGGGATGCCTCGGGGTAAACGGCACTCAATTTAATCATTCCTCTATATTAATTACCGAAACAGCCCTCGCCTTTGGCGTAGCACATAAATAACAAAAATGACGCGCTCCTAACCCTCAGAAGGTAACATCCGATATTCCGTCATGGTTGTTGAGTCCATCGACTGCAATATTCCATCCCCTCACTTCAAAGTTTACGAATTTGGGCGTTTTATCTTTTTAAAATGCGGAACATCGCGCAGGCTTAATGTCCATAAAAATGTTTCACAATTCTATATCACCTGCCCTTATATTTTTCAATTAAATAAACGGTCCATTTTTGTGCTTCCTTTGAAAAAATATAGGAGGGCGTACAACGTGAAATAAAATATTGCTTATACTATATGTAAAACATTAACTTTAATGGCTCATTTGAATCAAATTTAAATAATCTATACATATTAAATAATAATATAGTACTAACTACTATATAGTAATTTAAAATCTATACCTAACAATCAACAATAAAACTTACGATACATTGAGTTTTTTAAACAATTAATTAGGTACTTATTCCACACTGGCTGCTGCGTATGTCGATTATTTATTGGTACACAATAATTTTGTAGAAAAAAACGTACCTAAGTATTTATTAATTTACCGCTTTATAACAGTGTAGACTACTCGAACATAACGTCCTATGATCAAAGCAAACCCTATTTTCACCAAAACTTCAAGCATTGCAGAGTTAAATTGCAGCCAAGACACAAACACTTAAATTTTTACATGTAGAATGTTATTATAGGTACCTATATAATATAATAGATACTAATTATAGTGTTTGAAGTAGCTTTTTTTTAAATTAGGTAGATACATATACCTAGGCTTGCGTCCGACCGCCATTTGATCGCCTGATGTTAAGCGAAGATGCGGTCTACGCTGTTAAGCTCTGATGAGATCGATATAAACAACTTTTCATGGTATCTACCATGGACAAGGCAAATGTATCTTATGTCATAATTATTCGAGTAAAAACTTGTACCAACCAAAGAAAAGGAAAAGAGTCATTCTGAAATACTTTAGACATTACAGTCAGAAGAATTTTTGATTAGATTTTATGGGAAACTATAAATAGGTATGAAACAATTGTCTTTTAATTTGATTAGTTAACATATCTATGTTAAAATTATTTATACGAGTAGGTAGGTATACCTACCACATCAGAATCTTAAAAAATTGGCAAGTTGGATCTAGCTTTAGGTAGGTATTTCGGTAGGTACCTATACTAGGTATTGAATAAGTTAGAATTGAATTGAATTTACTTAGTTAAATTTTGAATTCGGGAACTAAAGTATAAATAACTAGGTGTATTAATAAGCCTCGAAAAAACGATTAATCGAAATTTTAATTAGGTACTTATTTGTTAAATAAATAATTGAAGGATTAAATAGATCAACAATAGATATTATCCATTTGGGGATCTAACAAGCTTCGTTATAGGAAATTAGGATTTATCTAATAAAACTTAACGAGTTTAGGTTATAAATGGTTATAAGGGATTCGATGATGGTTGTAATAGACTAGGTTGCAGATTATCTAAATTATGCTGGAAATTGAGAGCTAAATGTAAAGGTCCGTAAATTGAAGGAGGAAACGCCTGTGGTTGTCGGAACATCGGCGACCACATCGCAGCCGCCATCGCCAGCAACTCCGGATGGTAAGGAACAATCGGCGCCCACACATCACTCGCGTTACGCTCATCACTAGTTTCATTCACGTCACTTGCCAAAATATTATCTATAGTGAACGGTTTCTTCCGTTTCACGGCAAAATTGTTCATACTGTAATTTGTGTCGAAGCCGGTCGACTCTTCGTACGCGGGCAAAGGCGGAATCCTGGCATTCGATTGACTCGCCAAAAACAAATTATTGAAGTTAGCCAGGGCGACCAGCTCAGCGCCGAGGTTGTCCTTATCGCCTTTCTGCAGCTTGAACCTCTTCCTGCGGCGCAGCAGCGAGCCGTTCTCGAACATGTCGAAGGCCTGCGGGTGCAGCGTCCAGTAGGCGCCCTTGCCGGGCCGGTCCGGCCGGCGCGGCACCTTCACGAAGCAGTCGTTGAAGGAGAGGTTGTGCCGCAGCGAGTTCTGCCAGCGCTGCGTGTTGCGCCGGTAGTACGGGAACCGGTCCGTGATGAACCGGTAGATCTCCGACAGCGGCAGCATGCGTTCCGGCGAGCTCCAGATCGCCATCGCCGTCAGGGAGATATACGAGTACGGAGGCTTCTGGTCGCCGTAAGATGCGCGCGTTGGTCGCGGCATGTCGGCCGGCGGTGGCGGCGAGGACGCGCGAGTACAGCGCGGCGCCGGCTACGGAGGCGTGGCCACGGGGCGGAGCACCCGACGCCCCGCCCGCCGCTGCCGCCGGCTGCTTGTCGGCAGGCGCGATAACGAGAATGCCACTCAGCAGGCGAACCGCGCCGCATCTCCGCCGCGCTATCATTACTGCCGTGATTGACTACGCACTCTCCTGCCTCCTGTTAGTTTACCTACACTCATATGCGAATCTGGGCAACTGGGCATACCTACTTGTTCCATCTAATAATGAAGGGTTAATAACTCGGAGAAAAATTAAAAAAATCTGACTTAAATACCTATTGCATCAAAATAAATGAAATGTCAGATTGTTACTTACCTATTATACCTTACCTATTCCTTCTTGTGGGACTAATTAAGTTAAGTTTAGAAGAACATTATAAAGATAAATAAATAAAAAAAAAATTATTACCTATTTAGCGCTTTCTACTCAATGAATAAAAAACTTAATTTTTCGCACTCAAAAAAGGTAGGTAGATACCTACCTGCAGGAACAAATACCTACCTATAAGTAGGTAGGTACCTACTTATAAATTATTTATTTCAACAACAAGATCTATGAAGATGCAATACACATAGTGAGTGTGACGGATGAAATATGTAGGTAGGTACCTACCTACTATCTACCTACTTGCCTATCTATCTTCGTAAGAGTAAATAAATCGTGGTAGGTACTAACGCCTTTTATCATGGTGCCAACCTGTAAAAATAAGTAGATACCTAGGCTTATTGTGAAAAGTATCTACCTAATAAAAAATTCCAAAGTTCAAATGCGTGAGCTGAAAGTTTGGATCCTTATGAAAAATAAGTCTTACCCAATTAGGTTATCCTACCTAGCTAGCTACCTATCCCAGGTAGGTGCCTACCTCTGTAGGTAAATCGCATTTGTAGGTAGCTGTGATTTCCTATAATTTATTGAGCTTCATTTTACTCAGTCTAGCGTGGTAATTGCGAAAAAATCGTCAAGTTCATTATACCAAGTTGTATGAAAAACGAAAAGAAAGCGCCCCTGGCGGGTGTATACGAACCCTGAAACTGCTGTTAAGTGCAGTAATTTTTCATACATTTTGGTTTCGAAAACTTGCATTTTTTGCAAATTGTCACACTTGGGTATTACCTTACTAACAAATTCTAAGTAGGTATAAAATATAAGTTCGTCATATTCGTAAATTGAAACTGTAGCTACCGCCATCTAGTGTTGAGTAGAGTGCTAAATAAGGTTCTTCATTTAGATACCTACATATATTCGAATTCTAGTTCACAAAGTATCTAAAACGTAATAGTTAATGGAAATAGAATTACGTAAATAGTTTTTTATTAGGTACTTCTGTTGTATATATATACCTATACACGCCATAGCCACTGAACAATGAGAAATATTAGGTAAACACGTGCCACATACTACAAGATCTCTAATTTAATAAACATTTTTAAATTTAATTTTTAAGTAATTTTTACCAATATACCTGCCAGACAAAACAAAAACAAACAAAACATTCAAAAAATGTTGTACACACAACCGTGTCCTCGATAGAACCAAATTTTTATATATCTAGATAAATATATTTTTTATTGTTCATACTAAGGCTAAGTTTTGTCGAAACAGGATAGAATAGGGCGCAGCTAGTCTAGAGAATAAAAGCCAAACATTTCTAACAAACTTTATTTCTTACACAATAAATTCCAATTATTTCACTTGATTAAATATGTAAACAATCAACAAAGTAAACATTTCCAAAACTTACAGGAATGGGTAAAAAAGCTGTAGACAGATTTGACTAAATATAAACCGTGCTTCCAAGACTTTAGCTTACAACTTAGATGTTAGCTCGGGGACTGCTTTGAACAAATCCGCGACTAGACCGTGGTCGCTGACCTGAAAATATAACGAACACTTTAATAAAGCCACGTTTTCCATGTTGCCAAGTATCGGAGCGAGAGTGAGAGAACAACAGTGTTACGATGACGGGGCGGCTCAATCTAGCTACACTTTAATAATAATATCGTTGAGGCTAGGTATTTGACCGCAGCTCATCTGATGTTAAGTAACGGCGTGGTCAAAGATGGCAAACAGACCTAGCCTGGACTGGAACTGGCTCTCTGGATTGGAACTGGCTTTCAAGTGAGGATGCCAGAATACATCATTAGATGCTTGGCGAGATTTTTTTTTTGTTTTGTACGAATTTGAGTTTTCTCGCATTTTGTGGGATACAAGTAATTGGGTCGTACTCACTGTTTTAAGGATACACGAAAAGGATAAATCAACCCTACCAAGGTCTGCCGAAATTGTTTTAGACTAATTTGAATTTAATAATTCAAATTCAAATTCAAATTTTTTGATTGTCAGCCTATTATTATTAATTATTATAAGATTTTGAAATTTAGTAAAAAAAATATTTGTTGACAAAGCAAGCATAACACAACAATAAAGGGTCTATAGGCAAGGGTGTATGAAGCCGCATACATATACCAATGCGGCTTCATTACCTTCAGCCCACTAATGTTATAAACGTGAAAGTTTAGATGGATGGATGGATGGTTGTTTGTGACTCTTTCACGCAAAAACTACTGAACGGATTTGGATGAAATAACAACCCTGAGACCTTGGATTAACACAGGCTACTTTTTATCCCGAAAACATGTATCGGATAACACCGCGGGGCGCAGCTAGTTTTCTTATATGTTTCATGCGAGCAATCTGACATACTTTACAAAGTCGCACGACCGTCGTGCTGTAACATGGTTGGTGATTCGTACCTGGAAGATAGGCGCGTCAGGGTCCTTGTTGATCGCGACGATGGTTTTGGAGTCCTTCATGCCGGCGAGATGCTGGATTGCTCCACTGATACCCACTGCGATGTATAGATCCTAAAGAGAAGACAGCCTTGTTACTGCACAGATGATAAAATAGTCAGTCCAATAGTATAGACATAAGGGCATAAACAAAGTCTTGGTCGAATCCAGTTATGCCCTAGTAAAGTACTTAGATACCTAAATAAAAACTTTTTATTCTGCACATCAAAAATAGAAAAAAAGGAAAAAAGAAAACTCCTTTTGTTGAAAGTGGTGACTTTACTTTTAACAAATTTTGGAAACAACACTAAACTTCACGTTTCATCAAATTTTATCACTTTCCCACACTCGCGCGCGTAACACCAGGTAATTTAAGGTGGTTCGATTTCTTTATTTTATTCAAGCAATTGTGATTTACCGCAAATAAAGACCAAAATAAATGCCAGTAGCTGTGATTTCACTGTAAAACTATGCTCCGTTTGTTTATGGAAATCGAACCACCTTAAGAATAAAACATCACTATTTTTATAATACCTACTCGAAAAAAAACAAGGTTTGAAATATACATATTATGATACGGCGACACGAACTTCAGACACGGCAGCTTAATCGCAAATAGACACGCTAGACATTCTTAAGCCAATGTGGACATGTGGACAGTGATGACGTGACGTGATGACGTGACAAGGCATGGAGAGTGTACTCACAGGCGCGACGATCTTGCCGGTCTGTCCGATCTGCAGGTCGTTGGCGCAGAAGCCCGCGTCGACGGCGGCGCGCGACGCGCCCACCGCCGCGTTCAGCTTGTCCGCGAGATCGTACAGCAGCTTGAAGTTGTCGCCCGACTTCAGACCGCGTCCTACAATTTCAAACAAAATAAATATGTAAGCGCTTAAAGCGACGCAATCGCGTTTTTATTAAAACAAAATCAAATCTCATTTATTAAAATTGTTCACATTTTCAAGGATTTCGTAAAAGTAAACTGATTGGCTCGATAGAATATATACAGGATAAAAAATAATACTAATAAATCTAGAAAAATCAGAACATTGGGATTTTGATAAAAGATAGACATTTATTTGTAAGGACAAAATAAATCTAGATAAATTTTCTATTAGGTATTGTAAGATTTTTAACCGGAAACCGGAACATAGTAACACACACTACTGCTTGGCGGCAGAATATCTGGTGGTACCTACCTAGACGACTAAGGAAATCTACCACTCTCATCAGGCTTCTCAGTCCAAAATATAAAACAAAAATGTGGACGAAAGGCCTACTTACCACCAGAAATTATATTCTTAGCGCTAGTCAACTCCGGCCTGTCTGACTTGGTAAGTTCCTGTGAGACGAACTCCACGAGGTCAGTTTTGTAGTCGCCTTCGGGGGCTTTCTCCACGGTAGCCGAGCCGCCTTCCAGGGGCTCGGGCGGGAACGCCGTGCTTCGGACGGTGATTATCTTGATCGGGTCTTTCGCTTCAAGGGTTAGAATCGCGTTACCTGGAATGTTAAGATATTGTAAAGATCAAGACATGTTTCGAGAAATTTCCGTAACTTGGTCAAGATATTTTTTTGGCAGTTTGACTTTTTTTTATCTTAAAGTAATAAAACGTATGAAATACACTATTAATGGTAGGAGATCTGTCTATGACCATTGCAGCATTTAAAAACTTATATATGCAGTTGGCACACTTTGTCCGTTTTTTTTTATGTTACTATGAGCACCACTCTTGTAAACACGGGAAAATAATCAGTTGTTCCATACATAAGTACATATTATACATTTTATATCTATACATATAAAAATCAACAAACTTTTTGTATCAAATAGCTGATTGTGATTCCAGAATTGTCCCTATAGTAACAGTTGTTCATAATAATCATTACAATAACTCCCTTTCAGCTTATTACACCCTAAGCATAAACCCCTGTATAATATAAGTACCAGCATAGATAGTCCTAATAAAGGTGTTAGCATCCTTAACGCCGATGATGTCTGTGATGGGAGAGACGTCCAGCTTGGCGGCCACTCGCGGCAGCACCGCTTTACCGATAGCCGTCGCCGGAGCCAGGATATGGGTGAACTGGGGGAAAAAAAACACTTTTTTATGCCTTTAAGCTTGGTGACGGTTTTTATTTTTAATGATAATTTTTATTATGATTACATTATTGACTTTTATTTCATAATAGCTGAGTCGTACAATCGTATACTGGGTGCGAGGTACCCCCTCGCACCCAGGTTACGATTGTAGCGCCACCAATTTGAATTATTGTGAATCTAAACCATCAACTCAAACACACAAAACATATATCAAAATCGGCCAAGCCGTTTAGGAGTTCAGTGACAACACATACATAAGAATTATCGTAATAACACAGCATTGGTTTTATTATATTTTTGTATGCAAGTATAAAATCGGCTATGACAAATTCTGGTAGGAGAAATGTACAAACAACCCCAAGCGGGATGTAAGTGCAGGACTTATTGCCCCCTCTATGAATAAGAATCAAATCAATGAACAATTTCGTTTATGATATAGAGCAAATAAGTGGGCCTCTAAATAAAAAGAGGTCAGAAGCATTGCAAAAAACAAGTGTTGACTACTCTTTAGAGTAAAGATTCTGTCAGCCTTTTCCTATAAAAACTTTCATATTGTGAGTGTAGTGACTACGAGCGGCATCGTTAAGCATGGCAGAGCGCTGAGCGACGACGGCCATTCCGTGCGAGCGGCACGCGCAGACTGGCGCGCGCAAGGTCTCGCTCGTAACGTAACGTAAGTCGTATATTTATAGTGTGCGAGCGAAACAAAACAAGAAGCCGTCTCACTCGCGCATCATCATCATTCGATTTAACTTTAAAAACTGTGCACAATAATAACTAATAAAGATAGTGAAAATTATTTATAAGAAATGCAAAATTAAATCAATGATACAGAGTACAACAACGATTCGAGTTTCTCTTTACCTTCTGACAAGTGCCCCACATGAGTTTTACATATTCGCTCATGGTAATAAAATTTGTGTGAAACAAGAATAGTGCCGAATCTTAACACTTGATGATGCTGCTTATTTTAATTTACATGGAAAACAAACAACTGCTAACTTTGAAAATAAATAGAAGATAAAACATTCAAAAGCCTAAAAGTTTTCACGTATTTTAAAGTGCCCCGAGCCCACACAGGCCGGGGACAGATGCAAGAATTATAATACATACCTACTATAAAATACATACATATACATACCTACTGCTTATACTTTTTAGAAATCACAGTTTATGACTTATGTTGAGTAAGAACAGCGTAATGCCAAAATATTAAGCTGTGAAACGCAAGTGAAAAAACTCACACTAGCTACTCTGCGGTAAATTTTAGAGGGAGAAAAAGGTTGCATGCTACTTTATTAACACTATTTATATTATTACTTAATTTTGTGATTGTTCTATAGGTATTGCCTAAAAGCAGATTACACTTTGTACCAATCTAATTGTAAATTTTAAAATTGTTATTTTAGCGCTTCAGAAAATATAGTTACCTCATTGTACTTCATCCTTGTGATCTAGTTTTTTCATCCTAAGAAATATACCTAGAGATGGAAAGTCTCTGTACTCTATATGTGAGAATGTAATACCTTGAACTGCTTTTGCGTAGCAATGATGAGAGGAGTCAATGTCTCTGCTGTGAAGCCCTTGAACACATCACTCTCGGCGACCAGTATTTTCGAAACACCACTCGCTTTGGCAACTTTCTCAGCTGCCTGAAAACAATAGTTCCTTGTTCCTCACTTGATCTATAAACATCAGCTCGTAATTCAAACTACAGGCTAGGGTCTAATTTAAAAACATTGCTTAGTTATTTAAAGCATAAAAATATGAACTCCCAGATGCAAAATAATCACATGTGGAAATGAGACAAGCTAATCTAAGCCTAAATTAAATTTAGCCAACATTTCAAGGCTATTGACAAAGAATACTACTATGTTTAGTATTTGTGTTGGTAATGTAGAGACAGCAGTTAGGGCAGGAGCCAGCGAGTCATATAATTATGATGAAAATTAAGGATATTTTTCTTATTGTCATAGAAGTCATTATTTTACTCATTCATGTTGTAATAATAAAGTAACAATTTTATCTACATATATATATACAATATAATCTAACAATGTGGTATAACCTTGTCATTCTTAATTGTATTTGCAAAACTACTATTTCGATTCCCACGCTCAGGATGCTTCTCCAATAGGCTTGCTTGTTCACTCTAGAATATATTCCCATAATATGTGCACAATTTTAAAACCACTGTTACATAAATAAGGGTTCCAAAAATGACATATTTCAATAACTAAAAATGGCACATTCTATGTAGGTCTTCAATATGAAATCCCTCACAAACCCAGGTTTTATAAATTTCAAACAGCAAATAAAGTGACTACTTCAACAATATGCTGTTTATGCCTAAACCCAAATCACTCTAAACTTAAGATTAGGAATCACTCCAGATGTGGTTTAGCGGCAGAAAATAAGGCACAAATTTTCTTCAGTTGTCCTTAAGAACACACAATAATAATATTCAAATTTAGGCAATATTCACCTTTTCCTCATGAAGTTCACCATTCTTACTTCCATAAAATACCTGTTATCCCTAACTTTTTTGTAAATGTACTTATATAAATACATATATCAAAAAAATTAAATAAAATTGAGTATTTAAAATATTGTGTTAACCTTGTACCTATGTACGTCTTTATATCCTATACATATTTGTGTTTGTTTGTAGTTAGCTTAAATGTTTTTGATCCATAGAAAAATAAACACAAAAACAGTTGTTTGTATTCACCATACATACACACATTCAACCTCCTTGTTTGACAGTCTATCTTACTATGTGACATTAGCAGAATTGTAGAACTTGAAGTCGAGTTGAACTATTAAGATATTATTTAAAATATAAAGTATCACACTTACAGGTCCACACTTTGTGCCTACAACAAGGACTGATACATCACCACCAATCTTCTTAGCAGCGCTCAAGGCATTTTGAGTAGCTGGAGATAGTACCTCATTGTTGTGCTCGGCAAGTACTAAGGTACTTTGCAACCTTCTTAGCTAAAAAAGTAAAATGAATATAGTTTTATTTATTTTTATGTGCCTATTTAATCTACATTTTAAATTTAGAACTAGTGCAGTTAAAATATCAAAATTATCATCTTCCTAAATAATAGGTACTAGTTATAAAATAAATGAATGGAGTTGTAGTGTCAAATTTTATTTACTTGTTCATCTCAGGGGGCTAAAAAATGAAAAATGTATTGATTGAAAAAAATTACAAAATCCTTAAATTGAGTAACTCATTTTATTTGACATTGGCCTTTAGTTGCCAAGTCAACAGGCTTATCTCCAGAAATTAGATAAAATTTTCTCACTGTAAGAAAATGATCACCAGAGAGTATTGTAATAATGCACATAGGCACTTACCTGTGTGGACAAAAACAAATGCCTGCTGCTGGGCGAAAACATTATGAATACCTTAACTCAATAGGATATTAAGCTAAAATAATACTATTTACAACAGAATTGCTAAGAAAATATACAGGTTACAAAGTCCAATGTACCAAACCAAACCAATCTACATCAACTTTTTTTACAATAGGGTTGTACCATATCTGATATCTTCGTGCTTTTGTGGTGTTTCAATTTTCGATAATCATGATAGCAATTATTATAATTTCTATATGATTTAAAATCTAATGCAGAGTTAGCCCCATGTAATCCATTGTTTTCTGTCTAAATAATATTTTTGATTTAAGAAACTCCAAGATTATTTTGATAAATCTAATAAAAATTAATCAACATTATTTTCCATTAGCAAGTATTATATACATCTCTAGGCCCAAAATACCATAGTAGTGACAAGAACGCTACATAAACGTACAGTGCTTGTAAATATTTGTATTATGCTGTACTGGATTTTGAATACGTTGATATGTACGTTGGCACTACTGGCGTATTTCAGACCACTTAATAATATCCCTTTATTAACTCGTAATATAACTCGTAAAAAAGGAATGGTGCAAAGAACTGACACGAATATTTAAAAAATCTTTCTTTCATTTTATATAGGTAGCTTAAAATGCAAGAGTTCTCAGAAAAATACATTGTATTAATCAAACTATAGAAAATATCGGTGTGTATGTGTAGTAGTTGTATCGTGAACATGAACACTAGAAAGTCCTTCAGATTTCCATGTTTCAAATCTTCCGAATTCTTCGATCCTTAGCTTTTGAGTGATGTAGATAGATTTTTGATGTCAATTTCGTTACATATTTATCATAATTTGTAACACCAAACAGTATCCCCTGATTTTAATATCATCAGTTTTATGATCAGTTACCCACGATGGAAGCAAACTTAAAGACGTCTCACGTAAAAAACTTATTAAAAAGCTCAACAATGGATGTTTTTGTGCGAAAGATTTATGTTAAATTAACTTTTTTGTGAATTATCGCCAGTGAATTTAATCTTTAATCATGGCCAACTATTGCGAATTGAACTGTAAAACAATATCGATCAGAGCGATACTTTCTATTCATCTCTTTTCAGTTTACGCGGGCAGTTCTCCGTTAAATCCACATTTTGACATTTCAACGTCAGCCTTATCAGAGTTAACTGTCAACCCGCAACGGTAGTCCGTATGGTACCTACGTGGTTATGTCAATGAGTCGCCTCGTCTTTTTCGCACCCGTTGATAAGTAAATAAACCATCTTTGTTACAAACCCACTGAATCGATTTGACAACCAACCAATACACCAATCATTCATGTCTATTTTTTATCAATAACCGAAGTTTTTCTTTGAAAATTTACTATATTCATTCGGGTTCTTTCCTATTTCATTTACACATACAATTTTCGTAACTTACGTTGTGCGTGTGCGCAAGTTTTATAGTTCCGAATAATTTGACGTGAATTTATTTTAATTTTTACTTACTAATAAAAAGTTATTGTCAAAATGACTTCTTTACCAATTGTTTCTATTACACGAAGAGAAACTTTTAGCTCATCTCATAGACTGCACAGGTATAAATTATCTTTGTTTTATTTAATCATAAGATACATATTTTTAAACTATTACATAGGCAATTATGGAAGATTTATATAAGTTAAGATATTTTTGAAAATGATCCATAATATTTCTATCTCAGTACTATACACCTTTAGCTAAAAACTTAGTTACTTGTCTTAAGATGAGACACCTTATAGTTCTAAATTATTTCAGCCCATTTCTTTCTGATGAGGAAAACAAAAATTTATATGGAAAATGTAACAACCCTAATGGACACGGACACAACTATGTTGGTAAGTCAAAATCTTATAAGAAAATGGCTCAGCAACTACATTCTATCTCAGGATACAGCAAAATATGTGACAACAATATATTTTTCTTTTAGTGTTGGTAACAGTTAAGGGTCCAATTGACCCTAAAACTGGCATGGTAATGAATGTACATGACTTGAAACAATATATGCATCAAGCCATCATGGACCCTTTGGATCACAAAAACTTGGACCAAGATGTGCCATACTTCAAAGCAGTGGTATGTAAGAATATTTTAAACTTCATTGATTTGAACACATTTTAAAGACTTTCTAAATATATAAATCTATCTATTTAGATAGAAACCGTTTATTGTGTACAGCAGAAATTAGAAAAACCTACAGTTTCTTACTAAGACTTAATAATAACACAAAATACAATGAATTAGGTTTAATTTAGAAAACACTAGCTATTTGCCCAAGTTTTGCATGTGTGCAGCTTAATTAAAAGACTTGTTGGCAATTTGATAACAAAACATTGAAAATCTTTATCGTAGACAAACCTTTTAAAAAACCTAAATGGCAGTGAGGATGTATCAAAATCCATTGCATGGTTTGGAAAAAGTAAGTGAAGAAACGCAGACAGTGACTTTATTTTATACAAGAGATTTACCATATGTCAGGCATCTCTCATGGCCATTGTAAAACATGTGGCAAAGTATATTCATGTTTTTTATCTCAGGAGTACTAAAAGTTATGAATCAGTTTTTGATCACATATATAGCCCCCACTGCTGCAGTCTTCCCCTATTTTGGATGAATCTTATCCATATATGTGTTAACTGAATCACAATCTTAAAAAAATCAAAGAATATACATATTGTTTGCTTACAATATGTAATAAATATTGTATTACAACCCAGTAACCTAGCTTGGAATAAGATAATTGCTAGTTGTTTAATAGTAGAAACAATTAGAAAAAGATCAGGGATCATAAGATAACGGTTTCATAGTTACAACATTGTTGTATAACTTCAGTGGTACTACCAGTCTATCAACATAGATATAGTTGAACTACTGTATCTACAAACTGACAGACCTACTACTACAATTATGATAACAAATTAACTATTACATCAAGCCTATATTAAGCATCTACATAGGTAATGAAGATATATTTTTTTTCCTTATTAGGTATATGTCAACACCACCTAATTAAATAACTAATCAGGAAAATATTATAAATAAATAAAAATTCTGTATGTTACTTACAAAAAACAGCTTTGTTATTAAAATCACACAGACCATATAAAACAAGAAAAAGATACTGTGAATTACCCCCTCCTAAAACGAAAAACTTAGTCCTTAAACAAAATTTTACAATGACAGTAGCATGTAGTTGGCACAAAATAAATTATTAACTTGACATTCCCATTTAATTGGATTACTAGAACAATATTCTATTTAAATTTTATTGTATTCAATTTGACAATATAATTGGTATGTACAAACTGAATATTGTAAGCCCAAAAGGGTAGCTGTTTATTTCCAATTGATGATACTATGTAATTTGTTTTTTTTCTCTTGATACTGAATGAATTAAGATGAAATTTGACTTATAAATAGGTTGCTTTTTATCCCGGAAAATATGTTCAAAACCGTGCGGAGCAGCTAGAGTTACAGTTACATTAGGGCTAGTCACTCAACCTTTATGAACATACTCTAAAACAGACAAATTAATGTTTAAATTAGATTGCGCAATTAAAAAACTGACGAAACAAATAATCTATTTCAGGTAAGCACAACAGAAAATCTTGCTATTTTTATCTGGGATCAACTCCAAAAGGTGATGAAAATACCGCAGTTGCTTCACGAAGTCAAGATTTTGGAGACTGAAAAGAACCATGTAGTATACAGAGGAGGTACCACATACCCCAGGAAGAAATTCGACTCTTCAACTTTACACCCCAACCCAAACCAACATGATGTTTCATCTGATTCGAACTAATTTAGTGAAAATCATATTTAGGAGGCAGGTTCAAAGAGGTAACTTTGATCCTTTTTTCTTTGATTCTTCCAGTGAATAATGTTGCTCACAGTGAGATTTTCCTTGAAAGTACTTAATAGCTTGTCAAATTTATCTTAAAAAATACCTTGTAAAGATTTTATATTTACATATAGGGATCGATAAACTATTTTGTATTAATATTAAAAAATTTAAGACTGTTAAAAAATTTTGCTTGCCAATCAAACTTTTATTTTGCTACAAGTTGATATTAAACATTCCAAAAAAATATTTTACTTTTTATTGTAGTACAGGTTAAGCTATTAGGATTAAAAAACCAATTAGGTAATTAATTTACATTTATTTGCCACATGAAATCACAAACAATAATTATAATATAAATACTTATTTTTTAATATAGGCATCACATTGAACTATCTTCTGATAAAATCTATTCTATATATTCTTTTAAAACGTTAAATATAGTATAACAATTTAGTCAGTATAGTACATTGAGTAAAGTTTCTTAAACTTTTTTCAGAAATACACTATGTAAATAAAAAATATGTCAGATAAAAAAAAGTTACAAAATAACAAACATGTATAAATAAAATGTAAAAAAACTAATTACAAATCATATTTATATGAATAGGTATACAATTTAAATTCATGTCAGTCGAACATTTTTAATCAGATCTTTACGTAATAGTGCCATGAACCTTCACATTGAGTGAAGATAAACTTTTGCCGATAACAACTAATCAAGTCTTCCATTGTATTAGGACAAAGTACCTACTACAAATATTTGTCATGACAGAAAAACTAAATAAAATCAGAAATGGCTTCATTCATAGCTTTGCACACCGCCCGCATTTTTAGAAGACAAAATTGGCTTTACCTTACCTACAATCTTATATGTATATAATATTTATTCAGCTTTATTTAGTATTGAATACTTTGTACAGTTAACCAAAATTTCACTTTGAAAAATGTTTTGTTACACAATAGTTACATATTTTATATAACACTTGTCTCACCGCCGACGTGAATATCAATGGTTATTAACTATTTTCTCGCTTATGACATTTCGCTTAGAACATTTCACACAACGCCATCTAGTCCCAAACTGAGCAATGGAACTACAACTGATGGAATACTAATTAATATACGTTTTTTAAACACATACTTCTATTACATTCAATTAGAAGACCCTCACACAGAACAAACATTTTTGTTCGTAACATTAATGTTTGTTTTGAATGGGAATCAAATCCACGTCTAACAGCTCAAAAAGCTTGACTAGGTACTACTCGATGAGCTAACATGGCAGTCACCAATTACATTAGTAAAAATTAGACTTGGTTACTCTTAGAGATTAGTGTCCAGCTTAGGTAAAACTCTAGTTGACAAAATTTAAAAAATTGGTAACTACTGTACCTTTATCTAATTTATCTCAAAAATATGATCTTTTGAAAAAAAAGTTATTATGAATTTTAAGCAACTAGACTTTACCGCGAAAACGGTCAAGACTTGTGACATGACAGGTGTTATGGCGTCTGAGTGATGTAACGTCGCGTGAAGTAATATGTGTGGCAGTTGTTCTACTAAAATGTCAACAGCAACATTGGCCACTCTTATTGTAACGCTAACGTTGTTTGGTGTTCACGGTCACAAGGTCAATCCCAATTTTGCCGAATTTATTTCTTTTTAAACCTTTATAAAAATACTAAATATTTTGAGTTTTTTGTTACTTATAAACCATGATTGACCATTAGTAACTCTAATTCATCCATTTTATTCCTAGTGGGCACAAGCCTAAACCTTCTTCCTTCGGTTCTCGTCATTGGTTAGACAGGTAGGTACCTACTTTTATTTAATTAGTTTTTTATTACCTTGTCATATTAGGTTAGAATCTTGTTTTGATTTTCCGTTGTCTGGTAATAAATTGACTTATTACTAATATTTAACCTTACGATATGCTGAGCCGCTCAATTTATACATCACAGATTACATTACCTAAAGGTACTTATTTCTACCCACAAAATACTACATATATTTACAGCTCTACATAATCTACTGTTATAACACTTCTTGAATATGTTGACGTCAATCGTACTCGTATTGTAAGTAGTTATCCTTGAGTCTGAACTAAGAGTTATAGGTATTCTTGCTAGCACTAAATTATCTTTCAGGTGAATTTTGTTTAAGATATTGAGACCCAACACTTTTGTATAATACACTTATGTTCAAATGGATCGGCTATTTTAAACCCCTTTATATTGCAACTTCGCGAAAAGACCTTCACATATAGTCGTTCAGAATGGGATATCCAGATTTGCAAAATGTGGAGGTGATCGTTTTAATTGTTACGGGATGTGTGACGCAGGAAACAAATCAAAATCTCTCATCAGAGCATTCTCCGAAGAATAGAAAGATGATAAGTCATAAAAGGATGGCAAAAATATAGGGTTATACGCTTGGGATGTACTGAGCTGAAAAGGGAGACTACCCATTTATTCACATAATAGGTATAACTTGCCATAAAATTATTTTGTCAAAACATATCGTAGTCAGGTTATTGAACACTCAAATTTTTTCATAGTGATACTTATATGTTGCCCTAATATTTGCTTCTTTATAAGACTAATGAGCATACTGGTAATGACTCTTGTCATTCTCTTTTAACTTATGTTTTTGTAAGTAATATACTGTATGTATTTAGAAGCACTACTTGATAATAATAATCAGTAAAAACAACCTACAATTTTGTAAAATTATATGATTTTCGAAATCAAAGCTGAAAATATTATGCTTACCCTACCTATAAATATTAAACTGTATAGAGCACAATGCCCCTATATAAGGAAACGATACAAGATAATTGACGTCTTTGTCTTTAAAAATAAAAAGTTGTCATGTTTTAGTAGAGCTTTAAAACAGACTACACAAATACGAACTATTTCATTAATACTAGAAAAAACTTACTTCTGATCCGTCTCCCGCATTTCAGGTCTTTAATCACAAAATCAGCCTTAAAATAAACAGCAAACGTCTCCAAATCGTTTATATATCTAGGTCACTATTCTTCCTGCATGGTCTCTTGACGGTAATATAGGGTATGCCCAGTTCGAAGTCGTTTCGGGGCCAGTATCTGAGTTGTGGCTTTTGCTCGGGTCTCTCATCATAGACGTTGAAGTAAGCAAGCAACACTACTGCAGTGTAGCACGATATGAATATGAGGACGTGCCAAGCTCCGTGAAGGTATGGAAAGTTGATGTAGAGGAATGCGTCACAGAACATTCTGTCCATGATCCAGCAGAATACTGCTAGAAAAGAGATGGCGACGCAGCGAAGACCCAGGCGATAGACACGGGCGCATTTTACTCTGAAATTGGTAAGAATAGTATTTGATCGCACACCAATATGAATTTTCCAATGGAAAAAGAGAAACATCTACCACAATAAAATCTACCACCGCATGTTGAACGCTGCTGTAGCTAAAAACAAAATTTAATTCCTTACGGCGCAGGGATTGTTTGGGTCGTTTAATTTGAAATCATCAAGACGAAAATTTTACAAATACAGTACCGCCTATTTTTTTTTTATCTTACCCAACACCAATATGTAATTGTAAAAAAAAATACTCTAATATTTCCACAGCAAGGTAAGAACTTGAATCCTTTAGGAAATCTCATAATGATAATTTAGAACTAATTTTCCTTTTCTAAACATCCTCCACTAGGTTTTTAAGTAAGAGAGCATTTTTTCATTCATTCCCCTTTAAATAGGTCTCGCATATTTTACAGGTGTATTTCACACAGCGCCATGTAGCCACAAACTAAACAAAGCTTGTATTATGGGACTCACATAATTATATTTGTCCCGGATGTGCAGTCGGGCATTAGAAAAACACTTCGCTGTTTCGAATGTACAGATTAATATATCCAATTACTAAGAGTGTGTTCATTGTTTGGTAAGGTAAATTGTATGGCCATTGACCCTACGAGTTATCTGACTCACTGACTTTTTATTATCCTGATGAGACGGGGCAATAGGTTGATGACCTTAAAACATTTTGTTTTTATCCTGCCCAAGAAGGTTAACGTTATTCAGATGTAAGTATATGTGCCTTCCTGTAGCCCATATTGTTTGAACAATTTTGATACACAAGGTGTCCTCGTGTCTCCGAGTTATCATAGGCTGAACAAAGATTAGATTTTTATTATTTTTGTTTTATGACGTGTTCCTTGATAAACGAAAGACGTCTCCCTACTCAGCTAAACTCATTACCATGCAAGGAAGTGTAAAATAAAAGGCGATGAATAAACATATACCTAAACATACTCGAGCATTGGCTCTTGAAACATGCTACTCCTCAATTTACAGTGGCGCGTTGGTTACTATTTGATACTTATTCTATTCACAACACAGAATATGTAATATGGTAAGTTTGAAGGATTACATTAAAGATAATAGTAGGTAATAATACTGCGCTAATTGCCTAACAACAAGTAGGTAATGGCATCTTCCAAACATAATGCGTTTGAAACCCGAAAACGATTTTGCTGTAGTTAGCTTTGCTTTTTTTGTTCTTACTGCCAAACGAGGTTAAAAGATGCCTGCTTTATTTTCTTACCGAAAATATCTAATACTTCGCTCACACATTGAAGAAACACAATGACCAAGGTAGATCAATGGCCCAAGGCGCCAAATTCAATTATTTTTTTGGCAATTACAGTTTAGTCTGCCGTGTTTATGAAAACATTTCACGGTAACAAAAAAGTTTTATTAACAAATCATAAACACCATATAATCAGTGTGAAGTCTGTGTAGGTTGGTAACAAAACCAAAATCTTACTACGACGTTAACATTGACGATATCCATGTGATATTCTAAATCTATTTTTAAACCACTATGGTAATTGAATTACAGTTGGCAAAAAAGCCCACAAGAAATTTGGCTCCCTAAGCGAAGGATTGAGCAAGTTTATGCGTGTTCAAATATCGATTTTTGAGATAAGAAAAATCTATATTACCCGAAGTGAAATACCTACCAAACGCAATGCTGGCTTTACAAAGTCGTAAAAAGGTAAAAATATCTAATTACTATAACATTCGCATGTTTATACAATAAAACGTCGTAGCAAATCTTGGAACAACTTATTCTTCAATGTCATCTTTGATTTAAATTTTTATCTAATTAATAATGAAGTTAGGTATGTAATTTGTAGATATAATTTACAATTGTTATTATAAAATTTACCTAGTTTTATCAAATTCTAGAATATAAGACCAATTTTAACACAATTACACTTTTCATTTAAAAGATTTTTATTTTAGTAGATAAAAATTAAAACCAAAATTGTTAGTAGTCAGAGAATATCACCTTAAGGAAATATACCTACCTTGATGACGCACATAAAATGAAAACCATATCCACATATCCAAAAGTGGTGCGCCTAATGTTCCTATTAAACTAAATATATTAACACTAAAAAAACAATAAGTCTATTTTAAATGAAAAACTAATTAAACCCTAACTATGCATATTGGTTCTAAATTGATTTTAGGCAAGTGTCCTACATTTATATCGCAGATCGCATCACCACTTAACATCCGGACAAATTTGGAAAGGAGCTAGCTTATAAACCGAGAGTGAAAACGCGTATTAGTCAATGTTTTTTGAATATAAAAAAATAAATGGCAATAAAAACCAACCTAGATATTTCATGTTTTAGCATCGCCACGGACGGTACAGACAACGTCATCAGCGCGAATGCATTAGCAGCTGGATGCAAGATTAGCAGGCCCGTCGATATCACTGAGAATATACTCGAATACAGCGCCAACGTCCGCCTGAAATAGCATCGTATATTCAAATAGATTTCTTATCTAAAATGATTTAAATATATGCATATTATATATACATAATATAATACTAACTTATCTCACTTCAAACTAATCTGACTTGTTACTAACTAGCGACCTGCCCCGGCTTCGCACGGGTACAAAGTAAATAATAATGTGGGGCATATACATGTCATATAAACCTCACCTAAAAACCTACTGAGATACTTCTTGAATCACTCTGTTTAATGATGGAAACCGCATTAAAGTCCGTTGTGTAGTCTATACGGCGGCGGAAAGCGAATTTATTTCTTATTATGTACCTACCCAGAAATATTATGAATGCGAAAGTATGTGCCCAGATGTATGATTGTTACAATCGGGTAAACCGATTTCAACATAATTTGAGTTGCCGATGGCTTAGGATCTGGTTTAACACATAGGCTTCTTTTTATCTTTGTAAACGCGGGTGAAACCACAAATCACAGGCCGCAGATAGTAGGGTAATGTTATGTTTATAAGCAAGTCTAATTTTTCACACAATATCTAAAAGTTGAACGATTATTACTAGTAAAATTTTACACCTGTATTATCACAAACATTCATTAAACCACAACTCGCTGCTAGTAAGTATGAAAGCAACTCGTGAAATGTGCTGCCTGAGTGACCCCATAGAAACAATCTGAGTATCAAAACGGAACATAGTCTACATGTTGTGTGTGTGTGTGTTTGTTTAGTGTTGTTTTTTGATTCACTTGATACTGCTAGCTGCGGGTTACTATCATTCATATTACTATTTTCCCCATGCTTAGACTAAATTATAATTATATTAGATATAATTATTATATAAAATAAATAAATATTGTAGGACTATACACACAGCGAAATCTGACCCCAAACTAAACAGAGCTTGTGTGATGAAAGTCAGATAACTGATAGAATACACAAATACTTTTCTTTTGTAAATACATACTTATAATAAATACAGAACACCCAGACACAGAGCAAACATTTGTTTATTCACAAAATGATTGCCCTGAGTGGGAATCGAACCCACACCCTACAGCTCTCAAGGCAGATATTATACTACCAATGAGTCAATGGGGCTGCCAATATAGATTTAGAATTTGAAATTTATTGTAACACATACTATTTATAGTAAAGAATTCATGCTATGTAAATCTGTGACAAATTCTGCCTTTGTCATTTAACTATTTTAAGGAAAAATTTAGTAGTAAATTAAGAAATTTGTATTATTATTATGTTCATAACATCTCCATAAATGTATCTGTAATTTTTATAAAAATATTTTGAACAAACCTGTTGTCACCAAGGAACTTGGGGAAATACCGTTTAGGAAAAAACATAGCAAATGTCGCCATGAACACCCATAATATTGCTAATTCATCTAGCAATTGCCCTGAAAAAAATTAACAATGTTTATAATCTCTTTGAACCTACTTTATACTGCAAGTCTAGATTTGGATAAAAAGTTAGATAAGTTTGTAAATTGTACTTTTCTTGGTTGTTCATACAGAAATAATACTCTACAAGAATTATTTAGATGATGCTTGACTATTTTCTGAAAAAAATGGAGTAACTTACCCACAAGACTTAATGTAGCATGGAAGTATGCAGAGCTTAGCCCGACCACCATCAGAAGAGCCCATATCACGTTAATACCAGGGTTAAAGAACTTTGAATATTCTTGAAAGAGGTGAATCAACACCGGAGGAAAGAGGAAAAATAGGACATTGCTGATCTGAAACAGAAATACAATTCGAAAAGACGAGGCTTTTGCCTAGAGAAAGACAAAGAAGGAGGTAAACGTAGAATTCAAACTATTTGATATGTTCAATTATTCAAAATAAAGTTCACTTACAGTATTGACAAATTCAGCTATTGAGGGAGAAATCGAGTAATTTGATTCACACCAATCCACAGGAGAGCTTCCTCGCTCCAAATGGGACCACATTTTTGTTATAAATACGCAATTTCTTCAATCCTTTGTTGTTGACGACGCACAATATAAAAATAAAGTACATAAAAATACTACAACAAATATCTAAACGCAATAGCGATTAAAAATTTGCTCAATATTTCACTTCAATTTAGTTTATCACGTATAAACTATAAAAGTAAATTTGATATTACAAAACCCAAAAATTATTTTAGTTTATTTACGAAGTGCGACGTTCTCCCATGTTTTTCTTAGACTGACTGAATTTTTTTTATAGTTCATCGGCATTCGGCAACTTGATTTTGACGCTTGATTTGTATTATATTCCTTTTCTTATTATTTCCTTGGTTTTCACCTCAGACAATGAAGGGTCCAAGGTTTATAATGCAATACATGACATAAAACGTTTTAATAGAAAATGTCTTGCCTAATTCATTCTCTAATAATAATAATTTAAACATAAACACTCAAAATTTTAAAAATAATACAATACGACACGATTTTATTGCGTTCTAGGGCATGGACTAGACTTTACTCTAACTCTTGGCTCATTTTAAATATTATTTCACATTTTAAATATGTAAAATAATATAATAATAAATACTGGCACAATGAACAAAGTGTAAAGCCAAATTTGTATTAACCGCAAACCGCAAGCTTCGGCGGGTACGCTAAAAAACTAAAAATCATATCGCCTTGTCGTGTGATTCCAAAACTCCGTAATAACTTCTAGTAGATAAAGTCATCATTACTTCACCAGGGAATGTACTGGACTTGGCCGTGACTAACTTTGTGTGACTTTGACTGAATTATTTTGACATGAATGGAAAAAATCAAGTGTGTATACATATCAATGTATGCAGACGCAAAAGTGCCTGTAAAAAAATTAGAGCAATACATGCTCGCCAATATTGTTACTAATTTAAACATCGTCAGAAAATAGCATGAATTTCTATCAGACCACTTGCTATTACGTGGTTTATCCATAAGGCTATTCAATTTATAGATATGCAAATATTCAAGTCATCGATCAGTGTGGTCATGGCCACATTGATTTCCTAAAATACTTGTCTTGTAGGTTCGTTTTGCATATAATCTAACAAAATTTTCGTTTGTATAACATTTAGGTTTCAAATCATAAATATGAACCTCAATTCCGTGTTAGGTAAGTACCAGAATAATTTATCGAACATTTTACTATACTATTAGATTTACATATGCACCAAATAAACATCTAACCAGAACCACACACAAACTTGCAAAACGTGGCATCTCGTAATAAAATTCTAGTCTCTTGCAAAACGTTGCATTTCGTAGTACAGTAGTTATCTTATCACCACCTGTTACTGCAGCACAGCGTACCTAAGTATAGAAATTGTAGTTATCTACCTGGAAAGTTTACCTACCTTCCTTCATTTTCGTTTCTAGCATCACACTTTATGCATTTGTCAGTGTCAAGTAGGTATTTAAGAAAACTTAAGTCTAGTCTAGTTACAGTCAAAGTCGAGTCTGGTTATGCTCTAGAAACTTCGACGGTGTTTTGGAAGAAACGCGAAACTACATGTTTTGCTAATTGCTACATTAATATACTTTCCTACACCTACGCTCTTAATTCGGCACTATATGAATAAAGCACAATAATCTTTATATTTGTAGATGTTATGTTTACCTAAGCATTCGAAAAAACGGAAGTTTTGAAAAATAATAAAACCATTTAGTTATAACCCGATACTTATTTACTTGATGTTATGTTAAGAGTCGTAATTAAAAACGACTAAGTATTTATAATTTATTCTATGGTTACATTACTTATGATATTAGACAAAAATCTAAACAACAGATGAGGGCCGTTCTTTGTCAAACCGGGAAAGCCATTTGAATTTCATCAGCTACTGGGCGGACAAAACAGTGGAAGAGGCGGTTCTTCAAGGGCAACAACTAAGGATGCAGAAACCACACCCCTTGCCATCACGAGAGTATGATGTCGTGAACATCGACTTTATAAAACCCCCACGTAGCGTCAAGAGTTTCGGTCGACGACGGCAAGTATTAATTATTATGGAGTACCTAAACCTGCTACCCTATGAATTATTACGAGTAGCTAGAATTTTTGGGCACCAAAAAACAGCATAGGTGTTTTACATTGATACTGAGAGCCCATTTGCAGCAGCCTGATTCCGGTGTCTGTCCCTCGTAATCGTGCTCGCTCGCATAAAGAATTAGGAATTATAAAAACAGGGAAGCGTAAAATTGACAATTAATTAACAGTATCAAGGTGCTTACCTCAAAGTCTAGTCTAGGTCTAAAAATAGTAGCGATTACAGAAAGAAAGCCGCCAAAGTATCCCCTAAACGACACAGATCAAAATCCCCATCTAAGGCCGTTTCACGTTCAACCAATTTACCGAGAAAACGGAAGAAACGACAGAAATCAGTCTCTTGTGGAATGAGGATAGCCGAGCTGGCTGTGCCAACCAAACGCTACTGTCTGGAGACTTGGAGGGACAAGTACAGCACTCTTCCTGATTACATGGTAAGATTTCTATTGTTATTGTTATCAACTACCATGTCAGCTGCTCTGCTCTGATGCTCTGATTTCTAACCTGCAGGTGTGTTCGTTTCCTATCCAGAAAAAGTATTAGGATTTATAATGATTTTGAAAGTATGCCATTTTTAGTATGTAGATATTCTATCAGTTCATATAGATATATATCATATCAGATATTCTATCAAGCAAAGCTACTATGGAAGTCGGATGACTTCCATAGTAGCTTTGCTTAGTTTGGAATCAGATGGCGTTGTGTGTAATGTCCTACGATATTTATTTTTTATTTTATTCGGCGAGCCTTTAATATTTTAAGTGTCTACCTTAATTATGTCCTTAGATTGATAGATTACGTCAGCATGTTTTGGACCAGCGACCTGTAGTACAAATTTCCGATGCAATCTACTGCTTTAAAAGAAAATGTAAAAGGCAACAAAAGGATGAAAAATCTGCCAACAAAACTGTTGAAAGGTGATATACAAACAGAAAATGTGGTAAGCTATTAGTGGCCACCTAAAATACTTTATTAATAACACAAGTTTATTTATTTCATAGCAAGAGCAAGCAAATAAAGAATCCGATATGGAAAAATGAAGTTAATGTATTAGGAGCAATATTTGGACATAGAATTGCAAAGAAACTAATTGTTCCTCTAAATATAATATTGAATACAGAGTAAGAATGTTTTTTTTTAAATATAATATACATATACTTGGTCATTACTAGTGTAGTACCTACTACTACGACATTCATAAAACAATGTTATTTACAGTTTACAAAAAATTGCTACTGTAATTTCCTATGACGTAGGGGAATTAATGAGAAAGTCAAGAAATATTGACACGAAGAATAAATTGTACAAATTGATCGAAAAGGACATTGTAGAAAAGGTGCCCTTATTTATTTTACCCACACTCTATATGTAGGTAATTCACTCCTACACACCTTTGATATCTTTTATTTCAATACTTTTAGGTCACAATTTGGGTCTCAGGTGTTTTAAACCAGTCAAATGACAAAATTTTAGAAGAACAATTGAGAGGTAACTTTTGTATTATGTTTAGGTATCCTTTCCGTCTTAACCCCGCCCCATTCAAACTTTAATGTTTTTTGTATAACTGGCAACTTGCGATGAATAAAATTGTTACATTTTCTATAGTTTGATTAGAATTACATAATAAATTAGAAAAACCGTTACAAGTTTTTAAAATATTTCAGAGTTTGAAGAAGAAGCGGGGCCAGCACTCGATTGTATTGACGACTTGATTGACAATGTTTTGGTAATAACGCATTAAAATGTACTTTATGCGTTGCATTGTGCATCGTCAAATAATTATATAGGTATTACTTTACTATGGATGAAGTACTTTACTTTTAATTATCATTTTAGGATATCTGTATACCAGTACCAGAAACATATGAGGACTCATTTTTGAGTGAATCTGATGGCACTAGTTTAGAAAGAGGTGATTCAAAAACAGAATATGTTTACGAAAATATCAAGGACTATTTTAGGAATGAGATAGTCACACTAATCAATAACATCGGTGAAGAGGAAGACCAAAGGAGCGATGAATTTATAGATGTTGATAAGGATCCTGATTTGCAATCAAGTGAAGATATAGAAGCGAATGACTTAGATCAAAAGATTAACGACGATGTAGAAACAAAAGACGCTATTTTAGAACAAGCGAGTGATGAAGAAGTTGCCGGTATGGAACAAACTGAAGGTGACGAAGGAATCACTTTAGAAGAAACTGAAGGTGAAATGGAGAACCTAGCAGTGGAACTACCAGATGACACGGAAGATTTACAAAATGAAAAAGGTGCAACTGAACAACCCAGTGAAAATACCGAAACTCAAGATACTGATGTACAAAATGGAAATTCAGAAGCAAAAAATTATGAATTCGAATCAAACAACGCCAACATTGAAAGCAATGATGAAGCAGCACTCAATATAAGCGAAGGTTCTATTGAATCGGCCGACGAAAAAGCTGACGAATATTTAGAATATGAAGATGCCCCACAATCAACAAAAGGAGAAGCCCGACCTGAAAATACTGATGATATCACAGAAACATTTGCGGACGCTACTGAAGAAAATGACGAAGAAGCACTTTCTGAAGAAACGGATAAAAAAGTAACATTCGGTGAGTTATTTTTATGAGTAATTATAAGAATTTTCACGCATTGCATTAAGGGCCAAGTCCTCGACCGTGGGAACTTCTGCTTGAACACCTACATTGATATTTTCCACTCACACAGACGTACATACGTCTGACGTTAGATTTGAATACATTGACGTCACGCTAAAATAGATAAGGAGAGTTAAATTACTATAGCCACGAGCAAGAAGGAGACAGAATGTTTATTCCTATTGCCGGAAGCGGATTTTACATTGATTATCTGTTACATTATGACAGAAGTTTTTTTTTTTGTTTTGGCATCGCGTTTTGAATATTTGCCAGTGTCAAGTGTCAAATACAAAACGGGCGGGAAGCATGCGCGCGGTGCTCGGTACCGCCGCCACCGCGCGCCCTCTCGTGACGTGCTATACACGACCACGAGACTCGTGACGTTAGATTGTCAGATTCAGAGATTCTCGATGGTTTGTAGCGCCTACCAAAATAAAACAGCAACAGACGTAACGCAGAAAAGAGATTTTCAGCAGGCACTATCAGAAATTTTCATCAAACTATCCGTACTTATCTGCTAATAGAATAAACAAAACGTACAATAAAAGGTCTAAGCCTTAAATGTATCTGCATCAAAGTTAGCATCTATAAAATTGCGCCTTTCCTATAATTATTTTGATGTCAAGATTACGGATTAAAAATAATTTGGCCATATTCTATTTCATAATTTCAAGAAACGAAAAGCGTTTGAAACTATTTTTTCTCCAAGCATAATAATTCAGGATATGTACTATAGTATTCATTAATTTCAAACTTCCACATGATGTATAACGGCACAAAAATGTTGACAAAAACACATCGATTGCCTTATTTCACAAGACTTGCCCGTTAACCAAAAATTTTATTTTTGTAACAGATGAACATGAAGCAGAAGTAAATCGAAAAGCTTTATTTGAAAATATAGAGTTCGCAGAGCCGAATGCGGGTTTATTAAGTAAGTTTGTTTTCTCCCTGCAACAAAGATACCTTAAAGATTTATTTTTATGTCACTAACAATATTTAAGGTGACGCTGATGAATCGTGGCCCGAAGACGCCAGGACGCCTGTTCTTCATCCTAGTCAAAGCGTCAGCAAATCTATTACATCATTGGGAAAAATTAAAGAAGTAGAAGAAAAAGTATCAATTAAGCCTGAGGAAGGTAAAAAGATGCGGGGAGAGTGAAGTACGCAGTGCTGCTAAAATTTTACATTGAGAGATAAATAAATATATAGTCCATTAAAACTTTCAGATAATGGAGAGCAAGATGAAAAAAAGTCTACGATTACACAGCCCTTAAAAAGTAATGACGAGACAGCTTTTAAAGATTCAGAGCAAAAAGATAAAAGAGCGAAACTTAAGAGAATTTCTGAAAGTAAAATTGGTAAACCTCCAAGTAAAAAATCACCAAGTGGAAGGCAAAGAAGTTCTAGTAAACCTAGCAAAATAGTAATGCCCACATCACCTACAAAACCAATTTCTAAAACATTTAAGAAACTTAAAGACAAAAATAAAAAAGCTGCGAGTAAAGATACAGATTCTACAAGAGCTAGTCAAAACGCTAAAGATCTTGAAAGTGATGTGACAATGAAAAGTGATACATTTTCTTCCGAAGTAAAATCAAAGCCAGATTACAGTAAGTTTACCTACTTTTGTTGTTACCAGAGTGACTGGCACGTTTGATTTTTAAAACACAGAAAATAGATTCCATATGTTCAAACCCTAACAATGATCGTGAAGAAAACTTAAGTGTTATAATGATAGGCTGATATGACATTATCGAGTGCGTGCGTATTTAGCAATGAATCTCAAGTTGAAAATATATAAGTACCCAACACTGACACCCGACACTAGTACCCTGTACAATTTATTTTTATGACAAATAATGAGACGAACGAGACGCTCTCCTGATGGTAAGAGATAACGCCTATACCCTAATGACGCCTGCGACAATGTACCTTGTCTATAAATACAAAGATACGACAAGCTTTTTTAGTGCATTTAATTACTGAAAGATGTTCTTTTAGGAGTCAACGTTAAAACAGCGCCAGCTTGGATAAACAGGAATTTTGCTGAACCCAGTTGCAGTTGTGCCCATATTCCATCAAAATCAAAAGGTAATTTACAAAAATAGACAACTGAGGTAATTGCGAAGATTTTAATATGAAGTGCTTACATACACATGCCCTCGTTTTAGTGAAACCAAGATTGAATAAAAATTTGATCAGAAGGTGGTGTGAGGATTTGGAGCAAGGTTATGAAAACCTCAAGATGTGGAATGATTGGGTGGAAAACACTACCAGGACTGTCTGTATGATGCAAAGAGAAATAGGTAATGAAAATGTGTGGATTTTATTGTGTCCGATCAAAAATATATTTTACACAACTTGATTGAATTAAACTGTTGCGGGTATATCATAAACGTGCTGTCTTGCTTGCGCGGATGATTTAAGCAGAATAGAGCGACTGACAAAGCGCGTTTACAATTGACATCTAATGAAATTCAGGCAGATACTAAAGCAGTTGCTGTCATTAAAACCAGTTTTTAAACAGCTTTGCCATGGTACCAGTCCAACATAACACCAAACGATTTTTCAGTGCATCACTTGGTTTTGATAACAACTGTCGCGAATAACCAGTAAGCATGAGCGCAGTCAGGATTACTCTTAAAAAGGTGCATCGACACTTACACAATACTATTGAATAATTAAATATAGATAAATTATAGGTACATGTGTGTTATGCCAATTAAGTTAATTTCAAATTCAATTCGCGTGGGTATTTGGTTTGTATTCAAAGAAAAACTTTATTATTTTAAATGCCAATGTGTCTTCTTTCCCAATAGTAGTTTGCTCTTGCATTAGCTGGTACCCATAATACCAGCCAAAACAATAAAATCCAGTTTTAAGTTAAAGTTTGGTGGGACATTATAATTTTAATGTCTGCACTGAACAAAAATTAAACTTAGATGAAATGATCTGATTTCAGGTAAATCACATTGTTCAGAGAAATGCTCAAACAAAGAATGGCTGCAGCTAAAAAGAAATATTGACAAAGATGCTCATTTGTGGAAAAGATTGAACCATCAAACTCAAGAGAGAATCAAATGCTACAAGAAAATGTTTCAAAAACGTTCAGATGTTGGTATCATTTTAAACTAACTCTTATCGCAAGCCATTAAAATTTAGAATGTTATTGTTGTACAAAATATTGATATAATTTTATCATTTCAGACTTCAAGTAACTACTTTATTCGCTGTTCACTTCAAAAGTAACATCTTTTAGAAAAACGACACCAAATACAGAAAAAAACAACAATCATAAGCAAAGGGTTTTTATATCTTACTATCTATATTATCACTTGTAATGTACATTAATTTGGTTATAATCATATTTGCGAATAAGAGCATCTCTACATGCAGTGAATACCCATTTTCCATTGAATGATATATCTCTAATGCCATCACAGTCTGATCCAGTCAGCTGGACTCTTACATAGTTGTGAGTTTCTTGCAAAGATATCACAGTGCAAGTACCATCCTGTCGACCAACAATAAACATTTCGTTTGGTAGAGCAGCTAAACTGAGCACTGGATTGGCTGATTCATGCCACTGATTTACTTGTGACCCATCTTGAAGACTTAGTTGGATCACCTGAAATAGCATGTACATATTATGTAAGATAAAATAACTGAATAAGCAACACAAAAATCTTTTAAATATGTACTAGTAATGATATGTACAAACAAGCTGTTGCAATATTAAATTTTTGGGCATGATGTTTAGTTTAACTGCAAAAGCAGTAGTGCTAGTTCTGATTATTAAATTACAAAGCTTTAGTGTTTCATACACTATTATATGTATGTTTTACCTGGCATATTGAATAAAGCCTAATGATATTATTTTAACTTGGATTCAACAACATATGGGGTATCAATTGAAGGATGGAGGATTGAAGGCTAACAATTCAGTCAGGTTTAGTAATTAGTACGTTAAACTCAAGGAATTTGCTGTATAAAATTTGTAAAATTTTACTTCAACCTATACAGTGAGATTAACCAGACTGTTTATATATTGGTTATCTTTTCTAAACATGAAGTTGAACCACATAATGAGAACAAATTTTTTTTTAAATCTACCTTTCCATCTCCACAGCCAACTATGATTTTCTGATTGACTACAACACAATCATTGATAGCAGACTCCAGCTGTTTGGTGAATAACTCTTCTCTTCTAGCGACATGGGCACCAATAACCAGACCACTCTCACAACCTACTATGAGCAACTTGTTACTGGTTCCAATCTGAAATATTTATAAAATCATGAATTAATTTTCTACATATTTTAAGACATATTCAAATTGTTATATTATTTTATGTTCAATAAAGAGTTATGATGACTTCTTATGTTCCATTACATTTTTATTAGGTTCCAAATCTCAGAATGGATTTCGATTCGGACATCGGACACTTTTCGATAATGCATTTTTTGTTTTAAATCTAATTTCTGGAGTCTGTCTCCAAAATGTACAACATGGTGTCTTAAAATCAGTAATCAGAATAAACATGTTGCTTCTAAGTAGCAAGCTTCATCCTTAACCCACTACTGACACTATTCAAAGTTTTAAAGAGCCAAAGCCAAGTATGAAAAAAAATCACGCACAGAAGTGGTCTAAAGTGTGTACACTGTATGGCTAAATCATTTGAAACTGCTGTAATTTGTGGAGGGTGCAGTAATATATAGTGAAGACTGTTCAGCATAAACAGCCTGCAGCAGTAGCTACTTTGTGCTCACCTTATCTGTCTCTGTTAGAGCAAGTATTAATCAACATTACTAATTCCTTACACAGTCACACAATCACAGATTTAAGAAGAAACAAATGTTTCACATGGCTATTCACAAAATGTTTTCAACTAAGAAACTATTTATCAGACATGCATATGTTAAGAAATTGCTTTTATGCAGCATGCACTGACATGCTAACTCCTATTATGCAAAATATGATACAAATATGAGCTACCTCGCGTTCATTTTCAACAGCCACTACTTCAGTTGTTGTAGTGATTGTGCAGCAGTTAACAAGTCCATGGCCTTCTACAATATTTGCAAGGCATTTAGCTTCACCAACATCCCATAATTTTGCTGAGCCATCCCTGTAATATGTATTACAAAATATTTAGGTACATTGAACACCATCTATCAAGATATTATATAGGATAATCAACTTGGGGAAATTATGAGTTCTAAGCTGAAGAATGCACTCTGAGCATCAAGTCATAATGCAAGTCATGTAATTGATTGGAAATCATAACTTTGAATATCAGCATCATCCACATCCAAGGTAGTTGTGATGTACTATTCTGAACATGTGGGAAAAAACTGAGTGTTCACATTGAGTGGTTGCATATAGGCATTAAGGTCTTGTTTTCAAGAAAATCACTTACTTGCTAACTGAAATAACATTCCTGCCTTTGTCCACAATACTAATATCTGTAATAGCCATTTTGTGCCCTATCAATGTGACAGGATTGATTCCTGTTTCCGCAGACCATATTCTACAAGAACCATCAGCACCAGCCGATAGCACAACAATTCCTGATGGGAATAACCTACATTTGTATATGGGTCCACCATGTCCTTTTAAGTCTTGTAGCACTTCACCTGAAATGTTAAAAAATTTAAATAATAATTAACATGACTGTAAAAAATAATTCTAAATAGTATTTGTACCTTGAAAATAGAAATTAACTGTGACAATAGGTGGTGCAAATAAAATGTAGTCCTAACTATAAGGTTTTAATCTGTTCCCATATTCCAATACATAATTTTTATGCAGGTTAGGGAAGTATAAATATGTGTCCAACAGTTATACAACTTTTTTAATTTATACTTCAAGTCAAATAAATAAACTCACTTGTTCTACTGTCCCATACTAAAAGCCTGTCTCCTTCACAAGATGACACAGCCAATGCATTTTCAGCTGAGTGAACAGACAACACTGCCTTACTATGCACTTTGTGAGCTTTTGTTGGAGCTACAAAAGCTACCTTTAAGCCAGAATGTATGTGCTTTACGACTAGATTCAAATTGCCATGAGATATGTACTGGTAGTTGTCCGTAAAAGTGATCTTAATTTTATTATCAGCTGTGTTTATTGATGTCTTTAATTTGTCATGCACACTGTTTTCATGGAGCTTCTTTGATGATATCCAAGCTTCCCCGTTCGGCAAACTATAAATAGGCATCCTATTAGTTGAATACAAATTCAAACGAATTGAAGTATTTTGATAGCGCAAATCAAAACATACCGAATAACGTCGTTCCAATCGCACTGGATGGTGATAACAGGCACTTTATCTGGCATGGCAGTAAACGACGTCTAAGGATTTTAAAGAACTATCAAAAATCACCTAAAAACAGAAATTAAAGATGTATTGTAAATATCGGTAATCACAGAGAAGCCCTACGTTGCCATGATTCGCCGAATTTGAAAGAACAATGCAAAAACCCGCCTGACCCGTCTTCAACTTCAACTTCAACTTTTTCTTCTTGGCTTCTGCGGTGTTGTTGTTGTTTCTTTGGTTTTGGCGTCGCGTTTTAGCATTTGCCAGTGTCAAGTAATTATATATTTTCAAGTTTCAAAAGTTAAATAAGTGCCATCGTAGCTAGTTTTAGTCAAAGTCGTCTTTGTCAAGTCCAGTTCGTGTCAATTAATTCCAGTCATGCTTTAGTAAAGTAGTAGCAACTTTACTACAAAGCTTCGATGGAGTTTTGGAAGCAATACGAAAACTCATGTTTCACCACATTATATCATTTTCCCACACTCGCGCTTGTAATTCGGCTTTTTATGAATAAAACACCACCATTTTTATGCATAAACACTCGACAAAACACTAGTTTTAGAAAACAATACAACGGAGCGACACGACTCTCCCGCGTTCCCGCCAAAACTCCTTCTGCGGTGTTGTACCTGACCCGTCTCTAGTTTATTTTTTTCGTTAATTAGCCCTTTCGGGCAGGCTAAAGCTATAAAGCCATACTGCCTCGTCTTCAGTGTTATTTCTGCTGTATCTTAACTATGGTTATCGTCAAAGTCGTCTTAGTCAAGTCCAGTTCGTGTCAGTTCGTGCCAGTCATGCTTTAGTAAAGTAGTGGCAACTTTACTATAAAGCTTCGATGGAGTTTTGGAAGCAACACGAAAACTCATGTTTCACCACATTATATCATTTTCCCACACTCGCGCTTGTAATTCGGCACTTTATGAATAAAACACCACCATTTTTATGCATAAACACTCGACAAAACACTAGTTTTGGAAAAAAATACAACGAAGCGACACGACTCTTCCCGCGTTCCCGCCAAAACTCCGTCTCTAGTTTTTTTTTTTTTTTTTTTTTCTTTGGTTTTGGCGTCGCGTTTTAGCATTTGCCAGTGTCAAGTAATTATATATTTTCAAGTTAAATAAGTGCCATCGTAGCTAGTTTTAGTCAAAGTCGTCTTTGTCAAGTCCAGTTCGTGTCAGTTAATTCCAGTCATGCTTTAGTAAAGTAGTGGCAACTTTACTACAAAGCTTCGATGGAGTTTTGGAAGCAACACGAAAACTCATGTTTCACCACATTATATCATTTTCCCACACTCGCGCTTGTAATTCGGCACTTTATGAATAAAACACCACCATTTTTATGCATAAACACTTGACAAAACACTAGTTTTGGAAAAAAATACAACGGAGCGACACGACTCTTCCCGCGTTCCCGTCAAAAAACCCCGTCTCTAGTTTATATAAATTTTAGTTTCTGTCATCTGTCAAAAACCTCGCCTGTCAGTACTCATCAAAAAATCAGTTGTCAATGACATTTTTTTCTTTTTCTTTGGTTTTGGCGTCGCGTTTTAGCATTTGCCAGTGTCAAGTATTTATATATTTTCAAGTTTCACAAGTTTAATAAGTGTCCTTGTAGCTAAAGTGATAGTCAAAGTCCAGTCTTGGTCAAGTACAATTCGTGTCAGTCAAGTCCAGTCATGCTTTAGTAAAGTAGTGGTGACTTTACTATAAAGCTTCGATGGAGTTTTGGAAGCAACACGAACAGTCATGTTTCACCATATTATATCATTTTCCCCACACTCGCACTTGTAATTCGGCACTTGATAAAGAAAACACCACCATTTTTATGCATAAATACTCGACAAAACACTAGTTTTGGAAAAAAATACAACGGAGCGACACGATTCTTCCCGCGTTCCCGCCAAAACTCGTCAATGGTCAATGACATTTATTGCTTTCTTTATTTTTAGCATCAAACTATATGTATTCCGCCAGTGTTAATTTTTTTTTTTTTTTAATAATTTGCCCTTTCGGGCAGGCTAAAGCTATAAAGCCATACTGCCTTGTCTTAAGTGTTATTTCTGCTGTATTTTAGCTATAGTTATAGTCAAAGTCGTCTTTGTCAAGTCCAGTTCGTGTCAGTTAATTCCAGTCATGCTTTAGTAAAGTAGTGGCAACTTTACTATAAAGCTTCGATGGAGTTTTGGAAGCAACACGAAAACTCATGTTTCACCACATTATATCATTTTCCCACACTCGCGCTTGTAATTCGGCACTTTATGAATAAAACACCACCATTTTTATGCATAAACACTCGACAAAACACTCGTTTTGGAAAAAAATACAACGGAGCGACACGACTCTTCCCGCGTTCCCGCCAAAACTCCCGCCAGTGTTAAGTAACATCATATTCTTTCTTCTTTAGTTTTGGCGTCGCGTTTTAGCATTTGCCAGTGTCAAGTATTTATATATTTTCAAGTTTCAAAAATTAAACAAGCGTCCTCGTAGCTAGTTATAGTCAAAGTCCAGTCTTAGTCAAGTCCAGTCTGTGTCAGTCAAGTCCAGTCATGCTTTAGTAAAGTAGTGGCGACTTTACTATAAAGCTTCGATGGAGTTTTGGAAGCAACACGAAAAGACATGTTTCACCCTATTATATCATTTTCCCACACTCGCGCTAGTAATTCGGCACTTTATGAATAAAACACCACCATTTTTATGCATAAACACTCGACAAAACACAAGTTTTGGAAAAAAATACAACGGAGCGACACGACTCTTCCCGCGTTCCCGCCAAAACTCTTTCAGGACCTTTCTTTCATTTGCTACATGAACGTGCTAGTACAGTCGAAAATGAAAATAATGTAGCGAATTTTTTATTTAGCCTGTAGACCGTAAGTGACTGAACAATGAATATTTGAATGCAATGAACGAGGAGTTTTGGCGGGAACGCGGGAAGAGTCGTGTCGCTCCGTTGTATTTTTTTCCAAAACTAGTGTTTTGTCGAGTGTTTATGCATAAAAATGGTGGTGTTTTATTCATAAAGTGCCGAATTACAAGCGTGAGTGTGGGAAAATGATATAATGTGGTGAAACATGAGTTTTCGTGTTGCTTCCAAAACTCCATCGAAGCTTTTTAGTAAAGTTGCCACTACTTTACTAAAGTATGACTGGAATTAACTGACACGAACTGGACTTGACAAAGACGACTTTGACGATAACTATAGCTAAGATACAGCAGAAATAACACTTAAGACAAGGCAGTATGGCTCTATAGCTTTAGCCTGCCCGAAAGGGCAAATTATTTAAAAAAAAAAAAAAAAAAGCAATGAACGAATGTTTTCAATAATTTCCAAAGGAAAGAAACAAAAATAAAAAGTGGGCGAACTTTATTGTTACTTTACGAAAATAACATAGTGAATTTTGTAACGTAATATTTATACTACAGAATCCTCTAACGAAGGAATGTTAAACGGAACAGAAAGTTACAACTATGCATTTCTCAATTCCTGATCTGCAACAATTTCATGACGACAATGGAATCTCATACACGGTAAAATTAATTATTATTTACCTACTCGCGTTTACCATAAATGGATTTTTTTATAAAATCGGTAATCATACGAAATATCCGTACACTGTAATTTTAACATCATGAAAAAAAGGAAACATTGCACTTTAAATGCAATATTTTATGCTCCTTGACCTTTGTAGAATTTATCTCACGTCTCGTCATTTATTAAGAAAGTTGGGCGAATTAGTTCCCAGCAATGCAGTTAAAGTCGCTTATTAACTAGACTACTAGACACGTATCTACTGGACAGATCAAAGGTCAACAAGAGGCAGCCTTAAAACTGACACTAAAGCCCTGGTCATTTTGCTACATAATAATATATGCTATATAAGTACTAGTTACATGAGCAAAGAGATAAAAAAGGTTAATACCTATTTACTGAGAAACGAAGCTTCTAAATGTCAGTATTTGTTTCATTTTAAGTTTTTTGCTTACCTATCATTACTACCTACCATTTGAGAATCAACTTACAACAAATAACCAGTTACAACTTATTCACAATTTTATGTGCTTAGTATGAGTTTGGAGATCTTCAGAGTGAAACTTTATATCCCTTCTTTTACATTTAAAACAGGGACAAACTAAGGCTCTGGACAAAGTAACATTAATTAATTAGTATAATTATGATTGATAAATTCAGGCATTACTTTGCAGAAATTAATTTTGAATATTCAAGGTATGTAGTTAGTTTATGTCCGCTTAACAGTTATTTCAGTTACAACAGTGATGAGGACTTAAATTTAACAATAATTTATTAGTTAGAAACTTAGTAATAATTTTACTTATTGTAGTTAAATTTAAGTCCTCATCAGTGTTGTAACATAAATGACTGTTAAGCGGAAATAAACTAAATAAATACCTTGAATATTAGTATAATTATATGTATATATATTAAAATGTAGTATGTTGAATTATATTTTTATGTAATGTTTGCATGCGCTTTGGAGTAATCTGTAAGTATAATGAGTATCTGTGCTAAAATAAAATATAATAAATAAATTTATTTTGTGAAAACATTCATAGAAAGGCTAAAAATGTATAGGATTGGCATGAGCTGTCCACATGACAAATCAACAGCTTATGTCAGTCCCATTCAGTCAGTTTGTAAAGAATAAAAACACCAATTTTACTGAAAAAATTGTACTTACAGACTCTTAGTACTTAGTATTCATATACATTTGACTTACATACTTTGTAATAAAAAAACCTATATTTTGTTTACATAGGGCTATAACATCTATATTGATGGGTTTTTTCACTGCACGGCTCGATACAAGCAGCTGCTCAGTTTGCATGAGCAGCTTCACACTCAAAACCCACATATCAAGCTGCCACAGTTTCCTCCTAAAAAACTGTTCCTTACAAGCTCTCAGTTGGAGGAGAGAAGAATCTTATTAGAAAAATATATACAACTTGGTAAGTCCTTCAACTAGAGATATAGAATTTTTACCCTGCCTGGTGACATTCACATAGCTTATTATATACTGAGTAAATAATGATACTTCATTAAACATAGCTCAAAGTTCTCACAAGTTAAAATAGTATGATGTCACCAGAATTGTTTTGTTTCCAATCTTAAAAAACTATATTTATGGGGTACCAGATATTCTGCCAACAAGCAGTAGTGTGTAAACATTACTGAGTTCCGGTTTGAAGGGTACTGCAGCTAGCAAAATTACAGGGCTCTTGAGAACCATGAAAAGTATCAAAGTAATGAGTGCAAAACCAGTGATGTCTTGGACTTTGTATTGCTACTCAAAGTTCTGTGTATCGCTGCAATGGTCATGAACATAATTATGTTATCTCTTACCATCCAAATTTTAATTTTAAATTAACTTGGAATCTTTGTCTTGTGAATTGTTGATTTTATAATAATGATGATTTGTTACAACCAATTCTTTAATAACTACATGGAGTAATTTGTAGCCATCCATTTTTTCAGTATATGTGACCCTTGTACAGTTTGTCTATTGAGTTTTTCACACCCAAATTTTAACATTTGTAAAATAAATGTTTTTTTTTTTTCAGTGGGCCAAAATCCGGTATTGACCAATTCCAACCTATTGATAGCATTCCTGTTCTCTGCCCAACAAGAAACACATGGTGTCAAAATGCATGAAGTAGACATAGAAATATCACTAATGAACAGCTACAGAATACCACTATCTGTCTCATCAACTGACTCCTCAAGCACTATATTAGATATTGCTTGCAACTATATAAACCTACCAAAAGAATTGGTCAAATATTTTTCACTGTATTTATTAAATTGGAGCTGTGCGAAAGATGGTCAGCCATCGTTAAAAAAATTAGAAGAGTATGAATCACCATACATATCTCAGAAGTATGTCAGGCCGGAGGATAAAATTGTTCTGAGAAAAAGGTACACTAATATTATATTGACCAGTATTTTGTATATAGAAATAGATTCAGTATTTTGTTTTATGACCTTCAAAGAAGGTTTACACATATTTAGTAATAAATTAATAATTATTTTTTTCAGTTACTGGGATCCATGCTATGATGTCGATCTCATGATCGATGGGGTGTCATTAGATTTGCTGTATTTACAAATCATTGAGGAGTTGGCCTTGGGATGGCTCACTGCAGATACGGCGACGAGAGAGATTTTATCAAAACATCAATCTAAGAAACAAAAAAGAGAGGTATGTAAACAAACATAATCATCATCCACAGCCTTCTTTACTTCGCTGCTACATAATTAATACGAGATATCATTCCAAGTGCCTCAATGAACATTGGTGTCATGTTACTCAATATCTCAAACCAATGAAGTTAAGTCAAATTAAGACAATGTTGACTGGAAGAATTTCAATGCACCTTTATCTTCATTATAATGGGGTTATTCCGGTTCACTTGAAGATATAGTAAACTAGCTGCACTTCGCGGTGTTACCTACTACATGTTTTCGGGATAAAAAGTAGCCTATGTGCTAATCCAGGGTCTCTGCTAACTCCATACTAAATTTCATCCAAATCCATTCAGTAGTTTTTGCGTGAAAGAGTAACAAACATCCATCCATCCATCCAAACTTTCACATTTATGATATCACTGGGATAGTATATCAGTAAATTTATAGTACCTAAGTTCCAAAATGCATGTTAGAATCCATTGCATAAGGCTTGTATTTGAAAACAGAAATATTTGACGTGTTATGTTTCCATGACTAATCAACTACACAAATCTGAGACTACCTGACATTCAATATTAGCTTTTTTGTTATATGATACCAGTATTAAATGTTACATTGCTTTAATAGTAACATAATTTTCTACAGCCTTATTAATTTCATTGGAAATTTCCAAGTATGTACTCGGTACTTGGATAATGAATTATTGGTAGTAGGGTACTTTAGTACTCGGCTGGCTAGCTACCACCCTCAAGTTGAAAATGTGCCGCACAGGCACCTAACGGTGTGTTCCGGCAGCCTCACTTGAGAGCCAGTTCCATTCCAGGCTAGGTGTGCTTTACCATCGTCGACCACACCTTCATCTAACATCAGGTGAGCTGTGGTCAAACAACTAGCCTGTCAACTATAAAAAAAAAAAAATATTGCGTGACATGACGTGTCATCTCCAGTTAATATCAATATTTTCCATTACTCATCACTCTGTTTTGTTTAGTTCATTCAATTTATAATTGCACACGTAGCAATGATATCACATGACTAATATTGCAATAATGTAGGTTTCTACCACTTGATTGGTATCTGTTAATTCATGGTCATTGACAATATGTGACCTACTTAATAAATTGTCGTCGGGAAATTGGATATATTCTAGGATAGCTCAGTGCCATTGTCTTTGAAATACTAAATTAATTTTACTAGGCGGTAAATCTCCTTAGCGTCTGCTTGTATACGTTTAATATCAGATATACTGCCACCATGTCGCAGTGTGTAAACATTATTATTTCGGTTTGAAAGCTTTTGGTTCCAGTTTGCAACTAGCTAAAATTAGAAGATTATTATAACAATCGAATAATGTTGAAAAAAATTTAAGGAAATAGAGATGTAGGCGTGCATCTAAGTTAAATGGTATAGCGAGGATAACATCACCTAGAAAAAAAAAACAATTTCTGTTCGTCATAAATTAAAAATTGCTTTTTTTTATCTTTTGGTCTATAATACTTAGATGACAATTTTTTTTTTGTAAATGATCCTATTACATGATTGTATACTAAAAAAACAAAAACGTGGTAAGAAGACTAGAAATATGTGTTATGTATTTATATATTTTTTACCCCATCATATTTTTTATAAAATAACGAAACTTAATACTTTTGTAAAATACATTTTTCTTAATAAATATTAAGAAAAATGTATTTTACAAAAGTATTAAAGCAAAACTGATTTAATGTAAATGGAATGTATCTTTTTCAGTACATAGAGCTGGCGCGGACTCTCCGCCATTATGGTCGGATACCAGCCGGAGAGGCGCTGACAGAGGCCGCGAATCTCAGCGGCGCCGGCGATCCAACGGACAGCGCCGGCCGAGTGCGCGTCTCACTGGCGTCCAAGGAGCTCACTCTACAGAGCGTGACGCACCCGACGCGCGAGCAACGGTACAAGGTCACCCGCATGCGTTGCTGGCGCATTACTACACTGCATTCGGTAGGTTACAACTCACATGTAGCCTTCTTTGATAAACTCACATACTTTTGAAATCTACTGGCAATCATTACCGTGAAAGAACACATTTTAACAATACATAGTTGAAATGGCTAACTTGTTTATTTATGTTATACTAGCTGCGCCCCGCGGTGTTACCCGCTACATGTTTTCAAAAGTAGCCTATGTCTTAATCCAGGGTCTCAGCTACCTCTGTACCAAATTTCAACCAAATCTGTTTAGTAGTTTTTGCGTGAAAGAGTAACAAACATCCATCTATCCAAACTTTCACATTTATAATATTAGTGGGATAGTGCAAGTCTTCTCATACCATGATACTATGACAGTTGATGTTTTTCTAAATATCTTAAACATAGTTGACTCGAAGTGTACTCATCATTATCATAAACTTTAACTCTGAAAACGTCAAAAAAATCAGCTGTTCCATAAAAATGGTTTGTTGTTTATCGACGAACTGTTAGGAAGAAATTTCTTAAATTTGATTTTAACTTATTTTATAACTGTGTAAAGGAAGTTAAATATATTTTAATTTTATGTTAGGCACAGAGAGTACGAAAGCTAAACGTGACAACACCTCCATGTCTAGCATGCAAATTTTGTGCTCACACTTTTCGAGAAAAGGGCAGAACATTCCCTCTTAAACCACATTAAAAAATGTTCAAACCTCATATTTTGCTATTAGTCGAATGCATTAGTTGCTGGATAGTTTCTTACCCTACATACATTATTTTTCCAGTTCAGTAATTATTCACAAAAAAAAAAAACAAATCGCAACCCTCTCCTATATCAATAAATAATTCAATAACAAAATAATAATTTAAAAAAACAAAATAAAAATCAATAATTTATTTTTCGTCACCATCGGATTTTACGACAGCATAGTATAATCCATTGACTTTCAACTTGTTTCTGTTAGTCTTCTTTCCTTCCTCTGCGTCGGTGAGTTTGCCAACTTTATCTAGATCTATATTGTCTTCATGGTAATTATCCATATGTATGTCATCTTCAGGATGGTATGGGTTATCATATAATCTCCTATTGGTTTTTCCTTTTACAAGGTCCATGAGACCCGGTATTGATTCCATTACATTTATTGGGTTTAAGGGTGTAGGCGTATTCCTTACTGCACTTATTAATGTTAATAATACTGTTAACATGTGAAGGTTTATGTTGTTAGAATTGATTGTTATACTTATAACAATAAAACGGCTTAAAATGGCTTTGTAGGTTTCTAGAGGATTATCTCCGTAACTAATAAATAATGAATGTGGAAGTCCTGTCTTGCGACCCCCCGCCTTAGCATCGCATCGATATATAAACCTACCGGCAACAATAGACCTGTGTCTATTAGGAATAAAATGGATAAATTAGAATTAATCATGATATGTAGCCAAGATATTTTAAGGTTTAGTAATTTACAACCGAGTGAAAGTTCTTTATAAAAATATAGTATACCTACAAAGTATTTAAACCACTATTGGAACTACATCTTACCAAGATATATGATTATGTAACATGACATGTTTTCCCTTTTCATGTTTTTTTATTCATGGTTCATTGAAAAAACCTTGTTACTGTCGACTAGTGCAATAATAAATTTCAGTTTAGTATCAACATGAAACGAGTTGCTTGTTTATTACGAACCCGTATCTTTATATAAAATCGATAGAAAAGTTACGCACTATAAAATAAAACTGATTTTCAGTATAACTTGTTTCAATTCTGCTGGAATGTTACTTGGTATATATTTTATTGTTAGTAAGTTTCATATTCTAATTCTCACGGGAATCGTGAGTGCCTACAACCCACCAAGTTAACATACTTAGCAAAATGGGATATAAATTCTCTAAAAATTTTCATTTTTCAGTTTTAGTATTAAACTATAAAGAAGCTAATCCGCAAATCTCGCCAAGTCAAAAGAGCATATTCAAACAGCTCTTTATAAAAAGCTACTTGGATTACAGAAAAAGTATTGCAAATAACAACACGAAATCAATCAACAGGCAACATGTGGTAAATAATAGTCAACACTACTACAATCAATCGGAATACAATACCAACAGGACAAACAAAAATCGTGTGCTAAAAAATGAGTTCATTAACGGAAAAAAAAGGGTAGACGTAAATAGTTTGATAAAAAATATATCTGATTCAAAAGTAATCGATCAATTGACCGAGAGGCTAATGAAAAAATTACTAAATAAGTATATGTTGCGGAATAAACTCAATGACAGCGCAGAGTTTAAAATAGAGTCTGTGGAAAGGATCGAAATAATACTCGGAGACGAAAACGCCGAGGAAGCAAAGAAGTTACAAGGCGGAGTAATGATTAATGGCAAAATATATAAAAAGAAAAAATGAAGCTTTTTTTTAATTGTTTTTAAACCCTAACCTTTAAAGTCTAGCCTCAGTAGTTAACAAGTAACCTCTAGCCTCTAAAAATAAATATTATAATGAGATGTATTGTTAAATAATGATTTATTTTATTATTTTCAAATTTATGAGTTGTAGCTACCTGTAAAAAATGAAATTTCAAATAATTCGATACGGTATTTAATCCATTGAAAAGTTACATTTGGGGTTGCATTTCTCAGAGGACGCAATTTTGTTTTTTAGATATCAAGAATAGGTTAGTAAATAAATAAATAAATATTTCTCTATAACTTTAGTCTTGTAACTTTTAGTCGTAGAACCAAAAATAATAAAAAGCGAAAATCTATGAAAAATTAAGTTTTTATTGGTTACGTGCGGACGCCTTGCGGTTTCACCCGCATAGTTCCCGTTCCCGTGGAAATACAGGGATAGAAAGTAGCCTATGTCACCCGGGAATAGCGTAGCTTCCCAACGGTGAAAGAATTTTTAAAATCGGTTCAGTAGTTTCGGAGCCTATTAATTACAAACAATCAAATCTTTCCTCTTTATAATAGTATAGATACCTATAGATAACTAGTTATAGTGATCATTTTGCAAAAAAAATGATATCAGATTATTTTTATACAGGGGGTTTTAGGGAATAATTTTCATAAACAAATCGTATCGAATAAATTCGTAAGCTTCTTGGTTTCCAGATCGAACGACGGCAATCCAACGGACACGGGGCACTGCTAGAGGAACCCAACAAAAACTTTGAGCTATCGTTCGAATACCTCATCAGTAAGGACAACCTCAAATGGATCACTCTGATGACTGAACACGCGACCTTCATCAGCGTTTGTTTGCAGGTATGATACCTATGGTGACTTGAATACCGATCTATCTGATTATCTTGTATGTGTAAGCGACAGTGTAAAAAAGTCGACTTCGTAAATATGCAAGATCCACGAAATTGTCAAATAAGAGCAGAGTTTTGTTTGCCTTATGCGGGATTACTTAAGTTTAATAATATCGGATACCTAAATAAATAAACATTGAAGAACATTTAACACAGCGCCATCTAGCCCCAAAATAAGCAAAGCTTGTACTATGGGAACCAGACAGCTGACAGAATACTTACAATATTTTTTTTTGTAAATACATACTTATAATACATACAGTACACCCACAAACAGAACAAACATCGATCTTAGTCACACAAATGTCCTGAGTGGGAATCGAACCCACGCCCTTCAGCTCTCGAAGCAGACATACTACCAATGAACCAACAGGGCTGTAATACTCCGACTATAGTTTCGGCCGCATCTTGGGGCTAGATGGCGCTTTGTGAAATGTCCACAGATAATATCTGTTAGATATTTACTAAGACCAATATCAAAGGCTTTAGTTGACAGATATAAACTTGCTAACTAACTGAAATGTTGCTATGTTTTTCAATGCAATCTATTAGATATGGACTGCAACATTTGATAATAATTTAGAAAAACTTAGGTTATTATACTCTTAAAAGCAATTACAATATTGGGTAAAGAAATTCCAAAAAAGCAGTATAATGTTTTCGGGGTTCATGTGTGTGAGTTTCTTCATTCCACCATAACTTCCAAATGTCTGAACAGATTTGGATGTATGGGGTATCGTTACAATCCTTACATCATCCCGAGTGACACTGGGTATAATTTTTTTTGAATAAAAAAAGACTTGTGAGCATTCGTGTTTTTTTAATTTCCTAATCAAGCTTATTGTGATCCAGTCGATAGTAGACGAGCTGATGCGGCAGAAGAGCGGATCTAGTGCTTCGCCGAGACACGCGCGTGGCAGTCTCACCTACTTGCGACGCGACGGCTCCAGTCATCTCGTCACTCCCTGTTCTTCCAGCGATACGCTTAGTTCTGCAGTAAGTACTACTTCAGCCTTAAAAGGAAAACTTTCGTATTTGCGGCAGATCAAAATCACGAGCTGCACAAATGACAGCCGTGCTTATGGCAGCCTTGTTCATTATCATTAGTAACTTTTCTTCTGTACCAAAACATGGTTTGTCTAAAACTAAAGATTTGATTAAGTATTCTTTTAAAGTTTCGCTCATGATTTTAAAATCATGAGAGAAACTTTGATCAATGAGTTGAAAATCTGTCGCCAAGCATCTAACGGTGTGTTCCGGTAGCCTCACTTGAGAGCCAGTTCCATTCCAGGCTAGGTGTGCTTTACCATCTTCGACCACACCGTCACTTAACATCAGGTGAGCTGTGGTCAAACACCTAGTCTGTCAGCTATAAAAAAAACCTTTTTTTTTTTAATGTAAGAAGTAATGAGACGAACGAGATGCTTTCCTGTTGATAAGAGATAACGCCTATCCATGACCATTACAGCGATACACAGAACTTTGAGTAACAAAACAAAGTCCAGGGCATCACCCAGTAATTTCGCTAGCTGCAGCCCTTCGAACCGGAATACAGTAATGTTTACACACTACTGCTTAGCGGCAGAATAACTGGTACTGCGGTGGTACCTAGCTAGACGACCTCCTGCTAAGGAGATCTACCACCAAGTAAACCACACTTTTCGTTGGTAATATGGTGGTGGTAATATAAGTGCGTTGAACGGGCCTAGTTCAGTTCATTTTAATATTTTGCCTTAAATTTTGTAAAGTTATGTTAGTTAATTTATTTATATTGTTTTTCGTTAAGACTGAATAAAATTATTTTTGTAAGTCCAACCATGTTATCACATAAGTGACAGTAATGTCTTCGCTGATAATAAAGTTTCTTTAAACCTTATTAAGTTAATATAAATTTGATAATACAAAGTGAAAAAAGCAGGATTTAGTTTTAATCAATTCAATTATTTTTTTTCAGAACGGAGACAATTCCTTCAACTCTGGCAGTTCAAGAGAAATATTTTCGGTTCAGAAACTCGCTGAGAAATTTGCTTCAGTCGCTTTTAAAAGCGGTCGTGACTGCGTCGAAAACAACGCATTCGAAGCTATTGGGGACGAAGAACTGTAAAGAATAGACTTGAAGAAGCTCAAAGCCGCCACCTGTCAAAAGAAGACGTGAAATAATAACCAATTGAATTGACGTAGTAGGCGATTATTTTGTGTGATTTAATTGGTTAATAATTACATCTCTCTCTTCTATGTTTTGATAGACTTTTCATAATTTTACGAATTTAAATATTTGTGAAGATCGCTGACTTTGATCAATCGTTTAACTACCAGGTCCTAGAAACACTTAACGACAGAAAAACTGACCTTGAAATGTTAACCTAATGTCTCACAGCATACAGTAGGATTTCCAATAACAATTGTATGCTAATCAAATTTTTCTTTTGTATGAAACATTTTTATGTTGTCATAGGTAATTAAGATTAACATTGCATGATTTAAGACATATTTAAACGTTAGACTGATTTAAATTAAATGATTCTTCAGTTCACAGATGAGTTATTTGTTCCAGGTAGGTTAATTGTTTTAGCTGTAAGCAATTGAAAGACGAAAACATCTCGAATTATCTTCCAAAGATCTGTTAACTGGGAAAAAAGTTGCCAATATTGTATAGATGTAAAAATTGTATCATTCATTTTTATAATTGTATATAACGAAATATTTCTACGTACGTTAGGTACATTATTGTTACGAAAGAGTATATAGGCTATGAATATTGTCGATATCCATAAAATGTGTCGTCACATGTGATTATTATACCCACTATTGTATTTTCTAAACTAATGTGAGACCTACTTGCATCTCTTTTTAACATTGTATGTGAAAAAAGTAGGTTAATCGATGTCAAATTCAGTTTAGAAAGCACAACATAACCAGCATAACAATTAATTACGTACTTGCCATATTTAAATAAATGTTTCATAAATTTCTGTACTGTTAGTCACAAACTTTCTATCGAATAAGTGTCTGTCTGCATGCATAGTATATCCATTTTTCATCCTATAAACTACAAACAGGAGCTCAATTTTTGACTCTTATATAGAAAGAAGATTTCACTTAAAAATAGAACCCCCTTTGAACGAAAATTCGTTCGAATATCCTTAAAAAGCCCCAATACAGATTGGTACACCGATGATACACCGTACATGGTGGATGTTCCCCATGTGCGCACTAAACGCTTTGAGTCCACATTCTTTATTCGCACAGCGAGGATGTGGAACTCTTTGCCGGAGTCTGTGATTCCCGAAAGGTACAATATGAGTGTCTTCAAATCAAGAGTAAACAGGTTCCTTCTAGGTAAGCTTGTTCCATCTTAGACCGCATCGATGCTTCACATCAGGCAGGATGTGGTCAAGCGCGAACCTATTCAATATAAAAAAAAAAAAAAAGATTCAGTGCGGATTGTCAGTCGTATGTAGAAGTTGAGTTATTTATCTAACTTAAATGTCTTCGCTCATTAGATCATTTCTAACACCAACACAGCATTGTAACGACTAACAGCGCACTACACTTTAGCTGTGGAAGGAGAATTTTGACATATTTATTGGGATCACATTTCCATAATAAATGTTTGATGGAGGAAATGTTATAACTATTGATAAGTAAGTAACTTGAAATGTTCATGTAATGTTACAGTTAACTCTCTTACATGGTTCGGATTAGTAACCATATTCACCAATATAACAAGACTCTCGGAACTATGTCGTTTAAAAATATGTCATTTTTGTAAACGTAAACCAAGAGTGATTCAAAAACTAAACTAAATGATAGATAAATAATATTTAGTGAACTTATAGCGCCATGCAAAATTTTTAAGCTGCGACAATAATATTGTAAAAGCTGAACTATTTTTTAACTTTAGCTGCTAGCTGTTACGGTAATATAGTAAATAAAAATATTTCTTGGTTCAATTTAATATAACCTTGTTGAAGATATTGGAAAAATTCTTACCGGAGCTCCAATACAATGAGCGAAGACCATTTAAGACTATCTGCTTGTAAAGACTATCATTACTGAATATATACATCATGTATTCTGTTAAGGAAAAAAATCCAAGAGTTACTTATTCAAAAAAATGTAGTAAGTTAAGACATATCATCGAATTTTAATTATTTTGTAATGAGTTAATATTCTCTTTGACCATTTTAAGACTTTACACCATTTAAAGACTTTTATGCATGTATAATTATACATTTTTATGTTATTTTTTTTATTTTGCTCAAAACTATGTAATTTGGATGAGATTAAATACCAAAAAACCCTTTTCTCAATGTACTTGTGCTAATTTTAATTTTAAAAGCATACTGAAATTATACAGTTAAAAAAATTTGATAATAAATATTAATTATCAGATCTATGTTATTTTGATCTATAAATTTTACCTATTGTATAGGTCAGAATAACATTAAACTCTCATTAAAATTTATTATTTTTATTCATAAAAATATAGCCATTTGTCATATTCATTATAGTTAATTTCTAAAAGGGACCATAATTGTTTACATAATTACTAACTATATTTTACTGTAGAATTAGTGCAACAATATAAATTATTACATTTCTCATTATTTCTAGAGGCCATAATAAAATTATTATTATGTTGCCATATTTTCTCTGATTACTTTTTATGTAAGTAATCAATCCTCTATTCTATTTTATACACTTGTAAAATTTAATAAACGTTTTTATTACAAATTAATGTTATTATTGACCTACTTTTGATTTAGATATAATTGAAAGCTACTCTAATACAAATATCAGGTCAGATTTAACTGTAAACAATGTTCTGTTACTTTTATAGATAGTCAAAAATATAAAATTTAGGATCTAGATTTACCTATTCATGAATTGCTTCTCTGAAAAAGCCTCATGGTATAGAGTAGAAGTTACTACAAATGTTCTATAGGTACTATTTTAAAATGTTGATTACTTTAATCTTATTGTTATTAAAACTTTCAATATCTGATTTTATGGTTAATCAACTAGGTGTTTGACCACAGCTCAACTGAAGATTGAAAATACACTAAGCCTGAATTCAACTGGCTCTTAAGTGTGGCTGAACTCTGGTCATAGTACAGAGATCACATGATAAAAGCTATAAATACTGCCATGGATTAAAATGATAACTGGGTTTTTAAATTTTATTTAAAATAAGGATAAGGAAAGAAAAACAATGCATGATAGGATTCCAAATTGGCTATATTTAATAAATTATATGAGGCAGTTTACAAATAATAATTGTGTTTATTAATAATTCTTTTCCCATTCCTCTCGCTCCAACCTCTCTTTCTTCACTTGTTCTACAATGGGGGACAAATAAAGTTTGTCTTCCTCATACTTAGTCCATTCTTCTTTGGGAAGGATAGTTTTTTGGAGGGAGAGCTGAAGAGCACGGACCATGCGGAAATTGCGTTCATCAACAACATTTTGTGGTAGGCGACGGAGAGCTTCAGTTACATCTTCATTTTCGTAAAGGCAGTCATCACGGAGGAGTCCTGTAAAACAGTTATTACCTATTAAAATACATAGTTGTATTAAAAGACATAAAAAGTGTTGACTTAGATTATTTGTTAATAGAATTTGATATTTAATCTTGGTCAATTCTTTTTAAGACTGAAAAAGGAAATAAAAAAGTATTTCCTTTTATGTGGTGGACTGAAAGTCCTGCCTTAACATATAGGAATGAGAACTATGTACTGACAATTTCATACTTCATTTTGCCAATTATGAAAATTACATACCATATTTGTTAAATCCTGACATATTATAAGCCCATTTCTTCATGCTACCTGCAAATAAATACAAGATTACATAATGGGAATCGCACTCGGTTGTTTCTTCAGGTCATAATTATTTACGTAAAATCAAATACTTACTAAGACGAACGAGAGATGTTCTGAAAGCCATTTTAGCCACAGAATTTTATTAATCTATGACAAATAACACAGTTTCCCGTTTCTTTTCAGTAGCAGTTCTACAAATAATAACCAAATAAAATCTTCGGCCTTCACCAAATCCTGTTTCGTGCAATACCGACCTAGCTCTCTGTCTGCATGAAATGAAATGTCAATGTCAACTGTCAAAGATGTCAATTTTTTTCTTTTTTGTTTTTCGACCATGGCACGTTTGTGTATTATGATTCTCATGTTTTTATTTCACTTAATGTCAATGTTTTTGTGCAGTTCTTCTTTAATTTTGGTATCGCAATTTATGCATTTAATAGCGTCAAGTGTTTTGATATTTTTAGGTTTCTGTAATTAAAGTCTAGTCTTGGTCAAGTCCAATCAATGCCAGTTAAATTCAGTCGTGCTTTAGTAAAGTAGTGGTGACTTAACTATAAGCTTCGATGGAGTTTTGAAGTAACACGAAAAGTCATGTATCACCACATTATATCACTTTCCCATACTCGGTACTTTATGACTACACCACTATTTTTATTTATAAACACTCGAAAAACAATAGTTTTGGAAAAAATACAGTGGGGAGACACAATTTATTCTGCGTTTCCGCCAAAACTTCATTTTGTGCAGTTAATAACGATAGATAAAGATAATGTCCCCTTTCATGTGGACATGCTATCACAGCTTCTAAATATTTAGTGATCTAATAACGTTTTGCAAAGGGCACTGGTTGTCAAGGTTTGTCATGTCATGATGTCAGCTGTCATGCTGTCAATAACATCTTCTATCTGTCATCCATCTGTCACATTCTCTTTCGTTTTCGCAGTCATATTTAATCAAATTGATACATTTTTAGACTTTTTGGTTTATTTTGTTCAGCGATCATAGAATTCAAAATGGAAATTCGCTAAAAGATTGCCTAGAAACAAAAACATACAAAACCATTTGTACTTTATCGTTATAGATAACGAAGTAGGGTACTGATAAGGTTGCGCTGCGCGTGGCTGCTTCGTGTTTCTTATCAGGTGTTTGTTTTCTCGTTCCCGACTGTCATCGTGCCCTCGCTCGACCTCCTGGTCTTATCTACTAGCACCAATATAATGCGGCGGTGTAAGGTAATTCGTTTAATTCGTTTGCTCCCGTATCGCGATCACATCGTCTTCACTCTGACTTGATTTTTGTTTTATTTGCGTTTGCAATTAAATACTACCATAAGTGTCGTCTTATACAAATTTAAGTTTAATTAGTGTTAACTAATTAGTGATTTTTTCATTCATTCTGCATCCAAGAGGAGGAATGCCAAGTGACTGTCGAGACTGTTTGGGGATTCGTTATCGAATTAATACCCTGCATCAGACCTGGAAGTGGCTGCATCAGACCATCGCCCTCCACGAATACTTAATCTCCCTCTCCGCGGGCGACACAGACGCTTGTTACGCTACACTCTAAACGTAAGGACAATTGAACTGATTAGTGTAGCTAGCCATAAAGACTTACAAAATTAGTGCTTAATTTACGCTTAGAGAAGTTCTCAAACTTCATACAAAAAAGTGTCCGTTTTTTGTTGTATAAACTCTTACAAAAACCTCAAAGATGGCTCAGGCTTTCATGAAAAAGATGGCCACTACAAGCGCTTGTGTTATAGTTGGCCTAACAAGAAGAACCAGTGCACGCAGCCTGGCAAGTAGCACAAAGACTGTGCCAGTGAAGAAGGAGCGTGAGCTACCGCAGGAGGGGGAGGTCACTAAGTCAGTCTTCATGTCACAATCTACTGACATTTACACCAACTTGGCTTTGGAGGACTGGATGTACCGTAACATGGATTTCTCGAACCACCATGTTATGATGGTGTGGCGCAATGAGCCTTGTGTTGTTATTGGTCGTCACCAGAACCCATGGCTCGAAGCCAATGTCCCACTGCTGAATGAGAAGGAGATTGCTCTGGCCCGCCGTAACAGTGGTGGTGGTACTGTATACCATGATCGTGGCAATCTGAATGTTTCATTCTTTACTCCTCGTGAGAGATATGACAGGAAGTACAACTTGGAAGTGATCAAGAGAGCACTCTTTAGAGAGTTTGGAATCAAGTCTATCATCAATGAGCGTCAGGATTTAATTGTACGAGATAAATATAAAGTATCCTTTTTAAAACTGGACATCAAACATTGATTAGTAGCTTTATAATTTGATTGTGTTTCTTAAGCAGATGAAACTTATTAGTATTCAATAGCCAGGTGGTTACCAGGCTTATCACATTGGAATGGAAACCTTTATTAGATTAGTGATTTTATAAATTTCTATTAAGAGAACAGTAAAAATGGTAATAAGATTACTCTCAACTGGACTGGCTTACTCATAAAAACAGACAGACCAGTCATAGAGTTCATAATGTGCATATCAACTGATAGGAAAAACAAGAAACAACAAAACAAAATCAAGTTTCAATATGGAATAGTTAAAAATATTGTTTATGTTAAACTTTCTTGAGACAATACAATTTTATGTAATTGCGTAGCAATTGTGCTCACCATAAAATTTACAAGTAGTTTGATCTTATATTAGAAGTAACCTTTTTTATAGGCATTTTGATTTTATTTTGACAAAATCATAATAGGATGAAACTGTTCTCTTTGATAATTTTAGGCCCACCAACAAACTAACATTTGCAAACTGATTTATGCACTTTTTTAGCATTTTAGCTATTACTATACCTATACATGTAAGCCACAATATTTTCTTTAGCATCTCCATTCAGGTATCTGGTACAGCCGCCAAGCTAGGAAGGCTAACAGGCTATCATCATTGTACACTTCTAGTCAACGCCAATAAGGCAGATCTCAGCAAAGCTCTTGCAAAACGTGAGGTGAGTACACACACACAGTTTATTGTTACCACCCTCTAATTTATAAACTAAGGTTTATTTCCAGACAATACACTTGTTACCAATGAGCAACTTTTAATGATTTGAGTGATTATGATAAAATTTTATTGAATGAGTTTGCTTATTTCCGTGGTCCACTTAACAGTCGTTTCAGTTACAACAGTGATGAAACAACTGTCAAGTGGAATTAAACTATATACCTTAACAATCAAGATGAGCTAACAAAGTAACACTGAATCAATCAATTATTTAATTAAGCAACACTTGTGTCTTGTCTGATTAGATACTGAACACATCTGTCTCTGTGCCAGTTGTTTGTCCCTAGCATGTAGTGAGTGACCAAAGTTGGGGCTGTAGTTTTATATCTAAAGTCAAGCTTGAAATTACAAATAAAAAATATTCTTACATTAGTACTATGTACATTTCACTCTCTTGTCTGTTGAACAGAGTGATACAATGTCTTAATAATAATTTAATATTTCACATTTGCCTAATGTTAACAATTTATGCACTCTATGATAGAGCATGCTTGCCTAGAATAAACCAATTTTCAATTCGTATGATAAAAACAGAATCAAACAGTTGTCAAGTTCTTAGGTGTGATATGGCCCCTGTGTAGTGAGCGTGTTATTTTTTTTTACTTTTGAATTATACCTACACTCACTGTTCCTTTCCTCAATCTTATTTATTATTTTTAGCGTTTTCCAACTTAAGTAAATATGTGGCTGTTTGATAGGCGCACATAATATTTATTATAATAGCTAATTATACCACTTTATCTCCACTGTAGACACATGTATCACTGAACTCTAAACGACCTTTCGATAAGGTCTAGATTACACTGTGTTTTTCATACTACGTGGATGGATATTTCCACGCATTACGAGTAAAATTGAATCTTTTAGACCTCTATTTCGAACTCCATGTTGAACTGACCTCGTTATTTGGGAATGATTATGCTACAAATCGTATATTAATAGTGTTATTGTTTACTACATTATTCGTGGCGTGATATGGCACGGCGCATCGCCACGTGATCGTGTCCTTATTTAAATTTACAAAAGTCTGTTGGCTATGTTACTGGTTTTATTTTTACGTAGAGACAAATCAATAGCACGACATTATATTTTTGCATAGGGGTAATAGGAAGGTCAAAAAGTGGCTTATAGCGTATCATACATATATCATATGTTAGTAAGTCCGTAAAATCTAGACTGTTCCGAATTTCCGATCGACCGAGTGAGTTCTAGTATTCTCGTATATTCAGTCTAATTTTTCCATACGAAACTAACACTAGGACACCTATTGGGACACCCCCTTATCGCACTGTTTTAAGTATAGTTAAAGCATTTAAGCAAACATCTGTCAGCTTTACTTGCATTGTTCAAAATTGAAATAGAGGCCCAATAGATTCACTATACATTATTCAACGGCGTCAAAAGGTCGCTCATGTTGATACATTTCATTGTTTTTGCGTGAGTCATTGTTTACTCGATGGAAACAATCAAAATTGAAATTTAGATTTGATGCAAGAGTTCAATGCAAGTTTCCGTGGCATCATACACTGCCACCAATTTATTTAGAGCAGTGGCTAAATGTAGGAACTAAAAATGATACACGGATTCCTGTAAATTTTGTACTAAAAATTCGATAGAGGCTCCCATGCTGGACGTACTTATATATTTTTATTATAATGTAGTCGCATGTATATCGGCCTCTTCCTGTAACTTTAACCCGTTTTCTACTAACCCAATTCTCTACACCTGTCTTGCTTGTCGGCTTCCTTATTCCTTACTTTTGTTTCTGTCGTTTGTCTTTTGTTTTACCTAACCCTGACCTGTTTTGCTTCCTTCCTCTGTCCTCGTATGATAAGGCGTCATAATTCTATTTAGCATGGCATACAGACGCATGCGACCGCGTCAACACGGTCCGCTGTGGCTAACCTGACGGAGCTGGACAACCGTGTCACCGTGGACAACCTGCAGACCGCTGTGGGATACGAGTTCCTGCGCACGCCGGCCCTGCACTTGGCTGACGGAGGCCAGAGTCTTATCTCGAAGCAGAGGGGCTTCCAGTACGTCAATCCCACCGATGACTGGTTCCCAGGTAAGAAACTTATTCCACAAGCTTCTGATCTCCAAACACATCTTAATTTGAAACCACTCTAGTCTCTGCTCTGCTGATTGTTAATCAGGGTTTTTGGTTTCCTTTTTATCATATTTTATATACTATCATCATACTAAATATTTTAGTCAGGTCCATTCAGTTGTTTTTACGTAACTTAGTAACAAGTACGCAATTCTTAAGCCTTAAATTAAATATTTTCTGGTATGTATTTATCGTGCTTGAAATGTTTATGAATGAAAGGTCATTTACAAACAAAAACGTTGCGTTTTTAAGTGTTGCAAGTTTGCGTCCGAATGTCTCCTTTATACAAATAATAAGTACTGGGATACAATTAAATTAATACAAAGAACGCAGAACATAAAAGCGCTACTGCATCCTGTTTGTGATGATAAGTAAAACCTAACTAATCCTTAATATCTTTCTGTCTTTGTCATCAGGTTTGGCCGACTTGAAGAACGAGCTCCAAAGCTGGGACTGGTGTTACGGTCGCACTCCTATGTTTACCGTCAGCCGCACCTTCCCAGTCCCCACAGAGCTTCTGGCACCTTCTAAAGTGTACTCCGCTACTCAAGAGCTGGTAATCAATATGACCGTGGAGAATGGTCTCATCAATGACGTCACTCTCAACATCCCCCCGGGATTGGTTGAATCGGGCTTCCACGGTGAAGCTTCCGTCATCACCCATCTCAAAGGGAAAAGGTTCACTTCAGAAGCGCTCAACGCCCTCCAAGACGCAATGTTAACACGTCGCGCCGGTGATGCCAGAAAACTCGACGAAAAGGAACAATTCGTGGCTAAATGCTTTGACCAAGTCGTAAACACCAATTAATATGTATATATGAAGCTATAGAATACGAAATTTTGCGATAATAATGTACAAAATTGTAAAGAATTTTAATTATAGATATATTTTATCGATCGTCTCGTAGATAGGCATTATCGTGTTGTAAATAATAGTGTTTGTAATTATGTTTTTTTTTGGTGCTTTTATACTTGTTTTTCGATCTTTAGCTTCATGCTTACTTACTGATCTTCTTAATGGTTTCTTCGGGTATATCTTGTGTTAACTTCTATTCTGCTTTTATTCTCATCATTTGTTTTAGTTTAGTATTATTTGTTAGTATCGCAATACGTGTCGTAATATTGTTACTCATACTAATTCGATATTACTAATCTCGAATGGTGTGTGGTGTAACATTATGCTATGTGTACGATATTGTCAAGCGAATCGCACCTCTGTGCCTTACGCCACAAGAATGCATCATATCATTTGTTTTAATTAATTAAATTATAATTTTGTAACAGATTTTAGTTTACCCCACGTAATATTACTTATCGAACATTGTGTAGCTTATATTTGCCTATGTTAACATATTATGATTAAAAGTAGATAGATACCAGGTTTTTACCAGAGACCATTTCATCCGCACGCTGTTATTAACATCTCTCCTGAACGGGGACTTTTTTGTATGAAATGGATATTTTAATTAGTTTTATGTTTAGAATATACTTTATAGGATAGGCTTTTTTGTGATAAATACAAAAAAAACATCACGTTAAAAACTGCAGCGTAAGAAACAATTATATAAATGTATTGTTTATGATGAACTGATATACACGTAATGATTAATAAATATGCTATATTTTATACATTGTCTTTTCTTTATTAATATATACAACGTGGGTAATATATCAGTAAAGTTATTATTTTAATCAGAGATTAAGATAGCTATTCTCGAAAGTATTTGTATTCAAAAACATACATCTGACAGACATGTGCAATCATTCACTTTGGTGGGTTGATGATAAAGATTTTATTTAACAAGCAGACTGTTTCAAGGTGAAGGCTCCAGCTGTTATTAATCACAGATCATCACTAATTGCTGCGGATCTATTAATAATGCAGATATGGATGGAGATACGCTCAAACGAGTCTTAACGGGTAAAAGATAGTAGGCGCGAGATCGATGGTAACATCTACAGGGCTACGCGAAAAGGTAAAATAAGTTCATAAGGTACTCTGCATCATTATGAACAATTTTGGGACTAACTTTGAACTGGTTAGAAAAAAAATCTGTTGATTTTTGTAGAAGGAGTTCGTCTTATTTATTTATTTTATTCGGAAAACGTGTTCTATAAAACTATTATAATTATTGCTAACACTGAGTTTTCGCAAACTCTTGGTAAGCTTACCGTTGCCTATGTCGCCTGCAACATTAGGGATGTTCCAGCTGTTCTATATAAATATGAACCTAATTCAAGACTCAATAAATTGTTTGGAACAGCTGATTTCTTTCGTTGATTTATTTTGACTCATCATAAAGGGTTAAAAATTGTACATTAATTTGCTCCTATCGTCGTTGTAGGATCGTTCTGCGTAACCCTGTTTGTATGTCCTCGGTAAACTGGCTTGGAGCTTTGAGCCTGGGGTGCTCCGCTCGTTGCGCGGAGGCGAGTGGTGGCGGCGCGATCACAGCCAGTCCGCTACGGAGCATTGAAGCGCGCGCGCACTCCGCCATATTGCTTCACGTCACCATGACAACCGCGTAAACAAATGATAACAACTTGACTGAAAAGTTCGTGGTTCGCCTGAAATATTGGTTGTGAAGTGTATTGAAGAAACTCTAACTAGTTTCTGTTAAGCTTTATTTGTAAAGTAAGTATTTTATCAGTTGTTTATGTAGATATGTACTGCGTGTTTACTCAATATGATATAATTATCTTGAAATTTATCTTTTTATCTACATATTAATCACTAGAATGTCGCGTGCCAGTAAAAAAAAATTAGGAAACGTCTCGGCTAATTAAAAAAAATGACAGGTCAGAAATTTTATTTTTTAATACCTCGTACGTCGTTTTTAGTCTTGGACCCTTCATCTGAGTTTTTAGTCCTACGTGTGTTGAGTCCATCCTGTATACTTACATTTGAGGTAAGTATTTGTATACATACATTTGAGGTAGGTAAGTATTTGTATACGTACATGTATAGGTAACTGTGTAAGGTAAGTGTTTAATTTTCAAATCGCATGATTGACTTCTATTTGTCGGTTCGATTCGATTTTATTTGTCGATTCGATTTGCTTAAAGTTATAATTATTTGTAACTGTTCGTTATTTTTTATATCATATACCATACACCTACGATTTGGTTGACACCATAAAAAAACTGAATAGCTGAGTGAGTAGTAGAGTATGAATTGAATTGTATACCAAAACCTATGAAGTAACTTATGCTGCAATTTACTTACCGAGATCGATGAAATTATAGGAAATACCATGAAAATGACTAAATCATCTATAAATATTAAAACCGTTCTTATAATTGCATTTCTTCAATATCTGCAAAGTCTACATAAATTGAATGATTCTTAATTCTCAACACCCGTGACTTATATTTCCGTCTAGAAATCAGGTGTATCCGCTCTATTCCGGTAAAGTGATATCACGCAGGTCATAGAAACTATAATAACACTTGAGAATAAGGTAAACCGATTGAAACCTACTTTATTGTATTACATATATCTGTATTTATTTATTGACGCATGTTTCATACTTGCATCGAACAAAAGACTTCAACGCGCGTTCTTTTCACCGCGCTACTCGAAGGCTAATGAATTATCTTATACCAAGAATCCATTTAGATGATATCCCGTGAAAGGGATTTTTAATTTTTGTCCGGAAATCTCCAAGCTTAACGTTCTCTTTGAGCAGAGGTGTACATCGTCCCAGAATATACAGAAGTGTTGACAAAATATAGATATAAAATATATGAGAAATGGAAAACTGACTATATCAACATATGTTCACAAAAAGGTATCTGGTACAGAACTTTGCAAGCTGAACCTCCTCGAATACCTTGGTGCACAAACAGCAACCTGCAAAGAGGCTTTATAGTCTTGGCACATAGACTTCGGTCTGGCCACATGCCACTTAATAGGTTTGAATTTCTAATGGGCAGAGTTGAATCCCCCGCCTGCTCGCTTTGCGGGAGCCCTGAAGACGTTTTTCACCTCCTGGTGGAATGTGGCCGGACCAAGACTGTGAGGAGAAATATGTCGCTAAAATATGGTGTTAACCCCCGAGATGTTGGCATGTTTCAAGGTATCCTGGCCGCACCCACGTGTGATGCGGCGAGGGCCTTATATGCCGGCATCTCGGAAGTACTAGCCAATCGCAGTACAGATGACATATTATAAATTTGTAAATATAATTTGTTTTGTAATACGGGGCTGGCATAATCGCATTGCGATAAAAGCCCCCAATAAAAATAAGAATTAAAAAAAAAAAAAAAAAACGTTCTCTTTGAATTTTTTTTCGACTAAATTTTAGAAATGTTGGCGTTAGAATAAATACCCTTTACAATTTATTTTTAAAAGTTATTTTTGTGATTGCCCTTATTATTTAGTTTAGCTACTTGCATAATGTACGAGTACACTCTCGTAGATGTAGAGTTTGAAATCGAGGTTCAGTCTTCTGCCTTTTCTCTTCGACCATTTGAGCTCTTTACGAGTAACGGAAGCATTAGGATGCATTTCCAAATATATTTTTTTATTGATCACCTGTGCCATAAAATAAACTGTATTTTTTTGAGACTAACGGCCACGATTTAGATTTGTTGTGTCCTCCGTTGTATCCACATTTACAATTAACGCAAATGGTAACATTTTTATACCCTAAACATTGTCATACTAAGGTTGCTTGGAAGAGATCACTCTTAGCGATAAAGCCGCCAATTGTTCCATCAGTGTTAAGTTTATATTGTTATAATTGGTATAAACAATAAAGGGCTAAAGAGCATATGTTTATATTATTACTAAAAATATGCACTTACGAGTGTTACTTATAGGTTATCGTTCTATGTTTTCCGTAAAAAACATACTTTACAAGTTTATGATTTCAGTTTTGACCGTTAGTTACACTCGTTAATTAGCGAAATTGTTATTACATAACATTTGTGTACGCTGCCGTGGAATGGACTTTATCTCCCTGAGATTAAAAGATACATAATGTAGTGGGTATGAGTAACGTAATAATGTTAGAGCATTAGAAAACACGATCGAGGGAGATTATACCTATCAACTTATCATTAATTTGCTTGTTTGTAATGTAGGAAGAGTACATCTCTAGTGTCGACTTCATTGCACAATGATTCTCGGAACTCTACACGGAGTTACGCAAGACACTGGACTCTACCTGACCCGAATCTTACTAAGATAGCGCCTAGACTCGAAGCCTTCTTCACTTTCAGACATTATTAGAATAAATGTTACTTTCACTTATAGTGCTTTACCTACATCTATTTATACTTATGTAAAGCCCGTTTGTTTACCTATTAAATTCGACTGCTTTTATTGAGTGATAAAGTAATACAAGTCATAAACGAATTATTTCTTTTGGTTGTAGCAGTCTTAAGTAACACGTGGACAGCTTATTTCAATTGTATACAGTTTTAGGGTTTCTATTAGCGTTATCGCTGAACGAATGTTACTTTATACTAGGTCCTCTGGTAACGACTGCAAACGTTTAGACAGATCTCTATATAACACCAGAATACATTTTACTTTTATGATGTTTTGTGCGACAAATGTAAAGAAAAAAGGCATAAACAAAGCTTGGCACTAAACACAAAAGCTCTAGGATATTCATAAAATGCTAAAGGTTGTAGTTCAGAGTTCAATGTCGTTCGCCTTTCATGAATTATTATCATTGTTTGAATGGCATGCTAATTTAACTGCTGCGTAAATATTTCGATAGATACATTATATAGGAAACTTTTAAGAGAAAATATTTTCAATTTGGAGAACTTTGGAGAAACATAAACTTATACGTTGCTACTATTAATTTTTTCAGAAAACATATCAACTTGTCAGACTACACGGCGTAAAATGGAGAAGGACAAAATTGTGTTTAAGGTAAGTAAATTTATTATTACTTTAAAATTTACGTTCAATCATACAAATTGTGAATAGTGTTCTCAAAAACACATGGGCAGTGCCCCGAGTACTGTATGTGTCCATAGGCGGCACTTACTGTCAGGTGGTTCATCGTTTTTAACGTCTTTTTCATACACTGAGTTATATGAAAACGACATGCCAAGCCGAAAAATAATTATCATACTCAATTTTTTAATATGAACAAAATTACGAACAAAAAAATTCAGCTGAAAAAAAAACAGACTTTTGGATAAAGGTCACTGAAAACCCTTACATAAAATTTATTAGTACACTATATTAGTTTAAATTTCATAAAACACTTTTATTAACAGACCTCTTACACAGCGAGAAAAGGTTTCCTTACATTTAGAACTTTCAACAACTTTCACATTCATAGATATTAGCTTACATGTTTATTTCCATTACTTATTCTATAATATAATCTAGCAAGGTCGCTTGTATCAATCATAGAGACCCGCTCGTTCCAACCTGCAGCTCATAATGTCTTAACAAAGTCTGTTAGTCAAGTGATTCTGGTGTTTTGGTTAACCCCTTGAATTTATGACCGTTATAAATCTTCGAGATAGACAGTTATGTCTAGCGTTTTGTCTAAACAAAGCACCAGTTTAAATGTAAATATACATATAACTCATACTAAAGGCAATTTCATGCGGTTACACACATTGTATGCACATTGAGTGCGCTATGTTTCTGAAGATAACAGACAAAAAATAAAACTGCAAAAATTTTGGAAGTGTGTACAAAAGTATCCTTTCTATTAATGATGGTAAGAGATAACGCCTGTCCATGACCATTGCAGCGATACACAGAACTTTGAGTACCTAATAAAACAAAGTCCAGGGCATCGCTGCTTTGGTGCTCATTACATGCGAGTCCATCTCTTACCATATTCTTTTTTTTAATGTTTGATAATGTAGGTGTTTAACCACAGCTCACTAAGTGTCAGTGTGATCGAAGATGATAAAACACACCTAGCATGGAATGGAATTGGCTCTCAAGTAGCTCTTCTATCTGAGAAAACTTTTGATTGGGCTTCTATTCTCATTTATTTAAACTGACCGTGTATCTAGTTGGAAGTTTAACTATTATAATTTAAAAAAAAACAAAGTAACAACATGGGGTTTCGGGAAAACTTAGATGCGGCTTTGTTTTACATCGAACTGGTCTTGCGTTTAGCCACAATTTCAACTGATGGAAAGCGACGATGTGGCCGAAGATGAAGCACGCTTGCCTAGGAAATACCTATTCACGTATTCCTTCAACAACCCCGGATTATACTTAGTTGGAAAAACAGACACTGGCAACGAGTTCCACATAAATCAGCAGTTCTTACAAGGAATGTGGTCTGGAAACTTTTTGTACGTTTAAAGGGAATAGCGCCTCTTTTAAAATAGCGACTAAAATTTAAGAATGCTGTTAATACCTAATGTTCCGTTGATTTTAGGTCACTTGCTATATTCATATTACCTACATATATACCTACTTCTTACATCCGGGACTACTCTTAGCGACTCAGACAACAATACCTACCTAAACATTAAAGTAAGTAACTATCACAAATACAATTTGTCAGTTGCACTTGAACTTTAAATGATTTAAATATATAGATGACTCAGATAAAACTGATTAGTTACTCAGGTGTTGGTGTAACATTTTATGTTTATTTTATTTTTTACACAGCGCCATCTGACCCCAAAATAAGCAAAGCTTGTATTATGGAAGTCATATAGAATACTAAAATACTTTTTTTTTGTTGTTAATACGAATACATACTGATAACTGTTTATGTCATCATATGTTTGTCCTGAGTGGTAATTGAACCCACACCCCTACAGCTCTTAAAGCAGGTATACTACCAATGACCCACAAATATTTCTTTTTTATTTATTAAATAAATATCATAGGACATTACACACAGCGCCATCTGACCCCAAACTAAGCAAAGCTTGTACTATGGAAGTCAGATAACTGATAGATTACTTATTTTTTTTGTAAATATGTATTTACAGTACCTACACCCAGACACAGAACAAACATTTGTTTATATCGCAAAATGCATCTTCTGTGTGGGAATTGAACCCACGCCCTTCGGCTCTTAGAGCAGACATACCAATGAACCAACAGGGCTGTATTAGCTCGAAATAACGTGCAATGTAATTTGTAATAATAATGTTTTTGAGATTATGTTAGTTCTTTGCGTCAGCACATACATAAGTACTCCTGTTAATTCTAGAACTCCGTCCGATTATTTTAAAAAGCTGTTGCAATAAATTCATGTATGGCGCGTACAATGTAAAGGACATTTTCATTAGCACTACGAAAATTTCTTAGATGCGTATCTTATGACATTTCACACGTCGTCGAGATTTTTAGAACTTAACCAGTATTCTACCTGATTGAGGAGCCAAGTATGGATTCTGAATACTTTCTCAAATATTTCTTACTTCTCATATTGGAACGTATAGAAATATTTTAATTTTCAAAAGACACTATGGAAACTGACGTGGTTTTAACACATTTGATTTTTTTCCTATGCGGGATTACTCACGTTTAACCTTGTCTTCATGGAGCTATATAATATTACGGAATAATGTTCACATCTATACTTAACTAGCTGCGCTCCGCGGTATTACCCACTACATCTGTTCGGGATAAAAGTAGCCTATGTGTTAATCCAGGGTCTCAGTTACCTCCATACCACATTTCATCCAAATCCGTTCAGTAGTTTTTTGCGTGAAAGAGTAACAAACATTTAAACATACAAACTTTCATATTTGTAATATTAGTAGAAAAATATTAATTTGAGCCTGGCACGGAGCTGGTGAGTGGCAATGCACTGCGTTCCTTTATAATGCACACACTAGTTACGGCGCAGCGGGAAGAGAAAAAGGGAAATAGCGGGAACAGCGGGATTGAGGAAGGGAAGGAAGGTATTAGCGCGTATAAAATGTCGGTTAAATCAAATAGGTATGTACAGGTGCGATGCGAGAGAATTACAGCGAAGGAATCAAAGAATAATATTACGAAGGAATGCTCCCGCCGCAGGCGAGCGCCTGCGGCGGTTAACGTCGCTGAGTGCTGCCCATTGGCCACTTGCACGAGAAACGTCAATGGCCAGCTTAGGCAGTGTCTCACTCCGATGCATCATACCTCTTGCTTGTGCAACAGAGACGGATATAAACGGCGTAAACAATAACATTCAAATGTATAAATAAATTCAAATGAATTCCTGCATCAATAGCGATATCGGTTCATGTCTCATAATAGGGCATGTCGTGAGGCTGTAGCATTCTTGTCATACCCACTCATTACACGAGTGCGACCACGAGCCGCATTGTCCTGACGTCCTGCAACCCACTTCGTGGGAGCCTTCATGCGTATTTACCCTAATGTGATCAACCTTAGTGGTCATTTGGGTGTCGAATTCCGCATACGCCGGTAATTGACTTGTTTACCTACAATTAATTATTATTTAACATTGCAGCATGAGGGCAAAGACCGCTTTTTGCGGAAGCAAGTGCAATAAGTGACATTTAGTTTCAAAAAATTTAAATTATCAAAAAAACTTGTCACCCAAATAAATACAAAGTAATAGATATTCAACCTCGAGTTCGATTCTATAATCTGACCGAATCTGAAGAAATTAGAAAGTATGATAAGTATGAAGCTGATTACGATTTCTGTTTCCTTTTTACCTCGTAGTTGTATGTTTATTAATTAATAAATGGTTACCTATTAACTGCAAAGATTATAGCAGAAAATACAGAGGTGAGAAAACGGCTATAATGTATGTAGACTATGTTGGCCGCTGCATATACAATTTTTTTTTCTGTTCGCTGAAGGGCTTGGTGTCAAACCCTAAAAATGAGCTTGAGCAGCTAGTAAAAGGAAACTATAGCGTGATGGTAGAATACTTTCTAGTACTCGACAGGCTAGCGACCACCCTAAATTTGAAAATCTGTCGCAATGCCCCTAACAATACTATAATGACCAGTTCCATTCCAGGCTGGGTGTGTTATACCATTACATCGTCACTTAACATCGGGTGAGCTGTGGTTAAACACCTAGCCTGCCAACCATTAAAAACAATCGATTGTTATTGGTGTTTTCGCTACAATTTTGTATTACTTTTGTCACCCTAAAAGTAAACTTCATATAAGCTGAGTGGCCACCCCTCGCGTCACAGTTAATATTCCTCCCAAAGGCCTCTAACAAGACATGTAAGGTATTTGACTCCCTCAGATATAAATGTATGTATGTATTATGATATTCACGTTTTATATGACAGAGATGATCGCATCAATTCGCAAGAGCGTGTGATCAAAACGGGTTCGATCTCAATGCTGCGACGCGGGTCAAGGCTTCAATAACTTCGGTTTCGATTTCTTTACTACAGATAATTTTGGCAAGAAGACAACTTTGTAGCAATGCGTTGAAGAGTGCTTAAATCGTACGTCACAGAACATGATGATTCAAAAAATGAGATTGTATTTGAAGAGTGCATAATAACAATACTAAAACGCACCTTATGGGCAACAACAAGCCGTTTATGATGCTGTCCTTTTTATACTTTACTAGCGACCCGCCCCGGCTTCGCGTGGGTGCAATGTAAATACTAATTTGGTACATATGCATGCTTTATACATCATAGCTTCTTCTTGAATCACTCTGTCTATTCATGGAAACCGCATTAAAATTCGTTGCGTGAAGATCTAAGCGTACAGACGGCGGGAAGCGACTTTGTTTTATACTATAGTAGCGGACGCTTCGCGGTTTTACCCGCGTAGTTCCGGTTCCCGTAAGAATACAGGGGTAAAAAGTAGGCTATGGACATGGTGTAGCTTCCCAATGGTGAAAGATTTTTTGAAATCGGTCCTGTACTTTCAGAGCCTATTCAATACAAACAAACAATCAAATCTTTCCTCTTTATAATAGTATAGATAGGCTAGGGCAGGCTGCTTATTTATAAAAACTGGCATAGAGAAGTGGGGATATTTCAAACCCTTACGGTACACTATAATAAGGGCTATCTACCGCACTCAAATTGAAAGCGTCATTCCTTAGTTATGTTATAGTATTCCAATTTCCATGAGTCAATTTACATTTCTGGCTGGCTATTCCTAGTTGCCTGGAAGTGATCGCTTGTAGCTATAAGGCCGCCACTTGTGGGTTCTTAAGTTGATTGTTTGGGTTATTTTTTTTATTTTTCTGCTTTGCAGAGTTTTCGTGTACACAGCAAAGAGTTTCTATCTATCTAACATTCCTGGCTTGTGTTTCATATCATCTTTGCTTACATCGTGTTGAATGAACATCATTGGAGCTATTGATCTACTATTATATTGTGTTGGCTAACGTATCAACTATAAAAAGTATCTAAGTAATCACGATTCTATTATCGACTAATAAATTAATTATGTCATCGGAAAAAAATACGGAAATTCAATAGTTACCCCGCATGCTGAGGCATAGGTACTGACTACTAATAAGTATGTGTGTTTTTTTTAGACGTATGATTTGAATTTGATGTAGGTGTGTCTGCATGTAGTGATGGTACAGTAGATGTTATGTAGGCGGGTTACATCGTCGGACAACTGTAGACAAAAATTGCGTATCGACAAACAAGCTGTGAACCATCATGTTATATCGTGCCCTCTGCCCTCGTTCTGACACTTGGAAGACGCTGTAATTAATTACTGCAAGGTTACTCGTTCGAACGTCACTTTCAAAAACTGTTTAAATTAATTTTTAATCACTGAGAACAAAATATACTGGTGAATAAGCTGTATAGGGTTATTGGTTACCAATCTCTTAGTTCAAATTCTGTCTAGCATAACATAAAATAAAATAAATATAGTAGGACATTACACATGGCGCCATCTGACCCCAAACTAAGCAAAGCTTATACTATGGAAGTCAGATAACTGATAGAATGTTTAAATACTTTTTTTTTGTAAATACATACTTGGAATAAATACAGAACACCTAGACATAGAAAAAACATTTTGTTTTTTACCACAAAATGTTTATCCTGGGTGGGAATCAAACCCACGCCCTTCAGCTTACACAATACCAATGAACCAACAGGGCTGTGTAAACATAAAACACGTGTGTGTCCAATGATCAGTTGTTCAATATATTTCGAGGGTCGTTTAAATAATACGTAAGCACCAAGAAGCTCCCTCCCGCTTTTGGCGCTTTGCATAGCCTTTTTTCTTTGGTAATTGCCCCTATTGTGACTTGAGACAATTTGGCTATTTTGAGTATAGTTTGCAATAACAAAAAATAGAAAAATAAAACTGATTGACGATGTTAATAAATGAAGTTGTTAAGACCGAATAGCTATCATTTTAGTTAAAAAATTTGGCTAATGTAAAATTTGCTTTGCACACTAAATGTATACCTGGAACACTCAAAACTTGCTGTACTTATTTTTGACAATTTCATGGACAGAGGTCTGAATGTCGATGACGTCACAATATACAACTTAAATTTTCTATACCTTTGAAATAGTTAAAAATATCTTCTAATTATGGCTAATCATATTTATAACCCTTGCATGTTATACTGCAGGTACAGACATGGACGGGAAAGGTTGTTAGTTAGTTATCAGTGTTGGTACGAGTACCTACATTTTGTGAGAATTCTTTTAGATATTTTGTAAGAATATGTTCAAAGTGATGTTTAAAGCATTCGTGATATTGGCACCTACGGCTAAAGCTCGTTTTTAGTACCAGTATTATGTTCACCTATTAATTACTTGTCAGGTGTATTAGCCTATTGTATTCTAATTTATATAGCCTATTTCAGAACGAAGGTTAGGTTCGTCACGACTACATCTCGGTGACAAAGATAATTATACTACTGATTACCATCTGTGCCGAACATTCGATTGATTCAACTTCTGTTTATGTAGATTGGAGATTTTTTAACATTCAATGTGTTATGTACTTCCGTAATCCATGATTATATCATTACTTTGGAGTTTTAAATAGAGCCGTGACGGTAGGTGGGCAGTACGAAACCTTACAAATTTGCCTACCTGATGGGTAAAGCTGCGACCCCAAATTGTGTCACATGTGGAGTTAAAGAGGACGTGTACCACCTTCTGGTGGAATGTGTCCGCCTCCAGCGGGAGAGACGGGCGCTTGAGGTGACTTACCATTTGAACAGACTAGACGCTAGTCGATTCAACAGGCTGCTCTCCGAGCCCTGTTCTGACGCAGCTGTTCAGCTGTGTGAGTCGCCTCAAGTGACCCACCTATTATGATTAATATGTATGCGGGGGGGTGAATGTGTGTATGAGAGAGTGAGTATATGTTTGTGTGATGTGTAGAAATATTTTTTTTTATTTTAGTGTGTTTTATGTTTGTTACATGTAAGAAAATACGATGGGACTGTCATGTGGCTACCATAAAAGTCCCATAAATAAAAGAGAATAAAAAAAAAAAAGAAACCTTACAAAGAAAACATATAACGTTAATAACAACCCTAGAAAACAACTAAAAATGGATTTTATAACAGTAATATTTAGTCAACAACAAACAAAAATGTTACTTAAAATATATTTGAATGGTTGTTGGTAAATATTAATGTTTGTACACTTGATATATTTACCCAACTGCAGCGATGTCAATAAAGCAGGTTATGTGTTTGACCTCTTTGTACGTATGTCCGTCACTGTATTACGTCGTAACTACAAAGCGGCTGAATCGATTTTGATGAATGATATGTCGTTAAATTTGTCTTTATTGCGCGATTATTATTATAATTATAGAGTATACCTATTAAAATCCTAAAAATAAAAATCGCGGCTACTCGCCGCCAAAATGAAAATGTAATGTTTCGAAAAATTCTCGTTGTAGTTTTTTTGACTTTTTAGTTTCTTTGCTCATAGCACGAAAAGAAGCAGGCTAGTTCGGATTAGTAGTCACTCTTTTTGCGAGAAATTACGTACCTAAACTGAACAGCACCACAATTAGCTGCAAAGTTAAATCCTTATAGTATTTACGCCTGGCATGTCTTAAAATTAAATGAAATAGTATTCTAATTTTTATTTATTTTTTATATCTATAAGATGCTTCCTGATAAATACATCAAACATCAAGCTAACTGTCAAATCACATCAAGTCGGCGTGGAAAATGGAGCCAGTCACGTTTGTACTATTATATTTTTCAATGTCAAGTAACCGAAGTGTTACAGTCTGTTTGATTCAATTTAAATAATTTGTATAATGGAGATCCCTCTGCTATCGACAATTTGATGCTGCGTATGACCCTGACATTTGTAGATGGGTTCAGGTATTTTTGTCCTGAGAAATATTTGCCCTTTCGCCTTTTTACAATGGCTTTTGTTGTGCTGCTACCTGGTTATCAATCAATGACTTTCATTTAAGAATTTAGTTCACAATTACAATTTCGAACTACTTCGAAGGTATCTAGTGTCAAATATAGAAGGGCTAGTATAAACATTTGCGAGAAATACATTGTACGTTAACGATAATAAAATATATGAAAACAAGGACAGCAGCGCCTCGATTTTGGGATATTGGCTGTAAATAGAAACTACTCTTTCGAAAACATTTTTGTATTCTTTACGAAGGTACTAACGTATTTCAAGAAATCTTCATAAGAACTCGTAATCTAGAGCTTGGATCGCTTTCCATTTGTTTCCTCGCTGATGCTGTTTACATTGATAAGTGCAGAATGCTACAATCTCCTGCGAGATCAAGCTTTTCCGCTTCTTTGTTAGGAACTAAGTATGTATGTAAATGGGTTTTGTAATAATACCATCTAACAGTAGCAAGTAACAAATAACACATTAGATTTTTGACTATAGCTCACCTGATGTTAAGTAACGGTATGGACGGTAAGGTTAAAGCACACCTAGCCTGGAATGGAACTGGCTCTCAAATGAGGCTGCCGGAACACACCGTTAGGTGCTTGGCTGCAGATCTTCAACTTGAGCGTGGTAGCTAACCAGCCGAGTACTAGGAAATACCCTACTACCATGCTATGCTTTCCTCACGACGTTTTTCCTTCACCGGCAGCTCAAGCTCATTGTTGGGGGTTGTTGCTTCTTCGGCGTGTGAACCGACTGCGCTAACCACTGAGCTATCATCGCTATAAATAACACTTTATACATAATTATGGCCTTTGATCACGTTGTTATGTACATTAAAAAATATAAGAACAATATTCATTACAATTATGTCATCACTTTTAATCCGCCAGTCACGTGTATTTTTTATCATTAACGTGACTTATGAATACTTAAATATATTTAGCAAAATATTATTCATATGTTAGGAGATAGTATAAAAGAGACGGTTGCCGCGCCGCACCGGCCTACATAAAAATACGTCTTATCAAACTTAACTAGTGTTTATAGTTTACTCTATAAATAATATAATCACAATTTTATTTTTATTCTGTAGTTTTTTGTTATTCGTTGACTTAGCACGATAGAGTCAGCTTTACGATTGCTGATTTCCAATGTTGCTCTTAACGCATGAGTGAATGAACTTGCACCCGTATCGAAAGACAATACCTACTCATTTTTACGTAGATGTTTGTAGAACTTGTTTGAAATTTCTAGAAAGTGTTGTTGTTATTGAAATTATTGATATCTGTTTTAAAATTGTTATTTCAATCTACTAGCCTTTGACCGTGGTTTTTTTCGTTCTTGCTGTTTGTTTTGCAGTCATTTTATTCTGGATGAAAGGTAGTGTTGTTTTCTATACTCCTGATAACGTGTATGCAAAATTCCATTATGAAACAAACGCTCATTCGCATTTATAGTATTGTTAGCTTATTGCCCGCGACTTCGTTTGCGCCGCGCGTACGCTCTGAAATTCCCCTTGGTAAATTATAGTACCTAAGGTTAGATCAGACGTTTTGGTGTGAAAAAGTAACAAACAGACAGAGTGACAGAGTTACAAAAGTTTTTATAATATTGTCTGGATAAAAAATCGGTAAATTAAATATGTGCAACCTGAATAAAACTTCATAAAATCTAAAGAATAATGGTATTTTCATCTAGACTGCTATGATAAATAAATTTCGCAAGAAATTACATACATGCGACCCCAAACTAAGCAAAGCTTGTACGAAGTCATATTAGATAACTGATAGAATATTTTAAAACACATTTTTTTGTAAATACATGCAATGCACCCAGACACAGAATAAACGTTTGTTCATACCGCAGAATGTTTGTCCTTCCACAAGTATATTAGATAGTTACCTATTTGTTAAAATGAGTGTAGTAAACTAGTTTCTATAAACTGGTAGACTTTCTTCAGTTCCTCACATGTGTCTGATTGACAAGACCAGTCTGATCACTTTTCCTTACTTTTAACGGAATTCTATAATGTCTCAATTACCTACTTAGACTGAGAGATGATGAATAAGTTTGTTACTGTTACAGAAAATAAATAACACTTACCTGATTTGCACTGAATGAAATAGATAAATATAATATCAAGTTAGGTAACATTTACACAAATCAATCACTTATGTCATGTAATAATAATGTAATTAATGTCTTTTTAAGATAAGATAAGATAAGAATTATTTATTGTGTTCCCCATAAAAACATAAAATATTGATACGTAATAGAAACAGCTTAAAGCTAGTTCAACAACGCGGTCTTATTGGTCTTATCGCTTAATGCAATATCTTTCAGAAAACCTTAGTATGGAAAGGATTTATGGTAACAGTAAAGGACGGGGTGTGCTACAAATTACTTGAAACTTAAATAACAATTTCCTCATGTCAATACTTAAATTAGATGCTTACTTTCCGAGTCAGCCTTGTTTTTTTATAAACAAGCCCACTGCTAGGCGCGGGTCTTTTGTCAGAAGGGTCATTGTGAGAAGGATAGGGCCACAGTCCACCACGCAGACCAAGTGCGGGTTGGAAGACTTCATACATCTCCGAGAACTTTTTTTTAAAGAACATTTGGGTAAATAATAATGAACATGTCTTTTTTATGTATTACAAAAATAAAACATTGCTTCTTAATTAGAATAAGAACAGTTTAATGAAAAATAATAAACGATACCTCTGGCGTCATATTTTTTTGAAAGCACAGTCTTTTTTTTTTTTAATGCAAAATTTAATGCAAGATAACGCCTGTCCATGACTATTGCAGCGATACACAGAACTTTGAGTAACAAAACAAAATTCGAGGGTATCACTGCTTTGGCAGTGTGTTTTGTACTGCTTTGGAGTCTGTCTGTCCATCATCTATATACACTTTAGAGAGTGCGTTAATTCCACCTTGCTCATTCGGCCATTACTATCGGCCATCCAGGAACTCTAAGCGTCAGCGCTTCATGGCTGATGCCCCATGAATTCGAACTAAACGGTTCGATTCCTCCTTCGTCGTACGAATGGCTAAACAATGGAATTTGCTGGCAGAGTGTGTGTTTTCCGATAATACAATATATTATGGGTACCTTCAAGTCGCGTGTGAATCGGTTACCATTAGGCAAGTGTGCTCCATCCAAAAAAAAAATGGGATTCTATAATTATGTAGAAATATCTCGATCAGTGATTAAACTTATCGGTTGCTTCCATGTATTTTACGAGATATCGTCGCCAATCCGAACTAATAGCTTTTACATCATATATTGATTCAGATTAATTGGTCGCATACTTTGCTAATTCCAGGCGGAAGTTTATTATAATTTATTAGAAAACAGTCAATTTTGATTGAATTTTGATTGACTGTTTGACATTATAATAGATTTATGTATTTACTATCTTTAATTCGAGCTGTTACGCTTTCCGTCGTAAATCTGTGTGTATCACTTTTAATTAGTTGAGACTTAACATGATGTCGATCAGAGTATAGGTAATTATTGATGCTTGACATAGTTTCATAACTTCATAAATTTGTATAAATATTGATTAAAACAGTTGACAAAAGGTAAACGAATCGAGTGAAAACTATATAAATATAGGTAGGATGTGATCTTCAGCCGAATCAGAATTGTTCATGTATTTTTTTGTTAAACTACCTCACTGCTGGGCACGGGGCTCTACTCATTGTGAAAAGGATAAGGCCATAGTCCGGAATACGAGTTAAATTAGCGTAGAATGGTAAACTCTATGCCAAAGTCAAATTGAAAATGTTTTGAACTTGAAAATATATGACTTTGACTTGAAGATATATGACTATAGCCTTATAAACGATATACGCGTCTACGGCAAGAAATCTCATGTGAGTTACAGAATCAAAAGTCAGTTCTTGAACTGAAGAGATATTTGGTAGGAATTGAATTGATAGCGATTATTGTTTTTTTGATAAGAGTAACTCATTGTTATATTTTATGTTGATGCCATTATATTATTTAACTGCGTCAAATAGGAGTAAATCAGTAAACCACTAGAGGGCAAATTCCGTTGAATTTTATCTACCAGAGTGACCCGACCCCCGAGCAAGGGCTATCACAAAGATATCGGCTTCCCTCTGCTACGATCAACATAATTATATGTCCTATATTATACTCAACTATTGTGCTAAGACTATCACAATTATATGTACATGCAAAATTTGTGTGTAAGTACCTACCTACATATGTTTTCATTCCCAGTTAACTCGATCTATTTCTTCATGATTCCTGGCTATGAACAATTTTTTTTTTGTTCCGGCTTATATTATTTAACTCAAAGAGTTAATTACTAGGTACCAGGTTGGCGGCGGTGTTGCCAGTAATAAAATTAGCTTCATCTAAAAGGCTGACTCTACCAAACATCAGCAGCATTCCATGAATGCGTGATTAATATCACGTGCTCTACTTTACCACACGTCGATTATTTTAAAACTCATTATCAGATAAGTACGAGTAAGCTAATAAAATTCTACCTATATACCTACATAATGAATGTAACAATCTTCAGATTATAATCGCTGTTTTTACATATAAATTGTAGGCAATATTTTAACATTACGCGGGGAATCGTTATTGAAATTAAATGTTAGCAGCTTAACGATTATCGTGTGTCGTCAACCTCTCAACAGTTTGGCTACGTCGTGACGTGACCAATGTAAAGAACATTTTGTAGCACAAACGATTTAACTTCAAAACTAGGACAGTGAGCATTAGCGCTGACCAAATCACCACATCGTGTTATATTGTTACAGTACAAGTATATTTTCCTGCGATGATTAACTCGTGGTTTGACCGTTTATACACGAGCCAGCCAAAGTATTGAGTATGGCCCGAATAGCGTGCTTAATTTTTTAAATAAATAGAAACGGTAATAAACAGACGGTTCGCTTGATAACAGTTAGCTTAAGGATACCTGCAGCATGTAGTATTTTAGACGCTTCAAAGGTATGCTATGCTAAAGCTAAGCTTTTTTGTAGTAATGATAGCGTAGTGGTTAGCGCAGTTGGCTCTAACGCCAAAGGAAGTGAGTTCAAATCGTAAAATTGACCTTAAACTTCAGGTGAAGAAAACGTCGTGACTTTCATGTACTCGGGTGGCTAGCTACCAGTTTCTGTTGAAAATCTGCCGCCAAGCACCTAACGGTGTGTTCCGGTAGCCTCACTTAAACGCATTTAGTTCCATGCTAGGTGTTCATATAACATCAGGTGAGCTGAGGTCAAACACTTATCCTGTCAACCATTAAAAAAGTGTTTAATTTAAAGAGGTGTACTTTTTATTTGTACTGAAAATAGTAGAAAACTCGCAATTAGTTCAAGTAGAGCAACATGCGATTGCTACTTATCTATACTATTATAAAAAGTTTTGATAGACTCCGAAACTACTGGACCGATTTCAAACATTCTTTCGCCGTTGGGAAGCTAGACTTTGCCCGGGTGACAGGCTACTTTTTATCCCTGTATTCCCACGGGAACGGGAACTACGCGGGTGAAACCGCGAGGTGTCCGCTAGTGTACAATAAAGAGTTTATCTATCTAACTGTGTACCTACTTTGTAAACAAGCCTCGACAATTCTAGCACCGAGTAGCTTCACCTCGTGTACGAAACACCTAATCTCGTACCTCTTCAAAAAAAATACGTAATTGATGAGCACATTCTCAATAACGTAACCGCAGAGACGTTACTAGTCTTGCCCTAATTCTCGACCTTAATTCAAAGCCTCAAAGTTTAATTCCGGTCTGTGTAATTTATATTTGACTATGCATTGCCACTGACCAATAAGTTACCCAATAAACATAATAAGATGGATAATGCGATGTTGATTGTTGGATTCAAATGTCATCTATTGTGAGGAACACGTAACAAAACTCTCAAATAATGAACTCGAACGAACTCCAATCAACTTATCGGTTTGACGACAAGTCTGCTGATAAGAATACACAATGCAATTATGTTTTCCAAATATTTGCTGTATTTTTTTAAATCAAGTAACTAGATAAAGTTATATTTGATAAGAAAGACCATTCGAGAATGTAATTTCGTATTTATCTTTTCAAACCGGTATGAAATAATAACAATGTTAAAAATATGGCAGCGATAACTACCAGATATACTTACTGCCGCCAAGCAGTAATGTGTAAATATTACTGTGAACGGCACTGTAGCCAGCGAAATTACAGGGCTATTGAGACTAATCATCGAAAGTCAAAGTAATGAGCGCCACAGCAGCGATGCCCTGGACTTTGTTTTTACTAGGTACTATTTAATGTTTTTACTTTTGTTGTTCTGTGTATCATTGCAATGGTCATCGACAGGCGTTATCTCTTACAATGAAGAGAATATCTCGTTCGTCTCATAACTTATACATAAAAAAAAGAAAATCAGCACCATTATTTCGTATCTGTATTACCAAAAATAGCTAGATACTTGTCTGCTAGTTTAGGTAAATTTAAATGAGTTTTAAATAATTGAGTTGCTGTGACCTTTGATAATTATAATATCTGACCATGAGTTCAAAGGAAAAGATAGTAGAATTTAATTACATCAAATTTTATCATGAATTTTTTGTCATCCGCAAAATTTTATCAAAATATTTGTTGCCATCCGCAAAATTTCCTAAGCCATAATATAAGACATTTTATGTACTTCAGAATTTCCTGCTATGTTTACATTCGAAATACTTAAGGGCATATTTTTAATCTCTATCCTGGATACAGGGAAGGTACCCTGTAATGTAGGTATGTTGTAATGGATCTTTAACAGCTCAATGTCATGGTAAAAGAATTATAGATAATAAATAACAAAAATTGACGCCCAGAATAATAATTTCTTAAATTAGAAGTGATAACATCTGACATAATTTGTCTTGAATTGACTTATCTAGTTCGCGTTTAATTTTAATGTATTTTCACAACTCTTTAACAGTCAGGGAGTGGCGAGTCAACTTAGAGTCTCAGGGCGGCACCTTAGAGCCTGAACTTTATCTGACCTCTAGTTAAGCTCGCTCTTTGACTATATTGTGCGTACAACATTAAATTACCTTGCCTACAAGACGAAGACATTTTTCATTCTCGTTGGTACCATTAACCTCAGAGTTAAAAGATTTTTCACATTTTTTACAGTTATAAAACATGTTTGAACTACATTTAATTTTGTAGCGAATATAGTCAAGGAAAGAAACAAACCTCTACTCTTCTTCTTTCTTCTGGACTTCGTTTTCTGAAATTGCTAGGTTTGTTCAGAATATTTTATGGTAAAGCTTTTTATTTTTTTTTCATTAACTTGCACGACGAGTGTCTTAATGTATTTTACTAGCTGGTGTAGGTATATACATTATACATACATACACAAAGTCGATTTGTAACCTTTTGAGATTTTATTATTGCTTGACACTCGCTTGCTTAGGCAATCCGGTTTTTACAATAATTAACCTGATGGGATTCTCTTTGTTCACTATCTTTTTCATATATTTTGATTTATTTTTATCTTTTTGATTTGGTCACGTTCAAGCGCGACCTTTAGGTTTTTATTTCACCTAGACAGTGTTGAAATCGTTTTATATTACTTTTAGTACCTATCTAATAAAGCAAAATTCGCTAATTTTTTTTTTAAAAGTGTAAAAAAATTAATTATATTTTTCCACTTTGTTTATTAGTATGAGCAATTAAATTATATTTAACGAAATTGTAGTTTATGCTCATTCTTTATGTAGTACAAACTTTTAAGTTCTATGTGTAGCAAATATTCTCATAAAACAGGTTCTAACTTTTGAGTGTGTAAACATAACTCAAAACTTGTTAAGCCGCATGTGGTGGCCCAGTTGCTCCAAGTATTCAAAAGACCTAGTGCCCCTTAGCCTTTCAGTCATAATTGCTACCATTTACCTAGGCATGTCGTAACGAGATTTTTGGCACGGAGGCCGGTTACGCCACATGCGTGGCCCGGTCTTCTGGCACCCTTTGCCGATTCGTCACGGGGATTATCTACCGTATGTCACGAGGTCCCTGGCCCTGAGACAAATCGATTGCCGAAATAAATACTGGCTGGTATTTAAGATATCACTTTCTTTGTTATTTACAAAAATACGTCGAGGTATTTTTGTTTATTTGCTGGCATTATTGATTATATCCATATCATATTATAATATAGATAACATTTCACTTATGTCATTTGAAACCAGATGGCGCTGTCTGAAATTGTCATTTGTTTTTACATTTATTTATGTATTCGACATCACAGTTACTAAGTAATCTTTTGCACTCTCTTACGGCACGTCGGAAATGATTACCGGCTTATCAGTAAGTTGTCATATAGCATACTGTAGCAGTGATTATCCGTTACGTTGAAAGCTTGAAAGTCACTTAGCAAGTCAAACTCAATCGATGTTCAGATATATCATGAGGGAGAGCGCATTACCATAAAGCATGACAATCACAACGAGAAATGGATCCTTGGCGATAGCATCTTAAATAATCATAATGTCAGATGATAAATTGATAAACCGTCGACGCAGAACCGGTACACGACTTGAATGCGTCTTAAGAGTGCTTGCATCTCGAGTGCTTCTTGCGTAAAAGTTACAGCAGGAATCCTCCTTGAAAAATGTGTATGAAGCTATGGCAAGTGTATGATGAATGCGAATTAAGACTTGCAACATTTAGCAAGTTTATTATCTTTGAATTGTGGTTGTATGTATTTCGAAATACAAACAAAGTTTGCGTTTTCAAACCCACGTTTTTTTATATTTATACTCGTATCTAGTACCTATTAAGACAAGTTTTTGCGACTATCGCTCTAAGTAAAAACAATAAACTATTACCCAGTTTAAAAAATAATAATTGTCTGGCTGGTTCCTGGCCCAACGGATCTCCCTGGCGATCCAGCGGGGAAACGCGGCCAGTATTGCGGGAACGTTCGGCCGGGGCTCGATGCGCGGGGAGACTTAAAATAGTTTTAAAATAGTTTTAAGTGACATTTAATTGTATTGACATCATTATTTTTTTTAAGTGACAATGGAATAATTAATTTGTATATTGACATGTAACTATTATAGAATAATTTATTGCAGAAATAAATTAAAAAATATTATATTAAAATAATTGTAATATACAGGTAATGGAATTTATAATGCTGTATTTTAATTTTAAAACTAACTTTTATCCACAGTCGTTAGCTTCACAGATGTTGTGCTTGGAATGTTTAGGGCTGAATTAGATCACGCCGATCTAAAGTGCACTTTCCAAAGTGTATCTAATAGAAAATCGATAGACAAGTAACTTTATGTCTATATTCAAAGCTTTGGAGCCTATTCCGAATAAGGGAGTAATTGCTGATGTATTTTCTTGGTACTTTACTCAATAGACTTCAACGGGTTAAGGTATTACTTGACCTATCTATATACCAACACTAAACTATCTATATACCAACGAATTGTAGGTTCATGCAAAGTCGAACTTGTGCTTGTAAGCAATTGTTGCGACGTGAAGTACCGACGCCCCCAGCCTTTTGGCAGCTAATTGGGCTTTAAATAGACAGTTTTACTGTAAGCAAGTTGAAACTTACAACAAAGCATTACAAGTATGACCACAATTTTTGCACAACGTTATCGACCTATTAAATCATATCCCCTTACAATGATGTCACTCTGTAGATGTATAATGAAAGATTTGCAATACCAAAATGTCGGATTTCATGTGCAATATAAGTGTCCTAATAATGTCGGACTATCCGACTGACCTTTGTCGTCATGGAGGGTATAGCTATCAGGGAAATAGTGCTCAATCTTTGTGTGGTACCTATTTTTCAATCGGCAACAAAGAAAATGATACAATTCTGTCAATAACTACAATAGCTCTTTAGGTGTATGTAATACTTAGATACGATTAACATTTTTCGAATTGTCAGGTAGGTTGAAAAAGTGTACAGACTAAATTACCTAACAAAATAATTTTTCATGTAAAGTATAACAAACGAGAAACTTCAACGGAATATTCGCGATGATAATAGTTATGCGAGTAGGTATATATCAGCTTCTATGATAATAAAGCACCTAACGATGTTCATACATATCTACGTACCTGTCAATAAGTCCGTTACTATGATTTATTGAATATTACATCCCATTGTATTCTCCATAATAGGGGGCTCTGGAGACCTTTAGACATGTGAAAGTACGGAACAATATATTACACACTGTCAATACGCATTAACCAACGATCGTTTCCGACCCGAAACATCTTAATTAAAACCGTATTACGTAAGATAGAACGCAAAGGATGAGCTTAAGTTTATGAGAAGAGATAATCAGCTCGTTTAAAAATCATGTTCAATATCAGGCATGACTGAACTGAAGGCGTTACTGCAATACATTAACTAATCTACAAAATCTGTGAATCTTTTGTGCTCGGAAAGTGCAATAGCCAAACTCTGGAACGTAAGTCATTGCACAAGTGCAATCAATCATTTCGTCGCCTCCGAGGCGGAGGAGCGTCTCCGATTGATTCTCACAGGTTTGCCATGTCGCTTTTGTTAAACACACCTCCACTATTATGCCACAACAATATAAGATTACCCACATGAACTTTCTTTGTGTTTCAAAATCAAGTAATTAAGTGTTTCGTGCATAGACGCTTGCTTCGGGATATATGACGCGTCTCATCGGCAATTATTACAGCTTTAATTGCAGTTCTTCATAGTTGATCATTAGACTGTCGTCGCCTAGATATGCAGAATGTATGGAGAAACCCAAGCGACGCCCTTGCATGTATGAATGCCATGACATTTCGGGCTGAACCAGGTCGGCTCACGCCTCATGCGCGCGCGCTCGCCGCCTCTGACCTTATTCACGCCGTGATGCCGGTTGTGCTTCGTGAAATGTCTGAAAACTGACAAAGATTTTTACTGTGTGTTTATTACGTGACTATAAACGTCAAGGTGCTGGAGGTCAAGAACATTTCCTTCTCAGGTCTTTGGTGCTAAAAATGATGTCGATTCAATTTTTGAGCAATGACCTCATACAAATAATAACAAACTGAATGACTGAACAGTCGGCGTGATGGTTAAGGTTATACATTTATATTTTTTAGTAAAAGTTATTGTCAATAAATAATGTGTGTATTAATTTTAGTACCCTCCAATTAAATTAACAATAACTTCTCTACTAAGAAAAAAAAGATCAAGCCTATTTAGTTATTAAAAAAAAGATTAAATTAATCAATCAATCTCTTAAAACAGATACGTTGCCTTTGTCCCATAGAGGATGTAAAAGTGTTGTCTGTCTTAAATCACATAGTTTATAACTATCTTTATTTATCAAACAAATAGTATATTATCATGATCTTATCATAGTAGAGCACGGAAATATTAATAATGAGCTCGTGTGTTCTCTGATTTCGCATTCGCAATGGAAAGCTACTGAGATCGAGATATGATAACTAACTAAACATTTGTTATCTTACACCAATTTTATCATGCAGTGCTCACGCGGGCACCACGCTGACAACGCTATCGTATGCATGTACGCTAGTTTGGGCTGACACTAGTTCCATGCCACAGCTCCACCCTTGTCTTGATACTTATTCCCACTAATAATATTTAGCTATTTTGAATTTATGAAATAGTTCACAAATAATACAATATAGAAACATAAATATTTCAAATTAGCACTAAACAAATAATATAATTAAACTATTTAAATTACATATAGGTACTTAACGTATTATTGTAATTACATAAGTAAATTATAAATAGTTTTTTCTGTACTGTATAATGTATATGTAAAATAGTTTAGTAACAATTATTTGGTATTATTAAATTTTTGCTTAAGATTTTCCTCCAGATCTTCTATATAAGTCACTCGTTTTCCGACTAAATGTCTCGTATGTTTACATATTAGTGTATACGTATATAGATTTAAAGATAAATATGTACTATCTTCAGATACAATTGAAACAATGAGTTGATATACCTACTGTTAAATAAATCACAGGGTCAATGAACACTGAAAATTTATCTTTAGGTAGATATATAGTGCTCATAGTTCTGTAAATATTTGTCTATAAAAAGAGCCCCCTCCTATCTCTATGAGTGGTATTAATGAGATAGTATCATAATGTACCTAATTTGTTATTCTACTTCAAACATTGTTGTTTGAGCTGGCAAGATAAAAAATGTAAACCGTCTGGCGTTTGAATTTTGAAAATATTTGGTTACGGATTTTCTCAAATTGGTGTTGATATCACAGACAAGTATAGTGCATGTGACCTAGAGAACTATTTATAGTTACGGGAAAAATTATTATAAATTTTCATTTTTTCACACGACTATCACTCCTAAGGAAACAGTGGTAAAACAGTTTCATACTTTCTTTATTAGTAACACATATATATTACATAAGGTCATGATGTAATAATATTGGTGTTTATTTTACCAAACAATTTGTTTAGCTATAACACTCTGGTTCACACGAATATGATTTGTGGGCATTACTTTTAACAAATAATTAAATTCTACTTGTTAACTAATTAGCTGCTAGGTGTGGGTTCATTTACCTACACTTCAACCGTATTAGAATTATTACATTCAGACATTTAGCTTATAAATTATGTCTATAATTATTACTATCTATACTATTTTACTACGCATGTTAGTAAAATAGTATAGATAGACGGTTAGGTTGGAAATAAATAGACTCCTTGTCCTACAATTTTCGTTTGTCTTACACCAACTACACACACAGAAACATGCCAAGGTCGTTACTCATACAAGTGCATCAAGATATTTTTGTGTGCATAAATATACATAGTTCGTGTAAGAAATGTATAAAAAATGTCGGTGCAGGGAGTCTTCATATTTTTTTTCTGTTTTTGACGTTGCATTTTGTGCATTTAACAGTGTAGTTGATACTGCCAAACTATTTAAACAAAGTTTAGATATTTTCAAATGTTTTATGACTAAACCATGTTCATAGTCTAAGTCATAGTCAAAGCCACGCAAAGTAAGTCTAGGTCGAGCCCAATCATACCCTAGTAAGTGGCGTGGAAGGTGGAAATCGTGACATTACTATAAGCTTGGTTAGAATTTTGGAAGCAACAAGAAAAGTCACCACACCACACCACACACATTTACCACATTATATCACTTTTCCTCACTCACGCATGTAATTTGGTAAAGAAATAAAATATCAGTATTTTTTATATAAGCTCTCAAAACATGCAAGTTTTGCAAAATAATATTGTGTGGTGACATGAATTTTACGTTTTCCCGTCAAAATTGCGAATCTGGACTCATTAACTAGGCACGCATCATTTTATGTTATTTTTCTAATTTGCGCTCTGTATATTACGATGATGAATACTTCGTTAGCATTAACCTTGCGGGGATGGTCTAAAACACGTAAATCGTGAAGCAGTCGCCCGTGACCGTGCGGACACTTGCGCATTATATTTTGTAAAACGATCTACAGACTGCGAGTAAAAGATGACCCAGTTGCTACTGCAATTTTATAATCATGTAACAAATACAATAAAAATGAAACGAAGCTATTATGCAGGAAGTCAGAGCACTATAAAACTAGGTACCTACTTTAGTTGACGCTATAAATGAATTTAAATACAGCGCAACCTCAATAACAAAGCTGAAGAGAACGAGTAAACATTCGTTGTACCAACTAATTTGCTACAATGAGGTTTGTTATATAGAGGCTAGGTTGTTCTATACTTTTTCAAGATACTTTTTCACAAGGTAAGAAAATTTGTTAATCAACATTACGTACTCTTCTACTTATTCTGTAATAGCGAATGGTGAATGCAAAATGTAAAGTTGTAAGCTAGGTTTAAATTTTTGTAAATATAATTATTGACCTGATCTGTAAAAAAAAGTTTACATTGTAGTTTTTTTTTTATAGCTGACAGGCTAGGTGTTTATCACAGCTCACCTGATGTTAAGTGACGGTGTGGTCGATGATGGTAAAACACACTTAGCCTGGAAAGGAACTGGCTCTCAAGTGAGGTTGCCGGAACACACTAACCTAAAAGGCCTCTATCAATGGGAATAGTTCCCAAAACGACAACACTAAAATGAAATGAATTTACCCAATTTTCAAACGTTTAGAGGAGGCTTCAGGTTTTGGTCAAAAGCTAAGCATTGCCATCCAGCGTGGCAATGCTGCCAGCATTCTGGCCACATATCCCTCCTCTAACGGACTTTTAGATTTAGTTTTTTGTATAAATTTTGTTAATAGTTTTTTTTTTTTTTTTACAATAAATAAAATAAAACTCACCCAATTAAAATGCAATAATCTTACTACAATAATCAAAATAAAATAATAATAAACAAATACTAGATTATAATATTAAAATTATGTAATTTAAGATGAAAAATAAAAGGTTTTTTATAACAGCCAAAAAAATAAGTGTAGTTAACGTTTTCAGGACACCGGCTATATTTTAAAAATAAAAATCATCCGGCATTCTTCATTTAACATTTTCTTAGTTTGTTTGTTTTCAATAATTTTGTTCATGTATGCGTGGATTAGCATGCACAATACATGTATTGAAAATTAATGTCTGTGTCAATACAATCAAGGTTTTCATGTATATAATTCATATACACGCGTGTTAGTATAATAATTTAGGTATTGTCTAACTCCAGCGCATATGAAGGTCGACAGCATTTGTCAGAGGTGCCACACGTAAATACGTGTTTAATTAAAGATGTACGAGAACCTGCAGCCTAATATTGGATTTAATTAAATAAACCTTGTTTGTTCTTAATGGTTATTGAAACATAGCTAAGCTGATGTTATGTTACAAAGTGAAGGAAGGTGATAAGCACAATTTAGTAAAAAATGATTGTGCTGAAATTGTACCTTTATCCAAATATTTTTTTATTTTTTTAAATAAAAGTAATGAGACGAACGATACGCTCTCCTGATGGTAAGTGATAACGTCTGTCCATGACCATTGCAGCAATACATATAATTTTGAGTAGCAAAACAAAGTCCAGAGCTTTGGCGTTCATTACTTCGAGACTTTCGATGGTTGGTAGCAACAGCTCAGTAATTTCTGGTACTGCAGTGGTACCTAGACGACCTCCTGCTAAGAAGATCCACCACGAAGTAAAATTGTTGTTTCAATTTGTTAGGGAAGTGCTTTAAAATGTAGTCTCTTTAGCTCGTTTTGTCTTGAAGCTTTAACCGTCTCTAGGTCTCTACACGAAGTTTCCAATGGCGTAACTATAGTAGTAGTAGTTAGTTTCATATTAATAACTCTTCTCAGACATGCTCTCTATTATACATATATGGACGGAGTATTAAAGAAACAGCATCCTTCACGTCTATCAACACCAGACAATGTATTTGTATTGTTTATAGATAAGAATATATGGTCTTTATATAGAGTTACAAACTTGGCGTATGCTAAGCCAAACAGTGGTCATTTTATTCATCATTGCGAGTACCCTTTGCTATGGAACTTTTGAAAAAAACAAAAGTAGGTGGTGATAAATTAAAAAATGTAGTTTGGCAAAATTTCGCTTGTAACCTAACCAGGCCAGTAGGTATTTTGAAATAATACATCACTTATTATGTCTATAAATTCATTGGGGTACATATTGTTGGCATATCTTATCGAAAGTTCAGCGACTCCACTGGAAAATTGTCGGACAACTCAACCCTAGGTACGACGAACTTCACGTCTACAATGTATGATAACAAACGAGTCTAAGATATAGTAGTCTGGATTTATTGTACTTAAATATTACCACCACTGCATAATAGAGAGAGCTAGAAACTATTTTAATAAAGATAACACAAATAAGTCAACAAACTGTATGTTTGTTTGTTTGATGATAAGCGCTAGACTGCATCGCTAAAAATATTAAAGATGGATTTTTCATATTTTTTAAACTCTGCTATGCTATGCTATGTTTAATTATCTCTCCTTAAAGAGGGCTACTGGAAATTATTGTCAGTGTATCCGATATAATTAAACATTAGTAATTTCGCATATGTAAAACAAAAAAGATGTTAATTGTACTATAATTATCGTGATCTTTAAATGAACAATGTCGTAAGCTATGGTCTTAAATTCAAACAAAAATCCGACAGAAAGAATCACTTCTAATGTTTCTTGAATTTTGTAATTTTTCTTTTTCTGTTTATTTCTTTTAAAACTTTATTCAGACTTCACGATTTATGAACTACCGTTCTCATACAAGTTACGTGTTTATCTATGATCTGCATAAAACAATTATTTACAATATTTCATTTTCTTAATTGATTGAGATGATTGAGGTACTAGTACCTTGTTTTTTGTAAATACTGATTTTTATCCATTATAATTTTAGTGTAAATAAAATTACGTATGTAGTATATATATATATATATATATGTATATTTATGTGTATACACTACGTTATTTCGGGACAAAGGCAAATGAAATGTGAAACTGGTAAAGATACATAGTTATGTAGCGTCTACCTATATTAGTGGCAGATATTGCAATGTCAACTACATTGCAGTTTCTGCCTCAATAATTTTGCGAGTTCAGGGCCAACTTCCCCAAACTGGATGAACTGGATCAGAAGCTATTGAATAGGTGATTTGTTATGATCAGAAACTGCACGCGCGACTTTGTCAGTTTGTTGCCAAACGACCATTGTTGCTGGTGGCGCCACCCCGCCCTAGCCATGTCAACAAGTGATGCAGCCTTGATCTGTCTGTAGATAAATGAGCTCCGATGACATTATGCTATCCAAGTTCATTTGTCGCATTCTTCGGGTGTCTGACTCATGTGTTTTGGTTGGAATGCAATAGTTAATGAGTCAGAAAATTATTGCAATAATGTAGATTGGCAAGAAAACCGGTTTTAAGCTCAGCTGTAGAGTAAACTTCTTATGTAAAAGTTGTGAGAAGAACAAAACGCTCTCTTGATGGTACCTACTAGTTATCACCTGCCCATGCCCATTGAAGTAGTATCCAGAGCACTGAGTAACAAAATATAGTCCAGGGTACCCCTGCTTTTAAACAATCGATGGTCAACCTCACTGTTATTTCGCTATCATTGAGATCGGAACCTGACAGTGTTTTCACTTTAGGTACTGCTTGTTGGCAAAATATTTGGTACTGTGGCCTCTGCTAAGAAAATCCACCTCCAATTGTAATTGGAAAAGATTTATTTGATCACACTTAAAACACTATTGTCAGGATAATTATCGTAAAGATTTACAGCATAGAGTGTGTAAAAAATATATAAGCGTTGTATAATAATAGTAAAAGTTAATTAGATTGTTACAACTAAGTATGTATATGAATATCTGTAAATTTTTTGTGTGTGTTGAATGTGTATTTAATTTTATTTAAGATTAAAAAATAATGGAACAAGTGCGAGTAGCCTAAGCATTTTTCTATGAGTATACTTAAATGACCGAGATAAATAAGTTTGCGAACATGCTCTTTAACTATTTTGTTTTTAAAAACAAAAATGTATTTACTTTTTGTGGGAATACAGAACGTTTGCACCTCAATTTCAACTCGGTTACATTTTTATTTATCTACCTTAAACGTAAATAACTTATTTGTGAAATGAATTCTGAAAACTGAAAATAATAACAAAAAACATCAGAAGTAGTTTAAATAGCTGCTTGAGATAATTAACTCATCCAATTAACTTTGTTTACGGAAAAAACCGCTGAACTTTGAAGTATTTTGCTACCGAAGTATACCGAGTATAATGTAACTAGCTGATAACGTGCTATTTCTGTTGTCACGCAAACCGAGGGGGTCTTTATTAGAATGTTTTCATTTCATTATCTTATTTACACAAATGGAATAAACAGTACATAATTAATAAATTTGTTCGAGAATGTATAACTCTATTATTAAGCACTTAGCTTACCTACCTACCTACTAGTGATAACAAAAAGATTTGGATAGGTACTTTAAATAAATTATTTTTATCAGGTGTAAAGTTCTTAAATACTTTCTTGGCGGATACTATGCACTTATATTAGTGATAATACAATACCACGAAAACTCACGAAAGGACACCAGAGCGATTTATCAAATGTAGAATTTGTGCCAACTTATCGGCTAGACTACCAGCAAGAATGATTATATCTAGTAATTTGACGATAATTTGGCTTAATCAATGAATCAAATGATTTTATATGAATACTTGTGAGCATTGTTGTTTTGTTTGTATGAGAATCTGTATTGGTAAATATCTGGTCTGCATGTTCCTGAATCGGATAAAAATACGGTGTCTAGTTTGTTAGTAAGTTTTAAAAATGTTTGGTATCTAAATACTATACCTTGAACACTCCATGTTTGGCATGTTAATTTTGACTGATTTGTATTGTCAGTGAGTCAACCAAATACCTTATATATATATAATTATATATATAGGTAACGTGTAAAACTAGTACACAATACCGGAAATCTTAGACTGTTTGGTTACTTTGTATGGTATCTCACTTGTTACGGACATAAAGTAGTAACAAAATAAAGTCTTTTTTTATAATAGGTTTACAATGACTACATCCTACCTGATGTTAAATAACGATGCGTCCTAGGATGAAGCATGTTTACCTATGAAGATCATTTTTGCATTTTAAGATACCCAAATTTTTACAATTTGGGTTTCTAACTTTTATTACGTTTTTCACTTGGTGGTAACACTCCTTAGCAGAAAGTCGTCTGGGTAGGTACCACCGTAGTACTAGATGTTCTGCCGCCAAGCAGTAGTGTGTAAACATTACTATGTTCCGGTTTGAAGGGTACTGCAGCTACGGAAATCACTGGGCTGTTTTTTTTAAATTACTGGTTGCAAGGAGTGATGCCCTGGACATTGTTTTGTTATTTAAAGTTCTGTGTATCGCTATCGTTGCGATGGTCATGGACAGGTGTTATCTCTTACCATTAGGAGACCGTTCCGTTTGTCTTATTACTTTGAAATAATGAAAAAAAATACGTTAAGATCAATAGTTATTTTGTTCCGTAATTTTCTCAATGTTTTGTCAACATAAAAGCATTAAAAAAATCTCCTTGAGATATTCTTTAGAACTCCGTATTATCTACCGCACCAAGGCTCTTCCTATATATGTTGCTTTTATTCCAGTAAGCTGCATTATTAATAGGACTATTTACTTTGAAATTATTGACGTTCGCACGATGGAAATAGCCAATATAATTAGCATCACATAAGTACTGTAGTTTATAGTTAATGGCATTTTAAGACAGCGTGTCAAGGCGAAGGATAAAATCTGTCGGTGGCATTGACTCATCGAGATAAGTAAAAGCGCATTATGCAAATGTTATAGAATATAGATTAAATAGACTATATAAGAGGCATTGATAATGTTTAGAATGAAGATGTTTAGTTATATCATCTCTTTTGTTATAAGAATTTAACATGCCATTATCGGTGCGCTCAAAATGAGAATCAGAATATTTTATTGTGTAAACCTGTGTACAAAAATGTAATTTTTTTAATTTAGCTAAAGGCAATGTTTTAATTATGTCAGGTAGTTTTCTTTTTTTTTATGTAAAAAGTAATGAGACGAACGAGACGCTCTCCTGATGGTAAGAGATAACACCTGTCCATGACTATTGCAGCGATACACAGAACTTTAAGTAACAAAACAAAGTCCAGGGCATCACTGCTTTGGCGCTCATTACTTTGAGATTTTCGATATGGTTCTCAACAGCCCAGTAATTACGTTACCTGCAGTACCCTTCAAACCGGAACACAGTAATAATTACACACTACTGCTTAGTGGCAGAATAACTAGTACTGCGGTAGTACCTACCTAGACGACCTCCTGCTAAGGAGATCTACCACCAAGTATACAACTAGCGACCCGTTTCGGCTTTGCACGGTTGCAATCAGGGCCGTCTTTACCCCGGGGGTTCAGGAGTGCGGTGCATCCGAGCGAGCGCAGAGTCTTAGGGGGCGCAAGCCGAGACCACTATAAATAACTAGTCTTGGTGGTAGATCTCCTTAGCAGGAGGTCGTCTAGGTAGGTACCACCGCAGTACCAGTTATTCTGCCGCTAAGCAGTAGTGTGTAAGCATTACTGTGTTCCGGTTTGAAGGGTACTGCAGCTAGTGAAATTACTGGGCTGTTGAGACTAACTCTATCAAAAGTCTCAAAGTAGTGAGTGCCAAAGCAGTGATGCCCTGGACTTTGTTTTGCTACTTAAAGTTTTTGTGTATCGCTGCAATGGTCATGGACAGGCGTTATCTCTTACCATCAGGAGAGCGTCTCGTTCGTCTCATTACTTTTTACATAAAAAAAAAAAAAAAAAAAATATCGATAGGTACCTACTACACCGAGACCACGCTAGCGGAAACGCGGACATAGTAAGTTAATTATACATCACAGATATTGGTTTACTAAATAGGCCGCATGCCACTTTCGGCAAGTGACATACCATTCGCGATGTGCAAGTTAATTTCACTCTTATTACTACACTGCCAAGAATTTAAATTCATTCAACACATGCGCACTTACTTTCGCACCCCGGCGCCGAATATGCTTAAGACGGCCCTGGCTGCAATGTAGATTATAATTTGTTGCATATGTATTATAGGTACATATAAACTTTCCTCTTGAATCTCTCCGCCTATGGATGGAAATCGCATTAATATCCGTTGCGTAGTTTAAAAGATCTAAGTTCAGACGGCAGGAAGCGACTTTGTTTTATATTTATATTATGTAGAGACGTAATAGACATTATCGTACACACAATTTCCGTAACATGCTGTACTGTTCACGTAGGCTCTTACTAGTCTAACCTATGTCTTTCACATCCTTCTGTGTATTTTTCTAATGTGACATTCAATTTCATAGATATATTGACATTGGAGTTGGGTTAAGTTTATTTTAGTTTTTTTTTTTTTTTTTTTTTTATAGTAGATTTTGCGTTTGACCGCCATCCCGCCTGATGTTAAGCAAAGATGAGGTCTACGGTGGAGCACGCTCGCCTAGAAGAAACCGATTCACTCGCGACTTGAAGGTACCCAGGCTATATTCATTGGGGAACACCCACTCGGGCAGCTGATAAAGAAAGAACAAATCTCACCTATTTGAATAGATAAAAAAAACATACTTTATTACGTATGTAGGTTGTATTCTCTGCTATTTTTGCTATCTGCATTGTTGAAGCCAGACTGCCTTATGACATCAACATCATTATAATCATCAATATAAAAAAATAAATATCGTAGGACATTATTCTTTGACTACTATGTATTAACACCTAGTTTCACAAGCTAATAAAGAAATTGTGTATAAGTTTGGTCAGAGTTTTGGTGAAAGAGCTTGCTTCAGTCTGTAGAAACTTTGTTTTTAAAAGTAGGCATGGAACGAATGTGTCAAGGGCGAACAGAGCTAATGAGTCTTCTTGCAAGATGCAGTGGCGTGGGTTGAAGGTATCTATTGTCAAACTGCAGGTGTTCCTCATTGTATTCACACCTACTTAAGTGTTAGATGTGTGATGAGTAGTATGATAATTAATTTAGGCGGAAGAAAGACAAGGCACAGGTAGGTACGTCAGCTACCTAAGCAAGTAGGCAGTAGGCAAAAGCTCTTAATATCAAACATAGAAAATCTTATGAGTTAGTGGCACAAGTGGCGACTTTATCGCAAAAAGTAACCTTTTGCAAACAACTAAAAATGGAAAACACGGTACTGAATAAGAACAGACGGGAGATGTAACACTATTCGGTTTTAAAAATTAAAAATATTACATACGGTATAATGGTATAAACGGAACAAATTAGCGCGTAAAAATGTGGAGGGGAAGGAAATTTTAAAATTGGTATCAAACTCATGTAAATAATCCTGTATTTAAAATAAATTATAACTGGCCAGTGTCTCATACAAAAATATCGCAAAATGTTAACCTTGTATGATGTTTTGTCTGGCATCGGTAATATTGTGTTGGATAAAAAATATTTATATACATTTTACTCGGAAAGGAAAAACACAGAGCGTCAATAATATTTCTCATTGGTAGTATGTATGTTCCTGATAATCGAGTTGGTCAGGGGCACACAAGAGGATATGCTCGTACTTAAAAATAGACGTCTACTCATGATATCACACTATGGAGGGTTATTGGGGTCAATTGACCCCTGCTCTCCTGACTGGGCTACGTCGACATTATCCCATAGATCTTACTGACATACTACTTTATTATCATTATATTTACGTAACTCTGATCACGCAGTATGTAGGTAAGAATATTAGAACATACATAATATCTAAAGTGCTAGGTCGACAGACGCAATTATTGCTATCACATAATTAAACTATTTTACTGATAACGCAATACAAGTATGTCCACTAATGGCAAAATTCAATATCTTTACGTCTGTAATTCTGCTTATTGGAGTCTATTTAATTTTATTATTTTACATTGAGTACTAGCTGATAGACGTTGTCCTGCCTTAGCTTCATCAGACGCGCAAAGGTGATCATTAAATTTTCTGAAATTTTCCAACTCTCAGTGCAATTTTCTTAATTTTTGTTTCTGTAAGAACCTTCTACAGAGTATTAGAAAACTTATGTTTAACATAAATAAAATAGGAAAGTCGTTCTCAAGTTATGGCATGGCCAAAGGAAACAGGGATTCATTTTATTTAATACGTACCTATACGAGTTAAAAAAGTTTTTTCTGTAATTTTTGAAATAAATTTCATTTAATTGTAGTTTTTGTATACACACAAAACATGATGAAAGTAAAATGATCATATAGTTAGACAAAAAAGGATGATGATCGGAAGAATGTAAAGAGTCAGGGTATAAATAAATAAATATCGTAGGACATTACACACAGCGCCATCTGGCCCCAAACTAAGCAAAGCTTGTACTATGGCAGTCAGATAACTGATAGAATACTTAAATATTTTTTTTTGTAAACACATATTTATAATACATACAAAACACCCAGACACAGAACAAACATTTGGTTTTTTTTTTATATCACAAAATGCTTATCCTGGGTGGAAATCGAACCCACGCCCCACAGCTCCGCATGTACATACATGTACATACTGCATGCAATTATGCATGCAGTATGTACATAAAGGAATATGTTCGTGTAGGTAAAACACAAAGCAACAATGTAAGCCTCGCCCATATTCTTATCAAACAGTTGCATTTGCTGTCATAAAGTTAAAATAAGTAAATGTGATGGAATCATACAACACAGCAGTTAAAATTTATGATCACGATAACACTAATGAGCGAATGCAGACAGAATTTCCTTTCATCGCTTAAAACAAATAGACTGAATGTACTACGTGTACAACGGCCACTAGTAAGACCTACTATGAAACATCTCTTTTGTTTAGTTATTACTTATTTACCTTCTGGAAAGTTGACACATACCACTATCATCCTAAAGCAGCGGAAAGCAAACACAAACAATCTAGGGGGGTACAAGTCGCGAGTGAAACGGTTTCTTCCAGGCAAGCGTGTTCCATTGTAGCCAACATCTTCGCATAACATCAGGTGAGATGACGGTAAACCAACCCATTAATTTAAAAAAATGTCCCGTCGCCGGCGGGCTCGCGTATTGGTAACTCGGTTGTAAACCACGGCAGGGTGATGGGACTATCATAGTTTTTATGTGTCTTACGATGCTATATATATAATTTAGATATGACGAACTTGACATGTAAGAGTTAGACACAGACCCAAATTAAATTTTAAAAACTACTTTGGTTTTTTGGTTAGTCCGTAGAGTACTAGAAAGTACTAACATACTATGGCTTCCTTCACGGCAGTCCAAGCCTGACTAACCAAACTATATTCGCTACAAAATGTTGATGACTACAAAGGATAACGAATATGCAAATATTTTTTCTCATTTATATTTACGAAGTTCCATGTAATCAACGTCGTCACTAGCGCGCAGTGTACAGCAACATTCCCGATGACCTCTCCGATAGTTCCATAAAAGAGACATAAAGACGAGATGCGCCGAGTGGCTGTCATTGATTCCCTCATCAGCTGTCGGCCTCACAAGCCCAATTACAACGTTTTACTGACCAATAAGTACTGCGAGTATAATAATAATAATTATCGGTTTAAATACCTGTTAATACAGCTAACGGATCTTTATGTTCTTACGTGTGAGGAACCTAGACCGTAAGTGTATGTTGTAAAACGGTGATAAGTTTAGATATTACACGGTACAGTATTAGACTTTAGAATCAAGAAGTGGTAAGCCGTAAACAGATGTCAAGTTTTATCATAACCTGATACAAAGTGTAACATTTAAGTAGGTACTTGTTTGTGCTTGGCGTATAACGTCTGGTTGAGGTTTACAGATAGATGTAAATTAGCTTCTTGCGACGAAGTAGTTCAAACAACAAAGATAAGCGTTAGATCTGGGTCAAGAAGCATTAGATTTTGTGATTGTATAACTGTCGGCAGAATATGGCCCGCTTTGATCTCTGCTCCGATTCTAAAATAGTTGCACACAAAAGATACTCAAGGACGTCTCCATAATCGGGAGTGGTAACAAAATAAACCGTATTAATAACCGAATGTATACTTTAATTCTATAGCCTTTGAACTGACAATAGGTAGTTTTGCAATACTTGGATAGAGAGAATCCAATAAGGTGCGCCGACTGTAACCCTGAGGTTACATTTGGCAAGTTAGTTATACAGATATGCATTTAATTGTCAGTGAAACATTCCTTGTCCGAAATAAATTAAATAACAGCACGTATGTGGCGACACGCCCGGCCATGGGAACTTTATGAACCCGCCTTAGTGTGAGAGCAGGTAGGTCTCGAGAGTTATTATTAATGTTTTAGGGTATCTAGAATGTGTGCCTACGAGCATTCCGTGGGTGTCTTGACTCGCGTTGCTCACGACGTTTACAGGCAATTTGCATGCAAAATACGTATTGTTGTGCAGTTACACAACACCTGAAGAAACCACGCAAACGTGTCGATCAATAAGAGCAAGCGATCCGCAAAACAATCGATGTTTGTTTTCGTGGCGAACTAAACGGTAATTTAAATAATTTGTAAATACGCATTCCGCCAGCGCTGTTACGCGTTGACTGAGTAAATTGCTAGCCCCAAGTTGGCAACTTACGTATTCTATAAATATTTGCAGTGAATTTGAGTTTCTTCGAACAGCCGATTTACCCATTGTATGACCTGTCTTCTCCTTGGTTGAATTCTCGATAAATGTATTCCATTTTCAACTGGCATCATTACAAGCCTCCATGTATCTAGTGTTATTAATGATTCCGTTGTACACTTGAACTTTGCGTTAAGAATCTGCGATATACTTACATAGATTGTTACAGTAATACTAAGTGATTTATAACTTCGACTGAATGAAGCTGATGTTTTTTAAATACGAATGCAGCATACCTTCAACCAATTAGTGTGCTCACCGTACTCATCAGCAATATTTATTAATATTCCTTATGATTGTTATGTTATTTTTGTGTTCGTTACATCTAAAATATTAATAACCTTTGTTTTCAAAGCCTCCAAGTTAACAGCGCTAGAATTATATAATTGTCAATTAAGTTTATTGTTACTAAAATTTGCCATTTATGTCTACCAAGTTATTGTATAGTTATTGTTAGGGGTTCATGGTCTAGCACATCTTTATTTAGAATGACGTGGATTTAATGAAGCTATTTACGTAGGTATGTGAAGGTGAGGCATATCTTTGGAAGAGCTATTGAGTGCTAAAGTGGATAATACTGGATTATCATTAGTTGCTCAGCTTGGTTCAGTTATCAGCTCGTTTATGGGATGTTTGAATATGAAGACAATTTGCTAAACTCTTTGTTTTGATACTTACTCCTTTGTTTTTATGTATTATATTGTTTTGTTATGTTCTTTATCTCTTTTTTTATGTTTCATATTTGTAATGTGTTTTGTTTTGGTGTTTAATAAAGTTCAGCTATTACAATTATTATAAGCATGTACCTAATTTATTTGTAATTAGCAGCTATATAACTGAGACTGTTAAGGATTAGCATCTGTTTATCCTTCTTTAACTTTATTTCAAGTATAACTTCGCGCATAATTTAATAAAATTTTATTACAACATTATGTAAACGTAATGAGACGAACCAGACGCTCTCCTGATGGTAAGAGATAACACCTGTCCATGGCTGTTACAAAGAACTATGAGTAGTAAAACAATGCCCAGGGCATCGCTGCTTTGGCATTCATTACTTTGAGACTTTAGATGGTTAGGTTCAACAGCCCTGTAATTCCGCTAGCTGCCAAACCGACAAAAAAAAACGGAACACAATAATTTGTAGCTTAGCGGCAGAATATCTAGTACTGCGGTGGTACCTACCTAGAAAATGAAATGTATAAAGTTAATGTTATGTAGTGTGTACCTACGTAGCTTAGCGGCAGAATATCTAGTACTGCGGTGGTACCTACCTAGAAAATGAAATGTATAAAGTTAATGTTATAAATATTTTTGATACGCGTTTTATCGTTGTCGTGCAACAGAGAGTAATAAAGTTAAGCAAATGCAGTGAAACGTGTAATAAAGTATTTTAGCGAATAATTATTCTCCTGTAGGTACATCGATATTCACTTAACCTCTAGCCGGATACTTTACAAAACTGGTTGACCTCCCCGTGATCCATCTATTCCATTTATTATCTTGAAATAATTTGCGTATTCATATCAATTGTACCTACCTATTACTAGTGTAATATCACGTTAGATTAAATCGTTGTTTTTTTGTTTAGTTAATAACACTATATTTTATCATACAACGGATAGGTACATAATTCGCTATGCCGTGTCAATTTTTTATGAATGTAAAATTGATGAGATGAAATAGTCGCTCTCCTGATGTTAAGTGATAACGCCTGTCCATGAACATTGCAGTGATACACAGAACTTTGAGTAACAAAACAAAGTCCAGAGCATCGCTGCTTTGGCGCTCATTACTTTGAGTGAGACTTACGTTGGTTAGTCGCAACAGGCTTGTATATCGCTAGTTGCAAAACCAACAAAAAAAAACGGCTTGGTGGCAGAATATCTAGTACTGCGGTGGTACCTACCTAGACGACCTCCTGCTAAGGACATCTATCACCAAGCTTACACATTCTTTATATGGTAAAATGTGATAGGAGGAACAGAAGTCTCTTGTGATTAGTTTTGATGGTAAGAGAAAACACCAGCCCCTGACAAATGTAGCAGTGTCCAATTTTTTTAGAAAAACGGAGGCAAACTTAAACATGTTTTTAACTTATAAAAAGTGCAAAATGTACAGGAAAATAAGGAGCATTTTTGCTGCGAATCCACATTTTTTATACGTACAGCGAAGATGTGGAACTCGGATTTCTCGGATTATTTGGATTACTCGGATTAGATTCGTCTATAGAAAATAGTTTCGATGTTTCATATCTGCCAGGCGATGTTTCATATCCCGCGTCGATTACTCTTTTATTTCTAGTATTATAAACATAAAACACAAACTCATAAATGGAGTCGCAGTTAGTTGCTACTTCTATATATAAGTCATTGCTCGACCTGTAAAATTTAATAAAATATCTTAGAACGTTTAAGCATCGCAGCAATCATCAGCAGTGTTATAAAAATATTGTTTCATCTCATATCTGCATAGTGTTTTGAAAACCATTTCAATTTTAAAAGATGCCGGAAGCATGACCCACATTAAGTTTAATTTTAGTTAATTTTAAAGCTTTAATGGAGATGGTCACGATTCCACTAGCGAAACTGCAAAATATGACGAAGTAGTAGGCAAATCGTGACCAGCTACCAGTCAGTGTTAGATAGTAATCACTGGTGATTGAAATCAGATCATCTAATTCACCTGTCAGTGTTGAATGATTTGGAAATCAAGATAAAAGCTTCCGATTGGAGAAATAAAATAATGTAATGGAGTAGTAACTGATGACAAGCTTGTGCCATAATCACTTTACAATTGATAGAGATACCTCTTCTACCTGAGCATACTTCTTTTTCTTTTTCGTTTTTGGCGTCGCACTTTGTACATTTGCCAGTGGCAAGTATTTCGATATTTGGTAACGTTACAGTCAAAGTCACAAAGCAAGTCGAGTTAAAACCAGTAGTCATATGATTGACTTTAATTTATTCGGGTAAAAAAGTACCTAAATACAAATATAGTAGATACCTAGATAAACTCTAAACACAATAGAAAAACATAAACTTTAAATCTAGTGTAACAATTGTTGGCCTTATCGCTAAAACTGATCTATTCCAGGCAACATTTAGGATTAAAAGGATTCAAAGACTAGTAGAAGACTGGGTGTGCCAATAATAATTCCATGTATAATTCTAACCTTGTGCTGACAATTACAAATGCAACGAAAAAAAGTCTTTACAATGTGGTGTTCCATCAAACATGGAAATAATTTTTTTATTTATATGAATGTTAAATCAAGAATTAGATGGGCGATGCAGGGCTGAAAATGATGATGATATCTGACAAAAGGAATTGTGACCTGTAAAGTATGCGGATGGCATTATAGTCAAGTACCGAGTAAGTTCATTGTTTAACCTTAACCGAAGAATCTAAGGAACAAATGTCAGACAAAGGTTGTTGATTGCGTTGACTCCATATTATTTCGTGATACTTAATAATAACGCTAAGTTAGATCAGGTATTCTAAAGCTGGGGACATGGAACCAGACATTCAATTAATTTAAAACATGATTAAATTGTAGTATGAAATAACTACAGTTTGGTGTTTGTAGCGATTGTTTATGTTTTTAGTTGATAGCTCAGTGGTTGGCGCAGTCAGTTCAAATGCCGAAGGTGGTGGGCTCAAACCCTTACAATGAGCTTGAGCTGCCAGTAAAGGTAAACATCGCGAGGAAACCATAGCGTGCTGGTAGGGTACTTTCTAGTACTCGGCTGCATAGCTACCACCGTCAAGTTGAAAATCTGTTGCCAAGCACCTAACAATGTGGTCCGACAACCACACTTGAGAGCCAGTTCTATTCCAGGCTAAATGTGCTTACCATCTTCGATGACACCGTCACTTAACATCAGGTGAGCATTGGTCAAACAACTAGCCTGAATAAGTTTGAAATAATATTTAGAAACAAAATTTTTCTATCTCTCTTCGTTTAACGATCGATATTCGATTCGATTTCGAAGGAAACAAAGAATTTTTTGAAATCCTCAAAAGATTATTAGCTTAATGACAATGCACATGTGCAATACATATAATTTTCATAATTTTGTACTATACTCTAAGTATAATTTCAGAGCATTTTTAGCAAAAACCACCTTGCGCCTTGTTAGGTATCTCGCCGTACTTGGAATTAACCATTATTCTAACCTCGTGACTCGTCGCCGACCCGAACAATCGAGATCAAGCGATTACAATATATTTACCTGAAGGTAACAAACAAATGATATTAATGCACTTGCATATCGTAACCACAGATGTCAGAGCTTTGTGTAAATTAACCTTTATTTATGTATGATGTAGACGTCAAAACTGCAACCGATATCTAGAACACTGTCAAAGTTCAAACAACAAAATGTTTACGAAAAAAGTGCATTTAAAACAGATTAATTAAATTAAATGAATGCAAATCTGCATATGATGATGCTAATACTGACAGGTGTTAGTGCTACTGACATAGTTGCAGATTACGACCACCAATGTGTTTGTGTCAACTATACAATATACATGCAGGCAGGATAATAAATTAAATATCACAACTAGCTTACCTAGTTGTAAGTGGGTAATAGATATTTGGAAAACGATCAGATAAGATATACATACGTCTCGATTATAGTAATAAACATACTTAATAGCGGCGATATTGTGAAACTTAACCTATGTGCAACGATAGCCCTAATTACAAGCAGTTTTTTTAGAAACTGCAGTTGATGAGGAATAAATTAATATTTCCGGACTTAATTTTGCAACGTTACATCACTTGTTTCAAAACGTTTAGTTCGAACATGTTGTGTATTAACCTGAAATTAAGATCAATTTACTAAAATACTGAAATAGTAAAAATTTAGCTGTTATTGTTTAGTAGATGGCAATTAATAAACAGTTTAATTTTTTTTCCTTCTAATGATGTATATGTTTGTTGTTAGATTCAAGACCTCATTGTTATTACAATCTAGCCTAGTTGAGACTAATAAGTAATTTTAATATAACTTAAATTGCTAAGTATAAACGAAGAATGCGTCCATCGACACTTTTCTTATTGTCTCTATTAAGACACTTTTCTTATTGTCTCTTTGTTCATGTGTTTTATAGCATAGATGCATCGCGGCAGATTTTCAACGTGAGGGTTGTTGCTAGCCAGCCGAGTATTAGAAAGTGCTCTACCACTATGCTATGATTTCCTCAAGGTGTTTTCCTTCACCGGCAGCTCAAGCTCAAGTGTCTATTCTTGGTTGCCTGGAAGAGATCGCTCTTAGCGATATAGCCGCCACTTGTGGCTCCAGCTCATAAGATTATTTTGTTCTCAGTACTTTTTTTCTGTTTATGGTGTTTACGAAAAAGAGTTTCTATCTATCTATGTACTTTTCGATATTCGATAGTTAGTCTCAATAGTCCTGTAGTTGCCTCGATAATGTTTAACGGTAACACTATTGTTTTGGCACAAGATATTTGTTACTGCGGTGGGACCTACTTCGATAATCTCCTGTATGATGTTTACATACATACATGTTTGAATAGTACGATCTTCACCTACAATCAATTTTCAATGTTAACAGTTATTTAATAGAAAGATGACATTTAGTTTGCATTTCCCAGAACGGTGTAATTTTTCGGATAATGTTTAAAACATGGGTCAGTAATGCCCATTAGTATTGCGTGGACCGTGACTGATTGGTCCCGCTTAACTTCAGTTACGTCATCTGACGTACATTCTAGTCCGCTGCGCGTCTGTGGCCGACGGCAGTCCGACTGTGGTAATGAATGGGTGACTTCTGACATTGTCGTCCATTTTATCGATAAACAGTTTTCTATTCCACCTAAATTCGATTCAACGCTTTTAATATTGCAAAACATTGACCCAACCTGCTTTGTGTAGCATAATAGTTGTGTCATCTATGGCTAACTGTTAGAGTATCAGTTTGACAAACTAACATTGTAAATGTTAGTTTAAATTTGTTTCGTTCTTTTTTCTTTGTTTTTGGCATCACTTTTTGTGAAATTAAGTATTTGTCGACATCGACAAATCGACAGCCCTGTTGGTTCATTGGTAGAATGTCTGCTCCAAGAGCTGAGGGGCGTGGGTTCGATTCCCACTCGCGACAAACTTTGTGGTATAAACCAATGTTTGTTCTGTGCCTGGGTGCTCTGTATTTATTATAAGTATGTATTTCACAAAAAAAGTGTTTAAGTATTCCATCAGTTATCTGACTTCCATAGTACAGTAAGCTTTGCTTAGTTTGGGGTCAGATGGCGCTGTGTGTAATGTCCTACGAATTTATATTTTATATTTACATAGTATTTCAAATTTAAGTAAATAAGTCTGAATTAGAGCTTACGGCAAGAATTCACGGTAATTATTTTTTTGCAATAAAATTTATAGCAATTAAAACAAAATCAGCGGAACGCACTAAAAAACCGTTTACTTAGAAAAAAAAACTCTTTTCAATTAGATTCACACGGCTTCTCAAACTTCTTGCAAAGCTTGAATAATTTTACAAGAGCGTGCGTTGAAGTCTTTTGTAAGGAGCTATTGATCTACGTATAGCTATGGGAACTGGCACATGTATTCTTAGAAACGTGCACTTTGAATAGAATTAATCTTTATCCTATACTTATTTATCAACATAGAGTAGATATGTATGTATGTAAGTCTCGTGTTTACAGTCCCTTGTACAATCTTCAAACACTTACAGACTTTGATACATTTTTCTCAGTTATTAGCAACAGTATGTAAAAAATCTATAATACATCTAAGAAAATACCGACTTAGTAACCTTAGACGCATTCCGCAAAGATTTGAGATAAAGCAATCGGCATTGAGCCAACAAAAGTTGCCCATCGCAATTTCGCAGCTCACAACTATTGTTTCTTGCAACTGTTTAAGAACTCAGTGGGCTCAGTCTCAAAATTATCTAGTAGAGTGTCTTCTGGATATAATGGGTTGCGTAAAGTGTTAGTTTTCCACGGTAGTTCTCGACAATGTGTGGTGCAACGGTGGTAAAGCATGCCAGGTTCAGTCACTCGCGCAGCCTTGCATCGTTTACATCGATACTTTACGTTATTGCAGTTATCGAAGGAGTATTAATCACTAGTGAGGGGATACGATAGTGTTGTTATCATTCGTGTGATGCGTTCGCCGGAAATTTTCGGACAAAACATTGCATGTGGTTTGTTTGATGTTGTTAAACTACAGTTAATTTTGTTTATTGATATCGTCAATACGCATTTTTCACGGTTCATTAATGCCAGCTAATTTTCTTTTTGTTATTTATTAATTGTTAAGCAACTTGATTCACATGTTAGAATCAGTTAAACCATTACCATATACGTATTTTCTTTTGTCTACCAAGTGAATCACGTAAGTACTGTAGATACTAGTTTTCCAGTTCATATATCTCTAGAGTATGGGCGGGAATTCCCTACGAAAACCTACTGTGAGTTATGTTAATGTGAGAAGCGTAAATAACAACAACAAAAAAAACTTCTTGTATGGCACAAGAAGTTCTTTTTAATCTTTTTCACCCAGTTGACACGCACAACATAAATAAGAAATGATTCTTTCATACTGACCACTGAATACGTACTCCAATTTCGAGACATCACGTTTGTCAGATATTTTTTGAATAAAATTTGTCGTGACGATTTCAGCCTTGAATCCGTTTTCTTGAAACATATTTTCAAACATTACACTTTTTCCGGATTCTTGAACCATGATGTACATTTTTTACAGTCTGTTTTATAGGAACTAAATCAACTGCGACATGTAAATTATGTTAATGTGAGGGTGGAATGAAAATAGATCTATCGGTGTTAGCTTTTGCATAACACCTGAAAAGGACGCAGCTTTGTTTACTAATTCACTAGAAGGTTTGTCTTTTTAGGAATTTTCTCACCATTCGTTTGAAATGCAGAATTGTCTTGCGAAATATTGCAACAAGACTCGTTGTATTTTATGTTTCAATTCGATCTGATGTTGAACCATGTATTTTATGTTAGTGTTTGAACAAATATATTAGACATGCAAAATCTAGATTACTAATAACTTTACCTATTTCAATCTCATATTTAGCTACCTTACCCAAATTGTGTTATGCAATAAAATAACCAGATTATGTATGTTGAACGAATGTACTCGAAATTTATGTTATAATTTATTTCGGTCAAATCTGGTAAATTATAGAGTGTAATAATATAATACAAGGTAATCGATATCAATTTAGTTGAAATTATTTTCGATTTAGGGCAGCGTTCTTTCATATACATATTTCAATGACGTCATATACATTTAATCTATCTATCTATCTATACTATTATAAAGAGGAAAGATTTGTTTGTTTGTATTGAATAGGCTCTGAAACTACTGGACCGATTTCAAAAATTCTTTCTCCGTTGGGAAGCTACACTATCCCCGGATGACATAGGTTACTTTTTATCCCTGTATTCCCACGGGAACGGGAACTACGCTGGTGAAACCGCGAGGCGTCCGCTAGTTAACTATACGTACCTATAATAATCGAAGTGTCCGCTATGTTGTTATAGTTGCATACTTAGCAATGAACTTTAAAATGCTAGTTAACTCAAAGTCATTAACCAGGTAGGTCGAGTTTTTGCACATCGCATTAACGTTAACATATAAAACGGCAAGTAGTCTAACGTAAAGGTCATATTACGACATGTTTTTACATTTAACTTCTATACAATTGTACACGTATAAGGATTCGTTTCACCGCAAAGTACTTACACTTTGAAATTAGAATAACATTTCCAAATTAGAATCTAAGTGCACTAAGACACACTTTAGATCACGGACATAAGAATAAATATTTAAACATTTATACCCAAAATGACGTCAAACATTAATAAAATGGGATTGAAAGGAATATTAGCAACATCTCTCTAATCTACTAAAAATCCTCGGCCTGCCAAGAACAGTCTGGTAGTCATTCCAGGCTAGGTGTGCTTTACCATCTTCGACCACACCGTCACTTAATCATCAGGTGCGCTGTGATCAAAGACATAGATTTCAACGATTAAAAAAAAATCTATAAATTTATTGCTGGAAAGAGTATCCAAAATAGCATTGGTAGGATCATCAGAACACATACAGTGAAGATAACCGTTAATACGTTTGTAAAGGCTCTTTAAACTTACGCCTGGATCAAGTCCTAAGCACTGTAAAACGATTACATGGGACGAACCGCCGAACTTTAGGCTCATAATCATAACAGAGGAGCATTGTATTTATAATGGAGGCACTTTACGAAATACCTGCGTCTGCGCATAGATCAAGGACTAGGTTCGGCAGCTCTGATGATACAATGCGAACGATTAGATAAATTGTTGGGCACTGTTTTGAAATTGCTCAACCATGAATGGAATATTATTTCTCAGTACCCATAAGTCTACCACTTATTCTTATTCGGAAGTGTACCACTGTTAATGTCACAATTTTTTTCTTCTGCTAGCTGTAGGGCGTGTGTTCGATTTCCTCCCAGGACCATCATTTGTGTGACAAACCTAAATGTTTGTTCTGTGTCTGGGTGTTTTGTACGTATAAAATATAAATTTGTCTTTATTAAAAAGAGTAAGAAGTTGTTCAGTTTGGGGTTAGATGACGCTGTGTAAAATTTCCTATGTCATTTATTAATTTATCATTTTTTTTTAATCCAAAGAAATATATATAAAATTAATTTAGTAGGTTACATAAACAAATATACTTTACACTTAAGTATATTTGTTTATACACAGCTTACTTTTTTTATAATTCCCAAAGTGCTACCAAAATGGACATGTAGCTACTAACAATTTGGAGTCTGTGGTTTATAAATCTGGCGCAATAGAAAAAAAACATTTATAACCAATGGAAATTTTACTGCAGATATCATGCATCAACATTTTGTATCACTCAATTTGGTTTGGGCACTTAAACCTGAGTGTCGCAAACGCATCAAGTGAAACGCATTACAATACTCTGACTGGCAGTAATGGGCCACCGGTCATCCCAAGGATTGGTCAGATGACCAGTGTGGTAATCTTAACATCACTTTACCTACTCGTGCAAATTGTGGGATGTAAGTAATTTTATGTGAGAAAGATGCGCCAACGCGACTTTAATTTGGTTGTAATGTGGGTGTGATTTACTTTACTGTCGTCCTTTAATATTTTTATTCTCGACAGCATTGCATAAAGTTATTTTTTGTCTTGTCATTTTAGCTTGGCTTGGTGTAATAACATTCACTTACAGAAATACGAATATGTAAAATAGGCATTGCTATCGCTATAAACTTGAGGTGTCCAAAGCTAAAAAGTAGTCATTGTAGTTAACATTATGAAACATTTTTATTTACACTGAAATCTTATAAATATATTGTCGTTTTGCAAAAGGTTCGTTAATCTTTACCTAAATATGACTTAAAACATCTGGTGCTAAAGCTTTACTAGCCTGATTATTTGTATCGTGATTTCATAGATGTTCCTTAGTAATGGTCGTTCGGTCGGTCGTTTGTTCGTTATGAGAACAATGACACTCTTTCAGCTATATAGACACTGGTACACCCTGTATAATTAAAGCATAATCACCAAAAAACAATAAACTGTTAAATATTTTTAATGTGGGTATTTACTAATACAGTTTATAAGTTTTTTAGCGTTTGTTTTTATAGTAAATTATTTGAAATAGTAGTTTGGTACATTCTTTTGAGCATGTATTAATTTTGAATGTTTTAAAGAATACTAAATGGCATGACCAGCGCTGGTCTTCCGGTGAGGCCTTGTAGGTAAAGCAAAATATTGCAAAAAAAACGATTTAACAATGACAATGCAAAAGAAAAACAAAAAATAATAAATAAAATAAAGCAAATGTCTTCTCCCAAACTATTCTTTTATTCTTTCTTCTATTCAAACTATCCCTGTATAAATGAATCCCCTCTCGCCTGTTATCAAGAGAAAATACGATGTAGCACGCTTGTCTAGAGGAAACCGGTTCGTGAAACTAGCAATAACATTATATAGCACAAGTTTCATGAACCAGAGTATCTGGTACTTCTGATTAACATTCATGAATTTCTTAGGACGTTCTGTAGCCGTAGGTAATGCGCGAACAGACATGTCAACTAGATCACCAGGAAGCTATCTAGAGATGTTCCGAGCTATCACCAGTCATCTGCTCCGGTAACGGAACACAAGAATTGCATGGAACTCGGGGCCCGTTGCACAAGTCGTGCAATTCACTCTCGTTGCATTCACGCGGCAGCCATTGTCGCGCACGCGCTTTACTGAGAACTTTCCCGCGCAAACCACGCAAAAAGCGCGGGAACTTAGATTAACAATAATAGCCGACATAACGCTACGAATGTTATCTGTTCTGTCGAGGTATGTGCTGCAACTACTCTATACCTACACGTACTTCACAACACAGTGCATAAGTTCTCACAAACATACCCTTAGTTTTAATGGACTTTCTGGGGGGAATAGTTTAAAAGCGCTATGGGTACTTACATGAATTGGATAGTTCATTTCGTGTAGTGTGAAATTACCTATGTTAAGGTCATTTTACACTGAAATAGAGAATGAGTCTGTTATATAACTTAGTTTCAGTTACTTTTCAGAGGTCCTAGCTATGACGATAGAAAAATATATAGTAGTTAGAACAACGCTTCCGGTAAAAGTAAAGGAAAACTGTTTTTTATGATTGATAGGCTATGTGTTTAATCACAGCTCGCCAGATTTTATGTGACGGTGTAGTCGAATGTAGTATACACACCTAGCCTGAAAAAGACCGGGCTCTCAAGGGAGACTGCCGGAACACTCAGTTAGAATACTTGGCAACAGATTTTCAACATGATATGGTTTCCTCATGATGTTTTCCTTTACCGGAGCTCAAGTGACAAACGCACTCCACCACGTAAACCGACTGCACTAACCACTTAGCTATCAGCGCTACAAATTCTCGGTAATCAATATGTTAGACCCACTAATGTGTATAGAGATGCATTAAATACATATGTGGAGTACCGCAAGTTCAAAACCTATCGAAAATTTGTAATAATATGTATGAATGAAATAAGACTTTCTTTCTGTTTAAGTCTGATAAAGCCATTTCACTAATTTTCTTGCATTTGCCATAGAATTTGTAAAATGTACGCTTTTGAAACTTTTATAATACGAGTAATGGGTAATCGCCAATTATGATCATGCGTACTTGATACACTTAATATGTACCTACAGTCCTACATACGTGAATATTGGTAACTAATTGCTTAAGTTGGTAAAATTACCTAAACGTATGTCATTTCAATTTATAAACACTTCAAAAATTCCTAGCCACGATACAAATACTTTATCAGTTTAATCGCAACAAGAATTCGCCTGTTTTCTAAGACAAAGTCAACATCGAACAATAAACAAACAAACCACACCGGTAATGAATGCCTTCATTCATGCTCATAACGGACTATTGCAGTTGACAGCTTGTACTCGCTGCAAACAGTAATCAACCTATCATCTCAACTGATCACGGATCTTGTGCAATGATGACTCTTAAGTGAATTTGATCGTATTACACAATGATTGCGGAAGATGAGACAATTTCAACAGTTCTAATTTAAACAATAACCAAGATGGTGAATGGCAACTACGTGCTGTATGGAGATAGGCCATCTTCTGAGTCAGAGATTGTCGATGACCACGTCCAAACTCGTACCGCCGAACGTAAGAACAAACGGAAACCTTCCAGGAACGCCAATGAACTCCAGCGCACTTTGAACATGGCTCAACTAGATAACGAAACTGATTCGATTAAATACGAGAAGAAAGCCAAAGAGCCGAGGCTGCTCCGCTACGTTCCGACTACAGACGTCGAGGAAAACTTTGTAACGGAAAAGTTTGAAACTTACGATTTGAAGCCCACTGAAGAGCGTCCAAGACGGTACGCTTTCCAAAAGAAGGCAAAAAATCCTACGGATGGGTCCGTGAACTACGCTTATTCCAGATCAAGTAGCAGTTGCAGTTCGCCTAATGGGAATTTACCGACAATATCTGAGCATGGAGAACAGTACGGCACATATAGAGCCCAGCCCCTACCGAGCCCTAGAGACAGTGACATTATGAACCAGTACGAACACAAACTGGACAAGTATTTTTACAAGCCTAAAGAAGGAAAGAACTTCACTTCTAAGGTAAACTATGAAGTAAGTAAAACTTTCATTTTATATTACACTCCGTAGTGTAACAAAACCTTTCACCCTATAAACGGTCCAACGCTCTCAACTCGGAAGCTAAAAATAAACTTGATGAAACAAAATGCAATAGATTAAATTCGTAAAAATTTCGATCGCATAAAAAACACTTTTACTGAATCGTGAATGTTCATCTATTACTCGTAGGTATGGTAATAAATACAATAAATAACATTTGTCTTTGGTTTGATAAATTGGATAAGATTATTATACAATGAATAATGTTATGTAAGACATATCTCGCTACATGGAAGATCGATAGTATCTTATTTTTGGATCACGAAATGAAAATAAAAGTTAGTTTGCCTCTTCTCTCGGTAATAACAAAATTTATAGCCGTGAGATATACGACATTTCACTGAACATAGCATCCAATAAAATTAATAAATCACCGAAACGATATCATAATTTATTAGTTTTTAAATTGAAACAAATCTGTTTTGTCGGTTGCGACAGACTTTACAAAGCATGGGAGAAATTTAGGAAAGGAATATCAAATCAATTCTTGGAATAGAGGAACTAGACTAAGTATGGTCTAGATTTTTTTTTATAGATGACAGGCTATGTGTTTGACCACAGCTCACCAGATGTTAAGTGACGGTGTGGTCGATGATGGTAAAGCACACATAGCCTGGAATGTATATCTTAAAGCAGAATGTTAGATTTATTTGAACGCTTGAAACAAGATATTATATTTACTTAAGTATCTAACTTAAAAAGCCTGATAGAGATACTGGTAAGTAACAAAATCTAGAGCATACGTGTATTAACCTATTAACTAAGGGCGGAGCTGTTCCGGGTTGAAGTAATATCGTGTATCAGCCTGTACCTGTATCTCACATGTTTAATTTGACTCTAATGGCAGCAATTATTGTAATTTATGCCCTATAATGTTGATGTCGATAATGTTTGGAACTTGACCGAATGGGGCTTCAGGTGGATTTGTACATTTATTTCCTTTACGAGCGACACTATTGAAAGCTTCAGCCTCATACGAACAAGTACATGTGACGTTATGAATTGTTATTATGGTTTATAAAAAAATTGGTGGTACGGTAGTGCCCCCGCCATGCCCAGTCAAAAAGCAAGGTACTGCTTACCTTGTCCCGAATTTTTCCGTGGTATTTTACAAACCCTCGTAGCTTTGGTCTGGATAGTAATAGCGAGTCCAAATTTATAGGATAAGATGTAATTAGAAAACTTATGACATACATTTTTTTTAACAACTTTGATATTTTATTAATACCTAACCTAATGTACGTCGGTTTTGTCACTAACTGACTGACTTATGATTGAGGGTACTTCCTGCCATTTCTAGAAACGTGACGTTTCATATAAGCTTAATCTCTAACTTTCACCCTCTAAATTAGACCTGGTTAGGGGCTCACACCTGTTCATGAGATCTGGTTACTTTTTCATAGTGAAAGCGTTATGAGTTTGTAAGAATAAAATAAGAACAAAAAAATCATTTTGTAAATTATAGATAAATTGTCGATTCCCAAATATTTTGTGTATTGGAAATTTTACAACTTTTTACGAAATCAACAAAAAAAAAATTATTTAAAAATAATATACCTACAGAGGAACAAATAATTACATTTAAATAAAATAACTAATCTAAAGGTTATTATAAAATAGTCCTCGAAACACCGGCGCCATTTTACGAAAATTATATTGAAAAGTCATTAAATATTTACACATAAAATGATCAATAACTATTTCATCCATTTAAAATAATTTTATTTTTGGTTATACCTATTTGAATTATAATTTTAAGACAATATTGTTTTGCAAACTCATATTTATTTTATTTATTCGTTGTATCATTGACCATGGCACTCAAAAATTTATTGTGACGCAACAGACAACAATTAAATTTAACCTCCAGTTACATATAGTCAATAATTTTGATTAAGTCATAAAATAAAACGACCACGTGGCTGACCACGTCTTGTTTGATATATATCCTCTGAATAGAAGACAAGTCTTGTCAAGTTGGATTCCCACGATATTAATTGACTAAGTTAAACATCAAAAAATCTGGAAGGACAAAAGTCTTAGTTCAGTGCTTTTTAGACCAAAATCAATAACTGAAAACTGACTTTCAAAGTATTCAAATATTTATACAATTACTAGGGCGGTCTATTAGAAAATCTAATTTAATTTGAGTGGTAAATTATATATGTGTAGAGAGATTATTTAATTTTGCTTTAGTTAATATATAAACACTTTAATATATAAAAGCAGATTACATTTTTATAATGTTTCTTAATCGCCGTTGGATTCCAACAGTTTTGAGGTAACCAGAGATTGTAAAACTCAGCATTAACTTTGATGACAATTCGCAACAGAAACTTTTACGAGCTTATGATTAAAGTTTTATTATCTTTTAATCCATAACATGCTTGCACAATTGGCCTTTTTAATCACGTGTTTAAGTGGGTTTTATAGTTATGAGGTGACTTCATTACAATGACATTGTATTTTTTGGCTTTCACCTTTAAAAACATATTGAGAAATATTACATACCTACCCGCATACTTACATTGTATGTGTGTTTACGATAAATTGACAGACAATATGATTTCAAAAACGCTTTGCTTTTTGGCTTTCATCTTTAAAACAAATTAGCTGACTTAATTTGTTTCAACTACATAATGTCGTAAATAATATAAAAATGTATAAGTCTAGATATTATACAAAATGCAGATAAAAGTATGTGGGTAAACAATCTTTGTGTAGGTTGAATGAAACCATGCCAGATAAACAAGCTAAAGACTAAAGAAAGTAGACATAATAATATCGTGTTTAATGCGATCGTATATATTTAAACAACCACATTAAATTAGAATCCAATTATCGATTATCAGATTTGAATATCGCCCACAAACCTCGCCGATTCTTATGATAATGATCTTCGAGTGATTGCAGGCTAATACGTCTGTCTGCGAGCTATTTATCGATTGATTAGCAATGGACCTTACGTAAATAGGTGTAATAAAACATACTGGTTAAACAAAACAGAAGAAGGCTTACACTAAGGAGGCAACAACTATGTACATAAAATGTCATTTTACACAAATAAATAATTAATTAGTACTGTAACTTTTTTATTTTATTAATAATTTTTATAAATAATTAAAAATTTAATAGTTTCGTTATTAATAAATGAGTATGAGTATAAAAAAGTTACTTTTTTTACTTATAGGCTAGGCACTGAATTAAAAATAGAATCAACATTAAACATTAAAACGCAAGAATGCAAATTTGATGTCATAATGATACATAAACAAAACAACTTCAAGTGAGATTTTGAGTGGGAATTTTTCAAATATCAAATATATAGATCTACGGGTCATCAATTCACCTGATGGAAAACTACGGTGTGGCTGAGAATGGAGTTCATTTAGAAGAAATCTTTTCACTCTAGTCTTAAAAATACATTACTCTAGCATTTATGGGCCGTACGCAATAATAAAGTAAAGCAATAAAATAACAACAAACAAAACAAAACAAATCTCTAACGCTGTGCAGAATTTGTATGACATCTTTCGCTTCGTCTTACAATAGTTTAGTTAGTAAATTATAGAATGTGCCCAATTTTAATTATTTATCAACGAATATTTCAATGCAAAGTTGATAAAAAGTAAGCAATGTCGCAGAATAGAACTAATATTTGCTACCAGCTTATTAATAATGATATTTTATAGAGCATGATTAAACCCTATGTCTTAACAATATAATAAAATATTCACAATCGCTTTCAAAACTTTTGTGTTGCCACATGTAAGCCGATTAAGTGTTACGATTATGTCTTACTTATGGCTAAGGGCTAACCTACATTCTTCAAGTAAGTATACGAGTACCTATAAAATGTTGGTTAAGAATTTTATGACTACTTTTTAACTTTCTATGTGTCTACTAGCTGTTCAACCGTCAACATAGATGAAGAAAAACGTAACTTGATATGTAACTTAAATTGAGATAGCATCGACTTTAGGCCGAAGTCTAATTTATTTCTCTCACACCTAATTAAGATACAATTTAGTGAATTTATGAATTTTGATTTGAAATACGATAGTTACCTATCTAAGGTACGATTTATGCTTAAGGCACCATAGAAACCAGTTACTCTCATAATAGTTTCAAGCGACAAGAGCGACACTTAAATTAAGATTCTTCTTATTCAAACTGTGCCGTTAACTTGTGATATAAATATTTATATTTTTTTATATTGTACAATACTTTTGTGTATGGAGTGTGAGAAAGACTGCTGGCTAAGCAAATCTAGGTTAGTGACTGGAAGGAAATCGCCAGTAATCGAGTACCTTACCTGTAGCTTACCGTGTCGATAAGTACATTATAACTTTATAATACAACGCAGTGACGTGTTTTTCCGCATTCCTGCCAAAATGTATCTAGAGTTTTGTCGCAGAATTAGGTACTCTTTTGTTTTTTCACACTGGTCGAAAGTTACAAGATTAAGAAGTGTAAGGAGCAAGTGCGCTTGTTAAAAAAAATTGTGGAGCTATATTAAAAAAATGCATGTTCACGAATGTGGGAAATTGTACATTGTGATGCGACATTTATTTTTGTGTGGCTTCCAAAACTGACGAAGTTTAAAGTAAAGTTTTTTAACACATGCTGACATGCGTGAAAATTCAAAACATTCTTTTGTTAACTTCGAAGGTGGCGTTATTCATGTATTTTTTTTTACTTCAAGTGCAAAATTTGCACATTCACAGGTTTTAGATTTAATAACAAATTTACAAATTCTCAACTTCTCGACCCTGGTAAATTGCAAAAAATGCGATGCCAAAAACAAAGCAGAATCATGCATGTGTATGTGCTATTTACATTAGTAACGTTTTGTTCTATTTTCGGCAGGGCTCACATCCAGACAGCCTGTATCGAGTGCAGCCCACTACCAGTTCCGGGGTCGACAAGATGATGAAGGTGCTGCGCGTGCTGCGGTGGCCGGTGGCATTGGTGACGGTCTGCATCACACTCGCAATGTTCGTCTACTTCCTCATGCCTGGTCAGTTTTTTTTTTTTTTATGGTTTACAGGCTAGGCGTTTGACCACAGCTCACCTGATGTTAAGTGAAGGTGTGGTCGAAGATGGTAAAGCACACCTAGCCTGGAATGGAACTGGCTCTCAAGTGAGGCTGCCGGAACACACCGTTAAGTGCTTAGCGGCAGATTTTCAACTTGAGGGTGGTAGCTAGCCAGCCGAGTACTAGAAAGTACCCTACCACCATGCTATGGTTTCCTCACGATGTTTTCCTTCACCGGTAGCTCAAGCTCATTGTTGGGGTTTGAACCCACGCCCTTCGGCACGCGAACCTACCGCGGTAACCACTGAGCTATCAACGCTACAAAAGTATGTGCATAAGTATAAGAGTAACCAGCCCTTACGGGAGGTTCAAAGGCCCCCCAAGGCCGTTGACTATGACATGTGAAACATTGGCGCATTTAGTTATTCAAACTGATGAATTTTGTTTTATGGAAAAATTATGAAATGCAAGTGTCGTGCTCAAGACTATTGTAGCGGTATACTAACGTTAACATATAACTACTTGGCTGCAGAATATATGATACTGCGTTGTTACCTGCCCAGATGAACTCCAGGCGACCTACTATAAGAATTGATACCTAAACTTGTTATAAAATTAAACTACCTCGTATACCATGGGTCTCATGTCGTATACATTAATATCTTGCGCGATGGAAGCCTGGTTCTGAATCATTCAGAATGAGAATATTTTGATAGATTTTCAGTAAAATCTATAACCCATTTGATAATTACTTGTAATGAATATTTAGATTTATTCATCGTATAAACAAATACATGGCGCATCCAAGAGAGACAAAAAAAAATAAATAATGTATTTCTTTAATTTGCGCTAGTAGGTCACTGGGAGCCATGATCGTTTACCTGTTCAGTGTTAAATGGCATTAGAATTGATGCACACTATATATTCATATCTACTCACTTATATGTAGCAAATGCGTCTGTGAGTCACTATAAAGTAGGTGAAATGAAAATTTTCGAAGCAAAGACGGTCACGAGGGTCATAGGTTAAGTTTGCACGTAACCGGAGGTGTGACCTACTAAAATAACGAACTATTACAAAATATTGGCTTATATCTAGTCCAATAAATTCATAAACACGACACTATCTTGTCTGTCAACCACTCTTAAATAACTTTATGAAATTCATTCTCTTCTGATTTACAATGATAGTCATGATTATTTGAGAAAAAAAAATCTGCCTGCATACTTTTTTTTATGGTAATTGCTGGCAGGCAAGACAAGAAATATATAGCTCCTCATAAAAATGCCATAAAAAGGACACAAACAAAACCAAAAAAGGCATCAATTAAGCTCAGTTTTGCATATCGAAAGCTTGCGATGTTAATTCCCGCACTAAGCTCCATCGTCGTCATCAAAACGGAAGCTGAAAAGCTCATAAAACTTTCAAAGCGATTATGCTTGTTTTCATTTTCATATGGGCTTTGATAAGAGCTCGGACCTTTCGGAATGTTTTTGAAACTTCATAAATATTTAGCTACTTTCACATTTCACACGCGAAGGGTTTAATAACAAAATAAATTTTAAATAGGTAAGTAAAATCGGACTTCAACATGACAGTACGCGGGGTTCTGTTACATATTGCCGGATGCGACCTCATATTTTTCCTTTTGTTGCTCTCAATTGTGTTTTTATGTGCGGTGAATTGGTAAAATCGAAAGTTAAACCTCCAAAAACACCTTAACTTTTGGATGCATCTTCGCTTTTTAAGACCGTGCTACATTTGCTTTTGGTGTTTTTTAGAAATCGTCGTTTTATTCGTTCCTTGCGCCATTTTTGCTTTTATTGAACAATCACGTTATTGACTTTAATATACACAATTCGTGATTTTACTTGTTTGTTTTTTCTTGCTATAGTTACTTTATTAAATCGTCATACACATCACTAAGTAGAGAAATGTTGAATCCGTTTGACTTGTTTGACCTCACTTTCTTTCTTTTATCCAACTTTAATTAACACCTTTTGTCGACGTTGCTTACGGACTGGCTGAATAAAACTATTAACTTTGAGATTGTTTATGAAATCAAATACTTTTTTTCAACACTGTTACATAACACTTATTTATAGTTAAGCTAAGCCTTTGGGCATAAATCGACGATGATCGCCTCTGATGTATCGGTTCAAGTTTCCTTATGGTGCGACCTACATAACATAATATCTGCGATCAATCTCAGTTAGCAAGAGTCACCGCAATAGCTACTGTATAATACCGCGTGTAGCACTTATATATCTATTTATCTATGTGAGATTGTAGCACTTGTGGCTACCGAGTTACCTAACGTCATCTAATATCGAGAACGAAAGGAGGATCTATAAGCGAGTAACGAAATACCCTAGGCTTTACGCCATAGACTTTATTTTTTAGTATTTAGTATGGTATCTCTTAGCAGAAGGACGTCTACGTAGGTATCATCGCAGTATCAGAGGGGAAAGTATATAAATCTGCAAGTTTAAAACAAATGTATGGCCTGTGCAACACACTGAATCTAATTTTATTTTTAGTTATTGGACCATTATTTACACAAAATTTCTTTTGCGCAGGTATCACCTGTCTGTCTATGGTTAAATAAAGAGCTTTCTCCAACCGCGTCCATGTAGGACGTCCGTCTCAACTTTTCTGCAGTGATGTTGTTTTATGTCTATTTTTGGCAACAGGTTAATAAAGTTCTACTAAATCATTACTTAAGCATTAAATAAATAAATATCGTAGGACATTTCACACTGGACTGTCTAGCCCCAAACTAAGCAAAGTTTGTACTATATGAACCAGATAACTAATAGAATACTTATATTCTTTTTTTAATTTGTAATACATACAGAACACCCAGACATAGAACAAACATTTATGTGACGACAAATGTTTGTTCTCCTGGGAATCGAACCGACGCCCTACAGCTCTTGAAGTAGATAATCTACCTAATTAGCTAACAGGGCATTCAACTGGGTTCATATTCAAACTTAAAAATTGTATTTGCCTGACAAAAATAGCCATAATTTTTTGGAGATCAGATTAATGGTACTCAACTCTCAAGCTATCTTCGCCCAAATCTACAAGCATGCATACATTCATACATATAAACATACGAACGCCGATTTCTCCCGTTTCTTTTTAAAACATGTTATTAAATATAATTAATGTTATTGTGTTAAAATGACATACAAGAACGTACTTAGGTAAATACGTAACAAGCACGAATACTGAACATATGACTAAGAATATATTAGTATTTCTACAAATACATAAAAACTTCCTCGTGCAACACTCTCATAAAATAGAATATGCCGTCACACGCATAGACATACAAACTGCATAATCTTCACCCACTTATGTAACTCCTATAATCACTTTAATTACCGAGCACGTCTTGTACTCGATAGTTTAAATTGCATTCGGATTAACTTCAAAATTGCGGGCTGGTAATATTACAAATACAAAATACAAATACAAAAATATTTATTTACCAGAATAAATGTGTACAAAGATCGAAAGATACAATAGCCCTCGAACTAGGGCTAGCCTATATCGCGGGAGGCTGAAACCGATTAAATATTTGAAATTTAATGGAGAACTTGTACTATTTTTTTATTTATTATTTACGTGTTTACTTACCCTATTAAATGTTATATTATACAGGATTAAATAAGCCAAAAGGGAATCATTGTACTCACAACAAACAACTTTTTTTTATGTAAAAGTAATGAGATGAATTAGATGCTCTCCTGATGGTAAGAGATAGCGCCCATACACGACCATTGCAACGATACATACACAGAACTTTGAGTAGTTAAAAAAGTCCAAGGTATCGCTGCTTTGGCGCTCATCCCTGTAATTTCGCTAGCTACAGTATCAGATAATGTTTACACACTGCTGCTTGGCGGCCGAATATCTGATACTTAGGTGGTACCTACCTGGACGACCTCTTGCTAAAGAGATCTACCACGAAGTAAAACCAACTACCAAAAAACCACCGACCAAGCAAAATAAACCAACTTTTACAATAACCTGAAAATTATGTCACAATTTATGTTTAATAAGTCTTATGGATTCTGAACAAATTGAGATTGTGGAATCGGTCACAGTTATTTTGTTGTCTGTTGTGTTGTCATGTCGATAAGCAATAGCTAAAAAAATTCGAGTAAAATTCTACTTGATGATATTATAATATTACGTCTTAAAGTCGTGCAGGTTATGGTAATTTACGAAGACGTGCAGTCAGACATGCACGTATCAGTATTTATGTGTAGAAAATTGTCGTTTGTAACATCTTGAACTCTACTTTCACTTGAGCGATCGAGAATCATAAGTACCACTATTTCCTTCCGATACCTAACTACTTCTGGTAACATAGATACAATATACGTAAGTAACACAAAACAGCAACGTTAACTGAACTTTTTTTTTTTTTCTTTGGTTTTGGCGTCGCGTTTTAGGATTTGCCAGTGTCAAGTATTTATATATTTTCAAGTTACAAAAGTTAAATAAGTGTCCTCGTAGCTAGTTATAGTCAAAGTTCAGTCTTAGTCAAGTCCAGTCTGTGTCAGTCAAGTCCAGTCATGCTTTAGTAAAGTAGTGGCGACTTTACTATAAAGCTTCGATGGAGTTTTGGAAGCACCACGAAAAATCATGTTTCACCACATTATATCATTTTCCCCCACTCACGCATGTAATTCGGCACTTTATGAATAAAACACCACCATTTTTATGCATAAACACTCGACAAAACACAAGTTTTGGAAAAAAATACAACGGGGCGACACGACTCTTCCCGCGTTTCCGCCAAAAACTCAAACTGAACTTAACATTAACACATGTTTAGTAAAAAAAAAAAATACGAAATTTGAAAAAGTAAACAAATTAGGTTTGTATTGTTCTGACAGAAATGCGTTGTATAATTTTCCAAGCTTTTTCTTTTTTCGAGTATTTTTTGTATGAAGATAGTGGCGTTTCATTTATAAAGTACTGAGTTATGTACACAAACATGAGAAAGTGTTATGGGTAATGTGGTGATCATGTATTTTTATTTTTGACAGACTAGGTGTTTGACCATATCTTACCTCATGTTAAGTGACGGTAAGCTTGAAGATGGCTGTTAGTAAACCGTTCAGTAATATTTCCACTACTTTAATAGGGATTCACCGGACATGAGTGTGACATACTTTGTGTGAGACTTGATTTTTCATTCGATACTTGATAATATCGAAATGCTAGACTCTAGCAAAATGCACGAAGTGCGGTGCCAATACAAAAAAAAAAGTTGGTATGGATTCACAAAACCCCTCCCGTTTGACTGCTCTACATTCACATAATATCTATGAATATTGTATTAGACACCTATCTCTTTTGTTAAAATAATATAGTTGTCATTTATAGCTTTATTCTAGTGCACATCCTGTCCATAAATTATAAAATCTAACAGTAATTGCCCATTCACACATTCCTTACCTAATTTGGCAATTTGTAGACATTTTTATAAAAGTCGTAAAAGATTATAACGATGATATTTTTATCTGATTTCATTACCGTATATGGTATAGGTAAATTATTTTAGTATATCTATTACGGTATCCGATTATATTATGTGTTTATTATGCCATTGTTACATAAATATAAAAATACAATAAATTCCATCATGAATTGAGTTGTTATTAAAATTTCTTTGAATAGCTTTGAGCTATTCTAATGAATAATGTTACATTTGTACCTATAATTAATTATACATTTCTAACTTTATAAATATAAATCGAGTTTACTCCACTTAATTTCATCATCATCTTCATCAGCCTAACGAAGTCCACTGCTGGATATTGACGTCTTCTAAGGCACGCTACGCGGCTCGATCTTTGGCTTTTCGCTTCCATCCACCCCCAGCTTTCCTACGTGTATCGTCACTCAATCGAATTTTAGTGCGTCCTACGCTACGTTTGCCAATTTGCGGTCTCCACTCTTGAACACATCTACTGTACTGTCAATATGGAACCTTTACATACGTACATATATTTAAATGGCACTTATGAAGTGCATCTGTCTGCAGTATTCACATAAGATATTGTTAAGTTTTTGCTGCTACGAGTATGGAAACTGACGTGGTTTTGACACACTTTTGTTTCGTCGGATTTTATCCAACCTTATCAAACGTCAGTTTGTTTCTTATGCACGACAAATGATGTTCATGAAATTTGATAATAAAGATACTATATCTGCATCCGAACGGATGTAAAAACTAGTTAACTAAAGATATGATCACTGCTACTGGGTCCAGCTCGTATTTATAAAGCTTATTAAAAAGAAAGTTGGAACTCTTAATAAAGCTTGGAAACCATTTCTAACATCTTACTCGGTACATTTTAACTTCACAATTCCTCACATTACCACTAACGCCACTTCACAATAATCTTCCAGATAACATTGAGCCCGTTGAAGATATCTTGATCAACCGGACGTTATGGAACCTAACAGATGTAGAGTCGATGCAGACACCAGCCTACCACCGCACACAACCTAAGAAATCACCACCCATAAAAATAAACATTAATGGTACGGTATCATGAATTCCCAAACTGTTGTGAACAATCAAGTTTACTTTGCTTGTATTAAGTCGGGGCCGTTCTTGTGGTATGGCTTCTTAACCTTAACTATTTTAAATGTTTGTATACATAAAGCATGAATAAACTATGTAGTTGTATCTGGTTTGTACTATATGCCGTCTAGGAAGGGTATTTTTTTCATGTCACACTCACCTGTATTCGTAAGGTTCAATTAGCACGTTGTTATAGTCACACTGTCTAGCCTAGATCATTGGGCAGTTATTTAGTTTGCTATTAATGAAAATATTCTAAATGACACAATTGCAGGTGCAAAAACACCGGAAATCGATTTCTACGACTCTGAAAGCGATAACAACGGCGTGGTACCATCAGTCGTCGATATGATAACAGAGACGAGTCCGCAAAGAATACTGCCTATCAAACCAGTGTTCCCATCACACATTACGCCAGAAGTTCAGTATGGAAATGAAAGAGCTGATGCAGACAAACTCAGGACGTCAAAAGCTCTAGATGCTTCCAGCAGCACTATCTCGGATGACTCCACCCTAAAACCGCATATCACACAAAAGCCTGAGAAACCACTAGCAGTCTACTTCAAAGAAGCTACTACTACAGCTGAAACAATCTCAAGAGCAGAAACTATGAACCAATTTGCAAATTATGGCGATAAACAAACCACGAGAAAAATTGAAGTGTCTACAAAAGACTCAACTGCATTTAAAGATCACCATGTACCGATATTAGAACTGAAGCCGTTGAATATTAAGCAATATCTCATTACGGAGCCGGAAATTCCTCCAGAAGTACAGGAGTTCTACGGTCCCCCGATGTTGGAGAATGTCAACGCAAACTTTACATCAGGCCACTCCAAACTTTTCGGCATCTCTATTGAAGATGCTGAGAAAATGAAGTCTACAACTCAGAGTTCGTTGTATAACACGAGGGTGTCTCCCACGTTGCCTACCTGGCGCGACGGTGACGACGCTACCACTAAACACTACCCTAGCAATGTTAATAATGAGGGTAAGTCTTTAATTTTTAAAATGGGCGCATGCGGTAGAAGAATCATCAAATTAAATTTTATCAGCAATAACGTACGTAACGGTTTCTTAATAATTTTCTATTACTTATTTACCTTACTTAAATCTTAGTATTAGGTAATACGTATTTGAGAGGTTTGCTATGTTATTGTGAATAACTTTTCTATCCGTACTTATAGTAGATGGTACACTATTTATTTTTATTCATGTAATAATTAATATAATGCGATCGCATTTCTATATCATTTTAATCATAATACATGTTAGTATCAAATGATTTATAGTTAAACTCACACACAGTATAAAAACTCCTTTCGCAGCGCCGCTCTGCCGCTCCACAAGATTCCAGCTTTGCAGGGAGATCTTACCGTACGACTTGGCGGGGTTTCCTGTGAAAATAGCTGGTGTTGATATCTCTGCCTTCATGCCGCACATAGAATACCTGGTGCATACTAACTGCAGCGATCGAGTGAAGCACTTCGCGTGCGCCTTGTTGGAGCCTGAGTGTAATCCGCACCCCTATCCCGCTAAGATGCCTTGCTATAGCCTTTGTAGAGGTAAGTTCTGAAGCTTTTTTTATGTAAAAGTAATAAGACGTACGAGACGCCATTCTGATGGTAAGAGATAACACCTGTCAGTTACCATTGCAGCGATACACAGAACTTTGTGTAGTAAAACAAAGTTCAGAGTATTACATTGCTTTGTCTCTTTGCTATTACAAAAGTCGTGATGCGTTAACTTCAGGTTATCGTGGCTATATATGAACCAATACTTCATGGGTCAAGTTTTTATTGCGGGCGCGTAGCTTTTTTGTATCCGCCTAACGTGAATGGTAGTTACCTATTAAAAGTTCAGGGTTCGGCCCCAGACTAGAAAAACAGAACACAAAAGAAAACTTCATAATCCAACCACAACTCAGTAGGGTGAATCAGGACCTTTTATAACCCATTTTTTGTGGATAGAGATTAGGAAGCCTTTATTGAGTAATTCCTGAAAGTTATACACGAAATCCCAATAGTCCCAATAGTATTTTAAGTAGGTATGTAAGATGTAATGTCTTATTACGGTTTGCTATAACTTTTACGAAGGTGTTTTCAAAACTGATTAATATGCATTGAGAGTTTGTGTCTATTTGTGTATTTTTTTTAAATTACAGCGATCGTAGACGCCTGCGATGGAATGATCCCCAGACAGCTAGCTGCAGCATTTACCTGCAAGCGGTATTCTGAAACTGACTGCATCGCCGCCAAAGCTCCTTGCTTCGAACGGGAGCTCGGTTGCGGTGACGGCACTTGCATCCCCAGAGAATGGGTTTGCGATAATACAAAAGATTGTCCAGGTGGAGAGGATGAAGCTAGTTGCTCTATTTGTGCTCAAAATGAGTATCGGTACGTATTATTTAGTTCTCCCTTTTTGTGTCAGACAAATATAATTATGTATTATGATGGTCTTTCTATTTCGGTATGGTCGAAAATGGTAAACACAGTTAGCCTGAAATGAAACTGGCTCTTAATTGAGGCTGCCGGAATACAATGTTAGGAGCTTGGCAACAGATTTTCACCTCGAGGATGGTAGCTAGCCAGCCGAATACTAGAAAATACCCTATACAAAATTATGGTTTCCTCACGATGTTTTCCTTCACTGGCAGCTAAACCTCATTATTGGGGTTGAACCCACGCCCTTCGGTGTACAAACCGACCGCACTAACCTGAACTATCGACGCTACAACATGCTACTAAGAAGATAAAGACAATGAAGATTGCATTCACCGTGCAAAGTTGTACTGTTCGTATTTATCATAAACAGTACCTATATAACCAACCGTAGGTCCACCGTTAGATTCAAGATTCTCTTAAAATACGCTAGTCAGCCAGTTTGTGTCATGGTAACTGAATTTTTGTTGTTCAGTTGCAGTAGCGGTGGATGTATTTTGAACCGGTGGCGGTGCGACGGGTACGCTGACTGTCCAAGCGGTGAGGATGAGGTGGACGGGTGTGATCGGCAAGGGGCCGACGAGCCGGGGGAGGAGTCTGCCGGATCAGCGCCTTCGCCGGCCATCCACCGACCGAACAAGACACACAAGTCTCGCGGTGGAGAAAAGCACAAAATTGGTGAGGTTCTCTTAAAAAGATTGTAAGTGCTGGCTTATTGGAAACCGATAAGTATTCATTAAGTTGAAGAGAATTCTATGTCAATGCAAGATATTCCAGGTAGACATAATATGCAATGGTTGTCCCGTGGCCGTACTATCCAGGAAGCTACTAGGAAATGTTTTCATACGAATTTATATCAATTTTAGAATAATTTAGTAATGAGCACCGAATCAGCGGTGCCCTAGACTTTGTTTTGTTACTCAAAGTTCTGTGTATCGCTGCAATGGTCATGGACAGGTGTTATCTCTTACCAAGAAGAGAACGTCTGGTTCGTCTCATTATATTTTACATAAAAAAACTGTTGTCCTTTGACATTTGCCCCAGTCTATATAAACCCACATAAGACCAACCCCTTCTAAGACAAAATATTTTTTTAAAATTAAAAAAGCACAGACTTCAGAGCGGGCTCCTTAAATAGGTTACTAGTATCTCGATGACGGTATGAATAAAATAACATACAAAGTATGATCAAAATTTTCTAAAACAAGCTGTTTTATTTTACAGGAGAGATTGACAATAGCAAAGAACTTCTAGTCACAAGTGACAGCAACAATGCCTTCAAAAGAAACTTCACAAGACGCCCATCCCTCTCACGCCTCACGCCATACACCCGCTCGACCACTCCCCCACCGAAGCCGATGCCCGTAATGAGAAACTACGACTCTGGCAAAAGAGTTGAAACAGTATCCCAACTGGATTTGGAAACCACCCAGAAACCTACAGAAAATCACGAATCCATGGAAGACATCAATATTGGAGACCTAGGCATCTTCGACGATCTGAACAAAACAACAAAAATAAACGAACCTACTGAGAATGAACAAACTTCTAAAAACATTCAGAATGTTCCAGTAAAATCTAGCCCTCGTCCCAGTTCTCCTAAAACACCAACTAAACTTGATAAATCGATAAATAAGCTGGAAAAGGTTATAAATGGAGTCGCTCTTATGCAGGTATGCCAATTTGATGAACAACATAATATATGTATATGTACTTTGTCAAGCCTTACGCTACATGATTGTCAGAAAGCTAGTTTCGGAATTAAGTTCTCATAGAAGTATAAATAAATAAATAAAATGAATATTTCAGCACATATCATACAGCGTCATCTAGCCCTAAACTAAACAAAGTTTGTGCTACTCCAGATAACTGATAGATTATTAAATAGGTACTTTTTTGTAAATACATACCTATAATAAATAAAGAACATCCAGACAGAAAACAAATATTTATGCGCGTCACGTCGTTTGTTCTGAATGGGAATCGAATCCCCACAGCTCTTGAAGCAGAGATACTACCACATGAGATAACAAGGCAATGAAACATAATTTACGTTTATTTCCATTACAGAAATCCCAAGTCAGCGAAGATCAAGAAGCACCAGTAGATTCTACTGAAGTAAACAACACGACCGTTGAGAAGATCGATGACAGGCCGCCGGTTCACACTCGACCGAGAGTAGGGTCGAAAAGTGCTCACGCATCGCCGTGCCCTAGTGGAGAATTGCGCTGCGTGGACGGGCGCTGTATCACGCTTTCTCAGCTCTGCGACGGAACTATCGACTGTTCTGACCACGCCGACGAAGACAACTGTTACACGTGACAAGTCACGGCTTCCTCTGGCAATAAGGCATGTCGTAGCGAGTTGAGACTGTTGGATGTTTTTGAAGTATACTCACCTGACAATTATGAATGTAGTATGCAAAGTTGGCGGTTGTAATTATGGTTGTTTTGGATTTCATGTAATCGATTACTCATTAGATAATTTAATGCGATTATAAAGAATTATTATCGATTTATTTAAGTGAAGAAATCAGCCTTTCAATAGTTATTATATTTTATATTCAGCGAACTTTTGAATGTGAATATCGAATACTAGAAATTTACATTGTTACGAGGTGTACGAGTAGTTAAGAAAATCTGGTTTAATTTTATATCGATTAGGTTTACTAGGCATAAGTTTGCCTTCCAACAGGAAAACATATTTTATTTGACTAGTGGTAGGTGGGAGGATTATTTTTATCTGTGGATAGCTTGCCAAGTTTGTAATGTTAGTTAATATAAAATACCCATTATGTTTACGAAGTATATCGTTTACGTTCTGTGATAAGATACGCAATGCATGTATTGAAGTAGATCTTGAAGTACGGATTCCGTCCATTTATCATAAGTCTGTTTATCAGTTTCATTCATTGTTATTTCTAAAGTAGGTTTAGGAAAAATCTTAAGGATAGAATAAACGATTAGGTAGTAAGTTTATTCTTCTTGATATTCTTGATTACTTCAAAAATAGGTTATAAAAATATTGTATAGCTAACTTTAACAAAATTAAACTAGTAGGTAAGTACGCATTTTGTAAATATCAACTATTTATGTTAGAGTTTAGTTAAGATTGGTTTCGCCTCGCGGGTTCACCCGCTATCATCCTTACTTCTTAAATGTTCGGGGGAAAAGGTAGCCTAAATATATTATATTATAGGTTTTTATATCGTAATCGTTATTAGTAACTTCTTTTTTTTTTCAAATCTGTACTGCCCTTACAAAGTTGAGTGAGAACAAATATACACAAATATCGTCACAGACTTTCGCATTTATTACAATGGTGCGATGTTGTAATATACTATACTATAGTTTGCCTTGCCTAGCCTTGGTCATAGATGTAAAGTCTCCTGTTGATAGATTTTCATAATCAACTTCTGTAAAGCACCGCAAACCAAAGTTCAGTTCTACTCTACACATCTCAAATAATTTTTTCCCAAGAAATAAATAAATAAATAAAAATATGTAAATATCATAGGACTGTACACACAGCCATCTAGCCCCAAACTAAGCAAAGCTTGTGTGATGATGATTGTTTTTCATGAATTGACGATGCACGATTTTTTTCTTTTGCTGTACATTCGATAAAATTAATCACAAGAAGCTAATAGCTTATCCATAATTCTGTATCTTTTTTTACATGATACCATTATAAATCTCACTCACATGTACAAATAAATTGTAATATTTCAGCGAAAATATTAACAGTCATATTTTTTCATAAATATCCATAAAAGGAATTTCCATGACAAACTTCTCCTGTAAATTAATTTCTTGCTTGTATTTTAGATTTTGTTTTACAAAAGTAGTCCAAAGTAATGTCATAATATTAATTATATTTCATTTATAATGCGTAATTGAATAGTTTTTATTATAACCATGATCACAATCATTAATTTACCTACATGAATTTAATAAGCCGGTAATTTAGTATACCTGCGATTGTTATGTATTATTATTAACTAGTTTATGTGTATTTTATTTGCTTACACTTAGTTTTTATTGAAATAGACGCATAAGGAAACTTGTATTAAAAACTTTTGTACTTTACTATTAAAGTTTATGCCATGTTATTGTAATTGCAATTAATGTTTGTTTTCCCTCCATCTGCATTATTTTAGGGTTTCCAAGGGCACTTACTTAATAATAATTTTAATTTTAATTTTATGCATCAGTAATTTATTTATTAGAAGGTGACAATATCGATGTCTTCAAATCCAGAAGAACTGGATTCCTCCTGGAAAGCGTGTTCCATCCAAGACGTCTCTACTGATTACCGTTAAACATGATATGGTTAAACGCTAACGTATTCTGAATAAAGAAACTTACTTTGACTTTTATTACGATTCACTATTGTACTAGCATTACCATGAAAACTAACGTTATAAATTATCATTTTTGTTCAGTGGATATGCTGATACCGATTTAGTAATTAAATTTGGCAGAATTAACAATGTTACATTCCATTTTCACACAGTGGTAACAAATAAAATTTTGAGTAAATTAGATATTTTAGATCAGAGATTTCAATTAATTTTTAAACTTTAAATATTTAATTTCTATTTTATTTAAATGAATAAAATACTTAAACATAGAAAAGTTTAGATAATGAATATTGATTATGGATCAACCAACATTATAGAACGACATCCAACGTTTAGTTCATCGTAATATAATTATGTAGGTAGGTACTATTGACAGGTCACGCTTTGGGATCTGAAGTGACTCACCAAGTTGCCATTAAACTACTGAATGGCGTGTCTTCCCAAAATAACAACAAAACATAAACCTGGGCCGTTCGAAAAACATTCTTATGGCATATTGTGAGCCATCATATTTGAATGACAATTTTTTTTCTAGAAATAGTCTTACAGTTATGGCAAGATTTTTTATATTTTTTCAATATCAATAAAATACTGGCTATTGGCCGCGGATTCGCTCGCTTTCAGATATAAATAAATCTGAACGAAATAGACTGGTTAGCTTCAGTAAGTAAAACTGAAGCTCGTGCACTATGACTATATGTACTTATATGTACCTACTATGATTATATTTGGAGGCTTAACTCACAGTGGGCATTGCATTTTTTCTCTTATTTTTGTTATAACTCTACTGTCCCTGAACCAATTTTGATAAAACAGACTATATATTACTTAAGAATTTCGGAACTTATTTCACAAACCGCGCGTGGTTTTTTTTTTTAATGTAAAAAGTAATGAGACGAACGAGACGCTCTCCTGATGGTAAGATATAACGCCTGTCCATGACCATCGCAGCGATACACAGAACTTTAAGTAACAAAACAAAGTCCAGGGCATCACTACTTTGGCGCTCATTACTTTGAGACTTTTGATAGAGTTAGTCTCAACAGCCCAGTAATTTCGCTAGCTGCAGTACCCTTCAAACCGGAACACAGTTATAATGCTTCTACAGAATTTAGATAAAACATGTAAATACTGTATTTTTAGCGACATAATTATGCTTATAAAAATAATTGATTTTAATAATTGTCTTAAATTCACAGTATATTCGACTCTTCATAGTTTTATTATAATATGTATAGCTATATTGATTTTATATCTGAGTAAGTGTAGGTAGATATAGGTAGGTGATATAGAATTATAAAGATATAAAGCCATCTTTGTTATTAAATCGGACGTAATTTAGTCGAATATAGGTACTTAGGTATATGCCTGTATCATAAGTCTTTGCTAGTGAGTGAAAATAGATATTTTGTGAGATATCTTATTAAATTAAATTCTCGTGACAGCCCCGCATGTTCCCTAAATCCGCGACCTTTAAGTTCAGTTTTGGGAGCTTTGGACCTTGTTGTGGTTTTGTTTTTCTCGTTCTGCACCGGCTAAGGTCACCCGGTGCAAGTGATGTTTCCTCGTTTACTTACTATAGCTTGTAACGCAGAATTTATATACTTGATACTTGCCTATTCAACTGGTCTACCTATACTTACACACAAGCTTTTTGTACAACAAATCTGCCATCACATTCATATTCGTAGGCAATCTAAGTATTATTTGTTAATTAGCCAGGTAGGTAATGATAAAAATTGAGACATAATATTCTGTACAGTAGGTCTACCTACTATATAAATATTATACTTTGTGGCGTGCAGTATCCGAACGTCACTTTGGTGATCAGTGGTAAGACTACGTGACAGATGACAGATAGAGAACGCTCTGCGCGTACGACGCAGATACATACACTTAATTACTAGACTTTTGATCGTCTTTGCGAACCGCTAAAGATTCTCTCCTCATAGAGGTTACTGTTAATTGTTTGCAAGATTGCCTTTTATTTGCCTTCACCCCCGTGCATAATATCCATATATTATGCAAATGACAAGGGCTTTATATCTCCCAAGCATAACTCCATAATTGGTGACCCCGACGTGATCTGAACACGCAACCTCCAAGCATAACCCCATAACTTTTTAGAGATGCATAGAAATTAAACTTGTAGGTACCTATAGCTTACTCACTAATGACAGACAAGAAAGAGATAACAACGGAACCATAAATCATTATGTAATACTATTGGTTGATTTTATTATCGACAAATAGGTACTTATAAATAATCAACAAGTTTATCTATGCTTACAATATCCTGACAGTACATGAATGAAGGACCTGTAATACCTGTAATATCTAACATAAACAAAAGGCTGATTTAAGTACCTTTCTGAGCGTGCTCTGTCCAACATCAACAACATCATTGCTCACATAATATCAGCCGGGTATGATCAAAACTTATTTCGAAACTAGTAAAAAAATACTGTACTCCCGTATTAGAAACACAAGTCGGTCCGTTGTCACGGTACGTGTGCAACACAGTTTCAGTTCAGCACAATAGTATGAATAGGGCGCGCGAGCTGTGTCATCGACCGACTCGGGAGCGCTAGAAAGTGGTGACTCATCCACTGCACAGACCGGCAGACGAGACTAAACCGGTGTCTATAGATACCAGCCTATACGTTGTAATGTTGTAGACTTCGCTGACAAGATCCAATGTTTACAGAACGACAGTTGACTCACTAACATTACTATTTGCGAAAATTTCGTTTTTCATTTAATTCAATGATAATTACTTGTAATATTGGCCAGTTGCGCACTTTAATTAGCTCTGCAAGTATATACTTCAATAGAAATGAAATAGTATTAGATTTGATAGCCCTGTTGGCTCATTGGTAGTAAGTGCTTATACCTATTGGTAGTATTGGCTTTAAGAGCTGTAGAGCGTGGGTTCGATTCCCACCCAGAACAAACATTTTGTGGTATAAACAAATGTTTGTGCTGTGACTGGGTGTTCTGTGTGTATTATATGTATGTATTTATTTCATGTTAATAGTTACAGCAATTATCGCAACTAAATGGTGTAACTATATTTTTGCAGTTATATTCCTTCTCATCCCACGTTTTCTAGAACTAAAATTAACTTGTTGTGTGTACTAAAATATATGGTAGATTATATTACAGTGGAAAAAAGGTAATACAAAAAAATGCATTAGCCATAGACCGCAACTATCTTTATTCACAAGATTCAACTATCCAATAACCTGTCTAGTGGTCCTTGAAGCCTCATCTGTACGCAGGAGTATTTTTAAACGACAAATGTTTATAAAAAGACTAGTCCCTGTCTGAAACAAAACTTGGATCCCAGACACGGGATGCCCAGAGCAAAAAATGAATGCTATCCAAGATAGACAAGAGATCCTTGAAAGGCCATCACGTCTGGTCAGGTGCCCTGCATGGAATAATTTAGCAAAAAACTAGCAATCTATTCGACCACTACGTCGTCACATATCTTGCATTATTAGCTGTATCTTTTGTCTTTGTGTAGGTACCAAAACATTTAGTTGTGCGAGTTAAAATAAATAGCTCTAATGTCTTGCTAAATTATCCGTACAGTAACCAGTCAAAATATACGGTAATATAAGTATTAATTAGTCGAGATATGATTATAATTATCCGCTAACGAGTCAGTTTCTTTTTTTTTTTTTATTCAAACTAGGTTCGCGTTTGACCACTCTCTGCCTGATGTTAAACAGTAGTGTGGTCTAAGATGGAGCACGCTTACCTAGAAGAAACCTATTTACTCTAGATTTGAAGACCTTGAAAGAAAGTTTCACGTACTACCAAAAGTGTTTTATATAATATTGATACACATTGACTTATCTTTCCATGGTTTACCAACCATGTTGCACTGCTTTAAAATCATCACATTTTTTCCATTTTTATGGTACGGCAAAGTTTTTAGTTTAGTAAATACTTAGCTAAATGATTCAAGTATATAGATGGCTAATAAAGTAATTGCATATAGATAGACAGACAGACATACATGATCTGTTTGCTTAAAGTCTAATTAAGGGTTACTGTTTAACGTCTTGACCAATCACAAAAATAACAAGCAAAATTTGTAAACAGTCTAATAAGTTTAAAAGAATTCCGTTTAATACAATAGCTGCTCTCCAGCCATTTCTCGAATGCTCGCGCACGAATGAAAGTAAATAAACATTACATTCAACTAACTGCATACCGGACTTCCCCAACTTGATTTTTAACTTCTTGTGGCGCGTTTTCCCCAGCGATTTTTCTTTCATGTTGCTTTGTTTACCTACGCTGTATACACCCGATACATTCCAAGTAGATACACATAGGTATGTAGTTTTTGAATAAAATAAATTAAAAGCTAAAGTGACATGAAGAAAAATATTCCTTTAGCAACCTTTAGCCAAAACTAACCTTAACCCAAAATTTTATTTTGGTCAAAGGGTAGCACAAAACAAATTTTAATTGAAGTGTTGAAATATCCATAACCGAAAACATTTACTTTTTTTCAGTATGGAGACTGTAGTTGGAAATCCTAAAATATGGGAACGAAGGGGAAACACTCGTGGGGGCATATTCCCAAAGCTAGCTGCCTACGCTCCTGCACTATAGACTGGTTTGTCTACTCAAAGACTATTGCGAATGCTTTCTAAAGAAATAAAGACTTGGATACCGGAACATTGGCTAACCATGTGCCTATGACTGTTTAGTTACAGAATTGACTAAGACTGTTAAGTTACAGTAAAATTAATGGAGTAGATGATTTATGTACGCTAAACTTACACTCGAATAGTAGTGGCTGAAAAATTCCATGACGTAAGAGTTGAAATTTTGTTCGTAACTACTGCACTTCAATAAAAAAAAATTAAGTGCGCATGATAGTCTGCTAGAGTCTCGATATGTACACAATTATTTATATTATCTGTTCCCTTTCAACTCCATACCCGCTGACGGAATTTATTTTAAAACAGAAATAATTATCAGAAAATAAACTACTTCTTTATTCCAGGATAGGAGTGCTTCACCATCTTCGATCACACCGTCACTTAACATCAGGTGAGCTGTGGTGCAACACCTAGCTTAACAACCATAGTAAAAATTAAAAAAAAAAATATTTTTATCACAAATATTATATAGATATCATACATCTATAATAATACTCTACCTCTCCCTTATATCTTATTATGTATTATTATATACATACTATTATATACATCTATGGATCTAAAATATTATCAGGCAAAAGCGCGGCTAAAGTGTTAAAAATACATGTTTGCCTCAGACCCACGCCTACAGACAAACACCTTACAGAGATACGAATATCGCTAGTGTCCATTGTTATAGCACCAATACAAATATCACAAGACTGGACTGCGCAGCGATCAAGAATAGGTAGATACAGCGCTCAAAATTCACCATTACTCTATTATACCTAAAATTGCACTTTCAAAGCTCTATCATTGGAAATACAAAAAAATAAAACATGTTTACATTTCAAAATGACAAAAGCAAATAATTAACAATATTTTAGTTGATTTCATGATCAGACACATAAAAATTGAATGTACTTAATACTATTAGAATGCAGATAGTGCGAAGCCAAAAAAAGTTATATAGAAACGATATGCTAGTGCTTTTTTGCGTTAACTATGGAAATTGAAACCACTTCCAAGGGGAAGTCAAGTGTTAGAGCGGATATACAAACATACGGAAAAGGAAATGAAGCTTATAGTAACGCTACCTAATGCTAAGCAGTAAAAGCTAATTATGCGGAAGTAAAACTCTACTGGCTTGAGCTTTCTAGTGTTGAGCCGAGTATTAGCAATAACTAAGGCCTGAAAACTATCCTGAAAGCGGTGGATCGACGTACAATGAGGTTGATTGGAGACAACGATTCAATCGCTATAACTTCTATTTTTTACCGTATATATTTCGAGGAGTGTGCACAGGAACTCTATGACCTTATTTCACCCTCTCCAATCCAAAACAGGACAAGTAGAAGAACTGCACACTACCATTATTTGTACGCAGCGATTAAATAAATAAATATCGTAGAACTATACACACAGCGCCATCTGACCCAAACTAAGCAGAGCTTGTGTGATGGAAGTCAGATAACTGATAGAATACATAATTTTTTTTTTTTAGTTAATACATACTTATAATACATACAGAACACCCAGACACAGAACAAACATTTGTTTATTCACAAAATGTTTGCCCTGAGTGCGAATCGAACCCACTAGAACTATACACACAGCGCCATCTGACCCAAACTAAGCAGAGCTTGTGTGATGGAAGTCAGATAACTGATAGAATACATAATTAACTTTTTTTAGTTAATACATACTTATAATACATACAGAACACCCAGACACAGAACAAACATTTGTTTATTCACAAAATGGTTTCCCTGAGTAGGAATCGAACCCACGCCCTACAGCTCTCAAGGCAGATATACTACCAATGAGCCAACGGGGCTGTCGAGTTAGGCTCTACTTTATTGATACGTACGACTCATGAATGGAACGACTCATTGCCGGCTTCTTTGTTTTCTGTAAATTACAATTTGGACGTTTTTAAGGCTAATTTAATTTTAAGATTTCTTCTAGATCATCGCACCCCGGCTGCACCGTCGCTTTCCATTAGGCTAGTAAATGCCAAACATAGATTAGTTTTATAGAAAATAATGGTGTGATTTTTATATAACTATACAAATTACCTCAGTGTATCTAAGTTTCTCAGTGGGTTTAGAGGTTTAGACAAGTACATACCTATCATTGGTAATGTTTACAGATCATGTGAGTCATCAACATCTTATTGCGAAGCCAGATATTGCATACAATCTAGTCGAGTAGCGTTAGCAAACAATATTAGCGCAAGATTTTTTATTTTCGTCATGGTACTAGATCAGCTCAAAAACTTTGTATTTATGTAAAGTCACAAATTTTCCTGTCTAGTGTATTTCCGAAAATATTTCGCTAACATCAAAGATTATGGTAGAGATTTATAACATTTAAGGTAACATTTTCGCCTTTAAAATAAATACAACTAGACCTTTCTCAAATTTTAGATTTTTTAAGATTGAGACTAAACCGAAACCAGTTTAGCAAAAAAAGGTATCTTAAAATGCGTTCTCGACGGAATATTAGCACGTGTAATCATTTACTTAAAAAAAAAATTAACTATACCTAGATGTACCTAGTTTTACTTACTGGTTTCTGTGCTAGGTACAAAATCGTAAAAAACCCCAAAGTATTTGTAACTCTTTGCAGTAAGTCCACGCTTACTAATTTATCCCCACTCCTCAAAAAAGAAGGCATGTTTTTTACTAACATACTTTTTTTTAAAACCATATAGCTTTCCGTACTACAAGGTACTGAGGTACTGTTATCAGTTTTCCTCGTAAGAAATCTAGGCATCAACATTTTCCTGCTTTGGTTACAGAATAGGTTTTTTGTACCTACTAATAATTCCCAGACCCGGTGTCTCGAAAATTAGTTTCAGGTGGACTGTCTTAGTCAAGGCTATGTATTTTTATTAATAAATTTGTGCACCCTGGGATTTTCTCAGCAGTTTTTGCGAGAACAGTAACAGAGTATGATTTTGAAAGACAAAAATTAGAGGGAGGCTTTTAGTAATGGTAACCAGATACCTATATAGCCACTCAGAGTTAGTTAAGTATGCCCAATATGTCTTAAAACCATTTCCTAGTTTCTTAATTAGCAAAATGAACTCAATCACCATGAGCGATATCGAAAATCGGAAAAAATATTCGAAATTTCTTTTAAAAAGTTATGACTCCCAGAAATCTATCAGAATCTATAGACAATTATTAAAAATGGGGTTGCGCGTGGCTGCTATCGCGCGCCTACGTTAGAAGGATATATAACCCAAGACTTTTTTGGTATATTAGTATTAAATAAACGTATTAAGTATTGAATTGTTTTTGTACCACTTTATACCTATAGAACCCATAGCAGATCAAGCGCTCTTTGAAAGAATTTGCTACGGGTCCCGCACTATAGGTAAGGATTTGTGTAGCTAGCCCTAGTTAATTATATCCCATCACTTCTTCTTCTCAGCCCAGTTGGCTCATTGGTAGTATTTATCTGCTTTAAGAGCTGTAGGGCGTGGGTTCGATTCCCACCCAAGACAAACATTTTGTGGTATAAGCAAATGCTTGTTATGTGTCTGTGTATTTACAAAAAAAGTACCTATTTATCTATTCCATCAGTCTAACTCCCATAGTACGAGCTTTGCTTAGTTTGGGATCAGATGGCGCTGCATATAATATTCTACGATATTTATTTATAATAACCTAACTGGTCCCCAATACAGCCATGCTTGTAAAAAGTACCACATCACACAAAAATAAGGCAAGTACCAAGTATTGTACTAAGCCGAAAGAGGGTAGGTAGTCCTACTCTTGATGATTTTGAACATATTTTATTACAGCCCATCTCTGAAAAAGACAATTCGGTATGTAAAGAAAAAAAATACTTTGCTAATTCCAAAACCATTTCGAAATATTACATTCCTGTACATGATTTTTCCGTTTAAAACTCTTTAAACTATGAGACGGGGTTTATTTTAATAAAATACATAAAATAAATTTGACTTTCAATTAACTTCTAATGACGTCATGTCCTTGGCTGTATAAGGATTCTTTCAGTGCCTAAAAAAGGTACATATTTTACATATTCAGCCAATGTTATGACGTCATAACTATAAAAAGTTTGAAAATGTATTAGAATTAAACTACCGCATAGAAAGCCAAAATATTCAAATTAGTTTCATAAAATAAAGTTTACTATCAGTAAAAAATATAAAATAAATACAAAAAAAAACTTTACATACCGAATTATTATTATAATTTGTTTATTTTGTTAAGTACAATGACCCCCTTTCGGCTTAATACACTCCATGCTTATCACCCTGTTAGTAGTATATGTACCTACCTATTTATTTTATTGCTATATTTACAAAAAAATACAATAATGAAGCAGTGTTGTGAGAGAATGCGTACTACTTATAGCATTGTGGAACTGAGTATACGTTGGTTGGTGATTCATTTCTCGGAATTGACCTTGCTATGAGTCATTCGCTGGAAGGCAGAGTCGGGGATACCGCGCCTGTCTGCCGGCTGCTACACGCACTCCGCTCACCGACCAGCGCATTTAACTAAATTGTTTGTGCTATTTAACTACAAATAATAAACAATCACTTATAAAATGTGCAACCACAGGAAACGCAAGAATAAATGAATTTTCCTTATTCAAAATAATTTTTTAAATATTTTTGTGATCGTAGAGTTGGATATCATGAACCATCATGACGTCATTCATATTATTGAAGGTAAGTTTTTGGAACTTTTAATTATATAGTAAATTGTAGCGCTAATTAATGATTAATTATTGCAAGTTAAACTGTGGATGAATCATCCAAAAACCTTATCAACTTCTTATTTGACTACAGTAGCTTGTGACGTTTGTATTATAACCCGACCTCGTGTAAAAGTGATCAAATATTGTATGTCTCTTTTCATCTGGGTCATTTTCTTCTTTGAGAAAAAGAGAGAAAGATAGAAGAATCCACATTGCATTTCAAATTATTCGAACAATTGAATACGTGTTGCTTGTAGTTAGAAAGAAATAGAAACAAAAATGGCGAAAAGTTTGTGTAGTTGATTATTTGGTTATGTTATGTTGCTAAACCAAAAGAGTACGAAATCCTTATTAAGTTTTTAAATACCTAAATAAAATTCACAACTTACATGTTCTAAACGAAAAACTGAAATTTGTTCCTAACACTCGGTTATTTGTTCAGTGATTTGAAATGGTCAAGAAAAGTTTTTCGACGGAGTTAACTTGTTGAACAAGTTTTCAATTAACTTTTCAGACAAACTCTTTTTTGCTGAGGATGAACGTCAGGGAAGATAATGTCAACTGGTTTCATGGGAAAATATCTCGAGAGCACGCTGAGAAACTTTTGAAAGAAGGTGTGTATTAATAACATGCGATTGTCTTTTGTTGTTATTGTTTTTGTTACATTATTTTTTTGCTTACATTTATTTTCATATAATATTTCAGAAGGTGAGGATGGGTTATTTTTGGTTCGCGAAAGTAACACATCTCCAGGGGACTATGTTCTCTCGGTTGTGCATCAGGTAGGAACTATTTTATATATCATAGCCTTGACATAAGGACATTCTAACAATATTTTCTCAGAGACGCTTGTCCAGGCCGATATATAGGCTAGTTAATACACCTTGGATTATAAATCAATAAGGAAAATCTGTAGGAACTCTTCTGTTCTCATAGTTTACCTTCCCTTTAACAGTAAGGTCATTTTAAAATATAAAGGTTTATTACAATAGTACTCATTTTCAGGGTGAAGTAGTACACTATCAGATTAGAAGACATGGAGAAGACGCATTCTTCTCTATAGAAGAGCATACAACTGTGCATGGCTTGGACACACTCATTCAACATTATCGAGGAGATTCCAACGGGCTGGTTACCAGATTGTCTGTAGTATGCAAAGGACAACCACCTCCTCATGAATCAAGAACACAGGGCACCACTAATCTGTTACATCGGTAAGTTCATTATTACTTTTAAAAAAGTCTTTGAATCAGTTTGTAAATAAACTATAAGATAATACACAATAGTTGTAGTTCTAACTACCTAGTACATTTTCTGAAATATTATAACAATATTGCTGAAACATAAAAAAAATGTTTCCATAAAATTGGAATTTATAGCAGCCGAAATGATTGATGCTAAAAATAAAGCAGGGCAGTTTTGGTGTAAATAAGAAACAAGACATGTATTTTGTAAAATTGTGCTTTTGTATTTCATTTTTCTTTTCTCTAAAACCAGGGAAAAAGAACGTATATTTGGCCTGAAACACATTCAATTTTTTCGTTGGTAGAAAGCATGAAAGTTCACAAAACTGAAGTACAAATTGTACCTTACTTAATTTTTGTCCCAAAGTATTAATTAAGTAACTTAATTAAAAACCCTCATGGGAACAACGTGAACTATCTCTAGTTGTGGGATGTAAAGGAAGTTCCATTAAGACAAGTGCTTCTCAATTGGCTCTAATTTTTCCTTTCTGTTTGTTGTTCTGACCAATTGAGCTCACTGACAATTTTATACTGGACTATGTAGTATTTGGGATTGATTTATCGAGTTCAATTTTATTGTATTGTATTTTAAAGTAATCCATAAAATAATAACTGATATTACTATAACTAAACTTATTTTTCTTTATTTATTTAATAATTTACTAAAATTTTATCATGCTTTCAAATTAACATCAGCAATGTATCATGCACCAAATTATAATAGATGTCATTGTACACCTAACACAAATGAAATTTAGCTGCTATTAATTTCTTTCACATCAACTGGGTCACTGGCCCCAATACTTTTCACTTACATACTTTACAAGCACTTAACTGCTGATATGCATTATTGGTAATTTCCTGTGCAATGCATCATTCAATAATGTTTATTGAATTATTATAAACAGGCTTGTACAATGTACATTCCCATCAAGAGATTTGATAAAGGCCAGCACATACCAACTTAAAAATTCTTGCCATGCCTTGTGTGACGATGAGTTTGCAATGAGCTCTGATGCGAATACCAAATGTATCTCAAAGTATTTTAATTGGCTAACCACATGTGACTGTTTAAACATATTGCAAGATGTAGGCATTGCAAGATATTGAGTCAATGACACACAGAAAGCAAGATCCTGTGAGGATTCTATAATACATAATATTATTTAATTTTTGTCAATAGAACAATGTGTGGGTGATTTTACAATTGATGAATGATATCACCTTTGTATTATGTCCATAGAATACATACTCACTCTCTACTCTCCTAAAGGTTATGACTGAAAGAGCTAATTCTACAAAGTATACAAATTGATTTTGTTTTTTTATCTCATAAATTTAAAAGTACTTTTGTTAACTTAATTATGTATCATACTCAACAGTGCCAGTTTTCGTAAGGTAAAAGATAAAAAGAAAACCATTTATTTGACTCTTCATACAAAATAAAATGTATGCCAAAAGGACTCATGTAAGCATGTCTGCCGATGATAGTAACTCCAGTATCCATCTTTCCCGTCTGACATTAGATCAATTCAGAAAAAAACATCAATTAAATTATATGAATTGTATGTACCGTCTAGAAGAAAAATCTCAAAACAAAGAAGTATGTGTTAAAACTGTATGATTGTTTTGTCTGGGGATAACTTAACTCTCATGATGTTTTTTATGATAATTAAATCAATCTTGTTACAAATTATTAATTTATTCACAAAATATTTCATTCCTACTGAACAAGGTGTACCACTGCTTAATAAGTGAGCCAAAACAAGTAAGTGTCCCAATAACATCATATCAGCATATATTAGGTATATCAAATCTTAGATCAATCAGATTAATAGAAGTCACCCTAGATGTATTGCATGCAATGCAATACCTATTACAAGCCTGAAATTCTCTAATAGTTTAACATCAATCGAGATGTGATCAACGTCTAGTCTGACAACCATAAAAATAAATTAATCATATTCATATATTTAGCCACCATTTAGGAACATTTCACAGATTTGGTTACCAGTTAAAAGTTTAGTTTTTTCCGTATCTAAAGGGTAAAATGGACCCTATTACTAAGACTTCATCCAAGTCCATCTGTCTGTCTGTCACCAGACTATCTCATGAACCGTGTTAGTTAGACAGTTAAAATTTTCACAGATGTTTTATTTCTGTTGCCGCTATAACAACAAATACATACTAAAAAACAGAATAAAATAAATATGTATTTAAGAGGGCTCCCATACAAAAAACGTGATTTTTTTGCAGTTTTTGTAGATAATGGTACGGAACCCTTCATGCGCGAGTCCAACTCGCACATTGCCGGTTTTTTTTACCGATTTACTCAAATTGTCTCTACTTGGCTATAGAGCAAGTGAAGGAGTTGATTGCAATACTTTTATGCAGTAAATAGTCGTAATATAGAAATTCCATATTGATTATGGATGACGTAAAACATAGAATAAATATTAACTCAAGTGATTACAATCATTACTAACTTAGTCATTTACCAAGAATGTGTTGACAGAGATGACAAAGTGACGGGTATGGGTTCCATCTACCGTCAGATACATCTGTGTTTGTTATGACGAATCCATGTTTACATCAATGAAAAAAAAACTTATAAGTATTGAGTAGTGGAGCCACTGTAGTGTTATTTACACAGAATGAACAGAAAATTTGTAGTTCCTTCAATTAACCAAGTCCACAGATTAGTTGGTTAATGTATGCAAATGATTCATTGTGTACTTTGAGCAGTTTTGGACCAGGTTCCTTTTATCATAATTGCAGATTAATTACTCATGATAATTATCCGCCATTGTGTTCCAAAATTGTCCGGTGATACAATGACATTATAGTAGGTACCTTTTTTTTAAAGATTATGACAGCTTATTTACATTATGCGACGTATCATGATGTCGACTCGTCCAACTGCTTTAAAATTAACTGCAACTTATTTCATTTTAATTGGAAACAATTTTTTTTTTTGTGAAATGGGTTAACAGAATCGACATCATTGCTGTTAAGTAGGAGGTCTTAAGTTCCAGAACATATGTTACTGTATCACTAGACACATACTCAATATAGCATGCTTTAGATTATGGGTCCAGGTAACTTATAATAAGAATGGGCTTTAAATTTTCTCAACTGTTTCTACACTATTATAAAAAGGAAAGATTTGTTTTTTTGTTTGTATTCAATAGGCTCCGAAACTACTGGACTGATCTGAATAATTCTTTCATCATTAGAATGTTACATAGGCTATATTTATATTGATAATCGAGTTTTGTTTCCCCGTGCGAAGCCGGGGCGAACTACTAGTGTATTATAAGTATGTAATTATAACAAAAAAAAAAGTATTTGAGTTTTCTATCAGTCATCTGACTTCCATAGTACAAGCTTTGCCTAGTTTGGGGTCAGATGGCGCTGTGTGTAATGTCCTGCGACATTTATTTATTTTTGTTTTTACAGAGCAACAGAAGTGGGCGACTACAACGTAGTGTCACAGTTACTAGCGACCGGTTACAGAAGTCGCGATGCGAAGAACCAGGACGGACAGACTGCGGTACATATAGCTGCGCGTGCTGGCCGGGACAACATACTGGCCAAACTTATAGAAAGTGGCGCCACAGTCAACGTCAGGGATACCCTAGGATACACGCCTTTACATGTAAGAAGCTTTTATAAACTTGACTTTTAAAAATCGGTCCAGTAGTTTCGGTTTGATTACAAACGATCAAATCTTTCCTCTTTATAATAGTATAGATTGATTATAAATGAATTAATATTTAAAATGGCGTTACAAACAGACTACGTACTTACCCTACTAGCTTGTTTAGTAATAGCTATAATTTGTAAGTATAAAGTGTGGGTTCGATACCCACCAATTATTATCATGCGAACGTAAACGACATGTCAGTAAAAACTAAAAAAGTTGTAAGTAGTAGTATAAATGTATAATAAGTAGTAGTATGTATTATAAGTATGTATTTACAAAAAAAAAAGTATTTAAGTATTCTATCAGTTATCTGACTTCCATAGTACAAGCTCTGCTTAGTTTGGGGTCAGATGGCGCTGTGTGTAATGTCCTTTGATATTTATTTATTTATTTATTTTTAAATAAGTTGTAAGTAATTTAATACATTTGGGAAGTTACCTTACCTAAGTCTTTTTTGCAGTACACATGCCAGAACAACTTGCCAACCACGACAGAACTGCTGATAACGAAAGGTAACGCGAACTATCAGATGCGACACGCGCCCACGGGGAAGGTGGCGCTGCACGACGCCGCCCAACGTGGCCATATCGAATGTATCAAGGTATTTATCCCACTAATATTATAAATGTGAAAGTTTGGATGGATGTTTGTTACTCTTTCACGCAAAAAGTACTAAATGAATTTTGATGAAATTTGGTATGGAGGTAACTGAGACCCTGGATAAGTGTTTTATCCCGAAAACATGTAGCGGGTTAAACCGCAGGGCGCAGCTTAGTTAAAATATTTTTGGCATTTCACTTTGTTTACAGTGTATTTCGATAATTTCAAGTATTTCATGAAAGTAAAGTAAGTTGTCATGACCTACGGTGCCGAAACGTGGATACTCACAGCTGGAATGGTCCACAAGTTCAGAGTCGCTCAGCGAGCTATAGAGAGAGCTATGCTTGGCATTTCTCTAAGGGATTGTATCCGGAACGAAGTAATTCGCCAGAGAACTAAAGTCACAGATAGCTCAATGTATTAGCAATCTGAAGTGGCAATGGGCTGGATATATTTATCGCAGAACCGATAACCGCTGGGGTAGACGTGTTCTAGAGTGGAGACTGCGAATTGGCAAACGTAGCGTAGGACGCCCTGAGACCTGGTGGAGCGACGATATACGTAGGACAGGTGGCGGTAGATGGAAGCGAAAAGCCGAAGATATATATACTTTATAATATATACTTTTTATTTCTTTCTTCACCAACAGAGTATTAGGTACAATTTAAATTAACAATTACAATAAACATGAGACAAGTGAGTATTACAATCAATAGGTACATTTCGAACTCAATACCTAGTATTGTGTACCTGGGTGGAAGCTCTGTTCCTCAGACTAGGAGTACCTGTGTTCTGAGGTCACAGTGGTTCATTCCTGGCTTGTTAGTTGCACCTATTATTGTTACATGTGTGTGTGTGTGTGTGTGCGCGTGTGTGTGTTCGTGTGTGTTTGTGTATTATACGTTGATAATAACGGCATAATGGATTTGATTACATTTGATAATTTGAAAGGAGCATGAAATTATAACAGAGAGATACAGTAGTGAGTAAAGTATTGCAGCAATGCCTAATTAGTCAATTACTTTAAGAAGATTTTCTGTCGAGTAATAGTCTAACCGCTGCAAATCGGGCTGAGTGGTGTGTCTTGGGAGAGGCCTATGTCCAGCAGTGTACCACAAAAGGCTGATGATGATGATGATGAAAGTAAGTCGTGAATCAAAGCCAGTCATCGTAAAGCAGTAACAAAAAGTCGAAAAATCTTTGTTTGCAGGTCCTTCTCAAACTAAAAGCGCCCGCACATCCCAGAACTCTTGCCCAGGACACGCCTGCAGACTTGGCAAAACATCACGGATACACAGAATGTTACCAATTATTGAGTGAGTTACATTCGTCTACACTTATTAGACATGATATTGCGGACTTATTTGAAGCTGTGAATTTGCTCTATAAAACGTCGCTTTATTCTATTGTCTATAGTTTTCGCTGCGCATGCTAAGTAAGGATTTTTTTTAAAATTTCACAGCTTGGGTTACATTATTAAAACTTCCATACGGATCCCTAATTGTTTTTTTAAATAAAATATAGCCTATGCCCATCATAGATAATGTAGCATTCTAATAATGAAAGAATTATTAAGATCGGTTCAGTAGTTTCGGAGTTCTATTCAATACAAACGGACAAACAATCAAATCTTTCCTCTTTATAATAGTATAGATAGATTGCACAGCGTGCGAAGCCGGGGCGGGTTGCTAGTAAAAGATATACAAACAGATACTTTTTAGACTAAGTTTTTTGTATACATTTTGTAAATAGTATAATTTAAGGTCTTTTTTATTTTGTTTAATAAATAATTTGAATAATTACAAACATAATGTATGTGAAAATATCAAGTAGGCCTGAGATTGTGATAAAACTCAAATCTCAGCAGTTAACTTTCTTTTCTCAGAAAACCACTTGCCCGACACTCCTAGTACGTCTAGATGCCAATGGTATCACGGAACGTTGAACCGCGACGAAGCGGTCAAGTTACTCGAAGATTATTGCAAACAAAATAGTTTGAAAGACAAGGCCACAGATGGCGTGTTTTTAGTTCGGTACAGCGAACGGCACACGGGAGCCTATGTGCTCACGATGCTCAGCGAAAATACACCTTATAACTTTATCATTAGGAAAGAGGTATGTGATCTAAATTTTCGTTTTTTTTTGTCAGTACAGGACGTTTCTTTTTAAGGTGGTTCGATTTCTATGCAAATAATTTTTTGCCATTTATGGACAAATGGAGCATAATTTTACAGCGAAATCACAGCTACTGGCATTTATTTTAGTCTTTATTTGCTGTAAATTACAATTGCTTGAATAAAACAGTAGATTTATTAGCTTAATCTACTGTTTTACTCATAAATCATAAATTCATAAATCATTCATAAATTTGATTTTATGCTAAATAATCGACTGTTTTATTCAAGCAATTGTGATTTACCGCAAATAAAGACCAAAATAAATGCCAGTAGCTGTGATTTCACTGTAAAATTATGCTCCATTTGTCCATAAATGGCAAAAAATTATTTGTACGGAAATCGAACCACCTTAACACAACGCCATCCAAACTAAGCAAAGCTTGTACTATGGGAACCAGTCTGCTGACAGAATACTTTAATACTTTTTTTTTGTAAATACATACAGTACACCCAGACACAGAACAAACATCGATGTTTCTTCTGATTTCCATGTTTCAAGTTCTCACTAACGTAATAAATTTTATTTGATACCTTTACTATCAAATGGCGTATTTAATATAAACAAATTTTGTATGTAGATGATAAAAAAACTAATAAAGTTGTAATGTAGCTAACAGTATCCTCCGAGTTTATCATCAGTTTTCTGTTAAAGACGTATTGCCTTCAATAAGAAACAAACAGTTCTATTCCAGGCTAGGCGTACTTGACCATCTTCGACCACACCGTCACTTAACATTAGGTGAGCTGAGGTCAAACACCTAGCTTGAGAAACATAAAAACGCAAGAATATTATGTGTATTTATGTGTAATACCTTCAAACATACATTTTTGTTGTATACATTTTTATTAATATGAATTAATTTTATTGTATTGCAGAGTCAGTGGCTGTTTATAGACGATGGGCCATACTTAGAGTCGTTAGAGCGGCTCATAGAGCATTACGGCTCTGTGCCCGATGGACTACCCACACGGCTCACAACGCCCGTCCCGCCTAAACCGAAACCTCCGCTGCCAGAGGTGAGCACTCAATTCTCCATCTAGCTTACTGCGCATGAAGTATTAGACTGTCACGAAGGAACGAAAATTTACTTAAAAACTCATCACTACTAAAAAGAGGTCAACGCAACGACAAAATAGTCCAAAACATGCACAAAAAAAGGTAGCTAGACACGGCAGCGTAGAAAGTAGCCCGAAAAACAGTCAAATTTTATTTTCCAAATAACCAAGTTCATTCATCTTTATTTGTGTTAGACTTTACAGGATTATATGCTTGATGTGTATTAAGCTAAAATAATAAATAGCTAATTGTGTGCTTAGCCATGGTTCAAAGTGTTGCGGAAAGTAAGTCGCTAAAATACTATTTGTTATTGTTCTAATCGCGTTTGCGGTAATAAATGTAACAAGATATTTCTAACTAGCAAAACATGTGGATATTGTTTACTAGCGAACGCCTCGCGCCTCGTTCCCGTTCCCGTGGAAAGATAGGGATAAAAAGTAGCCTGTCACCGGGGGGCAGTGTTCCTTCCCAACGGTGAAATAATTTTTGAAATCGGTCCAGTAGTTTTTGAGTTTATTCGTTACAAACATACAAAAATCCAAAAATACAAATCTTCCCTCTTTATAATATTATTCATGTGTGTGTGTTTATGTGTGTGATTGTTTATTATAATGTTATTTAATAAGCAATCACACATAGCATTTGCTTAAGTTTACAAACAATTATTGTTAAAATGAGCTCAAATTTGTTCTAATAAACTATTACTACCAATTGCAATATGTAATAGTTGAACTCCCCCATATCTAAAGTTGTAAGTGAAATAAATTAGTTGATTGATCCAGTAACATTATTGTTTCAAGTTCTCGACAATGCCACGCACCAAGAAGTCCCCGAGCCGTGCTCCACTCAACCAGTCCCTATCGCTCGTGAAGCACGACATACTCAACGACAACAAGAGCCCAACCTCACCGCCAGCCAACAACAATATGTTCGACCTACTCACTAGAAATTTATCATTTTCATCGGATTTCAACAGCAGTATTAACAACAACGATGAGGATGACAACGACACGTATAAAGTGCCCGCGAACAATTCGGCCGTGGTCTCACTGGCGGAGAATTACAATGAGATATCGATCAATGCGGAAGGGCAACTGTCTACTTTGCAAGGTGAGCTGCCGTTTATTACTTGTGCTAATTAGTTTAAATTGACTCTTATGAACTTCTATGTATGTAATGTGTTTTACAATGTTCAATTTGTAGCGATGATAGCTCAGTGGTTAGCGCGGTAGGTTCGCATGCCGAAGGGCGTGGGTTTCAAACCCCAACAATGAGCTTGAGCTGCCGGTGAAGGAAAACATCGTGAGGAAACCAAAGCATGGTGGTAGGGTACTTTAGTACTCGGCTGGCTAGCTACCACCCTCAAGTTGAAAATCTGCCGCCAAGCATCTAACGGTGTGTTCCGGCAGCCTCACTTGAGAGCCAGTTGCATTCCAGGCTAGGTGTGCTTTACCATCTTCGGCCACACCTTCACTTGACATCAGGTGAGCTGTGGTCAAACAACTAGCCTGTCAACCATTAAAAAAAAAAAAAAATTAAATGACAATTTTATCTCATAAATTGCTTGCAGCAGTATTTCCGTTAGCAAAATAGACCAAATTGAAAAACATTATGCATAACGTCGTATATAACTAGACCAGTATTATAGGTAATAAAACAGTAGATTATTAGCATAATTTATTGTTTTATTCAATTGTGATTTACCGCAAATAAAGACCAAAATAAATGCCAGTAGCTGTGATTTCACTGTAAAATTATGCCCCATTTGTCCATAAATGGCTGTCCATAAAATTGTTAATAATTTTTAATTTGGTGCCTTATTTGTAAAGACGTTAACAAGTTATATACTGTGGCGCAAGCGCAACCTTCTCTTTTCTTTTTCGCTCTCTCTCTCTCTCTCTCTCTCTCTCTCCGTTCCCGCCGACTACGGTGTAGCTTGTGACATGTAAAATCTCTAATTAAATAAATAATAAAGCACAAGAGCGTTTCAGTTATCAAAAATTTTATTTGTATCGAAATCGAACCACCTTAAACAACGTATTTTAGTAGTGGTAACATGTTGTTTTAGAATTCATTCCAATGAACGAGCTGACGCTCGGCGCGGTGCTGGGCGAGGGCGAGTTTGGCTCGGTACTGCGCGCGACACACGCGCCCCCCAACCTGCCGCCCACGCCGGTCGCCGTCAAGACATTGCACGTGCAACACACAGATACAAACAAAAAAGAGTTCTTGTCTGAGGCTAAAGTGATGATGTCGCTACGACATCGGTGCATCGTCAGGCTCATTGGCGTGTCTTTGGTGAGACAATTACTTTATTTGCACATTCTTCATACGCACAGCGAGGATGTGGAACTCTCTGCCAGCGTCTGTTTTTCCCGGGAAGTACAATTTGGGTGTCTTCAAATCTAGAGTAGGAACAGGTTTTTTCTAGGTAAGCGTGCTTCATCTTGGACTGCATCCTGCTTAACATCAGGCAGGGTGTGGTCAAACGCAAACCTATTCTGTATAAAAAAAAAAAAAATCTATGTTTTGGCCAAGTGGTTTCTAGAACAAGAAATAGACTGTTAATCCAGATACTTTCCATTCCAATTTCGAAATCCGTTAACCCGTTTTAGCGTGAAGAAGTAGCAAACATACTTTAGCTTTTGTAATATTTGTGTCATTTTCATTCAATAGATACTCTATAGAAACGAAATAAATCTTTTATAGAAAATACTTCATCGTTGCACATACAAAATATAAGTTCTTTATAACATGGAAAGCTTTTGTAAACTCTGTCGTAACTGGACCTTTGTCACTTTCTTAGGTTTCTTTACATAGATGCGACATGAAGGTCGCAAAGTGCTTACTGCAAACCTTGCCTATATTAATATGATTTTTTTTTATAGTTGTAAGTCCGTTTATGAATTAACGATGTAATTTAGACATTGATAAAGCCAAATTTTTATGCCGATAAAACGGTTCTATTTTCATTGGCATTATGCTGAGTTGAGGCCCGTTTGTGACATAAAACTTATTTCATTTTTAGGGTTCCGTACCCAAAGGGTAAAAACGGGACCCTATTACTGAGACTTTGCTGTTCGTCCGTCTGTCACCAGGCTGTATCTCAAGAACGGTGATAGCTAGACAGTTGAAATTTTCACAGATGATGTATTTCTATTGCCGCTATAACAACAAATACTAAAAATGAAATAAATATTTAAGGAGGCTCCCATACAACAAACTTGATTTTTTTTACCGTTTTTATAGATAATGGTGCGGAACCCTACGTGCGCGAGTCCGACTAGCACTTGACCGGTTTTTTGTATATTAGTAATAGAAATTTGGTTTATGTCATAATAAAGTGTTGTCTATTTTGCTTTCCACAGGGCCCACCGCTAGCAATGATTCAGGAGTTGGTGCCGCTGGGTTCGTTGCTAGAGTTCCTGCTGCGGCACCCGGACAAGGCGTCCCCGGGGTACGAGCTGCGGCTGTGGGCGTGCCAGGTGGCCGCCGGGATGCGATACCTCGAGCGCCGGCGGTTCGTGCACAGAGACCTCGCCGCCAGGAATATACTGCTCGCTAACAGGTACTTAACTGATGCGACACAACCATTACAGGCCCTAAACTTAAGCCGAGACTATAAGAAGAATACAAGATACAAAAACGTGCGCCTTTTTAAATTGGACAGGTTTTTTTTCTTTGGTTTTGTCGCCGCATTTTAAGCATTTTCAAGTTTGAAACTTAATATAGGTTAAATAAGTTGCTATAGATATACTCAAAGTCGTGAGCGTTCAAGGTATATATTTTAGGTGTTCTTTTTTTTTTTGTTGTCAGGCTAGGTAACGTTACGTTTAAAAGCGATCCGATTCTACTGACCTTTGGAAACACAAAAATAATTTTTTTTTTAGGTTTCAGTATAAGTAGCCCCTTTAACAATCAACACTAAATGTACTTTGAACTTATAGTGAATCATTCTCAAATCCTTTTAATGGGCGAAGTTTTAGTATCTGTACTGTTATTTTTTTTTTATTCAGACACCAAGCTAAAATCAGCGATTTCGGTCTATCTCGCGCGCTGTTGTCGGACAGCTCGTACTACAAGGCAAGCCGCGGCGGCAAGTGGCCCATCAAGTGGTACGCGCCCGAGTCGTATAACTACGGAGCGTTCAGCCACGCCAGCGACGTGTGGAGTTACGGCGTCACGCTCTGGGAGATGTTCTCGTATGGCAACCAGCCGTACGGGGACATGCGAGGCATTGAGGTTGGTAGCTCTACATGTCTGCTTTGTGTCCCCGCTGGGAAACAATTTGTACAATTTTTTTTGTACAGCGATTTCATGGTTGATCCCGATGTAAAAGTTATTTATATGACTAAGAATACGATGTTCTTGTTTCTACTTCATTTTAAATATAGGTATAGGTAGTAACCGTTTCGCTAAATTCTTGCGAGTAAACCAAAATCCCACTAATATTATAAATGTGAAAGTTTGGATGGATGGTTGAATGTTTGTTATTCTTTCACGCAAAAACTACTGATCGGATTTGGATAAAATTTGGTATGGAGGTAGCTGAGACCCTGGATTAGAACATAGGCTAATCCCGAAAACATATAGCGGGTAACACCGCAGCTAGTTAAGATATAATCTCTAGAAACTTCAATGATAATTTCTATAGTAAATACTTTATTCTTACAAATATTACATAATGCATTAATTACGCATAAGTAATTTTTGTTGTACATTCGTTGCATTCCTTACAATACGTTTTATATTACTATATTGATATCATAAGGATTTTGTAGCGATGATAGCTCAGTGGTTAGCGCGGTAGGTTCGCATGCCGAAGGGCGTGGGTTCAAACCCCAACAATGAGCTTGAGCTACCGGTGAAGGAAAACATCGTGAGGAAACCATAGCATGGTGGTAGGGTACTTTCTAGTACTCGACTGGCTAGCTACCACCCTCAAGTTAAAAATCTGCCGCCAAGCATCTAACGGTGTGTTCCGGCAGCCTCACTTGAGAGCCAGTTCCATTCCAGGCTAGGTGTGCTTTACCATCTTCGACCACACCTTCACTTAACATCAGGTGAGCTGTGGTCAAACACCTAGCCTGTCAAAACATAAAACATAAGGAGTTTGTTGACGCGCACCAATGTCTCATCGGCTAAAGAGGATAATGTGTCAATAAATCCCTTGTCAAAAAAGCCTCGCAAAGAATTTCTACCCTCAAAGTGCCCATAATACTCGCGTCGTTGCCACGCTGGATAGCCAGCGACAGATGTTGTACTAAATAAGATCCTACTCGGGGGTCACGCCCTTTTTTCTTCCAGACGCCAACCCAACTCTGACACGAACATCCGCGTCTCTTTATAAATAAACTATTAAACTTTAAATAAATCGTAGGACATTACACACAGCACCATCTGACCCCAAACTAAGCAAAGCTAAGATAACTGATAGAATACGTAAAATACTTCTTTTTATTTTTTGTAAATACATACATATAATACATAAGTACAGTACACCCAGACACAGAACAAACATTTTTATACTACAAAATGTTTATCCTGGGTGGGAATCAAACCCACGCCCTTCAGCTCTTGGAGCAGACATACTACCAATGAACCAACGGGGCTGTCTTTGATATCACATATGAGTGAAAGTAATAACAAACTAATCGGTATTATGAACTATCAGCACTTCGATGATTTCACTCACTATGACACTATTTATTTTTACCCTACCTTGTATATCATAGTGAAGTTGGAATGAGGGTTCTAGATATCATAAAAAGTAGATACGTAATTAACTGTACAGTAAGCGATAAGGACCCCAAATATTGCAACAATGAGTTTAAGCTGCTGGTGTAGGAAAACATCGTGAGGAAACCATAGCATGGTGGTAGGGTACTTTCTAGTACTCGGCTGGCTAGCTACCACCCTCAAGTTAAAATCTGCCGCCAAGCACCTAACGGTGTGTTCCGGCAGCCTCACTTGAGAGCCAGTTCCATTCCAGGCTAGGTGTGCTTTACCATCTTCGACCACACCTTCACTTAACATCAGGTGAGCTGTAGTCAAACAACTAGCCTGTCAAACATAAAAAAAAAAAAAAAACTGTAATTTTGGTGTGAACATTAAAGAGTTTATCTATCTACATTACAATACTGTCTTTCATCCACAGGCAATACAAATAGTAGAGAACGGGAAACGTCTCGAAAGGCCAGATAACTGCCCCGACGAGATCTATCAAGTGATGCTAGACTGCTGGGCATACGCTCCGGACCAGCGGCCCACGTTTGGGCATCTCGTGGACGTGTTCTCCAGGCATCCGGACTACGTCAACATTAGCCAGGTGGTTCTAGAAACTGACGACGACGTTATAGAAATTTAGATTAGTGTACGACCAGTTTCTGCAAATAAAAAAAGTTATACCATAGACACTTTTAGTCGGCGTTCAAAAATTCCATAAACTACCTAAATGTTTCTAGTGTAAAAAAAATAGAAACGAATACTTGTATAAAATAAAAATTATCAACTAGCAAGATTTTGAACTGTATTTCAATACATAAACTAAAAGTTGGTTAGTAGTTAGTATCGCACTATGGACTATGTTTTGTTACTCAAAGTTGTGGGTGCTGCTACAATGGTCATGGGCAGACGTCATCTCTCACCATTCATGGTGAGATCTCTAGAGAAAGCTTTTCGTTCGTCTTATTACTTATACTTTAATAAACATTACAAACTCAGTGGTTATAGCTATGTGCGTAGATTCAAATCCTGCTAGTTGGCGTTCTGTAAATATATATGACAGCAGTAAAAACTATAGCATAACATTTGTACATCATCTTCTTGTCTTTATCACACTAGGTCGGATCGGCACAGAGCAGTGTTTCCTGTATCCACTTCACTCATTTTTTCATTCATTCATCTTTTCATTCACTCTCTCCTCACAAGAACGTAACATGACAAAAGGAGTTTTGGCGGGAACGCGGGAAGAGTCGTGTCGTGAAGAGTTGTATTTTTTTCCAAAACTAGTGTTTTGTCGAGTGTTTATGCATAATGGTGGTGTTTTACTCATAAAGTGCCGAATCACAAGCGCGAGTGTGGGAAAATGATATAATGTGGTGAAACATGACTTTTCGTGTTGCTTCCAAAACTCCATCGAAGCTTTATAGTAAAGTCACCACTACTTTACTAAAGCATGACTGGACTTGACTGGCACGGACTGTGCTTGAAATAGACTGGACTTCGACTATAACTTTAGCTACGAGGACAATTATTTAACTTTTGAAACATGAAAATATATAAATACTAGACACTGGCAAATGCTAAAACACGACGCCAAAACAAAAAGAAAAAAAAACATGACAAAATAACGTGCTTTACAAGATTCTGTCAGCCTTACTAATGTAACGTCGACTAAAAACCTCTGACTAAAAATGCTGCCTTATTGACACAAATGGAGCACCTCCAGAGGACATAGAGTCATTGGTAACTAATACACTAGTTAGGATCAACTTCCGTACAGCAGAACACAAAACTTTTTCTCAGTGACTTAAAAAAAAACAGTTGCCATTTAAAAAAAAATAACTTTCGAAAAAACTAAATATTATAAGTAGGAAAGAAAGGTATTTATGTTTGTTGTGTTTTCACGTTACAGGATTTATATTTTATGAAATTTAAGATAGATTGCCTATATCCTAGATAAACACTAGTGGCAATGCGTCATTTCCTAAGTACAGGTAAATGTTTGCCGCCCTCGTCAATTGTCAGTTCCTATATTATTTTTACAATCCAACAAATTAGTTAAAATTCCACAACAAATAGTTTTTGTTTATTTGCTAAAGTTAGTACATGAAATTTAAATCGATAAAATTATTCGATTATTATTATTTTGAATCGTTCGAAATGTAGAACATTTGAAACAAAACATTTTATCTTTGCAAATTAAATTAAATACCAATAGGCACGTAAACCAGTTTGCAGACCTCTACAAATAGTCTGCATTTACTTGGAAGGAAATATATTTTTCAAAATATATTGGATACCCAAATTTGCCGCCCCCTAAAATCTGCCGCCCTAGACTCGAGCCTGCTGGTAAATCTGACACTGATAAAAACATATGCTATTTAAATTCCCGGAAAACACGGGGCGCAGTTAGTGTATAAAAAATATATGTACATAAAAGTCGTTTAATGTACAGAAGTTGATCTTAAAAAGCATGTAATTACAAATGACCTTGTATAAACTCTTTTATGTTTTGTATGACAAGTGAAACAACGATATTGAATTTTTGTACAAAACAAGCATTTTGTAAAAAAAAAAATAGCTGTAATCTCATACGAGGGTATAATTAGTTTGTAAGTTCGTATTGGCCGAGGGGCCCGACCTAATGTCAGGTTAAAGGCGAAAGCCAAAAACAAAGTGTAAACTTGTTAAGGTATGAATCGGAAAGGAATTATTTGCAAGTGATAAATCGGAAATGATATGCCATGATGTGCCTGATTACGTATTTTAAATATTAACTTCGCTAGTGTGTGGATATAAATGTTTACCTTAATAATATTATGTAGGTAAACTATTGAGGATATTTCTTTGGGTGGCAAAAACAGCATTCGAGTAAAAAAATATTTGTATTGCTTGTATGTCACACTTGTGTTTTACTAATCAAATCATGCATTTCCATTATGTTCCTTTTATTTGCCAAATTAAGTTAATAATGATTTTTGTAAGAAACATGCACATATAAAAAAACATAATCTATACATTCCATTATATTTTTGTACAATTTATGTTTTATTAATTTATATTTTAGTAAAATGGACTACGTATGAAATATAAATGCACCTGCAATGTTCAATATTCGAGGGAAATGCTATAATTTGAGATCAAATTGCCGCAAGGTTGTGTTTTATTAATGTATAGAGTTAAAAAGTTACCCAAATTATATATTTTATTATTATTATTTACAGAATTTATATTAAATTCTATGAGTCTGACTTAGCTTATAAATTTTTATATCGTGTAATGAATTATTGACAGATCGTTTAAACTTATGTTACTGAATCAAAATGTGATAATGATATTTATAAATAAAATAACAATATAAAATTTTGTTTTTTTTTGTACAAAATTAATATTAATTTTAAGTACTAAATTAAAATCTAGGTTCTTATATACTATTTTATATCACCCTTAAACATTATTGATTAACACTCCATCAAGGAAAACATGTTATAGTTTCAATAAACACTTGTATACACAGAAATGTTATCTAGAAAATGTATTTTACGTATCATTTCGATAGTCTTCATTGTATGGTGGAGGAGGCGTTTCTGACCGGCTAGGCATTCGAATAGCATCTACCTGTAATCTCGCCTCCGTCACTCCGGGAATACCATAGGGCGGGCTCCGATCAGGTAAAGAAAGCTGCCTCCGGTACGATGGCGGAGTCTCCAAGTCAGGGTTTATGACATTGCTCCACAGTAAATTTGTTCTCATATCACCGTCGAGACGCGCTCTATGCCTCTGCCGCCGCGTCTGAGCTCTAAAAGCCAGTGGCGTGCAACGGCAAAGCCGTCGCAACCAAATATAAGTGGCCACTATGCCTATAGCTAGACCTATCTCAGCCCCTATAATGAACGCTTGTAGTGCAGAAAAATCTTTATCGAATTTCTCAAACGGAGTCAGCGGCGGTTGTCTGGTTGCCAAGGTTTTAGTCTCGTTTTGCGATGCGGTTATATTCCACACTTTTTCAATGTCTATTGGTTCTCTCTCGATCGGTACTTGAGATATCATTTTCTCAGACATTTTGGGAGATTTCTTCTTGCAATGCTTTTCGTAAGAGATTTGTTTTGAGGCGATCCAGGTTTCGACTGCTATGAAGTTTGGATTGCATTGCCAGTAGTCGTTGTGGAGTTCGATTCGTTCAAGTTTGCGAAGCGGTCGCAGTACCTCTGTATTGATTGACACCATGTAATTTTCGCTAAGGTCCAACTTCCTTAGGTTTGGCAGACGACTGAACATTCGCTCTGGTAGAGATTTTATTCGACAGTTATTTAAATTCAATACCTGAAACAAAGACCAGGATTAAGTATTAAAACACTGAGTGACAATTATGTTTAGGGACAGCGCTCTTCGACCTAAACATTGAAAGGCAACAATGGCAGTTATAATATATGTTGATTTATATTACCGTAGGTCAGGCAAAGTGTACCTAGCTCTATGCTATAAATAACTCCCACATGTTAACGGGCCTTTGATATCTTATTCAAACATGCCATTGTGTAAGTATATATGTTTAATTGACTAGGTACGTTTTCCCACTAAAAACAGCAAAATGATTTTTATTTTTGTTTTACTAATTCGCGGCTTTTTTGGGCATAGGTATTTATGAAATATGAAAACTAGCCCCAAACTATTTGTTTAAGTATTTTTTAGTAAATAAGTATCCTAGTAATGTTAATGTAACTTTACAAGACAATGGCAACTAACCATTTATGTAGGTAGGTACCTACCAACCTACGCACGTATTCCGCAACTACGCTTCAGCACAAAATGCTACATTCGCCGATAGATGGATCTGTTACCGATCTGTGCAGTAATAAAAATACAATACCTGTAATTTCGGATGCATAACTATAGGTTGGTTTTTCAGCACTTCGAAAGCATTGGACGACAAATCTAGGTTTTCAAGTAGTGGCGTATCCCAAAATAAGTCGGAGGCTATGAATCTGAGGGCATTGTTGCTGAGGTCCAGATGGAAGAGTTTGTCAAGTCCAGCAAACGCGTGCAGCCCAATCCAGAATATGTGATTATTGGACAAGTTGAGTACTTCTAGGGATAAATAACCAGCGTCCTGAAAATGTAATAAAATGGGTTTAATGTCTAAAGCTTTGTGGGTCGTTAATTTAATGACAAAATAAACTGTTGCGACTTAGCATAGCAAGTAATTACAAAGTTGCTTAATTAATAAACGTCATTTAACTTTTACGCAAACAGCAGGCTCTCTCAAAAATTCTCGTTTGCTCCGCCCATACCACACCGATTATTTCTGTACCCGTACCTACGCTATTCGCTAAAACCTACTGAAATAATAAGGATGAAAGTACATGAATCACGCAGCCTCCTCATAATTTATGGTTGTTGAAAGGCGAATGTAGATCACTTTACACCTCGAATCATTAATCTTTGGAATAATTTCTATAACAGCCGATTTTGTTTCGTGACTTCAGCTCCCATGAAGAGGCGTTGCTGTTACTTTTTAATACTGTTTGGCAAAAAAGGATAAGAAGACCTTTTACCCTGCAGTAAACAATAAGAACTAAAAATTAAATTTACTATAATGAGTACAATGCCCGTTGAGCCCCGGTTAGCCCAGTACACCCAAAGCGTATAACTCTGTTTCACAATTTTGATCTTATTTGTCATGGTTAACAGGTAACATATTCCTTTAAAGTGACTATGTGGTCGAAGAGGCGAATATACCAAGCAAAGAAAGCTCTTACCTTAAAACAAAAGTTATCCAGCTCAGTAATGAAGTTATTACTGAGAGTATACATCTGCACAGCTGTCGGCACACCCACGTTTATGCTGATAATGTTCTGATTGATACACACAGCTCTATTCAGGCCATTGTTGATGTCACAATCGCACTGTTTCGGACATTGCTCACTGACCACACTATTCAGCACAAAAAACACGACAAAAGCGTTCCTTAACGCCATCTCTTATAACATGCACAATTCTTCAGCGCATTTTCGAGTGAAATTAATTGCATTATGCACCTTATTATGACGGCAATGACGCGCAACGATTTCACGGTAAAAATGGAGCAATGATACTTGGCGATAAAACAAACCTTATCAGCTCCATTTATTAATACTGATAAGATAGCCGGTATCTTTGTCGCGTATTAACTGTCTTAAACATTGAATGAGACCAAGTAGACAGACTGAGATAGTTACTCAATAAATTAACTTAAATGTAAAGAAATAAAGTTTAAATTAAAAAAAAAAATTACACATAAAACACAAAATACAAACACAGACAAATCAGTGATAGTTACAAAATAGGGGCTCACCTCAGCATAATGCTTGTCATACCAAGTGGTATACCAGCGCTGGTCTTCCGGTAAGCCCTTGTAGGTAACACAATTCATGACAAAAACAAAAATGATTTTACAACTGGATCTTGAAAAACACATTTTAGTGTCGTTTTTGATTTAAATTTCTATTGAAGAATCATTCTTAATTACTTTTTTACTTTTACGAAGTTCTTGAATATACATAGGTATTTATATTTTTGACCTACATGTGTGATACGTGCTCATAACATATCTATAAACTCACGAAATCATTTCAAATAAGTAAGTTTATATTTCACTAATTAAAAATAAAAACATACTTTTGGGAAACAGCGCCATCTTGTGGATGAGTTACTTAGCGGGACCTTATGTTAAGAAGATTAAATTAATCTTTTAAAAAAACAAGGTATATTATAAATGTTTTGTAATGTATAAAATAAACTGCCTTAATTTGACATTAAAATAATACTAAAACATAACGTATACAATGACAATGTACTACTTATTATATACTTAATGAAATACAACTCATTGCTTTCGCGAGAAAATTATGCATTGACCTACATCAATTTTCGTTTCTATTTTATAACATGGCAAATGAAATTTTATCACATTTAGGAGATTCACGAAAAATTTTGCATTACAATTTTATATTAAATTAAATCTAGAAGTTGTAAGAGACAGCCACATAAACAAATTGGTACATATACACTAGAAATCACTTTACAATTTAAAAAAGTACCTAGGTACTAAAAGAAACATGCAATTATTATATTGTTGGAACATCATCAACTCCTTTTCTTTTCAATAAAAATAATAGAAAACGTGCAAACTTTTCACGTAATCGTAACTAAACAGCGCATTTGGGCATGCACAGCATAAGTGATGTCGCTATTGCTGTTTTGCCATATAGCAAAATTTTTTTTTTTTAATAATTTGCCCTTTCGGGCAGGCTAAAGCTATAGAGCCATACTGCCTTGTCTTAAGTGTTATTTCTGCTGTATCTTAGCTATAGTTATCGTCAAAGTCGTCTTTGTCAAGTCCAGTTCGTGTCAGTTAATTCCAGTCATGCTTTAGTAAAGTAGTGGCAACTTTACTACAAAGCTTCGATGGAGTTTTGGAAGCAACACGAAAACTCATGTTTCACCACATTATATCATTTTCCCACACTCGCGCTTGTAATTCGGCACTTTATGAATAAAACACCACCATTTTTATGCATAAGCACTCGACAAAACACTAGTTTTGGAAAAAATACAACGGAGCGACACGACTCTTCCCGCGTTCCCGCCAAAAAACTCCATATAGCAAAATGTTTATAGCCATCCATAGAGGTATATTTTTTTTTCTTTTAGGCTTATTTCGGTTTGCATAGCTACAGAATAACCTTTTTGTTCGGTTGCACGAATACGCTTTCTCTCCCAAGTAAAAAAGATACAATACTGCTACAAAACTGCTATCTTACACATTTTTACCGACTGACTTAAAAGTACAACATAAACAAGCACTTTTATTATTTCTAAAACGTTAACTAAATAGAGTGGAGTTTTGCCGCTGCGTCGCAGGGTAAACTCGTTTCAGCGTATAATCAATGCCCAATATCGCATTCCTGATGTCGTGTGTAGAACTAGTAATGGCCTCGAAGGTGCCCACGAGTCTCTCCACGGCGAGGGCCTGGTGACAAATCATCATCATTTCACAAAAGGTTACTTGGTGGTAGATTTCCTTAGCAGGAGGTGGTCTAGGTAGGTACCACCGCAGTACCAGATATTCGGCCGCCAAGCAGTAGTGTGTAAACATTACTGTGTTCCGGTTTGAAGGGTACTGCAGCTAGCGAAATTACTGGGCTGTTGAGACTAACCATCGAAAGTCTCGAAGTAATGAGCGCCAAAGCAGCGATGCCCTGGACTTTGTTTTGTTACTCACAAATTCTGTGTATCGCTGCAATGGTCATGGACATGCGTTATTTCTTACCATCAGGAGAGCGCATCGTTCGTCTCATTACTTTTACATAAAAAAAAAAAAAACATCCTGGTTGTAAAAGTGTTAACAATTGTCACTATACATAATCAGCTGTCCATCATCTCTCAATCATAATAATATATAATAATACTTTTTTTTGACAGAAATAATGTTTTCAGTACAAGTGTTACGTTTTTAGAGAAAATAAACGAAGATTCTTCCTAAGTTCTTCTAAATTACTTCCTATTCCTACCTAGTTTCATTTTTTCTTTTTTACGTTAATATGCTAGGTATTTTGAACACAGCTCACCTGATGTTATGTGGATAGTGTGGTCGAAAATGGTAAAACAAACCTAGCCTGGAATGGAACTGGCTCTCGAGTGACAGGGGCTGCCGGAATACGCAGCTGCAGCTGCTTAGTGGCAGATTTTCAAGTTAAAGGTACTAGCCAGCAGAGTACTAGAAAATACCCCACCACCAGGTAAGTGTTTGACCACAACTCACCTAATATTAAGTGACGGTGTGGTCGAAGATGGTAAAGCACACCATGTCTGGAATGGAACTGGCTCTCAAGTGAGGATGCCGGAACACACCGTTAGATGCTTGGCGGCAGATTTTCAACTTCCGAGTACTAGAAAGTACCCTACCACCATGCTATGGTTTCCTCATGATGTTTTCATTCACCGGCAGCTCAAGCTCATTGTTGGGGTTCGAACCCACGCCCTTCGGCACGCAAACCTACCGCGGTAACCACTGAGCTATCATCGCTACAAAAGTATGTGCATAAGTATAAGAGTAACCAGCCCTTACAGGAGGTTCAAAGGCCCCCCAAGGCCGTTGACTATGACATATGAAACATTAGCGCATTTAGTTATTCAAACTGATGAATTTTGTTTTATGGAAAAATTATGAAATGCAAGTGTCGTGCTCAAGACTATTGTAGCGGTATACTAACGTTAACATATAACTACTTCGTCTTCGCAACAAAATTTCTCATAATGTTTCAAAGTAACATTTTGCCATCTTCGACCATACTGTCACTTAACATCAGGTAAGCTGTGGTCAAACACCTAGACTGTAAACAATATAAAAAAAACAGACATACCTGAACATGTGATGCTTCCGCTAGCCTGGCTAAAGCTTTTGAGTTAGACAGAGAAGCTTGTGCAATTTGCGACATCGCTAATGCTTGTTGGTCCATTACCTCAACCTGAAAAACATACAACATATCTCATATATTACAAACATATAAATCACTAGCTGCACCCTGAGGTTTTCAGGGTATATTACTTTGAAAAGTTTACTGATTTATAGGTTCAGTAGCGGACAAAACAACCTAATTTAACACCAATAAGTATTTTGCATTTTTATTCATTAGGCTGTGTTTTTTAGCTGCAACATCAAGGTCTGGACTAGACTAGAATCTGGAATCTGGACTAGAATGGCTCACAAACAGTCTTACTTGTATAGTTATGAGAATGAGTCTTAAGGTGGTATGATTTCCATACAAATCAATTTTTGCCATTTATGGACAAATGGAGCATAATTGTACAGTAAAATCACAGTTACTGGCATTTACTTTGGTCTTTATTTGCGGTAAATCACAATTGCTTGAATAAAACGGTAGATTATAAGCATAATCTACTGTTTTATTCAAAAATCATAAATTTGATTTTATGCTAATCAAATTTTAAATTAAATTAAAATTTTAAAATTTCAAATTTTATTACAATAATAATAAGTAATTTCACTGTAAAATTATGCTCCATTTGTCAAAAATTGATTTATATGGAAATCATACCACCTCAATTATAAGTCACTCATGTATGGTGATAAATTGCCGACTAAAAGACTCACCATTTTTTCAATCATTGTGAGCTGCCTGTCTTCAGTATCAGAGGACAGTCTATTTGTACCTACGCCATTGCAGTCATCACTCTTCACAAACACATCATCCGAACTCATGTCATCATCACCATTGCATGGTTCTTGCTTAGTTTTCCTTTTTTTTCCTGTAACATTATACCATAACGTAAATGAAGAGAGATATCATGAGAGACCATGTCACAACAAACTTTGCATAATAGAAATAAAATAGGCTATATAGTAACTTGAAAATGGATATAGAATACTTTAAATAAACATCCTAAACTAATTAAAATACAATGAAAAACAATGGAGCCTGGTTGTAAAAACATGGGGTATGTAATAGCACATTACTTGGTGTATAAGATTTCTTGTCACAAAGGTCTAATATCCTTTGCTCGAGTGCTGAAAGACTACTTTTCACTTTTCCTTCTTCTATTTGTCTCTGTTTTGTAATTAAAAATCGTTTCTTGTCAGCCCAGAACTGTAAAATTAAAAAATGTGTTTTAATTGTGGTAGATAGAAATACAAAAACAAACCCAACTATGCTATCAGACATATAGAAATATAATCAAATTTAGGAAATAAACTGAAATTTCTTGCTTCGATTTTTTGCAGTACCTATGTAGCCCTAAATAAAACTCAGTACTGCACTCCAAAACTCAGATCATTGACGTAACTCAAAAAGCTGCCATGCTAAAGTGGAACTGGGCTGGACATGTCTGCCGAATGCCAGTGGAGCTATGGGCGAAAACCACCACCGATTGGGTTCCAGAGGTTAAACGACCACCAGGCCAGCCTAAACGACAGTGGAAAGATGAGCTTGATGCCCACAACAAGGAGTGGACCTCAACAGCACAAAACAGCAAGGCGTGGAAGGGAGGGAGAGAGGCGTTTGCCCAGCAGTGGGATAGTGTGGGCTAAATAATAATAATAAGCCCTAAATAAGATAACATTTGAAACTATTTTATAAAAATAATTTGCATGTCTGAATTTGACCACAAATTTCATCTAAACCCAGAATCTACAAGCTGGTAAATCTATTTACATTTCTCTTTTGTTTTTCTTATTTCATTTTTGTATATATGTATCTATGTTACCTATATTATTATTTAAATTAATGTTTATGTTATCGAAATTGGCCCTTTTTTTATCTCAATAAAATACTTACTTTTATCCACCCTTGCACAGGTTTCACAGTCCCTTCGAGTGAATTGACCATATCAGAGAGCTCTGACCACAGTTTCTTAAATTTTGGAAGGCTGTTATATTTGTGCTTTTTCTTTGCCAAATCCTTGTGTTCCTCCATGTAGCTAATAATTGCCTTCACTTGGGCTAGTGATGGTCTACTACTCTGAAAAATAAGCAACATAAGCAAATAAAATATATGTTTGGTCTTTTAAATAGTTAATTGGGACATATTATGAAACTAGACAAAAAAATTGGGATATGATGCGGCATGACCAATTGTATGTGATTTTGTGTACATTTGTTAACAAGAAATCCTTCAGATTTTTATGTTTCAAGTTCTCACTTATACCATTGTGGCAAATTATTTATACAGTGATATAATTAGAATTTGTCTATAGATATGTAGCTGAACACTAAACTGTATACCCAGATTTTGAATTGCCTCCCACAATAGAAGCAAATTTAAAAACATATTCTTATCAAAACCCACAAACATAATATATTTTTGCTACCACTCAATCACCTGGAATTTAGAGTTTTGCAGAGTAAAATTTAGATAGCTGCAAACCGAGATAAGATTTAAAATAAACAGCTACATGTGCAAACACATTAAAGCCTTTTTTATAACTACACAATACTAAAGGGATCTTTATAGTGAATCACAGAGGTGTAATATAAGAAACAAGCAGCAATGTCAGCTTTAAATAATGAATTATAACAAGAACAGGAAACAACTAGACAGAATTTAACTTACAGGTATTCGGTTTTCTGCAGTTGTATCTTCTTCAAATATTAAGTCAGCCATTGCCACAATTATAGCTCCAAATAGTGGTGATGGAACACTATCTCAACATTAGGACTAATACAAGATACAGGCTTGTAGACTAAATAATCAGGTGGCAATATTAGGTGTTCATTTCTGGAAATAAAAGAGCAATATTTATGAAAATATTGATTAATAAATCTATTCTTTTTCTAAGTCAGACACAGTTGTGGCTGTCGACGGATATGGTTGTTTTTTATCGTCATCGGTTCCCAGGGTCGTCGGGCGATGTCTCTCCACTTGGTGGACTGCGTAGGTGCGTAGCCTTTGTAACAAAATCAAGCCAGCGAGTCGGTTACCGACAAACGATGTATTCTTTAATTATTAATAGATAGATGGATACAAACTCTACGTACTATAATAACCTCAGATATAATAACGTACGAAAATAAAATTCAAATTTTGTCCAAGTTATGTCCCATTATTTATGTTATATTAAATGATTTAGTCATAAAAATATTAAGAAGACGGACAGAATTTATTTTTACTTCAGTTTTATTCAAACTAATATATCATCAATCGAGTTGTATTGTATACTTTTTTATAGCATTTCTAAACTGACACTGACTGCTACTACTTTGAAGTAATTTGTGACATCGACATTGACAACCGATATCTATATGACATAATATTTGTTATTGCTAGTCTATGTTTTTCTACTCTATTTGTCTATGGTAAAGTATGCCAGTATTTTATATAAAGAACATTCTGCGTAACTTTTGATAGTTTGAAAGGATCGCGCACGTACTTTACAAACTAATGTTAGTCCCAAGAATCTTATTTTATAAGAATACACCTATACCTTTATTTGTAAATTTATGTTTATTTTTTGTAAACCCATTTAAATCATCCAGACACAGCACGAACATTTATATTTGGCACATAATATTATTTGTCCTGGGTATTAATGGAATATACACCCTATAATTTAAAGAAAACAGATCTACAACGAACTAAACAAATCATCATAATCATTTATCATTTCAGCCGAAGGACGTCCACTGCTGGATATACGCCTCCCCGTAGTCTTCCACAAAGACTGGTTAGTAGCGGCTCGCATCCAGCGCATTTCTGCGGTCTTTATTAGGTCGTTTGTCCACCTTGTAGGTGTGGGTTGACGTCCTACGCTGCGCTTTTCGGTTCGTGGTCTAAGCCAATAGGGCAAACATATATTGAATTATCTAAGAAGGCTTCATCAATTTGATCACATGTAATGATGAATGTTCTGCTGGATAAGTACAGACCGACGGCCGGGCGCGGGCAGCTTAAGAAAAGCCAACGAATATAGTGCAGTACTGCAGTCTCCTGTCATTTAATTGAAAGGGGATTGTGGAAGGTTAATAGGATGAATTTTTTTTAATACAAAACCAGCTTTAGCAGACAGTTGTGAAAACGAAGCCATTGAACTTACATAGAAATGGTACTTCTATGAAAGTTTGTCAGTTGTTATGTAAACTGTTACTTTTAAAATCACATTCTGGTAACATCACTTTGGAATTTTGAAGAATTCGCATTTCGCTATTGTGATTGCGTTTTCATTTTAATTTTTCGTTTTTTTGCTGTGTGTTGAATTGTTTCAGTTAATTTCTGTGATTTCATCCTAAGTGCAACAGTTGAAACTATTTCTTATGCAATTAATTTCATGTAATTACTTGGAAGCCCGTATTGACATTTTATGCAAGTAAGCCTTTGATGAAATTCAGCTGATGATTGTTTACAAGATGATGTACAGATAACCCAATTTATAGTGTGATGTGGGTGCTTTTCAGACATGTATTCCTTCGAGGGGGACTTTAGACGAAAACCCCAACAGAATCTGGGAGGTGCCAGTTCCCAACGTAAAACTGACAGAGATGCTCTTATACTTCAGTTACAACAACAAAGACAGAAAAGAGAGGTTGGTACAGTGTTCTAAGTAATTAATCATTTCTTAAATTTTATTTTGCATTGCTATATTCATATCTCATGTTATTATGGATACTGAAACATCTTGAAATGATGCCTTCTTTTGCCTATCAATAACAAAAACTGATCTGGCTATTTTACAGTTTGTTGAATTATAAGATCATAAATAATAAACATTTGGGTCATCTTTGGTGTAGGTACTTTCTGATAGAGAATTGTGAATTTAATTCTTGTGCAATTGAGTAGTAGAAAAAAAACAATTTGTAATTTACCTACAACTAGATGACTAGGCACTTTTTATTGCTGTAGCATACATTTTTGCTTTTTCAAAAGAACTAATATATTTATACGATTTTTCTTCAAAGGAACATAGAAAGAGGTTGAACAGTACAATTAAAATACAAGCATTTGTAAGGAGCTATCTTACTAGGAAACAATATAAACAATACGAGAGAGATGAATTTGACAATATGTTCCCAAAGACCAACTCGGAAGACCTACAGTTATTGTCCAACCTTGTTGCTAAAATATTATTCTTCTTTGATTACAAGAAAGATTTTAATAGATTGGTAAGTTACTAACTATTCTTTACTATGAATTTATATTTATATAAGCATTACTGGGCCAAGAACTACGGTAACCTACCTAGCATGCAAGATTTAACTATAATAATATGCAAGATTTAAATCCACTGTCCAAAATTATTTAAACATGTATAAACAAACATACATATATATGTAGGTTCTGGCATTGTTCTGTTCCTGCATGGAGAAATTTAGTAAGACTTTTGTACATAAAGGAGGGAAAGAGTGTCCTCTTTTACCAAACAGTCATATCTCAGGATGATCAAAGTAATGTTGACAGAAATTTTGTGATTCCTGATTCACTTTAAGTAAAATTATTTTTAGCTCTCGCTTATTACATATTATCACCATATTGTATGTATTTACAAAAAAAAGTATTTAAGTATTCTATCAGTTATCTGTCTTCCATAGCACAAGCTCTGCTTAGTTTGGGGTCAGATGGCGCTGTGTGTAATGTCCTGTGATATTTATTTATTTATTGTTTCTAGAGATGATCTTTTTAAATCACTGATGATTACCTTCAGAATGTTTGAAGCTTTTAATAGCTTAACAATGGCAATTTATGTGATGTATTTAGATACAGTAATCTATTTTCAGGTGTCCCTGTCACAATTGCTGTTAAAGCATTGGAAAAGAGTATTCCAGAATTCTGGATCTAGTATCCAAATGCGGAGATTGCTCTCATTACATCTTCGGTTCTTGAGAGCTAGCACTGAGGTAAGTACCTAATTTGAAATCAATATAATCATGTCCGGATACTACATTCAATCTATTTTTAGTGTAATAATAGCAATGGTCATATTTGGACTAGATATATATATATATATATGTGGAATTCAGAAAGGCGGGTAGTTAAAAAAAAAGTGAAAATGTAACATCTGACCCATAGTTAGGTCATCTGTTCTATTTGTTTTTAAACATCTATTTAAAAACAATTTATCTACATACTTAAATTGCAGCAACATTAATTGTCAGACTGAATATGAATTATGATAGCTATTTCAATAAAGAAAAGAAGTAAATACATAGGTAATCATTTTTATTCAAATAACAAGCTTAGCTTTTACTTACATGTGATGTCTTCAAGAATCGCCGACAAACTGAACCGTCCACACCAAAGAATAAATATTACGTCCACACAGATTCGTCTGCCTTTAAATAGGGTAGTTTCTGTTGGAAGTTGTTGATGACGTCACGATAGCCAAATATTAAAAATAAAGAGAAACAACAATTTTAACAATTAAATAAACCAATAAATGTTCCAAGTATTTACATAAATTTACAAGTAATTTTTAACAATAAAATTAATGGTGTTCAATAGTGAAATATTTTAACCACAATCAACATGACGTGAGCAGTCTTCACTGTGGCATTTACAATTGAGATACTTAATACCTATTTTGTGGCGATGGAACACAGTAATCCTTACTATAATAATCATTTACATAAATTATCGAATGCTAATAACATAAATAAAAAATATATATAAATATCGTAGGACTATACACACAGCGCCATCTGGCCCCAAACTATGCAGAGCTTGTGCGATGGAAGTCAGATAACTGATAGAATACATAAACACTTTTTTGTTTGTTGTAAATACATACTTATAATACATACAGAACACCCAGACACAGAACAAACATTTGTTTATTCACAAAATGTTTGGCCTGAGTGGGAATCGAACCCACGCCCTACAGCTCTCAAGGCAGATGTACTACCAATGAGCCAACGGGGCTGTCAACATAATTATTGTCTGACATAATTAGTTCTTATAATATTTGATTTATAATTAACTTTATAATAATCATCATATGTTGTGTATATACATATATATATATATAAAGATATTTATAAATGTTGAACGTAAAATGCCTTGCATTCTGTAGTATTGACGATGTTACGGCAACTCAGTTGAGAGTCCACATTGTCTCTATTCTGGATTTAAATGATGAATGTTGGTTGATGTTGTTATAGTTGCTCTATTTTAAATAACTAGCTGCACCTCACGGTTTAGTCTGTGTTTTCAGGAATAAAAAGGAATTTAAACAATAATAATATATTCTAGTGTAAAAAAGTAACAAATATAAATGCATACTAACGCGCGCACACACAATAAAAATATTTGTATTTTGTATTTTGTAAAAGTAGCCTATAAATTTGATTGATCAATGGTACAAACTACATGCTTTCTAAATTTCATATAAATCCTTAAAGCTGTAGTCACACAAACAATCAAATCAAACATTTATACTGTATACAAACCTTTACATTTATATAACTTTATATAGTTTGAAAATGATGAGATACTCATATCACATCAGTTTTAGTTAGGCATGTGTAATCAAATTTTATTACAATATGTTGTGCAATCTCTTTTACAGGTATCTTTAGCTGTGCCTCTGAGAATGTTCGAAGTATTTACATCAACTAACTGTATTGAAGAGTCTTTAGATTGTGAATCGATTGTTGGAAGCACATTACTGTATTTGGTTAAAAGAGGTAAATATTACTAGAGTAAGTATATAGGTATATAAGTATACTAGGCTTGTAACCATACCTATTATCAATATACTAGCAACCCAAACCAGGTACACACGGAAACAATTTATTTTAGCAACATTCTTAAGCTGAAAAAAACTTTATTGATAACATTTTTACTACAAAACATTGAACTTTTCTATTTAAGGTACACTACTTCTCTACATAAAATTCAAAGTTTTGTTAGATTGTATTGTATATACAAACTATCTGTAGTAAATATCTAAATGACAGCCAATGTGTGGCTTAGAAGGAAACAGATGGACAGACGGGAATCGGACAGACGCGGAAATCGACCTTGTGTTGGTTTCTTATAACTTTTGTTTTATTTCCAGGCTATTTTCAAGACTTATGCACACTTATAACAGAGAAAGCGCCGCCACTATACGGGCCTTCGCCTAACCCTCCCACACCACTATGTGGCGCTCTCTTCGACCTCATACAGCGTCCTCTAGCATTGGTTAATCATGTCCAAATACAACAGTATGAGTAAGTAATAATGATATTGTAAACCTATATTTTTTATCTTTTGATAATAATTATTTTAATTTTAATTTATTAAACATTGTGAAGACAATTAATCTATGTCTGGGTGTACTGTATGTATTATAAGTATATATTTACAAAAAAAAAAAAGTATGTATGTATTCTGTCAGTTATCTGACTTCCATCACACAAGCTCTGCTTAGTTTGGTGCCAGATGGCGCTGTGTGTATAGTCCTACAATATTTATTTTATTTATTTTTATTTTAACTTACTTCAGTTCTGCACTGCCCGCCACATGACCTATGTACACATTTAAAGCAGGTATCCCTGTAGTAAAACATTATTATTAATCATAAATAATTATTCTATTTCACAGCGACACAGTGCTAGCAGAGTTCACGGCGGCATTCCTCTGTAACCCATACCCTGAACCAGTAGAGATGTATGTGCTACCGGCGTTAACGCGCGACTCAAAACAGCGGTTTCCTTTCCTTTCCTTAGTAACGTGTCTGTTAAATGACGACCACTTCAACACGAGGAAACTGCTCAATGATTCTTGGCTTCTACATTCTGTGGTAACCCTGGAACCGCCCGATTTAGGTGAGTACTAGCTAGTATTAGCTTTGATAGAGATATTTTTGATAGGCTGGCTAAAAAAAATCTCTTAAATTGTTGTCATATTTTTCTACGATACTGAAATGAAAAAGCGTCGCAGATAAATATTAGATTATACATGGTTATACTACCAATACAACATTTTATTGATAACACCAATGTTATCTCACTAATATTATAAATGTGAAAGTTTGGATGGATAGATGGATGAATGTTTGTTACTCTTTCACGCAAAAACTACAGAACGGATTTAATAACGGATGAAATTTGGTATGGAGGTAGCTGAGACCCTAGATTTACACATAGGCTACTTTTTATCCCAAAAACATGTAGCGGGTAACATCGCGGGGCGCAGCTAGTAAGTCATATTTCCATTAATATGTCAATTAGAAAAAAAAACTTGCTGGTAGTAATCTCTTAGTTTAAATAATCGTCAAAATCTTAAAGCAAGGTTTCTCGATGCCAAGATGTCTGCTCAGTTTTGCACATGGTGGAAGGTGCATCCCGAGTGGACCTCTCTGACTTAACTGGCCGATGCGATAGAGCTATTTGCTTTTTTTTCTATTAAAAAAAAAAACTAACGCCCATGCGTCGAAATTGGCTTATGTTCGATTGGGCATACATAAAATCGTGGAAAAAATTAACTGTTCCTTAATCCGTAGTAAAAGTTCTTAGACCCTTGACCTAATGAATGGAGGAGCTGGTTTTTTTCAGGATTTCATAGTTGTTCATAATGACGAGTACAATGACCTTAGTACACCCCAAGCACACAACTATGTATGTAAAGAAAAGATGTTTTTTTTTATTCAAAATAAGATTCGCGTTATTTATTTTCAGTGAACGAAATTCTACAGATAGATAGTACACGGCTGCCAAACAACTTAATCGTCCTAGAGTACCTGAAAGTCCTGGCAAGACTGACTGATAACGTCTGCAACAAGCAAATTACTTACGAATACGAAGACTCATTATACAGCCAAGAGACAACCGCAGACAAAGATGACGAGAGCGATTGTGCTGAAGAAGTAAGCCCGACCACAGTCAGGGAACAAATGTTACTCACTAAATGTATAGAGCTTTTGAATGAACCGGATCGGTGCCTGATGACAATTTGTTCGCAAATCACGGAGAATGCTCTGAGTGAAGAGTTCCTGGATTGCATGTCGAAGATATGCCATAATTTGCTGCTCAGTCATAAGATGGCGTTACATAAATATAGGTAAGATAGTGCGATAACTATTTCAAACGACAATTTTTTTTTTTTCTTTAATTTGTGGAAATCGAAACTTTAAATTTCATTGCATGATGAATTTTAACAAAATGAGAAATTTTATTTCTATCTTATAGTTGAGTCGATGAAAACACAAATTTAAATTGCTTAAGTCAGGCAATACCGCCAAACCCGGCCAAGTGCGAGTCGGACTCGAGCACGAAAGGTATCTATAAAAACGGCAAAAAATCACTTTCACGTTTGTTGTATGGGAGCCCCCTTCAATATTTATTTTATTCTATTTGTTGTTATAGTGGCAATAGAAATACATCACCTATGAAAATTTCAACTGTCTAACTGTAACGGTTCATAAGATACAGCCTGGTGACAGACGGACGAACAGCGGAGTCTTAATTTTTTATCTTATCTTAATTTAGTAATAGAGTTCCGTTTTACCCTTTAGCTACGGAACCCTAAAAACTACTAAAATACAGTTAATTAATGTTTTAGACGGCTTCAAGAGCTTCTTACATAGTAAACGTTTAATTTATTTATGTTGATCTATGTGAAGTCTTCACTACATAGTATAAAACAAAGTCGCTTCCCTCTATCCCTATGTATGCTTAGATATTTAAAATTACGCAACGGATTTTGATACGGTTTCTTTAAATATGTAGAGTGATTCAAGAGGAAGATTTATATGTATAATATTTGCATATGCACCACATTAGTATGTACATTGCACGCGTGCGAAGCCGGGGCGGGTTTCTAGTATATTATTAAAAAAAATCAAACTTACGATGAATAATTATTTGTAGGTTACTCTACACACTATCATTCAAGCCCGTATTCATACGCGGCCTCTGGCGTTGGCTGAGCAGTATGTCGCATGAGTCGTCCTTCGGAGGCTCGGCGACTCCTCTCGTCTCAGCGTTGTCTCGAGGAATGGGTATGGACACGAGTGTCATACCCGTGCACAGACTGTTGGCCCCTTTGGCGGTGTTCTGTGCATTGTTTAACTTACTGATCGGAACGCTGCACGATACAGAGTTTTGCAGAGACGTTGAGATGGAAGATGACGAAAATATGACTATAACACGTAAGTTGTTATTTATTTCTCTATTATTGACCAATTGTTTTTTATTTATTATTCTCGAAGTACCATATTACACTCGAAGTGTGTATATTAAGTGTGATTTTTTCTTATATAGGCGATAGAAGCAAAATAGCAGCCTCATTTGAGAGCCAGTTCCATTCCAGGCTTGGTGTGCTTTACCATCTTCGACCACACCGTCACTTAACATCATGTGAGCTGTGGTCAAACACCAAGCCTGCCTGTCAACCAGAAAAAAGTTTTATAGGGAGGCATCTCCCGTTTTATATTATGTTTTGTCCCGTCCTTTAATTGTCTGGAAGAGATCGCTTTTAGTCATAAGGTTCTTAACTTGTCGCACCATCATAAAGTTCTTTACCGTATTTCTTTGCTTTAACTTCTGGTGTGCATTATAACGAATCGTTTGTATTTACAGTAGCAAGTACAATGGCGAGCACCGGAGGTCGAGTGCACGCTTTCGAGTTTTCCGAACTTGGCGCGCTGTGTCGTACATTACGGCAGGTGTGCATTGGTCTGGTGGAGCTCGCGTATCCAGAGACGCGAACTGCGGCCGTCGCGCCTTACAAAGACGCCGTGGGGCCGCACCACTCGTCTGCGGGCCGCAACACGCCCGCCTGGTCGCATCTCTTCAAGGTAACGTTGAACCACCATTGAGCTGAGCTATGTCGGCCACATTAGTTCTCTGGCGAATTACTTACGGATACGATCCCTTAGAGAAACGCCAAGCATAATTTTTCCATAGGAGTGATTTAGAACCTGTGAAGTGATCCAACTGTAAGTGTTCATATTTCGGCGCCGTAGTTTATGACTAGTACTGTAAATGTCTTAAAGTAATGAGCTTCAAAGCAGCAATGCTCAACGTTTTGTGACCTAAAGCTCTCTCTTAACTTCAGGAGAGAGTTTCGAGAGCGTTAAATATAAATAAATATTGTAGGACATTACACGCAGTACCATCAGAGCCCGAACTAAGCAAAGCTTGTAATATGGAACTCGGATAACTGACAAAATACTTAAATACTTTTTTTTTGTAATTACATACTTTTAATAAATACAGAACACCCAGACACAGAACAAGCATTTTGTTTATACCACAAAATATTTATCCTGGGTGAGAATCGAACCCACGCCCTTCAGATCTTGGAGCAGACATACTTCCAATGAACCAACAGGGCTGTCAAAATAAAAAACATCGTTTCCTTGGACCCAGGTATCGACGCAGCTGGTACGCGCGCTTTACGTGCGCGACGGGAGGCTGCAGTTCCTTGGGCGCGGCGCCTGGCCCGTGGACGGCGTTCTCGCGGAGGGTTGCGCGCTGCTGCCGCGCCACCGCCGTGCGCCGATGCGACCAAGCACGGGTACACTATACTGTTATAGAATTATCCCTAGTCCCATTTCCGGGCGCAGACTTCGCCTCCTTGTGAAAAGAGTCGCCAATAGTCCACCTCGCTGGCCAAATGTTTGTTGGCAAACTTGACGAACATTTGGGAACTCATTCATGCAGGTGTCATCACGTTTTCATTTACCGTTTTAAGTATCAAGTCACCGCTCTCTACGACGCCCTAAAGTGCGGAGTGCTCACCGAGTACCAAGTTGCAAGTCAGTATGATCATCATCATCCACAGCTTTCTTAATCCTTCTTATGATGTCTGCTTCGGTCCTGTGTCAATCTGGTCTAGGTTAGACCCGCGATGGTGACGATATCGTCGACCCATCTTGCGGTTGGACGACCAACGCTCTGCTTACGTTGCAAATTATGAGTATACATAATGAACGCAAAAGCAGAGATGATCTAGACTTTGTTTTGTTACTCATAGTACCGATGCAATCTCTTACAATAAGGGTAGCGTTTCGGTCGTCTCATTATTATAAAAAAGTAGAATATGCCATAGAATTCGAAACCAGGACCTCCTGATTGGAACACAGACATTGTCAATTAAGCCTTAATTAATTACAGTCAAAGTCACACAAAGCCAGTTTTTGTCGAGTCCAAGTCATGTGTTGGTAGAATAGTGACGACTTTACTAGATGTTTCTACAGAATTATGGAGACAACACAATATTATACCACATTATTAGTATCACTTGTCAACACTCAGAATTATTTTTTTTGCAGATGAAGGCCCTCCTCTTACAATCAAAGAGTTACGAGCAGATACAATCTTGAAAGAAATCCCGTTTGTCGTTCCTTTTTCCACGCGAGTTTTAATGTTCCAAAGTTTACTTACGAGGTAAGTACCTACGAACCATAGATGATATTCTCTTTGCTGAATTGTGTTCCGTTTTTAAACAGACTTATATTTATTAGTTTCACTTTGTACGTAATTTTAGAATGTAATAATATATTGGGTGTCACTTTTAACCTACATCGGATTGTCGTATCGATTTGGAGTTTTGCTGAATGTGTTGTTTCGATAACAATAAAATAATTGGGTACCTTCAATCTGCCTTGTTTACGTGCCCAGGAGGCGAATAGTGGAAATCACCAATGGCTAGTAGACGGCATGAGCCCGGACTCATGGCTCAGTTCTCAGCTCAGTGGTGACTTTTTTAGAAACAGCCCATACTTGTATACTTGTATTGCACTATTTGAGAACAGTGTTTTTGGTTTTTTAACTGTTTTATTCGCTCATATATTTTTTTTATGGATGGCGAGCTAGGTGTTTGGCCACCACAGCTTACCTGATGTTAAGTGACGGTGTGGTCGAATATGATAAGACTTACATAGCCTGGAATCGAACTGGCCCTCAAGTGAGGTTGCCGGAACACATTGTAGGTGCACGGCAGCAGATTTTCAACTTGAAGCTTGTAGCTAGCCAGCCCTTGGAAATACCCTACTACCATGGTATGGTTTCCTTACGATGTTGTCTTTCACCGGCAGCTCAAGCTCATTGCTGGAGTTTGGACGCACGCCCATCGGCGTGTGAACCGACCACGCTAACCACTGAACTATCATCGTTACCTACTGTACTACGTCGGTAGTAGCTCTGTAGAGTGTGGTTTGATTCCCATTCAGAACAAACATTTATATGGAGATTATATTTAAAGAGGTTTGTTATTAAATCAAATTATTTTTATTGCGATAAAAAAATATGGTAAGCCAACTTGAATGTCAAAAGTTTCGATAACATCAAAATTATAAAATTAAATTGTTGTGTCGGGTGGGGTGGGGTGTTATAAGTATGTACTTCCAATAAAAATCAATTGGTGCCCATTGTATAAACTTTGCTTAGTTTGGGGCCGGATGGCGTTGTATATGTATATTTATTTATTTGCAGAGAAAAATTAGACCACTGGTATGAACTAACGAATTTCAACGAAGGCCCTTCCATAAACATCAGTGTGAGACGGACTCATTTATACGAAGACGCCTTTGACAAACTTAGCCCTGAAAATGGTACGTGATTTGTTTTTACTGAATTGAAAAACTAGTTATTTTATGGTATACCTCAACTTCTGTACAATATAACAAACATAGTATGATTTATGACTTAAAATTCGCGATATAAAATTCCATAGGAAACGTTTATTCTCGCTGGGAAAAATTTATGAAATAGCTTTCGATCAAAGGCGTAGAAGATATTGCTCGTACATCCAATGCAGCGATGCCCTGGACTTAATTTTGCTGCTCAAAGTTTTATGTATCACGTAATCTCTTACCATCAGGAGAGCGTCTCGTTCATCTCATTACTTGCATTAAAAAAATGGATGTCGCTCTTGTAACAGACTAGCCGTTTCGATTTCTTGTGTGCCATATTTTCTTGGCCGTTTCTTCAACCTGGTTACTACTGTTGGTGGTTTTTCCTCTTCGATTGAAGTCTACATGCATGTTGCACCCCGCGTTTTCCAGGATTTAGAGTAACCTAAATATGAGGGTTCAAGCTATGTAGATTTATACATATTTTTTCCATCAAATTGCGGTGTTACAGTGCAGTGTGAACAAGCAACAATCATGTACAAACACGCACGCATCACACACACACACACACACACACACCACACACAGATGAAATACTAATCTTAAATATTGTTTTAGAGCCAGACATGAAACTAAAGCTACGGGTACAGCTGATCAATCAAGCGGGCGCTGATGAAGCTGGAGTAGATGGTGGAGGACTATTTAGGGAATTTCTATCCGAACTTTTAAAGTAAGTAGAAACAAAACAAAACCCATACATGCAATGCTAAAATATAAATAAAGTATTGTTGTAACCTATACGAAAACCTACCTACCTATACCTATCTTGTTGTACGAAAATCAACTTAACTTGCTAAGTGTTTAAGTTTCAGCCTTAAACACTTAGCGACACAGTGGTTGCGATGCATGTATGCATGTAACCGTGTTTGTTTGTTTGGAATCTTCCAAGTCAAATTTGACCCACTTTCCGATATCCAATTGGACTCGAATTTGATGTATTTATGTATCTTCAGTGACAATACCTTTACATGATATCAAAGAGCTGGTCTGTTGATGGAGACAGAACGGCCATAGGAACTTCTGAACAAGATAAACCCATTGAGTTTGGGTTCGATTGATTCGTCTTGAGGAGCAATCTCTAAAATACTTATCAACTAAAAAGTTAAAAATATTTTTTACGTTACATTTACCTCTACTTTGCAAATACATACATATAATATATTTGATTTTGATAATAATTATGTATAAGACGACCGTGCCGTTTATTTGTTTAAAAAAAGCAAATTATTTCACCTCATTACAGATCGGCGTTTGATCCAAACAGGGGGTTATTTCGTCTGACGAAAGATAACATGCTATATCCTAACCCAGCTGTGCATTTACTTTATGATGACTTTCCTATGCATTACTACTTTGTTGGCCGGATGTTGGGAAAGGTAAGCCCGATTTTACCAAACCTTCATATTCTAAATAGTCCATAAATCTATGGTTATGATTGACTTATTTATAGAAAAAAATGTTAGATGACGTCACTCACTGTGCGTGATGCTATGCTGTGATTTTTTTATGTTTGACATGCTAGATGTTTGATCACTGCTTACCTGATGTTAAGTGACGGCGTGGTCGAAGATGATGATCACATGTAGCCTGGACTGGAACTAGCTCTCCAGTCAGGCTGTAGGGTGAATTTGAGGGTGGTAGCCAGCCAGCCAGCCGAGTACTAGAAAATAATCTACTACCATGCTTTGTTTTCCTTCACCGGCAGCTAAAGCTCTTTGTTGGCATTTGAATTCATGCCCCTCGACGTGCAGTTCGAAATTGCTAAACCCTGACCTATCATCGCTACAAAATTGTATTAAGTTTTATTTCATTTTATTCATAACCATTTCGTAGTCATTATAATCATTTCAGCCGTAGGACGTTCACTGCTGGACATAGGCCTCCCCCATTGACTTCCACAAATACCGGTTGGACGTGGCTCGCATCCAGCGCGTTCCTACGGTCTTTATTAGGTCGTCTGTCCACCTTGTGGGTGGACGTCCTACGCTGCGCTTGCCGGTCCGTGGTCTCCACTCCAGCACTTTGCAGCCCCATCGGCCATCAGTTCTGCGTGCTATGTGCCCTGCCCACTGCCACTTCAAATTGCTGATTCTCTGGGCTATGTCGGTTACTTTAGTTCGTCTACGGATTAGACAGATTACATTTTGTAATAGTAAATCATTAATAAACGGTGTTTTTTTAAGTGAATTCTGGTGCTATTGTTTTGAAGAATTTTACTTTTTTTTTTCATTCCAGGCTTTGTACGAGAACCTTTTAGTAGAGCTGCCCCTTACGGAGTTTTTCCTCAGTAAGCTGTGCTCGAGTCGAGAGACCGGCGTGCACGCACTTGCCTCACTCGACCCTGCGTTATATAGAGGACTATTGTTATTGAAGGCGCATAAAAGACAAGATGTGCCCGATCTAGGATTAGATTTTACTGTACTGAGCGACGAACTTGGCGAACAAAGGGTAATCTTCTTGACCTTAACATTATTCCGGTTTGGGAAAAAATTGTTATGTCATTTCGAAAGACGGTTGATTTGATTACTATAGTTTTTTGACATAAACAAAGTAAACATTTAGGTTTTTTTTTCTTTTTTTTTTAATGTAATAAGTAATGAGACGAACGAGACGCTCTCTTGATGGTAAGAGACAACGCCTGTCCATGACCATTGCAGTGACACACAGAACTTTGAGTAACAAAACAATGTCCAGGGCATCCAGGGCGTCCATGAGATCTACCACCAAGTAAAATCAAATTGTTGGGTTATAAAACATATATTTTGAACATATATCATAGCAAGAACTGCATAAAAGTACAATATTTTTTACTTAGCAAAGCAGCTTTGTCTATTTTTTTTGTTTGACATGCTAGGTATTTGACCACAGCTCTCATGATGTTAAATGACGGTGTGGTCGAAGATGGTAAGCACACCTAGCCTGGAATAGAACTGGCTCTCAATTGAGCCTGCCATTAGGCGCTTGGCGGCAGATTTTCTACTTGGTGGTGGTAGCTAGCCAGCCCAGTACTAGAAAGTACCCTACCATCATGCTATAATTTCCTCACGACGTTTTCCTTCACCAGCTGCTCAAGCTCATTGCTGCAGTTCGAATCCACGCTCTTCGGCATGCGAACCGACCGCGGTAACCACTGAGCTATCATCGCTACAATTCTAGAATTATTCCGTTGTAAAAAAAGCTTTTGAAAAGTAATAATTTATGTAGGGTATATTTAGTATAACAGTGGCACTTTCTTCCGAAATTCTTCTAAAATCACTTTATATTCCGAAACCCTCACTTTAAATACAGTACCGATTTTCAAGTTAAATTATTTTATCTCATTTTTAGATAGAGGAGTTAAAACCGGGAGGCGCTAACATTCCAGTTACGGCCGAAAATAGGATAGAATACATTCATCTAGTCGCAGATTTTAAATTAAATAAGTAAGTACTTATTTGATTTACCTTTATTTTGTTTTCTTAAACTACTTTTTTTCATCTTAGGTCAACTATAGGTTTTTGATCTCCGTTTGATTAAACCATTTCTCCCACACATTTCCTTCTAAATTACTAAGTGTCTAAGCTACGTATAAAAAACCAGACATACTGTACAGGTTGGAGATCAAATTCAAAATTAGTAATTTCCGTAGGTAATTATTAGTAAAGAAAAAATATTCCGTTTTTTAGTATTTGTTGTTATAGCGACAACAAAAATACATCATCTGTAAAAATTTCAACTGTCTTTCTATCACGGGTCATGAGATATAGCTTGGTGACAGACAGACGGACGGACAGCGGAGTCTTAGTAATAAGGTCCTGTTTTACCCTTTGGGTACGGAACCCTAAAAAGAGTCTTAATTCACACTTTCCAAAAAGTGTGGAAAAGCTGATTAAAAAAATAATTGTTTTTTTACAATTACTGTCAGTTAGCCCAGACAGTGCGAAATTAATGTCACCTTTAGGTAACTACCTAAAAAAATTTCAACTTTAGGGGTGGTAGCTAGCCGACTGGTTACTATTTTTTTATGTAAAGGTAATGTGACGAACGAGGCGCTCTCCTGATGGTAAGATACACATGTACACCTGTCAATGACCATTGCAGCGATACACAGAACTTTGAGTAGCAAAACAAAGTCCAGGGTATCGCTGCTTTGGCGCTCATTACTTTGACATCAAGATCAGACAGTATACATCAGATGGTTAGTCTCAACAGCCCTGTAATTACGCTAGCTGCAGTACCCTTCAAACCGGAATACAGTAACGTTTACACACTACTGCTTGGCGGCAGAATATCTGACGTGTAAGTGACGTAGTCGAAGATGGTGATCAGATCTAGCCTGGACTGGAACTGGCTCTCAAGTGAGGCTGTCGGCTGAATATAGGGTGGTAGCCAGCCAGCCAGCCGAGTACTAAAAAATAATCTACCACCATGCTATGTGTTCTTCACCGGCAGCTCAAGCTTATTCGGAATGCCCTCGAGCGTGTATTAAAAACAGTAATATTTAATACAATACATAAATATAATACCTACACAAATACAAAATAAATAAACTTATGTCATAGCACTATAGTTTCCTATTCTTACAGACAAATTAGGTCTCAATGCAACGCGTTCAAACAAGGCTTGACGTCGGTGGTGAACGCCGAGTGGCTGCGAATGTTCTCGTGTCGCGAGCTGCAGCTCCTCATATCGGGAGCAGAAACCGGCGTGGACTTGGATGACCTCAAAGCTCACACGCAATATGCAGGCTAGTTCACGGAATCTAATAATGATAATTAATATATATTGGAGATAATTTTACACACAGAGGTGTGTGAAATTTTCAAGCTTATTTTACCGTGTAGTGTAAGGGGATCTCCCCTTACACTACACGGTCATATCTCCGTACAAACACACATGTATTATTTTTGGGTGAAACATTCGCGTAAATCTTGTGTAAATGGGAGGGGGGGGGGGGGGGGGGTTCCATCAAATTTTAAGAAGCGGAATGAGTCCGAATGTAAAGAAAATCAGCTTGTGTGTAATAAATAATTAATGCCAACCCAAACAACTAAAGAGAAAAAAAAACATTAACAGTTTTCCATTTATTTTTAACCGACTCAAAACAGGAGAAGGTTCTCAATTCGGTTATATTTTTTTGTTACCTTGTCATTTAGAAAATTGTTTCTTTATTTGACATATATGTACTTTCTTCAGATTGGTCCCATAAAAATTTCATCAAAATCGGTTCAATAGACTGGATCTTTAAATCAAAATTACTGAAAAAAATATGTCATCCAAGTAAACGAAATTGCGTATTTTGCTTTTCTGTAACTTTTCAGTGGTGTTAACAATCACCAGAATAGTCCCAATGAACTGCCGACCTTCCGGTTTCATCATCATCCGATGTATCGATATATATATTTATTAGAGATTGCTTTCATTTTTGGTAAAAAATACAATACAATATAATGCTTTATTGGTAACTCCTTAGTTACATGTCATACAATTATAATATTACATTAAATTGAAATTGGATACTAAGATTATAAAATATAAATAAAAATAAATTAAATTATATAATATCAATCATTCGATCATTATTATTCGATTTTATCGATTATATTATTTACACATATGATTACAATTTTTGTGTTTCCCCTTTAAAGATGACTAATAATAATTATAATCGTCCACAGGCGGTTTGACCCCGATGCATCCTACCGTGGTGTGCTTTTGGAAAGTGGTGGAACGGTTCACAGATACGCAGCGGCGGCAACTGCTCAAGTTCGTCACCAGTTGTTCGAGACCACCGTTACTAGGATTCAAGGTGAATATATGTATGGTTAGATAAGAACGATTGTATCGATTCATAAGCCCTGTTTGTTCATTGTCATTAGTTTGAGTTTGAGTTTGGGTTATCCTAAGTCGAAAGGTTCTTGTACTCACGATTATGAACATCTTTTGGTACGGGGGCAACTCTGAAATCGTAAAAAAAAAACAGCTACTTTATACATTTACTCGGACCTCAACAAACTTTTTCTATAGAACAGCAGATTTTTTGTCATGATTTCAAAGTTATTTTCAGCGATACACAGAACTTTGAGGTAATAATGTTATTAATTAAATTAAAATCAAAACCGAAACCATAAAACATAATTAAGATCTAAATCAAAATTAAAACCATAATCAAAATTAAAATCAAATTCATAACCACTTGCAATCGTAATCAAAACTAAAACAAAAATCAAATTTTAAATTAAAATCAAAAACAGATTTATTCATCAGGTGAGCTGTGATCAAACACCTAGCCAGTCAACCATAAAAAAAGTCTCGATAACTCTTTAATTTCACTAGCTTCAGAGTGATTTTTGTACATTTTTGTTTATAGGACCTCCAGCCTGCATTCTGCATCCAGTCGGTCGGTGTCACGGATCGTTTGCCTTCGTCGTCGACGTGCATGAATCTTCTTAAACTACCGGAATTTTCCAGCGAAGAAGTCATGGCGGAAAAACTGCTATACGCCATTCAATCGGGGGCGGGTTTCGAGCTCAGCTAGGTGAGTAAACCTAGGGCATGGACTGGACTAAACCGTGACTTATGAAAGTTATTTTAATCAATTTTAACTTGAGACACTTGAAAATTTTCTTTTACAAGAGACTAGGCATGCTTTTGATCACGATGTTACCTGATGTAGCAAGTGTCGGTGGTTAGCGTGGTCGGTTTACACACTGTAAGGCGTGGGTTCATACCCCACCCATAAGCTAGAGCTGCCGGTGAAGGAAAACATCGCGAGGAAACTATAGCATGGTGGTTCTTATCTAGTCGGCTGGCTAGCTACCACTCTCAAGTTGAAAATCTGCAACCATGCACCTAACGGTGTGTTCCGGAAGCCTCACTTGAGAGCCATTCCAGGCTAGGTGTGTTTTACCATCTTCGACCATACCGTCACTTACCGTCTCCCGATAAATATATAAAAAACCCTGATGGAAAGTGACGATATGGCCGAAGATGGAGCACGCTTACCTAAGAAGTTTCTATTCAGGTTTTTCTGCACAAAGTGTGAAGCCTGCGGGGGAGTGAATGTGTGTATGAGCAAGGGTGTACATGTTTGTGTGGTGTGTAGAACATTTATATTTTAATTGTAACATGTTAGAAACTACGATGAGACTGCCATGTGGATACCACAAAAGTCCCCTAAATAAAATAGAATAAAAAAAAAGCGTGAAGGTAAAAAATAAAGAAACGTACGTAAAATTAACTTCAATCATTACATTAGATAAGTTAGCCTGAGGCGAGTGGCTAGCCCTAATGTCAATCAGATACTGAAAATTGTTGATGGTAACTTTACGTTACATAATATTTACTAATAAATGATTAAAAAAATATTTTTTTATTTACAGGTAACAAAAAGAAATTCAAGAATCTTAACACAAATAGCTTCCATCATCAGGTTGTACATATTGTTTATTTACGGATAGCTAGTGATAATTTACCATTGTATCTCATTGTGATAGTAGATTATCGAGACATTCGGCTTATGAGTTAATTCGTAAACTTAGGTTCTATGGTAGCCTTTATTTATTTAGAATAATTGCTTTGTTTAAATTGTAAACAAATATGTCTGAACACCAAAATGTAATCGATTAAAGAATTAATCTGATTCGCGTATACCCAGGGTTAATTTTTATAATAAATTATATACATAAAAAATTAATATATAATAATAAAAGATACATATAAAATCCTTGCCAGTCGGGTGAAAAAACGGTTAAGAAATTTGATGCACTTTTCTTAATTTAAACATCGATTCAGTCTTAGATTACCGAGTTTTGGCGGGAACGCGGAATCTTGTGGCCCTATTGCATTTTTCCCCCAAAACTAGTGTTTTTTCGAGTGTTTATGTATAGAAATACTAGTGTTTTATTCATAAAGTACCGAATTAAAAGTGCGAATGTGGTCGATATAATGTGGTGAAACATGACTTTTCGTGTAGCTTCCAAAACTCTATCGATGCGTAAAGTCGCCACTAATTTACTAAAGCATGACTGGATTTGACTGACACGGACTGGACTTTGACTACTTTTTTTACTTCATAATATCAAAACACTTGACACTGGCAAATGTAGAAAATGCGACGCCAAAATCATAGAAAGAAAGAAGTGTAGATGACATTGGCGGGCCTGGACGTGAGGCCGGGGTCACGTGCGACCCGGTAATGGGACCACAGTTTTGGTTCTAAATGCAATTATTTAAATTTAATTAAAATACTCAATATATGTATATATTTTAACATTTTCACAATTCAAAAATACACGAACACTATTTTTGTTGTTCTTTTTAACCGTTTATAAATGTTTCAAAACACTTCAATGACAAGACAATAGATCAATTTTCAAAGCTTTAGTCAATAGATCTAATCTTACTAAAAATGTTGCAAGCTTTTAGACAAGAATTGCGATATGTTTGATAAATTTAAATTTTCAATATCGGTATTAATATCTAAGTTAAAAAAAATATATCGTTGGACATTTGACACAGCTATCTAACCCCAAACTAAGCAAAGCTTGTACTATGGGAACTAGATAACTGCCACTGACTTTTCTTTCTTTTCTTTGTTTCTGATAGAATACTTACTCTTTTTTTAAATACATACTTATAATACATAAAGTACCTACACCTAGGATAAACGTTTATCGTCCTATAAATTTTTGTTCTGGTAGGAATTGAACCCACGCCCTATATACAGCTCTTGAAGCAGATATTATACCAAAATGAGATAGCAGGGCAGTAAATTCCTGAAACAACTACGGTATTAGATTTTGTAAATTAAGCAGATTCTCGATATTTGTCGGTTCAGTATATTTGTTTACACTTTAAACGAGAAAGAAACAAATTGTTGATTTGACAGACGGACAACAAAAGTTTTGGTGTTATGAGTTGTGTTTTGTGAAATTTTAGTCTGTATGTCATCATGTAGTATTCGGCGAAAAGTATGGATAACTTGTAACGTAAGCAATATCAATAATTGAGAAACACTCGTCATTTATTTAATAAGTCATTTATAATGAATTTTACATTAAACAGTAATACAATAAACTTGTACGAAAGATATACTTCAAAATGATATCTCACAAAGTCAGCACAGAAAAATTGGAAATTAAAAAGTGCTTCTATGTCGCTGCCTAAATACCTATGCATAGCCCTTATTTTCATAATGATCTACCCTCCTTCTAAAAGTTATTACTAAATTAATGAACGCTCTCCATTGCATTTCAATAAAATGTGATCACAATTATGATGTATGATAGTTTAAAATGACATGAAAATATTAATGTCATATCAACTTTGTGAACAAATTTTACTACTTACTACTTTCTAGTACTCGGCTGGCTAGCTGCCACGCTCAAGTTGAAAATCTGTCGCCAAGCATCTAACGATGTGTTCCGGCAGCCTCTCTTGTTTTCCAGGCTAAGTGTGCTTTACCATCTTCGACCACACCGTTACTTAACATCGGGTGATCTGTGGTCAAAAACCTAGACTGTCAACCATGAAAAAAAACACTAAGAACCAGCTTTATATATTTCACTGAGTGTGAATTACATAATATATAATTCATATCATACCATGTTATACTCTGAGGAGTACATAAGTTGAATAAATTTTTCCATTAAACTTTTCGCCGTATACTGTAATGTTAGTGGTAACTTTTCTCCAAGCAATAATAAATGCAATAATGTTATTAATGAGGAGACTACTTGTATTCCGGCTATGTTGGTATCAATTCTCAGAGAGTGACATCATTAATTATTATTATTTATAATTACTGTACATTTTAATATAATGCATTTTTTCCGGCGATGTAAATATAGAAATCGAATTTATATAAGGTTTTTAATATGGTCGTGTAAATGAAAAAAATAAAATAAAAATAAGACATTTTATTTTACTGTACAGATCGATTATTTATTAACTGACGCACATACTTCCGGAGCTAGTATAAATTGCATTCCGAATTAGCCCTTCTTTTTTATAACTTTCCCACTAGTGGCGGCCTTTTCTCATTGCCAGAAAGGTAAGGTCTACCACGCTGACCAAGAGCGGGTTGGCCGATTTCACACGTCTTCAAGAACTTTTTATATAAGAATTCTTGTAAAGACATGTAGGTTTTCTCACGAAGTTTTCCTTCACCGTTTGAAGTCATCACCAATACGCACATAGAAAATACATAGGTGCGTGCCGTGGGATTCAAACCCAAGACCTGATAGGAAGCTAGACGATCTCCCAACTAGGCTGCCGAAGGTTCCAATAAATTTTCTTATTAGGGCTTTATAAACGTGACTCGCAAGATTTATTAATTATGCTCTGTCAAATTCACGCCGATACGTGGAAATGAGAGGGTTACTTTAAACAATGTTCATATGCAACGTACGTATTGTGACAATTCGTGAAGTGTGATTTGAGCATAAAAACTGAATCGCATAAACTGTCCCTGCGTTGCGTCGCGTACCGCATCCGCCGCCCGCGCATTAATACTTACTATGTACTTATTACTAGAATAAGTCTTGGTTATTATTCTAGTTCTTCTCTAAAACGAGGAATGAACGAATGTACAGAGAAGACTGCTAATACTCATCGTTATGTTGGTATTGTCCTATGCGCCCATGCAGATATGCGTTACCATGAGATTGTACCTACTTGCGTACTTACTTGTATTCAAAAAGTCTGTAAGATGGCGCCAGAAGTATTGAAACTGAGGAAAAAACAACGCGTAATTGAAAAGTTTAAAGCAAACAATCGTTTCTCATTATAAAGGACAACAATTTAATAATTCACTAATATTCTAATTAATTCCAGAGAGCCAGTTCTATTCCAGGCTAGGTGTGCTTTACCATCTTCGACCACACCGTCACGTAACATTAGGTGAGCTGTGGTCAAACACCTATCTTGTCAACGATAAAAAAAAACACGGTAATACATTTTCCACGTTTCACTGGAACATGCCCGTATAGATTCTGAGATCACTCGTATAGGCTGTAGTTTTATTTTTATAAAAATAAAAAAATGGCATACGAAGTAAATCACGTCATATACCTACAATATATATTTTGCAATGGCAATTAGTAATCAACCAGCCCACGACCATGGCAGTCCCATTTAAGTCGCGAACGTTTTTGGCAAACTTCCGAGATACGCCCAAATGTTGCGGCTTTAACAGTCCTCTCCGTATGCTCGTCCATGATGTTTATTCAGTGTAAATTATTTATCGATTCGTGTCGTGCGCCAATCAACATTATGAAATCGAAAGTTTAAGCCAGCTTTAAATAATAATCGATCTGTACTTCCGGACTGAATTTATACATAATAATACTTTATTTAATTATTGCCCAAACTTGTAATGTGGGACAATCGGATGGTGTCAAATTTTGGTTTCATGTATTTTAGTACAAACCTACCTAAATAAATTTTGAACCAAGTCATTGCTTATTATTGGGTTTCGCGACGTTCCGATTATTTTTGGAACACTGGGTTATCACCTTGACTTACTACTATCATAGACAGATAACTGCTCCTTTAATGTTCGTATAATTAAAAATAATTTTGTAAGTACCTATAGTTGAGATTGTCAAAGTTGTAAATTTCCACAAAATAAAATTATATAGGTACCTGCTAATGAATAATTGTATTTTGTGAATTATAAATCGGATTCCTAAAGAAGTGATCAGACCCAGGAACCACACATTAAAATTAGGTAAAACGTAACACGGCTTCATACAACACTGACCATCTTTGTTTTGCTACTCAAAGTTCTGTGTATCGCTGCAATGGTCATGTACATGCGTTATCTCTTACCATCAGGAGAGCGTATCGTTTGTCTAATTATTTCTACATAAAAAACCAAATAAACTTGGAAAACTATCAACTAGAAGTAGGTCCAGAGTAAAAATTAGATTTTGTCATTCAAACATCAGCTCAGCTGGGCAACGAACCCGAGACCTGTGGATCTCTAAGATGACAATTTACCACTAAGCTATAAAGTCACATTAAATACATATTTATTTTTTTAACATGTTGAGGATTCGTCTCATATAGGAAGTAAAAATGGTCATATACCTGACCATTTTATGTAGGTATAGTAGGACATAGGTATGTGTGTGTACCTGTATATGTATATAATTGTATATATATATATATATATATAAATTTATTTGTCAGACATTTTCACACAGCCTCAAATGATAGAACACTTATTTTATTTTTATTGGAAATACATAATTCTATTACGTACTGTCAAAACAAACGTCGACCTAAAAATCAATTGCCACATTTTCGCCAATGCAATCAATTTAAAACGGTTCGACTGATTTTTTTTTGTGTTTGTGTTACAAACTTTGTATGAACAGTCTTTTTTTTGGTAAAATCATCGTGAGAAATGCAAAAAATTTAATGGTTTCAAGAAGCCTAAATAAATTGCACCCGTGCGGTCGAGGCGGGCCGCTAGTAGCTTAGCTTACCCGAATAGGGTCGAACCCAAAAAACTTAGAATATTGTCGACTGAACTATAACGCAGATAAATAGTAGGCATTAACTGTAGGAACGAGAACATAGATATCCAACGATATGTCCGTGATCAAATCATGCGCCTCTTATAGTCTTTGCTCTATGAAATAGGAGAGTTCTTAAGATTCTCTCGTAAAATGACACATTCACGTGTTTGATTGGCATGAAGCGCTCACGTCCACGGGAGAGCAGCGTGAAGATTATCGCGATAACTAGGCGAGCGCGGCGGCGATTGTATCGCGACCACCGGCGACGGCGAACCTACCTAACTAGGCGAGGTAAGGTCGGATTCATGCTAAAGTGTGTCGTGATTCATCATGAGCACTTTCTTGGGTTCAATCACATTTGGCTATAGATACCATAAGTAGTTCTTCAATGTATTATACGATAACCTTCATGTATGTATGTGATGTAGGTACTTAACCTTCGATTCTACACCGACTGCCCTGTACTTCTTGAACTGTAGAGCATGGATTCGATTCCCGTCCCAGGACAAACTTTAATGTAACGAATGTAACGAATGTCTGGATGTTTATCTATCTAATATAGAGAGGAAAGATTTGATTGTTTTTTGTTCGTTGTTTGTATTGAATACTCTTCGAAACTACTGGACCGATTTTAAAAATTCTTTCACCATTGGGAAGCTACACTATCCCCGGGTGACATATTTTTATTCCTGTATTCCTACGAAAACGGGAACTACGCGGGTGAAACCGCGCGGCATCCGCTAGTATATTATAAGTAGGTACCTACAAATAAAAAAAGATAAACGTCTATACGTGTTCTATCGGTCGTCTGGTTCCAATAGTATTGGGATGCACCTGGATTACAAACGTATATTATTAAATTTTGGATCTTATGTTGTTAAATCTAAATAGAATTAATGAATCGAATAAAATTACGTTCAATCGAAGATCAGACGTCAACACCTGACGACATATTCAGTCTCATTTGCAAGTTCCATTGTAAGCTGGGTGTGGTACCATTTTTGACAGTAATTTATGGTACCCTTTGTCTATCACTCCATCGCGTAACATCAGGGCTCTTATTCGCTATGAGTAGAATATGAACATGTAACAGACTACGTAAGCATACGTAACGCGGCTGTTTACGTAATTAAATATGCGTGGAATAGAACCTATTCTCTACGCCAATATCAAAAAACACGACGTCTGTCAGAAGCTCGTTTTGAAGCGTCAAAATAAACTTTATAAGCATACCTATAACGTTATAAAGGCGTTTCCGGCGAGAAGCCTCATCTGAGTTAGAGAATCAGGGGCCAGGTAAGTTAGTTTACACGCCTGGATCTGTCGATACAGATCACTAATGACTTATCAAAAACTGATACAACAAAAATATAAATGTAAAAAGTCCTACGATACTATTTATTTATTTTATTGATGGTCATCATTTAAGCTGCCAAAACACACTGGCACGCGCTTTTTTCATACGACCAAGATTGATATGCACATTCCAAAAGGAATGGAGTTTATAGTCCACGCTTCCTTTGGTAGATGTTGTGTGGTACGCAATCCCTTTTATTACTTTTTATTAGGCAAGTCAACTTAATCATTCAGATTGAATAGGCGATACGAATTCAATTAAAGATTTATTGCAGTCATCACCTTTACGGCTCAACCTACAGCGCGACTTGCTTACGTACAATCGCGAAGAAAAATACAAAGAAGCCGAAGCAACTGTTCGCCGCGATTACGAATGTGCACCGTGTTTCCTGACGTCATCATCAACTTTAAATATTTCACTATTCAATACATTACTTTATAAGTAAGTGCGCGGTACACTTGTGGTCGCTGACTGAACGACATAAATTATTTAATAAGTCAATTACGTGACCGATTTGTGAAAAATACGCTGACGTCACACGTAAGCGTATTTTCAATGTAATTGAACACGTCCAAAATTTAAACCAGGCAGATTGGCGAAAGAGGTGATAATCCTATTGTGGATTAAAAGATAAATAAAACTACCTAATGTCAATTAAAAAATGGTTACCTACTACGCGATTGAATCAGTTACTCAAAATTCCGTTGGTGAAATGCTATAGTGGGAAACTGTAATATCATAGTACGGGTAACTTGCTTATTTTTCTTGAAAAAGGTTATGCAATACTTTGTCATCGATTGTACCAAATCACCCCACTAACGAGGGTTCTAACTAGCTCATTTACCTAGCTCTAAACACGTCGTACACCTGTTTAATAAATAACAAGTTTAATAAGTAACCGTGAACTTAAGTTGGGCTCATCAATAACACGTATTAATATCAGCTTAGGCGTATACATTTAGATTAGTGTTGCCAGTTCTTATGTGAAACTGAGGATGTTAGCTCAAGCACGAAATGATTTCGAAGTATCGAATGAGGTTAGTTTTCAAAGGATATAAATTTATTGGTAATGTGTCTCCGCTCGCTGTTTGTATTTATTTATTATACCTAAGCTTAGCATATTGATTTACGAGAATTACGTTTGTACGTAAACGATATTTTTACTTCCGCGATATCATCTCTTTTTAAAATTTTAATCGTTTATGCAGAACGTGAATTTCGCAAATTGACATACTAACCCTTACTTGATATGTATATTGTATAAGTATATCGTATACTTAGTCAAATAAATTTCTATCTTCAGCTTTGAGCCTGTAAATACGACGTTTTGAGCACATGTACTACTACAATCGATATTTAATCTAGTGTTGTGTCAAATAGGTTCACATACCGGCTCAAAAATAAGGCGTTTACGCAATTTTGTAAGTTATAAACATCGATTTTTTTTCACATTATTTGGAAAGTAAAAAACTAAACTCAGTATAATAAGGCTATTAGGTAAGCGCAATCACTGATATAATTTTAAGAGAAATGGACTAACAAGTGTAAATGTATAATCTGACAACATAATACCTGTTACAGACAGACTTCAGTAGGTAAAACGAATTTCAAATTGATAAAAGCGAGAGAATATTACCTCAAAGTAAAACTTTAAAAAAGTTACCTTACCTGTCAAGGCATTCAGAATAAAAAAAATATCTTTCCTAAATTTTCTTAGACATCAAATGAATTGTGCTGGATATTATGTCTCTGTAATTTTTGTATACATGGTTACACTAGGTACCGACCCAAGCACTCACCGCCATTAGGGGTTTGACAGTTGCAATCAATCAGCGCTGATGAATGAGGTTCGCGAGTCTGCGTGCGGTAGCCCTGTTCAGGACTCAGGCGCATGGTAATGTTCTGCACGCCGCGCCATGCCATAACCAAGACAGTTTCGTTTAACAATGTTACTAATACCACCCACGACAGCCTAGGTCTAACCGAATTTAGTGTCTCCAGCAGACAGAATAGTGGGTTAATTATATTATTGAACTGCAAACTTGCATTAAGAAACTATGTGTAGAGTAGTAGAATAAGTATTTTAGGTTTTTATACGTTTTTTTTGACATCACACACAGCGCCATCTGACCCCAACTTAACAAACTTTTACTATGGAAGTCAGATAACTGATAGTATACTTAAATACTTTTTTCTTGTAAATACATACTTATAATAAATACAGAACAGACGTTTGTTTATACCACACAATGTTCATCCTGGGTGGGAATTGAACCCACGCCCTTCAGCCCTTGGAGCAGACAAGGGTCTCGTTGACGTTGACTTATGTATTAGTTGTATTTTGATGTGAGTATTGACGTGAATCTTTAAATTTGTTTTTATAGAGAGATGCAATTCAGAAAACTGATGATAACAGTCAAGGGGGGTGGGGTATAGTTAGGTATTGCAGCTACATCTAGGTACCTTACCAACCGCTATTATATAGATCCAAAGTGTAATTACCTTCACCACGCGATATCTAAAGGATTAAAGAATACGTTACGTTGAGCGAGGACTTGAAACTCAGAAAGACTTCTTAGTATTCAGATATGTACACGTATTCACAAACACGCTGCTGTGACATGACACGACACACTGTTTTTTTTTCTTAATTTGGGCTAGAGGGTTCTTTATGAAAATGTCATCCAATATTTAGGTACCTAGGTATTTATAATTCTTCTGTGGTAAGTAAGTAGGTAAGTATTATATATTTTACGTTTACGTTAGTAATGATAGATAGTAGGCTGTTAACACTCCCCATAACAGGTAAGTCATTCCGCTTGCTTATCTAGATGTATTTATATGGCAGCGAAGATATACATTGTCCGGTAGTTAGCCTACTCTTGGACCCGGGTACTAAGGCACAGAGCCTCTTTTGGTACCTAAGAAAAACCAATGACTAAACAAAGATACGTTTAGCCTCGGATTCTTATCTCTTACCATTATGAAAGCATCTTGTTTATTTAAACGGTTTGCCTGCCTTGCCTTAGAGTCTGTTTTGTTACTCAAAATTCTGGGTACTGTTACAATGATCATGAATTGCCGTTATTCCTTACCATCAGCGTTTTGTTTGTCTCATAACTTTTACATAAAAACTAGAGATCGCTGTAAATATTATGAGCAATAAATAGCTTTACGGGCAAGCTATTGAAATAATTGTTGTTATTTATTTTCAGGTAGTATTTTATAGAGCGGCATTATTCTCACACTGATGTGTGTATGATGCTGCAATACTAACAAACATGAAAGCTGCCATCAGTCTTTGTCAGGCATTGAGTTTGAGGGATTGGTCTGACAGCTCAAGGCGTGAGTCATCGGACCACCGACTCCTCATCACCTTTGTAAGTTCTTTACCTGCATATTCTTTACGGTGAGACGGAGTTGCGGCCAAGGTGATCTATGATGTTTAACACTGATATTTATTGCGTACTTCAAATAGTATACTTAATACTAAAGTGAACAATGTTAGGTAAGTACGCTGGATTTCGCACTGTGGCTGTGGTGCGAAATCTAGTATCGTACCAATACCAATGAATTAATAAGTGTTCTTCAAATACATTTTTAATTACTAACATACAAAAAAAAACAAAGTCGGTTTGAGAATTTTTCCACATTAGTTTCTTTGGAATAGTTGGGCGGGGCGATTGATTTTTTTTATTTTTAATATGTTTAGGTTTGAACACTCTTTACCTGATGTTAAACAACGATGCGGTTTAAGATGGAGCATGCTTACGTAGAAGGACTAACTTACTTTATGTTTAAGAGGTACAGGAATTGTCAGCCTTTTCAAGGTTTCTTTCCGACAAAATGAAACGGTTTAACGCCAACCTCATCACTAATGCGAATTAAATGACCGGTCCTTATTTTCACGCTATGGACCTACAGTAATCATTGAGTGATTATGCCTCTAGGTATCATTATTTGCAAATCAGCTCACTAAATAAGTGGTCGGCAATGAGGGAGGTATTCAAATAGTTTTATCGTGAAATTTTATATACATAATTGTAACGAGCGTCTTTGCTCAGATAATTATTGGGATGTACCTACATTTTCTGGAAAGTAAAGGTAGGTCAAGCTCATTAAAAAAAGTTAGGGAAAACCAGTGAAAGCGACTTCAGTTAGAAAAAAAAAACAACTGTCTCCACACACTTTCACAGTGATTGATGCTTAAATCTTATTTTTATTCTTAATTCAAATCCATCTCAAATCTCATAATTTGCGTTTAATTGGCAAAAAAACGGTAGTTAAATTATAAACTCAATCCGTACGCTTAATTATGTTTACCTGCTCGTGTATTGGCGTAATAAGACTTAGTTATGACATAATAAGACCGTAAATCGGTTCTAAAGTATCTAGAAAATTTACACGCACGCTATGCTCAAAGACTTGCTTTGAAATTGATATGGTTGGTCAAAAAAGTCAGATTTACTTAACTTCTGAAGTTCCCTGAATAAAGCTTTATTGCGTCTTCAAGAGAGAGGCTAAAACGGAAAAGAATTATAAAGCAAGTGAGCGAATAACACTGGGTCATCTGAAACCAGAAGTAGCAAAAATCAATTAAGCAGTATTATCTTGTTCCAAACCATTTGTAGGTACGAGCTTTAACAATGTTGCTGTTCGATGCACTGGAATTAACTTCATTACTTTGAAGATGGATGTCCGTCATAAAGCGCTGACGCTGACGTTAGCACGCTGGGCACGTCGCATGCGTCCGCGCCGATTGTCGCGCAGATTCGGCAAGCGTGACCGCAAATATTCGCGACATTGTTCTAACACATACTTACCTACTGCAACTGTGGAAAGTTTCGAGTGACCACCTGAATAACAATACCGCCGTCGTGTGTCATGAATTTGCTTTTGTCGTAGGTAATTAAAAACGAAGTTGTAGGTAATTAAAAAATGTATAAAACTGTATAGTCCAGTCATTACGTACATTCAAAAAAGAAAATGAATTTGCGCTTCTAATTTTTTAATATGTTGTAGGGGATACCTAGAAAAGCTTAACTTGAGATTGTCGACCAAGCTTTCCTAGGAGCTTTCGCCGCCATGTTGAAAAAAGGGGTAAAATTTGTTTCTCGGCAATAACTCGGCTATCCGATGAGATTTCGAAAATTTTTGTAGGACACTTTTTGTAGCTTTCTTTGTGCTCTACAATAACGCCCGAATCATTTTTAGCGTATCATGCATCGTTATCGAGATATCGATCGATAAAGTCAAAAATTTAGGACACAATTTTTGTTTTTTCCTTTTTTTTTCTTTGGGTCTTAATAAATATGAAAAATTGTTGAATTCAAACTTGTAGAGCATATTCAGACCTACAATTTCCTTCTTGGATTTTTTTATGTTGGACAAAAATTACGATCTCCAGCGCGCCGCAAAGTCGGTGAATCCACGCTCAGCGTCGAGCGAGCTGCTCGCTCGGTTGTGTCTGGATGTCGAATCGAATGGGAAATTGTTCAGGAAATTGATGGGATAAAAAATAAGTACATAGAGCAACAAATTAAGGATCACACAATAGTAATTTATTAAACAAATAATTTGTATGTGCAGTAAAAAATATTATTTTTTTACAATACAAAATAAACAAAACAAAATAAACGGAAAGAAAAATATTTTTTTCTGCACTCGAGACACGAACGATGGACTTTTTTCATGTCTTTTTTCGCTTGGATGGTCCAGGCTGAAGATCTTCGTCCTCCGTATCCTCTTCGAGTTGTTGTGTCTGTTGAAACGTTGGAAATGATGCTGATTCGATGAGAGCATCGTCATCATCATCGTTACAGACATCGTCGTCGTCGTCAAGCAAAATGTCGACTCTGGCGACGTTACTGCATGTTTGCCCACTGCAGTGCATGCAAATAACGGAGCAACTGATTCCCGCTTTTCTGCACCCACAGGCGGCCTCACAATTTCCTTTACACTTACAGGAAATGAGCTTTAATAGTTCAGGCGGAGCAGGTTCGGCGGTGCTGGTGATTGGTTCGAGCCCTCGATTGGTCATGATGGATTGGATTGGATTGGAAAAACAAATTTTAAGCGTTTTCCAAGATGGCGGCGAAAGCTCCTAGGAAAGCTTGGTCGACAATCTCAAGTTAAGCTTTTCTAGGTATCCCCTACAACATATTAAAAAATTAGAAGCGCAAATTCATTTTCTTTTATTTGCCTTTTTTTCGGACGAAATGACTGGACTAGTAGTATTATATAAGTATTCCAAGTTAATTTTCTACTTAATGAGCTGATAAAAGTGTAGTGACATGGAATCCAGCACGATCTCCTCTAAAGAAATTTCTTAAAATTTAAAACAAAAGCAACAAAAGGTCTCTCGAGATTACAAAAAGATGAAATCTTAATTGTATCGTAAACGTGACGCTCTGCAACAGTAGCGTCAAGTGTCGTAACAAATCCGTTTGACAATACGACAATGAGCTTGGTGGGTGGTCCGCAAACATAGCTGGAAGAGGTCCGATTCCCAGAAGGTCACCGGTAGGTGCCGATAGGCTGTGGTGGTTGTGCAGTAAAACTTTGCCTAGGAACTCGTAAACCAACTCTAGGGCCCGTAATTACAGAGAACAGTCTCCGCATATGAGGAAGTTTTGTAGACGCGTAATGATAGGTTTCTACGTTCCGAGAACACGCATATATTTGTTAAAAGTTATTAAGTTTCGAGATTATGGCTTTTCATTTGAAGAGATTTGAATAGGCCTGATTTTGTGGTCAATTATAATACATTATAGTCAATGGTTGAAGAGTAGTTAAGAAACGCCATTGTAGCACGGAAACCTAACCTGACTAAATTGTGAATAAACCTTAGTGGGAAACTTATGCGGATTTGGAAAACATCGTTCCACAAAATGTTAATTTTATTAACGTCGTTTGTGTTGGAATTTAATTGTTTTAGGGAGCGGCGGTGTCTGTATATTACTAATTTTGGAATAAATAATGTCTTTGCGTGGGTGAAACGATTCTCATACGAACAGTCAGTTAAGACATTAGTATGAAAATCAATGCAAAGTTATATTCTAACAAGTCAAACAACAGAGCATTGCAGTTCACAAAGAGTCAAGTTTTGGTTTTAAATTTTAAACAATACAATATTTTGTCGATATCACAAAAGTTATAAGTCATTTAGGTATATCAGGAAATGATTTAGACAAAAGAACGATTCTATCGACTTTTTCATCACTGACAGCAGCCAACGCAACGTGCTGAATAAAAAGAAAATGACGATCTACTCTTTTTTCGGCGGCAATCCTGATTACCTACCAACTCACATTATATGTAAAATTTACTTTATTTGTAAAACTTACTTTAAAAATTAGTAATTTCTATCTAAGATTTTCCTACAATAGGTACATATCTATCAGGTTATTTGATATCTTAGTAATGGTATGATTGTTTAATCGCGGTTGTTGCCTACTTTCGTTGGCATAAGTTCATACGGCGACGTCGGCACGGCGCGAGAGACGCGGCATGAAACATCCGAGGTGACATATCTAGGCGCACCGCTGCACGATGCACTAGATTTGATATGACGCGAGATAAATACGCCGGCTATCTATTTCAATTTCACTAGAGCGCGCGATATCGTACAAATCTCAGCCTTATTCTATCGAGCGCTCGCGGCCGCGGCCCACGGCGGACCACCCAGCTCGATTCACAACCACTCCGAAACATAGCGACGTCTATCTGTTTGTACTAAACGATACAAGAATAACGAAATCGGAGTCGACACTCGGCTCACGCGGCTTTTTAATTTCTTATTCTCTCCGGTGCCTTTTACGTCTCCGTTTTATTTTCGCATTCAGCCGTTGACATTTGAAACGATTATAAAAACTGATAATCACGTCATAGCCCTCCATAATCGTGGCTAATAAAATATATCATGTCGTCGTAAATGAGTCGCATATAAATCGAGAGTATCCATTCTTATGAGGTCGTAACGAAGAACTTAATTTAACCGAATAATAAAATGAGGTATGTCATGTAGTCACCCGAGCGCGACAGACTCGCGTCGTCAGTGGGGTTTGTGCCAGGTTTTGTAAATTTTGAATATTATAAAGTGCGGTTTTGTTTTGGCGAACTCAGCAAGTGACCCTCATATTTCAGGCAGCCTGGTCAATGGGAATGGTCACGGTCCCGTGTGCCAAGGATATTACGACCTAACCGCTGGAATTTTTGATGAAGAGCTCTTCTGTAATAAAATCTTATTTGCATCTCTCCTTTTTGTCGTAACGGATCGATATTTATTTTTATGGGTGTCAATAAAATTGTATGATATGGGCAATATCGTCACTGTATAAAATCAATTAGCCTCTGGTATCAGTACTGTAATAGAAAATGTTAGCAATAAAATGTATAATTATGGAAATGTTACGAGTTAACTACACAGTCAATATTACATACCTAGTGGTACTTCTGTTCCTTTGTGTGTATTTCAATATTATTATTTCTAAATCTGTCATGTGGGTCTTGTGGTATGCTACGTAAGGCAATGTTAAGTTAAGGCGAGGTTTCATGACTACATACGAGTATGCCAGATTACTTTATGGTCATTATAAGACCATTTCGGAGTGTGCACTTGAACTACACAATTTGGTCGGTCAGACAAACGCGACCAAAACGTCAGCCGTATATGGTGGATATTCCCCATGTACGCATAAAGCTTTTTAATTTCATTTTTTTTATTCGCACGGCGAGGTTGTGAAACTCTCTGTCGGAGTCTGTGTTCCATGTTAGGTACAATATGTGCATGTAAATTTTGCAATATGTGTCCTGTTAACATACCTTATTAAATAAAATAAAACAAATATGGGTCATATTAGTGTCTTTAAATCTAGAGGAAATAGGTTTCTTCTAGATAAGCGTGCTCCATCTTTGACCGCACTACTGCTTAACATCAGGCAGGGTGTAGTCAAACGCGAACCTATTTAGAATAAAAATAGCCGGAAAACTATTCTGATGATCTTTTCAGCAATACTTTATTTTACGAAATTACTAACAGTTTTAGCCGTCATAACTGTCCATAATTAACCCAACTTTCAACGCATAAAACTACAGGCAAAACATCGACAGTAGCTCTCATGAAAAATAGGTAAAACAGGTATGCGCATAATTTTCAAAATTGCCCAAACTACTACGTAGTAATTAAACTCAGAAAATTAATAAATGTAAGAACGGTTATATAAATTTACCTTTTCATTTTATCTTTTTTAGAGACAAAACGTATCATGAAACAAGCTAACAGCCATTATAACCACTCCATAGCCGTGATGCATGTCGTGTTTCTGACACATCTAAACAGACAACGATGTTATTTCCTTGCACCTATCACTCTCTGAGATCGTCGTGGGTGGCATCTTGCCCATGTTCACGAAAACAACCAAAAAATATTAATTCCTCAGGAAATTAGTTCCTCTAATACATGGCTCGGACATGTGTTACTTTTTTCGCTTTAAAACATGTCCCAGTACAAGATTTATGGTTCGGCCCTTTTCGATACAAACCTGCGGTCGAACTTGACGTAAAACTCCGAATATAATTAAATGAATAAGAGAATGAGACTCGAGTGTCTCAACCATCTACCCAAACTATGTACGTAAGCATCTTTCGAAATAAGTTTAGAATTTTTTATCGCATCGGCTTTGTTTGATTTGAGAATCCTTCTAAGAGTATTTATAGAGGGATTTGGTAGTATTTCACGGGATGATAAGGCTTGCGTTCAAGTACGGGGGCAGGTAGTGCGTAGCACAGGTAGCGGGCTACTGCGCATCCTGAATACACATGTTACTTATACAATACGGGTTAGGGTTACCATGCGACATTTTTTAGAAAAATCATCCGAGCATAGAAACCCTATAATAACTTAGGTAAGTTCATGGCAAAAATTTCCCAGTAAAGTTATTTCATTTTTGTATTTTTTTAAATAGATTTATTTACAAACAAGCATACGGTTTGCCTGATAGTAACCTCACTGTTGTATATGGACGTTGTCAATACGTTGCCAACCCAGAGAGATGTTTATAGACGCCTTTTTTGAAACGTTCCATGTAGTAACTCCATGGAAAGACCTTCGCAGGGAAGGTATTCCGCATCTCGCAAGTTTATGTTATTCTTATTAGGTTTTCGTTTGGCCACACCATTGCTGGTGTTAAGCCGTAAATAGTTTCTTTAAGCAAAAAACAAACCTTAAGACCGAGACTCTTCGCTATAAAACCGTTCACCATGACGACTATCGGACAGTGATCGTCAAATCAACGTTCCACATGACTATCTCGGCTCTGAGCCGAGATACTTGCTGAGCTTGTCCTTTTCGGCTTTCACGAGATTCTTGTCATAGTCGACGAGCATTGAACGGTGTTGGGCTCAGTCGACCACCAAAATAGCAGGCTTGTTGCTGACAATAGTTTGTTTGGTTAGTCCGTGATGATAGACCGATCCCAATAGAGCAAAGCACGACCTCCAGCGCGGCAGTAAACTTAACAACATAAACTCGCTTATTTAGGTATAGTAAGAAATGTGGAATCCAACGTTTTGTACATACGAGGAAAATATATATATCATAGTTATTTTCGTGCGCCGAGTTTTTTTTTTTTTGAAAATTTTGTGTTTATTTTATAGATGAATCTGACTTCAGGCTCCCTGCGATATTCGCATGTTCCAGTCAGCAGCCCTACCTTAACTCGAGGTTCTCAAAACTGAGAGAAATCTGAGAGCGATCTCATTACATCCATTTACTTACTTTAAATGAAACATAAATACGCTTTTGTTTAAATGACCTTCGTCCGATACTAATACTTACCCCAGTTTCGATGTGTACTCTTGTTTCGTTGAAAATATACATTGTAGCGATATTTTCAATACAAGAGACCTATATTTATGTTAGCACTGTGTTATTATGGTTGTAAACATGTGTATTAGGTATAAGCTTGTTTTATATCGTGGTAAATCCTTGCTACTTTATTACATGCAGTACGAGAACTTTATAGCATGTTAGTGTTTGTGGGAAGCAGAAGTCTCACAGTCTACAGTAACTCTCCTTTTTTAGTATGTTTGTATGACACTTGAGTACTAATTAAAACCATCCTGAACACGTCATCTGTCACTATTATTACGTCGCCGCCTCTAATGAATGTCTATTGCACGGCAACACAACACTATTCATAACATCGATATCTTTTCCAACAGCTTGCTCGCTTTCAAAGATTCTATTAGGTCCTTGACACCATGAATTATTTCTTTTTATATTATTATTATTCCTTTATTTAAAATTATTATGATTCTTATATTGTTTAAATTTAATTTAATTTGTATTATTTAATTTGACTTATTGAAAATTGACATATTTATCCATTGACTATCTATTTAGCTGACATTTCTTAATTTTGTAAATAATTGTTAACTTATTGCATGTTGTCGTCACCTGTAACTGCTATCACATCTAGTTTTGTTTTTTTTTTGTGTTAATGACCGCCATTACTGTTGTGATGTGTATAGTGTTGGTGATCTAATAAATAAATAAATAAATGTTGATAGCTCGGTGGTTTGCGCAGTTAGATCACACGCCGTAGTTCAGGGTTCAAATCCTAACAACGTTTTTAACTGCCTGAAACAGTGGTATTGTAACAGATAAGTAGAAACTATTGTGCAGAAAACAAAAGAATGGCTGTGTAGTAGGTAATAGTAGTGACCTTTGTGGTATTTCACTGGCTAGCTACTATGTTCAAGTTGAAAATCTGACACCAAGCATATAAAGGTGCAAGATATGTTCCGGCAGCCTCACTAAAGAGCTTGTTGCCATTTTAAGCTAGGTTTGTTTATCATTTTCGATCATACCGTCATTTAACATGAGATGAGCTGTGGTCAAAAACCTAGCCTGTCACCCATAAAAATAAATCTGCAACACCAGGTATGCGTGCTCGGGCGTCTCTCTATCATAAGACACCTTTTGAGTTATCCGCTAGTATTGAAACTATGGTCACAAGATCACACAACAATGCAAAACGTCTCAGTAGCATCGAATTCTGACAGAGATTATCTGTTGTTTATCTTGCGCTGGGCGACATGACGAGGGGTCGCTAACTGAGAGCGCAAACACGGCTGCATCGTCAACCACCGTACAACTTGTATAAATTCACGACGGTGTACGAGTTGGTTCCTCAGTTAGCCCTTGTTGGCTGACAACGGCCACGGGGTCTACCATATAAAACATATAGTCAGGAGAGGAGAAGTTTGAGCGGAAAGCCGAAAAATATCACAGCTTTGTATTATTTTCTTGGGTTCATGTTCATAAATAAAAATAGTGGTTTTATCCACAAAGTGTCGAATTAGGTACAAGCCTACATGATAAATAATTATAATATTACATTATGTGGTAAGACATGACTTTTCGTGTTGGTACAAAACGCCTGCAGAGCTCGTTATAAAGTTACCACTACTTTATTAGACATAACTGGACTCGACAAAAAATTATTTTGTGTCACCGAAATACACTAGAAACTGCACAAAGTACGATGCCATAAACAAAGAAGAAAGATCTGTAGTCCTGTGACAGAAAATATTAAAAAATGAACGATAGGAAATAAATTTGACAATAAGTAGTTTGGATATACGTCTGATTTGAGAGGCGCTATCGTAAGTAGGCCCCCAAATTGTTGGCACAGGAGCCCGCGGTAGAGTTAGCTCACCACGATACGCGAATAAATATTGAATGACGAAATGCAACTTCTGAAGGATTGTTTAAAGAAGGACTTGTAAACATGCACTCTGTAAATACGTGACGTTTTACATACCTACTCGTATATTTACATACTGGTATAAGTATTTACTTAGCCCATCTCCAGTATCAAAAAATATCTAGATTGTATGGGAGCAGTGAGTTTAGCTTAAATTTGAGAGGATTACGTCAGTACGTAAATCGTAACATATATGAAAAAAGCAGTTTCCTTTTACTCCCGCTAGGGGCCACCCCGTTTTCGATACATTTTTATATCTTGCACACACCTAGTACCTACCTACCTACAATTGATATGTTAGCCTTTTTGTACTAAGCGACTAATACCTCAAAATAATTAACGCTAATGCAGCGAAGTTCTAAAGTTTTATTTTTCAAAGTTTACAATACCGCTGACACGTAAGTAATACCACGAAATGTATTGTAATCAACCAATTACTTCAAATACATTATTTAAAAAATCATAACGTTTAGTCAATCTGGTGAATTATATGAATAACAGGATTGATAAACTTGGACCTGATAGCCCAAGATCGAGGCAGATGGCATAAGGATGGATAGTACAATATATACCCAGCAGTAGAATAAAGATGGTTGTGGATGATGATGACGAAATCATGAAATGACGCGACTATTATTAAAAGTTGTTTGAATTTTCATGAGTTTTTTCAGATAGTCATACACGTCGGTGGCGGTACATTTGATGTCATTCTTTAAATCGTCGTCGTAATTTGGTCGTGATATTGTGGTGTATCCTCCCCTAATTTTATGTAACTTTGCATTGGTTTTTTTATGAATTGGTCCTGGGAGGCACGAGGTTCCCGAATCTCCCACGAGGCCGGCGCGGACACACCGGGACGGATTAATGTAAACAGTCGATCGCCTCCGGCCGCGCTCGTCAGGAAGCATGCTCAGCCGTGACTGACCACGGACGGCAGAGAGTCACGTTTCCATTGTACTACGAATATAATATGACAATTATGTCTAAGAATATGCATGTTTTTCTTATTTCTAATCTGCATTTCATTGAATCAGAGTTACGTCTGCGGAAAATTCGTCTTACACACACGAATTGTTTTCAACGAATTGTGTAAGTTCACATCATATCAAAAACAATATAAATTTATTTTAACATTTAAAAGTAGTTGATTTTCCAAGATGGAAGGAGGAGCAGATCTAGTTATGTTAATATAACGCAAATATAGATTTCTGCTTTTTTGTCTCTATTTCACTTCTGCTTAGAAAAATGAATGGAACAGATCTGTTTCCTCATATAGAGTAGAATAACGGTAGGAGGAGGATTAGCGGTAACAAGTACTTACAATGGCGGCTTTACCACCCTATATCATCCGTTCTCTGATTAAAATTCATTATAACCTGAAATCAGAAAAAAACAATATCGCTATTGCTATAAAAACATGTGTACATTTTTGAACACTAAGAAGTCCTTCGGATTTCCATGGTTCCTGTCCACGTTCAACGTAACGAGTTATTTGATCCCCAAGTAGTGTAATAATATTTTGGATGTAGATAATAAATATTAAATAATAGGCGCTTTGTGTCGAGGCTGCGGGCACGCTTTCGCACTCTACCGCGGCCTCGACAGCGCTGGTCCTCCCGGACCCGCCTCGGGGAGCCCGAGCTCACCCCGCAACAATGACGATGTGTCCGAACACCAGACACATCGTCATCCACCTCGGAGACCAATCCAGCAAATGGGCGTTGGACAGCCCCATGTCCGTACGCCCCTGGTCTCCATGCGACGGGTCAGATAAGTGGCCCCGCCGCCTGCCACTTTGGTTGCATTGAAATGGGGATCGCCAGACCGGCACTCCCCCCATCCCGCAACCCCCTCCCGCTCGGCTCCTCCACTGTGCCCTCTGCTTATCAGAGGGACACGTAGAGAGCCCATCGCCAGACCACCTCCTGGGGTCGGGTCCCTCTTCTTGCCGTCGCGACCATGCCATAGCATGGCTTGTCGCGACCCACCTCGAGGACCTATAACAACTGGCGCCAGACGACCCCATGTCTGAACGCCAGTGGTCCTCATGCGACGGGTCAGGTGAGTGGCCCCGCCGCCTGCCACTACGGCTGCAGAGGACAGGGAGAGCGGCACAAAGCAACACCGACACTCCTCTTCCCCTGCAGCCCCACCGCGTCCGCCATCAAACGGTGGCGGCCCCGTTAAGGCCGCGGAAGGTAGGGAAAGCGGCAACGATACACCGACAGTCCTCTCCCGCCGCGGCCTCCAGCCCTCAGCCGCAGTGTCTCCCATTCGACACTGCAGCCCGCCTCAGTTGCGATACCGCCCACACAGTCCGCAACCTACTTGGCCGCTTCTACCAGGCCCGGGGGAACACCCGTAGAAGCAGCCCCACCTCGGGTTCCGCTTAGTTTCACCGTGGTGACCAGTCACGGTTACTCAGCCCCCCGCCACGACAAGGCGGGAACCCACGGGGGGGTGGACACCACACACTGCGTCATCTGACCCCAAACTAAGCAAAGCAAATACAAGCAAAGCTTGTACGATGGAAGTCAGTCAACTGATACAATACTTTAATACTTTTTTTTATAAATACTTACAAGACACAGAATACAGAATAAATATTTGTTTATACCACAATTTTTTTGTATGTGGGAATGAAACCCATTGCCTACAGCTCTTAAAGCAGATATACTACTAATGAGCGAACAGGGCTGTCTACAGATGATATATATATATATGTATGTAACTGCCACACCAAACTGTATCCCCCAATTTAGTTTTCATCAGTTGTCACTCCTACAGTGGATGCCAAAAAGACGTATTGACCTTAAAAATATTTAGTAGGTAAGCAATGGGAACAGTAGTAAGAATAGATTGAAGAGTGAATTACCGATGTCGCGCTCTGGAGTAGTTTGTTCAGCCACTGAATGCGCTACAAAAACTTATAAAAAGTCATAGTGTAAAAAATGTCAGAGCATCCTGCGTTTTGATTAACAGAACCACAATTACGCGTTAATGATTGATTATACTGTTTACCTTCGATTCTGTGGTGTCACTGTTTGCTTACCGTGGGAGGAATTTTACAAAAAAGACGAGACTCGGTTCCGATTCCAAGTTAATTACGATTAATTTTCGTATGACTCATTGTAATGTAAGGGATACGATCTTACTTATTATTGTCAATGTTAATATTCATTTATGATTGTAAATAGAAGTAAGGTTTAGTCTCTCTGTACCTTTTTGCTTTATTCGTTAATTCTTGTGAACAAATAAACACCGGATAGATCTTGATGAAATTTTGCCAAGATAAGAAAAAAAGTTAAAAAAAAAATTACATCAAAATACCTTCGGATTTTAAAAAACGTCTCGTTCAACTCAAAGAATTTAAAAAGCAGCTTAATGAATTTATTATTTTTTCGATTACATTTCAATTTAATATTATTTATATAGGTACAACGACAAACTAAACTCATTTAAATATTAGTAGTGCTTTCATAGAAATGGTGTCATGAATATTGAAAAAAATGTTTGTAAACCTCAAACAGCGTGGAACATAGGCAATTTGTTTATAATCGAAACAAAACTGTAATGCATGCATGTTCTTTTTTTTTCAAAAGGCTACCAAAACAAAAAGCCATAAAGTTTCAAATCTCCAGCTTAGTAATCGTGGCCATCATAAATCTTCCCTTTGAAAGCTGCATGTGGCTCTATCAAGCCAGCGCTATTTACAACCCATTGTATCTGGTGTTATCTCCGATTCTACTAATTGAGCCATCCTATACCGACCGGTATTGTTTGCAAAACTTCGCCATAACTTAACCCGCAGACTGCCTTTGTGGGTGGTCTATCGAGGGAACATTGTAAGTTGTTAGATCATTTCATATTGTGGCGTTTATTTTATGTTTTAAATATGTATTTGCATTGTAATCTACATCTATTTAACTGTCAGCCAGTTTTCATGTTTAATATAACTAGGTAATCGTTGTCATTTGTTTCGTAAAATTATATAATAAACATTCGCTTATAGTTTGAAGTTATCAGATATCTAGAAGGTTAGTTTGGCAAGCTTGTAAAATATGAAAGCTTCAGTAGACATTAGTATAGGTTTTATTAAAATACAGAATAAAATAAAACGGTATTGAAGACGCGCTGACTGCAATCGTAATGTCCGGCCCCTCCCAGATACATTTATTATTTATTTCCAACTCTCACGAGTCTTTTAATAGATACATGAGTAGTCAGGGTGCGTGTCGAAAGGCGCATCTATCGTCTAGGGTGGGGGGTGGTGGGGGGTGCGCTCGCGCAGGCGAAGGGCGTACAAATTGATTGCCGCGCGGTGACGGCCTGACAGCCGACCACCCACGTCGACCGGAATTACAGCTCTGATGCAACGCAACCGCCATTGTGGGCATTTGAAACGTAACTTTAATGCATGGACAATTTGCAACCATTCAAACATTGAATAAATTGGATTATCATGGTTCTGTGCGGCCTATTCAACTTGTATACAGGTTACATTAACTCACAATCTTCACGTGGCTCCTTGCAAGCTTTTTGTTGTATTTAAAGGAATTAATGCTTAGAATGTATCTTACTCAAAGTGAATATCTGGGTAGTATATTATAATTGTGTGTTCATTGACTTATAATTTCAGTATTCAATTTAATAAAAAAATGCCTAGTAGGTAAGGATGATCGCATTTAACTGAACACAGTTTTAATGGGCATCCCAGGCTAGGTGTTGGATAACAGCTCACCTAATGTTGTGACGGTGTAAACGAAGATGGTAAACACACCTAGCTTGGAATAGAAACTAGCTAACAAGTTACAAGTGAGGTTGCCGGAACACACCGTTGAAAATCTGCCGCCAGGGTTAGGCACCTGATTTTCAACTTGATTGTGATGACTAGCCAGCTGAATACTAACAAGTAATCTTTTCTTTTTTTTTTTTTAATGGTTGACAGGCTAGTTGTTCGACCACAGCTCACCTGACGTTAAGTGACGGTGTGGTCGAAGATGGTAAAGCACACCTAGCCTGGAATGAAACTGGCTCTCAAGTGAGGCTGCCGTAACACACCGTTAGATGCTTGGCGGCAGATTTTCAACTTGAGGGTGGTAGCTAGCCAGCCGAGTACTAGAAAGTACCCTACCACCATGCTATGGTTTCCTCACGATGTTTTCCTTCACCGGCAGCTCAAGCTCATTGTTGGGGTTTGAACCCTTCGGCATGCGAACCTACCGCGCTAACCACTGAGCTATCATCGCTAAATCTACCACAAAAAACCAACAAATCGTTTTTTTTTGAGTTGCAAATCTTCTGTGTAATGCTTTCGTCACGATATTTTCTTTCAACGATAGCTCAAGGTCATTGTTGAGATTTGAATCCAGGCCCTTCGGCACGTTGTCCGACTGCGTTAACCACTGAAATATTACTGACATTTTCAAGTATTTTCATTTGAGTTTCTATTATGATTAGAAATGTTAACATAACGATGCTGGAAACTTTATAACTTAGGTAGCTCGAAACCTATTCGATACGGCATAAATACGCACTAACTCCGGTTAGATACACTCAATAAAATAATGTTATGCTTCCGTACTTTAACTTAGGATTATATGCTGCCAACTTAGAACTTAGATGTATTTTGATTTTAATGTAAAAGTAGCTATTAATAATAATAATAATTTAATTCAAATTATTATTTACTAGCTGCGCCCCGCGGTGTTACCCGCTACATGTTTTCGGGATACAAAGTAGCCTATGTGTTAATCCAGGGTCTCAGCTACCTCCATACCCATTTTCATCTAAATCCGTTCAGATATCCATCCATCCATCCAAACTTTCACATTTATAATATTACTGGGGTTTTTTCCCAGGAAGTGGTTATGTTTTTCGCGCGTATCTTGTTTGTAAATTTCTTTATTAGTAGATACCTCATATCTTCCAAACGGTTAGATGGATTGTGAAAGTTAAGGTATTGCTATATTCGTCTTAAAACCCCAAGTGTATTTTGATAGGTGTTTGGAAAAAAATGGCGGATTTTTGTTTGCAGTCGTAGGTGTGGAGTGAATTGGCACTAAAAATAGAAAAATTGTATATAGTGGTGAAAAATACAAAATAGTATATAGTGTTACCACTATTCCACTATAGGTACACATAATATAGTGTACTACTATAAAATAGTGTTGTTTTATTCTGATGAATAAAACACCAAAAAAAAAAAAATATTAGAAAGAGCGTTTCGTAAATAGAACGCTGCTCTACGACCTTACCACGTTCCCGCCAAAACTCCTCGTCATTTATCTAAACACTGAATATTATTAGAAGTATTTATAATGCCCGAGCACTTGAGCAGTCATACCAAAGCAAAAATCATTAGAAAGCTACTGTAAACAAATAAATATTTCTAGCATCTATGACAAGACCGCAGGCTAATAGTTGCGGCCGATCACGTAGTACCTTATTCTTCCTGCTATTAGAACCCTTAATTGCTCGGGTCTGGTCATGTTACTCTTCTTTATGGCTACGCGGTCAGGCTTAATTGTTTTTATGTGCGCCTGTTTTTGTGTCTGTTATTAGATTAGTGATCGTGGTGGTCTGTCATTAGTGGGGTATGGTTTGTTTTGTGATTTTTAGATACGTTAATAGCGTTATTGTTACATTCATTCAATAATACAAATAGAATTTATTAGGTATATCTACCTAATGTATCCTACCTAATCTACCTAATCGACAGCCCCGTTGGCTCATTATATCTGCCTTGAGAGCTGTAGGGCGTGGGTTCGATTCCTACTCAGGGCAAACATTTTGTGAATAAAAAAAATGTTTGTTGTGTGTCTGGGTGTACTGTATGTATTATAAGTATGTATTTACAAAAAAAAAGTATTTATGTAATCTATCAGTTATCTAACTTCCATCACACAAGCTCTGCTTAGTTTGGGGCCAGATGGCGCTGTGTGTATAGTCCTACGTGTATTTTGCTTCTTGAGACAAAATGTTATTTGTACATAGATACTTTTTAGTGATTTTTACGTACATATATGTTTCGGCAACAACGAACTTTCTTCTTCTTTGATTTTGGCGTCGCATTTTGTGCATTTACCAGTGTCATGTGTTTTGATATTGTCAAGTTTTATAAGTTAAAAAGTAGTAAAAAACCAGTCTTGATCAAGTCCAGTTCGTGTCAGTCAAGTCCATTCATGCTTTAGTAATGTAGTGACTTTACCATAAGCTTCGATGGAGTTTTGGAAGCAACACGAAAAATGTTTCACCACATTATATCACTTTCCCACACTCGCGCTTGTAATTCGGTACTTTATGAATAAAGCACCACTATTTTTATACATAAACACTCGAAATAATACTAGTTATGGAAAAAAATACAACACACGACCACAGTAAATACATACTGTGACACGACTCTCCGCGTTCCCGCCAAAAAAAACCACAACGAACTTTACTCGCCTAGTAGAGAACTTTAAAACAAAGAAGTGTGTTTTTCCATCATCATCATTTCAGCCGTAGGATTTCCACTGCTAGACATAGGCTTCCCCCAGTGTTTTTTCCATAGATAATGAAAAATGCTTGAATAAAATCATTTTAACGAAATCTATTTCGTATGACGTCATGTTACAAAATTCTTTTATTATTATGTATTTGAAATAAATTAATACCTAGAGTACCTACCTACTGACCAAGGTATACATTGCTCTGCAGTTGAACTGAACGTACTGGGTGTTTAAATCACCTCATCTGTCAAATTATATAGGTAGGTATATCATTGTTTTGTAAACATATTTATATGTTTCTGAAGATCTTTCATTATAGACTTGTTTTAGTATGCACCTATGCACACATATGGGCACATTGCTCTTAACATAAGAATAATTCGAAACGGATATTTTTTACTTACTTTATAATACTTTGTTTTTTATAGTCTCTCCCTGTGGTGCCATCCTGATCAATACTGTCAAACGTCAACGTCTCTCGCTCCTGGATGATCGATCCGTAAGTTTGCGCTCTCGTCCATCACTGTTGTGTCTCCGGTGCTCGCTCTCAATGTTTATTTATTTTTTTCACTGTAAGAGTGCGCATGAGTGCGTTAGCCCGCTTATAGCCTTTAATGAAGCTTGACGAAAGATCCAATATAGGGTAAGCCACGAACGCTACGTTAATGCAACATTTGATTTGGTACAGTGCGGAGAAATTTAAGTGGAACTCCATTTCAATTCAAACTGCGAGCGTCTTAAATATTAAAAAAAATATCAATAGAAATCAAGTTATAGCAATGATACCCTGGATACAGTTTTGTTACTCAAAAACTTCTGAGTAGGTACCGCCGCAATAGTCGTGGGCATGCGTTGTCTCTAACCATCAAGAGAGCGTTTCGTTCGTCTCATTATTTTAACATTAAAAAATCATACATTATTGAATAAACCAAAGACCAATAACAAAATCATTGGATTGTACAGTGTCCTAAATTTCCAACCAGTTCTATAAAAAGTGGAACTATCACTAGAGACTTAGACAAGAATTAGACTTGCATGTCATTTTAAATTTTAATTATGTTTAAAATTTTGTTCATGTGTTTATTAGATACTTTTATAGTTGTAGAATACTGTATCTGCAAAACTCGGCATGCTCGTCCTCAGCTACCAAAGTTATTTTTAATTCAGCACGAAATTAAAACTTCCGACAGCGGTATTCCCTTTGTTCGTCGACCTGGGAGGCTCCTGAGCCGTAAAATGGCTTATTGCAAACAATAGTGACATAAACATTTGGAATTCGCACACTAACGCACATACCTACATATACCAACTTATCTGTACAGTTGGTCAAACATAAGAACACAAAATTGTCTACTATTGCAGTCAGTTTCAATTCTAAACATCACAGCTGACGTCCCCACTTGACTACAAATATAAGTTGGTCGTACTTAATGACCCCTCGCCACCGAAGAAGTCTTCGCGAGGTGACTAGTCATGAGCTTGAAGATCAAAGAGGACGCGTCCTCTTTGATCTTGATACTTGGGCCATGTAATGATGGTTAATTAATAGTCATACCCAAACAGACTGCTGTTTAATTTATTAAACGACTCCCTTTTGGGTTGGTATTGTTTAACTTCGAAAAATCTATTGTGCTCGTGTTTTTGGAACAAACTTAGGTATATGAAATTACATATGTCGATGAAGCTCAAAAGCCGCGGTAGCCAATTTGAGAAAATGTTTGCCTTGTAACCGATTATTTACAACCGTTCGATCAGAGTCGACCGTCCCGAGTTTTTCAGTTATTTCGAATTTACGTACTGAGTTTTTACAATTTTTAAACACAATCACTTTTCAGTGAAGGAAATCATTAGGAATTATGCATATGTCCGGTAGGTACAATTTAACAGCGTGTATAAATTTCCGAACTTACACCGAGGCGAGGTGTGGAGAATAGTTGAATCACCCTTTCAGAGCATATATGCTTATGCCCAGCCGTGGGAAGTTTAAAATTTAACATTTTTGACACGTTTCAAAGTACTTTGAAAATTACATGACTGTGCATGAAATTTTCGTGCGACTGCCTATACTTATCCATTTTAATAAAAACTACGTGCTGAATCAATTTATTTTGAAAAAAATTGTATTACGAATTATTATTATAGTGTGTTCTTTTGTCACAAATAGTCGTCAAATCGTAGTAAAATATCGCGTAGTTATCTCTATCACTACCAAATTTTTTAGTTCATTGAAGATACAGTAACAGCTTTTAGATTTAAAGGTACATGTAGTATTGATTTATGTGCATTTGATTCATACACATATAATTCTAAAAATAAAAATCAAATGAGGGTTGTCCTAGGAACGGTTGAACTATTTAACTGTTTTTTTTATGCTTGTGATACTTCGAAAATGGTTTATACGGGTACGTATATGCGAAGGCGAAGACCGAGCGCTACTGCACCGGATTCGAAGCACCAGGCATTCAGGCATATAATATAAATATTTGTTTACAGATACTGACTTTTCATGGAGAAAATTAATTATTAATCTACATTGAAAATGCATTATGCCACTGAATCTCAAATGTAGTAACTCGAGTAAACGGTCATAATGAATCAACCTGCAAATTTATTATAAAAATTTTGACAATGATATAATAATATCAACGTACGATTTGATTATTTTAACTATAAGACACTGATAAGTCAAATTCTATAATGGAGATCTGATTAAAGAGACAGTTTGTCAAAATAAAATTGTTATGTTTATAATATCTATTAATTTATCATAAATAAATTAATGTATTCCGGCAACTCGTCGACGAAAGGGAACGCGATCTCTCATTTGAATACCTGATACAGGAAATGAACACAGGAAACGTGTTCTGTAATAGTTTCACTAGTAAGCGATTTGTCACTCATTTTAGCTGACTACGGAACTAATTCCACACGATTGGACGCGTGAGTTTGGAAAGAGAATAAGAATTAAAAAAAACTTTCGTTTCTTATTTTTATTTTAGTATGTCAGCTCCGGACCTTAGGTGGTATTTTGTCCCAGGCGGCTATGTTAGAGGGCGCCATATTAACAGTGTATTCCGGCAACCATTCCAGGCTTGGTGTGCTTTACAATCTTCGACCACACCGTCGCTAAATACCTATCAGGTGAGCTATGGTCAAACAACTAGCTTATCAACCACAATATACTAATAAAATAAAAAAATATTGATGTATGGAGAAAAAGGTTTCACGCAGTAGATGTTCTTTTTTTATTAGTAATAATATCTCTATCGAGTTTTATCCCTGGGTCCGAAAAATCTTAGATTCTGTGTTTCGCAATTAATTTTTAATAATTAATAATTAAATAATTTTTAATCGCAACTTACCCGACAAGTTATTATTATTATATTACTATTAATCTATATAGTTATCATTATTATGGTCGATAATTCTAAGAGCACTTTAAACAGGATTCGATATTATCAAAATATTTTAAGTGAATTGGAATAGACATCGTCCAAATCTATTACAAGCTGTACCTAATATTAAGCAACCCAAGTAACGGTTGCCTTTACTGTTAACGACTTCTCATACATTAATCTTTATCGAATTAGCGAACAGGTTTTAACTCAAACTTCTGCTCTTACCATCTCATCTCATTACCTTTTAGCCTTTTTAGCAGATTCTAAATTAGCGGGTTAAGTTATCTGTAGATAGGTTTTTTTTAATATTTTCAAAAAAAGAAGCATAATTGTAAAAGCATATATGTAGATACATTGTATGTTAGTAGTTGCTTAGAAAGTCTATAAATTGTTTTAAGTTGATTTTTTCATGGTTGACAAGCTAGGTGTTTGATCACAGCTCACCTGATTGTAAGTGACGGTGTGGACGAAAATGGTAAAGCGCACCTAGCCTGGAATAGAACTGGCTTTCAAGCGAGGCTGCCGAAACACGCCAATAGGTGCGGCAGATTTTCAACTTAAGGGCTTGCTAGACAGCCGAGTACTAGAAAATACCCTACCACCATGCTATGATTTCCTCACGATATTTTCCTTCACCGGCAGCTCAAACTGTTGGGGTTTGAACCCACGTCCTTCGGCGTGTAAACCGACCGCGCTAACCACTGAGCTATCAACGCTACAACAGTTGCTTTTCGTAAGATTTTTCCCAATTAGATTTCACGAAGCATCAATTTTGGTTCAGATCTATTTAGATCGTAGACCGTTTACGACATTCATCAGATACCACCCCCAACAGGATAGAAGCACCTACAGTCCTACATATTACATAACTCTATTAAAGTTATAGCGATTTGTGTAGATAAATTATATCTGTAATAAGGTTACTGCGGTACACGTGAAATTAAGTTATAAATCAAAGCGATCGAGCAAGCGGCTTGGTACTTGTGTGCCAACTTTTTGCATCAATTATATCTTTATGCCTACTCAAAGTAGTCGTTACGATACGATGTAATTCATTTTAATCTTGTTGAATATATACAATAATCGCTTTATAATAGCGATGAAACAGATTAATGAACTAAATTTAGTTAAATAAGCACTTATGGTAAAAACATTGCTTATAAACTAGACTCTATTATAATTACTTTCAAAAGTCGAACGTAGTTATATGAAACCGTCGATTTATTCATCTTAATATTTGAGAACGACTTGCTGCCTACGTAATCCCATCCTATTCTTCTAACCAACACGCTTAGTACTTATATGAATTGATGCTGGATGATTCAAAGTAGAGTTAAAAAGGGTTCTATTCCTTTAAATTATATGTTTATGTGCAATTGTAAGCGGATTACAAAATTAGCGTCAATAGTTGTGGGCAAAGTATTGTGAAGTGGGTAGTTTGCGTCCGCCCACCGGTTGTAGTAGGAGAGCTTGTGGGTTGGACACGGGGCACGGCGGCAGACCAGCGCAGGCACAACATGGACGAAGCGCGAGCACGACTCGCCGCGCTGGCGCGTGTCACTCGCCGCGATTCCTGCAGTAATCTCCCCGACCGATTGCTCTATCCGGTGACGGAGTAAAGTATCGCTAGCTGATTATTGTGTTTATTTGCGCGTCACTCACGTGTGTTGGTGCGGCGTGCGAGTGTGTGCATGCGTGCGAGCGGTAGTGGGCCACCCAGCGCGCGGCCACACGCGGAGCCCACCCACGTGGAAGCGGCGCCGAAGTCGCGGCCCGCGGCCCGCGTCTCAGCTGCCTCCTTCGCGGGACACCCGCTACCGCACGCGGTTAACGCGACCTGATGCCGGCCATATTCGACGTTGATTGACATCTGCCAGTCGCCGATACTATCGCGTCCATCGGACGAGGCTACTGTATCTCTATTGTCAGATATTTACCACATGTCACCTTTCAAATATGTAACTATGAAATAAAATGAAGCTGTGCTGAAATGCTCAATAAATCGAAATGGGCCCAAAATGTATTTGCTACAATATTATCTACACAAGTAGTTTAATCTAAATTACGATCTTGCGACTTAGACGGTGTTATAAGCGGGTGTACTAAGCCTAAAAGAGTTTATTGTACTCATCATTATTGACAATTTTTTAAAACAACTCTGAAAAAAATCCACACTTTCGAGGATGCTTGACATTTTTCTATGGAACAGCTGATTTTTTCAAGATTTCAGAACTATGCCGATAGTCAAAGTTAACACCCTAAGCTAATAACCTTGCAAATCTCTTATCTATCTATCTACATATATCTTCAGAATCTCTACACAGATTTTGTTTTTATTCAGATTTATAAGTTAGATTTACATAGTCGCACAAATTTGATCTGTTGGAATTATTTTTGAAACTCTAAAATCTTTAATGCGCTCACTCAATTTATATGCGACAAGTGAGTGAAGTCTCACTAAACTGTGCTCAGGAACGGTAGAAACAGCAGAAATGATTTATGAGCAAATAATTATTACCCTCGATCGATCAAGGGTCGATCGAGGGTAAAGTCGAGAAAGAAGTCGAGAAAGCGCAGTTGCAATCAATCTTACAACAATGTTAGACGTTTAATGAGTTATAATGTTTTGCATATGTAAATAACCACGCGAAATGTGTCTGCTGCATAAATTTGAATCTTTTTAATGTCAGTCATAAACTCTATGTCAAATAAACAGCATAAAAACTGAATGGTTTCGACTTAAAGCAATTGTTTACATGGAATGTAAAGCAGGCCACGGTTGGGAGCGCCTGTTTAGGAGCAGCGCGTGCGCTGTTGCTGCCGAAATTCGCAGTCACCGGTGCTTCCATTCAAACGATCTGATTTGGCATTATAGTCCCTAAGTCGAGCAAGTAGATCGCACATTTTATTCACAATCCACGATCTAAAATATCTGATGTTTATCTAATTGAGTGGATAATTTTATTGTGATTCAAATATCTAAACACGTTCATCTTTCGATATGAACATCGATTCTTTGTAATAGAACCAACTGACTTTCGATTATTATTTTATTCGATGAGATTATTTTGGACGATAGGTGTGGTCGATTGCACTTTTCTTTTCATTCGATTTTTACGTTTAAATGCTAGAGTTAGTCTTATGAATTTACGATTGTATTCGTTTTCCTGGTAACAAATTGCTTGAGTGGTGTGTATCAATTGTATATTGATCACCTTGAGAGGCAGACCTCTCAGACGGTGAAGTGGTCAAACGGCGACATTTATTAGACTGTCAATTCCCTTGATTGTACCCCGGTTTATGTACCCAAAGCACCTTCCGAGAACCATAACTCGTTAACCCTTGAGTTAGTTACGAAGATGTTTTCTGTTAAAAATTGCCTTCGTGACCACCTTAGAACTCGGACTCAATCAAAATAACAAATTAAGGTATAAATATCTTATGGAAGACTAATGTAGACATTAAAATACACCAATAAATAGTAATAAAATAGTTTGTTGTAGTGTGTTGGGGTCTCATAATAGAATGATGCGGTAATCGGTAATGCTGATAGATACGTTCTTAAATTAAGATTTTTCAGAACCTACCATGTTATTTAGAATTGCGATTTTTTGCGTAACCCTGTTCTTTTGCTGTTTCCTGTAAGTTCTTTAAATTGACTTCCTTAGTAAGAAGAACACTGATGATAAAATAGGGAGACAGTCTGATTTTGCAGTTACAGGAGAGCGTCTCGTTCGTCTCATTACTTTTTACATTAAAAAAAACATATGTATCTATCATCTACATTCAAACATTAATTACCTACACCACTCGGTAGCTATAGGGTCAAAGAATTTGTAAGGCTGAGAGAGGACTTGAAGCATAGAAATCCAAAGGACTTCTTAGTGTTTTGTAGCGATGATAGCCGAGTGGTCACCGCGGTCGGTTCGCATGCTGAAAGGTGTGGGCTCAAACCCCAACAATGAGCTTGAGCTGCCGGTGAAGGAAAATATCGTGAGGAAACCATAGCATGGTGATAGGGTACTTTCTAGTACTCGGCTGGCTAGCTACAACCCTCAAATTAATAATCTGCCGCCAAGCATCTAACGGTGTATTCCGGCAGCCTCACGTGAGAGCCAGTTCCATTCCAGGCTAGGTGTGCTTTACCATCTTCGACTACACCGTTACTTAACATTAGGTGAGCTGTGGTCACCAAGCTTGTCAACGGTAAAAAAAGTGTTCTAAAACGACTATGCCATTCATATACACAATACACTGATAGAAAATATTACCCATTACGTACGTACGTACATACGGCCGTGTCCACAACACAGCCACACTCTGATTTTTTTATCTAAGTTTAGTATTTTTGATGTTTATGTTTGTAAACAGTAACGTTTTATATAATAAACGCCAAATTACGTGATATAGTGTCAATATTTACAAACTAATTACATGAGGTAAATTTACAACAAACATCACGAAGTTGTAGCAAGAACGTGATGTCGCCCCATTGTTTTATTTAGAAGTTGTGTTATTTTAGGTGTTTATAGATAGATAGATAGTAACTCATTTTTATGCACACCAAAAATAGATATTAACGAATGAAAATGTATAGTAATAGTGAGTTTTTATTTGTATAGTACCAAATTAGACATGTGTCATGTGTGTGGGAAAGTGATAAAATAAATATCGTAGGACATTACACACAGCGCCATCTCACCCCAAACTAAGCAAACCTTGTACTATGAAAGTTAGATAAAACATGTCTTTTTGTAAAACTCAATGCAAGCTTAGTAAAATCATCACTATACTTTACAAGGACATAATCGACCACGTCTTACTTTGCATGATTTTGACGTACACTTATTTATCTTTTTTCACAAAATACTTGAAAATATCGTAAAACACACTGGCAAATACACAAAGTGCAACGCCAAAAAAAAAAAAAGAAGAAGAAATTAAACTTTTTACGTAATAATAAATTGACCTATCGATAACCAGTAATTAACGTAAGCGTCACCATTATCAAGCAGTAAAAACATGCTGATTTAGATTTTATTGCTCCGATAAACTTGAATTTGACCTAACATTTAATATCATGTAGATATTGGTATGTGTGTTTCGCTCATATTTTTTAATCTGAAATTTGCTTACTTTGTGAACTTTAAATGTTAAGGTAGTTTTACCATATTAAATTCCAGCCTTGATCGTGTAAATGATGCTAATTATACTGGAGAAAGAGGCCTCCTGTGTAAATAACTTATTTATTCATAACCTCTTGGCTCTAAAAAGTTATTAACTTATGTATCCATAGTAGAAATAATAAATCTAAAAAAATAAACACGTAAATTTATTTTCTGGATTTATTTCGTTATTACAATACAATAAGATAGAATCCAACTTTATGGTTCACCAACAAAATCGACATATTTATAACATTAAAAACTTTTAAAAAAAGGTAAAGATGAATAAAAATAACAAAACAACATCAAGACTAATTTGTGGTAGTACAACGGCCTTATCGCTTAGCGCTATTTCTTCCAGACAACTTTTGGATGGACTGAACAGATGGCAAAGCTATTATATATGGTTGGCTGTGTAAAAACACGGAGAAAAAAGGGGAATAAACTAATAATGATGTGATGAATCCCTGTTTCCCTTAGTCACGCCATAACTTGAGAACGACTTTACAGATTTCATTCATCTTTTTTTTCGAGTGTTCTACTACTTTGTAGAAGGTTCTTACGGAAAGAAAAATTAAGAAAATTGCTCAGAAGATTGGGAAATTGCAATTTTTTTTGATAAATTCTACGCGGTTAAAGTCGCGGGTGACAGCTAGTATGGAATATTTATGTATCAATTTCATTGATATCTATAATTAATATATTGATAATTTATTGCATCTAAATGCAGTCTACTTAAAACATGGCATCACAACAAAAAAGAGCAAGCAGCATTTTCAATTTAAGCAGAATAAAATGGTCGCGTTTTAAAATATGCTATCTATGAATACGTAATTTTTGTTGTACATAATGATTTCTATCATGAAAATATAATGCGATTATCAGCGTAGAGGCCAATTATTCTGTCATCGTAATCTATGTTCCGTAGAGCATAATATCCTTTAATGTCGCCGCTCGCTACCGAGAACCGTAAGCTCGGACAGGGCTGGGCGTGTCTAATCAGGGCGCCATCAATCTCTCCATAGAACCATTATAAGAGCCCTATAGAGACATTAGCTAGCCATCGATTAGCGAGGAACGCGTTTCCGCTTTTTTGCCTTTTCTTTTTTGAGCTGTCGGCACTTCTCAGTCTTTGACATTCTGCGATATCTATTGATTTACAAATTTTGTGGTTACAATTCGTACGTATTCTACCCTCTGATGGTAATTATATATTTCACTTGGTTAGTCCGGTCCGTCCAGGTTGTGAGTTCATAGATTTTTTTTTTATGTAAAAAGTAATGAGACGAACGAGACGCTCTCCTGATGGTAAGAAATAACGCCTGTCCAATTGTCCATGGCCATTGAATCTATCATATATCGTTTTTTTTTATAGAAACAAGTTTTTATATTTTTATGTAAAAGCAATGAGACGAATGAGGCGCTCTATTGATAGTAAGAGATAACCATTGCAGCGATACACAAAACTTTGAGTAACAAAACAAAGTCAAGGCCATCTTTTCTTTGGCGCTCATTACTTTGATACGTTAGATGGTTGGTCTCAATAAATTATGAACTAAATTAAAAAAAAAAAAACTTTATGTCAAATGTATATGGATTGGTACCACGCATCAGATTTCTACTTCTTTAAATTAACGCATTTATTCGTACCTAGTACAAACCCAACAACATACCAACAGATTCAGTAGCCTGACAGAAATTAAAAACCAATACCTACGCCATTTTAGTTTGCACGCTACATATGCTACGAGTGCTACAGCCGTAGCCTTCTTGTAAAGACATCAACGGGCCCCCCTAATTGAACTCGCCGTAATTTCCATTGTAAAATGAAGTCATTTACACAAATTAAGTTAAATTCCACTTTACAATTGTAGAAAACGACAATAAAATACAAGGTTTACGTGTCGTGATTACTAGTTAAAGCTTAATGCAACTGTGGCAGGCAGTAAAACTTTATATCTTTACGACTCGAACTTGACGATTTATCATATTTTTATTTTACTATGATTGTAAAGAAAATATGGGCATTAAAATTAATACCTTTGGAAATTTGGTATTAGAAGGGTCACTAAAATATTTTAATGATATTTTCTTGTATCATCGTTGTATTGAAATAACTATGGATATCTAGTAAAATTAATAAAAACTAAAGTTTATGTACGTTTCTTAAAGTTTGTAATAACGTTTTAGGTGCAATTAGCATTTTTTTATACAAAGATTCTTTCATATCCATAATAGTAGTTCGATTTCTACACAAGTTATGCTTCTGGTCATGATGTTTTTTTATACTAGATTTTTGTGATTTTATGTTTTTTATCGTTAACAAGCTAGGTGTTTGACTGCAGCCAACCCGATGTTATGTGAATGGGTGGTCGAAGATGGTAGAGCACCCTTAGCCTGGAATGGAACTGGGTCTCAAGTGAGGCTACCGGAACACACCGTTAGGTGCTTGGCAACAGATTTTCAAAATGAGGTTGAAAACACAACCAACACAACACAGTCAACCAGCGGAGTACTAGAAAGTACTCTAAGAATATTGTGAAAGTGTTTGTATCGCATTAATTGAAAACCAGAATTATTAGAAATTCTGACAGTATCTTGTCGAGAATACGCTTTGGACAACCCGTCTCATAAAAAAGTGTTCACTAGACACTCTACGAAATGTTCTGTATATATACACCAAATACGATAGTTCTACATTATTACACAAAATAAATTCCGAGTGCATACCCGCATCAATTTGGAAAAATGTTTATTAAAACTTCTGGGTAATGGGGCAGAATTAAAAACCCTGGATTAACTTTCTCCACATTATGTCACTGATCCGGTTTCTACCGGAAACTTCTGGATTAAGTCATTATACTAAATAATACGTATTTCTTAATTATGCGTGGTTGGAACTAAACAATGGACCGATTGTTCCAGGCAAGCAGTACTTCGTGAAGAAACAAGTCCCACTTAAGTGGTTTCTCTCTAAGAAATAATTTGATAGCACATCAGAAATACTTAACGTGTTGTGCATTAATTATAATTATATAATTATTTGTGATACTGTGCAAATGTATTTATTACTGTAACTATTATGTCGCGGATAGAAGGCTAACTTTATTTTTTATTAGTGTTCTGAGATCCCAGTACATAATATTTTAGTAGCAATGACAGCTCAGTGGTTAGCGCGGTCGATTCACACGCCCAACAATGAGCTTGAGCTGCCGGTGAAGTAAAATATCGTGAGGAAACCATATCTTGGTGATATCGTACTCCCTAGTACTTGGCTGGCTAGCTACCACCCTTAAGTTGAAAATCTAGCTGATGTTCCCGTTTACAAAATGAATATTTCAGTGACTTGGTGTTCCCTATGACTTCGCACGTGTAGACTTAAGATAAGTACAATTCATCCCTGTCACAAAAACATTTATTTTTCTTTTAACACATAAAAGTTTTACTATTTTTACATAAATAAATAATTCGACTATCTCATCACTACTAAGTAACTACAGCTCGTAAATTTAACAACAAGAATAAACAATAATAACAAGTTCGAAGTTAGGTACAACAGATCGCATTACGTGTGTTCATATAATAATATGTACCTAAGTTTATTAAGATTGCGTTTAGTAGCTTTATTTCTTTATTTCAAACAGTATCGAAGAAGCGTCGCATCACTACAACGGGTCGTCCGCCATCTTGTCAGCTTTTTGTACCGGACCACCCAGCACGCGTTCGCTACATTATTTTATTGTACAATAAACAAATTTATTGCTCCATATGCCTATTTAAGTTTTTATTTATTAAGAGGCTTTGTGTTGGATCGTGAAAGCTTTCGCGGGCTCATAAGAAATTGTTAATAACAGCAACTATTACCTAAGTTTGTTGTTTAAGATTTTTGTAAATGTTGCTATTTATGAACTTCTACAAAGCGCTTAAGTACTTACATTGTGCAAGAAGCTGTAAAGTATATTATATTTGTTTTTACAACCAGTATGGCATTGATTCATTGTAAATTGCAATTTTATTTCTAAAAATGCTTCTAATGCTTTGAAAGCAAAAATATATAGTGCCTAAGTACCTATACGGATTTGGTAACCTATTTTGCAAAAAATAAATTAATTATTATCTTTTTTCATCATTACCTACAACACAATGGTTTTCTCAGCACTGCTGTCTAGTGTAGATTTTATATTCAGGTGATTTCTATAATCCTATATCGTACCTACTAAACAATTTTATTAATTAGGTCTTTCAAAGGAAGCAATGTACCTATCTGTTAACACCAGATGTCTTGACGTTTTTATTCTTATCCAATTAACTGCAGTAATTAACGAGACAACATTTAATTACTACCAGAAAAGTACGTGGAAAAGTCTGTCAAATACCAAGAAAGACAAAACTTGACTGGACTTCAGACGTGTATATTAGTTGTTTACATCATGTTGCATGTCATGCATTGGCATAGACTCAAAGAGTAAATGCATTGATTAAAATAATTAAACTATCACTAAATACACGTTAAAGGCTATAAACATACATTAAATATTAATTAAGCTCATAACAAAAAATGGTTTCTGTATCATTAAATGGAAAATATCGGCGGGGCCTTGCATTATGGATGTTCCGTGCGGGGTGGCCATGTCTGAAAGTGGTTTGACGGGATACCAGTACGACATAAATAAATATGTCCATCACTCGTATAGAATTTGATTAGTCTCAATGCTTCAGTAAGTTCGATTTACGAAAGTTACTTTTTTAAAGAATAAAATAGCCTGTTTATTCGAAAATACGATGCTTACCTACTTGAAAATATTTCTTGTTACACATATAAGGTACCTAATCCTACAAATATTATAAATGTGAAAGTTTAGATGGATGTTTGTTACTCTTTCACGCAAAAACTACTGAACGGATTTGGATGATATTTGGTATGGAGGTAGCTGAAACCCTGGGTTGACACATAGGCTACTTTTTATCCCGAAAACATGTGGCGGGTAACACCGCGGGGCGCAGCTAGTAATTCATAATTATACTCAAAGCTATTGTACTCATAATTATGACAAATTTTTAGGAAGATATACTAAATTAAAATCGTTGTAGCTTCATACATTTGGTAATAAAGTAGCTAGGCACCATACATTTGGTCCGGTATCAAGAAACTTTTTCTATGGAATAGCTGTGTTTTTTTCACGATTTCAATATGGGTACCGAAATCGTGAAAAAACATTTAGTGGCTATTATGAGTTGTTTGTAATGACAAATTTCTTCATCTTCTTTTCAGCTTAATACACTGCAAGCTTATAACTATGTATGTATATGGTGCTGTATGATAGGATAGAATGAGTACAATGCCCGTTTAGCTTAGTACACCTTAAGCTGATAACACGGTATACAAATCGAGATTAAATATCGAGCAAATTCGATTCAATTTTATTCAGCGTAGTTATGCAGTTCTCTGCCGAAGTCTGCGTTCCCTGATAGGTACAATATGGGTGTCTTTAAATCCATAGTAAATATGTTCCTTCTAGAAAAGCGTGCTCCATCTTAGACAGCAGTACTTCCTAACATTAGGGTGCGATCAAATGCGATATATTAAAAAAAAAAGAAAATAGATAAACAAAAGCAACAAGAGGAAAATATTTAAACGACCCAATTTGATTGCGACCCTACCGGCCAAAGTGGCAGATGTAAAGAATTATAAGGGCATTTAGATGCTTGTCCGCGACCCAGATGAGCATAGAGACATCAGGAGACCACCCAAGGAGCTTGCTACCATTTGAAGCATAGAGCTCGCAGAGCTATTACATCAATAAAATTATGGAACGACGCTTTATTTATAGCAAATAGCATCCATACACGTATAAGCCATCTCCTGCAATAAAAACAATGAACATTTTATTTCTGTCCAGACTGGTAAGAAAACAGGCGACTTTAGTGAGACTTTTTTTGTTTAATTTATATGGCATCACTCACGTTTATAATCAAGCCAGATAGTGTAACTATACTTTTTTTTTTTTTTTTTTTTTTTTTATAGCTGACAGGCTTGGTGTTTGACCACAGCTCACCTGATGTTAAGTGACGGTGTGGTCGATGATGGTAAAGCACACCTAGCCTGGAATGGAACTGGCTCTCAAGTGAGGCTGCCGGAACACACCGTTAGATGCTTGGCGGCAGATTTTCAACTTGAGGGTGGTAGCTAGCCAGCCGAGTACTAGAAAGTACCCTACCACCATGCTATGGTTTCCTCACGATGTTTTTCCTTCACCGGCAGCTCAAGCTCATTGTTGGGGTTTGAACCCACGCCCTTCGGCATGCGAACCGACCGCGCTAACCACTGAGCTATCATCGCTACAAACTACATACTACAAGCTACATACTTTGGATAATATCCGGTGATCTTTTTAAAGGAGTGAAAGCAGAGCACGGCGCGCCCTCGCACTTCCTGATGTCACTGAATGTGATCGAAAGTATAATCAAAGTGACTGTAAAATCAAATAATAAATTCTAGTCTGGGTTTATTGAAGACTAAGGCATTGCCAGAATAAATACATTTTGAACGACATTTTCAAACAACGCCATCTAGTCTAAGCTACGTATCGTACATAGCTAAACTTGTACTATGGGAACCAGATAGCTGAGGGGTGTTTTCATTTACTTCTGCCAGGGGTGCCGGAAAATAATGCCTATATTTTTCTATTCTTTGCCGCCACTATCGAGCGTCGTGCTCCGTTTCTAATCAGATATTCAGTAATGTTATTACGCAACACGTTACGAAATACTTAAAACAATTTGTATAATTCTGTTTATGTCGGGTCTAAGTCGGCAATTTACCCAATTAGCCTGTCTGCCAGCTGCGGACCACCCACCACGCGGCTATTAACCATAAACAACAAATAATTTGGTAAAGTTTACTCGGTTCCGATTTGATTGCGGTCGGAGAGTGTAGAGCGAGCTTTAGTTGGACACTGGCATTCAATAAAACTAGATAATATCTAGCAAAAGTAAATAAAAAAAAATTGTTAAAAGTTATTTATTGATTTATTTTAGGAAGTTCACGCAACTTCCTTATATTTATATGTTACCAACATTATAACGTACCACTTTTTATCTTCTTTTGTGCATCGCACTTTGTGCATTTATGTGTCAAGTGAAATAAATCTACAGTCAAGGTCACACAAACCATACACCATCCGTAATTATCCCAATATTTTGTAAAGTACCAAGTACCGGACACCTGGGTTTTATTTTTGTAAAAATTTGTTTCAAAGTTACCTACTGCATTACATGTGAGTGAATGTGGAAAAAATATTTATGATATATTTATGATTTTTCATAAAATACATGTAAATATAGATTTACATGACAACGGCAAATGCACGAAGTTCGATACAAAAACAAAAAAGAAGAAAACAGAAATCCATTTGAGAACATCCTTATTCTTTTATTTATGTCCTGGCAGGCGAGAAAAAAGGGAAACTTTACAAAACAAAATAATAATTAACAAATTACGAATCTAATAACGTAAGTATATGTAATTAAAATTAACAAGTTATATCTACCAATTTTACCAATACATATTTGTTTCTATCTTTTATTTCTTCTATAATATAACGTTTTACTGGAGTTCTAACTTTAATTTTGGTATTAACTTAACGAATCTTTACTGCTATGCAGTTTTCTCTTATGTTTTAGACAATAAAATAAACTCTCACCGCATTCTTGAGCCAGGTCAATCGCCGCTGATGAACTTGAGAATTCATATTTGAACTTTTGTCGAGCTCAAAGCCAAATTGTGTATTGGTAAATTTATTATTGACAAGTCACCAAAGATTTAACAAAATTGAAACACGGCAATTCAAAATTTTTACTCCCAATACAACGCCTTCAGCAATTTATCTAATATGATGCTTATCACACAAAAGTCTGACAAATGTCTATCACAATTAAGATTATGTTAATTGAGTAATTATAGTTAGGGGAAACTAGTTTAGGCGCTCACTGCCGCCAATGCGAGCGTTTTTTGGTACTTCAGTAGATTACTAAACTTATTTTAGCAATGAGTAGGAACATACAGTGTCGCTATAGCGGAGCAAAATTATGGCAGCAGTCACTACTATGTGAACCGCACGATTCATTTATGAAAATAATTAATTGCATGAAAACTACTGCGTTATTTAAAAAAAAGCAGTCAACAGTACGATTGATTTAGGTATTGAACGTAATGTTTACAAATTTTAATTAATATATTTTGTAATGAAATAATCACAGAAAATGTACTTTCTCTCAGAAATATTAACATATATTTATTTCACTGCTTTAAAATATTTTCTGTGCCAAGACCAGCATACGACAATTAAAGAGTGCACGCGATGAAACTACAAATACAAAATGACTGGCTAACTATGCTTCCATTATAATAATCCCCTAATAGCTATTAGGGGCTTTATTATTATTGCAAATCCTAAGCACTGCACCCGACTGTACTATCATACCGGAAGCGTTAGAAAATAAAAAAAATCACTTGGCTCTTTCGTCACCCCATACTACAAAATTATTACTTCTTTCAAGAAAACACAAACGTGTAATACGTACTTGTAGAACTTACTGTGAGTACCTACCATGGGAAACAAATACCTTCATAGACTAGGTACAAGTGTATGGTAAAACTAACCTTACTAATGATTTAAGCATAAATGGTTTCGTATAGTCACTTTATTTGCAAGGTCATAGTATTGTTACATGTAGGTACATGCTAAAAAATGTCATCTGTGTATACATTTTACAAAATGCATTGCGACACCATTTTCACGCGTGTGAAAACACGCGTCTTAAGTATATAGGTATGTACTTACCTAAATAGAAACCTACCTAGGAGTTTTGGCGGGAACGCGGCAGGAGTCGTGTCGCCCCGTTGTATTTTTTTCCAAAACTATTGTTTTGTCGAGTGTTTATGCATAAAAATGGTGGTGTTTTATTCATAAAGTGCCAAATCACAAGCGCGAGTGTGGGTAAATGACTTTTCGTGTTGGTTACAAAATTCCATCGAAGCTTTATAGTAAAGTTGCCACTACTTTACTAAAACATTACTGGACTTGTATGACACGGACTGTACTTGACCAAGACTGGACTTCGACTATATCTATAACAACTAATTTTACCTTTGAAACTTGAAAATATGAAACACTTGACACTGGCAAATGGAAATCCAAAACCACAGAGAAAAAAAGCCTACGTAGAAATATAGTAAGTGAATTATGTGAATTGGAAGTACTGTCGCACACTTATGTAGAAACGCATTCATATTCCATGTGCATATTCGATACGTCCATTACATGGTTTATGTTGCAGATTTGCCGTCGGTCAGTATCTAAATTCATCTTACAGCGCGTTTCTTGTTTTACGACTGCAATAAACTGTGTGGTGACAAGCGTCACTCAAGCCAACCTACAAAGCCTACCTGTATGTTAAGGCAATAGAGCTGTAAAGATGTTGGAATAACTGTTTTTGCCGATCGTCTAACATTTATCTGTCGATCTAAGTTTTATTAATACTGTAAACTAGATATCAATATCTAGTTTACCTCAAGAATGTGATCTCTTTCAAAAATTCGCAAGTTACATTATGTATATATATCACGTGTTTAAAAAAACAATTAAATTTTACCACGGAAACGGTCAGGACTGTCATGACGTCTGAATGTCGTCACACCGACGACGGAAATGTCTACAACATGGCGTTACGCACGGCGTGACGTAATACAATCTACTTGGTGTTCACAGTTGTGTGACGGAATGCCTTATTTAGCTGAATTTATTTAAATAAATGTAATCTTTATTTTTTATACGTATGTAAATACTAGCTGTTTCCCACAGCTTTGCTCGCGTGCGTACGTTACGTATATATTACAAGAAAGTAGCCCATGAACGAATAAGGTTAGATGAGAAAATTAGTTTAGACGTGAAAAGGTAACAAACAAACATAACGACAGAGTTACAGAGTTACAAAACGTTTTTATAATAGTTATTTATTTATTCCATATATGCGCCTTAAAGACCTATTGTACTTTATCTTATCTTAGTATTTGAAGCACGACAATATTAGTCAGGATTTTAAATAATTTTAAGGTGTACTTATAATACGCTTGTGCCATATGAACACGAGTCTATTAGACATGGTAGATAGAAAAACGAGGTAGAGAGTTTTCTGCGAATAAATTCTAAGCACAGGTTACGTTTTCCTTTAAGTCTGAGATTCTATAATAACTTGGCAAGCAGGAGCTATAGTTAAAAGTTGAGTTTGTACCTAAATAGTGTTGGTAGTTGTAACTTGATACGATAGAATCAGTAAACTTTACCAATCTGTTATATGTTTTCAAAAGTAATCGAATTGCTTACTTTAGTTATCATTACCACATCTCTAAAATTTACCAATGCAGTTAAACGTTTTGTAGCCTGTCGAGTCGAAGCTCAATTTCACTTTATCCTTGTGCAAATCTCTATGGCGACACTAAATACTGATAACTAATTAAATGAAAAGCCTGAGAACGCTGTAATTTTATCCACGGCATGATATATGTTGACTTTTCCTGGTATATGTGATCTTATATGTGTTTCTACCAAATTAACTCTACGGTAAGGACAGAAAAGTATTCGACAACATAAAAAGTATTTTACTTTACCCACATTTTTTAATAGTTTTGGTGTTTAAAAAAAAATTTTTTGCACTTTGGTATGTTTCGATGATAAGATCACGGTCCACGGAAACTGATATCACGAACAATTTTGTTATTTGTACCGAACAGTGGCATCAATGGTGTCAATGTTGTGCCTTTTAGAAACTGTCTGATTTTATTTCCCTTTACCATTTCGTTGCTAAGAATTTTAAAGAGAGTTTTTCATAACCTTCTATAACAGTGTACCTTGTCAAAATAGCAATTTTATCATAATAGTTATTTGTTAAACAAGAGTGCAAAGTTGCTTTTTAACCGCGTGCTAAATTTTGATGAGCGAGCAAGCGAAGGATTCTAAAATTGAATCCTGAGCGTGGATAAATCCGGCACCATGGAGGTAGAAGTAAATAGTTTTAATGAATTCATAAACTTAGTGCACACGATGTTCTAAATTCAAATTTACTTTATCGTCTAGCGGATAAAAACGACTTTTGCACTCGGATATTGAAGAGCAAAAATCTTTTTCCGAAATGGGGGGAATTAAAATTTAATTTTTTATCTACAAACAATTCAAAAATTTGCTGATTACTGATACTGGTGGTAACCCTTTCCTAAAACATTTTTTTTTTTAATGTAAATGTAATGAAACGAACGATGCGCTACAAACTTACTGTAGGTATGTTTTAGGAAAGGGTAGCAACACCAATATGTATAGTTACACTTCTAAATAATCTAGAACAACAGCTAATTTTTATTGCGATTTTTGTGTCGGTTTCATCGGAAAACATCGTAATATTGACATGAATTTTCATGATAATACATGAAAAATGTCTGGCCTGAAATACTATGTAAAATATTTATGCAATAATTACGTAAGTTTTAAACCAGCCTTCATCGAGATTTTTAAATGTTTATATGAATTTTCCTTTTATGTCCTTACTGCTTTTTTGCTACCACCGCTAGCCAAATTCTGTTCAGCTTGCTGTGCTGTCATCATAAATTAGTCAATGGCTGCGCGCAGTGCCAGGACGAACTACTTCTAATTTTTAATCAGCTGTGCCCTGGCTGACTGGAATACTGAACCATAGAACGGAGGTTTTAGTTGCAAGTTGATTGCTCAGGAAGGCCGACTAGGTGACGCTGGGTTGAATTGAAAATTAGCTTGGTTTTAAATTTCTCTTGCGTGTAAAGTCGTAAACATCAAACGGCACAACATTTGTAGTTGTTTTAATATAATGCACTTGTTTGTACCGTTCGGGATTAAAAGTAAAGGTCCATAGAGGACGGCCCGGTCAAACGTTAAGAGGTGTCGTGTGTCCATTATGCTGGCAACTACTTCGATCAAAAATTTAGCATTGCCATCCGGCGTGGCAATGCTCCTAGCATTCTGGCCACATTTCTGGCCACATTGACTTTCAGATTTGTTTACATATATTTATAAATAATAGGTATTATAATTAATAATTGATATAATACCTACATATATTTATAAAATGTAGGTAGGTATTATATCAATTTAAAGATTTTTTTGTGAACACGCGTGTATGGAATGGTAATTGGATGTCAAGTGAGGTTGCTGAAACACCGTTACATGTATGCTTACCGACAAATTTTCAACTTGGGGTAAGTAGCTAGCTAGCCCAGTACTAGAATGGACCCTGCTGTTTCAATGTATCCACAATTATAATTGAAACATCCTAAATAGCGGTCTCCATTCCGCCTCCTCGTGGTTCTGAGAAAATGTATAGAGCGGCACCCCGCTGGGGTTTCGCCCGAAGTGTCAAAATGTCCAGGTTAAGCTACCCTAAGGAACGCCAAAACTCATTTACCTAGCAAATACAAAACGCAAAAGAAAATGGATCCTTAATCCTTTGATTTAAGAGCTCCGAGTTTTTTCGTTGGCTTTGTGGTGGTATAAATAGATACATTTGCGGTTCATCTAATATCTCTAGTTTGATCTGTCTCTACATTGATGGTGGATCGATTGAATAAGGACGTTTGCACCTCTCGGATTCCTGGAAAGGGATCACCATGAAATCGAGATGTCGTCAGGTGCGACTGTAGATGTACAATCTGATTGTACGCTCGTTTTACTGCAGCATTTAATGCTATTTTATAATCGTGATCGGATTTCTTAAGATAAGTTATGATCTTTGGACTTAAAGCTTTTACTGTTGAACTTTGGTATTAAATATACCTGTGTCCTGTTCAAATTAAGGTATCTCACAGAATACATTCATACGCAGTAGGTACCTGGTACTTTTTGATAAAATAACCACTTAAGTACCTCGTTTTTTTAAATTACAAATAGGCTTGTCTTTGACCGCCTACTCGTCGGATATTAAGCGAAGGCGCAATCTACAGTGGAGCACGCTCGCTTATAAGAAACCGATTCACTCGCGACTTGAAGGCACATATTGTATCTATGAGGGAACACCCAGTCGGGCAACAAATACCATTGTTTAGCGGTTCGCACAATAAAGGTAGATTCGAACCGTTTAGTTCGCGTTTTTGGAATACCGACTATCGTTTTTTTTCGTTAGTATTGTAACAAAAAATACCAAGGTCTAAAGTAGGTTTTATTTATGCGAATCAGTAAACGTCGCGCAGAATGCTCTAACACTGGATGAAGTGACGATTCAAATGCAAATTTATTTTGTTAAGACAGGTATCTATAGCATTAAATTATCTTTGTTATACCTATCTACATTTTTATCTATAAAACAACATAAAAGTTGAAAATCTGCCGATGGAGATGATATACTGCAGTAAGGTTAATTTAAGCACTTTTACTTTACTATAATTCTCAAGTAAAATAGTATACGTTAGCATATATCTGACGATGAAGCCAGATAATTAACTCTGAGGCACGTGTCTTTAGAAGGAGAGTCACATACGTACCCACGTGTTGAGAGCGAGAAATGCTGCTTTTATAATTTTCTACTACTTATTCAATAAAGGATAAACGTTAAACACGTTATATTGATTTTATATTGCTAAAGTTTAGATGCACAGAACTTGTTTAGATGTACATATATGCAGTAAAAACTGTCACAGCAACCTCGCTGATTTCAAATTCTGGACGCGTAAGTAACGCCAAAACTTTATTGGTGGCCGTCGTTTTGTGAATTCAGTGAACGTTTGTTTCATCGCAACCAGACATTTGTCTAATGAGTTTGTCTACCCTTATGAATTAAATTAAGGTTATTTGGTACCGCAGAATCTTTAGCGAAACACATTTATGTACATAAGTGTCGACAACTGTATATAGGTACTTTAAACATAATTATAGTTGTCGACAATATGCGCAATAAAAAATAAATGGAATAGCGGTCCTAGCGAGTGTAAGCAGAAGCTGCACTTTAGTTATGCAGGGTTATAAGGTTGGGGTATACCAAGGGACGTTTTAATATTGCTAAAAACCTTGCAGCGATATACAGAATTATGAGTTACAAAACAAAGTCTGACGTCGCTGCTTTGGTGTTCATTACTTTAATACTTTAGATGGTTAGTCTCAACAGCCTTGTACTTTTGCTAGCACCCTTCAAACCGGAACAAATGTTTCCATAATTACTTCTTAGCGGCAGAAAATCTTGTACTGCGGTGGTACATACCTGCTTCTAAAGTTGCTGCTAATAGAAAAAGTTCATAGTTTTCTTACCTTAAGTTTCAGCTGATTTTTATTTGCGATTTCAAAATTTTATTGTGCCCTTTGTAAAAGATGTTCACAATGATGAGTACAATGGCCTTTTGGCTGTCTATACCCAAAGCTTATAACCCTGTAACTACAAAAACACTTGACGAAAGTTTTTGTGGTTGTACGCTTAATAATCCTTTTAGGTAATAGCCTATAGGGGTAGTACTGGATAATATAATATAGTAAGATGTAAAATGTGGTTATTTGGTATTCAATCAGTCGCTCATAGATCATAGATTGTCGCTGATATCGGGGTGATGAGACACTCGGGCTGGAGACAGCGAACGAGTGATCGTTCGTGCGGCCGCTAAATAAATTCATTAGTTAAATCACCGCCGGCGGCGCTTTATGTCGGTAACATCAAAGGGCCCTCGCCGCCGCCCCACCCGGGGGCGAGTTCGACTTTTTACTCAGAAAACTCTGTAAACAAAATGATATGGTGCGTCCGAATGTTTGATCCGCCTTTATTATCTGTATACAGAGAGAATGTTTAACTAGCAAACGCAACTCTCTTTGTGGTAATTGTGGCCGTGTAGTAACTTTTGTGAGTATAGACAAATAACGGCTTTAAAGTGTTATTTATCTCCACGCTGCACTGTCACGTTCTCATTTGTCTTTCCGTGAAATTCATAAACAGCGACATGATCGGCTTAAACAACCATGTAATAAGGTTCGATTGCTTATATTTATATTAGACCTTTAGTGACATCTGTAGACGTTCTGATTTTTCTCCCAATTTCAGATGCTGTATTAAATTATACGTTACGCATAATGGTAGTGTTATTCCTCGCGATTCGGTGGCACTCCATTCAGTCCTTTTATTTTGCTTTCCTCTCCCCTCTCTCCACTTGGCGCGAAAGGGACAGGTATCTCACGTGTGTGGTCCTGGGGATGATGTTCGGCTGTTTCCGTAGCTCCTCGGGCGCCGTCGTTCTCAAGTACGACAACATAACCGTTCGAATCGCGATGGCGGCTTCACAAACATCCAGTGTACGTATCGAATGCTCTGCTCGGATCAGTGTCGCTCGAGTCGTGCCGCCGCTGACACGTTATCGCGCCGCCTTCATTGCTGTAATGAAACTCGGTCTGGTTTCGTGTTCCCAACGGCGAAGTGATAGAAAGAAGTGACGAATACGAGTGTGCCAGTGTGTGGTTATGTGGCGGCGAGTGATATGACTGCGTGCGCCGCCAGACGGACTCCGGCCGTCTTCATGAGGATACTGGTGACAGTCCTGGCCTCGAGATCATGGTGGCTCCCGATACCGAGGCTCCTTCGAATCCTCGGATAGCGGCTGCCGCGCTCGAGAGCCCTTCGGCCGCAGAGGCGCGCCACAGCGCCGACCTGTATATTCGCACTAGCTGGGTCGACGCGGCTTTAGCCCTCTCCGAACTAGAAAAGGTGCAGTGTTCACTAGATACGAAAGAATAAAGTGTCGTGTTTCGCTTGTCATATTGCACGTGTGATTGTTTTTCTGCGAATGCCAATCGTATCGAGGAACGCGGCAGCGCAAAGCAGTGGCGCCGGCTGGCGGTAAGCGTGCGTACTATCAAGGCCGCGCGTATTTTGTAAAATAACAAAGTGAAGTTGAACCCAAACAAATACTACTCACGAATCAAACCTTTTTACATCGGCAGTTAGGCGCCAAAAACTTCGTGAAGTGCTTTAGGACTATCCTAATTCCTGCTCTTTGATCAGTTAATAGCACTTCTCTAGTTGAAAAAAAATGTCTAATTTAGATCCAACTCCTTGCTTATATAAAATAAAAGTACCTATCTAGTAAATATAAAGGTCTTACCAAAAAAATACTAAAATTCCTGGACCCTAAATTCAAAGAAAATATTGAACAGAGCGAAACAAGAATAAATAAATACACAATATAATGTGACAATACATCTAAAGAATGCCTCGGAGTAAGATGTCGCTGGTTACACAAGAGCACGGCAGCGCGGGCGGTTCGAAGAAGGTAGCGCTTTCCTAGAAGGCCGAACCCGCGGTGGTCCCACACCCTTACCGTACCGCTGCCAATTGCAAAACCTTCCCGTTTCGTTTATTATTATATTCTGTAATCGGAACAAGCAGGCAAATCAAATGCAAAAGTATGCCCATAGTAAAATTATTATTAAATCGATAAATTAGGATGTGATCAAATGTTCAAACGATCAAAGCAAATGATCAAATTTTATGCAAACAATTACAAACTAAATATTCAGTAAACCAATAAAAAAAATCATTTACTTTTGTTTGTGTTTAGTTCAGGTAAGTTTACCTGAACTGCCCAAAAAAACTCAATTTCACTGGAAATAATTTCTATTGTATTGACTATTAAGTAGATAAAGTCATTAGAAATCTAAATATCTAAATGAGCGGAAACAACCAACGACGAGAGAAAAACAAAAACAGCTGTAGCGGCCTGGTGAGGTTAATGTAACACACCTACAGTTGGCTTTAATGTAGGAACTTGGTCGGCTGTATGCAAGATGAAGCAATTAAGGCGCAGCGGGAGCAGGGGTGGGGGCCTGCGCACGCGCAGCGCATCGGCGCCGATAGAGACATCAACTGCGGCGCACGACGACCGCCACGCAGAGACAAAAAACATTTGGAGAGGCTGTGCTCTAAAACTTTGGGTGTAACAGAATTATTACTTACAACGATAAATGTAGAAGAAAGTTCTTAGTAAAATTAGCGAGATATGCATTTAGGTACATGATCCTAAAAATTATAGTGACCATAACCTACCAAACATGCGCTGAAGTAAAACGTATATACGTATAATATTTGATCATTCTAATTTTGATACATTAACTATACAAGTATACACTACACTTTGTTGAATAGACAAACAATCTGACTTTAAGAATTTGAAATAAAAATTATTTATTAAACATACAGTAAAACAAAATACAAAACTAAATAAACTATTCTACGAAGTTTTATGTCTGACAAGACCGCACAGAACTCGCCTCGTGGAATTGAGACATCTTGTGGTTTCCGATCTTACATCCCTTTCCTTCTCAGTGCTGGAGTAGATTCTTTCCTCTTCTTTGAGGTTAATCTTATGTCCTTTTTCTTCTTGTTTTTCCCATATATCGTTTGTCTTCATCCAAACATTACGTTTGCCGGGCGGTCGGCAGCTGCGCTGGAGACCTTTAAATGCCTGCTTGTTGAAAAATTTCAGATTTTACCTTTTTTCTTTTTAATCCTTGGGTAGGCTTACCTAAATACATACCATATAATTTGAAACATTATATTTCGACACTTAATCGATGATTGATTCCTGAGACTATCAGCTTACAATAAAGTATGACATAATAGAACAGATTGAAGCATATCGAGCAGAAAAATTATCCAATTATCCCTCGGTTGAGCACGAAGGATTAGCAGTATTTCAGGTATTAAATTACCACGTCAAGTCAGCAGGCACCGCAACACGTGGCAGCGTACACACATCATCGCACAATTAGCAATTTTCCCCATGGTTACACTTCAACGCAGAAACCAGTAGCCCTGGTTTTAACTTTTAAATTCGCTTCATTTAAAGCGTTTATAAAAGTTCTAAATACTAAAACTATTATTGCATCAAACACATATCAAAGTTAATAGACACACCGATAAAAATCAAAAGATGAATCAATATAATTGTGGCATAAAATTAATTAGTTATTTGTAGATTAAAAGGCTATTTTGAGTATGCAGAATCTTCTGCCAATCGATCTTTTTTTTTTTTTTTTTTTTTACCTATAAGATATGATCGATTTCTCTGTAGTTGACGATTAACCCAGTGCTTTACCGACAACAACTTTATCATATGGGCGCCCAAACCGGTTCTCACGTTCACCTAACTTGGCAACTTTCTCAAAGATTATAGAGTGCTTTCCGCATTTGATTGATACTTAACACCGCAATTGTCTTGTTTTATCACTAGGAACAGTTATATCATAATTTAAATTCGCGTGTGATTTGTTTCGGGCATCTGTGAAAGTATATGATGCTATAAACATGTCGTCCAAGTAGAATTGCAAATTTTATTGCATATAATTAAAGTCCAATTAAAAGAGCCCTCACTGAAACGTGTATGGTTATTTCTTCATTATTTTTGTGACAGTCCAGAAAAGTACCGAATACTTTGGTAACAACCATTATTTATTGAATCTCGTTATAATGTGCATCAGATTTGTTTATGTCCAATAGCATCTACAAGATTTTATGAGAATTGAGAAACAAAATAAAAAAAATTGATAATATGTATAAACTACGCCACATTTAAAGCGCTTTAATGCATGCTAATACCTAGTATCCAAGAGGTGGCAGGTTATTGAAATCTAAATCACAAATTGAAGACTTAATTCTCTGTACCAGAGTTTCAAAGATTCCAAGCCGTCTTATGCATTATAATGGGATAATAGGAAGGTTCCGCCCACGTTCCATTATATGCAGATATCCGGAACACCGCCCGTACCGATTGGTAAAATATCTATGGATACGATCTTTGTTGTACCTGAATTCAAAAGTGTGCAAATGTACTTACTTCAAGAGGAAAATTTTCGATTTTGGAACTAACTACATCCGTACATGGTGGAAGTTCCCCATGTACGCACAAAGCGTTTTGATTCCACATTTTTATATTCGCACAGCGAGGTTGTGGGACTCTGCTGGAGTCTGTGATTCCTGTTAGGTACAATATGGGTGTCTTCAAATCTAGAGTAAATATGTTTCTTCTAGGTAAGCGTGCTCTATTTTAGACCACACTACTGCTTAACATCAGGCAGACTGTTGTCAAACGCGAACCAATTTTGAATTTAAAAATACTAAACTTTAGGAACATTATTGATTGATTGATTGATAACTCTTTATTGTACACATTAACATACAGAAAACAGAATAAATAAACTTAAATATAGGTGCAACAATTGGCGACCTTATCGCTAAAAGCGATCTCTTCCAGATAACCATTAAGGATAACAAAGGAAGCATGGGAAACAAAACATTTATTAAACCACAACGACAATCAAAGATTAGAAACAGAAAATTAGCAAAAGTTTAAAAATACAATCGGTTTAATAGTTCAATAGATACAATATGGGGACCCTCCAGTCGGTTCAGTCGGTTTCTTCTATGCAAGCGTGCTCTGTTGCTGACATCTTCGCTTAAAATCAGGCAAGTTGGCGGTAAAACACACGCCTATTTATTAATAATAATAATATAACAGATAATTGTGTATATAACATTGTTAGCATATACGGCAGATAAAGATGCGTATCTTTATCTGCCGTATCTATATGCTAAAAATGGGGAATTATTTTTTTAGAAAATTAACTGGATATGTATTTCATTATTATCCACTGTACAAAAATGGGTTTATTACAAGAAATTCATATCCATATTTAGCCAATAGCTATTAGATATTTGTTGACGGTCAAAAATTAACACGCCTCACCTCATGGGTTGACCTAATTACATCATTATATTGCACTTTTCTACCAACAACAATGGAATTATAAATTTTACCTGACTACTGTATTAAAAACACGTTTAGTTAATATTCATTTTTGACGGATAAAACGTCCCAATACTTTTCCTCATATTCGGATTTATTGTTCAGCTAATTATGTTGATATATAAATACCCAGACTGAGATAAATTCTACGATAAATCATGTCATATAAACAAAAAGCTATTTGGAGTAATTAAATTGATGTTATTGTACAGCTAGTAACTAAACGATAATAAAAATAACAAGGAATGACATGATGTTTATAGCTCAAATCAGGCTAAATAGTGTATTTTCGGTCAAGCACTCGAAGAGACAACACGTCTTGGGGATGTGTCTTGTAGAGGCGACACACGTATCAGCAACCCGTTTCTGCAACGATATTATGATAATGTACGTAATTAGTAATACATAGTTATTTTAAATTTAACATCATAGATATTATTGTTTTACTTATGCGGGATTACTCACGTTTAATGTAAGCTACGTCTATTTACCATAGATTCATAGATATTTATTTTTACGTTTACATTTTTTTTTTACCTTTGGCTTCAGCTTTGTTTCATTTAGATAAATATTTGTTACAGTTCATTAGTAATATAATTATTTTGGCTTAAATCCTCTTTCTTGTCGTAAACAAAACGAATTATAATTTTAAGCGGAATTATACTTTAAAGAATATTATACTCCAAAATACCACAGTATATTGGTATTTATCTGTGCCATTCTGTAACTCAATGCAATCATGTGAACATGTAAGGCATCCCAGAACAGTACACTGTAAAGTACATGTTTGCAAATTTAATTAAAATGGTCATTCACAATTTGAAATATAACAATAATATTTTAATCAGTTCAACCTGTTTGATGATAAGAAACATTTATTTGCTGAAAGGCGTGAGAACGCGCCGAGAGTAGTCCGTTCCTTATCTGCAGGAAGCGCAGTCGCCGGCGCCAGCGCATCGCGGATTATACACACTAATCCCGTAATTCATGTGTTGCGTCAGCAGTTATGTCCTACGCTCTCAAGCATCGCAATATCGGTCACACAGGTGCTCGATTCCGTACACTTAGACGTTACGCTTGCATTGCGTAGGTATGTGACGCATCTGTAGTTGTCCATTGCCGAATCCACTGGGTGAATGGAAGTGGAGGCTGCTCGGAGCGATGGTACGGCATGGATGGTGGCGTGTTGTTGCGTTTACGTACGCTCCACGTGGGCCGACCGGCGCAGAGGGGCGTGCGGGACGCGGGCGGCGGCGCGGGCGCATTCCGGCCGTGACGTCACGCCCACCCAGTGCGCTCGACATTCACCTCGCCTCGCCCGCACCGACACCGAACCGTTCCAGAGCCCTCGGATCGACTGTATCTGCCATTATTGTTGCTGCGACTATTTATTTACTCGGAATGTCAAAACAAGCTGGTTTGGCTGGAAATACTTCTGGTTTCTTCGTTTCCTTTTGAGTTCCCTATCTTGTAACCAATGAAATCTGGGATTAGTGGGATCGATTCCCACCAGGACAAACATTTATGTTACGATAATTGTTTGTTCTGTGTCTGGGTGTTCTGTATACACACAGACATAAAATGTGTACCTATCATAAGTATGAATTTACAAAAAAAAAAGTAGGTATATTTTGTAAAGAATATGCAAGCCGGGACGATGACATTGTCTTCTGTTGCGACCTAAAATAATTTGGTTTTGTTTACAATCACAATAAACTGCCACAGCTCTATAATAGTAGGTATATACGCACGGAGCGATTTCTGCATTAACCTTGTGCCAGTCACTTCCAGAGAATGGTATTGCTTTACCATTCAAAGACTAAACTATTTATAAAGAATTTCTTGTCAATTCCTCATAACCTGTATATTGATAAATCTCAAAACTTAACTGTGCCCAATGAGAATTATAGGCAGAAATCACGATATGCCTAAATTTACTATACTGCAGGTTCTCGTCAGAATCACTATCAAAATATAAATAAATATCGTAGGACATTTCACATAACGCCATCAGCCCCAAACTAAGCAAAGTAGATAATTTTTTTCTTTATGTATACAATTATACATACTTATAACACATCCAGAACACCCAGACACAGAACGAACGTTTATTTATCGTCACAAATGTTTGTTCTGGTGGGAATCAAAACCACGCTCCACTAATCTGGAAAGTAGAAATTCTACCAAATGAGCAGGGCAGGCAAAATAAGAGAACAGAGTAGATAGAGTTAAAATTATTCGTATCGACACAATCAACTATACGTCGAAAGTTAAGTAGTATGTGCGTTTGGAGTAAGTGGTTCTTAAGTTTACCAGATTCCTCCACAATAACTAGATCAAGATTAAAGTGTTGTGTGTTTTGAAGTAGGTTTCATTACAACCATCTTTCTGAATGTTTATGAAAACCTGTTAAAAAGTAATAAACTCAGGGCAATAAAGCTCCAAAGAACTGCAATTGAAACTGCTGTTTTTTTTTTCATTGATTTGACTATTCTTTACATACTAACATAATTCTCCACGTATGAATATGCTAGTCACTGTTTTATTAATTAGATTATTTTATATTCCTAAACTAGTTTACTAAAGATTTATTTAAAAGAGTTTTTACAACATAAAATTTAATGTGTATGCCCGATGCTGATGGCTTTATCAGAGTGAAGCAGCGGCTGGACGGCTGACCGTCCGTCCGTCGTCGATTGAGTTATTATTATGCAATTAGTAAGCCTCTCAGGAGATTCGGCTTGTGTCGGCGCATCTCGTGAGCGAGAGATGGCGCCACGGGTGCCTGCCCCGGGTCCGCCGCCATCATTAATCACAATCAACCAACAAAATTATTTCGACATTTAAAGACTCCGATGTTATTATATCTCCCGCCAAACGATCTCGTAATCTATATGTTTATTGATATAACGTTGTGGAGAATGCGTTTGAAAAAGCAGTGATGCAGCACGATTCTATGTTACACGAGTAAAACGCTCTGCTACTGTATTCTATTTTATTTATTAAAATAAAAATTGATGCTGTAACGACACGCTCGAGCTAAAACTTTAAGTACTTAAGTCCCACTTACCACTTCAAACTGAATCTGTAACAGATACTTACTAACTATTGCTATACCACCGACCTTATTCTTACTTCAGACGTCATTAACTATAAGAAATAAGACCATCCTTAAACAGCCTGACGTTAATTTTCATTAATTTAAAATTGAATTGTTGTTTTGATATAACATTGTGTTTGATGTAGGGCTTCCCACTTTTACTTTTCAGGTCTGCATCACATTAATCTGCACAATCAGTACAATATTTTTTTGCAAATTTTTCACACTTATCGAGAATTACAAATTGTAGAGACCCTTAAAATTTTTGTCTTATTTGATATGAAGGTTTGGTCGGAGATTTCTTGACTGATCATTGATTTTCTGCCGCAGGGTAACATCGAAGGTGGTCGAACGTCGCTGTGGATCCGCGCGTGGCTCCAGGAGCAACTGTTTATCCTCGGCTGCTTCCTGCAGGGAGACGCGGGCAAGGTCCTCTTCGTTGCCATACTTGTCCTCTCCACCTTTTGCGTCGGCCTCAAGTCCGCGCAGATACACTCCAGGGTCGAACAACTCTGGGTTCAAGGTACGATCAGCTTTAACATTAAAGAACTTGCGATACTAGTAGTTCCCCGCATTTTTACCCACTACGGAAATCTTAGATTTTGTCCGGGAAGAAATATATCATCTAGGATAAACGTTCATACATACGTTCTTGATAGTTAACGTCATTCGCGTCTTCTCCACTTTTTGTCCCGATTACAAGTATGCGCTTATACATTCCAGGGTCCGTACACTCCAGGTTTAAATAGTTCCGAATTAGTGGCATAACAACAAATTTGCTTGTATCGTTTATCTCATACCTACGTAATTGAATTGTGGTTGTGCGGGGTGCGACGTCCGGAGCGGATTCTTAAATTTGCAGAAAAGACTGTCACACAAAAAGAAGAAGCGATGTTGTAGCGATGATAGCTCGGTGGTTAGCGCGGTAGGTTCGCATGCCGAAGGGCGTGGGTTCAAACCCCAACAATGAGCTTGAGCTGCCGGTGAAGGAAAACATCGTGAGGAAACCATAGCATGGTGGTAGGGTACTTTCTAGTACTCGGCTGGCTAGCTACCACCCTCAAGTTGAAAATCTGCCGCCAAGCATCTAACGGTGTGTTCCGGCAGCCTCACTTGAGAGCCAGTTCCATTCCAGGCTAGGTGTGCTTTACCATCTTCGACCACACCGTCACTTAACATCAGGTGAGCTGTGGTCAAACAATTAGACTGTCAACCATTTAAAAAAAAAAAAAAGAAGAAAACTAACCACAGAAATAAAGAACGAACCTAGCTTGATAACTTGTCTTTTTGGGTAGTCCACTCTGGGCCGCAACATGAAGCGTCGCCCGCGTGTGTCGCCAGAAGTCCTGTCGCGGTTCTGATCTGAGCTATGTTCTCCAGAGTTGAACAATTTGAACACAAATAACTCTGGGTTCAAGGTACGCTCGCTGACTATAACAATAAGGAACTCGCTCCTTTCGTTTTTATCGCGTTCGTAAATCTAAGAAACGTAAAGCTCGATAAGCCGTTGTAGCGCATTGTGCATATCGTGGAATACGAATGCAGCGGTGGCCACGTCTCACAAGCCGCTTCCGTCTCGAGAGACGTGCGTCGCATGTCGCCGATACTACAGAGCGCGCCGCAGTGTGCGCACGCCCTTATACACTGTAAACCTGCATTCAAATTTTTTAATCAGCAGTCAGCACAGAGCCTGCGCGTCCGGTTTGCAACTCTTTTAACCATAATCCCATTTCCATTTGTCAATACATTATTTGTAATTACCGATTTACATTAAGTTTGTTTCAAATAAAATAATACATCCTTTTATTAATAGCGTATTAAGCTCTGATTCGAAATTAAATAACATGGCAGCGCAACTTCATGTCAATAATTTATATGACAACGAACAGGTCGTAATTTTAATATTAAAATTAGGATGATAATATAATTTATTCTTTTGTTTGTTCAATTTTCCTAATAATAATAGACAAGATAGGAATCGACACACCAAATTCAAATTGATTATTTATCTGAAGTTCACTCTATGAGGTGTCTGTAACTTTTCGTACATTTAAAACAGTCCACGAACAGTAGAGAAGTTCAGTGATATGTGAACAAACTATAAAGCGAAATACTCAAAGTTAGATCTCGGAAACTCGACAACATGACTGCGGGACTTAGTTTATGTACGAGTAACTCACACTAGTTCCGGGAATGTACCAAATTCCCGGAACTAGTGTGAGGCGAATGTCTAAATTATACGGGCCTGTACTGCAATTCGCATCTCTACTACGATTTGAATATTTCCTGTTTGATTTGAACTATTTGAATATACACATCTTAGGTATTATTATTTGAGATAAAAAAATCATTTCAATTTTTTTTAGCAACTAGCGTTTCCCCCGCATTTTCACCCACAATCCTACGGAACTCTGACTTTCTGTCCGGGACGAAAGGTATCATCCAATATAAACGTTGCTTATTGAGTATGTATGACATACATATTTTATGTTACATCTATACCAAATAAAATTGAAATTTGTTCAGACATTTGAAACTTGTTATTGTTAATGGCATAACAGATTACTCACATCACACACTTACGTTAACTCACCACCGTTGTCATATCGAAGTAGCTATAACATACCTAACCATGCTAGCTATGGTACGTATGTTATGACCACTAATAAATTGGCAATACAAATTCGGCAAACAAGCATAATAAAAATATTTGCATCATAATTACTGGATCTTGAAAAATTACGTTGGCTCGTTTATGACTTATCCAAATATCCGCCCGAGTGTCGAAAAACATGCTCACTTTGAAATATGAAGCTATCACATGCATAATGTAATGGCGCATCAAATTGATAAGATGCTAAATTGAACAAACTTATTTTAATAAAGCTCTGGTTGGGTTCCTTCGCAAAAGATTCGTTTTTTTTTCAAACGGTGCAAAAAGTTGAAAGGACACAAAAATGCGATATAACCGCGTATATTCCTTTTATTTTGGACTTTGCGGCTTTGGGTGGTCTGTTGGGCTATAAAATGAGTTAATCTAGAGATATGCATATTTTATGTGTCTGTCTGCGTTTTAAATACTTAAATAAATGCCATATCTTGTCTTATTTGCTTATAAATATATCTCATAACCATAATTACTCAATTATTAATACTCGCATGTTTTTCGAAAGCGTCGCGCACTAAAAGAGATAATCCACTAGCGTATTCTAGCGTGATTAAATTTGTGTGTAAATCCGGTCGATGTCCAATATTAGGTAATATTGGACAGTAAAGAGGAAGAACGATGTTTTATTTAAATTTAAACTTTGTCTTACAGCAAAAATTTGACTAATTATTTAACAAAAATTCTTATTGAAGCGATCCATTAAGGTGTGCTGTCGATCAGGAAATTAGAGATCTACATATTTCGGAATATTTTGTGATACGTACATACGTTTATAAAAACTTTTAAATATTAAATCCACTTCTACAATAGGCTTTTGATGCCAATCACTATGTAGCCTGAGTGCCGGAAATTATAGGAAGTAGAGAGAGCTTCCGCTATTGTCCTTAACAACACTTACGACCTCTCCGGACATCCCTACACTCACTTAATCACGGCCACTCATCACACTAAAGGCGAAAGTTTGTATGTAGTTATGTATGCTACTTCTTCAAGCTGTAATGGCTGGAATGGAGGATAGATTAACACCTAGTTACACACAAAAACAATTGGATTAGGTAACACATTGGCTACTATTTGTCACGGAAAAAGCGGTGTGTAGCTTATTTTGACTGATGCCAGGCTAGTTGTTTGATCACAGCTTATTTGATGTTAAGTGACAGTGTAGTCAAAGATGGTAAATGGGAACTGGCTCTCGTGCGAAGCAGGCGAAACACACAATTAGGTGCTTTGCAGGGAGATTTTCAAGTGAAGAGTAGTAGCTAGCCAGCTACTAGAAAGTACCTTACTACCATGGTGGTATAAAATACGTATACTCATATGGCAGATTCTAGTAGGTACAGATAGAGAATTTAAAAAAGTAACCTCTAAACTTCTTATATCCATATATATCCTCACATATCCTCATATCTTACTATATGTTTTATTTTTATTTATTTTTCTTATTAGTGTTACATCTCCCGTCTGTTTCTTATGTTTTCTATCGTGTTTTTCTTTTTTTGGTTGCCTGGAAACGATCGCTGTTAGCGATAAGGCCGCCACTTGTTACACTAGTTCATAAGGTTCTTTTGTACTCTGTACCTTTTTCTTCTTATGGTGTGCACAATAAAGAGGTATATCTCTATCTATCTATCTAAACCTATTCTATTCTATTCTTCAGTATTTTCTAATAACTTTTAGAGATTACCTAGGTCTAGATGGCACCACTCTTTGTGCGTATTTCACACTATTTTGGTTTCACGTTCACTTCGTAGTAGTGAAGCGTCATATCGATAGATGGCGCTTCTTTTTTAGTAAATTTTCGTTTCTTTGCTGATGAAGTCCAGTTGCTCGTATTATTTCCAGACTTCAAACTACTCTATTAATACCTTATATTTATGTTTTTTTAGTTCTGGAAATGTGTCGAGGAAATATTAATGGACTTGTTAGTCTCCAAAAAAATATAAAAATGTAAAAAGATTCACCACCGCGGGCGGACGTTCGAAGGAAGTGGGCGATTTTATTGAAGTCGTGTGCACCTGCTCCGATTTGACCGGACGAATTGATCGATACTACAATACCTACCTATACTTAGAAACCTAAGTACATCTTCTACGAAACATTACTAATGCGACCATACTTAAAAAACTACTTGACAAAACTAGTTAATTTGAAATTTATCGGTGTGAATTTATTCTTTCAATATTCCAGTTTCTCCAAATATTTATAGCAAAAATTACCTCGTGATATTCTATGTCAAGATTGTAAATTTGATCAATATCGATCCAGCCGTTTATTTTGCAACTACTTGACAAATAGACAGAATTATCTGCTAACTATTATAAACTTACTGCTAACCGGAACGAAGTACATAATTCGCTAGAGAACTAAAGTCACTGACATAGCTCAGCGTATTAGCAAGCTGAAGTGATAGTGGGCTGGACACTTCTGTCACAGAACCGATAACCGCTGGGTGGATTCTAGAGTAGAGACTACGAATTGGCGAACGTAGTTTAGGACGCCCTAAGACTCGGTGGAGTGACGATATCCGTAGGACAGCTGGCAGTGGATGGAAGCGTAAAGCGGGCTGAGTGGCGTGCCTTGGGAGATACCTATGTCCAGCAGTGGATAGTCTGATGATGGTGATGATGACTGGAGTTATATTACCAGGATGATTTATAAACATTAAAAATATAATATTATCACCAAACATCTAAATATCCGTTTGTATAAACTTTCGGCTACTGTCTAAACAATACAAATACAATGGAATACCTCACGAAACGTTATCGCGGAACAAAGCCGGCACAGTTAAACAATGCCGAAGGTCCCAAGTCGCCTAACAACTTAATTAGGTGGCCCGTGGCTGCCCGTAAATATCCCTACGTGAAATTACGACCAATAAAACTAAAAAAATGTATAACATTTCTATTGAGTCACAAAAAACGGGGGATCTGATTGTCCGGGCCGCTTTTGTGTGAAGACGCCTTGCTGTGATCTGGACAGTCCAATCCCGGCTTTTATTTATTGAACCCTTCTAAGATGCACGGTCTTCTGAACCCAATTGAAAATTAGTTTCAGCCGAGGTCTCACTACGTTGGTGGACGTACTGGTGAGAATGATTACTTACTGTATGTTATTTGCGGAACGTAGAACAACGTACGGTACTCTAGTTCCACGTCTACACGTTAGTAACTGGCAAGTTTTGTATAACTGTTGGCTATGTTTTCATTGGAATACTGGGTCATTGCAACAATACGATCGCTCGATAAAGCCTAGTATTAGCATTCAGAGTTAAAGCTTATTGAGGTTTCACTTCGGTATTTCCCGGAGCTTAGAGTTAAATTCAATAATGAGCGCCAAGGCAGTGATTCTCTGTTCTTTGGTTTGTTTCGCTGAGTACCGAGTACCGCTGCAATAATCATGGAAGGGTTTTCTCTTACCGCCAGGAGAGCGTCTTGTTCGTCTTAAAAATTGTTACCGTAAACTTTCTTACATGAAACACATAGAAACTTTGAATATTTTATTTGTCTAAGTACCTATTCAATTTTATTACGTCAAATGTTGAGGTTTTCAACTCGATAGTTTTTTTTTGTATGTAAGCTACGCGATAATTCCGCCAATTATGAATCGATTTTGATGATTCTTTTTTTGCTTGGTAGATCATTCGAGGTTCGATTTTCGATTCGATTTGAGAAAGAAGAAAAGAATAATTTAAGAGGTGGTTCTTATATTTTATCGCAATCGATTGAACGGTTTTAAAAAAATCAACATCTAAAAATTATGTACATCGATAACATTTTCCTTTACTCCGAAACCGCACTGTTTCATTGGAGCAGTGCGTTTAGTTGGCCTAAGGATCATGTTTCTCGACTACTGTTGAGTCGGTTTTTCTAATTGTAAATTTATATATTATTTACATGTTAAAATAAAGTACAGATTAAATATTAATTAAAAATTATTGACCTAATAAATAATAAATATCGTAGGGCATTACACACAGCGCCATCTGACCCCAAACTAAGCAGAGCTTGTGCTATGGAAGACAGATAACTGATAGAATACTTAAATACTTTTTTTTTTGTAAATACATACTTATAATACATACAGTACACCCAGACACAGAACAAACATCAATGTTAGTCACACAAATGTTAGTCCTGAGTGGGAATCGAACCCACGCCATTCAGCTCTCGAAGCAGACACACTAATAATGAACCAACAGGGCTGTCACACCTAAGTATAAGACCTATCGTTTCTATCGTTTTTTTCCACATCTGTAGTTTATAACTCTCCACACCGCTGATTAAGAGTCTCTAGCAGTCTAGCATATTAGATTATGAGATTAGAGTAGTCCGTAAACTATTAAAAAAAAATGGAAACCTGGCGCCCCTGGCGGGCGGATATAGGAACTGTTTTTTTCTTCAAACATTTGTCTATCGTTTACATGTTACGTATGTATGTATGCTACAGCCTCAGTTTCGGAGAGTGATCAGCAGTAACGTAGAGCGGGGCTAGTTGCCGGTAAAGGACGCTGTTTGTTTATTCCGCCATCCATCTGTTGTCTACGCTCCGGCTAATTTGCATAGAGGGCCAGCGAGGGTAGCGGGGCAGGGGGGGGCGGACCACACGGGCTCAGCACGGCGGCACGCGGGTGGCCACAACCACATGCGCGCGGCACGTATTGCCGCGCCCCTCGCGCCGCGTCCCTTGCCGGATCCTCCGCGACGTCATTCATTGCGATTGTCCGCAATGATCGCTCGCTACCACATCGCGTAGAAATGTTGTCATTATCGGCGCACACGCATCGAGAATGCAATAAATGGCCCGCGTATTACATTTTGCTCTTTTGCCGGTACAATGACAGACTTACAATTCGAAGTAGTATGCGTTGCCGCGAGATCGACGATTGTTACGTTGAATAATGTAACATCCACTTCCAATTAAATGTCGATAATAACAGTGAACCAAATAAAAGACGCCGCCGAATGGCTGGGACGATAAGAGTCGGCGCGCGTGAAGTGTGAAAGCTGCACGCACTCATACCTAACTTGCGATAACCCCTCGTGACCTTCCTGCCTCGACGGCACTTCTTGATACAGATCGTTTCATTCACCGCTGCTTCGACAACACACCCTAAATATAAAACCACGAGACAAATTACCTGCCTTTTTTTCGTTTTTGGCATAGCCGTTTTGCATTTCACCAATGTTATGAAATTTATATATCTATATAAATAAAAATTAAATCCTATTCGTTAGTAACAGCATAACTTAAAAACATCTGAACCGATTTAGCTGATTCTTTAATAAATTGGTCGTGAATCTTCGAATGAAGTTCATAATATGCGAGGGCAAAGGCCGAGGTCTACCGCACCGGGTACGAAGTATCGGACATTCAACTAATGTTTGAATACTTTTAATATTTCAAGTGGCAACTGTCAAACTGTCGGTTTTAAAATCATGGGCAAGACTAAGTCATGCCCTAGTAGAGAGTAGAAGCGACTTTAGTTTTCAGCTTTAGAATCTTTTAACTTCTAAGTACTGATTTACGAAAACAAGAGTATGTTTCACCATTGTTTAAAGTTATGCACGTAGAAAAACATAACAAACTAAAAATATATAATACGAAAAAAGTGGCAAGCTTTTGATCATCGGAATAAAGATATACAAGTGAGAGATTTTTTTTTGATGAATCTCTGCGTTCCCGCTAAATCTCAAGCGTTGTTTATATCGTGGAACGCTGAACAGAGATTCTCTCTTCATGGATAAACAAAGACAGCTGTCGGGTCCGTCGAAGAGCAAACACTTATCCAACTCCACGTAAAGCATCACCAGCTCTGGCGTTATAAATCGCGCCCACGGTGCTGGTAGGTGTTAAAATAGAGACGCCCTGTGCGGGCCCATCGTTTGATTCCGATCCACTTGCTTTATGATAATCCTTGATATCCGGCACAAGAGTTGTCTATGTTTAGACCAGACTATTAGGAAGCAATGACCGCCCTCTCCCCCTTCCTTTAACTTTACATAGAAATCTGTTCAAATGTAGTTGGAATTACATATATAAAGATATCTCATTTTGAATAGACACATCAGTAGTTACAGTACCACACCTGACGGTCTACTATGTTTAAACAATATATTTTTTGTTATTATCTGTTCTTGTGTACGTGGTTTTGACACATTTTTGTTTTACTTATGCTGCTTTACTCACGTTTAATTTTATCGGAAACTCAGACTATAGTTTCGGTTCATCATGGAGACAAAGCGTAAACTCGCGCGCGGCGTCGTCTTGCTTCGCACTTAGGCCGAAGCCACGCGCGTGTTGTAGGTGCTCGGTTTTGTATCCATGATAAAGGCCACCGAAAGTGGCCAAAACCGCATAAGTAAAACAAAAATGTATCTGTTCTTTTTTTAAAGTTTTATATAGTAAAGTGGTTACCTAAAGTAATGACTACAAGGGCTCACCGGAAGACCAGCGCTGGTCAAACCATTGTGTATGACCAGCCCCTATTTTGTAGCTGTCCCTTATTTGTCTCTTTTTATTTGTTTTTTTTAGTGTTTTGTGTTACAAAAAGAAACTATCTTTATTTCAACGCTATATAATATGGCTTTGTAATCTCTAAAAGCAAAAATCCTAACCATATTTAATAATGTGTGTGTATATGCTATAAATTATTATTACATTTCTAGCAAAAAAAATTCAAAACAAACGAATTGACAATCGTACTATTTATACTGCTATAGGTACGCACAAATATGACCGCGGCCGCTTGATTTACTATTGCAATCATAATTTAGATACAAATTCCAAAAAATATAACAAAAGACTTGCAAAAAAAAGTTCTGACAAAAAGTTTTTCATACTTTGTTATCAAGCAGCATTTGACGGGTCGAAGCTTTTTTGTTTATTGTAATTTAATGCTTATTAAACTCATTAGCATACAAAGTGTTGCGCGAAACGATCGGAATTAGCATTTCGTGAACAACTAACGAGAGACGTGACTGACGTCTGCATCTGACAGGTGAGGAGCCTCACTTAATTTATTTATTTATATTTATTTACTTATATTTGAAATTGTGCATACACCTACTTATTATACTACTTGCTTTCCACATTTTCCAGTTTTTTTCAATTTTCTTACATGTCGTAAGAAAATATAATATCCGTTTTCCTGATACACACAACTTTTGCCTTGGCAAATTTCGACAAATTTATTTAGTCGTAAACAATATTAATTACATAGTTTTTTGTGCGCGATTAGGACCTAGTAACAAACATAATTATGTGTAGATAGCTACTTTGTATTTATCAAACAGGCAACAAAATTATTTTTGCTTTTACGTTTGCGTGAAGTTTTATCCAACATTACATCACACTATGACGGTTTTACCTTCAGTTCCAAATATTTTTAAACAAACAAGCAGACAGATTACGTGATGGTAAACAGTCACAATCGCTTATGGATACAATACACTACGAACAATAAACATAGTACCTATTGAGGGACGCAATGTAACTCCGAGGGAATAGCGCGGAAGGAAGTTCCTCATAGTTAGCAAATACAAGGCAAACATAAACGCGCGAGTCACATAGTTTATGATGTCCATAGATTAACTATACTTATATGGATGAGCTTTTAGGCGATGGTGATTAGTGCAGTAATAGACCCACGATACCAGCGATGATTTAATAGTTCTTCAAAACACTTTCCGTTGTAGATGCTGCGATAGAATATACATAAAGATCCAACTTGCCTTGAACTATACCTACCATGATCGTACGTGGCCGTAACCACTGTTTTAAAATGTGAACGTTAGACCTTCGTCTTTACTTGCAATAGACTGGTGAAGCAAATCGAAATGAACTGATTGTCTACGCATTTATTCGGTTACATAAGAAGACAAAACACGTATCAGTTTCTCTATAGATCAGTACTTAAAAGTGATAAAAATAGAAACACATCTCAAAAATTAAAACGTCTTTAGATACTTATTTCTATATTGTTAGTTAATTTGTGATAAATAATAGGTACTTAATACTAAAATGTAGAAATAAACCTACCTACCTACTAATTTTTATTGGAGAAAATTCACATTTATACAATACACAATAAAAAACAACGTTATGCAAATCTCGGCAAAAAGATAACGATATATGTATATCTACATATGTAGGTACCTATTGGGTCTATTTTATCGATCTTTGTTTTTTATTTTGCAAATGAAAAAGGTATTAAAACATTCAACGAACAGGAGCAATGAATTAAACTGGAATAAATCACTGGCGCATGATGCTAATAACCCGAACATTTATTTTAGTCTTGTTTGTTTATTCTCGACTGCGGTATAGCCGTCACGCTATAAATTAGCGGCAGAAATAAAATAGCAGTCCAGAATACGACACACGACGTTGTAGAGTGAAGACACTATATGCTACAAAGATGAAGTCGTCTTCAAAGTGAAGCTGAATGGAAATATTCCGGCTATACGACCGTGACATGTGATGATTTATAGCTTCATACCTTTATTCGAGGTTAGTCTTATAGTATCAGGTAAAAATTCGAAGAGGGTATAAACTCATCACTCATCACATAGATCATCCGCAATGCAGTCCTGAAATTGTGAATTGAAAAGTGAATATCGTTGGACATTTCACACAGCGCTTAGAAAAACTAAGCACAATTATGGAAACTAGATAGCTGATAGAATACTTATAATGCTTTCTGTAAATAAGAGTACATACAAAACAATAGGATATAGAAAAAACATGTATATTGCATAGTATATATCCCTCCCATGAATGTTTTTCGTGGGTGGAAATCGAACCCTTGCCCTCGAGCTCAAGAAGCACAGAACCTATGAAACAAGCTAACACAGCAGCCATGAAACATATCTTAACTTTCGAGTAACGTTTTTAATTTAAATTTAAAATTTCGTCGATATAGCATGACGCACTCGATTACATCAACGGACGATTTTGTATTTTTGGACGGAACCTAAAAAAGGATACTCTGTATCCTTTTTTCTTACACCCCGTGACCGTGATCCTAATTCAACGCAAAAAATGTGACAAACCGGCTTAAAAATAAATCGGCGAAGCCAGGTGTTAATTGGAACGAATTCTCTCGGAGTGCGCTGATAACTGACAACTCATCGGTGCACTGACATGTGGGTTTAGGATGCAAAAAAGTAACGCAGAGAAACGATTGGCGCAGTGGTAGAACGTTAGTCAATTTTGTATGTTACTAGAATTATTTTAACCAATTGTATTGAAAATAAAATAACATCGCTTTTGTCTTCGTTAATATAAATCAAAAATAAAATGAGTACTTATCTAGATGTTTGTCACGTGGCGTGTCAATACTTTTTTGTAGCAAATTAATGAAAAACTGGCAGAAAAAATTGACAGAAATACAAATTTTTTAGAAAAACCACACAAATAAATTTTCATAATAATTTGTTTCTCACATGACCATAACACCTTATCAAGAGCGTATCGCGCATTTGGCGGGTTTACTACAAAACCCCATACCTATACAATTTCAATCGGAAGTCTCTTATAAATTATAAACAGCATATGGCGCCCTTTCCACCCTGAGAAATGGTATCCCACATCTTAATTTAGTTTCACAAAGAAAGTAGAAAAAGTAGAAATGTTTGCGATAAATCACTGGCGGGATGTGTTAAGTATCGCGGCTCGTCGCTTTGGTCCCACAACAAATGTGTCGACGACACTCCTCGAGTTCCATGACTAGGTGTCGATGGGGACATATCTAAAATTAGGCAAGTTTTTATGGTACTCCCTAGCCATAATTATCCTTAATCGTCTCACACTCGACACGGCAGCATAATTATTTCGAACTGCTAGAACTTTCCACAGAGTCACAACATTATGCATTTTATAAGTAGACAAAACATTATCATTACCAGTAATCTTACTTGTTTGCACCGGTTCTCTTAATATCAAGCTCAAAATATAGATAAACAGAAAAAAAATACAGAGAACAAGAGAACCTTATGAACTAGTGTCACAAGTGTATGCAGTATGCTTGCTAGAAAGCTTAGTTACCTTATGTTTTTTTTCAATGGACGTAAGAAAAAAAAATTTTTTTTCAAGTTTAACCAGTCAGTTAAATCTAGTGAGGTATTTAATGATATTTAATTTAAATGAATTGCCACTGAGGCCACGACACTGGCCAGTCATATTATATTTTAAAAACGCGATTATTTGCAACTAAAAATTTGTATATTCCAATTTTAATATTTACCTCTAATTTGCACTACAAGTTATTTTAGAAAAATGGATTTCATCGGAAACATTTTCGCGCGATGATTTTTCACGATTTCAAATGTCACATAAAACCAGACGACATCATAGACTTCTAAGCAAACTAAGGCAACCGTTGCTATGGCTGACACTACAATAATGCCACGAACAAATGACCCAAAAACTGTGTATCTTTCAGTAAGTTACCTACCTTTAATTTCTTACTACATAAAACATATGACTACCGTACCAACACTTACCGAAAAGATCATATACGTATACCGCGAAAGAAAAAGCACTCAGTAATTACGCCACCACAAGTCCATTAATACAAAGATTTATTTTAAAACAGAAGTAACAATGTTCTTCACATTAGCAATTAAGGAAAAAATGCATACGCGAGAGCTTAATTGCGTTTTCATTAATACGCAATCAAGATTTTTTGCAGAACTGCGCAAATTGCCCATTAATTTGACATTGTTGTTTACGAGATGGTGTCGACTTAAATGTTAATGTTATTTTTATGGTATTTTTAAACATGATTTGGCTCTACATAAAGAACAAGAGTTTAAATAGATCTGCCTTTGTCAGGATAATATTGTAGATCGTATTGGTTTTATTGTATTTTCCATACATAAAAGGAAACTGTCAATAACAAATTGCTTTGTATTATAAATTTAATTAATCCTTTTATCTATGCATTGTCTCTCATGAAATTTGATATATTTATTGATAACACCAAAGGTGTTTCACCATGTATAAAACAAATTCTTTGATTTTGGCGTCGCACTTAGTGCATTTGCCAGTGTCAAGTGTTGTATTTTCAAGAATCAATTGATAAAAATAAAAAATAAATAAATAATATATATCAATTTACATTGCAATTAATAACTATTATAAACATGTGACAAAAACTAATTAAAATTATAACATACAAATAACTTTAAAAAATGTATCATAAAGTTAATAAGTAGGTACTACAGCTATACCTATTTAAAAATTTATTTTAAAAATCACGAGTATAACTCAAAGTCCCAGTAAACTTTAAGCCGTCAGCCTCAATAGAGAGCTGCCGGCCATGTTCCACTCTAGGCTAGGTGTGCTTTACCATCTTCACCACACCGTTACTTATAATAATAATATATAATATAATATATTTATTACATAAATCTTTACATCTAAACATTCACTTTTAAATAATCTATCTAGCTATACAAATAATTATGGGTAGATTGTTGCCGAACTAGGCACTAGGCCTGTGTTTCAGCATACACCGCCCTTCCCACTTGGATTAACCGCAATGCATACTATTAGCATGCAATCAGCTCACACTACCAATCTTATACTATTTTATTTCTAATCTACTGTACACTAATTTTTTGTAATAAACATTATTTTGCCGCCAAATAGATATCCTATACTATTTATAATTATTATACAAACATATAATTTTTATACTTAAAATCAGGTGCGCTGTGGTCAAACAAATAGCTTGTCAACCATAAAAAAACTGACACTAAATCAACTCAGCCTATATGAACATGTAGAATTTAAATGCTTATTCTATTTTTCGCAGAGGGTGGCAGATTGGAAGCTGAACTAAAGTATACGGCGCAGGCGCTAGGTGAAGCAGATTCCTCGACGCATCAGCTGATAATCCAGACTGCCAAAGACCCCGACGTGTCGTTGCTGCACGCAGGCGCGCTGCTTGAGCACCTAAAGGTAAGCTTTATAAAAACGCATTTAACAAGTTAAATATTTCAAATAAAGTCATATTTTTATGGTTATTAACAAATAATGAGATGAACAACACGTTGTAGACTTATTCACAACTTAGAGTTATAAAACAATATCTAGGGCATATGTTTGCGTTCATTACTGTGACACGTTTTGTACAGATTTTTTTAATACAGAAAATACTCAAACTATCAGCCACCTACAGATGTAATTGTATATACGCCAAAAGCTGACAATGTACAATGTACATATAACTGCAACAAAACTCAATGGGACTATGTTGCCAATATGAATAGATAAATACGTGGTAGGCGATAAGGCCGCGGTTGTACTACCACATACTAGTCGATGTTGTTTTTTTTTCTGTATTGCTTTTTCCAGTTTTTTATGTTACGAGTATAATGTGTCGATTGTTGGTGTACAATAACGTTGTATTATATTCTATTCTGTTTCTATCTTGTGCAGTCTCTTATCTCGGAACAATATATACAAGAATACTATTAAAATAAAATTGATAAAAAGAAAAATTTATACTCAAAACACGTTTGAGCCAACTTTGTAAATTTGTAAATAGGCTTGCATTTATAGGCTATCTCGTCTGGTGTCAAGCAACATAGTTTGGAACGCGCGTGCCTAGTAGAAATTGATATCGTGTAATTAAAGACAAAACTTCCCAGGAAATAGCACTTACTAGTTAATCCTGCGCAGGTGGTTCACGCAGCGACACGAGTGACGGTGCATATGTACGACATAGAGTGGCGTCTGAAAGACTTGTGCTACAGCCCCAGTATTCCTGACTTCGAAGCCTATCACATCGAGAAAATCTTCGACAACATCATACCCTGTGCAATAATTACTCCACTCGACTGTTTTTGGGAGGGATCCAAGCTGCTTGGACCTGACTATCCTATTTTTGTACCGTAAGTACCAAAATGTCTGGAGCGGAATTGAAATCTCATACTGCTAAAAAACTAAAACAAAACCTCGTAAGAAAGCCTACTTTTTCCAACGAAAGAAAACTCATTGGTTTTGCGAATCCATTACCCTGTCATCGAAGTTGAAGGTGGTCAAATTTTGCGAAGGTAGGCAAAGGTAGGGTAGGGAGGGTACGGGTATACCCTGCAAAGGAATAAACCTGATGCAGTAAGCAGCTCGATGAAGTAACATTTAAATTAGTGCCTATAGTGTAACTTGTCTTTTATTGGTCAAATGAAAATTCTTAACTTTGCTGAAATCTAGCCACTGATAACTTTTTATATTACATTTTCTGTTGATCTCTTTCGATAAAATTATATGAATTAATCGAACGGTAAGCAATTGAATATATGTATTATATTTCAGTGGACTCCAACATAAATTACAATGGACGCATTTAAACCCTCAAGAGGTTTTAGAAGAGGTGCGGAAACTGAAATTCCAGTTTCCATTCAGCACAATGGAGGCGTATATGAAGAGAGCTGGCATCACCTCCGCCTACATGAAGAAACCGTGCCTGGACCCCACCGACGCACACTGTCCAGACACGGCGCCCAACAAGAAGTCAGGACAAGTGAGTAACTTGGCGTTTTATTGCTGTCATTCGCTCTGATGCCCGCTAATTTTAGCTTTTACTACCTTCATCACGCAATACCTTTTTAAAAGTCGATAAAGAAATTTATATCCTCATTTACATAAAGTTGTACAAATCTTAATCGATTCCCAATAAGGGTCTCTGTACCCTAATCCACGTAGGTGCCCGCGTGAGAAGTTTGTGAATCATCCGCTCGTCACGAGTGACGGTCGCGTGAGACCCACATTAGGGACCATTATGGCAACTCCCGGTCCTTTTATGAAGACTTCAATATACGACAGTTTTACTGGCACATAAATATGCCGTGTAGAATCACGACAAATAAAATAACTTTTATCGAGTCGGGGCATAAAGTTTAAATACTCTCCATAGTTATAAAATATTTTTGGAAACGGTAATAAGGCAGGATGAAAGCGGTCGCCGGCAGGCAGATGGCGAGCGACTACCTGCCGCGTCGTCCGAGAAAGCTGTGCCCGAGAACTATGCGATGCTATCGCCCGGAAACATTCGTTTCGCAACAGAACATCTTCATTACGGACTGCCCCGTTAAGATGAGGTTATTTAAATAAACCAATACCTAATAGGATGTAGGTAATTTTTTTACAAAACTTGGTAGGTACACTTTAAGGCCTTTACAGTAGGTACCTAATGAGAACGTGTATCTCAGTTGATCACAAAACGTAATTACTGATAAAGTGATTTCTCATAATATGGCAATTACTCATCAACTTTGATTCATAAAAATCATTTATTGAAAAATAATTAATTTCATTTAAAATGCTGCGCAATAAAAAAAGAAAGACACTAATTTAATTAATATGTCTAGATATAAAATTAAATAACCACAGAAAACGTACCTACTTCACTATTATTTTTATTATTAGTTTACGTTAAGACTTTTTCAGTCAAGAAAATTTCTTAAACAACGGTTCTCTTATTTATTTGTATGTACATAATTATTTTTTCCTGCCTATGTATTTTGAAATTTTGCAAACAAATGCGAAACCGTTTTATACTGTGTTACAGCGTTTTAAGATACGTGAACGCGTTTAAGTAATATTGCATTTGTGTTGGATCGGAGAGCGCGGAGGTGGGGTTAGTTTTTGTCTGCACCGGCGCGGCGCAGCGTTCGCCACCCACGAACGGCGCGGCGCAGACGCTGCCCGCTTATTGTTCGGCGGGCGCAGGCGCGGCCGCGGCCGGACCCCGCATTATACGAGCGCATTGTGCACGCTTCAATGGGCCTCGTTCGCCCTCCGCTATCGTTCTCACAATGACACTATTATTATAATGCTCGCCACCCGACGCAGCCCGAATTCCACGTAAACCTCGTAAATTTCTTCTCTGGCTTACTTTGTCATATCGACGTATTCGTTGTTCGGTGACGTAATTACGACCAAACAGCTTCATTCAATTTGGACGCACCACAAAAAAACAAGCATTTACTTTTACCCCGAAAATGTCTTTAAAACACCTTTAGCTGGCTCGCCTTTATAAAAATAAAAACGACAGCTACAGGTGCATGCTGAATCTTTAAAATGTGACTGGACGCTACATTTTCAACACAACAGTTACCGGTTTCTTTGTAATTAGCGCATTAAACACATTGTAAAATGCAGAAAGACCTTTAATCGGTGCTTTAGCGGAACGTTAAATACATCATTATCTTGAAAGCAAACTACAAAGCCATTTTTATGTATGACCTTCAAAATTATTAAAATTTATATTCACGAACACATCTCCGAAAAAGAATCTCTGATGACAGATACCCAAAAGTATAGATAGATATGTACGTATCTTTTTGGCCACATTTGAATTGGCACATAATTTGACAATCATTGTGATCAAGCATCATCGTTTTTGCGATATTTCAGCCTTTATATTATAATTTTTAATTTTTTAATGCCCTTTTTATAAGTCTTAACCAGCCACGTAGTTTCATAGAGGTGTAGTGATACATAAAAAATGGTGACCCCATACAAAATAGTTCACGTGGTTGGTAATTTTGTATGGAGATACAATTATTTATTTTTTGTTCAGTTTGGTCGATTCAACAGGACAACGCCGCTATGAGACATTGCGTAATATGGATTACTTGTGTTCAGTTAATATATATATCACTTGTCCAGTATCTTATAAATCAATTATATTACAATAAATCCTTGCTTTGCTAAGTTTTGGGCTAGATAGCGTTGTGTGAAATGTCCAACGTCCACTTCAGCACGTTCTGTTTGCACAGATTCCAGATGTAGCTGCGGAACTGTCCCACGGGTGCTACGGCTTTGCAGCAGCGTACATGCACTGGCCGGAGCAGCTGATCGTGGGCGGAGCGACTCGCAACGTGACGTCAGCGCTGCGAGCGGCGCGCGCGCTGCAGTCCGTCGTGCAGCTGATGGGCGAGCGAGAGATGTACGAATACTGGGCCGACCACTACAAGGTTCACCACGTTGGCTGGACGCAAGAGAAGGCCGCCGCTGTACTCGACTCTTGGCAGAGGAAGTTTGCTATTGTAAGTTGATGATACCATGCCTCGTTCTTCTGTAGAAACATCTGCACATGGTCACTGATTTAAAGCGCTTTTTAAGTTCATTCAGTAGAGGTCTCAATAATCAAAAATCAATAGGATAGTGTAACACACTTAGTTGTAATTTATATTTGATCATCAAAGTGTCTTCCCCTTAATAGAGACAATAAGAAAAATGCTGATGGACGCATTCTTCGACTATACTCTACTTAGTTACAATTGATTGTATTTTTATATGTAGGTATATTTGATGGTGTTTGTCTAACGTGGAAGTTGTACTTATTTTATTTGTGTCCGTTTGTAGGAAGTGAGGAGAATGACGACGACAGAGTCCGTGTCGCCGTCCTATAGCTTCTATCCATTCTCGACGTCCACGCTCAACGATATTCTGGGCAAGTTCTCAGAACTCTCCCTTAAGAATATTGTTCTGGGATACATGTTTATGGTGAGTCTACATTTTTCTATTCTTCTATCATGATAGTCATGTTTTATTTTAATCTCAACCTCATTCAACGTATCACGAAGATTAAAAAAAAAGAATTAGCTAAATCGGTTGAGCTTTGATAAAACTATGCGCTTACCAACGTACATAAATTCAAATTAATAACATTGTTCCATTTTTTTTTATATTATTGCCTTAACAATACTTATCTATTTAAGATACTTTAGTGATCATATTATGCTGTTCGGTAATAAATTTCATCCGAATCAGGTCCTTTTTTATAAACTGCCCACTGCTGCGGGCGCGGGCCTTCTCATTGTGTGAATGATATAATCCACCACGCTTGCCAAGTGCGGGTTGACAGACGGGTGCGGGTTAGGATTGATCTCGAAAAATGACACGAGATCTCGCGAGATCAGGATTGCATTCCCTAGTATTTTGCATGTACCTACGTATTTGCACGTAATTTAGTTTTCTGTTGCAACGTTTTTTTCATTTATTTTATTTTTTGCAGTTGATTTATGTGGCAGTGACGCTAATGCAATGGCGCGACCCGGTGCGGTCCCAGGCCGGGGTCGGTATAGCGGGAGTACTTCTGCTTTCCATCACTGTAGCCGCTGGATTAGGCTTTTGTGCTTTATTAGGTATTTTTTTAATTTTTACGCTTATTATCTTTGTATGTTTTTAATTCTTTAATACATTTTTTGAGTACGTTCATTGTAATGATGTCATTGCTTTGTAATTGTCTGATATCGAAACTGCAATAGCTGTTCTTAGCCGTTGGCAAATACACATCCAAATATTACTGTTTTTTCTAAATGTCAGTCAGTCTAGGTTTTACAGCTCGCCTGATTTTAAGTGATGGTGTGATCGAAGATGGAACACCTATCTTGGAATGAGACTGGCTCTCAAGTGAGGTTGCTGGAATACACTAATTTAATATCACTTTTCAAACAAAATGTTTTTTAATTTTAAAAATAATAGATCAACTAACCTTCCTCTGGTATCACTACACATGTAACAATTAAATCTATGTATATAAATTGACCAAGTTATTTTTTCTAGGTATTCCATTCAACGCATCAAGTACCCAAATCGTGCCGTTCCTAGCACTCGGCCTAGGTGTCCAAGACATGTTCTTGTTAACGCACACATATGTAGAACAGTCAGGGGATGTACCCAGAGAAGAGAGGACCGGCCTTGTGCTGAAAAAAAGTGGGCTCAGCGTGCTTTTGGCGTCGCTCTGCAATGTGATGGCTTTCCTAGCAGCTGCTTTGTTACCTATCCCGGCTTTGAGAGTGTTCTGTCTACAGGTAAGATACAATCTTGATTTAAAAAAAATATTCAGAAATGCTTTTGAAATTATTATACAACTATTTATTTGTGACAAAAAGAAAATATGTGCAAACATAAAAATGCAATAATAAGAACAAAATACATATCTTTAAAACATATTTTTTAATATTATCTAGTACTTTACAGAATTTCAATTGTAAATTCCCGTTTGGTTATCATTTTTATCAGTACATTTATGATAAAGTCGGAACACACAAACGTGATCGAAACTTTGGAATATAAAGCCTTACAGATTTAAGATTAGCATCGCCGTACGTAAATAAAAAAAAGTGCACCAATGTGAAATGTGAAGGTAAACCTATCGATTTAATAATTATTTGTTTTGTCCCTACAGGCTGCCATCCTCCTCCTATTTAACTTGGGCTCCATGCTCCTCGTATTCCCCGCAATGATATCCCTAGACTTACGGCGGCGGTCTGCCTCGAGAGCTGATCTTCTTTGTTGTCTCACACCAGAGAGCCCTCTGCCAAAGCGAACTAAAAAACTTGCTGAAAGAACGAGGGGACGGACAGTAAAGACTGACAAGGTTTGTTGACATTAATGTAAAGCCATAAGTAAATCGGGTTAAAGTTTCTTCTTGGTGTTTGTGCTCCGTCGTAGACCGCATCATCGCTTAACATCAGGCGAAATGGGGGACAAACGGAAACCAATTTTTTTTTAAAGTCACTAAAATACACACAGTTATAACATTTTCTGACGTGGTTTAGGTGAACAACGGTTATACCTACCTACCCATATTAAATTTGTCATAAATCTTTTTAGATTCTCAATCTTCCATCGCTTTACGTGAAATAGTTATCGAATCATAATAATATGTAGGACTTAATAATTTTAAATTATCTCAACAAAATCAGATACTATTCTTTTTAAGTCGGTACATATTTATTCAATTGATCAATTGTTGTTTACAGACTAATTGGAAAGACACATCAAAACAGCCCCTTGACCCTCAAGATACAGGCGCAGCCGCTAAGAAGACCTGTTGTATTAGCATTTCTTTGACCATGTGGGCGAAGAACCAATACGCACCTTTCATCATGCGACCGTCTGTCAAGGTAAACTAATCAAAATTACTTAATAGTTTAATATACCTTTACTTGAACGGGACTACTCACGTTTGTTTAAGTCGAATACTCAGACTATAGCTTCGGTCACTTCCAGTGACGAATTTTAAAGAACAGAATACGTTGCGCGCTCGTTCTTTTCTCGCTTGTGAAAATATGTCAATACTACGTCGTGTCCCGTAGTAAATGTGCCTTCTTAGACCTGTTCTCATACTTAATATGTTTTTAGGTGACTTCGATGTTAGCGCTAATCGCCGTGATTCTAGCGAGTGTCTGGGGAGCTACAAAGGTCAAAGACGGTCTCGATCTTACCGATATCGTTCCCGAAAACACAGACGAACATGAATTCTTATACAGACAGGAGAAATATTTCGGCTTTTACAGCATGTACGCCGTCACTCAAGGTGACTTCGAGTATCCGACGAATCAAAAATTACTATACGAATATCACGACCAGTTCGTCCGAATACCGAACATAATAAAGAACGATAACGGTGGCCTCACCAAATTCTGGCTCAGTTTGTTCCGGGACTGGCTTCTTGACCTTCAAGTTGCGTACGATAAAGAAATCGAAAGCGGATGCATAACGCAGGAATATTGGTGTAAAAACGCTAGCGATGAAGGCATATTGGCTTACAAACTTATGGTACAAACTGGTTATGTAGACAATCCCATCGACAAGTCGCTAGTTACTACAGATACCAAGAACGGCCACAGGCTGGTAGACAAGGACGGCATTATCAATCCAAAAGCATTTTACAATTACCTATCGGCGTGGGCGACAAATGACGCTTTAGCTTATGGAGCATCTCAAGGAAACCTCAAACCTCAGCCTAAAAGATGGACTCATTCCCCTGGAGATGTAGACTTGAAGATACCGAAGTCGTCGCCTTTAATCTATACGCAACTACCGTTTTATCTATCAGGATTGAGTGATACAGAGAGTATAAAGACTTTGATAATGTCGGTGCGAGAGCTATGCCTTAAGTTTGAAGCGAAAGGATTGTCTAACTTCCCGTCTGGGATACCGTTTTTGTTTTGGGAACAGTACTTGTATTTGAGGACGTCACTGCTTTTGGCTTTGGCTTGCGCGCTTGCCGCTGTTTTTGTGGTAAGTATTTTTTTTGTTTTACTACGTCACACTTTTTTACCCGCGGTTTCTAAGTAAATGTTTATCCAGGTTATAAGCTGTGGATTCCGAATTTGAAAATCAATAATAGCTTACCAAAAATGTTTTTGTTTTAATTATTTAAAATCGTAGCGTATTCGTTGTATATAGATGTTTTCTTAACGACACTTTAAATAACAGTTCCTTTGTTCCTCAGGCTGTAATGGTTCTCCTACTGAACGCCTGGGCCGCATTGCTGGTAACTCTGGCACTAGCGACTCTAGTGCTGCAACTGCTCGGCACTATGGCCGCCCTCGGAGTGAAGTTGTCCGCAGTTCCGGCCGTGTTGCTGGTGCTAGCTATTGGACGGGGAGTGCACTTCACTGTTCATTTGTGTTTGGTAAGTCTTCCTACGCTTCATTTGGCCGTTTTACCACGTATGAATATATATATATACCTAATACAATAATATCGTCTGATATTATTATATTGGAGTCGACTCCGGAATCCAACACTTTTATAGTGACGTTTTAACATGTTTTTGTTTTCCTCTGTAGGCTTTCGTAACTTCCATTGGTTGCAAGCGTCGCCGTGCTGCGCTAGCACTAGAGTCAGTACTGGCTCCAGTGGTCCACGGCGCCCTGGCCGCAGCACTCGCCGCTTCCATGTTGGCTGCGAGCGAGTTTGGCTTCGTGGCGAGACTGTTCCTGAGACTTCTGCTGGCGCTAGTGCTGCTCGGCCTACTTGACGGATTACTGTTCTTCCCCATTGTGCTGGCGTTACTTGGACCTGATGCAGAGGTAAGATATTAGTTATTCCACTTTTATAAACTTTGTCTATGACCACAACACTATTATGTTAATTGAGATCTTACGACTCACGTCGATCAACATCGAAAGTAATCGATATAAAAAATAACACGCACATATTCAAACTTTCCATTAAAACCATGACATTGATATCAAATTCTACCAAGCGTAGTGTGTATAATAATTACTGTGTTCTGGTTTAAAGGTTAGTGAAATTAGAAGGCTACATGAGACTCGAATGTCCATCGCATGTCACAAAGTAATGACTAGCTTAGAATTTCTGTTGTTATTTAGATTTATGGGAACATGGTCATAGGTAGACGCTAACCTACTTTCACCAGAGCGTTACGTTCATCTCATTATTTTTCACCTTAAAAACGATCCTGTTTTGCGTGCAAAATGACCTATAGCGATCATTCCAACATGGTTTATATTCACGTTTACTTTTCAGGTCCGACCCCTAGAACACCCAGAACGGCTTTCAACTCCATCGCCAAAATCGTCTCCCGTGCACGCACGCAAATCAACCGCTTCTAGCGACAAGCCCCGCGCGGGCAAGTCAGCGCCGCGACCGAGCGGGCCTTCCCTCACGACCATCACTGAAGAACCTCCCTCCTGGCACTCCTCCGCTCCTTCTGTCCAGTCCTCCATGCAATCTATACTCGTGCAACCTGAGGTGGTTGTCGAGACAACCACGTATAACGCCAGCGATTCAGCTTCGGGGCGTTCTACTCCGACCAAGTCTACGCATTCCGGCGCTATTACAACCAAGGTGAGATTTTCTTTTGTATTTTTAGTTTTATCGATACTACAGGCAATATCTCGATTCTGGTTCTTCGAGCTAAAAACTTTTAAAAGTATGTTAGGTATATAGTATAATGTTTGTAATTATGTAAACTCGCTAGTGAGAATCAAAGTTAGGTGCTTGATAGGATTTTATTTTGATCTGAAAACTCTAGCTAACTACATTTTGATGTATTTGAGAAGCTGAATTAAATTAATTAATTACAGGTAACCGCCACCGCGAACATAAAAGTCGAAGTGGTCACACCCAGTGACAGAAAATCCCGCCGGTCGTATCACTACTACGACCGACGTAGGGATCGTGATGATGACCGGGATCGAGACCGGGACAGAGATCGGGACCGGGATCGAGACCGAGACCGAGACCGATCCAGGGAACGGGACCGTAGAGACAGGTATCGAGACGAGAGGGACCATAGAGCTTCGCCCAGGGAAAATGGACGCGATTCGGGACACGAAAGTGATTCCTCCCGCCATTAAAATACAGTGATATGGACACTTAGTGTAGTTTTAATTAAATCTACGAATCAACGACATCTTTACCTAAAGTAACAAAGTTTCATATAAGCAGAGATCGTGTGTGTCGAGGCTGATGCCTTGGCACTGTATTTTTAAGTTCTAATATAGTGGAGGCTATATTTAAATTTGAAGAATGGAAGTACTAGGCTGTATCTGTGGTTCTTGAAACAGTAAATAAAATCTTTTCGTTGAATGACAGTCACATATGGTGCGTACGAAGTTTGTCGCAACTATAGTGTAGGTACTCTGATTGGTTTTAAACATTTCACAAATCGTGCGTCTAGTGCTTCTATAATATAGTTTTTTCAGTGTAAAAACTTTCTAATCTTTATTGTAGTAGAGCCAAATAACATAAGAAATCTTTCATTATACATTGTGTGTTCCTACGTTGAAAGACATTTCCATTTTATGCGAAACTGTTTGTTGCGAGTACATTTTATGCTTCTCTAAAGACTGTGGTCAAATATTATTAATTTATGTTTTATGATATTATTATTATTATTTATTTAATGTCTATAATTATTTTTTTCTGTCACCGGGACAATCTCTGGGAAATCTCAAGAGAAATTGTACAAATTATTTAGGTAGTTATAACCGTAGGCTAGGTTGCTATTTATGAGATTACTTAGAACTAAATACCTTTCTTGTATTGTTGTGATCTTTAGGTAAACGTAGTTATGGAAGACTGCATTTAACGATCAAAACACAGTATTGTGTTCGAATCGAAAGCAGCAAACAGTAACGTCATGTCTGAAGTAAATATAGCTTTACTACCTGGCTATTCATCTTCAACAAATAGATCGAACCAAAACAGTTTATTCCACGTTTTATAGAGAATTTGACCCTGAAAGTTCATTAGTCAAATTTAATCTACAATTTATAGTTAAGATCTACAACGAGACATGACAATATGATCGAAGTTATTGCTGACACTGACCTCAAAATTACTTGTAACGTTTGTGCAAAGTACTTAGTAGATTATATTAATTTATACAAAACTATAACGTACGATATTCTGTAAATATAGCTCTAATTCTGTAGCAATACGTGAGGTGTCTGCGACATTGCGCACGCGTACTGTTTGTATCATTTATTTTTATACATTTTTAACTGACATATTGTCGAAAAACTAGATTGTAATGATGTGAAGCGTTTTGTAGGTTTATATTAAATTAACAATTACTGCTGTCGTCGCACAATCCAAACGATTTTTGTCGATTAAAACAGTAGTTAAAAGACAAATCAAATTTGAAGACGTATAATTTCTCATTTGTTTTATACTATATCAATTTCAGACACGTCAAGCAATCAATACGCTTGATTCATGTAATTGTCCGAATTTCTTTCCAATAATATTTATTTTACATGGTTTTTTTTCCTTCTATTATTATAGAAGCAAAATTATAGTTCTTAACTTTAGTACCCTATCCGTGTTGTGACAATTTTATGTTATAAAATAAATATGATGTCGACTGTATTGAGAAAAATAAACGTTACTACCGTACAAATTGATGTTTTTGATTGTTTGCACCGTATACCTATATTATTTGTCACTAATATTATAAAAGCAATTTTTTATTCTGTATTAAAACATAGGCTAGCTATTTAATTTGAAAAACGCGAGTGAAACCGCGTGGTGCAGCTAGTTGTTGTATGCTTTATCAAACTCATATAGCATCCTCGGCGCTACCAATAACCTCTACAAAACTAAGAAACATTAACCAGCTTTCCGTGGTTTCACACGCTATCTTACAGGCATCACACATTTTTTAGGCGTAAAAGTTAGTGCATGCTATTTAAAATGCATAAGACATGACTTCCATGTAGCAAATTTGATCATATCCGTTTAGCCGTTACCTACATACACAAACTTTTCCATGCACTATAACAGAAAAATGGAATCAATCTCTTTAATTAATTTTTTTATACAAGGTTTCATCTTAGTTGATCGTGATCTAAAGCGTAACTATTACATAAAGGCACATCTTGGTACCTACATACATAGGTATATGTACAAATCTGTAATCAAAAAGCTTCATGCCTGCTAATTTTTATACAGCTTCGCTACCTTTACAAATTGCGGGCCTGAATATTTTATCAAAAACTGTTTACAAACTTCAAAGAAATTATTTTACTCATTTTGAAGGTAAACAGCGTAAATTGCCTCTTGTTCCGATTGAAGAAAATCCTTAAAAAGTTAGGTGTAATGAAAGCAATCTGCCGAGCGCACGGTGATCCGCTTAGCCCAAATTATAATAGCGGGAGGGTGGAATTTCGCCGCTCGGCGGTACCAACGCCTGCGACATTCCTTAGAAAGCGGGAGCGCGGGAATCAATAAAGGATTTCCTGGCGCCGTGCCCACGCATGTGCGTGGCGGCCGGTGTCGCCGCCTAACCTCGCACCTTCGTGGACGGCGCGAGCCAGTCGACATAACCCTACATCTGCACGAAGACCATCGACTACCATCCAAGCACTTATTAGCTGGTCCATGGCTACGCGGCTCCCAAAGTCGGGATCCACAGCGCTCGGAGACGTTCGCACCGCTCGCTGGCCATCAACCCTATGCATGAGCGAATAAATCTCGGTAATAAGCAGTAGGCCGGTGCGTTATTGGGCGTATGATTCGCGCGCAGCGTCAGTGCGGGTCCGGGGCAGCGCGAAGGGCGCGGGCGGCAGGGTGCGCGCGGCGCGGCGCGGCAGTCGCGCTCATCCTAAGCCCGCGGCCGGGCATCGACACTGCCCGCAGTGCCCGCGCTCGCATGCAGCGGCCGCCCCTCGCGCGCCGCCACTAACCGGACGGATAGTGCTCGGGCGCACAGTGCAGTGCTCGTGACATGTGGATGGAATGAGGCTTCCTGGCAGCATGGCCCCGCGCGCGCGGCCCGCCCTCCTGTTGGCGTTGCTGGCAGCACTCGCCGCCGCCAACCAGCTTGAGGACATACCACACAACGAGTAAGACATCGCACTACATCCTAAAACCTTACTACTACTCTACCTATCAATGTAACTTACACTACCTGGACGATGCACGGTTGACCTTGCCACGAACAATTAGCAAATCTAGTATTACAAAACATACGACATACCTATCTTCGTATTTACTATGATTTTTACTCTTTTGCTGATTCTACAAAAATGAAACAAATGTATCTAGTTATTAGACTTGTTTTTGCACTCGTTTGATATCATTACCGTAATATGGACCCTACATGCTGCCGTATGTAACACATGTTTATAATAGCGTTCCTACTCCTATCTGAGCTCTTATGGTTACCAATGCAATACAATAAGGAGACACGTATCCAAAATACGTACCTTACAAAAGAAAAAATAAATTATGATAGCTATACTAGTTACGCCCCGCGGTTTGCCCTCGTTTTCCGTGATAAAGTAAACGATGTCTTAAACCAGGGTATTAAACGTGAAGCAAAATAACAAATATACAGTCAAATTTTCATTCATCTATAATATTAGTGAGATCAATGGTGTGTATAATATTGATTGATATTACATTAATTAATGTACCTAACATTAACTCATCACCATTTATTCTAATACCTTAATCCTTATTAGAAACGTAACAAGAAATCCAGCAGCTTGACATACATAGAGTCAACACGTTTGGTACGTACCCAAAGAAATTCCACTATGCACTCGTATGACCTTCTTTTTGCTTGTCTTATGTGTATAATATTCTTATTATTATTATTCTTCTTTTACTGTAATATATACATATATTATTAGCTATATGTATTCACGAGTATCAGTAAAATGTAGAGCTATAATGAAAAAGCTCGTCGACTGCGGATGAAACCGCGGGAAAGTTAGGTAACTCAAAGGTTGGTTAAAACCCTTTCGTATGTTATATAGGTAGGGCTTTTTGACATGCCGGAGATCCTACACATTCTTGCTCGATGTAAATAGAACTGAAGCATGTTTGGAAAACCTAAGTATAAGAAATAATAATAATAAAATAAATAAATATCGTTGGACATTACACACAGCGACATCTGACCCCAAACTAAGCAGAGCTTGTGTGATGGAAGTCAGATAACTGATAAAATACATATATACTTTTTTTTTTGTAAATGCATACTTATAATACATACAGTACACCCAGACACAGAACAAACATTTGTTGATACATAAAATGTTTGCCCTGAGCGGGATCGAACCCACGCCCATCAGCTCGTAAGGCAGATATGCTACCAATGAGCCAACAGGGCTGTCGTAAATAAATATTGCTTAATTAGGTTAGACAACAAGGAATAGAAGTAAAAAGCTGCTAAATGATGAAAGCAGCTCAAGATCATTAATCATCATCATCATTTCAGCCGCAGGACGTCCACTGCTGGGCATAGGCCTCCCCCATTGACTTCCACAAAGACCGGTTGGAAGCGGCTCGCAACCAACGCGTTCCTGCGGTCTTTATTAGGTTGTCTGTCCACCTTGTGGACGTCCTACGCTGCGCTTGCCGGTTCGTGGCCTCCACTCCAGAACTTTGCAGCCCCATCGGTCATCAGTTCTGCGTGCTATGTGCCCTGCCCACTGCCACTTCAACTTGCGGATCCAAGATCATTGTTGGGGTTTCCATCCACGCCTTTCGGCAAATGAATCGACCGCCACTAACCACTGAGCTATCATTGCTATAGAATCGAGCAGGCAACCGTCATATCCAAAGTTTCTGCAGACACAATAAATAGCTTTCCTCGTCATTAGAATGGCACGGGGCTCATCAAAATCAGTTTTTCTCAATTTTCGTACATTAATCTCTTTATGTGCACCTGTTGCGAATATTCGCGCCATTTTTATGGCGTCCCATTACTTCATGACGGAATCGTCTGCTTGCTGCACGCAACCCTTAAGCTCTTGATTTATGTTCAACAAAACTTACAGTATCATAATCGTATTAGTATGATAATGGTAGTAGTTGAACAATTAAATTTAATGTACAATTATGACAGCCCTGTTGGCTTATTGGTAGTATATCTACTTTAAAAGCTGTAGCGTGTGGGTTCGTAACCACCTAGGTCAAATAATTTGTGGTATAAACAAGTGTTTGTTCTGTCTATAATATTCTATCAGTTATTTGACTTCCATAGTACAAGCTTTGCTTAGGAGTCAGATGGCGCTGTATGTAATATCTTCCAATATTTATTGATTCGTCTGATAGAAATATGTATAGACGAAAACTATGCAAAAAAAAGGTAACATAGTTATCAACAGGATCGCGAAAGATAGAAAAACCCCATGGGCGCCAAAATTATAATTGAATTAGAAGCCACACTATAATAGAAGTAAATTGAAGACAGTACGCTCGTGAACAATAAAGAGTTTAGTTATCTATCTGAGAGAAAAAGCTTCAGAGATATATCCATTACATTAAACACGCCAACACAACACGGCTTGTTTCGGATGCATCGCCATGGTTTCCGATCCTTCGGTTTCGGTTCGCTAAACGGCTTATTGACAGGCAATTACAGAGCCATGCTTACACGGCCTAGTGTTTGGCATCCAAGATATTGATGGTACTGTAGAGTTCGAGGGATTTTTTGATTTAAAAGTCTCATTTTGCTTTGCTTATAATTTAAGCTGTGGGCTTTTGCGATATTTTTTCAGGTGAGATTTTTACAATAAAAAGGAATGAGACAAACAATTTTCGGATCAGCCTTGTTAATATAAATTGTCTTACTGCTGGGCGCGGGTCTCTTCTCATTGTGCGAAGAGTGACGTCATAGTCTACTATGCTGACCAAGTGCGGGTTGGCAATCTTCATACATCCTCGATAACATTAACAACTTTCAGACAAATATGTGTATTGCTTCTAGCGCAATTGTTTTTTACTCCTTGGCACTGAAATAATAACGTATATGAAAGGAGTAAGATAGTAATTGAAGTACATTTCCTCTAACATATTTTATCTCGTTTCGCTACATGCTCCAGAAGTCTTTTAAAAGAAATAGGTCGGAGAATATTTCGTTTTATCTTCAATTTTGAAATGTCATATGAGACCTATTTTATAGAATTGTCGCATGTCTTGTTCAATATATAAATAGGTACTAAATTAGTTTGTAAAAGTTTTTAGTGGGAACGCAGAAAAATTATGTCGTGAAATTGTACTATTTTCCCATGCTTGTGTTTTTTCGAGTAAGTATTTGATATTCAAGTATAAAAAATAAGGTGTTTGTTTATTCATAAAATGCTGAATTACGTGCGTGAGTGTGGAAAATTATACGTGTAACGTGGTAAACATGACTGTTTATGTTGCTTCTACAACACCATCGAAGCTTGTAGTAAAGTCACCACTACTTTACTAGGGCATGACTGGACTCGATCTTGACTTACTTTGTGTGACTTTGACTGTGATTCAAACTTATTTAACTTGATTTCACAAAAAATACTTGAAAATATCGAAATGCTTGACGCTGGTAAATGCACAATATTATTCATTATTATTTTAAATTAATTTATTATTATTTTATGAATTGCATTATTGAATTTATTGATTTTGATTGTTTTGACTTATGAATTTAATTTTAAATTTAATTTGGATATGTGGCCTCGACTTGCTTGGCACGCGCGCGCCCGTTGTACCCAGGTTTGTCTTCATAATGAAGACTACTGAATGTGGCCGAAACTATAGTTAAACTATAACTATAATTATAGTTATAGTTAATTATAATTAAACTCCGCATAAGTAAAACAAAATTGTGTCATAACCACGTCAGTTTCCATAGTAATTCCATTATTGTTGCAACTAGACACTTTACTTTTATACGTAACGAATGTTTAAGCTTGCTGCATGATCATTACTGTACCTGTTCAGTTATTAAGTAGCTTTTTGTTTTTCATGTAGAATAAACAAAAATTTGATGTTTTCATCATTAAAGATGTAAGTAGGTATACTGCAAACGCATTTAGAATTTCGTCATTAATTCGCAAGTACCATTGACAGTCGTTCGAGATGGATCAGTAGGTGATAAATGAACGCCCAATTCCTTTGATTATGCCTAATGGAGAATTTGCGAAGTTTGATTCACAAAAGTCGATTTCCTGAAATGGAATGGTAATTTCATAGAATTTTATGATAGGTGGGTTTAGCTCGGTTGAAACGAAGATTATAAGTATCGAGGAGGAAATATTCATACTAGAGAATTGGTTTAAATGAAGTTCCATCTATAGCAGCCAAATTTGGAACAATACATTTACTTACCGCATAATCTTGGATGCCTGGAAGAGATCGCTTTTAGCTAAAAGGCCGCCAGTTGTGGTGCTAGCTCATAAGATTCTTTTGTTTCCTATACTTTTTCTATGTTTGTTTTGCTTAATATAGAGTTACTATCTGTGTAATATTATTGAAATTCTATTACAACTTCATTAAATTATATCTTAGAGTATACCATACCACGCCCTTGTTTGTTAATATGTAAATACTACACTAAACGTTTCAAGAAAATGTTTCAATGTCTTTTAACTTTTATAAAGAAGATAAAACACTTCTGTTGTATTCTGATTAACGCATGAAGCATGTATGTTTATTAAAATGCATAATATATTTCAATTTACTCATGCACATAATCATAACTTATCCAACACTTTTAATTCTAGCCGAACATGTTTAAAAAAAGCTTTAGTAGACACTCTATAGTATATTTATAGATTTTGTCTCATCTTGTTTATATTTACTAAGGATCATAAATAAATTTATCCAAAATATAACAGTTATTTTTAGCATATCAATTCAAATTCTTCCAAGAATATGCTTAGGATCTTGTTTTCGTAGGCGTCTGTCTGTCGTACTTACGTCTTGTGGGCGTTATTGTATCATTTTATGTTATGGTTGTCTAAAATAGCTGTCTTACGCAATAGTAAAACTTGCTTGTTTAATAACATCAAGTTTCTGCTAAACAAAATGAAACAAGCAGATAGCATAATGAGATAAGCCTCCGAATCAGAACTGTTTCTCATAAACTGTCCCACTGGTGGGCGCGGACCTCTTCTCTTTGTGAGAAGTCCAAATCCGCCACGCTGGCCAAGTGCGGAATGGCAGACTCCAAGAACTTTTTTTTTATTAATTCTCTGACATGTTGCATTCCTCACGATGCTTTCCTTCGCCGTTTGAAGTCAGCGGCAAGACGTACATAACTAAGAAAAGACAGAGATAAGCCTAATTGATCTACATCCACGTTGTCTGCTACAAATACCAGCCTTTTGAACTAAATCGCAAAAGTTTAGATTTAAACATTTCTGACGCTAAAATATAAAAGAAAAGGTTGCTCTCACTATAAATAACTACTGTCATGTAATCACGTGATAGTTTAATCAACAATAAATATCACAATAACTATTACAAGCAAAAATTCAAAATGTAAACTCAACAATAAAAAATCACGATACACTCAGTAATATAATACCAGATTAAGGCTCGATTAGTGTTCACATTCATACATCGACTAAAAAAGAGTTGACAACTTTCAAAACACTGAATAGATTTTTTTGAATCTTATCTAAGAAAACTCTGGATCTAATAAAAAAGCAAACACGTCAAACTTACCCCTCCGTCACAGGTTTAAAACAATCGCTACTGGGGCCATTCTTTTTTTTTTTTTTTTAATTTAATGGTTGACAGGCTAGGTGTTTGACCACAGCTCACCTGATGTCAAGTGAAGGTGTGGTCGGAGATGGTAAAGCACACCTAGCCTGGAACGCAACTGGCTCTCAAGTGAGGCTGCCAGAACACACCGTTAGATGCTTGGCGGCAGATTTTCAACTTGAGGGTGGTAGCTAGCCAGCCGAGTACTAAAGTACCCTACCACCATGCTTTGGTTTCCTCACGACGTTTTCCTTCACCGGCAGCTCAAGCTCATTGTTGGGGGTTGAACCCACGCCCTTCGGCATGCGAACCTACCGCGCTAACCACTGAGCTATCATCGCTACAAATCGCTACTACATTAGTATGTAGTCGAAAAATTCGACACTTATCCTTTTGACTGGCCTACTTTGTATTACTAAAAAAGAAATAAAACTAGGATCTGCCTCCTTATTCTGAACTTAACCGGAAAGGTTTCGATTCAAACACTCACAACGCATTCTATCTCTGTCATCCTGAATATAACAAAGGATTTGGTGTTTCACCGTCGCCTAATATTTATATGTATACTCGTATATATGGGTTGGGTGGTAACAAAAACAGTTGAAATAGGTTTAGAAATAATCCAAACGTTCTGTCTCACGTAAAATTTTGCTTAGCTATCGTTTCAAATACGTTAATAAAATAAGTGTTATGTTCAACAAACTTTAGAGTAATATTTTACGCTTTATTTTTGGATTCCATTAAGAATGTTTTTAAAAACTGTCCCATTGTAAGCGTCTTCTCATTGTAAGAAGAGTGAGGCTAGCAGTGGTCGAATTAGACTTTAGAGTAATATTTTACGCTTTATTTTTGGATTCCATTAAGTATGTTTTTAAAAACTGTCCCATTGTAAGCCTCTTCTCATTGTAAGAAGAGTGAGGCTAGCAGTGGTCGAATTAGACTTATTTACGAACCGGAACGTATTTCCCTCCAAACCTTTCGATAGGTATTTTAATTAAATTAGGAATACCTACTTAAATACAAATTGATATAAAGTGAGACTCTCGATTTATATTTAAACTTTTTCCCAAAATAGTTTCACAATTCCACTTTTCTGTCGAATGCAAGGAAAACTTTTACGAAACGGAACTGTGATTTCACGAAACGAAACGGCGTTCCGGTCGTTTTCGAGCACTAGCTATGAGTCTAACACGCCGCGCTTTGTGCAAGTTGGAAGACTTCATGCATCTTCGAGATTTTTTTCAGAACTTTTAGACATGTAGATTTCTTTACAATGATTTCTTTAACTATTTAAACTCAGAGGCAATACGCACATTTCTTATAAAAAACAAAGGCACGTTCGAACCCTGGACCTCCAAATTGGAGGCCATCCAGTTTCCCAACTACGCTACCGACTTCAGCGCAAATATTAGCTAGTCATAATCAAAAGTAAATAAATGAATAATCGAGGCAAAATCTCCCCAGGTGCATCCGAGGGGTGCAAAGGAGCAAAATTATTTATTACATCACCTGGGGACACGTGCTGAGAATTGTAGTAAGTGAGAATGGAGAGAGGAGATTTTACCTTCTGTGCCAGATTTACCTCCAGATTCCCTTAGGATCTTCCTAAGGGAAAACATACTCGTACATCACGGGAAAAGTGAAAAAACAAGTAATGAAATAAGATCGAGGTAAAAAGGAATGTAATTTCGATAGTTTTATCCGCAACTCAAAGAAGTACTGACTAAATACTAATCATAAAGTTAAATTTCAGAGGATTAGTATTTATGAGATACAATTTTATAAGTTTGAAGTGTGTTGAAGTTGAAAAAGAAAAGAAAAAACCAGCAGTTCCATTAAAAAAATAACGTTTCCTCCTTGACCAAATGATAGATAGATAGATAGATAAACTCTTTATTATTCACACCAAAGACAAATATGAAATACGATAGAAAAGTATAAACTATATATTGTAACAATCGGTGGCCTTATCGCTAAAAGCAATCTTTTCCCAACAAATGAATGAAGCAGCTGTTTTTTTTCATGATTTCTTATAAAATGTTTTACAATCCAAGACTCCCATTCGCTTTAGTACACCCTAAATTTCATAATCACTAAAAAATTTAAATCAGATAGGGATATATTAGTTTTTATCTGGTTTGCTGACGATAAAAAATCCTCTAAAATTAAATGGCAAGCGCTTATGAACATAATTATCATTAAAACTTTAGTACAGTTAATTATTTTCCATCGGGTAATCAAGTTATTAACTGCATTGAGTGTAACTCTGGGGCAGTGTAAATGGATAGTTATGATTTGTTTCGCGGTGTAAATATTTGCGGAGCTGGCGACGCGGCGGGCGGATAGCGCGGCGTCATGTCAAAGGCGCCGGCTCCGGTATTGATCTAGTGAGGCGGGTGGGGGACACAGCGCTTCTCTGTACTGCAGTATGAAAGGTTGTGATGAATTGTCTGTGTTAGATTTGGTGTTCTAATAGAATTTATTTATTTATAATTAAAGCGTTGCTTTGCGGAAATTCAACTCATGGTAATCTGGAATTAGATATCCAGTGTATTTCCGCTTTTTTTGTTTATCTAAAAGTAATGAGATGAACACTCTCCTGATGGAAAGACATTATTCATGTCCGTGACCATTGCAGTGACACACATAACTTTGAATAGCAAAAAAAAGTTCAAGGCATCGCTCCTTCGGCGCTCATTACTTTGAGACTTCGATACTTAGTCTCAACAGCCCTGTAATTTTGCTAGGTGCAGTATCCTTTAAACCAGAACACAGTTTTGTTTGCAAACTACTGCTTGGTAGCAGAACCTAGACGACCTCCTGTTAAAATCTACCACTTATAATTATTGACATTACCATTTTTTAATAAGTATTTTTTTTAGTTACCTTACTTAAATTTCTACACCAGGACCTCTAATGTTTTGGTTTAACGTAAACATTTTTTTTTTTGTTGAATAAATTATATAACTTGACCAAATTAAAAACAAATGACTATAACGGTATGCCTGAATGTTGGTAAAAAGTACGTTTATAATCACTAACCTCGTTTTTCGAAGTATCGTCTGGTTCATAAGATGTGAGGAAGCTTGGATACTGGATACGTTTCGTGTACGGTCGCGGGGCGCGGGCGGGCGACTCCAACATCGTACTACGACCGCTGGCTTACGTAAGGCGCAGCGCGTCTGAAACCCCGTCTGCCGGCCCGACAACCTCTGATTAATAAAACAACCGTTACTGAATGCAGCTGAGGTATCGTCGCTGTACATCTTTAATTTAATTTGATAGCCTCTGGTTTAATTCAAGTAGTATATTAAAATAGGCCAGATAACAGCCAGTTCTGTAACAATGGTATTAAGTACAGGCAGGCCTTCATTGCGAATTCTAGACAATTAACACGAACGAATATCATTTCTTTGCGGATATCTGAGGCTCTAACATATCATTTGCGAGATTTGCGTTATATGTAAATGATAGAAACTTCTCTTCCAGAAACCTTCACACAAGAATTGAACGGCACGGCATTAACACACTTTATTTCAGACTAACGGACGCCTCATCCGGGGATAGTGTAGCTTACCAACGGTTAAAGAATTTTTGAAATCGGTCCAGTAGTTTCGGAGCCTATTCAATACAAATAAACAAACAATGAAATATTTCCTCTTTATAATAGTATAGATATATATTATTATCTTAAATCTTTATTTTAATATAGAACATAAACAAACCTAAAATTGTCACACCTGAAGGAAACACAAATGAAGCTCAGGTGAGATATAAATCCGTTTAGCCCACGAGCGAAGGAAACCCTACCGCGGCAATGCGATACTGAAAGCGGCTAAACCGATTACAGTAACAAGATACATTGAACGGTGTTAAACAAATCACTCTCTTTACTTTAAATCATTGAAATTAGAAATACTTATTCCTTTTTCCAAAACTAGTATTTTTAGAAGTGTTTATGTACAAAATAGTGGTGTTTTATTCATAAAGTACCGAATTACAAGCACGAGTGTAGCGAAGTGATATAACTTGCTGCCAAAACTCCGTCGAAGCTTTTAGTAAAATTTGCTACTTTACTAAAGCATGACGGGATTTGACTATCACGGACTGGACTTGACCAAGAGTGGATTTTGACTAGGTACTTTTGAAACTAAATTATGAAACTTAAAAATGTCAAAACACTTGACACTGGCAAATGCACAAAATGTGACGCCAAAATCAAAGAAGAAGAAGACTGCATCTGCACACAAGCCTAATACTTAGTAAAAAGTATATTTTCATCTATGAAATACCTTATTTTACTTGCAATGAAGCGAGCCTAACTACGTCAAGCTAGAAATAATTCGAAGCCTGAAGACAATAGCATCATAGCCGTAACAGATTTATAAAGCCATTTTCTCAGAGCATTCCATTTTCCCGGCATCCGCTCCTAAAGGCATGTAGCGGAGCTCGAGACGGCGCGCTTGTCGGCACCTGACGTCCGAACGAACATTTTAAATAATTTTAAATTCCGAACTGGTGGCGGTGACGGCCGAACTTGAGCGAACAATGCCCGCGAAACATTCTCTGATTGCTAATGAGCACATTGTGGAACAACTTCCACTGAGGACGGAACAAGGAAACCCTGCGAGGGAAGTTTCGCCAAAAATTCGTCCGAGCGTTTCGTCCCGTTTATATTTCCCTTATTATTCGTTTTGTGAATGTATTTTACTGTATTTTATTTGTACAAAGCTCTATACCGACACCACTTTCCATGTTATTTAAGTTTACAATCTCCTAAACGCTTAGATGAAACTTGAAAAATTGCTTCCTAGTTTTTTCCGAGATCATCAATAATAAATTAGCTATCGCAAAGCGTTTTTGCTACAAAACCTACAACACAATCAATCGTTCAATTTCTATACAATATCTGCCCATGAACTCACTAAGCCTAATTTGTTTATTTTCCTCGTTATTGGCAAATCCCCTTATCTATTTGTTCTTGAATCCACTGCCTGGAAAATAATGCTTTTATCGATAAGGTTGCCAGTCGATACTTGTTTTTTTTTTAATTATTACTTAGGTATACAATCTTTAGTGTGCGCAACAAAGAGTTTACATATTTATCTATCTATGCTACGCTATCCGCCTTAGAGTTCCTACGAGTTTTCTAGAGGTGCAGTATCGATCCACCTCATCACAATGTTGTTTCGACGAACAAGGATTATCCCGTATCGATAGCCTTCTCTTATTCAAGTAAATCTAAGAGCTGACAAAGAGAAAGGGAATCGGCCTTATTTGCGCTTTCTTTTTATCCTCTCGGATTTTAATTGCTTCTTAAGGTAGGTAAATTAAAGGAAAGAAGACTGGCTGTGCCAGTTTTTTAATATATTCGATATACTTTAGGCACAGATTTAAAATTAGCTGTAGGTTTAGATACAACGTTGTCTAGGAAATGGGTAAAGACTTCTTGGTCTTACAATGTCGCTTGCTATACGGGAGCGCACACAAATACAGACCTTACTACCCTGTTGGCTCATTGGTAGTATATCTACTTAAAAGCTGTAGGGCGTAGGTTCGATTCCCATCCAGGACAAACATTTTATGATACAAAAGAAAATTGTTATGTCTTTTGTATGTATTTACAAAAAAAAAGTATTGAAGTATTCTATCAGTTATCTGACGTATTTAAATGCGTCTAGTCAGCGTTTTCCATGCAACATTATAGTTTCTACCCCTCCCCCTGTGTTCTAGTTTATATGTATAAAAACTATCAATTACAATATTTACGTAGGTACTACGTAAATAATAGAAAAATATTTGGAAACTGGGACAGCATCCCTGACGGCAGTAAATGGAGGTTGTTTCATATTATTTGACTATTGTTTACGTACTACGTAATTCTCGCAAATTAATACGCTACAAATAAAACAACGTGCCGATCCAAATAAACAATGTCCACTGCTGCTTTGATTATAAAAGCGAAAATCCTGAAAACACTGGGAACCGGAAGTAGAATGGACGGGAATATATTTTCAATCGTGAATTCGTGACCCGACGCAGTTATCGTGCCCGCCATTAATTACAACGGCTCATCCAGACAATGGCGGTTTTACGATTGTATTTTTGTCACATTCACTTTGGGACGAACTGATTTGCAAAACAACAACTTTGTCGTACGAGGAATTTTAAGTATCTATGTAATTTAGAATAAACGAATTCTTTTTAAACCAATACAGACGAAAGCAATGCTCTCCAGATGGTCAAAGGTAACGCCTGTCCATGACCACTTCAAACATATGTACTTTTTTTTTATGTAAAAAGTAATGAGACGAACGAGACGATCTTCTGATGGCAAGAGATAATGTCTGTCCATGACCAGCGATACCAGCGTCCAGGCCCTGCTTTGGCGCTCATTACTTTTAGACTTTCGATGATTAGTGTCAACAGCCCAGTAATTTCGCTAGCTGCAGTACCCTTCAAACCGGAACACAGTAATGTTTACACACTACTACTTAGCGGCAGAATAACTGGTACTGCGGTGGTACCTACCTAGACGACCTCCTGCCAAGGCGATCTACCACCAAGTGACAAGTACGAGAGATTTACTAGAGAGCCAGTTCCACTCCAGGCTAGGTGTGTTTGCCATATTCGATATAAAAAAAATATTCCACTGTATGTAATCTTTGGTGTGGACGATGAAAATATTTTTTTACTTAAATTCATCAATTTAACCCATACGCTTGTTTCTAGTATCGAGAATACTAAGCCAATCCTTAGTTGTGCAATTTGCAAGAAGAATATAACTACAGAAAAGATCATAAAAGATTATGATGTTCTGTTGCAACCAGGGTATATTAAAAGAGCTTACTGGCGGGATTCCATTACACATTCATTTGAAGGGAAAAACGATTTACTTTTTCATTTTTAAATTAATATTTGTGTCATACCGACAAATATAAATCGTTATGTAACCCAGAGAACATTTATATCACGAAATAAGGGGCGCCAGCAGACTGGAAAAAATCCTTAACCTGCCGCCCCAATCACATCTGCTTCCTGAGGAATTATGATAAATGCTTCAAATGAAATTTGGGGTGTAATGCCGTTTTGTTATTGTCACGTTGACGTATAATACGGCATCTTTGTAACACGACTTTTTGTTTTGAAAGGTGGATTCAAAGTTATTAAAAAACAATAGATGTTGGGTTCAGCACAAAATTTGCATAAAGGCTTTTAGAGTTTATACAAAATGTATGTAGCTACTATTCTACACTTGCTACTATACTACGCTTCCCGGTTTTAAACGCATATTTTTTAGATAAAAGTAGCTTTTGTATTTGTCAAAGGTACTGCATAAGTGCATATAGGTACTTATGATCAACATTTTATTCAAATTCAACTTACGATCGTTTACAAAGATAATTGCAACATAACTACTAGAAGATTACTGATACTGAATGACTACTACGTAATTATTCATTTTTATTGACATTTAAATAAATTGACATAACATTATTATATTGGCAAGTTTTGTAAAATGTTTAATGAAATATTATTGTTAATATCGATGAAAATACCTTTTGATTTTAACTTATTTCACTTGATTTTACATAATTTATTTGAAAATATCACAATCCAAGGATTGTGACACTGACAAAATGAAAAAAATGCGTTGTCGAAAACAAAGAAAAAAATTTTTCATAATGTACCTACGTAATAGTTTCCAACATTTACAAAATTTTACATATAATTATCATAGACTCATTAGGTAACGCTGGGACTACATATTTATTCATTTTGATAAATGTTTATTTTTTTTTTATTCTTTTTTTTTTTGGTTTTTGTGGCAACCATGGCAGTTCCATCGTATATTTTAGCAGTTTTTTATAAACAATTAAATACAATAGCTTATACAATACACATACATATAGTCATACACACTCTCTCATATAAACGTCTTTTTTTTTCAAAAATGGTTCGCGTTTAGTCACACCCTGCCTGATGTGCGATCTAAGATGGAGCACCTTACATAGAAGAAACCTATTGACTCTACATTTGAAGACACCCATGTTTTTTTTTGGGATTTTATGGTTTGGCTACAAAGGCCTTTGAACCATGTCATTATTTGCGAAGAACGAATTCATGTCTTACATCTATAGTTACAGTCAAAGTCTAGTATTGGTCAAGTCCAGTCCGTGTCAGTCAAGTCCAGTCATGCTTTAGTAAAGTAGTGACGACTTTACTTTAAGCTTCGATGGAGTTTTGGAAGCAACACGAAAAGTCATGTTTCACCACATTATATCATTTTCCCACACTCGTGCTTGTAATTCGGCACTTTATGAATAAAACAGTTTTGGAAAAAAATACAGGAGGAGCGACACGATTGGCTCCCGCCAAAACTCGAAGACACCCATGTTCTAAAAGGGAACACAGACCTTAGAGTTAGTACTTAATTAAAACCTTCTTTTACAGCAACACGTTTCATATTGTTACAGAGTAAAAAACTGGGCGTTGAAATTCGGCGTTGACCTGTGGGAGTTTGGGCGGCATTTCACCAAAATGAATCAGATACAAAATGTGAGTATATTATCTTCACATATTTTATTCATCAAAAAGGGCTTCGCTACAGCCGGTGTTTGATATATCTACTCTACAATATTTATTTTTATCAAAGGATCCAAATTTAGACAGTATTCCTGTTTTATAAGCTTGCGTGTGACCTTCATCTCACCTGATGTTAAGTAGGGTGCAGTCTAAGATGGAACACGCTTACCTAGTAGAAAACAGTTTTCGCTAGATTTTTATATTATTGTATTTTTTCAAATTTTAATATTCAATCTTGCAATAATAGGTAAGAAATAGTTTTCTTTCTTTTCTTCTTAGTAGGTAATGTTGCATATTGTAAATAAATAAAAAATGTACTTTATTACATATTAAACTATGTTTTGTAATTTCAGCTGATACTATATCATTTAACGTTAATTGGTTTTGCCGTCTATAGATAATATTATTAAAAAAACTGTTTATTTTATATCAAATATGCATTTCCTTGGACAGAAACTCTCTTACTAGAAATTACAACGAAATATATGTACTTATAAGAGAACTTCAAAACAAAGGAATTTTGAATATACATAAATATTTAAACATCCTAGGACATTTCACACAGCGCCATCTATCTCCAAACTAAGCAAAACTTGTACCAGAACCAAGTGACTACTATAATAAGATTAATACACTATTTTTATCGGAAAATATATACTTATACATACTTATAATACATACAGAACACACAGACACAAAACAAACATTACTGCTAGTAACACAAACATTTGTCCTGAGTTGGAATCGAACCCACGCCCTACACTACCAAATGCGCTAATAGAGGAGTCGAAAATGTGTTCCAAACATTTCTTTGTTCGGCCAACCAACCTGTACGATCGTTCTACAGATGACTTTGTCACTTATGACTTTGTTTTTACAACCAAAACAATTTAGTTTTGTCTGTAACATGTTAAGAAATTCTCAATTTATTTACAAAATGAAGGTTGCCTGGAAAAGATCGCTTTTAGCGATAAGGTCGTACTGTTACACTAGTTTGAAGTTTATATTTTTCTATTGTATTACATATCGTGAACAATAAAGAGTGTATCTATCTAAATCAATAAATGTTTTGTGCGAAGGTTTGAACAAGTCATACACTGCTCTGTAGTTGAGCTGAACAAAGTGAGCGTTTGGATCACGTCAAGTACGCAGTACAGGTATCATTAATGCTCATTTATATTTACTACCGGCTTAATCGTGCACAAAACTCTATAAATTATAATTAGATAAATCTCAATCTCTCTTAAACAGAATATACGCTAAAAGCAACGTTTTCTGTGCTATTTCAAGCGTGTGTAAAAAGAAACGTGCGAGTTTTGCGGAAGTTGGCGCGAAAGCGAACTAACTAGCCTCATCGGACGGACGCGTGCGTACAAAAACGCTAAGTTCACACACCCGCCTGCCCTCGGCCTGATCCTCCCCACCTTCCCCTTTCTCCCCAGACATAAAGCAGACAGTACACTGCCTACAGTTAATTTATGTATCTAAGAATTTAAATGTTGTTTTCTAGCTTACAGCACGCATCTCAATAGCTACTGGCAATGTGTTTCTATAAAAAGCGTATTAAAAACTATTTGGTACGAGTGTGAAGAAAATTTTGTTTCGTAAGTTTTGGTTTTGAACTTCATGTCTATTTGTTCAGTATTTATGAAGTAACTGGCGACACCGAGACAGTAGCTTCACAAGTTTTTATAAATAATTATTGTAACAATCATAAATCAAACAACATTCAATGAAAACCTCAAATGTAAATGATATTAATTAACGTACAGAAAAGTTTTGCTTCCGATACTTCTTATCTCTTTCATTCCTTGCCCTCGACAATGAATTAAATTACTGGCTATATTTTATACGAAACTAGCTTGGATCGTTCCTTCATCCCGTGACCTAGATACGTGTTGGAACAATCTCTCGCCACAAATTATTTATTATAGAATTGACGGTATACACCAGGACATTAAAAAAATTAAATAGACACAAACAATACCTCGTAGTAACGTGCTACGAGCAATAGTAGCAGACTCTACGAGCTAGACTACGGGCATGCACGGTATTTTTTCTTTTTTCAAGTTACGATGTTGCTTTACTAAAGTAATACAATGGTTTTAAATGAAATAGTAAATATTTTAGTACCTACGTTTATACGTTTTCAAGATACTTACGACACCCAGACACATTACCGTGATAATTTAATTTTATGTACGAATATACTACCTTTAGGGATTTATATTTTGCAGTCAATGCTTAATAGAAATACTGGGCAGGTACACAGTTGATAACGTCTGTATTATAAGTATGTATTTACAAAAAAAAAGTATTCTATCATGTTATCTGTCTTCCATAGTGCAAGCTTTGCTTAGCTTCGCGTCAGATGGCGCTGTGTGTAATGTCCTATGATATATAAAAATAAAAAATAATGCTAATTTTAACTTTACTTAATTTGCTTGTTAATAAAAAAAAATATTTGGCGTTTCTTTTAAGCTACGTATACTATTTCACGTAAATACATAGCGAGTCTCATGATGGTAAGAAATAGCGCCCTTTATTTACCTAGTACCATTTGTACCATAGACAAATCCTACAAGGTTTGAGCTGTTTAGTCGTGAATTCATAATAAATGGAACAAAAATACGAGAGATAGAACTACCTTTGCTTTTGTAGTATTAGTTAGGATGGTCTCTGTATTAGACAATGTATTGGAAGCAGGTAGGTAGAACAAGAGATTGATATCAAGTATAACGGCTAGATTATTCCGCCGCAGTACTAGAATCAAAATTCTGCGGGCATCGCGGCCTCTAATATAATGTTTCGCAAGGAAACTTTCCCATCTGAACTTATTCAATATTACCACGCGCGGCTTGTCTACTCGTATACGACCACAACTAGGTTAACTTGCAGATAGATCACTCGATTTCTTGTTCATTATATGTCTATTCAAAAGATCAGCTGGCATTATCATCTCATCAGGTAGATGGTACTACATAATGCCAAAAAATTTCAATCGCATCAAAATTTCCAATCGATACGACGTTCAGAAACAGGTCTGATGTTTATTTATTAACAATAATTACATGTCAATAACGACTAAAAATGTCTTCCAATCAATACTAGAACCTATTATTTATAAAATAAAAATAATCATAGAGTACTCTACCACTATAGCATGGTGGTAGGGTATTCTCTAGTACTCGGCTGGCTAGCTACCACCGCCAAGCGCCTAACAATGTATTCCGACAGCCTCAGTTAAGAGTGAGTTCCATTCCAGGCTAGGTGTGTTTACCATCTTCGAGCACACCGTCACTTAACATCAGGTGACCTGTGGTCAAACACCTAGTCTGTTAAAAAAACTCAAATCTAATAGTCCACAAGAGGAAAAAAATGTGGCTAGAATTCTGGCAGCATTGCCACGCTGGATACCCAAGCTAAGTTTTTGACAGAAATAAATAGGCGTCAGGTGACCAGATTTCTGGTAACCTGGCGCCTCCTCTACACGTTTAACCATGTAGCTCGTAGGCAATCGGAATGTAGGAGCAACTAACCGCTATACGATAAATATTTTAAACAACTTCTAAGTAGATACTGCTTACTTAAAAGTAGTTTAAAATACGTACGTAGGTCAAAGTTGACTTCCAAAATTTGTTTTAATAAGTAATAGAGTTTAGGCGTGACGCGACGCGTTGTGATCGATGTCGAAGAGATCTATAAGAAATACCGACAAATTGAGTCATTAGTAAAGTAGAAAAGCAACTATCTGTACATTTTCTGCGGACACCGTTTAATCTGCATTCGATCCAATATCATACCAATGATTATAGCCTTAGGCACAAGTAAAATTAATAATAAATATAAGTGTGTTGATGTAACAGTAACTAAAAACTATGCAAGACATGAATCTCGAATGAATCATGAATGTGCTATAAAAGCGACTATATATTACATAGAATAAAATAGATCAAATGTTTAAACATACATCCAGAGTTCAATACAAACTCTATAATCAAAGCGGGTATATCTAAACCGCAAAATTCAATCTGGTCTCAGCACACACAATATCCAGGTTGCAAAATTAAAGTTGGCTAGGGATACCGACCCATCTATATAGGTATTCACATATTACCTAACTCAGCTCACCTTGCTTCGTACGCCTCGCCCCGAGGAGATATTGTATCTAATCTTATTTAAATTGCGTCATTACTAAATAGACGGCTACCGAGATTTTTAGTAGCAATATTAGCTGAGAAATTGCTGAAAAGGGATGTTATTTATCCGTGGAACCTGACGTGGTTTTTGTTTTACTCATGTTGTAATTACTCTTTTTTTTGACAGGCTATGTGTTTGACCACAGCTCACCTGATGTTAAGTGACGGTGTGGTCGAAGATGGTAAACACACCTAGCCTGGAATGGAACTGGCTCTCAAGTGAGGCTGCCGCAACACACCGTTAGGTGCTTGGCGACAGATTTCCAACTTGAGGGTGGTAGCTAGCCAGCCGAGTACTAGAAAGTACCCTACCACCATGCTATGGTTTCCTCACGATATTTTCCTAGTCAAGTTTAATTTTATCGACTAACGAGAAGTCAGGGTCACTATAATAGTCATAGTGTAATATAGCATAAGTAAAACAAAAATTAAAACTAAACTAAACTTTTATCTGTCACGCTGTATGTATCATAAGTATGTATTTACAACAACAAAAAAAGTGTTTACGTATTCTATCACTTATCTGACTTCCATCACACAAGCTCTGCTTAGTTTGGGGCCAGATGGCGCTGTGTGTATAGTTCTACGATATTTATTTATTTGTTTGTATTGTCAAAAAAGTAAATATTCCAAAAGCGCTAAAAAGACGAGAAGTCTTTTGTAGACGTTTTTTTTTTCATCTTTTTGGGTCCCGTAGTAAAAGTTTCGCTTTATTTCTTCCGCATAACTCGGTACAAATCACATAGTTATAGAGTTGAAAAGAACAGCTCACTGTCTTGCCAGGTCGCTACCATAGTTTCCACTTCACTCACCTTGTTCTAGTTGCCGCAAGCAGGCGGTCAGCTTTCATGCTAAGGGAGAAAATGATGAAATTAGGTTAAACTCGCTCGAGCGCCGCGAGCGGTTTCTGCTCTCAATAGTTTATAGTGACGGCTACACTTCCGTGACGGGATACTATTTAGCGAAGGTTAGAATCGAAAAGTCTCTTAGACTGTAATATCATTATATAAAAAAAAAAACACTGAAATGTCGAACAAATTTGTAGTTCTATATAAAAAAGGTGTATTATTTATTTATGTATTTTAATTAGTATCATATACTAAATAATATATATTAATTTTATTTATGTATACATATATACTCACGCACACACACTTAGCTTTAGATTTAAAAATGTCATTCCTAATTATTCCACTGCTTTTGTAAGTTTCTATTTGTTAAGTTTTATTCCCACGATTTTTATAAATAAATGTTCAATTTTAATGATTGAGAGTTTTTATTTTATACCTACTGGTTCTTTGTGTTTGATTATTTTTGATGGACACCTACAAAACCATCTTTAGGTACTATCGTGAGGATGACTAGTAAATAATGTTTTAGCATTGTGTCCTCAAATTGTACTCATTATTTTGTTGTAACTGTGTAATAGAGAATTAAACAAACAAACAAAATGTTATAGGCTATCTCAACAAATCAAATGGTAGAGCTGCTTTTATCCACAGTTTTAAGTACAAATTTTATTATATTATACAAGCTATCATATCAAACAAAAGCATAGACAGTAAATACTAGTTCTTCCTAGTAGCTCGAGTTGGCTCTGTACCTACATTCCAATATCATTTGTAAAAACAGTTAAATATCTATATTTTTCCATATCTGGTTATTTTGAGTTCTTGTGTACACAGCAAAGAATTGATATCACGCTTTTTTACCTGTTATTGATTTGTAAGAACAAGCTTTGCTTAGTTTTGGGCTAAGCCGTGGTTTATCAAAACAACAGAGCTCCAATACATTTTGAACGTGCCTATGATACAATAGGAAACAGATGCCTATTCATTTAGACTACAAAAGCGTCCTAATCAGTTAACAGGGCAATTGACCATCCTTAAAACCATACGTCGGCGGCGACATATCTTTGATCAATAAACAATAAACATAAAGGGCTGACTCCACTGGGAACAGCGCCCTATACGCCAAAAGGAACACATCCCATTTCTTTATAGTCGAAAATGACTGATTGCAAGATAATTTACAGAAAAAAAATTATGGGGCTAGACGACGCTGTGTGAAATGTCTGCCGGTGTTTATTCAATAGGGCAGTGTGACGCAATTTCATGTCAATATCAAAAGAAAAATGTGTAAAACTTGCGTTTTGAGCCACGTTACTACATTTATGAATACCTTTACATTACAAGCTTATTGAGAATGAAGTTGAACAGTTAGACGCTTGTTCCAAACATTTAATCTCGCGTACCCTCGGTAATATGAAATTCCCAGATTCTTTTCTTGCTTCGGAAACTTTATTATCATTTCTAATACATTTTTAATTAATAGCCCCCGGGACGTATTAAAAGTTTGCCATTCCGACAATCCTAGGGGGAAACTTTAATTGTTAAGATGACATTTTATTGAAATGAATTATGTAGACTAGGTTAATTAGTCGTGATTTGCGTAAAACATGTGATTAAAGCCTGGTTCAGACAGGCGCGGCTTGCGATAGCGGCTTAATACGCATCAGTAGCGCCTGTGGTAGCCCATGGACGCTACCGTAGGCCGCGCCTGCTGCGTCCTGTTTCATGAGTTTTTCTAGGGAACCGTATATTTTTCCGATATAGAAAGTAGCCTTTAAGGTAATCCAGGGTTTGGACCTTGCAATTTCTCTCAAATCCTTTGGACCGTGACAGTGTGAAGCAGTCACAAACAAAATACCTAACATATACATATGTATATGTTAGGTATTTTGTTTATACGTATACAATTTTTAAGAGCAACAACCAAGAATCACATTTAATTTTGTATTGTAAGTATAACATTTAGAATTGTATATAGATTATGTAGATAGTAACGTTGAGTTTTCGTTTAATGGACACCTTAAAACAAAACATATATCTAAATAAACATAGGGATATATACATTCTAATGTAGATAATAAAACTAGCTGCGCACCGTGGTGTTACCCGCTACATTTTTTTGGGACAAAAAATAGCTAGCGGTATGAAATATAGGTATCCTACGACCTATTCTCATACCTAGCAAATATACATTTAAAAAATCTGTCGAATCGTCTTTTTTTATTGAAAATGCTTGTATAATACATACTGAACACCTAGACACGGAACAAGCATTTAAACTCGTCACACAAATGTTTGTCCTGAATGCGAATCGAGCTCACACCCTTCAAGTCTTGAACCGGTAACACAACCGAATTAGCTAACGGGGCAGGGTATTAGAAAGTTTTAGATATATATTTGTATATTATATTGCAATTATGTAAGTAAAAGTGAAAAATATAGATAAAAATTATTTTTTAGTAAAATCAGTAAATTTTAACAGTTGTCAGTTTATTCGTATAAGTACTAATAATCATAATACTAGTTACAGTTTTATAAATAAAAACATAATTTGTTCGTTGAAGGTTGAGCGGCTAAATTATAATTTCACAAGTGTAGGTATTTCCGTCCGAGTTACCCACATAACATTTCCTTCTGGTTTCGCAAGGTTTGTTGGGCAACAGGAAGCCCTTTCCGCTTCATAAGTATTTTTTGCGAGCAAATGGAGTTCCCTTGTGTTCGGTACGCACAAATGCGACCGTGCGGAGTGGAAAATCCTGTCCGGTGCCGGCAAGAAACGGACCGGAGCCCGGCCCGCCCGGCCGCTGACCGGACGCCGGCGCCGAAGCAAAACGTTTTTACTATTATTATTGACTAGCGGGCGCCTCGCGGCTTCCCCCGCGTTGTTCCCGTTCCCGTGAGAATACAGAGATAAAAAGTAACCTATGTCACCATGGGATAGTGTACCTTCCCAACGGTGAAAGAATTTTTGAAATCGGTCCAGTAGTTTTGGAGTTTATTCCTTACAAACATACGAAAATCCAAATATACAATAGATATTTTGAAGATTTTGATATTTTTTAAATACGAATGTAAAAATGACCTGTAACTTTGGTGGTTATTAATAAAATATTTGTATTTGATACAGTTCTAGTTTAATAACCTCTAATCTAATTGGAATAATAAATTTAAAAAAAACAATAGATTTATTCGTCCAGCAAAATATCCTCAAAACATAGTATTAATCAGAAACCCGTGAGGGCGGTGTTGACATACAGACCAGATTAAATTAACTGCCATAATTGAATTTAGGTTCCTTGTCGGGCAACGCGGCCCCAGTGGCCCCGGGGACGGCGTTATGCAACCGACCGCTAGCCTTCGTGATTAAACGCAAAATCGAATCAAATATTCCACTAAACTTCATTGTCGCGGCCGCAGATTGAACTAAGAACAATCTACTCATGAATCGATTGCAGATACTGGTGATTTGTGATTTAACGTCGTCAAGTAATCTTGCAACTAGTTCCCTATAATTTTTTTTAAGAGAAAATTGTCTATTATTTCCATTTTCTCGCGCTATTAAATATCATCATGATAAGTTCAGATGAGAAGATAAAGCAACTAGACAGAAACCTGTTTTGCATTTATAAGTAGAACAATGATAAATGAGAAGGTAACTTGCTTTTCAATCAATTTTTTTTTAAGTAGTTAGATGAGAGCTTTTTTTACACATTGTTTTTTGTTATGTAAAAAGTAATGAGACAAACGAGACGCTCTCCTGATGATAAGAGATAACGCCTGTCCATGACCATTGCAGCGATACATAGAACTTTGAGTAACAACACAAAGTCTAGCCAAAGCAGTGATGCCTTGAACTTTGCTTTACTCAAAGTTCTGTACATCGCTGCAATGGTCATGGACAGGCGTTATCTCTTACCATCAGGAGAGCGTCTCGTTCATCTCATTACAATTACATAAAAAATTGTAAATGCATTCCTTTGTTTGGGGCTAGATGGTACGGTTCAATGCCGCTGTATTAATGCTTTGTCCAATTACAAGTTAATACAAGTACGTATAATAAAATTTATTATCAAACCTTTTATAAATTTTGAAGCATAACCTCTCTCACCCGCCAGGTATTTTTCTAAGGATTTTTATAAAGACAGCTCGTGAAGGCTATCGATTAAATTGAATCCCGATGTCGTTCAAGACAATGTAATGCCGTGCAAAGGGAGCGACCCTCGAGGGCCGATCCATGGCCCTTCTCGGCCGCGGTCGATCCACCTACCCTTAAAACGAACTTTATTGACTTGAACGCCAGCTGGTTTCCCGTAAAAATGTATTGCCACCAGCCTCTTAAATCCATTACTTCGTTTTTCCTCACTCCGCTGTAATTGGTAGGCAGATGAAAGTGCTCTATTATTGCAGCTTAGTTCGGTGTCGGTTTTTTTTTCTATTTACTTTCAAAGTTCATTGTACTGCTGAAGATCTTACGAACTATAACTTTATACATTTTCTTAGTGCGTTTATGTGAGATAGACAATGGATTTCGTATCATATGAATTCATAAACTACTAATATTCGGAAAGTGATATAGGCAAATTGTTACCATTAGGTATCGTCACTTCGTTTCATCAACACACGGGTGAAATCACTGGAGCCTTATTCCCTATGACCTTCTAAGAAACTCCCCAAACTCCGATGAGTTACGTAAACGTGGTCCGGATTTGTGTTGTATGCACGTATGAATTTTATTTTTTATGCTAATATCAAATTTAGAATACGTCGAGGGGGTCACTCATTCAGTTCAACTGTTAAAATAAACTTAATTTTTCTCTCTCATTCTTTTTGCCATCGCACTCTGCCAGTTTCAATGTGTCCATATTGTGTGCAGTCTACAGCCTTCAGCTTCTTTACCCTTATTGCCTTGTCTTCTGGTCTGGTCTGGATCTGTCTGAACTGGACTGTAATTATAGATGTTAACATCTATAATTACAGTCCAGTCCAGTCTTGGTCAAGTCTAGTCAAGTCCAGTCATGCCTTAGTAAAGTAGTGGCGACTTTACTATATTCGTTGTAGTTTTGGAAGCAACACGAAAAGTCATGTTTCACCAAATTATATCACTTTTCTACACTCACGCTTGTAATTCGGCACTTTATGAATAAAACACCACTACTTTTATACATGAACACTCGAAAAAACACTGGTTTTGGAAAAAAATACAATGGGGCGACACAACTCTTTCCGCGTTAAACCCCTTTAAAAATATTTATCGTTATAAAAACGCATATAGCGTTTTCGATATGGAATCTCATATATAGAATAAGTCCTCAGGGCACGACTAGGAATTGATGAATGTTACCTCGATCTCTCATTGGTAGAGTCAATGTGGTAAAGTTCTTTGTAACATTAAAATTAAAATATATTTGAGATTGTGGTAGGCCACCTGATAGCGGACAACAAAAGCGACATCGCGGTTCGGAATATATCTAAAATTCAATAAGAACGCAGCGCGGGCTCGGAGCGGGCGCGTCTCCCGAATAACAATAATTTAGCAGCCAGCATCCGCCAAATTCCGGATGTGTTCCTTCCATTTTTAAATTTGACAGGTCTTGGCCGCGAACGCCCCGCGGCGGCGGGAACCAATAACTCAGCGCGTAATGTAGCGCGAATGCGACATGATTGTTGTCATTTTCGCAAATTATGCGAACGCTACATGTTTGCCAATGTTTATCTGTGTGAAAGCATTAAATTACGCACGTCTGTCTGCGCTGCGAATATTACTTGCGCTAGCTCTACTACGTGCTTGAAGTAGGTACGACGGCGTCGCGTGTCGTACGTACACATGTCTATAACATATTCAGTTAATCTGATTAAACTTTATATCCTTACTTAAAACCGTTGCGTTGGTTGTAGCGATGATAGCTCAGCAGTTAGCGTAAGCGGTTCAGACACCGAAGGTAAGGAAGGTTCAAGCCCCAACAATGAGCTTGAGCTGCCGATGAATAAAAACATCGTGAGGAAACCATAGCATGGAGGAAGGGTATTCTCCCTATATGTTAATCCAGGGTCTCAGCTACCTCCATATCAAAGGTCATCTTCTTTTTTTTTTTAATAGGTGACAGTCTAGGTGTTTGACCACAGCTCACCTGATATTAAGTGAAGGTGTGGTCGAAGATGGTAAATCACACCTAGCCTGGAATGGAACTGGCTCTCAAGTGAGGCTACCGGAACACACCGTCAGGTGCTTGGCGGCAGATTTTCAACTTGAGGGTGGTAGCTAGCCAGCCGAGTACTACAGTACCCTACCACCATGCTTTGGTTTCCTCACGATGTTTTCCTTCACCGGCAGCTCAAGCTCATTGTTGGGGTTTGAACCCACGCCCTTCGGCATGCGAACCTACTGCGCTAACCACTGAGCTATCATCGCTACATCTAAATCCTTTGAGTAGTTTTTGCGTGAAAGAGTAACAAACATCCATCCATCGATCCAAACTTTTACATTTATTATATTGTGGGATTACTAATTGTTCGTATCGAACTGTGGTCTTGTAATTTTTACACCTTTTGAACCTCCGATTCGGCTCAAACTCGGAATGAAACTATTATCTCCGCTCCGCTTGTTCAATAATATTAAAAAAATGTTAGAATGAAATGATGTAAACAAGTTATGTTTTGTGTGTGCAGAAATATCGCGAGTACAACGTGGACGTGGTCCGCAAAGACGGCCTTTTGCTGGTCCGGGAGCTCGCTGCCGAGGTCAAGAACCACATGGACTTCAAGATCAATGCTGTCATGGTGAGTTAAGGAAATTTGGAAATTGTTGCCAGCTTACAGGATACGCTATCAGCTGGTAAAGCGCTTGAATTTTACTGTTTTATGAAATAGTTTTTTTTTTGTAGTGATGATAGCTCAGTGGTTAGCGCGGTCGGCTTAAACCACAACAATGAGCTTGAGCTGCCGGTGAAAGAAAACATCGTGAGGAAACCATAGCATGGTGGTAGGGTACTTTCTAGTACTCGGCTGGCTAGCTACCACCCTCAAGCTGAAAATCTGCCGCCAAGAATCTAACGGTGTTCCGGCAGCCTCCCTTGAGAGCCAATTACATTCCAGACTAAATGTGCTTTTATCATCTTCGATCCCTCCGTCACTCGACATTAGGTGAGCTGTGGTCAAACACCTAGCATGTCAAGCAAAACATGCCTTAAGAGTCAAAGCCAGGACCGCCAGATTGGAAGCCAAACGGTCTCCCAACAAAGCTGCCAGAATCTGAGAACTTTAAACCGAAGAAAGCCTTGTTAACACAATATAATCTGTCCGAAAAATATATTACGTACCAAAAACAAACAAATTACATGTGCCCAAGTTGTAAACGCATCTACATGTACTTAGAGAGCGGTATAGTTACGCACCCTTTCCGCATACCCTGCCCCATCCAGTGCAATTGGGTGGCTTTCCTAAAGCTACTAATTAAATCCAATTAGTTCGCTTCAATTAGGAACACTTCAAGTTTCTAATGGAAGATTATTGCGTAGGTTGTTGGCGTAACAGCTCTGATTCCAGTAATTTTGTTTTGGTGTTTGTTGATAATTATGTACATTGTAAGTATACATAAATTAGTAGTTAATGTTGTTAAAACGTTAATATGTATTTTTACAATTTCGGGAAAGAATTAGCTATGAATTGGTTTCATATAGAAAAAAGTCGTATATTTTAATCAAAAAAAAAATTAAAGTTTTCTTGTGGTAACATGGATTTGGTTATAATTCCACTAATATCATAAATGTGAAAACTTGGATGGATGGATGATTGTCACTCTTTCACGCAATATCTATTGAACGGATTTGGATGAAATTTGATATGGAGGTTGCTAAGATCCTGGATTGAGACATAGGCTACTTTTTATCCCGAAAACATGTTGCGTGTTGTACAAGAATACGTTACCCAGTCTGTCAGATTAAATAAGGTTGAGAAAAAAGACATACCTTTAATCACAAGTGATAGGTAGCTAAGAAAATGACAAAGCTTTTGTCTCGAGTCTAGACTTCATAGATGCTCTAGATAATCTAAAAGTCTCGAACATAGCTCGACGAAAAAGAATGCAAAAGATAACATTTTCTACATAAAAGAAGATAGATTTTATGACGTAATTTTTTACTTAATATAGCTATTTTATTAAATAAAACTCTAAACCTTAAAATTCGTTGAAAAGAGATCAGGGAAATTTTTGTGGAGATGTGAGGAATGCTGTATCGTTTTCTCTTATAAAAATAGGTTACACTCTATTTTAAAATAAATTTAAGTACCTCAAGTTACCCGACAAAGACAAAAGCAAAAGTAGAACTTTATCTTTAACTTTCGAACAGTCTAAGCGACCTTGTCTTTAAAAAAATATTGTTCAGAAATATTTTGGCGTGTCTCTCCCACTAAAAAGCGTACTAATAATAATTTCGTGATTTTTAGATAGCAACCCACTTTTACCCTCTGGCTGTTAAATCGAAAAATTTGAGCTGTGAAACATAAAAAGATGTGCGAAAACATCACAACAATTTCAAACTACTGTTTTGTTACAATCGTAGGGCCTAGACAAAAGTAACATTCGATATTCGATAACGCTAATAGAAAAGTCCAAAAATTTAAGGGATTGACAGGATCGTCCACGTGACATATCGACAGTTTATGATAATCCTGTACATTTTTTACTTCTCTATTAGCGTTATCGCTAACTGAATGTTACTACATATGTATAGTCCTCAAGTTTAGTTTAAAAAAATTTGACAACAAAATCGACTATAAGTCGTTAACTCTCAAGCTCTTTTACAACAATCGCGTTAGATGATTAATTATATACAATTATTTAAAGCAGTTGATATATAACATAACAGACTTTTAAGAACAAAATTGGTAAAACTGTTTCCTAGAAAATATTAGATACCTAATATTTTCTAGGAAACAGTTTTACTATCAGTACCTTATTCCTGTTTACTTAGTTTAGTGCTTGCTTGTACCTTCGCTTCCAAGAAATACCTAAGTTATATTATGTGCAGCATGAGTTGTGAATTGGTGAGATACTGCGGTGACAGCCGCGCGACTTGCATTAACATATTCAGCTCTGGCCAATGGCGAAGTTCGTCGAACTCCCCTCTTCTTACACCCACCAGGGCCGCATCCAGTGCAAACAGGATCACGGGCAAGCAAGCGATTGTGATTGTTGACCACCGCAACCTGTGATCTTATGAATGTAAAAGTTCAATTAAAATATTGCCGAGCTTTTGCTGAATTGTTGTTTAAAAACACTATTTTTGACAACATAATGAAATGCGTCATCTATAACATTATCGATATAAACACCATGCGATCGTTGTCGGTGCTTTTAATTAAAATTCCGCAGACCGTGCTAAGCAAAGTTACTTAAATCATTACAAACACGACTAATTTTAACTCTTATTTAAACTTAAAAATTGTATTTGCATTAACGCAGTTTTAAAGTGATCTAATGTACGGTCTACCATGCAAACATATTAATGCGTGTTCTTTGAAATTTAATACTGTGTATGAAATTTTATCAGCTATTTATTTTAATACATTAATTATGTTAGAGGTTATCATGCATATTAAGTTACTACATAGATATATTTTAAATACATATAATTTTGCGATTGTTACTGAAAATCGAGAATATTTTGTCTAGTTCGACCAAATGTATGCTTTAGACAACAAAAAAATGTAAATTTTAATGTAGAATTTTGTTATTAAAGAAAACAACTGATCACTTTTTTCAAATTCATTCAAAAATATTTACTATGCTTAATATTTTACGTAAGCAAAATATTAAACTGGTGGTAGCTGGCTAGCTAACGGTGTGTTCCGACAGCTTCACTTGAGAGCTAGTTCCGTTCCAGGATAGCTGGGCTTTACCAACTTTGACCACACCGTCACTTAACATCAGGTGAGCTGTGGTCAAACACCTAGCTTGTCAACCATAAAAAAATACAAATAGTTTTGAATATTATAAATTAATTTAAGCGTATGTTGTGACTTGATATTTGGTATGTCTAATGAAAAAAATGCTTTGACACAATGTCAGTTTCTGGCTTGTTATACCCAATGAACAGCCCCCGTGAGTTCAAGACTGGATGCGTCACTGCTCCATGTCCCCAGAGTCTGAACTCGCCACTCGTCTCGCGATTCGCGACTGCTGCGCCGCGCCCACTGATATTGGAATTCTTTTGAATCTCAACTACTTCACTGCTGACGCTGTTGGCCCGCCAACTTGGACTCGGATGCAAAGTTGACAATTTTGACGGAATAAATCCATACGGAAATCGACTATACAGTAGCTGTATTATATTAAATTGGTCGATCTCCTTACTTGGTGGTCGCCTAGGTAGGGTCTAGAAGGCTAGACAGTATCAGTTACAGTGCTGCCAAGCAGTAATCAAATCAAATAAAATCATATCAATTTACAAAATACAGGTATAGTAGATGTACATACTGTACTTGACCCATACTGGGTGAGCAAATGTCTAAGTACAGATATAATTATATCTGTTGACTCGATAAGTGTAATAATAAAAAGGAAAGGTAATATAATATAAGGTCAGTAATACAATAATACATAATACATATTTCTTGTTTCTTTTTTTTTATGTATGAAGTAATGAGACGAACGAGACGCTCTCCTGTTGGTAAGAGATAACGCCTATCCATGACCATTGCAGCGATACACAGAACTTTGAGTAACAAAACCAAGTCCAGGGCATCACTGCTTTGGCGCTCATTACTTTGAGACTTTCGATGGATAGTCTTAACAGTCCAGTAATTTCGCTAGCTGCAGTACCCTTCGAACCGGAACACAGCAATGTTTACACACTACTGCTTAGCGGCAAAATAACTGGTACTGCGGTGGTACCTACCTAGACGACCTCCTGCTAAGGAGTTCTACCACCAAGTTTTATTCCTTCATAGTGTTATACATTTAGTATTTCATAGTGTTATGTAATTATCCCATATCCATTTATAGTCCTTTAGCTAATATATATGTGCATTATTACAGAGTCACTACAGAATTCTGTAATCAGTAAAATTCTTGATTTCTTGAGTAGTGTGTAAGCATTTACTATGTCCCGGTTCTAAGGGAACTGCAACTAGCAAAATTAAAGGGCTAGAAAGACTTTCTATCAAATGTCAAATGTAAACCAAAGTAATAAACGCCTAAACAGCAATGCCGTAGACTTTGTTTTTATAACCAAAGTTCAGAGTACCGCTGCAAGAGTTATAGACGGTCATTATCTCTTACCATCAGGACAACTTTTTATTTGTCTCATTAATTTTATATTTAAAATGGTCATCATTCAATGTTATAAATAATCTTCCAAAGCTGTATTTCTAGAGATGCAGATTTATTGTCAATTTACAAAAAGCTGATTCCTATTACATTGTTCCTTATGTTCCATCTGTAAAGAGAGTATTAAGTTTTAATGTTAGTGCAAAATGCTTGTAGCTATTAGGTTTCCGTGAAAGTGAATAAGTTCCAATAATAAGCTAAATATTTGTCTCCAAAACGTGTACGGAAATTCCTCGTGACATGCCAGTAAATACCTCCATAGAGTAGACGTTTCAGACAAAGTTTGTTAAGCGCTTACTTACGTTTTGGTAAAACATGTAATAATTCACGCAGTACGAAGTTGTACGCAAACTTTTATGAAGGAGGCGACATAAGAAGGGAGTGTGAAAGCCAAGTTGGGCGTGAGTCGGCGAGGACAGCGACTCGCGACTTAATTATTCGATCTGTGCCATCTCCCGAACGTCATTTATGGTTTTTGTCTGAAGTCGGGCGTTCCGTGTAAAAGTTAGTTTTTGTGGTAGCGTACCGTGCGCTACCGATCTCTAATGAAGGCCTACAGGATTCAATTAACCGGAGCGGTTGGAATGTTTTGTGATTTGTACCCGGCACGGAATTCCATCAACATGCTTCATTCAATACCTTGTAGCATTCTTTCGAATTCCCGATGAAAAGGTCTGATCAAAAGATTTCATGCACTGCATTGTATGCCGGCTACATAGCAGTTTATGGTATCGACTGGTGACTTTGCACCGTTTTCAAAAATGAATGTTGTGCAGTAGAATGGGGAAAATAGGTTTTTTTTTATGGTTGACAGGCTAGTTGTTTGACCACAGCTCACCTGATGTTAAGTGAAGGTGTGGTCGAAGATGGTAAAGCACACCTAGCCTGGAATGGAACTGGCTCTCAAGTGAGGCTGCCGGAACACACCGTTAGATGCTTGGCGGCAGATTTTCAACTTGAGGGTGGTGGCTAGCCAGCCGAGTACTAGAAAGTACCCTACCACCATGCTATGGTTTCCTCACGATGTTTTCTTCACCGGCAGCTCAAGCTCATTGTTGGGGTTTGAACCCACGCCCTTCGGCATGCGAACCTACCGCGCTAACCACCGAGCAATCATCGCTACAAAGGAATGCCAGCAAGTATCAATAATACTATTATAAATGTGAAAGTATATATGTTTAGATGTTGATACTTATGATTGATGTTAGTACCTGGTTTAGCATATAGGATACCTTCATATCAGATTCTCTTCAGAGAGAAGGCTAAAAGATAAGTTATAATATAATTAACCTTTATATTAACCTGTATAATTCGTTCATTCTTTAGTTTATTCACTGATTATATTCTGCGAACTGAACAAACATATTTTGTTAAATTCCACGCGGACAAAGTCGCGGGTAACAACTAGTAAACTAAATTAATCTAACTATAAAGTTCTAATAAACACAATGATAAAAAAGTAATGAGAGTCGATAGATTCGTTTCATTTAGGCCAAGAGGACTGGATTATATTATGCAAAACATTCCGAGACCTGAATGTAAATCATCTCCAAGAGATATTGCGTGGTCTCGCTCTACACTTGTATTCATTCCACAATGGCTGGAGAACGCAGAGTGCATCCAGCGCAAATTCCCGAAGGGTACAGGCGTCGGCGATCGCGGCACCTAGCATCTTTGAATTTTCACAAAGATGAACCACTCTGTAAGTTGCAGAAATATACCTTCACTGTATGCTGCATGTACTTAGTTACATTCCAATTTTCCCTGGATTTTAAAAAGTAAACTGATGTAATCATTCAAACTTACTTATAAAAATGGGACTTAAAGTGTGTAATATTAACTAACAACATGATATCAAAGGATATTATCTGGCTTTAAGTAATTTTAGTTTGCGTTTTATGTACTAAAATGTTACTTTTCAATAAAAAACATTTATTGTTAAAAGTAATCATAATCAAGTTCTTAAAAGTAGAAATTGAAATCAAAGATGACACTGAAAATGTGTTTTTCGAGAGTAAGAGATTCTATTGTGAAAACATTGCGATATAGCAATAGGTAATTCCTTTCATGTCTTAAGACTCAATAAGGTTTAATTTTTTACTTATTAAGTATTGTGAGAGAAACCTCAAAACTCGAAGTTTGACCTTCTTGGACTTGCGTAACCGCTACAATATTCTCTTTTTTAAACGGTTTTATTTAGCTTGCCCTGTTTAATGTATAAGTAATGAGGCGGACGAGATGATCTTCTAATAGTAAGAGATAACGCATGGCCATGACCATTGCAGTACTACACAGACCTTTGAATAACAAAACATAATCCAGGGCATCGCTGCTTTGGCGCTCATTTCTTTGAGACTTTCAATGGTTACGGTTTAAGAATATTTTAATCTCATAAAATGTACATGTAATTTACTTACTGAGATTACACAGTTTAGTTTGTTGTTTATTATGCTACTAAGCACAGTGTGCAGGCGTAATTAAATTATTAAAGAAAAGTATACAAAACATTACAAAGTGAAGAGAAAACAAAATACCAACAATCAGTTTCAGTTGGTTAATACCCTTCAAACCGGATTACAGTAATAAATAAATAAATAGAACAGTAACAGAATATCTGGTACTGCAGTTGTACCTACTTAGATGACCTCCTGCTAAGGTGATCTACCACCAAGTAAAAATAAAAAGTAAAAAAAATCTCTGTCATCTTATACACTATCAAACTGATAATCGACAATAAAAAATAACTACGTTTGCTATCAAAATAGTCTCAGTACATATACATATATAGGTATTCTATGCATTAGCTCTTTACATTTTCATAGCAAGAGGTAATAAAATAAAGCGCCAACAGCAATGTATCAAAGCTTGTTTCCTCTAAAGTCGCCATAGTTGAAATTCCTCCATACTTGTACTAGCAAAATTTCGTGGAAATCACAGAGTTGTTGTCGAGTGGCTTCATCGATTGAGTAATAAATCATAAAACATAATAGATGTAATGTAAACAGTGGCCGCGGGAGGTCTCCCTTGAATTTCATGATTGTAACCAGGGTGGTATTTAAGGGCAATTGATAATTAATTATAGTCATTTGCTTTAATTATTTTGTACATATTATAGAAAACGTCAAATTCGCATACTCTAACTACTTCCTGGAGCTTTTTGATATACATATAAATTATTGTATAACGTTCGGGGTTAGTCCCCCTTAACCCCCTAACAACGGGCCTGAGGTAACCCCTGTCCGCTCCCCGCCCCGCACCTCACCCTGCCTGCTCAACCACCCGAAAAAATACAATGAAATTAGGACAAACTCAAAACGTTATGTCGGAGGATACAGAAATTGGACGCGCGTAACAAATATTTACCTTGGACGGATCGTTGCATGGAAAATAGAAAATGGGTGTCATAATTTGACGCTGATGTTGACGCCACCTTTTCAATGGTTTCGACAAGAATGAGTGTGAAACTATGTTATTTGAAAACTTTGTCAACTGCAAATTATTCTCTCTTCACCATCCATAGTGGATAGGTATATCGCTGGAATTTAAAATGTATCATGGTAAACCAAGACAAATTTTACATTTAAAAAAGACCCTAGTTTTGCTAAATATACATTACTAGCTGCGCCCCGCGATGTTACCCATTTCCGAGTACCCGCGGTCTTACCCGCTACGTGTTTTCAGGATAAAAAGCAACCTATGTTTTAATCCAGGGTCTCAGCTACCTCCATTCCAAATTTCATCCAAATCCGTTCAGTAGTTTATGCGTAACAGAGTAAAAAACATCCACCCACCCATCCATACTTTCACATTTATAATATTAGTGGGATTAATCTCTTCTTTGTGCTAATTGTATACGTTTGATTGTCGAAAGAGAATGTGCCAGAGATGTGACATGAGAATGATTTTGTCAAAAGCAAAAGATTTGGGAACTAACGAGCTGGGAACCTATTTTGCCATAACTATTACAACAAAAATAAATAGAAACGCTTGCAACAAATAGTAGCATCAAATATAGGTACCTACTCGTACATGCATGTCATAATTTTGCCGTGCACTGAACCAGCCTGCTACACACGGAGCACTTTGAATGCGCTAATGACCTGTATTCTATGCCTAAATAGACTTGTAAATGCTGTACTATTCACTTACATTAAAGTTTATTCTCATATCTAGCGTTAAAAAGGTATTTAATGGAAGGTTGTAGAAAAAAAAGTTAAATAATGCTTCGACGACACTTGGGAAAGTTAATCACGTTTATATCAAAGTATTGAAATATTTAATACAAAATTAACCCAAACCTTTAGTTCACTTGGTAGTAGATTTGTGAGCTGGATGTGGGTTCGATTCCTGTCCTTCTGTATTTGGATGTCCGGAATGTATACAATATAAGTAAAGTTTAAAATAATACATAATTATGTTCAATATATTTTTTTAAAGGTTTATCTTAGATTTTAATTTAATTTAGTTATGACATTTTATATAGTTTTTTACTGTACAATTGACAAATTAATTATAATTATTTAATTTATAATTCTTAAATCCTAATTAAATTATCTAGAAATAAAACTTATTAGAAAATTCATGTATAAATAATTATATAATTATATATAAATATTACAAAATATGTATGTATGTTTAATATTATGATTATAAACATATGTATCTATATGTATCTGGTTCCCATAATACTAACTTTGCTTGGTCGAGACAACAGTAGTTAATTTTTGTTTTGTTTAAATGGGCATCTGATTAGTGATATAATTATATGTGTTGGACATTTAGACATGTAAGAATTAAACATAGCAATGTAACAATTAACATTATTACCCTAACATGTTGTGCAAAACTTGCATCAAATTACCACAAGTCGTAAAACGCGTCTAATATTAAGTAATTAGATGTAATAAAATTAGCCGGCATCTCCTGAACTATATTAACGGCTACATAATTACCAAACCCGACGAGGCGCTGTCGGTTGGTGTGATATGGGAAATGGGCCTACAATGGCGTGCCGGAGGCGCCAAGCGGTCGATTCACTCCAAAACTATACAATGTAGACGAAAACAGCACACATTTCGCACATTTTACTCGCACGGTGGTTGGCGAAATTACTTTAGATATACTCTGCATAAATTATCATACATAGATATTGATTAGAATATACAACGCAATACAAGTTAGGATTAAGGTGGTTCGATTTCCATATTTTTTTATGGTTGACAGGCTAGGTGTTTGACCACAGCTCACCTGATGTTAAGTGAAAGTGTGGTCGAAGATGGTAAAGCACACCTAGCCTGGAATGGATCTTAAGGTGGTTCGATTTCCATACAAATATTTTTTTGCCATTATGTAAATAAACACCAAAACAAATGCCAGTAACTGTGATTTCACTGTAAAGTTATGCTCCATTTGTCTATAAATGGCAAAATATTATTTGTATGGAAATCAAAAGCACCTTAAGATGAAATATCACAAATCTAAAGAAAGAAATGTAACTTTTCTAGACGCTTGATAGTATGTACTATATTGAGCTAAATGGAACTGTGTTAAATGACTATTGATGTTTATTTTACAGTAGCTGCGCCCCGCGGTGTCACCCACTGTTCCCATGTGAATACATTTTTTCGGAATATACATATAGCCTATGTGTTAATCCAGGGTGTCAGCCAAAATCTCATGTGTCCATACCAAAATTAAGCCATCCATTTGAGCGTGAAGAAGTAACAAACATGCAAACACACTCACAAACTATCGCCTTTATAATATTAGTGTGATTAACAAGACTAGCGGTGTGCCTCGGCTTTATACGATCATTATGATGAGTCCAGTGGGCAGCGATGCGCTTTAAAAAGCGACATTTTTACATGGCATATGTACCAGTCGCAATTTTAATTGTTATCTTCTAGGCAAGCTTGCTGCACGCATTTTCACTTATAAGAATAAAATAAAAATACACGTAAGAACAAAAATAGACTTCCAAAAATACCAAATCAAAATCCGTTGCGTAGCTTAGAACTATCAAGAAACAAACAAACACACAAAATGCGACTTAATGTTATTATATTTAGTTCACAATTATGTTTATATTTAATCACTTGAGTCGGTTACACTTGCTCGACTATTCGATTAAATCCAGTAACCTTTGTCAAGGAATGACAAATTCAAACGGCCTATATAGTGTGTCTCATTAACAATACGTAGTTTTTTATTAACTACAGGCTGCCCGTATATACATTTAATCTGATATGAAGTGATGATCTGTGTGAAATATATAAAGTTTGTTGTATCGAATTATTTCTATCAGGTTCAAAAAAAATCGCACGTACAAGGCACACATCAATAGGAACTAATGAGCTTTCCACGTAGGTAGGTACAGTATATTCAGAAAACTAACTTCGGGGAGAGTTGGCGGAAGTTGAAATTGCCTAAGTGTGATTGGTCAGTCATTCAGTCCGAGATGGGGAGTCTACAGAAACGTATGTTCGAAATTCATTCTGATAGTTACCTTGAGCTTGAGCTGCCGGTGAAGGAAAACATCGTGAGGAAACCATAGCATGGTGGTAGGTTACTTTCTAGTACTCGACTGGCTAGCTACCACCCTCAAGTTGAAAATCTGCCGCCAAGCATCTAACGGTTCCGGCATCCTCACTTGAGAGCCAGTTACATTCCAGGCTAGGTGTGCTTTACCATCTGCGACCACACCTTCACTTAAAATCAGGTGAGCTGTGATCAAACACCTTGCCTGTCAACCATAAAAAAATATGGAAATCGAACCACCTTAATCTTAACTTGTATTGCGTTGTATATTCAACATTTTTTACGATTTTGTAACACACTAAGAACCCGCTATGTACCTACTATGTTAATCTGAATATCTCGATCCTTTTATTTGAGAATATAAGGACTGTTGCAATGATACATATATTTATAGATGGCTATACCCGCTATTAGGAAAAATGTAGGTATAATAAAACCTTTTAAGTATGTCTATATGAAGAGCGAATATTAAAAAAATGATAACCTACCCCAACGAATGGGTTATCGTTGAAAGGGTGAAAAATCATTAAGAGGATTTTAAAACGGTTTTTAAAAATCATTTATCGGTTTTGTAAACAAAGTAACCATGCCGAGATTTACCAGATGAAAAACATGGCGGTTCCGTATGTTCGTGTGGTTTTCTAACTCAGTTTTTTTTGTTTATTCACACGATACGAAAAGTTAAAAAAAAAAACTTTTCTATTTCTATGGTGTTCAAATAAATTTTCCTATTTCAGTATCGTCTTTTATTTCTATTGAGTACATCCATTCTCCAAAGAATCCAAGGAAGCTCTTGAAGGAAGATTCGTTTTTTGAATAATTAATTAATACGGTTACTTGTTTATAAGTTATATTTTAGTAGGTAAAAAGAATCACCGAAGTAATCATCGAATATCTTAAAGAATTGAACGCTAAAAAAGTATTGCCCAAAATATTGTTTTATTATTTAAAGTTTTGGATACCGCCGCAATGGTCATGGGCAGGCGTTATTTCTTACCATAAAGAGACCGTCCAGTGCAAATAATTACTTTTACGTAAAAAGGCAAAGAAGTTGCAAGCAAGGCAAGTTGAAGCCAAGTTGGAAAATGTCGCCTAACATAATTGACCACAATGTCATGATATGTCGTTTCTATTTAGCTAAATCTGCGTTCTACATTCCGTTTTGCGCTGTTATATATCACGGAAAGAGTTATTAATGGGATTGGCCAGTTTATGTAGTAAATAAGTTCGACAGAAATGCGAGTGAATCAATGCAAGCACGAAACTAGGAACGTGCACGCTAACCCCGCTCGGAATGCTGTGGAATGGTTCGCTTTATGCCCTACATTTACAACCTGAGATTTGTTTACGATTTAGAACTCTTGTTCGACATTTGCTACACTGATTTTGTTCTTATTTTTGAGTTATCGTATCCGTAGTGGTAAGGAAAACAGTAACATCGTACGTCGTAAACGAAATAGAAGCATATTCCGTCTATTTATTGGTACTACTTTTAATAGCTCATATATTTTAAACCATTACACGTAGTTGGTTAAAATTATGGCAAATTACGTATTAAAATAAAAAAATCATCATCCAAAAACATATTTTGACTTTTTGTGCTTTTGCACAACACTTAAAAACTATTTACCATTGTAAAAAACATTTATTTCGCAGAAAAAGTTGTCCTTGCTAACCACGAGGCTAATTCACGTGGGCACGTTTTCTGAAATTAGTTTCTATTTGGAGTTCTGTTTCTACCTACAGTTACTACTGTTGGTTTAATTTTCATGAGATTATTTTGTTTTTACCATGTCGCCATGTACCATGAACACCATGTCGTATCTGATGCAAAGGAACCCACAACAGTGGCCGAATGACACGCTGGCTGTGTGATAAACAATTAAAATATAAAATAAAAATTAAACATTGGTATTAGCGCATAACTCAATAAGGGGAAAAGTATACATCTATCTATACCTCTCGTATATCATAGATTGAATCAAACATACATTAAATTCTCAAAACTACACGACACCGCACGTCCGATTGGATGAGAGTTGCTGCCATGGGCGTCTAAAGTTTCGTAGACATTGGTAGCACTTCGCAGTTCCGCTCTACAAATGAACGTATTGGATTTGACGCAAACACTTATGGTTAGTTGTCAAGTGTTTTTTATACTTATTTTCTTTACTGTCTTCTTAATTACTTTTCAACATTAATTTTATGTGTATAGTTCATTTATTATCATTTCAACATTATCTTCCCTTTATACCAATCTTAAGCAGTAGCTATTTCCTATGTATTTGTACAGTCGACACCCTTGTAAGGTACGTAAATACGTTGCGCTTCTCTTGGTATAGTTAGGGCACAACATGTGTATGCTTAAATTCCGGAGCTAGGCTAAGTGCAAGGCGCACCGCCAAATTCCGGAGGCATGCCGCAGGGCGAAGGGGGAGTGGTGGCGGTGGGAGGAGGGACAGGAAGTAGACCGCTGCACTTGCCGACCTTAATGTCGCCATCAGCAAATTGCGAAACACCAGCTGTTTGTGACAAGAAATCTCTGACATAATTCACGCCATTGGACCGCAATCGGCGCCGGAAATTGCTGTGACAATCATCTCCGATGCATTGTTATCAAAGCGAATTTGCACGCCCGCTGTAAAAACGTTCAAGTTCGACGTCTCCAGTTTTTATGACATCGTAACAATTTAAAAGCGCGTTTAAACTGGGCGTAGCTCTTAAAGCTCCTGACGGGAGGAGAGAGGATCGAGCAATATCTGTCAGAGCGTGTGGAGGGTTATTAAATACCATCTCGGGAGCTGAGTGCACCGTGACCCATATCCACTGCAGCGCCCGACTTATACAAGTGGACTTTATTGATTCGTAGTCTTGAGACGGCGCTCCGTCCCGCTCTGCCTTGCAAGAGACTCCCGCGGGGTACTTACTCAATATTCCGAGCGCGCCAGCATGCCTGCAGTAATAGCTAGCTTAGGTAACACGCACTCTTCTAAACGACTGTTCGATATGTTTCATTTTTATACTTTGTTTTTTTTTTTTTATAAATGTGGACAAACACTGATACTGCGGGCGTATTTCAACAGCTCAATTAATTTTATAAAACTTCATTCTACAAAACACAGTGTCCACGTTTTACAGAACAAAAATAACAATATTTGTATCATCTTCTCTCTCTATAAATACTTGCAGTTATATTAATTAACTAGATATTTTTAATTCATTTTAAGCTTAATTCGCATTTTAATTTTTGAATTTAAATAATATTTCGGAACAAATTACATTTAAATTAAATTAAGTCGTTTTGATTACAACAGCATTATATAAAAGTAACAGACTTTTAAACGTAAATATACTAAACATTTTAAAAATCCAAGATAATAAATATAAATATTATAGATTACCAAATCAAATTCGCACATACTACCATAAAACGCTGTAGACGTTTATTTTTTTAAGCTTACCAGGCTTAGTGTTTGACCACAACTTACCTTATGTAAAGTGACGGTGTAATCGGAGATAGTGTAAACAACTAGGTATGTGTAACTGAAAAGCTATGCGATTGCGAACCTTATTGCGCAAATTTACGATATGTGGTCGCGTAGCTATTTTCTAAGTATTTAATGAGTATCGCTGAAAGCAGCTCAGAGTACGGGGCCTGTAATGGAACTAGCTCTCAAATTTCGCAACGTACCGTTACTGTGCTTAGCGCCAGATTTTCAACCCGAGGGTGGAGCTTGCCTGTGGAATACTATAAAGTACCCTAAACTCTATTTATGTACCTAGTAAAGTAGACAAATAAATCATTCAATCATTCATTAATTCAATGAAACGTAATTTGATGTTCACTAACACGGAAGTCAATACGTGTTTCTCAATATAAAATGAAATTAATAAAAAAGAACAAGCGATACGCTTTGATAGGAGCATTAGTAACAAAATATTTCAATATTGTCTCAGTTCAAAGCGTGGGCGTCCTTCGACAGAGGCGCGGAGTCAGCGACCTCTATGCTCGATTTCACCGCAGAAGCCTCCTTTCTAAATAATGGCTTACAGTACTTCACAGCTTCGTAATCATGTTTCTGACAACGTGACTTAGGGCTGGATCTCCAACGTTCTGACGAATAAAGTCGTTCCCCATTAACCACTTCATGATTGCAATACGATATAAAATTAACACATTTTTTTTGTAGAGTATGGCACAAAACTAAATCTTTGTTGATCAGTAGGTACTGTAAGAAGGTAAACTGTACCTGTATATGAAAAATGTTTAAGAGATGTCATGTATAAGTTTTGTAGCGATAAACCAACCAACCAACCTGAGTAAACCATAGCATTGTGGAAGGGTATTTTCTAGTAGGTACTCGGCTGGCTAGCTACCACCCATAATTTGAAAATATGACGCCAAGCACCTAACGGTGAGTTCCGGCAACTTTAATTGAGAGCCAGATCCATTCCAGGCTAAGTGTGCTTTACCATCTTCGACCACACTGCGTGCTTCATCTGTCAACACGGTGGTCTTGGTGGTAGATCTCCTTAGCAGGAGGTCATCTAGGTAGGTACCACCGCATTACCAGATATTCTGCCGCCAAGCAGTAGTGTGTAAACATTACTGTGTTCCGTTTGAAGGGTACTGCAGCTAGCAAAATTACTGGGCTGTTGAGACTAACCATCGAAAGTCTTAAAGTAATGAGCACCAAAGCAGCGATGCCCTGGACTTTGTTTTGTTACTCAAAGTTCTGTGTATCACTGCGATGGTCATGGACAGGCGTTATCTCTTACCATCAGGAGAGCGTCTCGTTCGCCTCATTATTTTTAAAAAAAAAAAAAAAAAAAAACGCGGATTTATAACAGTTAACTAACTGAAGAGTATAAAAAATCTATAACCCGACTGCGAATAAAATAGCTACAATTAAAGGAAAAATATTTTTTTTACAAATTTATTATTCCTAATTAAATTTAAACATATAGCTGCAATGGTCGTGGACAGACGTTATCTCTTACCATCGGGAAAACGTCTCGTTCGTCTCATTACTTTTTACATAAAAATAAATATATATTGTAATCCCCTTTTCATTATCTTTATTTACATACCCTAGTTGATTTTTTTATTAACGTATTATACTATTTCACGGCAAAAATCCACTATCTTGATTTTTTTTAACTCTCTAAGAACACTTGAATTATTGAGACGAATCTAACGATCCTACGTCGTAATCGATTTAGAATCCAATCGGCCGTTTAGAAGATACGAGGTAATAAACAAATGTACATACATACATACATACATACATACAAGATACGCGCGAAATACATACCCCTTCCTTAGCAGTCGGGTAAAAAACATTAAATAAAACACAACCGGTTAATAAAAACTTCTTTTTTTTTTTAATGGTTGACAGGCTAGTTGTTTGACCACAGCTCACCTGATGTTAAGTGAAGGTGTGGCCGAAGATGGTAAAGCACACCTAGCCTGGAATGCAACTGGCTCTCAAGTGAGGCTGCCGGAACACACTGTTAGATGCTTGGCGGCAGATTTTCAACTTGAGGGTGGTAGCTAGCCAGCCGAGTACCACCATGCAAAACACTTATCTTTAGTCCACACAAGTGAAAAACACCGCCGTCATTTCCTTAACTTTCCCGGTAGTATAGTATTATTTTGTATTCAACAACTTTAAAAAGGATCTTCGGAGAACACAGTTTATAAATGAGAGTTTTTAGTTGTGAGACGAAATAGCCCCATCGCAGGAACAAGCTCGCGAACTAGGGTGAAGTAATTAAAAGTTCTCGCTTATACCCCCACCGCGCCGCCACCGGCTCGCTTGCAGAAGACTGATCCCCCAGCACTCACTACACCGACACTGAGAATTAAAATTAATCCTCGGATGTGGACCATCTTAATTAGCATTTTGATGCTCTACGGAGGCTGGGCTGTGAACCAAATTAATATTTCAGGGCAACGCGGTCTGCATTCGCAGGAGTCCATGTTTTTCGTCCAGGTAAAATAATAATAAGCTTATTTGGCTAACATGTTGGACTTTCCCGAATCGGAATGCCGCGTCTCGAGTCCACTAATGACAAATTGCATGGCCGTTAACAATCTCGTTACACCTCAGATATTTTATCTGCAACCATTAGGGGTGGCTATGAAAAGGCGGGAATTCTGTAACAATGCTTAGCACCGGTCCGTAAATACGTCGTTTCTTTATTTTGTTTCGGCTACAGTTTCATTAAGTGCGAAATGTAAGCGTCGTTTTTTCTTGGCGACGGCAATCCCGCGATTTTTCAACTTTATCGTCGGACTGAGTTGGGAGCTTTCGCCAAGCGCGACAATTTTATCTTACTGCGCTACTATAACATTTTTGTAATAAAACAAACGAAACGATTTTGTAGCTATGACAGCTTAGTGGTTCACGCGGTCGGTTCGCACGCCGAAGGGCGTGAATTCAACCCCCAACAATAAGCTTCAGCTGGGGGTGAAGGAAAACATCGTAAGGAAACCATAGCACGGTGACACGGTACTCACTAGTAGGTACTTGACTGGCTATCTACCATCCTCAAGTTGAAAATCTGTCCCCAAGCACCTAACAATGTGTTCCAGCAGCCTCGCTTGAGAGCTAGTTCCATTGCAAACTATGTGTTTACCACCTTCAACCACACCGTCACTTAACGTCAGGTGAGCTGTGGTCAAACAACTATAAACAGTAATAATAAACAAACAAAAAAAAAAGGAATCAACAAACACGATAGATCATTCAAACGAATTACTCGAACATGTTTTATCAATTTCCATTACATATACAGCATGACTGGTGAGACACCGACGATACATTTTATTGTCTAATTTGAATTTATTATTATATATGACCGCTCATATTTGTACGCCTAAAGGGCCAAACACGATCACAGGACATAATTAAATCTATCCATGTATTTCAGTTTATATTACTTGTGTTTTAGCAAATAAATTATCTTTATCTTTGATACTGAAGGAGAGTACTAGGTACTCGATTCTCATTGTAATTATGTAATAAAATTAGGTACTTAATATTTAGCCCCAATTACCTTATAAATAAATGAAGCGTGGATACACTCCCGATAACGATGTTTTGATCACGTGACAAATACGTACCTGTCCCCCCGTCGGCGCACGCGTCCTCACAACGTCCAGCTCATGCGTCCGCGCGGTGCCCATGCGTTGCGTAATTAATTAGATAACTTTTGGTTAAGTTTAATTAACTGACTACTAGATAGTAGTCAGTTAATATTTATTTTCAATGTTTTTTTTTTTTTCGTATATGATCACCAAATATTACGTCCTCGAGTGTCGTAGGTGTCCCACCAGTCATACTGTATATTACATAGACATTACAATAAAGACATGCTTAAAGTAGGTAGTACACGTAGTTACTTTGTGTATTAGTAAAGTTTTCAAGTTCATTTATATGTACACTGAAATATATAGATAACAGAGGACAGTGCCGACGGTTGGCAAGTTAACGTTATGGTGCGAGGTAACGCAATAAGGCTCGCGGTGGGTTTTGGTTGGTTGTCTGGCAGTCACGAGTAATCCGATTTCTCAGTGTGCTCGAGTTCATCTAATACACAGTGTAAGCTGCATATTAAACGTGCTCGAACGTTGTGTGTGCATAAGGTAATGAATTCGCAAACTTTTCACAGCCTGCGAAACAAGCGAATTTCTTAAGAACCTTGTAAGTTGTGGTAACTATGTAAAAAGATGATAATTATTTGAGACAAACCCAAGAACTTGGTATAAATAAGTAAAGTAGACATGCAACATTAAAAATAATAACTAATCTAAAAGGCCGCTATTTATTTACAAAAAAAAGCATTTAAGTATTCTATCAGTTATCTGACTTCCATAGCACAAGCTCTGCTTAGTTTGGGGTCAGATAACGCTGTGTGTAATAAAAAAAAAGAAGCTCATAATTCTACATAAAATATCTCTAATTTTAAATTAACCGATGATACCCCATCAAATTAATACAAATCTAAAAACGTCGAACTCAATTACACTTTAAATAGAACCATATCGCTAAATCGAATTGGTTCAACAAACATAGTTATCCTTGATCGATACCCATCAGCGAAAGATCATTATGCTCACGCAACGAAAGTTTTAGATTCTACACACAGGTAGGTACAAAGACTTGCCAAGTTGAACTTTTTGGACCTTTGCCCGTAAGGTTAGTTAATGTCAAGTTGCAACGACCTTTCACTTTAACTTGATCGGCACAGACGACATAATAGAGTCATCCCGACTGAGATATTTTACCTACGATTTTTTTAGTACGTGTATTATCGAAGATAGAAGACCAGTCCTTACGTCGTTCTTTAAAATAGTTCAAATTGCTATTTTTTGCTGCGCTTAGAGCTGTGAAATCAGCTAAGAGATTTAGACTATGAAGGTACTGTAGGTGAAACCTCTTTATAGATGGATATGGGTACTGACATTGCAAACTGGTAGACATATTATTTATCGTTACGCGTGGGCACTAACAACGTTTTATAAACAGTTGTACCTTGTATAATTAACAGTTTATTAATTAATAATTTTGTAACGATGATAGCTGAGTGGTTAGCGCGGTCGATTCGCATGCCGAAGGGCGTGGGTTCAAACCCCAAAAATCAGCTTGAGCTACCGGTGAAGGAAAAACATCGTGAGGAAACCTTAGCATGGTGGTAGGGTACTTTCTAGTACTCGGCTGGCTAGCTACCACCCTCAAGTTGGAAATCTGTCGCCAAGCATCTAACGGTGTGTTCCGGCAGCCTCACTTGAGAGCCAGTTCCATTCCAGGCTAGGTGTGTTTACCATCTTCGACCACACCGTCACTTAACATCAGGTGAGCTGTGGTCAAACACATAGCCTGTCAACAATAAAAAAAAAAAATGAACAACATAGCTTACTATAAACAAAGATATCTGCTTTTATTTTTATTTCCTTTTAAAGAACGATTTTATTTAAGTAAGAATATATGCAATACAAATCCAAATAATATCGTAACAAATTAAATGAATCCAAATCAATATGCTGCTAAAGAAAATTGTGCATTTTATTGGTGTCAGTTCAAAACCACTGTATCAAAGTTAATGAAATGCTTGTGGGGGACCACCTCGTGAGTTGCCTCTACTAGAAAAAACACAAGTCAGGTCAGAGGTTTCAGAATAATTGCCGTAGGTAAGGTCCATAAAAAAAAATTCGAACTTTTTTTTCTTTTCTTTATGAAGGCGATTGAAAATAAAGTACTGATGATGGCTCAATGGTTAGCGTTCCCAACAACGAGCTTAAATGTCGGTGAATAAAAATACCAAGACAAAACCATAGCATGGTGGGTAGATACTTTCTGGTACTTGGCTGGCTAGCTACTACCCTCGACTTGAAAATCTGCCGACAATACCTAACGGTGTGTTTGAAAAGCATTGCTTTAGATTCAATTCCTAAATGTATTTACCATCTTCGACCTCACTGTCACATAACAACACGTGAGCTCTACACTTGTCTCCCTGCAAAAATGATACTCTTGTAATTTTAAATATTACCGAATGTAGACCACTCGTTTTAATAAAAAGAAAGCCTGAAAAGAATTCTCAGCAAGGATTAATCCGGGGCTAATGCCGCAGCGGAGAGACAAAAGCGTCTATCGATCAGCCGAATTCCACTTCAGCTAATTGCCGATTGTTTGCATTGAGGTCCATTCTTTGTGGCCACGGCTCGAGTTCCCTCGGCTCGCGGCTCGTGATGTGCCTCGCGGTTCGCGATGACTCGTCGATTCAACCCTTGTAAATCATACATTAGAGCATGTTGACACAGTTATGAACCTTTGTTTGTTTTGCGGAGGGTGGTTCTACCTGCGTAGACGAATTGTTGTTAGCTTTTTACGTATGCATTGAAATATTTTCGTCAAATACCTTTGAAGTTTATTTGCATCGCGCTGCGGTCGTGACTGAGCATTTTAAGAGTGCCTATCGAGGTGCTGATGCAATTAATCATGCAATATTCGAAACTTACAAAAAGAAGAAAGATTATATACCTACATCAGAAGTGTAAATAGTAAAAAGTGTGATGTGTGTAAAACGAAAGCTACCTGCGCCTCGTAGCTTATACGCGTTGTCGAGATGAAATTAGCCTTTATATTAATCCAGATTGTTCTGTATTTATTTTAAATACATATTTCCAAAAAGAAGTACTTATATGTATAAGTATCTGTTCAATCAGTTTTCTGGTTCCCATAGTAGGTACAAGCTTTGCTTAGTTTGGGGTCTGTTAACGCTGTGTGAAATTTCAAAGAATATTTATTTATTTTCTTGTTTTTTTTTTATGTGCAGCGAATTATGGACAGCGCTGAAGCGGCCGCGCTGTCGTCCGGCGGAGGCAGCGACGGCTCTCCGGGCAGCTACTTCGACGCGCGTTGGCTGAATGTCCATGCCGACGACGGAACGCTAGCTGCCAAAGCACGCCGGCTGCAGCTCACACCCAGCCGGCACTTCGATCACATCGCCGTCAATACCAGCTACAGTGCAGTTTTGATGCCACCATACATCAATACTGAAGGTACCTATAGTTCAAACTGAAACTTCGAAAGTGAAATTTCTGAGCGTTCAATGGTATCACCGTGAACGACATGAATCCATACAACGCCTGAGACTTGAAATTCAGGTGTATGCTTTATTTATTCATAAATGTTTATACTCTCTCGTAAGATACTTTTTCTCTGCAGCTGCTACATATTTTGTAAACAATATGAATCTATCTATGTGAATTTGTATAATCACCCTATGTCTATTCTTTGAATCCTCTTCATCTTATGGTTAGCGGAAGAGATTGATTTTAGCAATAAGGCCGCAACATGTTATTTTGTTTGTTAATTATGGATGTGAACAATAAGGTATTAACTATACATCAATTTTACATTTTTGTTTAATAATATATATGTATACGTTTATGTCTGCGTGTATCATCTTCAACCGCACCGTCGCGTCGCCTAAAGCCGATTCAAATTCATTCTCGATAAAAAAAAATATTCGATCAACCTATCGATCTAGAATCTAATTATTTAAATGGATATCTAAGTAACACAACATAATACTCATACGCCTAAATAGGAAATTTGCGATCTTAGACGTACATACTCGTATTATTACAACACAGGGTGAATACTGTTCAACGAGCCTTCAACCCCAAATAATGAAACGTAGTACATTGTTGACACTGGGGTGGCAACGCGACAGTGGCAGGGGGCGGCAATGATTAATGTTCAGATTGACATATTTCTGCCTATTAGTGACGCTAACATGAACGCTTATTTTGAAATTTATTTTAGTGTTGACTAAATGTGTGAACGACAATTGACCTCGATTGTTTCCTTTTGCATGTATTGTTTTAGAGTTGAATTTCGATACGTTTTATAGACGATATGTTCATGTAAAAAGCATATTATTTTTCTTAAGCAAATCATAGTAGGTTAGTAATGTAAACCCATCCTAAAAGTTTTGATATCAATTCTTCGAAAAAGAAAGATCGAAAAAAGCCAAAAAATAAATTTTACAGGAGACGCGAAAAACATGATTGTTAATTTTTTTTTAATTACTCATTTGTTTCGTTTTATTCTAAATATAAACGTTGATAATGATACGTATAAAACAATGGCTTGAAAGATTTCAAAAAATGGTTGTAAATAAATATTTTTATATTTATAGGTACCTACATATAACTTTAAATATACAGATCGATGTAATTTCTAAATTTTTCCCCGAAGTATCGATATGGAATTAGATGCTTCACCAAGTCGGGTAGAACTTTTAAATGACATATTATACGTGATTAACATAAAAAATATAATATCACTAAAAACTGCGTAAAATTTTATTTGAACTTTTATACATAAATGAAGATGTTAACAACAAAAATCATTTTAAATTAGCTTTGTTATAAAAATATAATAATGCTATTAAATGCGATCTTGTACTTAGCACAGAAGATTATAAATTGCTAAGCAGCTTCCAATCTGATTAACTTAGATATACTTAGTCTGGCCATAAATACTGTTAAAACTAAAAATAAACAAAATATTACATTTGAATTTGGAATCTGTAATTTTTATATGATTGTTCATTGTGTTTTTTCATTTTGGCGCCAATAAATTGTACAATATTTTGCGATATTAAAATGGAGTGGGGTGACAAAGAGAACCGAATCGCTGTGATTGCACTACGCAAAGTAGGTATGGAGCCAAGTGCAATTTTTAAAACTCTCCATACGCTTGGTATTAGTCAAATGTTTGTGTACCGGGCTATTAATAGGTACAATGAGACCTCCTCTGTTTGTAACAGAAAAAGATCTGGCCGTCCACGTAGTGTTCGTACGAAAAAGGTGGTCAAAGCAGTAAGGGGTAGAATTCGAAGAAATCCTGTCCGAAAGCAAAAGATTTTATTTTGGGAGATGAAGATGGCACCTAGAACCATGTCGCGTATTTTAAAAGATGACTTAGGACTTGCAGCCTATAAGAGACGCACTGGTCACTTCTTAACTGATAATTTAAAAAGAATAGGGTGGTAAAATCGAAACAACTACTGAAGCGGTACGCAAAAGGAGGTCACAGAAAATTTTTGTTTACGGATGAGAAAATTTTTACAATTGAGCAACATTTTAACAAACAAAATGACCGTATTTATGCTCAAAGCTCTAAGGAAGCTTCCCAATTAGTCGACAGAGTGCAACGTGGGCTTTATCCGACTTCAGTGATGGTTTGGTGGGGTGTTGGCTATGAAGGAGTGACTGAGCCATATTTTTGTGAAAAAGGTCTCAAAAGGTATCAAAACATCGGCACAAGTGTATCAAGATACCATTCTTGAGAAGGTAGTTAAGTAGTTAACAACACCATGTTCAATAACCAAGTATGGTCCTTCCAGCAAGACTCGGCGCCGGTCATAATGCTCGGTCCACGCAGTCTTGTTTGGAAGCGAACGTTTCGGACTTCATCAGAGCTAAAGACTGGCCGTCGTCTAGTCCCGATCTTAATCCGCTGGATTATGATTTATGGTCAGTTTTAGAGAGTACGGCTTGCTTTAAACGCCATGATAATTTGGAGTCCCTAAAACAATCCATACGATTGGCAGTGAAGAATTTGCCCATAGAAAGAGTGCGTACTTCTATTGATAACTGGCTTCAACGTTTAAAGGACTGTATTGTAGCCAATGGAGACCACTTCGAATAAGCTTTTTATATTTTAAATTGTTTTATATTTATGTATTAAACTAACACACTGTAAAAGTAATAAATGTTATTTGCAAAAGAAAAAAATAAATTTTCTTTGTTACAATATTTATGGCAAGACTAGGTATATTGAAAAAAGATTTCGGCCAGATTTTACAAACATAATTATTCAAATCTAAGCAAAACATATTTTGCATGTCGCCTCGCCCAAATTCTGATACAATGTATATTCGGTGGTTTCGCAGACCTTTTCCCCTGCTCCATGTCGTTATCTAAATTACTTTATTTCACTTCACCTATTTTAATCAGGGTTCTAGGGGAATAACACGCGATATAATGGGATTTTAGTCGTGTTTCAAAATATAGGTGTGACTTTTTGTCTATATACTATTTTGAATCTTATTTTTGCAATCCTATGGGTGAACATTCGTCCGCCCAGTGAACAAGAAACAACAGACTACGACAATAATACAGACATTAGAATCCAAGAAAAATACAATACAATCTAAATCTAAAAACATACACTTTATTGTTATAGGTAAGGTCGTTTGGTCGTTTGATAAAAAATTGAGTGCCCAATATCCAACCTCTCGAATCCAATCTCAGTCAGTAGTTCAATTTACATTTCACGCTTTGGGAACTAATTAACACGTCTCGAATATGGACCTCTATCTCGTTTAGGTACACGAGACAAAAAGAGTGAATACATGTTTATTACGGCTTGCGTGCGAGGCGGCGGTTGCTAAATTAGTAGCTTACAAAGCCACCGTTTGGGCTAAACCTCTAGTTACATTTAATCACAACAATCTAAACATCAGTAGTCACTACTCTTCTTTTCATCATCGCCCAACATCCATTAACCCCCAAAGTCATTAAACCCCCGTGTTAAACTGCGCCGCTACAGGCCGCGTTTATTTAACCATTCCCGCCTCCGCCCATAGAGCACACCCGAACAATTAATTTTTCCGGCGGCCGGTTCAGGAGAAAGCAATCACGGCGGCCCAATGAAGCAAGTTCGCCAATTACTCCTCTTTAATGGGTAGTTAAAGAAATTTCCCTAATTGGTCAACCCGGCTAAACCTTGGCACAGTGTTGCGGATTATTGGATGGCTGCGAATTGCAACGTTTACAAGCTTGAGGTAGAAAGTGAATATAAAAATCCTTACCGCAGAAAATTAAAAAAAACTTTCATAAATTTTACTTATAGATCACCCACAGCGGCTTTAATCTATTTGATGTATCTTCAGCGCAGAGTGCCTTTTGTTACTGTGGAGTAGACTACGAAAATACGTATATCTCACCTAAAAAAGGTTGTGTTAAATCTGATCTGCATTATTATGATAGATGTCAGAGACGGTGTGAAACTAACATTTAGAACAGAATTATTATTTTATGTTAGCGTTATCAAACTGTGATATTCGTTTGGCATAGATGGCGAGGTGCAGAACCAGATCGCGTGGTCGGAACACCTGGACCCATTGTTCGTCAACAACTACGAAATCGATGCGACTCTCTCGTGGCAGTACTACGCCTCTTCCAGTGGGTTCATGAGGAGATATCCAGGTATAACGTTTTGTAACAACTCTTGGTCTGATTAAGGTTACCTTCAGCGAAAAAAAATACCTATGCTTATTGATGTTTTTAATATACGCTGCACTTGCTATTGTCAAATATTGCGATGAAAAAACACTTGATTATTGAATCGATTATTATCAGCAGCGGAACATTATTTGTCATGGTGTTATGTAGTGATATTTCTGACACGCACTTTTCAAATTGGTTCAACATTTTATATTGACAAAAGCCATAGAATTGAACTTTATCTAGGTTAAGATAGAGGTCAATGTTACATATCGGGGCTGATTGTGAGCTTTTTATTTAATCGTTTATTCTAAACACAACTTAAACAATTTCAAAAAATAATTTAATAGTCAATTGTGACTTCAAACCTGAAACTAAGTAATGCTGTGGTAACCAGATAACTTATATAACACATGCGTGTGCGGAACACTCAGGCTCAGAACAAACATCTACATAATTATGTTCGTCAAATATGTATATGTTTGTCCCGGTGTGAGAATCGAACCCACGCCTTACAACTCAGAATCATAACTAGTACTTTAACATGTCATAAAGAAATGTTATTTCCCCGCAGCAATGTCCTGGCCACCAGAAGACGGATATTCTCACCACGCTCGCGACTTCTACGACTTCCGTTCATCCAACTGGTTCGTCGAAGCAGCTACATCTCCCAAAGACTTGGTGATCCTCATCGATGACTCTGATGACCTGGGTTCTTCGCACTGGAGGCTGGCCAAGGCCACCGTCAATGCCCTCTTGGATACTCTCGGGCCTAACGACTTCGTGAACGTCTATCGCTACAGTGACACTGTTTCTGAAATCCATTCGTGTTTTACAAAGATTCTGGCGCAGGTAAGACTATAACCACACATATCAAATAATATCTTTCCATGCAACTATATTTTATTTGTGATATAGTTGATCTATAAAAGTTATAAAAATCTGCTAATAACAAAAGTGGTACATATCGTATCGTAGCCTAATTTCTTTAAAACAACATAAATTTTAAACTATTGCCGTAAATTATTTTTGAAGTCAAAAGTGTAATTACTAAAAAGCTTAATATGAAAAGTTATAAGTTATATAATCAAACGAAACATTCAGCACTTTACAATATTACTTTCTGATTCCTAAAAACAACTTCACATCCCCTCGGGAAAATGAAAAAAATTAAGTTAAAAAAGATGTCACAATATAAAGTACGGCTACTTTCATTAACATCTATTGTTTAGGTAGGTACCACCGCAGTACCAGATATTCTGCCGCCAAGCAGTAGTGTGCAAACATTACTGTGTTCCGGTTTGAAAGGTACTGCAGCTAGCGAAATTACTGGGCCGTTGAGACTAACCATCTAGTCTCAAAGTAGTGAGTGCCAAAGCAGCGATGCCCTGGACGTTGCTTTGTTACTCAAAGTTCTGTGTATCGCTGCAATAGTCATGGACAGGCGTCATCTCTTAACATCAGGAGAGCGCCGCGACCGTCTCATTACTTTTACATAAAAATAAAAAAAATGTAACAACCAGTTCTGTCAGTTTGCGCAGTATTATATAATATTGCGTAATCACGTTTCGGTTTTTTCTAAAATGAAACTTATCTGTATGTAAATGTTCGTACTTCGCCCCCAGGTCTTCCATTAGATCAGAAAATTATTATAAAATTTAATTTCCCCTGCCGTGGGCGAGTGGTAGAGTAAGCATATTTTGCGACATTTGATCGCCTCCAAAACGATAGCTCCTACGTAAAAAAGTTTTTATGATTTGTTTTACGCCTACACTACGTAATTCATACTTCCGATAGGTCGCTGAAGAACAAAATAAATAACCAATTCATTTTACGACTAGTTTTAATATCCACCCACGAGTAGCTCTTTATCTACGTTAACAGGATTATTTTGATAACGAAGTCTGCCCTAAGGATATAAGATGTCTACCAAAGAAAAATAACATTTAACTTAATGCCTCTTGTAATGATATTTGTCTCTAAACATGTACTCATAGACGCCACTAAGGAGAGAATAAATGACATTGTCGTTTGTCCGTGCGAAAACACACTGTAATGTCAGCGTAGCTTGACTATACCCGGTAATGAGTAAATACTCAAGTGGCATATAGGTACTGGGTAGAAAAACAAAGTAGGTATGTATACTGAACTTGGTCTCAGGTGTAATTATGGACCGTATTGTCCGTAAAGTTCACTTCTGCCGCAATGCGTTGCATAACATTGTCTTTCTGTTTCTGACGTGAACACGTCTTTAAATTTGCTTCCATAGTAGGAGGCAATTGAAAAAACTGATAAGTAACAAAATTTGAGTTTTTTTTTAATTTGTTCTTGACCATGGGCACCAGTTCTTTAGTTAAAATTGAGGCTTAAAGTTTGGTGTTGAAGGTATGAATCTACAACATCCAAAATGCAATTACTGCATGCGATAGTTTTAAATAAATAAATATCGTAGGAAATTACACACAGCCACCTGACCCCAAACCAAGCAACTGATGACTTTCATAGTACAAACTTGTACTATGAAAGTCAGGTATACTTTTTTTTTAATGAATACATACAAATCATCTAGACACAGAACAAACATTTGGGCGCTTACCATCAGACGAGTTGGTGGTCAAACGCGCACTTATCCGTATTACAAAAGAACTTTTTTTACAGTAACCACGTAATTTAAAAAAGTAAAAGATCAATGTAGAACTTATTACTCTATAAAATTGTGTGAGTAGTCAACGGTAGCAATACGATTAATTAAAATGTGGGAGTAACAAATCGTTACCCTTCGGGCTGATTCAAAGACAAAGCCAAGTTAAGGCGGATTGTGACTAATTTATCTACTGACCTTCTTGGATTAGCAAAAGTTTTAATTTTATATTAAATTTACTACTAATGAACTAATAACCTGCCTATTGCTTGAAATGGGCTCTAAATTAAGCTACGGTGAAGAAAAATATTAAAAGGAAGTTTAATTTTAGTTAGGAGGCTATCTGGCCTCTAATAATCTGGGGGTTTTGGGTTCAAATCTCCTCACTTTTTTTATTAGCGCATTGCCGCTGACTTCAAACGGTAAAGGAAAACATTGTGAGGTACCTTCGGAGTTTCGGACCGTCAGACTTCCAATCTAGAGATCCTGGGTTCGAATCCCATGGCCACTGTCTTGTCTAGGTTATGTACGTATTGCCGATAAGTTCAAACGGCGAAAGTAAACATCGTGAGGAAACCTACATGTCTGAGGCCTTAAAATTGACTTTTATGACATTTAAAAAATAAAAATTTTGACTAAAATGATTGCTCCTAAACGTTGCTGTGCCCGACAGGGTCCATATTTCACTGTGTACTACTTTTTATTGAAAGGTCTTGTACAGTATGGAAACAATAAATATCTTAAATCTTGAATCTTAAAAAACAAAAATGTTCTCGAAGTTGTGTGAAGCCTACCAGCTTGGCCAGCGTGGTGGCCTTATCCTTCTCATATTAAAAAGAGACCCGCGTCTAGCAATGGCCAGTTTATAAAAAACAGGGCTGATCCGCAAGGAAAATATTTTAACTGATCTGAAGCAAAAAAATGTTTTCTACTTTCGTATCGCAATTAATTCCAAAGGTTAGATTAGAGTTCGTTATCAAAGAAGAGTTTGTCATACAAATAAAAGGGCAAATACAATTATTTAGGGTCTTACCTACGTAAAAAAAGATAAAATAAAATATATATGAATTAAATTACTTTATCTAAGAGTTGTTCTCGGAATAACGGTAAAGGTCAAATAGTCTACAGTTACCTTGTACTACTCTAATGATGGTACATACGTACCTATGTACCACCAACAACTTTTCAACCGACGCTTTATTTCATATCGTCGTATAGGTAGACTGTTTCGCTATATTACATACTAGCAGTTACCCGTGACTTCGTCAGCGTGGAATTTAACAAAAAGTTTGTTCAGACAGTTACCAAATGACCTATATAGTGGTAAAATGTAAATGACACGCCAAATGCAGGTATCGCGTGTTGGTCCTAGCATTATGACGTGATACCCATCTGTCCCGGTGTATACGCACATTAATGGAATCAATCAGGCCATAATGCGAGTCCATTAAAATAACCATTCAAATCTAGTGTACAATAACCTTTTCGCTTTATATTCTAAAAATCAATACATTTCTATTGGTATATGAGTCAGGGAAGTAATTGGCCATAGAAACATTAATACGGCTACTAATGGACCCCTACTTTTAGGACAACCCCCCCCCCCCCCCCCCCTCCTATTCTTACTTACTAGCACTACTCCGCCAATCAAAATAAAAAATTGAAACATTTTAAATATATTCTCAGTGGAAGTAAAAATGTATACTAGTTAGAACTCGCAGTTTTATTTGCAGATCAAGTTGCACTGCATATTGTTTTTAAATCAAATGTATCTAATGCTTGCTAAAGACATTAGAACATTTAAGATAAGCAAAATATTATAACCTAAATAAACGTTTTCGAGATACATATTTAGAAGTATGGATCACCATATTGTCATATAGCAAGCACTATATGGCATTTTTTGTTGGCCTAAGAATCATCAGACCATACATGTATTTATGTCCCACATACATCGCATGTGGAAACTTTAGAAAAGAAAAGTGATGTTCATTTTTTTACAAAAATCCAGTCCAGCGTTCCGACGTACAAAAGTAAACAGAGTAAATTTTCTATTTAAAAATGAATGAGATAATATAGATATCTAGATGTCTGAATTACTACACGCAACATAATCGTAAGATTGAGTCTAAAAGCTTTTCACAAAGCTTTCTATTCAGCAGCCGAATAAACAAGGAGCTAGTATTAGTACCCTTAGGTACATTATTGCAAGGAAAGCTTAATACACTCGAGATACACGAGCTTTAAAAACGGCGCGAGTAAAAGCTTTTTTCTATTATAAGCGCTCGAGCTCTTAACATATTTCAGTACTAAGCACAGCACAGTAAGTGGTAAGAAATTGTCACTCATTCAAACTTCTAACATACCCTACAACACGAAGTAGTGCCAAGTTTAAGATACCTACGTATAAGAATAGTTGGTTGTAAATTTATGGTAGTTCTTAATTTCAAAACTTTTAAAAACTTCGCATCATTTCATTTAACTTTGTTTTAACACTCATAAATCATAGTTACTGACACTCAAAGTAATAAATAACTATTTGAAATTTAATAAAAGTAGATACATAGATGAAATGAAATGTTATAAAGTATACATACACACAGGCACAGAATCGCAAACAAAGGACCTTTTGAGGTTGTAATTTCATTACAAAGAATAGTCTACGCCATGTTCGTTTGTAATGAGCTCAGTTATTCGTCTAAATATGAACTAGGCAACTCGCTTTACGAAATGCCGTCGGCAAATCTCCTCCAGTGAACAGAATGAGGACATACAAGTATATCTACCGTAGATGTTCAAATATGTATTCTCGTTGTCTTAAGTCACACTTTTGATAAGACGTCGCGCGTTTCCCGCGGCGGCGCTCTAAAAGGAACTATATTTCAAGGGGGCTATCATCCCCGCGCTCACTTTATTCAGTTCATAAGTCTCGGCAAAGTTTCAAGATAAAATCTGCGCCACAAAGAAGCGAGAGGCGCGTAGCTCGTGACAGGTGGGGTGCGACCGCGCCCTTGTCGCCCGAGCTTGCAACTTTGCCCTCTACTCGACTCATGCACGCTCCCCAAGAGCCAATTCAGATCGACATACCGATACATACAAACATCTTGATACTTAACACAGTTTGTATTATCGCTTAAATGTCAAGTATCAAGATTCGGTCACACTCCCGTATTCACGGATTGTAGAAGAAGCGAGCGCATACATGCAGGTAAGTGGCCCGAGCTGTATATGTATTAGTCAATACATTGGAGTACTCTCGAAGCGGTCGGAAGGAGGCTCTTGGTCTCGAACCAACTTCGCTAATATACGATCCGGCAATTACCTCCATGGCAAACATTCCCGGCTTTACGGGCCGCGCCGGCAAATGAAACTTTGTATATTTAAGAGTTGTTACAAGCCTGATGTTTAGTATCGTGTGTTTGTTCACATTAACATTTGAGTAAAGCGTGTTATAACGATGGCTTATTTACCTTCAGTCAGGGAGTTGTGTGTTACTTTTGATTTGAAAGCTGGGACGTTGATTTATTTGCAAATACAGGTGTAACATACGATTGAGTGAAATAAACACATAGCATTTAAATGGCTGGATTTCCCTCACCAGCAATTTGTACTTAGTCGTCAACATTCTCAAAAGTTTACTTTATAAACTTTTATGAACACCATTGAGTTTAAAGTGTAGGTACTTAATAATACATATGAATTAAAATAAAGACTCAATTGTGTTTTTCATCGAGTTCAACTTTGAAAATTTCCATAGTGGTTTTCACTTGGAATCTAGACCGAAGGCTGGCTGAATACAATGCGTTAGAAAGTTAGAATTCATAACACCAGCCTTGTAGAGTTTCAGGGTTCGTGCAACGCTTCTGCTATTACTGCGTCAACTCACTTACTACACTGAACATATAATTTCAACTTTCATGGTCGAGCATCGTTCAAGCAAGCAAAATGTACTCGATTGGAAGTCCTAACTAGACAGTTAGGAAATAACGTGCCTAACATTCGTGAGGCTGGATGTTTCATTACGAAATATTCGTACAGACGAAAAATCAGTTGCTTATTGAAAAAAAAAGTATGTATTGCAAGCCAGCAAACATAGTTCTTAACAATCAAAACGTATCTCACGTTCGTACACACATTATTCTTAGTTTAAGTTTTCCTTTATTTCATATATTTTATCTTGTTATAATTTTAAGTTCAACCAAAAAAAAATTCTCTATAAATTAAACTTTGAATCGGTAGCCGTCATAATAACGTCCCATTGACGATAATCCAAACGACCGCAAGAACTTACGTTAATTCCATGGTAGAGATAACGCTACCTCGTGTGTGATGCATATGCAATTATGCATATTTACATCTTGCCACCTCTCCACTACCTGGCAATCAGCTGCACAGAGGACATTATATATGAACAGCTCGTGCGAGAACGGAGACGACTGCCAGAGGTTAGCGTCGAGAGTCTGAGTCGAGTCGAGACTGTCTCAGTCTCAGTGTCAACGTATGAATTTATTACGTTTGTGGTCAGAAGTATTTATTGTCTGTTATTTTGATTCGGATACGTACCTACATCCCTTTTCGAGCAAATACTAGAACTTCTGAACTCGGTAGAACTAACAATTGCGATATCGTGCGCCAAGGTGAGCCATGATTGTTCAACCCTCTTTGTAAAGCAATAAAATTCTTGTCGGAAATTCCCGTGTAATTACTAGAACTAAACAAACGGTGGCAGAGATTGCCGCCATAATGATACCTAGCACGAAATAAATGTAGTTTGAACGTACTAACTAAAACTAAGCTTTTTGTGGCAAATTTTCAACCTTGGGCAAGTTTTAAGACTTCAACGACGTTTGTTATTTCGTAAAATTTCCATCCAAATTATTCCTAACTTAATATAAATAATTTTGAAGTTAAAACAAGTTTTCACTGAACGGTATAAATCTCTTGTTATTTACAGGGAAAGTATTTTTTATGTTTTATTATAACAGCAGTCTAGTTGGTAGATAGTCTCACTGCCAATTCAGAAATCCTGGGTTCAAATCTCACAGCACGCATTTCTGTCTTTTCATAGCTAGGTGCGTATTAACGCTTGCTTTAAATAGATGTTCTTTGTATATAATCCGCACTTAATCACAAATTGCTGGTGTGGAATATCCGGTCATTTAATTTACTTTAGCCTTGTTCTTCTCACAATTATCGCTTAGCAGTGGGACAATTTAAAAACAAGGCTGCTTCGGAATAAATTCCATCCATATTGGGTGTCGATATACAATAATTTTTGTCAATTAAACAATTATAGTTTAATGAATTTTACGATTGATTCAATGCCAATGGTTTCGATTTTATCGTACTATTTTCAAATATGGACTAAATTATATAAAGCTAAAATGTTGACCAATTATATTATTATTGGAAATAAAGAAGACGTAAATAAATTAAGGCTTGCCATTTCAGTTTAGCGAGTTTTTAAACAGAGTTGGCCCTAATTTCGCATGATGAAGGGTTTTAAAAGCGTCTATATAGATCTCTGGGTTCGCAACGCATCGACAACGTCCTTAATGTTTGAGGTGCCTTTAGGCGACAGTAAGCTTACCATCAGGCGAACCGTCTGCTTGTTTTTCACTCTTTCTATAAAACAAAATGATATGATATGAAAAAGCTATATTATATTATTCTATATTTAGCCTTTTATTAAAACGACTTCATGCAGAATCTCGACGGCTTAGAACCATATTTTCTGTTTTTTCGTATTCTGAATTCAAACAGAAAGAAACAACATAAATTTATACTACAGTAAACTGATGGTCCTAACTATCCCACTTATATCTTACATGTTATATCTCGAAATCTTTATCTCGTATGTTCGCAGGCTGTTCCGGAAACTATTCGCGAGCTGAAGACCTCATTATGGAACGCGGAGTTGTCTGGGGGCGTGGCTAACTTAACCGGTGCTCTCGCCACTGGCTTTGAAATATTACACCGGGTAATTATACTTCGAGTTATGAACCGTAGCTTACGTCTTGATCACTCTTTAGGTCTTATTTGTAAGAGCTTAAAGCTTATATTTAATTGTGATATTTGATACCCAATGTCTTATCATATTTTTGAAGTATAGTATTTGTATACATAGTATTTGAAATGTTAGCTAACATAGTGATTATCTAATCACTACGCTCAGCTACGACGTAGCAGTTGCGTAGCGTATTAAACATTTTCGTAGCAAACACAATACTAAATATAATTAAAAAGTGCTAAATTAGTTTCTTGTCATTTATTATGATTTTACCATGATTATTTGCCACATTAATATTGTAATAAATTTAAATCTCATTATTACGTACGCTTATGATTTTTAAAATGTACTTTATTCTTTCATGAGTCTAAATTACAGCTTTCTACAGATATTAAAATTTTCTTTATACAGACTGTTTTCTGTACTTTTTTGGTATAATTTGGTGATATCATTTAAATAGCTAACATTCAAAATGTTACATTAAAAAGGTTTTAAGCAATTTATACTAATTCCAGTATAACCGCACCGGGCAGGGCTGCCAATGCAACCAGGCAATCGCCGTCATCGGAGCCGGCGGCGGTTCAGTCGGAGTCAAGGGAGTCTTTCGGACGTGGAACTGGCCACACATGCCCGTGCGCATTTTCACTTATAGAGTGGGAGGCGATGCCACTACTGGAGCCAGTATGAAGGACATGGCGTGTACCAATAAAGGTAACCTTAAGTGCTTTATTAATAATTCGGCATGTTTATTTATTTATCGGCAGCGATAATTCAATAACCATTTTTAGTTAACTGAATATGGACTAAGGTGGTATGGACACGTGATGCGGAGAGACGATGACCATGCTGTTCGAAGAGCGCTGGAGTTGCCAGAGGGGAAGCGGGGAGGAGGGCGCCCTCCAGCCACCTGGTGGACGAGCATGATCCAAATTATGAATAAGGCCCAATTAGACCCACTGACAACCCAGGACAGAGCATCCTGTCGCAGGCTTATTGGGAGATCCGACCCCACCTAACGTGGGAACAGGGAAAGAAGAACAAAAAGAAGAATTCAATAACCATACATATTATGTGTCTTTTTAATCCATATATTTCTTATCTCGAAATATCTAAATACAGAAGACCCATGGGACATTCCAAGTATAGATGGAAAGATTAGGCTCAATATATCCAAAAAAATCGAGTTGGTGTCTAAAGTCAAAAATTATTGTAGGTCGCTGCGCCAGCAAAGTTAGTTGGATATAGTTAAGAAAGTTTTAATTAATTGCAGGTTTCTACGTTTCAATCAACGAACATTCGGAGATCCGACCAAAGGTGCTCCACTTGATCGAAGTGCTTGCGCGACCGCTCGTCATGTACCAGACCGTGCACCCCGTTCATTGGAGCCCCGTCTACCTCGGAGGAAGGGTAAGATAATACATACATTGTACATTTTAAAAGCCTCTGCACACCATAGCTCAAGATGGATCAAGTCGCAGCAGTCACTAACTGCCGCGTGTAGAGAGATGAAGATAAAAGATGAGTTTTCTCGTAGTCCCAAACCATTTTACATAAAAAACAGTAGCATGTCACGATTCTATATTACACAACTGACTGAACTTCTATGCAAGTCGCGGACATGCCACCGACATGTAGACACAAGTCGCCGGGTAGCACGTATGGGCGCAAGTAGCCGACATAATTTTCTGTAATAATGCCGGCGATACAAACTTGCTGTCATCTATTTGTGTCAGTAGAGTCGGCAACTTTGGTGTGTAGACTCCTTTAAAAGCCAGAACAACTTCAAAATACTAACAACAACCAGGAAAACTTCCTGGTTGTTGTTAGTAGGAAGGAAAATCGAGCGTGGATTCTGTATAATGGAGAAACAAAACCGTTCCGAGCAATGTTTTACTCAAATTTTAAAAACTTATGATTGTTTTGGTTTACAGAGCAGCAATCTCAATGATGATGGAATGGGTCAGCTGATGACATCCGTTACTGTACCAATCTTCGACAGAAGAAACCACACAGTGAGTACAATCCCTTAATTTTTGCTAAGTAAATAGAAATTTAAGCTCCAATACGACACATTTATAAACTATTTTCGTTTGCAGCAAAGAACAGCAAATCTGCTAGGTGTGGTGGGTACTGACGTTCCTGTTGACCAGATAAGGAAGCTCGTGCCACCATATAAGGTAATTACAAACTTATAACATTCTTTACGACGCCGACGTCGATATTTACAGAGTAATAATATTGAAAAAAAATTGGCAATTAGGTAATAAATATAGCATGTTCCGATGCGGGAGACGTAGAATAATATATATATAAAGTTTCCATTAGTTTTTTTTAGCACTTCTTTGGTGCGGGAAACTTACGAGTTCGCGTCACGGCGACCCCGTCACTAATGTGGCGTGTTTTAAGAATTTAACTTCTGTCGGGAGTCCCCATAACTGCCTACTTTTTTTTAATCAACGCTCCGCATATTCTGCTGTCCTTGCTCCTTTTAATTCACACATATTTTATTCGTGAATTGTAGGCTTGTAAGAGCTTCCACTTTACACACATATATACTTTGTTAATACATTAATTTAGTTACTATTAGCACTTTTAAATGCTAAATAAATTGCAAAATCTTGTCCATAAAATTCGTGAAATATTAATTTAAAATATTTTCCAAGAATTTTTTTTGTATTGAAAAAATTACGAGCACATATACGCCCCACGCTTTCACACGCGTTTCTCGAGATAAAAAGGATAGAAAGGAAAATTCAAAGAATGAAATGATGTGCATCGAAACAGCATTGGAACTCTTAACAGAGTAAAGAAGAAACAAACATTGATTAAATATACTAAGTACACAAAAACTTTAATTAATAAGTAAATTTCACATTGAAATCGAAAAATAATCTAAATATTGACGCAATAAGTAATTATATACAATAGTCAACTTTACACAACAGCAACTTAGAACGATATATGTATGACATATGTAATTTAGTCAAGTATAGCTGAATAAAAGCTATTTTTATTATACAAACTTTTATAATGTTAGTGTGATTAAAGAATGGCACTGACATTGAAATGGTGATAATACCAAAAGAAATCAAAGCCCTATAACCTTTATCTGTATTGGAGTACATTGCGATTACCAGCTCGTAATATTTGTCTCTTTTTTTTGCAGTTGGGTGTGAACGGTTACTCATTCATGGTGGACAACAACGGGCATGTTTTGTACCATCCTGACTTAAGACCTCTGGTAAGAATTACTTTTTATCTAAGCTTATTTTCAAACACCTATATAGCCATAAATCTATAAAACTTTTTTTTTGTTGCAGCATACAAACGAGGAGGTAAGTGGACGAAGTAACCGTCAAAACGTATTTCTACCTACACTTGACTGCATTGGTAACAATCTAGAAAGTAGGCGCGGATCCGGTATAGAGTTTCGTTTTGTGAGAGGCAAATTTCGGACGATCGCTTCCCTCATAGAGCTAACCAAAGTTTCTTATTTTTTACTAATTCATATACACGACAACGAAACTAAGTGCACTTGAACTCGAAAAATGATTCTACCATTCGAAAATTGTGTGGGGCAATTGCACCTGTTGGTACCTACCCAAGATCAGCATACTAGAAAATCTTATGTCGAACATCTCCCCATTTATAAAACTTCTTAAATATATAACATGCAACTGTTACAAAACGTCATCAGTTGAGTCATCATCAATGCAAATACGTAATACGTGTGGTGCCGGCGACAATCGTGTTCGGCGAGTTCATGTAAAAAGTGTTCGCAACTTATTTTTTTATAACTATAGCGAGAAACGTGACTGCGGTAGCTTCTACTTTTATTTTTAATTGAGGAATGCAACCACGATATGTATCTTGATAAATATCAACATTTCCCGAGAAAACACCGTACTTTTCAAACATAAGTGTTCTCTTTGAGTCGCTCCGACCACTCACCTTCAGGAGGTGAGAAATTGCAAGGCTCCCGTAGAAAGAGTAAACAGGTGATTCGGGTCTGCCCATTAGATGTTCAAGCTAAAATTTCCCTTTCTTTAAGGTACTAAACAACTCGTTATTTTTCAGTACACAGAGACGCTGCGGCCATTATACTCTAGTGTGGATCTAACTGATGTGGAATTGCTCATCGACCCGGAAGAAAGCTCCAGGGTGAATCTCACTTCGTTGTTGCTCGATGTAAATATGAATACGCTATCGTTTAGATCACTTGTGTGGGTGATAGATCCATGAAATTTCAAGTGAACTTTTTATAAATTAAGCAGTTTTAAATTAAATTATTTAAAAGTATTGGCGAAAAAATATACTCGTGACCGGTAAATTCAACTATACATTTAATTCTGTTAGTTTCATACTAACAGATACTGTTCTAAGTCGAGAAGTCAAAAACCTCATCGGATGACATTTGTAGGCCAACACTTGTACTACTAAATACGGTATCAAAATAGCAACTTGCTTTGTTTTGTCTCAGCTTACATAAATAAAACGAATACTTTAAAGTAAAATTTTGTGCAAAAATGTAATTACTTTTTCAGCTCCGTCACGATATGATTGAGCAACGCGAGGGCGAGACAGAAATCGGAGTTAAAGTGCAGTACGACAATATGCGCCGAGTGGCCACTAGGCGTCAGCGATACTACTACAGCCCTGTTGATGGGACGCCATTCTCTTTGGCAGTCGTATTGCCAGATGGGTACGGAATGTTCGACTTGATATCAGAACAGGAGGTCAAACACAGCCCTGTCAGTGGTAAGTGCAGTACTGTATGTCTAGTCTATAAGACGTTAGAGACACTTTATTCTAAACTGGATTCCATATATTTTTCACTTATTTCACGCAGTCACGGAATACTTCAAAGGCGAGAATTGGAAAATTCACCCCGACTGGTAAGAACAACAACAACCTCAAAATATGGTATCTTCCCTTTGAAGGAAAATTAAACTTTTATACCAAAAATAATTTCAGGGTTTACTGCGAATATGCATCCACATCAGATCAGACATTCAACTCTCCTGAAGAACAGCTTTTACACTTTCTGAACCGGTCGGGCAAGCCCGGGTGGAAGTGGATGTCTCTCAGACCTCGAGCGTTGGCGCAACACAGTGCGCATAAGAAGCAAGAGCGGGATTCTTATTATTGTAAGATGTTTTACATTTTTCGGTATTACCTTCGTGAACTTGGCCAAAGCTTATGTCTACAAGATCGATCACAGAGGTAAAACCAAACTCCTCCTTTTTTTAAATAATCACGACCGTAGAAAAATATCTAATTAATCACATCATAATGTAGGTACATACTAGTTTTGATATATAAAACACATCTTAAACAATGATATTTTGATATTGTTTCAGGCGACAAAACTTTAGTTCAGTCTCTCATTAGGGATGCAATGGTAATGAAAGAATTGGACGCTCACACAGGACACGCTAGTCATCATAACCAGTAAGTAAAAATATTATTCACAGCATGGCCTTAATGCACTTTACACTACTAAATAATTTCATAAATAAAGCAATATCAATATCTCAAAAGATTTTACGTGTTAATGAAGCAGTCAAGACCCAAATTTACTCCCTTGCGATACACCATGAAGCTAAATACACAACTTGTCTTCTGCATGTCAGGACTTTTGCAACACTTTAAATGCACTTTATTTAAGTTAATTTTATGTTGATCACTAATTTATAATTGTGTTTGTCACACAAATAGCCCGATAGCAACTTTAATGGCTTTATTGACAAGGTAACGTAACAAATCTTCATAATGTCTCAAGAAGTAGATAATAATTTTAGTGTAACATATTGTTAAATATTACCGTGCTAGAAAGGAAGAAAAACGAAGGAAAAAGTAATACCAAGAATAAATAAGCAGCAAAAACTGGAGTTCGAGAACATACAGTTTTGTATGAGATTAATATTAAAGGGCAGAGCCTAGTGTCAGTACCTACATAGTGGTGTATGTATGTGGTAAGGCGGTTGACGCAATCGAAGCCGAATTTAAGAAAGAAACATATTCGAGTGCTTACCATAATTTATAAACAACAATTTAAAAAAAGGCTGGCAGAAAATGCTTTAGCATTAAGTCCTTCTTTTGTACATGTTAATTTGTAAGTGTGCAATAAAGTATTAAATAATTTACACTCACGTAACCATGCAACAAGGTGATTGTCACATGGTTATGTTATGAACCTTTGTCTGAACATAAGTTTAGCAATAGCATTTGAAAAAAATGTAACAACTTAGTATGTAGATAGCAGCTAGGAACTAGTAGTATATTTTTATTGATTTTTTAAGCTATCGAGGATCAGGTAATGGTGGTGTTATTTGAACTGATTTGTTTACAGCTCACAAGGATTTATTAGCTAATACGGATTCTTATTTGTAGTAATTAGACTAAGACGCCAGATTTTAATCAATGATTTTAAATAAATTTAAAAAAGTATTTACTTAAAGCATTAAATATCCACACAAAAACCCTACAACTGAAATTTACGATTATTTGTAAATAACCTTAGTTGCAATTTAGACCTGCAATAGCAGTTTATAGTGACTATTTGATGCTCGATATTGTTTTTGGTTAAATATTTCTTTTTGAAATGCCCTTCAATTCCTTCCTTCTTGTCCTAAATTCATAATTATTTCATCAACATAGAGAAATCAATATGTTGATACAAAAACCCTCCTATACATGTCCACATTTCCAGCACCTATATTACTACTTTTTGGTCGAAAAATGATTGCAATCTTAATGAAATATAGGCGCAATCCTTACAGGCAAGGCCGGTTCCACAAGTTCGTGGTGACTCTATCCTTTATCGCGACCCGCAGCGGGCTGCTCCGGTGGACAGAAAACTTAAATACGTCAAGGGCATCTGAATCTGCTGAACCGTAAGTAATGTATATAGTAAATGGTTAAGTACTAAATATAGATTTATAGAATATTAAACACTTTTTGAAAGTATTTGACCTAGAGGTCTACACTGGAACGTATCTAACGAATGCTACGCAATAACAGCAAGTTCAATATAAATAAACAGAGCAATTATTCTACAAAAAAAATTAATTAAAATAGATCACTTCTGATTGTTCACATATGCAACATATATAAAAAATATCATTACACCATGTATATTTCAGACACTTCAGTGAAAAGTACGCTCGAGCATTTGACTCGGAATGGTATCGACGAGCAGTTGAACATCATGCTATAGAACCTGAAAGTTTCGTGTTCTCCGTACCGTTTCGAGATGGTTCTGAAGCGGAGGACTTGAGTGGGAGGCCACCTTTGGTTTTGGCTACGCATGCAGTATTCGTGGAAGCAAGGGGGCACAGAGCACCGGCTGCAGTGGTTGGACTACATTTCCAACTGGACTCGCTTGCGAAGCATTTCTTGAACGTTACTTCTACGGTGAGCGGATATAATGTTCGGAAACTTTCTGTAGCCACTAAGATATTTTTAAATTTTGTTAGGGCTTGAAGCTTTTTGCATAGTTATGCTTATGTTCCCCAAAAATCCCTTTCGTTTCGTATTTTTAAGAGACATTCTCCGAGATCCATGTTTTGACATAAGATGATATTTTTTTCCTTTAACAGTGTACGCCAGGCAGTGTATGCAAAAAAACTTGTGCCGGTGACGAACTAGATTGCTATATACTAGACGACAACGGTTTCATCATTCTTTCGGAAGATGTCTCCCAAACGGGCAGATTCTTCGGACAAGTCGACGGTACCATCATGGACTCTTTAGTGCAGGATAAGATTTACAAGAAAGTGACGGTCCATGACCATCAAGGAAGATGTCCTGATTCAAGAAACCCTTTTAGCGGAGATGGAAACAAACTTTCTGTAAGTATTATAGTTGAAACAAAAAAAAACTTGTAAACATTTTTAATAGGGATGGCGTATTTTATTAACATTTTTAATGGACACCAATCACGAATTAACAATATTACGTTGCAGCCACTCAAACCGCTGTCATGGCTCGGTAGCTACCTGACTAGCCTAATGGCAATGTGGCTCCCTCTCTGGGAACCAGTGAAGGGTCATGCAAGAGCGTATACTGAAGAAGAAGTTGCAGGTAAGCATGTTCAAGATACTACTATTTCGAATTTAGCTATACAAAGAACTAATTAACGACAGGAAATAGTTCACGAAAAAACAATAAAGTATCGTATTTGCTGGACAATTTCCCCCGACACGCATCTCTAGAGATATTGCACGTAAAACCTTGCGACATCCCCCAGCTCGTGCCTTGATAAAAATGGTGGGAACGAAATTACTACCGACGCCGGACGACGTCGTGTGACTTCGCAACGCACGATGTCTTTAAAACGCTCATATGGTTCAGGATTTGTTAAATTGCCTCTGTAGTCAGATTTATATTTTGGTACTTAGTAATTAATTGTTTCCTTAGATTACGAGGATTATGAAGGTGAAGATACTGACCACGATGAACGGAACGAGAGAGAACCAGGTACCTACGAGATTATTATTGACGGAATGGGCGAGACTTCGAGAGATGGGGGGATGAAAATGGCGCCTCCAATTAATCCGGGCCCAGGTACGAATACCATATTTTTGTTTAGAAAATTATACTTAATTGCATATTGCATATTGGTGTAACAATAATTTATTGAATCTAGTATCTTGAGTGTACGATCGATTTGTAACTGTAGTATGTAGTATAAAAATATTGGTCTCCAAATCATTGCCACTTCCAGACCTTAACGATCACAACTACATATGTTAGTTAGCTCCTATAAAATCTGAGACATTTAGCTTTGTTTCGCTTGGCTAACTAAGTTATATTTGTAGGTCCGGGCCCGATGCGTGAACCGCCGCGAGAGGCGGCGCGCTCGGCGGCAGTGCGGCCGTGTGACACCAGCGCCGAACTGTTCCAGCTGCAATCTGCGCGTCTCAACCAGGCGCAGCCACTCAAGGGGAAGCTCACCAACTGCCATAACTCTGGCTGTGAGAGGTATACAATTGTTCACGCCGTTCTCGCGACCTTTTATTGTAAAAATATATGCACGATGAAGCTCACGCCCTTTGTCGATCTGTCGAATCTATGTGATATGATTGAGCCAGCCGTCCCAGACCTATCGACAACATGATGGCGTGGACGCCGCAAGATGGCAGACTCAAGGTAATGCACCTCGAAACTAAAAATGAAGTCTGTTGCTTTTTACCGCAGCATCGTTCGCTCGTTAGCCTAGTGATATTTTGTACACATAATTTCCCCTACTACTATTTGAATAAACATAACGTCAATGTCAAATGTCGAGCTTCTTAAGTATTTTTCTTGGACATCTCCCTACACACTGCAGTTGTTGCTCTCCTCATATCCTTTTCACGCTTTAACGCCCGTCTTGATTTACTCCACCCTTATAAGTATTATTTTTATCAGGCCCATCCTAACAAACAGTTGATCACATTATGATGTGTTGGCAGGCCGTTCAGCGTGCAGAAGATTCCCCACAGCAACCTGATCTTGCTTGTGGTGGACACGCTGTGCCCGTGCGGCGCCAAGCGGCTGGACGTGCGGGCGCGGGAGGCGCCGCCGCGGGCGCCATGTGCACGTAGGCAGCCAGCGCGCGCTCACCGCCGCCGCCCCGCCGCCTGCGTCTCATACCACCCAGAGGTACGTTGACACCGCGTGACGTCTTCATATTGAAGTTTGAACGCCAGTAGGTCAAGTTTCTTGCGATCCCATTGCTACGTTCTTTACATGAACGCAACTGATTTGGTCCACTTTTTAATGCTATTTAGCTATTCCTAACGTCCAAGGTTTACTTTCAAAGATTAACCGCGGATGCAAAGGGACCCCACACTTCTTCGGGCCTTCGAACACAGCATTTTGAGCAAGTTGCCTCAAATTTATCTTTTTGACCTTAAGTTAAAAAAAATAGTTTATGTTTTTAGTTTTTAGAATTTTGTTTTCTTTTACTAGTTAAGTTATCTTACATGAAATGTAAGCGCATAACTTTTTAGTTTGACTAGTTTGTAAACTTGCATCTTGTAAAAAGTAGTATAATTTTGTGCCAATTCTAGTCTTTCGTCGTCATTAGGTAAGACGTTTGAGCCTTGGTCATCGTGTTTTCAGGAGATAGAGATCCAGTCATGTGGCCGGGGCGGACGCACGCAGCCGCTGTTCGGGCTGCTGGTGATGACGTCACTCCGGCTGGTGGCTACGTGACTAGTCCGCCGCTAGTCACTCCCAGGGACCGACCGCGGCCGCCACCGTCGCGACGTTCGTAACCACTTTCCTTTCGCTATCTCGGACTCTGAAAGCTCAACGCGAGGTCGACGGTCGCCGTGCACATGACATCGCAGTGTGTTCGGGAACAGTTTGTAAGTTGTTGTATGGAACGGGACGGGGACGCCGCGCGGCACGCCTCCGCGCTGCCGTCCCCACCCTAGCGCGAGTACGATATATTTGTACGAGTATTAGGTACGCGAAGTTAGAGTTTTGAACATTTTTACCGACTGATGTTTTGGTCCGACCAAATGAACTTTTGATCTTGTTTTGAGACAGGATTATCTATTCGGGTTAGGATACAATAATGATAATGTTTTCCCTTCTCGTTGAGTTGTCACATTCATTGCGAACTTACGGTACATAGGTAGGTAACGAAATATCTTGTTAAATTTAAATCGAGGATTATCACAAACTTGGAGGTCTAATAAATTATAGCTAATGTTAATAGATATTGAAAGATATTAAATGTAAATTTACTAAATATCGTTTGAAATGTTTTTAGAAAAATTTACCTATGTTAAACCTAACTCGATTTATTTCTTAATTTATTCGAATTAATCCCAATTTATTGGATAGTTGCATAGAGTCTAATGTAAATAATGAATATTTTTTATTTGTAGGCAGTTTATTTGCGGAGTTATGTGTGCCTGTGTATTGTAAAGGTCGTTACGCCAACAGTCACATTACGACTACACCACTCTTGGAAAAATAATAATATAACCAGAATATGCACAAGAAAAAAAACTAATTATTTTGTATCTAGATGGATTTGTTAATGCTCTTCTGTCAAACAAAATGATGTAACTTTCCGATTTCAAAGTTTTTAGAAAGGTTTTTAATTTATCCTCAAAATCAACACACATAAAAATAACTTGAACTAAAATTATGTACCAGAGACGTCACGTTCTTCAAAAGGTCTGATCTAAAGACAGCATAAATAAGTAAAACCTATATTTTATGTATGGGTAACTCGTGATGTGCTTTTTGTGTATGTCTATTGCCAGCTATGGTAAGATAGGCCCATGCAGTACTTTTTTTTATTTTATTTTTTAATCGTCTGCCCTATGTCAAATTAAACTTTTTTTTCTTCTCTTCGCCTTCAATCATATCGCCGTTTATATACGAGTTGACGATAAAACACGGTCTTCTAAGCAAAATCAAACTTTTTTTTAATCTGATGTAGTAGTGATGTGACAAGCGGCGACTACCCGTTCTAGCCGTTAGATTTTCGCCTAATCTTCGAATAATGTCTAGGAACTGTAAACAGTTTCACGTCTTTATTGTAAATATTTTGATAAATTTAATGGCCTATTATTACGATTTTAAGAAACTGTGTTGCTAATATTTATATGTCGTTCAAATTCGACTTCTGTCTGTAAATGGAACTTTCACGTCTGATGATACATGTTCAATTGTTCGCATATCATATAAATGTACTTACATGTTTATCGTACCATATCTACAAGAAAGCAATATAATTATGTAACAATCGTTATTCTGCTGAATGACCTGTCTTGTAATATTTGTTTTTAGAAAATAAGTTTTTTCAATTCATTTTAGATGAAATACGTCATCTTTACAATACATTACTTCGTCGATTATAGAAATGATTCGTCGAATTATATTTCAATTAATTTCGGTTAAATGACTAAATACGAGAAACTGTCGTGTTTGGAAACTGTACGTTTATGACATAAGTATGATTTTATAATTTCGTGGTATATGCCATCTCATAATAACCTATTCATCTTTATATCTCATTAAATAAGTACTGACAATCATCGTACGTAAAGATTTTGAAAGTAAAGCGTATTTGTCTAACTCGTTTGTACTAATCTGAATGTTAAATAAATATTAAAGATCAGAATCATTGCGTACATACACGGATAGAATTTTATAATAATCTTTTTAGCGTAATAAGGTTCACCACAGTTCGCTATTGTCCACTCTACAATGAAATAGTACTTATGCAATAGAATAGTTCACTTATGCAAACATTAAATAGACGAAGACATGCATTCCTACTAACAGCTTGAGCTGGGTCCTGATGGCAAACAAACGTAATTTTCTGACGCATTTACACAATTGTAATTATAATTACAATTGTGTGAAACTTAAATAAAAGTATTACAATCTCAGTGGTTACGGAGCATACTTTTCTGTACAGCTTTAAATTAATCTGAACTTTTTAATTAACATTAGGGCTTTTGTTAGGGCAACTCTAGTTTAGGGCTTTTGGTAATGGACCGTGGTGAAAGGCATTGCCAAAGTGACACAAGCATTCACTTCTATATACACTACACTTTTTACCAGATTATAATCCTGGATATTTGTTTTACTATTTTTGCCAAAATGCCAAAAGATTTAAATAAAAGATAAACAATTTTAATTGTAAAAAACAAAATCGCTGTCTATATTTCTCATTCTCTTCAAATTCAAATTAAAAAGCTAAAGATTTCAATCATTGAGTGCCAAACCGAGTAGTTCTTGTTTTATAAGGGCATATAATTACCGATACATTTAAGTGGAAGTAGCGAGCTGTGGTCAAAATGGGAGTTGTTTACAGTCGTTTAAACAAAATATACCGTATATTTTCAATTTTCGCGATGTGAATACTTAATAGCGTTTTTACCGGGACTCTATCGCGCACAAAATACTATAAATTAGTTTTATTTATTTACCTCAACGTTTCGGACATGTTATAACACTCACGAGATGACTGGAGAATACGAGGAAAATGACGATGTATGGATGTGATTTATAATATTTTCTGCCCTATTAAGTCCCAGTGATAAAATTTCAAAAAGTATGTTATTATTTGCGACATTATAGGGCTGTTGAGATTAACCATAGAAAGTCTCAAAGTAATGAGCGCCAAAGCAGCGATGCCGTGGACTTTGTTTTACTACTCAAAGTTCTGTATATTGCTGCAATGGTCATGGGCAGACGTTATCTCTGACCAACAGGAGAGCGTAATTCTTATGACTTTTACATTAAAGAAAATCTACATAAATAAAATAAAACATAATTAAAAAAAACAAATTATGGTTTTTGAGCAACGACTACATTTTGCAAAAAATTTAAGATTACTTAATCGATCATTTTTAAGACCAACGCCTCGCTATTTAACCTATTATTATCTAATAAAAGAGTAATTTTTCTACCTCATCATGTGTTAATCTCAAATCTGGAATTATGTTGGGAGACACGTCATACGCTCAAAATTAAGTATCACGCTTAAAACTGTGAAAAACAGAATACCCAAAGGTATCTCTCATTGATATACAGCGTACAGAGTTTTGATCATGATGATGATTAGCGTGTCTATTCCAGATTCTACGATAATATTTCTATAACTCAATTACTTAAGATTTAACATATTTATTACTTCCACACAGTACAAGATATTGTAAATACAAAATAGTGTACAGTCAAATTCGGACCCTGTCGGGCACAGCAACGTTAAGAAAAGAGGAAGGAGCATAATTTTAAAAATCAAAATTTTGTCCTAACTATATCGTACCATTATTCTGTCGACTTCGTCGATAGAGAGGCTCAAGCTCTACGAGACAATTTGTTTTAAAATGACTGTAACACCGACTCCCATAATGTTGTTCAGATACAAACATAGCCATATCATACCGTAACGCAATACATACTCAGAAACTAACATTATTATAACGGGGAAGCTTTTGAGAAATTGTACATTTTGTATAAATAATACAGTAAGGAGTCGATTTAATGGCGTAGGATTGTTTATCTTGTGAGTGGCGAACGACTGGTGTAATGAAAGGGGACGTTCGTATATTGCGTCACATGTTTAGAGAAGGATAAAATATGTGGACATCAGCTAGAGGGGAAAGGTCGTATTATAAATGCCAGAAGGAAACGTCAGAAAAGTCTTCGTTAGTGACGTGATTTATACGGGGATAAAAAGACAGCATCGGGGCCCATTTCTTTTTTTTATATGAAAAGTTTTGTTATATGAAAAAGAGACCTATTTCTTCCCTTTCGTCTATTGAAACATGCGTTTTATTAATAAAATTCATGTGCTGTTTACGCAAATCTAAACAATTTTGATGGTTATCTTGTGGAAGACTTCTCCAGTACGAATTGAGGCAGATCCAAAAAAACAATGCTCTATGTAACCCACGGGGTATAATGAACGGTGCTTAAGCCTAGGAAATAAATGTCTTTTGACTTGACGCGCTGCTACATTATCCCAAATCCAGACCTCCTTGCTAACTCTCTAAATTTTATCCTTATTATCTATTTAGGTAGACATTTGAGCTAAAAAAATGATGCACTGTAGATCGTGACGTAATCTATGAACGGCCCCGAGTGCTTCTAGAAAGCGTTGAGTCTTCCATAGCAGTCGCGCGAGGGAGTGAATATACTGTTACGTTTAAGTATTAAATGATAATAAATAGCGTATACTTTATCATAGCATAGGCTGCGTCTACCGTGCGGACATCGTGCCGCATCGGGGAATTAATATAAACTATAGACACAAAACAAATACCTCGTTTAGTTACTCAATAGTTAGACAGATTTAGCGTTTATTTCGCGTTTAGTTCATGGACATATCAATTCAGGCACCAAATGATATTAGCGTAAGCGTTTTTCGAATCTTTTCGATTGTGATTTTTCGTATTGCATAATGTTCGGTTTAATCGGGTTTCTGTTATTTAAGGAAGACCATTCTAATCACAAGGGCATTCAATTTCAACACAGTTTTTAATAAGACCATTTTTCTCGACAAGTCATGAAGTTTTGATGATGAAACCCCAATGAAACGATGAACTATAAAAGAGGATAAACCCCGAGTTATTTGCTGCACTGACAGAAACCCGATTAAATAATATCTAGTTATACAATAGGTTTACAATAACATAAAAGTAACTAACAGAGATGTAAAATTTTTGCCACGTTCACTTTATCGGTGTACATTATTTCTATTGTAATTTTAAAGCCAGTTTCGTCATAAATCTCACTGTCGAACCCTTGTTAAAGCTTATAGGTGTATATTCAAAATTTGTATCAGTAAATTTGGAAATTATGAAAGCAAATCTCGATGTAACTTTGAACATTGTTTTATCCGTATTAGTTGGTCATGGTTCTAGCGTAATTCTAGTAACGTTACCATTTCTTTTTGTTAATGTACTTGCCAGTTCGTGCTATAGATATACCGTAATTACAACAATAAAGTTCTCTTATAACATTGTGATTCAGCACTTTTATTTGCCTCAGTACTGTTACTGTTTTTAAATATCGTTGGCAAGAGCTGGGACGCCAACGCAAGAAGTTTATGAGAGATAAGAAGAGAGAAGATAAGAAGAGGGGCTAGTATATCAATTTCAATATGAAGATGGCTTCATGGTGGCGAATTACATCCCGCTAAGCCCACTAATATTATAAATTTGACAGCCCTGTTGGCTCATTGGTAGTATCTGCCGAAGGGCGTGGTTCGATTCCCACTCAGGACAAACATTTTATGTATCAACAAATGTTTGTTCTTTATCTGGGTATTCTGTATGTATTACAAGTATGCATTTACAAAAAGTATTTATGTATTCTATCAGTTATCTGACTTCTATCACACAAGCTCTGCTTAGTTTGGGGTCAGATAGCGATGTGTGTAATGTCCAACGATATTTAAAAAATAATTATTTATATTATTTAAATGTGTTTTAGGTAAAAACTAATAAACTGATTTGAATAAAATTTGGTATTGAAGACCCTGCCGAAGCCGAGACCCTGGATTAGAACATAGGGCTACTTTTTATCCCGAAAACATGTAGCGGGTAACACCGCGGGGCGCAGCTAGTCTTTAACATAGTAATAATTTATTTTCTAGAATTTTTTTGAAGGAAGGTAATAGGTAGGTAGGTAGGTTATTTTTTGCTCCATTTTTAATCTCATTTTTGCTTAACATCAGACAATAGATATCAGACAAAGGGATGAAGCAAACAATAGATCCAACTCGTATCTAAACTTATTAAAATGTTAAAATGAATAAACGTTGTTGTTGATAGATCTGTCTTTTTGTTATTCCAATTTATTAAAAGGACTTTTGTGACAATCACATGGCCGTCCCAACTTATTAAACTAAAATAAACATACACAACACATGCGTATACACAGTGTGTGTGCTGTCTGAGCTATCGTTTATAATAATACATAGAGTTCAATTCAGTCCAAAAAAAATACAATAATAGACCAAAATAGGCATAAAAATACTTGCGCTTTATTTCACATATAAAGACTAGCAGCAAATACGATGTCTCTCTTTAGTTTTTGAATGGCGTCTGAGAATTTGTTCTCGAGATCTGTGTTGCCGATGTTTTTGGAGGCCTGGCACAGCTGCCGTAGCACCTCTTCTAATCGCCGCATGCACCTGATTATAGATCCTGGAAAATAATTAATCAGATTTTAATCGGTACTGTTAGTTGATTTGTCGCATCGCTGCGATTCGATATCAAACGTGGGGCATCACTATTATAAAGGACGCAACAAGATTCACTTACATCAAGGGTGTCAGACAGGATTTACTAAAGTGCCTTTACAAAATAGTTAGTGGGGGCCACACTCAAAATAACTAAACACATACACACACACACACATACATACACACATACATACACACATACTGAATTTAATTATTGGTCTTTACTTAATTAATGTTTGTAACTAACATTGATATCTTTATCTTTAAAAAATAAAGGATAAGAAAAGGATATAATCTTGTTAAGGACCTAGAAACTAGACTTTCCTTTATCATAAAATGTAGGTCGAGCGCCATTTTAATCACACAAGCAACTACTTTCAGTAGCACAACCAACTACTTTCAATCACACAAACAACCTTGTACTCTCAATGACACAACCAACTACTTTCAATCGCACAACCAACTACTTACTCTCAATCGCACAACTAACTACTCTCAATCGCACAACCAACTACTTTGAATCGCATAACCAACTACTTTTAATCGCACAACCAATTGGTTTCAATTTTACAGCGGCTTACCTTCAAAGACATCAGTCATCTTGCATATCTGGAGGAAGGAGGATCCCTTAGCCCACGCGAGTACAACGTCCATCAGCGTACATTTGAACTTGCTCACGTAATCGTCCTCGTCGAGATCCATCTTCGCGTCTATTGATACTTTAGCTATTTGACGCGCGTATTCCTGTTTATAACCAAAATACATTTTAACCTTTTGGCGTAGCTTTATTTTACCCTTAAAAATGTTTGTTATTATTAAAGAAATAAATAAATATCACAAACACACACAGCGCCATCTGAGCCCAAACGAAACAAACTTGTGCTATGGAACTCAGATAACTGATAGAATACTTAAATAGTTTTTTTTTTTTGTAAATACATACTTATAATAAATACAGAACAAACAGACACAGAACAAACATTTGTTTACTCTACAAAGTTTGTCCTGGGTGAGAATCGAACTCACGCCCTCCAGCTCTTGAGGTAGATATTCTACCAATAAACCAACAGGGCTGAACAAAAAGGACTTGATATTACTTGACTTATTTTACTTGAAAATATCGCAATACAAAAAAAAGGATGTAAAATCTGTGGCAAAACCAAATTTTGGCATCATATGTTGATTTATTTTTTATTGTTTTTTTTTTAACAAATAAATTGACTGCCAGTAATAATGAATGTAATATGGCTCTTGTGGTAGGACGTTGTCAAGTACCTGCAGTTGCCTTAGCACGCCGCGTAGCTCCTCGCCGGTGGCGGACGATTGCGTGCTTTTCTCGTCGCAAACGAAACAGCTCACTAGCGCCGCACTTTGCTCCGACGTCAGCGTGTTGAACACGCCGTTGAATATAAGCTCGGTTAGAAGCAATTCATCAGCGCTGCGTAAGAAATTACGGGGAATGGGTTTTTTTTTAATGGATTATAGCGTTTGATTGCCATCTCACCTGATGCGAAGTGAAAATGCGTTCTACGATGGAGCACGCTTGCCTAGAAGATACCGATAGAAGACACCCAGATTTTATCTATCAGTAAACACTAATTATAAAGAGAAAAAAATTGATTTTTTATTTATTTATTTGTATTGAATAGGCTCCGAAACTACTGGACCGATCTGAATTATTTCACCATTAGAATGCTATACTATCACTGAGTGACATAGGCTATATTAATATTGTTAATCACAAATAAATAATAAATTACAGGGCTTTTGATACTAACTATCAAATGTCTCAAAGTAATCATCGCCAAAATAGCAATGCAATGGACTTTGTTTTGTTGCATAAAGTTCTAGATACCGCTACAAAAGTCATGAGCAGACTTTAATTCTTACCATTAGGAGCGTGTTTCGTTCGTCTCATTATTTCTACATAATAATAATAATACTTTTTATATTATAAAAAGTATTACCTGCTAAGTTCGCAAGCGATGCGGCCTTTCAGTTCTATAACGTCTGAAGCGCCGCAGTACCCCATCCGCCTCAGCACCCGCTTCCGTTTCTTCAGCTCGTCCATCTGCAGTATGCTCTTGGCTTTTCTCAACTCTGTTTTGAGGGCATTCAGTTCGTCTTGAACCTCCTGTTTCTTTTCATATGCTGCTTGAAGCGCGCCTCTATTCTTATCCTTATGAAGAACATGAGCATATAACCTAGCAAGAAAAATTGTTTTGTCAATGTATAGGTAAACTTAATATTATTTATTTTTTGTTTGTCGTATCTGTTTTTTGTTATTTATAACTTCACAATCGTGTCTCCAACACGTGATCATTTGTGTGTGTGTGTGTGTGTGTGAGAGAGAGAGAGAGAAAGAGTGTGTGTGAGAGCGAGTGAGTGTGTATGTGTCACATGTGATTATTTCTTTAAATTAATTTCGCTTCTACACAACTTGAATTTTTTTTACTAGCCTGTGCTATATTATGTGTTTATGTTGTCAGATAAACAAAAGACAATAAATCTAGGCATAAATATATCCATAGAGAAAATCACATACCTCTCTTCCAATATTTTTATCCTATCAACGCAATCTTTGAACACCGGATCTGATATCTTCATATCCTTTATAGGGTTCAGTAGCGGGGGGCCGTCAGGGAAGCGTTTCTTAACTTCGTTTATCGTCTTAAGAACCGATTTTCGGTTATCGGCCGGACGCAAATCTTTAGGATAGTACACTCGGAGTGAGCTTATATGATAGATCAGTGTGTGTAGAACTGATACCACTTCAACGTCTCCTGCCTGGGAAAAGATGCACCAAACTAGTTTTTTTACTAAAATTTCACACTAAAACAGAATACCTCTCCAAAAATATACAACTATAATAAAACCAAGCCTAAAAAACACAAATATCCACTGATGACAAACGACTTTCTTTTTAAATTATTGCCAGTGTCACTCTGAATGATAGAAGGATTGTAACGATACTCTATACATCAAAATCTGTTAAGACATTTAGATATTATGGTAGAATAAAGAAACTCACTCTTAACGGGCAAGTCTTGTGAAATAAGGCAAACGATGTGTTTTTGTCAACATTTTTGTGCCGTTATACATCATGTGGAAGTTTGAAATTAATGAATACTATAGTACATATCCTGAATTATTATGCTTGGAGAAAAAATAGTTTCAAACGCTTTTCGTTTCTTGAAATTATGAAATAGAATATGGCCAAATTATTTTTAATCCGTAATCTTGACATCAAAATAATTATAGGAAAGGCGCAATTTTATAGATGCTAACTTTGATGCAGATACATTTAAGGCTTAGACCTTTTATTGTACGTTTTGTTTATTCTATTAGCAAATAAGTACGGATAGTTTGATGAAAATTTCTGATAGTGCCTGCTGAAAATCTCTTTTCTGCGTTACGTCTGTTGCTGTTTTATTTTGGTAGGCGCTACAAACCATCGAGAATCTTTGAATCTGACAATCTAACGTCACGAGTCTCGTGGTCGTGTATAGCACGTCACGAGAGGCCGCAAGAGGTGGGCGCGCGGTGGCGGCGGTACCGAGCACCGCGCGCATGCTTCCCGCCCGTTTTGTATTTTGATTCTTCTAGTGTGCAACTAAATACCGACCGACCGCGCTCGGTCGTATTATTTTGTTGTCTTACCTCTTTAGTTTGAGTAAATGATACGTTACCGCGAATAACGCTTTTATGTAATTTAGTGAAGTGAATCAGTGATTAGTGCACAGACGCTTTTTTGTTTATTTTTTATTATTCATCTTGTGTACATAATATTATAAAAATGGGAAACAAGCAAGGAGGGAAAAGAAAATGTCTGTGTTTGTTTGTTACCTCTACACGCTTCAGTAGTTTAATTATAATCTTTTTGTTTGTATTTATAATTAACTAGTGGCCGGTCCCGGCTTCGCACGGGGGGACATTTATTTTTTAATTAAATTCTAGTAATAAATATAGCCTCATAGTAATTACTCTAAACTACTTTTTTAAAATGGGTCCAGAAGTTTTTCAACAATGGATATTAAAAAAGTCAAAGAGCGCCATATTCTGCATTGCGCCGTGCAAAAATAATCATGTAGGTACATGCAATACTAACGTAGATATACAAAAAATGACAGAACCTTTACAATATTATATTCATCGATAATTCGATGATTATAATAATATTATTAGTGTAGACTAGCTAACCCATGTTAAATATATTGTAATGTATGTAGTAAGCCTTATCCGTGTGCGGTCCACCTTACTCTATGGAAAATGTTGAATCGTGTGGTCTATGGAAAGGCGTCGGTTCTGAACGGTGAATAAAGATGGTGCCCGATATTAAAATGGTTTTAAAATATCTCAAAAACCCATCGGCCCCATTGCTTTCTCCATCTACGCCCCACCCTTTGCTGCCTACTTGCTACGTGCCCGCAGGCTACGCGATGCAACTAACTATTACTAAATACATTTGTGTTCTCTGTGACTTTCATTAACGTCATACGAATACGAAGTCGTGATGAACATTTAATTTGTACGAAACACCGAAGGTAGATTTATTCGTTTCCAGAGCGAAAATATCAATGTAATCATAAGTTCCCACGGTTGCTTTATGAAACTTGAAATTATAAAACACTTGACACTGGCAAATATTCAAAACGCGATGCCAAAACAAAAAAAAAAACTTCTGACATAATGTAACAGATAATCAATGTAAAATCCGCTTCCGGCAATAGGAATAAACATTCTGTCTCCTTCTTGCTCGTGGCTATAGTAATTTAACTCTCCTTATCTATTTTAGCGTGACGTCAATGTATTCAAATCTAACGTCAGACGTATGTACGTCTGTGTGAGTGGAAAATATCAATGTAGGTGTTCAAGCAGAAGTTTCCACGGTCGAGGACTTGGCCCTTAATAGGCCGAAGAGACCAACGATATACATAAATTTACAATTGAAAAAAACCGACTCCATGATCCTTAGGTCAACTAAACGCACTGATCCAATGAAACAACGAGGTTTTGGATTAAACGAAATTCGATGTATACAATTTTTAGATTTTTGTTGATTTTAAAAAAAAATCGCTCGATCGATTTCAATAAAATTTATATGGGTGGTCCCATATAAATTTTATCCAAATCGATCGAAATGTGATCTACCAAGCAAAAAAAGAATCATCAAAATCGATTATAAATAATTAAAAAATTACAAAAAAACATAGTCGAATTGAGAACCTCCTCCTTTTTTGAGTAGGTTAAAAATAGTTTTACGGCACCATATAATTTTAAAATTGTAATACCTTTTTTAAACACTTATAAATAGATGTAAAAAATATATCAGTTGAGCTGTGGTCAAACATCTAGGCTGTCAGACATTAAAAAATACTCACTCGACCGAGTGACGGTATAAGTATATAGGACAGCTGGCGGTGGATAGAAGCGAAACCCCGAAGCTTGGGCTGAGTGGAGTGCCTTGGAAGAAGCTTATGTCTTTCGGCAGGCTGATGATGGCGATATTGATTATTTATTATTTATTTTATTTATTGATGATGAAAGAAACTCACATACATGCAAGAACTCTGAGAACATTATAATCTTTTTTGGGCAGTTGTTTAAAAGAAAAATAAATACCTCTCCAGGCGGGCAGGGTATATTCTTTTCTTTGTCGTCATTTTCAGCTTTCTTAACATGCAGCAGTATGTCCACTATAATATTCGTCTCTGCTGTCATAGGGTTTTCCTCTTCTTTCTTGTTGCCTTTGCCCGTTTTGTGTCGAAAGTTTACTATTATACCCCAATCGTACTCATGCTTTTCTGTTTTTACCTGTATTACAATCGTAAATTCAATATTAAATAAATATCGTAGGACTATACACACAGCGCCATCTGGCCCCAAACTAAGCAGAGCTTGTGTGATGGAAGTCAAATAACTGATAGAATACTTCAATACTTTTTTTTTGTAAATACATACTTATGATACATACAGTACACCCAGACACAGGACTAACATCGATCTTAGTCACACAAATGTTAGTCCTGAGTGGGAATCGAACCCACGCCCTTCAGCTCTCGAAGCAGACATACTACCAATGAACCAACAGGGCTGTCAGGCAATATTAGGCTGATACTGTTTATATTCCATTTAGTTTTAATAACTAGGTAACTAACTAATAGGTACTACTCTGTTCAGGAATCATAGATATTTTATGTAAACAAAGAAATGTCACGAAAAGTCACTGTCAAAGTGTTATGCCAGTTGCCTAAAACATTTTTCCCTTGTCTATACTATTATAAAGAATAAATATTTGGTTGTTTGTTTGTAATGAATAGGCTCGGAAACTAATGGATCGATTTCAAAAATTCATTCACCGTTGGGAAGCTACGCTATCCCCGGATGACACAAGCTACTTTTTATCCTTGTATTCCCACGGGAACGGGAACTACGCGGGTGAAACCGCGAGGCGTCCGCTAGTGAATAACATTTTTGTTTCTAAAATAGTGAAGTAGCAACGATCATGTTTTGACAATACACATTGTTGGTTTGAAGTACTATGGAAGTCAGTTATCTGACAGAGAGTCAGATGGCGATGTGTGTTATGTCCTACGATATTTATTTATTTTATGAATCTCTAGACCGATAGGCCAGTAAACGCAAGCCTGTTTAATATTTAATCATAAAAACAAAAACAGTTTAATGATATTTATAAAGCTTACTTTAACAAGTCTCCCCGGTTGCAAGAATGGCTTGAGATACTCAGGTCTAGTGATGAAGGACCGGAACTGGTTCCCGAGGAGCTCCAGCTGCGACCTGATGCTGCAATACGAAGCTATGGAGGTTTCGTTTTCTATCGCCAGCGTTTCGTATTCTTTTTGTTTCAGTTTCACTTCTGTTAATGGAAGGAATATTGTTATCTACGGCATTCACGCTTACCCTAAAGCCCCTGAGTGAATATATTAAGCCGAAACGGGGTTATTGTATTCCTCATTATAAAAAACTTTTAGTGTGAAATCATAACACACCTGAAATTTTGAAAAAATCAGCTATTTTGTAGATATATACATTGTGATATGTGATTGAAGGATTTAAGTATTCTAATTTACTACAGTATTATAAGAAACTTACTGTCAATGAGGTTCGGTATAGCCGCTTGATTCTGGAACTGGAAGAAACTTCGCTCCAGCATGTATTCAGGATTTATGTCTTCTACTCGCAAAAGATTCAGTACCTGGTGAAGTATATAACTAAGTATAATATAACTATATTTAAAACAATACATTTTCGTAATAAATAATAAATATATTACCACCCTCAAGTTGAAAATCTGCCGCCAAGCATCTAACGGTGTGTTCCGGCAGCCTCACTTGAGAGCCAGTTCCATTCCAGGCTAGGTGTGCTTTACCATCACTTAACATCAGGTGAGCTGTGGTCAAACAACTAGCCTGTCAACCATTAAAAAAAAATATATATATTGTACTTATATATATATATATATATAAGTACTATAAAACTATATTAATATTAAAAGCTGTAAGTCTTACTAAACTTCCATGTGTTAGTTTCTAATCTACAATCTGAAATTGTTCAAATGACTTGACTTGCCATAGACATAATATACTACATAGGGAATAGGGGTATCAGCTATATGTAATGATTCACGCAGACACAAATCCAAAATTGCATGTGGGTGACTCGAGATATCGATGATTCGCTGGATGACTACAAAGGTGTAGTCATCTCTATGGTGTTTTTAAAGTGTGAATATATATTACCATGTTGTAAGTGAGATGGAAGGCCGAGTTGATAGGGTCAGCCTTGCCCTGGACCATTCCCTTCACGACGGTGGGAGTCACCTTTTCGTCTATCATAAGAATCACGATACCCTTGTCGTCGAGACCTCGACGGCCGGCACGCCCTGACATCTGGATATACTCGCCTGATGATATCTAATAAAAAAAAAATATATATATATATATATATAAAATAATGCAATAAGTAATATCCTTAAGAATTAAAACTAAAGATTTTAGTTATGTCGTCATTTAGTCATTACAAAAAGTCAAGACACTTACAAATCTAAAGTCTTTTCCATCGAATTTCTGGCAGGACGTGAAGACCACAGTCCTAGCGGGCATGTTGAGACCCATGGCGAAGGTTTCCGTAGCAAATAGGGCCTGCAAATACAAAACATTATAGACTAGACTAGAAGTTTATCTAAATTGTTTACATTCACAATTCATCTTCACGCCGTAAATACGAAAAAAAAAGAAAATTGATTTTTTTCTAGCGTGTTAAGTAAAGTCTGCCAACACGCACTTGGCCAGCGTGGTGGACGAAGGCTGTACCTTTCTCACAATAAGAAAGGCCCGCGGATATAGATGTAAAAAGAAGCCCAGAATAACACACACACACCCATTGACAGCCCTGTTGGTTCATTGGTAGTGTGTCTGCTTCGAGAGCTGAAGGGCGTGGGTTCGATTCCCACTCAGGACTAACATTTGTGTGACTAACATCTATGTTTGTTCTGTGTCTGGGTGTACTGTATGTATTATAAGTATGTATTTACAAAAAAAAAAGTATTTAAATATTCTACCAGTTATCTGTCTTCCATAGCACAAGCTCTGCTTAGTTTGGGGTCAGATGGCGCTGTGTGTAATGTCCTATGATATTTATTTATTTATTTATTAGGGCCCTGTTATCTTCATGCAATGATGATACATCATCATCTAAAACCCATAATTATTCACTGCTGAGCATAGGCTTCTTGTACGCCACTCGTCCCAGTCTTGTGCCAATTTTTTCCAGGTTCGACTAGCGATTTTCGTGTTCTCAACGATCTTGTGGACGACCTACGTTTAAATTTAAATTAAATTTTGTGATAGCCAATTTGATATCACGCACCTTAGTTCGGAATTGGATATTGATATTTTTACTTAGTCAAATCAAAGGGAATACTAGGCAGTCAACGGGAATACTAGCGATTAATTAAATACTGATACTGTGGTAAAAAATTGAAAAGCAGGCCGCATGCGTCTTATTATGCGTCATGTTTGCACTCCTTGAAAAATATAACCAAATATGATCAAGAGTATATTCAGAGTATCCAACTAAATCAATAGTGAATAATCCTGTAGAAGGTAAGTATAATTTCTTTAGAATAGAGTACAACTTTATTACACACCAAACATACATACATACATACATACATACATACACATCTACACACGCATTATATTTGTATTATTTATACATTATCTTTAATGTTGTTTCGTGTGTTAAAAAGTAGAAATTAAAGTTTTAAAAAACCCCCAACACTGGTACCAGAACACCGAATTTCTACTGGATCAGACCTGTGAAAGCCCACATCCATTCATGAACCAGAAAAGAACTGATCATATTTAAATGGCTGAACAGTTTTTATTGAATCATAACTAAATTCAAATCGGGTTCAAGAAGCCACAGATAGACACATTAACGCAGAACACACATTATTTTGCCTCTTTGCTTGAAAATAATAATATGGCAACTAACGGTGGTTCCAGTCCAGTACCTACTTGCCTGGTTACCTTCAAGAGAGTATTCCAGCAGCCTCTCTGTCATTCCAAGCTGTGGTTACCATCTTCAACCAGACCATTCTTGAACATTGGTTGAGCTATAGCCAAACAACTATGTAGTTGGTAGCCACTAAAATAGGTGCATCATACTCCGTAATGGAATAGCTGAAGCGAGTGCAATGAAATGTTTAAACTAACCTTGATAAGTCCCAATCCAAACAGTATCTCGATAGTTTCCTTCAATATCGGCAGTAAGCCACCGTGATGGATGCCGATCCCGCGCCTCAGCAGCGGAATCACGTTTTCCACTTGGGGCAGTTGCCGATCTTCCTCAGACAACACGTCCATGGCATTGTTAAACACTTCATCGACTAGCTTCTTTTCTTCAACTGGCGATGAAAATATTTGAGAATAGTAATTATTAACTTACATATACCTAATCTTATTGACTTGGTTAGTATTAGTGTATTTTGACATACATAAATTGAAATATGACGTACCTAAACAATAAATGACTGGTGACAACAAAATACTGATATTGATTTACGGTTCGAAACTTGTTTTAGAAAAAGTAGTACCTACCTACAGATCATAGTGTTAAGCAGAAAAGACACGATTCCGTGGCCTAAACGTACACAAATACCTCGATGTCTCAACAGCCCTGGAATTTCACTAGCTACAGTTTTTTTTTTTTTTATGTAAGACTAATGAGACGATCGAGGCGCTCTCCTGATGTTAAGAGATAACGCCTGTCCATGACCATTGCAGCGATACACAGAACTTTGAGTAACAAAACAAAGTCCAGGGTATCACTGCTTTGGCACTCATTACTTTGAGACTAGATGGTTAGTCTCAACAGCCCAGTAATTTCGCTAGCTGCAGTACCCTTCAAACCGGAACACAATAATGTTTGCACACTACTGCTCGGCGGCCGAATATCTGGTACTGCGGTGGTACCTACCTAGACGATCTCCTGCTAAGGAAATCTACCACCAAGTAAGTACAGTTCAACCCGGAACACAGTAATGTATAAACTACTACTTGGCGGCATGGCGGCTGATATCTGTTACTGCGGTCGTACTTATCGAAATGACCTCATGCTAAGGAGATCTATCATCAAGTAAAACTAAAGTAATTCAATGGGGGGTTTAATGGGTATCACATTTCGTTTTACACCATTGCAGCTGGCGGCTATGACAATGGTCTAGTTAAGAGATCCATAGATGAATAACACAATATAATCTCTACTCACGCGTATTAAAGTCCAATTTGGCCATCTGCATGGCGTAAGCCTCGCAGTCTTTTTTACTGAAGCTGAAAATGATGACTGGGGCAAAATTTCTTTCCATTATCATCTTCACAATGTTAAAGATGTTAGTCTGATTTTTGAACTTAGGTCCGCCTCGGCGGCCTACCGCGCGGTCACCTTTGGCCGCATCGCCAGCATTGCTCAGCACTGCCATAGCAGTGTTAAAGTTGTCTTCTTTGAAGATACTCTAGAGGGAAAAAGACGACGAAAGTACTATAAGTTACAATACAAGAAAAATGGCGAGCGTCCGAAACCTTTGTTTTATTCTGTATAGCTTTAATAACAACTTTCAAACCTCTTGAGTACTAGCGAGGCGTGAGTTTGCATCCAATTTTTATATTGAGAAATAGTTAAACAAACGTGACGCCCTCCTGATGGTGAGTGGTAGTATTGATCATTGCAGCGGTACCCAAACATTTAAGTAACAAAACAAAATCCAAGTTATCGCTGATTCGCTGCTTTAGCGCACATAACCTTGGGACAATTGATAGTGAACCACATTTAACCCTGTAATTTCGCCAACTACATTACCGTTCAAACCGGAACACGGTGATATTTACACGCTACTTGGCGGCAGAGTAACTGATAATGACCTGTAACTGTGGTGTTTAATATAATGAAAACAAGTGATGAATAAAAGAGATAAGTAAAACAGGATAAAATGTATGAAAAATGGATCAGGAACCCTGATATCTATTGGAGTAGACGAAAACTGTATCTAATGTGAAGAAGCCATTCATCAGACAATTTGGTATCAAACACATGACTATATGTTTTTTTTTAATTATGCCAAGTTTTTGCCTAGTTACCTTCTCATCAACGACGAGGTGAATTCCATCCCCACCGGCCGGGAATATGTAATGCTGCAGCGGCGTGGGCCGGAACTCTGTGTAGACCACGTGACACGGCTGTGAGTGCAACCGGCACACCCATTCGGCGAACTGGCGCGCGTTCGGGATCGTGGCCGATAGGAACACGTAGTGCACATTGTCAGGCAACAGGATTAAAGTCTCTGAAATCAATTAAATGTACGAAGTTACGTATGAAGCTTTAAATACATGAGAAGTGAGAGCGAGAGGAATACCAGCTAAATCCGTCAATACTCTAGCTTGACTTGGGAAAAATATCTTTAAATTAATTCCTGGAAAAAATATCTAAAGCAGTGTTAGCCTACCCAACAAATTTGATAAGATCCCCATCATATCAAATTTTGTTGGGCAGGGATAGGATGACATGAACAATTGAACAGTGAAGTTCATATGTATGTGAAGGAGCCCCCAAAACCTACATTTGTTACTTATAAATATAAATTATATTTAAATGTTGTCAAATTTTCGGTAATAAAGATTTAATTAAATATGAGATCATTGTTTTTTTACATTTATTTTGTTATTATATGCAATCATGGAATCTAATGAATGACTCAAAAAAAAAATATTTTTTTTAATGTAAAAAGTAATGTGACGAACGAGACGCTCTCCTGATGGTAAGAAATAACGCCTGTCCATGACCATTGCAGCGATACACAGAACTTTGAGTAACAAAACAAAGTCCCCCTAGACTTTGTTTTCTTACACACTACATCACTGCTTTGGTGCTCATTACTTTAAGACTTTCGATGGTTAGTCTCAACAGCCCAGTAATTTTGCTAATCTCCTTTACAAATATTGCCTAAGTTCTATAGCATGAAATATTCTATGTCCAAGCTATATTGTGTAATCAACACTATGATGTGTATTAGATCACAGAGTGCCCCTTGTAACACATATCTGCCATAAATAACAGTTTAAAATTCATAGATGATAAAATGGTCCACATTTCTCCCATTATAACAGTTTATTTTCATTGAAAAAATAAACTGATATACAGATTAGAAATAGTCTTACCTTCCCAAACAACTCCTCTTTCTTTGTCTCTCATGTAATGGATCTCGTCAAAAACAACCCAACCAACTTCTCTCATGATTTCTGATCCACGGTATAACATATTCCTGAGAATCTGCAAAGAAATATCAGGATCATTTTCATATCTTAAATATCAGGACCTTATTTAAAATCGTCGCTCAAAGTTAAATGAAGTTAGGCACTCCAAGTGTACTCCATTTTTGTATTGTGTAGAAGTTAAATATCAAATCAAGCTAAGTGTTTATGCAAGACTAACATAAAAAGAATAATAAGTGTTGTTATGCAATTTTAAGGTTAGCAAATCCCATCATCCCATTTTTGTCATATCTATAAACTGTTTCATCATTTACTATCCTATCAAGTCTTCTAGAGCTAATATAAGAGTAGCCTAGAGCCTTGCTCCAGTACTTCTAGGAGCTGGATTGGCTTAGATAGATCCTGGTAGGGGGAAATGCACAAGGAGACAGTTCAGGACTTATCCCCGGCTTTAGGAGACAGTTAAAGACTTATACCCCGACTTTAAAATTTTCAAGTTAAAGCTCTTTGAGCTTTAATTCTGAGGGCCTCATTGTAATACCTGTCAAGCGCTTACAAAATAACTATGCAACCACATACCCTATGCCTGCATAAGAAGGTTCGCAGTCACAATACAGACCCTTATTATTATATTAATAAGAATAAGCATACAGACCACATTACAACATTGATGATTAAGGTTGGTACCAAGATAACGACGATAAAAGTTTATCAGATAATTTAGTTGTTAATAACTAAGTTTCATAATTATAATTACCTCAGTCGTCATAATCAAACATGATGCAGATGGGTTTATGGTCACATCACCAGTGATGAGACCAACATCAAGAAATTCTTCTGAGAACTCTCGATACTTCTGGTTGGACAGTGCTTTGATAGGAGTTGTGTATATCACTCTCTGTTTGTTCTTTAGTGATAGAGCTATTGCATACCTAGTAAAAACCAGTCATGAATGTTAAAAATGTACAAATTAAAATGTTACTTTTTTCAATTAAAAAACTAGGAACTTTTTAAATTTAGGGACAACCTCTCACTCACTCTCAAACTCATAACATACTCTCCAGTGCAGTGGTTGGCAGCACGCGGCTCATTGTTTTGTAAACTAGTCATAAATATCTAAAATATTACAGATTCTTGATTGCAAATATCATAAACATTAGAATAAAATTGCATTGAACAGCAATGCAATTGAAATGAATATTTTAGCCAAATTTTGATAGCATTTTTATGTTTTTATTCTATTGGATATGACCAATTATACAAATATACATTAAGCTTCTAGGGTTAATATCACAAATACGGGCCCCCAGTACTTTATTTTGCCAATTTGTGGCTCTTGCCTGCCAAAACGTTGTCGACCGCTGCTTTAGTACATTGAGACCAGGTACTGGCAAAAAAATAGGTGTAAAAAATTCAGCAAAAAAATAAGACTTTTAAGATGTAAAATACTTACTCTGCCACTACAGTTTTACCAGCAGATGTATGGGCAGAGACCAATACAGACTGGTAATTGTCTATACACAAAATAGCTTCCTTCTGGAATGGATCTAATATGAAACTGTACTGCTTAGCAGGTTCTGAAGAAATAGGAGTAAGGGCATGGAACTCCGCATTTGGAGGTATTGCCACTTCATGGGTGCAGCCTTCATGTGTCTCCAGAGTGTGTATTACTATGCGGGAATTTAGAAGATCGACACTGTAAAATTAAAACAATATTCTCATATTATAATTTAATACAGTCTATTAAGTAGATAATCTTAAGACAAATATAAATTATATGTAAATACAAAATTAAAAAAATTGCAAGTAAATTATTAACTATTCTACATCAGCATATGATGTTTGACCATCAATTAAATAAATTTGAGATTGCCCAGTAAAAGCAGTAAAAATCTGAGCCTCACAAACAAACCTTGTTACACTAGAAACACACACACACACACACACAAAACTCTTAGTCTAGCTAGCTGTATCTAATCTGTCATTTGTCAAGATCTAGCATGTGCTACAGAACTTAGTGCATGTAAATGTGCCAAATTTTAGGTGCTCATTACCCAAAATAATAACAGTAAATGTACCATAAAAAATCAAGACACCATAGTAAACAACTGTGAACGTTTACACCAATGTTTTAGTTTTACACCAGTTCTTGCTGTTTTGGGAATTCCCCCTACAAACTTAGGCAAACAAAAAAGCTCATTCAAGCAGCGTTGGATTTCGTACTATAATTATAGTATTTGTACTACTATTTCATGCTCCGTACTAGATAATATCCATACCTAAGGATAGTACGGAAAAATACTACAATTTCTTTACTTCACTTAGAAAAGACCAAAATAGGTAAATATGACACCCGTTTATAGCCAAACCATCTGTAAAAAAAAAAATCATTGAGTATTGTGTGACAGCACATTGTGGTACGCTGTCAAACAATACTTCTTCTTCATCTTTTTTGATTTTGGCTTCGCATTTTGTCTTAAAATTGTAACTTGCCACTGGCAAATGCTTGGTGTGCGACGCCAAAATCTAAGATGAAATAAAAATGCCGCAAAAGTGGCAACTGTACCGATTTTATTCTTTCGTATACTCGCAGTTTAGAAGAGATGTTATTATGATTACATGCTAAGGCTGAAGAAAATAATAGTCAAGAACTTACATAATTTAGAACAAGAGTAAATTTTGTATAAACATGTTGATTCTAACTATCTATTTCATTGATTAATAGCTTTTTTTAATCTATGTAAGATTTAAAAAAAAGTGTACTATCGGCGTACTACTATTTTGATGGTCTTGTACTATATTTTTCAACGTACCCGAATCCAACCCTGCATTCAAGTACCCAGTGCTGTTATCTGTATTAATTAGCAATACATGGATGAGCTTGGTGGAGTTTGTTATATACAATTCTATTACTAGAAAATCTATTATAAATAAGTTTAGTAATGGTTAGTACAGGATAATGTTTTCTAATACACTAGTACTACTTAAGATAACAACCGATAAGGACAATGAAATATTTCGATTATTCAAATAATTAATACTTGTCTGTACTTACTTTATGTCATTAATAAATTCAGTACTGTCATCATCAATTTTAGATTTCTTTGCGACAGATGTGTCAGCATACTCTACTTGCTCATGAGCTCGTTTATTCCGTTCAGCAGAAGACTCTCCACCATCCGCGCTAAAACAATAATAATAGTCTATGTCAACATTTTCACATTCTACAATTCATTTATTTAGTTTTAAATTGCAAATTCAAATAGAATATAACCAAAATAAACTGTTACACTAAATACGCAATAAATAAACAACCTTTTAGGTTAAGTCAAACTTACTCATTTTTAGTTTCCAGATTGGGAAATTGAATAGATCCTTCGTTCTTCGGTGTCTCATCAAAACAATCAAATAAGCTATCCATATCTCCCATTTTAAATTAATCGAATGTGTTATTTAACCCAAAACATAACAAAAAAGAATCAAATCCTGTATCTTCAAGCACAACACAAGTGTTCTCTGTTCGCTACAATTTTTTTTTTTTTTTTTCGTTAATTTGCCCTTTCGGGCAGGCTAAAGCTATAAAGCCATACTGCCTCGTCTTCAGTGATATTTCTGCTGTATCTTAACTATGGTTATCGTCAAAGTCGTCTTAGTCAAGTCCAGTTCGTGTCAGTTCGTGCCAGTCATGCTTTAGTAAAGTAGTGGCAACTTTACTATAAAGCTTGGATGGAGTTTTGGAAGCAACACGAAAACTGTTTCACCATATTATATCATTTTCCCACACTCGCGCTTGTAATTCGGCACTTTATGAATAAAACACCACCATTTTTATGCATAAACACTCGACAAAACACTAGTTTTGGAAAAAAATACAACGAAGCGACACGACTCTTCCCGCGTTCCCGCCAAAACTCCTGTTCGCTACAATGCAAAGAATAACATTACTCAATGTGGATTGTGGGTTAAGTTCAAAATCTGGCAATAGTGCTTACAATTCTAATGACGCTAAAAAAAATATCGCAGTACGAAATAAACTTCTTCAAACTAAATTCTTTTTTAATAGACCTTTCAGTGTTCTTGATACTTTTTGTACATTTCGGTTGATTTCATAGACTTACAACGTTTGATATACATACATGACGTACATGCTTGTTGAAAAAATGACAATGTCAAGCTTTTTTAGCGGAAACGCGGAAAAATCACGTTGCCGCAATTTTTTTTATTTTTTTTTATAATTTGCCCCTTCGGGCAGGCTAAAGCTATAAAGCCATACTGCCTTGTCTTCAGTGTTATTTCTGCTGTATCTTAGCTATAGCTATCGTCAAAGTCGTCTTAGTCATGTCCAGTTCGTGCCAGTTAATTCCAGTCATGCTTTAGTGTTATGAATAAATGATTTGTATTTGTATTTGTAAAGTAGTGGCGACTTTACTATAAAGCTTCGATGGAGTTTTCGAAGCAATTTAAAAAGTCATGATTCACCACATTATATCATTTTCCCACACTTGCGCTTGTAATTCGGCACTTTATGAATAAAACACCACCATTTTTATGCATAAACACTCGACAAAACACTAGTTTTGGAAAAAAATACAACGGAGCGACACGACTCTTCCCGCGTTCCCGCCAAAACTCCACGTTGCCGCAATGTGTTATTTTCCAAAACTTTTATTTTTTCGTATATTTATATACGAAAGCAAATTGCAAATCTTCAAGCTAGCCAAGTTCTAGAAAATACCCAACCATCGTGCTTTGGTGTCCTCACGATGTTTTCCTTCACCGGCTCAATATAGGGGCCTACACTCTTTGGCGTGCGAGCTGACCGCGCTAACCACTGAGCTTTAAACTTGACTTTTCTTGTTGCTTCCAAAAGTCCTTAAAAGTTCATGGTAAAGTCACCAGGATGCCATGACTGAACTCAACCATGACTCACGTTGTATTTTTACTATGATTTAGCTTATTGAACTTCATTATTCATAAAATATTTAAAATTACCGAAACACTTGACATTGGGAAATACACAGAAGTGCGACGCCAAAAACAAAGTAAAAAACGAAATGCTGCCATTCTTTGTTTAATTAAGTGATGATTTTTTCTAATGCTACAAATTTAAGAATACTATTATGTTGACAAACAGTAATATGTAATGCACAATGCACATACATAATTATGATACTGTAGGAATTCTTCGATGAATGGGGGTTTATTTCATACCCACCTTAATCGTAAAAATTGATGCTTCTGTGTTCTGATTTTTAAATGGCAACATTATTTGATGAGTCAATGGTCACGTGACCATCAAAGCTTGGGTTTCCTGCGCTTTGATTGGTGCATTTTCGACGTTTTCTTTGAGTTCATCGCTTGACTTCGGCTGTGAGCTCGCGTCTAAATAATTTATTTTTACATTGAATTCATATATCGTGACTTAAATAACAATCTACAATGTCGTCGAAATCAAAAAAGACTGTGACAACTTCGTCCAACATAAGTGTAGTGTCTTCCGTTCAAAGCCCGCAGCAATCTAGCACTCCTGTCGGTAGCCGCCCTTCGAGCTCTGCCGGCCGGCCCAACAGTCCCTTGAGTCCAACAAGACACACTCGTTTGCAAGAAAAAGATGCACTCCAAAACCTAAACGACCGCCTTGCAGCTTACATTGACAAAGTCCGCCAGCTTGAAAGTGAAAACTCGGGGCTGCGTCGTGAAATCCAAACCACACAAGAGGTGGTCACACGCGAGGTTTCTAATATCAAGGGGATTTATGAACATGAGTTACAGGACGCCAGGAAATTATTGGACGACACATCTCGTGAGAAAGCTAAATTAGAGATCGATCTAAAAAGATTGATTGAGGAGAACGAGGATTTGAAGAAGCGGTAAGTTATTATCTTATCTCTTAAGTCGAGGTTTAGATTGCAATGAGTGTATTTGGTCAACATTGATAATGATGCATGCTGAATGTGGTTCTTCCGGCTAACCTTAGAGCTAAGTTTACGTCATCAGCGGTGTTTCTCGGCAGTCGCGATGTGACGAGCGCGCGACCTCGCTTTTACGACACAGTGACATCATAGCCCGATTTAACCTCACTAATCACATTCCTATGTGTAACAATACTATAATTTGGCCCCTCAGTTGCCAACTCTTTACATTGCATCTTTCGCTTATGTTTGTAAACAAAACTTTGTTTGAAGTGGCTAAATGTTATCTTAATCTGTAGATGATATTGAGCTATTTATATTCCTACAAATGTGACTTCATTACAACAGTTGAAGTCTTCCTGTTGTAGTATTTGCAATAAAATTGGCTCTTTATTTACAAACTCACAGAGTAGTCATTATCAAAGATTCTGCAAATAGGTTAAAATAATTTTATTGCTATAAAATTGTTCACTGAACTAATCTTGTTAAGATACATGTAAAGTCAGTCTGTTCTTTATTATTTGTAAAATGTGACCTACATTATGTTTGGATTTAGAAATAAATTATGTCAAGGTGATTATTTCAACTTACATTCTGTAAAAAAGTGAAGTCTTTCATTCTGTAAAGTGCTATTAAAAGGCATGACTTATATTTAAAACTACTAAGAAATAATAATTCCTTAAAATGTTTACAACCTAGATTTTCTATAGATGATTTATTCACTAATAATTTAGTCATACAAGGAAAACATCACAGAATAAATGCCTGTGATTATTTAACGGTAAGTTAAAATTAGATTCCCTCTTACTCCTAAATAAAAGTGAGAATCATTTGGGTTGATGGAAATTTGTTAACTAAAGTTCTTTGTTTATTGTAATGAAGGGAGCTTTATATTATGGGCTTCATTACAACCTTACTAATTCTATAAATGTTAGTTTGTTTGTGAGATACGAAATGATATAAAAATATGCTTAGAAGGCATTAGAGAGTCATAGAAAGGGTAGTATTTTTATCCTGAAAAAGTTTGTTTCAGGTAGATTGTCCATCCAGGTTGTCGACTTTGTGTAAATTAATTCCATGCATTTTTTACTGCTTGTTTTTCAGTAAATGTTCTGCTTAATCCTGTGCAGGAGTTATATTACTGCTCATCCCATCATCCATCAAAACGCCCATTCCACATTTTTGCATTCAATCCTTCCACATACATACCTCCAAAATGTGGATTCTCTAACATGGAGCATTTTAATCTGGGGACCCCCCACCAGGAGGAGTCAAGTGAAGCGCAAAGGCACTTGCTACCTTTTCTCAAAGACCTTCGTTTCTATACTAAGGTTTTCCAAAAACCTCTTTTTGGGTTGCCAATGCATTAACATTCCAAATGTTTCAGGAATTCATAGGCAGCAGTGAGCTTACCATCAGGTAAAATGTTTAGCTGTTTGCCACTTTCTATTACAAAAATCATATGATATATTGGGGCATAGGCTAAATTGTTTCACCTGCAGTTTAACCCATATTGTAAACCTTACAACTCCTTTTCAGATCTTTCACTTCACTATCAACCCAACCTTATTATACCTGTAGAAAAAAATACATCTATCATACATCTTCCACATTTAGAATATTAGAGATGTGTAAAGTTTTTCCGACAAATTTACAGTCTGTTATAAAATTCATGACATTTATATTTTTTCCTGCATGCATAGTTACTGTTATACCTACACATATGTATTTAATTTCAAAATATAGATAATATGTGTAGGTAGATATATAATTGTCTGTGTCACCTTGATGCAGTTTACCTTATTCGGATAGCGTCGCGGTCGGTATCAGGCGCAGAAAGGTCGCGTGCTGGCACACTTACGATAGCAAAGCACGCAAAATCGCGATATCGTTTCACTTTTACCTTCGTTAGCCTCAGTCTACTTCATCTAAGTATAGTATGGCTCTTCCACTCGCTGTTCAACCTACATATACCCAGCATAGGAATCATGATGGTTAATGTGTGGGTAATCAAGGATTATGATGTCTGTTACTCAGTATTACTGTGTTTATAAACATACGTCATTATTATTTTCTGCAATAAGGACAATATCAGGAACTAAAACTTTAACAGTTTGCAGAACATCAATGTAGGCTACATATCCATCGTCGCGCAATGTCGTGACGTGACCTCTATTCTAGCAATTTTTTCAACCGGGTCAAGGCGACTTCCGTATCGCTAATTTTTAATTTTATTTCTTATTGTAGCAGTTTGACTTCGAGCATGTGTTATTTTTTTTTTTAGTAGGTTTGGGTATAATTGCTTTTTGCCTCAAATCTGGGACAGCAATCTGAGGTGTCTTATTTCAAGGCGCTAAATTATATAGGGGCGCCAAATTTAGTCACAAAATATTGTAAGTGCAAACTAAAGTTAATTATGTTCATTCTATCATCTTTGTTCACAAGCAAAATGTTTAAAAAATCTCAAGTACTACAGGAAAGAGGCGGCAATGATTAATTCATTCTCCCCGCTAAGAAAAATCATTAAAGCTGTAACTAATAAAATAAGCAATTATTGCACCACAAATTTATTGAAAAATTTAACATTTCAGGCTTATTACTGTAAACTTTTTATTTACTCAGTATAATGGTAACGCTAAACAATGAAATTTGCTGCCTGAGTGGGTGTTCTCTGATGAATACAATCTAGGTGCCTTGCCTTCCAGGCAAGCATGCTCCATCATAGACCCCACCTTCTCTTAATATCAGGCTAAATGTAGGTCAAACGCAAGCCTATTTTTAATTAAAAAAAATATTGTATAATTATTATAATGAGTAAAATAAAAATAACCTATAAGAATCATGTTTAATTTTAAAATACCAAGCTGAGATGTATGTTTGTCTTTGTCATCATCATTATTTTGCTGACTACCAAGTACCTACGTAATATTAATAACTATCATTGCAAAAGTTTACTTCCTTATAAAATAACATTATTGTAATGTTTTTTTATACGTTTAAATTTGGATGACCAATTCTAATGTAAAACTTCGTTCAATACCTAGGTATGTATTGCACCTAGTCGCTCAAGTTTTCGGCGGCGGACACCGAATGCCTCACGGAGGGTGTTGACCCTGGAGCGTTACGTCACCTTCCACGCATGGCTGGTCGCTTGCAAGCTTTATAGCTAGCTAGCTAGCTTATTAGCTTTATGCCATAACTGATACCGGTTTAGAAAGTACTTGGAAGTTTCACAATTATAGAAGCAATTCAAATATCGCTAAGGTGACTTTTCAGTGACACACATTGTGCTGCTTTTTTTCATCGGCACGTGGCATGGCACTGTCGCTGTTTCTAAAAAGCTCAGACGCATACATCCGTTTGATAACATTTTGCCTCACAGACTCACACCCGCATAATACAAAATAAACTCTATATGTATAGTTCCATGAAATTAATAGAACATAGGTTCTTTAACAGAGAGCTTAATTTTTAAGTCGTTCGATATTCGGCCATATTTTTATATGAAACCTCGTGCGTATGATTTAGAAAAAGAAACCTAGAGGTTAGTATAATTATGAATAGAGAACTTGTTACCTATGTATGATAATTCCGTAGGCAATAATAAATGCTTAATAAAATGCCATTGTAATATCATATTGAGCACAAAAAAAAAACGAATAATAATCGGCCCAAACATTCAGGTCTCAACTTTGCGAAGCATTCACCACCGCGATAAACAACCGGTGCCTTATGCGGATGACGTAATTATCTCCACTTACCGTGTGGTACCAGTGCTGCCTTCGCCGGAAACTAAATTATACTGTCGATTCTAAATACTGGTGACGAATTCGTAAATGTATGCGATGCCGCTGCGTCATCGGGTCCCAGCTATAAAAAGCTCACTTAGCTCTGCGCAAAACTTTTATATTCATCACATGACGTCATGACCTAACAACGTAAACTAGGACCAAAAACCACCCACGCTCACATTTAATTTGTGCTACCTCTCGAGTCAAATTTTAGTTATTACGATGCAACTGAATTCATCGCTATACATTATTGTTTTGTATAGATTAAAACTAGCGTTATTTTTTGTAAAGTTGAAGCATCACAAGCCGGTCTCCCGCGTAGCTATCTAACGGCTCATGGCTATTTTGCGGTTAATCTTGCAAAAATAACTTTTGTTATTCCGTAATCCCTGACAACTCGTTTCAGTAAAATAGTCATATCAACTAGATAGGTACACAAAAAGTACACAAGCTATTCGGCTAAAGTAAATATTAACTAAGTTATAGGATGTTAGTGTTTTGCTTAATCATTATCTTATCGGCTGATAAATAGAGTATAAACAACAATTTTTGTTCAACGATTACCTATATTGGAATGAGGGCATGAAACTCGGCCGTCATTTGATTTCCCAAGTTCATACAAGTCACTGCGACTTAAAAATAATATATCGTAACTACCTAACATACTATGTTATACTAGCTTTTCCCGCGTTTCCGACCGCGTGAATGTTCAGTAAAGGTGAAATTATGTTTCAATAAAATCGACCGAAGCACGTTTCTAGAATAGCATATGATTTCAATTAACTTGACTATTAAAATAAACAATAAATTTTACAGGAAGTTTGCCACAATACATCCGTGAAAACCGCATTCAAATTGATTACGTCATTTCTAAGTTTAGCGTGCACAGACAAACAGGCAAAAATCCTAAAAACTATTTTTTTGATTTCGGTAACTTAACGCAACGTGTACCTAAAAAACCTGAAAATGTTTTCTTGGAAAAATATTAAAGGTACAAACACGGCTCGTTTACAATTTTATTATATGTATGTTATATATTATAGTTCGACACGTTTTTAAAATAAAACTGTAACATTTCTAGCGTTGAATAGAAACAGCCACGATATTCTTAATTCGCTTTAAGTTGATGGATGAGATACATACATAGCTAAACCGCGCCGGTGTCATCACGCAATCGATATTTTGGGCTTTCGACCTTCAGTTCTTCAAACATCAGTAGGCAGCTATTTGATACCCTTTGCTTGGATAACAATGTCGTCATAAGGTCGTGTCACGCCTAAATAAAAACTCCCAATGTTTACAAAAGAAGCCATACGCTATGCTTTTTGTGAAGTCTAACATCGCATGGCGTCGTCAAATTAATAAGTTTTATCATTATTTCCAATTCGTTATTTCCGTCGTTCGTGGCCTAGTTTGCCGTGAGCAGTTTATCATCCCCCTTTCTCTTGATTTTATTAGCGTCGCGTTGTGGCGGTCGTATATCGGCCAAGGCCCACATGCGGGCTCCCACCGCGTCATGCACATGGCGCGTACGTATTACGATTCATAGCAATACGCGGGAAAAATTAGAGTCGTCTAACCGACGAGTAAGTTTAAATAGCGATGATCTATAGCACGCGCCCGAACCGGCTAGCGAGTAGAGCGACGTGTTTACAAAAACATTCCGTGTACCGTTACGCAACACCACGCCGCGCACCGCTTAGTAACCTGAATTGTCACGTTGGATATCATGTCGATTTTAAATTTGGGTTCCGGTGCATCTTGCAATCTGCATATTATTGAATAAATAAATAACCGTAGAACGTTTTACACAGCGCGAACGAACTCCAAACTAATCAAAGCTTTGTTATGGGAACCAGATAACTAATAAAATACCTATACCTACATCCTTTTTTGTGAATACATATTTATAAATACAGTACGAACATCTAAATTCGTCACAATTTACACAAATATTATAAAGAGGAAAGATTTGGATTTTTGTATGTTTGTAACGAATAAACTCAAAAACTACTGGATCGATTTCAAAAATTCTTTCATAATTAGAATGCTACATAATACCTAAGTAACATAGGCTATATTTAGTACTAGAATTTAATTAAAAAATAAAGCCGTGCGAAGCCGAGACTGGCCGCTAGTATAATATAATTATGTAAATGTTTTGTTCTGGGATTGAACCTACGCTCTTGAAGCAGAGATTTTACCAAATGAACTAGCAAGGCAGTCAAATAAAACAACATTATTAAACTTGAAAGTAGTAAAAGTTAATTGAGACTGAATTAGAGAGACTAATTCCTCATCACTTCTTGAGAAATATGTGTATCGACGCGTCTTAACAATAAATGTCACGATATATGACGTCACAGTTAATTCAATATGGCGCATTTTATAACCTAAATTGGCACAATTTAAGTTATAAATTTATTTTTAATAAATTTATCAAAAGACAATTAGCACATTTCAAATAGGTATGTGTAATTAGTCAGTTTAATATATACATACATACTAAGGTTTTTAGTAATTCAACCTTTAACTTGTCATTGAGCAAATTCTTGTTACCAATTGAGAAATTACATATCCATACAGTATGTTTCTTAGTTTTAGAAACAATGCAACTGCCAGCTCATGATTGTTATTGTATACAAAATAACACACTCACACTCACACACAATAACACAGATCGCCTCGCACCATACACTATCTGCGGAGCTGTCAAACTACTAATCTGAACTACATATGAGCTGCGTAATTTATTACAAACTAACTACTGGGGTAGTGGTTAGTTTGTACCCACTACCATTACTACCCACTGCCATCGTCCTTTTTCTGTTGTTTATAAATTCATCCGAGGGTTGTCAGAAAGAGATTGTATGTAGCTATAAGATCTCTTTATTTCTATCTGTAGTATAATTCTTATGTAAATATTCTTTGAATGGTATGGTGTCAATTTAATGTTATTATGTTGTATTAGTATGTTGATTAAAATGTTAATTGCCACTCAAACAATCATAAATGCATGTTTACTTCAATATAATTTTTTTCTTAGTGGCTTCCCAAACTTGTAAAAGTCAACATTCCTAAACCAACTTGTTTTATTATTTCCAGGTTGGACAAGAAGACCAAGGACTGCGCTCAAGCTGAAAGATTGGCCAGCCACTATGAGAACCGTTTCAATGAGGAAAGCAACAAGTACAACACAGCTGTATCCGCCATGAAGAAGGCAGAGGATGAGGCTAGGGTGAGGAAAACATTTAATTTTTAACTAACTACACTCTCATTATTATAAGAGAAAACATCCCTTGTAACAGTTCCCTGATCTTTGAGAACAAAACCAGTCTAGAACATTACTTACTGATTGCTTTGGCGCTCATTCCTTAAAGCCATTTAATGGAGAGTATCAGTTGTCACACAACACAGTAATTGTTTAATGTGTAGACTCTACACACTACTGCGGAGAAATCTGATACTGCAGTGGTGCCTACGGACCAAAAATATCACCAAGTCACCAAGTAATTTGTTAGTAGAATAGCATGCAATGGAGTTGGTATTTGTATCTTTAAATTTCTGGTAACAAAACAAAATCTAAAAGCATCGCTGTTTACGCATTCATTCATTCATTATTTATTAGACACACGATGTCGAGTATCATTAGCTATGTAATTTCGAAATAATATAGTTATCTAATGTATGTTTATTATATTGTGTTTCGTTTACTCAGGAACTAGCCAAAGAACTGGAAAAACTTCGCAAAGTGTATGCTGACACGCGCAAGACCTTGGAGGAGGAGATGCTCTGCCGCATCGACATGGAGAACTCTGTGCAAAGTCTGCGTGAGGAGCTCTCTTTCAAGGACCAGGTGTTCCAGCAGGAGCTCCAGGAGACACGTACCAGGCGCCAGGTTGAAATCTCGGAAATTGGTGAGCAGTCCTAGTCTTTAAAGCACTTTCACAGATGTTCACTATACCCCTATACTATTGACGTATTGGTGTATTGACTGCTCATTTGATAGAATATCTGCTTCAAGAGCTGTAGAATGTAGGTTCAAATCCAATTAGGACAAATATTTGTGTGACGATAAATGTTTGTTCTGTTGAAAGCTTAAGGCACTACCCATTACAGGTTACAGGTTAGGTACTTACCTACTTACTAATTACTATACCTATGAAACCTATGTACTTCAGTGCCTCAAACTTTTAAGAATATAGGTAAGCACCAAGCACCTGACGGTGTGTTCCGGCAGCCTCACCAGTTTCATTCCAGGCTAGGTGTGCTTTGGCTTCGTCGACCACACCATCACTTAACATCCAGATGAGCTGTGGTCAAACACCTAGTCTGTCAACCATAAAAGGAAACCTACACGCCCAATACTTACTATTGATGTATTTATTTTTGAATTTTTAGTTTAGTCATTGTTCCATCGTTATCTGAGAATAAAAGCTTGTTTTAAAAAATATTTTTTTTCTTTTAATTTCCTTAATATAAAACTCCATTTCAGACGGCCGTTTGGCGCAGCAGTATGAAGCCAAGCTGCAGCAGAGCTTGCAAGAGTTGCGCGAGCAACAGGAAGCCAACATCAAGGCCAACCGAGATGAGATCGAAGCTCTCTATGAAAGCAAGGTAATATCGACTCTCACTATCAGTTTCATTTTTAAAGACTATTTTTAGAGATCAAACCGACTTGATTTTGAAAATCTAAACTAAATCAAAATCATTTATTAGCCATAAATAACAACGATTGTTACAGGCAAGTCAATATAACAATAAAAAGCGTCTTAAATTGAATTTCAGCTAAGTTATCAAACCAAGTAATATTTTAACTTTAGGGAATTGAAAATAAGCAGCAGTAACTATTGAACTGATTCCATATTATACAAAAATAGTAAAATGACTGGAAAAATGGATATTTGTTTGACATTTGTCCAGAATCAAAGATGTTGGCAACACAATGTAGTTTTATCAAATTGGGTTATTTTGTGTCCTTAGTGAAGTTTCATTAAGACACTGGTACTGTATAAGTAACTTTATCACCATTTTGTGTTTGTCAGATGAAGAACCTGCAATCGGCCGCAAACCGTAACAGCTCGGCGACGACCGTAGCTGTGGAGGAACTACGCACAATGCGCACGCGCATCGACTCGCTCAACGCCACCCTCAACGATCTTGAAAACAAAAACGCGGCCCTCAGCGTAAGTATCACTGTTGTACACTGATATGTTGCAAAAATATGATGAAGGACTAACTAGCTTGCAAAAAACACTTCGGTTCTAATTGCTCATAAGATTATTTAGATCTCTGTACTTTTTTCTGTTTTTAGTGTACATAATAAAGAGTTTCTATCTATCTATACTTCTTTAGAATGCTGATAGGTTCTGCCCTCCCGTAACACAATCTGGCCTTAGCGTTCTTAGGATTAGTTTTTAATATTACTACTAGAGGTTAGATGTTCCGTAAAGATAGCAACGGCCAGCAACAAACGATTTGGTCAGACTTTACATGGCTATCAAGACTAATCATCGAAGTAATGAACATCAGAGCAGCTATGGCTTTGGAGCTGCTAATGAAGTAACCATAGCGTGGTGGTCGGGTACTTTATTGTATTTAACTGGCTAGCTACCACCCTCAAGTTGAAAATTCTGCACGCACCTAATGGTGTGTTCCGGCAGCCGCACTTGAGAGCCAGTTTCATTCCAGGCTAAGTGTATTACCTTTTTCGACTACACCGTCACTTAAAATCGATAAGCTGTGGTCAAAAATATAAGACTGCCAACAAAAATGTACCGCTATTAATATGAAAGGAGATTGGTCCTATTGTAGGTCACATTCTAAACAAGAACTCCTCCACAGAACCGTTGCCGTGAGCTGGAGCGCCAGTTAGAGTCCGAGCGCGCTCGTCACGCCGAAGACCTGGCGTCACTTGAGCAGGAGCTGGCCCGCCTCAGGGACGAAATGGCGGCGCAACTGCGTGAATATGCCACTCTGATGGACATCAAGATATCGTTGGACTACGAGATTGCCACCTACCGTGCGCTGCTTGAAGGAGAAGAAGACAGGTACAATATCAATACAACTTCATTGACTTGGTGGTAGATCTCCTTAGTATGTCTAGGTAGGTACCACCGCAGTTCCAGATTATTCTTCCGCTAAGCAGTAGTGTGTTAATATTACTGTGTTTTCTGCAGCTAGCTAAATTACAGAGCTGTTGTTGAGACCAACCATCGAAAGTCTCCAAAACAGTGATGCCCTGGACTTTTTGCTAAGTTCGATGTATCGCTGCAATGGTCATGGTCAGGCGTTATCTTTTACATGTTATAATGATGTAAGTAATATTAACTATGTATACATTTGAATATGTGTCTTTTTAGGTGTGTACGAATGATTTATTTCATCTGTCGCGAGTAAAATATCACGCTATAGAATAAACAGAAGAGAAGAAGAAAGGGAAACAAACAAAAAACAACATTAGAAATGAATTGTAGCTTTAATCCTTATATATTATAAATTATAAGACAAACTATTTACCAGACTGAACCTGACCACTCAGTCCCCGGGCCGCGAGTCCCGCGCCTCGGCCTCCGCCAGCATGTCAGCGTCTTCGAGCGGAGCGCGTCTGACACCATCCCGCCGCGCGACGCCACTGCGTGCCGCAAGGAAACGCACCCTGCTCGACGAGACTGAGGAGCGCAGCCTCCAGGACTTCAGCGTTACGTCCAGTGCTAAGGGAGACGTCGAAGTCGCTGAAGTTTGCCCTGACGGTACTTTTGTCAAGATCCGCAACAAGGGAAAGAAGGTAACTTGCCATCTTATTGTTTTAAGCAAAAATATTAGTTGATTAATTTAGCTATTCAACCAAATAGGTTTATTCTAAGCAAGAGTGCTTCATAAATCCCATCTTCGATTAACATTACACGAATTGGTAATCAAACAAGCCCTACAACTTATCCGCGTAAATAGACAAAAAATAGTCCGAGGTATAAACAGTTTATTTCTTCACAAATACATTAAACCTAAAGCATGATAAAGTAACAAACAACACTTTTACAAGTGCAATTTATTTTGCCAACTTGTTTATAAAACACCCAATTTCTCTATTTATACTAAAGTTTATCAGTGCGTATTTTATTTACAAACCTTCCAGAAAAAAATGACGGTGAAAACCGTATCAAAATGACGGTGAAAACCGTATCAAAATCCATTGCATGGTTTAGAAGTAAGCGGAGAAACACGAGATGGGGACAGCGACTTCGTTTTATACTAATTAGAAGAATTTACTAATTTTATTTTGAGACATCACACAATTATGTACAAATAATAATGAAACCTAAACTACCAAACCCTAAAAACATATATGATGCCGCAAAACAGGCCTCAGCTCAGCACAAATGCTGTTTGGCCATCTGCCAACAGTGCTGATCTTCCAATGAGACCATACGGTGATGTCACGAAAGGCACACTCGGTGATTTTTTTATTTATTTATTTGCCCCTTCGGGCAGGCTAAAGCTATAGAGCCATACTGCCTTGTCTTAAGTGTTATTTCTGCTGTATCTTAACTATAGTTATCGTCAAAGTCGTCTTTGTCAAGTCCAGTTCGTGTCAGTTAATTCCAGTCATGCTTTAGTAAAGTAGTGGCGACTTTACTATAAAGCTTCGATGGAGTTTTGGAAGCAACACGAAAACTCATGTTTCACCACATTATATCATTTTCCCACACTCGCGCTTGTAATTCGGCACTTTATGAATAAAACACCACCATTTTTATGCATAAACACTCGACAAAACACTAGTTTTGGAAAATACAACGGAGCGACACGACTCTTCCCGCGTTCCCGCCAAAACTCGCACACTCGGTGAGTGTCGAAGCAAACATCTCAAATAAATTAATTAAAAATCTAACAGAAATTGGCAACACAACATGCATACATGTGATAGTGATAGAGATTACTGACAGTCCTGTTGGTTCATTGGTAGTATGTCTGCTCCAAGACACCCACCCAGGACAATTTTTGTGATATAAACAAATGTTTGTTCTGTGTCTGGGTGTACTGTATGTATTATACATATGTATTTACAAAATAAAAGTATTTCAATATTCTATCAGTTATCTGACTTCCATAGTACAAGCTTTGCTTAGTTTGAGGTCAGATGGCGTTGTGTGTACTTACTAATTAAACATTATTTACAGGAGCAAAGCCTAGGCGGGTACCAGATCGTCCGCAAAGCGGGTGACCAAGAGACCCTGTTCAAGTTCCACCGCACCGTGAAGCTGGAGCCCGGCGCAGTGGCGACCGTCTGGTCGGCCGACACCGGCGCGGAACACGACCCGCCGCGGGACATCGTCATGAAGGGACAGAAGTGGTTCGTCGCGGATAACTTCACTACTGCTCTGCTCAACACCGACCAAGAGGTTCGTTCACCGTCTACTAACTTTCTACCACAGACCATGTTTTACATAATAATAATAATCTTTATTTACTACTAGCTGCGCCCTGCGGTGTTACCCGCTACATGTTTTCGCGATAAAAAGTAGCCTATGTGTTAATAGAGGTAGATGAGAATCTACCTCTATACCAAATTTCATCCGAATCCGTTCAGTAGTTTTTGCGTGAAAGAGTAACAAACATCCATCCATCCAAACTTTCACATTTATAATAATAGCTGTGCCCTGCGGTATTGCCCGCTACATGTTTTCAAGATAAAAAGTAGTATATGCCTTAATCCAGGGTCTCGGCTACCTCCATACCAAATTTCATCCAAATCCGTTCAGTAGTTTTTGCGTGAAAGAGTAACAAACATCCATCCATCCAAAAGCGAGAATAGTGGGACTAGCTACACCCCACGGTTTTACCCGCGTGGTGATTTATGGTGATGAATTAAACAGAACATACATAAACTCTATCAAAGAAACACAAGTTTTGGATTATAATAGAATGGGGCATGATATTCCGTGTTTCCGTTTAAACATCAAATCCGAGGTTGCACAAATGAATAGTGACGAATGGTGTGTATTTTGCAGGAGGTAGCGATCTCCGAGCGACAGCGGCGGCAGATCAGCACGTCCGCCCAGCGACACCGCGAGCTCGCACACAAGTACCCACGTCGCGAACAGGTAACATATACACTTAGAGCTAATTAAGCTACAGGTTATTACAGTTAGCTAAACCAACAAGTTCAGAAGCCAAGATTTCAGGCAAAAACACTAGTTTCTAAATTAAATAAATAAATATCATAGGGCATTACACACAGCGCCATCTGACCCCAAACTAAGCAGAGCTTGTGTGATGGAAGTCAGATAACTGATAGAATACATATATATATATATATATATATATATATTTTAAATGCATACTTATAATACATACAGAACACCCAGACACAGAACAAACATTTGTTGATACATAAAATGTTTGTCCTGAGCGGGAATCGAACCCACACCCTTCAGCTCAAAAGGCGAAAATTAAATTAAAATAATTATAAATAAATAAATAATGCACCGACGTCCGTCACCGTAATGCGCTTGGGGTGTTTTGTGCATTTCCCCCTACCAGCATCCACCCAAGACAACCCAACTCCTTGAGTTTTGGCGGGAACGCGGCAAGAGTCGTGTCGCCCCGTTGTATTTTTTCCAAAACACAAGTGATAATAGATAAAAATGGTGGTGTTTTATTCATAAAAAGCCGAATTACAAGCGCAAATGTGGGAAAATTATATAATGTGGTGAAACATGATTTTTTGGTGTTGCTTCCAAAACTCCATCAAAGCTCATTAGTAAAGTTGTCACTACTTTACTAAAGCATGACTGGATTTGACTGGCATGGACTGGACTAGACCAAGACTAGTCTTTGACTAATTATTTAACTGATGAAACTTGAAAATATCAAAGCACTAACACTGGCAAGTGCTCATAATGCGACGCCAAAATCAAAGAAAAAGAAGGTACAAGTTCTGGCTTGGGGACATTTCTCCGTTTGACCATTGTGCTTATTGTAATGTTCCATTACTGAAAGTGTTGTAATTTTAGATGGGCGAGATCCGCGAGGGTGACGAGAACTGCCGTATCATGTAAGTCGCGCCGAAGCCGCGCGCCACCGTCGGTGCCTGCTCCGAGGAGCCGTATTATATTAGTTGTGACCACGCACTTTCTGTAAGTTAGGTTACGCTGAAGTTGTCGCTGACGCTGAGAGGGATTCGCTCTCTAGAGCTACTCTAAGACCGACAGTGGATCTGTGAATTTCAGTTACCCCATCAACTTAACTCAATTGAGTGATTGTTGATAAGTTCAAAATTTTAATACAATACCTAACTGATCCGAGATTGCCCTGTTCAAATATCAACGACTTGTTTGTGATCATTTTATGCTCAAAAATACCATGCACACTTTCATGTTATTTATTGTGTTTCCCAAATATTTCGTTCACTAAATACCTTGTTTTTTAATTTTATTAATTGATTGATTCAGGTGTTGTTTTGTGGAAATTCATCTAAATGATATTCTGGAGTATATCTTTAGTGTATTTCTAACTCCAAAATACATTATTTGTATTATTTCAAGATTTTAAAGAAACTACATTTTGGTTAAGTCATTCTGTCGGCATTCATATAGAGTCAAATGGTCTAAGTTACATGCCCCATGCTGAGATATTTTGTTGGGTCATATTATTATAATAATTTATTGGTGTTTGTCTGAAGATGACTATGTTTTGTGTATTTTAAAGAATTAATACTTTTGTAGCATTTTCTTTTTTTTTTTTTTGGAATTGACTGGATAAGTTGAGCTGTGTCGTTTAGAGCCGCCTACCATTGTTTTGTTTACCTTGCCCTATTTCTCCCTACAATACAAATCACTCTCAGCGTAAGCAACATATACAGCCGAACACAAAAATCAATGTAAAATTCAAATTAGAGAGCAACATGTAATCCAATGGCTTAATATAAGCCACATTTATATCGGAACATCCCAACATCTTTAATAGTAATCACTTCTATCAAGCTATTGTTGCAGTACATATACATAATTATGTTCTTTACTGTGTTCTTAATAAAGTTAAGAATCATAAAACATTATACTGATAAGTAGAATAATATATTTTTCTATTGTATAACAGTCACAAGTCAGCAGTCCAGAAAATTATTTAGATTTTTTTTAAATATTACATCAAGTACAAACGATTTCGTTCACATCTGATGGGTAAGTATCCCTTTATTTTTCTAAATTAACTCCACCTCACGTTTTCACAAATGTCTAGCTTATAAGTAATATTATGTTAATTAATTAAAATAATTATTAATCTATCTGGCAACACTTGTGGAGGTAGATGAAATCTACTAATAATGATTATCAAATAGATGTTTTGAAATAGATAAAATATTATTAGGCTAACTGACAGCAGGTTGTATCTAACAGTACCCTTAGCATAGACTCTTGTACCTGGAAAGAGTATTTGTAATCTTATTTTCAAGTTCCGAAGGCAGGTAAAATAATTTTATCTACTGTCTCTGCTGAAGGTACTGAACTTCATTAATACAAATAAGTATTAGGTTAGTATAACATTTGAATAAAATGGACATCATTTCAAAATCAAAATACTAATAATAATTATGTACCAGTCTCAAATAAGACTAGCTTTATAATTAAAAAAATAAAGCATTTATATTTGATTCACCTCTCAAAAATAGTTAAATCTATAGTGAAAATATTTATGAATTATTTTTATCGGTAATATTTGGAATTCACTTGGGTTTTTTTTAATACAAAGAGGGTAGAATCTTGTGTTATCAAAACTTCAATTATGAATCATTAAGCTACTTTTTCTTTTCGATGCGCCGAGATATCTTCCATATGTAATAGGATACATTATTATTAAATAAAGTTCTATTTAGGTGTAATTATTGTGTCTTTCATTTAATACACAAGGACCTGCCTTATTACCTAGGTAATAATTCTATGGCTGCTTCTTGTAGCAGCCTTATAATAAAATAATATTTTTAAGAGAGTAGTTTTATTTATAAATAATATGTCTTATCGTTTTGCTTTTCAAACTCCGTCGAGAGTCATAATTGAATCTATAACAATAATTGGCTCCAATCCTTATGCATTGCCATTCAATATAATTAGCAATAACGCTATCATGTTAGATACGCTGCTGAATGGTAGCGGGCATAGGCATATTAATTCTATGGATAGCGTTTTTCATATTTGTATTGTCTATATAAGAGGTGAACAAACATTTGCTTTCCGCTCTGCTTGCAGTGAGAAAACGAACATTCGTAACATAGAACATACATACGTCGTTAGTCTCTAGACTCATTGATCTATATATATTTATACAATCTATGTTTACAATCTTTTTATTATATTTAATCTACTACATAGTATATAAATGAGTTATTTTGTCTATTAATAAAGATGCCACTTCTTTAATAAGGCATGACGGCTTGATTTTTCCTCCAAATACCCTCATGGCTTGGGCAAAATGCACAAAGGATGATGCCGAAAACAAAGATAAAAGTATAAATAAATCAAATATACTGTCAATGTCATAGGTAGGTACTCATTATAGCTAGTTATTGTATTAGTTAATATTTACAATAGTTAGATTCTATTAGATATTTTTTAAAGTATGCTGTTTTTACATGAATTACTGTAATCGTATGGTGCCGCAATCACTTACGTAAGTAATTTCAATTTGTAGGTTAACCTATTGCTGTATTCATATTTCATGTTATTCGATTTTAACTGTGGCTCAAACACAACATTCTAAAATCCATAATATAGGTACATACTATTTTTATCTAAAAGCAATGAGACGAACGAAACAATCTTATAATGGCAAGTGGCAACGCCGGTCCATGACCATTGCAGCGATACAGAACTTTGAATAATAAATCAAAGTCGAAGCCATCGCTGTTTTGGCATTCAGCACTTCAAGACATTCAATTCTACTTTCAGTAACTGTAATTTTTTTAGCTGCATTATTACCGTCCTTGACGTATCCATCAACGACGTACCTTCAGCCTTTTATGATAGCTTCTGGTGAGCATGAATGTGACTGTGAAACCTTAAATCTTAGGGTTTGGTTGATGACTCTACAATTTCCTGTGATTACAAGTTAAAACAACTCTACAAATATATCATGTAATTACAAGTTAAAACTAAAATGCATCCTTTTAGTTGGTCTTTGTTCTAGTCTTCTCTTCAAGCACTCTTAATTGAAATTGCTTACATGATCAGACAAATAACAGCCTACACTGGTAAGTCTGACACTTGAAATATTACATAGGGATTCCTAATACCAAGTTATAATAATTAATCTGGGTATCTTCCAAGTCTCAAGTGAATCGGTTTCATCCAGGCAAGCTTGACTGCATCGTCGCTTTACATTGGTTGAAATGGTAGTGAATAGTTAATTGCATAATAATAAAAGTACATGCTGAAAATACTTTTATAAGCCTTCAGGCTGATTTTGGACTGGAATAGGTTTCTCAACAAGTATAGGTAGGTAAACTTCCCTGTTTGCTAATTTAGTGAGTAGCTCTACTTCACGACCTGAGTGTGGGTTAGATTCCCAGCCAGGACAAATATTTATGTAGCATGTGTATAATATATAGATATGTTCTGTGTCTTGGTGCTGATAAATTTGTAAGTATGATAAGTATATTAAAAACATTTATGTAAGTATTCTACATGAATCTGGTTCCTATAGTAAGTTTAATTTGAGGGCTAGATGGTTCTGTGTGAAATGTTGGTACAAAATTATTGCATTATATTTGGTATTGTATTATAGTTAGTGTCTCCCCCTTTTATCTCATTTGGTAGTGTATGCTTCTAGAACTGCAGGGTGTGGGTTCAATTCCCACTCGGGATAAACATTTGTATGACGAGAATAAATGTTTGTTCTGTCTGGGTGTTTTGTATGTTTCATAAGTAGGTATTTACAAAAAACATTTAAGTGTTCTATCAATTATAATATAAGCTTTGCTTACTTAGGGGATAGATGGCGCTGTGTAAAAAGTCGTAAGATGTTTATTTGTATTTGTATTTGTAGCGATGATAGCTCAGTGGTTAGCGCGGTAGGTTCGCATGCCGAAGGGCGTGGGTTCAAACCCCAACAATGAGCTTGAGCTGCCGGTGAAGGAAAACATCGTGAGGAAACCATAGCATGGTGGTAGGGTACTTTCTAGTACTCGGCTGGCTAGCTACCACCCTCAAGTTGAAAATCTGCCGCCAAGCATCTAACGGTGTGTTCCGGCAGCCTCACTTGAGAGTCAGTTCCTTTCCAGGCTTGGTGTGTTTTACCATCTTCGACCACACCTTCACTTAACATCAGGTGAGCTGTGGTCAAACAACTAGCCTGTCAACCATTAAAAAAAAAAGATGTTTATTTTATTTAGTTATTTATTTTCACTAACTTTTTGTTTTTTCTTTTTCTTTTAAGTTTTTTTTTGCCCCGCACTTCGTATCCAATATATAATTGCTACGCCACCTACTAGGTCCAATTCTACACCATCCAAGAGACCCACTCAAATACACACAAAAAAATCGGCCAAACCGTTTTCAAATTTTTGCAAGATTAACACATAGCAAGAGATTTTGTATAAATATCCATGTATAAAGATTTGAGAGAGCTTGCGTTTGACCGCCATGTCGCCTGGTGTTAAGCGAAAATGCGGTCTACGATGGAGCACGCTTGCCTAGAAGAAACCGATTCACTCGCGACTACAACCTAGGTATGTTTTTTCGAACATAATATCTCCAACCGTTTAGCTCAGGTTAAGTTTTATTTACGCTGAGCTGAGCTGTTTATTGATAAATAGATACGTAACAATCTAGCGGACTCAGATAGACAAGACTAGCTTTTAGTACCTTGTGTGGGGATGACCTCGATTCAGGGTCCTAGCTAAATCACGTTTGTTGTATGGGAGCCCCATAAATATTTGTTTTATTCTTTTTTTTTTTAGTATTTGTTGTTATAGCGGCAACAGAAATACATCATCTGTGAAAATTTCAATTGTCTAACTATCACGATTTATGAGATACAGCCTGGTGACAGACGGACGGTGAACCTTAGTAATAGGGTCCCCTTTGGGTACGGAACCCTAAAAACGAAACTCAGGATTGCAAAGCTCTACTTCTGTTACAGGAATGCCACAGTGTACAAATCTGTATGTAATTGTAGATATCGAATATAACGGCAATAATATTTAATTTAAATTTAAATTACTATGTCATAGTATAAAAAGAAGAAGTTCCTAATTTAATTTAATTACAAAAGAGGCGTAAAATCACGTAGAAGATTTTTTTTTAGTGTCCATGTGTCTCTAGGCTGGCATGCGAACTTGGTCCCTAAAGTGGTCAGGGGTATTTTTAACAGCAGTCAGCATCGTTCTGAATCTGTTTCATAAATAACAATAATTATTCAAAATAAACCAGAATAGCAGATCAGATTAGGCGAATGCGGCAGCGGCGGCCCGATGGCATTCGGGCGGGTCCAGCGCTGTCACATCATTTCCACACCTTGACCCAGGTGGGCGGTGCGGCTATAGGTCAGGGGGGAGGGCCGCGGGCCGCGGAGGGGTATGTTTGGGCGCGCGTAGTAGCGTAATGACGTCATTGGCGCTTCGTATCGACCCTGCGAGCCGTCACAACAGCCCCCCGAAACCCGCGCCCGCAGCTGCCGGTTCCGCGCATCTACGCATCGCGCCGCCCCGCTAGCCCGGAAGTTTGCCGACGCTAATGGAAAACATTCATGCCTTCGACGCAATATGCATTACAACTTACAGTTGCTGAGTTTGGGTCGATGATGGAGACTACTGTTCGAAACGTACTTGTGAATGCTACACTTAGACACACTACATTTATTTAGTGGTGTAGTTTTTTTACGGTTGACAGACTAGGAGTTTAATTGTTGACTACGTAGTATATTATCCTGGAATAATCACGTGCCTACATTTAGAGATGGCACTAAATGTAGGCACGTGATCATACTAAACTTTAGAGATCAGTAGGCAAAACCCTAAATGGAAGCTGGCTGTCAAATGAGACTACCAGCATAAGTACGTCGTCCGGGCTTGACGACAACTATTAAACGTAGAAAAACTAAATTCGTACCAATTTGCCAATATACCTATTGCTTCTTGTTCTTATTTATTGAAACTAACCATCGAATAAAGTGTCTAAGCGACTATGCCCTGAACATTGTTTTGTTACTCAAAAGTTTTGGGTACCATTATAATATGGTCATGGACAGGTGTTAACTCTTACTATCAGAGTAGTGCTTCGTTCATCTCATTACTTTTACATAAAAAGTAAAAAAAAATTGAAACCCTACTACGGTAAAAAATACTAAGAAAGTAGCCTATGTCACCCGGAGCATAATAAACAATCGATTGACACCTCATTCATCAAAATCGGATGAGTAGTTTCGGCGCTACGATGGAACGCACGGAAATACAACAATACATACTTACTCATACACAGACTGTGAAGTATTTGCCTTTTTTTGTTATTCCATTTGGCTTTGCCGTAGTCGGGAAAAAAACAATCGAAACTTACTGTTCCACCTACGAGTACCAGTGAATATTGGGTTTCTGTAACCCTCGCTCAGTTCCGGTTCGGTTAGGTATCATTGACCATTTACCAGTCTGAATGCGCTTGTGTGAAATTGCATCACTGTCTCACAATTACACAATACACTTCAATATACAGATACACCCCCGCTATATCTATTTCTATACCCTTATGGAGTCAAATGAAATTGCGCAGTTGCCTCACCAGGAAATGATCTCCGCGACGCCTTATTAATGCTGCGATAGGGGAGTAGGTAAAGGTGTTTGCGGACCGTCGTCGCTTTGATTTCACCAATTTGCTTTTGTAGATTTTAATGTATTTATAGAACTGCTTACAGGCGTACAAAGTTGGGTGAGACCCTAAAATAGTACATAACAAGACGTTTTTTTCGAAATATTGAAAAAAAAAACAATATTTGAAATAACCCTAACCCTTTATTTGAAATAGAAAAAGCTTTTTCGTGTAGGGTGCTGAAAACTGTTCAACGTAATTCCACTGTATGTCTGTCTATTTGTCCAACCTCTACTATTGTTTTGCTTTTACATCGTTATAAATAAACGATTGAAATATTCTACTTTACACTAAATTTATTTATTAAATTTTTAAGTAATTTTGTAAAGGAAACAAAAGATAATGTAAAACTAATTTAAAGATATCCTCAAAATTTCGGTCCCGAATCAATCATTCTATATATTATGTTAATCAAATGTATTTGGCTACGCGTTTGGTACCTACAATGTGAGTACCAAACCTATTACCAGACCTATTTCCTCAGCACTCTATCACTGACCAAGCAATATAACATGTTGTCTGACAATGTAAACATTTCCTAACAACTGCGGAGAAACCGCGAATAGCTGAGCTCCCTTGGAGTTTTTCCGGTGCTCGTCCTTGACCCAAATTAGATAAACCCTCGAAAGGCTATACAAGTATACAGCGAAGAACGCTCACTTTGTTGCCTCGCGCGGGGTTTACGTAATGCATGTTTGTTGTGAATATGTCGTATAAAATTTACTTTTATCTAACCACATCCTTTCCTATTTAGGTAATATAGATAGACCACCAACGTCACCCATCTAAAAGGTCGCAATGGCACAAAACAGTGATGATACACTTCCGCCCACGAAGCGTTACAAAAAAATACCTATTTATGTAGTAGAGGAACACAACGACGCTTTGCAATTCATATATGCGGCGATCGGTGGCAAAAAGCTGCCGCTTGAAGGAACTACTTTAGTGCATTTGGACGCACATCCAGATATGCTAATAGATCGCAAGTTAAAGGGAGAAGAAGCGCGTTCGGGCAGAAAACTTTTACCGCTTTTGCAAATAGAAAATTGGATCGTCCCTGCTGCGGCAGCGGGTCATATCGGCAGGGTTGTGTGGCTCCGACCACCTTGGGCTAAACAAATATCTGATGGCAATCGCCAAATTAAAGTAGGCGATGATCCGACAACGGGTTTACTCCGAGTGAATAGTAAAGAACCGTATTACTTATCAGATGCGCTGTACACTCCGAAACTAATAAACGAAAGGGTATTCACGCTCACAGTTGCGGAACTTTCCGACTCTTCGGGAAACTCTGACAATAATCACGTACAAAAGTTAGCAACAAATCTGAGCGTTTCGCAACCGTACGTACTCGATATCGATTTGGATTTCTTCAGCACGGGTAACCCGTTTCTCGGTTTGTATGAAAACATTGGCTTATACGACCGATTGGAACCGATATTTAACTTCAAACTTCCGGAGGGCGACGATGCGGAAACAGTAGAGAAAGTTATTAAATCGCGAGAACAACAACTAGACGAGCTCGAAAACTTATTCCGACATCTGGAGGAAAACAATAGTCTGGAGAAATACGAAGGACCAAAGTCACATTTGCACGACATGGTATGATTTTAATTTCAAAGTTGCAACCCTTCGTCTGTAGATTCGTAATTTTTTGCTATTAACTTAGCTCACAGTTTCACCCGGAAAAGTCTAACTTTAGAAGTAGGTCACATCCAAAACAAGCTACTTCCATAACCATACTAGGTATATCAATTTTCATCTAAATTCGTTCTGTCCGCGGTTATAAAATTGAGTAAGAAGGTAAACTTTAATTGATTTACGATATTACTAGTTGTGCCCCGTTATTTTATAATAAACAGGGTATACGCTATCTGTCTTCCACATATCATCCAAATCTATTGAGCTGTTACTTTGTGAAGGAGTAGTAAACACTAAACCTACTTGAAACCTTTCGTATAATTCGCTTTGATTTATTTTGTTTTCTAATCTATATATAGTTCTAGGTATTTATAAATCTGTGGTAGAATTCGTTCAATCCAATTGGTTTTGGTCTTACTATAAATTAGGTTTCAGAATTGGCCAACCTAGTGCAGTCTGAAGCGAAAAAACTAAACGAGAAACCTGACTGGTGGGCCGTGTTCGCCGGCGGCTGCACGAGAGACCAGGGAGGTCTACCATATCACATAAGCACAGAGGATGAAATACAAAACTTGGTGACGAAAGCTCTTTTGCCACTTCTCCAACAATTGCCAGCGCCTATATTGATCACCGTAGCACGATCTACTGATGATGGTTACTGTCCTCCAGATCAGGTAATATTGACATGTATATTCTGAAGGGTAGTCTTCAAGTTTCAAGATGAAAGTGACTTTTCCTAAACTCTTGTTACAGGTAGACTTCATCCAATCGCTGGTCTTGAAAATCTTAAGCGAAGTATATGACACTGGTGAACCAGAACTTTACTATCTCACTGTAAATACCGGCGATTAAATTGTCAAAATAATCACCAGTTTGTTTTCTTTTCTGCGAATGTAATCTACTCACAAATAGTTGCCATTTGAATATATTACAGGCGAGACTCGTCCTATTGGATCCTCATTTTACATTAGCAATGCTACAGTAAGCTACAGCTTGCAGCTTTTCGAACAGCTGGCAGGCCAAATTAATGTCTTACTCCACAGTATTTAAGAAGACGTTTAAATGTGCAATGAAAGGTAATAAAGTGATTTGAAATGATCGTATTAGTAGGATCGCCGCGGCACGACGCGTCGTCGAGGCGCACTCCCATTCAACTCCAGTGCCAACTGCAGTACCGTAACTCACGCGTAATGTGCTTTTTAGCGAACATTGTATTGTACGTAACAATAATAATTTATACCGCAAATGTGGCTTTTGAAAAATATATTCAAGCGCTCATATAGCGGTAGTGCAGTGTGCAATGAATACAATCGAAAATATTTTACGTGTAGGTAGATTACGACAGATTTGCCATCCACAATGCTCTACAATCGCAGTGTTACTCGCGTAACCGCGGAGACCTTCAATTCTATTATTACTTCATCTGGAACAGCCATAGGCAGCTCTGTTTATTTTTTATATTTCCTAGATTTCGCAGACTGCATCGTGCAATCTCAACAATATTGGTACCAACTTTTGCCATCATTAATATACTCTCAATCGCACGTACTTTCAAATTATGTAAACTTCATTTAACTACATAATATATTTTGTTTCAATAATTAATTTGAAATCTAAATCGTCACATTCTCTTTACAAACAATTCGAATTGAGTTTCGTATCGTTTTATTGTGCTAGCACGATTAGCTTAATATATTTCGTTTTGCGTCTGGCATCATAATTTGAAAGATTTATATGGAAATTAGGTGAACACTCGTAAGTATTATCCTTCCAGGCAATCACATTCTGTGCACGACCTCATAATCTACGCTTATTATTGTGTGCACCACATGCGAATGCTAAAGATTTGGCCTTCAAAGAAATACTCATCCTACTTTTTTGACTTAGTATCTACGAATGGGTTTCAATCATTAGCTTAAAAGCAGCATCTCTAACATTTTCTGACTGTTGGTGAAATGTGATCTACCTCCTTAGGTCGCTCTAGATACCAGGTAGCAAGGGGCGCCAAAATGCCAAACATTTCGAACGAAAAATATTTTTTTATGGCGACTGGCAGACGCGGCGCTGCCCCGAATGAAAATTGAACTCAAACATAATAAAATTAAACAATGTACTTGTACGGCGTCCACACTTCTTGCTCGCAACTCTGTCGTCGTAGCTGTTTTGCAAGGATTTTTTTTGTTGTAGATCTACTATTAGTCTTTAAAAAAAATATTCAGTTTTTAAGAATTCTTTTTTTTAAGTTATACCTAAATTGTTTGAATTTTTTACTTTCGGGGTACCTCTATTTACTTTGAATAGAATTGAAAAAAAGCCTGTTTCAGAAAGTTTAGATTTTTCTTAAATACCTATTTTGCCACTTATTTTTATCATTAAATTTGTGCACAAGATTAATTATAAATAGTAATTTCTATTGCTACAAATGTAATTTTGCAGTTTTTAAATGTACAGTGCATTAATATTATTAGTAGGTAGGTACATAATTTAAAATTCCATAATAAAATTTTCCAGCTTTCCATCTCAAATAGTTCTTTAAAATATGTATTCTATTTTCATAACCTTTTCAGAAACTTAATTTATTGCAATGAAAAAAAAATGCACCAAATCTTTTCGACACTAAATTTTATGCAAGTGTAATTATGAAGAAAGTGATTATTTGTGGTAGGAATTTATATTACCTATATAACAGAAACTAAAACACAATTTATGGTGTGAAAATGTCGACCAAAGGGCGCCAAAAGACAATCTTACTCTACCTTGATTAAGGACATTTTGTAGCGATGATAGCTCAGTGGTTAGCGCGGTCGGTTCACACGCCGATGGGCGTGAGTTCAAACCCCAGCTTGAGCTGCTTGGTGAAAAATATCGTGAGGAAACCATAGCATGGTGGTAGGGTATTTTATAGTGCTTGGCTGGCTAGCTATCACCCTCAAGTTGAAAATCTACCGCCAAGCACCTAACGGTGTGTTCAGCCTCATTTGAAAGCCAGAAAAACAAAAAAAAAACTTTATGTACATACGGGAATCTCTTCAGACATATTTATTTGTTCTTCAATGTAGATACTGATGTGGTACCTATGCAATTATGCATGTGGTGTTATGCATTTGCATGGTGGTAGGGTACTTTCTAGTACTCGGCTGGCTAGCTACCACCCTCAAGTTGAAAATCTGCCGCCAAGCATCTAACGGTGTGTTCCGGCAGCCTCACTTGAGAGCCAGTTCCATTCCAGGCTAGGTGTGCTTTACCATCTTCGACCACACCTTCACTTAACATCAGGTGAGCTGTGGTCAAAACAACTAGCCTGTCAACCATAAAAAAAAAAAAATGTATTATACATATACCTAAACCTTCTTGAATCGCTCTGTCTGTTGGAAACCATATTAAAATACGTTGCGTAGTTTAAAAGATCTAAGCGTACAGACGGCGAAAAGCGACTTTGTTTTATACAATGTACCTAGAGATTACTAACAGAAAAGAAAAGAAGAATTTGTTAGAGTAAAATGAAGTATCCTTACTTACTTGGTGGTAGATCTCCTTAGCAGGAGGTCGTCTAGGTAGGTACCACCGCAGTACCAGATATTCTGCCGCCAAGAAGAATTTGTTAGAGTAAAATGAAGTATCCTTACTTACTTGGTGGTAGATCTCCTTAGCAGGAGGTCGTCTAGGTAGGTACCACCGCAGTACCAGATATTCTGCCGCCAAGAAGAATTTGTTAGAGTAAAATGAAGTATCCTTACTTACTTGGTGGTAGATCTCCTTAGCAGGAGGTCGTCTAGGTAGGTACCACCGCAGTACCAGATATTCTGCCGCCAAGAAGAATTTGTTAGAGTAAAATGAAGTATCCTTACTTACTTGGTGGTAGATCTCCTTAGCAGGAGGTCGTCTAGGTAGGTACCACCGCAGTACCAGATATTCTGCCGCCAAGCAGTAGTGTGTAAACATTACTGTGTTCCGGTTTGAAGGGTACTGCAGCTAGCGAAATTACTGGGCTGTTGAGACTAACCATCGAAAGTCTCAAAGTAATGAGCACCAAAGCAGCGATGCCCTGGACTTTGTTTTATTACTCAAAGTTCTGTGTATCGCTGCAATGGTCATAGACAGGCGTTATCTCTTACCATCAGGAGAGCGTCTCGTTCGTCTCATTACTTTTTCACATAAAATAAAAAATAAAAAAAAATCCTCTTTAAGTGCGCTATCTTTATAAGACTAGTCTTAGAAAAGGACTGAAGATGGTTGATGATGACAAAGAAGTTCCGTTCTCGTCACTAATAGGTATTCTAGAGAAAAACATTGCGGCAAGCTAGACGTTGCACAAACTGGACTCTAATTAGATCAATGATTTTCACCTTATCATTGTCTGCAATATCGCGGGGCTGCTAAGAGGTGGCTGTGACACTTAAAGCAGGTCAATTAACTATAACAGTTTTAACACGATATAGTATCGACGCCTTCGCTTTGCGCATATCATTATTGTTCTTGTTACTGTGGTTATTAACACTAATTTTTAGTGTACAAGTCAAGCTGAACGGAATTTTTCAGGGGTCCAGATTTCTGAGGAAAAAGATACCTAGTGTTCGTTATCAATATTGTTGTAGATAGTACCTACTTATGTAAAAGGACGTGTCGTCATAAAGAGTTTTATCATTCATAGGGTCGCCTACATTCATCCTACACGCTAAGTAATATCGTGAACAACAATGTACACCGATCGATATTTCGGTGTTTTGCGAATTTGTTACATTGCAGTCGGTAGCTGTAGGTATCAAAATACGACAGCTGTCCTGCGAAGTACTAAAACTTTGTTACAATGGGACACACCAGTGTGCCTCACTATGGAAAACTTAACGCTCTTCATTGCCGCAATTGGTCGGGTATCTTTTTAAGATTTCCTCCTCATAAAAAAGTAAGTAGGTACCTATCTTGGTATGAGAAGACTGACTGAAGTCTGAAAAATTTGACCGATTGAAAAAACCCGTTGTTATTATTAGGTAGACGTAAACATAGCTTTACAGCCTAACCGCTGCAGCATTCAGTACCTAGTTTTGAAACTTGACTTATCGCGCACGAAGCTCATAACCCATAATAACAGCATGGAGCCAAAATGTGTTATTTATCAAGATAATATCGGCGATGATTGGACAAACAATCAGTCCTTCGATTGAGGGCGATTGGGGTCAACTGCGCATCGAACCGTCCAGTAGCCTCAGCGGCACTACATCATGTCATGCAATGTTGAGCTTGGAAAACTTAGGTATGTTCCAATTATACCTATCTATGAACTACTTACTTGATAAAAATTTTAATACTACCGTAGATCAATGAGTGTAAAAGAGAGGAAATTATAAGAAAAAATATGTCCCTTTATCTCTCTTATATCTTTGGAGGTGTACGTGGAAAGGTATTACTTACAAAGCTGAAACGATAACTGTTAGTCTTCTTCGAAAAACGTTCCTTCCTCGTTAGGGCGTCGGTGCGCATGCCGAAGGGCGTGGGTTCAAACCCCAACAATGAGCTTTAGCTGACGGTGAAGGAAACCATAGCATGGTTGTAGGGTACGTTCTAGTACTCGGCTGGCTAGCTACCACCCTCAAGTTGAAAATCTGTCGTCGGATCTGACGGATTTTCTCTACTATAATAAGTAGATATGTATTATAACCGAAAAATAAACAATAATATATTATTAATGATGGAGACTGCATTAAATCTGTTGCGTAGTTTAAAGATCTAAGCGTACAGACGACGCGCCGTCGACGGGTTACCATCATTAGACAAGAGTGATTCAAGATATTATAGTAGAGAAAATAAGAGAATTTCGTCGATTTTTCATGTGAGATCGTAATAAGCATGTTTTTGGCGGGAAGTGACTTGCTTTATACCTACTATGTAAATGTTTTATCTGGGAGTGAGTTTTTGTGTCATCTCTCACAGAACAGCGGAATCTACGCACAGCAACGAATTCTATATACCTAGCTATACCTACACATAATTATGTAGGTACCAAATTATACATCTCTACATAATGTGATTGAAAGTGACATGAATCCTATTTTAACTCATAAAAAAAAATAGTTCCAGTAGGAAATTTAAAGCGAGTAAAAAAACCGCTCGGTACGGATAATCAGTCATATTTTTATGGACTGCCCGAATCTTTCATTCGACCGATAATGATGTTGGACAGATTTCCGTTGACCGTTGACCATTCATTAATGTGGCTGATAACAATTTTAAGTCAACAAAAATCACGATACCTACATCTCAATCACAAACAGGCGTTGGTTTAATTTGTTTTTGTGATGTTTTAAGCAGGCCAACTTTAGAAATCTGAGACAAATCAGGAAAGCAACATTTTTAAGGTTCTGTAAGAGATCAGGCCGACCGGCATTTACTGGAAACTGCTTACTGTAACTAGGTAGGTATATCATGTTGTTCAGTAATTGTGTGGTTTTTATTTAGTCATAATTATTAGTCCGTTAAATATATAAATCTGTGCTTTTTTTCGCTTGGCCATGTCGGCAAACACCTTAGCGTTGTGCGGCAAAGCTGCAATGCGGCACAGGTGCACAAACTAGCTAGTCTGGAAAGGGGCATGCGTTTTTCTGAAAACGTAAAGGTGGGATGTTAGATCTATTTTTCAATGCTACGACATCCAACCCCAGGTAGTTTTTGGAAGTGGAAAGGGTCCGCATTTGAAATTGAAACCGTTGCCGTCCGCGTCCCTAGCGCGCCCTACCGGACCGACCAAAAAAATGCCTACGCGAGCGAGCGAGAACGGCGAGCCGCATTCCACGGCTGGGTCGACGCACGGCAGCCCCGCGACGCGACGCGCCGCGGCCCGCCCGCGCCCGCAGTCGTTCGCGCGCGTCGTCTGTGGTGACTTGTGTGCGTGTTGTCCACCCTCTATCGCGTGCAGTGTTTACAATAGTGTTGTTGTTATTGTTGCTGCATTAAAATAAAACAGTCAGTGGCAGTGATCTGTGTCAGTGCGAGATAACTTATTCGTGCACCAGGATTAATTGTGGATCGTGAGGAGCAGACAGCCACGGCAGGAGCCGAGCTCTGGTACCGTTCCGTATTTGTTTTCAATCTGATTACGGCTAGGCTAATCCGGTCGAGTGGAGTTCGCGTTTTAGATAGAGCACAGGTGTAGTGAATGGAAACACGTGACGGGCGTGTAGTTGTAGGTATGGTCGGAGCTCACCACGTGGTGTAGTTTGGTGTAAACAAGCGCGCGGCGGCCCTTCGCATGTCTGCTGCGTCGCGCCCGCGCCGCGCCATGCCGCGTGCCGGATCGAGCGAAATGCGCCTGTCTCTAGTCTCTTCTACCTTTGCATTGCTGTTCCACACACTGCCCTTTCTCTTCGGCCGACTCTTGTATCCCTAGCTAGCTGCCTACCTACACGGGTACTCGTTTTGTTTTTATCTAGGATTGTCTGAACAGTACAATTTCGTCTTGTATGTTGCGATCACATGCCTATAATAGGTAGCGATATATTTTCACGAAATGCATTATTTTATATTCTGCCTGCGCTTGTCTACCTGAGCCATAGAATAAATAATAGTACAACGTATCCTTAACCCCTATTTCAAATCATCTATGTAGGATTTTGTTACAGACCCTTGTTATATACAACTACTTACATAATTACAATAATGTTTTTGTTATCGTTTACAAATTTATGTAAATAAAACATGAAATATGCAAGTAAATAAAGGAATAAAACAATAGACGTGAAACATTCAGCGTGTTATCGATAAGGCGGCTCGCGCTAGAAACCTATCTACCTTGAAGTCTTATCAAAACAATAATTTCGTTCCAAAAACAACATTTTACTGCGCCGTGCGCTTGGCCTTGAATTAACTTGATGTGATATTCTGATATTTTAAGTAGCATTTTTTTTTTGTGAGTAGTAAGTACTATTCTATCAATTTGATGTTCATAAAAATGCTTATAGGTAATTGAAATCACTGCGGAATTAAAATTAAGATATTGATAAACAAATTTGATAGAAATGTGAAGACCATGACCAAAAAAAAATTCAAATGGTAATTGCTGGTGCATAAGACGGGAATGGTTATATTTATACTTTTTAATCGGCTTAGGTGCGGTAGGTAGGTACCTACCTACTTCACTAGAGAAATATTTCATTTTTTTAATTGATAAAATTCCTATCTTGATGGTAGTAGGTATAAAAAATAATAGATAAGTAATAAAGTACTTTCTCATAAGTAGGATTCTAAAATAAATAGGTTACCTACTTACTATCAATTCAAATGATCAAAATGGTTAGGCAGATCTATGACTGCATTGGTTGCAGAAATAAGACCAGAGATGTTAAAATAACGAACTTACCTACCTACCCTTCTTATAGGTACCTACTTAGAAAGATAAACTCTTTATCGTTTACACTATAAAAAACATCGTATTACACTAAAAATTGTATGACTGTACAGTATTGTACAACAATTGGCGGCCTTATCGCTAAAAAGCGATATCTACCAGGCAACCTTAGGATGTGAAAGATCCAAGAACAATTAACAAACGGGGGGAAACCGTTGTTAGGAAGGTACATATTAGGTATGAATAACCTTCATGTGAAAATTTGTAGTTAATAGGTACCTACATAGGTAGTCATTATTAAAAATTAAATGAAATACACAGCGCCATCTGGCCCCAAACTAAGCAGAGCCTGTGTGATGGAAGTCAGATAACTGATAGAATACATAAATAAATATTTTTTTTTTGTAAATACATACTTATAATACATACATTATTATTATAGTAATAAGTATTTATCTATTAATGTATACCTATGTATTTTGTGTAGTGGTAAAGAAAGGTACCTTAGAACGAAACCGATTCAAGGTGCTGCTTGGTCAGTTGATGGTTTAAATAGCACAAATAGCACTTGAAAGTCGACCCAATAAATCCCACATAAAATCTCGGAACCAGACAGGTTCCACATATACCTACATAACCACACAGACCTACAAATTAGCATCCGCTAGCACAATAATAAAATAGTCAAATAAATCAAAGTACTGTCGCACTCTGACATAACTCATCAAAGCACTCACATCGCTCCTGCACTCGCACCAAACAAACGTCAAGTAGGTAGATCGATCCCTTGCTTTGCGGTGCCTCTATTCTGTTATTTATTATCGTAAATAATGGCGGCGGCGCGGCGTGGTGCGGCAGGGGTCGACGACCCCTTGCCGCGTAAACACGCTGCAACGCGGGAAAGGTTCCAGGCGTTTACCTGCTTGCCCGTCCGCCCGCGTGCTTGCATTCAGGACCTTGGCACGGCATACTAACTACCGTCTAATCTATGCCCAGGCACGCACGCTACCACAGAATACATGATAATGACTACATAGTGTGTACATACTTACGCTACGCTACCTGGCTGGCCCCGAGTAGATTTTGCACGTCACCATTTTCATACCGCTTTGTTATACGACACGTTCTGCTCAAATAGTAAACCAAAGTTAAATATTGTTATGATACCTAAATTAAAGAAATACCTTTTAAGCTAATTGCAGTGCAGCAACGGTTATTATATATCAGGTGAGTACATACTTGCGTGTACACCCCAATGGACTCCCAACCAAGGTAAATAAGAATGAAACATTTTTTCGACACAAAACATAATAACAACAATGCCGAATATAACTAGATCGCATACATTGCAAGGAATTCCTAGGCAAATCAAAAAACAATCGTGCTCACTTCTATATGCTGTGGCCAATCTGCCACACTGGTCTAACTCCTAGTTCACATCCCACATACCAACATACGCACTAGACAGCTGCCCACAAGAACATACGAACGTAGGTCCTAAACTCTGCGCTAGCCACCGTCAGACAGGCGCCGGCTGTCCTGTCATCGTGACGTATACTTCGTATAAAAGATATAATAGTTATTGTGTACCCTACATATCATTACACTTAGTAAGTGCTTATTATAGTTCAAGGACTTTGGTTCAAATGCTCTGAACCGATATTTACCGATCTTTACTTTTTCCTGTGTCCGTACCACATTGTCAAATACATTTTTTGGTTCGCACAATAAAAGACAGATAGAAAAAAATGTTCATTCTACATTCGCATAATATAAAAGTTGCATGAATTCGGTAAGTCTTGGTAAAATAGACAGTATGTATGAAAATGTTCTTTGCCAAATGGGAAACTACAAGCAAAGTCACTTCCGGTTCCTTGCAAAGCAAGGTATTAAATTACCCGATATGGTATTAAAGTGCTTATTTTAGAATCTGAGCTTGAAACGAAAGAAACTTTCAGAAAAAAACACTAGCTATTGGCAAATCATAAACGAAGAAAAAGAACTTATAGCAATGGTCACGTAAACTCTATGATGGGTCCAAGTGTAAACTTTTTAATACAAATTCTGTCAAATTGATGTACATATTTATATTTATGTGTCAAAGTTAAAACACATATTGTTGTCAATGTCATAATAGGAGTTTTGGCGGGAACGCGGGAAGAGTCGTGTCGCCCCGTTGTATTTTTTTCCAAAACTAGTGTTTTGTCGAGTGTTTATGCATAAAAATGGTGGCGTTTTATTCATAAAGTGCCGAATTACAAGCGTGAGTGTGGGAAAATGATATAATGTGGTGAAACATGACTTTTCGTGTTGCTTCCAAAACTCCATCGAAACTTTGTAGTAAAGTTGCCACTACTTTACTAAAGCATGACTGGAATTAACTGACACGACCTGGACTTGACAAAGACGACTTTGACTAAAACTAGCTACGATGGCACTTATTTAACTTTTGAAACTTGAAAATATATAATTACTTGACACTGGCAAATGCTAAAACGCGACGCCAAAACCAAAGAAAAAAAAAAAAATGTCATAATATTTCTGTGACAATTTAAATAAAAATATCAAGAAACATTGTTTTTAGTTTTGGTGGGAACTCAAAAAATTGTCACTGCCTTTTATTATTTTCTAAAACTTATTTAAAAAGTTCCGTATTACATACACGAATTTAGAAAAGTAATATAATGGTAGAACATGTCATCATTTCGTGTTGTATTCAAAATTCAAAACTTCTAATAAATTTTCTACTTCTCTACTAGGATATGAACAGACCCTAGTTTATTTTTATTGAGTTCGACTTATGACTTATTCCTTTTGATTTATCATGGAATACTTGAAATATTTGACACTGGCAAAACGCACCAAGTACGATGCCAAAAACGAATAAAAAAAGGATTCTGTGCGTCTAAGAAAAGAACACACATATTGAATGTTCATAAAATAGTAAAATAGTGCTCTTTCTAACCAAAAGACTATTCGCGAAAAGTTATACAAAAGTCTGTCTCAACTTTATGATAGCTATAATAAAAGCAGCCAATAGGCAAGCAACTAACTTAAAAGTTTGTTAGAGACCTTGGGAAGTTTCTTTGAGGTGAGGTGACGAACGGTTTGGCGCCTTATCTTTCGAGCTTCTTTTTGTGGCTTTGTTTTTTTATTAATAATTGCTTTTCAACGAGTTTTAGTCTCGGGGCAGACCAGATTTTATTTAGGTTTAGAGTTTCGGCGCGCCCTACAAAACCAAAGATTCATACATTTAAAAAATACATTTCTGACAAACTGTATTTAGTCTTCTATGCAATTGCGGTCTGCAAGCTTGTTCAAAATTATGTATCATGTGAAGGTATGTTATTAGTACAATATATTTTTATATCTGATCGCGCTAACCGTATAAAGTATAACAAATTCAAATTAAAAATGTAAAAACACTCAAGACTAACCCAGATTAACTCTTCGGCTTTAACCCAGAGAGTCTTCGCTCCCTTCGTGTTGTCGTTACAATGACCACCGCTTTGCCCAGGAATAGCAGGGCGTCCGGGAACTCGAGGCCGTTCGTATCATGGGAGGTTATTACCCAAAGTCGCCATGCTGTGCATGTGGGTTAGCGACCGCAGGAGACGTATTTTCTCGTACTGGTGACGCTGCTGCCCGTCATCAGTATACAATTTAGCTACCCAGTAAGTCGTGATGGTTATCCTGCCTTCAGTCTTTCCCCTATCAGTAAGCTCTCATTACAAGGGCAAGGCAAGATCACATGCAAGGGATACCGGTGCCGTATTCTTTCCAATGAGCATTTGTAGCTATCAAAATTTCACCCCTTACCGCTTTGTGGTTGATTTACACTGCTCCAAGTGAGTTCGCCTCTTAGATCTGCGAGTTTGTAGCCTGCACGACGTGTTTTAATTATTATTTTCCTGTTACGGGTGTGTCGTGGGAATCGCGATGGCTCCCACGCTAATTACCTCAGTCTTAGGTACATTCATTGGCCTTAGCTTGTAGGCGTAACCAGGGTATAGGGGATAGGGGTATTAAGACACCTCGACATGTCAGTTCTGACGGATCGATGGATGATTAATAATTACAAATTTAAAATCCATATAAAATTTATTGGTAGGACAGTGGGGGATAATCTATATAGTATGAGTGCTTTATCATTCTGATTGACATGGCAGTATGAATATCACTAGGATAGATTGTTTATTGATCGGTTGACGGTTTTATACATACAAAATTGAGTAGTAAGGAAGTTAATACACTATAATACATGGGAAAATTTCGTGCAATCAACACAACTTTTGAACACGGATGCCATCGTCAGTCCCTAACATAATTATTTATGCTCTTAGACGTAGTTAATATAACGTGTTCCGTCTTTGACTGAATAATTTTGTCCAGGATCCCCCATAATTTAATCCTTATTACAGCCATAGCTTACGATAGAACCGGCACTCGGATCAATGAAATTTATATTCATCAATGGAACCACTATTGTTGTGGCCATACAATAACGCCAGCAATTTGCAGAGAACTACCATTGTGTGCCAATGTCAGATGATTTATAATTCTTAGCGTGGAATAAAAATGAGCGTTAGGTATCTGTTTGTTTAATAATGTTTTATCATTTATTAAATATTTGATAGGCTGGTGTATTTTTACATCGCTTTTTATACATACATATATCTACTTACTACAAACGTTTAAACTTGTTCATGAATAGGACGACAATAAATGTACAGACATTCTTGTAAACACTTCCGGCTGCACAACTGAAAAATGTAGAGTATTTGGAGCTATGAATGAAGCTATGAGCTAGAGTGAAGATACGATACGAAGATTACACATATAGATGATGTTTCGTTCTTTTAAGGTTGATTAGTTCATAAAAAATATGTTCTTAATAAAGAGAAAGTAGTAATATTGATAGTGTGATTGCCAACAAGCTATGTTCACCTTTTTGATGTTCTTACATCTGTCCCCGCGCCGGTGAGTGCATAGGGCACTTAAACATAATCTTGTTAGAAAGTCAAAACTTTTTTGGTTTTTGTGTGATCACTTATCTCTTATAATTTAATTTATTTTATCAATTAGGAGCTGTTCGTATTCCATGTAAAATAAATATAGGTATATGCCATAGGTACACATAATTATTTTGGTACTTCGAAGACGCCCTTGATCGTATTCAAAACAAGCTCATTCGTCAGTCTGTCAGGGCGTTTGAGTTACATCCATCGCTTGTCATTTTATTTGTAGGAAACTAAGATATTTTTAATGATTCATCTTGTTTTTTACTTTGGGATTTACCTACGGATAAGATTGTCAAAGTTACGGAAACCTTGTGAAATCATATTTATTTCGTACATTTAGTATTTATAGTTTCCCACGAAGAGATTCAAACAAATCACTTCTCAAAAATAAATCATCAACAGATCTGCTAGATCTAGACAAGTTGGATCCTTGAAGAGAGACGCCATATTCTATTCACAACTTCGGTAGCAAACTACAACGCGACAATGATGTCGGGCTATAAATATATTTTATTCTTGTCTTCAGAAATCAAGAATATAAATAAATTAATTATGTGAACAATTCCATGGAAATTCATTCTTTGGAGGTGGGCTTATCACATAACATAAGAAGAACGGTTGAAATTGATTCACGAATTATATTTATACAGATGTATTTATAACGAAGCTCATCTACAGATAGGGAGACGTATTGATAATAATAGGTAAGTTTAGCCACGGTGTTAGTTACCTAAATACCTATCTAAGTCTTAATTTGCACCGCCGCGCCCTCGTGGTTAACTTGTTTCACTATAATTTCACCAGTATCTATTCTAAGAACTTTTGGGACCTTTCCTAAAGAGGTCTTGCATTAAATTGCACTTGTGCAAAGTTGAATGAAAATTTGCAATCTTTGACGAGAATACAAACGTTGGTGGATGAATAAAGCAACATCACGCTTGTTTATTACTCCACGACTCCTGGCTGCTGGAATTTACTAAGGTTGCGGTAGAAATAGTATGGGATGCTTTGTGTCCTAAAAAAATTCGGACGATGCAATAATGACGCAACCGTCATTATTGCAAAAATGTCCGGTTTTCTATTCGAATCTATGATTTTATAACAGACATCAAAAAAGGAGGAGGTTCTCAATTTGTCAGTATCTTTATTGTTTACGTATTTTCACCGATTACTCGACGAACCGATTTGAAAAATTCCTTTTTTTTTGTTTCAAATGGTATGTTTCCCGGGTTTCCCGTTCAAACTGTTTTAAAAATCATATCTAAATAAATCTTTTAATGAGCACTTTACGGAAGTTGCGATCTCATAGTAATATCAACAGCATTGCTTTAACCTCGCAACGTACTACTTTTTTTATAGACTCCCATGTTTGCTCTTGCCCTAAGAAGCTTTAGCTAACATGTCGGCTAGTTTTATATCCTAACTGTTTCATGACAGTTCAGCCTACTTTTCGTTGCCGAAAACATCAGCGGCCGTTAACTCTTGACCACAGAATATATAATATTAACTCTACTAAATCGAACCGTGATTTTGCTATTTTTTTGTGTGCTGCAGAATGCGAATTTTGTTTGGCAGTTAGTTTTTCATTTACCTCTTGTCATTTGTTGTTTTGGTTCTTATGTTCCAACGCCGATCTAATGAGCGTACAACATTTTAACATTGTTTAGTATCGCGAAATTGAGAACATTATTTTCTTTGACCAAATACATATTTGGATAAGGTCAAAGTTCGAATTAAAGTCAATTTCATAAATTAAACTGGCTTTTGAAAGTTCAATTTCCGGTCATGAACAGTTACTTTGCATGGTTTTATTTGAGTTTTATAATTAATCTACGGATCGTTCAACTATTAGGATTTGAGCAAAGGTAAAAAAAAAATCTACCGTTAGCAAGAGTTTTCCCTTCAATTTCGCTAAAGAAAAACGTCGCAGTCGTTTAGCGCGTGGTCGCGAAAAGAGGCAACCTGCATAACATAATTATAGATAAATAATATATAAATTTACTATTTTAAAAGAAATCCAATAAAACAGCGAGGTAAAATATCATCAATGCAAAAAATTTATAGATTTTTGTTGATATTTTAAAAAAACCTCTTGATCGATTTCGATAAATTTTATATGGGACCACCTTTTGAAGTATGATCTACCAAGCAAAAAATAATCATTAAAATCGATTCATAATTGGCGGAATGATCGCGTATCATACATACAAAATAAAACACAGTCGAATTGAGAATCTCCTTCTTTTTTGTGTCGGTTAAAAAATAGCTTTGAATGCAACAAGGATTGCCAGGTCACCAAACCTAATAGCCGGACAGATCAGTCAGTTTGCCGGACATCTGGGGGAAAGGCCGGACACCCTACATTATTGAGGATTTTGTGTCTAACCATTTGCTTGATGTAACTGAATGCGTTAAAAAGGCCAATAAATGAAATTAATAAATAAATAAATTATCTGCTACACGCTCTAGACCAGTGTGCAGAAATAACGCACAATAATAATTACATTTATTTTACAATAAAATACATTTATAGGTATTTAAGCAATGTTTTTTTTGTATACAAATAATTTATTAATGTAATGTATAGAATAACACAAGCACAATTTGTCGAAACAAATAAATAAATTTTATTGTTATTTTACTAGCGGACGCCTCGCGGTTTCACCCGCGTAGTTCCCGTTCCCGTGGGAATACAGGGATAAAAAGCTTATGCCACCCGGGGATAATGTAGCTGCCCAACGGTGAAAGAATTTTTGAAATCGGTCCAGTAGTTTCGGAGCCTATTCAATACAAACAGTCAATCAAATCTTTCCTTTTTATAATAGTATAGATAGATAGTCTGAAGTAGCGTAAGGAAACGATATATTTTGTAGCGATGATAGCTCAGTGGTTACCGCGGTCGGTTCGCATGCCGAAAGGCGTGGGTTCAAACCCCAACAATGAGTTTGGAGCTGCCGGTGAAGGAGAACATCGTGAGCAACCCTTAGCATGTTGTTAGAGTACTTTCTAGTACCACCACCTTGAAAATCTGCCGCCAAGCATCTAACGGTGTGTTCCGGCAGCCTCACTTGACAACCAGTTTTATTTCAGGCTAGGTGTCCATCTCCGACCACACCGTCACTTAACATCAGGTGAGCTGTGGTCAAACACCTAGCCTGTTAAACATAAAAAAATATACCTATTAGTGGATAATCCACTAAATGCGAATAATTATCCTGTTGCAGCTCGGGTCATGTGGCGTGGCGCGCGCGTGCAGGGCGCGGCGTGATGCGCGCGAGCCCACCGCGGAGCGCGGTGCTGGCGTGCGCGCTACTGCTCGTGGTTCAAGCGCACGCAGCACCCGACATTAACGGAAGTGAGTACCCACTTTTTTTTAAAATTTAATTTTGGCTTTGTCGCTGGCGACCATATCGCCTTATCAAGTCATAACAAAAATCGACCACAAAAAAAAAAAATACAGGAGTTTTGGCGCGGGAAGAGTCGTGTCGCCCCGTTGTATTTTTTCCAAAACTTGTGTTTTGTCGAGTGTTTATGCATAAAATGGTGGTGTTTTATTCACAAAGTGCCGAAACACAAGCGCGAGTGTGGGAAAATGATATAAAGTGGTGAAACATGACTTTTCGTGTTGCTTCCAAAACTCCATCGAAGCTTTATAGTAGTCACCATTACTTTACTAAAGCATGACTGGACTTGACTGACACGGACTGTACTTGACCAAGACTGGACTTTGACTATAACTTTAGCTACGAAGACACTTATTTGACTTTTGAAACTTGAAAATACCTATATAAATACTTGACACTGGTAAATGCTAAAACGCGACGCCAAAACCAAAGAAAAAAAATACATAAATCAACTACAAATTATCTAGTTGACAGAATTAGGTCTTCTCAGACCTCTACCAACTAAGTACCTACTTTTGGCAACCCTGTTGGCTCATTGGTAGTATGTCTGCTCCAAGGGCGTGAGTTCGATTCCCACCCAGGACAAACATTTTGTGATATAAACAAAATGTTTGTTCTGTGTCTTGGTGTAGGTACTGTATGTATTTACAAAAAAAAAACTATTTAAGTATTCTATCAGTTATCCGTCTTCCATAGCACAAGCTTTGCTTAGTTTGGGGTCTGATGGCGCTGTGTGTAATGTCCTACGATATTTATTTATTTACTTCTATCTACACATTACCAGGGTGGTGTCCTTGTACTTCCATCCCCTTTTTACCACAGGACAAGTAGAAAGACGGCGTACGTAGTGGAATTTCCTTGGGTCTGGCAAAATCTGGCAATCACGCTGGTAGCTTTGCCAGATTTTTTTTGTCAAGTCGAGATTTAACTTTTTGATTGAAAAAAAGCGGAATTCTATCGTCGAAAGCGGGGTAAAAATAAAAATAGTTTTTTTACTAATTAACTTAACAATAGTGCAATAACTGGCCGTCTTATCGCTTAAAGCGTTATCTTCCAGGCAACTTTTGTACGGAATAGATTTGTGGAAGAAGTAGTAATAAGACAAGTACTTTTTCATGTTTTTTTAATTAGTTTTGCGTTTAACAACGCCCTGCCTAATATTAAGCAGGATTCGGTCTAAGATGAAGCACGCTTATCTACATAAAACATGTTTAATCTGGATTATGTACATAAAAATAGTTTATTGACTACGTAGCTACCTTATATCTTTATTCTTGTTTTTTTTTTTGCGTTATCGAGTACCTGCTTCTACTCCGCTGAAGATTTTGAACATTTTTTAATCATAAAGCTTTCAAAATATCAAATCTGTGTACTTTTGGACATTTTAGTAAGAAAAAACACCTTATAATTAAAACGTGTTTGCGTCTCAGTAGACAGGTATCGCATGAGTAGTGATATCATGATCATATCGAGAGCAGATTCCATGAATCTCATTAGATATTCATATGTACCTACCTGTCCCCAATCGGTTGAATTATTGAAATTGAAATCTTAAGCAGCTACACTATATATGTATATTAATTCCGCCTGTTTGTGTTACTAATGAATAATCGATTTATTTATGAGCTGACAATTCGTTTACCTCCCCAACCGTGACATTATAAGTTTGTTATAAGTGCTTCATTCCGCCTGACATGTGTGAGTGTGACATATGTCCATAGAGGTGATTGATATATTATAGAGATGTCAAAGACATAAAACTGATTCTGGCACTGAATCAGTAAAGCACAAAACTTGCCGCCAAAATCATTATATACATTATTTTAATTGTTCTTTGTTAATAATCCAATTATAATCATTCTAAAGTAAGATATTGATTTACGATTAAAATATGTAAAAAATCGAGATATTTTGTAGCGATTGGATATTCCATCTACTTATCGATTACATTTTCATAACGATTGTTTTATAGTTACTTAAGAAAGTTTACACACATTTTAGTAAAATTCGTTTTGATTGTCGATTGCATGCGCAAATGCACATTCAGTTGACACAAGCTTACAAACAAGCCGAGCTTACGGGCATCTCTATAAAACATGATCGCTGTGCATGCGTCGTATAGTTTCCGGCGCGGCGGACAGACAGCCAAGTATCTGTCACTGTAAGGACAAACACCTACGGGTAAACAAGTCGTATCGCATCGTGCCGTGCCGGATGTTAGCTAAGACTTCCGCGGCCGTTGATCCTGCCCCGGCTGTGGGGGGCACCCATATTATATTTTAGTATTTTTTGCCTTGTTTGTTTGTACGGTACGTGTGCTATTGAACTCAATGGCGTGCGATCCACTATTGCGTTTAATCCGTCAGATAACAAATCGACGTTTGCGTCACTATATGATAAACAGTAAGGGCATGCTTGTTTTTTGGAACAAAAATGTGGAAACCGCAATACATACTATTTTGATGCTGCGACTTTGAAACGTTACTTGTTTTATCTGCTAACAACTGAGTGCGACTTTTTGAAAATACTTATACAAATGCGATTTAAAAGATAGGTCTGACGACCAGTTAATAAGCTGAGTAATTTGATCCCGTTGAAAATACTTCGTCTATTGTCTCTAAAACATTATTGACATGTCGATGACATTTGGCATTCTAGTTGGTCTAGTCGGATCCTGGGCGCCTACCGCTTTTATTATAAAATTAAATTATATGAGTTAGATATGTAATAAATTTCACTATCTTATTACATAAAATAAATTGCCATGCCCTTACAGGGCGGCTAGAAAGTATATTTTACTAAATACTTACATATGAATATTAATATGACTTATAAATAAATAAATAATAATAAATATCACAGGACGTTACACACAGCGCCATCTGACCCCAAACTAAGCAGAGCTTGTGCTATGGAAGACAGATAACTGATAGAATACTTAAATACTTTTTTTTTTTTGTAAATACATACTTATAATACATACAGTACACCCAGACACAGAACAAACATCGATGTTAGTCACACAAATGTCAGTCCTGAGTGGGAATCGAACCCACGCCGCTCAGCTCTCGAAGCAGACATACTACCAATGAACCAACAGGGCTGTCTATGTCTATGTATGTACATGTAAACATTCAATATCCAATAAAATATTAAGTGTAGCAATATTTTATATCGATAATACATAATTCCTTAAGAAAATGTCCCGCTGTGTACAACACCCAAAGAAAAGTCCAAGTACCTACGACCGTAATAAGAATGCTAAAATATTTTGGTAGATCTGCAGACCATGATTCCTGCATCATACGAGATTACAGTAACACTAATTACGCATTTTACATGGGCGTGGAGTGCAAAAACAAAGTTATTATCTACTAGCGGCCCGCCTCGGCTTCGCACGGGTACAATGTAGATACTAATGTGGTGCATATGCAAGTATTACACATATAAACCTTCCTCTTGAATCACTCTATCTATTAAAAAAACCCGTATCAAAATCCGTTGCGTAGTTTTAAATATCTAAGCATACATAGGGACAGAGGGGAGCGACTTTGTTTTATACTAAAAAATAATAAAAAATAATAGGTACTTAAACACCTGGGTTTGTGTTACATCTTACCAAGGAGACTTTAATACGCATGATTTGATGGTAAAGCTAGCTTAGTTTTGATACGGTATGATTTTATAATTTACAACTAGTAGGTACATAGCATCAAGTAGGTACAAACATAGAAACCAAGATTATTTTTGTAAATACGCTTTGCAGTAACGTTATGTTACTGTCTGGTTCATGCATTTCAAATGAGTCTAATATATTCTTCTAGTGATAGTGTGCCTTACTGTACTTTATATGGTGATATTGTTTGTTTGTGATTCTCGTCGGACGCGGCCGGCGGGGCGGCGGCGGCGGCGCGGGCGCACGCACGCAGGCTGAGGCCTCGTTTAGGAGGCGCCCCGCGTTATCTTGTATTGCAAACCGGCCCGGAATTTGCTCGACCGTGTAATAGCTATCCGCGGTGATATTGAACTTCGCAATTTTAAACACCGAATTTATCTTTTCTCTTATGAATTCTGGCTCAGTGGCAGGTTGCAGCACGTTTGAAAGGTCGAATTCCCTGCCGGAGCCGGAGTCCGTCTGTTACTTTTTGTGTAGTCTATATTTCCAAGCCGCCCCATGGCAGACTCTTAAAGAAATTCCTCATTATATTCATTATAATTTGTGTTCAATAGCATAATATGAAGTCGTGTTATGTCTGACGTACCTACTGGTTTTTACAATCTAGATATTTTGGCCTATGATTACAATTATCGTAAGTGTAACAAATGACGCAACACCATAATTATTTTGAGGGTTGTCTGTTAGTGAACTTTCTAAAAGGTCGGTATCTTAATACTGATTTAAATTCGGACCAGGAATAAAGCTGAAAGTTTTTAGAATAGAACCAGCTTTCTTTGAATTATTTTTGAGTCTATTGTTATCGTAAAAATTAACATACAAAGTTTCTATTTCCGAGTAATATTCGCGCACACATTACGTAGAATAGTAATATACCACCAGTACATACCTACCAGCTTTAAATATGTGTCAATCAAGTGTTATTCACATTCGTAATCCTGTTATGTGTAAAGATGAATTATATTTAAATTCAGGCATAATTATTTTCCGGCAGTGGATGGAAACGAAAAGCCGATGATCGGGTTGGGTGGTCTTGGGTGAGGCCTATGTCCATCAGAGGACTTCGATAGGCTGGTGATGATGATAATGATAAGTATGTTCTGAGATTTTTATGATAATTTTGTAGTTTCGCTAGGTTTAGTAGGGTAACTACATTATATTATACGTAGAATACCTACTTTAGCTTTTTCACATGTTTCTTTATATCCGAGCGCAGAGCGGTCGCTAGGTTTTAGCTCTTAATGTCCCTCTTGTAGACTAGGACTTTGTTTTATTTGCCATTGTTCTAGATACACCTACAAAGAAATCCAGGATTTTTAAAAAGGTTGACGTTGTTCTCCTGCTATATCTCTACGTATATCGACTTGTTTAATACTATAAGTACTCTTTAAGAATTTCTGGAAAGGATACGGAGAAAAGCACTACGGCATTTTTTGATAATAAATGCCATTTCTTTTACACAGCGCCATGTAGCCTTAAACTAAACATACGTTGTACTATTGTAACGTGAGAGCTGATAGAATATTTAATGTATTACTTTTTTGTAAATAAATACTTATAAATATATGAATAAAACACCCAGACACGAGACAAACAAAAACACACAAATGTTTATCCTGGGTGGGAACCGAATCCATGCCTCTCAACTTTTGAAGCAGAGCTACTGATGGGCTAAGAGGGCTGGATATATAATTGAATTTGAATTTGTATGAACACTACAGTCTCCATAGTGAAAGGTTTAAAGTCTCTTTGCTAAGTGGTGGCACTGTTGACTATCTTTACCGGTAATAAAATTATCAACCAGATAGTCATTTGCCGTGCCCTGTTCCTCATTTTTACGTTCCCATAGCTTTCGATATTTTATTGTTTGTTTTATTCTTTTCCACCAGCTGTCGGGGTCAACAACCGGCGCTCACCCCTCGCGTTTTAGTTTTGACATAAATTACCTTATCGAAGGGTGGAAGGGGTGTGCCTATGGATAAATAATAAAATAGACGCGATCCCCTTGTTAACACTTTTGATCTTTTAATGTACAGCCAATTCTTTTTTAACGGGCTTGTGCAATTATCTGAAGATAGGCATTTTCAGAAAAACTAACTCCCTTGCGTTTCGCTTGGCTCGTCTTGTCAGATAAGCTTAATATTCAAATTCTTTAATGACTAATGAGATACATAATGTTTTATATAACTTAGCAGAGGATTCCAAAGTCGGAACACCTGTATCTTGGGGCTAAAAGGCTGTTAATTGTCGAAGTTAACGTGCGCTTTTACACGAGTCTAATTTACTAAATAAGTACATAATATAGTATAATTATATTATACAAAACAATGTACAAAAATAAATTAAAATAATTTTTCAACGTGTACCTATGTGTAATTATGTATTTCTTTTTGACATTGATATATATATATTTATAATAATAATAAAAATGGCATAAATTGTAATATGAAAATATTAATCTTAAAAATGATATAAAATTAAATTTAAAGCTACACAAAGTTAGGTAGGTATGTAATTGCCAGCTAACTTTAAAAAAAAAGTTAAATTATTGCTGGTTGAAGTCAAATTATTGCTAACTGATTATTATAAGATTAAGAATATGTTAAGCCTAGGGATTTTCTTAATTTTACTATAATATAGTAGCTATTAAATCATAATAATCCATTTATTTGCGCTATTGGTCTGATGTAAAATAAAGAAATGTGTAAAGAACACCTTTTTCGGCATGCAAATTCTAGTGCTTAAACACAAAACGAGAACATGATTTTTATAAGTTCAAGTCCATAAACTTTTTTTTGTATACATTTCTGCGTTAACCTTTCGGACCTCGTTCGATAAAAAAAAGAAACTAGAATAGTAACCCTATTCGGCGGCTATAGGATGCCATAGAGTAATCGGGTTATTCAAAACACACGTTTCAAATCGGTCGTTTACCTTTGTCGTATGACTTCATGAATTCGATAGCTTCGTTGGCAAAGCTAAGGTTCCGTAATTCCTATCAGCGTTTTTTCAATCAATTCGTTTTAAATTAAAAAAAAAAAACTGGAATCATACAATTAGGTAAGTATAGTTTATCTGCTTTGTACATATACAATTATACATGCTTGCACACGTCAGATTGTTCACCACCTAGTATAAAAATAATGTGTCATGATTAAATTCATCATATAAGTTAAGACAAACAAGTTTATTGTAGTGATATTGTTTTCCACTTTTGTTGATAATTTTAATGAAAACAGTTACGTGGTTGGATATCGCGATGCTTACGTTGGTTGCTCAATTCCGAAAAACGTGATAACAGTGGCATTGTACAAACAAAATATCTGCGATAAACATAATCGATGGCGCCCAGATATCTAAATATAAATAGGTAACACAAAATCTACAGCATATCTGTTACAACCTATTTAGATATTAAAAAGCTGTGTATCTTCTTCTTTGATTTTGGCGTAGCATTTTGTGCATTTGCCAGTGTCAAGTGTTTTGATATTTTCAAGTTTCATTAGTTAAAAAGTAGTCAAAGTCCAATCCATGTCAGTCAAATCCAGTCATGCTTTAGTAAAGTAGTGACGACTTTACTATAAGTTTCGATGGTGTTATGGAAGCAACACGAAAAGTCATGTTTCACCACATTATATCACTTTCCCACACTGGCGCTTGTAATTCGGTACTTCATGAATAAAACACCATTATTTCTATACATAAACACTCGAAAAAACACAAGTTTAGGAAAAAAATACACGACTTTTTCCGCGTTCCCGCCAAAACTCCAACTGTGTATCTTCATGGTATCTTGTATCTTCTTGTGACTCGAATTTCTTTATAATTTTCCTTCTAGGGATAATGTTTATGTGTGTTTTCTATGATTTTTGGAGTCGGTAATTTATCATTATGATTTGATAATATATTATGCAATCGGGGTGTCTTCCAAACTCAAGTGAATAGTTTTCTCCCCGGCAAAGGTACACCATCGTAGACTGCTTTATATCAGATAAACGCCACATTCAAGCTTATTCTGAATAATTAAATAGATTTTAATAATTTTGAAAACCAAAAGTGAAACTATTACTATTGTTTACATACACGTTCATGAGGGATAAGTTGTACAAATACAAATACAAATACAAATACAAATCATTTATTAATAACACCAAAGTTACAGGTCATTTTTCCATTCATATTTAAAAATTATTATCAAAATCATTACATATGTCAAAACAATGAAAATGAAAATGTCAATAAAGTAATATGTCACATATAAAATGTCAATAAAATTATGTCAATATAATTAAACACAACATATATACAATAATGATGCACTACCATTTGTGTAACTGTTTCGTGGAATCTAAACGTACGAGTAGTTTGTAAAATGATTGAGCGCAAAAAACGTGTGCGCGTATGTTAGTTTATCGATAAGAATTTGTGACCTGTTGGTCAACCTTTTTATAGCTTTATTAGTTAATAAAACGTATTTTATTTCAAAAGAAGAACAATAGCATTTTTTTTTAATAATGACATACGTTTAAAATAATACGTAGGTATTTCACATGTCACTCCGCTAGTCTACTCACACTTATAACTGTAATTTATAGGCTAAGGATGGGAACCACAATTCTATATTCTTTTGCGTATTAATTTTTAAATAATGGCGACTTAATTAATCCATCTTTGAGTTTCCACTTCTACAGCGTATCTCATTATAAGTCTTATGCACTAATCACTATAGGTTTCGTCTAAGAAAACATGCTCCATCGTAGACCGCATCTTCAATTAACATCGGGCGAGATGAAGGTCAAAAGCAAGCTTATATGTTGTTTATTTCTAAATTGTACAACGGATATTAGTACGATTTTTTCCGATAGGTTCAAAATGTCTACGCAAAGCCGGCACGCGTCATTGGTTAGGTATAAATGATAAAGTTTTTTAGATCTATTTGTTGAGGGTCCGAAACTACAGACTTTATTATCAGTATTTACATAACCGTTCACATGTATGTACATAGGTACTTTTACGTTTTGAAAAGTACTTACCATTTATCTCAATATTTACGAGGTGAATTCCTGACATTTTCAGTTTAGGTCTAAAGAAACTAATATGAAATAAGCAATTTTGTAGCTTGAATGACGAAACGTTCGTTAGTTTTCATTATGAAAACGTCATACGTGAGTGACATTGTCTTTTATGTCTTGAATGTTGCATCCGAACGTGAAAACAATTCAGGGATTTTTTAATAAATTATACATAATATTTATAAAAAAAAAACTACAAAAATGTCTCATAAATATCGACATTGATAGAAGTATGTAGAAGTAGGTATATAAATAGTCCTGAATCTTGAGAATATTCCTCGTGTCGTACTCTTTGTTGGAAGAAGGCTTTAAATATGCTAATTAGAAAATTCTAGTAGTTTAACAATCCAAATGATGAAATACCTTTAAAATATACTAAATAAAAAATATTGTTTACCACCGGGACTTAATCGATACGTCCTAAATACGCGAAAGTTTTTATAATTCGAATTTAAAATACAAATGTCCCCGGAATTCGACAACTACTGGTAGGGTACTTCATGGTTGATGTTCCAAAAGCTCGAACTAAGCGGTTTGATTCCACCTTTTTCATACGTACCGCTAGACATTGGAATCTGCTGCCCGAGTGGGTGTTCCCCAATGAATATAGTCTGGGTACCTTCAAGTCGCGAGTGAATCGGTTTCTTCTAGGCGAGCGTGCTCCACCATAGACCGCATCTTCGCTTAACATCAGGCGGGATGGCGGTCAAACGCAAGCCTATCTACTATAAAAAAAAAAAAAAGTGTCTGTGGGTCACGACTTCATATATATATTAATTCTCAACTCCTCCAATTTGCTTCCCATTCAAAGTTAAAACTTTTTTTGCACTAACAAGCTACTTACTTACAAAAAGTAATTGAGTATCAACGAGTCAAAATTCAAAGACATTTATTGTAAAAACAAAAACATTTTACATGTATTTACATTTATTTTTTATGTATTTTGAGTGAGCGTCATCAATACGGAATAGACACTAGGCAATTCCTGACGGATATTCTTGGGGTTTTTAAATTATTTTATCCGTTTTCAATTATGTACTTTTTAAACGTCGTGGGGGTTTTAAAATTTGTAGTTTTGCTTTTCATTCGCTTTGTTTTTTTTTTATGTAAAAGTAATAAGACGATCGAGGCGCTCTCCTGATGTTAAGAGACAACGCCTGTCCATGACCATTGCAGCGATACACAGAACTTTGAGTAACATAACAACGTCCAGGGCATCGCTGCTTTGGCGCTCATTACTTTGAGACTAAATGGTTAGTCTCAACAGCCCAGTAATTTCGCTAGCTGCAGTACCCTTCAAACCGGAACACAGTAATGTTTGCACACTACTGCTTGGCGGCAGAATATCTGGTACTGCGGTGGTACCTACCTAGACGACCTCCTGCTAAGGAAATCTACCACCAAGTAATTATTCGGACTTCGCTTTTATGAGGCTATGGTAAAAGATTTGTTTTCATGTCAACTGTCAAAATACTTTTTGTTTTACATGGTAAGGGCATACATATTCAGCCTACTTTATGACGTCATCGCTATAAAAAGTTACAAATCAAGTACCGCATAGAAAGTCAAAATAATCAAACTAGTTTCCTAAAACAATCAGTAAAAAATATAAAATTAATACATAAAAAAAATTTACATACCTACCAAATTGCCCGTGTGACTATCCTGTGTTAATTCTCAAAGAGTAAACTCATAACTAAAGCAGTGTTTTTAGTTTTTGCGTATTCGTAGATCCTATTCCATAATCTGGACTTCCTTCCGTTAAATATTAAGTACCTACAATGTCTAAATTTTTTACATACATCTCGCAATTAGCTAATAATTATAATCTGTTTGTTTCAATGAATAAAGTTATTGATAAATTCTTATCTAAATTATCACCACATTAACTGTGTCATTCAAATTGATCCATGTTATACATAATTATTATAAACTTTTAAGGACTTATTATAATTATTATGTATTTATATTTTAAGGATCCCGTAGCGATGATAGCCCAGTGGTTAGTGCGGTTGGTTCACACGCCAAAGAGCGTGGGTTCAAACCCCAACAATGAGCTTGAGCTGCCGGTGAAGGAAACCATAACGTGGTGGTAGGGTACTTTCTAGTACTTGACTGGCTAGCTACCACCTTTAAGTTAAAAATCTGACGCTAAGTAACTGTGTGTTTTGGCAGCACTTGGTAGCCAGTTCCATTCCAGGTTAGGTGTGTTTACCATCTTCGACCAAACCGTCACTTAACATCGGGTGAGCTGTGGTCAAAACACTAAACCTGTCAACCATAAAAAAAAATATTTGTAAACAATTTTATTGGTAAAAAAAAAGCTTAAAATGCAAATGCAAGCTTTAAATGCATGCTTAAAATGTTTGTCGACGTGAAAATGGAAAAGGTTTCATACATTAAGCATAGAAAGTCTTAATTTCTACGTTGTTCAGAATATAATCTAAATAATTTCAAAAAGTACTAGTCGTGTTTGCCGGTAGGTACATAAATGTAAAATAGTGCACATTGTAACGCCTAGTTGATTTAGTATTGCGTAGGTAGTTTGTTAGTCAATAAATAGTGACTCGACTAAGCTGTTCTGTTTCAGTTATCGCTTCAATAATTTTATCTGGTTTAACCGTCTTTTTTGCAATAAAATCGGCAAACGGTATTTAGAGCGCGGCGTGACCTGGGTTACTGTTGCGCGTGTTATACTTCTGTTTATGAAAGCGAATACTGTACCTATCTTTAGTTGCATCATTATCTTGTCGAGCTCGTGTGCAGCGATAAGCGGCTGCCAGTGTGCGAACATTGAGCTAAACGCAATCGACGTGCCATCTGATAGTGCGTGACCTACCGCATTCGCTGGACGCGTACCTACTGGTGAGGCTAATGAGCGCTCCGGTTACCGGCGGCGGCGGTGGCGCGCCGCATTGGCGACCTACGACAGATTAGAAAAAAATCACAGATACCATGTTGCGTACAAAAATTATGAAGACTCCTTGGCCCTACAATTTTTGCTCGTCTCGTACGAGTACACGTATATAAATTACTAGCTGCGCCCCGCGGTGTTACCCGCTACATGTTTTCGGGATAAAAAGTAGCCTATGTTCCAACTCAGCTACCTCCATACCAAATTTCATCCAAAGCCGGCCAGTAGTTTTTGCGTGAAAGAATAACAAACATCCATCCATCCACTTTCACATTTATAATGTTAGTGGTATATGCGAAATCTATATTTATAACCTACGAACGTGGCGAACAACGACAAGGTGAAACGCGACGCGATGTGACTGGCGTAACTAAATCTGTATGGGATTGCGTATACTGATCATCTCGACTGCAGAAGATACGAGTAGGAACAATGCCTGTTTAATATTTTCGTGTCACGCTGTCGCGTTTGTCGCTCACTCAAGAAAACGGGTTACGTCATACAAATGCATCGAATATATGCACGTAGTTTTCACTAATTTTTTGTCAAACATTCTATCTGTTCTTCTTTCTAATCTGTGCTAACCACGTGGTGCAGTGAGAGCGCTCACTTGCCACACATCTGGAACCCACTTGCCTTGAGTATTGATGTTGTCTTAATTTGAATAGCTTGTTAAGCCCTTAATTATTGTTCAAATTGGAGGGTTTGATCTGAGTAATTTATCATTAATTATTTCTACATTATATCCTATGCCAGACGTACGCGTTTCTAACGCCACTTCATAGCACCATACCTTGTATACCTACCTAAAAAAAACGAATACCTAAAATACCGTCTACAGTCTCTTAACTAAGCATCATAATAGCAATTCACCTAACTGGACCTAGTACTTTCGACTTCACACGATATTCTACGAATTCATTTGCCTCGTGCATTTCACAGGTCGTCGCTCCTCCTAGCCGGAGGGAATATCTAAACACGCTATTAGTTGTCTCGCTTTACGTCGTCTCAAACCAGTCTCAACGGTTTATTAGCGTATGTGCATAAAGGATTAATTTTTTGCTTGTTTTGAAGTGGCATTTCTGAGAGATCGAGAGCATGCTGCGATCTGTGTGTGCTGACCTTTTTTACGATAGAAGGAACCATCCTTGAAACATTATTTGACAATACCCGGGTCGCTCAGATCTGAACGCCTGCCGCAACCCAAAAGATAGATATATAGAACTCTTTATTGTGCACACCATAAACAGAAAAAAGTACAGAGAACAAAATCATATTTTGAGCTAGTGCCACAAGTGGCGGCCTTATCGCTAAAAGCGATATCTTTCAGGCAACCAAGAATAGAAAAACATGATATACGTATATATGACAAGAAACAGTTGGGAAAAACAAAACACAAACACACAAATAAGAAAAAAGAACTCTACTAATATTATAAACGCGAAAGTTTGTAAAAATGTATGGATGTATATTTGTTACTCTTTCACGGAAAAACTACTGAATGGATTTTGATGAAATTTGGTATGGAGGTAGCTGACACCCTGGATTAACATATAGGCTATTTTTTATCCCAAAAACATGTAGCGGGTAACACCGCGGGGCGCAGCTAGTAAAACATACTATATGTATGTATTATGTATGTATCTATGTATGTTATTATGTTTATAGTATATAAAAATAATAATAATGTATAGCTACTATAAAATGGAAATAAGAATATTTGAAAGATACTATCAGTTTTCCTAGTTTCTTCATTGAATCCGCAATTTACTTAGTGTAACAGAATTATAAAATTTTAATGCGATTAAAAAACGGTTACTAAAGGATTTTTTTTCCAAAAGTCTTCATTTGCAATATCAACATGCATTGTATATATCAGTATTTTAGATATGTCAATAAAAAAAAGATTATGATCGTTTTGATTTTTTGATGGAACTATTCAGCCAAGTCGTGGGTAGGTCCAATATTCTAGATACCTATAATTCTAAGAATCCATATAATTTGTTTTCCACAGAACTTGTTCTTGTTATATTTACGTCTGCCACTAATAAAACAGGCGATCCGGTTTTAATATTCCACACAAATGTTATGATTATGATCAATCCGTGGAGCCGTTGACAATAACAGGTGACGAATAAATATCAGATGTAATCTGTTTATCTAATCTAAAGCCACGTCTTCATAACTCAAATGTTAATTCTAAACGAACTAACATTCATGTATTGAAAACATGCAATGCAGATTACAGACACAACAGATAGAGGACCTTTTAATGTTTAAAAAAAATCTGTTCATAAATGACGGGGTCTGAGATTTCAATTTTATTGTTTATTGCTGACATTATCAATTTGAATTGCACTGTATAGTGTCCAAAAAACATTCATATGACTGCAATATGGCACGTCCCATCGGCAAAACTGTAACTAGCGACTGATATTTAACCTAGGATTTATGAATAAATTAATAAAATGAAGTAACAAATATGAAAAAAAAATACAACAGAATTGAGAACCTCATCCTTTTTGAAGTCGGTTAACAAAAACCGATTATACCAAATTTCAACTCGCTTAGATCTGTGGAATACATTTACATCCAATCAACAACTAAAAATGCTGTTAAAATCTTCATATGGCTGATTTTTTTGAATTACAGCTGATCACAGACACTCGATCAACTTAACATTTAAATTAAAAAAATAAATCAAAATCATTTTGGCCGCCACAGACAGATATACAAATAAAGCTGATGACACGCCTCAGTTTACGTTCGGTCTTACAAAAATGAATATTGACAATATGACAATTTGCAAAAATATGACAGTTTTCATAGATGTTCAAACTCCTTTGATTTATAGGATTCTTTCAGAGTCAGCCCTGTTTTTTATATACTGTCGCACTGTTGGGCGCCGGTCTCTTCTTATATTGAAAAGGATAAGGCCACTACGCTGGCCGAGTGCGGATTGGCAGACTTAAGATTCAAGATATTTATTTAATGAGGTCCTTAATAAATTACGTTGAATGGATAAATTGTGTTGCATGAAAAATAAAAATAATTAAACAAAAAATATTGCTTGTAATAAATAAAATAAAAATAACGTGTATAAATAATTACAATTTTATAAATTTATAATTATGTCATTATGAAGCTATTTTGTAAATTTAAAAAATAATGATAATGTGATAATTTTATTAAGGAAATAAACAAGGCTTTATTACAATACCTACAAGGCATTGTAAATATGTATTAGGACACAGTCAAATATGGACCCTGACGGGCACAGTATCGTTTAGAAGAGACGAAGGAGTATTATTTTAAGTCAAAATCTCAGACGCACACACACACACACTTCACACACACTTCGAGAGCTTTTTTTAAGAACTCTCAAACATGTAGGTTTACTCACGAAGTTTTCCTTCGTGAGGAAAGTTTCTAGAGTATCTAGAGTGATCCTTTTTAAAGTTTAATACGCACATAACCTAGAAAAGATAGAGGTGCGTGCCATGGGATTCCAACCCAGGACCTCCAGATTGGAAGTCAAACGGTCTCCCAACTAGGCTGTAACGTATACTAGGCTGATTCTTTAGTAAAGATTAAATAAGTTCCCGATATTGAAGGCCGCCTGAGTAAAATCAGTCACAAACTTCACCCATGATGGATTCCGGCGGCGCGGGCGCGGCGACATCAAATTCAAACGGTCCACGAAACATGAACTCATTATTTATGATTCGTTTAAATCTTGTTGTTATACTTGTTATTCCAATGTCGCCTTAAATGCAGTTTCAAGGTCCCGCCGGACGGACCGTGCGTGCGAAAGATTAGTAATTTTAAAATAGTACTGTTTGTTCTCTGATAAATGATAGGGACGCCCCCGCGCACGCTATGCTGACACTCGACATTATTTATTAATCGGCAGTTTGTCCATTGCTAGCGTTTACTATCATTTAAATGAGAGGATATCACTGTCAACGTTATTATAAATAGATTTGTAGGTATACTTTATTAGCACTCATATCAATCTCTTTTTGACCAGTTGCGATCGCGTATTTTTTTATGGTTATGGCTAAGTGTTTGACCACAGCTCATCTGATTTTAAGGGACGGTGTGGTCGAAGATGGTAAAACACCTAGCCTGGAATATAACTGGCTCTCAAATGAGTCTGCTGGAACGCATTAAGTGCTTGGCGGCAGTTTCAACTTAAGGGTGGCAGCTAGCCACCCGAGTACCTACTAAAGTACCCTACCATCGCGCTATGGTTTCCTCACGATGTTTTCCGATGTTTTTTTTTTTTTTAAATGTGCAAGTAATGAGTCGATTGAGGCGCTTTCCTGATGTTAAGAGATAACGCCTGTTCATTACCATTGCAGCGATACACAGAACTTTGGGTAACAAAACAACGTCCAGGGCATCGCTGCTTTGGCACTCACTACTTTGAGACTAGATGGTTAGTCTCAACAGCCCAGTAATTTCGCTAGCTGCAGTTCAGTGCAGTGCAGTTCTTCAAACCGGAACACAGTAATGTTTGCACACTACTGCTTGGCGGCAGAATATCTAGTACTGCGGTGGTACCTACCTAGACGACCTCCTGCTAAGGAAATCTACCACCAAGAAATGTTTTCCTGTTTGTTCGTTTTTGTGTTTTTATGTTGCAAAATAAAATCTTTTTCTTTCTTTCTTTCATGGGCAGTTCAAGCTCATGAAATAAAAATAAAGTAGCTTAAATTTAATGATTTATCGAAATTCGGCCACACAAGAACCACTTGCCGAGGCATGTGATCGTCCAAGATTCATGTTTTAGGGCACTTTGATCAGTCTAAGCGTCATTTACATAGGGGTTTATACTTTACGCGTCAGACATAGATGCATGCAGTCTCATTTGACGATAATGAGACTGATTACGTAACCCGTCGGTAAAACTTTTAGTCAATTGCATGTGCATGTTATTATGGCTGTAAACTCTGAAGACTGCAGTTAGTACAGTACAAAAATGATAAGCGATATGCATTCCAAACATAGATAGATATATCCGAACCCTATGTATAAATCAGCACCTAATAATAATAGACTTCTGCCAAACTTAGAAACTATAAACAACTACAAAAGCAACTTCATAAAATGTTCAATCTCGTTCAATTGACATTCGTTGCAGAAATAAATGTAAATTCCTATGCGTTCTATTTTTGCTCGCAGATCTGTTTACTTTTCTAATTACAAGCAGCGAGAGAAATAGACACCGAACGGCTCGTGGTTAAATTTATCTCGCCCTATTTTATAAACAATCACGGAATATAGGCCACGGGGCTGCATGTTTATCAGCCCTACCTTCATAAGTATAATACGTTGAGTATACTCGCATGTCAATATTCTTTAATTGTTTCCTTTCACAAGCCGGATATGTTGTAAACTTGAGATAGACTTCATAGTTTTGTGTTTACCACGAGTTGTAAATCTCCATATGAAATGAAATTGCAAGCAAGTCCGTCGTGCAATCATGCGCCTTAAAGGTGTGTTCGCAGTTTATTTCAATTAGTTCGTAGGCAATTTCGTTTGCTTTCTATTTATGATATGACGTGGGCTTCGTGACGCAGGTAGAATCGTGGGCATCGTTTTCTTAGTCATATAGCTAACCTAGTTCTAAAGTTCAAAAAGTTGCTAATTTACGTTTCATTGACAGAACATTTGGTACCGCTATTTCAGTTGTGTTTTTTGTCGTGGGGAAAATGAGCGTGGGTAAGTTATTGTATCGGGTCAGGGGCCGGTGCGGGGCACCAGCCGTAGCCAGCGGCCTCCCAGAGGCCACCTCCGCGGCCGCGCGGCTAACAACCTCCACGGCGGCGGTGCGACCAGGCTCTTACGAAGGAGCGCGGTCGTCGACCGGCCGCCGTCATCTTCGTCTTGCTAGTTCTAATTAGTGCGCCACATTCTCCGGCCCCGATATGGGCCTCTTTAGCCTGCACCCACCCGAGAGTTTTCTCGTTGCGATTGCTAAAATTGCCCCACATGCGAATACCTGTGCGGGCGCATGCGCGTAGTTCGCTCCACTTTGTTTTTGCGTTCAATGTCAGTGTATCGGCTAATTTTATCGCGCTTCGCACACACTACGTAACTATCTAGTTTGACGAGGCCAAAAGACGGTTTGTTTTGATTACTGTCTAACCAAAACACGCGAATGTTATACAAGCCGATAAATGTTGAAAATATAACTCTCATAAAAAATAACGTGTCGCATAAAATTTTTATTTTACTAACCAACCATTGAATTGGATAAAAATATAGACTTATAAAATGAATGGTCAATTTAAAAATCAAAGTAAGTATAGATTATTTATTACTGATTAATTTTAGTTGAAATGTTTACTATTACAAATACAACAACAAACAAATCTGGCGCTACTGTCGTGCCTTGTGTGACTCTTGGTTACCTACTTTTCTAGAACCCCATGCGCTCTTTATTTTTAAAATTGTTTTGGTTTTTTAAATCTTGTTATGAAATTAGATGACGGAGGTTACTTCAGACTTCAGATATTACATGTTATTTGACATATCGGTCAAATTGATACACTCTTACGGTACGATAAAATCTAAGACCTACCTAATTAAAGTCAAAAGAAATACTTTTGGTGCGCAGCATCTCATGTAAAGTAATATTAAAGTTAACGGATGCGCTGCGTAATGATGCTCGGGAAGTCGGGACCACCATGAGTAGCCCGTACAAGGTGAAGATGTGCCGCACGGTGCAAGGGTGGGGACAGCGGCTGATACGCGTCCGTGTACCGGCGCGAGGTGAACGAGCCGGGGCGGGGTAGCGTCACGGCACGACGAGCAAATGCTTTTCGTCGCTATTTCCGCAACAAGTGTTGTTTTGCAGAGAGAGGCCCCAAGCGGGCGAGCGCGAGCGTCACGCGGAGCCCCGCGCGCCGCCACACCGCCTCGCCGCGCGCCGCCGCCGCCGCCGACGGCGCCGGAACATTTGTCAGCTGCAAATCAATTATATTGATCCACGTCTTCGATACTTGACACAAATACATATACCACTCTACTCTAATCTAAATTCATCTCTATGTAAAATGTTTCCACTAAATAAATGTTTTGTAACGATCACATAAACAAGACTTCTATTTCAAACTAGAATGCCTGTAGATGTTGATAGTTATTTGCGAATGGAAAGTATAATAAATTGTGAATGAGTAAAGACATACACAATTAATGCAACTGCGTTGCTAATTTTCATACACACGCTAATTAATCGTGAGTTCATATAACATGTGTGATTTCACCATATTTTTTGACAACAAACATTGACAAATTAAACATCTTAAACAGCAAAGCAACCTACCAAACTTTGATTTGAATTTCAAGGAATTCGTATTCAAATATATAAATTAGCGTTCCACCTACATTCTCACCGGGCGAGACTGACGTTAATAATACTCGGTTGTTATTTTCAGTTTAATTTATGGATTGTTTGGTTCGGCGGCGTGCGTGCACCTCGTTATGTGTATGGGAAGGAGCCCCAATAAGACAACGAGTAGAAGAATCGCGTGGCGTCGTCGCTCGCCGCGTCACGCTGCGCAAACAAACACCGCACGCACAATCGGTTGGCGTCATCATCGTCATCGGTTGCTATTTTCCAACCATTTCGGCTTGCCAAAATAGTAAATATCTACTTACGAATTCACGAAGGTGATCCGAGCAACAGACCTCGTACCGAATCGGAAATTCAACGAATTTATTCTCTGACTTGCAGATCTCATTTTTCCACATGAGCAGTTCACAAAAAGATCAGTGTTATTGTCCGACCTTTCATCGTTGATGGAAATGAATGAGCCTTTTGAGACGCTTGTGAATGAAAATCCCCCAGTAAAGGAAAAAGTATACCACCAAACAGAAATACCACCATTTAAATGTTTACTCCATAGTGTAAAGAGGCAATACGAGTTCAGAACCGGTCGGTGTTACGAATGGAGGCCGAAGCGCGGCGTGGCGAGAGGCTGGGAGGTGCAAGAGCTGCCGATGATAGCGCGCAGCGGCTGCATTCCGAGCGCATTCCGTCCCGCCGCGCCGGCCAGCCCGCAAATATGCACTGGAATGGCATATTATCTATGTGAATAAACTAAGCGATTATCTCGCCATCGATAAAAATAATTCCGTTGTTAGATTCAATCCCCTAATAGAAACTACTGACGTAGGTGTGAAACGAAATCGAATGTAGCTATACAAAATTTTTGCGACATAACTTTAGTAATTTTTATTATTTTTATAAACTCATTCCACGTTTATAAATTTTCCCTAATCTACTATACTATCATTTACCGTCGACATGAGAACGTCATAACGATTCAATTAGGAGGCGTAACGTAATGCAGCAGTTCACAACCCCTCGGCTTTATTGTTCATGTGCACGTTATAGAACACTAACGCAACACATAATGGCGAGTGTACAATCGCAGGAATGGACGTAAGACATTTTGCGAATGTAATGCGCAATAAAATTTTGTAGAAATGGCGTAAGCGAAGGCCTCCCTCCCTCGTGTAACCCTCGTTTCCGGGTCGATGACCGCCTCTCTGCGACCTTGGCGGCTGACTAGCCCTTTTGCGCGTTAGTTAACTACTTACTTTGATATTAGTATTAGTACATTTTCTTGTTACATTGTATGTTCATCGACGGAACGGGCTCCATTAAATTTTCACGCATATGAAATCTAATTTTATAAAACCGACGCATATTCGGGAATTTACTGTTGCATTTTGAGAAAGTTTATAAATCTTTTTTCCTGTTTTTGTTAATACTGACTAGAATATGGGTTTTACAACAAAACTTACGACTATGGATAGATTGGAGTTTTTGACATCAGTAAAATCAGTTCCGACATGCGGGCAAAAATAATGATTCTTATCAACCAACCGTATGTAGGTAAAACAAACGCTTTTTTGTGACAGTTTTAAATACTATATAAAACTTTGGAAGCACTGATGTCCGTGTCTGTACTTGTTTACAAACTAGAGCCACTAAAAGAATTTGATAGAAACGTCGCGGGCGTCGATCAAGCGACCGTTAATGAGTCACCAGAAGCGGCCGCGTAAACAGCAGTGCCCTCGAGGCCGGTCGCGATTTAAGGAGCTTTTAAATCAGACTATAATACTCGTATGTCACACCATTGCCTTGCCCGCTGTTTTTTTAATGTAGAAGTAATGAAACGAACGAAACGCTCGTTCTCTTGATGGTAAGAGTTGACGCCTGTCCATGACTATACCCTGAACTTTAAGTAGCAAAGTGGGTAGTACTTTTAGGGTTAGTTTCAATAGCAATTTAATTTCGCTAGCTGCAGAACCCTTCAAACCGGAAAATTTTAATGTTTACACACTATGACGAAGAATATCTGAAATTACGGTGGTAATTACCTCGACGATCACCTGCTAAGTAGATTTACCACCATATGCGCCTAAGATCAGCATCTTCCACGATGAAGAGGTGATTAAGCAAATTGTTTTTGATGTACTTGTAGCTTAGGACGACTTTTTTTTTGTTCCTATGATGGTGGATTTTCATTCGCCTTCTTCAGTATTGTAATTTAAGTAACTGTTAGACTAAACCAAAACTTGCTATATTTCGTTTGAACGCCAATTCGTCTAATGTTAAACGAAGATGCGGTCTACGGATGGAGTACGCACGCCCGCCTAGAAGAAACCACTAGTTACTTGAAAGTTAATTCACTCACTACTTGAAAGAACCCAGATTGTATCTATGATCTATAAAAGCATTATATTTGCCATACCTACTCCCTTTATTGTCATGTCTATTTTCGAACGAAATGAACTTATGTAGTAGTTTTAGATGATTTATTGGAGGATGATAGTGAATCCAGTTTGAAAATCTTTTTTGCTCTCTTTCACCATAATACTTAATAAAAATTAAAATATTTAAGGCGCACCGCTTACGAAATGAATCTGCTTCTATGGTTTTGTAAGACAAATAATATTAAATTCATACATATCTACTCTGATTTTAAACTGGTTTTTTTTCTATTGGCTTCACCGATTGACACATTGGATCAGTTCAACCATGATCAGTCAATTAATGTGCTGATTACTAAGCCCGGTCGTAACGTTGTTTACATTATGGACTTTAATTAATAGTTAACCAGTTCTCGAGTACACATGTTAAGAGTTCTTTTGGTCGTATAATTAATATGTTGCATCAAAAAAAATATAATTCTTAGAATGAAATTGTTCATATTCTCAATCATTATTATCGGCAGCTTAAACAAGCACACTGCTGTGCGTACTGCATGCATCTGTCTTTGGTTCTGCGTTTTCCCTTGATTCCGAACTAACAACATAACTGTATCTTTTATTGAGTTTAATGAAAGTATAGAAGGTATAGTTTTGTATACATCTTTCTTTACTGATTTGGTATCGCATTGATCGCATGTGTAATCACATTGCCTAGTTTGAATGACCATAGCATACCGATAGATCATTAAAATGGAAGTGTCTAAAAGCTAGTAACATCGATTTTAATAGTCTGCGCCGAAACGATTTGCTACGGCCTATAACTTAATTGTCTGTCTGACTTGGAATTCCAAAAACGTTATGGAAGTGTTAAATTCACACCATTTAGTGATCGTTACTTTATGTGAAGTGGTATGGAATAAGTAATAGCCTTGAACCAAACATTCATAGGTGGGATATTCCGTGGCTGAGATCGGTAAAACTAGAAGAATGTAAACCTGCAGTTGTGTTTGGAATTTATATTGGTTTAGGTGCAATGTCTTATTTTCCACAACTTCACAAATTTTTATAACTTTTAAAATCATTTGGGTCTATGTTGAAAACTAATAGTGTTTTTTATTTTGGCATCTGCCAGTTTCACGATACAATGTGTAACTATAATACCTATGCTCTTCACAATACGTTCAGAAAACATGACACTGAGTTGTTTTTGTACACTCCTGCCCACGTAAGTTTTCAGTTTAAGGATTACGTTTTTATTGCTTACATTTATTCAGAGTTTATTTTGAAATGTCGTGTGATTTTTGTTCGTTGTTTAATTATACTTTTTATGTGTTCAGCCAACAAATCTCTTTTAATATTTCCTGTAGTATATTAAATATTATTTTCTTCTCGTCCGCGATATTCCGGATCTGAAGCTTCTTGATCAGGCTCTTCGTATTCATAGTGTTGTTTATAGAATATGTATCAAATGGGTCGTTTTTTGCGAATTGAACGTTGGCGTTGGCACGATTCTAAGCGATCTCCGGGGTGCTTTTCTCACTTCTTGCCGAACGATGTCATCACAGAGTTGGAGTAAAATCTAAGAGAACCTTATGCACCTCAACGCAGGCGAGGCGAGCATCTTGTGAAGATTCCGTCGAAAAACAAAAATGCGAATATGTCGCGTAGTTGTAAAAAAGCAGGGTTGGATTAGGCTTCCATTAAGGAGGCATCTGCGCTGCTGGCGTAAATAAATAGTGTCAGTGCGAAATTGGCGGGAGGTTTCGCAGTCGGGACACGTGTCGGGTCGGCTCGTGCGCCTTCGTTCCACTTTTATTACATTCCCCGAATAAAAACGCCCTCAACGTAAAGTTGCTCTACACTGGCTCGTACATTATGTACCTATTATTATTTATTAAGGTCGTACATGTTGACAATATGGATAAAATATTTAATACGGATGTACTTGGATAGCAAGTTCTTGTTTACTGACCTTATTGCTTGAAAGTGGTCATTTTTGTCAAGAATTATTTCGCGCTTCTTGAATCGCGTCTTCCTTTAACAACTAGAGTTATATCTACTTTTGTATGCATGACTGAGCATCACTGTTATCAGAGTACAATAATGGATAAATTCTTTAATGTTCACAGCAACTGCCGTTATATGGATTTTATTATGCTCTTTCACTAGCACACATACAAACTTTCAATTTTCCCTTTACCTAATTGTAATTTCGTAAATATTGTATGAAATTCCTTACATTTTACTATACGCCAAAACAACCCTAGTTTTAGCAAATTCTTTTACGTAGTTTTACCTTATATAATTACAGACAGTACCTCAATAAATCTACCTGTACATTTGTTTGGTTTCAGGCTGCGTGTGTAAGTAGGCACGTAATGATCTACACGTTGGTGTATTGTACCAGAGACCGTATTCTCGCCTTTTGTAGAATAGTTCATAATATCACACTCTACAACATGAACTCAAAATGCACCAAGTTGCTCGACGTCATCGTTTTTCTATTCTATTCTTCTAAGTAGAGTCGATACGACAGCACGGTTTTAATTTCCATTTTTGCCTATCGCCGTAAACATTTTCTCTTTTACGCATTCCATGCATTTTCTGGTCGTCATTCCCTGTGGCTTTACATAATATTACAATCTTATAATTTACAATATCGTATCCTCCTCTTCTTTAAAGCGTTAGGTCAACACTGAGACGTTGTTAAGTCGTTATAATTCTGATCCTGCAATCGATATCTCACTACCACACAGTCTTCTTTATCCGGTTAGAAATTGCTGTTATATGTCTAAAATATTGTATTGTGCGAGAATAAGCCTCCAGTCGTGTTTTACGACTGCGACCTGAATGTACGATGCCGTGTCCTTTCTTTACTGTCGAAACCATTGCTTACATTACAACGTTGTTCGGTATCGATTCGGCGCTGTTTGATTTACAGCTCAAATATTTATGCTCGTAATTCATATCGTGGGCAAAACGTACCAATCAATAACAAAGGTACAATACGAAACTACTTCTTCTTAAACTGTGCCTCTAGTAAAACCGTCCTTAGGCTATGACTAAGAAAGTTCCAATGATTCTGGACGTGTTTAAAAAGTGGCGATGTTAGAGATGTCATATGTCTACGGAATGTCATATTTGCTATAAGATCCTGTTATTGGCATTTTATTGGTTTTTGACAATACACATTGTTATTTATTGTGAAAAAATATAGATTTTGATTTTTTTATTCCTTTGTACAGTAACAAAACATACCATGAATGAATACGTGGAAGAGCGCTATGCGGATAGATATTATTAAAAGTTTCTGTCTAACTTGTTTAATATCTTATCAAGTTCCTAACGATTTTTTTAGCAACGCTATAAAGTCACTGAAGTTAACATCGTTTTCCCTCCTCATTATAACAGATGACAAATTCAAGATAATTTTGGACCGTTAAAATATCTGGCAGTTATCCATAAAATGTATTTCGAAAAAATGTATGTAAGATCTATTTAGCCCTTGAGTCTTATATTTATTTGTCATGTGTTAACAAACCAACCTGTTCTAAATCCAATACGACATAAACAAACATAGATAAAATGGTACTACAAATAGTTTTCATTAGGCCAGGGTTACTCTATTATTCTGTTTGGATGACGCTTCGCCTAGTTTCTCTCATATTGTCCTACACCCTTATTCTCTGTTGGAGTGAGAAGCTCGTGAAACATGAGTATCCCATAATGGTATTGACTCTTGGAATATTCCGTTTCGCTCATACTCAATGTATACATATTGAGCCTCATCGTTTGTTAACTTATCGTTAGCGTGATTCCAACGGACCCTTACCAGTTCTTGCCTGCCCTCGTATTGTTCGTAATTTTCCTCGTTTCTTGCTATTTCTTTTATAGTTGATCTGCTTTACAACGTTGATAGATTATTTCTTTCTATGCAATAATTTTATACAATATTACATGAAATTACATGAAGAGTGCTAAACCATGCATTAATTACTATTTATTGTCGCAACCACTACGTAACGTAACACGTATTATATATATTTTTTTTCCTTGATTACAAGTATTGCCATTATAGGTTCTGAGAAATAGACACAGATGTTTCTGGCCCAAATCTGATGAACTATGATGCTCTGTATATACCTACCATTAAAAGTGTAGACATAAGTATATATAACGAAGTAGTGAGGAAACTGCGTGTGATCTTGTTTGACCAAGCCATTGGCCTGCTAGCATTCTGAGGTGCAACGTTAGTATGGCTGCTCCAGCCCGCACTGCGCAGCGGACACGCCGCATGCGTTTGTACCCTCGCCTCTTACAAAAACAATATATTATAATTGTTGTAGTTATTTAGGATGTAAAAATGCAAGCAAAAAAATCCTAAGCTTCTTTACAATTCGCTGTTTTTATTAGGGTTGGCTCTAACAAAAACAGTAAACTCTCATCTCCCGTCTGTTTCTTATGTTTTCTATCGTATTTTTCTTTTCTTGTTTGCCTGGAAGTGATCGCTGTTAGCGATAAGGCCGCCACTTGTGGCACTAGTTCATAAGGTTATTTGTTCTCTGTACTCTTGTCTATTTATGGTGTGCACAATAAAGAGTTATATCTATCTATCGAAACGAAATTAGTATCTACAAAATATGCGCCCAAATGGGTTCCCCATTCAGTATGTTACGTGAACAATCGCATCGTAATTTATGTCTTAACACATATAGTGTAATTTATGCTGTTACTTAAATAATATACCTATAATCGGATGCAAGACGGATTTCATGATTTTCATGCCTTATTAGTCTAGAACTAACTGGAAACTTTCAAAGTTTATCTAATGCGTGTTTAATAGAAATATATTAGCATTAAGTTGGGAATGCCACAAACGGTTACTCATTCGATCATATCGAGTGATTTCACATCCAAAGAGCGACATTGAAAATTCGTATGAAGTTACTTTGTTTGTGGCTGTGTCAACCCTACTCATACGCGTAGGCGCAGGCGCGGTTTAGTTTGTATCTATTTGTCGACTTATTAGGGAGATTCGCTTCTATAGATTTCCTATTCTATAGTGTAGCTATCTAGCGCACGTCACGTCGTCGTCTGTCCGCGGATTCATCGCCAGCGTCATACTAATTTCGTTATGGTAAAAATGGTAATACATCATGTTGTTTGTTTAATCAGATAGTAGAGCGCAACGCCATCGCGTGGCCCACGGGGGCCCGACCGGGGTGACGACATACTGTAAAATACAGTGAAACTTGGTTAAGTGGGACCTGGCTAAGTGAGAAACCTTAATAACCGGAACTCATGCTGAGGTCCCACCATTTTGGCACTGAATTACCTCTGTTAGTGGGACGAAGCAAACCTCTATATCTGGGATTCGTTCTTTCGATTTTATCGTCATATTTACCTAGTGTACTATATGCGCCCCTTTTTATATACACACAATAATTATTTATTATCAAATTAGTGTTCAAGGTATGTATTTAGTGTATTTCCGCTTAAAAGACGTTTTGGTTACAACAGTGATGAGGATTTAATTTAAAATTTATCTAACGACAATTTTTTTAAAATATCCGAAATATTCCTTCATATCTAAAACTAAAATCTGACATAAACTTAAAATCTAAATTAAATAATTCTTGGCCAAGCGTTCGAAGAGTCAACATGACCTGAGGATACCTCGTGTAAAGGCAAAACACGTGTCGGCAACTGGTTACTGCAGTAAGAAGAGGATAATAAAGACTTGTGGTTATTTTAATTAGTTATTCTTAATTTATTTACATTTTAAGATTGATATCTTAAAATGTAAATATTAAGTAAGGAATGTTTCGGATAGATATATTTAAAAATTGTTGTCAAGTTAGATATATTTTAAATAAATCCTCATCACTGTTGTCAACCAAAACGACTTTTAAGCTGAAAATTAAATGTATACCTTGAACACTCAAAATGAACTTCCGCAAAGTAACGCCCGAATCAATCAATTTCATTATCAAATGAATAAACAAAACATGCAATCTTAGTAATAGAGGTTGCAGGAAAGTTCCTTAGTTTACAGTTCGAAAAAAAATAATTTGGCAATTCAGAATGTCGTACGCGCCGTTTAATTAAACAATTACTGTTTTAACTAAAAAAGTTATTCAGTCAAAACAGTGTGTAATTTTACATGTATCTACGTTTATAAGCCTTATTGTAACCACTATTAAGGAAAATGCTTATAGATGTTTAAAATGTCAGAAATACACACAGGCTGATTTAGATAACTTTTCAAAATTAAAAAAAAAAAACAAGATACAGGATTTAACTGACCGGTGTACGCTTTAACTAAAAGGAAATCAAATTAATAATTATCTCAGAAAACTAAGATTTCTATATATGATAATAACCATTTTTATACTTCTTATAATAATATTTCGCGGGGTAGGATTTCTTGTTTTTTTAATATTAGATTTAGATAATCATTTATAGACTGTACATATACATACTTATTTGTATTAAATATTCTATTAGTTTAAATTTTTAGCACTAAATTGTGTTACAATATCTCTCCTCAGTTCTTCATCAGTAACGTGTTTTATTTTTAGTTGTCTGGAAGGGATAGATGTTTGTTACTCTTTCACGCAAAAACTACTGAACGGATTGGGATAAAATTTGGTATGGAGGTAGCTGAGACCCTGGAATTAACACATAGGCCACTTTTTATCCCGAAAACATGTAGCGGGTGACACCGCGGGGCGCAGCTAGTATTTTGTATGATTACAAAGTAACTTGTCAATGGCAAAAAAAATGAAAATGTTATTTTATTGCAAAACCTACGCTAACGCAATTTTTTCCAATTGTACCTAGCAAGGCGCAAGGCGCAATAGAAGCGCACTGTATTGTACGACCGACCGCCGAATGCTGAGTAGGTAGAGCCAGTAGCTGGCTCAGCTCGTATCAGTTGCGTTGCGCAACTTGTTTTCCTCGTCATCTGCCTACATTTACATTACAAACCATTTTGCGTGGTCGCTTCCATCAATCCGATCTGTTTTGTTTACTTTGCAGAATAATACGCCGTTTTGAGTTTTCGTCAGAATACAATTCTATTTTGTCATTGTATCTTATATTAAGATCATTATCGCGTGAGTGGTATCATGGTATCTCTATCGTTATGTTGTTATACTTCTTACGGAATCGCATTTTTTGGTTTTAATTTAATTTAATTTAATTTAGTCTCAAAGTAATGAGCGCCAAAGCGGAGATGCTCTGGACTTTGTTTTGTTACTCAAAGTTCTGTGTATCGCTGCAATGGTCATGGACAGGCGTTATCTCTTACCATCAAGAGAGCGTCTCGTTCGTCTCATTACTTTTACATTAAAAAAAAAAATACGTAGCTAAATCATCCGCTTTATATTTAGAGAAAATATTTTTTTAAATTTATATCTGCTTCATCCTAGACCATAATTGCTTCATATCAGGTACTTTCAAAGAAAAGAAAGTTACCCGAAAAGAAAGTATTTTTCATTACATTTTTAATCTTCCGATCTAGATATAACAAACAACATCGTCACGGACAGTAAAATATAGACACGCGAGTTGTTAATTAACTCTTTAAGTGGTGCCACATGCAAAAAGCGCTGCCAAGATAATAACGAGATAAGAACTTATTCCACTTGCATAAGAACCTATTTGCACTTTACAAACAGATGTGAAAAAAAACACATTGGCATTTGCGTTACGATGAAGTATATGAATGAACAGCGACAATAACATGGTGATACGGTCCGCGCGCCATGTGAGCCGACCATTCATAATATGAATTCCAGGGTTGCCATATCTATTTACGAAATGTTTCCCAAAATATTTTAGTTTTCATAAAATGATACTCTTTACAGAAAAAAATATGTCATCTTATACCTACCATTGGAAGTATAAACATTATATTAGTTTTGGTTAACAATTCTCAAGTATCGAGAAGCGAAGTTAAAATATCCCAAAATGATCATTTAAAACTGATATTTTTCCCTAAAGATATCAAAATAAATTAAACGAAATGTTCCCCAAATCAAAGGACATATTTTCTCAAAATCTCGCACATGAAAAAAAAACCCCCCAATCTGGCGACCCTGTCGTTCACGAGCGGATGCATAAATCAACGTACTTGAAGCAACGTGGCCGAAACTACGCCGACGAATCTTCAAACTACCTATGAAAACTTTTTGTGGAAACAATACTCACAGTACTAAGCGCCTTTGCGGACACGAAAAGAAACAACTTACACTAAGTTTAAATCCTTTATCTTTTTTTTTTTTTTTAATGGTTGACAGGCTAGGTGTTTGACCACAGCTCACCTGATGTCAAGTGAAGGTGTGGCCGAAGATGGTAAAGCACACCTAGCCTGGAATGCAACTGGCTCTCAAGTGAGGCTGCCGGAACACACCGTTAGATGCTTGGCGGCAGATTTTCAACTTGAGGTTGGTAGCTAGCCAGCCAAGTACTAAAGTACCCTACCAACATGCTTTGGTTTCCTCACGATGTTTTCCTTCACCGGCAGCTCAAGCTCATTGTTGGGGGTTGAACCCACGCCCTTCGGCATGCGAACCTACCGCGCTAACCACTGAGCTATCATCGCTACAAACCTGATGTTAAGTGAAGGTGTGGTCGAAGATGTAAATAAAGTAAGGTTAGGTAGTTAATTAGAAATAGAAACAGTGAAAGATAGTCAGCAAAAAGTCCGAGATCAAAGTACGGGAAAGATCGTATTACGGCTTACATTGGTATTTCAGATGTCATAATAAATATCCGGTAAAGTACGGAGATAAAAAGTATCAGGTTAGCGGATGTCCGCCATAACACTAATGCGCTAGCACTCCTTTGTATGTATATGTATACGGTTGAGATTGTTGTTGTAGAGAACACGTGTGTCTATCTATTCAGCTAAACCTATTAGAGTGAGGCCAATTACTGGTAGACAAGCGGAGCGGTACTATTTGCAGTGAAAGTGCAGTGAGTCAGTCGACAGCGCGTCGGTCTCGAAAATAGAGTTGCGACTGCGCCTAGCTTTAACGTGGCGCCTTTGGCCAAGTTGCCGGTGTATTATTGTAGTACGAGTAATACATGTAATAGTCATAACAAGTACGGATATGGTTCGCGCAGCCGACCACAGTCTAGACTAAGCAGGGAGTAGATCTAACCGTTCATACATCCATACAACCCTTATTTTACCCCCTTAGGGGTGAAATTTCCAAAAGTCTTTCCTTATTGGATACTTATTATAAGAAATACGTGCAATTGCCAAGTTTAGCCCCAGCGGCTTAGGCTCTGCATTGATGAATCAGACAAATAATTATACATATATAATGTGTTATTTATATCTATCCTTGGATATTATTATGGTGAATTGTAAAAACAATAACCGAAATTGAGTTGCTCTGAAAAGAGTGGAGTTTTATTTTAGTACACAAACTAGCTATTACAAAACATTCTTTCACATTATTAATTAATCACAATTTTCACCTGAAAAGAGAAACAACATTTAAAGCTATATGTTTCACCAATTCTTATTAATCGTTAATGTTTAAATTACCATATAATTCTCATCTCTTTAAACTGACATAATCTCTGTATTTACCGTGCTGTCAATGTGACAGACCGCTCCACAGAATCCAACAAGTTCACAGATAAATTATTATACTTCGAAGTTATTACGCGGCAAATTCAAACTGTACAAACTAGTGTCACGCACTTTGTTTACATCTCCCCCCCTTCTAAATTACAAAGCTTAGTCTACTACTGGAATAAGCTTTGTAATATGGAAGAGATTCGACTCTGACTTTTTATGCCCTGTGTTTACTTTGTAAATTGAATTGGATATTTTTTCTACAATTTGATAAGGTCCTATTTTCAATTCATCTAGTTTTTTTCGGTTTAAACGGTTTCCATTTTCAACATATACAGAATCTCCGACTTTAAGTTCATAATGTTTTCTGTTTTTATCAAATCTTTGTTTATTATAATTGTGGGATTTTATACTATTTTGTAAGGCAATTTTTCGGTCTCGCGATAGATGATTATGTGTTATGTTTTGTTTCAGTTCATCCGGTAGAATATCAACATTTTTCCCCTCTAGTAAATATTTTGGAGAGAACCCTGTTACACTATGTTCAGTTTCGTTATATTTTTCAGTACATTCGTGAGCAATAGTTGTCCAAGCAATTTTCTCCTTTCTTTCATTAATCTTGCAACGAATTTTATTTACCAACGTTTGGTTTAATCGTTCGTTCAATCCATTTGAAAATGGCGCATTTACTGCAGTGAAAACTATAGGTATATCTACATTTTCTAAAAAATTTTTGAATTCCTTGGAATTTATGCCTGGATATTGATCTGATAGAATCAAGTCAATTTTATAATCTTGTGTTACTTTTTGGACTAGTTTTATAAAATCGTTTGCACTTTGGGTTTTGGATGTCAAAATGTAGGCGTAACGAGTGAAGTGATCTACTAGAAGATGTAAATATGTTTTTGTTGAACGAGCACCACCAAATCCCCCTATGGTGTCTATAGACACTATTTCGAAAGGATAGGTTGCGGGACCTAAGTGAGACATTAGTCCAAACTTGTGTTTTACTCTAGATTTATTTTTTATACAGACATCACAGTTTTCGCAAACTTTTTTTATATTATCCATCAAATTTTTAGCTTGATAAAAGGGTTTCATTTTGTTTTCTATTTGTTGTCTTCCTATGTGACAGTAGTAGTAATGTACATGTTTTATAATTTTTTTACTAAACTCCTCAGTTAGTACAATCTTTTCATTTTCCCCTGTCTTTTTATAATATACATTATTTTTGAAAATAAATTTATTTATATTTTGTTTTATATCTTCATTTATACCTTGATCATTTTGTATGTCTTCTAATTTAACAAAATTCACTACTTTTAAACTACTATCCTGATTTTCAGATGATTCTAACACTGGGTTCCTGCTTAAAGTATCTGCCTCTATATTATATTTGTCCGGTGAATATATTATTTTAAAATTGAACTGTGACAAATAATATGATAGATCTCCTAGTTCTTCGTCTGTTCTGGCTTTAATATTCATTTTTTCTAAAGGTTTGTGATCTGAAAAAACCGTGAATGTTTTTCCTATAAGCCAGTGTTGCCAGTATTTTACCGCCTCTTTTATTGCTAAACACTCAAGATATATGGCTTTTTTCTTCTTTTGGGAGTCGTTTAATTTTTTTGAAAAATATGCACAAGGCTTTTCATCACCGTTGGGTTGAATTTGTTTTAAAATCGCACCTATACCTTGTATGCTAGCATCTGTATAAATATGTATTGGCAAGTCCGGATCAAAGATGGCTAGAATAGGTTTTGAGCAGAGTAGTTTTTTTATAGTATCAAAGGATTCTTGACATTTATCAGACCAAACGAATTTTTCTCCTTTTCTTAATAAATTATGTAAAGGATCCAGTATTATTGAAATATTTGGCACATATTTTCCATAGAAATTAATTTTTCCTAAAAATTGTCGAACATTTTTCTGTGTCTTTGGAATTGGAAATTCTTTTATGGCAATCAAATTATCTTTTAATGGAGTTACAGTATTGTTTTTTATTATGTGCCCTAGATATTTGACAGAGTCCTGTGCAAAGTTACATTTCGTGAATTTTAATTTAAAACCTTCCTTTAAAATTGCTTCCAATAACAATGATATGTGCTTAATATGTTTTTCAAATGTTTCTGAAAATACTAAAATATCATCGATGTAATTGACTGTAAAATTTGACAGTTTATGTTTTCTTATAATACTACTCAATATTCTCTGAAAAATAGCAGGAGAAGTTTTTAAACCAAAAGGTAAACAAGTCCATTGAAAGTGTGCCTCTTGTGTTACAAATGCAGTTTTGTGTCTATCTTCAATTTTAAGCGGTATGGACCAAAACGCTGAATTTACATCAAATGTTGAAAAAAATTTACATTTCCTTGTTTTAACCATCAAATCCTCTATTAGCGGAAAAGGTTGTGCTTGGGGGACTACAATTTTATTTAATTCGCGAAAGTCTATACAAAGCCTTGATCTCCTACCTTCTTCTTTTTTAAATGCTAGTGTTACCGGAGCAGCAAAAGGGCTATATGACTCCTCGATTAAATTATTTTTTAGTAGTTTTGATATTTGGTGCTCAATTTCTTTCATATCCTCAATAGAACACCTATATGGTCTTTTACTACAGTATTTATCTACCAACAAATCAATATGGGCTTCATAACCTTTCACAGTACCTATATCATATTTGTCTTTGGCGAAGACTGAATTATATTTGCATATCAATTTATCAATATCTGATTTTTTCTGATGATCTAAATTGTTTACTGAAATATCAAAATTATCGACTATTATATTTTCGTTGAAGTTTATTTTATACTCATTAATGATAGTTTCTTTGTTATTTTTATTTGTAATATCCACACCTTCTCCCCCATAATATATACCTTGTTTATTTCCTATGTCACTACCTGAACTGCCAGGAATTTCTTTAGTGTTTATAGGTTGCTTTTCTTTATTTTCTTTGTAGTCTTTATTATTATTGTTGAGGACATTTTGGGCGATATTTAAATTCTCATTTTGAGTTAAATGAAATTTTTGTATACAGTCTAACCCAACTAGAAAATCATAGTCGAAGTTGTCTTCATCTATAACAAAAATATTAACATGTTTTTCAACTTCGAGAATTTTAATTTTTAAAGTTACCATTCCTATTGATTTTTTTACGCCATTAATTGTTTTTAAACCTGCATTTTTATCATAAGTAAGTTTATTTTTTAATGATAATAACCTTGAACTTATTAAGGACACATTAGATCCTGAATCATAGATTCCTGATGTTTCTAAAGTGTCATTTATTAGTAATTTAATTTTTATTAATGGCGGCACTATTAGTTTTTGGATCAATTTCATTTAATTCTATTTCTAATTCAGAATTGTTAACACTCCTTATTTGATCTTTTTTTGGCCTATCATTATTTTTAATTTTGAACCAACATTGGGATTCAGGGTGGTAACGTATACCTTTATTCTCTTTTTCACAAATTTTACATGGACTAACCAAGGGCTTCACATTTTTATCTTTAATTTTATTTTCGGAAGTTCCAATCTTTTTATCATACATTTTTTTGTTTACCATATTGCTCTAAACTTCTTAAATGATTAAATAAGTCTTCAGTTTCCTTTAAACTATTCCTATCAATCTTATCTGCAATAAAATTTGGTAATCCGGTGGCAATCAGATCAATTTGAGTGATTTTATCTATGGACTTATTTATTTCTAATAGTAGTCTCTCTTTTTTTAACGCATACTCCAGTAATGAGCCCTGTCTGTATTTAAATAACATTGCATACCTGATCGGTGACCAACCCTTATCCGCATATGTTTCACAAAAGTTTTTTTTCCACATTGCCCATTCTGAATTTATTGTATGCTTTATTAGCATGGAACTGTACCAGTCTAAACAAGAATCTTCTATAAATAACCTAAAAATTTCAATTTTTTTGACATCTTCTTCTATTCCTATACGGGCACATTCCGCTTCAAAAGTAGTCATCCACTGGGACACATTAGTAATCTTGCTATTGAATTTTTCTATTACGAATTTTTCTACTATTTTTCCCTTATTAAAAGGTTTTGATGAATTTTTCTTCATTTCAGTGAAGCTTTCCATAATTCTTGCTAGAGATTCTTCTGAAATTCCTGTTGTAGAGGTTTGTGGTATTGTTTGTTCCTCCAATAGGTATCCCATAAATTGTTTGTTTCCATCTTCATCACAATAAACCGCCTTCATTTCCGGGTTCATAGATATCCACACCTGTCGTTTCTCATGCCGTTTTTGTAATGTAGCCTTCACTTTCTGAAAGATTTGGGTCTGTACTATTCCATTATGTAACTTTACAGGTTGTAACTTATCCGGGATTGCAAAGATCCGGCCATCTAAATCCGTGATTGTCACACAAATAATATTTGTTTTCACATCTTCACTGGCTTTGACCACGAACTCGAACTTTAATTTTCCCATCACTTTTGATAACCAGCTGTAGAAATGTTGTTTTATAATGTGTTATTTATATCTATCCTTGGATATTATTATGGTGAATTGTAAAAACAATAACCGAAATTGAGTTGCTCTGAAAAGAGTGGAGTTTTATTTTAGTACACAAACTAGCTATTACAAAACATTCTTTCACATTATTAATTAATCACAATTTTCACCTGAAAAGAGAAACAACATTTAAAGCTATATGTTTCACCAATTCTTATTAATCGTTAATGTTTAAATTACCATATAATTCTCATCTCTTTAAACTGACATAATCTCTGTATTTACCGTGCTGTCAATGTGACAGACCGCTCCACAGAATCCAACAAGTTCACAGATAAATTATTATACTTCGAAGTTATTACGCGGCAAATTCAAACTGTACAAACTAGTGTCACGCACTTTGTTGACACATATATACATAATATGTAATATGTATTAGAAGATAGACCTCATAGCTTACAATTTAGAAATCCTTTTTTTCTCAGTACCTATCTCAACATAATTTTAATAACGTAATGCAAATTTACCTAATTTCTATTTCAGGATTATTTTTAATATGTAAAGTACTAGCGGGCACGTCGCGGTTTCATCCGCGTAGGTTCCCGTTCCCGTGGGAATACAGGGATAAAAAGTAACCTATGTCATCCCGGGATAATGTAGCTTCTTAACGGTGAAAAATTTTTGAAATGGATCCAGTAGTTTCGGAGCCTATTCAATACAAACAAACAATCAAATCTTTCCTCTTTATAATAGTATAGATAGAAAAAAATAACTAAGAGAAACTTCATTCTTTTTAAAGTCGGTTAGCCTACAAATTACTTGGTCTCTTATATAGCATTATGTAGTATTGTTATATGACTCTTATATAGCATTATGTAGTATTATTATGCACTGAATGGTTTTACTTAATTAATATCAAGAGGAAATAGAAAATGAGTTTCCTTGACAATAAAACGTTTCTTGATAACTATTACGTGTATCATGTTGTATTTATATTACGCCGACGTTGTTGACAGCTCATGTAGCAAGTATTGCAAGAACGGAAAACTATTTTTACTTTTACTTGTTTGTGGGGTTTTACGACTGTAAAGGTCAATTACATATTTCTTGGAAGGATCACAGTAAAATGAATAAATAATAGTAGTAGTTATGTAACCTGCACATTTACACAATCTGGTTTTATCCGATTTTCCTCTAGTGTTTATCTTTTTTTCGGTATCTGATATGTATGTACGTATAAAAAGTAACTTCTTTCCATCATCATAAAGCAACACTATCAATATTATTAACTTCACACTTGGCAAAAGTTAAGATAGATAGAGAGAAAGTTCCTTTCATATTTATATTTGTTGCAAAGGCATTCATCACATTTGTGTACATATTGTTTTTTTTATGGTTGACAGGCTAAGTGTTTGAGTACAGCTCACATAATATTAAGTATCGGTGTGGTCGAAGGTGGTAAACACACCTAGCCTGGAATGGAACTCGCTCTCAGGTGAGGCTGCCGGAAAACACTGTTAGGTGCTTAGCGGCAGATTTTCAGGTTGGTAGCCAGCCGAATAGAGAGTACCGTACCACCATGCTACGGTTTCCTCGCGATGTTTTCCTTCACCGGCAGCCCACGTTCATTGTTGGGGTTTGAACCCACGCCCTTTGGAAACTGACCGCGTTAATCACTGAGCTATCATCGTTACAAAAATGATAAGAACAAATCAGTTGTTATAGAAATTATTATTTTTTGTCGTGAACTCTGGGAAAATAGGTACTATATGAGGATCAATCAAACTGGTTTCCGTGAAGGACACAAACAGGAAACTGCGCCCAAGTTTGACATACTGTGCAGACGAACACCAGTCGTGATTGGATTAAACAATGCATGTAGTTTGAGAGTTAAATATTACTTTGAGTCATTACGTTTCTACAGTCACCACAATGTCCTTTCATAGTGATTAAATAGTGATAATGTTGTTGAGTTCGCCTTGAAATGCAATGAAAATACATTTAATTACAATGGTTCTGTACATAATCCATACCCATCGCTTCGAACTAAAATTATCCACATACACTACTCAGAGCAGGAATGATAAAAAAAAGAAAGAAAAAGATTTTATTCTGTAACAAATAGGTACAAACAGAGACAAACAGTTACAAAAATAAGGGTTCGCCTCAGCATAATACTGGTCATACTAAGCGGTATGACCACGATCAGCGCTGGTCTTTCGGTGAGCCCTTGTAATTGAAAACCAAGAGTGTGTGTGTATTTACGGCCAGAAAAACGGAAAAAGGAGTATTTTTTAATTAATTATTTTTATTTTAAATAAAGGTCAAAAATATACTTCGGATTTCAAATCATGCAATTCTCGATTTTGTTTCTTTGCACTATAGCGGGTGGATCCTGATTTTTTTTCTGGCATTAGGCGCGCTCTTAACCATATCACAGTCTGTAGTGAACAAACAAACAATTCTTAACTCAGCTTATAATCTGTACTAGCTGTATACTTGGTACATCATACTCGGTGCGTTGGCACTCGGATTCGCCCTCGCACCTGTATTAACCTTATTCGAAGTATATACAACTTTTTTTTTTATGTTTAAAAAAAAAAGTACAACTTTACTGTACACTAATCGATACATTATAACATAAAAAAGAAAAAAATAAATAAAAACAAAAGATTATCGTCTAACGATATGTTGTGGTAGTACAACGGTGGCCTTATCGCTTAGAGCGTATTTTACTGATACTTTTTTTTTTATTGTTGTTTATTACAAACAGTTGTTTAGCAATTAAATACTTTTATATTTTTTATAAAAGTATCAGTAAAATTGGTTTAGCTGTTCTCAGGTTTGCGCTTATGAACAAACATATTATGTAAATAGATTCCTGAAAAACTTGAGCTGTCAAGTTACTTTTGAAGAGTTTTGCAGTCTGTAGTGTTTACGATGTCCACATAAATTAATAGGACATCATTTGAACGTTATGTTGCGTGTAGTTTCAATGTAAACAAATACAACTACTATTTGTATAAATAATTTATTTGATACGCCTTCATGTACTACTATGAAAGTAACATTAAACTTCATTATGTCATTTACGTTATGCACTAGGGCAGGAGGTTATCATAAGGTTTGATTACTAGCAGGTATTACTTATGATCTGTGGTTTGACTTATAAATGAAATAAAAGTAGGTACCTACTATAATTATATTCTGTACGTTCGCGTCATATTTTTTTATGGTTGACTATCCAGGTGTTTGAGTATAGGTCACCTGATGTTAAGTATCTAATGGTGTGGTCGAAGATAGTAAAGTACGCCTATCCCGGAATGGAACTGGCTCTCAAATGACCTGCCGAAACTTTGGTGCTTGACGGCAGATTTTCAAGCTCATTGTTGGGGTTTGAACCCACGCCCTTCGACGTGTAAACTGACCGCGTTAACTGAGCTATCATCGTTACAAAATCGTACATATTTACTTTAACTTGTATTATCTGGATAATCTAATCTCTCTTAATGCTTAGAGAAAATATATTTCAATGTAGCGTTCATTCATTCCAATGACGCGAGCTACAAATCCACAATGTATTAAAGTAGCAAAGATTTTATGGTTGTGGTATAAAGTGCGAAATCTACTACGTACATTGTTGACATTGATGCACTGACGTTTTGTGCATCATTGGGTAGCATTTCACGCCTCGATGGTTACATCGTACATCCGTACGCGTTTGTATGTAACGCGATGACTCACCTTGTTTACTCGTTGCACGTTGATCGCAAAGCGAGAGAATACAGTTTTACGAAATTACTCTTTCGAATACTACATAACGACTCAACGCGACGACGTAGAAGGCAGGAATGCCTGATAATTCATTGAATCATTGTTGAGGCTTAACCAGAGTTTTTATAATACGAACGATGCTTGCACCATTCTGGCGCGCCCTTTGGCAGTAGCTGTGCATGTATCGGGCTGTATCTTTCCGCGAGCAACACTAGACCGACAGTGTGGGCTTTCTTAGCCTTTCGCATTTATAACCGCTATCGCCTGTCTTTGACAGAATTGATATAAGTTAATAGGTTTCTATTAATAACTAAGTGGTTCCGCACTTTTTTGACGTGAACTTCCTGCTCTTTGTAGACAAAATGTTTAGCTAACCAGATAAATTAGGGCACATTTTGCGCTCTCGTTTGCATGAAATCGACCTTTGAAGTCACTTTCCATGGAAATTCATAGGAACGTTTATGATCAGGGATGTTAGCGATGTATGTGTTTGCTTGTTCTTCTTGGAAAATAAACCACCTAATTATAAATTTCACCTACATAACTCAAGAGAAACCTTCCATCGTTTTAGAACACGTAGGTGTTTTAGTAAACAAGTATTTCTGTCGCGAAGTAAAGTTGTACTCACTCAGCGGGGTATATAGGTCACGAATGTCGTATCCTACCACCCACCACGCGAAGTCAGGTTGCATTTCTTAGTTACAATATTGTTATTGTAGTAGTACAATAGTCAAGTATCAATGGACTAATCATCATATTTGTTCGTACAACCCGCCCGCTGATTTAAGTTTCCATTTATTTTTGTAATATCTAATCGTCTTCAAAGACCTAAAGGTATGTATCGTCAGCCTCAATTGATAGCAATTACTCATTACAAGTTAGGCGTGTTTAGATACCATATTCGACCGCACCGTCGCTTTTTGCGAGGTAATGGTAAACGAGACGCTCTCCTGATGGTAAGAGATAACGCATGTCTATGACCGTTGCAGCGATACACAGAACTTTGTGTAGTCAAACAGTATACAGGGCATCGCTGCTTTTGCCGCTCACTATTTTGAGACTTTCGATGGTTAGTCTTGTTCAACAGCCCTGTAATTTCGCTAGTTGCAGCGTTCAAACCGTAACGTAGTCGTGTTTCCATACTACTGCTTGGCGGCAGAATATCTGGTACAGCGGCGGTACCTACCTAGACGACATCCTGCTAAATACATCTACGACCAAGTAAACTTAACAGTGTGAGAGTTGTGGCCAAGCAGTAAAGCACTAAAGTTTGTCTGTAATTTTGGTGAACAATATATAACACTAGGTATAACAAGTTAGAAGAATTATGTGTTGTTCTTCCGCTCATGCCGTAGCATGTTTTATTTTTGCTGGCGTTGTTTCGCGTGAGTCGAGCTCGTTTCGTGGTCGTGGTACGAGGGCTTAGGGTGCGGTGCGGGAGCGGCGGAGGCTGTAGTAGCGACGTAGTAAGGGCGCGCGGGGAGTGCCGCTCGCGTTCAATAATGTTTTGCCAGTACGAGTAGTGAGTGATGCCAACTTTACTTTGGAGCTCGACGTTCGGCGCAAATGCACGTGACTGCACTTTATGCACGCAGAATTGTTTACGTTTTAATAATAATTGATATTACGAGTTAGCTGTACTGCATACAGTAGGTATACATACAAACAAAATACCTTTGTGAAATTGATACAGTGACGTAGCTATCTAATAAGTTTCATTTTTGGGAATAAGCGAATTCATTGTTTTTTTGTGACGATTCATATATGTATGTATTTATGTACATATATCCAAACGTGCGTCACAAAGAAGTTCAATGCACAGGTAGAATAAAACAATTATTTAGAACGAATCGATTGTGTTGCAGTAATTGTAACTACATAGTTTCGTTGCATTTTTGAGAATTGATTAATTGATCGAGATATTTTTTTTATCGATATCCAAACATCACTAGTGCGCGGAGTTTCAACATTCTTGGCTATAAATACTCGCTGGTGTGAGTGGAGGAGGGAGGCTTGCGGGGCGGACTGGAGTTCATTTGCATTGATTGCGGTATTTGCGATGCACCGAGTGACGGGTATGTGCATCGTCTACTCTGTGTCTCGTCACTACGTCGCACTGTTTGCACACTTACAAAAGTTATGGCTATTTTTGAATGCTGCATTTAGTAAAAGACTACGTGTTATTTTGACGGTTACTTCAATATCATACAAAGTACAGAATAAGACAGTAAATTGTTTTCTGATCACAGTGATTCTTCTCCGTGATTGCTTGTTAAAGTTAAATTATTCAATTTAAGCTTTGATATTTTTATACACGTGTAGGCAATTAGGAATTTAAAAAAAAATGCTTAGTGCGATATGATGGGGTCTACACACCAGTTTTCATAAATGATTTTGGCTCCTGACACGCAGTCTTACTGACTAGTTCCGGAGCCTACGGTAAATTTTTCTGTTCATTATGTTTTTATATCGAATAAAAATCATTATTATTTGCTCTATTAACGCATTCACGTTCTTATTTTTAATGTGTTTGTTGATTTTTTTTGTTGACATGCTGGTATTTGTTTATGTGTAGAAATAGGAAAGAAATAAACTGCAAAGCTGTGTATAACGCTACCAAATGTCAGATGTTACAATAACAATAGCCCAAATATATTGCAAGCTACTTCACAACGAAATCTATCGACTAAATGTCATCAATTGACTATGATACTATTCTATTAATCGACGCGTCGCACGCGCATCGCTATCGGTGCGACATGTCCTACATGTGTTGTACAACTTGGCACGCATTGCGCATCTAGCATCTACCCTCCCAGTGTCTACGAGCAATTCAGTTCCTTGGATAAATTGTACCGTAGCTCTAGTTGCTAGCACAATATCTCTATCGTCCGTATTAAGACTTTCTGGGTACTGTTTCCCTTAACCGAATATTCTTTTTTTGACTTGATGTTAAAACCATAGCATGGTGGTAGGGTACTTTCTAGTACTCGGCTGGCTAGCTACCACCTTCGAGTTGAAAATCTGCCGCCAAGCACCTAACGGTGTGTTCCGGCAGCCTCACTTGAGAGCCAGTTCCATTCCAGGCTTGGTGTGATTTACCATCTTCGACCACACCTTCACTTAACATCAGGTGAGCTGTGGTCAAACACCTAGCCTGTTAGTCAACCATAAAAAAAAAGTTAAGTGACGGTGTTGTTAAAGATAGTAAAGCATATAGCCTGGCTCTCAAGTGCTCAAGGCCGCCGGAACACACCGTTAGGTTCTCGCCGTAGATTTTAACTTGAGTGTGATAGTTAGCCAGCCGAGTACCTACTAAAGACTAGTATTCTATATGTAACTTAAAAACTATAAATAAAAAATAAGAGACTGAAACTAATGAAATAAGTTTGTGTTCTGCTAAAAATATTATAATAAATACTGATGTTTTTGGCCGGCTACACAAAAAAAAGAATTATGATTATTATTTTTACTTGGTGGTAGATCTCCTTAGCAGGAGGTCATCTAGGTAGGTACCACCGCAGTACCAGATATGCTGCCGCCAAGCAGTAGTGTGTAAACATTACTGTGTTCCGGTTTGAAGGGTACTGCAGCTAGCGAAATTACTGGGTTGTTAAGACTAACCATCGAAAGTCCCAAAGTAATGAGCACCAAAGCAGCGATGCCCTGGACTTTGTTTTGTTACTCAAAAGTTCTGTGTATCGCTTTAATGGTCATGGACAGGCGTTATCTCTTACCATCAGGAGAGCGTCTCGTTCGTCTCATTATTTGTCACATAAAAAAAAAAAAAAGTCTACGTATGAAGGTATGTTCATTGGGAACAAATGTCATCTCCCCTAAATCATATTTTAACAAACTAGTAGTCTGTTGACGCGTCTAAGCTTTCCGATTGGTTTAAGGTAGGTACATGATGTGACAACAAATAACAAAATTCGCAAAATTTGAAAGATATGACACGGCGTAAGGTAGTATGCGTGCTGTCTTCTAAACTATAGTTTGTAAGCTAAAACCTTTAACAACAACGTCGTAACCTTGCCAACTATAACCTAACCTAATGTTTAATAGGTATCTGCCTAATAAACAACTTCTCAGTACTAAGTTGTTTTCTGACCTTTTGCTTTATATTTCTACATGACAAAGAGGCTACCATTTTAAATTTGTGTTATGTGAATCATCTTTAATTGAGGATATGCGACAGAGATTATTTGTTTTTATTTACTGCTTTCCGTCCGACCGACTCCATTTTGAAACTTCCTCCCGCGCATTTCTTGCACATGCGCAATTCGTTCGACCTTCATCGTCGATATCAAAGAACATGATACCAAAACAATTGCATTTTTCCAGACATTGTTGATAAGGTTTTTTATTTGTTTGGGATGTGCCTTCGATTAGATAACCAAATTTATTTATCTGAGGCTTTAACAGAAAGTGACCGCCTCGTTTTCATATGATTATCTTGAATATTTTCTATGCTACGTTTTTTACATACCTAACTACTATGTATATTCATATATTGAGTTAAAAGCAACGTTACCCTGGACTTTGTTTTGTTACTCAAGTTTGTGGGTACTGCTGCAATGGTCATGGACAGCCGTTACCACTCACCATCACGTGAGCGTTACGTTCGTCTCATTACTTTTATATACATGTTTAAGTTATACAAATACATTCATTTTATTGATAACACCAATGTTACAAGTCAATTCAAAATTGCAAATATGTATGTCATTATAATTTTGTATGAGTTTTATGAAACTGATTACAATGATTTAATGATATAAAAAAAAAAACACAAAAATGTCAAAATAAGGTATGTTAATATACAAATATGACAATACATAAAAAAATTGTCAATATAAAAATGAATTTAGTTGGTTAGTAATTATGTTACTATAATTCATATCAACGGTATACAAGAAAGAACAGCATCATTCACAGCTGTCACCATCGGTTGTCGCATTCGTGTTGTTTATGTCCACTCCGTATATAAACTCATTGGCCTTTACTCGTCAGAGGTGCGAACTCGCTACTCGCTTCGCTGGTGTTGCTGCGTATGGATCCGGCTACACCGCTTGAAGTTCGAGCGGTCTGTCTCACTACGCAATAAAACGACCTTGCACATTGTTATGCTTCTACTACTCTTTCATACAATCATTTCAATATTTATAAATCGAGCTGACCATACGTAACACTATCTGGATGTTCTGATAACAATTTTATTGTAATTGGTGCTCATGCACTTGATTGTAGTAAAAGTTGTAGGTATAAAGCGCAAGAATTTGTTGCCATTAATATTATACACGTGTTTGATTTTTGTTGTAGTCTTAATTTTTTTTAATGAGAATTATTCTAGGTTCTTCCCTTTCTTCTTGGTATAGCACTTTTTGCGTTCCGCCAGTTTCAATGTTTCTGTATTGTGTGTGCAGTATTCAGCTTCCTTATTGCCTCGTGTTCGATTTTTTAAATTCATATCTAACATCTTAAGATACAGTCAAAGTCCAGTCTTGGTCAAGTCCAGTCATGTTTTTAGTGAAGTAGTGGCGACTTTACTATAAGCTTCGATGGAGTTTTGGCAGCAACATGACAAGTCATCACTTTCCCACACTCACGCTTGTAATTCGGCACTTTATGACTAAAATCTAAATTCTGGATCTTTTCAAGGTCAGAGTGAATAGGTATCTTCTAGGTTTGCGTGCTTCATCTTCGACCACATCGTCGCTTGCCATCGGGCGAGTTGGTGGTCAAATTCGGACTCAGCCGTATTAAAAAAAAAACATCACTATTTTTATACATATACACTCGAAAAAAACACTAGTTTTAGAAAAAAATACAATGTGGCGACACGACTCTTTCCGCGTTCGCGCCAAAACTCCATGTTCTATGTTATTTGTAACCCGACCATTATGACATCACAATAATATATATATAAATGCTAAAGTGTTTGTTACTTTCTCACAATTTGAACAAAATTTTGTATGTTGTGCACAAATCTTATACTCTGCAGGTCACAGTTGCCGGATATAATATTGTAGGTAAATGAGAATATATAAACAAGCGTTGGATGATTTCATTGTAGGTACCTATCACATTTGTTTTTAAAAACGTCCCCCGCTCTCACAAACTCGGTTATCTATCATGCTATTCCTGTTAGTGGCAAAAATAAAACCGCTGATATTTCATGATCACTGGCAGAGGTCAGGGAAACAATTGTATTTCTTTGTTATTCACTGTGAGAAATATAAATAGGTATCGGGGATCTTCACATACATATATACGTCCTCGTGCGTCTGATATATCGTTGACAGCGAGAAATAAAATACGTTATGGAGAAGGATATATGTACGTACAAAGGCTCCAAAGCCTTGAACATCGACGGAAAGTTGCTTGTCTGTCGGTTTTCTACCGGATACATTTTGGAGAGTGCGCTTCAGATCTGCATGACCTAATTCCACCTCGCCCATTCTACTATCGGACAGCCAGGAGCTTTAAAAAGCGTCACCGCTTCATGGTTGATGTTCCAAAAGCTCGAACTAAGCGGTTTGATTCCACCTTTTTCATGCGTACCGCTAGACATTGGAATCAGCTGCCCGAGTGGGTGTTCCCCAATGAATATAGTCTGGGTACCTTCAAGTCGCGAGTGAATCGGTTTCTTCTAGGCGAGCGTGCTCCACCGTAGACCGCATCTTCGCTTAACATCAGGCGGGATGGCTACTATAAAAAAAAAATGTACCTATACATAATGTATTTGAATAATAAGAACTAAAAATAAGATATTATTATTTTTAATTTTCATAGTATGTATTTTCAAAGTAATTTTTTTTTAATGTAATAGTAACGAGACGAACGATTCGATCTGATGGTAAGAGATAACTCATGCCCATGACAATTGCAGCAATACATAGAACTCTGAAAATAAAGCAAAGCAAAGGAAGCAAGATAAAGGACAGCAAAATAAAGTCCAGGTCAAAAAAAAGCTTAGTAGACTTGTGGCTTTACCCTGCTCGCAATGGAAAGAGGGACCGCCCAACAGTGGGACAATTTTAAAAGCAGGGCTTTTTCGGAACTAAGCAAGTTAAATAAAAGCTAGTAAAAACCCTGTAGGTAATATAATTGATAGGTTTCTAAACTAACTTAACTTATTTTAAAATAAGAGCTCGAATCCCAACGCCAGAATTGGGCATATTAGTTTAAAATAGCAAATGTCGTTTTCTTATTAAAAAAAAACTGGATTGTTAAGTTTTTGGATTATCCATAAAAAACTTAGCGCCACTGTTTTGCACACTAGAAACTCCACTTAACTATATAGATTACATAAATTATCATTTATTTCTAAAATATCCGTACTTAAATAGAAAATACTATTTCGTACAATGTATTTTTTATAAAATCAAATTCTGATTATATTTTCTTTTGAGCTTTGTTAGTGGCTTTTAATAGTGATAAAATTATATTGTTTAACTAGCTGAAATGAAAATTACATTTGTTTCGGAATGTTTATGTATTCGTTCGAAACCGAGGCTAGTTGTAGTAGGCAATATAACATTATATTCACAAATAAATCTCCGATTTGTGGTGACAGTTAAAACTGCCTCATTAATCTCATCTGTATAACAAGCTGAAGTCTTTGAAAACTCTATAACCTAACTGCGAATAAAATAGCTATATAGTAAAGGAAAAAATCGTGTAAAACAATTTATTATTCGTAATTAAATTTAAACGTATTAACTTCAATATATTTTTGTAATTTCCTTTATTTAGGTAGGGTATCTAATTATAGAAAATTGGTAGGTTTGGTTATTTTTTTTAATTAATGTATTACTATTTCGCGCCAAAAATCTGTCATTTTTTTAAACACCAATCTAAAAACGCTTGGGTTATGGAGATGAATTGTTTTAATCTATTCGACCGTTTAGAAAAAACGAGGTAATAAACAAATTTACATACATATACAAGATTCGCGCGAAAAACATAATTCTTCCTTGGCAGTCGGATAATAAAGAGGCTTACTACTAACGATTTTATACTGGCGCGGTTCGCGCCATATATTATATCGATTGACCTTATGGCATTTTCTAGATAGAATCCAGTCAATTCTGGTATTAAGTACCTAATTGTCGTCGTTTCTTCCAACCGCGCACCAGTAGGGTGTAAAGTAGTATTTAACTACATCCTCGCGTGGTTCCATCAAAACAAACAATCGTAATTGGCTCACATGACTCACGCAATATAACCGTTGTTTACTATCTAAACGCCCGATGATACTGATCTGTGCGGAACCTATTTCATTCTTGCACCCAATGACTAGCACGTGCGCTTTGTATCAAAGGCTCGTTGACTATGCGTTCATATTCATATATCGATAGTATTATTACGATGAAATTAGAAGTCCAGTCCACTTCCAAAACTCCATCGAAGCTTATAGTATAAAGTCGCCACTACTTTACTCAAGCATGACTGGACTTAACCAAGACTGGACTTTGACTATAACTATAGCTAAGAGACAATTATTTAATTCATGAAACTGGAAAAAAATTAAAACACTTGACACTTGGCAAATGCTCAAAATGCGATGCCAAAATCAAAGAATTACATTCATTAAAAAAGTTCATTAATGCCAAATGTAATTAGGTTTTACCAATTAATTACGGATACGTTACGTCCATACACGGTGATTTTATACCTACAGGTATGTACAATTGTACATACATTTGAAATAAGGCAAAATAAGTTTTACACTCGCATGGATTGTTGTCAATGAAATCATGAACAACTAGGATATACATAGACTAGTCATGAATTGATTGTCAGTTATCACTCAATTACTACATGTCAATATTATTAGATATAGTATAAGTACCTCGCACTCTTGCATATTTTGTATTATTTGCGTGAATTAGTAAGCTGAAATGAATTTTAATTGGCCTGACGTCAGCAGTACTGTCAAAACAAACATAATTCTAATTGCCTCTATAAATATGATAACTGACGAACGATGAACTGTGTTTTATTGTATCTTGATGTTTTCTGGAAGGTTAACGAGTTTCACGTGTGTATTAATTGTAGGTAATTTCTTTCTTTAAAGGAATTTTGATTGGTTTTCTTTAGAAAAGCTATTTTAAGTATTAACAAACGTGAAAGTTTATTTTTATTTCGATTATATAAACAAACAATTCTTAATTAGTGCGCAAGCAATTATTTGACCAAACATCGGAGTAAAAAAAAAGAAAGAAGTTCCACTGAGCCCTTAACTAGGTAAAACTCGTATCTTGGGCTTCCATGTTATTTTTTAGTTATTTTTTTACCAGTTCAATCTTAATTATAAGCACTTGTATGTACAATTGTACATAGTTCACTTGTCTTAGTACACACGGACCAAAGGCAAATCACATAATAGCGTTATTCTTTACGTATACTTTAAATTTTTATTTCATTTTGTTATTTACAACTTATATCATTTCTAACCAGAGCATTATCTATCTATACTGTTATAAAAAAGGAAAGATTTGATTATCTGTATTGAATAGGCTAAACTACTGTACTGATTTCTAAAATTCTTTCACCGTTAGAAAGCTACACTATCCCCGGGTGACATAGGCTACTTTTTATCCCTATATTCCCACGGGAACGGGAACTACGCGGGTGAAACCGCAGGCATCCGCGAGTGTGTTATAAGTATGTATTTACAAAAAAGAGTATAAAGTATTCTATCAGTTATCTGGTTCCCATAGTACAAGCTTTGCTTAGTTTGTGGTGATGGCGATGTGTGTTATGTCCTACGATATTTATTTATTAGATATATAAATAAATAACTACGTAACGTACAAATTAAACTTTTACTTAAGTAGAGCAATGATATGGAGATATAATTATGAAGAGCTATATATACTTAAGTCACCATTATAAATTGAACACATACTCACGATTGGGAACCGTACATACAATCTACATACGTTTTATTAAAATACCCAAATCGACAACATAAGATTAGTAGGAAAATAAGAGAAGAAAATTATGTATTTATCTTTTTCGACAGATTTATAGTCGATCTGAATATCTAGTAGGGCTATTAATATCTACATAATACATATATTCTTATTATAAACAAGCGGCCCGTCCTGGCTTCGCACGGGTGGACATTTATTTTTTAAATAATTTCTTGTAATAAATATAGCCAATGTTACTCAGAGAGAATGTAGCATTGTAATGGTGAAAGAACTTTTGTAATCAGTCCAGTAGTTTTTGAGTTTTTTCGTTACAAACATACTTCGTTACAAACATACAAAAATACAAATCTTTCCTCTTTTTTTTATTATAAGTGTAGATAACATAGGAAATTTGATAGAGTAACTGTGTTATTATCTAGTACATTATTAGAAATAAGCATGTTTATATCTTAGTGTATACTAAACAAACATCCACCCACATGTCCAAGTTAATTACCGAAACCGCGGGAGGCCTCTACTGGTCAATGATCGAACTGTTCGCAGAAACAACAACAAATTAATCAGATATACGAGCGAATGTTCGTTTATGAACTATATTCACTTTAGTTGTGAGAGGTAGAGCTCATCTCGTTTATTTACTGCTTATGCTTATTTATTTATTTAATACTTTATTGCACACTTATAGAATAATATGTACAAAAAAGGACTTCATGCCAAAGCATTTTCTGCCAGCCATCCCCACAGTGTAAGAGATGTGGTTGTAGACGCGCATCGAAGCAAATATATGTACATATCTACACTATGATAATAAAGAGGAAAGATTTGTATTTTTGTATATTTGTAACGAATAAACTCAAAAAATACTGGACCGATTTCAAAAATTCTTTCACCATTACAATGCTACATTCTCTCTGAGTAGCATAGGCTATATTTATCACAAGACTTTAATTAAAAAATAAACGTCCACCTTTTGTATTTGTATTTGTATTAATAAATAGATAATAAATCATTATAAAATATGCACATAAATATATACAAATTTATATAAATACATATTATATAAGTACATCTTTATCAGATGACAAACGATCATCTCGATCATCTTTGTCTTTTAATTTTTTTATTTTATGATGTTTGATAGAAAACTATAAATACGATATTTCTGCTAATTAAATCCAAATTACGATAATCATAACAAAATTAAGTCCTACAATTATATATACAATTCTTTGTCAGCTTGGAACAGAACTGGCTCTTAAGTGAGGCTGCTGGAAAATACTGTTAAATGCTTAGCGACAGATTTTCAATTTTAAATTTGGTTACTAGCCAGCCGAGTACTAGAAAATATCTTACCACGACGCCATAGTTTCCCCGCGATGTTTGCCACTCCCTTCAGCGTGTGAATCGACCAAGCTAACTACTGGGCTATCATCGCTACAAAAAAACATTTCTTTCCATCAGTACCGTCCTATTCTATGGCTAGATGGGACCAGTTATTACCATGTATTTCGAAACTCCGGACATGTGGACAACCGTAGGGGTTTTGTTTTTATTCGTCCCGCTGACGCTTTCGAGTCATACTGAGGTTCTATGTCTTTAAGCGCCTACTACATCAATAGCATAGCTCTTCTACCTGAGCCAATCTTATCCAGATTCGGACATAATTATATCAATACCACAGTTTAAATAATATGATAGTTTCGCTAAATACTGTGTCGCTTTGTTTCAGTTTGTCCTTCGTTGGACATCAGAAACTCACCGGAACAGTTCCAGAAGCTGAAGGGATGCCGCATCATCGAGGGTCAGCTCAGCATTGTGCTGATGGAGCGCGCCACGGCCAAGGTCTACGAGAACATAAGCTTTCCCGACCTCCGGGAGGTTACGGGATACATTCTTATTTACAGGTAACATATCAAGTTTATAGCTTCACTTTTAACTACAACACTGGAAGATTTACCTGCAGGCTGAGTAGGCCTCAGTCTAGGGCGGCGGAAGATTTCATACTAGCCGAATTCGGCCATGGTTAACTTCTGAAATAATAAAAAAATGCGAATGGTATGTAAGAACGTGATGAGTACATATTTTAAATTTCATAAGATGCCTATAAAGCAGGTATTTCCCATTTTAAAATGGCGTGGATCCAGAGTTTCGCGTTCATTTTCCTGTTTACCTACTATCAATTCACTTACGTTTGTAATCGGAACACATCGTAAATTATTGTGATTGTGTGTGTAGCTGCTTCTATAACAACATGCTGTGTTTTGCAATAGCAATTTCGATGGCCTATACGGGTCATCGTAAGAATATATTTGAGGTGATCGAATAATTCGCACACCAGTAGGTTCAGCCAAGTAATATTTGAGTAGCGTTAACGATATTAGGCTGTTTCTTCCGCGCATCTGTCTTATGTGGAATGGCTTACCTCTTCGGTTTTTCTGCCTAATTTCAATCTACATAGCTTCAAACAAGGGGTGAATAGGGTCCTTAAAGATAGGCAACGCACTAACAATGCCCCGGGTATGTCCCCGACGGTGACCACTTACCATCAGGTGGCCCGTCGCTTATTTGCCACTTTTTTCATATAAAAAAATAAATAATAGAAAAGTCGAAAATGTACGGGATTGACATAAGCTGTCCGCGTGACATGACGATAGCATTTGTCACATTGTCATTTTGTTTGATTTTGTTTTACATTTTTGACTTTTCAAACGTTAGTTGGCTAAGTCTGCTTGTATAAATGTGACCTTCGACGAGTTCGAAGAACTTCGAACTTCGAAATTTTACGACCTATTTATAGGCCCTATATATATACAATTCTGATGCTATTAGCATTCTAACACCGAGAAAAAATAGCTGTTCCGTGGATAAAGTTTACAGTAATTGTATTTTTTTTTAACTTTGACTAAGCCGAAAGAAGGGCATTGTGTTTATTATTATGTTCAACTGTGTACAATGTTCTAATATATGTATATATATTACATACCTACTTATAGTATATGCGAACTTTCACTAGTCGTAGTGGTAAGTTTACATTACTTTGATGGGTTTCACGGCTCTAACGATTGTTTGTTGTTATTTCGTTCCAGGACCAAGGGCGTAAGGAACTTGGGCGATATGTTTCCGAACCTCACCGTAGTGAGGGGTATGGAGCTTTTCAAGGACTTTGCGCTCGTCATATTCGACAACCTACATCTTGAGGTATGATTTTAACAGCAATAAATATTCACAAATCCTAACTTAACATTATAAAAGCTCAAGTATCTTTGTGAACTTATCAAGTCTAAGCGGCTGAATTGATTTTGATGAAAATTAAAATGATTGTAGCTACGTTTTTTGCTCAAAAACGAGCTTTATTGATTTACAAATTCAGTGAAGAAATTTGTAAAATAACATTGCTAATACGCACTGGTTGTTTTAAGCGTCAGACAAACGCAGATTTGGTGATTCCTATTGCTTACGTGTTATGATGACTCTACTACTACTCTCTACTCGCTCACGATCCGCGGCGTTAATTCACGGCGTAATTAACGTCAATAGATTCGCGTTTTACACCAATTTCAAACAATTTTCCCTACACTCGCAAACTTGAGCAAAACCTTTTAAAGCAGTTTAATTCACGCTTAACGAGAATGGACGTCGATATGGCTGCCGCTGCTTTTGTGACGCTTTGTGCTTTAGCTCTTTATAATTATATAACTCATGTAAAAAAAAATGGGATGAAAGAAAATTTCGCCCGAGCCTGCTCTACTATGAAACGAATCCCTTTACTTTATTCCTGCAAGCTCTATAGCTTGACAAATGGGAATCATTATTTTTCTTTACCTCGGGTATAGAAATATTCATCGATTCACTGACACGTTTCCAAGCATCATGCGCTTTGCTTTTGTTTTTATGGTCTGAGTTATTCGCCTGCCAAAGTATACGTTCTCCTTGATATTATTCGAGGAGATTCAACTCCAGTTCTTTAGTCCAGGTGACGCTCATTGCAAATAAAAAAATATATTTTTCTTTGCAATGAATAAATAAAATGCGAGACAGCATGGCCATTCGACATCGTGTCCCGAGCGCTACTCATTACTGCACTGCGAAGATTCACGAATGTAGCTGCCGTTCGCAGTCACGTGGCGCGCGAACCCTTTTTCGCGGGAAAAATACTCGACTCCTATCGGGGAACGCCACGACACGCGAACGCGAAACAGCGAACACAAGGTTCGAAACCGTGAATCCATCCCCATTCGCGGTGCGCGGCTTTCGCAGGCGTTCGCGCCACGAGTGTAGTATAGACTGCGCCTGGCGCGCTACTCGAGGCGCGGGAAGAACAGTGGCAGAATATAATCTCAATAAAACGCCACCGAAGCCGCGGATAAAAGCTAGTTAAGTTCTATTTTATGCTATACGGATCTAGCTTGCTAAATCGTTACAAAATGTTTATTTGGCGAAACAACTGCTTTTTAACTCAGTTGGTATTTATATAGTTACAGGTAGTACTCGTATATAATTTCTTGACACAATAACATAATTTTATTATGCTCATATTTACTAATTTTTAAATCACTAATTTTCGCCTGAGTATGACTAATTGGTTGCAAATGCGGTCGTTATTTAAGGTCAATTAGTAGTTGACCTACGTTTGGACCTAATTCAGTACTCGGCCAATGTTGCTTTCCTAAATTGATCTCCCACATCTTGTTAAGTACATTGGCTGAAGCCACTGTCCTGACAAATATATTTTGTGGTCAGGAGCTGACCAGGAGTTTGTGGGGCCCCGGACTAGTACTCCTTAGGGGCCTGCCTAAATAAAAATCAACCAATTGCCAGTTTGTCAAAAACCTATTTTCGATAACGTGTAGTATCAAATAGTTTATAGTTATTTAGTATGACTTAGACTCATAGACAATAACTATGATACATTACTGTAAAAAAAAAACAGATTATGTGTAGTTACATTTGTTATATTAATTACAAAGCAATGTTCTTGTATTTTTGCGCCGCAAACTCCTTTATTTGATTTGGCAAATAAATCACAATTTACGGAAATAACTGATAAATGATTTAATCGATAGTTTGTCACTGTTTTCTGTATGACGACTTTTTGGAGATAAAGCGCTCACAGGTAGTGGCAACGTTAAAAAAATCTTTAACCCATTTAAAAAAAAAAAGCTATTATAACGATTCGATCGAAAAAAATATCAACAAATTTATTTTCATCTTATATCTTTCAAAATATCATAAAAACATTACAGTGCATTTTGTTTTCAATTGGGGGGCTGGGGGCCCTCTATATCCTCGGGGCTCTCAGCTGTAGCCCAAAAAGTCCTTATATAGATCCGCCCCTATTTGTGGTAAAAACTTACTTTAAGTCAGAATTAATTTGTATCTAGGGCAGTGTTCTTCTTTCAATCTTTCTGCTAAATAAATAAATATACAATATATTAATATATATAGGACATTACACACAGCGCCTACTGTGCTGTAAGACCTCAAGGCCATTTTAGTAGGCCATCAAGCGCTTAATTATTATTATAAAGTCATTCCAATGAGGTTTTATTGTTACCGACTTTCGAACGATAAATCATCCGAAAACTCACTCGAATAATTCAAAAATCAAGTCTCAGGTGCAACAATCTCTTTGTGGCAACCATACAAGCAATAACTCGTTCGCTGATATCATAAGTATAGGTACCTATATTAATTCCTTCTAGGTAACCTATTGATATTTTGAAAGTTGTGCCGGATGTTTATACATTTTTAGTTTCTGAATCATGCTCCGCCATGACGGTGACTTTCATCAACACTCATGAATAAAACATACTTGAATGAAAATTTACTTGAGAGTGTGCATTGCCTCGTTCAGATTTTTGATCAAACACTCGCTTGGTTATAAGCTTTATAGGAGTAGTGATAGAAGCTGTAAAAAATAAACACTTTGTAAGGGACAGAGAACGCCTGGCAGACGCCACAGACATGTTGGCTGGATGTCAATAAAAGAGACAAATAAAACACTTGACCGGTAGATTTGAAAGCAGGAAAATTTTTGTTTTTTCCCATAATTTAACTATAGATTTGTCAGTTGTAATTGATAAATAATAATAGAGATATATATTATTATACATGCGAAATAGATAAACGTGTGTAAATGAATATGTTTTCAATAGTAACTTTCTTTTGTCCAGGCTCTGGGCCTCCGATCTCTGATGGCAGTTCAGAAGGGCGGTGTCCGCATCGAGAAAAACGATAGACTGTGCTACGTCAATACAATCGACTGGACCCGCATCAACACCGATGGATCAGAGAACATCATCAGGGTAAGTACGCCGATATTAATAGCTTCTTATGTAGGATTTAGTTATCTTTAGCATCTTCGGGAAAATATCTGAAGCATTTTTTTTTCATACTATAGTATGACAACTGATGTAGTTTTTAACACATTTTTGTTTTGCCTATGCTGGATTCATCATCATCATCATAAACATTTTATAAATAACTAAAATTATGAATATTGTCATACGCATTAGCATGATCGAAGTCTTATAACCGACGGAGTGTTCTAATTTGGAGAACACAATCCAGGAATTCTAGAGTGGATGTTTTGCAACGCAATGGCCAAAAGACACCGCAAGCAGTTTGTGAAAATCAGCATTCAGTAATCTGATGTGAACTGAAAAAATATGACAATCTAGCTAGAGTGGATACAAGAATTGTGTTAATACTTAATACCACAGAGCGCATATTATCGATTTGACTGAATTTTGGATTTGGGTCAAGTAATTTTTTTTTTCATACATCTTGAACACTTTCTCTTTGCGTATGAATGAGATTTTAAGGAAAAGGAATTTGTGGTTATTTGCAATATTTGCTTTAATTATTCACATCTATCGCACGGCAGGATATTTGCTAGTTTAATTCCGTAAATAAAGCAATTCGTCACGTGTCCATTGCCTGTTGTAAATGACCTATGATTACGTGAAACGGACTAAACAATTTCATTCATATCCTCAAACCATATACGACTCCATTGACAAAGTTCATACAACTGACTCACCACACCCACGCACTGTTCTGTTATTTTGATTTGTTTGTCGGTTTCAATATAGGTATGTGTATATCTACGCTCGTTGACATTTTTGGCCTTATAAGCCGTGCAAATCTCTAGGTAAAGAACGATAATCCTGCTCATGAAATGTGTATAATATTTGATGATATCTATAAATAGGTATCCGGTATGGACGCGATTATTTAAAAACAACTATGTATGTATAGGTATCTACCTATCTTACCTATAATATGTATGTAAAGTTTAAATTTCAGTAGGTAATAATTAAAATGCTTCAGGTAATATAGGTTCTAATTTCACACTTTTAAGGAAGGAAGGTTCACTATTGGTAAAGTATAAGAATGGTGAACCAATTTGCATTTTTTTTAAAGTGTTTTGGTCCTTTTAAGTTTTTTTAGTAGTTTCTAGCTCTAATAGCAGTGGTAAACATTTAAAAGTAAACACGGCTTTCAGCAACAATTACGCCGACTAAGAAGAAGAGCTCTAATAATGATAAATTGTGTCGGTCGCCTATTGATAATGAAATGTGTTACAATTATCTTTATGTCATGTTTATTTATCTATGTTATGCAGTGTTGCAGTACAGTCATTTATATGAACTTCAATAAACAGAATGAATGACAGCATAACTCGAGGTTCGCGCCCAGTATTGTTGTCCGTTGCCAAACTTGTTTTGCCACTGGACCGTGGGATTTATTCGTTATTAGTTCCGTCTCTATTTTACTGGTTGTTTTACTGTGTACGCATATTATTGTTTACGTCATAAAATGCCCATATGAGTGATGATTTTTATCATATTTATATCACGCCTCCGAAAATAAAGGGTTATCTAATCGTAGTTGCATTGTTGCAGGCGAATTACGACACGCGGTTTTGTGGACTATGTCCGAACGCGCAGAGTCGTATAGAGGACAATCGGGGGTCTATATGCCCCACTGCGGAACCAGACAAGCGTCTGCTATGTTGGGATGAAAACCATTGTCAGACAGGTACTATATTCACATGAGGCACTCAATTTTAGCAGTGGACTTCCCTACACTGATTAATTATTTGGGGTGGCATTTAGCTTCTGCCAAATTATTAACTTTACGCTAAGAATGTTATTAGTTATGAAAGTAATTTAACAAACACTTCTTTCAATAATTCAACACACTTACTATCTTCGGGGTGTAATGCACTATTTATGAAACGCAAAGAAAAATTACCGCGTTTTGGCGAGTATAAGGTAGGATGTCGTCGAGCGGAAAAGTTGAAATCGTCTGTATTTAATCAAGATGTCCATAAATTGAATACTGTGGTATGTTTGTGCAGTATGTCCAGCTGATTGTGGTGCTCAAGGGTGCCTAAAGAACAAGACGTGTTGTCATTCTTCTTGCCTTGGCGGCTGTGACGGCATCACTGCTCAAGACTGCAAAGTGTGTCGGAATTTTTCCTTCGGGTATGGCAAGGATCGCGTCTGTGTCGCTTCGTGCCCCAAAGGCACCTTTGAGGTTTGTACTAATACAATGTATCTTCAATTTGGTCCCTGATACATTTGAGCTTGCAAGTTTTTGCAGTGTTCAATTTTCAAAAATGTGTCGCATTTGCCTATCATTAGAAATTCAAGGTTTTATGAATGTATGAAATTAAAGTGAAAATCGAAAAAGATGAAGATAACTTAGACCTGGTGTTATCAAGTGACCAAACGTATTTCTTCAACGTGTGACGTATGATCACGTTTACAGCTCTTCAGCCGATGCGTGACTGAGCAGGACTGCCGTGCGATGCCGGCGCCCCAGCCATCAAGCACAGGGAGGTTCGCGGTGCGCCTCAACTACTACAAGATCACAGATAACAAAAAGTGCGAGTTCATGTGCCCCCCTGGATACATGGAGGTATGTGCATTCATTACTAAACTTTCTCGATTTGAACGCGTACATAATCATCACTTGGGACTTATTGTGAACAATATAGGTATGTATGTATTATAAATTAGGTTTGTTTTTTTACTTCTGCGTTTCGGCCATGTTCTTTCGGGTTTTGAATGCTAGTGTGTATTACTTTTCCAGGCATTGCTGGAAATAAGCCTACCCTCGAAGGATGATTGGGCAATATTCCATCATGCCGGCCACGGGGTGTGTGTTTGCGGATTCACATACGTCATTAAATTTAATTCGGGAAATATACAGGTTTCCTCACAGTCACCGAAACGTCATTGTATGTGTATCGAAAGACGCACACAAATTCGAATCGACACGCTTGCAATTGCAAGGCGAGCATTCTCCTAATAAGCTAAGAAGCAGTAGTTGGTAAAAAAGTATAAAACTCCATTTTAACAGAAACCCAGAATTAATTTTAAATAGAAACAACCGAAACAGGAAGGTACATTAATTTAAGAATGTAATATTACAAGCAGTCGCGTGGACGAAACGGCGCGTTTAATGGGCGGTGAACGCCATCTAGGTTGATTTCAAGGAATTTAATGGCGTTAAACCATGTTCTCAGACGAATAATCAGGGTCCAATACTATGTTACTTAGATTAGGTAGTTTGTATGTAGTTAATCAAGGTACTTACCCTGGAAAAAAGTGAATAAGGTTGATGTTTGTTCAACAGCAAGGGAATAGCAGCAGCAACGCACTGTGCGTGCCTTGCAAGGACGTCGGCGGATGCGTCCGCGAGTGCGACGCGGGCAAAATCGATTCCGTGGCCGCGGCGCGACAGTACACCGGCTGCACGCATATCAAGGGCAAGCTGGAGATCTCTATAAGGGCGGGCGGTGGTGAGTGGATCATCGTACTTATTCGTTATTTAACTGACTTTATTTGGCTGTCAGTTCGCTTGACTAGCAAACATGTGCACACTTGTATAAGAAAAAGAAACCTAATTTCTATCGGCATTGGTTCTTATTTAACGCTTCAACACAACGCAATGACAAAACTCGAGTGTCGCCATCTAGATCCTTGCATGACACCGTTTTGTACACTTTTTTTTAGTATGGGATGATGCATATGGGCTAGTTTTACATTATCTGTGCTATCTAGAAACACCAACGCGAGCAACGCAGTTTATCGCTTTTGGACCAACCATTTAACGATAATAATAATGTTTGATTCGACGATCATTGTTCCAATAGTTGTTACGGTAAACGGTACAGCGAAGAGTCTGGACCAACATCTTAAGAGACTCTAACTAGATGATTGGGTCAAGGGTCAGATCCAAAAGACAGTGATCCTTGATACGGTGCGCATTTTGAGGAGTCTGCAGCCTTAACCACCGGCATCTTGAGCCCTGCCCCGCTCTCGGCGGCACTCTAGATTTAGATTTTTTATAATATTTATTGCTTTATATTTGTATTGTAAAAAACTTAAAAATAAGAAAGTAAATAGATTGCTGAATAATAACATAACTCTTTATTACTCACACTAATTACAAACAACGATGTCGCTTTTTTAACTTTTGGCCGTCAAATAGAATGCGGAATGGAATTAGATTATGCAGGTCTAAAGAACACTCTGCGAAATTAAAGTAATGTATTTATTTCCTTGTAGGCAATTCCCTCGTGGAATTAGAAAAGTCCCTCGGCGAGATTCGACAGATAACCGGCAGCCTGCAAGTGACGCGCTCCTACCCCCTAGTCTCGCTCATGTTCTTCAAGAATCTCAGAACAATCGTCGCTGACAAAAACAACAAATCGGAATATAAGTGAGTCCGTATTTTTTTTAAATCTTCACATTTTCTTTTTAATTTAAAAGTTGGCCAATGGCGGAACATCGTAAGAACCAAGACGTTGCCCCACAGAGAAGATCCCAGGAGTTGAGGCGCTGAGACTGCAGCTGTGGACCTACGAGAAGATGAAGATTCTGTAGTATATAAATCGGTAGTTACCTTTTAGATTAGATTGGTATGTTGTTTGTTCATTACATTTACAACTATGCAACCATGTTCACATATTTTAATCGTTTTTTTTATGTTGCGAGGCTTTGTTCACAATGTTTCTAAAGCGTTAATAGCAAGAATCGATTATCTTAATTATTCACCGCAACTTTGTCTTTTAACTGTGTGGAGAAGGCCTTTATATCACCTTCAATTTAACGACTGTACTTTTATTTAAGAGTTGTTCACGTTTCAGAGGGCAAGTTTTACATATACTCAACAATCCTAACCTTGAGTTGCTATGGGACTGGAAGACACACGGCCCGCTAAACATCTCAGGTGGTTCAATATACATACATCTGAACCCGAAGCTGTGCTACAATCAACTGTTGCCGTTAAAAAACATGACGAGTAACCCGAGATCAAATTTTACCGATATTGAAGTATCAGCAGACAGTAACGGAAACCAGGCGTCTTGTAAGTTGAGACAAATTATTTTAAAGGTTAGTTTCGACGGCCGTAGGTTCCGTTTTTTTTTTGTAATTGTAACGTTTGCCTTCGACCCACGCTTAAAAAACCTACGGCTCTTGTTTAGAGAAAAGAAACAAGACGTGAAGGGTCACATTATTTTAACATTTCTATCATGTTCCTGTTAAAGTAACTGTTAAAGTATAAATGTTGGAACTATCTGAGTTTCTAAAGGCATTAAGGAAAAGGTAAGCAAGGCAGGTATGCCCCGGCGCCAAATTTATGCTCGTAAATTAATATTATTGACTTGAGTAGCACTGACAGAATAACATTGACGAAGCATTTCTGCGCAAAACTTGAAAACGTTTACAAAAAAAGTCAAATTCTTTAAGCAAAAAGTGCCAATGTCAAATTCTTATCCTTTTTCGTAAAACTAAACATTGAATTTTGATTTTTAAACATTGATGGCTAAAACATTGCTGTGTATCAAACATTACATCAGATATTACTCTCGACTCTGATTTTGTATGATCTTTATTACGTAGGTACTAATAACTAACCGTCAATTTTTTTTTCAGTGTAATGCTCGTATAGCAATTTTAATATTTACTTAGTGACACGATAGATGTTCAAGGGTTCTATTTCAATATCATAAGCATGACTTTTCATATACTTGAATAATTACGATAAGCGTCAAATATAATTGTACACATTCGAAGCGAAAAACATATAAATGGTACAAATTTTAAGTCCCTGATCATTGATACGTGTAAGAGTTTTTAGGTTTACTATTGAATAAAAAAATTGTCTTTGACTTTTATAGTGCTGATTCTTATTGCTGTTGCTCATGTTACCAGGTTTGCCGGGAGTGCTCGAAGTGGCAGTAACGGAGCTCCGCGAAACTGTCGCCGTGTTGAAATGGAGCACTTACTGCCCGGACGATATAAGAAGACTGCTCGGCTACTCTGTGTATTACATGGCCACCAAGACTAATGTCACTTTGTATGAACAGCGAGACGCTTGTTCTGATAGGTATGTTAATCAAATTCCTAACTTTACCGGGAACGTGTCCGGGACCTTAACTATATCTCGTATGAGACTCTTTGTCGGAAACGCGTGCAGTGTTTATGACATTCCCGTCATTAAGTTGATTTTAAAACCTACCTTGTCGCAGATATTCTACTAAATGTCAAAAAGAATAAGAGAAATAGATAGAGATAAAGAGAATACAATCAAATCTATAACTTAAAGCAGTCAGCTATCATCACTATAATTGTAGGTATGGTCAAAATATTAAGATAGTAACGAGTCACTATTTTCCAGTTGGAACGTCCTCGACATTTCCATCACTGAGTCAGCCAAGACGACAGTTACGAAGACAAACAACGTGCTCAAAGTGTGCAACGAGGAACCGATGTTCAGTCCGCTGCCAACGCTGGTACCATACACTAGATATGCCGCGTACGTGAAGACCTATACCACTTTGCAAGATAAGAAGGGAGCACAAAGCCCTATTATCTACTTCACAACGCTACCTGGACGTGAGTACACTTTTAGGTTAATAGCGACACCAGTGGCAAATGATAAATATTTGTCTAAAGGAAGCAGGACCAAAAAAACCGGCCAAGTGCGAGCCTTATTTACAGTTGCTTGTCAAAAAAATTGCATTTTTTTTTTTTTTTTTGGATTTGATGGTTTGGCTACAATGACCTTTGAACCATGTCATTATTTGCGAAAAAAAATAAATGCAATTGCTCATCTAGCCACAGATTAAAAAATACATTTTTTTATTAGATTGAGGCCATTCATTTATTACGTAAGACAATTTAGGGGTCGACCATATCTTATTTTTTCTTACAAAGGGGTGAGTGGGGGGTCTCGATTGTTCTTACCTAAGATCACCAAAATGCGCATAAGTTAAGGTTATATACCTACACAATATGTAAAGATGATTTTAATCATAAAGGAAAACTTTAAAACACAACCAAAGTTGTTTTTATTTACTCAGCGCCCCTTGTTGGGCTTAAATGGAAGCTGTAACCGAACGTGAAGAAATTATTACTATCGTAAATTTTCCTGCTTATTAGTTTTAAGTCGTCAAAAGTCATAAAAGCTTTATTTACATGACAGCAGGTATACAAGGTCTTTGTAATTACTTGCATCCATTGTCGACCATCAAGGTGTGCAAATTTATTTAAGGATTAAAATATGAAATTGGTTAATATTATTCTACAAACAAATACATAATTATGTCAATTATTAATTAATTATTACATTTAAACAGAAGACAAAGCACTGTCTGATATGTTTCACCCTTAGGTCCAAGCCCGCCGCTGAACCTGGGCGTACAGCACTTGAGTCCCCACTCGGTGCACATCAGCTGGTCGCCCCCCGCCATGCCCAACGGCACAATCATCCTCTACCACGTGGAAGTGCAAGCCAATAGCTACAACCGCGACCAAATACTCGCCGGCCGGCACAGCACTAAGGAGACTTGCAGTAACCGTAAGTACGATTATAAACAAGACTTAGCGTTTACAAATATCAAATCTGCGTAGTTTGTTCACTAATTTAAAAAAGTCTGCTAGTTGGCGCTAGGAGTATTCAGACCACAGATAACTTTGGCGCCACATTTTTTTTGCGTATTCTTCTTCATTTTTGGCATCGCACTTTCGAGCATTTGCATTTTTTTTTTTTTCTTTTGTTTTGGCGTCGCGTTTTAGCATTTGCCAGTGTCAAGTAATTATATATTTTCAAGTTTCAAAAGTTAAATAAGTGCCATCGTAGCTAGTTTTAGTCAAAGTCGTCTTTGTCAAGTCCAGTTCGTGTCAGTTAATTCCAGTCATGCTTTAGTAAAGTAGTGGCAACTTTACTACAAAGCTTCGATGGAGTTTTGGAAGCAACACGAAAACTCATGTTTCACCACATTATATCATTTTCCCACACTCGCGCTTGTAATTCGGCACTTTATGAATAAAACACCACCATTTTTATGCATAAACACTCGACAAAACACTAGTTTTGGAAAAAAATACAACGAAGCGACACGACTCTTCCCGCGTTCCCGCCAAAACTCAGCATTTGCATTGTCAAGTATTCACAAATCAAATGCAGTATATCTAAGTCACAAAGTAATTCAAAGTCAAGTCCGGTCATGTCATTGTAAACTAGTGGTGACTAGCTACAAGCTTCTATAGACTATTAGAATACACTAACAACAATCATTTGGCAATAAACACTCGAAAAAACACAAGTATTCGAAAATAATACAATACGGCGTCATATTTTTTTTTTGCGTTCCCGCCAAAACGTTGACGTGCGTGTTTCCAATGTTAACCATTGTTGTAGTAATGAAGCTTGCAGCCGCGCCTGTGTGTTGCAAGCTTTAATCGTTTTATGTATGTCTGAAAATAAACATAAATAGATGAGGTGATTTAAGAGACGTACCTACTATAAAAAATATATTTATATTCTCGCAGCGACGGCTCTGGCGAACTTAATAGCGTCTCGCGTAGGAGAGGCCCAGGAAACAGAAGAGGAGAAAGTGACGGGCGATGTGAATAACGGATCCTGTGCTTGCAAGGAGGAGTCCAAGCCTACACTGCGGTTCAACGTCCGGGCCGAGGAAGAAAGGATGGACAGCATACACTTCGAAAACGAACTGCAGAACTTGGTAAACTTTTTTTTTCTTTTCTTCTTTGTGCACCTGTATGTGTATATACTGCCAGTGTGAAATCATAAAAGTGCGCGCGCAATCGTCTGTATAAGAAACTATATATTTATATACCTTCATTTGTTACTAGCGGACGCCTCGCGTAGTTCCCGTTCCCGTGGGAATACAAGGATAAAAAGTAGCCTATATCACCTGGGGAAAGTGTAGCTTCCCAACGGTGAAATAATTTGAAATCGGTCCAGTAGTTTTTAAGTTATATTTAACTATACTTTCCTCTTTATAATATTAGAATAGATTTCTTTACGTAAGTATAGTAAGTAGTGTAAGGGCTTAATTTAAATTTATTTCCATTTTGTATTACCCATATAGATTGAAAATGTCCATGAATTATATGTAATGAATTTGTGTCAAAAAAAATTGATATGACATGAAACGTGAATTAAGAATAATTCGAAAAAACCGCGGGCCGCAGTTTTAAAATTTTTAAATAAACAATCACAGTCACGATCAAATCCAATTAATTGATTAAGTCATTATTAAAGTAAAGGCGATTTTACTAAAAAGGTACGTGGACTGAAATATCCAATTTGCACGGGTCCGAAATGAGCTATCACGACAGCTGGCTATGACTTCTTATAAAACAAAGTCAAAGTATCAAAGGCAACTTATTCTTTCAACAGGTATACAAAAAGAACAGCGAAAGGCCCAGACCGAAAAATCTCTCCATTAGGATCAAGCGATCAGTCGACAAGAGTTTGGACAAGATGCTTGTCAAACTTAGCAAGAACATAAGTCCAAAACCTGGAGCGAATTACACCAACAGCACCGATGGTAAGGATAAATAGAAAATTCTATTTTGATTTACTTTATACTATAGATTTATTCAAGTACAACGTCCAAAAATCGTTTGATGTTAATCGCGCATACGTATCAAAGAAACCGAACTGACGAACTTATAAATCAGCAAAATCCTGGCATTCAGAAAGAAATCTGAATCTATGTGACCGGCTTACGTCAGAAACATATAAAAAGTTCGTTTAAATTCTGTACTCATGTACAATATGTCCGGCACTAACCAATGTTTCATAGTTCGTTATTCATGTATTTTATTTAGTACTAGCTGAATGCCCGGTACTTCGTACCTCATGCGGTAGCGCTCGGCCTTTGCCCTCGCATATAATATATTATACACATATATATAAATCTCATTCGTAGCACTTATCGATATCACTTTTAAAAAAACAGTTGAATCGATTTGTCCGTTCTCAAGTAATGCGAACATCAACCGACTTGAATAGAAGAAGGAAAACGCATTCTGTCTGTTAAAATGATGTCTGTCCAAACTAAGTCCATATTAAAAGCAAAATTGGGTCTGTAGCTCTGCTTTTTGGGGACAACATAGGAAAAGAAAATTTATTATACTAATATTAAATGTAGTCTATAATCATATAAAAAAGTAAAAAAAGACAAAAAAAAAGTCAGATAAAAAAGTATTTATGGAATACATAAATACTTTTTTATCTGACTTCCATCACACGAGCTCTGCTTAGTTTGGGGCCAGATGGCGCTGTGTGTATAGTCCTACGATATTTTATTTATTTCTCTTTTATTTCTATACATATGTACCTATAGTGTTTGGTGTCATTCGATGCATGCTTGAAATGTGCAGCTTACCTCATTAACATTCATATTACTACTTGGCTTATTGATGTGCTGTAAATTTCGAAATTGCTAAATTGACATTATTGTAAATACATGTACCTAATTAATACTTAATGGTAAAGGTTGGCGAGCGTCAAAGCACTATCAGGGTGTGTCGTAATGAATGGATAACTTTACCTACTGCCATGTTAGCTCGTTTGTTAGTCGACTTGCTTCCTGAACTGTAGAGCGTGGGTTAGATTCCCACCCGGGATAAACATTCATCTGACGAATATAGATGTTGATTCTGTGCCTGGATGTTCCGTATATACGAAAATAAAAATATAATCATTATATCAGTTATTTGGTTCTCATTGTACCTACATGCTTAATTCAGGGCTAGAGAGCGCTGTTTAAATCATTCATACCTACAGATAGGGGACACCATGGTTGTTCAAATGTGTTTATATAAGTCTCATAGATTTCGAGTTATATGTTTTTAGTAAAGAAAACCATTGCGTCACAAAAAGGCGGCGGTTTACAATCGAAAGCATATCTATCCAAGCTCTCAAATAAACATAGATACAATCAAAAAGATAAAAAAAAACTGTCCAAAAAGTTTTTTTTATCAGATATTTTCTTTTTCTTCATAAATATATTATACAATTTTTCTCGAAAAATAAGAGACTTTTTTATTTGAATCACCATCTTGTTCCTTATCTCTGGGTCTCTGGTTATCCATTTCTTACTCAACACCTGTAATATGATGTAGTTGCCTGCAATGCAACTGTAGGCCATTGCTGGATAGTATTTTTTTTTTTTTAATATTTGATAGGCTTCCGTTTGATAGATCTGTCCGGCGTCTGTTTTGCCCGCGAAGTACAACTTGGGTGTCTTCAAATTCAGAGTAAACAGTTTTTTTCTAGGTAAGCGTGCTTCATCTTAGACTACATCCTGCTTAACATCAGGCAGGGTGTGGTCAAACGCAAACCTATTTGTAATTAAAAAAAAAGAAGATCAACTCTAATAATTTTTGTTTATTTAGTTTCACGTATCAATATAAATCTACATCAGGCGGGATGGCGGTCAAACGCAACCCTATTTATTATTAAAAAAAAAAGTTTTTTTCGCGATGACTCCTAATCTCCTTATTCTGTTAACGCGCCGCTGTTTGTAGTATACGTGTAAAGCCAGCTTTGCCCCATTTTCGTCTAAAAACCTTCAGCCGCTTCTCTTCGCATACCTGTGTCATGCTTGCGTCACTTCACCATCTAACATTCTCGTTTCAGTCCAATGCAGCTACGTCGACCATAAAGTTTGCATCGTTAAGGAAAACGACACAGGTTACCCATCATGGATTAAGTTTTATTGTTTATATTATCAAATCACGGGGTATTTCAGTGCATGCCCTCTTTACCGACTACTTTTTAACCTGGTGACCGCCACATCTATATTTGGCCCTGTGCGCCAACAACGTTAGTTATTTGACACAATTACTTAAAAATATGTTTATTGTTTTGTACAAGGTGCCTGACAGCAATTCACTCAATATTGAGCGACAATGCTTTCGAATAGATCAGCCTGGATTGGGATCTTGATCTCAAATGTTGTTGGTGCACATACGTTACGTGTTTAGCCAAAAAAATTGTGCTGATAGTGGTAGCTACTACTTGATAGTACTCGTCTGTGCTGTAGTTTCCTCGCGATATATTCCTTCCCGGCAGCTCATTGTTGGATTTCGCACCAAGTACAGGGTACGGCGTTTGATTTATGCCGTGGTGGTCATAAGGTTATGCATCGCTATCGTTTGTTCTTTTTGTTGGGGGTGTATTTTTATATGATAAAAATACACCCCCAACAAAAAGAACAAGTAGAACTGTAGCTAATCCAATAGTAGCAATTCTGCATGAAGTTAATATTATTAACAGACGAGCGGAGATAGGATGGAAATATATATTATCTCATTGTTCCTCGTAAATTCGACTAGTCCGCCACGATCTGTGCAAACGAAATCCGTTTAGTTTGTTAATAATATTAAATGTATAAATAGACCAATTTTGAAGGCTTTAGTTAATAGATCTAAATTTACAAAACATGTTGGTGTCTTTCCATTAAACATTATGCCATTCGGGAGCCAGATAATTTTTGAGTTTCTAGTTTAATTCGGGCGAAATTTTTTGCCATAAGATCATTTATGCATTCATAATTTGGCATGGTTATTTAATTATTATTTTTTAATTTAAATTAATTTATTTAAAATGTGGGCATACTGTTTTATTAGCCAATATTTTTGAGTATACACAAAAATGAATATGTCACTCTATTATTACGCAGGTATAATATTTTTTTTAATGTGATTTCGATACGCATAATGGGGTATATTTTTATTTATGTTTAAGGTAAGGTAATTTTTTACAATGTACAATATAAATGCAACAATTCGTGCATTATAACAGTAATAAAAAATATTTTTATTGTTTTTTTTAATTTGTATAATTATTTTTTGTAATTATAGTATATTAAACTAATTTAAAATTACTGGCTATAGCCTGCAAAAAGGCTTTGTGTGAATAACTAATTTAATCGGCCTTAATTCGGGCTTTATATATGCGAATAAACGACAGCTTAGACATTATTATGTAAAAAGTGTTATGCCTACGAAGTTATGCGTATGACAAACTACAGTATGCCATTGTAAAATTGAACTTTAATTTTTTTGCGAGCCAATGTGGAACCATGTCATTTAGTCCCAAGGACTGCAACATTTTTAATGAATTGAGATGTGTCAGCTAAAACCTTCCAAATTTATCTTATCATCCGAATAATGTGCCCTTAGTGAACTCTTAATGCATGTAGTAGGTATATTTTGTAATGTAGTGCATAAAATTACTCGTAGTTTCAAAATAGCTGATTCGTACCTACCATAAATTCACCTTCTATATACAATAATATACATAGTTACTGAAATATGATATGGCATTTTAGACAATGCCCAAATAAATTTGTGTATAGTTGATGAATTAGGAAACGAGTACAATTCTGTTGTTTAATTTAATTTACCTGTCTTCTAACATAGGAAATACTTAAAATGTCTAGGTCTTTTAAAAATGCCAATCTGGTGTAACATAATAATAGACACGCTTTCTTTAAGATTTCCGATTACAAGTTGGAATTTATAATGTCGACGGAAATGTTTGATATGAAAATGCTCACGGAAATGAAATACGATTCACATCGCTATTTTGAGCATTGTTAACGATTTCTAAGAATTGTGTCATACTGAATTTCATACATCTCCAGAAATGCGAAATCATAAGGCTATAAATGTTACAAATGTGAAAGATAAGTCTGTTGACTTTTTACGACTATACTTCGACTTCGACTGAACTTCGTCGAAGAAAGTAGTGCACGGATTCGATATGTCTAATTATCGTGCTAGAAAAGGCGAAAAAAAACGACATACAATACAATACTATTCTGTGTATCACTGCAATAGTCATGGACATGCGTTATCTCTTACTATCAGGAGAGGGTTCGTCTCAATATTTTCACATTAAAATAGAATAAGACACAGTTTCGAATAAACGTATGACTGCAGACAAGTGCGGCTACACCTACCTAAATGGTGAATTTCCACTTTCATAATGCGAACCGCTAAACAGTAGAATGCGCTGCTAGATGCTACCAGGCAAGCTGCAGACGCATCTCCACATCATATCAGACGAGTTGGCGTTCAATTGAAATTTATTATCAAACACAAAGTATATTGCCTAAAAAAGGGGGATAGGATGCGGGCCGTTCGCCAGTCTCATAGGTCGATCGCAGGCCTGGGCAAAAGCGAGTAAGCGAGCATTGCAAGAGAGGACTGTACTCAGCAGTGGGATAAGAAAGACTGCGGATGTTGGCATGTGGCATGAGACATAGGCTGAGGTACGATGTTGCAGGTTTTATAAAAGATAGTGGGATTACATTGCTACCACACTCTCTGTTAATCTGACTTGGTGCATGATCTACATCGCCTTTGAAGGTATTTCAGGATAGTAACTGTATTGACTTTGAGCGTATTGTTAGGGTATACGTGAATTCTCCTAGAGAGCCTGGAACCTCACTCTCTCCGTGCAACTGACTTCATGCATGACCTGATCGAGGATATTTCAAGATCACTACTGTTTTAAGGATATCCATAGAACACTCATCCGTTAAATCGCAAGCAACCAGGAGCAAATTAGTCGATACAATAGCCTGCTCATTATCTGACAATATGTCAAATTAATGAAAAATGAATGAAATGATTTATGATTTGGGAAAGTCTTCCCATTAACTATGAGCAGAAAATATCTATAGAATTTCTTCCGCAGACTACGTGAGATCCCTTTACTACCAGCTGGACGGCAAGACTCTGTCGGTAGACGTGACGGGCATGCGTCATTTTACGTGGTACACGGTTAGCGTGTGGGCATGCCGCGCGCAAGCCGAGAACGAGACAAGAAAGAAATACGACGACCGCTGGTGCTCCGATAGACAGTTCTACACCTTCCTCACGCAAGAAATGCGTAAGTTGTCTAATTGATTCAGTGCTAATTGTGAACAGAGAACAGTTAACAATATTATAGTCACATCCCGCTCCCAGTTACATGCTTCTCTCCGATATTGTAAATTTTTCAGCGGGATTGATATCCCCAAGTCCGTCTCAGTGGCAAAGCTATGAGCACCGACGTAAAGTCGCTTGTTTGACTGTCTTCTATCGGATACAATTCGGAGAGTGTGCCTTAGAATTGCATAATTTGGTTCTACCTGCCTATCTGCCATTTTGGCCCCTTTTTATTACCGGACGGCTAGGCAGACACGGCCAAAGCGATATCCTTACATGGTAGATATTCCCCACGTAGGGACTAAACGATTCCTTAATACGTACAGCGAAGATGTGGAATTTTCTGCGGGCGTCTGTTTTTCCCCCGAAGTACAACTTGAGTGTATTCAAATTCAGAGTAAACAGGGTTTTTTCTAGGTAAGCGTACTTCATCTTAGGCAGCCTGCATAACATCATACAAGGCGTGGTAAAACGTAAACATATTCAAAAAAAATAATGAAGTATAAGAAAACCTTTCTAAATTGATTACTCTAAAATATATGCCGTGGTGATCGTTTAAAATATCAGAGAAATTATTAAAGAACCTTATCCACAGCTAACGCGGACGTTGTAAGCAACGTGCGCGCGCAACTCGGCAACTCTAACAAGACCAACGACGTTAACGTGAACTGGGAGCCACCCGTCAACCCCAACGGATTCGTTGTTGCCTACAGCGTCACATACACCAAGATACAGGACGATAACGTACGTTCCAGTTTATTGATCATTAACATAACACTGCAGTTTCACCTGCTATAAAAAAAAACCTGTTTAGGTATTGTATCAGTTATCTGACTGCCAAACTAGCACAAGCTTTGCTTAGTTTGGGGTGAGATGGCGCTGTGTGTAATGTCCTACGATATTTATTTATTTATCCAACGGGAACTGATTGTTTTGCAGTCAAAAAGGTGGCCTGAAAGATGACAGCCGAAAGCTCCTGACATAGCATGACGGGTGATATAAAAAAATAAAACAGGTAGTCGGGACCAACAATTGAGCTGTTATACGACTCACGGTAGCGTTCAGACCGTGAGGAAATCATAGCATCCTACCATCATACTACCTACCATACTACCATCCTCAAGTTGAAAATATACCGCCAAACATCTAACGGTGTGCTCTGGCAGCCTCACTAGAGAGCTACTTCCATTCCAGGCTAGGTGTGTTTACCATCTTCTACCACTTCGTCACTTAACATCACTTGAGCTGTGGTCAAACACCAAGCCTCATCCATCCAAAGACAGATAAGAGGCCCTAGACAAAGTATCATTTGTTTAACGATAACGGTAGTAGAAAAGTAAAAAAATGCAAGGGATTGACATAAGATGTCGACATGTCACATGGCACAAGTCCCAAAAAGTACGGGTACTATATAACCTTTTCTATTACCGTTATCGAATATATCGAATGTTACTTTGTCTAGACCCTCAGATAGGGTTCACTTATGTCGCTTGAATTTGATGACTCTCTGTCTCTCTTCCGCACGTACTGTTCCTAACGTAGTGCAGCCTGCTTGCACGCAAAACACTATCACCGTTTGCGTACTAGTTACCGCGAATAAACTCAATCCTATTAATAGACTGATAAACAATCACGAATTACCGACAACTTTGATAACCTAATATGATATATGCGCCCCTATTATATATCACATGTACCTATTATGAATATATTAGTTACACTTCTATTTTCTCCTTGCAGGCGGCGTCCCCTTACCAGAACTGCGTGCCAGCAGACGAGTACGAGCGTGGCCACGGACACTTGATCCGCGGCCTCAACCCAGGAAACTACAGCATCCGCGTGACGCCCATCACTGTCCGTGGTCCGGGAAACTCGTCTGCTGATGTCTTTATTGACATACCGGTGAGTCGTCGTGGAAGGAGTACGTGCTATGGGACCGACTGATTCCAAAACCCTTTTCGAATTATAACATCAACTATAACTCTTTAAACTATGAGATGGGGTTTACTAGTATTTTAGTAAAATAAACTTGACTTTCAATTGACCTCTTATGACGTAACATAGTCGGCTGTATAATATCACTACTTTTAGTGCTTAAAAAAAGCAATGGCAACCCAAAATAAAATCTGTCAATGTTTAGTCAACGGTAGCCATAATAAGGTTATTATGGTTGTCGTTGACTTGACATTAAAGAGGACTTCCATACGCATATACGCACGTCGAGTTGTTTTTCGCTTTATTGATTGATACAAATATCTGGATTATTCTACTTTAAACTTTACTCGAATTCTGATATCGATTTTATGAGGCTATAATATAAGATTGTTTACTTCAAGTCAATCAAATGTATCAAAATAGCTATGTATACATTTTTGTTTTCCATGGCAAGGGCATAAATATTCAGCCTCATTTATGACGTCATCGCTGTAAAAAGCTAGAAAACGTATTAAAAATCAACTACCGTAGAAAGCCAATATATTGAAATTAATTTCATAAAATAAAATTTACTATCAGTAAAATATATGAAATAAATATAAAAAAGCTTTGCAGAGGTACTGATTTGAAAAACTCATTGATTACAATTATTATTTGAATCTTTTTTTTTAATTATGGTATAGGCTTACGTTTTAACTATTCTCGCATGAAATTAAGCCAATATGCTGTCGGTTCTGGTTCATTCATGTTGCACAATTTTCTCAAAATATTCATTTGTATTTTTTAGGCAATAAAAGAACCTGCCAGCTACGACTGGGTCTGGGGAGTAGTCTGTGGATGCCTCGTCATGATTTTAGTTCTAACTGGAGTCATTTGGTAAGTTTTACTTTCTCATTATAAACAAATTTTTATTTTATTCGTTAGGGAATAGTTTCATCCTGCTTTTTCCGAAAAAGTAGCCTAGGCTATAAAAACTGCATTTCAACATCGAAATTCTTTATACCGTTATAGCGTAATGAATTAACGCTGATTAGTGTGATATTGATTACTCACATTTAACTAAACTACATACACCGCTATAGTTTTTTGAAAAAAGTCACTGGGTGTGAATAACTTTTTATACTATTTAGTGTACTTTTTGCCTACCGATGATAGCACAGGGTTTTATTATGAAGAAACGAAAATTTACTTGACAAAAAAGGACTATTCATTTTATGTTTCACTTCCACGAAGTGGTCAATATTAAGCTAAATAGTCCGAAACAAAGTTAAAAAAAAAATTAATCAAACATTCTAACGATAAAAAAACGCACAGAAAGTAGCGCTATTTAGACCTCATCGTGACACTAGAAAGTAGTCTAGATTACGTCAGGACCGTTTTTTTGTGTCAGGATACTGATGTTGTATTATCTGTGACTGGCAGGTATGTAAAACGCGGCCTCCTGTCACCGACGGAAGCCCACAAGCTGTTCGCGAGCGTGAATCCGGAGTATGTGTCGACGGTGTACGTGCCGGATGAGTGGGAGGTGCCGCGCGGCAACATAGAGTTCATACGCGAGCTGGGACAGGGATCCTTCGGCATGGTACGTAATGTGTACCATAGGAGTCGGAGTTTTGGGTGATTTTATAGTATATCTTCTTTGATTTTGGCGTCGCATTTTGTGCATTTGCCAGTGTCAAGTGTTTCGATTATTTCAAGTTTAATTATTTTAAAAGTAGTCAAAGTCCAGTCTTCTTCACCTCGTGATGGGAAAAGAAAAAAAGGACGGCTAAAGAAAAGATGGGAAGAAGATGTGAAGAAAATAGCCTGACTATTATGGAGAAGACCAGCCACAAGCAGGAAAGAATGGCAAACCCTGGGGGAGGCCTTTGCCAAAGGGCAATCTGATAAAATCAATGCTACAAATGTCGCAATGTGATATAATAAAAAAAAAAGACAAAAGAATTAACTAATGAACGTAATTAATATAATCTATACTATTATAGTATATTATAGTGGAAATATTTGATTGTTTGTAATGAATACGCTCCGAAACTACTGAACCGATTTCATAAAAATTTTCACCGTTGGGAAGCTACACTATCTCCGGATGACATAGGCTACTTACTATCCCTGTATTCCCACGGGAACGGGAACTAGTACCGCAATAATAAATAAAGGCATGCTATATTCAGTTTTGTAATGACAGAAATAAAAGCTTTTTTTAAATTTGAATTTGAAAATGAACCTGTTGGCTCCTAACTAGTGATAACAGCTGTATTTCGGAAACAAATGGCTTCGAAAATAAGTTTGCCAGCTTTCATGTTTCTTTTTCGTTTTACAGGTGTACGAAGGAATTGCTAAAGACCTTGAAAAAGGAAAACCGGTAACTCGGTGTGCTGTGAAAACTGTCAATGAACATGCCACTGACAGGTAAAGCAAACATTTGTTTTTCGAAACTAAATGCACTAATTACAGTGCCTATTTTAATAGTTCAGTTAGTACTTTCCTCCATTTATTTTATTTTTATAATTGCTCAGTTTCGTTTAGTTATGACTATAAGTAACACGTCACATTTCGTTTTATGTACATACATTATAATAGGCTTTTTGAAATTATATTTTACAAAAAGTGGTTAGTACCGTACTTGGTTCACCTTAAAAATGTGTTATTAAAAAAAAGTAAATGTACATTATGTATTTTGCTATTTCAAAAATTATCATGAAATCGTCCGAGAGTCATGGAGTCTGAATGTCGTCATACCGTGTGCAAGTGTGTAGTTGTGTGTGTCTTCGACCACGCCTTCACTTAACATCAGGTGAGCTGTGGTCAAACACCTGGCCTGTCAACCATAAAAAAAAAGAAAAAAAAGTTGTTCTACGAAAATATCAACATTTGTAATGGTGTGATGTCACACTCTGTTTGAATGCCAAATTTCGCCGAATTTTATTTTTCTAAAATAATTTTATAGAGAAAACAACCGTTTTGAAAAATTCTCAAAAAAATCACTAGTTTTGGGAAAAAACTCTCAAAAAGCACGCCAAAGCTCATGTGTTGTGTTATTTGCAGGGAGCGCATCGAGTTCCTGAACGAGGCGTCGGTGATGAAGGCGTTCGACACGTTTCACGTGGTGCGCTTGCTGGGCGTGGTGTCCCGCGGCCAGCCCACCCTCGTCGTCATGGAGCTCATGGAGAGCGGTGACTTGAAGACGTACCTGCGGTCGCATCGGCCCGACGCGGACAACTCGTTGCCCAAGAAGGAGCCGCGCAACAACCCGCCTACGTTGCAGAATATACTGCAGGTTAGTGAGGAGAGCAATCTCAAGACGTACTAATGGTCGCATCGGCCCGACGCCGACGGAACCGCGCAACAACGTAAGCAACGTTGCAGAACATACTGCGGGTCAGCGGCTTCTGGCCCTCAGTATACCATAAAACTCAGGGAGAGCGGCCTCAATACGTACTTGTGCTAGTCGCAGTAGTAATACTTAGATGAACAAGCGGAAGAGTTTAAACAATCTATAAATCGACTGCGAATAAAATAGCTATCCATTCCAGGCTAGGTGTGCTTTACCATCTTCGACCACACCGTCACTTATCATCAAGTGAGCTGTGGTCAAAACACCTAACCTGTCAACCATTAAAAAAAACCAATAATTAAAGGAAAAAAACTTTTAAACCAATTTATTATTCCTAATTAAATTTCAGTATAATTTTGTAATCTCCTTTTTGATTTCCTTTATTTACTTGATAGGTATGTTGTTTTTATTAACGTATTAGGTACTGTTACGCGTCAAAGATCCGCCATTTTGATTTATTTTCAAAAATCTGTCTAAGAACACTTGCGTTATTGAGATGGATCTAACGATACCATTCGTTTACAAGAAACGAGGACTTAAAAATAGACACTATAATACTTATTCAATCATTCGTTGTCATAAAGACCGTACCTTTATAGTTTGAAGGTATGGCTTTTATGACAACAAATAATTTTGCATTGCATTCTGAATACTCAATCATGTTTTGGCCACTCGTAGTACATTTAAATGTAAGCTTTTGAAATTAAAAAAATTGCTCAGTACTTTAATTTTATTTTATGATGGTAAATAATATGTTTGTTTCAGATGGCTATAGAGATAGCCGACGGTATGGCTTACCTATCGGCCAAAAAATTCGTGCACCGCGACTTGGCGGCGCGGAATTGTATGGTCGCCGGGGACCTCACGGTTAAAGTGGGGGACTTTGGCATGACCAGAGATATTTATGAGACTGATTACTATAGAAAAGGCGGCCGGGGCTTACTGCCCGTCCGATGGATGAGTCCCGAGAGTTTGAAAGATGGGGTGAGTTTTTGAATATTATTATGTAGTGTATTTCTATCACGGTGTGTAACGAAAAATCACTTAAGGTGACACTAGAAAATAACCCGTCTTACTATAGGTTGTTTTATTATATATTGTTCGCGTATCCAGTTACAGACGAACCTGGCACAATACATACTTAGAAATACACATTATTATTTATTTATAGAATAAATAAATAAATATCGTAGGACATTACACACAGCGCCATCTGACCCCAAACTAAGCAGAGCTTGTACTATAGGAGTCAGATAACTGATAAAATACTTATGTACCTACATTGTATATACACCGCTACTTTTTAATTACTAGAAAATTTTTAATGGGTAATACAGACCGAGTAAGAAAGACTTCGTAAATGTGCAATCAGAATTTTTGTTTACATCATAATGCCAAAGTTATTACTAGATAAAATTATCGAAAATTCTGCCTAAAATTATGGACATAGCACTCATTTACTACAAAAGAATACTATCACCTGACCAGCAAGCGGTAACCCATGGCGGAACCTAAGAATTCAGTGTCTACGTGTACATTGTGTATTGTTTAAAAAAAAAGTATTCTAGGAGTTATCTGATGCCTTTAGTATATATATAAGCTTTGCTTAGTTTGGGGCTAGATATCGCTGCGTGAAAATTAAATATTCTACAATATTTTTTAAATTAAAACATTGTTTTTTGTATTACAGTAAGTCAACATTTCTATGTATAATTTCAGGTATTCTCCAGTAATAGTGACGCGTGGAGTTTCGGCGTTGTCTTATGGGAGATGGCGACACTTGCAATGCAGCCGTACCAGGTAATTTGGCTAGTTTTTTTATTTGTCTTAGTTTGAAACCAATCCCAATTCCTTGATAGGCAAACCGAGATGCGATGATAGCTCAGTGGATTTTACCGGATACTTTTCGGAGAATGTGACTAGAAGTTACACAACTTGATTCCACCTGTCTCTTTCTACTACCAGACAATTAGAACAAAGCGCCGTTCGTACATGGTGAACATTCTTCACGTACATACAAAGCGTTTTGATTCCATTTTTTTCATACGGACAGTAAAGATGTGGATCTCTGCCGGGATTTTATATTTCGCACTAAATACACTTTGGGTGTGTTTAAATCTCAGACCGTTTCACTGTTTAAGGGCCAAGTCCTCGACCGTGGGAACTTCTGCTTGAACACCTACATTGATATTTTCCACTCACATAGACGTACATACGTCTGACGTTAGATTTGAATACATTGACGTCACGCTAAAATAGATAAGGAGAGTTAAATTACTATAGCCACGAGCAAGAAGGAGACAGAATGTTTATTCCTATTGCCGGAAGCGGATTTTACATTGATTATCTGTTACATTATGACAGAAGTTTTTTTTTTTGTTTTGGCATCGCGTTTTGAATATTTGCCAGTGTCAAGTGTCAAATACAAAACGGGCGGGAAGCATGCGCGCGGTGCTCGGTACCGCCGCCACCGCGCGCCCACCTCTTGCGGCCTCTCGTGACGACCACGAGGCTCGTGACGTTAGATTGTCAGATTCAGAGATTCTCGATGGTTTGTAGCGCCTACCAAAATAAAACAGCAACAGACGTAACGCAGAAAAGAGATTTTCAGCAGGCACTATCAGAAATTTTCATCAAACTATCCGTACTTATCTGCTAATAGAATAAACAAAACGTACAATAAAAGGTCTAAGCCTTAAATGTATCTGCATCAAAGTTAGCATCTATAAAATTGCGCCTTTCCTATAATTATTTTGATGTCAAGATTACGGATTAAAAATAATTTGGCCATATTCTATTTCATAATTTCAAGAAACGAAAAGCGTTTGAAACTATTTTTTCTCCAAGCATAATAATTCAGGATATGTACTATAGTATTCATTAATTTCAAACTTCCACATGATGTATAACGGCACAAAAATGTTGACAAAAACACATCGATTGCCTTATTTCACAAGACTTGCCCGTTAACGTCAGGCAGAACATGGTCAAACGCAAACCTTTTTTTAATTAAATAAAAGAACTTTTTAAGTATCCTATCAGTTATCTGTCTCCAATAGCACAATCTTTGCTTAGTTTGGGGTCAGATGGCGCTGTGTGTAATGTCCTATGGCATTTGTTTATAAATAAAATTAAAGTATTTTTGAGACAGAATATAATTTATGAGTGTATTATAAAGTGTTGAAGACGAAGGGATGTTGTTCAAGCTATTAATAACTCGCGCGTGTCCGCAGGGACTGTCCAATGAGCAAGTAGTCCGGTACGTGGTGGAAGGCGGCGTGATGGAGCGGCCAGAGCACTGTCCCGACCGGCTGTATGAGCTGATGCGCGCGTGCTGGGCGCACCGGCCCGCCGCGCGCCCCTCCTTCCTGCAGCTCGTCGCTGACCTGGCGCCCAGTGCGCAGCCCTACTTCCGTCACCGGAGCTTCTTCCACTCGCCACTCGGTCAGGAAATGTACGCGTTGCAGCGGACTGCCATGGGTAAGATAGTTTTATTTGATTGTTACAGGCCATTTATAATCGAGTACGATATTTAAAGTATGTTTTGTAAGAGAATGGACTTTTCTTTTTTGTTTTTGGCATGGCACAGTGCATAATATTTCGACATTTACTTGGGAAGTAAGGACGCTCTCGCAGTCTAATATTTCTAAATGGATAAGAGAAAAAAGGCGCTACTGCGATAAATTGTTTTTAGTAGCGAGACTATACCAAGTTGATACATCGTTATATGACATGTTGACATGAAAGCTGAGTTTGACAGGGGACATAGGGAAGAGCCTGGTTGCTATTTATAAATCGTGCTGTTAGTAGAAGAAGAAATAAATCAACTTTCAATCAGCAAATGATAACAGTGTCAATGTAAGGCCTTATTTAGTCTTTTCTTGACGGTTGGTACTGCCGACCATCTGAATAGGCTAAACAGGGCTAGGGTTGCCATCAGTCCGGCTTTCCCCGGCATTGTCCTAGTTTAGAGGGTATCCGGGAAGCGAGCGTCCGGGCAGGGCTTCATTTGTTTAAAAATTCAAAGTCTTGGGCCGCCTGCGACCTGTGCCCGCACGCCGCGATCAACCGACTCGCTAAAACCTGTTGACATGTCCGGGTTCTGTAAAATACGGGGTTTTCACGCGTCTTGTCTTGGTTGCCAACTTTTAGAGATGGTAACCCTAAACAGGGCCTAATTAATTGAAATGTTTCTTTTTCACTCGGGCGCGGCCGCTAGATGATTGCGCCGAGCTGGCCGCGCTACGCTGACCGTGAGTATGCGGTAGTGTTGCATGGCCAAGCACATACACTGTTATCATTTGCCGCGTGAACTTCTACATCACATTAATTCCTAGTAGTACACAGTAAATAGTAAAACGGCTTAGTGCGCGAAGTGTTCGCTACATACCTATCCTGTTAGCGCCTTTACTCACCAAAACCGCCGGTGTCGGCGGCACAAATTTGTACGTTGGATCCGTTACCGGGACCTTTGTTCACTGCAGTTAATCATCAGTCTAGTGTTGCGTCAGATAAGGTTTCAATAAAATTTTTGTAGTAGAGCAAAAATATGACGGTCACTTATGTTCATGCGTGCCAAACTTCGGTTTATATAACTGAAATTCTGTCTTGTGAAATCTTTAAAAAATAAAAGTGCTTATGACTAAGGCATTCAATTTAAGTTTCCAATTTTACGAAGTATTAGAATAAATTATGATCAATTTTAATAAATTATTTTTTTTTTATCAAAAGTTAGATTTTAGTAGAAAAAAACCGCAATCTAAAATTGATACAACTTGGAAAAATATCGCTTTAATATCGGGCGCAGAGTTAGTACAGACTTTGGTCATACATAGGCCTATGTTGATGAAAAGCATTGTTGTTGTTTTATTTATTTTAACAAAAGTCGTCGCCGTCCCCTCGTATGGCATGTAGCAACTAACTATGGATTTGGTGTATATTACTTGATTTTATCAAGCTTTATTTGCTGCTTTACCTCCCGTCATTCTCGAGTTAATGGCTTCTCGTGGAACCTACTTATAAAAGGTCTACCCTGAATGGACCCCGTACTTAAGACACAATTAGTTTATGTGTTGTAATTTGTTGTTGCAGAGGAAGACGTGGAGGTGCCGGAGGTGAACGTGGGCGCGGTGGCGACCGGCTCCGGCTCCAACCTATTCGGCGTGTCGGGCCGGCTCGCGTCGTGGGTGCGCGAACTGTCTTCACTGCGGTCGCGCACCTCCGACGACGCCGCCGCCGAGCCGCTGCAGCCGCTGCCTCACCCTCCCGCACCCCTCAAGGGACCCAACGGCGTCCTGCGCGACCCCGCGCCCCCCTAGCGCTGCCCCCGCGCACACCCCGCCCGCACCCCCGCGGACCCATCTACCTCAGGCCGGTCGCACCCCCCGCGGCCGGCTCTTCGAATCCTAGGTATAAGTGTAGCTAGCGAATCGTTCGACGCGTCGTTTTATTTATTTTGTATACGTACGTTTTAGTAGCGCGCGGCCGGTCGCGTTCGGGACTCGCGAGGCCCGTCTACGGCTCGATCTCCACTGATGCAGCCTACAATCCAATACTTTCAAAAACATTCTCTATTTTCTTACCACAATAGTCTACCGTTATTAAAAAAAAACCGACGCGTTTATGTCTGCAAAACAAACTCAGACGCATAAGTGTAACTCGTGAAGAATTTGTCATTTCGACCCAATATCAGTGGGGATGGAGCCAGAGTTGTATATTTTTACCGATGGTCGGATTCGGCGACTGATATTACGGCGGGCGCGCGCCGCGACTGGCCGCGGGCGGCGTCCTCGCGCAAAGCTGGGACAGACCGAACCAACGAATTATTTTTAATTTCGTTGGAACAGAACGAGATAGTACGTCCGTTGGTCCGGTGCGTACAGAAAGGCGACTTTACATGTAGGCACGCGGGACGCTGCCGGCGCCCTCGCGCCCGCGCCCGCTCTAGATTAAATTTATCCGTAAGGGTGAGCGCTTTGATCTTCTCTGCATTTATTACGTTAATTTATTGCGCAGGAAGTGTGCACTCGTGCAGAGGCGCCGATACGTTCGTCTAGAATGTTATCTAGTTGGTTGTTCGATTGAATCGAATCGATTGAGACAATCGAGTTGCAGCGGCGCGGCGATCCGCTCGCGTGACGGTCGGTTTCCATATCAGGAAATGAAATATTTGCCGAATCGACGTCGAGAGTGGGACGTCTCGAGTCGACGTGGATCCTATATAGCTTACCTCAATATTATTGTTGTATTCGTGTCATATTTGACATAGCCTATTAGCGTTAAGTTTACCGTCTAAGATAAGATGAAAAGCGTGAAATAGTTTTGTAAATGTGTGGGCGACATCGTGTACAAATTAATTTAACTGATTTCTTGACAATTCAGTGCCGTTTATATGACATCGTTTTCGAACGTATGAGGGGCAGATCGGTGTCCATGCGTTCGGTTATGACCCTGGTCATGGTCAAGTAAGAGTACCATGTCTCGAGCTCGGCGCTTGCCTTGTCCACGCATCTGTTTAAAATACTCAATTGTTCATACCAATATATTTATTACCATTGGCGTATGTATGAGTAAAAATAACTATCGTCCTATATATTATTATTATATATAACCACCAAAGATTTGGCAAACATATAATAACTTGAATTTAATGTATAATGTTTAATATTATACTCAGATAATATAAATATTTTACTATATAAATGATATAGGGATCATTCGAATTTATTGCAACCAGATGAATGGAGTTAGTGAATTTGTTTGTCTCGTGTCATAATCGATGATTCTGAAAGTTACCCGTACTTGTGTACAGTGACAGTTTTCACCATCGCCGGATATGACTACCATAACGATAAATATTAACAATTAATATTCTGTTATGGGTATTTTAATATTTATGTATTTGTCTAAATCACAAAAGAATGGAAGAATAATTGTTATAATAGTTATATCAATCACTACTTATTATGTTGTAACTAATGTGTTCTGCACCGACTAAAATGCAATAGATATACCTGCCATTATATTACTATTATCCTGATAGGAACTACATTTATATTATATATCATAAATAATAATCACAACAACGTGAAATGAATGCATGACATATGTAATGATTTGATAGTTATAAATCTCTTGTAGTCTTAAAACGCTTGATAAGTTAAATGTTCATGTATTATAAACATTTTGTCTCGTTTTCAACCGTGACGCTTCTCGACAGCGAGAAGTAGACGAATCAGAACTTATCGAGCGTTCAGAAGAGGGTTAAAGTAATATATTAGACTTTTGAATAAATGAATTGTAGTATAATATTTTAAACAGAAACAGTACCTCTAAGCAACTTATGCAGCTGGATTATATTCTGTGCAGTAACTAATATTAGATATTTTTATACAAATGTTTTATAATATTATGTACTACTTGGCAGCATATTAAATGGTAGTAAGGTTTTGTATTATGTGGGATAATGCCGTATTACTCAAAATTTTGTTAGAAAAAAAAAATACAAGCAAACTATGTGTAACTTTTCCCCTACATAATACAAAACACTCATTCCTTAGTATGAATAGTTATTCGAATAATGGTCGTGGGGTGGACTTGAAAGTATTTTTTAACCTAAATTTGCAACATAAATCATTTGATACAATTTAAAAATTATTATCATCAATTAAATAGCTTTATCAATACTTAAGTAAAATATACGCTAGCTACATCATTATTGTAATTTTTAAATACAATTGATACTTTGTAATACTTACGGTAAAATGTAATTTGTGTAAAAGCAACCAAAGTTAGACTCCAATATAGAACCGGCGCGCGCCGTTTCCATTGTATTGTAACATATTGTAAGGGTATAAACGAGTGCCTTCAGACATCCAGCCTTCAAAGGAATGCGGGATTGTTGATTGTGTAAAGTGGACATGAGGGAATCGTGAACACAGATGGTATACGGTTGGTTCGGTCCCATTTGTGAGTTTACTTGTAAATTTAACGTATTCAGTGGATATTCATTTGTTTTACCGAAAGTGTTTCGTTCCTTGTTAACACAATCAAGAACCTTTGCCGCAGGAAACGGGTTGGTTGTGGGAATGTGTGTTAATATACGGCTTGCTGATGGTATTCTACTGTCGTCTGTCCGGTCGGACTGCCGCCACCGTGCTCCGCGACCCAACATTCGCTGGCCTATTTTACTTATGTTAAAGTTTAGGAGTTGATTTGATGGATTATATTGAAATAAAATGTGTTATTTCTAGCGCTGTTTAGCATCTGTTTGAAGTCTACAGTCCTATAGTGTAACAGATGACGAATGAAGCGTTTGCGTAAGTAAACTGATATTTCGGATGGCGGAGGTAAAACCGGACCGACGGCGTCGTTCGGGGCTTAAGGCACGTTGCATCAGCGAGAGGATAATTTCATTCGTTTCCAAAGTCTAAATCTAAATTTTCGTTTACCTTTAGCAATTGCATAGTGCCTTTTGCTCGGGAAATTAATGAATGTAGATAGGTACTTCTACGATTTAGAACCATACTTTTAGTAGACCGTTTCATGTAGGCCTTTCCATACGGCAACGGCACGGTGCGAGACCCTAGGAGCTCCGATTTTTGAATCATCATATATTATGTCGACTAAACAATATTATGAACTGAGATGGAAAAGTCGCCAATTGACAAATTATATTAGTAACTCTATAATACACATTTTCATTTGAACATAAATCTTCATTTTAATATTAACAGAAAATCCAAAAAATATTTGGCGTAATTTTAAAATCAAAACTAAACTTGGTCAGATTCACTACGGGAAGTTAGTCATATATATTCGAATGCTAAGGCAATGCGAACGATTCAAAAATGGAGTTCTTGCAAGCGTGAGTGCGGTGGCTATTGGGAGGGCCTTTGAGGGATAGGCTGCCTGGCTCGCGGCCGGCGCCGCGCGGCGTCTCCGCGAGCGCTCAGTTCCTAACGCGAGCGAGCCGGGACACTCCACACCACACCCGCCGTGTCGCGATACACACTCCGTTGGCTGATATCACACGCCTCCTACATACCTACCAATTTTCCTCTTATTCCCAGCTGACTAGATAACGATTTTGCTTCATTTATAGAGTGCAATTTTTACCAATAGCGTACCAATACGATTCAAAAATGTATGAAATACAAGCAGCACATTCTAGTGTCAAAATTTTGCACTGCTTCTATTTACACATATTAGTTAGCGCGAATACTCATACGCAATTGGTAAAGTTCACTTAGTGATCATAATTAATATTGCTACTTTTGTAACCACCCCTCTTGCCAGTTTATGCACCAGCTCCTAGTTTCAATTTCTTACATTTTATATAAATGGAAATTGATATTTACCGTGTGTGATTTCGGTATCGATATGCCAGCTAAACGAGTGGTGATTTGTCTTCAGAGTGCTTGAAATGCCGTCGACTTAAATGGATTGCTTAGTCTTCCGGATTAGCATTTATATTTGATTAAGAGCCGTAATGAGTAATGCGCGTTGCGTGGAGTGACTACGGCCAAGTTTCGCACAACGTTGCCTCACACCGGCGTCTCTGCAGACTTTCAGAATAACGACCGCTTTATTTCTTATGCTCTTATTTTATCAGTATTTATATCTCATTGTGATTCAATCAACACGGCAGTTGTTACATTACCTCATTTATAGATGTCTTAATTATGCGTACGTGTTAAATTGTTGACTGATTATATAATTTCCAAACGGTATCCTGTGTGATTGTGCGTGTGTATTGTGTATTGTGTGAGGGTAGCGTTGTGCTATGTGCTCAATTTAGAATTCACCAAACGATTGAGATAGTGTACAATTTTATAATTAATTTAATGAAAACCGAGTACCTATTAATAATAATTTTAATATTTATATTAATAAAAACGTTATAAAAATAAGCCAAACATCGTTTTCATTAGACACCTTTTTAATTTATTATACAAATATACGCGCTCTCCGTATATAGTGAAACACATCAGACCGCTTAGTCTTGGCGCACTTTCTTGCATAAGGAATTCCTAGCAATTTAAAAACGACTATTTTGTTCTCAGTAGCCCCCGTACACGGGACACTCTGGACTAGCTACTCTACAACATATCGTATGTCTGTGCAATAAGATTTGCAATCGCATAGCTTTTTCGTGAGCGCCTAAAAGATATCGAAATAAGAGGCTCAGAATACAGGGGCAGGTGGTGTTTGCAATTAATAAACACTAACTCTTGGAACGGGAAACTGTTTCTGTTTACACGCATTCAGCAATGCAAAACTTATCAGAAAATCGTCTAAGTCGTGGAACAAGCTATTTTCATGATTCAATAATCCTCGGTTTCCTTGAAAGAATGCACCCATGTTTTTACGTATTCACGGGCTCGCCGCTTTCTACCTTTTTCTCGTTGTTTATGACTTCAACAATTCCACCATTTTCGGAGTGGCTGGCTGTCCGTTATGTGGAATTTTCATCAACTCTAAGATGTAGTAATACGGAAGTTTGCATTCTTTTGCTCCATGGATGATGCAGTCTAGGTAAGTTGCGCTTGGTTTTTGCTCCGTGGGTAATTCCTCGCCAGGTTGACGTACCGGGGGGGTTTCGGTCTGTTGGTATACGCGACATCGCTCTCTACGCCCGTCGGGAGTTACCACGGTAACTGTCTTTGCAAAATACCGCTTGGTATCTACGCCTTCTTGTCTAGGAACAAGTAAATATTGTTAGGGATAAACATAAGTAAGCCAAATATATACACACATCTTTGAAAATATGTGCCATGGGTGTTTCCTATATGGAAGACATCAAATTATATTATCAAAACCAAAATTAGGGATTAGTTGAATAAATTTTGGGAGACCTTTAACCAGCAGTGGGACGATAAATAAAATAATTGTTTTTTAAGATTGCCATGGCTCATAATTCAAAAACGTTTTAACATTAAACTTTCGTCTCTACTGATACCAAAGAGAAAAATGCTAAATATGAAAATACTGATAGCAGCCCCAGATATACCTACTCGTCAAACAGATATTATTTCTGAGGCTATTACTCACTTGTCTAAACCTGGTAAATCACGATTGTGCAGTCTCCAAATGGCACCCCACACGTGAGTGCTGGCCGTCGGCACGATAGTCGCCGCTGCGCCGCGCCAGTTCTTGGAATATATGAAGAAGTCGAGCTTGTGATCCTGAGATTGATATTTAGTTTACAGGATGTTAAGTAAGATGCTCATGTGTAATATAGTGTTCCTGATCTTAAATAACTATTAAAAGGGCAAATACAAGGGCCGTAACAGTCTAATAACTTTTGTTACATAGAACTTTCTCTCGCTCTCTAGGAAGCGGAGAAAACTAAATTTTTTTTTAAATGTAAAAGTAATGAAACGCTCTCTTGATGGTAACAGATGAAGTTTGTCCATGACCATTGCAGCGCTATCCATAACTGAGTAACGATAAGACCAGAACATAGCTGCGTTGGTATTCATTTGAGACACTATGATTAGTCTCAATGGCTCAGTAATTTCGCTAGCTGCTAAGCAAAGATAAAATTAGAAGCATTAACACAATCTCAAAATTATTCTTACAAGGATATTGGTAAGTTAAATTTATATTACATTACACATTAGGTGATATTGAAAGAATATTTTTAAGATAGGGCCGATACCCTCAAGTGCTACATTTTCTCGGTTGCTGATTTTAAAACAAAATATCCATAATTATAATTACTTATGATTTTTGATTCTCTGTTCTTATTGTTCTATATAAGTAGGTAGATACGTAGTATCGTGCCGTAGTCGTTAGAAGTTGACCGCATAAACGCTTACTTCGTATAAACTGTGCTGATGAGTTATTTGAATCCTTTTCATATCTTTATGTTATTGCCATATGTTTGATACATATAAATGTGTCCGCAGTAGATACGTACATTTTCTCATTGTATTAAATAATGATAATATTAATATTAATAAAAAATGTTTCCATGACGACTTTAGTAGACGTAATGATATGCATAAAAGTTTATCAGCAGCAATGTCGATGTTACATAACATGATGTCTTACAGATTTTTTTACTTTTGGTGTGGGGTTTCCTGTTTGTGCTAATAGTTGTCTTCCAGTTTTTACTAGATTCAAGTCCAGTTTGAGCGGCTTCCGTGGTATGCGGCCCGGGACTCTACACTCGCACGGCTGGTTCTTGGCATACCGTATGAGCAAGCACACTGTCCTAAGAGCGCCTTCTTCCCCATTATCTTCCATTTTCTTCAACTGCTTGATGTAATATTCAGGAAAATTATGTTCTGTGGCGCCCATAATCATAATTTCTTTATAAGTCCATGAGGGCCAGTTCTCGATCGGAATAGGATCGTTGTCCCCTCTAGGTAGCGGATTTATTCTCTGTATATATACACGCGCTGAGAAGTAACCCATGTACTGTGTCAGAACTCTCAAGTATTTTATGTAGTATTTCTTTACTGCTACTCCCTTTTGTCTGGAAATTATAATATTTTTTGCCGTAAATTTTAAATAAGTATATATCTAAATAAACCATTAGTTAAGTAGGTACCTTATTTACCTACATAACTAGCTCATTTCTAGAACGTCTTTCCTATTCGATAATATTTAAGATTTTCTGCGTTTCAAAAACGTATTTTTATTTCATTATTTATTGCACACATGCAACAAAATAACTCTATTATTAGGAGAACGTAGTGCTATTCTACTAGTTATATTTCATAAGTATAAGCACTAGTACCTATGTAGTAGTATGATGTACTAACATGTCCAGTCTCTCCATATCTTCATTAGGTATGCGCCATATTACTCCCCAGACGTGGCCGTTCGCGGTCGGCACCAACGTCGCAGTCGGCCCTCCCCAGAACGAGCAGTATTTTGCGAAATCCAATCTGTAGTTCTACAACACAGTAAATATTGCGTACATGTCTAATAAAAAACATGTATCGTAGGACATTCCACATCGCGCCGTATAGCCCCAAATTAAGCTATGGGAACCAGATATAAACTGATAGCATCCTTATATACTTTTTTCTTGTAATTATATATCTACTTACAGACAGAACACCCAGACAAAAACAAACAATTATCGTCACATAAATGTTTGTTCTAGTACGAATCCACCTTGGAGCTGATATTCTATCAAATAGGCTAACGACAGTCAAGTTACACAAGGATTTCCTGGATGGATTTTCTGTCGGGATGACATGCGACCCTAACCTGTCCTCAGATTCAAACAGATGTTCTGCCAATGAGAAAATACTTGTGGAAGGTAATACGACCATATCATATCCAAGACAAATAAGTAGGTAAGCGTTTATTTGTACTGTGATAGCGATTGATTAGGCCTCTTTGGAGAAGCAAGTCATCACACGTCACTTGAGTGATATCTGTTTATGGAAGCATGCACACAGAAGAGTGTCTTGCATAACGCTGGCAAAACTAACGTTGTTTTTTAAGAACGTCCTAACTTATACAAGTACATGGCCTCAGTAGATTAAATAACATCACACAGCCAAACGTTTGTATCATGCACAATTGCACACGACACGCCGCGCTATGTCCCATTCTATACCTACGTATAAATTCTTAGGACTTCTCCACATATTTAACATGTTCTAAATTGTGTTCTGGATGTCCAATTGTCCATATTAGGTGGGGAGACTAAGTTACATTCTAAAATAGTTCATGTTTCTTACATCCAAACGAACGATGGATACGAATTCTGCACTCGGATTATTCATGTGCATCGTGAAGGTCAGAATATTAGTACCGTAAGAAAAGTACAAAAAGGTGTTCGATTTCTCAATTTCTAATTTCATCATTATGTAACTTAAACTAGGTGCAAATAAACGTTGAGGATAATCGTGAAACATAGGAGCTTTCTTCTATAAAATAAATTAGAGAAATATGTACTTTATTTTTGTGTTATTATTTTAAGATGTGACGTCAACATGACGTGATATATTATTATGATTTAACTTCTATCTACCTACTTCGAATAATCCAAAAAAGTATTTACGATCACGTACGAGTTTTATTTAAGTTTTCTACCATAGGTTTATACATAATGCTATTTGGTAGGTAGGTATACTTGTCCTATAGATTTAGCTTATGGTGGTACACCTTCTGTGTAGACCCTATTATATAGACATAATTAAAAACATTGTCAAGACTGCAGGAAACTATTAAATGAGATTGTCCCAGGACGGGGACCACTACTATCTTTTGATCATACACTTAAATTTTGGAAGATATTCGCCAGTCACGCAACATTTTTTTTTATTTTTTTACTTTTAATAGATCTACGTTTGGCCACCAACTCGCCTAATGCAAAGCGACGGTGTGGCCGAGGATGGAGCACGCTGATCCAGAAGAAATCTATTCAACATCCTTGAAAATAAGCCGTATTCGTATGTATCATACAAACGACCTTAAAATACCTACTTGCGTGGCAAAAGACGTTGGTGTGGAAAGTGCTACTAGGCATTTGACATACAATCAACAAAAAAATAACGAAAAATAAATCTCCATTTAATTCATCACATTAATTATATTACAATAAATCATTGACTTAAAGGTCTATTTAATTTCTCTATCATTTTCGGCGAAGCTTGTTGACCGTTGTGTGGAATTTTCTTCAGCTCCTCTATGTAGTAGGGCGGTAGCTCACATTCTTCGGCACCGTTGACAATGCAGTCTAGGTATGTGATGCAAGGTCTTCTCTCGATGGGCAACTCCTCCCCGGGCTGCCGTAGAGGAGGATTCTCGGTCTGCTGGTACGTACGGCATTGTACTTTGTACCCGTCGGGAGTTATAACGTCAACGGTCTTGGCGAAGTACCAATTGGTGTCTACGCCTTCTTGCCTGAAAGTTATGTTAGAGACAGCATTATTTGTGTTATAGTTTTTAATTAAATATTGGTGTTCAAGTTAGCTAAATTGGTGTATAATAACCTATGAGGTTTATCTAGTTAAAACTGTCCAGTCGCATAATATTTCATGTGACAACACTAAGGAAAAGGTCGTGGAAGACTTTAATGCGACTGGTCACACTCGCGGCCGATGTGAAGAGTGGATGAGAAAAAACAAGGACTGGATTATCGAAATATATTATTAAATAATTAATGTGTTGTTTTAATCAAGAATCGTAACGAATCCATCAAATACAACAGTTAACAGCAACAATTTTACTTTTTACTCATAAAAGTTGTGTCTCGTTTTCATTTCAGCGAGAAGTAGACAAAACATTAATTTATAAGTAAGGCCTTTGTATCTTTGAGACTTAGCGATAGCTCATTCATTTAGAGTTCATATCCGCTAATTTTCGTATTCTAAATGTATCTATTTGATTGACTGTGCTAATTCTTCACACTACATAGGTACATGTAGGTACTTATGTAACCATGACACTTGTGAAATATTGACTGACGAGATTTATGGTGCAAAAGGTAGTTTCCATAAAGCATTTGTCAGATACCTACAGGTATTCTATAGGCTGTTATATACAGTGTACAGTAGTTTTACTGATTGCTTTAGTAGTAACGTGATGATTTTTTGCCGCGTAACAAATTTTTTGTTAGACCATAATTATCTATGGGTAGGTATAGATATATACCATATCTATACTTGAATGTGACATTTTCTGCCAACGTAAAATGTTGTCACATTCAAGTAATTAGCCAAGGTGTCCCGAGAGACGGTACGGATGCTCAACTAGCTTCAGTATTGCAGTTCGCAACTAGAGATCCTCATACACATCGGTAAGAAACAACCAAGGTTGAGTGCGGTAACAACCAGAATCAGCAAGATTCTATCGAAACGCAAAGAGACGAATAAAACTTTACTTACGGTAAAAGATAACGCCTATCCATAACTATTGCAGCGACATTAGAAAACAAAGCTTAGGGCATTGCTGCTTTGACGGTGACATTCGATGAGTGTTCTCATGCTATGTAATCGCTAGCTGTAGTATCATTTAAACTGAAATACATTAATGCGCACTACTGCTTGGCGGCAGAATGTCTGATATTGCGGTAATACCTACCCAAATATTTTGCTACCATCAAGTAACAAGTAACTTACTTGTCCAAAGCCGGCATGTCGTAGACGTGTAACCGCCATATTGCGCCCCACACGTGCGCGTTGTCCGTCGGGATGATAGTCGCCGATGTACCGCGCCAGTGATCAGAATACTTAATGAAGTCTAGCTGGTGACCCTGGTGAGAAGCAGTCTTCGTACAATCAAGGCTTTCATTCTAGCCAGCTAGCTTAGAATTCTGATAAGTGGCGTCATAATTATATACTTTTGGCCATACTATAGCTAGTTTATCGCCGATCTAAAAGCGGTGCGCAGCAGGCTTTGAAGTTTTTGTTTCTGGAGCTATGCTTAATTTCTTGATATGATTTCAGCAGTCATATTTGGTGTATGACGTCGTGTAGGTGTACATTAATGTAACATTTTGAGCATACAAATGTTTGAGATTTTTCCAAAAAAACACTTCAAGCGTGGGAATGATAGTCACAATCTCGCACATCCTGAAATCCGGTACCAACGTGGGTTTGAGGAAGCTAGCACGCGCATTAAGTTTCTTGCTCAATTCCACTCGTCAGTGTATCGGCACATTCTTGAGCATAATTATTTTTGTTTCGTGTTTCATCACTTTTCATAAACTTTTATCATTTTAATCTTTCAGGACCGAGGCAGATGGCAATATAGGCTTATATACCCAGCAGTAGGATAAGAGGCCATTCAAGTATTACGTAAGCAGATTTTAGGTACCTAATCATTAACTCCTCCTTCCCTTTGTCAGCAAAGTTCATACTCCCCACATCTATGCTTACGTAAACATTGATTTAACTAGCAGCATTATCACTTAAAGCGGTCTCTTCTGGACAACTCTAAATATTGAGATGATTCAAGAACATATAGAAAACGTGGTATGCCAATAATAAGGAAATAAACAATTAGCTTAATTTATATTATGACATTGTTGACGTTATCGCCATTCATTCGGATCCCTCTCCATCCCCCTCCCCTCTCCACCCCTGGTGCTTACGTAATACTTGAACGGCCCACAAGATGGATGATGATGATGATGAATCTAAACGACTATATAGGTAATGGGTATAGCTCTAACCAGGGATTAAAAACTACTCCAATTGCATATGTTAATTCAAAATAACTTCTTGCACATTATAAAAACGCTGTCTTTTAAATCCTAGGCGATTATACCTACCTATAGATACTAAATTCTATGGAATAGTTTTTAAAATCAATCTACCTAATTAGTACCTAATGTTCAGTGTAATCTAATACCACATAATACAGGCTACTACCATATCTCTAACCATCAGAAGAGCGCCTCGTTTGTTTAATTACTTTTACATAAAAAAATAACTGTTTATTCTGTAAAACGCGGGGAAACAGCGGCGCGCAGCTAGTTGTAGTAGGTAATTAATATTATAAAATAATTACTTGTAAGATATGGTCTACAGTATGTACTACGTACATAAGGTACTTTGCTTGTAAATTGATTTATACAATAAACTCACCTCTAGTCTGCCGATGCCTAGAAACTCAGCTGATGCATTGTTTATACGAATTCTCTTCTTAAGTAAGTTGCTGCCGTAGGCGAAATATAAGAATGTGTCTGCAGCCGCTTCGTACATCTTTTTATAACAATTAAAACTACGAATACACATATATCATAAAAACTTATAATTTAAATTTCTTGTATATAAACTTTCAATGTAATTTTCTACATATCCATGTATGATAACAAATTAACCTATTTTGCACTTGGCAGTGGCACGTCCTTGTAACTGACAGTTAGATAGCATAAGGGTGCGAGTGAAACAAAACATAAAACAAACTATTCAAGTATAAGCTTGTCTACCAACATGTTAAATAAATACAATAGGTTTGAAATGAAATCGCTGTGAGTTTCTTGTATTGTGAACACTTATTTATTTATTTATTAAATAACTATTATGTACAAATGTTTCGCAAAAAAATCACAATACCAGTACCACTATTATTCATAGTAAGCTAGAATGTCATGTTCTGCCATTCTGGTTAGTATATATTTTTAAACACTTTGGTGCTGCCATGTTTTCTTATACAATATAATACAGTCGCATAGATTTTTAACCCTTTCACGACCATGGGAAACATTTTTCCCCATTGAAAAATAGGCAATTGTGATATTTAATTTAATCTATTACATATTTTTTTATACAAAATAACAAAATATAATGTATGCTGAACGCAATTACGTAAACAGGATTGCATAGAAAAAAAAAGTTCTTTCAAATAAATTGGCACCAAAATTAGCTTATTCGCGTGCTCTACTTTGTTTAGTTATGGATTATTGTGGGGTGTAATTATGTATATTTATTGTGTTTTCTCATATGTTTTACATTATTTGGTAAGTATATTTTTGTGTTATAATGAAGTTTATTTGAATAAATGAAAACAAATGCCTTATAATGACAAATTATTGTATGGGAAAAATAATTCCCTGTGGTCCATATGTAAAATTTTTCTAAGCTATTGGTGTTTTGTTTCTTTGTGTCATAATGATTGTTGTTTATTTTAGTTTTTTACCTATTTATTGTTTTTTTTTACTTTTTGGTAGTTTATTTTGATTGTTTGTTGCTGAAATGGCCAGAAAAGGGATATAATGAGATATTGCAGTAACTTTTGGCACATAACAGTCATTATAATGAGCTTCAGTTGAATGAAGCAGATCAACAGTTCATCGCTGACACCCTGAGTTTCAACATCCTGAGCTCCACGCAATTGTTGAAATAGAAGAATCTTTTCAGAAAACAAATCAAATTGCTGCTCCATGTACTTCATGTGAGAATTTGGAAGACGTTCCTAAATTTCGATGAAGAAAGAAATCTTATGTTGCTCATATAATCAACATCCTTCATAAAACTGGCCAACTGTAGTCACTGCAGAAAAGCAGCGGGTTGGTACAATAAAGATTCCTATAGATTTTAGAAAAAATTAAAAGATGTGCAATTTGCTCTAACTACCGCACAGAAAAAAGGACACATGACATATGTACCATATGCAATGTACATTTATGCTTTACAATAAAAAGAAATTGCTTCGCAGAGTATTATAATTAGCTTGATCTTGATACCAGTAACTGTATTTCAATATTTTGTATCACTTTTTCAGCATAAAAACAAATAAATAAAACACATTTCAAAATAAGCCTTACTATTATTTGCGTTACCTTTATAGACCATTGGGAAAAATATTTCCCTTAAAATTCCAAAAAATCTAAAAGTCGTCATGTAAAATCCTGTTGATTTTTATTAATTTTACATCTAAACGAACTAAAAAAAACAATCACATATTACAATTTAGTCTTAGCAACCTTATGGTCCTGTAAGGGTTAACAAACGTCGTTCAACTGCTCTGAAATGTTCTTCTGTAGCCAATTTTTCTCCGCGCAATCCGGACAGTAGTTTTACAGTTTCTGTCAATGATCCTCCAGAAATTATTTCTAGTTGTTGCCAAGTTGTTGATGTAAGCCTAAAACAATATTAAATAGGTAAGTATGTCAAAATACATTTGCTAACCTTACGGCATATTTTAAATGCTAGCTAACTACACATGTATATTGCTGTAGCTGCTATACTAGCGCATTTTGGCGTGATTTTTGGTAGAACACGACCGATTGGTCGATGCAAAATCGTTTCGTAATCGTTTGTCGTTTCTTTGGTCGAAGCTAATAAAAAAAAAGGTGAAACGTTAGGACAGACATGTTCGGCAATGAATGGCAGAACTTATCTTTCATAATCTCTTCTGTAAATAATAAAATTATGTAATTTTATTTGTATTGTAATGTAATGATATTATATTGTACAGTAAAAAAATGTTTAATGGTTATTTTTTGTAAAATTACACTCTATTTCAGCGTTTGCTGAAAATAAGTTTATTACTGCAGTTTTAATTTTGGTATTTAATGCCATCTAGCGGTGAGAACCTCACGTATTTTACGCAGATTCTAGAAGGTAGATACTAGATGGCACTACTTTGTTTTATGACGTTTTTGCTATATGTAATGTTCACAATGTTCACATGCCCAGTTAGGTACTTACATGCAACATTGGTATAACGGTGCTAAAATATCCATTTCGTCTATCATGGGGTTCCCAAGTCCTTTCCCATTGTCTAACATGACGATCTTGTCTTTATAAACTTCATACCGATGTCGGTCGCCGTTTTGAATCAGGAAATCAAATATTGCTACATCTATTAGATTAAGTATCCTTTTAGTACTAAGAGATTTGGTCAGCTGTCTGCAAAAACAAAATAATGAATTAAATATCCTATTATTATTAGCAGCACGAAGTTTCACCTCCTATCATACAATAAGACAAGAAAATATGTTTTACACTGACAATCCTTCTCGAAAATATAATTTGTTTTTTCCCCTAAAATTATATTTCCTATTATAAAACACGTGTAAGTAGGTGTATTTATTCCCGGTTTTACTCATTTACTTTTAGGACCTTATAGTGTTGTGTTACATGCTCCATGGTCTCGATTAAGTATTCAGAGTATTTTGAGTTGTTCAAATAAAATACTTTTTTCATTGTGCTAATATTTCTGAACGGTCCTATAAGTTAGTGACCAAACAGTACTTACTTACAAAAATCATTATCTGTCTCCCAGTCCATTTTCTTGCTACTATAAGATCTCCGCCACGGTGCCTTATGCACCTTGAATTGACGGTCCAGGTATAAGATGGCTGCACCCTCGATTTCCCCATTAATGTCCGGGCAGACAGTTTCATTCACTTTGCAGTAGAAACACTTGCCGTAAATACAGTGTGGTCCACTTTCTGAAACATGGGCAATTTTTTTCAAGAGTTGATATTTTTTTTGTATTTGTGCTTCTCTGGTAGTCTGTTTCGGCCTGTGCCACAAAATTAAGAAACAAACAAAAGCAAGAAACAGAATAGCAACACCTCTATCAGATGTAGGCTGCTGTTTAATTTTTCATGCATTATTCAGTATGTGCAAAATATTTGTATGTAAAAAATATTTCTTACCATGTTTTACCATAGTCCGTTTAAGTCCAACAGTGGCATAGGGTAAAACATCTCTCGTTAGATGTATCCTTCTGATTGTGGACGGTGCAATCCATTTAAAGTTTAGCACCATTGCTAGGTAGTATGCAAATACCTCCGAGTTGTGCCTGTCATAGCCTGCATAAATATCTCCTTGGATAATGTGCGTCAAATTGTACCTCTTTGGTTTAAAATAGACCTTTTGTTGACCCTGTTAAGAAATGAGATGAGATATCAAAAACTATAATGGACCTGCTTGTTATCAAGTTTGTCGACTTTTATGTTAAATTTCATAATATGTATTTGCTGTTCTTTAATATATAAATTAAACCAAAAATCTACTGCCAGGAGTCACTCCATAGTACAGGCTTACAGGCTTTAGTTTAGGGTCAGATGGCACTTTGTGTAATGCCCTGCAATATTTATTTATATGCATTGATATTTTCTATACAGTAGAGAACCAGGCCACATCATCTAGAATGTAGTATACATCACTGATTGTACTTACCTCTAATAATAGTAGCAGCTTCAGTTGTGTCCCTTTGGGTGCATTATCCACAAGTGCTATTTGTGCAATTTGTATTGCTCGTAGAATGCGGCCAGGGGCTCCATTTGTGTGAGGAAACAATGACTCTTCATTAGACCACTGAAACATTATTATACACATATTTTTAAGTTATTAGTTGGTAATTAAGTTTTTAAATCATCAGTTCAAACTTTTTCTTTATGATTGAGAGCCTAATTGTTTGACTACAACTCACCTGATGTTAAGTGATGGTGCAGTCGAAGATGTTAATCACACCTGCCTGGATTGGGAACTGGCTCTTGAATAATGCTGTGCTGATGAAACACATTGTTAGGTGCTTAGCGACATATTTACCTTAAGGGGTGTAGCTAGCCAGTAACCTTGCTGTAGTTTCCTCATATTTTCTTTCTCTGACAACTCAAGCTCAATATGTATATAAATTAAATAATAACCAATAAACAAAAGAAAAACTATTTTTTCAATCTTCAAAATTTTATGTTGTTCTTCAATCTTTTTTGTTAAGTTTTGTAAATGCATTCAAACGACTATTCCAACAATTTTTGAGGTAATGTCTTTTAAACCAAACTCTAGGCATTCATTGGTGAATGTGATAACCATCTAAAAATAAAAAACTTTGTAGTTTTTTTTTAAACATAGAAAAGATATAGTAAAATACACTTAAAAATTAAATAAAAAGTCACTCACATTGTCAGTATCATGCCACAAATTGTTAGAATCTGGATATGTAGCCGGATTGAAGGACTGGAGTAGGCTTCTCTGTATCGGCAAGTACTTAGGGTTCTTGGCTTTATATTTCTTTGGTAAATAGTTAAGATACTCATATATTTCTTTAAATATACTAGGAGACAGATCCAATTTACTGTGAGGTACTTGGATTGTAGTTGGTTTACTCACAGTGTTTAATGTATAGAAAAAATATATATTCAAAGCTACTAATACAAGCAGGAATAATGAAAAACCGAAAGCATAATTTAGAGACATGATTAGACTATATTCGAGTTTATTATTCGTGAGTTAATATGATCAGATCTGATTACTTAAATTAGGATCATTCACTTAAACACCCTACATTTTAGGATAAGCTTTATTCATCTTTAGACCAGGAAATAAATTCTTCAATTCACGGTTAGCACTAAAACAAGCACTACCCAATCAATGGTTTGGCAGGATATTGTTAAAACACTAGCACTCACTTTCTTCATAATTTTAAGATTGTCATCATTCTGTTCGATATTTTATCTCGTAGAATGTTACTGCATCATGAGTTAATATAAAATATTTTGGTATAGGTATTATGAAGCAAAATACAAAATTCTGTATTATTATTATTTTGTGTTTAATTTAGAGCAGAAACGGCTAGTAAACAAAATCAGCAATAAAATGTTTATAAATAGGCGAGTACCAAATAGTGACCGAAGTGGTATGGTAGAGTGAAAAACTAGGTCCGTACGTAGGACTGGACAGGAATTACACGAAAACGAGCAAGATCAGTTTAGTTTTGGCGGGAATGCGGAAAAATCATGACGTTATATTGTATTTTATGTTACCACTATTATAGGTATAAAATGAATGACGTATGATTTTATTATGAGACTAAAATAAGAGCGCCAACATTCTCTTGTATTTGGAGCGCAACAGCACCTCAACAAACTTCTACTATTTCCCCGGCTGGCATGTTCGCGAATGGATAGTAGCTAACTTAACTGTGAGCTGGATCCTAGTCATAGTATTGCGAGCTTAGTGTAGATAGGTTTTATGATGATAGTGTAATCGAACAATCAATAATTTGAACTCGAATAATTTAATTGATACTGGCACAATACACACAGCACAGTATGTTGCAAAAAAAACATGTATTATATGACAGTCCAGTAGAAACAGTTGAAATGTCAAAACTTTTTTTTTTACTACAATTACATTTTGGCATTATAAGTTTGGTTCATTTGATATCATTTTGTTGTCGTCGAGCATGAAAAACAGAGATCCAACGTGCAACTTCCTCGGATGTTTCTAAAGAGTGGCGTGCGATATGATAATATAATAATATACCGGCTGGTCTAAATGGCACTTCATAAAGCTACTTGACTAGAGTTTCATACCTATTTATGCATGTGTAATTATGCATTAAAATGCAAACACGTAGGAACGAGCGCCCGAGCCTTGAATACGGAAATTCAACAGAGAGGATTTTTTAATTGACTAATAATCATTTTAATAACATCGAACACCATCGAACAATTTTAATAAAAAATTGTTCGATGGTGTCACTTGGGGTATTTATTCGGTTATATGAGTGACACAACGAAACCAATCGGTTAGCCGAAATAAACGTAGGTAACGTAGATAAATTAAGGGACGGTTAGGTAAGAAGTACCTACATAAGTAGGTATTCTAATTATTTCCACATTTACGCACAATATACCTACTATACGATGTATTTATAACTACTCGCTTAACAAAACACAAATCGGAGTAACTGCTAGGTACCTAGTATCGATCGCTGTTTGTATCGCATATTGAGCCAATGCTTGTTTATTCAGCTAGCGTTTGCAGAGCGAATGCAGGGGTTGTTTGTCGCCGATACTAACCCGATTACGTCCAATCAGCAACGTCGCCGCCCGCTCTAATTGGGCGCCCCGATGCGAGGGCGGGCTTTTTTAACATCTTGCGCAAACAGAACGAGCGCCTTCCGCAAGGTTGCCAGTGCAGTCTGCATGCATAACATGTTTTTGAAGGATTGACTAGCTTCGTTACAGCTTTTTGTATAACATTATTTTATTAGCATCTAGGCAATAGTATCTAATATTATTTCATACAAAGTATATCACTTTAGATAAGTAAGGCGAATTTCAATTTTTTATTTTTGGTTAGAGGGAAGGAAACCCTTTATTTTGTAGTGGGATAATTATAGCTCAAATAATTTAGTATAGTGTTGGAGCAGATATTTTTTGTTTTTCAAGATAAACCGAGAAGCAACGATTATGTAGGTAGGTAGGTACCTACTGAATTGTATCTTTTATTATATATCTAGTTATTCATTCCGATCATTCCGGAGATACAAAACAAAGCTAACACATCCAATTCGGTGAAACAGTTAGTCTATCTGCTGCTACATACTACTCCTATAGGTAGGTTATACGTTAAAGTTCACTTGAGAAACCAAACTTAGGTAGTAAGTACCCAATCAATCAGTACCCAGTAATCAATCAATTTAAGTTCCTACCTAGTATTTACAGTATTGGCGTTGTCTTCATATTTAACAGTTAGGTATATGGGTAAATGAGTTTATTCTAGGTAAATCTAAGCCATCCCAGATCGCATCATTCCTTAACATGAAAATAACTTGCTAGATATAATCAAATCCTTTACTCTGAAAACGCGTGTTTGTTTCGCCGCATACCTACCTACTTCTTTTGAAACTCGCAACTGATTTTGATTTTGGTTTCTTTTTCATTGACATGTAGATTAATCAGCATTTTTGACATATTTATTGATATTTTTTTTTAATGGTTGACAGGCTAGGTTTTTGACCACAGCTCACCTGACATTAAGTGAAGGTGTGGTCAAAGAATGTAAAGCACGATATTACGAAAAATGACTTGTAACTTTGGTGTTATTAATAAAATATTCGTATTTTGTAGGTATTTGATATAGTTTTTACATAACTAATAAGTAAGTAGATATTGCTATAAACCATTATGTGCTAGGTACACATTATGGTTTATGACAATTATCCATATTTTGGGATACAGTTTTAAGTCGTAACTGTTACCTGTGGGTATTTAACTTTGTTTCCGCGAAGGCTACTTATTCTGTTTTATTTAAAACAGTATAGTCTTTGTTTCTGTTCCTAAAAAAGAAATGGACAGTCTAGTAGAGCTTACCTACCCTCAATCAATCAAGATCTTGCGCCATCCTCGGTTCTCCTTGATTCTCTTCTCTTTTTCTTACAGCGCGAAGCGCCGTGTCTATTACTTGTACCTACTCGTATCTATTTATCTAGGTATAGACTTAACATGTTATAGACATGGCGTAGGTAGAAATAAAAATAAACGACCGCGAAATATAGTTATAGGTAGATACATAAAGGTACATTAGTGTGTAAATCTCAATGTACCTAAAGATGTAATACTAAACTCATCGAGAACGTAGATACCTATTGCTATACAAAATATGTATCTACTTAGTGTACGCATTCTGTAAGTAACAAACATAAATTAAAATACCCTCGAGATCAAATTTTGACTCGACTAGACCTGTAGAATGTACGCAAATCTATTGTTCAACTAGAAAAGTAAGAGGTACATATTTTCTTGTATCATTGCTAAGACCACTTTCGATCCAGTCACCTTACAAACGAAATAAAAAAAAATTAAAATGGCTTCAGCCGTGCCGTTCCGGACCTACAACGCCACAGGCAGACACATATTATGAAACTTATAACACCACTATGTAAAAGTCGAAGGTTATATATACCTGAGTAGGTATATATAACCTTCGACTACCTTCTTAACCTTCTTATAAATGAGTATTTATAAGAGTTAGAAATGTCCGGTTCTCTTACAGTAGGTACCTACCAGTTACACTACCCGTTAGGTACCTACTTTAAATAGTATACTTCTGTGCGAATATAGGGGAGTAGGTCCCTTACACGTTGGTATCTACATGCCAAATACTAGAGTTTATTTCTAATCTTTTAGTTCATTGTCTCACATAAAAGCTAGTTTTTAAAATTTACTTTTTACTATTAATTTATTTTAAAGTCGAAAAATATCTCTGACATAATGATGCCATAAAAACATTCTCACAGGATGCATGTTATTTTAAAGGGTAGGTAACAGTTGTGACGTTATATGAAATCATACATTTTGTAATTTAATCGTCTAATTTATTACGTAGATAGGTATGTTACACAACTATGAACAAATAAATTAGTATAATACTACGTATAACCACATGTTATAAGGTAGGTACTTAAAATACTAGTTAAGTATAAATATTTATTTACAATAATTTTGTGAAGTCACTGAAGAAACACGCGTTTTATTTTATGCTTTTAGATACAACGAGATAAGTTAAGGGCGTATGTTAATAAATAATTTAATGAGATCGTAGTATTTCAACTAACACTTATCACAGCTTAATAATTTACAATAACTTTACAGTCCAATTTACTCTTTTGGTCGTTTTATTTCATTCATTTATTTTTAAGCAAATATAAAAGACTAGTTTTTTTATAAGAACAGACAAAAAATACCGCAAACTATAAACTAATGTTTTTTTAAAACTGAATATCAAGGGAAAGGGAAATTCTTATGTTAAACTCTCTACAAAGTATAATCTATACATCAATAAAGAATGAAATTAAAAAGTTTTTTTTACAGGATCAACTTTGAATGTATCTAATCAAAATATCTGATATTTCAATTTTAGATAACTTCAGACTAGTGTTAGGGAACATGGGGTACCTAAAGTAAGGTGCTAAAATTAAATGTCATTGGAGTAAAAGGCTTCAAAGCTGAGTTGGCAAATGTATCGGGAAATGTAATTTAGGGCGCCTTTCGGTTAGATTAAACGACGACCAATAAAAAGTCCCTCTTATGAAAATTTACGGACAAACCTCTTGCCTAAAGCCTGTCCCACACTGACGCGGCCTGCGGCAATGGCCTAGCGTACGGCCAGATAAAAACACTAAAGTCTGAATACAAACAAAGTCTGCTGTAGTAGCTAAATTCGCGGCTGCAACCACGGCCGCGACAGCATGAGATGAGTTCGGTCCTGGTTACTTTTAGCAGTGGACAAGCACATTGTACAGGCTAATGTCGTGATAGCGCTGTTCTTATGCGCTATGTGTCTGCGGGTGTACTTGCTGGCACTGAGGCCGGCGGTGGGCTGCCGCGCGCGGCCGCGATGGCGGCTGCGTGGCGGCGCGCCTTCAGCCGCAGATCGGCTATAGAGGAGGAGCGGCAGCGGGCCGCCAGTGCCGCTAGCCCTGCGTACGGAGGGCAGAGAGCCGCCGCCGCCGCCGCTGCTGCACTCGCGTACTGTCCAACAACAATTGCCTTCAGATTGTGCACATTCCATCCATTCAGGGACTTGTATCGCGGTGTTTTTTACACATTGTCTCAGACATTAGAAGATTAGATGTCTGTGCGCTAGAGAAACATTGTAAATCAACATTTAAAACAATTATTAAAGTCCCCAACCTGGTGTTGCTAAATATGTAAATTGTATTAATGCGTGGACACATGAAGAACTTGGTAGTATATTCAATTAGGTATTGCAATAATTTATACACTTACCTACTGAGTTTATTGAGTACCTGAATCATACTCTCTTCATTACTCTTTTTCTTAATATGGGCTTGCCTCCTTGCCTTGCCCGATATTCTAGGCAAGCGTGCTGCGTCTATCCAGCGAGATGGCAGATAAAAGTAAGTTTCCTTCACTATAATTAAAACTGACCTGATGCGCGGCAGCAGAGAGCAATGCGGAGTCAAATGGTGCGAATGCCGCCGGTGGCGGTGGCCCAAGAGGCGGCAGTTGAGGCGCGGAGGGCGGCGGACGCGGCACTGCCGACAGCCGTGGTACTGACACGTAAGGAGCAACGCGGCAAGGCTCAAGTGGCGTACCACTGCCGCTCAGCACCAGACCTGCCCCACAGATTTACAATGTGCTTAGTAATACACATCGATGAAAAAAGACCCACGATATTTTCAAATAGCTGGAATAAAACAATGGGTTTAGCCATCTAACCGTAATTCAAGCAAATATGAATCAGTGCTACAAAAAACGGTGCGTAAAAATTACCTACCTAATTATGAGTTTCTCAAAAAACAAGTTAAGTTTTATTCCCAAAGCATTCCCGGAAAAAGATTTGGTTATACAAAAAATGTGCTCTTTGGCCCCGAATATCAAAATTGTTGATAACAGTTCACTTCGTTTGTTGGGCTCTCCTATTCTTGAGGAATCTTTCCCTCTGTTTATAGACGAAAAAATTCAAAATTTTCTTCAAGTTTCGGATCGTTTAACAAAAATTAATACCCATATGGCCTTCACCATTATTCGTTTCTGCGTTTTTGTCCCAAAATTCACATATTTGGTCAGATGTTGTCAACTTTGGAAACATGCGGAACTTATTCAAAATTTAGACAACATCATCAAAAAAACTTTAAGCATGATTTTGAATATAAATTTAAATAACAGAGAGTGGTTGCAGGCTACGCTACCGGTGCGTTTGGGGGGCTTAGGCATTCGCTCCGTAGCAGGTGTTGCTCTCCCTGCGTTCCTGTCCTCAGTGCACAGTAACTTGCCTTTAATAAACAAAATCTTATCTACCACGTCTCACATTGACGTACCGTATATGAACGAGGCCAGGAACGCATGGGTAGTAGCATGTCCAAACACCGATTTCCCAAAAACTCCATCTTTGCAGCGGCAATGGGATGGTCCGATCTGTGAGCAAGTGCGGAAGCAACTTTTAAATACGTGCTTGAGCTCTGCAGATCGTGCCCGTCTATTAGCTGTTGCTGAATGGGAATCGGGTTTGTGGCTACAGGCCCTTCCTTCGCCTAACACCGGTACTCTTTTGGATTCATCCACATTTCGAATTGCAGCTTCCCTTCGATTGGGCACACCGTGCGGCGCTCCACACCGCTGCCAATGTGGCGTGGCTGTCGACCAGCTCGGTCACCACGGTCTTTCCTGCACAAGAAGCTCGGGCAGGATTCCGCGGCACGCCAGTCTTAATGACATTATCCGCCGGGCTCTTACCACCGCCAATTGCGCAGCCATCTTAGAGCCGAGCGGCCTTATAAGAGATGATGGTAAGAGACCTGACGGAATGACTTTGATTCCCTGGAAGATGGGTCGGCCGTTGGTATGGGACGCCACTTGCGTTGACACATTTGCGCCGTCTCATCTTCCAAGAACTCAGATTAGGGCTGGCGCAGCGGCGGAATTTGCAGAAGACCTCAAAAGGCGCAAATATAGCACCCTGGACAGTGGATACATATTTGAGCCTTTTGGGGTTGAAACTATGGGACCGTGGGGGCCGGGAGCAAAAAAAATTTTTAAAGAATTGTCATCTCGTTTGGTCGACGCCACACGTGAACAAAACGCTGGCCTTTATTTTGCCCAGCGTTTGAGTATTGCCATACAACGCGGCAATGGGGCCAGCGTTTTGGGAACCATTCCCATTGATAGCGGTCTTTTAGAGTAGTTATTATTTTAAGTTATTTTATTTTAGGTCAATTCTTGTGTGTTTATTACTTCCCAGTGTTATATTTTATTTAATATTCTATCTCTTATTAAAGTTAAGGTGACTAATATGTAAAAAACTAATAATAAAAAGCCTAGTTCTCTAGGATTTTGTAACTAAAAAATTAAAACATAATAAAAAATAAGTGAAACAAAACACTATCATTAATGAAACCAGTTAACCCCAGCTCCACAGCCGTCGATCCGGAGCGATTGGCAGATACAAACGAGCGCCTCGGCGCAAATCCGCCGGATCTTTTCCCGAACACTTAATTAAATTGATATTTAAGCAAAGCATAATTTGCTCGTAAATTACGCGTTGTTTATACCCGACGGCGAACGGCAATTAATAAATTAACGAGGATCTACTCCGATCCACCCGACTTAAGGTGTTCGGCGTGTCTTGAAATATTCATCAAATTAATTACTCTAAGTTGAGCTCTCTCGATCAAAGAAACCGTTTAAACGTCCGTTTAATTAACTTTATGGAATTGCGATAAATGATAAGATTGAAATTCCTGGTTTAGCTTGTGCGGTTTCATTTATTTTATTATAAAAAGAAAAGAAAAACTTCTATTAAGTACACTTTTAATCTCTACCATTCTTATATGCGCGTCTTCAAGTAATAAAACTTAGGTATACATATAAGTAGGTACACCAATTTGTACTTACAAGTCAAAATGTACCGTAGAGTTAACAATGAAAAATAGCATAATCGGCATGTATAAGACATTGGACTCAAAATAATTTACATATGTTGAATATTATGTATTCTATTTGAATAATCTTTTCTGACTTTTTAGAATGGCAAAGCTATAACACTTTTGGCGTAGGTAATGATTCAAATGACATGATCAGTGATTGCGCCTATTTGAGACAAACATCTTTCGTGTATAATATTTCAGGTGATTAGTTTGATCTCGTCGACGGGATTACATTTATTGAATAGCTACGATAGGTAGGTACTGTGCTGTAACAGTAGGTATTCGGAGTAAAGAGAGAAAGAAGAAATTTTTTCCACTGGCCTGATTTAAAAACTCCTTTCTCATTTTTTTCTTAAAAAAGGTAGGACTAACAACGTAGCGCTCCTGACTGTAAGAGCTGGTTTATTTATCTATGTGTAAGAGGTCAACTGTCGCCTATAGATAACTGCCAAGTCATAAGCATCCATGTTTAACTTCAAACTTCAGTTTCAGCATGTTTGTTGGGGTAAGTAATGAAGCAAACGAAACGCTCTCCTGATTTCATGACCATTGCAGTGGACCTAAAAGTTTGAGTAGAAACCTAATGCTATGGCGCTCAATACTTTGAAATATTCGATGGTTAGTCTCAATAGACCTATAATTTTATTTATCTACTCATCTCGATCTACCTAAACGACCTCCTACTAAGAAAATGTACCATCTATAACTATTAACCTACAATAATTAATCTAGGGGTAGGGATGTGTAATTGTGTACCTACACTGTACACATGACGTCATCAATAGGATTTATAGTCATCTCTAAAAGTATTTTTTTGTGTATTCCTGTCGGATAGTGAGAGATAACTTCTGTTTTCCGGTTCAACATTTCTTGCTAAGATTCACAACAATTGTTTACAGGTTAGATGGTTGAGAGCTAATGAATTCTAACGCGTCTATGCGACTACTATATCGGACGTGTCGACAAAGCGGTCCAGCTATAGAATGCGCAAAAATCAAAGAAGCTTTATCCCTACAACCAAAGTAGGTACATTGTACCTAGTAGATATATGTATGTAGGTCGTTTACATAGATCGCGCGGGGCGGTTCGGGCGCTACGCTCGCTGTAAATCAAACCTCTCGGGTCGCCGTCGGTATTATCAAAATGGATGTTCCCCGCGCGTATGAGTTATTTCCATATTTGACACCGAATTACTTTCGAGAAGTGCCGACATAAATACGAACGCTGTACTCTCGTCGCACCCCTCTCTACCCCCTCTAGCTGCCCATGCGGCCGTCGTGCATTTATTTGATTAACTCTGAGTTGTTTAATTTAATCGAATTAGAAGGTAAGCCGTCGACGTCGGGCGCTGCCTCCCTTTCTCGCTTATTTTAAACAGTTCGGAACATCTTTACAGTGGTTTGTGCGCAATAAAATATCGCTCCCCTCGCTGCGCGCGAATAACTTTACAATTTTATGAACAGGGGAACAATTAAGCGTCTGTGCGTTTTTTCTTAAATTTCACGGTTGCTGTGATTGTTTTCGCGGCGCGGACTCGGAGCGAAGATTCATGTCTTCGTTGGATATGAATTCTTAATTTTATGAAGATTCAACTCCTATTTTTTATGATTTAATGGAGGTAAAGGTAAAAATACTGTTTGTATTTTCTCGTTGGAAGGAATTGATAAAGAATTATGACGACGCGGACGACCGTGTTACTTTTTTTCCATGATGTTCGAATGGGTGATAAAAGCATTTTGCTTTTGAAGTAACAATTGCATAACACATAGGTTTGACCTTTGATGGAAATCATTTAAGAAATAGTTGATTTTTAAATAATGAAGTACCTACATATTTTATGTTTACGGTTTTAGAATTTCGTTTAACCCTAGTTTCCGGCCTGCCTGTGACGTAGCTTGATGGTTGCTGTTGTCATTTTTGGTGGTTGCCTACCTACATTCTCACTAGGGTTGGCCACTAATTTAAAAATTGAACTATGACGTGTCCATCCGAAAATTAAATAGATCGTCCATCGTTCAGATTCGGTGATCACTAAGTCTTTTTCTAATGCAGTTACAGCCTTGCATATTTATAGTTATCTCTATCCAACACATGGATATTTATAGTTATCATTGAAAAAGATGAATACATAGTTAATATCTCTTTATAAGAATCCTATATTAACACACCAAACTCCTCCACAATATTCAAAAAGCGCATGATCATCATACGTTCAATCATCAATAATGCTCATCTCTGCATCGTAAAGCCGCAAACGATTGCGCAATCAATATCACGATCGCTCGACGCGCCGCCGGCGACGTTAAAGGGGCATAACATAACAAATAACCGTTTCATTTCACTTTACATGATTATTCTCGTGTTAGCGGAGCGCGGGGCACGGGGGCGGCTCGTAAGTTAATAAGACATTTAGCAGGGGACGGCGGGATTGCGTCCGAATGGCTCCCGAGGGGAATCATTTTATTCGATTCCGGCTAGCGGCTTTTTTCCGCTTTACGCTCCGTTTAGCGGTCGCTGGAAGCTGGAGCAATCACGATAGTGCGATCTCCGGGACACCACCGCTGTCCCAGAATAACCGGCAGTCTCTACAACTTCCACAGATTGTGAAGTAGTTACAGAGAAAGACGTTAACAAGGAGAGCGATCAAGTCTCGTTTGTTGATATGACGTTATGAGCGGAGACAGCGAAGCCGCAGAATGATTCAAAAAGATATTACATTTCGGTCGACGCTTGTTTCGTGTTAATGGGGAACTGGGGCAAATGGAGAAATTGTTGTGATTTCTTATATCAACGCAAGTTTTATGCCTTAACATTTCGGAATGATACCGTATCATACATTATTATACATCATCACGAACGGCCGCTACTCCGCTCCGCTACTGGGCAATGTAACCCAGTGTGTGTGTGTGTGTGTATGTGTCTGGGCTGTGTAATGTGTGTGCTGTGTATTCCTCTTGTTTATGCATCCATTGTCTAACCGCAATGTTGATATCATTATCAACCTTCTTGGGATGTTGTGTAAAAATGTCATTGACTTGCTAGTTGTGTGATTATTGACTAAAATATAATTTAAAATCGCCTAGGTACGTTTTCTTCGCCATTCAGTTTATCAATACATACCTACCTCAATGAGAACCAAAACCCCTCGAGGAAAGAAGTTCAATCTTGACCACGGCCCAGTCTGATCACTAAGTGCGTTGTGCAATTCCCTGAATTTATCGCTTCACGTCTCTCCAGTTTTTTACCGAGTTCGCGCGGATTCCCGACCCACGCTGGTTTAATTATTCATCCTCGTGAGTTATGGTCGAATTAAAAAACTGTTAGAGTTGGACGGCGCCGGCGGGAGAAGTAATCGAGTTAGACGGAGTCATGGAGAATACGTAATGCTATATTTCTGTGCTTACTGCTGGCACTGCTATTTTTGAATACCGAAAATCAAAAGACATTTTGGTGTTTGTACAGAAGTTTGAGTTACAAAGAGTAGGACTTCACTACTTTGATACTCATTAATTTGAGAAGTTCGATTGATTTCAATAGCTTTGTAATTTCCACTGGTTGCAGTGCCCTTCAAACCGGAACACATTATAATGTACCTATAAACAATTTTACATGATGGTATAAAACATTTGATTTTGTAGTGGTAACGTACACAGACAACCTAGTATAACCCTGATATTTAATTTTCTTAATAATCTCATCTTAACTGACTAATATTGTAAATTCGAAAGTTTGTGAGTATATGTGCTCACTGATTTGGTTTAGCTATGTACCTACTCATGGAAAATTACCAACTTGGTTACAAAAATTACAAAACTTATCAACTTGGGCAAGACAAAACTTTCAGCAAAGATTCTGGACCTGAGTGGAGTAAGAATGAAAATTGAGCAGACAAATTTGACTTAGGAAGTCCAAATTGAATGTTAATTTTATTTTTTGGTGTGCACAATAACGAGTTTTTATCAAGTCTGTGGTTTCTATTATGTACGTAGTTACCTACATACCTATCTACAGTTCACAAAGATATGATATACCTAAAATTATAGCACGAGCGAGTGAACTCATTCCAATTATACAGTGATGTCAACTCTCTGGATAGTTGTGAAATCATTTGCAATTTGTTATTTTCGACTACATGAAGCACCGACTATAAATGAGAAGTTTTAGAGAATCATTTGTAACAATAAACAGCGCGACCACCACAAAAAGCAATGTTATTTATAAGTTGGGTTGTTATGTAGAGTAAGTGAATTATAAGTATCTAATGTGTAGTTTTAAGTAGATTTTATTACAAGAATAAAATGTAACAAAAATCTTAAAATAAATACTAATACCTACACACCTTTATTATTTATCATTTATACCTAATAACATTTATTATTTTAAGATTTTTTGTAGAAAAAAAAGATGTGTCAGTTTTTTTATTATAATTTCAATACTCAGCAAATGACTTCTTTTTTATGAATATTAAAAAGAAAAAAAAGGCCTTAGCCCAGCAGTGGGACAAAAAAATACTAGCGACGAACGATATAGTTTTAATTGTGAAAACTGATAAATGACTGGCTGAATCGTCAGCCCCGATAACATAAAATATTTAATTTATTTTATTCTCTTTGCTAGTATATTTCTATAAAAAAGAGATTGAAAACATAAAATGTTTTCAATTATTTTTACGCCTGTTAGCTACCAGTTTGATAGACAAAATGCGTGAATTATCGTTTTTTAAATATCTGAATGGTTTTACCTTTGTGCATTTGACTTTCATGTTTTCGACATTTTGCTCTCCGATTCTGGAACCACACCTGCAATAGAGAATTCAAGACAAACATTTTAAAATTAAAAAAAAAAAACATAATATATTACATTACTAGCTGCGCCCCGCAGTGTTACCTGCTACACACTCACAAACTTTCGCCTCTACTATATTAGTGGTTTTTTTTGAGATTTCAAGAACTAGTTACAACATAAAAGAATAAATCCTACAAATATAATAAACAATGGTGATCAAAAATGAAATCTTGATTGTAAAGTTATCATTTATTTACCTACGCGTATCTACATGTCATCACTCGTAGCACGTAGAAGAGCTACGAATGCAATGCAACTATTATTCATCGTTATTTATTTTTCATCTTATTTTTTAAATTTTTTACATTAAATATTTAAAAAACATATATAATATAAAAAACTTAAAAACTAGAGTGCCGCCGGCAGCGGGGCAGGGCTCAAGCTGCCGGTGGTTAGGGCTGCAGAGTGAGGAACCTCCTCACAATGCGCGCCGTGTCAAGGATCACTGCCTTTTGAAGCTGACCCTTGACCCAACCGTCTAGCGAGAGTCTCTTGAGATGTTGGTCGAGACTCTTCGCTATAAGACCGTTTACCGTGACGACTATCGGGACAATGATCGTCGAATCAACATCCCACATGGCGGTTATCTCGTGAGCCAAATCAAGGTACTTGCTGAGCTTGTCCTTCTCGGCCTTCACGAGATTCTCGTCATGTGGGATGGTGATGTCAACGAGCACTGCCCGGCGTTGGGCTCGGTCGACCACCACGATATCAGGCTTATTGGCGACAATCAACTATTATTATTATTATTTAATTTTCTTAAAAATAAGTTTACGTTTTACCACAACCATTGAGCAGTGATGCGGTCTTGGACGGAGTATGCATAAAATAAAAGAAACCTATTTACTCTGCTATTTTAGTTTTTTTTGCCGTCGATTACGAGTTAGATTACGACATTGATGTTACGTTATTATGAATATTATGGCTATGAGGCAACCCTGAAATTAAAAAAAAACAGTTCCCCAAAAAAATTCACCCTCGACCAAATGTATGGACCAGATAATTTTTTATTTGGTATTTCAGAGTTGAAAGTTGTTCAGAATCATGAGTTATAATGATGACTTTTTGGGTTTGTTTGCTCCAAGCTTATGACTTTATTTATTAGTTTAGCCACTAACTCGCCTGATGGAATACGACGGTACGGCTGAGGATGAATGGAGCCCGTTGTTCTAGAAGAAATGTTCATACTCTAGCTTTAAAAAAGCCCTGATATCACTGCTAACATTTTTTTTTTTTTTTTGTCCAGGGAAAATACTTTGTGTATACCACCGGCCCTGGGGCGGGCACGGTGGTTATGTGGGACTCTCCGTCCTAATGACGGCCTACCCACTAAAAACCCTGGAGTGTTCCACCTCGGCGCTTTGTGTCGAGGCTGCGGGCACGCTTTCGCACTCTACCGCGGCCGCGGCGTTGTTATACCGATAACAACTTTTCGTTGTTTTTAGGTACATAGTTACAGTACAAAGCATTGAAGTAACATTGTACCTAACTAAACAACCCGAGCTTACGTGCTCAGTATGTAGGTACATGTGAGACGTGGTGTGGTCTGACTCTCGGAATACAAACATGGTAACCGCATTAGTGAGGGACACGTGCTGAGCTGATTGCATCTAGACCGTATAGCTCTATTGGAAAATGTTATCATACTATGGTAGTTGATGTAGTTAAAATCTAACTGGATTTAAGAAGGCTTTGATTATTACTTAAAAACAGGATTGTGATTGTGTGTTAGCAAAATTCTGAAATCAAAAAATACATATAAATCCTTCTTTGCACGAACTTCATCTTTTGCTTATCAAAAGCACTAAATGTGTACAATGTACATACATCAAATCTCGTAGAGATTCAAAGATCAACGTCGTAAGCCAACTCGTAATCTACAGCACAAAAACTAAAAAAGTAAATAGGTTTCTTTTATTTCATGCATACTCCGTCCAAGACCGCATCACTACTCAATGTTCATTAAGCAGAGTTTGGTAAAACGTAAACTTATTTTTAAGAAAATTAAATAATAATAGTTGCATTACATTCGTAGCTCTTCTACGTGCTACGAGTGATGATATGTATCTACGCGTAGGTAAATAAATGGCAACTCCACGATCAAGATTTCATTTCGATCACCATTGTTCTAAATGTGTATTTGTGAAATTTATCCTTTTTAGGGTTCCGTACCCAAAGGGTAAAATCCGTCAGTCCGTCCGTCTGACACCAGGCTGTATCTCAAGAACGGTGATAGCTAGCAGTTGAAATTTTCACAGATGATGTATTTCTATTGCCGCTATAACAAGAAATACTAAAAATAAAATAAAATAAATATTTAAGGGAGGCTCCCATACAACAAACGTGATTTTATTGGCGTTATTATAGATAATGGTACGGAACCCTTCGTGCGCGAGTCCGACTCGCACTTGGCCGGTTTTTTCTTTTTTTGTTGGTTCATGAAATGTCAAAAAAAACACACTAATGTTATAAAGGCGAAAGTTTGTGAGTGTGTAAGTGTGTTGTTGTAACTTCTCCATGCTCAAACGGCTGGATCAATTTTGATGAAATTTGGTATGGAGATAGCTGATGTTAAATTATTATAAGGATCATTTCCCTACAAATATTCAGTGATATGATCAAATCCCAAAACCTCTTTAGTGAAATGACAAAATTTTTATTGAAAACTTTTGTTTGCTCTGCTTCTTAATTTCACAATTAGAGACCACAGTACTAAATTTTAAAAACTTATCTAACTTAATATGAAAGTTCAGAGGCAAGAATCACGTACTACCACATATATTTTTACATTTATAAATGTAGTGTGGTTAGTATGATTGTAGCAGCAGCCGCCCAGTATGCTAACTAGGGGCACATTCATTAGCGCTGATTACATAAGACAATAAATACAACAAGAGGCAAACACACCCGACTCTTTAGGCAATATTATAAATAATTAGTCTCGTTTACAATGCTAAGGGCGTGTATATTAGTTTACCAACCAAATTATAAAAGTTTTAATATAAAACTGTCGTTTTAACGTACCTACCTACTGGTTTTTTTTTGTGAAAAGTAATGAGACAAACGAGACGCTTTCCTGATGGTAAGAGATAACGCCTATCCATGACCATTGCAATGATACACAGAACTTTGACCAACAAAACAAAGTCCAGGGCATTACTGCTTTGGCGCTCATAACATTGAGACTTTCGATGGTTAGTCTCAATAGCCCAGTGATCTCGCTAGCTGCAGTACCCTTGAAACCGGAACACAGTAATGTTTACACACTACTGCTTAGCGGCAGAATAACTGGTACTGCGGTGGTACCTACCTAGACGACCTCCTGCTAAGGAGATCTACCACCAAGTGGTTACTAACAAAAAATTGAGTCAGCATGGTGGCCAGAGCGAAACTTTATTGATACGAAAATTAAAAACAACTCACTAATGTCATGAAAATAAGAATTAGGTAGGTAACTAGAAAACTTCGAGTGCATCCGAATAGGGTTCTTAGCGTCTAAACTATACAGTACCGTTTTAATCGTATGAATTAAGAAATCAATCACTTTGTATGACATATTTAGTTGAAAACAATATGCTCCAGAGGCAATTTTTTTTAACAGGACGTCTACGACGCTATCATTTGGAATATATAGCAACAAAAACTAACACATCCTATGGCTAATTAATTGAGTAATTTTTCCAACCTTTGTAGCAAACTGAATTCCAAACGCTCCAGGGTAGGATCAGACCACCCTCATTTTTAGGGTTCCGTACCCAAAGGGTAAAACGGGACCCTATTACTAAGATTTTGTTGTCCGTAATGTCCGTCCGTCTGTCACCAGGCTGTATCTCATGAACCGTGGTAATGAGAGAGTTGACATTTTCACAAATAATGTATTTCTGTTGCCGCTATAACGACCAATACTTATTAAAAAACAGAATAAAATAAATATTTAAGGGTACATACAACAAAGATGATTTTTTTGCCGTTTTTATAGACAACTAGCGACCCGCCCCGGCTTCGCACGGGTGCAAAATTCGAAAAAAATCAATATGTTTATTTATCAAAATAGGATGCACCACATCACTTTTTGATAGTCAATATTTACATAGTCTTTACCTGCCTCATATACCTATATGTATATGTATGCCTTCTTTTCATATCGCGTCTCGCTGCGGTCGGCGGCTGCCGGCCGATAGGTACCGCCGCAAACGCTACGCAATGTATTTTTAAATCTGTAATATCTTCGAAAATATTCAAAGAAATTATGTGCTGTAAAAGGCCATATAAATCTATGTTAAATCAACAATCTATTTATGGTATTTAATTAAATAAGGAATAATGCTGTAGTGCTTAAAATCGCTTCGAAAATTAGCTATTATTTGCCGTAAAAAGTAAATGTCAAAAAATGGTTTTGTGGGATATCGATAAGAGATAGACATATACCATCGCGGACTTTTCTGTAGACCTTTTCAAGGTGTACAATACTTAGTACATTATTTTTATAAATCCTGTAAGGTTAAGCCTGCGTACGCAATGTAAGCGGCAAGAAATGTAAGAATTTACGACACCACATTAGAAACCCTGAAAATAACAGTATTTCTCCATTATTTAATAGATGTTATTCTACATAAAAACCTTCCTCTTGAATCACTCTACCTATTACAAAAAACCGCATCAAAATCCGTTGCGTAATTTTAAAGATTTAAGCATACAGACAAACAAACAGACAAAAATAGCGACTTTGTTTTATACTATGTAGTGATGGTACGGAACTCTTCGTGCGCGAGTCCGACTTGCCGGTTTTTTTAAGTAGTACTCGAAGAAGGCTATCAAAGGGTGGATAAATGTTAGTTACCCTTTTACGCAAAAACTACTAAACTGATTTGGATAAAATTTGGTATGGAGGTAGCTGAGACCCTGGGGATTAACACATATAGGCTACTTTTTATCCCGAAAACATGTAGCGGGTATATAATACCGCGGGGCGCAGCTAGTTTTCCATATATTTTTCTAGATCTTTTATTACATACGAGACAAATTTATACGCTAACTCCTCTGATTTCCATAGCGTACTTAGCTTAGGGTTGGATGACGCTGTGTGAAATGTCCTTTAATGATTTTTAATTATTTATTTACTGTCCTTGAAGCGTCAGTAATACGAATTGTAAAAATCAATCGATAAGTTTTAACCTTTTCCAATAATGCAGCATCATGACACTAGTTAAGACAGAGAGGTCAAGGCGTTTATATTACACTCTGTCCCCTACTACCGGACTACAAGCACTTAACGCCAATCGAGTGAATTCGAGTGTAACAAGGTTCTAATCGAGATTTATCGCCGATAAACCGGCACTTGTTGGACTATTGCAGATAATTACGTGCATTAGTAATGAGTAGGGGTCTCGGGTCCTCGGACCGAGCTTTGTTAATGTTGTATGTGATGATTGTGAATGGCGATTGGATGTTCTAATGACGTGCTAGTGATATGTGGAGATGTAGGTAACAGACAATGAGTTTTGTGTGGGTTTCCCTTAATCTACTTTGCAATATAAGTCAAAAACTTTGGATGAGTGGTACTACATTATCTAAGCTGCATGACTTTCTGAGCACTAAAATGAGGAACCGACTTCGTTTCATATACGGGCTGTAAACTACACATTACTTACAAGCTTTTTATAGAGCAAAAGTAAACAGAGGTATAATATAGTTATAGGTATGTATATCTTTGCAGGGATCGATTGTTTTTTCAAATTTTCCGCACTTCATTCAATTTTCCACAGTCAAGTATTTCGACAATGTCAAGAACACGATGAAAAATCAAGTGAGAAAGTCAGATTCAAGTCCAGTCATGTATCTGCCCTCATGAAACTTTTAGTGGTACTACATTATCTAAGCTGCATGACTTTCTGAGCACTAAAATGAGGAACCGACTTCGTTTCATATACGGGCTGTAAACTACACATTACTTACAAGCTTTTTATAGAGCAAAAGTAAACAGAGGTATAATATAGTTATAGGTATGTATATCTTTGCAGGGATAGATTGTTTTTTCAAATTTTCCGCACTTCATTCAATTTTCCACAGTCAAGTATTTCGACAATGTCAAGAACACGATGAAAAATCAAGTGAGAAAGTCAGATTCAAGTCCAGTCATGTATCTGCCCTCATGAAACTTTTAGTAAGGTGATCCTTTACTAGACGTTTCAACGGAGTTTTGGAAGACATGTTTCACTACACACACACAACACACGCACATAAAAAAACCGAAATATGTGATCACATAATTCGGCACTTTAGGAATAAACACCACATTTTTAGTACGTAAAAATTCGAAATAACACAAGTTTTGCAGAATAGTATAAAGCGGAAAGATGATTAATTGCCTAATCGATTTTGTACTTATTAATTTAATGATTTTCCATAAGAGAAAGGATCAGCATCATTGCTCCACCTCCAATACATATGGTGTTGAAGCAATATTGCGCGATTCTAATCTGCGTTAAGTTAACGTCCTCACCTGAACTCTAGCCTCGCTGAGTCCTAATCGCTGGCTGAGCTCCTCTCTCATGAAAGCATCAGGGTAGTGGGTCTCGTCGAACAATCGCTCCAACTCGCCCAGCTGCTCTAGAGTAAAGTTGGTTCGCGACCGCCTCTGCTTGCCGCCGCCATTGCCACCCGCGTTGGGGGACTTGTCTGTTACATCTGTAGATAAAATTGTGATTTTAATCATCAATGGTAGGTTGTATATGTAAGCAATACATAAGGCTTAATAGATAAGTACCTACATATAAAAGGTCATACGCTAGGTATGTACCTACGTACTAAGCCCAAAAAGTTCCTATTTATTACAATTTTTACTATACGATCGCAACTCTGAAAACTTAAAAAAAAAATCAAGTGTTCCGTAGAAACTTGACCAATTTGATTATATTTTATAGTTTTGTCTGTATTAAAACTTGATCATAATAGTGCAGTAAATAACTCTGTATATTTATGGACCCACAGATTTCATATGAATATATTTCGCTTACCCAATATCTATAGGTCAATGTTACTATAATAATAAAAATTATAGTTTTCCTGAATTAAATATCACCGTTTGTTGTTTTATTTGAATTAATCAAAATAATATAACTTTAGCAGTAACATAACTATAGATGTGAAGGTATTTGTATTAAATTTAAACTGCGGCATTGAACATAAGAAAAAACAATTGACAAACCCCTCCAGATAAAATTCAATGACATTGCCCTTGGCTCTCTGGGGACACCGAAATTGGTTACTGGGATACAGAATCTGTGTGGATTAGAGGTCGTAGACGCACGTATTGTGTCTTTTAATCATGTAAAGCAGCATAATAAACTATATTTTCAGTTTTGAGCTACTGTCAACTATGTATGATCTGATCTATCGTTCAAAATTCGAACACAGTTCCGTTGGCTATCTTTTGCTAATCATGACCCAGTTTTTCGCGTGAGATTCAGAATTTCTTGTTAGGTGGTAACAACTCTCGTGTAACTATTTATACTTACCTACTCACTTATTAATCTACACTAATTATAAAGAGGAAAGATTTGATTTTTTGTTTGTATTGAACAGCCTCCGAAACTACTGGACCGATCTGAATAATTGTTTCATCATTAGAATGCTACATTATTACTGAGTGACATAGGCTATATTTTTATATTGTTAATCGAGTTTTGTTTTCCCGTGCGAAGCCGGGACGGCCCGCTAGTTTGCCAATAAAGTATTATTTTTATTAATTTTACGTAGTAGGTACGTGTTACGCGTGTAACTTTGTAGTGGTTTATAGAAACATTATTGCCAAAAGACAGTTATTTTAGAGATAGTGAATGCAATTTATATCTGACTAATAAGTAGGTAATGATAAGCCAGGATTAAGGTGTTCATAAAGTTTTTTAAAAATCTGTATGTACCTATAAATTAATCAAGTTTAGTTTCTAAAGTGTACAATAAAAAGTTTTACTCCCTCTAGCTTTAAATATGCGTTTAACTGTGTCAATATTTTTCGTACGTAAGGAAAAAAACAACACGTCTACTTTACAAAAAAACTCATAAGAATTGAACACAAACAATGTTTTAACAATTAAATAAATGAAAATATTTTTTTATATGACCACACTACATTCTTTGGTGTTTCATTAAACATACTTATTTAAGTTTAATGCGATAAAAACATAACACTAATCAATAAACAAATTACCACTTTTGTTTATTGATTAATGGAAATTCTTTTAGAAAAAGGATTCCATGTTTTAAGGATTCCATGTTTTTAAAATAAAATAAATTTGAAATAAGAATTCTTAGCCAAACAAAAAAGGTTTTAATTTGAAATGGCCAGTACTGCAGAACAGCAATGTCATAGGCAGCCCGTACACGTAGCGCGCGATCCGCGATCCGCGATTCGCGATCAATGATCGCGATCCAGACTGATCGTGTACGAAGCGGATTGACGGACTGATGCTCGCATAATATCTAGAAATTTTGAAATCATGATCGCGAATCGCGGATCGCGGATCGTGATCATGATTGAACGTGTACGGGCTGCCATAGGTAAAAACCTATATTATTATTATTATTATCTACTCACAAAGAGATGAGTAATATTATCTCACCGACTCATTCGTAGTTTATATAGTTACTTATAGTAATATCTCATATATTCATTCTACCGCAACGCTAACAAAAAATAACGAATCGACACAAACAAAAAACAATAATTACAATCCCATTCCTTACTCATCAACAGCCATCAATTAGCTAGGTCTTAGAAACAAAACGAAACGAAGAAGCCGTTAATGGATATCTGGGAAGACTTCTCAATCAAATAAATCACTGACGCTTGAGTGTTTAAGGGGGGTGTAGCGTTCCTCGATTAATCACGGCGGCCGCGGCTCAGGTCGTTAGGTGTCTCGAGCTCCAGGGAACGGGAGAGGTGTGGCCCGAAGCGCCGCCTTCGTTGGATAATCCCGCCATTTACATAATTGCTGAATAAAAAGGAGAGCTTCCCAATTTGCTAAATTGCTCCGAACGACTGTCAGATGCGTCAAGCGTGTCGTGTGTCTTGGGATGTGGGGAAGACTTATTTAGTCGTCATGCTAAACGACTGGAGGTAGGTTTTCCGTCGGGAAGTTGAAGTTTATTATGTTCACACACACAAATTCGAAATGCGGTGGGTAGGTTTAACATAACTGTATCTCTATCTCATGGACTATTAAGAAATAATAGTATCTTTGGTTTGACTGTCTGGCTTTAAAACTAGAAGTCCTAGGTTTGAATCCCACAGCACGCACCTGTCTTTTCTAACGTACGACTATGTGTGTTACTAGTTGATTACTTTAAATAGTGACAGAAAATCACCAGGAAACTTATATATCCTAAGCAAACGTTACCATTTTTTTTCTCCTTTTTTACACTATAAATAAATCTTAGAAAATGTTTGGTAACGAAATACAGGGCTATGCGAAGAGATAGCCGACGACAAACAGCTTAATACAATGCTGCGCTAAAAAGCTACAGAAGTTGATTATGTTGTTTCACGTTAAAATATTCTGATGGATAAACGATTTCTTTTTTATTATGGCCAACTGGCCATGTTGCCTGTGTAATGCTGATTTCGTAGCACAACTGCTAAGATGCTAAGCTATAATATAGGATATATATATATTTCATAGCAAGAGTGTTAAATTGCTACAACTGTGTAGGTAATGTATAAGTATATTGGATAGATATATTTCGTAGCTTTAGTACTACGATGCTACAGCTATGATGTGGAAAAAATTTATTTCGTAGCAGCGCGTAGCGGTCGGCTTATAGGAATTGTAGCCTCATAGAAAGTAATCTAATGTGCGCTGGCGAATGCCATGGGCGCTAAACTACCTTTTTTTTTTTTTTTTTTTATAGTTGATAGGCTTGCGTTTTACCGCCATCCCGCCTGATGTTAAGCGAAGATGCGGTCTACGGTGGAGCACGCTTGCCTAGAAGAAACCAATTCACTCGCGACTTGAAGGTACCCAGACTATATTCATTGGGGAACACCCACTCGGGCAGCTGATTCCAATGTCTAGCGGTACGCATGAAAAAGGTGGAATCAAACCGCTTAGTTCAAACCTGTATGTACTGCGAGAGATTACTGTACCAAATAATATAAAACAATTTAAAAAAACTTAGGCGACCAAGTAAATACCTAACCTTTCAATAAAATAAAAATGTCTCTAGAAATGGAAAGATCGAAGTAACCTAGTTCTTCCTTTTTTAATTACATTCCCAATTGGACACGTTGTCCGTACTCTAAGTATTTATTTAACAATGCTACCATAAAGCATAAGTCAAAATCTCGTTAATTATGGAGACTACTAGTTTTAACGGACTACCTACAAAAAAACAACACGTGTCACCATATCATATCATTTAACATTTGACCTTGAATTAGGTTACGGTTAACCTCTGCACGCTTTCCGCACTCTATCTCAAAAATAGTTAACAATTATACCTAAATACCTGTTTGTGGGTACCTGGCAACTTCATAGTAGTGCTGAGGAAAAGTAGGCAACCCATATTTTTCAATTCTTCGAATGCTCGATTTTCATGAATAAGTTATCGGGGAAATTTATCAAAAGTTGATATCTTTTAACAATGTTATTCTGTGGTTTAGCTAGGCAACCCCATGTGCGATTTATAAATGTACCTACATATTATTATCTGACATAATGTAATCTTTGTCACCAAATAACAGATGAAGGTATACATTTATTATACCGGTTCTTGACTATTACCAATATTTACAAGTTTAGTTATAGTTACATATCTCTACTATTTTATAAAATGGTATCAATAATGAGAAATGTCGCAAGTTTAAATAAAAACGAAGCAAACAAAGAAATTTACTATTAACTTAGCTGTGATAAACTATTCTGTTACTCTATTATTCGTAAAAACTTAACAATTTATAGATATTTATATAATATTTAAAAAAAATATCACTTCAGCTCACCATGTCTATGATCGTCATCGTCGTCATTAGCCGTCTCTCTCTTACAATGCTGAAGAGGCACAGGCGAGAGCAACCAGTTCCGGGGCCGTTTCACGGGAGGCGATTTCTCGTCCAGCTCTGTGATGTCGACCTCCACGTCATCAGCATCCTCTGGTTCACCAGGCTCGGGCGGCGGCGCGGGTGCCTCGCCTCCCTCCAGTGACTTGCTGACGAAGTCCGCCAGCCGCTCCATCACCATTACTGCTGGCACGCGTCGCGCGCGGCCATCACCCACCACGTTCCGCTCGTTCCACTCTACTCTGCTCTACCCGTGCGACACTGCAGTAGCTAAACTATAACACACCTACCCAGCGTGCTGACACCGAACAAACTGCACCCTACATCTCAAAAAACAAAGAGCAAATTAATACTTCCCTCGACCTAGGGCGGTGCTTGTCGCCCCGCCCAGGAATCGCGCAGGCGCCCGCCCTCGAAGCGCTGTGCCACGTACTCGCAGTACGGTAATACACGCCTACATTATCGTTATATTGAAAATGAATTTTTAACGTTGTGTTTGTGTCTAACGGTGAGGACATTCACTGCTGAATAATTTTGTAAACGTGTTTGATAATCTAAAGGTGAGATTCAGTGTCGAAAGGTGAGTTCAAATGTGATACAATGTGAAAATCGTGTTAATCTTGCGCGGATTACTTCCATTTTGCCTACAAGAAGAAGTGTTTACTACCCGTTTTAATGTTTAGTGACAGTAAAAAGTCATATAAAATTAAAAGCGTTTATTGCGAGTATATTACAATTTAAAATTAAAACTAAACGCGTTATAAATAGGTACACCGTAGGTACATATTTAAATACGAAAAATCAGGGCCTATGTATAAGCTAGTCTAAATTAAAAACTACGTAGCAATAATCATATAAATTCTACACAAAATTATAAGTACGACAAAATTATGTTTAAAAACCAACTGTATAAAGTAGGTATAGAGCAGTCTTCTCCGTCGGGTGAGTGAAACTGATGATATGAGTTGCCTATATGTGAAATAAATTATGCGTTAAGCTCGTTAATACAAAAAATTTAAATAGCTCTTGGAACATTTTCCAATATTTTATGGTTTGCATACCTACTTGTTTATAGACAAGCCTCAATTATTTACTTACACGATAAATATTGACATTGACCCCAAAATCGACCGAGAATCTGGTTAATGGTTGAGGTCGTGGACCACCGAGATGGCACGACGACAACACTGCATTGCATTATTGACCTCGTAAATCAAGAAGAGAATTTTACTTCGCTGATGCGAAGTAAAATTGCGAGGTTGCATTGAGTTGCAGATTAATAGATTCCGAGATAATACAAGATTCCGTTTACGGGACAAATTTCAGACTAAAAAAATGTAGGAAAACCCCTCGATTGTAGGCTTTACGACTGTGCGTCATTCAAGCAGTTGCGTTGATGGCGAGTGAGTTTTAAAAATGTCTTTAAAACAATTTCTGCGAGCTAGAAAACTAGAAAAGACGATGAGTGAAGCGAAAAGTACTAACTGGAAACATTGGGGCTTGATGTTAGAATCGTTCGTATAGTCTTCGCATGCGAGAATAGCAGACTTTCGAATGATGTGCTTTGATAGTAGGACATTATGTATCTATTTGTATAAGTAACCTCAAGATAATTAAAAGAGTCTTTCATGTTTGGCGGTTTATACGATGGCAGCCGTTACGCCAAACCCGAGTCGGAACTTGTTGTTGGGATGATTGAGCAATGCGGAGATGGCACAGCACATCTGTGTGCGGTTGCCGCCTAGTGAACGCGAGAGCGTAGCGCCCACTAGCCCATCAGAGTCTGCCGAGCCGCGCACCGTCCACTGCTCCGAGCGCCACTCGTATGCCAGTGTCGCTACCGCGCGCCGTATCGCGAACCCCACCTGGTACCAAAAACCTCTGGTAAGTGTCCTACGCTCTTACTTCTGCAATATATCTAATTAATAAATAAATATCGTAGGACATTACACACAGCGCCATCTGACCCCAAACTAATCAAAGCTTGTACTATGGAAGTTAGATAACTGATAGAATACTTAAATACTTTTTTTTTTGTAAATAGGTACCTACATACAGTATACCCAGACAGAACAAACAGTAATCAACACTAATTTTAAATTACTGTGTATAAACTATCTATGTAGGCGATATGGTCGCTCAGCGACAAAACCAGAATTAAATTAAAAAAAAAGCTATCTATCTACTATCTAAAAATGTCGTACTTCGAGCATGGCTGATGCTGCGAGGTAGGGTGTGATGGCGCGCGCATAGCACAGGTCCAGGCCGCGGTTGCCGAGCGTGGCGCTAAGTGAGTGCTTGTCGGAGGCCCAGCGGGCGGCGCCCGACAACGAGCTCACTTCTGCGCTTTGTCCACGCGCCACGACCTCGGCGCCGAGCGAGAGCTGTTCCGTCAGTCCCTGAACAAAAATTATAAGAAAATGTATACCTACTATTCTTACTTACCTGTTAGTAGGCAGCGGTGGTTTTAGCTGTTGCGAGGCCTATACTACAGGGCCTATACGAGGGCTACAGATCATTGTGAGGCCCTTTTTCTTTGTGTCCGTTTCACTAAAAATTAGTTTGAGTGCTCGAGTGACCGTAACATGCTTGCACTAATAATGAAACCGTGCGTTCAGGTGGGGTTTTGTGGAGTGCGAGGCGCGAGATACACGTACCTACCTACATATATGGTAAAGACTTTTTTCTACGAGAACGCGAGGCCCCTGCAAGAGCGAGGCCCCGGGCGGTTGCCCTGCTTGCCACCTCCTAAGGCCGCCACTGATTGGTAGTATGTCTGCTCCAAAAGCTGAAAGGCGTGGGTTCCATTCCCACCCAGGATAAATATTTTGTGGTATAAACAAATGTTTGTTCTGTGTCTGATTGTTCTGTATTTATCATAAGTAGGTATGTATCTATCAGTTATCTGCCTTCCATAGTAGGTACAAGCTTTGCTTAGTTTGGGGTCAGATGGCGCTGTGTGTAATGTCCTACGATATTTATATTCCTGCGAGAAATATAGAGAAGCGCCTACTGGGCGAATAAAAGTTTTTTATGGTTGATAGCCAAGTGTTTGACCACAGCTCATGTTAAGTGACGGTGTGATCGAAGATGGTAAAGCACACCTAGCCTGGAATGGTTCTGGCTCTCAAGTGAAGGCTACTGGAACACACTGTTAGATGCTTGGCGACAGATATTCAACTTGAGCTAGCCAACCGAGTAGGTACTAGAAAGTACCCTACCACCATGCTATGGATTCCTCACGATGTTTTTGTTTACCGACAGCTCAAGTGCATTGTTGGAATTTGAACCCACGCTCTTCGGCATGCGAACCGACCGCGCTAACCACTGAGGTATATGTATCATCGCTACAATGTAAACATTATTTTCTAAATTTTCTATAGAATAGGTATATCTATGTATTGTAAGTAACGATGTTATGCTACGATCATACCTAACTGTTTTTAAAGGACTGGACTTGCTCAGTAAGAAATCTTAATAACCATTAGTCGCTAATGGCAAGTATTTTATATTTAATGATAGGTAATAGATGTTTAATTTCTGTTAAAAAGAGGTTTTATACTTTTATCTGTTAATTTGAACAGGCTGGTTTTTGTATATTAATGTCATACACACTGTCAGTTAGATTTGAGATATAGTTTGTTATAGTGAAAAATATAAACATATTTCACATGATTCTCTGGATGTATTTATTGTAACACCAGTAATGTTACCACCACTAGCAAGACTCTGCTTAGCGTAGTATAACGGAAGATAGAGAGCTATCTACCAAACTCCTACAGGTTATGGCAACCGCACATGGTGATACCGGTGCTTTCAGTATGTCACCAACGGAATCAACGGGATTGCCGTCTATAGAGAAATTAGATGGCATTTCAAACTATAATACTTGGAAGTTTCTCATGGAATTATACCTTATTCACGAAAACTTATGGGAGTACACGAGCATTACTCCACAATCATCGGATGTTGTTGGTATTAAACGAGATCAGAGGGCTCGTGCGAAAATATGCCTTGCAGTCAAACCACATTGTCTCGTACACGTAAGACAAGCGAAAACGGCCAAGGAGGCTTGGGACTCGTTGAGATTGGCATTTGAAGACAAAGGTCTTAATAATCGCTGCAGACTACTTTCTACGTTGGTCAGTCATAAACTAGAGCAGTATTCCACAGTGAGAGATTATGTTACTGCTATGATGACGACAGCGCAACAGCTTCGTGATCTAGGGAAAGAGTTAGACGACGAACTTGTGGCAACACTGATGCTTCAGGGATTAACCGAGAGATTCCAACCAATGAAACTTGCAATAGAGAATGCAAATGTCATTTTAACTGCAGACTATGTTAAAAACAAATTGTTTCAAATGGAGGATGTATACCAAGCAGGAACTAGCGTCCCTGTGGTAAATGCACTTAAAGCTGAAAATAAATGGCAGCATGATAAGAAATCGCAAAAGAAAAATACAAAGAAGAGTTCTTTGATACGATGTTTTATTTGCGATGGCCCACATAAAGCCATGAATTGTCCACAGAACCCAAAATGTAAAAAGGAAGCGATGACATCGTTTGCGATGGCGACATCAAGAACAGAAAAAGCATGGGTTCTTGATTCGGGCGCATCGAGTCATATGACGAATCAGAAGGAGTGGTTAACGGACATTAAAGTTTTAGATAAACATGTTGAGGTAGCTTGTGCAAATGGTGCAAAGGTATATGGAGAAGCAATTGGTAATGTAGTTGATAAGGAAACCGACGTTACAATCAGAGACGTATTGTATGTACCAGGATTAGCAACAAGTTTACTTAGTGTGAGCACAATTGTAAGTAGAAATCTTGTTGTTGTTTTTAACAAGTCGGGTTTCAAAATTATGAAAGCAGATGGATGTAAGGTTACCGGTAAGATTCATCTTTCAGGAACTGTAGATAATGGGATCTACAAAATTAACTATTGTTCTCAAGGTTCTGCTCTTACATCAGCAGCAGAAAGTGATCAGCTGATGTTGTGGCATCGAAGGATGGGGCACCTTGGTATGAGGAATCTCACATTGCTTAGAGATAAGATGGCAAAAGGGGTAAGTTTTCCTAAAACTAGTAATCAGCTTCAATGTAAACCCTGCCTGATGGGAAAGCAAACTAAGCAACCTTTTAATAAGAAGAATAAGGTTACGCGAGCTAATGAAGTGCTAGGTTTGGTACACTCTGATCTGTGTGGACCTATGGAAGAGCCTTCAGTGTCGAAATGTCGTTATTTTTTGACATTTATAGATGATTTGACGCGTAAAACGTTTGTATATTTCTTAAAACAAAAAACTGAAGTTTTTGATAAATTTATTCAGTTCAAGGAGTTGGCTGAAAACATGAGTGGCAAGAAATTAAAGATTATGCGCACAGATAATGGCACGGAATTTCTTAACAAAAGAATGAATGATTACATGCAAAATCACGGTATTCAACACCAATTATCTGTCGAGTATACTCCAGAACAAAATGGCGTTGCAGAACGGGCTAATCGCACTATCTGTGAAAAAGCTAGAAGTATGCTTCAAGATTCTGGACTGAGTAAACAATTTTGGGCGGAAGCTGTCCATCATGCAGTATATTTGAAAAATAGATCGCCGACGATCGCTGTTAGAAACAAAACACCAGAAGAGAAATGGTGTGGAAAGAAATGTGATTTGAGCAGTATAAAGACTTTCGGGTGTAAAGCCTTTATGCACATTCCTAAACAAAAGAGAAAGAAATGGGATTCAAAGAGTAGAGAGCTGATTCACACAGGTTTTTGTGATGATGCTAAAGCATATCGACTTTTGGACCCCACTACTAACGAAATCTTTAAAGCAAGAGATGTAATATTTTTCGAAAATCAGATGTATCTTGAACCAAAGAAAGAAGAGCTTTCTAGAGAGATGTTTACACTGAATGAAGAAAACACTGAAATTCAACAGTCGTCAGAAAACGCAAGAGCAGAGGCTCCTAGAGATGAGATTCCTAGAGTGGAAGAAACTCGAGTCGATGAAGTTTCTCGAGAAGAGATACGTCGAGAATCTGTCGAAGAAGATGACTTTGAAGATTGTGAAATGGATGCAAATATCAGTGAAGAAGAATTACAAAATCTACAGAGAAGATATCCACTGAGAGATCGTAAGCAGAAAGAATTTCCAGATTATGTGCTTTATGAAGCAAAAATTGGAAATGAAATATGCGAAGAACCTTTAAATGTTCAGGAAGCTCTGAATAGTAAACATAAAGAAGAATGGAGTAAAGCTATCCAAGAGGAGTTGGATGCTTTAAAAAAGAACAAAACATGGATTTTGGTAAAACCTGAGAAAGGACAAAATGTTATTGATTCAAAGTGGGTACTTCGAATCAAAAACGAGGCGGGAAATAAGAGACGTTTTAAGGCTAGACTGGTCGCAAGAGGTTTTCGACAAAAACGAGGTTTAGATTACAGCGAGACTTTCTCACCAGTAGTAAGACATGGGTCACTACGTCTGCTTCTAGGCTTAGCAGCGGAAAATGAACTTAGAGTAGATCATATGGATGTGAAGACTGCATTTTTAAATGGAGATTTAGAACAAACTGTTTATATGGCTCAACCAGAGGGATTTGCAGAGAAAGGAAAAGAAGACTATGTATGCTTTCTTAAAAAATCCTTATATGGGTTAAAACAAGCTCCGAGGCAATGGAACTTAAAATTGAACGAGGTTCTGAATAAAATGAATTTTAAGAGACTTGAGAATGAACCTTGTATTTATATGAGAAAATCCAATAACAGTTGGACTATAATCGCTGTGTATGTGGATGATTTGCTAATATTCTGGAATAACGAAAAAGAGTTAGCAGAAATGAAGAGACAGTTGATGAAAAACTTTGAAATGAAAGACCTTGGAAAAGCTGAACTTGTACTTGGATTGAAAATTCATCAGACTGCAAACGGAATAAAAGTGGATCAAGAGGCGTATGTTGAGAAGCTTCTTAAAGAATTTGTAATGGAGGATTGCAAACCAGTTGCCATTCCATTAGTTCCGGGTCAACGGTTAACTAAGCCTGAAGAGGAAGGATATATGCAACCTAAGAATATACCCTACCAGAAGCTGATTGGATCACTGATGTATCTAGCTGTATGTACACGAGGAGATATTGCACATGCAGTTAGTTTCCTGAGTCAGTTTAACAACTGTTTTAAGGAGGAGCACTGGCAGGCAGCCAAAAGAGTATTACGGTACTTAAAAGGAACTAAGAATCGTGGTTTATTCTACAGAAAAACTGGAAGACAGATAGAAGGTTTTGCTGATGCAGATCATGGTGGAGGTCATGATAGAAAATCATACTCTGGGTGTGTTTTCCGGTTTGCTGGAGGAGCAATATCATGGGAGAGCAAAAAGCAGCAAGTGATTGCTCTGTCTAGTACAGAAGCTGAATATGTCAGCCTTACTCAAGCAGCTAAGGAAGCTATATTTTTGAGAAGATTGATGACTGAGATTTCAGGAACGAATAACAAAATTGTTATTTATTGTGACAGCCAGTCAGCTCTCGCAATTGCTGAGAATCCAGTTCATCATAGTCACACAAAACATATTGACTTGAAATATCACTTTGTTAGAGATTGTTTGCAAAATGAAGTGATTGGGTTAAAGTATTTAGAAAGCAAGAGAATGCCAGCAGATGCGCTCACAAAGGCTTTACCTAGAGAGAAGTTCGAATGGTGTGCTTCCTGGATGGTTAAGTGAGTGTATATGTGAGTGATTAAGTATTGAGTGTGTATGAGATGTATGTGTACAAATGAGTGAGACAAAACAGTTCAGTCTGTTATCAATTTAAGGAGGAGTGTTAAAAAGAGGTTTTATACTTTTATCTGTTAATTTGAACAGGCTGGTTTTTGTATATTAATGTCATACACACTGTCAGTTAGATTTGAGATATAGTTTGTTATAGTGAAAAATATAAACATATTTCACATGATTCTCTGGATGTATTTATTGTAACACCAGTAATGTTACCACCACTAGCAAGACTCTGCTTAGCGTAGTATAACGGAAGATAGAGAGCTATCTACCAAACTCCTACAATTTCTTACCTGTAGATAATGTAAAGCAATAAAATCTCTGTTCACCGCAATCACCGACGCCGTACAGTTTTCAAAATAGGCATCTACAATGCTTTCAAAGCTATAGAATTCTCCGTCGGCAACCTGTGTGACCAGGGTCGCTCGCGTCCCTGAGGTAGGCCCCACCCGAAACTCACAGCTCATCTGCCCCCCGGGCGCCGCTTCCATCACGAAGTACGGCAACTTCGATGGCTTCTTCCTATCGACATACGACAGCAATAGCTTGTAGCCTCCCGGGGACACGGAGCTAAACGACATAGAATGTCCCAGGACCCAGTTATTGACGGAGCTCTGTTTGACTGACAAGCAAGCGCCTTCGAAACACTGCGGCAAACGATACCGTGCCGCGTTGTGTATGTGCCGCAGCAGGCCGGGGTACGTCGCTCCCGAGGGCAGCTCGTCCTCGTCTTTGGGGCAAATTGGCCTAGAGCCTCCTCGAGTTCGGGACCCTGTAACCCCCGCACCTGTCTTGCCACGGTCGCTGGCCGTGCATTTGTGGCCATCAGGCGTGTTACAGAAACATTTTCGCGGCGGCGGGCACGGAGCATCCCCTCCCCCCGCGCTATCGGGGCAGCACTGTTTCACTGAGATTCCCTGCGGTGAATCGTTGGAGTTGGATTTAGCATAAATAGTCTCAAAAATCCCCAGCTTTACCAAACTAAACAATGAAAGATGTGAATATTTCGTCGATCTATCGTGTTGCATCGCGGTGTAGGTGAAATTGCTAATGTACCAACTTTTATGTGAACTAGTTTAAAAATAAATATAAGTACAAAGAAACTTCACAAAATGTGCAGAATTATGTCAATATTTGACAATTTAAAAAGCGCAGGTTTGTTGCGCAAATTGTATCAGTATATTGTTTTCAAATATGGAAAATGAAATATTTAAACGAATGCCTTTGAACAAAGAGTTTAAATATTTTTTTTGAAGTTTTTGGCGGGAAAACAGAATGGTCGTGTCGCTGCATTAGCTATATTACTTGACAAACCTTGTGTTTTGTCAAATAGTTATTTATTCATAAAGTGCTGAATTACGTGCGTGAGTATAGCTAAGTGATATTATGTACTGAAATACGATTTTGCGTTGTTTCTTAAGCTCAGGCGAACCTTGTTGTTAAATCATCACTACTTTACTAGGGCATCCGGATACATGACCAAACTCCATCTTGATTCACTTTGTGGGACTTTATTTCAGTGCTTTATTATTCCATCAGATGTTTAAGAATATTGAAACACCTAACTCTGGTAAAATAAAAAAGTGCGATGTCAAAAACGAAGTAAAAAATTGAGAATTGACAGTTTTAATCTGAGCCGAGGGTAATGGGACTAATTGGTTTTGGCGGAAACGCGGGAAGAGTCGTGTCGCTCCGTTGTATTTTTTTCCAAAACTAGTGTTTTGTCGAGTGTTTATGCATAAAAATGGTGGTGTTTTATTCATAAAGTGCCGAATTACAAGCGCGAGTGTGGGAAAATCATATAATGTGGTGAAACATGAGTTTTCGTGTTGCTTCCAAAACTCCATCGAAGCTTTGTAGTAAAGTTGCCACTACTTTACTAAAGCATGACTGGAATTAACTGACACGAACTGGACTTGACAAAGACGACTTTGACTAAAACTAGCTACGATGGCACTTATTTAACTTTTGAAACTTGAAAATATATAATTACTTGACACTGGCAAATGCTAAAACGCGACGCCAAAACCAAAGAAAAAAAAAAATGGGACTAATGGGTATGGTAGGGTAACTTGCTCACTTATAACTGCAGATTTTTGTTGCGTTTTATTTATTTTATATTTTCCTGTTTCTCTTTTCCTTAAAATTGTTGCATGAAAAGTTAAAATAATTGAGATTTTTTAACCCTACATTTCTATAATCATTATTATTTTCCTACCACGACTAGTGATTACGAAGTTAACTACTTTACTTTTTGCTCGTAAACAAACAAATTGGAATTCCCAGTTTCGTCATCCGGGACTTGTTAGTGTGGTTTGATCAAAGTTTAATGAAAAATGGCTTCAATAAACAAATTCTTAGAAATGTTCCGCGTCTTGAAATCCGATGCTGTACCCCGTCCACCGCGGCCAGACAAAGAAAAAACAACTAAAATTGAACCAGAAGACAATAATGAAAATATAGATTCTTCGAATGAACCAGAAGAAATCTTGGTAGAGTCCGATGATGAATTGCAAAGTGAAAGTGAAAAGGAGCCAAAGTTTAAAAAGTTTTTCAAATCAAATAAGAAAGAATGGAAACCTAAAAAAGATAAGCAAAATAGCAGCACAGTCAATACTCAAGGTAAAATAATTTGAAACAAAATGCAATCCAATACAGAGTATTTGTGATAGCCTACTACATAATACTTACCTATGTAGTACTGTATTTAAATTTTTGATTGTTCACAAAGTATCTATCATTGCACTATCAAGGTTTATTTAGCTGCACCAATCAACCTTAAAGTTAATCGCTTTTTATAGGAAAGACCAAAGAAAGGTTTTGGATGAATTTAAGTACAGGTTTATATGCCACTGACTAGGTATAAAAATATCACTAACGATAAGTTAATAATAGGATATCTTGTAATTCTTACATACAATCTTAATAACCATTAGTAAGATTTTATTATGTCTCATAAATCATTCCAGCGCAGCTTGTCAGCATCATAGTGCAAGCAGTGATAATATTGTGTTCACTCGCAAAAATTAAACATACATTTCCATATTTTAGTTATGGAATTTTTACAGACTTTGCTAGTGCACGGTTACTGTAGCTTGTACATTGCGAAAACTTTTCTTTTTGTTGTTTTGTAAAGTGTATTGGCTACCACTATTTATGTACTAGCTGCTAGAGTGTCCTTGCCGTGCGCTAGAATTATCCAGAAACGAATAAAGCTTGTTTATTAAGTGTATAAGCTGTATGCATCCAATATAATTTGTGCAGTGATTTGAATTTATAATAGTGATGTGAAAAATTAACAAGGCAAATTAAAACAGGATTTCATTCACTTTAGGATAATTAAATGCAGCTGTCAGCAATCTTTGAATAGGAAATTAAGTATTAGTCAATGATTATTTATTATTATATAATTATTTTGATTGTAGGACTGATATTATACCAAATAACATACATATTTCTTTGGTGTTTGTAATAGAAGAGGGAAGTATTTGATGATGATCAAGGTTATGTTTTACTTCAGCTACTGGGAATGTGATCAACGTAGTGAACTCAAAAAATGTGCGATGGGGCAATGACTATTACATGGGGCCAATGCACAAAAACCCACAACCCAATAATCTTTACAATGATGAAGATGAGCCAGAGGAAAATATTAAGAAGACCAATGACATCAAACTTTTGTTGGATGCTAAGATTAAGGTATATTGTGTTTGTAATTTTTTTTAAGGGATTATTGTAGCTGTTAAAACTTGCATAAGAACAACTAAGGTGATGTGTTAAAGAGGAAGCCCATATTTAAAATTAATAAAATTGTTAATGATGATAAAATACAAATACAATACAATCTTCATCGATGAAATATGACACTAAAAAGATGAAAGCACTATTTTACTTAGGTGTTGATTAAATTTTTTGTCAGTGTGTTGTTAATGGAGATACAATAAAGCTCTGAATTTGTCTTAATTCTCAGATCAAACACTGTCAATTTAATTTAATCTTGTAGAAATTTTCTGCAAAATATAGCATAAAAACCATCTATTAGCATGTACTGCAAATACTAGTGATTTGTATATAAATTATACCTACAGAAATCTGATTTTCATGCTCAGAATTGTTTAGGTTACATTGTGACATCATTTGTAAGCCTTGATATCTAGTTAGCAAATTTAAATTTGTAGGTATTAAAAATAAATTTGTACAGAGTTAAAAGTTGTAGGGGAAGTCCTTATATGCAAGTGTGATTTTATTTTATGATCTACTGTGTCGTACAGTTCCATCGGAGTTTTTTTTTTCGTAAAAATTGGCCTATTACCTTTTATAAATTCGTTTAATCGGGCACTAAAAACTTTTTTATATTCAGATTAAACTTTATGTCAGCCACTATCTCTCCTACCTAAGCAAGCCGAAAATTTGTTCTACAAAATTTTTTCTTTAAATCTTGCTGTACCAAATTATGACAAGGTTACTAATATGTATAATTGTATACATATAATGCCAGTTGTTTATTTATGATGGTTTTATTTACTTACATTTACCTACATACAGCTCCGTTGGCTCATTGGTAGTATATCTGCCTTGCGAGCTGTAGGGTGTGGGTTCGATTCCCACTCAGGGCAAACTTTTTGTGAATAAACAAATGTTTGTTCTGTGTCTGGGTGTTCTGTATGTATTATAAGTATGTATTTACAAAAAAAAAGTATTTATGTATTCTATCAGTTCTCAGGCTTCCATCACACAAGCTCTGCTTAGTTTGGGGCCAGATGGCGCTGTGTGTATAGTTCTATGATATTTATTTGTTTTTTATTATATACAATTTTATATTACCCAATAGAATCTGCACTTTTACACAATTAATCTAGTGGTATCAAAAACTTGACGAAGTTTTACCGCTTATTATCATGGGATTTAGCATGACAATTTGCGATATAAATAGTGACAGCACTTTCCCTTTATACCGGTTATGAGAGCACATGCATTTTGATAGTAAAGTTTGTCAGTTTTTTCTCAAATTGCCATGCTGTATCATCTGTTTATCTACATAAAAGAAAAAAATATTTTATTTATTTCTTTACTTTGCAGCCTGAACATGAATACATAGACCACATATCGAAAAATCTAGGGAAGAACTGGCAAAAGTTCTTCATAAAGCTTGGCTATAAAAAGAACAGGATTGAAACCATTGTAATTGATACAGAAAAATATGGAGTCTCTGAGGTAAGATCACCATAATAATAATGCAAAGATGATACATCATTTGCATTTTTAATAATAATAATTTGATACTTACTAAAAGGTTTTTAATTTACTGTTGTAAGTACCTTAAAACTGTAAATTAAAAAAAATTGTAAATGTAAATTCCAGATATTATAATTACATACAAGGTGTAAACTGAATGCTTCTGGTAAACAAGACTACTGATAGTGCTAATGATTCAAGTTCAATTCAACAACATAGTAAAAAATAAGCTAGAGGTCAATGAACGGGTCCTTTAGAATCAGCTGATATTTTTTTGTATAACTTCTAAAATGCATTGTAATGTTGTAGTAATAGTGCAATTTAACGTGAGACATTTAACTTCTCATAGCTCAAGTTGCTATTTGGAATAATAATAAAAAAGAATAAAGTGTATATTTTTCGTTTTTATAATTGTTTTAAATAATAACATTTGTTTTTGGAAGCATTTCCCTTACTCCCAGTATGATAACTGCGAAAGTAAGCCTGTCTCTTTGTATGTTATCGTTCCATGTCTTAACGGCTTAACCAATCTGGACATACTTTAAAACCCTTAATATTAAAGGGATTACTTTTCCCTCTGAAAATACAAGAAAATAGCAGGCAACGCGCGGCTAACATAATTATGAAGTGCGCTCTTATCAGCAGAACTAATTTCAATTCAGAGCGTTAAGCACTTTATCTCTCTATAAACACTGTGTAATCGTCAGAAATAATAATCATGCATTTTACCTTGTATACTCCACATATTTATAATAACTATAACAAGCTATAGTGACAGATAATATAAAACTACAGTGTATTTTATGTGTCATTGCTATATTTGTGTATCACGATTGTATATGTTGTGGTTTGATATGGACTAATAATAATTGTTCAGAAAACAGTACTCTGACATAATTATATCCGAATAACAAAACTAAAATGAACTGTGGAAATAGGGTGACCTGTTCATTTGCATAATATTTTGTTGCATACATATTTTGTTATGGCATTGTCATAATATTACTGGACACGCATTATTTTCATAGTCATACTTATATGTTTCATAGTTCATAATAATTATTAAATTACCTATTTAATTCTGTGTATTTACACTTGGTGGTAGATCTCCCATACTCATACTCATACTCATTTATTCATAACGAAAAGTTACAAGTCACAACCAATAAAAAAGATGATTAAGTTAATCAAAATTAAATCAACTTCGCAACTAAATTAATATAAAAAAAAAAAAAAATAATAATTTAAATACACAATTAATTAATTTAATTCGACTTATAAATATAAAATAAATAGAAATCTTAGCAGGAGGTCGTCTAGGTTATTATTATACCACCGCAGTACCAGTTATTCTGCCGCTAAGCAGTAGTGTGTAAGCATTACCGTGTTCCGGTTTGAAGGGTACTGCAGCTAGCGAAATTACTGGGCTGTTGAGACTAACTCTATCAAAATTCTCAAAGTAATGAGCGCCAAAGCAGTGATGCCCCGGACTTTGTTTTGTTACTTAAAGTTCTGTGTATCGCTGCGATGGTCATGGACAGGCGTTATCTCTTACCATCAGGAGAGCGTCTCGTTCGTCTCATTACTTTTTACATTAAAAAATTAAAGCTGTACAAAATTGGTGTGGTTTAATCTGCATACATATTATAATAATATGTATAATTGTATAATATATATTGTATAATATACATATTATGTTTATTAAATAGCAAAACACAATACTGTTTATGATTCTGGCATAATATTAGGCTCTTCGGGTTCTCTGTTACAAATGTTTTTACTAATAGCAAGAAAAAGCGATTTTGTGGTTATTGATTTATTAGTAACTATTAGGTTGTAAAATTATAAAACTTTTCAAAATTAGGACTAATAAACGGCAAAATTAATATTGTTGTCTATTTTGTTGGCCAGGCTCGCTACAAGCTGCTGCTGGATTGGATCGAGAATGAAGAAGATCCTTCTCTTGGGCGCCTCGCCACTTTGCTTTGGAAGGAAGGCGAGAGGCTGTTAGTAAAAGATCTTGCGCTTATGTACAAACAGAACAGGAAGTAAAATACTTGTGATTCTCAGGGTTAGTCTAAAGTAGGTACTTTCATGTTGATATAGGTATACGGACTATGTACTACGTTTTCTATGACGTGGTCACAAAACTGCAAAAATAGTTAAGAATATGAAATTATTGTTTAGTTTCTGTTTTTTTTTCGATCATAAAAACGTCATAAATTAAATCAGTTGATTATGTAGAAATTTGTGACATAAGGTGCGAGTGAAATATTATTGATCTCTTTAAGCAGATCGCATCTTCGTATCAGGCGAGATGACGGTCAAACGCAAGCCTATTCATTAATAAATGAAAAAAAAAACAACAAATGCACAGATTTGTTGGCCGTTTTGTATATACTTTTTAGTTTTTATCTAATTGCATAGAATTCGTATTTATTTCTGACAAATAATAATTTTAACAACTTTCAAAATATACCTATACTATTTACAAATTTTTAAAAACATCCTAATCTAAGAGTCCATCAGAGGAGAATTATAGCAGGTATTCATCAACAATAGAATTAGTTGATTTTTCGATCGAATTTAACTGTATCTGATCGTTACCAAAATAAATGAGGGCGCCACTTGTCACAACCCTGGTGCATAATAATTATTGTTATCTCTGACGGGTTGTTTTGTTTCAATATTAGTTATATTATTAAGCAAATCTTGGAAGCAAATTTACAATACCGACACAGATGTAAATTTTTTTAAATTATTAAAATTTTCAAGACTGTATATAATATTGCTCATTATGTGAATCTTTAGCAGCTGTATTCTATGATAACATCTGAATGAAAACTTATTTAATTTTATTACATCGGCTTCATTTTTTTTTATGTGACAAATAATGAGACGAACGAGACGCTCTCCTGATGGTAAGAGATAACGCCTGTCCATGACCATTACAGCGATACACAGAACTTTGAGTAACAAAACAAAGTCCAGGGCATCGCTGCTTTGGTGCTCATTACTTTGAGACTTTCGATGGTTAGTCTCAACAGCCCAGTAATTTCGCTAGCTGCAGTACCCTTCAAACCGGAACACAGTAATGTTTACACACTACTGACTAATAAATTGTTGTACTTTTATTCTTTCATTGTTTTTAGTATTGTCAAAGTACTAAAGGATACTCATAAATTTTAGAAATTAATGGGTGATGGAATACTTAGTCGACTTTGATTCTGCTAGCGGTCATCAAATTAGTTGTAAGGTATATTTTAGATATAACATTCGTGCCTTTAAAATGAGAGAGAATTCTTTATAGTTTCATTACTCTATAGATATAAATTACATTAGTACATATACAACGGAAACTTGTATAAAAATTAGAACAGTGTGAACAAAAACTAGTTTTTCATGCATCTTTCCATGTTTTATCCGAACTATCTTCCTATATTTTATTTTTATTGTTAGTCTAGCTTGCTAGAGATTTTATTGATGTTAGACATTTTCTAGTTTTGGTATCGGTAAACACAAAATAGTAGTATTGATAAAAATTGAGTGCCTTCACATATGTATACATAAGGTACACATATAATATATGTATATATGTACTATATTGTATACTATATATTATATAGTATACCACCCAAATTGTTGAAACAATTTTGTTATTCATAGGTATCATGTTGTAATTTGTTTATTTTGAATTTATGACGTAAAGAAAAATGGAGAGGACAGATGAATTTCTTGGATTTAGACATTATCCTTAACTTCTAAAGTAAGGTGAAAACGGCCAAATCTTATTTTAAGACAATTTGTTATGGTTATAGTTGACAAGCCACTTAATTTACTTGATGTTCAGCCAAGATGTAGTCAAAGATGATGGAACACTTTTAGCCTGAAATGAGAAGGCTGAGATACACTATAAAGTGCTTTGCGACTTCGATTTGAGGTAGCTAGCCGGCCAAGGAGCTAGTGCTATGATTCGCCAGTAGCTCAAGGCTTGTGCCCGCTATAAATAAAACTGATGATTTAAAGTTTCTAATGATTAATCATGATATTATGTAGGTAAAAAAGACAAAATTATCTGTTGTAAAAGGCAAAGGCATTTTTGAAAAATAAGTTGGCAAAATTCAGTCACGTGGCAGTGAACACCAAACAAAGAGAGACACGCCATGCGAAACGCTAATTGCTTTGATATTTTTGTAAAACAACTACGATGTCTGTGTCACACTGCCACGATTGTCACTGTCATTCTAACGCCATGACAGTCTTAACTATTTTCGTAGTAAATTTTAATTGGTTTTTGTAAACGATAAATACATAACGTTTATTAGCCAATTAAAAAAAAACAATTTTACTCTTAACGACTCTCATGTTGGAATTGAGTTTTGGCGGGAACGCGGGAAGAGTCGTGTCGCTCCGTTGTATTTTTTTCCAAAACTAGTGTTTTGTCGAGTGTTTATGCATAAAAATGGTGGTGTTTTATTCATAAAGTGCCGAATTACAAGCGCGAGTGTGGGAAAATGATATAATGTGGTGAAACATGAGTTTTCGTGTTGCTGCCAAAACTCCATCGAAGCTTTATAGTAAAGTCGCCACTACTTTACTAAAGCATGACTGGAATTAACTGACATGAACTGGACTTGACTAAGACGACTTTGACGATAACTATAGCTAAGATACAGCAGAAATAACACTTAAGACAAGGCAGTATGACTTTATAGCTTTAGCCTGCTCGAAGGGGCAAATTATTAAAAAAAAAAACATGTTGGAATTGGAACTCTGTATTGTCGCGCAGACTAGGGCTATATTCGCTACACAAGTTTGTACACCTACCCTGGCGTTCCGATAAGCCACATAGGTAGGACAAACTCGTTAAGTCTAGGCCAAACTGGTTTGTTTTAAAATCTGATTTAGCTGGTAATTATTATAATCTGGAATTGTTGGCTTGTGAAGTAGAAAATATAAATATTTCGTGGTAAAAATCCAAGGATATGTCCTGAAAGAAGCTGAACCTGTGATGTGTATGACAATAACGTTTATTAATACATTTTTTTTTTAACTTATAGGAAATTGTTATTTTATTGTTTGAAAATTTTAAAATATTTAATGAAAGTATTTGAGGTTTTTAAATTATCAGTAAATTTAAAGATGATTAAAATTGCGAGAAAATTATACTAAGAAACTAAATACGACTAAAATCAAGATATCCAAATCATCAGACATACAATTTGTAAAAAAAAAAATCCTTATTTTAGCAAAATCTGTAAGAACAAATCCATACAAAGACAAGAAGTAAACAAGAGATTATAACAAAAATGAAATTAAAATAATTGAGATTGCTTCTTTTTTGTACAATTCTGTGCTATGTAGAAAAGTTTTCGTAATATTAATTTATTTTTTTTACATCAGAAACGCATAATTAATTTATAAGAATATATTATATTTACATTATTTAAGTTTAATCGTAAGGTTTTTTGTCTATAGAACTATTCAAATTCTCAAGTTTGATTGTCTTATTTTTTAAGCATAAATTTTACTTTATTTCTAGTCAAGAAATTGGTGCATAATATTTTACAAGTATGTAGACCAAAAAGGGCAAAGCATAATAAATATTTAATAATGTATTTTTTATCGAATAAATCATTTATGGATAGATTTGTTTTTTTCTTCTTTTCTTCATCTGTAATCTTAAAATTATAAAAAATCGGAAACAAATTATTTACCTATACCTTATACAGGGTTGTAAGCTATAATATTAAATAATAATTTATTTAAGCAAGAATATTTAAGTAACGAAGTTAGTAGGCAATTTAACTTTTTTTTTTTTTAGCTGACAGGCTAGGTGTTTGACCACAGCTCACCTGATGTTAAGTGACGGTGTGGTCGAAGATGGTAAAGCACACCTAGCCTGGAATGGAACTGGCTCTCAAGTGAGGCTGCCGGAACACACCGTTAGATGCTTGGCGACAGATTTTCAACTTGAGGGTGGTAGCTAGCCAGCCGAGTACTAGAAAGTACCCTACCACCATGTTATGGTTTCCTCACGATGTTTTCCTTCACCGGCAGCTCAAGCTCATTGTTGGGGTTCGAACCCACGCCCTTCCGCATGCGAAGTGACCGCACGAACCACTGAGCTATCATCGCTACATAACTACCCATTACTAAAAAGTATTAAGCAGTATTTCATATCATATTGATATATAGTTGTAATTATCTGTATTTGCACGTTAGTTGCGATTGCATGTATACGTGTTAGTTATGGACTTTTACTGTTACTAACTCTGAAATTGCGCAAAAAATTATATTACATATATACATTTTGTTTGAAGGTTAATGACAATTTTCACATTGACAAACATCCGATTATTTTGCGATTTCAGAATTGGACTTATAATTAAGTTGCTAATAACGATGGGGACAACGTCCCCTTTTTGACTTATCCTGTAATTCAAATTGTATTAACTAAAGTCAAAAATAAATAAAATTGGCGCTTATACCTACTACTAACACGGCTAACACAGCCGTCCGCTAAAAGATCAAGAAAGAATTCAACTCATTAAATGAATTTAAATTCAACGTAATTCCTTAAAATGTTGTGAAATTCTGGATTGGAAATAAAACAACATTACTCGTCCATAAGTATCTTATAATATTAGGTAATTATGTTACTGGTAGGCATGTATCACCATTTCTACAAGATACCGACAAACAATTATCAACTCTTTGTACAAAGTATTTGGTCTAAAACAGTTTGAAGCTACATAAATGTTGGAGACAATTCGGGTATCTACTGAATGTACGTATATTATGCATAACAAAACATATTTACCTACGTTGATATCTCTTTGGTACTTAGTGTTGGTTTAGCTGACGAGTTGCGTGCTACTGTAGTAATAATGCCCGCACCGAATAAAAGCGGACTGAAAATCGTGAACCTAGATGTTAAAGACGTCAGGTTCCCGACTTCGCTCGGTGGCCATGGATCCGATGCCCTGGTGAGAGAATACAATAATAACTTTTTATGAGCACGTTAAGAAAAATCTATATGATAGCAGCTTTACCCCGAGTTTTAATTTTATGATTATAGGTTCGCGTTTGACCATATTCTGCTCGATGTCAAGCAACGATGAGGTCTAGGCTGGAAAACGCTTACTTTGAAGACCACTTCATATTGCACTTTTCGGGTAACATATATTCCGGCATCCTCGCAAAGAAGTAACAAACATACTTTTGCCGTTATAATGTGATTTTCCGGAAACTTAGATTTATGAAATTTGACAGTCTTATCTAAGATTTGTATTAAGTTAAAGGTAATATCCATAAATAATTATAATCAAATTACATTAAACTTCCACTTATTGTAAGTCATTATCAATACGGATCAGATCGATTCTCAGGAGACAAATATGCTGTATTTTCTCTCGATTATTACACTCTGCTATTTGCGCGCGAAGTCCATTATGCAAATAAATAATGAAACATTTTGTAAGAGCAGCATACAGACCCGAACTACTCCTGCGCTTACGTGACAATCACCACGGAGAGCGGGAAGCGGGGGTTCGGGCTGACGTTCACGTGCGGCCGCGGGACCGAGATCGTTGTGCTCTGCATCAGATCTATGAAGAGATTCGTGGTCGGGAAGAACGCAGCAGATATCTTCGCGGACTTCGGTACCTTCTGGCGAGCCATCACTAACGACTCCCAGATGAGATGGGTAAGCGCTCCCTGTAACTATTACGAGATTTTTACACCTCTTTTGTTTACTAAACTAACCTATTATGAAAAACAGAGTCGAATTGTTTTTCGTGTCGAAAAGTTGTTTCGGCAACAACTTAAATTCAAAGATCTTAGTTCCACCGAGAATAATGCACGTGATTTAAAATTGTTTTGTTCTCTCTACCAGGCGAGACAAAATTAAACCTTATGTTCGTATAAAATGCTTTTGTGATTGTAGGTGTGCGAAATTGTGCACACTGAACAATCCTAAAAACCTATAAAACCTTTTGAAAAATTAGTAGCTAACTAAGGTTAGGTACTATTTTTTTTTTGTTTGCTCCACTTGGGTAGTAAGATTATATGTATGTTTTTTTTTTTAATTTGTGACGCGTGATTGCAGATTGGCCCAGAAAAGGGCGTTGCACATTTAGCCGTGGCTGCCATAATCAACTCGCTCTGGGACCTGTGGGCACGGATCGAAAACAAGCCTCTTTGGAGGCTGCTGGCTGATATGGAGCCAGAGGTAACTTGAAAAGGAAATCAGTTTTCACTGTTGTTCGCATATCTATTATCTAGGTACCTAATTATTTAGCGTACCTACTTATTATGGTCGTAGCTTATATACAAATTAGGTCACCGATATTACCTAAATGACAGACGATTCGGTCAGTTTTCGAAGTGGTGACCTCCGAATACCTACTGCCGTAGATCGGATAACTCCAAATTATATGACCCGGTGGATTGATCTATATGTTTGTAACAACTGTCTGAAGAGGCCTTCAGCACATCAATTCTGACACCCTATACGAACTTATTACTTCTTTTTATGAATTTTATCTTACAACAAGAGAGATGCGTTTGACCGCAATCTCCCCTGATGGAAAGTGACGATGTGACGGAATATGGAGCACTCTTGCTTACAAAGAAGCTATACGAATTTTCTTGAACAACCTCGTGGTGGTTTACTTCAGTTTGTAATGAGACGATCGGAACAGTAGTCTTATGTCGTAGATAAAATGTATATCTATTGCGATTAAAAGGAATTTCCACTAAAGGTAGGTAGGTATATATTTTTTAATTTCTCAATTATTGTTACAATAATTAACTGTATACATATAAATATTATAGGTACCTAAATGTCCTATTCGTAGGTAACAAAGGCATGTGAAGTTGTGCTATGTCTGAGTAGTTCTGAGTACTAATCCGGACAAGCTTTTTATGGGCAGATAGTCCCGATAGGTCAACAACAGAGCCCAGTTTTTGTAAATAAGATTTAACAACAACAGGTCGGTACAGGCTAACGATGATGATGATGATGATGGTGATGTACGAACTTACAAAACACCATAACTACAACAGTGATAACCCCTATCTATAAGAACAAATGAAGTGGGATAAACAAAAAACAACTTTATCTATATTTATATTGACTTTATAATTATCAGGAGCTGGTGTCAGCGATAGATTTCCGTTACATAACCGATGTTATCACGAGAGATGAGGCGGTGCAACTACTGATGAGCAAACGGGCAGGGAAACAGGAACGGATCAAGTTTGTTACGGATAATGGGTACCCGGCGTATACCACGCAAGTTGGTAAGAAATACCCACTACCAATAAACTATAGGTACCTATATAAGATACCACTAACCAAATCCAGACTACAAAAAAAAATTTAAATATTAAATGACAACTTAACAGAGGCATCTAGTTAATACAACAACACATACACTAACTATATTATAAGACATATAATTTTGAGTGTGCTCATTAAACCCTTTCTTTTCATTAAAAAACATGGTATCTATTTTTAGATGGGTTATAAAATTTGCTACATGAAATATGTTTGCGATAATACCAAGAGTTCTATGTACTTAGTAGAGAACTTAAAAACCAAGAAGTGCGTGCGAAACGGCCAACTAATGTTTTTGAAGTAAAACTTTTTAGCTGCATTGAACAGCTTTTCGTGTGCCTGAATCAATGATAAATCACACAAATATCTTGAAAAATGCGAGTCGGACGCGCGCACGATGGGTTCCATTATTTATAAAACGGCAAAACTCACGTTTGTTGTATGGGAGCCCCATTAAATTATTCTGTTTTAAATAGTATTTGTTGTCATAGCGGCAATAGAAATACTTACATCATCTGTAAAAATTTCAACCTGGTGACGGACGGACAGCGGAGTCTTAGTAATAGGGTCCCGTTTTACCCTTGAGTACGAAACCCTAAAAACTAAAAGTTTGTTCGTTTCTTTACTTTTTCTAAAAGGTTGGCTGGGTTATAGTGACGAGTTGGTAACCGAGCTATGTCACAAGTACTTAAAACTTGGCTTCAAGCACTTCAAAGTAAAGGTGGGGAGAAACTTCGAGGACGACTACAGGCGGTGTAGTGTTGTTAGGAAGAATATTGGCGACGATATGGTTTTGGTAAGTTTAACGATAGCTCTCGTTACACGAGCCCTAACTTAATCCATTGTATGAAAAAAAAAAATTGATTGATTGAATAATTCTTTATTGCACACACTAAATAATACAACACAGAATAAACTTAATTAATAGGTGTACCAACTGGCGACCTTATCGCTAAAAGCGATCTCTAACAGGCATAGGCCTTAGGAGTAAAAAAAACATATTCATTAACGAAAAACTGAGTAAAAACCGCATTAGTGATCAAAACAAATTTACTTTTAAATTCGTCACCAAGTTTATAAAATAAGTTTGTATTTGTACATTGATATTTTTAGATGGTAGATGCCAACCAAGCATGGAGTGTGCCAGAGGCTATTGAGTGGATGAAGAAGCTAGCACCTTTAAAACCGATGTGGATTGAAGAGCCCACCTCGCCAGACGATGTTTTAGGACACGCGGCAATCTCTAAGGCTTTGGCGTAAGTTTCGTTTCTTAACAGAGTTCAAAAAGAAAGAAAATTCTTTAGTTTACTTTAATAATTTACAGCGGTCTATGATGTGGAATCAAGGTTCCTTATTTTGTTAAAATCATTAGTTAAATTATCCAAGAACGCTACGACAAGCTTACTGGTAAAATCTTCGCGGAAAAAAGTATTTAAGTATTCTATCAGTTATCTGACTTCCATAGTACAAGCTTTGCTTAGTTTGGGGTCTGATGGCGCTGTGTGTAATGCCCTACGATACTGTTGAGACTAACCATCGAAAGTCTCAAAGTAATGAGCGCCAAAGCAGCGATGCCCCGGACTTTGTATTATTACTCAAAGTTGTGTATTGATGCAATGGACATGAACATGCGTTATCTCTTACCATCAGGAGAGCGTATCGTTCGACTCATTACTTTTACATAAAAAGAAACCTATACACATATGCCTATAAAAAGTGTTTGACTACAAAATGTTATTATAAGATATAAGATTGACGACTTTCTGAAGGAAACATTTAAATAATTTTATTTGTCATTTATGATATTGACATCCATTCTAATTACTATTTATTAATACTATTATTACTTTGACATTGATTAAATTTGCTATTATTATTTTGACATTAAATTATGTAATTCGAATTGTGTTTCAAAAAAGCTGTGACAACATTGAGGCAAGAACATGATTTAAAAAAAAAGCCACTAAATCTCAAGGACTTCTTTTCCAGTCCATACGGTATCGGCGTGGCGACGGGCGAGATGTGCGCTAACCGAGTCATGTTCAAACAGTTCCTCCAGAGCGGTGGCATGCAGTACTGCCAGATAGACTCCGCGCGCATCGGCGGCGTTAACGAAATACTGTCCGTCTACCTCATGGCGGAGAAACTTAACGGTAGGACATAATGCAGCCAGTTTTAAGCTTAACCTTCCTTAGAACTATAGCGTGACTGTCCTAAAATAGACTTTTTTTTGGTTAACAAAGTAGGTGTTTGACCACATCTCACCTGATATTAAGTGTGGTAGAAGATGGTAAAGCACACCTAGTCTGGAATAGAGCTGGCTCTCAAGTGAGGCTGCCGGAACCCACCGTTAGATTTTCAACTTGAGGGTGCTAGTTCCGTTAAGCCGTTACGGAGCATGAAGAACACACACACACACACACAAACGCGCGCACGGAACTCACATCCCAATAATATTATAAATGTGAAAGATGTTTATATGATTGTTACCCAATAACGCCAAATCGGCTGAACGAATTTGGATGAAATTCGGTGTGGAAGTAGCTGAAACCCTACCCTAAGTATAAGTATACATAGGGTACTTTTAATCCAGAAAACATGTAGCGGGTAACACCGCGGGGCGCAGCTAGTCTATACTATTATAATGAGGAAAGATTTTATTGCTTGTTTGTATTGAATAGGCTCCGAAACTACTGGACCGATTTCAAAAATTCTTTCTCCGTTGGGAAGCTACACTATCTCCGGGTGGCATAGGCTACTTTTTATCCCTGTATTCCCACGGGAACGGGAACTACGCTGGTGAAACCGCCAGGCGTCCGCTAGTATTATATAAATCTCGGAGGATGTCGTTCCCTGCGTATTTTTGTACGAAAGCTCACTCAAACCATCCCCCTTCTCCCCCCAGTAAAAGTATGTCCTCACGCGGGAGGCGTGGGCCTGTGCGAGATGGTGCAACACTTGCAATGCTGGGACTTCGCGAGCGTCTCGGGAACTATGGAAGGTCGTCTCGTGGAATATGTTGACCAACAGCACGAGCACTTTGTGGACCCTTGTGTGGTGAAGAATGCGAGATATTTGGCGCCTCAGGTACGACGATTACGAAATGATCGACATAGATACAGATAGATAGAGATAATTATATATCTTGTGGTTATTTGTTTATGTCAAAATTAGTTTTAGATAGGTTTTTGATTGTAAATTATTGTCAAGTTAGTTAAATTTAAATCCACATCGCTATTGTAACTGAAACGACTGTTAAGCGGAAATAAACTAAATATGTATATACATTTAGTTTATTCCGCTTGAATATTCAAAATAAACTTCCGCAAAGTAACACTTGAATTAATCATCTCTAAAATATCAATTAGTGAAAATTACGTAAATGATAGACACTGATTCTTACATGATTAGTGTAAAAAATAATTCAATTTTTTTTAATAGTGTCCCTTATCGTATGTTACGGCAACTGTTGTTACACAACAAAATAACTACACTTATTAACTATTACAAAAAAAAAGTATTTATGTATTCTATCAGTTATCCGACTGCCATAGTAGGTACAAGCTCTGCTTAGTTTGGGGTCAGATGGCGCTGTGTGTAAATGTCCTACGATATTTATTTATTCTGACCAACTTAGCCCTGATGAACTGTCCCTAAAAAAATTACTCTCGATTGCTATAATAACCAAGGATCCAACACATTTTTATAATCCTTTTTCATACTTACTACTACGTGTACGTACGTGTGCCCTTAAAACCGGAACACAGCAATGTTACACACTACTGCTTGGCGGCAGAATATTTGGTACTACGGCCGTACCTACCTAGACGCTCTTTTTCTAAGAAAATCTATCACCAGCCTTGAATACGAAGTTAATCAATTGATTTTTTTTTGTGTTAGGTCCCCGGATACAGCACTGAATTTATTCCTGGAACGCTAGAAAAGTTCTCATATCCGAACGGAAGCGAGTGGAAGCTAATGATAAAGGAAGGCCTGTTCGCGGAGCCAGACGAAACTGAACTTGTTAACGTTTAAAAGGGAAATAAAACGAATTATTTACTATTGTAAATGCCTTTTATTTCTACTATTATCGTTAGTTAAATACTATTTACAAGTACCATTAGATGGTTTTTGTTATAAAAGAGTAAAATATGAACAGTCTCATTATTTAACACGATGCCTGCCACTTTTGTTTAAATACATTACATTGGCCCTTTTTTGTATAAAAGCGGAAAAATATGTCGCTGCATTGCAGGGTTGGATACGGGTACGTTGAAAAATATAGTACAAGACCATCAAAATAGTAGTACGCCGATAGTACACTTTTTTTTAAATCTTACATTGTTTAAAAAAAAGCTATTAATCAATAGAATAGATAGTTAGAATCAACATGTTTATACAAAATTTACTCCTGTTCTAAATTATGTAAGTTCTTGGCTATTATTTTCTTCAGCCTTAGCAAGTAATCATAAAAACATCTCTTCTAAACTGCGAGTATACGAAATAATAAAATCGGTTCTGTTGTTTTTTTTTTTGAATGACTAGTGCTGTTGGCTGCAGATGGCCTCTACAGCGTCATCGGACTGTGAACCGGTACTGTTGCCACTTTTGCTGCATTTTATTTTCTTAGATTTTGGCGTCGCACTCCAAGCATTTGCCAGTCTCAAGTTACAATTTTAAGTTTCATAATTTAAATACACAAAATGCGAAGCCAAAATCAAAAAAGATGAAGAAGAAGTATTGTTTGACAGTTTACCACAATGTGTTGTCTAATTGAAGTAACGAAATTGTAGTATTTTTCCGTACTATCCTTAGGTATGGATATTATCTAGTACGGAGCATGAAATAGTAGTACAAATACTATAATTATAGTACGAAATCCAACGCTGCTGCATTGTGTACTTTCCAATTTTTTTTTTTTATTAATTTGCCCCATCGGGCAGGCTAAAGCTATGAAGCCATACTGCCTTGTCTTAAGTGTTATTCCAAAATTGTGTTTCATCGAGTTTATTTTTGAAAATTGTGAATTACAAAACTGTCGAAAGAAACGCTCGGTGGCGATATGTGGTGAAATATGGATTTTCGTGTTGTTTCCAAATATGTAGAAGCTTATAGTAAAGTTACCATTACTTTACTACAGCACGGACTGGACGTGATTCTGATAAATTTATGTATTATTAATTGTAGCTAAATCTATTTTTCATGATTTTCATTTTGAAATACTTGACACTGGCAGAATGCGCAAAGTGCAGTACCAAAAAAAAAAAGAAAAAAGCACTAGCGGACTCTTTCCGCGTTCTTGCCAAAACTTTATCAGAGGTTTTCTGGCGCTGCATTAACTCTTAAAAACTTATTAATAAATACATATTTTTGATATACGACCGCCTTGTCATACATACGTCATATTCGTATAAAAAACATCGCACGCATCTATGATAGAGCCCCAATACAGAACGATGTTACGTTTTCTTTTGAAACGCAAACGCGCTAAGTTTAGACTGTTTCGGAGCGCTTGTAACCGGTTGATCCGCGCCATTGCTTGCATCGTCCAATTTTCTCTTGCTGCTCTCTGGAGCGCTACTGCCGTTACTTTGGACCGTTTTGAACATGCGGACTCCTTGACGAGTGAGCTCCGAAGGCGTGAGATCGGGATGTTTCTGCTCTAGTATAGTTTTGTTACGGGTAAACCAGTCCATGAAAGACTCGCCTGTAAGTGGCTTCAATGACTGAAAATAATATTTTTTTATTTGTTACTAGGTAGTTATAATAAAAAAAATAGGATATCTATAGTGTTAATCAAACACACGTAGCGTAGGACGCCCTGAGACTCGATGGAGTGACGATATACGTAGGACAGCTGGCGGTGGATGGAAGCGAAAAGCCGAAGATCGGGCTGAGTGGCGTGTCTTGGGAGAGGCCTATGTCCAGCAGTGGACTACAAAAGGCTGATGATGATGAATCAAACACAATACTTTTTTACAAAACTGTTACAGGACTATTCCAGTGATACATCGATTATATGATTCGACAGCCCTGTTGGTTCATTGGTATGTCTGCTTCAAGAGCTGAAGGGTGTGGGTTCGATTCCCACCCAGGACAAACATATTGTGGCATAAACAAATGTTTGTTCTGTCTGGGTGTTCTGTATGTATTATAAGTGTGTATATACAAAAAAAAAAAATACAAGATAGCTACCGGGTTCCCATAGTATAAACTTTGTTTAGTTTGGGGCTAGATGGCGCTGTAATGTCCTACGATATATATCTACATCTACACTAATATTACAAAGAGGCAAGATTTGTATTTTTGTATGTTTGTAATGAATAAACCCAAAAACTACTGGACTGATTTCAAAAATTCTTTGACCATTACAATACTACATTCTCCCTGAGTAACATAGGCTATATTAATTATTAGAATTTAAATAAAAATAAATGTCCACCCATGGGACTGCCTGCTAGTATATTATATACAAAGCTTAAGGGTTTTTTAACAAATTCAAAACTTTTATTGTGTTTAAGTGACTTAAAAGAACAATGAATGTGATAATATCATCATCATCATCATCAGCCTACACTGGTCCACTGCTGGACATAGGCCTCTCCCAAGACACGCCACTCAGCCCGATCTTCGGCTTTTCGCTTCCATCCACCGCCAGCTGTCCTACGTATATCGTCACTCCATCGAGTCTCAGGAGATAATATAATTACTCACATCATGATTCTCAGTGGAGTCTTCAGTAGAGTGTACTTCGACCAGTGTTCTCTCCGTGAGACTGAGAGGGCTTGGCACGCTCTTGGCCGCTTCCTGTTGCTTTCTGAACGGGTTTCTCGCACCGCCAGATGACGATTTGATGGGCTGCGAAATAATATAGCCCCGTTGGCTCATTGGTAGTATATCTGCCTTGAGAGCTGTAGGGCGTGGGTTCGATTCCCACTCAGGGCAAACATTTTGTGAATAGACAAAATGTTTGTTCTGTGTCTGGGTGTTCTGTATGTATTATAAGTATGTATTTACAAAAAAAAGTATTTATGTATTCTATCAGTTATCTGACTTCCATCACACAAGCTCTGCTTAGTTTGGCCAGATAGTTAATCTGTGATTTTAAATTAAGTAACTTAACTTAGCTAAATTGTAAATTTTAATTTTTTATATGGGATTATTTTTATGTCTGCAATAAAGAATATCATAGCACGCAGAACTGATGGCCGATGGGGCTGCAAAGTTCTAGAGTGGAGACCACGGACCGGCAAGCGCAGCGTAGGACGTCCACCCACAAGGTGGACAGACGACCTAGTAAAGACCGCAGGAACGCGCTGGATGCGAGCCGCTTCCAACCGGTCTTTATGGAAGTCAATGGTGGAGGCATATGCCCAGCAGTGGACGTCCTACGGCTGAAACGATGATGATGATGAATAAAGAAAATTAGAATGTTATACTTCAACGGTTACTTAAAGATGTTTTGAATCAAACCGTAACTCACCGCTGGCTTTATAGGTGTGACATTTTCTGCTTGTTTTTTCTTAGCCTTCAGCGGTATAATCAGACTTGCGTTCAAATCTTCTGTACTGGTGACGTCATATGTTTCTTGCGTGTCCAACTCTTGGAAATGCGAATTCTGGGCTATGTTCAGTTTATCTGACTCCCGCTCCCAGGTTTCGGCTAAGTTAGTCAGTTTGTCGGCTAAATGCATCCTGCCGAGTCGCGAGGCGTATTTGGCCGCGAGTGGCAGTAGGCGGTCGTCTTTTAGAAGTTCCATTAGTTCTAACGCGCGTTGTTCTATTTCACCGCGGCAGGCGAGCTGAAATATTGAGAAATGTTTTTTTTTCATTTGTAAAGAATTGTAATTTGTAGCGATGATAGGTCAGTGGCTAGTGCGGTCGTTTCACACGCCGAAGGGCGTGGGTTCAAACCCCAACAATGAGCTTGAGCTGCCGGTAAAGGAATACATCGCAAGGAAATCATATCATTGTGGTACTTTATTTACTTGTATTGTGCTGGCTAGCCACCACCCTCAAGTTGAAAATCTGCCGCCAAGCACCTAACGGTGTGTTCCGGCAGCCTCACTTAAGTGCCAGTTCCATTCCTCAAGTATACTTTTATATTACATGCAGAACCAAAAGAAACATTTATCGTCGCTTAAATGTTTGTTCTGGTGGGAATCGAACCCACGCTCTACAACTTTTGAAGCAGATATTCTACCAAATGGTAACAAGGCAATAAAAACATTAATCTTACTTTTAAAATTTAAATGCCACGCGTGTAGGCGAGGTAGGCTACTTTAAGTAAGTATAGATTAGCAAAAACGTCAAAACAAAGAAGAAAATGTTTAACTCGCTTAACGCTGTTACAGATAAAAATATTCCTACAAAACCTCCATTATTATCAAGTAAAAACAAGACTCGGAAAATTCATTAAATCAGAAATGTCTTATTTAACTTACGGCGAATAGTTTGAGCGCAGTTTCCCGGGCCGCCTTGACGTCGACGTCGGCAGTAGTGTGCGCCCATCGCACCAGCTGCTCCTCGTACTGACTCTTCTCAGTATCCAACTCGCACAGAGGGATCTACAATGAAAATGGTCAGAATCGTGTTATCAACCCTTAGGGGCCATCCATAAAATACGTCACACAAATTTCATGATTTTTTGAAGTCCTTGTCACAGCTGATCACATTTCTAAGGACACCCCGCATAATTATAATCGTTCCCACACACTACACGCATATGCACACATACACACTACATGAGCACACACCTACTGTTAGCGACGCGCTCATTATTAGTGTAGGTAGGTAGAATAAGATAGTTTTAAGTTACGGGTAGGCTGCGGATGTGCCGCGGCCGCCTCTGCCCGACCGCTGTTCTTGTCGGCCGAGAGGAGTGAGCGGGTGCATGTAGTGTACCTACCGCGCACATGTTAACTTTAAAATTCTTCGGTCGATAAGCTCATTTGCATTTTTAAAAATAAATACCTCATATTATAATTTTATAAAAGTGTTTTCTTAATTATTCACAACCCGAGGCCATCGCACACTTAACACCTACACACACAAATATATATTTATATATAAATGCATGCAAGTTAATTTTATTTGTTTAGTTTAATTTTTAATTGTTTAGTTTTTTAGTCTGCATTTGGCATTTTTATATCAAGATATCGGGAGAAGCCATTGGTTCCCGAAACACAGTTATTACTAGTTCGGAGCCAATGGGTTCATTTTAATGTGACCATAAATTGTGCCAAATGAAAAATAATTTTGAATTTAAATTTGAGACCCCTCCCCGCCCCTTGTCACACTTCGTCGACCCTTCTCTCCCCCTTAACGCGTGACGTAATTTATGGATAACCCCTTAAGTTAAAAATCAGTCGCCAAGCATTGATAACACCAAAATTAAAAGTCAAAAAAATACATTTTTTAAGATGAATAATATTGATGCTAGTTTAAACATACCTTTACATCCAGTTCAGCTATAATAGGTTTTGGTGCTGTGGCGGGAAATGAAGTCCCTCTGCATAAAATAGCCCGTATCTTTTGTGTCGGTTCAGATATCTTTAAACATAATCAAAAACAGATTTAAATATATTTGACTATCTACAAATTCAATATTCTATTGTATTGTTGGAAGATTAAATGTACAGGTTATTTATTAAACAAAATAATAAATCTTAAATTAATACTATTTATAAATTTATACAAAAAACTTAATCTAAAAGTCCGTCAGAGGCCCTCCTCTGACGGACTTTTCTGGCCATATGTCCCTACATATGGCCAGAATTCTGGCAGCATTCTAAGCTAAGCTTTTGACCAAAGTAGATACCAGCATTCTGGTCACCTGAAGCCTCCTCTAAGCGTTTGGCCAGATCCCGATATAGTTCGAGAGCGGCCGGCCCCCACGGACCTAAAGTTTCAACCCCAAACGGCACAAAAAGGTACATTCTATCCAAATAACTATATTTGTGCCGTTTGAGGTTTTCAGCTTTAGATGCCAGCTATTCTCGAAGTCCCACAAAGATGAGGCGCCAAGGTACATAGGTTTTATTCATTTTAAACTTAGTATATAGACTTTTTTAAGCGCCTTGTATGTTCATCGCCGCCTATAGACACCTACAATATTTGGGGCATTGTCAGTGCGTTGCCTACCTTTAATGACCCAAAAGGAAGGAAAAAAATGATAGGAATAAGGAGGACTAAATTAAGTTCTGTCAAAAACAAAATCTTATTGTCTTTGTCTACTCAAATATTAATCAAAATCGGACTAGTAGGTTTGGAGAAAAATGGCAACATGGATATGCGCAGACAAACCTCTCTCCCCAAACGCATATACCGTCTCCGTTTCGTCGTGGGTAAAAAGAGGAAAGATTTGTATTTTTGGTTTTTTGTGTTTTTTTTTTATATCCCGCTCAACACAGCAATCTGTCAGAGACATTTAGCTGTTTCTATGTCTGAAATCTTCTGTATGTTTTGTAATTTACAGCAGTGAGGAGTTGTCCATTGACATCTCTCTCACGAATCTTTGGCAAATCGATTAATAAGGCTCGGAATACTGTTCCTCCTTAGTCTTGTGTAATGTGTACTTCCGGAACCTATTAACTTTGTAGCTAATGCATTAACATGAGCTGCTAATTTCCGTTGGTTACTTTGGCTATGGACAGCAATTTGTATGACGGTAACGAATAAATTAAAAAAAAAACCGGCCAAGTGCGAGTTGGACTTGCGCACGAAGGGTTCCGTACTTCCGTACATTATCTATAAAAAAAATCAAGTTTGTTGTATGGGAAACAAACCTACCAAACAAACAAACCCTTAAACATTTATTTTATTTTTAGCATTTGTTGTTATAGCGGCAATAGAAATACATCATCTGTGAAAATTTCTGTCTAGCTATCACCGTTCTTGAGATACAACCTGGTGACAGACGGACGGACAGCGAAGTCTCAGTAATAGGGTCCCATTTTTACCCTTTGGGTACGGAGCCATAAAAACTACTGGACCGATTTCAAACGTTCTTTCACCATCAGAAAGCTACATTCTCCCTGATTAACATAGGCTATATACATTACAAGAATTTAGTTAAAAAATAAATATCTACCCGTGCGAAGCCGGGACAAGCCGCTAAGGAAGGAGGGATAAAGGAGAAACAAATTTAGTTCTGTGAAAAAAAATCTTATTGTCTTTGTAATAACATAGATACTTACAGACACAATAAACCAAGTATCCGATGCGCCCCTCGAATGGTTATTAGTATCGCAGATCGGTATCCACACTCCGCTCGCAACGTCGTACAATCTTAGTATTCCGGTATTGTCGTAGGCACAAGGGGAGCCCACGTCTGTGGTACCCAGCCACGCGAGCTTCGACCCTAGGGTTAATGGCATAGAAACGGTTTTGCACCGTACTTGGCGACCTGAAATGTCCATTATACTTAAAATGCAAAATTTCACTTTGACTGCCTTGTAGCTGTTAGTAGTAGCGCTGCGTCGTGAGCTGTAAGGAGTGGGTTCGATTTCCACTCGGCACAAACATTTATGTGACGAACGGTGTTTGTTCAGTGTCTGGCAGCTTTAAAATTTATTTTAAAAAGTGTTTCTTGCGTGGTCGAAGATGGTAAACACACCTAGCCTGGAATGGAACTGGATCTCAAGTGAAGCTGCCAGAACACATCGTTTAGTCCTTGGCGGCAGATTTTCTACTTGAGGGTGGTAGCTAGTCAGCAGAGTACCCTACCAACATGCTATGGTTTTCACACGACGTTTACCTTCACCGGCGGCTCCAGTTCATTGTTGGGGTTCGAACCCACGCCCTTCGACGTGTGTTTCGGCGGGTTAGAACTGGCTCTTAAGTGAGGTTGCTGGAACACACCGTTAGGTGCGTGGCGGTTGATATTTAACTAAAGGGTGGTATCTAGCCAGCTGAGTAATCGAAAGTTTAGGATTTCACTGCATCGGCTTTCTTTAGTCCCGTTATTGCTATTGAGAAATGTTGAGAATAGCTCTAAAGTGAGTTAGTAGTTGTTAGTACCATTTAAAGCTATTATATCCATTGCCAAGTGCTGGTCTGAAGGTCCAGGGTCAGTGCTGTGGTAGACAGCCATTACTGTCGTATTGAAACTTGCTAGAGTCACCACCGGGCCTGCCAGCGATATCACCTGTAAATTATAAAGTAAATATTATAACTTAGAAAGGCTGTATGAAAGATCTCAAGTCACTACGCTCGATTTGCCAATACAATCAAATCTGTAAATATATATAAGTAAACTGGAACTGGTATTTGATGTGCATACTTTTGCGTTTCTTCTTTGTTTTACTATACACATGTCTATGTATTATTTTATTTATAGTGTTTTGTTACGGGACTCGACGCTATTCATGCCATATCGCAGTAAGTCAATAAGTATAGTTAGTGTTTTGTTACGGGACTCGACGCTATTCGTGCCATATCGCAGTAAGTCAATAAGTATAGTTAGTGTTTTGTTACGGAGCTATAGATCTATGCTATTCGTGCTATATCGCAGTAGGCAACTGATACTTATTGTCTTTACTTATATATGACTATACTTATATCGCAGTATGTAAAATAAGTATATTTTGAGTTTTCGTGTCATATTGCAGTAAGTAAACAATAATAATAGTATAGATATAATTTGTCACGTGACTCGACGCTATTCGCACGATATAGCAAGAACAATGGCTACAAAAGACAATAAAATACGCAAGTACCAACTTTATTTTTATTTTTGTATTTTATTGTCTGTTGTAGCCATTGTTCGTGTTATATCGTGCGAATACAAATACCTGCTAGGACAAAATATGTAAGACTGACGCATATTTAGTTATTCACAAGAATGGGCACTATGATTAATGTCACGTATGATCGTGAGGTTGATGACGTAGTTTTGGCGGGACTGCGGAAAAATTATGTCGCCATGCGAACATACGTTCGTGGACAAAATATAATTTCGAGTAACTCCTTCAGCGTTGTGGAAAATTTGTCTCATATATCTACATACAAACACGTCTTTTTCCCGTAAGGATAGTTAGATACTATATTATATTCTCACAATCACACATCTTTTGCTTCTTTTATTACTATCGGCTTTAGCAGCTTTAGATGCGGCAGCACCAGCTTGTCCCGAAGTCACAGGAAGATGAGACGGCGCCAAGGTGACGACACAAGTGGCGTCCCACACAAGAGGCCGTCCCATCTTCCAAGGGATAAGGGTCATCCCGTCGGGTCTCTTGCCGTCGTCACGCATCAGTCCGTTTGGTTCTAAAACTGATGGGACGCCGGCACTGACAAAAGCCCGACGGATGACGTCGTTTAAGCTGGCGTGCCGCGATATACGCCCAGCACTCTTGCTGCATCAAAGCGCGTGGTGGCCGAGGCGATCCGCTATTTCCCTGCACGAACAGCGATGAGGGACCTGGCATACTGCTCCTAATCTTAAGGACATTAGCTTATCGGTATTAGCTTAGTTCTTTTAGGTTCCAGCCCCATTTTCGGTAGGAGCTATTTTGCCAGATTAATTATTAAAACCAGCGCTGGGTTCCAGAGAATTCAGCACCATTATTAGTGAGAAGTAACCTTTTTTAGTCTCTATGTAGACTACAGCAACAACTTTACTAATATTTTTATTGTCTTCTTTTATTTTACAAGCTTGAGCCGGCTTCGATATCGAAAAATCGCCGGTCAAATCTGAATCTGCTTACTCGCATCATTGCAATCATAAGCTTAAGCGAAGGTGTCGTAAGCCGAAAATAATGTATTATACTCACCACTATAACCAACTTTTACTACGGGCATAATACTGAATTGATTGATTGAAAAAAAAAAGAAAAAAAAATCAAATTGAATTCAGGCTTGTTCGCTTTGTTTATGAAAACTTGTGTAACAATTACGGTAAAAAATAAGCTGTTTCATAAAAAATTCGTTCATCTAGGACCAAATATATAGAGCAGCGTTATTTCACGATTCCAGAACAGTACCCGTGGTAAAATTTATTTATAATAGTGAGTATAATAACCTTCTATCGCCTAAGCACATCCCAAGCGTATAACCCTGGATGTATCTTCCTGGATTGTTGCTGTCTTGTGTGAGAAAAATAAATGTTTTCTTTGATTCTAGCAGCAAAATACAGTAAGCAGTTTTTTACTATGACCCTTTTTATCGATCTACCAACACGTATTATTGCACACGCTACTTTTTTCTATGGCGTATTGTTAATTACCGCGAAGCATGTTAAATATTGGTTTTCACAACCTTGAAACTGAGCCTGTTATCAATATTTTTCGCTTTACATATGAATATTTGAATAATTTGTACAGCTGTAGACCGACATAGATAGTTCTTTATTGGTGTATTGTAGCAATTTATCATTTGTTGGAAATCCCAGAGAGGTTGTTATTTGAAAACTAATACCGCATTGTATTTGACTATTGAAATGAATGTTATCTCTGCGTCAGTCATACTTGTTGTCCCAGTGTTGTATCAATATTTACGACTTGCACCCGACCCTACGGCACTGATGCTTATTCAACTTTGATTTCGTCAACACTAAGAGTACAAATGCTATTAATATAACTAAATATTGCAAGTCACATGTTATCATTTTAATATCTGAAGCGTGAATCACCTTGAACTAAACATTTATTGAACAACTGATAAAACTTGCAAGTGCAACCAATAATAACCGTTGAGGTAGTCATTTTTTGTACACAACTTTAATTATGACAATAAAAGCGTTTAACTTAGTTTTTTTTACTTAATAAAATTAGTCACAACAATAGGCCTTTGAAATAGAACACACTTATGTTTAAACACTGCTGCTTGGGGGCAGAATATCTGATGCTGCGGAGGGACTTACACCGACGAACCTGTAAGGGGGCAAAAACTCCTGCTAACGGATCTACATGTAGAAAGTTTTTACCTGTCTCTGCGTGCCCATAGCGGTAAACAGCCTCAGAAGGCGCGCGTTGGTCGCGCACGCGACGATACTCGCGCCCGCCGTCACGCAGAGAATCTCCTCCGTGTCGGGCATCGATGCGATCCACTCTTTACTACTGCCTACTAGTGATATACATACTAGTTTGCTGAAAAATTCAAATTTGTAACTAAGTTATAATACAGGGTTACGCGGAACGGAAGTGCTAAGCCGAAAGCAGGTCTTTGTACTCATCATTGTAAAAATTTTTGATATGGAGCCGACCCTCAAAATGGTGAAAATAAACCAAGTTTAGCAATGATAGCTCAGTGGTTAGCGTGGTCGGTTCACACTCCGAAGGGTTCAAACCCCAACAATAAGCTTGAATTGCCGGTGAAGGAAAACATCGTGAGGAAGCCATAGAATGGTAATAGATTATTTTTATACTCGGCTGACTAGCTACCAAGTCAAGTCAAAAATTTGTCGCCAAGCACCTAACGGCGCATTCTGGCAGCCTCACTTGAGAGCCATTCCAGGATATATGCTGTACCATCTTCGACCACACCGTCACTTAACATCAAGTGAGCTGTCGAACATTAAAAAAAAATACTAACAATCTACAAAATCATCCTCCTTTCTTGCGTAGTCCGGTAACAATAGATTTTACATTTGAATAATTATTTTAGAATGCTGTTATTTGCTAGGTCCATACCTGGGCGTCTCACATGCCAAAGCGAGGACCGAGGTCGACAAACTGGCCATGGTGTGGTTCTGATAGTTGTTCAAATGTACCCCGTGGTGTATGTTGGTGTCGTGGAACTCTACGTCGATGGAGGACTCGCCATTCTCCGCCGCGTGACATCGGACTATGCCGACTTCATTCCAACACATGTATCTGAAAAATAATGAGTCCTAATATATTTTGCTATATATTATATTAAGTCCTTATATATTAAGTCCTATGCTCGGAGTTTCCCTACGAGATCGGATCAGGAATGAGGAGATCCGTAGACGAACCAAAGTTACCGACATAGCCCAACGGATTAGCAAGTTGAAGTGGCAGTGGGCAGGGCACATAGCACGCAGAACTGATGGCCGATGGGGCTGCAAAGTTCTGGAGTGGAGACCACGGACCGGCAAGCGCAGCGTAGGACGTCCACCCACAAGGTGGACAGACGACCTAGTAAAGACCGCAGGAACGCGCTGGATGCGAGCCGCTTCCAACCGGTCTTTATGGAAGTCAATGGGGGAGACCTATGTCCAGCAGTGGACGTCCTACGGCTGAAATGATGATGATGATGATGATGAATATATTTTTTTGAAGTTCACATATTGAATGACGGTTGAATACATATCGACAGATGACACGATTCTATTAATGCACGCATGCAACTGTCTATACAAAAGAAACACTCGTGCGTTTGGTTCAATATAATATGCCAATATCGCAAGAAGAAATACCAACTGTAAAAATGTATTTCACTTTTTGTCTCCTAATTTTTGTAGTTATTTATTAGCCCGAATCAATAGATTTTTTTTTTTTTTTTTTATGTAAAAAGTAATGAGACGAACGAGACGCTCTCCTGATGGTAAGAGAAACGCCTGTCCATGGCCATCGCAGCGATAAACAGAACTTTAAGTAACAAAACAAAGTCCAGGGCATCACTGCTTTGGCGCTCATTACTTTGAGACTTTTGATAGATTTAGTCTCAACAGCCCAGTAATTTCGCTAGCTGCAGTACCCTTCAAACCGGAACACAGCAATGCTTACACACTACTGCTTAGCGGCAGAATAACTGGTACTGCGGTGGTACCTACCTAGACGACCTCCTGCTAAGGAGATCTACCACCAAGTAAAACTATTAGTAGTATGGACTAATTGTTATGAAAATTTAAATACAGACATGACATATATAATATTCAGGTTCGAACATAAGCTAAATCAAGGTGTTGTGAAGATAAGAGGTCACGAGCTCGGAACGATAATAATTATAATTAGTTGAAATTAACGTAGGTAGGTACTTAGTTTTTATATAGATGTGATTGTAATTTCGATGTAGTTTTAATAGTTAAGGATGCTGATGTATTCATCTATAACACATTTTTATTATGTAACAGATCATGAAAAATGCAAATTTTTTTTGTTGTTCTATAGAAAAACCTTCAGCAAAATGATTCTGAATTTTTGCGCCATTTCTAGGACCCTATTAATAATAATAAATACTAGATACACTTTTCGAACACCCTATACATGTTTCACATACCGAATGTAGACAATTCGTGTGTACTTTTTTGAATAGCTTCGATCGAATAAATTTACTTAATATTTAAATGTAAGTTAATTTATAGTCAAATCTATGTTCGAGGTGCATCGGCGTGACTGAAGGTTGGAACGGCGGCTGCTACTTTTTTGAATAGCTTCGATCGAAGAAATTTACTTAATATTTAAATGTAAGTTAATTTATAGTCAAACCTATGTTCGAGGTGCATCGGCGTGGCTGAGGGTTGGAACGGCGGTTGCGGCGGCGTCGCGGCCGGCGCGAGCGCAGTGTATCGCGACGGTGGTCGCGACTCTTCGTTCGCGGTCACTAATCCTAGTGTTTCATTCTTCAGTTTTTCAAGTGATATCGCGTTGTCGTCGTCACTCTCATAGTTTTCAATAAGATTATCCAAATCGTTATCTGGATAAAGGAACATGGAATCATATAACTGTTGGATTGGTTGGTCTAATGACTCATTAGTATACTTACAGATTTGTGACGTAACCTATGTCGAGTAAGTTTCCTCATGGTATATAAATTATACTACAAATATTGATCAAATAACTTGATAAAATACTTGATATGACCCCAAGAATTTCAAGATATGTCTCAAAAATATACTGCGATTTTAGAATTATGTATACTTACTCCACATTATTTATATTATATTTTTTGTATTGTGTACTGTTTTAGATTCTGAAATCTCTTTAGGTATATCCTTTTTACGGATGACGATACGTAACTGTGGTAAACCTTTTTACATATTTCAGCATCTCGAGTATGGGAACAACACAAAATAGAATTTATTTATTTGTTTAACCTTTTCCTGGTATTTTTTAATTATTTATACGTGTACTAGCGAGCCAGGCAGACGATGTTGTCCTGACCGATTGAAGATTCACCTACTAGATCAAATTGTAAATCTAAGCCCAAGGGACCCAAACACAAACAAGAAATTTAATTAAAATCGGTCGTCGTTTTCGAGATTTCAATGGCAACCAATAAAGAAAAATAAATAAATAAATTTCAGAATATACCGACTAGTTTGAATGCTAAGTAGCATGGTTACTTAGTACTTTCAATTTGACATTAACAGTAGTTTAATAGTCAATCCGTCAAAATTTAAATGTTGTAACATTTGTAACAAAAATTTTGGTAATTCAGTACAAAAAGTTGGTGTTTTCTGAGTAGACTCACTCTAAATTGATTTATATGATTTCTTACCACCATCTCTGTCCACCATTTCAACATCTTCAGAATTTTCTCCAGAGCCGCTATCTTTGCCATAGCAGTTAACTAAGGTGCCCAGCTGCCCCGCATTATCACAATATGCCAACACACCATTGCCTGTGAGGTAAAACAAACATCCATATTCAAGTGTATCATTTGGTTTTTTAAGCATTGGGGATTTGAACTCATGGTCTGTGGTGTGCAAGCGAAACACCCTATATGCAGAACTATCATTGCAACATGTTATACCACTACAATTGTACTAAAATTATATTTACGATAGAGATCGCGCTTTTTTCATGAAGAACTAGTATAGTGTACTCAATACTTTATTGCGGCATATGTACAAGTGCAGGACTTATATAAGATACCATTTCTAAACCCTACTACATATGACCCCCCAACAAGGGTAGGCAAAAAATTAGGAAGTACATAATGTTTCATTACAATGTCATGGAATAAATAAAATATCGTAGGACTATACACACAGCGCCATCTGTCCCCAAACTAAGCAGAGCATGTGCTATGGAAGTCAGATAGGTGGAATGAAAATTAAATAAAAAAAATAATTACTACTTAGTGTTATTCATTATAAAATTAAGTCCCAAAACCACTTCTACATCCTCAACCAAATGCAGATGCAATTAATAAATTGCATTTCGGTATGTACATTGTACAAGTATGCATTCAACATTAAATATTGCTTGCATGTTCATACCAAAATGGAGAATAATGTCCTTATTCAACATGTAAGGTCTTACAAAAATAATTGAGCTAGCGGACGCCTCGCGGTTTCACCCGCGATATTTCTGTTCCTGTAGGAATACAGGGATAAAAAGTAGCCTATGTCACCAGGGGATAGTGTACCTTCCCAACGTTGAAAAAATTTTTGTAATTGGTCCAGTAGTTTTTGAGTTTATTTCCTAGCGATGATAGCTCAGTGGTTAGCGCGGTAGGTTCGCATGCCGAAGGGCGTGGGTTCAAACCCCAAACAATGAGCTTGAGCTGCCGGTGAAGGAAAAACATCGTGAGGAAACCATAGCATGGTGGTAGGTTACTTTCTAGTACTCGGCTGGCTAGCTACCACCCTCAAGTTGAAAATCTGCTGCCAAGCACCTAACGGTGTGTTCCGGCAGCCTTACTTGAGAGCCAGTTCCATTCCAGGCTAGGTGTGCTTTACCATCTTCGACCACACCTTCACTTAACATCAGGTGAGCTGAGGTCAAACACCTAGCCTGTCATCAATAAAAAAAAAATAAAAAAAAAAATTCATTACAAACATACAAAAATCCAAATCTTTCCTCTTTATAATATTAGTGTAGATTTATACAACTAGGTGAAATCCAACATATTTATGACATCATGATTTATTAAAGCGCGTATAAAATTGCAAGTCATGTAAAGCCCTATCTAGGTATTATCATGGTGTTCCACTTATAATGAAATCATGAGTATGCATAAAGTTGCTAAGTCATTGACCTAGTTAATCATAGGATTTTTCGCTTATCTATCTTAAACATTCATTAGAATGATGTCACCTACATTGATCAGGATGTATCAGCACTTTTTACTTAGGTATTAGAGATTTAATGCAAAGATTTAGTTACATTGGTGAGTAGTAAACAATTAAATGTAACTTATTTATAGAGCAAAAAGTTTCTTCCTAATAAGTAATCCTCTTCCTCTTATAATAAGTTGGGTTTAGTAGTTTTTTAATGAAGTATGTGGCATAGCGTGTCTTGGGAGAAGCCTATGTGCAGCAGTGGACTTCGATAGGCTGATGATGATGATGAATGAAGTATGATACAATATTTTATTTGATAACACCAACTTTACAATTAGAATTTGACTTGTAATTATTTTATATCCGACAGATAGTTATGGGTTTTGCATTGTTTGGAATAATAATAGTGGTTTGGGAGTGTATCCTTTGACCCAGTGTTTTTGTATGACTTACCTTTAGGATTCCATGCCATAGCAGTCACATTATGCGAAGTAGGGTGATCAATGATACCAATACATGCCCCTGATGCTATCTCCCACACAGCTATCTGGCCAGCCACAGTGCTGCCCGCCAAATAATTGCCACATGGAGAAAACAGGCACTGTGATATTGCACACTTGATCTAAAAGTATTTTCATATATTTTACTTATCTGTCTTGTCTTACTGTCTGTCTTGTCTTATCTTACTTATAATTTAATGAAAGAGTTATCGTCTAGACAAGGTGCAATTGCTTTTGTTGATAAAAATTAATGGTAATAACCTCTACATGGTGAAACTTTTAATTTGATATTGTAGGTAAGTTACTGACTCAAAGTAACCCCAAGACATTCAACTGTAAACTCATTGAATAACCAGACTGAGTACATATCAGTTCAATACATATAAATTTTCAATATTTTGTAATGTGTTAGATCATTTTTAGATATCTTTTAAGGTGCATAATATGTACTTACAGAATTATGAGTGAAGGCCATTCTTTGACCCCAACTTTCACAGTCCAATAATATAATCTCTCTATTATTTGGGTAAGCAAGATATTTCCCTTCAGATGGTTCAAAGTCCATTCGACCTGAAATCACAATGGTGTTTACTAGGAATTAATGACTATTTATATTCCAGGACATAATGATTGTTTATATGCCAAATTTTCATAAAGGTCTTGCATTTTTTTTTATAGTTGTGCAAATATCAATATCATAAACACAACAAGCCTTAGAAAAAGAAACGGTTTTTAAGTAAAACTGCTGGAACATGCCTTCAGATTCTTAGTCGCAAATTTTCAAGTAAAAGAATGGAGATCAGCTAGCCAAGTGCTGCAAAGATACTACTAAGATTTCCTTACATGCTATTATGATTTTTTGACAACATTATTTTTTACCTGCTGCAATTACAACTATAACTTAAAATAATCACTCACACAATACTTTAGCTGCATAAAATGTATTTATCTTAGGCACACAGGAAATCTCTTTGACTATTCCAACACTGTCTACATCCATTATTCTAAGCACACCATCTCCACTGGATGTGCACACATATTTCATGTGTGGACATATTGCAATACTCAGCACCGGGCCTTTGTGTTCTTTTAATATGCATAATGGGGCACCACCTTCAAGGCTGCATATCTTTGCCTCCATATTCTCAGAGGAGCAACCGAGTGCCTGAAAATTAAATATATTTGGTTAATGTTTCATAAAGTATAATTATACTCACAACAAGTATTTATGTTTTGTAAATGCAATGCTGGCCATATTGAAAAGTGTAAGTATAAGTATTAAATTGCTGAGTTTTATAAACAATCATTTTGGCATCATCTGAATCATAAACAACATACTTCAAGGAACATTTCTTAACAACATGATAGTGCATTGAAAAATGTGAGGATACATAATTAATATTTTTTCAGTAAGCTACACAACCGCTACCTACTTCAATTTTACTGCTAGTCTTGATTTGTGTGACTGGTGCTGTGAATCTAGTAACAATACCATCTTTGTCAAATGCTGGGTATGTGTAGGCTTGAACAGCATGGTTATCAGTTGCCACATAGAGACGATTTTCTTTAAAACACACAGACAGTGCACTCTCTCCGACACAGTGCGAATTAGGATCATCGTCTTCAATGCCCATCCATATCCTAACGTCTCCATCATGTCCACAAGTTATGATATGACTGAAAAAAACATTTTATGATACAGTTCGTTTGCGTTTCGATTATTTAAGGTTAAACTAGTAAAGCCAAATCTATTTGGAAATTTTGCATAAACATTCTTATTCCTGAGTAATAAGAATACGTACTAAATTAACGTACCTGCCATCTTCAGTGAAACACACATCGGTATGCCCCTCGGCGTGAGCGTATCTCATAGGCTTACTATCAATTTTTGACATATTTCATTAATTAACATTTATTTCAGAGTAAAAACACAGTTCAAGTTCTGTAATTCTATCTAAAGTTTGTAGTTTGCAAATTAATAAACGGAATCAAAACTTTACAGTTTACTTTACTTTGTTATGATAGCATTTGACAACTAAATTGGCGGGAAACATGTTTTCTTCTTTCCTTGATAGAATTAAATGGCGTCATACGTTGTACATTTATCGCTTCTATCAGTACCCAACTGTAATTTAGTATAACTTAATTTTCCAACTTATTATTGATTATATTACGAAAACCAATTTAATATCGTTAATATACCTATGATGTGAATTGTGGATTGGAGTATATCAGTGATGTAGCTACACGAAAACACACAGTACATTGGATTTATTTTTATAACACTGAAATCACTCTATGAGTAATACTTATACTGCAATGAGACTGAAATACACCACAGTATTCGAAATTAAAACGCATAATGACAAGACATTTATATCCACGGAATTGGAAACAATTCTGTGGTAATATATCTCAATTTTGAACCGGTTAAAAAACATAATGCTGCATTATCATACCGACTAGAGCACAGCACAGACTACCAATGAAAATATATATAAGAAACATCTTATCAACCAACTCGCTCATTCAGTACAACAACGTTACTCGAACCGGTGGTAGTGTAGTGAACTGTAGTGTTTAAGGTTATTAAATCTTTACGAAATAATTTTGTAAAATACATTAGAAAGGTAAGTTTTTGGGCAGTGTTTATTAAGATGACACTATATGTAAAACATATTAAAAATAAGAACATTTAATTCATTAGTGAGACGGAGCTAAATGATAATACGTGGTTAATTTTTACATCATAATTTCGCAGTTCGCAAACCAGTAACGTAACCTTGATTTTAATGAGCGTTTTTTGGTTAGGTACCTACTACCTACGTATCACGGGAATCGCGGGATACCTATTGCACGCTTATTTTTAGATTCACATTTTATGCGGTGCTGAATTAAATACACTTCAAGAAATCACTGTTTCGTTATAAAGATGTCTTCGTTTTAAAAAATATAGAAAGTTGGTTTTGATATTATAATCTATAAAAAGAATTTAAGCTAAATATTTTCGCAAAATGTAATAAATGAATTTGATATCGTGGTAACAATTGTTTTAGTAACTAGTATACCTAATTATTGTAATAATGTGATATAATGTATAGATGTCGGAGGACGGATTTTTGGAACAAGAGCCCGGTTTTGCAACTAAGGCAATTCACGTTGGCCAAGATCCGGAAAAATGGGATTCTGCAGCTGTAGTTACACCTATAGTTATGTCAACTACTTTTAAACAACCAGCACCGGCAGAACACACGGTATAAATAGTAATATGCTTACTCAATACTTGCTTTTAATTATTTAAGCTAATACATATTAATTCGGTACTTTAATTTAAGGGTTATGAGTATGGACGATCAGGAAATCCCACTAGAAACACTTTGGAGGAATGCCTGGCGTCTTTAGACGGAGGAAAATACTGCCTTACTTTTGCTTCTGGTCTTGGAGCTACGACCACAATTTGTGCTTTGCTTAGCCAAGGAGACCATATTCTTTCATCAGACGATGTATACGGTGGCACGAATAGATTATTAAGGTAAATTCGTTTAGCTGTAAAACTGTTGATCTACTACTTAGGTACTCAACTTTTTTAAACGCGTTTTGGCCGTAGTTAATTTGTTATTTGCTTTATTTTCTACATTTTTCTTTTCAGACAAGTTGTTTCTAGAATGGGCATTACTACAACGTTTACAGATTTTACTGATTTAGATAAAGTCAAAAATAGTATTCAAGAAAACACAAAGGTAAGTTAAATTTGATGCTTGATATAATTTTTGTAAATCACGCCACTATTTCACCCATTTTATTATTCTGCGAAAATCATATATTTTTTCAGGATTAAAAGTGTCCTATTATAGGACACTTTTTATCTTCATTCCCAATGCCAGTTAACACTTTTACGTCTCAGCTTGAAGTAATAAAAACTGTGCCTACATACCTATAACTACAATGAAAACTTCGAATTTGTAATGCTTAATATTATCTTTGATTTAATAACCTGTGCTAGTGTGTAAAGTTAAATATTTTTATCGCGTTGGTATATAAGCACAAATTCTTATTAAAAAAATTGCATCGCTTTTAAGAAAAAAGTGCATTCATTGCATGAAGTAACTGGCTTAGTAAAATACGCAACGCTTTAATCAAATTACCAAAACATTTTTTTATCTGAATACTTGTGTTGTTTCTTTAGTAATAACAGTGATATTGCTGAATTATAATAGCAATACAGATAACACTAGCTGATAACGTTACCACTGCACATGTACTATGTAATCTATATTTAAATTAGTTTTTCTTAACTGACTTCTTTGTTTTTGGCAAATGTTGAGTTAATCTGCTTGGTCATTTTGTTTCAAAAACATTGGTAATATTTGCCATTTAATTCATGTTATTTTATTTCCAGTTGATTTGGATAGAAACTCCGACTAATCCAACACTTAAAATAGGAGACATCGCTGCTATAGTAAAATTAGCTAAAACACAGAAAGATATTATTGTTGTCGTAGACAATACTTTTTTGACGCCATATTTACAAAAACCATTGGATTTTGGTGCTGATATTGTAGTTTACTCTTTGACAAAATATATGAACGGACATTCTGATGTTATCATGGGTTCAGCCGTAGTCAACGACGACGCCCTCGAAAAGAAATTGCGGTTTTTACAAAACGGTAATGAAAACTCTTAAATAAACTAAATGTTCACGAATCATTATTATAATATCGTAACAGTTATTATTTATAACAAAACAGAAACACATTGTCACGTGTGAATTAGAATCTAATTAAATTTTTCTTGTACATAGGAAAATTTTATGCTGGTACATACATACATATATGTATACAGCAATATCGCAAGTCATGTTATGATTCATAAGTCATAGCAAACTAATGGTGTTAACTAGTACTGTAAGCGTCTCATTGAATTACAATAGACGTGTGAAATTTCCAAAGTCCACAATGTTTCATTGATTGATTTCAATTTCAGTAATTTAATAACTCGGAAATCAAATATTTCATAAATCATAACACAATAATATTCGTGTTATGTACCTAAACATATTTTTTTTAATTCATATCGTTCAGGATTCTTAGCGCAAAGCTCCAACAAAAGACTCTCCAGAATTGATAGGTTTATGACCTATAAGATGATAACTACTGTTGATAAGATTATCGGAACAAGAACTGTTAATTGGTACTTTCAATAAATGATACGATAAATTGTTGATACAAATTCTATGCCATAAAACTGCTTAAAGGCTTTTATAGTCTTTACACCATTTTTGTTTAGCAAAGCGGCTGAAAGTAAATTGTGTTTTAAATGGTTCCTTTATTTTTTAGCAATGGGCGCAGTTCCATCACCGATCGATTGTTATTTCGTAAATAGAAGTTTGAAGACTCTTGCCTTACGCATGGAACAACACAAAAAATCTTCACTAATTATAGCCAAATGGTTGCAGAAGCATCCTTTAGTAACGGAAGTGCTTCATCCAGGTAACGTAATTAGTGCACTTAGCCACTTGTACGTAGATAGAAATGCCAAAGTAGATAGAAATACCAAAATTACAGCTCTGACCACATGCTTATGAGAAATGTCCATTGCATTTATATCGAATGTTTTGTTTTTAATGTTATCATACATTATTATTTTAGGTCTTCCAACACATCCTCAACATGAAATTGCAAAGAAACAGATGACTGGTCATTCGGGAGTGTTTAGTTTTCGTCACTCGGGCGGATTAAAAGAATCGAGGAAGTTTCTTAGTTCGTTAAAGATTTTCGCTTTGGCTGAAAGTCTCGGTGGATATGAGAGTTTGGCTGAACTACCGTAAGTTATTTGAAATTTCTTTGTCTTATTTTATACCTATATCAAAGTATTTTTTTAAATTATCTATTATATAAGAGAATTTATAGGTGCAATATTGTCCGGCATTTTTTATGATTGATAAGTTAGGTGATACCTGATATTAAATGGCAGCATGATTGAAGATGGTAAACATGACTGGAATAGTATTTGACGCGGCTGGAGTTTACGATCGGTTCTACGTGGAAACCTTTCGAATCCAATATCACTTGCTTGTATATTAAGCATCAGAGCTGATAGGAGAATCCTTCACAATGCATATTGACATTAAAAAAATAACAACAACAACAACAATTTTTCTTGTTAGTTAGTCCCACGTGGAATCATTTTTTGTTGGGCTTACCTTAAAATTTTTACCGACAACATTAGATACGAAAATAAAATAAGTTCTACATTTTTTCAGATCACTTATGACACATGCATCGGTGCCTGAAGAAGATAGGGTTAAGCTAGCAATCACTGATTCTCTTATTAGAATATCGGTGGGTTTAGAAGATTTGGAAGATCTCATTAAAGATTTAGATGACGCATTCAAAGCGGCATTTTAATCATAAGTCTCATTATACCCCTTTATGATATTTTTAATGCAATCAATATAGTTTTGTGAGTAGTCAATTTTAGCAGTTTCCAATTTACTTTTACGATTGTTAATTATGTAGACATGATATTTATGAATGCTAGGCATCACTTTTAAAAAATCGATATAATTTATGATTGGAGAATCTCTAATCGGATCAGATTAATGTGAAAGTTCTGTGACTGTGTGATTTGTATTTGTTTTATTTTCTGAATCGTATTTATTTAGAACAAAAACAAAACTATGTTAGAGGGTTAATTAACATGAATGACCTGACTCGATGTCTGAGAGTATGGATCACCTAAATGCTTTGATATAATGTAATTGCAAATGAAACTTGGGGTTTATTGATACGATTTTGAAGCACAGAAATACTTTAAAATTCTGATTTAATGTAACTGAACAAATTTTATTTCACTGGTTAGCTGAGCACGAGAAAAATTTGTGTCCCTATTTGACTCGTCATTTTGTGACCGTGATTTAGCATTTTGTATGGATATACATATTTATTCTCGTATGTAGCAAACTAGTATTCTAAATGTTGTTTCACTTTGGTTAGTAAATAGTGTTCATCTAAGTATTTCTACTCGCTTCATGAAACAACCTGTATACAACTGCAGGGACCAACAATACCAAATAAACCCATTCAACTCAGACCTATTTAAATAAACATCTAGTTCGCATAGATACAATTGAAACTCATAGACCAAGCGAGGTTGACTTGCTTAAATATGTGCATGTTAAGAGCTTTTGTCAATGAAATCTTTTACAATCCGATGATACTCTACATAGTTTTGGTTATTTATAACAAAGTTTACAAATAAGTTTTTAAAACATATTTTCTGATAATTTTAACAATAATCTCGAAGATGTAAAACATAGTTTTATTTGACCTGATATTTTGAAATGTATTTTCTACAATATTATAGAATGCAAATATTAGATTAGTGTGTGCATGTTGTTATAATAATATGATCGATACGATCTTTAAAAAAATTAGAATTGAGTTATTTAATTTTTAAAATTTCTTCGTAAAATGTTTACAGGTAAAATAATTATATTTTGTTTATCGCGCATTTTTCACAATAAAATAGTTTTGTCTTTTTACTGTTTTATTATTTCTAATTCCTATAAAATAAATTGAATAGTGCGTGCAGTCATGCCCCCTGTGACTCCTTCGGACCGTGCCTGTGTTTGACTCTTTTTAAATTTTATTACATACCTATCAAACCAACACAATGCACACAAATCTTTAGAAAGTTTAATGTTTTGGTTTTGAAAAAAAGCCGGTCGTCCTTACTATTATTGTATTAAATAAGAAATAATAATTATACACTTAAAAAAAACATTCGCTAGCAAGATATATTAAAAGATGATTTTAAATCATAGAATTATTACTTAATTCTATATTTTAAATATTATTTCGAAAGAAAGTAGTCATTTGTTTATTGATTAGTGTTAAGTTTACATCGCATTTGAATCTTTTTCGTTTCTATAGATACGTTACAAATTCAAATAATTATGGAATATGCTCAGAATACAGAAATAACGGCATATGAGTACCGTCGTGGCAGCAACGCGGTACAAGGGAGCTAACGCTACAAACCAACGTACCGCCTGTTATTGCGTTGCCCGCTTCCGTTCTAGAAATTTCGACCTGAAAAATAAACCTCGTGACTATGAAGATGTTTGGAGTAGTTCTTCATCTGAGATTTTTCTTTACATTTGACTTAAATGTTGTGTCAACTAGTAACTATTATTAGTCTGTGAGTAATCCCGCATAATTTAAATAAAAAAGACACAAAGAGCAAAGAATGGACATGACTAAGTCCTAGACCAAATCTTAGACAGTAAAAATTATATAAAGCAAGTCATAGTCAAGTCCATCCTTTGCTCTTTCCAGATTGACATTATTTGCGGGAATCAAAGAGAAGAAAAAAAGTAGAAGCATTAAAGACATTTAAATCTAGTGGGAGTTTTGGCGGGAACGCGGGAAGAGTCATGTCGCTCCGTTGTATTTTTTTCCAAAACTAGTGTTTTGTCGAGTGTTTATGCATAAAAATGGTGGTGTTTTATTCATAAAGTGCCGAATTACAAGCGCGAGTGTGGGAAAATGATATAATGTGGTGAAACATGAGTTTTCGTGTTGCTTCCAAAACTCCATAGAAGCTTTGTAGTAAAGTTGCCACTACTTTACTAAAGCATGACTGGAATTAACTGACACGAACCGGACTTGACAAAGACGACTTTGACTAAAACTAGTTAGTCAAAGTCGTCTTTTTTTTTTTTCTTTGGATTTGGCGTCTCGTTTTAGCATTTGCCAGTGTCAAGTATTGATATATTTTCAAGTTACAAAAGTTAAATAAGTGTCCTCGTAGCTAGTTATAGTCAAAGTCCAGTCTTAGTCAAGTCCAGTCCTGTGTCAGTCAAGTCCAGTCATGCTTTAGTAAAGTAGTGGCGACTTTACTATAAAGCTTCGATGGAGTTTTGGAAGCACCACAAAAAGTCATGTTTCACCACATGATATCATTTTCCCACACTCACGCATATAATTCAGCACTTTATGAATAAAACACCACCATTTTTATGCATAAACACTCGACAAAACACAAGTTTTGGAAAAAAATACAACGAAGCGACACGACTCTTCCCGCGTTCCCGCCAAAACTCCAATTTTCCTTTGTTTTTGACGTCGCATTTTGAGCATTTGCGAGTGTCAAGTGATTTATATTTTCAAGTTTCAAACGTTAAATAAGTTGTTTTTAAGCATAAACACTCGGCAAAACACTACTTTTGGAATAAAATACAACGGGCCGACACGACTCTACGTTCCCGCCAAAACTCCATTTTACTATTTTAGTGTTAGGTATAATATTTTGAATTCAAAATAACGTAAGACGAGGCAGTATGGCTTTACAGCTTTAGCTTGCCCGATGGGGCAAATTATTAAAAAAAAAAAACTTTTTTCTCTTTCTTCTTGGCATCGCACTCTGTGTATTCTGCCAGTTTCAAGATTCTGTATTTAGTGTGTAGTCTTTAGCTTCTTTATTGCCTTGTCTTCCGTTTTTGCAAGTCATGTCTAACATCTATAGTTACAGTCAAAGTTCCAATCAAAGTCAAAGTCAATTCCAGTCAAACATATAAAATAACTGTAATACGATCAACTGTTCAAAATTTCTGATCAAATATTTATTTTAATTGAATACAAGCATTTTTGTTTCTTTTGTGAGAAATATTTACCCTTTCATTTGGGCCCCCCCAACTAATTTTGATACACGGCCTTCCAAGGCACGCTACGCCACTGACTCTGAGCTCTTCGGATCTAAACTTAAGACAACACCACTGGAAGGGATTCAAAAACTGATAACCAGGTGAAGCACCCAAATATACATAGTTAATATACGTACCGAGTATGTCTGGTCATAATTATCATTATATCGGTTAACCCCGGGGAACAAAGTCGTGAAGTACCTACTTTTAAGACTTTTATTGCTTTGTATAGCAACCCAAAGTGCACCTTTGCATGGCGGCCGGCCGGTACGAGTGTCCCGCGGCCGTCTTCCCGCTAGGTACGGGGAGTAATAACGTAGGCACTCGCGCACGTTCGGGAAAGTTCGGGGAGCGTCGAATAGCCGCGCGCGAGCGCCGCGCAAGGGCAGTTGACGACACTCTCCCGATCGTGAGTCACGCCTACGATAACCGCAATCCTTTCTTTTCTTTTCCGCGATTCGGTGCCCGCGCTATTACTACCCACCCCGATATTTGTCATTTTTGTTATCCCTAAGTGATGTAGGTTCTTTAGCTAACTGTATTTTTTTCAGGTTAAGGTAAATCACGTGGTCTTTATTCCACGGAAATTATTTTGTACACAATATTAGTAGGTAGGTATCTACTATTCGTTTACGAGTGAGTGTATAGGTGTTAAGGCAGTTGTACTGTTTGTTTACTTTCTCTCAAAACTCTTGCGATTCTAATGATTTCAAACTCTTTAAAAGTAAAGAGTGGCAATAATATCTTACTGTTTCACGAAGTTCATAATATTTCCGCGAAAAGAGTGGTAATAACTTATTACATTGTCAAGACATTCGTCATAATATTACCGTCGCAATGTGTGGTTACTATGTTGTTCGTAAATATGTTCAAACAGTGAAACAATCGTAAAATGCTATTGCTCTTCAGTCTTACTAGATAAATTACTGTAAAGTACATTTTGTTTAATTTATGCCTGTTTACGCAAATTTTTTTTTTTTTTTTATGGTTGACAGGCTATTTGTTTGACCACAGCTCACCTGATGTTATTAGATGCTTGGCGGCAGATTTTCAACTTGAGGGTGGTAGCTAGCCAGCCGAGTACTAGAAAGTACCCTACCACCATGCTATGGTTTCCTCACGATGTTTTCCTTCACCGGCAGCTTAAGCTCATTGTTGGGGTTTGAACCCACGCCCTTCGGCATGCGAACCTACCGCGCTAACCACTGAGCTATCATCGCTACAAATATATAACAATAATGTTCGTCAAATAGGAAAAAAAAATAGCTTACATTTGATAGATAAGTGTATAAATTGTATATATATATGGGTGCAGCCTAGAAATAATAGAAACACCTTCTTTTATTTTTCCTGACAAAAATTGATTTTGCTGTTACAACTTTTTCCCCCGGGTCAAGCGATATTTTGTAATGAATTGGTCAATCGCGAACTTATCAATTTGGATCTTACACTAATTACAATGAAAACTTCTTAGCATTGATATTACAGTGTGGATGCAGACGGATTTCTAACAGACTTATACTGATAGCTAAATATCAGAAAGTAGGTACTACACTACCACCATGTTATGCTTCTTACTATTTTTCCCTTCACAGGCAGCTTGGTCTCGTCTTTGAATTTTTTTCTTTGACATGCTAGCCGATTGCGCCCTCCTAAGCTATCATGGCTACATAAACTTGGTATCTTCCACTTTAAGCCAATTAATGCTAAATTATGCAATTCCAATTAAGTAGATAGCTGACTACAGTTCACATTACAGAGAGTTTGGTAACGAGAAATCAACAAAATACCTATAAATCGATAACCTTCTGATATGATATCTGACATAACCAAAATTTCTGGTTTTCTTTATCATTTTTATAATAAAGTACACTGCTCTAGTCTTTAGTTGTTTGTTGAGTGACATAATATAATAAGCATTTGTAGAGATACAGAATATACAGCACTGAGGTAAATATTTGTGTTATTTTTGTTTACTAACTCATTTTGGTTTCTATTTATTTATTTATAACATTTTACACCATCCGCAGAAGGTTTCCCTAATGCGACGGTGCAGTCAACATAATTGTTATGTACTTACTGAAATACGTAAGTACATATACAATTCAATATATCAAATAGGTACAATTCCAATTAAGGGGGTTCAATTTCCATACAAATTTTGCTATTTATAGACAAATATAAGCATAATTTTACAGTGAAATCACAGCTACTGGCATTTATTTTGGTGTTTAATGCAATAAATGATTATTTTTATTACATACCTATACTTAATTATTTGCAAAATGTGTTTTTTAGGTTCTAAATTACACCCTCAAGGTTTCTATTTTTTGCGATGATTTTCCTTACTTGTTTCTTGCATCCGATCACATTAGTTAATCGAAGGTAGAGCTTCGTAGCAGGAGGCCGCTAAGCAGTAGTGTGTAAACATTACCTACTGTGTTCCGGTTTGAAGGGCAGGATTAGCGCCAAAGCAGCGATGCCGTGGACTTTGTTTTCTACTCAAAGTTCTGTGTATCGCTGCAATGATCATGGACAGGCGTTATCGGTTACCATCAAAACTTAAGAGTAAATCCCATCCAAATCTAAAAAAATCTAAAAAATCTAAATTCCATAGCTCAGAGCTATGACCATGTTCCTTCTAGTAGACTGCTATTTTCACCCATCTTCACAAAAATAAAGGTTAGGTATGTGTTTAGCAGTATGTATGTTCTTGTATTCCTTCATGTTTTGTCCAATAAAGTATCAAGGTGGCGCATTTTTATACCTTGCGCGCCATATATGAAGTCACAGCAGGTCCAATATGGCAGATTTAAAAAAGTACCTATACTAAAAATATTATTTGACATGAGTATAACATGTCATGTTTGGTATCCGAAAGGAATTAAAAAATTACATTCCAAATAATGCATCCTACTTAAATCTTGTTCCAACAGATGACCATCCGTTGGGGCATTGTGACTGCTGGAAAGATCAGCCATGACTTCTGCAACGCCTTCAACTCGTACCCGAATAAAGGCGACGTAGTGCTTGCTGCCATCGCGGCCAGAAACGAGAGTAAAGCAGCTGAGTTTGCCAAATTACATAGCATTCCGAAAGTCTTCAGTTCATACCAGGCTCTTGCTATTAGTGATGCTATCGGTAAGTTGCTAAAATAAGGACTTATACATATTTCAATAAAAAAGTCGCTAAATAGGTGTCTCATAATCTGAAACGCACTTTTTATGGCGTTTATTTTTGGTACTTTACACTGATTGTATAAAAAATATGAGCACGGTATCACCTTGAGGTACAATGGTGGTGTTACAGGGATGGGAAGCCGATGTAACTTGCGACACAGGTGTAAGTTAAAGAGTCCCCTTTGATATATGTGGACAATCTTCACCGGCCATGTTGTAATATGTCAAGCCTAAATGACGAAAGAGCCAAGTTCCTCAGGGTTAATTGGTCAGTTATCTTGTAGCAGAAATTAACGATACGCGTTCATTTCTAGATGTCGCATACATCGGAGCTCTGAACCCTGATCACTATGAACTGGTGAAGCTTTTCCTAGAGAACGGAAAACATGTTCTCTGCGAGAAGCCGCTTTGTATGAACTTCAAGCAAACTCAGAGTCTGATCAACTTCGCTAAGCAGAAAAAGCTGTTCCTGATGGAAGCGGTTTGGTCCCGATTTTCGCCAGCATACATCGCGTTGGAGAAGGAAATTCAATCTGGGAAACTTGGTGATATAAAATTCGTAGAAGTCAATTTCGGCGCACCTCTTGTCACAGTTGATAGGCTAAGGTGAGATAACTGTATCAGGAGTCACGTATCAGTCGGAAAATGTTAAATATGTACACTATCTTGAAGTAGATAATTTTACCATGTGAATAGTAGACAATGGACTATGACTAGACAAATAACCCAGTGAATAGATAAACACCTAATAGATATTGCATAGTGGGTACAAATTTGCTAGTAGATAAGTATCATATACCTAAGTATAGACTGGGCATAAGTACCTACCACTTGTAATCATTAAGACAATTGAAGACAAAAACAAAATCACTAAAACAAAAACACAATTACCTGCATTGTGCTGTATAGTTAGTTTTCTGGCGAATAAACACTACTCTATCGCTATTTGCGTTTACGTGCAAATATTAATATCTTACGATAGTACATGACTTAACAAGAGGTCATATCAATTGTGCAATCAGTAACTATAGTGCGTTTCACTAAAGAGTTCCCTTCGTCGTCATGTTGGCAGCCCTGTTCGTCGAAACGTCAAACAGATAGTTTCATTGTTCATTGCTCTAATTGTTTTCAAGTTTTTAATTAGTAAAAAATTTCTAAACATGCCCAAAACACTAAAAAGTGGTGAAAGACAGATGGTGTTAAAAGTCAAAAGTTTTTGTGAACGTGAAAAACGGAACAAAGCGCCAATAATCCCTTTGGAATGTGTTCGTAGCCGTGTCGCCGCCATGACAGGTTAGTAAAATAGGGATACCAGGCAGGTCAAATCACTATTCCTCGTTTTTCTTAATGTATATAATAATTATAATTTTATATAGTAACTACATAAACTTTTAGATATGTAGAAAGAATTCAAATATAAAACTAGCAATTGTACTTATTTATTTATATTGTTTTTGAATTTAAAATGTGTCTCCAACAATTGTGTTACAACATAAATAAAACAATGTGGATTTGTTATTAAGTTAATTTTAACATTTATGGAGTTTTTTATAAAAACTATTTTTTCAGGTATATCAGAAAAAACAGTCACACAAATTTATAAAGAAGGTGAAGCAGCTGCTAGTACTTCAACAAGAATTTCGACGCCTGGTAAGAGTCGGCCGCGCGATAAACAAATTAAGCTGGATGATTTTGAAATTTGTGCATTACGACATAAAATACATGAATTCTATGCTGTGAGAAAAGAATTACCTACGCTGACCAAATTACTGCATGAAATGCGAAATGATATCGATTTCAAGGGAAGTCGCACTACTTTATGGCGAATAATGAAGAAGATAGAATTTTATTTCCAAAAATGTAAATCAAAAAGAAAAGTTATGATGGAAAGGTACGATATTGTGGCTTGGCGTAGTCGATATTTGAAGCAGTTACGAGAAAATCGTGAAGGAGACCAGCGTCCAGTCATTTATTTAGATGAAACTTACGTTCATTCAACTTACTGTGCAGGTAAATGTTGGCAGAGTGACACAGAAGCAGGCGTTTTATCTTCGGACTCAAAAGGACCACGATGGATTATAGTCCATGCAGGGAGTGAAACCGGTTTTGTACCCAACGCTCAGCTGATTTTTAAATCACAGTCTAAATCCGGAGACTATCACGATGATATGAATCGAGAAAATTTTATGAAATGGATTCAAGAAAAGCTTTTACCGAATCTACCTCCTCAGTCGCTTGTGATTATGGATAATGCTCCCTACCATACAGTGGCACTCAACAAAGCACCAACAATGAACAGTACGAAGTCTCAGATGCAAAACTGGATTGTTAGTAAAGGTCTCGCTTATTTACCAACGATGGTAAAAGCTGAGCTTTATGAAATAATTAAAGACCATAAAGAACCGCCTGTTTACGAAGCAGACACGTTACTGGAGAAACATGGTCATAAAGTGGTAAGGCTCCCGCCTTATCACTGTGATTTAAACCCAATTGAGCTCATACGGAGTCTTTTGAAAAGAAGAATTGCAGAAAAAAATGTTGGACAGGAAGCAAGTCAAATTGTTAAAATAACAGAAGAAGCATTTTTAAGCATATCTGCAGAAGATTGGAAAAAAGAATGTGATCATGTCAAGAATATTGAAGACAAATACTACAATGATGGAGTACGTGCAGACGCAGAAATTGACCGATTCATAATTGAAGTAGGAAACGATAGTGACGATACTTCTTCTGATAATGATACAGGTGGTAGCGACATCTCGGGTGTTGGCCCATTAGATGAACACAATTATTATAAAAAATAACCATAAACATTTGTTTTATTTTTCAACCTTGTCAATTATATCAATATAGGTAAAATACATAGTTGTATTAAAACTATAGGACTAGGGACCGCAATCTGGTCTGGTGTCATTTTCAATCCGGCTGGATTCCCGCCGATACTTCGGACCAGATGTTAAAAAATAGTATCTACGTTAGTGACATTAAAATTTCCTTAATTTCGAGTAAACATCTTTCTGAAAAAGTAGCAACACTGGTTTCGTAACTACCAACATGACGACGAAGGGAACTCTTTCGTGAAACGATCTATAGTTCAGAGTCAATGGGCTTAATGAATTCCAATTACCGAACTGTTTATGAAAATTGTGTCCAGTGTGCTTCGAACCATTTGTAAATTAATGAAGTAAATATTTCCTTTAATTATTATAAAGTATCCAACTAGCAAGTTTTCGATATACTTACATGTAAAATCATAAGGAAAGCTTATTCAATTTTCTGTAGTTTTATAACTCGCTATTAGGGAAACGAAATATAAATGGTTCGCATTTTTCTATATTAGGGAAAAACGACATGAATTTAACTGTATGGAATTTATCCTTAATGAGTTGAGAAACATGTATTTACTAGTTTCGAAGTATGTGCATCACGATGTCATTGCTTTTAAGTATATAGGCTATTACCTCCAAAGGTACGTAGGTACCTTTGGCGTAGTGAACAAGTAGTTGTTAGTGTAGATAAATTTCAATGATAGTAATAACTGTAGGTCCCTATTAATTAAGAATATAATCATACAGATGTTACATAACTCAATGCATGGTTAGCGTAATACTAGTACGTAAGCATTTGGGATTTTTATAGTGTATAATAGTATTGTACATTGTCTATAAATAAATAAAATAAATATCGTGGGACTATACACACAGCGCCATCTGGCCCCAAACTAAACAGAGCTTGTGTGATGGAAGTCAGATAACTGATAGAATACATAAATACTTTTTTTGTTGTAAATACATACAGAACACACAGACACAGAACAAACATTTGTTGATACATAAAATGTTTGTCCTGAGCGGGAATCGAACCCACGCCCTTTAGCTCTTAAGGCAGATATGCTACCAATGAGCTAACAGGGCTGGTTATATAGCCCCGTTGGCTCATTGGTAGTATATCTGGCTTGAGAGCCCTAGGCCGTGGGTTCAATTCCCACTTAGGTCCCACTCAAAGAGTTAGACTCAGTTCGATCAGTAATTAAAACAGTTTCGCTTCAATAACTCTAAAAAAAATGGAAGATTACCACATAATTGGCGCTGTGTGTAATGTCCTATGATATTTATTTATTTATTTATTGATAAGTGGAAAATAATATGGCATTACGTCGTCATTCCAGCAAAAAGGAACTTGGGGGCAGCGCAGTAATGGACATTGGCATCTACACACTTCAATTCGCGCAGTTTATATTCAAAGAAACGCCAAAGAAGGTGACAGCAGTTGGAGAGCTCAACTCCGATGGAGTGGACCTCGTCGACACCGTTATACTGGAGTATGAAGGCGAGAGACGCGCCGTGCTCAACATTAATGCTAAATTAAAGCTTTGGAATAAGGCGACAGTCGTCGGAACGAAAGGATATGCTTCGGTATGTATTCATGTTCTAGGTGGTAGATCTCGTTTGTAGACGACTCTAGATAAGACACTCGCAAAACCAACAATAGCGTGTAAACACTGCTCTGTTCTGGTCTGTAGGATACTGCAGCGAGCGAAATTCAGGGCTATTAGACGAAAGAGTGCCAAAACAACAAATGACTTAGAAGTAGTCTAGATACTCTAATGTTCTGGTTTGTGATGCCATGGAAAACGTTTCATTCGTCTAATAAAACATTGGTCTGCAAAAAGAAGACTACTTTATCGAGGCGTATTTATTTTAAGTGTTATTGGCGTAATGTGTACATGCCGCTTACTATCTTTTCAGGTGGAAGATCCGTTCCATTTCCCAACTGACGTTATCCACGTCGACGGACAGAGGTCCTCGTTCCCACTGCACGAGTCTAGTATCCCTTACAACTTTGGCAATAGTGCTGGATTGGTCTTCGAGGCACTGGAAGTTTCTAAATGCATCAAGGAAGGTACTTACGACTTTGATATTTATTCCTTTATGCATCTAAAGCTAATAAAGCATGATCTTGCGTCGTCACGATTTTACTCGCTTCCGCTAACCGTGCTTGTGTGGATGAATTTAAATACACTCAGCAAGTTTTAACGTTTTAGATAGTATCTTAGGTGATATATCTTAATTCAGTAAACCTTCCAACTCCTTAATCTACTCAAAGCCTCAACCACGACCTTTCACCGCTCTAAGTAGATACTGTAATCCTCGACTTCTATCCACTCTATGTTAGATCATGTCTGACGTAGGATTTCCATCCAGAACAAATATTTATGTTGTTAATTTTTATGTCTTTTCTGTGAATATATTTAAAAAAAATGTACATAAGTTAAAGTCTTATTTTATCCTTTTGTTTGGTGTTTTTTTACAACAGACTACCTACTACGTCTTTTTGGGAAGTAGGTACACATACGCGTTTTTGTAGTTCCCATAATACCCCGGTACTTGACCGGAAAGGCAGAGACACCTTGACTGTTCTTACGAAGCAGGTGACCTGAATGCTTGTTCTGCGTATACAAATATCCTTTGTAAGAGAATGTGTTTTTATCTAGCGTCACATCGTGTTGTAGTACACTAGTAATGTCAAGATTAGGTTATGGGTTTAATTACTGCAGTTAAAAACTCATGCGACAGCATTTTGTAATTATCATTAATGCTTATTTTCAGGGCTGACTGAGTCGCCGCGGATGACGTGGCAGGACAGTCTCGTTTTGGCCAAGCTCGAGGACACAGTTCGCCAACAAGTCGGCGTGCACTATGACGTCGACGATTTAGAATATCCTTGACAATTTGCGTTTGATTAATTGAGACCTTGAAGTCTTGTCCTTAGTGCAGCTTAGACTGCACAGGAAAATTTAATAAAGAATTTATAAAGTTAGAATAATTATTATTATCATGTTATTATTATCATATATTATTGTTAAAATATGATTGTATACAAAAGATTATGTTTAAGTTTATATTGTTATAATTGGTGTGAGCAATAAAGAGTTATGTTACATTTATTATTTATATGTTTCACAATATAGGTACTCTAGTAATGTGATATCCAATATCCTTATTGTATTTTTCTGTTGTCCATGATCGCGTGGGGTTTTCAAATCGGAAGTTATCTTTAGCTATCATTATTGCACAAGTTTACTTCATATGGTGAAAATACATCTGATAGCATTATCGATTATTACCATGATTAATATGAGATTTTATATTGTTTGCCAATATATATCCTCATGATTTGAGAAGTTATCAACCATTTGTAATAGAAAAAAGTAGTCCAGAGCGCAGAAAAAAGATTCCACTATGAGAAGAAAAATTGCACTATGCTCCAGTTTATAGGCCCCACCGTTGCCAAGTTATGGCCTACCAATAATAATTTGCAGATAGATAATAATATGTACATGTTATATTTGCCTATTTACTAACTTAAGGCAAAAAATGCAAAGATATGATAAAGCACAACATAGAAACGATAAAATGACATAAAATTGGTAATAAGTCAAGTTTTTATCTTTAGGTAGCAAATTATCGTGTGTAAGGTAAATGGAATCTTATTAGAATAGATCTTCGAATACAATTAGTTATGGGATACGTTTCTCCCTAAGTTTTTTTCGTTACTAGGTAAATAAAAAAATCACAAATAAAAACTTAAAGAAGTTATATAAAAATATATTTCTAAACAGTTTTTTTTGTGTAATATCTTTTGATAAATAATATAAAATGTAATGTTTTTTTTTTAAATATCGTAGGACTATACACACAGCGCCATCTGGCCCCAAATTAAGCAGAGCTTGTGTGATGGAAGTCAGATAACTGATAGAATACATAAATACTTCTTTTTTTTTATATACATACTTATATTCGATACAAAACACCCAGATACAGAACAAACATTTGTTTATTCACAAAATGTTTGCCCTGAGTGGGAATCGAACCCACGCCCTACAGCTCTCAAGGCAGATATACTACCAATGAGCCAACAGGGCTGTCGTTATAATGTATCTAATACATACAGCAAAATCCCAAGAACATTGAATTCTAATATCAGCGGATTCAAGCATGTTTGCCTTATGTCAGTAGTGATGTTTATAAATAATTATGTAGTAATCAATTTCTGATAGAGTTATCTTCAAGCACCATAAATGTTATTGTTAAATATTATTGTTCCCCGATTTTGCCATCATTTGTGAAGTAAACCAGATATTAACTAAATAAATAAATATCATAGGACATTACACACAGCGCCATCTGACCCCAAACTAAGCAGAGCTTGTGCTATGGAAGACAGATAACTGATAGAATACTTAAATACTTTTTTTTTTTTGTAAATACATACTTATAATACATACAGTACACCCAGACACAGAACAAACATCGATGTTAGTCACACAAATGTTAGTCCTGAGTGGGAATCGAACCCACGCCCTTCAGCTCTCGAAGCAGACACACTACCAATGAACCAACAGGGCTGTCAACTTCGCGTGAGGTAAGTAGCTATCTACATATTTCTGTTATATTATTTAAACTAAAAGTTTAACGATTTCCTATATGCATTATGTATCAACAGATGACCGTCCGCTGGGGCATTGTGACTGCTGGGAAGATCAGCCATGACTTCTGTAACGCCTTCAACTCTTACCCAAACAAAGGCGACGTGGTGCTGGCAGCAATCGCGGCCAGAGATCACAAGAAAGCAGTTGAATTTGCGAAGCTACACAAGATTCCGAAGGTGTTTGACTCCTACTTAGCACTTGCTAAAAGCGATGCTATTGGTAAGTTACAGAAAGAATGGGTACCCACATCGTACGATAAGGTAAATATTCTTGTAATCCTTATCTTTCCAGATGTCGCATACATCGGAGCTATGAAGCCTGACCACTACGAGGTCGCTAAGCTTTTCCTAGAGAATGGCAAACACGTGCTCTGCGAGAAGCCGCTCTGCATGAACTTCAAACAAGCTCAGAGCCTGATCAATATCGCTAGGCAGAAAAAGTTGTTTCTAATGGAAGCAGTCTGGTCCCGATTCTCTCCAGCGTACATCGCATTAGAAAAGGAAATCCAGTCCGGGAAACTTGGTGATGTAAAATTCGTAGAAGTCAACCTCGGTGTACCTATTGTCAGCGTTGACAGGCTGAGGTACTATTTATAAGATGTATTGATATTTTTTCGTTGCTTTGACAAACCTTGGAGGTATAAGCTACATGCGTAGGTATTTTTCAGCAAAAAGGCTCTCGGTGGCAGCGCAGTAATGGATATCGGTATCTACACGCTTCAATTCGCGCAGTTTATATTCAAAGAGGAGCCAAGGAAGGTGACGGCAGTTGGGGAACTCAACTCTGATGGAGTGGACCTCGTCGACACTGTCATACTGGAGTATGAGGGCGGCAGGCGCGCCGTGTTGAATGTAAACGCAACTCTCAAACTGAATAAGGCAACAGTCGTAGGAACGAAAGGGCAATCTACGGTATGTTTATGAATATTATTTCTGATAAATCAAATTAGGGTAATTGAGGTTCTTTTGTTTTCTTTCTTCAGTGCTTGTTTCATATTTTTTTTTTTTTTTTTTTTTTTTTTATTGTAGATAGGCTTGCGTTTGACCGCCATCCCGCCTGATGTTAAGCGAAGATGCGGTCTACGGTGGAGCACGCTCGCCTAGAAGAAACCGATTCACTCGCGACTTGAAGGTACCCAGACTATATTCATTGGGGAACACCCACTCGGGCAGCTGATTCCAATGTTTAGCGGTACGCACGAAAAAGGTGGAATCAAACCGCTTAGTTCGAGCTTTTGGAACATCAACCATGAAGCGGTGACGCTTTTTAAAGCTCCTGGCTGTCCGATAGTAGAATGGGCAAGGTGGAATTAGGTCATGCAGATCTGAAGCGCACTCTCCAAAATGTATCCGGTAGAAAACCGACAGACAAGCAACTTTCCGTCGATGTTCAAGGCTTGGGGCTTTAGTCGCAATGTTATTATGCCAACGACGATTTACAAGACAACATATGTCATACAAATCATAATGGACAGTTGTCATTACGCTGATCAGGTATTTTTGAGATGCTGGCATATATAAGGCCTTCGCCGTATCACATGAGGATGCGACCAAGATACTTTGAAACATGCATGATTTGATTCCACATTCATTGTGCGGACTGCTAGACAGTGGAATGCGCTGCCTCATTGGGTGTTCCCCGTTGGATATAATCTGCGAGTCTTCTAGTCGAGAGTGCATCGGGATCTTCTAGGAAAGCGTGCTCCATCTTAGACTGTATCATCACTTAACATCAGGTGAGATGGGAGTCAAACGTAAGCCTATTAGTACTTGTAAAAAATATGTTAGTCATTATAAATATGGAAATAATATTTTCACGGCGCCTGTTAGTGAGAAGAGAGCAATGTGGTCGATACGGAAGAAATGTCTTTGCTACTCAGATAGATATATTAAAGTCCTATCAATCATTCCTTACGAACATCCTGTAGGTACTACTTACTATTTTTTATTGCTGATTTTATACTCTACTAGCTGTACCTCGCGGCTATCTGCGTTTCCAGGATAATGTAACGAACATGCAAATTTTATACACGTCTATAGCTAAGACGCATTGATTATAACTCATTACTTAAAATATTATTAGTTTTTTAATACGGATAAGTCCGCGTTTGACCACCAACTCGCCTGATGGTAAGCGACGATGTGGTCGAAGATGAAGCACGCAGACCTAGAAGATACCTATTCACTCTGACCTTGAAAAGATCTAGATTATATCTATCTGGAAACAAGGAAGCCGGTAGCTTGTTCCATTCCTTGGCCGTACGGATGAGAAACGTAGAGTCAAAACGTTAAGAATATACGAGGGAAAATATCAACATAATATACATAAGACTACTAAACACCTCCTTTTTACGTAGCCGGGTAAAACGGCATACAGCGTCAGTAGATTTATTGATTTTATTGTCTTCTTGCTCTTTCTATTTTATAGTTGGAAGACCCGTTCCATTTCCCGAATGTGATGGCACATGTGAACGGGGAGAAATCTACGTTCCCCCTACACGAGTCAAACATACCGTACAACTTTGGTAACAGCGCCGGACTCGTCTACGAAGCTTTGGAAGTTTCTAGATGCATCAAAGCAGGTATGAATCGTTTACATTTAAAAAATGGCATAACACTATACACTATACTCATATCTAGTATACACGCTCACTAGGTAGCTACCAATGACATTTTTTCCAAGTAAACATACAAGTTTATAAGCTAAGGGTAGGTATACTAATTTGAACAGGGCTCATTGTATTTGCTATTATAAATAACTTTTACTATAGCAAACATTTGTTTATACCACAAAATGTTCGTCGCCCGGACCCGAACCGAACCCACGCCTATAAGTACTAGGTGCCAATGCGTCAACAGGGCTGTCTTGGTTAATATCTAAACCTATTGTTTTTTTATGCTTAAGTCTCAACTATGTGATAAAGGACTTCTGTGCAAATTTGTTTATTATACGTACTTCTACGTGCGCATGTAGATTACGCAATGCATTTTCTGCCAATTTTGTTCTGTAGCCAAAATATTTTTTGTTCTGTAGCCAAAATGTTTTATATTCTGTAGCCAAAATGTTTTATGTTCTGTAGCCAAAATATTTTTTGTTCTGTAGCCAAAATGTTTTATGTTCTGTAGCCAAAATGTTTTATGTTCTGTAGCCAAAATATTTTTTGTTCTGTAGCCAAAATGTTTTATGTTCTGTAGCCAAAATGTTTTATGTTCTGTAGGAGGTTTTGGCGGGAACGCGGGAAGAGTCGTGTCGCTTCATTGTATTTTTTTCCAAAACTAGTGTTTTGTCGAGTGTTTATGCATAAAAATGGTGGTGTTTTATTCATAAAGTGCCGAATTACAAGCGCGAGTGTGGGAAAATGATATAATGTGGTGAAACATGAGTTTTCGTGTTGCTTCCAAAACTCCATCGAAGCTTTATAGTAAAGTTGCCACTACTTTACTAAAGCATGACTGGCACGAACTGACACGAACTGGACTTGACTAAGACGACTTTGACGATAACCATAGTTAAGATACAGCAGAAATAACACTGAAGACGAGGCAGTATGGCTTTATAGCTTTAGCCTGCCCGAAAGGGCTAATTAACGAAAAAAAAAAAAAAATTATGTTCTGTAGCCAAAATATTTTTTGTTCTGTAGCCAAAATATTTTTTGTTCTGTAGCCAAAATGTTTTATGTTCTGTAGCCAAACTGTTTTTTATTGTATTTTCAGGGTTTACTGAATGTCCACGCATGACGCTGCAGGATAGTCTCATTTTGGCAAGGCTTGAAGACTCAGTTCGTCAACAAGTCGGTGTACATTATGATGCTGACGACAAAGAATATCAATAAACAAAATTATAACAGTGAAAAAAATATTGAAAAATGAAATAGTGCCTGAATAAAGTTATGACGTTTTAATGGCTTCTAAGTATGATTAATCTATTTGAATAATAGATTAATCATACTTAGTAAAATTATTAGAATTAAAAAAAAACGACTCCATAACCCTTAGGCCAACCCAATGACACAGCGAGGTTTCGGAGTATATGAAAACATCATCGATGTATAGCTACAATTTTTAGATTTTATGAAACCGCTTGATAGATTTCGATAAAATGTATATAGGACCACCTCTAAAGTATGATCTACCAAAATCAAAATCAATTCATAATAAAAGGAATGATCGCGTAACATACAGTCGAATTGAGAACCTCCTCCTTTTTTGAGTCGGTTAAATAATAAAGAAAAGTTTAATATCTGAACATATAGGTACTAACCTAACCGATAAAGATGAACTTGCACAATACTTATGCTGTTCTATTATAATTTTTGTTTATCTAAAAGTAATGAGACGAACGAGACGCCCTCCTGATGGTTAGAGATACCGCCTGACTATGGCCATTGCAGAGACATACAGAACTTTGTGTAGTAAAACAAAGTCCAGTACATCACTGCTCTATCACTCATTGCTTTGAGACTATTATTTTATTTTATACTATCGCTAGGGTGGTAATTTTACAATAATACAATACAATAAATATGTATTATAAATAATAATACTTAACTAAGTACATTAATAATATTATAAGTATTGAAATGGGGGTTTTATTGATCATAGATTTCACCCAGGTAGTTCCCGTTCCCGTGGGAATACAGAGATAAAAAGTAGCCTATATCACCCGGAGATAGTGTAGCTTCCCAACGATGAAAGAATAGATACACACAAATGTTACTGTTGAGTGGGAATCGTACCCACGCCCTTCAGCTCCCGAAGCAGACATACTACCGATAAACCAACAGGGCTGTCATTTCAATACTTAGGTAGGTATAATACGCAACGTACCTATGTAGTATATAGGACAATATAGGTACTTAGGTAAGTATTATTATTGATAATACATCCATATATTATGTAATACCTGGTACTCGACTGGCTAGCTACCACCCTCAAGTTGAAAATCTGCCGCCAAGCATCTAACGGTGTGTTCCGGCAGCCTCACTTGAGAGCCAGTTTCATTCCAGACTAGGTGTGATTTACCATCTTCGACCACACCTCACTTAACATCAGGGGAGCTGTGGTCAAACACCCAGACTGTCAATCATTAAAAAAAAAATGTAATACCTATCTAAATTATAAAATTATTGGCTTTAGCGTACAGCTATAGTATAGCAACCAGTGCTTATCATTAAAATAAGTACGAATATAGTAACAGTATTAGGTAATGATTGATTATACCTACTATAAGTTGTATGCGTATGCGATAAGAATGAGAACTGAATTACCACATCTAGATATTATATCGGCGCAAACAAATTCATTCCGAATCCCGATCAGCGTTGTTTTTGCGCGGCACTTGCGTCTTCTCATTATGGGAAGGGTAAAGCCATAATCCACTATGCTCGTCAAATGCAGGTTAGCAGACTTAGCACACCTTCGGAACTCTCAGACATGTTTCCTTACGATCTTTTTCTTTTACATTTCAAGTAAGCTGCAATACGCACATAACTTAGTTACCACAAAGATTGAAACAAAAATTAATCACTTCTCTCGTGTTGACAGGCTAGTTGTTTGACCACAGCTCACTTTGTGGTCGAAGATGGTAAAGCACATCTAGCCTGGAATGGAACTGGCTCTCATGTGAGGCTGCCGGAACACACCGTTAGATGCTTGGCGGCAGATTTTCAACTTGAGGGTGGTAGATAGCCAGCCGAGTACTAGAAAGTACCCTACCACCATGCTATGGTTTCCTCACGATGTTTTTCCTTCACCGGCAGCTCAAGCTCTATGTTGGGGTTTGAACCCACGCCCTTCGGTATGCGAACCTACCGTGCTAAAACTTGCAAAATTACAGTGAATAATAATGTAAAAATCCTACTAGTTTATAGCGTTCAGTACCCGAAGGATAAAACGGGTTCCTATTACAAAGACTCCGCTGTCCGTCCGTCTATCTGTCTTTCCGTCTGCCACCAGACAGTTGAAATTTTCACAGATGATGCATTTCTGATGCCGCTATAATAACAAATACTAAAAACGGAATAAAATAAATGTTATACAACTGTTTTTGGCTGTTTTAATTGATAATGGTACGGAACCCTTCGTGCTCTTGCCCGACTCACACTTGGCCGTTTTTTTAAATCGTTTACGTCTTTACATGACTGCCCAAAAATGTGTCTCAAAAATGTTTTGGTTTAAACTGTAAATTTAGAGTACCCACTATAATAATAATAAATAATTAAACACGCTAATGATAATATTAGACTTAATTAATTTAAATGATTAACTAATTATCATAATAATGAAATTAAAATTTAAATCGTAGATACATCAAAATGTCAAATGTATAAAAATAAAACAACAATCCAAAATAATAAGAATGATAATACAATGTCAAAAATACAATTTAAAAAATCTGATGAATATGTAATTATTTATTTGTAAATACCAGATTGGCTTTTTACCCGACTCCCAAAAAAGAATTATTGAAATTGTGAGTTAAAAGTAAGTATAGTAGGTACCTCTAGTTGGCAGATATTATCTACATCTCGTGTTTATAGTTTTGTTTCTGACGTTGCCATGGATCTTTCGAGGCGTTATAAATTTCCAAACAATATTTTTACTATAGGCAATTGCCTATAGTAAAAATGTTGTTTGTTAATAAACCGCATATAGCTTGTCTGACTGTATGTTGATTTAATTTGAAATTAACTAAAAACATGCTGAATCAGGTAATTTTACTATCATTATGAATAGTTTTTCCACAATAAATAACAGCTGTTTTAAAAAATTACATTAGTTACTCTCGTGGTGTATATGGCCAAACGCTACCAAAAAATTTTAATAAGATAAAAGTTTGAAACTTTTTGATCTGTAAGGAAGTTGGGGTGTAGCCACAGAATAAAGAGAACTGTAAATATGAAAGTAAGTACGTGTTATTGGCTAAACACACAGGTTGATGTCCAGTACAACGTGTGTTACCATGACCGTGCTATGAGCATATCAGATTTTATCAGGCACAGGTAAAGGACCTTGTATATTCGATGCATGATGAATACCTCCTTTCGACTTAATAGGCACTACCGTTTTAAACAACCTTATATAAATGACCAATACTATCGGGAAAACTATTTGCATTGGATTTGTAAAGCCGGTATAAAAACGTTAAGACCAGGCGGTTCGGGGAGCTATTTCTTTTACTATAGTAGGTATATATATGTAGCTATGTACAAGTCAATAAATGATAAAAACAAAACAACGATAGCATACAATAATCGAACTTATTGTACGGTTTATGTAACACATACCTAGCATTGATAAATTACAATATCGTTACTAAAATTGATCTTGCCTTGATCTGCTAACCTTTTAGGGGAATCGCTCCTAATATTGACATGATATTAGACATAAAACTATCAATACTTAATTCCAACAGAGAACACCGTGAAATTTGTGGAACTTTGGCGACGTGTTTTCGCTCTACTATGGCAATAATTACATATCCGATTATTTTTTTTCTCCTGAAAAGTGATAAGACGAACGAAACCCTAATGGTAAGAGTTGATGCCTGTCTACGGTAATTGTAGCGATAGTTACCCTGTACTTTGATTAACAAGAGAATGTCCAGAGCGCCGCTAATTTACTCGTAGTACCTACTAATACTTTCAGACATTCGATGGTACAACTGAATGATCCTGTAATTTCGCTAGCTTTAGTACCCTTCCAACCGAAACACAGTAATGTTTACGCATTCATGCTTGGCGGCAGAATGTCTGACCTGTACCTATCTAGACGATCCTCTGCTTAGGAGTTTTGTCTCTTATGGGAGTTTTTTCCCTCGTTGATCAGACCAGCTTCCTTGGTGGTAGATCTCCTTAGCAGGAGCTTGTCTAGGTAAGTATCACTGCGGTACTAGATATTCTGCCGCTAAGGAATACTGTGTAAACATTTTTGTGTTTCAATTTGAAGTGTTTGCTAGTGAAATTACAGGCCAAAGAGAGTCTCAAAGAAATGAGCGCCAAAGCAGCGATGACCTGGATTTTGTTTTGCTACTCGAAAATTCTGAGTATCGCAGCAATGGTTATAGACATGCGTTATCTCTTACTATCAGGAGTGCGCTTCGTTCGTCTTATTACTTTTATATAAAAAGTAGCATGGGCTAATAAATGCCGCGTTGAGATGTTATAATACAACATAAAACGTAGATAAATGGGTAAAATTTCAATGAATACAAGCGTAAGAATAATTCAGTAAAATATTGAGTGCAAATAGAAATATTCGAAAGTTAGAGTTAAAAAGGAGAAAAAATGCTAACAAAGTTTACACAATATTGAAGCTATCAATTGCTTGCTTTTGACAGTCCTCCCCTACGAAATTGTTTACCATAGCACGGGCCTGATAGTAATGTTATCACGTTAGCACCATAATAACTTCTTTATAAAGGTTGTAAATATCCATAATTTAGCATTTAGTTTGCTGGGTGCTTGTGAAAGAAGTAAATAGTGGAACAACATCAAAGTAAGTTTTTATCCTTTTTTAATCATCGTAATTTTATTTATTTCTTGACATTCGGTTTACGCGTAATACTTTCTTATCTAATAGCTAGCAGTGCATAAAAATAATGTTGTGCCTTTATTGTCTTACCTCTTAATTATTTCTATCATAATAGTTATAAAAATATTGTCCATCCCATTCGTCACTTTTGGAGTTTGTAAAAGACTTTTTTTTCAACAGATGGCAGACAAAGTTCGGTGGGGTATTGTTACTGCTGGCATGATCAGCCATGACTTTTGCAACGCGTTCAACTCCTACAAGCACAAAGGCGATATTGTGTTAGCAGGCATCGCAGCCAGAGACCACAAGAAGGCAGCAGATTTCGCAAAACTGCATAAAATCCCTAAAGTTTTCGATACCTATGAGGCTATGGCTAAGAGTAGTGATATTGGTAAGTACTAAGTACCATCATTAGTATCGGTGGTACAATGTCCTTTTGTCAGCATAACATAGCAGAAAACTCTAGTCACTTGCGATAGGTACATGTTCAATTCATGTTCATTCAATGTATGTTCAATTTATTATTATTTAAATTAGGAAAAAAGGCATTTGCAGGTTTTAGGGTTCCGTAAAAACGGGACCCTATTACTGAAACTTCGCTGTCCGTCCGTCCGTCCGTCTGTCACCAGGCTGTATCTCAAGAACGGTGATAGCTAGACTAACGGTGATAGTTAAAATAAAATAAAATAAATATTTAAGGGTGCTCCCATACAACAAACTTGATTTTTTATAGATAACGGTACGGAACCCTTCGTGCGCGAGTCCGACACGCACTTGGCCGGTTTTTTCTTGTTCACTCAAGTTTCAAAATTTAATTGCACTTATTTGTTAGTGACTAACAACGGCCCGTAACTTTACATGCCCACAGAAAATATCACGAGATTTAAAAATATATGACTCTTTTATCGCAAATTTCATCTTTAACTTCCGCGTCTGTAAAATTAGTGTCATATTTTTTTATTGTCCATTCTAAAAAATAATTAATATGATCATAGGGCCTAGCATATCAATTTGAGAGATTTACGAACCACATTAAACGATTTTTTTAAATTAATAATGAGTCAGAGCCACGATAGCAATTGGATTGTCTTTTCTTCTTCATACTTACCTTTAAATTTTATTTGACCATCTTTTTTAATCTTTTCGTTTATTCACGCAAATTAATAGGCTAGAACCACAGGCCGGCAGGCTATATTATTACTTTGACTGTACCGTAGGTTATCTAATACCACTTATATCTAGTAAAAACCTCTCTTCCCAGATGTCGCCTACATCGGAGCTTTAAACCCAGATCACTACGAATTATCCAAACTTTTCCTTGAGAATGGCAAACACGTATTGTGCGAGAAGCCCCTCTGTATGAACTACAAGCAAGTTAAGAGTTTGATCGACCTATCCAAGAAAAACAGGCTGTTCCTTATGGAAGCCGTATGGTCCCGGTGTTCACCCGCTTACAAATTTTTGGAGAGAGAAATAAGATTAGGAAAAATTGGCGAAGTAAAATACGTAGAGGCAAGCTTTGGTATTCCTGTTGCTCCCGTCGGAAAGCTAAGGTAATATGACTTTTAATACCACTTAACTTGGTAGATAATTTAGAAACCTAAGCTTTAGAAACCATCCATATTATTTACGTCTTAATCTTTGGAAACTACATAATTTATCTACATATTTATTTATTTTTTAAATAAAACGTAACTTCTACTTTCAGGAAAAGGGCAATTGGTGGTAGTGCGCTTATGGACTTTGGATTGTACACACTCCAGTTTGCCCAGTTTATATTCCAAGATGAACCTAAAAAGGTGTCGGTAGTTGGAGAGTTAGACATCGATGGCAAGGACGTAGTGGAGACTGTAGTGTTGGACTATGAAGGCGGAAGACGGGCGGTGCTGAACATTCATGCCAACGTGAAGCTATGGAACAAGGCGGTTGTGATCGGAACAGAGGGACGAGCTCTGGTATGGGACTTGACATGAACTCCTTGTATAAGGGATAAGGATAATAAATGTCTGAAAATTCCTTAAGAATTTCGACCGCTTGCGGTATTAACGTAATTGAGCTAAAAGACAAAAACTTGCTTTTTTTCTAAGCAGTAATATAATAGGCTTCCTTTGGGCTGCCGTATTGCCTAATGAACATTGCCTATTTATGAAATAATATATCTGTGAAGCAAGTGAGTACCTATATCTGTCCACTTACTTCATGGAAATAAAATATGCTATTTTAATTTACTAATACTTTACTTAATTTCGTTACCTAAAATTGGTTGTTTGACCATAAAAAAACTTTTTCTGCAGCTAGAAGATCCATTCCATTTCCCCACTGAAATGACTGTCAACGAAGAGAAGTCAAAGTTCCCGCTACATGAGTCGAACGTCCCGTACAACTTTGGAAACAGCGCCGGATTAGTCTACGAAATATTGGAAGTCTCTAAATGCCTCACTAACAGTGAGTTGACCATTTTAAATTTACGTTGACGAAACTTATGAATTGAACACAGATTTTCAAAATATATGTTCAGCTTATAGAATAGGTTATTTCTAGCTGGTTTAGCCCCTTTTATATGATGTAGCAGAAATGATCTTGCACCTACTAATACTAATAGGCGTCTTTGTACTCATCATTATGTACATCTTTAACAATGGGCACAACTCAATCAACTGCTCAGTTCATTTGATCAAAAGTCAACGAACTTTTTCTATAGATCAGCTGATTTTTTTTATGATTTCAGAGTTATGACCATGTTTAATTGTCGCTCCCAATTTCTTCTATAATAACAACCGCCAAACCTTAAAAAAAAGCAGTCAGGCCACATATCGACTCAGACGCTCGGCCTAAGCAAGGATTTACTTATTTAATGTCTGTAATTTTCCAGGGCTCATTGAATCGTCGCGGATGGATCACAGGGAGAGTCTCATCCTGGCAAAGATTGAAGACAACATTCGTCAACAACTAGGCGTGCACTTCGATGTGGACAATAAGGAATACCCTTAAGTTTTATTGCGAACTTGTTAGATCATGTGACTAAGACAACTGACCTTTGGCTATGAACGCTTTCAAGATTTCAAACTTAGTAGATAATTATTATAATAAATAATATGTAAGAATAAAACTGTTCTAAAATTTCCATATGTATATTATTTCAAATTCAGAAATTGAATACCTACTTTTTGTTGTGCCACATTTTTCTACTCTTTTAGTCACTAATCGTGAACAAAACTGCGCGCGCCCGATTTCGCGACAATCGATGATAAATGCCATAATAGTAGGGGAGACCGAGGGGTTTTGACACAGAGGTGATTTGAAACAATAGCGATATCTCAGAAAAAAAAACTAATAGCGAGCTGGCAAAAACGCAATTTAGCCATTTTCCACCTCCCGCTTGCCCTTCAGTGCGCGTTCCTGACTCACGGCGGGCAGTTACGTCGGAGCGACGGACCTGTCTCAAATATCGCCAAAAGTAGGTAAGTTTTAATCATATTTTTTTGGTGCCATTATAATAAGAATGTATTTGTATATTGGTTTGAATTATAGATGTTTTGATAGCTTGCTAACTTAAGATTAAACTAACAATGCTGGGTTTGCTTAATATCACTGTCTTTTTAAAAAAAAAAAAATATTCTAAAGTTGTGGTCGTTTTTGTTTACTGAGGGGATTTGAAACAGACTGTTTCAACTCACCTCATTCGGGTTTTATTTAGCTGGTTTTGTGTTTGTGGTGTGGTTTACATGTTATTTTTTGTTTTAGGAAGCCTACGGAATATAAGAGAAAGACAGTCAGAGGTAAGGCGAGTTGCAAAATATACGAGGCGCCTCGGATTTTTATGCATTACCAAACCGTGAATGTGACGAAAAAATTTTAATTGCCATAAAATGATATACTTTCTTATTGACATATCAAATTCATAGTATTGTATAATATAATCAACAAAAGCAATGGACAGTGAACAATGAATGGAATAGTAGTAACATACATGTTCGAAGAAGAGAACAGGGCCTCGCGTAATGTACCTTACCCACTTCAAATTACGGTCTTGCCCCGCCACTGGGTCTAAGCACAAAGAAAGTCAGAATTTTGAATTTTTACAAACTGGCTTTAAAATACACCAACAATCTTCCTTATTCATAGATAGAGAGGCAAATGGCTGGGGAAGTATGGCTGCGCTCGTTTATGAAATGCCACACTGTGCTTTCTTTGGGACTACCACAGCTAATAAGCATCGCACGTGTTACCAGCATTAATAGAGATAATGTAACTTTTTTTAACAGAGGCGAATTGTCAATAAATATACATTAAGATATATCGTTGTTTTAAAACGAACCCCTTTTATTTAGTTCCAAAACTTACATGTTTCAACACACCTTGACCCCTGTTTCAACTCACCTCAGCATGAGGAGAGTTGACACAAAATGACTATTGTCGTTCTAATCCATTTCATGTCGTAGAATCTAAACTTTAATGGTTTTTGTATATGTCATCTAAAAGCCAAATAAACTAGCTAACTTTATGTACAAATATCGCAATATTTGGCCGTTTAAAACTTAAGTTACAAATGAAAATCTCCAAATTGTTTCAACACCCCTCGTGCTCCCCTATATTATGCGAAACTTGGTTTTTATTTTTATTACAAACTTGCGGTCGCCTCGCGGTTTCACCCAAGTAGTTCCCGTTCCCGTGGGAATACAGGGATAAAAAGTAGCCTATGTCACCAGGGGATAGTGTACCTTCCCAACGGTGAAATAAATACTAAATATGCTACTAAACCTATACTTAGTCGTAAACATCGCATAATGTTCGTTTATTGACTGAGCAAATTTCCTAATATAGTAATGTATGTACACTTATACAGCCTACAGGCTTTGATTATGTACCTACTGCAGGTTAGGTTACGAAACTGTCTATTATCTTTTGTAACTCTTAGTAAATATATCCTAGTAATTTTAGTAACTTTCTATAAAAGTAATTGTGCTTATAGGTACACTTAGCTTAGACTAGCCAACCGTCCTGTTTTCCGAGGATATGTCCTCTGGAATGTCCTGGATAGTTTTTAGGCAGCGTCCTGATAAAGTCATGTATTATAAAATTCGCGCGCCAATTTGCAACTCTATATTTTTTTTCTTTCTTTTTTTTCGGCCATGGCACATTCGTGCATTGTGCCAATTCTCAAGTTTTAATTGTTTTTTACTAATAAAAACGGGGAAATACAATATTAAATATTACATAACGCAACTCTATTACTGCGTTCTGTTTTTAAACTGAATTATTTTCCTGGTTTTTCTAACTTCAAATGCTAGTTTTTTTAAATTTGGGAGTTGGCAACCCTACTCAGTAGACATATATCCAATAGAGAAATATGTTTAACATGGGTTTTAAACTCAATCAACATGCATTTAGCGATTTTAATATTTCAATTCACACTATAAATTTTGAATTAACAATTATTAAAATTAACATACTAAGTTTTATTTTAAGCTATCAGCCAAATCCATTTGTCCGTAATAATTTCCGATTAAGCAAATTATTAAAGTTAGAGGAGCCACTAGCTCTGTTGCATTCTCTAACTCCGGATCTATGTGCGATCTGAAAAATAAAAAAAACGAATTGAGCAAATAAATTACTCAAGTTATTGTGGAACAATAACATATTGCCTTGTTAGTTTCATATTGTCAAGTATGAACTTTAAGCAAAACAAAAATAATGCAATTACATTGTAGGTAACTAATTTTTTCTTTTACCACTGATCAAAGCTACATTTATACTTTGTAACTCGGTGAAAAAAAAGACTTAGCTATTTTAGGGCTATTCTAAGAATTTAAAATACAATTCTATGAGTATTATGAGTCAGCCCTGTTGACTTATTAGTAGTACAACTGCTTTATGAGCTGTAGGGTGTGGGTTTGATTTCCTACCCCGGACAAACATTTTGTGGGTTAAACAAATGTTTATTCTGTGTCTGAGTGTTCTGTATGTATCGTAAATATGTATTTACAAAAAAAGTATTTAAATTTTCTATCATTTATCGGACTTCCATAGAACAAGCTTTGCTTAGTTTAGGGTCAGTTTGCTTAGTTTGAGGCTTTGCTTGGTTTGAGGGTGCTGTGTGTCCTTCAATATTTATGTATTTACAAGGGTAATCAAGCAAAAGTAAATCTCACCTCACAGTCCAGCATTCTTTAGCTAAATCCCTGATGATACTGACAGTGTCAGAATGTAGTGGAAGCTTCAGGCATGACAATAATGCATATACCCATCGTCCTGAAAATATTTAGCATGTTAGTACATGGGTAAACAAAGGATTATTATCAGTGACAAACACACAAAGTAAGTACCCATTATTTGAGACTAAATCTCATTTGTGGCTACAAGCTAGTCAGAGGTTGACAGCTCTATTAACTCATATTGTAGTACATTTATTTTAAAGCTGTATTGAGTGGGTATTGAACCCCTACCCACCCAGGACAAATATTTGTGATGATAAACAAATACTATTGTTCTGTATGTATTAAAAGTATGTCATTGTATGCTAGGTTCCTTTTTTTTGTGGTTAGATATTTAACTACAGCTCATCTGTTGTGGTATGGCTGGACATGGTAAACATAATAGTCCAGAATGGACAGAGTAAAAAGTAAAGTAATTCACCTATAAACTCAGCTATAGCATCACCAGGAACTGTTTGTTTTACCAATTTTATTAGATTTACTAGACCATTGTCTATTTGAGCAGTAGTAAAACCAAGAACAATAGACAAATCTGGTTCATATTCATTGAAAATATATCTCCACCAAACAAAACTGGTATTTTTTTTAAAAATGATTTTTTTTGTCTTCTTCGTTATTGTATATTTATTCCGCATGCGAGATACATAACTCCGCACTTCAGAAAAATCTGCAATTTGAATGTTTCGCCACTCTTTTGTTGGTTTTAGTTTATCTGGTAATTGTGGCAGGGGTTCCTGGAATTTTTTTTATTTTTAAATTAAAGAAAATAAATTTGTATTAAATAAATAAATAAATATCGTAGGACATTACACACAGCGCTATCTGACCCCAAACTAAGCAAAGCTTGTACTATGGGAGTCAGATAACTGATAAAATACTTAAATACGTTTTTTTTTTGTAAATACATACTTATAACACATACAGTACACCCAGACACAGAACAAACATTTGTTTTATATCACAAAATGCTTGTCCTGGGTGGGAATCGAACCCACACCCCACAGCTCTAGTATTATGACTATTGACTAGTGTGTTCCATTATTTTGTATGTAGCTTGAATCATTGTTGAATTAAACTATATATTCTGATTCCACAATGACAATATGCTTAAAGAGTAAGGCCACCACACTGACTAAATGCACACCCAAGGCAGACTTTGCACATCTTCTACAGCATTCACAATTCTTAGACACACAATATGTTTAGTGTCTTTCCCCATTTGAATCTAGCAGTAATATACTATACAAATATTTCAAATTTCATTATATGAGCTATTAAATTACTTTATGTTAATGAAATACAAATTAGGCAACTAAAGTTTCTTACAGACCTGATCAAAAAATAGTGATTGATTCATCCTGAATTTTGTGTAATCTACACTACATTGAGTAATTTCTTCAATATTTTGACGCTCTGCTATTACAGACACCAAGTACTCTTGTGCAGTTGCAGGCATTTTCGTTTGTGGTACATCCTTGAGTTCTTTTACATTTAGAAACGGCGATTGCTGGGAATGATCTTCATCATCAATACGAACAAACAATTTTTCACTCATTGTGCAGAGGATGACAAATTCTATTTGGTCTTAGATGAGAGCTGCGAATAATAATTATTCGTAGGATGAGGGCTAAGGGAGTTACATGAAGAAAGTAAACCTCAGAAACAATTTAGTGTTTACCACAGAAAGGTACAATACTAGAATCAAGTATTACTCCACCATAAAAATCATTTAAAATCACTCTTAGAGTACATTTTAAAGTTTGTTTTGTAGTATGTCTGATGGTGATGGTGATAGGTATGTATTGTTCTTTGCTTAGCTAAAGGTTCACAACAGTAGTTCTCTGGGTATGCACAAAAATTACAATTTGACTGGTAAATTTTTTAATTTTATAATGTCAATGTCGTTCTCCCTCCCTCTATCTTTTTTTTTTAATTATCTTATTAGCCCCATCGGGCGTGCTAAGCTAAAATGAATTTTCAAATGTGTTTTGTCGTTTTGTGTAAAGCTTTGTGTTTTATAGACTGAAGATTATTTCAAGTAAAGTTGCCTTTACTTCAGTAGGATATGAATATTTTTATGTGTTATCACATAAAAATATATTCAAACCGCAGATTCAAACCTTAAAAATCAAAACACTCAGAATGTGCTTAGCCAAAGTCATAAATACATTCTTACAAGTATTTTGATTTGACAGTTTGACATTGTTATGGAGTTTTGGCGGGAACGCGGGAAGAGTCGTGTCGCTCCGTTGTATTTTTTTCCAAAACTAGTGTTTTGTCGAGTGTTTATGCATAAAAATGGTGGTGTTTTATTCATAAAGTGCCGAATTACAAGAGCGAGTGTGGGAAAATGATATAATATGGTGAAACATGAGTTTTCGTGTTGCTTCCAAAACTCCATCGAAGCTTTGTAGTAAAGTCGCCACTACTTTACTAAAGCATGACTGGAATTAACTGACATGAACTGGACTTGACAAAGACGACTTTGACGATAACTATAGTTAAGATACGGCAGAAATAACACTTAAGACAAGGCAGTATGGCTTTATAGCTTTAGCCTGCCCGAAGGGGCAAATTAATAAAAAAAAAAAATTGACATTGTTATTTGAAACCGATATTCCTTGAAAAAAAAGGGGAGTTTTGGCGGGAACGCGGGAAGAGTCGTGTCGCTCCGTTGTATTTTTTTTCCAAAACTAGTGTTTTGTCGAGTGTTTATGCATAAAAATGGTGGTGTTTTATTCATAAAGTGCCGAATTACAAGCGCGAGTGTGGGAAAATGATATAATGTGGTGAAACATGAGTTTTCGTGTTGCTTCCAAAACTCCATCGAAGCTTTATAGTAAAGTTACCACTACTTTACTAAGGCATGACTGGCACGAACTGACACGAACTGGACTTGACTAAGACGACTTTGACGATAACCATAGTTAAGATACAGCAGAAATAACACTGAAGACGAGGCAGTATGGCTTTATAGCTTTAGCCTGCCCGAAAGGGCTAATTAACGAAAAAAAAAAAATTGAAAAAAAAAGAGTTTTGGCGGGAACGCGGAAAGAGTCGTATCGCTCCACTGTATTTTTTCCAGAACTTGAGTAATTTATTGTATATGTTTTACTGATAGTAAACTGTATTTTGTGATTCCAATTTGAATATTTTGCTTTTCAAACTTTTTATAGGGATGACGTCATGAGGTAAGCTGAATATATAATATGCCTTTGCCATGTAAAATAAAAAAAATTACAAATATATTTGACATAATTATTTGATTAACTACAATTGACTTAAAGCATTTTTATTTAATTTGCCCCATCGGGCTGGCTAAAGCTGTAAAACCATACATTAACATATTACCACATCTTCGGTTTTTACTATTCATGGAATCATTAGTTATTTCAGTAAAGTTGTTTTTTCTTTACATACCGAATTACAAACGCGAATGTGGGAAAGTGATATAATGTGGTGAAACATGACGTTTCGTGTTGCTTCCAAAACTCCATCGAAGCTTATAGTGGTGACTACTTATATTTTTGTATAAATAAAGTCACCATTACTTTATTAAGGCATGACTATATTTAACTGGCACAGACTGGACTTTCATGGTATCTATAGATGTTAGACATGTATGGCTTTATAGGTTTAGCTTGCCCGACAGTCCGACAGGATGGGGCAAATTAAAAAAAAAAGTTAATAGAAATGACCTATTTAAGTTTTTCTGTTTTCGTAGTTTTTCGTTTTCTTGTTATGAAATTGAAATAAACTTTAAATGAAGCCAACTGAAAATATTCATCGGGAAGTTTTACAGACATTACAATAAACTACTTTTAATAACTTCAATAACTATCAAAATATATTCTGAAAGACTCGTAATTGTAACCTTTTAATATTATACATACAGCATTCAGCATTTATACAATACTGATTGTTATGTCTACTTCGAGTAATGTTTCACAGTCTACATACTCCACGTCTGAACCAGAAACACCGCAGGTATGAAACAGTAGAAGATAGTTTTACCTATTAATAAACTCGCAAGCAGTAGAAGACTTGCAAGTAACTAGAATATGATATTGTCTGATGCTGTACCAGATTACCGCGCATAAATAAACGATAAATTTAATACACCTATTTTTCACCAAGTTAATGTAATTGAGCCTAGAGGCTCCTTCGTCCTCTTGCTTCAAATATGGTTGAGGAGAGTGATGGCTGACACATGTGTTACACTTGTGAATAATTTAGAGCAACTGCTAAGTAAATTACTAAGTATAATATTTTCCTCATGGACCCTGGAGTCCGGGGAGGGTAGATGAAAAAAAAAGTTAATGTAAATGTTAATTTGCAGGGAAGCACACAAAACCGAATTCAAAGTTTTGACCAATCTTTAAATCATGCTGAGCTGGGCCTCAGCATTGAGCAATCCTTAAAGAATGCTCAAAAGGAGATGCATCAGAAGAGAATTCAAGCTCTCAGAAAAGAACTAGACTACCTGAAATCTACAGAATGGGAGTTTGAGTATGACAAAGGATTTGTTCAATAAATATCAGAAATGTTCTCATATGCTTCTTCTTTTTTCAATTATTTACTATCCCGGGATGAAGATGAAAATGAGGATGATGATGACACATTCGAAACCAGCCTTGCTGAGATGCAGATTGAAGATGCAATAAAAAACAATAATATTTCCAATGAAAATGAAAATCCAATTCTAGAGAAAGCTAATAACAAAAGCTGTTTTAGGAAAACTGGTGAAGATTATGATTTTCTTTTTTTTTTATCTACTTAATAGTAAGAATATAACATATGTGTGTTTGTTATTTGGTGTATGTCTAATTTTGCAAGCTGAATTAGAACTACCTTAGTTTATTGTATAGATTGTATAGACATAAAATTTTGTATACACATTTAAAATTGCACTTTCACTTGGCTGCTGTACATTATAAAAGCATGTTTCAAAAATATTTTGTAGTAATAACTTACTATACAAATTATGCATGCTTGTACATGAAGTGACTCTTTCATTCTGACTTACAGGTGTAATCTCATACATAGATGAAACAAACAATTATGTTTTGATTGACGGTGCCTATTACTTTGATACATCTTCATGCTCACACCAACTGAGACTCAATGACAAGGTCTTGTACTTAGGATATTACAAACAAGACAATCAAGTAGTAATTGTCAGAATACTTCAGAATGAGGGGAATTTTTGGGGTGATGAAGATGTAAAAGAGGAAGTACTGTTCCAACAAACTGACCACACTCTAATAGGGCAAGTTGCAAGCAGAGACGGGCGTATGATTTACATGGCTAATGGAGACGTTAAATTTAATCTCGATGATGTAGATGGCACTTTTGTTCCAATTGAAGGTGACATACTGGAAATTAGTTGCAAAGTTGTGTCCAGTGAAGGTACTGAAAATGAACAGAGTCTTTCAGTTGTTTCTTCAGCAGAGGTTTGTAACATTTTAATGTTTTATAAAATTTTGGGCTTTATAAACTATGTTTAAATTAAGTTAATTAATGCTATATTTAAATGATGTTGGTTAATAATAAAAACAGGGTTTTTGGGTAAGCCCATTCATTTCATGTCTTGGATAAGAGAACCAGATATAAGTGGAATCAAACCAATTCATTCAAGTTTTTTTATTGGTCTTCTAATTTGTTGCCATGTTATTATCTAAGCTTAAAATTGATTGTCAGGTTGTAGAAGTCGTCGCATTTAGGCCTCTAGGTCTAAAAATTGTAGCTGGAACTGTGTCAGAATGGAACGGGACATATGGGTTTTGCGACAGGAAGATTTATTTCGACCAGCAGTGTTTACCTTCTGGAGTTGTGCCCAAGGTTGGTGCAAAAGTAAGTCAAACTGATAACTATAACTAAAGTGGTATACAAAAAAAACCAAAACGTTTTCATTGTTCTTTTACCATACTAGAATAGTGTGGTGGTATAATTATGCTTTATTATTGTTAGGAAATTTACAGACTTGAGTTTGTTGGGACAGTTATGTCACCAATCTTTGCTAAAGTTAGAAATGCAGAAGGAAAAAAATCCTGTGGGGCATTACTAACTGCTAAAATAGTTTGCAGAATTACAACTTCAACTTTCTTCAATTTCAATTTCAACAGTTTTCATATTAATTAATTTAATAATTAAATTATGCAAGGTCAAAAAACATTAAAATTATGTCATGATCAAGTTCAGCATACCAATGACTAAATTGAATACTTTTAGGTTATGATGAAAACAATAGAGAGCTATCAAGAGAACTGTATTTACCGTGCAATACAATTACAACTGACCTCTGAAAATTCTCAAAATACAGTTGAAGTAGACAATGAAGAGGAGTCCACAATACAGTTAGAAAGAAATGAAGGGCTAGAAATCACACATCCTCTCTCATTTGATGTGGAAATGGACCAAAAAGTTCAAATAAGTCTAAAAGTAACAAACAAAAGCGATAAGTTGCACATCATTAACAAATGGATAATACTCAGCAAAAAAAGAGATTCTCAAATCAATGTGACTCCAAATCTTCCTCAGCCTTACAAGTTGTTCCCAAGACAAACAATCACTTTCACTGTTACCTGCCAGCCAAAATTTTTGGGTAAATCCAAGGAACAAATGCTTATTTTATTCAGAGGTTTCAAAGTCAAAAGGATTGTAAACATTAATGTTGTTAATAAACAAATGGCAGTAAACAATAGCTATGCTGATAATACTAGAAAAACAGTACATGAGAAATATTCTAGAATGAAGGAGATTCACCATAATGGTAGTGACTTTGTGCATGGAAGAAATATAATGAGAACACCAAATTTTTTAGTAGTTAGAATAGGGAGTTTCCTTGTCCCAGATACAATGTGGAATTTAATTTTGGGAGATTCTGATCAATCAGAGCCAACTGTAGACCATCGAAAGATATTTATAAAATTAGAGGACAAATATCCTTTCCTTAACCAGGATTTAACAACATACAACTATGTAGATAAATGGCACACATTGTTATACCTGGAAGAAGTAAATGAAACAATAAATATGAGAGCATATGATATACCAAAAGCGTATTTGAACCGATTTCATGAATATCTTAGTCTCGAAGTGAAAGGTTTATCAGAAAAGAGACCATCACTGGTTGTAAATGACAGAATAATTGTCAAAGACATATGGGATAACAAGGCATCCAAATATGAAGGTATCATACATGAAATCAAGGGTAACTGCATTTTACTCAAATTCAGTCAAGCCTTTCACGAAAGTTACTCAGGTTCTGATATTTCAGTTGAATTCTATTTCAATCGCACTTCATATCGCCGGATGCATCACGCTATCAACTTAGCATTGAATAAACTTGGCCCAGAAATGTTATTTCCGAGCCGATTGACGACGCGCCCACCCCAGATATCTAAAGAGAATCTAAAGGCTATTGAGTGGTACAATGAAACATTAAATGACGGCCAAAAAGCTGCTGTGTCGAATATTTTACTGGGAGAGTGTCGGCCCAAACCTTACTGCATATTTGGGCCTCCTGGAACTGGCAAGACAGTAACAGTGGTGGAAACCATTTTGCAAATACTGGCAAACATTCCTCACAGCAGACTTTTGGTAGCAGCACCATCCAACAGTGCTGCAAATTTAATTGCAGAAAGGCTGATAGATTATAAAGAAAAGAATCACCACTCATTGGTCCGTGTAATAGCATACCATTATTTCAAAACTGGCAACATTCCCCCAAAGATAAAACCTTACTGTGTCACAGTAGACATTGCTAGAGAAGGGACTTCACAACCAAAGCAAGTTGTTCAGGATAGTGTAAACTTGAACTGTCAGAGTTCATTTCTTGGCAGACACCGTATTACGATTGGCACCTGCAGTGCATTGGGAGCACTCTTATATATGGGTTTTCCTAAAGGCCATTTTACACACGTGATTATCGATGAAGCAGGACAGGCTACAGAACCAGAAATAATGATACCTCTAACTCTTACTGACAAAGACAATGGACAAATTATTCTTGCTGGCGATCCAATGCAACTAGGTCCAATTGTTGGATCTCCATTCGCTCTAGAACATGGCTTGGATGAGTCCTATATGTCAAGAATACTTGAAACTGTACCATATCAGAGGGATTTCAAAGCATTCCAAAATGGCTTTAATGACAAGCTGGTGACTAAGTTGAATGACAATTACAGGTCTTTAAAGGAAGTATTGACTCTGCCAAGTCAAATGTTTTACGATGGAAGTCTTGTAGAAAGATTAGACAGAAATCAATCTTGGATCAAGAAGCTGATAGATGTTACTTCAGATATATTTGAAGTTGGTGATTCAAAGGCTGCAGGTATTTACATTCACGGCATCAGGGGTTGCAACACCAGAGCTGAAGATAGCCCATCCTGGTATAATCCACAAGAAGCAACCATGGTGGCTCTGACTACCAGTAAGATTTACAAGAGAAATGTGTCAGCTGATGAAATTGGCATCATTACACCATACATAGCACAGGTGATCTAAAGAACTAAACAAACAATTATTTTTCTATCATGACATAATTTGTTGTAGTTTATAGCTTAGTTGAGGCAAGGCAAGTAATACCTAACTTTGTTGTTTACAGATTAAATATCTACGAAGTCTATTCGAAGGAATGGGCTTGCCACAACCAAAGATTGGTACTGTTGAAGAGTTTCAAGGACAAGAGAAACCTTTGATTATAATATCTACAGTTAGATCAACTGAAGTGTTGTTGCCAGTTGACATAAAACACACACTGGGGTTTGTGAAGAACCCTAAACGGTTAAATGTTGCCATCACAAGAGCTCAAGTTGCTGTCATGCTCTTCTGTGACCCGCATCTTCTCAGTACTGACCCCCTGTGGTCCAGAGTTTTGACTCAAGCAGTTATGGAAGATAAATATATGGGTTGTGACCTTCCCAAAAATGTTATGCTATAAGCAGGAAGGATATCAAAATTAATTATAACTAATTTTTTTATATAATGAGGCAGTGTTCTATTTCATGATGGATAGATAGATTGATATTCTTTATTATTAAAATATTGTTATCATGTACATATATTAAAATTTTCATTAACTAGGCAAGTTTTTGCTATATTGCAAAGATTTCCTTTGAGGTATATTAATCATAATGTTTAACAGCTTAAACTGTCTCATTATGTAGATTGAATAATATTGTTAGAAGTTTAGCTTTTAAAAATGTTTAAAATTTTTGATATTCTGGTTTTGTATACCAATTACTGGGGCTTGGGCTCCATTCCCTATTGTGATTTTATGTAAGTCCTAATATTTTATAGACTAAATAGTGATTATTGACTTGTAATTTTATTTTCTTTCATTTTCATAGTCAGAAATTTGAATTAATGATGCAAAATAAAGTTTATGAAAACTATGAGTCCTGGCCTGAAAGTAGTGTTTCATAGAACGATGCTGTATGGTTTTTTTATGGTTAATAAATAACAAACATCCCAAGAGAAAGAAAGAACCTTTTCTGTGGGGCAAAAATTAGGATATAATATCTATTATATTATATACGTCAGCTGATGCGCCACATGCTGGTTCGCCTGTTGAAATTACAAATTCCAGCCACCTAACAGAAGAGTACTCTCTTGCTGGAATTCCCTTGGTATTATAAAGTATAAGGTTTTTTTTGGCGGGAACGCGGGAAGAGTCGTGTCGTGTCGTGTGAAAATGGTGGTGTTTTATTCATAAAGTGCCGAATTACATGCGTGAGTGTGGGAAAATGATATAATGTGGTGAAACATGACTTTTCGTGGTGCTTCCAAAACTCCATCGAAGCTTTATAGTAAAGTCGCCATTACTTTACTAAAGCATGACTGGACTTGACTAAGACTAGACTTTGACTATAACTAGCTACGAGGACACTTATTTAACTTTTGTAACTTGAAAATATATAAATACTTGACACTGGCAAATGCTAAAACGCGACGCCAAAACCAAAGAAAAAAAAACTATCCATGGCCAAGAATAAAAAAAAAAAAACTTACGAACTTACGAATTTAATTTTGACTATCTTCGACACACACCTCAAGCGAAAATAATTGTTTTTATATTTTTCAACTCTAATTTCAGAAAAATAGAATGCCTTTCCGGAAATAGCAGTGCCTATCATTATTATTTTACACCAAACCTGGAACCAAATTATATGCCAGCTATGGAATCCAACAGCGTTGTCCTGTGTGACAATTTGATTAAGTGGTTGAAGACCCTAGATCTTAAAGCTAAACATGGGACTCCCTCAGGTAAGACCCCATTTTCAATGTTATATTGTTGAAATACACCTTCGTACGAAACTATGTAATGCAGCCCATAAGTTTAGTCAATTGTTGTTGCTGTGGCAATCGCCCACGGATCTTTTGATTTCGCCACTCTCTAGTTTTATCAAACTAAGAATCTCATATTTTTTACCTACAATGTTTTTAGATGGCTTTGTATTGATATTCATTAGTACATCATCCAGCTTTTTAGGTAAATGACACATACATTGGGTGTAATTGAATAGCAGATGATCAATGGGGGTTTTAGATTGTAGTTCAGTTCTATGAGAGTTAAGTTTTCTTTTCATACTGGAATATTTATTAACATTATGGATAAAGTAAATAATTTCTTAAATAAATTGTACGAATAGAATCATCTCATTACTATGGTTTACATAATATGTTTTGACTATAAAGTACTTACACTACATAGAAATAAATATTAGATCATGTATTTTACAATAACATGTATAATATGACTTGATATTTAGATATTTCTTTCATGAAAGAAATATACGAAAAGATATACAAATTTACTTAACTCTTTGTAATAGTTAAATGTGATAAAAATAGTGAATATAACAACCTGCCCTAGCTTTGCATGGGTGCAAACCTTTCTCTTGAATCACTATCTATTGATGAAAACTGCATTAAAATCTAAGTATAAAAGATCGAAGCATACAGACAGTGGGAAACTACTTTATTTTATTCTATGTCGAGATGACTGTCATAAATATTACTTAGTGATGGTCTGCATAAATATGCTAAGATGAAAATTAAGGGTTACATTTTGTTACTGAAAGCCAATTTTCTCAATGGGTGCTAGGGGAAAGACTTTAAAATGATAGCAAAAACTATCAAAACCATTATATAGCTTTTAAAAATTTAGCATAGTAACAGAGATGCACAAAATGATTTTCTACTATTTTTGGTAGTGATTATTAACTCTTATTTACACTATTATTTATAAATGTATAATACACTACTATTTAATAAAGTGAAAAACATTCTTATGGATATGTATGTACCAGGCCACTTAGAAAGTTTTGTGAAAAAAGTTTTTATGTATGAGACACTATATTACTCTATAATTTGTAAAAACATGATTATTAACAAGTAAAAATGTTGTAAATTGTAAATTTCAATTTTAAAATTGCCTACCACATCTACACTTAATTTATAAAGAGGAAAGTTTTGATTTTTTGTTTGTTTGTATTCAATGGGCCCTGAAACTACTGGACCGATCTGAATAATTCTTTTATCATTAGAATGCTACACTATCACTAAGTAACATAGGCTATATTGTTTCAAGTTTTGTTTACCTGTCTAAATTTTTTACTGTGCCCGTGCTACTATTCATGCATTCTTGGCGTTCATGTATGGTATGTAAAACTTTACGAGTGTTTAACAAGATTATATTTATTACATTCATATAACTGTGAAATGAAGATAGGAATGGGATACCAGCACCAGAAATGGTTCAAATGCCTAGGCTCCCAAACTTACAGACATTATTTTTAAAAGACATAGTTTTATAATTATTTCAGTCATAAAAAATTTCATGAATAACAAAGTCACGAAAACTACCTGCCATATTGTTTTCCATACATTTTTTAGGGGTGAAGATTTCTTTTAGATACTTAGTATATGTTGGGTATCTAAATTATATTTTTATAACTTACACACACTTAGATTTTTGGTTTTTTCTGTAAGTACATAATATTAAGTTTATTTCAGAGTTATCAGATGGAGTGGCAATAGCAGAAGCCCTTACACAAATAGCACCAGAGTTTTTCACTCCTGGCTGGAATTCTAAAATTAAGATAGATGTGGGACACAATTGGAGACTGAAAGTTAGTAATTTGAAGAAAATATTAGAAGGAGTAGTTGGTAAGTTTGGATTTAGTATTTTTACAAGAAACATGCTAAAGAGTGATACTTTTCACATACAGAAGGATAATATCCCTCTCAAACAAAAGGTGGACTGAACCTACTCTAATGAAATTCACCTGCATGTATGCAAATTTAAATTTATTGTGTAGACGACTTGATCTTGGTTGGGCACCACTGACTAAACCAGTTCATCTGGGGAAACAGGGTTGCAACTCACCGATATAAATATATTATAATAAATGAATAAAGATAACAATGTGTATTCAATAAATTACACTTTAATTAAGCTGTATAAGTGGTATTCTTTGAATGTTGGCAGGATTATTGGGTTAACATTGTTGGTGATAACAAAGATGCAGTTTTTGCCTGATAATAGTTAGTTTTAGCCTACATTATCTGGTCTCATCTGACTCTATGATCTTAAGTCTATCTTATTCATCCATTACTGGGCATAAGGCTCATTTTTCCTTATCCTATTTATTATTGAAATATACTATAATAACTTCCCTTTACTATCTACTTTTACTGTTATCATTATTTACAGATTATCATCAAGATATGTTAAATTTAAGTCTACAAGAGTTTTCCAGGCCAGATGTTGTAAATATAGCGGAAACAGCAGACCCCTCTGACTTGGGGAGGCTACTTCAACTGGTTCTTAGTAAGTTTTCACGATAATTTGCCGATGATAACTCACATTATAATGTCAATGTCTGTTGATTGAAGACGGGCACTGGTCCCAAATGAATTAGATAATTTTAGCCAACATTTTTACAGGTTGTGCTGTAAATTGTAACAAAAAAGAGGAATACATAACTCGTATTATGGAAATGGAGCTGTCATGTCAGGGGTCTATAATGCAGGCGATACAGGTACACAATTAATTAATACTCATAATATTTTCAGAAACTATACCAATCCTTGGGTATGATACTGACTATGTCGGTAAACCAAACCTATAAATAAATATTGAAGGACATTTCATACAGCGCCTTCTAGCCCTAAACTAAGCAAAGCTTGTACTATGGGAACCAGCCAGCTGGATAGATAGTAGATAGTTGCAATCTTGTCATCATATCCTGAATTATTTCTGTTTTTAAGCATCACTCGGAAAATACCATATTGTTATAACGATTAACAGCTGAACCAATAATGATGAGGAAATTAGGCAAGGAAGCTGTGTTTTCCATAGAGAATGATGTCGTAGAATGTAGACCATAGAGTAGGATATAGGATATCCATGAAATAAAAAAATAAGTCAAGGCGTGTAATAAATTAATTCATCAAACGTGTGGAATCCCGTATCAATAAAACACAAATATGTTTTAAAACTACATCAGTTTTCATGGCAAAAAAATGTACTATATTTTTTTTAAGGATTTTCGATTAAATTGTTCATAGATAGACGTTTTACCAACCAAATCATCCTATAAAATGCAAATTCATTTCCAACTTGGTACATTTTTTGATAACAGACTACTAAAACTGGCGCAACAAGTTTGTGTGAGCTAATTCAGTTTGGCATTGAGAAAGAAACTAAGTAATAAATATGAAGGCGATTTAGTAAAAGCAGTTGCCAGTGTCGGAAGTTGGGTTATATTGCATTGTAGTAGTAACCTTGATTTCTTAAACACGAAGTTATCTCTCATCAAGTAGTTCAACAATTTAGTTTTAAATTAGGAGATGTGGGATTTTTCTATCTTTAGTTATAGCGCAAGCTACACTGTGAAATAACTTGGCTGACCAAACTTGATGACACTACTGAAACTGGCAAATGATAACGACGCTTGACACCAATTTCGTCCCAAGAAAAAAAAAAGGTTAAAGTATTTGTGCCGCAGCTTGCCTGTTATTTGACACTTAGTAGTAGCACTCTGCAGACCGCAGACCGCTACCAATTTGAAAGTGTCATGTTTGGTAACTTGTCACTACAGTAAAATGACTATACCCTTCACAAGCTTGGCTAAACGTCTTCATACGGGAAGCATTTAGTTACAACTACTGAGCTCGAAACTGTCTAGTCCTAACGCGTCTTGTAGGAAATCATTCTGTATGATGTATGATGGTAGGGTACTTTCTAGTACTCGACTGGCTAGCTACCACCCTCAAATTGAAAATCTACTGCCAAGCACGGTGTGTTCCGGCAGCCTCAATTGAGAGCCAGTTCCATTCCAGGCTAGGTGTTCTTTACCATCTTTGACCACACCATCGCTTAACGTCAGGTGAGCTGTGGTCAAAACACATAGCCAGTCCAACATTTAAAAAAAAAAGTGTAATAGAAAAATTTCTGGGCCACTTGGCTGGATGGAATAAGTATAGAATTTAGTTAGGGCAAGTGGAAAGACAAGCTAATTTACTACAAGCTGTTTAATCACACTGAACCGAGTTACGTGCTTCTTTTTTATTATGTGCCATTAAAATTTCTTTGTTTAGGCACCTTGTTTATTTCCATTCGGTCACCTACGAGAACTATAAAGACGGTGTGTTCCGGTAGCCTCACTTGAGAACCAGTCCCATTCCAGGCTTGGTGTGCTTTACCATCTTCGACCACACCGTCACTTAACATCAGGTGAGCTGTGGTCAAACACCTAGCCTGTCGACTATAAAAAAAAAAAAAAAGGCAAATCGACCACAGTTGGGACTGGACCAGTTACTACTTTCTGTCAAACCAAAATGAGTTCTAAAAACATCAAACCTCTTTGGGAACGAATAAGACGAATGATAATACATTAATGATGATATCTTCAGCATTAGTTTTTCTACTGGGTATTCTATTGGAAAGTTATTCATCATTTGATCAGTTATTTGATCATGCAGTTGTTTACTCTCGTGATAAATCTGCACCATATGTACCGTACGTAAAAAAAATGGTCCATAAAAAGCCGTATGATTGTTTTTAATTATGTGGTGTGGTCGAACACATACGTAAAAATCGTAATGTAAAAAGCAAAGCTATAAATTCAGCACTTAATTAATTTAATAAACTGTCTTAGCGCCGATAATTTTACAATCCTATCCACCCGTAGCCAATTAGACTCAAATTTTCATAAGCAACATGTAATTTAGTTCACTCGACCGCATTTTCATGCACTGGGCTATCGCGTAACACAATGTATTATGGGCGCGAGTATTACAATAAAAAGTTTTAGTACTTTGTCTCAATAAAAAAAACTGTAAATTAAAATGCAATGAAGTCATGTTTCAGTTAAAATTTTGCAGCGATAAAGTTATAGCGTGCTTTTTATGTATGCGACTGTCCATCATTGCAGAAACGTATACTAAGCATACATACATTCTTATTTCTTACTCTACTTTGATCACTTTCCAAGTTGCATGCTCGCCGCTCGACGCGCTAAAGAAATTGAGTGTAACGCTTTATTTTTATGTCCTTGTATCACGATAATAGTAAGATGCGTTAGTGATGCGAGTACCGCTGTGTTGAACGCGCCCATGTGTGCATTTTTTGTGAAGTGTTTTTATTACCGTGTAAGCGTGTAAGTCTTCTATATACGCTTGCAATAGTATTTGCGGAAAATTTGGTTCAGGCTCGTCAATAGATTCCATAGATCGAAGTTAGTTGAGTTCATGGTCAATGGTCACGGGTCATGTTGGCAATGTGTGTTTTTAAATAACGTATAATAATGTATTGTGTCCAAAGGTTTTTAAGCAATCTAAAACTCACGGCATGTAGAATGAACAATTCTACTAAACATAAGCCACTTTTAGGGTGGTCTACTATGTTCCTTATCACGACAGTCTTTAGTGGTAAAACCTAGACACGGACCAAAAACTGACATAAACAAAAATAGTGGATATGTTTCACAAGCTGTACGAAAACGTGTTATAAAAAGTATTTTTTTAATTTTATTTTGAATATTTTATAATATAATTAGCATATATTACAGGTTTGCGATATGTTTTTATTTTTTATTGTTTGTGTCACAGTAAAATCTAATCGTCTATAACAGTAATGCTTCTTATATCACTACGTTCTTCTAGTTAAACTTTTGTACTATATAAGATAGACGTGAAAGGTAATATAAAGGAAGTTCGTATTGTCTGAATGGTCAGTGTAGCCACCTAAAGGTTTTTATAATGGGTTGACAGTTATTTATTTCTGACGAATAACCGGACCGATAATTTGACGCCCTGAGACTTGACGGACTTACGATATATACAGACAGCCCTGTTGGTTCATTGGTAGTATGTCTGGTCCAGGAGCTCAAGGGCGTGGGTTCGATTCCCACCCAGGACAAGCATTTTTTGATATAAACAAATGTTTGTTCTGTGTCTGGGTGTACCTACTGTATGTATTATAAGTATTTATTTAAAAAAAAAAACTATTTAAGTATTCTATCAGTTATCTGTCTTCCATAGCACAAGCTTTGCTTAGTTTGGGGTCAGATGGCGCTGTGTGTAATGTCCTATGATATTTATTTATTTATACATTTTATACGTAAAACAGTTGGCACTAGCTAGAAGAGAAACCCTAAAGATGACAGACTGAGTCTGTCTTGGATTACTATCTCGTGGATTGTGATATCTATGATATGACGTAAATAGTAATGGAATCCTAGGAATCTATTGAATCGTTGCATCAATCTTAATACTTATTCTGTACAGGAGCTGGAAACTCTGACGTTGGGCGGGCCCCGCGTGGCGCCGCCGGAGCCAGTGGCGCCCGACCAGACTGACGAAGAAGTAAGGGAGGCGCTTGCGCAGCGCTGTCATGACCTCGACAAACAGGTTTGTTACTTGCAAGCCATACCATTTGTACTATAAGGGCCCTGCGTCAGGCCTCTGAAACTGGTGCCGACCGACCATATTGACTAAGATGTCGAAGAGGTGCTCATGGTAAGTTAACCCCTAGATATACAGCAGGTGTACGAAGCGGAGCGGTTCGACGAGACGGACGAAGAGGTGAAAGAGGGGAACACTGCCCTAAGCATGATACGTACATTTTATACATACATACATACATACATTAATATACAAAGAGGAATAGATAGATACACACAGATTTACATACGTGGTACTGAATTGGATTCTGCATAACAAAGACCTGAGTTGGGAACGTACTCAAGGTGAGGAGTGCGTTGTGCCACTGTCTTACCATCTCAGTATTTCACATTCATGATTCCCTACGAGATCGAATCAGGAATGAGGAGATCCGTAGACGAACCAAAGTTACCGACATAGCCCAACGGATTAGCAAGTTGAAGTGGCAGTGGGCAGGGCACATAGCACGCAGAACTGATGGCCGATGGGGCTGCAAAGTTCTGGAGTGGAGACCACGGACCGGCAAGCGCAGCGTAGGACGTCCACCCACAAGGTGGACAGACGACCTAGTAAAGACCGCAGGATCGCGCTGGATGTGAGCCGCTTCCAACCGGTCTTTATGGAAGTCAATGGGGGAGGCCTATGTCCAGCAGTGGACGTCCTACGGCTGAAATGATGATGATGATGATGATGATGACCGAGGTGGAAGTTGCAGTAATAGCTATTACTGTACTCATCATAAAAAAAAGCGAGGTAGATGTGTGGATGCGAAATTTCTGTACCCATGTAACCTAAATTTTGTATTCCATTTATTGCCATCGCATATCTTGGTACATAAGTGAACAAAATCAAAATTACAATTTTTGTAAAAACCCACAATGGTTAAAAAGTAATTGTCACGTATCTAAGATAATGCATCAATCAAACCAGAACCCATAACCGAAAAGTGTACCTTCCATCGCGTGCTTCAGAAGCAAACTAAGATCTTGGCTTCAAGAGACCTTATTCTATGACTTTGACGATTATTTAAAACTAAGAGATTATTGAATTACTAGTAAGTAATTATAATATTTTTGTTTTTTATGGACATTTAATTATATTGACATAATTATTTTATATGTGACATATTACTTTATTGACATGATCATTGTTTTGACATATGTAATGATTTTGATAATAGTTTTAAAAATGAATGGAAAAATGACCTGTAACTTTGGTGTTATTAATAAATGATTTGTATTTGTATTTGTATTTGCATCAAAATCAGACTAGTAGTTTTGGAGAAAAATGGCAAAATGTATTTGCACAAACAAACATCCTCTCACCCCAAACGTATATATCGTCTCCGTTCCGTCGTGGGTAAAAAACTAGCAACTACCAGGAAACTATTCTATTATTTGAAAGTTATCGGTCAGTAACTTTCCATATTGTTTTAAAAGTTAGACGTGTTTCTTTTACAATGTTACGGCATGACGGCACTATAATAATTATATTGCGTCACAGTTGGCACTTTCTATTTGCAATATTTATTATCTAAATAATAGAGTCGTGAACAAATTGTTTTGCTCAATCAATTGATTGAGGTAATCTAATCTGAGATCTGTAACAAGCTACTGGATGCCGGAAAAATAATATAACACATCCAATTAAAGATTTTACACTGATTACAAACGTTTTTGTTGGTATACTTTTTAACTGTAGGTGTATACTTTTTCTAATCTTAATTGTATTACATGATTTTTATTGCATCCGGTTTCGTACAATACGACGTTTTAGGCCGAAGTACATTCTTACTGGGTGGCTGGGTGTCTTAGCCATCTTCCAATATGTCATCACTCAACGGCACGTCGGCTGTGATCAAACGTCTAACTTAAAAATAATTTAAAAAACACTGAAAAAGTACGTTCAGCGGAACAACATTTATGTGTTTCTAATTCGCACAGCGAGAGAATGTAACTAGCTTCATTGTAATCTAGGTTTTTATTAAAGATCACAGTAAATATGTATCTTCTAAGTCAGCATGTTTTATTTTTCGACCACATCGTCGATTACCACAGGGCAAAATACACGGTTTGACTCTACGTTTCTCATCTGTACAGCCATGGAATGGAACAAGCTGCTGACTTCCTCGTTTCCCGAGAGATATAATCTAGATCTTTTCAAGGTCAGAGTAAATCTTCTAAGACGGCGTGCTTCATCTTCGACCATATCATCGCTTACCATCAGTCGAGTTAGTGGTCAAACGCGGACTTATCCGTATTAAAAAAAAAGTCAAACTGATTTGTTCACGATAAAAAAATGTTGTCACATGAATATTCTTCAAGACTTCATCTTAGACAGAAGACGATATCCTACTACTAATTTTATAAATACGAAAGTTTGAGAGTATGTATGTTTGTTACTCCTTCACGCAAAAACTACTGAACGGATTTGGATAAAATTTATCGTGTAGGTAGCTGAGACCCTGGATTAACACATAGGCTACTTTTTTCCCGAAGACATGTAGTGGGTAACATCGCGGGGCGCAGTTAGTAATTAATAAGTTTGTCACTTCTAAGCGTTTGTTCTTTCCAGGTGAAAGTTCTCTTGGAAGAGAAGATGACACTTTTAAGCGAAGTCTCCAGACTGACAGCGGCGCGGGAAGCCGCTGTAGGACCTGAAACAGAACTAGACGACGCCGGAGCATCTCTTGGGCCAGCCCACGCGGGCACACTTCGCTACAGCCAGATGAGAGCACAACTAGACCAACTGAAAGACGAACTGGATAAAGTAGAGCTTCAAAGGGATGATCAGAGAGCAAGAGCTGATGCTTTGGAAAGAGAGGTTGCATTGGTCAAGTTGAGGAATGAAGACCTTCAGGTTAGTTAAACTCAGCTTATACAATGAAAAGTTTAATTTGACTATAGCTAGATATTGACACAGCTTGAAGGAGTTTTTTTTTTTTTTTCTTTGGTTTTGGCGTCGCGTTTTAGCATTTGCCAGTGTCAAGTAATTATATATTTTCAAGTTTCAAAAGTTAAATAAGCGCCATCGTAGCTAGTTTTAGTCAAAGTCGTCTTTGTCAAGTCCAGTTCGTGTCAGTTAATTCCAGTCATGCTTTAGTAAAGTAGTGGCAACTTTACTACAAAGCTTCGATGGAGTTTTGGAAGCAACACGAAAACTCATGTTTCACCACATTATATCATTTTCCCACACTCGCGCTTGTAATTCGGCACTTTATGAATAAAACACCACCATTTTTATGCATAAACACTCGACAAAACACTAGTTTTGGAAAAAAATACAACGGAGCGACACGACTCTTCCCGCGTTCCCGCCAAAAACCCCTTGAAGGAGTTACATAGTTGGGAAGCAAAGGTTGACACGTGGGAAAGAGACAGAAGAGGAAATGAAAACTTCTTTGCTTAATAAACGTAAGATGGTGAGTACATTTCACTTGGTTAAGTGATTATGTGTTCTCATTGTCCCTTTTTCAAGATGTTTGAGTGTACACAAGCATTGTTCTGATATTTGGTTTTTAATAAACATGATATGGTAAAAATATTACAATAATTGTTATGGACAAAAAAGTGGCATGTGTTGTAAAATTTTGACTTATTGGCCATGTTATGTAATAATTTGCCAAGTGTTACAAAGATAGTTAGCAAACTTTTATTTTGCTTAATTTTTACTATGAATTAGTAATAGCACGGCTATGTATGATAACCACATAGTGAAATAAACACTAACTTGTCAACTTTGTGGTCTAATGATAAATAATCTAATGTTGTGTGATAGCTATAGTGATTTTTTTGATTTTTCCCAGAACAAGTATGACCAATTGACCATGTGCCTGCTTGACGTTGAGTTTGTAAACGCTTTGCATACTTTGCGCTTCTAAAATTTATAGGTCTATACTCTGTTCAGGAATCTTAGATATTTCATATAAACAAACAAATGTCACGAAAAGTCTTATGCCAGTTGCCCAGACATTTTTCACTTAAATATTTTTGTTTCGCTTTGCTCGCGAGCGGCACAACAATAACAAGTTAAATATAACCAAAACACAGTCTGTTAGTGACCAATATAGGCTCAGTGGGCTCAGGCCACTTCGTCGCCGTTTTTTTTTTGTTGTTGACAGGCTAGATGTTTGACCACAGCTCACCTGAGTTTCTCTAGTTTCTTCAGAGTGTAGATTTAAAAAGGCCCTATACAGTGTAATAACGCAATTTGCCATGCGCTTCTATCGTATTTTTTGCATTTACCATTAAAATGATATATCCCAATTCTATGCTATCTGCGTCTTATGTTTTTGACAATAAAGCTTTTTTTAAATGTCGCTTTAACTCAACTCGAACTATTACCTCAAACGAGCTGTGTTTGAATTTAATGATTATGACTCCTAATTTCATGATTTGAGTTGAAACTGGAGCACAGTGGTAGCATCAGTTAGTGGAGCGTGTTTAGAAAATGCGAGCATTCGATGCACGTGTTTTTGTGTGGCTTATGAAAAAAAAAACAGTTGCACTTAAGTAGAAAAAACACGCAGCAAAAACTGTGTACAAGCATAAATTAGAAGCACAAATTCAACTTGCTAATAGTGGCTGGGAAAAAGAAGAAAGTGTTTTGTGGCGTATTTAAAAAAAGTTCTACCACCGGCAGTGGATATACATGACATTCGCTAATGATGATGATTATGTTATTTGCGTCTAGATCTATAGCCGATACGTAATTTTTTCTTTTCACTGACGGAATGTACAAAACGTCCCAAGTCAAAATGTAAAAGAATTATATATGACGTTTTCAGGTACAGGCATCAGAGAACGTGATACTGCGCGACGAAGTGGACGCGCTACGTGAGACGGCAGCTAAGGTAGCGGCTCTCGAAGCCTCCGTCGCTTCCTACAGGATGCGGATGGACGAGTGCGTTGACCTCAGAAGACAGGTTAGTTTCATTACTGCCAAACACTAATCGTTAAGACAAACATATCAAGAGTTATAAGCCTGGTATGTACTAAGCCGAAAGTTATAAGTCATTATACTCATCATAATGAATAACTTTTAATATGGGTAGAACTCTGAAATTGCGAAAGAATAATCTAGTGTTCCATAGATTGGGTCAAGGGTCAATAAACTTTTTATATAGAACAGCTGTTTTTTGTCTGTGGTAAAAATAGTTAATAAGGTTCTGCAATAGAATAATGTATAATATAGTCAATTTTATTTAGTACCAATGATATCCAGGTGAAGATATTGGAGGGCGAGAAAGAGGAATACATGCGTCGCGCAATCCAAAACGAACAAGAAGCGTTAAGGTTTCAGGCGCGGTGCGGCCAGCTCGACATATACAGGAATCAGGTATGTTAGCGCTGCTGTGCTTTGAAATTTTTGTGTGAGGATTCATTTGATTTTACCCCATTAAACGTGTTCACACCACTTTTTTACTAGGAACGTCTGCCTTTCCGACCAAGTACCCGGAGACTTACTTTCCGGGAAGCATCTTCGTTTCAATATATATATATAGGCGCACAAACATACAAACACACTCACGAAATTTCGCCTTTGTAATTTTTTTTTATCTAAAAAGTAATGAGACGTACGAGGCGCTCTCCTGGTGGTAAGAGATAACGCCTGACCATGACCATTGCAACCACACACAGAACTTTAAGAAACAAAACAAAGTTCAGGGCATCACTGCTTTGGCGCTCATTACTTTGAGACTTGATTATAGTATGATTATATTATAGGTGTACAATCTTTGGTATGAACAATGAAGAGTTTATATATCATTAATGAATAGACTTCCGCAAACATTTCCATGGCAAAGAAATTATGTGGATTTAAGTATGTGTTATGGAAACAATTTTTTTTGTAATTTTTAATGTTTTACCTCCTTAGCGATAGTAAGCAAAGCTTCAACCCTGCTCTGTCTACACAAGCATTGGTATAAGTATGTATGTATGAATAAACATTGCTGACGTAATTGTCATGTATTTATGTTATTTGTATAGAGGGTACAATAAAAACTTTAGTCTTGGTCGAACTTGTCTTTGATACACAACATGGTGGCAGCGGTGCTAGCTAAATTATAGAAATTAAATAGTTTTATCGTGCGTTAGTAATATAAATAAGAATAATTTGTGATTTCGTGAAGTTATTTGTCATTTGAAAGAATGGAACACGCCCGACCGCCAGCTGAATTGTGTTTAGAAGGCGGGCCGGTGTGCCGAGCGGAATCATGGCGGAAATGGTACAAGCAGTTTTGTGTATTTCTGAAGGCGTCCGGTGTGTATAAGGAACCTCCAGACGTGCAAGCCAGTCTACTCGTGAATTTAACCGGTCCGGAGGGTTACGACGTATACACGACCTTCAAATTCACCAAGGACGAAAACAGAGATTGTCTAGATACGCTCGTTCAGAAATACAATGGATACTTCCAGACGAAGCAAAATACGACTATGGCGCGATTTAAGTTTTTCACACGGAATCAAGAGGGCGGCGAGTCTATAGATGATTACGTGACCGCTCTTAAGTTACTGACGCAGCACTGCGAGTTCGAACATCTCGAAGAGGGCCTAGTTCGGGACAGAATAGTATGCGGGGTACGCGACGGCAAGTTGCGGGACCGACTGTTGCGGGCCGACGATCTAACTTTGGCTCGAGCGGTCAAGATATGTCAGGCCAACGAGATGTCTACGGAGGAACAACGGGAGATAGAAGGGACCAAGATGTCGCGCTATGCGCGAGTCACCGTCAACAATTTGGTAAGTGTCACTGTCATCTTAGTGTCAATCTAATTTTACACGGTAGTAATGCTGCTTGTATGCTTTGACGGAATAAAAATGTCGGTAGGTTCGACATAGGAAAAAAGATGGCGCGTTGGCACTAGGGCGGACGGAGCAGACTGGTAAGCACGGCGGAGGTACAGGCGACCTCCAGTAACGACCAGTTTCGATCTGGTAAGTGCTTAAATACATTATCCAATCATGGAGAGAAATAATGAGGAGACCGTGTCTATGTATGGATTACGGTTGAGCAGAGTCCAATCAATGCGTACCAGATAATTAGAGTTACGTAAATTGGACAGGAAGAGCTCTTGCGTTGCGCAGGCTCACCCCCAGGGTGTACCCGGGTGTACACCGAACTGGGTAGCAGACGATCGGCTATGTAGATTGGAGAATGGGCAGGACTAAAGGGGTGGTGGAGGTCCTCGTGGGGCAAAGCCCCATGTCCAGCGGGTGCATTAGGAGGGGGGATGAACTGTACCGGCCAGGTATCCCCCCCCACGCACGGAGCACCCGGGCGCAGTCGCTGCGCTTTGACTGGAGCCGTAGTCGATCGCGAGGGTAACTCTGAGTTGATCAGGCCCTCTGGAAAGGGCTTAAAGCCTACAAATGTAAATCATAAGCGAAGCTTAACCTGCAAAGATAACGGTCGACTCCTTGTTTCATCTTCGTATTGTACTTTGTTGCCCAATGAATTATTATAGTGACCCATGGCTCGATTATGATAATCGGATTTATGGTATATGGCGCGACAAAATGGTGGAGATGCTGGGATATGAAATGAATATGGGATGGGAAGCCAGATTCGTTCAGGCTATTCCATTAAAGTCAGAAACATAAACGACTTTTCTCGTAAAAAATAAATATTTTTTACCTGTGGTTATTTAGTTGAAGTTGATTTTTTATCTACAGAAGATTTTCTTGTTTTTTCTCTGTGTGGTTTAAGAATGAACTAAGAATTTGGATTTCGATTATCGGAAATTATCGGTTTAATATTTACATTAATGTTAAATGTTGTGTTTTTGCCCATATTTTTTAGACTCGAATACATCTTGTATTAGATTAAGTTTTTAGATAATAATATAATTTTAATGATCAAAGAATACATAGATCTGTAAAAAATAGTACTGTCATTACGGTCAAAGAAACGTTGTGATTGGTTATTATGCCAAATCTCTTGCGCTGTTTATTGTGTATGTGTAATAGATTTAATCTATGATTAAGGTTATTTGTGAGAACCCCGAGTACTCGAGGTTTAAAAGCGTCTTTATCTGCAATAACTGTATATAGTATTAGTGTTTTCGGTGAGAGTAAAAGTGATTATAACCATATAGACCATATATGAAGTTATCCTCATAGTAAATCGTTGGAAATAAGGTAAGATTTGATCACTAAAAAGCCGGCCGGCGTCCTTTTGCATTACTGTTAATACTCATGAAATACGTTAGCAAATACACTGTTGGAGCGTAATTAGGATATAAAGAACGTTTTTACTCGTCTTTCAGCCAACGTCACTTAAAGAAACTAAATAAGACTACAACTAGATTAAAGTTCCGTCACAAAACACTCCTGTCTGCGAAGACTGAAATTGAAGACAAACTAAGGATTCCGGAAGAAGAAAGTCAATGGTCCATCCGGGAGGAGGAACTGATCGCCTGTAAGGTCAAGTTACAGCATACCATCGAGGCGTACGATAAGGAACTTCGGCTATGTTCTAAAATAGAAACTGAAGAGTTTGCGAGCTGTATGGAGGCTCAATTGGAAGCAGAAGAAGTTCTCATTAGACTCAATTCAATACTCGAGAGTTATAAATCTTCTAAGAACCAAGGATGGTCTAGCACTGCAAAGTTGCCGAAACTTGAATGGGAGAAGTACAGAGGCGACATCCTTAAGTTTAGTGAATTTTGGGATAGATTTGAAGCCAATGTTGGAGCAAAAAAAAAAAAAAAAAAAAAATCTCAGAGGTAGAAAATGTTTTATATCTACTCAGCTCCTTGGAGGGACCAGCACTGGAAATTGTCAGCGGACTGACTACGACAAATGCTAATTACTCTGTTGCGGTGGACACTCTGAGAAAAAAGTATGGATCTAAACATCTCGTTGTAGACACTCACCACATGGCTAATAATACTGTTAAAAGAGCCACTGAGGACCCCTATGACTGCAGGTTTACTCTGGACAGCATAGAGAAGAATCTCAGGGTATTGCAAACCCTCGGCGAAAATATAGAGAGTAATCACCTGCAAGTCACTATAGCTAGCAAATTTCCTGAGCGTATAATTTACCAGGTGAATCTGCTCACCCCAGATGACCAGTTACTTAAACACTTAATGGAGGCATTGAGTTCTATAGTTAAGAAGTTAAAAGCTGTGTCACCAGTGAAGATTCCCAGGTACAACGGGAGGGAATCAAAAGGCGGCAAGACATCTTACCAGCTGCATTGCTACACAGATGCGTCAAGTAAGTCATATGCGGTTGTTGTATTTCTGAGAAGTCAAAACGAGAGGCAGCAAAAAACAAAAGTATTATTTGTAATGGCTAAGTCTCGAATGACGCAAATTCAAAACAAAGGTGACTTGAAAATACCAAAATTGGAACTATTAGGATTCCTCATTGGGAACAGGTTACTGAAGTATGTCAAGGCCAACTTGGGCATACCTATAAAAGAACAGTACATGTGGACAGACAGTCTAGTAGTTCTTGGCTGGATGAATTCTAACAAGCTTTTGTCACCCTTGGTGCCGAACCGAGTAATTGAAATTAAACGTGACCTTCAAGGAACTGAGATGTTTTATATACAAACAAAGACAAATCCTGCAGATTTTACCACCAGACCTGAACCAGAACTTTGTGATCAAAGGAAAGGCCTCTGGTATGAAAGACATGCCTTTTTAAAAAGAGCATGAGTCATGCTGGCCTGAAAATCGCTACTATATGACACACAAAACACTTTTTATATCCGGGAAGGCCCTAGAAGGGACTCCCATGGAATCAGAGCCACAAGATTGGTCGGCAGTTGAGAAAATTCATAACATATCTATGGAGATAGACAACCCAAACCCCTTAAAAGAAGGACATAAGAATTCTACTGATAATTCTCAACAAGAAATCCAAGAACTCAAGGAACTACAAAGCAAATACTTTCCTGAAGAACAGATAGGCAAGAAAATCATTTGACAAGGAACTTAAATTTGTTCCTGGACATGAATGGCCTTTTAAGATGTGGTGGTCGGATGGCAAATACAACATGGAATTACGACATGAAATATCCGATACTATTACCAAAAGACTGCGAATTTACAAATAAACATATCATAGAAACCCACGAGACCAACTACCATGTAGGAGCACCACATACATTGAGCATCATAAGGGAAAAGTTTTGGATACCACAAGGAAAGGCCAAAGTGATCAAGGTACTAAAGTCCTGTAAACAATGTGTAAGGCATGGAGGGGGCCCATACAAACTCCCAAAAGCACCACCTCTACCCCCAGAAAGAGTGAACTTTAGTGAACCACATTCATATTCTGGACTTGACTACTTTGGGCCAGTATTTGTGAACACACCAAATGGAAAAGAAAAGAGATGGGTAGCACTATTTACATGCCTAACTATCCGGTCAATTTCGTTGGAGATAGTAAGAAACCTATCGGCAGAAAAGTGTCTCCTTGCAATCCGACGATTTGTAGCAGTGAGAGGCATGCCAAAACGGATATACTCTGACAATGCACCATGCTTCAAGTTGACCTCTGAAGTAATGTCAAAACCATACTGTATCAACAATAAAATTGAATGGAAATTTATTCCTGAACTGGCGCCATGGCATGGCGGGTTTTATGAACGCCTTATTGGATTAGTCAAACATTGTCTGAAACGCACTTTAGAAAAACATCTACTGAATGACAGCCAATTACTTACTGTAATGAAGGAAGTAGAAGCAGTAATAAATACAAGACCATTGACTCAGGTTGGAACAGAAATTGAACATATATTGCGACCTTCAGATTTTCTGACCCTTGGAAGATGTCTAACATCAAAGGAACCATCAGTAGAGGAGCCATGCTCAGGTTCAAAATTAAAGACTGACTTAATTGAAAGCTGGAAAAGGGGACGGAAAATTCTAGAAGAATTTAAGAAAATGTTCATAGGACAATACCTGATGAGTCTGAGAGAAAGATCTAAACATTCTCCTAAAATACCCAGGATCAGGTCAGATCGAGATCCACAGATAGGAGACCTTGTTCAAATCAAGGCTGACTCAAAGAATCGACAGAACTGGAAGCTTGGTAAGATTACCACACTAATAAAAGGAACAGACGGGAAATGTAGAGTAGCAAGAGTCAAGGTCAACGACTCTATATTCACGCGTTCCATAGGACATTTATATCCACTAGAAAGGGATATGGAAGAAAATGTTACCCCCAATGAAGAACGGGTAGGAAGTCCTACTGAGGACGGGGAAACAATGGCATGTGGGGATGTGAACATCCAGGTTCCTGTGGCAGTTCCCCAAGCAGAGACATCAGCAGAGGAATGTGAGGCTGGTGACAGTGGTCCGAGTTACAATAGAGCACATGTCACGGAGCCGGAATATTCGGCGGGTGAGCTTGAGACGAGGGATTCAAATATTACTGAAAAACAAAAGTGTATCAGGGTAAAAAGGGATGCTGCCATTAAAGCTCGAGAGAAGATCCTGGAGTGGACGCGTCAGTTGCTGGCCCTCCTGAAGTAGACGCTTCTTTGCTCTTGTGAGTGTCGCGCTATGCGCGAGTCACCGTCAACAATTTGGTAAGTGTCACTGTCATCTTAGTGTCAATCTAATTTTACACGGTAGTAATGCTGCTTGTATGCTTTGACGGAATAAAAATGTCGGTAGGTTCGACATAGGAAAAAAGATGGCGCGTTGGCACTAGGGCGGACGGAGCAGACTGGTAAGCACGGCGGAGGTACAGGCGACCTCCAGTAACGACCAGTTTCGATCTGGTAAGTGCTTAAATACATTATCCAATCATGGAGAGAAATAATGAGGAGACCGTGTCTATGTATGGATTACGGTTGAGCAGAGTCCAATCAATGCGTACCAGATAATTAGAGTTACGTAAATTGGACAGGAAGAGCTCTTGCGTTGCGCAGGCTCACCCCCAGGGTGTACCCGGGTGTACACCGAACTGGGTAGCAGACGATCGGCTATGTAGATTGGAGAATGGGCAGGACTAAAGGGGTGGTGGAGGTCCTCGTGGGGCAAAGCCCCATGTCCAGCGGGTGCATTAGGAGGGGGGATGAACTGTACCGGCCAGGTATCCCCCCCCACGCACGGAGCACCCGGGCGCAGTCGCTGCGCTTTGACTGGAGCCGTAGTCGATCGCGAGGGTAACTCTGAGTTGATCAGGCCCTCTGGAAAGGGCTTAAAGCCTACAAATGTAAATCATAAGCGAAGCTTAACCTGCAAAGATAACGGTCGACTCCTTGTTTCATCTTCGTATTGTACTTTGTTGCCCAATGAATTATTATAGTGACCCATGGCTCGATTATGATAATCGGATTTATGGTATATGGCGCGACACAAGACCCGAAGAGATAGCAGTGGAGCCGGCGCGGTTGCGGTAGACGTGATGAACGCGCGCGGCTGGCGCGGCGGCGGCGCGCGCGGCGGCGGCGCCGGCGCGGGACCCTCCGCCGGCGGCGGCGGGCGACCGCGCGGCCGGGGCCGGGCGCTGGAGCCGCGGCGCGCTGCGCCTGCGCGGAGCTCGGCGGCTGCGAGAAGGCAGTGTTTCGCGTGTGCTAGCTATACATGTGATGGCAATAGGTGTCCGGCCGAAACGGCTATGTGTTATTGGTGCAACGAGCGCGGACATTTCAAAAATATGTGTCCGAAATTAAAGCGTCGCGTGTTTCAAATCGACGTCGACGATGCGGACGGTGACGGCAGTATAGACGACGAGTTATACTACATTTCGACATTATCGGACGAACGTAAACGTAAGGACTGTAAATGGTATGAAACTTTAACATTATCACTAAATGGTAAAAAGGAAATTTTCAAATTAGATTCAGGATCAGATTTAAATGTAATGTCGATTAAAACGTTTATTAGACTTGGGTTTTCTGTTAAAAATCTAAAATCCGATACTACAAGGGCCCAATCGTTCTGTGGTAGTTATATACCTATTATTGGCTCAGCTTATATTGAATGGATGTATAAGAATGCATCATATAAATTACATTTTGTGATAGCGGATTTTGATTGTCAAAATGTGTTAGGAAAGTTTGCATGTGAAAATATGGGAATGATACAACGTATATTTTCTATGAATATAGATACATACAAGGACTTATTTCAAGGTCTAGGCAAGCTGCCAGGTAAATATAGTATTGTAACCGATAAAAATGTACAGCCGTCAGTCTGCCCGGTGCGAAAGATTCCGATGGGAGTCCGCGGTAAATTGTTGAACGAGTTAGCTCGCATGGAGAGAATGGGTGTCGTGAGGAAAGTGTCGCACCCGACCCCGTGGGTGAACGCCGTCGTGATGGCGCCGAAGAAGGATGGCAGCATCCGCGTGTGCCTCGACCCGCGGCCGCTTAACCGCGCGGTGCGGCGCGCGCATTACCCGCTGCCGACGCTCACGGAGATCGCGACGCAGCTGAAGGGCGCCACCGTGTTCAGCAAGCTGGACGCCCGCTCCGGGTTCTGGATGATCCAGCTCGATGACGCTAGTGCAGACCTCTGTACATTCGGAACTCCGTTCGGTAGATATCAGTTTCTACGGTTACCGTACGGAATTAATTGTGCGTCGGAAGTATTTCACTCAAAAATTCGTCAGTTATTGGAGGACCTGGAGGGGGTAGATTCTTTTGTGGACGATGTGATCGTCTGGGGATCCAGCGCCGCCCAGCATGACGAGCGCCTAAAAAAACTGTTAGAAAGGGCCCGCGACGCCGGTATAAAATTTAACAAGGAAAAGTATGAATTTAAGGTCAGTAAAGTCAGTTATCTAGGACACACGTTCAGTGAGCGAGGTATGGCGATAGATAACAACAAAATTAAAGCGATCGAGGACATGCCCGATCCTCAAGATAGACGGGCATTGGAGCGTTTTTTGGGAATGATCAATTACCTATCGAAATTTATACCGAATTATTCCGATATTGCGACACCGCTGCGCGAACTTCTGAAGAAAGACAGCGCATGGGTGTGGGAGGAGGCGCACGGCGCGGCGGTGCGCGCGCTCAAGCGAGCCGTGTGCGGCGCGCCCGTGCTGGCGCTGTACTCGGCGCGCGAGCCCCTGCTGCTGTCGGTGGACGCCAGCTCGCGCGCGCTTGGCGCCGTGCTGCTGCAGGCGCACCGCCCCGTCGAGTTTGCCTCCGCCACGCTCACCGACACGCAGTGCAGATACGCACAAATAGAGAAAGAGCTTTTAGCGATCGTTTTTGCCCTGGAACGTTTTCACCAGTATGTGTACGGCAGGTGTGACGTCATGGTAGAAACGGATCACAAGCCGCTGGAAGCGCTCTTCAAAAAATCGCTAGATGCGATTCCTGCGCGGCTCCAGCGCATGATGCTACGTGTACAACGGTACGATTTTAAAGTCGTTTACAAACCCGGCAAGTATCTGTTCGTGGCCGATACGCTCTCGAGAGCGCCGCTGGCGGAAGTAGTGCCGGGAAAGATCGAACAAGAACTAGAGGAACAGTCTTGTTTTTTAATAGAGAATGCACGATTCAGTGATGTGAAAATGAAGATGATCAGAGATGCCACGAATGGCGACACCGAGTGTCAATTGATCATACGATACATGAGGCAGGGTTGGCCGGTAAATAAATACGAGGTAGACGATCGAGTAAGAAGCGGTTGGTCATTTAAAAACAGCTTAGAATACGCAAACGGTATTATATTCAAAGACAACTTAGTTTACATCCCGGCGTCGCTTCGAGCGGAGATGTTGAGCCGGGTGCACGAGGGCCACATGGGCATGGACAGGTGCAAGCGGCACGCGCGCGAGGTCATGTTCTGGGCGGGCATGTCGCGCGACATCGAGGCGCTGGTGCGGCGCTGCGCCGCGTGCGCCGAGCGCGCGCCGCGCCCGTCGCGGGAGCCGCTGCTGCCGCACGCGGTGCCTGCACGACCATGGGTCAAGCTAGGTTCTGACATTTTTCAATACGCCGGAAAGTATTATCTAATTTTGGCCGATTATTTTTCTAATTTCATAGAAGTCAATCCGCTGACCAACATAGGATCGAAAGCGGTGATCGCCGCCATGAAGGATCAATTCGCGAGACACGGAATCCCGGAAGAGCTAGTCACCGACAACGGACCGGCTTACTCCTCTAAAGTCTTCGCAGAGTTCAGTGACCGGTGGGGATTCCAGCACACCACCACGTCTCCGAATTATGCTCAATCGAACGGATTGAGTGAGAGAAGTGTCCAAACCGTTAAAAATATTCTAATAAAATCTATCACTTCGGGGGGTGATTTTTATCTGGGTCTATTGAATCACCGATCGAGCCCACGTGACGGCATCGGTTCCCCCGCGGAGCTACTGATGGGTCGCAGACTCAACACTAGGCTGCCTGCGCACCCTGACAAACTGAAACCGAGTCGGGATAATGCTGCGGATTACGCTAACATGATGAGCAAGCGGCGGGCTCAAAAGGCGGACTACGACAAGCGGTCGCGCGCGCTGCCCGAGCTGGCGCCGGGGCAGCCCGTGCTCGTGGCGGACGAGGGCCGCAGGCGGCGCGCGAGGGTGGTCGCGCGCGCTCCCCAGCCGCGCTCCTACTTCGTGGCCGACGACTCGGGCAGACGTTACAGGCGCAACAGACGCCATCTAATTAAACTGGAAACTGCAAGCGAGGACGAACAAACGATACCGCCCCGTGCTCCGGATAGCGAAGACGAACAGTGGTCGAGTTCTAGGAGCGATGACGGCACCGATAGGCACTCAAGCGATGACGTCATCCACGGCGAAGGGCAAGCGGCGCCGGCGCCGGCGCCGAGCGCGTCCTCCGAAAGCCTCGCTACCGACACAAAGCGCGCGCGCAGACCGGCGGCTAACATGGCACGTAAAAAAGTAGCAGAAATGTTTAACAAACAGCGATAAATTATTATATTAAGCTAATGCTATGAATTAGGTAGTAACAAGATACTGTAAAGTTTTTTTTTTTTTTTAAGATACTTATCATAATTATTTGTACAAACATCTTTCTAGGTATCCTCGATTTCTCTGTCCTATTTAAAATAAAAACAAAATAATGTCAACCACATGTAATGTTTCACACTAACCTAACCAACGCAATGTAGGCATCCTTAGAACTAAAATTAATTTAAGTTTTAATTATTTTTTTAAGGGTGAAGATGTCATGTATTTATGTTATTTGTATAGAGGGTACAATAAAAACTTTAGTCTTGGTCGAACTTGTCTTTGATACACAACAGTAATCACCATCCAGACCCTCATCCGCCACGTCTTCAAAAATAACCAAAGTAAATACCTCCCACCCCCCTTTGACGCTGATATAATACGTCGATTATGTCACGTGATCAGTTGTGGCATAAAAATAAGGAACAAATATAACAACCATACTTTCGCATTTATAATAATACTAGCTGCGCCCCACAGTTTTACCCGCCTGGTGATGGATGATGATGATGAAAAGTATCCAATGTCAATTTCACCCAGATCCGTTGAGTAGTTTACGCGTGAAAGCGTAATAAACAAACAAACTCACATTCGCATTTATTAGGTAATAGTTAGGATTACTAACCATCTGATGTAAAATTACTTTCAGGTAAAAGAGCTAAACGAGAAACTCGACCAAGAAATAGACAGAGTGAGCAAATTCGAGATTGAGAACAAAAAGCTGAGTACTCAAGCGGCCTCACTGCAGAGGGAGAGAGATACACTGCTGCAAGAGCGAGACACGCTAAAGGAGACACTTGAAGAATTACGGTGCTCAACGGTCTCTACGATAACGGCAGGTAAATAGAACTAGCATGTCGTGTTCTATTTGCAGTACAATAATATTAATAGAATTGCAACTTATTGAAATTTGAAGCGCTCCCTCTAGACAATCGTTCTTTATACGTTCGATGACATTGTGGGTCGTATATTTTTTTTATTTGACTTGTAACTGATTGTTACCAATAAATACTATGAACTATGACTTACACTATGTATAAAAACAGTGACATTTTATTCATAAAGTGTCGAATTATGTGAGGGTGGTTTCTTTCAAATCTCCGTCGAAGTGAAGTTAACACTTCTTTACTTGCGCATGACCGGACTAAACCGTTGACTTAATACTGACACTCATTTATTCATAACAATATGTTACATGTCATTGTTTGCTGTTAAATTGTTTTTAAATTAGTAAATATGTCTTGAATTTTCAACATTATTATATCTGAAAATATCGAAGTATATCTGGCAAAATGTATAAAGTGGGATGCCAAAAAACATAGAAGATTTTTTTTTTTTTATGCCTCCAAGGAGGACTTGGCATTGCACTTTCTGTGCATTCGCCAGTGTCATGTAGAAGAAAACTTTTTGATGTGCTAAATCAGATCGCCATTCAAACTGTCCCCTAATGATACTATTATTGGTGTTGGCACATTATTGCGATAAGCTATGGTATATTTTCAGACCCGAACTCAAGTACGGTGTCTCGCGAGCTAATGCCAAACGACACGGCGGAGCGGCTCATCCGGCTCGAGCACGAAAACAAGCTGCTGAGAGAGAACCAGGCGCAGCAACAGGACCACGCCGCCACGCAGGCAAGATTAAATCACTGCAACATTAATTTAAGATGCATATATAATTAGAGGATATTTTATATAGCGCCATCTAGCCCCAAAATAAGCTAAGCTTGTACTATGGCAACCAGATAAAGGATAGAATGCTTATTAACTTTATTATTGTAAATACATGTAATATATATGCAGAATATCCAGACACAGAGCATATATTCGTCATTCACTAATGAGTGAATGAGTGAGTGAGTGAATGAGTGAGTGAGTGAATGAGTGAGTGAGTGAGTAAGTGAGTGCTTTAGAGTAAGATTGATTTATTTTTTTCTCACTGTGCCATATTTATAACGTGATGTATTTTTAATTGCAGGCGCTATTAGAAGACTATGCGAAACGACTGGAAAGGCTGCGGACGATGAACCGAGAGGCGAACCAGAAAATAATGGAGCTGGAGGCGACGCAGGACGCGCCTAACCAGCGGCTCGAGGACAGCCAGAGGAAATGTGAGTACCAGTATCTGCTGAAAACACGGCTTCTTTACTTACAAAAGGGCAAACATAGCCACCATTTAAAATTTAAAAAAAAATCCGCCTGCAGTTTAGATACATATTTCTACAGAATACGTTATATATAATTTGCAAGAATACTAGGGTTTATAGCGTATTGACCATTTGTTTTGTTTATGGCGAATGTGCTCACTTTTACCTGAGTGTGCGAGCCTTTGCCTAAATGTGCGCGCCTTTGCTCGAATGTGCGCGCCTTTGCCAGAATGTGCAAGCTTTCGCCTAAATTTACGCGCTTTTGCCAAAGTGTGCGAGCCTTTGCCCGAACGTGCTAGCCTTTGCCTAAAAGTGCGCGCCTGCGCGAGATTTTTGTGGAATGAGGTGTTTATACTATAATATTTTGTTATGTAATTTAAATTTGTTGTTGCTTTGACTGCGCCTGTAGGTATCTATTGCCCCATAGTACAAACTTTGCTTAGTTTGGGGCAAAATGGCGTAGTGTGAATAGCCCTACGATGTTACTTTGTTATTATTTTTGATCAAGGTTTAACAAAATATTTCTACGTAACAGCCGAGTTTAATTCACGATTTTAGGGTTGGTACTATCGTACGGGTTAATACTACTCGGCGTAACTGTATAACAGCTGTTCTTATCTCCTCGTTCCAGCTCTGCAAGTAGAGGAGCTCCAAGGTCTTCTAACATCAGAGAGGCGGCGAGTAGCCAAGCTCCAAGAGGAGCTATCGGCTAGGGACTCCGATCTCGCCGCGTTACAAGACCGCTACAACAAGAGCATAGAGAAGGCCAAACAAGTCGTCGCCTCGCTCAACCCGCGCACTGCCACCGGTCAGTAAACAATGCAATTGTCTCTTTTGTCTCTCTTTATTTGACGTGCGTGAGTGTGTGACAAAGGTTGAGAAAGAGGAGCTGTGTAAGGAACTAACAGTAAACAATTGTTTATTTTCTTTTGACTGCCTTTTAGTAGCTCATTTGGTAGTGACTGCTTCTTATGCTCAAATGCTTTTTTTAGTTCGATTCCTACACATGATAAACATTTTCGTTACAAACGTAAACGTTTGTATAGTATGTATGCGCCTTATAATATCGTATGTCATGTTCTATAGACAATATACAATTATTTATTTATGTGTGTGTAGTTTACTTACAAAACGGGAAACGGGAAAAAACATAAAGCGTTTTTTTTTTGTTTTATCTATATCAGTCATCTGGTACCCACATTAGAAGCTTTGCTTAGTTTGAGGGAAGATAACGCTGTGTGAATTGTAGTCCAATACTGTTTTATTTTATTTATAGTTTGCGTTTAACCTCTGTCACACACTATTCAAATGTTACTGGGCTAAGCCCGCAGGAGTATCTCCTGTGTTCGTTTTCGGCAGTTTGTTTGCGAAACACTATATATATATTTTGATTATTATGGACAGGTCAACAATCCATAACGGACGTGACGCTGGGGTACTCGCAAGCGGCGGCCAGCACCAGCGCTCCCGCTACTGCCATGAGCAACCAAAAAGAGTAAGAAATATGCTAATACAATACTAATAACTTGTGCGCTTCGGTAAATAATACTTTCTGCACTTTCCTATTCTCGCGGTCATCTCCAGTCCCAAGGAGAAATTTCCCTATACTCTGTCCGTTATGTTAACCACTTTTTGGCAGCTCATACAAAGTTGACGACATAACTTTGTACAGCGTCTAGCAAAATGAATACGTTAAATCTAGCATTACCTCTTTATAAGGCTTTAATCCCCAACAATAAGATCGAGCTGCCGGGGAAGAAAAATAGCGCGGTAATAGAGTATTTTATAGTAGGTACTCGACTGGCTGACTACCCTCAAGTTGAAAATCTGCCGCCAAGCACCTAATAAATATTTTAGTGGTGAGTTTTGGCGGGAACGCGGAAAGAGTCGTGTCGCTCCGTTGTATTTTTTTCCATAACTAGTGTTTCGTCGAGTGTTTATGCATAAAAATGGTGGAGTTTTATTCATAAAGTGCCGAACCACAAGCGCGAGTGTGGGAAAATGATATAATGTGGTGAAACATGACTTTTCGTGTTGTTTCCAAAACTCCGTCGAAGCTTTATAGTAAAGTCACCACAACTTTACTAAAGCATGACTGGACTTGACTGACACGGCCTGTACTTGACCTAGACTAGACTTTGACTATAACTTTAGCTACGAGGACACTTATTTAACTTTTGAAACTTGAAAATATATAAATACTTGACACTGGCAAATGCTAAAACGCGACGCCAAAACCAAAGAAAAAAAAAATATTTTAGTACACACTGTCAGTGAACATCAGGCTATGATCAAACCTAAACTGTTAACAGTAAAAAAAAATGGTTGGTGTGTGCAGATGGAGCGGCAGCAGTGGCGGTCGCGGCAACCTAGCGGTGGAGTCGCGCCTGCTGGCGTCCGCGTGGCACCAGCTCGGCGCTCGCTGCCATCGCGACGCGGTCGACACTCGGCTGCGGCTGCTGTCCGCCGGACACTCGTTCCTGGCGCGCCAACGCATGCAGCCGCCGCGCGCGCGGCCCGCGCCCGCGCCCCGGCACGCCGCCCCCGCGAGCCCGCACCCCCACCCCGCGCCTGCGCACTGACACTCCGCCGACGTTGCACTAGCGCGGTGAGTTTGATCTATACAACTTTGTGCTGTTCAATTAGTAAAGAGACTGCTATTTTCCGTCGATCTCTTGTTATAAGAAGACGAATGCAGTCGTTACGTTCTCGTCAATCTCTTATCTGCGCATATTAGCGCACGAAGATCTTCCCCGTTGTTTGATTCGAACTTTTTGTAAGATCGCTGTAGCTATTCTTAGCCAGACCGTCTTTCCGTCGACCGATTTCTTGCTCATTAGACTTTTCTGTTATCGTGCGAGGAGCCACTGATCATCTTTGGTGTCATTGGGATTTGATGTCTATTATTTGACTGTCGAAATGAGTCCGTCGAATTTCATAATGTGGGTACTTCGTACGGCTGCTATTTTCAGTCTCATTCTTGATTCGTCAGCGCATGTAACAATTCAAAGCGATGCTTCAAACCCAGCGAACTGTCATACAATGTGTGCTAACTGATAATGACTGCCCTCTATACAAGGCTTTGCAGACTCGCTTCTCTGTATTCGACTGAGTCTAATATGCAAGGTTATAAGCTTAGGGAGTAGACCAAAGGCGGTTATTTCACTCACCATTATAAATAACTTTTACTATGCCCACAGTTCAATAAACCTCTGACTATGGACTAGATGTTTTTTTTTTTTTTGCAATTTCAAAGTGGTGGCCATAGTAAAAGTTGTTCATAATGATGAATATTATAACTTCTATTTAGCTTTGTATGTGTACCTACCCTAAACTTATAACCCTGCCTGCTCTATTCAAGTTTTACTACAAAGCACGGTTGACCCGAGCTTTGAAATGTAGTAAATCGGAAAACAATATGCTAATATAATCAAATCATTGTCTGCAATGATTCATTATGTGATAGAATACTTTCAGCAATTCTAGAAACCTATTTCCACTTTTGTTTGCTTTGTTGATAACGTAACTATCAATTGTTAACTTTTTTTTAATGCTATGGTTTGCTTCCTTACTGCTGCTCACCGTAATCGGTTTGTCGCTGTTGGCCCGAGATTTCTAAGAAATTTTTACAATGACTACAACTTGGCCTTGTTTCCAATTACGTTGTTTTATAATATGTATACAAGCTGATTGGTAACATATCGATGAGGAGTTATGTGCAAATTATTATTTCAAATTATAACAATATATCCAATATTTTACCAAATTATTGAAAGTAAACACGTGTATACACTTTAGATAAAGGTGAGTCGAACACATGGCAAGACACGTGCTTACCGCTACAAAAATCACTAGACTTTGTTAGCGCCCAATTACTACTCTTTCTAAAGTTTCACTAGTTTTTTTTTTAATGGTTGACAGCTAGGTGTTTGACCACAGCTCACCTGATGTTAAGTGAGGGCGTGGTCGAAGATATTTTTTTCTAATTTATTCAATTCTTGATTATTTGATTTTTTAATTATTTCATGTCTTTGAGTATTCAGAATGTTTTGCCAGTCAGCATGTATAATTTTTATAATTAAGAAAGAACACTAGAATAAGTTATGTCAGTTCTGTATTTACCAAGATTGTTTATTTTGATTATTTCTGTTTTACTAAAGTAATACTTACTATTCCCTGTATGGAAAGTTGTTTTTTTGCATAAACTTTGTTCCTTTATATAAAAATATAAACTTACATTTATATTTAGCACAATTATATATAACCTTTGTATACTTATTTATTATTTTAGTGATATTGTATTGTTTTTTTTTCATTTGTATTGTATTGCTTTTTAATGCCAAAATCATATTATATAGCTTAACAATTAATATTAGCTTAAATTAAACCAAATATAGTTGCGAGACGAATGTATAGTTTTTGAAAATAATTGAGAATCCACCGAAATTCAAACTTTTGTTTATACATAATTATGTAGTTGGTGATACCATGACAAACATACATACACAAATAAAACACGATAGTGAAAAACTTTTGCCGCTTACTTTGTTCTTTTGATATTTGTAACTAATATATATTCACTTTTATATGATTTAGGTCTCGCTATATGCAATTATGTGATTCTAAGTTAAGTATTCATAATATTTTTTATCGAGAAAGAGTATCGACGTTTATAAAGGTACATATTTTTTTCTTCAAACCTTTTTTGTTTATATTGGTATTGATAATATGTTGTGATTATTAGAAGCACAAACAAACACACCAGAAGAACACACAAGTGATTATAATTGAGCTTTAGCTAAGAATAAGGACCTTACTTTTAAACACTGCTTCAATTAACAGACATCTTGAATTTTAAGGTGGTTCGATTTCCATATTTTTGCCATTTATGGACAAATGGAGCATAAGTTTATAGTGAAATCACAGCTACTGGCATTTATTTTGGTCTTTATTTGCGGTAGTAGATTAATAGCATAAAATCAAATTTATGATTTTTGAAACAGTAGATTATTAGCATAATCTACTGTTTTATTCAAGCAATTGTGATTTACCGCAAATAAAGACCAAAATAAATGCCAGTAGCTGCGATTTCACTGTAAAATTACGCTTCATTTGTCCATAAATGGCAAAAAATTATTTGTATATAAAATCGAACCACCTTAAGTATCGTTTTAAATTAAGCCATAAACATCAAATCAATACCGATAAGAACAAAATAGTAATTGCTAATGTGTGTGCGAAAATTTCATGAATTCGTATTTAGTAACGATACAAAAAAATGAAAATAAAATGCAAACTAAAAAACAACAAAGCTACGCATTTTGTAACCTTACCTTTGTGTTTATTATCAAACCACTATTATTGTCTTAAACCTACTTAGTAATTTTGTTATTTTTATTTTGAAACGAACAAATGTAATCTAAAAAGACGAGTCAATTTATGACGTAATAATTAGTAATTACTATAACAAATGTTAGTAATATTAATAATGTGGGATTATTATTTTTATTATGTATAAATTGTATTCTTATATAACTAAATCAGTATTTATGTTATTTTTATTACAAAGCTGTTTTAATATCGGTCTGTTTCGCTCCTTCATTAAAATTACCGTGAGGTGATCAGAAATTTAATCTATACATTAGTGGCACGTCGCTACAGCAAAAAAAAACAATTGTACTATGCCTATAACCTTCACGCAAATGCAATCAATAAGTTAACAAAGTTTCATCACAATCCGATGAACGGTATGGTAGCGCGTAAAATTCAAAGAAACAAACATTCATTTTTATATATTAGAAAAAATAAAGGGCAAGATCTTTTTAGAGTTGCAAATTTTATAAATATAGTAAGCATTTTTCACGGCAAGACTTTGTTGCATTTATTAAAGATAAATGAGGGTTTCCATAGCAGGAAGTCGCCTAGGTAGGTACCACCGCAGTACTAGATATTCTGTCGCCAAGCAGTAGTGTGTAAATATTACTGTGTTCCGGTTTGAAGGGCAACTAGCGAATGAAATGAATGGCTGTTGAGACTAACCACCGAATATCTCAAAGTAATGAGCGTCAAAGCAACGATAGCCGGACTTTGTTTTGCTACTTAAAGTTCGGTGTATTGATACAATGGTCATGGACATGCGTTATCTCTTACCACCAGGAAAGCGTATCGTTCGTCTCATTACTTTTACATCCAAAAAAAAAAAGCTTTTCCTAAATGTGTTTTAAATCGGTGCAATATAACCATCCAAGTACCTATAGGTTAACATATCACTGCAAATTTTACGTTTTAGGTAAATGATAGAAAAATGTAAAGCGGGAAAGCTCTCTTGGCAAATGGAAACTGCTTTATTACATACAATTTGACTATCGTTTACGCTACGCTAGAGCTAATATTTTATTTCGATATATCATTGGTGTTCCTAAATCGTGATGTTTCCCATTTTTGCAAGGCGCGAAACAGAACCATTGAACTGTTTGTAATGTTTTTATAGTTTATTTCGTTTCTAAGTTCTCATCATCATAATTATAACCATTGTGAAAGTTATTAACGTTGACCTATTGAAATGACATGTGATTTATATTCCCCTACATTTAAGACTAGACAAACTAATAGTTAGTAACAATATTACGTTTGCAGAGGTGCAAGTAGTGCAAATTATTTATGTTAATATAAAAACTATGTTTAGTGAAATGTGATTATTGTTGATAATTAAGTTTTGAGATAATATATACATTTTCCTACATTTTGTCTATTTCTTACCAAAAAGGGAGCTAGCTAGGTAAAGCTTACCTAAAATACCTTCTTAGAAAGTTTTTTTTAAATATAATGTAGATCTACAAGCACGCTGTCTACCAAATGGTAAGTGGTTACGAACGTCTATACACGGATGCATTACTGAATAAACATGAACCTTGTGCAAAGTCTAGGTTTATAAGCTTATGGTGGACTATACGGAAAGGGTGTCATGTACTTATCGTTATGAGGGAATTTTGTTGTGAAAATTAGAACTATGAAATTCTCGGGTGTAAACTGCTTCTGCCTTACTGGTTTTCTTTTCATTTCTTTAATTTACGTACTACGTTTCTTTTGCAAACTTCTGTACTAGCCTTCTACGAACTTCATTTGTCACACTAGTAGGCAAGCATAGCTTAGAAAAGTTGACGTACGTTAAGATACTCTTTCCGTGTAGATGTTATACGGAACGACGAATAGCTACCTACCCAAGGTAATCAGAATAGAACAACATACTCATCGATTTAATAATTTATTTATTAGTTATTGAGATCACAAGCCACTTAAATTTTATTCATATCACAACACAAACAGTAAAATAAAACATACAATTTAGTTCACGTAATAGTTGATAAATTAGGCATATTAATTAAACAATATAGGTACATTATAAAATAAAATATTCAAAATAAAATTCTCTTTACACGAACTCAAAAGATTTTTCAAAACAAGCAGTAGCTATTGTAGATAAAACTTTTTATTAAAGCTTGTGTTTACTTTCATATTCCATTTTTTCATTTGTATACGAATTAACATTAAATTAGCATGAACGTTTAAATCGGTCAATGTCTCGCTTCATAAGTCACTACACCTCGATTAACTATTTACCCAGTGTTCTACGTGAGCGAGGTAAAGCTATAAAACGCGATGCGATGCGATGCGACATGCGCATGAAATTAAATCGCACTAACTGATTTATGCGACAACTTCGGTCACGTATAAGAAGAGAAGAATGTTTTTGACTTTTATCGCACTAACTGATTTACGCGACAACATCGGCCACGTATAAGAGCAGCAACTTTTTGACATTTATTGCATAAACTGACTTACGCGACAACGTCGGTCACGTATGACAAGAGCAGCAACTGTGATACTTATCACACAACTTATTTACGCGACGTCGGCCATGAATGAGAAGAGCAGCAACTGTTTGATATTTGCGCATTGCGTCGCGTCGTGTCTCGTTTCTGCATTTATCGCTCACGTAGGTCAATGTCTTACTGATAATTACAAATGTTAATGTTTAAACTGGGGTTTGTAGTTCAGCCAATAGGTACTAGCAACGCCTTGGATACTGGAAAACGGAGAATCTAGGGAGATACTATGGGGTTAAGTTGTTATATACAGTTACAAAGTTCAAAATAGTACGATGATTTACAATTTTTATTGTTTTATGAAGCACCGGAATTCTGAATTTCTGAAACGATATTTGTTTTTGTATTTTTTTGAATTCGTCAATTACTCGATTTCGCTAGCGGGCAGAAGACAGAAAAAATATTTTGCTTGAGAACAGGCTCGATGATGTGGATAGGTTATGACCAAGGCGTTGCTAGGGACCTTGGGACTGGTTGCAAGCGCTTAGCCTATCTTATCACTACACTAGTCAAAGTCTTCGTCGGAGTCCGTCTTGAGAACGCTGTCAGAACCAGAGCCTGGTTCGCTGTCCACTGCAATTTCACTGCGGGAATGAAAAAACAAAGAAGTAAGTATTTTACTGATTCCATGGAGATGGAGTAATGTCTTCTGTTAAAAAAAACGTGAATGCCACAGGTTTAATACAAACAATTATTACCAACAGTTCATCAAAATTAAATTTATTACAGAATTAAAAAAACACTTACAGTATTGTTCGAAATTTGTAAACACATTTTAATGTAATGTTGTGGTTAATTTGTTTTAAGATAAAAACGTAATTTGCATTACCCATGCAGTCATGATGCATTAAGCGAAAATTAATTCAACTATAAAAGCATAAATGAGTTGGTAGATATGTGTAGCAAGTTAAGTAGATAGGTAGGTAGGTATGGAAATATGAGGTAGCATATGAGGACTCGTTAGGTACCTACAAAGTAACATGAAAAATTTGCAGCATTCGATTAGCTTTACATAAACGGTGCTTTCGATAAACTTGCCTGTTCCCTTCAGTGCCGTTCAGTGATATTTCAACGATATTTCTGTTAAAAAATTGCGACAGTTTAAGTGGCAGAATGTCGGCTCATTTCGTATAATAGGCATGTATCATGCAAGCTTTTTCGTAAGTACCCTTTTCCGGGTACTTATTCTCACGCCAACGCGACAAGAACTCATAGTTTTCGTCTCTTATCAGTTCAAAATTACCTAGTATATTTTGTTTTTATGTGTAACTTAGTTACTGTATAATTTAGATTGTTGATAGATTCATGACCCTGTTAGCTCATTTGGAAGTAGAAAAAAAAACAAGAATAATGCTGTCCTCTCTATCATTCGAGTGCCCGACACCTAATTACAACTTTGTGGAAAACTAATAAAACATATTTTAGATAATAAAATAGATCGGCTTCTTGAACCAAAAGACTTGGGCTCGATCCCTACCTAAGTCAAACATCTATGTGACGAACACATATTTTCTCCGTCTCAGTGTTCGAAGTGTATATTACACAAGTAGAAGTATGTATTTATAGAAAAAGTATATTAGGATTCTATACGTCATCTGGTTTTTATAGAAGTTATAGAACAAGATTTGCTTAGTTTGGGACTAGATGGCGACGCGTAAAAAAAAACAAATAATTCTTCACATAAAATACTAACCCATTTATGTCCTTAGTGAGTTGTATATCAACGTTGGTAGCGTTGTCGTTGAGGCCGTTTAGTGCTTCGCAGAAATCACTCCCAACGTTTTGAAGATGCTGGGTGTTCAGATGATAACCCTGCGATAAAAATAATGTTTAAATGGAATAAAACCCGGGCGGTATGTCGCAGTGGCAAGAATTTGTCTATCTATTCAATTTATTAGAGCGATACCAAGATATCGGTGAGCATACTGTTTGTAAACGTTCGGCGGTCACGCAGGTTTCAATAGCGACGCGATTCATTAATTAAACAGCACGCACGATGCCTCGCCGCATACACCATAGATAAGTCTGCTCTATAGCGCAGATTTGTTGCATCTTCGAGTCTTATCGGCGCATCTACCGTCCGGGCCAGCCTCGACACCGCTAGATGTATTACCCCACATGTCCTGTACTATCGTTATCATTAATCTCGAGATAAACCGTCATTTCTAATTGGAATATAAGTGAGACGGGACGTGTATCATTATTAAATGACTTCAGAATATCAGAGGGTAATGTCGGTAATGTTAAGCGTGGGCGCATATTATACAAGTCATATAAATAAAAATGATAAATGCATTACATTTAGAGACACACGACTACTATCTGAGAAACTCATTCAGTTTAATACTTAGTAGTATAGAGCTCGAAAGGTTCAAAAGTGTTTGCTCCATTGAAAGGTGTAATTTAATTGACATGGTTGTAAAGAGGCCACCCTCGTGTTGGAGGCATTCTAAGTGAGTTGTGGTCGAGTTGGCTCTCATGTAGTGTGGCTTGTAAGAGCTTTCATTGTGTTAGATGTGGTCGTCATAATTCACTGCGGTATTGGTTGTATGTGTACGGCAACCACATGGCCATTACTTGATGATTTAAAATAGAAGACTACAATCCTTGCCATATCTCGTGGCGCATTTATATCGCAAAAGCGAATATCTAGAGTTCCTGTTACGAGTGCGATGTTAAGCTGCAAATTTACTGTTGGTAGTTTAAGTGTTTTGAATTATGAATATGTATATTTCCTTATCCTTATAACATTTCTCGGTATATAGCATTATTATACATTGTTATTTTTCTTTTAGTTTGTTCTCTTATTACAAGTATGTGTGTGTGTCTGTGTGTGTATATAGATATGAGATAACGCATGTCTATGTCCATTCCAGCGATACCCTTAACTTTGAGTAGCAAAAAAAGTACAGGGCATCGCTGCCTTGGCTCATTACTTTGAGACTGCAAGGTTATTCTCAACAGCCCTGTAATTTCGCTAGCTGCAGATTGACTAATACAGATTGTCTGATAAATAATTAAAACAACTTCCCGTTTCGTTCCAAGAAGACTCACTACAAGAGATGATGTCATTAGATGTCATTACAGGGATAACGTATTTTTACCGTCTTGTCGACTCTGTGACTTGAGTTTCCACTTTGGGACGTAATTTCAAAAATATCTCTTACTTTAAATGGTCCTCGGTCGAAGCCGCAAAAGGATGCTTCCATGGTGTAGGAGCGAGTTACGCCAAGGTGCCGCCACACGGTGACTCTCGCAGTGCTTTCTCTTTCGCGCTCTACTCGGAATGAACAGGAGCCTAAGGCGAACGCTGGCGATATCCGGTGCATTAACGCTGGCAGCATCTGAACATGCAAATTTAATTGCAGTAGAATATTGTTTTAAAAATATCGACGCAAATTAAATTGCTTCGTTTTTGTTTTAACGAATAGATCTAAATGGTATTCACTCCTAAAAGTTCGAGGTGTGTATAGGTATTTCATGTCAACAAATACCTTTTAGACGGTCAAAAACTCTGAAAACGATCTTATTTCATTACTAGCGACCTGCCCTAGCTTCACAACATGCGGCAGTGTGAGTGACGTTGGTCTTACAACTATGAAATAACATTGTCAATTTGATCAGGTCTGGTATTTTATTCACTAACCACACCAGATATATTTTAATATGAGATATCTTCTAAGATTATTTTTTATGATATTATACATTAAATTCACAACGTATCTAACGTTTTTACTGGATGAGGATTAATAGACTTATTGTTTAAAATATGTAGCTTCGTAAATAACGCATCATTTTTGTTGCATTCAAGGAAAAAACACTGTGGGTTATATCGTAAGGTGATAGACATCTACCATCACGAACTTTTCTATACTTAGAGCTTATTAGTATATACAATTCAGTAGATACCTACTAGATTATTGTGTTCTATTTCGTAAGGTTTAGCCACCATTAGCAGTGCAGTATTAAAACAGTGTCAAAATTTCATAATGAGCGGGCTAATTGCTACAAGAGATCGTTCACAACAAAAGCAAAAAGAAAAAGAAATGTAAGAAATTATGTTTTTGCCACGTGACAGTCGATTACCTTAAGGCAGAACCTCTACAGATCAAATTGTGAAAGTAGTTATAAAAGAAGCAGAATCTCACGAGATACTTGACGGGCTCGTCCTGCAGCAGGCGGTCGTTGCTGCACCAACTTTCTGCGGCGGCGCATCCGTAGAAGAACACGTTCTTTTTGCGCGAGTGGCCGTGGTAGTCGCAGTAAACCAAAGGAGGCTTCTTCCATACGCGTACTAGATATTCTATTAGACCCTGTTAAGAAATCATACAATAATTTATGATACGGGTAATGTGATTGCCAGTACATAAATCAATCTGTACAAACAACCGCACAGCGGAAAATTTGATATTCGCACCTTCAATAAAATAGTCTTCGGACTGTTGTTATCACGGAAGGTGCGAATTTCAAATTATGTTGTCTTTACGTTACTACTACAATAGTGAAGCGTCAAAACAATGAATGGCGCTCTTTGAGTAAAATTTTGTTTTTTATTGCGTGAAAAGTGACAGGCCTTATGAGACGTAGGTACCACTGATTGTCTCAAAGCAACCTCAATGCGGTAGTCTATAAACATCTCTTTAGGTAACCATCGATAACATCCCTAATGTGTCCATAGACGGCGATGAGCTTTTCAATTTTTTTACTCTTCCCAAAAATCTAATGGTCAATTTACTCCACAAATTATAATAGAAAAGTAAACGTATGTAAGTGAAAATTATTTTAACATATAATTATCTAGCCAATTTACATTCAAGCACTCTATATGAGTGCCTATAATATTTTATCAGGGTGCCAGTTATCTGCCTGCCTCATATTAAGTTCTTGGACCATATGCATGTTAAACATACCTGATCATGTAATGTATGCCTATGCGGAGCGGTTATGTAGCGGGCACATTGCGCGGAATGCTACGTATCAAAGTCGAGAGCACAGATCGAGACCGCTCCTTCAATCACTACATTACAGTGGTAATATGATCATGTAACGTTACTTCACCTTGGTATGGTAAATAGAAGGATGCAAAACGGGACTGGGTTTGCACCACCGTCGATTTAAATCTTCATTAGTCAGGCCGCATCGATGGCTGCAACAAGAAATGACAATTTACAGGTAAAGATAACCAGGAAATCTCGTGACCGACGACTTAGAGGCGATAAGCGGTTGGACATGTACATTGAAGTGAAACGGCACGTACGCGGGTCGGGACTCAGCTATTGCCATTTTATTATCGAAGTAAAGGGTAAAGGGCCGCGTTGGATCCGCATATTTACAACTCAATACATGACTCCGGTCGTAGCGGTTGTTTTATCATCGTTTCGAGCGTGTCTCTGACTATCACAGACTAGATTTACCTACACGTTGTCAGTCATATATATATATTGCTCTTACTACCTGCTCATATTGGGGTAAACTGCGTGCTTCAGGCCAATATTGCGGTCGGCATGCAGGAAGATGATTTACTTTACCTCGCGAGGTGCATTTTGGTGCTCTCGCATTTTCCTAAGGTGAGGTGGTTTACAAGATCCAAGAAAGCTAGCGACACCTAGTGTATTTTTATATAAAATAAATAAATGTCTGGGCACGTAGGAATTCATGGCGTGTTGGGATGGAGTGGGGTGGGAGGCGCATGCGCGTGAGAGTGCGTCGGAGCACGCGCCTCCACACTCCCCGTGTACAAGAGGCTTACGGCTCGCCGGCACTCCCGATGTTGTCTCGTTTCTAACGAAATTCATCTTTATATTCCGAACGCTACCATGTTTTATATCGCTTTTGTTTTATTAATAAGCTGAAGACATGATGTGGACATAAAGTCTTCCGGGATGGGATTTTTTTTGCTGGCCGTTATTATTTTATACCTAAGGTACCTACCTACAAAGCTTTTTATAAATGATAACTGGTGACTAAGACAAACATATACTCGTAAATGCGTATTGTTTGAAGTATTGGCGGGCACATGGAAAAAATTATGATGCCGCATTGTATTATTTTTCTATTCGTGTTTTTAAATATTTATGTATAATAGAAACGGTATTTTATTCACAAAGTTCAAAATGACGTGCTTGAGTGTGGGAAAGTTATACCTATAGTCCTATACTGTGACGAATAATGACTATCATTGAGCACATCTCAATGACAAACTTCACAGGTGGTGAACAAACCTGGCTTGGAATGGAACTGCTGGCCCTCAAGTGTCGCTACCGGAACACACCGTTAAATGCTTGAAGGCAGATTTTTAATTTGAGATTAGTAGCTAGCTAGTCGAGTACTAGAAAGTACCCTACACCATGCTATAGTTTTGCCACGACTTTTTCCTTCACCGGCAGCTGAAGCGAAGCTCATTGTTGGGGTTCGAAGTCACGCCCTTGAGCGAGTGAACCAACTACACTAACAACTGTGCTATCATCGCTACACTTATAACATTGCACGTTTTCAAGTGAATTAATATTGCACGCTTTCTAGTGAATACTATGTGAAATCTTCAAAATTCTATTCAGCCGACAATCTACTCAGCTACAATATCATCTACCTGGCTTTACAGTATGGCGCTTTAATTATATCTTCGGCGGCGGTGGTAATAGCCGCGGGAAGGAGACCTGTATCTATCATTGCTACTGAGTCGAGGAAACAATATGCCTTCTATTTGTGTCATTATTTACAGCTATATGGAGTTTAGTGCGTCTGCAATCTACGACAATTCAGTACGCCTCGCTGTTATTAAAGGGCAATTCTTATGGCGTACGTGCTTTCAACGTAATTTTCCAAGGTAGGTACATCCAAGAAAACGTACTGATAACTGTAACTGTACACCACAATTTACGAACCGTTCAATGATAAAAATTAACCTTCATTGTTTACAAGCGAGCAACAGTTATGCACATAAGTTTCGAACTCAAAACGACTTCCCAAGGACCAAGTCTGAATTCACACTTCACAGATCACGATAAGGAAGACTCGGAGTGCATAACATCGACAAATTATGCACGAGATAAGGGCCGTTTCGTGCGCTCGCTGACTTTAATGATGGGGTTCAATTTTATCGGAATTTGATAATTTGTATGATTCAAGAGCTGCTCCGTCGCAAGTCTATTTGTGATTCCGAGGATTGCAGCGGAGGAGGTGTTTTTTCCTGGAGCAGTGCGGACTAAGTCCAATTAGTGGTGAGGTCGAGGCGCATCATTAGCGTGCGCGAGAAGCGGCACCGAGGTCCTCGACTTACGGCCGGCCCTGGCCGCGGCCTTCGCTCCACGACCGGTTGTGCATCTTTTACTCTAATCAGGGGAAAAATAAGCACCAGCCGCGCATGCGCGTACGAGCGCGAATAACCGAGCTGCATCTATCGTGTTTTATGGCGTATTGTTGTGGTAGTCTCGACCCATAACCATCGGACATTGAAGGCCAGGCACGTCAGCACATGAACACTTCATCAGCACTTATCTAAGGTCCTGAGGTCCACAAACAAAAATAACTTTTTTAGTCAAAACAAACATTGCTAACGTAAATTGATAGATAGCGTATCAGACGCTAAGCTATATATGAAACATTAGCGATCCTAAAAGTCGGTTAAACAAATAAAACGTAGGCTAGTTAGTTGATCGAATGTTTTAGTAAATTGGTAGTACTCGAGCTGCAGGCACGTAACGCGGCCAGCCCGGCTGGTTCAAGGGTCTGCTTGGATTCTATTTATAGGCTTGGCCGTGCGATGGTATCAGGCCGGTCGCTCCACCCGCCCTCCGTACACCCTGCGCATAACGTTCAGCCACAAAAATAGACCAAATAAACGCAGCCATTTTATATTTATTCCATCTATTTATATCATACGAGCATGTCCATTGTTTCTGCCTCAGCTGGAATTCATAGCCGGCGGGCAATTCCAGTCTTATGCCAGAGATAGTCGTTAAAATCATCAAATTGCACCACGTTGAATAGGACGATAATTTTGCCTTGCGTGTGAATGGCGCCCGTATCAAAATAGCGGGCAATAAATTAATGTGGATTATATTAATATCGAGAGAGATAGAATGCGGCGGGCGGGCTCGCAGCCACGTCACGCTCATCCGTATGCCGAGTGCGGAGGCTGCTTCCGGCGTGCTCCCTACGAGAGCGAACACTACCAAGAGTCCTCGATAATTCTCTATTAACGCTCTGAACGCACGTTTATCTGTTAGAACCGCTTACAAGCTTAAAATCAATGGAGTGCGCGTTCGAGAATTCTGGTTAGGGGTTCGGCTAAGTTGAAGCTTGGATTCGCTAACCGCCGCCGCTGCCGATAACTCTGTATGCCCGGCCTGCACCGGACATGATGCGAGTTATTTACGATAGTCGCGAGACAATCGGCCGGTGCCGGCTTATCCGGTGCACCGTGACAATAACATGACGTGTCTATCTTTATTAAATAGCGTCCTTTGGAATTAACACACGTGCCCGCTCGTATTTATAGAGACGTTGAATCATTCGCGAGGAATGGCGGCGACATTAGTTCGAGAATGTGGGAGTTGTCGCCGTGCCTTCGCAGTGTGTGTACTTTGTACCTACTAATTTATTCTCTCGCGGTATTTATTTTCACGGTATTTATTATCTGTGCAAAACGTTTGCAGGTAGGTAAGAAAAGGTATATAGTTCAAAGGGCAGGCTCCGACGCTAGTCCTAGAAGTCACGACGCGCGGTCAAGTCGGAGTAACGGTGCGCGCACTGCTAATTGATTTCATTTGCCGGGTGTTGCGGAAGCAGAGCAATTCGCCACAAGACAGTTCATTGACACGACTCTTCTCTGGCGACACTCTTCACTGTCGGAATGCAGTCACCATTAGCCGCAAGAGCTGAGACTACCTTTCTTGTAAGGGTATTAATAATTTGCAGTTCTCATTTAATCCGGATTGTTTTTGAAGAGATTATATCATGGATGGCTGCTCAAGTGAAAAATGGGGTCATTTTGATTGGTTTCTGTAAAAAACTTGTTAGATAGAGTAAGCGATTTCAACTCAGTTTAAAAGATTCCACTATATAAAGAACGCGCTTATAAACGGATTTACCTTGTCTACCTTCCGCTTTATATGATTTATAGATCCTTCTTGTACCTACTAAGATTTTAATGTAGACATTTATTAAGATTTAGATATCCTTACGGCGACTTTCATGATAAGTTTTGATTTAAATTCAATTATGATTTCCTGTCTGCAAACGCATCCTCTAAAGCCTTTAAGCTAAACATTTCTGAGCAAAGAATCCTGTTTAAAGTTGTTTAAACGCAAACAAAATGAGTTCAGTCTGGTTTAGAAATTCTGTAAAATAGATTTTTTTTAAGTAGTGCTATAGTTGTGACAGTAAAAAAAAGTCAACCAATTACATGTTTAAAGCGTTTAAAGCTATCGCTTTCGATCGAGTGGGTCCAAAAAGTCCATTCAGCACATCGATAAATCTGTGATAAACCCATTCAAGGTTTCAGGACGTGTGCTGCCCGCGCCAACCACCAATTAGAAGCCACTTCCGCACCAAAGCAACACTTGATTGAAAATGCCATTGTGCTGCGTGATGGGAGCGGAGATCTTCGTGGCAAGCCATTAAACGCTAGCACCCTAGTCAATACCATTTTGAATTTTGATATTGTAACTACCTAGTTACAATATCAAAATTCAAACCTACAGATACCTACGTAGGTATCTGTTAGTTTTACATGCATTTACATCGTTTACAAGCGTTTACGTTGACAAAAATGTCCTGCGACTGTGTTAATCAGCAGTAACACAGCAACTAGTGTCAAAATTACAGCGTTCGTTACTAGCGCTTAGAAATATTTGCGACAGTGGCATCCCTATTAATTTCTATTCTTTTTGCACCACTCAGTTGGTATTTTCTAAAATGGAATGGCGACGATATGGCGCTCCGACCGGAGGTCGAGAGGATGTCGAGAGCAAGTAATGGACGGCCGGCGAGTGCCATAGAGGGCACGCAGAGTGCGTTATTTACATAATAGCGAGGACCGGGCGGCCTTGGCGCATCGCCGCCTCCTCATAACTTTCCTCACAGTTTGCTTACATATTTAAAGGCTCATATTATAATATTAGCGTTTATCGACTCGGAAAGCGTCGGAACAGCCGTCGTGACTAATGACTCATCGAGCTCGGCGACGCGGTTCAAGTTCAGTGCTTACGCGATGAGTCGTCCCCGAGTGTCGTTGACTTCGATCTATCTGACTATAACAATGATGCAATGCAGAGGCAGCGCGTGAACTATTCGCACGGGACAGGGCTCGTGGTGGAGATGGCGATGGGTAGAGCGGTCGCTGCAGCGGCTCCGGAGCGATGCCCGCGGCGGCCGGCGGCGGCGGCCCGGCGCGGTGCGGCATTCAACGCCGCATCCACCCGCTATTATAAGGATTGCCATCGTAATTCATTAGCCGACTGTTCGCCTCGCATTATTTATGGCCGCTTAGCTTTTGTGCGAGAACACTTTCTTCGCGGCCACATTTCAAAGTTGCAGTGCGCTTCAAAGTTACAGTCTGCGATTGCCTTGGAAAGTCTATGCTAAATAATAAGAACATCTGAATAGAGCACTGAAGGCGTAGCCATCATACAATGTTTCTTTCATCGTCTTTCAAAGGATTTGTTGCATACGTTTTTTTAATCTTGCTGGTATTTATGAGCCAAAAGGTTTGTTAAATAGTCTTGATTGCTTTGACAACTACATACTACATCGGTTATTAAACATGCAACTAATGAATACGTTGGAATGATGTTTCAAGATATTACTCGACACGACGGGAAAGAAGATTCCATTTAATGTTTTGTTTGGAAACAACAGATAAGGTGTAAGCAATATTTTGCCATGAAAGTTCAAACATGGAAGTTTACATTCTTCATTCTGTAATATTAATCATAGCAAAATCGATTTATATCCATCATCCTGTATGTTTTACCTTTATGGCTAATGCCAAGATAGTGTTGTCTAATTAGCAAAGGATTTAATACTCTATTTTAGAATTAATTATTGAGTAGAACAGGCGGTCTGACGAACAGCGGGAGGCGTTCGCGTCGGAACCCGCTCCACTTCCCGGAAGGTTCTGACTTGTATTTTAATTGCAGTGTTGATATTCTTATCCTCGTACAATATAATAATTTACGATGAGACCGCGAGATATGTGTTCGCTCGCGGAGGTTACGTGTCCGCGCATCACTTGCGGAAACTGCGACGTATCGAGCTTGACCACTATCGATTCACATCTCCGATTAATTACTAACCTATTTATACACGTTGTAAATGTTTACGACTTGAATTTATCACCTAGCGTATTTGAGAACTTTGCGGCGATTTATTTAGAGGTAACGTTGTGTAAAATGAGTTAGAGAATAGTTTCAAGCGGGCGTCCTTAGGCGCTGAAGTCTTCGAGGTTGTTCCTATTATCTATTAGCGTAAACACGCTATTTCAGGCAACGAGGAACTATCAAATATCTCCTCAAGTGAGGATGCTAGAGCTCTAGGTATGTTGGATGCAATGTGAATAACCCCTCGCCATATTTACCTTTGTCTCGATCAAGTTATGTTAAACTAATTGTTTTGAACTTTTAGTTTATTTCCCATCAAAAAGATATCGAAACTGTGTGTGTGCACTGGTAACACATGCATTCGCGCGGAAAGTGCGATGTGAAAGCAATCCCGAGGGAATCCGGAAGCGAGACGAGGTAATTCTAATTGTGCAATTGACTTTTAGTTACGCCATTGCACCGCTCTTGTACTATGTTTCATTCTGTGGAGTAAGTAAGAACCGTAAGGACACAATGAACTCTTCGGTGTAATGTGGTCTATTCAAGAATTTTACAAAGATTCGATGATAACTTTAGCACTTTACTACTAGGTGGTAGATCTCATTAGCAAGTGGTCATCTAAGTAGATACCACCAAAGTGCAAGATATTCTGTCCTGTGTAAACATAACTGTGTTCTGGTTCAAAGGGTATTACAAGGGTAAGGGGAACAAGCGAAATTATGAGGCAATTGGGACTAACTATTAAGTCGCAAATTAATGAGCGCCGAAGCAGCAAAGCTAACTAGACTGTAAAATTTGGGCACCACTCAAATGGTCATGGGTAGGTGTTATCACTTACCATCAGGAGAGCGTTTCTTGCGTTTTATTACTATTACGTTAATTTATAATATTAAAATTCATGAAGCAATTTTATTTTAGAGAGGGGTTTAGTTTGTTACTCAGTATGACGACAAAACGCTATTAAATATCTTGTTATTGAAACCAGTAAAAATATACTGACCGTAAAACATTTAAAACAAACAAGTCGGGATGCGGTCAATATTGAGACAGTCAATATCGATAACAAAGAACCGAATAACTTGTTGCTAAACATAACGCTCAAATAAAACTATCTATGTCACACATCAAGGATCCTATTAATTTGCTGAAGAATTCGGCTCCCTATAACATGGTAATAAAAGTCAAATTTTCCAGGGATTCGTGCGATATTTCATGAGAAAGCCGCAATCGACGGCGCCGATGAACCATCAAGATTGGATTTACGATATCTCGGAAACATGTTCGTAACCTTGAACCCGTGAGAAGAAAATAACACCTTCGTGTAGTAAATCATGTTATGTGAATTTTGTCATAATCATAATGAGTACTCTGACCTGTCTGACTCTGACGAAAGATTTGAGAGAAAAATATCTTATCTCACTTCTCTTAATAGTGTTTGTTCACAGGAAACAAAGAAACCGGCAATGGGATCCATTCATGGGCCGTACGTGCACATCAAGAAATTAGAGTATAAAAGTTTATAAGCTTGGGATTTACTAAGAAAGGATGTCATTATACTCACCATTTTGAACTGCTTTTACAATTACAACTCTGTAATCGGGAAAATAAAAATTAAATGCTCCATATATTCGGTTATGGAACGAACAAACTTTCAGTAGATTTTTTGTTATTTTTTTGGAATTGTTGTTTTTTTACGATTATGGAGTTGTGCCTGTAGTATATGTTGCTTATAGTGATTAGTAAAATGACTGTTTTTCGTTTTGATATACCTTAAGCTTATAACCATGCAAGCCCACGTCACAGAATAATAAAACGAGCCAGTTACTTGCCCGATCGCCTCTTGGTAAACGTTACATTAGCCTACAATATTTCAGCTCCATTTAGAATTTTCAACTTCATTATTTTGAAACCCCGCGCGGCTACGTACTGTGCTTGGCACTAAGTAATAGAATAAGAAACTGGAAATATTGCCCAACAATCCGAATTAAAGAATGCTTGACTTGAATAACACATAAAAGTGTTGTTTTCTATCTGATAGATTTTGGAGACTGCGCTTCGGATTTGCCCGCCTAACAAGCTAACCGTGATGGATTCTGATAAGTACTGATTCAGGGAAAGACAACTTTGTGCTGCATGACTTTCTTTTTAAAACATAAAAGTAATGAGCACCATAAAAGTAATGAGCACATAATATTTTCATGATAGTAAGAGATAAGACATCTCTGCTTTGGCACTCATTACTTTAAGATATTCTATTATTTATCTCAACAGCCCTGAAATTGCAAAAACTTCTAAAGTATGAGGAATTTTCTAATGAGGCTTCCATGCAGTTTGATGACTTCCGTCTATATACTTAAAGGTCAAATTAATTTATTATTAGCGCATGCTCGTGCATCTGGGACCACAAACAATAGTCGACTAATGATTTTCCCTGCTCTCCGGTCATAATTACAGCTGCTTGTGATCGATTAAAGCACTGGGAAGATTCGGTTCATTGATTACGATAAGTATGCGTGTTGTTGGGCGTAAGACTTATTTTTAGCATACTACGTTGTCCTTCGCCGCGAGCCACGGCAACGACCGAGCTGCATTAATTGCAGAGACGCTACGTAATAATGCAAGGCACGAGTAATACCAAGACGGGGATAGCGTCTCGAGATCTCTGCATTTACTTAGTTGTATTGTAATTTTACTAAGAAGCGTCATATCAGAGGTATTTTTGTGTTTGAGAGGCTCCATGTTTAGAATAAAAGCTGTCATACTTGGTGGTAGATCTCCAAGAAGATCGATTAGGTAGGTACCGCAGTACTAGATATTCTGCCGTCAAGCAGTACCTAGTGTTTCAATATTACTGTGTTTCGGTCTGAAAGAAAATGATCTGAATGACGTTGCTAGACAAATGATTTATTAGTCTTTTTGCGACAGATTTTCAACTTCAAGATGGTAGTCGACCAGCCGAGTACTTTAACGCTATAGTTTTCACAAATTTTTCTACAACGGCAAATCAAGTTTATTAAAGGTTTTTAACTGGCGCCGTCACATGTGTGAAGTTACGAACCGAACACGTAAAACTGCGTAATAAATCATAGGTGTTTTTTTGTTTAAAAATAAAACTGTAACTAATAAAATCTATTATATAATCCACAAAACATTAATCACGCTAGTGTATGCCGTGTTTAGTCTTACATGGTACGGAAAATTGATTACACGGCGAATTTATCTAACTGTTAAAAAAAAGTGTTTGAACTACACATATCCGTGATGGAGGGTTGTCGGACCGGGCGTCATCGGGAGAAATTATATAGGAGAGGCAATGTAGGGGCATCGGCTATACCGCAGCTCTGACACCTCGGCTGAGCGCTGTACCCAATTATAACGGGAAGCCTTTAGGAAGTCTAAGTTTACCTAACAGCGTGTAACATCGTATCGTATGCAGTAATTGCTTATGCTGTGCGCAAACGAGTCACAAGCCGTAGCAATATTTGCGCGTGACAGTTTCCGGTGTTCGGTGTTCAAAAATGGTCGACGTTAAGAGAAAACACTTTTCTACGTTTCATCATCATCATCTACATCCTTCTTTATTCTACTACTGTGTATAGGCCCAGAGGCGTCTCTAGCCCATGTGGCGCCCGTGTGCAATCATTACCCTAACGCCCTCTTGTAAGCGCGCGGTCAAAATGGAACAGGTACAAATGTTATAAATTGTAAAAAAGATCGACTTTCATACTAATTCGATCAGCTGATTGGTTATTTTGTATGGAAAGTCCATTTTTTAACATTGACAAACTGGAGCTCGTGTCATCGTCGCGTTACGTGGGTTTGAGTTATAACGCCCGGCGTCCGTAACACGGGCGCAGATTCCTTGAAAGTGGCGAGGCCGGCGCCCCCTGACACAACTGCGCCCGTGTGCAACGCACACCCTGCACCATAGGTAAAGCCGCCTCTGTATAGGCCTCTCTCTTGTTATACCATCTGCCTTGGCCCTGTATTAATCTGGTCCAGGTTCGACCCGCGACAATGACGTTATCGTCGACCCATCTTGCGGCTAGACGACCAACGCTCTGCTTACCTTGCCTAAGGTAATGGCCTAGGCAAGCTCTGTTGCAACCACACTTCACCTGTCTTCCCTTCGTCTAGTAGATATATCGGTATCGGTGTTGCGAACTCTATTATCTGTGTTTGAGGTGGCCCTTTTTATAACATTCTGCCTTCTGTCATTTTTGTCTTTTTTATTGTGGTGATGGCCACCGATTATACGTGTGCGGCAAATCCATAAAAACACAATATAAGTAAAGCGTGTGAATAGTTTGTTACTGCAGCCAGTAGCTCGTTTGCGTGGAGCCTTAAATACGGAGCTTGCGTCCGCGCTGCCCGCGCCGTGTTGTACGGCGAGGAAATCAATAACGTTATCCCGGCGCTTATCGCCGGCATCAAATATATTGGCGCCCATCGGTATGCTGTTCGAGCTGTTTTACTATGCTTTCAGGGCAATAAGCTAGCGTTACGTATTGTATCTACTAGTAACATGTTAGCTTAGAATCTCGATTAAGCTTGTCGATGTTATAAAAGATGAATTGAAAAAATCACATTGCCTTAAACAGCCGAAAAGTTCGATAGCGCACGCGTTCAAGTAGTATTGTAAACAGGAAAACTGTTATAATATTTCACAGTTATAAAAAGTGAAGTGTCGCATGCGACAGGTTGATGGGCTCAACGTGAAGTCAGCGAGCATGCAAATGGGACGCAACGGCAGATATTGTAGAGATAACCGCCCGCCCGTGTCCCACCAAAAAGTCCAAATTGCGTTTTCAAACCGGTACCAGCACACACAAGCCAAAAAGACAACACAAAACAGCGAAACGATATCAATCAAGCCCTCCCTAAAAATAACCGCATCTGATACGAGCTTTTGAATCGTTGATTAGATCAGGTACCGCGCGATGGCAATCTCGCCATGTTGATTGTAATTTATTTTGCCAAGCGATAAATATGACACCTACAGAACATTTCTGAGCTTAATTATTCCTTGCTTTAACTGCTGCGAGAAAATAACCAAGTAAAAGAACTGCATTGTTGCGATTCGTTTTGTAGATTTTACGGCATGTCAAACTTTGTAGATAGACATTTTAACAGGCAAAAAATAGGTAAGTAATCGACCTTAGTTCATTCAACCTGCAGTGCTGGTTTGTTTCGTGCACAAGTTTAAAAACAAGACTTGGCTTAATTAATTTTATGACCACTGAAACTGTGTTTATAGTGTTGATATCACTACTAATGGTGAAGAGCAAGACAAGTGCTAACGTCATAAAGTTTACCGTTTCATTTTATGCTACTGCAATATCTCATAGTTGATGCGGAGTAATGCAAAATAGGTGTTAAGTGGTAATATGTCTTGTCTTAAGATAGAGGCGTGATGACAAGCTTTACACCCGAGGGCTAAATGAATAAACTAATCACTATTATTGATTAACAACTTTTAATAACACATTTTAGGATAGAAAAGGATGTACAATTTTTTTTTTATTCTTTAGAATTGGCAACCTTTCTTAGGTAACATTTTTCTTACATAAATGTTTATTTATGAGGTTTTGAGAAATAATCTTGCAATAAAATGTAATGTACTTAAGTTTTGTTAAAAAAACACAGCATATACAATAAGTGTGAATATGAGGACGAGGCTAGGTGTTTGACCACAGCTCACCTGATATTGAACGACGGTTTGGTCGAAGATGGAAAGCACGCCTAGTTTGGAATGGAACTCGCTCTGTAATGAGAAATATTGAAATGGGAAGATACGTACTGGCGATATAGTCGCCTTAAACGCCTATTAAATTACGTCACCACTCACGACTATGCATACGTAACGAAACGGAAAATCATGAAATTTCAGTTTACCGTGAGCTACGATAATGGTAAAACAATTTTGTGAATTGAATAATTTAAAGGTCGCCCATTATAATATGTTGACTGTAGAACTAGTCACGAAGCAGAGCGGGCAATTTGTTTTAGTTACTGTGGAGCTGCGACCACAATTATTACTTGCTCGATTTGCTCTACTGAGAACGTGACCGCTCTATTCAATGCACTGAACGCATTCAACACCCTATACTTATCTCAGTAGATAAAAGCGAAGAATGGAGACCATTTTACACATTAGTCGGTTTTATATTGGTGTACAGGAGATATAGAATGGATATAAAGTAGGAATAAAAGTAAGTAAACATGTGCACAAGACGCAAATAGGTGGTTTGTTTAGTACCTTTGTTGAATATAGACTAGAAAATAATGTCATCGATTAAAATTTATTTAGTTCAGAACTATAAGCATGTTAAGTAATCATGGTTTCCATAAACCGAGAAGAGTAGTAACAAAGAGACAATTAGACCCTGTTAGATCATTTAGTAGGTCTATTTTCTAAGCTGTGGGGAGTGGGTTCCATTTCCACCCAGAACAAACATTTATGTGAAGAACATTGTTAAATAAAAAAAATATCGTAGGACATTACACACAGCGCTATCTGACCTCAAACTAAGCAAAGCTTGTACTATAGAAGTCATATAACTGATAGAATACTTAAATACCTTTTTTTTTGTAAATACATAGATACTTATAATAAATACAGAACGACCCAGACACAGAACAAACATTTTCTCTATACCACAAAATGTTTATCCTGGGTGGGAATCGAACCTACATCCTTCAGCTCTTGGAGCATACATACCTACCAATGAACCAACAGGGCTGTCATAGTTTGTTTTGTGTCTATGTATTCCGTATGTTTTTACATTAAAAAATAAATATATTATCAGTCATCTGGTTCTAGTACAAGCTTTGTTTAGTTTGAGGCTAGATAGGCTAAAGGAGCTATCTGAAAAATAACTACAAAAAGAAAGAAGAGTAACAAAGAAGCGTGCGCAAAACAGCCAACCAATCTGCATGATTGTTCTGGAGATGACTTTGACATTCGTGAACTTTTTTTTTCTTTGGTTTTGGCGTCGCTTTTTGAGCATTTGCCAGTGCCAAGTGTTTTATATTTTCAAGTTTCAAAAATTAAATAAGTTGCCTCGTAGCTATAGTTAAAGCCGGGAGTTTTGGCGGGAACGCGGGAGAGTCGTGTCGCTCCGTTGTATTGTTTTCTAAAACTAGTGTTTTGTCGAGTGTTTATGCATAAAAATGGTGGTGTTTTATTCATAAAGTGCCGAATTACAAGCGCGAGTGTGGGAAAATGATATAATGTGGTGAAACATGAGTTTTCGTGTTGCTTCCAAAACTCCATCGAAGCTTTGTAGTAAAGTTGCCACTACTTTACTAAAGCATGACTGGAATTAACTGACACAAACTTGGACTTGACAAAGACGACTTTGACTATAAAACTAGCTACGATGGCACTTATTTAACTTTTGAAACTTGAAAATATATAATTACTTGACACTGGCAAATGCTAAAACGCGACGCCAAAACCAAAGAAAAAAAAAAAATAGTTAAAGCCGAAGTCCAGTCTTGCCATTCTGCGCGGCAATGTTGCCAGCGTTCTGAAATTTAAACATATTTCCCTTTCTCATAGACTTTTAGTTTACTTACGTTTTATTTTTTTATACATTTGTTAATAATAGGTACATATGAAGGTATTATTGTAATTTTTAAACATTTTCAAACGTTTTATAAAACAAAATAAATTTTCTTTTGTGAATATGTTAATAAACAGCAGTAGGGACAATAAAATAGGTCGTGTATGAGACACAAGTCACGAGACAAACGAAGCTTTTTGTACAAGAATCGTAGGCCAAGGAATAATTTTAAAATCTATTATGCGCGATGCAAATGCCTAACCGCTAGTATTTCGTATGCGACGTAATGGCTACGACATATCCCGAATTTTATTCCGGAATGTCGCGCCGGGTTGGCGTATATGCAATATTTTATTTAACTATTGCGAGCGGCTATGCCGAGGTTATTTTTAGAGTTGCATTTAAATGATAATGTAGAATGTAGTTTTTATCATAATTGTTGCAATCAAAGTGTACGAAGACCACCGCGGTGAGAGCCGCAAGTCTATGAAATAATAGACTAATTACGAGCTCATGAATGACGATGATGATTGGATCGTTGAAGAACTCCGAAAATGAATTAATATTAATAGGAACTGTGGTTTCACGTACTACCCTGTGAGATATGCAGTACATTTTTCTAGAATAAAAAGCAGCTAATGTGTCGAAGCGTATATAAGCCATCTCCACATCAAATTTCATCTAAACCCGTTCGTCAATTTTGTTTCGATTCAATGAGAGCAAACATATTGTACATTTTTTTTTGTATTTCATTATGAAAACTGACATAGTAACGTGAATAATCTCATAAAAGTAAAAAAAAAGGTCATTCTCATTTATAATATTAAAAATAATATTATTGGTTTTTATGGAATTAAAATCACGCAATGGATATCAGAAAGATTAGCATTCCATGTTGTAGCTTTTGAACGTGTTAACAAAAAGACTAATGTGGATTCTTGTTTGTTGATATCCTTTACTAATATTGTAAATGCGAAACCGAGTTTGTCGGTTCGTTTTGTTGTTTGTTCACACAGCGGTTATACAGTTTTAGGTATGCATATCGGAATGTAACATAGCATTCATCATCACCATAATTATTTGTGATCATTACACGAGTAAGAAACTATGGAACACAGCCAGTAAACTCATTAACAAAAATATTATCAACTGGATGCAACTAAATAAATACAAGACGCAGCTGAGACAGAAAATGTAAAAAGTTCTCGGATCGCAGATAATTTTACAGTTACACACGTTTATCTAACTAAACGGTTTTTTCCTTGGATACCGCTAAATCCACTAATGCCGTTATATCCCTTACAGACGGGTGAGCGTTTTTTTTCAAATAACAACACTACGGAATGTCTCGACTAACATGTCAACAAATTAGCGATAGCGATGATAGCTCAGTGGTTAGCGCGGTAGGTTCGCATGCCGAAGGGCGTGGGTTCAAACCCCAACAATGAACTTGAGCTGCCGGTGAAGGAAAACATCGTGAGGAAACCATAGCATGGTGGTAGGGTACTTTCTAGTACTCGGCTGGCTAGCTACCACCCTCAAGTTGAAAATCTGCCGCCAAGCATCTAACGGTGTGTTCCGGCAGCCTCACTTGAGAGCCAGTTCCATTCCAGGCTAGGTGTGCTTTACCATCTTCCACCACACCTTCACTTAACATCAGGTGAGCTGTGGTCAAACAACTAGCCTGTCAACCATAAAAAAAAAAAAAAAATTAGCTGGAAAACTGGAAAGATTTTTTTATCAAATCTAACTTCAACCCGATAAATTAGCTTTTATAAATCTTTTGTATACACCTTTTCGGTTTTAAATATCGTATTATGTACATTGAAAAATAAATGTTCATGTATCTATTATGGTACGATGTATCGATATAGTATAAATTTACCTAACAGACGTTTCTTCTGCATCTTCTGAAACACTTTTTATTTTTTTAAAGAATTGCTCTTGGACATGTTTTTTTTGTGTAAAAGTTATAAAACAAACGAGACGCTATCCTGATTGTAAGAGATAATGGCTGCCCATGATCATTGCAGAGATACACAGAACTTTGAGTAGCTAAACAAAGTCCAGGGCATCGCTGCTTTGGCACTCATTACTTTGAGACTGTCGATGTAGATTTCCTTCACCGTTTGAAGTCATCGGCTATACGCACAATGCACATCACTTGGATAATACAGAGGTGCGTGCCGAGGGATTTGAGCCCAGGATCTCTAGACTGGAAGCCACATGGTCTCACAACTAGGTTGCCGAAAATCAAACGTTAGACGTTTACAATGCCCCAATATCAATATGTGGTAGGAAAGCGAGTGAAATCGTGCGGAGTTGTTAGTTCACAAATAAACAAGAAGTTGAGTTCCACTGGTACTCGTAGGACTAATTTAATATTCCCGAGAGCTCTCGCAGTCGCATGATTGGCGCATTAATAGTTTTGTTTGGGCGGCATGTGCTTGTGCGGCCCTATTACTGCTATTATTCAAAACATCGGAGTCATGCACCCGTTCAATTAAATACTACTCGAAGCGGACTAACGTCTTCAGATAAAAAACGAAATGTTTGTAGCGCTCGAATCTCGATACTTTTTCTTCTTATGCAGCTATTAAAGTTTGATTTTTTTGACGAAAATAAACCGTGAATTTTATTTTATCGACTCCTATCTCCGTCGGACGTAACTCATCGGATGTAAAACAATACAGATAGATATCGCTCCGACGCGATTAAAAAGAAATGCAAAACGTTACTGCGGGTTCTAGAGTAATTCAACTTTTGCATGGTTCATTTTAAGTGCAGTGTCTTGTATTGCGAATTCCGAAGTGATGTGGTGTTAATAAAAATGTTTATGTAGGTATTCTTTTCAGGGAACGTTTCTGTTTTTATAATGTGTATGATGTATGCATAAGGAAGGATAGGGTGTCAGAGTAGGTGGGGCGGCATGCGAGCGGTGCTAATAGCATTCCACCAATTAAAGTTGCCTTCTAGAGTTTAAACAGTACGGCGGTGGCTTTCAAGTTTTCATCGCATGCGGTCATTATTTTTGTATTAGCAGGGGGGCTTTATTACGAAAAAATAAAAATCCATTCTAAAAGAAACGCCATCTATTGATTTGACTCTTTACCACTCTAAAAAGTGGGCAACGTGAAACCAAAATAGACCAAAACACACACAGAGAGTGGCGCCATCTTTGCATGACACTAGAAATTAAACCGAATAACAGTTCGATTTATCGTATGGTATGGTGTATATTATGAACTAGCATAACTTTTAAATTGGTGTTGTTTTAACTGACATTTACTATGGATTTAAAGAGTAATTAACGGGCTCGGAGTCGAACACACAACATTACGCATGTCAGCTTCTGACTCCAACAATACAATACAACTTTATCATACGTCAAAATATAATCAATTTTAACAATGATAACATTCATACATTCACAAGTACATCGATAGTCTTTTTTCTAAGGTTGATTATATTATTTTAATGATACGATAACAAAAATAATTTAAGATTAATTTTATTTACATTTTGTAATATTGTTCTAATATTTATAGTTTTTTTCGGAATAAGAATATCTAAGATACCTACTTTTTACGAGTAATATAAAATCTTCATAAGTTTACCTACCATAACTTAATTTTTTAGTAAAAAAAGACAAGTCTAGTTTCTTGCGATTTTATACCTTATAACTTTTTTGATTAAAAACTAACTATAACCTTGGCAGGTTAAGGCATAGCTCTCCGTATTTCATTGGATTGTTTATTAGTCGTAAACATAGTACGCCGAGACAGTCATCATCATCATCATCATCATTTCAGCCGTAGGACGTCCACTGCTGGACATAGGCCTCCCCCATTGACTTCCATAAAGACCGGTTGGAAGCGGCTCGCATCCAGCGCGTTCCTGCGGTCTTTACTAGGTCGTCTGTCTAACTCTCAGACATGCAAGTTTTCTTACGATGTTTTCCTTCACCTTTCGAAGCTAGTGACAACACTTACACCATTCACAAAAGACAGAGTTACGTGCCGTAGGATTTGAAACCAAGTCCTCCTGATTGGCGGTTAGACGATCTCCCAACTATGCTGTCATAGCGTCATATCACACATTTTTACTCAGATATATTTCCTAAAATCTTGTAGGTACGGATATAATGACTGTTTACACAACTGTTTTACATCTCATTGAAACTATAATTTGATTACAATGAGCTGAACTACATTGAAACAAGTATATAGGAAGATAAACATGTTGAACTAATCCAATAATGTAAGTAATCATCAAGGTTAAGCGTAATCATGAGATCAAAATATAATTTCGTAAGCCATACCCAATACCCGTGTATATGAATAAATATAAGTAAGTATAACTGAAAATAAACGAAATAAATTATATTGAATGCAAACAGTTTCCATAAACAGGTTAATTTTATTTACTGAACGAAAATTCACAATCGATATAACATTTAGGCCTAGGCTAATTTAATTAAATGCCTGCAGTATGTTGCGGTCGTGATGCTTAATGAGCGATATACAAAGGCACACACTTGAGCGTGCAGCGATATCGTGAGCCGAGAAAAAACTACGACAACGTTGACAACCCTTCGGACAAGCGAAGAATTCGCGTCGACCGCAACAAGAACAAATTGAGGGCGAACTATTGTGCGGTACGATTTGCCGAGATAACTCCCGTGTCGAGGAGCGCGGGCGCCGATGCTCGGCCGCCGGACGTCCGCGGCTGACGGCACCGCACTACGGCGGCGTAACGGGTTGCTCGCGTCTTAGCATACATCTCTGGTGGAGTATGCGATAGTTAGACACCGTCGTAGGAGATCGAGTAGTGTGAGCGGCGCTAGAGTTGTGGATCGCCATAGCGGTCCCAGCTAGTGGTACGCGCGGGACGCGTCTCTGTTATAAGGGGGGGTCCAGAGCAGCGCGCGCTCAGTGTGCCCGTGTCCCGTGTTAGAGCGTGCTCCTGTGCCGCGCATCTTAACTCTCAAACTCCTCGCACATCGCAACATGCAGTTCGTTTTGGCAACCTGTCTCCTGCTCGTCGCAGCCGTCCTACGTCCCGTCTCAGGTATGACTACTACCATTTATCGTGTATTATCAAAATTGAGCAATCGTTCCCAATTGCCATCTAGAGTAATTGAATTTTTGTCTATGACCAATTGGATAATATCTAATACTATTTTTACGGTGATGTTTCACAGTGAAGGACATATAATATACTTACTTATATATCAATAAACCCCTCGAGTTATATGATTGTAATAACATAATAATAACTACCTGAAATCAGTACGATAAATCTTGACTGTTCAAAAAAAAGACGTCAAGATATTGCTAATTGCCTAAAATACTGTTCATTTCTGTAACGTTGAACAATGCAGGAAAATCTTTTAATTTTATTTCTTTTAGTAACGATATCGATAAATTATGTATTATGTATTCTGTAAGAAAATAGTGCACGATATAATTATTTCTTAACATTTGATAATTGTTTCTAATTCAAATAAGAAACTAAGTTAAAATACTAATCACGTTGAAATAAAAAAAAGAACTCGAGTCCAGTCAAAACTCAAATGGGGCCCATTTAAGGATCTTATCAGATAAGATTTTTGACACAAATTATGAATATACAATACAATACAATACACAAAAACATAGTTGACACCATTTGTAAAGAAAATTACAAAAGAAATATACAACAAATGGCGATTCTATCTTCTATCTATAATAGCAATCTTCACAACCGTAATATGTTAATTTGTACATCTAATTTAATTTTATCACGAATTATATTCTAACTTTATTTTTACCTTAAATTCTTCGTGGGAAGTTGGAAGAAGAGGTTTTTATTTATCGCAGAGTCTGTACTGTTTATTTTGTTTTATCCAAAATAGAGAGTCTTCATTAGTATTACCTACCCTATTTCCAGCTCCATCAATTCTACCAGCTCAATTTTTATCATGTATAGGTTAAGAAATCTAATCTAAAATGATGGTTTCATCCATCCGTAAAAAAGACTTTCCACATAATACATGCATCCGAACACATATTTAGGTAACATTATTGTGTGTTATATATTTTTGCTGTATCATTGCTTTAAGATTTATTCATAATATGAATCTATTTAATCATATTATTCAAACTTTTCAAATTCAGTCCATTCTACGCATTCTTCTATTTTTAATTAAAGCTCGTCGCATACGAAAACACCGTAGAAACTACGGACAAAAATAGTCTTGAATGTAAAGAAAGCAATGAAGACATTGCCGCAAAGCGCTTGTAAGCTGCTATTCTATTGCATTACTATTTCTTGATAAACAAAAACTTGTCTTATTTCGTTTAACTAAGGGCTATAATTATATTTTTCTTTGGAACACGTAGCATGGTTGCTGTTGTGACCTGAAGGTCTTCGACCTTCATTGTTCAGCTTTCATTAGAGTACAATGGCTGCTTTACCGCACCATCACCCTCGCTGAGTAGTTTTCTATTAATTTTAATTTTATTTATTTTAATTAATGTTAAATAATATAAAATGTCTGGAATACTAAATGAAAACATTTTATCATAGGACCGATTCAAAATCGATTATTAATTGAGAAAACTGCTGAATTGCGAGTTTAATTCGCGCACAAAGGTTTTCTTCTCAGTCGGTATGGTAGAATAAACACAACATAATTTTTTCTCTGCTAAATTGTTTCATTTAGTTTGGGAAACTCACTCGATTTTTTTAAGAAATGAATCTTCAAAAAACTAATTTTGGAAATGTTTTAACTAGCCTATTATCTAAAGTGATTCAATAAATACTGGCTGTTGATGGTAGAACCCATGACTTAGAATTATCTATAAGCGCCATGCTAGATTGAAAGGAGTTCAGCGTCGACAAAAACCCTACAAAAGACAAGTTAGAAAACATAGCATCCATCTTTGTACCAAATGTAGGTACAACATTAAAACGAATTGTACAAGTGTTTAGAGAAAATATTAGTACTCCAATAAAATCCGTAGTGGATACTCAACACGGGTTACAACATCAAAACATAGACTATATAACAGTTAGTACGGTAAAATGCCAGTTGGAAAGAGGTGAGGGATACTGTTTTGCGTGTGTTTATGTTGACTCAAGTGCGGAGAGAACAGGTACCAGTCAGCGGAACAATACGACAGCAAAGTAAGACAAACCACGACATCCTCTTATAGGCCAGGTTCCAACAATCGCTAGAGTTCTTATAAGGAACACCACGAAAACATACCAGATGGGAATTTGTAAGATTGCAATGGAATATGTTCACAATCTTCACAAAGAAAGCCGAAATCCCGTTTCCGTAAAAAAACTTGCAAAACTGGTCGCGATCATAAAATGCTATCTACAACTAGATGAGATCGAGGTTGCAAAACATTTATTTGCTGGCTCATAATAACCAAGTTCAGAGTTGCAACTGCATGATTGGCGATGTTCTTGGAAAGCGCTTAATCTAATGTCAACGACACCTTTCCGTGTTCGTAGAGTTTGCAGTCTATTGTTATGACAGAGATTATTTTATATACATAATATATTAGTATTTGAGTCAATTGTATGCCTATTTGGGGTTGTTGTCTTAAAATTACAATAGCAATTTGTTCGCGGTAAGTCTATTTTTTTGCATGACTGTTTAGTCAAATGTAAAATCAGTAAAGAAAATGTTAACCGCAGGTCAGGTATAACTATTACATAGTATTCTAATTTTCACATAAATCATCGAGTTTAAACAAAATATCCTGGAATGGTTTTAATTTATTGTGTATACATTAGTTTATTACCCTTTATTACCCTTTGTGCATGTAGTTGTGATATTCGGCGGATAGTTTATGCTTTACAAAAATGAATCACTTAACGCCTGATGGTATACCTAGAAGTATCTGTGATCGGTTACCTTATTTAGGATCTCGTCAGAGATTTACAATAATCTGTTTCGTAGGGAGAGATCCCGCTAATGAGGCGTGTACGCGGCTATCGGGCAGGTTATCGATCAGCAAAAACTGTTCAACGGAAGTGTATCGAGAAAAAATCAGAGGGATGTGGAGAGGGATACAGATGCGGCGGTTCATCGGCCCTCGCCTATCCGCCGCGTGGCTGGCAGGACATCTAGCATGGTGCGACTGCTTCCATAGAATAATATTACAGGTTGTCAAGTCCTCGTCGTACTGGTGCTTACCGGTACCGTAAACGATACGAGATTCTGCGAGATCGACGCAGAAAGACCGTACAGAATGCTGTTTTTTACATTCCAACATTGTTGGAACATCGCTGTAAGAGCTTGTATTTACATAGATAGTTGCAGGTGCGCTTGTTATTTTCTTATCGTGGCATCGTACACGCGTTTGTAGTTGTAAAAGTTTCTTCTGGAACCACTTAACAAGTCATCTTATTATGTCAATAGTTTTTCAATACAGTAATATCTTCTTCGTGCTCTTCATTACTGAAGGTCGTGCCCGTCATACATATATGTATCAAATAAGTAAGTAAATAACGAAGAAATTTAACGCTAAATTTTATAGTCAAACGCACCGTAAACATTTTCGTAACTATTTAAATTTGATTTTTTTCGAAAAATAACTAGATTAAAAAAGAATTTACGTTACATGGGGAAAATATTAAACTGTTAACTTTGTCATGTTTGACAAGCTAGGACCACAGCTCACCTGATGTTAAGTGATGGTGTGGTCGAAGATGGTTGTAAAGCACACCTAGCTTGATATTTTTTTCTTTTAATTTTTAAATTTTTGACATCAAATATAAAACATAAATAATATAAAAAACTTAAACACGTAGGGTGCCGCCGGCAGCGGGGTAGGGCTCAAGCTGCCGGTGGTTAGGGCTGCAAAGTGAGGAACCTCCTCACAATGCGCGTGTGTGTGATCACTGCCTTATTATTTTTATTATATATAAATAATAAATAATAAAATAAAAAAAATAAAAATAAAAAAGCCTTATATTTCTTATTAAAAACAGTACAAACATAAACTTATTTCTAATTATTTTACTTATTATCTAATTTTTTTAAATGTTTATGTTTAAATAAATATGTCTATGATTACTTAATTAAGAACCCCTCGTTTTCTCGAAGGTGAAGGCCTCCTCTAGAGATGTCCATGAATTTCAATTTTTTGCTGTCTCCATCCACTGTTTGCCAGCCGCTTCTATAATGTCGTCAGTCCATCGGGCAGCTGGTCTGCCTCTCTTTCTCGTGCCTGATATATATATACATATATTTTGTGCACAAGCTGATAGCACGTTTGCACTAGTTAGAGAAAGGGAACAGTGGCTTGTTTAATAAATAAAATTAATAGTTTAAAGAGCTTGTTGTCGAAACGCAACAAGCGACGTTTAGCCTACTGATGAATGTTTATAAACACGGCGCCAGTCGGCCATGTTGCGATAAATTACGTGATTTCCTAGTTCCATCTGTGTGAATCATTTTTCCAGCTTTCTTAGATTCACTTAGGGGGCTCGTTCAGTGGATTAATTTAAATATTTTTACTACATAGGGGGCTGTAGGGCGTGGGTTCGATTCCCACTCAGGGCAAACATTTTAGTGAATAAAATGTTTGTTCTGTGTCTCGGTGTTCTGTATGTATTATAAGTATGTATTTACAAAAAAAAAAAGTAATTATGTATTCTATCAGTTATCTGGCTTTCATCACGCAAGCTCAGCTTAGTTAATGTAGTAAGGTTTTTTTTTTTATGGTTGACAGGCTAGTTGTTTGACCACAGCTCACCTGATGTTAAGTGAAGGTGTGGTCGAAGATGGTAAAGCACACCTAGCCTGGAATGGAACTGGCTCTCAAGTGAGGCTGCCGGAACACACCGTAAGGTATAAGTAAGGTATGTGTAAGGTAAAGAAATGGCCAATACGACTTATTTTTTCTTATGCATCCTACTAATATTATAAATGTGAAAGTTTGGATGGATGGATGGATGTTTGTTAATCTTTCACGCAATAACAACTAAACGGATTTGGATGAAATTTGCTATGGCTGAGACCCTGGATTGACACATAGGCTACTTTTTACCCCGAAAACAGGTAGTGGGTAACAGCTAGTAAAGTTTCTTGTTGGTCCATCGGTTTGTTTGTTCTTCTTTCACGCAGCAATGGTTTTGAAGGAACGACATGATTTTTTACAAGCATAAAAATTTATTTTAAATTATTTCATGTCAATAAAATTGAATGTTTCTGAATAAGAAACTATGTACAGGATAAAAAACACAAAAGAACATAAAAGTAGATTCCATAAATATTACATTCCACAATTCCGATGAATTAATGTGGAATGTAATATTGTTGTATACAATGAATTTTAATCTTAAAACTTATGAGATCGTAAGCTAACATTAGAGAAAATTAATCGTGTATAATGGGGTACCGAAAAGAGCTCAACGTAATTTATTGTTATCGTCACATTTCTTCCCTCCGTGGACCTGATTATATTTCAAAAGTAATGCGACCAGGGTACCGGGTGGTGCGATCGTATCAAATTACTATTCACCAAAAATTTAACGATTTTACAAAAAAAGTTACCAAACCGTCTCTCTTTGTGTGTGATCCTCTAACGACATCTAAAGAATTTTTACTGTTTTAAAGTATTTCGAGTACAAACCATTACTATAATTACGGTATTTTGTACTCTTGTTATAATCTTTTCGTTTACTGGCTTAAGCTCGTTTATGTGCATAATGGAAATAATGGTAGATAATAGCCTGGAATTATGGTCTTGTTAGTGATACTGAGTATCATTTCAGCGGTGCGAATACCAATTCGCAAATATTTGCTCGAACGTTGGACATACTTGGGAGAGGGTCACCTTCGAGTTTGACTGCTAAAAATAGTATTAAAGGATGGCTGGCGAGCGCGGGAGACGCGCGCCGTCCTTGGTTCTTCTCCGCCTCGTGCGCCGCGAACCCTTTTTTGCGTTCCGATCGTTATCCGACCGCGAACATCCCGATTGTAGTTCCCACGACCGTCGGCAAACGAACTCTCTCGATAAACGATAAAATTGCGCTTTTTACAACATAATTTGATATAGACCATTTGTGAGCAGATTTAGTAATGTTTGGATAGATTAGATTGAAATAAATGCCAGCGTAATGGGCTTTGAAAAGAGCCGATCGGAGATGATTACGGTTCAACGACTCGAGGCGAGTCGATTGTGTTAAACAATCGGCAGTTTTTGTTTATTCGACATTAAACTTGTGGTCTGACCGTGAAATAAACTCGGTGTAATGTAATGAGACGGCGGGTTCACGACTGCTTCGCGTTATGTAACGCGGTGCATTGCGCGACTGCGCGTGCGCCAATTTCCCGACGCTGCCGCCCCGGCGTCCACGCTTAGTGATTTCACGATTCGGACTACCATTCTGACGTTTAGAGTATAATTGATACTGAGGTCGATATCAGTCTTAATATTGTGTCGGATAAGGTACATATTCAGCACTGTACAAATAGGGCGGTTAGGTCAACATTTTGAGGTTTTAACCCAATCATTACGATCCCAAAAATTAAAAAGATTTGCCTTTCAGTAAAATATTAGCATATTTTTAAAACGAATTCTCTTAGAAGATATAGAAAACACACATTTTTAATCTTTAATTTAAACTTCTATAGAATCAGTAATTATAAATTGTTTATTACATTTATATTAAAAGTTTAATTTTAGAGATGAAAAGAAAATTAAAATTGCTAAAATACTCTGAAAACGCATACTATTCGATATTTATGGTAAAAATTTAGTTTGTGTCAAAACGCATTTGCAAATTAACGAGATACCTATACTAAAAACTCATTGCGAGTAATTTCGTACGACAGGTATTTTATATTACTTGTCTGCCCTCACTGAAATGGCTCGTTAAATACTCAATATTTTGTGATGCTCCAATTACTATAAAATATTTTATACATTAATATGTTTCTTCTCTTAATGCTAAAGTAATAAAATGAAACATGATGTAATAAGATACTTTTATTTATCAAAGAATGGAGATATCCAAACTGTCAGTTTAGAACTTTATTACTTTTATAAATAACGTAGCTCAAATTTGAATCTCTATACTAGAAACAAGGAGCGTGCGAGTGATGTTATTAATAAATATTTCAGCTGCACGACAATTATAATAATTTACACACATTTCCATGTCAACGTCCAACATTAGCGAGAGTAATGGTTTAAATAATTGCCACTTGAATAATGCGACAGTGGTCCCGGCTAATAGAATAATTTTTAAACTTAGTTCCACGCACAGACGGTATCTCCTCGTTCAGATGCTATTTAATGATGGGACCAGTTCTATAAATTGACGACACGTATAACTACAAACTTCTCTCGGTGTCTACTTAATGCAAATCATCCGAGGAATACTGATTAAGGCAAATATTGAACTTTAGTTCGCAATTGTTGCATGAAGAACGTCTGCAATTATGCTGTCGTTCAAGGGTGCAAAAATTATAAGTATTTCTCGGAGGCACCGATACAGAACTTGATGGGCGTGATCACTCAGTTTTTATCTGATAAAAAAAAACTTACATAAGATTAATTACACTTCGCGATGTGAAGGAGTCGTAGACAACATGCGATCTGCTGCTTTACATCATAGGGTTAAATAGTGTAATTTAGTCCTGATAGATTTTTAATATCAGTTCTAGCACGCGAACAAAAACAACAATACCAATCTTATTAGCAAATGTTTTCAATAAAAAAGAATTAATGATTGTAATAAGAGAACAAAATAGATTCGCCGCCTTGATTATAGGTTTTCATAACTAACTTCTAGCGTTAGTTCTGAATTTGACTGAGTTCTATGTAACGATTACTCTAAAGTTTTTAGTACCTACTGAATAGGCTTGCGTTTGACCGCCAACTCGTCTGATGTTAAGCGAAGATACAGTCTATGATGGTGCAAGCTTATTTAGAAGAAACAAACTCACTCGCACACCCAGATTGTAATCATCGGGGAACACCCATTCGGACAGCAAATTATACTGAAAAGCGGTTTGTATACTGAAAGTGGAATCAAACCGTTTTGTTCTAGTTTTCGGAACATTGATAGTAAAACGGTGACGTTTTATGGTGTCTGGCGGTCCCATAATAGATGGGCAATGTGGAATTAGATCATGCAGATTCTGAACGCTCTTTCCAAAATGTATTTGAATGAAAACCGATAGACTAGCAATTTTGCGTCGGTGTTCAAAAAATAATTAATTAAAGTTCAGTAATTCACTGGCGTAGGCAGCTATTTTAATGTAGATAAATGTAGGTAATATTCGTAAAGAACAGCTATCGTATGACGCATAGTATCGGAAACTAACATTTGAATATGTTAAGAGATAGCGATGTTCATACGTTTAGTATCCATGTTCCATTATTACGATGAATGGAAGGAAGTTGTCATTATTGCCGAAGACGTGAGTCCGCGAGATGGCTTTTAAACGAATTCTAATGAGACAATGTCCGCCCAAAACGGTCCCCTGATGAAACACGACAAAATTGTCTTGACATTATTACTGAAGCACAGATAGAATAACCTATTGATACGCCATTCAGCTATATTCACAGATAATCTCCATTCACTGGCTTAGGTTGGGACAAAATAAGTATTGTAATTTATTATTGGAATAATATTTACTCAGGTTATGGGCGTCGCCTGTCAGAGGGTCAATTCGGTGGTAGACGATAACACTCCAAACTCGACTATAACAAGCTTATGTTTAGCGTAAGGGGGTATTCGATGCCATCAGTAAAGGTTTTATTGTCAATGTTATTGAAGGTATCTTATCATTTCAAGAGCTCTATCTTATGGTTTTATACGTTGAGGAGCGTGCTTCGTAAGCGTAACGAGGCGTCACTTGCTCACTTCCGAGGGGAGACAGGTTGATGGTTTATTGACTAATGATATCCGAAGTACTTTTAGCATTACGAACAGTGAATAATTAAGATACCGACATAACATCATAGAGACATACGTTATAGTACATTCATCAAAGTAGGTAGTTCTTTTTTGCAATTGAGTCATGAGTAGAGCATTTTGGTTGACTAAGGTATTGCGTTTATTTATAACAGTTCAGTGTCAGTTAGAATTTGAAACCTTTTTTATGGTTGATAGGCTAGGTGTTTGACCACAGTTCACCTGACATTAAGTGATAGTGTGATCGAAGATGGTAAAGCACACCTAGCCTGGAATGGTACTGGCTCTCAAGTGAGGCTGCCGGAACACACCGCTAGATCCTTGGCGGCAGCCTTTCAACTTGAGGGTGGTGGCTAGCCAGCCGAGTACTAGAAAGTACCCTATCACCATGTTATGGTTTCCACACGAAGTTTTCCTTCGTCGGCAGCTCAAGCTCATTGTTGGGGTTTGAACACACGCCCTTCGACATGCGAACCGACCGCGCTAACCACTGAGCTATCACTGCTGCAACTTTGACAGTTTGAAATCTAGCGTCACAATCACAGATCACACACATACTCCGCACGTATTCTACTAAATTAAAAAAAAATCACATTGTTACAATTTTATTTGCACAGTCGCTGCAGACCAAAAGCTTTATTTCCATTCTTTTATTATTTGTTATTTATGTTTAGGTATATTTTACGCTGTATCTCAGCCTGGGTAGCTTGTTTGTGGGACGTTGTTGTACACTGCAATACTTTATAGATTACCTTTGATGCTATCTCGATACGTCGACTTATTTTCCATTATGATGGAGGTGTTGTGAATTCGCAATGAATCACCTAGTTGACGATTGCGGTGTGATTGCCGTAGGCCGGTGCGTGCCTGACATTCGCGAAGCTGTTTTGGACAGCGGACCCGTTACGCTCGCGTCCGGTGGATGAGCCGGATATCTAGCATAGTGCACTCACCCTTAACTTTTAGGGTTGGCAGACACGAACATCCTATGAACATCATCAGCTACATAGTCTTACTCAATACTCAATCATTTATTGCAACATATGTACAGAACTTACAGAACGTACAGGACTTATAAAATTATAACATTGCACCAGCCCTTTAAGCATGTCACCTAGCCCGATCTTCGGCTTTTTGCTTCCTTATGTATCATCACTCCATCGATTCTCAGGGTTCATAGATTCTACACTACGTTTGCTGATACGCGGTCTCCACTCTAATACACGTCAATCTTAATGGTTATTACTTCTACGACACATATAATTATATGTCCAGCTCACTGCCGCTTCAGCTTCTATGGCTTTTTAATGAAATGGTAATTTTGTACCATTGTTAATAGAACTAGAGTTAGTTACGGCCGTACCAATGGTTAACATCAAAAGAGTCGTGATGCAAGCCTATAAATTTCCAAAAGAAACTATCTGGTATAAGTTCTGGTTCTGGTTTTCTGGTAATTCTGTTTCTGGTTTCTTTTCTACTTTCTTTTTCTGGTCTCTTTTTTTGATTCTGTTTTTTGTTTGTATTAAACTCTATGGTAAATATCATTTTGTTAAATTTTACTTGGACTATTTAGTTGTTGCTTTAAGGTCTACCTGTTAAGTATTGCCATTAACCACCAATAATAAATCCGTATTAAAGTTTTAATAGGATAAAGAGTCAAGTAATAAAACGCTAAAAATGTTGTATTCCGCGATCGTAACAGCCCTAGTGTTATGGGCCCTATATACACAGAGCACAGTCGATTTAGAAGTGGCTTCCCCACTGGTTCCGAGTGCCGCCAATGCTTGGCTCATCAGTATGCGCCGCAGACACCGTTCGGCGACGTGACTAGCGTCTGCCAGCGCCAGCGCTGTTGGCTGCGACGGCCGACTACAGCCTACCACTTTCTACACCAGTCCCGAATGCAATCGCGTTGTGACGAATATATATATAAATATATATATATTTATGCGATATTTAAAAATAATTCCTTGTTCACGTCTTTTTTTATTTTGATGATCTCTGTTAGATTTGTTTTGACCAGCTTTTACGCGCACTGTCTATTGCAGCGGTAGAACTTTGAGTAACAAAAAGTCCTGAGATGTTTTGGCACTCATGACTTTGAGATAATCGATGGCTAGAATCAAGAGCTCTGTAATTTTTCTAGCTGCAGTACTCTTCAAATCTGAACTCAGCGTTCGCAATTCTCCGCGAAGAAACGTGATAACTTGAAAGACTTTTGCCACTTAAGCGGTTAGTTGGCCAGGACCATTCATAGCAGAGAAGCTCCTATTAAATAATTTTTCAGTGTCATGTGTGTAGTGTGTATAAAAAAAAACAGAAAACCCAAAACTAATTTGATTATATGATCAAGAATATGCAATAAGTACAAGACATAACATTACTTGGTACAAGACATAACAAGACATAACATTACTTGGTGGTTGATCTCCTTAGCAGGAGGTCGTATAAGTAGGTACCACCGTACTACCTACCAGAATCACAGGGTTGTTGAGACTAACCATCGAAAGTCTTAAGAGTTATGAGCGTTAACAGCGATGTCCTAGACTTTGTTTTGCTATTCAAAGTTCTGTATATCGCTGCAATGGTAATGACCAGGCGTTATCTCATACCATCAGGATAGCATCTCGGTCAAATAATTTACATAAAAAAAAACTAAAAAATAATATGCCTAGTTTTTTAATTTTAAATATAATTAATCACATAATGTAACTTCATTCAATTTACAACACATTCATATTCATTATTCTAGCGTTAGAGGATGAGGAAAAAGGCAATTCAAGTCGATTTCGAGGATGAGAAAGCAAAGTTGCTGTCATAAATCGTACTCGCTTATTAAGCCCCGAGTAGAGTGCATCAGGAAAAAGACCGAATAAGAAGTAAAAGCAAGGAAGCGACATCGTTTATGTATGAAGCTGCATTATGCATGGATTCCAATCGAAAGCTCTTGAGATTGTACTAAACGAGAGAAGTGGACGACTTGCAATTTAATGAATGTTGAAGATATTATGGCAAGCGACTAAACTTATCTTCAGATAGAACCAGCAATAATTATGTAGTTTTTATTTTTTTATGTGGTTGACAAGCTAAGTGTTTATTCACAGCTTATCTGATGTTAGTGACTTAACATTATACTTTGCATTTCTACTAAATTAAAAAAAAATTTAATGATAATAGCCCAGTGGTTAGCACGGTCGGTTCACACGCCAAAGGTTGTGGGTTCAAACCCCAATAATGAGCTTGAGCTACCGGTAAAGAAAAACTTCGTGAGGAAACCATAGCTTGGTGGTAAGGTACTTCGTAGCTACCCCCCACAAGTAGAAAATCTGTCGTCAACCACCTAACAGTGTGTTACGGCAACCTCCCTTGAGAGCCATTTCCATTCCAGGGTAGATGTTTTTACCATCTTTGACCACACCGTCAGTTAACACTAGGTGAGCTGTGGTAAAACACAAAGAAAATATTAATGTCCAATTCTTTTGGGAATGGCTTCGGATGTACAATAAAAGTACCTACAATTCGCGTGTCACGGCTTAGCGAGTTCAAACAACTCGGGACTCCACGGCGCGAGTTGAATGTCGTTGTTTCTACATTGTTAATGGAATAGACAGTAGAGTCTTCTTTTTGTCTGTTAGCTAAGTCGTGCTATCGTTTATGGCAACGGTCGTGGGTTTTGTCGAGACCTTCGTGCTTCGAGCGAGCGAGCAATTCACGGGCGTGTCGCAATCAGGATAATACTGGACTTACGCTTTATAATCGGGGAATATCGAGATGCAATGTTGACCAGAGCCGGTTACTATAAAATGTCTATATGATGCTTCGATGTAATAAATTAACTTTGGCGCCGCACCATATACGCAATTCTTTAATATTCATGAAATTAACCATCAGTGTCAAAGGATATGTGAATAATCTACCAACTTGTCATATCCTTTATTGTTTTTATTATTTACATATTAATGTAGCAACATAGGTAATATGACATATTATAGCTTCTATCTCATTAACAAATTAGGAAGTAACAAAGTTTGTGGTCGACCACAGCAGTAGGTACACTGGTACATGCAAGTGTGAATATGCTTGATTTAGCTCGTCACGGGTCCTGGCGGTGGTCCGAGCACTAAACTCTTTGTCTTCTTTGTATTCCACGCCTGCGCAATGCAAATGCAGCAGGCGTAGTAAAACAAACGTGCAAATGCGAGAACGAATTGCAAGCGCCCCGTCCACGTTAATGAAAAGATTTAATGACTCCGGATCGTGTCCCGACTTCTGGTCGAACCTACTAATAGTCAAATGCAATGTTGTGGACACGGATGTGCTATATCTGATACATAATCGAGCGGCTGTGGAGGCGTCTCAAAACTCACGAGTCATATTAAGTACTAAGATGAGTGATCGAGGGGCGCGCCATGCCTCGGGGTCATATTAATTTCGATGGCGGGCTCCATTGTCGTCTGTCAATCTTCGCAGCATTATCCCAATCCCATTAAATCATATTGTACCATTATTCATGCATCATATTCCATTACAATGCTGTAAAATTTTGTGATAGCTTTCATCATTAGAATTGTTATTGATAACATACGCGTCTTAATAAAGTTGTATTATCTTGTTTCAGCTCAAAGGATAACGACCATACAGCTAGATGGCGTGCAGTATTTCATCTCACGGATGAATCCCTACAGCCCGGAGCTGAATTATTTCCTCGCGTATCAATATTGCAGGTAAGACATAATCTTGTGAAAGTCATTTGATGTCATGTTCGCGTGGAACACACGGCGCGGTCCCACGAGATAGTATCCCAGCATCGCATCGTGACTAGGAATATCCTTATCTACGGCGTCGTGTCGGAGATCCTGAACAACTGCAGGCATAACTACATTCGGAACGGCATTAACAGCGATAGTTAGGTTCGTTTCGACGCCTCGCCGCCCCACCAGGAAGTGTGGGGACATTTGCATTACCGTTAGAGTTTCTGGGAAATCTTGTGAACAATATCGGCACTTCGGTGAACCACTTCCGCGAGCCGTTCCCACTAGTAAACCCCATACAAAGGGTCAGCCATTATTGCTTGTGCATTCATTGTCGTAAATCAGAATAAGCTATTTCCCACTCGTAAAATAAGTGCACCGTGATTCAAGTTTCAATATTCACAAGCAGCATGCACTCCACATTCAGCGATATAGGTGCACTGGTATATAGTTGGTGCATTATTCAGAAATAAACAGATCCGCCAACGAGGAAATAATGACGGTATCCCGCCTTGAACTGGGTGGATCCATCGATGAGTGGTTATCTCTAACGCCATATTCCGCAATCTAGATCCCACCACGTGCAGGCGAGATTGCTGCGAAAGGTCACTAGCCTCGTTGCTCGGTCATCAAGTCCTTCTACCGCGTCTTTGTCACGATCACGACCCATTTACAGTTTCAATCGTTGACGACGCGACGGCGCGACGACTTTTTCCGGAATATGCATCGTAAAAAGCCGCAAAAAAATTATTAAGGCCGTAATAATATCGACGTAAATATGACACTGATTGTGATTAGCCCTTTGAGAAGACAGCCATTTCTTTGAGATGGGATGTCAAGTTAAACCGGGCTGAGCGGGCCGGCGGCGCGGCGGCGGCGTGACAAGACCTCATGCTCGACAATCGCGATTACTTTTACCGTGAATAATTTAAAAAAGGCTCCCTGGGCGTGTTACGGTTTGCTTTAGTAGCGTCGACAAAAACTCACTAACGGTATCGATGCGATGGGTATGCGGGACATGCCATTATTGTAATTTTTTTGCCGGTCATCAACGGCCTTATTGATACATTCGTGTATTCAATATCGGAAATCATCGACACAATTTTTTGGTAACATTTGTTTGATTTGCCGAAAGATAATCGACTTTAGTTTGAGCATTTTCAAAAAAAAAAAATCCAATTTACTCTCCTTTTGATTCGACGTGAATGCTTGAGAATTCGATAAAAAGAAATTCGGCACCAAAAGTATGCCGAGTGTTCCTTAATTGTCGCGACCGAATATTTTCGGAAGCTCATATTGAATTCAACTGGTGTATAATTTATAATGTTTTATTTCATCGTAAAAATGATACGACATGTTTGGATTATTAACTAAGTGCAAGCTTTTCATCGGTTGAAAAAGAGACTGAACAAAGAGTTCGTTCGTGGGAAATTGGTCTAAATACATCTTTTCGGGTTAGGTTGGCAACGTGCCATCAACCTAGTTAATGTTGTATGTGTCCTTAGGCGGGCTATATGCATGTTTTCTACTTTCTATCAAAACGAAACAATAGTTATACTTATATTTTAATTCATAGCTCAGTATTTGGTCAAAAGTTAAGTCGTGTTTTTTTTCTAAAAAACTTGATATTTTTCACGATTTATTGTAGTCACAGTAAAAGTTGCTTATAACAATGAGTTCCATGACCATATAATATATATACTCCTCAGAAAATTACGCATTTTATCTTAAACAGATTTTTTTAAAATATTTGATTTAAAACATAGACTTATTTATTTACTGAGATAATAAATAATATTAATGCTATACCTACTATATTACTTAAAACTTTAAAAGGTAATAGGTACCTCTTACCCAAAGGTATTACAGGTACAAAGTCTTACATGTATAGAAAATAAAAGTATGACCAATTAAGCATACATACATAAATGCCGTACATGTTTTCATAAGCTTATACACTCGTAATTATCCACTCTAGAAAATTATTTTTAAAGTTACGTAATAAGCTACGCTGCGTCGCTTGAAAATGTATTCATTTGCCGCCTCTACTAACTATGATGTTATTATAAGACATTATGGAGGTGATCCTTTACGCGATGTCATTGACGTTTTTAATCCCTTAGAGTTTTCTGAACTTAGAACAGGAATGCGGTCCCGTCTCGGCAAGGCCACGGGCAGTCTTTAGCGAATAAATTGCCTCTCGACAAACTGGCTTCAGTATAGATAGTATGAGAGTTAATAGCTGTATACGATTAGCCGGGGTAGTTATTTAGATAAATCGCGTTTACACGGCGTTCTTAATAACTGCGAGGTAATCTCTGCAGTCCCGCATCCGAACGACGTATTAAACGTACAAATAACGATTCTTTTCTTATTTTCAGATCGTTAGGCCTGCAACTGGCGTCGTTTGAGACTAAAGAGAAGGCTGACTCCATAACGACATATTTAACCAACGCAGGTGAGCACATATTATATTTTATTGGTATAATATAATAATGCCAAGGTTTTAATATGAAAGTACTAAAACTTTATGTGCTGGGATATAGGGTTCCAAAGCAAACCAGGAGCCCTTATATGGGACTCTTTGTTCGTTTGTACAGAACGTTCCTTTTATTCAGGGACCATAAATACAAGAAATATAGAAATTTAATGCTCGTAGGTATGTACCTATAACTATAACCATTTTCGGATAATATTGAGATATATAAATATTTTTTTGAGAACGCGTGCAACTTGATGCGTTTCTTGTAATAATTTAGTTGGGCATCAATTAATTTAGTAAAGTATAACAAACCTGTGTCTCAGGTGACAGGTTATAGACGACTGACTGACAAGTAACTTTGCTTAGTAATAATTCAATTTTTTACTCAACATGGTGAGAAATATTTCACGCTACATGTTGGCAACATGCATACATATACATTTGTTATGGTGGCAACCGTTGCTGAATGCATAACTTAAGTCTCATCGAGGTAAAAATATCGTATGTTATTTTTTATATCGGTTAGTTCACATGCCGTAGGGAGTGGGTTCAAATTTCAGCAATGAGTTTGACCTGCTGGTGAAGGAAAACATCGTGAGGAAACCATAGCATGGTGGTAGGGGGTTTTCTACTATTCGGCAGGCTAGTTACCACCCTCAAGCTAGTCACCACCCTCAGAAGATCTGCCACCAAGCACATAATGGTGTGTTCCAATAGTTTCACTTGAGAGCCAGTTCCATTCCAAGCCAGGTGTCGTCCAAGCTATCGTCACTTTACATCTGGGGAGCTGTGCGCAAAATGACATCAGCATTGTTCCATTCCAGGTTATAATAAGTATGACTTCTGGACGTCGGGCAACAATCTCGGCACGGACATGTACCTGTGGATGAGCACTGGTTTGCCATTCAACGCGACCTTTAACTACATGCGGCGGCTACCCATGGACGCGCCGAGTCAGCGGCCTGAGGACAGTATTGACCCGCTCGACGTGCCGCAAGGAAGCACGGCCCCGCAGCGTACTGCACGACACGGGTACTTAGTCTCATTCCTACTCCATTATGTAAATGCGAGAAAGAATATCAAAACGTCTGTCTCGTTTTCACGGAATGAAATATGACTTCATTAAGTCTCGCGAGGTAGGCCGTTTGAAGGTGTTTTTACAAATCTCCAAGAAGCTGTAAGATGACGATAACGTTACTGTTGTCGCTTGAACCACCACAATATTAGAGTAGAACAAATAACATAACAAAAGACTTATACGCTGCGGTAGAATAATGAAGGTTCCAGATTATGGCGATAATTATGATCATGGCATTGCTAAACTGTTCTAGTACAAACGCACCAATTCAAATCTAGACTTGAGAAAAAAAATACAACGTAGTAGTGCTGATGTAGTTTTGGCTGTAATTTCGAAAATTTTAGTAAGTTAATTTCGATGTCCCGATGTTAGATAAAAAAATAAATTTAAATTACTTCATAGTACTTATTAAAAGTATCCCTTGTATATAAATATGTGAACACTTAATGTATGATTATAAAATACTAAAGTGACCAGCCGGGAACAGGAAACTTACGTTAGACGCAACTTAGATAAGCTATTATAAATGTCAAACCATTCAGTATTTTAAGTTCCCATCCTTACATTACGGCTGTGATCACAGAGATTTTCCAGAAAATTGCCGGTTACACCTTATTCCCACGTTCCACACCGCTGGTTATATCATTTTAAAAATAGTTCTCCACCTGTAAATAATAAATGCTCATTTCCTAGCACCGGTTCTACGACGAGTGTTGCATAAAGTAATAAAAACTAGTCGGTATTCCAGGACCGAACACGTGATGACGAACGGATGCGTGTCGTTGAAGGCGCCTACGTTCCACTGGGAGCCGCAACACTGTGGCGAGATAAAGGACTTCATCTGCGAGCAGACACGCTGCTACTACTACAACTATGGCTCCATCCCCGTCTCCTCGTCGCAGGGGTAATGCGAGGTGAGATGCCAGCCGTCTCCGGAGGCCCGATCCCCGAAATGCCGCGCGCACTTTAACCAAAACTTATAATCCTCTTTGTATTCCAAATATGTCTTTGGGACGACATATTAGAAGATATTTATGTAGTTGATATTGAGGGCAGTATGTGCTAACATTGTATCCAGTTCAACTTGAACCCTGGTATATTCGAAGCGAAGCGCGCGGGCCGTGGGACCTGGCCTCTGCGCAACCCAACCACCAAACAAGAGCCCTACACCCAGCAGACGATACCTTTGGCAATAATATTTTGTAACCCTTTCCGATTGTAACATGAACTCTTCAAAATTCACGAATAATTTGGTGGGTGGGTGAAGGGGGCTTTGCTTGGTATCTCTTGTAAAGTGATACACTTTGTGTGTAATTTCAATGTTGTGCTTTAACATCTTTTTAATCTTAAGATTTTGAACTAATATTCTATTAATTGTTTGTAATTATACCTATTTTGATTTCACAACGTGTTTAAAATGTATAAAGTCATCTCTTCAATCAACGTGCCAGATAAAACGTATAAACGCGAGTTGTTTCAATCGTTAACAATTTTGCATATAAAGGATGACGATTAAAGATTGTAATGAAATAGAGTAAAAGTTTATTCATGATTAGATATAGTAGTATTAGTTTGGTTTTAAAACAATCCAGCAATAATTGTTTAAATAACGCTCTTTTTTTATAAATCTAGTATGCTAGCGGCTCTCTAACACGAGGGTCGTATTGTGTTGAGCAGGAAGCCGCTATCGCTGACGACCACGACGACCGCCCACCCTCTGACGTCATCGTCACCGCCGCCGCCGCTCTCCGAGCACCTGCCGACCCACTTCACCCTCAACGACCTAATTAAGCTGCGCCCTTCCTCACTCGAGGGCCTGCAGTCACCGCACCTCAAGAGCAGTGGCCTGCTAAAGGCGCCGCCGCAGATCGACTCGCACTACTCGCGCGCGGCCGACGCGAACGTGCATGAGCCCGAACCTGAAGAGAAAGAGGCGGCAACGCAGGGCCCGTACGAGGACGACGAGGGTATGATGGGAGACGACCCCGGTGCGTTCCTGACCCACGAGGCGGTGTCCGACGACGCCCCATCCACCGCTGAGCCGGACGCCACAGAACAGTCCGTCCACGCCAGCGGCATGCTGGCCCCCCCTAAGTACTGAAGCGTCCGTTTCCGCGGTTCACATCTCAGACACGATTAGCTATCGACTCTACCAAAAGTATTATTTTTCTATCAGTAGGCGTTTAGGGTGTTCTATTTAAGAGCTCGCTAGCGAGGGCGCGCCTCCTTATCTCGGTATGTATTGCATCTAAGTGAGATTTCTAAACTCGTAGTTTATAATGAGTTCATAGACAGTTATGGGGACTTTGAAGGTTTATGTATGGGGCAATATTTAATTGTAGCCTCGAAGGTGCTGGCGACTCGTTTCGGCGACTTGCCTCCGTCTTCGCCGATGTCGAATATCACAAAATATAGTTAGTGTTCCACGAAATGTAGACTATTCCACGATATTTAGGTACCTAAACTTCGCTAAGTTAACTAAGCTAGATGTCAGATCTCCGGTGTTTTCGTATAGACCGTAACATGTGTATTAATGTAATTTAAGAAAATTATGCAGACTAGTTGTCGGAACATATCATTCCGAATAGTAGTTTAATAGATAGTGTTTATACGTGTCGTATGTTTAAGTATGAACTCTGATAGTGAAGTGTCTAAATAAATAAAGTTTAAAGTTTGTACGAGTGTTAGTTTTTCATTCATTATTTTTGACATCATACAGTATGTATGTACAAACCATAATTTCGTAAATTCTTTACGAATTTTTTTCACATCTTACCGCTTTAACTGGCGATACTAATTATACGCAACTACTTTTGGAATTATTTTAAATCAGTTAAATTACTAAAGAAAAGTTATCGCTCTCTAATTTTTATAACATTAACCTGCGAAGCAGTAGAAACATTAATCTTTTGTTTAAATTTAAGTACCAAACTATACTAAAAATTAATAGAACCTGAAAACACATCTGTGTTCTAATTTAAAACGCAAATGTTTTAACAGAGTTGTAGTACAAGTTTTGACCCAATAATTCACCAAAGGTAAGCGATGGACTATGCAAGCATAAGAAATGTGTACCGAAAATTTCAAAGTTGCAAAGATGAAAGACTCACCAGCCATTTATAACACCCTCGACGTTAAGCATGGGCACAATCTTGAAGACGTATTTGTATCTGAGAGCGGCGGCGGTGGGCTGGTCTCCAAGCAGGAAAGCCAGAGTGCCATCCATCACCCAGCTGGCATTACTCTCGCCAGGGTGCACGCGAGCCGTCAGAAACACAATTTCTCGGTCCTGGATAAACAAAGACGTCATAATATATATATATAAGTATAGCAATGCTGGTTTATTCCCGTTTTGGCAGTGACACCTTGTGATGACATTACGTTGAGGTCATGTAACATGATCCAAATCGGCCCCGTTTTTATAAGCTGTCTTAAAGCTGAGTGTGGGCTTCTTCTCATTGTGAGAAGGGTAGGTCTAGCATGCCGACCAAGTGCGGGTTGGCAAACTTCACACATCTTGGATAACTTTTTTAGGAAATTTCAAAATATTTTGTGATGTGCCGTGGAATTGGAATCCAATACCACCAGAAGAAGCAGCTAGACGTTCTTCCAACGTGATGAAAATCACATTGATAGAGGAGTAACAATTCTAGAACACCAAACACAATTTTAGGACACGTAAACCTTTTGACTCTACGTTTCTCATCGCTAAAATCTTCTAATTCTGCGTACTTGATCATTTATTACCACCACCATCGACGAATTGATGATCAAACGTGCATTTAAACTCGTTAAAACACTAAGTTCCTTGTTTGATCTCTTATTTTTATGAAATTGTCATATGTCTAAAATGCGAATTCGTGATTAAATTAACTTAACGATTGTGAAAAGTTTGTCTTTCATACAATATGGTTACAGCTGTAAAATTTAGTTTAGAAAATAGCTCAGCAGAATTGACATTAATAACATCTACTTATCACACTTTTCTAAAGTGAGCGCATATCAGGTCTTCTTAAAATCCAGTAACAATGAAAAGATTCTCAATTTCAAACAACAAAATGGCTACTTTTTTAGCAATTAAGTATTGTATAGGCCAATTTAAAAATTCAAGTTTGTCTGTTTGTAAATTTTTCATGCTAAAACTACTAGTAAGATTTGAATAAAAATTTAAAACGTGAGTAAAATCGCGGGGTGCAGCTAGTAAAATATAAGTTAACATACCACAATAGGATTGGATGGTGTATCGTCCGCTGATATTGTAAGCAAAGGCACTTCGTTGTTGTTTAGAGAGTAGCAGAGGGGCTCCACCCGTAGATAAGACCCAGGCGGCATCTGTAGACTCCATTGCCAAATTTTGGTCTACACAATAGAAAGATTTTGATTGACATTAACCACCACGTACTTCTTACACAGATACATTTACTATCATAATCGTCATTTCTTTATTTTTCTTCATAAGTTTGTATTAGTATCTGCCACTGTCCTTGTAGGTATGCTACTCATTTTAGTCCTTTTTTTGATACCAAATAGGTTACCACATCCTGCCTGATGCTAAGCAACGATGTGGTCTAGGATGGAACACTCTAAGTCTTATGTCAATCTAGCCCAGGATCCTGGTGCGCTTGAGTTTACGAGCACTTTTACCGAGACATGGACAATTGGACATAGACCTAATGGATCTACTTGCTAATACGTGAATTTAGTAATTTTTTACAGTATTCGCTAGTTTGATCATCTTTTAAGAAATTACCACAATTATCATATTTGGTTCGGTATTACGCGTTTCTCGATGCTCTGTTCTCTTTTTGTAGCGATGATACCAACCAAAGTAACAACAAAAAGCTTGATATGTCTGTGAAGGATAACATCGTGAGGAAGTCGTAGTACTCGGCTAGCTAGAACTACACTCAAGTTGAAAATCTTTTGTCAAGCAACTAACAGCGTGTTCCGGCAATCTTGAGAGCTTGTTATCGTTACACGTTAGGTGTAAATCGTCGACCAAATCGTCACTTAATATCTGGTGAGTTCTTGCCAAATATCTACCCTATCAACTATTGAAAACTTACCATCATCATAGAGTACGTAAACGGGAAGTGGTACGCCAGGTAGCATACGTCGTTGTTGTGCGGGAACTCGATATTGAACGTTACGGTGAGGTAGCATTTGTTGTGATTCTTCATGTTGGCATAGTGGTAGCTATTACGGTAATAGCAAATATCTGATCCAGCTCGAACCCATCCTGGAAAGTTTGGAACATTACTTACAGTAGCAGTTTAAGGCGCTATCTGTGTCTCCTTAAGGTAAGCGACAACACCTGTCCGTTACCATTTCAATAGTACCTCGAACTTTGAAAACAAAAGTCCAGTTTAACACCTATTAGTTTGTATTTGAGGGGAAACGTATCTTTTCGTCTTACGTACAAAACTCTGTAGACACTAGTTCTTACTTAATCCTTTTGACTTGTAACTTTAGTGTTTTCTAAAAATTACTGTATTGTATTGTATTCACTTTTCCTGAAGTGACCACTACCTTACTAAGACTTAGTATGATCCTGATTGTGTTTTATTTTTGACTTTGAATGTGACTATGGCTGTGTGTAGATACCTATTAGACTTCATTTTATCTTTCAAATAATGACACCTGAAAATAGGAACTATGAATGAACATATGATTAAATATAATATATGATGATTTGAAAAAAACATTTAACCAAAAAAAAAATCTTGAACTACTTGATACTGGCACAATGTAACAAATTGCGATGCCAAAAATAAAGTTAAAAAAAACCTCATTTAACTTAATACTCTTGAGGGGTTAGCTTATAAACTCGTATTTGCGAGATTTATATGTTCTACATAAAGGATATAATATATAGATAAATAGGTATATAGTTGGATAGCCCCCTGGCGGTAGTAAGTAGAAACTGCTTTATTTCCCAAACATTTGACTTATTTTACAACGTTTACTTACTGACGCAGTTCTCGTAAACGAATGTGTTAAAGTCATAGATAGATCTTAGCATACAAAACAAAGATTAATTGAAGCCAGTATCTATGAAAGAAATATAGATTTTTCTTACCTGGTCTACCGCAAATAGCTTCTTTGACAGAGTACATGACAGGCTTCATGCCGAAGTTGAACTGGCTGTCAGATTTTTCGCAGTTGACGATATTGAAGATGTATGAACGCCCTTGCTGCATGTTGCGCACCTCGAAGTAGAACCATTGATGGCGCTTCGTCGAGTTCACGTCAGGCATGAGGATGAGTTCGTACTCACGAGGGCCTACCTGGAAGTAGCAAGAGCTTAGGACACTTTAAAAAGAGGCTAAACTCTAAATATGGTTCTCTGTTTTTTGATTAATGATTTACAAACATTTGTGTCATGATTAGCTCATGAGTTCATTTCGGTAAATTTAAATAGATAGAAGAAAACTACTTACTTGAATAGCTTTTCTTAAGTTTCCAGATTCGAATCTCGACTCGAAGGACAGCCGTGATGAGAAACTGTTCACTTTTGTGATTTCTTGTTCGTCCGTGTTGTTTAGGAAACAATAGCTTTCAGTACTGAAACATCATGGACATTTTAACGATAAATCTTTTTAGGCTATGCATGACAGACATGCATGTTCTATCACAGTACTGCAACAGCGATGAAAAATCAAGTATATTTTGTTCTCTTCCTTTCTCGTTACTTACTAATATTACATATTATAAAATAACAACGATTTCAAACCTTCTCTGAGAAGATGTTTCGGTGCTGTTCGATGCTCCAGTCGAAAACTGGTCTAAATCAAACACAACTTCATTCATGTATGCTTCAGGATTTATCGCTCTATCAACACACGACAGCAGTTTCACCCTGAAAAATTAAATTAGTAGGTAAGCACAAATACAAATCTAGCAATTTATCGGCTTACTTGTCAATTCAGTGTTATTTATAAACGTTAGTTTTTTTTTTATTGGTTGACAGGCTAGGTGTTTGACCACAGCTCACCTGATGTGAGTTAAAAATGTTTTGTAACGATGATAGCTCAGTGGTTAGCGCGATCGGTTCACACGTTGAAGGACGTGGATTTAAGTCTCAACAATGTGCTTGAGCTGCCGTTGAAGGAAAACATCGTGAAAAAACTATAGCATGGTGGTAGGGTATTTTCTAGTACTCGGTTGGTTAGCTACCACCTTCAAGTTGAAAATCTGCAGCCAAGCACCTAACAATGTGTTCCGGCAGCCTCACTTGATAACGAGTTCAATTCCAGGCTATGTGTACTTTACGGTCTTCCACTACACCGTACTTGAAATCAGGTGAGCTGTGGTCAAACAGTAGTCAACCATATGTTTATAGAAATGTTTACTCAAAATGTCATTTTCACGCAAAATATTTTACGTCAGTGATTAGTAGACAGGGCATTTTAAACATTGGACAACTGTTTTAGTATTTACGGCTCTTTATCTTTACATCTATTCGTGATCACAGATCACATTTCTGTTCACCAAACAAGCTGTTGATCAAATCTTCATATAAGTTGCCAATATCATAACCATTTCTTTTTGCACAGTCAGGGAAAATGCAAATGTGATATTTACCTACCCAAAACTCATATTTGACTATTGCAATAAATTGACATGTCTAAAAATATTAGGTATGCATCCCGCTAGCTGGTGCTGAATTCAAATAAAAAAATGACATTTAACAATTTATGTTCTAAAATCTAAATTGATTTAAACTATCAGTTTGAAGTACTCTGAATGTACTGAATTGGAAATGTCACCTGCAAGCAGTTCTTTCCATCTTGTTTAATGGTTCAGGCTGATTATATCCCTGGCCACCCATCATATCAGGGTATGCGACCTTAACAAATGGCACGACGCTCCTCACGCGGGACGATATAGTAGCGTAGACGGAAGAAAACGGACTATATTTGCCAATATCCTTATGAATTTTACATGACGAGCATGAAGTTGTAGCTGAAAATGTTAGATGAAACAACAATAAACTTACAATAAGGGATTGTTTCTGTAATTTAGTGATGCAAAAGTGACAAAACGACTGTACATAATAAAAGAGACAGAAAAGACGAAGGAAAGTAAATACAGAGCGAAACGAAGTACCTACCTACGTCTAAACGGTTGCTCCCAGTGATTTCAACGCTATCCTTCAGGAACCGGTATAAAAGTATCTTAGGGGAAAATTCAGTATACGAGTGTAGATACTGAACAAAATGAACCACAAATTTTGAAAGAGATAAGATTCCAAACTTCAGTCATTACTGAATTGAGTGACACAAACTTTTGGATGTATACACGCCATATTTACGCAATATGCATTTAACACAATATTGCAGGTCATGTAACAAAGTAAATAATAACCAAATAGGTACAAGATATATATACTTACACGTGATTTCATGTATTTTGTGACATCCCATCATAAATGAGGACGATTGTGAGGGTGGTCCCAAAGTAGTATCATAGTCTGTGTTGCCCAAAACGGCAGTAAGGGAGAGATTCATTGTCGATGAGGCCGAACGATTGCCGCCCGCTTGGGAGATGAGGAACTCTTCTAAAATGGACCCTCGAGAATTGGAACGGCTTTTGACTAGCCTAACTTGCTTATTGTAGGAACCAAATTCTTTAAAATAAATAAAATATCTGAAATCATAAATGTAAACGTATAATTTTTTGCGATATGCATTGTAAAATTATTATTAGTTGGAACTTTGTGAATTTATTAAAACTTGTAAAAATGCATACTTTTTTAAGTCTTCTATATCTCTCTCATTAGGGTTGATCCAAAGTGAACTCTGCAGGCTGTCACCACTTTTGCCATGCAATTTACTAGCGTCGTTAGAGTCATCGTTACTTTCATTTTTACCACCACGATCATCAAAATCTATATCGGGAAATTCTTCAATGCCTTCGATATCTAAATCTGGTACGTCGTCGTCGTCGTCGGAGTTGACTGTCTTTGAATCAGAATTGCCTCCCTCTTCTTCATCATCATGACATGGCCAAGACGTGTTTGTGCCTGAATATCGACACAATAGAGTTAACACTTAAAATGATTTGTAACCAATTGTCTAATAATGTACAAAAAAAGTTTTCATCCATCAGCTCATGCGGTGAGAATATTCAAATAGGTACCTTTCAAGATAGGATTGAGATTGAACATAGCAGGGCTACAAGCAGGTACAGGTAACGCTTGATGTTTTAGACACAGCGTGATAACAGAACAAACTCTCGCCAGCAGTCCATCGAACTCAGGTTCATCAGGACATTGGTAACAGAACCTGTGCAATGTTTGAACGTGTTTCTTCGTGCATAGCGCTCTACGTCCGCCCTCTGGAATAAGAAAAGATTTTCTGTAATGGCCACAGAAGTAAGATTTAGATGCCGCTTTAATTTTGATGTTCATAGAAACATCAACAGTAACTTTTAAGCTTTCGTGATCTGAACTCGTGTTTAGTTTGCTCGTGACCATAGTTATTGCAACTTTATGTCCATAACTAATATAACGCTAATTAGCCATTGTTTCTTCAACACCTTATCTTTTAGTAAGCGATGGTGTATTCAAAGATGAAGCACGAAGATTTAGAAGATATTTAATATCCTGATCTTCACGAATACCAGATCTATGTTGGGAAACAAAGAAGCCCCCAAAAAATTATCAAAAGAAACATAAGACAAAACTTGGAAGAAAAAGTACGAAGACATTTTTTTCATAACCAATGCACAAAATGTAATTTAGACGATATTGATGATTTGAAGAACGTAAAGTAAAATGTAAATTTCTATTAACATAAAACATATTGGAGTTTACTACGATCATATACGCTGGACTAGCTATGTAAAATATCTTTGGATAATTATTTATTTTTTATTTACAGATAGATGCGCTCAGAAGCAGTTTACGTCTACGGAACTAAATTATTAATGTTATATTGTTATTTATTGCTAGTTCGGTAATAATTTCAAAGACGCGCATAACCTTTTCATGTTACAGTTATTGGCACAAGCCATTGTATAGCGTATCCAGCGTATAGCACTACAGATGGATATTTATGGGAACATAAAATTGTGATGCAAATACATACTTATGTTGCACAGATGTTGCAGAGTCTGCAGTATGTGTGCACATATCTTGAGCCGCATGCGTCCCTCGTAGCGGTCCCATCGGTCGAACACCCTGAGGAGCACGCTACAGAGGCCTGTCTTCACGATCTGCATGCAGCACACCTCTGTGTGAGTTATGCACATGTGACTGATATGTAAAGAAGTGGCAGTTTATCATAATACATATAAATGATATATTAGTTAGTGCAATCTCATAATTATGTGCAGGTAGAATTATAGCAACAGAGTCGGTTAAGTATCGCATCAAGGCGTTCAAGACTTGAAAAGAAAATTACTTTTATATTTATTGCTTACTGTGTACAGTCATCTTAAACACAAGTTACTCATTTTCATTATTAATCTGGAGCATGATGTATCATTATCATAATATCATCCTACCCATTCTGGCATAACTAGAGATGGAAAATAGATGACGCTCTAAACTTTCATAAATAATGCATTATTATTATAACGCAATGATAGTAACCTTGATATTGCTATGTAAGTTGTAGTATTATTATCAAGCACTTTGTAACAACAGTCACATCGTGACAAATATGATTTGTTCAGAGCAAAAAGTTCTGAATATAAAATTTAAAACTTCTGCGATGTTGGTGTATCTACGAATGATGATATTCGTTTCCCGTGTTCACGCAATGATCATGCGTATGTAATTAATATTACGACAGAGCTTTTGATAACTTTGATAACCTTGTGCACGGTTTTGTGTGTGGGAGCATGACAAATTATTCGTGACAAAACAAATCATCCAAATTAAAGATCGAGGTTTCTGAATTGAAATGTTGATTAAATGGAACGCCATTCGGTAAAATATTACTTTAGTTAATAGGTCACTTAACTGTTTTTACTGAAGTAGTCTATGGCATCTAAACATAATCGTAACCGCGCAGTGGGTATGAAGCCCAGGCTTGTTAACACTCGTTCGTAAGTCTGTATTACTCCATCTCGGATCAGAATGGAGGTTGTGACAGCTGAAACAAAATCAGCATATATTACCATAATTGTACAAGCAACCTTACCGTCCCAAATGCAGAGCTTGTTTTACATACGGTTCTTTGCCAGTTGCTTCATAATAACAAGCAGAGGGAATATAAGTTTGTTGTCCGTGAAGTGTCCTTTCAGTATGAGGTGCATTGCCCTCACGCAGCCGAGCATTCTCACCTTCATAGCGAACTTCGGATCTGAAAACGTATCAAAAGGCTATTTACGAATTTGCATTCGAAACAAAATTGAAGAACACAGTAGGGCAAATTCTGTATAAACTACATGTTGCGGGCGACATACGTAACAAAATAAAATAAGAAATAGCGCTTGTAACCTCGTGAGCTAAGCGGGACCAGGATCCAGACGAGATCTTGCATGCAGAGTTCCGTCCCCGCGTGTCGCTCCCGTTTGTCGTGAATGACGGCTATGATCTTTCTCAAGATGGCTTGAGTGCCTTTAACGGATACAAAGTCTTGAGCGCAGAGGTGTCGGGAGAGGTTGTTGGCTGAAAGAATGATTGAGGTTGGGGGTTGGCCGAGGCGTACCTCGAGGCGCGAGCGAGGCGACGATCCACACGAGGTCGTGCAGCGTGAGCTCGGTGCCGACATTACAGTCTCGCTTGTTGTGCGTGGCGAGCAACGTGCGGATCACCACCTGCGTGCCGTTTATGGATATGAAGTGCTGCGTGCACTCCAGACGCGACACGTTGTTTGCTGAAATTACCGATATCTTTCATCGATCTCCTCATTTGCACGCTACACGGATTAACTATTGACACATTCCACGGAAAATAATCCAAATCAACTTTAGTGATTAGATAAAGCCAAACTTTGTGCAATATCAATTAAAGTAATAGATGTACATAATATAAATTTATCAAAAGCATAGTGAAAGAAACTGTTGTTTATTGACAATAGTGTTGCTTTACAAGGTTGTTCAGAACTGGTCCGAGTCAAGCGTGTTAGTGAGCGCTTCTTAAATGTCAGTGGCAAGACAGCTGCTTAAGTAGAAAGGGTAGTAGTATTTGCTGTACATTACTTAGTTGAAATGTCAATGTGTCTCAACATTTGACGTGCAATCATCAATTCAAGATTCAAGTGGAAGAATAATGACGTGCTCCAGTTTTAATAACCTATCGATTGGAATCGACACGCAACGGTCTTATATTCGTAAATTTAAGGTCGCAAAGGAACACGTATGATTTATGGTATCTAATTTAAATCATTTTAGGTGCAGTAAGTATAGAAGCGGGTTAAAGCGATCAGTTGGCGTATTGAAAAGCTGACGACAAGTATTTATTTGCAGGTTAAGTGCCACACTAAACATACCCTTGTTGGCAAGAGGAGCTTTGTTTTCTTTGCCTGGCTTTTTGTTTTCCTTCTTGCCTGCTTTTTTGCCCTCGTTCTTGTTTGCCGATGGTTCGATAGGTGCTAGTTTGCCAAAATGTACGGTCAAAATAGAACAATTTTTGCTTATTATTTATTATGTTGTAAACAAAGATATTTTATAGCTTTAACACTGGGTCAAAAATAAAATAATCTGCAAATGGCGCAGATGGTCACAGAATATAAAATGAAAATGGATGATATGTAAAATGTATCTACATACCTGAGCATTTTTTGCCTTTTCCTTGTTTGAGGCATAGTGCTTCTCTTAAGATAGATGTTATGTAAGTGGAGGTGGCCGTATCTCTGGAGTTCTGTAAGTTAAAAAAAAAAATATGTAGGTAATTATGATAATGTTGTATCAAGTAGGTAATATAAATGTCATGTTATTCGTAGTTAAAAAATGATGTTATAAATTCGATATTTTTAATTATTTTTTTTTACATTACACAGCGCCATCTGACTCCAAACTTTTTCTTTTGTTTTTTTATTTAACAACAGACATTAATTTCATTACAAACAATATATTTTTACAGAATAATATTTTACAGACAATACATTACATTTACAGATTTTTATTTTACAATTTTTTGCAAATGATATGGCGTCAGTACTATGGAAGTCAGATAACTGATAGAATACATAAATACTTTACTTTTTGTACATACATACTTATAATACATACAGTACACCCAGATACAGGACAAACATTTGTTTATATCACAAAATGCTTATCCTGGGTGGGAATCGAACCCACGCCCTTCAGCTCTTGGAGCAGACATACTACCAATGAACCATCAGGGCTGTCTTAAAAATTGCTTAATCTTTTCAAATGATTAAATTGAGTATTTCATTAAGTTGAGTTACACACCAATGTTTTAAATGTAAAAGTAATGAGACGAACGTTACTCTCTATTGATGGTAAGAGATAACACCTGTCACCATGACCATTGCAGCGGTACCTACCCAAAACTTTGGGTAACAAAACAAAGTCTAATCATTAGACTTAGCCAAAACAGTGATCCCTTAGACTCAAAGGGATCACTGCTGTGGCGCTTATTACGTGCAAATAGATTAACGACGTTCGTAGATCGGGAGTCGAGTCGGGATGTCTGATATCTGTGTATGATAAAATCTGTGTAATAAGGGTAAAATAAAGATTGTTGTTCTTACTTCCAATATTGCAAGTAGCATCTGAACAGCTCCTGATTGTTTGTTCCATAGTTTTTCCAATGTGCTCTGTCGTATATGTTTGTCTGTAACAAATTAAAAATGAAGTAAAAACAGAGTTCATTGCCTTCCTCAAGGCTTTTAATACCCTTGATATGCTTAATTTTTTTCTATCTTGAAATTTAAATTGAAATTGTCAAGGCACCGAGACATGTTTCGTGGAAACAACGTTGAGATTGGAATGCAGCGCAATTTGAGCCTGTTTCGTTTTTTTAAGATACTGGCGCTATATAAAATAATTTTAAAACCTTTTTTGCTAGGTATATGATATTAATGAAGTTCTTGTGTATTATGTAGTAATAATTTATTCTGGTCATGGATGTTACACAACTCCTTCAGCCGGATAACTATGTAGAGTTATTTGGTGTTGCCAGCTTGGGCGTCAGGATACCGTGCAGCTTCCGCAAGATCCTTTGTTCAGTGAGCTATAACTATTGCGGACGACGGGAGGCCGTCCAGTGATATTTACCCCTATAAATTTATTATTATCCACCGGCCACATTCCAGTATAATTATTAGTACTTGTAGCGACAGTAAACTGAAACAACACGACGCTGCGGTCGACAAGACCAGCCAAAAGTAATTATGTCTGTTAAATCGTTTAGACGAATTATAGTGATTTTATGTAAATTAATATTTCGGAGCAGTTCTCGTCTGATTAACTAATTATGGTAGAGCAAAAACAAATCAAATTTAATGTTATATAATCATATAATCAAAGTATATCAGTAGCAGTTTAATATACGCGTTTGATCACTGACAAAAAATGTAGTTAGTTAATATTAATATCTATGGTGAGTTTCTGAGAAAATGCTCGTAATTATAACAGAACTTTGAGATAAGTTTGCGTTCATCGATCGTAAATCTTTTACCTTGATATTTGGTATAAACTTTACGTATGAACATATGCAAATTAGTATTTCGACACCTGCCATAGATCACGGAAGCGACTTACCGAGTCATGCAATGTCAAGATAAGTAGCCACGCCAAACAGTGCAGTAAATGGTTTATCCTATAGTAACAGTGACAGGCTGTCTCGGTCACGAACATGAAGACTTGGCCGGATGCCATGAAGCCACGCGCGTAGTAGACACTATTAGGTAATTTACTATCTGCAAGGTCTACGTCATAGCGGGCACCTCGCAGCGCTTTCTAGAAAATTCTGACGCCATGCCTATAGAGACAAAACAATATTATATCACGAAAACATGAACGCTTTCAAATCGGTTTGGTTGAACAGCTGTTTCTCTCGTGAAAGTTTATTTAAAACACTGACGATGTGAGTAACAATATGTCATCACGTCAAGGTGGTAAACTGGTAACTTAAGTAAGCAATGTTGCCTACCTAATGTACATTAGCTACGAATCGAGATTTACCTAGCACAATATAGCATTATCTCTTCCTCTTTAAAAATAATCTATTTGAACAATGTTGATTTATCAAACTTAACTAAGAAAATTAAAAAATAAACGAATGCGCATAAATTTTTTTTTTGTGGGCATTCGTTTTTTTTTTTTTTTTAATATTTTTTGCTTGTATTACTTGGATTGATATTAGGATTCTAGCGAAACACGATACATTAAATTCTGTTCCGGCAATTAAAAGTTATGGTAATATAAAGAAACACTTCAGTCATATATACATGATAATAATATAATACTTTGTTTCAAATTCGCATATTAAAAACACAACCAGTCTTTGTGTATCGTCTCAAAAAGCTAGTTTTATAGCCGTAAACATAGCTATTTACTAACTAATCACCACACATAAATAGTTCATCTCGTTAAAAGTATAAAAGATTAAAATATATACTGAAGTATTTGATAAATTGCACCCGGTCATTTTTGTGTCGTTCACAATTCATAAGGCCAAAGTGTTGCCAACGACAAGACTGTAAACATGTCCCTGTCCCTAGCTGCCAAACGGATAATTACGGATGATATCTTGATGGGCATACCTACATGTACATTTAAAAAAAAAAAAAACTATAAAGGCCAAGCATTTTGAGTACAACCCTTGAAAGCATATACATTGTTTTAGTACAGTAATAGTATTGAAAAATAACATGATGATCATCGATCCAAAATAAATTACCACACGCGCCTTTGAATGTCAATACAGAAAGCTTTATTTTACACGCAAATGATATTTCACATAATTGTATAGTTTCGTTAGTCTAGTAAATTTCCGGCAGCCTAATTTGGGTTACCGCCTAGCTTCTAATCTCTCTAGATTCTGACTTCAAATCGCACGGTACGCGCATCTGTCTTTTCTATGTTATGTGCGCTTTACTGCCGTATTTAAACGGTGAAGGAAAACATCGTGAGAAACCTACATGTCACAGATTTCTAAAAAAATCTTGAAGATATGTGAAGTCTTCCAACCCGCACTTGGCCAGCATAATGGACTATGGCTTTGTTCTTCTCTCAATTATCATGGATATGTGGCTTCAGTTCTAAGATATGGTCTTATAATATGGGGTAATTCAGTAGACATAGGAAGAGCATTTATAGCACAAAAGCGATGCCTTCGGGCAATCTGCTGTGCTGGCCCATTAGAATCGTGTCAGCCCCTTTTCAAAGAATTAAAGCTACTTACGCTTCCATCCATGTATATTTTTGAAATGTGTATGTTTGTCAAAAAGCATTCCGATAAATTTAATACATTGGGAGATAATCGTAGTTATTACACGAGATACCCAAACAGATTAGTATATCCACAATGATTGCATTCGAGAAAGTGTTTGATTTCGTAGAAGCAACATTCAGTTAGCCACCTATATAGTTTAACTCTAAATTGTTGCAATGGAAGTGTTTTTAAAGTTTCTGGGATTTTATTATAAATTCTTAGAGCCATAACATAACAGTTTCTGCGGTACAGTTCGTTATTACATTGTGGATATACTAATCTGTTTGGGTATCTTGTGTAATAACTACGATTATCTCCCAATTATTAATTAAGCACACATACAGTTTTACCAAAAACTAGTCATAATATTTTCATTTAAAATAGTAATACTTAGTCGTAATATTGATCTCACAATGTAAATGTCTCATATTTTTATTATTCCTTTCTGTACAATTCAGTAGTTAATAATTTTGTTTTTAGTTAATATTTGATATCGTGTTGATTATTGCCATAACTGTATATAATTAAATTTTTGTCGTACATTATTTTAATAAATATCATATAGATTTTAGCTATTAGGAATATTGTAAATTTGCATGCCAATTAGAGTAAGATGTGCTGTACTAGTATAATATATTTAAGATAAAAGAGAAAAACTTTGAACTTTGAACAATGAGAAAGTTAATAAAAAGGGCTGATTTGGATTATTTAAATAGTCCGAATAAGCGCTTTTCAATGCTAGATTCAAACCCCAACAACGGGCTTGAGCTGCCGGTGAATAAAAAGATGGTAAGGAAACTATCGCATGATGATAAGGTAGTTCCTAGCACCCAACTTGGCTGGCTAGCTACCGCACTCGGTTGAAAATCTCGACTCACTGTAGAGCCAGTTCCAATCTAGGCTAGGCGTACTATCTTCGACCACACCGTCAGTAAATATCAGTGAGCTATGGTCAAACATATAGCCTGTCAGCTATAAAGAAAAGCATACCGTTACTTAACATCAAGTTAGCTGTGGGCATTCGCCAAAATAATAACAATAATTAAAAAATAAAAACTCAATTTCGAAACTTTTTCTCAAAAAGTTTCCTCCAATTTAATTTAACCATAGATGAAAGATGAACTACAGAGTTGTGCTGTAGATTTGTCAAGATGTGGAAGTCTTCCTTCATGGTCACGCTACACCAACGTGGCTTTTGTAATCCGGAAATAAATATCCGTATTAATGTTACTGACAGGTTGCAATTAATTTAATTTAGTGCTGGTATTCGGATGGTTCACATAACAGAATGCCGGTACCCGGGCTCGATACCCCATGATGTTTGGCTTTGATTCAAATGTCCTAGTTATTTCAATGCGAGAAATGTATACGATGGATCAACAACATATAAGATTTATTGAATAACTAGCTGTTACTCGTGACTTCTTCCGCGTGGACTTTGTCATAACGAATTCTAATTTTTTTTATTTTCTGTGCAATTATCTTAATTTTTCTTTCCATTAGAACTTTTTACAAAGTATTACAAAACTAAAACAAAAGACCAAGTGCGAGTTGGACTCGCGCACGAAGGGTTCCGTACCATTATCTATAAAAACGGCAAAAAAATCACGTTTGTTGTATGGGAGCTAATAGAAGTGATTATTTTATTCTGTTTTCTAGTATTTGTTGTTTTAGCGGTAACAGAAACACATCATCTGTGAAACTTTCCAGCTGTCTAACTATTACGGTTCATGAGATACAACTTGGTGACAGACAGACGGACAGCGAAGTCTTAGTAATGGGTCCCGTTTTACCCTTGGGGTACGGAACCCTAACAAAAGATGAATGAAGTCTGTAAAGTCGTTCTCAAGTCATGACGTGACCAAAGGAAACAGGGATTCATTTATATCTATACTCGTATGTAGATTAATCGGATTAATGTGTAAGATTCATAAATAAGTAGAGAGCTCAGAGTAATTTTAACAAAACAAATCTCAGTTATCATGAATTAGTGGATTAAACACTAGTAAAAAGATCTCGTTAAACCTTTTGGTATTTATTACAGTTATAAACATGTGATGTAGTCAATTTTTAAGAGTCACTAGTGAAATAAAATTCCTCATAACTGTTCTTATAATGTCTCTCTGAAACGAGTATTTTACATCTGGTTTACATTATCCGCTATCTGACGTCAAAGAAATCTCAAAATATGAAACTGAATTTATTATTTGCCCAACCCTACCGCTTAATCTCATAAAACTGTCTAATATGCTTTTAATACAACCGTTTTTGTTTTCAAAAATCTCTACTTAATCATCTGAAACTCGTCTAGAAGATATCTTTATTAGCTACGGGTTTTTACTCTTATCTGTTATTTATTCTCCATGTAATGTGCTTTTTGTGGTGTCATTGAAGTGTTATTGTATTACGAGAATTTGATCTAAAATAATAAAAAAAGGTTGAATTTTTAAGCAGGTAGATAAAATTGATAGTGCCAGTAGTTTCTTGTAAAACAACAATCGTAGTAACACTTTGAAGGATTTCTGAGCTGTCGGAATACTTTGACATTTGGACTTTATTTTAAATCAAACGTATGATCGGAATGATTTCTGAGAGTGTTTTATACGTTGCATGGTTTTATATCCCCCTGCCCATTCTAGTACAACCAGTTTGAAAAAGCGACAAAGAAATCAGTTGACATACCAGAAACCTGACAAGGTTTGATTGTGTCTAAATTGTGCGAAGCGATTTGCAATAGAATGCGTTCTCCAAGTGAGATTTGTAGCGATGATAGCTCAGTAGTTAGCGCGGTCTTATCACATGATGGACGGTGTGGGTTCAAGTCTCCAACATGAGCTTGAGCTGCCGGTGAAGTAAAACATCGCGAGAAAGCCATAGGATAGTGGTAGAGTACTTTTAGTACTCAGCTGTTTGGCTACCATCCTCAAGTTCAATATCTGCCGTCGAACATCCAACGGTGTGTTACAGCAGTCTCGTTTGAGAGCCAGCCCCCATTCCAGATTGAGTTTGTTTACCACTTTCGACTACAACATCACTTTAGATATAAGGAATAGGTTTCTTTGGTATGCGCTTTCCATCTTAGACCGCACTACTGCTTAACATCAGGTAGTGTGGTCAAATGCAAACCTATTTTGAATAAAAAAATGTGATCAGATGAGCTGTGGTCGGAGACCTAGTCTGTCACCAGTAAAACAAAAAGATACAATCTGGGTGTCTTCACGCTGCAAGTCAATGAATTTCGTTTTGGCAAGCATGCTCTATCGCTGATGAGAAGGAAATCAAACGCCAGCCTATTAGGCCAGTTCCATTCCAGACTAGGTGTGCTTTACCATCTTTGACCACACCTTCACTTAACATCAGGTGAGCTGTGGTCAAACACCTAGCCTGTCAACCATTATAAAAAAAAGGTACTCCATTGTCATTGCTGAAAAATATTTACGTTTGGTCAAATTGTTCTAATTTAATTCATAGTAAGGACTAAAGGGGGTTACTTTTAATTTGGTAGGAAAAAATATCTAGGCGTGTTGTGATAATCAATCTCTGAAACTCTACGAGCGTGACTGTAGGCACATTTTTACGGACGAGTGCTCGCTGACCAATGTCAAGACATTCGATTTATGGCATGCCCGAAATAGCGACTGCTTGCGTAAACATTAGTTTAATTGTTGCACGTATATACACAGTTAATATACCTATTGCTTTTCACAGCTACATCAGAAAGATCGTTCTCTCTTGGCACGGCATATGCTTCCTAATTAAATTTTCAATGCAAACCGGACGTGGCGGGACCATTACATTATATTTTATAATCAGTTTGATTTACTAAGAATACATGTGAGATATGTAAATAAGATACAATAATAACAAGCTAAAAAGTTAAAATAACTATAACCTGACTACGGAAAAATTAACTACATAATTATGTATATTTTGGCGTCATAAAACCGATACTTGTATTTTTATTTTATTTTAATATAATCAGTCATACTAGCGCAATAATGATAAATTTTACGACATATAATTCATCAAAATCGGTTCAGCCGTATAAATAGAAGATACGAGGAAGCTTAGGGATGGATATACATATACATATTTGATATATATACCTATACGTACAATACATATTATTAAACAAATAGTTAAAAAAACCCATCCCTTTTTTGGTTTCGCCGCAGTCAGTTTAAAAACAAAGTTAACGTTGAATTAAAACAAAGTTTTCGTATTATCAATTAAATCGTTAATATAATTAGGTACTATAAAATGCTGTCTCATCTATTTGTTCAAAGCAGCATTTTATTTCCCCTTCTCATAAAATCTTATTATACAAACATAATGGTCCTGTCAGATATTCCGAACAAACAGTAACAACCCTCAGTACTATTGGTGCCAGTTGCGATCATCAAAGTACGGATATCCAATAAGTATGCAAAGTGGGGTATCGCTTATAAATTAATGGTAACACTTGTAGGCCGGCACGGGAAGGGTGGAGGCGTTTGGCCGAGGGCCCATTGCACCAAAACTTATGTAAACATAATATATATACATGGGAGAGCCGCACGCGATATCGCTGCAGTAAGATATCTATTAGTACCTGCCTTTATTTTTAATCTTTACTACGCTGCAAGAGTTGAACGGCCTCGTAAAAAAAAATCAAATAGAGTAAAAAGTAGTTTGTTCCTATGTGCTTTGAATCGTGTCTATTGACTTTTGATAAATAGGTAAAATATGGTCTCATAAACTACTTACTAGCATGGATTGTTTGTAACATATTGTAGGTAGGTATTTCACTTAATATCGTCACGCATGGTTTATTAGGCACGCTAGGTTTTTTAGGCACCTAATGCTGCGGGCTCATAATATGTCAATGTCACACGCACAAATGGTCTGATAAATAAAACAGAGCTACCCACGAAAATGAATGAAATATGAACAAACAGAAAAGTAGTTTTTAAGGATATTTGTTTTTTAAGTAGACTAGCTGCTCCTCACGGTTTTACCTGCGTTTTGCGGGATTAAAAGTGTATGTTGTGTTAATTATGTTAATTCAGTGTTTAAGCTATCTGCATTTCAAATTTCATTTAAATCTGTTACTTCGTTATAGAATGAAGATGTAATAAATATACACAGATACATGCAGATTAACAGACAAACTTTTGCATTTACATTATAAGTGTTATAGAAACCAGTAAAATTAAAGAGATAGAAGTTTAACGCTGTCCTAATTCTACAAAAATAACAATAAATAGGAGAAAAAAAGTTCCTTAGAAACATCAAAAGATATTCAGAATTTGCTAAGATCTATTTTAAATTCTGTCTTTTACAATCTAAATACTTATCAGTTTGTTTTATAAATAAACATGCTATCCACAGAAAGAATGCATTATTTTCTTTTAAAAAATGGCACCGGTGCCGGTGGAAGACTCTCAATGCTTTTAACATTTTATTCGTGACCCTTTTAATCAGACGCGTTATTTCTGTTGATAAAAACAAAGCACATGGATCGTGAAATAAGTTTCATTCTAAGTTAGCAACTTTTAAATTTTACTGAACGTAAACTTACAATTATTATTATAGATAAATGATGAGATTGTGTACCTACACTATGTTTTATACATTTATTATCTTACACGAACTACACGCACACAAATTAATTGTGACAGATTTAGTGCATGTAGATTGTGTAAATAATCAAAAATTTTAGTATACAATTACTACAATTTTTAATTAAAAATTATTTAATCAAAAATTGGGTTAAAGAATAATCACGCATTTTCTATGAAATATTTTTTTTAAATTTTTTTTTATGGTTGACATGCTCGTTGTTTGACCACAGCTCACCTGATGTTAAGTGAAGGTGTGGTCGAAGATGGTAAAGCACACCTAGCCTGGAATGGAACTGGAAATATAGTATCTGAACTTTTTTCTAATCTGTGCTCCAACGTGTTCATATTATTCCTATTATAGTTAAATGTAAAAGTTTAGAGATGAACTAGACGCTCTCCTGATGGTAAGAGATAACGCGTGTCCTTGACAATTGCAGCGATACACACACAGTACTTTGAGAAGCAAAACAAAGTCCAGGACATCGCTGCTTCGGTGCTCAATACTTTGAGACTTTCCATGGTTAGTCTCAACAGTCCTGTAATTTACCGGAACATAGTAATATTTACACACTGTTGCTTGGCGGTACTATCTACTACCCGTATAAGGTTATTTCACAAATTTTAAACATTTTATAAAATATGGATACCAAGTAAAAATTCCGAAATTGCAAAAAAACTTTTTTCAAATACACTGTTACCGTCCAAGAATCGCTCCAATTGTCAGATTAGATCTATTAAAAGTAAAAAGCAAAACTAAGCGCTCCGTACCAGCCTGTTTACGACTATAATCAACATCTATTATCACAGAAAATAGGCCAAAAGACAACGCCTTGAACGTACGTACCTAAAAACTTTGATAAAGTCATTCAATGAGCTTAACGAAAGAAAGTGAAACTTTGGAAGAGCTTTTCATCACGCTGGAAAGCTATTAACACGCCAACATCAAGTTTCAAGGCACTAACAAAAGTTTTAATTTAGTTACAGCTTTTTAATACTGTAGAATTACACCAGTAACGTCTACTTATGTAAAAACTTGAACATGGCATTATATTTTACTTGGTGATAGATCTCCTTAGTAGGAGTTCGTCTAGGTAGGTGCCAACCTGGTATTCAGCCGTCATACAATAGTGTGTAAACATTACAATGTTCTGGTTTGAAGGGTATTAAACCTAGTGAAATTACAGGACTATTGAGACTAACCATCGAAAATCTCAAAGTATGAATGCTAAAATTGCTACACAGGACTTTTTTACTACTCAAAGTTCTATGTATCACTGCGATGGTCATGGGCATGCGTTATCTTTTATGACCAGTAGAGCATCTCACTCGTTTAATCAATAATCATACATTTGTTACTGTCCTAGTGAAATAATTTCATAGTTTATCACAACACTCTGTTGTGTCACCGGCTATCCTACGGGATAGTTTTCAAGATAAAAGTAGCGTTAGTGTCAATCCAGGGTTTTTTTCAGGTTCCACCTATTTATATCTACCCAAAATTTCACATGAACCTGTTGAGCCAGTATAGTGCCAATAAGTAACAAACGTAGATAGTATAACTCTTTCATCTGCAAACAGCCGCATTTAATGAATTATATACATATATCGGAGAACATTTTGTACAAGGTCATCTAACCCCAATCTGAGTTAATATAACCGGTAGAATACTTTTAAACTTCTTTTTTTTAGTAAATACATACTTATAATAAAAAAGAAACAGCCAGTCACAGAACAAACATCTTCGAGTATGGTCGCCACATAAATGTTTGTCCTGGATAGGAATCGAACCCACGCCCTTCAGCTCAGGAAGCTACTACTAAATGAGCTAACAGGGCAGAGCTAGCAAACATGCAAAATTAATGTGATGTGTTTTATAAAATAATTATATGTAATCTAAAACATACTTACACAGTGAAACAAAATACCAAGCTGAAAAATTATATCAATACCTAATATTTTTTTGTTGAATGACAATTGGCAGTCTGTTAGATTCTTGGATTGCGCAAAACGCAACCCATTATCGGAAGCCCTTCAATTATCACTTTTCTTTTCATATAACACAAATATATCAGTGAAAGATTCCGTCAAACGCTAATGGTTGGCACGCAGCCAAATGCAGGCTCACTCGGACGTACATCTACGTACAAAGAATATGTTCAATGAATGAGAGTTATATATACCTAGGTATTTGTATAAGCTCTGTCTGGAACACTAAAATGATTTACTCACTTAACATAAGGCGGTGGAAAAATGGCTTATTGCAATTCAATCACAACGTTGAACTCAATGGCAGCCCGTACACGTTCCGCGCGATCCGCGATCCGCGATCCGCGATCAATGATCGCGATCCAGACTGATCGTGTACGAAGCGGATTGACGGACTGATGCTCCGGATCGCATAATATCTAGAAATTTTGAAATCATGATCGCGGATCGCGGATCGCGGATCGTGATCATGATTGAACGTGTAAGGCGGCCCAATGGAGTGGATACGATCTATGTGCGTTCGACTTACTTGAGCTCCTAAGAAGGTAATGTAATTCGCCGCATATTTTTTTAGTAATGACATCCGATGATTAAAGTACCTATCTAACAACATTTGTTAACAAGAGCAAAAGAGAAGGAAATATATTTTCTCGCTCTCTTGTTGTAGACGATCTTGTCCTTGGATGTGAACCATGAAACCACCACAACCACCTAAGCTGCTCTATCTTTCCAATATTCAAAGCTGAATTAATCAGCATTTGTAGCCGAGCTGCCAGTAGTAACTATGCATTGTAAGTTCTATAAACAATAATTTGAAAACCTTGACATTGAAATACGTATATCGATAACTGAATTTATAATTGTAACAATGTTCGCTCGATGTTTGCGGATCTCAATTAAATTGTTCACTTTATATTTTCGCTCATAAATGATAATAAAGCTATTAAAGCCCGTACGTTCATAAATTAATGTTACGATTAATAACTAAAGAAAAATTAACGGCATAGATTTATAGTGTTTTATCTAGCTACGCTCCGCTGTTTTACCCGTGTGAAGATGGATGATAATGATGGTGATGAAAAGTATCTTATGTCTTATTCCACGGCCTAAAGTACCTACATGCAAAATTTCACCCAGATCCGTTGAGTAGTTTACGCGTGAAAGCGTAACAAACAAACAAACAAACTCACATTCGCATTTATAATATTAGTTAGGATACTATCTTACTGCCCGGTATTTCGTAGGTACCTAGTGCGGTAGCGCTTGGTCTTCGGCTACGGCATTCATATAAATATCATTCGAAAAAACCTGAATATTAAAAAAATTATTAAATTGGTGGAGTTGTTATCAAATTATGAACTTACACCAACAAACATCATTTGTGTTTTTTAATACACATAGATATATTAAAATTTAAGCGAGGCTTTAGCTTATACATGTATAAATAAACTACGATTTACAAAAACAAGATTATTAGATATTAGTAACATTGTCTTAAACTATCGCTCGGATGTTTTGAAAACTGATTCCGAATGTTTAGTTCCCATTCGTGGTGATAACATTAACTTTACTTAGTCACACTATGAAAGAATTACAAGCCGAAGTTGCACTTCTCAGTTTAAGGTCACATAAATTTTTGCTGGATATCATTATATCCTTCCTCATGTGAATGATTTACAGAATAGATGATTATTCGAGGTTTTATAGGCTATAATTTTGGGTAAAGTCTGTAACGTGCAGTAAAACGTTTTTGTTTACTTTTACTGCGCGCATCGATTAAATCAAGTTCGGTTTAATATTTTATGATCTTCGGGTGCAGCCCAGTGAAATAAATAGGCACACAAATGTGGCAAATTGCAAATTCATCATATTGACAAATAAGTAAATAAATTTCAAGTAACGTGCTCAAATTGCTGACTGCATTACCCCGCTGGATTGCAAGGCTTATTCTTTGGAGAAGATAAAACAAAACTATTTCGGCAACTGAAGTCTTGCAAAGCAAAGTATTACGCCATAATTATGTTAGGCCACTTTTAATATTTTCGAATCTTAGTGAAAACCTTCGTGGGCTAGGTAATAAGACCTTATTGGATTATTCTTCCGGTAATTCACCGAATTAAAAAAAAAAAGAAGAGCTATAAGTTTTGGCGGGAACACGAAAACAGTCGTGTCGCCCGTTGTATTTTTTCCAAAACTAGTATTTTTTCGGGGTTTTATACATAAAAATGGTAGTGTTTTATTCATAAAGTGCCGAATTAGAAACGTAAGTGTGGGAAAATGATATTATGAGGTGAAACATGATCTTTCGTGTTGCTTCCAAAACTCCATCGAAGCTTATGGTAAAGTCGCCACTACTTTACTAAAGCATGACTGGATTTGACTGACACGAACTGGACTTGACCAAGACTGGACTTTGGATATAACTATAACTACGAAGCAACTTATTTTACTTATGAAACTTGAAAATATAAAACACTTGACACTGGCAAATGCTCAAATTCGACGCCAATTTAAAGAAAAACAACGAAGAGCTATAATTTTACATATTATCGTCTTTACCTCAATTTTCAAAAAAGATGCTGGTCATGTATTATACTAAAAGGGCCGGGCTAAGAATACGTAGTAGTGTTGTAGTTTTACCGTGTGATGTGAGGCGGGAGTTGATGCGAGCAGTGATGGCGCGTGCTACCTCCGTGGAGTCGGGCGCCCGCTGCTGATGCAGCCGGAGCCGCTCGAACAGGCAGTCAGCGGCCGCCTCGTCTGCCATGCGATATGCTGCAAGCCACATGACACATTCTTATTGGTGTTTTTCATGAAACCTTCTACTCAATGACGCACCATACGGATGTAATCCTATGATCCACCGGCTCAAGCCACGGCTAAGCCGCTAACTAACGCCGGCTTTGTATAGGTGCAATTAACTTTAGTGACTTGATTACAAAACATTAAATGAAACAATGGAATGTGCTGCTCGAGGGGGTGTTCCCTGATCGATACAATCTGGGTGCCTTCAAGTCGCGAGTGAATCGGTTTCTTTTAGGCGAGCGTGCTTCACCGTAGACCGCATCTTCGCTTAACATCAGGCGAGTTGGCGGTCAAACGCAAGACTATATGTAATTAAAAAAATTGTCTATACTATAAATAAATAAATATCGTAGGACGTTACATACAGCGCTATCTGATCCTAAACTAAGCAAAGCTTGTACTATGGAAGTCAGATAACTGATAGAATACATAAATACTTTTTTTTGTAAATACATACAATGAATACAGAACACCCAGACTCAGAGTAAACATTTGTTTATACCACAAAATGTATATCCAAATGTTTATTCACTAATACAAAAGTTTATTGGGATATTTTTTATACACAAACCTTTCGGAAATTTTTTTTTAAATGATAGTGGAAACCATATCACATCCGTTGCGAAAAAGTAAACGGACATAAAGAGAGGCTCGGACTGCGACTTTGTTTTATACTATTTAGATATTGGTTTGTGCCAACTGCCATCTCGTCTGATGCTATACGAAGAAAGGGTCGACGATGGAGCATGCTTTCCAAGCAGAAAACAATTGGCGCGAAGAATTGAAGATACTCAGATTGTATCTATCTGGAAATACCCACTAGAGCAGTGCAATCTCCTAGCTTACAACAAATTCAAGATTAATTTATAATAAGAACATAGTTTTTATATCAATTAGTAAAAATGATTGCCTTTATTAAGTAGCTGTAACAAATCACACAGCAAAAAAAATAACTATTTTTTTTGCTGAATTTGCAATACATTTTAAATAAATAACTCTTACAAGGAGATTATCTACAAAATTTCTGTTTAATTATTTGTGTTCTCGTAGAACTTTTGGCACTTAACATTGCGTTCTTTCGACCGTTATTGTCGAGTATTAGATAGGTTCAATTTGTTATTCTTTGCATGTGAGATTGTGAATTAACTGGGTTGCGTTCGTGTGTCGTAGGCAGATTTCAAACGAATGAATATGTGCAATATGTGTAAACTCAGTTTGCACCATCTGGGATGAAGTTAGTATGCGATTCGCGTTCGGTATTTCAGATCTAGAACGTAACTCCAACTAATTGTGTTACAAAAACATACATTAAGTTTCTTAACAATCGAACGATATGCATCAAAGCCCGCGGTATTGCATTCCGAAACATTGTTAACAAACTCGAAAGCGGGATTGTCATGAATGTGGGCCAAAACAGCGGGTTTAATGCCATTGCCGGATTTAGGTTATTGGATACGTGCCTATTTATGAGTATGAATATGGATACTGTGGTTTTATACGAGTAAAAACGTACGTGTATGCGTGGAGAGGAGGGCTTCTTGTCAAATGTGTCAATTGTAAACAAACAGTGTGTTTGGTGCGAGTGACGCAGAGTTAGTTCCGCGCCCCGCGGCAACCGCCGGCCGACTGGCGCTTCTCCGGGAAACCGCGGCGGCGCGCGACGATGGGGGACGACGCTGCCTCGGAAAATGTTTTTCTTTTTCGATACGTATTCAACCATTAATTCGATTTTGATCCCTAATTATCGGTTCTGAATTCTTTGAACATAATAACGGAGAAGTGACGTGAATACTTAAGATTTAGGTATGTAAAATGTGGTCTTTTTACATAAGTTAATATACTGCAGCTTCTATAGGAGATTAGACATAACCAAAACCATATTAGGCATCATCTAGGTATATCTGTCATTCTAGTTCTGCTGATTTTGGTTATGCGGTCTGACCAAAAATTTATTAGATGCAAAAGGTATGAGAAGGCGGAAGGAATTAAAACATCTTAAATGTACGTATTTCAAGCAGATGTGTCTTGTCATAATCTCGTTTATTTATCTTTTTCTTGAGAACTGCTTTATGTTTTGGAAACATTAATCATGTCGTTGTTCAATGAAAAAAGTTTTGTGATTTAATTTTTTATTAAATAAATAATAAAACTTCTAAAGATATTACATTGTTAGAGTGATTTTTAATACCTACCGAATGAATTGAATTCGATCGATGTGTCACATGATAAATACCTATTTTAACTTTTGACGCGCAATATCTCGTATAGGGCGATTCTAATACGTATTTCTCAGATTTAAAGTACTATAAATAGGTATTTATTTGTATTTAAACATTTACTAATTTATTAATATCACAGGTCAAGCTCCGAAAGCACAAGGTTATATTCGTCGATTTACAAAAGATTTTGTGTTTATCATAAATGATTAGGAATATTTTTGAAATCTTATAAACTTATTTTGAAATAATAATACCAATTATACTAATTTCTTTTTAATTCGCGTTTTTGATCTAGGGTTATTCAAAGGCAAAATATGCTTTACTTCACTTGATTGCGAATATATTGTACAACCAAGCAATTACATACAATACAAATGTTCTGAAATCCGTTGTTGTTCCACTGTGGCTGAAGACTCGCCTTTACAATCAATGTGTACTGCCCACCATGACTGAAGGAGCCGAGACATGGACGCTTACACATGAGACTATGTACAAAATACAAGTTGTAAAGAGAGCCATGAAGCTCAGCATCAAATTACAAGATACGAGTGAGAAATGTAGAGACCGACGTCACACTAATGTGCGTGATGTCGGAACAACAATCATGAAACTGAAATGGAGTTGGGCAGGACATGTTGCCAGGTAGTAATGGCAGTTGGACAAAAACGTTGACAGGTTGGTGGTCGCAAACCAGCAAACGAAGCGACGGCATCGGGTGACTACCTACTCGTTGGGTCGACAACATCGTAATGGTCGCGGGTCGAACCTGGACAAGGTTAGCATAGGACCGGGATGAGCGGCGTATTAGAAGAGAGGGATATGCTTGGTAGTGGGCGGTTATGGACTGAAAATTATAATGACGATGATGATGATGATGATAAAATAATTCTACTAGTATAATAACTATAATTACCGACTCCCAGATGTTGAATAGCTCTTACTGCCTCAGAAATAAAATGACCGTGACACACACCGGTAGACGGATGTCGAATACACTAAACTATAATGGTTCTTTAGAAGTTTTGCTACAAAACTCTAAAAAGGTAGCTTACGTTTACGTTGCTTTGGTTTCTTTATTTCTAAGGATTGCGCAGAAGACTCGGCGGTAGCTGAAAAATGAGGTTTTTTAATACATATATCAAAATATTTATGCTTATTTAGTGGCGTTAGATGAAAAGTAGACGTCAGCGTCGCCGGAAAAACTTTTGCTAGGCCTCTTTAATATTTCAGTGAGTAAGAAAATGTTGAATGAAGAGTTTAATTGCACGCGTGAATAAGAGCAGAATCAAAAAAATATTAAATAAAATGTTCTAGATCAAGGTATTTCAAACTATAGGTATATCTCCACATACCCCTATCACTTCCAAGACAACGACTAACACCTTTCAAAAACGGACTATAGATAAAACAAATAATATATTCCATAGATATCTGGGGCACAGCAGTGCCCCGTCAAATCGAGCAAAAAAGCGGTATTATTTTTGCTAACAATTATGGTAGCATTTTTTTTTATCGCAAATGGATTAATTCCCGGCTCAATTTTGTTTAGATTAAATTTTAATTCAGATTTATTCAATCAATTTCTGTATTAAGTCTTCGACGAATGAGCTAAGCCGTCGCCATTTAATACATTTTATCGCGGACCCCTAACTGGCGTGTCCAAAGTGATAAGCTGGATGTTATCATAGTTTAATTTATAACTAAAATAATTGATGATGATCGCACGTTTTAATGCAGCAAAATGTTGCTACAAAACCTACAAAACTTTAAGTGACCTCAGAGAAAGAATGAGATTAGAGGATTGTGAACGCACTTTGTACCAACGTTCTGTCAAAAAACATACTATTCTACCAAATACAAAAGGTTTACATATATATATTATTAATTTCTTCGGGCAGGCTAAAGCTATAGAGCCATACTGCCTTGTCTTAAGTGTTATTTCTGCTGTATCTTAACTATAATTATCGTCAAAGTCGTCTTTGTCAAGTCCAGTTCGTGTCAGTTAATTCCAGTCATGCTTTAGTAAAGTAGTGGCAACTTTACTACAAAGCTTCGATGGAGTTTTGGAAGCAACACGAAAACTCATGTTTCACCACATTATATCATTTTCCCACACTCGCGCTTGTAATTCGGCACTTTATGAATAAAACACCACCATTTTTATGCATAAACACTCGACAAAACACTAGTTTTGGAAAAAAATACAACGGAGCGACACGACTCTTCCCGCGTTCCCGCCAAAACTCCAAAAGGTTTACATTTACAATGAACTATTTGGTCGTAATTTAATTTTAAATTTTGTTGAGTTTGGCGAATGTCTTTGTATGTTTGACGAAAGTGCTTTCATGCTTGTTTACGATAATTGCTCGATACAAAGTGCCGACACTTGAAATGTACGTATAGTAGTGTATCACCATAACATAGTTGGGTAAGGCTTAAAAACGTTAAAAATTAATAATTAAACGTTAAAAATTAATAATTAATCAAAGTGCTGTAAAGTTACTACCCACAAATTAAAGAACTTTTTATTCTTGGTTTATGGCTCTTGTGAAAACGTTTCACAACTCCGCTTTGAAAGTATTTTTCCATACTTACTTGACATTCCGCGCTCATCACAAAAATATTTGAATTTCACCAAGTCGCTAGTTTAACATTAACTACACATTCCATTTCGATAAAAAAATATAAGATATTTTTATTAAAGCAATATTTAGAATTTTTGACAATTTAACCTCAAATGTCACTCATTTCATTACATTTGTTACTTTTTTTTTATGGCGACCAGCATGTTATATGCTTTTAAAAAGATTTTACGCTAAATCTATTATATCTTCTTGCAGTTTATACTTCTAATAAAGTACTCCATTGCTATTGCGTTATCACTTCAACCATTCAACCTAGTAGAAGATATGCCCTGAAGTACCCATATCACTTTTAACAATAAGACCACCTGTTGCTACCTTTTGTGATGTTTTTTATGTGGTTAAAGTGTAATTGTTTTGTATTATACTGTACCATCATAATAATCACGGAATAGCAGCACGTGTACCTAGCAGTTGCAAATGTTCACGAAATCAGGATGTGTGCCTTCTTTTGTCTGTTGTGATGTAGGTAATAATGACATCATATTTTATACCCACTTAAGCAGGTATTTTCCTGCTATAAACGTAATGCGACATTTGGTAGATTTTACGAAAATACAATAAAATACTGTTGTATTCTCTGAAACAGTGAGTACATAATTTTAGCAATTATTAAAAGTAATTTATTTATTTATTTATTTATTACATAACATACAAAACAGAATGCAATAACATTTACAACAATTCAAATACCTACACAATTTTGATCTGTATTGCATTCCAAGACTATGCATGTCTAGGAGCATTACAATTACATTTAAAAAAGTCGTTAGATGATAATTATAAATTAAATTAAATAAAGTAATAATAATTAGTTAATTAGTCAATTGTTTAGTCAAAAAAAAAAATATATATAGAATGTCATAACTAAATTGTATTAAAATCTAAGATAATTTTAATCTGTCTTTGAAATTGGTATAGGCTTTCTAATTGTTTTTATAATTTAGTACGTATATGAAAATACTTTCAAATAAAAATTGTGAGTCGTTTTCTAGACAAGAGTCGTACGTACATCGGAAACACATAACATCGAGTCGAGAAGCAAAAAAGCAACATTTGACGTCTTCAATCTTTTGTCATGTAATTTGAATGAGACATACTTTATCTTATTTCAAACTAGTTATCCTATAAGGTAAAGAACTTGCGAAGGTGACTTTCTTAATTGTACTAGTTTGCGATAGAAATGTCAATGATCGATTAAATATCAACCCATGTACCTAAAATTATTACTGATCTAAAATTGAAGGCTGGGCATAAAATAAATAAGATGATAATAATAATAAAGGTACTAAGTGGTAATAATTCTAACATGATGATCATCCCTACTACCACGTCTTCCCACACATAAGCACATTCCTACAGACCCAACCTATATTTTTAGTTTTTAAATTTGTTACTGATTTTTTGTCATATTTATTTTAGGACTTAAAATGTATATATGTACGTGAAGTTCTTCTTCTTTGTTTTCGCGTTGTGTACATTTGCCATGTCAAGTGTTTCGATTTAATAAATAAGCCTAAGTCAAGTCAAAGTCACACAAATTAAGTTATATTAAGTCCTGTCATGACCTAGGAAAGTAGTGGCTACTTTACTACAAGCTTCGATGGATATGTGACTTTCTATTATTTTATACATAAACATGAGAAGAAACAAACATTTTGAACAATAATGCAATGCGGCGCCATGATTTTTTCCGCGTTCCCGCTAAAACTCATGTAATAAGTTTTTGTTTATAAACGAACATGATTTAACTCCGTTAAAGGTTTATTATGAAAATATTAATTATTGTTTCTTTTCTTTATTTTTGACGTCAGATATTGCGCGTTCTGTCAAGTACAAATTTCTTGTTTTCAGCTATCTTATGATGAAAACGAGTAAAATAGGTTTAAGTCACAGATAAGGTTTCATAAAGTAAGTCACAATCAAGTCCAGTCCATGCGCTAGTAAAGTAGTGGTGACTTTAGTAGAAGCTCCAAAGGAGAAAATAGTAGTGGATCGTTAAAGTTATAGGGTCTGTGGATAAAAATAAAATGAAAATGTCAGCTCCAATTAGACATCTAAATGATTTATAATTCATAGATCTTTGTTACCTTGCTCCTGATTTGCATCTCAGATTTGCATCATGTTCATTTTGACATTTGAATATGTAGGGATATAGTTCAGGGTAATTGAGTCATCGATTTTGTGTTCGACAAAATCAAGTGTTCCGCGGGAAATTTTCAGTTACTTTCTACAAAATGTGTAACGAAAAAACTACTTTGTTATGCAATCGATGTTGGTTTTAAGAGGTTATTTGTTAGTTAGTTTTGGTTGCATTACTTTTTTGTTTATTAGTCAGCTTGTGTTACTCTACCATCGAACTCGACGAATACCTATTACAAACATGAAAAAAATCAGGAATCATGCACATGTTTTCAATTTTAAAACCTATAAAATTTGTACTTTTATCGTTCCATAAACAAGTTTATACATTGTACATATGGCAGTAGCTCTATTTATACATGTATATTGCAGTGACTAGCTGCATAAGACACAAGTATAGCAACATTCTTTGCCTATGAAACAGACATGTTTGTAAACAACATATAACAAACAATTTTACTTTATTGAAAACAGGAATCATATATAAAGTGGTATTTCCCATTGTAGCGTCTTATTTAATTGAAGCAATTTTATCATGCGGATCTGTGGAGAATGCTTCATAGTTTTTCTCAGCATTTTAATGTACAAGTCGGTTCTAAGCTCTAGGCGAATGTTCGATGAATTTAAGGGCGTTGACTCAGATTTTGATCTGGAGCAGGTACAATTTTTTAATATTTTTCTTGTCTATTGCACGATATGGTTATTGTTTAAAAACAGGCGCGATCAAGCTGCAATAACTACTGAAGTTCTTTGATTGTTTTTGGGTCTTTCTTTTTTACTTTACTGTTTTTATTATACATGTTTGTAAATAATAAGTATATATTAATTAAAAGGGCTAAATAATCACAAAAAAAAATCATAATTAATACTAATTTCACAATTTACAAGTTTGTAAAAACAGAGTTAAATTACCTAATTAATTAAGTATTTAACAATAGTTATAATGTTGTACTGTGAGTAAATGTTTCACAAAAAAAATTAAAAAATAAGTTTTTAAACTTAGTCGTATGTAAAAATGTGCAAAATAAAGTTATTCAAAATCAAAAAGTATTCCTTGTATAGCTGTACGAAAACTTGTTTTGGTCTAAACGTTATTTTGTCTAAATTTTGACATCTCTAGCTGACATATCTAAACTTTCTTAATAGTGGTGTGACTACTTTTTATAGCAGTTTGTTAACAAGGACTGCACTTAGAGACTTAAGTAAATTTGAATCTGTTAAACAAAACTTAAAAAAATGCCCTTACTAATAACTTATTTATTTGTATCTTTTTAAATTTACCAGGCCGTTGCAGACTTTAAGATTGAGGATATTGCAAATTTAACCAAGGTAATTTGTACCACGTACTGGATAGATGATGGATTTATTTGAGCATATAATAATAATGTTGGTTTGTTATATTTATTATACGGATAACAAGCAGTAAGAATGGTATACAAGTTCAAAGTCGCTCAGCGAGCAATTGTAAGAGCTATGCTTGTCATTTCTGTGTGTGTTCTGTGTGTGGCAATGGGCCGGACTTATCTGTTTCAGAACTGATAACCGCTGATTATACGTGTTCTAGAGTTTTTTTATTCTTTATGTAAAAGTAATGCGACGAATAAGACGCTCTCCTGATGGTAGAGTCCATGACCATTACAGCGATACACAGAACTGTGTGCAGTAAAACAAAGTTCAGGGCAGCGCGAGTGCTTTAGCGATAATTACTTTGAGACTGGTTAGTCTCAACAGCCCAGTAATTTCGCTACCCTTTAAGCCGGAACACAGTGTTGTTCACACTCGTATTATATGTCAGATGATTATTTTGTATAAATACTTTCCACTCTCATACAATAAAATTATATTAAGTTTTGTCCTCGAAAAATTCTTCAATCATATAGCATGCATTAACCAAATTCTGTTTCAATTTAAAATTAAAATTGTCATTATTCTCTGTCTCTTCAATTGAATTTGCTCAAGTTCACTGAGCATCATGCCGCCATATTAGGAATATGTGTATTATTACGGAACCTTATCATAATATACATCTCGACCATTCTTAATAAGTCATTTTTCTAGGATTTAGCCAAGATATCAGACCTGGGTCCAAAACCAGCGAAGGTAAATATATAAAGCCTTACTTTAAACTTTGCTTAAAGTTAAGTAATGCTCAAAATGTTTTGTAATTTCTCTTATATAATTTAAAGCATTTAACTTTAAAAAATAATGCTTACTTTTTAATCTGGTTTTAATCTGCTTGAAAATTATCATCGAAAAAAAGATGGCACTTGATGCGTGCACTAAAATTGTAAGATTTGTTTTTGTAATTTACTCATACTTTTTTTTTTAAGATCAGTATTTTTTTCTGAACATTAGAAATGAAAATTCAATTCAATGAACATTTTACTGTATTATTATTGAATTCCCCAAATAGGAATCAAATATTAACAACATATCATGATGTTTTAGGCTCTGAATATTTCTAGTGTAGAAATAACGAAACTATTAAAAATGGGGGAGGAACTACTTGATACTCCTAGTGAAAGAAAATTGAATGAATTAAGACGCATGATAATTGCAAAAGACGAGGAAAAATGGAAGCTCAAAAATAAAACAAAACCAGAAGAAAAAAAACGCGTTAAAAGACAAGGTAAGTAAATACTTTTATCGAGTTCTTAGGAAGCATGTAAGTACCAGTAACTTCGACCATTACTTTTTTTTTAATGGTTGACAGGCTAGGTGTTTGACCACAGCTCACCTGATGTCAAGTGAAGGTGTGGCCGAAGATGGTAAAGCACACCTAGCCTGGAATGCAACTGGCTCTCAAGTGAGGCTGCCGGAACACACCGTTAGATGCTTGGCGGCAGATTTTCAACTTGAGGGTGGTAGCTAGCCAGCCGAGTACTAAAGTACCCTACCACCATGCTTTGGTTTCCTCACGATGTTTTCCTTCACCGGCAGCTCAAGCTCATTGTTGGGGTTTGAACCAACGCCCTTCGGCATGCGAACCTACCGCGCTAACCACTGAGCTATCATCGCTACAAAACATTTAGAGTTAGACTTAGATAATAGATACATTTTTTCTTTTCTATTTTATCTGCTTTTTTATAAATTATCATCAATCTGCTAATCTGCTATACCTCGGTAGATAGAGGTCAGAGTAAAATAGACAAATAAATGGTAGGCTTTGTTAATATGATCTTACTGAATACCCTTGTAGTAACCCCTTAAAATGTATGGAAAAGTAGTTTCTTAGTATTTATCACCAATAAGGGTGCTGTGTTAATATTTATAAATTTTTCTATCGTTTACGTATTATGAAGGTATTATCGCCTTTGATATGAAAGTGCGTAAATGTGCTGTTACGTTTAATAAAGCGAGCAGCCATAGAAGTGGCTCAAACAGGAGATTACAGCCACAAAAGTGACTGGACTTAGCCAAGTACACTCATTTGAAAAAATGTACTCCTAGTACAGATATAAACGGAAAATACGTATTCAATTAAAAATTATGTATACTTATATGCAGTGGACATGGGTGAGACAGGAATACCAGGCCAATCTCTCTATATTATATTAAAAGACATAAGGCAAATTTACTTTAAGCAGCGATGGGAACACAGGTAGTAAAGGCAATCGTATTTTTTTATGACTAGGTGTTGACCACTGCTCGACCATGTTAAGTGAGGGTGTGGTCGAACAACAACTTGAAGACAGATTTTCAACTAGCCAGTCGGGGTATTAGAAAGTACCCTACGACCACGCATTGATGTGTTTCAAAAGGGGCTTGAAGGGGCTCTGTGTCGCAAGTACTAGGCACTCTCCGGTCCCTGTTATGCTAGGCATCCGGCAGCGATACGGGTATCCCCGTATCGCTGCCGGATGCCTAACGATGCTGAGAAGTTTTGTCTCTGATAAATACAGTTTCCTTCCAGTTTCCTCGGTTTCTTTATTATAGCTCAATAGGTGCTGATTCAGTTTTTTTTTAAATATGTACGTACTCCAGACTAAATATCTTATTTTTGGAACCTTAATAATAGTAATATTTATGTTAACCTTAGGATATTATAAAGATGGACGTATTGGACGTATTGATCTTCAAACAATCTTCAAAAGTCTCCAACCCTTATCTATCAGTGCACATTTCGGATTTGTTATACTATATGGATGTGATCGGACAAGACGTGACCTATTTATTTGACCTTTACGTACATTTACGACTTTATACTGACCTTAAAGAGTCAGACGTGCAGTAACGTAAATATTAGTTCTTAACGAAAATAAAATTTAAATATGATTTTCATGCAGTTATTTTTAATCAACAAAACCTACTCATATCGTATTATAAATATGAAAGTTTATATGTTTGAATTTGAGTACATAGGTACATTACATTTTCGTAGGTATACATTCGAATACACCCGAGTTTCGAACGAAGTTGTATAAACTGACGGTCCTATACGTATGCGGAAACTTACATATGATTAAAAAATCGTACTCCTGGACAGTATAATGAAATATCACTCAATCGTCTTTAAATGTTAGGCTCATTATGCTCTACAAAAGGACGCAAGAGGTTGATACGTAATTATTTCTTGAATACTAGCTGACGCCCGCGACTTCCTCGACGTTAACTTTAGAATTAGGTTCAGAGAGAAATGAAACATGTGATAGTAACAAATAAGCAATAGTCTTGAAATAGACTTGGTGGTAGATTTCCTGAGGTAGTAGTACCTACCTCAGGAAATCTACCACCTACCTACCTGAGGTAGTAGTACCTACCTCAATCTACCAGATACTTACGCAGTACCAGATATTCTGCCTACCATTGGAGAGCGTATCGTCTTATTACTTTTACTTAACATCAGATGAGCTGTGGTCAAACAACTAGCCTGTCAACCATAAAAAAAAAAAACGTAAAATATATGTTATACGAAAGTGACAGTGATATTTTTGCAATTTCAGGCATGTTTCAGGAGGCATTTGAGTCTACTTAACTATGTTCAAGAACCAACCTGTTAGTAGTGTTTTGGGGAATTTAATAAAACTAACATAAAAATAAAACCGGCGAAAATTCTATGACTGACAGAGTTAAACCACAGCTGGCCCCATATAATAATACCTGTACTTTTGTGTGCGATTTTCATAATAAACAAAAGTGCTTTGTTTTATTTACTTTCAGTAAATCAGTAAATCAGTAATATTTATTGGCCATAAATAACAATAATGTTAAAGGCAAGTCACATGTACAAAAAAAAACCTTACGATTACACTTTCATGAATGAAGCTATACCTATACGAGTAATTAACAACGAACATACTACACCGGAGGCTCCGTTTATGTACTACACATAAATGAGGATTCTGAGAACCTCATTGACATATATTCACCTAATTTGTAAAATGGATTGTTTTCCAAAAAAAATTTAATGGTTTTTTTAAATTCGGTATGATTTAATTCTGTAATATATTTTGGCAATTTATTATACATTAATATTTTGGCGTGACGGCCCTGCTTTTCAACTTTACCTAACCTAGTCCATGGCACGACCAGCTTTTCTTTGTTTCGCAAGTTATATTGATGCCTGTCTTTGTTCTTTGATACCCTTACCGCGAGCTCGATTAACATTTATCCTGTTTTATACAGGATTTTATAGGCTTAGAGTGTAAAAAAGTTATTGTACTCATAATAATAAAACAATTTTTCGCTTACACTATGGACACAACTTTGCACTCGCGAAAAAATATTAGCTGCTCTATGTATTTGGTCAGGGATTAGAGAATTTTTCACATGGAACAGCTGCATAAGTAAATTAGTTGTTTTCTTCAGTGCTTACACTATATAATACGTAACCTATTAACATATCTGGTAGCAAACGTTTAGAGGAGGCTTCAGGTGACCAGAATGCTGGCATCTACTTTTGCCAAAAGCTTAGCATTGCCATCCAGCGTGGCGTAGAATATACCTACATATATGATGTATGCAGGTCAAACACATAACCCTCCTTTTTTGGCTTCGATACAGTCAGGTAAAAACTGGATATAAATAGCTACAGACAGAGCTTGGTGGTTTATGTTAGCAGAGGCCTACGTCGAATAATTGAAAATGTTACGCCAGTCTAAAAAGTGTATCACGTCCTCCCTGTGTCTCTATTGTGATCTGAATGAAAAATCACATTTTTTTAAATACCATAATTATTTAATTTCAGGCAAATTTCAGGAGGCAGCAAAAGTCAACAATTTGAAAATGCTTCGCATATACTTAACTATGTTTAAAAACTTGTGGTCGAGATCTTACGTCGGTGGCGCACATCCGCTTCACAGCGACGTTCCTAAGTCCGTCTGCATCTTGTTCAAACATAGAATTATGAAATTCTTGTTCCCACCAGTCGGCGATGATAAGAAAGTAAAGTAACTCTAACGCTTATAGAGAATCGTACTGTTCGATTTTTGTCAACGTAATTTTCGTCCTCATAGTAACTCAAATACGTATGTATCTCATATTTTATCAATTTGAGCCTTAATATACTAGGCTCTGTGCGTTAAGTACATAATCTATATTAAAATAAAAGGTTCTATTTAGTCCACTTATTTTGAGATACTTTATGGCTAAAATTGAGGTTAACTTATCTATATTATGCATAACACAGGAACAAACACAGAAACTGAAATGGAGATACGTATGTGTGTAACGAATTTTCGTAAAACCGATATTTTTATGTTACTCGTTTTTGTGCTACTAAAATGACGTTTGGTGACCATTTATTCGTTTCGGCAGCAATATAATATTTAATAGGTACTTGCTTTTACTTGTCTTTCACATTCTCTGGACCATTTCACCCACAAGAACTTTTATGCCAGCAGTTTAGAACTTCATACCAACACTTCAAATGTAGGGAAAAATGCACAATACACCCCTAACGGGACGTTAGTGCGGGACTTATCGCCTCAATTTTAAATTAGAATAAGGATCTGTCTTGCGAGGTCTCCAACTGCGAGTTACAGACTCTACAGCCAGCAAATTAATAAACATTGTTTATATTATCTCAACTGTGCTAGAAACCACTACTGTGCTGTGCTGTACTGTGTTACTGTTTAACATCAGGCAGAGTGTGGTCAAACCTATTTTGAATATATATATATATATATATATCTATCTATATTAATTTAAGTCTATTATATATATATGTAATAGACTTACATTTTTGGATCATTTGAATGAGTTTTTCGTTTTTTACTGTTCGACGATCAGTAGTATTTGTATGCGATAACTCACGCACGTACTACTCAAAAATGGTGCCCTACTCTAAAATTACTTGGCTTTCTTTTTGTTACATAAATCATGCATAAAAATTAAATTACTTTCAGTTTTGTTAGATAATGGTGTAATAGAAATGACATTATTAAAATAATAAGGTTATGTAAACTTTTTACGAATAAATAAATAATGAACTTCGTAGGACATTTTTTGTACCCAGCATCTCGATTAGCACGCCATCTCGAAATAAGCATAAGTTATTATACCATGGGAACAAAATAGCTAATAATACTAGGTACTAGGTGGTTTAATCGACAAAAGCGCATTCTGATGCGCTCGAGTTTTTCTTTATATTATTATTAAGTTTTAACCCCAGTAAACTGTCATATTTTCTAAAGCTCTAAGATTTGATGAGGCAGCCCTAATTATTTTTGTAAAGAGTACTGACAGTAGTAGATAAGTGCTATCAAAAGTATTTTGTCTCGTCTTGGTACTCGATGAAGTAGGGCTACCGTCATCCCGCTCTCACTATACAAATAGGGCACGAGTTTGAAGGCTACTCTACTTGTAAACTTTTGTTTCTTGTTTTTACTAAAACGTAGCCTTATTGCGACGATTTACTGGAAGTGACATGTAAAAGTTAACGTTAAATATTGCATATAATATATACAAAACTACAAAATAGTAAAAGTTATGTAAGTATTTCATTGCTGCTCATAAATCTCTTTGCATAGGTGATGGGTACCACGAATGAAGTAATTTTATAAAAATAGATGTGCGAATTCATTTTATTGCAGAAAGAAGAAAATAAGTAGGTATATGATCAGAGCAATAATTTTATTTTAAGTTCCTTGGATACTAATTGTGGAGTTCTATTAAATTCGTTTTTTTTCAATTGATAAAAAATGTCAACAAATGACATTTATATAAAAACTAGCTTAATGCTCGGTACTCGGTCTCGAATCCATAATTATGTACCTCATTCGAAGTATCAGTGACATTGAAAAAAACATAAGTAAAATTAACTTAAGTTACTCAGAAATACCATGTATTTTTTATGTAAAAGTAATGACACGAACGAAATGCTCTCCTGATGGTAAGATAATGGTAGCTCCTGTCCATCATTACATGGGTCCCCATAGCTTTGATGAAAAAAATAAAATCTAGCGCATCGCTGCTTTAGTACTCATTACTTTATGACATTTCATGGTTAGCATCAATAGCTCCACAATTTTCTCAGCTGCAGTATACTTAGAGTAAAATACAGCAGTGTTTATACACTACAGTTTGGCAATATAATATCTGACACTGCTGTGGTACTTAACTAGGCAACCTCCTGCTAAGGCGATCTACCACTAAGTTAGTTCATGTATAATTTATTAATTATTACCTTTATAAATATATTTTTAAAAATTCTTCAGACTGATTGCAATATGCGATGCGACTGTTAAATTCAGCAGATGTATGATGCAACAGTGCCTGCGACATTGCACAAAAAACAAAGATACATCTAGTAACTTTCTTTCTGTGATCGTAGGCGGGGTGCTATTTAGTATATAAAAGAGTCGTCAAAGGATCAACACGCGTTATAGAGGTTTCTCTTGTGCCTCCGACATGAAGGTACCTACTACCTAAACCTTTGACTTACTCTAATTAATATTTATTGACAAAAAATCAAGTGACAAGTGATCATAGTTACCTAGTGTTTAATAAACTATTAAGATTCGTGACGTTTGAACAGTTGACGTTGAACGTCGACGAGTTATTCTAGTTTATTTTATTTAAATATTTTTTAAGAATTGGCGTGGAGTGTGAAACCTGTTCTCAATTTCCCGTCTGTTTTATTAAGTGTGATCGGTCAACTTTTAAATGAGATTTCAATTATTCGAACACTGATATATTCATACTACTTTCGTTATGATGTGTTGCAGTTAAATCACATTGCACTAATAATAATTACATATGTGAAAATTTGTGAGTTTGTGTAATTGTGTATACTGTATGTTTGTTACTTATTTGTGCTGCGTTGTAGGAACTTGGATTTTTGTGAAATTCGGATAATAGGGTTATAACCTAGATTAGGCTTATAATAATTGTAGCGATGATAGCTCAGAAGTTAGCGCGGTCCGATGACACGCCGAAGGATGTAGGTTGAAATCTCAACAATGAGCTTGTGCTGCCGGTGAAAGAAAACATCGTGAGGAGATCATGGTAGGGTATTTTCTAGTAGGCTTGCTAGCTGCCACCCTTAAGTTGAAAATTTGCCGTCAAGCAACTAACGGTGTGTTCCGGCAGCCTCACTTGAGAGACAGTTTCATTCCAGGCTAGGTGTGTTTACCATCTATGATCACACCGTCACTAAACATCAGGTGAGCTGTGGTCAAACACTTAACCTGTTAACTGTAAAAAAAATACATGGGTTTCTCGTTATATTGAGCAATATACGGCTCCCGTAGGATAGCGGGTAACACTGAGGGTCTTATTGGTCTTCCATAAATATCTATAATTTGCTTTGTATCTTCATAGTTTTTAGTTTTGATATTATTCGATACCTACAACCAGATAATAAGTTATCTGGCACTTTTATTGTAAAAATAAACTAATAAAACATATTTTTAGAACACCCAGACGCATAATAAGCCGGTATGTATGTTAATATGTTTATTAATTCTAATGTGATATATGACAGTGACCTACATTTTGCCGTCGCATTTAACCAGTTATTCGCTTAAAGCTTGACCACGCGGTCTCTTTATCTTCCGAACTCTTTAGTTAGATTCGCTCAAATTAGATCTCTTTGCCCATAAAGCTTCATATATTTATTTCGTAGATACAATTTATCGTCGACCAAATATAAAGTAAATACGGAATGCAAGCACCTATACTTGCATTCGGTAGATGTGATAGATTTCAATTCCTGCATTTTACTCAATCAACGATATTTTTTTTAAAAATGATTTGTTAAAACTGCAATGTAAAATATTCCGAAGGTATTACTGGTGGTATGTGCGGCAGTGACCGTTGCATCGGCTGGGTCGATCTCTTGGCCGGGCGCGACAGTGGTCACCGCCAACTCGCCGGTTGTCACTGCTACCGCTCCGGCAACCGCCGTCAAGACAATTATTCCCGCACAGACGAAAGCTTTCGGCTTCTCCACCACACAATACATTAATGCGGTAAGTTTATAAGCACTACAGTGATTCGGTTTAAAGGGTACTTATTGCTGCAAATAAATTTTTTGACCGAGCGCCAAAGCAACGATGCCTGAACGTTGTTTTGTTACTATTCTGTTTTGTTACCGCTGCAATAATTTATGGACAGGTGTTGTCTCTTACCATCAGGATTTCACTTTAAATATATTAGTGCACCATAGCCATATTGACATGCAACAATAATATTTTGATTTACCTATTGTAAACTATTAATCACAATATGCTTGTTTTTCTTGCTATATAAAAATATGTATATCTACACGTTTTGTTTCCAATTTTTCCAGGTACCTTCTGGATTCCATGTAGCTTATCAACCACAAGTAGGCTACCACGTGCCTCAACTTAGTCCGGTGGCCTCTTTGCAACATACTTTCATCCCAGTGCCTGGAGCGACTTACTATCCATCTCATGTGTTCTACCCAACACACCCTGGGCTGTTCCCAGGCGCACCTATTGCTCCCTTCCCTGGAGCTCCCCTCTTTCCCGCACAGCCAATTCAGCCAGCCCAGCCAGCACCACCAGTCCAAGACACGCCAAGCAACCCTTCGCAGCCAGATGCCGGCGACGCCGATACCGCTGTCGTAGATTCAGCTGATTTTCCTCAACAGAATGACCAAGATCGACAGCAAGCGCCGTCTACAGAAGCACCGCAACAAGACCAGGCATCCAATACACCAGCTCCTTCCCCGCTCCCCCCAGCAAACACTTTTCCAACTTTCCCCACTCTACCACAAATTCCTCAAGGATCTCTACCACAATTTCCATCATTAGGAGGAGTACCCTCTTACCCTTCGTTGCCGCAATTCCCTCAGCAGTTTGAACCTGCTTTTCCCCAGTTTCCACAGGGAGGCATTCCCCAATATCCATCATTACCTCAGTTTCCTCAGGGTGGAGAATCCCCCTCTTTTCCTGGATTACCCCAGTTTCCCCAAATTCCGTCTTTCCCACAGTTCCCCCAGTCACCCTCAAATCCTGGCGTTCCACAGTCACCCTCCCCTTCGCCTCCTACCTCGTTCCCTGGTACGGATACGAGCGGAGACAAAGGCATCAATGATGAAGACACCATTAGCGTAGAATCTGCTTAAAAACCATGATATTGCAGCTGTGATGTTATACTTTACACGAATTTAATTAATGACAGTCACTATCTCTAAAAACTATCACATAATTTCAGAACTCAATAGAAAAAGTTTTTAAATTTTTTATTTAAGAAAGGTCTTTTGTTTGTGCTTATTAGGTACCTACTTCAATCATTTAGATACTTAAGATGTAATCATGTACTTGGTAGTAGACCAATTAAAGAGTTCTAGCATAAGATAAGTTTTAATTTATGTATTTTTATAAGAAGACTTAATAAAGTATTTTCCTTTCATAGCGATTTCAATTGCTTTTAAAATAAACTAGAAAGCATATATGGTAAAATCATTTATAAATTGAAGTCTATACAACCTCTATTCTATATATTATATACGTAAATATAAAGGTACATCTAATAACTAAGTTTTCCTCGAATATCTTTAGGTTTATCTTTATATAGAAGTCAGTAGCTATATGAAGAAAAAAGTTTTACGTATTTATAAACCAATTTAATAGACTCATACTTTGTATAGTTTTATAGGTAGACGATTTCAATAGTAGGACTATCACCAGAAACCTGGGATTCGTTCTTGCTTCCAATCCAGCAGATTTTTCTCCGTAGTGTTCTTGCCAACGAGACCCAGTGTATAGTAGAAAGTATATGGGAACCAGTTGGTGCTGAAGAAAACACTGATGTTATAGCGACCCACGCCCTCGATCTTCGGTGTGATCAGGCGATTGGGGAGCAAGAGGCGAGCGCACAGGATTGTGCACTCTATGCCAGCTGAAATCTGTTAACAAATAATGGAAATAATAATTATGTTCGTTGTTATTTACGCGCCATATGGACGATTTAAGACGACATCTCATGCGTGGAACTGTTTAACGAGTTACATAGGTATATTGCAGCGGGAGCCTGTTTACTAGGTAACCCTGTTCATCTATATATAATTTTAGACATATTTCAACGCAGGGGTTGCCACAGCACGTTGGATATTTTAAGTAATGAAAAGAAAGACAAATAGGTAACGGTATCTCACCATCTCGTCAAGTCGGAGAGGTCGGTATATACATAAATTCTGTGGCCCATAGTTTAAACCACCTACCCGCCAACGTTCGGGATGTACCTTCCACCGCGTGCTTCTAAATCAAGCTCAGAAATTTATGAAATTTCGAGGAATAATAAATGATTTACTAAAATAATTAATATTAATAATAAATAATTAATAAAGCCAAGAAATTTGTTTAAGACCTCGGGAAAAGCTAAGAGAAAAATGCTGTGACCCCAGGTCAGGTTGGTTCCTGACACAGCAAATTTCTTTGGCAATTCAGCGCGGGAACGCTGCCAGTTTGTTGGGCACGTTTGGGCAGGGTCCGTGTCACCGGGGAGAGACAGATTAGTGTTAAGGTTTTTGTATTTTAAAGTGTATAGTTATTATTGTAGATTGACATTATGTGATTAATTAATTAGTAATATGAAAGGATTTATATTGGACTATCAAGCTAAATTATGAAAAAAAGTATAATTAATATCTTCAATTAAACAAAACAAAATAACTTAAAATAATAACTACTCTAAAAGACCGCTATCAATGGGAATAGTTCCCATAACGCTGGCCCCATTGCCGCGTTGTATGGCAATACTCAAACGCTGAGCAAAATAAAGGCCAGCGTTTTATTCACGTGTGGCGTCGACCAAACGAGATGACAATTGTTTAAAAATTTTTTTTGCTCCCGGTCCCCACGGTCCCAAAGTTTCAACCCCAAAAGGCTCAAATATGTACCCACTGTCCAGGGTACTATACTTGCGCCTTTTGAGGTCTTCTGCAAATTCCGCCGCTGCGCCAGCCCTAATCTGAGTTCTTGGAAGATGTGATGGCGCAAAAGTGTCAACGCAGGTGGCGTCCCACACTAAAGGCCGTCCCATCTTCCAGGGAATCAAAGTCATTCCGTCGGGTCTCTTACCATCATCTCTTATAAGGCCGCTCGGCTCTAGGATGGCTGCGCAATTGGCGGTGGTAAGAGCCCGGTGGATAATGTCATTAAGACTGGCGTGCCGCGGAATCCTACCCGAGCTACTTGTATTAGTAATATTAATTTTTAATTTAGTTTTGGAATGTTAAGTTCGAATTCGTGTAAATAATTAATAAATATTATTTACAAAAAATGTTAATAATAATATAATATAATGTTACCTGCATATTGACAGTAAATTTTGCAGGAGGATCAGCGTTAACTTCAAATCTCTCTGAGTAAAAAAACGATCCTATTCTCTGCTTCCTTAAACTTTTGAAGCAAAAGTTTCCAGATACATAAGTTCGAGATCGCCATCCAGATTTCTGCTTCTTATGTGTTCGTAGAAAATCTTTGCGGAGAGCCATGGCTGTAATGAAACACGTAAACGGGTAAGTATGTTTTCAACAAGAAATCAGTTCCGCTTTGTCTGCTAATTTACCAAAATTTAAAATTCAACTCTTCGATGCGGAACAAAGTTAACACATTCCTTTTAGAACAATATCAGGCAAGCCACTAAGAATTCGCCATGATTTTATGGGCACGTAAGTTTTCAGTTTCCCTTTATCGAAGAGAAGAGACTTGACAAAGATGATTGAAAATCTTGTCAATTTTTTAACATTATCTTTCACCTCTCCCGTCATAAGAAAGAGAATTTTGAACGGATTTTTCTTTTAAAACAATTCTCAGTAATGTTATGTAATTTTATCATATAGTATCTAAAATATAAATCAATAGTTTGGAAACCAAAGCCTTCATGAACAACGGTACAACCATTTTTTCGTATCAATGTTAATAAATATTTTTGTCAGAAAAATGTTTCTACTACTTTGTAACATATATTTTTATAAAAGCCAAAATTCGTATAGGTTGGATGGCTAACCCTAATGTTAGTCGGTCAATCAACTGAGACAAGCCAATGTTACTACTCATTATTGTTACTATAACTGCCTCACATGAGATAAGAGAAACCTTACATGTTCCTCCTTCGACAAGCTTGAAGTTCTGGGGGTAGGGCAACGGCAGCTCGTGTGCGGTAATGACGTTGACCATCCACGTGACGTATGGATAAACGTCGATGTACAGTGGAGGCTCCTTGATGAGGCGACGGCGCATGCTCTTGCGAACGCAAGGGGCGCCACCAGCTGCTATTCCTGAAAATAGGATCAATTAAGCTTGTAAGTCGAAAGTTGAATTTGAAAGTTCCATTGTTATACGAGTTGCCTATATTAATTACTTTTGTTACCTATGTTCCTTAATTTTATAGGGATAATTTGTCTAATGATGTATCTACAGGATTACGAGGAATGGAATTTATAAACTTCACTAAAAGACCAACCCTGAAATTGCGTCAAAATACGCTTTCTATTCGAAACATTCCGTTGAAAGTGAACTACATTTTTCTATTATGCACCTATGTGTATTTTTCTATGGACGTAAATAAAAATTAAATTGTAAATGTAAATTATGTACATGTAAATTGACGAAAATTGTGCCTTATTTTGTTTGATTATGAACATATGCCAGTATTGCATGTACTCTTTTGCATGCCTGCAAGGCGGAATATGGCGCTCTTTGACTTTATTGAATATCTATTGTACTCATATACGCAATAAAGGAATTAAAAAAATAATACTGGCATTAAAATAGCATGTTTCCCATTCGTTATTAGATATTGGTGATTACGTTTTTGCAATTGGTGCGAAAAAGTTTAGAAAGATGTTAAAGTTCCTACGCGAGATCCAATAGCAATGCAGTGCGAAGAAGTGACTTCAATTAAAATGACACGCCAGGACTCCGAGATATTTAGACTTTTGATACACAAATTTGTAATAGAATAGCTGCCCGAGTGGGTGCTCCCCGATAGTTACGATTTGGGTGCCTTCAAGTCGCGAGTGAACCTAAGCAACTTGCGCTACGAGCATTACTTACCAATAAGTTCGAAGGACCCTTCCGTGTTATGGCTGATGATGGGCGCACCAGGACGGACGCCGCACCCCGATGTACACAGCACGTGCGTTACACCTTCACTACCTAATTTCTAGAATTCAAAAAACCTTTAGTTTCTGGTTATACATTTTACCGCGTAGGTTTTGGTTTGTCTTTTTTTTAACGTTTTGGTATAAATATTTTAACCAATTCGTCCTTGATTATATTTGAATGTTTTATGTTATCGTTTTATTTACATAAGTTTTTACTTTTTTAGTTTTGGATGAGTATTATGTTCGCAAAATAATAACATTTACACGGTTGTACTGCCAGCACCAAATACACACTGGTAGTTGTACATGCTTGTTACATTGGGAGGTGAGTTATACTCACCGCTTTCATTCTATGTCTTCGGCATTCCTTGTGAGTGTACAGTTTCAGCGACTTTTTACCCATTCTTTCTGCGTCGAAATCTCGAGGAACATCTTAAATAGAGAAATAAGTGGTATATCAACTTTTTTATTTCCCAGCTCTGTTGGCTCATTTTGTAGTGTATCTGCTCCAAGAGCAGTCCCCACCGCGCTTGGAGCGTTCGTGGAGAGTTCGATTCTCACTCAGGACAAACATTTGTGTGACAAGCATAAAGGTTTGTTCTATGTCTGGGGTTGGGTGTTCTGCATGTATTAAAAGTACTTATGTATTTATAAAAAAAGTATATTAAGTTTTTTATCAGTGATCCTATAGTACAAGCTTTGCTTAGCTGTGTGAAATATCCAAGGATATTTATTTATTATTACGTATGAAGGAGTGTATCAAATAAATAAATATAATAGAGATGTAGCATTTGAATTTTAGAATTCGCCGTAATACATAATGACTAGCAAAAAAGCAGAGCCGTGTTAAATACAAAATTTCTAACACTAGCTACGCTTTCATAAATTAGGTTTATTTTCTTAAAAGGTCATGTTCTCCTAAATAAGTAGTTACCTTTTTAATTAGATTTTATTTTTTAAACAAAGCATTGATTTACTTGTTTACATGACCACTCTGTAATGCGTCTAAGCGAGGGCCGTCGTATTCTAGAACACTTCGGCATTTCGGCTGAATGTTAACCCGTCAGAATAAATAACGGGTTATTTTTTTGAAACATTATGAAATATAGCGGATTCTAAATTTTGACTGCGAAATACATCATGTTCATAACTTACTGCTGATATAGTCTACCATAAACACGAATCTGTGTTTATTTTTTTTGTAACGTTCATTTAGTGATGGCATACAGACGGGTACCATGTAATCTGTAAAAAAAAGTATTTTATTTTCCTTCGTATTTTTTTCTAATTCGTCCAGAAAGTTAGAGAATCAAGAAGAAAGGAGAATTTTCTGCGTTTGCCTTGTTTCTTAACATAATTTGTGACGTAAAAAGCAACACACGTTGAATGGTAGCAAATTAATCAATTTTTAAAGTACATACTTACGAGATTTCATTGGTCGCAGTAATTTGACTAAAGCCAAACTGTTTCCTACACCAAACCTGAAAATATTAATATGCATGATATTATGCGAAAATATCTTTTTACGAATTTTAGTTTAGTTTTTTACTGTTTAAAGAAATTTATATCAAACAACAAGGTAAGCAATAAAATAGAAGGAAAAGAAAAATAGTACAATTAGGATTTACGAATATATGTTATCTCATTATGTCTTTAGTCATGAGAAATTATCGTGACAAATGAATGATGAATGTCTATGCCAGTGATGCCAACTAAACATTTTTTTGTCACAGATGCCAATTAAATATTTTTTTGTCACAGAGTTACCTCGAGTACTCCGGGTGGGGTGTAATGTCCAACAGTGGAATTTCTATATATGCAGGCGGACACTTAGCACCCATCTTAACTTGAGACCTCGTCATTCCGCAGTCTATCTCATCACGTTCATATTCGCCGAACACCACGTTACCGCTGAGATATGATGAGACGAATTTTTTTTAATTTTAATATCGTAGGACTATACACACAGCGCCATCTGGCCCCAAACTAAGCAGAGCTTGTGTGATGGAAGTCAGATAACTGATAGAATACATAAGTACTTTTTTTTTTTATAAATACATACAGAACATCCAGACACAGAACAAATATTAATTTGTTTATTCACAAAATGTTTGCCCTGAGTGGGAATCGAACCCACGCCCTACAGCTCTCAAGGCAGATATACTACCAATGAGCTAACGGGGCTGTCACATTAATTAAGAGGAAAATATTTGTTTCTAATTAAAAGCTAGACAATTAAAAAAAAATCGTCTTCATTCAAAATTGACAGCCGTGTTGGCTCATTAGTAGCATGTCTGCTTCAAGAGCTGTGGGGCGTGGGTTCGATTCCCACTCAGGGCAAACATTTTGTGAATAAACAAATGTTTGTACTGTGTCTGGGTGTTCTGTATGTATTATAAGTATGTATTAACAAAAAAAAAGTATTTATGTATTCTATCAGTTATCTGACTTCCATCACACAAGCTCTACTTAGTTTGGGGCCAGATGGCTCTGTGTGTATAGTCCTACGATATTTATTTATTTATGTATAATTCGGAAGTTTATAGAAGTAGTAATACGATTTCCCTCGATTTACATGGGGTTCCCTCTTTAAAACCTGACTTAGTGGCAATGGAATCACTTCAAGAGTAAACCCTCTTAAATAAATAAAAAATATTTTATTCTAGTTATGTAATCTACAATTGACGGATCAGTGAATATACGTAAAAAGAAAAACATACATACATAAAGATGAACATAGAACCTCTTTGTTTGTTGAAATCGGTTAAAAATAGAGTACTATAACACTTAACATCAGGTGAGCTGTGGTCAAAAACTAGCCTGTCAACCATAAAAAAAAAAAAAACTATACAATCCAATCCGAGAATGAATCCGTTTACTCAGTACGAGTGAACGTTTCTTAGAGTGGAGACTATTTATCAGAAAACGTAGCGTAGGACGGCTTGAGACTCGAGTAACGATAAATGTAAAAGGGCAATAACTGAAAACGATCAGTCGAAGATCGGACCAAAATAGGCTGACAATTCAATCTAAACTTTCATTTCTTTGCCAAGAATGAAGGAATACTCCAAATTGTAACATAAGTTTTGTGGCATACTTACAGTTTATAGTTTTTAGGTAAATGCAGCATATCGGTTGCAGTTCCAACAACGAACTGTTTCTGTATCAGAAGAACTCTCGGAGCCTTGCTATGGTGGGGCAGACCCGTAGTTGCTGTAAAATGGCACATGACTACTTTACTTTCTACTCCGTCTTTTACTCTGTGTCATATGACTTCATTGTGAATACGTGTTGTGATTTGGCGTTTATCTAATGTTTTCATAACCGTCAAGATCCTACAGAACAGTAATCCTTAACATGATTGATGTTACGAAAACTTAAACGTTCGATTCCACTTTCGTCGTATGAACCGCTACTACCCTGAATTTACTGCCCTGATGGGTGTTCCCAGATAGATACAATATGGGTGCCTTTAAGTTGCGAGTGAATAGATTTATTTCAGGCAAGCATGGTCCAGCATAGACCGCATCTTTGCTTTACATCAAGTGAGACCGTGATGAAACGCAAGCCATATCTAGTAAAACATAAATGCATTTATTTATAACTAGCGGTGCCTTACGGATTTATCTTTGGGATAAAAAGTAGTATATATGTTAATTCTGAGTAAAAGCTATCTGCTTCTATATTTCAACCAAATACGCAAAGCGGTTACATCATGAAGAAGTAACTAACAAACATATAAATATGCACAAACAGATAAACTTACGCGTATGTTACATTAGTAAGATTTTTTTCAGCATTATTTACCTGCCCCAACAGTTGTACATTACCCACTCTCTAGAAACGACACGTATTCGAAACAATGCCCTATACGTATACAATGAAAATAGGACTTCAGCGCCTAATACAAAACGAATAATCAAATTCGCTCACATAATCATTATATCGTCACTCAATCGAATAAAATAAATAAATATAGTAGGACATTGCATACAGCGCCATCTGACCTCGAACTAAGCTAAGCTTGTACTATGGAAGTCAGATAACTATACTTTTTTTTTGTAAATACATACAGTACACCAGACACAGAACAAACATTTGTTTATATCACAAAATGCTTATCCTGGGTGGGAATCGAACCCACGCCCTTCAGCTCTTGGGGCAGACATTTTACCTATAAACCAACAGGGCTGTCAATCTCGAGACGTTACACATATTCTAAGCATAGCACTATCCATGCTGCGAGAGAAACTTACTATGCGTATATTGCACGAATCCCAGCCAACTGAAAGTGTTGCGTTTTAGTATACCATCTGGCGGCTTCAAGCTGAAGTCATCGTGACACATAGTGAATTCACCGAGGGAACAAAACACTCCGCGATTGATTACTGAAATGCATACTGTTATTTTTGTTCGTGTATATTTCGCTCTTATTGCAATATGCAAATGTTAACATGTTAGTGGTTTTTATGTAAAATTACTGAGACAAACGAAAATACTTTCTTGATGGGAAAAGATAATGATTGTCCATGGCCATTGCAACGGTACTTAGTACCTACTTTTGAATAACAAAACAAGTCGAAGGCATCGCTGCTTTCGTGTTCAATACTTTGAGACATTCGATGGTTAGTCTCAATAGCGCTGTAATTTTGCTAGCTGTAAGTATCTACCCTTCAAACTGGAAAATAGTAATATTTACACACTACTGCTTGGAACTAGTATATCCGGTACTTAACTAGACGAGTTCCAGTAAAGAGGATCTACTACTTAGTAAAACCTTTTAGGTAAGAACTACCATTAGAAATCTCACCCAAAGTTCGACTTGATGCAATTGATATAGTGCCCGCACTTTCGCTTAGTATCAGGCGACATGGCAGTTAAATGCGAGCCGATTTGAAATTGATTGATTTGATGAGCCATAGTTTCAGTATCGCCTGTAGACTAGAATAGGAGATCTCCACTTCATTCAAAGAAATAAATAGAGATGCAAGTACAAAGACAAGTTACAAGTTAGTTAATAAAATCTCTAAAAAATTGGAAATTAGTTGTTCTTCCCATCAGGTACAAATTCTAGAAACGCTTTTTAAATGTTGCGTAGTTATTAGGGTCCCGTAAAAGACTAAAAATATTCCAGAAAAAGTGCACATTGCGCAAAATCAGGAGGAAAACATTTATTTCTAGCTTTCTTCTTTTCTTGCATGGGACCTTATAATGAACGTGACAATCTGGACTGTTCATTATTAATATTCCTGTATTATAAAAGATCTATAAATAATTAAAATAACTCACCAATAAAGAAAAATGTCATAGAGTTTAGACAGCTCATAGCACTGTAGCGAAACTGAGACTGCGCCATCTACATTCATTACTTGAGATTGTTTTCCCACTGAGTCACAGGATGTTTGTCGCTGACGCTTTGATCAGAGATTTTGCTTTGAATCTTCGATATTATTTTTTGTTTGTAGATGAAATGAACGCATTCCTTTGTTTCAATCAGTGATATAAGAATTCATAAACATGGACTTATACATACCTAACTAATAGTTATAAAAATACTAAATAGTTACTTATTTAATTACATACCAAAGAAAGGTTAGGAAGGCCAATTTAATAAAACTTACTGTTGGACATCAAAGCTGCCTTATGGCAGACGATATATACCTGACTCACGAAGGTTATAAAATCACATTTTGTAGCGATGATAGCCCAGTGGTTAGCGTGGTCGGTTCGTGCCGAAGGGCGTGGGTTCAAACCCCAACAATGAGCTTGAGCTGCCGGTGAAGGAAAACATCGTGAGGAAACCATAGCATGGTGGTAGGGTACTTTCCAGTACTCGGCTGGCTAGCTACCACCCTTAAGTTGAAAATCTGCCGCCAAGCATCTAACGGTGTGTTCCGGCAGCCTCACTTGAGAGCCAGTTCCATTCCAGACTAGGTGTGCTTTACCATCTTCGACCACACCTTCACTTAACGAGCTGTGGTCAAACACCTAGCCTGTCAACCATAAAAAAATAATAATAATAATAATAAATTATATCACAAATCACTTGCATGTGATGTTAACTAATATATTTCGTGATACATAGGTATCTAAATGTATTAAGTATTCAATTAATTAATTGACACTCAATATGACATTCACACTTAATTTTATGATATTTTAATTTCGTTTGACAAATAGCATAATTTTCAATTTTTTTTTTATATAACGACTGTATTTAAATGACTTACCTAGTAGTATAACGAGACATTGTTATGAGTTGAAAAAATAATCTGATTTTTTTATTCTTTGTCGCAACTTTGCGTTAGTGACCTAGATAAAACATTGGTCAAAAACTAGTTTATTTATAATTATCTTTTGATAATATCTTCTCATTGTATATACCTAAATAGATGAAGTTAAGATATACATATTATACATGTATTATTCAGGTCCATTTTTATTATTCGACACCGCTCATAGGCTGTACCATGATAGCACAAAAAAGGACAAGTTTAATTCTATGACTCTATTCTAAGTTTAGGAACCTATGCATATACAAAATATAAAGTTTTAAGAATTTCATACAAACAGTATTTTTTTAATTTTATGATTTTCTTAGAAGAAAAGTTGTTAAGTATCTTATTCTAGATTGGTCGGTAGCCGATTAACCGATAAGTGAGTTATCTAACGTTTAGGTACTTGTAGAGTACGAGTGATGAAAAAGCAGACAATGTCAATTTTTGACTTAAATACCACAGGCTTAAAGTAATGTTTTTTAAAGTATCTGTAATTTTACAATAAATTGGGATGATAGAATTCTAAAAAAATATCTAAAGGCATTTGGATTTTTTTCATAAAGTAGAATTCATGTATAGCCATTCGGTGTACCGTATCGAACATCATAATCAATACTTGTCCTTGACAGTAATAGATGGGAAGGCGACTTTTATGCATTTGAAATAGTTTAGGCGAGTAAAACTTCATCACAATGCATTGTAACTTGTATCTCTGCGTAGTCATGTCTGCGACCAGCTGAAAAATGATATAATACACAATATGGTACAGATTTTATTTCAATTTTTTTTCAGATAGAATATGGCACTAGATTTATGATAGTTGACAAAAGGATATAAAAGAGGTTTGGGAAAGGATAGGTCTCTTATTATTGAAATTTACATCTATGTTATAATTTTGTATTCCCCTATATTTCCTTGTTATTGCCACACTCCTTTTTTTTTACTCGAAAGAATCCTTATCATAGGGTGCCTGAAGGGGATCGCATTTAGCACTTTTATCTAAGAATTAAATCTTCTACAATATGTAACATACACACATTTATACGCAACACTGACATGCAAGAAGCTCATAATTGAGGCTCATTTGCCCAATATACCTACTTTTTCTTTGGTTACCTTATCATATCAAAATTGAATAGAAGCTAATAGGAGACTTAGACTGGCATGTATAACTGGAGTTGCTAATATGGCGCAGCGTGATAGTGATCATAATTATTTTCCCATAGACTTCAACTTACATAGAGGTAATCAATATCGGCGTCCTGGAAGTTTTCAAATGAAATATTCGCTGTTTTTCGCAGGAATGATCGCGTTATCACCTCGGGAGGACAATAACCAAATTTGTAAATACTATGCAAGGTGTCTGAAAATAAAAAACAGGCATTTAGTTAAGAGTATTGTACATTTTGGTATCGAAACAAAACAAACATCAAACTAAAATTTTCAACACTGATTAGAAACAATGTAATCAGACTTAACACACGCCGGGGACAAATGTCAGTTTCCCTGGCTCGTAAGCGTGACTAAGCATTAGCATATATAGCATATATAACCATAGTTTTGGACATAATGATTGTGTCGTTTTTATGAAAATGAGCCCAGCTGTTCCAAATCCAAATTAGCACTGTTTTTATAAACTGTCACAATGCCGGGCGCGGGCCTTTTTTCATTGGAAGAAGGACGAGCCGTAGTTTACATACACTGATCAAGTGCGGGTTGCCAGACGAGAACTCTTAACATTTAGGATTCCTCACGATATTTTCCTTCACCTTTTGAAGTTAGCGGCAATACGTGCATAACTTAAAAAGGCAGAGACATACTGATACATTATTTTTGAGACTTGTTAACTTACTTCTTGGCAACGCATCTATATCGATTTTATTTTTAGGGGCACGTCTACTACCCAGACTCTCGGTTTGCATTGCAAAAGAAGCCTGGTTTGCCGGAACGGCTCGCCAACCTCCGCAAGTAACTAAAACAATGAAAGATTTATATCAGAACCCACCTGTTGACAGAAGAGCCAAAAGTTTGCTACCTAAATGCCCGGCACTTGATGTAGATTTTGAACTTTGCATACATTTCATTCGAACTATGTAAACTTATACATTTCATTCGAAGTATTGGTTCCATTTGATTCTAGAAATTGGTTCAGTCATTCTCAAGTTATGCGCTTACCAACGAACATCATTTAATTTTTATTTATGTACAAGAAATACATGTATAATATCATAGAACATCTAATATTATGACTTCCAATTTAAAAATTATAGCTTTAACAATATCTAAATAAATATAAGTGTCTGAAAAATAAAATTGAGTATTTTCACAACTGTCTGTTATTTTATACATAAATTTAAAAGGGTTTTGGTTTTTAGTTTTTTTACGGTTGACAGGCTAAGTGTTTGACCACAGTTTAAAGTAACGGTGTGTTCGAAGATTGTGAACACACCTAGCTTGGAATGAAACTGGCTCTCAAGTTACTAAGGTGTGTTGCGCAAATACTTGAATATACTATTAAATACTAGCTGACCCGGCACTCCGTACCCGGTGTGCGATTACAGCGCTACCTACCGGATCCAATCACACTAATATATGAAGCCGAAAGTTTGTGAATGTGTAAATGTATTTGCATGTTTGTTACTTCTTCACACTCAAACGGCTGGAGCAATTTTGATGAAATTTGGTATGGAGGTAGCTAACACCCTGAATTAACACATAGGCTACTTTTTATCCAGAAAAAGTAGCGGGTAACACCGCGGGGCGTACCTAGTTGTAAACATAAATCCAAAGACCCACACAAGCTCACACAAAAAAAATTGAAATCGGTCAGCAATTTAGAACTTCAGTGACAAATACACATAAAAGAAGAATTATAATATGATAGAAGATTAAAATTAACTTTCACCAAGTATATAATTTGAAACAGCCTACAGGTTACATAATTAAAAAAGAGTAGGTGAAAAATTGGGCAACGAAAAGTTTTAAGAGCTATATATATAACTCTGAATATTAATAACTGAGTCAATCAACTTACCAAAGAGAAACCCCACTAAAAAGAACAAACTGCAGCCAAAAATAGTCATCTTATTTTAAGACGTAATACCTCAGTAACTGAACCTCTTACGGCACAAAATGATAGATAAGTAGTAATTTGTTTGTTTGATACAATGTTGTACTTAATAAAAGAATTTCGTTCGTGCCGTGTTTGTAAGCACGCTTATGTGGTTTTGTTTCCAGTAATTTGTGGTATTTTTAGGACAAACGACACAACATTTTTGTTTGTGAAAATTTTATTACGAACGGTGGTGTTAATTCACTCAAATACTATAACTAAATCTCTGTACGAGTTACGTTAGTATTTAAATTCTGAACCTCAGCCTGTATAATTTTATACGCAATGAGATATACCTACTTAGTTGTGGATTTTTTTAAAATGTAAAATTAATTAGAAGATCTAAACGATGTCCTGATGGCCAGAGATAATGCCTGTCCATGACACAGAAATTTAAGTAACGAAACCAAGTCTAGGGCATCGCTACTTTAGTAGTACTCATTACTTTGAGACTTTCGATGGTTTGCTTGGTGGTAGGTACTCCTTAACAGAAAACCGTCTAGGTCGTCTATAAGACTGCAATGAAAAATTACTGAAATATTTTAATCAATATTTAATCTATTACCTTTTCCTTCAAAAAAATCGGCGTTGTGGAAGTAAAAATTTTACTGAGGGAAAATAATAAATGAATGAGTGAATGAATGAAAGAGTAAATGAATGAATAAAAGAACTAATGAATTAATGAACGAATGAAAATTATCACAAACATAAAAATGTACTTAGAATAATCTGTGTTAATGATCCCTTTTTGCCTTTTTTAATATGGGCATTCTTCAATCTCAGCAGTTACAAGCAAATGTTTTTTAGCATAACGAAAACAATTTGTCGGAAGTTATGAGGTGAATATAGATTATTATATTGACTTAACGGTATTATACTCAGCTTGAAAATGTTTTTAGGCCAAGTGTGAATTTGTCGGTTAGTTATGGTAGTTTACTTATGTCTTTTATAGCATTGCAATAGTGTTACAAGTTGACAATTACTTACATTTAGAACTTAGCCTAAATGCAACATGCAACTCTTTGAAATGAAAAATGTAGTAAATTCTTTAATAAAACTTGAACAATGAAGAACTGGTGACAAGACGCACAAACAACAAAAACTTGTTGGTAAAACAAGTTCGGTACCTAGTACCTAGTACCACAGTTTTGTTTGCATTTTTCTCAAATGTCCTGTTATTGTTTGAACATACCTTTTCTGTCCTAAATTTCTTCTTAAACCAGCATAAGCTAACAGTTTCATAACTTGAGAACATCAAGTCGTAAACGATGTGTCTGTGGAAAATAACTTTTGTCTTAATAATATTAAAGCTATGGCGTAAGAAAATATGTTTTACTATTAAAAATTATTGATAAACGAATAATTACCTAAATACCTCCTAAGGGTAAATTTTGCAGCACAAGTAAATTAAATTTTAAGGCTTTTAATAGTTTGACTTTTATTTAGTTGATGCAACAATAAATATGATATAACTATAAAAAGAAAACCAGTGTGTATGCGTAGTTTAAAAATTGGTTCTGCTACGCTTACTGACTTACCCCTAGCACTGAGTTTATAAAGCTCTAGTATTAAATTAAGTCTTACAAGCTTTCATTTATTCTGTGCTAGAGACGCTGTTCCAATTTCTGTACATTTCTCCATCGTTGACGTAAATATAGGAAATCAAAATATCAAAACTAGCGGGCGCCTTACAGCTTCACCCGCGTATTTCCCGTTCCCGTGGGAATATAGGAATGAATAGTAGCCTATGTCACCCGGAGATAGGCAGCCCGTACACGTAGCGCGCGATCCGCGATCCGCGATCCGCGATCAATGATCGCGATCCAGACTGATCGTGTACGAAGCGGATTGACGGACTGATGCTCCGGATCGCATAATATCTAGAAATTTTGAAATCATGATCGCGGATCGCGGATCGCGGATCGTGATCATGATTGAACGTGTAAGGCGGCCCATAGTGTAGCTTCCCAACGGTGAAAGGTTTTTGAAATCGGTCCAGTAGTATCGGAGCCTATTCAATACAAACAAACAATTAAATCTTTCCTCTTTATAATAGTATAGATATACATTTATAAATAGTATAAAAAGAACAAAAATAATAAAAATAGATGAACATTATATATTTATTTATTCATATCTATTAATATGCTAGCGTTTGAGTGGCTTTTACAAATATGAACTATTTTTCCGTAAAATGTGTAAAAATACCTATGTAAAAAGTCAAAGCATAAAAAGTGTTATTAAGTACTTGCAAGAATTCTTTAGGTAACTATTTTATCAGTAAAATTCATTTTCTTTTGTTTTTGAATAAGATTGACTTTTGTTAACAGAATATCCTGGTGCATGCTACCTAAACCACTCGGCATTAAGTGCAGTTGTATTCACGAACGTAGATCCTCCAGAAGGTAAAGTTATTAAGTAACAAATATCACTTAATTGTATATTTTTAATTTTAGTGGTAAATTTAAGTTTCTTGTTATTTATTACTAGCTGCCAATAATAAACAAGGAATTTGAAATTATAAAACTTTGGCGACGAATGAAGCGGCGTGTTTTGTATGAGTATATACTTACTTGTAATTACTAATGAGAGGAAGTAGTGCCATAGTGAAGAAAAATAATAAATTTTATATATTCGACGATTTAAAATGTTTTTATGTGTATAATTTTATTTATTGTTGACAGGCTAAGTGTTTGACCAACAGTTCACCTGATGTTAAGTGACGGTTCGTTCGAAGATGGTAACTTGATGTCACCAAGACCTTATTAGCTTTCGCTTTGGGGAACAAATAATTTCGAATCTTCGTTATCGAACCGTTATTTTTAGATAATGTTCATGGTGAATACTACTTTGGGAAATGTGCAATAGCTAACAGTAGAGTATTGCTAGCCCATCAACAATGGACTTATGAAGAGTTAGTGGGCAAGATGATCGTAAGGGTGAGTATTATTTCCAATTCATTTACAAGCATTTGTCTGACTAATGTAGTTGTAGATGTTGACTGGTTGTTTTGTATGCATTATAAATATTTACATAATATTATGTATATTTATATATGTACTTACATTTTTCCTTTTTTCTTGTTGTGGCATCACATTTTTTGTATTATGTCATATTATGTACCTACTAGTAGTATAGTCTTATACCAAAGTGTCTATTGAAAAAATCAAATAAATTAAGTCTAATCGCAGTCAAAGTCTCATTATGTAAGATATAATATCACTATTGTAAAACGTAAAAACCTGAAGAAAAAAAATATGACTCTCAGAAACAAATAGATACAATGAAGCAACATTTTTGCGGTCCTGAAAAAGCCTCAACTATTTTAAATCCTATTATAATTACAAAAAAATTAAGGTCCTTTATCTTAATAACAAATTGGTAATTTGTAATTATTTAAAAATTATGGTTATTTGTAATTAATTTTAAATCCTATTGTAATTACAAAAAAATTAGGGTCCTTTATTTTAATTACAAATTGGTAATTATTATTAATTAATTTTTTTTTTTTTTTCTTCTCGGCAACGTATTTTTTATTTGATATCCATAAGTGATTGTGATTTCTAACAACAGTCAACACGTCTGCTTGATTGCCACCTATAACAATGGTTAGATTGTGTGATTTATTGGACGAGCTCTAAGGTTCGCAGCGTAATATATATACGTGTAATAATATGTTGAATATCATTTTGAAGTAGCTAAATTTTGTCAAATAGATGACGTCACAATATGGGGGGAAGTTATAAATGTGAACCGCGTGACAAAAACCCGGAGGGTTCTCAAACTAATGACATTTCTGTGCCGATTTTCGTGAAATTAAACTTTTAACTGTTCTCATTCTTGTTTCAGGCTTGGCTTAACATAACACAACTCCCTACATGTGTCTATGTTAGAAGCAAGTCCACATACGCAGACCTCGTCAGGTACCATGCCTATAAGTTTAACATATGCCTCTGCATAGTCGTTTATACCTATGGTGGACAACATTTAAGGTATCTTTACTATGAATGGTACATCCCCGTGGAGATGTTTGAAAAAATACATTGGGACGTTTTCTTTTATTTGACGTGAAGTTGTATCATAACATTCAACATACTCGTATTTTGAACGGGATTTGTGGCTTATGCTTTATTTGTTAATTATTGGAACAAAAATATATTTCACATTTAAGACGAATCGTACACGTAGAGATATTTAAACAAATACAATAAGTACCTTTTATTTTGTTTGCCGTGTAATAAAATTGTTGGAAAATTTTCCCAAGGTCAGAAAAAAATATTGTCACAAATATTTCATGACCGTAAGACCTATGTCACAAATGTCTGTCGTAACAGATATGCAGATATGTATATATAGTGAAAGATTTTCTTATAATTTATGAATAACTAGCTGTTACCCGCGACTTCGTGCTCGTGAGAGCCAAATCTCACGAGCACGACTTGTTTAGAAGTACTGCATACAATTTCCAGATTTGCGTTCCCCGCATCACCTACTGCATTCTCAATGCAGATTCAAATATCATTATTATTGCATCCCTTATCCCTTAACTCTGTATTTAAGAATAACAACAAAAATATGGGTACCAAATAAAGAACAATAAAGTAAAACATTCCATTATATATATGTTCCATATGTATTGTATTATCAATATTTTAAAACTATATAATACAATGTAAACACCTTAACCTAATGGGACAATATATTTTTTTTTATATTAGTTGTTAATGATTATCGTATTGTTTAATTACAGATCTTCGATATAATTTAGAAAGTTCTTATAATTTTACGATGGAAACTGTCATGGTTTCTTATTGTTTGCTTTTTTATGGTTGACTGGCTAGGTGTTTGACTACAACTCACCTGATGTTAAGTTACGGTGTGGTCGAAGATGGTAAAGCCCACCGAGCCTGGAATGAAACTGGCTCTCAAGTGAGACTGCCGGAACACACCGCTTGGCGGCAGATTTTCAACTTGAGGGTGGTAGCTAGCCAGCCGAGTACAAGAAAGTATCCTACCACCATTCTATGGTTTCCTCACGATGTTTTACCGGCAACATAAGCTCATTGTTAGGGTTTGAACCCACGCCCTTCGGCATGCGTACCAACCGCGCCAACCACTGAGCTATCATCGCTGAAATTTAAAATTAATTTAAAACTTTTTATTCACACACAGCACGATTATATTTTACAAATACTTTCAGCGATCATGCAATGTCAACTGTTCATCCATCAAAAATGTTGGGCAGTGTGAGCGAGATTTGTTCATCTATTATTCCAACTATTTTATTTTACATCCCTGTTCTTACGGATTACTTCAGCGTATCTATTCATCATTATTGGTAAACATGCGTTTTTAAAGGCAAAATTAACTAAAGCTAGTTATGCTATCTCTAGAAGTGGTATTGGTAAACGGAGGTTTGATTAAAGTTATCCACATGTTTCTAGTTGTTGGATCGCAAACAATAAAGTATATAAAAAGCACAAATCCTTGTAAGGTAGAACTCAAACAAAAAAGGTAAGACCAAAGCAAATAAGTACTAAATGAAAATATTCCAAATATCCAAGTAAGACCAAGCAAAAAGAACAAAAATACAGACAACCTTAATTGAGCGCCTACCAAATCAAAGTCAGTACATTTAGTTTTTTCGTTAGATCCCCGAGAAATAGAATGTAGAACCAGCAAAAAGAGGATAACATTTATGAATAAAATTATACAAATTGGCAACAAGACGGAAAATATAAAATAGAAGTCTTTGGGATAGCAAAGTTTTTTATAGTGTGAAGAGTCTGGAATGTAACTTTCTACGTCAATGGATAAAACGATGATTACTGGAACCAAAGGAATACCCCACCCTATTAGAGAAAATTTAAACATGAATCTTGATGGTCGGCTAACACCTAATACTCGAACGTATCTTACAAACTGTAGAATCGCCGTTATGAGCATCCACATAAAACTTGCTAGGATAGAGTAATGCAAGAAAGACCCTAGAATTATACACAATGGTTTCATATGCGGAGCTACGACGTAGTTGCCGTTCGCGTAAACAAATATAGAGTTATCTAAATTGAAAATTACAATAAACATAAGAGGCAGAGCGATAGCTGTAGATAGCTGTAACAAAACCTTTGTGCCAGCTTTTTTCCTCCAATTTGCAAACACAAGTGCTGTTATCCAAATGCCTACTATACCAACTATAGATAAGAAACAGCCTATTAAAGTTATTATGTTTAGCGCCTTTGTATGTTGTTCAGCATTTGGATTTTCTATTTTATCAGCACCTGTAGGTATTGTTATTAGCTGGCTAAAATGAGTCAAATGGTAGCATTCGCAAACAGTAATATTTTTTTTTGACTGCACAGGTAAACAACCTTGTGTTTTCCAAAAACCAGATTGCATTGTAGATTCTTGCATTTCAAAATCCCAATACCCACAAAATTTTTTGTTTCTAAACTGACTTAGTTGCCGAAAAATGATATGCAAAGGATATTCAAAATTAGATATAAAGCCTGGAACTGAAATTCCTATTATACGGCTATTTATAATATGATCATTTGCTACTAGTTCTTGAAAAACTGCATCATTTTGAAATACACTTATTATAATGTGTAGGTCGTTATTTTGATTTACACTCTGATTAGAATTAGGTTTTAAGGTGTTCAAAAGTTTTAATGGTAGCCAAGCAGCAATTTCTAAGTTTTCCATATCTAAAACGTAGTCAAGCGTAGTATTAGCATACAGTGGTTTAACAATCATATCAGTAAAATTTTCAGATTCTGAAGTTTTGAATATAGCAATACCAGTAACATTAGTAATCAGAGGATAAGATATCTGAACTACGAACTGTGGTTTAATAGATAATTTATACATTTTTTCTGTAGTAGTATTTGATTCAGAAACGTGCGACTCAAAGTTAGTTTCGTTTGAAGATGGTTTTGCTATAATTTCTATAATATCATTAACAGAATTTAATATAACATTTGTAGAATTCAAGGTTTGTGCCAGACGGAGATAATCACAATCGAATTCCATGACTCTATCCATAACCCAAGCAATATTATCAATATCTCCCATATCAATATACGAATCATTATTTTGTGCTATATGAAGAATTTGTTGAAGCGAGATTGAAAGGTAATAAATATCAGCTGGAATTATTGTATCAATGTCACTGAGAACAAACTCTAAGCCTTCAGTAAGGAATGAAGAAGTGTAATTGCTTGGTGCCTGGCCTTTACCTACATTGTATAGAAATGCTGTAGTCACAGTAGGGCTGTAGTTGGTGTCACAACGACCTTCAACTCTTCCCCATGTTGCGCCGTTTAAATAGGATCCAAGGCATTGTCGTTTTACGGGCAATCCATTAGACTGCAAACAAAACTCTTTTGGTGCAGTCATGTGACCAATCGGTGTTAGGCCCCAGTTCAAAACAATAGTGTCATTAGAACTTGTAGGCAAACAATACACGGAACTTGTTAGATTAACAAAAGAACAATTTATACTGGGTAAACTTATAAGGGCAATTTCTTGTATTTTATTGAATGTTTCTCGTATATTTAAAGCTTCGTCTTCATGTTTGTCCAAGATAGTAGCATGTAAATGCAACAAAACGGTTATAAAATCATGATTGATCTCGTAAACATCCATCCACAGAATTTTTTGTGCACCAAACATATCAGTTAAAATCGAAATCATCGCATCTATTCTTGAAGTATCTTCGATTTCATAAGTCGCATTGTAAAATTTTATAGTTAGAGCAAATACATGAGCTTCTTTACCTTTAGGATTGACGACCAGTTTTTCAGTGCTTACTAGGGAAAAGTTAAAAGTATGACCCTCACACCAGTATTGTGCTGAACGTTCAGTTATAAGATTGACAATATATACTACTTTTTCGATATAGCTTACTTCACCTGCGATTCCGTGTCTAACAGATAAAAACGGTAACTCATTAATGTCTACTACTTTTACAAATCCTTTAGCATCAGAGAAACATTGTATACCTTTGTCATTATAATCATACTTCCACAATCCTGAAGGAAAATATACAGTTAGGTATATTTGATTCTCCGCTTTGTTATACTCAAAAACGAGTTCTGTTTCTCCATAAATAACATCTGCTTCGCAAGCCATACAAGATAGAGTCTGCGAAGAATTTATCAAACGCAATGTCCCGATATTATTTATTGCTGTTTCAAAGGCTGCATGTGTTCCAGAGGAGTTTATTTTCGACGAAGAAAGATTGCTATACACTGACTCTATTAAAGGCGCTTTAAACCAACACCACTGACCGTCGGACAGTTTATTAAGCTCAGCTATTTTTGTAAAGACAAATCTATTAATTCCAAACTGATTGTCACTCATGGGATTTTTACATTTCAATGTTTGAAAATGTTCAAACGATAATCCAGTTTCAGATGTTTCAATACCGTAGCATGTTCCGTTATCTGGTTTGTATCTGAAAGCATGATACCCATTTGGACACACAGCTGGGTAATGGATATTATTTATGTAAAAACATAGGCTTGGATACTTTTGTGTACAAGGTTCAGTAGTTAAAGCTCGCTGTTCAACGTCTAAAGCTAAACAATTTTTCCATATAAAATTGTGAAATGTTAAATGATCATTGGCCACAACATTTACTCCCCAGTTTGGTCCTGGAATAGACCAAACCACAGGATTAAATAATTTGAGCCTCTGCGCTGGAAGCCAGTAATATTTAGACATGTTAGCAGTAACAAGTGAATCGATTAACGATTTGATTTCTTCTTTATCTAGATCGGTGATAACTGAGGCGCCGCCACTTGAGAAACAAGGAAAGTCCCAAATATTTTCAGGCCCAAAGTGGTAGCAGTAATCGTTGTTATTTTCGGATATTTTGTATGAATTTGGAGGGCAGGAGGTTGAATTAAAACTTTTTACTGTCTTCAAGCAGGGTTCCACATCTTCGACAGCAGGGGTCCAGTGATTATCAGTACAATTACGTTTCACAAGCTTATCGTTATTGAAGCAGAGTGGATCTGATTCTATATCGGAAGCAGTCGATGTTTGACCCCACTTAACGCTAATCCCATTGTAAGAGAATTCTTCAGGACAGCTCTGTAAAAAGTTTAAGACTGAATTTATATTTCAACTTGGATTTATATGACTAATTTAAAAATAAATAATAGTGTGAAATTTAATAAAGTAATCAAAATTAATAACTATTTATTACGTACCTGTAAACTCAGCTGTAGTAATTCATAGAAAATGAGATAACATAATTTGTTATTCAATTTTAATAAAAACATTTTTACATACTGGTGATAAACCCGGAAAAATAACTTTGAATTTTGTTAGAATTTACTATATACGCGTACGTTATCCGGCAATATCCAGTGCTCTGTACGCAACTGTGATTTAAAGTAGATGCCTAACTGCCCACCGGGCATTATGTGATATTACACTGTTGTCTGTGTAGCAATCTATCCACTCGAATACATGGTGTTTTAGTCTACTATAATAACATCAAAATATTGTGCTCAAAATGTTTTTTTATTCTTCTACAATGTTAGTATGTCCTGAGATCATTCTGGAACAACTAAACAAAGATTAGTAAAATGATGTAATCTTATAAAAAAATAGTTTTGAGACTGTTATGAATATAATAGACTAGCGGACCGGCCTGGCTTCGCACGGAAAAACAAAAACTCAGTTAACAATATAATTATAAAGTCTATGTCACTTAGTGATCATGTAGCATTCTAATTATGAAAGAATTATTCAAATCGGTCCTGTAGTTTCGGTGCCTATTCAATACAAACAAACAAAAAATCAAATATTTCCGCTTTATAATTAGCGTAGATGTACATTTATTAGCGTACTATAAATAGACTGAAATGAAAAATCACTGAAATATTTTAATCAACATTTAATCTGTCACCTTTTCCGTCAAATAAATCGTCGTTGTAGAAGTAAAATTTCTACTGAGGGAAAATAATAAATGAATGAACGAAAGAGTAAATGAATGAATGTAAGAACTAAATAATGAATAAATTAAAATTATTACAAACATAAAAGTGTACAGTATGATCTAAAAAGTAATGTTCTCTTTTTGCCTTTTTTTTAAATGGATATTTTTCAATCTCAGCATTTAGAAGCAAATATTTTTTAGCGTAACGAAAACAATTTGTCGGGAGTTATGAGGTGAATATAGATTGTCTATATTATATTCAGCTTGAAAATATATTTGTAGGCCAAGTGTGAATTTGTAGGTATATTTAGATAATAGCCTAAATGCAACTCTTTGAAATGAAAAATGTAGTTTTCATATCTTTAATAAAACTTGAACTGACTCATAAAGAACAAAAACTTGTTGGTAAAACAGGGCTTCAGTTTTATTTGTTTTTTTTTTTCTCTCAAATGTCCTGTTATTGTTTTAAAAGGTATGTTAAAACAATAACAGCACACTGACATAAATTTACTCAAACAAACCAGTATAAGCCAATAGTTTCATAACTTGAAAACATCAAGTCATAATCAATGTGTCTGTGGAAAATAACTTTCGTCTTAATAATATTAAAGCTATGGCGTAAGAAAATATATTTTACTACTAAAAATTATTGATAAATAAACAATTGCCTAAATACCTCCTAAGGGTAAATTCTGCAGCATAGGTGAATTTGATTTTCAGTGCTTTAATGATTTGACTTTTATGCAACAATAAAGAAACTAAAACTGTAAAAAGAAAACCAGTGTGCGTAGTTTAATTAAAGTAGCCTATGTCACCCGGAGATAGCGTAGCTTTCCAACGGTAAAAGAATTTTTGAAATCGGTCCAGTAGTTTCGGATCCTAATCAAAACAAACAAAAAATCAAATCTTTCTTCTTTATAATAGCATAGATATACATTTATAAATAATATAAAAAGAACAATAATAATAAAAATAGATGAATATTATATATTTATCTTTTGATATGCTAGCGTTTGAGTTGCTTTTACAAATATGAAACATTTTTCCGTAGAATGTGTAAAAATACCTATGTAAAAAGTCAAAGCATAAAAAGTGTTATTAAGTACTTGCAAGAATTCTTTAGGTAACTATTTTATCAGTAAAATTAATTTTCTTTTGTTTTTGAGTAAGATTGACTTTTGTTAACAGAATATCCTGGTGCATGCTACCTAAACCACTCGGCATTAAGTGCAGTTGTATTCACGAACGTAGATCCTCCAGAAGGTAAAGCGAATACGAATAATTAAGTAACAAATATCACTTGATTGTATATTTTTATTTTTACTGGTCCAATAAGTTTGCTTGTTATTTATTGCTGGCTGCCCATAGTAAACAAGGAATTTGAAATTATAAAACTTCGGCAACGAATGAAGCAGCGTGTTTGTGTTTAGTACGAGTACCTACTTGTAATTACTAATGATAAAAAAATAGTGCCACAGTAAACAAAAAACATAAATATATTATGCTTATTTAATGAATGTCCACGGACTGGCAAGCGCAGCGTAGGACGTCCACCCACAAGGTGGACAGACGACCTAGTAAAGACCGCAGGAACGCGCTGGATGCGAGCCGCTTCCAACCGGTCTTTATGGAAGTCAATGGGGGAGGCCTATGTCCAGCAGTGGACGTCCTACGGCTGAAATGATGATGATGATGATGATGATTTAATGAATGGCGTATTCTTGATTGTGATATTGGACGATTTAAAATGTTTTTATACATATAATTTTATGTATGGTTGACAGGCTAAGTGTATGACCACAGTTCACCCGATGTTAAGTGACGGTAGGTTCGAAGATGGTAATCACACCTAGCTTAGAATGGAACTAGCTCTCAAGTGAGGCTGCCGGAACACACCGTGAGGTGCTTGGCGACAGATTTTTATCTCGAGGGTGTAGAGTACTAGTAAGTACCTTACCACCACGCTATGATTTCCTCGCGATGTTTTCCTTCACTTAACTCACGCCATTCGGCGTATGAACCGAAATCGCTAACTACTGAGCGATCACCGCTACAACTTTTAAAGACTCAATAAGTTTTTTGTACAACTCTTTTGGGTTTAACAAGGATGTCACCAAGAAAGTTCCTATTAACTATCGCTTGTGGGGAACAAATAATTTCAGATCTTCGTTATCGAATCGTTATTTTTAGATAATGTTCATAGTGAATACTACTTTGGGAAATGTGCAATAGCTAACAGTAGAGTATTGCTAGCACATCAAAAATGGAGTTATGAAGATTTAGTGAACAAGATGATCGTAAGGGTGCGTATTATTTCCAATTCATTTCCAAACATTTGTCTGACTAATGTAGATGTTTTACTGTATTATTAATATTTACATATTATGTATCTACATTTGATTTTTTTTTTTATTCTAGTATTTGATTGATGATGGACGATTGAGGAGTTTTGGCGGGAACGCGGGAAGAGTCGTGTCGCTCCGTTGTATTTTTTTCCAAAACTATTGTTTTGTCGAGTGTTTATGCATAAAAATGGTGGTGTTTTATTCATAAAGTGCCGAATTACAAGCGCGAGTGTGGGAAAATGATATAATGTGGTGAAACATGAGTTTTCGTGTTGCTTCCAAAACTCCATCGAAGCTTTGTAGTAAAGTCGCCACTACTTTACTAAAGCATGACTGGCACGAACTGACACGAACTGGACTTGACTAAGACGACTTTGACGATAACCATAGCTAAGATACAGAAATAACACTTAAGACAAGGCAGTATGGCTTTATAGCATTAGCCTGCCCGAAGGGGCAAATTATTAAAAAAAAAAGTATCTACATTTTTACTTTTTTCTTATTTTGGCGTCACATTTTTTGTATTATGTCATATTGTGTACCTACTAGTAGTATAGTATTTCTTATAATGAAGTGTATTTTGACAAAACTAAATAAATTCAGTTAAAGTCGCAGTCAAAGTCTTATTAGGTATTTTTGAAGTAGCTTAATTTTGTCAAATATATGACGTCACAATAGGGGATAGTCATAAATGTGACGCTCGTGACAAAAACCGGGGAGGGTTCTCAAACTAATGACATTTCTGTGCCGTGATTTACTTTTGACTGTTCTCATTATTGTTTCAGAGTTGGCTTAACCTAAAAATAGTTCCTACATGTGTCTATATTAGAAGCAAGTCCACATACGCGGACCTCGTCAGGTACCATGCTTATAAATTTAACATATGCATCTGCAAGCTCGTTTACAACTATGGCGGACAAAATTACACGTACCTTTACTATGAATGGTACATCCCCGTGGAGATGTTTAAAAAAATACATTGGGACCTTTTCTTTTATTTGACGTAAAATTGGTCGCAGGCTATCGTAACATTGATTGATTTGTGGCTTATGCTCTATTTGTTAATTAATTATTTACTGGAACAAAAATTTTATTTTACATTTAAGACGAATCGTACACGTAGAGGTATTTAAACATCTACAATAAGCTTTTCTTTGGTTTGACGTGAAGTAAAATTGTTGGAAAATTTTCCTTAAGATTAGAAAAAAATATTGTCTCAAATATTTCATGGCCGTAAGACCTATGTCGCAAATGTCTATATGTATCGCTCAAATATGTTTTTGTCTGTATGTTATACATATATATGATCAAAGATTTTCTTATAATTTATGAATAACTAGCTGTTACACGCGACAGACAGCCCTGTTGGCTCATTGGTAGCATGTCTGCTTCAAGAGCTGTAGGGCGTGGGTTCGATTCCCACCCAGGACAAGCATTTTGTGATATAAAACAAATGTTTGTTCTGTGTCTGGGTGTACTGTATGTATTATAAGTATGTATTTACAAAAAAAAGAAAGTATTTAAGTATTTTATCAGTTATCTGATTCCCATAGCACAAGCTTTGCTTAGTTTGGGGTCAGATGGCGCTGTGTGTAATGTCCTACGATATTTGTTGTTTATTTGTTTGTTTGTTTGTTACTTCTTCGATTTTTTTTCGTTTATTGAGTTCACGAATAGTTAAAAATTATGTGTTCCTCGCTACAAAATACCCACGCTAAGCGTAACCATTTTTCTTTGCGAATCAATGCTTCGTGCTATTAAAACATTTTTTGTATTCCCATAGAAATAATATAATTATAGTACTAAATAATTTGAAAGTAAGTTAGTAAGTTGTTAATAAGTTTGAATAACAAATATACTTAGAGAGTTATTCATAATTATGTATTTAATTATGTACGTCGTAAAACAAATGACAAAATTGAAAAATATACGCCGATTGGCTGGCTGTTTTGCATACACTTCTTTATCTTGGAGTTCAGTTCCAGGTTCGTAGAATTCTTCTTCAGCTGTTTCTTTTTTTAAGTGATGAATGAGTGTCGATAAAATACGACGTAGGAAAACCCCAGTCTCTTAGTCAATAAAATTCTATAGATATATATTTGACCTTTAATTAGACTTTAGGTGTATTATTAAATTAGAGGTAAGTGTTATTGTATTGTATTGTATTATAACGTGTGATGTGTTTGATTCTCAGATTTTTTATTTATAAACATCAAAGAATGACGTAAATTTTGTCATAGCGTAAATTTTGCATGAGTATATCTTAACAATGTATTATTATCATTTGTTTCATATAAATATAATTATTGTTTATACTTATTAGATATAAATAAGATTTCCTAGCATTATAGCCTGTCATTCATTGTTAGCACGATATTAAAGTTACTTACTACCACCAACCAAATGAAATCAATTTATTTTTGTCATACATTTGCAGTTTTCATTTCCTGTAAGTTTTTCTTATATTAATTTTATTAATAGCCCTTTATACAAAATATGTGTTTGGAAGCAAATTAATTATGATATAGTTTATTTATTAATAATTATGTGATTACTGGCATGCATCCGCGATTTCGCCTGCGTTGACTTAAGAATTGAGCCTGAAAGAAATAGTGCATGTGTTAGTAACAAAAGAGCAATAGTTTTATCCATCATTAAACTTTCGTTATCTAATTTGGCAAGATTAATATAAAGAACCGTTTATTCCGGAATAATGTTCCATAAGACAGCTATACCAAAATTCAAGTGCATACATCCTGTATTTAGCTTTTTTAATCCCACTGGAATCTAACATTTTCCCGGGATAAAAAGAGTCCTATATGTTAATCCTATATAGTAATAAACTATATATGTGTGCCGAAATTTCAAAATACAAACCCACACGTTCAGCCGTTTTTGCGTAATTGAGTAACAAACGGCCAAACTTTTACTTTTGTAATATTAGTAGGATAGATACTAAGAAGTATACGGACGCCTTCGTGCCTATTCTAACCATAGGTACGGAACAGATGTTACAAGCAGTGCGTGGCAAGTCAAAAATGCCTAATAGGTACCTATCACGTTACTGAAGATGAGAGATGTCAAAATGTCGAAGAACTAAGTAGTCGAACAAATAAAGTTGGGCAGGACATATATCCAGACTGTGCCCAGTGTGTACACCTTGTTAGTACTTTTTACATATATGATTACTCATTGTAGTGAAACAAGAATTTCGTGACTCAATACGTAATTGGTTTAATAGTTTTTTAAGCTAGGACAGCTTTGTCGGGTGTGGCCGTTTGGCTGCTTAAGTGGAGGTACGGGGTCAACTATCACGGTGTACACGTCTTTTCTAAGTTACATTTATGCGTATTAACAGCAAGATTCAGTGAAGGAAAACATTGCGAAGAAACCTGCGCATCACGGATTTCCTAATGTATCTACTCGAAAATGTGCGAAGCCTTGCAACCTACAGCTGATTCGGATTTTGCGACAGTAAAAGACTACATTACTTAGTAAAAATTATATATGGAATTATAGCCCAACTCTGTCTGACAGCCCTGATGGCTGTTAGTATATCTGCTTAAGAACTGAAGGGTGTGGGTTCGATTCCCACCCAGGACAAACCTTTTGTGGTGTAAACAAATGTTTGTTCTTTGTCTGAGTGTTTTGTAGGTAATTAGGTATGTATTGTAAGTACATAATGTATTCACAAAAAAGTATTGATGTATTCTATCAGTTATTCGACTTCCATTACACAAGCTCTGCTTAATTTAGGGTCACATGGCGCTTTGTGTACCTACCTACGGTATTTATTAGGTATATTTATTTATATCGCGCAAAATTGTTGACCTTTTTTACATACTTCTTTGTTATGAAGTTCTTCGCGATATTTTTACTATTTCGTTGGTATATTTTTTATTTCATTTCAGTTATTACTTCGTCGTCGTGTTGGCAATTCTTCACGTCTGTAAAAGATTTCACTTTAGTGAACAGTCCTCCAGATCCATGTAACATTATATTTAATTAAATTATTACCTACATATTAAGCGTCGGGAGTTTTGGCGGGAACGCGGGAAGAGTCATGTCGCTCCGTTGTATTTTTTTCCAAAACTAGTGTTTTGTCGAGTGTTTATGCATAAAAATGGTGGTGTTTTATTCATAAAGTGCCGAATTACAAGCGCGAGTGTGGGAAAATGATATAATGTGGTGAAACATGAGTTTTCGTGTTGCTTCCAAAACTCCATCGAAGCTTTATAGTAAAGTCGCCACTACTTTACTAAACCATGACTGGACTTAACTGACACGAACTGGACTTGACTAAGACGACTTTGACGATAGCTATAGCTAAGATACAGCAGAAATAACACTTAAGACAAGGCAGTATGGCTTTATAGCTTTAGCCTGCCCGAAGGGGCAAATTATTAAAAAAAAAAAAACTAAATTATAAAATTTTAAGCAGTGAACAACTTTATCTAATATTTTAACATTAAGTCCGAAAGTACATACAAAAGTTATTTGTTATATTTTATAATAGCTTCATACTAATATAATTATACGTACCTACATACTTATGATTATTCTAATAAATGGTCTATTTAATAATAATTATATTTCGCAGATGTGCTCCACAGTGAGTATTTTTACGGCCACTGTAAAGAGCTTAAACGTTTAAAGTTTTACAACCATCAACATTTTGATCACATGGATGTACTCGGAAAAGTTATATTAAGAGTAAGTAATTTTGAGAAAGTTTTTGTGTAACAGCGTTTTGGCTATGCTGTTAATAAAGTATTACTACTGGTTTTATATAAAAAAAAAGATATCAGAATTTTTATTTTACTTATGCGGGATTATCTACTCACCGAGATAATTAAACGAGAGTAATTCCAGATAAGTAAACATTTTTAAAATTTAGTTTTTAAAATATATCTAGTATTATTGATTGATTCAGGCGTTATTTTGCGGAAGTTCATTTTGAATGTTTAAGGTAAAAATGTTGTATTTTAAGTTTTTAAAAATGTGTCAAAATCACGTCTATTTCCATAGTAGGTACGATAACAGAAAATAAAATGAATAAATAGAGGGTAAAAATTTTAGCAAAAAATGAAGGGAAATTCAACCCATCCAATAAAAGTTGTTTTCTTTTCTAGTTGTCTTTTAGTTTACCTACCTATGTATAGATAGTTGAATAAAAGGGAGTCTTAAGATAGTTGTCACTAAGATTTTATTTAAAGAAACTTTATTATCATTTATTTATAATTGCATTTTTTTTATTACATAACATGTTTGTTGCAGGGTTGGCTCGATTTGTACAGGATTCCAACGTGCATATTGCTAAGAGCTAAATCTCACGAGCATGACTTGTTTAGAAGTACTGCATACAATTTCCAGATTTGCGTTCCTCGCATCACCTACTGCCATTCTCAACGCCGATTCAAATATTATTATTATGAATGGTATATCCCTAGCGATTTCATTGGCGGCATGAACTGGGACATGTATTTCTTTGGACCAGAAGAAGCTGCTTGGTAATAATCAATATAAAAAATAGCAATGTACTGATTCTGATTTTTCAAATATCAGGACAACTAGAAATGAATCGACCTTAATGTGAAATGAAGGAGGAGTTCGCCACCTTTTTCGAGTTCTAAACATAAAATAGTTTATGAATACCTAAAAAAGACGTTGAACTTTCAGGATCATTTCCTCATTCATCCAAATATCTCCTATTCACGTTACCCTTACCACCATCTTTCTCATCTAGACTAAAACTTTGAAAGTGTAAAATAAAACCACTAAATCTTAAGAATACATATAATTACTTAAAATAAATTCGTTAGCATATTAAAATTATTTTTGATCATAACATCACCCTGTACCTACTATGGATATCCAAATATATTAGCATCAGTGTCATTATCCTTCGCATGTAAGCGTTGATATGATATCGCCGAAGGTATATTCATTGATTTTACGCCGTACATGAAATAAGCACGTACATACCACGAGCACCACAACTTATCTATATGGATGACAACAGTAACAATAGATGGAACGTTTTATCTCACTTACTAAAGAAACAGAGCTTTTAACAAAGTCAACATAATATAAATAGCGTCGAATCTGCGCTAAATTTTCTATATTTAGTCAAATCTGACGACACTAATATTAATTCAATATGCGGGTGATAATAATTTGTATACCTGTGGAATAAGGCAGGCCTAAAATTGACTTCATTACTTGTAAGCAATCATTAACAAGCTTTGTGGTTTGTGATTTTAAACTCGTTTTAATATTTACAATTTTTGACAATATAAAGCACTATACTTAGTATCCATTAGAATCTACTCTGATTTATCCGACTTGAGTCCACCTTGCGGAAGCGGTGGCGGAGGGACATTGGGTATAGCGGGGTCTTTCGAAGAGTAGTTTAGGACGTTGAGATCGCTAGGCTCAGGGGGAGGCGTCTGGCTGGATTGACCAGCTGTAGCAGGAGCATCGGGGGCCGCAGCCGGCACCGGGAATTGAGCAGGAATAAACGGGGAACTTGCTCCTAGAACATTCGGTAGAGGTCGGTACAAAGGCAATCCATAAGGTCCCAGATTGAATGGGTCAAATGGGTCGTACAACCGCACTCCAGGGTAAGCGGAGTAAGAAGGATAAGAGTACGTGAAGGGGCTCAGATGGTTAAAGCCACTGTAAGCGGGATCGATCCGTCCGAGTGGTAAAACTTGCGGTGGTAATCCAAACTCGTTCAAAGGTATTGGTGACTCTGTGTTTGGAGGAGGAGGTACGGTAGTTGGGTCACTGCCCGTTTCGGGGATTGGTGAGGTTTTTTCTGTAGAAGTGACTTGGGGTTCCGTCGAAGGTTCTGCAAGAGCTGGCTCAGGCGTTGACGGCGATGGTTGCGCTTGCGACGGTTGTACGTGATTGGGGTGAATAGGAAGCGGAATGATTCCCTGAAACCATTACAAAGAACTCATTATTTACAAAACAAGTTTTTGGGCAACTTTATGGGCAGACAAACACGGATATATACATGTGAGTCAAAATTTTAAATGTTAGACAAAAGTTTTGTAACAAAAAGACAATACATATATTGTAAAACATCAGGCATATATTTAACATCAGGCAGAGCGTGGTCAAACGCAAGCCTATTTAGTATTAAAAAAAAATGTAACAAACCGGCCTCAACTCGGGAACTTGTATCTAAGAATTGCGACCTAGTTATTTAATTTTGTAAGACGAAAATACAATGAACCAGCAAGAAAACTAAACGCCGTATTTAAAAATGTAATTAAAACTTGATTTATGACTGTTTATACTGTCCGCAAAATTACAGAAGTATAAAGTCCATAAACGTAAAGTAGTAGTTCAAACCATTTATTATTAGATATAGGTAAAAAGTGTTCAACATTCTAATTACGTCGAGTTTTAGGCTAATAACCTTAGGCAATTAGCAAATTCAATAATAGATATAGATCTTTCGCAAAAGACGTCATTTAGCTAAATCATTGCCTTTCTATTTCCACTAGTTTCTAGCTCCCGCAAATATATGGACGTATTAATACGCCAATAGTCAGACTGAAGATATTTTCTTGAGCTACTTACAGCACTGGCGAATGGAAAATGTCCTCCGTAAAGGAAGGACGGTTGAACTGAGAATACAGCGTCGTGTATGACCGGTTGGTAAACCGGATGAGCCTTGCTGGGCTCCAAGTTCTGGTTAGAGGTGATCAGGGCATTGTACACCTTCGGGACCCTGCCTGGGGCTGGCTCGGCGGACACGACTATCAGTACGGCGCTCAGTAACTGAAAATTAAAAAAATTATACGAAAAATATAAAAAAGTTAAGGAAATTTAATAAGGAATTTGTGAGCATTTTAAAGGACTAGTAGAAAGTAGCGTGTGGACGTACTAAGAAACTCATAAACAACGAACCACTGGTTTGGAAAAAGGCTTCAAAGCCATGAATATCGTCGAAAAGTTACTTGTCTGTTGGTTTTCTATCGGATACACTTTGGAGAGAGTGCTTTAGATCTGCATGACCTAATTCCACCTTACTACTACTATCAGTACTATCGGACAGCCAGGAGTTCTAAAAAGCAACAGTGCATCATTGTAGGTATCCCAAAAGCTCGAACTAAGTGGTTTGATTCCACGTTCTTCGTACGAACCGCTAGGCATTGAAATTTGCTGTCTGAGTGAGTGTTCCCCGATAGATACAGTATTGGTACCTTCAAGTCGTGAGTGAATCGGTTTCTTCTAGACACACGTGCTTCATCGTAAACCATCAGACGAGATAGCGTTCGCAAGCCTATATGTTCTAAAAAAAACTATTTTATTTACAGTTCAAATAAAACAACTCTACTACTATACTATACTATAATGATTTTGATTTTTTACAAAAGCCAAGTAAGCCAGTCACGTTTAGCAACAACATTTTTGTCTGCTGCAAAGCCGAAGAATATTTATACTAATAAAGGATATAAACGGATCACCCAATGCTATAGTCAGAGTTGCTTTATTTATTGTATAAGGATACGTATTTATAAATAGTACTAAGTACTTACAGCTCTGCTTCAAGTCTATAATTTTCTTTTATCATCATAAAAACCAGTTTTTGAATTACATTTATTAGTGTCTGCAAAGATATCAATTAGGTTTTGCCTTGAGCTCTACTTTAGTGATTCATTTTAAATCCGACCTAATAGGATATATATATGCAATGTATAATATATTTATACGTCATATACGTTCACTACTTCAAACTTTTTGTCAATGCCAATTATTTTTAACGAGATGGTCGCAAAATATTTAGGAACACCTGTGCTGATCCACATAAGCAAGTTAAATATATTTGATATTTTAAATGTCCAACTATATAGTTCACCGGTTATTCGTATCACAGTAATAAATACGACTTATAAATAATTCGTCGTCATAGAATCAATACCAATTTTTTCGTCTAGCTTTTTTAATTATTTTTTTTATTACTTATAGGCTTGCGTTTGACCGCCAACTCGCCATACATTAGTACGTACGTACTAGCTGCACCCCATGATTTTTTTAAACGAAATAGATTCGCCTTTTACCACGCCCTGCCCTGTTAAGCAGGATGCAGTCTAAGATGAAGCACGTTTACCTAGAAAAAAACTTGTTGACTCTAGATTTGAAGACAACCAAATTGTACTTCGCGGGAAAAACAGACGCCGGCAGAGTGTAATAAATATGATATCAATTGTGTTTTCTAGGGTTAAAAGTAGTCCATGTCTTTATCCAGGGTATACCAGTCCAGCATTCGAAATTTCCCCTCAATTTATTCAGCTGTTTCAGCGTGAAGAATTAACAAACATAAACACAAACTTTCACATTATTTTATAATGTTGTGTAATTTATATTTAAATTCGTTAATTTTTTTGACTGATCTAGATTGGTCATAGAGGTCCATTTTGGCCGCCAATCTTAGACTCAAATTCTACATATGTACTATATAAGACAGTTAGTTATAAAAGTGGTCGCTTCTATATCAATTGGAGGAAAATTAGCAATAGTGAAAATTACATACAATATTCATTTTATGGTATCTACTATTGCTTTTTATGGCGATTAACAAATATGCACGCTTCCTATGAACACCTTTAGTCATTTAAGAAATCTATTTAGGCATTTGTAAACAAATCAAGAATTTTATAAAAAAATGGCAAACGAAAGAGATTTAATAAGTTGTGTTTTTCATAAAAACCGTCACGACTGACAAAATCATCTACAGATCAGTTAACTGTGTTACACACACTTTTTTGTTCTAAAGTATGGGATATAATCATATATACAATATATGTACGTATCCTATCCTTGAAATATGGGAACGATAAGATAGTTAGGTAGAGTTTAGATAGGTAGAAAGTATAGGAAGTCCACTGATCTCCAAGATTGTTCTGCAGATAACCCACGTTATCATATGTATGTCACTTAATATTGCAGTATCAGGTTCTGCCGCCAAGAAGTAGTATTTTACATATTAATATGTTCCACTTTGAAAGGTACTGCAGGTAGCATGCGGTAAATTACGGTACGACTCAACTAAGGCAAAGCAACCATGCCTGGATTTTGTTTTGTTACTTGAAGTTCTAGGTACCGCTGCAATATTCATGGACAGACATTATTTGATAACACCAGGAGGGCATTTCATTCGCCTCGTTACTTTTGTACACAAAGAAAAAATAAACAAAAATATAAACGAGATAAAATATATATACGCGTATATTATTAGCTTGGTTGCTTATCACTTCTTCGCACTTTTTTAGTTTGGGGTATCTGAGCCGGTGGGGCCTTGACGCTCTGATTTGCCATGCACTTGGATTCGTATTGGGCACTGTAACCAATCGCTGGGAGCAGAACTGATGGAGCGTATCATCGTGCAAAATGGCTATCCAGAATTTTAATTAGTTTATATTCCTTTTTTTTTACATTGCAATAAGCATACTATTCTTCAACAAAGACTCCCCTTGTTCGGAATAAGTTCCATAGCCTTGGCAGCCTTGGCTTGGACATTGATGTAAAGTTGCATGTCTGTTGGTTTTATAGCGGATACATTTTGTAGAGTGTACCCCTACCCTTCAAACCGGAACACTGTAATGTTTAGACACTACTGCTTGGCGGCAGAATATCTGGTACTACAGATAACCTACCAATCTAGACCGATCTACCTAGACGAACTCCTGCTAAGAAAATCTACCACAAAGTTCAGTATGGTTATATATGTATGAAGATATTAATATCATTGTTACTAGCCTATATTAAACGTTATGTTTAGGTTTAGAGATATATCTAGTCTGAGCTCTGTCAATGAATCATAATAATCCCTAGGTGTCATTGTTATTACAAACGAGACGTATCCGGCGTGATAAAATACTTACCTGTAATATAAAAATATTTTTTTTATTGTCAACATTTAGGAATATTATTTTCTGTAGCAAATTGTTACGTTTCAGGGTTAGTTGTTCATAGATCATGAATTTCATTATAACATATTATTTCATTATTCCTTCTGGTGATTGCTTTTAGATTAGGTTTTTGTAGGTGTTTTATTTTTATATTCTTACTTATTTTTAATTTGTTCAACTTCGTACATAATAAGTATATTATGTATTAAGTTGACATTATAGCTTTAGGTGTATCCGTCTATTAAAAAAAAATCGGACTAACTTAATTAATAACAAAGACGGCAACAAATGTAATTAAAAAATTGAAAAAACACGATTAGGATTTTTTATAGCCGTGTCTCTGATGGTAATATAACGATACCCCAAAAGTCCAAATCTGCATTTAAAGAAAACATAACTCCTCTTTTTGGACAGTCGTGTAAAAAATTAAAGACTATCAAAAGGCTATCCAATGGGAACATTTCTTAATTGTCTATTATACAACCTGTTTGTTACGCTAAATACAAAAAAAAAATCTAATCCAGAAACAACACTAACGGTTCTTAATTCAATAATCATAAAATAATTACATATGTAATGAACCACAATAAAAAATACAAAAACATTTTTAGTACCTTCAAATTGGGCGTTATATCGTGTATTTTACATACAAAACATTGGCAGTTTGTGATGTTTCAACTCTTCACTAACACAATCTTTTTCTTGTTTGACAATCATTTCGTTGAACTTGAGCCAGGTCATGGGCAGACTGGCTCAGTTCGAATAATGGACGGTGGCCGTGTCCGGTTGGTTCCGGAAGCGCGCTCAATGCCGCGCCCGCGCCTGCCATCAAGGTCTAAGAAATGGACCTCATGGATGCCAGTTTATGTAAGTTTGTAGTCAAGTATAATGAGATGTTTTTATCAAATTGATAAAAAAATATTTAATTTTAATTTTATTATTGTAATTTTTTTCGTTTTTTATTTTAATTTAATTTATTAGTATAAGCAATTAACAATATAATTGACATGATTTTATTATTTTACTTCGTAAAGTATTCAGTTCTTATGACAAATTATGTTCTATCTGTAATTGAAAAAAATTGGACTTTAATGTTTGTGTATGTACGGATAATCTGATAGTAATTCATGATGATTGTAAGGATATAATTTCTTTTTTAACCTTCGACGATCTGCTTTTGTCTAACTTTGTAATTTCTGAGACATCTATTTTTTTTTAAATTCCCTACTTGGTCCAATGAGATCTTATTTACCAAGTCTGCCGTATATGGTTGTGTGTTCGAATTTATATGACCTGTTTTTCCTAACGGTCTCCAGTTGATTTTTTTTCACGATATGTTAGTAAATAATATCGTATGACATTACACAGCGCCATCTGGCAAACTAAGCCAGGTAACTGATGAAGTATACTTAAATACTTTTTTTTGTAAATAAATACTTATCAAGAGGCACAATGTATAAAAATTTAAGGTAATGAGTAAAATAAAGTAAATCACAGTCACGTCCAGTCCATGCTTTGTATAGTAGTGGTGCCTTTACTAAAAGTTTCTACGGAGTTTTAAAAACAGCATGGACAATGCTTTACCACATTATAACATTTGCTCACACTCGTGCGTAAAAATTCGATACTTTATGAATAAAAGACAACTATTCCTAAACGTTAACACATGTATGTATGTAACAAAAGGTTTTCAAAATTATACAATGCGGCGACATGTTTTTCCACATTACCAAAACCCTGAATCTATAATCAATCGCATATAATTATGGCCTCTTTTTAAAGCATGTGGGGGGCCATATTTGTATCCCATGATATTCTAAAACTTTCCAGAATACGGTTCGATCGTGTTTCACGTTATTTAAATTAATACAAATATTCAACTCGACTCCAGACAGGAAGCATTTTATTTTTGCCACGTAGGTAGGTATTAAAATGTCGCACTTGATATAATGCCAAAATATATAATCTTGATATTTAACTGAGCTTTGATAACTGCTTCGATCGAATTGATTAATTCAGTGATTTATAATTCAAATTAGATAGTTACATATCGATAATGAACTTTACAATCATGTAGTTAAGAATAAAATTTGCATACATTTATCATAGTGATCTTGTTGTCAATACGTAACTAGATTTCCGGTCATTAAGTAGATACCTACAGCGGTACAAAAAAAACATAATAAGTTTCATTTTATTATTAAATGCCAATGCCAGGGTTATATTAGCTCTCAATCTAATTATTGCGTAGGCTTCTGTTGAACACTTTTTTTACTCTGAATAGAATCGCGATTAACCACACCCTGTCTGATATTAATCATACAAAATTTACAATTAAAAAAAACCGACTCCTTGACCCTTAGGTCAACTAAACGCTCTGCCCCAATGAAACAGCGGAGTAAACGAAAATGACATCGATGGATACAATTTTTTAATATTTTTTTGTTTTGTTAAAAACCACTCGATCGATTTCGCTAAAATTTATAACCACCTCTGAAGTATGATCTACCAAGCAAAATATAATCATCAAAATCGATTCATAATTGGCAGAATTATCGCGTATATAACAAACATAAAAAATACATAACCTTTAACTTTAGAACTTTTTTGAGTTACAAAGTAGGTCAATTCCTAAAACATTCGCATTACCTAAAACAAATCACAAATACTCATAATAACATTATCAAAATCTAGTCTGAAGCAGATTTTAATATTGTAGGTACTACTGTACTGTAGATTTACTAGCTTTCGTAATGGATAATCACCGTTCTCCACCATTTAATACCATATTTTATATACGCAGTTTGTAGACTCTATGTCTACAAACTGCGTGTCCATTTTCTGTCCTTAACTTTTACCCAGGTTGAGTGCAAGTGAAACGTTGGCATTTGCAACGAGGTCTGCGCATCATTGTGCATTCTCAGTCACGACTGCCGGGGTCAGTGACTGACTGCGACAAACCGATATGGTTCTAGGCTACATAGTACATCACTATAATATAAAGCTAAATCTACTTATATAAACTTAAAAGTCACATCTAAATCATATCTATTGCTAAATATATTAAGACTTTAATTCCTAGGACGGCAGTTTACTTTGTAAGTGTTTAACAGCAAGTTTGTTTTTTTATAGCTATTAATAGTTTGACTTGGACAGACCAACCGATCTTTATAGAAGTCAATGGGGAAGGCCTATGTCCAGCTGTGGACGTCCTACGGCTGAGATGATGGTGATGAAGCGAAAGTAACTGTCTTTTTGACTGTTTTCTATATTTATTGAATCCAATGTTTTAATATATGTATTAATAAAATAAAAGAAATGCATTCTTGTCACTATCATTATTTTTGTCCCATTCCTAATTAGTTACTTTGTAAATTTCGAAAAAAAGTATAATGCATGAAATCCTTTATCAATATCACTACATATCATAAAACAAAGTCGTCCGCCGTGTATGTCTGTCTTTCTGTCTATTCGCGATAAACTTAAAAACTACTGAGTGGATTATCGTGCGAGTTTCACCAATAGATACAGTGATTCATGAGGTTTATATAATACACACCACATTAGTATTTATAATGCAAGTTGCACCCATGCGAAGCCGGGGCAAGTCGCTAGTTGTCTAATATGTTTGTTATCTATCCAAATAGGTACCTACATTGATACTTTTTGAAACATTATTTCATGACGGAAAAGTTACGCATTTATCAATGATGTATGAGGCTTTGTCCTCAATCCCTGTATCTGATTGTCCTACTATTCCTGCTTGAAACTCACACAACTCAGAGCTTTACATAATCTGCGTTCGAAGTAAATGTGTTCGGAATGTGTAAATAGACAATGCTTTCTTAAAACAGTAGGTATTTTTCGCCAAAAAAATAAACTGATTTTGAAATATTTACTTGTGGGGTAAGAAACATTCTTACATACTACATTTCGTTTTCAGCTTGGCTTAAGATAATGTATACACACTTACACAGTTACACAGTTACATTTTAATATTTTCATATCCTTGAAAGATGTAACATAATATTCCGAATAGAAACATTTTACAATAAAATTAAATACCTAATCTAAAAGGTCGCTATCAATGGGATTAAAGAAATATCTCTGGCCCCATTGTCACGTAGTAGGTATGGCAATACTGGTGTATATAGTATACGCTGTTTTTTTGCAAAAAAGAGGCCAGCGTTTTGGTCGCGTGAGGCGCCGACAGACGAAATGACAGCTCTTTAAATACTTTTTTGCTTCCGGTCTCCATGGCCTTAAAGTGTCATAATTTTTAGACTATGGTAAAATATTCTAGAAAGTTTTGTCACATCGCGTGGCAAATTAAAGTTTCATACTGCATTGCCAAGAGAATATAATCACTACGTTTACTGCATTGTAAAAAGCTCACCTTTTGTATTACAGTATCTACCTTTTAATTATTTTTTACTAACCCCTGCTGAGGAGCTTTCCTACATATTTTTGTTACCGTCTAGGAAAGATGGTAAAGGCAAGACGGTGAGGTCCATTTCAGACCGAAGTTGATGGAGGCACATTGTCCATTTAATGGGTTCCAGATTCCAGTGACCACGGTTCTTAGAAATGAAGAAGACACATGATTAAATAAATTAAATCAACTTAAATAAATCATCATAAAGTAAACAAAGTAAATTTCGCTACCTTTCAAACCAGAATACAGTAATATAGTCTACTTAGTATTTACATAATAAAGCATTTTAAAAATAAAACTGTAATGAAATCCTAACATAATATTATGCTATGTTAGAAAAACACTACCAAATGTTTGTGAAACTTTCACTGTCAACACAAAGCGGGATAACGCAATCGGTTTTCTTAAAAGTAGTATTCATCAAGAGAGAATTACTTAACGTAAAGTCGCATTGGACAGGATAAAACGACTAATTAGCGTATACATTCATAACATTGGGACAATAGATATACGAGTACATTGAAACAAGTTGTATATTACACAATTCTTTCTCGTGTATTGTGTCATGTTACTATTATGCATCATGTTGTATAGAAATAGGTGTTTGCATTTTTTTTAATGGTTAACAGGCTTGGTGTGCTGCAGCTCATGTGATTTTACGTGACGGTGTGGTCGAAGATGGTAAGCTTACCTAACCTGAAATGAAACTGCCTCTCAAGTAAGATAGACGGAACACACTGCCATGTACTGGGCGGCAGTTTTGGTGGTAGCAAGCCACTCGAGTACAAGAAAGAATCCTATCACTATGCTATGGTTTTAACGATCGTAGGCTCATTGTTGCGATTTGAACCCACGCCTCACGTGAAACACTGAGCTGTCATCGCTTTATTCTTGCTATAACGCTTATACGAACCATCTTTATATTCTGGTTCCTTTAAAGTGCCAGCGGGAATAACTTATATTTTAGATAGATTCATCTACCATTAGATAAGAGTAAACGAACAAATAAAGCTGGTCTCGTAAACATAATTATGTATCTGTGGCATAATAGATCATGTCAGTTTTTCCTAGAGGAAGAAAGAAATTTTGCATATTAGATGAATCGAATAAAACGAAGGTCTTATAGTCTACGGAAACAGATTGCAGGCGAGCAGTTTACGCTAATGTAGTTTTTAGATATTTTAATATGAGTAAAAATAAACTCGGAGCATGCATCACGAGGTTAATATAGTTTAACCTCTAACTGTTTAGTTTAGAAATTTTAATACTTGATTTTTTTTATTTACATGCGACTTGAATTTAAGAGAGATATCGTCATTACTGCATATGCTCGTATTTATACGTATTTATTAGGTTTACAGCTTAGATTGTAATCAACCAAAAAACAGTCGTGAAAAATATCAGCTTTCGTTTTGGTGATGCTTGATAAAAATGTATGGAGCTGTTGTTTTTTTAATTACCCGATTTCGAAGCCGATTAGGGGTGATCGTCTCTAATTTACCCCCTAATCTTATAACTGTATAAACTTACTCATGTATAATGAACATGGACCTATATTTGCGTCATGTTGACATTAGCGTATTTGGCGAGGTCTACTTCAACTTTATTGCGGAATTTCTAATCGATATTCAAATTGCTTCTAAATAATTAGCACGAAATTCTCCCTTTTAGGCTCATAATTGTGCAACAAAATCGAAATATAAGCATATTCATGTGTACGTGTACACGTGTACATTTTTGAGCACTAAGGAGGACTCCTTAGTGCTCAAAAATGAATTTGAATTTCCATATTTCAAGTCCTCATTCAACGTCACAAATTCTTTGATATTTTAGATATCGAGTTGTGCAATTACATTTCGGATGTACATAGATGGTAACTGCTACAATAAACTATATGTATACCCCTTTTGTAGCGATGATAGCTCAGTGGTTAGCGCGGTAGGTTCGCATGCCGAAGGGCGTGGGTTCAAACCCCAACAATGCGCTTGAGCTGCCGGTGAAGGAAAACATCGTGAGGAAACCATAGCATGGTGGTAGGGTACTTTAGTACTCGACTGGCTAGCTACCACCCTCAAGTCGAAAATCTGCCGCCAAGCATCTAACGGTGGGTTCCGGCAGCCTCACTTGAGAGCCAGTTCCATTCCAGGCTAGGTGTGCTTTACCATCTTCGACCACACCTTCACTTAACATCAGGTGAGCTGTGGTCAAACAACTAGCCTGTCAACCATTAAAAAAAAAAAAAAAACCCCGATTTTATTATCTTCAGGTTTTTTAATTGGTGTATAGGTATTCGCGTTTAAAAATATTTACTTGTTTAAATTGGGCATTATTGTAAAACAAAGATCGATCATACATACAACTAACTCTTTGTAGATAAATTATAGTCTTAATTAAATCTATAGACAGTTGTATATGTCGTATATATTGACATATTGCGACCTGTTTCTAATTTTCATAGATCTCGTATACTATCGGAGTTACTATTCGGCAACGACTTTCGAGTACGAATAGGTACTTATTACTGCAACGGACATAGGGCAAAAATGTTGCATTCCTATACATAATTTAGAGCCCATTCTCATACTTGATGTATAAATAGGTTAGCTTGTGGTGTATATATTTGTATGAAATAAATACAGATGGAATAGATAAGTGTATTCAAAATATATGGTAAAAATAAACGTTAATAACTGTCATAGATACATGAACTACATTCAGGTAAAACTAATGTAGTGTACATAACAGTGGTGTAAAACACAAAACTGTTGTGTTTTGTAATAAATTAAAGAAGAATTTCACATAGTTCTTTCAGAATGGGAAGACAAATAACATTCAGATAGAAATAAAATAATGAGCCGTTAAAGGTGGTCATGGCTGTCTTCAAAAATGTGAAAAGCATAAATACACAGTAACAGAATACGAAATTTTGGAGTTATGATGCTACAGACAGATACACGTTACACACACATTAAACTTTTAACACCCTTCTGTTTGCGTCGGGAGTTAAAAAATAACAACAATAAAAGTTAGAAAGTTACGTAGAGAATGAGTGAAAACTCCTTGGCTCTAAAATTTTTACTTGTCTAACATAAACTACACGCACAGCAATTATTACCTTGATGCATTTGTGTGACCCAAGGCCTCGACGTTGGTATAGTTAATGTAAGACAATAAACAATTTAGGTCTATCTGCGCAACATTGTATCTGAACTTCTCCCTATTCTGTGGGCATATCAATTTTTGACTATGTACGGTTCAGTAAGGATTCAATATGGCGATATATGCGTCTAAGGCAGATAAAGTATAGACGAAAGGCATTTTCTATCGGGCGCAAACTATGGATGCACTCATTGCTTCATTATACATTGGCTTAGCATTTCACCATTCAAGTAAACAAAGACATTATTTGTTTGGAAATTATTACGAAGCTAGTAAAGGAATCGTACGACTAATTTTCACACCTCTTTTTACGCATATAAGTGACTTAGGTTGATTTTGGGATTGCGTTGACGCTCAAAAAAAGGTTGTTTTCATATAAGAGTAAATGTAGATGAAACTACACCCTAATTAGTAAATTCATATCACTGGAAAAAAAGTGAGTAAATTTTCTTTGTTTTACTTTTGAAAGAAAATGTCTTCAGTATTTTACCGAATTGTTGATTTGTACTTGATAGAAATAAATAAATTGGAACAACATTGATTAGAACACCGCAGGTAGTGTTAATATGAAATATTTATCGAAAACTTTAATTGGAGGAACAAACAAAGATCAGTCAAAAAAAAATGATCCGTTGCCTTTCTACAATTTTCAATTGAAAATAAAGGAAAAATAAAGGAAAAAAACACTCACGCGCAAGGATTGTAGCTTGGCGGCCATGTTGGCGCAACGGCGAGTGGTCGAGGAGTGGCGGCTGTAGTGGTGGCTGCGCTTACGCTGCTTGCCTGTCTACAGCGAACTTGATACCTGGAAACGGCACTGAAAAAAAATTAGGAAAACAGTAATTTTCTAAACTAGCGCGAAATACAAAACTAAACTTGTAAAGACTTTAATTATAATTATTATCTAACTCTTTTATACTTTTTACACAAATGTGTGTTTGCCTGTTACAAAATGGAAACACAAAAAAAAGAGCCAGTTTGATAGCGTCGATGCTCTAGATAAATTTAGTATTTCTTACCAACAATACGTCATTTATGAGTAAAAAAGGTAATAACTACCTTTGAGGCATTGTTAATAGACGTATAGGTATAATCTAATTATTGTATTTATCACGCAAAGCAACGTGGAGTGAACCTTGACACCAAGTCACAATTATACTAAGAACAAGTTTGTTGTGTAACTTAGAACGTAGCAGCTCAGAGTTTATTGCCTTGAGATCATAAACAAAGTTGACTTGGGATTATAAGCAAAATACTTTAACATAGCAAAGTATCGTCAGTATTCTCTGTACGCTGCTAGTGAGCATCTGAATACTCAATAGATTTCTTCTTCATTGTTTTTGGCGTCGCCCTTTGCGCATTTGCTGGCGTCAAATGTTTCGATATTTTCAAAAGTATTTTTCACAGTCATATTCCCTTTTAGTCAAGTCTTAGTCGAGTCTGGTCATACTCTAGTAAAGTAGTGGTAACTTTATTACAGGTTTCATTGGAGTTTTGGAAGCAACAAGAAAACATATAATTCGAGACCGTGAACAAAGCACCACTATTTTAATTAAGAAAAAAAAACATAAGTTTTAGAAAACAATATAACGCGGCAACACGGTCTTCCTTAACTCCTGGCTTAATTTTCATCGATGGTTTGAATTGTTTTATTTTTTTTTTACCATCAGAAATCAATTTAATTATACGTAGATTGTTATTTTCTTTAAATTCATAAAAGCACTTGTTTACTATGAAAAAAAACGTCTTTGTAAAATTACTCTGGTGAGTATATTTATGTGCCAAATGAAATTACGATTTTTTTTACATTACCGCTTTTTTCAACATCACCATCGTCATCTTTTGTAAATTGAAATATATTTTCATTTAGCTTCGCTTGCTTTTTTGTCCTTTCCAGTAACTTTAAATCTGTGTTTGCGTCCTTGCTAGCGAATGCAACGGCACTGTGCTTTGTCCTACTAAACTGATAAGCTTCTTGTACCTTCTAGTACTATTTGCACTTAATTTAACGCTTTAAGAGACAACATTTAAAGACTACCTCTAAACAGATTTGGATCTCATGACACTGTAGGTACGGGAGCGATCCTAATGCAGGAGAGAGGGAGCGATGCTAATTACTTATTCCAAAATTTTATTTAAACAAACTATTTATGTATTCTATCAGTTATCTGACTTCCATAGTACAAACATTGCTTAGTTTGGGGTCAGATGGCGCTGTGTAATGTCCTACGATATTTTTTTATTTGAAACTGATACGTTTACTTTGCTTTTTACAAAATCGTTTGATTTTGTCATTTAAATAATAAGTTTTTTTTTATTTGTTTTTATGACATTATTTAATTATGTGAAACTACATTAGATAATGAAATTAATAGAAAATAAAGTATATGTAAGCTGTTCATTTATGTGAATACCTATTTTATACGAGTACCTACCTATTTATTTTATTATTAGAGGTCTTTAATAGGCACCTTGTTTATCAATTACGATGAATTGTGATTAACTTTGATATGTTGGTATTTGTCACCTGCCAGATAGATGTAGGTAGATAGATGTATGATAGACTCAAAAGATTAAATTTCCATAGCGATCATTTCTATGGAAACGGGCGTGAATTTATTTTAGTTTCGCGCCCAAAGGGTAAAATGAGACCCTATAACTAAGACTCCGTTGTCCGTCCATCTGTCTGTCACTAGGCTGTATCTCATAAACCGTGATAGTTAAACAGTTATAATTTTTACAGATTATGTATTTCTGTTGCCGCTATAACAACAAATACGCACTAAAAATGAATAAAATTAATATTTAAGGGAGCTCCTATACAGCAAATGTATTCATTTTGTCGTTTTTATAGATAATGGTATCTTTGTGAAGTTATAGTCAAAGTCACACAAAGTAAGTCAATGCAAATCTGGTCATACCCTAGAAAAGTAGTGGCGAAGTTGTATAAATTATATACAATTTTTGTTTGAAGCAAAACAGAAGGGTTGACTGTGATTTGACTCCTTTAAAAAAGTCACTGGAAATGACCGAAACTACAGTCTGAGTATTGTTTTTAAATGATGGTAAACACTACTAGCCTAAAATGGAATTAGCTCTTATCATGGAGGCTGTCGCAACACACTGTCAGGTGTTTGGCGGTAGATTTTCAACTTGAGTGTTGTAGCTAACTAGCCAAGTACTAGAAAGGACCCTACCACCGTGCTATGATTTCCTAACGAGGGTTTCCTGTATCGGCTGCTTGGAGTTTGAAGCACGCTCTTCGGCGTGCTAATCGACTAAACCACAGATATAATCACTACAAAATATCAAAGTATCCGACCTAATAAAACATGAGTAATCCCGTTTCTATAAAACGAGAAACTCATTTTCTTCAGTGCGCATAATAAGGTCACTTGATTCTTTTAGAAACAAAAGTAGTAATATCATATCATTATATATCATAGCTTCTAAGACTCAGGCGTGTTTATTTTCGGCCAAAAAAAGGCCTTTTTCACTGTCTCCGTCTTTCCGAAATGTATCCGTGCCGATTGCAGATAGCCTCGAGCTTCTTGGTGTCTCTCTCTCGACGACTCTAAATTTTGGCTCGTTTATAGAGTCAAAGGCTCAATTAGCAGCAAGAAAGCTTGGCATCCTGTCTAGAGTGAGGCGGTACTTCACAGCAGAACAGCTGCTTAGTTTATATAAAGCGCAAGTAAGGTCGTGTATGGAGTACTGCTCTCACCTATGGGACGGCTCTGCCAAGTATCAGCTTGAGGCTCTGGAGTCGATCGAGAGGCGCCCTAGGAGACTAATTGGCGACGATGCTCTAGCCACGTCTCAGTTACAAAGCCTTGAGCACCGACGTAAAGTCGCTTGCTTGTCTGTCTTCTATCGGATACATTTCGGGGAGTGTGCCACGGAATTGCACAATTTGGTTCCGCCAGCCCCTTTCTATTACCGGACGGCAAGGCAGACTAGGCCTAAGCGCCATCCATACATGGTGGACATTCCCCACGTACGGACTAAGCGCTTCGATTCCACATTCTTCATACGCACAGCGAGGATGTGGAACTCTCTACCGGCGTCTGTTTTTCCCGTGAAGTACAATTTGGGTGTCTTCAAATCTAGAGTAAACAGGTTTTTTTCTAGGTAAGCGTGCTTCATCTTGGACTGCATCCTGCTTAACATCAGGCAGGGTGTAGTCAAACGCGAACCAATTATGTATAAAAATAAAAAAATAAAATATTTACACAATAGAACAGACTAATAATAATAGAATAGACTTTACGACCTCAGTGTAAGCAAGTTGGTTTAATTTTGCGTTAGGCTAGACAAATTTGAACTAATCTTTTTGATCAAGGCGCCACGCGTCGGTACTTGCTCGTGGCGAAGGATTACTGATAGTTATCTCAAGGATACTGGGTAGGGTTAATCAGCTGTTAGATAAGATAGCGGCTTTCAGGTTTTAGATAGAACGTCTGACCTTAGGCTACCTGTTACGGCTACTACCTGTACCGCAATTAACTTGGTATGTGTGTACTAACATTGAGAATTGAATATTTTAAGATATTACACTTCCCCAATACATTCATACTCGTAAGTATAGATCAAATGTAAACAATGATTTAATTCTAAAGGTACTTTCAATCCACCCCTTTCCAATATACGCAAGCGCGTTCTCTATATGTACCTATAATTATTATAATTCTACCTTTACGGAGAGCCTGCGTCAATTTTTTGTTGCTATGTAGGAATTTTTTCTATGGAAACTGAAGTGGTTTTGACACGTTTTTGTTATTACTTCTACGGGATTATTTTTGAAGGGTGTGGTCGAAACTATAGTCAGAGCAAAGTAAACCCGCAAAAGTAAAACAAAATATAGTTTTTTTTCAGTTTTGGCTTCGCATTTTATTCATTCTCCCAGTACTATGCCTTATTTCAAGATTCTCAATTGCTAATGAATAAAATCAAGTCAAATAAATCCTAGTTACAGTTAATGTTATACAAGTTAAGCTACAGTCAAGTCCAGTATATGTCATGGTAAAGTAATGGTCTGGTGCCTATACTAAAAGCATCTACAGAGTTTGAAAAATAACATAATAAGAAATGTCTTAACACATTAGCTAATAAACTTGCCCATATACCTATGACCTACGTGCGTCTACTATCACTATTAAGAATAGCGACATAATTTTACCGTGTTCCCGACAAAATTCACATTGGGTTTTATGTACCAGTATTGCGTAGAAAATAGGCATATATTATGGCATAATGTATAGGAGAATATGTCTAAGCAGATACCTACTTATTATTCTCGAACGTGTGGTGCCATCTATGCGAAAACATTAGTATTAAAGTAACGAATTTTATGAAGTAGAAAATGAAAACAAATTATCCTAGGTACTTGATTTCCCATTGGTGCTTGTTGAAACGAATATGTAACTGTTGAAACAGTTTTCACATAGATGGCGCTAAAAGATCGGTTCTAAAATCTCAGTTCTTGTTACATGCACGACGGTGTTTTCTCACGCTTTCCCGAATTCCGATATTTTCATGTAAGTACACAATATTTTGTCTGTTGTAATTTATTGAGTAAAAAAAATGTAATTTTTGCTTGAGTATTTAGTGAAAAGTGTGTGTTTTCTGTCCAAAGATACATAATTATTTACATAGGTACTTACCTAAAAATAATTAAAATAGATGTTTCAGTATAACCATGAATAAACACAAATCAGCTGTTTCATAAGATTTGCAGAGGCTAAATCTTTTTATTTAGAATATCTCATTTTGCGATCTCAGGTTCGGACCCATGGCAAAGTTCTACATAATGATGGGTATGACCTACTTTTTACTGCGTAGTACCGATGCGTGCCCTGTAATTACATTCTAGGAAAAGGTATCCACTTTTGTTTTTGATTCCTATCTCATCGTGAGTAAGTAGGTTAGTAAAATAGGTACCTACGTCACACAACAATTGCAAGAGATATGCTGACAAAGAATTGAACCATGCTCGACCCAATTAAAAATTGCCGTCACGCTAATCGTACAAATGCTTAATAATGTGAGTCTGTGTGTGTTTGTGTGTATGTGTGTAAGAGATAGAAATTGTGTTAAATTAGACACGAACGAGACGCTCTCCTGGTGGTTTAGCATGGCGATTAGCGAAAAACTTTTTTCATGTTTTTGATACCAGCTGTCTGTCATGTGACAGACATGAATAACAGATAGATGCATCAGCGCCCCTAGCGGGACAAAAAGGAACTGATACTAATTATCAAATGCTGCCATTTTTATACCTACACTTGATGTGTTTTTTCGAAAATTATCATGCCATACTCTCTGATGGTACTTACGGATAACGCCTGCTCAAGAACCTTTGCAGCGATACCCAGTACTTTGAGACAACGTGTAAGATATACGGTAACATATAGCTTTCTTTTTTCAGGATAAAAATACAGCCTTTTGTAATAAAACTATGTAGGTATTTGTTTAACCTGTCTGCTAGATAAGTAACTCTCCAATAGAAAAATGAGTCCAGCTCTAGAATATTGCAAGAGTCACGGCCAGTCATTTCAATAAAGAACAATGATGAAGTCATGAGACAATATGAGCTTACTGAGATGTTGATTCTAGATTAGGCACGTGCTTATAATTACACTAATATTATTTAGACCGTTACGACTATGATAACATTAATTTACTCAAATGTAATTTCAGTAAATGAATGTTTTATTTTGTAAGTTTATGTTGTATATGTATACCTACATGTAGATAATAGCTGCAGTCAGCGGGTTTAAAAAAAATGTAGTCTATACTTAATTAATAATTAGTTAATCCAGGGTATAATATCTGCGGGTAATGCCCGTTCCAAGAGCGGGCAATGGAGGCGCCGGGGCCACTCATATGACCCGTCGGCCGCACGGAGACCACGGGCGTGCAGACGTGGGGCCGTCTGACGCTCTTTTTTCTTTTCTCCAAGGTGGATCACGACGTGTCCGGTGTTCCGACACATCGTCATTGTGGTGAGGAAGACTGGGCTCCGAGGTGATGTCCGAGAGTTTTCCTAAAATTTGTATGTATCTCGCTAATAAAACCAAATTTAAGAATAATTTCTAATTCTAATTTTAAATTATTTAATTTTATTATCTTAATAATTTTAAATTAACAAATATAGTTAGGTTATTTTAAAATTACATCTACTTGATTACTTATAGGTATGTAAAATTATTACGAACCAGTTTAGGCACTTACCTATGTTCCAATTGTACAATAAAAAAATGTAATTTTGCTAACTTTTAATTGCATTTATTTCTTTAAGTAGATACCTTTGTTTTTTGTGTATAAATAATTTATTATTATTTATATATTTTTACTGCAGCAAGTATACCTATCTACCTATTGTCATTATTTACACATGTTCCTTTCTCTCTTCAGTGGTTTGTAGTTTGTAATGTTACAATCGGTTGGCTTTGTCAGTAGCTTGTAGTTTGGGAACCCGCAATAATGGAAGCATGTTGTAACGACTCTGTCACAGTTACCGGTGTTTAAGTGAAGCAATGCTACGAAGAAAATGGTCTACTTAATGCTTGACATACATCGCGTGCTTATTTTCAGCGATAAAGACATTGCGACTATTCAGGCAAATAATGTGTTGACAATATATTAAGGCTTTACATTGCACAGCACACGGTACAATTAGGTTCGCAGTCACATAGCTTTTTCGTCGGTTGTGGTGTCGGTGAAACAGGTTTCGCAATAAAAACCTCAGAGGACGGGAGAAGGGCACTTTTTTTGATGGAGAGTCTCGATAACCTTGTAATTTCGCTAGCATCCCTTCGAATAGAAATACAGTAATGTTTACACACCACAGCCGCATGCGGCCTCTTGGCAAGGCGATTAACCCCCTAGTGCAATAAAAGAATTGAGATATGCCATCAAATGACCAGGTCACCAATATCCAGGGCGAGCCTGAATAAGTATAATGAGGGGTTTAATTATATTGTTTTTAATGCAGTAAACACTACACAAAACGATGGTACTAAGACGAAGCAGTTGAATTCATTAGAAATTGTATTTTTTTGCTATTTGATAAGTCTAACTATGATATAATTCAGCTGTCGATTAACTTTTTTTAAAAAACAGTTGGTATTTTTGGTGATTTCCGGGTTAGTCCCGTCGTAACATTACTGGTGCTACTGTTTTAGTAAAAATAAAAAAATGATGATCATAATAAGTATTTCGGTTTAGTATTCTATGTAAATTAGAATACAGCCCTAAGAAGAAATAAAAGAAATCAGAACATGATAATACAATATTAAATTTATTCATTACAATCTATTTACACTTTTTACACGCTTATCGATATCCTCTCACTTTCCGAGGCCGAATTATAGTATATTAGATACTTATGTAACTTATCATAGATTAAAGCCTATTTAGGTCAGATGCTCATCGCGATATCAAATGTACTCGAACGGTATATGGCAGGCCCTCCTCACGACGAGTAGCGGCAGTTGCGGAAGGCAAATCACAAAGAAAATTGCAAAAGGGCTGAAGAGTATGCAAGCACCGAGCCATACCATCAGTAACCACGTGGGCAAGAACGCCAGTTGCTCGAACATTATCTTGGAGCTATCCGTGAAATCGCATCTGTTTCATAATTACGCTATAGTACAAACAAGAGAAGTCCGTGGTCCGTTTGCATGCGCCTGCGTATTGGCCGAGCTGTAAGAAGCGTGCGTTATGAACGCCACCTAGAACAAAAGATGTAAGAATTAGATTAATATAACCAACATTATTATTAGGACTTTTTTATGTATAAGTAACAGACAAACGAAACGCTCCCCTGATGGTAAGAGATGTTTGTCCATGACCATTACAGCGGTACCCAGACTTTTAACAAAACAAAGTCTTAGGCATCGATTTTTTGGCGCTCATTCCAACGGTTAGTCGATTAGTTTTTTTTTTTTTTTTTAGTGTTGACAGGCTAGGTGTTTGTCCACAGCTCACCTGATGTTAAGTGAAGGTGTGGTCGAAGATGGTAAAGCACACCTAGCCTGGAATGGAACTGGCTCTCAAGTGAGATGAGAGCGGAACACACCGTTAGGTGCTTGGCGGCAGATTTTCAACTTGAGGGTGGTAGCTAGCCAGCCGTGTACTAGAAAGTACCCTACCACCATGCTATGGTTTCCTCACGATGTTTTTCCTTCACCAGCAGCTCAAGCTCATTGTTGGGGTTTGAACCCACGCCCTTCGGCATGCGAATCTACCGCGCTAACCACTGAGCTATCATCAAAGTGAAGTGAAGTGAAGTGTTCATAGTGCATTATGAATTGGCTGCTAAGAGTAACAAAACAAAAACTCGCGAAACAAGACATGCCTGTTTTGCCAATTTTGGCGAGGAACGCAGATTTATTAGGGTGATTTATTTGTATTACTGTTTTGATGCAGATTCATCTGCTTCGTATTGTCGTACTGCGTACTTTTGAGTTGCTTCCTAGTAAGTTACGAAAAGCCTAATTGGGAGATCATTCAATATCCAATGCGGAGGTCGTGAGTGTATACCCCACGGCACGTACCTCTATCTTTTGTTACTCATGTGCCAATTGCTTCAAACGGTGTAGAAAAACATCGCGAGGAAACCTGATGTCGGACAGTTTGACAGCCTTGTTGGTTCATTGGTAGTAGGTTGTAGGTATTGGTAGTTCCTATATCTACTTCAAGCGCTGAAGGGTTTGGGTGCGATTCTCACAATGACACACATTTTGTGGTATAAACAAATGTTTGTTCTATGTCTGGGTGTTCTGTATTTATAATACATAAGAAGTATGTTATACAAAAAAAAAAAAGTATTTAAGTAAATATTCTATCAGTTATCTGGCTTCCGTAGCGTTGTTTAGTTTGGGGTCAGATGGCGCTGTGTGTGAATCTATGCACTACAATATGTGTTTTTTTAATGTTTTCGAAAAAAGTGGTTCAAACTGTAAAGTTTGCCAGCCCACACATGACCAGTTTGGTGAACTTATATACTTGTTGGACCACACCATGCCTGATGTTAAGGAGTAGTAGGTATGGTCTAAAATTAAGTATGCTTACTTAAAAGAAACCTATTAGCTCTAGATTTGATAATATTGTATTTATATTGTACCTAACACGCAAGTATTTTTTTTTTTTTTTTATGTAAGAAGTAATGAGACGAACGAGACGCTCTCCTGATGGTAAGAGATAACGCCTATCCATGACCATTACAGAGATACACAGAACTTTGAGTAACAAAACAACGTCCAGGGCATCACTGCTTTGGCGCTCATTACTTTGAGACTTTCGATGGTTAGTCTTAACAGCCCAGTAATTTCGCTAGCTGCAGTACCCTTCGAACCGGAACACAGTAATGTTTAAACACTACTGTTTAGCGGCAGAATAACTGGTACAGCGGTGGTACCTACCCAGACGACCTCCTGCTAAGGAGTTCTACCATAAAGTACTAGAGAGAGTAGTTGGAGAGAGCGTTATATAACCATCCCAGAGGTGTCATCACAGCTTGATATAATGTGTCAATGTATTGTTTACTAACATATCTATAACCACGTCTTATCATTCCTTGACCACACTCACAGCTGATAAACTTTATAAGGGGATCTGAACAACTTCTCAAAAGTAGGCTAAAATTAAATGTATTTATCATTTGTTATGTGAACTGTGAGCGTAATCATTGAAAAAAGTATTAGACACAAAACACATTCCGATATTACAATATGTATTAGGTTCATCATCATATAGCCCTGTTGGTTCATTGGTAGTGTGTCTGCTTCGAGAGCTGAAGGGCGTGGGTTCGATTCCCACTCAGGACTAACATTTGTGTGACTAACATCGATGTTTGTTCTGTGTCTGGGTGTACTGTATGTATTATAAGTATGTATTTACAAAAAAAAAAGTATTTAAGTATTCTATCAGTTATCTGTCTTCCATAGCACAAGCTCTGCTTAGTTTGGGGTCTTATTATTTATTATCAATATAAAAGACTTTTGGGGTCCCATTCTGCGTTCAAGGACCATGCGCACAAATACGCTACCAAGTATACTTGTTTTGAGGTATCATTCAAAGACTTTTGTGTATTGTGTAAGTATTGTATGTGTAAGAAACCTATAGGCCTATATGTACATATAGACTGTGTAAGTACTATTCGCAATTTTAGCCTATTAGACTATTTTACCTAAATATGTTAGTATAGCAATGTAGATCTAATATTTTAGTCGTCATTGTCAGATGTTTTCTTCATTACAAAAAACAAATTACAACGTAGATACCAGAACAGACACATTGTATCTATCTTGAGTGGTTACCTACCTAGTGGTAATTGGTTACTCAATCTATTTGCTATAGAACGGGAATGCTGATCGGCTTGTATCTAAGAAATATAGTTTAATATATATATAGTAGTACTAAACTACTAAGTAGGTACTACTTTATGCTTAGTACTGCTAAGTATATACTACTTTCTACTAAGTACTACTAAGCAGAAAGGCGCTATACACAATTTTGAACACCTAAAAAACTACTAAGATGTTGTTACTGGAAACTACTATTTTAATTTATATTGTTAAGGATTAATGAGATTCTTCTATGGAATACACATCTAGTTCTTTTAGTTTCGCAATTGCAGTGTTGTCCCATTGTAAGTTTTTCATAATGATAGGTACAATAAGCTTGTTCCGACTTAGTATCTACTGCCACGTACCTAACCCTTTATTTGCATGGTATAAAAAATACAAGATGAATCACTGACGTGGGAGACAAATGAGGCTTTTGATGGAGAAACCTAAAAAATATGAGCCGAGGCGAGGACGACATTTAAACAACGCGAGTTCAGAAATACCTAACTTGCTTGTTACTTTTTGTAGTATAACTTTATAAAAATGTTACCAGTGTTATGAATAAATAACCTAATAGTGAGTTTAAAAATATATTTTACTGATATTCATGGTTGAAGTGCTAACAAGACTATTTGGCGTGGGACGCTATCTATATTCCTGAGACTGTGAGAATTTTAATAAGAAATGATGGCCTTTTGCCAAACATGGTGTTACGACAATATAAATTTTTTTATAATAATAGTTACACTATTTTGGCTACGAAAACCAACATGTGTAACTATTTTGTAATAATTATGTACGAATAACTTTTTACTTTTTCATATTACTTTTATCAAATAATAAATTATACTAAGACCAATTTTCGTGGTGTTAATTGAGTGATCTAAACTTATTATATATCGTTGTCCTTGTCCAATGGACTGCGATGAAAAAAAGAGTAATATTTTTAGTAAATTCAGATTTAAATCTGAATCGATCACATAGCATGTTTATTTCAAAATTACTGCGGCAAATCAAAGGTAAATAAATATGGGTGTACAATCGTACATTTCACATATCTAGCCCCAAACTAAGCAAATCTTATAAAATTTAGTAAATATATATCAATGAAGTTTAATTAGAATTATGTTCATTGTTGTTAGCCTTCAACTTTATATTTTCTTTAACTTTAACTTCATTTACTTACGATGTCATTTTAAGGTTTTTTTGTAAACAAGTTACTTGCTTGTATCTACTTTTATTAGTCATTTACGACTAATAAATAAATATTGCTGAATGGGAAACAAAATTGCTGATAGAATACTTAATGCAACTTTAGAGAGGCTGTTTTCTAGGCATAGGCCCTTTTAATTTTTCTCCCACGGACAATCCTTTATGGATGTCACCGATCCCGGGAGTTTGATGGTTATGTGGAATTTTCCGCCAGAATGGGGGCCTATCCACTAACCCTGGGGTGTACCTTATCAGCGCTTGCAATTAGGGCCACGGGAACGCTTGCGCACTCGTCCGCAGCCCCAATAGCGCTTGTCCTTACCTCACCATCTCGGTGAGCTAAAGCTCTACCAGTCATTTTAACGATGCGGAAAAACTTCACGCATCGTCAACCTCGGTTCTAGGCATATGCCCAAATATTAGTAATATTTTTTTAAATATACTTGAAAGTTTCAAAAAATCAGACGCATCAATTTAAAGAGTTATTGAATACTAAATGTCACTATAATATTGATGACATTCTCAAGGATACATTTAAGTAATTCGACATTATGGCTGTGGGGCGTGGGTTCGATTCCCACCTAGGACAAGCATTTTGTGATATAAAAACCAAATGTTTGTTCTGTTTCTGGGTGTACTGTATGTATTATAAGTATGTATTCACAAAAAAAAAAAGTATTTAAGTATTCTATCAGTTATCTGACTCCCATAGTACAAGCTTTGCTTAGTTTGGGGTCAGATGGCGCTGTGTGTAATGTCCTACGATATTTATTTTTATTTTATTTTTTTTATAACTAATTATTTAGTCTTAAATTGACGTTTTAAATTGACTTTTGAAATATTTTTTATATCTAAATGTATTCTATTCTAAATGAGCATGAAAGAGCTATTTTTATAAACGACATCAATGACTTTATTTAATTTTGCACACACTCTGCATAACGTGGAGACTTTCATAACATAAAACCGATACTGTAAATCACTCATATTTATGCAAATAAATGTATCTTTATCTTTACGAAATATAATAAATTGCACAAGTTTAAAAAAAAAAACTAAACGGTAGAGATGACTCAGTGATGGTAGATAACTAGCGCCTTACGACAGTTTTTAGAGCTCTGAGTAATAATAAGCTTTGTAGCGATAATAATTCAGTTGCAAGTCCGATAGCATGACGGAGGGCACGTATTCAAACCCCAACAATACGTTAGACTTGCCGATGAACAAAAAAATACCACTATACAACCATACCATAACCATAGTACTTCCTAATAGATTTTTGTAGTTACCACCTAGGAAAATTTGCCGTCAAACACCTAATGACACCTATTCCAGGCTAGGTGTGTTTCCGAACTTCGATCACCATCATATTATCAGTGGTCAAATATTAAAAAGTACCTAGCCTGTCAATTACAACGAAATTCTATATTGAGTTTTCAGCCCGAAAAAAGGGAAACAATAACCTAGCATTGAGAAAGAGAAGGCTGTGAATGGATGATGATGATGATGATGGCTTGAGAGATATAAACATAAAGATGTGGCTCGTTAACTACATACAATTGCGACTAAATCTTGACTCGAGAAAGATGCCCTTTCGATATAATATTTGGAGCATGACATTTTGCAAAATTCATTGAGCAATCGAACCAATTCAGTTTTCTATTAATTTAATTTTCTCCTACTAATATTATAAATGTGAAAGTTTGTATATTTCTTCGATCTAAATCAAAGTATTTTTCAACCACTTCGAAGTTTCGTACGGTAATGGTTCCGGAAGAAGGAAACTGAAACTTCCTAATGGCAAATTGATTGATCAATTTATTATGATAACAAATGCTTGTTACATATTGCTTCGATCAATAAAAATTAAGTAAGATCGGATAGATTGAGTGGCCATCCCAAGTGAAAATTATTGTTGACCCCTTAAAGCTTATGAGATGACTGGGTTTTTTCACGATCATTGCTTTTTTTTTTAAATAAAAAATTATATTTAACAAGATTTGATTTCATAATCAACAATGAAGGATTAGAACTTTTAATAAAGAACTTACATCAATATGTATGTATTTACGCAGTATCTGAGGTAGTATAACGCATAAATATAACAAGTTATAAGACACGATGTAAATATGGTAATCGTATTCACCTTGGATGTATTGTATAGGTACTATACTTGCGTTCTCAGCGGTTTGATCAAAACACGAAATGTATAACTTATAGGTATTGTGAAAGGGAACGAAGGTTTTAATGTTACTTTTTAACGCAGTACAAAAATTTACAGCCCTAGTTTCGAAATCATATTTTAATTAAAATAAAATCGTTGGCCACACATCTTGTTTAAGACTTTCATTCAAATTTTTTTTCTTTGACAGTGATCTTACCTGATAAGAAGCAATCACGATACCGTCGAAGATGTAGCACATTTTCCTACTAACAACTTATTAAACAAACTCAACTCAACTTATTTTACTTTATTCCTTACTTTTTTATTAATCTTTCGTTCAAATTGCTGATGAATACATAATAATATGGGCACTCACATGTATATACATAAACAAATTCACTCAAAACATTCAAAGAAACACGTTACTGGTCCAAATGAATCAAGGCTAATGGTGTATAATATTATTTTTCTGAGCAGCAGAGCGGATTACGCAGTCGCGGTAATCAACTAACCGGTTCTGTTGACATTGACGTCCATTGTTCAACATAGAGCACGCCTGCGCATCTTCTTTGTGTTCTAATGTATCATTTGCTTTTATCCCTTACTAAATTAAGTGTGAATGACTAGGAAACACATCACATTTATAACACAAAGCAAACAATGTGCAGGAAATGGATAAGGAAACATTTTGGTTTATATACACGAGCGAACTAACCACAGCGACACGGACAGGTGTTCCGTGCGTCCTGTAAAGTTATCCCGGCGGCAGGGTTCGAGACACGTGCTCCATTCTAATCCACTGTCACTTTCGATGCACTGGTACGGTCTGAGGTTTGTATGTTGTGGTGTGGTCCGAGTGCTGACTGCGGCGAGCCGGCAGCGTGCCGTAGCGGCGGCGCCGCATGCAACCTCAGGTTTCGACACCACCGAGAGGGGCAGCCGGCCTGAGCTGGCGAGGTCGTCTCCCTCACTCGCGTTGGTCCGCTGAACCTGCATCACTTGCAGCTTGCGCCGGAGCCGAGCGCGAGCGGGCGACCTTCTACACCTACCATTATTGCTATAAACTCGTCTTTTGCAATCGCGTGTAAATTCCCTCCTTGTGCCACTTAAGATAGGCCACGTTCAGTAGAATGACGAGTTCTTTGAATCTATTTAATCATCAGATTTTGACGACTTTGGGCATGTTTGCGAGTTGCGAAAACGTAGCACTTAAAGTTTTTATAGAGTTCAAGGTCTCTGTTAGGAGCATAGTGCTGAAGAGCGATTCTATCGAGTGTTCAGACGCGCCCAGTAGCTAATGCAAGCGTGTTTTTGCGCTTTTGTTGATAACTAAACTAAACTTTTGTACTAAACGTATGTTGTAAAACATAAGATCGCATTTAGCAGAGCAATGATATGACAATTACGCGTGGACGTTGTGATTCTACGATACATTTGTAGGAAAATGCTTAATTGCATTAAAACCATATCGAAATTTAAAAAAAAACAACCATTATATTGTGTTAAATAATGTGTTGTACTTACAAAACCTTTACTAATTTCATTAATGTGTTTGATATAAAACACAGAAAACATACTTTAGTGTTATGTTAGAAGTCAAATTTTAATGACAAAATTTAAGTTCTTTTTCTGACGCAAACGCAATCGCAATTTTTTATTTATTTAAATGGTTACCTACTGAAGGTTTTTTTAATTAAACAGGTTATTGGACTTTTTAAGTGTATAGATATTTTATTATTGAAAGTTTTTTTACATACAACGTGTTGCAGAAGTGCAGTAATACTTAATAAATAATAAAGCCTTTTATTTTAGGCAGATCAAATGTTGTATATACACTATATAATATCAGATGCTTCATACAAAAAATGTCATTGACTTTCAAGAAAATGTATAGAATAGTATTTTTTTTCGCAATTTCTGGGTCGTCTCATAGAAAAAAATGTTTAAATTGTATTCTCCAGTGTTAATACACGCTCCGTAATATCCAAACAAAATTGCCATTAATTTTTAATATGTATATTGGAATCATGCCGATGGCCATTGTTATCATTAAATTTTTTATATATTTCTTGAATATTTGATTATAAATTGAGCTATAACTACTGAAATTAGAATATGACATTGACATGAGTAATTTTATTATCAACATTATGCGCAAAAGTTACTACCATAGGAAATCGAGTTACAATGTCTTTGAACCCATTGACCTACACAATCGTCTTAGCGCAAATTATTAACAATAATTTATTATTATTAGAATTGAGTTGTACTCGTAACTAGGAAGATAAAAACAATGGAAATCTTTTTTATTTTTCGCGAAAATTTACAACCTGGTAATACGTACGATATATGGACATCTTTGGAGTGGACGGATCTTTTGCATGTCGAATTGTAGACCTGTTTCAGACTAGGTGAAATCAACGTTTTTCGTTTTGTAATATGGTGTACTGAATAAGGTAAGGTAAAGACGTAAAAGTTGCAAAATTTGTAGCATGTATCTACATTGTTCTTTGTCAAGTTTCATCTGGAAGGTTGAATTAGGGATATGTCTGATTGCGATATTTTAAACACATTATTATTGCGTAAGATTACTTCCAAATCTTTCGTCCAATTTTTTCTCACGACCGAAGAAAAAACACTATAAAAGGTATCCTTATGTCGTGGAATGGGTTTCTTGCTTTCAAGACTGTTATCCACATTTCGCTATTAAAGAAAACATGACCATTAGAGGAAGCTTCAGGTGACCAGAATGCTGGTATCTACTTTGGTCAAAAGCTAAGCATTGCCATCCTGCGTGGCAATGCTGCTAGCATTCTGGCCACATATCCCTCTGACGGATTTTTAGACTAAGTTTTTTGTATACATTTTGTAAATTATACTATTTTAGTTATATTTATGATGCTACTGACCATTTCAAGTTTCTAACAAAAATAATAAGTAAACGAACGTAAGTGTTCTGTGTTTATATGTTCTTGTATGTACATAATATATGTGAGTTTTATAATTCTACCGCTACTTTGTAACTGATTTTGATATGTGGAGTATCGTTAGAACCTTTGCTTCGTTCTAAGTGTCATAAAAAAAATAGACAAATAATATAACGATTGAATTTTTTTTCAAATGATCTAGTGGTCTATTGGTTACAATAAATTAGTACCGTGTTGATAAAATGTTGCGTTTGAATTTTCTATTTATTAAGTGTTATGTACAAAACACGTCAGCTTTCATAAGTATTAGTCACGAGGCGCACTACGTGAGCTAAATCTTTGCTATCATGTCTGTATCCCGTGACTCTCATTCCGAAAGTCAAAGGTTGATAGTCACGAATCGTTAACTCTAAAGATATTTAATAAGGTACTTAAAAAATTAACTGTAGCACGTGAATACATTAACGACCTGAGGATTGTTTTGACTTTTCAGATAACATAATTGAGTCTTGAACGTGAACTTTGAAATGCATGTGATAATGGGTATGTAGTCACGTTTTACAGACACGTTCGTACATTAGATTTTTTTTTGGATATTTTTATATGAACGAAAAAACTCTTGTTCAATCAGTTTTCTCGAAGCTTCTTAAGTCTCGTTGATTTCTTACACACTGTCGAGTGTCGAGACGGTCTGAAAGCGGGTGTCGGGTGATCATTATCCTGGCACCACTGGACCTTCTGAATTTGCTACCGGTTAGATTACAACCCTCGTTACTTTAACGAGAAATAAATTACTTTCATTTAGACAAAAGACCAAATCTTTTAGGGTCAAGTCCACTGCTATTCAAGTTCTACGGGTGGGTCAATTGGGATTAAGTACACGGATAGAATTCAGTACAGTTCCAGAAATAACAATAGTCTTAAGATATAATATAATCTTAAGGTAGAATAAACAAGCGAGATTTATAAAATTAAATTTCCCTCAACATAACCCTATACGTATATTATACATTCATGTTTAAAAAATAATTATGACACGTATCTATAGGTAGATAAATCAAATTCAAGTACTGCGTGATATTTTCATCTGCCACCATGATGTATGCACATCAGTGGTGCATTTACATTTGTGTATAGATTTAAGATATGTGCATTTTATATCTCGTTACACCGGTTTTGGCAATCGGCCAGGATTCCTCGATTTGCTACTTCGCGTTTATCCGACGCAAAACGTCTATCTATACTTACATCATGATATTAATGTACTCGTCGCTTTATTCTTTATAGATTTCTGGCACATTATTTTATTTACACTATGCCATTATTTTCTTTATAGACAGGCTTCAAGACGCAGACAAACCTGTTATGCTTTGCTAGCTATATGCTAGTAAAAAGTCATCATTTATTGCTGAAGATTCTTTTAACAGTTAGATCATTATAATTCTGCCCTTATCCCACTATGTGAGGACGGCACAGCATGTTCTTTTCTTCTTTTTATAGTTAAATAAATATAGCGGTAATATTTTTTGGCATTAACTAAAATAGATGAAATAGATTGTGATGATCAGTCAACCGACGAGCATGTTTATGAAAACGGTAATGAAAGTGAAGGACGTGTTTGTAGATTACAGTGAATAGAAAAATTATGTATATAGCTTGGGGTATAATTAGCCGAAAGGCGGTGGCTGTACTAACATTGTGTTCACTATGGGCAAGACTACGAAAACGTGCTTAAAAAATCAGGACTGGACTGGACTGTGACTTATGTGATTAATAACTTGATTTTATTATGAAACACTTGGAAAATATGAAACAATTGACACTGACAGAATTTACCAAGGTGATGTCGAAAATGAATAAAATAATTTTCAATATAAAGCATTATATATATATATATATATACATACCTAGTCTTGCCATAAATATTGTAACAAAGAAAATTTATTTTTTTCTTTTGCAAATAACATTTATTACTTTTACAGTGTGTTAGTTTAATACATAAATACAAAACAATTTAAAATATAAAAAGCTTATCGAAGTGGTCTCCATTGGCTGCAATACAGTCCTTCAAACGTTGAAGCCAGTTATCAATAGAAGTACGCACTCTTTCTGTGGGAAAATTCTTCACTGCCAATCGTATGGATTGTTTTAGGGACTCCAAATTATCATGGTGTTTAGAGCAAGCCTTACTCTCTAAAACTGACCATAAATCATAATCCAGCGGATAAAGATCGGGACTAGACGACGGCCAGTCTTCAGCTCTGATGAAGTCCGAAACGTTCGCTTCCAAACAAGACTGCGTGGACCGAGCATTATGACCGGCGCAGAGTCTTGCTGGAAGGACCATACTTGGTTATTGAACATGGTGTTGTTAACTACTTAACTACCTTCTGAAGAATGGTATCTTGATACACTTGTGCCAATGTTTTGATACCTTTTTCACAAAAATATGGCTCAGTCACTCATTCATAGCTAACACCCCACCAAACAATCACTGAAGTCGGATAATGCCCACGTTGCACTCTGTCGACTAATTGGGAAGCTTCCTTAGAGCTTTGAGCATAAATACGGTCATTTTGTTTGTTAAAATGTTGCTCAGTTGTAAAAATTTTCTCATCCGTAAACAAAAATTTTCTGTGATCTCTTTTTGCGTACCGTTTCAGTAGTTGTTACGATTTTACCACCCTATTCTTTTTTAAATTATCAGTTAAGAAGTGACCAGTGAGTCTCTTATAGGCTGCAAGTCCTAAGTCATCTTTTAAAATACGCGACATGGTTCTAGGTGCCATCTTCATCTCCCGAGATAAAATCTTTTGCTTTCGGACAGTATTTCTTCGAATTCTACCCCTTACTGCTTTGACCACCTTTTTCGTACGAACACTACGTGGACGGCCAGATGTTTTTCTGTCACAAACAGAGGAGGTCTCATTGTACCTATTAATAGCCCGGTACATAAACATTTGACTAATACCAAGCGTATGGAGAGTTTTAAAAATTGCATTTGGCTCCATACCTACTTTGCGTAATGCAATCACAGCGATTCGGTTCTCTTTATTACCCCACTCCATTTTAATATCGCAAAATATTGTACAATTTATTGGCGCCAAAATGAAAACACAATGAACAATCATATAAAAATTACAGATTCCAAATTCAAATGTAATATTTTGTTTATTTTTAGTTTTAACAGTATTTATGGCCAGACTAGGTATATATATATTATGTAGGTACTTACATCATCCACAAATATTCCTCGTTCTTGCTTGTCTGCCTTTGAAGCCCTCCAAATTGGGAAACTGTAATTTTTTTGAAAAAATTAATTGATTATCGTGGGAAAACATATCTACGTATATGAAGTAGGTAGGTATATAGAAAAACTTATTTAATTTTATTTTTCTAATCTCTGACGGTGCGATAATAATTTGAGTTATCGGCAATGACTCGCGAGACATCTCAAGAATTACTGATTACCATAATGATTATATCAGGACTTGGCCGAGTCTAGTTATAGAAGTAAGTAATAATAAATTTGGTAGAGACTGATAGTACTATCTGTAATATATTTTATCTAGACTTAGTTAATACCTAACGATGGCGAAACATACGAGACGGCAACCCGTACAAGGCCCAGGAATACCTACGTTTAGGCCCTTTTGAAAGGCATCAACACTCACTTCCAGCGCCCGAAAAAATTAAATCAAAGATCAAATACAAATATTTTATTGATAACACCAAAGTTGCAAGTCAAATTCCTTTGAAATATGAGAATATAATTAAATATGTCAAAAACACTGATCAGGTACATATCAATGAAAAAAACAGAAATGTCAATATAAAAGAATATCAATATAAATTATGTCAGTATAAAAATACGAAGTATGTTAAGCTACCGGTGAAGGAAAACATCGTGAGGAAACCATAGCTTGGTGGTATTTTCTTGTACTCTGCTGGCTAGCTACTGCCATCAAGTCGACAATCTGCCGCCAAGCACCTAACGGTGTGTTCCGCCAGATCCATTCCAAGCTAGGTGTGCTTTATTATCTTCGACAGTCATTTAACATCAGGTGAGCTGTGGTCAAACACTTAGCTTGTCACACTACTAAAAAAATCAATGTAAAAATATTTTCAATATTTGCATGTCATAAAATATAATAATTACTAGTAATTTAATAATCTTCCTTACCTAAGCAATTGTTATATGATTCTACCAAAGCTATTACGACTATTATTTCCGGAAACAAACTTATGTTTATTCTTAACAGGCCGAGTACTTTTAATAGATTATCTTAAGAAATATTTCTGGCATTTCTCTCGCTTCTACTTCTAGTGCATCTAATTCTATCCCACAAAACCGTTTATGGATATTACATTTTTTAGGTATCTATTTAGTTTTATCATTGTTCTCGGTGGTTATTTTTTAAAGGTCATTTAATGTAATTACACTATCTCACATTCGTGACTTATTTAATTAACCCACATGCGTGTTATAAGGTACCTATTTGTTAGTGGCTAATTACAAAAACAATTATTAATCGGCTGTCTTTTTTTTTCTAAATTACAATATGTTTTAGACGAAGCAGTTTATTTGTATATACCTATTTAATTTAAATAATAATAGTCACATTTAATTTAAATAATAATAGTCACAGATATTCGTTTTCTCAAAGAATTACAGAGATTTACTCAAGACTGCTTAAACATGAGGTAGGTAAGCATTATGAAATTAGGATGAGTTTATAATAATTATTACAAGTTGTTGCATATCAGAACGGGTAAGATACTTAATATAGGTACGCAAAGGCAAACCTAGATTGTCGCGAGCCTAATGCCCTACATAACACTTATTGAATACTAGCAGCTCGCCCTGGCTTCGCCCGGAAAAACAAAACTCGGTTAACAATATAAATATAGCCTATGTCATTCAGTGATAATGCAGCATTCTAATGATGAAAGAATTATTCAGATCGGTCCAGTAGTTTCGGAGCCTATTCAATACAAACAAACAAAAAATCAAATCTTTCCTCTCTATAATAGTGTAGACAAACAAAACAATTTCTAAATATAATTACGGTTTGTAACAAACACACTGTACAAAACTGTATACATTTATATTAATTAATTATAGGAACGGGTACCATATTTGTCGGGCGCTCCATCGTTATCGGATCACGATTATTTTGCGAGAGATTTGGAGCAAGTTTAGCCAAGACAGAAATTGGTTGGAGCTAATACTTATCGATTGATAGGTCGCATCTGAAGTCTACCTAATGTGAATTTTCACTTCTTAATCAGAACAAATACATACATGGATATTTGTTACTCTTTCATGCAAAAACTACTTATCGGATATGGATGAAGTTTGGTACGGAGGTAGCTGATACCCTGGACTAACACATAGGCTACTTTTTATCCCGAAAACACGTAGCGAGTACCACCGCGGGGCGCAGCTAGTAATATATAATGAATTCTTCTGCACGTATGTATGTATGTCACTGAACTCTTCATAGGCTGGACCGATTTTGATTTTGATTTTTTTGCATGGTTTTCATGGTTTAGATTCACAATAGTCCACTCCGTACGAATTGGCGGACATTTAGCTTGTCTTTCATAAAAAATAAAACCAATTATGACTCGTAAGATACAGTTCCCAATAATAAGCGCTTAAAATCCACATTATTTGTTTACATAGTGAGGATGTGGAACTCTGTGCCGGAGTCTGTTTCCCGAAAAGTGCAATATAGGTGTCTTCAAATCAAGAGTAAACACTTAAACAGTTACCTTCTAAGTGAGCGTGTTCCATCCTAGTCAACATTGCTTAACATCAGGCAGGATGTGGTTAAAAGTAAACCTATTACGTATTAAAAAAAAGGTCTAAATATATAGGAAACCCCTAAAAATAAATATTTAGTATCATTATGGACCTGTTTACGTTACATTATGTGTATTACTGTACAGACTTACAGACACTTCAAAACATTTCGTATCTCACTTCAATTACGTTTTGATATGTTGGTACTCTCAGCGTTAATCTTACTGATATTGGAAATCAATTAATGCAAAACAGTTCTGAATAGGTATGTTATTATTAGATATTTCATACAACAATACACTCCATGTTGAGTTAAATTGAAATGAGACATATTTTATAAAATAAACATGGTTCATTTTCACTATAATAATATTATAATTTACTTGACTTGGCTCACGAGATAACTGTCATGTGAGATGTTGATTCGACGATAATTGTCCCGATAGTTGTCACGGTAAACGGGCTTATATCGAAGAGTCTCGACCAACATCTCTCGCCAAGAGACTCGACCAAGGAACTCTCGCTAGACGGTTGGGTCAAGAGTCAGCTTCAAAAGGCAGTGATCCTTGACACGGCGCGCATTGTGAGGAGGTTCCTCACTCTGCAGCCCTAACCACAGGCAGCTTGAGCCCTGCCCTGCTGACGGCGGCACCCTAGTTTTTAATATTATTTATGTTTTATATTTTTTAATGTAAACATTCAATAATAAATAAATATCCATGGATTAAAATAAATAAAATAGCTACATAGATATGAAGAAGACATTGTTTTAAACCGACTTCAAAAAAAGGAAGAGACTATCAATTCGTTGGATTTTTTTTTATGTGTTGCCCGATTATTCGAAGACGCCTGAACCGATTCGAGAAATTCTTTTCTTGTTTTATAAGGTATACCAGGTTGTCCTCTGATGATGGGATCCCAGTAAAATCGAGGGCAACCCTAAAATTTTATAGGGACGCATAATGTCATTTATACATTTTTATTTAAAAGGATATACTTTCAGATTGGTCCCATAGAAAATACATGCAAAATCGGTCAAGTAGTTTGATTTTTAAACCGTAATACCTAAAACTTAGCCGTGTTCGAGCTTAGGGGAATGAAGTCGCTTTGTTTAATTGAAAATTTAAACATTAAGTTTGTATTTTTTTGCGTTCTTAATTTTACTGTAACAGATAAATTACAGTTGACTAGCTTACTTGTAAAAAACGTAAGTGTACATTAAATACCGACATTTTTATGAATTAACATTGAACTATTCTCGTGATATGCGGAGAACTCGGATGCGGATACTCTTTGAATTATGTAATTTTCCTAAACATATGTTTTTCGAGTGTTTATGCATAAACGTAATGGCGTTTTATTTATAAACTGCTGAATTATGCACGCGAGTGTGCGTAAGGATGTGATGTGTATGACTTATCATGTTGCTTTTAAAACTCCATCGAAGCTTATTGTAAAGTCATCCTATCTTTACATAAATTTGTAAACAAACTATAAACCTAATGTTTTGGTTTATGTATATGCAAATATTCTTTGGCAAGGTCATCAGGTTTCAGTTTAGCAAAATAAAACTGATGTCAATAGACAATACTAGTTGACCTAGCGATTGATGGTCAACTATGATGACGGAGACACGGCGTGTGTACCAGCAGTGGTAGCCAAGGCTGGTCACACCGTTACATTGTTTTTAATTGCAATATTATCTATACTAAATGATAACTTAATGACACTAATAAGCGCTAGTCAGTGGCATTGACTTAGAATAAGTAGGTAATGGATAATGGGAGCATGCATTTTAGTAAGAAATAGGTTCATCTTTGATCGCCTGATGTTAAGCGAAGATGCGGTCTACGGTGGAGCACGCTTGCCTAGAAGAAACCGATTCACTCTCGACTTGAAGACACGCAAATTATTTCCAACGGGGAACACACACTCAGGCAGGTATACTTACCTTACCCTGCCCAATATTATTAATATGAGAAATATTTCCTCTTTTATTCACCGACGAAACAATTGATCAACAAGGCTTTGAGATGGATTTTATAATTAAGTCGGGCTTGAAACTTTCTATCCCGGATAATCAATCAGAACATTTAGGAATTACACTAGGCACGTTAGATATTCGTAGCAATAAAAAGAAAGGGCAACTGGTAACGCATTAAATCGGTGAGATCGGCATTCTGGGGTCGCGATTTACAACCGCGTACCCGCTTTCATCCGGGATGCATTCCACCACGTGCCGCTTAAGATCTAGGCTGCCAAAGACCTCATTTTTTTACTTTGACGATTATTTAAAACTTAAAGATGATTATATTACTTGTAATTGTATTAATATTGACATATTCGATTCGCGTGGGTTCGATTCTCACTTAGGGCAAAATATTTTGTGGTATGAACAAATGTTTGCTCTGTGTCTGGGTGTTCTGTATTTATTATAAGTAGTAGGTACCTATGTATTTAAAAAAAGTATTTGGGCATTCTATCAGTTATCTGACCTCCATAGTACAAGCTTTGCTTAGTTTAGGGTCAGATGGCGCTGTGTGTCTTACGATATTTATTTATTCTATTATTATATTTTTATACTGACTTTTTTTATTTATCAGCGATATCCAACTTAAATAACGGTCTCGCATTGCAAAATATTTACTTAAACACTTTCCAAGTAGAATGCGTGTTAAATTCTAAAATCGTGATTAGCACCCACTCAAACCGTAAACAAGAAACCAAGTAGATATGCTGACACTATCGTTCTATAATATTGTGAGAGATGTGCACAACAATCGCTTTTTGTCGGTGCAATAAGCAACATTGTATTTTATTTATAACTGTACATGAATACAGTTTACTTTTCACTCGTATTATGTTTTTAAAAACAGTGGTTCTTGCATGACTGCGAATTAATTTTTGTCAAGTTTGACACCAAATCAATTTTTATTTTTTTTGAATGACTTGTGCTGTTGGCCCAGATGGCCTCTACAGCGTCACCGGACTGTGGCGAGCGCCTCATCAAAGGGCGCCGAGCCTAAATGTTAAGGACGACTAGCACAAGGGCACCAAAGTGGTACGGACCTCGGCTTGGGCTGTCGCCAGACGAAGGGGATCTGACTTGCCCTAAGTAACCAAATCTATGAAAAATTACAGCATTTTACGTTAGGTTCCGTTTACGGCCGCCATGGGCACTGGACCATTTTTAGTGTCAAAATCATGACGAAAGCCTAGGTGTATTTTACCTTCTTTGACAACACCGTCAGTGGCAGCCTTAGCTGTTGCCAGTCCCTGGGGCGACAGATGATTGTGTGGCCCTTTTAATAAATATAATTAGTAGTAGGTATTAGTGGTAGGCTTTTGTTTTGTTACTCAAAGTTCTGTGTATCGCTGCAATGGTCATGGACAGGCGTTATCTCTTACCATCAGGAGAGCGTCTCGTTCGTCTCATTACTTTTTGCATACATAAATAATAAATAATAGAGTGGCCATAACATGCTTGTACTAATAATGAAACCGTGCGTTCAGGTGGGGTTTTGTTAAGTACGAGGCGTGAAATACACGTACATTATATGGTAAAGACTCTTTCTACTTATGTAGTTGCGCGAGAACGCGAGGCCCCTGCAAAAGCGAGGCCCCGGGTGGTTGTCCTGCTGGCCACCCCCTAAGGCCGCCACTGCACACCATCACACCTACCGCTGTTAGTACGTTTATATAGGAAAGCAAAACCAAACGGTATAAAATGTAAACTAAGCTTGTATGTACATTTAAATGTTTTTTACAGGCGTTCTCAGTGACGCGTCGAAGCATTTATTGGTTTCTCAGAAACAATAAATAAAAGTTAATTTAGTACCTACATCTAAACCGGCTTACAATCTCTTTAGAAGGTTACGTGTCATTTAGATAGTGGACGTGCTTTATAACACGTGGCCATCTCGTTTGTTTACCTACACATGCGACAACTATATTCGTGGTGTTTCACATTTATACAAAATATCTGCAAAGTTTTAACGTGACGTGCTATAATATTCATGCAGTGCCATAACAAGTTTTTGACGACTAAGTATATTATATACCTACCTACCTACCTATTTAAAAAAATATAATTATTTATAAATGGCCAATATTTCTAAATCTTTACCTACATTTTATTACCTGCATCCGCGAATTATTAATTTAAATAGGTTAACCTAATTAATAAATCGTTAATTATAAAAACAATAATATTGTTATAGGTAAAATTACTATCCCAACAATGTAGTTATCAAATAATTATGTTACTAATAAAATATGCATGAATGAATATGTATGTAATTGTTTAAGTGGTTTTTTCTGTACTATATATTTGTGTTCAAGTACCTACATACATTCACAAGTACGTATGTGTGACACATAACGTAATAAATAAAATAAAAGAACAAATAAACCTAAATACTCTACATTGACATTATTTTCAGACAAAGATAAAATTATTATAAAAACTTGGTACATAAAAATGTTTATTTACGGTGTTTACCTGACTGACAGTTTGAGGAGGTAGAGCTGGCACTGTTTTCACTCTCAGTGCGGTTTCTTGAGTTGAATATTAAATTCCAAGGATTGTAGCTTGTGTTTTGAGACGTGTTGTTATTCTTTTCGGATCTTTTGTTAGAAGAATCCATATTTAAATTGAATTCAGTGTAAAGACTCTCGCGCACACCGATCAATATAACAATATTATTGTGAATGATAGAACGCAAACTGCTAGCGCCTCTGACTGGCCGTCTTATTGGGTGTAGCGTTGTTTTGATCCGAACGTGTACGAACGTCAGCGGAAATGGCCGAACTTTTATTTGTGTTATGGTGATATTGGACTTTGTACAGTAAACACAAAGGACTGAATCGCTTTTTACATTAACTGCAACATACTATGTAAATAACACATTTAGTATATTTTATATTTCTATGTCATGGTTATTTATAGAATGTTTAATAACAACAAATGAATACACAGTTATGGGGTTACATACTAAGCAGGTTCTGAACCGCCTTTTTTAGTTGCACCCAAAAAGGTCAGTAAGGTCACTAACAAGGAATTTTTGTGTAAATGAATTTGTCGACTGTCATTCGAACATCACTTATAAATTGACAAGCATTCAATAATATTATAAAACCTCGCTTTTCCCTTAAAAGATTTTGTTTTCTTTAATTTGGTGTATAAATAATATCTAATCAATCATGCCGTACGCTTTTCCGTATAAGGTTAGCAGAAGTACGCGGGCGGCGTATGCCACCGCGCCTGTAATGAAGAACTCCGTCGGAGAAATACCCCGAAAGATACGAGCCGACGACTTCGACTGGGAGAAGGATCTCACTCCTGCCCCGTTGCGATTCTTCGCAGCACTAGAACTATCCCGAATATTCCATAGAATAGACCCCTTGCACCGTATCCTGTGGAAAGACAGAGATATGCTGATGGATTTGTATCCTGACGATATACCTTTGAAATTTAGTGTCCCTCTTATAAAGGTGTGTAGCGATATCGTATTTGTTGAAATAATCAATTTATCATAGTTCACTGCTTCTCAATTCTAACCCTCTTCATGGGTTCATGTTTGACCGCATATTGCCTGATACCATAAACGTCTATGTGGTATCGAATGGAATAGGCTTACCCGGAAAAAAGGAACCTGTTTGACTCTAGCGATTATTGGTTTTGTGACATCCTATACCGCCACTTCCCCTTCCGTTGTACCTATTCTAAGATTGTAGCTCTCCGACTTTACCAGCCTCTAGCTGTGTACCCTCCGTAATTTTACGTACGTATCCGTACGTGCAAGTGGGTCTCTTCGCCTACACACTCATACAAATAAAAAGAAGCATACAAACCATAACTTTGAAACCGTATGGTATCAATTTTTTTTTAATTTGCTTGTAAATAGGTTATGATCTATTTTATTTTGTTTACGCGCTCACTTTTTATCAAAAAAAATATTAATTGTTGAGCAAATTATGATTGACGAGGGTATCATATATAAATGTACACTCTTAGGTATTGTTCCTCCTACCAACAACAACGGTTCAATTGTATCCTTTCAGGATGAACGCTACTGGGAGAGGTGCTACGCAACAATATTCCCAGATAGAAAAGAGTTGGGAGTTAAATATTGGAAGGGCAAATATTTAGCTGCGCGTCTGCAAGATTACTTGGAAAAAGTTAATCCAGATGTGTTTAATGAAACCGAAGCTGTGACAATGGCTGCTTTGGTCAGTCGATCAACTATCTATTTATATTATTAAGGCATATTTGCATAGTGAATTCCTGTAGGAATCTCTTCATTAGGTTACTATTATATGTCTACCTTATGTGCGGATGTCCTACGCTGTTCTTGCTGGTCCGTGGTCTCCACTCCAGAACTTTACAGCCCCATCGGCCATCAGTTCTGCGTGCTATATGCCAAACTGTACTGCCCACTGCCACTTCAACTTGCTAATTCGCTGGAATTAGCAAGTCGGAAGTCAATGTCAGAAACTTTAGTATGCGTCTACGGATCTCCTACGCGCTGGATGCGAGCCTCTTCCATCAACCATCAACATCAAGGGTTTTCAATGAAATTATTGGGGAAGGTCTATGTCCAGCAATGGACGTCCTACGGCTGAGATGATGATGATGATCTACAAATACATACCTAATCATAACGTTGCGTAGAGAATGGGTAAAGACTGCATATTCCTACAATTTCCCTTGACATACGGAAACAACACTCACATAAATAACACAATGTATTTATAAATAAAGATTGGTTCGGAAAATTTTCCTTTAACTTTGTACATCACGTGAACTGGGCCAACATTATGATTACTCTGCGTGTTTACAGGTTAGTCCATACATTTACGAAATGAAAATAAACGAACTAATAATGGTGCGGCAGCCCACACCGCCACCGCATGACGACGATGTCATTGAAGACACCTGTGTACCAAGTGTGCCTAAAGTCTTCGATCACCTTCCGCTTGAACCTGTTCTTGCAAAACTCTACAATCTACGGGAGATCTCTTTGAATTTTTGCAAAAACGACTTAGAAGAAAATTACTTGCCGAGATATTTCGAGTTTTCTATGCAGGATTGCGAGTATTTCTGTCGTGGCCTAGCAGATTTACGGCATATAAAAGTCATACGTATAAATCGGAGTAACTTATGTTCTTCGAAAGCGAAGTATATCCTCGAACACCTTGTTACAAAGGAGTGTATCGAAGAACTGGATTTCAATCACTGCACGATTGGTGATTATGGAATGAAAGCGTTAGGGGGATTTATCTACATACATCCTGGATTGAGAGTTGTTCGCATTGCTAATAATCGATTCAAAGAAGTCGGCGTACAGGGCATTGCTTATGCTTTACAAATGAAACCTGCGGCACCAATTGAATTGCTTGGTTAGTTTCTTGTTTTTTTTAAAGTATTGGTTACTCGTGGTTTCATGCGATGTCTACTCTCATCTTCCATCTAAAACTTAAGAGCCTCTTGCTAGGCGGTTGAGTCAAGGATTAGATCCAAAAGGCAATGACCTTTGACACAGCCTGCATTGTCAGTAGGTTCCATATTCTATAACCTGCACCGAACAGGTAGTTTACTAGCAGTACTGTATGGTTTTGGTTTTATATAATATAACCATTATCTATTGTACCTACATATTACATAAAAATTTGAGAATGAAAATAAATAAATGCTGGCCAGATTTTAGCCTGAACCCGATGTCATTCGAGTGTGCGACTATATTTGCTGCGGCGTTCGTGCGCTGCAAAGACAAACCGCAGACTTTAATTGTGAACTCGTGCGGCTTCTATGGCAAGTCTGCTGAAAAGGTAATTATGTCTCTGAATCAGCATCATCAGCATCACACCTACTAAACTAGCTCATAAATAAATAAATAAATATCGTACGACTATACACACAGCGCCATCTGGCCCCAAACTAAGCAGAGTTTGTGTGATGGAAGTCAGATAACTGATAGAATACACAAATACTTTTTTTCATACTAATTGGGTTTAGACCAGTAGAAACATTTTAATTATCATAATATACTATAGTACTATAGAAGTAACCTGTTAGACTGCCCTGTTAGCTTATTTGGTAGAATGCCTGCTCTAAGAGCTTTAGGGCGTGGGTTCGATTCCCACTAGGACAAGCATTTATGTGACTATAAATGTTTGTTCTATATCTAGGTGTTTCTACATATGTTACTGTATATATATAAGTACTCTCTGTTGTCTGGCTCCAATAGTTCATTTGGGGGTAGATGGCGCTGTGTGAAGTGTCCTACAATATTTATTTATCTCTATTTAGCAGTCATCTAAATCAGCACTTTATTAAAATTTACTTTACTTTTCATTTTAGTAGGTACCTAACTACACATATACGAGTATTCTATATGCAATGTTTTTTTCTTTACAAAGTCACTTATGTTTAGGTAGGTACTGATAGTTTTATCTATTGTTTTGATCATTAATTATCAATTTCCTGTTATAAAATGTGCACCACGACTTAAGTGTGTTTAGCTGCTTAATCTTATATTGAACATGTTACGTATAGGCACGTAAATGTGGTCACTGTTGATATAAAAAATATCTGCATTTTATAATGTCACTTTGTTGATAATTTAAGCCTTATACTTATATTTATCAGTTGTAGAAAATCATTCTGGAACTTTTGTTGCAATTTTTACATGACGGATTATTTTTTTAAACTATTCGGACGAAACACTTTAAAGTTTAAATTTAAAGTCATTTTAAATAGTGCTATACTTTCCGAGTAGCATTATTAGCTTACCTTTGTTGTTTTTTTAACCAAAATTGGCTTGAGTGATAATAAATTCCGCAGATGGCAGGTCTCCTCAGCCTGAACCGAGGGCTGACCAGACTAGATATGGCATCCAATGACTTATCGGGTGAACCTGAGGTGACACTCATAAAAGCCCTTACACAAAACAGGAATATTCAAAAGATTGATCTTCGTAAAACAAGTGAGTGTCAGTCTACTTGTACCTAGATACATAAACTATAGATCACAGGTGCGATTTTAAGCCAAGGCTATTAAACTACTAGGAGGTAGATTTTCTTATCAGGTCGTCTAGGTAAGTATCTACTACCGCACCATCAGATTAGTATTAGTAAAAACACAGTAATATGTTCCGGTGTGGAGGGTACAGGGCTATTATAGAGCGCCAAAGAAACGATGTCCTGGACTTTTTGTTATGTTACTCAAGTTCTGTATATCGTTGCAATGGTCATGGACAGGTAGAATCTTATACCGTCAGGACAATACTTTCAAATACTACAAAATCAAAATGTTTTTCGCGGTTGCATAATGCATATTGCCCCTGGCTTCGCATAAGTTATGATGCCGCGACATTCTTCTAGTATTGAACTGGTACGTCTTTGGGATACGTACTCGGTACACCATTACAAATAATGTTTTGCCTTAATTTCCTTCAGATAAACAGAATCAAATCCGAATATAGTTTCAATCACATCCGGTGAACTTTTTCAAGGTGCCAAAGCAGAGGACCTACGACCCACGTGCGGCTTCTTTTTGCTTTGCACTAAACGTGAATAATCCCGTACCTATAACAAAGACAAAAATGTATCAAAATCACGTCAGTTTCTACAACAGCTAAAGTTTAACTAATTGTGTTATCTAGATATTTCTGAAGAAACTCGGATGAAGGTGATCGAGCTGCTAGACAGGAACAAGAAACTACTTGGCCAGGAAAGAGAGCCGAGTGATGAAATTCCGCCATTGTATCTTAACGAGCCTGAGTATCTTATTTGGGAGTACAATCCTAATAACCCTGATTACATTCCTGGCCGATACCCGCAACGAATCCCAGAAGTATAGGCATACCATTTTATATACGTATATAGGTACAACATGTACTTACATTTGCTATTGTATAGTTTTACACATATAATTCTAATACTGTTTAACACAAACTAAAATTTATATAGATACATTTATATTAGATCGAATAGCTACATATTACTATACAATAATTAATACCTTAAATATAAACGAGAAAACAAAATCACGTATATACTTATTTACATAAATCACTAAAAAGTTTCAGGTTACGTTAGTTGAAATCTGTAATGGAACAATTAAGTATTCACGAAATATTGTAATCCTTCACTTACATTAAAATGTATTACGTGATATGTTATTTCAAGCCAGTAAATTTCCTTTCCTTTATTAATTAGAATGCACGGGCGATTTGACCTCTTGCGCGGGAGCAAAGTCTGCGCTCACCAACTTCTATGTACTTTTGTTGATATTTCTATTACGGATCATCTATATCTGCTATTTATTTTATTGAACATTAGCGACCCGCCCCGGCTTCGCACGGATGCAATGTAGATACTAAATAATGTGGTTTCAGTGTGGAGTGATTAATAATAATATTATTATGATAAGACTGTACTACAAGATATCTTTATGTTTACCTATTATTTTTTTGTAATATGTAAAGATAAAAATGTTTACTGTGGGTTATTATTAGGAGATAAACATATACCAGCGCGGACTTTTAAAGATATACAATCCTGTAGTACATAATTTTGATCTACCGCGTAAGGTTTAGCCAGTGTTAGTAAGCGCACAAAAACATGTTTTTTACAACATCACATGACAAAATCTTTGAAATTCCCGGGTTTAATGCATTAAAAATATGCATGTATTATACGTATAAACTATTCGCGAATCACTCTGTCTATTGATGGAAACCGCATTAAAATTCTAAGCGTACCTACAGATGGCGGGAAGCGACTTTGTTTTATACTATGTAGAGCAGTAGTTAAAAATTTTCGATGGATGATAATTTGTTGATTTGATCGTTATGAAATTATGTGGACTAAATCGGTCAAGTGACTGTATATACATAGATGTTGTAAGATCACAATTAGGGACGAATAACTATTTAGTTGTTTTCAAAAAGTGCTTGCAAACGTATGCCATTGTACGTGTTAAGAAACCGAAATATGGTTAGATTGTAAATTTACTTACACTACATGGATTCAATACAACGAGCTATGTAAGCAACAGGAGTTTGTAAATGACGGAAACAGAAATAAGATTTTAAATATTGTTTTATTATAACAACTAATTATAGTTAAAAAATATTATCGAGTTCAAGTAGCATTAGGCTGGCGTATTTATAGGAGAACCGATAAACTTTGTGGATTTTGGTTTCGTTTTTCGAAGAGATCGTTTTAGAGCCCAAGTCAGTAAATAATAATGAATAAATATTTTTTTTAATGTTTGATAGGCTAAGTGTGTTTACCATCTTCGACCACACAGTCACTTAACATTACGTGAGCTTTGGTCGCACACCTAGCCTGCCAACCATAATAAATCTAAAACTTCATTACTATACAATCCAACTTTATTGCACAATCCCCTTTCTATGTTATGGTTATTCTACTTTGTTCCTTTCAGCGTCTGTTTCTGGAATCAATGTTTTAAACGTTATGGTCGTGACGCTAGGTAGGTATACTAATATTTTAGTTGGTTTTGATACCTAAAGTGAGAAATATTTTTGGAGGTACCTGTACCTATACCGTTATTTACTGCGTCAATAGTAGGCGAAAATCTCCCTTAGTAACAGAATAGTTATTGTAATATTAAACACGATCCATTTACAAGCTTTTATTACGTTGTCAATTGCATCCATTTAGTTTAAGTAGGTAGGTACTATGATACAAATTGGTTGAGTCATTAATATTAATCATGGAATTTTACTGTCCATAAGTTGAACACGGCATACAACGAAAAAATTGTAATTGTAAAATTGCTATAAAACATCTGATTTAGCAAAAACGAAATGGCATTAATTGTTTTAATTTCACTTGAAATTTGCGATAATTATCAGTTTGCGGTTAGTGGTAAACGGTAGGTACTATCTAATGGCCATTATGGAAGTGTGAATTATTGGAAATTTGCTAAAACTAATTAAGTACTCTTAGTACCTACGAGAACATGAGTGCACTAGAAGTCTCGGAACTTCTTACATCTACCAACTTCAACAAATTACTACGAATGAATTAACTACAAGTAATATATAGGTACGGTCAATCAATTGGTTGGTCTATACCTAATAAATTTTTGTCTTGTGGTCGGAAAGGATATTCGTACAGTAGCGCCACAAGTATCTACTGGGCCAAGCCCGGGAAACGGAAGTCTTGTTGTTTTTCTACCATGTTTTTTTTTCTATGTTGACTGATGTGGTTACGACATATTTTCAGAAGAAGAAAAAATGAAAGTATGTTTTTTCCGTGCTGTTTCCTAATATTCATAGAACGGAGTAGTTCTACAACGCTCCTAGTAAAATCACTACTACTTTACTGGGGTATGGACTGGACTTGACTGTGTTTTAATTTGACTGTAACTAAGATTTATATTTCGTGATTTAATCTTAAGTTATTTGAAAATAATAAATACTTGATACTGGTAGAATAAACAAAGTGCGATGCCAAAAGAAGTACAAATGCTCTGTCAGATAATACCTAATCTAAATACACCTCAGAAGTACACTAATTAGTAGAACAAGGTTTTGGTCGAGTCCATTCATACCTTAGTAAAGAAGCGACAACTTTACTACAAGCTTCTATGGAGTTTTAGAAGCAACACAAAAGTCATGATTCAATGGTATCTAGATCTACCAATGGCATCATATTACTTTCCATTACATGCGTACGTAACATAGGTATATAAACCTATTGAACAATAGTCAATATTTTAATTTTTATTACAAAAAACTAAAATATTAAAAATTAAAATATTTGTCACAATACGAAACATCATTTCTAATTCAACGCTTTATGAATAAAACCTAAACATAAACACTATAAAATGGAAGTAAGTCAAATTTAACTTGCAAGATTCCACCCGGACAAACATACTCGTGCATACATTGCAAGCTTGTAAAATAGTACAATGCGGCGACATGGTTTTTTCCGTGTTTCTGTCAAAACTTTTACCATAGCTCCATAGTGAATGGGGATTATACCTTGATGTTTGATTTAATTCTGATCAATACATTTCGTACTAAGCGATATTGATATTCTTTTTGCTTCTGCCCAAGAATAATCGCGTCATAATGGCGGTATAGTACAAAGAAACACTTCACGCCTCTCGACGCGCCCGAGATAGACGTGCCAGCAGCCTCTTCCATATTGATCTTTAATGAACAATGGAATTACTTGATTGACGGACAGATAGTAGGGGTCGCCAGAACCGATTAATACAACAAAAGTATTCTGTTTCAGTCGCTTCTTCCATGTACTTTTATAGTAGATTTTTAGAGTTCCGCTCTTGAAAGCTGTCCTATCAGGCCTATTTTCAGTCATAAGTTAGATTAGTACAAATATTTGTAACGATGTTAGCTCAGTGCTTAGCGATGTTGGTTCACACGCCGAAGCGTGTGGTTTCAAACCTCTACAATGAGCTTGAGCTGCGGGTGAAAGAAAACATCGTGCGGAAACCATAGCATGGTATGTAGTTGGACATTTTCTAGTACTTAGCTGGCTAGCTACCAGTCAGCTACCCTCAAGTTAAAAATCTGCCGCCAAGCACGTAACGGTGTTTTGGATCCAATTCTATTCCAGCATTTTCGACTACTTACACCGTCACAAAACATCAGGCCAGCTGTGGTCAAACACCTGGCTTATAGCCTAGCTAAACACCTAGCTAAAGGAGAAATGAGCGATTTGTATTTTTCGTTTTTATTATTACTGAAGACGCTGTAAGTTTTATAAATAGAATGAAGAGTATACTCACAGCTGTTCTTATTAATATGAAGATGATTGATTGGATCGCAAGTATTTACAGAGGATTCGAGGTTTGTCGATCATCCTACAGAACCGTTGAGCTTTCCATTGAAAAATGAGTAGATTAGTAACTTCAGATCTGCATGACCTAATTCCACCTTGCCCATTCTACTATCGGACAGCCAGGAGCTTTAAAAAGCGTCACCGCTTCATGGTTGATGTTCCAAAAGCTCGAACTAAGCGGTTTGATTCCACCTTTTTCATGCGTACCGCTAGACATTGGAATCAGCTGCCCGAGTGGGTTTTCCCCAATGAGTATAGTCTGGGTACATTCAAGTCGCGAGTGAATCGGTTTCTTCTAGACGAGCGTGCTCCACCGTAGACCGCATCTTCGCTTAACATGAGGCGGGATGGCGGTCAAACGCAAGCCTTAAAAAAAAAAAAAACTGTTTGATAGTGTTTTTTAAATGAAAAGGAAGGTAATGAAAATACATGTAGTAAATATTTAATAAACTGTATATTGCCTACTAGATTTATCTGCAATTAATTGTTTAACTATGAAAATCAAATCAAGGATTTTTATGAAGAACACAATATCTTGGTAACATTTTATCAGGCTACAAAGCAACTACCAGCAACCCTTATTAAGGCTCTATTTTCCAATGTTTTGAGCACATTTGTTACTTCAGTCAATTATTTTATCAGTCTGATGTTGTAAGTTGTCACGTTAAATAAAATTAGAATAATATAGCGGTAACACAAGTAAGTTAGGTAAGAAAGGTTTTCTGACTTTACTCGAGAGGTAAAAAAACTGAACCCAATTCTATTTAATAAGTCTTACAAAATAAAATATTTAAATAAAATGTACTAGGTAGTAAATCTCTTTAGCAAGAAGTATCCTAGGTCACCACCGCAACATCAAATATTTTGCCGCCGGGCAAAAGTGTATAAATATTATCTACTGTTGTTTCAAATTTAGGGAGCCAGTTAGTCATGTGGTTCTACCAACTTTCTTGGAAGCGAGGACATCAGCTCCAAAGTCAACCTCATTACCGAATCTGGGCAATGCCACCATGGGATGTAAAGGGTGCTTATCGATGCCCAGACAGTGTGCGGATCACGAACACCCTTAGGGCCGTTGGCCACGAATGATCCAGAATGTCAAGAGCATTCTGGATCATCTCAGAGAAGACCTCAACCCTTGAAAAAATGCTTTAACCTCCTCCTAAAATGCTTTAAGTCCTCCGTTTGTACAGACTTTAGTAAGTATGGGAAAACTCGAAGGAGGACTCGCCATGTACCTACATACATCAGGGAGGTGTGAGTAATACGGCGCCATGTAGTCCAGGTGGGTATGAGGTGCGTTGTCTGCACGGTCAAACATGCCGCGCAACAGATAAACCACGATCTTATCCACCGTTTTGGTCTACACCTCAATAACGTCATTCATCACGTCATCAACGCCTCCCGGGCAATAACATTATTGCGTATATACTAACCGGCTCCCGGGATCATCCTCAGGGTGACGTTTTAAATTTACGGAACTACTGCAATGCGCATGGGCATAAGTTACCTATCTCTTACTATCTGGGGAGGGATTGGCATAACATTCTCACCATTTTACTATTAAATCTCTTAGCAGATTTCGAAAGTCGTATGTTTATGTTTAATTTATATTCCCATCGAGTCATTTCAGTTTTTACATTTGCGAAGTGCTTAAATATACCTACCTATGACCAATTTTCCAAACAGTTTCCTACTAGATAAAAATACAAAGTAATATAATATCGCCTTAAGCCATTTGTGTAATTACTCAAGTATTTAAAAATATATTACTGTAGATACCTCGTAAGCGAGATACCTATTTGGGTGCTATTCGACTATGCCGTGTCTATATCTACCTATGTCTTCAAATAGATGAAAGTCATTCAATTTCTACTCTGGACTTATGCAGGCTTTGTCAAATGAAATAAAAACTAATAATGTTTTAACCAATAGTTATGCAAGTAAGATGATTTAAGACTTATTAGATTTATTGCTACTATAGCCACAAATGCGCCTGCTGGTTATGAACGGCAATATTTCACGCCGGCGACGAGCTCGTCTATTCTCTAGCGTATTAATCGTCTCCAATCTACGACTCGCTAACAATCAAGAGCTGAACACTCAGATTCCTAACAAAAAAGAGATTTACTGCATATAGGCAGGCGTTTTCAAAAGTGCAGAGCTGGAAAGTAGTCATCGATCTTAGTGTTTTATGGACTAAACTTCTGAAAAGATGTATCTACTTAGAGTAGAAGGTACTGGAGTACCTACCTACGCGAGCTAGAGCTGTTGTTACCTAGTATTTTAGTACCATTTTTTTGTAGTTGACAGGCTAGTTGTTTGACCACAGCTCACCTGATGTTAAGTGATAGCGTAGTAAAGTGATAAAGATTGTAAACAATACTAGCCTAGAATGGTGGCTCCCAAGTAAGACTGCTGAAATACACCGTTTGGTGCTTGGTAGCATATTTTCAATTCGAGGGGGTAGCTATCCAGCCGAGTACTAGAAAGCTGATTGTTGGAATTTAAACCCACGCCTTTCTGCGTTTGAACCGACCGCTGACCACAGAGATATCATTGTTATAAAATATTTTGTCTGTCAACCATTAGTAGTTGCAGAGGCCCATAGGTGCCTCTGCAACTAAAAGAAAAAGAATAAGTAACAATAATAAGGAAACGCTAGATAATAAAGACTTCATTCTCCGTAATTTTTGACTCAATCAATATATGGGTGAAATTTAGCGATTGTAGGCACGTAGGCATATTTACTCGTCCAGTATAGATAGATAGCGCCCAATGATACGCAGTGGGCAGTAAGCGTGCATCCATGCGGCAACATACACATTGAAACCGACCGATGGTCTGACAAAGCCAACATTGGATTGCTAACCAATCCATTTGTGTGACGGAAAAACAATTTCGCGATCGAAATTAATAAGCCTTGTTGGCGGGGAAAAGTCGTGTCGTCGAATGTTTGTGTATAAAAAATATCTAAGGACTCGACACAGATAAATGGTAGATGTTTCTTGAAATGCACAAAGTATAAAGTAAAAAACAATGAAGACGAAGAATATAAACTGGATCCCGTAAATAATAATTTGACATAATATAGATATTATATTCTTATGTAACGAGATGATTGATTTGACTACAAATGACTTTATAATAAACATAGGATTCTAGGCGGAAAAATAATGTCGCCGCATGATATTGTTTTTCTAAATTTGTGTTTTTCGAGTTTGTGTATATGTGTTTATGTATAAAAAAAATGGTGTTTTATTCATAAAGTGCCGAATTACGTGCGTTATGGGAAAGTAGTGACACATGATTTTTTTGTGTTGGTTCCAAAACACCATAAAAGCTTGTAGTAAACTTACCACTACTTCACTAAGTTATGATCGGACTCGATTAACACTTTTTTTGTGAGACTTTCTTTGACTAGGACTTGTTTAATTTCATTTTTCATAAAATAATTGAAGAATATTTATTATCAAAACACTTGACATTTTGTCTAATGCACAAAGTGCTACGCTAAAAATAAAAAAGAAAAAAGATATAATTGATATTTATATAATATATATATATATAACTGACGATAAAGTGGCGGCTTTCAACACAATACTAACTAAATTGTATGATGCTCACGCGCCGCTGCGATCTATCAAAATCAAGCATGTTCCAGCACCTTGGCTCACTGAGGAAATCAAGGCTCTTAAGCACAAAAAAGCGGTGGCCAGGGCAAAATTGAAATTTCACCCAAATGATGATAATAGGGCTCGGTATGTACGGTTGCGGAATCGATGTAATATGATGTGTAGAGACGCCCAGCGACGCCATATTTTCAATTCTGTGCAGGATAAAGACCCAGCAAAAGTCTGGAAATTCCTAAGGTCTTTAGGAGTGGGTAAATCGCGCCAAGAGTCAATCCCTAAGAATCTGGATATTGACTCGTTAAATCAGCATTTTTGTGCTTCTCCTGTTATTGACGCTTTTTCTAAAGCTTCCACTCTAAATTATCTCTCAAACTCTATTACTCCTGACCTGCCTCCTTTTGATTTTCGCCAATTTACCGACTGTGATGTTAAGAAAAGCATACTCTCAATCAACTCCAGCGCTGTCGGGCTTGACTTGATCAGTCGCAACATGATAGTTCCAATCTTAGATTATTTGCTCCCAATTCTTTGTCATATTTTTAACTGGAACAGTTAAAAATAATACGTTTCCTTCCTTATGGAAAGATGCTCAAATAATTCCGTTACCTAAAAAAGCCAATCCAGCATCTTTCACTGATTATCGTCCTATATCTATCCTTCCTTTCCTGTCTAAAGTCCTCGAACGGTTAGTTTATAATCAGTTAAACTTTTTCTTAACCAGAAATGATCTGCTAAACCCCTTCCAATCTGGTTTTCGTCCGGGACATAGCACGGTTACAGCACTCGTAAAAATCACTGACGATATACGTCTTGGGATGGAGAATGGTGATTTGACGGTGCTGGCGCTCCTTGACTTCAGCAATGCTTTTAATTCTGTAGATTTTGATATTCTTCTTGCTGTACTCCGCTCTAGTAACATTTCCCCAGCGGTAATTGGCTGGTTTCATAGTTACCTGTACGGCCGTCGGCAGAGGGTCCGCCTCGACGAATCTTTCTCTTCCTGGTGTAACACATCTGCCGGTGTACCTCAGGGTGGTGTTTTGTCTCCTCTACTTTTCGCTATCTTCATTAATTCAATCTCGCAACGCCTCACTTCTTCCTACCACCTATACGCTGATGATCTGCAGCTGTACTGTCAAGCCCCGCTGGGGTGGCTTACTGAAGCTGTAGATACAGTCAATGACGACTTGCGTCGTATAGCCGAATGGAGCAAATCGTATGGCTTGAAAGTTAACCCATCCAAAACGCAAGTCATCGTTATAGGAAGCTCACGTACTATCTGCAATGTAGATTGGGATTCACTACCAAAAGTAGTTTTTGAAGGGGTAACGATACCATTTAGTGAAACTGTCAAAAATCTAGGCATAACCTTTGATCGTAATTTATCCTGGGGTCCGCAGCTTGCTGAAACGAGTCGTAAAATATTTGCCTCTGGAGGTTCTTTGCGTAGGTTACGTAACTTTTTGCCTCTTACCACAAAAATTGCACTTGTCCAATCTCTTTTACTCCCAATCTTAGACTACGCTGACGTATGCTATCTAGACCTCACAGAAAACTTGCTGGATAAGCTTGAGCGCCTACAAAACTACTGCATAAGGTTCATATTTGGCTTGCGTAAATATGACCACGTCTCCGAATTTCGCGCTAAGCTCAAATGGCTCCCTATTCGTCGTCGCCGGGATGCTCACATTCTATCCCTCCTTTACAGCACTCTCTTCAACCCTTCTTTCCCGTGTTACCTTCACGAACGATTCAAGTTACGAGACTCAATCAACGCACGGTCACTGAGATCGGCACATCTTCTTTCCTTAAATACTCCTATACATAAAACTTCCTTCTATAGCTCCTCTTTTACTGTGAAAGCTGTCAAGTTATGGAACGAGCTCCCTGCAGAAATACAGAGGAGTCAAACGCTCGACGCTTTCAAAAGTAAAGTTAAGCTGCATCTATTAAAATAACCCTGTAATTCGCTGTCTTCTTCTTGTATATTTAATGTTTATGTATATTGTATAGTATATGTAAATGTATATCTATACGTATTTATGTATGTCTATAAGTGTATATTACATAAGATATTTAAGTATTGTTATTTTATAATATAGTTAGGTATATATAATTATGTATATGCTTATGTATTATGTTTAAAATGTTTTTTATTTTATTTAATCTTTTTTCATTTATCTACTTTTTAACTTATCGACACACCCCGTCCTTAGTTTAGTATATTTTCCATGTTAAGGTTGCCTGGAAGAGATCGCTTTTAGCGATAAGGCCGCCAATTGTTACATTAGTTTTAAGTCTTTATTTTTATATTTTTCTGTAATTTGGTGTATTCAATAAAGAGTTATATTATTATATTTAAGTGCAAATACACTCTATGATAGAATCGTTAACAGACGAGAAACACGTAATGAATAAAATAAGTGGGAAATGAATGGTTCATCAAACTTGTTCAGGAAACATCTCGAGCTCGACCCTCGTCTATCTTCAAGTTTCAACCCCTTTCGAAAGCGTCTTGGTAAAACTTTTAATACAGCTTACTGTAATCCCAATAAATACTCGAAACAAATAAGATTCAAAACGATACAATTTTTTTTTAAATTGTGCATAAAAATGTGACACAAGCTAGATGTTTACCACAGCGCACCTGATGTTAAATAAATAAAATAATATCGGAGGACATGTCACACAGCGCCGTCTACCCATAAACTAAGCAAAGCGTGTAACTGATAAAGTATTTACATACATACTGTAACTAATAAATACTCTTTTTATTGTAAATACATACTTATAACACACACATACATATATGTTCGCTTCACAAATGTTTGTCATGGTTGGGAATCGAACCCAATATTTTTATTAACTAATAATAAATTTAGAAACTAGTTACCGGTACAAAAAGTAAATTAGAAAATATATCGACGTCAGAGGCGCTCCATCATTTAGTAGGTATATATAGGTATACTCATCATTTTTAATGGGTGTCTATAGTCTTTGGGTTCTATCATATAGAGCTATAACAACGATTGAATACTACTTACAATTAATTGAGCATTAATACGATACAATGATATCAGATTATGATGATTTCTATGGACAGATACATGCGCTCGGTATGAGTCTCAATTTCAGAATGTCCGCGCTCTCCGACGGCTGTATTCAAGCAGCCCTCTCTGAAGTCTTACTTGCGTTCGTAAAAGGAAATATATCATGTAACCACTCCACAACCGAGGGCGTTGTCACTCGAACTCTCCGACATACATAAATAAATCACATGAAGAAGGGAAAAGTAGTCTTCGAGGTAGATCTCCTGAGTAGGAGGTCGACTAGGTAGGTACCAGATATTCTGCCCCCAAGCTGTAGTGTGTAAACATTACTATGTTCTCGTTTTAAGGCTAGCTAGAAATTACATTTTGAATGGTCATGGACAGCGATCTCTTTCCATCAGGAGAGCGTCTCGTTCGTCTCATTACTTTTACAGACGTTTCGACTAAGCGCTAGGCTAGATCTTTATTTGTATAATGAGTGGCCAGATCCCAAGGCACAATCTCAATAATAATCTTATAATGGAAAACCCTATCTTAAATTATTCGAAAAATTAAAAAATATAATTTGTGAGTACCTACTTACTTAGTATGGATAATCTTTGTGTTATTCAATTCATAAGAATAGTTATTGAAATAAAAAGCCATTCCAAAAGAAATATAGCCCAATTAGAAATAAATAATGACGCAAGATAATTTCAGCGTCCATTAGGTTTTACAGTTTTAGGTATGGCGCGTGGCGTTTCGATAAAATAATTCGTAATATAATTAATTATAATTATTATTGTAAAAATATAATATTAGATATATTATAAAATTATACCCTCAGCAATAAAATAAGAATGTCTTCCGAGGTTGCGGAATCGTTATAAGTGTAAAATGTAGTATTCGTCTTACCATTGATCGAAGAAAAAGAGATCAATTATTGTTTTCAACACGAAGTTTTTAGAACTTTTATCACAGCAAAGCACAGGAACGGTACGGTACGGCACTTTACACGTACGGTTATTTAATTATCGTACTTTTAAAAACCGTACGATGTTTGTGTAGGTATAGTTATTTAGGTGATCTCTTATGACTTAAAAAAGTTGGAATATTTTAATTTGAATCCGTTGGATTGCCCAATCCGACAATTAAATTCATTTCTTTTGTTTGATAATGGTGAATTATAAAACTTACGTCACTTTGTTACAACCATTGAAGTGCTTGCTGTTTAAATTTATTGTGATGACTTGATTACAAAAAGTTAAATTTGTTTACCTATTATACAAATATTTCGGGGAAAAAAATGATTGTGGAAACCGTATCGAAATCAGCTGCATGGCTAACTAAGGTGAAGTAAGCGGAGCAGCGGACAGATAAGTGATATGTGAAATCTGTCCATCTGTAACTAGGTGTGATAGTCTATTATTTATTATTTTGTTCCATACAATATTGTTTTATCGTAACATAATTATATCCCAGGGTACTGAATCAAATTTAGATGAGAATTGAAAGAGCTTGTGCTCTGGGGTATAAGTTAAACTAACTAAGGAGAAGGAGTTATGACGATAACTTAAACTTTTTTAATTTTTATCCATATTCGTAGAAGCGTTGTTTAGTTGAAGCTTCAAGTAGGTAGGTACAACCCCAACAATGAGCTTGAGCTGCCGGTAAAGGAAAACATCGTGAGGAAACCAAAGCATGGTGGTAGGGTACTTTAGTACTCGGCTGGCTAGCTACCACCCTCAAGTTGAAAATCTGCCGCCAAGCATCTAACGGTGTGTTCCGGCAGCCTCACTTGAGAGCCAGTTGCATTCCAGGCTAGGTGTGCTTTACCATCTTCGGCCACACCTTCACTTGACATCAGGTGAGCTGTAGTCAAACACCTAGCCTGTCAACCATTAAAAAAAAAAACTTTTTTAATTTTTATCCATATTCGTAGAAGCGTTGTTTAGTTGAAGCTTCAAGTAGGTACGTACAAGCTTAGCGAGTTTACCGATGATAGCTCAGTGGTCAGCACGGCCGGTTCGCATGCCGAAGGGTGTGGGTAAAACCCCAACAATGAGCTTCAGCTGCCGGGGAAGGAAAACATCGTGAGGAAACCAAAGCATGGTGGTAGGGTACTTTCTAGAACTCGGCTGGCTAGCTACCACCCTCAAGTTGAAAATCTGCCGCCAAGTATCTAACGGTGTAATCCGGCAGCCTCACTCGAGAGCCAGTTCCAATCCATGCTAGGTGTGATTTACCGTCTTCGACTACACCGTCACTTAATATCAGGTGAGCTGTGGTCAAACACCTAGCCTGTTAACCATAAAAAGGTACTTTTGCTGACCGATATAATAAGACAAAAATGGCCGAAAATGTTTTAGGGCTGACCAAAACCCGAATGAACTGCTGACCGTTTAAATCATATCCCAACACACGCCCGAAAACGTAAGTCACTTTGGCAAAATATATGTATCGTTCCGAGCAAAAACAGCGCGTACATTCACACAGGCAGCACAGTACCGTTTACTGCCGATTTAATTTATTAGAGCGATATAACGTAAACGGACGAGATATTTTACGGACCGAACTGACAGCCATTATGCTGTACCTTGTCGGCAAACGAATGTTCACGAATATATCATATCGCCACTGTACAAAGGCGCGAAAAACACACGTCGCGTCGACGGGTACGGAAACAAAAGATTCCCTCGGAGATTGGTCGTTGTGAGGGGTATTTTGGGTATAACCGCGATATTTTCTTGCACCTTTTATGGTTGACAAGCAAGGTTGACCACAACTTTTTATATCACCGGTACTTATTTGCGCCCAAAATAATATGAATTACTTTCGTGAATAAGTACGTCCTAAATATACTTCGATAGTGGGAGGCTATTCTGAATACTGATAAATAATAATCGAAGATACAATTTGGTATCGCAGCTATCATACATCCAAAAATTTAGTACACCGATCGATAACTAAAAGATTAAAGAATTCGTTACTTGAAGTGAGGACTTAAAAAAATGGAAATTCGAATGAATTTTTAGTGTTCCCGATTTTATTATCTGTAACTCGAAAAATATTACCCTTCATCTTGGACAGTTGAGTACAAAAGAAAAAATACATTCATAAAAACAGAAACAGCTTTAAATAAATGATATTCAACTCTGACAAACTAATGGTAAAGGATAAGCGACTTGGAAAAAATAAACAAACTTAGAAGTTTTCCAGTAAAAAGTAAATGTTCCTAAACTGTACCTACTAAGTCCTAAGCACTGGTATCCACTAAAAGATATCTTTTAGAAAACGATTTATTTAAGAAAAACTAGATTAAAACCAGCACAAACTTGTAACAGACTGACTATAATAAACAAACAAACTAGACTGGCAATCATCATATCAACAATCATTTTGACTTGGTTTGTACTTTGCAGCTTTGTACAGTAAAGCTCAGAAATGGCGTGGGCGTGGGTTCAAACCCCAACAATGAGCTTAAGCTGCCGGCGAAGGAAATCATCGTGAGGAAACCATAGCATGGTGGTAGGGTATTTTCTAGTACCTACTCGGCTGACTAGCTACCACCCTTAAGTTGAGAATCTGCCGCCAAGCATCTAGCGGTGTTTTCCGGCAGCTTCTCTTGAGAGCCAGTTCCATTCCAGGCAAGGTATACTTTACCATATTCGACCACACAGTCACTTAACGTCAGATGAGTAGTGGTCAAACACCTAGCTTGAGAACGATTAAAAAAATTACATCTAATACTAAAATAAATAATAATAATTATTTCTTTCAAAGGCTACCTGAAGTTTTTAGTCTGGATTTAAAGCTACGGACTTCGGACATCTGAGATGCAACCACGCTAATCTCTGATCAACCATCGCTATTAACCGGTTTAAAAAAAAAGTGACATAACGCTTCGGTAGACGCCGTCCTAATGTTACCTAGTTACAAGATCTGAGACGCGGCCTTAAAGTTAGTGAAGATACCTTCAATAGTTAGTAAAAGCTTTAAGAGTTGAAACTACTTCTAAGAAAAGTTTCACAGATTTTAGCCAAGAGTTTAGAGGCCTCATCGCAATAAGGTATGCCTGTTTTCTTTTAGAATATACTCGTTTCCGCTCTACCCGTACTTTTATATTATTATCTAGACTTTAGAAATAGATCAAATTTCATTTGAAGAGAATTTTGATTTTAGTATTTAATTTTTTTCATTAAATTACTTATAATGTTCTTAAATTATTTATATATACCTATATACTATAAAGTGTTATTCTAGGCTGTCTGACTGCCAATCTAGGGCAATGTGTTCAAAAGATACTACTACCTACCACAAAAAACTCTATCACCATACTTTGGCTTCCTCACGATGTTTTTCCTTCACCGACAGATCAAGCCCATTACTGGGGTTTGAATACCTATCGGCGTGTAAACCGCCTCGTTAGCCACTGAGCTATCATCGCTACAAAGTTGTTTATGTTTTCGAAGAGGAGTGAAGTCTACCAATCCTCACTTGGCCAGCGTGGTGAGCTGTGACCTTCGCGTTCTAACAATGAGAAGAAGTTCACACTCAGCAGGGGTAGGTGGCAGTTTATAAAAAACTTGACTGATCCGGACTAGTTTTTAGAACTATAGTTTAATATTTACTAAATTGGGACCAAGACGTTTTACCCACATAAAATTATCTACTTTCATCTCATATAGTACCTATTCAGTTACAAAATAAACTCTGCTCTTACATAAGTGAAAAGTGTGGATAGAGCTCTGATTGTAGGAATAAATCTACTCGCTCGTACGATAAGCTAGTATGTAGTTTCATTCCCACTGCAACGCTTGATGTTTTTTCCACAATCTGTAAGCTACGGTACACGTCATCGCAGAATTGTACTTTGATATGAATGTCTAAATCAGACTTTATTTACATCACAACTAAATTCATTGAAGTAAGACAAAACTAAATTCAACTTGATACAGTGCCACTAGTTACAATGTTAAAAACTCCAAGCATTACCATAAACGCACAAAATCACAGCGCCACCTAGCCCCAAACTGAGCTAAGCTTGTCCTATAGGAACCAGATTGAAAAGTATTACATCGGTTTACTTTTTACTGTAATTACATATTTACAATATTAAAATACCCAGACACAGAACAAACAATCTTTAATCGTCACATAAATGTTTGACCTGGGTGAAAATTGAACCCACATCCAAGTACTAAAGTCTAAATAGGTTCTTTTTAGAAAATTTCACACAGCTTTGTAGTTCATATTCAGTGAATACATAACAAAAAAAGTAAGGCAGCGGAATGATTATGAACACATTAAAAAAAACAAGTACCTACTCAAACCCAACGTACATTATTAAAAACTCCACGAACATTGTCCCACTAAGCCTCATGACATACAAGAAGCTATGCAAAACATTTTCCACGTGTTTTACGTAAACCAACATGTGCTTCCCACGTGGGGATCCCAGCAGTCATAAAATATACAACTAAGGGGACTCTAAGCTGCTTCATCCCTGCGTGAGGCTCTAAACGAACATAATTTCACTCCTAGGGTACACGTGACGCTTTCTATCCAACTGGGAAATCCTCTAATAAAAAATATTGATATTACCAATAAAGAGACCGAAATAAACATGTTATATAAAACTGAATCTTCGATAAAACTGCACAATCTACTCGTTCTGTCTGAGTCGCATCTCACTAAATAAGCCAAGTTGGTGGTAAATCTCCTAAGCTGGTAATCATTTACATAGGTACCACTGCAGTACCAAATATTCTACAGTCAAGCCGTAGTGTACAAAAATTACTGTATTCCGGTTTGTAAGGCAGCTAGCTTGTAACTTTACAGGGCTCATAGAATGACTCAAAGTAATGAGCGCTAAAGCGGCGTTAGATTTTTACTCAAATATATGTATATGTATCGCTGCAATGGTTCTGGACATTTGTTATGTTTTAATATTAGAATGGCGTCTTATTACTTTTTCAATAAATTAAATATTAGGGTTTGTCATCCTAATTAATATACAATGTAGGCATATTTATTACATTTATGTAGCGATGATAGCTCAGTGGTTAGAGAGGTCGGTTCGCATGCCGAAGGGCGTGAATTCAAACCCCAACAACGAGCTTGAGCTGCCGGTGAAGGAAAACATCGTGTGAAAACCATAGCATGGTGGTAGGGTACTTTCTATTAATCGGCAGGCTAGCTACCCTCAAGTTGAAAATCTGCCGCCAAGCATCTAACGGTGTGTTCCGGCAGCCTTACTTGGGAGCCAGTTCCATTCCAGGTTAGATGTTCTTTACCATCTTCGACCACACCGTCACCGTCATTAACATCAGGTGAGCTGTGGTCAAACACCTAGCTTGTCAAACATTAAAAAATAAATAAAGATAATGCCTGTAATATAAACAGAAAAACGCTAGATCTCATGCTTTGAAACGTGCATTTACACATGACTTAGTTTTAATCTTAGTCTATCTATTCTATTGTAAAGCAAATAAAAGTAGAGTAAAATGTAAAAAAATGGAAATGCTCTAGACCTATCAAGCTAAATTGGATAGTTTTCACTATACCGTCCACGTTTTAGGATATCTCGAAAATAAATTACTATTACAAGACGACAATTAATATGATAAAAGGTGTAGTCTATTATTTCTTCTTGATTTTTGGCATCGCATATTTTCAAGTGTTTCATTACAAAATCTCTCAAATCTACTAATACCTACAACAGTCAAAGTGACATTAAGTCATTGCCAGCTTCTTTGTTTCCTATAAACTACAATTTTGGCGTATAGATTTCTTCTAGATCAAGGTTTACATCCTTTGCCACATCGTCGCTTTTCATCAGGCGAGTTGGTGGTCAAACGTAGACGTATTTAATTATTTTTTTTAAGTCATTTTCCAGTCTAACCTATGCCCTAGTAACGTAGTGATCTTTACGAAATACTTCCATTGAGCTTAGAAATCATTTTCATATCATATACCTATCCTATAAAATCTTTTACCGAATCTTTCACGAAAATATTTAAAGAAAAAGTGTGTAAATGGGTCCGTTTGACCGATATGAATTGAAATGTTAATAGGAAAAGTGCCTCATTTTTGTGTAGGAATTCTAGATTTAAATAAATACATATTTATTCAGTCCACTTTAGGCAAACATGCGAAACCTTTTATAATCTACTCTACCTGCCTACAATCATAGGATTGTTCTTTCCAAAGAAATCTTTGTATCTAGAGAGAACTTCAACACAAATAATATAAGTGTGTTCAAAACAACTAGCCAAACAATCAGGATAGACGTCTTTGTCATTCGTGACCTTTATTGTGATCTAAAATAGTTTTGACTAATTTGATTTCGTATTCTATCTTGTTATGAAATATTGAATTTATTCAATAAACAAATCAATCCATATGACGAAAGTGTATACACTGCTCTACAGTTGAGCTGAATGAAGCGAGTGTTCGGATCAAGTAGTAGTGCGTAGTGTTACATAAAAACACACAAATACTACGATATTTAAGAACTTTACAAATCTTCTTATATAAGTTTTGTTAAGGATGACATTCCTCTTAATATCTTTCTATATAGATACGATCAAGTAGGTAAAATTATAGCAAACAATTCTTTAAAAAAAATAAGTTTTGGTGTTCATCATAATCAACCTATCAAGGTGTTGAACCTTGGCCTCCCCCAAGACACACCACTCTTTTTGCTTCCAGGCTCTGCCACCTGACCTTTGTTTATCGACACTCCTTCTAGTCTCAGGGCGTCCTACACTACTTTTGCCGATTCCTGGTGTATACTCTAGAAAATGTCTACCCCAGCTGTGTTAAATGTTCTAAGACAGATATGATCAGCCAACTACAACAACTTGCTAATACGCTGAGCTATGTCGGTTATCTAATTATTTATTGTCATCATTATTCCATTATTAGCATCTTAATGACAGCTTTATCAAGAACTTTGGCAAACAAACTTGAAAACATTTATCTTAACCCCCAAACTTTAAGCTCAAAACATTAAATTAAGCGAAACTAATCAGCAAAAAACTTTTTGTTGTATTAGGGTGACAGGCAAAATATTCTTCAAAAACTAAACTTGGATATTCTTTGTATTTATTTCCACTAATAAGTAGCCTTGCGTTTGCCCACTCGCTTTGTTCTACAATGGAGCACGCTTGCCTAGAAGAAATTAATTCACTTGAGACTGGAAAGAATCCAGATGTATTTAACGGGAAACACCCATTCTGGCAGCAATTACCAAACAGCAATATACCAAACTCCCACGGCTCATCTCGAGCAGCGTAAAAATTATATACCTACTATAATACTCCGCGCTTTTCACACCCTTTGAAACTACCTACACATTCTATAGCGGGATTAGCTTACACTGTGCGATCTCTACTTTACTTCATGGCTTTAGCAATTTGTTTCGGCCGCCCACACTAACATGTTAATTCATTTAACCTTTTTCCACAGATTTTTTTTACCGAATGTAAGGCCGCATCCCCATTAGGCTCACAGTGAGTGGCTAACTTGTGTTTACTTACATACCCGGCATTAGATTTTACGACTAATATGGCTACATTTCGCCGCTCACTCTACTACTGAGTTGAGATCCTGCAGTTTTTCCGTGCCTTATGTATTGGGATGGGATCCTCACTAAAGGTAAAGTCGTCAGGCCTAGTTAGTTTAAAAATATAGATCTTCTAATCTTCCAATGATGGTGAGGGGATTTTTAAGTCTGTCAGTAAGTTTCCAGCTCTGTTCCTAAAAACTGTTCAACTGCTGGACTCTGAAAAAAATAAAAAAGTACAGAAAACAGTCTTATTAGCTACTGTAACATGTGGTGGTCTTAACGCTAAAAGCGATATCTTCCAGGCAACCAAGAATAGAAAACAGATTAGAAACTAAAACAGGTGGGATATGTTCGGGACGGGATACTTTTAATTATGAAAATAGTCCCCAATTATTTGTACCTATTTAAGCAATTTCAATAATAAAATATACATAGGTATATATAAGCTAACTATAGGCTGCTCAACGTTCTATATTCCTAAAAAATGAGGAAATAAGCGTAATTCGCAAAGGTCCATAAATTGACTATTGCCCAATCAGTGATCACATTAGGGCCAACCCCTAAAGATTATTGGGGCATTCATTTTGTCCTATTCACATATCGCCAGCCGAGACCAGTACCTACCTCAAAGGGACAGGAAAGTTTTATTTTCTCTCGGCTTGAAAATTAAACGAAGGGTAACTTTTGAAGGATTCTCATATATCTGCCATAGCCTAATAGGCTTGCGAGTAAATACTGTTGTACTATTTTGTACAAAGCAAGGAATTAATTCAAAAACATAACGTAGTAATTGTCTACAATGCAAATGATCCTACTTAACTGACTTCGGACGGACTCATTTAACCATAATTTATTTTTATTAATTAAATACACATGTTTTGAACATGCGTCGTCTCTTACCACAAGGAGAGCGTCTCGGTCGTCTCATCTCTATCTCTACATGGTATAAAACAAAATCGCTTCCCGCCGTCTGTGCGTTTAGATCTTTTAAACTATGCAACGGATTTTAATGTGTCAATAGACAGAGTGATGCGAGAAAAAGATTTATATGTACATGCACCACATTAGTATCTACAATACACCCGTGCGAAGCCGGAGCGTGTCGCTAGTTACTTTTAATTAAAAAATGTAGGATGATTTTAGTCGGTTCTTGTGAATTTGGTGTTTGATCCTACCATTTTTCAAAGCTCTGCAATGCTACTTCAGTAAAAAATGAAAACTATTTAACTGATATGATCCTTTCAAACTTTTTTTAAAGTATAAAGGTTTTACTTTACAGAATACCCAGGCACAGAAAAAATATCTCAACAATCTACTCGTATGTTTTTCAAATAAATGTTTGTCTTGGGTGGGAATCGAACTCACACCTACGCTCTTGAAGCAGAAACACCACCAAATGAGCTAACAGAGCAGTAATTAACGATATTATATTATTCATTATAATAGATGGATATTGGATATTTAAATAAGAACCCTCTAAGTCTCTCACCTAAATATAACAAATATTAAAGCCATTTTCAAAAACCTACCAGGTTATAAAGCTCAAAGGACCAGAATTAATAATCCAAAGATAAGCTGCCCGTCGTTCCGGTATTGAAGATACCCGATAATTTATCGCCACTTTCTGTAACCAATTGCTGCTTTTCACACAGTAGCTATTACAGCAAAATTAGTTAGCTTCTGCTCATTGCTTTGTTTGCCTTGGTACTCTGGAGAATATTATTACTGTAATTGCCTAAATGTGGTTTTATTGTAACTGGGCCTATTGTGCCATCAGAAACTTTACTTGGTGGTAGATCTCCTTAGCAGGAGGTCGTCTAGGTAGGTACCACCGCAGTACCAGTTATTCTGCCGCTAAGCAGTAGTGTGTAAGCATTACTGTGTTCCGGTTTGAAGGGTACTGCAGCTAGCGAAATTACGGGGCTGTTAAGACTAACTCTATCAAAAGTCTCAAAGTAATGAGCGCCAAAGCAGTGATGCCCTGGACTTTGTTTTGTTACTTTAAGTTCTGTGTATTCGCTGCGATGGTCATGGACAGGCGTTATCTCTTACCATCAGGAGAGCGTCTAGTTCGTCTCATTACTTTTTACATAAAAAAAAAAAAAAAAGGCTTATCTAAATCGTAATTATGTATATATTTATATATACCCAAAGAGTCTCGCTTACTTAAAGCGTTCCTTCTGGCAGCGGCTTGTGTGGCAGGGTACTCTTTTCCTTCTAATGTAGTTGAGGAGAGCGATGGCTGGCACATGCAGTGGCTCTATTATATTATTTTTGTAAATTCTTTAATTAGTATAATAGACGACAAAATTTGAAACGTTAACAGTCCCGGAGTCTGAGGACTTTTTTATAACATAATAGGCTTGCGTTTGACCGCCATCTCGCCTGATGTTAAGTTAAGATGCAGTCTACGATGGAGCATGCTTGCCTTGAAGAAACTGATTCACTCGCGACTTGAAGGTACCCAGATTGTATATATCGGAGAATATACACTCAGGTAGCAAATTCCAATGTCTAGCGGTTCGTACGAAGAAGGTGGAATCAAACCGCTTAGTTCGAGTTTTTGGAACAGCAACCATGGAGTTGAGTCGCTTTTTGGAGCTCTTGGCTGTCCGATAGTAGAATGGGCAGCGTGGAATCAGGTCATGTAGATCTGAAACGCACTCTCCAAAGTGAAAAAAGAACGAAAATCTTACCTACAAAAAAACGTAATTAACTCGCTCCTAAAATAAAATTTAGATTATAATATATATGTAGTTATAGGGAATAAATCTCTAGTACGTTTATATAAACTTCTAGCTATAGGTGTTTAATAGGTCTCGCTCTTTGTACAGTTCAAGGTGAAACGGGCCCTTGAGTTTAAATCAGGGCTGTCATTTTCATAGAACTTCCTCATTCCCTGACAACCTTACTTGTAAATACGATGTCTGTTTCATGTGAGAATAATTGTTGCCACAAGTTATACGCAACTGTAACATTCGCTTATAATTTATAGATATAAACTCTTCATTGTGCACATCAGAAATAGAAAATGTACAGAAAATAAAAAAATCCTATAAGTTCTTGTCACAAAAGGAAGCTTTATCGGTAAAAGCGATCTCTTTCAGGCAACCAAGGCTGAAAAACATGAAAGATCCAGAATGGGTAAGTTTATAAATTTTTAGTAATATGTACTGAACTAGCAATCTGATGATTACAGATATGACAAAAATTTGAATACATTTTTAGTAAAAATAATATTGAATATGCATTTTTTTAAACTAGCTGCACCCCGCAGATTCGCCAACGTATGCCATGATAGAAAGCTCCAAATTTAACCCAAATAATTACTAAAAATTCCCATTTGTTTGCCCTAGGTGAAAATCGAACCCCATGCCAGTCAAAATAAAGCCAATAAGGAAGGGCATCAAAAAAGTATATTTTTGCATATTATTAATAACAAACTTGCATAAAAGCAAATAAAGCAGGATTACCAGGTAACATTAAAAAATAAAATTTAGTGAACTTACATTTTATGTCAAAATGTGAAACTGATTTTATTATCAATGCAGTAAACATATGAATACGAGTACATGATGACTACTGTAACAACTAATGTTATTTTACATAATTATACCTATAACATTCTAAATAAAGATAAAGATTATTTATTTAAAAATAAGTTAATTTTCTTCCTTGTTTTAGTGTCTTCATCCTACAAGTGTTGACAACCCTCATTCAAGAGATTCAAATTGGGTCGACAGGCGTCATAAATAAACTGTTGTTGTTCAAGATAGCTAGCGCGGGTGAATGCTTGCGTCTCAGTATGACATAGTATAAATTAATTTTCTGAATGAGCGTATTCATTGTTGTAATAGGCGCTATTTGTTAGCGGTTTCGTGGATTACTGTCTCCACTATTTATCCAGAAGGTATCTTCTATACCTACTACCCATTATAGTTATTATCGGTTATATGTTTCACAGAAAATCCATTACAATAATGGTCTTGCAGTTTTACGGAACGATTTTTCAGATTTGCCGCGTTTTTCGAGAAAATGTTTCCATCGTTTTTTTATACCAAATTGCCTACGTACTATATGCTAAATTTCGTTAATTAGGTCAGTCGTCACTCTGAGCCTCAGCGTATCCAGACCAAAAGCCCACCCCTGGCTTTTAGGTTGACGAATTATGAATTTGTATTTACACAGAAGCTCAGGCATGTTTGTACGCCAAATACTTTGTAATCGCTACAATGAAAGAAAATCTTTTATCTTTGAATCGTTTTATTTTTTCTCTTAGCATATTCTTAAGCTTATATTTTACGAATATTTCCTTACAATTATTATAATATTTATTTACATTTTTACTGTACTTAAACATACTAGAACGAACTGGCAACAATATTGAGCATAACTACTCTATAATTACATCTTATTATTAGTTAATTCAAATAACAGCTTTTTAGACGTCTTGTGATAATGTGATTGTTTTGAAGAGTCAAGTAGATAAGACAAGAATCAGAAGCATGAAAAGTTGTGCAGGTACTAGAGCGTCGCATGAGGAAGAAAGTGCGAGTTTCTTGGTACTTGACCCAACAAACATCTCTAGACAATCAGTGGGAACGCGTCTTGCGTTTTCAAGGGCATTCTGGTTCCCATAGTACAAGCTTTGCTTAGTTTGGGGCGAGATGGTGCTTTGTGAAATGTCCTATTACGTTTATTTTTTGTTAATTTTGTCAGGTTTTAATGCGCGAGTGACTCTTCGAGTAGGAAGGTTTTGACTATACTATTTAGTAGGTATTGACTGTACTATTATTATATTTTGGCATCTTATATTATTAAATATCGATACTAACATACAACCACTAGCACTACACAAGTATTAAATCAATATTGCTATAGGATCTCCAACCTGTATAGATGTTTATGTAAAATACATTTACTCTATAACCATAATTATAGGCGTTAAACTGAACCTTAAAATTAAAATAAAAAAATAGGCGTTTCTAGTAATCAAGTTTTCTTGAAATTTCACCAATATTTATTAATCGTCGTTCATATAAGTATTTGTGTAAAACATGAGTTGATCAAAATGTTGAATACGCTATAATTGAGTAAGTTTAATGTTAAAATAGTACGTTCTTATTACTGTGTTCAGTATAAATAGGTTTAGTAATATTGCAATAGTTAAAAATAAAAAAACATTTTTTGTTTTTGCGTGGTCCGATCGCTCAGGGCGTAATTTTTTTTTATTTTTTGGTGTTTGTAATTTGTTTTAATTTTTTACCGCGAATTCTGATCTAATATAATTCTGATAAATAAATCTTCCGTCGGTAATTATTTTCCAATTGACAAAGAACGCAAGAAATTTTGAATTTAGCGCCTGAGCGAATCGATACATCTTATCGACTAAAAGATATAAGTCGTAATTGACGCGATATCATCATTGCTCATTTAAATATACCATCTCTTCTTTTGATTGGCACAGTTCACTCACTATTCAATTATTTATCATCTAATAGTATATCAAAATGTTAAATACTTGCATAATTTACGTTATTTACAGTTTAGTACGATAACTTCAGTATTTTGAAGTTTTTCGTACATGTAATAAAACTTAGACTAAAACATCATTTTATTTTAAAGTTTAAAAAAAAAATATGTTAATACAACACGACGTTCAAAGTTTTGTTGTAACATTGCCATTTTGTGCGCCTAACTGATCGGAGTTACTAATGAAGTAAAAAAAATAAAAATTACTGCAAGCTTAACTTATCTAGCCATCTTACTCAATTGTATAAAATGTTGATAACATCTGACATTTGGCACGGCTCGCGAAAAGTTGACTAAGGAGTTTGAAAACTTTCAAAAGCTGAAAAAGGTTCATAATTTGACAAAATATAAAAAAAAAATACGTCTGATGAATACTTCATTTACCAATGCTCCCATTTGCTTTCTTCCGAACAGCGTCTGACGTTTTGTGAAATCCAAGAACAAGTTTTGTCCATTTCAATAGAAATTTCAACATCTTTCTTAGTAACATACGAGTAAGTACCTACATACAATATTTTATTAACTTTGATCATCAATAGTATCACAATAATCCTTTAAATTAGTCGGATTCTATTTGGCACGACCTAGAGAAGATTTATTGACACAATTAAATACACCGTAATAAGATTTCTACATTATATATAAATTATAAGACGTACTCGTATCTGAAGGAATAGGGCGTTTGGGCTTAGGGAAAGCAGCGCCTTCTACATTCTCCGGCGAGTTCTTCCTATATATCAAACAAAATTATTTGAGGATTTTTCCTTGCATTATTATCTATATGTATATCTAATAGTGCTGTCTAGTTTGAGTCAAAATCGAGCACCATTCACGATAAACGTGACCGCACTAATACTCCATCACGATACCATTTTTTAGATCCGCAGATACCATATATGTACCAGTAGGTAGTCAATCGAGATAACGCCACTTTCACTAAACTTGTAGTGTTAATTGCGTTCACATAGTGTATCCTAACCTTTTAATGTACGCAGTGTTGGAGCTAGGCAGGAGGTTTTAGGGGCGTGTTGCCCACAAGTGGGAGCTAGATAGGGGGCTTGAGAGGCGTGTTTCCAACGTGCAGGTTGTTCAGTTGCGGCAACAAAATGGCTGCCGTAGATATAGCGGTGACCAACACGAACACAGCCAGCAGTGCACGGTCCGCCACCACCGCCACCTACCAACCAAAACATAACATTAGTAATACATTTTTTTTAAATACAGAGTATTACTTATCATAAAACTATTAATACAAAAAATTACCAATATTTAGAACTAAACCTAATGTCCTGTGTCGTGAGGTTCAGTAACTTCTTGCTAAATATGTAAAATATGATTTCTGATACGAGTTAAGAGAGATATCACAATATACTTTCGTAAAAACGACCATACTACAAGCACGAATTTGCAATATCTCTAACATGCGTGGAACTTTCCCGGAAAATACGGCAAATGCCATATTTCTCTTCATATTAAAATACGTTTCAAATGACATTGTCATATTACCGTTTGGTGGGAGGGAAGAATTATAATGTTACACTTATGTTATTGGGTATTCTAATTTCCCCGCATATTTTGTTGAATGTTATAAAAGTCATGTTGAAGAGCCAAGCCGACGTAATAAGCTTGTAAGAAGGCTGTTCAAAAGATTGTATTGTTTCTCAAATTTTCCTTCCCCGCGTAATTTATTTTTTCTCCATTTTCACACAATTCGAAAAGTACATCAGATCAAGAGAGTTACAAACAAAACTTCACGGCAGTTCCCTCATTTTTCGGTATCTTCGAATCCAATTATCGACATAAGGATTATTATTGTTAGGAAACTCATTTTCCTACGTAATGGTAGAGACTAGCTCTTTAGCGAAAAAATTTGGCAAGAAAATATCATAATTATTCACGTAAATCTTTTTCCTTTTACTGATAAATTCCAACCCATTGTAAGATAAGTCCATATCAGAATTAATATCATTAGTATGTTACAATGTTTTTGCAAGCTACGGCATCCTAGTTAACTGCCAATTTTTTTTTTAAATCTATTGTTTATTTTATTTTTAAAACTTGTGTTTTGTCGAGTGTTTATGCATAAAATTGGTAGTGTTATATTCATAAAGTGCCGAATCAGAAGCGCGAGTGTGGAAAATTATATGAAAAAAAACATGTCTTTTCGTGTTGCTTCCAAAACTCCATCGAAGTTTATAGTAAAGTCGCCACTACTAAAGCATGACTGGACTTGACTGACACGGACTGTACTTGACCAAGACTGGACTTTGACTATAACTATAGCTACGAGACAACTTATTTAACTTATGAAACTTGAAAATATAAAACACTTGACACTGGCAAATGCTCAAAATGCCACGCCAAAACCAAAGAAAAAAAATCGAGCGTGTTAAGTGATGTTGCACAAATTTAGCAGACGTGCGACATTCATCGAATTTCAGATTTGGCCAATTTCCGTTAGGAGCGCCGTCTGCGTCTCGTCTACAATCTACATATCGAGTGTATTGCACTCAAAGGTACGTGCTTAGTCATTCAAATAAACCAGTTACATTATACGGTATTCATTATTCTTAAAAAATTGAATTTCAAACGAGACGAGAATGCTACCATGTATAAAGAAAGGCAATGCTTTACTCGATCTTTAAACAAAGTAAATGACAGAATTTCCATCACGAGTGCGCTCGACAAGCCAAAAAAGTATTTTTTTAATGTAGAAGTAATGAAACGCTCTCCTGGTGGTTAAAGATAACGCATGTCTATGACCATTGCAGTGACACACAGAACTTTGAGTAACAAAACAAAGTCCAGGGCATCACTGCTTTGGCGCTCATTACTTTGAGACTTTCGATGGTTAGTCTCAACAGCCCTGTAGTTTCGCTAGCTGCAGTACCCTTCGAACCGGAACACAGTAATGCTTACACACTATTTCTTAGCGGCAGAATAACTGGTACTGCGGTGGTACCTACCTAGACGACCTCCTGCTAAGGAGATCTACCACCAAGCAGCTTAGTGTTTGACCACAGCTCACCTGATGTTAAGTGAAGGTGTGGTCGAAGATGTTAAAGCACGCCTAGCCTGGAATGCAACTAGCTCTCAAGTGAAACTGCCGGAACACACCGTATCAGTTATTTATCATCATTTAGTAGGTAGTAGCCATTCTATCAGTTATCTGGTTCCCATAGTACAAGCTTTGCTTAGTGTAAGACTAGATGGAGCAGTGTGAAATATCCTACGATATTTATTTAATTATTAACGTAAGCGCTATTCCATGTTTCTATTATCGGAAAATATTCCTTGCATACGCGCCGCGATAAATTCAGTCTACAGTGGGTGAGATCTACCAGATACATACATTTTAATATGAAATACTTGAATCTTTTATCGCAAGTGTAAGGTTATTCTTAACAATATGAACTTCCGAGATAAAATCAATATTATATATTTCAATTTTGTATTATATTATTGCACGGGCTATTCCCTTCACTGCCGATAGAAAAGTGAGTTCGCTGCCGTAGTACCCTCTCCCAGCTCACTTCGGTTGGGTGGGGATGCTACGCCAGCGCCCTCTAAGCTAACTTTTTCTTACTATTGTCTAGTCAATACACTGCTTATTAAATTATACATTTTAAACAATAAATCTACACCAATTATACATTGTAAACATAATTTAGCTTGTTTTTATTTAAGTATTCGACAGAGGCGACAACACAAGTATGCGAGGTAATACGAAAAACTCACTGTTTCATTTTTTAACTTTTATAAAACTAATAACACTTAACACTTATTAAAATCTGTTCTGCCGTTTAGTAGTTACGAGGGAACATAGAAACAAACATATAACCCTCCTTTTTGGCTTCGCAGTCTTGAGTAGAGTGAACATGAAAAGGTAAAATTATAGGTGTCTACTACCTGCGAATTCGATGGAACAACCAACCGCCTTGAAATCTAATATTCGCATTACCTGTGTGGTAAAATAATTTCCTACGTAACTTGCGCATTTTGAAAGCGGAGGTAATTGTGTTACTTGTTATTCGACAGCTGACGACTGACTTTGTATATCAAAATACATCTCCAGTACTAATGTTTGTGTGTAATTTTCAAACTACCTAACTTTATGTATAATCGTAAATCTCGCGTAACATTCAAGTTGTTTTTGCACAGTGCCTCAAAGCCAACTGTAAAGTGAACATTTATAGAAATACTAGCTGCGCCCCGCGGTATTATTAGCTACATTTTTTTGGGATAAAAAGTATGAGTGTAAGTATTTGTTTATGTAAATATTTCGTTTTATTTAAATATATTATTATGATTATTTTTATCTACTTACTATATGTTATTTTAATTATTTTTTCTTATTAGTGTTACATCTACCGCCTGTTTCTTATGTTATCTATCGTGTTTTTGTTTTATTGGTCGCCTGATAGAGATCGCTGTTAGCGAAAAGGCCGCCACTTGTGGCAGGAGTTCATAAGGTTATTTTGTTCTCTGTACTTTTTTCTGTTTATGGTGTGCACAATAAAGAGTTTTATCTATCTATCATATCTATGTAAACACCTAGCGATATGAAATATACTTTACGACCTATTCTCATACTAAATATGCATTAAAAAACCATAAAAATCGGTCGAGCCATTCAGGGAGGAGTAGACAGAAACGACACACGAGATTTTTTTTAATATTGATAATCTCTACTCACTACAATACCGTTATTAAGTTCAAGAAATAATCTAACGTTTACAAAATGTTTTATTTCGTATTCAATCATAGTATCAAATGGCTTATAAAATAGATTGTGTTCTTTTATAATACCTTAATACAATTATCAAGTGATTATGGACAAAGATTTCAAAGTAAGCCCTCAGAAGTACAGCTATTTTTGTCCCGGATTGTGCGTACATAAGAAAAGTTTTACGTAGCCCGCAGCGGTTTCAGATAAACATCTGAGATAATACAAAGCGTGACCGTTCTCGCATGCCGAGGTCGTGTCATAGTTGACCTGCTTTTTAGGGTTCTATGCCAAGATAGTAAAAAAAAATACATGTATACTCGTCACCGCCGACATCCTCAGAGATTATAAAATCTATCGCCTTGAAATTATATTATATATATCTAACTGGCTTAGAATCTTAGCTGGATGTTAGCTAACTCCGTTCCCAATTTCATCAAAACCCTTCCAGTCGTTACAGTCTAAAAAGGAAACAAAAACCTTACAAATTTCAAGTTTTTGGCGTAAATGGCCTTTAAATTAACCTCCATAGTGGAGCCCTATTAAAAAAGCTGATGCACAAAAACAAAAGCGGAAAAGACAAAGCTTTTGAATTAGATTTAATATGTTTAACGATAAGTTTCAGGATTGCCAATACAAATTTGTCACAAAATCTTCAACGAATACTAAGGTACAAAAATATTTTCAAACTTTTATATTTTTTTAAATAACGTACCTAGTTAGGTGAAGTACTTTGAATAGTTAGTTTAGTTGTTTTAGCCAAACTAAAAATGATAAGTAGGTACCGGCTGAAGAGTGCAGTAAGCTGCTAATGCACATAACTATACCGCTACACAAACAACTATTATATTCTACTCCAGGCAAAGTAGTCTGTACCTACCTATTACTTATTCAGTGGTAGTAGTGTAAAAGCTTTGTGTTCTAAAACAACTGAATCTTTCTAACATCTACATTACTTACGTCTGGAAAATAATTCTTACCGCTTCCCACTTACTTACAAAGGTTTTTTAATATTTTATTTGGCATAGCACTCTGTGTATTCTGCTAGTTGAATTTTTTTTTTTTATGTAAAAAGTAATGAGACGAACGAGACGCTCTCCTGATGGTAAGATATAACGCCTGACCATGACCATCGCAGCGATACACAGAACTTCAAGTAACAAAACAAAGTCCAGGGCATCGCTGTTTTGGCGCTCATTACTTTGAGACTTTTGATAGAATTAGTCTCAACAGCCCAGTAATTTCGCTAGCTGCAGTACCCTTCAAACCGGAACACAGTAATGCTTACACACTACTGCTTAGCGGCAGAATAACTGGTAATGCGGTGGTACCTACCTAGACGACCTCCTGCTAAGGAAATCTACCACCAAGTGCAATGTTATAATTCAGCTTCAAGTTTCAAAAAGATTCGTCATCATCATTGAAGTTCATCGTTGCAACTTTAGAACATGACCCTGACAACGTTTACTTTCTTACCATTCACGTGACATATATATGCAACATGTTAACACAAATAAAGTTGTTTAAGGGACCTGCATATGAAATCAGATTTCATAACTGTTTCTGTGATAGGAGCTTCAGAAGACACGTTCGAAAGTTAAATATATGCGCACTGCAGTTTTATTGACAATTCTTTATCTTTTAAGCATCTATTTTTACACAACTATGTAAAATGTGTACATGACGTCACAGTAAATACAATATGCCTAGTCCAAATTTGTTTTTGTACACATCTCGTGTTTCGTGTGAAAAAAACGGTAATTCACGGCCGTCTCATTACCTTTACATAAAAAAAACAAATTAAGGTGGTTCGATTTCCATACAAATAGTTTTTTGCCATTTATGGACAAATGGAGCAAAATTTTACAGTGAAATCACAGCTAAGGGCATTTATTTTGGTCTTTATTTGCGGTAAATCACAATTACTTGAATAAAACATTAGATTATTAGCATAAAATCAAATTCATGAATGATTTATGAATTTATGATTTTTGAATAAAACTATAGATTATGTTAATAATTTATTGTTTTATTCAAGCAATTGTGATTTACCGCAAATAAAGACCAAAATAAATGCCAGTAGCTGTGATTTCACTGTAAAACTATGCTCCATTTATCCATAAATGGCAAAAATTTGTTTGTATGAAAATCGAACTACCTTAAGGGTATTTATAATTTCTCGGTTAAAAATGTATAATGATGTAAGTTACTAACAAAAATGTGGCGAAGAGTATAAAGGTAGACGAATTTTAGTTTTCCAACCTTTAACCGATAAGGTTGCTATTATTATCTTGTGGTGGCTATGCTGATCGTAACCAGTATATCTAGAGATCAGATATTGGTTTTGCTGAAGACATTCGAAAGTAAGCTCTGTGTTTTTATGCCAATTGGGTAATTATCATTAAATTGAAGCACTTTTTTGGCTCAGTTGCGTTTTTATTTTAATTGAAATGCCTCACGATTCACAGATTTTCCAGTAACCATGGTCGGCAAAGTGTCTCAAACGTTAGGCATTTCAATTAAAATAAAACGTGACCAAGTCTCAAAAGCAGTTTAATTTCGAGTCGAATCGCCAAAATAATCTAACAAATCGTTGTGGCAATTATCCATTGTCGAATTGTGAAGCTTTATTTTAATAGAAGTGTTGGGGAAGCTGACTGAAGTAGTTATATTATTTGTTACACAATGATTTTATTCAAAGATGGCATTATACAGGTTTATTCATTTGCAGGCTGTAATATTTTCAAACAATTTATTAATTATGTGAGTTTAGGAAATTTCAAAACAAAGCAAGAAATATAACTCAGTGATATTAAAAAAACTATTTAAAAAAACTTCTTACTTTTAGTTTAAAAATTATTGAATTAGTGTTTGGTTTATAAATAATCCTGCATTAATTAATTGATCATTAGTATTTATGAATGAACTAGCGGACACCTCGCGGTTTCACCTGCGCAGTTCCAGTTCCCGTGGGAATACAAGAACAAAAAGTAGTATATGTCACTTGTGGATAGTGTAACTTCCCAACGGTGAAAGAATTTTTGAAATCGGTCTTGTAGTTTCAGAGCCTATTCAATACAAACAAACAATCAAATCTTTCCTCTTTATAATAGTATATAGAATATAGATATCAATGAGATTTGTTCAAACATTTTTGAAAGTATACGGTTCGCACATCAATCGCTCTATTTTATATAAAATAACGAATACATATACCTACGTATCGTCAAACTTTACATTTTTTTGCACGATAGAGATAAACCGACTAACAAATTGATGATAGTAAGAAAAGATTGATATTTCTTAAACTAGATGAATGGATCAGTACAAAACGTATTGAAGAAGAATTGGCGATTTGAAATCTGCGAGTGGATTCGAAATGTTAGAAATTCACATAGTGATTTATTATATCTTCATAAATGTGGAAATATGCGAAAACACGAAAGCACTTTAAGCTAACGTCGAATTTCTCTATAAGTAATGATCATCGATGCGGTGATGCTTGTACTAAGTATGTTTTGTTACTTAAAGCTGGGTAGCGTTGCAATGATCATACATAGATATACGCTAAGTAAAATATTATATGTTCCTTGAAATATGCACTCAAAGTGTTTAATTTATTTTATACCAAACACGACAAATTTGTCTTTTACTATTTTGGAATGTAATTTTTGTGTATAAACTTTGCCATATTTGATTTACTGTGACGTAAACGTTTGTTTTATATATAAAAAAGCCTTTCTGGTCCGCAAGCGTTACAATTCAAGCCAACGAAAAGTTGACAAGGTGTTTTCAAATAAAATAAAATGAATACGTATCGTAGTTACTACATTACACACAGCGCCATCTGACTCCAAACTAAGCAAAACTTGTACTATGGAAGATAACTGATAGAACACATATTTTATAAATCCTTTTTTTTAAATAAGGCCCGAATTAAATACTCTACGACACGCAGAGGGTTAAAACACGTCGATTGATACCTCATTTATGAAAATACGATTAATACGATTTCTAATAAATTACGATTAGTAGGTACTCGTAATTTATTAGAAAATATAGCATGCGACATTTTAAGAAAACATAATTCATTGGTCCTAGTTAAATCACGCAAGGAGATATGTGAGCCTCAACGCTAGTTTTGAAAACAAGTGCTCACATGTGTCCGGATTCTCATTCGAAATGTCTGACTGACTTAAAATTGAGTCGTAACGTAACTCAGAGATTTTCGGAAGTCAGGAGTATATATGCAGAGAAAGAGAGAGAGAGAGGTTCACTATACTGACTGCACTAATGCTTTCATGTTACCGCTTAGTTACTACCTTATTGGATAGTATGTGGTCTCACCTGTTTCCACTCGAGGTTGGCTCGCTCGAGGCGTTCGCTAGCAGCTACTCGGTGCTCGTGTCGCGCAGCTGCCTCACGCAGCGAACACCCGCAACACCCGCATCGCGAGCAGGAACATGGGTCGCCCGAAACAGCGCCCGGCAACACGCCACCTGATAACACAACCCATGTAACCAACGAGCTTAAGCTGCCGGTGAAGGAAAACATCGTGAGGAAACTATAGCATGGTGGTAGGGTACTTTCTAGTACTCAGCTGGCTAGCTATCGCCCTCAAGTTGAAAATTTGCCACCAAGCATCTATCGGTGCGTTCCAGCAGCCTCACTTGAGAGCTAGTTCCATTGCAGGCTAGGTGTGCTTTATCATCTTCGACCACACCGTCACTTAACATCAGGTGAGCTGTCAAACACCTAGCCTGTCAACCATAGAGAAAAAAAACTGTATTCTGAGGGACTGGCAATACGACTGAGGGACTAAGGTTACTTATTGTACCTCTACACTTCTACAATAATTTATATAATATGCTATGTAACCTAGATAACCGTCTTCATTTGGTGGTCCAACCAACCATTTATTTTGTTGCGATATCTCTCCTATTTAGAGCTATGGTTGTAATAATCTAAGTGACAACTTTGATTGATTATAACTAAAAGCTCGTAGGCACATAATTTATAATATTATACTTAGCTTAGTGCTTTTGCCTAACCACCTAGCTAATAATGTGCCTGTCACTGAATAATGGATACTTTCAGGTTAAATGAATAGAACTTTTTTCAATATTTTATCTTTTTAAAATAAAGTAGACCGTTTCGACAGAATTTGGTCTAAGTATTTTTTTATCGATATCACAAACTGAATAGACGACATTAGAAGGTGAAATTTAATATATACATTTTTTATTTTTTATTTCAAAATAGGTTTGCGTTTGACCACACTCTGCAGTAGTGTGGTCTAAGATGAAGCACGCTTACCTAGAAGAAACTTATTTACTCTAGATTTTAAGACACCCATATTGTACCTAACAGGGAACACAGACTCCGGCAGAGAGTCCCACAACCTTGCTGTGCGAATGAAAAATGTGGAATCAAAACGCTTTGTGCGTACATGGGGAACATTTACCATGTACGGATGACGTTTTGGTCGCATTTGTCTGGCCGCCCGGTAGAAGAAAGGTGCAGGAAAGCAAGTATGAGACATTCAGTGCATATTATGCTTTCAAATTTGCCTTGTATTTCGTGTCTTTAAATTCCAAGTAAACAAATTCTAGGTAAGCGTGTTCCAATTCCAACCTAGAACGTATTTTAACTTAAATCGAGAACAAAAATCAACTGTTCAACAAAAAATATTAGGAGTATATTCACGATTTCACAGTTATATAAAATAAATGAGCCGAACGAAAAGCTCTTCTGATAACGCCTATGCATGGCCATAACAGTGGTACTCTTGCAACTAACCCTTTTCGGCTTCATACACGTCTTACTTTTAACCCTGTATAGATACAATGCTATAAATAAGCATATACAAGGTAAAAAGCTTGATTTGTAAAACTCTGAAATCGTGAAAAAAATCAGTAACTTCACAGAAAAAGTTTGTTAATCATTTAAAAAAAAACTATTTTGTTTTATGTTTTCGTGTTTGTTTATGGAAAGTAAAGTAAAGTTTGGTAAATTTGGATACAGTTTTCAATATATTTTTTATATATGAACCCTAGCCCCTGATAGTTATAACGTGGTACACCTAGTTTTATCACCTTCCCTATATTGGTATAGAATGATGAAATATGGATCCTAAAACACATGTGCTTTATAGGTCACTTTAGAAATCGGGCGTAGGTTCACTACTTTTTTAGGCTGCTCGTAAAATATTTACGCTGGTCACAGGTTTTACCTTTATGCTTACATTTTTTTTATTTTTAGGTGTTCACTGAATCAACCTTTATGCGGCGAGGATGAAACGGAAATCTTTTTAACATCTTTTAGAGAAAAACTCAGAGAGAACTTTCTCTCTTTTAGAGAGAACTCCAATATCACACACGCGTTCCTGCCACTCGAGTGCCAACCGTTGCAATTACGTGCGTGACGCGTAGCGGTCCGCACTGCAAAGCAAGGCACAGCTACGCGCACATCTACGTTCTCTGCTTTGACTCCTTGAAAAAGGTCACCGGATGTAACTGAACCTGCAGTTGGAGTATGCGATCTAATCAAACGCGAGTAATCCCGTATAAATAAAAGAAAATGTGTTAAAACCACATCAGTTTCTATGATAAAACTTGTTTTAAAAAATATCATGAAATAGTTAGAATAGAATAGAATAGAATATAACTTTATTATACACCAAAAACACAGATCACAATTAATACAAATAGGAAACAAACAACAAACAAAAAAAAAAGAAGATATAATAATATAACAAAACAATAGAATAAATGATGTATAAGGGCGGTCTTATCGCCTAGAGCGATTTCTTCCAGACAACCTTTGGATGGAAAGAAGAGTAAAGTAGAGTAGTAGTTGCATCTTTTTACTGGATATAACTCGAGGGATGTTTGGCCGTTATTGCACCACGATACCCCGATGCGAGTAAGCAGATCCCTTTGATCTTCCAACCATCTCTCAAATTCATATGTGCTTTAGAATTTTGTTTTGAGATAATTATATAGATTTCCTTACAAAAATTATTTATTCTTTCACTGAGAAGCCAATGAGAAAATAATTCTATGTACTTAAATTAATACATAGCATTTATATATCACTGGGTATGACGTTAATCTTAATCGAGTGAATTTTAGGTGCAATATTTATTGTTTATCTCGTGCATTGTTGGTGGATATCTTGGCAATTTGCTGGGGATGTTCATCTGCATAGAACAATAGGGTGCCTCATAGCGCGTCCTATTTGAAAGCGGTAGGCTGAATACATGCAGGCTAAGGCCAAGGTGAAGTTATATAACTTGTTCTCTACGTCACTGAAAATAAAAAAAAATGTGAGTTACACACAGCGCCATCTGACCCCAAACTAAGCAAAGCTTGTACTATGGGAGTCAGATAACTGATAGAATACTTAATTTTTTTTTTTTGTAAATACATACTTATAATACATACAGTACACCCAGACACAGAACAAACATTTGGTTTTATATCACAAAATGCTTGTCCTGGGTGGGAATTGAACCCACGCCCCACAGCTCTTGAAGCAGACATGCTACCAATGAGCCAACAGGGCTGTCAGGGCTGTATTGTTGTAATAATTATTTATAAAGGGTGTTTCAGATAGGGTGTAGTAATACTAAAAGGTGCTGATTTACTTACATCTTATAAAATAAATCTACATCGTATGTCTGTTAGTCAGCATGTCCTACCTTAAATGGGACATTCATAAATTATTTAAACGTAATTTAAATAAACATTTATTCACTAAATACGTGCTTCTAATATTTTTTGTAATAAAAAGTTTGTCTAATATGTAACGGTGTTACCCGCTGTTCCCACGTGAACACTAAATTCATTCGGGATAAAAAGCTCATTATGTTAATTAGGGTATCAGCTATATCCATATCAAATTTCATTAAAATTGATTCAGTCGTTTGAGCGTGAAGACGTAATAAATATACAAACCTACAAACTTTCGTCTTTATAAAATTAGTGTGATGCGCCTTAAGTCACTTAAATCAGCTTAGCTATTTATGAGTGGGAATAAATACGCACACATCTTAGCACACAAGCTTTAAAGCTAACCAAGAAAATAGGTAACTACGGAAAGAAAAAAATGTGCATTTATACGACGAATAAGTATATACGAAATTATTAAACGAACAAGAATGCGATTTCGAAATAACGAATTATACGAAGTTATTATTTATACATGACTTGTTACTTTTGTGTGTGTGTGTATGTTATGGTACTCTCTAACTCTTTTAAATTTTCTTTTTTTTATTTTATTTTTTTATAGCTGACAGGCTAGGTGTTTGACCACAGCTCACCTGATGTTAAGTGACGGTGTGGTCGAAGATGGTAAAGCACACCTAGCCTGGAATGGAACTGGCTCTCAAGTGAGGCTGCCGGAACACACCGTTAGATGCTTGGCGACTGATTTTCAACTTGAAGGTGGTAGCTAGCCAGCCGAGTACTAGAAAGTACCCTACCACCATGCTATGGTTTCCTCGCGATGTTTTCCTTCACCGGCAGCTCAAGCTCATTGTTGGGGCTTGAACCCACGCCCTTCGGCATGCGAAGCGACCGCACTAACCACTGAGCTATCATCGCTTCAAATTTCTATTGCGTATCTTCATTCAACGTAGTATGGTGCGAGTATCGAGTAAGTAAAAAACTGTTTCGGCGAAATTCGACTTGTTACGCATAACAAACGTTTTGAAGTTAAAAAAACTGAAAAATAACTAGCTAAAACTTACTTCCTTAACGACCATCGACGCCGATATAACGTGGATATAACTCATATAATCGGCAAAACTCGTGACATTTCTAATATGTAGGTACCTCTATGGTATCCCGAGTATTTTCAGAATCAAGCTTCAATTTAGTAAGTGTCCTTTATACTTTAGTTTCATGAGATAGGTCTCAAATAAAGTTCCATACCGCATTGCAGTCAGTTTGATTTCATCCATTGGTAATGACTAGTTTCACCTAGCAGTTTCATCTACATTTCTGGAATAAAGAAGTTATTTTTAATTCTTGGCAGGCAAAGTTTTTGACCACAGCTTAACCATCAGATGAGCTGTACGCGGATTGGGTTGTTTGTTCTATATTTCTATAACAATAGCAATCACCATATTACCACTCGGCCTATATTTACTTTAATATTATGATGAAATTTGGAATACTTTTAGGCAAACGTGTTCCGCCATGGACCGCATCTTCGCTTAACATTAGGAAAAAACCATAGCGTGGTGGTAGGGTAGTTTCTAGTACTCGACTGGGTAGCTGCCACCCTTAAGTTGAAATTTTGCCGCCATGCACCCAACAGTGTATTCCAGCAGCCTCGCTTGAGAGCCAGTTCCATTCTATCGAAGGCGTGTTTACCATCTTCGACTACAACATCACTTTACACCAGGTAAGCTGTGGTCGAACACCTAGCCTGTCAACAAATAAAAAAAAAACAACCAGGAGAAAATATAAACTACAAAAGTAACAGACAGATTTTTCCATTAGCGTACTTTGATTTGATCACGATAATAACATCTAATGGGAAAATGAGATGAACTTATTAGGCACTAAGATGAACCCGTGTCATCCCGAACGAAAGAAATTGGCGGTGGTCTTCTCTACTTATAGGGCTATTTATAAAAAAAAAGCGGTCAAGTGACAGTCGGGCTTGCGCACCGAGGGTTCATTACCACGACATATTGTGCTGACAAAAAAATAACTCTTGAACAGTTTTTACTATAGGTACAACTCTGAAATAGCGAAAAACAGTTTCTCTATTCATATGGTCGAAGGTCAATTAACTTTGTAAATAGAACACAGCAGATTTTCACGATATCAGAGTCAAGACATAGTCGGCATAATTGTTTAAGCCGATGATTACAATAACTTCCTTTCGGCTTAGTTTACTCTAAGCTTATAACCCTGTTTCAAAGTAAGCAAAATATCTATAGGTAGAACATTTTTAGATTTAGAGGTGACACAAGTAGGAAGAGGCGGTGCGGTGGGGGTAGATAATCGAAGGTTAGGTAGCAAAGTTTTCTATTGAACTACCGATTTTTTTAAGTTTAAAAGTTGTTCATATGAAAATTTTAAATCCTATATATTGATTGATTGATTGATTGAAAGAAAGAAAAATATTTTATTTTGTAACTTAAAAACACAAAAAACAAAAACGAACAAACAGAGACAAACAGTTACAAAATAAGGGCTCACCTCAGCATAATACTGGTCATACTAAGTATGACCAGCGCTGGTCTTCCGGTGAGCCTCTGTATTTGAAAATCAAAGTAAAGACAGAGTTAGTAAGAGTTGATTGATAACTCTTTATTGTACACACTAAAATACAGAAAACAGAAGAAATAAACTTAAATGTAGGTGTAACAACTGGCGACCTTATCGCTAAAAGCGATCTCTTCCAGGCAACCTTAGGACAGATAGGATAGGGGGGAAAAATGGGTTGTGTCAATAACGAGGATATGCACATAGGAAAATACATAACTATAAGATAAATAATATATCTACATTCTACATTCTAATAACTAGAATAACTAAAAATACACTGATGTAATTATACAAAATTAATTTATTTTTTTCAAATAACATCAAATAGTAATTGTATAATATCCACATTTAATTCAAACAGTTATATAACTTATGTTTATTGAACAAAATAAAAAATCTTAAATTAATACTATTTACAAATTTATACAAAAATGTCCGTCAGAGGACATTGTCATTGACATTGACATGTCCGGAGGGGCATGTGGCCAATGATATCCACATTTTAGTAACAAAAGTTATTATTAGAATATTTGCGAGTGTTCTGTCTGCCTTAGACCTTATTTAAACCGCCCCAAATAGACAAGGGTCAGGGGCCAAGTTGTAGGATTGTGGCCGAGTGGAATTAACTAAGTGAACTTTATGAGTATCTAAAGGCCAGGGATTAAGTTCCGTTTTAAGCTGTCATTTTCTGGACAATCAGACGGTCGGACTGCTCTTTGATCTGTGACGTGCAATAACCGAATTTAGTGCCAGTTCAATAAATTCCAGCAGAGACAGCGCTGTAGCCATCTGACAAGTTTATTTAATAAAACCCTACTCAGGCTATGCTAATCTATCTGATCCGATGTGGCCTGGAAGCTAATATTTACTTCATGTTCGGTATACATACAAGATACGATAATAAGGAATAATAGACGACACTTTCACACAATGTAATTTTTTTTAAATGTAAAAGTAATGATACGAGGTAACGCATGTCTATGACTATTGCAGCGATACACAGAACTTTGAGTAGCAAAAACAAAGTTCGGGGTATCACTGCTTTGGCGCTCATTACTTTGAGACTTTCGATGGTTTGGTTAAGTTAATCTAGCCTTAAACTTACAAAATCCTGGAAATCTTGCAGTCTTAATAACTGACCTGTTAGCTTATTTTGTAGAGTATCTGCTTCAAGAGCTGCAAGACGTGGGTTCGATTCCCACTAAGGACTTGCATTTAAGTGATGAAAATACATATTTGTTCTGTGTCTGGATGTTCTGTATATATTATGAAAGAAAAAAGATTTTATTCTGTAACATAATGACACAAAAAACAAAAACGAACAAACAGAGACAAACAGTTACAAAGTAAGGACTCATCTCAGCTCTCACCAGCGCTGGTCTTCCGGTGAGCCCCTGTAGTTGAAAACCAAAGTATGTGTAGGCGTGGGTTATAAGTTATTATATATGTTGTATAGTAATTATAAGTTTGTATTAGCAAACAGTATGTATAGGTATATCATTTATAAATACATACATATTTCTATCCTCTCCTTTTGTTTAATTAATTGTTTCCCTTCAAAAATATTATTTCCTATACAATTATGAGCCGTTCTCAAGTGATGCTCTGTCATACATGTGACAATTGATTTTTATTTATATAGATACATATCTACATTATCTCCACCATCAGCGTGCCCCTATCTTAGACTACATTACTTCTTATTTACTTTACTTTAATTAAAATCAGGCAGAGTGTAGTCAAACCCAAACCATTAAAAAAAACTCATTCACAACCTTGCCTCTTTTTTTACACCAATCTTTCATGTTCAGCGCAAGTGCTTCCGTAGAACTTGATAAACTTGGTTTATTAAGTATGTACTTAGATAAAATATATTTTTTTTACTGAATCCCTTCATTCAATAACTTAATTAACTGGTTTTTTTTTAGTTTCATTAATTGCAACCTCAATAAGCCAAATACATTTGAAAATCTTTTTGCGGGCGTATGCTGGCCAATTAAAACTTACACAAGCTCTTAAATTGACACATATTTTATGCTCTTTGTGCATATCAAAACGTATGTATACAATTTTAAAAGTCACTCACAACATTAATGGAATTTGGAGCGCACAAAGCACAATGTTATGAGTCAAAAATGATATTCAGTCACGTCGTCGCAAGTAATACCAAACACAAAGTAAACGCTTTGCTTTGACTGAATTTTTCGTACCCACTACCGGAGACTTGAAATATGAATGAAGTCGGTTAAAAATACACTACTTCACTTGTTTTTACAAAACGCACTGGCTGAGAGCCGGTTGTTTACGAAATTTATTTTTTTAAATTGGTGTGAAATGACGTCTGTCACGCAAAGTTACCCGTGCCTCAGATTAAATTTTAATCTGAGCCGCGTACGTTGTATATTTTTAATTTTGGTGGAACCGATTTCTATAATAGTTCGTAGTTGTAGTTCGTTATTTATATTATTATTAATGTAAATAGAACATTGTATTAGATTTTTATGAACAGTTTTTATAAAGGCGATTCTTTTTTTCTTAAAAGAAAGCATCCTTTAAGAGTCTTGTTGTCACTAGAAATTATTTGTCGCCTGCGCCCAAAAGTATGACAATACACAATTACACATGCTTTATTGTCGTACACTCACCGAGGTGGTTGTGGTTGTGTCGAGCGAAGCGCGGTGAGGCGGGAGCGGGGGGTGCGCCGTCGCACCGTGTCTCGGCCTTCAGTCGCGATCCCGTGCGCGGATTTACTTGCACGCCGGCTGCCACCGTGCTATCGCCCTGATACAAACAAAAAAAGTGTGACTTCAGAACCAGTCTTTACAGACCCTTGCAGAAACGGGAACCCGGACAATATCTAGAACTAGCAACTGATTGTGTTTCTTCTTTCACTTTCTATGGTCTATAATATGACCTAAATGCTGAACAAACTTCACCGGTAAACCGTTCAGAAGTTCATTTGGTATTCGCTCCGGTCCCTTCCCTGCTCTGAAAACTATCACTTCTGTTTTTGTCACATCATACCTACATATTAGACCGTCTATAGTACATATTTTACATATAGATAGCACTGTCTTTAAACTGCTAACATATCAGAACTTATGGTTATTACTAGCAGGCAGAAGTCTTTTAATAGATTTTTAATTTTATAGAAAGTTCATGCTAGTATTTCTTTTGCTCCCAAAAACCATCTATGATCAATTAAAATGTTAGTTCAAAATATCTATTTAGTTTTATCCTGTCGTCTTTAGAAGCATTTGTTTGTTAACTGTAAGTTAAGCAAGTATTCTACATTTAAGTTTTGTTGAAAAAAGTATTAGGCCTGGGTGAAGAAAGAGCTAAGTCCTCAGAGATTTGTTTTTGAGAGAGTGGTTTTCGTATACGCCTATCATAAGAGTCCAGTCTTATACAAGTTTAAAATTATAATAAACTTGAAAATTAAATTTGCACCAACTTCTACATTACAATTTAATTATAAAAGTTTTGTGACTGGCCATAAAATTTTAATTTCAGCACATTTTTACATTATAAATAACTTACAACATGTTTTAGTAGTAAAATATTTTATCAGCTAAACTATTAGCTGTTAGCTATTTATTTACTAAAAAGTTTGGCTCTAAGAAAACTTTTAACGATTGCGAGTGTAAATTAACCAATCAAACTCCGAAAGTTTACGCAATTTTTTATCGCTTCTCGACTTTCCAATCTAATTTCCATATCTTTGAATACTTACTTTTAAATTACAATTTTTGTAAAAAAAAAATATTTATGTTGCCCTTGGTACGTTCTGAACTTCTTAAATTAAGGCTATTTCAGAAAGTATTATAAATAAAATTACATTCACGCAACCTAATTTATAATAAATACAAAGCTAGCATGTCACTCAAGTCAATTTAAACTTCAATAGACTTATAGTTAAGAAAAAGCAGTTACTTTAAATAAATACAGAGATCGCTCTAGTTTTTTACGTAAATCTACACAATATCATGCAATTCAAGTAGATCGTTTTTACGGACAAGCTATTTTTGAAACGTCACTAGAGAATCCTTTTACATATTTTATCTCTAGTGACTGGCTTTTATCTGCGCGATAGTCCCTTGATAATATTCATTCGGTGCTAAAATCTACGTAAAGAATTGTTGCCATAAGCATCGCCTCACTAGGGAATTTCCAATACTTCAATCTTGAGGTAGAAAGGCAGAAGATTTACTAGCTGCCAAAGTATACAAAAATATATTTGGTAATGCATAGTCATAGCAAATTCTGAAAATGATTCGCGGGGATGACAAAGGGCGCAATATTTTTTAGGGGCAAAAACGTGATTCACATTACATATATATCAGACCTGAACAGAGCAAGACCGCACCCAGGCAATGTCTCTTATAACTTTAAAGCCAATATCGCGTCTAACAAATTTAAAAGATAAAGGCTTTAACCATTAACAAACTTTGGTATTAATAATGGTCGGTATGGGGTCCAATAGGTGTGACTAAATATCGAACTGCGACTGATTGCAGATGTAGGTTTATTTCAGTGTATTCACAATTAGTCTACTATATGTGAACAATAAGTAGAAGAGTTCAAAAATCAATCCGTTATCACTTACCATACCAGGAGAGCGTATCGTTTGTATACTTTTACATTAAAAAAAAACCTACGACGATATAAACCTCGATTTTAATATTAAATTTGTTCGGGTTAGGTTGGTACCCGGAGTAACGTGGTTCATCTTAAAGCGAAGGATCTGTAGCGTGCAAAAATGTAAGGTCATTACGTGACACAAAGTGTCGTGCGTACGACCTGCCGTGATTGTGCTCCATGACTGGCTAGACGTGACGCTGACCCGTGAAAGATCTACTGTCTATTTTGGGATTAATAGTGATGTTACACGTAAAATACTGAGGTAGAAATATAGAGTATGTCTATATACACACAATAACGCGCCAAAATGGTATTCGTGACAGAACGCACGAGTGGAAATTGGCAATTTTGTTTTGCTGAAAACGTTGTTGAGGCTATGACAGCAATGAAGAAATATGAAAGCATTTTGTACAAGGGTCTAGTGGTACTCAGTTAAAATAAACTTATCATTGTGTTTCATAAAATGTATTATACGAGGAAAGCTGAGAAGCAACAAAAAATTATGTGCGATCTATAAAGGCGTGCTTACAGTAAAACGTTTCTTGTTCTATTAAAGTCTCCTAATCAAGAATAAAACATAATCATGATGATTTTGCAATTTTAGAAATATCGCAGATTATAAATCGATTTTGTGGTAATTTGGCTAATATCATGTATCACAAACAAACGTCTTTTTACGGCACAACAATTTTTAGACTGCGGGCTTTAGTGTTAAAACATCGAATGGAAGGAGTCTCTCGTCAACAAATAAATAATTAATCAAGCACATTTAAAGCAAACGTGCAGGGCGAAAAATTTGCAAAATAAAGATCTACAGCGGTACCCTAAGCTCTTATTGCCATTCAAATTAGGCGATCAAAAGAAGCTGTACGACTACAGGTTGTACGTGCCTACAATAAGATTTACAAACGCGTAATTTTTTATTAATTAAATCGCAGTAAAAGCTTACGGTCCTCCGCTGTATTTTTGGCTTGTTAGATAAAAAACATAAAAAATGGAAAAAGAGAGCGTTTTAAAAAGGGAGTTTATAAACATATATGTGTGTCGGCAACGCATCGACAACATCCCTAATTTTGCTGTTGTCCAAAAGCAATAGTGAGCTTACCATCAGGCAACCCTAATATTCGTTAGCAGCTTTTCTACAAAAATAGATAGATATAGATAGATAGATATAACTCTTTATTGTGCACATCATTATACAGTAAATAGTACAGAGAACAAAAAACCTTATTATCTAGTGACACAAGTGGCGGCCTTATCGCTAACAGCGATCTCTTCCAGGCAACCAAGAAAAGAAAAATACGATAGAAAGCTTAAGAAACAGACGGGAGATGTAACACTAATAAGAAATAAAAATAAAATAAAAATTAAACATAATATAGTAAGTATATAAAAAATAATCATTTGATTAAAACGAAATATCTACATATATAAACATGTATACACTCATAATACATATACAATACACAATATATATAGGCTATAATATACACATACATATTCATATATACATTAAGATAAAATCAAAAGTAAAATAAAAACCAAACATCAGCAGCGACGTACATGCACACAAGTAATCCGACTTACAGCAATGACGACTCAGCATTGTGACAAGTAATGCGACTTTACTCTGTCCTTAAAAATGTTTAAAGACTGTGACTGTCTGATAGAGACAGGCAAAGCATTCCATAACCTAATGGCCTTTACAGTAAAGGCACCACTATAAAAAGAAGTTGAGTGTTTAGGTGTATAAAGATAAAGGGATGTAGACTGTCTTAAAGAACGAGGCTGAGAAGATTCATGAAAAAATTTAAAGTGTTCTTTGAGATAGAAAAATAGAAAAATGTAAAGCACAATCAGAGATTAAAAAAAAATATGAAAAATTTGGGTACCTTTGGCTCAGTATCAAAGCTGATGAAGAGTAGCCTGGCGAGTCGCTGCAGTACCAAGTCCCGCAGTACGGCCGGCACCGGCTGCCCTCTCACTCCTCTACGAGCAACAACGCATTTTACTACCCATCGTAACATCTTTGAACCTACCACACACTGGCACGGCCTGCGCTAGCAGACATAATAGCGACTCCGAATTTAGCTACTACCGTAACCTGTGTTTGAGTGGAGCAGGCTTCTCTCGTAATTGCCGCGTCCGTTATCACAAACCGTGATTTCGACTGGCCGCTTTTAAATCAATATCAATAGATATTTTAATCTTGATGTAAATTTGCTAAAAAAAATACCTACCAATGAGTTTATATTGTTACACGTTGTATTTACGTATTGTTAGATCCCGAGATTCAGTTTTTCTTGTTCGGATACCTAACACTTCCGTTATATAAAAAAAACGCTACCTAACGTCAATTGAAATAAATAAATAAATATCGTATTACATCACACAAAGCGCCATCTAACTCCAAACTAAGCAGAGCTTGTGTGATGGAGGTCAGGTAAGTGATAGAATAATTATATAGCATAATTATATTATAATAAATAAAACATTGTGTGAAATGTTCCACGGTATTTATTTCTTTATTTTTATTTATCTAGAAATCATTAGCTTAGTACTTAGGTCTCGTAGCATGGTATTGATATCGTAAAAGCTACCAAAATATAAGAAAGACTCGTTTCAGCCCAAAATGTAAGGCTCCAGTGCATTTAGAGCTGCACTTGCAAATATGTCTTTTAAATTCCTTAGCTTAAAAAAAGTAAAACCTTCTAAAACCTTTTTTCACAAAAGGTTCAAGGAAACTCTTTTTACAAAAGCCTTTATCCTTTTTTCACGAAAGGTTCAAGTAAACTCTTTTTGCAAAAACCTTTAGCCTTTTTAAAGAATTAAACCATAAAATGGGAAGGTTTCAAGTTTTAAAGTCAAGGCTTTTGCATAGAAGTACGCTCTGGGGCTAAAGAGCTAGAACGGCTTTTATCCTCTAGGCATCTACAAATGAGCTGAGTAACAATACATTAAATGGAACACTAATCGAGATTGTTCAAAATAAGCTATGCTAGCAAATATTTCATATGTGCAGATACATATTTCACGTCATAAGTCTTCTATTGTATTAAATAGATACATTAAACACGCCAGCGATATAAATAAATATCGTAGGACATTACACACAGCGCCATCTGACCCCAAACTAAGCAAAGCTTGTACTATGAAAGTCAGATAACTGATAAAATACTTTTTGTTTTGTAAATACATACTTTTAAAAACTTATACTACTTTTGTTCGTAAAAAATATAATGATGAAATAATTAAATAATAATTGACTTGTAGCCAGGGTGTTATTAATAAATTATTTGTATTTGTATAATACATACAGAACAAACATTTTTGTTTATATCACAAAATGCTTGTCCTTGGTGGGAATCGAACCGACGCCCTTTAGCTCTTGGAGCAGACTCGTACTACCATCAACAGGGCTGTCAAATACAAACATTACTTTTTTTTTAATTCATAACCTTAAACTTTTACAACATACTTCCCGCCATTCAAATTAAATTAAATTACTGTTACACGAGAGCTTTTAAAACGAACTCAATGCATACAAACGGAGTAAACAACATTTTTGTGTAGGTAAATAAAATGTTAACATTATTTAACTCGCACCAACAATCTGCGATATTTCCTGCGCCACCAAATTGCGTGAATGTATGGTATTTGATTTACGAGCTGCAATTAATTAATTTGAGGTAGATATTGTTAATGTCCACTATGTATCAGGCAGTATATTTTGTATAAATTTTGATTATAAAGAGGTCACTTCTACGTAGAATTAATACAGAGTTATCGTGAAATTTGTAACTCACGAAAGATATGAGATTAAGTAAGTAGTTATTTAAGCAAAATTAAAAATAATTATTAATACTGTTTATGAAATCAAAAGCCACATTTTTCACTTTAACCGACTTCGGCAAAACCAAAAGACATTTATTTATGTTTTACCGTCGCGTGGCTCCAACTAAACAACTAGTCATCTGTCCATTGATTTATTATTATGGTCCAAGTGATTTAGACTTTCTTTTTCTCTTTAATATTAATCTTTTCCATAACCGGGTTATAGTTTTACACGGAGTACTAAATAAGGAGTATAATGTTTTCAGGGTTCATGCATATGAGTTTCTTTATTCTACCACAACTTGATACTTACATATATGTATAAATATACAAACCATAGATTGCCTGAAGAGATTTATATGAACATGGTATCGTTAGAATCATCCCAAGTGATACAGGGTACTTTTTTTCGAAAATTGTATTTATTTGTGAGCATTCTTTTTAATTTTTATTTATTTCTTAATAAAGCTCGTTTAAAATTTGTTTTGCTAGTGTTACTTAGTGTTACATTTGGTACTCATCAAAACAAATCATATAAGTTCAAACTCCAATGGTTTGCTAACAGTCATTCCAGTTCAGCTCTACCTTCAGATCAGTTCACACGTAACAAATTATTATATTTTTTATGTGAAGTTTCTCTTCCTTACGGCTAAGGAATATAAAAAGCTAGCTTTCTTGTTTCCCGACGCATATAATCTAGATCTTTTCAAGGGCACAGTTAATAAATCTTTACGTGCCTCATCACCAAATGTATTGTCACTTACCATAAGGCAAACTGGTCGTCGAACGCTGACTTAGACGCGTAAAAAAAATACTGTATCACAAAAATTCATACCAGTTTGAAATATTGATATCGACTTCCAAACTATCTAACTTACCCAATAAAAACATGTTAGTAAAAGCTTGTGAAAAAAAAGAAACTTGCCTGTACGATATGTTAAGCGTGACGACTGATAGTGAAGCAGAAAAGGAGACTAAACACGTGCTCACTCCGTAATATAGACCTGAAACAATTCCACACTTGTGCAAATAAATACTGGAACAAAGTTGAAACAATGCAGTAAAAAAATAAAGAACAGCGCAGCGAGTGATAAAACAAAACAAAGAGACGTTTTTCCAGTATATGAATCTGGTATCTGCGCGGAATATATCTATTTGTGAACATACACACATACTGTATTATAGAACTGTGAAAAGCCTAACATACTAACTACTCAATCAAGACATACTAATAGTATAGCAAACCAATATTGTCCAGTTTGTTTTTTTCCAGTTCTTCCTTCTTCCGTATTCCCGCGGAGTCACAACATTGGGTTCGTCAACAGGCATGTTAATAGAATCTTAAAAGGTCGGCAACGTATTTGTAGTGCCCCTGGTATTGCAGATATCTATAGGTGACGGTGATTGCTTAACATCAGGCAACCCGTCAGCTTGATTGCCAACAGCGGCATAAAAATAAAAAAAAGTTTGTAGCGATGATAGCTCAGTAAATAGCGCCACTTAGATCATAGGTTCAACCCCCAACAATGATCTTTCGTTGAAGAACTACTTCGTTCTGAATACGATTATTTCAGACAATACACTGAGCATAGAAAGTTCAATAGCTCGCTGAGTGACTTTTGTTGAGTGAACGTGTGGATCGTTCCAACTGTGAATGCCCACTTTTTTGTATTATAGGTTAAAATAAGACGAATGCGTTGATTAATTACACTCGTTTTAAAACTTTGCGGGATAGGTGACAAAGAGACTCGACGGAGTTTTCGGAAAGCTGCCCAGCCCAGCTGTATTTTTCAATTGGCCTTACTTTCAAAACTTAATTGCCCCTGCCCTAGGTAAATACTCAACAATATCTAAAGTGAAACCAATAAATTATATAAATAACATTTATAGAAAAATTGTAGTGAAACAACTAACGATGTGCAATAAAACTAGAGCCTGATCCGACCTGAAATCTAACATTTTCAACACAGAATATAACAAGTCGAACATTTATTACAGTTGGAAAATTGAGATAACAATGTGGAAATAAATTGCTTACTTATAAGTGGAGTTTTTTCCGTTGGCGGAAGGGTGTCTCTGATCGTCATTAGAAAGACAGTCATCGAGAGTAGAGCGCTTATTCCCAGGGTCACCTTCTCTCCAGATTCCGAGGGCACGTAGAATACTAGGAGTGCTGTGGCAGAAAACAAACAAATGAAGGCGTCAAATTATCATTTTCATAATCAGTCTATTATAATTAATTCACTGCTGGACACGAGGCCGAATTTACTTGTCCGGCTGCCTTCGTATAACGTCACTCCACCGAAGTGGTCTTACTCTTATATTTGCTGACTTGCTGTCTGCACGCTAGAACACGTTTACCCCAGCGCAGCGGTTACAAATGCATTTTAGCATATTAATAAACAATAATAAAAACAGTCGCTGACTGCCAGAAATTTACTTCAAATTTAACATTACCTACATTTACTATAGAATCTTTTTTTTCACAATAAATATGTACAGGATCGCGAAACAATTTCAGGTACTAAGGAAGACACTGTAATCAACTTTGACAATGGGACCAACGATAAAATGATGTAAAAATATTAGTTTCAGCCATGACCATGACATTACATGACATTACATGACCATTTCAGCGGTACACAGAACTTTGTGTAACAACCCTACGTCTAGAACATCGCTGCTGATGCTGCTGCTTTGACATTATTTTGAGATATTAGATGGTTAGTCTCAACGGTTCTGTAATTTCGCTAGCTGCTGCCCTTCAAACCGGAACATAGTAATGTTTACACACTACTGCTTGGCGGCAGAATATCTGGTACTGCGGTGGTACCTACCTAGACGACTTCTTGCTAAGGAGATCTACCTAAGATAAAATAAATTACGCGAATATATAGTATTTTTAGAACATCAATAAATTTTGTTTGATTCCCTAGCTAGGATAAACGTTAATCCGAGAATCAACTCGGAGCGCGCTGTGTCGGTGATCGATGGAGGTTATTAACAACAAAACACAAGAAAATGCTATCTCGATTACAGTGAAAATTTGAAAAGCTGCTCCTCCATCTATTGCACGAGGATGATTATGGTGAAATTTAATAAAGAAAATGTTCAAAATCGCTTTCGTGGTACGTTGTTAGGGGAGCTTAAAGCATGGTTCGCTTAACTTTGTCCGCAAAGGTTTAAGACAATTTAGACTTTCTTCGGTAAAGTTGCTACGTTTCACGTGAGTAAAAACTCACGTGAAACGTAGCAAAATAGGAAGCCGGATAATCTTGAAGACGATGTTAGATACCTAGCAGACTAGATTCATCTCGCTGTATTATACTTCTACAGGGTAATTGTTAAATTACCTAGCAACCTCTTAAGGGTTTCGTACGTATACGTATATCGAAACAAAATGAATTATTAGACTTATATTTATTATTGCACAAAATAAAGTCGTGGTTGATTTAATTCATGCCCTAATATAGTAGTGATTACTAAAAACTTCTATGATGTTTTGGAAGCAACGCCGAAAGTCATACTTCACTTAATTATTTTTCGACACACGCGTAATTAGGAGTTTCATAATTAAAACACCAACAATTTTTAAACAAAAAATTTTAAAACACAAGTTTTGAAAAATAATACAATGAAACGACATAATTTTTCCTCTTAAACCTACTTATAATTGAGTAGTAATATGTTTTATTATTGACGTATTGAAGGGTTTTTAAAAAGCACTATATTGACATTATATCCACTTCGACACAGGCTAGGTGTGCTTTACCATCTTCGACCACACCTTCACTTAACATCAGGTGAGCTGTGGTCAAACAACTAGCCTGTCAACCATTAAAAAAAAAAAAAAAAAAGAACAGTTATAAAGTTGCGTAGAAACCCCCATTTAAAAAAGACCTTGGTCCTACTCTTTTTGCTTGTCATACACAAACTACAATCACAATAGATGCTTTAGATGAATTATTTATAAGTACCTATGTATTTACAAAAACAAAGTATATCAGTACTTACTTCATCAGTTATCCAGTTTCCATAGTTGGTACAAAATATGCTTAATTTGGTGTTAGGTAGCTGTGAAATGACCTACAATATTTATTTTTTATTATTTGTGTGACATAAGATTTTCACGTATTTGTGTGTGTAGTTTGAGTAAAAATCTCAATATTGTAGAACCAAGGAGTTTCAAGTTTCTCTCTTTTTTAGCATTCCGTGCTCAAAGGGTAAAACGGGACCCTATTACTAATTATTATTTGCTGTCTGTTCATCTGCCCATCTGTCACCAGGCTGTATCTCATGAACCGTGATAGTTAGACAATTCAAATGATGTATTGCTGTTGCCGCTATTACAACAAATACTAAAAAAAAACAGAATAAAATAAATATTGAAAGGGGTTCCCATACAACAAACGTGATTTTTTTGCTCGATATTGATAACGGCAACAGGTAGACGCTTGAAATATTCACAGAATATTAGTTTATATATTCACTTTAAAAATAAATACTTAAATTAAAACAAAATTAATGTTTAAGGGATTTCCCGTACAACGGACATGATTTTTTGCCGTTTTCATAGATAATGGTACGGAACACTTCGTGCGCGCGTCCGACTCGCCCTTGGCCGGTTATCTATGAAACATTTTATCTATTCTCTTTTCTAATCTGAGAGCCATGTGCATAAACATACCTTATCTATCTATCGAATCGTGCAACATTGGCCCGGTTTCAGTTCAGCGGCGGGTCGAAATTACCATCACAGTAGCTGTACTTCTATTTTAGCACCATCATTTTATTCCTAAAGAGAATATTTCTGGAGGTGTCAGATACGACGATCCGAAAGAATACAATATATGTATTTTACTTATGCCTATGCTGTACTTAGATATAGAATACAAATGATGCAGTTGTCGTTTGTATGATTGAGAAGACTATAATGGAAGGCAGTTAAGAAGAAGTTAACTATAAGAAGCTCCAGAGTCATTTAGAGGTTGTCTGCCACGACTTCTTTCGTTACAAATTATTACCATCGCATTGTGTGCATTCTACCACTGTCAAGTAGTTCATATTTATAAGTGTCGTAATAAAGTCAAATAAACACAGGACTCCATACCCTTGTAAAATAGTCGTAACTGTACTAGAAGCTTCCACGGAGTTTTTAAAAGCGTGTTTCGTCGCATTATGCATTACTCGTCATACTTGTTTATATTGTTCTGCAGTTTACGATTAAAATGTAACTACTTTTAAACGTAAACATGCGAAAAAAACGATTTTTGGAAAATAATACTGCGACATGATTTTCAGGGTTCTCACCAAAAACCCGACAGAAATCTACCACATATCCAAATTGTTGTTAATCGTTAGCTTCTTACGATAATAATTATATGCAGGTAAAACCAAATTGTTTATTATAAAAGATAAAGATTATAATAAAATTATTTGTTATGAATAATAAGTTTGGCAAAACTAGGCATTTAGTTACGTAGCTGTGAACACAGAGTATAACGTAAACAGAGAGTATTTTTTTTGTAGAACAATAATCATACAGGTATACATAATAGTTTCACACGGCGGTATTCAGACGTCATGACAATCCTGGCCGTCGCATCGGCGCAATAAATTTTAATCGATTTTTAAAACCGCTATTATTATTCAATATAAATTTGAGAAATTTTAAAAAGAACACATTATTTTTATATTTAGACATACGGCCTATTATATTTTATCGAGAATACAAGAATTCCTATCCTGAAGGGCAAACTAGGCGGCGTTTTGGGGATTGATTTACCCAAAGGTTGTTTGATTAGACGACGGAAAAGTTATTATCATTCATTGTTCTCGTCATAACAAATTTTTATTATGAGATCCGTCCTAAAAAAATATCTATTGTTCCATAGAAAATCAACCACAATGAAACGTACCGAATAACTTATTGTATTTTCGTCATATCGGAATTGGTGTCATTTGTAGGTAAAAGTTACATTAAATGTTGTCAAAATGAACTCATAATTCGGTTAGACTGGTCATAACTAACTGGCACGACTCGTAACTATGGTGTTCTAAAATATTTGTATTTTCACAATCACCCAGGCTACAGTCCTCTGCTAGCGTACATATACGAGTACGTCCAAGGCACGTCTCTAAGTGGGCTTTTCGTTTTTATTTGCTTTCACCCACAATCATAATTTGTCACTACAACGATTCTCAGGACGTCCAAAACGTTTTCTGATTCGTGTTCTCCCCTCTAGAACACGTTTAATTATGTTTGTGACGTTGAAATTGTGAAATTACACACAAAATCTATGAAATTAGTTTTGTTTGCCTCGACGTTTCGGCCATTTTTACAATACAGTTCCCAATAGTATTATGTGCGCGATTAAATCTCGGTGATATACATATTTTATTTATGTGTTCAAATAACAAAAGTTTAAAAATTACAAGAATATATCCTTGTCAGTTCAGCGAATATATTATAGTGGGCTAGTCAGATTTAATTGACTAGCCCACTACCACTCATGCTGCTAATATGCTGAGCTATGTCTATGATTTCTGGCGAATCACTTCGGTCTACTAAAAGTCTAAAATGTTTTTTTAATTGTATTCCTTACCAATTCCATTGATGAGTAGACAAGGCAGTATCAAGTTGAAAACGTAGAACATGGGTCTCCTCCTTAGCTTGATGACGTATGTGATATCAGGGTAGGGCTCCAAGCAGCAGGAGTAGTACTGGTTGTGACGAATCGCGTCGAAGCTCACCAGGTCGAATTCACCGTTCGTCTGGTAGTTGGTGGTGTCACCTTCATCAAACTGCTTTATTAGATCTAGCTGCGTAAAAAGAAATAATTTAGAATTATTCTTTACATTTTAAACTTCAATCACGATTTTACGCCGTTTTTAGTTTATAGGCTTCAAGGTGGTAGGTACCTATCATCATAAATTCATGTAAAAAGATTTATTTTTTTGTTGTCTCATACCTATATCGATTTTACTGTTGCACGTTTTCTTTGGTTTTGTGATGTTAATTTTTTTGACAGATAACAAAAGATTGCCACTTTTGAACAAAGTGTAAAGAAAAAAAGATTATTTTTAAGCGGTTTCTAACTGTTGATTTAGCAACATTTGCAGGGGTTTAAAAGTTAAATAGTTGCTGAGAAACCCAAGGGCTGTCTTTAGTGTTACTAGTTTTGCAATGAAAGAACTTGACAAGAATAATTTGACATAAATGTACCTGGATGTTTCATGAAGTTGTAGCAAGATTTAAAAATTAGATTTAATCTTATTCTAATATGACGTGTAAGTTTGGTGTTATCAATAAAATATAGTATTGTGTCTTCCCACACCGTACGACCCTTTTACTACTTATTTCCAACAACCCAGTAAGATTTTTTTTCATTACATTTAATTTTCATTCACTCTACCCTGCATGTACAGAGTTAACATTTTAGAACTGCCAAATAATTAAAGTACCGCCTGCTTTCAATAGTTTTCGTGACTCAACAAAATAAACTTGTTGGAGTAGGGTTGGATGGAGAAATATTCTACAGAGAATTTTTAAACTTCTATATCGGATATGAGAACAAATTTTACACATTTTGCAAGAAAAACATTACGAGGCATAAGCAGAAACGTGATATGAAATCCGCTTAGGAGCGCACGTAGTTTCGATTTTAAAATGCAAGCTTGCCGAGATGCTGCTATTGCAAAATATGGGTTTATAAACTTCTGGCGAATCAACGTTTTTGTTCATAGGACATAAAATGATAGTCATAACAACATTACAGTCGTCTGTATCAGTAGTCAGCAGGAGAATCAAAGTGAAGATCACTTGTATATGATTTCACTTTTAATTTGACGTAGAATGTTTAAGGACATAATTATGTAGTATTATAATTTTAATTTATCTTGCATGTACAATTTTTTTTCTGCTAGCCCAAAGTGTTTTCACACTGACATTAGAATAATATAAATAAATAAATAAATAAATAAATATCACAGGACATTACACACAGCGCCATCTGCCCCCAAACTAAGCAAAGCTTGTGCTATGGAAGACAGATAACTGATAGAATACTTAAATACTTTTTTTTTGTAAATACATACTTATAATACATACAGTACACCCAGACACAGAACAAACATCGATGTTAGTCACACAAATGTTAGTCCTGAGTGGGAATCGAACCCACGCCCTTCAGCTCTCGAAGCAGACATGCTACCAATGAACCAACAGGGCATGCATTAAAACAATTTATGTCAGTATATATATTATGTGTGTTCGACTATTTTTTGGCAAAACATCTTTTTATTTTACAAGTTTTCATTGTTGGAAATGTCAAACTATAGTTCTAAACACTTACGCAAATGGCATGAAACGTTTTTACCGAATAGAGATGGTGTTTCTAGACTTGCTAAAAATAATACTGAATGGATATTCAACAAGTTGATACTTAATATTGTTCTTTATATGTATGTAAAATTTGAAGAAAAAACATTATAGCATTAAACTAACCCTGCTCATAATAAAAAGAAAACACAAATTATTCACACACTCGCAAAATCTTTTGGGTAAAAATGTGATAAAGCAGGACCTTTTTGCAGGACAGATGATAACAGTAGCTTTAGCGACCGATAAAAACAATGATAAAACCACGGAGGTAGAGTTTCCACATCATGTTTTGCTAGAGTTAGCCCCATGCTTAGTCAAACAACATATTTAACATCCAAAGGGCGCTGTTAGGTTGTGTATCAAGCAGAAAATTAAACGTGAACGAAGTATAGTATAATTGTGAAGCGCGACTGTTAGATTTTGTTTTTTAATAATTTACATTTGCACTATAACGATTTTGATATGTTGTAGAAATGTTTATTGTAAAGTAAAAGGTCAACATCGGTTAATCGACAGTTAAAAGGCGAGTGAAAGACCGATATACTTTTACTTTGAGTCGAGGGATATTAGGTATATTGCTTGACAATATATTCAAAGCGCTCGCTGGTAAATTGAGAAAACAAGTTATGTACATTGTACAAATCAAAGTTAATATCATTTATTCACCATTATTAGATATTTTTTTGTTTATTCACCATTGTAATACAAAAGTTTGATACAGATACCGGCAAACTTACATTTTAATACACGTCTGCTCAAAAAGGAGTGTGTTTTCAGTGTTCGTGTATATACATGTGAGGTTTTTTATGCCACCATAATTTTTAAATGCCTATAGATACAAATTTGGATGTATAGAAGTATCGTTAGATTCCTTATAATAATATCACTTTGACACTGGCATTTTTTAAATCAATATGGCGTCTTTGTGGTTCTATTTTCAAATATGAATGATTTTTTTTTTCAGTTCGTTTTTAGCATACCAGTTTCGTATTTTTTAATTTCTATGTTTACTTGTTGACGGAAAAAAGCCAATGCCCGTAAAAATATTTTCGCACTCTGATTCTTGTCTCATTCGCCTTGAATGTACATTACATAAGCAAATGATAAACATTAATGTTAATGCATTCGTTTCTGAGTAGACCTCACGTAAGAGCAACTCCCTGAGAGTTTTTTCACGGTGAAAATTGAGGTTGGACAGAAAAATGCCCTCTGCATAATTTAACACCTCATGACCGTACGTCTAAGAGGAAAAACGATGTTTAATTACCACTGTTACAAAATATACGCAAGGCTTTTTATTTTGAAAGGGCGTAATGAAAAATGTAGAGTAATATGCGGCAAACAGAGAGCTATTGTGCACAAAAGGACTTCGCCGCTGGCTTATAGATTAGGTATAACGACATTCCTCCTTACTTTTTTCACGATAAACGCTTTCATACTAAGGATTCTTTTTTATGTTCCGAGTAAAATATTTTACATGTAAAAAGAAATGAAAATGACTGACATAATTCTTATACTTATTTATAAAGAGTGGGGTTATTTCAGAGTTTTTCTTCTTTTATTACACGAACGAATTCTTTATGAACTTAGAAAATTGATTGATTCAGGCGTTATTTTGCGGAAGTTCAATTTGAGTGTTTTGAGTGTAGACATTTAGTGTATTATATTTTCGCTTAAAAGTCATACCTGCTACAATAGTGATGAAGATCTCATTTCAAATTTATCTAACTTGACGACAATTAAAAAAAAACATTGAAATATTACCCAATACCTAAAATTAAAATGTGTCAAAGACTTAAAATCTAAACGAATCAAAAATAACTAATTTAAAGTTATGCTTCGAGGGCTGAAGGGCATGGGTTCGATTCCCACCGGGACAAAAATATTATGTGACGATAAATGTTAGTTCTGTGTCTGTTCTATATGTATTATCAGTACAAGTATGTATAAAAAAAAAGTATTTAAGTATTCTGTCAGCTATCTGGTTCCCATAGTACAAGCTTTGCTTAGTTTGGAGCTAGATGGCGCTGTATGAAATGTTCTACAATATTTATTTATTTTGTCTTCTTCTCTTCGTGAACTTGCAAAAGTGGACGTCTATTCATATTCAATTATAACATTAGATAGTATATAGTAGTATATACTATATACAGTAAAATAATAAACTATTGTAGTAGTAGTTTATAATTTAACTGTAGGTGTATAGATTTGCATTAGTTTAGATACCAAAACAACCTAACAAAGAAAAAAGTTAAAAAGTGTTCCGTCTTAGACCCACACTACTGCTTAACATCAGGCAGAGTAGTTTCAAACGCGAACCTATTTTGAATTTATAAAATGCTGTATTTTGTATACCCTGTAATAACAACGTGTGTTTAAAACAAGTTGAAACTACAAATGCGACCCAAGTCAAAATGCATAAAATTATTTTTACGTCTTGTTAAAAAGAGTCACGGAAATATTACTGTTGTTTCTGTTTAACCTTACACTGATTTCTGTGCCTTGTATTTCAGTCCAGTCCCATTTAAGTAATGAGAGAGTTTTTAGCTTTTGTTGTTAAATAAGAACGCAGTGTTTATTATCCGCTGTACAATTTTTACGAAATTGTTATTGTCCCAAGTCTACCGTGTTCTTTGACCTGAATATTTGGAATGTTTTTCCGTACGAGTACAAAATAGACAATAGAATTGAAAAACTGAAGTGGCAAAAATAGGGACAAGTCACCTATATTTTCCACTTATAACATAATCAAAATCATGACTTAGAACAAAATCTCCTACAAAGCTAAAAATAAATAGAAAATGATTTGGCAACGAACTCGCTTTTTCTTCTCTCGGGCGTGATTAATCCCCTACAACCAAAAAAATATAGAGATGTCTATTCAATATACCTACGAAGAAATTGATAAACTAAAACTCCCTCGTGTATCGAAGATATGAGCATCAGGCCAGAGCGCGAGGCGAGCGCCAGTTTTCCACATGACTGGATTCAGGTGTAATTGTGTAGAGTAGGTTCACCTTTCCCCGGGCGATACTGGTGATTTGATAACTTCCAACTAGTCCCGATTTGTTTCAGTTTGACTTAGAAACAAATCACAAATTCGTACATTTCAATAGCCAGGAGCAAGGAACAAATAATCATATTTTTTTTTTAATACATTTTTTTATACTCGGGAAAAATATAAAGATTAACATAACTACAATTGGTCATAACAAATCTGGTCATTTTATCGAAATGTATAGCTTTGAGTTACATCTACGAATTCTACCAACCCAGAAAAGAACTTCTAGATAAAGAGTTTGCTCCTGAAAGGATAACCCAATCTGGGTGATTTACCTGTACATGACTGATTGAATGGGTGATTTATTGCGTGATATTTTTTTACGAAAAAAATAGTTCAAACTTAATCATGTAGCATTGTTTATCACTGTGATTAAATCGCGCACAAAATACTGTGTTATTAGTTTTGTTAACTTACATGGACGTTTCAGTCGTGTTGTATTACCCGTGGTCACAAACTGACAGTGCCTAATAATACTAACTTCATAGTATTTCTAATCCCAGCGATAAAAGTAATTACATAATTATGTAGGTATGTGTTAAAATGGCAAATGTTTTAAAATTACAAATCAAATTGTGTAAAATTCTTAATTTATTACTGTTTTATGTGGAGTGTAAGTGTGCAAGATGCATACAATGCTCTGCAGTTGAGATGAACGAAGTTAGTAATCGAAACACGTCATCTAAAACGTAGGACCAATATTTGCGTACAGCCCATAAATGGAATTAATTATCGGCATCTTTGTTTCCTATAAACAATTATGGCGTTTTTAAGACTAGAGTGAATAGATTTCTTCTAAATGACCATGCTCCATACTCGATGTGCGTGAACTTAGCAGATCATTGTCCAGCAGATCAAAAATAAATGGGAGTTCTGTTCGCATGCAGGTGAGTTCTACAGTTCCTGATACTTTTTGGAAATAGTTCTGGCGATTTTGTCATAAAAATGTCAATTGTCAAAATGATCTGCTAACTTCCCGTACCTAGCAGATCATTTTGCAGCAAATCAAAAACAAAGGTGATTTCTATTCGCATGCAGATGAGTTCTATAGTTCCTGATAATTTTTAGGAATAGTTCTAGCGTTATTGTCAAAAAATGTCATAAAAATGTCAATTATCAAAATGATCTGCCAACTTCCCGTACCTAGCAGATCATTTTGCAGCAAATCAAAAACAAAGGTGATTTCTATTCGCATGCAGATGAGTTCTACAGTTCCTGATACTTTTTAGGAATAGTTCTAGCGTTATTGCCAAAAAAAAGTCAATTGACTAAATGATCTGCCAATACATTATTATCAGAATGTTCAAAAATGAAAAAATAAAAAAAATGTTTGAACAGATTATATAAGCTAGAACTCTTTTGTTTAAAGCAGAAACGTATCAGAACTGCAATGTAGAACACAATTTGAGCCCAGAACTCACGTAAAAGTACCAGCAGATCATACCAGAAAGTCAAAATATCCATAATTTAAGAAAGAATTAAAAAAAAATATTTAATCGGCTCTTAAAAGCTAGAACTCCGTTGTTTACCGTAGATACGTATAAGAACTGCAATACAGAATACAATTCGAACCCAGAACTCACGTAAAAGTACCAGCAGATCATACCAGAAAGTCAAAATATCCATAATTTAAGAAAGAATTAAAAAAAAATATTTAATCGGCTCTTAAAAGCTAGAACTCCGTTGTTTACCGTAGATGCGTATAAGAACTGCAATATGGAATACTATTCGAGCCCAGAACTCACGTAAAAGTATCAGCAGATCATACCAGAAAGTCAAAATAACCATAATTTAAGAAAAAATAAAAAAAAATTATTTAAGTAACTCTTAAAAGCTAGAACTCCTTTGTTTACCGTAGATACGTATAAGAACTGCAATATGGAATACAATTCGAGCCCAGAACTCACGTAAAAGTACCAGCAGATCATACCAGAAAGTCAAAATATCCATAATTTAAGAAAGAATTAAAAAAAAATATTTAATCGGCTCTTAAAAGCTAGAACTCCGTTGTTTACCGTAGATGCGTATAAGAACTGCAATATGGAATACTATTCGAGCCCAGAACTCACGTAAAAGTACCAGCAGATCATACCAGAAAGTCAAAATATCCATAATTTAAGAAAGAATTAAAAAAAAAATATTTAATTGACTCTTAAAAGTTAGAACTCCTTTGTTTACCGTAGATACGTATAAAAACTGCAATATGGAATACAATTCGAGCCCAGAACTCACGTAAAAGTATCAGCAGATCATACCAGAAAGTCAAAATACCCAAGATTTAAGAAAAAATTTAAAAAAAATATTTAAGTAACTCTTAAAAGCTAGAACTCCTTTGTTTACCGTAGATACGTATAAGAACTGCAATATGGAATACAACTCGAGCCCAGAACTCACGTAAAAGTATCAGCAGATCATACCAGAAAGTCAAAACACCCAAGACTTAAGAAAAAATTTAAAAAAAATATTTAAGTAACTCTTAAAAGCTAGAACTCCTTTGTTTACCGTAGATACGTATAAGAACTGCAATATGGAATACAATTCGAGCCCAGAACTCACGTAAAAGTATCAGCAGATCATACCAGAAAGTCAAAAACCCAAGATTTAAGAAAAAATTTAAAAAAAATATTTAAGTAACTCTTAAAAGCTAGAACTCCATTGTTTACCGTAGATACGTATAAGAACTGCAATATGGAATACAATTCGAGCCCAGAACTCACGTAAAAGTGCCAGCAGATCATACCAGAAAGTCAAAATATCCATAATTTAAGAAAGAATTAAAAAAAAATATTTAATCGACTCTTAAAAGTTAGAACTCCTTTGTTTACCGTAGATACGTATAAAAACTGCAATATGGAATACAATTCGAGCCCAGAACTCACGTAAAAGTATCAGCAGATCATACCAGAAAGTCAAAATACCCAAGATTTAAGAAAAAATTAAAAAAAAATATTTAAGTAACTCTTAAAAGCTAGAACTCCTTTGTTTACCGTAGATACGTATAAGAACTGCAATATGGAATACAATTCGAGCCCAGAACTCACGTAAAAGTATCAGCAGATCATACCAGAAAGTCAAAAACCCAAGATTTAAGAAAAAATTAAAAAAAAATATTTAAGTAACTCTTAAAAGCTAGAACTCTATTGTTTACCGTAGATACGTATAAGAACTGCAATATGGAATACAATTCGAGCCCAGAACTCACGTAAAAATGCCAGCAGATCATACCAGAAAGTCAAAATATCCATAATTTAAGAAAGAATTAAAAAAAAATATTTAATCGACTCTTAAAAGTTAGAACTCCTTTGTTTACCGTAGATACGTATAAAAACTGCAATATGGAATACAATTCGAGCCCAGAACTCACGTAAAAGTATCAGCAGATCATACCAGAAAGTCAAAATACCTAAGATTTAAGAAAAAATTTTAAAAAAATATTTAAGTAACTCTTAAAAGCTAGAACTCCTTTGTTTACCGTAGATACGTATAAAAACTGCAATATGGAATACAATTCGAGCCCAGAACTCACGTAAAAGTACCAGCAGATCATACCAGAAAGTCAAAATATCCATAATTTAAGAAAGAATTAAAAAAAAATATTTAATCGGCTCTTAAAAGCTAGAACTCCGTTGTTTACCGTAGATGCGTATAAGAACTGCAATATGGAATACTATTCGAGCCCAGAACTCACGTAAAAGTACCAGCAGATCATACCAGAAAGTCAAAATATCCATAATTTAAGAAAGAATTAAAAAAAAAATATTTAATTGACTCTTAAAAGTTAGAACTCCTTTGTTTACCGTAGATACGTATAAAAACTGCAATATGGAATACAATTCGAGCCCAGAACTCACGTAAAAGTATCAGCAGATCATACCAGAAAGTCAAAATACCCAAGATTTAAGAAAAAATTTAAAAAAAATATTTAAGTAACTCTTAAAAGCTAGAACTCCTTTGTTTACCGTAGATACGTATAAGAACTGCAATATGGAATACAACTCGAGCCCAGAACTCACGTAAAAGTATCAGCAGATCATACCAGAAAGTCAAAACACCCAAGACTTCAGAAAAAATTTAAAAAAAATATTTAAGTAACTCTTAAAAGCTAGAACTCCTTTGTTTACCGTAGATACGTATAAGAACTGCAATATGGAATACAATTCGAGCCCAGAACTCACGTAAAAGTATCAGCAGATCATACCAGAAAGTCAAAAACCCAAGATTTAAGAAAAAATTTAAAAAAAATATTTAAGTAACTCTTAAAAGCTAGAACTCCATTGTTTACCGTAGATACGTATAAGAACTGCAATATGGAATACAATTCGAGCCCAGAACTCACGTAAAAGTGCCAGCAGATCATACCAGAAAGTCAAAATATCCATAATTTAAGAAAGAATTAAAAAAAAACATTTAATCGACTCTTAAAAGTTAGAACTCCTTTGTTTACCGTAGATACGTATAAAAACTGCAATATGGAATACAATTCGAGCCCAGAACTCACGTAAAAGTATCAGCAGATCATACCAGAAAGTCAAAATACCCAAGATTTAAGAAAAAATTAAAAAAAAATATTTAAGTAACTCTTAAAAGCTAGAACTCCTTTGTTTACCGTAGATACGTATAAGAACTGCAATATGGAATACAATTCGAGCCCAGAACTCACGTAAAAATGCCAGCAGATCATACCAGAAAGTCAAAATATCCATAATTTAAGAAAGAATTAAAAAAAAATATTTAATCGACTCTTAAAAGTTAGAACTCCTTTGTTTACCGTAGATACGTATAAAAACTGCAATATGGAATACAATTCGAGCCCAGAACTCACGTAAAAGTATCAGCAGATCATACCAGAAAGTCAAAATACCTAAGATTTAAGAAAAAATTTTAAAAAAATATTTAAGTAACTCTTAAAAGCTAGAACTCCTTTGTTTACCGTAGATACGTATAAGAACTGCAATATGGAATACAATTCGAGCCCAGAACTCACGTAAAAGTACCAGCAGATCATACCAGAAAGTCAAAATACCCAAGATTTAAGAAAAAATTAAAAAAAAATATTTAATCGGCTCTTAAAAGCTAGAACTCCGTTGTTTACCGTAGATACGTATAAGAACTGCAATACAGAATACAATTCGAGCCCAGAACTCACGTAAAAGTATCAGCAGATCATACCAGAAAGTCAAAATATCCATAATTTAAGAAAGAATTAAAAAAAAATATTTAATCGGCACTTAAAAGCTAGAACTCCGTTGTTTACCGTAGACGCGTATAAGAACTGCAATATGGAATACAATTCGAGCCCAGAACTCACGTAAAAGTATCAGCAGATCATACCAGAAAGTCAAAATATCCATAATTTAAGAAAGAATTAAAAAAAAATATTTAATCGGCTCTTAAAAGCTAGAACTCCGTTGTTTACCGTAGACGCGTATAAGAACTGCAATATGGAATACAATTCGAGCCCAGAACTCACGTAAAAGTATCAGCAGATCATACCAGAAAGTCAAAATACCCAAGATTTAAGAAAAAATTAAAAAAAAATATTTAAGTAACTCTTAAAAGCTAGAACTCCTTTGTTTACCGTAGATACGTATATGAACTGCAATACAGAATACAATTCGAGCCCAGAACTCACGTAAAAGTATCAGCAGATCATACCAGAAAGTCAAAACACCCAAGACTTAAGAAAAAATTTAAAAAAAATATTTAAGTAACTCTTAAAAGCTAGAACTCCTTTGTTTACCGTAGATACGTATAAGAACTGCAATATGGAATACAATTCGAGCCCAGAACTCACGTAAAAGTATCAGCAGATCATACCAGAAAGTCAAAAACCCAAGATTTAAGAAAAAATTTAAAAAAAATATTTAAGTAACTCTTAAAAGCTAGAACTCCATTGTTTACCGTAGATACGTATAAGAACTGCAATATGGAATACAATTCGAGCCCAGAACTCACGTAAAAGTATCAGCAGATCATACCAGAAAGTCAAAAACCCAAGATTTAAGAAAAAATTTAAAAAAAATATTTAAGTAACTCTTAAAAGCTAGAACTCCATTGTTTACCGTAGATACGTATAAGAACTGCAATATGGAATACAATTCGAGCCCAGAACTCACGTAAAAGTGCCAGCAGATCATACCAGAAAGTCAAAATATCCATAATTTAAGAAAGAATTAAAAAAAAATATTTAATCGACTCTTAAAAGTTAGAACTCCTTTGTTTACCGTAGATACGTATAAAAACTGCAATATGGAATACAATTCGAGCCCAGAACTCACGTAAAAGTATCAGCAGATCATACCAGAAAGTCAAAATAACCAAGATTTAAGAAAAAAATTAAAAAAAAATATTTAAGTAACTCTTAAAAGCTAGAACTCCTTTGTTTACCGTAGATACGTATAAGAACTGCAATATGGAATACAATTCGAGCCCAGAACTCACGTAAAAGTATCAGCAGATCATACCAGAAAGTCAAAAACCCAAGATTTAAGAAAAAATTTAAAAAAAATATTTAAGTAACTCTTAAAAGTTAGAACTCCATTGTTTACCGTAGATACGTATAAGAACTGCAATATGGAATACAATTCGAGCCCAGAACTCACGTAAAAGTATCAGCAGATCATACCAGAAAGTCAAAATATCCATAATTTAAGAAAGAATTAAAAAAAAATATTTATTCGGCTCTTAAAAGCTAGAACTCCGTTGTTTACCGTAGATACGTATAAGAACTGCAATATGGAATACAATTCGAGCCCAGAACTCACGTAAAAGTGCCAGCAGATCATACCAGAAAGTCAAAATATCCATAATTTAAGAAAGAATTAAAAAAAAATATTTAATCGACTCTTAAAAGTTAGAACTCCTTTGTTTACCGTAGATACGTATAAAAACTGCAATATGGAATACAATTCGAGCCCAGAACTCACGTAAAAGTATCAGCAGATCATACCAGAAAGTCAAAATACCTAAGATTTAAGAAAAAATTTTAAAAAAATATTTAAGTATCTCTTAAAAGCTAGAACTCCTTTGTTTACCGTAGATACGTATAAGAACTGCAATACAGAATACAATTCGAGCCCAGAACTCACGTAAAAGTATCAGCAGATCATACCAGAAAGTCAAAACACCCAAGATTTAAGAAAAAATTTTAAAAAAATATTTAAGTAACTCTTAAAAGCTAGAACTCCTTTGTTTACCGTAGATACGTATAAGAACTGCAATATGGAATACAATTCGAGCCCAGAACTCACGTAAAAGTATCAGCAGATCATACCAGAAAGTCAAAATACCCAAGATTTAAGAAAAAATTAAAAAAAAATATTTAATCGGCTCTTAAAAGCTAGAACTCCGTTGTTTACCGTAGATACGTATAAGAACTGCAATATGGAATACAATTCGAGCCCAGAACTCACGTAAAAGTATCAGCAGATCATACCAGAAGGTCAAAATATCCATAATTTAAGAAAGAATTAAAAAAAAATATTTAATCGGCTCTTAAAAGCTAGAACTCCGTTGTTTACCGTAGATACGTATAAGAACTGCAATACAGAATACAATTCGAGCCCAGAACTCACGTAAAAGTGCCAGCAGATCATACCAGAAAGTCAAAATATCCATAATTTAAGAAAGAATTAAAAAAAAGTATTTAATCGACTCTTAAAAGTTAGAACTCCTTTGTTTACCGTAGATACGTATAAAAACTGCAATATGGAATACAATTCGAGCCCAGAACTCACGTAAAAGTATCAGCAGATCATACCAGAAAGTCAAAATATCCATAATTTAAGAAAGAATTAAAAAAAAATATTTAATCGGCTCTTAAAAGCTAGAACTCCGTTGTTTACCGTAGATACGTATAAGAACTGCAATATGGAATACAATTCGATATTATTTTATGTTAAATAAAATGTAATTTATGATTGGCATTAAAATGTGATTTATAAAATATTATAATTTTAAAGAAAAGTAAATATTTCTTCACTAAATATAATTCAATTGATAATATTGAAATAGTTTGACTATTAAAAATTCTATACATTTAATTATAATTAATAACATCTCAAAAATAAATAGACATTTGTTTTTATTCTATTCTTAAATTAATTTTTACCGTGATTAAATTCGTACCGAAAAAAATATTTGAATGCCAAAGGTAGTGTGTATGGCATTTTTTGTTACAAAATAAATGGATTATAATCTATACATATTAAACAATAAACTGACAGACTGTTTCACCGCCTGATCGATTAACGCACAGCTGAAACCGCTTAATCTAAAAGCATGAAATTTTGAAAAAGATCAGTTGTAGGTGTGCTATAAAAAGGGATTTTTAAAAATTTCACACCTTAAAGTGCAGAATGGGAGTCGGAAGTTACTATCTACATTGCACCCGTGCGAAGCTGAGGTGGGTCGCTAGTTAAAGTATATAAGACGTATTCTAATAATTATATCTGGTCCCCATAATATAAGCTTAGCTTAGTTAGGGTTAGATAGCGTAGTGCAGATCATACCAGAAAGTCAAAATACCTAAGATTTAAGAAAAAATTTTAAAAAAATATTTAAGTAACTCTTAAAAGCTAGAACTCCTTTGTTTACCGTAGATACGTATAAGAACTGCAATATGGAATACAATTCGAGCCCAGAACTCACGTAAAAGTATCAGCAGATCATACCAGAAAGTCAAAATATCCATAATTTAAGAAAGAACTTAAAAAAAATATTTAATCGACTTCCATATTGCAGTTCTTATACGTATCTACGGTAAACAAAGGAGTTCTAGCTTTTAAGAGTTACTTAAATATTTTTTTAAAATTTTTTCTTAAATCTTGGGTGTTTTGACTTTCTGGTATGATCTGCTGATACTTTTACGTGAGTTCTGGGCTCGAATTGTATTCTGTATTGCAGTTCTTATACGTATCTACGGTAAACAAAGGAGTTCTAGCTTTTAAGAGATACTTAAATATTTTTTTAAAATTTTTTCTTAAATCTTAGGTATTTTGACTTTCTGGTATGATCTGCTGATACTTTTACGTGAGTTCTGGGCTCGAATTGTATTCCATATTGCAGTTTTTATACGTATCTACGGTAAACAAAGGAGTTCTAACTTTTAAGAGTCGATTAACCATTTTTTTTTAATTCTTTCTTAAATTATGGATATTTTGACTTTCTGGTATGATCTGCTGGCACTTTTACGTGAGTTCTGGGCTCGAATTGTATTCCATATTGCAGTTCTTATACGTATCTACGGTAAACAACGGAGTTCTAGCTTTTAAGAGATACTTAAATATTTTTTTAAAATTTTTCTTAAATCTTGGGTTTTTGACTTTCTGGTATGATCTGCTGATACTTTTACGTGAGTTCTGGGTTCGAATTGTATTCTGTATTGCAGTTCTTATACGTATCTACGGTAAACAACGGAGTTCTAGCTTTTAAGAGCCGATTAAATATTTTTTTTTAATTCTTTCTTAAATTATGGATATTTTGACTTTCTGGTATGATCTGCTGGTACTTTTACGTGAGTTCTGGGCTCAAATTGTGTTCTACATTGCAGTTCTGATACGTTTCTGCTTTAAACAAAAGAGTTCTAGCTTATATAATCTGTTCAAACATTTTTTTTATTTTTTCATTTTTGAACATTCTGATAATAATGTATTGGCAGATCATTTAGTCAATTGACTTTTTTTTGGCAATAACGCTAGAACTATTCCTAAAAAGTATCAGGAACTGTAGAACTCATCTGCATGCGAATAGAAATCACCTTTGTTTTTGATTTGCTGCAAAATGATCTGCTAGGTACGGGAAGTTGGCAGATCATTTTGATAATTGACATTTTTATGACATTTTTTGACAATAACGCTAGAACTATTCCTAAAAATTATCAGGAACTATAGAACTCATCTGCATGCGAATAGAAATCACCTTTGTTTTTGATTTGCTGCAAAATGATCTGCTAGGTACGGGAAGTTAGCAGATCATTTTGACAATTGACATTTTTATGACAAAATCGCCAGAACTATTTCCAAAAAGTATCAGGAACTGTAGAACTCACCTGCATGCGAACAGAACTCCCATTTATTTTTGATCTGCTGGACAATGATCTGCTAAGTTCACGCACATCCATACTCGGCCGTACCGTCGCGCGTCGCTTTTTTATCAGGCGAGTTGGTGGCAAAACGTAGGAGTTACAAATAAATACATTTTGTGAAATAGTGTTAAATGTAGTACCTACCATTATTTTAATCATTTCGTCTTTCATCATTCCTTCTAATTATTAAATATAACCTGCCATAATTAGTTTAACAACTTTAGTGCCTATATATTGTTGTCTATCTAATCTAAACCTAATTCCAGGAAATCTACTTTATTATTTATCAAAGAGAACCCTAACAAATACCTATACCTATTTGCTTCTTGAGACCATTATTGGACTGAAAGACGTTGCCAATATCGTACATACATACGTATTTTATCAATGTAGGTATTCTTTTGTATATTGTTAGCTTTGGTAATAGGCATATAAGTTTAGGGAGAAGTAATGAGAACGCGGAACAACAAAAATGTCACTATATTATGCCAAAACCAACTTCAAAAAGAAATCTTCTAAAATTGGTTGTATGTTTTCTTAATGTTTTTTTACTTCAAAACTCCGTAATTTAGAAACTTGTTTGGATAATTAGTTTTTTTTTTTTGCAAGGATGTAATTTTCGATTAGTTCCATATAAATTTCATAAAAATCAGTTTAGTAGTTTGATTTCTAAACCAAAGTAACTAGGAAAAATATGTCATCCAAATATATGAAATTGCGGATCTTGCTTTCCTATTACTTTTCAACGGTGTTTACGGTAACTAGAATAATTTAAATGAAACTACATTTCTTCCGATAGGAAGTTCAGACTTACATCATCATCATCGTCATCTGATGATAATAGGAGATGGTAGGCACTGGAGCTCCGTAATTAAACAATGGGTTTAATTGTTTAATAAAACAAAGTATTTGGAGTTAGTAGAATAAAGTCGGGGTTTTTGTAAAATAATTATATTTTTTTTCTTTTTAGAGTGTATGTATAATTGTATATAGTAAGAAACAGTGTTGATTTAAATAATACCACTATTAAATTATACATAATTATGCACGAATTATTAAATACGTTATCTTTCTAAAACGCTGTAGAAGCTTTTAATAAAGTCACCCCTACTTTACAAGTCTATAGCTTAGATTTTACCGCTTCAAACGTGACTGTAACTGTGACTACAACTTAAGACACTTGGAAATACGGATTAGGTACTTGACACTGGTATAATGAACAAAGCGCAACGATAAAAGAAAAAGTATATTTTTATGTGATTGTATGCTAAAACACACACAACTCGAGGTTCATAATATGCGCTATTCTGCCAAAATGTCAGTCACAGTGGCTTCAGGAGCCCCAGCTTTGTTATTTGCCATTCAAAATTAATTACAAAATAGAATACGCGATATTACATAAAACTTTTTAAGGCAGGTACCTATTTGCTGGTAACATACTAATATTATAACAACTTTAAAAAATCATACTGCTAGCGAGTATAACGGTAGTTATTTTCTTTTATGATTGACAGGCTAAGTGTTTGACCACAGCGCACCTGATGTTAAGTGGCGGTGTGGTCGAAAATGGTGCTCATGATGGTACAACACACCGAGCCTGGAATGAAATCGACTCTCAAGTGAGGCTGCCGGAATACACCATTAGGTAGGTATTTGGCGACAGATTTTCAACTCGAGTTAAGACTTTCGAGACTTTGAGCTAGCCAATCAAGAACTAGAAAGTACCCTACCACCACGCTGTGGTTTCCTCTCAATGCTTTCCTTCACCAGCAACTCAAGCTCATTTGGAACCCACGCCCGTTGGCGTGTGAACCGACCACGCTAACCACAGGGCTAACGTCGCTACAAAAATATACAACGAATAATTTAACGTAACTTGCGGCGTCCGACTCACTTGCCCACATGTAAATGCCATTCACGGTCACCCATCCGAAAAGTGATCGAATCATTGCAGATGTATGTAATCAGTGTAGTAATATTTAGTCTAGCTATACCACAAGTGCTACTCGCATCTCACCTGAAAGCCGTCGTACGTCCATGAGGCCCACTTCATAGTACAGAGCTGCACATCGAAAGGGAACTGCTCCACGTTGATATCGCATACGGATACGTAGATCCCGTGACTGAGCCAGGTCACCTCTCCCGTATGCTTCACTATCACATTCGTGTTTATCACTGCCGAACGGTAGTTTGGGTCTGCACTGAAAAAATATATCGTGTTTTTAATTTTTTTTAACAACGCACTTTGTGCATTTTGCCAATGTATAAGTCAATGTCTTTTTTTATGTAAAAGTAGCAAGACGAACTAAATACTGTCTTGTTGGTAAGAGATAACGCCTGTCCATGATAATTGCAGCGATGGACAGAACTTTGAGTTGCAAAACAAAGCCTAAGACATTACTGCTGTCGCGCTCATTACTTAGCGACTTTTAATGATTAGTCTCAACCGCCCTATAATTTTGCTAGCTGCAATAGCCTTTAGACTAGAACACAGTAATGTTTATACACTTCTGCTTGGCAGCATAATAGTAAAATCCCAACCAATAAACAATCAACTTGAACACTACAGGCAGCTTATAAAGAATAACCGTAGCCGCTCTATTTCGCTTTGGGGACGCTTAGTAAAAACGAAATAAACATCGCAACGCCGGTACAATACAAAGGTTTCATTCCTTTGAGGCTTGTCTACCAATCAAGCTTTTTGTATGTTTCTGTTGTTTTAAAACGAACTGAATAAGTAATTACGATTCTAAATTCAACCATTCTAAAGTTGACTTTACTCCTAAAAACTCCTACAGTTACAATACTTCTAAATAAAGCAATCTAAAGAAACGAGACGTAGCCGCGAATATACAAGCCGAAATAAATGTACGTGTCTTTGATTAATATCTATTTTATGAATGTCCTCATAAATTATTTATTATTTAAAAAATAGCTGTGAAAAGGAATATCAATGTGAAATTTAAATGAAACAATTAATATTTTTCTGAATGTAATTAAGGGCAAGCGGTTTAAGGGCCTATCGAGTGCATTTCTCTAGTCGATTTTAGGTATTCTGTGCGCTCCGTGTGTGAGTGCGCAAGGCACACGAGCGAACAGCTAGTACCGCGCGCCGCCGTCGGCGCCACGCGCTACAGACATTGTCGATACACATACGGCGGCGAAATGAAAATCGGTTTGAGCTAAATACTTAAACGGCTAAGTAGACGAACTGGATCAACTATTTTGCCGCTTATATTAGTAGACTGGTGGCCGAGTGGTAACAAGCTGTATGAGTACGGCCACATAGTCGCGGGATCGAAATCAACACCATATTAATACGGAATATTATTTTTGCACACAAATTTTGTTGATAGGTATTTTAAATAAATATAATACATAAATATTTCGTTTTTTTTTAAATACATTATAATACGATTATTTTTGTATACTTATTATTTTTATAATACGTTTTATTTTTATTTTATTTTTTTCTTATTAGTGTTACATCTCCCGTCTGTTTTTTATGTTCTCTATTGTATTTTTTCTTTTCTTGGTTGCTTGGAAGAGATCGCTGTTAGCGATAAGGCCGCCACTTGTGGCACTAGTTCATAAGGTTCTTTATTCTCTGTACTCTTTTCTATTTATGATGTCCACAATAAAGAGTTATATCTATCTATCTTATTTTTTTTAACCGACTCGATTTTAAATGGAGGAGGTTCTCAATTCGACAATTTTTTTTAATGTAAAAGTAATAAATCGATCGAGTCACTCTCCTGATGATAAGAGATAACGCTTGTCCATGACCATTGTAGCGATACCCAGAACATTGAGTAACAAAACAAAGTCCAGGGCATCGCTGCTCTGGCACTCATTACTTTGAGACTAGATGGTTAGTCTCAACAGCCCAGTAATTGCGCTAGCTGCAATACCCTTCAAACCGGAACACAGTAATGTTTACACACTACTGCTTGGCGGCAGAATATCTAGTACTGCAGTGGTCTGTACCTACCTAGACGACCTCCTGCTAATTCCGCCAATTATGAATCGATTTTGATGATTCTTTTTTTTGCTTGGTTGATCCATACTTCAGAGATGGTCCCATATATTTTTTATCGAAATCGGTCGAGCAAGTAAAAAAAAATCAACACAAGTATTAAAAAACCTCGCTGTTTCATTGAAGCAGTGCGTTTAGTTGGCCTAAGGGTCATGGAGTAGGTTTTTTGTTTGTAAATTTGTGTATTTCTTTTTATGTAACTGAACATTTTTAATTCCCTATTTTATCTATTGAAAATAATTAATTTATTATAACACTATGGAACCTAAGAATATGACATACCGTAAGCAACTCCTACGATACACCTCACTTTTTTCCTTTCCACTCACGAATAATAAACGACGAAAAAGTATTATTATTTTGACTACCCAGTCAGCACGTTTGCGTCATGAGTTGTATGGCATGGGTTCGATTCCCACCGAGGGCAAATTTTGATGAGAAGAACATAGATGTTTGTTTTGTTTGGGTGTTTATGTATACTTTAGTATGTTCATAATTGATTGATTCAAAATAATGACGTGCATAATTATTAAAAAAAAATAGTTTATTACTTTACCCATGGCTTTACTCGCATATCCATTTTGGAGAAGTCATTTAAAAAATACTAAATTAAAATAAAATAATAATAAATATTTCTTTTTTAGTAGAATATAGCTTTATGGCATGGGTTCAATTCCCGAATTTTTTTGTAAAAAACATAGATGTGTGTTTTAATTTTTGTTGGCGGCCATATTGGATCAACTTTAAAGTATTCTCCATTCTACTAGTCAATCCCATTCATTTCATTTTGATACCTATATTGAAGTTGTAGTGAAAAAATATGTAATCTGCCATTTTGTTGGCGGCCATATTGGATTTGCTTTTTTTTATTATAATCTATTCTACTAATCAAGCCCTTTCATTTGATACCCATATTGATGGCATTGTGAAAAAATATGCAATCCGCCATTTTGTTAGCGGCCATATTGGATTTGCTTTTTTTAAAGTTTACTCTATTCTACTAGTCAAGCCCTTTTATTTGATACCCATATTATAGGAGTGGTGGAAAAATATGTAATCCTCTAGTTTGATGGCGGCCATATTGGATTTGCTTTTTTTATTATAATGTATTCTACTAGTCAAGCTCTTCCATTTGATACCCATATTGATGGTATTGTGAAAAAATATGTAATCCGCCATTTTGTTAGCGGCCATATTGGATTTGCTTTTTTTAAAGTTTACTCTATTCTACTAGTCAAGCCCTTTTATTTGATACCCATATTATAGGAGTGGTGGAAAAATATGTAATCCTCTAGTTTGATGGCGGCCATATTGGATTTGCTTTTTTTATTATAATGTATTCTACTAGTCAAGCTCTTCCATTTGATACCCATATTGATGGTATTGTGAAAAAATATGTAATCCGCCATTTTGTTAGCGGCCATATTGGATTTGCTTTTTTTAAAGTTTACTCTATTCTACTAGTCAAGCCCTTTTATTTGATACCCATATTATAGGAGTGGTGGAAAAATATGTAATCCTCTAGTTTGATGGCGGCCATATTGGATTTGCTTTTTTTATTATAATGTATTCTACTAGTCAAGCTCTTCCATTTGATACCCATATTGATGGTATTGTGAAAAAATATGTAATCCGCCATTTTGTTAGCGGCCATATTGGATTTGCTTTTTTTAAAGTTTACTCTATTCTACTAGTCAAGCCCTTTTATTTGATACCCATATTATAGGAGTGGTGGAAAAATATGTAATCCTCTAGTTTGATGGCGGCCATATTGGATTTGCTTTTTTTATTATAATCTATTCTACTAATCAAGCCCTTTCATTTGATACCCATATTGATGGCATTGTGAAAAAATATGCAATCCGCCATTTTGTTAGCGGCCATATTGGATTTGCTTTTTTTAAAGTTTACTCTATTCTACTAGTCAAGCCCTTTTATTTGATACCCATATTATAGGAGTGGTGGAAAAATATGTAATCCTCTAGTTTGATGGCGGCCATATTGGATTTGCTTTTTTTATTATAATGTATTCTACTAGTCAAGCTCTTCCATTTGATACCCATATTGATGGTATTGTGAAAAAATATGTAATCCGCCATTTTGTTAGCGGCCATATTGGATTTGCTTTTTTTAAAGTTTACTCTATTCTACTTGTCAAGCCCTTTTATTTGATACCCATATTATAGGAGTTGTGAAAAAATATGTAAGCATCTATTTTGATGGCGGCCATATTGGATTTGCTTTTTCATTTATTTTATTTATTTATGCTCTAATGAAACAGCGAGGTTTCGGTGTAAACGAAAATGTCATCGACGTATACAATTTTTATATTTATGTTGATTTTTAAAAATTGCTCGACCGATTTCGATAAAGTTTATATGAGACCACCTCAGAAGTATGGATCTATCAAGCAAAAAAAAAATTATCAAAATCGATTCATAATTAGCGGAATTATCGCGTAACAGACAGCCCCGTTGGCTCATTGGTAGTATATCTGCCTTGAGAGCTGTAAGGCGTGGGTTCGATTTCCATTCAGGGCAAACATTTTGTGAATAAACAAATGTTTGTTCTGTGTCTAGCTGTTCTGTATGTATTATAAGTATGTACAGTCGAAACCGGATATAACGACATTGAAGGGACCGTATACTTCGGATGTTATATCCGATAGTTGTTATAAGCAATATACACAAGTAGTCATATGTATGGGTATAGGTTACGCGTATGAACGTGTTTTCAAATAAAATGTCGAAAAAATAAATAAAATCTACATCACTCTGTCAAATATTGCACTAAATGAAAAAACAAGAAACATGCAAGGTCAAATGAAAAAGAGCGCGGAAGAGTCGGATAGGGTGGAAGAAAGTGTGTAGCCAATAATAGTACCTGAGTCAAAATATTAATTCATAGATTAGTATAAGGATGAAAATTCGCATTGTTTTGTTATGCTGGAACAAGTAAACGGTTGGTCGTTATTGCCGATGATTATCGATAAAGTTTCGTCGTTTTAAGCGATATGTCGCAGTATCCGATGTCGTTATAGGCGGTATGTTTACTTATGAGTTTGTATAGGGATTCGGCCGGGACCTTGCCATTCGATTGTTATAACCAATCTCTCGTTATAAACGATGTCTTTATATTCGGTTTCGACTGTATTTACAAAAAAAAGTATTTATGTATTCTATCAGTAATCTGACTTCCATCACACAAGCTCTGCTTAGTTTGGGGCCAGATGGCGCTGTGTGTAATGTCCTACGATATTTATTTATTTATATTTATTTAACATACATATATACATTTTTGTAGCGATGATAGCTCAGTGGTTGACGCGGTCGGTTCGCATGCCGAAGGGCGTGGGTTCAAACCTAACAATGAGCTCGAGCTGCCGGTGAAGGAAAACATCGTGAGGAAACCATAGCGTGGTGGTAGCGTACTCTCTAGTACTCGGCTGGCTAGCTACCACACGAGAGTTGAAAATATTATGTCCCCAAGCATCTAACCATGAGTTCTGGCAGCCTCACTTGAGAGCCAGTTCCATTCCAGGCTAGGTGTGCTTTACCATCTTCGACCACGCCTTCTCTTAACATCAGGTGAGCTGTGGTCAAACATAGCCTAGCACAGTGGTTCTCAAACTTTTTTGGTGTCGGAACCCTTTTGGGAAGCAAAATACTTGATGGAACCCTATAATAAAACAATACTTTTTAAAAGTGTGTTCTTTAATAAAGAATCTTTATTAATAAGCATAATAAAAGTACAATGTAACAGTTACTAATTATTACTTACTTTACCATATGGCAAGTACAATAATAGAAGATATTAAAAAAAAGTAACTAATGGGATTTGATAAACAAAAAGCAAAAATAAAATGAGAAATTTAAAAATTGCGTTGTAAACAATCTCGACTTTATTTTTTAAAGTTAGAGTCGAAAGTCGCTTGTTGACAACTATAGCGTCTAATTCAGAGGCGGCTTTTATCAAAGGGACAGCGCGCTCACAAGTATACAAGTATACATGTTGATTTGTAGCGATGATAGCTCAGTGGTTAGCACGGTAGGTTCGCATGACGAAGGGCGTGGGTTCAAACCCCAACAATGAGCTTGAGCTGCCGGTGAAGGAAAAACATCGTGAGGAAACCATAGCATGGTGGTAGGGTACTTTAGTACTCGGCTGGCTAGCTACCACCCTCAAGTTGAAAATCTGCCGCCAAGCATCTAACGGTGTGTTCCGGCAGCCTCACTTGAGAGCCAGTTCCATTCCAGGCTTGGTGTGATTTACCATCTTTGGCCACACCTTCACTTGACATCAGGTGAGCTGTGGTCAAACAACTAGCCTGTCAACCATTAAAAAAAAAAAAAATACCAAACTTATGAGATATTGTACCAGCTATTGTAACACATGTTTATACAAATAAATAAATAAATAAACCTATGCGCGGCCGCGGAGTCAAAACGTTCGACCAGAGACAGGTGTTTTGATTTTTTTTTCTAAATTCTTGCGGAACCCCTACAGAGGTATCGCGGAACCCTAGGGTTCCGCGGAACACACTTACAGTATAGCAGACCTAGCATAACAAACCATTACAAAAAAAAATTGTCGAATTGAAAACCTCCTCCTTTTAAAATTGACAGCCCTGTATGTCTGCTCCAAGGCGTGGGTTCGATTCCCACCCAGGACAAGCATAAACAAATGTTTGTTCTGTATCTGGATGTACTGTATGTATTTACAAAAAAAGTATTGAAGTATTACCTATCAGTTATCTGACTTCCATAGTACAAGCTTTGCTTAGTTAGGGGTCAGATGGCGCTGTGTGTAATGTCCTATGATAATTATATATTATTTAATTTTATTATAATTTATAAAATCGAGTCTGTTAAAAAAACAAAATAAAATACAACAAAATTTGTGTGCAAAAATAATCTTCGAGTGTTGGTTGGTTTCGATCCCGTGACTGCGGATTAGAATCGGGTACCGATACCACTCGGCCACCTGTCTATGTCTACAAGTGGCAAATTTGTTGATCCGGTTCGTTTACTTTGTGATCGTACGTAAAAGCAACCTCAACAGCGACACAACCTCCCCGTCCGACAGTCGAAGCGGTACTAAAGCGGATAGGGGAACAGCGTGGTAGCTCTGCTTAGAATGGACGAAACGCGCAAAAATTTAGGTATTTCCTTCGTTTGTTCAAGCAAAATCATATTTTGGTAATTTTTATGTAATAACTATTTAGAGAAAATGTTATTTTATTGTTATACAAAGCCTGATGACTTTCCGTGCAGTATTTACGCCGTATCGAGGTTTTCTATAGATTGTTTGGGGTTACTTTGGATTTTTTTTCTATCGAGGAAACTAAAAGTAATCGTGTTTCTAAATTAGATCACATATAGATTGGATCCTTAAATATCTTAAACATTAACCTCATAAATGATGTTTTAGTAATAACGAAAATACAACGAAACAAACAGTTCCAAATCCACTCGATACCGGCTTAAGGAAACGCCTTAGGCAGTAGGGGTTACTGCTACCCACTTTTGCTTGAAATATTGCAAGTAGGTACAGATGTTTTTTGTTACATACGAAATTAAATTATCAAGTTTAAAGGGTTGTCTTCCGTTCAAACTTAATTACATATAAAAGGCAATCTTCAACAAATTCTATTTCTCTAAATAATGTACTTTTCGAAAAAGTACTTTTTACAAATCGATTGACGAAAGTCTAAAAGATTGCTAGTGATTAAATCCGCTGAAATGCTGTAACAATTGTTTGTAGCTGGTAACAATGGGCTCGGTATACTTGGTGATAAATCTCCTTACCAGAAGGTCGTCTAGATAGGTACCTACCACCGCAGCAACAGATGTTTTACCACAAAGTATTAATGTATAAACATTAATATGTTCTGGTTTGAATGGCGTTGCAGCTAGCTTAATTACAAGGCTGTTGAGACTAACCATCTAAGCAAGCAGCGATGGCTTTGAACAATGTTTTTTTTTAAAATACGAATAAGACCGCGTGCGCCCACCAACTCGCCTGATGGTAAGCGACGATGTGAATCGAAGATGAAGCACACAGACCTAGAAGATACATATTCACTCTGACCTTGAAAAGATCTAGATTATATCTATCTATGTTTTCCTCAAATGTCTGTGTATCGCTACAATGATCATGAACATGCGTTATCTCTTAACATCAGAAGTGTCTCATTACTTTTACATAAAAAAAACAAATGCTAGCAACTATGTTTTTTAAATAACGTTTGCAAACTTTTAAACATAGTATGTAAATGCAATTCAAGCATTAGTTACTTATGTACGGGAAGCTGTATATGAGTACTACGTCAAAGTTTATGTGTGTACTAATTAAGTGTGTATTATGTAATTTGAATTATTTATAGTGTAATCAAAGAATTGGCTTAACAACTAAATACACGGTACCAAGAGAAGGGAGCCTGTGATGTGGGTAGGCTCGGCAGATTAATATAGAGCGGGAGATAGTGGTTTAAATAAATCAGTTCATGCATATGCATTGTAGCGATGGTAACTTAATGGTTAGCGCGGTCGGTTCGCATGCTGAAGGGCGTGGGTTCAAACCCCAACAATGAGCTTGAGCTGCCGGTTAAAGAAAACATCGTGAGGAAACCATAGCATGGTGATAGGGTACTTTCTAGTACTCGGCTGGCTAGCTACCACCCTCAAGTTGTAAAATCTGCCGCCAAGCACCTAACGGTTTGTTCCGGCTGCCTCACTTGAGAGCCAGTTCTATTCAAGGCTAGATGTGCATTACCATCTTCGACCACACCGTCACTTAACATCAGGTGAGCTGTGGTCAAACACATAGCCTGTCAACCATAAAAAAAATGATGTTATTACTTAAGCCCCTCACATTAGCATAATTTATTCAAAGTCTATTTTTGAATCTTTCGTGTTACTTAATACGAATAATTGAATGAGAGGCAGACATATATATATATATATATATATATATTTATATATGTCAAAGCCATGACCTTGAAGCTTATGATTAAACAAAAAACCTACTTACAACAAAAAACAGTGATTAATAGCATGTAACTTGTAAGATTGTATTGTTTTTTTTTCATTTCCTGTAATGCACAGCGTTATAACGTTTATTACCTAATTTACTTAATTAAATGTCCAAAATGATTACGTTATATTAATAGGTAAATAATAAGAGTAACAATCGTGCGCGCGCATTTAATGTCTGTGCTCATTCTATGTCTAGGTATGGGTGATAAGCATAATAAAGTACTTACTTGTTATAAAGTATGATGTCGGGCCTCCATACCCGTTCGTAAGGTATTCTTATAACAGCTATTCCATCGAAATCGCTAGTGTTCCATCTCAAATGGTGGTCCGTCCATATCTGAGTGATCCAGCAGTTTGTAGTCAACAACTGGTCTTTTTCCTCCTGCCAAAATACAAATTGTTTAAAGTTCCAAGAAAATAATGGATGATAATGAATAACGTTACTAACTACTAGATAAATATAAAAGGTAAAATTAAAAAAGAGGTTCAGTATGAAAAATTCCCCCACATGAGAAGCGGGGACGACAAAAAGTCTAACTTTATCTTTGTCGAGTGAAACTGGAGTGTAGGTAAAAGAAACAACAAAACCATAATGAGTTTTCTAAAAGCGACGGTATAAAAGAGAAGTTAAATGTAAAAAAGAAACCTATGAAATATTTGGCAGTTGTGTCGCCACAGATTAAATAATAACGGTATCATCTCACATGAAATTGTGCGGGTAAGCTTAGCTCAGTCAGAAGCGAAAGCATTTTACGACTTTCTACCACATTCTGCTAACACTGCATAGACATAAAAATTGCTAAAATTAAATATATCCTATGTGTTACCACATAATATTTAGTTTGATGAAATAAATGCCTCAAGGTCGTTTGTCTGCGCGTCAAACAACTAGTTTTTTAAAATTTGAACCTGGGACTCTATTTTTGAATCGTCTGGTGTTTTATTATGCGAAACCCGTACGAACGATTCTAAAATAAGTACCAACGACGATTTATTGGAAAAAAAAAATCGTTTCAAATCTTAAGATTTACTGTTTACATGAAGGAAAACATATGAAAAGTTTTTTAATCTAAAAAAAGATGAAAACAGCCGAATTAATAACTTTTAGAAAATGTTAATTTTGAGAAAGAACGACAGAAGGGCCAGCAATTATTAAGACAAACAAAGATTTTGGGTGGGCGGAAGGCTAATTAATGATGAGTTCGATGACCGACCGTTTGTTTGAATCCGCCGTAACAAAGGTAAAATTTATGGAACACTAAAACTTTCGGTGTGTCAGATTGTGATCCGTCGCCCTTTTACATTGGATTCATAAAGGCATACATTTTTGCGTATAGATACATGAAAACTGGCCAAGCGAAGTCAATTTAAAGCTGAAGCATTTAAATATCTGTAGGTACTATTATAAAGAGGAAAGATTTGATTGTTTGTTTGTTTGTATTGAATAGGCTCCGAAACTACAGGACCTATTTCAAAAATTCTTTCACCGTTGGGAAGCTACACTGGGTGACATAGGCTACTTTTTATCCGTGTATTTCCATGGGAACGGGAACTACGCGGGTGAAACCGCGAGGCGTCCGCTAGTTGATTATAAAAGATGTCGCAATGTTAGTCAGCCACAACAAAAGTTTGAGGCAAACAATTTTTTTGAGCACGTGATTTTTTTCAAGTTATTATATAAGAAACCTATTCCATCTATTTAGGATGCTTAGATTGCTTAGTTTTTTTTTTTGCTTGCTATGGCGGTAAAGTAAAATATAGGTACGACATTGAAATGAATAAGTGCAGTTAGAAACAAACCAGAAAACATTTCAAAAAGAATGTTTGGTAACACAGTGTAGGCGGAGGCACTTTAATGACTATTATAACCTAAAGTTAAGAGTTTTGGAGGGAAAACGGAAAACTAATTTCGCCATATCGTATTATATTGTTCGATTTTTTTCAAATATTTATGTTTGAAGTGAAGTGTTTTATCGTTTAAATGCCTAATTAGGTACGTTCCTGAGACTATTTTAATAATCTATATATATACATATAGTATACTACATTAAAAACTCTGCTTGCCTATGACTGGTTTCAAACTTATATTATGACTCAAGCAAGAATGAATGAAAAATGAATGAATGAATGAATGAATGATGAATGATTGCAAGAATGTGGAAAAATCATGTTGATAAGGATAACAATACAATTTAGCAAAAAAATATGTTTTTCTAGTGTTTAGTTTGTGGTGTATTATTCATAAAGTGTCAAATTACGTGCACGAGTATAGGAAAGTGGTGTAATGAGATGAATGTGTGATATATCTTTTCAAATTGTTTCCAAAATAACGTCAAAGCTTTTAGTAAAGTTGCTTGCTGCTTTACTAGGGCATTACCGGCCTTCACTCTTGCTTAATTTTTGTGACTTTGACTGAGTAAAAGACTTATTACATGACTTGAATATATCGACATAATAGCAAAACGCATAAATTGGAACGTAAAAAATAAACAACAAGAACAGTACAAATACTGAATTTATGAATAGGTATATTATAAACAGATGAAAAAATAATAATAATTTTTTTCATCTGTTTAGAATATACCTATTATATACCAACCAAAGCCTAAACACAATTATTGTGTTTAGGTTTTTGGTCAGTATACCAACACAGAAAAGTTCCCAACATAAAAGTAGTTCAAGAAAAACATACGAAGCACTCATGATAAGAAACTTTCTAAGTAGGTATTAGAAAGAATTTTCTACAAGTTTTTCCGTGAGCTCCCTAGGATAAGTTAGATGTCTATTTGAAATTTAAAATAAAACTTATTTATAATGCAGAAGGCTAAAGTAATCCAATAACTAATACAATAGTGAAAAAATGTAAATAATAAGGTTTTAAATACGCAATTGCTGTTTTAACACACTGGCCATTTTGAATGAAAATAAAACCTGCATGGTTATATATATAATATAATGTGGGGAAACATGACTGTTCATGTTGCTTCCAAAACTCCATCGGAGTTTTACAGTAAAGTCTTCATTACTTTACTAAAGCATGACTGGCACAGACTGTACTTGAATAAGACTGGACTTTGAATATAACTATAGCTACGAGGCAACTTATTAAACCTATGAAATTTGAAAATATAAAACACTTGACACGGGCTAATGCTCAAAATGCGACTCCAAAACCAAAAAAAAAAAACTTGGGACTAAAGCAGCAGAATTGGCGGGACTACATTGCATTGCACACATGCTGTTGAATGTCTTGTACATAATGCAAGATGTAATGTGTACTACAATGGAATTAATAAGCTCAAGCATCAACGAATCTGTGAGATTTCTACATATATATATACTATACTGCAACTTCACTAGAAGAGAAATCGTACGTAATTACAGACAATTAATTATTACGTACTAGTAAGAGTTACGACAGAGATGTAACATGACAAAGCCCAAAATATCTTCCCAAATTATATCTACATGCTGGCAAACACGACTCTAAATAATTGAAGCGCTTTTGAACAGGAACAACCTTTTCTTGAATTAATTAATCGGGAATGAAGCATGAACTCGTATTTAGTTAATGATCCACCATTATCTATAATTACTTCCATTTTACAAAGTATTACGGGCCGACATATCGATGAAGAAAATACCTATATGAATGTGAAAACAAGGGATACAGCCATCTTCAGTGTATAAATTCAGAATTTTCCCGTGAACGCAAAAAAATCATGTGACGCTTTGTGTCTGACAGCCCTGTATTGGCTCATTGGTAATTTATTTGCTTTAAGAGCTGAAGGGCGTGGGTTTGATTCCCACCCAGGGCAAACATTTTGTATGTAGGTAGTATTAGGTATGTATTTACAAAAACAAAGTATTTATTATGTGTATTCTATCAGTTATCTGACTTCCATAGTACAAGCTTTCCTTAGTTTGAGGTTAGATGGTGCTCTGTGTAATGTCCTCCAATATTTTTTATTTATGATTATAATATTCTGTTACCATGACTGCATAAATAATTTGCATTACACTTACAGAATACTTAACAATTAGCACAGTGCTATGGCCGAAAAAAGAAAAAAATACACAAACAATTTACATCTCATAACTTGAAAACTGGCATTATGCAAAAACGTGCTGTGGCTGAAGACATTTCTTCGAAAAAAACAAAAAAAAAACATATTACACTTGTTGTTTCTTTGGTTTTGGCGTCGCGTTTTAGCATTTGCCAGTGTCAAGTAATTATATATTTTCAAGTTTCAAAAGTTAAATAAGTGCCATCGTAGCTAGTTTTAGTCAAAGTCGTCTTTGTCAAGTCCAGTTCGTGTCAGTTAATTCCAGTCATGCTTTAGTAAAGTAGTGGCAACTTTACTACAAAGCTTCGATGGAGTTTTGGAAGCAATACGAAAACTCATGTTTCACCACATTATATCATTTTCCCACACTCGCGCTTGTAATTCGGCACTTTATGAATAAAACACCACCATTTTTATGCATAAACACTCGACAAAACACTAGTTTTGGAAAAAAATACAACGGAGCGACACGACTCTCCCGCGTTCCCGCCAAAACTCATATTACACTTTTTTATAACCAAGTGCCACTTATAAGTGAGACCAAATGTTTTTTTATTTATCATGGTTCATAAAGAATACTGAATAGAATGTATCAGTTTCTTTTCTAGACAAAATAGGCCTGAAAACCTATCAAAAGTAAGTTAAATGATATGAAAAAGAAATTTTAATAAATCCCGATCTCGAACGAACGCCGTCATTGTTGTCCACACGTCCATTGTGAAGATACGATTTATAATGAGGCACCATGTGTTAGAGGCCTATTCGAGAATCTAGAAATAGGGTATTGTGGGTTTGTATTGTTGGAAAGTTTTCGAAGTGGGTACCTTGCGACGCCTCCGGATTCCTATAGAATTATAATGTATTATATAGCCTTGCGTGACAAATTAGGGAACATCTCAGAGGAAATAACAATCCCTCAATAAGATGGACTGGTGACGGAAATTGGAGCACGTCCGGAAAGACACGACTAGATAATACCTCAGATTGTCTATCTATCTATACATTTATAAAGAGGAAAGATTTGATTGTTTGTTTGTTTGTATTTAATAGGCTCCGAAACTACTGGACTGATTTCAAAAATTCTTACACCGTTGGAAAGCTACACTGTTCCCGGGTGTCATAGACTACTTTTTATCCCTGTATTTCCACGGGAACGGAAACTAAAAAAACATACGCCAGCAGACGCACGTTCTATGTACGTATGTAACCTACAAACATGATTATAATAGCTTGCAGCCAGTCATTACTAACGAACTGCTTTCAGCAGCGACTGAAAGTATTTTAGCGGTTGTTAAATTCGAATACATAATAACGGTCTTTAATTACACTGCACAATTAAAGATTTTTCGCAACTTTTATTCGCAGTATCTTATAATTTTCAATATAATCAAAAGCACTAAAATGTGTACACTTGTACAATGTATATATCTACCTAGAAAAATAAAACGATTATCTATTTATATATCTAATATAGAATCCAACTTCTTTATGACATTGACGAGTATTTCAAAATAGTTAAATGATTAAGTAATTATGATTTTATTATATTGACAATATTTTTTTATTGACATGTAATCGGTGATTTCAAACTATTTTAATGATATATTTGAAATGATATTACGGAGTTTGACTTGACATTGGTGTCATCAATAAAATATTTGTATTTTTCTAAATTTGAAGACACCCAATGATGTGTCAATTTGTCATAATGGTGGACTACGCTTTTTTAATATTTTCTTTCCCGTAGTCAGTTTGCTTTTTTTCTTTCTTTATATTTTTTTTCTTTTTGTTTTGCCCTAAACAGTATTTATTGCGTTTATTCCGAAAAAATACTTTTTATATGGCCATTTCAATGTCGTTCACGTGCGGGATGGAAGACTGATCGCTTTTGTTTGTTTTTCACAGATAAATTGGAACCTTGTGGATTCTACGTTGGAATTCGAGGTATTGGTCCAGTGAGCGATGTCTATAGATAAACATAGATAGGTATATAGATATGTGGCCACAATGGTGCTATATCAAATCATTTATCTTTATTTCGTCGTAGGAAAAGGTCAAGACCCATGTTTTAGAGGTGAACAATTTTATTCCGCTAGGTGATTTATTCTTTCGATTTATATGTATCGCTTTTTCAGCTTGTATTTTAAGAAGGTTAAAACATACATAAACCTACCTACATGTTATACACCTTATAAAGTTTTGAATATAATAATTATATGTATTAAGAACCAACCAGAAACTAGAAATAAATATACAGCATGACCGGTAAGACACCTACGATACTCGAAGACATGATATTTGGCGATCATATACGAAGAAAAAAATAACATTAGAAATAAATATTTATTGACTACTAGATAAACTTAACTGAAAGTTATTTAATTAATTATGCAATGCCCCATGCACCGCGCGGACGCACAAGCTGGACGCTCCGAGGCAGGCTTCATTTATTTATCCAGGCTTCATTTATTTATAGGGAAATTTGGCCAAAGATTAAGTACCTAATTTTATTACATAATTATAACGAGCATCGAGTACTGAGTACTCTACTTTGTAAGTGTCTCACCAGCCATGCTGTATAAAGAACAGGAATTATTACAATAAAATAATTCATTCCTACTTCAAAAATATAACTACCTAATCTAAAAGGTCGCTATCAATGGCAGTGGTTTCCAAAATGCTGCCCCCATTGCCACGTTGTATGGCAATACCTACACAATAAGAGGCTAGCGTCTTCCATCCACCAGACGAAATGACAACTTTTATTAATTAGATATGTAATGATCTTATAAGCCAAAACTTATAAAAAACTTATGTTTAAATTCAAAAGAGCACGGACCCCGGAATCCGTGAAGCGTAGTTTTAGATTATAAAATATATTTAAAAAACCTTCTAAATGTTTTATTTGTTTTATACTACCAATTCCTCTTTAGTAGAATCTAGGCTTTGAATTCAATCTTGCAATATCGCAGTTCTGTGTTATATTTGGGTTCTGTATAAACAACATAAGCATCAAGTTAGCCCACCAGACTACCCAGTTAGCTCTTTTGGTAGTGTGTCGGCTTCAAGACCTGTAGTGCGTGGGTTCAATTCTCACTCAGGGTAAACATTTCTGTATTGAGCATAAATGTTTGTTCTGTGCCTGAGTGTTCTCTGTGTACTTATAAGTAAATATTTACAACAAAAAAAGTATAAAAGTGTTCTATCAGTTATCTGCTTCCCATAGTGCAAGCTTTGCTTAGTTTGTAACTAGATGGCGCTGTGTGAAATGTCCTAGGATATTAAATTTATTAATTTATCTAACCGATTATCCACTCTTTGCCGTACAAGCAAACACCCTACATTTTAATAATTATCAAGTGTACATATTTATGAAATAAGAGAACAAAGCCATAATGAACACCACATTCCGAAATAACATTACAAAATTAAACCCTAGCCCCTATTTTTCTCTCGGTTTAACTAATATTTACTCCAAGACAGTTTTAATTTTCCAACTCTGGGTTTTATTGCTCCCGGCCAGCGTGTGGTTTCTATGTCCCTGAATAGGATTGCCACGCCGTCAAAAATTGCAACAGGACTAATACTATAAATCTAGATTAAGAAAAGTAGACAATAAATTACACACGACTACGCAATTGTAGATTTAAAAAAATACATGTAGGTGCGTTTGACCGCCATCTTGCATATTAATCGAAAATGCAGCTCGCTACGAGCTACGACGGAGCGCGCATTAGGCCAAGTGACGGTTAAATGCTAAAAAGTCTATTTGATTAAAAAAATGTAATTTAAAAACTCCGGAAGTATATTTTGTACTCGATTTTATATCTATATATTTACGCAAACACACAACAACAGTTCCAATTTCGGCTGAGGTTAAATGGTTTACTTGCGTTAGCTCAGCAGATCAAAGCACGCGTCATAAACAGTTAGATGTATATTGACACACGTAATTTTTTTTTTTTTTCGTTAATTTGCCCTTTCGGGCAGGCTAAAGCTATAAAGCCATACTGCCTCGTCTTCAGTGTTATTTCTGCTGTATCTTAACTATGGTTATCGTCAAAGTCGTCTTAGTCAAGTCCAGTTCGTGTCAGTTCGTGCCAGTCATGCTTTAGTAAAGTAGTGGCAACTTTACTATAAGGCTTCGATGGAGTTTTGGAAGCAACACGAAAACTCATGTTTCACCACATTATATCATTTTCCCACACTCGCGCTTGTGATTCGGCACTTTATGAATAAAACACCACCATTTTTATGCATAAACACTCGACAAAACACTAGTTTTGGAAAAAAATACAACGAAGCGACACGACTCTTCCCGCGTTCCCGCCAAAAAAAAAACTCTTGACACACGTAATCCTTTGATCAATTCAACGACAATCTTCTTCTTTGTTTTTTGGCATCGCACTTTGTGCATTTGCCAGTATCAAGTGTTTAGATGTTTTCAATAATTTTATGGTAAATCAAGTTATGTGCATAAATCAATCACTTAAATTAATTCAAAGTTGAGTCAAGAGTTTTGGAAGCAACATAAAAATACATGTTTCACCACTTTATATCACTTGCCCACACTCGCGCACGTAATTCAAAACTTTATGAATAAAACACTACTATTTTTATACACAAAGTAATGCGGAGACACGATCTTCCCTCGTTCCAGTTAAAAAACCTCAATGATGACACACAAATAATTAAGATTGTAGAAAAAAACGTTACTCTAACTCTACGTTACGATTCAATAAAAAAAACAAAAGAAAGTATGTAAGCAATATAAACAAAAGTATGTTCATTTGAAATATCGCTTAAATAGAAAATAACGTGTGGCAACCCTAACTCAAGGTAAAACATAGGTAATTTGCGGTAAGGTCCTTCGATTTAGCCCATTATCGATCTAATGATCCATTGTAGGCGAACTCTCGATTGATCAAAGTGTTCAGTGAGAACAGTCTATTTCACTCGATCAAAATTGTGGCCGAGGGAAAATACTTGTTGTTACCTAATAAAGTTTGGTAGTAAACGCAAATTTACATGAAAGTGACTGGCCTTTGATTTATGAATTTGGTTTAACCAAGGTCTAAATGTAATACAACACGTTTTTGCTACGTTTTGGCTAAATCTGTGTGCTAATTCTGGTTAGCTACCATATATAAATTGAAAATCTGCCGAAAAGCACCTACTTGTAACGGTGCCTTGGAAACTTCATTTGACAGCCTGTTTGCACTCCAGGTTAAACGTGCTTTGGCCACGTTATCACTTACTAACATCAGGTCAGCTAAGGTTGAACACCTTGCCAGTCGATCATAAACAAGTCTCTATAAGTATTCGTTATGAATTAGAATTTAAGAGCTGTTTTTGCAGATAAAAATAAATATATATAAACCTATTATGTGTATATAAAGATAAATTGTAGTACAAAAATTCAAAAAAGTACAAAATACGGTTCGCTCACATATTTACCCTTTTACAAAAAGGTTTTTATAATTCTTTATTTACTTATAACTATTTTCATACAACTTGATCTCGGACAAAAAATATTAATTGCAAAATGTATGAAAGAAATAGTTCCTATTTACACCCGGTAGAGGTAGGCGCTGTCCTAGTTCCTATCGTTTATACACTTCATGATTTTTGCTCATGTGAGTGATGGGGAGTGACGATTCTGTCCTGATTTTACCCATTCTGTATCTGGGCCCTTTCTAAATGCAGTACTTACAACGTCAATGATGTGATGCAGCGAGACCCCGAACGTAACCATGAGAGGATGTGACGAGTTCTCCACGGGGCGCACCGAGGGATCATATCTCTGCATCAGGTGCCGCACCAGCCGATACTCCTCGTCACAGCACGCGATACCTGGACATGAAAATAAAGAAAAGTTATACGTTAACAAACCGTGGAAAATAAGCAGAAATAAACAATGCTGCTATAAATATTTAACAAATTTTCCAAAACATAATTCTACGACACCGTCCGTCTATGATATCCGACAGGCTTGACTGTCTAAATACATATAAGGCGTGGCTGCGACAGACATGTCGCTGTCCTGGTGCCGGTTAGGAAACAATAGATTCCTAACTGACATTTGCGGCACACGCTCTATGTCTATGTTTATTTTATTGACATTTTTTTTATTGTTTGACATTTTAAGTTTTATTATTATTATCGTATTATAATTAATGTAGTTTCATGTATTAATAAGAGCCCGGTTACTTGAAATAAATAAATAAATAATAAAATTTAGCTCTGGGTTTTTTTTAATGTTTATAGGAATGCGTTTGAACACCCACTCAGATAGCGTATTCCATTATTTAGCGGTTCATAACCGCTTCGCTTGGAATTTCGACCATGAAGCGATGTCGCTTTTTTGAGCTTCTGGCTGTCCGAAAGAAAAATGGGCGTGGGGGAATTAGATCATGTAGTTCTGAAGCACAATCTCCGGAATAAAACCGTTTAGTTTCACTTAGTTTTAGTTTCTAGTATAGTTCTGATGTTTTTTTAAACACTTGGATATCAAATGTCTCGGGCGCGAATCCACTATTTTGTCCCAAGAGTATTTTTTGGGTGGTTTATAGTGCTTCACCTTTTGCTGTAATAGTTTTCTGTTCACGATATTAGAAAATGGAAAAGATCCCTCATCCTATATCTGTGTCTAAAAAGCCTACGAGTATAACAATTGAACATTTTTTCCAAATTTCAAAAATTTTAATTTCTCAAATTTTAAGTAAATACGTCGGATATACCATTGTACCCATAGCAAACTATATTCTGACGTATATCTATTTATTTTGGAAATTAATCTGTCTGTGTGTTGAATAGATTTTTTCACTTGAATCTGTGAATAGATTCATCAGACCTAGCGACAGCTGACAGACCACTTTACTAAAGCATACATTTATTAACACATTTTTTGTTGGTTCACATGTAGTGTGTTAACAATGTATACTTCAAAATGTACAAGAACATGTAATAATGGTAAATGAATTATGAAGTTTCGCCAGCCTAGTTGGGAGACCGTCTGACTTCCAATATGGGGGTCCTGGGTTCAAATCCCATGGCACGTGCCCAGCAGTGGGCCAGTTTACCATTGTCAAAAAATTTACATGCACTCTAAAAATAATATTGTACTTAGTAGGTTAAATGTATTAGTATAAATTATATAATAGCTTTTTCTCAATATAGGACCGTTTTCTGTCGGTGACACTGTGACGTAGATCTCTCTACTTGGCAAAGAGACAAAGCAATAAACAAGGAAAGGATGTGTCCGATTATTCAATCACAACTGGCAGTTACCAACATTGAATCAATACAATTTGTTTCGATTTGAAATACTCATTGCTATACTTACGAACAATAAAAATTGTTATGCACGACCTTCTAGAAGTGTGTACTGCATGCACATGAATAAATAAATAATTACAGTCATGGTGGAAATTATTGTGAAAAGATTTGATTTTTTCTGCTCTCAAAGTATACGCCGGGGATATAATTGTCTTTCCCCGCTTGAGGGAAGGTAAAGGTCACAAATAATAATAACACTATAGGTAAAGGGAATATGGATACGTAAGTCTTGTTTTCACGAGAGGAGAGACTTCTATCACGATCGCGTTCGCGTTCTATAGGTTGGCAGGATTTTATATTTTACTGTCTCTTAACCTATAAACATTGGAACAGATATGAAAGAAACGTCTAACTTAAAGACGCCTACATAAGTAGTTAAGGGAACTATTAAGCTGATAATTATGAAGTTTGCAATCTGCGAGATCAAGCGACAAACTTCTGTAAGCTTCTGGGACGCTAGACCGTGAAAGATTTCAAGTGGTCAGAAATACGAGTAGGTTGGGACAAAATACTGCTAACAATAGACTAAGCACTAGAGGACAATATTACAAGGCAATATTGTACATTTTCTGTTCTATTTTTTGTATGTAATAATTATATCGTATATCGTCATTTGTTGATGCGTATTTATATCGTTGTTATAATTATGTCGTATCGTCATTTAAGTCGATAATTATAGCGTCATATGTTATGTTGATCCGTATCTCTTCATATGTCGATATTTATATCGTCATAATTTTTACTATTGAAACAACTCTAAAAAAAATACCTTAAATTATACTATTTACAAAATGTATACAAAAAACTTAGTCTAAAAAACCGTCAGAGGAGGGATATGTGGCCAGAATGCTGGCAACATTGCCACGCTGGATGGCAATGCTTAGCTTTTGACCAAAGTAGATACCAGATCGTCATAATTATGTCGATATGTATATATGAATATAGTAATATTTCGATACGTAACGTCATCATAATTATGTCAAGCCGTATATAGTTATACCGAGTCTCAGAGCGTTTCGCGCAATGTGTGCCGATTCGCGGTCAAATACAATCAAGCCAATGAATACAATTTATTTTTGATTTAACAAATGTAACCTAACAGATTTATTTTATCCTTTACGAAACTTTCACAGTTTTTTAGAAATATTATGTAATTTGTACTGTAAAATTGTGTAATATGATTAAAACATGATTTGCCCTGAGCTTTTCATAAAGTAATAGCAATTCGTGGCTAAGTAACCGTAACAGCTATGGGAAGTTAAATGGCTCGTCCTATGTTGACTTCTCAGATGTTCTAGTTAATTTTTGGGATGGAATGAGTTAGAATTACGTGGAATTAGGATATTAGGGGATGAATATGGAAACCCCCATTTACGTGTAGGTTCTATATCACTCTTAAAGGCCCGTTTAGTGAAGACATATAAAGGCTCATTGTTATGTATCAAACTAAACAGCAGTAATGATTTATTATTTTCATAGGTTAGGCATGGAAATAGTTGCAAAGATAGATAGATAGACACTCTTTATTGTGCACAACAGAAAAAAGTACAGAGACAATAAAAGTCTTGTCTTATCTTTCTTATTAAATTATTATATTTTTTTGTAGCGATGATAGCTCAGTGGTTAGCGCGGTAGATTCGCATGCCGAAGGGCGTGGGTTCAAACCCCAACAATGAGCTTGAGCTGCCGGTGAAGGAAAACATCGTGAGGAAACCATAGCATGGTGGTAGGGTACTTTCTAGTACTCGACTGGCTAGCTACCACCCTCAAGTTAAAAATCTGCCGCCAAGCATCTAACGGTGTGTTCCAGCAGCCTCACTTGAGAGCCAGTTCCATTCCAGGCTAGGTGTGCTTTACCATCTTCGACCACGCCTTCACTTAACATCAGGTGAGCTGTGGTCAAACACCTAGCCTGTCAAACAAAAAAAAAAAAAAAAAAAAAAAAAGACCAATATGGATACGAAATAATGAAATAAAAACAGTGTTAATTGGAACAGTTGTAATATACCGAAAGGAGCTCATTGTACCTAATCATACTAATGGAGATCAACACGCACTTGTTATGGTGGTTTACGTTTTTATAAAGTAGATTTGATTTTTTTATGAACAATTTTTAAATCATAATCATGAGTGCAGTATGAGCTTCTCTCGGCTTAAAATCAATGTTCCGCGTAACCCTGTACAATGTTTAGAGGTATTCTAGGTATAAATTTAACTTCATCCATTTAAATCCATCTAATTAGTTCGCGTCTAACTCCCCATATAATTATATAAATATTCTAAGATTTACCTAAATAATGTTATGTGATTATACTTATCTACTGTGCAAGTCATCCACAGTTTTGACGAAAGGGCTCTAGATCTACCCAGATGATAGGATCTCGGGAATGGAATATGATGATGTAATATTTTACGGATATTTTTCATGAAATCATAACTTGATTTAAATTTTAGGGAGGTATCAGCATTTTGAAATGAAAGATGATCGCTCTACCAATAAGGCCGTCAATTATTTTACTTTATTTTATATTTTTAAATGTTTTTTAATTTAAATTTTTGTAATCTTAGTGTGTGTGTTATGTATCTATACGCCTTTTAAAATATTATTTAGTTTACGTTATAAGGAGTATTTAATGAATCTAATTTGTGTTTTATTCTGAACTAGCGGCCCGCGCTAGCTTCACACGAGTGCAATGTAGAGGCTAATGTGGTGTCAGTGTGGAGTGATTAATAATATTATTATTTGTATGATTCGACTATACTACAGGATATCTTTATATACAATGTTTCAAAAACATGTTTTTTACGACATCACATTACAAATCTTTGAAATTCTTGTTTTTTTTTCTAATGTAACATGCGTGTATAAACCTATAAACCTTTTTTTTAATCACTGTGTCTATTGATGGAGCCCGCACTAAAATCCGTTGCGTAGCTTAAAATATCTAAGCGTAAAGACGGTGAAAGGGACTTTGTTTTATACAATTACAAATGTATTAGAAACACTGATAGCTCCCATTTAGTCGTAGCTTTGCCTCATAATCTGTAAGGAATTCTATTCCCAACCAGTACCTATAAATATGTACGTAACACATATATATTTATAGGTACTATATATGAGTTTTTGGTCATAATAAGCAAGGCAGAATATGTCAAGACTACGTCAATTTCTATTGTAAAATGTACACCCATCGGTTAGGAAAGAATAGAAAACTATTCACATATACAAGACCTAATCTATTTTCACAGATAAAATACAAGTAGGTAGGTACAACCTACATCTAGCCTAAATCAACACGACACTGAAAACCAGTACGAACAAGTAGGATGTACGATGAAAAGTAAGCAAATGGAACAGTCTGTTCATATTATAATCCTTTGAATAATAACATTGCTACAGTATATATAGTGTTAATCTGATAAGATACATTTTTTTAAAGTAAAAACTCCATTTCGAAAAGAACTGTTTTCTGTTCACCATCACGAGTAATTGCACCAGCCTTTTACAGTGAAATAAAGAAGTCAATAAATCTGCCAACAATTATTTTATTCCAACTCATAAACTACAACTGAGTTGTTTATTTTGCTTGCAATGTTAATACCATTACCAACCCCTAACATAAAAACGTCAAATATCTAAAGTTTACTTAGTAAGGGAGAGCAGAGTAATTGCGGACACTTATGGGAGAAACACACAGACGCACAGACAGACAGTACATACATATAGACGTACATAGTACATACCTACTGCTTAACGACGATCCCTGAAGGAAAACAGCACCCTACAATACAAGCATAGCTTAGTGTAGGTTCTGTAAACTGACCTTTTTGCACTACAAGTCCAACTAACATTTATGTGAGTTTAAATATGATATTTTATACAATGTGTTAATAATAAAAATTAAAGAAATTGTAGGAGGTATTTGACTATTGAATGTGTTCACCCTTGTTGTCCGTAATTACCCTCATATATTAATATATGGGGTCAATTGCTGGTTGTGTATGGGGTTAATCAAGGATATAGGTCAATTGACACAGAAGTTACAGATGCCCTTTGATGCGCTTTCGCCACTCGTGCAGCTTTCGTATGCCAAATAGTGTAAGTTAACATTTATATTGTGAAAATTACACTGTAATTTAATTAACTCTGAAAATTTGAGCTCTTTTACTACGTACGTATTCTATAGAAAATGCATGAAATCTAGGACAGCATTCCTATCGGGTGTAAATGGCATTCTTTGATACCCGACTGCGGCGAAGCCAAAATAGGAAGGATATGTTATTGATTGCTAAACGGCAGTACCGATTTTGATGAACGATGTGTCTTTAGATTCGTCTCTATTGCTATTTGTCACTGTATACACGTATATAATTTTATCTAAAGATTTTTGTTTTACATAGTTTAGAATAAATGTTTCTAATTTATTAAATAAATACAAAATATAGGTGTATAATTTTAGATTATATCTGTGGTATTTGGCCCAAAGAGTTTTATTTATTTTGTATAGTACTGTAATGAATGTTCAATGAAGCGTTGGTATTTCTGTTAGATGATCGGGATTTTAAACTTTCCCGATCTGAACACATAAGCATAAATACCTTCCCAAAAGAAGTATTTATACATTCACAGCTCAAAAAGGTTGGAGTAAAATAACCACTCTATTCGCTACAAGAACAATATTTGCGGAGGTTTTAATACCCGGATAAGTGCACTATAGGGGCACCCAAAAAACTAGTACGCGGACTTTTAAGGAAACCGAGTTACTTTTAAATACCGTTTTAATACTAGCTGCTATAACATGGACACAGAAAGACGTCACAATTTCAGGAAAGTATCTACCATGTAAGCTATGGTATAGGTGTGCCTTTAATTTTTCACGCTTTTTCCAAAAAGTTTATGAAATAGTTAAAAAAAAACAGCAAAAATATTTTACAAACGAATGAATGGAAATACACAAATCCTCGGTACACAAGTTTAACTACCACTTGGTTGGTATTTAAGCAAGGCATCAAAGGAGTCGGGAAACAAACTTCAATTTGACCTTCAATTTGAAATGTCCTGCATTAACCATGAGTTGTGGTGACACCAGAAACACGAAGATGTTTACTCAGTGTTCGATACTGGCTTGTATTGGAAGGAGCTCTTGTTCTTTATATCTAACTACTTCTGTAAGTATTGGCGACGAGACGTTCCGAGGGATTGCTATTTTAAGGCTTGTAATATTCTACGCCAGTAATATTATCAGGTTTACGATGACTGTAACTTATTTATGATGATGCCAGATCAAAATATGTTGAGTCACAGTAGACTGCCCCGTTAGATTATTTGGTGACTCTGTTTTGTAAGCTGCAGGGCGTGGATTCGATTCCCACTCAGCGCAATATTTTTTTATACATTGGATGTTCTAAATATACAAGTTTGCTTTTGGTAAACTTTAACTCTAGACGTATTCAAATCGTGAATAAAATCAAATGTTCCATAGAAAAATGTCCTTTAGAAAATTTATGAATCTGCTTTTTTCGCGATTTCAGGTTTGTGTCTATAGTACAAGTTATTTATAATTATGAGTACAATGACCTCTCGTTGGTGTTGTACAATCTTCTAATCCTTTATTTATTTATATACTATACTACAAGTTTATGAACAAAACAAATGAATTGTTTATGAATACGAACAAAAAAAATATCTACATTTTGTTTGGTTCCTATAACATAAGTTTTGCTTATTTTGAACTTGATAGCGATATTTTTTTTGAATGGGTTAATTGACCACAGTTCACGTGATGTTATGAAACGGCATGCTCGAAGCTGGTAATCACACCTAGCCTGGAATGGAACTGGCTCTCTAATGAGGGTGCTGAAACACACCACTAGGTGCTTAGCGGTAGATTTTCAACTTGAGTGAGGTAGCTGGAAAGTCGAGTACTAGAAAGTACCATTCCACTATACCTCATGATGTTTCCTTTTACTGGCAGCTCAAGCTTATTGTTGGGATATGAAACCACACTCTTGGGCATGTGATCCAACCGTACTCACTCCAATAATTCCAATAATAATAATTTTATTAATCAACCAAATATTTTCTTAGCTAAAAAAATGTTTCTGGTATTGGTGTCCGAAACTAAATACAAAATCTTCACCAACTGTTAAGTTAATGAATAATAAATTTTGTAGGTCTCGTACAACTTTCTATTTTGGTAAAAAAATAAAATGAAAGACACACCGGCGAGCCAATGAAAGTTTGAAGGATCTCGTGCCAACGTGTAACTACTAACTCTGTTAGCTAACTCATTTGGAATTCTCTGCGAGTTTTCAAATCACGTATTAATGAATGTAAGTTTAGACTTTTGATAGGTTATAATGTTTTTTAAATTTCAAGTGTACATTAGACAAATATTTGTAAAAACATATATATATTGAGTGAAACATGGTCTTACAACTTTGGTCCACACGCGAACTACGCGTATGTACAACTTGGCATGGGTTTCTATCCGTACTAATATTATAAATGTGAATGTTTGTTACTCAATCATGCAAAAACTGCTGAACGGATTTGGATGAAATTTAGCATACATAATTTATTATATTGATTAACAATATAGGGATACGTTTTATATCAGATATATTGGATTGGGATTATCAAAATTTCAGATACAAGTTTGACAATATACAATAGTACTGACTATTCTACTTATGACGACATTTTTTGTTTAATTCTACGAGAACAAAGTCGCGGGTAACAGCTAATACTATGGGAACCAGATAGCTAATAGAATACTATTTTTTTTTGTAAATACATACTTATGATAAAAATAAAACACCCAGACACAGAATTAAGATTTATCGTCACATAAATTTTTGTCTTCGTTGGTAACCGAACCCACGCCTTACAGCGTTCGAACACAATTTGATATTGCAAACAGAATTCCACGATTTCAGCCTTGGACCTCTCTCCCTCTCATTTTCCGGGTTGAAATGCATTCTATGTGTTCAAAATGCACACTAGCGGCATCGGTTCAACCGCTATTTACGTTACTTTCGCCTTTAACATAAGCGAGTAAAGTATAATTTTAACTAATTGTTCTATAAAAATGTAGTAATGACATTTAGCTTTTGTCAATTTTGCCGAAATTATGAAAACTCGATTTAGAATTAATTTGCTTCTCAAAATTATAATAGGCACCTACGTTGAGTCTCGGACAGCTGACAGGGAGACAAGGCAATCAATAACCAAGGTTGAATAAATGAGTTTGCACAAGCGTGGCCGTTGATCTCAGATGCTCGAAAACAGAGACCGATTTTTAATCAATGTCCTCTCATTTCTTTTCCTATAAAGTCAATATTACTATAACGTATTATTTAAATTTACATGAATAGGTACCGATTGCAAAAGTTACAATAAAAGGATTTAATGTTGCCGTAAAGTTTTCTCATTTTCGTAATGAAAACTATTTAGAGTAGTTTTAGGATATATTCTGAGTTAGGTTTGATTTTAGCGTAGTTTATAATGGTCAAAAGTTTCTAATGAATTCTCGAACTATACCTCCCCATATCCACGTACAATCACTGAGGAACAAATGCCATCAACACCACTTAAAGACCGAATACCGCTTATCTTTATATTTTACTCTCACTATCAATCTTTTATCAATTCAACATAAAGCGTTACACTTTGTGCATTTGCCAGTGTCAAGTGTATCATAATTTCATGTATTGTTATATACGTTGAATCAAGTGAAATGAGTCTAAGACACATAAAGTAAGTGAAAGTTAGTTCGGTCATCATAGTCCAATGCTGGACATAACCCTCTCACAAGACACGCCACTCAGCCAGATCTTCACTTTTCAAGTCAGGGCATAAAGGTTTGATCGTGTTGGTTTTCATAAATACAGAGGTGCACGAAACGGTAGTAGTAAGCGGAAAGGAGTTATTGTTGTCATCATTATAAATATATTATAATTAACTATGAGATTGACTCTAAAATCTTGATAAAAATGTTGCTTTGAATTTATATAAATTTAAAGCAATTTGACTGCTTTTAGCAGCATAAACAGCCCCGTAAAACATTGGAATTTTTATGCGAGATTTTCTTTGATGTTTGTCAGGTTAGGTGTTTAATCACAGCTCTTAACATCAGGTGATGTTTAGTGACGGTGTGGTCGAAGATAGTAGACACATCTAGCCTGGAATGGAACTCTCAAGTGAGGCTGCCGGAGCACACCGTTAGAATGCTTGGCGGTCTAGCCAACCAAAGTGCTAGAAAGTACCCTACCACCATGCTATGGTTCCTTACTATGTTTTCCTACACCGGCAGCTCAAGCTCATAGTAGGGATTTGAACCCACGCACTGGGATTTGAACCCACGCACTTCACGGGTTTGCACGGCGTGCAAACCGACTGTGCTAACCACTGATCTATCATCGCTACAAGACATTAATTACCATATTCATCAATTGTATATTTTTAAAACATGATTAAGTGCTAACGAGAAAATGATGCGCTATATTCTGGGCCTTAAAGGGAAATAATGTAATTGTACAATAACTAGATAACTAGTGGTTCCACTCTATTGTATTCGTGGAACTTCAAACAGATCTTACGAGAAACCCTTAACTTGCTCCTAAATTATTGGCTCTATCCTGATTTGATACATGCCGAAGGTAATTTTGTTTCTTCGCCAAGTTAACGAAGGTACTCGAACTATTAAATAAAGTAAATTTCTTATAAACAGTGTTCTAAACTGAGCTAAAAAGGGATTGGACTCATTATTAAGAACTTTTGCTGCTGGCACCGTAACTTTGAAACTGTAAAAAATATCACTTTTACTATCTACGTCTTCTACATAAGATTAAAAATTTGAAGAGTACTCATCATTATGAAAATCTTTTAATTTGAAATTGTGAAAAAAATACAGTTGTTCCTATGAAACACTTCACCCTTGATACAAAGCAGCAACTTTTTATCGTCACGAATAATTCCGCATTTTACCACCCTGGTACCTCGACTGTGGGTAAGCGATGATATGGCCGAAGATGAAGCAGGCAGACTTAGGAGATTCAATGTTCAACCCGACCTTTCCGACAAGTCGTAGATTATATCTCTCTTAGTTATATATTAGCTGCTCATAATGATAATTACAATTACCTACTCCTTTTTAGCTTACTACATCCCAAGCAAGACACCGTAGCAAAATTTTTTTTTCAAGACAAAATATTTGCTAAATACATCAGTTTAGCATATATTTTCTTTTGCGATTTCAAAGTAATGCTCACAGAAACAGTAATTGTTTTTTTATTTAAAAGTAATAAAACGAACGATACGCTCTCCTGATGGTAAGAGATAACGCATGCCCATGACCATTGCATCAATACACAGAACTTTGAGTAGCAAAAAAAAGTCCGGGGCATCGCTGCTTTGGCGCTCATTAATTTGAGACTTGATTTTGACTTGTTTATAAGATGTTTAATGATATTTTTCAAGTTAGTTGACCCTAAGTTTATAACTGTAGATACCTATACCTACTTTCCATGCTGATATCTTAATATTTAATGTACGTACCTATTTGGTAGCGTTAACTACTTGGTTTAAAACCACTTTGCATCAATTTGCATCGCTGTAAGCCAAATGCAGCTTTGTTCTAAAAACTTTGGTCCGAAGAGAACCGACCCTAATAGAATATTTTAGTTAAATGGTCGTTAATGGCAGCACACATCATTATTATTTTTCGTAGTTGAATAAATACAAGAGGTTTTGTATTTAACATTTTAGGGTATAGCATTATTAACCATAGATCGGTGGAGTGTTAGCGGGAACTCAAAATAACATGTTCCTTAGTTGCTAGACCTAGGTGGTCTAGCTGTTACTGTGTTGCATAATTTTCTAAGCGTAATAAATTTGTGTTATATACAAAATACAAAATATTTTTATTGACACTATAAATGACGCCTTATAAATATATAACCCTGTCTGCTGCTTTAACGTATAGCTGTAGTGCAGCAGATAGTACAATAATATAGAGTTTTATTTTATATTTAAATAACAATGACATTTTGACTATAAACTGTTCAATTACGTATTGATTTATCCATATTATAATGGGTACAATAGATCGTTTTGTTTTCAAAAGTCTTTTGATGATACGAGGAAATTAACCGTTAATTTAGCATAAATCGATACTTTGAAATGGGAATGGGATGCTGGAAGTTTTTTCGTGTTGATTCCAAAACTCCATCGAAGCTTATAGTAAAGTCGCCACTACTTTACTAAAGCATAACTGAATTTGACTGACACAGACTGGACTTGACCAAGGCTGGACTTTTACTACTTTTTAACTTGAACTTATACTAACTTGAAAATATCAAAACACTTGACACTGGCAAATGCACAAAATGCGACACCAAAATCAAAGAACAAGATGCTGGAAACGTATGGTGCGAGTACATTTAAAACCAGACACGACCTTCAGCAATGAAGATGACCCAAGAAGAGACTCACGTTAACAAAACGTCATCTTTAGTAAAACAAAAAATATACTATAGTCGCAATATAACCTGACTAATCACATTCAAAACAAAACACTTGATCCTTTTGTTTTGTTAAGCAAACTTAATGCAATCTTTAGCCCACACAAGTATGTTCATTTTGTTATTCTGTTAAGATTTGTAAAATCACATGACTACATTTTTATCCGAGATTTTTAGTTTTATCTTCTGATTTAGATTTATCTTCAAAACGGCAAATACGTAAAATGGAAATCCTTATAAGTCCATTTACGTTTGAAATGCGAATAAAAGTATCTCTATAGAGATTTCAAATAAAATGTGTCGGCTCATAGCAATTTATGTAAGGATTGACAGACGTGACGTGGGTTACAAAGCATTCTTGTTTATTTAACAACTAACGGCTCTCTCATATTGACACTGAAACGCAGCTATAAAACCATAGACACTGTAAAGTATGTTGAAAACTGTTGCGCTTACCTAAAGTAACTGAGGGCGTTTTGGCGGGAACGTGGAAGGAGTCGTGTCGCCCCGTTGTATTTTTTTTCAAAACCGGTGTTTTGTCGAGTGTTTATGCATAAAAATGGTGGTGTTTTATTCATAAAGTGCCGAATCACAAGCGCGAGTGTGGGAAAATGATATAATGTGGTGTAACATGACTTTTCGACTTGCTTCCAAAACTCCATCAAAGCTTTATAGTAAAGTCGCCACTACCTTAGGTACTAAAGCATGACTGGACTTGACTGTCACGAACTGGACTTGACACAAACTGTAGCTATAATTATAGTCAAACTCCAGTCTTGGTGACTGGAGTTACCAAGACTGGAGTTTGACTATAATTATAGCTACGAGGCAACTTATTTAACTTATGAAACTTAAATATAAAACACTTGACACTGGCAAATGCTCAAGATGCGACGCCAAAAACAAAGAAAAAAATAGGAACTGATGAGAAAAATAAAAACCGTAAAATGACGTCACGTAGAAGATAATAGGTTCACTAAGGTTCAAACCCAAACAATAAGCTTGGTGAAGAAATTTTTTTTTTTTTTAATAATTTGCCCTTTCGGGCAGGCTAAAGCTATAGAGCCATACTGCCCTGTCTTAAGTGTTATTTCTGCTGTATCTTAGATATAGTTATCGTCAAAGTCGTCTTTGTCAAGTCCAGTTCGTGTCAGTTAATTTCAGTCATGCTTTAGTAAAGCAGTGGCAACTTTACTACAAAGCTTCGATGGAGTTTTGGAAGCAACACGAAAACTCATGTTTCACCACATTATATCATTTTCCCACACTCGCGCTTGTAATTCGGCACTTTATGAATAAAATACTACCATTTTTATGCATAAATACTCGACAAAACACTAGTTTTGGAAAAAAATACAACGGAGCGACACGACTCTTCCCGCGTTTCCGCCAAAAACCTGGTGAAGAAAAACAACGTGAGGAAACCATAACATAGATAACATAGCGGTAGGGCTGGTACTGTCTAATACTCTTGTGGCTAGCTACCCTCAAGTTGAAAGTCTGCGATATAGTTAACCGTAACTGTAGATGTTAGACGTGAATAATAATTTCAAAAACCGAAGACGAGGCAATAAAGATAACGAAGCTAAATAAAACTCACACAAAATACAGAAACACTGAATCTGGTAGAATACGCAGAGTGCGATGCCAAGAAGAAAGAAAAAAGATACTTTAGTAAATATATGCGAATTTTTGGCGGGAACGTGGAAAAGTCGCATTATATTATTTTCTAAAACTCATGTTTTTTTATGTACAGAAATTGTGGTGTTTTATTCATAGTGTTAAAATACTTACGCGAGTGTAGCTAACCGCGTTCGCATGAACTAAAATGGCAAAAATAGCTAAATGGAAATATGGAATGGTATGGAAATGGCTATTTGTGATGAGTACTGTTATTGCCCACTGTCATATTGATAAATAATGTGTCAGGAACTTGGCTAATTGCTTTGGAAACCATGACAAGGGTCTGTCTTTCCTTATTTATCTTACCGAAATGACTTTATAGGAAAGAAAACAACGAAAATGCCATTCATTAAATACTTCGAAGCTGTTTCATTTTACTCAAAAAATTGAGTCAAGTGATGCTCGTACTCGCACACCAAGGGTTCCGTATCATAAAACTATATATCTACAAAATGTGTCAAAAGGTTCAAATGTGTTTGGGGCCATTAATTCTAAGCTTACGCAAGATATTTCTCTTTTCTGATTTTTTTCTAATTTATTTTAAAGATAGAGAGCAAATAATGTTTAACAACAATGTGGGATGGGTGTCCGAAGCCACTGTGGATCGCTAGCAGTGCAAATATAAAAACAAACATAATTAAGAAAATTAAAAAATATGAATATCCACTAATGTATATAATGTATGTATACACATGTATTTAAAAAAACTATAACTAAGTATATACCTAAGTCTGTTCAAATTTTTTAAAGTTATATAGAAATGGAATAAAGAAACTCACATACATACATACAAAAACCCTAAAAACATTACTATATACTTCTTTTTTGCGCAGTCGTGTAATAAGTGATAACCAAAGATAAACAATGGACGAATCGGTCAATCTTCGGATGGGTGACCGACCAATATTTACAAATGAGCGTGAGTCAAATGACACGATAAATTGTCGGATTAGGTTGTTTATTCTTAATTTTAATCCATATCGCAGGCCCACTAGCGGCACATTAACGCTGACAGTAGGGCTGGCCACTCAGCCTAAATGAACTTACTGTTTAATATAAGTAGGATCCCAATTAGAGACTCTTCCGGTACGGAACCCTGAAAACAATTCTTTAACTTGCCTCAAACAGTAGCATGTTGGTAGCGGGCATATTTTAGAAATATGTTTCCAATTAAACTTGGGCCTTGTGCGTTTATATCAGCCACGTATCTGAAAATGTACGGATTGCTCGTTGCATAGATAAATGACTGAAAACTGAAGAGTATTTGATTTACAATTTTGTTTGTGGCAAACCACAGGCAAATGTACATAATCTATTACTATTATATAGAGGAAAGATTTGATTGATTGATTGTTTGTTTGTAATGAATAGGCTCCGAAACTACTGGACCGATTTCAAAAATTCTTTCACCGTTGGGATGCTACACTATCCCTGGGTGACATAGGGTACTTTTTATCCCTGTATTCCCACGGGAACAAGAACTACGCAGGTGAAACCGCGAGGCATTTCTAGTATAAAATAAATAAACATCGTAGGACATTACACACATCGCCATCTGACCCCAAACTAAGCAAAGCTTGTACTATGGAAGTCAGATAACTGATAGAATACTTAAATACTTTTTTTTTGTAAATTCATACTTATAATAAATACAGAACACACAGTCACAGAACAAACCACAAAACGTTTGTCCTAGATGGGAATCGAACCCACGCCCTACAGCTCTTAAAGCAGACAACCAATGAACTAACAGGGCTGTCATATGTGTGCAGTTTGTTCGTTTTTTTTGTAGGATCCAGGAGTTTTCTCCTATTTTCCATGCATCAAGCAATCCGTACATTAAGATCCGTGATGTCAGCTTATACGGCATTGTTGTGATGATATGGGTCTAAGATATTAAGCTATTTTGAACGTTTTTGCTCACCATTTGGGTTCCTGTCAACCTTTTGAGTAATATACTGATATGTATTCAATGCAAAGAGAATTATGTTGAAACTAGTTGTCTATTCAGATTATAAATTGTGAATGAATAAAGATGTAATAGGTACATACTTATTTACAATGCATGATGTTTAAGCTTCTTGCAGATTCAATGAAAAGGTTAAATTGAAATTAGTTCCTGGAATATGCGGGATAACGTTGTAACGTTGTAACATGAGCAGTAAGCAATGACTGATTTATTTCATGTCGGCGGTAGGCTGGCTAACTCGCCCGAACTACCGCCGTTATCGAGAACTACCTTAACACATTACAGTTCCAATTTAACTAGTAAATTATTCTTAAACTTATACGCGAACATTTTTTGAATAGAAATGGGTAATTTTTATATTTATTTGCTATTGATTCGTCATTTGACATGGATGTAAGTACATATTTATTTATATCTTAAGGTTTTTTGTATATTTTTTAGATGTTTATTATTTATATTAAGTAGTATATCATATTTATTTGTTTACTGTATTTTTTTTATTTATATATTTATACATAATCTGATATATTATATATATATATATATACATATTATGTTTGTTTTGATGCGCGCCTACAACCTTGTTCTTTACCAAGGGGTTGGCTGGCAGAAAATGCTTTAGCATTAAGTCCTCCCTTTGTACATATTTTTATAAAGTGTGCAAAGAATTAAATAAACTTTCTGTTATTGATAACAAGATATTCCAAGTATAACAGGAAATATCTCTACATATTATAAAACAAAGTCTGTACGCTTAGATATTTTTAACTACGCGACGGATTTTAGTGCGGTTTCCATCAATAGACAGAGTGATTCAAGAGGAAGGTTTATATGTATAATACATGCATATGCACCACATTAGTGTCTTTCTAGGTAAGTAGGACATTTGACACAGCGCCATCAAGCCCCAAACTAAGCAAAGCTTGTGCAGTGAGAACCAGATAACTGATAGAATAATAGAATTATTTTTAACATACAAAGCACCCAGACACAGGACAAACATTTATCGTCACATAAATATTTGTTCTGGTGGGAAACGAAACCACGCCCTACCGCTCTTGAAGCAGATATTCTACCAAATGAGTCAAAATACCATCGCAGATGTAAAAAAAAATGTGTACCTATTTCAAAGGTACTCTTGTATTCTGTGTTGTTCTTCAACGTTCTGGTTACCGATGCAATGACCATAGATGTCTTTTACCAACAGGAGAACATTTCAGCGCATTACTTTTATGTAAACTACTACTACGCCTACTGTTTTTATTTTCTTTTCTATTTTTTGTTCTAAAGATGTATCAATGTGGTTTCCATTCTTAGTTACCTGGTAGAAATCGTTCTTAACTGTATAACCGCCACTTGTGACACAAGCCCATAAGATTCTTTTGTTTTCTGTACTTTGTTTCTGTTTTTCGTGTGCACAATAAAGAGTTTCTATCTACTTTTCTGTAGTACTTAGACAAAGAGGGTGTTCAGAATGTTATACCTATTCTACATTCTATAGTTGTCAATTTTTGAGCATGAATTCTGTATTAACTATTTCTGTGGACGGTTAGTGACGTCAATGCAATCTGGTCGAACTAATTTGTAATATGGTAATTTCAATTTCTAATAAGGTAATGGCTAGGAATTATACTCTGCGACCCTTTATTTAAACTTTGAGACTAAAAGCGAATTGAAACCTTTTTAGTAGTTAACTTCATTTTTGTAATATATAAATTGACATCATCAGATGTCAATTTATATATTACAAAAATGCGATCTACTATGGAGCGCGAATACTAGAACTTTTTAAATTTTAAATGTATTTTTAACAATATAAACATGAACGTTAAATTAACATAATTATTGTTTATATAATTTTAACACCAATTAAAACGCACCACAAATTATATTAATAATTCGTAATTTCTTCTTATATTTGCCTTAAATTTACTAAACTTTAAGATAAAAATATTACTACTTATGAAATTAAAAAACTAACCTTTAATAAAAACCGAGGCGGCCATCCAAATCACTTGTCGAACAAACCACGACAGTATCATGTTGAGTTTTGATAAATACTATTTAAACGTCAAAAATTTGAAACACTGTAATATTTTAATGCATCCTGTACATTTTTTTTCTGAATAAAAAGTCTAAAGTCGTTTTTCCGATAAATATCATAATGGCTTATATCTGGGGCAACACGCAAGGTGGATTTTGGCAATAATTGTTTATGGCGTTCCTAACCGCGGTTAACGGCGCGTGGTAAAGTTGTGGGTTTGAGACGGTTTAGGCGTCATCGCAGCGGGCGGCCGCGGCGTCGGCTGTAGCTGTAGCACTGAAACTGAAACTTGAGCGTAGACCTGCTACGTCGCTACGGAGCTACGGAGCATATACGTGCACGAAAAAAATATCATTTTATGACGAAATACACTGATATCTCTTGGAATGCTATTGTATGTGTAAGACAGCCGTTATATTTTTATTATTTTAATGAACTCAGTAAATTTTATAGCTAGTTGTATAATATGTTAAAAGAAGTAACATTTTTGAGACTAAGATAAAAAAGTGATACCCAAAATTAAAGTATATTACTTATGAAATAAGGAAAAAGTGTTTTTAATAACACCGTCGTTGCCAAATCTGTTTTATAACATAAATAGTGTGTACTATTTATGTTACACTTACTTACAATTGATAGAAAGATTTCAAAATGATATAAGTGGGGCCAATGTTTTTTTAAAAATGTTCAATGGTTTGTATAAAAGTGGATTAATTTTCATCCAGTGAGTGGATGATAATTGAACCACGGAGTGTATACGAACACTTATTTATTTACCTACAAGAATAAGTGTTTTGTACCAAAAAAAAACTTCAAACTTTTTGAGAACTTCGCGGTGTAAGCAAAAAAGGTTAATAAATATGAGCACTTTATTTAGTTGACTGCCTTGTTGGCTCATTTGATAGTGTATCTGCTTAAAAGAGCTGAAAGGCGTGTGTTCGATTTCCACCCAGGACAAACATTTTGTGGTAAAAACAAATGTTTGTTCTATATGTATTATAAGTTTGTATTTACAAAAAAAAAGTATGTAAGTATTCTTATAATGTTATTATAACATTTATTTATCAATATTTATTGACAATCCACAAAATAACACGCCTTGCCGTCACATTGGTTCTAATGTTCGAAACGTTAAAAATAAAATGCAGTGACCGCATGTTTATTGTAATCCACTTCATTTCCCCGTAATCGAATAACAATTTTTTAGCAGAACTATTTTTCACTTTACGTGGTTACACAATTTAAATCATAGCCAATATTTTTAAGCCATTCTTGAGTGTATTGCCGCTTATTAGTCGATTTGGTTTCAAATACGAGAATTTAACTAAATCTAAAACAATTATTTTAATAAAGACCTGTAACAATTTATGATTATTTATCCTACTATCCTACTAATATTATATATGCGAAAGTTTGGGAGTATGGATGGACATCTGTTACTCTTTCACGCAAAAACTACTGAAAGGATTTTGATAAAATTTCGTATAGAGGTAGCTGACACCCTGGACATAGGTTACTTTGTATCCCGAAAACATGTAGCGGGTAACACCGCGGGGCGCAGCTATATGATATTATAAATGTGAAAGTTTGTGAGGATGGATGGATGTTTGTTACTCTTTCACGCAAAAACTGCTGAACGGCTTTGGATGAAATTAGGCACACATATAGTTCATGGCCTGAATTAACATATAGGATACTTTATACTGCAAACTGAACAAACTTTTTCGTGAATTACACGCGGACGAAGTCTAGTCAAAAATGAAATTAAAATCTAGAACTGTTAAGTAAAAAGTATCTATTTTTAGAACTAATTAAAATAACTATTAGCCACAATATCATCGTTGCATTAACCGATTACTGACACGTGTTTCGCCTCCACGCGAGGCATCCTCAGGACGTGTTACGAGTAAATGTTCGTACGCTCGACAGAGACCTTAAAATTCATGATTCGTACTTTTCAGTTACCATGACGTTTAAATTAAATGTTGTTTGTAAACCTTGAAAACAATATAAGGAATTGTTACGTTCATTCACTTTGACATCGACAACATTTCTTCGAAAATCAAAATGGTTATAAATATAAAGCTTCATATCGTCGGCTGTAAAAGTTAATTGAGTTTATCTATAATTGATAGACACGAACGTAGGCGTCAGCGAATTTGTGTCAACTTCACAGGGTCCAATAGAAACGAAGAGTTATTGTCGTTTTTTTTTTCAATTTCAATCAGCTGACATCAAAACAATCATCTAAACTTGACAATAGCGAACAATAACCCAATTTCCATTTTCTTGTTTATTGAAATATCCCTGTTTATTGTCCACAATATCTCGAAATGAGTGGCGTTCGTGCCGAATCCTAAATTTGTCAGCTACAGATTTTAATTTTCCTTATTTAGTGTAGGTGTACTCTATACAGGAAAACGTATTAAAAACGTGTAGAAGTTGGCACCGACTTACTTCTTTTGTGCCAGAAATTGCTCTTTGAGAAGTACTTACACTTATATTTTGCAACAAGTCTGTTTTTTTATTTATTATTATGAAATAGATTTTTTACATGTCGTGGATACGGTCGTGTATTCGTGTATACGTAGGTACCTATACTTACTTGGTGCTAGATTTCCTAAGCGGTTTGATTCCACCTTCTTCATACGTACCGCTAGACATTGGAATCTGCTGCTTAAGTGGGCGTTCCCCAATGATTATAGTCTGGGTACCTTGAAGTCGCGAGTGAATCGGTTTCTTCTAGGCAAGCGTGCTCCACCGTAGACCGCATCTTCGCTTAACATCAGGCGTGATGGCGGTCAAACGCAAGCCTATGTATTATAAAAAAAAAAGCAGGAGGTTGTCTAGTACCACCGCAGTACCAAATATTTTGCCGCCTAGCAGTAAACATTACTGTGTTCCGATTTGAAGGGTTTCAAAAGTACCAAAGTAATGAGCGCCAAAGCAGCGATGCTACTCTAAGTTCTGTGTAATACCGCAATGGTCATGGGCATGCGTTATCTCTCACCATCAGGAGAGCGTCTCGTTCGTCTCATTACTTTTACATAATAGATATATACATTTTGAACAAATCTTTAATCCATTAACCATTACATGGTGTAATTGAATTTTGAATGTAGATGATACATACCTACCTGCAATACTAAACTGTGCCCCCCTATTTAGTTAGCATTAGTTTTCCAAGTTGCTTTTCACTATGCAAGCAAATTTAACGACGTTTTCGCGTCAGCAAATTATGTTAGTCCATATATTTTTTTCTAATATTTTTAAATTGTGTTGTATCATAAATTAACAATAAACTTTATTTTTATACCACTATATATAACATAGTTGATATATAGTTAAAACAAAAGCTTAAGTACAAACTTAAAATGTTTGTCTCATTCAATTTGTTCCGTCTTTTATAAATAAACCCGCTTCGTACACGAATCGCTAAAAGTGCATTTAGTTCTGTGCCCACGTTTGCAAACCAATTAGGGATGTCACTCAATCGAAGCAAGAAACAGCTTCCACTTAGCGATTTGCTTGCCAATGCACCCGTGAACAGCGTACGTGATAGGGGTAATCGCAACCCTGGGGAAAACAGACTGCATAGACGAGAGAACGGCAAGACTAGCGACAAAAGTACCATAATCAACGAAATAATTAAAAAAATAGTACAGAAAATGTTGTGATTCAAAAACAGGGAAGGGAATAATTAACTAACTAAATGCTCGGTACTTCGTACTTGTGTACGATTGCCACGCCATCTACCGAATCTAATAGTGAATCAATATCATTCAGGCCAAGGCACTAATGTATTCATTATAATTGATAATCAAACATACAAAATTTAATAAAAAAACAATTTTTATTTTTTTAATAAATAAGAATTTTACTGATAAAAAGCGATGATTAACAATTTAAATTATTAATTTAAAAATTTGACGACATATTTACTGTACTCCTAAAAACTATTTTATTATGTGTGCTGGAAATTTTTGGTTGGTAAAAAAAGTGATCACAAACTTACGATTTTTACCGTTGACTTTAATAGTCGCTTTTTTTACCAACCAAAAATTCTCAGCACACATAATAAAATAGTTTTTAGGAGTACAGTAAATGTATGATATGTCATCGATGAAGTCCTCACACGTATAACTTGGGCCATAATGATAAATAAATAAATATCGTTGGATATTTCACGCAACGCTATCTAGCCCCAAACTAAGCAAAGCTTATACTACGGGAACCAGACAATTGATATAATACTTACATACTTGTTTTGTTGTACATACATACATTCTTATAATACATTCAGAACACTCAGAAACATTTATGCTCGTCACACAAATATTTGCCCTGAGTGGGAATCGAACCCACGCTCTATACGCGCTTGAAGCAGATAGACTACCAAATAAGCTAATAGGGCAGTCAATAATGTTCATTTATTTTTGACTAGTAGACCGTCCCGGCTTCGTACGGGTAAACAAAACTAGACTAACAATTTAGCCTATGTTACTCAGTGATAATAGAGCATTCTAATGATAAAATAATTATTCAGATCGGTCCAGTAGTTTCGGAGCCTATTCAATACAGACAAACAAAAAATCAAATCATTCCTCTTTATCTTTTATTTTTCTATCTTTTCTCTTTAGTGTTATTACGGATCACTACCATGGTATCATAACCGATCTCGAGGGATTCCTAGCAATGTGTCACCAAGCGGTCATGCGAGGATGGAATCCATTTTATCCAGGTGTTTTCGTTATGAGACAGATGTTATATGACAATACAATGTTTTATATGACATTGTGTGATAAAAAACAAATAACAAACATCAGTGACATCTTAGCAGACTACTTTTTTCTTCTCTATAGCTTTCTAAATGTACAGCCAAAGAGCAAAGGGCGTACTCTTAATTATGGGGAATGGGTACGGGGACATTTAGAACTGTGTGTAGGCAGCGTTAATGGAAAGCTAAGCCCGGATCGTCGTGGGTTCAAACATTGATAAAGTCGTATTTTTAATTAGGTACTTTATAAAATTCACAACGTTTAAAGTTAAGTTACATAATATACGCGTAATTAACAAGCTAATCCCTATAAAAACCTAAGAATAAGGAAATTGAATGTGTAACTGGATAAAAAAGATTTTTTTTTTTATAATTCATAGGCATTTGAATATGTACGGAGTCCTTAATGCCTGCCTAATCCTCATAATTATATACAACTTCGGTTTTTGCATTTTTTGTCTAACTTATTTAGTTACAGTCAAAGTCCAGTTTTGATCAAGTCCAGTCCGTGCCAGTCGAGTCCAGTCATGCATTAGTGAAGTACTGGCGACTTCGATGTACTTTTAGAAGCAGTACGAATAGTCATGTTTCACCACATTATATCACTTTCCCACACTCGCCCTTATAATTACAACTCTATATTTGCATATAAAACACCATTATTTTTGTACATAAACACCTTAAAAAACACAAGTTTTGGAAAAATGTACAGCTACAAGACTCTTTTCACGTTCCCGCAAAAATCCATAATAAATTAAAAAAAGAATATGTTGCAATGTTTTTAAATCTTTAGTTATATTTCAAAAAGTACTTATTGAGTAATTTTTTGTGCATAGGGCATTTTGGCCTAATCGATAAATAGGTTTAAGTATTCGCCCTGTTGTCGGGGCAAGAATATTATACTGGATCGGTATTCCCTGCCTGCAGTATGGGATAGGTAAGAGATTAGGCTTAGGATAATAGGAAAATCCGACCATCATAAACCTAGTACCCTAAAAAGAGCCTATAAATCCATCCATGTAAAGAGCTCGAAAATGATGACAATGTTAGATGGCCTGCGTTGCCCAGCGAGTACCTTGAAATGGCTGGCAAGATAACCGCCAATATTCGCCACGGTGTCGATAGTGCTAGGAAGTTCAAGAGTCAGATCCAAAAGGCTGTGATCCTTCACACGGCACGCATTGTTAGGAGGTTTTTTGGTCTGCAGCATTAACCACTTGAGTTCTGTGCCGCTACCGGTGGCATCCTAGTTTTAATATTATTTCTAGGTTTTTTTTAATTAAATTTTAAATATTGAAAATGAAACTAAATACGTAGCACATAAAAAAAATAACGTTACTATAAGAATTATAATTAAAAAATAGCCAATAATAATTTCAAAAAATATAATAATATTAAAAAAAAATATCACAAAAATGTATTCGGAAACTATTGTACCTACCTACTAAGCTAAAATTATATACACAAGTACAGTTGAAAAAGATAGCACATTTGATATATTCTACTATGTAGGCATCAGCACGAAGTTTTACCAGGTATTGAATAAAAAGCAATAGTCGTATATAAAGTAATTCAATCAGATTTCATTCGATTTTGCCGAAGGATGCCCTATTTGAAACCAATTTATTAGCGTTTTACCACAATAGGAAACGAGAACCAAAAGGCAAGTATTGAAATTGGAAGAGGTTACCTTTCGATTCGGTATTCTTTTCATCATAAAAATATTAAGTAAATACAACCAAAAGTCACAATATTTGCAGGCTTTTCAAGCCTTGCCTTGAAAATTGTTCTTTTGTTGTCACAGAATGCCCATTTCGAAAAATATCTATTACCTACTCGTAAAACTTATTCTTAAAAAAGACCCTTTATCGCAAAATTTCCTTTTGAAAAACTTCTTTTCCACGAGTGTAAAATGAACACAATTTTTTAAGCCATAAGTGCCAATGGCAAACAAATAAGTAAGTATTATGTTATACCTAAATCCATGGAGAATTTCCAGTGGACATCGCAGTTCTCAAATATACCTACCTACATTTATATGTACATGCCGACTCTAAGTTTTGGTAATTTATTTTGTAAACAACGATAGTTAAGACATCGTATTGCGTATCACTACGGAAAGAAACATCAAGTACTTCTTGATGAGAAGTAAGAAAGCTAGAATGAAAGTATGAAAATTTAATAGTTAAATGATGATATTGAAGATAAATGGTGATCATCACTTAAGTTTTGGAGCCTGTAAAGCCAGGTATGGCTAACAATGCCTCCCAATATATTAATTTGAGGCTTTGAAAACTGCACGGCTTCCGCTCCGCGAGGCGGAAGTTTTGTAATTAATACGTGAAGCCAAAATGTGCAACGGTTCAAAAACATTTTTTAGAAATATTTTAAAAATAGTTCGTACTAAACTAGAATGCTAAAGAGCTAAAATGACGTTTAGCCTTTTAAGTATCAAGAAACGAGATAAGCCTTAACGAAAGGCTATAAGAGGCTTTTTGAACATTATTTGAGGCCCTTCGAGGATAGGAGTAAAAGAGGCTTTTAAAACATTATTTGAGATTTTATAAATTTTTTGCGACCTTTGCCCAGTGATGGGCTATTAAATGCTAACCCATGTAAACATATTATAGGTACCTAAAACAACAATAGATAGGTCGATACTAATATAAGGAACTAATTTAAAATACTGTTTTCTTATTTTTATTTTCTTTTATTTTCTTAATTCACGTAATCTTCAAGTCAAACGCTGTTCGTGTTGAAATCCGACGAATTAAAAATACATCATTCCGCCTGTTAGCTTCCCCCGGCGACCCTGGATTATTAAGCTTACAGTTGTCATTTATAAAATCAACAATTTAAAATTAAAATTCCGACTGACCCCTGCCCCGTTATAGCGGGGAAAAATTGGACATCAAACGGAATACCTATCAGAGGGCGCAGATGTAGCGACTAAGATGGAATATATTGCGTTAAAAATCTATCTACTGGTTCCGAAAAACTCTGTCTGATTTTTAGACCTTTATCAAAAGAAAATAATCAACAATCATTTGGAGCGGCTAATGCTCTAAACCCCAATTACATTTACGTACAATGCTTAGCAACTCTCCCGGCTTGGATGTCAGTGCTTTTGGATTCTAATCAAAATTACTTACATATTCATTGATATGATATGTAAGATTTTGATGGTTTAATGGTTTCTTGATTACATATGCTTGACAGCCCTATTGGCTCGTTGGCGGTATATCTGCTTTAAGAGCTGTAGGGCGTGGGTTCAATCCCGCACTCTCCAATTAACTCGTGACCACGGCTATTGCAACATGACTGAAACGTCGAGGTAAGTAAACAAAACTAATTTTGATATTATTTTTTAGAGGTATTTTGTGCGCGATTAAAATCCGGTGATAAAAACGATTTAAGGTCGTTGTACTCATCAAACTGGAAAGATTTAGTTGTTTTCTTTTTTTAAAGATGTTTTGCGATGTGAGAGAAATAATGCTTTTCTTTATTTAATATGTATTTATAAGACTAAATACTTACAATAAAAAAGTCATAAATATTATTATTTATATTTTACTAGACAATATAAATCGAACTTTACGTAGTATTTTCATTCAATTTTTTATGTAAAAGTAATGAGATGAACAAGACGCTCTCCTGATAGTAAGAGATAACGCATGCCCATGACCAATACAGCGATACACATAACTTTGAGTAACAAACAATGTCCAGGACATCGCAGTTTCGCAGTTTCGCAGTACCCTGCAAACCGGAACACAGTAATGGTTACGCTACTAACTCGTGGTAGAATATCTGGTACTGCGGTGGTACCTACCTAGACAACCTCATCTACCGCCAAGTAGGTAAGTATGTGTGTCGTTAAACCAAACATCCTGGATGTATACAAGAGGAATTACTTACCTATTTCTATTTATGTCGTCATTGGCTTAGATTAAATACCAGTTGTTTTGTAAACTCGGTGGAATCCAGCCTTTAACCGCAATCGAAACTAGAAACTTTGCGGCGGGAACAACCAGACAAATCTATTAAGAGAAAGGGTTTAGTAGCATTTTAAACCAGTGCAGTAGTTCAAGGTTAACCTTTGTTATTGAGTGGGTGTGAACCAAATAACGGTGTTTCGTATAAAACTTCTGAAATGTAGCTTGAATTTACACGCTCTCAAATAAGTGGATGCTTTTCAAGAAACTTTTGATCAAAAGTTTTAAATTTTATTTAGAGAAAATCTTGGGAGAGTTGATTGAAACATGACTTTCAAACTTTGATTAACTGTCTTTGACGCGAGAGTGACACAGAATTAGATTTTGGTAAGCAGAATTTGTTCTAAATTATTATACAGTTCTGTGTAAAAATAGATGCAATCCAGTTGGTCGATGAAGTTGTAGTACTCAATTTGGAGAGCGCTTGCAGCAACCGTGAGATGCGACTTCGACCAACTGGCTTTTCCGTAAAGGAAAATATCGCGATGGAACCTGTAGGTATAATGTATATATCAAGAAAAGAAATCTAATGGCAGATATAAATTCGGCAACTCTTACGAGGCAAACATAATCTGAACCACTGGCTTATCGAGCAAACCTTTTACGAAGTTGATGAATGGATAAAGGTCTATAAATACTATGTATAAATCATACATTTTTATTTCAGAGTTTAGTTTTTTTTAAAATAATTTATTGTTTTTTGGTATGATTATACAAAAGGTTTTTTTAAAGGACTATGACAAAAAAAATAAAGAAATTGCATGGCTAATGATTTATATCATTCGAATGTCTCAAAGTAATGTTTATTTGGACTTTTGGCTATTTGCTACTCAATCACGCAAAAACGGTTGAACAGGTTTGGATGAAATTTAGCACACATACCTATAGTTTATTATCTAAACTAACACACAGAATACTTTGATGCCCGGTTTTATTAATTGAATTAAAAAACTTATTCATTCGTTTAAAGTGTTTTATCGCCTAAACCCCCTTTTAATCCTAATTTCCACAAGATAATAATATATACTTACTACTATCCTATTATATACCAACGTGAAAACGAAAAATTGTCTTGCACTTAAGAGCAACGCTGTTCCCAGTAGGTGGCTAATTCATTTAAAACAACTATGCAAATTAAAAGGAGTTATAAACGATAATCCTTTAAATGTAACCGTAACAAGATAACAAAGTTCTGATGAGAAATTATCCTCAGAAGATCCACGTGCCGCTACAATTTGGTTATTTTGTATATAACTTCAACGTTATTAAGGTTTTTGTAGATAGCATTTATTTTCACGACGTGCTCCGAGAACAAAAGTTGAAAGGATTGTAATCGATTGTACCTACTCATTTATTGTTATGATTTTACGATTCTATTAACTTGCAACTAAATGGTAAATGTGTGGTCTCTTTCTCGTAAAGTTTGATCAGAAAAACGGCGCACAGTAAGAAAAGACGTCCGTAAATAATTCGATTACGTACGTAATCTCAACTTGGTCAATCCAAGCTTAGTTATTCGAGCTAGGATTTGGTATGTGATCAGTTCAACCTTGTAAACTTCTTTTCCTCTAGAATTAATTTGGAAATAATCCAAAGAATATATATTTATACAGTAGGTCGGTAATGGGTTGATAATAATTATTGTAATTTTTCTAGGTTTTAACACAATACAAACGGGCCACCATGTAGACCACAGTTTTAGACATTTTGCCGCCAAGCAGTAGTGTGTAAACACTGCTGTGTTCTGGTCTATGAGATATTGAAGCTAAAGATATTATCACAGGTCTAATGGGATTAACCACCGAAAGTCTCAAAGAAATTAGTGCCATAACAAGAATGCACTGGAATTTGTGTCGTTCTGGGTGTTGCTGTTTTGGTCATGGTCATGTGGCATCCCTTGACGAGGAGAGAATCTCATTACACTTACCTACTGGAAAAAAATACACTAGATTGTAAAACTCGTTGAATGAAAACTACAAATGAGTAGATACACTCAGTACGAGTATAATTATATTTAGAAAATGGTTTAAATTAATAAATAATAAGATACAAACTGTCGGCTCCTTGTTTCACAGTAAATACATTTACTGTGCTTGTTTCCTGAGAGATATAATCTAGATCTTTTCAAGGTCAGAATTAATCTTCTAGGTCTGCATGCTTGATCTTTGATCATATCATCGCTTTAGCATTAGGCGAGTTAGTGGTCAAACGAGGATATATCCGTATTAGAAAATTTAAAAAAGTTCGTGACATTAACAGTGTTACTTGAAGTAGAAACTCAAATTATATGAGCCAACACAACAATAATATCCTAATAATTGTATAAAAATCTCGTGGCACCGTATTTGTGTTTGCACTCCTCCGAAACGGCTCGACCGATCTTTATGTAGATTTATTTGGTTGGTATGAGAATAAGTCGTAAAGTATATTTTAAGGTGATTAGCTACTTTTCATCCCAAAAAAAATGTAGCGGGTAACACCGTTGGGCACAGCTAGTTTAAGATATAATTTGTTTGTGACCCAAATATTTATAGATATAACAATGAAAGAACAAATCTGATAAAAATGTAATCACACAACTTAAAGTAGGCAAAACATCCTTAGCATGTTAGAAATAAACTTTATAACGAACAGCCTCCTAACGAATTCCTCTCTGTTTGTTTAATATCGACGAGATTGCACCTAATCTCCAATTCATGCAATCAGATCCGTGATTTACAGTAGGATAGTAACTTAGTTAGATCGTTTGACGAACTTTACCCGCGGGTCGGCTTTGCGAAGTCTAAAGGTAGTGAGAAACTTTGAGTAGGTAAGTAAGCAGGTAAGCATTTCTTTACTTCCATTTTGTGGTACCTGTTTACTTCTGTGAGTAGTTTTTAAATGACGATGTAGTCTGCCTTCTTAATAAAAAACACTTGATAAAGATTGTTACTTAGAATTACACTTTTAATAGATAGATATATACATAGAAATTCTTTATTGTGAACACCAAAAACAGATAAAAAAATACAAAGAACAAAAGAATCTTATGAGCTTGTGCCACGCGTGTCAGCCTTATCGGTAAGTGCGATCTCTTCCAGGCAACCAAGAATAGATAACACGATAGATATAATCAGAAAGAGACGGGAGATGTTGTAATACTAAGTTGAAAAATAAATGTAAATAATACATAATATAGTAGGTAAGTATGTATATAAAAATAATAATGATGTATTTAAATAAAAACTAAATTTGTATATATCTATTTATACATGTATAAATAGATATATACAAATACATAGTTTGAAGATATTTTCACTGTAGGTATCTACGTATATCTATCTATATTGTACATTGCGTTTCGGAGGCCTACAGCTAAACAGAAAGCTTTAACCCAGAGATATAATTAATTGATTGATTAGCTTCTTATTGTCCACACTAAGGATTTCCTGTTTGAAGGGTACTAGCTAGCGAAATTACAGGGCTGTTGAGACTTTTTTTTTTTTTTTTTAATGGTTGACAAGCTTGGTATTTGACCACAGCTCACCTGATGTTAAGTGAAGGTGTGGTCGAAGATGGTAAACCACACCTAGTCTGGAATGGAACTGGCTCTCAAGTGAGGCTACCAGAACACACCGTTAGATGCTTGGCGGCAGATTTTCAACTTGAGGGTGGTAGCTAGCCAGTTTTGCTACTCTAAGTTCTGTTTATTGTTGCAATGGACATGGACATGTGTTCTCTTACCATCAGGAAAGCGTATTGTTCGTCTCATTACTTTTACATAAAAAAGATTACATAAGCAAAATAAACTTAAGTAATGGGTGTAACTATTGACGACCTTATTGGTAAAAGCGATCTCTTCAAGGCAACCTAACTGTTTTTAGAGGTGAACCTTTTTTAAGAAGCAATGGGCACAACTCACGGGACTGTAGGTAAGCGTTAAAAGAAGGTTATGGATGACGCTCTGTATAAAATATAGACTACCAGTATTATTTAGATTTTGTTTCCCCGTTACGTAAAGCAATGTTTTCAAATATTCTCGAACTTTCATTTTTTTTCATCGGCCTCGTCTAATATGTTCGATGATAATATTCAATCAGGTATAATGATCACTGACCAGAAAGATGTACCGTGACATCACTATTCTGTTTCCGACGCGGAAGGGACGTCATTTGGGCTTGTAATGAGACGAACTGGCAGGAAGAGGGACGTAATTGGCTGCCATTCGTCCCAATGATTTGTAAGCAAAAAGAGCGTGACCAGATTGGAAGCAGCTCTATAGGTATATATAGCCACGTTGTTGATTTAAGATTAAGAGTGATTTACGATCCATTATTTTGCAATTTTAAAATTTCGTTTCATATTTAAGTTCGTGGCAGCTCATCTAAGCTATGATCGAAAGTTACTAAGACAATAACTCTTTATACGGGTGACTAAAAGTGCCATTTTCAACAATTCACGCTCCCGGTTCACTTTATATATTGAGTTGCCAGCCCTGATCAGAGGGCTGGCAACTCAACCTGTACCTACTAACATATCCTGAAGTTTGGAAATTAAATCCTGTATCAGATGAACGATTCATAGGCACTCAAAAATAATTCTATCATTTAAATCAGCTTTTCTTATTGTAGCAAAATCTACGACAAGAGACCATAAGACCATAAGGTTTGCTGTTCAGTCAACCGTTAATAGACATACGTAAGTTTGGTACTTGTGTGATTGAATAAAAAAAGGTAAAACGAGGAAATTGGGCGTACATTCGTGGAAGTTTACACGCCATATTGTAAAGGTCATGAAATATGTATGCGCATAGATGCCGAGGAAAGTTGCCTCCAGTAATCTCAGGACATGAAAGGGAAATCAATTTCTGTTTTGAACTTTTTACTGAAATAGCTTTTAATAAAAAAAGTATTGAGATATGTGAGCTTAGCAACTCGCTAAATCTTTATTTTGTATTTTATTTAATTTTTTTACATTACATACAGCGCTATCTGAGCCGAAACTAAGCAAAGCTTGTATGATGGAAGTCAAAATTTTTTTTTTTTGTAAATACTAACATATACAAACACAGAACAAACATTTGTTTATACCACAAACTTAATACATATAGGTATATACATTATACAACAATACTTGACAGCCCTTAGTTTATGAGTGTACCTCGAACGCAATGACACTGATATACTGATATACTGACTGAATGATACAAGTATACATAAAGTAGCTCTTGCTGTTGTAGTAGTAGTACTTGCTCTACTAAAGTAGGCACATGCCTACTTTAGTAGAGCAAGCTGTGTAGGCGGACAATATGATTTCCAGTGAGTCGATATATCATCCCATATAAAAAACGGCACTGTAGTAAATACTATTTTTTAGTGTCATGCGAGGGTGCGTCTTTCTGATTATTTTGGCTTTAAGGTACTAAGGTACTGCAATACGTCACCATTTTTAGATACTTAGGACATGTGATAGCAGGCAATCTGGAGGACGACTTAGACATTGACAGGGAGAGACGCTCCCTCGCTGTCAGAGCGAACATGTTGGGAAGGAAATTTACGGATTGCTCGCAGGAAGCTAAAATTCTGCTTTTCAAGAGTTATTGTACTGCACTTTACACTCCGCAATTATAGTCTAAATACAAGGTGGAAAGTTACCGCACGTTTTAGGTGCAGTATAACGACTCGTTCCGCATCATGTTCCGCCTCCCGCGGTGCTGCAGCGCTTCCACCATGTTCGCGGCGGCCCGCGTGCCGGCTCTCGATGCACTGATAAAGCATCGCATTGCTAGATTTAGAGATTCACTCTTTAAGTCTGATAATGCGATCATAGCCACTTTAATGCGACACAGTTTTAGTATTATAAAACGCTGGTCTAACTTATTAATGTATGGTTTTTATTTTGTATAGTATTATTATTATTTAATAGATTGTTAATGTGATTGCCTTACCTTATATGAACCTAGTTGTTCGTTCATTCCTTAGTACCTACTTACTAAATGGCGCGTAAGATCAATTAATGGCTTTTCTGTTTAAATGAGCTATCATTTATGTGTGAATGTGTGATGAAAACAAACTATCTTATTGAAATCTCAGAATAAGAAAGAGTTCCTGCTGACATATGTGATTTTTCTTTTTTCTTTGTTTGTTTTTCTTTTTCTATGAACATCTTAGAGAACAAATATAAATGTGTAACTAATGTCAAACAATTTCTAATACGAGTAGGTACGTATAAATAAAAATAGATGATTTCTCGCTGGCAAACTTTTGGAAATTGAAGAAATGTGTGAACACGACAAAACTATATGGTTTCTGTTTTGTAAAGGAACCCCAATAAACACCTTTTACAAATTCAATTAAAGTCGGTAACGTAAACCGGCAAGCTGAAACAATAGCATTGATAAAACTTTCGCCGAACTTAATAGCTTTCGGACGGAAACGAAAATCAGTTTGTGTAGAACAGCCCTCTTGATGGATGGCAGCCGGGTGGCGTAATTTCGCTGTGAAAAAGCTGTGCAAAAATTTGGGATAAGCAGAATTTTTTGCGCATTTCGTTATGCTTTAATTTATTAAACAAATATGGCGCACTTAGGTACAGGGATTTCGTTGATTGTTAGCACGTAGATAAAATAATGTTTGTGTAAGATTAAATATCCAGATTTATTTATACTTTTCAGTGTCTCACACAAAAAAACCCAGGTGACATAGGCTACTTATTTTTTTATTCCTGTATTCCCACGAGAACGGGAACTACGCGGGTGAAACCACGAGGCGTCCGCTTGTATGTCATAAACTTCAAAAGCCTCTAAGAAAATCACGGCAGATCTTTGATCGTCACGAACTCTATCAATTCGGTGTATTTAGGACTTCGACAGGATTTATACTTGCTGCCCGTTCAACAAACTATAGATATAGACAAACTGTGTTGATACAAAAATGGAAAGGCATTTTCCTTCCGTACCAAAGAAAATTTTGTGTTCGTATTAAAACAACGAACTTTGAGTTCCCCATGAAATACAATAATAATAAAAAAATAAAATATACAATAAAAGTTCAAACTGACATTTAAATACCTATCTTTTGCTCGAAGCAAAAAATTTTCGAGTAGATACCTAGTATGTCTGTGCAATTTTTATGTCGCGATAATAGCTCAGTGGTAAGCGCGGTTGGTTCTTACATCAATGAGCGTGGGTTCGTATTCCAATAATGAACTTGAGCTGCTGGTGAAGGAAAACATCGTTAAGAAATCATAGAGTGGTGGTAGGGCATTTTCTAGTACTCGGCTGGCTAGCTAACACCCTCAAGCCTCAAATCTGCCGCCCGTTAGTGTTTAGGTAGGTACGTTATCAGGTCAAATCAATATATTCGTTATAGAGGTAAATACTTACTACCCCGTCTGTACCTACACTTCTCTATCTATCTATGCTATAGTATTATAAAGAGGAAAGATTTTTGTTTGTATTGAATAGGCTCCGAAACTACTGGACTCTGAATAATTCTTTCATTAATAGAATGCTACATTATCACAGTGATAATGTAGCAATTCTATTTTTGTTTTCCCGTGCGAAGCCGGGGCGAGCTGCTAGTGTGTAATAAAAGTGCAAGTGTCATGACGGATGTAACTATTGCGTGTTGTTACTCACAAATGTTTAAAGTCACTCAGAACCCAATTATGAAGTCAACGCGAACAAAGACTTGACTAAAGGTACTGAAGGTAGGCACGCCGTTTCATCAACTTGCGTGTATTTGGTGTTGGCTATGTCAATGGAATCTTAAGATGCTGGTGATGATATCCTTTTTTGTCTTAACTGCCTACGATTATTATTACACTTTCGAAAAAACATAAAAATAATGTCAGTCATGGATCTGTCACAACTTACCGAAATTATGTGATCGATTTAAAAAATATATTTATTATGAACAAAATACGCTTTCATGTATTAAATTAACAATTTATATATTATATTTGCATATATTTGCTATATTAACATTTTAAATTTATATAAAAATCAACACCATGAACGATTTTTCCAATTTAGAGAAAGTCATAGTGCGGGAGCTTTCCTGCCGATTATGTTTGTGTACGGATGTCGTAAAACTGAAACCTCTCAGCGCTGAAGTAAAGCGGAAAATAAAGAGGCTTTTCGAAGTTGTGGTAAGAGAATCACCTTATATGCACCTACTTTACAAGCACTAAGGGGAATCTTCAGCCTCCAGCACGATCTTGGAATTAGGGCGCATACATTTGAAGCGGAACGAATGTCATATTGTAGACAACACGGCGCGCGACATGCTTCTACGTAAACTCTAAAATAGTCAGCGATAACAATAAATAATACCTTGTCATGTCTCCTATCTAAAAATTCTCATTAATATTTATATACTTTTTTTGTAAATACATACCTACTTGTAATACATACAGAACACACCAGACATAGAACAAATATTTATGCTCGTCACACAAATGTTTGTCTAGGGTGGAAATCGAACCCACTACAGCTCTTGTAGCAAAGATGAGCTAACAGGGTTAAACAAATTCATGGCGTGGCGATTACTTTTCTTTCAGAAAATTCCAGCATTGATAGATCAAATGTCGGTCGACATTACACTTTTTTATTATTATTTTTGGAACATTTTTCCAGGTTCGCACAGACGACTCTCTTCCGAAAGCAATATGCCACGACTGCCTTCAACAAGTCGGGGCTTTATACTTATACGCTGTCAAAGTAGACAAAACCCAAAAGTTTCTCGAATTTCATAAACTAAAACAACTAGAAGAAAAACGTGAGTTACCGCCAGTCGAAACTAAACTGCACCCACTCATAGCCGCCATATCAGGCCACGCTATAGAAAAGCCTGAGACACCACCATCAGACCAGCAACAAGGAGACTCAAAATCAAATAAGCGAAAAACAAGTTCAAAAAAAAAGTCCCCCGCGGAGTTAAAATTCATGGAAGCTCTAACACTAGAAGAGTTTGCAAAAGCAGAAAAGTTGGACACGAAGTTTCTTAGCAGTACGTCATCCGCAGAACAACCTCCTGCACAGCCATTAGAAAGCAAGCGAGAGTGTCAACCTGAACCGATGCCCGCTGACTTCACACCCGACACCCTCGATCCGGTAGTACTCATTGACGGACGACCGGCTAAGCAGGGCACTGCACTAGATAAACAAATCACTTTATTCTACAAAATGGAATGCTGCATTTGCCACGAAAAAGGTTTTCACTTCAGGTCTTTGATGAGACATTACAAAGATAGACACGGTGTGCCAGGTTACGTGACGTGCTGCGAGAAAAAGTTCCATTACTTTTACCCAAAGAAGATCATTGAACACATGGCTTATCATCTTCAGCCTAACATATTTATGTAAAACTATTTATTTTTCAAATTACCATACACTGTTTGATTGGAAAGGCAGTCTATTTAATTAATTTGTCAAATGCCATCCGCAGGTGTACCAGCTGCCATCAGAACTTCCAAACATCTCAGGAATTGAACGAGCATCAGAGTAATGGAGGACGATCGGAAGGCAAGATTTTGTGCCCGAGATGCTCTGAACGATACCCTACATACCACGAGCTAGGGTGGCATATCATAACACATCGGACGGACAAATTGCAGTGCGATTATTGTGGAAAGATGTGAGCGCAATTTTATCTTCATTCTTCCTGAACATAGGCTTCTCTTTATGTGTTGTAGCACTGCAGCACTGCACGAGCAATTACTTATTTCTAGGCAACTATTACGACAAACTATACAATGCTACTATTGCAATCCTATTGTTGTAGAAGGACGTGAACATACGATTTTCGAGCGAAAAGTTTCGCCTTAATTCGTCTATCCCATCCCACCAATACTATAAATGTGAAAATTTGGATGGATGGATGGATGGATGTATGTTACTCTTTCACGCAAAAACTACTGAGTGGATTTGGATGAAATTTGGTATGGAGGTAGCTGAGGCCCTGGATTAACACATAGGCTACTTTTTATTCCGAAAACATGCAGCGAGTAACAACGCGGGGCGCAGCTAGTACAGAATATAAGCTTCACCTTCCCTTTTTTAGTTAATTTATCAGCCACTGGACATAGTCCGTGACGCCTAATCTATATTTAAGACACTCATTCCAGGCTAGGTGTTTATCATCTTCGACCACATCGTCACTTAATATCAGGTGAGTAGTGGTGAAACACCTAGCCTGTCAATCATTTTTTTTTTTAAACTTTGGATTTTATTGTATATGTTAGTAGGTATTCAGTCTGAATCACAGCCAGTCACACAAAACATGTCACAGTCAAGTCTAGTCCATGTCCGAGTAAATTATTGATGGTATAGGTACTAGAATCTTCTATAGAGTTTAGGAAACAACACAAACAGAAGTGTTTCATAACATTCTATCTGTACCCACGCTGAATGTTCATATAATTTCCTATTTCTGATGGTAAATTATATACCCATATGACCATTGTAGCGTGCCTACCTAGTGAAGATCACCTTTTCTTACCATCAAGTTCTGAGCACCGACGCTATTCATGAATAGAAGTAATCTCCTCTCAGAAGAGCGCTTCGTTCGTCTCATTAATTTAACATTTTAATATCCATCTAACGAGTTGGTATCACAGAGGTTGATAGTAGCCCCTCGAGAGAACTCATTCGATTTATATCGGCAACTCACCATAACACCCATAACAGCGTATTTTTTTAAATTATGTTAATTATTTATGAACATTTTATCGCTTTGTCGACAGGTTGAAGCATCACCATCGCAAGAAGACCATCAATCATATGGAAGATGTAATACTGTGTTCAACATGCATTCGTGCGCTACGAAGTATTGAAAAACAAGAAAAAGAAATCGTAAGTACGTTATTTTCTGCGAAAAGGAATGATTTAGTGGAAATTTAAATGCATGTATTGAGACGTTGTACCGTTTTAGGACACTAAGAAAATAAAGGACAACTGTCACAAAAGTAAGTATTTTTGTGTTTTTTTACTATCGTTAGTTTATTTGCTCTGGTTCTACTGATGATATTTACAGAATGCTACATTTTTTACGCGTTTCCTTAAAATGAAGCTAAACGCCAATTCTAATGAAGATATTTCTTTTACGTTCTACCGAAAGGCGTGGGTTCAAACCAACAATGAACTTGGGCTTCCGGTGAAGGAAAACATCGTGAGGAAACCATAGCATGGTAGTAGGGTATTTTCTAGTACTCGGCTGGCTAGCTACCACCCTCAAGTTCAAAATCTGTCGCCAAGTATCTAACGGTGTGTTCCGGCTGCCTCACTTGAGCCAATTACACACTAATTCAACTCAAATTACGCAGCGTTGCATAAGCGTAACCGCATCGCATAAGCGTAGCGCCGTAGCCGAAGCCGCGTCGCCTGTCCCGGGCGACATTTTTTTTATGGCTAGCAACGCCCCGCTGTTTTGGCTTATCTAATATTTTTCCAGTAGGTATATGCTTTTATACCTATATCTCTATCTCTATTTTCACACAAACTCATCCAGTACTTACAACGTGAAGACACATAACACTTAATTTCGCAATAACCTTGATTGATTACGCAATTTTTCGTGGGCAATGTTAAATTCTTGCCGTAATACGTTATGTGTCACTGACATCAGAGAGCAACATAATATTTAATAATCTGTCCTATTATAAAGAGGATTATATTATAGGCTTCGAAACTACTGAACCGATTTCAAAAATTCTTTCACCGTTGGGAAGCTACACTATCCCCGGGTGGCATAGGCTACTTTTTATCCCTGTATTCCCACGGGAACGGGTACTACGCGGGCAAAACGCGAAGCGTCCGCTAGTAATATAATATTTCCGTTAGATATCAAGCTACATTTTTTTGGCACAAATGTTGTACTAGGTACCTCAACTTATAATACCGAGCTCCATGTTTTCAGAAAGAAAAAGTAAAACAGAAAAGCAGCGATCCAGCTACACTTCTAAAGTATCAGAAATTCAGGCAAGCCATGGGTCTCTCGGGCGACGAAGACGGATCTACTGACTGAACTAAAAGAAAAAAATATATAAAAATAGCAACCTCACAACTAAGATAAAGTTTAAAGTGTTAAATGTACTAAATAAAAAGTCCCGTTAAGACATAAGTAAGTTTATTAATTAAGTAATTTAAAACTAGTATGTCAACTTTGGTTGTGAAACATAAACTGTTTGCTAGAAAACATTATTTGGGTGTGTTTCCACTGAAGAGAAAACGATTGACGGAAATGAGACATTACGTATGTAAGAATTGATTGATTACCATATCCTCTCTGCTTTAGAAGAAATGCACCTAAAAACCCTATTAAAAAGAATCAAATGTGAAGTTTGGTATAGGTGGGTTATTAAAAGCAGTTTCCAGTAGATAACAACAGTTTCCAATAGAGAACACATTTATTTTTATCCCACTCACTAAAGAATAAAGGTGCCCGCCCTTACACAAACCTAAATGGCCAACTTTTGTGAAAACAACCTGTATTTTTCATACACTCGACATACACTTTATATTTATCCCTAAATTAGTACAGAAATCTTTACTAATCCAATCTCCGTTTCTTGACTAGAGAGCCGAGCAGGTCTGAGATGGCGGGCAGATTGTTTGTCTGATCGTTAGCGCCGGTATTAAGGTTCGTAAGAGGAATATTGAGTTGGTTGGTGGTGCCTTTTGCTTGTCCTTTCATATTTCTGTGTTGTGGGAAACTTGGCATAAGTTTCGGGTCGCAGGCTGAAAGGAAAAGTGACAAATGAGGTTTCTCTGAAGTTGTTTACTATTTGTTTTATATTATTGAATAGTCTTTATCTAAAACAATACATATACTAATCTAACTAAAGTACGTTTTTCTCGTTTTTCTCATGCGTCTAAAATAGTCAACAATCTTGATTGGTCTCTAACACTTTTAAAACTGGTTTAAATATAAATTAAACTGCCAAACTGTCCATGTTAATATCAAACAATTGTATAATAAGGCCACTGCATTATACCAATAAAAGACTGCTTAGACTTTTTATCTACATTTTTAGAACTGCAAATGACAAAAGAAACTCACGTAAAGGTTGTTCCTTGAAATACGAGCTCTGTAGACATTCTTCAGCCGTGGCGCGCTTGTTGGGATCGTACATGAACAGGAAGTTCAACAGACGAAGTCCGGCAGCCGACAGCCACGGGAAACGTTGCTTTAAGTTGTTGTATGGCTGCTGCTTTAGCGTGAAATTTTGTAGCGCTGGGAGAGCGCTGAATTCGGGCCAGATCGCGTCGGATGGTGTGCCTAGAAAAAATATTAGGAAGTATGTTGAATTATTTTTTATGATATCAAGCAATTCTGTATAAATAAAAATCAAAAATGGAAAAACTTAAGAACGGCTGAACCGATTTAACTTCATTAATTGGTTGATATTTGTATCTGTACTAGGAATGTGATTTATGTATGTTTATGAGAGGGCAAAGGTAGACCTCTACCACACCTGGTAAGAAGTACTGGACATTTAAATAAATAATTTTTATTTAGCCAATAAGAAATAAACACTGCCCAAAAGAGATTGTAGTGTTCCCTAGTGATACATGTCCTGCCCTACTATTAGCAGTATCAGAATTTTGAGCAACTAAAACAAAAGAAGCAATACCATTGACTTTCTGAGCAAAATTACTACAAATTGTATTGGATTTTATATGAACATTTCATAAATTTATTTATTATTATTATTTATTTTTATCTTACCGAGCAGATCGACAATGAGCTCCAGTTGCTCGATTTCAGTTCGTCCAGGCAGTAACGGTTTGTTAGCCAGCAGCTCGCCCAGTATGCAACCGGCGGCCCACATGTCCAGTGCTGGCGTCTGCTTAGGCGATTGAAGAAGCAATTCGGGCGCGCGGTACCACAGCGTCACCACGCGCGGAGTCGCAGAACGGGCGGGCGCGCCTAGCCATCGAGCGAGCCCGAAGTCAGCTGTAATTCAATTTCATTCAGTGGTAGCCCAGTTGAAAGAATATGCAACTTGCAATTCACAATTGTTGTATGTTTAAGCCCATAACAATGAAGTCTTTATACATTTAGCAATCTAAATCTCATTTCAGGATAGTGTTCCCTAGTGATACCGTTTATTTCTAAGCTTCAACCATAATTAAACAAGTGGATTTAGACTTAGTCGATAGCAAAAATCACACAGAAATGACAAATTAGGTAATGTAATAATATGGTAATTATATACTCACCAATTTTTACACATCCTTTATCTGTCAGCAGCAGGTTTGATACCTTCAGATCCCTGTGCACTATGAAGTTGGAGTGTAGGTACTTTAGACCCTTCAACACTTGCAACATCAGGCATTTAACTTGAGATTCAGTGAATGGAGAGGACATGTTATCCAGAAGTGAAGCCAAGTCTTGCTCACAATACTCCATTGACAAAAAGATACTGAAAAAATAATTTGTACCATATAAATATAACAGTATCGGTACTTTAGGCATTTATTAACCATTGTAATTTAAATAATTCTAAATAAATAAAAAAATGGATGGTTTTAAAAATATTTGGCACTGCACATTATGCAGATAAAACTGGTGCACATAAAACCATAGTATTGCTGGTAACATTACATTTTTACCTTTCTAAAGATCTGCCAACAAGGACTTCTTTTAGCTGTACAACATTTTCATGTCTGCAAGCCATCAACACTTGGATCTCCCTGAGCCCACTGAGAGGTAGGCCATCTTTTTCCACATCCATTCTTACCTTCTTTAAAGCAACTATGTTACCATTAAGTTTGTCTTTGGCCCTATCTGTAAATAGACACATTTCAATGATCACATCAAGTATCATAAGCTTCACATCACTAAGCAGCTACACACCAGATCAGCCCTCGACCAGCTCCCAGCATAGCTTGCACCATATGCCCCAGGTATCCTCAGTTTTAATGTTGTTGTTTGCTTTACTACATTTTACTCTTGGCTTGAGCAGACTTAACATGTTTTAATAACATCTTTATCACATTAATATAGTGAACAATTAGTATAAACAATTATTATTACTGCAAGATTGAAATGGAGGGCCACAAAGGTGTGCGGAAACTCGAACCACCTGGCTTTGATCTGGCAATGAAGTAACTGGTTAAGTTTAACTTTTTCATTCACATGTTTGAGAGGCTAGGTGCTGGTCTGGTTGCGGAGCTGCTATAATATGAGCATTATAATAAATAGTTAAATATTATAGGACATTATACACAGAGCCATCTGACCCCAAACTAAGCAAAGCTTGTACCTACTATGGAAGTCAGAAAACTTCAATATTTTTTTTGTAAATACTACTTATACATACAGATAACCCAATACTTACACACAATGCCGTAAGTGCCTTCGCCAATACGATTTATTTTCTCAAATTCACCAACAAATCTGCATCTGCCCAGCTGCAATAATACCAAATTTTCATTTTTAAAAGACAAAGGTGCCAGTATATGTCAATATTAGGTTATGTTTACATACAATGTCTTTTTCAGGTATTTCCATGGTTTTGCCGGTCCTAAATGAAATTAGGACGCCTTTACGCGCGGCTGGCCCAGTAGGATCAACAACATCTTGATTTGAAGGAGCCTTTTCTGAGTCTGAAATGTTTTTGAAATATAAAAATAAGCAATCTCAGGCGTTATGGATGAGCACTTGATAAGAAGCGTTTTACGCAATTTCTACAGAAAAATGTACTTACTTTGACTCATTATGAGCGAGCTTTTCGATTTGTTCGGCAGGTATTATGTCTGGATTATTCGTCTATATTAACCTCAATTCTTCAAGTAAAATGTACTCAAATAATCAACATAAACAACCACGAACTCATTAATCAATGAATGAATGGATTGCCACAGACAAAAAATATTAGAACATAATTTAGCATTTGTTAAGAATACATTTTTTTTTAATTTACCCGTGGCCAATATTGGCCATGGACACTAGTCCTTCAAACGGTTAGGAACACATAACAAGTGCTGCCAAGGAATTTAAGATACCAACTTCCGGCCACAGATGTAATATTTATTCTAAACGCTAAACGTGCTCTTCTTCAGGTTAACAAATAAAATCTGCGCTACACTTATTACACCAGCACAACCTAGAGGAGCAGCTGTGGTACCATATAATTATAATGCTAGCCAAAACCAGTTAGAAAGTATTCGCTTTATATTGCGCTTATAGTCAGGTTATAAGTACAACAATAATTATAGCTTCATGCATGTGAAAAACAAAAATCAACTAATTCTTTTTCTAATTTTCCTAACATATTAGCAGTTAGCACTTAGCAGCAACTTACTACGCGAGTGTACACTACTCTCGTTTTTTTTTGTAGGCTTTGGTTTTTCGCAGTTACTGTTGTAAATTTTATTGACACTTGACACAAGATGTCATCAAAATCAAATGAAATCACTGATACAGCTGATAAGTGATACTGTATTCTGAATTCTCACAAAAATTCTAGTCGGCTGTTGGAGTAAAAAGTACAACTTTTGTGTATAAAAAGTTGTATAAAAGCCACTCTTGGTAAAACTGTCCATATTTTATTTATAATATGGATCTCTCTAACAAAGTAGTGGGATCTATAGGCAAATTTTGGAGGACAAGTGTGTAAGTACATTTTTTTCTAAATGTGTGATCATAATATTACCTTTTTTCGTCATAATATATTACATTACTATTTAGCATGCTTCGATCATACAATACCATTCTGATTTTAATCGCTCCCAATAACTCCTCAGCCTGTTGTGAATAGTGCAGCATTGTTTGGTTATGGAAAACCCCAGTGATTATAGATTATGAAATAAACATTTATTGAAATTCAGAGATGAGGGTTCTGAAGAGGCTCAACCCAAAGCTAACGACAAAGATCTTGTAAGTTTGCGATATTCAGTACCTACCTATTTAAAATTGCGTGCATGGCTTGTCAACTCAACAGCTCTTATTATCATATAATTTGCAATTTCCATTCATCTCATTAAAACTTTTAAAATATTGTTTTGTAGTAAATGATTTAATTATACATAAAATAGTTCTGTCTTATGACATACTTCACACCAAAATCTACTATGACACAAATAAATGTCTATTTCAGAAAACATTTCGGTGTTTATGAAAAAGTAAGGCCTGTTATCACTACACCTAGTAGAAAAGTACCAGAGCATATTGTAAAACCAAACTATGACTTTGGAAAATGTTTAATGATTCCTGCAACACCAGAAATTAAAAATTTAAACCAGTTACGGGGAATGAAGAGAAGTTGCAAGCTTGCATCTAATATTTTAGCTCAAGTACAGAAGCATGTAAAGGTGAGACATATACTTAATTCAAATTCAAATCTTTTAAAATAGTTAAGAAATACATACATACATATTATAGTTAAGAAAATGCCAAAAAAAACTTAATAAAAATTATATACAACAAATAAATTATGAGTCTACTTTACTTCTTCTTTTAAAAAATAATTAAAGTAAACATGAGTGGGGACTAAATTGGCAAACATAGCATAGAACTGAGTGGTGTCTTAGGATAGGTATTTATCCAACTTTGGACACTATTAGCTAATGATGTACACAGTTGCTAGTAATTTTACTTTTAACTGCTCATAAATATGTATGGCCTCGCATAATTGCCATCTTACTGTATGTGATACAGTGACACAACATGCAGTAATCATTGTATTAACAAATATTTCACTGTTATATTTCAGCCAGGCATAACAACAGATGCAATTGATGAGATAGTGCATAATCTAAGCATAGAATCTGGTGCTTATCCATCACCCTTACACTACAATGGGTTTCCGAAGAGTGTGTGCACATCAGTCAACAATGTTGCCGTGCATGGAATACCAGACCTGAGACCTTTGGAGGATGGAGATATTGTTAATGTTGATATAACGGTTAGTTTATTAATTTCTGTTATTTAGCAGGAAGAACACTGCAATATAGGATATGAACTACTATACAGTAAACATTATAGCATTTCATTGTAAATTATAGTATGGCTAGCAAAATGACAGGGCTAAAGGGACTTACTATTAAATTAAATATCTCAGAGTAATGTAAGCACCAATGCAGCTATGCCCTATAGACTTTATTTTATTTATCAATTCATGGGGTATGTATTATTTTGAATTTTATTTTTAGGGTTCCATACCCAAAGGGTAAAACAGGATCCTATTACTAAGACTGCTGTTTGTTTGTCTGGCTGTCACCAGGCTGTATCTCAAGAACCGTGATAGACTTTTGAAATGTTCACAGATGATGTGTTTCTGTTGCCTCTATAACAATAAATATTAAAAAACAAAAAAATAAATATTTAAGGGAGCTCCCATACTACAAACGTGATTTTTTTGCCGTTTTTATAGATAATGGTATGGAACCCTTCGTGCGCGAGTCCGACTCGCACTTGGCCAGTTTTTACCATCATAAGTCATAGGTAGAAAAACTTTTTCACACCAAAAGTTGAGAAAAAGTTTTTGATTTTGGTCAGACGATTTATTTGAACATTGTAGCTGTTAAACTTTTATTACACTACAGTTGCACTTATTCAAGACAATTTACGTCAAGGTCAGCCAGGCCACATGTTCCATCTTTGTCCTATAGCATCCTCTTGATTTAGGATAATACTAGATACTGGTTGGTATAATAGACTTTTCACAACAATAACATTTTTCCATTTCCAGGTCTACTTCAAAGGTTTCCACGGAGACTGTTCTAAAACGTTCCTAGTCGGCGATGTGGATGATCAAGGATACGAATTAGTTGCAATCACAGAAGAATGTCTAGAAATCGTAAGTTTAAAACATATACCTAGTGCTCTTTAATATACATAATTTTAATAATCATGATTACTTTATCATCAAAAGTTCTATAAAAATGCTGGATATCGTTTTCAGTTTTGAGATAGGTAACATGAATATAAAATGGTAAAATTATGAATTAAAAAAATGTTTGCCCATGTCAACATTTGGTGTTTAATTTCTACTAGCAGTTCGCCCGGCTTCGCATGGGAAAAACAAAATTTGATTAACAATATAAATATAGCCTATGTCACTCAGTGATAATATAGCATTTTAATGATGAAAGAATTATTCAGATCGGTCCAGTAGTTTCAATACAAACAAACAAAAAAATCAAATCTTTCCTCTTCATAATAGTGTAGATACAATGAGTTTAAAACATGGAGTGTATTAAGCCGAAAGGGAGACATTTTATGAAGCACTATGACCATAGCTCTGAAATCTTGCTTACAACCCTGTCTGTATGTTTATTTTTTTCAGGCAATCAAAACGTGCGGCCCCAATGTTCCATTTGCGGAAATCGGTGCTACGATACAAAGGCACGCAAAACAAAATGGCTTAACTGTGTTACCAGCGTTTCTTGGACATGGAATTGGAGAGTACTTCCACGGCCCGCCGGAAATTTATCATATAAGTATGAACATATTATTTATATATAATATAATGATGTAATGTACAATACTAAACATCATGTTCTTGCTTGTAAACCTTAGTAGCTTATAAGGAAAAGACAAGTTAAGCCATTGTATAAAAGTTCTTTAGAATTTATATAAGGATTTAGAAAATGCTATTCTAACTTTTCAATCTGTCTGTATAAAATAGTGATTAAACAAACTTATCCATTAATACCATGTGAGCAAGTTGTAAATAGTACAGAAGCTAAATTACACTTATTGTCATACCGAGTCATGTTAGACGATTATGAAAAGCCATATCGTATGTCCCCGCGTTAAGGTGGCAATCAGAGTTCACAGTATGGCTCCAAGTGTCACAGTTATTTTGAAAACTTTTTTTTTACTTGCAGTAAATGATTACCCTGGCACCATGAAGCCCGGTATGACGTTTACAATAGAGCCGGTCCTCTCCCACGGCACTGAAGATACGGTGATGCTCGAAGATGGGTGGACGATTGTTACCGAAGACGGCGCGAGGGCTGCGCAGGCCGAACACACGGTGCTAATAACTGACAACGGGGCTGAAGTTTTGACAAAATAACTTATGTAGTTCAAATACCAGCTAATCTGGTTGCAGTTGTTCTTATATTACGCAGATTGGTAGCACTGGGCCAGAAGATTATTTTATACTCATCATTGTGAACAGTTTTGACTATGGACTCGACATCGAAATCGCGAGAAAAATCAGATTTTTTTTTGACATTACACACAGCGCCGTCTGACCCTAAATTAAGCAAAGCTATGAAAGTGTACTATGAAAGTCAGATAATTGATAGATTACATACAGCACACCCAAACACAGAACAAACATTTTTGTTTATACAACACAATCTTTGTCCTGGGTGGGAATCGAACCCACGCCCTACAGCTCTCGAAGCAGACTAATACTACCAATGATTATTTGTTTGTGTCTGTTTAAGTTCGAGTGTCTATTTAAGTACATAGTAAGTTTGTTACATATTAGAACAATTATGAACAAAACTAGTCACAAATATTGATAAGTACATGACACCGTTGTCTGTAAGTGAAAAACAGTATATTAACAAAATCAGTTGTAGGAGCCCAAACAAAAATCGTTTTAATTGGATCGTTTTTAGTTAAAGGAAGCTTTGAAAAAAATCACCTTGCGAGCTTCCTTTACATACCCACTTACTAAGGGTCAAATTAAAAACGCAAGTAAATGAATCAACAAATCATAGAGTACCAGAGTATAAAAAAACGTATAGTTTCTGAAAACCTTTCTGCTTTTTCAAGTCACGTAGAATTAATTAGGCAAATTATGTGATACTTGAAATGAGAATATTTGTTTATTCACATTTTAAAGAAAATAAATAAGCATTTTCTCTACTCAATGAGATCAATTTTGAAGGCGGCGCCAGTTCACAGATCCGAATTTATTAAAAAAAGTCAGGACATTAAAAAAGACGGCAACATTTTCTAAAGCGTTCAAAATTGGTCTTAATATACCTTTGTTAAAAAAAAAAGTTGTAAGTTAGTATTATACAAAATGTTATGTTTGTTTACAGTGTTCCTATTTTATCTCGTTTTATGTAGATCAATAAAAGAAACAATCAGCGTGTAGTGTTTTATTTGTTGCTTGATAAATATTAAAAATAAAACATGTATGTAACCTTGGTACATTAAAAGCACAAGCACAATAATTTATCACTCATAGTTGTCAGTCAATAGAAAATTTTAAAGGCTTATAGGAAGGAAGGTACTTGTGAATGAATACAATACAAATGTCAAGACTTCTCACCCTATAAACGTTAGATACATCTGAAACAAAACAAATGTAGGCAACCTATATTGAATGTTTGGGTAGGTGGAGATAATAAATAAAATTAGCTTTTTTTTTCTTCTTTTTTTTATAGTAGATAGGCTTGCGTTTGACCGCCATCCCGCCCCATGTTAAGCGAAGATGCGGACTACGGTGGAGCACGCTCGCCTAGAAGAAACCGATTCACTCGCGACTTGAAGGTACCCAGACTATATTCACTAGCTGAGACCTTGATGAAAATTTAAAAGCTTATAGTTATTATTTTGCTTCGAAAAAGTAGCCTTATCCGTTGATATAGGCTTCTTAGTTCTAAAAATGAGTTTTGTGTTTCATTATACAGTGTAAACTCTATGTAACGTCACTCGATTTAACGTCAAACTCTTTAAAACGTCGGAATTACTCGACTTTGGTTGGTTTGCGTTGTTGTCCATACAATGATGCACTCTATGTAGCATCACACACACTCTACATAACGACTACAATATGTCGTTATAAAGCAAGTAATTTCGGGAACTAATAAAGCACCCACTGTTTGTTTGTTTCTAAGTTGCCGAAATTGATAAGAACAGCAGTTGTGTACGGTGCTTATGTTTGTCATTTTGTTGTTTTATTGTCTGGCCCGTGCTCACCTCGACTGTCGGCATCCTACGAACCAGAGATTCCAAGAAATTCGTTCTTTTGTTTGTTGTAATAATTACTTTGCACGTGTTTGCCTCAGCTGCTAGACTGTCGTTAGTTTATTATTATGCATTTTCAACACGTTATCATATTCTTAGTTGCTACCAAACTTTCTTCTCCATATAACGACAACTCTCTATAACGCCAGAAAATACGCAGTCCCCTCAGCGTCGCTATATAGAGTTTACACTGTATTTTTTTTTTTTTTTTTTGTAATTTACCTACGTAAGTCAAAGTCCATTCTTAGGCGTAGGTACCTACGCTCAGTAATTTGATGTTTTTTAATTATGGTAAATAGTTATTTGCATTACATTTTTTATACTAGGTATTCCTGCTCTAAACCTTTTTTATAAATAGTACGAATCACAAAACAAAAAACACTTACATTTTCATCAAGCGTTTGAAGAACGACCGCGAATTAACTTAATTTGTCTTTTCTACATACCATAGACAAAAGAGATCATAAATATTGCTGAAGGATATTAGTTCGAGAATAAATCGGTATTGCTGTAAATAGTCGTTCATATAAACCTTATCTCCCCATGCACCTAAAAGTTATTATAGGATGAGAAGTCGTCAGTAAAGGCGTAACCAATGGGACGTAACCACACTCCCAGTACTGAAATATACATGTAACAATCTGGGTGCCTCTGTTTCAATTCCCAGCATTTTGGTCCCAGTCTTCGCCAGCTACGCCTCCATGATAACGAGGAAGATTAGTTTAAGTATGTACCTAAGTACTAAGATTAATAATAATGTTATTTTTTTTAGATTATTCATGATAATTTAAACATTAAGATATAGCTAAAAGCAATTTGAAATACTTATAGAAGCTTAAAATTCTAAACAAAATACCCGACAATGACTAGACGTTTTTGAACACAGATTGTAAACCCTGCAGAATGTATATAAAGTACTTACATAAAATTAATAAATGCAGTTCATTTGGTAGAGAATTAAAATTAACCTTATACTATTAACTAGCAAAACCTTATACTTTGTGTTGTAGTCCTTAATTCTATAATAAGTGAATAGGTATTCTATAAGTAAATAGAGCAAAACACATTGTTTCGAAGAATTATATGTGGTTAAAACAGTGACTCATAGATCGATGGAAATTGTTGGATTGTACATTTTAAAGTACGTAGCCAAGTCATATCGCTATAGGAATCGCGCACGCTACAATTATTTCGCCCACGAAGACTGCTTAGTGCTTAAAAACACGCAATATTTTAATTGGGGTACCAACAAAACAATATAATATATTATATTCCACCTTTCATAAAATGGACTACTACTTTGTATAAAACTACGATAAAACTCTTAATATTAATGTTTATATTATATCAATCAATATCATAATATATTTTTGTTCAACATGCTAAGGGTGCTAGGGAAGATTAAAAAGAGTGTATAAAAGTTGTTATAAAATTGTTAAATAGATTTAACAACATTACAAAAGCTACTCGCGACTTACCTACAATAATGTTAGGTATACTTAAACGTTAATATATCACTCAAGGTAACACACAATCCGTAAATAACGATTACCTCAGTCAAAATGAGAATAAAATACGATAACGTTACAATAATAAGTATCTAATGTAAAATATTTCACAATTACGCCAATATTGAACAAATTATGAACATCAAAACACCTTTAATTATACATTTTAGGTAAAAGGGTAGGTATGTTACTTTAATTTACTTACACATTAGGTATAGCTAAGCCGAGCACTCGGAAAATAAGCTTTTTCTAAATTTTACCCATTCGGCTCTATTGAATGAAACAAAATTAAAGCTAACGTAAACTAACGTAACGTAACGTAAGCTAACGTACATAGTAAGGCTGTATTTTATTTGTCGACAAAATTACGAGATCCCTACGAAACTTACAATAATGTACCCCAAGGTACCAAATACAAAAATGATGACATTCGTATCATGATATTAAATCCTTATCCAACTAAATAGTTACATAATCAAGATTGATTATAAGATTGATGTACCTACATGCAAATTTCTCTTTATATAACATATACCAGCTCCAGCTCAAAAAACAGAACTATTTACCAATGGAGCTAAATGGGATCTATCTCTGTTTTAGACCACGCAACGGATTTTGATACAGGTCTCACTGTCATTTAGACGTTTTTCCGAAAAGCTTGTAAATAAAATACATCCCGTAGAGAAATTAAATATTTTTAAGCTATTGCATAGCTTCTATCGCGGGCCTTGAGCGTGGAGACCGAATCCAGAAATTCCGTAACGAAAATAACCTAACACCCCCCACTCCCACCGGCACAGCGGTGATACTTTTTAGTTTTGCCATCTATCAATGAATAGCAGAACTTTTAATGCAATAGCTTTACCGCGGCAGTCCTCGAGTGCCACACGTCTGTTTATCAATACGCCAAAATAAATTGCACCCGTGCGATCCAAGGCAAGTCGCTAGTAAATAATAAAATTGTTAGGTTCTGTGTAACCCTATATGCGGACAGTACAGGCTTAGCTGAACCTTTTCTATACAAGAACAATAACATACCCTTTTAAGCTAGCTTTTCGATTATTATTATTATATTTAATACATATACTTAATATGTTTTATTATCAGCATTTAGCTAATTATTTAAGGTAGATAGAAATGCTTATTAATGTTTTTTTTTTATTATTATCATATTTAAGACATTTGAAGAGTAAACCATTTTATGAGAACATGAAAAATGTGATAGGTATTCATTTTTACATAAATATAATTATCTACTTTTTAAATAAAATTTGTAAACATTAACAAAGCTTTTTGCTTAACTATATATTATAAGTGAATAGAGTGGGTAACGAGAGTCATGAATAGAATTTAATTAGTTGGTTTTGTATATATGCGAAATTTAATGTGAAAATTGTATAGTCATAAAAGTTAAAATGTCTTTTAAAGTATATAATTGTAAATAAAATAATGCTTATCCATATTTAATTCCTTTTTTTTAGATAATCTATCCTATCGCCAATTCCAATCGATTATATAGAACCTTATGGCATCCAAATCACAGATGTTTTCTTTCAAGACCAAATTGACAATCATTCAATATAATCAAAATAAAAGAACAAATTATAACAAAAAAAAACAACAACTTAAACCATAATAAATCAACTTTACATTACCTACTGGGACTGTTTCAGTACTACTTATTTATTTTGTAGAAGCGTTGAACAAATTCTGTCAGGCTGAATACCTGGCCAGGACCTAAGCCAATCTCCATATTGATGAATTCATCTAAGTTGTGTGTTGTCGCTGAAAGTTAAAAAAACAACTGACCTAAAATGGCTTACAATGACCATAAATGTTTTACCTACGGTTCCTATATCGTTCAAGAAGATTTTTAGTTAAAAGCAAAAAGCTCTTATATGACTCCTATTGCAGTTATTATGTTTAGATTTATTTGGTCTTAACAGACAGATGGCCAACAGTCAACTTTAAAGAGTTTACAGCTGGTAAAAATAACACAATAAAGTGAGGTTGTCATGGCCAGAACGTTACTCGAATGTTGAGGAACTAAATGCGAAATCCTGTTTATTTGAGCGAAAAGGATATCTTACAAGATGGAAGAACATTGCGATGATAGCTTAGTGGTTAGCGCGGTTAATTCACACACCGTGTTCAAACCCCAACATTCGGCTTGAGCTGCCGGAAAAGGAAAACATCGCGAGGAAACCATAGCATGATGGTTACTCTCTAGTACTCGACTAGCTATCATTCTCAATTTGAAATTCAAAAACAGTGTATTCCGGTACTTGAGAGCCAGTTCCATTCCAGGCAAGGTGTCTTCGACCACATTGTCACTTAACATCAGGTAAGTTGTGGTAAAACACCAAGCCTAAAAACAATATATTACAATTACTCAAGCGGAATCATTGCAGACTCCAGCACTGAAAGTACAACAGCTGTTTATAACATCCATTATAACTAACAAAAACACCTTTCAATAATTATTATAGTAAATACTTACTACTGGTACAGATTGCGGGGTATGGTGGTGGTGGCTTGATCCAGGAACCATCTGGTCTCTTCATGTGACGGCGATCGGATGCAAAAGTCTGTAAGAACTGCTTAGCAGACACCACACGAAAGAATCTGAAAAATACAGTATCAGTTATAGATTGATAGAAGTAAAAGTAGATTTACCTCTGCCTGCGGCACATAAGCGCCACTGATTACTTATACATATATGGTGAAATACAATATGAGACAGAATAAATAGCACTTCGGTATTATTGCTTATTTTTACGCAATAAATAAAGAAATAAATGAGCATCATCGGTGGTATTATATGGGCAGTACTGGTAGCTTATATTAACAGCTCCGGTAGCATATATATACTTTTTGTAGCGATGATAGCTCAGTGGTTAGCGCGGTAGGTTCGCATGCCGAAGGGCGTGGGTTCAACCCCAACAATGAGCTTGAGCTGCCGGTGAAGGAAAACATCGTGAGGAAACCAAAGCATGGTGGTAGGGTACTTTAGTACTCGGCTGGCTAGCTACCACCCTCAAGTTGAAAATCTGCCGCCAAGCACCTAACGGTGTGTTCCGGCAGCCTCACTTGAGAGCCAGTTGCATTCCAGGCTAGGTGTGCTTTGCCATCTTCGACCACACCTTCACTTGACATCAGGTGAGCTGTGGTCAAACACCTGGACTGTCAACCATTAAAAAAAAAATTAAAAAAAAAAACACATCTGCATAATGAGCATCAAGGTTATGTAAAAAACCAACAGCGGAATGTAGATATGCTATAATGCAGCATGATCAATATCTTTAGCTTTACTGTCATACATGTAGTGTATTCAAATACTTATATAGTAATGGATATTTTGTATTTTCTTAGATTTCAATATGAACTCTATTTGAATACTTTGTGTAACATATGTAGCAATAAACATTATACATAAAGCACAATTTCATGCCAAGATTTCAGTAAGATCTAGTAAAGCTTTATGGTTAATACAGATCTGTCCTTGGTTTTATGGAAATGAGTAATTGAATACAAACATCATAAAAAAAGTCATAACATAGATGAAACTTGTGTTGTCCAGAATATATGGACAGATATTTAATATGATTATAAAGATGAATCGCTGGTAATCATCAGTCTGCTACATAAAAATAGTGTCAGTATGTTTGTTTCAAATGTTAATATGTATTTATGAAGGTTCATCCCAAATAACCAGTTAAGAGTGAGTCAGACACATCTGTCAAGTATCCAATATAATTTTCTTAAGAGTTCAAGAGCTGACTTTGCATGATTGTTTTTTTTTTCATTTTTTGTGTCTTGATCCCTAAAAACTCCATATTGCTACTTTTATCATACACCCAACATATCTTGTATAAAGTAATTTAGCAATTACAAATTGTCATATTTTAATTATATAACCCTCTTTGGTTAATTTATTAAGGGGTGAACACCTTTCGTGGAATAATTTATTAGAATTTGATACACTTCAGTATTCTATTTGAGCTTCATAATACATTTTATGTGTGTTGGTTAAGACTATTCCTTTTATGTTATTTTTCAGTGACTGGTATGTCCATCATAATATGTACATGATAAAATAACATATGTTTATACAATATCTGCTCTGTTCATTATGTTTAGATTAAAAAACAAAATAGTTCATGATGGAATTTTACAAGAATTGTAGTATTCATACAAGGTGGTGAAAAGATCTTATAGTGGCATTACCAACATAGGGTTTATGAGAACTGTTTTTTTTAACCAATATTAAAAAAAACAGTTCTCATATGCATTTTTGAGTGTAAATTAACAAAACATAATGGAACAGTTTTTTTTTATCATTGACAGGCTAGGTGTTTGAGCACAGCTCACCTTATGTTAAGTGAAGGTGTGGTCTTATTATATTTGCTGACTATATCAATTTTAAAATTAAAAAATAATATATGATTATATCAGGCACATGATCCAGAAGCAGTCAAAGTAAACAATTAATAAATTAATAGTTATATATTAATTATTTACACAAATATTTAAAGTTTAAAACATTGGATACTACAGTAGAATAAATAAATAAATATCATAGGACATTACACACAGCACCATCTGACCCCAAACTAAGCAGAGCTTGTGCTAAGGGCCGCCTTACACGTTCAATCATGATCACGATCTGCGATCCGCGATCATGATTTCAAAATTTCTAGATATTATGCGATCCGGAGCATCAGTCCGTCAATCCGCTTCGTACACGATCAGTCTGGATCGCGATCATTGATCGCGGATCGCGGATCGCGCGCTACGTGTACGGGCTGCCTATGGAAGACAGATAACTGATAGAATACCTTTTTTTTTGTAAATACATACTTATAATACATACAGAACACCCAGACACAGAACAAACATCAATGTTAGTCACACAAATGTTAGTCCTGAGTGGGAATCGAACCCACATGCAATATAAGATTAAATAAGGCTTTCTCATAACAATATCAAATGCATGATTATATTAAACACCTTCTGTACTTTATGCCATCCTGCAGGTGCACTGTGTGTAGATAAGACATAATAGAATACTGCAGTAAAAATAGGACACTGTAGATAGAAAACAGTGGGTTAATTATTAATTTGAATAAATAATGTTACCTGTGGAAATCTGACTTTAAAACTTGATCTGTGCGAAATGTTTCTGTGACATATTTGTGAAAGAATGTGGGAAATGGTAACTCAGAGTCCAAATCATACACCAGGCAAGTCTTACTGTCCCAGGAATACAGAAATATCACATGGTAGTCCTGAAATTGAGCATAAGATATTAAAAACATTATCAGTCTAATTATTTTTATTACAATATCAGAGACATTATAGACTAATTGTTTCATTTAAAAAGTTTTGACGCAGCACAGTAGTCATTACAAAGGAACCCATATAGAGCGGTAATGGTACATATAGCGTGACATAATTTTCTATACACACCCATATAACCAGGCGATCCTCCTCGCGCCCTGCCCTTTGTTTCCACAAAGGCACTGTACGGCAAGGGTTCGAAATAAAAACGACGAAACATCTGTCCAGCTCCTCGGGAACTCTCAGGGACACATCCTGACACAGCTTCCATACGTTTTCTTCACTGCACAGCAGAACAACACATTTAAATTCTATAATTTTATTGACAAAAAAATACATTTAGACCTGAATTATTTTACTTGCCAATAACAAGATACATGTGAACACTCCTCTCGTTTTGGAAATAATGGTTTAAAGGGTTTATCGCTTTTTTTAGTATTTTCATTGCTGCTGAGATGAACTTGTGCGTTGACCGACATTTTGACAGCAGAGCTGATGGCGTAATTTGACAACATCAACTAAATCATGTTTTTTTTTCTTAATAACTTATCGGCAAATGAATACGAAGTCCTTAATGCGTTATTTACCTTACCTTCATATTTATGGTCTTCGGTTTCTATAACACGATAAATAAAACACCATTATTTATATAGGTACTTAGACACTCAAAAACACAAGAATTAGAAAAAAGTACTATGGGACGACATGATTCTTTGTTTACGTTAGAGAAAAATTCGAGATTAAACATCTCTAAAAAATTGTGTTAATAAAAAAATCTGCCAATTATTCCTTAAAATAGCATAGGCCTCAGACGAATAATCAGGTCCAATGGTAATGATGAAAGGTCCAAGGAATAGTCCAAGAACTCCAAGAAGGTTCCAAGGCCTAAGGCACCACATTTAGCTTTTCATCTGTATTCTTTTAATTCCATTCATTCTCTTTCAATGTTCATTCATTTCATTGATGTTCAGAATATTGTTTGTGGTTGATTTCGCTCGCCAGCTGGGTAAAGGCTTAAAAAGGCCAACAAATCCAGCAATTATTCTTTAGTTGGTTGATAGTTTATTTTATATTGGTAGAGTGAGGGCGGTGCGTTGTCCTAGGTTTCGGCCGGACTAGCGTATCGTCCGAGCTTTTGTTTTTAGCGGGTTTTGTATTAGTTGTGTAATTACGGACTGTCTCAACCTTGTTGGCAAAAATAAACCATTAAATATGACGCGTAAGTAGTTTTTTGCATTTTAATCACATCATTATTATGAGTAATTCATGTAGTACCACCATCATAACAAGTATGCACATAACCACTAAAATGTACATGAATGGCTAAACCTGAAGAATGTTCTAGATTGCTCATGTTTACGCGTCACTTCGACGCGGTTGATCTATGCGCTGATGTCGAAATTCTACGTTTTTTCTTATAGAAAGTCGTTGATTATAACCTAAAAACTAACATTCGAACTTGAATACCACTCACAAAGATTTTCTGTTCACAAAGATGTCGTTGTTTTTTGTAACTAACTACGGACCTACTACACTACTATATACTTATTTATGTGATCTGTTGTAATTTTAGGTGGTAACCAGAGAGATCTCGCGCGTGCGAAGAACCAGAAAAAACTGCAGGAGCAACAAAAGAAGAAAAATGCTAATGATAAAACTGGCATGTCTCTCTCTGAACGTAAGCACAGGTAAAACCTTACAATAGCTTTCTATTTTATACATCTTAGTTAGCCTGTCTCTACCATTTATATAGGCACTTGCTTTCATTCAATACTACATTTGTCATGCTACTATTACTATGCACTTATTGTTAAAAAAAGTGTGAATCCTCAATCTGTCAAAATGAAACATGGAAAGGTAGTTCTACCACCCACATACAATTTTTATTCCATTTATTTAGTCATAAGAATATTAAACAGATATATTAGAAGCAAAGGCTGACTTACATAGATATAATATTTTTTAGTTTTACCAAAAATCTTATACCTCTGTAACATTAGTTATTGTGCCAGTAGTGTGTAAACAGTACTGTGTTCTATTTCCAAAGGTACTTCAATTCAATTAAATTCTTGATGAATGGCCTTTGCGGAGCCTCTCCACAATTCTGCCAATGTCACATGGAATGATAGACTACCACACAAAGAGATTGGGTTATGAATCGACTATTATTTTTGTATATGGTATGGTTTACAGTTTTGTGATTCCAAAGGTACTTTGTAACTGGCAAAATCATAAGGCTAAATAGGGTTAAATGAATGAATGTCAAAACAGAAAAGTCCGAAGTCTTAATTTGGAACTCGCTAATTATAAATTAATCAGAGATAATTAATATTTGTATCCTACTATAGTAGGATACAAATATAGATCAATATATGTATCCTACTATAGTAGGATACAAATATAGAAAAAAAAAAAAAAATTATCAGAAATAAAAATTATTTAGAAATTATTAGGTACAATAAAATAATAATTATAAGGTACTTTTTTCTATAGAAAAAAGTGAGAATTTTATTGTACCTTTTGAGACTTTTTTCATAATTCAAAATGAATATACATGTATGTATTTAGATATTATTATGTGTAAAATTTGAATGTCTCATTTCAGGGATGCTGAACTAATGCGTGAAAAACAACGAAAAAAAGAAGAGCAAGATGAACCCCAAAAAGTTTCAAACTAATTTTCATTGCTAATCAACTATCTGATGTTCTGCATGAACTTTTTAAGAATGAATTTCACAATAACTTTTGAGCTTGTTTTTGAAAAGCTGAAATTGTTCAAGTGAAAATCAAAAAGAAGAGCAGAACCAATACTGAAAAGTTAACAACTAACTCTCATTAATGAATAATCTGATGTTCCACAAATGAACAATGACTTCCACAACTGTTGAGCTTGCTTTTTGAGAAGCTAAAATTGTTCAAGTGATAAGCAATTGTTATGACTAGAGAAATATATTGAAATTTTGAGTTGATAAAGCCTTATTAACATGATTCTTGTGTGGTTTTTTTTGGTATTATAGTGATAAGGTTGCAGAGCCTAGGGTTTTAAGTACAGGTGATCTGAAGAGCTGGCCATCTAATATGATAAGTATCACAATATAATTAGCATTTATGCAAATCTGTTATTTTGACTGATAGGTTTGTATGTTACTACTCGATTATCCACAATTTTTGTATAATAAAATCTAAAAGCTCAAAATTTGTTGCATCGTTTTATTTCAAAAGCACATGACTTTACTACTTATGGCAAAATATTATTTAGCAATGAGATAATTTTTTTGTCACTTAACCTTCACAACTCTATTAGTGATGTCATTGTAGACTTGAGTTTGATTAGCGGCGCATGTCCACTATATGAGCAGATAATATTTGAATCTATGTTCACTATTATAGACATAATTCTTAGCATTTATAAAAGTTTGCACATCTATGAAGTCGAGGTGAAGGGGCTGTGCAAGACGTTTATGTAATTATTTCATCATGATTGAGGATAACATCTTTAGGTGCAATTATATATTTTAGTTATCACAAAGTTATCTTCGTAAGTCATCACTTACATGCTATCTATTTTTAAACAATATTTGACCATTAAAAATCATAGATAATTGAAGTTTAATTGATTGAAAAGTTGCATATACTGTATTTTATTAATTGTAATTAGCAACTACCATTTATCCTCATTGCAAGTGATATACAAGGACATGTAGTGTATTTTTCAATATTTATGACAAAAACTAAAACTTATTGTGTTGCATATACATGGTTATTAGTTAAATATTTTTCGTTTGATCGTCGTCTCATGTCGAGGTTTAACACTGAAGATTAATTCCGCTATGGAGCATTTACGTAGAATACCACTTATTTGAAGTGACTTGAACACACCCAAATTGATCGAGGAACACTAATTCTGGCAGTGCCTTACACTGTTTAGCAGTTTGAAAATTATTTCGAACGTTAACAATGTAGCCTTTTCGACCTGGCCGTCCGATAGCAAGTAATTAGGTACATTATGTCGGAATGTATCAGTAAAGAAAACCTAAAAACCCGTTTATACTTTTATTAGCTGTATAATGAGAACATACCTACATATTGTTTGTATATTACTGGTTTTGTTCCACTTGAATTATAAAATCAACTAACAGAACTTGCACAGATCCTTACCTAGCTACTATTGGTTAGCTAAAAATAACAACATTGATTATTTATGAGTATTGACTAATAAACAGAGACAAGACAGAAAGGGAACCCTCTATACTTCGTGCAACCAATCATAACATTTTATGTATATTAAATTAAATACATATTGTATCTGAAAGTTCGTAAGTAAGCATCATTAACTTTTTGACACCCACTGTTTCTCATGCACGCTATATTATGTAATGCTTCAATATAGTGTCGGATAAAACTTGTAAGACAAATTAATTATTATCACCGACTACTTTTCATGCGGGAAAATTATTTGGTTTACGCTGGGCGGGTGAATCTGCAAGGCGTTGCTTGTTCAGTTTGTGTTTTCACCCGACAACGCAAAAATGATGGTTATAGTTTTAGCACGAGTTGTCTATCGACGCGTCACTCATCGCACGTCGTAATAATACGTCACAGTAATTCCAAGACGGCGGACTTTATAACCTAAATTCAATCGGATCTGATCTAACCATCGTGTTTGTTGTCAAAATAAAAGGGTTCAAATCAAGGAGCTAATATAAATGGTAATTGGTAACTACACAAGGTGGTGGGACGTAAGGAGGTAGGCCGAGTTTTAGTTTTCCAACATACTTATTACTACTCGAGTCGTGCTAGAATCAACATTACCAGTAACACAACTGAAATAATACTGTGAACATCGTGTGAATTAGTTTAATATAAATGATTATAATTATGAGACCAACCCTTTTTTTTGCGTAGTGTAGAGACGCCTTGAGACTCAATGGAATGACAATATCCATAGGACAGCTGGCGGTAGCTGGAAGCGAGGCCTATGTCCAGCCGTAGGTATACTATGATAATGATGAACCCTATTCTCATTCCTACAAGACTTATTTCTCGAATACTTAACTGTAAGTAATGGGGTACTTCTCGTACACGTGAGGCACTACAATATCGATTTACGTAGTACGTAAATGACGGTAAAGGTATGAAAACAAGTGCTCGGAAGTAAAATAAAACTGTTTTTCCATATATTTCGATTGCCCTGTTAGCTCATATTTTGATAGAATTTCTGCTTCAAGAGCTATACTGGGTGAGTTAGATTCTCTTCTAAGACAAACATTTATGTGACGAACATAGATGTTTGTTGTCTGGATGTATTAACAACAAAAAAGTATATAAGTATTTTATCACTGATCTGGTAGTCTTGTACCTTAACTTACGTAAGTAAGTACTTTGGGGCTACATGATCCCGTGTGAAATGTCCTACAATATAATTATTTTTAGCTTTCGTTTGTAGTAAATGACGTAAATTAATATTCTAAAGCCACTGAAGCAATTTACGACATTTATAAATACGTATATATATAAGACCGGTGGGACAGCGCCTTTGGCTGGATTAAACAGAAACTATTTTTTACCATACATTTGACTATCGTTTACGTACTACGTAAATTTCGCAAATTATTACGTTAGCCACTGTTCAGAGCATTTTGTTAGTTCTTTGTACAGTTATAATATATTCGAGTTGGACATCAAAATTCTGCTTTACAACATACATATGGGGTTTATATTTCTAAACCTTAAGTAGTAGCAATATTGGAATAAAGTTTACGGATTTGTAGATATTTCATATAAACACAAAATACCAAACATATTTAAATGTGAAACCAAATAACACTCAAATGCTGAATCATACATGTATCCACATATAAAGTCACATTAGTACTCAAAAAAATTAAACAAAAACACTGGGTACTTAAAAATTAAACAAAATTGTTGGCTACTTAAAAATAATGCCTCAAACAACATATAAAACTGACGTGTAATACTTCAGTCAAAGTGATATACTTGTGCTTAAAATACATATTTATTATATTAAAAAATAAAAGTAGGTAACTAACCACTAGCCATGCTAGTTAAAAATACAGTAGAATTCTTATAAATTCAACAACAAAAATAAAACTATAGAAAATGACGATTTTGCTGCGAGTACTATTTTCTAAACTTAAGAATCCAGCAACTTCCTTTCATATACATACATTCCCTATATTACCCTATGCCAAGTAATTTAGGCAATATTAAACTATATGTTCGGCTATAAGTATCAAAACAAATATTGTTTAAATGAAAATTAGTTTTGAGTAACTTGCAGACACGAGTTATAACTTTTAATTTATAAAGAATATGACATAATGGTAGTATGCAGATACTGGAACCAAAAATAAAACTATAATGTATACTACTAGCGTGTGCGGTGCATATGCATGTACATATTATACAAATAAACCTTCCTCTTGAAACACTCTGTCTATTGATGGAAACTGCATTAAAATCAGTTGCGTAGTTTAAAGATCTAAGCGTACAGACGGCGGAAAGCGATTTTGTTTTATACTATGTAGAGAATATAACAGAACAGATAATAGCGTTATGCGTAACAGTAGCACTAAGCCGAAAGGACATCAGTCTTATGAACAACTTTTACAACAACACACAACATACATAATTACAATTTGTATCATAACATACATCAATATCATCATTCACATAACATACATTGTTATATTTCGTAGTACACAACATACATAAATTATTTATATTTTGATAGAAAAATTACTTTTTTATAGGATTTCAGTGTCATAGAAAGTTGTCCTTAATAATTAATGACGTGATCGCCTTTCGGCTTAATACTACCGTTCCGCGTGATTTCGTATGTAAAAACAAGTACATAACATTTTTCTCACTAAAATGGAATCGACACGATTTTAGAAATGAATGTTTGAAGTATGATCTTATCAATACTCGCATTGGCTATATGCTTTAAGCGTGTTGCCGTTGATCCAGGTGTTTTTTTTAATTTTATTATATCTGTGGTTTCAACATTCCAGAATAGAGATTATGGTCAAAGTATTATATAGAATCTGCAATAAACCACCTACAAATCAAATCAATCCATTTTTTAATTTATTTCCTCCAATATTTATAAGCATGAATAAAGTATTTTTATACAGGGTCAAAGGTGAGTAATTTCTTTGGATCAACTTCTTTGCAGCAACAGAGAACGATCATTTACGATAGGTAAAATTTATGAGACAGCAAAGTTTTTTAGTAGCTCATGTTCTAGATCAGCCCTATTTTTTATCCTAATGCTGAGCATTGGCTTTTTATCTCTTTTTTTTTATGTATTCTGCTTCATGGCGATCTGTTCCAGGAACGATAAGCCACGTCTTTTTATCAATGTAAGTAGTGTATAAGCGGTCATACTGCAGATTGGCCGAGTGTAGATTGGCATACTTCAAATACCTTCGAGAACATAAAGAACTTTCAGATATGCCGGTTTCCTTACAACATTTTCCTTCACTGTTTGAGCTAACAGCACATACATAGGAAAGATAGGTGCTGTGGGATTCGAACCAGGGCTTCACGATTGGCAGAAAGTCACTAAACTATAAGCTTTATATTATTGCTCATAGTTGTTGTTATGATATAGACTCTGTATATGATTGAGGAAGCTTTACAAACAACCTTACAGAAATGTTATGAAATTTAGTATTTTTGAACCTGTTTCAATACTGAATATTTTGCTTTTATTTTTTATAATGTTTATTTCCCATTTAAAACAGGAAAGATGACTAAAATTTTGAAGCTTTTCTAGCTATAATTAACAATGACGTTATAATTCGAGTAATATTGTCTTTTGACATGAATAAACAGTTTCCCTTTAGGTATGAACCAGCTATGCATGTCCATTATGAAGAGTTTTATTTTCAAACTCTTCTCGTTGTCTGTACAATTCGGTAACTAGGTCTTGTATGTATGGGTGCTTGAATTTTCCTTCAGTTGCTGTGAAAAATTCTTGCAGTTTCTTTGGTGCGTTTTCCCGCTTTTCATATTCGAATGCTTGGAGTATCATGTCGTAGCGATCAAGATCTTTGGCAAATTTAGCTTCAGGAGAGCTCTGGTTCTCATACTCCTGAAAAAAAATAATTCTAATTTAAAACCAAAGATGTTCCAAACTTAATTTTTTTTTTATTATCTTTGTTTTTAAGTAGGAGGAGGCAGTATGGCTTTACGGCTTTAGCCTATCCGATAGGGAAAATTATTCATAGGAGATTTTAAAGTCCAAGCACTGTATGGGGTGCCCATGACTATCCCTTTTAGTTTGATTGAGTGTCTATGACAACCATGTTTTATTTCAACCACAACAAATATTAAATATGCAATGAATCCGTTTCAAGGTTCATTAAGTTTTAGGCAGGGTGAATAAATAATAGTAATGCAAGACAGAAAAGGAGGATAATGTTGTGTACTTAAGCCATGGTAACCAATTGGGCAAAGACTCTCCTCATAAAACGATTACATACGCGTGCTTTTTATAGAGCTGTTATTCGGAATTTACCTTGTTTTAAAAATTTATACCACACAAATGTAGGCTTCTCATTCAAGGTAACCTGTCTGGTGTTGGCTAATGCAATTTTTTTTAATACTATGATCTTTCATTAGATTTACATTTAACCCCACCGATCTGCATGTTCACCTACATGGTAGCACGTAATAAACTTCTCTTTATAGTATACTAGCGGACGCCTCGCGGTTTCACCCGCGTAGTTCCCGTTCCCGTGGGAATACAGGGATAAAAAGTAGCCTTTGTCACCCGGGGATAGTGTAGCATCCCAACACTGAAAGAATTTTTGAAATTGGTCCAGTAGTTTAGTTCCTTCGCTAGTTCGCTTAGTGCTGCGACAGCACCGGTATGCCTTCTTGTGGAGGTAGATACAATCAAATACAAAATGGATTCAGACGAGGAAACACTAATTTTGGCTTTGCTTTAATCACATAAAAAAAAGAAAAATTAATCTGAAATTTAGAAAAACCTTTTGCGTTGTAATGGTCAACACGAAAGTTATTATTTTATATGGTACCTACAGCAATAGAGTATCTAAAACTATATGTATACAAATGCAAAGCACTGCATTAAATTAAGTTTTGTAAGGTACAAAACGATATGATAATATCGAAATAATGTTTACTTAAAATTAATTTTAAGTTTAGCTGGAAGATCATGATCGCGATTGTGACTTTGACACAAAACGTGCCCCAAGCGACGCAAATGCCGCGTGCGGGCAGCGTTGACGTTAGAGGAACGGTCACGTTCTATAAACACTGATAACAATTATGTATATTATGTATTTGATAGTGACTAAACAGTTGCTACTATATATGTACCTTCATTAACAATGATCTCTATGTACACTATATAGTATAGGCACACATGTTTTAAAATGGCCTGTCAATATCAAACTGGTAATTAACATCATGTGTAAAAGCAGGCTATTCTTCAAGAAACATTTAACTTATCAGTTACACAAGGAGATTCAGTACAATCCAATCCAGTATAAGCCAGTTTTCATAAAAACACTTTGGTACTGTGATACCCATATACACTTATCCAATGTAACTAATTTTCTTAAATTTACCTTGTTAAAATGTTGTTGTAAGATAGAATAAGTAACACTTTGGTGTATGCAGTAACATAGCTTATTATCATTACATAATAAATAATAATTAAATTATAAGAGTATATAAAAAAAAAATTTTTGATTAACTCCTAAACAAAATTGTTTCTATCATAAACTTCTTCGTAAATTTTAACTTTAATGATTTAACACAATTATGTCAAGTACTGGTAATAAACAATTATAACAAACTTACTTTATACAACTCATACATCCTATCTCCTGCAATGCCAGTGAGTTCAGCAATCTTTTGCATGGCCTCGTCTTCTCTGCGATGTTTTTCTTCTGGTGACACCCCACAGTGTGGTGTCAGGTCCCCAACAATACACTCTGCCAGGTCATGGACGAGTGCTGTAACCAATATGACAACTGATAAATTTCAACACAAACATTCTCATTTAAAATATCAAGTAGCTTTATTCTCTGTCGGAACATTACATTAATGATGACTAAAGCTTGCCTAAAACTAGCACAGCCTAGAAAATTATTTGGCTTAGGTAACAGATGCTAATTTGGCTATAAGCCATGCATGTGTGGGGCTTTTGTAAAAGTAAGTAGTAGACGAACAAGACACTCTCTGGCCGGTAACAGATAATGCATGTCCATGGCCATTACAGAGACACACAGAACATTGTGTAACATACAAATTCTAGGGCATCGCTGTTCATTACTTTTAGTCTCATCAGCCCTGTAATTTCAATAGCTGCAGTACCTTTTAAAACCGGAATAAAGTAATGTTTACACACTGGCTTTAGTGTTCTTTGCAGCATCATAACAAACTACAGCAGTATCTAGCCATTGTATGTGATTAATGTAACCATCTATTTATAACAAAGATTGCAATACATTTGTTTGAGAAAGTGACTGTTATACAAAAAGTTTCACTTTGGTAAAGGTAAAACAAAACTATATGTTTTTTCATAATTATGTAAAAGTGATACTTTTAGTGCAATTACAACTGACATACTAATGTCATAGATGTGTGCAGCATAGCATACCACCAGGCTTCAGTTAAGGCTTTTTATCCTAAAGAAATTGTAATTTGTATATTTTGGTTTACATAATTCAGAAACACTGGTAAATCCTAGATTACAATATATTATTTTAACAAACTCAACTAAGGAAATCTGTAGTAAAAGGTTTTTTTCATAATTATGTTCATCACCGGGACTTAATCACACACAAAATAATGTAAATTTATTTTTGTTTATTTTAGCTTTTGACCATGGCTATGCCACATGGCTGAAACATCAAGCTAAATTAACAAAACAAATTTTAATGTATTCTGTGTCAATTTAAGTCCCAGTGATAACATAATTATGTGTTTAATTGAGAAAGTGAAAGGATTATAATGTAATACAATGAAATTTTTAGCATAGCTATATTATACAATTTTTAACATTGACATAGAAAACCAGACTTTTCATACATAATATGTATGAAAAGTCTGGTTAATTATTATAACATATTATGTTATAATAATTAACTGCAGCTGTCAGCTATCATCTAACTCAGATTGAATAAAGAATTTTCACATCTGTGTGTGACAGTTTCTCATTTAGTTCTAATGGCAGCTAATAAAGGTAAATTTGCAGGGCTTACGTGTGATCAAAATTAGTTAGTTTTATTTTTCTTTTACAAAAAACACAAAATCATAATTACCTATATGAAAATACTTCTTTTTAGATTAGAATAATGAAATAATAAATGTTTATTACAGTAATAACCAATTTACAACCCTTGGGTCAATAGGTAACCATGGTAAGGAAAGGGTGATACAAAAATAATTTTGAAAATCTTACTCGCAAAACTCAAGTATCTTTGTTAATATATAATAAATAATTTTTGTACCTATTTGGAGACATCTAAATCGGTCTAGCTTTGTAGGGTTATTGTCTTCAGTTAGCAGGAAAGTCATCATGCCCATGCGATACATATGTCCAGCAATAGATTCACATTCATTTATATCACATAGTACCCATCCCGTTCTTTTTTCATGCTGAAAAGTTACATTTTATTTAGAAAGGACCCCTGGAAAATGAATTTTAGAAAATAGTTCAGCAGCTCGAACTTATACTAGGTACTGTAGTTACAGGGTCATGGTCAGTTATGCGGAAGTTGATATCATGGTTTACATAATTCAATATTTAAATAATAAGTTTCAGACGCTGACACATAAAATAATGATAAAATTATTTTTTACCTTGAGACGACCGACTAGTTCCAAAAACTCTAATATTTTCTTCTGATCTACTACCGCAGCCATTCCTTCTCGTGACTGTGTCGTTGAAAACGAATTTCTCTTCAATTATGGAGAAGGCTTCCCTAAAAAGCTTCCTTTTGTAACGATTATTCAAATATAATATATCTCAATTTATCGATACAACAATTTTAAACACGAACCTTGCTCTATCAAGTATCAAACCCACAAACCACGAACACCTCAAAATCAAAAATGAATCTGACTGTTTTTTTTTTTTATTAATTTGCCCCATCGGGCAGGCTAAAGTGAACGACTGAATGTAATGGAAGTTAATAGAGAAGATAATATTTATGCAGGAAAGAATGAAGTATTGGCGAGAACGCAGAAAAAATCTTCTAATTCTCTGCATATGCAATTATGCATTGTATTTTATTATTTTCGAGTACATACATATGTATTTGTTTAAAAAGTGGTATTTTAGTTAAAAACACTTGTCTGAGCAACTGATAAGATATAGTGATACGTCATGTATAGTGTTATTACAAAAACTTCGTAGTTTCTACGTTTCTTCTTCTTTAAAACCAGTACTCTATAGTATAATTTTGGGATTATTCTTATGACAAAGACACAGAATTATTACCTGAATTTTATGGCCTGAAATAAAGATATCAAATCTTAGATTCGGATGGATAATGATGGTTTGCTTCTTTTATTTGTTTCTGGCGTTGTACTATGTGAACTTGCCAGTGTAAAGTATTTCGGTATATTTAATTTAATAAGATTAAAAGAATTCTTTGTAATGTTATGCTGACAACTAAAAATAAATGTAATCACTAGATAAACAGTCGTTTTACAATCTGGAAAAAATCACGATGAATTATTTTTTTAGTTTTCCTAGTTCGTTACAAAGAAATAGACACATGCTTCCAAAGTACATGCACTGAAATCCAAAGATAGAATCCTACCCAAGTTGCCACTCTCGGATTTACTCTAGAAGTTTTGAAGTTTACAAAAACTATTTTAGTACCTATATATGTACATATATATCTATATAAAACCACGTGTGATATATTTGTATCCAGTTAAGATATGCATACGTTAAATTAATAAAAAACAGTTTAATATTTTAAGAATTATAAGTAGACGTATTGCATGAAGCACACAGGTAGGTAGGTAAGACATTAAAACTTTTCTCTTTTAGCACAGTAGAACTAGATATATTTATGAATAAAGATAATCGCCCCTTTTAAAATTAATTAATCTTCACTTGTCTCCATGGGTGTATCCAGGGGAGGACAGGGTAAGGCAGCTGCCCCCCTGGATTTGTTTACGTCCCTACTAACTATTACTTTTGTAAAACTTGACCTGTTTGTCGACTTTTGCCATTTGCAACACAATATACAATTTTTTTAAATCTTGAGGTGTACCCTTTCAACATACTCCCTAATAGCGCTGCAAGCAAAAATGCCGCGCTCGGCTGCCGGCGGGTCGGTCTGTGGGCACCTCCTATTATAATTTGTGTTTTTTTAGATATTTGACTGTCGGAACTCTTATTCAAAAATTACTCCGATTTTAGTTATATTCATCTAGAAATCCATTGGTTTGGGTCATCTGTAGGTATGTATTATAAGTAAGTATTTACAAAATGTATTTAAGTATTCTATCAGCTAGCTGACTTCCACACAAGCTTTGCTTAGTTTGGGATCAGATGGCGCTGTGTGTAATGTCCTTCGATATTTATTTATCACGTTAAAAGCTGAATGTAAAAAACAATTGAAACAATTTCTTTGACAAATAAAAATATGTTATTAAATACATTAATTTTTGTCTGGCAAATTAATGTATCGCTGCAAAATCTCATATTATCATGCAGGTTGATTTTTTATTCCAAGTGGCCAGTGCGTTAGCAATGCAGGTCACAAACTTCAAACGACTTCTATGTAGTTGTGAGTTAGTATAAAATCTTCCTTCTTTACCTACTCGGTTGAAGTAAACATCATTAAGTACACCATCCAATGGCAGCCCGTACACGTAGCGCGCGATCCGCGATCCGCGATCCGCGATCAATGATCGCGATCCAGACTGATCGTGTACGAAGCGGATTGACGGACTGATGCTCCGGATCGCATAATATCTAGAAATTTTGAAATCATGATCGCGGATCGCGGATCGCGGATCGTGATCATGATTGAACGTGTAAGGCGGCCCAATCGGAGTTTCACATGATCCCGTGATCATTTCCGTGGCACACTTATTCCATGCGTCAGTCCTACACATTGGCAATAATGATTAGGGTTTAATTTGATTAATATGATCAGTGGCCGGTACTGGCGTGCGTACTTTGAATGGTAATGCTTCCACTATACCGCTATGTAAAATTTAAATTCAATCTTGGCTTCAAGCGGGCAGTGAAAATGCAGGAGTCCTCGTCGACGGTCCTGCAATTAGGTTTAGCATCAAAATGAGCGTTCTAACTCGTTTAAAGTTTAACAAAGTTTTGCTTGATGTGTGGGAAACTAGTGTTGCTCTCAGTGGGTGCGTTTGCGAGACACAGCTGGCATGATTTGGTGGCTGTTTATGCTGGCAGGTTCGTTTCTGGTTTTATGAAAAATATGCCGAGTATTTCTCGTGATACGTTTTTGATAGCTTTAAAACTTACCTACCGACTCGTGTCTGAATAGCAAATAAATAATTACAGAAAAAGTTTTACCGTTACTTTTTGTTTAGTAAAAAAATAGGTCGCTTTATTCTTATGTAGGTCTATACAAATCATGAGCAGGTAGATATTATATACATATATGTAGCGCAGTACCTAGATATTTTATTTTTAAAGGAATTTTAGTACCTATATTTTGTATTTATTTCAATTATACAAAAGAGCCAGTTCCATTCCAGGCTAGGTGTGCTTTACCATCTTCGACCACACCTTCACTTAACATCAGGTGAGCTGTGGTCAAACAACTAGCCTGTCAACCATAAAAAAAAAAAAAAAAAAAAAAATATATTCTGTACCTATGAGGACTAATATTATTCTTAATTTTTGTATAGGTATATTAAAAAAATATGGTTTTTGTTTTTTTAGGCATAGGTAAATAAGTACCTACATTTCTTCACCTACGTACATCGTACGTAGGTGTAGAAATATGAATCAATAAATAATTGATGAGAAGTCGTGAATACTTAGGACTTATAAATACCTTTTTTTTTTCTCTTTTCTTCTATTCGTATTCGTGTATGATGCGATGTTACTTCAATTTTATCTATTGAGTTAATATTTCTGATGTTCAGTAGCCCAATATATTTTTTAACTTAATTTATCTGTGTTGTGGACGAACAACGTAAATTAAGTTCTATTCAAGCCTTATCTGCGAAAGAAAAATTAACTATAATATTACACTAAAATAGACAGAAAATTCGAGTTCATTATTAAAAAAAACACTAAATTTAACCTATTGTATTATGTATTCTAAATATACCTTTAAATGTACCTTTTTTTATTAGTATTTTAATTAATTATTTATTATTGTTTATATATTGATTTTAAGGGACTTACCACAGCCAGATAAAGTTTTACTTCATGCTCTTTCTTCACCTAAGTACTGTTCTTTAAAGTTGTAGCTAAAAGCTGGCTGATTAGAGATACTCTTATTCTGATTCCTATAAAGCGCTTACGAAAAAGCTAAGTGGTTGCATATCGTATGCTCGCGCAATAAAGTTCTATAAGTTACATAGCGTGAGCATCTAACAAAAATTGCAACCAGAATCTCATAGTACGGGGAACATTATTTCAGAAACGTTCGTAAATTTGATACCGTTGCCTTTACTAGTATTACTAGTCAAAAGTCCTTTGTGAAATAGTAAGAATAAATGTTTTTTTTGAGTTTATGGTAAGTACCTACAGGTCCCGATGTTGGTCTTCAGGCAGCCTGAAACAACGAACATGGCCTAGATACAACCAGCTCAAAGTTACAATTTCCCTGGAAATTTGGGATTAATTGAAGCAGGCGCAAAATCAACACTGTGTCCCAAATCAAACAATGAATATTAATTGCTCGTAGTTTGTACTTTCACGTTAGGTGGGAAAAGTGACTGTATAACATACCTTCTGAATGCTAAAATATAGAAGCAGATAGCAATCCTGACTCAGCACCAAAGATGGGCAGAGCCGACTTTACTGCCTCGCTATTCAACTTTTACTTTTCACTGTGTTCTGCACTACAAGTTTTTGGAATTGTACTTAGTGAGTATACTGTTCGAGTTTTATTGCCAATAATAATTGATCGGAACATATTTGTAGATAAATAATGCAATAAAGCCAGTAGATATCTGATTACCTACTAGCCCACGCGAGTACCTACCTACTTACCACAGATTACCCCTAATAGATACAACGCACAACAATTTTGTTTTTAGTTCTGACTTAAAAGACAATGCATTTCGCAAAACGTTCTAATTGGTCAATTCAAAGTTTCACCTATCCACATTTAGAAAAAAATTATATATTTTATTCAGCTCGAATATATTTCAACACATTCTATTATAATTTCGCTCTAACCTCACATAAATATTAATAGTACAGAAGCCGGAGGTTGATTCGTGGCAACTGTAACACAGGGTTAGGTACCTGGTATAGGTACTTAGTTGCCAACGAGAATTAAATTTTTTTTTGTATAACAAATTGATTTTTACTAAGGTAATAAATTTGGAGCTACTGTAATGTCATGTTTTTTTTTAAATTATGTAATTAGACAAACGAGGCTCTTTCCTGATGGTAAGAGATATTGAGACAATTGACCATTGCAGCGATACACAGAACTTTGTATCCCACTAATATTATAAATGGATGGATGTTTACACTTTCACGCAAAAACTACTGAACAGATTTGGATGAAATTTGGTATGGAGGTAGCTGAGACCCAGGATTAACATATTTAATTTTCACGGTTTCAATTTCATGTGAACTTAATCGCGCACAAAAAATCTACTATAGATTACTTTTATTTATTGACTCTATGTTTTGGTCATGTTATAATAGCCGTGGTCTCGATTTGTGACCCATGAGCTAGACGTGTCAGATGACCACGGCTGTTGGAACATGGCTGAAGCGTCGAGCTAAATAAGCAAAATTATAATAATTATAGTACCTATTGTGTGCCTAAACGTCGAGTTAACTATGAAAAAAAATTACATGGCTGTATATTCGATGCGTGGTATGTGTGGTAAAGTGCATACTCTATGGATGCACTTTACCATTCTGTGTTTCCATACTCTCGTATACTGACCGTCATAAGTTTTTGTAGCGATGATAGCTCAGTGGTTAGCGCGGTAGGTTCGCATGCCGAAGGGCGTGGGTTCAAACCCCAACAATGAGCTTGAGCTGCCGGTGAAGGAAAACATCGTGAGGAAACCATAGCATGGTGGTAGGGTACTTTCTAGTACTCGGCTGGCTAGCTACCACCCTCAAGTTGAAAATCTGCCGCCAAGCATCTAACGGTGTGTTCCGGCAGCCTCACTTGAGAGCCAGTTCCATTCCAGGCTAGGTGTGCTTTACCATCTTCGACCACACCTTCACTTAACATCAGGTGAGCTGTGGTCAAACAACTAGCCTGTCAACCATTAAAAAAAAAAGTTACGGACGAGATTGAACTAACTGACGCACGAGGCAAAGTTGAAAGGGCAAAGTAATATATCATGCGTTAACAATGTGTTCTATAAATGGGCAGGAATGGTAACGTTCGTGATATTTCTCTTACGATATTTATTATATGTATATTAAAATAATAATCATGAACCATGGATCTGAATCATGAACTTATTATGTCCTAAAGTTAGACTGGCCACGTAAGTCACCTGACATAAGAGCTTTCGGTAAAAATAACGTCTAAATAGAGTCCCGTTTTGATACAGTACCTATCCATTTAGAGTAGTGTAACCAATTTGACGTCTACGAGAAAAATTGTCACGAATTGTTAGGTACTGAGCATATGAAGAGGGTTATAAAAATTTGAAAAGTTGAGAAAAGCCCTTTTGCCTTGCCGTAGACTAGACTAGGACAGGAAAACACAGGGGGTACTAACGGCCACATTCAAACAACTCATCAGCAATAACTCCCATGTTCGGAATAGGCCCCAAAGCCATGAATATCGAGTTGCTTGTCTATCGGTTTTCTACCGAATACACTTTGTAGAGTGCCATCTGTATGACTTAATTTGACCCTGCTCATTTAGCCAGGAGTTCTAAAAAGCAACACCGGTTCATGGTCGTTGTTCCAAAAACTTGAACTACCGTTTAGTAGGTACCGTATCTAATACCGGTTCTTCTTTCATCGTATGAACCGCTAAGCAATGAAAATTGCTGCCCGATTGGGTATATCCCGGTAAATACAATCTAGGTGCCTTTAAGGTGTCAGTGATTCGGTTTCTTGTAGGCGTTCCATTGTAAACTACATCTAGAGAAGACGGTCAAGCGCGAACTCATTTATTAAAAAAAAATAGAATGGAACGTGCTATGTAATCCTGGAACCATTTACACCTGATTATTCAAGATATTCATTTTCCCTAATATTTGAGTTTATTAGGTCTAAAACCAAGCACCACTTTTCTTTAAAGTAAATCTTTTTGTAGTTTTAGTGTTAATGATTGTGTGGATCTTCTCCACAGTGGTGTCGGCAGTGAAGTGGGATGCGCCGACGCCGTACGACCCGGTGTGGCTGGCAAGTGTCCTAAGTTATCCAGCAATACCGTCCCTCAACGAGACCCGCTTCTGGTCATGGGGGTGGGTATACGATAGCGATGTTGAGTTCAGACTGTTCACGAGGTAAGATTTCTCTACCGTTAAACACTGTTTATGATTGTATCACGATGGTTCATTACTGTAAATATGATTTCGGATTATATCTCCGTCTATCGCAGTCCAAGGCCCTGATTTTCTAACTGGCATGAGATTCCTTGTCAAAAACGTGTAATAGTAGGTAGGTATTTATTTATTTTGTCGTTTTGAACTATCAAAAGCAATATACGCTTATAATAAATCTCTTTACGTTTTTAGGGTTCCGCACCCAAAGGGTAAAACGGGACGCTATTACTAAGACTCCGCTGTCCGTTCGACTGTCCGTCTATCACCAGGCTGTAGCTCATGAACCGTGAATGTTAGACAGTTGAAATCTTCACAGATGATGTATTTTTGTTGCCGCTAATAACAAATATTAAAAAATAGAATTAAATAAATATTGAAGGATGGCATACAACAAACGTGATTTTTTTGCCGTTTTTGTAGATAGTGGTACGGAACCCTTTGTGCGCGAGTCGGACTCACACTTGGCCAGTTTTTAATTTTTTATTGACAAAAAGCGTATCATTCTATGCAAATTCTACTTGAATTCCGCGATGATATATAATGTGCTTGTAGAGAATAAGGGCCGTGTTTACTATGTTCGATAAATCATTTTTAATCGTCAAAAATATTGCCCTCTTTCTTGAGCAACCGGGTAAAAAAAGTTGAGGAAAACCTCAAAAATGAAGTTTGACACGCACAAACTTGCGTAGCCGCCATAATATTTTTGCTTCGTGAAATGAGACCAAAATAACCACAAAAATAGACTAATGATTGACTGCAGAAACAAACGTGTTCAAAACAGCGTGTAATACAAAGAATATTTCACTATAGCAAAAAACTAAAACAATTCGGGTTCGGAAACCCTTTTAATGTCCTAACATTTCATTAGTATGTCAAACGTGTCTTATAGTGGGACAGAAATTATATTATTTTTGCTGAACAACGTCGTTTTGTACGTGATAGCGTTGACTACATACCTGTTTGAGATACTATTTATCGTAATTTTATCATTTCGAAGCGCGTGAGGGCGAATAAAGACCTCGCTTCTAGGAATAACGGTTCAAAGGAACTAAAGACTACATTAGAATAAAACAGAAATGTGGAAACAAAAAGGGGCAATGAACTTTCTCTAAAAGATATGAATCACAAGAAAATAACTAAGTATTTATGAATCACAATCCCTAACTGTAATGTCTTTCATGTTCTTTAGTACTTATTAGTACCTATTCATATAAATAGAGAGGTGATTAGCCTTTTTTAAATTAGTGCGGTACAATTTGAATCTTATGTAGCTTGAACTTTTGAATCTTATCTTATGTACCTTCATGAAATCGGATTTTAGCCACTGATTTTATACAGCGTTGTTTTGTTTTAACATCGAGTTCTACTTTTTTTTAATTCATCAAGTTCAACGTCTATAATTCAATCTACCGATGTAATAATGTCATACTTTTCTCTAAGAAAAAGTCGTGGGTTAAATTTATATCATGTTATGTTTAAAATTAGGTAGGTATCTCTTTGGTACTAATTATGAACTTTTTATAATTTTATCTGTGGCTCTAGCATAGTAATGTGTGAAAATTGTGTAATACGTAAACGATAGTATTCTTTGTTTTTGGCGTCGCACTTTGTGCATTCGCCAATGTCGAGTAGGTATTTTGTTTTTTCCAAATATCCAGTTAAATAAATCACAGTCAAGTCACACAAAGCATCTCTTGGTCAAGTTCGGTTATGCCATAGTAGAGTAGGGATGACTTTACCACAAGCTTCTATGAAGTTTTGGAAGCCACACGAAAAGTCATGTTTCATCATATTCTGTCACAAAACGACAAATGTATGAAACGAGCATAAATACTGACTTCATACCCTACACCTAAACACGGCTAGGTTTTAGGAACTTAGGTTTAAAAATAAAACTACTGAACTAATTTTCATGAAGTTTCTATGTGACGAACCCAAAAGTATATAATTTCAAATGCAAAAAGATTTTTCAAATCGGTTTATAAATAACGAAGTTCCGAGGTAACAAAAACAAAAAAATCATTCAACCGAATTGAGAACCACCTTCTTTTTTGAAGTTGGTTTAAAACCCTTTCCATTCACTATCCCTGAAGATAATGAATGGAAAGTAGGGCTAGGCTATACTAGTTTCAGGTACTATTAAAACTCTATCGTAAGCTTTTAACTTTAAATTTTGTGGAGGATTATATTAAATAAACCCTTTCTAAAAGCGTAATTAAATTTCACAATGTATTCACACTGTTTTTCACTTTCCAGACGAAATCCCTACGAGGGTCAGGTCCTCAAAATCAACGACACTAAATCTCTGTCGGAGTCCAACTTCGATTTTGACAGGAAGGTGAAAGTGCTCACTCATGGCTGGCTTAATGATGGTTCTGGGCCCATGCCTGAATCTATCAAGGAAGGTAAGTCATCAATATTCATGCTTACTTGCTACTTAATTATTCTGCACAACGCAGTTCATGGTCCCGTGGGTGTGCAGGGTCCAAAACAAGGCCTTACCCCTTCAATTAAGAATCTTCAATCTGGAAAATTGCTTCAGTGTGATGGTGTATACTGTATGCTGCTTATAATGTGAGAAGGATACAAACGTATCTATAGGTGATGACTATCTTTGAAACGATACTATACTAGAATATTCTTAGTTAGTTTATCCGCTATTAAATACTTGGATATTGAAAATTGAATCATCTGTAAAATAGATACTTACGCCATAGGATTCTGTATCAGAAGAGCCTTAACGTTTCTGAAAATTTTCTGTAGGTAGTTAACTGCAAAAAAGTCAGTAGGCAGTAATTGGTAAAAAGTCTGTAGGTAATAATTGTAAAAAGACATGAGGTAGCAATTGTAAAAAGTCAAGTAGGCAGTAATTGTAAGAAAATCAGTAGAAATTGTAAAAAGTCAATAGGTAGTAATTGAAAAAAAAAAAGTTGGTAAGCAGCAATTTTTAAAAAACAGTATGCTGTAATTTTTGTTATATAAAGCATTAACATAATTACCTATACAGTATTGTTTATAAGATTATTATTAGCCCAAAAAAAGCTGTATCTTATCTAATACATACTAAATTTGTATATATTTTTTAACGGTTTTTATGAAATTTGCTTTGTATGGTGTTTTTGGGGGCGAAAAATCGATTTAACTAGGTCTGATGTGAGAACGCGTTTCTCCGAGTTTTTAACAAATTTTACACCGAGTAAGGCTCGGTAGCCGCTGCCCAGGTACTTTGTGTGAATAAAGACTCCTTGGTCCTACTTTCTCGTTTGACATATTATGTGAACATGCTTGCTTTTTTTTTTTTTTTTTTAATAATTTGCCCTTTCGGGCAGGCTAAAGCTATAAAGCCATACTGCCTTGTCTTAAGTGTTATTTCTGCTGTATCTTAGCTATGGTTATCGTCAAAGTCGTCTTAGTCAAGTCCAGTTCGTGTCAGTACGTGCCAGTCATGCTTCAGTAAAGTAGTGGCGACTTTACTATAAAGCTTCGATGGAGTTTTGGAAGCAACACGAAAACACATGTTTCACCACATTATATCATTTTCCCTCACTCGCGCTTGTAATTCGGCACTTTATGAATAAAACACCACCATTTTTATGCATAAACACTCGACAAAACACTAGTTTTGGAAAAAAATACAACGGAGCGACACGACTCTTCCCACGTTCCCGCCAAAACCTCTGAACATGCTTGCAAATACCTTTTTTTTTTTTTTCTTTAGTTTTGGCGTCGCGTTTTAGCATTTGCCAGTGTCAAGTATTTATATATTTTCAAGTTTCAAAAGATAAATAAGTGTCCTCGTAGCTAGTTATAGTCAAAGTCCAGTCTTAGTCAAGTCCAGTCTGTGTCAGTCAAGTCCAGTCATGCTTTAGTAAAGTAGTGGCGACTTTACTATAAAGCTTCGATGGAGATTTGGAAGCACCACGAAAAGTCATGTTTCACCACATTTTATCATTTTCCCACACTCGCGCTTGTAATTCGGCACTTTATGAATAAAACACCACCATTTTTATGCATAAACACTCGACAAAACACTAGTTTTGGAAAAAAATACAACGGAGCGACACGACTCTTCCCGCGTTCCCGCCAAAAAACCTGCAAATACCTTGCTTGCTGTGTTAATGTGATGAAAGTCCTTCACGTGAAATTGTAGGGTTAAGTAGTCTTCACCCACTCTACCCCACATGTTTTTTTATGGTTGACAAGCTAAGTGTTTGACCAAAGCTCACTTGATATTAAGTGACGGTGTGGGCACACCTAGCCTGCAATAGAACTGGCTCTCAAGTGAGGCTGCTGGAACACCCCGTTAGGTGCTTGACAACAGATTTTCAACTTAAGGGTGGTAGCTAGCCAGCAGAGAATTAGAACATACCTTACCACCATGCTATGATTTTCTCACGATGTTTTCACCGGCAGCTCATTGTTGGGGGTTGAAACCACGCCCTTCGGCGTGCGAACTGACCCCGCTAACCACTGAGCTGTCATCGCTGCAAATTATATCTGTGCTGTATTTTGTATTATTCTGTATATATTTTGTAATCATTTGTTGTCAAAGGAATTTTACTACGAAACCTACGCCGTCTGTTACAGTTTCCTTAAAAGCAAAAATTTTCTGCCGAATAAATAATAAGTATTATTTAAAAGTAATAATAAGTATTATTTATTATTTTTTTTTGTTTTAGTATTATTGCATTTAAAATCAACACGAATCTAATTGTTGTTTTTTAAATATTTTTAAAGTGGTACATAATGAACATGGATAGGTACTTACTTGCATAAAGTACATATATTTGCGACATGCGATAAGCATTATCTACTCGTTCATCAAACTAGATTTAAACGACTTTCAAAGATGACTTTCAAAGTTATCTCGATGCCCTTTATGATAAGTTTTGTAATCTCTTAGCAACAGCGTTTAAAACAGTCGAATTGACTAGTTTAACATCAAAAGTACCGCGTATACCTATTTTCTCTATCATAAGTAGGTAGCTAGATAATATAGGATTTCTACCACATTTCTAGTTATGTAGTCGGTATTTTATTATATTAGTTTTAATTATAGTTTACAAGATTTAAAGGCTCTTACGAAAATAAGCTCTTAAAGATATCCCTATAATAAAACTTAAGGACATAAAAATCCTTTATACTCGTATTTAAGTAATCTAGAAATTATTTGTAGGTACTGAGACTGTAACTACCCGAAAAATAAACTCAACTTTCAAGAAAGTTGAAATACCTGTTTTGTTTGTTAAGAGTAGTTATATTTATAGCTCCTAGAATTGCCTGCTTACATTAAATGGCTAGGTCTTAACTCGTCCACCTCTTTTCTTTTCACAACCCTAAAATATAAATACCCGGCAACACAAGACTCCTGTTCCATCTGTCAGCCCTTAGATTTTGCTAGATCGTCATGTCATCTCACTTCATCATTTTATTTCATATTCATACATAAAAGAGTCAAGAATTTCACTTTCGCTTTGACTCTTATTCGGTAGTTAGTGAACAACCGGCTATAGTGGGCAGCGATTTGCGATACGACTAGAGGAGCCAACCGAGCTAAACATAATATGACTACATTAGGTATACGAGAAAAACGAATTAATTTGTAATGTATAGTAATGCATGCACACACATTTCACAACAACAATTCTATTGCGTATTCAAATGTTTCATTATACTTATTTTACAAAATTATATAAGGTTTTCAAACAAATTAATTGAAATAAACAAAACAAATGAACTATCCTACTATAAAATGAACACGCTGTCGAGATCGCTGCCGCGCGGTAGGCTTCCTAGTACCTACGCTGGCGGCATTGCCCCGTTGTATTGCTAAGCTTAGCTTTTGACGTAGGTAGGCGCCAGCTCTGAGATTCCCCGAAGCGAGGACCAACCGCTTCGAAATATCTTTAATATTTTTTTTGTGTCGGACGACCACGGACCCTTCCTTTCCACATCCAGCCCAACAAACTCATAATGCATACTCAGCATAGAATACTTTCTTTGTTTGTTGAGCTGGGCTTGTTCCGCTGCAGTTCCTATACCGACATGCGTAAATATATCAACGATCACTAGCGATATTGCCGATACTGGCGTAGTCTTAAGCATGAATATGAACTGTTTGTTTTTATTGCTTGCGTCATGACTCATCGCAGGTCACGTCGCGGACTAATGTAGCCTCAGCCTAAGACTAACATAATTATGACGAGGTTTTTCTCATATAGCAGCTTTTGATGTACTAAGCCGGTCATTGTACTCACCATAATGAACAAGTTTCACTATGGATTAACTTTGGAAAATAGATCACCTGCACTATAGAAAGAGTTCGTTAATCTTTGAACAAATGTACGGAGTATTATATTTTTTCATAATTCTACAGTTATGCTTGTAGTAATAATTGTTCGTAACGATGAGTAATATAGCATAGTGGTAGAATATTTTTTTGTACTCCGCTGGCTAGCTAGTAACCTCAAGTTGAAAATCTGCCGTCAAGCACCTAGCTGTGTCTTCTAGCGGCCTCACTTGAGAGCCGCTTTCATTCCAGACTAGGCGAGCTTTACCACCTTCGACCACACCATCATTTAACATCAGGTGAGCTGTGGTCAAACATCTAGCTTGTTAACCATAAAAAAAATAGAGAACAATAACTATCTTTTGGCTTAGAACACCCCAAGTTATATATTGTATAACTTCCCCCTTATCAATTTGGACTTATTTTATTCCAGCGTATTTGAACGTAAGCGATCTCAACATAATCGTCGTGGACTGGGGCAAGGCTGCAATGGTCAATTACATCCTAGCCAGCTACAATGTGGCATCAGTTGGGCGGATCCTTACAGAGTTCCTTAACTTCCTCATAGGAGAGGGAGTTTCTATGGACAACGTACATCTGATAGGTCATAGCTTGGGAGCCCATGTCGTTGGCATTGCCGGCGCGTATGTCAAGCAGGGTCCTATAGATACTATTACAGGTATGGATGCAGGATTGGTTGCTTTCAGATGTTTTTTCTTTCTTTTTACTAATGTACTAATGTAATGTAACTTCTTTCTTTTTTCGTAATGTAACTTTTAGTTACATTAATATTATTAACCTCTTTAACTTTTAGTTACTTTAAAATTTACCCCTTTAACTTTTAGTTACATTAAAATTTACCTCTTTAACTTTTAGTTACATTAAAGTTTACCTCTTTAACTTTTGTTACGTTAAAATTTACCTCTTCAACTTTTAGTTACATTAAAATTTACCTCTTTAACTTTTAGTTACATTAAAGTTTACCTCTTCAACTTTTAGTTACCTTAATATTAACCTTTTTAACTTTAAATTCCATTAAAATTTACTTTTTTAACTACTAGTTACGTTAAAATTTATCTCTTTAACTTTTAGTTACGTTAAAATTTACCTCTTTAACTTTTAGTTACGTTGAAATTTACCTCTTTAACTTTTAGTTACGTTAAAATTTACCTCATTAACTTTTAGTTACATTAAAATTTACTTCTTTAACTTTTAGTTACATTAAATTTTATCTCCACTAAGACTATATTGGTGTTTACAGGGCTAGACCCAGCACTGCCATTATTCACACTGGGGAACAAGGATGCTCGTCTAGACAAACACGATGCGCGGCATGTGGAAGTGATTCACACGTGTGGGGGGTACCTGGGTTTTGCATCACCGCTAGGTCATATTGACTTCTACCCCAACGGAGGCACCAGACAGCCTGGATGCGGGTTTGACTACAGAGGTAATTAACATTTTTAAACGCTAATGCATTAAAAAGTATGTAAGGTTAAAGATTAATCTCGTGATTGCTAATGTTTTATTGGTGATAAGCTAAGTGCTTTGATACAGCTCACACGATGTTAAGTAATAATAAATATCTTAGACCATTACACACAGCGCTATCAGACCCAAACTAAGCAAAGCTCGTACTACTGAGACTGACGCTGGATAACTCATGGAACACATGTATACTTTTTTTTGTACACACATTTGGAATACGCAGACAGAACAAACATCATGTCCATCGACATAAATGTTTGCTCTGCCTTCGCTTCTAATTGCGATTTCTGTTAGGCTTGCACAAAAAAGCTATACAACTACGAGTGACTTATGCAAGCGAAATAAGGTCCGCGATTGCGTAACTTTTTAATCCCCGGCGCAAACATATATGTATGTTTAATTTTACCGTGTGTATTTGTGTGTCTATCTGTGGCATCGTAAATCCTAAACGGTTATACCGATTATGACTCTGACGTGGTTTTAACACATTTTTGTTTTAAATACACAAACACAAAGATTTCGTTTGTTTTGTTTGTAAGATGACTTGATAAGGAGAGTTTTAGCCATAATTTAAGAAAATCTGTTCAGCTATTTGAAGTTTTTTTTTTTAAATATGTTTGCGTTTGACCACACTCTGCCTGATGTTAAACAGTAGTGTGGTCTAAGATGGAGCACGCTTACCTAGCAGAAACTAATCATAAAGAAGAAGATAATCATCTCTTGAGGAACTGATATGGGCAACTTTCATATGCCTGTTTTTTAATACGAATAAGTCTGCGTTTGACTACCAACTCGCCTGATGGTAAGCAATGATGTGGTTGAAGATGAAGCACATAGGCTTACCTATCCGCTCTGACCTTGAAAATATCTATATTATACCTTTTAGGAAACAAGGAAGCCGGCAGCTTGTTCCGTTCCTTGGCCGTACGGATGAGAAATGTAGAGTCAAAACGCTTGGTACATACCCAAGGAAACTCCACTTTGTATGAGCAGTAGTGGGCCATCTTTCTATTTGTCCTGTAGTAAAAAGGAGGTGGAAATGCAAGGTCATACAGCTCATTAGCAGATTCTCCGAAATGTATCATGTAGAAAATTGACAGACTTGCTTCTTGCGACTTGATATGATATTCTGTAAAACAGGCGTCGGGATTATTTTAAAATTTTTATTTGTCGTGTGTGTGTTAAAGAAATGAAAAAAAAAGTTTAGAGTACAAAAACTGCGTAGAAACGGAGCCCGAATAAACCTCGTTTCCGTGGTACTGAAATTGTTACAATCATCTGACATCTCTCCAATTCCAGGTCTGTGCGCCCACAATCGCGCGCATATGTTCTTCTCCGAGTCCATAATATCCGACGTCCCATTCACGGCCGTGAGGTGCACGAGCTATGACGAGCTCTATTACACAGGATCTTGTAGAGGAACTGGAGAGAAACTCATAATGGGTGGTTTTGATATACATTACGGGTAAGAAGTCTTGCCCATCACTATCAGTACCTAATAATGGCCTAGAACACACCTCGTCGTTTTCTTCCTCTGATCCTTTCCATCCTAAGGTTGCCTGGAAGAGATCGCTTTTTGCAACAAGGTCGCCAGTTGTTACACCTGTTAATTAAGTTTTTTTCTACAGTATTGTATTATTTTTCGTGTGTACAATAAAGAGTTAATCGATCAATCAAACATACAAACTTTTACATTTACGTTATTAGTAGGAAAAACGACACGAAATGTAACGTTAGAAAAATTAATTTTCAGGAAGGACGGCATCTATTACCTCAAGACGGGTGACAAGAAGCCCTATGCGCTTGGAGATGTGCACCCGAATGATATTGCTCTGGGTTAAACTTAAAACGTAATACAATTTGACGGATTCCTATGGAAAAAAATAGAATGAGTGTTTAATTTAAAATGAATAGATGTTGTTTGGATAAGTGGCTGCATGGCTGGATACTCTATGACCCGGGGCAATAACTGTGATAATATTTCTGCTACTCTTTTTATTAATTTCATTTATTTATTTTGGTATAAAAGAGTCAGAAACGATTTTACTATTTTTTTATTAAGGTTGATGTTGCATTTATCATCCTAATGGTACAGGACGTTTGATTAAACGACATATGACGACGACATCAGGATATGATTCTGAGCCATATGTCAAAACTGACACCTTAATTTCCAGTGTGAAAACTATTCACCATGTATGGAAAAGCTGTTTTTATATAATATAGTACTAGCGACCCGCATATTGATGTTGTGCATATATGCATGTATAAAATATATAAACCTTCCTCTGGAATCATTCGGTCGTCTATCGATGGAAACCGCACGTAGTTTTAAAAGATCTAAACGTACAGACGGCGGAAAGCGACTTTGTTTTATACTATGTAAGGTTGCCTGGAAGAGATCGCTTTTAGCGATAAGGCCGCCAATTGTTACATTAGTATTAAGTCTTTATTTTTATATTTTTTTGTAATTTGGTGTATACAATAAAGAGTTAGATTATTATTATTTCAGGTATTTATTTTATATCTTAGTTTTTAATTTTTTTACATTAAATAAGTATAAAACATAAATAATATAAAAAACTTAAAAACTAGGGTGCCGCCGGCAGCGGGGCAGGGCTCAAGCTGCCGGTGGTTAGGGCTGCAGAGTGAGGAACCTCCTCACAATGCGCGCCGTGCACGTTATTATTATTATTATGTAGATTGTAGAGATTTAAATATGTATGACCAAGTCCATACACCGACAGACCTAATAATATATTAGGTACCTAGAACTAGAACCTAAGTAATTTGACGCACGAAATACATAACTTCACTGATGATCATTTTTAAAGATTCAGTTTAAAACATTTTTTGTTCATTAGGTATTTTTATACTACACAGATTCGAAATTATATACATACCTACATGTATTCAACAACAGACAACAGAAATTCGGGGAAACATTTTTACACCCATGTCGTGTGAATAAAAAAATGCCCTTATATGTTTGTCTGTATATATTTTTTTGTCCCCTGTCTCTAAAGTCTTCTTGTGACGTGATAAGGGTAGACTTACCAAACAAAATAGTTAACAGCAATTAACTATGTCAAACTGATAAAAAGTATTTCCTATATTTATCCCAAACTTGACTGATTTTAGTTAGCCTTCAAGTTTTATTCAGGGATTGGTTCAATTAATTATTTACATAGATTTTCGGAAACTTCATCCGCCATTATCTTGGGGCGAATAATTTATTCGTTCAGCCACAGATTGATTTCAAGTTGCTGCGGCTGTGAACGAAATCATTCATTGGCTTCGTTCAATTTGTAGGCAGAGGTATCATTGGTAAATTTCCAAATCTAATTTGGTTATCATTTGTATGGATTATAAACGTTTACAGGATTATTACAGGTGATGCAAAACGGTAATATTAATCTGGAAGGAAGCTATTTTTAGGTCTATTATTAGCTGATACATTTTTGGGAGTGTACGCAAGAGTTATTCCATTCTATCCGTTTTACAACATAAAAAGTAAAAGTACTCCCATTCACGAGAAATGGATGGTATTTCTCGTGAATGTTTCCAGTTCCTATTCGTACGCAACAATTAGGCTCTACTTTATTGATACGTATGGCGCATGAATGGAACTCAATCAGTGTTGCCAGCGGGGTTAAGTCAAAAGTCACCTAAAATAGATAAAAAAGTAACCTTTTGACCCTCCACTTTTTTTTTTATAACATCAAGTTCGTATAATATGCCTATAATTCGAATACAGCGCGCGGAATTAAACTCTTCTTATGTTTACAATGAAAACACTCATCGCAAGTTCATGAAATAAAAAAAATGGCAAAAAACGCAAGTAAATATGATTTACACATATGACGCACTGTTTGGCCCTTAGACATTGCTAGACAGTGGTAAGTTAACTCACAGCAATATACGTACGTTGTACGTTAGTTTAGTAAGGAAAAAAATGTTGATTCTACCAATTCCAGAAAATCACCTAAAAGTTGCCTTATGAGTTGTGTAACCTAAAAGTAACCTGACAGCGTTAAAAGTTACCTAAAAGTTTACAAAAGTAACCTTCTGGCAACGCTGAACTCAATGCAAGCTTCTTTATTATCTATAAAGTATAATTTGGGTGTTGTCAAGGATAGAGTGAATAGATTTCTTCTAGATCAATATGCTCTATATTCTGCTGCACCGTCGCTTTCCATCCTGCAAGTTAGTGGCCAAACACAGATCTATTTCATATAAAAAAAAGCCATTGTACACCTCAATAAATCAGCTGTTTCACACAATTTGTCGACGTAGAATAATATTTTTACATGGAGTAGTAGATTTTTTATTGTGAATTCAGGATCGGTCCCATATTAAATGTTATATAATGAAGACATACAATGTTCTTTTCAGCTTAATAGTACCGTAACGCGTAATCCCATATTATCTAAATGTAGCTTTCGTAACTGTTTAAAAGTTTGTCATATTACATATGAAAACTTTAATAAAGTACTTGTATAACAAGTACAATGGCGTATATTAATAAGTCAGCCACTATATTTATTTTATTTATTCACAATGTTTAATTTATTTATAATAATAGTATGTAATCCTTATTTATTTATACATACGTATAGATATAGTAAATTTTGTGTAACTATTTAAATAGGTACGTAAAAAATACTAAACATAAGTAATTATTTTTTTTACTTACTTTGTACTACAACTATGGAAACTGACGTGGTTTTGACACATTTTTGTTTTATTTATAAGGGATTACTCACGTTCAATCACATGGGATATTCCGTAGTTCCCCCCTCGCCCTTTGAAAGTTGGCCTTGTCCTTTTTTTTTTTAATGGTTGACAGGCTAAGTGTTTGACCACAGCTCACCTGATGTTAGCTGTGTGTGTGTTGTCCTGCTTCGAACTGGCCAGTAGGTACCTACGAAGCAGAAGCTGCGCGCGAGTTATATTTTGCTTTGACTTCTTTTCTGTGGCGGCAACTATAGTCGGAGTATTTAGGTAATTAAACCTGAGTAATCCCGTATAAGTAAAACAAATAAACGTTGGTACTTTTTTGTAAAACCATTGTTAGTAGCGATGTTAGCTCAGTGGTTAGCGCGGTAGGTTCGCATGCCGAAGGGCGTGGGCTCAAACCCCAACAATGAGCTTGAGCTGCCGGTTAAAGAAAACATCGTGAGGAAACCATAGCATGGCTTTCTATTACTCGGCTGGCTAGATACCACCCTCAAGTTGAAAATCTGTCGCCAAGCATCTAACAGTGTGTTCCGGCAGCCTCACGTGTGAGCCAGTTCCATTCCAGGCTAGGTGTGCTTTACTATTTTCGACCACAGCTTCACTTAACATCAGGTGAGCTGTGGTCAAACATCTAGCCTGTCAACCATAAAAAAAACATGAAATATTTTGCTAGTATGGTAAGTGACGAACGATATACCTGATAGTAAGATAAGATAAAATTTAAGTAGAAGTTAAGTTTATTACAAGAATGTTTTTTTATTTCACTAGGCCATAAATAACAAATTCATATAGGCTGTACAACATTTTCCTACATAATTAAACTATTTATTCACTAAAAAATAAAAAGTACGTGTATATAATTCAATTTAAAAAAAACATATATATATATTGTATGCCCACTATTTCTGGCGCAAATAATAATTTATATCATCTTAAAAGAGGAGTTTTAATTATGTATTTGAACAAATGGTTTAAATTTTAAATAATTTGTTTGAATAAAACCATTCCCCGTTTCATAGATTTTATAATTCTATTTTAACATTCGTAGTTATCTCTATTCCTGGCAGCCAGATTTAAACCGCAATTTCCTTTGAAAGAAGAAAATTTAAAAATTCCATTTTGTGTACGTATTTTCATCGTTTTATCCAAACATTTGAGAAGCAACCGTCTGTAGTTAGTAGAAAATGCAATGTATTTGTATTCCCGGTGGGATGGGCACCAGACACCGGCGGAATATTAACCGGTACCCACCAGAAATAATGTAGCACAAACCGCCGCACCGGGACGTGCATAGACCATGCACCGCTAGCGCAGCCACCGAGGGCTGCCATTCGTAAAATCCAGCTTTTATTGTTATAAGGTGGCCACTGACTTGTAAATATTCGGTAATGGGTCGTGTTACAACACTTACACACAGATTAGAACAAACTACAGATGGGCTATAATATCAATATGCGATATTTACGTACAACAAAAATGTACGGCGGGTGACTATATTCGACTATTGTTTACGTACTAACGTAATTGTTACAAATTAATATGCCAAAGTTACTAATAACGTAAGCAGTTTTTTTTTATTTAAAAAATAATGAGACGAACGAGACGCTCTCCGATGGTAAGAGATAACGCTTGTCTATGACCATTGCAGCGATACACAGAACAACGCACATAGCATAAACCCTGGATTAGCACTATATACTTTAGAAAGCACGGATGAAATAGAATGACACAATGTGGTGAAATACCTATATTTTTTCGTTTTGATTCCAAACCTCTGCTTCTAGTAAAATTAGGTAGGTACTACTATCTTACCGGACTTGACAGTGAATCACTTACTTTGTGTGACGTTGACTAAGACTCAGGCTTTTTTAAATTGATTTTTCATTAAATATTTTAAAATATCGAAATAATTTACACTAGAAGAATGTACACAATGTGATGCCAAATACAAAGGAAGAATAAAAAAGTATTGGTAATGTGCTGCGTAGAATATAAGTGAACTCCTTGGCCATAATTATACGAAAACCAGCAAAAACCTCCAAATACCAGCAAATACTTTGATGCATTTCTGTGATGTAAGTCGTTGGCGTGCTAACCTGTAATCTCATCTGCTAATATTATAATACAGTAGACAATGCAGCGAACCGAGCAGCTCTATGCCAGTATCGATTTTTTTTTTTTTTTTTAATAATTTTCCCCTTCGGGCAGGCTAAAGCTATAAAGCCATACTGCCTTGTCTTAAGTGTGTTGTCTTCAGTTCGTGTCAGTTAATTCCAGTCATGCTTTAGTAAAGTAGTGGCAACTTTACTATAAAGCTTCGATGGAGTTTTGGAAGCAACACGAAAACTCATGTTTCACCACATTATATCATTTTCCCACACTCGTGCTTGTAATTCGGCACTTTATGAATAAAACACCACCATTTTTATGCATAAACACTTGACAAAACACTAGTTTTGGAAAAAAATAAAACGGAGCGACACGACTCTTCCCGCGTTCCCGCCAAAACTCTCGCAATAAAAAAAAAATCATGCCAGTATTGCGTGCCCTTCATAGTCATAGTCATAGTCATAGTGATTTATTGATAACATAAGTTACAAGTCAAATAATACAAATAAATTAAATTAAAATAATTAGAGTTCAATTAACATGTCAATTCGATATTTAAAAAAATAATAATAATATAATAATAATCAAAAAATTAAATTAAAATAAAAAAAGTAAAAAAAAGTAGTAAAAAAAACCAAACAATTCAAATTGCCTTGGCCTTTGAACCATGTCATTATTTGCGAAGAACGAATTCATGTCTTACATCTATAGTTACAGTCAAAGTCTAGTATTGGTCAAGTCCAGTCCGTGTCAGTCAAGTCCAGTCATGCTTTAGTAAAGTAGTGGCGACTTTACTTCAAGCTTCGCTGGAGTTTTGGAAGCAACACGACAAGTCATGTTTCACCACATTATATCATTTTCCCACACTCGTGCTTGTAATTCGGCACTTTATGAATAAAACACCACCATTTTTATGCATAAACACTGGACAAAACACTAGTTTTGGAAAAAAATAAAACGGAGCGACACGACTCTTCCCGCGTTCCCGCCAAAACTCCCAATATAATGTTATTATAGATACATCCACAGACGAATAATCAGGGTCCAAGGATACATAATTCTATGCAGAAATAACAGTATTATGTACGTCGAGTGGGGGTATTTATCTGCTAATTATTTTTTTATGAAGTTTAGTATTATATGTATGTGTACTGCGTTTTTATTTTAAAATTAGAATGTCATTTTTATTAGATAATGAGCGGATTGTATCTATACATTTTTAGGACTAAGTAATTCTTACTTTATGTTAAATTCAGGCGAAATTAAATTATATCAAATAAATATTTCTTATTTTGTTCAACCCTAAACTCAATACCCCTTCAGTTATACGTGTACCGCTCTACACATAGGTAGTCAATTCTCAGACAACACATTGGAAATTCGGTCGAAGACGGTACATCGTACCTACACGTATGTTCCTCGCAATGTGCGGACCACTCAATGGTATTGTGTTTACTCACAGATTGTCGATAAAAGGCTCTATTTATACGGGGGATATTGCCCGACACGTCTTTCTCAAAACGGTGTTGGTTCAGGGGAGGGTCCAGCGGATGTGCTTGGTTGAAGTGCTTAATGCATTCGCTGATTCTGTGCGACCATTTTATGCGAAAAGTGTTTAGCCCAGTATAGTTACCTACACGTATTGGGTTCGAAGGTAGGTTTTTCACAATGATTCATCATCATCATCATCATTTCAGCCGTAGGACGTCCACTGCTGGACATAGGCCTCCCCCATTGACTTCCATAAAGACCGGTTGGAAGCGCTCGCATGTTTCACAATGATTACCTTTCAGCTAGTGAAATTACAGGGCTGTTGAGACCAACCGTCTAATGTCTCAAAGTAATGAGCGCTAAAGCAGCAATGCCCTAGACTATGTTTTGGTGCTCAAAGTTTTATGTATCATTGCAATGGTCATGGACATGTGCTATATCGTAAAATCAAGAGAGCGTTAAGTTCGTCTCATTATTTTTAAATGTACAAAATGTCTTATGTTCTATGTGTAATCTTTTTTTTTCATTTTTCCATTTATCTGTTTCTACAGTGGGTGTAGCATATACATTTGCGGAAATTATTGAGTAATTATAAATATCTCGTTTAAGATGACCAGAGTCTGCTATACTTTCTATACGTTGTCATGTCGTTTTCTTAGTGCGTAAATCTAGTAAAGTGATATGATAGCCTTTCATGCAGGTAAATTCGATACCTGATCAATTATTTTTGTTAATATACCTACTTATGCAGGTTTCAACTTCAAGTTACATTCCTTAAAATCATAACTAAAGAAATATTAACATAATACTATTACAATAGTTTGTTATTTATTTATTACTATTAAGTAGTATAATATTTATCTGTTTCCTGTATTTATATTTACACATTTATGTAGGTACATATTCGTTATGATGCGCGCCTACAACCACATCGCATATACCTACTGTGGGGATGGCTGGCAGAAAATGCTTTAGCATTAATTGTTTCTTTAGTACATATTATTTGTAGGTGTGCAATAAAGTATTAAAGAAATACTATGGAAACTGACGTGGTTTTGACACAATTTTGTTTAACTTCTGCGAGATTACTCAAGTTTAATTATATCGGATATAGTTTTAGACACATGTGGTGGTCAACAAAAATAAATGATCAATAAAAATCTAGAGCAAAAGATTCCCTCATTCAAATGAGATTAGTTAACCTAAAATCTGTTGTATATGACAAAAAATATTCAAGAAAGCAACTAGATATCTAGGACCATTAAATAAATTGCCTTCATTTCGAGAGTGTTTCACAAAAAGCATAATATGGCAAGATGTTTCCACAGATGCGAAGTTGCGAAGCTGCCGAGGAATTTGACGTTTCACCTGGCTTTTACTGTAAGTTTTAGTTCCCATTTTACGAAGCTCTGGTGGGTTATTGTTATCATAAAGCAAGATGGCACAAATTTTATGTTATCTCTAGCTTACAGTTACACTTTTGTACATTTAATTAAATGTTGGACGTCGGTGTTACCTGTCCATTGTCCATAAAAAAAATTGAAGCAAAACTAATTTTGACAGCTCTTAGATTAAAGTTGTCGAATTGTATGACTCGTTATAAAGAAATCGATATAAAACTAAAATTGTGAATAAAATTTCAGTTTTGTGTTTATAATGTACTCGTCAACCTTAGTTTACCTACTTATTTTATGCTTGGAAAATAACAAGAAATAATAAATATCTGTATAAATAAAAATTAATTAGTGATTCAAGAGGTTGATTTTTAATGTATTTCGTTTTGGTTACAACAGTGACGAGGATTTAATTTGAAAACAATTTTGTATGTATTGTTTTCAGAAATTTACTATAATATCTTAAACTACAATCCGACATAAATTTAAAATCTAAACAAATTAAAAACATTTAATTGAAATGACAAGTATTTGTAGCCTCTTCTCGCTGCAGTGATTCATTCTTGACCAAGAGCTCAAAGAGTCAACACGTCCTAAGGATGCTTCGTATAAAAGCGAAACTCATATCAGCATCTGGTTTAGGTTGATTGAATCCAATGAATTCTTAGTGTTCAAAAATGTACACGTAATTATGTACACACGGCCGTATCTACGACACAGCCACACACCGATTTTTTTTCGCAAAAAAGTGGTAAAACAAGCGCGCAAGCGCGATGTGAATAATTTATGTAAGTATGTACGCGTACTAAGCGAACTTGTACAGCCTCGCAAAATTATTCAAATCATCACAATTTTAAGGTTAACAAACGAGTGAGTTCACACAAAGTTTCACACGAGGATAGCCACAGTTTGCTGAACGCTTCAACATGTTAAAAGCCACTAACTTTATATTACCCTTTCTCTTCGGATAATTACGTGTGGTTTTGCTCTCGGATGCGTACTCGTTAGTTAAATAGGAACTTTGATGTGAGGCGATTGCAACAAAGCCAAGCCTAAGTATACAAGTTTAGTGCTGTACTGTGGTTACAGCTTATTCGTTTTGAAGTACCGAACAAATAAGTTAGTGTCTTCCAGGCTTCGTTTGTTTCCGGGCTGTGTGCTCTTTTTTATGTAAAAGTAACAAGACAAATGTAATAACCTCGCGATGGTAAGGGGTAACGCTTACTTTTACCATTAGGGCAGTACCTACTCAGTGTTTTAAAGAATAAGTCGTCGCTGTTTTAGCGCTCATTTCATAGTTAGTTTGTTAGCTTTGTAATTTCTTTAACGGCAGCATCCTTCAGATTTGAACACAGCTGAGTTTACATACTGTGCTTGGCATAGCTGATACTGCTGTGGTACCTGCCTTTAATTATGACCTCTAGTTAAGGAGCTCTACAACCCAGTTTATTTTATTTTTTATTTATTTATGTCTAAGATGGGACGCTCACCTAGTCTTGAACGAACTGGCTCTCAAGCGAGGCTGCCAGAATACACTGTTAGGTGCTTGGCGCCAGATTTTCGACTTGAGGGTCTCTACTCAGCATGAGGTCACTCGGAGCTAGCCGATTACTAGTAAGTGACATCCCACCGTGCAATGTTTTCCTTCACCGGCAACTCAAGCTCATTATTAAGATTTGCACCCACGCCCTTTAGCGTGTGGTCTGTACGCGCTTACCACTGAGCTATGATCGCTATACAATCCTATCAAAGCGCCAAAAAATACTCATAAAGGTACGTGTTTATCTATTTATGAGTTCATCCATTATACATGAGCGCAACATTTTACGTCAAGCAAAAAGCGCTTGATGTTATTAGATTAAAATTTCATTGTCCCAGTGAAATAGTACCGGCTCATTGTGTATTTAAAGCGTTAGGGATTTTCACGGGCTCACGGCGTGTTCCCTTCGGTTCGTTGCCGCTCACCGGACCCTATTTTTAAACATGCATTATCAACTTTTGCAACTTCATTTCATTTTCAACACAAATTTATTGTTTATGCAATAAGTTGTGATACATACAAGGTACACAATTATTAACTACTCGACTAGATACTTACCCATACTGGGGTTATAATATCAGTCAGCTTCGTTGGTCTCAAAATTAAAAGTTTGGCTTTTGGTCTCGTCGCTTTTCTTCAATACAATATAATATTTTATAAATAACACACAATGTACGAATTCCTCTTTATACGAATTAATAAAACTCCTTTTGTTGGTGGTTGCCGACATTATTCATTTTAAATGAAAGTATTTACAAAAAAAAAAATGCATGTATTCTAAATTAATAGTAGTTATCTGGTTTCCATACTGTAAGCTTCTTTTACTTTTACTTGGTGGTGGATTTTCTTAGCAGGTTTCCTTGGTGGTCGTATAGGTAGCACCACCGCAGTTCCTATCTAGTTGTATGATCACAGTTTGTGGTATGAATAAAAGACATTGAAATCTTTACAATTATAGTAACTAAAGACAATGGACATGAAGTCGTTACGGGTCGTTTTATTAATTTCTGCAACCATTGCCAAGGCAGAAGCCGCAAGATTAAAGTCTCTGGGAGATCTCGGAACAAATTGGCCGTTTAATGAGATAGTTCGGAAGCGGGAGGCGGGATTAGGCCTAAATGAATCAAAGTTGCTCCGAGGCCGGGTTTTGTCCAATCGATTGCTTCCCTGATATATTATGTACATTTTCTGGTAGTTAGTGGCCGTATCGTTAATTATGCAAGCTAAATTACCTACTTTTGTACCTCCCTAAAGAGCTTGTTTACTTATGAACTTCGATATAGCAAATGTGTAACAGTAATTTTTCTTTCGTTTAAGTAATGAAATGAACGAGACGATATCTTAATAAAAAGTCTCAATAGCCCTGTGTTGAGACTTTCCATTACACAATATTTTAAAGATTGTTTGACTGACGTATGCATAGCAGTATAAAAAACTGCCATGTTATAATTTTATTTTACTTGCTTCAGATAAATGCTATGTAAAAATAGATATAACACACACATACGAGTAATATCTGGTACTACAGAGTTACCTACATAGACGATCTCTTAGGATTTCGTTCCAAGTACCTAATCGTTGGGCATAATGTTGAGATTCTTATTAGGCGATTATTTAATTTTACTGTTACCTACGAAAAATGAGTTTTGTCCGAGGTCTATTACGAAAACTAAATCCAAAAAAACAGCCAATTTGTGATAACACTACAAATGCATATCAAATAGTTCTGTACCGTAATCAAAATTCGAAAGAGGAATAAATGTTGAGACTAACCATCGAAAGTCTCAAAGTAATGAGCGCCAAAGCAGTGGTGCCCTGCACTTTGTTTTGTTACTCAAAGTTCTGAGTATCGCTGCAATGGTCATGGACAGGCGTTATCTCTTACCATCAGGAGAGCGTCTTGTTCGTCTCATTACTTTACATAAAAAAAAATATATACATTAAAACAATAATTTCTGGGAATTGGATTGGTTTTGCTTAATGGTATTTTTCTGCATCTGGCGCGCAAGCGATGTTTCGGTACCCCCTATATGTCACGGTAAAGTGTTTTCAAAAGGGAGAGGTGACACATGAAAGCCTTCGACAAACTCGTGCCCCATCTTTCTATCAATTTCTCGTCCTTGGGTATTTTTGGCCTATCAGCAACGAGGATGTGCTCGAAAATACATTGTTAAGGAAATATGTAGCGGTATCGGCTCCAACGTCATTAGCGGGATATTCTTATATTCACACTCATTTCCCTCGAGGCGTATCTACCTCCTTTACTGTGTTTGGTGCGATGCTATCAAAACCGTAAAGAATTTAGGTAGATATACATAATTATGTATGCTTTAAATTATTTTCACCGTTCCATTAAATAATATATTCCATTGTAGGATTACATTAATTATAATGACACGTAACATCAATTGGTTTGGCTATCAATTTTAGGTTTTGTAAACCTAAATATATTTATAACCCTTTTTCCCCACTCTGATGGGTTTTTCGTGACACATATATTAAAAAAAAGTGAGCTATGATACTTCTTTGCGAACGAGACTACCCAAAACATCATAGGTAAAATCATTCTTCTTCTTCGATCGGATTCAACTTTTTGATCAGTTGCTTTGTTTGAATGTTTTCATTTTCAACCAAGTTGTAATCAACACTCAGTAAATATTAGCAATATTTACTAGACAATAGACAATAGACAATAGACAACACTTTATTTATGACATAAAACACATTTCAACATAATTTACAATACATACATACAAAAAAATAAATAAACAATAAACATAAAACATAGAAAAAAACTTAAAGGTATATAGTAGGTAGGTACTATGTAGCGATTTAGTTAAACGCATGTCAAATTGGGATAAGATAGGCTCAGGACCGGGACGAGTGGCGTAGAAGAAGATGCGGGCTGATGATGATGATGATGATGAAATATTATAAAAAAAATAAGTCAGATTCTACTTTTATAAAACCAAAACCGATTTGCTATGCTTTAACTAATTTTCTTAGTTGGAAATTTAAGTACCATATCGATGCAGTGTTCCCGGTCGCAATTTGCATACAAAGGCTTTGGAGGCTGGGGTGTTTTCCAGACGACCGGCCGGGGGACAGCGGACGCGGTAGAGGCATTAATTAAAACTGCAATTTATCTCACTTAGCACGCTCAAGTGATACTTGCCCTCGCGAAACATTTATTCGTGGGATGTCCGAAGGCCTGCAGATTAAGGAACAGCCGCGGCCGGAGCTTACTAGGAGCTCTAGTTGGAAGATTAATAACCTGGAAAATAGCCTTTAAATAATTTTCTGGTAGTCTACTAGGTAAGAAAACAAATCTAACGGAACGCTACATGAGTTGATTATACAGAGTTGTGGTTTGAGCATTCTCATGTGCAACTTCTTCAGTCGGTTCCCTTCTTTCTGAGGATCGTGGTCACTTAATCACGGAAAATATGCTTCAATGGACTCCGGTCTGAAGTTAGTAGCCCTTACCACCTGGTAGAATTTTGAAGAGGTGGTGGCTTCTTTCACTAAAGACAGACCATCGTGTTAGCAACCGGTCTCGTATTCTCTTTCCTTCGGTATTGCCAATAATAACCAGCCACTACAACCACCACCACCACCACCATGACATAATATACACACAGCGCCATCTGGCCCCAAACTAAGCAGAGCTTGTGTGATGGTAGTCAGATTACTGATAGAATACATAAATACTTGTTTTTTTGTAAATACACACATTATAATTTATACATAGATGAGTAAATGCTAGAATAGCAAAATGTTCAGTATTCTATGACACTCTGATGTTTACAAAACAAAAAGTAAATACAAGGACATAAAATGTATTTATTTTAGACAATAAATATAAATGTGGAACATAAATAATGTCTTAATGCATAATCTGCTTTCGAAATTAGACCATTATTTCAAAAGAAGCGCCTAATACTGTAGTTACACGGCTCAAGAAATTCTGCATGGATCATTAAACTTCATGGAATAGCCTCTGTGGATTTTGCAACTTAAGTAACTTTCCCGAAGCTTCTCTACAATGTTTTCGACCTCCAATACAAACTCGGCGTTTGTCGATACAACTCACGTCTAGCTAGCTGAAAGGGACAAAGTTTTCTGCAGTAATAATTCAACAAACGAAAACAATGTGTTTTCACATGGAGAAGATATTATTTCTTCTGTGTCTGCTTTCAAACGATGCCGTTGTTAGTGTCATATTTCTTCTAAATGGAAAAGTTTTAATTTGTTGTGGCACAGCGATAGCGGGCGAGACGCACATGGCTCTTTGTATACAGGGTGTTTCGGAGAATTGTAGTAATATTGAAAGCTGCTTATCTACGTCGTAATGGGAACCACTTTTACAATGAGATGCGCATGGCTATCTCTTTGTATACATAATATTTTGGATAAGTGTAGTAATATTGAAAGTTGCTAATCTATCTCACGGTGCACCATTTTTAGTATGGATGCGCTGGCGTTCTATTTGTATACAGGTGTTTCGGAGAATTGTAGTCATATTGAAAGTTGCTAATCTACCTCGTATTGGGAACCACTTTTACTATGAGATGCGCATGGCTTTGTATACAGGTATGCTAAGACAAAACCGGAGAAGTATAGTAATATTGAAATTATCTAGTCTACCTGGCTACTAATTAGTAATTTAGGCAGGCTAGTAATTTAGGCTACTTTTATTATGAGGTGACGCGGAAATCGAAAAAAAGTGTTGAATGTTATTGACATTTTTTATAACAGTTGACTTTTTCACAATTTAAGTGTCGGATCATAATAAAAGTTGTTGTTGTTGTTGTGTGAAAAAATGTTCTCATTGATAGGTAGGTTAGCATTCTTGAGCATTACAATAGTTTTACATAACACCGTATAGGTAGGAGCCATTACATTGTGCAGTCGCAAATATGGAACTAGAGTTAGAAGTTCGTTTGGTAAGTTGTCCTTGTTTGGCAACCGCAACTTTGTGTAAATGAACTTTGCTCTCATAGTCCTGAATATGTTAGGTGGTGAAGTAGGTACTTAACTACCTAGGGTACCTTCCCACCTACAGCGTTACATACATTGCAGGATCGCACACTCCAGTTAGGATTCGACAATGTATCTCCAACTAAGTTTTACAATCTCACTTGCTGTATATGTGTGTGTACCATCTACTTTGTGTGTGAAGTTAGAGTAAACCTATTCAGTAACCGAGTTTTCATTAACTCGACTCCTATTAAGTTCCTTCGTAGCTGCATGATGTAGTTTTTTTTTTAAATCCATGACATATGTCATAGGTCATATGTATTTAGGTATTAGAGTTGTGCTGAAACCGTTGGCCTCGTTGCATTGCCATACAACACAGAATTGATGGCTTATATGCTGTCAGAAGAGAGGACTTATAAATGATGACAGAGGCTCTTTGTCAACAAAGTAAAATTGTAAGACTAAAGTTAATCCAAAAAAAAAAAATACCAAGAAATTGGAAGCACCTTTAGAAATCAACTCTCTGCCTCTAGAGTTTGTGGAGGACTGTATTTATTTTGAACTCCGAAGAATACAATGTGCTTGGAAATAAACTGATCAATTAAGGAAATTTTAAATCATGAATATTTGTCTGGCGTCATGCTATACATATCAAACACTGATCAAAAAGTTCATAGAAAAACTTAGATTCAGACAACGACGATCAGAAAGAAGTTACATTAACTTAAATGACGAGAAATAATAAAAATACTATAATACACTAGCAGACGCCTCGCGGTTTCACCCGCATAGTTCCTGTTCTCGTGGGAGGGATACAAGGATAAAAAGTAGCCTATGTCACCCGGGGATAGTTAATCTTCCCAACGGTGAAAGAATTTTTGAAATCAGTTCACTAGTTTGAGTTTATTCGTTACAAACATACAAAAATCCAAAATACAAATCATTCCTCTTTATAATATTAGTGTAGATAGATATAGAACACCTAGACAGAAGAAATATTTTGTTTATACCACAATATGTTTGGTATGCATAAATAGATACATACGTATTTCAAAACAGTTTAATGAAAGTACACTTTACAGAAGGCTGTGTAATAGGTATTATTGAGGAAATGTGATAACACTAACTAGTTGAAACGCCGTAGACGGAGTGAAACAGTCATAATTAAATTTTCAATGGAGCGAAATGTGGTCGAGAGACAAACACGGGGGACAAACTAGCCTGCCGTGAATCCCAGGGTTAGGCACGTTGGCGGAGCAACCTGGTCTTACGTCAACATCTCGTGTGATTATACATTCAAAAGTCCACATTCCCTGAGGTTAATTCGATTGTGATATCAAGTTTGTTAGGTAGGCGTGTGGCTGGTTTATCTTAGTAATTCAAAATCTAGAAGACGCCTATCTCTATATCTCTATGCGTGTTACAGGCCATACTTTGGCCAAGTCGTAGTGAAGTGACAAAATAACTAGATGACGTTTATTGAGTAAATTTTCGTTTTTTTGATATTGTAATAATTTGTTTTTTTTTTGTAATTTCATTTGTTTGTTTGTTTTTTTGTTTTGTATTTGTTTGTAATTTATACAAATAAAACATTTGAATTTGAATTTGATAAATATTTTTTGCCGGAAGGTATAGGTACACGTAGGATAGGGAATTAAATCACTAGTCGCTACTAATAATTACTTAAGAATATGGATCAGCCCTGGTTTTATAATCTGTTTTACTGTTAAGTACGGGTTTCGTCTCGTTGTGAGAAGGGTAAAGCCACAGTCCACCACCCTGGTTAAGTGAGTGTGAGTGACAGACATCTGCGAAAACTTTTTTAAGAACTCAGAAATATAAAGATTTTCTCACGATATTTTACTTCATCGGTAATAAGCACATAATCAGAAAACCGAAAGTGCAAGTCGGCTTCGCGCACAAAGGGTTCCGTACCATTATCTTTAAAAACGGCAAAAAATCACGTTTGTTGTGTGGGAGATAAAATAAATATTTAAGAACATTAATTTTATTCTATTTTTTAGTATTTGTTGTTATATCGAAAACAGCAATACATCATCTGTGACAATTTCAACAGTATAATTATCACGGTTCTTTAGATATAGCCTGGTGACAGATAGACAGACAGACATACGGACGGACAGCGGAGTCTTAGTAATAGGGTCCCGTTTTACCCTTTTGGTACGGAACCCTAAAAAGATAGAAGTTCGTGCCGCAGGATTGGAACCCAGGACCTCTAGATTGGCTAACAAGGCTACTAAAACTTCTCAAAAAGATACTTATAACAATGTTTTTAAGTATTAATTCCAGTTAATAGTACCTATGTTATCAGTAAAAGACACTTGTACATCGCAAGAGTAGGCCGATATTACTCGCAGAGGTCTAAAAACTTGGAAAAGAAGATTTTACGACATCAAAAAGCAGTCAGATGCAAAAAATTCTATTAGTACGGAACTCTTTGATGTACAAATAATGTGAGGTCGATACTCAATGAAAGTAATAAGAAAATCATAGGGAAGCCGCGAAGTGCCACTGGAAAGGGATTTACGAATGCGAGCTGTGTTGCCTGAATTTTCCTGTTTCCCGACATTTTCCAAGTCAAAATACTGGCTGAGGTTTACTTATCAATATTTTTATCATAGTACAGACCACTTCATCAAATAGGGTCAGGTCAGGTATTTTTCTTTTGTTATTTTTTCATATTTAGATTAGATTAGAGAGCACTCCATAATATCAAAAACATACTTATTTAATTAAATGATACTTTGATGTTTGTCTTGTTTTGTTATTTCAAGAGATTTTTTTACAGGTATTTTTACTTTACGGCAGCTCACGTGATGTTATGTGAAAGTGTGGTCGAAGATGCTAAACATACATGCTTGGGATTGGAACTGGCATAATTTAGGCTGCTGGAACACTCCGTTAGACGCGTTATGCTTAGCGGCTGACTTTCAACTTGAAGTTGGTGTCTAGTCAGCCCAGTATTAGAAAGTACCTTACCAGCATCTTTGACACAATCTTGATTAATGTTAAGCGAAAATGCGGTCTATAGTTGAGCTCGTTTGCCGAGAATAATCAACGAACAATGTTTTGTGTTTATGACAATAAGTTTCTTTATAGCCCAGCAGGCGTACCATGAGGTTTTACGTTTCCATCCAATTGCGGGGCAGTTCAGTTTAGGTACCTAAACTGTCCCGCTTTATTTCATACCATGAGCATGTTAAAATTGGATCGCAACTGCATCGCTAGCTCTTCAAAGAACGAACGATACTTGTCTCTGGCTCCAATACTGTCCCGCTACCGAAGAAAAGGACAACGCTATACAAAAGTATAATTGTATCTCGTGTGAAAAATCTGTTCCGAAATTGTGATTGTCGGGAAGTATCGGTTTTCTTAATGTTTTATAATGATATGATATTTTAAGGTGAAATATTACTTAATACTATATTGCACTACAGCATAATTATTAACATGTTTTATTTTTACGATTACCCTATCATTTACTTAAATTCCAAAAAAAAACTTCATTCTAAACAGAGAAACAATTACGACTCTTTGTTTCGGAACACACCTAATAAATACTTTTTTTTTCATTATTCATCTGCGAATGACAGCAAAAAGGTTGTTCAGATTTTTTTTCATTGGTTTTGGCGTTGCGTTTTAGCATTTGCCAGTGTCAAATATTTATATATTTTCAAGTTTAAATAAGTGTCCTCGTAGCTAAAGTTATAGTCAAAGTCCAGTCTTGGTCAAGTATAGTCCGCGTCAGTCAAGTCCAGTCATGCTTTAGTAAAGTAGTGGTGACTTTACTATAAAGCTTCGATGGAGTTTTGGAAGCAACACGAAAAGTCATGTTTCACCACATTATATCATTTTCCCACACTCGCGCTTGTGATTCAGGACTTTATGAATAAAACACCACCATTTTTATGCATAAACACTCGTCAAAACACAAGTTTTGAAAAAAAAAAATACAACGGGGCGACACGACTCTTTCCGCGTTCCCGCCAAAACTCAAAAATTTAGATTTCTAATAATATAATATAACTCAAAGGTCGAAATAAACCAAACAAAACTGTTTTGTGGTTACAAATTTATATTATTGGCATTGTCAATAATAATGTCGTTAGTATATTTATAGTTTTATATTACTTATGTACCTATGTATTTCATGAGTTTTTTTTTCGAATAGTTTGTTGTTATTGTAAATCAAAATTGTTCTTACAGACAGCCCTCAGAACGCTTATGAAGGGTAAATTACGCTCAGTTAGAGCAGCTGTGGGAATTACTCCATAGAAATCAAGTAATTGCATTAGGGTTCAATAAGCGCCTACAGTTGAGGCAGCACACCCGCCGCTTTTGGGAGGAAGCAGCATCACGTTTAAACTCCCATGGGCATGGGGCTATTAAAGATATAATATCAAGAAAATTCACAAATTAAATAAAAGCATACCAAACGGTCGATATTTATTAACTTTTTATTGAATCGTTATTTTGACAACTCGGCGGTACAGTTTAGGTGCAACTAACGTCAAATAACACCTCATGGTACGAATTGAATGAACGAAATGCCGTTTTCTGACAAGTTTGCGATGATGCTTATGTTTCGGCGGACAAAGATGGCGGCGACCTAAACTGTCCTGCTATAAGGACCTCATGGTACGAATTTGCCAAACGGTTCAGTTTAGGGCCTATACTGAACTGCTCTAACACCTCATGGTACGCCTGCTGGACTCCGTTCAATGTATACTCTTCACAACTAATTTTATAGTATGCAAATTTATGTTTTATGAAACATCTGTAAAACCGACTAAAGATTCAGTTTCTAAAAAGTTTACTAGCATATTTGAAAGTACATGATGTGGACTTGATTATGTAGCAGCGTAATTCAATCTTACCTCTGTCTTGTCACGGTTAGGCAGGAACTTGCCTATCAAAATACATTCGTTTCTCTACGTTGGCATCATAGCCTGGCATAACTTTAATTATAACAGTCAGTGAAGCCGTTAACTAGTTTTGGCAACACGTTTATACATTCGAGGGTTAATTAAAGTTGATGTGATGAAGAAACTAACAGGTAAAGGGCTTGCATATAAGAGACGTTGTCGGTAACATGACATATCCGATTTCCTCAAAAGTTAACCCATATGTCACAAAAGTACTCGTATTCACTTCTTTTTTTTAATCTAATTTTTATCGTTACAATGTTTTATTTTGTTATATACAAAATAACAGCTTATTATGAACAGTTGTAATATCAGAAGCATTACATTATGGAAACTGACATGGTTTAACACAATGTTCATTATACTTTGTATTGCCTAGCACTAAAATAAAAGTATTTTAATTTACATAATTAGGTATTTGCTATATAATATTATATGAATATTTTCTGTACTTATAAATACGCAGAAAGACTAAACCATTGCAAATGAATTAGAGAATCGATTGCGTGCCGACTAACGAGCATTCCAATTATTATTTCCAACTAATGACTCTATCTTTATGGAGAAAAATTCTTCTACATTGATTTTGTACTACTACTGAACTAATAGGTACTGTTTAAGTAGTAAGTAAGTAGGTACATTTCATCTTAAAGTTTTCTTTCCATGTAGTTTTTTTTTCCAAAACTAAGCTGAATAAAAAACGTTATTAAGCAGAAGAACGGCATACAATCATCCGTTCCTCGTGGATGTTCTCTGTATTCGTTCGCAGGGATTCGGCTCTTCCTTCTCGATCACGCAGCCCATGAATTAACTCATTACCGGCTTCTTTGTTTCCTATAAATTGTAATTTGGACGTTTAAGGCTAGAGTGAATTAATTTCTTTTAGATCAGTGTGTTCCCTTGGCCGCACCATCGCTTTACATCAGGCGAGTTGGTGGCCAAAAGTAAATCAATTTGACATAAAAAAAAAATCTGATTGCCTGGAAGATATCGCTTACAGTCAAGCTGGTAGTTGTTGCTTGGTAATTAATTTGTGTTATTTTTATTATGATTAAAAAAAGCATTAGTATTGGTAAGTAAAAGTATATAATTTTGTTTTATGTTTAATTTATGTGTTACCTACTAAAATTAATTCTAAAAATCACAAAACACGCTATTATTTTAGTCGAAAGTTTGTTGGTATCTTTGTTCGTTACTCCTACAAATAATAATAAGATCTACCATTTAATAATTATTTTATAATACTAATTATAATAATTAGTACAGCTGATACTCTGGGTTAAATTAACTGCCCTGTTAGCTCATTTGGTAAAGTTTTGCTTCGAGAGCTGAAGAGCGCGGGTTCGATTCCCACTCCGGACTAACATTTTTGCACATACATAGATTTTTGTTCTGTCTGGATGTTCTGCATGTATTACAAGTAGTATGTATCTACAAAAAAAAAAGTATCAGTATTCTGTCATCTATATACCTAGTTACCACAGTACAAGCTTTCCTTAGTTTTATTTGACTTGTAACTTGTCTTATCAAATATTAGTTTTTTGTGTTACGTTAAAATTTCAGTTTTTATTTCATTTTAGTCAATTTAACTGTATTTGTATTTTTATTTGGGTCTTGTTGCCTGAAATAGTTTTATTTAATTTTTTTATTTTTTTTAGTTTTGGCTAGATGGTGCTGTGTGAAATGTCCTCCAATATTTATTTATTTATTATTTACGCATTGGCCACTATTTATCGCGTAAAATGCGAGCAAACCCACGGTGCGTAGCTAGCTGTACATATTTATAATATAGTCGTTTCATTCGACTTTACAGCTCAGTTTGCTACGAGTGGCTAAGAGATTTGCAGAGGGGTCGTCATTTTGAGGAATACGTATAGTAGGTAGCTATGCCTGTTTGGCGAAGATAAGAGCTTACAGAGCATCAAAATGACTTAGAAAGTATTTTACCGACAATTTAAATAAGGCAACAGGTTGATAACAGTTGACGTAATACTTATTTGTTATTTTGACACAAATTAAAGTCAAATAAAAAAGATAATACAAGTACATTAGCATTGCCATCCAGCGTGGCAATGCTGCTGGCATTCTGGCCACTTACCCCTTCTTTGACGGACTTTTACATTAAGTTATTTGTATACATTTGTAAATATAATTAATTAAAGATACTTTGTTATTATTCTGTCAAATTAAAAGTAAGTTTGTACACAAATATTCATAAACAATGTTTAAAATTAATCTATCCTTTAAGTAACCTGTGTCGTTTTCACGTACACAATTTCTTGTTAGCGAAAGGTTAATAAAGTATTTTAGGCATAGATTAACTTTGAGCAACGCTTACAGGTACATTTATATATACATAGCATGAATTGTTAAAATGGGTTAGGTTTTCAACAAATTTGCGGTTATTGCTACACGACGTAGCCGTGTATCCGAACTAGAATTATTTATGGACCTTAGAACATTTTCAGTGAGTTTTGGCGGGAACGCGGAAAGAGTCGTATCGCCCCGTTGTATTTTTTTCCAAAACTAGTGTTTTTTCGAGTGTTTATAAATAAAAGTGGTGGTGTTTTGTTCATAAAGTGCCGAAGCACGAGTGTGGGAAAATGATATAATGTAGTGAAACATGAGTTTTCGTGTTGGTTCCAAAACTCCATCGAAGCTTTATAGTATAGTCGCCACTACTTTACTAAAGCATGATTAGACTTGACTAATACAGGCTGGACTTGACCAAGACGGGACTTTGACTTTAACTTTAGCTACGAGGACACTTATTTAACTTTTGAAACTTGACACTGGCAAATGCTTAAAACGTGACGCCAAAACTAAAAAAAAAAAATTCGTTAGGTAGGTACACTAGGCAAGTCATAAGTGTAAATGGAGTTTATCATTAAATATTAAATAGACTTTAGTAAGAGTAATAAAAATGTACAAGCGATATCGTAGAAGCATAGAAAATACATTCAGAAATACGCATTATGATCAACATTCGTTAACAAAATTAAATTCACTACGTGTACAAAAAACCAATCAAATGTAGTCGACACAAAACAATGAAACATCGGAGCGGGCGCAAAGGTATCTACATTTCACAAGCCAAGCGTTTGTTGATGCGACAATATTTTATCTCGTATGAGCTACAAAGCCGCATAAGGAGTAGAAAATAGCAAAGCCAGCGTTTCTACGTTTTCCACGTTTTAGCTTCGCCTTTGACATTCCCCTCAGAATGGATTTAGCTGTCAAGTGAGTATAATTAACTCCCAGTTTCAGTGAAACGTTGCAGATGCTTAAAAGTTGAGCAAACAGGATTAGCTTTATGTTATTTTGAGCGATAATTGCGCTTCTCTCACTCGCTTTACATCACCAATTACAAGAGTTTAACTGAATTGCTTACATAAATAACGTGTGTAAAATACAGTCAGGTTCTCTAAGATAATCGCGTTCCATTTAAACGTAATCTGTAAGATGTAGGAAATTATGGTTCCAGAAGATTAATTATAGTAATTAGATTTAAAAGGTGTTTTAGTGATCCAATTCTCTAAACATCACAGTGTAATAACAAAACCTTGGAAGGATACCTGACATTTAACTTGAAATTGTCAAGTAAACAATGAAAGGCTCTAAGCGTAAGGCTTTAATCTTGAACCTTCAAAACGCTGTCTTGAAATTTAGCCTGTAGTACCTTAACTTTAGAGTATTTCAATCAATTTAATTTGGTTTCTCTTGGGCTCTACTTCAATTTCCGGTCCACTATAATTAAAAGTTAAAGTACATTTTCAGTCATTTCATTGATATTAATCGTAAAAACCACTGGCTCGGACGCTTTGGGAAAACAAGGTTGTAAAGCAGTGTTAATAATTTTTCTTTTTCTTTCCGTTTTAATGGTATTTTATCATTCTAGTCATTTGCGTCCGTTCACACATTATGCTTGTCACCGGGACTAAATCGCGCACAAAATACTGCGAAATAATTTTGTCATGTTGCAATAGCTGTGGTCACGAGCCAACTTGTTATTGTGTGCGGCTAATTTCCAGTAATAAATATAATTATGTGGAAAAATCTTTTTCTATAATCCCGATATTTTTAGTGAAAAACATACGTATGAAAAGCTAAATTTAGACATCACGTTTACGCGTAATCCCCCACAAGTAATACAAAAATGTGTCAAAATTCAGTCAGGTCTCATAGCAAAGTTTACATTTTATTTTCACTGGTGACATGTTAGGTGCTCAACCACAGTTCATCTGATGTTATGTGACGATGTGGCCGAAGATGATTATTTCTGAAGAGTAAAACAGAATTGACACTATTGTGTATCAAGATGCCCAAAATGTGATTGCTTTAAAACGATGAACAATTTAAATTAAAACGCAATGAAAATGATTTGGTTCCCGTAAATGGAGTTCCTTTGTGCGCGGAAGGAAACGAGCCCCGCGAATGTTTGTTTGCCGCAAACAATGAGTCTGCAATTTGCGGCCGACGACGTTCGCTTTGTTGATGCGAATCAAAACCTTAACAAAATACAGCTCTTGCAAAATACTGCTTTTAACGGAACAAATTTAATTATTTTCACCCGGGACACGTGTTAACAGCGTTTCGGGTTAATTCACACATGTTTGTGAGGTAGGTAAACTTTACTTAAACGTGTAACAGATTGTGATGCTTTGTTTTCAAGGTGAGAAACAAACAAGCTGTTACATGAATGTTATATGCCTAGAAACATATAGAAGTTCTTTGCTAGATAGAATTACAAAGAGGATGAGAGATGCCAAGATAATAATTGTACCTAAATTCTAGATAAAGAAAGTAAGAAACTTACCATTTCAAATATATAAAACAATCTATTTAGATCTTATGACTGTTTTTTTTTTTTTGCAAAGATTGACCACATTTCACCTGATTTTAAGTGTGATATGGTAAACAAACGTGGACTGGAATGAGAGCTGGCTCTCAAGAGAGGCTGCTAGAAAACATAGTTAGGTACTTAGCAGCAGCTTTCCAACTTGGTAGCTACCCAGCCGAGTAATAGAAATAGCCCTACTACCACAATACGGTTTCATTAATTTAAAGGGTAAATAGTATAAATTTCTTTATATTTTTAAATTAAGTTACAGCCGCGCGCGTGTGGTTTTTTGTTTTGACTCTTAGCACAAAAGTTACCTGACCAAAGATCTGACCAGAATTATAGTCGGTCAACCAATTCATCTTGGTATGGATATTGACATACTCAAATGAAACGAAACATAAAAAAAAATATGTGTACATATAAAAATTAAACCTACATGGTGTCCGACTTTAGAATATATTCTTAATTAAAAAACGTGACACTTGAGTGGTTGTTCGACTTTCGATTGTTTTTACATTCACATTTTGACGTGATAATAATCAGACACTGTTACAGTGAAACAGTGAAATTGGAATTAATTTTCGAATACGAGTCTGACGCAGGACTAACGCGGCAGAAACTGCTCAAAGCTGTGTTTGGAGAGGATACGGCTAACAAACGAACCTTGCGTTTTTGATTTATCCGTTCTCGTAGAGGAATCTTCGACTTGAAGAATGAGTCGCATGGATGCCCAGACACTGATGTGGAAAAAAAGTATTTAAGGAAGTCGATCCGCCTCAAACTACTAAGGAATTAAATTAAAATTAGAACGGCATGATCTGACGTTAACACTTACAATACTGAGTGATCAGAAAATCGATAAATTAAAATTTACCGATTTTCTGATTGACTGATCTGCACAGAGCAACGCACTACCTCATTTTGCTGGAGAAACAGTTTTAGCACTACAAGACGTACAGTTAAAGACCACACGTTATCCTCCACACTGTTCATTGATTTTTCTTTGATTAACTGTCTAATTGTTTGACCATAGCTCACCTAATGTTAAGTGACGGTGTAGTCGAAGATAGTAAACACACCTAGCCTGGAATGGAACTGGCTCTCAAGTGAGGCTGCTGCAGGACAACGTTAGGTGCTTGGAGACAGATTTTCAACTTGAGGGTAGCAGCTAGCCAGTCAAAGATTAGAAAGTACCTTAGCACCGGGTTATGGATTCGTCGCGATGTGTTTCCTTCACCGGCTGCTCTAGCTTATTGTTGGTTCTCCAGCGAGTGAACCGACTGCGCTAACCACTGGGCTACCATCGCTGAAAAGCAATTGTACGATAATCAGGTGCAGTTTTATACCTGTGGGAGCCGATATGAGTATCACATTATCTTTCATTATCCTCTTTATAAGATCACCGGTGTACCTACTCCTTTGAGGTTTCAAACGTTCCAATTCCCATTTAATTTCACGCAGACAAGGCCCCAGGCAACTTGGATGATAATCACAAACTGTCACGACCACCTATGCCATTATAAATCGGATATAATCACAAGGGGATCATTAAGACAGGCTTAGTGCGCGTATTTAATTTACGTAACGTCCTGTTAGTGGAGACTATCGTAATATTAGTTAAAGTTTATACGATTTCCGGCAGCTAGGAAACCCAATTAGCAGTATCATCCGGTCTGAGAGTGTAACGAGAATGGAGAGGCAATAAGAGCCTGGTACAGTTAACATACTGCAAATTGCTGTTGAATTTACTTAAACACCCTCAAATGTAAGATAAGTGCTGATACCGCTGGCGGCGAACAGCTGGGCGGTTGTCCTAATTGTTTGATCATGGGGTTGGAAGATGTAAACTGTTAAAGGAATTGACTACGCTTGTAATAGAAATTACTTTGCTTCCTGCTATTTTGAACAGAGTTGTAAAAAGAGTTTCAGTGTAAGACCTCATGTTAGTACTGATGTTTTTTATTCGCGATTTGTTCAAAAACTATGGACTGATTTTGATGTTAGATTCACTTTTTTAGTTACTATTTTCAACATGTTCAATGTATGTTTCTGATAGGATATGACGTCATTACTGAGTTACAACAAACCTATACATACAGCTGCTCTGCTACTACAGCGCGCAATTGAGTCCAATGCTTTTATGTTAACAAGAACGACTGAAGGCTAAAACAGATCTAAAATTAATGAAAATGCAGTCCTTACCCAATAGAATGCATTATGATAGACGATACAATTTTGGTAAGTCTAAATTTGTCAACAAAAGTCTGTAAAATTAGAACCAGTGTGCAGTTAGCGCTTAGAATGGTCGTTTATTCAAAATCAATTTACAATTCACTGTGTAGGTAAGTAGTGTAGTGTCTCTGATGTAAATAATTTTAATAATCTAGTGTGCTGGACAACCACTAATTTATCATATGTATTTATAATTACAAATGTAAAGTCCCGAGAATAGAAAACCCTAGCTAGTATTTATAGAACGGCGCATTGTAGGAAATCTAAAAGAACCTTTGCTGAAAGACCTTCGCTAAACGATTATTATCAATGAAAGTTTCAAGACTCATATTACTTTGTACTGTTTTTGAGAGTAGGTAGGTACTACAAAAGATAGGTTCTTATCTGTACCTAACTGCACTGGACATTTCTTTGTTCCACTACGTTGGAGACTGCATAAAATTGAAGTGGATTCTTTGTAATATTTCATTTCGGACTTTTAGAATTAAATTTCATACCTTAGTCGATGATCGCGAAGTCTTGTCTTTTACAAGTTTTGTTTAGTTTAAGATTGCATTTATAAGTTGAAATTGGCAATAACTAAGACAAACACATTAAAATGCATTAGTTTCTTCTAAATAATAAAAAAACTGTATGTACCTTGTCATAACACGATCACAGTAGTTCTTAGCTATAATAATAACTATTCTTAGTGGTCAAGATTGGACATACAAGCTTGCGCCTGCGACTTCGTCCGTGTTCACATTAAAATTATAACTATTTTTCCGTGATAAAAAGTTTACTATGTTTTATAGGTAGGTTATTATGCGTATCAGGTAGGATATAGAGGTTGTAAAGGATCATATTATGACTCTTACTCCAAGACAATCTCACTTTTACTTAGTAACGGTGATAGCTAAGTGGTTAGCGCGGACGGTTCACACGCCGGAGGGCGTCAGTTCAACACCCAACATTGAGCTCAAAATAATAAATTCTTCTGTTAAAAATAATAAAGTTTCTTAAAACTTAATTTTGAACAACACAAACTTGTTGTGTTGATAGTTGGTTGTTGCTCTATGTTCGTTTCATATTGTGTTTTCTATACCTTACTAGCAAGTAATATTATTTTTTCCCTAGGAATTCAGGGATAAAGAGTAGCCTATGTTACCCGGGAATAGTGTAGATTACCAACTGTGAAAGAATTTTTGAAATCGGTCCAGTAGTTTTTGAGTTTATTCGTTACTAACATACAAAAGTCCAAAAATCCAAATATACAAATCTTTCCTCTTTATAACATTAGTGTAGATATAAAAGGTCCATGTTAAACAACCGGACAGACACACATCCACAATTAAACTATAAATGTTTGATTATAATTTTGTTATGGAACCCTAAAAAAACAAACCAATAGATATATTGGAAATATTGATGGTCATAAATAAAACATACCTAATATCTTTCAGTTATGTTTCATGTTATTATTTCTGCAATATTTCTAAGAAAATATTTCCAATTATGGCATAGGGTAACATGAACGAAGATATAGAACCCATGATAGCACATTCTTGGTTTCTTTCAATACATTAATAATTGGCGAAATTACTGGTCATAACTTTGTTGCCATATTTTTTTTATGGTTGACAAGCTATGTGCTTGTCCACAGCTCACCTGATGTTAAGTGACGACGTGGTTGAAGATGGTAAACATACACCTAGCCTGGTATGGAAATGTCTCGGCAAATTTTCATCTTGTGGTTGGTGATTTTTGAGTTGAGCTTGCCAGTCGAGTACTAGAAAATATCTTACCACCATGCTATGGTTTCCGCACGATGTTTACCTTCAGCGGCAGCTCAAGCTGATTGTTCGGGCTTGAATCCACGCACTTCGTCAAACTCGTCTCATACAAACCATAAAAATACAGTGAAACTTGGTTAAGTGAGAAACCTCTATAACTGGAAATGTTGCTGAGGTCCCGCCACTTTGGCACTGAATTACCTCTGTTGGTGGGATGAAGCAAACCTCTATATCTGGGATTCGTTTTTTCGATTTTCTCGTCATAGTTACCTATATAACTGTCGTTTTTTTGTTTACTTACTTATCTGAAATAACCTGTATTCTGACCTCTATTAATGGAACCCTCTGTAAATGAGACAGATATTTATTTATACCTGGATATCTGAGACACTGGGTTAGTGGAATACCTCTATAATTGAAACAAATTTGCAGGTCCCTTGGGGTCTCACTTATCCAGGTTTCACTGTATAACGAGTAGGAATTTAAACGAAGATCTACTTCCAAAGAAAATAAGTAGAAGGAAGCAGATTAGCAGCTACAAAACTAAATTACGAGTATGAATCATTTTAACGACACGCTGTCCGACTCCTGGCTAGTAAGAAAGTTGTAAGTTGTAAAGAGTGAAAAATCGTGTTGGCAAAGCGCTAACGATGTTGATCCTCGAGATCCATTTATTAGGACTAAAGCAAGTTAAGCTCTTCAATTTAATGACTGGCCTCTCGACTACTTAGTGAGATTTATTCGACAGAAGGCATTTGTCGTGGAGTAGGAATGGTACGGTTAATTGATGAAGCTCAATAAGTTTCTATGTTATGTTATGTTAAGTGCCGGGTTTGTAGTATGGCGTCTCTGACACCTACCACGGTTTGCTATAGCAATTCGCATAGAACAATCTACAATGAAATATAAATTTGAGAGAATTTGTTTTAGTTGCCCACAATTAAATTTATTTTCATAGTAGAGTAGATACTAGTTGAGTACCGCTACAATGATAATGGGCAAACGTTATCTCCTATCAGATGCATTTCGTTCGTTTCATTTAAAAAATGCAGACATCATTGCACCTGATATTCTCCCGGTTTAAATAAATAAACCTAAGACGGTTATTTGATGTAGATGATATATATGAATGTAGGTAGGTAGATATATAAGTTTGACAAGTTGTTACAGAGATGTTGAACATATAGGTCGGACAATCGTAGTTCGATCAAATTCGGTGACCTTCTTCAAGCAATGTACGAAGCGCGCGCGGCTTTGTCTTTCTTCGAGCTGCGGACCGCTACGCGCCTCGCACATACTGTTAGCGATATGAGTCAAAACCACGCCAATCCATAGTTTTTATTCCAATGAAAAGTTATATTCAGTATCTTAGAAATTTGTAAAACAAATGTATACTTGAATTTTGTTAGTAATTAGCTTACAATGAAACTTAGTAAACAATTGCCATATTAAACTTCTTTTTTTACCTATATATTAGTTACAAAAAAAAGAATATCAAATTTAAAATGATTTCAGATGAAATTTTACATCAGGTTAGAATAATAATTAAAAAATGTAAATTGTAAAATTATCTGTCAGTCTATTGAAAAAATAAACTTCAGCTGTTTCTACAGTACTGTTTTAGAAGTTGACGAGTTCTCGCCGAGTAGAGATCCATTTATGTAAGTTTGTTGTTTGTCATTATGAGTAGGTACTGGCAACTTATACATTTTCACATTATGATAATTTGCTATTTTGCCATTGCTTGAACAATCTGCTCAAACTTAATACTATAAAATTATCAAATATGTATAAATATTCAAGAAGTTGTTGAACAATGTCATGTGCATTTACGCTAATGTAATAACATAGCGCTACCTACATCTAGTTAAGATAAGGTGTAATATCGTTGCCAATAGGTTTCTGATCACGTATGTGACATCTAGGACGGTGTTCGGGGCTGACGTCTGTTTAAGATGCGCGTATTAATTATTATATATAGTGTAAGTATAGTAATAAGTATGTTGCCACAGATAAATGAAAGTCATAGAGAAGCTACTCCTATAGAACTTCTACCAAAAGCTTTTTTAACATTTAAAATCGATTAATTAAACAACGAATTAAACGTAAAAACCCGCTCAACAAAAATACTAAAATACAGTAATCATAAATATAACAATTTCGTGTTGAAATCACGTCGGTTTCTTTATTTAGCATAATATATGATTTCTTTGGCTGACAGAATAGAAGGCACTTAGACGTCGCGGCTGCGCCTAAATCAATTAAAACCGCGTTTAGTTTAGTGATGTATCTCTGATAGCTCTGACAGCACTTTGAAGACGCCCGCGGCCACCGCCGCCGCCAGTCTTCCGCCACGTTGACAGCTCGTAAGGTAGGTACATAATTTAATTTGAGCCTCGTTTACGTGTCGATTAGTGGAGGGACAAGTTTGCTTGACAGGATTTGACAAGCGCTGGACCCTTACTTACTTATTTCTTCTTCGTACTTGATACATTTGGCAGTGTCAAGTGTTTCGATATTTTTTGAAAAATCAAGTTAAATAAGGTTGAATCACAGTTAAAGTCACACAACGTAAGCCATGGTCGAGTCTAGTCATGCCCTAGTAAAGTAGTGATACCTTTATTACACGTTTCAGTGGGGGATTTGAAGCAAAGCAAAGTCGTGTTTTACCACATTACACGAAAAGTCGTGTTTCGCGACATTGCTTTTTCTATCGATATCTCAATAACGATGAACGATAGGTGAAAAATGTATGGGACTTTATAATTGTAGATCGTAAAAAAGCAACAAACTTTTGTTTTCATCAAAATTTTCGCAGGATGGCGGAAAATGCACATAGGAAATCTTGGTCGACAATTTGAAGTTAAGCTTTTCAGGTTACCAACCAATCCCAAATGTAAAATCCAAGATTTGGTTTTCTCGGTTCACATGCATTTCCAAATGAATATAAATAATGACTGGACTTGTAAGCACGTTTATTACGTTTCATACGAACCATAGAGAAAAAGAAATTGAAATGAAAATATTCAAAACTAATTACCATAAAGTAAGCCGGAAGTATTGAGGATGCAAAGATCATAATCGTTTTAAATAAATAATATTACAGATTAAAAATGGTTTGTTTGATGTCCTTATTTTAGTAATTTTGGTGAAGTGTCGTTTCATAAAAAGGCGCTAATAATATATAGGCATTATGTAGTTCTTTCCATAACTGACGCACGCATTAAATTATATACATTGTAGAAGTTGTTGTAGTTCTTGTAGCGATGATAGCTCAGTGGTTAGCGAGGTAGGTTCGCATGCCGAAGGGCGTGGGTTCAAACCCCAACAATGAGCTTGAGCTGCCGGTGAAGGAAAACATCGTGAAGAACCCATGAAATCATGGTGGTAGGCTACTTTCTAGTACTCGACTGGCTAGCTACCACCCTCAAATTGAAAATCTGCCGCCAAGCATCTAACGGTGTGTTCCGGCAGCCTCACTTGAGAGCCAGTTCCATTCCAGGCTAGGTGTGCATTACCATCTTCGACCACGCCTTCACTTAACATCAGGTAAGCTGTGGTCAAACACCTAGCTTGTCAATCATAAAAAAAATATTTAATTGACGATAGTTGCGCTCTCCTCATCCAAACAACAGAGTAAAATGATTTTACTGTCGGTACAAATGTCAACACAGGCATAACTATCTTCACTTGCGGCATTTTCAGCGAAGCTAACTTAATTTGGGGCATTAGGTGCGTACATTTCTATATCATTCCTTTTGCAGTCCTTGAGTTTTGAACCTTATTACAAGGAGTTAAGAAGTCATATTATGGTATTAATGAAAAAAAATAATTATTAAAATGGCCAATCTTTGTTTTTTAATCTATATCTACTATTGAATAGGCTCCGAAACTACTGGACCGATTTATTAATAATAATAATCTTAGTTACAACAGTGTTCATTTTCAGTTTAAGTTTTAATATATTTGTTTTTGTTACAACAGTTGTCATTATTTTTAATTTATTTTAAGTTTATGTCGGTTTTTGTTTTAGATATTAAGTAATATTTCTGATAGATATTTAAAAAGTGTCTTAAAGTTATCTAGATACATTATGAATGAAATTCTCATCGCTGTTGTAACCAAAACAATTTTTAAGCGCAATAAACTAAATAGGTATATACCTTGAACCGTCCAAACTTTGTCGAAAGGGAATTATTATATTCATTATAATAACCCTAAAATCGTGGAAGTAATCAGCTGTTCTATAGAATCAGTACATTGACCTTAAATTTATTTGTGTGAATAGCTGAATTTCGCATTTGCAGAGTTGTGACCATAGTAAAAAGTACTACGTGTTTCGGTTTAATACACACCAAATATAGAGCCCTGTATATAAATGTACTTGGTGACATTTGATCTTACGATAAGAGTAGGTCGCGATTTATCAAGATCGCGAACATAATATCAAGTTCAAGAGAGCTAATTTCCTGTGAGTTGATACTTATTACCTATGTTATGAGATCAAAGAGCTTTTAGAATAGTGGCCTTATATCTCTATCTCTACATACTACAAAACAAAATCGCTTGCTGCCGTCTATACGCTTAGATCTTTTAAACTACGTCACGGATTTCAATGCGGTTTCCATCAATAGGTTCAAGAGGAAGGTGTATATCTATCTATCTATACTATTATAAAGAGGAAAGATTTGATTGTTCTGGACCGATTTAAAAAATTCTTTCACTGTTGGGAAGCTACATTATCCCCGGGTGGCATAGGCTACTCTATATCTCTGTATTCCCACGGGAACGGGAACTACGCGGGTGAAACCGCGAGGTGTCCGCTAGTGTATAACACATGCATATACACCATATTAGTAACTACATTGCACCCGTGCGAAGCTGAGGCGGGTCACTAGTTGTCTATAATTGAAAATATATTATTATTTGTAACTGCCTAATCTTATCCCAAGATTAACATAGGTTTTCTCGACAAATATATAAATATTATTCAGTAAACAATTTCCTAATAAAACAAGACAGGACTTGTTTTAGACAGGGATATCAAAATACAGTGCAACCTCGATATAACAAAGCTGAAGAGAATTATAAAATATTCCTTCTACCATGGTTTGTTATATAGAGGTTAGGTTGTTCTAAGATTCGTTTTAACACGGTAAAAAAATTGTAAGATTCAATATTCGAGATTTTATTATCGATTGTAGGCAATGAAGATCTTAAACTTAATATTACGTACTTTTCTACTTACTCTGTTATAGCGAACGGTAGGATACGATATGTAAAAGTTATAAGTTGTCAAAAATAGATAAATTTACTTTATATGCTGACTTGAAAATTCGTTTTTTTTTTAATACGGATAAGTCTTCCTTTGACCACTAACTCGCTTGATGGTAAGCGACGATGTGGTCGAAGATGAAGCACGCAGACCTAGAAGATACCTATTCACTCTGACCTTCAAAAGATCTAGATTATATCTTTCAGGAAACAAGGAAGCCGGCAGCTTGTTCCACTCCCTGGCCCTACGGATGAGAAATGTAGAGTCAAATCGTTGTAAGATTTTTGAGAAGTATTCCTAATGTAAAAGTTTATTTTGCTTTAGCTCTTACGGGCAGTTCTAGGGGATTTTGAAGAATTTGTTAAATCGGGGTAATCGTTAAGGTTACACTGTATTCATGATATCCGGATTGAACATTTGATGAAATATCATCTTGAGTATTATCATTTTATGACGCACCTATCTTAGTACAATAGTTATATAGCAGCTATAAGTCAGGACGCCATATCGGAATGAGCAATAAAGTGGAATGGTGATGGCTTCATATCCGCCGTGAAAGCCACCTGTTAGTACCTATAAGTTTTCTCTGCTTTACTCCATGCGACGTTATGACAGGAAGTACTTTATGTCTAGAATAAACAACAAGTTAATTATAAAACTTAGCCAAGTGCAGGTCGAATTCGCGCAAACAAAGACTTTAAAAAAAAAATTTTGATATTATTCATGTTTTACACTCCAAAACTAAATAGTGTAAACTACAGAGTGAAATTGCATCATTTGTAACAATGCTTAGTTAGAATAATTGTTAGTGCAGACATGTTTTGTACTTCGCTGCTGATGTTGGTTTTTACCCACGACGGAACGGAGACGGTATATGCGTTTGGGGTGAGAGGATGTTTGTTTGTTTGTGCAAATACATGTTGCCATTGTTCTCCAAAACTACTAGTCCGATTTTGACGCAGTTTTCAGTTATGGGTTCGGGTTTGATTGGTGCATGTTCTTAGATAGGTGTTATGGTGACAACTCACCAGGGGGCGCTGCAGCAAATATTTTTTGTGCAAATCCATGTTGCCATTTTTCTCCTAAACTTCTAGTCCGATTTTGATGCAGTTTTCAGTTATGGGTTCGGGTTTCATTGGTGCATTATCTTAGATAGGTGACAATTACTTTGAAACCGTAGTGGATTTATTCAAAATTCTTAATTTTGCTTTTTATTAATCATAATCATAATCATATTTATTGATAACGAAGTGTTACTGGTCAATTTTCTACAGTTTTCTTTTAATCTCAGACAGTAACGTAAACATCTACTACATAGACTTATGTAAAACTTAATGACTAAGCTAATATTGAAGTAACGAACCTGTTGGAGTAAGATTGGATAGTAGGAACACTAGAACAGTTCTGACGCTATTGGAATAAGAATGTCAAATCGAATCTCCCTTCCGTGGCTGACTCGCTTTGACGATCCGAATAGAAGTTTGCTTTTGAGTTAGGGATAAGCTTGAACAATGGATTTGTCTTAGCAATTTAGCGATCGTCAATTCTATCGTATTAATCACAGATATGATAAAGCATAAACGTCAAGAATTAGTATGATTGTTTTAAAAATATTTGTTCCAAATACTTTGTAAATTCCGTGATTGAATGATGTAGGTATTTACTATTTGTAGCTGTAATATAATTTACCGATTTCTTTAAAAATGTTATACAAAGTTGTAGGTATTTATGATCGATTACACAGTACGAACGCGTCCCACGTACGCATGTAGGACGCGCAATTTTGGCAATTTTGTTGTTTGTGACTTTCGCTAATTAATTTTGTTTAAAAACAATATCGCGCAAATGAGATACATTTACATTTTTTTAAAGGTTTACATGCTAGGTTAGATAGTCGCCGCCGCCATTTCATCTGAAATGGAACTGGCTCTTAAGTGAGACTGCTAGGTCTAGGACTACTAGGTGCTTGACGACAGATTTTTAATTTGTTGGTAGCTAGCTAGATGAGCACTAAAAGTACCCTATCACCATATGGTTTCCTCAAGATGATTTCATTCACCAGCAGCTCAAGCTGGGATTTAAACCCACACTTTTATGATGATGTGTCAATAAATAAAAGCACAGTGTATAAATTGAGTTTTATGTAATATAGTACTGAAGTGGGCCATAAAAATCTCTAATTCTGCTGATATTTGATATCTTTGAAGTTAGGTATCTGTATAGTTTATTCGTAGATTTGCTGTTGTTATGTCGATGTATAATATGTATTTTCCGAGAGATTTTCTGTTGGTTTATGAGGCGCCAGTCATGGAAGGTACGCGGACGTGAGGTCGAAGTGAATGGGCTTCGGTTCTATACGGCAAGTCAGTGATTCATCGAGCAAGATTCGTATACAGAAAATATCTAGATGTGATTCAAATAGATTGGTTAGTTGCGTTTGCATAATGGTAGAGTTTCTAGTACTCGGTTGGCTACCACCCTCAAGTTGGAAATCTTCCGCTAAGCTTCTAGCGGTGTGTTCCGGCAGCCTTACTTGAATGCTAGTTCCACCCCAGGCTAGGTGTGCTTCACTATCTTCCACTAGATCGTCACTTAACATCAGGTGAGCTGTGGTCAAACACCAAGCCTGTCAAACATAAAAAAAGATTACGAATTGCTTAATGATAAGCAATGATGATGATAAGACATCTATATTGTATTCTCAGGAAACAGACTCCGGCAAAGAAAAGTCATTTAACTTTAGCAGTGTTCGTATTTTTTTTAATGTAAAAAGTAATGAGACGAACGAGACGCTCTCCTGATGGTAAGAGATAACGCCTGTCCATGCCCATTGCAGCGATACACAGAACTTTGAGTAGCAAAACAAAATCCAGGGCATCGCTGCTTTGGCGCTCATTACTTTGAGACTTTCGACTGCTTAGTGGCAGAATATCTGGTACTGCGGTGGTACCTACCTAGACGACCTCCTGCTAAGGAGATCTACCACCAAGTAAAACTCACCGTCAAATTAAACCATTGCACACTGTGCATCTACCTAAAATGTTTAACAAACGTGTTATATCGGTCGCTGACATCGCAGTTTAGTATCGGAGGTCATCTAACTTCGACCATAAACAAGCTCGCGATTGTTCCCTATAAAGTTCTGTAAAGCTGCACTGGAAATTATTGTTTCAAATGGGTTTCAAAGTTTGCAGACCGACAAACACGTAGATACTGCAGTATTGCTAAAGCACCGCTTTCTTTTGAGCACCGGAAAATAGGACATGATCGCAATATTTGAGTGGACACTGCACCTGTTAGGTTTGCTTTGGGGATTGGGGATTCTAAACAGAAAAGTTCCATGTGAAAAGTTCGGACTTTTGAGACTTTTATTACCTAAAAGGAGATGTTCTTGTATTTGACGTTGGACGTTGAGAAGCAATAATTAATTTTAGGTTTTATCTACATACATCTACACTAATATTGTAAAGAGAAAAAAAATTGTATTTTTGTAACGAATAAACTCAAAAACTACTAGACCGATTTTAAAAATTATTTTCCCGTTGGGAAGGTACGTTATCCCCGGGTGACACATGTTACTTTTTTATGTATTCCCACGGGAATAACGCGGTGAAATCGCGAGGCGTCCGCTGGTATGTAATAAATTAATTAAATGATTAGTAGTATTCTATACAATTGAAACACCCCAAAATCGATGAATTTAAATGATGCGTAGATGAAATTTAGAGAAACTTAAAAATGTAGATCAAAATCATATCCTGACGCCTTTATGAAGTCGGTTAAGAGTTGATGATATCTATCATATAATTAAACTATTAAAGATGGATTAGATGTAAAAGAAAAACATTTTTACCGTTTTACATACATGCAATCATGGCCTTCAAATAAATCATGGCTAAATCAGGGTCTTATTTAAAATCGTTGTTTAATAACCTTAACCTGATTCAGCCATGATTCATATTCAGTAAAATTTATCTGCAAAAAAAATACAACGGGGCAACACGACTCTTTCCACGTTCCCGCCTAAATTCGGGTAAATAGTTTCTAGCCAGTAGCAACATCCGTCATTCAGTGTCATTCCACTATAACATAGCACGAGCTAGTTACATGAGGTTGTTCGTTAGCCTCGAAGAGCCCTCGTACACTAGTCGAGAGGCAGCTGGCCCTTTGATGTTGCTAGTTGAGAGTCAACTGGGCGCGTCCTTGGCCTCATTATGTCGGGTTCACATCAGCAAGTTTAATAAACAGAAATGAATACTCGAATCTTATATCGAAAAAGAAATGTGAAAGAGTTATGATTGTATAGGTTTACCTATAACGGAAGACCAGCACTTTTTGCTGCGGTGAGCCCCTGTTTTATAAGAAACTAATTATTATTTTAGCGCAGTTTGTACCTATAGGCTCAGTAGGTACCTAATTCCAATGCCAGAGTTAATATAACGTCCATAGATATAAAATGCCCGAATGTTTATTGTTGCGTAAGACGACTGAGATTCCAGTTGAGATCGACAAATACAACAATTAATAGTTTTTTTAATGGCGTCAGGCTAGTTGTTTGAATGGTCAAACAACTAGCTAGCTCTTAGTACCTGATGTAAAGTGACGATGTGGTCGAAGATGGCAAAGATGATGAAAGCCTCGAATGAAACTGCCTCTCACGTGAGGTTGCCGGTATAGGTGCCGGAATAGAATAGGTGGTGGTGGTTACCTTTAGATGTTTGACGGCAGATTTTCCACTTAACGATGGTAGCTAGCCAGCCGAGGACTAGAAAGTACCGTAATACCATATTATGGTTTCTTTACGATGTTTTCCTTCATAGGCAGCTCGAGTTCATTGTTAGGATTCGAATCTACACCTTTCGACGTATGAACCGACTTCGCTAACTACAGAGCTATCGTCGCTACTAAATAATAAAAAATAAAACTTATTCACGGTAGCGCTCAGCTGTCTCATATATTTTTAACCGACTTTATAAAGGAGGAAGGAGTTTAATATTTTTTTGTTTATATAAAATCCATCTATCGATCATCTAAATTCGTCCCTTTTTATGTTTCAATAGTATTTAATCTCATAACAGCAGAATAATTGCCTACAGAATTAAAAAAAACAGTCCGCAAGTATTGCTGTATCGAGTTGGTATATATATGTACATAATAAGTAGGCACATACAACAGACAATTCATCCTATTAAACCGAAGAGTCGTCCTTTCATTGGTTAAACTGCTCTTTTAAATTTAGATGCTTGCATACAATGACGCATAAGCATACTTAAAACTTAATGAACGCAAGTGTTTTTGGCAAAAAATACTGGCTTTAACTCAGTTTTTTTAATTTGATGCTCCAACAACAACTTGTTTTTAAAACAACTAAACTGAGAGTTCCAGACCGTGTAAATAAATATTTGGATTAAAATTAAGCTAGAGAGTTGTACACTAAAACTGAGCTGAATACCTTTAGTTGTTTTTTGCGTAGCCAACCTAACTACTTTAAACAACTTGCACAAATACTTACTTACTTATTTTATTAATAGAATATAATAATAACATAACTTACTAGTACTAGTACTAGTAAATAGTACTTAGAATAACCCTCTAAGTTTTATTGTAAGAAGTAAGTACTTAGAAGACGGTGTGATACTATCAGCGTGGCAATGCTGCCAGCATTCTGGCCACATATTCCTCCTCTAACGGACTTTTAGATTTTAGAAAATTTTTACACAAAAATAGTATTAATTTAAGATATTTTATTTTGTTTATTAAACTTTTTCTTTGTACTTAGGTTACTTGATAGAATAAAATTAATACAAACGTTAGACGAAATACACGAATCCTATCTATACAATTTTTTTTCCTTTGATTAGCAGTATATCTAAACTCAACTTTCGCTTGTTTATGTTGTATTGGAATTAATCCAATCAGGCAGTGAAACTTATCGCTGAAGGTGACTTGTATACTTTTTTGTGACCTACATACTCTCGTGAGTTCAAAAACTACTAAGTAAAACAAAAACTTTTCTAAGTAAACTAATTTAATATGGCAATACTGGCTTCCATTTTGCCTTAGCTGAATATCTGCTAGTTCTTGAATGAAGAAAAACATTTAAATGTAGTTAGGCATGCCTAATTGCAATTTAACGAAACATACCAAAATGGAATTGCACCAGTAAATCCAGTCAACAAATTTTAGCGGGAATGAATTTATCAATTTTATTGAAATGGAATTAATAACTGAACGCCGATTCGTGTTCCTCAGTTTATAGTAGGACAAAAAAAATAGCTTTTCAATTTTAAAAGCTTTTGAATTAAAATGCAATGGCACGAGAACATTTCTAGTCCGTTCTGTTTTGCTTCTGAATTTGTAGAATTAGGAATGAAGACACACATTTGAGTAAATCTGCTATAACTTAGCACGTAATAATGTAACTAAAATAAGGAAAACATTGATCTTTTGTGATTTTTTTCTTCCCAGAAACAATACGTAGATATTACTTTATTTCCGTTGAAACTTGTATTTGAAGCTAATTGCAGAAGCCAAGCAACACCACGTACCATCTTGGTATTTCTATGTTCTTATTCAATTGCGAATGGATTCGTACTGAAGAGATATCAACAAGATCCTAATTGCTATTAATAAACATTTATTGTCTGTCTACATGTTTGCCTGTTATACCTCTAATCACATGTGTAAAAAAAGAATTACGAAATACGCATTAAAAATAGTCTTGTGCTAAATAGGTAGGTACATAAACGTATATAAATAATAGGTAGACCCTTGGAGCACAAGTCATACTCATAATCGATTGTTTACAAATTTGAACTTTTTTGTTGATCTTAGCACTAAGGTCTTTACCTGCTTAGATCCATTTTCATAGAAATTTGTACCTGTAAGTTGGCCTTTGTACTGGCAAAATGGCATCACTTGGTGAATCGTTGGACTGCATATTTCCGGTTATCGAAGAAATGGGTCTCCTATTTCCAAGGAGATAACAAAACGAGGTCATTTTATTGACGGATTGGACGGCGTCCTTAACAAGATATACGATAACGTTATCACTACCTGCTTTACCCTTACCTACTTTTTATCCGTGAGAGACTGCACCTAACGGAATTCGAAATTTTTACCGATTTTTTTCTGAAGAACTGTAGATAACTATTAACTAGTTGAGTCTATAATTTTAACCAAGAGTTTAAAGATAAATTATATTATGGCATGGCATAAATGTTATGGCACACACATTAAACACTTGTTCAGAAATAAAAATGTACATGCGTATTCAAGTTGACTATTATCCTTGAGGTATTTAACACTTTCTCAAAAATTGGTTGACAATATTTTAAGGTAAATAGATGCTCTGATAGTATCGAACAGTTTATAAAAACAATATGGTTTGTATTTACGACTAAGTTGCAACAAAATAAGAGTAAATAATTTTATAGTTACGACAATATTTCTTAATGAAAGTATTCTTTTTTTATATTCTAAATAGGTTTGGGGTTGACCACGCCCTACCTGATGTTTAGCACGATGTAGTTTAAGATGGAGCACGCTCACCTACACAAAACCTATTTACCTACCTCTGGATTTGAAGACACCCAATTTGTACTTCGCGGGAAAAACAAATATCAACAGAGAAAAACATAATTAATTGTTTGTAAGTAAATATTTTCGCCAAAGTTAAGCCATATCTTACATACCTAACACGCTAGTAAACAGTTTGCGTCTTTGAACTGGTTTTAAAAATACAGAAAACCTACATTAATAGAAAAGTTACCTAAATCAAATGTTTGAAAGCAATTTACCTGTTAATTAAATATATTTTTATTACAAAGAGGGATCTGATTTCCAGCGACGAAGTCCGACAAATGATTTAACATTTCTATTAACGATCTCAATTATTATTATCGATAGGCGCCTCTAATTATGATATAACAGATTATGTATGTACTTAACTTATGTAGGTACAGAAGATAGTATCATGTAAATCAGGTACGAGGCTCGCCAAAAACTTTCATCATCATCAGCCTTTTGTGGTCCACTGCTAGACATAGGCCTCTCCCAAGACACGCCACTCAGCCCGATCTTCGGCTTTTCGCTTCCATTCACCGCCAGCTGTCCTACGTATACCTATCGTCACTGTGGACGTAGCGTGGTAGTAGCTGAGACTCGGTGGGAGTCTCAGGGCGTCCTACGCTACGTTTGCCAATTCGCGGTCTTCACTCTAAAACACGTCTACCCCAGTGGTTATCGGTTCTGCGACAAATATGTCCAGCCCATTGCCACTTCAGCTAAGCACTTCGCAAAAACCTTATAATATAATAAATATAACCTTATCATTTACCAAAAATACAAAGATACACCAGACCAACCAAATAGACAATCCAAAATGGTTGTAAGGTACTAAACTATTATGTACTATTTAAAAAAAAACAGGGTTGTAAGATTAAGGTGTTAAAAGGCGAAAGAGGACCATTGTATTGGTATTGGCTGTCAACCGATGATAGCTCAGTTGTTAGCGCAGTCAGTTCACACGCCTAAAGGCATGGGTTCAAACCCCAACAATTAGCTTCAGCTGCCAGTGAAGATAAACATTGTGAGTAAACCATAGCATGGTAGTAGGGTATTTTCTAGTACTCGGCTGGCTAGCTACCACCCTCAAGTTGAAAATCTGCCGCCAAGCACCTAATAGTACCTATGATCCTGCAGCCTCAGCTTAGAGCCAGTTCCATTCCAGGCTAGGTGCGCCTTACCACACCGTCACTTAACATTAGGTGACTTGTGGACAAACCTAGCTGTCAACGAAACCAAAAAAAGTAAACGGCACCAGTAGATGTTTGCAATGAAATGTTTTTCAGATGTATGGCTTTCTTATTGGTCCTCACTGCTATTATAATAGGCATTTGGATTTGAAATTCTTATTAATATATGAAAAATACAATTATGTAGATTTAACAACAGAACTGGCAGAAGAGCGGGAGAATAACCCTAATTGGGGACATAGTCCAGCGAGGATTTTCCGCGACATGCGACCATGATGTTGACTGCCTCCGCTTCCCGTTTATCGCGGCTCAACGGAAATTCAATTATGAACCTTCGTTGCTGGCATCCCTTTATTACAGTGCTTGAGTTTGCAGCTACGTAGTAAACAATAAAACATATGACTTGAGCTAACGTAAATACGATATATTCATCTTTTAAAATATACTGCCCTAAACTTTGAACTTCCTATGCAGCCATCGTCACAAGAACAAAATATATTCACAGAAAAACTAAAATAAACATCATAGTTGTGTTTATAAAGTAGTGCCGTCAAAATTTTAAAAAGAAAACAATTATTTTTATTTTATTTTATGTTTTTTTAAATCCACGTTTATCATTTTACTAGCCGCGCCCCGCGATGTTACCCGCTAAATGTTTTCGGAATAAAAAGTAGCCTATGTGTTAATCTAGGGTGCCAGCTACCTCTAAACCAAATTTCATTAAAATCCGTTCATTAGTTTTTGTGTGAAAGAGTAACAAACATCCATCCAAGCAAACTTTTACATTTATAATATTTGTGCCATTAGTAGGAAGGATTACGTTTCTAAACTGTCTTTTTGCCTCATTTTTTTTGTCTATTGCTTAAAATGTTAAAGATAAGCTTCTGTTTATTGTGAGTCCTCTTGTTGATCCTTCAGTCTCCCAACTCCCTTGGGCAAACACGTCACCCTATCTCCTTGCGTCGACCTCAGATCTTAATATGACCTCCGCTGACACAGCGCTCACCCGAATTTGATGGCGTCAATAATTCAATAAATCATATTTTATCTGTAACCCTCTCGGGTGCGGTTACGATACGGCTTTTACTAGTTTACGTTACCAATAAGTGAAACTGTTGCAACCTTTAGGGGTCCGTACACGTCGAACGGGACTGTTTTGATTGATAAGCTAGGTATTTACAACTCGCTTCATGTTAAGTGACGGTGTGACGGTGTGTGTGGTGTTTGACAGCCCCGTTGGCTCATTGGTAGCATATCTGACTTAAGAGCTGTAGGGCGTGGGTTCGATTCCCACTCAGGGCAAACATTTTGTGAATAAACAAATGTTTGTTCTGTGTCTGGGTGTTCTGTATGTATTATAAGTATGTAATTACAAAAAAAATAGTATTTATGTATTCTATATGACTTCCATCACAAAAGCTCTGCTTAGTTTGGGGCCAGATGGCGCTGTGTGTATAGTCCTACAATATTTATTTATTTGATCGAATATGGTAAAGCACACTTAGCCTGGAATGCAACTGGGCCTCAAGTGAGGCTACCGGAACACACCGTTAGGTGTTAGGCGGCTAATTTTTAGCTTGAGGGGGATAGTTATCCAGCCGAGTACTAGAAAGTATCCTGCTACCACGCTATGGGTTTTTCACGATGTTTTCTTTCACTGCAGCTGAAACTCATTGTTTGGATGTGAACCCTGTTACAGAAACTCTGAATGTAGGGTTCAGTAGATACAGTGCATATAAGAAGGAAAGGCTTTCTTCCTATATGAGCTTTATAGCTAACAAACTAAATTAGGTAGGTTTTTCACAAAATGCGTTAAGTCTGTTTATTAATTTTGTTGGGTAGCTATGTTTACTATTCTTGTACGATTACATTTCAAATTCTATGGTATAAAAACTTGATAACAAATTTAAAATAAAAAAAAGCTTGTCTAAATAGGAATAAGATATCATATATTTACCACATATGCATGCATGTTCCGAATAGAACCAATGGAAACAGAATTTGTTGATTACATTATGTCAAATGATCTACTAATGGTCACATATTTTAAATGTAAGGAACCCTTGGTGAGCGAATTCACCTCTTATTTGACCAGTTTTAACAGTTTACACCTAAAAAATATTCATTCCTAATAGTAGAAGAAGACATATTTCGTTTGGGTCTAAATATATTCTATTTTCACAGAATTAAAGAAATCGTTTGAGCCATTTAGTTACAAAAATTAAGAATACACAAGGCACCATTATACCTTATCTGTGGTACAGAAATCGCGTTATGATAAATTGCCGCTCCGATTCAATTAAAATTTCAATTAGAGCAGCAGAAACCACAAACTGGAAACCAGAAAACTGGATTAGTGAATAATAAATACAAGCAAATGTAAGGGTCTTAACTACTTCGGGGGGCTTAGTGCGACTTGTTGGTGGAAATTTAAATTTCTGCCCTTGTTTGCCAAACGAGCTAATTTGTCGTGACACTTTTTGAAATAATTTTAACTCGAAAGAGTGTAATCGTTTATTATACAATATTTTTATATTATTTTGTTTTTACAGAAATTGGAGCCAAGTCTCAAGGCGGAAAACAATTTTTGAGAAAATGAACCTAATTTCCGAGGTCTGACGGAGTGTAATGCGGCATAGTTTTTTAACAAAAGATAACGATGATTAGTGTACCTACATTGTTTGTAATTATGCTTGCAATCAGAAATAAGCCGAATATATTATCGTCTTGATAAAACGTCAGAGACAAGTTGACAGGACATTTTATACATTGATTAATTGTAAGTAACTTTTTTGTTTAAATTTGAAACGCAATTTCTGCAAGTGGTTTGAATAGAAAACAATTTATAGATTAGTACCTAAATAAATAAAAGAAAAAACATTTGGAAATAGGTCTACTTTCTAACTACTTAAATTTCTTACCAGCGGATAAGTTGGAGGTATCTGTTGATGAAATGGAAAGTTGCCAAACAATTTCTAACTTCTAGAAAGTGTTGTTCTTAGTTTCTTATTCTTTCTTAAGAAATCACAACTTTTTCATTTCGATAGAATACAAAAGAAAGAAATTTAGAAAATTTAACTAGTTAATCGCTCCACTTTGCTCGGGCCGATCTAAGTAGGTATGTATGTTTGTTACCAACAGTTAAAATAATGTTATTGCTCAGTAAGTCAGGGTAAGTATATTCATACAGTAAGTTACTTCATTAGGATTGTCTTTAGGCTTTCGTCAGGTAATCCAAGGTAGTAGGTAAAGTACTTTGGATAATACTTAGGAATTTAGATTGTTCTCGCGTTTTGTGTAGTAGGTACTTGGCTACTAAAAAGGCTTCCTAATTAAACTAGATATTTAATAAATGTTTATATAATTTGAATTAACAATTATTTGTTAAAATAAAAGCCAATTTTATTTCAAGATCTTATTTATGGTATGGAAATTTCGGTACTTGCATAAATAAATCCGGAATTATTCATTCGAGGCAATTCGTTCAGTTCTTCTGAAGTGGTCCGAAGTCCAAGATTTATGTCCGGGCAACTTTGCCTAAGTAACATACGGCCACGACGACGGCGGTCGCGTTTCGCGTGAATAAATCAAATAATTCCACCTCTCCAACGACTTTTCAGATAAATAGAAACCTATATTTTATATTTCTATACTTTGATGAGGAATTGCATATTCTTCAGGTGAAAGTTGCGTTTTGTAGGTGGTATCTACATGACCAAGTGTTTTTAATCTTCAGTAGGCAAACTACGAATAAAATATGTAATATTTACGTAGAGAAATGCAAGAAAAGAACTTTGCATTTGTGCCGAATACGATATTTTCACAGGTCGAATCTCATAATCGGCTGCACAGTCCATTTGGTATACAATTTTATACGATACCAAGAGGTACGGTAAGACACGCACTTGTCCGGTTTTTTTATTTGTCAGGTTTTACGGTATAGTTACGCATAACCCGTCATAATTTCAACCGGCTATCTACGTTTATGGTTCGTGACATACATGTCACAATAAACGAACATACAGACAGACACAGTAAAAATATTTAGTGGTTAGGGAGGTCGGTTCATACACTGAAAGCCGTGAGTTCAAACTTCAACAACGAGCTTGAGCTGCCGGAGCAGGAAAACATCGCGAGGAAATCAAAGCATGATGGTAGGGTAGGTACTTTATAATTGACTCTTCGACAGCTACACTGGAAGCCAGTTCCATTCCAGACTCTTTAGTCTGGAATACAAAACACCTCTGCGTTCACTATCTTCGCCCCAAGCTTTACTTATAATCAGGTGAGCTGTGGACAACATCTAGCCTCTCAACCTTAAACAAAAAATTTTTCCAGTTTACGTGTTTATTTCCTACCTATAGTTAGATGTCGATTTAGAAACAAATCGGCGGCAATGCGAACGCACAAAAGCATATAACGTACAATTTAACACGGAAATAATGAGGTTAATGAAGATTGGTAGCTAGGTGAAGGCCGGGGTACTTTCCGGAGTGCTCATGAAAAACTTAATTAAAATGAATCTTTTTGGGACACGGCTTTTTTTGAACATAAAGTTAAAAAAAGAAAAGCTGTTAGTAATTGTTCTGTTTGGACCTTTGCTCGTGTTGTAAATTTATATTTAAAGTAAAATTAGATTATTAAGATTTATATTTATTATCTGTGCAAAATTATTCGAATCGATTATTACATTCGATTCTAGATTTTAGAAAATTTTGTCCCATTGGCATATTTGCATCAACGCCATATATACTTGTCTAATAAACGAAAAGTCAACACGGAACGTTGAATTTTTTCAAAGTTATTAGTCCTTTCCGGACGAAGTGAGTGCAGCAATTAGTTTAATTGGGCCAGAATTTCAATTCAAGTAAATTCGTTAATCTCCAATTTTGTTGTGCACACAAAAATCGTATTTGTTTTAATCTATACCTCTCCGCCATTTCTATTGTTAACGAAATAATTTCCGTTCAGATATTTTTTATCTGTTTTTCACAACAAATACAAGAATGCATGAACCATTGCGAAATCATTCCTCATTGTTCTGATTTATCTATGCTATGATGCCAGTCCTATTTTTAAGGTTCAAAAAGTTTTGTAAAACCATTTCGTGTCTTAAATAATAGAGCTGCATTGTACAGTTTAGGTACGGAGCGAGTTCCGCATTATATTTGTTGCCAAAACTATTATTGCCCACGGACGATATACAAAGAAAGCAATATAGGCTCGACAGTGCACTAACATCCATGCCTTCTCTAGATAAAAGTACAAAAAATGCCATTCAGAACTTCGATCGGATATTTTCCAATTTCAGATATATCTGCTTATCATTCTCTCCTGCCAATACGGATGGCTGACGAAAATATCTACCGAATATGGATTCTACAGTACGGAATATTATAAACGCGTACCAAAGGTAAATTTAATATACTGGCGCACATTTCATGTCTTATTAGATCAAGCAGCCTTTAAGTAGGAATAGCATAAGTATATCCTACTAGTATTATAAATGTGAAAGTTTGTATGTTTGAAGACATAGCTCAGAGAACTAGTAAGTTGAAGTGACAGTGGGCAGGGCACTAGCACGCAAAACTGTCGTTGGGGCTGCAAAGTTCTGGAGTTGAGACCACAGACCAGCAAGCGCAGCGTAGGACGTCCAGTACAAGGTGGACAGACGACCTAATAAACACCGCAGGAACGCCCCGGGTGCGGGCCGCTTCGGCCACTACGGCTGAAATGATGATGATGGATGGTGATGTAAGTTTGTTACTCAATCAAGTAAAAACGGCTCGAATTGAAAAAAAATGGCTCAGTAACGTGGGAGATATTTAAAAAATGTAATTTATATCACATGTTCCGTCATTTTTTTTTACCTTTGTAGGCTTTCAATATTTTTTTAAATACACATTTGTGTAAAAAGCATAAAGAGGCAAGCCTTTGTTAAGGTCAATAATCCAACCTGAAATTTAAGTTTGAGTACATAGCAATTAAAAACAAACAAATACTTTGCGCCTATACATAGCCTCTACCATCTAATGCCAAAATCGAAGCATATTCATCAAGAAATATTCTGCTCCTTTCGCGAATGTTTTTTTATAAATTGCTTAATTTATTAGCATTTGCAAAAAATGATAAAGCAATTTCATGCAATTTTTATCGTGTGAGTCGTATATTTGCAACTTTAGTTCACAGCGGACGGTTTACGTGCCTTTCATAGCAGCCTTCGTTTATACGGCCCATATCAATGATCATAAACATGAACATGAATAAGTACGACGGCTTTACGACGCGAATCATTCCAGTCCACAGGAAGAGGTAGTTAGGTAACGCGGCCAAGCTACATCAATAATTGCATTCATCTACGCTTTAGATAAAACAGAGAAAAATTATTATTACGAGTATAATGCAAACTCATATACGAAAGATATTTTTGTCTCTTTATTTTTCTTTCTTACGTGTAGGTAAAAAGAAAAGAAATAGTAAGGTACTGTAGTAAGTATACTACTACAGTACCTATATGTGTAGTATAAGTTATATTACAATAATGATACTCGTAGTTTTCCCTTTAAACAAATGCAAAAAAAGACTAAAAGTTGCGAATGAACCTGACGAGTAATTAGATAAGCTACGATCTGGCAGTTTTACGAGTATTTTATGACTAATAAGTGTACATAGGTATATAGAGCGGAACGAAAGGAATACGAGCAAAGTACCTGTATACTATATTTTTTTATATCGACTTTTATAGATTTTATCATAAACACTAAAAAACTAGTGTAGATTCGTAACAATACCAAAAATCGAAAGGAAAGTTTGTATTTGCATAGTTATTACTAGGAAAACAAAAAAATGTTGTGATATTTTTGACTGTTATATGTTGATACAACCAATTTATAACCGTATAATTTGTTTTTATAAATCTACGATTAGTAATTGAACTATTGGTAAAATCGCAATACATTTTAATATGCGCCTAACGCCTAACTATCTTCGACCACACCGTCACTTCACATCAAGTGAGTAGGCACCTAGATTTTGAACCTTAAAAAAAATCCGTGCCCTGAGCGAACGATGGAATCGGTATACATTGACAGCCCTGTTGGTTCATTGGTAGTGTGTCTGCTTCGAGAGCTGAAGGGCGTGGGTTCGATTCCCACTCAGGACTAACATTTGTGTGACTAACATCGATGTTTGTTCTGTGTCTGGGTGTACTGTATGTATTATAAGTATGTATTTACAAAAAAAAAAAAAAGTATTTAAGTATTCTATCAGTTATCTGTCTTCCATAGCACAAGCTCTGCTTAGTTTGGGGTCAGATGACGCTGTGTGTAATGTCCTATGATATTTATTATTTATTTATTTATTTACATAAAAATGGTTAAGACACAAACGAACAAAAATTTATAAGTGTCTGGTATAACTAGTGTTCTCTATCCATACCTATACACCATTTTCATCATGCGAATATACTTACTATGGCAAAAATGCAGCAAGTTGATATGCTAGCTATTTAAATAAACGTTCAAATTCCTTTATAATGCAAATAACTTATCTTCTCAAATAAACTGCAGCTAGTTACTTATTAAAACTTTGATTCTTGTTGTAGTACGTACAAGTAAACAAACTAGCAAATTGCTGTTCTGTTTCGAACCAGGGCGTTCTCGTTTTTCTGCAACTAAACTGTTGAAAGAAGCTTGGAATGCTCACAAAGCTTCAACTTCGTCTTCAAAGGCGATGTTTCACGGCGCTATCTCTTCAATTTGGTATAAATGATTTGCAATTAAAGTTTGATTACTGGCAAGGTTTTTTTGTTTGAACGGTTTCAAATAGACAGCCCTGTTGGCTCATTGGTAGCATGTCTGCTTCAAGAGCTGTAGGGCGTGGGTTCGATTCCCACCCAGGACAAGCATTTTGTGATATAAAACAAATGTTTGTTCTGTGTCTGGGTGTACTGTATGTATTACAAGTATGTATTTACAAAAAAAAAAAAGTATTTAAGTATTTTATCAGTTATCTGATTCCCATAGTACAAGCTTTGCTTAGTTTGGGGTCAGATGGCGCTGTGTGTAATGTCCTACGATATTTATTATTTATTATTATTTATTACTTTGCAAATGCTTTTTAACGCCCATCACTCGAAATAGTTTTCCAAAAACGGTCTGCCAACGATTTTCATTTCCATATCAACCGTTTAACTCTGATACAATTTCACTATGCGTTGATGTGTCATAACTAAAATTCATAAGTATAGGAATTTTACGCAAAGTTTATCTATTCATCAAATATATTTTTAATTAGACTTTTTATTATTATTAATTATTTATATTATGTATACAATGAATTTGTAAATTAATTTTTCTTATGACAAAAACTTGCCTGCTGATGATGATGTTTCTGACGAAATACATTATCAGGTCAGTGTAGAGTAATGGGGATCCTTATATTTATGTACCTAATAAATACGTATCTATATAGTAAGAATGACTGTCAAAGCAGCGATGTTCTGGACTTTCTTTTGTTACTCAAATTTGTGTGTACCGCTCACATGATCATGGAGATGCGTTATTTCTTACCATCACGAGAGCGTAACGTTCGTCATATTACTTTTACATAACAAAAAATTAATGTGATTATATTCTTCTTCTTTTTTTGGCACCATACTGTGTTTCATTAGTAGCAATTATTTCAACATTTGCAAGTATTTTAAAATCAATTTAAGTAAAATAAGCCTGCTCAGTCACAGTCAAAGATATAAATATAAGTCATAATGATCGTGTTCGGTTATGCCCTAGTAAAGTTGTGTCAATTGTAGATCCTAGTTATGGAAGCACCATGAAAAGCCATGTTTCCTCTCATTGTATCACTTTCCTACACTAACACGCGTTCAGCACATTACGAATAAAACACAACTTTTTTGTACGCTTATTTTTCGTGTGTTCTTTCTTCTCAAAAAACACTAAGCGCTGATTTCTCCGCGTTCTCGCCTTAACCTTTACTATTAAAGTGTACTTGCCAAGTCTAATGTAGGTATGGAATAAAAATAAACATTTGTTCTAACTTTCACCCAATAACAACAAGCAAGATGCAGTGAGTTTCACAATTCCGTGGTTTGCAAGAAAACGACCAACAATAAATAAATAAACTTTGTAATATATCTGAAGCGCAACACAAACGTCTGATATCAGGTTAGTTTGTTTTGTGAAGTTCTACTGTTTCTATTGGAGAGAAGGAGGGCAGGGTCCACAGACTAGACTTGGGCCATAAACGCAGCGATAGCTAAAGAAATTTAGGATATTAATTCAGTAAAATGTTGCTGTCTGCGTAATTCCTAATCTCAACGCATACAGAGCAAACTTTAACCTTTTAGCGACATTTTTCCTTCCTAGTTTGGTTTGCACTTTTTTGTTTTGCCAATGGCGTGTATTTAGATATGTTTGTTTGATTTTTTGTGAAATTCAAACGTATTAATGTTATTGAGTACTAGCTTGAGAACGCGACTTCGTCCGGTTTGACTTTAGAATTGAGATTTCAAAGAGAAATGAAACATAATATTTCGTATAATAATAAAGGTAAATACATCAATTTTAACATAACACACATTGACTTACTTGACTTAACAAATAAATCTGCACTGAAGGTATTTTCGAATTTAAATGATTGGCTGCTGCCGAGTTAGGATTAATTACCTACCAAATGTAATCTAAATTGTTCCAGCCGTTTGAGCATAAAGAAGTAACAAACATACAAACACACACACTCACAAACTTTCGCCTTTACAAAATTAGTGTAATTAGTAGGATAGGATAAGGTAGAACTAAAATAGTTGGATAGAAGAATATAAATTAGGAGTGAAAAATAACAAAATAGATTAATATAACGCTTATTTAACACCCACACTCTCAACAGTTGTTGAACCCATGATGTGCCGGTTCATTTGGTTTCAATACGAAATCGATCTCTTTTACCCTTACCTACAAGATTTTAATTCTTTGTGTTGTGTACTCCTATTAAATGATATACGTTTTTTTGTATAAATAGAGTGGAAAACAGGCATCTGAAACCACTGATGGTAAGAAACATCCGTCACCTTTGTCATGGTTTACGTAAAAAGAGCTACGTGATTGGGCTTCATCCCTAAATGCTGATTCAAGTATCTTGAACCTCTCTTACTGATTTAATCCACATCAAAAATCATATACAGTTTCATTGTATATATGTGTACATGTAAAGAAGACTATCGGTTTATGTTTTTATTATGAATTAAATAATTAAGAGTGGATGGATTTGTTTGTATGCGGCGAGAGTGCGCGACGAGCTCTTAGAGTATTTTGTTCCATGAAGACGAGCTGCTGGATATGACGCACGTCTCCCGGAGCTGAGAGTGCACCCTCAATACTCTAGGGCGCGAGCGCAGGCATTGCCTCTTTTCTATTTCTCTACCCCTTCTAGGGCGACCGCCGTGACACCGAGTGTGAGACCAGTTCCGTCGGGTGAACTTTAAGTTCCGTGCCTATGGACTAAGAACTTGAGGAGGGGAAAACCGTAACCGCAACACGAGTGCTGCTACGGATCACACAAGGCCGATAGCACTCACCTCATCAGGCTGCTTTTTATCTAGGTAAACGCGGATGAATCCACAAGGCACAGCTTGTGAGTAATATTTTCTCCAATAGTTTTTATATATAGGAATCTTAAATTCCAACATTGTCGGTATTTGAGTTACAAATTACATTATAAGCATCTACTGAGATATTCGAGCATGATTGCTAGATTTTCAGTCGTGAATAATTCTCGGAAACATGTCAGCGCGGCAAAGCGGCGTGAAACCTCGTCTCGTGCCGATAAATGAGAGCGTCCCGGTGGGATACAAACGGTTTCGATCGCTCGACTTCAAGCAAAATCACAGCGCTATGCGTTGAACTAAAACGTACCCTGAACTAAGTCTCAAGATGTTTATGGTTTTTTGCTAAAATGCTAATTTGTTTTTGCTCAACTGGTACTATAACAATTGCCAAACGAATTGGAATAATAATCATCAAAGCAACAATCTGAACAGTATAAAAGTTTATATGACCGTTTACTTGATTTAATCTATGCTATGAATTTTTGTACGGTTTTTAGTATCATAGTGATTTTTCCAGAAGGCTTGTGTTGTAATATTTTGTGTAAGTAGATAAATTCAAAGTTATATAATCAATTTGCCAAAGTAAATTGCGCTCATGCAAAGGGTGGATCGCCAAGTATTTACTAAAACGAAATTAAACAATGGATCAGTGATTTCTATCTACTAAAGTAAACTTTTCATTTAAAACCATGTAATTTTATTAAAACTCTTAATTAACTTACTTACTTAATTTTTTCAAGCTTTATATATTCAAGGATTTCTTAAAAGTGGAAACGTAATTTAGAATGATAGACTCGATAGAAATTTAAATCAAAGATGACATTGAAAAATGTGTTTTCTGTTAAATATGCGAATGTTATGGCCTTAGATTAGTCTTTTTTTGTCCTAAGAACTTCGTAAGATAGAATTGGCTGTTTTTTTCGTGTAATGTATAAAACTCTCAAAAAAACGAAATTTGATATGATTAATAAGGCCCTATAGAACACAACGTTTAATTACTGGTTGAATGCAGTAACATTCGTGCTCAAAACGTTGATATACATACATAAATAATATACCTAAATATAAAATTGTTCACCTTGGGTAAACATAGGGAAATGCAATCAGTTCGTCCTATTTATTACAAAGTCGTACAACGAAGCATAATTTATATTTTAAGTACTGAAATTGCGTTATTAAGGCCCAGAATTAGCGCGCCGATGTCGTTTACCCATTTCAATATTTGTGTGTGTTTTTTTTAAATTCTGTATTATGTTTGATGACTTGCGCTTGACCATACCCTGCCAAATGTAAAGCAGTTTGCTGTCTAAGATAGAGCATGATTCTTTCGGGAAACACAAACTCCTACAGATTGTATTAAATTTAGTTACCAAGGACACAAATCGTAAAATACCTAAAAACGAAAGTTATTTTTTTATGAACCAAGTATTTTATGTGTTTGCTATTGAAATGTATTTAATACATACATTACATTAGTATTTTCTTAGTAATTTCTATAAATTACTAAGAAATGGATTGCATTTACATATATATTTATTGTCATAGTAAATAAGTACGTTTTTGGTGGTATGGTACTTTAGTACTCGGCTGGCTAGCTACCACCCTCAAGTTGAAAATCTGCCGCCAAGCATCTAACGGTGTGTTCCGGCAGCCTCACTTGAGAGCCAGTTGCATTCCAGGCTAGGTGTGCTTTACCATCTTCGGCCACACCTTCACTTGACATCAGGTGAGCTGTGGTCAAACACCTAGCCTGTCAACCATTAAAAAAAAAAGGCACACAAACAAAACTATTACGATACTATATTGTTTCCATTTTACTATGGAAACTGGTTTTGACACATTTTTTTACGTATGAGAGATTACTCACATTTTATTATGTCGGATACTCCAACTATAGTTTCGGCCACATCCGGTGGACTTCTTCAAGGATTGAAAGTAGAGTACAACGCGCATCTCGTCTTGTTCCGCACAACGTGTGTAATCCTGCATAGGTAAAAAAAAATGTGTTTCTATACTATAGAAACACAGATATTTAGATTTAAACAAAATATAATTATGTTATTTTTGCAAAGTCGCAATTTTGCCAATTGCTACTTTGAATGTAAAACATCTAATGCGGCGGGGCGGGTCTGATTGGTTGTTGGCGTGGCGACGCGTCATTACGCGCTGCGTCATATTCATGATCTTTATTTTTTTTTAAACATTGTAGGTATTTGGTAAGCATACATTGTCTGTTATAACGTACAATTATAGTAATAAATTTAAACAATAAGAGTAAAAAAATACACTATTAAGTAATACAGAAAAATGGCAATATGTCAAAACAGTAGAAAAGTTATAGTACGATTTAAAAATGTGAAATAGTCAATGTATCATTTCCATTATCAACAAAAAAAACGTTAATTTTGCCGACGACGTCACGTTTTCTATACAAAATAGCTTTGATGTTTCACATCCGCCAGATATCTCGGGTCGGCTCATTTTTTATAACATTAACTAAATTCAGTGGTTTTATATCTCCAATGTAGAAACGTGCGAACGAAATATCTAGTAGAATCATTTCTTCGCCTTAAAGCAAGCATCAACCAAAATAAGGATGTTCACAAACCATGAAATTAATACTCACTAAGAAGATTTGACTTTGAGAATCGCTTAATTATTTGGACGTTTCTGGAAAACTCGTGAAAGTCGAGTTTATTTTCGTTTCTCATTCTATTTCAGCCATCACCAAACAAATAAGATTTGAAAAAAAAACACACACGCGTAACATCAATAACAAACAATTTGGATATCAATTAAATCTAAAATAGGCAATTGAAATATTTTATGCTTGAATGCACATCCAATCATAAAGGCGGACACGTGGCCTTTATGATTGGATGTGGCAATAAAAATAGATAGATAACTCTTTATTGTTCACACAAAGATGAAAATTTAATTTAATTATAGATAAACATTTACAATATATGTAGATAACGTTATTGTATCTAACTGTTTTATTGATAGGTAATTATCATCACAGTAATAATATCAACAAATTCACCTCGCCAACTACATTCAGGTTTTACTTTGTTTTGTAATAAAATGCTTTTTAAGCGTTCTTCGTGAAGTTAAAGCAGAATATTGAAAGGGAAACATTGCAATTTCCTTGCAGGTATAATACCTTCTTGTGGTTAAACTAATTTCCTTACTTTCTGAGGTAAAGTTTCTTAGTTTTTCTGTGAAATTATCTTAGGTGCACAGAAAAAAATAATTTATAATCCATTCAAAGAATAATATACACTAATTATAAAAAGATAATATACACTAATTTTTTTGTGCTTTGTGTTACAAATTAATAAAATAAAAACTTTTTTCTATCTAATTCAAAAGTGACGAATAAAAAATTCACTCCATCTAGATAAAAAAAAAACATATTAAGAGTTACGAAAAAGCAGATCGTATTGTTTTTATGTTATACAAACTTTCAGCTTTATAATATTGGTAGGATGACCCTAAACATTATACTAAGCTTGTACTTTGGGAACCAGATAACTTATACTTTTTTTTGTAAGTACGTACTTATTATTTAAAATATAGAAAATCCAGGTACAGTACCTATGTTTGTCATATAAATGTTTGTCCTGGGAATCGAGCCCATGCTCTACAGCTCTTCCAGAAATACTAAATAAACGAACGTAGGTTGTTGAAGTAAATCAACTCTTAAAGGCTGACTGGTTAGAACCAATGTGCCACTTCGTTAGAACTAATGTGTTACGATAGTCAGACTCATGCGTCTACGTATCTATAATATAGACAATTACCTATAATACCGACAATATAATGTATCTATATATCATCGAAATACAAATTATAATATCCGTACCTATTACATATCACTGCTCTCAAGACAAATTTGCGTAAATGGAGTCACTACTCACGTACGCGAGAAGATTGAGGGCCCATCAACCGCATTACTTCAAGCAAATAAGCAGAATATGAGCATTTCCTTGTGCCTGTTTATATGAATTCTTGCTCGAAAATTATAGCTATTATTTATACCCGAGGCATATTAATGCATGCTCGCAACTACGGAAGCAGGCGACCTATTAGGAACGGGCCCGGCCGCGACCGTGCAAATTCATTTACCCTCAACCCACAACCCTTCCTGACGTGAACATTCTCATAGAAAAAATATTCTTTTCCCTGTATATTATACGAAAATAATGGTTTCAGCGATGACAATAGATGCTTTGAAAACTTAAAACTTAAGCTATTTTGATAATCCTGGCTACTCTCGCGAAATGAATGAATGCGAAGAGGGGATGGCAGCCTTGAAAAGCTGGTCATTGTTGGCAATACCGAAGGAAAGAGACCACGAGGCCAGTCGCCAACACGATGGTCTGACCAAGTGAAAGAAGCCACCTCCTCTTCTAAATTCTACCAGGTGGTGAGGGCTACTTCGGACCGGAGTCGATGGAGACAGATTGCCCGTCTAAGAGGGTCCAGTGACCACGATCCTCAGACATGAGGGAACGATTGAAGAAGAAGAAGACTACTCTCGAGTGATTGAAAATTGAAATAAATGATTTGAAAGGAAGTTTATGCGTATTAAACTGATGTTAGCGTTCGTATACGAGGTAAAAACATTGTAAGTCGTGAGGTTAGAGTTAATAATAAAAAATCTCGAAGATATGTGAAGTCTGCTAATACACACTTGAGCAGCGTAGCGGACTATATAGCCTTACCCTTGTCACAATGAGATGCGGTCCGCGCCCAACAGTTGGACAGGTTATAAAAATAAGACTGATTTGGAAGTTCCAAACAATTAAAACGCAGGAATGCCAACCTGCATACAACCGTTGCTTTATCGAGAAATTTATCTAGGCAATGCCTTTCATATATTATGTAAACAAAACATTCCTCGGTACTGAGATTAACATGAATTCGATAATCCCTTGGCTTTGTTAAATTAATTTAACACCCCGATAGCATTGTGCTTCCGCGAGTTCGTTTGTTTAGCGTTATCTTGTGTTTGCTACATATTCGAGCTCCACGGCAGCCCTCACATGAATGGTGAATCAGAAGTGGATTCGACAGTATTCCCCGCGAAAATTCCCAAACGAGATCAGAATATCAATTGCTCTCCTGCCCAATTTTGCTGTAAATTGCTACGGAATATTGTACGACGAAATATATAATATTTGCATAACGCCGCACGCATATACAAAAAAAAAGTAAAGTGAAAGTGAGCCCCGTAACAGGTGTCATTGATTTTGTTTGCTTAGTTTTGCAAATGTTTGTGCTTCGTTATTGGCAATTGTGATGAAATATGCTCGCGTGAATCTCGTTGTCCCGCTCGCCAACTGTTGTACTTGGGGATAAAATCTTTATTCGTTACGTGAAACAGCTTGGAAACTTTTTATCCTAGAGATAACTGTTTCATTGTTTTGGAAGCTGTCTTCGAAAGCCTGTCTTTATTTGAAATAGCGCGTACTATGTGAACCTTCTGTTCGTTCGGCTTTGGCCTGTTAAAATAAGATTGTGTGTGTGTCGAAATGAAATATTTTTTGCAGAGTAACAATCACAAGAAAAAAAATACTTGAATTGTTGTATGTAATATTTTAAAGGATACCCTGTATGATTTATCAGATAAAGCACATTTTTCATGTTCAATTTTAAATTTTCATAATTTATGTTTTCTTAAACCTTACTTATATTAAACAAAATAAAAAAACCTTAAATTAATACTATTTACAAAATTTATACAAAAAACTTAATTTGTTTAGTTTTTTTCTTTGTTTTTGGGATCGCACATTATGTTAAATACCTATACTCTGTTTCTACTAGAAACATTGTCAAAGTCATATAAAATAAGTCCATGATCAAGTACAGTCCATGTCTTATTAAAGTAGATAGAAGTACGGAATTATGGAACAAACTTTTGAAAAATGATGATTGATGACTGACTACAAAAATTACTATAATTATTACACTTCCCCAAATACATTTCAGTGCTCGTAATTCAGCACGTTATGAGGAAAATATCATTATTTTTAAACATAAATAAATTATCGAAATAACACAAGTTGTGGGAAATAAATAAATCTCGACTATACCATTCAGGCTAGATGTGCTTTACCATCTTCGACCACACCTTCACTTAACATCAGGTGAGCTGTGGTCAAACAACTAGCCTGTCAACCGTTAAAAAAAAAAAAAACTATACACACGACGCCATCTGGCTCCAAACTAAGCTGAGCTTGTGTGATGGAAGTCAGATAACTGATAGAATACATAAATACTTTTTTTTTTGTAAATACCTACATACTTATATTACAGAACACCCAGACACAGAACAAACATTTTTTAAAATAAACACTATGTCACGACATGATCTTTCCAAGTTTACGCCAAAACTACATGTATAAAATATTTCATTAGTTTTCATAGTACAAGGTTTCTTAGTTTAGGACTAGATGGCGCTGTGTCAAATGGTTTCCAATACTTGTTTATATTATTTCATATTATTGTCTGTATTTATAAAGGTATCAATTGATATGTTTTTTCTACATTTTCATTCTTACTTAATTGTCCAAGCGCTTGTAAAAGCGATGCAACATTTATCCATGCAATGCCACAGCCGACACGAACAAGTAGTTTGCACTTCGCTAATTACGTTACACGGAATATGAACTTGTGTTATATTTCTGAATATAGCGCGGAAAAATCATGTCGTTGCACTGTATTGTTTTGCAGATCTCGTTTTTTTGTAGAGTATATCTTTAGTAGTTTGTTTTGTGTGTAGAGTGTTTGTATTGTAGTGTATTTATAAAATGCAAAGATACGCGCTTTTGTGTGGAAAAGTGGTTTAAAATGCTAAGTTACTTATTTATTTATAAAGTTCGTCAATACAGTGTACATCAATTAAATTAGGAAATTACATAGTGTCAAGTTACGCGTCACAGCAATTATATGCGAAGACATTATAATCAAGTTTACAGTCAAGAGCAATAAAAGTTACAATCTTAACGTTTCGTTATAGTTACAAAACTTCATTGAGAATCCTAGTAAAGTCACCACTATAGGGTATGAACGGACTCGACCATGACTTACATACTTTGTGTGACTTTGACTGTGACGAAGACTTATTTAAATTCATTGAAAAAAAATTATTCATCGAAACACCTGACACTGGCACAAAGACGCTAAAAACTAATAACCTAACAAGTAGCCGTAGTAAAGTAGTGATGAATTTACTAGAATCTTCTACCGAATTTTAGAAAAAATCTATACATATATTTGCATTTAGATATTCTTCTCTTTTGCATTCGTTGCCCGCATTGCTCGTGTACTCGTTAAACATTACTTACCCATATTTATGGGTAGAAGAAGGTTTTTTACACGACAGTCCAAAAATAATGTTATTTTCTTACTGTGCTAGCGAGGATATTCAATTCGTACTGAAAAAAGTGCAATATTTACTTTATGTACATTTAAGTGTTAAATTTGAATGTTCGGTTAGCTCATTTAGTAGTAGCTTTGATTGTAGAGCTGTAGGGTGTGCGCTCAATTCCCGCCCAGACGAAATATTTTTATGACGATTTTATTTGTATGGGCGTTTATCTATAAGTACCTATGTATGTATTTACAAAAAAAAGATAAATCTTTTTAAATAGGCAACCTATGTCTATCAGCTGTCTTCTTTTCATAGTATACCTAAAGGTTGGTTTAGTTTGATCAAATGTTCTAAACGTGAGAACAATAAGGTCAGAATGAATATACAATCCGTCCTGCAACAAAAAAAACTTAAACTTAACTCGAATAAAAACCTCTCTATTCAATTAAACTGCGCAATTTACAATTAGCAGAATGTATTTTGTGACGACTGGCAACTGTGACCCCTGGCAGTGAAGTGAGCTAGAGAACATAAAAGCCGGCCCGGCCGGTGCCCCCGGCAGAAAACACCCGGGTGTTAATTGTATTTCCGGACTCTCCCGCGCTTCGCGACCCACTGGACTTATTCCGGATCCGGGTTATGCAATTGATTGAAATTTAACCGCAATTAACTTTATTCTCTAAAGTTTATAGCATTGGGTTAAGCTTAGTTGATCAGCGTAAACTCGATTTGGTCTTCCATTTCAATTTCATTGCATTTTGAACAGAGTTTATTGACTTAGACACGAAATGAGTGAAGTGAAAATTTGTTTTGATAACCCTTAAATTGATAAATATTAAGGGAATTAATTTATTATATTGCCGAGGTATTTGTTTGTTTTTTATTTGCTTCTGATCGTGATCAAATGAAAAGCAATATTAATAATAAAATTGACAAAGTAGGTATACACTTCAAAATGGGGTTCAAAGATACAATTTTCGGGTGGTTTTTTGTGCTTCACATTTTGGGTGGTGCCTTGTGTACAATGTCAAAATTATAAAATTGTACAACTGTAATATCGCAAAATCTCTCCAAACGTTTGGCCATGTGTTGACATTTCTTTTCTATTGATTAACAATTTTTTTCGTTATTTCTGAGTTGTGCCAATAGTAAAAGTTATTTATAATGATGATTAGAATCACCCTCTGTCGCCTTAGTACATCCCAAGCTTAAACAATAACCTAGACAAATACAGCCGACATGTTGCAATACGCTATTATAGTGTAATAATTAAATAAATAAATAAATATCGTAGGACATTACACACAGCGCCGTCTGACCCCAAACTAAGCAAAGCCTAATGGAAGTCAGATAACTGATAGATTACTTAAATACTTTTTATTTTTGTAAATACATACAGAACACCCAGGCGCAGAACAAACATTTATTCATACCACAAAATGTTCATTTATTAGTGTATGTATGTTTGGTTTCAACCAGGCAATAAAGAATAGCTATCAATACAATTTAAGTACAGTCGTTGTTACTTTTTATTTGTCAAAATTATAATCAACCTATCGTAGTCCAGTGCTAAACATGCCATTTAGTCTAATCTTCAGTTATCCGTTTTTAGCCACTATCATCTGTCCTACTTACTCCATCGGGCTTCATGCTGTCTTAAGCAACCTAAGATTAAACACATTTAATCTGAGTAAGCAACATTTGCCGATTTAGAAGACGTTCTTCTGCTAAGTAACTTCTTATAGCACAAAAATTCTAGAGAGATCTAATACTTAAGTTTGCAAGTAGCGTATGATACCATAATCTACAATATCGCTTTTCATGGTTAGTTTAAAGGCTTCATGGCATAAAATATTGTAATGGACACTTAGAGACTGCACTTTATATTTATTGCTAAATTATGATGGCAATAAACTATAATGTTTACAACTACAGTTATCATATTTTAATTCAAATTTTATATTTTATTGAAGCGTGTGTCGGTTTGCTTCGATATCTTTCATTTTAATTAACAGTCTGCTTTTAACCAAATGCGTTTAGCTATTTTTGCATGATGTTACTTTTTTGTGTTTCATTTTTCTTTTGACCTTGACTCAATTCTAAAGACAACACGGACGAAGTCGCGTGTAAATCCTACTAATAATATTATAATTGTGAAAATTTGGTTGTTACTCAATTACTCAATCACGCAAAATCGACTGAACGGATTTAGATGAAATTTGACATTCACATTTTTTTTTTTTTTTTTCCTTTGGTTTTGGCGTCGCGTTTTAGCATTTGCCAGTGTCAAGTAATTATATATTTTCAAGTTTCAAAAGTTAAATAAGTGTCATCGTAGCTAGTTTCAGTCAAAGTCCAGTCTTAGTCAAGTCCAGTTCGTGTCAGTCAAGTCCAGTCATGCTTTAGTAAAGTAGTGGCGACTTTACTATAAAGCTTCGATAGAGTTTTGGAAGCAACACGAAATGTCATGTTTCACCACATTATATCATTTTCCCACACTCACGCTTGTAATTCGGTACTTTATAAATAAAACACCACCATTTTTATGCATAAACACTCGACAAAACACTAGTTTTGGAAAAAAATACAACGGAGCGACACGACTCTTCCCGCGTTCCCGCCAAAACTTCCACATTTATTTAATTTGATAGTTTGTTTTTTTTTTTTTTTTTTCTTTGGTTTTGGCGTCGCGTTTTAGCATTTGCCAGTGTCAAGTAATTATATATTTTCAAGTTTCAAAAGTTAAATAAGTGCCATCGTAGCTAGTTTTAGTCAAAGTCGTCTTTGTCAAGTCCAGTTCGTGTCAGTTAATTCCAGTCATGCTTTAGTAAAGTAGTGGCAACTTTACTACAAAGCTTCGATGAAGTTTTGGAAGCAACACGAAAACTCATGTTTCACCACATTATATCATTTTCCCACACTCGCGCTTGTAATTCGGCACTTTATGAATAAAACACCACCATTTTTATGCATAAACACTCGACAAAACACTAGTTTTGGAAAAAAATACAACGGAGCGACACGACTCTTCCCGCGTGCCCGCCAAAACTCCGATAGTTTGTTTATTCATTGACCTATTAATAGATTGTCAGATTGACAGAAATGTCATATTGACAGATTACTATTGCTTATTTGTAACTTACACGTTTCATTTCTCTCTGAACCTAATTATAAAATGAACGCGGACGAATCCGCGGGCGTAAGGCGTATATATTTAATAATAATGTTTTTTTTAAATATTTAAATTGATGATATTATAAATTTTAGACATCAAACATTTTTTTTCAAATTGTTCCAAATTTAGGTTTTGATTTAGGGAATTGGTTTGTGTTGACCATACCTCTTTTTTATGGTTGACAAGCTAGGTGTTTGATCACATCTTGCCTTATGTCAAATGACGGTGTGGTCGAAGATAGCACAGATATATACTTCTCATTTTGATTGATTACTATGGATACAACAATAAAAAGAAGTTTCTTTGAAAAAGTTTGTTGATTTTAGTCCAAATGTATGGAGCAGCTGATTTCGGAGATGTGGCCATAGTAAAAGCAGAAAAAGAAAAGCACAGTAAGATAATAATGTAAAATAATGAGTACAATGACACCCTTTTGTACTTACTTTCCCAAACTTATAACACGGTATGAGAACAGGAACATCTGAGCAATATTGTTTTGACATCTAGAAAGAAAATTAGGATAAGTTCTAATTTTAGTAAGAAATGTGTAATCAATCATAATTTAAACAAAGTCAAGGTCCCAATCAGTCAAAGCAAGGAAGATGCCTCTACCAGTCGTGCTCCTTAACGCTTCATCAATTTATGCTACTGACAGCAACGAGGAGGAATAATGTATGTTCGTAAAGTTTCAGAACTGATTCCGACACCGCTGTCCGTTTCCTGACTGTACATAATTTAATAGTACCAACCTATATATTGTGTGAGAGATTCGCGAGTTTTGTAAATGTGCTGCTTTGTAAAGGCGCCCGTGTATGATTTAATAACATTGTTGAGACAAGCAACTGTCTCACGAGCAGAGAAGTTTGCCATTATTTTATACTTAATGCGGCCGGGTGCACGGGAACCTGAGAGGTAAGCATCTACTTTTGTTTATGGTAGCAATAGTGGAATGGGAACGAGAATACTTATATTTTTGCGTTTCCTTGTTTTTTGCCAATATTGTTATCGTGAGAGTATTTATTGAGGACTTGATTTATTTGAGTTTTGGAAGCAATCATAAACGTTTTCCTACTTGTGCTATATATGTACAGAGAATGTTATCGAAAACATAGGAGGGATTTTGTATTCTCAAAAGATATTAAGGAAGAGAGAAAAAATATGCCTACCTACTTATTTTTTCATTTTCTTGGCCTCAGGGCTATTTAAGCAGGGCATTGTTGCCATGTTACATTTATATGCTCATGAATATTGAAATGAAAGACATTTCAATTATTAAATTGTTTCACGTTTCAATTTAAATTGGAGTGAATAATGAAATAATGATAAGTTTCTTCTTTAGATATCAACCACAAATGGCATTCTCAAAAATTAACTAGGCAGCGACCTCGTTGCTTTTTATTTCAGTTAACCGTAGCTCTCAACTTTAATACCCGATCATTAGGTACCTTTTACATAGCTATGTAGATAGAAAGTCTTTATTGTGCACATCGGAAGTAGAAAAAATTGTTCACAAAACAAAAGAATCTTATGATCTATATAGCGTGTTGCGTCCTGTATCTGACAGCCACAGTTCTTATTTATTGTTGTTCTGGAGGGTTCTAAAAGCGTGCTCGATAAAGCACGCGACACGACGCACTGTCTTCGATGGTAAACAGTGAACATGCGGCTTACGATGGAGCTTCATGGATGAAAATTAAACTAAACGACAGTTAAATGAAAGTTTACTTATCAATACAAATAAATATACATATTATCTGTTACGGACTTTATCGATGGAAATTAATAAAAGTAGGTACGTTCAAGATACTTAAAACGATAAAAACCAACGATCATTATAAATAATAACCGATAGCATGAATCGTCAAAAACTCGATAGTATAAAAGGCCCTTGACGCAGCGTTTTTCAGGCGCGTCCGCTATCGAAAACAGCCATATATCATGTTGAAACCGCCCGGTGACATTTATTAAAACTCCTTGCCAGTTTGATTGCAGCCATTTTCAAGTGTGATGTGTTACCGATACTTAGGGTGCCGATGGAAAGCAAGGCACAAAAAATTAAATTATTTTAGCATAAAGGAACCTCTCGTTTCACCCTCAGACTAATCTTATTGAGTCTAGGTAGAGTGTGAACTAATTACTTAAAGCAGAAAAACATAAGGGCCTATGTTTAATGCAAAATAGTTAAAAAAACACGATTTAAGTTTTAATACGGTTTCGAGTTATTTAGCAGTAAAGATACAATCGATAAAAATGAGTTCTATAACTATAGTTAGATAGTTGATTACAAGGAAAATATTCTATGTATTGTATATAAATTGATTTTAAAATTATCATAAGTACTTTTAGGTTTTAAATAATTTTGCTATATTGCCTTATTATTATTTATGAAAACAAGACATTTTACAAGACCAAAAAGGTTTGGTTACTGAAAATAAAATACTGTTCCACATATATGAAGAAGAAAAAAAATATGTAATAATTTCCATTGGATAAATGGATATAATGATAGGATTATAAAAATTAACTTTTCCATGTACGACATTGCACCTAGATAATCAATTTTTTTTTGTGTGAATGTTCATGATAGTAGTTGCTTAAGTAGCTTTAGTTTTAACTTATGTCACATAGTTTTTATATTTATGTCTATTTATAGTAGTTTGGCAACGTAATAATTAAAACGTAATTTTTTTTTAATTAAAAAGTATTTTTTATTTAAGTGTTGATGGACCTGTATAAGCCTTGTTTTAAACTGTCCCGCTAATGCAGACCTCTTCTCATTGCGAGAAAGGTAACCTCAGGCCTCAGGCCGCCGCACTGGCCAAGTGTGGGTTGGCAAACTTCGCACATCTTTAAGAGAACTTTCAGTAATGTAGACTACCGCTCAATATTTTCCTTCATTCACTCAATATTTTTGAAGTCACCGAAAAAACGTACATGGCTAAGAAAAGTGTGAGCCGTGAAATTAGAACCCAGAATCTCTTGATCGGTAGTTGTTTTATATTTTAATATACATACATATATCTTATACTTCTTTGTAATTTTCGCTCTAATTGTTATACTTGTGGTCTCCATGTTTAATTAGTTAATTACTGTGACATTTACATTTATAATGTAATTTTTTTATTTCAATTTGTTACCGAATTTTCATAGACAAATAAATAAGTATTTTGAATTTTCTAAGATTTAGCTAAGTGAAAATAAATTATTCTTTGAGACAGTAAATATCATAAAAGTGATCTCATATTATTTTTTCATAGGATTATATTATGTTGACGTCAAGTAAATGACGACGACGTCTTCTAAAATCTTTTCGTAGAACGTTAGATGTCAATTAAGTGAAGGTTTCCAGTAAAAACAAATTCGATCAGCCTTACACGCCTAGTTTACACGTTCCTGTAGCGTTAAATTACAGAAGCAGTCTACTCAACCCTAAGTTATAGGTTTTTACTTCGCACTGCCGCACGCTGAAAGTTTGTAACTAGAGTGTAATCTGTGATCTGGGCTTCTACCGAACACTGGTTAATTTTACGAGTTCCAATAAAACGAGTTGTTGCCGAGAAATTATCTGTTCAAAAGACAATTTATGCTGCTACAATTAAACGTCTCTAGATCTCCTTAAATTGCTGGCACTGCGTAATTGTATTCTCTCCTTAATAAGGAGTACCGTCTTACCTCGTAAATATAAATCGCTTAATCTCGTTTCATTTTCTTGTTTACGATGATTTTCCAGTCGTTCCCGTGACTTTTTTTATGGACTAGTCTTTGAAGCTCCATCTATGTTACTTTCTAAATGAAATATACAGAAAATAAAAATATATACAGCGGGCATACCCAAGTAACATTTGAAAAGTGTTAACGCTAATAGAAAAGCCAAAAATGTCCAGGATTGACAAATGTTGTCGACATGTCCCGTGGACAGCTTATGTCAATCCCGTACATTTTTGGCTTTTCAATTAGCGTTAACACTTGTCAAATGTTACTTGGCTAGGTCCGCAGGTAGCGTCGAAACTACTGATCCGATTTTGAATGATGTTTTATTCGACTTTTTACTATCCGTGTGACGTAGGTTAAACTTTTCCTTTTGATTATAGTTTTGTCTGAAGCCTGGTTACAGTTTTTTGAGCTATTTAGCTTGTTAACACTAAATATGACTCAGATTGGAAATGTACCCATTTAAATGGAAATATATCCATAAGAGGGTAATTTTTACATTAAGTTGATTCACAAAATAGACAAACATAAACAAATCATTTTCACGTAACTTCTCAAATTCAAACAAACAAGCGTCGATGGCCGCGCTCGAGGAAAAACACCAAAACAGCAATAATGAAGTGAAATCGAAAAATAAACGTGGGACTAATGGGGATGTTTTCCTTTCAAGAGTCAATTATTATTTCTGTGGAAAATTTGTTGTTAATTGACACATTGACAATAATTTTTAGGACAAACTAGCTGATTGCAGCGGCTTTGTCCGCGTGGGATTTAAAAAAAACTAAATTTTTCCTATTTTCTGTGAAATTTTCTTTCCGTAAGAACCTTCTACAAAATGTATTCGATATATATATATATATATATATATAAGCTCATTTGGCATATCTACTTTAAGAGCTTTTGGGTATAGGTTCAACTCCCACCAGGATAAATATTTATGTGGTTTTTTAATTTATGTGTGTTTGTTCTGTGTCTGGGTGTTCTGTATGTTTTAGAAAAAAAAGTATCTAAGTATGCTATCAGTTATCTGGTAGTACAAGGTCCCATAGTACAAGATTTGCTTAGTTTGGGCCTAGATGGCACTGTGTGAAATGTTTGATGATATTTGTTTATTTATTTATAATCTATAAAAAACTTACACAAAAGGTAACTTCAAACACCATTTTAAGTTTTACAGGCATCAAAGTTTAATTCTTTGATAAAACAGATCTAACTGATTTTCTCAAATCGAAGAGAACCCTTATTCAATTTAAATTTCGGTTACAACCAAATTGGAATCTCTTTTGTAGTGCGTCGAAGAGTAAATTGAATTTCGTCAAATGCGTTCCAAAAGGAATGAAGGAACGAAATCTAAGATTACAAAAACATTTAGTTTTCACTATAGCTCTTCAGTGCTGGCAGATAATTTAGTCTAGGTACGAGATTTGTAAGAAAAATATCGTGGAAAGCTCCGCTGAAATCTGCAGCACACGGTTTGACAAAAACGCTGTGCTACGTGGCCATAAGTCATGGTAAATGGTGAGATGTCGCCCGACCACTTAAGCTGGAGCTGCCGAGGCAAGAAGATTTATAGCATCTACGTGTAGATACAGTTAATAAATCAACCGTTTCTTTTTAAATTTTATATGAACGTTAAGTAATTTATCGACGTCGTAAATAGCAGCACTACCGTAAGTTCAATTTTAACGTTAATTAAGGTAGGCGGCGCGGGCGGTTATAAAGTAACAGGGCGCCCGAGCAGCAGAGGGCCGACGCGGTGACGCAAATATCCCAATAACCGTAATATACGGTTTAACTTTACCACCTCCCCAGAGTTTAACGGGTCAGTGGGTCTAACATGCGACGGGTTTGATTAAAAATCCATCGCAAAACAGAAAACGCAAGGCGCTCGTCTCAGATATCAAAGCAGAATATTTTCGCGGAAAGGTTTACGCTATACGCATTAATATTTCCTTCTTCTTTTATAAAGCCGCTTTACCAAATAAAGTATTTGTGTCTCTGGAGGCAAAACTTGGGTTTGTAGATGTATAATATGCATAGACGGGTACATAAATATAATGTAGAAACCGCCTAAAATAAGAACGTTTGTAATTGCCCATATTCCGTGGGGAGACCGCTCGTTCCATATACACGCGGAGTAATGCGCGAGGAAACTAAGTGTATTTTTTTTTTGCTATTTGCTCTGCAGCAAACAAAAGACGTGCGGATCCGGGTCCTTTGTCGTCTAACGAGACGACGAGACCGGCAGCTTAGCGGCCGTCGCACAGAATCCTAGTTACTTTCAATCATTCCGCAATGCAGACAATAGTTTTATACTAGGCACAAAAATGACACTATCTTATCTCGTATTTTCATTTGTAAACTGTAAAAAGTAGTTTTATGAAAATGAAAAATAAATATTTGCTTGTCACCTAAAATACAAAAACTTGTTTTATTTGTTATGTTTTACAATAATGCTAAATGTTATGCTTTCCTTACGACCTAGTCACCAATACTTCACATGAAACTTTATAATATAAAATGTTGTATCTATGTACTATGGTCAATAAAGTTTTATTATTATTATAAAAGCAACAAGAGGCCGTAAAATGGCACAAACTAATAAAGAGATCTGATAGAAACTTTTGTGATACAATGTGTCGCATGTCTTCTAACTCCGTCGTCGAATTAGACGTCGAGAAAGTGGCATTCGACGTTTTCACCTTCTGTGGGCAAGATAAGAGTATAGTCAATGCAATAACAAATACATAATAACATTTTCATAAATTAAATGTTAGCTCAATCTTTTTTTGTATACACAGTTGTTTAAACAATAAACCATTTTATTTTTATTTTAAAGAAAAAAATACCAATGCGGAGCTTCTTTTTTTTATCCCACAGGTGACAATCGAGTTGACGGGTTGCCTGATGTTAAGCAATCACCGTCGCTTATAGATATCTGCAATACCGGGGATATCTATAGGCGACGGTGTAGGTGACGATTATTTGTAGCACTACAAATACGTAAAAGCAAAAGCGTAATACGTAAGCTTGATAAAAAACACACACAGGACGCCTCAGCCGATTGCTTTTTGAGGTACAAGTTATCTAGAGCAACCATGTGTTCTTCTGGCCTTTGCACCGTTGGATAGGATTGAGAATATTTCAGAGGCAGCAAGCGCTAGGCGTCTAACTATAATACAAGACTTTTCAAAAAATATTATGCTACATCGGTTTAGGATATTACAGCACCAATATTTAATTGAATATAACACAAATAATGCTGTCTTTAACAGCCGTGATGTTTATCCGCTGATATTTATTGGCGAACCCGAACCCGAACGGCGATGAAAGTAGAAGAGACATAAGGTATGCGCAAGGATCTAGCTATTTGAGGGATGTTGCTTACTCCTATGGGAGAAGGACGTAACTCTATGTAAGTAAAGTCGTTCATAAATGATACGTACAATGATCCCCTTTCATCTTCGTACACCCAAAGTTTATAACTAAAACTTTAAAATACCACGCATTAGCGAATAATCTAAATAGTTTAAAAAGATAAGCATATACAAAAGGGAGCTAAATAAAGTAACCCCTTTATTTTATTTCGGTATCAAAGTCGGCCCCCGAAGTTAAATCAACAAAAAGGTTTGATGTCAGTCTCGGTGAGCGACGTAACGTAATCCAACAAAAATGGCTTGAAACTCTTAACTGTGTGGGATTATCGGAGACGGGGGCGGATCGCGATCTACTTGCCCACCGCACTGCAGGGACAGTCAGTTATCTGCTCTGGCTACTGTAATAACGGCACTAATTGTACCCTAATAACATATGGAATTAATTATGTCCTTACACTGCGGTCATTAATGTCTGGTCCCTACCCAAATAGTTATACCGATAACATTTACTGGTACAGTAAACATTTTGTTATTAAAATAGTAGGTATGTTTAATGAAAACGTACATAGATGAAGCATTGTTAATTAACGTGGGAATGCCGCAAGAATGAGGTATGGTACTAACTGTGTGGCATTTAGATTGTTTCTAGACTCTTAGACATTAAGTTTTCCCAATAATATAAATAAATATGAATAACAACTGAAGATTCAGTTTCTTTAAAGTTTACTCACATATTTAAAAGTACATGATGTGGACGTGATTTGTAGAAGCAAGAAGTAAATAAATAAATAAATATCGTAGGACTATACACACAGTGCCATCTGACCCCAAATGATGGAAGTCAGATAACTGATAGAATACATAAATCCTTTTTTTTTTGTAAATACATACTTATAATAAATACAGAACACCCAGACACAGAACAAACATTTGTTTATTCACAAAATGTTTGCTCTGAGTGGGAATCGAATTCACGCCTTACAGCTCTCAAGGCAGATATACTACCAATGAGCCAACGGGGCTGTCAATATATATATGTTATCCGTGCTGAATGTCGTAAGTCGACCCAGCACTTGTTTTTTTTTATTACAAATAGGTTTTGGTTTGGCTACCAACTCGCCTGAATGCTTAAAAGTTTAGATCCCTCCCTATAGGAACCAGATTTCGTTGATTGCCAAACGATGTCACATTATTTTTTTGCAACTGAAACTCGTCTTGCTAAATGCAACTTTTTTGCGTTTAGAATGAAGTTCAAAAATGGTATAGAGCTAAATAACGGTGTTAAAGTAACTTTCCAGCACTACTCTCCCATTAGATGGCCAATTTGTTTGCCTACAGCGGGTGAGCCCTTAATCCCGCATGGCACTTCGCTCAAGTGACGCGGTTTGACCACGCGCCCGTTCCCACCTATTATTTCCCCGCTTTAAACGCTAAATCGACGTACCGTATAATTGGTTTTCTAGACAATCTATCGGTACAACGTTTCCATTTGTCCGAAAAACGGTCCCACTTGTTTTAGACTCGAACGAAACCTATTATTAATCACCGGTCAACAGACGAAATGAGAATTTCAGTCTCGAATGATTCCTCGTAATCTTTCTTGAACCGAAAAAACGAGTGATAAATTGTTTCAGGTGAGTTTCAAGCAACATTGTAGAAACATGAGATCCACACATAACTGAAAACGTAGAATTGTATGTATTGCAAATACGTCAGCCACAAACCTACGAGAGCTACGAGAGTTACAAGGTTACGTTAGCTACGAGGTCACGAAGGCTACGGAACTACGAACAAGCGGAGCCTTTCAAACTGTTTATTCCCAAGTGTGTGATCATGTCGTCTGTCTTCTATTGTTGTGGTTACATACATATTGACTCACACAGGTGAACGTGGCACATCGTAGCAGCTACAACAGTAATATAAAATGTAATATACTAGCAACGAATGTATATGTACCTAAAAGAGAACTTCAAAACATTGAAGTGAGTTTAAAATTGGCTGTCAAGTGACCGGATTAAATTTTATGAAACTGAAATAGTTAACTAGCCAGTCAAATATGTACTTAATAACAACTAAAGTTATCGTCCTAACACCGAAACTTTATTAGCTTACATTAAAAAAATATTTTATTAAGGTTTATATGTTTGACCATTTTCTGCATTCTAATTGTACGTGAGCGTGTCTTACTTTTGGTCTGGTGGTCGCCAAAATGTATCTACTTACCAAGTCATACTGAGTTCTGGCAACTTGGCACAGGTAAAAATTTACTTTAGAAACATTTCCCTGAATACTCATCAATTCAAAAATCCATTTTTAAAAGTTTCAGGTCTATTTAATTAAACATACTGGAACACCGAGTAAATAATTTAATACGATCCCCACGCATTATTTTTGTTTATAGATTTTTTGTTTTACCTACTTATAATATTACCTACCTTGAACGTACGTGTAGTTTAAAATACAAAAAACGGGCGATTAAATAATTAAATCAAAACATTGGGAGATAATAACTAAAATCAGTAGATCTCCCAATCAATTTAATATTTTGAGTTGTCCGGAATGAGTGTTCAGAGCCTGTTACCTAGTACGTAGATAGTAGCACTCACTTTTCAGCTCAACTTGTAGCGATGATAGCTCAGTGATTAGCGTGATCGATTCGTATGCCAAAGGGCGTGTGTTCCAACCCCAACAATGAGCTTGAGCTGCCGGTGCAGGAAAACATCGTGAGGAAACCCTAGCATGGTGATAGGGATTCTAGTATTATAGATTATAGTACTAGTTCGCTTGGTGGTAGATCTCCTTAGCAGGAGGTCGTCTAGGTAGGTACCACCGCAGTACCAGATATTCTGCCGCCAAGCAGTAGTGTGTAAACATTAATGTGTTCCGGTTTTTTTTTTTTTTTTATATCTGACAGGCTAGGTGTTTTGACCACAGCTCACCTGATGTTAAGTGACGGTATGGTCGAAGATGGTAAAGCACACCTAGCCTGGAATGGAACTGGCTCTCAAGTGAGGCTGCCGGAACACACCGTTAGATGCTTGGCGACAGGTTTGAAGGGTACTGCAGCTAGCGAAATTACTGGGCTGTTGAGACTAACCATCGAAAGTCTCAAAGTAATGAGCACCAAAGCAGCGATGCCCTGGACTTTGTTTTGTTACTCAAAGTTCTGGGTATCGCTGTAATGGTCATGGACAGGCGTTATCTCTTACCATCAGGAGAGGGTCTCGTTCGTCTCATTATTTGTCAAATAAAAAAAAAAAAAAAAAAAAACTCGTCTGGCTAGCTACAACCCTCAAGTTAAAAATCTGCCGCCAATCTAACAGTGTGTTCCGGCAGCCTCACTTGAGAAACAGTTACATTCCAGGCTAGGTGTGTTTTATCATCTTCGGCCACACCGTCACCAGGTGAGCTGTGGTCAAACATCTTTCCTGTCAAAAACAAAGAAAGAAAAAACTGCTGAGCATTGTATACACCTTGTAAACTTGTTGTTGTTGTTTACTTGGTGGTAGATCTCCTTAGCAGGAGGTCGTCTAGGTAGATACCACCGCAATACCAGATATTCTGCCGCCAAGGAGTAGTGTGTAAACATTACTGTGTTCCGGTTTGAAGGGTTCTGCAGCTAGCGAAATTACTGGGCTGTTGAGAGTAACCATCGAAAGTCTTAAAGTAATGAGCATCAAAGCAGTGATGCCATGGACTTTCTTTTATTACTCAAAGTTCTGTGTATCGCTGCAATGGTCATGGACAGGCGTTATCTCTTACCATCAGGAGAGCTTCATCGGTCAGCGTCAGCGGAAAAAAAATACGAACACTGCTAAAATTAAATGACTTTTTTTTGCCGCAGTCTGTTTCCTGAGAATACAATATAGATGTCTCATCATCATCATTGCTCAAAAATACTCCGTAAAAACATTAATTTAGCTCATGAATAAATTAAGAATATCATAATACACAATACGAAATTGATTTAGCAATTATTTTTATCATAAAGGAACGGAACCAACATGTCTACAGGACAATCGCGCTACTTTGTTTTGAATTTCGCTGCTAGTTACGTAAAACTCATTTAGCTTGATTCTTGTTTGTAGATGTTATGTATCTACCTAATTTATATTGTGTTTGGGAAACAGTGAATAAGTTTAATTAAGAGATAGCTGTCTCCCAACGTATTCAATAAATTCTGTAACATTTACAAAGAAATATCTACGTGACAAGACAGTTAAGTATAATTAAATAGAATTTTATGTACCTACTTATATCGTAATAATAAGTTAGAAATAAGGTATATATTCAGTTTATTTCTGTTTAACAGTCGTTTCGGTTACGACAGTTATGGGGATTGAAATTATACTAACTCGACGATAATTAAAAAAAAAATCCGATATTACTTAATATTTTTAATTTGAGTCTGTCTAAGTCTTCTGGGAATATTATGTTTAAATCTTGCTAAGTTTGCCGTTGATTAATATTATGATGAAATATAGACCATTTTCATGGTGATTCTTCTCTTATCTGATATTAAGTGAACTCGTTATCTCTTATCATTAGCAAAGCGTTTTGATTGTCTCATTACTGTACTATAAAAATGTTTCCAATTATAGCAGCGATGATAGCTCAGTGGTGGCTGGAGAACGTGGATTCGAACATCAAAGCTTGTGCTGCCGGCGAAGGAAAATGTTTGAGAAAACCATTGCATTGTGGTATAGTACTTTCAACTTTCTAGTAATCAGCTGACTGATTTCACCCTCAAGATATAAAATCAATATAGAAAATCTGCCGCCACGAACCTAACAGCGTAAAGAACACAGCGTAGGTACAGTGTATAGAATTTTATTGTTTGCTATGTACCTATTATGCGTATGTTTACTCTTAGTTTTTTGATGACTTGAGTGTGTATAATGATGTGATTTATTCTCAGGATTTATTCTATTAATTTATTTTGACAATCTTTTGACATTTATATTTTTTTTCTTATTTCTCCGAGAAGGACTTGGCGTCGCACTTTCTGTGCATTTGTCAGTGTCAAGATTTTTTTTCTTTGGTTTTGGCGTCGCGTTTTGCGAATTTGCCAGTGTCAAGTAGTTTATATTTTCAAGTTTCAAAAGTTAAATAAGCGTTCTCGTAGGTAAACTCATATTAAAAGTCCAGTCTTGGTCAATTACAGTCCGTGTCAGTCAAGTCTAATCATGCTTTAGTAAAGTAGTGGTGACTTTACTATAAAGCTTCGATGGAGTTTTGGAAGTAACACAAAAAAATCTTGTTTCACCACATTATATTATTTTCCCACACTCGCGCTTGTGATTTTGGCAGTTTATGAATAAAACACCACCATTTTTATGCATAAACACTCAACAAAACACTAGTTTTGGAAAAAAATACAACAGGGCGACATGACTCTTCCCGCGTTCCCGCCAAAGCTCCCTTGACTTTGTTTCTTTAGATGCTTTGTTTATACAACTAACTTTTTTTATTATTATTTTTAAGGACTATTGTAATTGTTGTGCCGTTTTAGTCTATAAACAATAAACAAGCGTATTCTGACAGCTTCACTTGAGAGCCATTAACATTTCAGGCTACGTGTGTTAACGGTCACTTCACATCAGGTGAGTAGTGGTCAAACACCTAGCCCCTCACCAATATAAAATGAAAGTCACCCTTTATCGAGAAATTTACATAAGATAATATTATACAGCTGTATTAAAACTTTAGGCCATGAGGGCTCATTGTGATTTAATTCTCAACTTGGAATTCTCGTAAGAAACTCTGATGACTTTGGCATTACTTTAAGGAAGTTGGAGTACTCTCAATATTTGGCTGAGTGCTTTATTAAACAATGATATTATTCATCGCTAAGTATACTGTTTAGCAAGATGGAAATTATCTTTTATAATTAGCATATCAAACAATAATTATAAAGCAGATTTACAGATATATCTAAATTAAATTTCGGGGTAATTTGTTGGATGGCATTTTAAATAGCAACTTAAATACTCACTAGTAATGCCCCGCGCGTTAGCTTACGTTTACCAGGATAAAAGTTGTATTTTTATTATCCAGGGTAAAAGTTTTCCGCCTAACATATTATCCAAATGCGTTCTCAGCTGTTACAACCTGAAGAAGTAAAAAACGTGCATACAAACACACTATTTTTTTTGTAATTTTGTATTCTGTAATATTTTTTTGTTTTTGTTTTTTTTGATGAATATAAATACTTCTCACAATTATTAAGTCCGCGTTTGACCTCCGACTCGATTACTGGTAAGTGAACATGTGAGAATCACGCAAACTAAAAAAGATCTACTCTGACCTTAGAAAGATCTAGATTATATCTCTAAGGGACTAAGGGAGCAAGTAATTTGTTCCATTTCTTGGTCGTACGTGTACGGATAAGAAACTTACAATCAAAATATTTGATACATCGCAACGTATCTAAGAAGGACATTTCACATAGCGCCATCTAGCCTCAAACTAAACAAAACTTGTAGTGTGGGAACCAGATCATTGATAGAATACTTGTATATATATTTATGTAAATTCATACAGAACACCCAGACACAAAACAAATATTTACCGTCACATAAATACTTATCCTGGTGAGAATTGAACCTACGCTCTGAGCTATACTTTACATAATTATTTTCTGGACATGTTGTAAAAAGTATATGAAAAAACAAGGTCTTAGCTATTTATTAATATCCTCCAGGTTTTTAAACAAACTAAACTCTATAACTTCTAAAATTCGTGAAAAAACAGCTACGTTTTTTTGCTGAGGGTAAATATACCTTTTATATGAAACAATTATTTATTTTCTTGAAAATTTTCGAGTTGCCTATTACACAAACGTTATTTGTTATACTTTTATGGTGGACGGGGTATATATTTGACCACAACTTACCTGATCTCAACTTAGGGTAGGACCTAAGTTGAGACCTATCTCTATTTACGTTGAAAGATAAATTATAATTAGTTACAGCCGTCCCTATCAAAAAGATGCGACAAGCGACGGAGATGACAAGAGTACACTGAGCTGGCTGTTTGTTGATTATAAAAAAAAAAACTCCAATTTCTCGCGATTCGATGTCTATGATTAGAAGCGGTCGTCGCTTTATCAGTCTCACTACCATACAAGTTCTGTCTCGTCATCTGCACTACAAAACTGGTATTCGAGTTCACAGTAACACAATTCCACGCGAAGATTACTTTTTCGTCCCTGATTTATGTTTCAACTAATTACTCGTAACATACAATAAAATATTTACTCTCTTTAAACAGAGACCATGAAACAAAACTGCGTTATTCTAAATTCAAACTAAAACCTTTTTGGTGGCACATTGCTAACACACCACACTTAATCTAAATAATTTAAAAAAATCGTAATAGTAAAATAATTCCACATATGAGGAGACCAGCAAAGGGGACAACGAGTATTCACCGCAGGCTCGGTAGAGGCCGTGTAACGGTGGCAGGTGCGTGTTTGCTGTTGGAAAGAGTCTCTCGGGCCATTGCTTTGAAATTGCTCGGTGCCTGCGAAACTAAGCGTATTTCACGGGAACAACCCACTGTTCGGCCTTTCGTTCCACTCTTTTTTGAATATCGGATACGAGAGACCAATATAAACAATTGGGACAGTCGAGCACAGAATCGCTAAAGCTAGACCATTTTTTTAACATCGTATTAATTGAACTTACCAACAGCATTGTCAACCCGACTATTTGAGATTAAGATCTTTTAAATGGATCCAGAAATTACAAAAATCAAACAGGCGAGTGTATTAAACACGTGTAATATGTATGTACATACGTGTGTATGTGTGTGTGTTGTGTGTATTATACATAATCAAATAATGAATTACCTGGTCAGGGCAAAGAAAGTAATTCACTCTTAACTAATGAAGTAACCTAGTTACTTAGAAAGTAATTCCCTTTTACCTAGTAGAGTAACCTAGTTATTTAGAAAGTAATTCACTTTTCGATACCACCTAGTAGTAGTATTGCAACAAACTTTAGGGTAAGAAATTAAAAACGAAATATGATTTCGCTGAATATAAAACACGTGCATTTCATAAATTTAAACGACGCTGTTTCGACGTTTTGTTCTTTGAACGACAACCACGTCGAGCATCGCAGTCTGCCTACATTTGTCACACAAAATTCGGCTGTAAGAATTCGTTTAATTAGTATTTGTTGCTTTATAAAGGTATTTCTTGCATTTTGTAGCGTTTCCGCTTTATAAAATATGAAGCACATTGTTTTACAATTGTTTCTTATAGAAATTTCTTATTTTGATTTAACATAGTTCACCTCTACGTATCTTTTAATACTTTTTAGCATTTTTGTGCCCGATTGTATCTATTCATCGAGTGTCCAGTCTGATAAACAAACATACGCAAGGCGTGCCTTTGTTTGCAGAAACAAATTGATGTGTTATGAACTCGATCATCTATTGGAAATTATTCGCTATATTTACTCTAGGATAAACAAACGGATAAAGCAAAGCGTTCCGGTTGATTATGTTATGAGTAAGAGTTCTTATAAATATTCTGTTAGAAAACAGTGAAACATTAATGACTTGAAGTCATACAGATTTTCTTTTTGTATCCGTGAGAGATCGTAGAGAGACAAATGATGATAACAGATTTGGAGAAGCTCAATTCTCTTTCGGCAGTTGAAGTTAGTAGACGTTTGGTCTTCTCACTTCAGTAGTAGCATTCGTTACATGGCGGAATGTCCTGGTACTTTCTAGTACTGTCTGTCGCCAAGCACCTGACTGTGTGTTCCGGCAGCCTCACTTGAGACCCAGTTCTATTCCAAGCCAGGTGTGTTTACCATCTTCGATCACACCGTCACTTAACATCAGATGAGCTGTGGTCTAACACTTAGCTTGTGAATTATAAAAAAATATCTACGTCACAAGTATATTTTTCTTAATAAATTACCAACAAGTATTTAAAAACAAAAAACATTTACTTAATTCATTGTACAATAAATTACTATAGGTAAGTAAGACTCGAGTTTAGAGCTAACCACTCACCAAGGACAAATCTAAATCTCCGCTTTCCCGAATAAATAATTGTGCCGAAGTTAAATACACAGTTCTAAAGTTTCCAAGAATTTATCGCTGCGTAAACATTAAAATTAAGTTTTTCCTCACTCAATTAGCGAGAACGCGTCGAAGTTAAGACTTAGACGACTTTATTAAGGGCCTTTTAGTCGAACGCAGCTGTCTCAGTCTCACATTTACATTTTTAAGAATCCTTATCCGAAACGTATTTGTTACTTGATGGTAGATCTCCTTAGCAGGAGGTCGTCTAGGTAGGTACCACCGCAGTACCAGTTATTCTGCCGCTAAGCAGTAGTGTGCAAACATTACTGTGTTCCGGTTTGAAGGGTACTGCAGCTAGTGAAATTACTGGGCTGTTGAGACTAACCATCGAAAGTCTCAAAGTAATGAGCGCCAAAGCAGCGATGCCCTGGACTTTGTTTTGCTACTCAAAGTTCTGTGTATCGCTGCAATGGTTATGGGCAGGCGTTACCTCTTACCATCAGGAGAGCGTCTCGTTCGTCTCACTATTTTTCACATTAAAAACGTGTCTAACGGGGCCCTATTAAGGTGGTTGAATTTCCATACAAATAAATTTTTGCCATTTTTTATTTTTGACAAATGGAGCATAATTTTACAGTAAAATCACAGCTACTTGCATTTATTTTGGTCTTCATTTGCGGTAACTCACAATTGCTTGAATAAAACAGTTGATTATACCTTCCCTTAAACTTTTAGTAATACAACCATACAGTGTATTACTAAAGGGGAAAATGTAGAACCACACGAATCATTACAAAGAAGCGATTGACACTCTCTTCATAAAAAACGGAGTAGTTTAGGCGCTGTGGTGGAACATATATAACTAAAAACTTACGTAGATTGTTAAAAACTAATTCCTTTTTTACTTTGCCATAGTGGGTTAAAAAGATGCCTATATGCAGTAGCCTATAATAGAATTATTTAACGAGTAAAAAAATTTCGGACCCTCTCTTTGAAATTAGAAGATGTGAAAATATCTACGTAGACGTTCCATTTTGAAGAATACTGAAGTTAGTGAAATGACATTTCATTCATAATTGAAAGTCTCAAACTAATGAACACCAAAGCAGCGGTGCTCGGGACTTTATTTTGTAAATCAAAGTTATAAGTACCTACCGCTGCAAAGGTAGGCAGGTTGGCAGGCGTTATCTATAGCTGCAATACAGCTATTCGTTCATCTTATACGTTTTAAATGTGAAAAAGAGGAGCTATTGGAGACTATAATGCCCTTAATTTTAAGAGTCCAATTAACAAATGTGAAACTTTACGATGTGATGGAGGTCAATTAAGCAATGTCGCGTTGTGAAAAGTATGGTAATTAGTCTAATTCTACTCGCTCTGACTGTTTAAGTTACTCAGTATACATTAAGTATAGGTTACTGATTTTAGTCGCCAAGTTCAAGTGAAAATTTTCCATAATGAAATGCTTGTTTGAATTTTTACCCAACTACCCAAAAAGGGAGTTATAATTTTAGCAATCATATCTGTACACTAACATCTTATATCTCGTAATATGTCAGTCACATTTTGACAAAAAAAAATTTAGGCAAGAATTTTTGATATTTCTCTTTTATCCATATTTATAAGCTCAGGATATAATATTGTACTCACCAATATGTGCAATTTTTCCTCTAGAAACGCAAAAATTTGCTGCTCCATACATTGAATGCAAGAGCAATGAACTTTTCTATAAAACAACATATGATTAATGTACAAAGTAAATGAATAAGAAATGTTACCAAAACTAGAATCGAAGTCGACGTCTCATAATTTTCAAATCATCTCTATCGATAATTTTTTAATGATACGAGTTCTTAAGCAAAATTGTTTTTGTTATATCCCAAGCGTATAACCCTGTTTAAACGCTATTTAGCAATGTTTGTACTTATCTAGTGGTTTGTCTTCTATCAAGTATAACACTGTGTTTAAAACGAAGCAATGGCGATAGTGTAGATAAAAAGAAAAATGTAAAAAAATGTGATAAATAGAAGTATGATATGTATATTTTGGTAAAGAAAAGTGATTTGACGTAAGTTACAATGGGCAATGTTGTTTGGCAATAAGTAATGCCAACATATAGCTTGTGAACCTTCTAATGTGCGAGAATGTAGATTGCACAAACGGCTCCATAGGATTTTTTCTTAATCTTTCAGAAAATGGCGAAACGTCGTTTGACCTAAGTTAATCGCAAAAAGACTTATTACGGCTCGTCAAAGACTTTGAATAGCAGGATTTGTAATCAAGCTCTTTTGCAAACTTGGTTGACTATTTATACGAGGCGGAAAATTGTGACATACTTTTTGGTATGTTTTTTATTCTTCTTTTTTAGTTGAGCTCCATTTATGAAAGTTACCCAATGGAAGTCAACGTTGTCTACCCTTTTTAATAGGTATTTGACCACAGCTCATCTGATATTAAGTGACGTAGTCGAAAATAAGCAAGCACACGAAGCCTAAAATGGAACTGAATTTCAGGTGAGACTGCCGGAACACACCGATAAATGCTTGGCGGCAGATTTTCAACTTGAGGGTAAAAATAAAAACAACTTACTTGTTCAAAACACACATAAAATTGTAGATACAGATGGATAGATAGAGCTATCTCCTGTGAACGTGTTTCATCCTCACAAATATGATGAGCGATGCATGCCAATAATAAATCAAACTAAAACTAAAGTTAAAAAAAACCCTACTTCCTATAAAGTAAGGAAATAAAAATAATATCTACATAAACAAGAGAAAAAATGTACAGTACATGCCATCAAAATTTGTCAAAAGTTAAATATTTATCAATTTTGTAATAACACTAGTAGCATGTTTTCGGAATAAAAAAGTAGCCTGTGTGTGTTAATCCAGGGTCTCAGCTACCTCCATACCAAATTTCATCCAAATGCGTTCAGTAGTTTTTGCGTGAAAGAGTAACAAACATCTATCCATCTATCCATCCAAACTTTCACATTTATGATATTAGTGGAATTCTTCAAACAGAATTTTCTTCAGGGAGCTCTTAAAAATGTTCGGTTTTAAGCCCCTTATCTGCTGTGGTAGATTATTGTATACCTACTCGTATACGAGGGCCCATGCACACTACACTATTGCTCATTAACGATGTTTTTGCTCTAGTCGTACATTACTTTTTGTTTCTCTATTTCTTCTGTTATTTAATACACGGTCACCAAACGACAGAAATAGGTTACTAGACTTAACAAATAAATAAAGCTAACAAGCCGAGTACTAAAAAGCACCAGCATGTTATGGTTTTCTCACGATTTATCTTCACCGGCAGCTCAAGCCAGGCTACCTGGACGTACCAGAAAGTAATTGTTAACAAATATGCAGATTTTCTAATAAATAATACAAAAAAAAAACATGTAATTCGCAATTATGCGCAATTCAGATTTTTACCTATTTACTACAAAAATCACGAAAGTTTAAATATGAACGAAATAGGAGTTGTGGCATATATTGAAGTCGCAAAGTCACAGTTCGTAGCGAACAATTAGTTACACCCAAACGACACTTAGTCATTTCACCCTGCATCCGTCAAACAGGCTTTTGTCATACGGCAGACATTTATTACAGCAATTATTGAATTAGAAGACTAATGAATGAGTGACGTGGACAAGGGCCGGGACTATTGCGAGTAGGTAGTTTGAAGGAGTCAGCGTTAGACCCACGTCGAGACGCCGGAATTCCGCGAGTGACAGCTACTAATCCCACCAAGGCGCTTGCTCCTGTTATTTATAAGTATCTACTTACATATATTATAACAGAGAAGCTATATTACCTACTGAACCAAAAGCAAGTTCAAGATGTGGTTGAGTTGTGTGCACAGCTGTGTGTACGTGTACATATTTTTTGAACACTTACTTTACTGATACCAAAACTGTTTCGGAATATAGCAGTCCTGTAAATTATTTTTAACCAACTCAAAAAAAGACTATCAAGACCGACAAAATTTCAAATTGTTCTAAAATTTCTCAATTCAACTGTATACCGTTTATTTTGTATGTTACGCGATCATGTCGTTAATTATGAATCGATTTTGATGATTCTGTTTTTGCTCGGTAAATTATACCGATATAAATATTACCAAAATCGATCGAGCGGTTTTTAAAAATCAACAAAAATCTAAAAATTGTATATATCGACGATATTTTCGTTTACTCCGAAACCTCGCTGTTTCATTGGAGCAGTGCGTTTAGTTGGCTTGAGGGCCATGGAGTCAGTTTTTTAAATTGTACATTTATATATTATCATGTTTAAAACTCTTTCAAGTACTAGCTGGGGGTTACTTTAATACATAAAAACAATAAAATACATAAAAAACTTGACATTAATTGACCTCTAATGACGTATCATAGTAGGCTGTATGTATATGTATAGGGCTACTTTCAGTGCCTAAAAAAACAATAGCAAACCAAAACCAAATCTGTTAATCTGCCTTACAAGATTAACATTTATTCAGATGGCAGAAGAGGTTATTATGGCTGCCATCTGCCATCTTACATATTATGGGTGTGACTTTCCAAGGTTGATCATCGAAGGAATCCCAGAGAACCAAAGCCCGGGATGTCCCTGATGCAAATGGCTAGACAACATCAAGAAGTAGACCAGACTGAGCTACCAGCATCTAAAAGTCGCATCATGGAATTGCAAGAAGTTTTGCCCAGACCTCCAATCTTCAGTATGAGAATAGCATTGATGGTGCTGATAAAACGAAACAGTAACAGTACGTTACTTTGACCTTCTCATCAAAGAGACTTTTCATCTTATTTTTATAAATTTAAGCTTAATTGGAGCTTTTGAACAGACTTAATAGCTTAGATTTTTAAAACGTAATTTGATATTTCAAGTAGAACAACTCGAAAAAGAAAATGTTTTACAGAGATATTTTTCTTTGTTCTAGAAAATAGGTCTCGGTTAATTTGTCTTAGCGAAAAATTTAATTATGATCGTTAGAAATGACTCGGGACAACGAAGACACTGAACACAATACTATGAAACTACTTGTTATGAAGTACAAATGAACATTAAAAAGAATAAAGCAACAAAGTACATACTTTCTCTTATTTTGTTAAATAATTTACAAATAAACTAAAAAGTAAGCTAATTAAAAATGTATAAATTTACTGTTCGGACACTCGGTTGTTCTCTTTGTCTAAAGGCAGTGAGACAAACGATACGTTCTCCTGATGGTAACAGATAACGCATATATTGCATAACCATTGCATCAATACATAGAACTTTGAGTTGAAGAACAAAATCCGGGGTATTGCTGCTTTGGCGCTCATTACTTTGAGCCATTCGATGGTTAGTCTCAACTGCCCAGTAATTTCGCTAGCTGCAGTACCCTTTAAACCGGAACACGGCAATGTTATAAACGCTACTGCTTGGCGGCAGAATATCTGGTACTACGGTGGTACCTATCTAGACGACTTCCTGCTAAGGAAATCTACCACCAAATAAAAAGTAAAGCATGTACCTAAATTCATAAAGTGTCGAATCACAAGCACGAGTGTGGGTAAATGATATAATTGTTGAAACGTGACTTTTTGTGTTGGTTCCAAAACTCTGTATACACTGCTCTGCAGTTAACCTGAACAATGCGAGTGTCTCTTAGTAACTCACCGCGGTCGTACTCAGAAAATACAATACCAACAGATTCCTTGCTAATCCTTTACAACGTCGCCGTCGGACATGTACTGTGTTCGCTCCCACGACGTGTGGTAGCTTTTGCGGACCCAATTATAGAGTTTTAACGAACTGCACACAGTTCGCCAAAAGTTTCTCATAATTCGGATTTGTTTAATTGTTGCCGTATAAAGTCAGGCGTCGAGCTGGGACCGTGGCCGCCCGCGTCGCATGCCTTCAGTGCAAACTTTTGAATTGTACCCGAAAGAGTTGGGGTTAAGGGAATGAATATTTGCCGTGCCCGCATGTAGTTTAAATTGCGTTTCCTTTGAGAGTGGCACAAAGACGCTGGCAGCGAGATGAGAGGAACTTCATCCACAAGAAGGCTTTTGCCGCTGCCTTTTTCAGAAGAACAAGTTTCAAGTTGGTATACGTGATAGGAGCGAAGTGCTACTGATGCGGCAATGAATACTCGTATGTAAGAGTCTTAGTATTAAATTAGAAATGTTATTATAAATAAATGAATATCGTAGAATATTTCACACAGTGCCATCTAGTCTCATACTAAGCAAAGCTTGTACTATGGGAACGAGATAACTGATGGAATACTAATATACTTTATTTTGTAAATAAATAAATAAATATCGTAGAACTATACACACAGCGCCATCTGACTCCAAACTAAGCAGAGCTTGTGTGATGGAAGTCAGACAACTGATAGAATACATAAATACTTTTTTTTTGTAAATACATACTTATAATACATACAGAACACCTAGACACAGAACAAACATGATTGTGTTTATTCACAAAATGTTTGCCCTGAGTGGGAATTGAACCCACGCCCTACAGCTCTCGAGGCAGATATACTATTATTTGTAGCGATGATAGCTCAGTGCTTAGCGCGGTAGGTTCGCATGCCGAAGGGCGTGGGTTCAAACCCCAACAATGAGCTTGAGCTGCCGGTGAAGGAAAACATCGTGAGGAAACCAAAGCATGGTGGTAGGGTACTTTAGTACTCGGCTGGCTACCTACCACCCTCAAGTTGAAAATCTGCCGCCAAGCATCTAACGGTGTGTTCCGGCAGCCTCACTTGAGAGCCAGTTGCATTCCAGGCTAGGTGTGCTTTACCATCTTCGGCCACACCTTCACTTGACATCAGGTGAGCTGTGGTCAAACACCTAGCCTATCAACCATTAAAAAAAAAATACTACCAATGAGCCAACGGGGCTGTCAAATACTTATAATACATACATAGCACCCAGACAGAACAAACATTTATCTTCACATATGTATAAATCATATGTGTGTATCATATCTTATATCGTATTGTCATATGTATGTCCCGGTGAAATTTTATGTCCTGATACGGCCTAAGATGAAGCGCGGTTACCTAGATCGAGAAGAAATCCGTTCACATTGTTAATTAAGTAACTTTGACTTGTAACATTGGTGTTATCAATAAAATATTTGTTACTACGTTAACTGTGTAACTGACATTTACTAATGTTTGAAAATAATTGATAAGTTTATGCATGTCGTTCTCACCTATAATTGCTTTAACATCTAGTTTTTGTTTTTTTGTGTTGATTACCTCTATGATTGTTGTGATGTATATAGTGTTGGTGATCAAAATAAATAAATAAAAAAAATTTGGATTTGCATTTGTAGTACAAAAACTGAAAAAACATCAACTATTTTATTAAAAAGCGTAAGAACTAGCGTTTGTATTATGTTATTCGATTTTGCATTATGTTAAACTTGAAAACTTCTTAAGATTGCTCTTACAGTTACTTTAACAGCTGAAGTACAATTCCACTTAGAGCGTTCACTCCCATAATAGCGGTTCGACTGAAGGGGAAAATAAAAGCACTTGAGTTCGGGACCTATCGTAAAAAGAAGTTTCCATCTTAGAAACCTCAAAGGCAGCACGGAAGTTTAAAGAAAGCCAGAGTCGAACATTTCAAATGGAAAGTTTCAACCGAACCCCGATCGAACTGATAAATCTTCGCTCCGCTGTTTGCTTCCTTGATTTTGTTAACTTTAGTGAATCGTTAAATCATCTTATAATCAGACTCGTGAAATTCAGCAAATATTATTCCAGTATGATTTCGGCATAACGTAAACATTCATTGAATGTTTATGTGCTCAGAAATATATGTAACTCTGATTTTTAGATGTATGCAATTGTATTTATTAACATAGTACCTTACAAATACTTAATTTATACTTACTTGATAGTAAAACTGTTTGTCCTCACTGTTATATACTATCGGTATTAATCGGCTAAATCGGTATGTATGAGCATGGGATATTGCTTCAAAAAATACCGACACACAGAGAAATTACAGGAAACATCATTTGAGTTTCACCACAGGTCACCTGATGGTAATTGACAGTGTGATCTAAGATAGTAAAGCACATCTTGGAATGGAACTGATTCTGAAGTGAGGTACGGCAGCCTCACCTCACACCCCGTTAGATGCTTGGCGGCAGATTTTCAACTTGAGGGTGGTAGCTAGCTAGCCAAGTACTAGAAAGTACCCTGCCACCACGGTATGTAAAGGGCACGGAAAAAAACGACCAGCACCATATTTTAATGCTCAATGTTTTGTAGGCAAGACTGTGTCAAGGTGTAGGAAATGAACAAAACAAATCAAGTTCAGTTTATCTATGTATTTCTGTGTAACAAACATTATTTATTAGAATCATCTACCTATTAAAATTAGCAATTCGTATAATTCTATAGTGTTAAGGGCGAGAACACATCGTCAATGCTATAAACATAATTACAAACTAACGATGTAATCTCGACTTTGGTGGGCCATTTACATCTACCGTTCTATGTTACATGTATTAACTAACTTAAGTACAGGTGAGATACTTAATAGGTACGATGGTTACCTACAGCTTCATAATCCTTACTTACCCAAAACTTGATAAAGCTGGATACCATAGTGTAAAATATCTAAATATTATGCAATAATTGCGAATTGCAAGTACTTAAATCATTTTTATAAATATAGGCACATTAACAATGTTTAGGATTGCAGTGCAGTTTATTTGGTTTTAATTATGATGTAATTATTTATGCTCGTTGTATTTTAAGGTTCAGAAATTTTAACATTTAGATACCGTCTCATCTTTTTTCGTTTTTAACTTAGTCACTTAAAGTTTTATATACGATATTTTTGCACAGAAACTTATTTGTATAAGATAATGTTACCAGAACAAAAACAGATCAATTTTGACGCAACTACAAGCTCAAACAAAATTAATCTCTAAGTATATTTACCTACTTACCATATTATCGTAATTGACAATATATTACAGTTACTTACATTTATAATTAAATAACTTAGGTAGATAAAATAAGTACAACTTTTAATGGTAAATGAAAAAAATAAATTGAGGTTAAAAATTATTCCACGCATTCTTATAAATTGTATTCGTCATATATTCGTTAATACTTAAGTTAATTAAAAATAACTCACAAATTAAAAAAAAAGTTTTGCGCACTTTGCTTTTTATTAAATTAGTGCAATGAACTAACTAAATAAGTGTCTTTAGTCGCTAAATGTCAATATACTCGTATGTTTTAACACGACGGGAAAAAATATCTTAAGGGGGTTCGATTTCCATACAAATAAATATTTGCCATTTATGGACAAATGAAGCGTAATTTTACAGTGAAATCATATCTACTAGCATTTATTTTGATCTTTATTTGCGGTAAATCACAATTGCTTGAATAAAGTAGATTATTGGCATAAAATCAAATTTATCAATGATTTATGATTTTAGAATAAAACTATGCTAATAGTCTACCGTTTTATTCAAGCAAATGTAATTTACCGCAAATAAACACCAAAATAAATGCCAGTGCTGTGATTTCACTGTAAAATTACGCTCCATTTGTCTATAAATGGCAAAAAAATATTTGTATGGAAATCGAACCACCTTAAAGAAATATTGAAATTTACTTTTTTAATTCAAGCTGCCTGCGAGTGGTGACAAGTTAATTAAAATTACTATCTATCCATGTATGTACCTATATAACAATAGTTACAAAGTTTTAAGTAACTATGCGAACAGCTCGGTAGCAATTTTTCAATGGGATATCTCAATAAAAAAACTTCTATCAACTGTAGGTACTTGTACAAGTCGCAGCGCACTTTATTTCGCTCCACAATTAGTCTCGGAAAATGCACCAATTTATTACCGCAGCACTTGTTGCTTTCTAGAGCAACTTTGTTGATTTGATTCACTTCGGTAATTTTTAATTGTAATGACTTCGGTGGGTTCGAGGTATGTTTTTAATGAGAGCAGTAATTTTGAAAAGCCTTTTGAGTAAGTATCATGCTTAGTATAAATCAAAAATAGAGAAAAGGGTGCTTATGTTGTTTGGACATACAGAAAGAATGGATGAAAGAAGATTGACGAAACAGATTCATAAGTAGACTGTGAGTAGTGTGAGTGCGTAACAGTGTGTAGGCGTAGCGCTTCAATAAGCTTAATTATGTTAATAGCTGAGATAAGGTACTCTTAGTAATAAATCACCGGACGTCTCGGAGAACACGCGTGTATTTTTATAATCTCCGCCCCGTGTTTAAATGTCAATTCTTAAAAACAGAATTGTTGTTTTTTTTATGCCACATGTGGCAATCTAGCTGACGGGTTGCCTGATGTTAAGCAATCACCGTCGCCTATAGATATCTGCAATACAAATACGTTGCCGACCTTTTAAGATTCTATCAACATGCCTTTTGAAGAACCCAATGTTGTTTTAACAATGTACAAATACACTACATTTGGAGAAACAATTATATACGATCCTGACCAAAATTATTCCAAGTTTTCCACCGTCAAAAAATGCAGAGTTCAGACGACATTTGTATCCATGAGCAATTCTTTTAGAAAATTATCTAAAAATAACACATTCATTACAAAAGCTATATCACAAAAACGTACAGTTAGCTGGACTCTGCAAAACGAAGGCTTTTGAAATTTCGAAAAATGAAATGACGTCACTACCATTTCAACAGTATCCAATATTTTCTAATTAATTTATACTACAAAACGCGTCAGGTTCCGTTGTTTTAAAGTCGAAAGCACCCACAATGAACGTCATTGAAGGTAGAAGAAGCAAAATAAATATGCCATATATATGTGTGTCATGTACATAAGCATGTGGAAAGATCTCAGCCCACCTCTACGGGATCTTTGCCGTAGAGGTACGATGAAGAGTGATTGCATGTGTGTATGATACCTATGTGTAATAAATATATGTCTGCATGTAAGTTAGGCAATCGAAGTTTCGATAGGCCATAGTAAGTAAGTAAGTAAGTAAGTAAGTAAGTAAGTAAGTAAGTAAGTAAGTTATCATTACAAGTACGGTGATGCGATATACTACGGAGTAGTCTCTATTATTGAATTCATCAAAGTTTTTACTTAGAGCTGTACAAAATACATAATTAGCTACGTTATTACGAGAGTTCAAAATTAAACAAAGAATATTGTCTGTCCAGCTTTAGAAATTTGTGCACCTAAAGCAATCAAACACTTAATTAAAATGTCGAAATAAGTAAGTAAACAAAATGAGAATCAAATGACTGAAGGCTTTGCATATAAACGTAGGGTAAATTTAATCTATGCCTAAAGTTGTTTGACTCACGTTACATTTCATCTCAGTAAGGAATTTACAGGTTATTTTAAGCATCAATTAACTTTAAGCAATGTTTTATGACAAGCCCTAAATCTTGAAAGCGCATAACGACTTGTTTTTTTGCAGAAAATATTGCTATGGAAAATGATACCATTAGTAAACATTTTAACTTGTCTGTATTCTTAACAAAAAACGTTGTTTAAATTTAAGCAATGCTTAAATGCTTTGTCAACTTCGCAGTAACTTGAAATATCACGCGTGAAAATAAGACAGTAGGTATAGTTTAAGATTAACTTTAAACAACTTTTGTAAGTAAATTTATAGAATGATGACATAATCAGCCCTTACGTTTTCAGTTGTTTTCCTTTACGCGTAGAAAGTTGTTGACTCCAACCACAATCGATAAAGTCCTCTCAATCACAGTGACACTAAAACACAATATACGAGCACTTAAACAAGATTTCTGTCGGAACGACGATGGCCCGACATCGATCGGACCAAACGGGATGAAACTCTAAACTTACTTTATTTACCCGAGCATCGCACTGCTAAAGTTTCTTTCACAAAGTCTTCACACAATCTGCGTAAGTTGTGCGAGTTTATAAAATATAAACTCGTTTATAATACGAGTAATTCGTGTCATTAAATCACTGTTCGTAAGCTATCAAAAGCAGTCCACAGAAGGTAATATAGAAGAATATTAGTGGGGGTTGATATAGACGCGGCTGCGGAGGCGGCGGGTACGGGCGTCGGTGGTCCAAGCCGCGTATTAGCGCGGACCACTTGCGACCGCCACCGAATCGAATACAACGGTTGCTGCCGCGACAGCGCCACTAACCTGCCAAACAAATCATAGTACAATTATACTTGGTGGTAGATCTCCAAGTATTAAGCAGGATGTCGTCTAGGTAGGTACCACTGCAGTAAGTACCGTAATACCAGATATTCTGCCGCCAAGCAGTACAGCGTGAACATTAATGTGTTCCGATTTGAAGGCTAGCCAAATTAAAGGGGTTGAGATTAATCATGTAAAATCTCAAAGTGATGAGCGATAAAGCAGCAATTTCTTAGGCTTTGATTCAAAGTTCTGTGTGTCGCTGCAATGGTCAAGGACAGGCGTTATCTCTTACCATCAGAAGAGCGTCCTGTTCATTTAATTACTTCAAAAACTAAAAAAAAAACAGATGCAAGCCACAAACCTAGGTAATTAATTATCAAAGTATCCGTCTGTATTTCTGTCTCTTGCTGATTATTTGACTCAAAGATCACGATTATTGAGTCAAATGATCAGCAAGAGCAAAAATGAAAATCTGCCGCCAAGCATCTAACGGTGTGTTCCAGCAGCCTCACTTGAGAGCCAGTTCCATTCCAGGCTAGGTGTGCTTTACCATCTTCAACCACATCTTCACCTAACATCAGGTGAGCTGTGGTCAAACAAATAGCCTGTCAACCATTAAAAAAAAAAAAAAAATCCACGTCCGATCCATAATTTTAATAATACAAATAAAAGAAATAAACAGAATCCTTGGTTGACCATTTCATGTGCAACAATTTTCACGATATTAGTGGAATAAAAAATTAACTACAAAACCCGTAGAAAGATTCTAAAACAATCATACAACCGAGATCAAAGGCACGTACTACACAAACGCCAAAAAATTGTAAGACTAGAGTAAATTGACAAAATAAAAGTGTATATCATCGATTACCCAAAATATCTAATAGAACGAGGCCGCTAAGGACGGCAGCGGATATGCTTAGATTTTTATGTTATTCTTCATTTATTAAACAAAGGCCCTTAGATAAAACTATTTACCAGCTTGCCCCCAGGATGAAAGGAATGTTTGCACGGACCTTTCTACGCTTTGACAAAGATATGTTTTTACACCATGGTTATCCCGAATTTACGCGTTGAAATAACATTTCGGAGACGCGCCACAACCTCACTTACGGTTTCCTATAATATGCACAAAGAAAACGTCTCATAAGTACGTGCATTAAAGCATGCGACGCTGTATTTGGCACGTCTCGAATGTCGTATTAGGGGAAGGGACATTCATAAATAATTTATCAAATGGAAGATCTAAAAAGCGTTTTTCCTCTTTTTGGAGATTGTTTAGACCGCGCTAAAAGCTTGCGAGTTCTTTTCAGGCGGCTGTGATGAAGTTGTTCGGTAAACACTCGACATTTCTTCTTTAGAAACGACGGATCTCTTTATATTATGGGATACTTAACTAGGTTCGGCCAAAATAAACAAAACTAATTGTAATTACAGGAAAAGCAAAGCTCTTTATCGTTCCTTCAAATAACACTAAATATGTGTATTTGTCTGATATTCCATTTACTCGCTTAAATGACAACAAAAGCCTCATATTTACATTTTATTCTTATATGTAACATATTATTTTGGTATAAGGCGATTGTTGATTATGTTTCTGACGATACTGCGTTATTTCGCAGGAATTTCTGTTTAAACTTTTTGAGAACTAGTGATAAGTAGGTATTACATGCACAAGATACGACTTCTCGTCGTGAGATCATTCGATTGTGCAATGGCTGAAGCATCTTAACTATGAAATCACGATCAATCTTTGATATTGGGTATATCATTTACTATAATAGTCATGTGACTGGGTAAGTGAGTTTTATAATTCAGTTAATTATTACCTACACATAAATAATTATTTTGAGAGCAAAAAACTCATTTAAATTAATATTGCAGCCGTTTTTAAGACTAATAGTTATTTTTATATGTCTTATATTTTTATATATCGTGTATTTTCGATGATCTCACCTAATAACGACAGTATTGAGCCGCCATGGCAGCGTATAAGTATGGTTCTTATGTCGTGCACAGAAGGTGTACAGTAGCTCTCCTGCCGCGGCCGCCAACCCTGCATCGCTCTGCGCACCGGATCCCGACCATTCGTGCAGTGTGATGTTCCACGAACCACACGATTTGTCCTGCACACATACCAGACTTGCTTCAGAAATACATATAGAGTTCAGCGGAACGACGTTACTTAGCTGAAACATGGTCTTTGTTACGAAAAAATTTCACTATGAGACCAATTATGATTTGCGTAAAAAATCTGCTAAATGTACTCATAGACATTTCGTCGAGGGTGAATTAAATTTTTCGATAGAACGATTTTTGGTATAAGTTATTTGTTATGATGGGCACAAAAATTTCGTTTTGGCTTTGTACTGGGATATCGCATAAATATCCTGTTGGTTCGCGACGATAATCAAAGGTATTCAGATCATCATCATCATCATCATCATATGCTTCATCACATATCACCAGCTTGCATCGACTTGACCTATATTTCGAGATATCCCTCTCGAAATATCGTGAATTGTAAATCTGTGCTCGCGATGCGCACAATCGTCAAGTCAAATTTTTGATCAATTTTGCCATGTCTAATGGCATGACACGGTTAGAAACATATAACCAAACCAAGAAATTTCACATGATATAACAATGATGAATATAATCTGATAACATATTACAAAATAGTAGTTGGTATATAGTTTAATCAAGAAGTATCAGTACGTTTTTGAGTTTGAGTTATAACTAGCTTCATATAGCAAAAGAGCTCCAATGAGCACTTGTAAGTCAAACCTGCTCCGATGTGATGTCGATGAATAGCTGCCTCTCAACATTAGAGTCCAGCACCCAAGTGCATTGCTGATAAAAGAACTCATTCAAGCTGCCCGTTACCGACACGTTCCGTGATGATATCTCACCTACAGAGAGAAAAATAAAATGAAAACACCGAGGGGGAAAATAGCGCATTTTAAAACGCGCCCGAGAAACATCTACGTGAGCAATAATACGATGAAAAGGCAGACACAACGGGTCGCCGCAATAGCGGCGGTGTAATTGGAACTTTACGATCTTGTTCAAGGTTTTTTTTTCGATCCAGTGTCACCGTGGGCGTGAAACTGGGTCGTGGTACGTAATTTTCTCGGACGCGCGACGCAGCCTCGCGCGCCTCGCGCCGAGAGGACAATATCCGAGGCGTTTTTCCAAACGTCTGCGACGCGACTTGAATGTAAAATACTACTGTTTGCTTTCGCTTTATGCCGCCAGGGAGTTCATTCTAGATAAATTGCCGATTATCCGTGTCTCTGCGAGACGACTTCATCGAATTATCTCGGGTTTTGTTTTTGTGTCGCGAAGGTATAAATCATTTGTAGGGTTACTTTCTTACCGGAATGCGTAGTATAGGTTCGTTGGCCGCACATGGCGTCATCGTTGAAGCTATAGGCCGCTGCGTAGTCGAACCCGCGGCTGGCGTACGTGTAGTGAGCGACAGAGTACTCCAACCGAACGCTGGTCCAGCTTCGAACTACCACTGGCAGCCAGGCGGCCTGCGCGAGAAACATTTTTCAATTTTACACATGTTCACAAACAGTGAAAATTCAAACATCTACACGTATTTTTACCGGAAATTTATTTTATTCCTTCTCACATACAATCTTTTCAATTTGAAAATACGTGACAGTGCGAAAATTTATGGCGACAGTCGTCCGCGGATATTTTTTCAATTTCCCTTTCATTTTCGTTCCTAAAATTCAAATATAAAACTGGTTACATGAGCTTCGTCATCGTACATGCGTACGTGCATAGCGTATCGATGAAACTCCGCTTGCAGTAGCGCTAGCTACGCAATACGCGTATGTAGCGGACGTATTAAGTAATTGAATTTTCAGGGGCGAGAGTACGGATGGCCCCGTCGGCCGGAGTGAACACGGGCGACAGCGCGCGGCCGTCGCTAATAACAGGGGCGGACGGGTGACACGCCACCAGTTAGCCAGTGTTTTATGAGGTCTGGGAAATGGCACACTCCGCTGTAGACCGTTCCTGATATTGCTCAGGGTCCATTTCGCAACAATGCTAGCTCGTAACGCCCGCGACGCCTACACCCGTCAAATCGTGATGGGGGTAAAGCACTGTTAATAATTAAATTAAGCGTCCGTGCCGAGAGAGCAGATAACAAAGCTGTGCGAATGTGCGACTCCCAGTTTCCTGTCCTTAATGAATGTGTTTACATCCACGGAAACACGGGAATCGATACCTATAAATAGATTACATACTCGGTGAAATATATTTGTAGCGATCATTCCATCAGCCGAAAGGCCAGGGGAATCGTTTCCTTATTTGTATTTCACCATCGTGATTATAATAGACAATTCGGAAACAAAGAAAAATATACCTAAACACACGCACGAACAACATATTAATACATATTATAGTATACCATGAAAGTATAGTAATGTTTGAATTAGGTAAATAGTCGCGTTTCTAGGAGAAACGTTACGCAAGTGGGTTTGAATTGAAGTGAATGTGCTTACTAAATTATTTAGAGGCATATTTACTTTTGTGTAGCTCCGTGCACGGCCGGGTGGTCGTTTCTAGCTTTATTGCTGTTACATACTTAATAGTAACCCTCTTACTTAATTATGCGGAGGGCGCGGGACGAGCGCTGCGAAAGGGTTAGCGCGTTCTACAGCCATGTTAGCATAAGACCCCAGTAACACGATTAATTTATTTACTGTCATCTTTTCAAAGCTCTTGCAATAATTAGATCACACGTTCTGCTTGCTCCCCAGAACAGACTTCGTGCGCTCGCCGGAAGCGCTATATTCAAACTTTTCGAATTTAAATTTTGAGCGGCAGTCGCCGAAGGAATTATTTCCTCGGAAGTTACGGGTCTCTGATTTTTTCCTGTCGATTACTTCCAGTGTTTCCTTTAAACTTTAAGCAAATGAACGTCAATTTATTCTGTCTCTGTGAATATTTCATTCGGCTGGGTAATTAACGTCAATCACAATTACCTTCAATGCGCGCTATTTCCTTGGTAAATATTGGCGTTGCATTGATATTTTATGATCAAAATTTTCATGCAGGTGCTTATTGCAATAACTGTATTTATTGAAATTACTTTTGCTTCTGTTTAATATTAACGCATTCAGTATAATTACGTCCACTGTATGAAATCTTTATTAGTTAACTCAAATTCACACCGGATGTTTTTATTATCTTGAGCCTGGAGTTTCAAGGTTCGACAAATTATATTATCAGCTTTTTAGTAACAAACGAAGTTACAAAAACGTTTTCTAGAGAGGTGAAATATCGGCGGCAATAACTCTACACAACGTTAATTAACGTTAAAACTACGGACGTTATATGGCAGCACCACAAAAGAGCCGTAAATAAGATCGTCTTAGCTGGTGTAGTATTCATTCAGACAAATTTTCAGGGCAGCTTACCAAAATGACTTAACGATGTTGTTATTGGTGTAATGTGAAAGCAGAATTGAAATTTGATGTATTATTCGACCTAGTTCGTGAATTAATTCAAACGGTATTGCTTAATCTCCATAGGTATGACAATTACGTGATCAAATACGTTACGTATAATAAGCAAATAAGGAGCGGCCGGCTGAAGTGACACTGGCGCCCACGGCATTCTGCTTTACGCTTCAACTCGATCTTGAAACAGTTGAATATCATAACAATGACAGAGCTTAGTTAACAAGGTCAGATCACACTTTAAAGAACGTGTAATTGAATCACAATTAGCTCAAGCTGCAGCTGAAAGAAAACATAGTGAGCAAACTATAGTATAGTGGCAAGCTCTCTGGTACTTAGTTAGGAATATTCTAGCTAACAATCTTAAGTTGGTACCAAGTATCTAACTGTTTATTTTTGCAGCTTCACTTGAGAACCAACTCTCATTTGAATAATCACCTATATACTACATCTTCGACCACACCAACACTTACCAAAGTCAGACGAGCAAAGTCTTATACATAGTCTGTCAACTATAAAAATATTTAGGTAGGACAAATGGAAGCCATCGCTCCCAACGATTGCAACACGGCCACAGTTACAGCAGCACTTGAAGTCTGCGTCGTTTCAAGCCGCGTGATATTCCGCATTTTTTCCGGACGACTAAACGCTACAACTATTAGATTTCACCAGGAAGTCTCCGCAAATGTAGGATAGGTATGTAGCGTCGCTTTTGCCAAGTGCTTTATGGTCGTGGTTGCAGAGAGGAGTGCGACGATATTGACTGCGTAATATTTGCTCGCAAACGCTCTCGGCATGACTGACGCTACAACTGCTGGATTTTTTCACCTGGAAGTCTCCGCAGAGACAAGAGAGGTGAGTGCCGTCGCCCGCGACGAGCGCAACATGGTCGTGGTAGTAGAGAGGCGAGTGGGAGCGGCACTCGCAGCCCGCGTCGCCGCATGCTGTGCGACACCCGCTGGTGCCCGCAGCGCTCGCACCATTGGGCTCTGCGCTCCACATGCGCTCCAACCGCTGGATCTACGAAACATAATCCGAGCGTTAATCCAGAACTACCTCTACAGCAGATATAATTTCGATTCGTTCAGCTGTTTATCATAACACGCTCCCGCACACTTTCAATACATTTTGCAATAGTATAAATGGAGAATACGTTTTATTACAAAACCGAGGCCGACATCGCCAAAAAATCAGCTATATAAAAATGTTATCTACTCTCGATAACACGTATGACACAGCTAATTTTGTTCGTGATTTTATAGTTGTTTTACATTAATTACAAATTTATTTTACGACTAGCAGACGCGTCACGGTTTCACCCGCTTGGTTCCCGTTCCCGTGAAAATATAGGGATAAAAATTAGCCTATGTCACCCGGAGATAGTGAAGCTTCCCAACGGTAAAAGAATTTTTGAAATCGGTCCAGTAGTTTTTAAGTTTATTCGTTACATTCAAAAATACAAATCTTTATAATATTAGTGTAGATAGGCGTAAAGACATAGTTATAAATATATTGATGAGTACAAAATACGACTCTTTTACTATAGAAAATGACATGGTTTTGACACATATTTATTTAACTTATGCGGGTTTACTCATGTTTAATTAGGTATGTCGGATACTCTGTCTATACTTATGCGCGTCAATATGTGTAATACCGCATAAATAAAACAAAAATTTTCTATAAAGTATTACCATACTGTATCCCTGTACAGTGTACAGTGTACATCTATTAAACATGATTTAAAATAATTTATATCATAATATGTACATAATGCCCATATACTCAGAGAATTCGCCCTGTAGAAATAGTAAATATCTTCGTAAAAAAATTCGATAATGTAAACATTATATTATTCATCAACAATTATTATTATAATAATGCTAAAAAAATCCAAATGCTAAACATGCGATGCGTTTTATAAATAAAAAAGACTTAGAAAGTATTTACATACTTAAAACAGTTTCAACTGCATTCAACAGTTTGTGTAAGAATCGACATACTAAATAAAATAACTTGTGGGGATTGATAAAGCAGACGTTGAAGCTTTTGATGTAAATAAATTATATAGGTACACTCAACCCAATTTTTGAAGACTTAGTAAAACAAATCAAATTATTCCAAACTCCATGAGTTCACCAATATCCATTGAAGAGTCTCAGACTTATAAATCGATACTTCGATTATAAATAGGTTTATATAGACTTTTAAGATTTTATGGCATGGTCAGTCGATGATTATATAACTGTTTATGTTTGTGTGTGTTTGTGTTTGTGGTAGTGTTTGTGTTTTGTTCATACCACAAAATATTTGTCCTGGGTGTCCAAATATATTACCAATTAGCCAACAAGGCTGTTCATAGATATGTAGCTACAACCACCAAATTGTCTCCCCGGATTTCGATGTCATCAGTTTTCTGAATTGCAGTGACAATTTACTATGGAAGCAAATTTAAAGTAGTATTCTCGTCAAAACTAACCTCTATTGTGACGCTCTGGTTAGAAGCCGGTATGAACCGATGCGTGCAGAGAAGCCGCTCCTCAATGTTCCAGAATATGTGGTGATGCGAGGGCGCAGCCACGCCGCCGTGTGCGGGCGACGCCAGCCCGTAGTGTGTGGACACACACGTCGCGTCTGGCGACACTGTGCCCTCATGTTGCTCTGTGAGAAACCACAAATTCTATGTACCTTGAAGAGAACTTTAGATCATTGAATAGTGTTGCGATCGCCGGCGATACCTATCGGAGGGTGACTAGATTACATTTTAAAATATCATCAAAAGTTAGCATCTAAGCACTGGAACGTTTTTAGCTGATTTTAAAAACAGGTTTATAATTTTTATTTAATTAATTTTAATGCGTAACAAACTTTACTGCATGGGCGATCGAGCAAAGAATTTTGTAAAGTTCCTAGGCACTATTTTAGTTTATTTTTGTATTGTCGTACTTATAATATTATTTTAGAGTCATGTCATTGGAAAAATGGGAAACAATAGCTAAATATCAGTATATTTTCCATTAAATCTGCCATTTCGCAGGATAATCCTGCAACTAAGTTGTCCAGTGTGAGCGTTCGGAACGTGTCACTTAGTTTGTGGCACATATTATTATAGATAATAAATCAATCAAGGGGAGATTTACTAAATTTAATTTTTTTGCGGTATGTTCGATTTTCATTTCGATTTCATATTTTTGGCTTAGTGGCGTTTCATGCCTACTCTCAACCTAGTATCTAATTTAGAAAATAAGAGAGAACACATAAACATTCCTACATACAAAATATGTACATGTACATATACGTATACTGTTGTTACGTATATCAATCATGTTCTTCTGCTTTGACTAACCAGGTTAATTTTTTTAACACTGGATTAGCTCTGTGAACTAAAAGTATGCTGCTAGAGATTAAAAAAATAAAGTCTGTTTTTGTAAATAAGAAAGTGGGGTGATAGGCGAAATAATAAAAAAACGGATTCACACAATTTGTTCTCACCGTCGTGAAATGCGAAAGCTCCGTCAACAAATTCTTCTTCCTCTAATTGCGACGCCGCGCGCCGCACCAATATCGTCAAATTAGCACCTTTAGACGTCACCGCCTGACGAATGAGGAACCTACCGGAGGGATCTCTTGCTTCCCTCACGGAAGGTCCGCATACTCTCAAAAGAGCTCTATCTCCTCTTTCATATCTCTCTCCTCTTTCTCTCGCAACAAATTCGTGAAGCCCTTCCAAGACCTCAATATGAGATCGGCAGCTTTGCAACCTGGAGGAAAGTAAACTGAGATTACAAAGTTTTAAGTGAAACTTAACAGAGTCTGCACGCCTCATACGAGAAACCGGACCCTCGATGTAGAGGGATTAACATTCTAAGTAGTTAGCAAAGGCCACATCTGTATTAACATAAGCCTCTTAAAACTTTATAGGTGTTCTAAATAGTAAGTGATGAGAACGAATGGGATGGGAGTTTTGCACTGCAATTAAAACTTTATTGGCGCTCTGTAAATAACTTTGTAAGTTCAGATGTAATATATTAACATGCTGTTAAGATACGTAAAGTCAGAAGATCTTTTGAGGATCTTTAATGCGCTTTTGTAGTACATCTTAACGCCAACTACGAAAAGTTATTCAAAGTATTTATCAAGCGTCTAGAGCACTTTTGCTCCAAGGTTTTATAACACATAATGGAGTAGTAAGTACTTACATAACTATGGTTGTACCTTGACTATATCGCTCTTTTAAATTAAAATTTTTAAATACAAAACCACGTAACATGAATATCAAGAAAATGGAGACAACATTTCTTTGGAAAACGTTTTAAGTTTCCTAGCGAGACTAAAATGCTATTATTTTTTTCGTATACAGAGTTATTGGTAACAAATTAACTATTTATATAAAACAAAAGACTTATACGACTTAAAGTTCAGGTGTGGAGATAATAAGGCATACCTTAAATTATAATTAAATAGAGACACCTGCACCACATCAGTGGGTGCTCCAAGGAGATGGATAGCGCACTGTGACCGCCAGGTAGAACTGCGCGTGTCGAAATGTCCAGAACGCGCCCCACCGGGGCCGAACCCACGCACAGTCGCGCCACACCCCACGCGCCCACCGTTGCTACTGAACACTTCATTCGACCCACTGTTACCCTCTATTGCTGCTATTCCGTCAGCTGTAACAATAAATATATTATTACCCGATTTACGAATAAACCTTAACCCAACTTGCAAATAGAATCAAGGTCAAGTGTTTTGTTTGTATGATAAATAATAGGTATAAAAGATCTTTTAAGTAATAATATTATTCATCCATTATTAATCATGAAAGGTTTGCACAAACACACTATTATTTCAAAAAAATACAAAACAAATAAAATTGTTTATAATTAATACATATGTATATCAACTTTAGCTAACTCACCTAAACTCAATTTAGATATTTCCACTTTAGACACATTTTACTTAGTGGAAGATGTCCTTAGCAGAAGGTTGTCTAGGTAGGTACCGCCGTAGTACCAGATATTCTGCCGCTAAGCAGTAGTATGTGAACATTACTGTTAGCAGTTTGAAGAGTCAGGTGAAGGCGTTATCTGTTAATAGCACGGTAACGTATTCCATAAAATTCTGTACTCTATCAACTGGAGGAAAAATGTCACTCGCTTAAAGGAGGCATGTTACAGGTAATAAAGGTCTATTAGACGTTTCTACACAATACTGCTTAATGTATACAATTACAATTGAAACAAAATACAAAAACAATATTTTTAAATTGACCTGTTTGTTCGTGAATTGATAAAAGTAAAATATTTCGATTTGGCTCTTTATTATTCAAATGGAAATGTTTTATTCAGACCGGCGCGGCGGCGCATAGGTATCAAAAATAAAAGCCATAAACGGTCTAATCGTAATAAAAATTAGCAAACCCTGGGTCGAAGATGATCCAGGCTATAAAAAAGTAATACAACTTTTTTAACGTGTACAAGTCCGTCTTTGATTACCAACTCGCTTGATGGTAAGCGATGATGTGATCGAAGATGAAGCACGCACACTAAGGACTTATTCGCTTTGACCCTGATAAGGCCCAAATTATATCCCTCAGGAAACACGGATGTCGGCAGCTTGTTGCCATTCCTAGGCTATACGGATTAGGAACGTACTTAGAGTCAAAACGTTTGGTAGGTATATACTTACCCAGGTAAAACTATGTATGTACGTGTAGATATTACTTCTGTGTGTGTGTCCACCATATCAGACAAGCTAAAGTAATTCTCATCTAGCTAAATATGTGAAAGGGTCGAAATTTCAAATGTACTTTTCACAGCATTCCCCACTCGAGCGTTGGCATAGGCACATCGCAAAAAAATGTAATCATTTAGAAACTTACGTTGACGTTGCTTAAAGGTAACCAATTGCTCTGTCTACTTAGTAAAATAATACGGATACGAAAACCGTACATTTTATTTTTATAATCCTTAAAAGGAGTTTTTTATTTATAGTATTAGGGACAGAAAAGGTGGTGGACCAATCTGCAAACACGTTGGGGTTGGCACGTGGAGTAAAGGTTGAGCAGCCTTGAGCTAAAGTTTAGTATCACAGAGAAAAAAATAAGCAGAGTTTTGCAGTGTAATATGGAAGCTATAAAGTTGGAGCGTGTCAAGTCATCCTCACCGTCAATAAAGTGCGTGAGAGCGGCGAGGGGAGCTGACGGCGCCGCGGTGGGAGGCGCGCCGCTGCCCTCTAGCCGTTCCATGAACTCCAGCCTCGCGATGAAACCGTTGTAATCGTACGGCGGCACTAATGGCCCGGAACTGCGCGCAAAAACATATAACATCATGTTAGGAATTCCGGTGATGTATTACGAGACGACACAACAAAGGGACGGAATATGGCCCCGCTTTATTGGTGACGATGGAGACGCGTCAAGAATATGAGATTCTATTGTTTTGGTGTCTCATCACTTCTGCGGCGAATGTTTGCTATGTAATCTTTATGACTCGCCCGGGCTGTGGTTTATTTCTTTTTGTCACAAAGACATTCAATGAATATAAAAAGCCGGTGCTAAATTTTGCTGTGAGATTTGAATTGGCATACTTATTCTAGACTACCGGGCGCCTCGCAGTTTCACCCGCGTAGTTCCCGTTCCCGTGAGAATACAGGGATAAAAAGTAGCCTATGTCACCCGGAAATAGCGTAACTTCCCAGCGCTGAAAGAATTTTTGAAAACGGGCCAGTAGTTTAGGAGCCTATTCAATACAAACAAACAATCAAATATTTCCTCTTCATAATAGTATAGATAGATTTATTAAAATGCTCGCATAATAATCCTTCAAGTAGAAAAAGTAAATTTCGAAGTAAAGATCGTACAATAATTATTTATTACCTTGCACTCAAAAATTGAATAGATGAACAATATACTTAACAGAGAGTACATGGACCCTTTTATCTACTATTCGAACGTATTATACAATAGAATACAATATTCAGTATGAAGCAATTGAACGGCTTGCTGATTAATTTTTCATGGTGTTGCAAACCCTACGGAAAAAGTCAATCTAAAGGCTGAGTAAAACGATATTAACCAAAGGTCTATCAATATTAATTCTAAATTTCTAATGAAACAGACTGATTAACATTTATATTGACGAGTAGAGGACTGATTGATGGCTAAAACTTAATAATTATTATCGGTAGAACCAAGTCAACATCGACAGTATTCTGTAATGGTAAAACTCCTTTACAAAGCCCAGCCAGAAAGCCGAAGGGCGTGGGTTCGAACCCCAATAATGAGATTACGCTAGCGGTGAAGGAAACCATAGCATGGTGGTAGAGTACTTTCAAGTACTCGGCTGGCTAGCTACCGCCCTCAAGTTTAAAATCTGCCGGCAAGAACCTAACGGTGAGTTCCGGCAGCTTCACTTAAGAGTTAGTTCCATTCCAGGTGTGCTTTATCATCTTCGAGCAAACCGTCACTTAACATCAGGTCAGCTATGTTCAAACATCTAGCTTGTCAACCATAAAAAAACACTATTAAGAGATTTAGCAAAGGCTGTTAATTACAGTGTGGAAATTTGTACTATCGGATTTAAAAATTGGGTAGGCCTTGAGCTGTCATAGATAAGGGTAAAGCATAACAAAGGAATAGAACATAGAAATATAAGTTGCGTGTCGTACTTGAATTCTAACAGTAAGTTGGGCCCGGGATGCTCCAATGTGGCTGTTCTCTCGGAACACAAGGAAGCCAGTAGCGGCGCTGACGGCGAACTTCCAGCTCGCAGTGTCAGGTAGTCGGTGGTGCAGTGACTGAAAACAAGAAACTCATAAACTATCTCCTCTTCACTGATTACTTCAATCCTTATTGTAAAATATAAAACATCGTTTAGGTGACATATATTTCTACAGATCAAACACAAGATTGATATAGGTAAGATAAGTATCAGTGGTGATATGAGAGGTGGGTGTTTAAGGATTGATAACGATAAAAAAAAAAAAAAAAAAATAGAACATTACACACAGCGTCATCTGGCCCCAAACTAAGCGAAGCTTGTGATATGGAAGACAGATAACTGATAGAATACTTAAATAGTTTTTTTTGTAAATACATACTTATAATACATACAGTACACCCAGACACAGAACAAATATTTCTTTATATCAAAAAATGCTTGTCCTGGATGGGAATCGAACCCACACCCTTCGGGTCTTGTAGCAGGCATACTACCAATGAACCAATAGGTCTGTCAACAACGATGAACATCATCTTTGTGTATTTTCTTTCTAGTACTTGACAGGCTAGCTACCACCCTTTTGTTGAAATTGTAGCGCCAAGCCTCTAACGGTGTGTTCCAGTAGCCGCACTTGGAAGCCAGTTCCGTTCCAGGCTACGTGTGTTTACCATCTTCGACCACACCTTTACTTAACATCAGGTGAGCTGTGTTCAAACACGGCGGCTGTCAACCGTAAATAAAAGGAAGTAGTAGTAGGTAAAGTATGCATGGCAATTTTACAATTATAATAAAGTAACTAATTATATTTTGTCACGATTTTCAAAATACTAGTATGATTAAATCGAGTTTGCAATACTTTCGAACTTGAACAGAATTACTTAATGGAACATTTTAGCGCTGCCTAGGGGTAAAGTTAGTTGAAAAAAGGGAATTATGAAATAAGAAACAAAGGACTCAATACTGTTTAGTATTTAATTTCGATTACTCACGCACTCGATTCCGTATTTAAATCAAAGTTAACGAATATTTTCTTTGTATTTCGTTTTTGAACGACTTCCAGAAAAAATCTATTGAAATTATTCAAAGGTTTCATGTTTTTGTTTTATAGCATGAAATTCCATCAGTATAACCTTCGAATAAAAATAAGCCCGCCATCCTTGAGCTATAAAAGCCAATGCATCCTTGATATTCAATATAGGGATATCCTATACGCGTCATTTCCTAGAGTTTACGTTATACTGAACGTCTATATGTACGTAGCATGAATCATAACTTTGCTTCCGAGATAATATTAAGTATATTGACTTTGCCAAGACATCGTTTGTATTGTACACCGAGAAAATATAGATAGATATGTAAATTATGTTATATGGAAAACTAAAGTCTTTATTTTTTATGGCTGACTGGCTAGGTGTATTTGAAGATGGTAAATACACCTAGCCTAGAATGGAACTGGCTCTTAAGTAAAGACTACCGGAACGCAGATTTCCAACTTGAGTGTGGTACCAGCCGAGTACTAGAGAGTATCCTACAATCATGGTGTGGTTTCCGCACGATGTATTTCGTCACCGGCAGCTCGATCTCACTGATCAGATTTGAACGCTCTTCGGTGTGTGAACCGACCGCGCCAATCACTAAATTATTATCGCTACAAAGTATTGTTTTGTTTAGGTATGTGACAATTTAAAGCGATCCGTTTCTATTTGACAATAGATTAAATATAGTTATTAAATATATTATTTTTTTTAGGATCAAATCTTCTGCCTAGCTATTTAAATTATCAAAGTATTGACCCTCATTGATAGAACTCTGGAGACCAGGTTCTCCTGGGGCCTGACGACAAAACAGTGCCTGACAAAGCATATAAGAGATTTTATTTATTTACGATACCTTCCAACCCAGATCCCACGATCATTCCAGCACCAGTTCCAGCCCTTTTTCGGAAATTGAAATCATATTCTGCGATATAAGAACTAATTTCTCTAACCACTGAGTTTTCATCGCAACAAGTATATCGCGGAGAAAGTAGAAACCAGTAGGTAGTTGAAATTATTCCAAGTTGCCGATTAATATTATTATTTGTTTTCTACTAGACGATAAAACCGGCAACTATAAACGTTCAATACTACAAAAGTGTAGGTGTTTTGTTCCTCTTTGTTCCTCAGTGACATTAAAATCTCTCCTCACGTTATACTAGCTACTTTAACGGCGGTTGGCATGATTGAATGGTGTTTTGTGACGACTATCGCGTGTCATACGGAAACGTAAAGATAGGAAGCGGCAGTATCCCATAAACTGATGCAGTAACGTCGTACACATTAACTTTGCCTTTGTGACATCGACATCAAGCCGAGTGAAGTAATCTTGTCAATAAACCTCTGATCAAAGGCGAAACGACGACCTCGTAAATTTTATTTTAGCAATCCTTTATCAATGAATTGGCTAGTAACTTAGTCTTAAAAATACCAACCTACTTGATAATAAACTGGCTCACATATCCATTATTGAATTATAGATTAAAAATTAATTAAATACTAGATGTTTATAAAGTATAAAATGTCAATAATTTTTATTGTCATTTTATTATTTAATGACATGTAAATGATATTTCTAATGGTATTTCTGAAATGACTTGGTAACTTTAGTGCTATAAATGTTACATTATTGTGTAAAGATAAATTGCACAAGTCTCATTTATTAATTAGCACTTTGTAAACATCAGTTCAAACCGGCGTTGACCATAACAAATTCTGAACGAAAATTTATTTTAATTCCGCGGTTTTTGCACAGCTGTAAAAGGAATTAAAAAAATGTTTTGTGCAAATTTATGAGGTTAGAACTAAAAAGTTTAGTTGTGTACAATAATGACATTTCCATGAGTGTTTTTTTTGTATAATTTTATTTAGAGAAAATTTATTTAACAGAATTATTAATTAAATCCTCACGTTAAATCTAACTGAATATCTTGACTATAGTTTCAATTTCATACAAACGTTGACCTTTTATAAAGATGTGTAAAAGCTAGCCATTTGCGCGCTGCCATGTCGTTGTGTTCTGACTGTGAAGTTTTGGTTTCTCCTACATTACTAATAAAAGAAAAAGAATGTTTGTTGGTGAAAGTTTTTTTTTGTAGAAACTAGCGCAATTTTTCAATTTTTCAAAAGAAATAAATAAAAACATGATTTAGATATGAATTACAATCAGATTTTTTTGCTGAACATCAGAGTATTTTTAATTCAAAAATTGTGATAGTAAAAATAATAGCACAAAAAATGTTTAATAATAACAAAAAATTAAGTTCAAAAATTGTTACACTTTTTTATTATCCTGACTTAATTTTAATAACATGGATTTGGCCTCCCCTGTTGAGTTTGCACAAACCTATATTAGGAGAGACTGCTCCTTCTAATACACTTTTTATGAGATGACAGATTTATACAACTGTACAAAGTTCAAAAATCTTTAGTGATTTTCTTATGTTTGTACGAACACCAACTCACCTGATGGTAAGCTATGATGTGGTCGAAGAAAAGAGACGCAGTCTTAGAAGAAACCTATTCACTGAGACCTTGAAAAGATTCAGATTGATATTATACCAGTCATGACAATAAAATAATTTTAATTTGAATTGAATTTGTTATAGAGACTAATGTGTAAATAACCAATGAGCTAAAGCGTAATAACTCAAATGCCTGTTGAACCACATTTCCAGGGTGTTAAAAGATCAAAACTTCGCTAAGCTCCACACACGTTCAACCGAAAAGTAGGACATGTTACTCTAAACCGTATTAGCCTACAGATACTAGCACACCGTTTTCTTTACACGGCTTATACGGAGTTCGCGTTAAATCTGCCGCTGAGTATCTCTCGTGCACGTATTAGTATGTTTTAGTACGTCGGAGAACGTATTACACCCAGATAGCGCTTTTATTTCACCTACTCCTTTGGAATTTATCGCAGAGCTGCTACCGTTTCTGTGCGAATGGTTTCAATATAAAGATTAGCTGGATGCTTTTACAGCAATCTTAGTCGTGTCTTACAAATGGGTTAGCTAGTTCTATTGTGTTGTTGAAATTTCTACCAAAACGAGTATTTGACCGATCAGTTTGTTTGATTGGAACAAAAGACTTTATCGAGTTCCTTTCTACACATCTAGTTGGTCAGAGAGGAATGACCGGGCTAACTTGTACCTATTTATTATTTATAGTTACTATTTATTATTTTTTGGTTATTAAACTTATAACACTCAACATCATCATCATCATCAGACTTTTGTAGTCGACTCCTGGACAAAAGCGTCTCTCAATACACGCCACTCAGCCAGCCCGAACTTCGGCTTTTTGCTTCCATCCATCGCCAGATGTCTTACGTATATTGTCACTCCATCGAGTCTCAGGGAGTCCTATGAAACGTTTTCCAATTTGCGGTCTCTCTAGAACACGTTTACACCAGCGGTTATCGGTTCTGCGACAGATATGTCCAGCCCATTGCCACTTCAGCTTGCTAATACGCTGAGCTATGTCTGGGATTTTAGTTCTTTGGCGAATTACTTTGTTCCGGATACGATCCCTTAGAGAAATGCCAAGCACAGCTCTTTCCATAGCTCGCTGAGGTCGCTCAGCGAACTATGGAAAGAATTGAACTCAATCAATCAATCTTATGACACTGATTCATATTTTAAATGATAAAGTTTTTCTGTTTGTTTGTTTAGAATAGATTAGATTAAACTTTATTGTACACCAAAACTGTAGCGAGCCCTCAGCAGTTTATTATGTAAATACTACTTTTTTTAATCTTTAACCAGCGTATCCTATCTTTTGTTTTTCAATTTCGATGTTGAATGCAAAATTACGGCATAAATTGTAAAATCACGCTGGAACTAACATGTAAATTGCGTATTTTAAAATGAATTTAGATACCGCATGAGCGGCTTCATTTTGTATTTGCATCGAGTGAATTAATTCTATATGAACAGGCTTATTTGCTGTAGCCGTTATGTGACGTTATTTCATGCGCGAACAGTTTTAATAACAAAACAAGTACGGGTAGAAGATTGGATACATTAGAAATTCGTTTGATATCATTGTTTTTCAACGTACCTACCTATTTAATTAATTTCCATAATCGCGAAATATTGGTAAAAAGTTTTAGTCGTTAATAGAGTAACTTTTGGCACTTGGCTACATACACACACACACTCGCTTTGGCTCAATAGCTATCGCCAAGCACTTGATGCTGTATTGTGGCAAACTTTGAGAGCTAGCACTTATTAGGTATACTTATTCCAATTCATCTGTACCTTCTTCAACATTTTTACATCTAGCGGCAATGTATCTACTAACTTTACCAAACCAACCATAATTACAATACATTATTAATTATTTATCAATAATACTGTACCTAAAACAATATTCTTGCTATGTGTGTTGTTAAAATTTTGTCATTTTTTGCCATTGCACTTTATGCATTTTGCACGTGTCAAATATTAAGTTTTAGTACATTTTAAGTTTATTCGATACAATCATCGATTATCGAATAAACTTGAAATTACGAAATAAGTATTAGTCACAGTTAAAATTCACAATCAAGTACAAGTCTGACTCAATTAATAAAACATCAACATTTTAAAATCTTAACATTGGACAACACAAGTTTTTGAAAATAATACAACGTAGTCATAATTCGTCCACTATATCTCAAACCCTAACGCCGTCTGCGGTGACCTGTTAACATGCCTTAGTGGTCAAACGTCGATTCGATTATAGATACTTACGACAGTAAGTACATTGCAATTTCATTCGATTCGTTGTACAATAATGCTGAAGCAAAGAAGTGGAATGGAGATAGGGATGGCAGCCTTTTACTCGTATTATTTACTGAAACGATTGTTCTCGCGGCTTTCAAGCCGCAAGCGAACGGATTTTATACGGGCACTCGATAAAAATATTTTATTAGAGACAACCGTAATATCTGCCTTTGTGACTTCCTATTTCGCGTGTAACACTTTTTTTGATAGTAATATTAAAATAAAAGATAAGTTTGGGTACCAAGACGAAAGGAGGTCATTGTGCTAAACATTATGAACGACTTATGAGTGTTGTGTTCTTAGTAAAAGTTGTTCATAATGACGATGACTTTCTCTTGGTTTAGTTTACACCATGTTGACAACTATTATATCGACTACTAGCTGCTGTGCCTGCGTCTCCGTCCGCGTGGAAATTCGGTAAGGATAAAATTATATTTCAGCCAAATCGACCAAAGCTCTTTTCTACAATAGCGCGTATTATTTAAATTTAGTTAACTTTTTTGTTTCGGAACTCACTGAAATAAAACAAACACTAAATGTTTCGGAAAGCTTTTTACAATACATCTGCAAAAATCGCAAACAAATCGATTAGGCCGTTTCTAGATTAGCCCACAAACGCATAGACAAAAATCTAAAAACTATGTTTGTAGCTTCGGTAACAAAAGTACGTTTATATATTTCTTTTTTTAAATAAGTTAATGTACACACACAATCAATTTACCATTTTAATATATGTAATATGCATATAATAATATGTATAGATAAACGTACTTGCAGCAGTTGTTTTTTAATGTTAATACTGCTAATTGCTACTGAGCTAATGAATGACGTGGAACTTTCAGCTCATCGTGTTACTTTTACACTAAATAAATAGATCAGTAAATTGAGCCCAGGCCATCATTGCCGTCATCCACAGTCGTGTAGCTAGGAGGTCCAAACTAAACAGCTACTTTCGTAAAACAAGCTACAAATAGTTACAGTACCTACATTATTTCTGGGTTTCCTAAACACCTCGCATATTATCTAAATGCAAATGAAATTGGACCTTTTCCAAGAGCACCTAACCCTACTGCACTTATATTCGGCCGACCTCAATATGGCCCGGACTTCTTAATTTGATAGAGGCTTCGGAGGAAAGGCTTTAGAGATTATTACTGAAGTATCTTAGTGCATGAACGCCACTTTCTTAGGCTTATTTGGCGAACTTTAGCTGGAATTCTTGCCAAATTTTTGACGCTTTTCTGAAGGCAGAGAATTTAGAACGTTAAGTTGCGATTGTTAAACAAAGTGTGAGTAGATCTTACATTTACTGCATTAATTTACATAACTACAGCTATCATCACGGAAAAAGGGTTTGTAAAATATAAGTAAAAATGTAAATCTTAACTCATTTTCTATGCAATACTCCGTGTGTTTCTTTGTGTGTGTGTGTGTATTTTCTAATCCATGTATTACTACTTCAATAACACTCCAATAAATAGCAGTTCATTTTGCACTTCGTCTCAATCTTAAGGTCGTGATCGATCATCATTAACGTCAGGTCGCATCAAGTACATCACGCATTTGTTGCGATAATATCTCCCTCGTTTCACAAAAGTCAGACAAACACTATGAACTCTATTTTCATGAAAAGAAGGCTTCAATTTTGGCGGTTGTGTATGTATGTTTACTTTACATACAAATATTAGAGTGAGCAGGTGCACTTAACAATGCTACTTACCATCCGTTTCGAATATTTGCGCCTTTGGAGCGTGTATCGTCAAATCCAATCCAATCCAATTTATCTTTGAAAAATGATAAATGGTTTTATTATGTTTGAGTATATTTATTTGTAAATGTATCAACCGTACTAAGCACTTGAAACTATAATTCTTAGTCTGGCTTATAATTTTATATTGTTGTTTTACTTTTGATCGTACAAAATCTATTGAATTTAAAATCGTTTTTGTTACATATCAATTTTAGGTGATACTTTGTTCACCGGGACATCTAGTTTATTAATATTGTTCGGTTACGCAGTGGTTACTCTTTAAAATATGAACGTTAAATATACCTACTTCTTCGGTGTTGTTTTTTCTGGTCTACACGAAAAAGGATTCTTTTACTGTGGTATGGTTGACTAAAAACGTCCTGCGCTTTTGTTCACAATCCTACGCAAAAAAATAATTTCATGACGATGACAAATAACCTTTACATGTATTATATCAAAATCGTAGAGTAAGTAAGACAGTCCCGTTGGCTCATTGGTAGTATATCTGCCTTGAGAGCTGTAGGGCGTGGGTTCGATTCCCACTCAGGGAAAACATTTTGTGAATAAACAAATGTTTGTTCTGTGTTTGGGTGTTCTGTATGTATTATAAGTATGAATTTACGAAAAAAGAAAGTATTTATGTATTCTATCAGTTATCTGACTTCCATCACACAAGCTCTGCTTAGTTTGGGGCCAGATGGCTCTGTGTGTATAATCCTACAATATATTCTCAGTTAATTTCGGAACAGATCATACCTAAATTTAACTGTCAAATTGCTATCGTGAGCTATCTTCATTATCGTCATATATACTCTTCTAATGAACACTACTAAAATTCAGTTGGCAACTTTCCAAATCCTATTTTTCTGTTGCATTTATTTATCATTAATATGTTACCATTAACATATTACTTATTTACCAAATCGTCTAAATACATAGATGTCACAACTCACCTTGGTAGCTGTCACAACTTACCTCGGTATGAGGAGAGTTGTGACACGAGGAGTAGTTTTGTTTTTGATGATTTTCTCAGAAACCTTATTACTTTTATTAATTTTGATGATTGTATCTTAAAGAGTACAGCCTGAGCTACATAAGCTTACAAAGCTCATAAATGTAAAGTGTTTCTTGACTGAGATAAGTATATCAGTTAATAGAAAAATTGTCACAACACTCCTCGGTCTCCCCTAACATCCCACCATAAGTATCTAGGTACCACTTGGCTATTCTAGAACGATGATAGCGCTGTCTGTCCTCTCTGCTCTTATGCCAATTCTATACGAAATTGCGAGATAGCAGGTATAATATCCACAAGTTCTGGATTCAATTAACAAAGAAAAAAAGTGTCGGCATGTAAATACTTACTTTCTAGGAAGCAGTATGGAAGTGAAGATGATCTTAACCCTAGTGTGCACAGAGTTGGTCGCAAACAAGTATCTGCACCGGCGATGAGGCGGATATAGGCCGGGGTATCCGGGACTTGCCAGCACGCAGCTACCGGGGCCCCGACAAGACACGTCTTGGTATAGCCAGTCGCAATCTGTGAAAAAAACACTATTATAACATTGCAAAAAAAAATGTTTTTTTTTTATACTTACGACTTGCGATTCTTCGTTAGGTCTATGAGCACGCGAGCCAAAAAATCCGACTAAAAATATTTATTCAGGCGGTGAATACCATTAGTTATCGGTTCACACAATAGAAGTGAAATCAGACTGTTTGTTCGAGTTTTTAAAAAGACGTGTAAAACTTAAGAAATTAGTCTTTATGACAATTGTTAAACATAAATGATTTCATAGTAAATAAATATTTTAGTTTTTATCTAATAAATTATAACTCTTGATAGAACTAAAATAACAAAAGAAAAATGTAATAGTAATTTAAAATGATTAACTTGGTAAAAACCTGTATCAAAGATGACATACTACACAAAAAGATGTGTTTTTCAAAGCTTGTCAAAAGATTATTATTTTGTAAAACTATGTTATTTTTTTCAACAAAAAATGAGACAAAATTTTTTAAGACAAAATTGAGTTTAGTTTTTTACTTTTTGAGTAATGTCAGAAAAACCTCACATACTTGTATCAAAGTTTAACACGCATGAACCTAGGTTCACATTTTTACTCCTTGAAATAAGATCTAGCCAAAACAAATTTACAGACGTGCTTGAAATCCGGTGACGCTGTAGAGGCCATCTGCGGCCAACAGCAAGTCATTAAAAAAAGAAAGCGATATAGAATTTTTTTGTGTAGGTAATTTTGTTGGTTATTTCCCTTTTCTAAATTAATAGACCAAATCAACTCCATAACTAACCAAAACATAAATCAAAACAGATTAATGTCATAGATATTTTCATCTTTTTGTCCTATGTCTAGCTTTATAACATTACGTATGTACCTACCTACATAAAGAGATAATGTGGCTGTCATGCCCACCGCTGAGCCCTTGATATCAAAGGTGACCTACCCAGTTAGGTGAGCCCATTTCTATATCACACGTCATTTATCAAGTCGTTTGTCTAGACAAGACTCGTAAACTTCATAGTCTGTAAAAAGAAATGCGCAACAATTCCAACACGTTGATCCAATTACGTCGATCCTACCATTTGAATAAAATATATTCATTTTGTGTATTGTCTTACAACAATATATCAGCTAAGCTCACGGAAACAAAGTTAATTCTGTGATATTTATTGGCGTCACCGTTCACTGTATAGCTTCGCCCAATTTAGCAAGAAGCAGTCATCGCAAACAGTCGCCAACGTACTTCCTTTATTACTAATGCTTATGCAATCCTCCATCCTACTGGAGCTATAAATCCCAAGTCACATGTTGGTTATCGTCAGAAGTGGGGGCACTCATAGGAGTGCGGAGTATTTGAATGTGGCTGCGGAATAAAAACAGTATGGAGAATGTCTATACGTGACGAGTAATATAACGGCTATGAAAACATGTTATTTTTTGCAGTCACATAATAATTATGTGACTGCAAAAAATAACATGTTTAGGTACTAGAGAGAAAATACGAGCAAAAGGGTAAGGTTTAGCTTCCTTATATCAGCTAGGTCAAACACCTAGCCTGTTAACGATGCCTGTTATTTATGGTTAACAGGCTAGGTGTTTGACCACAGCTCACCTGATGTTAAGTGACGGTGTGGTCGAAAAAGGTAAAGCACACCTAGCCTGGAATGGAACTGGCTCTCAAGTGAGGCAGACGGAACACACCGTTAGCTGATTGGCGGCAGATTAAAAAAAAATTATGATGATGAATTAAATTAATCGACGATAGTTTAAACCACAACGCGTGGTGTAGAACCGTAGACTGGCTGACTTCGCAAGAGTGACCGTGTGATTACCTGATGTTAAGTGATGGTTCGGTCTATGATGGATGCATGCTTACACCTAAAAGATACCGATTCACTCTCGACGTAAAGTTACCCAGATCCCGGTGTTCTGTTGTATATCTCTATAATAGCAACTGTCAAGCCATGTCAGAGACCTTCAGGTGGCATAATAATTTAGATTCTAGGGCTGGCCACGCAGCTTATACGAACTCACTTATTTATAGTAAATAAGCCCAAGATATATCTATTAAAATATATAGATGAAAACAAAATTTTACAGCAGATACAACGGAAGTACCGCAACCCGTAAGCTCTTATTACCATTCAAGTTGGATATCACAAAAAATTTACACGACAAAATTTACATGACTGTAAATAGCTTTTTATCAGACTGTACATGACTGTACGAGGATAATGTGTTTATCATTCTATGTATGTATGCAATTATGCATGTTTAATACTTTGTGGCACTCCAGATAGCAAACGGGTGGGACCATTTGATGATGATTTGTCTTATTTGTGATTACCTTACTTAAATAACAAGAGTCACAGTACCCGCCTTTGGTACCCCAGCTTAGCTAAAGCGGACAGTTGCACATTGGAACGACAATCAATTTGTTTAGCTTCCTTACCTAAATATATTTTATACACGTTGACGTCGAAACGTAATGACTCTTTCAGCCGCTTTCGTGCTGGGCCTCTATCACTGAACCATAAAAATAAGTACCTACAACGCAAGGTCACACGTTTCCATGCTAGTACCCAACTACACACAGTCCTTGTATCCTCTACACGTAATATTAATAACACGAGTCCTTACTGTTGACAAATCCTCACATAATAGTGGTATATCTACATTTACATAATAATTATTATTGTAACGAGTTAGTCGAGCGGTGACGAGGGTCGCACGTCGGCCGCACTTGTGCTGCTTTCAGAATCTTTCTGAGACGTCGAGGAAGCAAAACGGTTAGAAGCAGTCCCTGAATGTGATATTAACTTCCAGTGATATGGGTATTTTAAGTACATCCACTTATATTTACTCGTACTTTTGACACTTAGATTTTCGGTTTATCAAGATTTTTATTATGAAAGTGTAAGCAATGTGACTAACCTTATGTTTAACTAACCTTACACTAACTTACAGTTTGAGAACCAGTTCTTATTTTATCTAGGGATATTAATCATCTTGCTGCACCGTTTCTTAACATAAAATTAGTTATGTTCAAATACTACAACCTGTCAAGTGTAGAAAATTCAGTTGGTATAAATGCTTCTGTATATTCATATACATCTTTAATTCCCTGTGCTGGTTAATTTGTTTGTTGTTAAATAAAATTTTACTTGGTTATTCTCAACAGGAGGTCCTCCAGGTAGATATTACCGCAGAGTTACGTATTCTGCCAACAAGCAGTAGTATGTAAGCTCTTTTTTTGTTTTAGTCTGAAAAGTAATTAAAGGTTTTCTAAATACCAAATATCCAATGCACCAAATATCTCTAAGTTATAAGCACCAAAGCAGCAATGCCCTGGATTTTGTTTCGTTACTCAAAATTCGTGGTACCGGTGAAATGATCCTGGACAGGCGTTATCGGGATCTAAGATCAGGAAAGCGTTCCATTCGTCTCATTATATTTACATAAAAAATAAAGGTCTAGACAAACGCGGCATATGACAGCGGTTTTATTGTACGGCAGCAGCATGACACAGTCGCCAGCTAAAACCACGACAAGACCTGCTAAACCTACCGCAGTTTGTGGTGGCGGATGCGGCAAGACACAGTATACTCTGTTCCGCACAAACGCGGCCAGCTGTAGCGGCTAAATTTACTAACATCACTGCTACGTCCGCAGGCCGCCCCAGTATGGAGCAGTACCTAGTCCGTAATGTTACCGTACCAATCTTAACGAAAATGATTTTTTGATATCTGATTATTTATTTTATCACGTCATAGCAATTTTATTCGCTTCGAAATAGCAGTTAATTTTCTAAGTAGCGTTAATTAATTAATGTAATTAATTTGCGCAAATCTTTGACACTAGTAGGATGAAAATGTATTTGGATTTTAAACTAAGTTTATCTGCTATAAGAGTAAAAAAATAGGTCTGTTCGCTACATGAAAGTTGTATTTTGTTCAAATATATTCGATTCTTTGTACTGTTTTATTTTTACTGAAAAATAATAAAAGAACCTGTTTCCTACAGAGAAAGCTGGGTATTTCTAGGTATACTTTTTATACTAAAGAAACATATCGAGAGTTGAATACTAAAAGATAAGTGTTCTCGGAAACAAGGTAAAGGCGAATTAATATAAACGTACAAACAAAAAAGATAAATCGATAAAATCTCATCACAAAACCTCATTCGGTTTTCATTCCACGCTACTGATCACCTGTTTTACCAATGCTCACGTATTAATTGGGCATTGGATCTGCACCGCAGTTCCGTTGGATAAATTTAATTAAGTAAGTACTTCAATCGAAGTGCAAATTAAATTGCATGTTGATGAATATTTTTCACACGTTTTTGAGCACAAAATATCAGAATTGCGATTTGTGTACGAGGTAACAAATATCCTCATAAATGTAGATTTTTTTAATAAAAAAACTATCTACAAGTTATATCTTAACATACAAACAACAGTTTTAATACTACAGAGGAACTAATAAATAAATTAAAATAAAATAAACTAATCTAAAAGGCCACTATCAATGGAAATAGTTCCCAAAACGTTGGCCCCATTGCCGCGTTGTATGGCAATACTCAAATGCTGGGCAAAATAAAGGCCAGCGTTTTGTTTACGCGTCGACTAGACAAAAATAGATAAAACCTAAATTTTTAAACCGGGTTTTTTTATGTAAAACGAATGAGATGAACGAAATGATCTCTTGAAATAACTAAACAAACGCCTGTTCATGACCATTGCAGCAATATCAAGAACTTTGTAACAAAGCAAGGCAAGTAACAAAGCAGACTCCGGGGCTTTGGCTTTTTATTTTATTTATTTAAATATATGTTATTGCGATGGTATCTACCTACATAAATGACCTTCTATTAAGCAGATAAATCACCAAGTAAACCACGTAGAAGTAATTGATTTACATTCTATATCTAATTCAAACTGTAGATAAAGTCGTGACTCAGTTAAAGAAATACCTACGAACGTAGGTACAATTTATGAACGTAGGGTTACGATGTAACCGTTCGTCTAACTTATATTCAAAACACCCTTAAAATATACAAGGCATGAGATGTATACGTACTATTTATAACAAAAAATGAGTGATGAAGAAAATGAGTTGCTCAATTACAATCCCTAGTGTCGTGTTCCTCATGTCTGAGGGTCGTGACCTCCACCTCCCAGGAGCCGTTCATGCACGATGTTGCGCCATCTATGCCTATCACTGGCGACATGCAGCGCGTCATACACCGATGTGTCGAGTGCGGTGCGAATCTGGTCGGACCAACGCATCGCTCAATTACAATAAAACTAAACAAATAGTTTTTCTGGCAATGAGCGTAAGCATACTATGTAGCCTAATACGTTACGTATGCATAAATTCTAAACTGTAAAAAAAAGATAAGCCTTATTTATTATATTTGTCCTAATTAGTTACCTGTGTGAGGGATCCTCGAGCCACCTCGGGGGTGAAACCCCACACCTTGGGTGTTACTCAACGACGTGAAGCTGAAGAATGCCAGAAACTGAGACCGCAACGTTGTCTCCGTTATTCTGTCGACAATACATCACTGCCACTTATTTTAGTACCAACTGCTTTATGTTAATATTCCATAGTTTCATATTTTTCAACAAACGAGAGTCAAAGACATTCATCGAGGATATATGACCGATAAGAGTGTGTTTTTTATGGTTGACAAGTTAGGTGTTTGACCACAGCTCACCTGATGTTAAGTGGTGGGGTCGAAGACGGTTAAGCACACCTAGCCTAGAATGGTACTAGCTCTGGTTGTTAATCCGGTTAATCTTAAAGACACAAAATTAAAATATTTATGAAAAACCATTCCTTTATTCAAATTTGTTAAAAAACCAATAAAAATTTTCATGCCGTAAAAATCCTCCATAATCATCAAATACAGAATTTACATACATTTTTTTAATTTTCAAATGTGTTGCATCTTGGACACACCGACACTTATAAGCAGCTAAGCTATGGTTAAACATCTAGTCGGATAGTCATATAAAAAACTGTCAATGGCGACAAGATCAACTAAGTAAACTAGATAAAAAATTTAAAAAATTATAACCTGACTAAGGAATTAAAACACTCAGAGACATTTGCGCAATAAAGACGGATCTCGAACGGACAGATATACCTTTTCAAAAAATCTGTTTTGTTGTTTAATAGTTATGTGGGAACATAGACGGACATACATATATACAGATAAAACAGTCGGAATAACAAGTAATTCGCGCGATTTTAGCATTTAACGATTTGAAATCTCAATTCGTCGATTGAAAAGTTTCGCAATAACACTGCTGTAATAACGCGATAGGCAAAGTCGCCAAATAAAGCATTTCAGTGTCGTCAGCTGACGCGAGCATTAGCCGCGACGTCGGACGCCACAATTCCGATTCGAGCATTGCCGGTTCCACAGCAGTGACAACCTTTTGTTCCCGTTCAAACGGAACTCGTTTCGCGAACCGAACTGCAAATGGAGATAAATTTTGAAACGCTTTACGGCACCGGCTCTTCACTACTCGGAAATAACGCTCATTTTAGTGTCCGCCATCCCTATTAACGAGCGAAAATGTAATTAATTAATTGTTCATTGTGGTCGGATTCATTACCGCCCCGAAATGACTAGGTCGGATTGGTAGCAAGCGCTAATGTGCTAGGTCCATTGATCAATATAGCTAACCACTCAACCACATCCTCGTTTATAAGTTATGATTTTGATATTTTTAAATGTAAATGGCAAAACGACTTTTAACTTTGGTGGTATCAATAAAAGATTAGTATTTGTATCTATTCCTACTCAATAAATAGCAGATTTGTAAATACCTAACTGTACCTACCTAACCTACTAAAAATACCTAAGCGAAGGATAGATCTAGGTGGAGAAAAATGGAGGAGGTCTTTACTCTCCAGGGAGGTCCTTAATAAATATATTAAGAAAACTAGAATAGAAATTTTATTTGATGCATGAAAAAAAATTCATGTAAAAAGAAGTGATATAATATATATATAACAATGTGTATAATTTTTTTTTTATTTTGTTTTAATAGTAAACTGAATGAACTGTGTATAATTAAATTAATAATTTTTTTGTAATCATTAGTACTTATTGATAAAAAATTTATAAGTTAACATGTCAAATTTCAAATTTTATTAAGGAATAAACAGGCTATATTGTTATTATTAAATACCTAACTGAAGTTTATAATCTATCTTTTCTTTCTACTACGCGTTTAGCATAAAGCATTTCAAATAGTTTGTTTGGGGACGTTTCAAGAAACTGATTGAAATCGTTTTGAAATTTAATATAGGACGAAAATAGCCATAGGCAGGGCTATTTGGCTATATGGCATGTGTTTGTCAAAAACCTTTCACCGGTTTAAATTAGATGGACGCTTCATAGAAAGGATGTCCTTTCCAGAGCATGTTTAATTTTAGAATCCAAGCATACAAAGATAATTTAAGTAGGTACAGTGTGATATAATAATTCGTTAGTTTTCTGCTGAAACATGCGTGGAGCGGTTTATATCTACAGTAGTAAACACGTGCGTACACGTAGTTAAACCAAATATAAACAAATACAGTCTTAAATCTGTGAATTTCCAAACTTCGCGTGAAATGCAAACAAGTACTGCTAATTTTTTTAAATTACGTATAAATCGGCGTTTGACTGCCATCATGCGTCATCAATTTGCATAAGCATCCTTGGGTATCATAAAAAAGGTACCTAATGTAAGTCAATGTAACGCGCCTCCGTAAAAAATACGGAAATCTTTCAGTAATCAATCTTTTATATCAAATTTGGTTTGGCAGCGATGGACCCGGCACCCGGACGGCGATACCATTGAATGCCAAGTAGTGTTATCACCGCATACATAACGACAATACATAAGTGTCTATTGTGTGTTATAAAGTAGATTTGAGGAGGACTAACAAAAGTTTTAGCTGTAGTGCTGAAGCAATATGCTATGCTTACGTACGAGTATCTCTACATAGTATAAAACAAAATCGCTTCCCACATTCTGTATGCTTAGATCTTTTAAACTAGGCAACGGATTTTAATACGGTTCTCATCTATAGACAGAGCTTTCTCTTACTATGCAATCTACTACGGTTCGAAGTTCGACGCACGGTGGTGATAACATCGTTGATCTTGTAGCTAGACGACCAACGCTCCGTTTACTTTGCCTGTGCCCCCTAACTCCACCATAAATGGTACGTTAATATAAACACAGCCGTGTAAAACAAAAGCTTACTAAGCTTACCTGAACTCTAGCGTGGAGGCACCATCATCAGCAAAGAGAACCACGGGCGGAGTGTAGCGCTCGTTCGCGCCACAGAGACGCATCTCTGCCGCGCTGTCTGTACGCACGGCACTTGCGCTGCCTAGCTGCAGCCATCCGCCCACACAGCTAACAACAAATAGCTTGTTAAATGTGCTTCAGTCTTTATTAATACGGGATACACACAGTTACCCAGGGCTGTTAGGTTGAGTTACTTCTGTGAATAAGTTATGTTCCGTAAAAAAACAGCGGAGCGTCAATCAGAGGTCACTACAGACCCCTAATTGTGCCGCCACAGCTCCGAGCACCGGAAAAGGATCCATGCTCTACTCTAATCCCCATAACAGGGCCCTTAGGTGACGGATTCGGGGGAATCAGTCACCCGACAAGATTAGCCCCTGAGGTGGCGCACGCGGTGTTTCCGCGTGCTCTTCACAAATAGAGGGATGAAGTATCTGTAGCTCCATTCCTAACAGGGAGGGATCCCAGAGCACTGGCGCCATCAGTGTCAAAGAACTCATTACTAACTATGAGTTGAAAATCGAAAGTGACGGTGTATACCTTACGGTGTATACGGTGTATCTCCCAGGCTCACATGAGAGTCCGATCCCCAGGCTAGAAGTGTTTACCATGTTAGACCTCACAGTCATTTAGCATCATGTAAGATATAGTTAAACGCCTATCAATCATAAATAAAATAATGAAGTTTATTATGAAGGTCACTTAACGATAAATAATGAGTGTAGATGCACAGTTAGTTTTCACTACTCAACATATGTAAGTACTAAGAAAATAAGTAGGTGTATTGTCGCCTGTAAATTATCTGCAAAATTATAAATAGGAGTGTTTTAAGTCAACATACATATGTATAGTAACAACGTCGTAGATATTCGTGCGTAGTGCGGGCCGTGAGCGGCGAAGCGAGGCGGTCGCAGTTACCCAAGACGGTTGGCCCAATATTCAATTTGACGGGACATTGATCATAGCGGCGTATGACGAGTCCCGTACCCAATACTTTTGTGCCATTACAACCGATCTGTCTTTCGTGTAAGTTTCCCATTCCCAACATTTGCATTTTTATTATTTATGTAGTAGAATAGAGTTTGCGGAAAGCCTCTGGCGCGGAAAATAGGTATGCGCATATGAAGCTTTCTCAGATAAGATTATGTATTTTGTTAATACAAAATAAAAGATAAAAAGAAGAAAGAATTGAATTCCCGAAACTAGCGAAGGTTTATCCTTTGAAATGATACCATTTTTACATAAATCGGGTTTCCTTTACTTCTACGTATATGTAATTTAGAAAAATTGCTATTGGTACCGTGAAGATACATTAAAGGTTTTGGCTTTATTGGGATTTTATAATAATTTAAATAAGATTTCTCGTTTTACCTTATTTTCTCCAAGCCCCTGGGGTAGCTAAGACAGCGGTCCGGAGCATGGTTACAAGTTACTGAGTTGCCTCATTCATATACAAAAAATGGAAAACACTCTTAAGCTAAACATAAGTGCATAAAAACTTGTGTTTGTACACTTTTGTGTACAATCGCAATCTTATTCGTAATCAAAGTGGAAGCGTTATGTGTGACCCAGCTAGATAATGCCTGGAAAGTGTCGTCTAATTACAAGCTTCTTACCTCGTGCCGTTGAACCTTCCAACAGATACAAGCCTATAGAGCTGCACCTCGACGCGCTGACCCGCATCAGGCTGCAGGAAGTAGGAGCAGGAACTAGGCCCCTCGATGGATGGAGACTTAATTTGGCCAAATGTCTTTCCAGATTTGTTCTTGAGGACTCTCGAGTCGATTGTGATGTTGCACACTACAGAGAAAACTTTCATATAAGGATAATTTATAGTATTATCACAATTATTTTACACCTTTAATATTTATACAAATATATAGTGATTTTGGTTTCTAAAGACACACTTTCACATAATGATACAATTCCTATAATTAATATATTTTAAGTAAATATAAACTATTTTCCGGGATAAAAAGTAAGCCTTTACGTTAATACAATCCTCTATAAGCTTTGTAAATTTCACCCGAATTTATTTCCCCGCTAGCGCGTATAAGTAAAATTACAAGTAAATACCTCTACATTCTAATAATAGTTCGATAGTGTGATATTTTAAATTATAGTTTCAAATTCCTCAAAAGTTTTATATGTCGTAGTATTTGGAACTTTATTCAAGAAATCTTGAGTATGTAAGTTTCCTCACGATGTTTTCCGTCATCGTTTGATGTTATCGGCAATACACACAGAACTTAGAAAAGAACGAGCGTGCCGTAGGATTTGAACCTAGGACCTCCGGATTGGAAACCAGACGGTCTCCCAACTAAGCTGCCGAAACTTTAATCTTTACAATTTATTTCAATTGAAACATTAGGATAATTAAACAATACAAAAGAGATATATCTATAAGAGATGTATTATTTTGCTAAAATGCTCAAAACAAATCTTCTTCAGAACGCAGAGGCTTAAGATGCCTGCCGGGATAAATAAAAGGGAACAAGCTTACCTACGCTTCCAATAAAAGAAGATTTTAAATCTCTCCGGACAAGACCATTGTAGAGGTTTGATGGCGGCAAAGGTTAGTAATGGTTCGTTATAGACGAAAAAAGGTAAATATTCCGCGGATTTCAATACCCGAGGGGTCGATACCTAACAACAAGCGAATGTATGTTTTCAAATTGCTTTCTATTCTTATCATACGCCCAACATTTGTCAATATTTATTTCATATTACACTACTCGTATTAATACAAGAGTAAAAACAAATATTATATGCAAATCTTAGTGAAATTCTTCAAATAAATATGGAACTATTATTTATGGATACCGCAAATGGGAGACCTGTCATTTCCGGTGAACAATATTGATCCATGAACAACGCTCGCGACAAACTTGTGTAGTCTACACTTATACATATTATAAAATGTCCTTAAGATAAATAGTATGCTTCCTGACTCTATTACGGCTTTCAGGAGAGATAAATAGCGTAAACAGCACGCGCTGCCGTCGCTTACGCCCCGTTTATCTGTTCACGTACTAATAACTACAACTCATACTAACTTTGCTAAATACATGTTGACTATAATAGTTTAGAACATATCATGCTTAATGACTTAGATGTATAAAAAGTCAAGAATGCACAAGTACACACACATTACACGCGCATGCATACACACATAGCATATTTATATACACATATAGGTTAATCTCCATGTAATTATGTCATTTTGTTTCTGAATAAGATATAAATAAATAAATAAATATCGTAGGGTAGGCTACATTACACACAGCGTCACCTGACCCTAAACTAGCCAAAGATTGTACTGTATAAGTCAGATAATAGGTAGAATAGTTAAATACTTTTTTCTCCAAATACGTACAGTATACCTAGACATATGTTTATACCATAAATTTTTGTCCTGGATGGGAATCGAACCCACGCCTTACAGTTTTTGGAGCAGACATACTACCAATGAGCTAACAGAGCTGTCAAGATATATCTATAAAATATACTTAACAGCACGACACAATTACTTTCGTGTATCGCTTCTGTATCACACATATACTACACCCTATTTTTTCCATGACGGTAAAGCATGTCACCCCGTATTGTCATATTGGAAGAAGCCATTGGTTTCCGAAATACAGTTATAACTAATACGGATCCTTTGGGTTCATTTATTAGTGTGTCCAAAATGTATGCCAAATAAATTGATTTGATTGTTAGCGCACTGTTTGAGGCCGTACTGAGCGCGGTGCACGCGGTGGTTGTCATGTTCCCGTAAGCGCCAGCTCCGCCTACCTCGGCACGTTACACAACTGACAACTCACTGTTGGCGCAGTACTGCTCGAGGCCGCACTGCGTGCAGCGCGCAGGTGCGACGTCCCCGCAGGCGCAGGCGCCGTCGTGGGCGCAGCATGCGCACTCGTCGCCCGCGCCGCCGCCGCCCGGGCACGCGCACCCCGTTGCCGTCTGCGTCCACAGGTCCACTTGACCTGAAGTTAACGAAACATATTAGGGCATGATGTTCATTAAATATATCACAGTAACATATACAATTAAGAGATATTCATTCCGATCTCGAAAAAGATTATATCCCTCTAGTAATAAGGGAGGCAGATACACAGTATATTTTAAATATAAATAAATAAATATCGTAGGACATTACACACAGCGCCATCTGACCCCAAACTAAGCAAAGCTTGTACTATGGGAATCAGATAACTGATAAAATACTTAAATACTTTTTTTTTTTTGTAAATACATACTTATAATACATACAGTACACCCAGACACAGAACAAACATTTGTTTTATATCACAAAATGCTTGTCCTGGGTGGGAATCGAACCCACGCCCTATAGCTCTTGAAGCAGACATGCTACCAATGAGCCAACAGGGCTGTCAATTTATACCTACTACTTCTAACATAGACACATAATACTAACAATTTCTTTAAGCTACTTTTTGCAATAAACACGTGACACTTACTACTTCCATCGAGGAAGATCGGCGTCCAAGCGATCTGTGCTAAGGCAGCGGCGCACGCAGCAGCGAGCAACAGCAGTTCGCACGCCAACCGCATGGTGGCGCGCGCAGTCACCGCGCGCCTCGCGCCGCCGCCGCCCGCCCGCGCCCGCTTCCCATTTGCGCCAAACCACTTTTCAACCCATAGACATCGCGTACGGTGAACACTTTCAATCAACACATCGGTACATTCACATTAGTGTTAAAAAGTTCCGCCTACAACCGCGGTTATTAAATTTACCAACACAAGTTCACATGAGTCGATTTCTTTGTATTGCAGTCATGCGTTAAATATCCAAATTCTTTTTACCAAACGACATAAAATAGTCACGAAATCGAACACAAAACACTAACATTAAAACTCACGACACGCATGATCGCACAGATCTAAAGTCTCTTTACTGTTATTACACCGGCTAGTTTATAGCGGTTTTATTACAAATCTCTTCGGTCTTCCCTTTTCCGCTTGATTGAGTTTCGCAATCCGCTCAAACGGTTGTCTGTAACGAAATAAAGGCATGTAGTATAAATAAGAACAATCAAATAAAAAGTACATTATTGCATTGAACAAAATAAACATAAAATACTAAACATATAAAATGTGTTTCAGCTTACGAAAATCAGATTCTTCCTTTCACTCGAAAACACTGTACCTACTATTTTTCTTGAAGGTTCAGTTTGTGCACTTTACCTAATGAGTTACCTTAGAGGATTATCGTATCAAAGTCACTCACCACGCTTTTATATGTACATTTATCAGAGACCGTATTATTGTAAAAAGATTTACTGCCAAATCACCCACTGTTCAAGGAAAATTTATTTATTAGTGAACAGAAAAATCCATAGAAAAAAATGTCCAAACGGTACACTTAAACTTGACTGTATAGATATCTACTTATTTAACATAGTTTTGGTTTATTGACACCAGTTTTACCTATTAAAAGTAACTTTATGGATATTAAAATAGCTAAAAAAAAACAAATAAAAATCAAAAATAACAACAAAACTTTTAATAACATAGCCGCCAAATTGTCAGGGCAAAACAAGGACACGGAAAATTTATAGACCAAAATAGTATACACGTTATACACGATAAAAACAGCAAGTTTTCGGCGACTCCACTGCTTTTGCGTGGATACAGTCGACATACTGACATTCAGGACTGGACGTACACGGCTGACTCGGACGACACGGAGTGCACGGATGCGAATGGCATGAAGAGCCAAGATTACACATATGCACGTGGGGGTGTGACTCGCAACACTTCTTCTTACGTTCAAAATGGTAGCAACAGTTACCCTGGCAAACAAAAATAAACTAAAACCCTTGTCGACTGTTTTACAGTAGGCTACCCTATGAGGTAGTGCAAGCACCTTTCAATCTGGATTGCGATCAGACTATTAAGATGATGGACAGAATGCAATCCGGATTGATAGTGTAAGAAACGAATTGATAGATGTAAGCATATAAAACCGGATCGCTGATTGAGTCTAATCACGATCCAGATTGAACCGTTTAGACGTTCTTTAAGTTGCATGAGTAATTCGAATCTTTCTAAAAGAATCCGACTTATTTGCTTAAGCAGAGTTTCACAACTTCAATCTCATCAATTAATGATAAGGTAAAAAGCACGAATCGTGATTCCCATTCGAAAAGTTTCGTATTTTGGATAATAGCTGCGCACTCTCCGTTAATCAGATACTAAGCATTTAAGTTCCGTGAACTAAGTTAATGTTTTGCAACTAACAGATCAATTATGATTATTACAATAGTGCTAACTTATCACCTTAGCAGGAGGTCGTCTAGGTTAGTAACACCATAGAACTAGATATTCTGCTGTCAAATAGGTGTGTAAACATTACAGTGTTTCAGTTTGAAGTAGGTACTGCAGCTAGCGAAATTACAGGAACATTGATACCAACCATCGAAAGTCAAAATAATGAGAGTCAAAGCAGCGACGCCGTGGACTTTGTTTTGTTACTCAATGTTCTGTGCACTGCTGCAATGGGTATGGGCGTGCGTTGTCTCTTACTATCAGGAAATCATTTCGTTCGTCAAACAACATTCCAGTAAAAAAACAAGAGTATTTACTATCGCTAGGAAATCAGATACCAAAACAAAAAATACCATATTGAAAATTAAATACTAAAAACAGTCGAATCGAGAACCTCCTCCTTTTTTGAATCGGTTTACAAATTGTACTTGTAGAAATCGTAACCAATAACAATGCTGATTCAAATTATCACGTTATCTAGTTTTGTGTAAGAGCTTCGCATCATTAGAACAAAACAAAAGCAAATAGTTCCAAGCGTAGTGGTAAATAAATTCCAATTCAACCCCAAGGTATAAACACAACGGGTAGGAGTCGCAATCAACATCGGAAACATACCAAAGTAACCATCCCCAAATTACTTCGTAATCTTGCGTAATTTACCCTAAAATAGCCTGTGCGTTGATCCAATTAAAATCCCCACTCAGGGGAATATCTTCTCGAAATCTTTACTTTACCCATAACTGTGAACTGTGTCACTAAGTTTAATAATTAGTTATCTTAGTAGATACAAAAATGATGATCTTATTACGATGCGGCACAGTGTACAAGTGTACAGTGTACAAAATAATATTTAGCTAATTGTGTTGGCTAACATTTGTGTACGTTTGGTAAAGAAAAGCGACAGAATCCTAACATTTTTAGCCAAGATCTCCTTAATACAAAACCGCGTTCATGTATGGAACCTGTAAATATCGATAGAGCAAATTTGAATAAGTCGAGTTTTTAAATAAAAGTTATTTTATGATACAAAATTGTGGTTGTAGTTTTGGCAGCCCAATAAACAAAGAATTATATAAACGCGATGTTCAGACATTAAAGGAATAAATATATACATGTTATACTACTTAGTATGACCAGCATGATGGTAAGATGACCCATATTTTGTAATTGTCCCTGATTTGTCTGTCATTGTTTTTTTTTGTTACAAAACTTAACAATCCTCTTTATTCCTAAGGAACCCTATTATCATGTCAGAAAATATTTGCCACACTTTCTAATCAGTATTCAAAATTTCAGTGCAAGAAGATTCAATCTGGTATAAGAGATAAGGACTTCCTGATCCTGAAGCTTAATGCTCAAGTGAGATTCATTTTTCTAGCTTTGACCTGGGTTTGTAATGAAATTGAATTTCTTGCCAGCGTCACCGGCGGCGGCGACGCGGTCTGGCGTCGGGCGTTTATTCGGCTTTTTGCTTTGCCTTCTAAAAGGATATTGCGTGGGAATCAATTCAGGTGCCGCTCTCCCGACCTCCGGCTGAATATTAATTTTTCATAAAATACTGTAGAGTTCAATACGAATAAATGGTATTAAGTGAACTTTCAACAAAAAGTAAAAAATCTATTTCAAGATCTTAATCTCTTTTTTAATTACTCTCAGATGTGATCGAGTTCTGGATATGACAGTAGAGTAATTAAACTTCTGCTGAGTTTTATTCAGTATTCATCTTTTTTCAAAGTTATTTTCATTTCTCAATGTTATCAAATTATTTATCCCACTAATATCATAAATGTGAAAGTTTGGATAGATGGATGAATGTTTGTCACTCTTTTCCGCAAAAACTACTGAACGGATTTAGATGAAATTTGTAACGGAGGTAGCTGACACCCTGGATTAACACATAGGTTACTTTGTATCTCGAAAACATGTAGCGGGCAATGCTACGGGGCGCAGCTAGTTAGACATAATATTTTATATCCAAATAATATTCAATCAAAATCAGAATGTACCAAAATGGATGTGAGTCCGTTAAGTTGTATAGATAAAACAAAAAATTAAAATAAACAAATAAATGTCAAAGTACATTTTACTCAGCGCCATCTAGCACCAAACTAAGCAAAGTTTAGACTATAGAAACCAGTTAGTTGAAAAAATACGTAGATACCTATTTTTGTAAATAAATGCTTATAATACATAATGAACACGCAGACCACAGAACAAACATTCATTGCCACAAGTGTTTGTCCTGAGTAGGAATCGAACTCACATCATAGCTCTTGAAGCAAATATATTGTCAAATGAGCTAATAGGGCAGTAAAAATACATAAGTTATAAAGTAAATGCACAACGTGATTACCTCGGCAGATAATTAGAAATTATTATGATTAAATTAATGCGATAAACGGCTTTGACAATGTTGCCTTTGGTTAGATATACATCATACTTACGTTGGAATACTTATAAGAAATGGATAAAGTGTAGTGTAGTTCTAACAAAAGCTAACTAACTGTTTAGATTTAAGATACCCGATCATCTTCAGAGTGGTACCGTCGCACTTCGCCTGTCTGGTCGGCGCTGAATGACGTCACCACGAACGGTTTTTTTCGCAGGCGAGTACCCACAGCGACTTCACACGCACGACGCATCAATACTGTAGGCTGATTCATCTGAAACAATAGAAAAAAATATTTTAATAAAATACGCCAACATCAAAAAACACGTTCGGAAAAGGGCCGCCGTAAACATAACTCAACGAAAATTTCAATTAGGTCAGAATTCGCGTATTAAAACAAAGAGTCCGCTTTGTAAACATTTCCCAAAATGAAATCCGACATGACTTGAAACCCAGAGATAAAACAGAAATCCGCTTACGTTAGCCACTGCCCTTCATACTCGACCCTTATTCGGTAAAGATGTAACAATTTTTCAAAAATCACATTTTAGTTTTGCCGCGTTCGAAGAATTAATATTCACGTTTAACGCGCTCAATCAGTATCCATTATGTCCTCTAGTGACACTTTGATCGGTTTCTTCTTTAAGATAGCGCGCCCTAGCGCCGGTGAGGCAGTACAAGGTGGCACTTTCGCCGGGTCTGCAACTTTGATGGGATTCGTGCATATGTCACACTCGACCATGACGTCCCGCGGACATCGCATGAGGAAATTTGCAGTTCCGAGCATCTTCGAGTGTTCCTGGTCCTGCATTCCGTTACGCTTGAATGCAGACACGGGCAACTGGCGCACCTGCAACCGACCAGACAGCACCGTTTAGTGCCACCTTCAATTATGCATTCTATGTTCGCTTACGAGTATGTTCTAGTGCTCTCTCTCGCTGCTACGAAACTAAGCCATCATTATGAGAACCGTCTTTGAGCGTTCATTGTACTTTATCGGCCTTTGTTTCCCTACCCTATCTTGTTAGACTTTATCTATTTGCCGATGTACAATCACCGTTATTGATTCAAAGTGTACGCACCCAGTGTTTAATATTTCCTAGACATTTTGACAGCGCATTTTTTCGTGGGTTTGACCGGAATCGCGAGTGGGTGGTAGCTCCAAGCAGCACTATGCCAACACTTGCGTATGTACGAAATGGCACCGCACTCGGCAACCTTTTGATCTTGAAGTCCGTTCCGCTTTAGTGCAGACGACGGTAACGGGAGTGCCTGTTAGATTTGTCTTTATTGTCATATTCCACATAATAGTGCCTTCAGTTAGATTCAATGTTGGCAATGAACAAGATGTTTTCACGAAAGAGTTTTTTTATCTTTCTTTCTCTTTACTGGAAGCATTTCTTGGGTAACTTTAGGATATAGTCGACGCATAGGTTCTATAGCCAAACACACACAGGACCCTATAGATCCTTCTCCGGTACACAAATACTGTTGAGCTCCTCTGTAGCCGTACATGTGGTCCTGTATTCCATTCCGGCGGTACGCGGACATCGGAAGCCTACCATGTAGAGTTGGAACGTACCGTTCCTGAAACCAACAAAACAATAGTGATCCAGAAACTTTCAGCTTTCAATGCGTGCACAATTTTTTTGCGGTATCGAGATAATACTATAATTTAACTGTGCAAAAACTTTTGCAATCGCTTTTATAGTCAATATTAACGATTGTGTACTCGTCTTAGCGCACATAAAAATTAAAAATCGTGATTGGCTTCAGAAACAGTACCCTATTTACCTAATCAAAACCAATGGTCGTTAACAAACTTAAGCTCGTGGTTTCAAAAGTATAACGGTGATTGAATTGAAACTTACTATTCGGCCATCTTCGTATCTGTAGCAAGGCATGACGTATTTAGTTTTAACAGGCTTGCAGATCGGTTGACAGCAGGTGGGGCAGTGTGTGGAAGGCTTGCGAGTGGGGGGAGGAGGCGGTGACCGAGGTAAGCGACATCGTACAGGCGTATGGTGGCAAGGAGGTTGGTTATCGCAGCACAAGTCGTGCTCGCAGTACACCGGCGTCGGACGCGGGGTCTTTGGCGGTTTCTTCTCGCAACAGTACACAAGCCCCTTGGGGCAGCGTGGCAAGTAAGGACAGCACATCGGCGGCTCTTCGCAATACTTCGTAGGATAGCAGGGTGCCACTAAAACCGGTGACACCGTATACTCTCCGCAGTCGTCCGTGTAACAGCAAGCCATTTTTTTAGATTTACAGACTTATGTCGTTTTTCTTTTAAATTTTGATTTTACATAATATTTTTAATTTCACTGAAAATTTGGTCGTTTTCGATGTTTGCCAAAGATTTTATGCATTTGTCAATTTTTTAAATAATGTTCTATGACTTGGATGAGTTTTCTTTTTTTTAGATTTAAAAAAAGATCTTTTGTAAATAAAAAAGTTTACTTGCGAATTCAGACATGATACGTCCTTTTTACCCGACTACAAAAAGAAGAGTGATGATTTTTCCAGCCAGAATGTTTATAATACTTATTCTAAAAAAAACGGGAAAATAGCTGGGGCCTACGGATCCACTCATGTTTTCTGAAGATAAATAACACCGTAAGGTGCTTAGCGGCAGATTTCCAACTTAAGGGTGGAAGCTAACACTAATAACATTTCATAACAAATTCAAAGTGAAGTCACATGTTTGTATCTGTATCGATTTTGTATCTACATAAAACAAAAAGTTCAATTACACATTGTCGTGTTGTTTATACAACTATCCTACTTAACTGGGTATAGTAGTTAACTTCTTTTAAAATCACTTTACGATAGCATTACCTGAACTTGACCACGATTTTTTTAAATGTCACGATTGTCATGAGTACCTTTTTTTCTTTGGTTTTGGCGTCGCGATTTGAGCATTTGCCAGTGTCAAGTATCTTATCATTTCAAGTTTCAAAAGTTAAATAAGTGTCCTCATAGCTATAGTTATAGTCAAAGTCTAGTCTCGGTCAAGTACAGTCCAGGTCAGTCAAGTCCAGTCATGCTTTAGTAGAGTAGTGGCAACTTTATTATAAAGCTTCGATGGAGTTTTGGAAGCAACACAAAAAGTAATATTTCACAACATTATATCATTTTCCCACACTCGCACTTGTGATTCGACACTTTATGAATAAAGCACCACCATTTTTATGCATAAACAAGCGACAAAACACTAGTTTTGGAAAAAAATACAACGGGGCGACACGACTCTTTCCGCGTTCCCGCCAAAACTCCGATCAGTACCTATTTTGAAAATAATAAGTACAAGACAATGAAAAAATTGAAAAAGTGCGATGCCACAATAAAATTAAACACTTGAGAGCGCGGCGCCTTCCTGTCGACGACGGTGACTCGAAAATGCAATTTTCCCAATGCAAATCGAACGCCCCTAGACAGATTTAATGTATTTCACTTGCCGACTCCGATTACCGTGGAGATTTGTAAGCGGCTGGATGGTAGCTCGCTTCAGACTAATTTACTCAAAAGTCAAACATAATTTTATAATTTCCAAACTTTAGGAATCTTTGATAACAAAATGCCAGCATCCAATTTTAGACAGCACCTCTTAACTTCGATAAAACTTTTGATGAAAATAAACAACTTCCCGGTGTTGATGAATATACCTACACGTCTAAGTCACGAATCAAACCTTGTGAGTTATTGAAAGCTCTGCAAAAGAATGTTCGATGGACATTAGCTCTCGTGTGCAAATTATTTTGTTAAAATTTTTTTCGCTTTCATTTTTCTTTTCTAGCTCCGGTGAACTGTAGTATGTATCAAAAGCGACACTTTTCTCACAATATGCGTTGGAAAGACATTTATTTACACAACGCACATATTAATTTATTTAAAACTAACGAACGCCTCGCGGTTTCACCCGCGTAGTTCCCGTTCCCGTGGGAATACAGGGATAAAAAGTAGCCTATGTCACCCGGGAATAGCGTAACATCCCAACGGTGAAAGAATTTTTGAAATCGGTCCAATAGCTTCGGAGCCTATTTATTACAAACAAAGAAACAATCAAATCTTTCTTCTTTGTATTAGTCTAGAATGTAATAGTTTTAAATCGCGAGCCTTACGCACGAGTGGTGTACAATTAAATTTTAATAAATTTGTGGTGTATTTTAAATATAACTATCCGCTAACTTTGTTATCAACAGTTTTTTGAATTGCCTCCTACTATGGAAGCAAATTAAATACGTACCTATCCACGTCAAAAAAGAAATAACATCTATTTACCTATTTTTAATAACATTAGATAGGTATATATATATCTGTACCCACTATTCATTTCTAATTCGTGCTTACAATATTTAAGTCAACATAAGAGTGCTTGTGTTAACACCAAAGCGATAAGAAAAAGCCTACCGTTCGCATTACCACGTTGAAAGTGTCAATTACTTCCAATCGAAGTGGCTCTTTCAATGCGTCCCTTGAAGCGATAGCAGTAATACAGATATATTTCTACTTTATAGCGGTAGAATCAACTATCATTGTCGTAAGCTTCACAGGATGTAAATGAAAGCCAGCAAGATAGTAATATAAGTATAGAATAATTCACACATTTTCGGCAGACACTCGAGTAATAGTTTTTCCTTCTCGGTAATCTATCTATTTTGTTCTATATTTTATTGCTAATGTCGTATTTAGGCGGATTGGCAAACGCCAACAAAAGTAGTAATATCTCTTTTTAATTCATTCAAGCAATTAGTTTCGGTAGGGACGGGTAAAAATTGATCATACCATTTTAATAAAATAAAATAAATAAAAATATTACAACGACAGTTAGGCATCGACGTTGTGATTCGTACGATTAAATCATTGGATAGAAATGTTGCATTATTTAAACAAACAAGATAACACTTCAATTAACACAGAAATCGTATTTTAGTATCAAGAATAACATTTAACTCACAAAATAATAAACTTTCTTTGCTCCTTTCAAATATACACAGTTTGCCAAAGAAGTGTATTGTGAAACCATTTTGACTATTTACCTTTATTTTACTTTAAATATATCAAATTCTCTTTGCAGTATTGCAGTTTGATACAAGTAACAAGAATACAATGCATTAGAAATACAATAGAAGCATAATCTAAAACAGACGTATCACTTTACTGGTTTTATTATCCTTAACAGATTACTGTTTTGGAAAACTGAACAAGTGACGGCAACAACTACTAAACAAATTCGTGTACGTTCACAGAAACATCTATTTACCATTATTTACAGAAGGAACATCATTCGAAGGGAGCAAAGTGGTGGATGAAAGCGTAAGAATGTATTTATTTACGATGCTTTTTGTCAATGGGACTAAGGTTCATTTGGGTGAGTTATGGCCGTTCCCACAAAGAGGGTTTTGTACTTATGTACCTATTTATTTATCAGGGTGTAATAAATTCTACCGTTTGTATGGAATATATAATATAACAGAGGATTTATTTTCCATTAAATGAAATATGTATTTTTGAAAAGGAGGAATTTGTCACGATGACAAAACATGAACGATGATGTGTGAACTTGTGAGAAGGGTTTGTGTTGGGGTAGTTGTCAGAGGACTTCATTCTTATGGCATTACAATAAAAAGTAATAAAAAAGCAAAAGTAACTGTGTGTTTATTTTTTCGCCTATTACAACAATCAAATCCTAACGGTGATGAGAACTCCTAAGTACACAGTGACCTTTTGTATCCAGAGAAAATTCTTAATGGGTTTCAACGGCTTCGGAGGAAGAAATGTGGTTATATCGTAATCAACAGAATGATGGCCTACTGACTAAATACCCTGGGGTGTTTACCCCGGGTGTATAACCTAGCGCGGTAACAGAATCGCTTTCGCACTCGACTGCGGCCCTGGCGGCAATACCTAAGTAACCTGACTGAACCTGATCGGATCTTCTGAGATACTATATTAGGGGTTTGTCTTAATATGTATGTATGTACAAGGTTACATCAATATAAGGCACACTTTGTTTCTTAGCTGACTAGTAAACTTCTAAGGTTTATTAAACATTGTTAAATGTCAATCTACAGTTAGATAAGCCTTTCTTATTTTTTACAGTCGGCGAGAAGATGACAACATTTTAAGCATTAATCAACTTTCAACAATGTTCATAAATAAGACTTTATTGTTTTAAGTACGTAAATGATATTATGTAAATAATGTTTGTATCAATCTGAGTATTCTACTAAATAATATCGATACACAAATTTGAAATTTTGAAAATATATCATAGGTACATAAATAAGTGAACTTTTATCTAAAAAAACTTTACTTACACAAGTACACCAGTTACAATACACCAAATTTCGACTCCACCAGATCTGCCGAAGATGCTAACATGTACACTTTCACTCAATCAATTCAATTCCACACAATCACACAAATGATAATCTTCAAATGGCGAAACAGTTTTTTATACGTATATGATAGTGTAGTGTACGGCATTCATAGTGTGTGTGTGTGTTTGTGTGTAGTGTCTATTACATATATGCTGGATTTTTTGTAAAGCTGAACTGTTTATATTGTACATCGTAGGTATTTTTCTAAGAATCATTTGAATCGCAAATCGCTCGACTACACGAGCAAATGGGTTGACTACGCGAGCAAATAGCTTGACTACGCAAGCAAATTGGTAGACTACGCGAGCAAATCGCTTGACTACCCGAGCAAATCGCTCGACTACGCAAGCAACTAAAATTGTTCTCCCTTTTCAATAAATATGAATTTAAAGCTAATTTAAAATTGATTCAGCCGTTTAGCAGCAACCCGTCCAAAAAAGATAATATACAATCCTAGCACCCGTCGCTCCGAGGAAACCAATTGCGCAGAAGTTTATGATCATACGGCATCAAAAGCCTGAAAGGAAATATAAAATTATATGAAAAACGATATAGCATTGTAACGGGCGCCATCATTTGTCAATAACGCCGGGATTTAGCTCGTATCGGTTGTATAAAGGCCTATTTAGACTACGACATAATAATTATAATAGCCAGAGCCCAGGGTTTGAGTGAATTTGATTGCCGGACTAGGTTTTTGATCTATTTTATACATACGCCTGTTGTTGAAATTGAAAGGTTTATAAAAAACATGCCCATATTTTAATGTGATAAAAAATAATATTAGAACTGGAAATTATAGTTCATGTCGGATTAGATACATTATTTATTTACAACAGCAACCGCAAATTTAATATCGTTATAGCGTTATCTGAAAAATCTTTGACACTTTCTCTCTGTGCCATCTCTCGAGAGGATCTCACGGCCGGCCCGTAATAACCTGAATAAACTGAGAGCTGTATACTCGCCTCCCCAGATATAACGAACTATTCAAAAGGAAATGACACCTCAGATTTTATGAATGCGCCATTATTCTGCCACGGTGTCGATGCAGTTTCTCGAGAACTCGCCTCCTTTTACGAGCTTTCGTTATTTTGCTCAAAGATATTATTTACTTGTAGAAAGTTTCAAAATGATCTTAAAACAAGTCTCACCATTACTTTGACGAGTTCGAGTATGTACATAGTATATTTTTATGTTATGGGTGCTGGCGGACGGATAAAATCTTGAATAACATGTTCATTACAGTACCTTTTATACTATAGGTAATGAACATTGAAACCATAAAATGGCAAATATTAAATCCGTTTAGTTTGACCTTGTAACTTTCTATCTGACACGATGTGTCTGGTGTTCGATACATCGTCATCATAAAGATTACGTATTAGTTGATTATCTAAGTTTTTTTTTAATAGTTGTAATGTAATTTAACGATTTTTATCACATATACTGTATATATTTACGTAATTCAACCATATTTAATAACATTTTTAGTTACTTTCGACTAAAGTAAATATGTTACAATTATTATTTGATTTAATGATATTAGATACAATGTTAATATTTCAGGACTTGAGGACACATAGCGCTATCTAGCCCAAAACTAAACAATATTTGTACTATAAGTATCAGACCGTCCATAGAATATTTACATATCGAAGGTTACAAGATTGGGGTGTACCTATTGAGCTGAAGAGAGAACTCATACTTGTAAAAACTTTATACAGCCACAAATCAAAAATCACAATAAAAATCAACTGCTCCATAAATTTAATTTACGTACTCGAGTTGTTCATACAAACTTAATAAGTAAATAAAATAAATCTAGCCCCCAAACTAAGCAAAGCTTTTACTATACAAACCAGATAACTGATGGAAACTTAGATACTTTTTTTTTTGTAATTATATACTTATTATACATACAGGACACCCAGACAGAGAACAAACGTTTATCGTCACATAAATGTTTGTCCTGCTGGGAATCGTACCCACGCCCTATAGCTCTGAAAGCAAATATTCTGCCAAATGAACTAAAAGGGAATCGAATTATATATGTAAACGCAATTGGAAAATGTAGCACTTGGCACTCCCGCCGTATTCTAATAAAGCGAAGAGAAAGCGATATCAAGGACCGGATGCTGTGCTGATCGCGGTATAATTTCGGAATCCCTTTAATAACAAAACCGAAATGCAAAATCAAATATGTAAAGGAGAATATAAAGGAAATTTTCATTACAGACCCGCAGTCCGCAGTAGCAAAATGGACCGCGTTTAATATTTGATAGGACACTCTCTATCTGTGTGCATCAACGGGCGCGCCCTCGCCGGGGCTGTCAGTGGACTCGCCCTCGGTTTTATTAAGAGCTTTTTACCATTGTTTTATGACGTTTAATCGAGTGCTTTTGTGCCCAATCCTAATTAGTAGATCCGTAAATTTTTACGAAAGTGAATATCCTTTTTGTTTTTCGAGTAATTGAAACCCTTGCAAACCAGATTATAAATAAATGAATAGAAAACACAAATTGTTAAAGTTATAACACGCCATCAGTCATACTTCTGCGACCAACTTAAAACCCTTCGCACTAAAGCGCGTACCTCGCACTAGAGTGCGAAGCAAGTTTCGGATATAATTAAACTTGAGTAGTATGTGAGCAAAGTAAAACAAAAATGTGGCCAAAGATCGATGTAAAAAAAAATCAAATTGATGAAATATGTTGTTTCCATTTACCCACACCAGGGGAGCTGAACGCTGTTTGCCGTGTGTTTCCATACTTTCAATCGTTTATGTACTATGCTAATCTCGCAAATTAATATGCTAACCTCTCTGATACTTGACTGCATAATGTGTTGTCCCAATGACACTACTGAATGTTTTTACTTGAAGTACAAACTAAATATGTACTAAAGATTTTTATAAGCATATACCCGCAGAGTGGTTAAAACTGTCTTCCTAAAATTGATGTAATTTTACTTTGTTGTAGATTTCTTTAGCAGGAAATGGTGTAGGTACCACCACAGATATTCTGCCAAGCAGTAGTGCGTAAACATTACTGTGATCCAGTTTAAAGGGTGCTGCAACTAGCGAAATCACAAGGATGTTGAGACTAACAATCGAAAGTCTTAAAGTAATGAGCGCCAAAGCAGTGATGCCCTGAACTTTGTTTTGGTACTCAAAGTTCTGTGTATCGCTGCAATATATCTCTTACAATCAGGACAGCGTCTCGAAGGTTTCATTACTTTTACACTGGTAAAAGTACCGAAAGTAGTGGTATTTACTTGGTGGTAGATCTCCTTAGCAGGAGGTTGTCTAGGTAGGTACCACCGCAGTACCAGATATTCTGCCGCTAAGCAGCAGTGTGTAAGCATTACTGTGTTCTGGTTTGAAGGGTACTGCAGCTAGCGAAATTACTGGGCTGTTGAGACTAACTCTATCAAAAGTCTCAAAGTAATAAGCGCCAAAGCAGTGATGCCCTGCACTTTATTTTGTTACTTAAAGATCTGTGTACGTGTGCGATGGTCATGGACAGGCGTCATCTCTTACCATCAGGAGAACGTCTCGTTCGTCTCATTACTTTTTTCATAAAAAAAAAAAAAGATAAGCATAACGTATCTATTTTTTCAACAGCAGATATTTAAGATCATTAATCACTTATTATATAGACAATTAATCACTGTATCTGCCTTCTCAAAAACGAAATATAGGGAAAATAAATATTTTTAAAGACGAATTGAGCACTATAACATCCAACGTACGCAAAGAAGAAAGTTAGGATACAATTTTAATTTTCTCCAAAGACGTTAGCCCGGGAAAGAAACTTAACAACTAATAATTGTAATTAAGAAGTATCTTTAAGTGGATTGTTACACTGACTGGGCTGGCAAAAGTTCTCAAAATTTATGTATAATCACTTTAGGTATTGGGAATCTACGCTATTTATAACTCTATGTAGCTCGATAACAATTTATTTTCTAAGCAATTATATATATACTAGCGGGCCGTCCCGGCTTTGCACGGGAAAACAAAACTCGATTAACAATATAAATATAGCCTATGACACTCATATTGTAGCATTCTAACAATGAAAGAATTATTCAGATCGGTCTAGTAGTTTCGGAGCCTATTCAATACAAATAAACAAACAAAAAAAACAAATCTTTCCTTTTTATATTAGTAGGTATAGATAATAAATCGTATACGAGTTGTGTATTGTGTACACTTGTACAGTTTATTTAATTTAATGCACAGAACGTTAAATATGTTTTCAAATAAAAATTTACACTCCTGTATATAACAGAGGCCAAATAAATGGTACCAACAGTACCAACTAGCTGCGCCCCGCGGTGTTACTCGCTACATGTTTTCGGGATAAAAAGTAGCCTATGTGTTAATCCAAAGTCTCAGTTACCTTCATACCAAATTTCATCCAAATCCGTTCAGTAGTTTTTACGTGAAAGAATCCATCCATCAATCCATCCAAACTTTCACATTTATAATATTAGTGGGACTACAGATAATAAATCTTTAATTTTAAAACCATTCCGCAAGTTTGTGTCTAAAAAAAATTGCAATAAAAGCAAAATTTAGCTTATTCTCGCGGATGCCTCTTTCGCTGTCATGATAAACAAACAACAATCGTGGCATATCGCACTTAAAACACAGCAAAGAATAAGCATTAGAAGGAAAAGTTAACTATATTTATTTGTTTTGTGGTCCTGTGATGTCGAAAAGCAGAAAAGCCTAGAGGGAAGATTTATGCTTTCTACAAAAAAGGGTTTTTGTTTCGCGATAATTGTTTTTCTCTGCCGTTTTTCGCTAATTGGTAAAGCTGGTTCTATAGATATTATCTTTGTCAGGAAACAGTTTCACAGGATGCTATGATATAACTACTTTAGCTCTTATGTAATTTATTGTCATTTGAGAACAAGATATCAACAGCTGGTGGTTCCCTTTAAATTGAGTAGTAAATACATTATACAGATCTAAATTTCAAAATCTATATTACATATATGTAATTACTGGGCTGTTGAGCCTAACCATCGCGTCTCAAAGTAATGAGCACCAAAGCAGCGATGCCCTGGACTTTGTTTTATTACTCAAAGTTCTGTGTATCGCTGCAATGGTCATGGATAGGCGTTATCTCTTACCATCAGGAGAGCGTCTCGTTCGTCTCATTATTTTTCACATTAAAAAAAAAATGTTTAATAAATCGTTTATTTATTTTAATGCACAAAACGTTAAATATTTTTTCAAATAACAATTTACGCTTGGTGGTAGATTTCCTTAGCAGGAAGTCATCTGGGTAGGTACCACCACAGTACCAGATTTTCTGTCGCCATGCAGTAGTGTGTAAACATTACTGTGTTCCGGTTTGAAGGGTACTGCAGCTAGCGAAATGACTGGACTGTTGAGACTAACCATCGAAAGACTCAAATTAAAAAACTAAATGAGAATGTTAAAATTGTAATGTTTGATTCCTAAATACCTGGTATTTGTGATTTTTTAAAATTAAAAAGCCGCTAGCGCGAACCGCGCGATCCGCGAACATACCTAAACTCCTCAGAACCCCACTCACCGACTTTCAGGACCGCCAACCGGAACCGTCGAACTCTTTGAAACTGTTCCCCTATAACTTAACTCAAACTTTTTGGTATCGGTATGGTACAAAAGTCTCATTATTGTGACCAAGCATAAAATACTTTTCCGTGCTAGTTTATGCGGAACAAGAGCAATTTCGCAGTACCTACCTCTTGTGTTTGTTATCCAGCGGAACTTTTCGATAAATGAATTGTTACAGGTATATAAGGAAATAAAAATACGGATAAACGTCACTAAGTTGACAGTGATTAAATTGAAAGGATCGTGGCTTTGTATGCTATCAAGTAATGAGAAGAATTACTTATTTATTTAAAAAAATCATATCAAGTTGGCATAAGTGAGCAACAGCAATTATCAGAATTTTAAGTTATAAAAGAAATAACCCTCACAACAATGGCGCTAGTTTATTGTGTGTGGTGTTTACCATCTTCGACTATATATTTTTTTTATGGTTGATCGGCTAGTTTTTTGACCACAAGTCACCTGATGTTAAGTGACGGTGTGGTCGAAGATGGTAAAGCACACCTAGCCTGTAATGAAACTGGCTCTCAAGTGAGGCTGTAGAAACACACCGTTAAGTGCTTGGCTGTAGAATTTCAACTTAAGGGTGGCAGCTAGCCAGCAGAGTACTAGAAAGTACCCTACCACCATGCTATGGTTTCCTCACGATGTTTTCCTTCACCGGCAGCTCAAGCTCATTGTTGGGGTTTGAACCCACGCCCTTCGACATGCGAACCGACCGCGCTAACCACTGAGCTATTACGCTAAACATACCCATACCATACCCTCACTCAGCTGTGATCAAGCACTTAGCTTGTCAACAAAAAACTTCGTGCGCTAGTAAAGTAGTGTGACTTTACCAAAAGCTCCTACGAAGTTTTGTAAACAACGCAGAAAGACGCATTATATCAATTGCCTAATGCACTTTCTAATTGAATCTAACATTTTTGAACACAAACACTCGAATTAAGTCGGGCAAGTGGTTACTGCAGAGAGAGTTACTGCAGAGGATTTTAAGACTTGTGGTTATTTTAATTAGATTTTTTGTTAAGCCGGTATCGAGTGGATTTGGAACTGTTTGTTTCGTTGTATTTTCGTTATTACTAAAACATCATTTATGAGGTTAATGTTTAAGATATTTAAGGATCCAATCTATATGTGATCTAATTTAGAAACACGATTACTTTTAGTTTCCTCGATAGAAAAAAAATCCAAAGTAACCCCAAACAATCTATAGAAAACCTCGATACGGCGTAAATACTGCACGGAAAGTCATCAGGCTTTGTATAACAATAAAATTACATTTTCTCTAAATAGTTATCATATAAAAATTACCAAAATATGATTTTGCTTGAACAAACGAAGGAAATACCTAAATTTTTGCGCGTTTCGTCCATTCTAAGCAGAGCTACCACGCTGTTCCCCTATCCGCTTTAGTACCGCTTCGACTGTCGGACGGGGAGGTTGTGTCGCTGTTGAGGTTGCTTTTACGTACGATCACAAAGTAAACGAACCGGATCAACAAATTTGCCACTTGTAGACATAGACAGGTGGCCGAGTGGTATCGGTACCCGATTCTAATCCGCAATCACGGGATCGAAACCAACCAACACTCGAAGATTATTTTTGCACACAAATTTTGTTGTATTTTATTTTGTTTTTTTAACAGACTCGATTTTATAAATTATAATAAAATTAAATAATATATAATTATCATAGGACATTACACACAGCGCCATCTGACCCCTAACTAAGCAAAGCTTGTACTATGGAAGTCAGATAACTGATAGGTAATACTTCAATACTTTTGCTTGATAGATCCATACTTCTGAGGTGGTCTCATATAAACTTTATCGAAATCGGTCGAGCAATTTTTAAAAATCAACATAAATATAAAAATTGTATACGTCGATGACATTTTCGTTTACTCCGAAACCTCGCTGTTTCATTAGAGCATAAATAAATAAAATAAATGAAAAAGCAAATCCAATATGGCCGCCATCAAAATAGATGCTTACATATTTTTTCACAACTCCTATAATATGGGTATCAAATAAAAGGGCTTGACAAGTAGAATAGAGTAAACTTTAAAAAAAGCAAATCCAATATGGCCGCTAACAAAATGGCGGATTACATATTTTTTCACAATACCATCAATATGGGTATCAAATGGAAGAGCTTGACTAGTAGAATACATTATAATAAAAAAAGCAAATCCAATATGGCCGCCATCAAACTAGAGGATTACATATTTTTCCACCACTCCTATAATATGGGTATCAAATAAAAGGGCTTGACTAGTAGAATAGAGTAAACTTTAAAAAAAGCAAATCCAATATGGCCGCTAACAAAATGGCGGATTACATATTTTTTCACAATACCATCAATATGGGTATCAAATGGAAGAGCTTGACTAGTAGAATACATTATAATAAAAAAAGCAAATCCAATATGGCCGCCATCAAACTAGAGGATTACATATTTTTCCACCACTCCTATAATATGGGTATCAAATAAAAGGGCTTGACTAGTAGAATAGAGTAAACTTTAAAAAAAGCAAATCCAATATGGCCGCCATCAAACTAGAGGATTACATATTTTTCCACCACTCCTATAATATGGGTATCAAATAAAAGGGCTTGACTAGTAGAATAGAGTAAACTTTAAAAAAAGCAAATCCAATATGGCCGCTAACAAAATGGCGGATTACATATTTTTTCACAATACCATCAATATGGGTATCAAATGGAAGATCTTGACTAGTAGAATACATTATAATAAAAAAAGCAAATCCAATATGGCCGCCATCAAACTAGAGGATTACATATTTTTCCACCACTCCTATAATATGGGTATCAAATAAAAGGGCTTGACTAGTAGAATAGAGTAAACTTTAAAAAAAGCAAATCCAATATGGCCGCTAACAAAATGGCGGATTACATATTTTTTCACAATACCATCAATATGGGTATCAAATGGAAGAGCTTGACTAGTAGAATACATTATAATAAAAAAAGCAAATCCAATATGGCCGCCATCAAACTAGAGGATTACATATTTTTCCACCACTCCTATAATATGGGTATCAAATAAAAGGGCTTGACTAGTAGAATAGAGTAAACTTTAAAAAAAGCAAATCCAATATGGCCGCTAACAAAATGGCGGATTACATATTTTTTCACAATACCATCAATATGGGTATCAAATGGAAGAGCTTGACTAGTAGAATACATTATAATAAAAAAAGCAAATCCAATATGGCCGCCATCAAACTAGAGGATTACATATTTTTCCACCACTCCTATAATATGGGTATCAAATAAAAGGGCTTGACTAGTAGAATAGAGTAAACTTTAAAAAAAGCAAATCCAATATGGCCGCTAACAAAATGGCGGATTACATATTTTTTCACAATACCATCAATATGGGTATCAAATGGAAGAGCTTGACTAGTAGAATACATTATAATAAAAAAAGCAAATCCAATATGGCCGCCATCAAACTAGAGGATTACATATTTTTCCACCACTCCTATAATATGGGTATCAAATAAAAGGGCTTGACTAGTAGAATAGAGTAAACTTTAAAAAAAGCAAATCCAATATGGCCGCTAACAAAATGGCGGATTGCATATTTTTTCACAATGCCATCAATATGGGTATCAAATGAAAGGGCTTGATTAGTAGAATAGATTATAATAAAAAAAAGCAAATCCAATATGGCCGCCAACAAAATGGCAGATTACATATTTTTTCACTACAACCTCAATATAGGTATCAAAATGAAATGAATGGGATTGACTAGTAGAATGGAGAATACTTTAAAGTTGATCCAATATGGCCGCCAACAAAAATTAAAACACACATCTATGTTTTTCACAAAAAAATTCGGGAATTGAACCCATGCCATAAAGCTATATTCTACTAAAAAAGAAATATTTATTATTATTTTATTTTAATTTAGTATTTTTTAAATGACTTCTCCAAAATGGATATGCGAGTAAAGCCATGGGTAAAGTAATAAACTATTTTTTTTTAATAATTATGCACGTCATTATTTTGAATCAATCAATTATGAACATACTAAAGTATACATAAACACCCAAACAAAACAAACATCTATGTTCTTCTCATTAAAATTTGCCCTCGGTGGGAATCGAACCCATGCCATACAACTCATGACGCAAACGTGCTGACTGGGTAGTCAAAATAATAATACTTTTTCGTCGTTTATTATTCGTCAGTGGAAAGGAAAAAAGTGAGGTGTATCGTAGGAGTTGCTTACGGTATGTCATATTCTTAGGTTCCATAGTGTTATAATAAATTAATTATTTTCAATAGATAAAATAGGGAATTAAAAATGTTCAGTTACATAAAAAGAAATACACAAATTTACAAACAAAAAACCTACTCCATGACCCTTAGGCCAACTAAACGCACTGCTTCAATGAAACAGCGAGGTTTTTTAATACTTGTGTTGATTTTTTTTTACTTGCTCGACCGATTTCGATAAAAAATATATGGGACCATCTCTGAAGTATGGATCAACCAAGCAAAAAAAAGAATCATCAAAATCGATTCATAATTGGCGGAATTAGCAGGAGGTCGTCTAGGTAGGTACAGACCACCGCAGTACTAGATATTCTGCCGCCAAGCAGTAGTGTGTAAACATTACTGTGTTCCGGTTTGAAGGGTATTGCAGCTAGCGCAATTACTGGGCTGTTGAGACTAACCATCTAGTCTCAAAGTAATGAGTGCCAGAGCAGCGATGCCCTGGACTTTGTTTTGTTACTCAATGTTCTGGGTATCGCTACAATGGTCATGGACAAGCGTTATCTCTTATCATCAGGAGAGTGACTCGATCGATTTATTACTTTTACATAAAAAAAAATTGTCGAATTGAGAACCTCCTCCATTTAAAATCGAGTCGGTTAAAAAAAATAAGATAGATAGATATAACTCTTTATTGTGGACATCATAAATAGAAAAGAGTACAGAGAATAAAGAACCTTATGAACTAGTGCCACAAGTGGCGGCCTTATCGCTAACAGCGATCTCTTCCAAGCAACCAAGAAAAGAAAAAATACAATAGAGAACATAAAAAACAGACGGGAGATGTAACACTAATAAGAAAAAAATAAAATAAAAATAAAACGTATTATAAAAATAATAAGTATACAAAAATAATCGTATTATAATGTATTTAAAAAAAACGAAATATTTATGTATTATATTTATTTAAAATACCTATCAACAAAATTTGTGTGCAAAAATAATATTCCGTATTAATATGGTGTTGATTTCGATCCCGTGACTATGTGGCCGTACTCATACAGCTTGTTACCACTCGGCCACCAGTCTACTAATATAAGCGGCAAAATAGTTGATCCAGTTCGTCTACTTAGCCGTTTAAGTATTTAGCTCAAACCGATTTTCATTTCGCCGCCGTATGTGTATCGACAATGCCTGTAGCGCGTGGCGCCGACGGCGGCGCGCGGTACTAGCTGTTCGCTCGTGTGCCTTGCGCACTCACACACGGAGCGCACAGAATACCTAAAATCGACTAGAGAAATGCACTCGATAGGCCCTTAATTTATTTAAATTTTTGTCAAATTATATTTTTAAGTTTACGTCAAATTAGTACAAGATTTTAAGTAAGATTAGGTTTTTAATTAATAAGCTGAGTCAAATTAGTTTAATTTAAGTCCTCATCACTGTTGTAACTGGAACGACTGTTAAGCGGAAATAAACTAGATATATACCTTGAACATTCAAAATGAACTTGCGCAAAGTAACGCCTGAATCAATCAATTACTCGAAATAAGTTTTGTATTGATTTTATTAGTAAATTGACATGTATTAGTGCATGAAGAGGCGATAATAACAAACTTCCTAAAGGGGATCACCACTCAATCAAAACTGATTGGATCTAAGCACAGTGAGGATTAAACAGGCCGCAGAAATACGCTAGTTATTTGATTCGGGTATGATTGGATCCGTAACAAACCTCAGTCCCCGAAGTACACTATTTAGATATTAATTAAAATACAGCATTAACGAGGCCGCTGACGTAAAATGAGGCAATTGCCTTCATTTGCAAATACAAGCCGTTTGTTGATTTAATTTATGTATGTTGCGGATATGGAGCATAATTGGAAGTATGTCGATCATGCAAATTGATTATCACTCGTATTTAGGGTTCCGTACCCAAAAAGATTCCAACGCGTCTCTATAACTAAGCCTACATTTTTGTTTTACTTATGTGGGACAACTTACTATTTATTTAAATGCTTTTAAATAAATAGTAAGTTGCAGGGCTAACATTCTGTGAATAAACCGATGTTTGTTCTGTGTCTAGGTGTTCTGTATGTATTATAAGTATGCATTTACAAAAAAAAAGTATTTATGTATTCTATCAGTTATCTGACTTCCATCACACAAGCTCTGCTTAGTTTGGGCCAGATGGCGCTGTGTGTATATCCCCATGATATTTAATTAATTTCATTTCATCTTGCAATGTATGTATGTAACTATATTTGTTCGGGTGGAATCTTGCGAGTTAAATTTGACCCACTTCCCGATGTCCGATTGGACTAAAATTTGGTAAACTTATGTATCTTCTTCTAGGTGTTCGGTATCAATAAGTATGTATTTACAAAAGTATATAAGTATTATATCAGTTATCTGGTTCCTATATTACAAGCTTTGCTTAGTTAGGGGCTATCATTTTTAGTCGTTTACTATACAAAACCAATTTCCCTAAGTAACTTTATTATTTCCTCATAATAAATTAACTTCAACGAAGGTTTTAAAAGCTGTGTAAATTAGACGCGACATTTTAATTTTACAGCTTCTGCAAACACCTGATCAACCTTATAAAGGCTTTGTTTTAATCAACCATTAATTATTATTAGCCGTTCATTAATCGTGCTTAAGAAGCGAAATAATTTCCATTGTCCTCTGTCTCACCGTTTCGTAAAATGGGTCACTATTGATTTTGTACCAAAGACGTTAACCAGCTTTAATGTACAGGAAGAATATTAGAAATGGCTGAAAATCCATCGGATCGAAAATTAAAGGCCCCTTGAGAAGCCAACTCACCAAATAGAAAGCATATTTCATGACTTGGTTATCGGTTCACTTAGAACGTAATACTCAGGATATAAGGCACCGAGAAAATAAATGATTACACCATTATCTCAAAAGGCGACGGAAAAGTTGTGCTTTAAAACATCGAGCTCGGGAAATTCAATAAGACTGCAATTTGGTGAATAAAGTAACCGAATTTGAATTGGCAAGTTTGCACCATACATATTCAGCAATGGGTGGCGACGCAGTGCGCAAAACTTTTGGCACTCTCGCTTGCATTGCATGGAAAAAATGAAAGTGTCTGCGCCGACAGTCCGCGACGACAGTCCGCGACGAGTGTGGCCTGACCCGCATACTGTGACCGATTACTCAAAATCCCGTGACGTTTTAAGTAAAAGACGAACGAAACTGTCCTAATGCTAACCACTAGAACAGTTTCGTTAGTCTTGACTATGATTGAGATAAAAGAGGAAACTGCGAGTATCAAAACAAAGTTTTACTTTAAGACATTAGAAGTTTAGTCTAAAATAACCAGCCTGCTAAGCGAACACAGAAATTTTTTCACATTACTGGTTGGTAGGAAAATATCTGATAATGCGGTAACTGCTACCTAGACGTCTTGCTAACAAGATATAGATACCAATAGTAAAATATAAATAAATTTACTCCCATTATCATACTTCTTCTGGGTATCACTACAATTGTGATAGACAGGCGATATCGTTTAAAACCATGAGAGTGTTTATTTTGTCTCATTACTTTTACATTAAAAAAATATATACCCGTATTCAAATTTATATTGTAATAAATAAATTTGTGTCCATTTGCATAATAATGTTTTAAATTAATCATAACTATATTTAGATATACACGCAATGTTAATTTGTATTACTTACACCCTATGGTGCATTTATCAACACTTATGACAGAGCTTCGGGGTTTGTGTGATTTAAGCTCCCGCTACGCCGGTTCATTATTATCTATCACAAATTTAAATTGTATACCAATGTTATACAATTTAAATCTGTGATAGAGAATGAAGTAAGAGTTTTTAGACCTAATTTGTACCATAAAATATTACACAATTTTTTAAATGTAAAACTAAAGAGACGAACGAAACGCTCTTCTAATGAAAAGAGAAAATGCCTTCCCAGGATGAGACAGAGCTTTGAGTAGCGAACCAAAATCCAGGGTCACGCAACTTTCGCGATCATTACTTTAAGACATTCGATGGTTCGTCTTTAACCCTGTAATTTCGTTAGCTGCAATCCAGAAACCACAAAACAGTTATGTTTACACACTACTGATTGGAGGCACGATATCTGATACTGCGGTTGTACCTACTCGTACGTAGACAACCTTCTACTGAGGAGCATTGTAAAATGTGCTGATCTGGGATATGGCTTTTTCCAACTCAGTGCCTTAGGTCTAGCATATTATACCATATCTGATTGAATTTGAATTTTATTTATTGAATAACATACAAAAAATTGAACGTAATAATATTAATTCCAATTCAATAAACATTTTACAGAGTTGTATCACATTTCAAAACTACATACCAATACAATCTATACATACATAGATATACATAGGTATGTATATCTAGGTGCATTACATATGATTTTTTATACACTACTGAATTAATTTGTATTAATTAGAATTATAAATTAAATAATAGGCAATATTATCAGGGTTTTAGTCAGGATATGTTCAGACTTGAGTATTGTGTTAATATACATATATACTTTTTTAGTAAAGTATAAGACTGTTATATAGATATAAAATAGCACAGACTTTGATTAGATAATAAATCAAAGAGCAGAAATATGATTTCATAAAAAGGGGTACAAAACTTTAATGCTTGAGTCATCCGTATGCAGTAGTTAATATATTATTATTGTAAGCAGCAATGAGATCACCTCAGTGGCAACTTGAATGCGGTAATCGTATAAACGAACAAATTTTAATATTTTTTTTGTCTTTCTTTTGTGGTTAAAAATTGATTTATTGTAGTAAAACATATGGATGAGAATCGGTTAAGATCTTCCGAAGTAAACAATCATTGAATTTGTTCTATAAAACAAATTAGGACAAACCCTCAAACCACTCTGATATTCGAAATGGAAAAGTCTTTAAAATTCAAGAAATACGACGCAATTCCTTTACATTACACCTGAGCACCAAAGAGCATCGTCATTATAATAAATGAGGATAAAATTGAGATAAAATATTCCCCTTTTGAAATGAAATCTGATACTTTCTTCCCTTCATTACATAATATTTTTTTCCTTTCCCACAAATTTCTTTATTTTCTGTGAATGGAATATGATTAATATTTCAAACAATAAGGTTGAATAACTTGTCTATGCAACCCAATTATTCTAATAAAATGTTAGTTAGCTCTACATAACGCTCAATGTAAAACGAGGGAAGTAGGTCGGAGCTAAAAATCGCAATCCAATTTATCACTTACTTATAGTGGCCTATATACTAAATATTATACAGCGAAGTCTGATTTCGTGTATGCCTGTTTGTACGTTAAGTTCATCTCTTCTAGAAGGTCAATAGTTCTCAAGCTACGCAACAGACTTTATTACAGATTCTACTGGTGATAAGGGAATTTCTTCTAGATATTTTAAGTGTCCGTACTAAGCCTGGTCGGCCCTTAGTATGTCTATAAAAGGTAAAACAACTTAGGCTTATAAATAAATTGATATTTATTTTACGTCCGCTACTGTTTTTCGAACTAAATTTTTATATTGAACTAGCTGCGCCCTGCGGTGTTACCCGCTACATGTTTTCAGGATAAAAAGTAGCCTATGTGTTAATCCAGGGTCTCAACTACCTCCATAGCAAATTTCATCCAAATCCGTTCTGTAGCTTTTGCGTGAAAGAGTAACAAACATTCATCCATCCATCCAAACTTTCACATTTATAATATTAGTGGGATTTACCAGTACGTCGATTTCAACGAAACTTATGATGACAAACAACAAAACAACGCATTCGAAATCAAATAGTCTATAACAGCAAAATTATGACGACAAATTTCTGTGCAAAATAAATTTAATTAGATCAATAAACTCTTAAGTTAATAAATCAACCTGCAAAATGTTATTTTACTAAAAATGTGGACTGGTATATGTCCACTTAGAAAACTCGTAAAATTCCAAAATTACCGACGCAATTCAGGAAAATAAAAAATTCAGTGTTAATGTTATACAGCACTGATGTTCACGACGATTTCCTTGAAATCCAATTTCACGCTAGGAATCGTATTTGCGTCGGCGGCAGCGTAACCAACTTACCTGAGGTCACGTGTATAACTTCAATACTGTCCAACGACCGCTTAAATTTTCCGCCAGCGGGCAATGTCAAAAGCACTTATCTTAATTCACCCATTCACTGTATTATCACGGTTGATTCAATTGCACGCGTTAAATTCACATACTAATTTAGGTGTTAAGTTTATTTTTTCGCGTCACTTACGTAAGTGAGCGCGCTGGGCGGGCGGTTGTCGCGCGCCCTCCACGGCTCGCTTGATGCCACTGTAGCCGCGAGACCTGCCGCCCCGGAGCACACCGCGCATGCTTCTCAACAATAAACCCGAGATCACACCCGCAACCGAAAGAGCTCGCACGCCCCGCGAAGTGATTTTTATTTATCGTACAACAGCTCTACCCACACGATATCAACCGATTCATACGCGCCTATTCTTTCAAATTTCGACTTTTAAACATATTTCTGAACATTATTTTCGTGTAAACTTAACCTTACCGGTGCCGCTTAGCTATTCATGAACGGTCGCTCTTATATTTGCCGAGCCGATAACCAACTGGCTGATAGCTTCCTTATCGCATTTTTAGAGCGGTCATAGTTTTCATAGTGAAGTAAACTGACGCCCAGGGTGCAGGGTCCGTTTACTTACTTTACGATTTATTTATAGCTTATAGTTAAATAGCATTGCCTACACTTTCATCACAAAAACATATTTACGAACTTAGCAAAAGGTATTTTTATTAACATAATCGTAAATGTAAGGTTTTATTGCGTAGTTTTATAGAATAGGAGAGAAAGTAAACAATGAACAGCGACATACATTTTCTAACCAATAAATCTTAACTAGCTGCATCTCGCGGTTTTAACCGGGTTAAAAAATATATGTCAAATGAAGAATGTAAGCTACTAAATTTCACCTAAATCTGTCCAACCGTTAACGTGAAGGAATAACAAACACATATAAAAACATAAATACATGCAAACATACAGAAAAACTTTCACATTTAAAATAGTATTGTGATTAGTAGCAATCGCTTACTAAATTTTCCTCGAAGTGAATAGAAATAGAAATACCTACTTTTGAAATTGCAATTTATTTACAATTGCATGTATTGCATTGCCCAAAGATTCAAAATATTGCCTTATGTTTAGTTTGAGGAACATATATTCCTGTTTACAACCTCATTGCAAGCGGCTACGTGATCTGAATTAAACAACGCCAGCCTTCGTTTTAGCACAAACGATGTCACGGCCAAGCTAAATGTTCATGTAAACATGTCCGCATATCTTTCACTTCCTCACCTCTCTTTTGCAGTACGAAAATTGACTTTGGCACGTTTGATATCCTGAATACGAAAACGGTGTGTCTATCCGAACGACGAATGTACCGCTCACAAGTTTTTGAAAAGTATCGGTGCTTGTGATCGGTGCGGTCTTTCCAGAATTTGGATAAATTCCACGTAACCTTTGAAATTATTTTTATTTTATCGAAAATACACGGTGACCTTTTTATGAGAAGAACCATCATCATCATCATCATTTCAGCCGTAGGACGCCCACTGCTGGACATAGGCCTCCCCCATTGACTTCCACAAAGACCGGTTGGAAGCGGCTAGCATCCAGCGCGTTCCTGCGGTCTTTATTAGGTCGTCTGTCCACCTTGTGGGGGGGGCTACGCTGCGCTCGCCGATTCGTGGTCTCCACTCCAGAACTTTGCAGCCATCGGCCATCAGTTCTGCTGGCTATGTGCCCTGCCCATGAGAAGAGTACAGACACAATTTCAGTTTCTGTGATTGACTTACGTTCTACCTATGCCTGTTCCTTTACTATACCGGTACTTGGAGTGCCTTTTATAAATAAATCGAAACATCCACTTATAAAGCTACAAACCTCCACACACCGGCGTAAAAAGCCTGTCGGATTTGGGACTCGATCCTTAATCCTTATATTGCTAAAAACAGGAAAACTGTAAGCCAGATTACCTATGGCTGCGTAAAGACCAACAAATGGTAGTCGAGTCAGTAGGGTGGAATGAAAAGGTCATGATAAAAATAGAGATATAGAGGAAAACCCAGAAAGTGGAATTCAAACGAATAGAGCATTTTTTCATCGTGTGTCCAATAAGGCGATATCGACAAGTGCTGTGTATCACCGACACAATGATATGTCGTCTAGCGCCCTCGCTGAATGTGTAAGTATAACATCTTGTGTATCGATAGTTAAGATGTTATCAGCCTATGGAAGAATATACTTTGCTGACAAAAATTTTACTTTAGTTTTGCACGGGAACGCGTAAAATCATAGCACTGCATCGTAAATAGTGGTGTGTTTTAATTAAAAAATCCCTATGTATAGGCTAGTGATGTAAAGTAGGGAAACAGATATTTTCGTCTTGTTTCCAAAATTCTGTAGAAGCGTCTGGTAAAGTTACCATTATTTTACTATCGCATTGGACTGGATTTAACTTTATATAACTTTGACAGTTTAAAGAACCAGTAGTTTCAAGTATCATTTTCATCTAGGCAAGCGTGCTCCATCGTAGACCGCATCTTCGTAACTTGAAAATATTGCTCAGAAAAAATCTTTACCAGGTAAATTAAAACCAAGTGTAGTTTACAAGTTAAAGTTACTTAACTTATTTATCAGGTTTAACCAAGTTTATATATAATCCCGCAGAAATTGTTCCCTTTTTTCTAAAATAAAAACGTTGCCTACCCATGTCAAAAACACGCTGATTAGTTGTTGCGTGAAAGAAAAACAACTGAACAACAAGTTATAGATAAACGTGAACACTTTCACATCTATCTATTACTATCACTCTCTATAACTCAACGCAAATAAAAGTCTAATGATGTTTGTTGGTTAGCACATAACTTGAGACGCCTAAACCGATATAGGTGATACTTTTTTTCAAATATTCGAGACAGTGCGAATAAAGCGTATATACATGCGAGGATAGCTACCGCACCGGGTACAAAGTACCAGGGAATCAGGTAGTTTTTATTTTTAATAATAATAAGAGAAAAGACTTTCCTATTCTTGTTTGTGTTTGTAAGGTTAGTCCATGACTACAAACCACGGTAAGTTTGGGTAGGGCTCCGGTTTTAGCCGCCTACAAGTTAGGCCGACGCCGCAGCTCGCGTGAGTGTGAGAAAGGTTTTATGCAAAACATAATTTACCTTTAATATCATACTCAATTACTTCTTGGAAACAAGCTTCATTATCCAGCTAAATCTAGGTCTGCTATACAGAACATCGGCGTTGGCGCTGGAAATAGCCTAATCAATAGCCGACCTCGCGCATTATTTAGTCCGCCCTAGCCGGCCGCCATCGTTTCGAATCGAATATTTTTCAACAATAGACTTGTGAAACAATTAATGTATGTTTGTGAAATATCCGTAGTTTAATGAATACAACTGGAAAGTTTGCGTTCAGATTGTTTGTTTTATAGAGTTTAATCCGAAGGTTGACCTTAGGAATCAATTTGTTATTATTATATAAAATATTATAAAGAGGAAAGATTTGATTAAATAAATAAATATCGTAGGACTATACACACAGTGCCATCTGGCCCCAAATTAAGCAGAGCTTGTGTAATGGAAGTCAGATAACTGATAGAATACATAAATACTTTTTTTTTTTTTTTGTAAATACATACTTTTTTAATGTAAAAAGTAATGAGACGAACGAGACGCTCTCCTGATGGTAGGAGATAACGCCTGTCCATGACCATCGCAGCGATACATACTTATAATACATACAGAACACCCAGACACAGAACAAACATTTGTTTATTCACAAAATGTTTGCCCTGAGTGGGAATCGAACCCACGATTGTTTGTTTGTATTGAATAGACTCCGAAACTACTAGACCGATTCAAAAATTATTTCACCGTTGGGAAGCTACACTATCTCCGGGTAACATAGGCTACTTTTTATCCCTGTATTCCCACGAGAACGGGAACTACGCGGGTGAAACTGCGAGGTGACCGCTAGTATAAAATAAAAGCCCATATAAGCTTGTCTGTCCGTCCGAGTCATGATGAAATGACCTGAGGCTGTTGTTCCGTAAATATGCGGCACTTTGGCGAATTCCTCGTAGCAGGCCTCGTACAATAAACCATTTGGTTTTCTTTGTTTGATTTAAATTTTCCGGAAAACAGTAATACATATAAAAATTTTCTTCACTAAACTTCACGTACTATTGGATTAGCAAACATTAATAGAAACCAGCCAAGTGTAAAATTAATAGAAACAATGGATTGTTAACTTCTATTTCATTGACCAAAACATTGCTTGAAACCTATCATGCACATTCCGTTTCCGGTCGTCGAACTGTCAACAGGTCTGTGCTGTGCGCTGTCAATAAAACACTTATTAGAAATAGTTAAAGTTACACTTAGGAAATCATCAGCAAAACAACATCGGAAGACACAGAAGAATTAATCCTTGGATATCCACAAGATCTACTCATCAAACGGGAAGCTTAAATTTACATCCACAATTAAGGTTAGAATTAACATCACATAGGTTAACCAATTACCAACATTCAATCAACGCCAATTTGACAGCCGGCAAAATAAACAACAATACCTGAACCTCGAAACTGTCAGTCGGCCAGACTGACAACTAACTTGAGTGTTGCCATCACAAAAAAAAAACTTTCTGCCAATCCGCATTTACGTTCCGTTTCACACAATTTTGTTCGACAACATGGATGAACAGTTTCAATTATTATTCGATAAAATGAAGATAGAAATGCAGAAACAAACAAATGATCTGAAAGAATCTCTGACAAAGAATATAATGGATCGGATAGATGAAAAACTAACTCCTATGATCGAAGAAAATGAAAAATTAAAACAAAAATCTATAGCATGCAGAATGAGATTGAATATTTTAAAAAAGAAAAGAAAAGTAACAACATAGTTATTTACGGATTAAAAGAGAGCGAAAAATCAAAGATAGAATTATTTGGAACCGTTAAGGAGATCTTTAAAAGAGATTTAAATTTATCTGTGGCAGAAAATGAAGTAAACAAACTGTATCGTCTAGGAAAAAATAAAGTCGAGAATAAACATAGACCTGTACTTTTGTCATTTACAAACGGGTGGAAAAAAGACCAAATTATTAAGAATAAAAAAAAATTAAAAGGGATTTATATATCGGAAGATTATTCTAAGGAAGTTATAGAAAAGAGAAAGGCTTTGCTACCACAGCTACTGGAAGAGAAGAAAAAGGGAAATACTGCTTTTCTGAAGTATGATAAACTAGTAGTTAAAGGATTTAATTCCGAAAAAAGGAAAAGAAATCTATCTACTTCACCACAGTCGGCGTCGACCACTAAACCTAAAAAGCAACAAGTAAAGAGTTCTATTAAAACTATCAAGGCAAACGCCTTCGATTTGATGAGAACCCGATCAAACTCTCTCACTGACATCCTCACACATAAAAACCAATAACCGGCAAACGGATCATCCAACCAAATCACGAAAACCAAACAAATGAAATAACATAATTTCCCCCAAGCCGACTGGTCCTCGTGGGAGATAGAGACCATAACCCTTCAACAAATAGAGAAATAATTTCGGATAATTTCGGAAAAAAAAAAGTTGTGGAATGAATGAAGAAAAGAAAGAAGTAGGTTGAAGGAGGCCTGTGCCAAATGGCAAACGGACTAACAGACAATAATAGCAATACGCGATCAAATAACAAAAAAAAAAAATGTATTCCTATTTACAGTGAAAAAAGTGTAACATAATATCTCTTATCCGAATTAAAGGCTTTATTATTATTATTATATCATGCACTACGACGGAACGACTTTGATTCCGTGGAAAATGGGACGGCCCTTAGTATGGAACATCACTGGCGTATCTTCTTCCCAGAACGCAGAGTAAAGCTGGTTGATGAATGAACAGAAGACCTCAAAAAGTGTTAATTTATTACTCTGGACAGTGAGTAGTACATCTTTCTGCCCTTAAAGGGTTGTAACTTTAGGATCATGGAGACCAAAAAAAATAAAAAAAATAATAATAGAGCTGTTATCTCGTCTGGCCAACGCCACACATGAATAAAACGCTGGCTACTATTTTCACAAAGATTAACTATTGCTTTACTACGTGGCAATGGAGCCAGCGTTTTAGAAACTATTCCTATTGATATAGGCCTTTTAGATCAGGCAGTTAGTGTTTTGTTACATGTTATTAATGTTCAAAAACCCCCTTATGAAAATATCTCTTCACCGTCAGAGTTATACTGATAACCATTTATTTAAGTTAATCAATGCTTAAAGTAGCCTGCTCCATTTCTAGTGTGACATTTCACGTCTGCCGGGAAGTTTATCTCACTAATATCATAAATGTGGATGTATGGGTTGATGAATGTTTGTTACTGTTTCACGCAAAAACTACTGAACGCATTTAAATGAAATTTGGTATTAATGAAGGTAGCCGAGACTTTGGATAGACTACTTTTTATCTCGAAAATATGAAGCGGGTAACACCGCGGGGCGCAGCTAGTTTTTTATTTAAAAATAGGCTTACGTTTGATCGCTATCTCACCTGATGTTAAGTGATGATGTGGTCTGAGATGGAGCACGCCTGCCCAGAAGATGCCGAATCACTCTCGATTCGAAGACACCCTGATTATATCTAACAGGGAACGCCCACTCAGGTAGCGCAAATTATAGAACATTTGCCTGGGATTACGTTAAATAACGTTTATAAGTACGTAAAACCGTTAGTACCTACATAATAATTGCATAATGAGCATTCTTCAATTAACAGTTCTTTTGATGTTTGACAAATGCGAGTTTCATGTCTTTGCACACCACAACAATCTAAAAACGCGACGTTCACTTTGTGCTCCACACATACATGCGTCAATTGTCCACAAAAACCGCTGGGGCAGCTCAGCCAACCTAATTAATGACGCCCGCCCCCCTCGGGGCAGATTAAGCCACATAAAACCTTCCTGGCCGCGACATACGCTCCGTGGCGACTGCCCCATTTGATCGATCTATTCCTTGTTCATCGGAGTCAATCATGGCTAAATTATATCGCAATTTGGGCTTCATTATCATACTATTTGATATAATAATTTATGGGCATTGAATATTATGTAGTTAACATTTTTGTAGTGGACAACAACCAGCTGAGCTGTTTAGACTAATCATCTAGTCACAAAGTAATGCACCAATTATAACAGCCCTGTTGGCTCATTAGTAGCATATCTGCCTTAAGAGCTGAAGGGCGTAGGTTCGATTCCCACTCAGGACAAACATTTTATTTATCAACAAATGTTTGTTCTTTGTCTGGGTGTTCTGTATGTATTATAAGTATGCATTTGCAAAAAAAAAGTATTTTTGTATTCTATCAGTTATCTGACTTCCATCACACAAGCTCTGCTTAGTTTAGGGTCAGATGGTGATGTGTGTAATGTCCTACGATATTTATTTAAATCAGCGATACCTTTTTGTTTTGTTACTTAAAGTTACGTGTATTGCTGCAATGGTTATGGAGAGGTGTTATCTCTTACCATCAAAAGAGCGGCTCGTTCGTCTCATTATATTGACATTTGTATATTTTTTTATTTTGTATAATCTCTTTGGCATTTATGATCAAAATGATTTTGACGTCTGATTCTGAAAACAATATTTTATGTTAGATTGGATAATTATTTATTATTTAATTGTGAGATAGATATAATTGATTGTTATAGTAGTTTTTATCTCAATAAAAAAATAAATCAATTTAATTACTTTTGCGAAAAAACTTGAACTATCATGATAGCACGGTGATCTACCTAAATCCTCACGCTAAACACGCCAACGATGTGCTCCGGCAACCTTATTTGAGTCCCAGTACACTAAAAAGGGCAAGGAGTAACACATGATAGGTGTATAAACTATTTATGACCGCCCGCCCGCTTTACTTCGGAAGTTGTGGTCAAAAACCTAGCCAGTCAACTATTTATGGAATGTTCTCATGTTCTGAATTAATCGGCTAAACCCATACCAGAACTAACTATACGCGTAACTCGATAGAGACAGAACTGAGGCAGTTTACGCATTTTATAGGCCTCTTAGTGATATTACTCTCATAAGCGCCATAATTCTGTATATATATACCCAAAAAATTGGTGGACCATAAACCTTTTATACCTCTTCACGGACGTAAAAGATTTGGACCGCACAAAGTTTTATTGTGGCGCGTCTTGAGGTCGTCATCATTGCGACTTTTATACGAGGAACGAACGTGAGATTTCCATAACAACAGCAATTCATTGAAATGCAGCGACGTCTGGTACCGTCACACAAATCCACACTTTGCAACTATTTCACATCTTCCTCTTGGCTTTACCAATAAATCTTGACATTGTCACCAAACCGTACACGGTAGCATGTGCACGACTTTTTATAACATTAGATTGTAATTCATTTTGCGTTTTGTCATGGAATTGCATGCTCGAGTAGTTATGATTACTGATGTCACTTATCATGTTATGACCGTGTTCATATGAAGCTACTCAAAGTTCTGTGTACCACTGCAATGGCCTTAGGCAGGCGTTCTTTCTTACCATCAGGAGAGCGCCTCGTTCGTCTCATTACTTTTACATTTGAAAAATGTAAGATGTTTGGTTTTGCTATTAAATTAGCTTCTTGCTTAGCTACAAAAACATTTAAAAAGTATTATAACATCACAGATTAGGAAAAACACATAAAATGTTTCGTAGAGATTGAGTGAAGAATTCTTACAATTTTGTATAATACTTGTCTCGAATTGCATACAAAAACACCATGTGTTTACGACAACCATATGCAATCACACCGACATGTCTCGTCTAAAACAAGCAACAATTAGAGAATCATGGAGTTTTCACTTAATTTCTATATAACAATCTATCCTTTTAGGGTTTCGTACCCAAAGGGGCCCTATAACGGACTCCGTATTTATAAATAATGGCACGGAACCCTTCGTGCGCGATTCTGACTCGCACTTGGCCGGTTTTTTATTTCTAATCTGTTTCCTAACCTAAATAATCTAAATTCTAAATGTCAATAAATAATACAATTTATGTCGTCATTAACAAATCAAGAAGCCTATACTTAAAGGGTTATAAGCTTGCAGTGTACTATACCGAAAGGGAAACCTTCATATGTCCGGAGTAGAAAGGCCTTCAACTCGCACCAAGCCTACACCGTTACATATCGCCCAATCACCCTTCCAGGTATGCGCAGCAGTGACATCCTAAAAGCAGATGCGACATAAGTTAACAGAGTAAACATTTCAAATTTAGCCAACCTGAATGCGTTTAGAATGCACTCTGACCCAACTGTAAGCCGGTAATGGACATGGTCAACTAAAGGTTCCATATACAGCATTGTATGTATATTTACGTGTGTACGAAATTGGTTTTGTTAAAATATCATTCTATTGGTTTACCGTTGCATATCAGAGTATTTTTAAATAGGTAAACGAACGGTTGTCACATACTCGGGCCTCAAAAATTAAGTGTGCGTTGCACTTCGTATGCACTGTAAAGTAATCTTGATCTTAACTTTTGATTTCCAGTCTTACTTCTAAGCTAATATTCCTTTATAGTCACGTTTTCTTCGTGTTTCTATATACTATATACATTATACAATTATACAATATACATGCATATTTCATAATTTGGTACGAGCTCGGGATGAGAATCGAAAATAGTGATATAAATACTTCACTATTTTCGATTCTCAATTATATATATATATATATCACTATTTTCGATTCTCATCCCGAGCTCGTGCCAAATTATGAAATATGCTCTCACAAAAAACCATCCGTACCGCGGAAACATCTGCTAAAAATCATACACGAAAAATGTTTCCGCTGCAAACAAAACAATTTAAAAAACAATAAAGTGTAGTTTAGTGGAAAGGTTTACTTTTAATATTCTTATCAAGTTGCGTAGGATATTGTGCAATGTGCACTTATTTAAGTTATCTCTTGTTTGGTGACGCGATTCCCGGGCCGGGTTGGACGCCCGCCGCCGCCGGCTTAACTTCCCGCTGACTGGAAAACTTCTTATTATTCATTGCAACACCGGCTAACTGATAATAAAACTTGAACGCGCCATTTTGAATGTCAGCATTTAATTTCTCAAGAAACTTGCCAAGATAACACACGTTCCACTCGGATGAGAAAAGAAAACTGTAGACGCCTGGATGACTATGCGCAATTGTTTGTTGGAACTTAAATTAGAGTAAAAATTGAATATTCGACAAGAATTTAACCAGTACAACAAGAAAGAAAGAAATTTTTAGAATTGTTTTAAATCTGGCAACATTTCGGGCAGACGCTCTTAACAGAATTTATTAGTAAGTCTTTTAGTTAGTTAAATATTTAGTAAATCTTAATTTGTGGAATATAAAATTAATGTAACATTAGTTCTTGTATTATTAACCTTCCTGTTCTATTTTGCCGAACATGTACCCAACGGATGGAATCCTTTTATGTGCCTTCACGTAGAGCCAAAATATCTTTGCATTTTCCTTAAGCGCGAATGTGGTCTAGCTGTGATAAGGAGAATGTACGCAAAAACATAAATTTATGTTTTCAACTTGGGTTGTATTAAATATTAAGCGAGTAATAGAAGCGTATTTAAATTTAATTTTAAACTATTGAATTTGGTCTTTTGGTAATAATTTCGGTATAATAATATACAGATATTCACTTCATTTTTTTCACTTAAGTCTGTTTTAGATTAACATATAGGATACCTACTATTTATACCTAAAAATAATAGGTAACCAAAAAAAGTAATTTCTCGTAAAGAAATACTAAGTTAAATTTTCGTAAATTCTGCAAACTGAACAATTTTTTTTTTAATTCCATGCTGACGAAATTGCAGATAACAAACAGCTAGTTATTAATAAATAAAAATAACAAGTACACAAGACAGTTATATAAAACTAAAATTGAAAACCTCAAGACATTATCGATCATTGTAAAATACCCTTTCAAGTCCTCGTGTGCAGTTATTCAGTAAGAACTTGGTTTTTCCACAACGGCCATAAATATAATGATTCAATGTTGCCACTCCCAAAACTTAGCATACCGATGCTATCATGCCAACTTGTGAACGTAAATTTATTTCCCGACATAATGTAATGAATAAAGACCATTCAGATTATAATCGTACTCTATTCACGCAAAAGTATAATTTTTTACCCTCTTTTTTTATTCAAAAAATCCCCTAATAGCTCATGATTAAGCTTAAGTGCCGTCGCTAGCGACAATATGTAGGAGTATTACAGGTTTGAGTATAAAATACTGTGTGGTACTTACACACAGATGAACCACCGGTATTTTTGTAAACGGTTTGCGACGATTTTGCAAATTATTTATTATTAATTTAGTAAGGCTTTCTACGGTATAATATTCTTACTAATTCCAATTTGATATTTGCTTATGAATGTTTCAGGTTTGCCCTCAATATTTGAAACCCCTAATTTCAAATAAATTCATATTAAACAAGCAAAAACTATACTTAATCCGATTATAGAAAAAAAACTATACATTTTTGAGTTAAAGGAAAAATTTAGCTCACGTCATCCGAAGCTGTTTGATTATATCCAGACCACCAGACAGACATACAGATAAGCTTATTAAGGCGCGTATTATCAATATTTTTATTGCTATTCTTCCTTCTTCCTGTAAGCGAGGTACGGTAACGGTTTAAACGGTAGTCGGTCCTTTTTACCGAGGCTGGGCGCAGGGACACTGGTGCGTTGGTCGAAGTTGCGTTCTCATCGCCTAGATCACCGGGCAGAGCTCGAGCACAATCATTAATAGTAATCGTGTCTTGGCGTTGTGGAACTGGAGGGCCTCATTGCCTCTCTACTGTATTCTTCCAATCTACACGTCCTGGGCCATCACCCTGGAGGTACAGATTTGTACGTAATGACACAATCACGTCATTACACACATACCGGCCAGCACCCGAGATCATCGTCTGGGTGACGCTCTGCTCTACTCTGTCTCTGGGTCAGGTCTAGTACATCCGAGAGATCGAGCATAACTCTCTCCTGGTAGGAGGACTTCGAGAACTGGTATATCATCCGTGTAGACGGCGTAAAGAATTGGCGCTGCGCAACTTCTATGTAACTTCCTTAACTCTTACCATAAGCGGAGCGTTTTATAAATCTCATTACATTTTCTTTATAGAAAAACAATGTAAAAATATTTTTCCAGCGAGTACTTTTTAAGAAGTCCTCAAACTGCTACAAAATTGTAAAGAAATAAAAATTAACTTCATTACAACGTTCCAAGAAGTGTTATAAACCAGTATCATGATAATTCTCTGTTAATAACATTTCTAGCAGCAGTTCCGAGCACGTGGCGCGAACCATTTGACTAGATAATAGGATTTTAATTGAGATGGAGCTGCACTGAATAGAAGGCTATTTCGACGCCTATAAATTTTTATTCATAACCATTATCGCTATCCAACGCCAGACAGCAATTTAGGACCGTCCAGTTCGCTCCACTTTTGTAGTTGCAGCACTTTAAAGTCTGTGTAATTAGTTTTTCCAGATTAAATTGAATATTCACGATTTCACATCCGCCACATAAAAACAAATCGAGCGATGTAACTACACCATAACTAATGGTCGTCCCAATCTATTCAAACTCTACATGCAAAATTCATTTTCCATTTTGTACCGAGTTGTTGCGTTGTTGGCTTTACATTAATAACCTTGTTCGCGCCACGTTTTCTATTGTTGCCGAGTAATTTGTCATATTTACTATAATTGAATGAAAGTTTTCACTTTATGATGGTATTTAATACTTAGTTTGATCCTGTTGTGAATGTTCGATATTATACTCCGCAGCGCTTGGTAGATAAAATTGGAAGATCATAAAATGGATCCGTGGATATTTAATGGCCGCTATTAACATGACACATTAACCGTGACCACCCTGGAATTAACGGAGCTTCAGTGCTCGCTGCCAACCAACCGGTTAACGACTATTTGCCTTTATACTATTCAATCCCCGCTGCGGCCTGCGGCTTTACCCGCGATTTTCCAGTTTTCATCGATTTTTTTGGTACGTTCCATTTGGAATGATGATTGCTTGTTGCACTCTAGTTTACTATACATATAGACTAATTTTTATCTCTAAAATGACGTGAGTATGCACAAACAATAAATATTGCAATCATGACTGTGTAGCGATATTCATTAGCTAAATCGAATATTGCGGACAGGTAAACTTTCGGTTATTAACTATCAAACTACCTTAATATTGTAGTACCTACATTATTTTGCAAATCTTGTTCACGATTCTAACGATATAGTTTTTATACCTATATAGGTATACAGTTCCGGGAATATGATTTTTTTCTACACGTGGCAAAAACATGATACTGTTGCCTTTTCTCAATCAGTGTTTTAGACAATTTACTAAAAAACCCAACAAAAGTAATCTACATTCCTTGATTTTCATAGACGTTCCCAATACTCGTACGCAACGGTTTGGGACTACTTTCCTGATGAGTGAGGCCATGAATGAATCTTATTGTCGGTTTCTTTGTTTCCTGTGTACTACAATAGATATATTTTACTACTAGCGGGCGCCTCACGGTTTCACCCGCGTAGTTCCCGTTCCCGTGAGAATGCAGGGATAAAAAGTAGCCTATATCACCGGGGATAGTATAGCTTCCCAACGGTGAAAGAATTTTGAAATCGGTCCAGTAGTTTCGGAGCCTATTCAATACAAACAAAAAATCAAATCTTTCCTCTTTATAATAGTATAGATAGACTATTATTTATTAACCAAAATAAACAAAACCTTTAATTAATACTATTTACAAAATTTATACACAAAAAACTTAATCTGAAAGTCCGTCAGAGGAAGGATAAGTGGCCAGAATGCTGGCAGCATTGCCACGCTGGATGGCAATGCTTAGCTTTTGACCAGCACCAGTAGATACCAGCATTCTGGTCACCTGAAGCCTCCTAAACGTTTAAACATAAATAGATATTTTACTATGGAAATTAACGTGACTTGGACACATTTTAGTTTTATTTGTGCGGGTTAAAGCGCATGACATCCCACAGTGCGAGGCAAGACGAGGCTTGCTTTTGCTTCATTTTATCACGATACGATTGGAAATTTGAAACATATGTATAAAATGTGGTTCCAAAAGAAAAAAAAAACTAAATTTTAAATAAAAATGTTTAGAAGGTATCCGAATAGAAAGTGTATTCATCGTTGTATCCCTCAACGGTATCAAAGGCGTCCCCATTGTTTATTTATCGAGACACAATAGTGCGCTTGATGCTAACTGGCTAACTAAATAAATTATTCATTAGACAATGGCCTGCCACGAACAAATCTGAATTAATTAACTAATCTTTGACCGTCCCCCATAAATAAATACCTACTTCAAATTCTTTGTTTAAGGTGAAATATGCTTCAAACTTGGCGATTCGTCTTCACTTTTATTTAAAACGAGACCTTTAAAAACAGTTAATTGACTTTCTTTTTTTTATGTGTGATAAATGTTCACAAATTTTTTTATCCCAATGTGATCACGATTAAATAAATTTCGCTCGATAGAAAAAATCGTAGTTTCCTAAAAAACGCCCGATTTGACTTTTCCGTCGATGGAGTGAATGAACTACATTAATTTCCTATTAAAGGTATTTTTACAAAAAAAAGTATGTTTGTATAATTGGTAAGTGGGAAGCGAAAGTTGGGAATTGGGAAGTGAAAGTTGGGAAGTGGGAATTGGGAATAGCGAAGTGGGAAGTGGAAGTTGGGAATTGGAAAGTAGGAATTGAGAAGTGGAAAGTGGGAATTGGGAATTGATAAGTGGGAAGTGGGAAGTGGGAAGTGGGGAGTGGGAAGTGGGAAGTGGGAAGTTGGAAGTGGGAAGTGGGAAGTGGGAAGTGGGAATTGGGAATTGGGAAGTGGGAAGTGGGAATTGGGAATGGGAAAGTGGGAATTGAAATGTGGAAAGTTGGAAGTGGGAATTGGGAATTGGAAAGTGGGAAGTGGGCATTGGGAATTGGGAAGTGAGAAGTGGGAAGTGGGAAGTGGGAAGTGGGAAATGGGAAGTGGGAAGTGGGAAGTGGGAAGTGGGAATAGCGAAGTGGGAATAGCGAAGTGGGAAGTGGAAGTTGGGAATTGCAAAGTGGGAATTGAGAAGTGGAAAGTGGGAATTGGGAATTGATAAGTGGGAAGTGGGCATTGTGAATTGGAAAGTGGTCAAACACCTAGCCTGTCGACCATAAAATAAGGTATCAACCTACGCAGCCTACTTTGATATTATAAATCAGCATCGGCACTTGCCACTACATAGAATACTATCTAGTTACCACAAGCGCGCGGGTGGCTAAGCTGGCTAGACACCTTACGCCGCCCGGCGGTCTGCGTCTGCTTCACCCTCTCAGAACCTGATCAATGTAAGACACATTTCGCCTTAAAGACAGTTAATAATAAATGAATGTTAATGTGTACCAAAAACCAAAAACCGAAAAGAAAACAAAGTACGCAACAAGTGAAACAAACGATTAAAATTTTCACAGCAATCGGAAGCGGCATTGCGGCGTCAGCTTTCATCGGCAATGGAGTGTTGTGGCATTCACGTCACGCCCTCAATATAACACGCAAAACACATTGGAAACAATCATTTAAATTACGAAGGTTTCATTGTAACAGTAAGATTGTAACAGAGTGGGTGGTGGGCTAGGTAAGTGGACCGTTGGTTGTTAAAATATTCTATATGTGTGTCTTTTTTGCGTGATTGAGAAACAAACATCCAAAGAAACAAACTAAAATCTATCTAATTCTACTTTTCTAATATACTAGATGGTACTGCTTGCTTTGATCCCGGAGCGCATAAATCGAGCGTGCGTCCGCTAAACGGAACAGTGAGCTACAGTGACAGCACAATGTTCGCTTATCTTAATTGCCTTCAGAGATACCATCGCCGAGGATTTATCTGTGGCGCCTGCAGAATAACTACGGCACTTTTTAGCGGTCTGCGCGGTAAAAAGTTTAATGATAGTGCCGGCCAGTCGTATCTCTTCGTTTGTGGAGTATTTTTCTTTAACTTTGTTTCCATACGTTTAATGTATTTAAGCCGAGTCGAGTCAGTACTAAATAAATAAATAAATATCGTAGGACATTACATATAGCGCCATCTGATCCCAAACTAAGCTAAGCTTGTATTATGGAAGTCAGATAACTGATATACAACTTAAATACTTAAAAAAATGTTAATATCCTATGTAAATATGATATGTATACATTTATTTATTATGTAAATATCCTACTAATATTATAATGGCGAAAGTTTGTGAGCCTGTGTTTATCTTCACGCTCAAACGGCTGGATCAAATTTGGTATTGAGGTAGCTGATGCCCTGGATTAAGACATAGGCTACTATTTATCCCGAAAAAAATGTAGCGGGTAACACCGCGGGGCGCAACTATTATAGATGTGATAGTTTCTTATTCTGGATTTTTGTTACTCAATCAAGCAAAATAGGCTGAAAGAATTTGTATGAAACTTGGCATGCATAAATAGTTTATTAACTGTATTAAGATAAATAATACTTTTCATATCAGAAAGCTGTTAGGTTTCTGTGGGATTATCAAAAACCCCTACTAACATTATGAATGTGAAAGTTCGTATGTTTCAATGTTTGTTACTCAATCACGCAAAAACGGCTAGACGGGTATGGATTAAACTTGGCACACATATAGTTTGTTACCTGGATTAACATATAAGGTACTTTTTTATACCAGAAAAATGTTACGTTCCTGTGGAATTATCACGGCCTTCTAGACGTATCCACTTGAAATTTGTACAGATGCGTCCTATGGAACATTATTCCGGGATAAAATGTCTTATTTTTATTAATCTAATAATCTATTAATCTAAATTCCTCCTCTGACGTACTTTTAGATTAAGTTTTTTGCATAAATTGTGTAAATAGTATTAATTTAAGATTTTTTCATTTTGTTCAATAAATGTATATATATAATAATAAAATAGCGCAAGTTTCATGACTATTGCTTATTCTTTATTTACAAATATTTTAAATCCCTCTGAACCAAATTCTAAAGTTAAGTCTCGGCGAGTTACAAATAAAATTTTTAAATTTTGTTTTCAATTTAATATAAAAAAATAAAACCTTCCTTGGTAGCTAGTTGTAGGTAGGTCACGGGCCGGATGAAACAGTTTCGATGTGGGCAGCCCTAATCACGGCCATTCCTTAGTTCTACGACACCGTACGTGCTACGTAGCGTTACGTTACCGTAACTCACGTCGCACAATAACAATGACAAATGTGCACTTCATTACCGAACAAACTGCTAAGTTACTTGCGGCACGGGTAACCTGTCACACTTTCGAATTTTTCGTTCATCGAATTCTAGTTGTCCGAATTTGGATCACAAAAATATTGATTTACACACAAATGTACAATTGTGAAATAAGCCGCCCGTTCCGTAGAAAAAGCTCTTCGTGTGGACCTGTTTACTCTTTTGCAATTTCAGTAAAAGTTGTTCATAAGTCTAAGTTTCTTCTAACCTTTCGGTTTAATACACCCCAGACTTATAACTTGGTATGGCTTGCATTTACATTCATGAACTTTGCATATATTCAAAGTGTGATCCCACTAATATTATTAATGTGAAAGTTTGGATGTATGAATGGATGGATGTAGTAACAAATAACTATCATCGCTAACGTTTGCATACTTACTTATTAGAACAGGCAAATACAGAAAAAAACATCTTTATTCTTCGTATAAAACTGTGTCTTGGCTGAGCATCGAACCCACGCAAACCAACAAACTCATGAAGCATAGCTACTACCAAATTAACTAACAGGGCGGTCTAAATCAATCATTAATTAAAGAATAGGTATTTATTTCTACAAAAACGTAGATATTTTCGGTAAAAAAATATTGGTTATGGCTTATGTAATTATGTATAAACGATGAAAACATTGATCTCGTATAAAGAAACAGGACATATTTTTTATGTAAAAGTAATGAGACGAACCAGGCTCTCTCCTGATGGTAGCAGATAACGCATTTCCGTGACCATTGCATCGATACACAGAACTTTGAGTAGCAAAACAAAGACTAGAGCATCGTTGCTTTTGCGTTCATTACTTTCAGACTTTTGATGGTTAGTCTCAACAACCCTGTAATTACATTGAAAAAACCATTACTACATTATAAAACCTACATTAGTTCTAAAGCTTTGCACCTACAATTTTGAGGTGAAGAAATATGCCCGGTAATATATTACAAAGCTATGAAAAATACGTGTATGGGTAAAAAGGCTCTTTGAAAAAGTACCCCAAAGCTATAAATTTAAAAAGTACAACTCTCGGCCTTTTGTTAACAAATTATTCTGCCTACTATAATACCTTTGTAGGATTATTCCGTCGGATTTTTACGGCCTCACTCCCTCCCTAGCTTCTCGTCGGAGTGAAGGAAGTCAAGGCTAATGATGAATGAGCGTGCTTTCTTATATTTTTATGATAATATTATATTGCAGTATTATTCCGTGATAAGAGCCTTTGTGAGCGAAAAGTTGTTGCGGTCATTTGTTAAACTACGCTGAAGTCTCCCATCATGATCATAGGAATAGATAATTTATGCAGCGTTCACTCCATAGTATACATTGTTGGCCGTGAGTAAAATACAGATCGAACTGAGTCTTTTAAAGTTTGTTGATAAATATCTAAGTCCACCACAGATGTATTTTTAAACTATAATGATAAAAATATTGTAAATGTATTTTTTTTCTTTTAATATCGTAGGACTATACACACAGCGCCATCTGGCCCTAAACTAAGCAGAGCTTGTGTGATGGAAGTCAGATAACTGATAAAATACATAAATACTTTTTTTTTGTAAATACATACTGATAATACATACAGTACACCCAGACACAGAACAAACATTTGTTTTATTCACAAAATGTTTGCCCTGAGTGGGAATCGAACCCACGCCCTACAGCTCTCAAGGCAGATATACTACCAACGAGCCAACAGGGCTGTCAGTCAGGGCGGTTTCTAAAACGCTTTTATGTTTTAAATAAAATTGAATTTATTATTTCAAAGACTGAGTTTCCAGTAAGCTTATATTACATTATAACCGCCACCGATCTCCAAGGACGCAAAATATGTTTACATATTATAGGCGCTGCAAGGACCGCAAAACGTATTAAGTACAAAATTGTAAGCAAAAAGTGCTGTGTCACACTTAAAAGTGAACTCAACCTTACACTATTAGCGATAGAGTTAACATTGGCTTGTTGTATAAAGTTAATAATAGCAATTAACGTAGAGTACACGCAGTATGAGAGAGCGTGTTAAATGCATAGCGTACACGCGAACAACGAGTGCTTGAAACACTGGAAAAAAATCTAATTAAAAGAGTAATCACGTACGTTACGGCAGGGAATACTGATTCAGCAAAAAACATAGGGCTGCTCCGTGATCAGAAAAAATTGTAAATCGACCGTTTTAAATTCATGCCTTGAACAGAGGATTCGAAAAGAAGTCTGTGAACCAGCTATATCTTTAACGCGTCGAGTTCCTTAACACACTACTAACACGTAATCATTTACAGTAAGGGTTTGCTTGGTGGCCTGAGATGGGATGTAGTGCCAAGAGCTAGATAGAGCGCGCTGAGATTACACGCGAAACTTGTAGGGGTGTCCCAATGCTTACACCTCTTTGTCTCCTTATCTGCCGTATTCGGGGCGCTAGTGAATGTCTACGCTTGCCAACGACAAAAGCTGGTACCTACTTTTGTAGATACATGAAACTTTTCTTGCAGGATACTGGTACATTTCCTCAATTGTAGCTCGTACTTAGATACTTACTGTGGTTAATTAAACTTTCTTTTTTATGTAAAAGTAATGAGGCGAATGAAACGCTCCCTTGAAGGTAAGTGACAACGCATGTCCATTGCAGCGATACACAGAACTTTAAGCAACAAAACAAAGTCCAAGGCATCGTTGCTTCGATGCTTGTTACTTTGAGGCTTTCGATTGTTAGTTTCAACAACCCTATAATTTCACTAGCTGCAGTGCCCTTTAAACCGGACAACAGTAATGTTTACACACTACTGCTTAGTGGTTTATCTATTAGGTGAAAACACGGAGTGCTGCTAATATTCTTATAATTTACATAACTTCACGTAAAATATACTCGTCGGCTATTATTTAGTTGAAGAAGAACAAAGAAATACACACACTTACGTACAAACATTTACATTATTCAGTGTGATTTGTAACTACGCTAAGATTTTTGTTAAATATATGTACCTACCTATATGCTACAAAATATAACGAAATACTTATTGCTATAAAGGACTTGTAGACTTGTAAACAACGCAAAATAAATCGAGAGAATTGAGAAACAGAACAAGTTTCTAAGTAAATTAACTTGGTATAGAGTACAGCTGTAGTCAGCAGTAATATCCTGACTCCTCAAGTACCGTAACCGATGGCTGAGTCGTGTCCTCTGCTCCAATCATAAAGCCGACAGAAACAACAACTGGAAGCGAGCTCACTTCATTCCTGCCTTCGCAACTTGGGGAATAACTTAGAAATTCAATTTGCCGACGGTGGAGGCCTGTACCTAACCATCGCCTTTGCAACCAGAACTTAGGCAACGCTGACGTTGCAAGTCTCACGAGCCTGATTTTAGCACCGCAAACTCACATTGCACCGAAAAACTTCGCAACATGAGCAACTTCGATTCAAGTTGCCCCCAGCGTTTAAATATAGCACGAGCATCCATAACGACGTGTTTATTTGAACATAGAACTTGTTCTTTGTTGAAATGGTGCTCGTATGAAGAAGTTTTATATTAATTGTATTACCAACGTTCTTTATTAGCCTAAAAGGGAACTATAGAACAAATAAGTATTCTGTAGATATAACTATGACGTTCTTTATCATCAAAAAAATAATTCTGATTGAATCATGTCCTGTTACGGAATTCTTAAGTTATTCGTCAAATAAATTGTTGTATTGAAGCGTATTTCTTATTTGAAAGTGAGCGTTAATACGTATTTAAACCTACACCTAGGTCGCAAGCCCGAGGCGCTGTACGGGTTCCCGTTAATGCAACGCAATGAACCCGCACGGTAATATCATTTCACTTTTACTTGTGTTCTGTATTTTTCACTATGTTTTTACACCCTTCAGTAGAATTGAACGTAATGAATGTTCTGATCACATAATCTATTATTCTAATACGTTCTACATGTACGAGTATATTACTGTACCTTAAAATATAATATTATTTTACTAGAAAACTGGCGTGGTTTTGACACATTTTTGTATAACTTATTACGGAATTATTCACGTTTAATTGTATCGGATACTCCGCCTGTAGTATCCGATATAATTAAACGATTAAATAAACATAAGTAAAACAAAAAATATATTAATTGATTTTAACCAGCCAACTTAGTCGAATAATACCTAATCCCTCTCCTAGCCAATTAAAAAGCTAATATAAAATGTGCGTTGTGTGTAACGTGTGTATGCGCTAATGTATGTATTAGCAATAAAACTGTTGTAAGAAACAAGTATAACATAACACGGAAAAAAGACTATCAATAAATAATAATTAAAGAAAAAAAATGAAACCTATGATACACGGAACATAACGCGTCGAAAGACAACTCCTTCATCAAAATCGGATGAGTAGTTTCGGCGATGTAATGGTATACAATATACATAGGTACGTGTACACTGTACAAGGAAGGATTTTTTAGCAGTCTTTGTATGAATACAAAGACTGCTAAAAAATCCTTCCTTTTGGCTTTGTCCGTCATCATCGTCATCATCAGCCGTAGGACGTCCGCTGCTGGACATAGGCCATTGACTTCCATAAGGACCGGTTGGAAGCGGCTCGCATTCAGCGTGTACCTGAGGTTAGTACGCGTAGTAGCGCGTACCTTTGCCGTAGTCGTGTAAAAATAATAGAAAACAATTACTCAAAGTATATAAAAAATACTTACATAAATTAAAGACTATCTAAAAGGCCGCCATCAATGCGAATAGCCCCATATATACAAAACATTTTAGTAAAACTATATATTTAGTCAAGTTATATATTTAGCTTATTTCCGCTTATACTTTATTCATCCATTACAATTTTCTTCATTTTATTAATTAGCGTGAAGGTATTAAATGGTCGTTCCTAAATAAAATTAAGTTAGTCGGTAGTAATTTGAGCGAAGCGAGGGACGGAGCGTGAAAAATGGCGGGCGGAGGTCGTGTCGGGAGCATCCCCGAACCATCACTCTTGTTTGATGCACGACTGTTTGCGTCTCCCAACTGACGGATTTAGCGCCGGCGCACTTGATAAGACTATCGACAATTCCAGTACTCAGTTCAAAGAGCAAAATAAATGAAAATCTAGAAATCTCCTACAGAAAATTTTCATTTTTTTATTTGTTACAGTTCAGTGGTTAAAGCGTGGGCATCTGAAGGGCGTGGGTGTGTGGCCCGGTAAAGGAAAACATCGCGAGGAAACCATAGCATACTGGTTAGGTACTATCTGGTACTAAGCTGGTTAGTTACGTTCAAGTTAGAAATCTACAGCCAAGCATACAACGGTGTGTTTCAGCGGCTTCACTGCAGACCGCGATAAATATGTATTGTGCATTTAAATAGTACAAGTGTAACTTATAAGTTTCATGATTTGATCACATAACTAAATTCTAAATGGCTATAAACACAAGTATCGTAAAAGGACTTTTACGATACTTTTTCTTGAAACACACTAGTTCTTGCACACTATCACATTGTAAAATTTTGCAAATATATTTTAAGGCGTTTAGATGCGAATAGATGACAAACAGACAGGTACTTTCAATTTCGTATTAGTTAAGAATACAGTATAGACGAGTCTCATTATTACTTGAACGTGTATGAAACTATGTTACAAGAATAAAGTAAAAAATGTGTGTATTTTTTTTAATATGTTTGTATCAAAAGATAAATAAAGATAGGTACTAAATCACAAAATCATAAATAGCTTATCAAAATTTACATACTGACATACATAGAATTAAAAAACGAATAAGATTTTTCTACTTATAATCTTGCAACATTTCGCATGTGAAATTGTGTCTTTTTTTACATCGAAATTTTATTTTGAAAATAACATATCTATTTCCCATAATACATATTGACTAACTACGTAGTTTCCTACACTAGTAGGTTAATCCACGGCTATAAATATTAGAAGTAATAAGTAAGTATTAAAACTTTTTCTATCACCTAATGCAGCCATAAAATAGCAGATTATGTTAGCTAGTATACTGAGACTGGGTATTGTAGACGACCTGAAGTCAAGCAATCGATAAGTCTGTAGGACTTTTAAAGTGTTACATTACTGATCACTGGGGACTATGATAGTCGAATTTTAAAGCAAACTTAATATTAGTTTAAGTGCTCCAAACATAAATAAAAGAAAGTGGTGCCACGAGAGCTTTTACGTTTTTCTCAGAAGTTTCTATTAATGTGTTAAAACATCGTAAGAAATTAAAATTTTGATATATTTTCCCTAAAGTAAATAAAAGTAATTTCAAGCACAAATTCGTAACAGCTAAAATTGTTGCCAGCTACGTAAGGTAAGTAAGGTTACGAGCACATGTAACTCGTTTTTATTTCTCACAGAGAATTAAGTAAGACTCATCCTCCGCTTAAAGCGTCTGTTTTTCTATATCAGATATGTAATAAAATAGCGCCAACGTTATTTATTAAACAAAGGGTCACCACGATAAGTATCTCGAAACTTTTCGCTCTGTATTTTCTAACGCGAAATGTGTTTCCCTTTTTCCGTAACTCGAAAAAACAGTAACAAACAAGGGAATAATGCTCGAAGTTGACTACGAAGTGCTATAAATATTATTTTTCTTGTGTGTAATCGATATTGTCAGCGATTTGCCGCGTAACGACATGATGGATGTTCCGCCGACCGATGCTAAAACATTGCCTTGTTTTGTCTTTCACTTTAGTTAACGCCTTTGTATCTACGAGTTATGTTTTCACGCTTGTAGATGAATTATGAAATAATTTTCGTAATAAGTTTTTTTTTATTTGGCATGTGTTCGAACTAATTCTGTGATATAAATCTATGCTGGAACTGAACCTACTGGATCCGAATCAACCCGATTGTTTTTTTATAAACTGCCCCACTGCTGGGCTCTAGCCTCATCTCTCTTATATACTCAATGCTCATAGTCCAGCACGCTGGCCAAGTGCGGGTTGACAGACTTCACACATCTTTGAGTATTTCTTTTTAAATAATCACGGAAACCTACATGAGGTTTCCTCAAGATGTTTTCTATCCCCGTTTGAAGTCACCGGCAATACGCAGATAATAATTTAGAAAATACAAAAGTACGTGCCGGGGGATCCCTGCACCTCCAGATTGAAAGCCAAACGGTCCAGGCTGCCGAAACAACATACTGAGATGACGTGATCCACTTCGTTCAGCTTACCAGCAGAGCAGTGTACCTATACATCTTATTCAGTACTAAACATGTTAATTTATTTAGTGTATAAATTAAGATTTGTGTGAGATAACGCAAAACGAAATTTATTTAGTTTAAAACATTTTTTTCGTTCCTAAAAAAACGTGATTGATTAGCCGTTTTGAACACACTTCTTTTAGTCCAGCCAGTGAAGATTTTTACCATACAAGTGGCGTAGTAAGAATTTTTAAATATGTCGTTTAATACTCTGATGAAAAATCCAAGTTTCTGACCTGGAAGGAGTGGTCGCTTGGGCCGCCATCTCGGATGAAAGGTGCTAAAATCAGTTTTTTTCTTCAATGTAATATCTCAACGGTTGATCCTGCGACCAACAGGGCCACTTACCTGACTCGTCGTATGGAGACCAAAAGCGTCCGGGCGTGAAGCCTTCCGACACGTTTTTGCTGGTAAGGTCTGCTATCAGAAAAACTTGTACTCCCCGAGGCGGTTTAGCGCGAGGATACGCGCTGTCGAGCTGGCCGCGGAAGAATGCGAAAGCGTGCCTCCAGCCTCCACACAAAGAGCCGAGACAGAACACTCCAAGGCTTTTAGATGTAAGGCTGTCGTTCCCAAATCCCACATAAGCAATCTAGATACGAAGGTATTAAGAGAGTAAGAGTTTTCCCTGGCAAAAAATCAACATAATTATCACAACGATTTAATACCGTACCTACAACGCTGTAATATAAGCGAAAATAAACTACATTGTCCTTAAAACAATTTCTCGATAACGTCACCGCGCTGAATATTACTAACTACAGCACATATAACTTATTTTATTACCTTTACTGCGAAGTGAGCTGAAGTAGATCAACATAGTCCCTAATTACTTTATACCTTCACATGATACGATCTTAAAGCAATTTTCGAAGCACTCAACTCCATCCTCGGGGGATGCATTATTATAAATCACGAGCATTCGTAATATAATCTGATTAATCTTTGAGTATTTTTGAGGCACGTTTTCTCCCTAGACGTAAGGAGGTGTGCTGTCTTCGTCTCAAAATAAACAGTTGTAATTTCCCCAGAGCTGCTTGTGGCATGCCGACTGAGATAGCAATTTGCCACGTCTCATTATCGAATATGTTTGTATACAGTATACGTTTAATACAATACGTACGTCGTACGTACATATAATAAACACTGTTTATAATTATCCTTTTTTTTAATCTTTATTTTAGAGTGCTTCTGTTTATATCCTGTATTACAATATATGTTTAACAAATGTTTATTACCAGGACTTAACCGCGCACAAAGTACCTACTATAAATTAGTTTTATTTATTTACCTCGACGATTTGGCTCTTTTACCCCGTGGTAACCCGTTTAACCCGTGGTAGTGACCACGGATTTTGTGATAAGCATACATAAGTAAATGTTTAAATCGTAAAATTTTAAAGTTACTGTTAGCGCGGCCTCCAACTAATATGGCAGAGTGCGACCAACACAGGGGGTGTGCGGGTGGTATAGAACGACACTAGACCTAAATACTCCCGTGCTCATTAGTGATGAGCAAAGCTGCGTAGCCCTGTCCCTCGTTGTCTGGAACGGTTTCTTGGTCTTCTAGATTAGCGTGTTCTCAGCGGGTAGTTTGTAGCGATGATAGCTCAGTTGTTAGCGCGGTTACATAAACAGACCTTGTAGGTACTATGGGCACCAAATAACTAATAATACTTACATATATATTTTCTTGTAAATACTTACTTATAATATAGAATACCCAGCCTCAGAACAAACATTAATCGTCACATGAAAGTTCATCCCGGTGGGAATTAAACCCACGCTCTACAACTCTTGAAGCAGATATTTTACCAAATAAGCAAACATGGCACTGAATTAAGTACATTAAAGCTTTTGCAAAACAAAAAAAAAAGGAGACAACAATACATAAAGTATTTTGAGTACCTTTACGAATTTATATTGTTAAGATGTTTTTTTGCTTTATAATATTGCTTAAAATTGCTATTGCTTTATTGCTAGGAGAGAAGCGGCCGACCTGACGTTCATGCACAATATATTATGCGATAGGATTGACTGCCCTTCGCTGCTGTCTCGAGTGGGTCTCGTGACTCCCACGAGCGCAGCTCCACGGCGACCGAACCTCCAGCTGTATATTCCGCGCTACGAAACTAACTATCGTAAAAACTCATTTTTAATTCGTACATTGCTTAATTTTAATTATAACTATTCAAAGGACGTCGATTTGTTTGTGATGAGGCAAAACACTTTTAAAACCGCTATTTCAAAGCAATTTTTTGAACACACTAAAGTTAAATACGACAATACTAAAAATTTGATCGCAAAAAAATCCAAGAAGAAAAAGTTGTGTAAGACAACTCTGTAAAACTTTTATGAGGCTCGCACGTACTGTGAATCTATTTATTTGTTTTTAGTTTATTATTATCTCGTCTAAATTTTGAAATTGTATTTATTGTAGGTATATATGTATTACAATTCTTGCATCAGTCCCCAGCCGGTGTGCGCTCGGGGCACTTTAACTTAGATTAGTTAACATAAGTGAAAACTTTTTAGGCTTTTGAATGTTAATTTATCTTCTATTTATTTATAAAGTTAGCAGCTGTTTGTTTTCCATGTAAAATAAAAATAAAATAAAATTGCTTATTGCTTGAAACCCCCCTTTAACTACGTACAGCGTTTTAATGACACTAGATCTGTAGGTTTGGCTATTTACACCAATACAACTGCGCTAACACGGTAGTTAACCGTGAGCTCATGCCATTACCTGTATTACCATTAGCACACTGGCAGGCAAAATCCCAGACGGGAATCGCTGGCTTAATTCACACAAGAAGTGCTCGCTTGAACCGCTCCCTTGAGTGCTCTCTAAAGACTCGCTACGAAAAACTCCGAACCGCTTCGCCACTTGTACAATTTATGATGGCAGTTAGGCCACCGCAGCTCTCTGCCACCCAACTGCCACGCAAACAAGTAGTGGACATCGTAGAAATGACCTCTTTCTGTATACTGCAATAAATAGTAACAGGGAAGAGTAACAACGGAAGCAAAGTCCAAACATTAAACAGAAGAGCATCACAGGCAAAGCAATATACAAGCTAGCTAAAGACGCGACGCGAATGCCTGATGAACTTTAATTACACCGGCGTGGCGCAACCAGCGTAGAAGCAATTGGCTGGCTGGTGTATTAGCATAATCATTTTGTAGCCCTCCCGAGGTTAACTGATGTGAAATTGGTAATATACTGTGCCAATTTTCACAGGAAAGTTATTTCTTTAATTACAGTTCTTCATCGTATCTAATTATTGAAATGGTTATGAAATCGTTTTCCAGAAAAATTGCTAGGTGAAATTTTTTCCGATATCGCATTAGCAATTTTATCACGTGATAGCTAGCTAATAAAATCATGTTATAATATAAAACGGGAATGTGTCGGATGTTATGGGAAAATGATGTCCCCGGCCGAAAGGGCAAGGGAATAGATAAAAATGTTAACGGCAAGGTAGTTCTCCGCAGCAACCCTTGCTTTGAGATTTATTGCAGATTATCCCCCCAGTATTGGGCTATTAAAATCCGCTTTATATTTTACGACTTGCAATCTCTTTTAAAATACTGGAAACCATTATTTCTTTAAACTGAACGTGATGAAAAGTTAGAAGCTAAAGCTTTTGGGTTTATTATAGTTTAACTTTATTACACAATGTGATTGGGTACCTTACTCTAATCTAATATGCCATTCAAAATTTTAATATCCTATTCCTCATAGACGTATTTTTTTGTTATTATATGTATTGCTGATGACTTCAAACGGTGAAAGAAAACACCGTAAGGAAACCCATATGTCCGAGAGTTATTTTTTACATTACAAAAAGTGCTTGACGATATGACGAGTTGGTGGTCAAACATCTGCCATCCTGCACTTAGCCAGAGTGTTGGACTACGTCCTTCTCACAATGAGAAGAGGCCTGCGCCCAATAGTGGGGCAGTTTATAAAAACAGGGCTGTTCCACTGGCTGGAATTCGGAATAAACGCAGTATATAAATTCTATCAAGCCTGCCAAGAATAAGCAGTACCCTAAGCAGTAGTGTGTAAATATTACTGTGTTCTGGTTTAAAGTAAGTGTGAAGGGTACTGCAACTAGCGAAAGTACTGGGCTGTTTAGACTAACTACCGAAAGTCTCAATTTTATAATATTTATTGACAAACAAACACAAAGAAAAAACACACGTGTCTTATAAATAAAAATAATACAAAAGATGTTTATTGTCAAAAGGATAAAATCAGCTTTATGCTGTAAGAATTTAGTTCTTACGCAAAGCGCTGGTTTATATTTTGCCCTTACTCTCGAACTCAGGTGTTAGTTGAGTAACTTAGTACAGCGGGTATTTTGTAAACAACATTTTGACAACATCGTGAGAAGCAGCTTAAGTAGAGAAGCAGATGTAAATAACGAGTAGTGATAAAAAATAAAGAACTTTTGCACTGTAGGGTTGTGTGTTAGATTGTTAGTATGTGCGACTATGCGTGTAAGTCAGTTTATGTAAATCTCGTGTGATAGTTCAAAGTGCGTGAACGGGATTGTGTGTGTGTGTGTGTTTGAAAGTCTGTCGACTCCGCAATGCACAACTTCTCGAAGGATTGGGTCGACGACGTGTCAATGAGCGACGAATTATGTGTTCTTTTCACCTCATAGACACTTTATAGTGTTTCAAGTTAAATGGAATAGACTTACTTGACCTTAAACTACTCAATATTTTCGACGAGGGTATAGCTTAGTAATGCCTATATAAAGAGTGAAAGGTAATACCTGAATATCTAATCCAACATGTGTGGATCCCCGGAATACTTTCGATAACCCGGTGATGGATAGACCCGAAAATGTCGGCGTCTTTTCAAAAAATGACGTGCCCTCATTGTTCCACGAAAGTATTTTAAATTCAAATCAGCCAAGGATGAGTTCAGACGTTACTTTGAGAATATTACTCGAATCTTGGAAGAAACGAACGTAAAATATTATGTGAGCCTTTTATATAAGGTTGTTTTAACACGTAACAAGTGCTTTTTAACAAAAAATAAAATATACGATCATATCAAAAAAAAAGTCAAAGTCTCAAAGTTCTGTGCATCGCTGCAATGGTCATGGACAGGCGTTATCTCTTAACATCAGGAGAGCGCCTCGACCGTCTCATTACTTTTACATAAAAAAAAAAAAAAATATATTTACTTCGGTATGTAAGAGTAAAATAAGTAATTAAGAATAATGCAGAATTATGAATAATACAATAATTCATAAATAATCATATGTATTATTTGATTTTATTATTGAAAATCTCTCTCATACAGGCCATAATAATATCATACAAAAATATTGTGTAATTTTTGCAATTTTAGCTAATCTAAGTATTAGGATGTATTGCTGGGAGGTATTATATATATATAACTACGTGTTCTTTAAAAAAACTAATTATACAAAAAAATATTTTAAAAATTGTTTTAATTTTTAATTTAATTTTATGGATCCAAATTTTTATTGTTCCAAAGTTTTTTTGAAGCTAACTAATATGACGTGTTTTAATGTTTTTATTATCATTAAAAATGTCAGAATATTAATTACATGTCGATGATAAAAAAAACGTCAATGTAAAAAAATATGTCAATTAAATTAGTAATTACATTATTTTCGAATTAACGCATATAGTTATTGTCATCTAGATAAATTTAATGATAAAAAATAACGAATTATTGAAAATGATGCATCTAACGTTGTTTGTTATGTTGAACAAAATATGTTGATAGGTTATATCAACAGCATTGTCTAAAACTAAGCGGTCGGTGATTGGCTACGCAAAAGTTTAAAACGGTAAAGTTTTGTAGCTTATAATAGAAGGAAAATCTTTACTGATTACTTTACAGCTTCATAGCCATCATTTCCGTGTCGTACACAACGAGGGACAAAATATTTTGCATTAAGAAATTTAATTTATTTGACAAGGAGAAACAGCTTTATTTGACATGGGTACGAAATGTAGATTGGTATAAAACAATTTGCATTTTTTTATCAAGATTTTTTTTGCTTAGGTAGAAAAAAAAACATTTAGATAGATAGATATAACTCTTTATTGTGCACATCATATATAGTAAAAAGTACAGAGAACAAAAAACCTTATTAACTAGTGGCACAAGTGGCGGCCTTATCGCGGCATTTATAAAACAATTATTATTATCAGAAGGTAGAATTTATTTTGGCTTTACGTTTGTTTCTTATTCAAAAGTAGTTTAAAAGATAGTTGGTAGATGCAAGTTAAATAAGCAGCCACCAAGACATAGAAGACGAATAATGCATTTATATATTTTTTTCTTTAAGCTCTAATGATGCTTTTAACTAGCTATCAACCGTATTATTTTTACGGCGTTAAATTAAAATGAAAAGAAATTTCCTGACTGAGAACGAAAAAAGCTGTGCAATTTCTCATAGAAGTCAGCTTTAATGTAGAAAAATTAGAATGTAGCAGTATACGAGTATAGTAGCGTAATTACTGGGCTGTTGAAACTAACCATCGAAAGTTTCAAACAAATGAACGCCATAGCAGCGATGCCCTGGATCTTGTTTTGTTACTCAAAGTTCTGTATATCGCTGCAATCGAAATGGGTATGCGTCTCTTACCATCAGGAGAGCGTATCATTTGTCTCAATACTTTTACATAAAAATAAAAATCTCAATTTTCGTCCCACTTCAAAAAGTATATAAAGTACATAATTATAGGTATAGTAGGTATGTAGTATAGTGAATTTCAACCTTTCAACATTTTGCTGAATAATTTTACACTCAATAATCACGAACAACTTATTACAAATTAATCAAAACCTGTAAAATATTACGAAGATATAATTCGAAAATGTATCGAATCGGTTTAATTTCCGTTCAATGACAGAACAGTCATTATTCCGAGTTCATAAATTATGAGTCGAATGACCTAAAAATGTGGTGCGCGCATTACGAGCAGGAGTAGGTAGATAGGTCAGAATGAATGGTCTAGGGGGGATTTTCTTTATTTATTGCAGCCTACGACTGGGGAGGGCTGGGGAGCATCGAACAATTAAAACCAAAGTGAATGGCGCGCTTGCATATTGTAGCGGTAAGTTGTGGCCACTGTTACCTGGCCGGAGCTACTCTTCATTGTTGTTCGAAATTACGAGCTGAAAATGTATTTGTTGTATGCCAATGAGATTGAATCTATGGAGTGCACTATCCGACTATCACTGCGATCTATCGTTCAATTGCTACTTTTTTTTTTTTTAATGGTTGACAGGCTAGTTGTTTGACCACAGCTCACCTGATGTTAAGTGAAGGTGTGGTCGAAGATGGTAAAGCACACCTAGCCTGGAATGGAACTGGCTCTCAAGTGAGGCTGCCGGAACACACCGTTAGATGCTTGGCGGCAGATTTTCAACTTGAGGGTGGTAGCTAGCCAGCCGAGTACTAGAAAGTACCCTACCACCATGCTATGGTTTCCTCACGATGTTTTGACTACAATGTTTATTCAGTAAAATGCCTCATTTTAATACCTTCTAACAATGTCATTGACCCGGGCATGCCACCTGATATGCGTGTGGTACATGACCGTTGTTCGGTCTCAGGTTTGATGAGCTTGATTTAATTTAATAGACTCTATCTATATCAAAATAAAAGTAAAACTATTTAAGTATTCTATCAGTTATTTGTCTTCCATAGTACAAGCTTAGTTTGGTGTCAAATGGCGATGTGTGTAATGTCTTACGATATTTATTTATTTTTATTTATCCATTGTGGTGTATTTTTAATGACAGGATAGGTGTTTGACCATAGCTCACGTGATATTAAGCGAAGGTGCGGTCTACAATGGAGCACGCTAGCCTAGAAGAAACCGAGGTTGGCTTAGAAAAAGCTATACGTCTGTAAATTTTATTACGATAGTCGAACGTTCGTTATAAAAACCAAATGCAAACGTTGTACGGAACAAATCTATTCCCTCAATAGCAGGTTTAACTGGCTGCAGTTGAATTTATTTCGGAAAGGGTAACTCGACTAAATAGTTAGATTGGATTTTCTATCGATTTGAGCTATACTAAATTTATCCGCCGGCTCGCGCCAGAAAGGCTCAACTACACGGAAGATTAATTCTGCACTCTCTTTTAGATGCACTCGAATCTAGTAACTTTGCTGTAACTGTAAGTATATTATACGGAGCATATACAAGCTGTCCAGGAGATCTGAAGTAGTACTGAAGAGCGATAATCTGCCAATCAATGTAAAAACTTTTACTATGAGTACCGCATAAAAAATATTTGTTGTTTTATACATGAGCTGTAGGGCGTGGGTTCGATTCCCACCCAGTACAAGCATTTTGTGATATAAATAAACGCTTGTTCTGAGTCTGGGTGTACTGTATGTATTTACAAAAAAAACTATTTAAGTATTATATCAGTTATCTGACTTCCATAGTCTTCCAAGCTTTGCTTAGTTTGGGATGAGATGGCGCAGTGTGTAATGTCCTATGATATTTGTTATTTATTAACCGACTTCACAAAAGGAGGCACCGACTTCAAACAAATCAGTAGGTACCTGCAGGTATAATTATACTTTATTCAAATTAATAGTTAATAGGTTAAGACAAAAACTGTCATTGTAATTGTGTTTATTTTTCGCTTTTTAGTGTGTTCAGTTTTTTTTTTTTTTTGAAGTCGGTTTTACTTTTTTTTTTTAACTATTCTATATATTTTTTCAACCAATGACCAAGTGTAATTATGTTTCTATGGGAATCGTGCTCAGTTTTAGTTACTTAAGAACTTTATTAAATGTATTTCTGTTTTCATTGTGCCATTGGTGATGTATTTTAATATTCTCATTGGGGCCACAGCCGCGGCATTGGTGACTGGGTCACTGAATTATTCAGGTTCATAGTTGAGATGGATTTATAATTTCTCGGCCATGGCTTGAATTTGATTTCGAAGTCGACTTTTGCCGCCGCTAATTTTATTTGCGACATTTTTCTTTATTTTATTTTATTTCAATAGTTTTTAAAACTATAATTAAAAAATTGACACAGGTAAATGCACAGAAAGTGCGACGCCAAGTTCTCCTCGGAAAAAAAGAAAAAAAATCTATAATTCGCTTTGATAGATGTACGTTACGACAGCCTAGTTTGGAGACCGTCTGATTGCTAATCTGGAGGTATTGGGTTCAAATCCCATGCCATTCTCTTTTCAAAATTCAGATTTTCAAAATGGTTTGTTTAAACGGTAAATGTGTATGTCTGAAAGTGTTAACGTTCTCGAAAATGTGTGAAGTCTACCAACCCGCACTTGGCCAGGTAGACTATGGCTTTGTTCTTTTCACATTTAGGAGTATCCAGCGCCAGGGACAGTAGGTATATAAAAACAGGACTGATCTGGGAAGATCAGTAAATCTCAATCAGAAAGCAAATATCAACATGCTCATTAAATGATTAACGCCAAAATTACGAAAACTACTATGAAGCAGGCGTTTATAAAATAGGCTTCAAGCATCTATCCATTCCAAATAAATAAATAGCGTAAGACACATACAGCGCTACATACAGCGCTATATGACACCAAACTAAGCAAAGCTTGTACTATGGAAGTCAATAACTGATATAATACTCATTTACCTTTTTTTAATACATAATTAAAATACATACAGAACACCCAGATACAGAACAAACATTTGCTAATACCACAAAATGTTTGTCTTGGGTGGAAAATCGTACCCACGCTCTACAGCTCTTAAAGCAGATATACTATTAATGAGAGAGCTCACAGAGCTATCAAAATAATAACTTTACAGCATTGATACAGGGGAAATCTAAAACATTCACAATAGAAACTCTGGTTTAATTCTCTCTCTCTCTTTATCTCTCTGGCGATTGTTGTCAATCCGCCCATACAACCTTTGCACGTATTTGGAGCTGTTGACGAGCGTCCTAGAATGAAGAATTATGGTTATTCGTCAGGCGCGTCACCCAATGTCTCGCGTTTAACACCCGCACCTGGCGACTAGAAATAACACTGCAGTAACGGAACTTAAATAATAAAGTTTATCAAATATCTGCTAGCTGAATGTGCAGTACTTCGTACCTGATGCAGTAGCGCTCGGACTTCGCCCTCGCATGTACATGAACCTCATTTGAAGGAAAACGAACATTTTAATATTCAGAATTATGTGCCTACCAACGAGTGTCGTCTCTTTTTTTTCAATTTAATAAGACTGCTAAGTCTAAAGAAAAATAGAGACAGTATTGAAGATTTTCAAATTTCATCAAAAACAGCGATAATAAATAATTACCTTCATGTAACCACAATTTAGTGTTACAAGACTGTTGTAGTTGAAATTAGTTCTATCGGAAACTCAAAAAAACAAGAAACCAATGTAAAAAGTAATACTAAATAGTAATGTAGGTGGGTGTGTTTGTACGCGCGTGTGTGTGTGGATAATGAATCAAAACCACGTCAGTTTCCATAGTATAGACAGTATGTTTGTACATCTGATTTTCAATAAGTAATAAAACAGTTACGTATACTATGGAAACTAACGTGGTTTTGACACTTTTTTTTGTTTATGCGGGACTAAACACGTTTAATTATGTCGGATACTACGCCTATAGTTTAGGCCACACCCGGTGGCTTTATTTAGGAGTCAAAGCTATTGACTCCTTGAAGAAAGCCACCAGTCGTGGCCAAAAAACAAAAATAAAACATTTGGACCAGTAATTATATACCAGTAAAAATATATTAATATGTGATCAAACACATCTACCCCGTATGTGAACTAACACATATATTAATTATATACCTGAATTTCAATTTTAATATGAATCATTTGTAAAAGCTGTTTACTGTTCATGGAATGTAGACTATAAATTCTACGAAACGTGAAACTACACCACGGGGATGTGAAATGTTATGATACTTGTTAGGAAAAGAGGCACAGGCCGTCTAAACGTACGGCTCGTAAACTATGGGCCTGCCTGCTATACAAAGATAGTTTAGCACGCGCTCAGCTAAGAAATGCTTCGGTGTCAACTCAACAATTTTGCCAATATTATCTACTATTAGCTACGCTCCGCAGTCTCATCCGCGTTTTCCGGGATAAAAGGTAGGCCGCCAAAAAATCGTCTATCTATTTACATTCGAAATTTTATCAACATCCAAAAAAGTTACAAACCAAAGTTTCGCATTTTAAGGGAGGCATCTACATGTATAGCGGCGGGTGCAAGCCATTTTCCGCCACGTTGGCTTGTGGGGAAACGGTCCCTGGAGCTTTGATGAAAGGCGACCTCTCACGCCTTTCCCATCTACAGAAAAGAACTAATTTTGCTTGGAAAGAAAAGCAGCAAACAATACTTTACCAATTTTATTTCGTTTTAACAAGCTAACGCTAATTAGAACTACAATCTCCAAAAACATCTTAAAATGTGAGTTTTCTTTTCATTGTTTTTGGCAGGTTGTATTTTTTTTTATGTAAACAGTAGTGAGACGAACGAGACGCACTCCTGATGGTAAGGGATAACGCCTGTCCATGACCATTGCAGCGATACATAGAACTTTGAGTGACAAAACAAAGCCCAGTTAACACACTAGCTGCGCCCCGCGGTGTTACCCGCTACATGTTTTCGGGATAAAAAGTAGCCTGTATTAATCCAAGGTCCCAGCTACCTTCATTCCAAATTTCATCTTCAAACCTAGCTTAAGGACCTACCGAGTTCATTTCTCTAGTCGATTTTAGGTATTCTGTGCGCTCCGTGTGTGAGTGCGCAAGGCACACGAGCGAACAGCTAGTGCCGCGCGCCGCCGTCGGCGCCACGCGCGACAGGCATTGTCGATACACATACGGCGGCGAAATGAAAACCGGTTTGAGCTAAATACTTAAACTGCTAAGTAGACGAACTGGATCAACTATTTTGCCGCTTACGTTAGTAGCCTGGTGGCCGAGTGGTAACAAGCTGTATGAGTCCGGTCGCATAGTCACGGGATCGAAATCAACGCTCGGAAGAATTATTTTTGCACACAAATTTTGTTGATAGGTATTTTATCTTATAATAAATATTTCGTTTTTTTAAATACATTGTTACATGATTATTTTTATATACTTATTATTATTATGTTTTTTTTTTTTTTTTTTCTTATTAGTGTTACATCTCCCGTCTGTTTCTTATGTTCTCTACTGTATTTTTTCTTTCCTTGGTTGCCTGGAAGAGATCGCTGTTAGCGATAAGGCCGCCACTTGTGGCACTAGTTCATAAGGTTCTTTGTTCTCTGTACTCTTTTCTATTTATGATGTGCACAATAAAGAGTTATATTTATCTTATTTTTTTTAACCAACTCGATTTTAAATGGAGGAGGTTCTCAATTCAACAATGTTTTTTTATGTAAAAGTAATGAGACGATCGAGGCGCTCTCCTGATGTTACGAGATAACGCCTGTCCATGACCATTGCAGCGATACACAGAACATTGAGTAACAAAACAACGTCCAGGGCATCGCTGCATGCTTTGGTACTCATTACTTTGAGAGTAGATGGTTAGTCTCAAAAGCCCTGTAATTTCGCTAGCTGCAAGTACCCTTCAAACCGGAACACAGATATGTTTGCACACTACTGCTTGGCGACAGAATATCTAGTACTGCGGTGTTACCTACCTAGACGACCTCCTGCTAAGGAAATCTACTACCAAGTAAATTTTGTATGTATGTTACGCGATAATTCCGCCAATTATGAATCGATTTTGATGATTCTTTTTTTGCTTGGTTGATCCATACTTCAGAGATGGTCCCATATATTTTTTATCGAAATCGGTTGAGAAAGTAAAAAAAAAACCAACAAAAGTATAAAAATTGTATACGTCGATGATATTTTCGTTTACTCTGAAACCTCGCTGTTTCATTGAAGCAGTGCGTTTAGTTGGCCTAAGGGTCATGGAGTGGTTTTTTTATTTGTAAATTTGTGTATTTCTTTTATGTAACTGAACATTTTTAATTCCCTATTTTATCTATTGAAAATAATTAATTTATTATAACACTATGGAACCTAAGAATATGACATACCGTAAAACCGTTTTAAAAAAAAATTAATATATTTGTATATAATATATTAGGCTGTGTATCATTTATGTTGGTGTTGGTCTGTAAGGTATAAACAGCTTGTTATTGTTATATTTTTGTTGATTTTTAAAATTGCTTGACCGATTTCGATAAAATTCTTATGAGGTCACCTCTAAATTATGGATCTACCAAGGAAAAAAAGAATATGCAAAATCGATTCATAATAATTGACGGAATTCATTTAAAAATTCGTGTACCATACATACAAAAAAAATATCAAATTAAGAACCTCCTCCTCCTTTTAAAATCGAATCGGTTAAAAAATCAGATAAAATGTAACAAAATCTGTGTGCAAAAATAATCATCTGAGTATTGATTTCGATCCCGTGACTGTGTATCTGTATTCAGTCGGCTATAGTAACCACTCGGCCACCAGTCTATTAATATAAGTGGCAAAATTGTTGATGCCATTTGTTTACTTAGTAGTATTCTATCAGTTATCTGACTTCCATAGTAGGTACAAGCTTTGCTTAGTTTTTGGTCAGATGGCGCTGTGTGTATGTCTTACGATATTTATGTATTTATTGTTGTCTACACTTTAGCTCAAACCGGTTTTCATTTCGCCGCCGTACCTATCTAAATCGCACGGGTACACAGGTCGTTTCCACTTGGAATTATTTAAGCGCCACTTGATTGGCACCATTTAAACTAGCTGAATTGTGTTCAACTTTGTATGCCTTGCCTCAAAGTTATACTCACTGCAGAAAAACAGTTTTTGAGCAAGTAAAGAAAAAGTGTTCGGCAAGTAAAGTATTTACGTATGGCGAACGAAGTCGCGGGTCCAGCTAATAGTAAATAAATATAAATGAACTATACTTGATAATTAAAATTCAAAAATTGATCAAAATGCTTGCTTCACTAGTGACAGAAATGTCAAGACTTACTTTTTCCATAATATACGAGTTTTACTTACTTTATTTTATCATATATGTGTTTTAGATTGGATTTTCGCCAACCCTTCCTCTTCTTTATTTTATTTATTTTATTCCCCATTTAAAAGAAAGTAAATTATGATAAAATTCTTCGTGACGTTTTAAAAGTCGTACGTTAAAGCAAGCGATACAACCTCCCCGTCCGACAGTCGAAGCGGTACTAAAGCGGATAGGGAGACAGCGTGGTAGCTCTGCTTAGAATGGACGAAACGCGCAAAAATTTAGGTATTTCCTTCGTTTGTTCAAGCAAAATCATATTTTGATAATTTTTATGTAAAAACTATGTAGAGAAAATGTAATTTTATTGTTATACAAAGCCTGATGACTTTCCGTGCAGTATTTACGCCGTATCGAGCTTTTCTATAGATTGTTTGGGGTTACTTTGGATTTTTTTTCTATCGAGGAAACTAAAAGTAATCGTGTTTGTGACTGCTATTATGTATAGAGTGGATCCTTAAATATCTTAAACATTAACCTCATAAATGATGTTTTAGTAATAACGAAAATACAACCAAACAAACAGTTCCAAATCCACTCGGTACCTTCTTAAGCTAGACGGCGCTGTATGCGCTAGATCTATATGTATGATGTATGTATCTTTTTTTTTTTATGGTTGACAGGCTAGGTGTTTGACCACAGCTCACCTGATGTCAAGTGAAGGTGTGGTCGAAGATGGTAAAGCACACCTAGCCTGGAATGCGACTGGCTCTCAAGTGAGGCTGCCGGAACACACCGTTAGATGCTTGGCGGCAGATTTTTCAACTTGAGGGTGGTAGCTAGCCAGCCGAGTACTAAAGTAACCTACCACCATGCTATGGTTTCCTCACGATGTTTTTCCTTCACCAGCAGCTCAAGCTCATTGTTGGGGTTTGAATCCACGCCCTTCGGCATGCGAACCTACCGCGCTAACCACTGAGCTATCATCGCTACAACCGCTACAATCGCTATCTGAGAAACTGTGAACTTGTGAGAAGTAACCATTAACAAAATCCCTACATATACTATGTCATTAACTTTAAAATCCCTCGCGTTACCCAGTTTGTAATATAGGCAATAATAAGTGTTTATGTGTACCTAAGGATAAAGATTTTCCCGGTCGGTCGTAAATCTATTGGTTGTACTTCGTTTTATTTGATTACGGGTCCAGCCCCGGCGCCGGGCGAGACATAACACGGTTTATTGCTTTACTTAAATAACTACCGGCCCGCGCCGAAGAACCACCGCGAACCACCCTTCAATGTAATTTTATGACTCAATAATTCATTTGAGACTAGCTATTGAATTCGTATCAAAATACAAGAAAGCTTGTGCGAAATATGCAAATGAAGGCCGGGCTCTAGATGCTCGAAGAGTTTGGCTAGCAGCTCATAAACGCTTATTTACAACTTATTTAAATAATGAGAAGGAATAGCACTTATAGTGATGGAAAGATATTCTACTAAATGAGCTAAAACGCCAGTCAAGTATTTAATTACATTGTTCTATTACCTATAATTAATTAACAGGTATTTAATTAATTAATTTAAAACGGCTAAAAGCCAGTTACATTAAATTAATAGTCAAATTCATTTACATTAAATTAATAGTCAATCAATAATGTTAAATATGTTATTGTTGTTAATGTTTGTTTGTGTTGTTGTTGTTTTGTTATTAATTATGTTAGTGTTAATAAGTTATGTTATACTGTTGTTTGTTTTTAATGTTATACTTATTCACAAACTATCAATTCCAATGTAAAGATATTTTAAAGCGGCTGGTCCTCGCATCGGGGAATATCATAGCTGGCGCCTACCTATTTATGTGTAAGCTAAGCATAGTAATACAACAGGGCAATGCCGCCAGCGTACTGCGAACCCTACCGCGCGGTAGTGATCTCGACGGCGTGTTCATTTTATAGTAGGATAATTTATTTAAATAATTTTTATTAATAGTTTTTAAAAAAATATTGAACATTTCCAGTTTTACATTGTCGGTAATTCTCAAACCCCCTATATACGTATAATATGTATACATATATAATTATATATATCTTAGTGGTAAGTTACTATAGTCACTATTAATTAAACTAAACAAAACACATTCATAATATTTAATGTAGGTACATACGTGTTTAAAAATGAAACCACAAATGAGTCAACATAAACTTTAAAAAAATTAACTACATTTAATAAAAATCAAAATAACAAAACACAATCTACTATCTAATTCACTTATACTACCAACCATATATAGTACATATAAATAATAAGATAAATAACGAATTGTTGTCGCCACTTGTATTTGCCACCTTGCCGAATGCAAAACAATCAAAGTCTATACCGGAAACTACGTGCCAGCTGTTGATGGCTATCACCGTAATTTTCGGGAACCGAGGCGCTTTCGCTTCTCTTCGTTCGTGATGGTCCGACTGCTTGCAGTCACTTGGCTCCTAGCCGTCTTCGAGAACACACTTGCCTGAGCTTGGTTGTCTGGTGTTATTAAGTGTGAATTATATATAGGTGTAATATTGTGTCCAAATGTGTGTCTGTCTATATAAACTGTGTCTTGCATCTAGCGATGAATGTATATACAGTTGACCCTAGCGCGTGTCGCTTTTAGAATATTATTTAAGTAGACTTACAAATATTTTGCAAAACCACAAGTAAATATCACTAGGGTGCTGACTTGTAACACCGAATTTTCTTTTACAATTAGAAACCAAACGCCTTAGCAATATCTATTTCTTATTTGTATTTGATCGAAGCTTGGAAATTATTACCTTGTCCAAAACATGTTTATATAAGTTGTAATTATTTTTTAAATTAGTTTATACAGTAATTATTCCGTCATTCTAACATAACAAATATTCCTTCAGTTTAACATCAGCAGCTTTGACAACGTTTTCGTTAGTCACCGGAACGTCTGAAAACATTCTGATTTCAGGATCAACCTATTACTTTACCCTACATAAAGTTCAAAGGTTCTCGTGGCGCCGACAACTTTACTAGGCATATATAAATTAGAATATGTGCGTATCAACACAGAACTTTACTTGTGTAATTTAATTAAATTATAATCCTTTGATCTTAGCCATCTATGTGTTAATTTTGATTTTGCGAACTTACCAACATCTAGGAATTTATTTGTATCGTACCCACTGTCACGTCTGGATGCCTGTATAGCGTCTCGCAATGCGTTTACTACCACATGAGCTAAAGTTATCGCTGGCTCTCCGACACCTGAAATAAATAATAATTCGAATAAAGGACAAAAGTCTTCAAAATCCAAAGTAGTTGGACAAACATTTTTGTAACTGTAGTTTTTTAATGTAAATTTAATGAAACGAACGATACGCTCTCCTGCCTGATGGTAAGAGATAACGCATGTCCATGACCATTGCAGCAATACACAGAACTTTAACTAGCGAAACAAAGTCCGAGGTATCTCTGCTTCGGCGCTCATTAACTTGAGACTTTCGATGGTTAGTCTCAACAGCTCAGTAATTTCGCTAGCTGCAGTACCCTTCAAACCGGAACACAAAAATGTTTACATACTACTGCTTGGCGGCAGAACATCTAGTACTGCGATGGTACCTAGACGACTTCCTGCTAAGGAAATCTACCACCAAGTAATGTTTGTTTTGTGTTTGCGTGTTACATATTATTATGTATCATAAGTATGTATTTACAAAAAAAATGTCTATGAAGTTATCTGGTTCCCATAGTACAAACTTTGGTTAGTTTGGGACTAGATGGCGCTGTGTGAAATGTCGTACGGTATTTATTATTTTTATATTTTCTGAGCTACACACACGAATTGATTGTGTGGAGTGATTTCTTGTATATCAACACTTGAGTCTCAGTTTAAAAACCAGAGCATGTTCATACCTTTTGATCCAAGAATTCCTACAGGATTCACTGTATTGCGCCTCAAATACGCACGAAAATCATGCGGTATATCTTTTGCTCCCATAATTTTGTAATTCCACGTGCGGTCAGTGTATATTTCCCCCGTTTTATTGTTATATTTTGTATCTTCCATTAGCCACAAGGATAGGCCTTGGACGAAAGCACCTTCAATCTGATAGTAAAAAAAGAACATCATAACACGGGTTATTTGAGATGAACAAATAAAACTTCTGGGTTGATTCTTTGTAGGATTTCTTACCAGAAGGTTTTTTTAGTCTATCGTAAAAACGGTAACACATATTATATGGAGAACTCAAGAGTAAAACAAGTATACGCTAGAATATCGAACTGAGTTTTTGGGAATAAATACAAATATACCATGTATATAAATATTATGCACAATTTTACTTTTCTTATTTAATTTCAAAATGTATTTTGTGGTCGTAAACAATTAAACATAAATGACAAAAAGTACAATAAGAATGTGTTATAAATAGTATACGTACTCGTATATGCTTTAGTAAGAGCTTTATATTTAGTAAGATTCGTGTTTATTACGCGTAAGAAAGTCTACGAAGAATATATAGGTAGGTAATTGTTACTCAGTCGTCGCTTATAAACACTCGGCTGTACGCAGCTAGCAACAAGAACTCTTCGTAATGTAAAAATGAATGAATGAGTTTTAAATGAATGGGTTATTATTTCATTGGGTTTTAGATATACAACAAATAGAATTTTTCAAATAATATGTACCTAAGTCCATTTTGCGGTGTAATTTATGAAGGTAATACAAAAAGGGGTCTTAAAAGCGTATTTCAAAACTTTATTTTCATTGTGATGATGCAATTATCTCATATCTCTCTTCTAATTTAAGTCTACATACTGTATAGTAAGGCGCAAGTCTATCAACTTTTCGGGACAAAACTGCCGGGGCGAACTTATGGGTCAACAGTTGGACGATTTTTAGCGTGTTGAAGTTGAGATTATAGGTTTTCTTTATTTTTTTTATGGTTGACATGATCAGTGTTGACCACAGCTCACCTGATGTTAGGTGACAATGTGGTCGAAAAATAATCAAAGTGAATTACTTACCTGTCCCATATCTAAAGCTGGATTAACACTCCTACCCGCATCTACGAGTAAATCAGCTCGAACAATCCATTTGGTGCCAGTCAAGACGTCAATTTCCACTTCTATCGCTGCGATACCAAATATCGAATAGTTAACCATTCGCGGATCAAATTCGCTTGATTGATAATTTGCTTGCAGCAATATCCCACGTCGGTCGGCTTCGTCGACAATTTCCTCCCAAGATGCCTGTGGCATCGCTGCTCTAACAGGCGCCAATCTCGATTTGATTTGATCACAGCTCCGTATCACAGAATACATACAACATTCCGATGTTATACTTGATGCAGTGCACATATTGTTCGGAGTAGCAAAGTTGACAGTAGGTAACACAGCTACCTTCTCAACTGGTATTTGAAATTCATTGGCAGCAGTCTGAATGATACGTGTGAATATGCCTTGACCTAGTTCAATACCACCTACGTTAACTATTACGCTTCCATCGCCGTGATATACTGACACCAAAGCGCCATAGTTTCCGATATAAGCTGTAGGAAACGCCATATTGGAAACTTTTAGTCCGCGTTTCTTCCAACGGTGGCTAGCATTAAACATCTGGATATTCTTTTGTCTCTTCCTGTAATCCACTTTTTCCATAAACATAGGCACAAGTACGGGTAAGTCATTATCTTCACGACGATAGTTTGCCACGCGTACCTCTGTTGGATCTATATTAAGATCCGCAGCAATATGATCCATGATGTGCTCAATACCCGAAATACCTTCCAACCCACCTATAAAGAGTAATTTTAATCTAAATCCAATAATAGCTTTTCAATGAACGTTAAGTCAATGGTATTATTATTTTCGTTATACCTGGGGCTCGCATGAAAGCATTTGTTGGAGTATCAGTAATCACTCCAAAAGAGTCGATCTTCCAACGGCGGCTATCATAACAATTTTGTAATGAGCTTGTTGAGTAGGCGTTCTGATTTTCATTTGAAGAAATACCATCGTTTACATAAAACACACCATCCATATACTGAATTTCACCACTGTTGTCCACACCAATCTTAAATTGTAGGAAATGTTTTTTTTTTATAATAGTGCATAATTATACACCAATGAAAATTTAATATTTGCTACTTACCTCGTAATCCAGTCTAGTGTTTGGTCTTTTTCCGGTAGCACGCATAATATCTCTCATGTGCATGGACATTCTACAAGGCGTATTAAGTAGTTTTGCCACCAGTGCCGTTGCACAAATTGCAAAATTGCATCTAGCTATTTTGCAACCAAATCCACCGCCACACCTTCTAGTTTTTACTCTTATGCTAGAAAAAAATTATTAGAAATCAGCTATACCTGCGAATTTGCTAAAATTCATCGTAAAAAGTTAAACAACTATTTTAGTGATTTAAGTCCTATACTTACGAATGCTCCGGAATCTTAACTAACATTGCTATACAAGCTTGAACGAAATCCAACCACTGAGTTGAAGAATAAACTTCTAACGCATCATCCACTGGAACTGCGAGGTTTGTATGTAGCTCCATCATGCAGTGGTATTGACGAGGAGATATGAACTGCCCTTTTATAATCTTTTGGGTTTTCACTCCTCTGTCAGTTGGTATAAGACCTGGATACGGAATCAGTCTGTTTTCTTCTTTTGGCGCACGAATTGCATCCTCTATTGTTACAACAGCGGGCTTTTTAGAAATATTCTTGTAATTTATTTTTACTAAATAAGTCATTTGATCAGCTAACACTTGAGTTTTTGCTACAACAATGGCAACCGGTTGATTGTAGTACACCACTTTTTCGCTTGCAAGTAATTCTTCATTTTCATACATTAATCGGAAATCAGCCTTAATAATGCTATTAACTCCCGGAATATCAGCGGATGTTAAAACAGCATAAACACCATCAACTTTCTAAACAAAATTTTGAGAAATTAATATACGTATATGCAAAAAATCAAGCTGAAAGTAGCATCAGTAAGTTCACATACCAAAGCTTCACTGGCGTTGATAGACTCTATTTCTCCCTTAACGACAGTAGATAGCACGAATGATGCGAAAACTTCACCTTTTATTTTGGGTTCGTCGTCACTAAACACAGCTTCACCAGAGCACTGATTCATACCTTCAGTTTTAAGTAAAGGTTGCGTTATTGGGTATTGTGATTGATCCGTGTCATATTCTTGGTAACTATAACTTATCGCAGGACGATCTTCAGCAGCTGTAGTACTCCCGGACTCATATCGAGGATTCAAAATATTCCGTGGACATAATTTTATTATACACTGAAAATTTAAGACGAATAATGTTTTATTACAGTCTAAATTTTTAATGTGAGTTAGGAGGCTCTGTAAACCAAAGACGTCAATACTTGGAAAAAAATGTAGTCTACAAAAACAAATGCATCGCGTCATTTGTTGGCCTGTTGGCTCATTGGTAGCATGTCTGCTTCAAGAGCTGTAGGGCGTGGGTTCGATTCCCACCCAGGACAAGCATTTTATGATATAAAACAAATGTTTGTTCTGTGTCTGGGTGTACTGTATGTATTATAAGTATGTATTTACAAAAAAAAAAGTATTTAAGTATTTTATCAGTTATCTGATTCCCATAGTACAAGCTTTGCTTAGTTTGGGGTCAGATGGCGCTGTGTGTAATGTCCTACGATATTTATTTATTTATTTATTTAGGCGCAAAGAATAGAGTAGTGTAAATAAACGATACGAATATGGTACCAATTGCTGTCACTTTTATTCTATGTTAAAATTGAAGAATTTAAACGTTGCAATAAAATAAACTATTTTAGACAACATCAAAGACAGAACAAATAGTCTATACTCCTATGTAATTATTTTAAAAGAATTTCGTGGAATGCTGTGACGATCAAATTGGTACTATTACAGAGATTATGGTATACATGTATTGGTTATAGGATATTATCTCTGGCATCATCAGCTACATAGCTACATAAAATGTACATGACAATTACAAATACCTTGTAAAATAGACTCAGCGCGAGTTTTTCTCTGAAGTATGGAGACGGTTCAGGTGGATTAAAGTCAGCATGAATTTCAGCATTTAAACAAAGCAATGCTTTTTGTAGTGTTTCGTTATTAAATATATTCTTCCCGATTAGATTTTTTTCAGTTTTATAGGCATGAGTAAATGTTGGGTTAATTCCTCCGTAAACTAATGCAGCTTCTTGTATATTTTCGGTATGTTTGTCGAACTTGAATAAAAACGCCGCATTAACTTCGGCATGAGCGTTTTGCACTCTAGGTGTTATCTGAAATTATGAAACAATTATTTTCAAATATGGGTATTTTGAAAACAACTTTATTGGCAATAAACAAACATCGTGTTATTTCGTAACAATTGACTACAATAAATGATGTTTGTAGAGAAAATGTTTGTTGTGTGTTAAATGTTGAAATGTTTGTAGCGATGACAGCTCAGTGGTTAGCGCGGTAGGTTCGCATGCCGAAGGGCGTGGGTTCAAACCCCAACAATGAGCTTGAGCTGCCGGTGAAGGAAAACATCGTGAGGAAAACCATGGCATGGTGGTAGGGTACTTTCTAGTACTCGGCTGGCTAGCTACCACCCTCAAGTTGAAAATCTGCCGCCAAGCATCTAACGGTGTGTTCCGGCAGCCTCAATTGAGAGCCAGTTCCATTCCAGGCTAGGTGTGCTTTACCTTCTTCGACCACGCCTTCACTTAACATCAGGTGAGCTGTGGTCAAACACCTGGCCTGTCAACCATAAAAAAAAAAAAAAATCACATACGATTACCTTATAAGTAACAATTTGATAATTCCTTGAAAGAGGTGGCAGTTTTATTTGCGTGATAATTCTGCCTTTCATGTTTGTAGTTAAAAAATCTACCAGTTTTATTTGAGATTGGTGTAAGTAACGATTGACTGAAATTTAAAAACACAAGTATTTAAACTGAAGTTTTACAAATAAGTTTTTTTTTTTAATTTAAGGAGTTATTATTTCAAACTAATGTTATACATATGTAAAAAAGTTTTTTTTATTTATTTAATGTTATATTACATTTTTTTAAGGAACTCCGTCGGGTCATCATTAATTCCAACTAACAATAAGACATAAGATAAAAACATATAGGGTTTGACTATGACAAAATACAATACTTCGAGAAGATTAAAAATAATAACAAGCCATCAAGTCATCGTGATGGAAGCAAGCGAGCACCCCGGTTAACTTATCGGTAACCTGGGGCTATAGGTAGGTAGGTACTCAATAGCGACATCGCGCCGGCGCGGCGGTCGGCTTCTCGACAACTTTATAGATGCTCCACATTAGTGCAAGATATCAAGGTAGTATTGTTGTATAACTCTCTTCAAATTGGTGACTGTTATAATATAACCATAACTAATTATCTGCTGGGACAAATCCACTTTTCTTTAGAACAGTCATGGTTCTTAAATATGATAAAATTATAAATTTAGTGATAAAAGTTCCAAGTTACCGATCGTTAATGAAGCTCCAACACATTCGAACAATAGAAAAATATCTGACTGAAATTCTGTGTTCATATTTTTTAGCATCAAATTACCAGCCAGTGTTCCAATCTGAAACATAATTTGTAAGTTACATCAAAATAATAAATATTGTGCCTTTGATGACAATCGAATAGATAAAATTGATATGATGATAACTTGTATGAATAATATAAAATGCTTACTGAAACTACCAAATGACTTGGGTGCACCCATAATTTAGTCAATCATATATACACAACTAGTATTTTGGGTGGTGCGCGGGCCGCAAGCGGCCCGCGAGGGGGGGTTTGTAGCGAGGGGTTATTTGTAGCGAGGTTATTTATTTAATTTTGAAGAAAGCTGTAGAATAAATAGGTAAAGAATGCTGATGATGACGATGATGATGATGCTTATGATTAATTTTATGACCGGCACCCTAAAACTAAAAACTTAATGAAAGATACGTAATAATTAATAAGTAATTTCCCGAGAAAAAAAAATCATGAAATATCTTTCGAAATCCGGTAAGATGAGAGAGTATAAGTTAGCATAATTGATGAGTGAATCTACTAAAATTGTAGGCCTACGGGATGTGCAGCCCCTCGTAACATCTTTAAATTTTCTTTCTGGCGCTTCGCCGGCCGCTGCCGCGGCACGCTCGCTTCGCTCGCTCGGCTCGCGCAAGTTGTCTATGTTCAAACATAACCTAACCGAAAACTATTTGACTAAAACTATTTTATATTTAAGCACTTTTAAATTATTTACTTTTAGATATCGTCACAGTTTTTTTTCATTTAATTTTGAAGAAAGCATTAGAATAAATAAGTACAAGTTGGCACGCCATAGGAACAATAAACAAACCGAACCATTCAAAAGCCGACCTTATTTCAGAGGCAATAAAGTAAGTATATCGCTGCCAAAGTTAAGATTGTCTCACTATGCAGTTACATACCTACCTTTACTACTCATAATATTCGATAGGCGCTCACGAAATGGCTGAGCGATTCCGAACCTTATGACCCAGACATACGATATTGTGATGTAACCGCCTGTATTCTATGTGTCGAAAAGGTAACGGCGAACAGTTTATTTTAGCCGTGGTTCTATTATGAATTCAAGTGGCAAAAGTTAAAAAATTTGATATAATTACGAACCTACCTATTACATCGATTTAACAATAATTTTAGCACGCCATAGGAACAATAGACAAATCGAACCATTAAAAAACCGACCTTATTTTAGAGGCCATAAAGTAGGTATATCGATGCCAAAGTTAAGATGCAGTATCCTTTTGTTCGGTGCGAACTGTTTACATACCTACCTTTATTACTCATAATAATAGGATGATTTTTTTATTATTTTGGTTCGTTAGGCGCTCACGAAATGGCTGAGCGATTCCGAACCTTATGGCCCAGACATATATAACTATTTTCTGTGGGTCTAAATATCCTCGAGATTTCGACAACGTAGCAATTGCCGTGGTCCTAAAAGAAACAAACCGACCTTATTAAGCAAGTCATAAAGTGCATATCGATGCCAAAGTTAAGTTCATACTTCCTGTGATAGACAGAACTATTTTCTAAATGCTGTCGGTGATACCTATAGTAGGTAGAAAAGATCACGCCACATATTCAAGCGCCGGCCTTCGCTATACTGGCGTTGAACGAAACGCGCAAGCAAATCGCGCCTCGGAAAATCGCGGTGGAACATAAAAATAATAGATAGTGTTTTAAGATACCTACCATAAAATTATAATAGGAAGTCTAACATCACCTCTTTTAAGCTTAGACGGGTAAAAATCGTCTACATACTTACTTACATATAAACACGAAAAGTTGTAAACAACACACATCCAAAAAAAGGGCTGGCATTGTCATTGAAGCGCGCGACGCCATTACAGATTTGTACCTAATACATCGATTTTTAAAATACGGAAAGAAAGTAAGCAACATTCACCTTAAACCACTTTACAACATAGGAAGTACATCTTTAAAAACACAAACTCTATATAATAACTCTGTATATTGGCCGAAATTAAATAAAATTACTCCCTACATACTACAACAATCTTACAAATAGAACCTTATAACCCAGACATACGATATGCGTAACATTTTCTGTGTGTCAACAGGTAGCGGTATATAGTTTTGTTTATTTACCTCGAGATTTCGGCAATGTAGCAACAGCCGTGGTACTATTAAATAATAACTCATAAGTAAATAGACACCAAGACCAAACCATATTTACGAAAAAAAAAGTCTATTTTCACCGAAGCGCGACCCATTATAAGTACCTAATTTAAAACACGAAAAGTAATTGAAATTATTGCACTTCAAGATTAGTTTTACATATCTAAATCTAAATAATAACTTGCAATTCAAATAACAAAATGTCTACCTACCTACGTTTGCATCACATCGATCTTTAAAACACGAAACGTAATTAAAATTAAACAACACTCACCTCATCTCACTCTCGAACAATTGAAAAACACTGTAAACCACAAATATAGCAAATTTGTAATTTAATTTCGAAAAACACTCCGTGCTTACGAAAAGTTAGTGAGCGAGTAAATAAGACATCGGTCACAGGATCTTAAAAAAAAAAATCTTTCGCCAAGAATTCCCGAGCAATAGATAACGGAAATTTTACGACTTCAATAACCGATCTTATTTCAAAGGCAACAAAGTAGGTATATCGATGCCAAAGATAAAATGCAGTTTATCCTGTTGTTTACATACCTTTACTACTCATAATTGCAAATAATAGCAATTCCGAACCTTATGGTCCAGACATACGATATGCGTAACTATTTTCCTTGAAACAAACCGACACAGTACTTTTTTACCACGTAAAAAGAACAATAGACAAACCGAACCGTTTAGGAAAACCCGACCTTATCGTGCAAGTAATAAAGTGGCGGTGACGTTAAAAACGACGGCAAAGTTAAGTTTGTCGCTTCACTGGCGTTGAACGAAACGCGTAAGCGCCTATGAAAACTCGCGGCGGTTGTGACCTTTTGGTCGCGAGACCTACACATAAATTATTTTGTATGGGACCTATGTTTTTTTTAATTGTATCTGAAAGATCTCGACGTCCTCTATGACGTTTGTTCGAGCGATATGCCAAAAAAGTTTACCGTTTCGGAGATATCAGAGGTTACATTTTGTATGGCGATCATGTTTTTTTTGTGTGAAACACATGTTTTTTTTTGACGAACCTAAAAGTAACCAAGGTTTTGAGTATATTTAGTTAAAGTGCAATAGTAAAAATGTCTCTAGTTTCCGAGATCCGATGGGGTACCACGTCGAAGAGTCGACTTCCGGAAGGTTTGACATTTTATTCGGGCCCTCTGAACGATTCTCTATACGGCTATATATTTAGTTTTTTCCTATGACATCTCCTTATATGAGTTCTATTTCTCTAAGTCAGTCAGTGGTTATTTAAGTTTATATTATAGTAAAGTATAAGTATATATCTTTTGTCAAATAAATTACATAGTATCACAATAACTTACATTTCGGACCGGTATGTGCGCAACTTTTTGCAAATGATTATAAAATATTTGTAGATACCAAAAATCATCGTTATTTTTAGCTAGTTCATAAAATATATTCATAGTGTCTGTTAATGTGATGTTACCACCCAATACCAAGTTTACGTCTAAGTAATACGTAGATAGTTCAGACACATTACTAATATCAATCAACAATTTCGGATAACATTTTAGAGGCTGCACTCCTGCAACAAATTGTTGTAAAATTTGTATAACTAAGCGTGATGTATACAAGAGTATATGTTTCACGTATTTATACTTTGATACTAGACCGCACCGTTCCTTAACATAGTCAGGATGTGATGAAACGCGAACCTGTTAAGAAAAAAAAGTCTCAATAACCCTGTAATTTCGCTTTGTAGCTTTCAAACCGGAACACAGTAATGTTTACGCACTACCCATCTCTTAGAACATTTATTAGGGTATTCCCCTTGGTCTCGTTAACGTCGGTATAGTTTTTCACGATACGCTTCTATGGATACCTCTTCAAGCGCATTTGGAAAAAAATAATTAATTGGTACCTTTTCCCGTATTTCCCGCGACTAACATATACGAATCATAGCCGTTCTCCTCCAATACACTAAATATAGATTTAATGTTGTTCGCTGCACACCACAATCTTCCGTCATTCAGTATTATCTTTTTCGGCAAATTAGGTTTTTCGTTGACATTAATAACACACCATTCTTCACTATTTTGATTACAACTTCCTCCACACTTTCTTCCACTTTTTGGACAAACTTGTTCACTAATGTCTTCGATATCTTTTATTTTGTTCAGAATGCCATCACTAGGGTTCTTAGTGAGAGACTTGAAAGCTTCCAAAATTGGGCGGTAGCCGGTGCAACGACAAAGGTTACTACCAAATGAATTTTCCACTTGCTCTTCAGTTAGATTGTGGCCAGTGTTTTGTACAAGGCTATAATAACAAAATTAATTAATAATAATATTTACATATTCCATTCACACATTCAATAGATTTATTCATTTTATAATTTAACAGGACCTCTCGTTGTTGACTTTGGACCCAACGATATCTCGAACTTTTAAGTCTTTGTTGGGACCCCAAAAGTTGGAAGACACACATAATAAAACAACATAAATAAAAAATATATTGAACAGAAATGCCGTAGCCTTTACCTATATTATTTTTTTTATGTAAAAATAATAAGTCGAACGAGAAGCTCTCCTGATGGTAAGAGATAACGCCTGCCCATGACCAATTGACCATTGCAGCGATACACAGAACTTTAAGTATCGAAACAAAATCCAGGGCATTGCTTTGGCACTTTGGGCACTTTGGTGCTTATTCCATTGAGACTTTCGATGGTTAGCCTCAACAATCTCGATTTATGGGTGCCATTAAACCATCTTTCTAAATCATATTATTAAAAGGTGAATAACACTTTCAAATTTAGTTAATTTAAGACTGCCTGTTTGCTCATTTGGTAGAATATCTGCTGCAAGAGATACATGGGCGTGGGTTCGACTCCCACTAGGACAAATATCTTGTGATATAAACAAATGTTTGTTCTGTGTCTGGGTGTATCACATGAATGTATTTAAAAAAAACAACTATTTAAGAAGAATATTTTTGTATTCTATCAGTTATCTGTCTTCCATAGCACAAGCTTTGCTTAGTTTGGGGTCAGATGGCGCTGTGTGTAATGTCCTATGATATTTATTTACTTATTATTTAATAAAAAAATCTTTATTGTTCACCTGTACATGCTCATGACAAATCCGGGGCTGCAATATCCACACTGTGAACCAAAATAGTGGTTCAGTCGTTTCTGTATTATGTTGTATCCTATTTGTCTGTTGCCGATCCCTTCGATAGTTGTAATATCCCAGCCGTCGCAAGACATGATGGATACCAAACACTAGAATAATTTATTATTATATTTTAGAAAAATGTGTGTGGAATTTATTTAATTTCGAGACAAATATATTATAATTGTACGAGTACGTTATCCCACACATAAATAAAATAGGAAGTTACGGCAGCGTCGTTGGCAGCCCGTCTGACTTCCAATCTCGAGGTTGCCGATAACTCCAAACGGTGAAAGAAAACATCGTGAGGAAACCCACGTGTCTGAGACTTCTTAAAAAAAGGTCTTAAATGATAAATAAATTTGCAATTTGAAAAAACCGGTTCCATGCCCTTAGGCCAAAGACACGCGATGCTCTAATGAAACAGCGAGGTTTTGAAGTAGATAAACAAAAATATCATCGTTGCATACAATTTTTAGATTATTGTTGATTTTTTTACAACCGCTCGATCGATTTCGATAAAAAATGTATGGGACACCTCTAAAGTACGATCTATCAAGCAAAAAAGAATATTTATTTAACTGGAATGAAAAAAAAAACAATCGCACTCCAGTCTAATGACGTTTTTATCTACGATGACGTTTATTTGTATCGCAAGGAAAAATCTGAAATTTAACTTACGGAATTGACAGAGTAGCTGGTGACCTCCTGCGAAGCAGTATTGACCGCTCGTATGTTGACGACGCATACGCCGCACCCGCCTTCCAGGCACATATATTTGGTGCCACGCAAGCCTGCGTGCCGGCGTATGTATTCATTGAGCGAAGTATCTGCTGACAGCTCACTGCCAACTGACAATTAGATTTTTTTGTAACAGTGAGAAGTATCAAACCAGCCGATTTCCTCCCGTTTTAATAAATGTTATTTTTTATTACTTAAACAACGAACATAAAAAAAATAACTCACCGCTGTATTTCTTCTCATTTATTTTGAAATATATTCTATCCATGTTTGAAATATTAAATTTTCAACTGAAACGTGTTTTCCTTTTATAATTTTTGCCATAAAACATTTTAATATGTTAATATTACTACTTAAATCACTTTACTAATCAACAAGCAGATAGTTACTTTTTACACGACTGTCAACAAAAAGAGTGTTTGTATTTAGTGTTTTTAGCGTTTATGTATACATGTATGGGAGTTTCTTTTTTCCACCGTAACTTTTAAACAGTTTTGGATATATGTATCGCAAGTGTCACTGGCAATAATAAAAAACTTTTTTTGGTTGATGATTGTACGTGTTTTTTAATTTTCTTAAGTAAGCTTGTTTTACTTTTAGTTAGTTATTCAGCCATATTTATTTTAAAATTAAAATATAATAACTTATATGTATTATACCATGTACCAGTTAAATAAATTTGATGGTGGCAGTAAAGCAGATGTAAACACATACTAACACACACACACTTTAATAGTCACTACTTTGTATTAAAGCTAAATCGAAAAAGTATCAATAAAGGTAATCGGATTCATGTTCAGATTAAACGATACTAAATATAGACTATTGCTACTAATCGAGTTAGTTTATTCACTGTACTACATCGCCCGATAGACTGTAAAATATTGTAACAAGTCTTCATAATGTTGCACCAATCCCGATTGCGTAATTATATCCGGTGTTAACAGCCTTAAGGCGCGTTTAAATTAGGACAGTATCATTAAGCGTTGTTTGATAAACAGTAAGTCGGAAAACAAAGATATATTCCGATTACTTCGTTCATTTAATTGTGGTTTAATTCTCATTAGATAGTAGCTACTGCATGAGGACAATAGATAGATAGATAGATAGATATAACTCTTTATTGTGCACATCATAAATAAAAAAGAGTACAGAGAACGAAAAACCTTATTAACTAGTGCCACAAGTGGCGGCCTAATCGCTAACAGCCATCTCTTCCAGGCAACCAAGAAAAGAAAAATACGATAGAAAACATAAGAAACAGACGGGAGATGTAACACTTATAAGAAAAAAAATGAAACATAGTAGTATAACAATTTTATGTTCAAACGGTTCGATGCCACCTTTATGGCACGAAACGTTAAACAATTGAATTTACTGCCTGAATATTAAAAAATTGTACTGTTATTTGCTGTGCTTAGCTTTGCGTTGTTTGGAGCTAGATGGCGCTCTATTACAACCTAACAAGTGTATGATCCAAGTGATTACTTATGATTATACATAGACTAATTTGTTTTCGCATCCCTATAAACGTAAACACACTGTCGAACATTGCTGCACGGTATTGCTTAGTATAATCGCACGTTAATTACAGCTCAATTATATTGTTTTCAACAACATACAAAACTTTTTTCAATAGACCTCGACATAGATGAAGGAAACAACGTTAAATGTTGGGAAACTACTCATCGGCACTCATAAAGTTAAAACGCAAAATTGTAATTTGCTGAGCTCTCCAATTCTGAGGAAGATAATGCCACAGAGAGATCCATTTAAAGCGTGAAGATCATTCTTTTATTGTTTCCGTGTACATTGTGGACCGTTAATTAATTAAAAGTCGGGCACGGTCTTTGTATTGTTTAAAAAAATAAATCAATTAATGAAATGGATCTTTTCTATGTCTTTGTGAATCTAACAACGTTCTACTGATTGTGAGGAAGTACTTTTTAAATGGAATTGGGAAACACTCTCGCAATCCTAAATCTTAAATTCAAAAGACTTGGAAAGAAGTTAGCACAAAACCAAAAACCTTGTTTTTTGGTACAAAACTAACGGAGGGTGTAATTCGACCAAAATAAAGAGCTAAGTGGAACTGATACTGCCTAAAAGGCATTTATAAGCAAATTGTTTGCATTTAATTTAAAAAAATATGAACGATGCAATAGAATTGATTATTCAAACCCGTTTAAAATGTGCGATTCACTCGCCGAAGGGCAAAGGTTCAAATCCCAACAATTAACTTCAAGTTTCAAATCAAAAACGGTGAAGAAAAAAACATCATGCAGAAATCATAGCATACTAAGTAATATATTCTAACTTCAAGTTGAAAGTCAAAATTAACATCATGAGGAAACCGTAGCATACTAAGTAGAGTAAGTACCTTACCTTTTTTTATAACGCATAGTTTAGTGTTTGACCGCCATCCTGCCTGATGTCAAGAGAAAATGCGGTCTCCCTCTACTACCCCCAAGTTGAAAATCTGCCGCCAAGGGTCTAACGGTATGTACCTACCGGCAGTCTCACTTGAGAGCCAGTTCCATTCCTGGTTAAGTGTGTTATGTGTCAAGTCAAACATCCGGTAAGCTGTGAAAAAACACCTAGTCCGTAAAACATTTAAAAAAATGAAATTTGAAATACAAATTTCGACACACTTATACTATAGACCTTTTTTTATGTTTGGAAAAACACGCATGAAACCGCGGCTCGCCGCTGGATTCATATTATTACTACAATCATTTAACACGATCTGAAAACCACGACACTCAAATCTTGTACACTGAAAAATTGTTAGATTATTATAAATGCAAAGAAAATCAACAGACCAAGTTTGTAATTGCCTGGTTGTAAATTAACTGTTAAAATAAATAAATAATAAAGCCGTTGAAACACAAACAGCGTTAGAAATGAATATTAAATTGTAAGGAACTTATGGAAAAATGATTTGCCTGGGTGAAGGAGGAAAAGTAATTCGCAGACTAGTTAATTATTCAAGTGGGTGGATTGTTTCAGTGGAAAGTGCTCTCTTGAAACCGATGTAGGCACCCTTTACGCACGCTTCGTGATAAATGTAGCTATGCGTATGCGTATAGCATACATACGTAGGTACGAGGAACGGTAATGACTCGATAACTTACAGTCCGGTGACGCTGTAGAGGATCTGCGGCCAACAGCAATCCAAAGCCAAGAGTCATTAAAAAAAAATGACTCGATAACCTTTTTTTGAAGAAAGGAGGTACTCGTCATTGTCGAAACTTTTACAGTCCTTGAAATCGCGAGAAAATTAACTGTTCCGTACAATTCAGTGAGTGTGATATTAATGTGGGCTAGTAGCTACTTTCGTTCTTATCAGGCGAGATAAGGTGTGGAGTTTTGGCGAGAACACGGAAAGAGTCGTGTCACCCCATTTTATTTTTTTTACAAAACTAGGGTTTTTTCAACTGTTTATTGTAAAAAAAAGGTGGTGTTTTATTCATAGAGTACCGAATTACAAGCACAAGTGTGGGAAAGTGATATAATGTGGAAAAAACATCCGAGTTGCTTCCAAAACTCCATCGAAGCTTATAGTAAAGTCGCTACGAAATTTACTAAATCATGACTGGATTTGACTGGCACCGACTGGACTTGATCAAGACTGGACTTCGACTATTTATTTGACTTATGAAATTTGAAAATATTAAACACTTGATACTGACAAATGCATCAAAAGCGGCGCCATAATCAAAGAAGAAGACAAGGTGACATGATGGATGTAGGCTTATATAAAATAAAAAAGTCCCGACTAAGCATAACCTACCTACTATTATTCCAGTCTAGGTGTGTTTACCGTCTCCGACATTGACATCAGGTAAACTGCAGTCAAACACCTAGCGTGTCATAAAGAATACTTAGTAAGTCAGTATGAATTTATATATTTAGATTATACAAGCATATAACTTTATTTTAAATACTCCTTGTGATTAGTCAACAGTTACTAGGCAACAAAATAGATGGGTATATATATAATATATACGGGTAACATACTAGTTAACATTATATTGTGATACCTAGCGAGGCATTTATAATGCCATCTATACTTACAATAGCCGAAGCTAGTCCCAAACAGGAAAAGTTAATTCTAACTGAACTTTTCCCTCGTCTTTACCGAGGACTATATTGATTTTCTTTTAAAACATTCCGTTTTTGTTCTTAAACAAACAAAAAAGAAAGAGTCGTTTAGATGTTTTGCTGCCGAAACATCGAATTAACAGAGTCTTAGAGACCCATGAACGTCATGCATTTTTTTGTATCGCACTTTGTACATTTTACCAGTGTCAAGTATTTCGATATTTGAATTACCGGATCAGTCTTATTTTTTTAAACTGTCCCTCCCACAGCTGGGCGCGGTCTTCTTCTCATTGCGAGAAAGGTTTTGCCGTAGTTCACAACCCTGGCCAAGAGCAGGTTGGCAAACTTCACACATCTGCGAGAACATTTTTTCTAAGAACTCTGAAACATGTTCCCTAAGATGTTTTCCTTTACCGTTTGAAATCAAAACGCAGAAACCAAAGGTGCGTACCGTGGAATTTGAACCCAGGACTTTCAAATTCAAAGACAGGCGATCTCCCAACTAGGCAAAAATAGTAAAAAAGAAAGTCGCTACCCGCGTCTATGTATTGCTCCGCTTACTTCTTCTAAACCAAAATCAAATTTTGTTCTTCTTCTTTCTATTTTCGATACGCTTTTCACTATCATTTAAAGAAGTAGTGGAATTAAATGTTTTGTTACCTAATCGCATCCGTGTAAAGCCGGGCGGGTCACTGGTTTGATGATAAATTAAGTAAGTTGTCTGAGTTACAGTTAAAATCATACAACAATCAACGTCAGTTATCGTAGCACTTTATAAATAAAACATGACAATTTTAAAGATTTCAAAAATCACAAAACTTTGCGATTTCATATAAATGCATGCAATAAACCTCACGGTAAAATTAATTTTTCGTGATCCCGACAGAACTCCTCTTTGGTGTTCTTGTATTCTTTTCCTTCTGCTTTATATTATTCTAGTAAGATCCATATGCCAATTTATTTCTATCGTTTATAGGTGCTGTTGAAACAATTGCTATACTCAGATTCGAAAATCATTTTAGAACTAAATAGCTGGTTGGTATAAACATAAAATATCTATAGCTGTTTAAATGAAGAAGCTATATTTGGAGTCAAACATTTCATGAATTAACAGGTCTGATGAAAAAAATTACATCCGCTTGAGCGAATAAAACAAAAGTTCAACCCCAACAGGGAAAGTCAATTCCTTGTGGAAACTTTTCTACCATCTCCACAGTATCCTTCCGACCTTTTTTGCATCGATTTTTTAAGTCTACATTGTTGGCTGCTTTGCGAGATGCTACAAATTAAATCTTGCTTTTAAGAACATAAAATTTGTTTCTGTAAATGAATCAATAAAAAAAATTGTAAAACAAAAATGCATCAAAATCATCATCACGTTTCCATAGTAAAATAGTAGGTACAATTCGAATAATAAACAATTCGAATTAACTAAAGTTGAGAATCAGTGGTTTATTAATTAACGATAATAATAAAATTAGTTACGTATGAAAAAAGATCATGAGTTTTGCCGGAAACTCATGATCTCACCGGAAAGTGGGAAGTGGGCGTGAGAAGTGGGAAGTGGGAAGTGAGAATTGTAATCGAAATTGAGAATCGCAAAATAAAATGTCCCGCTTTTCGGGGATAACTGGACCGTGCGTGCAGCGTGCTGAGGAAGGGCGGGCGGGTGGCACCAACAAAATGGACTGGCCGCCGCCGCCGCCGCCCGGCGCGTAGGTATTGAAGATAAGCGCGCGGGACAGACAGAAGTGCGTCACGCAATCGGTGCTACAAACTTCTGATTATATAAGTTTTTTTACTGTTCCCGCTTGCGACAAAAAAATCCGTTTGTTTTCACTCAAAAATTCCAAAATCCCGACTTGGCAAAAAAAATTATCTGGCAACGCTGCTACTTATATACGTTGAATAATCAAATAAACTCATTATTATATACATCGCAAATTACACACATAGAATGTTACAATCAGTGACTTTAACGTTTTGTAAATATTAAAGCTACTCCAGCATCTATCGCAATTCAGTTGTAAATAATTCCCGGTCAGTCGGAGAAAATATTGCCAATAAACGTAAGCAAACAGCACATAAATAGGTAATAGTGTCCGATTCGTACGAAAGGTCGAAGGGTGAGTATATGTCGATAATAATATTTTGATTGGCTTATTGAAACTTATATTAGATTACTTGCCTAATTGGAAAACTTTTCCTATTTGGACCCTCATCTAGGCCCAAGGTTGCTAAGGGGAAAGTATACTATTTATTTTTTCACCAAAATTGATGCAAACCCAGATTTCGCTGCAGTACCGTATTAGAAATAGTAAAATAAATGGGTTTGAGTACTCAAGTTCTACAAATTTCAATTTCGAAAATTCTATACGTATATGCGCAAAAAAAGGTTTTTTTCTTATGTACTTATACATAAAATATGTTTCTTATATGCATAGATCGTTGATTTTGCCGGTGATTGTATTTTCAATTTTTCAATTCTTTTTTGATACAATAAAGGAGGAGGTTCTCAATTTTGTAGTATTCTATTTTTAATACTTGTCACCTCAGTACTCAGTTATTTAGACACTCTTTTTGTGGATCTAAAAGGAAACACTTTTAAATTGGTACCATAGATATTTCATCTAAATCAGTTCACTAGTTTTATTTTTAAACCTTTAATTGCATGATACTTTTTGTAGTTCAAAATAATAGTTAATAGTTCTTACAATAACACGGGGGACCCGGTGCGCAGTGTTAAGTATATGTACGTACGTATATATCTACCTAAGTATTGCGTGTAGTGTTGTACATCATAGCTTCATCATCAGATGGTGAAGCAATCGGAAGGTAGGCACCGGAATACCGTAATAAAACAATTTAACCTCCGTGTTTGGGCTTAGTAGATAAGGCCAGTTTTTTTTAGAAAAAATATCTGTAGGTATCATAAACTAAGTACTTGTTATACTTTTAAATAAAATAAAGTAAAATATAGCAAATGTTATCGTACGTAACATGTTGAAATTACTTTCGTGAGCACATTAATAAGATATGACTTTATCAGCCATTCACTCCAAGTCTGTATAAAAGAGCTACCGACCTAATAAATAAAGTTTGACAAGTAAGTATAAGAATTCCGAAACCACTCTCCGTCCAAACTCTCCAGATAGTAGGCATTATAACAATAGATCCCCTACATCTTCTAATTAATTACGTGAACAGACTTATTGTGCTATTGTTTCGACACGAATGAACTATGTATTTCATATTTATATTCTGATAATGAGTTTCCTTTGTGAACTGTTACTTATTTACTTGGACTCATATGTGTGCTAAAGATCTTGTGTTATTACTGATCCATTTCGGAGAGTGTGCTTCAGTTCTCCATGCTCTAATTCCCTCAAGCCCTTTTTTGTATCGGACGGACAGAAGCTCGAATAAAAATAAAAAAATTTAAAAACCCCACGACGGTTACGAAGTAATTGAAAAAGCATAAAATAATTTTAAAATCCACGTCATAAAACTACCTACAAAACTTAGTAAAAACCCCAAGAATATCCGTCAGTGGCTGGCCGATAGGGCTGCAGTTCTGGAGTGGAGACCACGGACTGGCAAGTGCAGCGTCGTACGTCCCACAAGGTGAACAGACGACCTAATAAAGACCGCGGGAACGCGCTGGATGCGAGCCGCTTTCAACTGGTCATTGTGGAAGTCAATAGAGGAGGCCTATGTCCAGCAGTGGACGTCCTATGACTGAAATGATGATGATGATGAAATGTTTGTCCTAGTGGGAACCGAACCTCTCGAAGCAGATAGCATACCAAATGAGCCAACAAGACAGTGAAAACATTGTAATGAGTACAACGACCTCCTTTCGGCTTAATACACCACAAGCTTAGCCCTGTATTAGATACGTAGATCTTCGTATATATATGTACTAAAACAGGACTACGTTTGACCACGTGATATTTATTAGGTTCGAGCTCAATAGACAAACAATGTTGGAAGAGTATATGCTGAACAAATGTCGTAGGTATGCAGATTATTGCAGATATTGAGGTTATTGTCGTTCTCGGGGCTCTCCGGAATCTATGAAATCCACAATATTCCGTCGTAGCTGCCAAGACAGTACTTAAACTTTAAGGTGGTAGGATTTCCATACAAATAAATTTTTGCCATTTATGGACAAATGGAGCATAATTTTACGGTGAAATCACAGATACTGGCATTTATTTTGGTGATTTTAATAATTGGTGGACATAATTTTACAGTGAAATTAAAACTACTGGCATTTATTTTGGTCTTTATTTGCGGGAAGTCACAATTGCTTGAAAAAACAGTAGATTATTACCATAAAATCAAATTTATGAATGATTGATGAATTTATGATTTTTTAATAAAACAGTAGATTATGCTAATAATAATATATTGTTTCATCCATGCAAATGTGATTTACCGCAAATAAAGACCAAAATAAATGCCAGTAGTTTTAATTTCACTGTAAAATTATGCTCCATTTGTCCATAAATGGCAAAAAATTATTTGTATGGAAATCGAACCACATTAAGAAAATGTCTGTGACAATCAAAGATAAAACAATTGCAGCGATGATAGCTCAGTGAATCCTAACAAGCTCGGCTGGCTACCACCTTCAAATTGAAGATCTGTCGCCAAGCACCTAACGGTGTGGTCCGGCAGCCTCACTTTAGATCCAGTGCCATTCTAGGCTGGGTGTCTTTACCATCTGCGATCATAGCCTGTTAACCATAACAAAACAAAATATTAACACAAACTTCACCCCGTAGCCTAACAAGTAGCCTACATGTTAATCTAGGGATTAGAGATGTTGTCTGGTTTATATAACTGTTAAACCGTAACAGCGTGAAGGATTACATACAAATATATCTACACATTCATTGACTCACTTTCACACTTATAATTATTTTTTTTATGGTTAACAGGCTAGGTGTTTGACCACAGGTCACCTGAAGTGACGGTGTTCTCGAATATGGTAAAGCACACCAGGCCTGGAATGGGGCTGGCTCTCAAGTGAGGCTGCCAGAACACACCGTTAGATGCTTGGCGGCTGAGTTTCAACTTGAGGGTGGCAGCTAGCCAGCCGAGTACTAGAAAGGACCCTACCACCATGCTATAGTTTCCTCACGATGTTTTCCTTCACTGGCAGCTCAAGCTCATTGTTGGGGTTTGAACCCACGCCCTTTGGCATGCGAACCGACCGCGCTAACCGCTGAGCTATCATCGCTACGAATATTACGAATATTACGGTAAGAATTTTATCACATTAGAAGTTTACTTCTTTGCTCTGTAATGTTTCAAAGGATTTAAGTGGAATAACTTATACCTTGGATTAATATTAAGTACTACTTAAAACCTAGAACACCATGGAGAGCTGTAAGCGTTGTGAACCGAACACGCTAACCACTGAGGTATCACACATGAGGTATGAATTGCCAGAGCATATCCCTTCAGCGCCCTCTACGGGCAGCTTAAAGTCACGACTCAAACACTGGCTTGTCCAGCACACGTTTTACAGCTACAAATAAAATAATTCTGTGAATTCTGACATTTATGACAATTGATTTGACATCTTTATAATATTACTAGCGGACGCGTCGCGGTTTCGCCCGCGTTATTTCAGTTCCCGTGGGAATACAGAGATAAAAAGTAACCTAAGGCACCCGGGGATAGAGTAGCTTCCCAACGATGAAAGAAATCGGTCCAGTAGTTTCGGAGCCTACATTACAAACAATCAGATCTTTCACTTTATAATAGTGTAGATTACATATGTTTTTTTTATTATTTTTACCGGCATTGTTAATTTCTTTTTTTTATGACAAATGAAATTATTTTAATTGCTGCTGTGTATATAGTCCTACGATATTTATTTATTTATTATTTATTTTACATAAGTATTAAAATTGTAACGCCTCGCTATCAAGAAAAAATGACTATAATAATTATGATTGTCGCTACAAACTATCACCTCCTTGTGATCTTAGCTACTGGCAGGACCATTAAGCTGAGCCAGTAATACAGGCTGAATAATGAATGCTGCGACCCGCCATATTGCGCCATTTACTTTTTTAATTTACCGTTATGAGCGGAATTGTTACACGCGGCGAAACGATACACGGAATATTCATCTTCTCTTGCCATCATATTGGATGGCTCCACTTTGTTTTTAATTATTGCATAATTTCCCATATTTGTTATTACATCGGAATCTTAATTGCGAATTAGCTTTGGTTTTGTAAACTGTACCACTGCTGGGCACTGCTCTTCTCAATGTGAAAAGGGTAAGGCCGTAATCCAGGCCAAAGTGCGGGTTTTTTATGTTTGACAAGCTAGGTGTTTGACCACTGCTCATTGATGTTGAGTGATGGTGTGGTCGAAGGTGGTAAAGCATACCTAGCCTGAAATAGAACGGGTTTATAGACTTCGAATTAGTACAAGTTTTTTTTTTAATTCTCGGCCGTGAAATTTTGCTCACAATGTTTTCCTTCCCCGTTTGAATTCATTAGCAATACGTACACACATAACTTAGAAAAGAGATTCGAACCCAGAACTTCCAAATTGGAAGCCAGGTGGTCTTCGAATAAGGCTGCCGAAAGTTTGGAATCTAGATTTATTACCTGGCAACCTCTGTAACGTAATAACGATGTTTTTATTACAATTAATTGAGTTTGACCACAACCTGCCTACGAGTACCGACGATACATATAACATTCAGTTTTTTAGGTAACAATTTCACGTCCGTACGATATATACTTTTAATGCAATGATGGTGACAAGACATCGGCGTGCATTGGCATGTTTGCATAATAATATGGAAATGCATAAAACGCTATGTAACAGCGTTATTGCATATTTTGGTACATTTTTATTAAAATTGCTTATTTCAGTAGTTAAATGTGTCAGGTGTATTGTATGATGCGGGGGAGCGCCGTAGACAGTGAGGTGCTACAAGTACATCTCACGAGCACTCGGCCCATACTAGTGAAACTTCTATATATCTTTATTCTTTATGCACAATAAAATTACATAGAAAGTGCTGCCACCTCTGGGAGTGGGAACTCAAACTTTGGCCATAATTTTACATAGCTACCGATAGATTGAGCTAGTTGACTAGTTGATATGAGAACTTTAAATTATTCAGGTGCTTAGGTACCTAAAAAGACTAATTTAATAAATAAATTAATTTAAATATTAACTGTAAAATAAATATTGTGAAAATAAACGGGAATTAAAAAAAAAAGTGTTTTCTTTGCGCATATTTCGCTCTTTTTTACCGCATATTTTGGCATTTTGATAGTGCATAATTCATCATTATAATGATGATTTTTGGGAATTCGACGGTTTTTTTTTATCCGAACGGAAAACACACATATTTATCTACCATTATTACCTACATAAAGAAAACTCGCAGTATAATTAAAAACAACCTGCTAATCAAACTATTATTTTACAAAGAATTCCAAAAAGGAAGCCATAGGAAAAACATGTCGCAAATCAAACTATTATTTTACAAAGAATTCCAAAAAGGAAGCCATAGGAAAAACATGTCGATATGTCGATACATTGGAATGAAGAAAGGCGAGAGAATAGTGGATTAATGAAGACAGCCCACCTCGGCCGGAAGCCGTCCCTCCGTCGCACGTCGCTCCGGTGCGACGATATCCGGTGCAGCTCAATTTCCTGAACTGTGGAAATTTCCACAGAGCTTTTATTTGCTTCTGTGATTTGTACGCGTAGTGGTGCTACGTCAAAACGTCAAACGCAACTAAAACGTTATCCATACGAGGTGGATATTCCCCATGTACGCATTAAGCGTTTTGATTCCAAATTTTTATTCGCACAGATCGATTGTGGAACTCTTCGCCGGAGTCTGTGTACAATGTCCCTGTAAGATACTTAAAATCTAGGGTAAACAGGTGTCATCTAGGTAAGTGTGCTCCATCTTAGACCGCACTACTGCTTAATTCAGGCAGAGTGTGGTCAACAGCAAACCTATTTAGAATATAAACAATTAGAAACATACTTTCAGAACAGTCAATCATTTTAAGGCATGCGCTTTTGGTTTCCACAGTTTACTGTGATGACATTATATAAAAAAGGTTACAAGTAGAATAGCGCTAATAACAATCAAACTACTTATATTTATTCTTTCTTTCCTTTATTTATCGAATGTTGACAATGCATGTCAAATATGAAAACTTAATATTCAGGAAACTTCATTTCTGTGCCATCTCGTTTTCCGATTGAATTTTCCTTATACGTTCTATTAAATATTTATTGTATTTTGTATATCACCTGGTGGTATTAGTTGTTTCATAGTACTTGTATTCAATTAGCTGATCCACGATGCCGTGGGGCTGGGAGTGCCGTGCAAAGCTGATAAAACAAGTGCCGTTGAAGCCGACAGAGCGCCGTGGCACTTCTAAGGTGTTGCCGACCCCTGCGCCTAATGAATACGACCCGCCGCAGATATTCTGTTATTACATTTACCTTACCTACATTCACCTACCTCAGAACAATATAGGAAATTCAGTTAAATCACGTCGCGTGATACAAGTAAAGACGAAAACCATGGTCAAAAATATAATGGAACTACTTGTTTATATTTTTGATTGACAAACTAGATTTTGACCACAGCTCACTTGATGTTATGTGACAGTGTAGTCGAAGATGGTAAAGCACACAGCTCGGAATGGCACTGGTTTTCAAGTGAGGCAACCGGAACACACCGTTTGGTGTTTGGCGGCAGATTTTCAATTCGAGTGGGGTAGCCAGCCGAGTATATGAAAATGCCCAACCACCGTGCTATAGTTTCTTTCACCGACAGCTCAAACTTATTGTTTGTACTTTAACCCACGACCTTCGGCGTGTGAGCTGAACTGTGTGGCTAACCACTGAGCTATCATTTGCAATCTTGCATAAAAATTACGTTATTCATTTTGATCAGTATAAATGAATCTACTTAAGAGTGTAGGATTATACAGGCTTGTCAGTGTTATAAAACGAAGTGAAAAATAAGTTTTTCTGTGGGTACTCACACAGAATGATTAATTATGTATTTTTGTTCTCGGTATAGGTGGACCCGGAGTTGATAAAATAAAGAGAGCGCCAGCTTACACATTTGGTTTGAATACTAAACTAATATTTAAACCATGTACTACCAAAAACGCTCGTATGTTCAACATCCAATGTATGACAAATAAAGGCGGTAAGAAAACTTCTCTTAACTTATCAAAACTTCATGTGCTTGTTATAATTTCATATAGTAGTAGATCTTTGTTAATTATGTTTACACGACTAATCGACTAAAATCATTCTACTTTGTCCACTACTATCTATTACATTACCATTCACTGTAACTCTGCCCAACATACGTACAGCGATTTCATTTATCGTTTCTAATCCGTACAGTCAGAGAATTGAATCAGGTACCGGCTTCCTTGTTTTCTAAGAAACAAAATCTAGAACTTTTTTATATAAATGTGAAAACATCTTTGAAGTAGCGTGCGTCACCGTTGCTTAGACGAGTTTGTGGTCAAACTCGGACTTATTTGCTAAAAGTAGCGTGACACATGTCAATGTAAGAGACGATCTGGTTGAAAACAGAAGACATTTTTCTTTTTTTTTTAATGTAAAAGTAATGAGACGAACGATACGACCTCCTAATGGTCAGTGATAACGCATGTAGATTGTAGGTGCATATCCATTGCAACAATATACAGAACTTTGATTAGCAAAACAAAGTCCAGGGCCTCGCTGCTTTGGTGCTCATTAATTTGAGACTTTCGATAGTTAGCCTCCACAGCCCAGTAATTTCGCTAGCTGCAACACCCTCCAAACAGGAACACACCCTACTGCTTGGCGGCAGAATATCTGGTACAGCGGTGGTACCTACCTAGATGACATCCTGCTAAGGACATCTACCACCAAGTAAAATTTTCTGGAATGCGAACAGTATTGCATGTGTTGTAATGTTATTTAGGCACAAGCCGTATTACTCATAGTTTGGTGACGCCTCATATCGAGCCCGTGTTCGTGGGCACGAAGACGCCGGGCCCGGCCGTGTACAAGCCGCGTATGGACAGCCGCTGCAAGAGACCTCCAGCATATTCCGTTCAAGATGCTGCAAAGCCGCCTTTCCAGCCTTTCGACATGTGGACCCCACCGCCTAACATGTATCGCCCACCGTTAGTTCTTAAGTAAGTTACAGAATTCATGAGACTCTTCACACCATTGAAGGTATCATAGTAATGAGCGCCGTTGCGTAGCTCGACTATAGTTCGTAGCGCAAATATTAGTACCGTTTATCAGCGCGCGACTCGATTCGTCGCGTCGTATGATAGTTGTTTCGGTCATAACTTCACGTAGCCACGCCTCCAACTAAGCTCAACTTCAAGATTGTTAGATTTATTACAACTTTTCTTCTGCGCAAGATTTTAATGCTATAAATTCTATCTTCAAGCTTTGTACTGGGGAAAAATTGATATTTCCAAGACTTAAGTGTTAATCTGAAAACATAAAAAAAATATTGAAAGACGTTTCACAAAGCGCCATCTACCACCATCATTATCATCATCATCATTTCAGCTATAGAACGTCCACTGCTGGACAGGCCTCCCCCATTGACTTCCATAAAGACCGGCCCATAAAGGCCGGTTGGAAGCGGCCCACATCCAGCGCGTTCCTGCGGTCTTTATCAGGTCGTCTGTCCACTTTGTGAGTAGTGTGTTCACGGAGGTCATGTCATTATTTCTTTCACAAACCACATATTTGGCCTCGTATTATAATACGTACGTCGTACATGTACATACCTGCTTATGCATGACTAGCTAACTAGTTCCTGATTCTTTAGTGTATTTTTGCTGAGGCTCTATCATATTGACAGCCCTGTTAGTTGAGTGCGACAATCTATTACAGATTTAAAACCAATTATATTTAAACTTGTATATCTATAAAATTTAAACTAGTACCTTCTTGTATTTATTACAACATAATTATGTATGACATGTGACAACATACAAAAACATACGAAATTTCATTTTTAGAAAAGAACCAGCGTACTCGCTTGGATATCCTGTGAGATTATTGAAAAAAGCAGAAACGCCCGGCCCAGGCGAGCACGAACCTAATTTCAAATATGTAATTAGAACGAAGCCAGCTTATTCTTTCGGCGCTCCGTTCCGAAATTTGAAGCCGCCGAAGTCACCCGCACCCAACACTTACTGCGAGAAAAAGGTGAACAAAGCTTACCTGTCTATGTTTCTATCTGTAAACCTACGTGCTCTCCTTATATTTTAATTAAAGACACCACAGCAAAGCCATCTAGAAAATATCGTGTACCTTTTTAACGTAAATATTCGTCTTCTCAAGTCTTGGCAATTCGGAGAATTGAGGTTTAACTCATCCAAGCAAAATTCTCATCGTAAAATAATACGAACAGAGCTTATAAATAACTAGCTGTTACCGTTACTTCGTTCGCATGGAATTAAAAATAAAAGTAATTGATCAGTTCAGTCAAAACTTAAATCTTTAGTAATCTAACATTTTTTGGTATGAGAAGTATCCTATATGTTAATTATCCTATCCAAACATTTGCATGTTTGGATATAGATAAATAAATAAATATCGTAGGACTATACACACAGCGCCATCTGGCCCCAAACTAAGCAGAGCTCGTGTGATGGAAGTCAGATAACTGATAGAATACATAAATACTTTTTTTTTGTAAATACATACTTATAATACATATACAGAACACCTAGACACAGAACAAACATTTGTTCTTTTACAAAATGTTTGCCCTGAGTGGGAATCGAACCCACGCCCTACAGCTCTCAAGGCAGATATACTACCAATGAGCCAACCGGGCTGTCAATATATAATATAGGATATTTGTATATAATATTATTATATCTTTCATAGATATAATATTAGTAGATTTTCTGATGTAAAAAGTATTCTGTATGTTAATCTAGGTAATAAACTATTCGTGTGGCAAATTTTATCAAAATCAACCTCCAACAATCCAAACGTACAAACTTATACATTTATAATATTAAGAAGGATTGTTCCTTTTTATTTTAAATATACGCAAAACAAAAACAGGCAGCCACACAAAATTGGTAAAAGTAGAAAATAATGAAAAATAGTATTTTTTATAAATAAGATAAAGTAATAAATAAATATCGTAGGACTATACACACAGCGCCATCTGGCCCCAAACTAAGCAGAGCTTGTGTGATGGAAGTCAGATAACTGATAGAATACATAAATACTTTTTTTTTTGTAAATATATACTTATAATATAATATGTACCTATGTATGATAGATTTTTTGTCGTCTATATTTATGTACAACGTCTATATTCAATTGCAGTACATGGTGTCATTGCGGCGTAATCCAGCTCCATCGTTTGGTATTCGTCACAGCCCCTATATTGGAGAACGTGAGCCTTATTTGAAGTCATCTAAACAGGACATAGCTCTAAATATGTAACAACTAATATGTGGATTAATTGTAGAAAACTTATTTTTCGTACTTTAATTTTATATTTTGTCGAAAAACTTGCCGTTTTATTCACAAAATGTTTCACCCTTTCACCAGGAAGTAAAACCTAATCTCATATTTACCAACTCGCATGTAAGATTTCAACTTCTCTTCCACTCGAGCTGCGAAGCGCAGATATTGTCGGTAGTTGAAAATTTTGATGCAAACTTGAATAAGGTTTCAAGAAGCTGCTCGACGTAAAGTTTAGTACGAAACTAATTCAAAAAGTGGTTGAGAAGGAGCCTAAGATAAAACTATAATTTGATAGTTTTGCCGAGCCAATGGAACATTAAAACGCGATTGAAATTAATTTGGTAAAGTTTAGCAGTAACTCTGCCACTACGCCGATTTGTATGCAATGTTTTACCGGCCACGATGACGTAATACTACTTCGAGCGTCTAAGGAGGCACTTTAAAACTTTCTCGGGTTTTCCGCACATTTCATATTGTACGCAAACTCCATTCAGCGGCTAGTGCAGGAAATGAACAAGTTTAAATGACGTTGTTTTTTTGTATTTTGTTCTGTGCCTTCGAAGTAATCGTGCTTAGAATTGGAAATTTTGTTTTTGTGTACGACAGAGAGAGTATACAAGTAATTTTCATAACTAAAGCTTGTACTTAAATGTAGGTAAGTGCGAACTCTTAATTAAGCGCCGTCTGGCGTACTTTGAAATTTGTAGACGCTATGACCGGCCGGGTCCCAATCACAAATAGTAATGGAGAGCACACTACAAACGTCGAAGTCAAACAGACATCTCGGCAGGGAATGGCCGTGAGTAGCTTCAGGCATCGTACTGTTAGTTTTCGATGATTATGTTTACGTACCCAAGTGATAGCGCCGCTCCTTATTTGACTGGCAAACTCAAACATAGATTTACTTATTTGGAATCTGTGACATTGCTATTAACCTCGATATGCTCCACTACGTCGAGTCAAAGAAAGTGTTGGCTACTTTTCTAGCGATTCGACAAAACTAGAAAAGAGGCAATCGCATATCGCGCCGCCCTTTTTACTATACTTACCTAAATGTCTAACTCTTTTCCGACTTGACTCGGCGGTTACCCTATACAAATATAGGTAGACTCGATTTTTCACATCGTCCAATAGTTTCGAAAGTTTCAAAGTTATTACAACACTATAATGTACGTATGTTCGTATATACCCTATTCGAGTATTATTCGCAAATCTGAAACCCCCAGTATGATATACACATAAGTTAGCAGACCAGAATCAACCCAACGTAGATTTTTAAGATATCTTCAGTTCAAATGCAAAAGATACAGGTCATGGACAGATATGGACAGATCTGGTCATGGACAGGCGTTATCTCTTACCATCAGGAGAGCGTCTCGTTCGTCTCATTATTTGTCACAAAAAAAAAAAAAAAAAAAAAAAAAAAAAAAAACGACAAAGGCTATGGAGTCGAGATGTATATAGGGAGGAGATATCATATATTAGCACTTGAGGAGAGACGCAAAATAGCTGACATAATTTTCATAACTAAAATAGCGCTATGTTATATTGATAACTCAGCATCTCTTCAGCTCTCTAACACACATCTGAGTGTCCATAGAACAACCGCAAGACATCCTAAATACTTACTCCTTATACTTTATCTACATATCCCTTATGGTACGACTAATTCAGGCGAAATTCGTTTATTAGATCGTCTAACTTCGTAAGTAAACTGGAAGACTTTCCTGAGTTTGCCTTATTTAATACTAATACTAATTTGATTGGACTAAATATTACTACAAACTGGTTTAGTGTGTGCCCCTGTCTGACTCTTACTTACATTATATTTTTACATAATACAATCTAAACTACATAGGTACTTTTCTCATCTCTATTAGCAATCAAGCTTAAGTTCAACATGCGAAAACTGATAAAGGATGTTAAGATAGTAATATTGTTAATTAATGTATTTATCGCTGATGTTTTCTAAATAAAATAAATCATAATTATGTATCAATTATAATATAAAATAGTTAGATTTATTATAAATTAATAATTATTATTATCAATAAAAAATATTTCTAATACCGTACCTTGTACTATTACTAAAAATAGAAAAGACCTGAGGTAGTATTTTTGGGATTTTTTTATGACCACAGCTCACTTGGTGTTTTGGTGTGTTTGTGACGTTGTAGTTGACGGTGGTATATATTTTTCAGGCCATGTGTGCCTGAAAAATACATATTCACGGTTTTCCCACAGATAGTTTTTGCATAATTTAATTTAAAACCATACACATTGATTGACTTTTTTCTGGTTTTGAGAGTTCTAGTATACAAAGTAAAGAGTTTTATCTATCTACATTATTGACCTCACCGTTTTAAAATTGGTATATATACAGGTTTTAATTTAAAGCCATTCGCATTGTCCGGGATAAAACAGTGTTTTGTGTACAATACATCGGATTTAAGAACAATAGGTACATCGTTATAATCGCACAATTATGAAAATAAGCATTTCTGCTCGCATCGTCCCTATATTTTTCTCGGGTTCGCATTTCTCATTCATTTATATGTTAATTAATCTCCTTCGACATTTGGCAGCGGAACCGCGACAAAGGTCGGTCGGTAAAGGGGTCATTCGAGCTTTGTTAGCTAAGGAACAAGAGAGAGCCCTTTCTTTGTTTAGTTTTGAAATATCACTGGAAGCTAACGAGCACATTGGGTTCTGCTAAAAAAATACGAAGTGTCATTCAACTTTGTTTTATACTAACTGCGCCTCGCGATGTACTACTGTACTACCCGCTATCCCCAAGTGAACACCACATTTTTTCGGGATAAAAAGCCTATGTGTTAATCCGGGGTATCAGCTACCTCCATACCAAGTTTCATCAAGTTTTGTCAGTTTTCTATCGGTTACATTTCGCAGAGTTGCACTTGAACTGCATAATTTGGTCCATCCTTGCACCTTTCTTGTACCGGACCGCCATACAAACGCGACCAAAACTTCATCGTACATGGTGAACTTCCACCATGGATATTCGTCATGTACGCAGAAAGTGTTTTGATGCCACATTTTTCATTCGCACAGCAAGGTAGTGGTTGGTGTGTATGATTGTGGCAAAATTTTATTTCAAAAAATCTATACAAATAACAATTGCTGTTGAGACTAACCATCTAGTCTCAAAGTAATGAGTACCAAAGTAGCGATGCCCTGGACGTTGTTACTCAAAGTTCTGTGTATCGCTGCAATGGTCATGGACAGGCGTTATCTCTTAACATCAGGAGAGCGCCTCGATCGTCTCATTACTTTTACATTAAAAAAAAATTTCATCGCTATAGCTTCATCATCATCATCATCATTATCAGCCTATATTAGTCCACTGCTGGACATCGGCCTCTCTCAAGACACGCCACTCAGCACGATCTTCGGCTTTTCGCTTCCATCCACCGCCAGCTGACTACGTATATCGTCACTCCATCGAGTCTCAGGGCGTCCTACGCTACGTACTACGCTACTATAGCTTATAAAATAAGTAACTTTCCATAGACTTAGTTACTTTTCCTTATACGAGTTTAAATTGTCATAATGCCTTGGTCTGACCTATAGTGAAAATGTGGCTTATACCTTTTTTTATGTTGGTCGGTCATTTTGTTTAAACTTGTAAAAATTTTGACGTTTTTGCCATTTGTAAAGCTGTTTGACGAGATGTATAATAAAAGTAAAATGATTATAAATATGAAACCGGTATAAATGAAATCCATCATAAGTTGTGTTGATCATTTATTTTAGGATGTGGTATCTTTGTTACTGTTATTCTATTATTTTGCATAGATAATTATCCATTACTAACAAAACACGTTAGTACGCCAATGTTATTTAAACTGGGTATCAACTTTCGAATCATAGAGTATTAAGAATATTTATTAATATTAGTTACTATGATTTGATACACACTGCGACCAATTTTATCGTTGACTGAACGCATTTGTGGTTTATTTTACAGCAAGAAACAAAGTAAAATAACCTTATACATTTAATTGCAGGAAAATTGCAATAAACCTTATTTCTTACAATAAAATGTATCACTCTTCATGCTCTAATGAGCAATCATGCAAGCAACGTCAACCCGCTGCATATAAATTCTAATTTGTAATTGAATACATCAAAATTAACACATTTTAAAGTATAAGAAATGACATGAAATTTACTGTCGCAGATTTGCATCCATCAATTGTCTTAGATCACATAAACAAAAACAAAGTTTTATATCCATACAAAAAAAAAGGAATAACTTACTTAAAAAACAAATTGTTTATATACCTATAAAAACATCTACAATTCATTCAACAATGTTAGGTAGGTACATTGTAAGTGTTAAGTATTCAAAGCATATGTACTGCAAAATTTAATAGCCGTTTTTTATATATGTCATAAATAATTTTGTAGCGATGATAGCTCAGTGGTTAGCGCGGTCGCTTCGCACGCCGAAGGGCGTAAGGCGGGCGGGCGTAAACATAGTGAGGAAACCATAGCATAGTGGTAAGGTACTTTCTAATACTCGGTTGGCTAGCTACCACACTCAAGTAAAAAATCTGCCGCCAAGCACCTAACTGTTTCTATTCCAAGTTAGGTGTGCTTTACCATCTTCGACCACACCGTCACTTAACATTACGTGAGCTGTGGTCCAACATCTAGAATGTCAACCATAAAAAAAATATCCGTTGATATCACGGTGGGATTTATACATCTTTGTATAAAAAAAAAAAGTAGACAATACGCGACCGGTAAATCACCTTTAAAAACTTCATATTAAAGCTCGCGATTAGATTTTAGTATAGTTAGTATATTCAGTGTCAATAGACGTAATGGTTGATATTAAAGGTGATAAAACTGTCATGGCAAATAACCGGCCGTCAAAAACTTACTATCAAAGATTATCTGAAGGAGCTAAACTGACACTTCGACAGGTAAGTTTTCAATTTGATTTTTGAATCAGTGTTAAATCCTGCTAGGTATGCCGTTTACTTAAGGATTCTATTGCTTTGTTATTTTCATTTTTTATGTAAAAAGTAATGTGACGGACGACACGCTCTCCTGATGGTAAGAGATAACGCTTGTCCATGACCATTGCAGCGATACACAGAACTTTGAGTAGCAAAACAAAGTCCAGGGCATCACTGCTTATAACTGCTTAATTCACGAATTACAAAGTCATCTAGAGAATAATCATCCTTTGTTAGGTTTCTTTCTACGTACGTTGAGAAATTGGATAACTTTTGTATAATGTTGTGGCGAAACCTATTTGGTTTTATTCTTTTTTTTTTGTTACAAACAGGCTTTGGTTTGACCGTCATCTTACCTGATCTTATAATATCTTGCATAATTTCCTAAGTTCTATAAATAGATTTATATAATTTAGATGCAAGTATAAAAAGATGACCAAATTGCAAATATGAATATACATAACATTAACGAACACTTCTTCATATTGTCAACACAACTGTTTAAATACATACAAGATGTGGTTAAAATTATTCAATTGTTGGAAACAATTGAATAATTTTAACCACGTTTATGTTTAACACCTAATATTAATCTGAGTGGGTCAACTTTCGTATCGTTAGTTTTCTATTTTTCAAAGCACGCTTTTAACAGCTTCCCTTGTGACTAAATAGCGTTGTAATCAAATCTTAAATGTCAATTTTAACCTACTTCTAATTATCGTATCAAAATTAAACTTTACATGCAAATGTAGTTTGAATGATTATACAATCATTTGGTATCTTGAAGCTGATCTCACGCTGAAGCCAGTAAAGGTTTGTATGTTCGTGTTGAGGAAAAGCGGGTTGCTAGTTTCCCGAGACGTTTTACTCGGCTTATTATCATTTCTAGCATTTAAATAAAATAAAGATTTTAATAAAAGTGTATTTAATGGGCAACATAAAAAAATCTGGTAACACATATTACTACATAAGGCTACAATACTTTGCTCAGTTTTAAAATTTCATTATGTTTGGGAAAACTGTACTAAAACATAAACAAAAAATAATTATACCGTGACTAGTAATTAAGACAAAAGGCAAGAGTACAATCCGCACCAAAACATTTGTTGATTAGAGTTCATTATTGGTAAGCATGCGGGGTGAAAATCCCACAAAATGTCGGATGTATGATAACTTTTGTTAATATTTTTCATAGGTTTAACAGGCATTAATCAATTTTTTAATTTTAGATAATGGTGGTAGGGTCGCCGCAGCTAGCAGCACTCTCGGCTGGCGGAGTCCTGGTTTACCCTACAGTATTAATGCAACAGTTTAAGAACGATACGTCCATGCAGCTTGACTTAGGAACAATGTCGTGGCTCGGTAAGACGTCAGTCTGAATTCTTTTGGATCGTTTAAATTGTTAGTATCTTTATCATCCATCGGAGTGTTCTAAACTATGGTTACATAACTAAGTTATATGATGATAAGTCATTTTGGTTGCAACGAGGACGGGGATCTAAACTTAAAGTCTTTTTTTATGATTAACAGGCTAGGTTTTTGACCAAAGTTCCTGATGTTAAGTGATGATGTGGTCGAAGATGCTAAAACACACCTAGCCTAGAAAGGAAGTGACTCTCAAGAGAGGCTGTCGGAACATACCATTAGGTGCTTGGCGACAGATTTTTCAACTAAATATCTGCTTTAGCTGAAGCTAAATTTAAAGAATTGACTTTTTTTGTTATATGTAGTTGTAATAAATAACAATATCTATGATGAATAACTAATTAAAATAGCTATCAGTTATCGTTGTTAACGGTTGTTTTATAAACAGCTTCCACGACTCTGATCGCGTCTAAATTTGGTATTCTAGTGTTTAGGATTATTTTAATTTTTAAACACACTCGTGTTTTTAAATACTTTCAAATCTCTTACATCAATCATTTGTCAATGAAATTATTTTCACAATTTGTTATTATTTTTAGACCTACGCGATTTTGTAAATTTCGTCATTACGTATTAGAATAAGTTTAGGTATATATATAATAATTTCAATTAAATATTTTCGTGTATTTCATTTGTTATTAATGGGCAAACAAATAAGTTTTTAAGTGTATTAATTAATGTCCTGAAAGCCAGATACATCAAATAATTCATTAATCAATTACTTCTTTATTCTTTTCTAACATGTAAAAAAGTGTGTATAGTTTGAGTGGCCAGCCCAAATGTCAGTTACCATGCCATTGACCGGCCGACTTGCTTGTGCTATTTTTAAACTAAAATACCGTTTTTATTCCAGGATCAATTCATGGACTCGCTGGAATACCGAGTATCTTGATGCCAACATTAATGCAATGGAAGGGGAGAAAATTAAGTTTTATTGCCACGTGCCTCTTGGTCAGCATAGGATGGTTCATCACGTACATATCTGGAGACATAGCTACCATATTGGTGGGCGAGTCCTTCCATGGATTAGGCACCAACAGCTTACTAGCGATCAGTCAGCTGAGCATAAGCGAAATGGTTGCTCCGAAATACCGGATCATATCTCTGCAGTTGTTTGGAACATTTCAAGCTCTCGGCTCGGTCCTGACTGGGATAATGGCTCGGTATCTGCACTGGAAAACTGTAGGACTAGTGATGTGTCTGCCAATTGTAATCGCCATGTTAATCGGCTGCGCCTGGCCGGAGTCACCATCGTGGCTCGCCTCGAAAGGGCAATTTGATAAATGTGAATCTGCATTTTCTTGGCTCAGGGGAACGGATGATGATTCTAAAAAAGAGTTACGTATAATTATAGCCACACAACAAAAAAACTTATCGGAAATTAAGAATTCGAAATCTTTCTCTCTTAGAAAAATATGGAGAACTTTAACCAGCAGAGATTTTTATGTTCCGAGTATACACATATTCGTGGTTTTAAATTTAATGTATTGGAGTGGGAATATGGTTATTATCATATACTGTATTGAAATTATTTCAAAAACTACAACCAGTGATATCGCTTCCTTCGCGAGTATAATTATAAATACGATATTAGTAATTGGGTTTGCTGTTGGTTGTATATTCCTGAGATTTTATAAAAGCAAAACCGTGTTATTAACAAGCACTTTCTGTGCCACAGTATTTCTATCTCTTGCGAGCGTTGTATCTTACCTTCAAAAAGTAAACATAACTTCTAAAGATTCATTACTATTTTTATATTGTTTAATGGCCTTTATGTTAGCAAGCAGCTTAGGACAGATTCCCATCGTATTCGGGATATCAGCAGAACTAATGCCTGTTAAGCACAGGGGTTTCGGGGGCGCTTTACTCGTCGTATTTACCTGTTTGTTACATTCATCGTCACTAAAAGCAGCGCCGTATTTATTTCTGTATCTAGACATATGGGGTACGTTCCTTATTTATGTGGTAAATGCTGTATTTAATGCTCTAATCGTCTGGAAATATGTACCCGAAACAAAACATAGAACATTAGAAGACATAGAGCATTATTATCAAACCGGTAAATTTATTGCAAAAGAAAATTCTGATGTAAATAGCAAACTTATCAGTGAGTGTTAAAACGTCAGAAATGAAGAAGGTGAGAGTTGTGTCAGCGATCTCAAAAGACTACAAGTTGAATTCTGTAAGCCCGGTCTGCTCCTAGAGAGCTCTACTTACACAGCCGGCTGTGAATTTGGCTGAATTATACTGAACACTATTGAAGTTTATTTCGATTTCCGCTCGTTATTTTGGCATTTTCGAAACGTGACCTTTTCATAAGGCAGGAAATCGAATATTGACGAGATACAGTGCTGGTGTTGTATAAATCTGGCATATTTCGTTTTGAAAATTCATTCTTTAACTTTATAGGTACGTTATATTTATATAGCCGATAAAACCGATGTATAATTTTAATTTTGCTGAGAAGAGTGTGAGCGTCGTAATCGCGGTATAATACTATTTGTCAGCCGTTCATGGGCTTATTCTATGCGGGCGGGATCTCAACAACCTATTTGCATTTCTCATTTTCACCCCTCTTCTTTACATTCCGTCGAGGACAATTCCCACTCGACTGCGCCGCACAAGTACTACGATTTTAGGATTCCTTCCAAATGAGAACAATATGTGTGAAAAAAAGTTTGTTGTTTTTAATAAGGAAGTAAAACGTATATTAAACCGCAAAAAAATGTGTTATTATTAGATTGCCACTTTTCTTACTTAGCACGTGACGAAATACTCAGATAGTCTTAGATATGAGGTGTTCGAATCAAGAGGTCGTGAAACAAAAAGTTACATAGTGTTGCAATTTTTTGCAGCTAGCGATGGCTACTAAGCATTTTCGTCAACGTAAGCGAAGTAATAAAAAAAATAGACAGTCATAAAAGACAAGTAAAACTTAAGTCACATTAGCATGTCGGTGACGCAAACCTATGAGCTACTCAATCCCTACTCAAAATCACTCAACTCGGTTGTAAAAGTTTTAACTCCAAAAAATCTAAAAGTAAGTATTCGAAAATCTTACAACCGCCTTTTTTTTAGAAATTTCATCGTATGAACCCTGTATGAAGCTTTACCTAACTAATGTTAACTTTGAAGACCATATTCAAGAAAAACTCGCACGACTGGAGTTTTTTTTAATGTAAATGTAATGAGACGAATGGGACGTTGTCCTGATGGTAAGAGATAACGCCTGTCGAAGACCATTGCAGCGACACACAGAACTTTCAATGGTTATTGAAAGTCTCAAAGTAATTGTTAGTTATTGTTAGTCTTAACAGCCCCGTAATTCCGCTAGCTGCTCTTGTACCTTTCAAATCGGTACACAGTAAAATTGCCACACTGCTGCTTGGTGGCAGAATATCTGGTACTGCGGTGGTACCTACCTAGACGACCTCCTGCTGAGGAGATTTACCACCAAGTAAATTCATGTCATGAATATCATTCCTTAAAACGTATATTTAAAAATACCTATATTTGATTTAAATTAAGATCTCGTACTTTTGAAGGATGCTTATCTACCCATCAATATGAACAACAAGTTAACCCTGAAATTGGAATTGAAGCTGCTTTGTTTTTTTTATTTATTTGTAAAACGTACGTTTTGTTATATTTCTGAGTAGAGCAACACCTTTCTGTATTACTACACTTCTCCGAAACACCTTTTTTAGTCATGTATTATTATAGTGAACCAGATGTAGAATTTATGATAATATGACTTATGAATAGATATTTTATAATGATCTTGTAGACATTTCACCACCGTACTTTGAAATTATGTAATAAACTTGCTTGTTTAGCTATAGTGACGTTATTTATATCTTAAATTTCGTATCGTAAGACATAGCAGTTTATAAGTTTAGGTAATTATTTTTTAACCTATCGCTATACCTACAGTCACCCATGGGCACCTTAGTAATAATCAAGCACCCATATAACTAATACAAATAAATGAATAAGTAGTCATTTTTGAACATGTTTAAATTGCGTTATCGATAATTTATGAATGATAAAACATCGACCAACCGGCAGTGTTCGAACTTTTTAAAGTTAAAGCAATAAGTCGATCAAGACACCTTCCTGATGGTAAGTGATACGCTTGCACACGACACCATTGCAAGGATACTCACAATTTTAATAACAAATATCCAGGACGCCGCCGCTTGGCGCTCATTACTTGAACCTATCAACGTTTCTCCGTAGCCAAATCAATTAGGACGCTTTCACGCCTGCTCATGATTTTATTCCGGCACATGATGATTTTTTAAAAGATCCAATTTTTTTTCATTTTTAACTGGCAAGTGTTCTTCCCATAGTTATCTACCTGATGTTAAGTACCTAACGGTGAGGCCGATGATGGTTAACTCACCTAGCCTGGAATTGAACTCGATCTCAAGTTAGGCTGCTGGAAGATATCGTTATGTGCTCGATGGTAGATTTGAACTTGAAAGTATAGCCAGCAAAATATTAAAAAGTACCAATTAAGGGGAAACCAAAGCTTGTTACTTTGGTTTCCTCGTGATATTTTTGTTCACCAGTAGCTCAAGCTCATTTTTGGGATTTGTACCCAAGTGCCAGGGCGGGCGGGCCGAACACGCTAACCACTGCTTTGTAGAGATAATACTTCAGTTTGCATTTTTTAACATGTTATATTAAAAAATGAACTAAGCATTATTGTGCTACTATCAGTCATCAAAACATCGTGAGGAAACGTGTTAGTGTCTGGAGAAGAAACTTAATAGTTCATGTGAATCCGCCAACCCGCAACGGAGCTTGGAGAATATTCGCAAAATCACGCTTCTAGAGTAGACTTCATATTATATTTCTATCGGTGTGTAGGTACTGGTACCTACAGAGGAAGTCAAGATAACAAGCGCCATAGCGCAATATTGTATTTTAGACCTAAATAAACATTAAAAATCACGATATTTGTTTTCGTTGCCTCTTCTCCATCCCCATTTCTGAAGAATTATTGTATCAATCAGTATGTTATAGGTAAGCAGGCACATTGTTTGGACGTAATATTGTTTAATCTCTGCCCTTATTATTTATCTAAGTCTCTGTCCGATACATACAATATCGAACAGCGCCGAAGAAAGCCAATAAAACGTCTATTTATTCGAAAGCCAGCAGGGCTTGCCAATAATGAAATTCCTCGGAAAATATTAACGCATTTTTTTTTCAACAAAAGGTGATGTTTTATGAAGATAGAATGCGACCGAGTCTCGGTAGCCGAGTTCCAACTGTATTGTTATATTACTTTTTATAGTTGACAGGCTTTATGTGAGGTCTCACCTTGCCTCATATTAAGTGACAGTGTAATCGAAGACACACCTAGCCTGGAATGTGAATTCGTTTTCAAGTAATGCAGCTGGAAAACACAGTATATATATATAAAAAAAAATCGGCAGCACAAACACTTGAAAAGCTTATCTTTAACCGTAACCTGCCTGATAAATTAAAGCTAGGGTTTTCAGTAACAAAAAAAGCAATTTCATAAGCTAATGAAATTGCAAAAATATTGGTGTCAAAAATATAATGCAATTAATTCGATAGGCGGAGGTTACACCGCCTAAACAGTAAGTAAGCGTTTTATAAATCCCACCGATTTATTCATCTGAATCCCTACAAATTACATGGGCTGTAACTGGCGTCGAAACAATCACAGCCGATGATCCGGCTATGTTATGCAAATCTGGGCTTTGCTCCTAACAATAGATAGTATCGTGACGGCTTCAGCCTACAGGCGCTACATCGCTAGTTACCCGTTTCCGTTTCTCTTGTAGTAAATTGCATTTGTCGGGTTGATAATCCGGTTTCGAGACTTGCCTTGTAGATTTTAGGACTGTTTACACAATCACAGAAGGACACATATTCATAACAGTTTAACAAAGGTTTCACTTACTTATATAAGTGCCATCATACTTAGATCATTGAACCAAACCATCAGGTGAATGTGGCCAAATGCTATATAATTTTCAGTAAAAAATAACGTCTATCTATCAAAAACGCTGATATTTTACTCTATTATTATTATTGATATTGTACGTTATACGTAAACAATCACTCGTTCCCTTGTTAGAAGTATTACAGATTTATTTCGTTTGTAAGACTGTATAAAAGTACGCTGAATTCCATCCATCATCCATTCCAGCGCATCGTAATGGTTTTGAAAGCCATACACAACTTTTTATATAGAAACGATGACGAAACGAAACGATTTTTGTAGCGATGATAGCTCAGTGGTTACCGCGGTAGGTTCGCATGGCGAAGGGCTTGGGTTCAAACCCCAACAATGAGCTTGAGCTGCCGGTGAAGGAAAACATCGTGAGGAAACCATAGCATGGTGGTAGGGTACTTTAGTACACCAACCGCCAAATAATAAAATAATCTGCCGCCAAGCATCTAACGGTGTGTTCCGGCAGCCTCACTTGAGAGCCAGTTCCATTTCAGGCTAGGTGTGCTTTACAATCTTCGACCACACCTTCACTTAACATCAGGTGAGCTGTGGTCAAACAACTAGCCTGTCAATCATAAAAAAAAAAAAAAAATATTTTTTTTCACGTAGAATGCAGGTCTAGCATCACGAAACGCGAAAATACTTTTGTGAAGTTTTCGTTACCAAAATGTATAAAAAATTACAAATCTTCAGTTTACTAAATCTATTTTTCATACATCTTTATATTGAAAACATGACAATTTTTTTGCAAATTGCTATGCTAGCTCTTATAGCTCTTATGATGCCTAGGTATAAGGAAGTGGATAGTACACGTAAGTCAACAATAGGGCGCGTGGAGTAGCGTCGGCGACGTAGGGCGTCGTAGGTATAGGTGCCGTCAATCTCACTGCACTACGAGTGCTGAGTGCCAGAGAGTTGCAACGTACCTGCCAAGCACTACCATCTACCTATACACGAGGTATCTATCTACATGTACGTCTCGAGGGGAAATTTGAGGACATTGTGGAGAGATATCAGACGTGCGACCAACACGCTAACAAATTATAGCCTAATGCAAGTAATTGTGCCGAAATTGCTTCGTAGCTGTCTCCGAGATTGATACTTTGATAAAATTTACCTATAATCTCAATTCTGTCCACTTATTAAATTAGCGACACATAAAATATTGAAAAAATCTTTTTAGCCTTGAACACCGACGGAAGGTAGCAAGTCTGTAATTTTTCTACAGGATTCATTTCGGAGAATGAGCTTCTAAGCTGTACCTTTTACTTCCATACCCTTTTAAACACAACATAAGTAGAAAGACGGCCCACTATTAGCCACACATAGAAGAATTTCTTTGGGTACGTACCAAACATTTTGACTGCGTTTCTCATCCGTACGGCCAAGGAATAGAACAAGCTACCTTCCTTGCTTCCTTGATTCCTGAGGGATATAATCTGGGTCCTTTCAAGGTAAGAGTGACAAGATATCTCCTACGTCTTCATCTTTGACCACATTTTCAGCTTCTTTCATTAAAAATCAATATGGCACCAGCTTATACGTATAGAGGTACTTCCGATACTACATATAATTTTCAATATTATCTAAACGTTATTACGATACAAACTTATTATGAATTAAATAAAATAAATATATAATTATTTTTGTTTTACTTATGCGGCATTACTCACGTTTTATTTTAGTACCTACACATTTTTTTTGTGTCAAAACCACGTCAATTTTCATAATATAATTATTTTCTCTCAAATCATTAGTGAGGCATACTTACCACACTTTTTTCCTAGGTTTACCTGAAAGAGGTAAGGCTAGCGTTAAGGCCACAAAAATTAAATGTTACATCATGATATCAGTTTATGATTTAGTCTATTAATAACAAGGATAGATACGCGAGTCCCTAATTTAAAATGCCCGTGCTCTCTGACGGTCGTATCCAAGCGTAGACCTGAAACCCCGCTTACGTTTAGAAAAAGAAACCAATTAAGTAGCCATTTAAAGAGAGAATATGGCTATTATTATGTTGTTGAAGTAAAATATCTGGAAAGTTCAACGTTCTCCAAATAAAAAGCAATGTACTCGTAGAAAGGAAGAAGCTACACTTGTGTTAAAGTAAATAAAATAAATATCGAAAGACATTACACACAGTGCCATCTGACCCAAAACTAAGCAAAGCAAAACTAACTAAGCAAACTATGATGGAAGTCAAATAACTGATAAAAACTTAACTGAACTGAATACATACTTATAATACATATAAAACACCCAGACACACATATATCTACATTTGTTTATACCACAAAATGTTTGTCCTGGGTGGGAATGGAACCCACACCCTACAAAAACCCTGTTCTTAAAGCAGATATACAACTAATAAGCCAATAAGGCTGTTAACTCATAAGTAAAATAAATATTTGGCAAAGTTTGAATACTGTACGAAGTTTGTCCCAGTTTAAATAAAAGTTTTGATATTTGGCGCACTTTTCCTTGCATCTACTCTACGAGAATATAATTTATGCATACAAATGACCGAGGGGCGAATGATGCTATGCACTTACCGTGTCACCTGCATCGTCTTTGATGTATTCATAACCTGCTGCTACCGTCAATAACACTAATGCAAGCAATTTTTGACTCTATTTCTCAGCCATCATAGTTTGTTTCCTATCTAGCCTTTGAGTAAGAGCCGCATAGTCTCCCAACATAGTACTAGGTAAGTTTAGTTTGTAATTCGCTTGTGGCTTGCATATATATTACATATTGGTAACTAATATATGATTATGATGTCGAATGTGAGTATTTTCTTCCAAATTCATTTAATTTTAAAAATAGAGTGTTCTTGGTACATGACATTTGAAAGAAATTATATTAGAACACGTTCTATTCAAAATGTTTAGGAACTTGTTTTTAAAGTCATTGCGCCAAAACCTATTTAAAATTACTTGATTCTAATCCATTAAATGGCAATTTAATTGTGCATACTAAACAATGGAATGCGCTACCTGAATCGGTGTTTCTCAATATAATACGATCAAGGTGTCTTCAAGTCGCATGTCAATTAGTTCCTTTTATTCAAGTGTATTATTATATACCGCATTTGAACTTGAGATCAAGCAAATTGATGGTAAACAGTAACCCAAATGAAATTAAGATTAATAATAGAACAACGCCTTAGCGATGTAAGCAGAAACAGCAGTTTTAATACGATTTTTTGTGGGTGACAGGCTAAGTGTTGACCACAGCTCACATCTTAGCTACAAAAGATTTCCTGTTAAATACGTACAATCGAAATTTGCTTAGGTTTTCATGTTAGGAGTTTAGTTGATGGGGCGTATTACGATAAGGTGTGCTCTTTTATTTGAATAAGCACACATGAAGCGTTTCTTTGAGTGTTGCTGCTTAACGTACTCGCCATTTACCGTAATTATCGACGTCAGGCAGTCATCAGTGCACGTTCGCACCTTCTAGTAAACAGTCGTTTACGCGACTAACGAACTAATATAAACAAGGAAAAATCGTCTCCGATGCTTAGGCGGCGTGTTTACGTAAACAGGTGTAAAATGGATCGTTATGCGGTCAAATTACCATAATGTTTGTTGTCGAAATATTCGCTCGCCAAAACGGAATATGTAATGAGAGGGTCGAGTCAGCCGCCAGATTTTACACGTTTATACGGCTTGATGTTCGTTAAAGGTAGCTCGTAATTTTATGCAATCATAAATTTAATTCATACTTTGTTTAAGGGGGCAGTCTTGCGTTAAACTAAAAATGTAAAATGTCACATATTTTCGGAGTAATCCCCAAAGCATGCACGGTCTCTTTTCGACCGACGCGACGTCTCGGTATTAAAGTATCTGTATGCGTCGGGTGAATTTTTCAGATTTAATATATTGCGGCGAAGTTGGAAGACCTTAATCCACACGTGCAGTGTGAACGATGATGCTGGTGCAAGCAGTAAGACTTTTTGAATAATATCTCGATCCCATTAGATGTTACCCACTATATTGTCTATGATGGCACAGTCGGTACAAGACGCACCTTACAAACGTGAGGTATGTGGATTTGATCCCGAACCAATGAGTCCTCGTTATTTACGTACGGATTCGAAAATTTATCGTCACTCAGTGTCATTCAGACTCAAGTCTTAGTGCGTCTAGAACTAGTCTGTCTCAGTGGTAATCGGTTGTACTAATATATATCCAGCCCACACAGAGTTCAACTTGCGGAAACGATTGGCTATGCATGAATAAAGTTCCTTGGCAAATGTAAAGTACCGCCAATTACCGTTCATCCAAGGATAGGTCTATGATTGACCTTCGGCATCCTTTGCGTATTGTAAGAGCCGATTGAAAGAGGACCTTAAGGGCAAGCAGGTAACAAAATTTGTCGCACTGTTATCCCATTCAAATGAATCCAGGGAAGACAATGGCGTGGTGTGGCTCATGCTATTGTCCAGGTGCGATGCTAAAGAAGAACTGCAAGAAGGATACAAGTGCGTTCCTGTGAAGACCCTGGAAACTCTAATGAGCAAGCCGATTTATTTAGTTAAACATGATTTGAAATTTGCTGCCCGAGTGGGTGTTCTCTGATAGATACAATCTGAGTGGTTTCAAGTCGAGTGAAACAGTTTATTGTAGTCGAGTGTACTCCGCCGCAGACCGCATCTTCGCTTAACATCAGGCGAGGTTCGGTGAAAGCCTATTTGTAATAAAAAAAAATAGGTGTGAACCTAAGTTGTTTGGATGTACTCCAACACATCCAAATATTATAAGATAATTCCCTTCTCCCTCTCGTCACCAAAAAAAGCTCTTAGTCTGGTAATGTGATGCTAGTACGAGTAGTGTATGACGCGACAGCTTACAGGTCATAATGAAGACATAGTGTGCAGGATTCTTGCTGCGTTGTGTGCGGGCATTGTGCGGCGCTGGCGCGGCTCCAGCCCTGACGCGCTGCAGTGACGCTTACATTTATTTATCATGTCGTCCTCCACTAATATTCAGCGTAAATTATCATTAATTTACATATACACACTTAGAACGCCCTGTTGGCACTGCGTTAAATTCCACTTCAACGCTCCCGCTTCGTTGCCATCATTTCCATATTGCGAATTTTGTGAATAACTAAATTAGTTTCTAAGTAAAACAACGTTTCTTAAATTGAGTAACGTAAAGGTAGTTGGCCTGTTTTCAGCTAACCGGTGCTGAATAATAATTGTTTGAGTACTAATCAAAATATTGTTTTAAGGAATTCACCAAATATACACAGTGCAAAATATTCAATTTTAGTTCGCATAGAAAACAATAAAATAAATTTTATCAATAACTTAAAATAATGGACAAAATTTAAAAGATAGAACAGATTCAGTAGCTTCATAGATATTCAGATACTGAGTCAAGTGGATCCGGTATCTGGCCTTCAGCCAGCCTTATTCCGAATATTTCTTGAAGCGGGGTTAATTCTGTTATCAACTTGGAATTCGATAAAGTTTACCTACAGTCGAAGTTAAAGCAATGCGCGGAATGGTTCATCAAGGTAATAACTTTTTTATTTCTCGTCGATTGTCCCAACTTGAAATTGTGTGCGCGTGTTATGGTACTCTGAAAGTTTAGCAGTAAAATCTGCGGGACATAATTTACGATGTGGCGCTTTGTTTCAACTTACTTAATGAAACGACATTGTTTGGCTATGCAGTTACTGAAATTATACATAGTTTTTATTGTAAATGTACATAACTATTGTTAAGGAACGTAGTTTACTTTGTTTCATTCAACGTGGTTGAGAAAAGTTATTCTGAAAATTGTTATTATAATCAAAATTCTGTTTGTCAATATACATTTTATGCTATGGTGGCGTACAAACGTTTTACAATGTGAGAAAATCGATTTTGGAATTATTCCTATTTGACAGACAAATAAAGCTATAAATTACTCCATATTATCTCATTTGAGAGGAGGCTTACATGATATTGTAAATGAACCATAAGATCGATGTAAAATTATAACATGTTATTTTTTATACCGTTTTCTATTTATTCACAAGCTAAGCGATAGATTGAAATGTACCCAATACTTTTACTATTAAAAAATAGTGCCTTTTCAGATGTTTCTTTTTTTTAAAGTATAAATTACTTAAACAAAAAAACTCATAAAATGAGTATACCATTAATATTGTCTGTTTAAAAATGTTTTTTCTAGGCCAATAAAATTACTTTACTCTTAATAAATTTCAAATCAGGTTTCTAACTACTATGCTGCCTTTTTGTGTGTCTATATGGACAGCCTCCTTTCAGGAAACTTAAGTGCTATAACTAAGTCAAACTTGCGAATCGACTGGTCCCAGGCACCGAAACAAATTGCCCCTCGTCGATCTATAAACGAAAATGAAATCAACAAGTGCGAAACAACTTGTAATTACTTTTGTCGTAACAAGCTGCAAGTTACTCGGAAATTAGTTGGTAACATTGGCTCCGGGAATTAGCGCTAGAGTTTTTTATCGTTTCTTTGGACGTGTTTTAGTAAAAAATACGATTATTGTCTTGTACATTAAATTCATGAAAATATGTGATATCGTGCAGCGTCTCTTTTAAGTTCTCTATAGATATATATATATATATATCAGAAAATGTATCTCTACTGTAGCTATCCGAGTACTAGAACGTACCTTAGCATGATGCTAAGGTTTTCTTACGATGTTTTTCTCACTGGCCGCTCAAGATCATTGTTGGGACTTGCAACTACACTTTCTGGCGTGGGAACCCACCATGCTTATCACTTAACTATCATTGAAGTACCTATAAAATGTAATATTAATTTCAATAAAACATACAGTACATATTAAGTATGTTTTGTTTTGTTTGAAGTTTTTTATCATATTATTTCCATTTTTACCGACCGAGTCGTACACGGCCGCTTATTGCCACCGGCGCCAACTAGTCTTGTTTGTCAGATAACATTCGCACGAGCGTGAGCAGCTCTATTACTAGCGGTGAATACCTGCAAGCGGCGAGCGAAATGAAAAAACGGTGTAGGTAGCGGTCAGTTTTCCCCACGGCTAGAGCCGAGAAAATACCTACGTCACGGTAACTGCCGCCATAAATCCTGGCGACTTCCGAGGATTCGTCGGGTCTGGCTGCCTTGGAAACTTTTAGCGCGCGTGCTCGAGACAACCGTCCAACATTCTCGAGTGGCCCTTTATGGTTTTTCTCGAATTATGGGTGAGTATTAGCGGTGAGAAGTAGTTTTGGTGCGTTTGTTAAGTGGAAGAGATTTGGGCATAAAACATGAAAAGTGATGGTACTGTCGCCTGACCATCTTTAACCGAGTTTTTTTATGGTTGACAAGGTAGCTGTTTGACCAGAGCCCTCCTGATGATAAGTGACGGTGTGTTCGAAGATGTTAAAACACACTTAGCCTAGAATAGTTCTTCTATTTCTTTTCAGATAACCAGCTTAGGGTTCCAAAAAATTTGGTAGGTACATTGTTTGGAGAGTTCACAAACTACTGAGTTTAAAAAAAAACTGGCCATGTTAAAAAAGGTGCCAGTGTCAAATTCATGTCCCAGTATAGAAAAAATATACTTCGTAAGCTAACTGTTGCGCTGTGAATAAAGTACGAGAAAATCAAAATGTATGAGTAGTATAGTCATTTTCCTGTCGGCCCGTTTTGTATGCGTACATAACATCAACCAGCCAAATTATATTCATAAAAGAATCAAATGAATTCAAAATACTCCGCTTTGAACGAAAATAAATCAAGAGCTGTTTTATGTCACTTATTCAATTTATTTTATATAAAAGGTCAGAGGTTATATTGTAAGCAATTGCTACCCGAAAGCAAACAGACAAAATGGTTTAAGGAATTTCATATATTTTTCGTAAGTTTATTCTCTTACATAATATGGTTTGTACACTAAACCATGGTAAAAAGTTGTACCGAACTCTTTAAAAACAGCTCGAGGTGTTATCTTATTGACTTATAGAAATGTAGCAATGTAGCGATGCTTTTGTAGCGATGATAGCTCAGTGGTTAGCGCGGTAGGTTCGCATGCCGAAGGGCGTGAGTTCAAACCCCAACAATGAGCTTGAGCTGCCGGTGAAGGAAAACATCGTGAGGAAACCATAGCATGGTGGTAGGGTTCTTTCTAGTACTCGGCTGGCTAGCTACCACCCTCAAGTTGAAAATCTGCCGCCAAGCATCTAACACTGTGTTCCGGCAACCTCACTTGAGAGCCAGTTCCATTCCAGGCTAGGTGTGCTTTACCATCTTCGACCACACCTTCACTTAACATCAGGTGAGCTGTGGTCAAAACACCTAGCCTATCAACCATAAAAAAAAAAAAAAAAAATGTAGGTCTACAAATTATAAAGCAAAAGGTCACTGACACAAAACACCATTATGAATTTTCACGCAAGTACCTAGGTACTTTTTTTTATAACGGAGAATCTTCTAAAGTATTGAGGTACAGCCATGTTGATTGATTGGTTAACTATTTATTATCCACCCTTAAAATTATACAATATAGAAGCAAAAGGAAATAGAGTAATGTTAAACTATGTTATGTTGTACTGAAATCCCCTGGGTGGCCAGACCTCGGTCTGGCACAGAGGCTGGCTACGGTTTCGCCTAAGAAACGCACCGGTACCCCTCAACACTCTGCTTTTGGCATCGCGCCATGAAAAATGTTAGATGCATTGCATCTTCCTCTCTCCATAATAGTGCGGGTAACGCTGCACCACCGTCTTCCTTGGATTGAACTTAATGAATAAACAAATAAGTGATCAGATTCTCAAATCTGACCATTTCAAGTAGGTACCTAGTTCCTAATATAGGATTAAAATAACTGAAAAAGGTATCAATTGACTGCGTGAACAAAGCCACGGGCAGCAGATAGGCTAGCTATACTTTGTTTAGATGTTATACCAGACATGTTTCACTCCACAGTTTAGACACAATCATGTGCCGTCTTTTGTCATCGTGAGGTAAACAGCATTTGGTTCCCGTTTGCCGCTCGGCTCGCACGCTGTGTCTGGCGTGGAAGTAGTAATTAGACAATTAGATTTATCAAGTAATGGTTTATTGACTAAACACTTTAATTTTTTTTTATTATTCTAATATGTATAGCGGCGAGTTGCAATCATATTGTGTTTAGATAGGCACTAAACTGGTTTCGGGTCAATCGTTATCCATCTATAGTTTTTTTGTAAATTATCAAAAGGAAAGTCAAAAATATACAAACTAAACAACAAACAAGATTATGCACACAGTTAATCCCTCTCCGCTATAATTTGCAAAAATTGAATTTTCCCCGAAAGCCTGCCCCGATCCAAAGAGGCCGACGATGAAGAGCCTTCATATTTTCCCTTTCCATTTTTCTGTAGCGCCCCAATATTATGCAAATACGAGGTTATAACCTTTAATTGCACACTCGGCGCTATCGCGCTGAAAGTCTTGCAAAATAAAATATTCCTAACGTTTAAAGTTTCTTTTGCACTTTTTCTTGAGAGTGTTTATTTTACAAACTCGTATTACCACCCCTGTTGGAAGGTCTTTACGTTAATTTAATAGCACCAATATTTTCTAGCTTAAAACTGCTGTTTAGTTCCTAGAATTGCTCTAGAAAATACTCGTTCGTATGACACACTAGCGGACGCCTCACGGTTTCACCCGCGTAGTTCCCGTTCCCGTAGGAATACAGGGATAAAAAGTAGCCTTTGTCACCCGGAGATAGTGTAGATTCCCAACGGTGAAAGATTTTTTTAAATCGGTCCAGTAGTGTCGGTGCCGATTCAATACAAACAAACAAGCAATCAAATCTTTCCTCTTTATAATAGTATAGATAGATTAATGAATGTTTTTATCATTTAATCAAAACTCCATTGTTTATAAAAACTTAACGAGCAAACAGACATACGAAATACGTCTTCATCTTGTACTGTTCATTTATTGGTCAGTACTGATAAATTACCACTAGTGTTTTGGCGGGAACGCAGAAATTATGTTGTTATTGAAATTCATCATTTTGTTGAATTGTTCTTTCCCCAAAATTTGTACCTATTAGAAAGTGTTTATGTTGAAAAATAGTGGTATTGAAATCATAAAGTGCGGAACCCACGAGTGTGGGTTCCGCACTTTATGATTTTCGTGGTGTTGTTAAAAGCTTCGAATAAAGTCACTACTACTTTACAAAAGCATGGACTTTGATACTGTGCGATGCCAAAAATGAAGAAAAAAGGATGGCTTTATTAAATCCATTAAGTTTTAAGGATTTATTTGTATGACATTAAGATACCTATAGCATTTCTATAAAATGTACAAAATCACAATCCACGTTTTCTTTTAAATTCACTCGCTAACTCAATAACACGTGTCTCCATGTCTTCTCATAAACGTACAGCATAATGAATAACAGGGCCTGATATAAGTGAAACAGCGGGAAAATTGGGGACACTGCCAAGCTTTTTCCACTCCGAAGTGCTCTCTGAATATTTAGAGAGATGGACAGATAAATTATGTATGTTCTTTGAATGTCTCCATCCGTGCATCATTTTCATAATCGTGCACGTCCCTTGAGCGATCAAGCGGAGTGCAAGAGGTAATGCTTTTAAGAGATAAATGATACGTATGTAGTTTGACGTACGAGTATTCTTATTTATATTTTATACCAAAGACAGATAGCCGCAGCCTATACCCCGCAGCTCGGCACAAAGAGCCAAGGTGGAACACACCAGGGTGTTTAACTGGGATTGCTGTCGTTAAGATGGAGAGTCCAACATAACCATCGTCCCTACCCTAGGACTAGTAAAATCAGATGAAAAAAAAGTTTTGTGATTTTATTTCTCTGGCAAATGACTTCGTTTCCAGTACAATCTTTTAGAAAAATGTTAACCATAGCTACTCTTTCCATAGCTCAAAAAAGCAATAGATTATTTTTTCCGGAGACCCCGTTGCATTAGCACAACGTTGCTGCAAAACATTTTAGCGTGTGAAAAGTGAATAAATCCTCAACTTTATTGCTAAAACGCCATGAGAAGTGAAAAATGTAGTGTTAGAACAAGTTGGAGGTTTTAAAAGGATAACGGAACATTTACCGCGGCTCGCGCCGCCTGAACTTCGATAGCATTCAGTATTCTGAGAAGAAAATTATTTCGGGGCCATTACCTCTCACAGCTGCCACATAGAACTTTTATGTTTGCATCACAAAATGGCCTTACTATGTATTTCGACATAAGTGGAATAAGGCGCTTATAACATTTTCATTCGCTCGGCTCCAATTGGGCTGCATTCAATACGAACCAAAAAGAGCTCAGAACGAGCTCTTTGTAGTTATTTGGTTACGGATCTAAACTGGTTTATTCGTGTTCACGCTCGAACTTAATTTTAAAAGAAAATTTTACGAATTCATATTTATGTTGCAAGTTCTGGACAAAACAGAGAGTCATTATACATTGTATCAATCATTAAAACAATTTTATTTTTGAGAAATAATATGTGATGAACAAATGGTTCTGTCTAGGTGTTCTGTTCGTATTAGGAGTGTGTATAAGTATTTTTGGATTTTTGTATGTTTGTAACTAAAAATTCTTTCACTTTTCTTTCAAAGGTGCCCATCACACTCGCCGCATTCCCACGCTGAATGGCAATGGCCAACCTCTGCACCAGGAACGAACCGGAGCGGGAGTCACCTGTCCTATCTTTAAGCCTGTGACCTATTTCATTTACAAAATTTTCTCTTAGTTATCGGATTCCCATAGTTATGCTTATTTCGCTGCTAGATGATGCTGCGTGAAATGTGCACCAGGAACGAACCGGAGCGGGAGTCACCTGTCCTATCTTTAAGCCTGTGACCTATTTCATTTACAAAATTTTCTCTTAGTTATCGGATTCCCATAGTTATGCTTATTTCGCTGCTAGATGATGCTGCGTGAAATGTCCTACAATGTTTAATGATTTTTGCCGCTAACCACGAAAAATTCAGCTGTTTCATACATTTCAATATTATTTTTCTATGAAACCACCGATACTTTTTTATGCAACTTTAGGTTCAGTCGCATAGTAAATATTGAGTTTGTAATTATAAACAGAATTACTTCCTTTCCACTTAGTGCTACCATTTCACGGACCAGGCACTTTTCCAGGTTACCTTCACCTTAATTTGGTAAGATATTAATGCCTACTTAAGTAACCAAAGAATCTTTTAAATTTAGCCGAAGTGCTGTGTATGTCTTCATCTACGTACCTGTCTGTTCGTATCTTCGTCTGTCTGTCTGTAGTCATGTAGTGTATGTCGCAGCGATTAAATTATCAATTTTTTTGTTTTGTTGACTTTTTTTCATCCCATATAATCAATGTTTTGACATTTTAGTGATATACATGTTTAAAATGATATTACGGAATTTGACTTGTAACGGGGTTCGTCTATGTAAGATTTCGAAACATTAAAATTAAATACTTTATATTCAATATTAAAAACATTATTTGGTATTTTATTTGACAACCCTACAATCTAATCGTTGTAATAAAAGTTCTTAGCGTGTGTTTTTTTTTTACTTTGCTTTTTTATATTAATAATGTAATAAACGTTACATAATACAACCTAATCACATATTAAAATAAATAAATCACACACGAAAAACATACTTATAAAAACGTTTTTCTTTCTAAACCATCGTCATAAATACTTGGATACAATTTTTTCTATGCATTCAACAGAAAGTCCCGACTTTTGGACCAAAAAACATTATGTAAAGAGCTTAACGCCAAAAGGCACTTAGACTACGCGTCGCCCTAGATTCAGCTGGCCCATGGTGGGCTTTTAATGCAAATCACCGGTGGCTTGTTTGTTTTCCTGAACATTACAATACAACTCAATTAACCTACTATAATGTTACCTACATTATAGTAGGTTAATTATTATAACATGAAAACGGACCTTGATAACTAAAATTCTTCTACGTTCTAGTTTGTCTTTTCTATATAATTTTTGACCGTACCTTACCTAATAAATAAATATCGTAGGACATTACACACAGCGCCATCTGACCCCAAACTAAGCAAAGCTTGTACTATGGAAGTCCGATAACTGATGGAATACATAAATACTTTCTTTATTTTTGTTTAATGTTAAGCAGAATTGCGGTCCAAGATGTGTCACCCAAAGTTCTGGGTATCTAGGTACTAAAATAATGATCCATCAGGAAAGCGGCTTATCCATCCCAATATATTCTTACCAATAATACTTACAGTTCTATAGCTTGTAAGGACACATGCATGTATGTATTTTAATTAAATGGGCAAGTTCCTTTATTTACTATACACAACGAAACACAACCTAATCTAAAAACGAATGGATTGTATACACATATATAGAGATACTGAGTTCACGTTCAAGTGGGAATACAGGGACTAAAAGAATTTTTGAAATCGGTCCAATAGTTTCGGAGCCTATTCAATACAAACAAACAAATCTTTCCTGTATAATATTATAGCTATATAGATTAAAATATGTCATCATCTACATTACTAACCATGACACCGCGTGCTAACTTTGCTAGTGACGCCATCTCGTACAGTTTTAGAAACTAACGACAAACTAAACACTTTAGACACTCTTTATTAACTCCATTATTAGTGCAATCAATACAAATGCTCTTACCAGTATAATCTCAAAGCTGTAGAGCTAAAGTTATATGAAACACGTGACTGTTGAGAGCGGTGCACACCTCATAAAAATTCTAGGCTCCTCCTGAGCAGATGAGCATTCCCTGGAGCGTGAGATGTGTGTAATTAAAAGCTGACTCGTTAGTTTCACAGCACCAGAGAACGGGCACCGGCATTCTCGGTGCAAATGTAATCCATCTCTCTCCTCTCGTTTAGCCAGGTGGATGGAACTCAATTACCAACAATTATTCAGACGACGACGCGGACCAAAAGTTTCTCCGACTATTTCGTAATTAATTTTGTTTCCTTCGACCCCCGACTACACTTGTCACGACTCTGGTCACCCTTAACGTTTATTTTGCAATAAATTATTTAAAACTCACCTCGGGGCTAGTTTTCGAAACGGAAACAACAATTGCGGAAGACTTACGTATATCAAATGGGGCGACAAGGGAAACTTTCCGATGGTTTTCACGCCCGCTACTACATAGTGGTCCATAACGACCATATAAGGCCGATTGCTTTCTTAAACTTATCCCATTTGTAGAGCCTGCGCAAAGGAATTGGAACTTCTTTATTGTGTCGAAGTTGCGAATGAGAGCGGCTATTTCCATTTCTATTGAATTGTAGTCGAAACTGATAAACTACTGCGCTATACGGCCGATCATGTCATACTAGCACCAGATAAATACCTACAAAGCAAAATACAGGCGAAAGAAAAACTATTACGAATAATACTATGAAGTGGCTGATTGCTCTCATAATTTCAGAGTTGTGTCTGGCGTAAAAATTGTTCATTCCGTGACACTTAGTATAGGTAATGTTTAACTCTAGTATCTAATAAAACTGTTTTTTTTTATGTTTGACCGGCTCGGAATAATCACAGGTCACCCAATGTTAAGAGAAAGTGTGGTTGAAGATAGTAAACACACCCAGCCTGGAATGAAACTGGCTCTCAAGTGAGGCTGGCGGTACACACTACTAGATGCCAGATTTTTAAATTGAGGGTACTAACCAGCTGTGTACTAAAAAGTACTTTTCCACCACGCTATGGTTTCCTCACGATGTTTTCCTTTATCGGCAGCCCAAGCTCTTATTAGGATTTAAAACCATGCCCTTCTGCGTGTGAATTGACCACGGTAACTACGAAGCTTTTACTGCTAAATAGATTATATATATACGTAATACGTATATTTAGATTTGAAACAAAATGTTATGTACTTAATCCACAAATGTATCGTATATACCCCTATTATAAATAATTAATGATCATTCCCGTTTCTTGCTACCTTTTTATAACGAGGCAATGACGCTGCATAATTAGAAAGGTTCTATCCAAATTACACATGATTACGAGAAAACGTTTCGGGCTTGCAATATTGCCGAAACAACGCGCGAATTGGTTGGCTCGGTGTAAAGTCCCATATTAACATAGTAAGGAACCCATTTCCATTATCATCCCCAATTTCGTGCTCGGAGGGCACTTAAGCACTTAATGGGTCTCAGCTCTCCGTAATTTACCGGGACGTTGGATTGAATAAAATCGTAAATCTTAACACCGACCGAGCGAAGGTGTTATTACCGAGAATGATTCGCAATTATTCTTCTCCGAATGAAAGATCATCGCTCAAGATAAATTATCTCTACAGTAATAAGCGTTATCAGACGAGTTAATTAACAATTTATCAAACTAACTCTTGAATAGGCTTTATTTGATTTAGATTACGTAAACCTGTTCGAGAGAAATTAAATATTAAGCGAGGCAGCGAATTTAAATTTAGTCGGGAGGGGGACGAGCAGCCGAGACTCGAGGTTGCTCCGCCAGAATGCATCACTCCACAAATAAACCAAATCAATAACCGCCGCCGCCGGCGCCACGCCCCATCAGGTTACCTAAAATATATCCAATATTCCGACCTCGCTTAACCAAATTATAGGAAAATTTCAAAATTAGAAATATGTAAAGTTTTGAATATTTGAGTATTTCTAAGAGTATATTGTTCTTTCATCCTTTATTGTACTAAAATAGGACCCGAACAAGCAGCTGCAATTTTTTGGCTCTATAAACGTTGTATCATTTAACACACGTCATTTAACTTTTGCGACAATGATGTGCACCGTACATAAAAAATAAATTAGACGACGAACAAAGGTCGCCCCCCCCCCTTTAAAAAGCTTTTGAGACGAGTTAACACTAGTATCGTCGCTGCTGAGCCACAGCGTTTTTCGAATCGCGCATCTGGCTGGCCGGTAGCGGCTTAGCAATCGAAGGAATAATATTATTGTGTCCATAATTTAGCCATATTTTTGTGTTTAACGTAATTCCACCCAGTTAACTCGCGATTACCTCCCCATCCCCCCCCCCCCAAACACCTCACGAAATTAATGGACGCTCCGTAAACGGCGCGGCGTTTGCAAGTAAAGCATGTGCTTAAGCAAGTATAATTATGTAGGTACTAAATACTAAAACAGCATAAAAAAAATTATCTCAAAGAGACTTAATGGTAAGTCAAGAGAAATTGGTCCTGGAAAGTCATAGATAGTTAGTAAAATTATGTAACTCTTACCTACTTAAATTCTGAATTCGAAATATAACACGAAAATACTAGTTTGATCATGTTTTGCCAACAGTCGTTTCGATTGTTTCATTGTGTAATTTTAACAGCTTTTATTTTTAAGATACTTGGAAAATGTACAGTCTCTGGACGATGCGTTGCATGGGTACAGCAACTAGCATAGATTATATAAAATGAGGTGTTTAATATTAGCAGAGAACAGAACTGAGTCCACTGTTAATCATGCTAAGGTAGATTACACTTGTAACGTGCAATTCCATACAAGAATAGAGGTACATTTCAGAAGTCCTTTGGGAAATACAAACTCTAATACAACCGTGCAATAAAACATTGTTCTGCGTGTTCTCATGTAAATCCCATAACTACATTTGATCCCGGTGTCCCGGGAGACTTGTTGTTTCGGCTTATGTTGCAAATCTACGGACGGACTTATTGTACCACCATGTGTGAACTCCGTTTGAAACAGTATTCATACGTTACCTTGAAACTTTCGATGGTTAATCTCAATAGCCCTGTAATTTCGCAAGCTGCAGTATCCTTCAAACCGGAACACGGTAATGTTTACGCATCCCTGCTTGACGGCAGAATATTTGGTACTGCGGAGGTACCTACCTAGACGACTTCCTGCTAAGGAAATCTACCACCAAACACCACCAATTAAATTTATTAAAGTAAAATTATCATTGCTTCAAACAACTCGTCTGCTCGTTTGGTACCTGCGACATAAAAATCTTAATCTTCGTCTTCTATATATACATACATATATATATACATAGAAGAAGGAAAGGTCGTAAAGCATATTTCATACCGCTAGCTAGCTAATTTTTTCATAAAATATCAATTGAGATCAATCTTCTCCTTTAAATTCAGATAACAGAGTAGGTAACTGTAATCGCGACTAAGGGTCTTAAGATCTTGTTTTAAATTAAGAGCAATGACTTGGTTACTGGAATTATCTTCGTCGATTTTCCCTTACGTTATTATGTGTACTTTTCATTCCATTCCGAAAATTCAAAGAAAATATTGTAATCCTAACAGATTTGCCACGGGTCAGCTGCGGGCCGCACCCATTGTTATTTTTTGTTTGAGCATATCTATAGTAAAATTAACGAGAAAACCTAAAAAAGAATCTATTTTCTTGGAACTTAAAATTGTATACTTGGCGGCAACAAAACAGTTCTCATAAAAGAGCTCAATTCAGCATCAGTAGATAAATTACTTACTTTAAAGTCAAAGAGCAAGGGTTAAAATGGTAATTGAATCTCGGATTTCATCTGACAAAGCTAATTACGGATCCCATTACATGCGATGAAATAGACCAAATTTGAGATTAGGAAATCCATTACGATCTTCAAACGGTTATAAATAAAGGGATTCGCTAAAATATTTATGAAATAAATCTTAAGTTGCTTCAGCAATACCAGTCACTATTTACCTACTTATTGAAACAAATATGATTATGTGAAAAATGTAGAGGATTATTGGCATAAAATTAAAATGTAAAATAAATCACGGACCAAGTGCGAGCTAGACTTGCCCACCGTAATTAATAGTAGCATAACGTAGCCGTATAATTTTTATTTTTTTTTATGTAGCGATGATAGCTCAGTGGTTAGCGCGGTAGGTTCGCATGCCGAAGGGCGTGGGTTCAAACCCCAACAATGAGCTTAAGCTGCCGGTGAAGGAAAACATCGTGAGGAAATCATAGCATGGTAGGGTACTTTCTAGTACTCGGCTGGCTAGCTACCCTCACTTGAGAGCCAGTTCCATTCCAGGCTAGGTGTGCTTTACCATCTTCGACCACACCTTCACTTAACATCAGGTGAGCTGTGGTCAAAACAACTAGCCTGTCAACCATAAAAAAAAAAAATAATAATAATAAGACGATCGAGGCGCTCTCCTGATGTTAAGTGACAACGCCTGTCCATGACCATTGCAGCGATACACAGAACTTTGAGTAACAAAACAACGTCCAGGGCATCGCTGCTTCGGCACTCATTACTTTGAGACTAGATGGTTAGTCTCAACAGCCCAGTAAATTATACAATACTAGTGCAAATACATCACCCATATAAAAAAAAGTAAGTAGATACGATTATTTTCTAGTGTCGTGCAGGTTAGATGGCGCTACTTCTCAGTAACTTCTATCTCTTTCAACTGTCGCTCTACGCAAAAACATTTTTTTTTCCAACACTTTTTTCTTGTCTTGTTTATCTTTTGCTACATAAAAATCTACACTATAGCATTTATGATATGGGTAAAGAGGATATTATTATCTACATGTATTAAAAAAGGATGATAATTTTATTTTAAGCAATGATAGCCCAGTGTTTAGCGGGGTCGGTTCGCGATTTGCTGGTAAAGAGAAATATCGTAAGAAAACCATAGCATAGAGGGAGGATACTTTCCAGTACTCGGCTAGCTAGCTACCACCCTCAAGTTGAAAATCTACGACCACACCGTCACTTACCATCAGATGAGCTGTGATCAAACACCTAGCCTGTCAACCATAAAGAAAATCCACAACACATAAACTTATTATTACTAAGATATCGTCCGACTTACAAACTGAAGTCACTTAATTTTTTGTGCGTGAGATATCGTTATTCTATTGTAGCACTATGTTTAGGTAAACAGGACAATATACGGGCACACAATGTTGTTTAGTTTAGCTACGGCTTCACAACATGACAACACTATTGTTTGTTAGCCTAATGGGCGACGGTGTTTCCTAACCGATCCCTAGATATGTGTATTAGACATTCCGATCTTGATTCTCAGGAGTAACGTACTGGCTTATGCTTTTCGCTTTAGTGAAACCCAATTGTTTTATTAATGTATATGACTTGACTTTTTATGGACATGACAGACAATCTTTGCCACTGTTATATTATTACAATCAAAATGAAATGTAGATGAAAAAACTAATCTCATAGCTCTATAGGATTTATTCTGCAGCGATAATAGCCGAGTGGTTATCGCGGTCGGTTCACACGCCGAAGGGCGTGGGTTCAAGCCCCAACAATGAGCTTAAGCTACCGGTGAAGGAAAAACATTGTGAATTTGCGGGGAAACTATAGCGTGGTGGTACGGTACCTTCTCGACTGGCTAGCTACCACCCTCAAGTTGGAAATCTATTACCAAGTACCTAACGGTGTGTTCCGGCAACCTCACTTACCGTCTTAGACCACACCGTCACTTAACATCAGGTGAGCTTTGGTCAAAGACTTAGCAAGTCGACCATAAAAAAAGCCTTTTGGCCCCCCTGGTACAACCGTAACACCTACTCCCCTTCTTCATGGACTCCCAAACTTTCATTGGCTCGAGCAACCAGTGTCCTGACATGAAATAAGTGCCTCAGTATTCAGTATTCAATCTCAAGTTCTACTTGCTTGGAGTGGTCACTGTCCAAACAATGTTTTGCTGTCGGAAAATAGCGCATCGGGCTATCGGGTAGACACTTGCTATGCTAATATTTCCCGTCGACAAGCCTCAACACAATATAACAGTTTCCTTTACGTAACAATAATTAATCTACGTTCATAATCTCGGGAGGTATGCCGTTATAACAATATCGATTACAATTCCTCTCACGAGGGTTTCGCTCCAATAAACAAGTACCTACTAGTAGGGGTAAAGGTATGTGTTTGGAAAATATAGAATTAATTCTAAAACAAATGTAAAGCAAACTTATTGAACCTTTAAATCATTAAAAACACTATATCAATGAATCTGAACCAATATTTCAATCATGAGCCAATGGTGTCGCTAATTCATAATAGTATTTATAACAAATGCGATGATTATATTTAAAAAATCTGGACAAGTCATCCATCAAGGAAAACGAGTCGCGATGATTTTTAGCGCGATTAAAAAATGAACAAATAAAACTCCAAAGAATGTTTTAAAAGAATGTTTTTTTTTTACTCGATAAAAAGATGAGTCGGATTAAAGGGAAAATTGAACGTAATTCTGGATATCACTGTAATGGAGATGGACAGCGGAGCGACCAGAGCGATCTTACCATCAGGAGAGCGTTTTGTTTGCCTCAATAGTAATTTTGTCTCATATTTATGAGAACTAATTTTATACTAACTTTGGAAACACTCTGATGAATGATATATGCTTTTATCATATTACAGTCAAACGAAATTATTGTTTAAATCTTCAGTAGGTACCTACTTTATTTAGTGCACTGTAAGTTTTGGCCGGCTGTCCTCTTTTCACTGTCGTGACGACTTTGTTTTATATTAGGGTATATTTTCTAAATAGTTGTATAAAGAAAAGGTTTATAAACAAAACAATCAAACATGTTCGCGCTTACAAACTTATTACATTAGTAGTTGGCGAATTTAAGTCGATAATTGGCGAAGTTAAATTTAGAATAAATCTGGTAAGGTAATTAAAAATGGTATTGGTAAGTAAATTAAAAATAACTTTAATTGTGAGTAGAGAAGATTTTTATTTAAGCAGCGTTTTATAATGGGGTCACCATATTAAGAGTTTTATGTGTGTTTGGTTTTTAAGGTATATTTAGTATGACATTTATTTATTTGAAGTTAAATAAGACAAAAATAACATCGTATTGTAATAATATTAATTCACTTAAGTGGGCCTTAAATGTTGGTTGCTGTTGTAGTCTTTAGTAATAAAAAAAAATTCGATCGTATCTTTACCTTATCTGGTAATCCGTTTAAGATATGCCAAACTACTGAATATTCAGTACATTGTTAGCAATTAACAGGGGAACGTTGTTCAGATAATAGTCACTAACACAAGAGGGCGCCACTAATCCGATTACACGATGGACAGCTGCGGTACCGCGGCAGCTCTCGACACCTTGATGCATACCTAATATCCTTCACCTGGAATTTAGGAAATTTCTAATTTAAAGCGGACATTAAATTACCACGTAAACAACGGAGAAACAGCGCTCCGCTGGCAGAAGCGACATTGAAGCATCGTCTTTTGAGTCCGCGGTTTTAAACTATTTTCATGTTGTGCCTCTAGGTAAGTACACTTCCGAACATTATTACAAGCACAAATTTGAAAAATATACGTAATCATGCTTTTTCCCCGTAAGGGTAAGCAGAGACTATAATATTTCTACTTGGTGCAATACTGACACACTTCTTTCACTTCTTCTACTTTTAGTGACAGCTCTGTTTTCTGAGGTTTAGAGCGTGGTGCCGATTCCCACCCAGAACAAACATTTTTGTGTCACGAACATATTGTTTGTTCTGGATAAATAAATATAATAGAACATTACACACAGCGCCATCTGACCCTAAACTAAGCAAAGCTTGTGCTATAGAAGACAGATGACTGATAGAATACTTAAATACTTTTTTTTTGATGTTCCATATAAATCTATTTATTTATTTATTTTATTTTAATTTGAGGCACCACTTCACGCACCACCATATGGTTGGTGCGTGAAGTGTTGTCCCATACATGTGTAAAATACATTAGCATTTTCATACATACGTGCTTTTGACTTGACCTTTCTTTAGAACGTCTTCAATTTGACTCTAAAGAAGTTTACTGGTTAGTTACAAAAATATAATACACGTGATTTATTTTTGTTTTCAAAGAAGTAGAGTACGCTAAATGTCGTTAATTTCAAAAGCTCATGCGGCCCCACCGATAAACGAAAAGTCGTTAATTTGAAAAGCTCATACGGCCCCACCGATGCTCGCTGTAAGTACATATTTTGAACTTCAATAAACAGGTCTATTGATGTTTACAATATGATTAAAGAGATACCAAGTCAAAGTTACATAAGGAAGGCAATGGATGAAATAATTCTGAAAGAGAAAATCGAACAGGAGAAAAAGGAAAATTAATAAAGTAAAGTTGTTTATTGTGTTGAACTTAAAAGCTGCTTAGTCTATTGACTAACTTCCGTGGGGACCTTAAAAAATGATAAGAAATTAAAATATGTAAATGTATTTTAGCTAATATACATCTGCTTATGATCTAGTTTTATATTCCTTGAAGAACCATTTTTACGCTGTATCCGACAGTCTTTGGCATGTTCGTTTTTTCCATTTTCATTCTGGTCTTATAAAAATTACCGTACTAAAATGTGGTACAAGTACAGGAAGACTGTACCACATTTTAGTACGGTTATAGATAATTATGAAAAATATAAAAATATAATGAGACAACCCCCTTGGCACGATGAAATGGAAACTGCTTGTTTTTTATTAACATGCCAGAGACACGGATTAACGTTTGCTATATCGTCAGCCTACTTTAGCCCACAGCTGGACTCATCACCTAATACACATCACCTAACAATCTTTGGCTTTTTTCTTCTAGACATTACTCACTGCGTCACGTATATAGTCAATCCACCAAGTCTCAGGACGTCCTACGCAACGTTTGCCGATTTGCGTGCTTTACTCTTGAATACGTCTACCGTAACGTTTATCTATTCTACAACAGATACCTAGATGTCTGACAATACAGTATTTCAGAGAAGAGTAGTGATAGCGAAAGCTGCTGATCTTACCACGAATGTGAACAAATGTTATTTGTTATACGTAATAGCTGTTGCATTACCCAGGAGCACTGCAACACAAATAGGTATTTATATATATTTCTTTTTTCTGTGTACATATGTTATCTATGTAGGTACCACTGCAGTACCAGATATTCTGCCGCCAAGCAGTAGTGCGTAAACATTACTGTTTTCCGGTTTAAAGGATACTGTAGCTAGCGAGGTTACAAGGCTTTTGAGACTCAGCGTCGAAAGTCTCAAAGTAATGAGCGTCATGGCAGCGATGCCATAGACTTTGTCTTGCTACTCAAAATTCTGTGTATCGCGTTATCTATTACCAACAGGATAGCGGCTCGATCTTCTCATTACTTTTAGATTTTAAAAAAAATTGTCCTTGTCACGAGTGTCTAGTAGTATCATTGGTTGCAAAAATTGCACACGTACTACTTATAAAATGCACCGAATAACAACTTCATTAAACTACAATGCGAGTTGTCAAGTATTTAATTACACGTAAATTGAATGCGAAAAAATAAAAGAAATTGAACGGCATGAATGCATTTCCATTCTTCCTCTAATTACACTTTTTGCGTCGTCGTAACGCCTGGCGCGGTTAAAACGGGCTAAAGTTTATGAAAAACTTCGGTTGCATACAAAGTAGGTAGTCCCATTTACTAGCGCTCTGCAACAAGCGTTGTTTCGGACGAAAGGTTTCGAACACGAACCGGCGCAATTAGAAATCCAGCGTCGTTTGGCGTCTGTATCTGACGATCTGTTGTTTCCAGTTTGTTCACACAATCTACAAAATGGTATGAACTTTATACGCCTCCGGGCAACCAACATTTTAGAACTTCATACAGGTGCGCGACCAACGAATTCTATGTGCCTGGAAGAGAACGTCAAAACAATGAAGTGAATGCAAAACAGTTAACCAATTCGCGTGATTGTTCTGTAGGCGAATTCAAATACGTGAAATTGTTTTTCATTAAAAAATACTTATTATGACTTTATTTTTTGATTTTTTGATCAACATTCTTGCTCCATTACTTGCATGTAACACAATTCTTAATTTATTCATTATGTAAATTAATGTTTTTTGTGCAGCAACAAAGTGTGTATACTGCTCTGCAGTGGAATTAAACGAAGTTAATTCTCGCACGTGACATCTAGTTGATCTAGTGCGTAATACCTATATATCAATGTAAGCATCCGTTTATGTTTTGTTTCTGAAAATCGCTTTAACTTTGTTATTGTTTTGATAGGTAACATAACTGGCATACATTTTAAAATTGTTACACACGACCTTTTACCGTTTGGATTTAATTACGTTAGGATTAGGTTCATTTATTTATTTGAAATCGTGTTCTTATTTATGCCAAAAATAGACGGAGATAAATAAAAAATAGATAACATTACATAGGTACAGGCTCAAACTAAGCAAAGCTTGTAGTATAGGAACCAGAATATAATACCCATTTTTCTTTTGTAAATATGTCAACACACATTTATTACTTTGTTACTAAAAAAACATATTCAATTATTTTTTTTTTACATATATTATTTTTATTTATTATATCTCTTTGGTGGACGCCACAGGTGACCAAAACGGTGGCCTCTATTTTGAACAAATATTATGGGCTAGTTACTATATAACGTATATTTTTATCAAAATTAAAGTAATGGATAATGTACATACAAATCCCTTATTAAATAAATAACAATTGTAGCATACTGACAATTTGGGTTGAAAACTAGAAAATATATTTCAGATAAAATTCTAGTTTAATTTGTTTCGATAAAATTCTAGTTTAATTTTTTTCAATGTAAAATTAATAAGACGAATGCGTCGCTCTCCTGATCGTAAGATATAACGCATGCCTATGAACATTGCTGCTTCAGCACTCATTCCTTTGAGATTTTTAACGGTTAGTCTTCCTAGCCCTGTAATTTCGAATAAACCTTTAAACCGGAACACAGTATTGTTTACACACTTCTGCCTGGAGGCAGAATATTTAGTAATTTTTTGAGTGATATAGAATAGTACACTTTTGCAGATAGCGTAAGCTATAGCTTTACAAATTATATACTTGTTTTTTCACGTTGATCACACTAACACTATAAATGGAAAAATAAATGATACCCTTTCAAGACTAATATTAAGACGGATCTTTTTTTTCTTTTCTCTTATTACATATAGGCTTGCGTTTGATCGCCAACTCGCCTGATGTAAAGCGAAGATGCGGTCTACGGTGGAGCACGCTCGCCTGGAAGAAATCGATTCACTCCTATGTTTTGGTTGTTTATTTTAACTTAATGTTCGCCATGAAAACAGGAAATATACGAGAAAACTCTAAGTTAAGAGTAAAACCGCAATGCCTTAAAGAAAAGTCTTTTACAAAAACACACTTATTCCAACGACCATAATTATAATGACTCAATATATTCTACAAATAGTACTTAGGTATGTTTGGAAAATTCTAACAAACATCGAAGTCGCTTAGTTTTAAACGCCAACTGGGTCATTCGCTTCATAGGCAAATGGTACTTATAGCAAAATAAGAATTGCAAAGTACGCCACTGGACTGATATTATGAGCACTCCATTAAACTTGTCGCAAGTTTTGTATCGCGGATGTGTAACCGGGACCTGGGATGGCTGGAATGGACAAAATATTCAATTGGCGTATCGCAGGTTGGCCGCGGGCCAGGCGGGCGCGCATACTGATGTGCCAACTTTTGCTCGACTCAGCTCATCGAGGCAAACTTCACAAGCCAACCTGCCAAACTATGGCCACGCACTGATCGCATAATCTTAATGAGGTGCCTGCATACGGACTAACAAAACGATCGCTGTGATCGCTAATTAAGGATATTTGGCACCATATTTACACCATAACATATAATTTGTGTGTATAATATTAAAGAGCATGGCTGGTGAGAGATCTAATGATGTCCAGCCCGAGGTGATTTATGCATTTCCTCCTAGTAGCCTACCCAATACAATCAAGCTCCTTGAATTAGTAGAGCACAACCTTAGGCTGTGTCATAACTATTCCACTCCACACCAAATGTCGTAGTATTGCAACATATCCTAGGGGTGTCCCGACCTAACTCATACGCATTTTGTGGGCTTACAGTACAGCAGCTCATACTCCTTAGTCCCGTTCTCGATTAGGCAGCCTCGGCACATAGGACTCTCCTTAGTTCCTTGCCTATGGTATACCATAATAGATACCTATAAGTAAATTTTACAATTATAAAGAAAATTGAATATAAAACTAATTGATATGTTTTCTCTTTAAAATATACTACTAGTAGATACTCAATGTACGAACTTTAAATAAACAGTTATTTTTTATACAGCAATAAGATCTTTCAAAAGCAGACTTTTAATAATTCATAAGAAAACATTTTATAGAAAATTTAAATGTTATAAGTCGGAATATTTTTTTACGTTTAGTCCTAAATGTAAATTTTAATTAAATACAAAATCTTAAAAAATTCAGTAACTGTTTTGAATTTTATTAAAAGTTGTAGAAATAAATTAGTTTAGTTTAATGTACGGGAAAGTAACTAAAACTTAGATACTGCTAAATATAACCCCGTGTATACCACTACTTCTATACTTCTATACTTATATACTTTTACTACTTTTAGTATATTATACAAAATTTATAAGTACAACAAAACCTATTTCAATTGATAAACAATTAAGCTTGACGCAAGCATTTCACACAAAGGGATGTATGTCAGTTTCCAATAACCTTACTATCGTTCTATATCAAACTTGCAATAAATAGAGCTGTCGATTCTTTACCAAGTTTTTCAATATGACAGAGAATATTATGGCGGTGGTAAAGCAAACTATCTTCTTTCATAAATCGAACAAAGATCAACTTTGGTTTGATGGATGAGCTTACACCGCCGTTTGTAGGTATTCCCTGGGGTTAGCAAAGAAATCTCGGGAAATAATGCCAGCTATATACACGGTACCGCACCGACGAGGTATAATATTTGCCAGAGCTCATAATAAACTCGACGGTCTTATACGTGTTCGATATAATATTTATAACAACGAATTCTATGTACCTAAAATAGAACTGCAACACAAAAAATATGTACAAAACGGTCAATCAATCTGTGTGATTGATCTATAGATAGATACATTTATTATTCGTGACTTTTTTCATAGTCGAAAAAGTATTTTGAATAAATTGATTTCGTATTGTCTAATGTCAATTTGTTCTCTAAATTAATAAATATTTTTTGTAAACTAGACCGAGGTTGTGTTCGAATTACGCTGATATACGTACGTGATACATTACTTTGACTATACTTTACTTTTACAAATTCTTTTATTTGTATTGGTGTAAGAAAATATTAAATTTAGAAAAGGCAGTAAATATTCAGGACGCTTTTGCTTAGATGTAAGAATGTGTGTGAAAGCTTTAGGTACTACTAAACCACGTGAATATACGAAACGAAACTAAGTTTTTATTTTATATGTACGGTTTTTTATGAGTTTGGTCTAGCTCTAAGATAACAAAGATAAAATACTGACACTATACTTAAGCGAAGGTTCAACTTTTAAGAGGATACTGCACAAATAAAACTTTAATTACCACCGTTAGAACATTCGACGGAAGCACCTAGATTAAAGTTCGTCTTAAGACAGAATCGAAGTAAACTCGAGTAAAAAGGTGGTTTAACGCCATTGTAACTTTAATTACTAAATAGAGGATTGTGTTAGAAAATAAAGGACGCGTACTATAGTTTACGTTATTTGGTCACTTGAATAGTCACCTTTTTAAACTGGGAGTCACGGATAGTCCGCTATGCCGTGGCTGCTTGCAGGAGAATAAAACTGTAGATGCATGTGCTTCTTCATTGCAAAGCCACAGAAGGTACTAGAATTGCTACTAGGCTGCATGAAGCTGCTTCGCTATCATCCATGTCGCCGCAACACCTTGAATGCTTCTCGTCATCAATGCCTTTAAATATTCCACCCATCTCACTGGAGCTACTTTGCCAGCGGCCCAGAGCCTCGCTCCGGTACTTCAAGGAGCTGGGTTGGCTTGGGTAGACGCTGGCAGGGGGAAATGCACAATACACCCCAAGCGGGACGTCAGTGCAGGACTCAACGCCCCCATTTTGAAAAAGAATAGTTTACGTTTGATTCGTCGATAATTCAATCCAAAAAGCTTCTAACAAAATTTTACGAAAGTAAAGAAACAAAGTAAAAACGAGTATGAATGGGACGTTTTTGAATTTGGGAAAATTAATATTACCTATATTACTTTGTTTTGTTATTCAACTCTCGACCTCTATAAATGTAAATTTCAAAACTGGTACGAAACAGCACACAGCACTTGGATAAAGTTGTTCCTCCACTTGCCCACTAGTATATGACACGCTCTAACATTCATGCGCTTACTTACGTCTTCCTGTTTCCTTTTGCTTCCATTTACCACTGCTATAAACCCATCTAAAGTTTTGATACACACCCGTGGAATGCTTTAAGTCACGTGGAATTTTCGAGGAATATATACGTTGCTGTACTGGGCCGAAGTCCGCGCTCAGTTTAAGTACATCTCGTTAAGAAATAGCAGGAAGAGCGAAGTTTCATCCAACTCGTTTATACGCCTGCGGTATCACGCCCTAGAGGCCTAACCTCTTTCTTTACGACCTTAAAACCTACCTGGCTTACCTGGAAAGCAAACTCGAAAGTTACTTCATAAATAGCAGGTTCTGAGAATACGTTATTTATGTACTTATATGTATTTCTATATTGTCACTTGTAACGAAATAAAAATGACTAAATATATCACTTGACTAATATTAAAGTTTAACTTAACCTCGCTTTAACTAAGCCTTGAATGCTAATTTATCTTCCACTATAAAACGAGTATTTTTTATAATATATTTTGAGATCTCGAAAACGGCTTTAACCATTACGATGAAACTTGTTAAACGCTGTTTTGAGAGTGTAAACACGATCTAGCTAGGTCTCATTTCTGGGAATAGATAAAGAGTAAACCAAAATTATAAAAAATGTAAAATGTTGTAATTTTACAATAACCATCGAAACCGAAGTAATGAGGGCCAAAACAGTGATGCCCTGGGCTTTGTTTTGTTATTTAAAGTTCTGAGTATTACTGAGAAGCGTTATCTCTTACCATATACATATACCATACCACGAGCGTTTTGTTCGTCTCATTTACATAAAAAATTTGAAAACAGTACCTATCAAAAACTCGCAAATTTTTGCTAAAACACTCAAGTGAAAGAATCAAGCTTAGTGAACTGACTGAATTTGGAAAAAAAATTGCTTGATCGAAGTTTCCAAAAGCGCCCCAAATTATCATTACAACTCTTTATCACTGACATAAAGTATAAATGAATAGACGTTTTAGTGCCGATCTATTGTCGATGAAATATTTTCCTTCCTGTGATTGATCGGTCCATCGTTACAGTGTAATCGCAGTCGTGATCATTGACTCCATAGTTAATAGCGCTTGGATGAGATGGAGATGCTATTTCATCTGTACATTATATCTCACAAAGTGGGCAGTTGGCAAATGGGCTGTTTACAAGACTTTGCAGAAAGACTTTATTAGGCACTTGTTTCTTTTCCACATCAATTTCTAAAAGCTGAAACTTATTCATGCAATCATAACGTGATTTATTAATCAATTACTTACTTAATAATGGTTATTGCTTCCGAATTTTTAAACAAAAAAAATATGATCGTTTTCTTTCATGCGAAAATATCATAAAAACAGTTCGTTTTTCCAGAATTACTCATTTTTTTCGGGAAACTTTTGTTTTCTGAAATACATTATTCAGACTTTTGCGAACATTAAAAAATAACTTAATCGATCACCGGGTCTTAATTGCGCACAATTGATAATAATTATTGATTCTATTATTATTTTTGTTCGTGCATAAATATGTCGTTAAATCACTAAAGTTTAAAATTACATTAACCTAATCTACCCAGCGGCTTTCATATGATTCGAATACCAACGAAAAGTACATATATATAATTTGAATTTATGTATAGAAGCACAAGCTGTAGGCTACAGATTCTGTAAGAATGAAGAAATCTATAAAAACAATCACCTGCTCCACCTGCCAAGGGTCAACGAAATTTTCTATAAAACAGCAGATTTTTCCCCCCATTTTAGAACCCTTGTTAAAAATTTGTTCATAACAATGACCCACTTTCGGCTTAGTGTACCCTAAGCTTATAACCCTGTATATCTACTCGTGCTGCAACCTGCTGTGACAAAATTTAATTTCGTAACGATCGGTTGACGTTTAGTTGAGAAAAGTTTTTTATGTAAACGTATTGAGGTGAACGATACGCTCTCCTGATGGTAAGAGATAACGCATGTCTATGACCATTGCAGCGATACACAGAATTTTGAGTAGCAAAACAAAGCCCGGGGCATCGCTGCTTTGGTGCTCATTACTTTAAAACTTTCAATGGTTAGTCTCAACAGCCCAGTAATTTCGCTAGCTGCAGTACCCTTCAAACCGGAACACAGTAATGTTTACACACTACTGCTTGGCGGCAGAATATCTGGTACTGCGGTGGTACCTCCCTAGACGACTTCCTGCTAAGGAAATCTACCACCAAGTACCACCAATTGTGTTTGACAGGCTTGGTGTTTGACCACAGCTCGCCTGATTAAGTGATGGTGTGGTCGAAGATAGTAAATCACTTAGCCTGGTAACAAATAGACAGACTTATTGTCACATTGATATAATATTTTATTAGGTACACGAAAAGCTCAGTAGTCACTACTACTAAATTGTCTTACAAACCAAACGAACTATTATATTTTGAAGCAGACGTGTCTTTCTCATTTATTTAGTAACAAGCTTAATTTAACTAACACTTGGATGTACTGTATGTATTATAAGTATGTATTTACAAAAAAAAAAAGTATTTAAGTATTCTATCAGTTATCTGTCTTCCATAGCACAAGCTCTGCTTAGTTTGAGGTCAGAAGTGCGCTGTGTGTAATGTCCTACGATATTTATTTATTTATTTTATTTATTTATTTTATTTATTTACTTAAAGTTATTAGATAGATAGATAGATATAACTCTTTATTCTGCACACCGTAAGAAGAAATAAGTACAGAGAACAAAAGAACCTTATGAACTAGTGCCACAAGTGGTGGCCTTATCGCTAACAGCGATCGCTTCCAGGCAATCAAGAAAAGAAAATCACGATACAAAAACATAAGAAACAGACGGGGAGATGTAACACTAGTAAGAAAAATAAATAAAAATAAAACATATAGTAAGTACATAAAAGTAATCACAATGATGACGATGTTATTAGACTATTATAACACACAAGAAGCCAATATTACATATTTGCTCTCATAATTTTAGCAGGAGTAGCGTAATGACTCCTCCACTCGACACTCTATACAGACTCCATCCTATGAATATTCAACCGCTCATATTGCTAGATGAAGCTCAAAGGATTTAGCCAAACGATAAACGCTTTAATTCCCCAAAGCATATAGTTAATAAGGCTTCTATATAGCAAATACTTGTGTGTTTACTGGTAAATCCACTTACAAGTTCTACACCCATGCTTCTACCGCAGTTTGGCTAATGGTTAGTACGTTTACTGGTTTACTTGGTGGTAGATTTCCTTAGCAGTCGTCTGGGTAGGTACTAAACAGTACCAGATATTCTGCCGCCAAACAGTAGTGGGTAAACATTACTGTGTTTCGGTTTGCAGGGTACAGCTAGCAAAATTGAACTAAACATCGAAAGTCTCGAAGTAATGAGCGCCTAAGCAGCGATGCCCTGGACTTTGTTTTGCTACTCAAAGTTCTGTATATTGCTGCTATGGTCGCAGACATGCGTTATCTCTTACCATCATGAGAGCGTATCGTTCATCTCATTACTTTTACATTTAAAAAAGTGTGATTCACTTTCATGACTACATCTCACACATACGCACAACATACATTATGCAAAGATGCAAGTGCTCAACTGCTCAACATGCGTCAGTCAACACACTTGTAGATACGTAGCACTTAACGGTGTGTTCCAAGCCTCACTTGAGAGTCAGTTCCATTCCAGGCCAGGTATGTTTTACCATATACGGCCACACCGTCACTTGACATCAGGTGAGATGAGGTCAAACACGTGACATGTCAAAAGTAAAAAAAAAACGTTTAAGGTGTGCTAGATGCAATTGGTGATACCACTAAATTCTAAGAATTTTCGTCTGTATAACAATCTGAATCACAGATATCCTAGATCAGAAATGTAATCGATATTATTGTTTTGAATTCAAAATTGATTCGCGTTTGACCACTCTCTGCCTGATGTCAATAGCAGTAGTGTGGTCTAATACGGATCACGATTACCTAGAAGAAACCTATTTACTTTAGATTTGAAGACACCCATACTGTACATAACAGGAAACACAGACTCCGGCAGAGAGTTTCATAACCTCGCTGTGCGAATGAAAAATGTGGAATCAAGACGCTTTGTACGTACATGGAGAACATCCGCCGGATGACGTTTAAATTAAAAATAATATCAGTGAACATATAGTAGTGTACATTTTTAGTCACAAACCAAATAAAGCTTGTGCTATTAGAACCAAACAACTGATGAGTGATGCTAATTTTGTAAATACATAGGTACATAAAATAAATAAACACCCAGACAGAGAACAAACAACGAACACAACAGAATAATGTTGGTCGTAGAAATTTTTGTCCTGGATGGGAATCGAACCCACACCCTTCTGCTTCTGAAGCAGAGCTACTACCGAATAAGTATACAAGGCAGTTATCTAAAGCCGCACAATTCTATTTTGCTTGATCAAGGAATGCAAGTGATCAATCAAAAATATATTCGAAGATCGCTCGCACCGCCTTCTATTCTAAATTATGTGCGTATCACTAATTTCAAGGGATAAAAGAAAACATGAAGAGAAAACGTCTTAGAAATGTTAATATTCTTAAAGATGTGTGAAGGCTACCAACCCGTACTTGGTCAGCGTGGTGGACTTCACACAATAAATAATAAATAATATAAATAAATATCGTGGGACTATACACACAGCGCCATCTGACCCCAAACTAAGCAAAGCTTGTGTGATGGAAGTCAGATAACTGATAGAATACATAAATACTTTTTTTACATATATTTTTTTAAATAATTATATATTTATATACTTATAAAACATACAGAACACCCAGACACAGAACAAAGATGATTGTGTTTATTCACAAAATGTTTGTCCTGAGTGGGAATCGAACCCACGCCCTACAGCTCTCAAGGCAGATATACTACCAATGAGCCAACGGGGGGGGCTGTTATGATGTGAAAAGACCAGCACACCCAGTGGTAGAACAGTTTATGAAACAGTGCTGAAACGGATCTCGATCGGATACTCTTAAATATTGAACATTCCGAAAAAATCTCCCGTCGCGTCCCGCTTTCAATAAAGTAATCACAACAGCAAATTGAAAAGTTATGTCTCGATTTATTGGGAAGAAATTTATAAAGGCCAAAGATAAAATGCGAAAATGGCACGAAGTTTCATGAACTCGAATAGCTTTCACGAAAATATTTTTAGATGGTTTTTGTCAGACGTGGACAGACAAGGTTGAATTCGGACTAAATGACTTCTGTGGCTCACGTTTTGCACGGGTCCTGGGGCAGTTCACACCACACGCGGTTCACATTGCCGTGTGCTCTTAAATTATCCCATTCTTATTCAAAATGGGGGCGATAGGTCCTGCACTGACGTCCCGCTTGGGGTGTATTGTGCATTTCCCCCAACCAGTGTCGACCCGAGCCAACCCAGCTCATTGAAGTATCGGAGTGAGGCTCTGGGCCGCTGGCTATCTAAACTATACTATATCAGCATCATTCATATTTTACTATGAAAACTGACGTGGTTTTGGCTCATTTTTTTTACTTTGTTTTTTTCTTTTTAATATCGTAGGACTATACACACAGCGCCTTCTGGCCCCAAACTAAGCAGAGCTTGTGTGATGGAAGTCAGATAACTGATAGAATACATAAATACTTTTTTTTTTTTCGTAATTACATATGTACTCATAATACATACAGAACACTATGGGTGAACAGAACAAACATTTGTTTATTCGCAAAATGTTTGTCCTGAGTGGGGATCGAACCCACGCCCTTCAGCTCTTAAGGCGGATATACTACCAATGAGCCAGCGGGGCTGTCAAATACTTATGCGGTATTAATCATGTTTAATTATATCCGATATCCCGACTATAGTTTCGACCATAAAGAAAAATAAGAAAGCCATCGCATGTGCCCGAAACTATAGTAGGGAGTAAACCGCGTAAGTAAAACAAAAATTATTCATTACTGCCCAAGTTGTATTGAAAAGCTTAGTATCCCAGACTTAGATGGGCAGATATACAATATACCTACAAATACATAATATCAATATAGCCAGCCATGAACAAAAATTGCAAAAGAACAAGGGTAACTTGCGTCGAGCAAAGAAAGGGCGGATGGGGCTGCAAACTACCTACGTAAACAAGGGTCTCATCTCATTGGTTTTATTTGAAAAGTTCGGATCATCGTGGTTTACTACGTCACAACTTTCGGAAACAAAGTCTTCATTACATAAAATCAAGCGAAACCTTCGAATACCTACAATCTCAATATTAAGTCTTCTGAAATTACATTGTAAAAGCAGGTAAACAAAATCAATTTCAGCGACAGTAATTTGGAGTTTCGAATGGATAATAGTCTCACCGATTCCTTTTTACGTTCGAGTTGTCGCTAGATGGCGCTGTGGCGCTGGAGTCGCTGGGCGGGCGACAGATGGGGAGGCAGCTAGCACAGTACAGCACAGCGCTATCATTGTTTCGCACTCACAATCGCAAACTAAGCGACGCGACGATGAGTTCAATAGCGCCGACGTATTTGATGACGGGGCGCTTCCACGCAAACGGCACTCATAATCTATTCCATCAATGGCGTCAGATAAGATTGTTCCGTCATTATTGAGCCGTAATTAATCTTTGTCATTGTTGCTCCCGTTTGCAGATCTGCCGGGGAGAGATATAGATTGAGGCTGCTCTTTGTTACTTATTTCCGTTTATGACCCTCTCCGTGACAGACGAAACAATGCGGAACATTTCTCTTGATAAAAGGCGAAACAATAATATTAATTACATTCGTGTTGATCTCGAAATTAGGCAAAACCATTTGAGGAATTCCAATTCTTGTTCATCTAAAGGCCACTGAAACGTGTCAAGGTGTGATTTTACTGCCGAATAAATACCAACATTGCAACGTTACTAAGCTGAATATAAACAATGTCTAATCCGCAAGAGCATCTAACGGGTTATTACTTTTACAAAAATGTATTAATTCTGTTTCAGCAATACATATGTACTCGTATTCATATACGTACCTATCTACCACGCACCAGATGACGTGATCAGGACACTCAATTCGTTCAGCTCACCTGTAGAGCAGTGTATACACCTTGTTCAGTGCTCCAAAAAATATAAATTTTTACTTTTTTAGTAAATTTAGTGAGTGTATTGTTATAATAAGAATAAGTCTGTTTTGACTAAAACATTTAGTAATTAAACTGTGCTACGGGCGCCAGAGCCCTCCATATGAATATACATTTTGAGATGAGCTGATTACACATTTTTTTTTTTTTTTTTTATAGTAGATAGGCTTGCGTTTGACCGCCATCCCGCCTGATGTTAAGCGAAGATGCGGTCTACGGTGGAGCACGCTCGCCTAGAAGAAACCGATTCACTCGCGACTTGAAGATATATATATACATACCTATATATACCTATTATTTCTCTTGACGTTTTGTATTCATATTATTTAATTGAACAATTTAAAACCTTCACCTAATATAACCTAATTCATGCAAACTACGCAATTAATAATAATAATCATTATTCAATTAATATAATATTTTTGTGATGTTCTGAACAATTTGTATACAGAATTTAAAAAGTGTCACAAATGACAATGTTGACTGTCATTTGTGACACTTTTTAAATTCTGTATACAAATTGTTCAGAACATCACAAAAATATTATATTAATAATCACGCAGTTTGTTTGGCCGTTTTATACGAAATTCTCTTTTCTAGACACATACAATTCATACAATTTGTAGAGTTTCAGTTTCATTTTACCATCCGAACGATTTTCCGATACCCACTAGTATTTCATAAACTGAGAATAATTGCCTCGTCGGACACCGAGCTAGGATCGTCGTATTTCTCTTCTGTAGTCGAGATTAAAGAGACGATGGCATGGGCCGATGCCATCCATCTCAGTTAATGCTGTTTCGATGCCGTCGCTCCGTCCGCGATCACTGCTCACGTCGCCGGCGTGCATAGCGGAATATGGCTGTGCTCAGTTTGCCAATGAGTAATGGACAGATTAAAGCTTTGAAATTTACCTGCATTCCGCACCAGTGCCGTCACAAAAGCGACATTTTCAATATATTGTCGTTGGTTCTGAATATATTGTGCGACCAATAGCAGTGTTAAATAGCTTCTAAAGCAAAGGCTCTCAAACTATTTCATCTACCGCCTACTTTGAAAATAAATTATTTTTCAGCGCCGCCATTTTTTTCACTTTCCCACATCTTAAAAACTACAATGACATTAATAACTCTAATTAATTTAATTATGTGTCATATTAGTCTGGTCTGGAGTTTAAACTTACATGCTAAACGAGACTTTTTTACCAGTGAGAGCAATTAAAACGCGTATTTTTATTCAAAAAATTACAAATCGGGCATCGCCCCCTAAATCACTTCAACGCCCTTCCATTTTTTTTAATCCCGTTACTCCCCTAGGCCTCCCACAAGGGGGCGTTATCGTCCACTTTGAGAAAGCACTATTCTAAAGCATAAATGCCACTTCAAGCGTCGATATGAAAACAATCTAAATTATTTGTATGGTATTTTTGTTCTTTAATTTTGACATCATACGATGAATTTTGCCAGTGTAAATTTAAAATACTTACTTAATAAAAATTACGTGAATCTAAGTCACAGTCAAAATCACACAATGTAAGTTAGAGTTAGCTCCAGTCATGTCCTAGTAAAGAAGTAACAACTGTATTAGAAGCTTAAACAAAGTTTTGGATGCAATACTAAAATACATATATAAATAAATAAATTTCGTAGGACTTTACACAAAGCGCCATCTGACCCCAAACTAAGCAAAGCTTGTACTATGGAAGTCAGATAACTGAAGACTTTTTTTTTGTAAATACATACTTATAATATTATTATTATGTTACACATTATAACACTTTTTCATGTTCACGCTCGTAATTCGGCATTTTAAGATTAAAAAACAACTATTTAAAAAAAAACAATCCACCACGTAACAGATGACGTGATCAAGACACTCAATGTCTTCAGCATTTACTTGGTGTTAGATCTCCTCGATCTCCTTAGCAGGAGGTCGTCTAGGTAGGTACGACCGCAGTACCAGTTATTCTGCCGCTAAGCAGTAATGTGTAAGCATTACTGTGTTCCGGTTTGAAGGGTACTGCAGCTAGCGAAATTACTGGGCTGTTGAGGCTAACTCAACTAAAAGTCTCAAAGTAATGAGCGCCAAAGCAGTGATGCCCTGGACTTTGTTATATTACTTAAAGTTCTGTTTATCGCTGCGATGGTCATGGACAGGCGTTATCTCTTACCATCAGGAGAGCGTCTCGTCCGTCTCATTACTTTTTACATAAAAAAAAAAAAAAAAAAAGCCCACCTGTAGAGCAAAGTATACACCTTACTCAGTAGGTACTACTCCACAAAAAATATGAACTGTTAATCTTTTGAAAACAACACAATACGGCGACATGATTTTTCCGCGTTCCTGGCCAAACTCTAGCTGGTATTTATGTTGCTGTAATAATGATATTTAAGTCAGCACAGCACTGTTTGTACATTTGCCTGCGCCGCCATTGAAACCGGTTTAATAGTAAACCTCTACGCGTTCGTACACACGACTAGTTCGTCCGCTGTCGTTTACACACCATACACCATTCATAGCTTTCATCTCTAATAACCATTGCTTTTTTAATCATGAGGAATATTTATAATACGTTCAATAAAACAAGTATTATATTTCACATTCGTTTATTTGTACGCGTTCGCCCTCGTATAATAAAAACACGAATAACACGTAACACATATCTTTAAATGTCCAATTTACACTAAGGTCAGTTTGTTCACCACCAGGAGTTTACGTATGAGGTAGTAGGATAGTAAGATCTGCAACAATAAGAGGCATCACAAATTTATTTTAATGTAAAGAGCGTTTTCTTCTAGAGTTAATCTATCTCTCACTCATCGTGAATATCGTTAAAGGTTGCACTAATAAAATTGGACAAAACATTTGTTTATTTGACATTTTATCAATCAATAAGTAATACAAAATTCGCATTTCGCGTGTTTTTTTTTTTTATAGTAGATAGGCTTGCGTTTGACCGCCATCCCGCCTGATGTTAAGCGAAGATGAAGATGTGTTTGTTTGTTCGTTTAGTTTTCTGAACTACGCAACAAATTTTGATACGGTTTTTACTATTATTCAGGTAATTTCTTTTGGGAGGTGAAATGTCCGCACGAAAGCAGGACTTGACAGGACAGCAGGGTTGCTGGTTTTGTATAAAAACAAATTTGAAATCATATGAACTTCCCAGGTAAAACGACAAGCGATTTCGTAAACGTTTATTGCTTACAATGAAAAACATGAGGTTTTCCATGAAAAGCCTCAACGAAGTATTTGAAGTATGCATTGCCAGGCAAAAAAACTTTTTGTTTTATGTTTTTGACAGCTATTAGTTTAAAATGAATTTATTTATTTTGGTATTAAGGTGCCTAGATATAGAAAAAGTCAGTCAGTAGTTCAGTGTATGTGAGATTTTAGTTCTAATAGAATACAAATCAACGCAAATTCGTTTCGTACATTTGTTTTAAAATTTTATTTATTAACAGTGGGGGTCATAAACAATGAGATTTGTTTTATGAAATTTTACCTAAATATTTTTGTCCTTTGCTGGCTTCAGAGTAATCATAATTGCTGAACTATAAAAGCTCGATAAAATTAGAAAATCTAGTCCACAAAATCGCGCTGAATACTTTGTTTTAATCGCTTACTATTTCATATTATGATAAAGATTAAGTTTTGCAAGCACATAAAACCGAATTAAATACTCTGCTACACACGAACAGAATACTGACAATTTTTTTAACATATTTTCAGTATATGTCTTCATCGCTTATATAAAGTCTATCGAGGGCAATTAACAGGAACTGTCTTGAGTTTAATGAAGTAAAATTATACCTGTAGCCACCAAAACTGCGTCCGCCATAGCCACCGCCGTAGCCGCCGCCATAACCGCCGCCATAGCCGCCGCCGTAGTAACTGCCGTAGCCGCCACCGTAGCCGCCACCGTAGTACCCGCCGTAGCCGCCGTAGCTGCGCCCGTGGGAGAGCGCGCCAGCGGTCAGGGCGCCACCGACAAAACCTGCCTTAGCGCCAACCACACCCGCGCCAAGAAGGCCGGCGCCAAGTACACCCGCGCCAATTGCGCCCGCGCCGAGAAGGCCAACACCAGCTCCTAAAAACGGTCATTCACTGTTGAAATAATGATTGTGTGCGAATATGTAAGTTTGTTACATACGCTGTGACGTCTCTACAGCTTTGAGTAAAATTTGGAAAGATAATGATTTGTATTCTGGATTACATATTGGTTAATATATATTTTCCGTGGGATAACGGATAAAAAAGAGAGTTACTTCATAATTATAGAAAATATGAAACACACAAGTTTGTCACATCCTAAGCTTGAAAGTATCCTACTAATGTTATAAATGTGAAAGTTAGAATGTTTGTTACTCAATCATTTAAAAACGGCTGAAAGGATTTGGATAAAATTTGGCAAACATACAGTTTATTACCCGTGTGTATTAAAATACTTTTTATGTCAGAAAAATTTTAGGTTCCAATGGGATTACCAAAAAAACGAACTACTTGACGTATTCACTGAAATTCGATATAGATCCGTCTTACGGAACATTATTCAGGGATAAAAAGTATCTATATCTTGATTTAATAACAAAATAGCGCAAGTTTCATTTCTATTTATTTCATACACACGTTTAATTTCTCTCTGAACCTAATTTTAAAGTTAACGCGAACGACGTCGCGGGCGTAAGCTAGTAAAACAGTATGTTATTTATACTATCCAACTTAGTAGTTTTCGCGCGCACTAACCAATGCCTACATACTAAATGAACGTTTTATCTATTCTAGCTTTTAAACGTCAAACAAGTAGTTGGAATTTCTAAATATTAACTGTCATTTTGAAAAAGTCAATGTAATTAAATAATATTCGTATTATTCCTTTTCTCGTTAGAGCAAGCACGAATGATATTCAAGTAGAAGTTCAAGGTTGGAGAGAGAATAACATCACTGTTTGCCGATATTTACTCTAACTATTAACATATTTATGTTGGTACTATACATTCTAACCATCACAACATTAGCACACGTAGCTCTGTATTTGCTCAGTAATGTAATATTCCTTAGGCTCCGTAACATTATAATATTGACTATCTCGTGGGATAGAAAGTGAATCAGTCTTTAGGGACTAAAGCATATAGGCTACATAGTTACGCGTAATGGTAGCAATGCTATCCTATCCTACTAATAAATGTAACAGTTTGTGAGGATGAATGGATGTTTGTTACTCTTTCACGCAAAAACAACTGAACGGATTTGTATAAAATTTGTGGCGCACGTATAGTTTATACCCTGGATTAACACTTATTTACTAGACTTTTTATAATGCAAACTGAACAAACTTTTTGTAGTTATGCTTTGAAGAACTGTGTCTGTATTCCCTGTTAGGTATAATATGGGTGTCTTCAAATCTAGAGTAAACAAGTTTCTTCTAGGTAAGCGTGCTCCATCTTAGACCAAAACATCAGGTAGAGTATGGTGAAACGCGAATTCCAAAAACAAAACTAAATAAAAAAAAATACTTCCTATTTTGAATTAGAAAAACTGTGGGGAATGGGATCGATTTCCACGCAGGACAAATATTCGTGTGACAAAAACAGATGTTTGTTCAGTGTTTGAGTGTTTACGTATGTATTTACAAAGAAAAGGTATTTTAAGTATTTCTATCGGTTATCTAGTGCAGTCAAAGATTTGTTTAATTTGGGACTAGATAGCGCTGTGGAAAATGTACACTGATATGTATTTCTTTAACTATTAACTATCTATAGAACAACGAAATGTACAATTGTACATGTTTCAGAATTAGTAAAATTTCATTACATTTTTTTGGCTGCAACGCGTGTGATGTTAAACTATTTTTTTCGCTTAATATTCTAGTGACACATAATTTCTCATTTTTTTTTAATTCCTTTGTTTTTTTTTACTCATTAATAATTATGCTAGTGCCTACGGATATAATAATTTTCTTATACCTATAAGTTTTGCGATCTGTGTACGTAGTAAATAGTAAGAGGGAAATCCAATCAACAAATAGTCCGTCTTTGTTCACGAATGACGTATATATTATACATATAAAGTAAACTGTCAAATCATCTATACATGCGCAATTATTGTTTGTCTATGTCATTGAGTAACATACTGTTGACCTGGTCCAATCCAAAGTATATTTATAAGAGATAAGAGAATATGTAGATCTGGTTTTACATAGCATTCGTCTTAATGTTCTCAAAATCTAATCAAATATTCTATTTCAAGTGGCTGCAAGTTTACTCAAATTCGGTTGAAGTATAGTAGAATATTTTACATCCTCATCTGAAGGTAGAATTAATGTTATTTGTGCAGTTTAAATTCAAACTTTTTACGTACTTTAATATTTGACAGCGAATTTTTTTTTTCTTTGGTTTGGCGTCGCATTTTGCCAGTGTCAAGTGTTTCATATTTTCAAGTTTTAAAGATGATGATGTTGATGGTCAAGAACAGTCCGTGTCAGTCAAGTCCAGTCATGCTTTAGTAAAGTTGTGGCGATTTTACTATAAAGCTTAGATGGAGTTTTGGAAGCAACACGAAAAGTCACGTTTCATCACATTATATCATTTTCCCACACTCGCGCTTGTGATTCGGCACTTTATGAATAAAACACCACCATTTTTAACCACCATTTTTCCAAAACTCTAGTTTTGGAAAAAAATACAATGGGGCAAAATGACTACTTCCGTGTTCCCGCCAAAACTCCGACAGCGAATATAATGTCATATTTTTTAAATTAAACATAATATTTTTAATAAACGTGACTTGTAGTATTTAAAATAAAAATAAAATTAAACATCATTATTCACTACCACATGTCACATCATATTCACCACCTTTCACGTTAATGTGATACTTAGGGTTACAAGGAAAGGTATGAAACCAAAAGGAGCTCATTGTATTCAACATCACGAACAGCTGTTAATAATGAAATATGATGAATATATGCAAAAGCTGATTTTGTTCGTAGCTCTATGGTATAACAATTGTTCAAGATAATGAGTGTGTACAATAAGCTCCTTTCGGTTTAGTGATACCGTTTCACAACAAGTTTGCTGTAGAATATCGACTCAAAAAAAATTAGGAAATTGTGAATAAAGCGCGGAACGTAGCAAAGATCAATAAATAATCGATTTGTATCGATAGTTGGTACATATTTGTATCGAAGCGATACAGGCATCACTTATTTCATCTCGTAAATTAGTATTTAAAAAAATTAAACTCGTAAGTTATAAGTATGTATTTACGAAAAATAATAATTAAGTACCTATTCTATCAGTTACCTGACTTCCATATTTTAGCTTTGCTTAGTTTGGGGTCAAATGGCGCTGTAATGTCCTACGATATTTATTTTTATTTATTTAATAATAAATAAAACTGTTTTATTCTATTTATTCCTTTACTGGCCTAACATATCGGAACAAACTTATACTTTTGTACCAAAACATTTTTTTTTGTTGTAGTTGGCTTAAACCAAAATGCACTGCTATTGTTGTACCTAATATACCATCATTATAGTTTTCAACTTGTAATTGTTCACCGCTAAGCATAAGTCTCTCTTCATACAAATATTCAAATCAAAGCAAAAGCTGCTATAAAAAAGCTTGTCTTGATAGATTCGTACTAAGTAGCCAGTCCTTCTCGGTTGAGTCTTAGGCGTAAATATCCAAAAATGATGTGAGAGATAATAATATCTTTATGGCATAACGTTGTATTAGATGATATTGATGGTATACCTAGCAGCAAGCCCCTCTTCTGCCTTGTTCCTGGAGCGCCATCGGCAAGGACGAATTCCTCGTCCTCCTCCGGTCGTGGCTGCAGAGCCTCAAGTAGGGGAGAACCTGGCTGGCCCAGGTCCGGCTGAGCGAAGACTGCTACTGCCGCTACCAGCACGCCGAAGATGATTGTGCTAACTCTCATGTTGTCTGTTGGTTAAGTTAGGTCATTAATTACTCATAGTTTTTTGCTGGCGAATATATGTCGTTCCGAAATTGGCTCTATCTCACCTTACTAAGGTCTCAACTTACCTACTGCGCCGGATTAGACTATTATAATGGACGCATATAAAAACACAACAAAATTTTAGAGGTCTTAATTCTTTCGTCCTTTAGGTAAGATGTTATGACCTAATAAACGGACCATGGATAGATTACTATATATAACTATGTATAATTTTATAGGTAATAAAATACGATGTGCATTTATTTTGCGTATAAAATGTTGCTGTCCAACTAGCTAGACTGTGTATATGTACATACATACATACGCTATACATATGTACTGTATGAATAGATAATATGTATATTATAATGCGACTATGATTTCGATAAATATATATTTGTAGCGATGATAGCTCAGTGGTTAGCGCGGTAGGTTCGCATGCCGAAGGGCGTGGGTTCAAACCCCAACAATGAGCTTGAGCTGCCGGTGAAGGAAAACATCGTGAGGAAACCATAGCATGGTGGTAGGGTACTTTCTAGTACTCGGCTGGCTAGCTACCACCCTCAAGTTGAAAATCTGCCGCCAAGCATCTAACAGTGTGTTCCGGCAGCCTCACTTGAGAGCCAGTTCCATTCCAGGCTAGGTGTGCTTTACCATCTTCGACCACACCTTCACTTAACATCAGGTGAGCTGTGGTCAAACAACTACCCTGTCAACCATAAAAAAAAAAAAATTATATATATATAAGGGTTTTTGGGGGCGAAAAATTGATCTAGCTACTTCTCATCTCTGAGAAAACGCAATATTCGAAGTTTTAATCAGACAATAAATTTAGCGTGCTTCGAGCTGTGCTTAGTCGCTTAAGTACCTACTTAAAATTAACAAAATAATCTAAAAGGCGCTAGTTATAATAGTTTCCAAAAAGCTGGAGCCATTGTCACGTTATATGTCTTATAAATTACTTATATCTACATCTACACTATTATAAAGCGGAACGATTTGAGTTTTTGTTTGTTTGTATTGAATAGGCTCCGTAACTACTGGACCGATCTGAATAATTCTTTCATCTTAGAATGCAACATTATTATACTTATATTTATATTGTTAACTTAGGTTATATTTATATTGTTAATCGAGTTTTGTTTTCCCGTGCGAAGCCAGCCATCCGGGCTAGCTGCTAGTTAGTATCTATATAAAACGTATACTTAATCTCATGGGTACGCCATAACTAGAGAACGACTTTATCGATTTAATTCATCTTTTTTTTTAATTTTCTAATACTTCGTAGAAGGTTCTTACGAAAATTAAAATTTTAAAATTTCAGAAAATTTAACGCCTATTTTAATAACTACATTGAACAACAAAAGAAACAACATAACACGAAACATTGGTAAACGTCTGTGGGATCAGCAACCAATCTAATATATTTCTATCTATATACATTTTACGTTGAACTGAGTTGTTTCGAAATTAAATATGCTCACCCACCTGTTAATTAAATCACCGTGTAGCACTGTCACCAACCGTCACTAATCTGGTGCTCGACCGGATCCTGCTTATGTCTTTTATAGGTCGGCATTTTCGAGCCGGCCGGCACATCACATAACATAGCAAGAAAGGCATGTCACCGCCCCACCTTTGAACCATATCAATAAAACAGAACGCGCTATATCCCCCAGCGACTCTGATACTTCCAAATGTTCAATATTCATTAGACAATATTACAAACACGAATTTACTGATGGGCATAGTTGCCAAACTCGGAAGTTTGTTGTTGCGATGCGGAAATTGCGAAGGAATTAATCAAAAGCTAGTATTTAGAGTGTTGGAGTTGTCTACCTGATTACGAAGATTGATGTTATTACAAGCTGGGGGTGTTAATTATTTTATATTTAGCTATCATACGTATACTACACACGTAAAAATTAGTTGATTTCAAGGAATAACATATCTATCTAATGTTGCTGTTTATATAAATAGTTACCTTCTTTTTCTTATACATGCAAAGCATTTGACAATATCAATTGTTTCAAGTATTTTATAAAAAATTAGTACAATCACGCAGTGTGCAGTGCTAGTAATAAAGTAATATATGTTTTGTTGCATACTCTTCTAAACTCAGATAAATTAGATTGCGGCTATGAATACAAATCAATTTGTCGTTACCATTAGTAACATCTTGTTTATATATAAACATACTTACATTGGTAACAGTTGTCACGAAATATATAAATTATGACGCCACCGCTAACTGTGGCCAATTGTGATTTACAATAGAAAAAAAACTACACATGTGTTTAGTTATAAAGTCCGTTCACCTTATAAAACTAGTATTTGTAAATTTGGAAATCCCAAATACTTAATTAATTTTAAAACACGCAACAAATATATTGGACCTTTCTTTGAGTAGCCTTTACTAAAATTAAAAATCAATATCAATGTAATGAACTTTTCCTTTGCGCGGTTTGTGTGAATATATTGTTAATTTTGTCAAAAGCGCATTTATAAATGATAACGGAAGGTCGAGGTGAAGGTTGCTCCTTGAATACGAGTAGGTGTAATGCTAAAATCAGTTGCAGTTTTAAAGTTGGAAGTCAATGGCCCCAATTAACTACCTGATCGGTATACATAATAATTACATAAGCGCAAAAATCTATGTTAAATATTAAAAAATAATTTTATTACAGACACAACATTTTTTAATTCAATTAATAACAAAATATCTCAAATTATTACTATTTACAGATTTGTAGAAATGACTTTTTTTTTTCTTTGGTTTTGGCGTCGCGTTTTAGCATTTGCCAGTGTCTAGAAATGACTTAATCTAAAAGGCCGTCAGAAAAAAAAAAATTAAAATTTTTGCTTTTTAAATTTTAATATTTTGTTTGTAGCGATAAAGCGGCCAGATGTTACACTATTGTAGAATGTTTTAATTTTTGTGTGACCAATAAAGATAGACATAAAAGAACACATCTCTTAGCTCTAGCTAACAGTCTCATTCGAGTCATAAAACCAGAAAAAAAGGTATCACAAACAAATTACACCACAGGCGGCCTTATCGCTAAAAACGATCAAAAAGAACGATAATAAAGCAACATATTATTTTCTACCTAAGTTAGTTTAGGTAAAACAATCAATTGGTTTTAGGATCAATATAACACTGCTCTACCAAGTGTTTTCTACCATTTATTTTATCATTTATAAGTTACTTTTACTTGGTGGTAGATCTCCTGAGCAGCAGGTCGTCTAGGTAGGTACCACCGCAGTATCAGTTATTCTGCCGCTAAACAGTAATTTAATGTGTAAAAATTACTGTGTTCCGGTTTGAAGGGTACTGCAGCTGCAGCTAGCGAAATTACTGGGCTGAGACTAACCATCGAAAGTCTCAAAGTAATGAGCGCCAAAGCAGCGATGCCCTAGACTTTGTTTTGTTACTCAAAGTTCTGTATATCGCTGCAATGGTCATGGACAGGCGCTATCTCTTATCATCAGGAGAGCGTTTCGTTCGTCTCATTACTTTTTTACATAAAAAAAAGAGTGCGTAAGCATTAAAACCATAACTCGTGTAATTAGGTAAAACACAAAATTATTTCTGATAACCGTAGATTGGCCTTATGTTGACCCCTGCGAGGTAGTATGTATGTTTAAAAGGTAGACGCCAACCTTCCCGACGCCCTGTGCCAGTTAATCTGTAACCTACTTTTAAGAAGGTTGCTTGACAACAATTCATATTTTACGACTATCTTATGCCTATTAGGTATGCAATATCATCTTATGTACAGTACAATAAACAATTTTGATTCTGTGACTTTAAGAATTATCTAGAAAAACTATGAGCTATTTATATTCTTAAAATTCATCAGCTTTTGGTAAAATGTACAAAACTCTTTTATTTCGTCCCAATATCACATCATGAAACAAAAGTCGTTTGTTGTTATTATTATTAGTTGATTATTAGTATCTAATGGTTCAGTTCAACCTAGTATTCCCATCTCTCCTCTATCTCTAAATATTTTTTTATGTTGACATACCTTATTTTGACATTTTTGAGTTGACATATAATCAGTGTTTTAAAACTCATTTAAGGACATATTTCAAAAATTTAAGTGACATTGGTGTTATCTTTAAAATATTTGTATTTGTAGTATAATACAAAGTCTCTGTCCGCATTTGTCTGTATGTCCATGTGTATAGTTTAAACCAAGCAACGAATTTTTGACTGCCCTGATAACACATTTGGTAGAATATCCGCTTCAAGAAGTGTAGGCTGTGGGTTCGATTCCCACAAGGACACGCATTTGTGTGATGATAAATATTTGTTTTGTGTAATATATACCTGATTTGTAACTTTTAATTATTATCAATAAAGTCAACGGAAATCTAACATGTTTTTAGCAAGTCCATAATTCAAGGGCTAAGTAATAGACTGAATCATAAAATAGGTTTGAAACAGACTTTCAAACCCGGAATTAACACGTTTTCGAGGAAAAGAGTACCATATTCCGTTGTGTATTGCTTAAAAATACCTGTTTGATTCATGTTCAAGGTACGTTTTAAAAAACATCTGCGTGAATAACCTTCTTAGTACCCTATGCGTAATATTTCGCAATAACTTTCAGGTATTAAGTCATGGTTATAGAACATGATAAGGCATTTTCAATTATGCGCGAATCACTCTTTTTTGACTACAATCGTGATGAGATCATTTCGCATTAGACCCCTAACGTTAAATTATATACAGGAATCACGTTTACATTAGTATCTTAATGTAGGTTACATTAAGATACTAATGTAAACGTGATTTCTTTTTTTTGGGGAAAATCATTTAAATGTCTAAGAAATGATTTAAAAGTGATCAAAACAGAGTGGAAGATAGTTGGTAGCAACTTTACACAATGTGTTTAACTATAAACTATAAAGTTAAACATAGAATAATGCTTACTCATCAGAAAAAGTAGCAAATCATTTCAAAACCTACGTCAATCCTAGAATCAAAACCTATAATGTGAGAATAACATTATAACGTAAATAATGTTAAGTTATTATTTGCTTAATTTCTATAGATGGCAAATTAAATAATTATTTTTCATACATAAGTACTTCCCCACGCGATTCCGATAGCGCATACGTAAACAGACGAACAATTCCTTATTCAGCCATCTAGCCAGAACCCTTATTCTCTAACTCACCTGAGATCTCTTACCGCAAACACGTGTACCATTTATAACGATATACACCAAGATTTCATTTAAAAAAATATAAATATTTTATTTAGTAATAAGTTATTTGTAATTTTAGATTAAATTAAAAAAGTCTCTGATGGCATTAATAATTATCACGATATGTACCTATACATCATTACATATTCGTATTTACGTACATTAAATATTTCGAAGTTGTTCCCTATTACGATTGATTTATCTTGTAAAATAATTGACATTTAATTTTTAAAAAACTGTTGAATTGAGCACTAATATGTTGTTTTTTTTTTTATAATTTGCCCCTTCGGGCAGGCTAAAGCTATAAAGCCATACTGCCTTGTCTTAAGTGTTATTTCTGCTGTATCTTAGCTATAGTTATCGTCAAAGTCGTCTTAGTCAAGTCCAGTTCGTGTCAGTTAATTCCAGTCATGCTTTAGTAAAGTAGTAGCGACTTTACTATAAAGCTTCGATGGAGTTTTGGAAGCAACACGAAAACTCATGTTTCACCACATTATATCATTTTCCCACACTCGCGCTTGTAATTCGGCACTTTATGAATAAAACCCCACCATTTTTATGCATAAACACTCGACAAAACACTAGTTTTGGAAAAAAATACAACGGAGCGATACGACTCTTCCCGCGTTCCCGCCAAAACTCACTAATATTTTTTTTTTTTTTCTTTGGTTTTGGCGTCGCGTTTTAGCATTTGCCAGTGTCAAGTAATTATATATTTTCAAGTTTCAAAAGTTAAATAAGTGCCATCGTAGCTAGTTTTAGTCAAAGTCGTCTTTGTCAAGTCCAGTTCGTGTCAGTTAATTCCAGTCATGCTTTAGTAAAGTAGTGGCAACTTTACTACAAAGCTTCGATGGAGTTTTGGAAGCAACACGAAAACTCATGTTTCACCACATTATATCATTTTCCCACACTCGCGCTTGTAATTCGGCACTTTATGAATAAAACACCACCATTTTTATGCATAAACACTCGACAAAACACTAGTATTGGAAAAAAATACAACGGAGCGACACGACTCTTCCCGCGTTCCCGCCAAAAACCCCCACTAATATGTTGAACTAATAAACTCATATTTTTTAAAAATATATTTTGACATGTCGCTTTATGCGTAGGGATTATCGTTTTTTGAAAAAATGCCAGCTAACATGACAAACAGTTTAGGGTTTAGGTATCGGAACAATAAATGTAAATTTAATATTGTGTGACTCACGTTAAAACTTTCAAGACTAATATTATAATTAGATCGATGGTCCCTAAGTAAAGTATCGAAAGTGAAAAATGCTACTTTACAGGAGAGCGATTTGAAGTTTATTTTTTGCATAACATTGACATTAATGATTAGATCTTCATAAAAAGTTGGATTCACAGGTGTTTTGGGATTACGAACAAAACGTTGCAGCAAAAATCAATAATTATGAATAGTTTTCGAGAAAACTCAGTATCGATAGTACAGTCCGTAACTCAACTTGCTTTATAAATCGAAACTGGTACTTTCGATTGTTTACAGGGAACCGCATGTACACAAATGTATCGGATCTGCCTATTTCGATATTCTACGTGGGTTTATGTCAGGAATATTTTAGTAAAAGTGCCACATTCGATTATTTATTTCGTAGATTGCTTGTACTCACAATTATTTTTTTAATAAAATAACTAGAAAACAAGTAACATAAATTAGAGTAAATGTATTACAAATTGAAAAAAATATAAATTGTTAATCTAAATATTACAACAAGTATTTAAAATCAGTCTTTGTTACCTTAACTAACTGTAAAAAACTGAGATCAAGTATTCATTGTATTATACTATAAATTTCATTTAATTTTACTTAAGTTATAACAAGCTAGCTGCACCCCGCGTTGTTACCCGCTACATGTTTTTGGGATAAAAATAGCCTATGTGTTAATCCAGGGTTTCAGCTACTTGCATATCAAATTTCGTCCAAATCCGTTCAGTAGTTTTTGCGTGAAAGGGTAACGAACATCCATCCATACATCCATCCATCCACACATCACATTTATAATATTAGTAGGATGCAAACTGTGAGTACTTAATAAGCTAAAATAATAGGAACATTTTAGAATGAGATCATAGTTATTAACAAAACATTACTTATACAAAACAAAAATAGTAAAACTCGTTACGCAAAAACAATAACCTAGAACCTATGATATTATTTGGGTATTGCACTTTAACGACATAAAGAAATGATTTTTTTATATTTTTCTACTGGTAAAGCTAGTGAATCCGAATAAAGATTTTTAACTCGGTAGACTGCATTTTCTCTTTTAGCGGTTTCTTGTTTCTACAGTAGTATTAACACAGACATTATTATCCTTCAGATCGTATTTAAAATACATACTTCACATTTTCATTTCTATAATCTTTATTCCAATTTCTGTCGTATAATAAAACTTTAAAATCATATAAATCACTATTGGTTACTTCTACAACGTTGTAAGGTTTTCCATAAGCCTTTGCTCATCGTACTAATGTGTAGCATTGGTCAGGAGTGTAAATTAATTTTCATTTTAGATTTTCTCTCTGTGAGGGCATGTACACTATCGCCCTCATTCTGACTATAGCCGTGTTCTAAGAAACAATGAGTAAAATCTACGCCAAAACGTTTTGACAAGTACATGTACTACGAATATACGACTCTATTCATATTCTGGCCCGTACAATTATTATCGGACCAAAATAAGAATTTCTTAGCACTCTGATCGATCTTTGCGTTTACAAAATGCATCAAACAGCTACTTACTTCGTTAGCTCCTCTTTTAACGGTATATTCCGTCCATATGTAGCATGAACCTTCTTTTAAAGCTCTTAAACATCGAGAACGTTAAAGTTAACGGAAAGTCGAAAGTCAAGTCACATACAATTTTTGGTGATTCTGTGAAATACTATTTGTCATTATTCTTTATCTCTCTAACTTTCTGTCGGAGATGAGTTGTTAAAAAACTATGACACTTTTAATCACTGAAAAATCGACTACATTTGGATGATTTGAGTGTTTGCCCCTATTATCCGATAACATTAACGTTTAATTTGACTTGATTGATTGATTAATTGATTAACTCTTTATTGCACACACTAAAAAAAACAATACAGAAGAAATAAAATTCATTAATTTGTGTAACAACCGGCGGCTTGAGGTAAAGATAGTACCCAATGTCTTGTATGGGGAACCCGAAGTCAAAATTTGGGGACGATATTGTAGTTGTTTCTCTGCTATCTATGATAATAGATTAATTTCGGTCACTGTTTTCAATGATAACCGTCATGCGTGATCTTACGGATGAGATGATGAAACTGTGGCATTTCTCCTATGCTAAATTTCTATCCGAGGAGAGTTCATCATCCACCAACTCCTTTAAATTATTCCAATCGGACTCATTGAAGGCGCAGTTTGTGGGTAGCAGTGACTCTAAAAAACGTAATAGGTACATTAAATAAATATAAAATTAATTGCATTTTAAATAATCCAGCTTTATTAATTACAGAATATAAACAAAAAAGTAAGTAACTTCATTTTTATATGAGTACTTTTATCGAATCTTAATAAAAAAATAAATAAAATTCAGCCAATAGAATCGAAAGTGCCACTTTCAATATAGATTTGAATTTGTAATACCACGTACAGTATCGAAATTGTCAGTTTCGATAGAAATACCATATGAAAAAACCACGTACATAATCGGAACTGCCACTTTCTTCCTATTAGGAATATGAAAACCCGACATAAACAATCGAATCTACCCGATTCGATATATTACGCGGGAAACACTGTTAATGCAAGTATGATTTATTAATAATACATAATTTAGGTAAACTATACTTTTTAAAATAAAAAACAGTCTTATTTATTTATGATACAATTATGTGTTAGAAAAATAAAAGTAATTAACGTACTGTAACTTACCGGCATTCAAAATAACTAATTATTTGTCAAAGTTTTGTTTTGTTCATTCTCACTGTTTATTTGCACTAATTCAACAATTTTCCTCGATCTTGAATACATTTTTAAGGGTAAATTACTTATCATACAGTATTTTAATTATACATCAATATATCTAGAAAAAAACGTTAATAAAATACCTATAAAATCATTATTACGTAGTCGCAAAGGTGAGTGCGCACGCACTGCGACGTAAACTCGCGATAAGGGTAGTTTCGTCCTTTTCGCACACTCAACGACGCGGCGTAAACTCTCGAAAGTTAACATTCGTTGTTATACGCCGGATAGGTTGTTACGTTTCGATATAATACGTCTCTAAAAAACGTGTAAACAATTATTTTTTAAATTTTTGATCTCGTTTTAACAAAATTAATTTTATTGATAGTTTAATAATGTAATAAAAAAAAATTGCAGTTTTGCAAATTCGATACTTTACTTAGGGACCATCGAGATATGTATCTAACCGTTTGTAAAACGCAAGTTGGCGTAATTTATTAGTCCACATCGGGATAGCGTTTCATTCATTTTACCAAAAGACATGTAATTAAAAAATATACAATATGTTACATATACTAGCTTTACTCAAATATTACAGAAAGCATAGATAAAGTAAAGTTCGATTAGCGATAACGCTAATAGAAAAGTTCAAAAATGTACGGCATTGACACGTTTATGGGGCGTTCTACTTTTCTACCGACAATGACGTGTCTCCTCAGGAAAAAAAAATCTGTATCCGTCCTAAATTGCAGTTTCTCAAATTTTATTGTCACAAGATTTTTTGGACCATATAGTCATTATAATAACACTAAAATCCCGTTTTTATTGTTTTTGCTTTTTACAAAATTATTGTGACATAGTATTCGAAACGTGTGACAGAGGTGTTTTACATACAAATAAAGCGTGTCCCTTTACGCTGCCTAATGTTACAAAATGATGTCGCTTAAAAAAATCATATAGGACCCTATAATATAAAATTATTTATTGAAATGCTGAAATATTGTCTTTAGATTAATAAAAATATAATAAACGTAAAGGTTCATACTATTAAGCAAAAAAATATTTTATCCTTGGGTACGGCTGCATATGTTTTTTCTTGCTATCTTCCGTCACGCATTTCGCAAAACAAAAAACACGCCTTAGCTGTTTGATCTTCAACACTAAACAACAGCACGGTTTCCTTCTCCTCTCGGCTTTAAGCCTTGAGACCCCACCCTGGAGCGAGCCGAGTTAGGCGCCCGCTGGTAGTGAACTAGAGGTGCGTGTGTTTATTCGGCGACCGCTCTGTCACGTAAGTTACTACTTTAAAATATTATTGTAATTCCCATTTATTTACGTAATATTATTATTTCCCAGTATATCTGTCATATTTACTCACTTTTACGAACAATTTGTAATTTTATGAACGTTGAAATCCTCGAACACTGTTATTTTACACCTCTGTCACGAGGCACCTCTGTCACAAAATAGCTGTGACGGGAGTAGTATAGCTCGTGACGGAGTGGTATTTTTTGTCAGAAACTTTGCCGTAATTGATTTTCACAATAGTTAATTGATATCTTTTGTATTCTATATATTACATTATCAATTATTTTATTCATTTAAGGTATTATCATCAGGGTAATTAAATAATAGCGTTATTTGCGACGGAAAAGCAGTGACGTTGTCGTGAAAAAAGGAAACAGGACCCTGAAAAAGTCGTAGAAGTGAAATGATAAGATTTAGAAAGATACCATGCTTGCAAAAAGCTAGTCAAAGATCTGACACCAAGAGTACACAGACAAATGAAAATAAAATGGCAAGTTAGAAACAAAAAGAGAACAACAGAAAGCTTTGCAGAACGTTCTAATGAATACTCGACTTCCACACCTGTTCCTTTAATTCCTAGATCTCGTTCACTAACTCCAACCTCATCCGCTGCTAGAGCAAGGGGAAGAGAAAAAGTTAGCCGAGACAGATCGAAAATTTATAGGCAAAATATGAAACTTCAAGGCCATGTAAAATTAATTATAGAAAAATACGAAAATACAAGGAAAGACTTCATCGCCAAAAAAATAAAAGAAGACAGCTTATTACATAATATACCCAAACCAAAAAATTAAGATAAATTTAAAAGCGCCGAATAAAGAAGAAAAAAGAAAATACATATAGTATTTTGACAAGTGCCATTAAGGAACATTACAAAAACATTAAAAACAAAAACAAAATGAAACACTGCTCCAAAACAATCCTATCCTTTCCTACAAGACACAACAATTAACCGTTCCGGACTAAAACTTCAACTGTTTCAAGAGACTTTGGTAATAAAAAAATGCTGCACAACAAATATTATTTGCTAGCTTTATTTTTATTAAGTTGCTCTTTATAAAAGTAAAGCTAGGTAGGTAGTTAAGCCCAACCTCAGATTAAAAAGAACCATTGGCTGATATAAATAAACAACATAATAATTAGAGCTCCTACAAAGAGATTTTATGAGACTGTTGTATAACATTGTATCATCTTCATCTTCTGAAGTAGTATTACTACTTCAGAAGATGATCAGCCTCTTCAGCCTCTCGTTAATCAGAAAAAAACCTGTGCACATAAAACCAGGTGCTTCATGTGACCTGTCTGGAGACCCATTATTAATAAAAAATGGTATTATGTCAGTAAAAGTACCCAGTAGAAACTAAGTCGTGTGCACCTACTTAGGAGTTGAAAAAAGTTGTGTGGATGAAGATGGAGATGTTCAGGTGATATTTTATAAAACTGTTGTTGACACTGACAAAATATTTAAATTAGTAAAATCAGATGTATCAGATGTGATGTTTGAAAACTTGATAAAAATGATTACGGTTAAAAGAGGAAGGCGTGTTATAGAAGTATTTGAAAAGTCGAATAAGAGAAAAGAAAAGATTAGTCTGATTTTACGTGCACCAAATAATGATTATACCAAGAAATAATATCTTATGTAGCATTGTAAGAGAAGCCTTATGTTTTGTTATCCTTTTTAAAAACTTTCAAAACCTTAAAGGATTAAGTTTAAATGTTGGCCTATTAATATCTACCATTCTGTCATACTCTAGCACAATTTTGTCCCCCTTGTAATTAAGCATTAAAGCAGCATATGTTCAGTTTATTGAAAACATATACACTAAAATAACGTATTATATTATTATATATTGACCATAAAAGGTAGTAACAGAATTTCAGCTATGTTTATTTCAATTATTTGCAAAATATTTCAAAGTTTGTTGTCTTAATGAGCAAAAATGTGACAGAGTGGTATTAAATGTCATTTTTTATATTATATTTGTAACAAGAATTGGGATAAATCGTGTTCGATAATAATAAATGCTTGTATTCTAGTTATGCCAAGTTAAAAAAAACTGTAAATTTGATTTGACATAATAATTAATAAATATATTAGTTTGTGACAGAGGTGTTTATTTTTTCTAACTATTCCGATAAAACTTAAAATAAATAAAAAGTAAATAACAAAACTTCGATGCACTATACATATCTGAAATCTTCGATAACTGGACAATAATGTAAAAATACATTTTTTTAAAGAATTACACTTTTATTTTTTTTTGAAATCTAAAAATTTATCACTCAGATTGTCGGTAGAAAAGTAGAACGCCCCTTATGCCCTTTTGCTCTGGTACGGGCTAAACGAACGAACTTAGCTTTTGAGATTTACTTAGAAAGACGCTTGCACATAATAGAGAAGAATGGAAGGAGGAAAGGGAGATTACCCTGTCCATTCTACTATGGAACCCCTACTAACACTAAAAAGCGTCACTGTTTCATTATCGATATTCCAAAACTCGAACAAAACAGTTTGATTTTGCTTCCATCGTACGAATCGTTGTACAGTGGAATTTGCAGTCCGAATAGATGTTCCACGATAGTTACAATTTGGGTGCCTTCAAGTCGCGATTGAATCGGTTCCTTCTAGGTAAACGTGCTCTATCGTTGACCGCATCTTCGCGTTAGCGCTCAAACGCAAGGCTATCAAGGTCAAGAAGTTTAAAAATGATAAACATTTTTTCCTGCGATGAAGAAATTTTACTAAAATAATAATAATACTATCTAATTATTTTAATATTTTACCTGATGAACAAAATCATATCAATAAAACATTTATCAACTTCACAGTCATTTCGAGAAAATCTATTGAAAGTAAAGTCGGGCATAATTCTCATACAAAAATATAGACCCATTTTGGGTGATCATTATTGTTTCTAGTTTTGCTCCATTTACTCGTAAAGTAGGTATAATTTATAATAGTACCAACTCATATTTGTATACCTACTCGTATATTAAAATAAATGTTCTCTACTATATCAGACTTAAAGATACCGGTTCTTTCTAGATTAGTGTGCTCTATTCTAGATCAGGATATGATCATGGATCAAACACAAATATATATATTCAAAATTTATAAAAAAATGTTTACATCAATTCTAACAAGATGCAAACTTCATTCCGCACTCCTAACAGAAAAATAATAGCAAATTTGAGCAAAAATACCTGTAACGATTCCACAAAAACTATCAGGCAAAATAATAATATACTCACCAAAATGTACATACGTATGTCAGTTCTAATTTACGAGTATAACATGTTTATATGTAAACATTATATTTAAATTTCCGCTATATTCATATAAGGAAGATAATAATGAAAACAAATAAACCTTATTTTTCCAACATTTCATTTATTTAACAAAAACAATATCTGGTTTTTCCTTAATTTTACTGACCTATTGTTATAAATATTATAACAAACGTCTTCGCCAAATACCTCATTGACTGACCTTAACCGGAAAATGATGATAATCGTATTATAAATTCTTTATCTTGAGCGTAAAGTGTAGAGATTATTATAAACTATATATAGATTCCATATTTTAAATAAAACTTTATCATTATTTTAAAAACAAATTAAGTATTAATTATTTACAAGGGTGACTTTTTGGTTTGACCAATGATATATTCCGTCTATGTAAATAAATAATAAATATCGTAGGATATCACACTGACATACCTACAAATCTGACCCCCATCTAAGCAAAGCTTGAACTATGGGAATCAGATAACTGATAGAATACTTAACTTCTTTTATTTAAATATATACAGAACTTCCTGTCACAGAACATACATTTGTTTATTCCAGAAAATGTTTGCTCTGGGTGGGAATCGAACCCACGCCCTACAGCTCTTAAAGCAGATACACTACCAATGAGCGAATAGAGCTGTTAGCGCAACATAAGAGCCTTTTTGACAATTATAAGAATAAGTATTTGGTAGATCATATCAACATACTAAATTATATATTCAGTTCAACGTATAAGTTTATAAAATTGAGTACTCATTTTTTTTTACTAAAAATACAATAATTTTGGCCAGCCACCTTTATATATGAACATAAAGCAACATTTTACAGAGAAGCTCTGAAGTAGATTTGGTATGTTTTTGGTTTACTTATGAGGATTTACTCACGTATAATTATAACGGAAACTCCAACTATAGTTTAAGCTACATCCGGTAACCGGTTGGTACGCGAGTAGATAATAATCCCGCAAAGGTAAAACAAGAATGTGTCAAAACCACGTCAGTTTCCATAGTATTTTTGGTATGAGTAAATTCATCAATACTTGTAACATTTTTGTTTTTAAATTGCTGCTAACATTTCCAATGGCACAATCCGCTAAGTATTCAATGCTTTGGAGTAAACTGATCTGATTCTATAACTAGAGCTGTAATACTATAGAAAATAATATCATTTTAATAACCTTCGCAGGCGCTGGACACAAGAATTCTCTTTTCCCGCGTGACACAACTACAATATCTCATTTTTGCGGAATAGAAATAATCGATACAATTTTATCGCAACTCTCGTGCTTGGTCAATATTTTTGTTTTAAAGTTTAGACTAGAAAAACCAAACGATACTGTCACTAAGTATGCCTTCACCTATTTTATCCGCATTGAACCAGATCAATATATTAATCCAAAACTTATGAAGCTCAGCATAAAGTATTAATACGTAGCCGTAGATACAATAGTCAGCTATGTTTATTAGCAAATATTATAAAACATTACCATCACAAAGTGCAGCCTCAACAGACATAAAACTAACTTATTTCAAAAGATATTTATGCTAAGTTGATGGTACTGCATACTTGAGTTCGACGGAGAAAACTCCTAATGCTGAGCAGTCTTTAACCGGACCAGCTGGAAAATAAAATTAAAAGAGTTAGTTTTTTTTATCGTCGACAGGCTAGGTGTTTGACAACAGCTCATCTGATATACAGTGACGGTGTAGTCGAAAATGGTAAACACACTTAGCCGTGAATGGAACTGGCTCTCGAGTGAGAGACTACCGGAGCACACCGTTAGGTACTTATCGGCAGATTTTCAACTTGAAGGCGGCGGGTGGTAGATAGCCCGCAGAGTATTAGAAAATACCCTACCACTATGCTATGGTTTTCTCTAGATTTCCTTCATCGGCAGCCCGAGATCATTGTTGGGATTAGAACCTACTCTGGCACGTGAGCCAACCGCGCTAATCACCGAGTTATCGTCGGTATATATTATATGCTAGCGGACGCCTCGCGGTTTCACCCGCGTAGTACCCGTTCCCGTGGGAATACAGGGATAAAAAGTAGCCTATGTCTCCTGGGGATAGTGTAGCTTCCCAACTGTGAAATATTTTTTTAAATCGGTCCAGTAGCATCTATTCAATACAAACAAACAATCAAATCTTTCCTCTTTATAATAGTATAGATGTATAATAAATTCTATTCGATAAAAGAGACTAACAAAATTTAATAATGAATTCCTGACTCAAAGAGTTCGTAATTATAATTTGTAAACGTAGATAAAATCCGAGTCCGAGTATGAATGCTACAGTAAAATTATTTTTTCACCATCTCGACTTCATCGATGCAGAAATTATTTTAACTAGTTTAAGTATATACAATTATTATTATTATACAACCCGTAATTTAAGCCTGTTAAGAAAATCCGCATTCCAAAAAAGTGATGATATCGGCAAACCGATCAGTAATATTATGTCAACTTTGAAGTAATATATTCATAGGAATCTCTGCAAAATTATAAAACAAGACTTGATATACCGGTCATTTGTTTATCATAGGTAGGTACCTACTTTATCTCTATAACCATAACATTGCTAACTTAAGGAGCAAGAGCAATAGCCTACATGTATATTATGATTAATATCAGTCTCGTCGTCTTCCGAATCCGAATCCGAACAAGCCCTGTTTTTTTATAAACTTTTAAAATCATCGGGAATACGCACATAACATAGAAAAGACAAAGGTGCGTGCGTGCTGGAGGTCTTGGGATTCGAACCCTGAAACTTCCTTTTTATTATATACTTTGTCTCATCCGAAATAAACGAAAATCCATTAAAAGCAACGCCATCTATTGGTTTGATGCTTCACTACTACAAAGTATCCAACATAACGTAAATATAACGCGAACCGCGCACAAAGAGTAACGCCATCTAGACCATCGACTAGAAACTAAAAGATTGCCCGAAGAATAATCCAATTCACCGTTGTACCGTTTCCTGTATGTGATGATGAATCTGCTTTAGCATTTGTTTTGAAAACATGAAAAGTTGCAAGCTCCCACCAAACACAACTATTAGGGAGGACTTTACACTGCAGTAGGACAGTCTCGGTTAAAAATGAAGGTTGTGAACGAATGTCTATTAATAGTAAATTACAAAAAGGTCTGAGACGCACATAAAACGCACGCGGTTTTTTGTTATCTGTACTCTTTTCCATTTATGATGTGCACAATAAAGAGTTATATCTATCTATCTATAAAAACTACTCTCGTAGTATTGGTGTGCGCTTTTCTCCGTTTCACATGCATACTAATATATCTAGTTTAATTTTCAGATTCATATTATCGTCCAAGTTTCCACCACCACAAGATATGTTAAGCTGGATGCCGCAAGTTATAAATTCGTATATACGTTTTCTCGTCCGAATTACCTCAGTGCCTCAAGTCGAAAGTCTTCGACCAGTGTGTGTTACCAGTGATGACTTATGGCGCTGAAACGTGGTCTCTGACTGTGTGCCTTCTTGGTAAGCTCAAAGTAGCACAACGCGCTATGGAGAGGGCTATGCTCGGAGTTTCCCTACGAGATCGAATCAGGAATGAGGAGATCCGTAGACGAACCAAAGTTACCGACATAGCCCAACGGATTAGCAAGTTGAAGTGGCAGTGGGCAGGGCACATAGCACGCAGAACTGATGGCCGATGGGGCTGCAAAGTTCTGGAGTGGAGACCACGGACCGGCAAGCGCAGCGTAGGACGTCCACCCACAAGGTGGACAGACGACCTAGTAAAGACCGCAGGAACGCGCTGGATGCGAGCCGCTTCCAACCGGTCTTTTTGGAAGTCAATGGGGGAGGCCTATGTCCAGCAGTGGACGTCCTACGGCTGAAATGATGATGATGATGATGATGATATACATTTTCATGTGTTTTATTCAGACTGACATATTTATTAAAAATGCACGACAAGACACCTCGTTTATAATTAACTGAAATCTTTCTAGTACAGTAGAACTATTTCCCAAACTTTTTATAATCACATCACACGACACGAAATATAAGCTAGAACAAAATAACCATCCTACTCATTAGCAATCTTTCTAACAACAAAATATGCTCTACTGTAATCACACATGATGATATATTTAATAAGCAATATTTTTGTAAAGTCGCTAAAACATTTTTCTATAAAAACCTGTAGGTACATACATATAGCTAAAGAGAAAGAAAAATGGAAAGTTTAATAGCCAGACATTGATTAATTTAGTCTAGTGAAACTACAGTGTCTTGTGCAATACAAACATTATGAAAATTCCAGTGCAAAACAAACTGGATACTATTCCTAACTGTACAACTACAGAGTAGTAGCTATAGTGTACAGCTGTGCAGAGTGCAATTGTGACAAACATGTTTCAATTAAAACACGACTTACTCATTGACCTCTACGTAGGATTGAGGAATCCCAACATGATTATGGTGTTTGCTGCAATATTTAAAAATAATAATAAAATTTGATTACGAATTAATTAACCATAAATTACAGTGGATTTTAAAACAAAACAGAGCGCATGAGTTGTATTTTAGAGGATAAGTAAAAAAAATATCAAAAACAAAATCCTCTACTTCTCACTCACCTATTTACTTCAATGGCATGGACAGGATGCTTATGGCTATGGCTGAAATATTTCACATAATTATTACTTTCATTACACCCAATTTAGTTAATGTAATGTTGTTTGTCAACTGTGTGTATGGGTATTCATTTCCAATTTTTATCCTCACGGTTTTTCAGAGATTTTTCATATTAAATCTTCTAAAATTCGTTATAAATGTTGTAAGAAAAATGAAAACTTGTGTATTAGAGACTATCATACTATTGCTTCGTAAATATGTTTGGTAAGGTACCTAGGGTTTAAAAAGTCTTAGGTGAATGTGTTAGGTAAGGTAGGATTTAAAAAGTTTTAATGATTGTATTACTGTAGAGAACAACCGTAACCATTTAAAAACTAGGGAAGTTCATAAATGTCAAGTTTTAAAAAAATCTAAGCCCTTTAATGTTTACAAATTTGTCAGATTTTGACATTGGTGCCAATCATCTCTGAGCGGTCTAAGAATTTTATTGTCCTACACTCACTATTTACATTCTATCGTGGAAAATACCAAACGAAAACCTAACACAAACTCATTTTCTATTAATAGTTCTAAAATATATTATCATACTTTATATATCAAAATATACAAATACACTCAGTCGTAGAAATCATAACAAACTATAAATTAGATTATGGGTTCATATACCTAATGATTGGTATTTCCCAAGCAAAACCTGTAAAACGGTTTATTCGAATCATTAATTTATTCTGATAAATGTATTCAAATATTCATAATTGTTATAATAAATTTAGATTAAGTACGCGTAGTTGCCTAAACTGTCTACTTTTTATATACCTACCTATAGTTACCTATAGTTAGTTTAAGGTATTTTTTATTTTGTTTAATAAAACTTGTAATTAATATCTGACATGAAAAATTTTAAAATAAAATAATGCATGAATTTAATGTCTGATGCATAGTTACCTATCTGCAAAAATTAAACTTGTTTTACTGTCCTACAGAAATCATCACATAAATAGCATAAGTTTGTATTTCTTTACCTTGTATTCTGTGATACCACATGTATGCTGTGTAAGTTAAAATAATCGCAAGTTAGGCCCTTCGTGTCATAGACCTCTCAAAGTTATATTCAGTTTTTTTAAATCAGTGTTTTGTTTTTTTGCTGTCGCATCATATGAAGGTTCCGTATAGTTTCTTACCCGGATTTGCTCTTGAGGGCTAACGCTCCTGCAACTCCAACAGCGCCGACCTTCACTGCTTTTAATCCAAGGACACCTGGAAAAAAGCAAAAAAAAATACCATTCATTTTTCCCATAAAAGCTGAGAAAATCAGAAGCCAAATTATTGTTGATCGGCTAACACAGTCTTTTTTCATCTTACATTAACAAATGCTTAGCGTGAGAATTTATCTGTACTTGACGCTGTGAAAGAATACCTAGTCATCTTGCCTATTTATTAACTGAAGGTAAATTAATATCTACTTGAGCACATAATACAAAATCAGTAAACGCAATTTTTGGTCAATATCATTCTCGTATGTTATAATCATTCCCGTATGCGTGATATACTGCAGCATTCGACGAACAGCATACCAATGTTCGATAATTAATTATTACGAGTATATCACAATATCACTAAGCTACGTAAATACGTGTTTAACGATTCCTTGAGCATATCGGAAGCCAGAAGCTGACAAAGTTTCAACGGTTTACCATTTGATGACGAGTGTAAAGTGACATTGACCCGATTATTCAAATAATACCTGTGGAAGTTAGCACACAAATGGTTGCCTTGGTGATGTGTTTGTTGATAATTAAATTGGCTCAAATATTTGGCATTCCGTCCACGGATATGAAGGCATCGTTAAATTTAAAGTACCACATAGAAGACGTACGCTAGGCAGCAATCACAAATTCCGGAAATCCTTATTTGAGAGCAAACAAGCGATTTTGTTTGGATTTTTCATTAGAAAAGATACGTGAGCTACTTTTTTGTCTTTTGTTAAATCAGTGTTCGTAGACAAAGGGTAGGAAACTTAACATCGTTGATTTACAATTTACGTGCATTTTATTTTTCTATATATCTACTAACTGCGCCTCGCGGTGTTACTCGCTACATTTTTTCGGGATAAAAAGTAGAAGTAGTAGTAAGTAGGTAAAAAGTAGTATTCTTAGTAGAAATATACTTTGCAACCTATTATCATATCTACCAAATATACATAAAACATTTCATAAAAATCGGTCGAGCCGTTTCGTACGAGTGCGACCATAAACATTGGCACGAGATTTTTATAAATGTAGAGATTACGATTAATCTCGCAATAATTTAATCTACACTACAGTGATTTGTCCTTAACAAGTTATTTGGTCCTGACCTTTATTTCAGATTAGAAAATAATTAAATTATTTATTAAACATTAAGTAATAGTTTTGCAGATATTTTATTGCAACGTTTTAAAATGGAATTAGTTTTAAGTGTGTTACGTAACGTTGTCGCATAAAATATTAGAATGAGAACAAATAAAAGTGACCCTGGCTGAGGCTAAACTAAATAAAAATAAACAGCGAATAAGTATTATGTAAAGCGGGAATTGCGCTGGATCCGTGAGATTGCCGGATAGAGTAAACATCTTGAAGGCTTTTCATTTTTAGCGAAGTCCGGTACGTAGCGGAAGGTCAGAGTTGAGTTTTCTTTACGTTTATTTGTCGACTTTGAGAGGGACACAACCCAACCCGAGATGTCGACATTTATATCTAGAAATTGAATGTAAGTGTGCTCGAAAAGGGTTTCAGTAAGTACCATTTTTCTTTTAGAAATTTATGAGTGACTGTACTAACGATTGTCTTGGATGATTTATTAAACTACGGAAACTATATTAAAAGCTTATTCTTTATCGCAGCCAAGTACAGATTCGGTCTCAGGCTGTTGTCAAGGAAACTACGTATAGTCGTGCTCGCTATGAAAAGGTAATACACTAATACAGCCAGAATTCAAGAGACAACGATCGTTATTCTTTGCTACTCTTACCGAGTAAAAGCTTCTTCTTGAGTAGAAGCAAGCCTCGTTTCGATCTTGGACTCCTATCATGGGTCGGGATGTTCAACTCGGCCTCGTAGATTCCTTCTGCCTCGGGGTGGTGCTCGAACTGGGCCGCCACTACTACAGCCAGGAGGCACGCGAGGACGATCACTGTAGACGTCTGCATTGTTGTGTTTTCTAAAGACAATAATAACCATACTTGATACATTTAAATTTTAATTGACTTTATAAGCAAACAAACAAATTAAAAAGTAATAACCGCCAAACGTTTCTAGACTTTGGATTTTTCACTCATATTTCTGGGTACCGCGTTAAATTTGTCTCACAAAAAAACACAAGTAGGTATATGTTTTTAACAAATAATGTAGAGATGCAGACACGACTCATACTTTTTTTTAAGCAAATGGTTGATGGTCTACCATAGATTAGCTTATTTATTTTTATGATTACGTACTTTACTTGTAAGTAACAATGTTCTACCATTGTTCAAATTCTATCTTTACCAATAACAGCTGTAACTATAACTAAAGACCGAACGAAAAAGCAAACGTGACATATCTAATGTATTTTGTTAACAATTCGCAGTTTTCTGGATTCCATTCTCGTTTGTGTAGATTTAATGGGTTTGCTCAAATATCACATGACAATCAAACTGATATATTGAATGTATGCCTAATTTTTATTAGTAGCCGTGAAGTGTCCGTGGCTTCTTTAAGTCTCACGTCGCATGTTGACGTTTCTCTATAATTATCATATTATGCTTGGTTTTACACGCGATATTTCAATTTACACGAATTTCCTTACATACAGTATTCTGAGTCTCATATCATACACTACTGAGCCAAACTTCAACTAGACTTAGTGCAATTATGTTATGCAATGATAATATAAAAACTCTTCATGATAAATGTTAATATTTTTTGTGTTGCAGTGAGCATAACCAGAATGAACTTCCCTAGGCATGTATATAACAGGTATCAATTTATGTTTTGCTTTTCAGACTCAATTTAGAACCGCAGTTTGCCCTCAGGCGAACTACCAATCTAATGATTTACAGCGAACCATTAAAAATAAACATCACAGATCAAAAAACATTTTACGCTATGAAATTTTGCATTTTGCCGAGAGCATGCAGGTAATACCAGAGGTGGGATATTTCGACATATAAATTGAGTAAAAAGAAACGTCGCAATTTTCGTAAAGAAGCGTTCGAACGGAAATTGAGACATTTCTATTTGGTCTGGGGGAACATTTCCTAGCCATCTCGTCGGGATCCGGTTGCGGTTGGCGGAGGAAAACATTCGCTTCTGCTATCCAACCGAGTGCACTAAAATACTTATTACGTGCAGGTATACAAAAAATTCTACCGTAGCTTTGGTGATCATCGATACTTCCACGGAATTGGAACTAAAATGAAAAAGAGATGAACTTTGGATGGCACACACGCACACACACGAATTTGTCATCTATACTCGAAAATAAGTACAAACTAGTACTTTGAGTATTTAGTATATTACCTAACATTGTATCAGTCTTGTTTTTTTTATTACCTACATAACCAGGACGTGGGTCACTTTAATTTTGTAAAATAGGTAAGATCACATCACACTAACCAAATACGGGTTTGTAGAAAATACTCCACTTACCTATTAAAATAACATAGGTAATTGTTTTTTTTAATCTGGCAATTAAATCTAATTGTTCATAAAAATAAACAATGTTTATATAATAAACGTGGCTACAGAGTTATATGCACAACTAACTTTACGAATTACCTACTCAATTGGAACAGTTTTCAAGGAAAATCTTAACAACTCGTATCCTGATAGTTTCTATCTTATTACATAATAATTGAATGTTTATCTTGGCTTGATTTAAAATCAAAAGGAATTTGGTGTTCTAAACTCGGGCCATAAATTTTCTTTAAAGCTTAGCGATAATACTGCAAAGCTTGCTCGGTCTTGATCCCACGTGGTCCCACATAAAACCTCTCGAATCTGTTGGATAAAACTTGTCCAAGTTTTAACTGAGACATTTTCCAAAAATGTTTTCCAACTTTCAACATTTTGATTAACAATTTACTGAGACAAATTTTAATCGGACAGATTAAAAGATAAATCATATTAAAACAGATAAGCCAATCGTACGTCACCCTAATTAGTATCATTATTCAACTTATAGAGCATGGTAAACTCAACATCAAAATTAGCGTTCGACTACTTCCAAATCCACGCTCACCCACGTACCGCGCAATCCAAATAAAAGATGTGCTGAACAAATAGTTCGCAAACAAGTACCTTGACAAGTTAGGTGTGGATGTGCACACAACACAGCACTGCTGCAGTCACTGACACACAAATGACAAAGCCTCCTTGTACATTCTTTTATAGACTGCAATAGTGACTCAAGGGGAGGGCGGTCTCTGCTTGCAGCCTGACGTCGCAAATCGTAGGGTCCAAGGAATAACATAAACTGGCTATTGAACCTTCATATACTTACTTGTCTCCACGGAACAATGTCCCACGATCTATCGAAGGTACTTAACGACAATCGGTGGGAAAAAAATAAATTTATTATAACTTCCATTCCATATCACAAAATTGAATAAGGAGGTATGAATTTTAATGATTTGACGCAGGTTTTTAAGGAATATTTTTTTCTTTTTGGATTGTTTTTGGCATCCCAAGTTTTTCATTTTTCCATTGTCAAGTATTTCTCTATTTTTCAAGTAGGTATTGAATGACAAAGTTAGTGAAACAAGTCAAAGTCGTACAAAATAAATCAAGGTTAAGTCCTGTCTTACCCTAGTAAAATAGGCAACTTCACTAGAAGCTTCGATAATGTGTTATAACACGAAAATATATGTATCTGCACATTATACATATAGGCTTCATGTGATTTACCTATGGAACAGCTGTTTTCATTTCCATAAATTCTGATTTAATTCCATAGTACCTCGCCGAAACATACGCATGTATGTTTCGGCGAGGTACTATGGACATTATGAATAAATTTTAATTTACAACGATAAGTCCCTTTCGGCTAAGACCATAAGCTTTTTTTTTTTTTTTTTTTTTTTTTTATTTATTTAATGTTACATGACCCTTAATACCTATAATACATTAAAACAACTTATCTTAGTATATTAAGTATACAATTAGGTATTACTAAGTACCCTAGACTTCACACTAGGAAAACCTGTGTCGCGAAGTCTAGTGTCTTCCGTTCCATGTTCGTATATACATAATAATCTTAACCTAAATTTATATAAAATATAAAAATGAAACAAGTTTGTGTGTGAGAGTGAGTGTGTATGTGAGTGTGTGTGTGTGTGTGTGAGTGTGTGTGTGTGTGTGTGTGTGTGTGTGTGTGTGTGAGTGTGTGTGTGTGTATGCGTGTGCGTGAGTGTTATAGAGAGTTTGTAAGTGCATATGTATAAGTGTGTATGTTTGTATGAGTGAAAGTATGTGAAAGTATAATTATGTTTATATGGATAAGGTATGGTATGACAAATATGTTTAGGTGGGTAAAGTTTGCAATGTCGAGAATACATCAGTCATAGCAGGGAGATATTTATTACCAAAACTATGTAATCTATACATCCAAAGTCTGACATGAATTAATATAGGGTTTGGCGTGATTGCGGTCTGGAATTGTCCCTGAGTCAGAGACAATCCAGACCATCAATGTTATCTTGGAGTTATGATTAGGCCTTCGATCTCACTGTATCCTAAGGACGTCAGAAATTTACAAAGTTTCCTTTTACAAATGTACCGGGAGTCGTTAAGAATGTTCAACTTTCTTTCAAGGGCATGGTATATGTAAGCTCCTCTAACCTTAAAAGAGCGTCGGGCAAACAGAGTCTTGGCAAACGGGACTTTCCAAGTATGACGTCGTAGGGGTCTCAATGGTTCATAGGCAGTAAGTAGTGCAGTTCTATGAAATCTGAGCGTTGTAGCCATGATATACAGTCCTCTTACGTTAATGTGGTTCGTTTTCTGATATAGTTCGTCAGTAGGATGTCTATAAGGTTTCCGGTATGCAACTTTTAAAACAGCACGTTGCGCCCGTTCCAATTTCAAGAGTATTGTTTTGCCTGCAGAGCCCCAACATACAATCCCATAGTTGAGTATAGATTGACAGATTGCTAGGTAGACAATTCTCACAGTTTCCAGATCAGCTGTTGTACTCAGTCTTTTAAATATGTGGAGCAGTTTTCTTAACCGATTGCAAAGGTTAGCAATTTGATGTGCCCATGCGAATTTATGGTCAATAGTTACGCCTAAGTATTTTAATTGGTCTACTTCTTCGATTTCATCACAGGAGCAAGGTGTTATACAAGGACTTTCACACTGATGAAGTCGAAGATGGAATTTAGTTATAGGACTAGATCGTTCAGTGACTCGAAAAGCCATGAATTTTGTTTTATTCGTGTTTAGAGTAAGAAGATTGTTTTGTAGCCATCTGGTGACAGTTGCTAGACCTATATGGGCAGCGTCAATGGCCTCTTCCCAGTTCCTGCCCCTAAAAAGTAGAGCAGTATCATCGGCAAAAGCTAAGATACTGGTTTGGCTTAGACTTAGGTTACACAGATCATTTATGTAGGCCAGGAAAAGGGTCGGGCCCAGAACGCTGCCCTGTGGGACACCAAAATCAACACTGGCATAGTCACTATTAGCATCTCCAATGCGTACTCTCTGTTTTCGTCCACTTAGGTAGGATCTAAACCACTCTAGTGGAAGTCCACGAATTCCAAGCATATTGAGTTTCTGTATCAGAATAGGCCGCGACACTGTGTCAAATGCTTTGGCTAAATCCAAAAAAACTCCTATACATTTATACCCATCATTAACACTTACACTAACAGCATCTACCAGTGTGACCACAGCATCTTCCGTAGATCGACTGTGTCTAAAGCCATATTGATTGGGCGACAAAAGATTATTAGACTCCAAGTACTCCAGAAGCCTTTTATTAATGACTTTTTCCAGAACTTTAGAGAGAGTCGGAAGCAGTGAAATAGGTCTGTAGTTTGTAACGTCAGTCTTGTCACCAGCTTTAAAAATGGGAATAACTGTAGCTATTTTGAGGATATCAGGAACTGTGGCCGAAAGCATACTAAGATTACATATGTACGCGATTGGTTCAGCAAGAATGTGCTTAGTACACTTTAGAACATCATTACTGATACCGTCCCAACTAGAGGCTGAAGATGGTTTTAAATTGGTTAGTATCTTTATGATTTCAAATTTGTCAGTTGGAGTCAAGAAAAAAGAAAAAGCAGGTCCAGTATCAGCGGAAGAAGTAATGTTCGCTAGATGATTCTCATTGGTGTTTAGACGCTGCAAAGTCTTATAACCTTGTATATCACTTTCCAACGCTCGTGCACATAATAACGCTCTTTATGAATAAAATTCTACTATTTTTAAACATTAAAAACTGGTACGAATAAAACAACACTTTTTTTAATACAAAGAAAACAACACAAATTTCGGAAAATATTACTATGTTGCGACATGTTTTTTTAAATCCTGGCCAAAACTTTCTTAAGCATCATTCTTGATAATTAGGTACACACTCATAGAAAAGACGTTTCAAGACAGATGAAGAGTATGTAGATTCAGTGTCACAATCATGGCTGCAATCAGATGTAAACAATTGCCGAAAAGAATAACCAAAAACATTTTACTAGATATAGCCTTGACCTTTTCATGTTAATTTCTCTTGCGTTGACCTCAACGTAAACAAGTCTATTATTCAGATATCCTACTAATCTTACTAGTCCCATCCTACTAATATAAATATGAAAGTTTGTATATTTGAATGTTTGTTACCCAATCGCGCAAAAACGCCTGAACAGATTTGGATGATATTTGGCGCACATATAGTTTTTTACCTGGATTAACATATATAATACTTTTTTTGTCAGAAAAATTTTAGGTTCGTTTGGGATTATCAAAACTATATTAGGATTAACAAAATCTAACTACTATAATATAACTCTGACTTATAGAACATTATTCCAGGATAAAGGGTATCCTTTATCTTAATCTAACAATAAAATAGCACAAGTTTCATGGCTATTATTTATTTGTTACTAACACATGTTTTATATCTCTCTGAACTTTGTTAAAGTTGACGCGGACGAAGTCGAGGGCGTAAGCTAGTATTGGTATAAATACTCTAGTGTACCTAAGTTATTAAAAAAATCTTTAATTATAGCCATTAAAAATTTACTTATCCTCATTGCTAGAAGTCATTTTGGTTTTAAATGTTACAGTTGAGCTAAAATAGAGACCTTATATAGAAATGCAAGGATGAGGTGCATATTAGAATTTATGCCAAAGTAGTTATCCTTATAAAGTTATAAATAATGTCGACATTCACAAAAATAAAGGTATCCAATTTCCATATTTATAACATCTTTTGCAATAGTGAATCACTATCATATGAAATTTTGTTTATTAATTTGTATATTTGATTTTATTTAATACATATTTCATTGACATTAAAAGAGTGGATTTGCTACTTATTTAGGTATACAGGGTTATAAGCTTGGGTTGAACTAAGCCGAAAGGGAGCTATTACAATAAGTACCTACTGTTAAGAACTAATTGTAGTACGGGCAACACTCTAAAATCGCGAAAAAAATTTGCTACTCCATACATTCGGTCAAAAGGTAACGTACCTTTATATGTATGGGTGGTTCTCCGAAATTTGGTTAACTTGGTGGTGACAACAATTTTTACATATTATATATTAATTTATCTAATATTTGAAACTACTAAGCGGTAATATAAAGTCCATTTTAATTGGTCACTCATTTTCATACATATCATAATGTTCTTTATTTCCAAAAATAGCCACTTCTTACTCCAAATATCAGGCCCTAGCCATGTAAGATCTCCCAAATGTAGTAATCATTTCACTGTAATTATAATTCTCTAAGAATAATTTGGCTTAAATCTATTTAAACTTGTTTACTATTATATTACTAACCTTATCATTACGATTTAATTTATTATAACAATATGTATCATCACATTATTTCAAGTCAAAAAGTGTAAGCGATAAAAAATATCAGTCCCTAGTCATTTACGAAATTCAAAAATACGCGGCATCTAAGCATAAAACCTTTTTCATAACATGCTCAATACAATAGCATTGGTGTGAAGTTAATTGTAAATACGACCTAAGTCGCGGCAGTCATTTTGTTATTAGTGTTATCAACGACTTTGCTGCAGAAAAACGTGCTGTGCCAGTCAACCTCTCAGGCCCTAGGTAAGTCGTTTCATAGATAATTAATTAATAATTGATCTCATTACTTATTGTAAATTCGAGTTTGGTTTGCCTTGTTATTTTGACCGCCTATTGGGTTTGATGTTTATTTAAAATAATACGCTACATTTGATTTTGTTTCGTTTCGTCAGTTCCTAGACCGTCAGGCCCTAGTCGTAAACGTGACTAGGGCCTGAGACAACATCTAGGGACTGATGGTCATACTGTGTAATGCATGGTTTTAAACATAATACCAGTGTATTTGTTGTAGAATATGGCGCCTAGAAAGAAAACAATATTATCTAAAGAGGAAATTGCAAGAAATAGTCTGAACAGGCAAAGAGGCAATAGGATAAAAATAAAAATGACAAAGAATAGGGAACGAGGTAGAAACAGGAAAAAGGACTACGGAAATATGTAAAAGACATGACTCCGCGTGAGCACAGAAAAGCAAGAAAAAAATGAGTAAGCCTATTCATCTGATTATAGTAAAACACAAAAGATTCGTGAAAATACTGATAAATACACGGACCAAAATAAGCCACTGTCATCGGACGAGGAAATTATTCCTGAGGTTCCTTTATTAAACAATGAAAGAAGAGCTGAAGCTAGAGGAGGGAGTAGGAAGGAGGAGTACAGTTAAACGGGATAAAATAAATTATTAAAGAGAAAGGTCTTAGTTATTGAAAATTTAAAGAAAAAACTTGCCAGCGAAAAACGAAGAAGCAGAAGACTTAAACATAGGATGATATAAAAGAAGAAAACACTTACACCAAAAAGAAAAATGTAGAAATGGCCACAGACCCTAATCAAAAAGCAGAATTGATAAAAAAAGATCATCAGATATTATCACGGATTCTGAAGATGATAATAAATGCCATTAGCAAGTATGAGCTACATTGCGCATAAAAAGTCTAAAACTAGCTATCGCAGTGGACATTATATTCTAGTCGAGTTAACAATGAGGAGAAAAGAATATCGATAAGCCGCAATTTTTTGACGACGAAGATGGAGAGCTGACATTCCTTAAAGTTTGCAATGAAGATGACACAGAATTTTAAATAAATGATAATGATATCGCCGACGTGCCTTACGAAGACGTTATAGAAAAACTACCAGTTCTTATCGTCAAGAGGATTGCATTATTTTACAAATTTAAAACCCCATTAATGTTTACGAGAAATAAAACAAATAGTGATATAAATAAAGACGAGGTACTAGGTAGTTTAGGTTTGAAATATTTATGATCTTATAATATAATTAGTAAAAGGCTGAACATTGTGTTCAAATTATAATTTCGTTACTTAGAAAGCTGAATCACATAAAATAATTGTTAATTACCTAAAGACTATTATTTTGTAAGTATAAACTCAAAGTGAAATTTGATTATTAAGATATATTGGCACATTTTTTCATGTGCATAATGAATAAAAGAAAGCCTGTGATTGGAACTTTTTAGTTTAATCTAAATTCATAGAATTTGTTAACATAAGAGATATTTTGTTGTAGTGATCTTTTAAAAAGTAGCTTATTAAGTAAATTACATTTCTAAAAACTGATTGTCTGCCTCAATATCATTGAGTACATTGCATATTTATGAGACTGGAACTAAACTGAGGTACTAAATATAAGATTGTGGAAAAACTAGATAATAACCATAAATAAAATTACTTGCTTAGGCTATTTTATTAAAATAATAATTAGTTATGATATGTGAGGTATTTGATTTTGTTACAGTTGATTTTTCAATAAAAATGTGATTGATTTGACATAATAACCGTGTTTGGCGTCAGTCCCTATCACGTCTCGTCAGTCCCTAGAACACTGATTTTAAAAAAACCTAAATTTCTCTTAAAATATTAAGTAAAGTGACTGGCCCTTTTAGGTACAGCAAAGGAGATGTTATACCTACAGCATAGAATAAAAACTTTACTGATTATCATCTAAAAATACCACATTCAAAATTAGGTCAAAAGTTAACCAAATTTCGGAGAATCACCCGTATATAGAACAGCAGTTTTTGCTATTTTAGAGTTGTGCCTGTAATAAATGTAATTCTTTACAATGACCCCCTTTCGGCTTAGTACATCCCAAGCTCATTACCCAGTATACTTGACATTTAAGTGTTAATTTATAAAACAAGTAGGTAACGTGAAAGTAAGGTAATGAATATTAGAGTTCCTAAATATATATCAAAATACCAATACAATTACATTTTTGAGTAGGAATTAGTTGATACTTGCTAGACTTGCAAACTCTTAAAATATATATTATAATTTATTAATATTTGTTTAAGATCAGCGCGAAAAAAAACTTCAAATTTATCTCTCCTGTTCAAAAGAAAATAAAATTAACCAAACATGAGTATAATTTTTTTTAACAAGGACAGTACTAGTGAATTTCAAACAAAAAAGAGCTTAAATATCCTTAGCTTTAATTGTCAGTGGAAATTCTTATCTACATATATTATGGAAACAAGGTATGAAAAAAGTTAAATACGTAGTCTTCACTTCCATAATTGGCGTAATGTTCTAGTCGTCACGACTGCCTTTTGTTTAACATGGAAGTTGTATGTGATCATAATGTCAAGCTTCTACAAGTTAATAACTTGATCGATTACACTATCCTTGTGTTGTCTTTTTGTTATAATTCGGAAGTGATGCTCAGCCTCGAAGTAATTGCACGGGAATGCACCAGGAAGATAGCGGACAACCACCAAAAATTTATGTCATTTACATAAATTACCAATGTAAATATCGTATCGTTCGATCGTACAGCCCACAGCACCATCTGACCCCAAACTAAGCAAAGCTTGTGCTATGGAAGTCAGATAACTGACAGAATTCTTAAATACTTTATTTTTTGTAAATACACAGAAAAAACATTTGTTTATACCACTAAATGTCTATCCTGGGTGGGAATCGAACCCACGCTCTTCAGCTCTTAAAACAGACATACTACCAATGAACCAACTGGGCTGTCAAGCCATAGCTACGCCATGTGTAGGTACTGTGTCATGTCATCTACGCCATACTTTAATGATGTTAGTGCCTTTTGATAGGACAATTATTTTTAGTTTAGATTATTGTTATTGATAATTATTCAATTGCATTACGATGGAAAAGTGGGATGCTTGACTCGAATGGAAAGCCTGAAGTCTCCAGAAGAACGCAAAACCCGGTATTGCAAAGGACCTCCAAAAAGTTATGTTTCGGACTGTTGAGTTCCCTTAGGCCACGCAGCGCTGTCGTGACGATGTGATGGAAAGCTGTATCTACAATTTCTGCCACCTTCACGCCTCAAAATTGCCACCGACTGACTCTTTTTCCGGCAACGAAAAAATTACAATATTAAAATTTTAACGGACAATGAAGCACGCAAACATCAACGTAGATTTGCAAATGAAGATTTAAGTGTGTCACGTTATAGAACTTTATGTGTGTATATGTATATTGCGTAGGTATAAGAAAAGCTTTATGTACATGATGATAATAAATCTCATGACACTCATTGAATGCACAAAACGTGAACACATAAAAGGAAAATGAAAAAATATAATAAGATTCCTAATACTGTGTCGATATTGCTGAGTCACGATACAATAACCTTCAATGGGCAGTACATGGTGTTGTAAGATGTGATAATCAAACAAGAGGAAGGTCTACGTATTCATTCGGAGAAACTACCTCTTTTGATGTAATGCTGAGAAGGTTGAATTAAAAGTTACTTGAACTCTACAAACTTGATATTGTTCTCCCATACATGATGTAATAAGTAAATTTGGCATTCTTGATTTATTTCAATCTGTCCCTATATGCTTATTCAAAAGAAAAAAGAATAATGTTTTGTCAGGATTTTACTTTGGGTACCGATATAAATGCTTGACTTCGAACAAACCAAACAGGAAGCAGATCCGTACCAGAAGTATAATTTAGGAAGAAATAGAAAATTAATTCCAAATAGGCTTTCTAATTTGTCGCTTAAATATTATTTGTTTTCTGATTTCTAAGCTCAAAGACCGATACTAATGTGAGTCAAGTAGATACTTACACAAGATCCATCTAATATAATGGTAAGCAAATAAACCAAGAGTTGCAGTATAATATGTAAGCACCTCAACATATTCATACCTGGCAGCAGGAGCATAATGCATTCATATGTTTAATTAAATTGTGTTTTAGAGTTCGGTGGCTAACCATAGAATACTTATATGACGTAATAGAAATAAGGATTATGTGTATGCCTTGAGCATTCATGCTCAACATCGAAGACTCCTTGCGGCGGCGTCGTGTGTCGGTGTCTCTTCCCTCAGATATGGTTGAGGAGGGCGATGGCTGGCACATGCGTCATACTCGTGATCGGGTGCTGCTTGCGGGTCTCTAGTCTACTCGCGGTATACATACAAACTACTACCTACTTTAACCTTAGATTAAGTTTAAATTAATTTGACAAAATTTCCTCTTCCTTGTTGTACTAATGTAAAATAAATGTATTTTATGTTGACAAAGGTCACGTATCCCGGTGTCTGTGAAGCGTATAAAATTAACTAAAAAATTTAAAAAATCCTTATCTATAGTTTCTCCAGGTCCTTTTTTATCCATACAGTCAGACAGACAGGCAGACGGACGAACAGCGGAGACTTAGTAATAGGGTCCCGTTTTACCTTTTGGGTACGGAGCCGTAAAAAAGTACAGAAAATAAAAGAATCTTCTGAGCTCGTGCCACTAGTGGCGCTAAGAGCGATCTCTTCCAAGCAATCAAGAATGGAAAACACGAACAGGCGGGGATGACACTATTAAGTTTAAAAAAACTAAACTAATAAAAATATTAGTTATAGTAAGTATGCAAGTATGTAATTTAGTAGCATGGCTAGCTCATCATGAAATATATATCTATCTTTACATTTACTAATAGCCGAAAACTTTCGTTATAATCGTAAAGCATTATTTTATTTTAATCGGTGCGACCTTCCAATATGTTTGTCCAATCGCCTGTCCATAGAGGTAAGTATTCAAGATTTTGCAACGAAGACAAGACACGTCTAGGTGTGGTCATTAGGTACTGATCCACAATAAATCTGTTTTAATTTTACCTACCGGCTTTTATGTTAACAATGTTCATTTTCGCAAATTATCACCATATCTTTGTATACATGTAGGTACTCGTATATGTACCTACATACTGTATGTTTACTTAGTAATTTTAGGATTCAAATTAAAAGTAGACATTATACATTACAAACTACTATTACTCTAAATTGTACCTACTCAATACTGTGACTGGCATATTAATTTGCGAGCATTACGTAGTAGTCTAAAGCCTCGGAACCCTAGGGGTCGCAAAACGTCTTTGAGGCCTCCATGAAAATACAGGTCATAGCGAAAAAAAACCGGTAATAAACGTAGAAAATAATTATTACATAAGTTAATTATTACGAAATGAGTGTTAGACATATCAATTTCAGTTTTTTTAAATTATACCTCGTAAAAAAGTTTTTGGAAGGAGATTTTTATAGATTTTATATTCGGTTATTCACAGCAAACGTTGCAATAGTAAATTGATTTTTTTATATTGGGTTGTTATCGCATATTTTTTCTTAGCTTTTAGCTACATAGAAAACAAGGGAGTTCCATGATCGTAGGGTATTTTCTAGTAGTAGGTACACGATTGGCTAGCTACCAATCCCTCGAGTTTAAAATCTGTCGCCAAACACTAAACGGTTTATTACGGCAGCATCACTGAGCTGTAGTCAAACACCTAACTTGTCAAACATAAAAAATGGGTGTAAAAGCCTACTACTACTAGGTGATATTGTGTTCCTACTGCCGAGTAGGCCACACTGCAACGCCATCTAGCTGAAATCACGCAAAGCTTAGTGTAAGCCAAAAGCAGCGTTGGATTTCGTACTATAATTATAGTATTTGTACTACTATTTCATGCTCCGTACTAGATAATATCCATACTTAAGGATAGTACGGAAAAATACTACAATTTCGTTACTTCGCTTAGAAAAGACCAAAATAGGTAAATATGACACCCGTTTATAGCCAAACCATCTGTAAAAAAAAAAATCATTGAGTATTGAGTATTGTTTCTTCTTCACCTTTTTTGATTTTGGCTTCGCATTTTGTATATTTAAAATTTGAAACTTAAAATTGTAACTTGACACTGGCAAATGCATAAGGTGCGACGCCAAAATCTAAGAAAAAAAATGCAGCAAAAGTGGCAACTGTACCGATTTTATTCTTTCGTATACTCGCAGTTTAGAAGAGATGTTTTTATGATTACATGCTATGGCTGAAGAAAATAATAGTCAAGAACTTACATAATTTAGAACAGGAGTAAATTTTGTATAAACATGTTGATTCTAACTATCTATTTTATTGATTAATAGCTTTTTTTTAATCTATGTAAAATTAAAAAAAAAGTGTACTATCGGCGTACTACTATTTTGATGGTCTTGTACTATATTTTTCAACGTACCCGAATCCAACCCTGGCCAAAAGCCTTGTTGTAAAATATTCGCTTACCGAACAGCGAACGGTAAGAATAACCAGTAGCAGATACTCGAGAGAAAAAATCTTTTTTAGAACTGTTTTATTATTTCCTCCTGTTTCGATACAAACCCCTGGGAAAACTCCTGTATTTGCTGTGAAAGTTGACTCTCCTAATGAGACTATAACATGAGCACCGAGCACGCTACAACGATCGATGAAGTTTACTCAATGAAAAATGTTTGTGGTGCTATTGAAATTCATCTAGGCAACTTTCAACATTAAAGAATGTTGCAGAATCAAATTCTCATGCGTAGAGACTTCATATTTTGCGAGATTTATGTAGGTACTACGTAAAGATAATAATTTATTGAAAGTGGGATTGCCCCTGGCGAGAATAAATCGAAACTGTTTTTTTTTTAGCATTTGACAATTATAGCTAATAATCAGTGTACGTTATTATTTTAATTCAAATTAAATTTAAAATTAATTTGTTTTGACCGTCATCTGTCATTTATACAATTGACCAAAATTAAGAACAATGAAATACTATGCAATTTTCAATTAATTAATTTAGTTAGTCTATAAATAAAAAATAAAAATAAATAGCTTAAAATTATAATTTACATTTGATTTTATTAGATAAAATAATTGATTGATTTAGGCGTTATTTTGCAACGAGAAGAGGATAAAAAGAACCTTTTTACGCCTGCGAAATGCATCTTGGCGGTATATCTCCTTAGCAAGAGGCCGCAGTACCTACCACATATTCTCCCGCCAAGCAGTAGTGTGTTCCGGTTTGAAGGGTACTGCAGCTAGCGAAATTACAGGGCTATATCGATGGGTCCTATGTATAAGGGCCAATGTGCAAATTGACAACTTTTCAATAGAGGCTCTCAAAGTTTCAATTTGATATATCTTTTACATGCTTCAACTGAAGTTTGTGAAACTTTGCATAGTTACTATGACACATATGCTCGTTATTCTAGCTGCATTGATTTATTTATAAATATATTTGTTTTTTAATTAATGTAGATATGCCTATATACGTGATTTATTTCATTATAATTATACTGAAAAAAACCAGTAAAAAGGCCGAAGTGTCACTTTGGACGATTTACTTGGTATAAGCTAATTTTGAAAAGACGTGTATTTAATCATTTTTGACTAATCCATATTTAAAGAAAATATTTAAAATAAATAAATAACTAAAACGTACAATATTAATCGAATTATTTTATGAAATAATTCACATTGGCCAATATTCGTTCCTTTACTTGGTGACATAATATTTTCAAACCGCAGTTAGGCCACAAAAACCAAAAATAAATAAAACAATTTGACTTTTTTTTTTTCTTCTAAAGAATCATCGAAGTTTTATGTAATGGAAAGGCAATCAAATAATCAATACTTAATGTTAAACACCTCCCAAAATCATATTGGACTTAAGATTAATCAGTTTGTTTATTGTAGATACCTAGTTATGCATCCCGGTATTCGGTCCGAGACCATTCAAATATGTACGTAGGCAAAACTGCTGAATTACGTCTGCTCCGCACGGCGACCGCCCGGAAAGCATAACTGATAAGGAGACCTCTTGCGACATTTTGATCTAGGTTTTAAGTTAGTTATAATTCAACTCCCATTTGTATCGGACAATTAAATCATTAATCAATTAATTTTGTCTTTTTGAAAATATAATCCCGCGGCTCCCAATCTTGACTGGCGCAGCCGGTAGGATTGCTGAGTTACGTTCGCGAAAGCCGTTTTCGGAGTAAAAAGTGCGATTCGTGCGTAACAAAGTAGCCACAGTGTTTCTCAACTTCAGGGACTGTGTCTCGCGGCAATCCATACGAACAAAGAAATAAGTCACTATTGCGCGTGGAAAGTGTCACGAAGATAAAACCAGATAAAACCTACAGCAGAAGGATGCGGACGAGCGTATTGTGAGTAAACTTTTTCGCATTTCCATTCCCGTTCCCATCTATTTTTGTTGGGTAGTACAAATAATCGTTATTTGATTCTCTTTAACGTACCAATATTGTCATTATTAATTTTATTGTTAATTAAGTGTATCGATATTATTTTAAAATAAAACGTAATTTTAAATTTGCCTAAAATGGAACAAAGCATAAGAATAGTACCTAAAGACCTCTTGTGCCTCATACCTAAGTTCGAAGGGGAAGAAAACTTATTGAACTTATTTATTAAAAAAGCTCAGTACATATATGGCGGATATGCAACTCCTAATAATGCGGCACAACATGCATATGTTTTCCATGCTATAACCAGCAGGCTTTACGGTAGAGCCGCAGCTCTCTTGAGCGAAAGGGACGATATTAATTCATGGGCAGCTCTTAGAGATGTCCTAGTTCAACATTTCGGCGACCCACGATCCGAGGACTGCATAGCAATAGAGCTTGAACAAATGAAAATTAACTCAAGCGAATCGTACATCGATTTTTGCCATCGCATTAAACACATGCGTAGTACTTTATTTGCAAAAGTTAACTTGCTCACCGACGAGGGAGTAAAAGCCGCAAAAATGATTGTATATAACAACATGGCACTAAATGTATTTTTATATAATCTGACTGAGGACTTGATTCGTATCGTGCGTCTTAAAGGCTGTACCAATTTGGAAATTGCGCTAAGTATAGTAACCGAAGAGGTAAATTTCATGACACAATTTAATGCAAAACAAAAGCAACGTCAGGTTTCGGCACCTGTAAAGTCACCGCTGATGCCTAATGCACCTCCTAGTAATTTTAAGTTTGGAATTCCTCCTGCTAATCCCCAAAATAAATTGGTAATGCCAAACCAAAACTTTAGATTTGGTATACCACAACCACAAGCGCAACAACCACAAGGTTATAGGTTCGGTGCACAGCCGTTCGGTGCACAGCCTCAGAACCCAGGATCTAGATTTAATCAACCTGGGCCTCAACACTTTAAATTCGGAATACCGCGACCGGGATTCAATTTTGGGATCCCCCAAGGTCAAGGCTATAGGCCGCCGACTAATCCTAATTTCAATAGGACGCAACAGCAATTTGGACAACCCCAAAATAACTTCAAATTCGGCATTCCAAATCAAAATATTAATTCGCAACGTCCAAAACCAGTTGACTCCGGGGATATCTCCATGCGCACCGCGCGCCCGTTCCGACAGAATACGTTAAATGCTGACAACGAAAACTTATTCTATACCAACGAGCTTGTAGAGACATCACCTGAACAATGCTACGATGAAAATGCTGCGTATTACGACAAGCATTACACATACAATCTGGGAATGCCTGAATCCCAAATTAATGACGCGGCGATGGAAACTTGTAATTACCAAGAGCCAAATGGCATCGAAAATTTTCAGTTACGAAGCCTCGAGTATCCAACCGATATAATAGAACTGAATTGTGACTCTCTGTTAAAACTTCCGCCCATTAAGATTCCCGAAATTAAATCAAAATTCATGATCGACACCGGAAGTACGCGATCATTTATAAGCCCGGCAAAGGCAAACGAATACTTCTCTGCTTTCAAATATCATGAACCTTTTGAGGTAATTAGTACCCATGCTCGTAGTCGACACAGTGAAGCCATCTGCATACCACTGTTAAAAACTTTTAACTGTCCAGGGAAAACTACGTTTTATGTGTACGACGTTGATAGTCGTTACGATGGCCTGATAGGTAGCGACCTCTTAACACAACTGGAAGCTAAAATCGATATGAAAAATCAGATTTTACAGACGCCTTACACAGATATACCGATTTTGTATAAGGAGGAACGCGAGTGTATAGAAAAATTGTGCTACGAAAATCGAGACATTTTTCATTGCGACGACATTCCACTATCCTTCTCAAACAGTGTGAAACAAGAAATTAGGACAAACAATGAAGATCCTATATTTATTCGACCATACAGACAACCGCCGGTTTACAACGAAGAAATCCAAGAGCAAGTCACTACACTTCTCGAAAATAACGTTATAAGGGAATCGCACTCACCATGGAGTGCGCCGGTACATCTTGTACCTAAGAAGGCCGATGCCTCGGGCGAAAAGAAATACAGTATGGTAATAGACTATAGGCGCCTTGCTGAATTTGACTATGACATTACATATGAAAATGGAAAACAAAATTGTGTAGCAGATGCCTTGTCTCGAATTAAGGTCAATGCAGTAGATAAGGATGATGTATCAATGAAAGTTAACGTAGACAAAAAGGATAAATTAGAAAGGCACATAGAAGAAGTAAGTAGAGATGTTGAAAAGTTACAACATGTACAAAACGACGATACAATAAGACTATCGTCCGATTCAGAAAGAACGCTGTCCATTAAATCGCATGGTCCTAGGTCACCCTACTCCATTCCGTCTCTAACAAGCGGAACTATCACGGCATCTGAAATGTCCGACACGGAGCACTCAGTTTACGAAACAGACTCATCTGGAATCCCAATTTTAAACGAGGCCATTGACACTAAACCCAACCAGATACTAATACACACACGGTTTAAAGAAGAATTATCGGTGAAGGATTTATCAAGACCCAAACAAAAGATTTTGGAAGTCCATTTACCACTTAATAGACCAGATTTAGTAAAACAATTTTTAAAAGAGTTCCTCAGCCCAAATGTAAAACATTTTATCTACTTCGAACATGAAACACACAGAAAGCAGTTCGCGGCAGCAACAATTGCACTTTTTAAGAAAGATACTGTGAAAGTTTTAGAATGTACGGAAAGAGTAGTAGTTATTGAAGATGAAAATGAACAGAGAGAGATAGTAATGAAGTACCACATTGGAAAAACTTGCCACCGGGGAATAAAAGAAACATTAATGCACCTGAAACGAACTTATTACTGGAATAATATGGACTTAACGGTAGCAACTACTATAAACTCTTGTGACGGTTGTAAAACTATGAAATACGACAGAAAACCACTGAAACCCGAACTACAATTAACGCAAACTCAAACAAAACCTTTTCAGGAGATCTTTATTGATGTGTTTAGTATGGAAGGAAAGTCATATCTCACAATAGTGGACGCGTTTAGCAAACTTGGTCAAGCTATAGAAATAAATAATAAAACCACACCTGAAATAATTAGAGCTCTTGTCAAGTACTTTTCTATGTACGGAATCCCAAATAAAGTTAGCGCTGATTCCGGCTCTGAGTTTAACAACGTACTCTTGAAAGAAACCTTAAATTTCTACAAGGTAGACCTTCACATAGGAACCCCACATAACCCAAACTCTATGGGACTCGTTGAGCGGTTCCACTCTACCATCATCGAAATATACAGACTGGCTCAATATGAACATAAATTCACAGACGCGGCATCGGTAATGACTTACTCACTCATGTGTTATAACCAAACGATACATTCAACCACTGGTTTAACACCTTTTGAGATTGTGTTTGGGCACACAGACTCATCAAGCACCTTCAACGTAGAATTTAACAAAGAATATACTCAAAAACTAGTTCAAGATCATAAAAAACGGATAAAATTTCTTTACGAATATTTAACGGATAAAATCATAAACAAAAAACAAAAAATTAAGGAACAACATGGAGGTGAAAAGGAATTTAGAGTAAAGGAAGGAGATACGGTATTTATAAAAGGAGTGAATGAAAGAAGAGGAAAAGACAAACCGCGATACATAAAGGCAGAAGTTGCAGGAGACATAGCTAAAAACATTGTACCGATTAAGATTAAAAACCGCAAAACTAAAACACCCATTAAGGACATAAAACGCCCTTCACAGGTACGCCCTGATCCTGATGCAGGCGGTAGCTGCCCTGGCCCTTCGACTCCAGCGGATTAAAGATAACCCAGGAGTATTCCCAATCAAAGAAGGCCAAGCCCTCATAAGTATCGATAAGTGGTCTATTATTAAAGTCCTAGATTTAAGTTTAATTAGGGATGACTTAGATTATAATTTGAATAGATACATAAGTTTAAATAAGCATTTAACAAATAATGGTCAGAAATCAATTAGCCCAGCCATCAATGATATAAAGACTCAGACAGATTTCATTAAAAATATAACAGTACAGAAGTTACAGCAACTATTGCCAGCAAAAAGAAATAAAAGAGGCATCTTAAACCCTCTAGGTTCTCTTATCAAGTTAATCTCAGGAAATTTAGATAACGACGACGCAATTAGGTATGATGCGTTAATACATGATGCAAAGTCTATTCAGAACAAGGTAAATAAAAAAATAACAGTGGTCACCGAAATGATGAAATCATTAATTAATATTACAAATGATGTAAAACACAATTTCATCCAATTAGATAAAGCGATTTGGGAAATCAGAATACAATTAAATGACACAAATAGCGCTCAAGATACTTTTAAGATTACTAATGCTTACCATTTATTTCTACATAATTTTCAAACTCTTTATTTTATATTGGACGAAATTGAAACAGTAGTAGCGTTTAGCAAGCTGGGAATGTTACACCAAGCGATTGTGGACTCCAACGAATTGTTACTAATACTTAAGGAAATTGAGCAACAAAATAAACTAATTTTTCCGGTAAATGCAGAAAATTTACTAAGGCTAGAGCAGTGTATAAACTTAAAAGCTTACGCAAAGGAAAATCAAATAACTTTTATTATGGATGTACCTCTTGTCGATGATGATGTATATACATATTACAGAATCCTTCCCTTGCCTATGATGAATACCCTTAACCAAACTCACATAATTTTACCTAAATTTCCCTACCTGTTAGTGAAAAGGTTGAAAACGGTATCGTTGTCACGCCCCTGCAAGGAAATTGAAGAATCCTTATTCTTTTGTGAAGAAGATTACTCACCCGCGCTGGTTAAAGACACCTGCGTTGCCAACCTGATCAGCTTTGCTGCAGATACAACACAGTGCCACCCCATCTCAGTAGAGTTGGAAGATGTAAAAATAGAAAAGATACAGCGCAACAGATGGATGCTTTTCACCAAACCCATCCATGTACTCACTCAAAGCTGCAAAGATGACATCACTTACCACAACGTCCAAGGAACGTACTTTGTAACAACTGATGATGATTGTGAAGCCGAAATCAATGGAATGATTATGAAAAACCATCAAAAAAATATGGGAAACATTAACTTATCCGCAATGCCAATAATAAACCTTCCGTCTGTAACTCCACCGTTGGTGTCACCCTCTCCAGAACCTGTGAACCTGAAAGGGATAGATCTGACAGATCTCCAACACCTGTCTACCGCATTAGTGAAAAGTGAAAGTGTTATGGGCCAATATAGTGAAAACGAAAGTGCGCTAGATGTAAAAACCATAAGCATCGGAACATTGGTTTTATATATAATGTTAGCTTTAGTCTTTGTGTATTCAATGTTAAAATGTGTTTATCGAAATTATCGGAATAAGGTAAACCCCTCCGATAATTTCGAACTTAAAGAGGGAGGAGTTATGCATCCCGGTATTCGGTCCGAGACCATTCAAATATGTACGTAGGCAAAACTGCTGAATTACGTCTGCTCCGCACGGCGACCGCCCGGAAAGCATAACTGATAAGGAGACCTCTTGCGACATTTTGATCTAGGTTTTAAGTTAGTTATAATTCAACTCCCATTTGTATCGGACAATTAAATCATTAATCAATTAATTTTGTCTTTTTGAAAATATAATCCCGCGGCTCCCAATCTTGACTACCTCGACCTAGGTTGATAATTAAAGTTTAAAATAATATTTGAAAGAAATAAATAGTACTTTTTTATACAAAATCAAAACTAATTTAAAATTCTTAGAAAAATCTTAGGTGTTACCAAATTTTCGTAATACTCATGATAAACTGGTAGAATAATATTTTTACGACATAAACTAGTAAAGTCTTTTTTTTTATGGATATGTTGGTATCAACTGATTGTAACACAGTTTTAAGGGTATTTCCGTAGTTCTATCCACTCATTTGTCTTCTTGTTCTAATAGAAAGATCAGAAATGGTAATGTGGTGTTCGAAAACATTTTCAGATAGATTCAATATATTGTAGAACAGAATGTTTTGTTCATGTTTACTGACACGAACTTGTTTGATTTAAGACCAAGGCACTCTTTGTTTATCTGAAGTTTTAGTCCGGTTAAAACAAGCACTTGCGCATCTTTTTGAAGTCAGGGACCATGTTTTGAGTTACATCTATAACATTATAAGGAGCTCCTTTTATTTAAACCCATCTTATTAATGAACTCCGCTCGGGCGGTGTATAAATGTTCTCTTGAAGCTTTCTCAACTGTTGCATGTATGGAATCACCTTCATTTTATGTATGTCCTTTTTCAAGGAAAGTATGTTTAGTATTAATACTAAGTTATTTAGCTGCATACATATATATACATAAAAACATTATTCTTTTTCTATTTTGGCTAGTACCAACAATTACCACACAACACAATACAACACAGAACAATTATCTAACCAAAGTCTAAAGTCATCGTAGCCTTCCTTAGTCTTAAGTTTAATAATATCGTAAACACAGCTAGCTATGCCGTTTGAGCCCTTCTTAGCTAATTGTTAATTCCACAAGTAGTAGATATCAACCTAATTTCCAATATCAAGGTCTAATTTCCAAAAAAAAACGGATAAATTATTAACTTAATCGCTTACAGTAATAAAATAAACTAATTTCACAACTAGGAGCCAGCAATACCTTTTGTAAATCAAGTGTAGCACATGTTTATGAGTCATGTTTATCATCTGTTTTAAAGATCTAGACAAATTTGTACTATTTATGTGATTTTTAAATATGTTTTTTTTTTATTTCCGGCGTTATGGGACTGTGTTTATAAGAATGACAGAGGTGAGATTGATCCTTTTTGGGTTTGTGAAATGATAAAATGTTATTTTTATTCACTACATCTCTATATTGCCTTAATAACTCGCATTTGATACCATACTTAGAAGTGCTGAACTGACAGATTGGCCGTTGACGTAAACAAAGACGCGGGGTCTCCCCGCGTACAAAGTCTCAAATAACCGTTTGCCCTTTATACGTTTAAAATTGTACCACATAGGCCCTTTTACTGCAGCCAAAAAACCTGTTTTCACTTATAAATGTGTATTTTTTTTTAGTGCACTTTGTTAACTAGTGTAAAAGGAAGCATTTAAAACAAAAAAGTGAAAATGCTCAATTTGTTGCATTGGCCCATATACATAGGACCCATCGATATTGAGACTAACCATCGAAAGTCTCAACGTAATAAGTGCTAAAGTGATGCCCTGAACTGTGTTTTACTACACAAAGTTATGTGTATCGCTGTAATAGTCATGAACAGGAGTTATCTCTTACCATCAAGAGAGCGTCTCTTCGTCTCATTAAAAAAAGAAATAATTAACCGAGCCACCATAACCTGTGTACCTAAGAATAATATATAATAAGTTGCGTGTAGGTAATCTCAGACGGAAACGCATCTATTTTTCATTTCATGTTCAGGTAGTCTAAACTTGCTGAAAATGGGCTGCTATTATATCATTTAACTATGCAATATTATAGCGGTTCATTGATTACCATATGTAACGCTCGGTAACTCGGATCGCTCGTTTCGTGCGCCTTGCTCATGTAATTTCTAATTACGTCAAATTACGTGGCTAAAATGACATAAGGATGTTACAGGCAGCGTCTTACAAACACAATGTGAACTGACTTCATTGCAATACGCGGACAGATCGCCTGGACTGTTAAACAGTTGAAGACACTGCGTGCTGCAAATCAACGAATACGACATTGGTGATTTACCTCCTGCAATACGAGTAGAGCTATTAATCTTCCAAAGCACTCTGTATGCGTGGACTGTACTGATGTAAGTATCTAACGCATGTCGGCTGTAATAGCAAAATACCAATGGAAATCAAATGTGTAAGAAGGTTCTAACGTAGAGGCGTTTGTTCGCAACTAATTAAATGACGTGGGAAATAAGAAGGTAATAAATTAGTGGTAATTTTACGTAGGGAGCTAACAGGCAAAAAAATGGCGAATCTAACAATAAAAGCAGTGCTATTCAAACTAAACAATGAATGTCCCGAAATAATTAGCGCCAAAGTAAAGTAGCTATACCCTGGGCTTTGTTTTGTTACTCAAAGTTCCGAGAGGCGTTACCTATCTCTAATTATTATGCGGAGAGCGTCTAGCTCGTCTCATTACTTTGAAATAGAAAACAAGAATGATTATTACCTAAATATCACGAAAAATAATTGACTCAATACTGATTTTTTTGCTGTTGGTCGTAGTCATGTCTTGATTAATGGACTAGAACGGACTTCAAAACAATAAAGATAACGCGCTAGAAATAGACTTGGGACATTGTGCGTCAAAACAGGTGTTCCAAAAAAAATGTCAAATATTTTTCTGTTTTTTCCCCCCATATTTCAAAGTTAGCCCCATAGGCGTTCAGTTATCGATAATAATATTTATGATACCTAAACATATAAATAAATTGCTTGTTTTAAGTGTGGTAATATTACTTCTATAATTTTAACAAGCCAAATAAGTGGCCTCTTGGTCTAGGGGTATGATTCCTGCTTTGGGTGCAGGAGGTCCCGGGTTCAAATCCCGGAGGGGCCCTTTTTTATGAAATGCGTTATTATTATTTTATTTGTTGTCTGTTCCTAAAAAATAAAATAAACCCCAAAATATGTTGGGATACATCCTTTTTTACTTTTCTATTATACTTTTAATTTGAGCTTCTATTCAACCGAAACCACTTATACCTATAATAGCGCAAAATGACATCTATTGTAATTCTGTAGAAATTCAACGAACACAAAGTTAACCGGTATAGCTAAAAGAGCTGAACAGAGGTTGTCAAGAGATGGCGTTATCACAACATCAGTTTTATTCACGGTTTGTTTTAACGCCACCTGTAATTATTACCAAAAATCTTTTAACAGGTGTCGCTGGAAGGCTAGAAACAGCTGTTTGTCAAACGCAATGTCAAGCTTCTTCTGCCACTGTCAGTTCTGTTCATAGCTTCATGTCGCTTCGTTTTCCGTCAGACCGTCAGCCGACCTGCCAGCCAAGTCATTACGTTGCTTGCTTTGCGCAGTGCCATAGGTTGTTGGTTACTGCATAATCAAACAAAACAGTGAGTGAAAAATTCGTGTTCGATTTCGTGACTTGTGTTGTGCTACATCGATGCAATTGCAGTATTTTGGATAAAAAATACGGACTTATTTTCCTTCAACCTGTAACTTTAGACGACGATTTTCGGAGTTGTTGAAAAAAACAGTAAGCTGGAAAAATCTTGTGCTTTTACTCAATACTCGTTTTACCTGGCTGCTTTCACAAAGGATACTTACTGGACGGGAGCAATCTGTTTCGTTCGTGGACATTTCACAACATTATCGTCATAAGTAAGTACAACAAATACATCTTGTGTAAGTAGATATTATAATATACCACAGAATTCGCCCTTTACAAAGGATTAGACATTTGCTTTTGTTTACTTACATCATCGAACAGAAAATATGTGATTCGTGATAAACGTCACGTTCTTTCTCGTTTATTCGTCACGTCATTGTCGTGATTTAATTTTTATTATACCATTCTCTCTATGCCAGATAATTCTACTGAAACTAGTATAATAAGTGTATCCTACCTGCGTTTTATCTGTGACAAACTTACTTTCCTAGATGTATGCAATACATAATTTAAATAAAAAATAATCAGTACTTACCTATTGTTAATATAGTAATTATTTATTAGGTTGGCTCTCTAACTTTGGTAGGTATATAGTTTACAGTAAATACAGGGAGTATCATTATAGAATAAAATTAAAATAAACTAAATGCACAAAACGCAAATGACCTATATGAAACTCACTAATTCATTACAATTTTTAAGGGCATGCTTTTGTATGCATCATGTGCCTTATAATAATAAAATATTCACTTTGTCATCAAGGCTATAACCAATTAATCAGCTTCATACTTTATGTGCATTTGGTGATATATCTCCTTATCAGGAGTTTATCTTGGTGGGCACCACCATATTATATGATATTATGTCACCAGGCAGTAGTGTGTAGAAATTCTATATTCTGGCTTTTAGACTACTATAGCTGACAATGAGCTAGTAATGAGGATCAATGGTCTGGATTAATCTTTGCTCCCCATAATTCTGATATGATTTTATAAATCATGCTAGTTTAAATTCTGAGAAGCCAGTATTGTTTATTGAACTGGAGGACCTTTATTACTTTCCTTATAAAGCTACTTAGCATAATTATCTCATGTTTCATTGTTCAGACAGTCTATGTTAAGTACTTGTTGCAAATTAACTTAGCACATTAAAGTTGAAGTCTTTTTTGGAGACTTACACCACAGGAATTTTTAACCACTGGCTATAATCATTTTTGTACATTGATTCTGTGATTACACATACATAAAACATTGCTTAGAGTAAGCTTCGGTTAACTATCAGTGTACTTTGAATTTGTCAATTGACAAATTCACCATTAAAATATGATTAAATCTTCACAGTATCAATAACTGGTATTAATTATAGTAAATATAGTTAAAATATAAGAACCAAATTCTGTGATTAGGTATATGTTTATTGTTTTACATATAATTAGAAAGAAGCCAGTATTATAAACGTTTATTTTCCAATTATAACATGACATATTGTAAGGACACAGTGTCTTTGCTGAGAGTGATGCATTCCATAGCTTGGTTGCCATTTGTCAGTTGTCCAATAGCTCATAGCTGTGCTGGAGTGCATGTAATTATTGTGAGTAAATAGAAATTTAAAGGTGAACACCAAGAAAAAAGTTCACTATCTATCACCACCGCGACAGTCAGGAGAACAAAAGTACCTAGATAGTTGATAGTTGTTCGAGATAGTTTGGGGGTTGATGATAAATCTTATAGATGACAACAATAGTATATATCTTTAACCCTCACAACTCTATTAAGTAGTAGGTTTCAAGTCTATAAAGCTACTTGAAACAAACCACACCTTGGTTGTGATGCAAACATTTTATCAGAAGCCTAGATTCACTAAGAAAATTATTAAAACAGTGATTTGCATTGCATGGTAGAGCGTCAAAGTGGGTCAGTACGCGCTTCCGCGTTAAGAGGAGATGACCAATTTTTGTTTTCTTCTTTTGTCTGCTTGAAGTTATTAAGCCATTTAAATAAAAAACAAAACAGATACATTTTGCAATGAGTAGAATCAGAGTCTGAATCTTTTCCTATTGTAATATTATTATGTGTGAAAGGGGTAGATTTTATTGGAAACACATGTTTTTTTTATTATCTCCAGGTAAGCATCCTTTTTCACACAGTACAAATACCAATAACAGTTGAGTAATCCTAAAAAATACATTTCTATTTCTTATAAGTTAGGTTAGGCTATTATTCATTACCTTCTTTCCTGCTTATATACTCAGGTTCAGTTTTGATTTCTTTGATAAAAAATTTCACAAGTAAGTAGTTTTATTAAGACACTTAGTAATTTTTGTTCTAAAATAAGTAAAATATTATTTAACAATATTACTACTTACATTCTGACCTTTTTTATGATAAATATTTTTTGGCCTATAATTAAAAACTATGTGCCATTCACAGATTGATCTGCTGGCGGAATTTTAGCAAGATATAAGTAGGTTGGAAAATTTAATTGACTAATTTTTTGCTTCCTAATGCAATATCACTGTTTTTTGTCTGATTAGTTATTATGAGTGATGTAAGTTATATATATATGCTATACTGAAAATGTGTTACCACGGTAAAATCTTCTGGCCTTCTCTAGTGTTGCAGAGTACTTATATGCATCGTTAGGCACTATCAAAATTTGATTAGCAGTATTAAAAAAATAAACCATCATCGATAATTCACACTGTGCTATCTAGACCTAAACCATGCAAAGCTTGTGAACCAGATAACTGATAGAAATACTTAAATGCTTTTTTTTAAATACATACATACTTAAATGTCTAAAGAGAACCACTATGTTTGTCCCGGCTGGGAATCCAAACACTACAGCTATCAACACGAAAGCAGTATTTATTTATTACTAGCGGGCCGTCCCGGCTTCGCACGGGAAAACAAACTCGTTTAACAATATAAATATAGCCTATGTCACCCAGTGGTAATGTAGCATTCTAATGATGAAAGAATTAGTCTAGTAGTTTCGGAGCCTATTCAATACAAACAAAAAATGTAGTTTATTTTTTTATTCAACAAAGGTTCGCGTAGATTTATGGCAATTAAAATAGAGGGGGAGAAAATAGAGAGCATGAGTTTGTCTACTAAAAATACCTAACCCTCTTTTCTGCATAGTTTGGTAAACACAAAGATAGTATACATTTACCAAACTTATTGTTAGACTGAGAAGTTTGTATTTCATGCCCTAAGCTTTTCTGTATGGTTTTGCGAAGCTACATTTTTTGGGGCACCCATATCCATATCGGGGCACAATTTGGAGTACCGTATTCTATATTGCATTCATCACATTCATGCATTATGACGGTCTTGACCCAAATCATCGAGCTCGATTCGCGTTTATTTACTAATTCATCGCTTGAAATCTCACGTGCTGTTTACATTTGTCAGCAATCAAAAGTAAACTTGGTCTTTCTAAACATACTCTGTCATTGGGAAGCTATAGTAGATAATACTCTAGTATACTTTGTCATATCTATTTACGTACTCGTAGGTAATAAGTTTTGTACCCGTACTAAACGAATCATCAGGATATATGCGAACAAGCCGTAGCAACCCTATAGAAAAAAAAAACTTGTTCTCTACAGCAGAAAGAATGAGAGAAAAATCAAGTTTCGTTGATTGTATGAAGTATAAGAATTATCTGGATTGTAATAGTCCCCCTATACGCGATACTGTTCTGTTCACAGCGTCTCTTGTCTTTACTGGCGCCACCTGACAGTGTTGCGTAAACTTGTTGTCGCTGCCCACGAAGATACTTACCATACCTACTACCAAAATTTACTAAATTCCTCTATTTTGGTAATTAGGTATATTGGTTATATTACATTTTTTCTACAAACTTTTAAAATGTCTGCACTTTTAATCGAAAACAACCATTAGAGTAAAAAAATTAGAGTTCCGTACTTCAAAAGGATCCCTTAAAGCCACCATACTCAGTGTGCTCCGCGGAACCCTAGGGTCCGCCAAGCCTCTGTAAGGGCTCTGCGAAATTACTAAAGAATTTAGAGTTACTTAGAATGTGATAGAATGCGATATGAGAGCGCGACATTTCAGCCAGGAGCATAGTCAACAATTCAACACTGACGCAACTGTCAATAAAAAATACAATACTTAATACTTAAAATAAATACTTAAAACAGTTTTTGATTACTTTAGGGTTCCGTCAAAAATTTCGCTTATAGGAAGGTCTCCGTCGCCAAAAAAGGTTTTATCTTTTTGTTAGAACAATGTTCGGTGCTTTCATAGTTCCCGTGATGGAAGAATTATAAATTTACATACCTGTAGACTGTAGGTATGTAAATTTATGTAATTTGTACTGAACACTCGGTGTGCGTATATAATTTGTACGGAACACTCGGTGTGTGTATGTAATTTGTACGGAACACTCGGTGTGCGATTCCGACTAGCACAAGTTTTTTTCAAGTCCAGGCATTCGTTTAGCCATGATCTCAGCTGATGAGAAGCAACGATGTGGCTGAAAATGGAGCACACTTGCTTAGTAAGTACCTACCTATTACCTACCTTGTTCCATAGAAAATTTCTTACTGTCTAGCTAAACAAATCATTCATCAGCTCACATGTTTATGTTGTGAATTTGTGATCAAACAATGTTCAATACAATCGTTTTCTTTTTGTTTATTACTACTGGAAATTTACTAAGTAGCACCCATCATCATCATCCACAGCCTTTTTATCCCACTGCTGGGTATAGGCGTCTCTTGTTATGTCTTCTGCCTCGGTCCTATCTGGTCCTAGTTCGACTCGCGACGGTGACTATATCGTCGACCCATCATGCGGGTAGATCTCCATATCATATTTTATGTTACAAAAATATGCATATACTACCGTACCACGTCTACCTATATTACACCGAAATTTTACATCATGACAAAATTAGCCGCTGTCTGCACTACAATGGCTATACCAGTACATATACGTACGTATACATTGCTGTGCAGGACTGCAGACTAAGGCTAAGTAACTAGGTAGGTACCTAAAACAGCTCCCCGGTCTCCGTGTATGAAAGTGGATCTAACAAGGTCGTTATAGACCGCTCGTGTACATATCGCTAAAGATAGCATTGTAAATCGTATCTTACCTAGATGGAATGAACTTCTTTTGTTATAGAATAACGCTATGCTCTATTGTGTAACAGTGAACGAGGTAGCCTTGTTGGAAACCCCGCTTTGTAACTGCAGACGATAGTAAGAAGAAAAGAGGATTCGAAAGATCCTTTAAAAAATGTAATCGCTTTAAATTTAAACCGTGGGCTGGCTGCTTTGTTTTTTACCACACATTCAAGCGAACTATAATCTTGATAATTACCAGTTTCCTAAAAGCATCTTGTTAATTTTTTTTTTTTTATTGTTGACAATCTAGGTGTTTGACCAGCGCACCTGATGTTAAGTGACGATGTGGTCAAAGATGGTAAACACACTTAGCCTGGAATGGAGCTGTATCAGTATTGTTTCAGGTTTAAATGAGTCCCTGGTAGGCAGAAGCTCTTTATTGCATACACCAGAAGAAGAAAAAAGAAGTTGAAATTCTGTGTATCGCTGCAATGGTGATGGACAGGCGTTATCTCTTATTATTATAGCGCTATCCCTAACGATGTCTTTCTGCATCGTTTTGAGCTAACGTTAGACGCATATAACTTAGAAAAGACAGAGGTTCGTGCCGTGAGATTCGAAACCATTACTTCTATATTGGCAATCAGGCGGGCTCCCAACTAAGCTACCGTAACTTCACTTTACTTATAGCAATACCAATATATAAGTATTACTAAATGGGTAAAATATGTGTAAATGAGTATATAACAGTTGTTTACTTCATACTATTTATATACTAGGTGTTACCCGCGAATTCGTCCTCGTGTAGTTTGACAAAAAGTTTGTTCAGTTTGCATTATAAAAAGTATCCTATTTGTTAATCCAGGCCACAACTATATGTGTGCCAAATTTCATTCAAGTCTGTTAAGTATTTGCGTGTAAGAGTAACAAACATCCATCCATCCATCCTCACAAACTTTCACATTTATAATATTAGTAGGATTTACATAGCGCGGACTACGGACCAAATGAAAACTGCACCATTTTCTCCACCAACTTCTACTTTATGTATGCAATAAAGCTACTATAAACCAAACGCTAGTTACTTAAATACAATTAGCACAACAAAGGAATATATTTAATTTTAATCGGAGAAGAACATACGCAATCAGTATTATTTACCCATTAACAGTAAAAAAATTGCATTGATTATCTAAAATAATACATTGAGTCGAGAAATTTCAATGACTTTTTTATTTAATCTTTGCTTACACATCTTTCATCGCACAATATGAAACATACTTACCAATACTGAATAACCACGACGTAGGTCCGTGGTTTACCCCATGAGTAATCGAAAACATTGTAAATCCGTTCTGCACTTTCTATTACGTTTTTTTTTTGTGCCATTTCTTTCGGATTTGCTAAATCCCCCTGATCATAAGTACAAAGTCACTTTTGTGACATTTTTGACGTAGTATAAGTACAGTTATATTATAGTTTTTGTAGCGATGATAGCTCAGTGGTTAGCGCGGTAGGTTCGCATGCCGAAGGGCGTGGGTTCAAACCCCAACAATGAGCTTGAGCTGCCGGTGAAGGAAAACATCGTGAGGAAACCATAGCATGGTGGTAGGGTACTTTCTAGTACTCGGCTGGCTAGCTACCACCCTCAAGTTGAAAATCTGCCGCCAAGCATCTAACGGTGTGTTCCGGCAGCCTCACTTGAGAGCCAGTTCCATTCCAGGCTAGGTGTGCTTTACCATCTACGACCACACCTTCACTTAACATCAGGTGAGCTGTGGTCAAACAACTAACCTGTCAACAATAAAATAAAAAAAAAATATTGTGAAAACTGAGCACTTGGAACGAAATAAAAATGCCAACATCGAGCAAATATTTTACTACATAGTTGATAAACGCTAATAGTCATTAGTTTAGTAGAGTTACCTACTTTGTACATGACATTTTATTACCTGCCAGTGAATAAAACTATGATAAGCCCACGAGGTAATCAACATTTTTATAGGCGAAATTGATAACCAACAATTCTGCATTACAGTAAAATCGTGCTAGACTGATGTTCCATTTAAGTAAGTACTTCTAAATAAATAATGTTTTACACAATAGACTGGACAAGGCCGGTTAGATCGCAAGTCAGCCCTATCAGAAACTATGAAACTATTGTGGTGTGGTGTTTCATTGTTCAATCTATGAGGCTTTGTTTGCTTCACAGAGGTGCACTAAGAAAATAAGACTGTACAGCGGTACTGCTCTTTCGAATTGTTACTTTCGCAAGTTTTTTTTTTTAATGGTCGACAAGCTAGGTGTTTGACCACAGCTCACCTGATATTAAGTGACGGTGTGGTCGAAGATGGTAAAGCCCACCTTACCTGGAATGAAACTGGCTCTCAAGTGAGGCTGCTGGAACACGCCGTTAGCTTGGTGGCAGATTTTCAAAAAAGTATTAAGTATAATTAAAGCCCAGTAGTGCCAACATCAGTAGAAAACGTACTTAATGCTCGCAAAATAAATTGATTTTTTTATTATTAAAAATATTCTAAACTAGCCGACGCCTCGCGGTTTCACCCGCTTAGTTTCCATTCCCGTGGGAATACAGGGATAAAAGTATGTCACCCGGAAATAGTGTAGCTTCCCAACGGTGAAAGAATTTTTGAAATCAGTCCAGTATTTTCAGAGCCTATTCAATACAAACAATAAAATCTTTCCTCTTTATAATAGGTAGTATACATGTGTCATAAATGAAGATTCAAAAACTGATTAAAATTTCATCGATGGATAGTAGCAGATAAGTCTACAGTCATAGTATTTTGTAAGTTCTCAAATAAAATCATAACATAAAATTAACACGCATTTCTGTTGCGTGCCAATGTCACAATTGAGCAAGGCTTTTCGACAACATTTGTAGACCATGGCAAATTGTTCATTTCGAGTGGTTTCGATATTTAATCCAAGAACCGACGTAAACGTTGCTAACGCCAAACTTATCAGTTGTTGAGAAGCCATAAAAACTTTGCAAAGTAATATTTGTTTGAGTTGTACAAAAATTTTAGCGAAGTCGCGAAATTGCGAAGAAGCCGTTGAAAATTAGTGGGCAGGGCGAAATTTGTAACCTTGCAAGGTCGTTGGCGCTGCTTTGCCGCATGCCGCTAACTACGCACCTAGCCCCTGAACAGAAGGGCCGCATTGGCCGCATAATCACTTATTCAATCAAATTTATACCTTCTCATAGTCAAATTAGCGTCGACGCCCTTGGTTGAAACTAGAACACTTTACAGAAGATCTTGTCGCAATGTAAATTTTCCACTAACTAATAGTAATCGTGATGAAATTGGACATGGTATTTCTAAAAATTGTACCAAAGTTAAGCAATAGATGATTCGATTCAACTCCGAATGGATTCGGATGCGGCGAGTAGCATTTCCTGAGCAGAGTTTTGCTTGATCCATACTCCCGAATATTATTCCACTGAAAACCTACAAAAAATACAAAATACCTAAAGTCAAAATGAATTAAATTGTGTTCCACAAACTCTTTATTCACAAGGTTTGCTCTCCGAAAGAGCTAATAGTCCTTTACGGAGGAGACATCAGTGCATCAGTCCATCAGTGTGCGTCTATTTGTCTGTATAATATCCGATCTTGGAACTATTTTTTTATGGCTGACTTGCTAATTCTTAGACCACAACTCACTTGATGTAAAGTGACAGTGTAGTCGCAGATGGTAAACACATCTACCCTGGAATGGAACTGACTCTCTAGAGAGGCTGTCGGAGCACACCGTTAGGTGCTTGGCGACAGATATTCAACCTTATTGGTAGTTAGCCAGCCGAGTACTAGAGAGTACCCTACCACCATGCTATGGTTTCCTCACGATGTTTTCCGTCACCGGCAGCTCAATGCAGATTGTTTCACCTATATCAAAGATCATGTCAGAAATCCGTCGGACGAAATCTGAACTACCATTTTAGAGCTGGCTTCTTAGCTTATACGGATTCACTAACTTATTAGCTATGACACCTATGTAGTTATATTGATTTTACATAAAAAATGAACGCTTTTATTTTAAATATTGGTGTACGTACATAGATTATTCGCTATAGTTGAATAATACAAGTATGCAGATTAAGCAAACTTCGGAACATTAAAAGTAGGTAAAGCTTTTCGGACCTGTTTGACACATGGACATCGGGTGCGGCAATACAAAATGACGTCGTTCTGACCTTGTCTGCTGCTTTATCGAAAATATCGATTTCCGCGTCCATAAACACTACGCTAACGACAACGTGATTTCAGTATAGATTTGGTGTTTAGGGATAATTTGATGTGTACCTTCAGAGGTAAACATTTGTTTTATTATGGTAATTTACGTGGTTTTGACACCTTTTCGTTTTACTTATGCGGGATCACTCACGTTTAATTTTTATCGAAAACTTCGTGCAAAATTTCGGTCACATCCGGTGGCCTCCATTAAGGAGACAAAGCGGCATGGAGACGAAGCAAGACGAGGCCGCGCGCGCGTTGTTCTTAGCTTTGTCTCCATGATAAAGGCCACCAAGTGAGAGCATCTTAAATAATATACTACTTGTTTAAAAATCTATTAATCTCTACTGATTGACCATGCACAACAAATGTGGAAACGGCTGCTTAACTTTTAGTCACACGATTGGAAAGTGTTTTCAATTTTAATCTAGCGTCACGCATTAGGTGGGCAAAGTAGGCAGGTCACTACATTCGTACTTAATTTACAGAATCGTTATCAGTTCAACTTCTTCTGTTGTTTAATCAAACAGCTGCGCAGTACAACGATATCCCGGGTCACACATGACCACTTGTTGATAAGGACTTCAGATTTTATTGACCTTAATCTTGGAACCTCCACAAAGTATTGTAACTGATTTGGTCTTTAATCTCTGAGACGACCCTGAATCTTATCCGATTAGTTTGACGTACTTAAACAAAGAATATATAGTATACATGTGTATAAATTGTATTACATATCCTACTAATATTATAAATGTAAAACTTTGTATGTTTGGATGTTTCTTTCTCAATCACGCAGAAACTGCTGAACGGATTTGAATTATTTTCTCGTTGTCGACTGGATAGCTACAACCATCAAGTTGAAAATCTACCGCCGAACACCTAACGGTGTGTTCCAACAGCCTAACCTGAGAGTCAGTTCCATTTCCAAGGTGTGTTTATCATCTTCGACCACACCGTCAAACAAACCATCATGTGGCCACCAGTACGTCTAAAATCTACTATACCTGCCATCACTTCATACCAAGTGTCCAGTCCAGCGCAGTTGGACTCTACTTTTATTTTAGAAATGCTCTAAATCAAATGATGTGGTAAAAACACCTGCTGCATTATTCAGTACTCATCGGGTGCATTCAACCTCATGTCACATCAGTCACACCAGTTTGGATAGAAACGTCCTTTGTTCGCTTGTCTTGGTCTCTATCAAAGGTACGCAGTATATTAAATCTTAACGAACCAGCATAAAGTCGACATTACAACTACTGTGCGTACGTATTGTTGTGTGGTATAGAAAGTGCAGCAAGAACTGGGATCACGACAAGCATTTTAATTGCGCTCGTTCTAGGAACAGACGGCTAGCGAGCCGTTTTTGTATGTAAGAGGATACATATTAGAAAACATTCTTATAAAAAATATATTTAGGTAATTCGCGCTTGAACCATGTAAAAGGTCATAATAAACCGTCAATACAAATATATAGATATAGATTGAAGTTTTATCACTTTTCCCCCCGGATTCTGACTGGCAAGTCACTATGCTTTCGGCTAATATTAGGTTTACCAATTTCACATACTATCAAAACAAATCAAAGTTATGCAATATTTAACATACTTTTAAACTAATTGGAAAATAAGGTTCCTTTCAAGTAGGGCAATAGGGCAAGTCATTGGCTTAGCCATATTTTTTTTTATTCACACAACGTCATCTAGCCCCAAACTAAGCAAAGCTTGTACTATGGGAATCAGTTAACTGATATAATATTTTGTACCTTTTTTTTGTGAATGCATACGGAACATCCAGGGCATTCATTATATAGCCCATAAGACCTTGTTTCTCCTAAGTACAAAATAATCTACATATGTATTATATGTATATTAGCGGACGCCTCGCGGTTTCACCCGCGTAGTTCCCGTTCCCGTGGGAATACAGGGATAAAAAGTAGCCTATGTCACCCGGAGATAGTGCAGCTTCCCAACGGTAAAAGAATTTTTGAAATCGGTCCAGTAGTATCGGAGTAGTAATTGGACCTTAGGTTGACTGTGATACGTTAATTCTACACATGCACTATGCTAAGTCTTTTTTTTTTTATGTTAAAGTAATGAGACGATCGAGGCGCTCTCCTGATGTTAAGAGATAACGCCTGTCCATGACCATTGCAGCGATACACAGAACTTTGAGTAGCAAAACAACGTCCAGGGCATCGCTGCTTTGGCACTCATTACTTTGAGACTAGATGGTTAGTCTCAACAGCCCAGTAATTTCGCTAGCTGCAGTACCCTTCAAACCGGAACAAAGTAATGTTTGCACACTACTGCTTGGCGGCAGAATAACTGGTACTGCGGTGGTACCTACCTAGACGACCTCCTGCTAAAGAAATCTACCACCAAGTAAAGTGGCCTAAGGTCTGAAACTGTACCTATCTCAATAAAATAAAATAGATACGTGATAATTTCTTGTAACCAATTTATGCTATTAAGTAGCTGAATTTATTTTTTATTATTTACGAACGTTGTTATTAATGCGTTCGCAAAACTCGAGAACTGTATTATAGCACAACATAAGTATAGCAATAATGACTTACTTACCTACTAATTTATTTTATCGTACCCCTAACTGATTACCGACACACAGTATTGTATGATATAATTATTATTATGAAACAGATTTAATCACAGTAATGTGATTTTGTTATGTGCGAGCCAAGTAGGTACCTGACGGGTTGCGACATTGCTCACGCCGCATTATTTGAACTGTAAATTATTTCCCGTATGTATTCAGCTTGGAGCAGTCATTGTCATCACCGATCAACATAATGGGCACGTTACTGTGCTGAAAAACTGTTTCTTTGAATTTCTCTTTGTATTTTGTTGAACTAAATACGAAACAATAAGCATTTACGTAGGTGTCCGTACATTTTAAAGAACGTATTTTGGAAACCGAAACGCTTTCTAGCCATTCATCTCGCTTCATCGGATTACGTACTCAAAGATCACAAATTACTGGAGGCGATTTGGATTTATTGGAGCGGCGAATGCGAATGAAGTAATCACGGGCGTAGTTATTTCGATCTGAAAAAGGATCGTTTAGATATTGCACAACAACTGCGCGAGCGCAACGCAACTAGTATGTATACCTATATAGTGAAGAGATGACTCACGCGAGAGGCAGAAGACTGCGACGATGACCCAAGTCCCGGTCGCTCACCTCGTCACAGTCTACCTGGACCTCAGTCCTTAAGGATAATAGTCCCTAAGGACTGAGGTCCAGGTTTATTACATAAGACAATTTAGGGGAGGGGGTCCACCATGTCTTACTTTTTCTTACAAGGGGGTAAGAGGGGGTGTCGATAGTTCTTACGTAAGATCACAAAAATGCGCAAAGTTAAGATTATACCACAGAAGAGTTAACAGTGCAAGCATTATACCTACTTTTTAAAGCGCGGGCATCTTAAATTTGATTATATGTTTTAATTTTTTTCTTTAGATTCTTACGTAATAAATATGAATCACCTTGGGAGGTCCGTCTATTCTTATTTTTTTTTAGATGAATCGTCTTACGTGATAAGGAGCAGGAGGTCGTCTAGGGGGTGGAACCTTCCACCACAGTACCAGATATTCTGCCGCCAAGCAGTAGTACGTAAACATTATTGTGTCCCGTAAAATCTCAAAGTAATCTCCAAAGCAGCGTTGCCTTGGACTGGGTACCGCTACAAATGTCATGGATAGGCGCTATCTCTTACCATCAAGAGAGCGACTCGTTCGTCTCATTAATTTTACATTAAAAAAATACGTTACTGAATCAATATTTCTTGTATTAAAACATTTCGATGTCGACGTTTGGCAAGATAACAGCAGGGAATGACCCACCGATGTCACTTGGCACAGTTAAATGGTCAAGTGGCGATGAGCAGTAAACAACTCTCACTCGGATGATTCAGGCTGCCTCATTGTTATGGGTTGTTCTATTCTGAGACTATTTGAAAATAAATAACGCTCACTTACTGCAACGTAATTTTGTTATAGATCACGTGAAATAAACATTTGGATAAAGAATAAAGAGGAAATGTTTTGACGAGTAAAACATTACGAATGACATCACAGAAAGAGAAAGCTTAGACTTGATGACCTCAAAAGTCTGATTTTAAATTATGCCGACCATATATCAATGTCAAACAAAGTGAAAAGTCTGTGCTTAAAAATTCCAAACAGTTTAAGTTATTCGTTCAGCGTTCAGTCATTCATCTTAGAAATGTTAATGCCGTGACTTACCCGTGTAAATAAGTATAGCTGAGCTGAAGTTAATGAATAACCCAAAAACAAAATGACGAGTCATTGCTCTGTTTATTGAGTCCAGTGGTGGTGATGAACTATAAATGCCTTCCTCGCCCTAAGCGTCCCCATTTCCTTTCCCCAGGAGTGAGATACAATTTTCGCCTAGCCAAGCCCCCGATATTATGGGATGAAATACTGCTGCGTAATTGAACGGAGATATACCGCAAGATTACAATACCAATTAACCCTAAACATCGATCTATGTGAAAGAAAAATGGCATAAATTGAGTGTAGTAAGAGAGGTATTCCTTGGTGTTTTATTAGTTGTAGCGATGATAGCTCGGTGGTTAGCGCGGTCGGTTGGCGTGCCGAAGGGCGTGGGTTCAAACCCCAACAATAAGTTTGAGCTGCCGGTGAAAGAAAACATGGTGGGGAAACCATAGCATGGTGATAGGGTACTTTCTAGTACTCGGCTAGCTAGCTACCACCCTCAAGTTGAAAATCTGCCGCCAAACATCTAACGGTGTGTTCCGGCAGCCTCACTTGAGAGCCAGTTCCATTCCAGGCTAGGTGTGCTTTACCATCTTCGACCACACCGTCACTTAACATCAGATGAGCTGTGGTCAAACACCTAGCCTGTCCACCATAAGAAACTTCTACTTTGTAGTAAGTATATAATTATATATATATGTAAGTACGTATAATACATTGTATGTCGGATTTATTGTTAAAAAATATATATTTGATTACATGCTTGCCATCTGATAACATTGTAAAATCTACTATTTATTAGGAAAGTATGTTAATTTTAAAAACAAACAAAAACAAGCTACCAAACAAATTGTTATTGTAACGTTACCGTAATGTAAAGTTAACAGTGTTCCGCTTTGTTTGTACCTAGATAATAATGAGGCACGCTTCGGGTGCAATCAGTGCTTCTAATTAGTTTTAACTAGCATCTTTACTATCACAATGATGAAAATGTCACTCGAAACATCATGTTCGTGACCTTTTTTGAATCGTATTCATTTTGGGGTAATGAGTATATTATTTTTCTTTCAATATGAGGCAACATTATAACACTTACATGTAATAGATTAACAATATTTGAAAGTTATCAATAATGACTTTTAGAAAGTATTATATTTCGTTTAAAAAACCTACTAAGTAACATTGTTAACTAATCTGCTTATTTCTAGATTTGAAGTGCTACTAATTTCTCCTAAATTAATAGTGTAGGAACTAGGACGCTGATACTCAAAGAGGTCTATATCGACCCCCAAGGGTCGGCCACAACCTACAAGGGGCGAAAAAAAAAATTGGGGGTCCGTGAGATGTAAACGGAAGTCCACGGTAGTTGATTTCATTTAAGCAAGTTGTGACGTTCTATTGTTGGATTGTTACTTAATATAAACCTGAAAACGTAACATACACCCCTACGACGATAGTAAGTACTATCGTTTTGTCATAGATTTTATAAAACAAGCTAAACAAGCAAAACAAGCAAATTTTATAAACAAGCTTAAGTATGTTTTCGCAATCTTATAATATTTTGAGCTAATTACTATTTCTCATAAAATTAAAATAAAATAAATAAATAAAAATCATAGGACATTACACACAGCGCCATCTGATCCCAAACTAAGCAAAGCTTGTGCTATGGAAGACAGATAACTGATAGAATATGTACTTAAATTTTTTAAATTATACATACTTATAAATAATACATATCTTTCCTCTTTATAAATAATACATACAGTAGGTACACACAGATACAGAACAAACATTTGTTTTATCACAAAATGCTTGTGCCTGTTAGTAATCGTGTGTAACTCAGATCAGAACCGGTTCAAATATTCAGATCGCGTAGGTTTGAACCGTTGAGCTGCAGCTCAACCGCAGATCAAGCAGCTCAAATCGTGGCTTGCGGCTCAACGAGTCAACGTTGTCGCGCACCCGACCGCAGATAATCGAACTGAATTGCGAACCGAACCGAAATTGAAAAGTGAACCGAACGGAGCCGATGCGACGCGATCTGTTTTTTGAAGCAGTGTGTGTAGGAACGAAACAGAATTGCTAAGTAAGTATCCGAAATAAAAATAATAATATCAGTAGATTTCCCGATAAATTGAGAACATTTCCAACGTTGTTGAGCTGCAACTATAAACCAACTATGTGAGCTGCATATTCTAGCGCTGCATAAGGTCTAGTTTACTTCGCTATTGACTAAATGACTCCCTCGAGTTAGTACGTGAACTGATCTGAAATGACCTGTTGAGCCGGTTCAAGTTTTCAGCTCAAGGGTTGAGCTGCGAGCCGCGGCGTGACTCAAGTAAATCTGTTGAGTTACCCATGGCTACCTGTTAGTAAGATGTTCGCTTTATGAGCGCGACACACTCTGGACTTGTAGAAACTTGCACATGTAATACCAGCTCTTTCACTCTGCACCTCACTACAGCTAGAAACCACTTCAAAAACACATTTGGATTTAATGAATTTGTAAAAATGTAATATTAGGAAAGCGGGGGGTCTACCCAGAAGCGTAAAACATGGCTAGTGGTCTACGAGACAAAAAAGTTTGGGGACCTCTGTACTAGGAAGTGTCACACTATGGTAGTGATGTTATGCTTACAGCCTTACGCACATTAGGGAATTAAGGAGTTCGTGTTCATATCCACATACATTAGTCAACAACCAAATCCTATGTAGGTCAGTAGGTCGTGACATGTGATGTACTGTACGTTGACTCACTGTATTATTTTAGTAGAAATCGATACGGTAATTAACATTAAACGTCCAACTTGTTTCAGATATTTACTGAGATGCTATCAGAACTCGACTCTAGTGAAACTCCGTAACAAAGGTATGATATATCCATATGTTTGTCGCGCTTATCATCTATATATTATCTATCTATACTATTATAAAGAGGAAAGATTTGACTGTTTGTTTGTTTGTATTGAATAGGCTCCGAAACTACTGGACCGATTTCAAAAATTATTTCACCGTTGGATAGCTATAATATTCCATATTAGCGGACGCCTCGCGGTTTCACCCGCGTAATTCCCGTTCCCGTGGGAATACAAGGATAAAAATAGTGTAGCTTCCCAACGGTGAAAGAATTTTTGAAATCGGTCCAGTAGTTTCGGAACCTATTCAATACAAACAATCAAATCTTTCCTCTTTATAATAGTATAGAAAAAGTTATAAGTGTTAGCGGGCAACACCAACCAACTACCTAGGAGATACAAGATCCACAGACACTGTTAGCGGGCAACACTGATGAAGAATAGAGGAGGATGATTGTCGTTGACCAGCTGACAGCTGGGTAGATTAGAATTTATAATTTGGTTTTTGGGACGGACTCGCATTTAGGAATCAGGGCGAATATCGACATTAATTAATAAGTAATAAACGGTCCCGCCCTGCAACCGTGTGTAATTTCACCCACCTAATTACAAATCACATATTATAAAAATTTAGTACTGTATGCAATAATACATTAAACAATTATTATGTACCAAAGCAAATTCTGAAATATTTACTCTATTAGTGATTCATCTGTTCGTCTGGCCGCACAAAACCGGTCCCTGGTCGAATGACGTTGGCCAACGTTCATTGCCACTGCACCGACCCTCCGCAAAGAAACTGAACAAAGAGTTGTCAGATAAAGGATATTTTATCTGCAAACCTGTTTCACAGACCAATAGTAATATAGTCTTTCATCGATCAAATTTATCCATGCTTATGCTGATCATTGAATCGCTTTTACTTACACATCTAGGTTATTTTTCTTCTAATGGATGGTTCCGATATTTTTTCTTGTATTTTGTTCTGTTGTATTTTAATTGACTTAAATTATTTACCTGGACCATTGGTCATAGTTTATTTTAGAAAGTATTTTATTGCTTACAATATATCGCGCTAGCGCCCAATGAACACTGATAAACATACATAATAATAATTATGTAAGTCAATTTAACCAGGTTAATAATAAGACTTTTGTAGGTATTCGATTGAGTTTCACGAAAAGTGTGAAAACCTCTTAATATAAATCTAAAATCTAAATCCATGCAGAAGAGACATTATCGATCGCGTTGATAAATTTATTTTTAGTACCCTCACGTCCTCATTGTATCATTCCCATGTCAACAAAATGGATCCTTTCAGCCCATCGAGAATACACAATTAATGTGCATGTTGTTCTCTTTATGTTGTGTCATTACACTTTAAAGATTAAAGTGTTATTGATAAAAAAATGTCATCTAAATGCCCTTTTGCAGTTTAAGACGTAATCGAATTTATTTCGATTACGTCTTAAACTGTATCTTAACTAAATTTACTTTTTTAACGAAATCAAAAGTGTAAGAATTTTCTTGTCATAAATTAGATACTCAAAATAGTTAGATAAACGAAAACACAACAACTCGCTCTCTGATTACATGTATGTACCTACACAGGTTTTATAGTTCAACAAATCTATGCCATATATGTATTTAATGTCTCATAGCATAGTGACAGAGAAATAATCTGGATGAGGCTGTTGTGCAAAAATATTTGATCGAGTATGATTTATACGTTCAGCAACAAACACGTATTGACTGCAGACCTGACCTTCCGTAGCATTACACAATGATCGAGACTGTCAGGTTCATGGATGCATTTTGTTGACATTTAAAAAGGTTTCGATTTTTCGCGTGAATCATCAAAAACTTTTTAACTCATAATGCAGTCACATACAACAATTTGTCAGGTTACATAAACCATCTCAGGTACGTACGTCACTGCTTATCTCTATCTCTAACATAGCGTAAAACAAAGTCGCTTCCCGCCGTCTGTACGCTTAATCTTTTAAACTACATAACGGATTTCAATGCGGTTTCCATCAATAGACAGAGTGATTCAAGAGGAAGGTTTACATATATAACTAGCGACCTGCCCCGGCTTCGCGCGGGTGCTATGTAGATAGTAATGTGATGCATGTAAACCTTCCTCTTGAATTAGTGTCTATTGATGGAAACCCTAATAAAATATTTTGCGTGGTTGAAAAGATCTAATTGTACAGACGGCGGGAAGCGACATTGTTTTATGCTATGTACGAAAATTTTAAAAATTTGTTATGTCGTATATAACATTTTTTTGTGGGCTTACATTGCAAACGCTGGCTAAACCTTACGAGATAGATCAAAATAATGTACTACGTTAATATCTACATTGCACCCGTGCGAAGCCGGGGCGGGTCGCTAGTTATGTCTAAACAAGATTCTGGTTCTGCGCTAATAATGGTACCTATCTGTACTGTGATATGCCGAGAAGTTTTAAGTGTTAATAATCTTATGTGAAACAGTCGAATTGATAAAGACCATTTCATAGATCAAGTTTCAGATTAACTTCAAGAAAACCTGAACGTGACATTTAATCAATCCAAAGTAGGATATGCTACAGATTCTTTGACAGTCACTTGGCCAGCGTCACAGATTAAGAAGAAGACAATATTGGATTTTTGGGCAGATTAAGAAATAGTTATCTATAGGCAAAACTGCTCCACAGTCTACACCCACGGCTGGCCTCGGTGGCCTTTCCCTTATTGACGCCGTCCGCGCGGAGGCCACTGCGGCCACACGCACAAACGCGGACACATTTGACAATGCATACATAAATAAAACATAATTATATTTTAACTTCAAGCATCATGATAACACCGCCCACTTCTGCGAGCGTAGTAAGAAATCAAATAATATGTAGGAAGCGTTTTAGCTTACTTATTGTTTGTCTAATAAAGAAAATGCGTTTACGCCATTCGACACGTACTTATATACCTACTCAATTCCTTTTGTTTAAGGTGATTCGATTTCCATACAAATAAATTTTTGCCATTTGTGGACAAATGGAGCATAATTTCATAGTATAAAATCACAGCTACTGGCATTTATTTTGGTCTTTATTTGCGGTAAATCACAATTGTTTGAATAAAACAGCAGATTATAATTTGCTGTTTTATTCAAACAATTATCCTCCATTTGTCCATAAATGGCAAAGAATTATTTGTATGGAAATCGAACCACCTTAATCTAAAATGGGTTCTCGTTTACCCATACATACGCGAAACGTAGATAGGGTCTAAGGTGGAGTATGCTAGCCCAGAAGATTCGCGCTCAAAAATAATACTTTATTAATAAATATCACTTAGATGATATTTAATAAACATTTCTCTTGTCATATTATTCCTAGCTAAATCTACCCTGTTTGTTCTTAGTTTATGCAAATGAAAATCCTCATAAATTATGCTAAATCCAAATACCGGATTTCTGACTAAGATTACTCTCGTAATGTAAATTCTAACCGATAATAGCTTTTTAAAATTACTTCACATTCCATTCTATAGTGGACAGAATACTTTTTAATACCATTTATCTTAATGACAATCTAAATCAAAACAGTAATAACAATGTTCATGATAACAAACAAAACCTGATTTGGAATAATCATAATGCTGAAATTACTATACTATTGTGAAAAAACGCAATGTATTATGTAGGTGTACATACTCATTTGTCAAACATACGAAATGGATATATATTTTTTTATCGCAATTTGCAATAGTCATTATAACTTTCATTACATTGTTAAATTTCGAACGTAAGTAACAAGTTTTAAAAACGTAGGAAAAATTGTTATAAAATTTAAATGTAATTTCTATCTAAAGAAATATGTGGCCCAATTACTTATCTAATGAAACTCACGTGGGTAGAATAAGAAAAATTCTATTGAGTCTCATAATAGTTGATATACATAGAATGTGGCACTTATACAGTATCTATTGAGGCAATCTTTGCAAGATGAGCAAGTTACCGTATCAGTTCAGTAGATCAAAATCTTGCGCAGAAAGCCCTGCGGTGTAATAGTTAGGTGAAACCTCTTTATGTCCATTTCGGAAAGGCAATGTTACATAATATGTGTTTTCATCGGTGCAAAATAGAAATTAGCAAATTGAAAGACAAATAAATAAATATCATCGGACATTTCATCGTTTTCGTTGGACAGTTAGCGCCATCTGACCCCAAACTAAGCAAAGCTTGTTGTATACTATGGAAGTCAGATAACTGATAGAATACTTAAATAGTTTTTTTTTGTAAATACATACAGTACACCCAGACACGGAACAAACATTTGTTTGTATTACAAAATGATTGTCCTGTGGTGGGAATCGAACCCACGCCCTTCAGCTCTTAGAGCAGACTTTACTACCAATGAACCAACAGGGCTGTCTTATATATAGTCTAGTCTAGTCTTTGCACTTGCATCAGAATTTACTCGGATATATAATATACATATTCTATTAAAGTTATAACAACTTCTAGCGAAATATCGACCGCAGCACGATCACGACCGCCACGGTCCCATTAACCTTGGTCGCACACCCCCCATTCACACGGAGAATCCTTAACGCACGTTATAAATATCTCTATCGTGTAAACTGTTCCATAACATCTCTTGATAAATTAGTATTTACCATAGGTTTATTTTAGTACTTAATTTATCTCTATTAACCCTGATTTAGGTCATCGGAGATTTTTTCGAAACCCCCAAGGAACATATAATTGTATTGAATTTTGGAGTTTCTCTCTATTGTTTAGGGCCTAGACTTTAGACTATAAAGGCCGTGTTCTAAGGATTCGCAGCAAATTAAGGAGCCCTTATAGTTTCGCCATATCCGTTTGCTTGTGCGTTGTGGTTCAAATTATTTAGTCTATTGTGTTGAAATTTGGTGAAAAAGGAAAATATTGACGTATTGCAAATACATTTTTAGAGCAAAAAGGAGAACAATTTTGTAGCCTAAGCGGATGGTTATTTCTTACATAGCTATGGAACCATACTACAAGTGAGGCGCGAGCTTCGAATTTTCTGGTTTTTTTTTTTCAGTTACGTCATTAAAGAAAATAAGACTAAAGCAGTTAATTTAGTTTCAATATTTCTTATTAAAGTTATATGCAGGTGTTGTGATGTGTCATTTGTTTTGTGGTTTACTTTTCATCGTTATGATATTTTAAAATTGAAACGATAAGCCCTTGCCTTTCAACAATGACTATGCTATACCTACAGTCCTACATAAATATAGTGATATATTATGTAGGTATCAAATAAATCCACAAATTTTTATGCAATAATATGCTTTGCCTACCTACATGCATACCATTGACATGAATCCTTACGTCATTTTGTTTTTACTAAATTAAACTGTTACATATGTTTCATCCGCGCACGTAGAAAGCAGAATAAGTTTATTAATTATTGTGCAACATGGTTATGATAACCACTAAAACCATTAATGTACGCTTACCTTGTGTATGTAAATTTATTGAAAGTAAGTATTCTACCGACAGTCACTGACTTGCTCTTTATTGCATACTAGCGGACGCCTCGCGGTGTCACCCGCGTAGTTCTCGTTCCGGTGGGAATACAGGGATAAAAAGTAGCCTGTCACCCGGGGATACTATAGCTTCCCAACGGTGAAATAATTTTTGAAATCGGTCCAGTAGTTTCGGAGCCTATTCAATACAAACAAACAACCTATTCAATCTTTCCTCTTTATAATAGTATAGATATGTATACTAAAATGCTATGTTTCAGACATTGGTTGTAGATAATGTTGTTTGATTTTTGTTTTTTTTATTCGATAAAGGTTTGTCCTTTGTCTGGATGTTCTGTATATAATATAAGTATGTATTTACAAAAAAATATATAATCATTCTTTTAGTTATCTGGTTCCCATTGTACAAGCTTTGCTTAGTTTGGGGATATATGGCGCAGTGTGAAATGTATTTATTTAATCGTGCTGAATTCATTTAGTCTCTAGATAGCGCTTAGAGCATTTGCTATTTGTGAATCTTTTCATTTTTTGGTTATAAAGTCTAATCTTTTCTCTCTTTCGCTACTAAATACAAATGTCTTGATTTCTCCAAAGTTTCGTGAGCTAATGTAACAGGCGAAACAACTTCATTAGTATGATTAAGAGACACAGATATTGAATGCGGTTTCGTGCTCGTTGTATGTCCGCCGACCGACACTCCCTGGTCTGCAGACTATGTTCGGATCGGAGAGAAATTTTGGCATCCGTCCTACTCTGCGAAAAGGTTACATAACATTGCAGGTATGCGCCTATATAAAACGTAGGTTGTTTCCAATATATTGATATTTTTAGAGATGTCTCTAAGAAAGTCTCTTCATGTCTTTCTATGTCCCATATTACATACATATTTACTCCGGTGCTTGTTTTATAACTGTCTAGCGATGATAGCTCAATGGTTAGCGCGAAAGGTTCACACGTCGAAGAGACAATGAGCTTGACTTGCTGGTGAAGGAAAACATCGTGATGTAACCATAGATGGTGGTAGGTTTTTTCTAGGACTCGGCTAGCTAGCTACCTTCAAGTTGAAAATCTGCCGTCAAGTAACTAACGGTGCTTTACCATCTCCTACCACACCGTCACTTAACATCAGGTGAACTGTGGTCAAACACCTAGTTTGTCAACAATAAAAAAAACTATCCAGTTTCCAATTAATGATTGATGTCGATAATTATTATTCCATAATACGAATGCAGTACTTTGTTAACCTGGTACACCTATCATTTTCTATGTTACCTGTAATTTCCACCAGACCAAGAGTAGATAGAACTCCTCTTTTTTGGTTCCCAAATTTTGTAGTATATAATTTAAATTCACACGGGCCTATTGTGTTTAATGAGCATTGTTCGTCAAACTGAAACTGCAAGTTCTACATACAGTTATACAGCTATTCTAACCGTAGGAAGCCATTCACATACTGCATAGACTCGTTCCACTGCCATGCCGTTACTTACACGATGCGAAATCCCATAGTAGTATGGCATGTCAAAACTGGGACACCATTATCACGTCAGTGACACAGAATATCAAAAGATCTTCGATACGGAACTTGTTTATTTTTTAGTTACCGGTTAGTGAGTAAATATCAATATGAATCAGACACTGCTATCTAAAACCGTGCTAAATCTGAATAAAGATCACCTTGTAGGTTATGGAATACTCCATTAAAATCAACGCTTTTCAAAAGCCAAGAGTTTGATAGAGCAAGTATGCAAATTTTGACCGATGTGACGCTTTTGAAGCAAAAGTTGAGCAGAAGTTGTATTTTTACCATTTTAGAAAATCAAGTTTCGCTAGCTCTCCATACATTGATTTAATATTGCACGGCTTGAATAGTTCGCTGCCAGTCTATGCCTCACCACAATGGCATACTTACAGCATTAACTCTCATTCTGAGTCTGTACGAGTATAACCAATGTTCGCTGCCGAAATTTGAATCTTCTACCGTGATGCCTACCTCACTGATATATTTACACTGAATAATATATTATAGGTATGTATATGTTTCCTAAACTATACACGACTTTTTACCAAGTACATTCTTTTGGCATTATTTTGATTCTTGTGGCAATGATGTCAAATCGATTATCGGTATAATTGTTGTTATTTTTATGTAGAACTAATGAGACGAACGAGACGCTCTCCTGGTGATAAGAAATAACGCCTGTCCATCACCATTGCAGCGATACACAGAACTTTGAGTAGTAAAACAAAGTCCAGGACAACGCTGCTTTGGCGCTCAATACTTTGAGACTTTCGATGGTTAGTCTCAACAGGCATGTAGTTTCGCTAGCTGCGGTACTACTGCGTACTAGCGGACTAGTATCCAGGGCCAAGAATACATTTTTTTTAAAGTAGGCGGTATAGGTTCACACTTATGCCTATTATAGTTGCTAACAACGCTGGGGGCCAAGTCCTGGTAAAATAACACGCTAATAATAAACAGTCGACCACACTGCGCCACGAATGCTCCTATTATAAACAGGCCAAGTTTTTGTGAGGCTGCTGTAAAAATAAACTTTTTAATTGATGATGGTACTGACGGTTTCATTTATAATATTACTAGCTAACGCCCGCGACTTCGTCCGCGTTGATTTACGAATTGTCCCTAATCATCTAGTGGTATGAAATATTCTTTACGATCTATTCTCATACCTACCAAAATACATTAAAAAATCATGAAAATCGGTCGAGCCGTTTGGGAGGAGGGCGACCACAAACACCGTGACATGATATTTTTATACATGTAAATATACTAGGAGCATCCCGCGGCTTCATCCTTTATTTCATTGGTAGTCTTGAATAGATCGCTTTAAGCGATATGGCCACCAGATGCTATGCTTAGTTTTTTTTCCTATATATATATCTATGAAGTATTTTTCCAAGATAAAAAGTGTTGCTCTTTTAGCTTTAATATGGGTCGACGATAACGAACATATCTACCAACCTAACCTACTTCGTGTAATATTATATTAATAAAACCCACATGTAATCTCCTAACATTGCAATAAAATATTGGGTACCTATTGACGATATCGTCAACATTGCCAATAGCACATTAATCAATGTTCGATTGGCTATGTTTTTTGATTGGATTAACACAGACGAAAGAACTTGGCTTAGCAAGAGAGTTATACCCAATATTTGGACGAAGTAGACTATGGATGATGATGATGATGATGAAAAATTCTGTGTGCTTATCGAGAATTTCTAAGTTATAACAAACATCCAAATCAGAGGTGTGTTCCGGCAGCCTCACTCGAGAGTCAGTTCCGAACCAGGCTAGGCATGTTTGCCATTTTCGACCACACCGTCACTTGACATCAGGTGAGCTATGGTCAAACACCTAGCCTGTCAACCATTAAAAAACATGCGCCACATTTACCCAATCTACACATTTTTTAAATGACGAACCTTTAGATACAAATTGTTAGCATGGAATCTTTTAATGTTTCAGACATTTTTTTTATTGAAACGATATTTTTTCCGTAAAGGGTTAAAATTAGTTAATCATTTCTTATTTGTTGGCTTGTTTTCTTACGTTGGCAGTATTTAATTAAAGTAGCCATAATAATGTTAACTATGGGCAAACACAACGTTAACTAGAACCAAACTTACCTGTGAAATCGGCCTTGTACATCAATTTGAACCGCTCTACAAACTGGGGTATACGCTTATAGAATCTTGAATAATGTTAGCCAAGAACACCCTAATAAAATAAGCAATCTTTGGCGGGTTTTAAACAATTTCGGTAAGTAAAGGGAAGTTTAAAAAAAAAGTATTTATGTATTCTATCAGTCATCTGACTTCCATCACACAAGCTCTGCTTAGTTTGGGGTCAGATGGCGCTGTGTATAGTCCTACGATATTTATTTTATTTTATAAAAAAACATCTGAGACGCGATTGGACGAGTATTTTACTACTTCCAAGTAAATGCTATGCATACTGGCTATATTTCCTCCTTCTAATGGACTATTAGATTAGGTTTTGTTATTATAAATTTGTAATTAGTAGGTATTAATTTTAAGAATGTTTCCAATTGTTATTTCAATTTTGATAGATAATTATATTTGGTAAGGTTGTATGTATAACTCCGTATATAAAAGCTTGTAATATGTAACTCGTAATTTGGTGTTATAAAAAGCACTAGTAAAAACTACTTTACTAAAATTGTATCTTTAGGTACTACAAACACAATTGATATAGTTTTTTTGTTAATATATATTACAGATAATCACACCTAGCCACAGCTTTTGATACTGGTGCCTATAACTAAAATAATATAACAACTCCTTAACAATGTCGTGAGAGATTTAAATAATATTAATAATACTAGAGTAAACGTCAAGGTTATTAATACTGACTAGTAGGAAATTAAAACTGACACAAAAAAATCTGCTATTTTCAAAGTGAGTCCGCCAGACATGGCAACATTCTTATATGCTGACATGAAGAGCCGGTTGTTTCTGACAACGCTAATTTTAAACGCCATTCTCTAAACTTGCCCGAATGATTTACGTTCTTCAAAACATTTTTACATGACGTTTACGACAAAGACTGTACTCGTAGATCAAAGATTCATTTTCGCTTTGATAAATGTTGACAGTCAAATGCTTTCCTGCCTAAAATGGTTTGCGATTTCTGCACACATGGTCATCGACGTCCAGCCTTTTTAAAAACATTATACTGGTGGTTCTACGAGTACGTTCTATTATTTCTTTAATCTTCACTTCGATATGTTTAAGCGATATCACATTTATATAAGCTATAGTCTTATTTTTATGGATACATTCAAACGTATATCGACAATTAATCTATAAAACTAAAGGGTCAAAACAGCCGCGTGCGAAATCAAAAGAAATCGTTTTTCAATAAATGTTAGTATAGTGTAATACTTACGTAACACCGTATCTGTTGTTCTAGGTGGAGAAGCTTGTGGAAGATTGGAATGGGCGTGCGGTGAGACTCGAATCACCATATAAAGATGACGGAAGGAGAGAAGCAGCAGAACGTAGGGGGCACCAACGCAGCTCCTCAGCACAGAAAAGGACACAGGTTAGCATTCCCTCACAATTACAATAGAAAGATTTCATAATTAAACCCATACTTCCTTATAAGTTATACGATATTTTCTTCCAAACCATGTTTAGTTAGTTATATTTACGACAAAAATTATATCAATGTGGTATATACTCATTATGTCCTTTCATGGTACACCAAATACGAAATGAATGGTCGGGTTTCAAATTACAGTCTTTTCAATTCTCTTTACTAATTTATAGAACAGATGGCTCCAATATACGATGCTAGTCTAGCTAGCTGATCTAATAGCGCACCACTGCAGCTATCAAAACAACACCGAAACAAAATTAAAAAACTTCTACTGTTCCCTGTTGCAGCTGGATTCAAGGTTAAGTAAATTTATTTGCAAACTATTATTCGGCTTAGCTATGATTAACGATCTATCGATTCCGGTAACACGCCTTTTCAACATCTTCATTAGTAATTGCTTAATTATTGGACGGTCCAAACGATATTGGACGGAATTATAATATGTTCTGTAACTAGTTCGAGTCATCTAGAAAGCACCAATTTATTTCTTTTTTTTTTCTATATTCTCAGAACCATAAACCATATCGAAATATTGAGCGAAAGGAAATGGAATGTTATGAAATGATCTGAAACGCGTGAGAGAGAAAATAGACATATCGTACTGCTGCTGACCTTTAGAGTAATAAATGACAGAGACACATAAAATGTATCTCATTTATCGAATCCAATCTTGCAGTCTCAATCAAATTCAAAAGTTCCTATGAACAGTACATCGGTCATATTATTATGATGTTTTGACCCACTTATTCTCGCTCCGCTCTGATTGCATGTGGCCTTAGTCATTTTAATAATGACCGCAGCCTCTATTATAGTGGCCGTTTTAATATCATCTCATACATTCAACTAGTACTTATTCAGGAACACGATAGTTTGGAAATTGAGGTTGTTTGATTTCATTGAACCCAATCTAGATTACTATAGACATATCATGACTTGCTTGAAATGAAAATCGATAAAATTGCAGTTTTCGAGATTGTGTAATAGAATGTCATTGAACTTATTTAATACCTACACTTTTAATAATATATGATAGTAACTAGGTGTAGAACAAACGATTGTTAGTTGCTTATACTCGTATATAACTGGGTCTGACTGGTGTTACGTATAACGTTCATCTATTGGACCGTGTAATATGTTTTAGTGTTGTTAGGCAGCTATAGCAAGCTACGGCATCATATGCATTCACTCACGCAAATTTTATGTATCTATCTTTAATATACGCGAATTATTCATGAGCTAAACATTTCACTAAATTGTAAAAACATTTTTGTAATAAAATGTAAATAGTTCTTGATGCTGTAACGTACCACTGCATTTGTAGTGCAGACTATATATAACAAGTTAAAATGCTTTATGTATCTAATGGTCCTTTTAATTTTATTGTATTAGGTATATATTTTCTAGACTTTTTGACTACGTTTCGTAATTTTATTTTCTCCCTTCGCTCTCTTCTCAGATCAATGCTCTCATGCGTAAAATCCGTTCTGATAACAAAAATTAATGTAGGCGGAGAATATACGCACATAATTATTCTGAACAAAGGGATTTTATAAACGACTTAATACGAGAAAATTGAGTTCAACCCACGCAGGCTCTTATACTGTTGGGATTTTCCATAAATCTATATTTACTTCAACATTATAACTAAGTTGCAAATTAGAGTTGACATCTAAGTTCAACCACATTGATAGAGACCAAGCTATGCTTGCCTTTCAAGTTTTAACCATATTATGTATAATCTTCGACTCTTCTTTAATATATGTATTAATTACATCGTCAGTAAAAAACTGCAAAAGAATCGTAGTGAGCATACTAGAAAAGAGTTAGTCAAAAAAGGCGATAAAAGAGATATCACCATATTTATTTTGCCTTATCAATCAATAACATACACTGTACACGTATCTATTTGTAATTTTATAAGTATTAAAAAATTTCAAGAAATGCCGCTATCTACCAGGAAAACTATTCTAAACATGTATGTAAATAAAATGAAGTATGATAAAGGAATTTTTAGTCTGATTGTGTACAATCAATTACGGAACGATTGTTTTTTTAGTATTAATAGTTGTATCATATTGTATTATTTTTTATTTTCCTTGTTTATTTGGGTAAGTATTTATACCTAGATTATAAGAAAACAAGAAAGCCCAATGAGCTTTCAATATAGTAAATAATTTAAACTGATCATATTTACATTGAAAACATTAAGGATCAGGTAAAGGACATGACTTGAAAGATTAGAGGACATGACTTGAAAGATGTCTCATAATATCATTCGCATTGACTTAAAGTAATTCAATAAACCCTTGCAAATCCCTTGCATGCTTCGTAAATGGATTAATATCGATCAAATCATGACAAAATAAAGATAACAGTTACAATAGAGACACGCGTGTTTGTTTTTATAAACAAAACGTTTCAGATTCATGATTCATCTATGACTATCGGCATGATTCGATTTAATCCAGCGCTCCCTTAAAACTCGGATGATAAGCGTGTCATCATATCAGTGATATGATATGTGATTGCTGATAACATAGTTAAAGCACAGCAACAAACAGTAAGGCAAGTGCGTGCGCCTACGCATTAGTATCTCGGGTCTCATAGTCAAATAACGTTATTTACACAACTTTTGTCACTTTATAAATACATACATACCAATCGCGCTTGCGGTAACGCTAAACATCTTTCATCATTTTAATGTACAACTCTACCATCTTAAGATTTGTAACGTTTTCCAGTAGAGTTGAAGTACTGCGGTTGCTTGCATGTGTCAAAAGGTTTGCAACACTTGTCCCATATTCGTACGTAATCGTGCCTTATTCTCGTATCACTAACCGTACACAAAGCTCTAAGTTAGTCATCCTTGTGTAATGTTTGGTTTGGCCACGCGACATGGTTCGTCTCTTAAAATCTGTCAGTGTTAACAAGTGCCAAGGAAACGCTACCTGTATCTATGGTTGCATTCCGCGTTATCTATTAAATCACTTGGTATAAAATTATATCATGTGAAAAGTTAAAGAAATATAAGAAATATGGAGGAAAAAACAAGGGAACAGCTGCGTTATTTGCTGGAAAGGTAATGTTATTGTAATTTTCATCTTAAGGTGGTTCGATTTCCATACAAATAATTTTTTGCCATTTATAGACAAATGGAGCATAATTTTACAGTAAAATCATCAAGTGAAAAATATTTGCGGTAAATTACATTTGCTTGAATAAAACAGTAGACTATTAGCATACTCTAATGCTTTATTCAAAAATCATAAGTACATTAATCATTAATAAATTTGATTTTATGCTAATAATCTACTGTTTTATTCAAGCAATTGTGATTTACAGCAAATAAAGAAAAAATAAATGCTAGTAGCTGTGATATCACTGTAAAATTATGCTCCATTTGTCCATAAATGGCAAAAAATATTTGTATGGAAATTGAACCACCTTAACCATTTCACGACTACATAATATGAAGCATTGTATTTTCTGACAATGTATGCATGCACGTGAGAATGTTCATTTGTTCTCATTTTGGGGGAGCAAAAATACTACTTATCATATTTTTACCAATGAAGTCTCTTTCGACGCTTCTTGCTTAGCTTTACGCATATCATAGAATACGTGATGTCACGTGGTGTACAGTAAAACCTATATGACGGATTTTATAATATAAATCTGCACATAAAAAAAAAAATATGAACTTGCCGTGTTTGGTATCAAATGAAAGGGCTTGATGAGCACATTTGTAGCAAAAGTATGCCGTGGGATAGGTCACTGTAGAAAACATGGCGTGCCGAAAGATGTTTTAGTACCTACCTACCTAGCTTCTAGCTTGTAATATGAAATAGCATATCATGAATTTCTTGTTCGTCAATCGTATGGCTTCTGTGCCAATATTTTCCGTCGATATTGAAATTCAACATAATTATACAGTTTTTAACGTTAAATTGCGTTTTGACCTCTAAAAGCGCCTCTTTTTCGATGAAATAAGTTATTAATTATAATTTGTCTTTATTGATTAAATGATTTTGAAATTTTGAACTGATATTACTAAAAACATTTTTAATGTAATTATTGGTATTATTTTTCTTAATATTTTATTTTTCTGGCTCAAGCACAGTCCAATTTTTTTTTTACGGGTCCTTTATCTTGTCCATCTTCTTTGTGTTCTCCACATCTGTAACTAAATTGTAACAAGCATGTCGTGGCTTGGGAAACTGCCAAATTTTTGAATGCGTTATTATCGAATAATGTTTGTTTTGTTACAATGAATAGCATCCCATTGATGCGCCACGAATACTTATTTAGAAACACTACAATTGTTTACGTGTATGTAAGACAATGATGAATAAAAATAAATCTCACGCTTTCAACATCACATGCCGCTATTCGTGGCACAAAATGTGAGTTAATATTCCTTCTGTCAACTGTATCAAGAAAAATCTAAGTTTCGCTTCCGTTTATTGGACCGATTACATAAATGTATATATATATTTTTGTCGTGATTCTGTAGCGATATACTCATATCGCTACAGAATCACTAAAATATATATACAAAAAAAAACACATACGAGTGTATGTGTTTTTTTTTATTGTTTTGTATTTATTTATGCAATATCCTATGTATCCAATTCCGATGAAAGTTCGTGTCTATCTGAAAGCCGAAATTGCTAAGTACTATGCTTACGAAGTCGCAAGGGCATAAAATAATAGTAATCAATAAAAAACACACGTGTAGCTTATTTTATTTAAAAAACTCAGAAAACGTATCTCATATCGCAAGTTTCTAACAACCTCATTAAAATCTGTACTAAAATGATAAAACTTTAGAGACTTGTGTTATATAATTAATTTTAAATTCTAGAATATGTAGGTACATCGTATTCACGCATAATTTTAAGAGATGTTTAAATCACGTAAAGTTGCAAATAATGAAAAAGTACACCGACTCCACCTTTCCGATTAAGACTTAAATAGATCATAGTAGTCTATACTAGCTAGTATATCAGAATATAGAACAGAACCCAAATAAACTTAGCAACCTATAAACTTCTTCAACTTTGCTAGAAAACCGATCGAGATCTCGATGTTCTAAATAAATAATAATACTGATACTAAAATAGTTAGTATTACAATCGCATTTAAGTGACAGATTTGTTTGATGACAGGAGGCAAGAGTCAATGTACGCCATGACAGGCCTATATGCGGAGTCAGGCGGCGCAGAGACCGAGGAGGCCGGGCCCAGCACGCCGCCACCGCCGCCGACGTCGCATCCAGCGCGCGACTCTATCAAGTGCCACAGCCGAAACCCTTCAGCTGGCATTTGCGACAGGTAACTATTATTTACACTCTAATCTTACCCACTAGACTACTATGCCGTCGGCCCAGAGTCCAGGTTAACTCGAATGGATGCTGACACGTGTAAATGTACAAGCGGACGTCGGTGCAAGGCTTGTCGCGTCCATATTGAATAAAGTAACAAAAAAGTAACTATCTACCGATACCAATGACCGCGAAGGTAAAGGTATTCTAGAGACGGATTCTGGAGATCACGAATTATCACACGTAGCCAAGAAGACCCTGAGACTAAGATACAGGTAAGACAGCCAGCAACGGTTGGAAGCGAAAAGGCAAAGATCGGGCTGTGTGTACTTTTGGAGAGACCTATCCATTCCTGATTATGGCCTACCTTAAGTTTTTAATGTGACATGCACGCAGAACACTAAATAGAAAACCTATATCCAACGGAGGGCAGAAACGGTCAATGATAATGCTAATAAAAAATGTCTAGAATAGTCTAGATTACTTCAAAGTATTCACTAGACGAACATTGTTTATGTAATCGTTTATACAGATTAGAACATAAGTACATTATTGACGGGTCAGAATATACATGCGCTGACATTAATGGTGAATGACGACTATCGACGGTCACCAAACGCTTCAATACACGGTGATAAATATGAATAATCTGATAATGAACATGATTTTTCAATTTGTAGCATCAGTTAGACCAACGTATGTTTCTTCACGTTTTCAAAGCAGGAACTGCGAGTTGTATGAAATAAAAATTGTTATTTCCGAGATGCGACCTCTTTCGATTGCCTTCAATTTTAATATGACATTGGTTACGCGATTGACCACTTCGCCACTGACCGTCTTGAGGATTCTTAAGTTACAAATATAACAACTTTTTTGGTACTTAGCAAGACGTACCGATTGCCTGGTAACTAATGTGTTTATATCTGTGATTCAGCTACATTAACGTCAACTAAGTATTACAACAAAGTTTACAGAAATCTTTAATTTTTTTTATAGTTCCCTTCGGAAACACCGGGCTGTTTAATAACGTTGTCAAAGTTTGTCAGCTTTAATATCGAAATACTTTTCTCCGCAGGGATCGCGAACGAGAAAAGGAAAAAGAAAAACCACGGCAAATGTTCCCAGAAATATTAGACATTCCTCATGACGCAAGAGACTGCGGTATCCTGTCTTGGAGACCGCTATTCATCCAGAGCTTCTCTAGTATTAAAGTAAGTAATGAGTAGAATTGAAATAAGTAATTTCAATTTTGTCTCGTGAATTACTTGAACCTGCTGCCCCTTAACTGACGTGACGTTACTTTTCAGGTATTTGTATTTTTCCTATCAATCCTGGTGACACTACAGCAAGCTCTTAGCTCTGGATACATTAATTCTGTGATTACAACCATCGAAAAGCGTTTCGAAATCCCGTCGAGTCTCTCGGGGCTCATCGCGAGTAGCTACGAGATCGGAAATGTCATAACGGTGATCTTCGTTTCGTATCTCGGCAGCAGAAGGCACATTCCAGTATGGATCGCCGTCGGTAAGGAAAACCTTCATTATGTTTGTAATTTTTCGAGCGGCGTCGCAAGATGTTCGAGCTTGTCACTGACGCAATTTTATTATTTCAGGTGCTGTAATTATGGGCATCGGGTCTTTAGTGTTCGTCGTTCCGCATTTTATAGCGGAAGTGAATAGCGCAACTTTGATGAACAACAAATCGGACGACAACATCTGCCGGCTACCACGCTCTCTCGAACAGGATATGGGTGGACTGGGGCGGTTGTCTCAAGGCTTACCACCCAGTAATTTGAGACCCGACAATTGTATCAAAGTACGTATTATCACGAGCTAAAGTGTTAAACGCATTTATTCAATGTCGAATCGTAAATAACAGTGAATGCATTTGGCAGAGTACCCCGAGCACTTTCTTGCCGGTCATGGTGTTTGTAGTGGCGCAACTGTTGCTGGGATGCGGAGGTTCCCCGCTGCTCACTCTCGGCACCACGTATGTGGACGACCACGTTCGACCCGAATCTTCCAGCATGTATATCGGTAAGCTTTGACCTCAATCGGGCGCCCAAGGGCGAAAAAAATCGATATGTAAAGACATGTTTTCGCCATTCTCCTTGCCCTACAACGATTCTTTGGTATCATATAAAGAGGAGCTCTTGTCTATATTGTCTTGCTGTGACTGGTAGCTGAATCGTTACTTCATAACCCTGCGGTGTCTCGTAAACTAGCCAAACCAATAGAAGTCATTGAACTTAGACCAAACTGAGAGACGCTTTTTACTTATTATGGTTTTATTCGAGGTTTCGTAAGACCGAAACGTTTTGTTTCGCCAATAGCATAACGACAGACTAAGCGTTGAGTTTCAAAGTGTCAAACTTCGAGCCACATGATTAGTGACTGGTCATTTTCCTCGACATGATATGAAGGAAGTAGGTATACGTAGGATTTTTTTAGGAAGTACTTAACAAATAAAGTATTTTAATGATTCAACAAGATTAAGGAAAAGTATTTAGGCGGATTTCATCCTTATCAAATTTACATATATCGATCACACAATTCAGGAAATGGATAAGATATTACTTTGTAATGATATTAGTCAGCGGAAATATAAACATATACAAAACGTTATCGTAAAAAGATATGAGCACGGGAGATACTAATATCATTAATAACTAGAATTACGGGCATTTCGTCTGGCTCGCGATACCTATAACGGTTTGATTCATAACCTGACCGGGCCAGGGGCTGCTATAAAACTGCAGTATCCGACCATACGCTCAACGAATTCATGAGCCAGGTTGTTGAACCCACACGCGGTGTCATGTCGCGTCTATATTTGAAACTCTGTATTCTCGATGTCCATGTCAACACGCTATAAAATATCTTCAAAGTTTGCATAGGTGCGACGGGCAAACTCGTAAAAGCAAATTGCAGTCGCCGCACGAACTTGCCCTTTCGACGATTAGAGACAGGCGTGGACGACTAGATAACGCTCCAGCTGTTTAAATTTTAAACAAAGCATTACTAGCTTTTTATATTTCATACTGCATTTTCTTAGATATTAATTGTTGAATGGCACGCTTTATGCACATTGGCGGCAAACATTATGATTTATGATTCCTTTGTAGCGTGACAACAGTATTCTACTGCAGAAAACTGAAGGTTTTTTTTATGGTGAAGTGTCGCGTGGCGTGGTAGTCGGAACTATTAGGGCGGGTTGGCGCGTTCCAGGTGACGTGACGTGCGCTTTACTCCGACGCTGTAAGCTGCGGCCTTGACCGGCACCCACCGGCGCGCGCCTAAACTCATAACAACACTAATCGAATTTACTACCCAAACAACAAACACCAATCAACGTAGCCTCATTTTACCGCCTCGTCTATCAGGCATACGAATATACTAACTTTGACAATCTTTATTACGCCCTTGGAAACTTTAATAAGCACGCTTGTCAATGGTCTCCGGTGGCTTATACCGAGTACACAAACTAGAATACTAGACTAGTTCACCTTAGCTAGCCGAAGATGTCGTCTCAAGTTGAACGACAGTTCACGGTCAGCAGTGGCGGTGCGCAGAGGTCGGCCGTCCTCGGGACGAAATAGGCGACAAGCCAGATTCACACATATTCTGGAAACCACAACGCTATTTCACGTAACACATCGTGCGACAAAATAGCGGTAAAAAATTTATTTAGGTCAGCATCTCTAGTTGCGCCGAAGATTACTACGACAGTTTTGCAACTCATTACAATATCGTTTTATACGCTAACAAAATCCCTTTCGCTTTTGTCGAACTATTGCAAAATATACGAAACTGTAATATATACATACAAAGTGTCAATTATACATATAATAGGTACAAGTATATACTGTTTGTAGATATTTTATTTTTAAACTGGGGTGTTTTTAATAAAAAATTCTTTGATCTGCCGTTTTTAAGACAGTTTCATTACGCAAGGCGCTGTAATAGGACACTTGGGCTTCAAGAGTTCGCAGTCACGACCTCAAGCCAAGAGTCTCTAGTGCTGCTTGGCGGCAGGTCATTCGTTCCATCTTATTTACGCCGCGGTGACAAAAAACCCCTTGACATTTACACAGCCCTTGTTTCTTTGAGCATCTTTCACCTCGCGTTTATCAAGTTAAAAATACTCTTTCAATAAAATATATTTTTTTTAAACTGGACAGGTACGTGCTGCAATTACACGTTGTATGGATGACGATAATGAAAATTGCAATGTGGAATCAACGTAGACACGCAACCGTTTCATAATAGATTGAGTTTACATGCCCACTCGGCCCGTACATCGTAAATATTACGTCACAAGAACACTCCTCATTCTCGCAGCCAATTTAGTTAATGAAAATTTACTTTTCTTTTACTGTTTCATTCCATCACATTCTCAAACAAAATAGCGCAGTAGAAACTTTCCAAGAATCTGCACGTACTTAAAGTACAAAGTAAGTTTGGCAGCGATAAGTCATCGATATTACCGGCGAAACCCTGCACCATTTGTTAGCGCACAAAACAACTGTGACCTACTTTTGGGTCCGCAAAGCGAGTCACCGCTGCTACCGTTTGATACGGGCACTTAATAAACGTACCTACTTAGGTACAAACTAGGTGAAAGAGACGTGGACATAATGTTACGCTTGCCATTTGTTATACTGCGTATTTGAGTTTGGCGCAAGGAGAACACGTGTGTCTGTTGTATGTTACAGTTAAATATTTGTCGTACAATTTCAGGATGTATGTACAGCATGGCAGCATTCGGGCCCGTCCTGGGTTTCCTACTTGGCGCCTATCTGCTGTCTTTTCACATGGATTCGTTTTCCGGTCAAATAATTTCAATAGGTGAGTTGTACATATACTGTGGCCCTAGCACCAGTGAGCTAAATATACTGAGTACTAGATCACGTGATCTCAGCACCCATTTCGTTTATCTCAACTCCAGAGCAATGTAATATGTACATACTTATGTACATTTCATTAAATACTCCACAAAAGACATCAATTTTGTTTAGTGATAAAATTACGAACTTTGTAACATGACACGAAAAGAAATTGAGTTATGATAAAAAATTGTTTGACGCTGTATACAAAACATTCACGCAGATTGGTTGGTCGTTTCCCGTAATTTGTTTGTTTTGAAGTAAGCTTTTAGGTAGATATATTATTACGTAATTCGTTTCCTAGCACAAATATTATCGAAAATACATAGTTTACGACCGAAAAGGGTGCTAACTTACTTTTAAAGTTTATCATATCGCATACAAACTATTTTCGAGATTGTCTTTGTGCTAGGGGTAGGTACTGAACTTACGTCTAGTACGTTATTTATTGAAAGCATATTATTAATTTCTATATATTCTCGATTTGATTAACTAATTTAAACTATGTCTGTATAGAATACGAAAATTATATGGTTTCGTAATCGCTATTGAAATCTTATAATTAGTTTTATTACCTCTTCTCGTGCCAGATGCCGATGTTTGAAATGAACTCTCGATAAACGAATCTGACGATCAAAGTTATTAAAGTGAAGCCAAACATAATGCTTTGATTAAAAAAAAATCACAGGTTTCTTTTAGGACAAAAATAGGTTGAATCAACAGTCTTACAGGTTATTGATCCTTCTTACAGTTCGCCAAATTCAAACCGTTAAAATCGCTTAATGGCTTAATTTAGGTTAGTAACCGATTTAACTTATAACTAACTAGGCGTATCAAAGGCAAAACGTAATTCTAATTGGCTAAACACAGTCATATAGCAGCATTGTACTAACAGTAATCTTAGTAGTATTATTATTTGTATTTTTTTATTACAAATAGGCTACGCGTATTGGTACTAAGCGGAAAGGAGAGCGTTATACTAATTACTATGAACTAGCTGCGTCCCGCGGTTTTATCGCTTTTTCCACGTAAACACTAAATTTTTCGGGATAAAAAATGTAGCCTATTAGTACGAGAGCCCACGACCAAAACCATGTCACTACAGTCCAAAAATCAGACAGATTGCTATGATAGAGTACGGTAATTTTTTTGACGTTTTTGTAAATTCGGCCAGGTCAAAAGCTACGCGAAAAATTTCTGATATGGATATTTTCGAGTTCAGGATAATCGAATCTATCAATTTGATGTGGTTTTGGCCGTAATGCTATGAGACAACAATTTTGTTCGTGGGCTCTGGTACTGTATGTGTTAATCCAGGGTGTCAGCTACCTCCATACCAAATGTCATTGCATTTGCCAGCTGTTTGAGTGTGAAGTAGTAACAACAGACAAACAGACTCACAAACTTTCGCATTTATATTATATAGTGTGACAACTATTACTATGAGACCTGCCCTAAATTCGAAACGGAAAATATTTCTTCCATAGAAAAATAGCATTTATCTTTCACGAAATGTACATAAATAAATAAATATCGTAGTACATTACACACAACACCATCCGAACCCAAACTAAGCAAAGCTTGTACCTTAGTATTCTGTCAGATAACTGATAGAATACTCAAATACTTTTCTGAAAGTTTTAACGATCTAAGACAGCGGTCGGCAACACGCGGATGTCCTACTTGCGACCCGTGATTGTTTTGTAAATTAGTCATACAACCCCACTTAAAGTTAAAGTTTTAGTAGATAATAGGGCGATTCCATTATCGCGGGTGCAACTTTTAGACGCATGTTTTAGTTGCTTGTAATTAAGTAGAAAACATTTCTAATGAAATTAGTCTTTGAAAGACTACATTTTAATGTTTTTGCTTTATATTAGTTTACAAGGATTTTAAAATAATATTTTCAAAGCCAGGAGGAAGGTTCAAAGTGCCATCGCGGGTGCAACAGATTTGGCCCAACCTTTCCAGAACATAGACAAGAAACGTATAATCCTGTTAATTGTGATACATTTTATACGTTATGCCGTAATATTTTGTAAGGTGTTTAAGTAACAAAGTACATAAGATAAAAACTCTAAACAAAACAAAAATAAATAATGATTTATTCATTTTTAAACGGATCGCGGGTGCAACATCAAATTATCGCGGGTGCAACCAGTCTAATTTAAGCGAATATAAACATCAATTTAACTAATATAGAAACAAAATGAGTTATCAAAACATATTTATTACTAATTAGTATACTTCTGTAGTCACTTATATTCATTATTTCTTTTTAAATACGTCAACATTCACCGAAAATTCTATGTACATATTATTTTCATCAGTTTTTTTCTCCGTCGCTTCCCACTTCGCTATAATATCATCAAACTGCCTGCTATATCATTCACGGTTTCTGTAAAACGTTTGCCATCAATCGTCATCATAAATTGTTCTTTGATTTCTCCATCTTCATCCATATTGTAGCGATGATAGCTCAGTGGTTAGCGCGGTAGATTCACGTGCCGAAGGTCGTGGGTTCAAACCCCAACAACGAGCTTGAGCTGCCGGTGAAGGAAAAACATCGTGAGGAAACCATAGCATGGTGGTAGGGAACTTTCTAGTACTCGGCTGGCTAGCTACCACCCTCAAGTTGAAAATCAGCCGCCAAGCACCTAACGGTGTATTCCGGCAGCCTCACTTGAGAGCCAGTTCCATTCCAGGCTAGATGTGCTTTACCATCTTCGACCACACCTTCACTTAACATCAGGTGAGTTGTGGTCAAACAACTAGCCTGTCAACACTCAAAAAAAAAAATATCGCTCTGACACAACCCCACATAACCATATTAAGTAATTTTTTTGTCGGTTTTGCAAAGCAATTGTACGAGCACATACAAACCAGCGCAAATAGGTGGTGTTCGACATAAAGCTCAGGATTCTTTTTTAATTCCCGCCTATATTTCTGCGAAGCAGTCTCCTTGTATTGCTCTGTTGTCATATTAACCGATATTTCTATGAAACATACAGAATAAAATATAAACACACATTTTAAATATATATCATCAATCGTATTCAGCGTATATTATTAATCAAGGCATATCAAAACAACAAAATATGTAATTAATCACATAAAAAGGTTAAGTGACGAATGGTTGCACCCGCGATCTGACATCAAGATCGCGGGTGCAACCAAAATAAGTTGTCGTTTATTTTAAACTTACAATCATTACACTCTTAAAAACGATTAACTTAAGTTTAGTTTTGATTTCTTCTTACTTTTGCAAAGTTTCCAAATGTTAGCTCTTTATTTCTATGAAAAAAGTAAACTTCTATATCTTTTGTATCGCGGGTGCAACAAGTTAACTAGCAGTTAGCAAGCAGTCAATAATGCTTAATAAATAACAACATTTATTTACATTTCTGGAACAGGAGGATAAATGAATATTGTCACTTCATATTTAGCCGCTAAAACATAACATCGAACTGTCAGCAACTGCTGTTTCACGCCAGTGTTTCTAGGTATGACTTTCCAGTTTGTACCAAGTTTTCGGATGGTTATAGTTTCAAACGCATCAGAAAAGCAAATATGGAGTAAAATCAAATAAAAAATAATTAATCATTAAATTTCGACTTTCTTCTTTGCACTAGTAACAAAAAAAACAAAGAATAACGTGATTTAAAAAATAATGTCGAGAATCGTCTACAGCGGAATCGCCCTAGGGCGATTCCATTATCGCGGGTGCAACTTTTAGACGCATGTTTTAGTTGCTTGTAATTAAGTAGAAAACATTTCTAATGAAATTAGTCTTTGAAAGACTACATTTTAATGTTTTTGCTTTATATTAGTTTACAAGGATTTTAAAATAATATTTTCAAAGCCAGGAGGAAGGTTCAAAGTGCCATCGCGGGTGCAACAGATTTGGCCCAACCTTTCCAGAACATAGACAAGAAACGTATAATCCTGTTAATTGTGATACATTTTATACGTTATGCCGTAATATTTTGTAAGGTGTTTAAGTAACAAAGTACATAAGATAAAAACTCTAAACAAAACAAAAATAAATAATGATTTATTCATTTTTAAACGGATCGCGGGTGCAACATCAAATTATCGCGGGTGCAACCAGTCTAATTTAAGCGAATATAAACATCAATTTAACTAATATAGAAACAAAATGAGTTATCAAAACATATTTATTACTAATTAGTATACTTCTGTAGTCACTTATATTCATTATTTCTTTTTAAATACGTCAACATTCACCGAAAATTCTATGTACATATTATTTTCATCAGTTTTTTTCTCCGTCGCTTCCCACTTCGCTATAATATCATCAAACTGCCTGCTATATCATTCACGGTTTCTGTAAAACGTTTGCCATCAATCGTCATCATAAATTGTTCTTTGATTTCTCCATCTTCATCCATATTGTAGCGATGATAGCTCAGTGGTTAGCGCGGTAGATTCACGTGCCGAAGGTCGTGGGTTCAAACCCCAACAACGAGCTTGAGCTGCCGGTGAAGGAAAAACATCGTGAGGAAACCATAGCATGGTGGTAGGGAACTTTCTAGTACTCGGCTGGCTAGCTACCACCCTCAAGTTGAAAATCAGCCGCCAAGCACCTAACGGTGTATTCCGGCAGCCTCACTTGAGAGCCAGTTCCATTCCAGGCTAGATGTGCTTTACCATCTTCGACCACACCTTCACTTAACATCAGGTGAGTTGTGGTCAAACAACTAGCCTGTCAACACTCAAAAAAAAAAATATCGCTCTGACACAACCCCACATAACCATATTAAGTAATTTTTTTGTCGGTTTTGCAAAGCAATTGTACGAGCACATACAAACCAGCGCAAATAGGTGGTGTTCGACATAAAGCTCAGGATTCTTTTTTAATTCCCGCCTATATTTCTGCGAAGCAGTCTCCTTGTATTGCTCTGTTGTCATATTAACCGATATTTCTATGAAACATACAGAATAAAATATAAACACACATTTTAAATATATATCATCAATCGTATTCAGCGTATATTATTAATCAAGGCATATCAAAACAACAAAATATGTAATTAATCACATAAAAAGGTTAAGTGACGAATGGTTGCACCCGCGATCTGACATCAAGATCGCGGGTGCAACCAAAATAAGTTGTCGTTTATTTTAAACTTACAATCATTACACTCTTAAAAACGATTAACTTAAGTTTAGTTTTGATTTCTTCTTACTTTTGCAAAGTTTCCAAATGTTAGCTCTTTATTTCTATGAAAAAAGTAAACTTCTATATCTTTTGTATCGCGGGTGCAACAAGTTAACTAGCAGTTAGCAAGCAGTCAATAATGCTTAATAAATAACAACATTTATTTACATTTCTGGAACAGGAGGATAAATGAATATTGTCACTTCATATTTAGCCGCTAAAACATAACATCGAACTGTCAGCAACTGCTGTTTCACGCCAGTGTTTCTAGGTATGACTTTCCAGTTTGTACCAAGTTTTCGGATGGTTATAGTTTCAAACGCATCAGAAAAGCAAATATGGAGTAAAATCAAATAAAAAATAATTAATCATTAAATTTCGACTTTCTTCTTTGCACTAGTAACAAAAAAAACAAAGAATAACGTGATTTAAAAAATAATGTCGAGAATCGTCTACAGCGGAATCGCCCAATACTTGTTTTGACAAAAAATAATAATTTATGGTACCTTTTCGTTGTTTACAGATCAAGGCGACCATCGCTGGGTGGGCATGTGGTGGGGAGGTTTCCTTCTTTGTGGATTCCTTCTGATACTGGTCGCGGTCCCGTTCTTCTCGTTCCCCAAGGTGCTAGTACGGGAGAAAGAGAAGATCAGACTTGTTGAGAAAGCGGCGGCTGCCAACGGAGCGTCCACATCCAAACCACCGCCCAAACAAACTGAGCTCAAAGATTCTGGATATGGGAAAGACATTAAAGGTGAGAAAGAAAAATGGAGGACGGATTGCTAAACGTATTTTTATATATTCGGCCGATATCTTTATACAGGGGTATAAGATTGGGGTGTACTAAGCTGAAAGGGGGTAATTAAATAAATATCGTAGGACATTACACACAGCGCCATCGGACCCCAAACTAAGCAGAGCTAGAAAAAAGAACTATGAAAGTCAGATAATAAGTGATAGAATATTTAAATACTTTTTCTTTGTAAATACATACATACTTATAATCAATACATAATGCTTGTTGAAGCAGACATACCAATGAGTCAACAGGGCTGTCGTATTGTACCCATAATGATTAATTATGATTAATAATTATGAACAACTTTTTTTATGGGCCGGACTCTGATAAACGTTGTTAATAACGATGAAAAGGTACAATAACGGCCTTTCGGCGTAGTACACCCCAAGCTCATAACCCTGTTTACGACTAAGTAAAACCTGAACTGAGATTTTGCTTTTTAAACCGGGTTATCAGAACACATTATAACTATTTTTATTAATTACTAGCTGCTCCCCGCGGTGTTACCCGTTACATGTTTTCGAGATAAAAAGTAGCCTTATGTGTTAATCCAGAGTTTCAGCTACGTTCATACCAAATTTCATCTAAATCCGCTCAGTAGTTTATGCGTGAAAGAGTAACAAACATACATCCATCCATCCTACCTATCACATTTATAATATTAGTGGTAATCATCATTTTAAAGTGATGCCATACAAATGCTCTCTTCATGACGTTTTCTATTAGAGTCTATGGTTTATTGGATGTCCTGTGTCTGTAGATATACCGGTGTCGATGTGGCGCCTGCTCAAGAACCCTGTGTACGTTGTGACGTGTCTGGGTGCGTGCATGGAACTGATGATAGTCTCCGGCTTCGTGGTTTTCCTGCCCAAGTACCTGGAGACGCAGTTCAGCCTTGGCAAGAGTCAGGCCAGCGTCTTCACTGGTAAGCAGCCCAACACTACTAATAATAACACACTACAAATAAATGAGTCAGTCAGTTCAGTCCTTCCACCACACTCTTGGTATGGCGTGGTGAGATTTGGTCTCGAGGATTTCTCCCCTTTGCCAAAGCTCGGCGCCAGAAGTCACGTCCCCTGGGGAAATTACAGTTCTTGTACAGCCGCTTAAAAAATGTATCATTTGTGGCGATGATAGCTCAGTGGTTAGCGCGGTCGGTACATAGTTCCAATGGTTTTACCCGCTGTTCCCACGTGAACACTACATATTTTCGGGATAAAAAGTAGCCTATGTGTTAATCCCGGGTGTCAGCTACCTCTATCCCACATTTTCATTAACATTGGTCCAGCCGTTCGAGCGTAAAGAAGTAACAAGCATACAAACACACTTACACACTCACAAGCACAAGCCATTATAATATTAGTGTGATCTAAGTGGAGTAAATTCGGAGTGACCTTGGTGGACAATGTCAGAGCGAGCGTGCTAAGGAAGCGTTGCGGTGTGTTTCTTCTGATGTGTATGTTCTATGTCACTACACCTTCGTGTAATGATATAGATAGGAAAATAATTGCTCTAAACATATAAAAAGAATTAATTAAATTGATTCATACGCTAGTAGTTTATTTTATTTTAAAGAAATGCCAAGTTAAACCTACCCACAACCGACAATGTAAAAAAACGATAGCAACTTGTTTTATGCAAAAATAATAAGTTGAATGAAACGTTCTCCTGATGGTAAGAGATAACGCATGCCCATGATCGTTGTAGCGCAACACAGAACTTTGAGTAACAAAACAGAGTGCAAGATATCGCTGCTTTGGCGCTCATTAATTTAAGACTTTCGATGGTTAGACTCGACAGCCCAGTAAGTTAGCTAGCTGCAGTACCCTACAAACCGGAACACAGTACTGGAAGCAAAAGATGTGTGCCTGGATCGTAGCACGTGAATATGTATAGTCTTCCTATCCCTACGATAAAAATACGTGATTGTATGTTTAATTTATATGAATAGAAAACACTATAGTGTTTTCTATTATAATCTTCGTACTAACGCTTGTAAATAAGCGTTAGTACGAAGATTATTCGTGAAATGAGGTCTTAGCACGGATTAATAATAAGTATTACGTTAACTGCCAAAATTACGCAGTAGAAACGATCAATCAAGTCCTACACTGTACCGTGCCATGGCACGCAAAGGTGGATAAACTAGACCGACTAAGCTATTAGTCACTGGATACTAGGTTTCATAGGTTGGTCGATAGGTTTATAGATACAAAATAGTTACAGTTATTAAACACGCAGATGGTATGCGACACTTTTTCTTATTCAAGTTGTAGCAATAAGTAGAACACTTCTCGCTAAAATTAATAAAAGATATCGGAGGAGATTGCACACAACCACTATAATAGCTCCAAACTAAGTAAAGCTTATTACTATGATGACCAGATAACTGATAGTTTACTTTTATTTCATTTTACATCAGGTGAGATGTGGTCAAACACCTAGCCTGTCGAACATAAAAAAAAAAGTTAACTAGCGATTTAAACACGATTAAGTTTAACAACGTAACTTAATCGCACAAGAGACTGTTGTGTAAATACTATACATATAATATGTAAAACTAATTTCGTGATTTTGAAAAACATGAATCTTTGCAATCTTCATCTTTCTATACCTATATTTTCTGTGTTTTTTTTAGAAATTAACAGTTTTAAACTTCTAAGACTATTTTGTAAGACTATTTAGTTTGTTAATTGGAAATATTTGTCGGGCAGGCTCGATCGCGATTCCGGGTGCTTGCATCGGCATCTTCATGGGCGGGTGCCTGCTGAAGCGGCTCGAACTGCGGCCTAAAGGCGCCGTGCAGTTCGTGCTTATCTCCAACATCGTGTGCCTCTCCTGCTACGCTCTCCTCTTCTTCCTCGGCTGCGACAATATCAAGATGGCTGGCACCACTATACCATATACCAACAATAGGTAACGCAACATTGTCATTATAGTAAGTTCGTATAAGTTGAATAATCAGCCCTAATGTCAATTAACATGCCGTTCAAAAGCCTCTGACATGGCCGCATTTCAAAATAGTCAATACATTTTTTTCATATGACTTTGAAACACGCTACTATTTTTTGTAGGTCAGTGTAAACGTTGCTCATTACAAAAGATTATTTTATTAAAAATGAACTTAGATTTTACTTAGATATTTCTTCACACAGCCTTCTTTATCCCACTGCTGGGTATAGACGTCTCTCTTGTAATGCTATCTGCCTCGGTCCTGTGCTATTCTGGTGCAGGTTCGACATGCGACGGTGACGATATCGTCGACCCATCTTGTGGATGGACGCTGAACCAACGCTCTGCTTACCTTGCTTAGGCCACCACTCTGTTGCAACCTTACTTCCCTATCATCCCTTCGCCTAATTACACCTCAGCAGTGAATGTGTTAAAATTCTAATCTCGCTCTTATTAGTTATTATTCCAGACTTTTTTTCACATTCAAGCCAAACGTCTTTTTATTTTTTCAACAGTCTGATGTGTTACAGTATCAACACATCTGGTATTGCCTAGGTTTTCTTTTATCGCAATTCTTTGTATACGCTCCATGTTCTATGTGTAGGTATGCTAGCTGAGGTTCATTACATAGGACGAATACAATTAGTAAAATCAGCATGTTTCATCTAGCCCATTTAATTTCCATTTTGACCTACATTTTTCTGGATAAACATAGCATATAGTTATTATTAATCCGGGATAAGCTGTCTGCATTCCAAATTTAATCCAAATCCGTGAAACTGGATCATTGTAACATAAAATGTTACAACATCGTATTGTCAGTGTAACATTTCTAGCAGTAGTGAGATGAGATTTATGCGCCTGATTATCTCTTTGTAGTAAAGTTTATAATATTGTTTCAGCAACCTGGAGCCGTTCAAAGTGAACCTAACCGCGGCGTGCAACTTCAACTGCCTGTGCACGGAGACGGACATGGAGCCCGTGTGCGGGAACAACGGCCTCACGTACTTCTCGCCGTGCCACGCCGGCTGCGCCGCCTTCTCTTCACGATCCAATTTCACTAACTGCGCATGTGAGTACCATTCGTTAAACCATCGTTTTACAATACGGTACAATGAAAATATGATATGTATATGAGTCATACTGATGAAATATATTTAGCTTTTATACATAATGACTGGTTATTATGTATAATAACGAAATTGTCTAGACAATGTGATAAATTTATCACTTTATCCGGATATTCAAGTCAAAGTTAGTCATTGTGATAAATCTGCTCCGATTTACTTCTCTTTCTGTTACCGTCTCTTTCCATTGCTACAATGCCACGCAACACCTCTTGTACACAGTTTCAGCAATAAGGTTGTTCTATTCTAAAACCTGACACGCGTGCCAATTACTAATTATGTTACGTTTCCGCATGGGGAAAGAAAATTTTGTCCACGTTATGTGTTAGTCAAGTAGATGTATTAGACATCCCCATCGGCTTTGAAGAGATATAGATAGACACAAAAAAACCATTGCATATAGTATAGAACGGACAACAGTAAAACAACTTGTTTCAAAATCAATATCATCCAGGCAACCTAATAAATGCAAAGAAAACTCGGGCAAATGTAATGTTAATGTGTTTACAAAAAACTGACTGTAAAAACCATTTATATCAAAAATAGAAGTAGCCTTGTCTTGTTTTTGCATTAAAAAAAAATTGGCGCCCGATGCGTAGTTGCAGAATTTAGATATTCCCACAATACACATTTCTTGTGTATTTTTCTCGATACAATTATTGCGAAACGGGATATTGTCAGTTAGTGATTCAAAAGTCTACATCGAGAATACAGAACTTTATATCAAAATTAACTGAATAGAATGAACCTTTGTACTCAAAACGCCACAACAGTGAAGCGTGTCTTCTCTCAACTGGTCTACTGTGACCACAAACAGTATAAACTATATAGAGTTCCCAACACCAAAGCTATACAGTTGTTCTAACTAATCTTCCAGTAATCTAGTTCGCCTAAAGTTAAAACATTACATAGCCTTGACACTAAATTAAGACTGCATTTTCACTCGTCAGCCCAGTTTTACAGCCGGCCTAAATATAGAGAAGTAGATAGCAGTTTTATTTATAACTAGCTGCGCCCCGCGGTGTTACCCGCTACACGTTTTCGGGATAAAAAGTAGCCTATGTATTAATCTAAGGTCTCAGCTACCTCCATACCAAATTTCATTCAAATCCGTTGAGTAGTTTTTGTGTGAAAGAGTGACAAACATCTATCCTTACATCCATACTCACAAACTTTCGCATTTATAATATTAGTAGGACTATGCAGTTAACTTTTTTGTCTCCAGCCATTTCTTGGAATTGGTCGGGTTACCAACTGTTTATTTTGTGCCAACAAAGTCAATCTTAGTCATCCGTTTCATTGAAACAAATTTCATGTATCATTGTAACCGCATGCACAGCCGTTTATATCCCGGCGTGCTGCTAACTGTGCTAATGACCGATCGTGCATTATGCCGGTGTTGTGTTCCGCGCCTAAAATAGCATCGCAACCTTTCATTGAACCAAAACATCTGTGGTGTCAGAGTTCACTTCGGATCTAGCCTACGCATGTCTTGTTTACGATCAATAAATCATGTTTTTTTTCCTCTAATCTATAGATTTCGGTGGGCGGCGCGGCGTCTAGATATTCTCTCGATCTTTGATGTTATAAACAAATGCTACCCAAAATAGCAATTTCTTGAGTCATTTATTTTTGTGTTGGATATTTGAAACATGCATAATGTTATATCTAACTAACTGGATACTTTTGTTTGTGGTATAGATGTCGATAGATGTTTCTAGCAATCAATTTATTCTTGCGGTATATTAGCTGCCTGCCATTGATAATGACAATCTTTAATTCTATGCGATTTTTTTGTAATAATATTAAACATATTTATAGCGTTTGTTTTTTAAGAGTTTACATTTCTTCGTGATGAGCCTCCTGTGTTATTTAACATGTAATTTTTCATATGCAGGCGTGCACGAGAACGCACGCGAGATGTCAGCGCTGGGCGGTGGCGCGGTGGTGAGCGGCGCGAGCGCGGCGGCACTGACGGCAGGCGTCGCGCGCGAGTACAGCGAAGTGACCGTGGTGCCCGTGGCCACGGCCGGCGCCTGCAACCCGCCTTGCACCACCATCTTCCCGTTCCTCGTGCTGCTCTTCTTCATGACCTTCGTAGTCGCCGTCACGCAAATGCCGCTACTTATGATCGTTTTAAGGTAAACACCTTCTCATTTTCTAGGAATTCACTGCTGCATTACCTACAGTAGATCTATCGTAAATGTTTTTCGACACAAAATTACTTTTTTTTTTAATAGGAAAATGCAATTTTTTATTAATAGTGTAGTAGTTATAGAAGCAATTTAGTAGTTTATTTTCATTTTTGTCATACCAAATATAATTTCTGCCTATCCCTGCGGAAAGGCGTGTTTGTTTGTATGTTTTTATGTTAATATGTGCTGTGTGCATGTATATTTCAGGTCAGTGAGCGAGGAAGAGCGTTCCTTCGCCCTGGGCATGCAGTTCGTGATTTTCCGCCTATTCGGATATATTCCCGCGCCGATCCTGTTTGGAAACCTTATCGACTCTACCTGCATACTGTGGAAGCAGTCCTGCAGCGGGGAGAAAGGTGGCCGTTGTCTGCTTTACGACATCGAGCAATTCCGATACAGGTAGGTTTTTCAGTTTAGGTCTTTACATCTAAAAATACTTCGTTTCTACGACAATTAGCTATCATAATATGACACTTGCATATTATTTTGAATAGGCAGTAGTTGATCGTTATTTATAGGTCTACTCTAAGTTAAATATTTTAGTAATAGATAAGTATGTATGAGTAATTCATGCGTCCTGGCATATTTATTTTCATTAATAGTTTTAATGAAATAGGTAGCAAATAGGTAGGTACACAGTGAAATGTCTTCGGTCAAATTAGGGGAAATGGAACTAAAATTAGTGTCTTGAATTTTTGTCCTACTGTATTTGGCATACGGCCAAAGATTTTTAGTTGCTAGTACTTATACAGATATAAAAGCATTTTAAACATTTGTATGATATTACAAATCTAGCACACATCTAGCCTGGAAAGAAGGCCAGCTCTTCAGTGAGGCTTCTGGAACACGGTGTTAGATGCTTGGCACACACACTCTTAGTCGATTTTTAACTTGAGGTTGTTAGCTAGCCTAGAAAATATTACCAACTTTGGCATTTGTTTTCCACGATGTATTCCTTCATAAACAACTCAAGTTCATTGTTGGAACTTGAGCCTATATCTTCGGCATACAACCGCAAAAATAATTCTTTAAAACATTATCAGGTATGTGGGCCTCTGCGGCGGGATTAAGATCGTAGCTCTGGGCATCTTCATGGCCGACTGGTGGTTGGTGCGACGGCAACGGCACCTGGAGGTCGCGCCCCCGCTCGACCACAAGGATATCGCCGGCTCCATCATCAGCCTCGACAAACGTATGTTTATTTTCAAACAACTAAGTTATCTTTATTTTATTACAAACTAGGCTTACTTTCGATCGCCAACTCGATGATGTTTTTACCTACATACCTATCTGTGTATTTTTTGGCAAATAGTTATTAATTTGACGTTACTTATATTATTTCGAGATATAATGGAATAAACATGATTTAAAACTTTGATGTTAATATTTGTAGTATTTATGCCGTGATAAGCCACGTTACTTCGGGCGATCACGATGCTCTAAACTCTAAAGAATACACGGTCCATCTCTCTCTGTGGTATATGGCCCATATTGTGTCAAACGACCTATGTATTATGTGATACCTATTTAAAATGTATTAAATTAATACAGTAGGTACATAACTCTTTTTTGACACTAAATAAATTAAAAACACAACGAAAGATATAGCGTACAAAAGGTCATGAGGTCATGTCACTAAACGCTATCTCTCCCTTAAAACAATATTGTGTAATTATGACCTATTAATCTTTATAGTATTTGAGGAGCTTCCGTCAGCCGACAACGCCAGCGGGTTCCGCTCGGGCGTGACGTCAGGTCTCAGCTCGTGCACCGGCACGCCGCTTGAGGGCGAGCCGGGCGCAGGCGAGCGGCGGCTCACGCGCACCGACTCTCAGCTGTCGGCGGCCACCGGCGGCGGAGAACGCGTGTTGATAGCTTCCCGCCACCTGCGCAACGACTCCAAGACAATACAGCTCGAACCCCGCGCGCGACACTCGCGCTCCGGGTCGCGCGACTTGGCGCTCGAGGCGCTGCGCCAGCTGGCCGAACTCGCCGTGCACCCGCCGCTCGACGACGAGAGCAAGCGCCTCATAGAAGGCACCGTGCTACGCCATCGACGCACCGGCTCCCGCGACCTCAAGCCACATCCTACCGGCACGCGCCACAAGCGCACCTCCTCGCACCACCTGACGCTCGAGCCTCACGACCTCACGCTGCCCATGCACAAGGGCCGTAGCGTCGACCAGCTGCCGGGCGCGCTTGAGCCGCGCGTCTAGCGAACTAGAATCTCTTACATCGCCCGCTTCATCGCGCAGGACGATCGCATAGCGAAATTTTTGTGTTAATGTCGAGTGATCGTTTATTTTTGTCCCGATTAGATAAACGAATGAGTGATTCCGAATCATATCGTAGCATTACCTAATGTAGAAGCTTTTGTAGGATGATCGAATATTAAAGTGGTGCCTCGGGTGCTTCGTTCTACCAACCGTGTCCATAACTCGCAGGATGAATATCTAAATTATCGTGATATGTTTCCGATTACACATTAATTTTCGTGATTTATACGCTGAAATCTGTGCGCTTTTGTTGTGATATCAAAATAATAATTTTTCTAAATTCTAATGTACATAAATCTATGAAATAAGGAAAACTGGTGCAATTTAAATGAAAGTTCTATAATAAGTGATAATGCTTGTTGTACTTAATTATGCGTAAATATTCGACTATGCATATTCAATTTGAATAAAAAACGTGCAACATAAGAACAATATTTCATGAAAAGTGTTAACAAAATCTGAACCATGATCATTAAGATAGACCAAAATTTTATTACTGGCAGGAAATGTTAACAAAATATGTATGAAATTTGAGATTATGACTTTCCAATGTTCAGGTTCAGCATAATGACCGCTATATAAAAATGTGCATAGTACTTCACAGTAGTATTCAAGACTCTTTACAGCTTTTAAATAATTGAAGTGTTGTCAGTAGGAATTGTAGACTTTCTGTAGACTGAAGTGATATCACGGGAACTAGAAGCGGAACAAAGAGTATGGTAATGAAATTGACATGGTTGTTATATCACAACCTTCTAGATACTGTTTCAATAGCACAAACTAACATTTCAATTTAGAGGCTTGCCTTGCATTGCCATTATGTCGTCTTTATTAATTTGTTAGTAAGATTTTATTTATCTTCTTAATAACATTCCTCATAATGAAGCACAAAAAGCTGTAGTTAATTTTAATAAATGCATTGTTTTAACTTCTGTGAACACCTGGTTCGGCAGCTTGATCCAATGGATCAGATAATTTTTTTTAACAACTTTTCATAACCTCACTTACCCTCGAAATCTTAAAGTCCAAATTCAGTCACAACTGAAAAGGCTCATTATGTAAGAGTTTCCGTTTTAAAAATAATTTCTCAAATCTATCAGACATTTCAAGTGATTTAGTGTTTAAACTGAAACTTTCAAGCCTGTCAAGAAAAAAAAATGACTATTCGAGCATTCAGACTAAGCTGTCAGACTACATAACCACAGAGGTTTTTAACATACTATGATCTCAAACAACTCAAGTTTGTAATTTGTCAAAAATAAAATAATGGCAGCTACATTCATAGCAGACCAGCAGATTTTGATTGCTTCAACCATTGAGGCAATAAGAGCACTCTCCCTCATTGATGTGGTTTAAAACAACCAAATCTGCATACTATTACTGTTAATAAAGAGTGTAAATAAATTATTTTTTCTCAAACATTTGAGTAGTCGCATTTATGTCACTGGTATATTGCAAATTTACTTCAAATACCAGATTTACACCAGTGATGCATGTGAACTTCTGTTTCAGACCTTATGTGATTATTTCGTTTTTTTACTGTGGTAACTATACCCATACTGCCTTTAGCTTTGATTTTTACTAAATGTATATTTTGTATTTGTTAGACATGTATTAACTATTGTTGTATTTTTTTGTTTCAAATCTGTAAAATCAGTCAATTAAGGAATGCAAGTAGGTAATAATCCAATTTAATTATTTTTTTAGTTCAATATGTGGAAAAGAGCTGTGTGTGATTGTAGTGTTTATTTTTAATTTATTGTCTTACAAGTATGTCCACAAGCATGTTGATAGAAAAAGTAAGAATTTCAAATTAAAATGTATACAATATGTGCAGCTTCAAACAGCTTTGGAAAAAACAGATAGAAGATCCATGTTCAAAAACTAATTTATGTTAAGTTAGTAGATATAAAGTTCAGATAAGGAAAAAAAAATTAAAAATTTACAACTTTAAAAATTTTATAACAGCAAGTACTTCCAAAGTTCTATCATCAGATTATATTTTTTAAATTAACATTGTCAATTTGTAGGCTGCTCTTCTTAGTAAAAATGCAATTAATATTCGTAGAAATATTATTTTAGTATGAGATGTGCATAAAGCAATATATTTATCATAGATAATGGAATAAAAAAGACAAAAGGTGTGTGTACATTTTTGTGAAATAAATGTATTTGTAAGAGAGGTTTAAATAGTTTGATATGAAAGAGAATGTTTTATCTAAAAATGCCTTATTACTACAATAGGTCTTAAGACTTGATAGATACTGACATAGATATATGTAATTAAAGTATGTTATGTCAATCACACCAGTAAATTTGATGATAGCAACTATTAAACTAATTTGTTGCATTTAGTGATTAATAAAAATTGCATACCTATTTTTATACTGTTTTAATTACTGAAACTGTCTACCACACTGAATAATTTAAGGAATTTATCAAATGTTGCCTTATTGAGCCGTCTTCACTGCTGCTAGATCCTCTTGGTAGTCACCTGAATTTTAAAATTTAAGTTTTAAAAATCTCAACAAGATGTTATACTATATGTGATTAACATCTGGACTATATTATTTAGTTATTTTTAAACAACATATTTATTGCCTAAATCTATAATCTAAATCCAACTTCTCTACATAAAGAAATTAGTTTGATTTGTCTCTAAGCTAAAACTGCAATATTTAGTCATAGTGGAACTAGTTAGCACATTTCTACAGAACTAAATAGGATGGAAAGGAGGAGGAGATAAATGGAAATTCTATTTTAAAATGATACACAGCCTTCATACAGAACTATTTTCTATTTAACAAAATTTCTACTTACTTACTAACTACAACTCTTAACTAAAACTACTAGTCTAACTCACCACACTCTGTAATAACAACTTTCTTGGAAGGTTTTCCACTCTTGGAACCAAGGTTCTCCATTTTCTGAATAATATCCAAACCTTCGACAACTGATCCGAATACAACATGTTTTTTATCAAGCCAGGGGGTCGCTGCTGTAGTAATAAAGAATTGAGATCCATTGGTATTAGGACCTGCATTAGCCATAGAGAGAATTCCAGGCCCAGTGTGCCTTAACTTAAAGTTCTCGTCCTGAAAAGTACGACCATAAATAGACTTGCCCCCAGTACCATTATGGTTTGTAAAGTCTCCTCCTTGGCACATAAAGCTCGGAATGATTCTATGGAACGATGAGCCTTTGTAGCCGAACCCTTTCTCTCCAGTACACAAAGCCCGAAAGTTTTCAGATGTTTTAGGGACTTCTTCGGTGTTTAGCTTCATGATGATGCGGCCAAGAGGCTCGCCATCCGCAGTAACATCAAAGAATACTTTCTTTTCTGGCTGAGTGGATGCGAATCTCAAAGCAGCGGCAGAATACAATGTGCCATTAATTAACGTACGACGCAACATCGTTGCTACAGCCATAATTGTCTGAAAAAACAAAAGGTACCTATTTTTTCATCTGTATTACTTATATTCCACAACGCAGACGTAAATGCTCTAGTAAAAATTGTTTTGAAAACGAAGTTGCTTAATATTAAACTTTAAAAGAATAAATAGCAAAATAAAACTAACATTAATAACCTCTACTCCTCGCGGCCGAAAAAATTTAATAGGCAATTAGGCAAGTTCAATCAATTTAGTTCAGTCAGGCAATAGGCATACACGATTGACAATTAATGACAATGACATCCTTCGACGCCGACCGCCGACAATCGGTATTTTATTTTATTTCTTTTTGATTAGGCGCAATTTGTGTACTTGCTTTGTATGAATCAAAAAATCAAGAATATTGATACTTGATACTAAGTATAAGATTAATAACTACAGGTAAAAACTAGCACTATCTCATAATGGCCCCTTCAATGCTACTCAGAATGAAGAATTCTTAAATGTTTAATTTTAAATGTGTGTCTCGCTCGATGATGAGAAATTTAAAATGTCATGGGTCTATTTCAACAGACATCTGATTAACATCTTCAGATGATGCAGGCGTCGAAGTTTACAAGACATGACTGGACTCAACCGTGAATTACTTGGTATGCATTAATTATTAACATGCATTTGCTTGCATGCATGGTGTCCGTAAAAATGTCTAACTACTTGACACTGGCAAATACACAAATTGCGACGTCAAAAACGAAGAACAACAAAACTATTATTACTCTGTGATCACTCATTTCTAGGGATGTGACTTGGAGAGGAAAAAATCGATTACTGAATAATCGATTTTTTCTAACTATTCGAAAAAAAATTTGTACGTGATTAAACTATCAAATCGATAATAACTAAAACAACAAACTGTTGATTTTAAAACTGAAAAATAATCTAGATTTTGACCACGCGTTTTTTGATTTGTCGCACAGATGGCGCTGTTTGATCGATTAAAATGTATAGTTTGGCTACATTGGTTTTATCCAATAACGCATATCTTATCTTTTTTACTCAAAAAAAAGAGAGTAAGTAATGTAATCAATTTATTAAAAATCGATGATTTATCTGTAGAGAATCGATTGTTAAAATTGATTATAAGGAAAACATAAACGATTAATATAAAAATTGATTATTTTGTCACATTCCTATATTTTACCAAAATTTATTTTACCATATTAAAAATTGCGAGGCAAGGCAGCGATTAGCGAGCTTGTTTAGAATTCAATTTTCATTAATCTAAAGAAAATTAATATTATTACACTTTTGAAAAATGTATTGTGTAAGAGCAGTGATTTCGCATTTTCGCCAAGCACAAGACATCATAATAAAACCACTCAAAAGACCATTACAAAATGCAAAAGTTTTTACTCAATCTCAATTCCACTCTACACAGGTAGAAATGCAAGATGAATCAGGTACTTCGATAAAAAAATAATTCAATGAACTTCCAAATCCAAGGTTCACTAAGGTTGCTGCCAGTACGCTTTCAATGTAATTTATCAGCAACTATAACTGGGTTGTAACTTTGATGTTGATGGCCTACACTACAAGAACTTTTGTTGTGAATAAGAAATGCTTACCTAGTGGTTAATCCAGAGCCTTATGAAGCTCACTTTGCTCCAAAATACCTACATCCTTATCCATTATTCTTATGATTACGATAAACCTACATACAAGATTTTACATTTTTCTAGTATCCAAATTTATTATAGTGATATTATTATTCATACTAAGTACTTTTTTCAGACCAAATTATCCTATCGCTTTGTAAAGGAGATTCTGAACTTACGAAAAAACTTAGAATACTAATGCTGGAAGTAGAAGTAATGCGCCAAGATGGGAGGTGTGCTCCAGACCATCTGAACAAAGATCAGTGGGAACGCCTACTAATATTACCAAGCAGAAATCAACGTTCAAATTATTTAACCTTTTTGTGGAAAAATGAAAAAGCCAAGGAAAATCAAAAGGCATGTAATGGTGAAATGGGTTCAATTGGTTTAATCCTAGGCCTAGTATAACCAGTAATTATTTTTCAAATTTACAAATTAATATACATAGATTAATCAAGTCAAAAAAACAAAAACTACTTTTTTTTAGTAATTATATTTATATGAATGGCTTTTCGGTGAAGGAAAATATTGTGGTAACCTAACCTTAACCTTCAATGGTGGTGAGTACACAACCCACACTGAATGAGATCAGAGCCTAGGGATGTAAAAGGGTGATGCAGTATAATCAGCATGTAGCTGATAATAAATTCACACACTATCATTTACTCTTATTACAGGCCAAAAAAGAAGCCAGGAGGAAAGAGATAAAAGAAAATCCGATGGAGATAATTAAAGACAATCCAGATGACCTTTTATATGGCATTCAACACCAATCATTGTTTATAAGGATTCGTGATCAATCTATTAACCAGTTTGATAACTATAGGTAGAATTTCTGCATCTTTACTTGTATTCTCACACAAAATTTCTTAACCATTTGCAAGTTTTATAGTAGTGTTTATAGGGCATAAAAAAATGTTTGTTTCAGGGCATTACAAGCATTAACACATGGACAATCTGTAATTGTAGATTGTTCTTATGAAGAACACATGGTTTTTAGAGAAACAGTCAATGCAGCAAAGCAGATGACTTTTGTCTTTGGTGATAATAGAATACACAGAAATCCATTTAACTTACACTTGTGTAATGTTGATTTGAGGGGGACATTTATGAAGCAACTAAGAAAAAATATTCCTTCTTTAGAAGAACCATGGTTTCCTCTTAACATACATACTGAAAGTTACTTAGATAAATTCCCTAGGGAGAAATTAGTTTATCTGACACCACATTGCAGGGAAGAATTATCTCATTTTGATCATGATGCAGTGTACATTGTTGGTTGTATGGTAGATAAGGTATGTTCTGTAGAACTGTGACATATTTTAACCAGAAATATTACAGAAATTCCTTATTGTATTAAAATTTTATTTCAGATAAATAATGAACCCCTATCTTTAGCCAAGGCTAAAAGAGATGGGTTAAAAATGGCGAAATTACCACTGGACAGATATCTAGAATGGGGACCAGGAGCTAAAAAAAACCTGAATATAAACCATATGATCCCTATTTTATTGGATCTTAAAGCTACGGGAGATTGGGAATATTCTTTAAAGCATATTCCTAGACGAAAGCTCATGGAAACTAAAATATTAAGCATGGAAAGAAAGCTAAAAAACAACCCTTATATTCGAGAAGATTCATTCAAAGACTTCAAAATGCCACGAGGTGTAAAATTAAATTTACAAGATCGAAAACAGAAATCTAGAAGGTCATTGTATGATGACGATACCATATGAATAAAACATACATAGTATACTTTAGTATTTTATTTCATTTTATTACACCTCTTAGATAAAATGATAAGAAATTAAAAAAAGGAAATAATTGCTATGCTATGCAGATCCTAATAATAATCTGTAAGTTATCTAATTTTGTACACTAATTAAATTTAAAGCATCTCTATTTAAACAACATTACTTGTCTTATGTACAAGAAAGAACTTCAATGCATAATGATTTATAGAACATCCATACTAATTCTATTGCACATATTCTAAGCAACCATATAATTATATTATTGCTGTAGTCATAAAATAATTTTTACCACACAAACACAGTATTATGAAGTGTTATTCTACCTAAAGTAGACAAAATGTCCTGTGTAAATAAAACCTTAACATAAAATAAAGTAAAATGCTCCCTTACTTCATTAACTAAAGACATTGATTTGCACTGCAAATTAAACTTGTGCTTTTATAAAATATTCGAAATAGCTAGAAATATTCCTGATCCTTTTGAGTCCTATGACACTGGTAAGTTATTCATTGTAAAGCTTACGAGAATACTTTATTTATAACTATGCTATATGGATCATTCTAAGTTAAGAGGTACTTTTGATGTCCACTGTATTTATTTTTTAATTAATGTTATATTTTTGAATGCCGTTTTCTTTATGGTTACTGAAACTAATTAATTTCAGTAACCATTTCTGTTCGTATATTATAAATAGTAATTTTAATAACATAGAAATCAAATAAAATATGTTTCAATAGCTTTGAAGAGATTGGATAAAACAGAATTAAGGCTTTTTTTTATTTAACTATGGGGATTCGCCAAAAAGAAAGGTTTTTTTATATGGTCGATAGACTAGGTGTTCGTTACAGCTTATTTGATAAGAGTTATAATTTTAGTCTCCTATCTCTTAAACTACTGATATTATTTAGATAAATGTGATGTGATGTACGCGTCTCAGCTCTCTGCGTCAGGAGACGTCAAAGCTCTCACCTTCCCCTTTTTAATCAAAATATTTATTTTACAAAATGAGTTCATGAATAACATTAAAGATCTTGAATGTTATTACTAATAAATTTTGCAATAATAGAATGAACATTACTGACGTAATCGCCTTCCTGGGCCCCTAGCAGGGGCGTAGCTACCGCCGTATCAATGATACAGGGCCCTCGGGCTATAATGGGGCCCCCAACGTGTGTAAACAAAATTTGTTGAAATGTTCGCCTTAATCTCACTCTCTTTGGCAGCAGGAATAATGAACGTCACGTATTCTCTACGACCAGTCTAGACTTTGTTTGTAAAAACAAAACAGAGATTACCCCAGTGAACCTATACTCGAGTGGAAGCGTACCTCTCAACAAATTTTTATACAGGGTACATCTAGGGCAAGCTACGTCACTTCCCCCTAGTCTCCCATGTCACCTTGCTGCCCTTACATTAAACTTGCTTGAAGGGCAGATAGGGGGTATGTGACGTCACAGTAAATCTAATATGATCAACTTTATACAACAATTTTAAGCTGAACATCATGTTTGTTTCAGTGCTCGAAATGGACCGGAACGTCGTTCTGTTTCGTAAAGTTTTCCTTACATCGTTCTGGTTCGACAAAACTGCGAAATTGTGGAAAATTTATAATAAAAAAATCATAAAATAAAAGTTATCATGTTTAAATAAAAGTCGAGAGTTTCACTTTATTTCATTTGTATTTAAGTATTTTAAGTATTTTAAGTAGGTACTCTTAACTTAATAAAAATATCTATTGGAAGGTTTGAAGGGAAATGCGTTCCGGTTCGTTATTAAGTCCAATTCGACCACTGGTTTGTTTACAAATGAATGGGCTAAAAAGTGGCATGCGTAAGTTACAATTAAAAAAAAAAAGGTTCCGTAAAGATGTAGGTATGCGTTGTCGGGTCAATGCCTTGTTAGTTTCTAGCCATAACGAATAAGGTAAATTAAATAAATGAAAACTAAGGTAAAGGCGGATTCCGCATGTCGACGTCGTTGGAAGCCTCGGAGCGCTGCTTGATGGTGGCGAGGATCTCTTGAAGGTTGGAAGGCAGCGCGATGTCCGCCAGCGTCGACGGCACCGCGGGCGGCGTCATCGGCCGCGACGGGGAGTACGCCTCGTCATCCTAGAGATGACGACCACACAATGTAGTACGGGTAGTGAAGGTGTTGCAAGATTTCAGAAGTGAGGATTCTGTACTGAACCTCATTGCAAAAGACGAGATCGTTCGATTACTTCTTCTCGTTCGAAGCTTCTTCGGCAGTTTGGGCCAAAATAATGAACAACAAAACAATACAACGAGCCTTGTATTGTTTTGTTACAAAAGTTCTGTAATGGCATAGACATTCCTTACCACACAGGAGAACTCGTCTCACCTTACTTTTATATACTAATAACAATATTTAAATTTACAATTTAAAAAAATCGACTCCTTGACCCTTAGGCCAACTAAACGCACTGCTCCAACGAAACAGCGAGGTTTCGGAATAAACGAAAATAACATCGATGAATACAACTTTTAGATTTTTTAAATACCTACCGCACGTTCGATTTCGATAAAATTTATATGGGATCACTAACCTAACCTAACCTACCAAGCAAAAAAAGAATCAAGAAAATCGATTCATAAATAATTGGCGGAATTATCGCGTAACGTACATACAAAAAAAAAACATACAATCGAATTGAGAACCTCATCCTTTTTTGAGTCAGTTAAAAAGTCACGAGTCAGCTACCGTGGCTAGGGTAGCTGACACGTGACATTGTCATGTGTTATTTAGGCTGAAAAATTGTTCAACATACCTCGCCACCAACAGAAGAGTCGACTTGGACCATCTTCATAATCTGTTGTTTCTGTTCCTCAATCTGTCGGTTGAGCTCTTCCATCTTGGAGCGCAGGTTGGTCGGCGGAGCGATGACCGCGGGCGCGGGCGGCCCGCCGCTGCTGTTCGACGAACCGGGACTGTACGCTTCATCCATGTCTGCGCTCGCTGGAACCAACAATAAACAACATTAAGATTACAAAACTATTTCCCAATATTTTACGTATGAACTAAATATACACAAGTAAAATCAGAACCCCTCTCAGGTGAAGGCTTCCTCTAAGGTTTGCAATCTTTCTCTATCTTGAGCTATTTGCATCCATTGTGGATCTCGAATATTTAATGTGCTCGTATTAAAGAAAGCAGTAGTGTGCATGTAGGTAATTATAACGCTTTCGAAACTAACCATTGACTGCCCTGATAGCTCATTTCGTAGAATATCTGCTTCAAGAGCAGTAGGGTGTGGGTTCGATTCCCACCATGACAAACCATCAGGCGAGTTGGTGGTCAAACGCGGACTTATCCGTATTAAAAAAAAAAATACATTTATGTGACGATAAATGTTTGTTCTATCTGGATGTATTTACAAAATATTTTATCCCATAGTACAAGTTTTGCTTAGTTTGGGTTAGATGACGCTATGTGACATGTCCTACGATATTAATACATTTAATATCTCAAAGAAATGAGCGCCACTGCTATGGTCATGGACAGACTTTACTCTTACCATCAGGAGAGCGTTCTGTTTATCTCATTATTTGTACATTTAAAAAAATAAGGATCTTATGCAACCAATTTACGTAATCACAGACGCGGAAATGCATATCGTTGATTCAAACGCTCGGTTATATATATACTCAATAGGTACATGACCCTTATGTAGTATAACATCTTACACCAGTAAAATATCATACAATTCATAACAAGGATAAGATCAAAGTAACTTTCGGATGTTTTTTGTTCAATAAATATTATTACAGTCATAGTTAATAAAATATAACACACACCATTATAACTCGCTTTCAGCTCTAATTAATTTAAATAACGTTAAATTAAGAACAACCAGGAATCGCAATAAGAATTGCAAGTCATCATGACATGAGCAAGCGAGCGCCGAGCGCCCGCACTCGGCCCGGCCACCCACATCGGTAATCTAAAGCCAAAGGTAGGTAGGCACCGAATTGCCACATCGCATGTAAATTAGCGCAACAGTTATCAACTTACCCAAAGAGGCTGCGATCTTGTCTTTAACCGAAGTGGAGAGAACTGATGAAGTATACCCCGGCAACGGCAGAGCACGCCGACGAGGCGAGGTGGGCGGCGTGTACGAACGCTTGCGGGACACTCGGGATACCTGCCGAAACAACACATACTTGAATTCAAAGATTCTAGTACAACGCCAGCATTTAAAAATGTCTTATGTACCTACCTATGATCGTTTACGAGATATTTGTTGGCATTAGGTATATTGAGAAGCGAGCTCCTGATATTTCGGTGCAGTTGCATCCGAAAATAAATCAAAGATAGCGTATCAATTTGCGAGATTGACTCCGTAAACAATAAAGTATGAAAAGGACAGCGCCTCGGGCTAGTGTGAATGGAAGGAAACTATACTTACATTTCATTATATACCGTACAAAGTTTTTTTTTTTTTTTTTATTGTTGACAGGCTAGTTGTTTGACCACAGCTCACCTGATGTTAAGTGAAGGTGTGGTCGAAGATGGTAAAGCACACCTAGCCTGGAATGGAACTGGCTCTCAAGTGAGGCTGCCGGAACACACCGTTAGATGCTTGGCGGCAGATTTTCAACTTGAGGGTGGTAGCTAGCCAGCCGAGTACTAGAAAGTACCCTACCACCATGCTATGGTTTCCTCACGATGTTTTCCTTCACCGGCAGCTCAAGCTCATTGTTGGGGTTTGAACCCACGCCCTTAATACACGCCTTAGTTACTTAAGCAAATTAATATGCTAGGTCACTCATCCCTTAATTAGGTCTAGGGCCCGTACACTCTTAAATTTTTTTACTTTTTTGAGTGGCCTAGGCAAGGTAAGCGATGCATTGGTTGTCCAGCCGCAAGATGGGTCGATGATATTGTCACCGTCGCGGGTCGAACCTGGACCAGATTGGCACAGGACCGATGCTGATGGCATAACAAGAAAGAGACCTACATTACCCAGCAGTAGGATAAAGGCTGTGGATGATGATGATCCTGTTAATCAACAGTGAGGATCTATTGTTGTAACAGTAACAATTACTTATTATAACTTATCGAAAAAATAGTTATATATATACCTATTGCACAATCGTTATCTCTCATTACTTTTACATAAAATAAATGTCTGGGAGAAAACTATTATGCGACATAAGACCGTGTTGTATTATCTACTTGAATTGAATAAAATAATACTACAGATGAGTATTTGTAATGCCTAATTAAAAGAAAAAAGTCAGCATAGGTAAGCAATCTACACTACATTTATAATTACACTTCTATCCGGTAATCCAATCCTGTTTGTAACCTAGCATAAAAACAAATGTTACGAAGTGGTAAAATTTGCGATTTTAAATGTAAAAACTTTGTAAGCATCGACACGATATGGAAAATTCTTACGCGGATAGAGAGCAATCTCTAACAGCGTAAGAGTTTTCCACGTCAATGATTTGTACGCTACGTTGTCGATATTACCGGAAGAACTAGTTAGGAAATATAGGAGATCGACGCTGTAGATTTTATATAAAATGCTATGCGAGATCAGAAATAAAGATGAATAGGACATCTAGCGAGAAAGATGGGCTCTAGGAAACTAATTTAGCGTCTACAAAGTGATTGTATGTTATTTGAGTTAAATAAGTAGATAAAGAATAATTATATAAATAGAAAGCATGCTTCTCAATTACATGCGTAAGAATCTTAGTCAGAAGCGCCATCTACAAAGGGCGGTACGCAAACTAGCGTTTGAAAGCGTATCTACACGCTCCAGGGATAAATTTGTCCTTCCCCGCACGGAAACGTGTCTCATATTCGCGAGTGGAAAGACTTATCACAGCTCGCGCTCTAGGCAGGCAGGATTGAGTATGGAAAAGGATAGTACCTATATACTTATTAGGGGTGATTTCATTTATTTCCTATATTTTTTTATTTCAAAATAAGTGGGAAATAAACAATCGTACAATAAATATATTTTTATTTACATTTCTTTGTCCGACGAACTAACCTTTGCCGGAATTATATCTTTAGGAATGTGATGAGCCAGTCGTTTTCTCCGCTGCCTGATGATGACTGCGATGAGGAGATGGGTCTTCACCTCCCCGAGGCCGGGTCCGTCAAGCGGCAACAGTACGGGCTGTAGGCTTGTATTGGCTGCTAGGGGCACGATGTAGAAATCCTTCACTGTCGCCGTATTCGGAACCTTTACCACGCCTAGCCTACAATTATATAACTTTATTATGAACAAACAAAATTTACCACAATACAAAGAACGCATTCCCGGTTTGACAAAGAAAACGAGGTAGCTCCATTTAACTTTAGGCTGGTTTTCTAAACAGCTACTAGACAAAAAGTTTAATTACATTTTAAATCGTGTAACACAACTTGAGCCAAATCTAAATAAGGATAGTTGAGGCGATTATCTCGCTTTTATCCCCGCGATTTCTAAGCAAACTTGACAAAAATAAAAATGCATATCAAAAATGAAAGGAATCAAGGATAGGACAATTTTATTATTTTTAAGCGATACGCACCTATTACGACTACTAAGATAGCTATACAACGCGATATATTGCATCTTCTCTTCATCATTAGCAGCTTGCAGCCTAAGAATAACAATATCCTTATTACTGGTTTTCTTGGTTTTGTTGATGTAATCCCAGACTGTATCCGGGTTGATCCTACCCACTATATCTAATTCTGTACTGAGATCTTCCTCTAAGTCTATAGCGCTTCCTGACACCTGAAAAATATTATCATACAAAATTTAGATAAGATTATTGTCATTATAAAATACAAAACAGCTTTTGTTGATTTTCATTGCAATTAGCAAGAAAATCTGTTCATGAAACAAAAAAAAATATTTTTTTCCGCAAAAAATTTAACTCCTAAAGAAAAAAAAGTCTAAAGGAAATGTAGGTCCGTAAAAGAAATTGTTCACAATGTCAACCAACAACAATGACCTGCGAAAATAACCTTTCCAGCTTAGTACTACTGTACAGAAATTCGGGTTAGGTGAGGTCTTAGAAGAGGTCTACATTCAGCAGTGGACTAAAGAGGGCTGATGATGATGACTGCTTATATACAATACCTACCTCATGTGCAGCAACATAGAATCTGGCGACATCAACCATATTAATGCAGCCGTTCCACACGGTTGCTGCTGCATTTTCAACTGTACTGCTTGGTTCTTGATCACTTTCTACTTCTGTAAAAAATATGATTCATAATAAGTGGTGGTGGTTTTTAATTACTTTTTTATAACTATTTTTTTTTTTATGGTTGACAGGCTAGGTGTTTGATCACAGCTCACTTGATGTTAAGTGAAGGCGTGGCGAAGATGGTAAAGCACACCTAGCCTGGAATGGAACTGGCTCTCAAGTGAGGCTGCCGGAACACACCGTTAGATGCTTGGCGACAGATTTTCAACTTGAGGGTGGTAGCTAGCCAGCCGAGTACAAGAAAGTACCCTACCACCATGCGCTGCAACTGAATAGTAAATGAGTGGGGCTTTATATAATTTTTTTTATAATAGATTATATCTTTATAATTACTTAGTTTCAGACAAGTGTATTCTGCTAAATTAACTTTTTACTTACTTTCGCGAGACGTAACACAACTAAATAAAACAAAAAGGGAACATAATTATGTATCAAATTTAACCTTCTAACTCACCAGGTTTGTCTTGTTGTGGAGTAAAAGTTGTACTTGGCAAGATAACACTAGAATCCAGAGTGAATGATTTAGTTGGATCATATTCGGCTCCAGTATCGATGATATCAGCCTTGTAGGAATCCTCGAAAGCATCATCAGGCTTCCTCAGGTCTTCCTCGGAGAAGGCAGACGTAATCATAGGCTCGTGAGGGTCGTACTCCGGATGGGGCTCCTTTAGCATTGCAGACTTGGGCCTCTCAATAGAATCCGAATCCGTAGAACTGAAATTGTGAATCATAGTGTAATATAAAATAATCTACTTGGAAACAAAAACTACATTGTGTTTGTTCTTTTTTTTGGTTCTGATCTATATTTTTAAACATCTCAAAGTTCTCAAAGTTCATTACATGCGTTATCTATTACCATCAGGAGACCGTATCGTTCGTCACATTACTTTTACATTAAAAAAAAACATATGACTTCAGCAATAAAACGTTTCTTTATATCTATTTATTTTCATCGTACATAGGTAAGACTATGTGAGGCAAAACATACTCAGTCTTATTTTTTGTGTAGTTTTCTTGAGATCTGGATCTGTGAATGGAGGTTTCGTCGGTTCTCGCGGGTTTAGATCGAGACCTGTGCCTGTGTGACTCTTCGCGGGAGTCGGAGCGGCGCCGCGAGCGCGACCTCTCGCGCCCTTTCGACGCCGACCGGGAATACTCTGGAGACTTTGACCGCTTCTTAGCTTTATCTTTCGACCTTGATCTACGCCTAGAGCGCTCCCCTCGCTCGCTCGAGTCTGATTTCTCTTTCGATTCTGATTTGGAAACATATCTCGACGAGGATCGCGCTCGAGACTCCTTTTCAACTCTCCTGCTCGATCTCCTGCTTTGCTCCTGTCGCCATTCTTTTCTTTCCTTTAAATCAGACTTTCTCCTCGTTCTTTGCGATTTCCGATCAGAATCGCGTCGCGAGTCACGTCGGCTCCGCTTTGAGCGGCTAAAACTGTTATCCCTTTCTCGTTTTCTGCTGCTCTCTTTCTTAGTTTCTATTTCCTCTGATTTATTTTTACCTCTGAAAATATATTTCATTAATAATATTATTTGCTAAAAAATATACATAAATATGTAGTACAAAATACCACAAAAATTTGGCACATACTCTTCTAACACTTCTCTCGTGACTTCCTCGCCAACCGTGGAATCATTCAAAGCAATCACAACATCTTCGACTGGAACATTTGGATCCAGTTCTAACTCTGTAGCCTCTTTCGTTTCCATTACCTGTAAAGAAAAACACATATTTTTACCCAACTGCCCACAATGGTGAGTAATGTTTGGAGCGTAATCTAAAAGTGTAATTGAAAACTCACCTCTTCCCCTTTGTGCGTTTTGAGAACATAAGTTTTGCTGGCAGCAAGCAAGTCGAGTTCCGATTTCTTGATCAACTCTAACTGATGTTTGGACTCCTGATCTCTCCATTCGGCCAGTTCTTGACTTGCTAGCTCTTCAGGGGATAGCCTAACCTTTAAAACAAAATAAAAATTGAGTATAAAACTATACAGAATTGAAAGCAGCAAAGAAATATATCAGCTTACCAATTGTTTGGGCGTTATAGATTTGTCGCATATTTTCTCCCAAAGCGTCAAATTCTTTCGATCCTTGATATTGAACATTAGCGACCTGTATTTAGCCTTGTACTTCATGCCGGTATCTCTGAACAGTTCATGCAGTTCGAGCTCGGTCTCTTCGGCAAACTGTTGAATCTCATCTTCTGTCAGTTTGGATTTCTTTTTCTCGGCCATTCGTAGGCTCATTTGCTCTTGTAGTGATTTTCTTACATTCTCTCTGATGTCGAGTTCTGGCGCACTCATTTTTCGTTCGGACGCCGTGGAATCTTTTCTACGCGAAGACGGCGACGGTGAAGGCTGTAACGTAATAATTACCATAAATATGCCAATTTAGACCTATAATCACAATGCAAACACAACCAAGGCTATTGTTTTAAGATGACAACAAAGTTCAAACAGTATAATTTCGGAGACAATTTTAAAAACAAATATTGAAATAAAATGGTGATTTATTTAAAACAAATCTTTTACTCAGAAATTTGATTTTGTTCAGATTTATTTACACTGTGTTTATATTCAGAGTGCTTGCGGTATTTTACTGAGACGTCTTTTAGGAGACACTCTGGAAATATACTGAATACAGAATGAGCGGCAACAATCTCGCCGGTGCAATCTCGTATGCGCACGCGCCGCGTAAGTTTCCGTATTTTGATGAGCCACTGAATACCAAGCTGCTTTGTTTATGGCGCGGAGGATTACGTCATTTGAGATGAGTCAAAACGTTATCAGCGCTAGACGTGAACTTCAAAAACTAAATTTAATTAATACGACCGCGTAATATAAGAACTTGTTCCTATATTGCGCGGTCGTATTAATGCAGGCAATAATAAATAAGGTCCAAGTTGATCCCAAAGTGGGCGTCACTCGAGCACTTACATAAAAATGTATATAAATTTATCACATGATAAAATGGGATTGTCAACAGTCATTTATTATGATATAATTTACCGCAAAATGTAAGCTGGAAAGTACAAAATAGGTGTTTTCCAATCAAATGTAAGCAGGTTCCTTCTAGACTAGCGTGTTATAATATCGCATTGTTACTTTTGATTACCGAACCGGAACTGAATTAAACAAAAATCAATACTTTAAATTGAAAAAAAAAATCTTACCTTTTCAATAGATTGTGATCGATTTAATGAGCTTCGAACGAGTTTGCGAGGTTCGTTCTGTGGTTTCGCCGTAGACGTGCTCGGTTTCGGAGTGTCTGTTGATTGCAGTTGTGACTTGAGGATGTGGGGCGTTTTCGGAGTCGGCGGTTTGTCCTCTTTCGCTGATGGTAGAACTCTCCTCTCTCTACCCTCGGGGTTGCTGCGAGTTGGCGCCACATGCTCCTGTGATTTCCTCGGTATACGTTCAAAGTTCAGTGTCGTCTGTATTTTTGGAGTAGAATCAGCCGATGTAGGTTTTTTCTTGGATGTACCGGGTCTGAACGAGCTTAGAGCTCCAGGTCGTACCACTTCAAAAGTAGGATTTTTTTGCAGCCAAGTTTTTAAATTTTCAGCTGTAGGAGCGTTGGGGCCCGCCAATAATCTCCCAGACTTCCTCTCATACACAATCACCTATAAATATAGAAATTTTACGTAGATTTCCTTTTTAACATTCCTAGATAAAAAAATTGAGGTATCACAGTATAAGCCTACCAAAACTATGTTATATGCATATATGTTTATTATGGACAGACTGGGTATTTGATCACAGTTCACATGATGTGGTCGAAGATGGTAAACGTACCTAGCCTGAAACTGAATTAGCTCTCAAGCGACGCTACCGGAACGCGAACCAAGACCACAACCTGTTTACCTTGCGTTTTACAGAGATTACCAAATAATTACCTCTACATCTATCATCTGCTTATTCTATAAAAATAGGAAATTTTGTGGTCCGCATATTCCTAGCAGAAATCTAATTTGGTTCAATGAAAAGGCTGCTGTTATTGATAACTAAACTGATTAATTATATGACCTTTCCAGTTGTCTATGTATAATTTTTTATTTTCTATGTACAAAAAGTTTAACAATGTTTTAATTTAACCCTTAAAGCCAACAATTTAAACGTTGACAGACATTTAATCTATAAAACCTTTTCTAACTGCACAAAGCTTAGTCTCATAATACTTACCCTCGAATCTGATTTCTGTTTGTCCTGTGACTTCCCCGGCTCAGTCTCAGATTTATTAGGCATTCCTTGGTTGCCGAGTGAATCCTGGGCGTGTTTGAGAATGCACGCGTCACTGCAGTAAATACTACTAGCACGAGCTGATTTTTTGCACACAATACACCCAGTCTTTGTGCTACTTGGGAGTGGAGTACGAGCTATCTCACCCAGAGACTCAACAGCTTCATGTCTCTTAGGCACTGCAGGCTGTAACACATATTTACTCCTGAAAACCTTAATACTTATTGGCTGTGCTTTGAACATTACGTGATTGCTGTATACTACTGCAGCTTTTCAGAATATAATTGCTACTGTAAGTAACAAAAAAGTAATGCAATCAACCAAACTTAGTGCCATTGTTATCTAGATTTTACGTTCCCATATTTACCGCACAATTTGAATTTAGTTACACTTCATTGAAACATGATTGCCGCACACCTGATGATGGCTAAAAAATTATTGCATGTGTATGATTTCATGAATAATAATTTTATTTGTAACTAGCGAATGCCTCGCGGTTTTACCCGCGTAGTTCCCGTTTCCGTGGGAATACAGGGTTAAAAAGTAGCCTATGTAACCCAGGGATAGTGTAGCTTTCCAACGGTGAAAGAATTTTTTAAATCGGTCCGGTAATTTTGGAGTCTATTCAATACAAACAAACAATCAAATCTTTCCTTTTTAAAATAGTATAGATAGATTTCAAAATTACACAAAATATCCATTTTTTTAATAGTTTTGCTTTAGATACAGATAGATATTCATGCTTGTATCGTAACTTTGTTGTAAGGAACTGTGACAGCAATTGATTTTTCTATAAAATATGAATATGATAAAATTTAAATTAAACCTAACTTAAAATTTTAAATGATGTAAAAGAGAAAAACAATTTAATTAATTTAGCAATGTTTTCTTTTCTTGTACCTATGCTGTTTCTCTCCTTATGTGGTTTTAGGCTTCTTTAATCGAGTGTCAATAGAAATTTACTAAGATAACTACTATTTTTTGTAGGCTTAGTAACTTTTTACACATATCTGCCAAGCAAGTGTGCATCCTGAAAATAAACATGTATATCCAATGGTTGGACATTGGGGGTAAATGCCCACAGCTGCTTATTTTAGACAAAAATTTGGATGATTACCTTAGTGGCTGATTTTGGTGTGGGGGTCTTAGTTTTCTTAATACAATTAGGGCACCTCCATTCAATGCCTTGTTCTTCCATTTGTTGGCCCATTGCTTTGGTGATGTTCACACATTTGCCATGGAACCAGTCCTCACATGCATCACAGCATATCATGAAACGATTGTTATGTGGTTGTCTGCAGATGCACCATAATCTGAAATCATATTGCGAGTTTTATATGAGAATTCAAATATCTTATACATATGCTCCTTATTTTTAAATTGGTTTAATATAATTAATTGATTCAGGGGTTACTTGGCGGAAGTTCATTTTGACTATTCAAGGTAGGTTATACGTTGTTCCAGTAACAACAGTGATGGTGTGTTCCTCATCACTGTTGTAACTGGAACAACTGTTAAGCGGATATAAACTAAATATATACCTTGAATATTCAATTGGTTTAATAACTGTAAATAAAATTTGAATTACCTATAAGGATCATCTTCCGAGTTCCAACTTTCTTGTGACTCAGCAGATACTTTTTCAACAGCCGGAGACTGTTTAATCTGTCCTTCTTGTTTTTTGGGCATAAGTTTTTTATTAACATACTGTCGTGATACTGAAGCTTGTGTTAATTGAGGTTCAGGCGTTACAAATGACATTGGGACTGAAGTTGAAACCATGGGCGATGAAACTTCTGTAGTGCTAACTGGAGCCTCATTTGTAACCTGACTCTTACGCTTGGAAGATCTAGTCGCTGGTGCTTCGATAGGCGGTAAAGTGATTACGCGCCCGTCCCGTCGCACAATCTCTATGGGTTCTTTACGAGGCTGAACATTCTTTTGAACGTTCTTGGAAAGTGTCTGCGTGTATAAATTTGAAGCTTGAGCTTGCTGGAACGGCGACTGTATTGTCTTTGTAGCTACTGAGTCAACTTTGCCCAGAACCTGCTTGTCTATTACTTCTTGCAAGTTTTCTGAACTTTCGACCAACTGTGCCACATGCATGAGTAAATCCTCTGAAAGATCTTCTTCAGGCGGCAGTCCACTGAGCAAGTCGAGCGTAGGTGATAATGGACCAGCCAGTCCAGGACTGGCCATACTAGTTGGTGTAGTAATCATAGTTTTTGTTGTATTAGTTGAAATACCTGTGGTGTCTTGCAGTATCTGTGCCAGACTTGCATCATCTAGATGAGGAATTAAATCATACCCTTTAGAAGGTTTCTCAATTGGAATCAAACTCTTTTCTTTTTTAGTTGAATCATTAGTTTTTACAAAAACCAATTTAGGCTGGTGTAATTGCTTCTTGGAAGCATCTGTTTTCCCCTCATTGGCTTCTTGTAGTTTGCCTGTACCACTTTGCTTATCACCTGGTAAAGCTTCTTTATCAGGTTTGGCTGGTGTTTTAGTATCTGTTGAGATTCTTCTGATAACATCTGGTGTTGAAAATAATGCTGTCATGTCAGTCAACAGAGCAGGATGTGCTGGAGCTTTCTTCTCCTTTTTTACTGATTTGGAAGCCTGTTTCACAACCACTTTATTGAACTCTGGTGTTGGGGCACTGCTCACAGCTATTTTAGAAGTTGGAAGTAAACTTTCTAAGTCCACTTGTGAATCATCAGCATCAGGCTGAATTGAAGCTTTTGGTTGATTCTTATTTTCTTTTGGTTGATTTGAAAGTCTAGCTTGATTCTTAGTTTCTTTTAATTCTCTTTTAACAATATGTTGTGCGAGTTTAGTTTTGGATACTTTAGAATCGGCTCTCCTAGATTTTGATAGCATAGCAGGCTGTAATATTCGAGCTTTTGCCTTTGGTTTTTTTATCTTAGCTGAGCTTGGTTCTCTTTTATCTGTGTAGTCAGAATCAGAGTCTCTATCAGGAATACTTTCACCAGAAGAACTTGATTCTGTACTTTCCTCACTGCTGTTTTGTGTTTTTTTCAATTCCTTTTCAATTTCCTTAATTTCTTTTGTTTTTGTTAAAGGCAAAGGTTTACTCAAAGCTTCGTTTCCTTTCAAAATAACAGGTGACTCTGGTGGGTTAATACGGAGCTTTTTACCCTTGGGTATAATTTTTTGCTCCAATATTGTGATTTTCTTGGAACTTGGCACAGGTTTGGGAGGTGGAGTGTGTGTTATCTCAATAACTGGCTCATCAAATGTCGTAAAGCTCTCACTCTTTTGAGGTTGTCCTTGGCTCGGGGAAGTCAGTGGTGTATAGCAGTGGTCATTTTGAAAACCGAGTAAGCTATTCTCTCTAGTTTCAATTCTGAGTGACTGTAACATCTCTGCACCACTGTCTAAAATAGAAACAAACAACTAATGTTAATACTAACAGCAATATGCAGGAATATAGTAAAAATCAATTTCCAAATCGACTTAATAAATTTTACTATGACAATAATTATGCAAATGTCTTCAAGTCTATATTCTATCTATTTCTCTTAGGCCAGCATGCTCCATCATAGCTTGCATCACATCAATCAGGTTGATGAATGTAATTGATGGTGAAGGATGGACAAGTTAATAAACAAACAAAGGTGAAATATATTTCTAGGAAAAAAATATTAACTTACCATATTTTATGATACTGTTAGGTTCATTGTAATAACTGTCCACAGTGAGGGTTACATGTGGAATTTTATCATCTTCACTTTCTGAATCTGTGGCATCATCAGGCTTGCCCTCATGACCAACTCGAACCACACTTATACCTGCACTTTGGGATCCATCTGTGCCTGAAACATAGTATATGGAAATATTAATATTAAAAAGTAGTCACTGTAAACTCTTCTTCACATCATCGGGTTATTTCATCTATTTATGATCTATATTACAAGAGCCATTTTTGTTTACATGATAAAAGTACCAAACATATCAGCAACAGCATTACTGCTGATTTAGGGTACGCAAGCAAGCTGCTTCTATATCAAATTTCAATTACTTTTCAGAGTAGGCTAACTCTGAAAAGTAATTGAATTCACAGAGTTGAATGGTAACAAACATACACAAAAACTTGGTTTAATTTAATTTTAGCAATTATAATCTTATTTTGGTAATGTGATAACGTCGCTTTACATGGGATTAATATATGTTGGGTAAGTAAAAGAGTAATAAAGCACTTTGCATCCTGATGAAAATTGGCGCCAAAACTAAAAACTTGAAAACTAAGGATTCCCTACACCATGTCCAGGTTTCTAGATTAGCAATGAAGCCAGTGAAATACAGGATCATTTAAACAATACAAGAATTTTAAGGCAACACGAAAATAACTTGTGATTAACCAAATTAACTGAGTTTTCCGTAATGTTGTGTTGCTTGGTATGTGTTCCGTAATCAATCCTCTTGAACTTAGGATATGTTATATTCATTGTGCTATTTGTGCTGATAATAATAGAAGTTCTTACCCATCAAAGTACCCAGTAAATTCTGATCTACCGAGAGAGACCCATCCTTGTTTACAATAACAACAACAGAACTGTCTGCCTTTGAGGAGGGACCATTTAGATCCGTATAGTTCGTTATCACCGTGTTAGACATTTTTCATCACTATTTGTAAAATCACTCATATGCAACTCCTCTATAAATAGCCATTCGAGTTCCACTTGCACGGCGTGCATCTATTTCTGACGCATCTGAATCTAATCCGAAGAACTAGCAGATGCCGCCATTTTGAACAATTTGAACCAGTTCGGTGGTTATCAGGTATTTACAAATATTAACCAGGATACTGCAGCAATTGTTGTTTTAAATATTTCTCAGGATCAATCATAACGTTTTAGTTTATTATTATTTCCCCTAGAGGTATCTATTCAATTTAAATATAAAAAAACGCAACATGCAGCGTGATTGTGTGTTCACAGATTGTTAAATTAAAGAATTAAACAACGCCACAGAATAACCAGAATTACGGAGATTCTTTGTTATTTATTTTTGTCATAACACTTTGTGTATTTGCCAATGTCAAGTATTTCGATATTTTGAATTAATTTGATAAGTCAAGTGAACTAAGTCAAATTACAGTCTAATGCACACACACTTGACTGTGTGTGCATTAGACTTTTAGGCCATGACCAGATAAAATAATAATAACTTTATTGCTAACATTTACAAGGATTTGGAAGTCATATGAATGTGCATGTTTTACCACATTATATCGCTTTCACGTTATGATTAAAATACCGCTATTTTCTTTGAATCTTCAAGACGATCTGGTATGTTTACAAGCACCGATCAATGTCGATTATTTATTATTATAGAGGCGGCAAGCTTGATGTTTGCACACCCTTTAAGATTATAATTTGGCGGGAGGTCTGGTTTCAAATCATGGCGTGTCTACAAGATTATTAAACACTCGAAAAAACACTAAAACTTTGGAACTTTGGAAAAAGTAAAACGGGGCGACATGGCTTTTTCCGCGTGCCCGCCTAAACTACAAAACTTGTCTAAAGTTCACGTCTAGTTCTACTAGCAGCACTGAGACAATTTTTCTATTGATTTGCAGAAAAATGGTGGTGTTTTATTCACAAGTGCCGAATCACAAGTGCGAGTGTGGAAAAATGAAATGATGAGGTGAATCATGAATTTTCGTGCGACGCCAAAACGAAAGAAAAAAAAATTGTATTCGTTACTGCCAGTGTCAATGTCATAATAGCCTCGCAAGTCACACGAGAGTCGCGAATCGCGCATTCTTTTCCGTGCGTAACGTTTCACGCCAACGCGTACATGTTTCTAAAATTGAGTAAATTATTTACAAAACCAAGATGAGTTACTCGAAGTTTGATTTAACATTTAAAATAGGTCAATATTTAGACCGCCACCTTGTGTTTCCTCTATTAGAATTCCTGGCTGCAAAAGATGTAGGTTATGTTTTGTGTATTATCATATTAAGCTTGTTTCTTACTTATTTCATAGTTATACACAATACTATAAACCCATTTAGTAGTCTTACAGATAATAATCATATTACCAAATTCCAATCAGAAATATATGTCGTAATTTCAGACATATGACCAATCAGAGTTACTTCAAGCAAAGCTGGAAATTCTCAGCAAAACTAACATGATAGATTATGTTATCGACATCAGGAGAATGCTTTACCCCGATGAAGACACGCCCGAGGTACGTAAAACTCATTGAATACGTAAAATTAATTTTGAAGTTGCAGATAAGTGAATTGGCTGATAGCAAAACTTGCACACAACCTTAAAATATTGTGTGATATATGGTACACCTAATCATCGAAGTAATATAAATCCTAATTTACATAATATAACAGATATTTACTAACACAGGAGATCAAATCCCGGCGAGAGGTGGTGCTGTCGCAACTTCAAGAACTTCAAGATGCAGTGGAGCCTGTGCTTAGACTAATGCAGAGAGATGATGTCATGAAGACAGTGGAAACCATGAGAGATCCCAAAGCTCTCATAAACCACTTGACAACTAACAAGGAGTTTGAGGTAAAGAGACATACTACATTGATGATGAAACTAAATTGTTATTCTAGACTTCCAAGAATGCCAATTATCTTTAAAATATCCTAGTCATAGATAGGGTAGACAGTTTTCTTAACCTTTTACAAACTATATTGTTGAGGCTACCTAACAATGTTGGGAACATAATACTTTGACTTTCCAAGAACTGTAAAAGATGTAAATGCTGACTTAAAAGAAGTTTTAAGTTATTATTACCTTCATGTGTAACAATGATATTTATTTATCAACCGAGCTGCTGGTTATAACTATCAGATTAGATAGCTTTACCAAAGTTTTTCTGGTTATATATGTATATTATAAAGTAAGTGAGCTATGAAATTATAACACAGTCATATAATATTATTTAGGTGTAAATAAGAAAAGTTTAAAATGATCCAGAAAAGAGATTCTACTACCTTCACTTAAGTAAGGGCAAGAAAGTTTATGTAATATTTCTGGCTCAAACATAGTCATTATGGTAATCATATTTGTGTGTGTATCTTGTACATTTTATAGAATATTACATCAATATGTTAATTTGTTTTTCAGTTCAAAGTGGAGATGATTGACAGCATGTACCGGCTGGCTAAGTACCGGTATGAGTGTGGTAACTATGTGGAGTCTGCATCTTACCTCTACTTCTGCCAACTGGTCATGTCACCCACTGATAAGGTAGGAATTCTTGTTATACTGAACAATACTTAATACAGTCTGTACTACAAAGACATATTATGAGTGCTGCAGTAAAGCTAAAGTGTGTTGTAAACATCTGAGATAAAACTGTATGTCTTATACCCTACCACTCTTGCACCCTATATCTTGTTAGTTAATTATATATATATATTTTTTTTTTTTTTTTTTTAATGGTTGACAGGCTAGTTGTTTGACCACAGCTCACCTGATGTTAAGTGAAGGTGTGGTCGAAGATGGTAAAGCACACCTAGCCTGGAATGGAACTGGCTCTCAAGTGAGGCTGCCGGAACACACCGTTAGATGCTTGGCGGCAGATTTTCAACTTGAGGGTGGTAGCTAGCCAGCCGAGTACTAGAAAGTACCCTACCACCATGCTATGGTTTCCTCACGATGTTTTCCTTCACCGGCAGCTCAAGCTCATTGTTGGGGTTTGAACCCACGCCCTTCGGCCCCCTGCGAACCTACCGCGCTAACCACTGAGCTATCATCGCTACAAAACTATAATTGCATCAGCTATTTGGAATCCCACTTCTTGGCCTAAGCATACCCTTGAATAATATAATTGGACAATTTTCCACCATCCTCACCTAGGCCAAGGTAAACAATCAATTTATAAATTCTGAAGAAGTCACTGGTATAAGCTTGTTTGCTGTAAATTTAGTATAATACTCTTTAATCCTGTAAAGGTATACCTTTCAAAATAGTTATGATTAAAAGACTGTAATCCAAATTGTATATTAACAATTTAATATCACACTAACAAAGCATTACAACTTCTCAACATTAGTAAATTAAGTATTACACTTAATTCATATTATTATAGTATTCATTTTCTGTAGGCACAAGATAACAGTCAATATTTTCATTTGAAGTTGTGTCCTGAAAAATATAAAATTACATTATTGTTCATAATTTAATGAACACAATCTATTTTCTCCAGCAGATAATATTTTCTTCAAATATGTCTAGTTCTGTTTAAATATTTAAACTAAATGCTCCTTAAGTCGTTTTCTTGCACAAGAAATTAAAAATTCTTGTTCAAAAAATTGTCATGTGTGAAATGTTTAGTACTGTAATAAATCATCCAACTTCGATGTGACATTGCTGAAATTCTGGAAAAGGACATACAACTTCATAATTGCAATTAAAATCACACCGGTGAAAACGAGTGCAGCTTAATATAAAACATACCCCTTTGTTGCAAATACTGAGTTCATTAAGAGGATGATGTTGAGTTCTGTGGGCGATCATTTGCGGTATAGAGTTGTACCAGTGGGCGCAAAGTTCGCATTGATATACCAACATGCCAAATGTCTTCACACTGCCTATATTGCTATGTGTTTTAGTCATAAAATGACCCACTTTATATCTGTAAAAACCAAAGATGCAACATGATATTTGTGATGAAAGTAAAAAGCATCGAAAAACTCATTTATATATAGTTTGGATTTTTTTGTGAATGTCAAAATTGCTCAAGTATAATATTCTGAGCAAGAATATAGCTTATCTACATTGAGGTGATGCAAGTAAAAAAAGCTGATTCTGCATAAATAACAAAAGTTAATTATGAATTTGCTCTCACCTGTGATTATACAACTGTTCGTAACTTCTAAACTTACGATCGCATGCGTTGCAAAGCAACATCTTGGGTAATGAGAAGCAGTAAGAAGCATTCAGCCATGGACATGCAGGCCAGTGTTGCTCTGCCATTTTGTATGAGTTAAATGCAAGCCCACAACTGTTGCACTCATAGTTACTTGCTGTGCTGTGTATCTTGGAATGCCTCAATAGTCGAGGGATGCTAGTGTAGACCTTTTCACAGAACTCGCATTGCAGCAACAGTGATGTTTTTATCTCCCTCACACACTCTTGACTGTCGGCGAAAGTTTTACAGCATTCAATAGAATGTTTCACCGCCTGATCTTGTCTTGGCCAAACTTGAAAGCATTGTATGCAAGTCCAGACTACCTGCCAGCGAGGCTGCATCTCTGCTTTAGCATGCCGCATGGAGTAGTGCCGTCTCAGTCCAGTCTCATACACGAAACATTTTCCGCAAGAATTGCATGGAAAGGTGCGCATAGATTTAGGACATATTATATCGAGTATCTCTTTCTTTTTGGTGTAATTTAATGTTCGGTTGAGTATGTTTATGTTTTCCATGATGCGGGCGTTGTTTTCATTGACCTTCTGTAGACTGTGTTCGAGAGGGTTTGAGAACTCAAAGGAGTGGCTATGCATTTTGTCACAATTCGCTTTGTATTGTTCTGGGAGACTGGCCAAGTTATTAGTGGTCTCAGGCTGACAACAGACCTCCACAGAGTTACCAGAAGGTGCTGGGAGAGCATTTTTATTTGAACTGTTCGGGAAGATGTATGGTTCAGCTATTTCCTTAGAACAGGCATCCAAGTCGACATTTTTCAATTCTTCTCCAGAAACGATTTTAACGACCAAACGAGAAGATTTCACTGACTCCTTCGTGTGATTTGTACCTTCGGTCCATTCGCTAAATTTGATATTAGACGAGTCATCTGCTTTTGGAATTGTAATACATAATGATTTACAGTTAGAGCCATCTTCAAATTTATTAATTCGTAATGTTGCAGTTGACATCTTTCTTGTGAAATGACAGTGAAAAACTTAGACGTAGACTGTTTGACTTTGGTTTGTAGACAGAATCAATGGAGGTTTTAATTCCTTCACGATTACGTGACAAAGAAGTTGTTATATCTTACTTTATCTGAAATTGTATATCTTTGTACCCACTATAGGTAGTAGAGACACACCGGGCCGGGCATTATTAAATACTATACTAGACTTTTTGTTGGCCGCAAATGAACATTGAACATTATTATAAAGCCTGTATCACACCAACTCGTTCTGCGATGTCATCAATTGGTTTAGTGGCTTTGAGCCAACACCAGTCTGACGTCAATGTGGGCATGCTTAAATTGTTCCCGTGTTTGTACAGAACTACTTGCCCGCCCTTTGGGGCAAGTTGGCAAGCGAGATCCTGGTCCAGAACTGGGACGGCGCACTCGAGGACCTCACCAAACTGCGCGAGTTTATCGACAACGGCGGCGGCGGCGCGACTGCTACCAACATGCAGGCGCTTCAGCAGCGGACTTGGCTCGTGCATTGGTCTCTATTCGTTTTCTTCAACCACGTCAAGGGCCGCGATCTCATCATTGAGATGTTCCTTTACAAGCCTCTGTGAGTATATTTGAAATACCAATATAAACCACTCTGTTTGCAGCTTCCAACGATTAGTTGCCGGACAGCCGACACTTCGTATGAATGGGTTAAGCACTCGGACAACTGAAGATAATTATATATATGTATTTTATTATAAATACGTATTTTCCTTTCCGAAATATATTTTATCCCAGGATTGCCGCCCCTAAAATCTGGCCTAAAAGCCTGCTGGTAAATTCGCCACTGTATTGAAGCCTGAAGAAACGTGGCCTGCGGTAGCGTTTAGGCCACATCAGTCTAGGGCAGGCAATAAGAGAAGGATAGCGAGATGTTAACGAAGTGTCCATTCCTCAGATACTTGAACGCGATCCAGACTATGTGCCCGCACATCCTGCGCTACTTGGCCACCGCCGTCATCATCAACCGCTCGCGGCGGAACGCGCTCAAGGACCTCGTCAAAGTCATACAGCAGGAGGCGTACACCTACAGGTAACCTTCTATTTAAGGATTACATTACTATTTATGAAATTAAATAATAAATATCGTAGAACATTACACACAGCGCCATCTAGCCCCAAACTAAGCAAGCTTTGCTTAGTTTGGGTAATATGGGAACCAGATAACTGATACTATACTTATATACTTTTTTGTTTTGTAAATACTTATAATAGACATAGTCCATATAGAATTTATCAGGGAAATCTAAAAAAAAAACAAAATTTTTTTGTAATTAAAATTATTTATTAAATTATAGATACTGGTTTTTTTTTGGGTTTGTTTATATGTACCACCAATTTAGTTATATACGACTATTTTTTGGATGTTAAAAATAATAGTGCCGATAAATACTATTTTAAAATAATAGTATTTTATCCCGAAACGGCTGGTGAAACTGGGGTGCATTATATAAAGTTAAACCCCCTCTAGTTATAATATTACAGTGATTATAGGAGTGTTTGCATTCCAGGGACCCTATAACTGAGTTCATTGAGCACCTGTACGTGAACTTCGACTTCGAGACGGCTCGGCGCAAGCTGAACCAGTGTCAGGCGGTGCTGCTTACAGATTTCTTCCTCATCGCCTGCCTTGAAGAGTTTGTCGAGAACGCGCGTCTGATGATCTTCGAAACCTTCTGCCGCATTCACCAAGTCATCAGTATTGGGTAAGTGTTATAAAGTTCCGAAAAAAAGTCGTTTTTTTGAACTTTTATAAACTTTGTTTTATAAGCATGTTTACTATCTTCGTCTTGCCGCCTAATAGTAAATAAAGAAGTATATTTTTTAAACCGGACAACAGTTACATTAAACCAAATTTCGACTTGATCAGATCTGTGGTAGATGCTCACATTTATTTTATAATTAGTAAAACCTAGTAATCTTCAAACTGCTTAACAGATTTTCTTAAAATATAGCAAGTAACACATGATCAAGTCACCTGTAAAGTAATCAAAATCGGTTTAGCTGTTTCGGTGATTTTCGTGCCACTGATATAAAAGCATGTTAAACTCATAAACTCAGCAGTGGTGCGAGTGGATGACGTCTTCTCTGATGTTTTAAAGACTGAGTCCGGTGTTCGGCAGGGTTGTATCGTGTCGCCTCTACTGTTTAACGCATACACAGAATACATCATGCGCATTGTCCTTGAGGGATGGGATGGGGGTATATCGGTTGGCGGGCGCGTGATAAATAACTTGCGATACGCTGATGATACTACACTCCTTGCAGGATCAAAAGAGGATTTGGAGGGGCTCTTGACTCGTCTGGAAACTTTTAGTCTCCAATTCGGTCTTGCTCTTAATAGGGACAAGACGAAAGTCATGATAGTGGACCGAGCCGAACAAAATTTAACTGGCGCAATGCGTATAGCAAACTGCGAAGTAGTGCAGAGTTATATATACCTCGGCTCCACTATTTCGAACGTAGGGGGATGTGAAGACGAAATAAAGCGTCGCGCTGCTATCACAAGGTCGGCAGTGGAGCGACTGGGAAAGATTTGGAAGGACAGGCGAATAACCAAGGCTACTAAGGTTCGTCTAATGAAGTGTCTGGTTTTTCCGATCTTCCTCTATGGAGCCGAAACCTGGTCTCTTAAACTGCAAGATCGCCGTAAAATAGATGCACTGGAGATGTGGTGTTGGAGACGCATGCTAAAAATTCCCTGGACAGCATTCCGCACCAACAACTCTATCCTCAAAGAACTCCACATACGGGACAGACTTTCGTCGATTGTGCAAGTGCGAATACTGAAGTTCTTTGGGCATATCTCCAGAAATGAGGACTCGATCGAGAGACTTGTTGTGCAAGGCCGCATAGAAGGCAGAAGACATCGTGGTCGGTCTCCAACTCGTTGGATTGACCTTGTCAAGTCGATAACGAAGTCCACTGCAGTACAGTGTGCTCGCAATGCGGAGGATCGCCACAACTGGAGAGACATCGCGCGACGTGCAGCAGCCTTGGGAACTAACGGGGACGACGGGACGCAACCTTGTGCATCTGCAGCCACGACCACTCTGCCAAGAGTGTCCGACTGAGAAGAAGAAACTCATAAACCTTCTCGTTCCAAGTTATATATAGCATAATTAATTATACAATGTGGCAATTTACCATAACTAATTATACAATGTGGCAAAACTTCAGCTTGAACAGCAGTAATATGTTGTACTCTATTTATGTAGTTTTATTAATTTACTTGACAATGTGATAGTATAAAGAGTAAGATTTTGTACATGTGCATAAATGATTTTCTTGGTGGTAGATTTCCTTAGCAGGATGTCGTCTAGTTAGGTACCACCGCAGTACCCGATATTCTACCGCCAAGCAATAGTGTGTAAAAACATTGCTGTGTTCCGATTGGAAGGGTACTGCAGCTAGCTAAATTACTGGACTGTTGAAACTAACCATCGAAAGTCACAAAGTAATGAGCGACAAATCAGCGATGCCCTGGACTTTATTTTGCCACTAAAAGTTCTATGTATCGCTGCAATGGTCATGGACATGCGTTATCTCTTACCATCAGGAGAGCGCATCGTTCATCTCATTATTTTTACAGAAGATTATGTACTTCTACAATTATTTTTTTTACACATTTTTTTCCGCAGCATGTTGGCCGAAAACTTGAACATGCAACCGGACGAAGCCGAGTGCTGGATCGTGAATCTGATCAGAAATGCTCGTCTCGACGCCAAGATTGACTCGAAGCTCGGCCACGTGGTGATGGGTGCTCAGCCGCTATCCCCGTACCAGCAACTCGTTGAAAGAATAGACTCGCTAGCTGTGCGCTCTGAAGCACTGACCTCCCTTGTTGAACGTAAACAGAAGACTCGTAATCAAGATGTGAGCATTTAACTGTTATATATTAATAAATAATTTAGCCGTCACAAAATTAAAAAACCGGCCAAGTGCGAGTCGGACTCGCGCACGAAGGGTTCGGTACCATTATCTATAAAAATGGCAAAATAATTACTTTTGTTGTATGGGAGCCCCCTTAAATGTTTATTTTATTGTTTTTTTAGTATTTGTTATAGCGGCAACAGAAATAAGTAATCTGTGACATTTTCAACTGTAACTATCACGATTCATAGAGATACAGCCTGGTGCCAGATGGACAGACAGAGGGACGGACAGCGAAGTCTTAGTATTAGGGTCCCATTTTACCCTTTAGGTATGAAACCCAAAAAAAAGCAAAAATGTGAAGTTAATTAAAGTTCCAAATTACTTACAATAAGAGCAAGGATTCCAAAGTTATAATTCAATACTCATCAACTTCATTTGTATCACTCTCTTTCTAGCACTTTAAAATGTCATCAAGTAGGCTCAGACAACTATGTCCGAGTTATGGATTAGGGACTACTTAAAATCGTCATCATACTTGTAAAATCAACATGTAACTGTTTATTTATAAAATGATCAGTGACCAACAAAACTGAACATTCCAGTTGCAATTGTACTATAATAGCAGTGATATAAGTACAAATAATATTCAGTAGCTCAACAAGCGTGTTTATTATATATATGCACAGTGTTTCATTAAGGCATCTTATTATAGAATGTACTAATTCGCCTGAGAACTAGCCACCGTCAAAGCTCAGCATATTAGTAAGCGGAAGTGACATTAAAAAAAAAAACTGTTGGCAGTGGCTGGACGTAAAAATAAGATTGAGCTAAATAAGAGGCCTATCTCCAACACTATGATGTGTATGCTAATAATATAATCAATGAACATTTTCTTACAGATTCGTTGGGGAGCGCAAGAATTCTAAGCAGCAGTTGCAAGAGTTTTATTATTTGTATTTGTAATTGTAAAGAAATTGTCGCGGAAACTTCACCATATTATTGAATAAGTATTTCATTTCTGTTATGAGGTACTTTATACTAAATATACATATATATAAAACAAGATTATTTTTCTTTATTGGATTATATTTCATCAGGTTTTGGTACCCCCCACTGGAAAAATTGCAAAATAATTATGTGCATAGTCTGTACAAGCTTCATTGTTCCTAAAACTAAGTGAAGCTTGTGTCAGTTGCTGAAAGCAGTAGCAGAAATAGAAACACACAAAAATTCCATTTCCATGCAATTATACAGAAATAAAATGTATCCGGTAGAAATAATTTTTACAATTCCTCACAATGTTTACCTTACTAGGTGATAGATAGATCTCAGGGTCGTCACATAGTTACTAAAGCAGTATCAAATAGAAGCATGTAAACATTGTGTAAAAACTGCAGATAGTGAAATTACAAAGCTATTGAGACTAATCATCAATCTTTGATTGTCTCAAAGAAGCACAGAAAAAAAAGAAGCTGTAGGTACTTTTGCAATGGTCATACAAATCTCATAGCTTCAACATAATTTTTGAAAAATCTTCACCAAAAAACCAATGAAAATTAAGTAAACCATTTTAAGATTAGGTAACAAAGTGAATAATATTTATAGGTGTATATCAGAACTATTTTGTTGATGTTGTGATGACTGTAATAAAAAACAAATTCAAGATAAATATTTAATCATGACTACATTATAACAACACTTATTTACACTAATCTTCTACAGGTTTGATAGTAATAAATCTTGACAATATAAAGGCTACAAGTATAGTTGACAAAGCAAATATGCCAACAAAGACATAAAATGAGTCTTCAGAGAAAACATCAGTGAATGCTGGTATATGATGATATAAGTCACTGATAACTTTATGAGCTCCCTTTTGCTTGCCCATTTTAATTTTACTTCTTTTTGGTTTTCTTCTTTTCTAACTTAGTTTGTATGGATGAAACTGGTTGTTCCTTAGGCGCTAATGAAGAGATGTGTTTGTTAACAAGCTCAAATAGCTCTAGACAAGTGAGGTTGCCACTTTTAAATAAGACGTTTTGAACCTTGGCGGTTTCTGGAAAATAAACAAATATCTTTATTACTGTTATGAAAACTATACAAACACATAAATAAGTGAGTATCTATGAGTATCAGACACCTGACTACTAAGCCTTACTAGGCAAAACACATACCTGCAATAGAAGGCAAGATTTTGATCTCAACAGTGGGTTCACTACGGTCACAAACAATCTCAGTCTTCAGAACACAATTAGGGTTAGTGAGACTTATCTTTGGGGAACTAATGTAATGTAGGAAATTTCTGGAAACAACAGAAGTATTTTTTAAAGACATATAAATAAGCTTTTATGGCGATTTACACAAAAAAAAAAAATTGCTTGTACTAATGTGATATACTTTTATTTACGTTACTGTTGTTGATACGGTCCGTTGATCATCAATTAGAGTTTTGACTAATTATAACGTAAACTAGATAAACTGCTGGTTATAAAATCTCACAAACTGTATAAAAAGTATTCAAATACCTTGTATGTGTTACGTTATCACAAAAAGGATCGAATTTAACTGTGATTCGTTTGGCTGCTTTTAAATTAACTCTTTTTAACTGCTTCCCAATAGCTGAAACTACTCCGCCTGATCTTCTGAAAGTTCCACTAAAGGGAATAGACATATTGTTTTGAGTTGATTAAATCAATCGATAAAAATAACTCTCACAGACCTAACAACATAATATAGCAACACAAACTCAAAAGTTAGGTTAGGTTGGTTTTGCCTTTCGGATAGGTAGATTTGCACCACACAGGGGTAGGTTTACAACTTTACACCTACAACGATTACGTATTACGATCGAGAGCTGCCAGTTGCAAGAAAAATCTATGACACGCACGAGTCGGAATAGTCTTGTCTTGTCTGTTTCAACCTTAAATTTTTTTTTGTTTGCACCACAGAGTAAGTAATTTCGTTTTATTTTCTTTTGGCTTCTGGCCTATTTAGGGAAACGGGCAATTTTTCTTTTTTTAATAGTTGTCAGTCCAGGCTTTTGACCACAGCTCACCTGATGGTGACGGTCTAGTTGAAGATGGTAAACACACCTAGACTGGATTGGAATTTGCTCTCAACTGTGGCTGTCGGAACACACCGTTATTTATCTGACGGCAGATTTTCAACTTGAGGATGATGGTAGCTAGCCAGCCGAGTACCTGCGCGAGCGACAAACATGCTATGATTTTCTCACGATGTTTGCTTCACCGGCAGCTCAAGCACATTGCTGGATTTCGAACGCAGGGCGGCGTATGAACCAACCGTGCTAACCACTGAGCTATCATGGCTACAAAACACTCACACGACAACGGCGATATTTCTGTAGATCATTAAACAGCTCCACGCATGCATGAGGCAAGGTTCTGTTTGCCGCATATAGCACCAATGTCTCGCTTCTGCATATCAAAGGCTCTATTACGATCGGCGCGGCACTACAGCTCCAATCCGTACCTACGTATTGTTACTGTGGAGGGTCGCGTAGTAGCAGGCTGCAGGCGCTCACTATACTTCGGGCTACGATGCTCGCGAGCCGTTGCGCGCCGGAGCATGAAACAGGACACGAGCGGCTCAGCTTGTCACACAATTCCTCTGTGTACCTACGGCTCGCGACTCCAGTTTCGGGTGATCTCTGCAGCGACGTCGTAGTACGTGTACCTACCCACCTATAGGTACCTACATAACTATTTCTCAGCGTCATCAACCAGGAAAGTCATCGCAAGACAAGACGCGAGGCAAGGAGACTGAACAAGGCATTAAGTAGATAGACAGGATCCCTATCATATTTTCCATCTCTTAAGATACAACGCGACCTCTATCACCCACCACGACTTGCATTTACTTAGAAGGAAAATAGTACCTAAGTATAGAAAAGGCGAAGCCATGGACCCGTATAGTCGCAACATAAATGCAATGAAAGCGTGATCTGCGAGTTAGGTTAGGTTAGCGCGCGATGCGGCGGACGAGTGCGAAAGCGTTCCCGTAGCCCCGACACACGGGCGCCAGGCAGAAACACCCCAGGGTTTTTAGTGGGTAGGCCGCCACTAGGCGGAGAGTCCCACATAACCACCGTGCTTCCCCCGAAGCCGGTGGTATCCATTAAGGATTTCCCTGGGAGAAAAAAAAAAAGGTTAGCGCGCGATAGGTAGCAGCAAAATAATGCAAGCTGCAGACTTGCCTCGTGAGCGGCCATCACTCGCTATACCATCGCGCGCACCATTGATACAAACCCAATATATCAATGGCGCGCACCAAATCCTTGATGCCTTCCGACGCGACATCCCTATCTAAAGTACAAGATATGTACCTAAACTTAAGATTCTCCTATTGACGCCTCAAACACTTTGCTAACAGCGGAAAAGCGGAATAGGGCGGTAAGATTTAGGGTCTGCTTTTTTGTCCTTTCCTTTGTATAAAGAGCATATCTTAAAATTACCCTCGCAAATATACAAACCTCATTAAAAGTATCACAACCACTAAAAAGAAAGAATCAGCCAGATCGGTTCAGCCATTCTCTAATTTCATCAACAAACATCATTTTATTTACATAGAAGATGATATAGAGTAAAACTTGTAAAGGCATAATAAAAAATATGATTGTATTTTTGGTCGACTATAATAATAGTTATTAATTTCATGTGCAAAAAATAATAATTTACAGAGGATCAATTAAACTACTTAGGTAAATCTAGAGTAGACTATCTTATAGTACTTTATTTTATTTTATTTTAAATATAATAATAATTACATTACAATTAGCTAAACTTATTTCATAAAAATGTTATTCAATTAAAACTAAAGTAAAAATATTGTTCCTGATTCAGTACTGCAACACAATAAATAAAATCTGCTTCATAGCAAGTTCAGTGGTGACCATTATAAAATTAATTACAGTGAGGAATTTAACTTCCTTGTCAAAGCATTTGCTATTAAAACTCATTTACCACTATTATGATCAGACCATCTGATTTACATACAGTAACTCATTGTGGTCACCACACTTGATCAGATGCAGTAAAAGTAACAAACAATGGAACTGTTATAAAAAAATAAAAACATGATATTGCTCAACAGTGTCGATATTCACAATTTATATTGCTATACGTTTTTTCATTTACAGTCGCACCCAATATTCGATGTCGGGTTAAAACTCGTATTTTCACAAAATCCCGACGACGGGGCTTTGTTCATAACTTATGCAAACTTCATTACAATCGTTATTAGACGAACTCTAGTGTTGTTTACGCAAAGTACATGACTTTTTTAGTAATGGCGTGCACTTTGATCGCGCGTTCCATAGCAACGACGGTGCGGTCCTCGCTGGATACCGACTGGTGGCTGCCCTCGCCCGAGTCGTGCTCCTTCTCGACGAGGTGGTAGCGCGCGCGGAAGGCGACCAGGTGCGCGTAGTACGCGGGCGCGGGGATGGACACGGAGCGCGTGCAGCGCACGTACGTGTGGCACAGCTGGTACGTGAGGCACTGCAGCTCGTCGGACCCGAAGTGGTTGTCGTCCCACAGCACGTGGTAGTGCGAGGGCCGCGACGTGCCCTGGATGCCCTGGTGCGAGCAGAGGTAGAAGTCAAACTCGGTGGGGTGCGTGATGCCCAGGTCCACGGTCGTGCCCGCCGGGATGTTGCCCGACTTGCCGGACTGCTCCTTCTTGTCCGCGCAGAACAGACGCGTGTGGTGACGCTTCTGGACTGCTATAAATGTTACTCCGGGCTTATATTCTGCTTCGAGCTGGAATCAAATAAAATAACGTTGAAAGTTACAGATAAGCCGCGTCATTCTTAAAATAAAAAGAAAAACGTTTTACCAGGCATAACTTTCAATATAAGTTAAAAAATATATATTATTTATACTGTAGTAGATGTACCATACTACAACAGTATAAAATATATATTAAAATACCTCCTGTAATGACTGATCTCTTTGCAGCATTATTACTATTTACACTGCGCGCAGTAATGTCCTACATAAAAGTCTTGAGGCAGCCGTATTTCATGGGTCCACAGCTAAACCCAGTTGACTTCAACATTGTGTTTATAAATATGGCAACCAACTCACCGCCAGACAAGCTTCACGTATAGCAATCAGCTCGTACTGCAGAACATGCTGGAACTGCCCTTCCGATATCCCGTCTCTGTACACTATGATGCGGTACGGCTTGAATCCGCCCGTGCTCTTATAAAACATGATCAGAAGCTCCTTGACCATGCTGCTCATCTCTTGCACGGTGTCTTGTCTGAAAACGTTAAAACTGACAAGTGCGTAAGATTGAATGCTTACTTTCGTGTGATTTCATTTACCATAGCGGTCTATTGCATCTACTACGGCTAGTAGGTACGGTTTAGAATTAGATAAAAATATAAATTTGACCTGCTTGATTGACAGCCTTTTAAGCACGCGCCGGGGATGTTATTGTCTTCCCCCGCGCGAAAACGTGACAAAGCTATGATTATGATTACCTAGAATATGATTATGTTTAATACACTTTTATCACGGCTAGCGTGCTAGGCTGGCTGGTATCTTTTGGAGGCGGAAACCTCTCACTGAGGATTATTTTACGTTAAACATTACCCACGATCCACATGTAGGGATTTGTGTAGAAGTGCATCCTATTTTTTTTTTTATAGCTGACAGGCTTGGTGTTTGACCACAGCTCACCTGATGTTAAGTGACGGTGTGGTCGAAGATGGTAAAGCACACCTAGCCTGGAATGGAACTGGCTCTCAAGTGAGGCTGCCGGAACACACCGTTAGATGCTTGGCGACAGATTTTCAACTTGAGGGTGGTAGCTAGCCAGCCGAGTACTAGAAAGTACCCTACCACCATGCTATGGTTTCCTCACGATGTTTTCCTTCACCGGCAACTCAAGCTCATTGTTGGGGTTTGAACCCACGCCCTTCGGCATGCGAAGCGACCGCACTAAACACTGAGCTATCATCGCTACAAAATGCTATAAAACGCTACAAAACGCTATGGACGTGGGTTCACCTTAGTACATTATGTTTTATTATGACCTAAAAATACATATGTGGACTCTGGAAAATGCAATGTGCGACCCATTAGTCATCTCGGTACAGTAACATGATAATTGAAACTATCATGTTACTGTACCTGTGACTGTGAGGAAATATCTTAGGCCTCTGTTAGAGACGGTGACCGGCGTCTTGCGTATTAGTTAAACTTATATTTGTCAACAACTCAGTCATACCTAAATACTCCGAAAAATTTTGAGTTTCTATGAAAATATTGCTGTGAGCTATAAGGGGAATGGAAGTCTTGTCTCGTGAATTACTGAGGCCTTATTGGGTAAGATGTTAATTGTGTACCATCCGGCTAAGCAACCATTTAGAAGATTTTTAGCTTTTGTTTAATTTTTTTCGTTAACCCTTTAATGATCAAATAAAGAATAATACTTTAGACGCAACCACGACCCGTGTACATCAACACAACTACTAAACACTTGAACTTTAAGAACTTTACAATTAGGTACAAAAACAATAAATTTAAATTGGACAAAACCTGAATTAAATTGAATAAACAGTTTAGATACCCCAATGTCCTAATAACGTTAACCCTGATTTTGGACACTTCACATAGAGATGATAATCAGGACATTTGATAAGGTGCCATGGTCGAATATCGCCAGTGAATATCAGTGCCTACTTATAGTACCTAGTATCAGTAACGTGGATGAAATCTTACTTCTTGTAATCCTGGCATGCTGGACTCGACTGCGAGCCGGTTGACTCTCTGCTCGACGGCCAGTCTGCCACCGGTCTTCGGAAACAAACGACATATCACTAAAATATTTAACTTTAAATCTTCACGGTACTAACAACACGAATATCACAAACACAATCATCTAAATATTATATTTTACTTTTTTAACCTTTTTTTTCAGTTTTGTGCTATAACTAAACGTCATTAGGCCGAAAACATTAATGAATTGGCCATATTCGACCCACGTACCTTATAACAATATAGGTAATTCTGTACAATTGTTTGAATAATAATATTTAAATGGCATTAATACTATGTCGTACGTCACTCAGCATTAAACAAGTATGGAATTATTAAACGTGCGAGAACGTGTAAGCTTATTCTGTGTTTATTGTTCTAGGTAGATAATAAGAAGGGTATAATATGAAACGGATCGGTATAGCAACGAAGTTGTGGTGTTTGGTTCCACATGACAAGCGATAGTCACCTGTGTTGCTGTACGCGTACGGTGGCGGCGTAGCGCGAGGGGTGCGCGTCCATGGAGCCAACCACGGCAGCGATGGAGGGCTTCTTGTTGTCGCCGGCGGGCGGGTGCGTCACGTCCACGCCCAGGAATATCACGGGCTCGTTGAACACCTGCGGACATAGCGCGCGTCACAACCTCGCTCACTCACTCGCCGGACTCGCCGCCGCCTGTCTCGCTCACACACCCACCTTGGGCCGCAACGACGGCACCAGGATCGAGTTTATACCACCCAGCTTCACGTTGATCTTGAGGCACAGGTTGCTCAGCGTCTGCGGCGACGTCTTGTTCACGTTCTTGGCTTGCACACATTGCGTCGCCATACCCAGCACGGTGTCGCCGACGCGTTTCACTTCCGCTGCGGGCGAGAGACAAAAAGTAAGCGCAGCGTGTTCCCATCTAGCGTGCATACTTACGTGTCATTGATGATTTGAATTGATAATACATATATGTATTAGACACGAATATTAGTGAAAATTAAATTATTATTTTATCATAATTATACACAATACGATTATTAAATATAGACAGCCCTGTTGGTTCATTGGTAGTGTGCCTGCTTCGAGAGCTGAAGGGCGTGGGTTCGATTCCCACTCAGGACTAACATTTGTGTGACTAACATCGATGTTTGTTCTGTGTCTGGGTGTACTGTATGTATTATAAGTATGTATGTATTTACAAAAAAAAAGTATTTAAGTATTCTATCAGTTATCTGTTTTCCATAGCACAAGCTCTGCTTAGTTTGGGGTCAGATGGCGCTGTGTGTAATGTCCTATGATATTTATTTATTTATTATATCCTAAACACTATTCAGATTAGTTAAAATATTCAGCAAATTAATTAAATATACCTAATACATATTATATACCACCATGTGTGTTATTCTATGTTTGTGCTAGAAAATCGTCTACTTTATACAATGTATTCTTCATAAGCTAATTTTTTGTTATTTTAAACAAGTGCCGTGATAGCGTATCTTTATTTCCCTTCGGGGAACGGTTGTACACTCCGGTTGCCATTACGTGCATCTGCCCCGTCTTCTTCACCAGCGACGGTGCCGCGGCAAGGGTATGCGCTACTTGCCCAGGTAGTCCAAAGCGTACTCAGCAGCTTCCAAGTTCAACATGCATGGTACGGTTAGTGTTATTACTCGACGGCACTACTCACCGTAGACCGGAGTCTTGCCCGGAAGCACCACCACCACTAGCTGCAGCTGCACGAAAGTCGATTTGAGGTATTTAAACATGGGCTCCACCTGGTCGGGCCCCGTGGCGTACTTGCAAAAGCACGGCTGCCCGATGATAGGCATACCGGCGTCGTTGGAAATTTTCTGCAGCTGCTGAGTGAAGTTCCTGAGGACGGAGACGTCACACGTTAGGCAGTGTGAACTCGGGCGACGAATCCGTTACGTTTTAGAAGCGGATTAAACTCACCTACTTTAGAGAAAGTACAAAACCAATCCAATTTTAAGCATAAGCATACTGATAAAAACTCTCGCAATATTCTTATATACTGTATACCTATCTAATGATTCACAAAATGATGTGTCTCTTTTACTTTCAGCTGATAGTGCACAAGTTTTTTCCGTGCACAAATATTTGTATTCAAGCACTTACTTGAGCGCGTCCTCGCGCACGGTGCGCTGCGGCGCGAAGCACGCGATGGCCCACACGCGGATCTCGACACCCATGAAGAACTGCTTGCCGCGCATGTCCCACACGCCTTGATTGGGCAACGCCTGCTACTTGCATGGAACAAACAACGCAGTTGTAAACAGTTCTTCAGAGTAACATGAGAGTGACTAAGGCAACAGAACGAGAAGAATGAACGCATTACTTGTCCGCCCAGCGAGGAGACGCGGCCGCCGTACTGCAGCTTGGGCGGCGGCAGCACGCGCCCGCGAACTTCCATCATGTTGTTGGAGATAGTGAGGCCGAACTCCTTCACGTACAGGTCGGTGTTGAAGTTGGCGCGCCGCACCAGGTTGTTGATCTCGCGCTCCCTGCAGAGAAACGGGCGCGGGTCAGGGGGGACGGCGCTACGTGCGGGCCGCGCGGCAGTCGGTGACTCACCGGTCGGGCGCCGAGCGCGCCGTAGCCTTGATCATGGTAGAGGTTTGCATGTCGGTCAGTTTCTTGATGCAGCGTTGGCCCGGCACGATGTTGCACACCTCCAGCGGCAGGTACGTGTGCTTGTGTTCCTGCCCTACTTGCAGGCACGGCAGGTGCGGGTAGCGCAGCTTCATCCTATACTTGTCACAGAAATATTTCGCTACTGTACATTCCACTGTCTGTCCATTTTCTAGTTGAAGGGGGAACCTGAAACAAATAAGCATGAATGTGAATCTTGTTATAATGTCCAGTTATCTTTTCAATGTAAATTATATATTTTTATTTTGAAATTACTTACGACTGCATTTGTGCAGGTCTTCTGGTTACATTACAAACTCTGTATTTCCTCTTCATCGTACCACAATGTGTTATTTCGATTTTAAGTCCTTTTATTTCTTTAGTGAATTTGACTCTCTGTGAGTCCGTTAAGGGTTTCCTTTGTTCATTAATGTCTCTTATATCTAACACTTCACACATAAACTCTATAACGGGCTGTGCTTTGTAGAAGGCAGTGGCAGATACTAAAATAAAAAATAGCGCTCATTGTTAGGACAACTTTAACGAACTTTGTTATGAAAAGCTTGTCAAAGTCCGATTTTTCATTTAATATTCTTACCATCAATATTTAGCATCATTTTCCATTGACTCGGCCTTACTGATTGGTGAAAACCAAACCAAACTTCTCTGCCGCCTCCCAGAGGGTGGTAGTACCCTTCTGGGGATGAAAAGAATGACCGACCAACAGGAGTATATATCATCGAAGGGAGGTGTCTCATAACAACGTCTAATGCCAATACAGGATCATGCGGGATCTGTCTCGTTCGGCCTTCGAGGGCTTCTTCCAAGGCCGAAAATGATACCTGAAATTTAATGAATACTCAATATTTTATAGCAAATTGGAATTTTACATGTACATAGGTATTATTAATATTAAATTTAGTAATATATACTTCCTAACCGCCCTGTCAGGGCATAGCAATAGTGAGGAGCGATGTGATTTATTCTACAATTAATATAATTCTGTTATTGCTGCTCGATGCAAAGAGGATAAGGGATTACACTAAAGAGAGTAGTATATTTATCATCAGAACTTAGCCGCGTAAAAAAAAAATATCTATAAACTAGTTTCATAACCAAGGTCAAGGTCAAAATGAGCTGACTCAAGTCAGAGAATCACACTATAATATTAAAAAGGACAAATATTGTGTGTCAACTGGACCAATTTTGATAAAATCTGGTACAATGGTAGCAGACACCCTTGATTAACACTTAGGCAACTTTTTATCTCGCGGCGGCCGGCGCGCGATTGTCCGGCTATCGATGCTGTGGCGTCATAATACAACGCTTGTTCAGCCCGTTCGAGCGCTCTCGTACCTACTACCTTACGATTCACCAAAACATTTTCAAAGATCTCTGATCCAAATATGTACTTTGAAGTCATGTCTTGTGCCAAAACGTATAAATTACAATACATTACAATAAATATAACCAGCAAAGCACGGGGTTTTTTTCTCTCGTTGCAATGGATGTCCATATGCGAATGATATGGATAATAGCTATGAAGAGGTTGGATCTATTTGGAGGTAAAAGCAAATTTGATGTATTGCATTATATTGAAAAAATACGCCTGCATCAACCTGATGCCATTCTGGTTCAAGGACAAGTTCTTCTCTTATAATAAAATAATAAGGGATCTGGCTATAGCATTTGTTCTCAAATCACTTTCCACCTTTATTCGATGTCGAGACAAATCAACCTATTCCAATTTAGAAGAAAAAATCGGTCAAGTGCGTGTCGGGTGTAAACGTGGTATGTAAATAGTTCGTATATCACGGTAACTATGAAAGCACCGAACATTGCTCTAACGAAATGCTAAACGGGATTGAGGGGCAAACTTAACTATGCCGTTAGAAAACTATTATCCCCATACATCATCATAGGTCGCGGTCAGTTTACCAAACGCACACAAGTTTATAATATCAAAAAAATATTGTAATGTGACTACAAATTCACAGTTTTTGGATTTATACATTTGCTGGTGCTATAAAATATTGCTTCCTGTCAAATTTATTGATTCTAGATAACAGGAAGTATCCTGTAGGTTTTGATTCCCTGGCGACAAAATTTATTTCCTTTTGAGTGACAAAATATGCAGTTTAAACGGCGGTATCTGTGTTGTGTGTGTCAAAATAAATGTTTTCTTTCTTTTCTATCTTTTGTTTGCGTTGACTTGGGATTTTCACACAGCTCTCAGATGTTATAGACCTGAACATTTGATATTCATTTCAACGCGTTCTTAAAAAAAGGGCATTGACAGACAGACAGGGAACTGATGTAAAAAGAATGTGTCATACTATAAGTATTATTTAATCAGTATACTACCGATGTTTCTGAATAAATAAATTTAGGATTTCTTCCATTTCAGCACGGAGCCTTAATAAACTAGTCAGCATTGCATTGTTACTCCTCGCATTTCGGCAGCAACGAAACTACTATTCTTCGAATAAAAGATAAATTCAAAACCCACCAACAGGTGTATAGTATTCTACTAGTCAAGACCTTTCATTTATAACCCTTATTGAGGGAGTTGTAAAAAACTATGTTATCCGTCATTTTGTGGCGGCGGCCATCTTGGTCCGATTTTAATCAAACATAGCTAGGAACACTCTCGACTTATTCCCCTTTCAAACAAAATTAAAATCAGTTCATGCGTTCGGGAGCTACGATGCCACAGACAAACACACACACAGATACGTCAAACTTATAACACTCAGACGTTTTTGCGTTGGGGGTTAAAAATAGTGAACATCCAATAAGTCCTATCTTAAGTAGGTTATCCAAATGCCCTTTTTCGAATCTTTCATCCATTGTACTACAATTCATTACAATACACACATTATGTACATAACAGTAGAGTAATGCATGGACGAAACAAAGCAAAATACTATCCACAGACAGCACAGGATATCTACTGAGACCGCTGACGACTAATATAAGCAAGTGGAGCATTAGAATATGATGTCACACTGTCCACATGCGCCTGCTAGTGGGCTTTCATATTTAGGAGAATTTAAAATGTCAGTAAAATCACAACATGCGATTTTGTGTGCCTATTAACATTCTGTATTAAAAAATATGACTCATTACTAGTATATAATCATATAAAAGAAATGAAACATGTCAATTAATTTGTTAGAACTTCTAATATGATAAATCTAATAAGATATCCTCATATCTAAAACTTACTAAGGACAATAAAATTATAGAATTATTTAGCATGGCTCCACACTGTTGCTATGCTTTTACAGGGTGCTTAAGAAGTACCCACAAAGTGCAAAATTTTGCAATTGTTTAAAAGTTTTAAAGAGTGGATTTTCCAACTAACCTGAGAGACCCATTTTATACCGACACGAAAGACTCTATCTTTTCCTTCACCTGGTAGTGTGACTTCTAAATCAAGTCTATCTCCTCCAATAGGCAAGGGATCTCGTGTGTACATATTGCTTCTCCCATCAAATACAGGTTTCAGACCACCAAAATATTTACTGTTACGGTCTACCATAGTCTCAACAATGTCTCTGTTGACCTGGAAAAACACAATGAAATTATAAAAGTGGGTCATACATGTGTTCACTATTTTGTTGACATATCCAACATATGTTTAATTTTCAGCCCATATGTTTCATCTGGATTGGACTATTCAACTTTAACCATTTAATTTTTCAGGATTTAAATAACCATAAATAATGACTCTCTCTAGCATATTAGTAAGAGTGATGTGGGGTTGATCAATGTGATAATAACTAAAAATCAAAAGTAAAGATTTAATACCTTTCTGGGACATTTGTCGGGTTGTATAATGACTTCATAATGATGCACAAATCCTCTTGGCATAGATATTTGGAAATGATTGGCACGGAGTGTAATATGTCTTCCTTCATGGCCAATGTCAGGACGTCTTGGACAGGGGAGGTTGGGTAGATTGAGTGAGGGTAGGGTAGGAGATACAAGTGCGACTGCCCCAACGCCTCCCACTGCTCCAGCGGGGACAATTGCCCCAGCATTGGGAGTAGTGGTCTGTGTACCAATTACTGAACTTGTGGTGCATGTTGCACTGACTGCTCCTGCAACACCTATGGCGCTTCCGCATGTTTCACCTGATGGAGCTGAAAAAGTCACATATAATTTCATTTTTAAAACAAATAATTGATTAATGTATTAAAATGGAATTAGACAAGTTTTATCTAAAGTGGTTATTAAATCATTGGCTAACATAGTTACCTAATTATGTGACATTAAAGATGAGAAATTTGAAGAATTTCAACACAAACTACTTAATTGAACAAAAGAAGTCTTGTTTATAGGCAAATTTTATGTTTTTATAATTTCTATTTTAATTACACCACTAAGCTATTTCATATAATCACACAAGTTTTGTAAGTATTGGCAGTACTAGGTTGAAAGGAGGTAATTGTCTGTACTCATGCATGTGAACTTTTACTATTGGACCAACACTGATTGTTTTTCAATAAATTTTGTTCAGGGTGAACAATATTTTTCCATAGATAAGTTGTTCATAATTATGAGTAGCTGGTTCATACTGCCATTCTTTGGGACCCCATATAATAATATAAAAGAAAATACACAATAATAGATGTTTTAATGCTGTGGATCAATAAGTTCACCTGTTTTTCAGGGGAAAATACAAATAAATGTACAAACACCATTAGTAAGGCTAATGTACAAAGCCACATTTAATGCCTACATAAACATTATTCAAAGTGACTCAAATAGCAATTATAAAGAATATTATAATTTTAAAGCTAACCAGTAAGTGAATATCAACAATCATACTCTTTTTGGAACTGTTTAAGGACTCAATAAGTTAATTAGCATCCGAGTACTCATTTAATTCCTAAGTAGGCCAAGCTCAACAGACCTCCACACAGAAGTACTTGTGTACTTTTGTAAAAAATTTAAGACACTGCATGAAAGAAGTCTAATTAAATTATTCCATTAGGCAAATAAACAGTATTATTTAACAAAACTAAACATAAAACATTAAGGTTTCGATAGTGTTTTAGTGAAAATATGCAGCATTCCTATTTCAGTCATAATGCAATCTTAACTCACCTTGACCAACGGGAAACATTTCTATTAATGTTATTTATTTCTAGCATGCACGGTGACTACACTACACTGAAAGCAAGTTAATATTTTGTTTACAACGCTACATAACAATTTTATGAACATTGGTCTGCTCTTCTGTGCACAAAGAAAACTGAATTTTGCTTGATGGTGTTGAAACTTGAATCTGTCAAATAGATAGATGGACGTCATTCACCCCAAGTTAGTACAGACATGTCGTAAGAGTCAATGACACTGACATATGCATTTAATGTTTTTTTTCTTTGGGTTTGGCGTCGCGTTTTAGTATTTACCAATGTCAAGTATTTATATATTTGTTTCAAAAGTTAAACAAGTGTCCTCGTAGCTAAAGTTATAGTCCAGTCCAGTCTTCATCTTGGGCAAGTATAGTCCGTGTCAGTCAACTCCAATCATGCTTTAGTAAAGTAGTGGTGACTTTATTATAAAGCTTCGATGGAGTTTTGGAAGCAACACGAAAAGTCATTTTTCACTACATTATATCAATTTTCCACACTCACGCTTGTAATTCGGCACTTTATGAATAAAAAATCACAATTTTTATGCATAAACGCTCGACAAAACACTAGTTTTGGAAAAAAATACAACGGAGCGACACGACTCTTCCCGCGTTCCCGCCAAAACTCAAAGTTAATGTTTTCTACACACAGTATGATAATAACATTAATGGCCGACAGCTGCAGATGGCATGTAGACAGTGTAAAGCTTGCTACAGGTGGACTCAGGCTGGCTCGTCAGGCCGAGTTCTGTAGTAGCGAATGGCGATCTGAAATGCGGCCATCTAATACCGTAAACTGAAAAGCGTAGCGTGGGTATCAGCCGCCCGAGGCGAAAGAAAATTTTGCCACACTCTTATCTAGGAATTTCAATATAGAAGCACAAAATAAAATACGAAGATCCCTGCAAGTCAGGAAAGACGGTGTTGCTAGTCGCAACAAAGAACAAGATGTAATGAGTATACATTTATTGAAAGAAAGGAGATTCCTCGATTTCCTCAAAGTACTTAATGGACAATTCCGTGCCCAATTCAATTAATCGAATCATGGGTGCGACAAATGGCACTATCATCCAACAGTAAAACACTCGAACATAACTCCAGCCTGTCCCAACTCACGATCGATCAAAACAGACTCTTCAAAACTTTAATTATACACGTTTCAGCCTCATTTACTATTCGTGTGAGTTGGCGCACTTAAGGTAACTTAACTTAAGGTTAATAAAACTTAAGCATTAAGAAATGTGTATTCAGTTGCCGATGAAAAAAAAAATCCTACATAATATGTCAATTTACCTGCTGTCATCGTGCTTGAATGAAGTGGGTTATGTGTTGTTTCGTTGATTTTGTGGTTGATTTTTAGCTTTTAGACAAAAATCAACGAAACAATTACTATTTTAAAATGTTTCCCAGTGGTCAAGGTGAGCTATTTGTTATTTACAACATTTAAAGCCGGTCAGAACATTGGGATATTTCAGGAAAGACCTCGCATTATCCTCAAGCGAAATGTGTTTTAATTTGTTGTCGGTGTGCTTCTTGGTTAAAATACATTAGCGGGAAGAATTCCACTCTATTTTCATGAACATTACTAGGTCTTTTTAAATAAGATAACATCTATACAAATTACAATTCATGAATTGATAAGTTAGGTACTTCATACATAAACAACGAGCGCAATGTGTATTATGTTGAATAGCGATTTAAATATTTGTTCTAGCTTGAGGTTGAATCATAAAACAGAGTTTATAAATAAACCATATCCGAAATAAATGCAGGCTTTTATGTTATCTAGACCATAGTACATACATATTTTTATAAAGGTGTTTGTTGTGAAAAAAATATTGTTACTACTGTAGCTCCCTCTGGGGAACCCAGCAGTGGCACTGTTGTAACGGGAGCGGTGACTCCTGGCGCGACGACGGGTGCACTAGGTGCAACAGCCACCACCCCAACCCCGGGTCCACTGGCCTCTGGCGTAGCTGTGGGGGCACCTGGAGCGATGGCACTCGTCTCTCCTGTAGTGGCACCTCCGCCTGACCTGCCTGTTCTGACTTGCCCAAGACGCCCCAATCTCGGTCATGAGGGGAGACCTATCATGCTTCGCGCAAACCACTTCCAAATATCAATGCCAAGAGGATTTGTTCATCATTATGATGTCAGCATACAGCCTGATAAATGTCCAAGAAAGGTATTTAATTATTTTTACTTACATATATATTTAAGTATTGATATTTTATAAAATAGATAGGTATGTATTATACATATTATGTTAAAAAATATTTTTTGTCAGCACATCCTCTCCTTAACTTATTAGAATCCTTTCCATATTGCTTGAAAGAGATTGCCCTTAGTGATAAACTTACCAATTGTTCCACTAGTGTTAAGTATTAAAATTGTTATAAAATAAAGATAGATATTATAATCAATTACTATACCAAAAACATGTCATAATATATCCATCTATTGTTAGTCTATTATTTCTTTTCCATTCCATGGTTGCCTAAAAAACATTGCTTTTAGCAATAAGATTGCCATTTATGAAACTAGCTCATAAGGTTCTTTTGTTGTCCGAACATTTTGATTTCTGTTGTACTCAATAGAGTTTCAATATACCTTAAATTTACCAATTTATTTCTTATTTTCAGGTCAATAGAGAAATTGTAGAATGTATGGTGCACAGTTACAACAAAATATTTGGGGCTATCAAACCAGTATTTGATGGTAGAAATAACTTATACACAAGGGACCCCCTTCCAATTGGCAATGATAGAGTGGATTTGGAAGTGACGTTACCAGGTGAAGGCAAGGACAGAGTGTTCCGAGTGGCTATTAAATGGGTAGCTCAGGTAAATAAACAATGGTTTCACCTAGAACACTTTTTTGAGCTGCATTATTTATAAATTTGTGTTCAATTCGTTTACTATGGTCATGGTACAATTAAGTCAACAGGTAATAAATATAAAAACTATTCATATGCTACAAATAAACAGTAAGCTCTAAAATGAACTATTGGTATAATATTTATTGTTCCTCTTGGTTTGTAGGTATCACTGTTTGCTTTAGAAGAAGCTTTAGAAGGTAGAACGAGACAAATACCTCATGACGCTATCCTAGCACTGGATGTAGTAATGAGACATCTACCATCAATGATGTACACCCCAGTGGGGAGATCATTTTTCTCGTCCCCAGAAGGGTACTACCACCCTCTCGGAGGTGGCCGGGAAGTGTGGTTTGGTTTCCACCAGTCAGTGAGGCCGAGTCAATGGAAAATGATGTTAAATATAGATGGTAACCATAATAATATGATATTTCATTCTTTTTTTTATTTTGTTTATTATAATTTGGACAAATTTTAGAAGTATTCAGGAACTCTGTTATCTCATAACTGACTTGCAATTTGGGTACCTAGAAATGACAGACTATTTTGTGTTTTTACTTTTTCTTATTTTGTGTTATAATATTGTATTTAGTTAAACAAAAGCATTATTGCATTTCAGTATCTGCAACCGCCTTTTATAAAGCACAACCCGTTATAGAGTTTATGTGTGAAGTGTTAGATATAAGAGACATTAATGACCAAAGAAAACCCTTAACAGACTCGCAAAGAGTCAAGTTCACTAAAGAAATAAAAGGACTTAAAATAGAAATCACTCATTGTGGTACGATGAAGAGGAAATACAGAGTTTGTAATGTAACCAGAAGACCTGCGCAAATGCAATCGTAAGTAGCGTCTTTTCCTGTTACTAATGACAAGGAAATTTGTAAATATTGATTGCTAATTGATTAGGTACTTATGTCTGTAAATCACCATTATGTTAAATTTGACCCTAACAGGAATTTCATTATGATTAGTGAAATTTGTTATCTGTTTAGCCAATTCTTCAAATACTTTATGTTCGTATATATGAACTTAATTAACTGTCATAGTTTTCTACTGGGAACCTTTATTCAGTGCTATAATGCATGCCATAATAGCAATTAATAGGCAGAAAAATGTGTTAAAAGACCTTTATGTACCTATTTCTGTAAAGTGAAATATTTTTGCATATGCATAGAATTGTTGTCAGATTTAATTTCTCACTGGAACGAAATGAAAGATGTTCTTTTGGTACTTTTTTTATGAATTTGAAATTGTAATATCTAGATGCTCTTTAAAACTCTTTCATACTTAAATCCAATCATCACATAAAGTTCAAACAAGTAGTATTTTGTTTCAGATTCCCACTTCAATTAGAAAATGGACAAACAGTAGAATGTACAGTAGCGAAATATTTTTGCGACAAATACAAAATGAAGCTGCGCTACCCGCACCTGCCGTGCCTGCAAGTAGGGCAGGAACACAAGCACACGTACCTGCCGCTGGAGGTGTGCAACATCGTGCCGGGCCAACGCTGCATCAAGAAACTGACCGACATGCAAACCTCTACCATGATCAAGGCTACGGCGCGCTCGGCGCCCGACCGGTGAGTCACCGACTGCCGCGCGGCCCGCACGTAGCGCCGTCCCCCCTGACCCGCGCCCGTTTCTCTGCAGGGAGCGCGAGATCAACAACCTGGTGCGGCGCGCCAACTTCAACACCGACCTGTACGTGAAGGAGTTCGGCCTCACTATCTCCAACAACATGATGGAAGTTCGCGGGCGCGTGCTGCCGCCGCCCAAGCTGCAGTACGGCGGCCGCGTCTCCTCGCTGGGCGGACAAGTAATGCGTTTATTCTTCTCGTTCTGTTGCCTTATTCACTCACATGTTACTCTGAAGAACTGTTTACAACTGCGTTGTTTGTTCCATGCAAGTAGCAGGCGTTGCCCAATCAAGGCGTGTGGGACATGCGCGGCAAGCAGTTCTTCATGGGTGTCGAGATCCGCGTGTGGGCCATCGCGTGCTTCGCGCCGCAGCGCACCGTGCGCGAGGACGCGCTCAAGTGAGTGCATATAATGAAAAACTATTGTTTGCCTCTCACATTTTTCATAGTTTTTTATAATCTTTTTTTCAGTGCTTATGGTTTAAAATTGACTTTGTTCTAAACTATCTCTGATGGTAAATTTTATTCGCTTCTAAGACGTGAGAGATACGTCGCCAGAGTTCACACTGCCTAACGTGTGACGTCTCCGTCCGCAGGAACTTCACACAGCAACTGCAGAAGATCTCAAATGACGCCGGAATGCCTATCATCGGGCAGCCGTGCTTTTGCAAGTACGCCACGGGGCCCGACCAGGTGGAGCCCATGTTTAAATACCTCAAATCGACTTTCGTGCAGCTGCAGCTGGTGGTGGTGGTGCTTCCGGGCAAGACACCAGTCTATGGTAAGTGTCACCGTCGGGCTCCCGCAGGCTAGATGAGAGCGCACCACGCTCACTGTCTCTCTCGTCCACAGCGGAGGTGAAACGCGTCGGCGACACCGTGCTGGGAATGGCGACGCAATGTGTGCAAGCCAAGAATGTGAACAAGACGTCGCCGCAGACGCTGAGCAACCTGTGCCTCAAGATCAACGTGAAGCTGGGCGGTATAAACTCGATCCTGGTGCCGTCATTGCGGCCCAAGGTGGGTGTGTGAGCGAGACAGGCGGCGGCGAGTCCGGCGAGTGAGTGAGCGAGGTAGTGACGCGCACTATGTCCACAGGTGTTCAACGAGCCCGTGATATTCCTGGGCGTGGACGTAACGCACCCGCCCGCCGGCGACAACAAGAAGCCCTCCATCGCTGCCGTGGTTGGCTCCATGGACGCGCACCCCTCGCGCTACGCCGCCACCGTGCGCGTACAACAACACAGGTGACTATCACTTGTCGTGCGAAACTAAACGCCACAAATCCATTTCATACTCTTCTATTATTTAGAATATTACCCAGAAACGTTACTGTCAAGCATACCTTAACATCAAGAAACTAATTTGAGCAGTGTTGAGAGTTAGTCGCTGTTGAATGTGATTGTTGTCACTAACTTACTTCAAAGAAAGAAGATTTTCAATCTCTGGATTAATGAATTTTTCATCCATTAACCTATCCTATCATCCATCCATCCATTTAAACTTTCACATTTATAATATTAGTGGGATTATTATTATTTCAGACAAGAAATAGTGCAAGAGATGAGCAGTATGGTTCAAGAGCTGCTAATAATGTTTTACAAGAGTACGGGCGGGTTCAAGCCGCATCGCATCATCATGTATCGCGACGGCATCTCCGAAGGACAGTTTATGCACGTTCTCCAGCATGAGCTGACAGCTGTCAGAGAAGCTTGTATTAAGGTTAGTTCATTAGCCATGGGTAACTCAACAGATTTACTTGAGTCACGCCGCGGCTCGCAGCTCAACCCTTGAGCTGAAAACTTGAACCGGCTCAACAGGTCATTTCAGATCAGTTCACGTACTAACTCGAGGAAGTCTATGCAGCGATAGAATATGCAGCTCACATAGTTGGTTTATAGTTGCAGCTCAACAACGTTGGAAATGTTCTCAATTTATCGGGAAATCTACTGATATTATTATTTGTCTTTCGGATACTTACTTAGCAATCCTGTTTCCCGATTTTTTATCTTTTGAAGTACAGAATTCTATTAATATATTGTATGTATGTCCCATAAAATATTTTGTTAAAATTAAAACAATTTTTTTTGTTTTCCGATTAATATTATAATTGCCAAAGTTTGTATGTATGGATATTTGTTATACAATCATGTTAAAACAAATGAAAGGATTTGCAAAATAAATTGTCTCGTAGGTGACATTTGTTATTTTAAGGATCCAAAAATCTTCGATCTTGTTTATATGCTCTCCTTCCCTTTCTAAGTCATTCTGTTTCGTTCATACACACACTGCTTCAAAAAACAGATCGCGTCGCATCGGCTCCGTTCGGTTCACTTTTCAATTTCGGTTCGGTTCGCAATTCAGTTCAATTAGCTGCGGTCGGGTGCGCGACAACGATGACTCGATGAGCCGCAAGCCACGATTTGAGCTGCTTGATCTGCGGTTGAGCTGCAGCTCAACGGTTCAAACCTACGCGATCTGAATATTTGAACCGGTTCTGATCTGAGTTACACACGATTATAGTTCATTATATTAGTATTAAATTAATGCTCTACTGATTTATGTTGGATTTAAACTGAAGTTAAACTGCCTCCAGAATGGTCTAGAATAAGGCGTCTGTTTTCAATGTTTGCTGAAAGGTTTGTTCCACAAATAATAGACACCTAATACAGACATGGAATTAGGAAAGAGAGACCTAGCTATATGACCATAATGGACTAGTATATAAAATAAATAATTATAATAATAACATTTTGACCTTTAAGTTGACTGATGAACAATTTGTATAGATGTGACTGCAAATTTCCCTATCTAGATTTTTTATGATCATGCTATTGTAATTAATAAATAATATTAAAGTGGCTAAAAATAATGGGTACCTACACTTACATTGTACATCATAAGGTTCTTTTGTCCTCTGTACTTTTTTTCTTCTGTTTTTGGTGTAAAGAGTTCTATCTATCATATTGTTATTTTAAAAACCATGATTGTACCTGCAAATAGCCATCTACAAAAAGTTAAAATAATGTATTAAAATATGTGTGTAAATTCTGTTGTTTTTTCCTGTTGACAATATTTCATTTTTTATTCCACAGTTGAAGCTATTAAAATGGAATTATTCTGTTGACCTACACTTTCTGCTTAGCATAACCTTGTTATGTTAACCTTAGCTTGGCCACCCAAGGGCAAAGACTGGATAGTCTGGAAGGAGAAAAGGAAGGTCATTGCTCAGCAGTGGAATATTTAGACTGATAATAATAACACTGTAGATAAATCTTGTGTTCTACTGACTCTATACGAGTATTTTCCTTATTTCAGTTGGAAGCGGAATACAAACCGGGCATAACGTTTATAGTAGTCCAGAAGCGTCACCACACGCGTCTGTTCTGCGCGGACAAGAAGGAGCAGTCCGGCAAGTCGGGCAACATCCCGGCGGGCACGACCGTGGACCTGGGCATCACGCACCCCACCGAGTTTGACTTCTACCTCTGCTCGCACCAGGGCATCCAGGGCACGTCGCGGCCCTCGCACTACCACGTGCTGTGGGACGACAACCACTTCGGGTCCGACGAGCTGCAGTGCCTCACGTACCAGCTGTGCCACACGTACGTGCGCTGCACGCGCTCCGTGTCCATCCCCGCGCCCGCGTACTACGCGCACCTGGTCGCCTTCCGCGCGCGCTACCACCTCGTCGAGAAGGAGCACGACTCGGGCGAGGGCAGCCACCAGTCCGGAACCAGCGAGGACCGCACGCCCGGCGCAATGGCGCGCGCCATCACCGTACACGCCGTCACCAAAAAGGTCATGTACTTTGCCTAATCACCAGCCACCAGACGACCCGCACCGGTCTGCACCCGCCTTTTCTGTCGTTTAATCTACGTTTTCACAAAGCGAATGCGTTCGAAACGAATTCTAATCCATATCAGCATATAGAAACTAGATATATTTGACCAATCATGCTATGCCATTACCTAACGGCTAAAAATTTAGGTAGCTTCTCATTTTGTTGTGGCCATGATGGCACTAGTGATAACTTCATAACCTAAAACTTATACATATAAACTAGCCCTATATGTTATATGCATTTTACTAGTAAAGTGGTTCATCCATTTCAAGAATTACAATTCAGGCAAATTACTAAAAAAACACGAATAAAGCAGCATGTAATTACAGACGGCGCTTCCAACTTAGATTGGTGTGCTAAAAGGCAATTTGGAATTCACAGCGGGCAGGTAGACGACTCGTTACGACGAAATTGCCTATATCAATCATGTATTAATTTATTTTGGACTGTTGTAAAGTGAATTTGAAAGTGCTTGCCAGTGAATAGTAAATAGAAAAAAAATGTGAACTCAGCTGTAAACTTGATGACAACTGATCCTTCCGCTCGTTCCAAACGCATTAGTGCTGTGAAAACTATGTCTACGATTATGTGTAAGTTTCGCCGTTTATGTATTAACGCTGACGTCGCATGACGTACGCGCCTCTGAGCCTTCGGACGCCGCCGCCTTTGTTGAACCGGGGCTGCAAACCGCCTTTCCCGAGGTAGAATATTCGAACGGACGATATATTTATGTTCTCTATACGCGTTAAATGTTTCCCAAAGAGATCGCAGAAGAAAACGCGCACGGTATAATATAGTATCAAAATCGTTATAAAAATTGTCTTTATGTAGATTGAACTAATCAGCTTCTTTATAGGTAACAATTAGTGAGAAGATCAAGATGCTCTCCATGGTAAGATATAACGCCTGCCATGACCATTACAGCGATACCCTAAACTTTGCGTAACAAAACGAAAGTCGTGGGCATCACTGCATTGGCGCTTTTCCCACTTACATGAATTTATAGCTAAAGCGTCTACCGAATATTGTAGGTTAAGTTAATGAAGTTGTTAATTAAAAGCTATTTTTAACTATGGATAAAAATTATGTTATAATTTTGACAGGCTAGCTATATAATTTTAGGCTAAATTAGTTTTAGCAGCTTAAAAAATATTATCAAGCAGCTTAAATGTCTTATTTGTAAAGGGCTACAAAGCAACTGGTTTACTTTTATATTTCACTAAACGATTTCCTCATGTGATTCTGTGTCTTGACAAACATTATTGCACGTTTATAATCTCCTCTATCGGCCCACGAAGAAAGTAAAACATTCACAACATAGCTATAATGTGCTGCTATACAATATTGCCGCTAAGGGCGCCTAACTCCCAAAGATAGTATATGCCAAAAAATACGACACAACTTTCTCAATAGCATAAATATTCAATTGAAATATTGTGAGGATCGTGCAAATCATCATGTATAGTTAAAATCAATCGTTATTTTCGTTTCATGCCATACTCATATTCATCTCTGTTTCGGTTGTAACGTCACAACCCTAATATATATGGTAAATAAACAGGGTGTCCATTTACTTGTCAAGATAAAACAGGAAAGTCTTGCCATTTGCAGTGGACACCTTTGTATAGATTTTGGAAGAAAAGACAAGTTTTTCATTTGTACAAATTATGTTAGTATAATTATTTCTTTATAAGCTTAGCTGGAGCTTTTTCTTTGTTATTCGACTATAATGTTATATCTTCAATAGCACAAAGTAGTAAAAGTAGTATGTCTATCAATGTTGCGTAGAAAATGGGTGAAGTTCTACAATCGCTCTGAATCGCTTTGGACACAATAACTACGCCCACACACGTGCACAAAAATACAGTGCCCTTCTCCGCCGTTCAAAGACCTCACAATATGTTTAATAGATGGCGTCTTTATATTCAGGAGAATATGTAACCTTTTAATGAATTTGCACTCAGTAGTTAAATCTGTATTACTTAGTATCTGGGCGACGGAGACTTGCTCGGTGTATATAGATACAATTTGAAACTCGGAAAACGCATTTTCCTAGAGATGAGACATAGCTAGATCGATTTTTCGGCCTCAAATACCCCCGCGGTTATTCAGCTCGCGTAGAGCCTCCAGTTATTTAGGATACTATGTTCACCAAACCAACGGGTTTTTTAAATTTAAATAAATAAATAATCGATATGTGCGCTGCAAACTAGGCGCTTTTTAAAACAAGCTTTCTTTTCAAGCATATTAGGTCCCTATATTATGATTTTGACGCCCCCGAAGCTCCTCCGACAGGTGCTACGGTTTGCATAGATCCGGGGCTGCTTGACGTATTTATGTGCGTTTAGTTAGCGTATAACTAATGTGACCATTTTAATTTTTGTTCCACAATTTCAAAATTACAACGTTAACAATTTTAACTTTTATTATCAACATGGAATTGACGACGAAATTGTTCAGATGTTCACAATTTATTAATGAAATAGATTAATACCCCATATATTTCTTATAGTTGTAATGGTTATCGTTTGTGCTACACAAATACTATTGGTATGTATACCAAAATGGTTCGTATTGCTTTAGTATTATAAACTTCATAAACTTCCACCGAATGATTTTAAATAATTAGTTCATAATGTTTTGATTATTCCAATCTGTCACTTATCCGCTAAGCTAAACACTGCAGCCTTAATTGTCTTTTATGAATATTGAATATTGATATATCAGTAACTAAAAATCGGGACAATTTGGCATCCTGAAGCTATCCCTGGGGACACAGGGACTGAGTAGCAGAAAATAGGACAGTCCCGTTAAAAACGGGACTATGGTCTCTTTACGTATAACCGAATGCAGACTGAACCAGCACGCCTCACAATCTAAGCTACTGTCTCAGTTTGTTTATGACAAGCGAAAATTGTTGAACCAAGGATTTTGCACCCAATTTCTACGCTTTGTTATATTTGTACTACTTTTAAAAATCTATACAACAGTGCGTTAGTGGTTAAACTGTAGTGATAGAAACACTCGCTCGGTTTTGTAATGCTATGAGTAAATGTCAGTTTGCTACTGGTAACCAATTACAATGGATATGATTGCTTGCTAGTTCCAAGCTGTAAACTCAACATCGGAACTCATGGGGGAGTAAAATTTTACATTTTCTTTCTTATTTTTATCAAGGGGATGAATACAACTCGATAACAATGACAGTACTTTTAATATTTTGTCCATTAAAACATTGAAGCTGTTTCTTGTGATAAATTTATCATTAAATTATTATTATTAAGGCATTACTGCTGTTAGCGTTTACAGTGGACGATGTCAAGATTAAACTTTGTTTCTTTTTATAAAATTTTGCTAAGCTTAAATATGTAGAGTACTTACGGGGAAAAAGAAAGAATATTATATGTATTTAAAATGTAAATAGATATCTCTCGACACGTTAGAAAAATACAAATTAATGTTACATTTTAAGGAGAACGGTTTATTACTTAGATTTTAGCATATTCATTTTGTGTTACTTTTGCATGTATACATATGTATTTCTATACTTAACACATACAAAATGAAATAGGTAGATATAATTATAGCAAAGTTAGTAATTACAATAATTCAAATCAATGTCATTGTTTATTTTATTGGAAGTGTAGGAGTTCTAAAGTTTTAACGATATAAAAAAAAAAGTTTATATATAATGAATATAATTATGTACTTCATAATAAATACACATAAAATTTGTGGTATTTAATCTGAAGCTTAATCAAGCTATCGAATAATACATAATTTTAAATTAAGTTGTGTCATATTTATAATCTAAAGAAAATTACTTGTGGCCCGTCGCTATGCGCCTGTAAATACTGATGACTTCAGACGTATATAATAAGTTACTAAAACCTATACTACTTATTGAATTTAGTTCGATTCGATCGATGCGTCTAGCAGCAAAGAGTCTCTCGATATAAGAATAACAACCCTAAGCGCGCCATATAAAAAAGTAAAAAAAAAGCAGTTGCCATTTAACCCCGATATCGATATCAAGGCTGCTGTCCCAATTTTTCATACATTTTGTAACGTATACGTAGGTACTACTAGGGAATACAATCCCACAAAATTATTTTTATTCCGGTATTTACGGGACTGACATTTCTTAATCCCGCGGAGTTTCAGGTATTTGCAGATGGATAAAATAACGGTATTTTGGAAAATGAACAAAGCTACGCAAATAAGTTAATAAATTGTTTAGTCTTCTGCCCTAAAATTTTATACTGCTCGAATGCTATTAAATGTATTATCTTGCTATTTTGTATACTCTATAGCGCAATACTTGCCCTAAAAATCAACCCTGTTTTTGTCCACCAGACAAAACTCCAGTCTCAGTCAAGGCTTGGTTTTTTTCCAGAACTTTTAAATCCTAAACCAAACCTATGTCTTATCTTGGTATTCAATGACGGAAGGTTACCAACGGGCCCAAAGGCCAGCTCCCGGTCTAATACGTATTTACCTACTTATTTTCTGCGTAATCCCGCCAATACCAGTTTCTACATAATCCCTGCAATTCCACGGGATCCCGCTTAATTTTCGCTCTGCTTATAATACGAGATTCCGGTAGACAATAGACGACGATTTATTATTTCTCGGTATTGTATTTCCTACGTAGGTACCTACAGTCTGTGTAAATCACGTAAAGTGATATGCTAGAGTCTGATACCCAAAGTGTATTTCTACTAATTGTACTTTAACCCAAAATATTAAAGCTGCTAGTAGGGTTTGCTAACTTTAATGGCCCTTATTTGTATATAAATATGTATGGATGATATATCAATGAAATTACTTAAATGATTTTTGTACAAGGGAACCACAAATATTTGCTTGGTACATGCGATCATCCAACTTGACAAGTTGACACTGCCAAATCGGGCGCGATTTTTCTTAAACAGGCGTCTTAGCAGATTTTTTCGGCTTTTTCTGCTAAACTGTGTCACATGTATAGTATAAGTCTCATATCTCATGATGATCTTCAAAAATTAGAAAATATGATTCATTATCGCGCGGGCGAAATATTTTTTACCTTATTTTCTAATAAGTCAAGACTATTTTCAGTACTGTGCGATGAGGGTTAACTTTATAAGTGGATCACTTTTAAAACGATTTGTTAATTAGATTATTATAAAAGCCGACGTTTAGTGTGTAAGTCATTAATATTATTAGTAGGTACATAGATGTCATTATGGTTGTCAGTTATTTTAGTCTTTATATAGACAGTAGTGTTTTGGGTGTTCACTGCTTCTTGAACAAATGATATTTTCACATGTAGCTCTCACAGGTTATGTAACTCGAACTGCGTTAATTTCTACGCAAACAAAAAAAAATATAATTTTACTATTGAGGCCTCTCACAGACTATCGATTTTGTATCCTAAAAATTATGATGATGATGATTAAGCTCGAAACAATTCTATTTTTTTTTTACTAAAACGTTTGATACTACGTAAAGCTGCATTTTCACTATTAAAATTTTACCTAATGGACACTTATTTCACACTAAATATCTTAGTATCAAACTAAGTTTCGTTTACTCAGAACTAGGGATAAGTTAAAACGCAGCTTAACATAATATCGGTCTTTGAACACGTATTTAGGGACATATGAATACAATTATATAGTAAATTGTCAGTGTACATTTAATGTAGTATAAACAGTTAGCAGTTTATTAATTCTTTGCTCATAATAATTACCGCCTTCGAGTCTTGTTTTTTATTTGTTCGTCTGTATGTTCGTCTGTAGGTACTGTGAAGATTGCTACTTTTAGACCTTTGATTGTAGTTTTTAAAACTTTTCGCTTGATGCAATTACACACTCACGTTTATGGTTCTCGAAAACACGCGGGTTTTAGCGAAGTGTGATTTTTTATGGTGGTATTACATTTTTTTTTAAATTGTTGGTAACAATTTATACACATAGATGTGTTTGTTAAAATGTAAATATTTATACGTACACTGCAAATAATATGTTTTAGCAAAAAGATCAGTCGCACCTTAACACAGTAACTATATTAATATACCTAGTCAAATGATGTGTAATATCACCACAATAAGTCAATTTTTTTTTTATTATGCATTTATGCACTGTTTAGCATGTAACAGGATCCGAATGAAGATTTCATTCTGAGGGGACTAATGCACTTGATCCCGCCCTCTCATTTTTCGACGCCTAAACAGTGATCCCAACATTATTATTATAGTATTTTTATATTGTTAAATTTTTATACTATTTAGCACATAGCACGATGTACAATCACATGTTTTGTGATGCCACAATCCTAATCTAAGCGGTACTGCATGGCTATTCAATATTTAAAAAGTTCTGGAACATTTGTTTTAGTGTGATTGTATATCGTTAACTAGCACATAAAGTATTTAGATCTAAGTGGCTCTATGGATTCATTAGAATAAAAAATCAAATTAAATAAGTAAGTAAATTAATTTCAGAAACTACATATTAAAGTCTTACATTTATTTCAATTATAATTGTGTATTAAACATATTAGAATTGGGTCAAAACAACAACATTTGATTTCAGTTTATACTGTGATGCAATAATGCAAATGCTTATCCAGTTTAAAACGGTAACCATTATATTCAAAAGGAGCTGTTTTCCGCGCATTTTCTGTACACGTTAACCCATCATGTCGATGACTGAGGACCTATACTGGGTGTAAGAGAAACGCTCTCGAAAACTAAGATTAGGCTGGTGGTTTCTGAACGGTGCAATAAAAAAACACTATTTTTATCTATGCGGTAACCGGTCTCATTTCCAAGCGTGACATTTCACATAATTTGATGAAATGACAGTGCATTTTGAACACGAGTTCGCTTTCACCTATGTTTAGAAGTAAGGCCAAAATAAAGTGTTGTATTGTAGAAATCAGCTGACGTTATAAGTTAACAGACAGACGATCCTCGTCCAGCTGTAGCGGCAGATATTTTTTTTATAGTTTTGTATCAATGATCACCAGTACTCACCCGTCTTCGTTTTCAGGAACATCTTTACACCCAGTAGGTATTGTCTCCGCAGACATAGCTTACCTACATGCTGCAGAAGTGCGACAGTGTAATAGCATCACCGAATTTATTATAATATTGTATTCGATAACGAAAACAAATTCATTTTGTCAAATTATAATATTCGAGATCTTTTTTATGTTCATTAATCATGTTGATTTAGGTTCATTCCTAAAAGATATGTAAAAAAATTGATTTTGTTTTCTTTAAAAAAACTGTAAGTCAGTATTCTGTATTGTACATAATATATGTATGTCGCCTCACATAGTGTATACAGCAACCGTTCGCCATGCAATTAGGCATATTATATTCATATTGTTATAACGGTTGGAAAGTTATAATTACTTAATCGTGTGTCGTATTTGTGTAACTGTTATATTTTATAAATAGGATATCGTTACAGATTTGCACCTAAGTATTTTTTAAGTCAATATGCACGTTCTCACTCATGGTTTTAGGTCTTATCGACTTGATTGGTTGATGGAATAGTCGATGTAAACTTTCGTTAAAGTAAGCAACTATTACTGGCTAAAATGTTGTAAAACTTGAAGAAAAAATTAAAGCGCACGTATTCTAGCATGCGCTTATATATGTCATTGTCAGTCTAAATGATATTGACAGGTGCCAGAAATATAGAAATAATATCGTAGGTTCTGGAATAGCTTCGCTTCGCTGAGCTTATCCTGATTCAGTGCATGCATTTCACTTGAAAGTTTTTCTGCTACCCTCAGATACTAAGTCTCGGATACAAATTGGGTCAATTAGGATTTAAATATTGGTACACACAGATTTTAAACCCATGATCGTTGATGGCAGTAGCACCTTTGAGAAACCGCGATCACCGCCTTTGAATGTGAAAATCTGTTATGATATCTTAGAATATTAGTATGAACATAGTTTTAGGATAATATATTTACTTGGATATTTGCTATTAGCTTCTATTCGATGGTTTATTCCTACTAAATTAATAAAAGGTTAACAAAACATTATAAACATCAATCCACCAACGTTTTTGTTTGCAATTTATAAGATAAGTAAATTAAATGTAACCACTATACAATACCGAATCTATTAATGGAGATATCCTTAGTACATACTTTGTTAAGCTAGTTTTTTTTTAAATGAAAGTAGATAATATGTAATGCAATGCAATATAATGGGTACCTAATACAGAGGTTTTTTTATACTAATCATGATTGTGTAATGAATTCAAATCTTATTTTAAATATATTTACCTTTATCCGTCAATGTTGTTAGTATTGTTACTTCAATCAATATTGTATAAGTCCCACTGTTTCAATAAAATCGCAAAGTAAAGTTGCTTGTTTGCACTTTGATCATTAGTTAAATGTTCTGCTTTTATGAGATTGTTGTATTTTTTTTTGCTGGCTATAACAAGTTCAATTTTTTTATTTGAAAAAAAAACTGTTGTATTACTCATAATTATTGAAATGCGCAATCAGAAGCAAATTAAAATTTTTGTGTTTGATAAATTTAAACAACAACTACAAATAATTACAAGAACTAACTGATTATACTGACTCGTCTCATTGAAAAATGACACCTAGGACTAATAGTGAAGTGCTACAGTAAAGTATATAGGAAATACAATATAATTTGTCAATATCTCTAAGTAAACTGTAAAATTGTAATCGTAACACTTCTATACAGTACCGCAATATCAAAATGAAAACAAAATCAATTCGTTGAAGGGGCTGTATATGAAGTTATATGTAAATATTATTATCTACCAACATTTATGTGTTCACGTAGTAACAATATCTAGAGGAAATGAACGTTATGCATGTCAGTTGACACAAAAGTAAACAAATGCCACATTATTTTGTTTTTTAATCTCAATGTGGCCTTAGATTTTCCGCCTATCTTTTGGTCGTTAACTGACGCTATAAAGATGTTTTATACAAAAGTATATCAACCGCATATTTTTTTCTTTATTTCATGCATTATGTACATACCATATCTACTTATATTGTCTCAACATTCTATCGCATTATAAGCCAAATTGAAACAAATTGTGGCAATTCTACGAGCCGTTGTAGGTACGTGTGTATGTAAAAATCTATATTTGAACTATCCGCGTAGCTGTCTCACTTAAATTAAATTATTTAAGCACGTAGCATTTTTAAGGCTCGTAAACTAGCACGCCACGAATTACTAACAAACTTTCTTATTAAAAAAAGGAATTTCTGTTTTATCTGTTTTACCTTTGAAAACTTTTTTAAAATCTGTATTATTGTTTAACTGAACCTTTGTGATATTATTCTCATCTCAACAAGTTAAGACGTTTTCAATTTTTCATAACTTTATTCAATGAATAATTACATGTATGTATAATTGATACAATATTTTCAAAAATGTTCAAGTTTGCGAGCGAGATTGTTGGCTTGTTCGTGTGCCGCAACGCAGACAGTTGTTTTTCACTTTTTACCTTTAGCAATAATGTCATTTGCTGAATACAGAATGCGTTACACTTTGCCAGGGTTCCATTTTGTAAAACTTACCTGCGCTGTTTAGTCTCTTTACAATCTTTACTTTGACAAAAAATCAAAATAAAATCTTTAAATCTTCTGCTCCTTTGTGTATCCATTATTTTAACTCTTATATTTTACATTTCCGTCTATGACATAATTGTGCAATAGGTACATAGGCGAAGGATGAGAAATAAATTCACCATCAGCATATATTATATAAGTTCCACAGTTTCAATAAAATCGCAAAGTAAACTTTTTGATCATTAGTTAAATGCTCCGCTCTTATGAGATTGTTGTGTGTAGCATATAACTAACTAAAGCAATAGTTTACTTCTATCACGGTAGTCACATCCACCGTTGTTTTGGGAACCCACGCCGGCGGGAGTCTACGAAGAGGATCAATGAGTTTTCAAACTAAATGGATAAAAACTTATGTAAACTTAAGTACGCACGTACTCTTTCCAATGATCTAATACTTATATCTATTTCTCAAACTTCGTCAATGATATTATGAAAATATTTTTACGGAAATAACGAGATAACTATCAGACAAATTAATAGATTGGAACCCTGACTTTGAAACAAATCATAGTTTGTGATATGCAAGGGAGATTGTTCATATTGTCTCAAATGTCATTTACATATTGAATAAAATATTTAGCATTTACTTTTAAAAATTGCTTGGTTATTTTGTTATTAATTATTTATAATAAATTATAGTCTTAAATTAGATACATGATTAGATATTGATAATAAATGATCATCAATCATTTTAAATGTTCTGGGATTTCATTTATTTATTAACATACATAATATTTCAGAAATAATACACACTCAATTAATACATAAACTTTATTTAACATTCTCGAAGGTATTGTAAATAGTGAAAATATTTTATAAGTAAGGAAAGCTAAGCGTTTTACAAAAATATCATTTTCATTTATAGTTTAAATGGACCTAACGGGCATCGGCAAATTGTCTTTTCATATATTATATCATAATTATGTGATAAATACGGTAGATATCATATTAATCGTGTAACTGTTTAAAAATTTCATACCTCAAAAACATTTTACAAAGTGTCACACCGTTCATTGAAGTGTATTAACGTTTAATTTTAACATTGTCGTATCAATAGTAATGTGTATTTTTGTGAACGAATAAAACTTTATATGGAATGCAAATATAAAAGATAATGGTGACATATACCGTGATTTTATGTAAACCACGCAAGCATAATAAAGAGCAGTCTCATTTCCTAGCCACGCCGCTATTCATAACAATAAATAGACAACTAAAGCGTGAATACATTAGTAACTATACCTCTGATGCAACATTTTTATGACTAAAATTATAAGAGTATGTGTACACTACACTACACTACACTAGAGACGCTATCCGGAATAAACAATTGCGGACTGTGGGGCAATGATGAGATTAAAGTAAAAAAAAAAAAATTGATCACTCGAATTCTACACGTAAGTTGCTACTGTTTCGGCAAGTGCATGGGCCCGGCTCAGTAAATACGTATACCTCTCCGCATGTCCGGCCTATCGACTGCTCATTCGAGACGGCATTTCTAGTGTATACATATAGTGTTTCTATGTTATCAAAAATCTATTACATAAGCCCAAGACCGCTGCTCAATAATATAACACATCGATAAGTACACAATCAGTAATAATAATTTAGTTGAAAAACTAGTAGCACACTGTGAAAAGAAGAATTACTATTTTCAGCAACACCAATATTAAGTAACTTAATAATACTTTATCATCAAAATTTTGTCGCAAATTAACTTTATATACCTACCTATATAAAATATTTGCACGCTGTCTTGGTTAACAAAAATAGTTTTGCAAATTACGACTCGAATCTAAAATTCTGAACCGATTTAATAGTACTCCCATGTATTTATATGAAATCATTTGAGTAAAGTGATTAATGTGTAAATTAGCAGAGGAAACCGAGTGTGAAAATATAGCGCAGCATGCGGCGCGGCGTGATGTATTGCAGTCTGACCAGAACAATACTGCGCAATGCGACCTAAAAATCTGGGTAAACCTTATTACTTCGAATCCAATCACGCTGATCGTGACCAATCAACTTTTTTCTTTGAGCTACATGCGATTTTTAATTTACATTCAATAATAGGGCTAGGCTATACAATCTTAAACCCCAAAAACCACCAATGATAGATTTTTAATTGGTGTTAGTACTATGGGCGATTCTTACCTTCTGAAGTACACATACTTTTGCTCCTCAGACTAGCTTGAAGTCTCTTTATGATTCAGTATGATTAATTCTCAAGACTAGACCGCACCGCGTCACGCAACATTTCTATCTGCCGTACGACATACGCAGTTCTATTTTTAACACATAAACACTGGAACTAACGCTAACTAAAATCTATCGTCTCTGGTGGCGACAAATAGAACTAAAAACACAAAAGGACGGTACATTTTGCAAAAGCTCGAACGGGGTTCCGCATAGCTCTTAAATAACTGGTTGCGAACACGTTTACCCTTAACCGTCGAACGTGACTAAACCATTGTTTCCAAAAGTATAGCTTATCAAGATTTACCGTGTCGGTCGCATAGCACAGGAGAGCCGGTCAGACCGCGGCTGTAAAGTGATTAAGGCAAGGGTTTGTTCTCGGGTATGGTAGGCGAGGTGGCGCCGCTGGCTGCGCGGCTGGCGTCGCGCAGGGCGTCGTCGAAGCTCTGCGTCGAATTCGATCTAGATGCCACTTTACCCTGCAACGAGAAAGACCCACAGGCAACACACAAATTACGTGAGGATTGGCATCCTTACATATTTATATCCTCTAACTGAAAGTTTGCATGTTTGTTATTCAATCAGAAAGATGGCTGAACGGATTTGGATGAATAGGATACTTTTTATACAAAGAAAACTACTAATATTATACATGTGAAACTTTGTATGTTTGAATATTTATTACTCGATCACAAAAACGGCTAAACAGATTTAGATAAAATTGTATTAATTGTTGTATTGGATTAACATAATAGGTATAGGGCTCATACCGAGAAACGTTAGGTTACCAATGATTGAGGTATTTATTTATGAGGAAGACAGAATTATATAACTTTTAGTATATTCTGCGAACTGAACAAACAATTTTATTATTTGTTAAACTATTAAGCTGCACCCCGCGGTGTTACACGCTATCGCTTTTGGTATCGCACTACATTTTTTTGAGATAAAAATGTTTATAAATCCTGTGTTAATAAATCCAAGGTGTCAGCTATATTGCCATACTAAATTGCATCAAAATTGGCACAGCCGTTTGAGCGTGAAGAACAAACACACTCACAAACTTTCACCTTTAATATTAGCGTGATTTCACGCGGACCAAGTCGCGGGTAACATCTATGTAATATACTTATTTAGTACATAAAACGCAAACTATAATTGCTAACTAGTTGTCGAGTGGTAATCCCATTCCTAAAAGACATCTTCAAGATTTTTTTTCCTGGAATAATGAATAATTCGTGCAGTTTGTACATGTTGACTACTACTCACATTATGTTATGCGACAATGAGGTCGAATATTGTAAACGCATAATAACATGAAATAGAATGGTATACCGAGCGTGGTAACCAAATGTAATGAAACGTTCATATTTACTACTAGTTAGATGCACCTAGATCTATTAAATATTAGACACGCCAATTATTATCAAATACATAGAACACAGTTATTGTTAAATCACGATTTCTCTGTTAATAATGAAACTTACACAACGTTCTAAAACAATGTAAGGGATAACGCCTTCATTGGCGATCAGCATTAAGATATGAGACGGTTGTCCTCATTTGCTCTAAATTATTAGGTATTTTTTATGTAAAAGTAATGAGACGTACGAGATGCTCTCCTTCTGGTAAGAGATAACGTCTGTCCATGACCACTGCAGCAAAAGCACAACAAAATACAGGCCATCGCTGTTTCGGCGTTCATTGTTTTGAGACTTGCGATGGTTAGTCTCAACAGCCCTGTAATTTCGCTAGCTGCAGTACCCTTCAAACTGCAACACAGTAATGTTTGCACACTACTATTTAGAGGTAGAATATCTGGTACTGCGGTGGTACCTAGCTAGCATCCTTTAAACCGGAGTAGGTACAATAATGTTTACAATTAAACTTACTGCTTGGCAGAAAATGACACTACTGTTATAAAAGCGAAAGTTTGTGAGTGTGTTTGTATGTTTGTTAGTTCTTTACGTTAAAATGGCTGGACAAATTTTGATGAAATTTGGTATGAACGTAGCTGACACCCTAGATTAACACATAGGCTACTTTTTATCCCATAACAATGTAGTGTTCACGTGTATGTAACACGGCGGGGCGCAGCATCTCATACTGCGGTAGGAACAATCTAAATTATTTGTAAAGGCCTAACTGAAAGTATAATACGTAATATACGTTATACGAAAGTATAAGTATAGTAGGATTTACCTTGACATTTTCGTAGGCGGAGCCGACGCGCTCTTCAATAGAACGGAAGGAGTCGGAGTTGCGCATCTGGCCGAGCTTGGTTGAGACTCCAGCCGTGATGCCGCCCAGGATAGAGGTCGTCTTCTCCGCAGTCGTCTTTATCACAGATTCCGTTTTTTGGTATCTGAGTAATAAAGTAGATCTTAAAAATATGGAAGGAATTTTCGTGCAGAAACCAGTGTTGGTATTAAACTGGTGTATACGATGTGTAGGCATTACAATTGTCTGTGCGTACAAATGTCATATAGATGACTGATGTGTCATTTATTGAAAATGAGCGACCGATTTATTTTGGCAACTTGTATACAACACATTTCAGTTTTCTACTTAAACAGAACTTTACCTAATTAGGATAAATAAATATCGTAGAACGCATCTAGCCCCAAACTTAACAAAGCTTGTATCTTTACTCATATACTTTTTTCTGTAAATACTTACTTGTAGATATATACAAAGCTTCTGTATTAAAAAACAGTAGAAAAATAACAGAGAAAACCTTATCGAAATCCGTTTCGTGGTTTAGAAGAAGAAAGCGGAGAAACGTACACGCGGACGTTTTTAACACTATTTACAAGCTTAGTAAAGAATATAATAAAATACATACACCATATGCTCAACGAAAGAGCTTGTTTAGTCGAAAAAATAAAGCAGGTTACCTATTAGTTTTTTTTTTTTTCTTTGGTTTTGGCGTCGCGTTTTAGCATTTGCCAGTGTCAAGTAATTATATATTTTCAAGTTTCAAAAGTTAAATAAGTGCCATCGTAGCTAGTTTTAGTCAAAGTCGTCTTTGTCAAGTCCAGTTCGTGTCAGTTAATTCCAGTCATGCTTTAGTAAAGTAGTGGCAAGTTTACTACAAAGCTTCGATGGAGTTTTGGAAGCAACACGAAAACTCATGTTTCACTACATTATATCATTTTCCCACACCCGCGCTTGTAATTCGGCACTTTATGAATAAAACACTACCATTTTTATGCATAAACACTCGACAAAACACTAGTTTTGGAAAAAAATACAACGAAGCGACACGACTCTTCCCGCGTTCCCGCCAAAACTCACCTATTAGTTATCTACAACACATCGTACTTAACCCTGCAGTGGTTGCGCACTCAAAACTGGAGTAACTTGTCACTCGTGTAGAGGCGAAATACGTATCGGCAACTGGTGACTGCAGCGAGAAGAGGATATACATATTTATTCAGATTTTAAGTTTGTCGGACGTTAGTTTTAGATATTAAGGAATATTTAAATATATGTATATTTAAGGTAGAAAATATTTAAAATTATATTCAAATTAAATCCTCGTCAAAGTTGTAACCAAAACGACTTTTAAATTAATTAATCAATTATTCATTCGTGGACCTACCTAATTTAAATAAATGAGCTTAGATTAATTTCTTCTTATTCCAGAGTCAAACTTAGAATACATGAAAGCATAAGTAATTGTTTTTGAAATATCACCGATTTTTGACAACTACATTACATAAGGCTGTATGCCGCGCGACCACTGCAGGGTTACTGATGGTGGCTTACTAAAAGGCATCAAAGTTTTATCAACTTTAAAGCAGAAGCTGTTATTTCAATTGCATTATTTTTAGATTTTCATCCTCTTCATGTAAACAAATATAGCGAATGGGTATTAGAAACCAAATGATAAAATTAAACAAATTTAGCTGGCATTTGTTTTTGTTGGTTGACACTGTTTCTTTACACAGACGATCATACTGTACTAAAATTATATTTTAATTTTATTAGTATTAGTTGAAGCTCTTGCGTTAAACTGAAATAATATCTAATGAGGTACTTTTAAAACTGTATTATCATCGTCACTGTTTTTGTATTTTTCGGTATCAGGTTAAAACCACCATACCATCACACCACCTTCACGGACATACGGACGTATATTTCGGACTATAGCTCATCTGGTGTCGTCGGAAATGGTAAGCACACCTAGCCTGGAATGGTACTGCCTATCAAGTGAGGTTGCCGGAACACACGTTAGGTGCTTGGCGACAGATTTCAGGGTGGTAGTCAGCCGAGTACTACAAAGTATACAATGGTATGATTTCCTCACGATGTTTTACTTCACCGGTAGCTGAAGCTCATTATTGAGGTTTGAACACACTTTCTTCGGCGTGTGATCTGACCGCGCTAACCACTGAGCTATCGCTACAATCGCTAAAGTGCTGTCAGCAATTATTGCAAATTTTAATTCGTTCAATATAATTTTAAATTTTCTTTCGGGTTAGAACAAAAAGAAAGTAAAAAAAAATGCACAAACTCCAAAACCAAAAATCTTTTTGAAACTGTCGTGAATGTAATTTACAAGTGGACTTACATTGGTGCTTCAGTGATGGCCTTTGTAAGCGCTGCTGCTCGCGTTTCTATCGACTGATAGCTGTCGTATAACAAACCAAAAATAAAATAAAACCAAACTAAAACACCACCAAATACTACTAAAATCAGCGAAGTCTATAAAGCAAAGCCACCGCTACCGGCAAAGAAACATGTTCTAACCCTCGAGAAACGGTAATTTCAAATGTTTCCAAATGAACATAGGTATATACTATGTAAGAACTTACACTTGGCTTTCTTTTACGTTTTTCAATCCCTGATTGACATCTTCAGTGATTTCTTTCCATACTGTGATACCAAGTTTTCGTTTTAATTCGGAGCTTTGGCGCATCTGGAATTGAAAATTTATATACTGGATTAGTACCTACGAATAGTCTTTTTTACTCGACAACGGCAATACCAAGCACTGCTGAGTATGTTTGTACTTTATAACTTTTACTTGGTAGCAGATCTACTAAGCAGCAAGTCGTTATAGTAGGTACCACCGCAGTACCCGGTTTGAAGGGTACTGAAATTACAGTAGCGATGCCCTGGACATTGTTTTGCTACTCAAAGTTCTGTGTATCGCTGCAATGGTCATGGACAGGCGTTATCTCTTACCATCAGAAGAACGTCTCGCTCGTCTCATTACTTTTCCATTAAAACATCATATAATCGATTAATAAAATCGTTAATGACATCCCAGAGGTAGTGAAACGAAAGTCCTGGACCATGCGTGATACTTCGAGTTATTTGATGACATTAAAAAAAAATGCCATTGTTAAATTCTGTAATTAGTTCAGTCTTGGTAGCTCCTTGGGATATAAGGAGTCTCAGAATCGTGAGGCATAGCGTGGGTTCGCTGCCGTTGTATAATGAAATTAATGTGCGGACTTGCAGTGCTGTGCTCGACGGTTCCGCTCTTGATTTTTGTAAAAATGTGTGTTGTTAGTATCCAGATGCAAAATTTCATACAAATCCGTTGACAAACTGTGTAAGCGTGAAGAAGTTACTTAACGTATGCTTAATTGCATGTGCATAATAATATGCAGTAGTAGAATATCGAATGTTGATGCAGTAGTAACTACCTTGCTCTGTAGAACAGTCCGGAGCGTAGCGATCTCGTCTTCCACCCGTGCGAGTTCGCGACTCCACTCCGCTCGTAGCTGCTCCGCCTGCTCGGGAGTAAGTCCTGCGAGCTCGTCTGGAGTCTGCAAGTCGCCCGCTGCTCCTGTGGCGCCCATTGCTTCTTCAGCTGAAACAACAACATACGCTTTCAAAAAGCTGAAACGAATTGGATAAGATTGGCTAAAGCTATATGTTTGCGAATGTATAGGACATACGACGCAACGCAGGTACGGAATGATGGCCTGTCTCGTATAAAACTCGGTAAAGAAAATGTAAAAGTAGATGTGGCAGATGTCTGGTAATGACATCGTACGAACGATGGACTGTGATGTCGATATAGCTCACGCTTGGTATCGATCACATCGCGTTGCGTAATAGTTGAACTGCATTAGTTGTTCATTGTCTATTACATAATGGACAATACGAACCAATATTTCTCTAAATCGAGATGTCCCTATAGATTTTTACGATAGTAATTATGTCAAAGTTATAAAAAACGTTGATTAGTTGAAATAGAAAATTTGCATAATCAGTATTATTGATTCAATACTGTGGATGGTTTAGGTTTTGTATGGAAATAAACAACTTTTTTGTCATGTCTCAGAATGGGTCACCATTATTCAAGTTGCTTCATAAAAATGACTATTATTGGAATTTGAATAATGCTACATCTCGGAAGTTTTTTGAAACTAGTAAAACATCTTTTTATTAATTTTTATTTAAGCAATAAACAAGTTTCTTGAATAGAGATATGCATAATATATCACAGCACAAAATAACAAATAAACGTCTACGACAAAAGTGTAATAAAATTTACGGTTAGCTAGTGCAGAGACTCGAGACCGCAATTAGGAACAGTTTTAAGTTGAGCAATACACTTTTCATATGACCTTGCGTGATAGTCAATAACGCTAAACCGCTCTTACCACATTTTGCAGCTTTTATACGCGAGATTTTGAAACAGACGCAGACAATTAAAGATTTGTAATATTTTATTAGATTACAACTCTAGAATTGTGATTCCGGTCAACAAAGTCAAACACAAGACAAACGCATATCCTGTGTTTGTTTCCTACCAACAAAAAAAAAAACAAATTCGCAAAAAAAACAATCCCGATACTAATATACTGTATAAGTTTACGGAACCAACCTCCAATCGCGATACCTAAAAACTTCTTATAATTGGTATGACTGGACATCTTGGCAAGATAAGGCTTCGAGAGATCTTGAAACGTGACCCGTACGTCGCGCATTTTTTTTCTAAATATCCTGAGTCGGCGGCGGCGGTTGTCCATGTAGAACTCTGTCTCTATGCAGAGGGCAGAGTCGGCCAGGTCTGGGAGCGCGCGCCACTCGGCTTCAGCGTCGTCGCGCGCCCATTGAACTGCCTCCTCAAGCTCGTCCAGCTCGTCCACGGCCACGTCAAAACTCGGCGTGGAATCATCGTCCGGCGGCACGAAGTATGGATCCTCCATATACTCCAGGCTCGCCGGACCCGCACTGCACCTCCCCTCACTCGACATTGCTATCTCTTCTCGTAACGTCTAACACATTTCGATCGCACGAATCTCTTGCGAAGCGATCTCACAAAATGACTGTTCGCATATTGGAATCGATCGATTATTTATGTAATGGGAATCAATTTTCTACATTACAGAGCGAGACTGCTGTCACATTATAAATATTGTTGTCGCGATAAATAGCTAACACGCGGCGGACATACGTGCGCGAGCGGCGCACGGCGGAGTCGGTTTCTTTCTTCCGCCACGTCGTGTCAGAGCGGGGCCGGCTGCCATGCCGTCGCGCGCCGCTGCCTCATGCTCGTGGAGCCACTTTCACCGGCGTAGCGGCGACGCGAGCGGTGATCATGCCGATTATACTCTGTATGATTGACCTCCCAAAAAATAATGCTCCCTAATTTTATAACAAAAGCCGTTGAATTTGTGCAGGTGTACTGGTTTTCTAACGAACCATAGCGCAGAACGGGTTCCAAGTGGCACGCGCAAAACGACGAAAACAGACCGTAGCTAAGCTTAACTTGTCGACTAAAGTTTATTGACAGTGCCTTAGGCAACAGACGCAAAGCCGGACCACAAGAAATGTTGCGTCATTTTGTAACTTGTTCGAAGACAACAAAAAATATATATTGCGAGGCACGGCATGAGTCACCGCTGAAGTCGTGCTAGCTTATTCGTATTGTTAGAGGCTTTTCTGAAAGGTTCTTATCACGTAATGGACGAACACAAAAACTTCAATTTCCAATGAATACTAAAAGCTCCATTAAGGAGTTCAGTGATCCAAACAGAATATTCATAAAATAGTTAATAGAGGCCACAGCAATCTAGGTTTTATTTAGATCTTTTTCATAACTATCTATCTATACTATTATAAAGAAGAAAGATTTGATTGTTTATTTGTATTGAATAGGCTCCGAAACTACTGGACTGATTTCAAAAAATCTTTCACTGTTGGGAAGCTACTCTATCCCCGGGTGACATAGGCTACTTTTTATCCCTGTGTTCCCACGGGAACCCGAACTACGCGGGTGAAACCGCAAGGCGTCCGCTAGTAATTAATACATCCAATATGAATTTGTATATCAAGTTCTAAGTGTCATCAATGAGATCATTATAATCATTAGATGCCATGAGTTCTTATTGCGATCATGGGAAAAGTTACAGGACTGCGAATCTTATTTATGAATAGTATGCTTTGCTCCAGCGAGCTATGAAATATCATTGATTAGTGAATAAGAATTTACTGGTAACAATCTCAGGTGTAGATAGAAGATGTCTGATTTTGCAAGATGACAAGCATTAACAAAATTCTGTGTCAACTCATTATTTTTAGAAAACATAGAACTTTTCGATTTATTTAATTAGACTGCACAATGCTTTTAACATAATTATATTTTTTTATGGAATGGCGAACAACCAGCGAGCCTCCTTATGGTAAATGGTCACCACTGTCTATGAACAAGCTAATAGCTTATAGCTCTGTAGAAAGACTAGTAGGAGAGCATTCCACATCCCATAGGTATGTAAAAGAAGCAAACTCAGAAATGAACTGACAGACTTTCACATTATGCAGGCGTTCTATGGTAGAAGGGCAGGCATGAAGTTAAAAAGTCAAGCGCCTTGATTTCAGTTTATATAAAATAATATCTTTAATATCTTTATACCTATACATACTTAACATAAATATGTAAGTAGGTTTATTGCTGTATTTGTTAAACTTTCTTTCAAATAGTTAAACTAATCTTTATGATTTCATCAAGTCAAACCAGTGTGCATATGTGACACTTTCGTTTCAGGAAACAAGCAAATCATAACCAGTCAGCTTAACTATATAGTTGTTACAGAGACACATAGCCTTCAGGCATGTAGTACTATTAGGTATTCTGTTGTGTCGGTTTACACAAATACCACAATAGAATGTGCTAAATACAAATGTCAGTAAGTAATAACCTTAAGGAACGGAATAGTTGTTGCACTGACAAGGTAAGGCTGATAACCATAAATTCAAATCTATTAAAAATATACTTTCCTCTTTAATTTTATTTTTGTAAAAATAAGACTAAATTTTTCCACAATAAAAGTATCAATTAATCAACTTTTTAGCTGCACAGAACATTTAAGTTTGCCACATTTCATTTTTAGGCTCAATAGGTAGGTGTGTCATCGCTCATCAACAAATAACATATGACTTAATTTGACTGAAAATGAAGAGATAGAAGTAGCCACTAAAGTGCACAATTTTAATAAACAAAAGTGAAAATATCTCCTTATACTAACTAATTAGTAGATAGTCTAACTGATTGTAGTTCAACAAGAATTACAAATTTTTCATCAATGTGAACGGTTTTTTTTTTTGTGTAAACGTAACTTTAATATTAAAATACTGTATTAGGGTGAAGTGAAGTAATTGGTTTCCAGATAAATTCTGATAGCTTGTTTTATTAGTTTAAAATATCCCATTACCATTTACCTTATTAAGTAGTTCATCTAAATTATTATCAGTTTCTAACAATTTCTGTAACTGACTAATAAGGAGGTAGTTTTTTTTTGTTTCCATAAAATGGTAGGATTATATCAAATATAGTTAGGCAAAAAGGAGAACATGGGTAGTGAAGGTGGATATTAACACATATCTCAAGAGACCTCTTAAACCTACACCTCAGTGGCAAGTCTTAGCCACTATACAAATTCTTCTCCCTGCAATCAAATAGACCTAGCTGGTGGGGATACCATTGAATTCCAGTTTTGTCAACAATCATCCAACAATAAACAGACTGCATATTAACTTAAACATAGTATTATGATTAAACAAACTATTTGGAAAACACTATCAGTAGAATAGTATTTCGTAATAATTTTATTTCAATGACTCAACTGATAGGGCAATATTATTGATAACTCACATCCTAAGTAGGTTACTCACACTACAATTTGGTTTTCTTGTTGAATCAGTGTCCATGACATTATCTTTATTAACAAATGCAGTTATGATTGTCCTATAGTTAATTTTTTTATGAAACAATAAACAAATTATTTTTTTGCATGAAATTCTAACACCATTTGGACAATGGCAAGAGATAATCTAGTGTTGTTATTATCATATCCAAATGTAGTTAATATGACTCAATTTTATGAACAAAAATTTAAAAGTGAAAATTTTAAAATCGAGAAATTAACGGAACTGGTCCAGAAGACATTTCTTAACACTCATCGACTGGGACATAATATGATGGATGTAAAAAGTGTTGAGTACCTATAAGAGCCCAAAATGTTACACAGTAAATTCTAAATAAATTAATATTAGAAGTGTATAGGTGTGCTAAATTATATGTTGTGACATACATACGAAATAGGTAGACATAAATAATGACTAATAGCTGCAATAGATTTCTTATTGGAGTAAAATCATAAAACATAAAACCAAAACAAAATGATTACGTCTGCTAATTGCAGTGATAAACGTCTTCAAACTTCGACTGAGAATAACGATAGTTAGGTAAAGCAAAAAAATTAAGACAAAAAGATCGAGTTCATTATTCGTTTTTAGCAAAATAACCATGTATGAACTAGGTATAAACACAAAATTAGTCAACACAAATCTACGTTCACTTACCTGCTTGTACGCCGCTCATGATATTTTAAGCTGAGTACAATAGTAGAGAAGTAATTTCGAATATATTTTGCGAAACTTATAGTACTGAAGCACCTGATTTTTAAGCTTATAAATTTCTCTTTCCAATTTACTCGACTACAACGAGAATCCTATTAACTTGCTATGGTGAAATGACTAGTGCTGCTAGGGTATAACTAATTAAATAATCTAGAAAAGTCAGGCAAAATTTAAATTGGCCACCCTACATTGATGAACGTACAATTCAAATATTGAGTTGCGTATTATCTATTATGAAAAAATGCCTCCACCTCTTCGTGGAACAATAGCTTAACAGTAATAAAATTTCTTTTTGTACGTAGACCACTTAAAATAAAAATACACGTAGATATTTATTTTTTAACATGGTAGCACTGAATTCATCAAGCAACGTCAATAGTTTTCATGGCCAAGAATAAATTTAAAAAAAAGGAGTACGTCAGCATTTTTAGTTTTGTTGTTATTATCAATGTCAAAAGACTATTGCCAGTTTGCCAGTCTCATCTCATGTCTCTCAAGTAAAAAAATATAAGCAGTGACGGAGACTGCTGATATTTTTGATATGATGGAAGAGAACTTTGATAGCAGCATAATTATTGTCGGTGTTGCGTACACTTAAGTTTTGACCTATTAAATAAGTAAATTCCAAATAACGCACAATTTAGACGATTTTTCAACGCTCCCGCCAAAACTAATTAGTAAGTTTTTTTACGCTTTGGCTCAACATTTATTCAATTCTTTGTCACAGTAACTTTTTACAAATATTCGTTTATACCTACTAACATAACTGTAACTTGAATTTTTGGCGGGAACGCGTAAAGAGTCGAGTCACCCTATTGTATTTTTTTCCACACTAAAAATAGTGGTGTTTTTTTCATATAGTACCGAATTACAAGCGCGAGTGTGGAAAAGTGATAGAATGTTGAAGCATGGCTTTTCGTGTTGCCTGCTAAACTCCATCGAAGCTTATTGTACAGTTGACATGACTGGACATGACTAGACTGTATTATGTTAGACGTAAATTGCGAAAACTGAAAACAAGGCAGTATGGCTTAATAGCTTTAGTCTGCCGGGTGACGCAAATTAATTGAAAAAAAAAAAAAAAAATGTGGTTGTGAAGCAGGGTTGCCATTGCTACGGCAATTGCCGTGTTTTATTTGTTTTCGTGATAAGCTTTAATCATGGACTCTGAAAGTGACGCAGGACCAAGTATACCAAAAAAGATAGCGTCATGGAAACATTATGCACGAAATTATGTTATAGGGGTACTGCAAAAAGTTTGTACCAACACTATCAACTGAATAAATGTTCTCACGATAAAGATAAAAATAAACACGAGCTTAATAATAATGAAAATGATTATGTAGAGAGTATCAGAAACTTATTTGGCTAAATTAGACTAATATTATTTTGTTAACTTTTTTTTAAAATAAAATGATGAAAGAATACTAAAAATAATTATTATTTAATTTTGCGAATAGAAGATTACTTTTCCTTAGAAACACGGCAAATTTCCCCACCAAATACAGCAGAAGAAAATAAGTCACTGGCAAGGGCAAGGGCAACATTGATGATGGACGATTGATGTCCATCCATGGCCAGAATAAATTATTAAAAAAAAAACGATTGATGTCATTGATGTGAGGTGCGTCACTGCTGCATGATCTTGCTATTTATCGATTTATGAGTGGAAATAAAAATAATATATTTTGTGCTATCAAGCAAACATATTATTCCTCTGTTAACTCCGAAACAAAGTTACATACATCAAATCACTTAACCTAGGTAAGTTTATTCAGATGACTAGTTTTCTACAAGGTTTACTAGTATTCTACAATGGTCTAACCATTGTAGAATACTAGTAAACCTAGTACCGACTAATAAATTGATATTTTCTAGTTTTTTTATAGTCATATTGCCGTAATCTGATTTTATTATATAAAAAATGTACGGTTAAAGGGAGTAGGTTATATACGAACTATATGTTAACCTATTTATAACAGTTAAGCTATTTTTTTCAGTGTCAATATGTCTGCTACTGCTTTATTTGGTAACACTTCTGCGCTGGGCGGTAGTTCCGGGGGCAATAAGCATTTGGTAGAGTTCCGTGCTGGGAGAATGACTCTGAAAGGTCGCATGGTACACCCAGACAAGAGGAAGGGCCTTCTGTATGTATATCAAGGAGAAGACTCCTTGATGCATTTCTGCTGGAAGGATCGCACTACTGGAGAAGTGGAGGATGACTTGCTGATTTTTCCGGATGACTGTGAATTTGTCAGAGTCAATGAATGCACTACTGGTAGAGTTTATGTTTTAAAGTTCAAGTCATTCTCGAAGAAATACTTCTTTTGGATGCAGGTAAATCTATACTTTTTAGTGGTATGAAATTTTATTACAATTATATATTTTTTCTTTTACTCACTTGAATTGTATGTATTATATCAGTATTTGTGTGTATACATAAATGTTGTGGCATTAAACTTGCTATATAGCAAGAATAATTTTATTTTTAAACCATGCATCAGGCTTTCAATATCTGCTCAATATTACATATTTTCTTTAACCTTTTTGTATCTATGAGTAAAAATTAACTAATATAGTTTTGTTTTTAATGCCTTTAGGAGCCAAAGACTGAAAAAGATGATGATTTATGCCGTCGTATCAATGAGGCTTTGAATAACCCACCAACATCAGGGGGACGCAGTGGCGGTGCTAGTGGCACCCAAGAAGGAGAGTTACAAAACCTACTCAACAACATGTCTCAGCATCAACTCATGCAGTTGTTTGGAGGTGTTGGTCAGATTGGAGGCCTGTCATCTCTCCTTGGAACCATGGGGTGAGGTTTTTGGTTTTTTCTTTTTTCATGGTTGACAGGCTGGTTGTTTGACCACAGCTGACCTGATGTTAAGTGAAGGTGTGGTCGAAGATGGTAAAGCACACCTAGCCTGGAATGGATGGATGGATTTATGTACATAAATACTTAAAAAACAGGGAGAGTAGGGTTGCTACATCATTCAGCCTGTCTAGTTCTATCATAGTGGGATACCTCAAGTGGTCATCATACTTAATTCTGTAGTCTAATTAATTTTTATGTGTAATGCGCTATAATGATATCAGATTAAGATTTCAGAAACAGAGACTTCTGTTTTTTTTTACATTAAATAGATTTTGGAGATCGGTGCAGCCGAGGATGGAGCGCGCTGACCTAGATGAAATCTATTCAATCTAGCATTAAAAACTTCTAAATTGGTCCGATTGGTATCAGCTTCTATTTCAGAATGCTCACTCTCTGTTGGTTTCATATGATTTTATTTTAAATTACCTATTAAACAGTGATGATGATGATGATTAAACACTATAAGATTCACACCTTCAAATCTTTCATCATCATTGACAGCCCTATTGGTTCATTGTTACTGTTACATGTCTGCTTAAGAGCTGAAGGTTGTGGATCCAATTCCCACCCAGGTACAAACATTTTGTGGTAAAAAAAATACTTGTTCAGTTTCTGGGTGTTCTGTATTTATTTTAAAAAGGTATTGAAAAATAAAGTATTCTATTAGTTATGTGACTTCCACAGTACAAGCTTTGCTGAGTTTGGGTTCAGATGGCTGTGTGTAATGTCCTACAAAATTCATTTATTTAGTTCCCAGTTAAGAGCACATCTAATGGATTGAAATGTAAATTATATCTTATAACAGCAACAGCAGTTCGTCTGCGCGTGCAGCGGGCGGTAGTCAGGCATCTTCCCGTGGCGGTAGCGCGCCGCGTACCACAGCGCCGGCAGCCGCAGCTACACCCGCAGCTACACCCGCGACCACAGCCGCGGCGGAGGCTCCCCGGACGCCGGCTCGTGCGCGTGACGCACCACCCGCCACGGCTACGCCTCCCAACACAGCGACTGCCACACAACCTCCGCGCAGTGAGTTCAATGTAGCATATTAATGATGAAAGAATTATTCAGATCAGTGCAGTAGTTTCGGAGCCTATTCAATACAAGTGAAAAATCAAATCTTTCCTCTTTGTTATTAGTGTAGATTGATCACACCAGGACATATAACAAACATCTAAGACTATCATATATATATGTTTGTTTTCGATGGGAAACAAACCCATACCCTCATGAAATGAATGAAATGAAGCTTACAAAATGAGTCTGTAACTGAAGAAAGAAAGAAAAAGATTTTATTCCGTAACATAAAAATACAAAAAACGAACAAACAGTTACAAAATAAGAGTAGCAAACTAAAAAGTAGTATTTAAATAGGTGAACACGTTTATTCCAGGCGGGCAGATCTTCCTGTCAGACCTGCAACGCTACTTCTCCGGGCTGGGCACGGCGCCGGAGGGCGAGGGCGGCGCCAGCGCCGCGGCGGGCGCGGCGGCCGCGGGTGGGGCTGCGAAGATCGACCTCGGCGCGGCGCTGGGCTCGGCCGAGGTGGCCGACGTGGCCAGCCAGCCGGCGCACGCGGCACGCCTCGCGCCGCACCTCCCGCCCGCGGCGCCGGGCGCTGCGCAGGACGATGTAAGGACCACCCTGCTCTCTCCGCAGTTCGCGCAGGTGAACCCTCAACCTTAGCGCATCCCGCGTTGCGCCTCGACGTCTTCGCGTTATATGCGGGGCCGGTACGCAAACATCGACGCTATTACTACAGCACAGATATCATCGCGTACAAAATACGATACTAGGTTTATTCTTCAGGCAATAGACTAGAAAATATTCTAGTGTCAGGCGCTACACTACGTGTTTTGGGCTATTTTGACATACCCACTCCATAGCAGTGAAGCGTCAATAGATAAAACTGCTGTGGTCAAAATTGTCTTTAAAATATTGAAAACATGATAAAGCTAGAACATGGATAAATCTGATTTTTATTACAGCTCTCGCCCTAATCAAGCAGAAGATAATTTTAGAATTGTTTCACTGATAAATATTGAGCATAGGTTTTTTTGTATTTTTTGTTTTGTAACATGCATAAATTTGTTGAGTATTGTATTGGTATGAGATTCATGTGTTCTGTTTTTCATTTTGTTTTGTCATCAACCATTTTTTATCCACTGCTGAACATACAACATTCTATATTTATCTTTTTTTGCTTCATTACCTAACTTTTACCTACTTACGTCATCATCGGCAGTGGTCACGTCACAAAAAATACTTTACTGATATAAGTTCTATTTTTTCTTTTTTTCTGTTTTTTTCCAGAATAACTAGTACTTGGTTTGGGGTTGTTGAAATTCCAATCACTCGAAATCGCGATATTATGTTTGTCCTATGCCTGGTCTGTAATTATTTTGTTCATTTATCTAGTTTGTGTCATAGCAGATATTAAGAAGTTATTTAAAAAAATCATATAACAAAATTACACTGAAAGGGATTGCACTTTAAAAAAAAAGTTGCTACAAAGTGCTACAAAGCTGCATTTATTTCCTACAACATTGAATTTGAATCTACTTCACAAAATTCTTTATCAAGTGCAACCTTCAGCTTGTATTTTATTTTGTTTACCTATACTTACAGGCTGAAAATTCTAGAATGTTCTAGAAATATATTGCATTTTTAAATCTATACAAACAGTTTATCATGGATGCGTACTGGCCTCGTATACAATGTGAATCAGACGTTTTTTCACAACGATGCGCTTGCGGTCACGGGTGCAGGCGCGAAACGTCGAAGACCGCTGCAGTGACTTACTGGCGCGACAACAAACACTCGTTATATAAATGGTTGCTAATCTTATCCATTCATCGTGATCTACTTAGTGTACACTGTACTGGGGGCTCTATTCATGCGCACTCGAGATTCTCTCTCTTAAAACTATATTCCGACGTTATGAGCACTTTTGTTACTGCAGTCGTTCGTCAGTCTAATTCTGCAAAGAGTACGGTCGCATTTAGCATTGCAAAAATATGGCGGTTTCACAAGTTTCGGTTTTTCTAACATTTCTTCTGATTGTGTTTAGTTTTTAAGATAATATGATGTTTGTATTTCGATGTACCATAAAGTTATATGTATAAGTATAACTCTGTCTTACGAAGTTCTAAAAAATAAAAACTCTACTACTGTGTTGCTATAATGTTTCCAGAGTGGAATCTCCTTAGCAGGTCTTGCATAATACATTTTTTAAATATCATCTGAGATCCATTTTCTGTTCGAGACAATACGTTTCGATTCCTTTTACGATGTGAATTTCAATAAATGTCATTTATTTATTCAAATATTAGATTTTAATAGATAAATTGTAAATCAAAATTGCTGGAACACAGATAACCTTAATAATATAACCTTAATAGAAACAAACAATTCCTCATGATTTCAGCCGCCATCTTATGATATTCGTCTATTTTTTAACCCCCGACATAAACAGAGGTGTGTTATAAGTATAAAATGTGTATCTTTCTGTGGCATCATAGCTTGTAAACAGATGAACTGACATTGTTTAGTTTTTTTTGTTCTTAGTTTGTTTTAAGCTATGACTCAAGAAAATCTTTTCAGCCATTGGAAGATCTTTCGGTTCTTTTCTAGTTAATGGAGGAATGTTTGCATCTTCCACAGGTTGATCGATGCGAATTACTTTTTAGTTTTTTTTTGTGTCTTAGTGAAAATTTGTATCAACTGGCACTCTCAAGCTTTCGCAATTATACTACCTATAGCAGTAAGATAAAGTGACTTAGTTAATCACGTAGTCGGTCCCGGCACGCCAGCACCCGTCCGTCTCATTCGCTTATTTCAAACGAGACATTCTTTGCTTAGGCTTGTACTTCATTTACCTGAACAGCTATTTTACATTTTGACTTTTGTCTTTCTGCTTGCTTTGTTACTCTTGTGAAGCAATTACATACTGTTTATTACCAGAAAATTCATTTATTAATATGTAAAAATAAATTCACGCCCACTAGGTAGCTTTGGCCCCACTAACCCATCTCAAACACCTGGGCTAGACACTGAAAGTGAAATATCAAAATAAATAATATCACTATCATAATAACAATCTAGAAGTAAACAGGTAAAATTTGTACCTTTTCGTTCTTTTCGTGAAATATGCCATGTCATTGTACATCTGGACAATATAAAATTGGCTCGATTGTTTTTGTCATCTGCATGTTTGTGATGCATGCACAATCGCTTAATATCGCTTCATTGGAGCATCCTGGGAAACAGGATTGCATGCTAATCCATCTTATAATTTTAACCGAAAACTAATTAGTGCTTTAATTCACGATGCAATGTTTTTTTTGTGCGATGTTATTTTGGTTTGTTCACCCACTCATGTAGGTGAGATACTTTTGGTTTTTAATGTGCATGTTCTTGTATATTTTATTTCATATAACTTCCAGACTTTACTGAAATAGCTATAGGTTACCTATTCTATCAAATAATGATTCATTGACGTGGCAATGCTAATTCCAGGCTGCGAATCAGTTCTCGACGGCGCTGACATCCGGCCAGATGGGGCCGGTGATATCCCAGTTCGGTTTGCCGTCTGAAGTGGCCGCGGCCGCCAACTCTGGCGACATACAGTCCTTTTTCAAGGCTCTGGAGAACACGTCCGCCCCCGCTGACGGCGCTAACACTTCTGACGACAAGAAGAAGGAAGACAAGCCGAAAGACGGAAACGACAAAAAAGACGATGACGCCGATATGGCACTCGATTAATCAACAATGTCCAGTTTAACATTTTTAAGCGTATAAAAAATCGCTATTTTATCACAATATTTTAGACTACACTTTCCGGTTTTAATTATATAGAAGTAAATAAAGTTTTGTTTGTGTTGCACAATGCATTATTTTTTTTGTGCCCGAATGAGTGACGTCATTTTGCACACTTTTCACTTACCTGAAAATGATCGAAAATACAGTGCGTTCACTGCCTTGATTTTTTTTTTTTTTCGTTAATTTGCCCTTTCGGGTAGGCTAAAGCTATAAAGCCATACTGCCTCGTCTTCAGTGTTATTTCTGCTGTATCTTAACTATGGTTATCGTCAAAGTCGTCTTAGTCAAGTCCAGTTCGTGCCAGTCATGCTTTAGTAAAGTAGTGGCAACTTTACTATATAGCTTCGATGGAGTTTTGGAAGCAACACGAAAACTCATGTTTCACCACATTATATCATTTACCCACACTCGCGCTTGTAATTCGGCACTTTATGAATAAAACACCACCATTTTTATGCATAAACACTCGACAAAACACTAGTTTTGGAAAAAAATACAACGAAGCGACAACACACTTCCCGCGTTCCCGCCAAAACTCTTTCACTGCCTTGAGATAAATCGGAGCTTGATGCGTATACAGATTATACATTAACACCACCTGTAGTTATTTTTACCTGCTGTAAGATCTGGCAAGACGAGCGCTATAACTAAGGCAGCCCGTACACGTTCAATCATGATCACGATCCGCGATCCGCGATCATGATTTCAAAATTTCTAGATATTATGCGATCCGGAGCATCAGTCCGTCAATCCGCTTCGTACACGATCAGTCTGGATCGCGATCATTGATCGCGGATCGCGCGCTACGTGTACGGGCTGCCTATGAGTTACGTTTGAAAACCCCCATCCCCACTAACGTAAATTCAAAATTCAGTGCATCGATAAATTTAAAATATTGTAAACCTAGCATAATTTCTAAATAAATATTTACTGGTGCAATAAAGGTTTCAGTGCCATAGTTTTTTTTCGTCAATGTGTTGCGTTTCATCTCGTAGCATAAAACGTAGTCGGTATGTATACAAACAAAAGGTGAGCCCTGAGTTTGCGAGTATTTCTCAACAGACGTATTCGCGTAATATGTGACATCCTTGGAAATATGCTTTACTTAAGATGTTTTTCAATACAAAACAGTCATTGTTGCACAAAAACTTAGTAGGTACAGTCTGCCATATCTTTTTTATTAAATCGTTTGAATGCAAAAAATATGAAGCGAACAATAATATATGGCTTTATATCTATAAAGTGTATCATTTTATAGATATAAGGCCATCTATCGTGTGGTAGGTAGGTACTGCAGATAATATCATTACAATATGTAGAAAAAAAAACTTCAAGTTTTCAATGAAAATGGACAGTAGGTACTTTCATGTTATAACATTGGCCAGAGGCGCTTGTCTATTTTTAACCCTTTAATTGTTAATGTTGATTATGTTAATGTTAATTAATGTTAATGTTAAATTGTTGATGGCCGCCGCCACAAAATGGCAGATTAAGTAGGTACATATTTTTTTACAACTCTCCCAATATGGGTATCAAATGGAAGGGCTTGATTAGTAGAATTTACTATACACCTGTTGGGGTTTTTTAAAAGTTTAATTGATCTTGTTTCAAATATATGTCTACCTAGTGTCGAAAACATGACGAAAATTTATTCGCAAATTGTTTACTGACCACGGTTCACGGTCTCAAGCACTTCAGAGTCTTGAGAAAAAGTAGGGTTGATGCGGCTACACCTTCAGCAGTGTAACCACAAATATTAATCTAACTTCAGAGGAAGTTACTTTTTTTAGGCTAGTTGTTTGACTGCAGCTCATCCGATGTTGAATGACAGTGTGATCGAACATGGTAAACACACCTAGCCTGGACCAAGGGTTGCCATGTCGCCAAACTTAATAGCCGGACAGATCAGCCAGTTTGGCCGGACATTGAGTAAAAAGACCGGACACCCTACATTATTGACGATTTTGTGCCTCACTATTAATATAAATACGACAAAAACGCTACGGCGATCGCTCGTTTGCGAAATGTAAAAGTCTAACTAACAAAAGTCGGACACCGTTTATTTTGGCCGGACACGCAAGCAATCAAAACGCCTAGCAATGTCCGGTTTTATCCGGACGCCTGGCAACGCTACCTGAAACGGAACTGGCTCTCAAGTGAGGCAGCCGGAACATACCATTAGATGCTTGGCGGCAGATTTTTAACTTGAGGGTGGTAGCTAGCCAGCCAAGTAGGTAAGTAGATACTAGAAAATACCCTATCACCATGCTATGGTTTCTTCACGATGTTTTCCTTCACCGGCAGCTCAAGCTCATTGTTGGGATTTGAACAATTTATTCAATTGGTTTTATAAATATGTGTAGAGTCTAAACACCCGAGCGGAATTTATTTCTTTTTTCACTTCTAGCGTAAAACAAGACTGCCAAAAGAAATAGACGCGAATTCAATGTTCACCTATTAGTAACATGCTTCTTAGACCCCCAGATAATAATAATTTGAAGTGTTGTTTGTTAATCAGTATGACTTGACTTATTTTAGTTTGCGATAAAGTGAACTCATAACTTTAGATAAAAAATATATGGCGCCATCTTATTGGCTGTTTGTTATTTCCGTTTCCACATAATTCTGCTAGATGGCGCTATGCTTCTGAAACCTGTTGGTGTTGTCCTAGTGTCGCTGTGACGTTGGTAGTTAATGGCAGCCCGTACACGTAGCGCGCGATCCGCGATCCGCGATCCGCGATCAATGATCGCGATCCAGACTGATCGTGTACGAAGCGGATTGACGGACTGATGCTCCGGATCGCATATCTAGAAATTTTGAAATCATGATCGCGGATCGCGGATCGTGATCATGATTGAACGTGTACGGGCTGCCTATGAATGCGTAGAACGCGACTCATACCGGAATGCCTTCTACAAATTATATTTTTAGAAATGCCAACCAAAGCAATTATGTTCAATCAAATTCAGCCCATTAACTGATTTGCTCCATTCTGATTGCTATTCAATGTGTTATATGAAATAGGTACTCATTCTATCGTCTGTCTAGAAATCATGTAGTCACAATCGTACAAGCAAAGCTTTGCAGTTTGGCTAACTCTTTATAGTCCTTATCACGTAGGAAATAAGACACGATTAAGAACAAGGCGCCAATTTCTATACATTAACATCTGTCCAGCTATGTAGATGTTTAGTTTAGTATGTAATACGTTCGTTACTTTCAATTCGGTAGTAATATTCATTCTCCGCCTGCGTTCTGCACGGAGCGCGCGCATTCGTGTTATCTATTTTATCGCGCAAATACGATTTAAATGATTTCTTTTTTATATTTTCGTCGTTAAGTACTAGTGTATCGAGTGGAAATAGTGTTGTGCCACTTTAATTATGTAAACAAACGTTATAAATTGGAGTAATGGAATGGATTCGAGTTTTGCAAGATGTATGAGTAACCAATGACCGCAGGGCATCCCTGCGCGGGCGCGGGGAGCGAGGGCTCGAGGTGCCCGGGCTCCACAGCGACGGGCTCTGCGTCCGGCCTGCTCTCGCACTCCATACTACGCAAAATAATATGACGAGTGAGTATACATCCACACACATCACTACATTAGACATGCCGATAATGCACAATTCCATTAAAATTGATAGCAAAATAATTTTTTCCCAACACTGACTAGACTTTAGTCAGAACTGAAGCGATAATGACAATTCCCCGATAGCTTATCAAGATTCGCGAAAATACGTAAACTAAGTACCTATGTATGTAACAGCGAAAATTAGAGGCTGAAACCTTATCTGCATATGCTAGTTTATCTGTCGCAATATCTATCGAGCGATAAGCCCATTATTGAGTTCACACTCTGTATGATTGTACAGTGAACCCTAGTCCTTTCCAATCCTTTATCTATTTCACGGAAGCCGCTTTGTTTATAAGGAAGTATCAGAAGCTCAGGTAAGCAAAATTTATTCAAAAATCTGTAATATGCATTGCTTAGGTACCTACATACTATTTCCACCGCAAATACCTTATATCGAACTAGAAAGTTCCTACTTTGCGAATACCAACATGATATATTTAATCCATTGATGTAAGCATTTATTTGTTTGTTTTTCCCCCGATTGCAAAAAAGTCCTGAAATTCTTTTGCGAAATTTAGGAATGTCATAAAAATCTTTTGCAACATTTTTAATAGAAACACGTATAAAAATTGGCAATTCAAGACATAGCGTCGCTAGATATGAAGACAATTTCCATGAGCAGTCCACAGTCCACCGCTAGTCTAAATGTCGAAATTTTTTTCTGAATAAATCGTCGGAGTGTTTTGCGAGAGGCAGAAAAGACACGGGCGCTGTGACCTCGAGGCGAAGCGGGGCGCGGGGCGCTGGGGAATCCTTCTGGCGCCAGACCGGCATCGGCGTCTGCCCGCGCCCCGCGGCCCGCGCCGCGGCGTGCCCACTCGCGCACCGTCCAACTCGAAATAGATGCACGGTGATTTACGCCTCGGCCGTATGAGTAAATATGCTGCTTGCCTGCCTGGCTTGGCACGTCCGCCCGCCCCCGCCGCGTGCCGATCTAACTCCATCTCGTATCACTCACACCACACTCCATCGATGGTACGTTCATTTACCAACGCTCTCAATTAATTAGTAATCTCCACTCTACGACTGAAACGTCCGCATGATGAGGCATATTCCGTGATAAAGCACATTTACGTTATAACTATACCGATCTTACCATCTGTATACAGATAAGCTACCTTTATTACATATTGGTACTACCTATAATACGATAACATCCTTACCGGCAAACGAAGTTGACGCTTCCGTTTATCTAAAGTTGAGGTGGTATTCTTCTCTATCATGTATACCTCATTGAGTACATAACTCAAGCTTTTTGCTATTAAATCCTTTGCAGTTTGTTTTGTTACTTATTAAGAGTTATTCCTACGTAGCATGTATTTATAATCAATGAGTCGATTTATGAATTAATTAAGTAGAAAATAGATATTACGATGGGTGTGTCTGTGTCTATTTTGTTTTGGCGAAACGGTCTTTACAGCCGACTGTAGTTGCTAAGGGTCCGGTACAAAAAGCTTCGTCGCGCGACCGGTCCCACTGGTTCCAGTCTGGGTCGCTAGCCGCTACCATCTACATGCCTTCATATTCATTCAGCTTATGTATCTTTATATATTTTACAATATGATTATGTTTTTAATTAGTATTACCTACAATTATAATTCCCGCCATTTAGCTAAATTATTAGTAATTCTCCAGAGAACTAAAGTCACAGACATAGCTCAGCGTATTAGCAAGCTGAAATGGTCATATCTGTCGCAGAACCGATAACAGCTGGGGTAGACGTGTTCTAAAGTGGAGACCGCGAATTGGCAAACGTAGCGTAGGACGCTCTAAGACTCGGTGGAGTGACGATATACGTAGGACAACTGGCGGTGGATGGAATCGAAAAGCCGAATTAAAATCGGGCTGAGTGGTGTGTCTTGAGAGAGGCCCATGTCCAGCAGTGGACTACAAAAGGCAGATGATGATGAGCTAAATTATATAGCAACCAAAAGTTAATCGATCTGCTAAAATCGACCGCTTGTTACGCGTCGAATAGTTCTTTTTGTACGGAGAATATAGTAATTAATTGGCGGCACCTGTAACAATAATAACAGTGATGGTTGTTAAACCGGATACAGGATAGGTGGTTGGTGCAACCGCGCGCCGCGCCGTCCGGACGGCAGGTGCATCGGTGATGGCGGCGGACGCCCGAAGTGTACCTATATTTTCGCTAAGTTTCACTCATGCTACGTATATTATATTCCACATGATAGGTACTTGAAATAATAAGAATGAAACATGCCAACTATCCTATTAAATTGACATTATTTCAATACTCTTTTACATATTGGTAAGGTATTTTCTAGTACTCGGCTAGCTGACTTGCTATCACCCTCAAGTTGAAAATTTGCCGCCAAGCACTTAACGCTGTGTTCCGGCAGCCTCATTTGAGTGCCAGTTCCATTTCAGGTGCTTTACAATTTTCGACCACATCGTCACTTAACATCAGGTGAGCTGTGGTCAAACATCTACCCGGTTAACCAATAAAATACATTGAGAGGTGTCTAAAAACTCCCGGTTGGAACAGAGTTCCTTTAAAGGCTTTATTTTTTTTTATTATGAAATATTTTTGCATATTCTCAAAATTAACGGCAAGCTGAATCGATTGAAAAAAGTTTCAGTTTCCTAGGTGATCGGGAAGCGCCTCAGAAATCACTGCAAAAAGATGTCGGCCTTTGGTCTCGTTTTTCATTGTTACACATTTTTCGGTCTAGGTCGGTTACGATAACGTACGATAAGGAACTCCGTTCCGAAAACTCTTTGCGACTTAAATATGCCGCGCAGAACCCGTACAAGAAAAACAAAAACGTAGCGTAAACTTATAAACCTAAATCATATCTTTTATGGCACATACCTACAAGAACTAAAATGAACTATTCAAATTATTCCGCGTGTTAATCGAGTGTTGGCAACGTGATAGAGGTAGTACAAGTACTTAGTTAATTAATTATGTAAGTGTAGCAGAGGTCGCGACAAACAATGCGCAGGTTATAAATGTGGAATGTATTTATTTACTCTTCTTTTCTAACACGTAATTCCTGAATTCACAAGCTTAATTTAACCACAAATTAAGATTTCTTTTATAGATCTTTACTTAATTTTTTTTGTAATGCCATACGCTATCACACCCTAAGTGCTGAGCTAAATTTTTATTTTTTATTTTTTTGCAAACTAAAATAAAATGTTTTTGTCACAGAAACTTTGTTTTTTTTTTCTGGACTTTGTTTTGTTACTCAAATTTATATGTATCGCTGTAATGGTCATGGATTAGCATTATCTCTTATCATCAGGAGAGCGTCTCGTTCGTGTCATTACTTTAAAAATCATTTGACAAACTTCTCACTTGGCCATAGGTCATAGTCTAGTCTAGTGAATCGTAACCAGGGTAATCAAAACCAAAAATACAATATAATTCTCGAAGCAAGTGCATTGTTCACTAACTAATGAACCAGAAAGCAATGAAATTAGGAGTATTATAAAAGTTATCGTCTCCTTTTCTTTATTTAATTCGCAAAACATTCTCAACTACAAATCGCACCTAACATGTCACATTTGTGAGACCCCCCCTATCTAGTGTGATGTCACATATTTTGGCAATTTTACATTTAGAAATAAAATATTCCATGTATTTTGAAAAAAATGTGATGTCACAAAATTTGGGACCCCTCTCCGCCCCTTGTCACACAATGACACACTTCTTCGACCCCCCCTCCCTCCTCCTTAACATGTGACGTAATTTATGGATGACCCCTAACGAGAGAGACGTTTTCATGTTTAGCTTTGTCACGGTTCCGCACGGGGAGAGACAATTATTTTGTCCACGGCGCATACTAGGAAGGCAAATGGTTCCCGGTACCAGCGGTTCAGAATCTATAAATCACATTATCATATCAATCATATTTAATATATTTCTCAAGTTAATTTATGCGGCGTGCACCAGATTCAAATACTCAAAGAAACGATCGCATTATAAAAATTCTGCGAATTTTCAGTTGTTCATTACATTTTCTTCCTAATTAGGACACATTTAATGATGCGCAACACATCGCCTTCTTTTACACTAGTTTCAATAGAACTGAGCCAAGTAAAATTTCTTGGTACTCGTCTGTACTGTTCAGGAAAAACGGTAATTTTGTTTTTAGTCTCATTTAGCCAGAAGTTAAAGAAACAAAACAACGCCCCTGCACATTAAAAATAACTTTTATAATAGCAGAGGGAATCGAAGTAGTTCTCGGAAAGATCGGAATGGTAAATGTGAAAAGGCTTGGTGGATAGGGTAGTCAGACATCGGTTTATTATACTTACCGAAAGGCGAGAGTCGCCTGCGGCGGCGGCGGCGGCGCGTGCTTCAGAGTATTCTGGGAATCGCACACTGACTGGACATGCCAGTTACTCTAATAACTGCCTCTCATATAGGTACATATAATCTACAGTATGCGTACACCTTTTGCCACTAGCTGCAAAGCTTTTATGCTTTACTTCCTCTTATTATTTCGGGTTTGAAATTATCTAAACACCCTCTTACATTTCTTTTAAAAATTTCATTATTTTAAACTTACAACCAACTGACGTGGTAAAATTAAAAATAATACAAACTGCTACCAATATAAGGTAAAATAAGAAGAAAAAGTTATGGAGAATGACTCACGACTTTTTAAACACTGTTTATACAATCAACGTTTGCTTAGATAATACCTATATAGTATTGTTATCAGACTTTACAACTTTATCGTCCGATGTAACTAGTGAACGTCATGACGTCAGTATCTACTTAGTTTGAATTAATTACAAAAAAACATTCATGTGCTACTATACTTTTTTGTAATAATAATACAGTGGGTTAAAACGAAATTGGTAGATTCTGTTTATACCCATTTGAATTTATAGTAATTTGTACTAGCTTTTAAGTTTTACTCGCGGCTTCGCTCGAGTGGTCAATTCGGAAGGGTCGTTTTAAAAATAGCCGTGTTTAATTTATTATTCGACGTTGTCCTGTGACCTTAGAACGGATGGATAGACAGACTCAGCTCAGCCTAATATTATTTATAAGTTCTCCTTTATTGTAACCAGTTATCAGATTCATAAAGTGCAAGCTTTGCTTGCTTTAGGATTGGATAGCGTCGAGCGTCGAAAAGATAGATGTTTGTTACTCTTTCACGCAAAACCTTGTGAACGGATTTGAATGAAATTTGGTATAGAAGTAGCCGAGACCCTGGATTAAGACATAAACTACTTTTTATCCTGAAAACATGTAGTGTATTCACAAATTAAAAATAGTAAGTATTATACCAGAAATCTGGTTCTTATAGTAAACATAACCAGTTTTCTAGTACCTTTCTTACATGCTTTCCTAGGTTTGGAGCTGGAATAGCGCTGTGTGAAAATGTCGTCTGTTGTATTATCGCTGCGTTCCTATCGTAGCATTTTTTAGTTCCCTAGGTTTGGAAACTGTCTTATAGTATATACCTGGCCCGTGAGGCGGCTCTGGAATCTAAAATCGTCCAATAGTTATTTATTCTCAATCTTATTTTAATTGAATTCTTGATGTTCTTTGCTTCACCTTCACCTACAATGCCTCCTAAATGTCTCCATTTGTTCAGGATAGGCAATCAAATGACATTTTTTACTTATGCAATTAGCTTAAAATAGGAAAGAAAAGATCGAGGTATTTCGTACCTATCATAATCTTGTGTTGAATTTAGCTTGTTCACTTTTATTTTGTGCTTATAGCAACTGCGATTACCTTATTGTTTAGTCATCATCATCATCATCATTTCAGCCGTAGGACGTCCACTGCTGGACATAGGCCTCCCCCATTGACTTCCATAAAGACCGGTTGGAAGCGGCTCGCATCCAGCGCGTTCCTGCGGTCTTTACTAGGTCGTCTGTCCACCTTGTGGGTGGACGTCCTACGCTGCGCTTGCCGGTCCGTGGTCTCCACTCCAGAACTTTGCAGCCCCATCGGCCATCAGTTATTGTTTAGTACAACTAATGAAACCACAGTAAAGCCCGGTGACGTGATGCTGTAATAAAATGAAATATCAAATATTGAATGATAAAAATTAAAAAAAAAATTTATTACATTTTCGTAACTAAAAATACCTAGTCTGGCCATAAATACTGTTAAAACTAAAAATAAACAAAATATTACATTTGAATTTGGAATCTGTAATTTTTATATGATTGTTCATTGTGTTTTTTCATTTTGGCGCCAATAAATTGTACAATATTTTGCGATATTAAAATGGAGTGGGGTGACAAAGAGAACCGAATCGCTGTGATTGCGCTACGCAAAGTAGGTATGGAGCCAAATGCAATTTTTAAAACTCTTCATACGCTTGGTATTAGTCAAATGTTTGTGTACCGGGCTTTTAATAGGTACAATGAGACCTCCTCTGTTTGTAACAGAAAAAGATCTGGCCGTCCACGTAGTGTTCGTACGAAAAAGGTGGTCAAAGCAGTAAGGGGTAGAATTCGAAGAAATCCTGTCCGAAAGCAAAAGATTTTATTTTGGGATATGAAGATGGCACCTAGAACCATGTCGCGTATTTTAAAAGATGACTTAGGACATCCAGCCTATAAGAGACGCACTGGTCACTTCTTAACTGATAATTAAAAAAAGAATAGGGTGGTAAAATCGAAACAACTACTGAAGCGGTACGCAAAAGGAGGTCACAGAAAAATTTTGTTTACGGATGAGAAAATTTTTACAATTGAGCAACATTTTAACAAACAAAATGACCGTATTTATGCTCAAAGCTCTAAGGAAGCTTCCCAATTAGTCGACAGAGTGCAACGTGGGCATTATCCGACTTCAGTGATGGTTTGGTGGGGTGTTGGCTATGAAGGAGTGACTGAGCCATATTTTTGTGAAAAAGGTCTCAAAAGGTATCAAAACATCGGCACAAGTGTATCAAGATACCATTCTTGAGAAGGTAGTTAAGTAGTTAACAACACCATGTTCAATAACCAAGTATGGTCCTTCCAGCAAGACTCGGCGCCGGTCATAATGCTCGGTCCACGCAGTCTTGTTTGGAAGCGAACGTTTCGGACTTCATCAGAGCTAAAGACTGGCCGTCGTCTAGTCCCGATCTTAATCCGCTGGATTATGATTTATGGTCAGTTTTAGAGAGTACGGCTTGCTCTAAACGCCATGATAATTTGGAGTCCCTAAAACAATCCATACGATTGGCAGTGAAGAATTTGCCCATAGAAAGAGTGCGTACTTCTATTGATAACTGGCTTCAACGTTTAAAGGACTGTATTGTAGCCAATGGAGACCACTTCGAATAAACTTTTTATATTTTAAATTGTTTTATATTTATGTATTAAACTAACACACTGTAAAAGTAATACATGTTATTTGCAAAAGAAAAAAATAAATTTTCTTTGTTACAATATTTATGGCAAGACTAGGTATTTATGACGTATGTAGTTACGATAACTTACAATTTATCATATTACCTATCTATGTATAAAGTGCGTGTGTTTGCCAAAAAAATGGATAATATTATTATATTTTTAAATCGATATTCATGTAGATTGTAGAGTTATGGAGAATGTAAGTCGGAAGTGGGAATACCTTGCGGCCGTTTGGCTCGTTTCCAAAAGATGATTCCGAGTAGCGTCCGTCAGTCGATGTCCACAACGAAAACCGTCTTTGCGTAATTGAGGTAGCGGGGGATCCACTGTTCTATTTCCAGCATCGGGCGCGCAAAAAAAGATATTTTTATTTCCGATTCGAAGAACTTAAAACTAAAACTGTACGCGGGTAAAAAGTGGTATGTATGGCATCGCACAGAGCATTTCAATAAAACTACGACATTCGAATACAATGTGCGGTGTCACTAATATTTCGAGGATACGATTTGCTTATTAGGAGAAGAAGACCCGGTGAAAGTTCTCGCGTCCGTTCAGTAATTCGGCACAGACGCAACTCGACAAAAACAAACACGGATGTACATTTTATACGTGTGTGACGTCACTCGTCAGACACTATTTTTGGCAAAGCTGATACTCGCGCTAATACGATCAATAGAAAAAAAAACAACAGTAGGTACTTATTAATCTATAACTTGGTTTAACACTATAAATTACAATTGACTAACGTCATTGAGGAAAGACTACCAAGCTGTGTGAATAGTTGTTTATTTGGTCAAGTGCTACCCGGCTCTGTCTGACTCACGAATATTATTGTCACATTCATACATATGGCGTATTTTAGTCGTTGATATGCCAACGCCGGAATTCGCGGAGAATGACGCCATTCTCTTGATGCCAGTGCTTATACATACATATCTACTTATACATATTCCATGCCCACCAGTGAGTCTCTATATTTTATGCAGTGGTATATTATGTAGGTAAATTATTATAAATGTTGCGTTATGTGTGGTTGTACGGTTAGTGTAGAAGTCGATGTTATTTCGTATTAAGTGTTTGTGTGCGTAAACATAGCATTACTAGGTACCTACAGGTTAGGCTGGCACCTGTAATGATCGCTGTTATGTAGCACGCACTTGTTTTTATACTTTAATTTGGGGCCTCCATTTTAACCGATTTAGGTCAAAGATCAGAGTGATATAAAAGAAGCAAACAATTTGGCGATTAACAACGTGATATACATATGTACCTACCTACGGAATTGATGGAAATATTTTTGGCAATAATCACGAAGCATGCCGCGTCGTCACCACAGTTGGCTTGCGTGCCTTCTTATTTATTTCTGGCTAAAGAGAAGTTATCTACCTACCGCTTTATGAATTTGGAAGGTCAAGTTGTGTTGTTGAGTCCACGGGAAACACTGCTACAGAGTCTCTACAGAATATAACAGAGTTGCTATTTGGAGCATGTGCTAAAACAAAAGCTGTAGAATAACTATACATTTTTTATTTTTCAAAACGATATTATATCCCATACTAGGAGAAGTTCTGTATCGCGAAATCCAGCATCTTACTTGTCTAAACAAAGTTAGATGATTACGTTTTTATAGGCAATATTTAGCAGTATTACATTTGAAAACTACTTACGTAGAGTCACAAATTGAAGAAAGGTACGTACTACCAGGATTCTGGATCTATAGAAAATTTTCGATGGAGCGTTCATAAAATCACGAGATTTTCTATTAACTACCGAGGGTCACTATTGCAATTTTTATAAATCGAGTCTAAAACACAATATTTTTATCTGTTCGCATTTATGTAAAACGAATGTTTATCTTAATTATGAATATAAAATATACAAAAGTTGGTTGCTCTTAAGAAGTAAAATAAATAAAAAATAAATATCATAGGACATTACACACAGCGCCATCTGACCCCAAACTAAGCAGAGCTTGTGCTATGGAAGACAGATAACTGATAGAATACTTAAATACTTTTTTTTTTAAGTGAACTTTGGAAATTGATATTATTGCGAACACGGACGATATTCAGTATTTCATTACAAGTGAATGTGATACGAGTAGGTACATTACCATTATTTCATTTATATTTCAGTACTGTGTCCTCTGCTTACATAAGTGACTTATCAATAACATAATTGATACAACCACATTTATTGTGGTTTCAACCTCAAACCACAATTTTTGTTATTTTGTGGTGCTGTAATGTCGCGTTCGACGTAATATTTAATTATGTACATATACCTATATAGGTATATGTACATAATTAAATATATATTGTATAGAGTTTTGGCGGGAACGCGGGAACAGTCGTGTCGCTCTGTTGTATTTTTTTCCAAAACTTGTGTTTTGTCGAGTGTTTATGCATAAAAATGGTGGTGTTTTATTCATAAAGTGCCGAATTACATGCGTGAGTGTCGGAAAATGATATAATGTGGTGAAACATGACTTTTCGTGGTGCTTCCAAAACTCCATCGAAGCTGTATAGTAAAGTCGCCACTACTTTACTAAAGCATGACTGGACTTGACTGACACAGACTGGACTTGACTAAGACAGGACTTTGACTATAACTAGCTGCGAGGACACTTATTTAACTTTTGTAACTTGAAAATATATAAATACTTGACACTGGCAAATGCTAAAACGCGACGCCAAAACAAAAAAAAAATAAAATATACCTATATATATAACTATGTGTATATATATATAACTATGGTCCAGTGTGATGATAATAAAATGAGTGACGTTTTAAAGGTAGAATACACCAATACAGTATCTTATTTAATTATTCTTTTATAACTTAGATATATTTTATCCTGAAAACCATTTATAATACATAGTAGGTATTATAAACAGTTTTCAGGAAAAAAGAGCGCCATATCCAACTTTTAATATTCATGAATTATACAGGTTGTTTCGGCGATGATGGTAGAGGTACCTATCAATGTACATAATTATGTATAATATAGGTTTATAAATTTTACTTTGCATTATTGCGATAAAAAAAAGTTTGGGGTTCCATAGCAAAATGTATGCAATGGAGCTATTTTTTCCGCTATTTTAGTGTGAAAAAAAACAGACTTAACCGAATTTTACCGACTCAAAAAAGGAGGGGGATCTCAATACGACTGTATGTCTTTCTTCTATGTATGTTCTGCGATAATTCCGCCAATTATGAATCTTTTTTGCTTGGTAGATACATCAGAGGTGGTCCCGTATACATTTTATCGAAATCGATCGAGCGATTTTTCATAAATCGACAAAAATCTTAAAATTGTACACAAACATAATTATCATCATTATACATCTATGATATTTTCGATTACTCCGAAACCTTGTTGTTTCATCGTTTAATTGGTCTAAGGATCATGGAGTCGGTTTTTTTAAATTGTAAATTTGTATATTTGTTTATTTATTAGTAGATAAGTTCAGATATGCTGAAACCTAAGCCTTCAAGTTTTTAAATATGTACTTGTACATATAGTAAAACTCTACCTTAGTTACAAGAGCAAGGCATCTATATGTACCTATATCAATAGACCGAACATAAAACGTATTAGAATGTTCAGTGTTCGGTTGGTAGGGTGCGGCTCGTCTCGGCGGCGGCGGCAAGTTGGCGTCAGCGAAGCGGTCGAGCCAGTCAAGCAGGCGATGACCTGGTTCTAAGGGAAGCCCGAGCGTACTGGCTATACGACACTTGGCCCGACACAACGGTCATTTTGAAAGGCCTTATACGAGTTTCATACACAAACAAAACGAGCCAAATCATTTTACGAATACGTCATACCTAAACTTCGTTGTACATTGTATAATGTACATTCGATACTATTTAAACTCTCGACTGATTTATTATTTCAAATTTTACTGTGCTCAATTATTATCATTTAAACCAAAACTTATTACTTATAGGTAGTTATACCATCATGATTAAAATTGATACTGGACTACCAAAAATTGCAACCGTTTAACTTATAACTTATGAAATTAATAAGGTTCATATTGATTTGGATAGTTAAGTTTGATATACATAGTTGTTGCGAAGACTGGTTTCATGGTTTCCCGCCCACGCGACTCCGTGGCGCCCGACCGGACCTACATAATTATTCAATAGCAGCGTTGCCAAATACTTCAGTGTGGATGAATACAAGAATGCTTTCGATTGTCCAAACTCTTGACTTCAAAGCTTTCTGTACAAAATAGAACATGATCTGTAAACAAAGCGTCGGAAATGAGTGATCACGGCCTGAGAGAATAATAAATATCGTAGGACATTACACACAGCGCCATCTGACCCCAAACTAAGCAAAGCTCGTACTATGGAAGTCAGATAACTGATATATAATACATACTTAAATACTTTTTTTTTGTAAATACATAGTACTTATAATAAATACAGAACACCCAGACACAGAACAAACATTTGTTTATGCCACAAAGTTTGTCCTGGGTGGGAATCGAACCCACGCCATTCAGCTCATGAAGCAGACACTCTACCAATGAACCAACATGGCTGTCAATAACGTTAAAAGAATCACTTTACCAGCCATTTCGATCAATGGAATGGAAAGAATACCATGCATAAAGTAATTAAGACCAAAAGAACATGGTATCAAAATAATAACGTCCAACTAGGTGGATTAGCACATCGATATTCAAGTATGGCGTAATATTTATGATCTCAGATGCAGGGGACATAGAGTAAGTAACGACACTCCCCGAGCCGCGTGGCTCAAGGCCGTGGAGTGACGTCGACGGCAACAGGCGGTGCCTATAAGCCAAACAACGCAACAAGTACCCCGCGCCCGCGCGTCTCACATGCCATTCGCGAAACACCAGCTGTCGGACCAACCATCGCTGTCAGTCGCCTCGACGTCACGCTTGCAGTGTCCACCATAAACAATGCAGACACAAAACGCTCGCAAAACGCAAAACGCACAACTCAAAGACATTGTTTCATCACCAAATCTTATTACACAATGTGTACTTATCTACACCTAGACGGTGTTGATTTATTAAAATTTACTTATGAAGTCATTTCAAGTCATGGTATTACATAAACATCTGAATTTTTATTCATATTATATTGAACTTCTTTTGATTAGGTACAGTAGATATTTATTATAGCAATACCTACCTACATTGTAATAATTTATCAACAAAATATCTTTGTTTAATATTATACTGAGTATATTCATTCATTCTATTATCAATTGTTTTGTCTCAAGTATTGTTTTTTTTCCTTTAGATTTGGCGTCGCGTTTTTAGCATTTGCCAGTGTCAAGTATTTTTATATTTTCAAGTTTCAAAAGATAAATAAGTGTCCTTGAAAAAAATACAACGGGGCGACACGGCTCCTTCCGCGTTCCCGCCAAAACTCCTCAAGTATTGTTGTTTTGATAATCTTTTGTATTTCACATGTTTTCTCAATGTTAACTTGATACATTGTGTGGTCGCCAAAATAACTTCTGGTTGATAACTTTATTTATCTGGAACACCATTCAAACTTGAACATCCTCGAATGAATTACGTGCGTCATCCGCTCCGCACTACTGATAAGCACTTACTAATTATCATTGCAAATACTCTGTTTGTATGTATTAACCATTCGGTTGTATACCTAAGCTGTAACTTCAAAAATAAAATCTATCAAGTGCGCGCATAGCCGCGAACGCTCGTAGAGTTCAGCTACCAGGAATATTTAAAAACTAACTGCGCCCGCGTAGTTACCCGTTACATCATCATCATCATCATCATTTCAGCCGTAGGACGTCCACTGCTGGACATAGGCCTCCCCCATTGACTTCCATAAAGACCGGTTGGAAGCGGCTCGCATCCAGCGCGTTCCTGCGGTCTTTACTAGGTCGTCTGTCCACCTTGTGGGTGGACGTCCTACGCTGCGCTTGCCGGTCCGTGGTCTCCACTCCAGAACTTTGCAGCCCCATCGGCCATCAGTTCTGCGTGCTATGTGCCCTGCCCACTGCCACTTCAACTTGCTAATCCGTTACATGTTTTCGGGATAAAAAGTAGCCTGTGTTCTAATGCAGGGTCTCTGCTACCTCCATACCAAATTTCATCCAAATCCGTTCAGTAGTTTTTGCGTGAAAGAGTAATAAACATCCATCCATACTTTCACATTTATAATATTAGTGGGATGTGACGTTATTATGAAACGTTTCGACTTTTTTTCTCATCCATGTTTTCCATTCCCAGTGTTACTCGTAAAAATATAAACAGGTGCCTTATTCTCTATGATAACATAATATGTAACGCCGCGTTCAGATAACGCGGTGCTATTCAAGTTTAACTCGCGTGGCGTTATTGTTATTTCGAATGTAAAATTTAAAGACACGATACGACACGATGAAACGAGTGTTTAACACACAAGTGTGTGTTAAACACTCGTTTTGATCTAACAAAAAATATTTTAAGCGTGTAACATTATAAACACTATGTGCGTTCTTGGCAATAAAGTCCAGTTCAGTAATTTCTTCGGTAGCGTGTTTGTTTTGAAATTTAACTCTATGAAAACTGACAGTCAAATTTAGCTAAAGCAACCCGCGCCGGGTTTCAACAAGTGCAATTAATTTTGGCAACTTGTTTACAAAACATTGAATTTCTCTACTTGTACAAGAGTTTTACTAGGATGTGTTGTATATACAAATCTTCCGTTAAAATATACTATCTAAATGACAGTGAAAATTACTATGTTTTATACTATGTATTTTATTTTTTACAAGTACATATTATATTGTTTAGCAATTATGGGTAAGTACAGAAATAAGATTAATAACCCTCACTGGTTATTTAGTGTTAGATTTGTTGTAAAAGGATATTTTTGTTACGTAACCCCAAGTTATATACATAAATGGATACCTACGAATTCAATAAATAAAATAATGTAAAGTCGTATTTCGCGTGTACTTTGTCCTCGTATATCTTTAACTACGCAACTGCTATTTGTACAGTTTTTGCTTTGAATACTAGATGTAAGGATTTTTGCGTTAGTATTAGTAAATTAGCTTTTGCATACCGCAATTATATTATTTTTTATTTACTATCAAAAATATGCAATAAATGAATATAGGTATCTTATAGGGGTTTTCGCCAGATGTATATTGTACAGTATCTACATATTTTGCTCTAATTAACCAATTCCAATAGAAGGCTACAACAGGAACAATTGCCTCAAAACATAATCTGTGCCAAAGTTTCTCTTTATTAGGGTTCCGTACCCAAAGGGTGAAACGGGACCCTATTACTAAAGCTCCGCAGTCCGTCCGTCTGTCACCAGGCTTTAAACATGAACCGTGATAGTTAGACAGTTGAAATTTTCACAGATGATGTATTTCTGTTGCCGCTATAACAACAAATAGGTACTAAAAAACAGAATAAAATAAATATTTCAGGGGATTACAGCAAACGTGATTTATAGCCCTTAACACCCCCCTCCCCCTCTGAATCTGCATCTGGAAGAAGCAAGTTAGGCAAGTAATAGATTAACATTACCCAGGCTTATTTGTCTGTAGGTAAGTTTTATAAACAAAAGATAAAGGGGTCTTACTGATACTTTAGTTCACGAGATAAGTTTAAATATAGGAAAATACCAATCATTAATTTATCCAATAACTACAGTTATTCCGATGATTAAATTAATGTTTGTTTTATATTATAGTATGTAATCAAATATTTGTAAGAATTAAGTACAAGGTCTACAGAGAAATCCAATATTTTCTAAACAATTTCGGCTCATGTGACTACTATGAGCCTCATGAGAATATTCACTGGACGTTCGGACGGTGGCATACAAACCGATACTCGTTCTAGTCGAGCGCAACCGTTACGAAATCAGTGCTGCATGAAAATTACGCTATTGCCGTGTTCTGCTTGTGATGCCTTAGGGAGAGCGATTACCGACATCGCATTCAACAGTCTGCAATAATCTGATAAAATTATTTACAACCAAGCTTATCAAATAAAAACAAAATGTTTGATCTAATTCTGAGAAAAAAATGCAAGCATTGATACATATTATTAGATACCAGGGTGATATACATTATTTTGTTTTTGCTAGGAGTTCTCGTAATCAGTTTAGGTAGGGGATTTCCTTATTATCAATTAGGGTACTACGATGATGATACATTTAGAAGAGAGCAATACTATAATAGAGGCGCGCAGGTTAAAGTCCGTGCATATAATGTAGATGCCTACGTATAAATAGATTACGAAGAATAACCGATCCGGTTGCGGCGAAGGAGGGAGATAGATAAAACGCGACATGAATCACTACCAGCGAGCGCAGAGTCAGTGCGGGGCGCGGGTAAAGGCGGGGGAGCGGCGCGCGGGGCCGAGCACGGAACGAAACGAACAAACCGACGACATTAACAAACAGTTGAACACTCATCCGCGGTGCGACGTTACCTCGCGCTCCGCCGCTGCACCCAATCGAATGTACACGACCACCCAGGATACATAATATTTACATTTTATAACACTGGCCGAATAGGATGTAGTTAAGATTCTTCTTTTGACTATCGATCTGTGTAAAAGAAAGTGTTGCGACCGCAAATCTGAGTGCAAGTGAGACGAGTGACGATACAGGTGTGTTTGTGTGTGTGAGCTGAGTGGCGTGGATCGTCGCGTAATTATTAACGATGATTCACTTGCGCGCGGGTGAAATGCTACCTATCGGACTTGTTGACATTCGCTCTGGAGGAGTCAACAAATGATATCACAACAATAGCCAAATATAATGGTGGACTGATTTACGCGGTACGTAACGTTTCTTCTTATTTCTAAGGGCGAATTACTGACGGATCTTGTGAAAGTCGTGATGTTAGTGGAAAAAAAACAAATAAACCTGTACTTAGGTTTAGCTTAATCAACTGATAAAATATTTGTAAATAATAATTGATAACTAGAAATAATTAGGTATCAAGAAACTATTTTTCAATAAACGAATAATATCTAGAGATTCGTTAAACTACATAATACCTAGGTAGGTATGTACAGTATAATACTTGAATGAAAAAAAAACATTAAGTATACTTACATTAAAAATAATGAGACAACCATTATCAATTGGGCGGACTGGGTGATATGAAATATTATAACGAAACAATGAATTCAAAAGAAGCGATAAAGCCTATTTTATCTGACAAATAATGATATTGGCAGTTAAAAAGGCGTATGATAATGATGTACAGTGAATTTTATCATGTAATACATCTACTTATACGGAGTCTGTAATTAAGGGTAATGGAGTGCCGCTTGTAGAGTAGGTGGAATAGGTAAGCAATGAAAGTTGGCGGCGTGCTGGCGGCAAAACAGGCGACGCCAGGGCCGCCTGGCGAGGCGCCAGGCCGGCGGGCGGCGGCTGGTCGACGGGATTCCTTTGTCTCATTACAACACCACTGATCCGGTGCGATCGTGCCGAGAATTCACCCTTTAAATTGACTGACACTCTACCATAGGAATATTTAAATTCAAACAATAACAACAACTTTCAAAGACTAATTCGTCGCTGTGTAAAATCTAAATTTACCTTTTAAAATAAGTAATTATTCCTATTCGCCACCACATATTAAAATCTAAGTACCTACAGAACGCATTACGAAGTAAATAAACGGCACTACGACACCGGTATTGTATTCATCGTTGTGTGTGTAAGTGGCAAGTGCGTATCGAGCTTATTTTGCTAGCTCGTTTTTACTGCGCCCGCTGGCTTGCCTGTCTCCGATTCTCGGAAATTGTAACGCCTTCTCGGAACGTACTAACATTGCCGTCCACGAGCGACTCAACTTAAGTAAGCGCACAGCGAGGTCACCCTGTCGCTCGGCCGTATCTTGGTTGCTTATGCTACTCGTAATTATAGATACGACAAACTTTTGCTGCTACAGCCCACGAATCCAACATTGAGTACTTACTGATGGGTCGAAATGTCTCGCGGAATCAGAAAACTTTGTTCTATTGTACATTTGCATAATTATTGTAAGAAATGCGTTATAAATATTTTTTTTCGGCAAACGCCTAACAATTTTTAAAGACCCATTTGCCTACTCTCTGTATTTACTATCAATACAATTGTTGTAATTTTTTGTAGTGCTTCGAATTATTGTGTTTTGTGTGACTGAGATAGAATTCATCGTGTACAGCTGGTGACCGGGGACATCCTCGTCTAATAGCATCGACGTCATGATGATGTCACACAAACACCCAATAGAAGCGGTGGCACATGCGCGTTGCGTCAACTCGCTCGCTACAACGCAACGCGGCTATGTTGACTGCTTTTCAACACATTCACAATGATGAGCATTGTTATTTAGTAGCATTACTTGTTAAATTAGATTTACGTTAAACTCCTGCTATTAATAAATAAAATGTATATAATAGTTTTTAGTAAGTTCTTTCTTCTTAACAAATAGATTAAAACTACAGTCTAGTTCAAATTAATATTATAAAAACGTTAGAACTGTCTCTGTTTGTTATATTTTCACGCCTAAACGGGTGATCTGCTCTTGCTAAAATTTTACAAGGAGATACTTTACATCACAAGGATAGATACACGAATAACATAGGCTACTTTTTGTAATTATACGAATATACATACATAATTATGCCCACGCAAGCGACGCCGCGGTATACTATAAAAATACTTCCCTTAGCAAAACATAAGTGTAGTTAAAAAAGTTTCAATATTTTTATGGTGTGCTTTGCTCTTTTTCAGGTACTAAATTGGTGGGTACGATGCCACTCACACAAGAGAAGCGTTTAGACGCGAATTTTTCCAACAACAATGATCACAGCTACCTGCATAAAAAGTTCAAGAAAATGGCAACTACTATTGCAGTGTTTCCACCAAATTTACCGAAAAGTGGAGATACTAGACAAAAGGAAACTAATATAGCAAATAGTACTTGTAGCGTTTCAATTTCTAAAGGAAGTATTGCCGCGGCTCACCCAGAATTAGAGAAAATAAAAGAAGATCGGCATCATTTAGATGCTCAGGAAGTGGAGAAAAATGTACAAATTAACTATAATGATGAAAATTTTAGAATAAGTAATGTAAATAATATTGTTCAAGTATCTGGTCAGACCAGTTTTACTGAAGATTTTTCTAATAAGACTGAGATCCTTGAAAATGATTTTATCAGGGATAATTACAACGGGAGTGTAGGTGGTCGTTATGTATGCCCTTATTGTAAATTATCTTGTGCCAAGCCTTCAGTACTCCAGAAACATATCAGAGCTCATACAAATGAACGGCCCTACCCTTGCGTTCCTTGTGGATTTGCTTTTAAAACAAAATCGAACTTGTATAAGCACCGAAGATCTCGAACACACGCTCTAAGGTTACAAGGCGCAGATGTACCTGTGACTATAAACGATGATGACTTGTCTGGCGGATCGGAAAGCGATACGTCTATACCACCAACGGCTTTATCAGAAACCGGCTCTGATTCATCAAATGTGCGAGTCGATCATTATGAATTCAGAAGATTTTCTCCCAGTGTATCACCGGAATCAATGAATGAAAACATTACACCGTGTTATAGCATACCCTTTTCAACGAATTTAAATGATAGCAAGTCAAAATCAATATATAAACCTAAATTTAGAGCAGCATTGTACCAAGAAGTTAATGAAAAAGATAAATTTAAAAAATCTATTTCTCCAAATGCTGATTTTCTCACGGAACATATCTCTAAAATTATATCAGATAATGAGGCCATAGTAGATGTCATAGAAACACCGCTTCAAAAGAAGTACGGAAAAATTAAGCAAATTGCAGAGAGTAAACAAATGTTGCATGACAACGTTGATGTGAAATCAGACTCATCGCCGCTTAATTTAACGAAAAACAATCACGAAGAAGACCATCCCTTCAGAAAGCGATCTCACTCTGAAAGTTTTTCTCATGTCGATCACCACAAACATCCATTGAATCCAGAGGGTTCGATTATAAAAGACCTTCTACTTAAAACGAAAATGAACGGTTTAGCTTCTATTACTGGAGAGTTGTTAGAGGGATCTCTGTATGTATGTCCGCTGTGTCAGATTATTTTCCGTAGTGCCGATAACTTAGAAACTCATAGAATGTATTACTGTGGCAAAGGTAGCATTTCTAGTTCACCTGTCAGTCATCAAAAAGAGATAAAACTAATAAGGCCTGAAAATACATTTGTGCGAAGTAACTCTATCAACGTTCGATTACCTGAATCGCAGCCATATATGAAAACAAACATCGTTAATAACTCGCCGCCATTAAGGATTAAACCAGAAAATTTGATTATTATGAAACAAGAATCAAATGATATTATAGCTCCTTTACCATCGCCAGGACCTTTATTGGGAAACACGAGGCTTGTAGATACTAGAGTCCCCTCGGATTATACAAGAAAAAATGAAAGTATAAAACTAAAACCCATGGCGAGCCCAAAAAGGCGACTAGATAGCAGATCTGATACATACAGTCCTAGGCTGGTTGAAAATATTTCGCCAAGGTCAGCAAATATATATAGCCAATCTAAAATACGGTGTATTGATGCAAATTCTGCAGCATTTCGAGCAGTAGAGGAGATGACGCATCATATGAGACACAACTCTACATCTCTACAAATGTTTGGAGGTGAAGTAAAAATCGTAGATCACTCCGGAGGAACTACCACTTTACGTATTGAACCTAATAAAAACCAGTTATCGCCCATATTGATACACCAAAACCTTTCACCATCTAAGCTTGTTAATGATGGTGAAGCGAGCAGTGTTGTTGTTAGATCTAGTCTACAGTCAGGGGGCACAATTATGCATAATCCGCCAACTCCTAAAGAAACCATAGGGACACCACAGCCACAAACACCTAGAATAACGATATCTACGCCTGGAACATCGAGTTCTACATTACCAAATATTCATGACAGAAGCCATTTTCAGTTTCCACCACTGAGTGCAATCACAGCGTTCAATCCTTTGACATTGCCACCTTTAAGTCCATCGTTATCTCCCAATGGAGCATCGACTATATTCCACGGAGGAAAATTAATACCTCATGTACCAGGGATCCCAGGGCCAAATACGCCAGGAATATATGTAGGCCATCAAAATATACCATCGAAAAATACTATCAACAGTGATCTCAATAAAAAGCCATCCACGCCTGTGCGTGAAGATTTTCATAGCAATGTGTTACAAATAAATGTTCAACAGCCTAAAGGATCGAGTCTTATGAAATATGAAACGCAACAATTACGTAACACGAGAAGCCCACATTTACGGTTAATCAACAATGAGGTTGAAAAGATGAACCAAAATCATGATAATTGTAATAATGAGGGACAATATGGACAACAACACTTTGTTGTTTCTACAGCACCACTTATAAAAATCAAAAGTGCTGACGAACCACCAAATCCTTACCCAAAAAATATTTCACCAAGCATCATGAAAGGGATACCAAGGCAAGAAGGAGCTTCGAAAAGAACTGCAGACGGCGTCCCTAGAACACCAGTTTTAAAAGAAAACAACACTTATTATTCACTAAATAAATCAAAATTTCGTGATAAAGTAAACAATCCCCATGTAAAACCTGTCGACACAAAGACAGAAAAAGATAACAGGCATTTCAATTTTGAAAATTTCATAACTAAAGCGGAAATTTTCAACAATCAGATACCAAGTTCCTCCGAAGTGCAAAAGAATACAAACGCTCAAGAAACTCCTATAACTATTCAAAATGAGCGATCTGAAACGTTGTATTTCCAAAAGAACGTTTTATCAAAGCCGAATACAGAAGAAAGAAAACCAAAATTTTTAAGGCCCTCAACATTGCCTTTAAAACCTGGTACTTATACACCGAAAAGGCACCACGGAATAACACCGAACGCAAACACAATGCCGTTAGTATCACCAGAAACACCACGACCAGCCAAGGCGTATGGTCAACTTTATTTAAACGGCAATGCGTATACTTATCTGGGCTTGAAATGCTCCACTAAAGTTTTTTACTGCACCATCAATCGTCCTCAGCCAACTTATGTTCCTAATCAACATTTTCTGTCAATGTACAGTAATTGGCAGGTAATTATCAAAAACAATATCTTGAAGATTCATTAATTACACAGTACATGAATGTATGATAAAATGTATGAATATGTTTACAGTTATTATCCGAACTGACGCCAGACCCGCTGGGGCTGTCCGCCTCGTCTGCTATGTCTTTATATGACTCACGTCATCGACCGCAAAATGTAGCTCGCGCTGTGATTAAACAGGATCTCATATTGACTCATTCATCACAGTGGAATAAAAATTTTAAAGACAATAGACAGGTATGACTTTTATAAATTTACATAATTATTTTATTGATGCAATTTCGGGGGTCGGAAAACATATTTTAATCCTTAAATTAAAATCAGGGTAAAGTACATAGATATGGCAAATATACTTTATTGAATAATTCGATCTTCAGCTATATGTATGTACTGTAATTTCAGGCGATACAAACGACTGATACAAAAAAATTAGAAGATAGTAAGGGCCAACCCTCCGATAACGTAATGACTCCTAAAAAAGAATTAGCAGGAGGCTTTGAAAGTAACGAAGAGTACACGTATGTCCGCGGACGCGGCAGAGGGCGGTACGTTTGCTCAGAGTGTGGAATCCGCTGCAAAAAGCCGTCAATGCTCAAAAAACACATTCGCACTCATACAGACGTGCGACCGTATACATGCATCCATTGCGCCTTCAGGTATGAGTACGTTATTACACATGTCTTTAATGAGATATTCGATTAAAGTTGACAGCGTTTATAATTATACAAAAATTTCAGTTTCAAAACGAAGGGCAACCTGACGAAACATATGAAGAGTAAAGCCCACTACAAAAAGTGTTGTGAGTTGGGTATAAATCCGAGCGATGGCAATGAGGGGGACAGCGGAGAAATGGCGGCGTGTTCTGGAGATTCTGGCGACGACACTGATTCCGATGGCGACGAAGGAAACGAAGGAGAAACGGAATCAAGTGGTAAGTTGGCACATGTTACAGATCACTCGTTCTATTATTACAAATCACTCCTGCGTTTCTATCAAACTTATTTTTGGACGTTTGTTTTTATAGGATTATTAACCGAATGGGTCATTGTACTCATCACTGTAAACAACTTTTACTATAGACACAACTCTGAAATCGTGGAAATAATCAGCTGTTACATAGAAAAAGTTCAATCATCTTCGATAAAATGTATGGGAAAGCTGTTTTTAAGCTGTTTTATTGTAAAAGTTATATATAAGTACGAGTTTCTTTTGGCTTAGCACACTCCAAGCTAAGTATAGTCATACACATTGTAATAAGGCATCTGAATTTGTTGAAATCCACCAATTGCTTGTTCTACGACTAGTGATGTATGTCATAGTGCGTATTTTAAAATACTATGATACTTACTAATACTATAAAGATCAAGGATTTTAATATTAGGTACTAGACAAGTCTAAAACATACAACACTAATTAAAAGCTTTTATGTAAAGCGTTCTGTCATAAATAAACATCAGATTTAGCTCCCACAGTAAAACTTCATACTTAATTAATCTTGATGCGTTCAATTTTCCGAGTAATAAATAATGTGTTAGTAGTAACGGCTAATGTGTACGCGAAGTATTTGCACAATTCTACGTTGTGTATTGGCGCGTGTAGTTTCACGGTTCATGAGTGACATGATCACTTATTAATTATAGCTGTTCTAGCTCTAGGAACTCATATTTTTTTACATCTTTTATTATTTTATATTAACAATCACAATGTTGTAAACTAATATAAACCGTTTCGATTTTCAGACACAGAAGCATACAAATCACGTTTACCAGAACATGAAGCGGCGCGTTGTTTACTATCGCTGAGCTCTCAACCGACGACATCTGCTGCGCCGGGTCTGATAACCAGCGCCAGGCCTACCACGTATCCATATACCCCAGCGGGATTGGAAATTGTCAACTTAGAAATACCCGATAGATCACCACTCCATTTGTCGCGACACTCTCCAATTGAACCAAGAATAGAGGCTGAAAATGAACCTATGGATTTAAGCAAAAGTGAAGTAAAAACACCTACACCAAACATTCCTGAAATTACCACTCCGCGAGAATCAAGTGTACTCGCATCACTTGCTTCAAATACCGCCAAACTCCCCCAACAACAAAGTCAATGGACTAACGGGGAACCTATGTTACACACATATTTGACGGAAAGAGCGCTTCTAGACACAAAAATAAAGCAAAGTCAACTAACATGTAACTTCAGCAAGTTACGGAAAGTAGATTTGGAAACCTCAACATTTTCCGAGAACGTAAAAAAAGAAGATACCGGCAAAAATATGCAATCGATAAATAATAACCCAATGGTATCTATTTCATCGCCACAAATGTCTAGAGATTTACATATCACATCTCCGAATGAAAGTGATATACAAATATCTGCTGTTGTATCTAATGACGATAATGCTGGAACTCCTAAAGATTCATCTCACACAAAGTATGTTGCCCAAGAACTGAAACGTCACCCCGGACAAAACAATACCAATACAGAAAACGCGAAACATGTGGTATCTGAATATTTAAAGCATGCTAGAATCAATCACATTAAAACGCACGACGAAAGTTTATCGAATCTAATCGATAACACATCTGAAGATAACAGCCGTAATAGTATCGGACTTGAAGAAAACACGAAAGCTGAAGAGATGAACTTATCCGATTCAGATTCATCAAAACTGCCTTCTCTAGAACATGAGCCTATCGCAAGAAAGGTCGTGATTGGTGTTGGAGGCGTAGCTTTCAAGGTAGCTAAAGGAAAAGAGTTTGATAGTGCGTCGTACGCACCAGGAAGACTGATGGAGGATGGACGCAGAGTGTGCGACTTTTGTAACAAGACATTTACTAAGCCTTCGCAGTTAAGATTGCATTTGAATATCCATTACATGGAGAGACCTTTTAGATGTAGCGTATGTGCTGTGAGTTTCCGCACTCGTGGTCATTTGCAAAAACATGAGCGCTCTGGTTCTCATCATAACAAGGTTTCTATGACATCAACATTCGGTGCCGCCACATCGGTTAACCCACGACCATTCCGATGTTCGGATTGTAACATCGCTTTCCGGATACATGGCCACCTGGCGAAACATCTTAGGAGTAAAATGCACGTGATGAGATTAGAATGCTTGTTCAAACTGCCATTTGGAACGTTTACTGAAATCGAGCGTGCCGGTGTAAGTTTGACAGATATCGATACAACCGATTGTGCAAGCTCATTGGCTAGTCTCCAGTCACTTGCGCGGAAACTTCATGAGAAGGATCCTTCCAAACTGGAGTATAGGGACCCCAGTAGTGCGACAGTGATACCTACAGGACGAGAATGTTCCGAAGATGAGGAAACTTCCCTCAACTACGAAAATATGAGTGAGAGTGAAAAGGATAGTGAATTAAAAAACACTGAGAACAGTGAAGGACACGAAGATGAAACACGAGTTAATTATAGTGCCACAGATATTTAGTGCCAAAATTACTTTAAGTAGTTATTGCAATTTTGTTTTGTTATTAATTTTAAGGTGTAACTATTGATGATGGGTCAGAAAAATCAGAAAATGATGCGCTTTAATCATATGATGTATAGTTTGTACGTAATAACCTAATTATAAAAATATATAATATGTACATATTTGAGATAATTTTAACGTTGTTAAATTTGCTTCCAATGTAAAGCTTCGTTATTCGTTATTTGTAACTCTAAAATAGTCGTACGACATTGATGGTGTGTGAATGAACCCCAATTGAAAGAGCTATTTCCTAAGTATGCTTTCAATTAGGAGTCATATTCTTCCAAAAACATTTTGAGGTCCATTTTCTAATATATATAAACAATGCTTCAAATATCAATGAGACATATTGAAAAAAGTAGTCAAATCATAAGATTCAGGATGTTAATTTAATTTGTATATATTTTTATAGAGTATATACTCCATACGACTTATATTATCTATTAAAAAATCCGAGACTTTGTCACTTCCAAAATCTATACTAATATGTAATATAAAATTGGCATATCAACTTCCAGAAACTTTAGATATGTAATAATGATCCTTGAAGAGTCTTCCATATCAAAAATAGTGTTTGTGCTAGAACAGTTTTTAGTAAATTTTACTCTTCGTATGGGTAAATTTTATGAGTAATCTACACCTACCGACATTTTACAAATAAAAATAAATACTTGTTAGCAAGTAATTTTCTAGATTATTACTTTACTATTTTATGGTAGTAAAATCCATTTTTGATAATGTTGTATTTAGTCTTTTATAACATTTATTTGTACATACATAATTTATCACTTTAGCTATCCATATCAAGGAATAAACTATATAAATATATCAACCTTAATATTGCTACTTTTTAATAGTGTTAATGTTAATCGATAATGTAAATGACAAGCGTAATAAACTTTTTACGCATAATTGCGGTTCTATGATTTGTATATTTTCCAAATATTCATTATGTATGTATCCAACCATGAATGATTAGCACGAAGTGGTATTTGCGTTTATTGTAGAATTTTAGAGTTATAAATTTTCTGATGTTTACTATATGAGAGGGATAAATTTTACAAAATTGTTGGAAAAGCTATGTAATGAAAAAAATTACATTAAATAATAATTTGAGTTATTTATTTATTTCATTTCACCAGAAAGCTAACCTATGTACCTTATTATGGTACATATTATGTAGGTATACGGTTTCTTTTGTTTCTATATTGTATCCCCCCCTGAACTAATTCAGCGCGCAAAATAGTTTTAAAGGTCACGAGTATAGTAATAGTTTACAAGATAAAATATCCACTATAGTAATCCCAACGTTTTTAAAATAATTCGCAAGAATTTTAAACATAACTTTGCACTCTAAGTACTCTGAAGGCAGTTCCTATTTTACCTTTATCATACTAGTAGCCCCAAACCCTACCATCAGCGTGTCAAGTAAGATATGGCAGACCTTGATTTTTACGACTCAAGAGGTAAGATGGTAACATCACACTTAAACTTTCTAAAACCGTCTCGGTAGATGTTCTAAAATTAGTTACTACTTTTTGGCGCTTTATCAGGTTAAGGCGATACGATTTCCATACAAATAATTTTTTGCCATTTATGGACAAATGCAGCATAATTTTACAGTGAAATCACAGCTACTGGCAATTATTTTAGTCTTTATTTGCGGTAAATTACAATTGCTTGAATGAAACGGTAGACTATAAGCATAATCTACAATTTTATTCAAAAATCATAAATCATTCATAAATTTGATTTTATGCTAATAATCTACTGTTTTATTCAAGCAATTGTTATTTACCGCAAATAAAGACCAAAGTAAATGCCAGTAGCTGTGATTTCACTGTAAAATTATGCTCCATTTGTCCATAAATGGCAAAAATTTATTTGTATGGAAATCGATTTGGCTGAAATAAGGAATGGAGATAGCTAATACCCTGGATTGACGTATAGACTACTTTTATATTGGAATACAGGCAGTTCCCATAGGATAGCGGCTGAAACACTGCAAGTATAGAAAACATTTTATATTATTAAAGTTCTATATTTCGAAAACTGAAAATGCCGATTAAATTGGCCCCACCTGAACTAGGGCTACAAATTTTAAAACACCAGGTTTGATGTGAAAGGAAAATGTGTCGTAAAATGTTGTGAGTCGAATTCCCAGATAGGTATTTACCTACATAATAAGACACAAGGAATTACATTTCACACGTAAGTTTTAATTAATGTTCGTATGTTGTTTATAATTATTCGTTTTTTAAGTTTGTATAATTTGTTGCGATTCCTACGGACACATAAAAACAACATCTAGGTAAGTACCGAACATAATTATTGAATTAGCTTTTTTGTTCAATTTCGTTAGCCTAGTTGGGATACCATCTGGCTTCCAATTTGGAGGTGGGTTCGAATCTCACGGCGCGCATCTCTGTTTTTTCTAAATTAGGTATGTAGGCCAATATTCTACCTATAAACCTACCTTTATTCTTTTCCTGGCGTTTTTTTAGTAGTTACGTCGTTGAGTGCTAAACAAAAGCTTACATTTTTGTATTTTCAATTTCAATTCAATTTACCTAACTAGAATTATTTATTGATTATTATTTCATTTTGCTTTTTTTTAAATTACTTAATAAATTCGAAAAACATTTATTAAACAAAATAAAAAAAACTTATCAATTTATTAAATTTTCAATTATTTAATTGTATGACAAACAATATCTAATTTTGAGACATTAAATTTAATAAAGTTTGGGATGGATAGATTGGACAGCCTAGAAATTAATCATAGTTATGTATATTGTGTGTGTATCTTGCCAATACGTCATTATTAAGAGAGCATCGAAGACTGCTAGGTATTTTTTTAAATAGTACTTTTTGTAAAAAAAGTAATTGTTATGTGTGTTAGTCTGCTACTCATTTAGGTATAAATAAATAACACGATACACGCGGGTACTGCCAACAGATGTGAAAACTTAAAATATGTCACATTAGGCTGTTGGCGACGCGAACCCTATTTGCCCCCTACAAAAAATTGCTCAATGCGGCTGAAGAAGATACTACTTGCTACTTTTACTTACTTTTTTGTACTTCAAAAATTCTTGTTTGTGGACAAATATTGTTCAAATAATTATGTTCTAGAGATATCAAAACTTTTATCCACCAATCCAATGAAAAGGCTGCGGATTACGATAAATAAAGTAAGTCTTAAAGTAATGAGCGCCAAAGCAGCAATGCCCTGGACTTTGTTTTGCTACTCAAAGTTCTGTGTATCGCTGCAATGGTCATGGGCAGGCGTTACCTCTTACCCTCAGGAGAGTGTCTCGTTCGTCTCACTATTTTTCACATAAAAAAAAAATGAGGGCCATCGAAGTAAATAAAAACATATTTATCCATAACTTATCTAAATTTATTAAAGTATTTATAATGAGTACTTAAAATATTGGATGATATAGGTGTCTTCTTTCCTTATTAGCGCGCATCAAAAACAACCACTGAAATTGTAGTTAAGGATAAATAAATGTGTGTACATGTTATTTGGATTACCCTTTTCACATAACATGCATTAACAGAGGAATAGTAAGATAAATGCACTAATAAGTAAAAATCTGCATTTTAAATCATAAATTAATAAATTTTCTCAAAATAAGCAGAAACTGTACCATGCAATTTTTTTTTTTTTTATGGGTATATTATATAACACTAGTGGACGCCTAGCGGTTTCACCCGTGTAATTCCCGTTCCCATGGGAATACAGGGATAAAAAATAACCTATGTCACCCAGGGATAGTGTAGCTTCCCAACAGTAAAATAATTTTTCATTACGAACATACAAAAATCCAAATATACAAATCTTCCCTCATTATAATATTAGTGTAGATAAACAAAACTTAAAAGCTTTTTTTATAAATGCACACTTTAACACACATACATTTACATGACCCAGACACAACAAAAATCTATGTTCAACACATAAATAGTTCTCCTAGGTAGGAACCAAACCAACACCACAAAGCAGAAGCAGAGCAACAACCAAATGAGCATATACCATAAATCAGTATAATCAAAGTACATTTTGAAAACAAAACAAAAATAAATGACTAACAATTTAGTATTTAACTGATAAAAGCAAAAAAACTGTAACATGGCAAGAACTAGCGATGCAGTTTTAATGAAGAATATCAGCATCAAGTAGATAGTAATTCTATTTTTTTGTTTGTTCCTTCCTTCCTTGATAATTTTTTATAATAATTCCGGCTTGGTAAGTATGAAACATGTGAAATCATTCTACAGTTAAATTCTGTACAATAGAATAAAAATCATAAAAGTTAGTCTTCCTTAAACTGAATTTAGTACCACCAACATTATCCTGAACAGCTCAGCATGCAAGTCATCACAATTTTAAGCACATGTAAGGAGACATGATTAAGTAGATTTAGCTCTATCAACTAAAACCTCCAAAATTAGTCAAACATATTTGAAAAGGATACATCTTTTTGTTCTCTTCTTATACATAATACGGTAACCACATTCTCTGCATCTGATTGGATCTCTTGGTTTAATTTCATTCTCTCTGTGGCATTCTGAAAAGAAAAAAGTTTATTTCACAATAATCACCTTAGGAAGGATCGGCGAAGTAGCAGCTTGAGGTATCTGAGTCCATAGAGAAACTTGCCAAGAAATTCATTAGGAATTATTACTTGTTCGGAAAAGGCTCCAAAGGCTTGAACAGAGACACAAAGTTGTAGGTCTGTCAGTTTTCTACTAGATACACTTTTAGAGTGCTTCAGATCTGCATGACCTAATTACACCCTGTCCATTGTACTATCAGACAGGCAAGCTTTAAAAAGCGACACTGCTTCATGGTAGATATACCAAAAACTTGAGCTTAACTTTCATTCACAAGTGAATCAGTTTCTTTTAGGCAAGCATGCTCCATCATATACCGCATCTTTGCTTAACATCAGGCGATATGGCAGTCAAACGCAAGTCTTTTTGTAATAATAATAAAAAATAGCAACAAAAGCTACAATGGACAAAATCACAGGCATGCAGTTGATCAGCCCCTAACTACAGCCTACAGCCCATAATTAGGAGCAGGATAGTAAAAAGGTGTCACTGTGGACCTAGAGAATGGATACGTATCATTATTGTGTTAGAACCTGCAAAACATACAAACCCATGTGGACATGTTATAAAGCTTACCTCCACAAACATAGATCATAGGCACTTTTGTTACAGATTGCTCTTTGTTGCTAGAGTCTGCCATGGTTATTTAAATTTATAAACTAAGAAGATTCAGGAAACAACAATCGGTACATACACCGAAATAAACAAATTTAGTTAGAATAAAATATTCAATCAAAGCATAATCTGAGAAAAGCATGCAAAATTGCTAAACCACTTCAACCAACTAACTTCACACTTCACTTCAGACTTCAAAGTCAGTACTGTTTTTTTTTTTTCTTTGGTTTTGGCGTCGCGTTTTAGCATTTGCCAGTGTCAAGTAATTATATATTTTCAAGTTTCAAAAGTTAAATAAGTGCCATCGTAGCTAGTTTTAGTCAAAGTCGTCTTTGCCAAGTCCAGTTCGTGTCAGTTAATTCCAGTCATGCTTTAGTAAAGTAGTGGCAACTTTACTACAAAGCTTCGATGGAGTTTTGGAAGCAACACGAAAACTCATGTTTCACCACATTATATCATTTTCCCACACTCGCGCTTGTAATTCGGCACTTTATGAATAAAACACCACCATTTTTATGCATAAACACTCGACAAAACACTAGTTTTGGAAAAAAATACAACGGAACGACACGACTCTTCCCGCGTTCCCGCCAAAAAACCAATCAGTACTGTTCAAACATCTGTTTTTTTTTTTTGGCTTCGCACCTTGTTGCATTCTCCTACCAGCAATATTCTAAGGCGCTGATATAATTTCGCGTTCGGTTCCTACAAAACTTTTTACTTTTTCTTTATTCTTTTTGTCATCCCACTTCGTGCATTTTATTATTGTAAAGTAGGTATTTCGGTATTTTTAAGAATTTGCTGATAAATCAACTGAGATAAGTTTATATTGTACCTACAAATCACGAGTGAGGGAAAATGATATAATATTGCGGTGAAACATGTTTTTTCGTGTTGCTTTGCTTCCAAAACTCGCCATTTAGTAAAGCCAGCCTATAGTAAAGTCGCCACTACTTTGCACAACAGGATTTGACTGACATGAACTGGACATAGACATGAATTGCAAAAACCGAAGATGAAGCTGTATGGCTTTAAAGCTTTAGGCTGCCCGATGGGGCAAATTAAATGTAAAAAAAAGTAATTGTTTTTATTTATGTACCTGCATCCTGCCTTTCGGACGGTTCGGACCTTTCTGCCATATCTAGTTTTATTTTGTCATTGTTCATGGATGTTTGAGAATTGTAAGTTTTGTTCCTGGCTCTTCCTTTCCAAGTTTCCATTGCTGTTTATTTTTCGAATTTAATAAATAGTATTAGAAGTTAATTTTAGTATTATGCATTTCTTAAATAACTTTGATCCCGAAACTTCAGAGCGTGAACGACGGAAGCTAAATCGAAAAAACTATTATATGAAGTAAGTGGTTTACTTTAAATTCACGTATTTATTACAAAATTGTGATTGTAGCTGAGGCATTGATTCTATTCTATAATACATATATTATCCTCATCCCACACTCTTGGGTCGTTGTTGTTTTAGCCGCAGATGCAAAACTAAATGCTTGTATAATGAACGAGGCCAACTATCAGCTACTGGAAAAGATGTATGTGATTGTTTGGACTCAACATGTCCTGGATGCCATTTCCCATGCACAAAATGCAATTCTTTGAAATGCGGACATGAGTGCAGGTAAACTATAAATACTTACTTGAATAATATTTTGCATGAAACTTAGGTACGATAAAAAGAAACGGGTACATTGAACAAACTGAGGGGAAATATGAGGTAAGTAAATGCATAGTACTTAGTTCTGATAAAAGCTGTAATGCTACAAAAAAAGAAAGGGTATTTTCTTCCTTATTTTTACCCTCTTGTTATTCAGACAGCACAGCACTTGTATTTTTAAATAAACAAGGTCAATACCAGCATCATGTTTCATTGATCCTAAGTGCAGACAAAATTTGCTAGTAACTTCGTCTTATTTGATTAGTTGACAAATTGCAGTAATTATTGATCAATATAAGACCCAAATAACTTCTTTTACTATATTTAATTTCAGAGTAAACAGAAAATGGATGTATGACAAGATCGAAATAGAAGGGAATGATTTTGTGTTAAAAAATGATTATAACAAAAAGTAAACAAATTAAAAATTTCTATTCAGTTGCCAAGAGCTTAAAAAAATACTCCACTTCCAATTCACCATCTTCATCAAGGTCTGTACAGTGAACTGCATTGTGTAAAATATCTTTTCCATACAATGCTCTTATTGAATCTGGGTATAGCTGACGACACAAATCCTGTAATAAATAAATAAAAACAATGTTGGTTAAACAAATATTTCACTTCACCCACTAACCCAATGACATTTTACACTGATAAATTATTGTGAGTATTGATAAAGTATTGAGTAACTTATTTGGAATAACTTTTTTACATTATATTTATATACACATCTCATTGGTCGCAACAAGAAGCAATTTCACTTTGGTGCATTTTGACAGAGCCTGGTTGTCATCACTTGGGTTCGGTTTGGAATTAACTTCCTCACAACTGCAATATTGCTGTTGCCCTGCTGGATTGATATTTGATTGTAACTCACTCAACCTTTAAATCAGATTGCTGGACCTCTTAAGAGTGTTTTTTTCCTTTCGCACGATTACCACTATACAAAAGATGTTTGAAAAAGATGGCAACCGACAGACTGTAACGCTGTCAGATATTTGCACTTGCATTTTATTAATTATTTTAGTCTTTAAATCTCATAAGGCACTGGGGTAGTAATTAATTTTTTCTTTCTTTTGTGAATACCTATAATTATGATTGAAAGCACAAAAAAAACAATGACACAAAGCTGATTATTAAGGGTAGTGTGAGTATAAAACTGATGAAATGCTTAGTTATACTAAATTATGTATTTATAATAAATAATAATAAAATTAAAGTTACTGGGTCTCTCGGGCCACACAGTTTCCGGAATTCATGCACAATATTTATTTTAGGGTCGAAAGCTTTTACTTCTAGTGCAACACAATTTCCTTCTGCTAGTTGTATACACATGGCCTGGAAAATATAATATATTATGCCATGCATGTTGGTGTTTATTTTCTCTTTTCTATTCCATACTAAACAAGCAATATTTGTGTAACGATGTTCAGTCTTTTTCATATACAAATTGTTTGTTAATATGTGTTATGTTAGGGATCGATTGATAACCCAGGTCAATAAAGATATTATTGATAATTAGGAAAACGAAAAACAGTTTGTAACATTTTTCCAACTATTTTACACGCAAAACAAATGACTTATCTTTTTCTCATCTCTGTAAAAAGATTTACAGTTGAGGCGTGCATACAGTCGTATACCTACCAAAAATATCACCCTAGTTACAAATTATTATTTATCTTTCAGAGCTCAGTATACAGGATGGGCGTGCTCACAACAGGAAGACATTATTTTAAAACTTATTCATGTTGGACCTACAATTTTTAATTTTGATATACCTAACATGGCATGTTTACCTCATATTCCTGCAAAACCCCTTTGTATAATTCATAAAATTCTTCAGCATTCGTTAGCTTTACGCCAAACATAGCTATAGCGGAAATATAGAGCTTTCCAGAAAGGGTTATTTGCTCCAAAATAGATCCGAGGTTACCGTCGATAACTGCGTGAGGCTTGATCACGCAACAAGTGCAGTTCTTGTATGTGGCGCGGAAAGGGATTTTTGCTAATCCGTTCTCATAGCCGAAAAATAAATCCAGTATCTAAAGTAAGAAAACAGTGCATTTATAAAATATATAACTAATGGCATCACTAACAATAAGATTTCCTCGTTCCATCGATGGAGCTATTAAAAATCAAATCGGAAACATCCATATCTGTGAGATAGTTATAACGTCCAAAATACCATTATTATGCACCACACACTTACGTAGGTATTTATAATGTTAGTAAGTAGTTCGACAAGAAATATAATTATATATATTAATTTATGTATATAGGTATAACATCGGAATAAATCGTGAATTCACAAAAAAGTGACTGTAGTTCGGTTGTCGCCGTACGATCATAGCTGTGATATCGCTGCCCGTGTGGCCAAAAAACGTACCCTCTTTTTAAAAAAGGAAGGTATGAAAGAAGAATTAACCCATCATACCACCGCAGCTTCTTTGCCGTCGTTGCAGCCATGAGCAACGTTCTTCAGTTTATTTTCCCCGTAGAGCCTGCGTAGAGTGCCTGGTGCGGCTTCAGCAGGATCTGTAGCACCGAGACATTCCCGCCACTTCTTCACCGCATCCGCTGCGACAAGCTCTAGGCCTATCACTTCACCAGCGGTCACGTAATCTATGATAATTCTAAATGGAACGAAAACAGAATAATAACGGTTATTACCTACTGTGCTTCGGTCATGTATTAGTGTTTTTACTTGGTGGTAGATCTACCTAACAGAGCGTCACGTAGGTAGGTTTTTTTAATGTAAGAAATAGGCTTACTTTTGACCACCATCTCGCTTGATGGGGCATGCTTGCCTAGAAGATATCAATGAATGAATCAAATTGTTTCGTTCGAGTTTTTGAAACGTCGACCATGAGACGATATCGCTTTTTTGGCTGTCCGATAGATAATTGGGCATGGGGGAATTAGACCATAATTATAGGTAGTTCTGAAGCACATTAAATGAATCCAATAAACTAGCAACTTTGCGACGATGTTCTAGGCTTTGTAATTGTACCACCACAATACCAGACATTCTGCCGCCAAGCAGTAGACTTTTGTTTTTTATGACTGTTATAATGTGCCGATTGTTGTTGTACAATAAAGTTGAAATCTATTCTATTCTAAACCTAGTACCAACTAGATGGCGAGTGAAATGTCCTTCGATATTTATCAAAATAAATTCAATACGAAGATTAATAAGATTAATACGTGGGTGGGTGGATATAGGTATATATAGGTAATTACATGGACGAAAACAAAATGAAATTTTGGTTGAAGGGTAAGTCCACACTCAACGTCTTCGTCCTAGTTGAACTATTAGGTATAAGAAATGTAATTACGAACGGCATCATACTGCTCCCCGCTATGTGTGCATAAAGTTCCATTGCAAAGTCTTTGCTGACTTTACCATTCTTCATTTGTTTAATTCGGAATCCTTTCTGCATTATGTATGTTATTATTTTTCCATGCTGGCTAGGCGGAACTGGTTTGATTAGAGCAAATGTACTGCAAAAACACAACAGATTAGTTCAGGCACTTATCAAGTATATCACATATGACGTGATGCAGTTCATCATAATAATTATGTGAATAGATGTAAAATATGTTCGAGTCAGTTAAACTGTAAAGTCACATTGTATCTATTGATTTTCAGAACTTGTGTTTACTCCATATAGTATATACCTATATATAGTAAGATTATACCTACTTCTAAGATTTTTTTATTTATTATTCTTAGGGTGTCACAAATTGTAGAAATTTCATATTTGACTAGAATTTGTTATTAGCTTATTAGAACAATGAACTTTTTCCGATGTCTAAATCTGTCTATCCATTTTGTGCATTTCTTGTAGGCGTTTACTAAGCGTTTAAATACATGCCTTTTTGTTTTAGCAAAAACTTGCTTACCTAGCTGTCTAGGTACCTAGGTAGGTACTATTAGAAAACTGGCAAGCGATTTAGAACATAAGTAAAGAAGATGTTTCTACGAGTTAGACAACTGACAACGATTAACGATAAACAATTTTAGGTGTGGATTGTGGAATATTCCTACCTAGCTATTACTGTTCAATATCAATATCTATCGTAATTCTTAGATTTCTTAGTGTCCATTAGGGTTGCCAACCCCAAATTTAAAATACTAGGATATGTAGTTGGAATAACCAGTTTAAAAACAGAACGCAGTAATAGAGCTGAAAAGTAGCGCGCGAATTAAAAAAAACATGACCTTATCAGGACGCTGCTAAAACTATCCAGGACATCCCAGGACTCTACAAAAACCAGGACATGTCCTGGGAAAACAGGACGGTTGGTAACTCTAGTATCCATCACCTTTCAAAATGGTTAAATAGTGTCCGCAGTGTCGCTGGCGCGCAGTCTACGATGAGGAGCAGCTTGGAGAATATGTTGACAATGTTACCAATTTGCAACATCGCCAGTTTTATAGTTGGCAGCTGTACACGTTTTAATAAGTTTTTTCCTCTTGCAGTGTCTATCACTTGCACGGAATTATCAAACGGAAAAAAGTTTAAAACCAGTTTCTTGATAACGTCTGCGTCTTCATCGTACATGTCGCATAAAAACGTGTACTTATCGAAGTAATCGTATACCTGCAAAAAATGCTAATAATGTAATTTTTATTATGTTGCGTTGTATACTTATTGAATAGAATGCGCGAATAAATAACGATAGGTTGTCACGTCAGTAAGTGTATCTAATCCAGGTATACAACAAACATCTATTTTAATCACGTAAACGTTTGTCCTGGGTAACACCGCGGGGCGTAGCTAGTACTTAGATACATATAGGTACCAATATCGGTATAGCATTCTGTTATGTCAGCTGTTCTGTTATCCACAGCAAAAGGGTGAACTGAGGAGTGGATCTGCATTCGCAGTTGCTGCATAGCTCATGTTCATTTGCAACAGCTACGAAGTCCGGAAATTACGGTAAAAATTGTGTAATTTCGTTTTATTTCCGCCTCAGACAATCGTTAACGAAACTAAAACTGGTGCTCGTTAAAACTGTACTCAAGCTGTGCTTGAGCGGAAAATTTTCCGTTATGGTAGTATCGAAAAAAAGACAACTTTTTTCAAATTATGATGCTAGACCTCTTTTTAAAAGTAATAAGTTTGTTGGGTTTACATAATGCGGCAGCTTACCATGGTGAGAATATTTTTCTTGTACCTACAAGTATTATTTGATCAACAGAATAGAATTAGAGCGTAAGTGAATGCTGTGTAATTATAAATCTATTATCCTGTACACACACCAAACGCTCTTTATATCTTGCAGTCCAGTAAATTAAATAAATAATGTTTTGGTAAAATTTTCGCTTTGCCTGAGATAGCTATCTGTCTTTGATTAATGACATGCCGATACAAGCTTTTCAGTGACAATAATTTTATTAAAAAAATAGTAGGCAATGCAATACATACATCGCTATAGATAGGTAGGTATTTATGATATCTGTATATTGTTTATACCTACTAACTTAGGATTCATCATATACTATAGACAAAACACGTGAAAGCAACTAGACAAATACGTTTTTTATTTATTTTTAATATATTTATATTTATTATTTGGTAATAATACTTAAATAATTATAAACTGATTCAGGTCATTAAGGATAATAATTAATCTAGGTTTAATTAAATTCTTGTTGTTACCAATCCTAGTCATAGTTATAACAAATCTTAAAATATTCGAAAATAGTGAAATACCTAAGAGTGTAAAATATGTACGGTACGGAGGCAAAATAAAAAAGAAGTAACTTTGAACTCTTTGAAGTCAAATTGTCAAATCAACATATGTCATTTCTGATTTCTGTCGCTGTTCGTTGTTCGTTGCGAATGTTGCGATCTTTATTATTGTTTACTTTTAATTTAAATCAAAACACATAAATTATATTTAAAGTTAATTTTGTTGGCCATATTGTAATTAGGATTGCTTCTTGGGTTAGATCTGTAAAGAAAGTTAAATCGATTACTTTTACTGAGGAACGTATAAATTTTTCGGCATATAGGCAGGGTATTGAAGATGGTTAGTAAAATATATGCAAAGAAGGTCAATTTACTACTTTTTGGTATAATTATGAGAAATTTTCGTAATATTACAGGAAGGAGCCTACAATAATAAATACTCATTCATCGGAGAATGGTACGACAATCAAGCAAGTCTCATACGCCGGTTCAATGTATTTTACTACCCTACTGATGATACACTAGAGATGTATGATCTAAAAAACCGCAAGACGTTCGTTAGACGTGTTAAAGTGAATGGGATCACATTGGATAATTTTTACATAGGTTGCACTCTATACATTTTAGGCCGTTTGATAAAGATAATTGATTTTGCTTGTGAGGATACCAGGAATAAATTGCACAAGGATTTGCAAGTGTAAGTGTTAGCAAATACAAATTGTTATATCCATTGAAATTTTAAGTGGGATGCCCCTTTGTCTATAGATGTTACCTCTTTAAGATTGATACCATGAGACCTTAGAAACACTATTATAGTAGTTCTATGATAATGGCTGTAAGTACCTACATTGAGAATAACAAAAATGGTACACATGCAGGCTATAACAAGTCCATTGTTATTGAATGATCACCATTCTGTTGAATTTAAAAAGTAATTAGAATCCTATTGTTTATGTGTGTTATCCTAATTACCAGGGTGACCAAGCTTTGCTTGGTGTATGCAATATTTTATACTTTGAAAACTCGGAAAAATGTGCTTTCCCAGAGATGAAACATAGCTAGCATTTCATAGAAATCATTGAAGCCGATTTTTTGAAATCTCAATACATATGTATACAAAGACATAGCTTGTTTACTAGTAATATATGTAATCAGTTATAGTCCAAACACCAAACGAAAAATGAAATATGTTTAATCCATATGTTTAAGCATCTAACGGTGTGTTCCAGCAGCCTCACTTGAGAGCCAGTTCCATTCCAGGCTAGATGTGCTTTACCATCTTCGACCACACCTTCACTTAACATCAGGTGAGCTGGGGTCAAACACCTAGCCTGTCAACACTAAAAAATTAAAATCCATTTTGAGTTTTACTGTGAATGCACTAAAACTCATGTTTACAGTTCATAGACTAATATATTTTGACTATTTTATTTCTGATTTATTTTCAGCACTTTTGCTCTGATTAAACCAATACCTACAAAGATAGCTGGCAAGATCTTAGCTCATTTCCATGAAAATAATTTGCGAGTGACTAAGTTAAAGATGGCTCGACTTACCGCTGATGATGTGAATTTTTTGTACAGGGATAAACTAACTGATCCTACCTTCCCGTAAGTTAATTCATTAAGTTTTGGTGTTAATGAAATTTTCTTGTAAACTGGTACAAAATCTGTTTGCTTTCCTGTATTATACATTTTGTTAATTTTTAAAAAAAATTTTTTATGTAAAAAGTAATGATACGAACTCGAAACGCTTTCCTGATGGTAAGAGATAACGCCTGTCCATGACCATTGCAGCGATACACAGAACTTTGAGTGACGAAATAAAGTCCAGGGCATCACTACTTTGGCGCTCAGTACATTGAGACTTTCGATGGTTAGTCTCAACAGCCCAGTCATTTCGCTAGCTGCAGTCCCCTTCAAACCGGAACACAGTAATATTTACACACTACTGCTTAGCGGCAGAATAACTGGTACTGCCTGCACATAAGACTGTATTACACATTTTCTTTTGCTAAAAGATTTCTCTAGCATAGTGTCTAATGCAAATAACTTGAGAGTTTAAAAGTAAGTCAATGCATAAAAAATAACAGGCAGCAACTAGTCACACAAAAAATATTTTGATGGTATAATATTCTTCATGATTTGAACACATTTCATGTATACACTTATTTCAGGTTTTTACTTGATAACCTGTCTAGTGAGCTAGTTTATGGTTTAGAGTTGGTGGGAACGAATGCAGTGGATGCCTGCTTAAAATTACTTGGCGACTCAGACCCTCAAAAGGCTGCCTCAGGAACAATCAGGGCCATGTATGGACTGGATCCAGTCAGAAATTGTGTAGAATCCTCCTCAAGTCCAGAGACAGCTAAAGAGGTAACTAATAATAGACAACCTTGTTAGCTCATAGATAGGATACCTACCTTAAGACCTGTTTGCATACCCTACAGGGTGTCGGTTCTGTTCCCATCAGGGCCAAACATTTTGTGGTATAATTAAATTACGTTGAAATTATTTTTTTCAATAAAATTTAAAATCGGTTGATTAATAAATTCTAAGTTTGTTAAATTGTAGATAGTTGCAGTTAATTATTCCAAAAATGAATTAAAATCTTAAAGTTTTATTTATCAGTCGCATGTCTGATTCTGCATGATAGTATTGAAGAGCAAGTTGCTGGTGGATTATTTTGGATACATATGTAAATACTCACTGAACAATTGGATGTAATACTCGTATGCCAAGAGTTTCTTAGAGATGTTAACATGACCGACAGATTACGACAGTACTGTCCTTAACGTTCCTACATATTTTCTTTAATTTGTCTTCATAACTTCGTCATCTTATTGCACAAACAAAACCCTCGATTTCTTAAAGAGATCCTCGAATCATAGCCAGTTCACTGAAGCTATCATTTCAACAACGAGGCCTGTTATGACCCAATAAAACTTGTGCAGCCGCCTTCCTCTTCCATGATTTCTTGCGATAGTCGGTGCTTTGCACCAAATACCAATGGTTTCCGCCAGTTCTTGTTCGCCAGGGATAATGTCTAATGTACTTATTAATATTTATGTGTCAATGTGTTCTTATTGGTCCGAGTGGAGATTCTTACTTCACTTTCAATCTGACAAAAAAATCGCATGTTCCAAATTATGTGACAGGCATTGTACTTTTACTTTGATTTACTATATTTGTGTTTGTTGACAGGATATAGAGTACTTTTTTCCGCCATCCACACACCAAGTCAGCCGCTTAAGTCTGACTGCCACGCTGTCAAACTGCACTCTTTGCATAGTGAAACCTCACGCCATTCGCGAGGGAAAGCTTGGAGCGACGTTGCAAGCTATTCACGAGGGTGGCTTCGTCGTTACAGCTCTCAATATGTTTATAGTGGAGAATATCAATGCAGCTGAGTTCTACGAAGTTTATAAAGGAATAGTCCCTGAATATAAGGTACCTAGCTCCTATACTATATTACTGCTCTCATTAACAATCACAACAATCTGCTTATTGTGCTCTACGTGTTTAGGGTAAAAGGTTGTATCTCATGAACCGTGATAGTTAGACAGTTGAAATTTTCACAGATGATGTATTTCTATAGAAATACTAAATCACAGAATAAAATTAATATTTAAGGGGGCTCCCATACAACAAACGTGTTTTTTTTTGCCGTTTCTATAGATAATGGTACGGAACCCTTCGTGTGCGAGTACGACTCGCACTTGGCCGGTTTTTTCTACAATGACGAGACGAGTAGAGAGAATAACTCACTTGTCTAATGATCATCAAATAGCCTAGCACTGTGCTTCGTAGAATATAAAACGTTAGTTCGAAATTGTCAGTTCTTGTAAATACTGGAAACATTGCCTTTTAATGCGGAAATCAGTAAAATTCACAATAGTGCTTGACGGTTGAATGACTGGCTAAGGCGTGGTCCTGACATCTACCTGTGTTACAGTGTATTTCACTCATTTGAATTTGTAGTTTCCCTGCATTCCCTGAAATATATCTACGAATATAATGTACCTACATAATATAAACTCTACTACTTCTATGTGCCTATTCTTTTTTGTAATTACTCTACGACTACGGCGAAGCAAAAAGGTTATGATTTTTTTTGTGGTGCCGAAAAAGAGTTTAGAATAAACTTTAGAAGGATTAAAATAAAAAAGAAGAAAATGGTGAACCTACCAATGTCCTCGTCTTTTATACAATAGAATATAACTTTACTATACACCAAAGCGTCGAGCGTCGGTCGTCCAGCCGCAAGATGGGTCGACGATATCGTCACCGTCGCGGGTCGAACCTGGACCAGATTGGCACAGGACCGAGGCAGATGGCATGTAAAGAGAGAGGCCTATACCCAGCAGTGGGATAAAGAAGGCTGTGGATGATGATGATGATACATCAAAACAAAACACAACATACAAATATGAAACATAAAAAAGAAGAGATAATTAACATAACAAAACAAGATAATACATATTTGGTGCATAAGGGCGGTCTTATCGCCTAGAGCGATTTCTTCCAGACAACCTTTGGATGGAAAGAAGAACAAATAGATATTAGGTTGGTGTATAAAAAAAGAACAATACAATAAACGTATATCCATATAAATATATGTATACATATAAAATACTAGATAAACTAAATATAAATTAGCATGCTGATAAATAATGTTTATATGTATACTAAATTATTACTTTTATATATTGAAGGAAGAGTATAAAAAACAGAAAGAGGAATAGATGAGAATAAATGTGTTGATGTTAGTTTGTTGGTCTTTTTCGTAGGGGATGGTAGAAGAGTTAGCAAGCGGGCCCTGTGTAGCAATGGAGGTAGTAAGCAAAGACAAGAGCCTCAATAGTGCCGTTGAATTTAGAAAGCTGGTCGGCCCTACAGACCCTGTAAGTTATGTTCTGCCACTTTTATTACTGTTAGTAAACATATTATATTTGACATTTAGCATCGTTTTGTAAAATATTATAGCAGTTGGAAAGGAGCTTCGTTGCGACGATAGCGTAGTGGTTAGCGTGTTCGGACCACATGCCTAACGGTATGGATTCAACTAGGTGTGTTACTGATCACTTAAGAGACAGTACCATTCCAGAATGGGTGTGCTTATCATATTCGACCACACCGTCATTGAAGATCAGATAAGCAGTGGTCAAACACGTAGCAGGTCTAAGGTGCAGCAACGCCGTTTGATTTCTGTGTAGGAATCGTTGTCGGAAAATTGTACTATGAAAAATCCTGAATTAACGTTTTAATTTGAATTCGCGTATATCTTCTAAGAGTTCATTTTGACAAAATATGTTTTCTGACTTTACTTCGTGCTAATACAATGACTTTTATTGTTTGTGTTTAAAATTGGTGGAAGATTTCCTTAGCAGGAAGTCGTCTAGGTAGGTACCACCGCAGTACCAGATATTCTGCCGCCAAGCAGTAGTGTGTAAACATTACTGTGTTGCGGTTTGAAGGGTACTGCAGCTAGCGAAATTACTGGGCTGTTGAGACTAAACATCGAAAGTCTCAAAGTAATGAGCACCAAAGCAGCGATGGCCCGGACATTGTTTTGCTAAGTTCTGTGTATTGCTGCAATGGTCATGGATATGCGTTATCTCTTACTATCAGGAGAGCACATCGTTCGTCTAATTAAAAGGTTACTATTTATCCAAGATGTTTGTTTACTAAGGAGTCCGATAGCGGGTGAAACTTGGGCTGCTGCTATCATTTAGTAACTGATTAATGGCTTTATTTTTTTGCTGCGAGCTAAACAATATTCTTATGAAATAACACAAGGTGGCACATTTCGTCTTGTTTTTTTCTTTTTCTTCTTGGCATTGCACTCTGTGCATTCTGCCAGTTTCAATGTTTCTGTATTTTGTGTGCATTTTAGTCTTCAGCTTCTTTGCCTTGACTTCGCTTTTTGCAAGTCATGTCTAACATTTTGGTAGCAACACGAAAAGTCATGTTTCACCACATTGCATCACATTCCCACACTCGTGCTTGTAATTCGGGACTTTATGAACAAAATACGATTATTTTTATACATAATCCTCGAAAAAACACTACTTTTGGAAAAAATACAATGGGGCGACACGACTCTTTCCGCGTTCCCGCCAAAACTCACATTTCATCTTAATCCTAACACGTTTTGACATGTTTCAGGAAATCGCAAGATTACTGCGACCACACACGTTGCGGGCTAAATTAGGCAAAACAAAAGTTCAGAATGCTATACACTGCAGTGATTTAGCTGAAGACGGGCTGCTGGAAGTTGAATATTTCTTCAAAATTCTAAACCTCTAGGCAAGGCTGACGAGTTTAACTTATGAAAATACTAGCTGCGCCCCGCGGTGATACCCGCTACATGTTTTCGGGATAAAAAAGTAGCCTGTGCTAATCCAGGGATTTGGATGAAATTTGGTATGGAGCTAAGAGCTCCATACTAAATTTCATCCAAATCCGTTCAGTAGTTTTTGCGTGATAGAGTAACAAACATCCATCCATCCAAACTTTTACATTTATAATATTAGTGGTATTTTAGCATTTTAAATAAAGTTCATTTATTAAGGAGGACGTTCTCAATTCGTCGGAATCTGTTTTGTAAATGTATGTTCACTGATTACTCGAAGTGACCTGAACCGATTTTGAAAATTCTTTTTCAAAGTGTAGGTACCTATACTTCTCACGTGGTCCCATTTAAATTTGACTAAAATCAGTCGAGCGGTTTTTAAAAAAATCAACATAAATCTATAAGTTGTATACATCGATGATATTTTCGTTTGCCTCCGAATACGCGCTGTTTCATTGGAGCAATGCGTTTAGTTGGCCTAAGGGTCATGGAGTCGTATTTTAATTGTAATTTTATACTTGTATACACGTAATTTTATATTAAGATTTATAATTAAAATTAGCAGTGTGATTTACAAAATCTATTCGATTATAATATGAAACAGGAATACTCTGTCGTTGTAGGTACATTTATTTATGCTCAATTTGTACACTTATTTTGACTCATATCTAGTAAGTACGTACATAAAATAGTGTAAAAAAAAAACAAAATTAGGGGTGTTCGGCTAGGCGACCTAATTTGGTCCAACATGGTCCTTTCACGCATAGATATGGAATACTTTTCATAATCTTAGGATACTTAATCCTTATATAAGTAGGTATTCCTCGAGTCAATTTTTTTAAATATAAAAAAAACTGACAAAAGCAGCTCTTTAGTGAAAAGTTAATATAGCTACCAACCTAAGTTGATTGTTATGACGGCCCTGTTGGCTCATTGACAGCCCTGTTGGCTCATTGGTAGCATGTCTGCTTCAAGAGCTGTGGGGCGTGGGTTCGATTCCTACCCAGGACAAGCATTTTGTGATATGAAACCAAATGTTTGTTCTTTGTCTGGGTGTACTGCATGTATTTACAAAAAAAAGTATTTAAGTATTCTATCAGTTATCTGACTCCCATAGCACAAGCTTTGCTTTGTTTGTGGTCAGATAGCGCTGTATGTAATGTCCTACGACATTTATTATTATTATTATATTGTTTATTTCAGTTTCATTCCAGGCTAGGTGTATTAACCATCTTCGACCACACCGTCACTTAATCAGGTGAGCTGTGGTAAAACAACTAGCCTGTCAACATTTTTTTTTTTTTTTTTTTACTTTTTCTGAAATTGCCTTAGCACCAAGTTGTCTATCCGAATACTCGGTATAATTTAACTGTAGCTATTTTCTCTATTGTACTATAAATACATCCCACCATAACTAAACTTTTTACATGGATGGGTTCTGATTTTTTAGAAAACGTTATCTGAATTCCTCCATGGAACTTGTTTCTGTTAATTAAAGCTTCTAAGTTGTATTAATAGTAGTTTTATAAATAAAGACTGACGTAATTATTATAATCATAAAGTAGTTTTATTAAAATCGCCTGTAGTTTAATTATCACACGTAGGGAAGTTCTAATGGAACGTGTACAAGTCGTAACTTAAAAAAATACGCGTAATCAGGAATATCAAACTGCGACTTTCGGGCATTAATTGAAACAATTTTTCCCATAAATAGTTCCTTTGATTATGTACTACATAATCAAATATTATACCTTAGTAACTCTTATTTATTATTAATAGTAATAGTATCTACTATTTGTAATTTTTTTTGTCGACTTTACAACTCTTATTTTCTCTACTTATATACAAAAGTTGTGTATAAAAGGATGTGTGTATGTAACTAACGGTGTGTTCCGGCAGCCTCACTGGAGAGCCAGTTCCATTCCGGCCTAGGTGTGCTTTACCATCTTCGACCACACCGTCACTTAACATCAGGTGAGCTGTAGTCAAACGCCTAGGTTGTCAACGATAAAAAACAATGTATTGTAAATAGGTACTTACAAGTCTTCCGTAATAATCTAAATAACTGAAAACAATATCAAAATCTGTTACGCTGTTTAGAAGAAATTAGCAGAGAACCAGACTGACGTGAACGGCGACTTTGTTTTTAATACATATTAGTGCTTAAGTACATATTATGAGTGTACATATTTAGTACATATTTCCTATCTCTTTGATATGATCGACACTGGTTTCAGTAGGTATTCTTTCTGGCAATAAATTTATTGATACATACTAAGGTCTACTTCAACTATCTTTAGTACCTACACGCTAAATTGCCAGTTTTTATGATGACTTCTAGTGCAGATAAAAACTCAGATGTTTTGAATTTTTTATTTGTGCTAAGACTTTGATGATTTTGGTTGATGATTCGTTTTTCCGTAAGGCTTTGATTTCAAGAAACTCGAACTTTTGGCATTTAACAGCGCAGCGTTTGATTAGCAAAATCTGGTTGGAGATGTATACCTACTGAAAGTTAATTTGTGTACAGAATAGGTACATATATCTTAGGATAAGAGCTGAGTGCGCTCGTGATTCGAATACGTTACTGAATCGAAGGCCAGTGTATATCATCAGTGAATGTACAATCTGTACATGCAATATGGTGATTTTCTTTATCTGTATTTATTTCTGTAGCCTACCGATTGAATACTTATATTTAAAACAGATTAAGCATGCGCTTGATTAAGACCTACCTGTGTAGGATGTGATCGAAGATGGAGCACGCTTGCCCAAAAAGTAGGTACCTACTACATATTATTATTGTTTTTTTTAATGATTCCGACGATTTCATTTTACATTTTTTTCCACTTCTTTGTATTGCAATCTGTCCTTTAGACATTCAGCAATAGATTGGAATTTGTTTTCAGACTTGTGCGGTAGGTAGGTACTTGTCCATTGGCAAGCCCGCTTTTCAGCTCGGTCTATCTCTAACAAGAGATCCTAAGGGTATTTTCTACTATTGATTATTTTCCTATTATGACATATATGCACATTACAGATTGGATTGAAGAAACACAAGAGACATAATGACAATTTGCACAAGACAATTCGTCCGGGAAAATTCACAAACGCCTAAGATCTTTAACAAACATTTCGAAAAAGATAAAACTATTTTTCGCTGGAAATAGTTGAAAACGAAACAGAAAAAATAACACGGAAATCCAAGGAAAAGAACGATGTAAATGAATATTCGAAGGCGAGTTCTGAGGTATGTTTGTTATGTCTTGGTATTATTTTTTCTAACAAAAATGAAGCGATGGAATTGTTAGGTTTTTTTATTTATTAATAGAGTTCGATATTGTTATAAGGTCAATAACAAAAAGATGCATCAGCTTATTATTGAACGGTAGCCCCAGAGCTTTGAGAGTCAAAACAAACTTCAGGGCGTCTTTGTTTGGAGATATTAGTGAACAGTGGCATACAGTAGAAAAGTGTCGCGCCGTGTTGGTTTGAACAGCCGCGCGAATGGGCCAAACCTGCAGCCAGTCTCGTGGTAAACTTTCTATGTCGCGGCCGCTCGCGCATGCGTTCCGCCCGACAATCGCGGACGCATCTCCATACTAACGAATAAACACTCACGACGGTCTAGACACGTATAAAAACACCAATATTCAATGAACAAACTTTGAAAACGATCTGCAACGTGTGTTCCTTAAATGCGAAATTGACGATAATATTTCAAGTGCATTTTTGTTTGGTTGATAAGGTTTTTCAATTTACAGCTGCGGTGAGTACCTAGCTCTATGCGTTTCCATAAATATCGATTCACTTTTATATGGATACTTTTAATTCAGACTAAAATTAATTGTTATGAGTGTAATTTACATACCTAATTGTCGTTTTTTGATTACAAGATAACTTCCCCGGATTTTACAGTTCAAAGATATGTATTTAATTTTTTATTTCGTTTTACGAGTGTATAATTTAGCTTGTCTAGGCGATACTCTATCGTAGTTACTGTATAATACTAGTCTCTATTTTATTTTTCTTCATTAGACTATAAAACTAGGTAAACAATTTAAATAACAATTTTGCCAATAATATAATAATATCGAGCACATTTTTTTTTATTACCACCTATAACTACGAAAATAGTTTTCGCAGATTCTAACTCAGATAAAATTTGTAGCTGAAGTTAATAAAGACGCACTAAGAAAAAAACTGAGAAATGATGGCTGGCGTCATCCCGCAATTAAAATGCAAAAACTTCACCAAACTTTTTTGATATAGCTTGGCTATGGCATGAGGAAATAACAATGATATCCAAGCTTTCTAACTAGTGTCTATTGTTCGTGTATTAAAATATTAAAATTAATGTTTAGTACTCTACGAATCGTTTTCAGTCCAAAACTGCAATTAAATAAATTTATTCAAATGTTCTTTCTATTGTTTTATGTACCTAGTATGTAGTATCGTAATTCTTAACGATCAAACTTTGAAGTAATAGTTTTATGGCACGGTATGAAGTTGCTGACACCGACGCTTCCTTCTTGCGAAATCTGCGGTTTCTAAAAGTACTTTCAAATCCTTTAAATACTTTTACAATGGTACCTGAAATAAGTGAGACCTACATACTTTATTTACTTATGAGGATATGTCGAGTTGGACGGTCAAACGTAAGACAAAACGTAACATACGCCGTAAGTTTGTAAAATGTTTTGTAAAAATCAACATTTATTAAACAGACAATTATTTTTTTATAAAATGTATCTGCCACTCCTAGATGGACTGCGTGGTTCATGCATAAAATCATCCCGCTGTGGCTTTAATCCAAACGTCACAGAACAACTGATATGGCGGCATGATGGCCGCGCGGCAAACGCATTTATTGTGTTGTGTATTCTAACTGCTAACTTTTAGATAATGAATAATTATCTTAAAATATCTTATGCACTAGGCTTTTTCAACTTTATTTGAAAATAAAAATGATTATGTAACAATTTCGACAGTCTTGTCTCGAGTCTCGAACCGAAAGTCCCGGGATTGGACACATCTAAAATTACGAAAAGTCCCGGGAGTTCGAGACACGAGACGTCCCGGGACCCAAACCCTAGCACTCTATCTAAAGATTTCCTGATGATTGCTTCAACTCTAATCAAAAAGATTCTAGTTGGTGTTGTGAAATGTGTAGGAAGTTAAATAATACAACAATAGGTGTGCAAAATACTCGTTGTATAATGTTTTATTAAGGCATATATATGCACAAATGTCAGAGTTGAGATTACAACATTCTTTACGAGCGAATGCTTCATCATTTTGCATGTACGAATATAAATGTAGCTTCGACAGGTAATATAAAAAGAAACAGTAACTAATGTCTCGATACTAGTTGTCAATTGAAGTGTATTATAATTTTATTTCAATGAACAACTAGTAGATATCATAGCGTTAGTAAAACATAGTCTACGTTATTTCTGAAGCATTACAAAACATACTTTACATCTGTTTACTTTGTGGTAGATTTCCTTAGGTCGTCTAGGTAGGTACCATCGCTGTACCAGATATTCTACCGCCAAGCAGTAGTGTGGAAACATGACTGTATTTCGATTGGAAGGGAACTGCAGCTAGCTAAATTACAGAGCTAACCATCGAAAGCGGTAATTTGCGCTAAAGTAGTACTTGGTTTTCCTACTTAAAGTTCTTTGTATCGCTGTTATGGTCATAGACAAGCGTTATATCTACCATCAGCAGAACGTAACGTATAAAAAAAGGATAAAAAAATATAGTTCTGTAAATGTCAGTTTTAGATGCTGGATAGGAATATGTACATTAGAATAGTTCAATTTATAGCATAACAAGATAATTGTTTGTTTAATCTACATAGACTAGACTCTTGGGTAAAGATTAAACACAAGACAACGTACACATTATTTAAAGATGATTCATAAAATAATTAGCTAGAGACAGTTTAAAAAACTAAAAATTATAATTATTTTATTCAAAAGTGGAATAAGTACGTAAACAGTCTGTAAGTCCATACAACTGAATAAATACGGGAAATACGTGTGTGGTTGATATTTGAATAAATTCTTAGGGCAATGTTTGACTGTACGTAGGTCATATTCGATCTGTAACGAGTAGCCAATTATAAAATCTCAGTAATAGGTACATAGGTTTGCGAAAGTGTTTTAATTTAGTTACTTCTTCAGTCTCGGATTTAGTCAGAATAGTCTAAATTTGAAATATATATAAAATGCTAGCTGCGCCCCGCGGCGTTACCCGTTACATGTCTTCGGTATAAAAAGTAGCCTATGTGTTAACCCAGGGTCTGAGCTACCTCCTTACCAAATTTCATCTAAACCCGTTCAGTAGTTTTTGCGTGAAAGAGCAAGTAACAAACATCCATCCAAACTTTCACATTTGTATTATTAGTGGCATTGGATTGAGGTATCTAAAGGCTACTTTTTATCCAACAACGCCGGTGAGACCGCAAGGTGTATCTGTAGTGACATAGAACAGATATTATTATATTTAACAATCTACACGACGAAATCTAGAAGTACCTACATCTAGTTTAGTTAGCTCTTTTAAATCGAAATCTAAATCTGCATGCTCATAAAGAATCGAGGTTTCGTTATTACATTAACTACCAGTTTTATAGATTTGTCTAGCCATTCACCTTGCACACAAGAAGCTTCTATTAAATTTATGTTAAGTGTATTTATCTTATCTCTCAATACAATGGCCATCTTGACATGTTCTAATTAAAATTTTATCTCGAGTTTTAGTGTTATTTTGTAGGTTGTATGTGCGAGGAAAATATTTGAAAATCGGAATCGTAATCAGCCCTGTTTTTATAATCTGTCTCATTGCTGGAGTGGGTCTCTTCTCCTTGTGAAAAGGGTAAGGCTAGACAAGTGCGGGTTGGGAGATCTTCGAGACTCTTTTTTTAGAAACTCTCGGACATGTAGGTTTCCTCACTATGTTATCCCACTTATATCATAAATGTGAAAGTTTGGATGGATGGATGGATGTTTGTTACTCCTTCACGCCAAAATGTCTGAACGGATTTGGATGATATTTGGTGTGGAAATAGCTGAGACCCTAGATTAGAAGATAGGCTACTTTTTATCCCGAAAACACGTAGCGGGTAACACCGCGGGGCGGAGCTAGTACGCTCATAACTTAGAAAGGATAGTGATGCGTGGGATTTGAACCCATCCTGGGTTCAAATCCCACGCATCACTCCGGGAAACCGTCTGGCTTTCAATCCAGATTGGAAGCCAGACGGTTTCCCGGCTAGTCTGCCGAAACTACGAATGAAATATAGAACAATGATCGTATGATCTTAAGTTGATATAGTTTATATAAAAATACAATAAGTATTTGGTGTCAGATTTTACTTCCTGCAACAGCTTCCAAAACTAAACTAGTTAGGTCACTCTGCAGTATTTGTACACGTTAATACGCGCTAGACTTATTAAAACACAACGTTTTTTTTAAGTCTAGCGTAGGTACCTATTATTGTTTTCGCGCTTTATTGTTGCGTAACTACAAAAAATGTAGTTACTTACATAAATTGTATTCGATCATATCAATCATTTTACATAAATACATATTAGTATCGTAATCTCTCTAAGTTAATACTTCATCTTTTATTTTTTACCATTTTTAGAATGTTGATGGCCTTATTCTTGACAATCATCTAAAACGCAAGCCAAATCAATTAAAACTGACTGTAGATAAGAATAAAGTCTTTTAGACTTACTTTGTTTATGATGATAATAGCATAATCACCACCACAAAAATATATCCTTGAAATTTTTGTTGCTACACTTACTTGAGATGGAGAAATTATTTCTAGATAAAGCTGAGTTTTGGCGGGAACGCCGAAAGAGTCGTGTCGCACCATTGTATTTTTTCTAAAACCAATGGATAACCATAGGGTAGGTAGAGCTAAGATTGCAGTAAGTCGGGGGCATTGCCATTCAGCTTGCAACGATGGGCTTTCAATATATTAAGTGTGCCTATTGCTTATTATTTTGTTACGAGTTTGCCATTGTCCTCGGTCTTTAGCCATTGTTCGCCAAGCTGGGCGTCAATGAGTAACTGTGTATGTAACCCACACAAACGTTTCCTATCAGAAATTGTTTAGCACGAAATTAATAATTCCATTAGATTTTTGTGTTAGGCATTTTTTTGAAACAAGGTGGGAACCTTGCTCTACCTAACCCTAAACTATATTTATCACACCTAATATTACAAATAAAAAAATGGCTCTTTGTTTTTTTTTACTATTTTAGACGACTAAAATTCTGTACCTACTAGCCATTATATAATAGTATCATATGAGAATATGTACATTATGCATTAGATGCTTTTCCTCCATTTTTCTATTATCTATATTATGTATTATTTATCTATAATTTTTATTTTTATCATCTGTTTTATAAATACGTATTAAAATGAATTAACAAAATAAAATTATCACAAGCAAGCGTGCGCAAACGCTAAAAATAGTAAATCTGTATTGGGCTCCCAAGACACCGGCCTGCTCGAGTTTGGGGCACATTAACAAGAAAATTTATAAAATTAAACTTAAGGAAAATGAATTATTATTATTAGATACGTAAATTATTACATAATCCCACTAATATTATAAATGTGAAAGTTTGGATAGATGGATGGATAGATAGATGTATGGATGGATGGATGGATTTTTGTTACTCTTTCACGCAAAAACTACTGAACGGATTTGGATGAAATTTGAATTAGAACATAGACTAACAGAACTTTAACTTTGGCTTTTTATCCCGAAAACATGTAGCAAAACACAACGCGACACCGCGGGGCGCAGCTAGTTATAGGTACATAGGTATATGGCATCTGTGATTTTTTTTAAATGGTTGTGTTTCTTTTGTTTTAGAAACCTGCAACAGTCATCATCTTCCATGTATCAAGAACATCGACGAACAAGCGTTTATGAGGGAGGCTGGGTGACGAAGGATTTTCCCACTTAGGACCGCACTGCGCTGGAAGTTCTTCAGCTTTGTTATAGTTCTAAAACGATTTCAAAAAATCGTCAAGATGCAATTTGTACGGTCTTTTTTCAAGAGGATCACTGACGATCTCAAGCAGAAGCAGCTCATACCTTTAAAAATACTTTTCTTTGTTCATGCGTCGAGTAAGTATGATTCGTTCGTTCTTCGCGCTGACTCGAAAAACCGTTTAACGAGGAGGAAAGAGATAAAATGTTTCACTCTAATTTGCTCTCATTAGTATTTGGTCGTATCCCTGTACGTCTGTTAACTAAATGTTAAATAAATATTAGTTGAGATACCAAGTATGCATCAGCTAAGCCTTTCACAACAGCGGGTTAATCTAAAATAAACAGTCGTGAATCAGTATCAAAGTCATTAAAATCTTGAATTAATTATGCAAAACTATTTTAAGTGTTTCTTATTTTACAACTTCTTACGACTTCAAAATTACGTTGGGGTGATCATCTCTAATATAATTTTGACTTGTAACTTTGGCGGTATCAGTAAAATATTTGTATTTGTAATATATGTAAAAGAAAGTATAATTTTTTGGCAATGGAGTGACGAGACTTGCCTGGGTTCTTATTCGCTAGGAACATGCACGTAAAAAACAAGTTATGTAAACGCGGGGCGTTTACATAACTTGTTTTTGAGTGAATTAGAGTTAAATTCACGTGGAATCATACTTTCTATGCCAATGTCAAATTAAAAGATACGACGATATAAACAAATTATATAAATATCGTAGGACACAGCGCCATCTGACCCCAAACTAAGCAAAACTTGTACCTACTATGGAAGTCAGATAATTGATAGAATACTTAAATACTTTTTTTCGTTAATACATACCTACTTATAATAAATACAGAACAAACATTTCCTTATACCTACCACAAAATGTTTGTCCTGGGTGGAAATCAAACCGGCGTAGGTTTGAGCTCTTGAAGCAGATATACCTACCAATGAATCAACAGGGCTGTCAAAGAGGTGTGCTAGGAATTCGTTTTGAGCTATCAAAATAAACTTAAAAGCGGATAAAGCTTTAAACGCTATAAGAGTTTACGGTAATGTCACTGTGTCAACAATGGAGTTAGAGAATCAGAGCCCAGATGTAATCTTTTTTGGTTGGTAAGGTCACTGAAACCTTTACAATCCGAAAAGTAAAGCTTGTACACACCGCTTGATTTATGTATTCTATCAGTTATCTGACTTCCATCACACAAGCTTTGCTTAGTTTGGGGTCAGATGGCGCTGTGTGTATAGTCCTACGATATTTATTTATTTACTCTGTTAAACGTGTGGTACTTCCCCAGAGGCATCGTAAATAAATATCGCCACCGAAAAACACACACGCTTGACCTTACGCATCGTCTCGCACACAAGTTTCTAGCAAATTTATTAAATGTACTATATTTCAGCCCTGTTTGTGTTGTACCCGTACCTGACAATCCATATGCGAGAGCTGGGCATCAACGTGGAGGAGACTGCAATAATGTCAGCTGTCACTCCAGTCGTATCCATTGTCATGCCACCGCTGGCAGGTATGCTGGCGGATAAGATCGGCAACTTTAGGGTAAGTGTATAATTTTTCACTTTTACAATAAACGTATGGAATCTGCTGTGTTTTTTGTGCTGCTTGCGGGGGCTGGATTGCTCGATGTTATATCACACGCAGACTTAGTAATAGGTATCTACTCAAAGTTATTATATTCTTCTTTTTAGAATCCTTCATTCCATTTGATATTAGAAGGTACCTACGTAATAGAAAAAAAAGACACGGACCCCGGAATTTGCCTGTGGAGTGGAGGTACAAAACAATAAAGTAAAAAAACTTAAGGATAGCCAATTCAGCCATGATTAAATGAACTATTTAGTATCTCAATGATGATGTATGATAATGGGACATTCTTGGACATGCGATGTCTTTTCAGTCTAGTTTTGAAGTGATCCAGATTTATAATATAGAAATAAATAAATATCGTAGGACAAACTAAGCGAAGCTTGTAAAATGGAAGTCCAATATGAGATAGAATACTTATTTTTTGTTGTTGTAAATACATAATCATAATACATACAGAATACCCAGACAGAAAAATGATTACAAATACAGAACACCCAGACACAACAAACCTTTGTTTATGCCACAAAATGTTTGTCCTGGGTGGAAATCGAACCTACGTCCTACAGCTCTTAAAGCAGATATACTACCGATGGGTCAATAGGGTTGTGACAGCATTTAAATTGGTTAATGGGAATTTATTTCGACTGTCCTGTTAGGTTATTTGGTACTTAGTAGCTCTGCTTTTTGAGCTATGGTGTCAAACATAGTTGTTTGTTCTGTGTCTGGGTGTTTTTTATGTACAAATTATTATGTATGACTTGACAAGAAAAGTACTTTTATTGTATGTATTCTATCAGTTATCTGGTTTCAGTTACATGCTTCTCTTAGTATGACTAAGACTAGATGGCGCTGTGTGAGATGCCCATGATTTTCATTTATTATTGTTTATAATTAATGAGTAACAAAAAAGGTAAATTCAGTACACTTTTTCATCGTTTACAGTGTAAATTGTAAAATATGTGTTGATTTTAAATTCGTTTTCTATAAACCTACAGTTGTTCACCTGGCGGATGGATCTGAATTGCCCAATAATGCAACACTGGACAAAGATGCATATTGAGCATTTCGGATCCAAGCCTAAGTATAGGTTAACATGAAATTATTTGTCTTCTTCTTTCTTTTTGTTTAATTTTGGCAGGTATAATTATGTGTAATTTTTAATTTTGAAATGTATATTGATTTTATTTATGTACTTATTTTCATGGTCTGAAATAAATATACATAATAATAATAATAAAGCTCTTACCAAGACGCACAAAAACAAATGGCTCATTTACAAAGATTATGCATCAGAATCAAAAAGTACGATATTGACAGTCCTAGATTGGAATCTATGTCAGTCATCACGCTGGGCATGTCAACCGTCATAATTATTATGGCTTGTAAACATTAAAATTTGGTATAGATGTCTTTTATGGAACATTATCCGAATTAAACGGTATCCGTTAAATTAATTTAGGCAATCAAGTAGCGCAAGTTTCGTGATGTATAAAACTATCGCCGTTTTTCTTGCACATGGTTTATTTCACTCAGAGCCCAATTAGGTCAGCGTCAGCATGTTTAGAATAATTATCTTCGTTGACAATTTGTAGTTAAATTATATAGGATTATCGCTTGCTAAACCAAACTTTAAATGAATGTTTGATTGCTAACTGTGATCTAATGTCCCGGTTCAATATAATCAAGTTAATCCGCATCGTTTGTAACGCGAATTACGTCCAATTCTGGTTACAATAACCTTTACCTTGCATTGTGTGGCATTGTGAACACTACACATACTCGGCTCGGGCACAGTAAACAGTAAGCAAAACACGTACAAATGCCACTCAATAACCCATTCGGCCACAGATCCGCGTCTACGAACATTTGAATTAGCATCTACTCTCGATTTCACTGCTTTTGAAGTCTTCTAAAGGAACAGGTTGTAAGCATGAACTATGTCATCGCGTACCTACTTATAAGAAGTTTGAAAGTATTTTTCCGCTTATAAGCTTGGGGTGTACCGAGTCGAAAGGGGGGTCATTATACACATAATTATTATTATGAACAGTTGTTACCATTGATCGATATTTTTTTTTTTTTCATTTTCCATATATTTTATCGAGTTGTTAGCACATCTCGATAAAATATATAGTCGATGAAAAATATCAGCTGTTCCATAGTAATGGTTCGTTGACCCCCGACTAAATATAAAAGACAGCTTTTTTATTTATTAGTTAAAGCTCTTTATATTGACGAGTACTATGACCCCCTTTCGGCTTGGTGTATAGCAAAAAATGCTTATTAATAATTTTATTTATTTAGCCCGAATAAACTAGACATTGGCCTTAAACATATATATCTATCTTTTCTCGAAATTACATAGATTAATTTTTTTATGTATAAGTAATGGGGAAAACTAGACGCTCTCATGATGGTAAGAGATAACGCATGTCCATGACCGTTGCACCGATAAACAAAATTTTGAGTAACAGAGCAAAATCCAGAGGATTTTGAGACATTCGAGGGTTGGTCTCTGCAGTACCCTTCTAACCGGAACTCAGTAATGTTTGTACAATACTGCTTAACGGCAGAATATTTGGTACTGAAGTGGTACCTAGACGGTCTCCTGCTAATTAGATCTACCACCAAGTGGTAGATCTTAGTTTGTATTCGCCCTTTAAGTAAAACAAGTATTGGTGTCAAAAAGTCCCAAGTGGATTGCTTTCTTCTTGGGAAGCGTGCTGAATTCTAGACTGCTTCATAAAAAGAGACATGGGAATAAGCATGTTATCGCTGATACTTGGTGATTTTTAATCAAAATACAATAACTGATCCAAAGGGCACTTCTTATAAATCAAGATTCCGTTAAGAGATTTTGTCGGTCCCATTGGTTTCTTTTAGGTGAATGTGCTCCATCGTAGACTGCTTCTTCGCTTAACATCAGGCGAGTTGACGATCAAACACAAGCATATTTAGTAACAAAAAAAGAGTCACCACAATAAGAAAATCTTTATCTCCGACGCTACGTACACCTATTATCTCTAGCAGTCAAATGATCCTTACTGGTCATTGAACGTTCTGTTGAGGACACTAGGGTGTGCGTCCGCCGTGCGTCACAGAGCCGATTGCAGGACGCTCCACAGCACAGCCGGAAACCTGACCGTACTCGTGGCTGCTATTGGCATACGACTTACGTCAACTCCATTATAGCTTCCCTAATTTATGCGTCTACATAATAAAGGCGCTACTTTTCTTATCACGTTTCGAAAACCTAATAAGGAGACAGAAATATATGATGTTTTTGTTTCTCAGCTGGATTGTAGTTCTTGCCAAATTAAAGAAAGGACGATTATTTGTCGAGCCGAGGTCATAGTGCCTGCCGGCTGCTGTGTTTAACTTAAAGTTTAGTAACTAGAATGCATTTTTGAATAGCCCGTTGTCTTTGAGTCATCTATATTTATGTTGCTGTATGCTAGAAATGTGTTTAGTGTTTAGACGTCATCTAGTCTTCGGAGTTTTATACCTTAAGCTAATATTTTTTATAAACATAAGATCATTGTTATTCTTACCTACGACTAAACAAGTAAAACTTTTGTCTGTAACGAATAAAGTTAAATTGTGTATGATAAAGTGGAACTCTTTCGCTGCCTCGATGTTGCCTATTGAATGTTTGTTCTGTGTCTGGGTTTTTGTATGTATTATAAGTATGTACCTATTTAAAAAAAATAAAAGTATTTATGCATATTTATGCACACAAACTCTGCTTAGTTTGGGGCTAGATGGCGCTATGTGTATAGTTCTACGATATTTATTATTATTTATTAAATAGAACTTGGGTCTCTGACACAAAAAAAATAAACGCCACATGGCCAAGCCTACTCCATTTTAGACTTCATTCTAACTCCCCATCAGGTAAGTTGTTGTCAAAGACTCGTTGTGGTTGGTTCATATTGCCATTACAAAACAGTACATAAGCATAAAAAAAGGCCAGTGTTATGTCTAGTATAAAAACATCCGAGGACCTCGTCGTAGTCTCGTGGGAAATATTTTTCTGTAAGAATACACAATGGCGCAATAACTGGGTCCTACCTATGTATTCGTTTTCCGCTCATGGCGTCGCGCGGCGTGCCTCTGATAGGCTTACATGTATTCTGGATGACATGACACATTGTCTACAATTGCACCTCGAACCAATAATTTGCAGTTGCTCAATTGATCACGACCCGTAAGTACTGCTTCCTGTTTTTCCTTCAGTTACAGTAATTTGTGTATCCAATGGTCGATTATTACACAAACGAATGCCTTCTATAATGCAAGGTTGTCTCGATAGCTAGGTTGCTTACCTTACACGATAACTAGAGTGTTATTCGCGGACATCAAATCAGAGTGGTGCTCAGTTTTTTATTGACTAACTTTAATTTATTTAAGTCAACTACGTACAAGAAAGAATTAGAGGCAATCGTTTGCTTAACACTAGGCTTCAAAAGATATTCATTTTATTATCTTCATAGCGTTATAACTGACCGCATCAGTGGCTCCAGATCAGACACTAAACGCACTAACGTTCCACGTACGATTCCACGTTTTTCATATGCTCAGCGAGAATGAGGAATTCTCTGTCAGCGTCAGTAATTTCCTAAAAAGTGCAATTTGCGTATCTTCAAATCCTAGAGTAAACAGATTTCTTTCAGGTAAGCGTGTACTCCATATTAAACCGCATCATTGCCTAACATCAGGCAGAGTGTGATCAAACGCAAATCTAATTTGAATTAAAATGAAGAGTTATTGAGCCTCCAGTACTAGATATCCGTAGATGGTAACGAGCCAATGATGATTATGATTCGCTTTTATTCTACTAGTTGGCTCTTGTTATATGTAATTCGTACTATTCAGCTGCTCCTGGCGCTGTCGTCAGTGTTGGGCGGTGCGTCCGCCTTACTGCTACTTGCGGTGCCTGTCGGCCGGATTACGGTCACATTCCCGCCCGCCGTGGAACTGCTCGCGGGCTGTGACTCGGCGGGGTTGCGCCTGCGCAACATGCAGGACTACCCTTGCTCTCCACTGCATCCATACGCGTACGACATCAACCTCACGTGAGTGCCTAACTTTTTTATTTCCTTAAATATCCTTGACTATCCTAGAGTTCCAGGGCGGGGTATCTCTACAGAAACACTGGTTGAAGATTAAATCCTTGACAAACTAAATTAGTTCCCCAGAGCGGGATACGGATACGAAAAGAATGGGAGAAGAAGTTTATGTCTTTATGAAACCCGGCTAACATGCGAACCGTAATAAAAGTCCACTCTCGAAAATAAGAAAGTGTTCTCTAGACTTTTCCTCGCGGGGAAAGATAATTTTGCCAACGGTGCATGCTAGATGCTGTAGGCTACATAAGCTACCAATGAAGATAATGATTATTATCATATCCCAACCTTACATAGAGCAAAAACATTTCTCCTGGTATTTGATTTAAAAGTATTTTATTTGATACATTATCTAATACTATTTTCTTTTGTTTGTATCAGTAACTAACCGATTTTGATTTACTACTATTTACTGTACCTACTGTAAACTTAGTCATTCATAAGTATTTGATTCAAAATCGATTATAATAGACTTTTTGTGACAGGGTCCTCTCATGCGGCTTCGTTTGCGATCTACAAGAAGAGTTGACTAACGATGAAATGGAATCTGTTCTCCATGCTCAGTCTTATGACGTTCATTTACAATCAAAGCTCGATTCACGCCGCCTTCTGTACCGACATACTGTAACGTCACACCTCCCGCTTGTACCGCCCAAGCGAGATCAAAGCACCTCCAGAATACTCACCAACGATCCATACTTCAACACCTCCATCTCTAAAGTCTCCAATTCAGAAGTTTTCTTCCCCACCCCTCGATTATTCGACGTGGAGTGTTCCCACAATTCCGCCAACGCCACTTGTCGGCTCGGAAAAGCGGATCTGTTTGAGGAAATCGACGCCAATCTGCGGATGTATCGCGCTAGAATATCTCACAATGCGCAGAAACCGCCGGCAGATGTGAGAAATTATTGGGTTACGGCTTTGACGATTGAAAACGCGACGAAATTTGACGATGACTACGATGGGGTCGAAAGCGTAACCTGTCAAGATAACTTCGATGCGGTGAGTTACAATTTCGGAACGAACGTATCTGCAGCCGACGTTATCTAAATATTTAGTATTATTCATAAACGTATTTAGTTAATCAAAGCGCGTAACACTATCAACTTTTTTAAAATGTAAAAGTAGTGAGTCGAATGAGACGCTCTCCTGATAGATAGAAGAGATAACGCTTATCCATGACCATTGTACAGGGCATCGCTGATTTTGCGCTCATTACTTTGAGACATTAAATGGTTAGTCTCAACAACCCAGTTATTTCGCTAGCTGCAGTACCCTTCAAACCGGAACACAGTAATGCTTACACACTACTGCTTGGCGACATAATATCTGGTTCTGCGGTGGTACCTACCCAGACGACCTCCAGCTAAGGAGATCTACAACCAAGTGACCACATAATATTTAATCGAGGCTGAATGTCATTTTTCTAGGAAACAGCAGACTTTTATTGCGATTTCAGAGACCGTCCCTTGATATAAGCGGTCCAATGATGAGTATAATAACTTCTTTCTCCTTTCCGGATTATCGCAGTTTACGGGAAATAACTGCGATATCCGATTGAGGGCGATCTTTCCCTGTTGCATAGCTATAACATTTATGTAACTATTTTCCCAGTGTCTAATGCAATGATTTTTGTAGGACGATGGGGAGGGAATCCGCGTGGCAGCGGGTTCGTTACATCTGTCGGAATGCTCTGCCGCGTGCACCATAGCTGTTCCCCGCCAGTTGTTGTGTGACAACAAGCAACAGCAGATAGAATTAGACCCTGCCTTCACATTCTGGACATATCTCGCTGTAAGTACTAAATTGGCCTATTGATCTAAAACTAGATTAGCCCATTGTGATAGTTAGATATTACTGTCTGACCTGTCGCATCGATCTAGAACACGTCTTTGACCTGTAATAAATTATTTATTATATAGCGCGGAAATTGCCCTTAAAATTCATAACACGCATTGTTTGCAAAAACAAATTCTTACGTTAGTCATTAACTCTCAGTGTTGTGTGTTACCCATAACTTTTATTTGCCATGAGAATCTGGTACAATAAGGATGTTGCGTAGACTCTACCAAATGTGAAGGTGTCGTTGATTTACCTAGTGACTACTAGCTATTCTAAAGTGTCACTAGACAACGCTTATGCTGAGCACGTGGCTCGGTATCGTAAAAATACGCAGATTGGGCGGCGGTCGCTGATGGGAAGATTGTCACCTAATCGCTTCTTAACTGGGTAATGGCAAACTTCATACCAGCCGGGCCGGGATGCTTGCTTGTGATCTCATTGAATGAATTTCATTGCTACTTAATACTTTATTTCATTCTTCTTGTTGAGGCTCGATGCTTTTTGGAAGACGGCGCTGCGGAAGTGACAATATGGCGACGCAAAGATGGCAAAATGCGTGAATACTGTAATCATGTGTACACAGCTGAATTCTACAACGCAGATACCAAATGACAAACGCAACAAACATTACCAAACGTGCCATTCTAATACACGTTTGTTATTTATAATTACCTGTACGATGTAAAGTTGAAATTTTTATGATTAGGTCTTACGTTCTAACGTTCCGAGCACGTTTGTTATTGCAATAATCAATCTTATGGCTTGTTACATAAGGTCTCATATAGCAGAACAAAAATATGGTGGCTATGTAAGTTTATGTGTCAAACTTCGATTTTGTGATTTTTCTCACATTATTCTTGAAGAAAAAAAAAATCTCAATTGTCCTAAAAAAAGTAATAAGACTTATACAATATACATTGCATACATACTCGAGACAATTTGCAGTTTTTTATGGTTAATCGGTCAAAAATTTTAAAATACGATTTTCTTCTCTGTATTCAATCGGTCCCTCATTTCTGAGGATCGTGGTATCTGGAACATCTTAGACGGATAATCTGTCTCCATTGACCACGGTCCGAAGTAGTCCTCACCACCTGGTAGAATTTAGAAGAGGAGGTGGTTTCTTTCTCTTGGTCAGACCGTGGTTCATCGTACTTGGTCAGACCAAAGTACGTTTATGTACATTTCTGCTTTTACGAGGTTTTTGAAAATGAATATGGGCAATTTTATAAGGTAATTTCGTTTTTTCACAACGGAGGAGTTAATTTTACTTTTCACAGCCCACTTCACACATAAGCCGCACTATTATATCTTTTAACAATTAGCAAGATTTGCTCGTGAAAAAATCGGTTTATTGTACGGAGTAGTTTTTGGGGGGTATCTACTATTTCAAGCATTGAAAGTAAAAAGCAGCATTCTCGGTATATTTTACATTTTTACTATTGAAAAAGTAAAAATGTTGTTCAAAATTATCCGAAATGTATGGAGAAGGTGTGTTGCCAGTGTCAAAACTGGATTTCAAAATTTCGTTCCGGCAATTTTGATGTTGAATATCCACCACGTAATAGACATAAAGGCATTATTTGATGCAATCCGGCGAATAAAAATTCGTAAGATGGCTGAGAGTTTCAATTTGTCAGATTCGACCGTTCATGATCATTTGAAACAAAAGTATTTGTTTACTATGAGAACATCGTCTTTCATTTTCATAAAAAGAAATAACCTGACAATAAATTATATACTATATGTTTCGTCAATGATCAAAATTTAAGGTTTCCGTACCTACTTTGCGTAGGTATGTCTGTTACGGAGTTTTGATAGCTGGTATGTAATCTAACAGTTTTTGTAATACATATTTACTGGTAATTTAATCTCTGTTTTAATTATGTATCATTTTCTGTTTCCACCTATTCGATTAAATAGCCGTCTGTGTGTGCTTTTGTCAATTATAAACTTGGTAGCGATGATTGCTCAGTGGCTAGCACGATCGGTTCACACGCCGAAGGACGTAGGTACGTAAAAGTCTAACAATGAGCTTGATCTACTGGTGAAAAAACATTGTGAGAAAACTATAGCATAGTGGTAAGTTACTTTCTAGTACTTGGCTGGCTAGCAAGCACCTTATGGCAGCCTCATGTGTGATGTGAAAGAAAGAATTTTTTTTTATTCTGCAACATAAAAACACAAAATCAACAACGAACAAACAGTTACAAAATAAGGGCTCCTCACATAATACTACTTATGTGGTCAGAAACCTAACCTAACCTTTCAACCATAAAAAACTGCTTCCTAACTGAATGTACCACAACAAATAATAATTTTAGTTGAATTTAAATCATTTCTTATTTTAGTTCCAGTCCAATCAGTCTACTACCTATACGGTTTACTTATGCGACAAAGCATCTTGAACTTTGTAGTGTGTTGTAGGTAGATACATTCATATAGGATTCTACGCAGGATAGTCGCTTTTGTAATGTGTCCGCTATCTCGCCTCATATTTTTTGTGGGTAGTGCTACTCAAAAACATCGCATACGTACTGGAAATCCCATATTAACTCTGCGACTATTTTATTTGGTACTCACGATTTCATATTGTTAATAGATATAACCACAAAACTACTACGAACATTAATTAGGATCTATGTACTTCTGTTGACTTAAATATCTAATTTTATAAAAGTACCTACTGTGTAGCGATTGAATCAACATTACACAATCTTTTGACAAATAACATTTGACAATCATTATAATCGGCACTTCTTGCTCCATATTTGTATGATATGGGTATTTTTAAATATAGAACTAATGAGACGAACGATTCGCTCTCTTGATGGTAAGAGATAACGAATGTCCATGACCATTGTAGCGATACACATAACTTTGAGTAACAAAACAAAGCTCGAACTAAGCGGTTTGATTCCACCTTTTTCATGCGTACCGCTAGACATTGGAATCAGCTGCCCGAGTGGGTGTTCCCCAATGAATATAGTCTGGGTACCTTCAAGTCGCGAGTGAATCGGTTTCTTCTAGGCAAGCGTGCTCCACCGTAGACCGCATCTTCGCTTAACATCAGGCGGGATGGCGGTCAAAAGCAAGCCTATCTACTATAAAAAAAAAAAAAAAAAAAAAAAACAAAGTCCGAGGCATCGCAGCTTTGGCGCTCATTACTTTGAGACTTTCGATGGTTAGTCCCAACAGACCAGTAATTTCGCTAGCTGCAGTACCCTTCAAACCGGAACACAGTAATGTTTACACACTACTGCTTAACGTCAGAACATCTGGTACTGTGGTGGTACATACCTGGACGACTTCCTGCTAAGGAAATCTACCACCAAGTAAGGTATTCTGGTTGTAGTTATCCTATCTTATTTATGTTAATTTTGATACTTAGTTCTTTACGCAAACGCGCTGTAAATCGTGGATATTAATTACATACACATATAATGATTTGGTTCCACGATTATTACATGCAACAGCAAGGGCGCGGAACTTTCTATCGCAGTCTATTTTTTCCGAACTGTTGCGTTTCTTCGGTCTTCGGGAGACCCCATCAAGCAAGATATGTCAGAAAGGCTATCCCGATATAGTCTTACAAGTAAAACTGCAGGATGCCGCTACCAAATGACATTTATGCCATGAGAGCATGTAGCCTTACCTACTATGTAAGATAAAGTGTTTCGCAATAACAGAAGACTTGGAGCGGCCTTGTGCCCGATGCTCGTGAGCTTAGATTTACGAGTACATTTGTCGATAATGTTTATTATAAGTCGTGTCTGTTTGTTTTAATAGCTATAGCGGATTAGTTTTTGCTAACCAAGTTTGTGTGTCTGCACACAAAAACTGATGGTAAATTACAATTCATAAATAAGTTATTGTCCTACTTCTTATGGTACCTACGGTTATTATCATAGATAGAATATAGACACTACTTTATTTATATAACAGAAGTAGAAAAATAAAAAAAAAACAGAGAACAAAAGAATTGCCACAAGTGGCGGCCTTGTTGCTAAAAGCGAAAAAAAATCTTTATGTATTATAGTGCTGGTGTGTTTTTATTGTAGGGTGTTTTATCATAAACTGCCCTACAATAAAAAGCCTAAATTAACTAAATATATACCTAAAATGAACTTCTGCAAAGTAACGCCTGAATCAATAAAACTATGGTCCGAATTGAGAACTGTCCTATTTTTTAAAAGTGGTTTAAATCTATAAATTTATTACATACGACCATCAATTTAATTTACGAAAACTTCTTAGCACTTGCAGCTACTAAAGGTAAAGATTAAATATTTTTGAAATTGGCTATGCAAGGCGTATTCTGAATGGTAATATACAATTAAACTTAAGAGTTACCTTTAATCAACGAAAGGTTCACTGTTTGACATGCTGTTGAATTATAAGGCGGAAAATCGAGACTAGATTTTCACTTCTATCAAAGCTGGTATGCCGTAGGCATCTATGCACCTAGTCTTGATAATCAGTTTCATTAGTTTTGCTTATATTGTCACGAATTAAATATTGTTTGTTTTTCCAAAACACAACCTAACTGGAAACCCGCGAAACGTACAAGTTTGAATGTTAATTTCTACTATCGGTATTGCTAGTTACGTGGTAGTTAAGCAACTTTTAGACTGAAATTTAAAAATTGCATTGGGGTCAGTGTATTTTTCCATAATACAAAGATAAAATCCGATGTTCATTGAAAAGTCAAATAAACTTATTCGAGCTAATTTTTATTCTTGATTCTGGATTCTTGATATGAACGAAAAATAAATGTTAAAATTTTAAATTAGGATCATGTTTTAGATAGTAAATAAGTTTCCAAAACACTATTTCGATGTAGAAAAATTCTTAGTTAAGCATACGCCTAATAAAGACGCAAAAACGTGTTCTTATTGGTTCATATAACCTTATAATCTTATGTGTGGAATGATATTCACTCTTCCAGGCTACATCCTCCCACATGTTGGTGGGGCCAGTTTCTTCACACTGTTGACATCGAACGTCTAAATCAAAAATGATCACTTTTCCCTTCTAAGACGTTTCTTCAATATTATCTTGAAAGCTTTTGTAATAGAGTTGTATTTATCGTTTCAGGTGCGAGTTTTCATCGGTATAATCGGTGGAACCGCGTTCGCGATGTTCGAGGGCGCCGTGATCGCGATAGTCCGCGAACAGAAGGCAGACTATGGTCTGCAGAGAGTTTACGGCAGTCTGGGTGGAATGATCTCTTCGCCTCTCTCTGGACTACTGATCGACTATGCTAGCAGAGGCAAGGGATATACAGACTTCAGGTACGGATTCACTTAACTTTTTAACTTTACAACTTATCGTGTAAGTAGTTATATTTTGTCTGAATTTGATTTTTGATCTTTTTTTGATTTTGATCTTTTTGACATTTTTAATTTTGAAATTGTTTTTATGAGCAGGTAGGTAATTAGTAGTAGTAGGTAGTTCTTTCGATATTGTATTGACATATTTATATTTTCTGACTATATTCAATTTGACATTTAATTAATTTCAACAGTTTTACGTTTTATATGTGCAAATAAATTACTAAAAAAGAATTAGTTAAACTTAATCTAAATGAATAATATTCTATTATGTACATTGAATAGGATATGTATCTTAGGTCGACTACCTACTAGATGTTGGAATTGATACAGGTTATGTAATTTCACACTACGTATTGAATTAACGAGTTCATGGCTTACTTTAGTTTTGACTTGGTTATTTTCATCAAGGATCGTGGACCTTTCAAAAATGGCTCGAGCCATTTGCCTCAGTTAAGATGAACGATAATAAAAAATGATGTAATTAACTGTAGTATCTAAAAGTATTATGATTAATTGGATATCATACTAAAAATGGAACGACAATTTTACATTGGTAAATGATGGTGGCAAAATTAAATGGTCGATCAAATAAATAATTCAATACGTCATATTGACATTTATACCCGTTCTCTCTTATGTAAATTGTCTTAAACTCGATAAGAAACCACGGAATTTTCTGAGAAAACGCACAGTCAAATATTTGTATATACAAACTGAATTTTAGCATGAATAATTTGTAGAACTATTGTTTTATCTATATTTAAGTGTTCATAACTCAATAACTCCGATTATATAACTTCAATTTGCATCGGTAGTGTTTCAAACTTTATAGTAACTTATTCACTTAAAAGTAGATTCTAAAGTTAAAATAATAATAATATAACTCTTTATTGTGACACCAAGTACAAACAACTATAACAATTTCAAAACTTAACGCCAGTGGAACAATTGGCGGCCTTATCGTTAGCGATAAGGAGCGATCTTTTCCAGACAACCTCAGTACTCTAATGAGAGAGGGAGAGGATGATGCGAGAGGATTCTAATGAGTTTAGGACAGTGTGTACTGATAAAAGGAAGAAAAAAAAACAAGTTAAACATTATATTATATATACCTAATATACAATCAGTAAGAGGAGTATGAGTGGGTTTTATTAGCATTCGTTATCTACCCACCGTACACATACCTATATATGTATTTCTTGCAAGACTTATCAATTGTTTGTGGATTTTTAATTGGCCTTATACATTTATATAGCTAACTAAACGTATGTAGCTAGCTGTTAATTTCCCTAATATTAATAAAATATCAATCAATACTTAAATAAATACCTTATGGAATATATACTTATAGACATACAATATATATTATATACCTATAGATATACATTTACATAATTATGTTAGTACTATACATAAACAGATAGAGATCGGCGAATTGCGAATTAATTTAGGATTATTGCGAAATGACTTTAGGATGTGCAGCTTTACTCTACTCTTGAAAACCTCAAGCAAATAAATCGATAAATAAATTTGAAAGTAAATCTTATATCTATAGACATTATTATCGGTACTGCGTTTAGAAACCATATCTACTTTCATATTTTTAATCAATGTACAGGACAGTCTACTGTCCTAGAAATAGGTTACATCTTTCCTTAGTGTCCTACTAATATAAATGTAAAAGTTTGCATGGATGGATGTTTGTTACTCTTTCACACAAAAACTACTGAACGGATTTGGATGAAATTTGGTATGGAGGTAGCTGACACGCTGGATTAACACATAGGCTACTTTTTTATTCATAAAACATGTATAATAAAAAAGTCTAATATATTTTCCTTCTGATTGTTCTTAGCCTTGACCCCTAGGCGAGTGTACACGATATCCATTTAGGCATACACTTATGTAGGTATAAACAACAATGTCGTAACAGTATTGCGATGTCGCAAGTAAATCCGTGCGACATTGAAAGATCCATTAGATCAAACCTGGAGATATGCATTATGCAGGCACATTAGAACATACTTCTTTTAAAATGTTTATGACCGCTCACGACATAACGAGGTTTTTCCTTCCTTATCGCATAGGCTGAGACCAACCCTTAAGACTTTTAGTTCGGATACTGTACAAATGTAAAAACAAATGATTTCGGTAAACACATCTTGAGAAAGGCTGAGGAAACCGCTTTAGCTGATTCTCTTTTTAAATGTTTATGATACTTCTTATGATGTTCATAAAGAAGGCCGAAGGTCGAGTGCTACCTCATCGGGTACGAAATCTGCTCATTCAGCTAGTTAACTATATTTTTACCACACTTGTTTAAAAAGAAGCAAGTCATTAGTAGTTATTTTTTTGATCCCATAAGCATTAGTTAACTCATGCGACATAGGTTGGTTAAAAAAATATGAAAATGACCTTCTTATTTTTGCAGTCTGTTGAATTTCATCACATCAAATATAAATAAACAAATAAATAAATTCAAAAAAAAAAACTGAAGAATAAAGATTAAAATGTTTAAAAATACCTTTGTGTAAATGTACAGTACCTACCGTCCTTGTATATAAGACTCACTATCCAAAATCTCAAAGTAACGAACGCCAATGCAGTTGATGTTTGGAACTTTGTTTTATTACCCAAAGTTCAGGGTGCCGCATCGGTGTTGCGCATGCGTTATATCTTACCATCGCAGAGCGTTTTCTTCAGCCCATTAAAATATACAAGTCTTATTGCTTATTACTATAAAAAAATATGTATATTTCAGACCAGCGTTCTACCTGTACGCGGTTTTGAAAGTAGCTAGCGGCGCGCTAATGCTGAGCATCGATTTGCAGTTCAAACAGCCCGCGCAGAATCTTCTTGAAGATGTCATCAGCGTCTTCAAGAACGTTGAAATCGTCGCGCTCTTCATCGCCTGCTTTATCATGGGTAAATTTCACACGTTTGTGCTTTACTATATTTACTTTTTAAAAAAAACGTACCTATCTCAGAAACAAAAATAGATTTAATTATACAAACGTATTAACTGTACCTGTGTTTACCTTTTTAAACGTGAAAGTTTTTTACATTTCATAATTCAGACTGTCCGGTAAATAGAACTGGTGAAGACACTTCTTCTTTGTTATTGGCGTTGTATTTTATGCATTTGCCAGTGTCAAATGCAACATTACATTTTCTAGTATTAAAAAAAAGTCTTAAGCCACGTTTAAAGTCACACAAAGTAAGTATTGGCAGTGTCCGGTCATATATACGAAAAATAGAAAAAAAAACAAGTCATGAAAAATAATAATACAATGTGGCGATAATATGGTTTTTGTGTTGCTTCCAAAACTCCATCGAAGCTTATTGTAAGGTCACCACCACTTCTCTAAAGCATGACTGGTTTTGACTGACACGGACTGGACTTGACCAAGGCTGGACTTACTACTTTATAACTCAGAAACTTGAAAATATCAAAACACTTGACACTGGCAAATGCTCAAAATGACGCCGAAATCAAAGAAGAAGAAGAAGAACATTTGACACAAGACAAACAAAAGAAAACGTATGCCGAACCTGAACTCCTGACTTCTTGCTTGTTTGTGCACACCACTTGCCCTTGAGTTTCATCAGTTTCGTAGCTCACATGTCGTTTATGACGTTGCAGGCACTGCGTGGGGGTACATTGAGAGCTTCCTGTTCTGGCTGCTGCAAGATCTCGGTGCCTCTCGCTCTCTCATGGGCATCACCATCACCGTGGGCGGAATAGCCGGCTTACCGCTGCTAGTGCTCTCTGGCCCCATCATTAGGCGCCTGGGGCATGCCAATGTACTGTTTATCGGCTTTGTTTTCTACGCTATCAGACTTCTCGGTTAGTATTACGACAGACATTATAACACTAGTACAGATACTTCGTCTCATACAAAAAAACGGAAAAGAACGGTAAGGCAATTTTATAGTACCTGCGGTAGGACTAGATGGCACCACTCTCTGTGCGTATTTCGGGATATTTCGACTTTACGTTGGTCACTTTGTAGTAGTAAAGCGTCAAATCAATAGACGACATTTTTTTAGTGTCTTTAACCATGTTAAACCTGTGTAGTACCAGATATTCTGCCGCCGAGCTGTAGTGTGTAAACCTACTCTTACTCTGTTCCGGATTGAAGGGCACTGCAACTAGCAAAGGGCTGTTGAGACTAACCATCAAAAGTCTAAAAGCATCGAAACCCTGGACCTTGTTTTACTATTCAAAGTTCTATGTATTGCTGCAATGGTCATGGATATACGTTATCTCTTACCATCAGGAGAGCGCATCGTTCGTCTCATTACTTTTACATTAAAAAAACACATCTATGCTCACCTTCAATGTCCGTGTTTTTACCTTTAACAAACCAAATTTGATAAAATCATACCCACTCCGGTTCGGATACTCTTTGCTACAATGAGTTTATAGATGTTCTTGGCAGGCCCAAGGGCTTTTAATAGATTATATAAAGCTTTTACTGGCAATCTTCACGCTCCCACTTCTACAGCATTTAAACTGACCATGGAACCATTTATGGTCAGATATTACATACAAAATGCGTTTTTGAGAAAAAGTACCCTATGGACGTTGTCAAGTTCTCGTTTGTTGTTTTGACACATACCAATGTATTTGTATAATTTCAGGTTACTCCCTGATTTACAACCCGTGGCTGTGTTTGATCTTTGAAGCATTGGAGTCGGTGACGTCTTCACTATCATTTACTGCAGCTGTGACGTATGCAGCGAGACTTTCCTCGACTACTACCGACACCTCGGTGCAAGGACTACTCGGGGGACTCTACTATGGCGTCGGTATGTTCCTAATAACAAGTATAAATCTACCCAGTGAAGTTCCCTCCTCACTTATTCTTAAAAACTCGTCTTATTGTCACGAGTTATTGATTTTATTTAACTAATATGTCACTTTCTGTATTCCAGGCAAAGGCGCAGGCAGCTTAATCGGCGGATATCTCATGAAGTTCTTCGGCACCAGACCAACCTATCAGATATTTTCTGGCGCCACTTTTATCACCGGTTGCATTTACTATCTGTTCAACAAATTTTATTTGCACAAGAGAGCTGCAAACGACGACAACGACCTCTGCAAGAAAAAACCTACAGATGTCGAAAACCACGCGGCAAAAGAAGAGAAAGTGACGACAGATGGCGCCACTAAACCAGAGACTTCGGACGTTGTGATGTCAGAAACTCGTAACAAGTTAGTGGCGGACAGTGCAGATGGCGGTAGCGATTCAGGAGTGGAAAACCCGGCGTACAACGACAGTGAAACCGCTCTCAAGAAAGACGAACCCAAAGTCGTCGGTTGATGTGGTATGAATGTTATACACATTTAATGCTGTTTGAAGTGATGTAGTGCAGGCGTGACGGCACAAAAGTGAACCCTATGTCGAAGTAATTGCAGCCTAATCACCTTAATCTTGGATCCCTGGGAATACTCGCATGCCAAATGTACAGATAAACTTGCTGTATAGAAAATTAGTGAAGACTTCATGACTTCTTTCGCTGATCAAGCTCTTGTGTGTATGTAGTTTATGTCAGCAAAGAAGTATTTAATATAAAATCGAATGACATAAATCGAAGTCACAATCAAAGCTACACAAAGTAAATCAGAGTCAAAAGTCCGGTTTTTTATTACTCGTAAATAGACCCACACTGACTTTGAAGTTTGCTTTTTTGTGACAAAAAATAAATTACTAATAGAAAAAAATTACTCGGAAATTGAATTGAATTGAAAAATATAACACATTGCTGTCACCTTCGCATTTGCTGAGTTCTTCTGCGTTGCATTTTGTGCATTTGTGCCAGTGTTTTGGTATTTTCAAGATTCATAAGTTAAAAAGTAGTCAAAATCCAGTCCATGACAGTCAAATCCAGTCATGCTTTAGTAAAGTAGTGGCGACTTTATTATAAGCTTCGATATAGTGTTGGGAGCAACACGAAAAGTCATGTTTCACCACATTATATCACTTTCCCACACTGGCGCTTGTAATTCGGTACTTTATGAATAAAATACCACTATTTCTATTCATAAACACTCGAAAAAAACACTAGTTTTGAAAAAAATACAATGGAGTAACAAGACTCTTCCCGCGTTCCCGCCAAAACATAAGCTGTGTTACATGTAACAGAAAGAACCTTAAATTCACATACTTCAATATGAGAACAGGGCGTAATCTTAAAACTTTCGCTATTTGATCACAATTTTATTTATTATCGAGACTAATTTCTGTTTCGATGATAAACATAATTCCACGTGCATTTGTTCTAGATACACGATATAGGGGTTTGTTTTTACCGTACCCGCCGTTGGTCATTTTGGTCAATGAATGTAGCGCCTCAGCTTGACAAATTAGTTTTAGTTAGATGTCGAATACTAGTTACCTATAGTTTATAAAGCTAAGTATTTATAGTTTTAGTTGATTTTTTTTTAGATACAAATTGTTTTAATGTGATATACACACATGTACATATTGCCTGCTAGATAAATGAGTAGGTACTACTAACTCTCTTTGTAAAACTTTTGATTTCATTTTGTTGTACTGTTTTTCGTTTACTTATTTGTATGAATCGTCGCATGTTAAATATTTGGAAAATTTTATCTCTTTCTAGGTCTGATTTCAAAGTTCAAATTGACGAAATAAACTGTTATTTTTATTGTTTTAAACTATAAAATAAATAAAAAACATTCCTACCATTTGTTTATATTTTACTTAACGCTTATTAATGTTTATGGGTATAAGATTTGCGTATTAGTTACCTACGTATCGTCTATATCCATACCTATATGAATTAAAATTAATTAGTGTTTGTTGGTAAACGTGAAACTTGAGAATGACTTAACTGATTATGCTGTTTCTTTTTTTTTTAAATTGGTAATGGTCGTGATATTTCGAATGAGTTTTATATACCTACGATGTACGGGGCATTCAGCAAGCAAATAATAATTATGATTATAATTTTACTTGCTTATAACACTTGCATCGATTATTATTAATGTGTAAAAACTATTCATTACTCACTTTAGATACAAGTTTAGAAGTTGCTAAACTGACGATTGCTTTGTTTTACGGAACTCTGAATATGGCACAGCTATGTCATTTTCACAGATAGAAATTATTATAAAAAATTATATTGAAGTTGCTGTAGGTTGGTACCAGTAGTATTAATCTGAAAGGAGGCCATTCTAATCACAATTATGAACTACTTTTAAAGCGGGATTAGTCTATGACATCGCGAAAAAAAACTAGCTAGCTGTTTAAATTTTTTTATTTTTTTAGATATTTTTATCGTTATTTCAGGGGCATTAGTACCGCCATTCTGCGTTACCCTGCATATAGTTAAGTATAGTTGTATCTTAGCTTTTAAAAACTTTGAAATATGAAATACATCGACAGTCGATTATTTATTTATCAGTCGATGTATTTAATTAGATCACATATTGAAAAAGTGGTAAAGTCTTGCCATTCATTTATTGTTATGTAGTTCTACTTTCTACCGAGTTAGCTCCAAATATTTAGTTCAAATATGAGACACTTTCTACAAAGTTGCCACTAGGAGCAACATTGATTGGTGCGCTAATGGTGCAAATTGTCGGCCAGGCTGGCCGAGTCGTGCTTCAGACGTTCCACATACTGAAGTACCGCAACCAATTATCGCGACTTTACACCCAATATCATGTAGCTTCTTGAAAATATTAGGCCTTACCTTATCATTTTACAGTCAGTCCACGAGCTGGCCACTCGCTTTCAGTAGTACCTGATGAATTCGTAGATTAAAGTCGCCATGGATAAGTTCCTACTAAGTTTGTTAATAGTGTGTTTATGTAAATATGAAACGAGTTCGTTAAATCTACCCGGGCCGCTAGTGTACGTAGTGACGCCTTCCCCGCGGCCTCCCAGCGAGGGTCGCGCTGCTCCCTTCTACTACCACAACTGGATGCGAAGAATGGATACACCGCAAAACGCGACTACAACAACACCGACACCAGATCTTATATTCGCCGAATTCGAATCGGGAAATAATATGAAATCGATTCGCAAACTGCTGGAGAGAGAAAAGATCGCACCAAAGATAACGACTACTTCAACAACCACACGACCGATTTACGTTCCTGAAGAGAACAACGATGTGAATTATGTGTCAACGCAGACTGAAAAGAACAAAGAAGATACAAAGCCTGTGGATATGACAGATTACTTCGCTCTGTACAATAATCTGTACAATTCGAACAGTGATGCGCAGGTGCCTGTGTATATACCTTCGACTTCTAGTGTTACCAGCAAGACGACCACCACTAGACCTACCAGTACCAGACCCACGAGCACTACTAGTACCACTTCGCCTAGTGCTGGTCCCGGCGTAGAAAACATTTGGCATATAATCGATAGTCAAAAGCGTGAACAATACTCTGGACAATGGGAAGAGGAATCGCTTAACAATGACGACACCACGACTACAAGCGCACCTGAGCCGCAAAATGATGACTCTGAAACTGAAGATCCAGATCAAGGGATTGATGAAAACTTTGCTTTACCAGGGTGAGGGTCTTTTACTAAAATCTTATCATGTTATGTAATCGCTTTCATATTATATCTCTGTCACTGAACATATTTAACAAGAAACTAACAATTTTGCGTAGATAGTGGTGGTAAATAGATTTTTTATTCGCAGATTTGCAACGAACCCTGGAAACGGAGCTGAAAACGAATCACGAGCGATCCGCACGGAGCCAAACATGCGATTCCCATACATTAACTTAAAGCCTTTTCAAATGAAAACTCAGAGAAAACCACTCATTAACTCAATTTCAAATAGCAAAAAGAATAGTAATAACATGTTTACAAATTTGGATAACTTCCAAGATATTAAGAACCCGGTGAGAGGAGAAGCCCAAGACGTAGTCATGATGAGACAGCCTATAGACCGATACAATCCTGCACAACCGTATTTGCCGGATTATGGAACTAAATCAAAACAGTCCAGTCCGAGTGCGCCTCCGCAAAAAGCGGTAGCTAATCTTGTCCCTCCACCGCCGCCGCCTCCGCCAAAACTCAATGACGGCAATTTTCCCGCTCCATCGAGCTATGAGTCGTTCCCTCCATACGCTCCGAGAGCTCCTTCCGCATCTCCACCACCGTCTCCTCCCAAATTTAATGACGGCAATTTTCCCGTATTAACTAATTACGAGTCTTTCCCTCCGTACGCTCCTAGCGGTCCGCCTGCTTCTCCGCCACCGCCTGTACCTCCTGCACCGACCCCTTCAATCTCCTATCAGCCTCCCGTGGACATGTCCGATGACTCTGGCCTAGACGCACCGCCCGTTGATAGCGATGGCCCGATGGACCTGGGATACCGCTACAAGCCCCCCTCAGCGCCAGTTCAACCCTTTATCCCTACTCTACCACCGTTGACTAAACCTTCCGGATATTCTTATGATAAACCACCGATGTCTAAACCTTTCGCTGGATACTCTTACGACAAACCCCCGATGACTGACGATTCACCCCCTGATTCGAACGATAAACCAGATTTCCAAGGATATCATTACAGCAAACCAGACACACCATCAGCTCCACAAGATAGCCCCTCGGACAGTTATGGGCACGATGTTCCGTCTTACGGGAACGATTATCCTGAACTGATATTTGGTAAACATCATGGAACAATGAAGGGTGGTGATGATATGAAGGACATGGGTATGGCTCCACCACCACCACCACCGGACATGAAGCCAGACATGGATAGCGGCTCCCCTCCAGATGACCACGGTTTCCCTCACGACTTCCTTCTTGGAGACTTGAAATTCCATCACGATTTCGATGATCACGATCATGATTTCCATCACTATCACCACCATACAACGACGACCACTACCGAGATGCCTCGAGTAAACAGATACAGTTATTATTATTTAGGTAAAAAATTGTACTATTTGCCGCTGTACTTCAGCGTTTACTTTATCGTGTATGTCGGAGCTCTTATCATAAAGGCGGTGTTGCGTCACAAGATCGTGTATCCTAATAGTTGGAGACCAAACGATCAAACAGCTGGATTCTTCTCAAAACGGTCGGTTGACTCATGGGATCTTTCGAACGAAAATCTTCATGAAATTACAGGAAAAGTTACTCATGCCATAACAGTGGCCGGAGAAAAATATTTCAATCAAAAGAAAAAGAAATAACTATAAATAGAAATCTAGTAGCATGTTAAGAGAAATGTACATAAATAATTGTAATTTTACCTAGCATTAGTTAAGTAAGTTGTGAACTGGACACGTTCAAACTCCCATTAGGCTAACTCTCTTTGAATGTAGTTCATTATCACAACATTGTATTGTACCTAAGAAGTAAACTATTTGCTCAATTTCTGTCTTTTATTTTACTGCGAATTGTAGAATTTGCTGGTACCTGTTTATTAAATTTCTCTAAAATCCTACTCATATCCTTTCTTATACAAAATGATATTACAAAGCCTAATATTATTAAACTAAGTTGATTCTGCAGAAGAATTAAAACTAATTGATGAAATATGTATACTTATATTTCATGTAGTTGTCTACGCTAGTATTATATCATAAATTTTATTTTTATATTATATCTAACGTTGGCTTCTTTACAAATCTAAATAACCTTTTTGAGATTTTTTATTTAATTCATAGAAGAGGTCCCAAAATGCCATCCGATCGTGGAATGCTCTGCGTTTTGTTTCTATTTCTGATCCAATGCTCAAATAAGTCATATAATCACCAGACACAGGAAGCCAGGTCACGGGTAATAGTTCAGATTCTTTTGGAGTAGGATTACTGAAAAATAAAACAGTACATTAGCAATTTCCAAAAATGACAATAAGTTTTAGATTCGTATGTATTTACATTTTTTGTTCTCACCTAAATTTTGCAAAATTAGTCCACAATGTAGTAATCTGATCGATTACGACTTGGTCCTGTGTTGTTGGACCATCATTGTCATCTAACTGTTGAAACAGATAACCGAGCTCATCTCCATGTGAGGCCCCTTCAGTACTCGTATTATACAAGTAATTTATATTGATTCCAAAATTTTGATCGCCGTTGTAAGAAAATACATAGTAAAATAAAGATCCTGCTCCATTTTCTAGATAACGTTTTATGCTTCTTACTGTTGGATAATTGAAAGTGAAATCTGAGCTGAAATCTATAATTGACATTTTATTTGACTCGCTTATTATTTCGTCCCCTATGTAGAAGTTTCTTATAATTTTTTCCATTTTAGATAATTCTTCACTTTTAAAGTTAAAATATTGGTTTAAATTCTCCCTAAAAACATCTTGGAGAGAATCTGCATTATAATTTAATATTCCCAAACTTTCCTTATTATTGTGTCCAATAAGAATTGGGAAATTTCTAACATTTCTTATGTCGGTGTTGATTGGATATTCTCCAATAAATTTTTCCACGTTTTCAAAGTCTTTTTCAACGCATGGCCGGTACTCCATGTTCAATTCCGTAGAGGCAGCAACTACTAATTCTGGACTTGTTGTAGACAAAAAAGCTAAAACGTCATTGACATCATCGCTATCAAAACCCAGATGCTGTGCTATTTTGATAGGGATTGACTGGTCTGGCTCTTCAACTGCCCATGGACAAAGAGCATTGCCACTTTGTAAAATAACTTTATTAAATAGTTTTTCTTCCGTGTAGTACAAATGTAAGTCTACAGAAACTCCACCTGCACTTTCCCCAAATATGGTTATTTCATTGGCATCGCCTCCAAATGCTTCAACGTTATCTTTAACCCATTTTAAAGCTAACTGTTGATCTTTCAAGCCTTGGTTACCGGGTACTTTAGGTGTATCCAAGCACATAAAGCCGTAGGGCCCTACTCGGTAATTGAGTGTTACCAAAATCACATCATGTCGAACTAAGTTCTTTGGTCCGTACAGGGTTCTGCCAAAGTATCCGACACTAAACCCTCCCCCGTAGATCCACACTAATACTGGCAATCTGTTTTCAGAGCTGGCACTATTTGGTACATAAACGTTTAAATGAAGACAGTCGAGTTGCCCTATTGGGGAGCTTCTCTCGTTATTTATTTGAGGACAAATAGCGGAGTCGTTGTAGGCTTCGAATGCCTCATCAAAGTCGGGAAAAGGTACCGATGGCTGAAAATAAGATGATGAAATGGTGTTAGTATGATCATTGATCATATACCTAATAATATCTCTCACATCTGAAATAAAAATATATGTAATAATATACTATAATGTACATTAAAAATAAAGGTACATATGTATCTTAAAAACTAAACGCAATCAGAATTTAGTAAGTATCAAGTAGGCGGCAGTACAACGGCGACCTTATTGCGATTTCTTCTAATTAATCTGTTATATACTATTTTCTGACGTAAACACGTTCGACTGATAATTATCAGCCTAATGACGTGCCCAATAGGGTCTTATTTACCAGAACAAAAATATAAGTGTTACACAAGCTGTTCATCAAGTCAAATTTTCGATCGATCTTTTTAAGATTTTCTCAGTTTACTCAAAAAATAAACAAGCTTAAAAGTAAAAAAAAATTAACCGACGGAAATACTTTTAATGTACTCAGTCACAATCGCGAAATGTAAATAAATATCCTAGGACATTTCGCACAGCGCTATCTAGTCCCAAACTAAGTTAAGCTTGTACTATGGGAACCAGATAACTGATAGAATACTTCACTATCATTACATAGTATAAAACAAAGTTACTTCCCGCTGTCTGTCCCTATGTATGCTTAGATCTTTAAAACTACGCAACGGATTTTGATGCGGTTTTAGTGATTCAAGAGGAAGTTTATATGTATAATACATGCATAATATAGTAAAGAAACACTGATAAAATCTTAGAGGTTTCTAGTGTGATGTCGTAAATAAACACATTTTTTGCGCTTACATTGCAATACTGGCTGAACCTTACGAGATAGATCAAAATAAAGTACAACAGTATTGTTCCCCTTAAGAAATAAAAGACGAGGGAGCATACAAACAGATCAAACACAACAAGAGCTTTTTAGCTTCACCGCTGTTCAGTAAACACAACAATTCTGTCATAATATATATAAAGCAAATAGATTATTTATATTTAAAAACATGCAAATGTTAAAGTTTTAACATTTGCATGTTTTTACAATCGCATTTCTTATTCTATTTATTCAAAAATCTCAGTCTTCCGTGGATAGATAGACTGTATAAAATCTCGAGCGAAATACATGTTTTCCAGTGTCAGTTTTGATTAGATTTCTATCGAGTCAATATTAATATGACAGAAAAAAAAGTTTAATGATTTTTTAAATTAGTTATTTACTTCAGATAAATAATAATAAATGTTTTAAGTTACATTAAATTGTAGTTGTCGTAACCAAAATTACTTATAAGCGGAAATACACTAAATATATAAACTCCAGAATGTACCTTAAAATTAACTAATTAATTGGCGTTATTTCTTACCATCAGGAGAGCTTTTTTTTTTGAATAACTATTGCTGTTGGCCCCAGATGGCCTCTACAGCGTCACCGGACTGTAAATCAGGAGAGCGTCTCGTTCGTCTCAGCACTTTTTACATAAAAAAAAAAACTTCCGCAACATAACGCCTGAATCAATCAATTAAAGTTGCAAACCAAAATTGTTAAAAGTCGAAAAATAACGCCTTAAATTGCCTATGTAGCGCCGCATACTTTTTTCTGATTTAATTTTGTACGAAAATTAAGCGTTGCATAGCCTTTAATAAACAAAGCTGCCTTACCCCAAAAGGATTGTCTTCTTGTACTTTCGCATAAGGTATACCCATGAACATAGCATAATCTCCATCGGTAGCTTGGAGGCCGCGAATCAACCCAACCTTTGTATCCACAAGTGCGTCTATCCGAGATGCTGACTCAGCATTTTGAATTAAAAGGTATAGAAATATTGCTTTCCACGTCGATATGCCTAAGACCGGCATGGTAACCAACTTGATAAAGACTGGATAGATGACACACTGAACCATTATCAAAAACTAAACTACAAGTAAAAGACGACCTCGAGATGATAAAAATCCAATTCAACTAGATATCTGATGAGATAAACTTCTTATGACTTACTGATGCTTACTAAGCATCAGTTAGTACACTCTGCACAATAGATATGCGACAAATTAATTTGTTTAACTATTAAAAATCAGGTCAAATTCATGTAGAATTTATGTGGTTAAATACAGCGATGATAGCTTAGTGGTTCGTGCAGTCGGTTCGCATGTCGAAGGGCGTGGGTTCAAAAAAACCCAACAATGAGTTTGAGCTGCCCGTGCAGGACACCCATATCGTACTTTTCGGGGAATATAGACTCCGGCAAAGAGTCCTCAATTTTAAAGTAATTGAATAGGAACCAGATACCTGATAGAATTAAAATGTATGTAAATAGATATTTATGATTATCCAGACACAATAAACATTTATTCTATCAAAAAAAGGTCATGCTTTTATAAATAAATATATTTACTCGATTTCATTTAAAACTATACAATACTACTTTACATGGTATTTGTCATTCTTATAAAATATTTCAACGTTATTTTTATCATTTGCAACATATTTTGCAATATGGCTTTATCATGGGACCATATCTACAAATCATTATCTTGATAACCTTTTTCCGCTTTTGCATTCATCTTATAGAAAAGATCCCAAAATGCCATTCTGGCATGGTAGGGCCTGCTTTGAATACTAAGCTCTGAATCAATATCGAGGTAAATTAATGTATCCTTAGTTACTGGCGGCCACGTAACGGGCAATATCTCGTTTACTTCTGGGGTCGGATTGCTGAAATAATATGTTAATAACATTAGAAATGTCAGAATAAATACCTAAGTAAAATGAACATTTATAAAGGATTTGTTACGTACCCATACTTAGCAAAATTAGTCCAAAGTGTAGTTATCTGATCAATGACGATCTGGTCGTTAGGTGGGGGCTGTTCAGTATTAAATGTTTGACTAAATAAATAACCAAGTTCGTCAGAATGCGCTGCTCCATTGGTAGTTGCATTTATAATGTTCTTCGCCACATTTCTTCCTCCATTGTAAGAAAATACGTAATGATATACTTCTTTGGCGTCATTTTCTATATATTTGAGGATACTTCTAGCTGTGGGATAGTTAAAGATGATGTCGGAATCAAAATCTATGATGCCCTGTTTAGAATCTGCATTTACTTCTTCATCTCCTATGTAGAAATGCTTTATTAACTGTTCATTTTCCTTAACTTCGTCGCTTTCAAAATTGAAGTAATCTATCAGATACAAGTTTATTAGTCCTCTAAGAAACTCGATATCTCTGTAATATTCTAAAAATACTGAACTTTCATTATCAGTGTGCCCAATGAGAATTGAATAATCTTTTCTTGATATGCCAGAATTGACTGGATGAACGTTCATAAACGCTTCAACGTTACTAAAATCTTTTTCAACACAAGGCCGAAAAGTTAATTCCAACTCGGTTGCAGCTGCTATCACCAGCTTAGGATCAGATTTGGATACGAAAGATAAAGCGTCTTCGATATTATCTGTTTCAAAACCCAAGTGGTTTGCTATTTTAATAGGAGACGTTAAATCTGGCTCTAGAATACCAAAGGGACTTAAAGCAGTACCACTTTGAATAATTACTTTATCAAAAAGTTTCTCATCATTGTAATACAAATGTAAGTCCACAGAAACTCCACCGGCACTTTCCCCAAATATTGTAATCTGGTTACTGTCCCCCCCAAAAGCCACGATGTTATTTTTGACCCATTTTAGAGCTAGTTGTTGATCTTTCAGACCTTGATTTCCTGGGATCGTAGGTGTATCCAGGCATATAAATCCATAAGGGCCAACGCGGTAATTAAGTGTTACCAATATAATGTCATGTTTTACTAAGTAAGTTGGTCCGTAAAAAGATTTTCCTGAATCGCCAACTTCAAAACCTCCGCCGTGAATCCATACCATTACTGGTAATCGATTTCTTGAACTGGCTGCATTTGGTACATACACATTTAAGTGGAGGCAGTCAAGACTGCCTGTCGTCTCTAAGCTAAATTCATCTATTTGCGGGCATATTCCTGAATCGCCATAAGCTTCGAATACATCATCAAATCCTGGATGTGGTATTGCTGGCTGTAAAAATATATTTTTTTAAAATTTAGTTATCTATTTTGTGATTTATTGAGATATTGTTAAAATGTAATTATGTTATCTCTAATCCCAGCATAATTTGTAAATATCTAAATAAAATTATGTAACAATGTTTTAAATTTTTGGTACGTGGCCAATTAATAAGACTTACTCCAAAAGGATTTGCTTCATCAACAGTTGCGTAAGGGATTCCCGTGAATGTTGCATATTCGCCATCTTCAGCTCTCAGTCCGCGGATCAGCCCAATATCGGTGTCCACCAGAGGATCAATTCTAGTGGCACTTTTAATATTTTGTATAAATATGCAAAATATAATTATAAAAATAATATTCCGGACCTGCATGATGCACAAAACAAGATAGAATAAACAATTCCTTCTTTGGGTAGATATTATATGATAAAACGAGTTTTCAGATAACTATGTGTCAGATGATAGCTTATATAAACCATCAATAAGTGTCATGCCGGTATCTTTTCTTTTAAATATTTGATTTCATCATGCGATGGTAGTCTTGATTATCTCTTACTCATGACTTGGTTTTGTGACATCAACTGTCTATGATAAAATGCAACAGTGATTGAATGCTCACAACATTTTTTATTTTTTTGCACCATACTTCTAGCATCTTATTACCACTATTAAATATCAGTGCGCCAATAAATAACTACTCATCTAAAAATTACCTATAATATTTCTATCCATATTATCAATTTCGTCCTATGCGTTTTTTAAAAGATAGTTAAAAGATATGACTAATTATTTTATTTAAAACGTATGTCGACTTACACCATCCCATTAGAAAAACCCTGTAAAGATTGTGTGAACGGTAATAAAATAAATTAATAAAACAGCGATACACGTAGTAGGTTTAAGTATAACTTATTAAACCCTTTGAATGTGATTTATTATTGAAAAAATAAAGAAAAAAAGAAAATGAAAAAGTGCATGCATGGTATTATTAAAACGATATTGTGCAGTGTTGCTTTATTGCATTTGAAAAGAACTTAATCGCAAGTAGCTTTATTTAACATCGTTATAACCTTTTTGTAGCTGCTTATTCAAATAGTAGAAAAGATCCCAAAACGCCATTCTGTCATAGAACGGTCTTCGTTCTAAGTCTAATTCGGTGTCAATATTAAGGTAAAACAGTGTGTCTTCAGTTACTGGCGTCCAAGATACAGGCAACAAATCTGTTGTCTCAGGTGTGGGGTTTCTGGAATGAAATTAATATAAATGTAATTAATATCCAACAACAGGGAATACAAGCCCAAAACAAAGATGCCGATGCCCAGCACTGTGTCGACACTGACTAATGGTAATAGTGAATGATGATGATAAACGTTTTATGTACATAAGATAGATATTATGTTTCTTACCCATACTTTACAAAGTTGGCCCATAATGTAGTTATTCGGTCAATGACTAATTGGTCATCAGCTGAAGGTTCTTCTTTCATGTAAGAAATGTCGAATAGGTAACTTATCTCGTCAGCGTGAGCTGCACCGCCGACAGTCATATTCAGTCGTTCCTTCACAAAGTTTCTCTCTCCGGTGTAAGAAAAGATGTATTGATAAATTACTTTGGCTTCATTTTCAAGATACTTTACGATGGATCTCTGTGTAGGATGGTTAAATGAAAAATCAGAATTAAAGTTTGCTAGTGACCAGATAGATTGTTCGTTTACATCTTCATCACCAATATAGAAATGTTTGACCAACGTTTCCATTTCAGCAAGTTGGTCTTCCCCAAAACGAAAATACGTTGAAAGGTATTCGTGTATTATATCCTTCGGTGGTGATAATACATCTGTAATTCGTTCATCATTGTTGTGCCCAATAAGAATAGGAACATTCTTAACTCTTGGTACTGCTATATTGAAAGGATGTTCTGTCATGAAATGTTCTACTTCATCGAATGTTTTTTCTACGCATGGTCTGTAAGTTATGTCTAAATTAGAAGACGCTGCAATTACTAATTTTGTATCAACTGTCGACAAAAATGATATAGCTTCTTCGACATCGTCTGTCGAGAACCCCAAATTATCTGCTATTTTTAAAGGAACTGTCCGATCCGAGTCTGTTACGGCCCAATTACCCATAGCGGTACCGCTTTGCAGAATAGCTTTGCTGTAAAGATTTTCCTTGTTGTAGTGTAAATGCAAATCTACTGAAGCTCCACCAGCGCTTTCTCCAAATATAGTAACCTTATTTGCATCACCGCCAAACGATTCAATGTGGTTTTTTATCCATTTCAGGGCCAAATATTGGTCTTTAAGACCTTGATTTCCGGGAATTTCGGGAGTATCCAAACACATAAACCCATAAGGTCCTAATCTATAGTTGATAGTGACCAAAACAATATCATGACGAATAAGATATTTTGGCCCATAAAGATATTGCCCAGAAAATCCAATGCTAAAACCACCGCCATAGATCCATACTAACACAGGAAGACGATTTCTTGAAGTGGCGCTGTTTGGTACATATATGTTTAAATGGAGGCAGTCAAGACTCCCAACCACTGTGTTGTTGAATTCTTCCACTTGTGGGCATATTGCGGAGTCGTCATAAGCTTCAAACACTTCATCAAAACCAGGGTGCGGGGTTGAAACCTGCAACATTAATTAGAATTATTATTAAACTATTGTACAGAGATTTTTAGTTTTTTTTAATTTCTTTCTTATCCTTATTAAGTTATACGCTATACTAGCCGTGCCCCGCGGTGTTACCCGTTGTTTTCGGGATATGTGTATTGTGGTCTATGTGTTAATCCAGAGTGTCAACTACCTCTACACCAAATTTCATCTAAATTGGTCCAGCCGTCTGAATGTGAAGAAGTGACAAGCTTAAACACACACTCACAAACTTTTGCCTTTATAATATGACTAGCGGACGCCTCGCGGTTTCACCCGGTGTAGTTCCCGTTTTTGTGGGAGTATCTACAGGAATAAAAAGCCTATGACACCCAGGGATAGCGTAGCTTCCCAACGGTGAAAGAATTTTTGAAATCGGTCCAGTTGTTTCGGAGCCTATTCAATAAAAACAAACAAACAGTCAAATCTTTCCTCTTTATAATAGTATTGATAGATAGATAGTGTGAGTTGAAAAATTACTTACACCAAATGGGTTAGCTGCATCTACTGTTGCATAAGGAATTCCCATAAACATGGAATATTTCCCATCAGTAGAACGTAGGCCTTTTATTAATCCTACATTTGTTTCTACCAAAGGATCAATCCGCGTTGCACCGTAAGAATTTTTGAACAGCACAAATAGATATAACATCGAAAAGCTATATATTCTTAAGCCTTTCATGATGTAGGACAGAAACTAGACTCAGTTAAACGGTGTCTGTTTTTATTACTTGTGTAAAACTACATGACTGATAAAAATCATACATTTATTTTTTATCAATGCCTCTCGCAGTGATAAACATGACATAACAGACAGGACCAACTTATAAAGATTGATAGTACCGAATCTACATGTTTTCAGCGGGTATGTTTTGGTGTTATACAAATTTACAGTAAAACAACAAAACATAATCTCATGATGGATTTGCGTGATTATGTCCACTTAGTCATTCTACTATCGATCGGTTAATTCACTTTTCTGAGATTTTATTTTATTCGATAAATGTGCAAAAAAGTGTTATTTATGGAACATGCGAGCGTTTAACCATTATCTCACCTGATGGTTTATTTTGTTTGACCGCCTCTCTGCACAGTCGAGACCTAGTCAGTAAATATAAAAGTATCAAAAAAATATCTAACTATATAAATGTATGTAGATCAACCATGAAACAAGCCTGGTCGGACAGCCGAAATGTGTTCGGCTCATAATATTTTGAAAAATCATTTAAATGACACTCTGCTTTTAAATAGACCCCAGAGTTAAATATACTAGCAAAATATAAAGTTAGGAATAACTATCGCCTAAAACTGAGGTTCTCAAACTTATTTCATCTACCGCCCACTTTGAAAATCAATCATTTTTCAGCGCACCCCAACTTTTTTTTACTTTACCGCATCTTAAAACCAACAATGACATTCATTACTTTAGTTAATTTAATTATGGTGTTCTATATTAGTCTGGTGTAGAGTCTAAACTTACATTCTAAACGAGACTTCTTTAGTTTTTATACAATCAAACAGGGCAGAAATATGAACAAGAACCAAATAATCAATGTTGTGTAATAGGTAGGTTTTAATTCATGAATTTTAAAATATTAGTTTGATGAAAGTACAAATTAGCCACCCCACCACTTCAACACAACCCCCCCCCCCCTAATTTTTTCTGGGCCCCTCACCTTACCCTCTAGGCTTCTAGTACCCACAAGGGGACGTTATCGACTGGCCTAGACCAAAGAAATTATTTAAATTCGACATTCAAACATCGGCTTGGACGGAACTTGAACATGGGGTTTGCTGATTATAAGATAGACGCGCGACAAATGATCCAAACAAGTTAGCTTTTTAAAATAAAAAAAAATGTGCGTTGTAACTGTATAAAAAGAAAACAGCAATATAATAAAAAAAAACTGTTGTGATTTCAATACATATAAAAAGCAAGTGCATAACAGTCAGCTTATCTTTTTTTATCGAAATATCTAAGATACTTATTTGAGTACTAGTAGAGTTACGTATTTTATTTACATGTGAAAAACAAACCGACATGCTCAAGAGCGAGTGGATTACCAAACCGATAAATATTAGAATCGTATCATTTACACAGAACTATGTGATACGACCCCATGTACTTTCGAGTATCTGAATGTTGTTTTTATTTACATTTTTACTGTAGTAAATAATAAGTGCTGTACTTTTATTGCTGATTTTGCCTCAAAAATGTGTTCGAAAACTCACAAATTTACTATTAATTTGCGCTTTTGAAACCAATTTACCGTGAAAACAGTCAGAACTGTCATAGCGTCTAAATCACGTCATGCCGTGTGATAGAACCGTATCTATAGAATATATGATAGCTTTTTAGAAAACCTCAATAACAGACATAGCGTTTAGCATGACGTGACGTCACTCTCTCTGTTTGGCGTTCACGGTCACGTGACTGCCTAGTTTTGCCAAATTTATCTTCCAATAAACTAAATTCTACAAAAAAAGGGAGAAATTCGATGATGAATTGATGATGATGATGATGAAACGAGCTTTAAATTAAAAAAAAAAGTCAGGCTGATTCTAAGTTATTATTACTAGGCTACTCAACACCTACATACGTTACTGCTGCCCATTGAAAATTTCGTAGACAGGGAGAGTTCGATCATTTAGATACTGCGTGATAAGTGATCGAACGAAGACAGTCTAGCGTACTTAATATTGGTTCTTTTTTTTAACTAAATTATTTATTCCTTTTTTCAGGATTATAAGCTTGGAGTGTACTAAGCAGATCATTGTACTTATACTTATGAACAACTTTTATCAGCAACAAAACTACTGTTTTAAAAAAAAGTACTTTACGAAAGTAAGTATGAAACACCTGATTTAATGTGATTTCAGAGTTGTGCGTCATTGTAAAAGTTGTTCATACAATGATAAGTACAATGACCTAATTTCAACTGAGTACACCCCAAGCCAACCTTTAATTTAAACAAAAAAAAAACAACGAATTTTACAGACCTATGTAGCCGAACCAAGTAATTAGAAATGGAGATAGGAGAAGTGAAGTTCCCAAATTTGAGCAGATCTTTTTCTTGGTGTTATGTAAAAAGTAATGAGACGAACGAGACGCTCTCCTTATGGTAAGAGATAACGCCTGTCCATGACCATTGCAGCGATTCACAGAACTTTGAGTAACAAAATAAAGTCCAGGGCATCGCTGCTTTGGCGCTCATTACTTTGCGACTTTCGATTTTTAGTCACAACATCCCAGTAATTTCGCTAGCTGCAGTACCCTTCAAACCGGAACACAGTAATGTCTACACACTACTGCTTAGCGGCAGAATAACTGGTACCTACCTAGACAATCTCCTGCTAAGGAAATCTACCACCAAGTAAGTGTTTGTTCCGTGCAACTTGTATTTAATAATAATCAATTATTATTTTAAGCTGTTTCAAAATTAGTCAAATTGGTAAGTACTACGTCACACATATGTGTACACTTAGGGATAAATCCTAGCTTTCTTTTCTTTCGGTAGCGCCGCATGCGCCATATGCATAACTTTCAAATTAAATTGACATGTCGTCGCTTGAGGCGGCGCGCACGATTTGTTTACAGAAGTGATATTTCAGTGCTCCCCATGTGCTGTTAACTGGGGCGGTACTTCACAAACCGGTCAGTCGCACTTCCACCATCGAACTATGAACATCAATCTAAAATAATAAAAGTGAAACCAATGTTCTACGAGTAAACCACCGATTTCCAAATATTAATTTAACTGCAAATATTAAAAGTTTAATTTAAGGTTTTTGTAGAGTATTTGAGATGGTGTCAAAGGGTGTGTTTTTATTGTCTTGCCACGGGTTGGTGTGGGTGGCCGCGATCGCTCTGGCGCTTTGGGCGGGCGGGACGAGAGCCGCCCAGCGCTACGACACCGCTACGCCGTACGCGCCGCCCTACAATAAATACAAATATATTCCGGTGCAGTGAGTATTTTATTTTATTGATTGACGTTATTTGCCCATATATACCATCATCATCATCATCATCTTTAGCCTGTAATCGCCCTCTGCTGAGCATAGGCCTGTCTTCTTGTACGCTACTCGTCCCGGTCTTGTGCCAATCTTATCCAGGGTCGACCCGCGTTTTTTATGATGTCGTTTACTCAACGAGCTGGTGGACAACCAACGCTCCGTCGTTTAGTCCACTAGTCTATTATGTATATAGCGCATAATAATAATTTTATGATGATAAAAAGGCCTAAACGAGTGCGCAGTAACCCTTGACCTTTTCTCGCGCCTTAACCACCAGTTCATGTAGCAAGCAAGAAAAATTCCCCGTGCAGAAACGTGACAATGCTAGAATATAGTCTGTCTCATTTTCACGAATGTAAACATAACTAATAATAATAAATCAAAGTTAGAATATGGTTTAAGCATACCCTGTTAGGGTCTAAATAGATTTTTTAAGCTCTTCAGCTTGTTTATTTCGTGATCACTCTCCATCTTTGTAAATGTCACTGTTGAAACTGACATGGTTTTGAAACATTTATACATGTTACTTAAACGGGATTATTTACTTTTGATTAGGTCTGAGTATCTAACGTACTAGTTTTGGTCACAAACAGTGAAATAGTTGAAGGAGTCAAAGCAGAACATATCGTAATAGATGTATTTCCTCAGCGGCAGTGATGATGGGTACGAATCAATTGATCCTGCTCCTCCGACGGAGAGGACGGAGCCGGCGGAGTCCGGCGCGCCTGTCTCCGAGTTCATCCTGTCTGCACTGCGCACAGCTCTTGAGGCCATACGCAATATGAACAGACAGCGGTCGGCTACCACTCGCTATACCAATACCACTTCTGTAGCGGTAAGTTAAGGGCATTTTACTCTAGTATTACATCTCTTTATCTGGAGGATGTCTAGTTATCTCCGCAGTATCAGACATTCTGTAGCCAAGCAAAGTTCATCATCACAGTGTTTAAGTATCGACGGTATCACAGCTAATGACATTATATGGCTGTTGATATTGATAGGTACTAACTATTATATGTCTCATAGAAATGAGCACCAATTTAGCGAAAACCTGGATTGTTTTTTATTTAATCGAAGTTCAGGGTAACGCTGCAATGGCCAGCGATATCTCTTACCATCAGGGGAGCGATTCATTTCAACGAAATTTAGATTTGTTCCTAAGAAATAGATGCGTTAATGTATTTTGGGTTTATTACTAAGGAGTAACAGTAGGCATCATAACTTATTTATCTCAACAGTCCGCGATATTCAGATTTTACTTTACAAAGTTTTATTTCCGATTTGCTTCATTCCTCAGGTGGTCATGTTGATAGATGTTGTAGTCGATGATGGTAAACACACCTAGCTTGGAATGAGAAGTGGCTTTTAAGTGAGGCATAGAAAACATCATCAGGTTAAAAATCTGCCAGATTTAGAGGGCGGTACTTTGCCAATCGAGTACCAACTAGAAATTACCCTATCATTAAGTTATGTATGTTCGTAGCAATGATAGCTCAGGGGTTAGGGCAGTTCACACGCCGAAAGGCGAGGTTTCGAACCCCAGTTGATGTTTTCCTTCACAGGCAGCTTAAGCTCATGCTTAAACTGCCTGTGAAGGAAAACATCATAAAAAAACCATAGCATGGTGGTAAGGTACTTTTAGTACTCGGCTGACTAGCTACCTTCCTCTAGTTGGAAATCTGCCGCCAAGCACCTAACTGTGTGTTCCGGCAGCCTTGCTTGAGAGCCAGATCCGTTCCAGGTTAGGTGGTAGGCTTTACTGTCTTCAACCACATCGTCACTTAACATCAGGTGAGTTGTGGTCAAACACAAAACTGGTCAAAATATTAAAATAAAAGAAATATGCGTGAAATAAAATACTCTAAGGTACTCTTTACTTTTCAACTTACATAAGTCATGCTATTACTAATATATAATAACTTTATATAATGTATTAAGTGGCGTGGACTAATCTAGATCACTGTTATATCTGTTTTGGTATACGTGTTATGGCCAAAAAACAGAAAAAGTTGTGCAAATGGGTTTTATGTATCGGTCATTTTACAGGGTGAAAAAATTGCATCCCAAAACGTATGTTAAACAAAATAATACCTACATTAATAGTCACAAAGTTCAAAACTTGGAAAGTGAATATAGGTGACATGTTAACCGGGTCACAGTACGGTAAAGCCTGAAGTGGGTGACCTAGTGGTAGGGCGCTAACAACAATAATTATTTAGCACCCCTGTTTGGACAAGCCATCTGCAGTGCCTGTTGGCGAGCTGGTGTGAATAGCCTGACACTTCTAATGAGCTTAGTTTCCGTAATCTCCAATATTTAAAACTTTTTAGGACGTTTACTGTCAGTTTAGCAATCAAACAAAATTTTCTGTACCTACGTGTATACCTAAAAGTGTCGGTTAACATAAAAGATGGGTAAATCCATACCAAAATTTTTTTCACAAACGACATAATACTGCAACACAAATTACAAAATAAAGTTGTGTTGCCATAAGAAAAAGTTTTTACCTGAGGTGCATTCATCCAATTTTGATGTCAATCGACACAAGCATATTTACTCTTCTAGATTTTTTATATGTTTCAATACTTGTCTTTTTCTCGGTAGCTAGGGTAATAATTCTAGGTAAACTAACTTTAACATTATTTATCGACACTTTTTCCAAAACAAATATTTATTGCATGCCAACCTAATTAATTATTGTCAAATATTAATAACATAAACGTATTCTTAAGTACAACAACACAACCGCACGCTGTTTTTAAAAGTGTTATTTTAAACGTCAAAAGTAATTTGCGTGTCTTTTTGTTACGTTACCACAGAAGACATTACGTAAATAATAATTATGTAGAAAAGATGAGAACATAGATTTAAGCGTCACTAGTATAATAGAATCAACAAAATGTCCAATCAACCGTGAACTCAAATCCATCCGTATCATTTATCTTGACGAATGATGCTTTCATGGAATTCTACATTCATTTGAAAGATAATGTTTTCGCACGTGAGAATCAATAATGTTTAAAACTGTTTTCAAAAGAACGTATTCATTTAATTTTCAGCCAAGACATGTTTCTAAGAGAACGAATAGCACTTCAGTTGGTAGTGGGCGAGCTTTAGACGAGTCGAATAGCACAGCGGTGGTCAGCGGACGAGGGTTCGACGATTACTACGATGAACACCACGAAACGACTACGACGCCTAAACCTATGAAACAAGGTCGTTACACCGACCCCTGGGCCGGCTACTACGACTGGATCATCAACGAGGGCTCCTTCAAGTTCTGGAGCGTTTTCCAGGTAGGATAACTTTCACTACTTATAATAAAAACCAGTCTCGTGATTTCGTTTTAGAATTAGAACAGTGATAATCCAAGAGGGATAGTGAAATGGAAGGGACTCTCTTGTCATCTTAAGATATAACCTAGATCTTTCCAAGATCCGAATGAATAGGTATTTCCTAAATCTGCGTGCTCCATCCTCGATCATATCATCTCTTATCATCAGGCGATTATGGCGGACTTATACGTATTTAAAAAACTTTCTTGATCTTGTGGTTGAAGATAATGATCACACCTGGTCTGGAATAGAACTGGCTCTAAAGTGTGGCTGCTGGAAAACACTAGAGACTTAGCGGTAGATTTTTTTAATGTGAGACCAGAAGCTAGCACTTCGAGGACTAGAGAGTATCCTGTAACCATGCTATGATTTCTTTACGATGTTTTCCTTCATATTTTAAGTTTATTGTGAGGGTTTGAATCCACGTCATGCGACATCCGTTTCGGCCGTGTTAACCGCTGAGCTATCATCGGTACAAAATTCTATAGGAACAATGCAAAGGTATGAAAACATTGACAAAAAAATGGTCAAAAATGTCAAACATCAAAATTATATTACAGGAAAATGTAATAACGTCCACAACACCATTATTCTTTGTTAATTCACACAAATAGATTCGACCTCAGATGCATCGTAGCGCATCGTACCGCGAAAAATATTGTTGTTAATTGTTTCATATGAAAAAAAAGATTACTTTGTCGTTTGGGAATCGAGCTCGTAGGCGCAGAAGTGCGGCAGACATAACATTGACACAGTTATATAGGGTTAGTGGAAAAAGCACCATAAGCCGAAAGCGTGTACAGTGTACAAACTATGATCAACTTTTACTACAAAACCTGAACTCTGCAATCCCTAAACCCATCAGTTGTACCTACATCAAAAAAAGGTAGAAACATCGACATGACATTTGGCAAGTTATAGGAACTGTTTTCCCCCCCCTTGATCTCAAGGCCAATCCTGTATCAATAGAAGTTATTTATAACGATGAGTACGATGACTTTTAGATTTGCATACCTAATCCGACTAGCCCTATAATGCAGCATAATGACTGCTCTGTCAAGCATGGGTGACGCCACCTCGGCTGACATAATTCAAGAACGCTGCATCTGACCTTGCGGATGCGATTATGTTCATAGTCTTCTATTTCCTCGATTTATGTTTTTGTTTGTATTAAAAATGAATGCAATGCAAAAGTCACTTACGAAATAAATCTCCCATAGTACGAGCATACCACGACTAAAGTGCCTACAAAAAATTCACGGCAACGTACGACATTCGTGAGCAGAAGGCTTTGCAAGGAGTTCTTATATAAAGCTGTTAAAACTTTTCATCGAACTGACATATATATGTATAGCACATATATGTCTAAAATGTGAATCTTTTAATTTACTAATATTGGAACTAGGATGTATGTTTGAACTATAGGATACAAAGCTAGCTGATCTGCTTGTAAAGGTTTTATTAGGTATGAGATAAGATATTGTTAGCATAAATAAGCGGTTATTGACACGTGTACTAGGTACAATCATGATTGCTGAGGCGTGATGATCCATGGCCATCTTTTAAGTGCTTCTCGTAACATAATTCCGCATTTTTTATTAAGATATTATACGGTTAATTTACGGATAAACTAATAAATCAACTCTTTAAAAAATTATCTGAAATTGTTTTTCTTCCAATGTTAGTAAGCTGTCAATCAAGCATACAATGTTGGCAATTTTTAGCAGAATCGTATTTTGTTTTGAATTCTAGTAGCATACTTTAGTGGCTAAAATCTAAAGATGAATAAATTATGCAGTGTAAGTACATAATGTCAATCTGTGCAGAAACAGATATCAGAAAATATTAGTTTCCATATTTGTAGTCACCATTATTGTTGGTGATAAATGTGTGTTTAAAATTCCGTATTCACTATGACCTCGAATATACGTAGGTAGCTTAAATCATTATATCTTTCAGGAAACAAGAAAACCGGCAGGTAAGGCAGGCAGGCAAAACAAAAACATATTTTGGTCACTTCTCGGAGTGTACTCAGACATTTGAAAGACTTTTCACAGCATTTTAGAAAATTTTATTTTAATTTTTATTAGGAAACAAGATGCTGTATCTAACTTGCATTCCCAACGCAGCTAATTTTTGATGGACATAATTATAAATGAGCTCATGTCCATGAATATGTTAATTATTCAATTTAATTTGTTCTCATCCTCAATGTTTTTATTTCGATGCTAAATAGAATTTAACATATAATTTATTTTTAACAATAACATAGCAGATTTCGGTAGTTTAGACGCTACATTGAATCTAGATAAATCATTCGTCTTTCCAGTAAAATAATAAAAATGAATAGTGACAATAAACTAAGATTAAAAAAAAAAAGATTATACGATTTTTGTTTTGTTTTATTGACATTTTAAATTCCGTGTAAATTTTTATTGTTATTGAAAATTTGTCTTTGAAATTTTTCCTTGCTTATTTTAATTTTTATTGACATTTTGATTTTATTTAGTGTTTATTTTTCTATTTTACGTATAATATGTGAATTTGTATGTGGACTTCATCTGAAATAAATGATTTATTATTTTAATATTACTAATGTCGTCCTTTACTACAACTGTAGTATAAATAATTACCTGGCGAAGATACATTTTTGTCTTGAATAGTACGTGCCAATGCGAGACGTCAGTATAGATTTTTCGCCCACAGGACATAATAAATTGTAATTGTAGCGATGATAACTATTTGGTTAGCGCGGTCGGTTCGCATACCGAAGGGCGTGGGTTCAAACCCCAAGAATGAAATTGAGCTGCCGAAGGAAAACGTCATGAGGAAACCATAGCATGGTGGTAGGGTACTTTCTAGTAGTCGGCTGGCTAGCTACCACCCTCAAGTTGAAAATCTGCCGCCAAGCATCTAACGGTGTGTTCCAGCAGCCTTATTTGAGAGTCAGTTTCTTGCAGACATTGAAATGTCTGTAAACTGTACGAGTATATGAACTTAAAGTCTTCATTTCTTTTCAGCTCTTCACAGCTGCATTACTTCTCTACGCATGTTTGTCAGCTATATACTACGCGAAATTCAACCCAATCTTGCCTGACTATAGTATGGAATATGACGACTACTTCCTCGAGAGAACTGTCGGCAGGCATGCCAGGAGCCTGGAACTTTCCGAGATGCCTTCAGGCCTTAGTTGGATTAACCCTCGGACGTTCCAGTTTATATTAGACGCTATTTCTAAGCATTACGAGAACGAATCTTAAGATGTTATGTATGTAAGTATGGAGACGTCCAATTGATGCGTTTTGGTAGAATTTAGTATCGCAGATCAGATAAAGAGTTTGCTAGTCGTAGTCAAGTGAGATAAATTTCTCTTATTTAATTTTCAAAATTACTTTTTTTTTGTTTTGTTTTGTATGCAGCAGTTGAGCGAAATCGCTTATGAAACTGCATACGCCGCCGTGCGGAAAACAATTATGGATGTTTCCATACCATCTTTTATTCAGGGCAACGACAACAGAGCAGATGACTTGTAAATATAATTTGACTAGGTACCGGTATCGGTATCAGCACTCCCATTTCATAAGTTAGTTTTATCTAAGAACGTATGTATCTAACTTTAGTCCTTGTTACCCTGAACTAAAGTCTTGCTTAACTCTGTGAATTAGGTCTGATTCGACAGAACTTTAACTACAAAGTTCTCTTTGAAACGGATCTTGTTTAAGTAAGTCGTAATGTAACTATTTATTCGAAACTCTTGCTCAATTTCCTAGTTCCTAGCTTAATAAATTAATGTGTAATTTCTAATGCGAGTTTTTATTGACAAAGGGATATTCTAAGGCCGGGTATATAGAAACGTGGAAGCTTGGTGTGCGGTATAGTGTTTTGTAAGGCTTAACAATGTTTGTGGCCGTGGAGGGCGTTTTATAGGCACGGAAAGCATAAAATGAAGTTCATGGGGGTCCCCGATGTTTATGGGTGTAGCGCGAGTACACCGGGAGTAAATAAAGCGAATGCTAGACGGTGTGGCTTACTAAGGTTGCCTTTGCAATTTCTGAGTGTATAAATGGTAAAGCCTTATTAAATTTATTAGTTTTACCAATGCCTTTATGGTAATGTAGATACAAAGGTAACATTTTAGCTCGTACTGTAGTTGAGCTTGAACGTAGTCTACCCTTTGCAATAGTGTCCAGTTTAAAATAAAACTAATATTATAAATATGAAAGTTACTGTACATGTATGTTTATTAATTTTTCATGCTGTACAGGAATTAGATGAAATTTGAAATGCAGAAAGCCTAGATACTGTATCGCCTTTTTACGCTCAAAAACGCGAGTAAACTCGCGGGTGTAGCTAGTACGAACATTGAAAAAAAAAATTAAGTGTTTTCTGTTTTTATTGCAAATAAGTGCCCGTAAAAATTTTCACAATTTATCTTTGACCTTCTATCATTTTAATTGGTTGCTCGAAATATGTAGATATATTTAATAGTTTTCATCTCAGTTTAAGCGATGTTCTAAGAAATTGTTTGCGATCGTGACTTGTGTTATACGAGCATGAAATTAATAGTCCTGCACTGGAGTACGGTTCTTGTATAATAGGAAGGCTAGGCGGGCGCGGGCGGCGCGGTGCGGGTTCGATGCCCGACCGGTGCCTAGGATACGGCAGGATGTCGGCATTACACTTCGCCCAACATATCTTTGTATTCAAAGGGGGAGCCACCAGCAAATCTTAAAAGAAATCCATACGTATCTATTAGTTTCATTTTTTAGCCAACTCTAGACAAGGGTTGATCGGTCTGTGTACGGCTGTTCACTAACTAAGGCTCTATACCTTGAATTAATGAGTATTATAAGTGCTACAACACTTTTATGCGCGTCTGTGAGTATTTTTTATTTTTGGCATCGCACTTTGTGCATTTTGCCGGTGTCAAATAGCCCGTATTTTCAAGAGTATCTGTTTGGTTCTTGCCCTAGTAAAGTCGTAGTAACTTTACTAGAAGCTTTAACTGAGATTTAATAACATCATACAATTATATATCTTGTACGTATCAATAGGTAATTAAGCGCTTTGTGATAAAAATATGAAACACAGGATGCGGTAATGATATAATGCGGCAACATTATTTTTACACGTTGTCGTGAAAAATCTCTCTGCAAGCATGTTTTTTAAATTTATTTCTTACAGATTGGAATTCCTTCGGCTTTTTTTAATGACGCAAATGGATTTGTTTAGTAAATATGAGCTTAATAACAATAATATAATTAGTGTAGGAAATAAGACTCGTAACACAGTGTTAAATAATAATTAATTCTTATTACTTAGGTATTCTCAGTTAATGAACACGTTACATGACCTTGCCTCTTCTTTTGTTGTAAATATGACGTTCCTAATTGAAATACCAGTTTTTTAAATATATTTTAACTTAGTAATTTTTTTTTTATAAATAGGATGCTGTTATGTAACAATAGTGCATATATTTTTGGGGTCAGTAGAAATCGATCTATTATTTTATTAAGTTATCAGGCATCGAATTTGTATGAAATTGATATTAGGAGCTACAACATATTTATTATTTTGCATTATAATATGAATATTGTACTTAAGTTGATTTTTGTAGGTATATGCTGTAACTTAAATTATTTTAATTGCTAAGAATTATATTTTAGTAACAGTTTTGATACAAACACAGTGCCATAAAATTACACATCAGTTAAATAAAGCATAGACTTATTTATATGTTAACCGAAGAGAAAAATAACGTACAGAATATTTCCATACAACGTTTTGCTTAGTTTAGGGTCAGATGGCGCTGTGTGTAATGTCCTGCGATATTTATTTTTATTTTAACTTTTATTAGTCTCGCAAAAAAATTAAAATAATGTGGTTATCGCATTTGAAATAAGATGAAACAATGAAAAAAGCTACATAGATAGTAAAGTTATCGTAGATTCTAAACAGCGGTCATGAGCGATCAATTAAGGTATCAGCTCACGGCGCAGTGGCCGACCGCAACAGTTTCCGAAATGCTTTTGCGGTCCGCTGTCCATTGCCCGCAATCTTATTTTGCGCTACAATTACTTTGGATAGATGTACGTGATACTGTTACCCGGCAGAGTTTCGTGAGTGGTTGACGATACGAACGCTGTGAGAGTTGTGGCTCGCGATGTTCTTGGTCGGGTAGTCACGCCAGTTCACTGTTTAAGTGCAGCGCTTGCGCACATCCGAAGAGTCCGTTCCCGCGCGAGGCTGCGTGACTCAAAGCCTCAACCCGCGTGCCACTTACGAAAACACGAGTTAATACGAACTGATAAACGAAATTACTCGGGACCTACGCATACCATTGGCTTACTCCGTGTGTACAGTGTGTGCTATTAAAATTTGCATATTTCGTCCCACCGGAGCCGTTTTTGGGGTCGGATACGAAGGTAAATTTAATTTTACAGTTATTTTCAATACAACAGATCGTTACTATTGATTTCACTGTATGTATGCAATTTTGTAAAAGAATAAATCGCAATTTCAATATTATGTAGATTGTAGAGACGTTACGAAATTTAACAAATCATAATTAATGAACATTGTATCATCTTTAATCATATTCAACTATCCTTAAATTATAAATATACTTAAGTTACAAAAGTCTTTATTACAATGATGACATTTATTAAACAGAATTTTATAATTGAGTTAATTACCAGAGGAGCAGACGAACGGCGTAACGTAGAACGTCTTTCCTTCTTTGAAAAGACTTCAACGGCAGCGCGCCGCTGCGGTGATACAATTAATTGATAACAATTTGGAGAATGCCTGTTGTCCCCTGACATGTAGAGGGTTTCGTTTGATCTTCCACATGTATGTTATATTTCACGGACTAACCAAAACAAAAGTCTCAAGCCAGCCAATTATAACGTTCTTTGTATTGATATTTGTTTGACGACAACTTGTTGTTGATCAGATCTTCATGAAGTTTATTGCCCACGTTGCGTTGTTTGCGCAAAATACACAAGAGTTTAGAAACTCAGGGAGAATTATTAGATAGTAGGTATCTTCTATAGAGTTAGTTTGAAGATCATACAATAAAAATATAGCCTATATTTCAGGGAACTGAAGAATCCGTATATTTACTCTTTTCCCGGGCTTTAGTAGATTTGTGTGTCCATGGGTTAGATGTACTTCACAGATAAGTATGCATGTATTGGTTGGTGATTCAACACACGAATTGGCGCTTGTAAAGTAAAGAGTTTATGGAAACAAAACTTTAAGTACGAATATGAGCAAAATCAGTTAAGAAATTGGGAACGCGAGGATATAGTATCGTGCAAATTACTTGTCATAAAAATATCCAGAATCAAAATAAACATAGTTGATCAGTTATCAGCAATAAAGATGACAGGCCAGTCACTGATCTCGAACAATTAAAGATCTGGTTAATTAGCTGGCAATAAATTTAAACGTCAGTCACCGTTAACCAATAAATTTACTTAATTGTAGGGTCCAGTTAAACGTAAATACTTCGGTAAACCAGTGCTGTCCGCGGCCCAATAATTATAACCGTTTATTGAAATATCTACTAAAAATTCTGATTTAATCAACACTTGTATGATTAATTGCTCTTAGTTGACTATAATTTTATTAATTAATTGCAACTATAATGATTTTGTATCTGTATGAAAAAGTTTATATCAACAAGAATAAACAGAAAATGTTAAGTAATATGTATGAGAGTAGTTTATGAATAAAATTACATTGATAATGCTCTTTTAAATAAATATTGTAAAGTCTATTTATTAATATCAGCGCACAGGCGTTATTGCTTGAGCATTTTATGCCTTTTGAAATAAGTGTTAAGTAACAAAATACATTTTGCCTGACTATAATTTAAGTAACAAATTCCAGTGATACAATTTGTAAAAATATGATCTTATACATATTACATCGTTAAATTAGTTATAGACACCGCTATCCGTGGCAAATTGTAACGGGAAACACGGCGAAACGAACAAAACGGTGGTTCACGCTTTATGACATGACATGAGAGACTTGTTACATCCACAGCATATTCACAGTGATTCAACAAACTCATGTCAATTACCCGAGACGGCTGGTAAGTTAGGTATGTTATTATTGTATGGATGTATGGATGGGGGTAATGAAACATGTTGCTAATAGACTTTTCATGATACAAACCGTAACCACATTTACAATGAAGCAAAACTTACATTGATTGGTATCGCCGGTCTATATGCCGGGTATAACTTGTACACAGGGTGTTTAAGGGACCTCTACATATAGGTACGCTCACCTTTATTGTCCGTGTCCCCATTTGATTTTATCCGACACTAACGCTATATTTTTACAGAAAGAAAGAAAACATTTTTGTTAAATAAAATTAACATTTATTTGTTTTGTTTGTTTTGTTATTTGCTTGTTTTGTTTTGTTTATTTTTTTTCATTCAAAAATCAGTTCATATATTAATAGTTCTTGGCAGGACCGAATTTTTTTGATAGATTATAGGTACGGAAATTGCGCTGATCTTGCTAGCTGAACCGTGCTTTTACCAACCATTCATTCTAAGAGCTTGGTTTGCTAATTGGTTACCTATGTGAAGTGTGACGTGTTTGCTAGGGCTACCATGACCAACCTATGCCGCATAGCGGCACATCGTTGACATACTTATCACTCCAAGCACACTGTTATATCCATGCGATAACTGCATACAAAGCTAACATAATTACATTTCACGCGTAAACCAAAGACAGTCTTTAGAGTCGACATTACCTAACTAGTCGTTTTTGTAAGTATGTACTTTCGTCAACTTTACGAAAAAATACACAACTCGACCAAATAAAAACCATATTACAAATACTGTTATAATGTTATATCAACGAATGTGAAGATCAGGACAAAGAAACGTCAACCGTATGTGTAAAACGGTAATTGTTTTGTAGATGACCGTACTTCATCGTCTTAGACTACACTACTGCTTAACATCAGGCAGAGTATGGTCGAACGCGCAACTATTTTGAATAAAAAAAATTCGAAAGAAAAGAAAAATAAAAATACCTACTAATTAATTTTCATATTCTATATGTTTTCACTAAAATAACGTTATTAAATAAATATTCTTTGTGGAGTACCGAAAAAGACTTGCAGTAGAGCAGAACGTAGTGAGTGTTTTAATCACGTTTTTTTGGCATTTTACAATTTAATTTTTTATTATCAGTTTGACGTCTTGTTTGTTTTTTTTAATAAACATTTTGATTTTATTTTTCTATAGCTACACTAACTAAATAAGCAAATTTCGTAGGACTTTATACACAGCGCCATCTAGCCCCAAATTATGCAAAGCTTGTACTATGGGAACCAGATAGCTGATAGAATACTTAGATAGGTACTTTTTTTTGGTACTACATACAGCACACCCAGCAAATCAATTGCAATTTACAATGGTGTTTAGACTCTAAAATAAAATAAATAAATAAATATCATAGGACATTACACACAGCGCCATCTGACCCCAAACTAAGCAGAGCTTGTGCTATGGAAGACAGATAACTGATAGAATACTTAAATACTTTTTTTTTGTAAATACATACTTATAATACATACAGTACACCCAGACACAGAACAAACATCGATGTTAGTCACACAAATGTTAGCCCTGAGTGGGAATCGAACCCACGCCCTTCAGCTCTCGAAGCAAACATACTACCAATGAACCAACAGGGCTGTCAATACATACTCTGTTCAATACATTGTTATTTTAAATAATATCTGTACACGAAACTTTTATATACCTACTTAGCTATAATGCTTTACACAGCCACTGTATGTAGCATACGAAGTCCGGTTTCAGATGAGTGCCGAGAATTTTAGTACCGCAACCAAAGAAAAAAAAGTCGATTGGAAACCCTTCATCTGAAAAACTTTGAAACTGGAATAAAGTAATAATATATAATTACATTATCTAAGCCCATGGTTTTCAGGCTAAGTAAGCTATATATACACCTATAGCTTATTCCCTGAATCTTATACCTATAGTTTATCCTGAAAACCTATTCAGGGAATAAGCTAATAAATAATAATAAATAAATAATAAATATCATAGGACATTACACACAGCGCCATCTGACCCCAAACTAAGCAGAGCTTGTGCTATGGAAGACAGATAACTGATAGAATACATAAATACTTTTTTTTTTTTTTTTTTTTGTAAATACATACTTATAATACAGTACACCCAGACACAGAACAAACATCGATGTTATTCACACAAATGTTAGTCCTGAGTGGGAATCGAACCCACGCCCTTCAGCTCTCGAAGCAGACACACTACCAATGAACCAACAGGGCTGTTTATCCAAATCCGTTAAATCATTACAGTAGCGTAAAAGAGTAACAGACGTGTATACAACTAAACAAATTGACGAACTTTCGCTTTTATAATATGTAGGTATTTGTGTGATACTCAAGTATCTATTTTTGTATAATAACTGACTCAACTCTCATTTTGGAATGTTTAATAGTAAAATTAAAAAAAGCGACATAAGACATAACAGAACTATCTGACAGATTGATATCATCTTTATGAAAGTATGTTGAAACCGGTTTTTAAACGGCTTCCAATGTGAATAAAACCATTAGCGAATTGAGGTAAAATGGCAAAATTGGTCAAACTCTGTATATGACAGTTGTTTTGACACATTTTAACACGACTGCTCAAAAAAAGGAGTGAAATGTTTTCGGGGTTTTCTGTATGTTTGTGAGTTCTTTTATTTAGTTCTTTAATATATTACCTATCGGTTTATAAAAAGATTCGTCATTATAGGTGATTGTGTGGTATTTCAATGAATTACAAGATTGAATAACTCTATAAATATGATTTTAAAAAACGTAGGACATTACATACAGCGCCATCTGAAACTAAGCAAAACTTGTACTATGGAAGTCAGACAACTGATAAAAAAAATACTTTTTTGTTGTTGTAAATACTACTACTAATAAATACTTCATTGCTAATAGGTATACATATTTTGCTTCTATCTATAAATGTATTTGTTGGAGAATGACGCGTCAATAGCCTAAGCGTCGCTTGTCTGAAACGGTGGCGGTTCTGAGACGCTTTTATCCATTGAATGGTAATGCTGTGCTGTTGTTGTGTCGGATGCAAACTAAATGCACTGGTTATATTACAGAGCAAATAAAATGTCAATTGAAAAAAAAATTGCACATTAAATTAGCAGCAATATTAAATTTAACAACAATTAGCTTTCTGCTAATAGCGTCATTGAATTTATTACACGTCTGTGATTAGCGTAGCAAGTTACACCAAATCCTCTTCCAAAACTGAGTGACACGCGCACAGGGCAGGAGTTTACTTTTTTTCTACATTACTTCATGCATTCTGCCAATATCAAGTATTTCCTATGTCAAAATGTTACATAGTTAAAATAAGTAAAACGTGTCCTCGTCTCAGTCAAGTCAAATTAGTCATGGAAAAAGTTTTTAAAGAGTTTTGGAAACAACACAAAAAAGACATGCTTCACCTCATATTTACTAAATAACACTATACTATTTTATCTAAACAAAAACACCCAACAAAACTCATACTTTGGATGATTAATTCGGCGTGATTTCTTCACGTTTTCGCTAAAATCGGCTACTTTGTTTTATATGCTCCCAAGCTGTCCCTCTAGATGTATCAAATCTCTAAAACTGAATATAGGATACACATAATTTATCGGACATATTTTCCGCTATTCCTAGCAGAATAAACATAACGAAACGTAACAGTTGTAGGAGCAGTAGGTAGTATTGCGGTTGCGATTAAATTAAGCTGTGGACATTCTATAAATTGCTAGTAATAGCAGATGATAGTAGTGATTTAAATGTAGCATAACGTTACAACGCAGTTTTAGTTCATCGCCGCACTGCTATGTGAACTCGCCGACATTCGACGCTGCACTTTATGAAGCCACGCTTCATGGCTACCAACATCCCATACACAGTTACATGCGTATTTGTTACGGATCTGGCGCGTGTCTTACGATGTGCTAGCAACAAATTTTTCACGCTACGAGCGCTCCGTCTCGATCCTATATCCAATTTATAATCTCTTGAAAGCTCACTGGCGCGTGCCAAACCATTAACTTTATTGTTTCAGAATCTCACAATTACCGTTAGCTCGCGATTGCTCATTTTCAGATTGCTGATAGACCGGGAAATTAATTTGGATCGGTTCCACGCGACGCGGATGGTGCATTCCTATTTGAATATTTAATAACGACCTAGATTTCGTTGGCGTGACCAGTTTGTGCAGGTTATGTACATTAAACTTGTGACCCATTTATTGAATTAAAATTCCGCGTAAGCTTTGATTTGAAATCAGGCAATTTTGTATTAAGCCTTGAGCACAGATGAATGCTTGCTTGTTTATCGGTTTTTTACTGGATACGTTTCGGAGACTGTGCCAAGAAATTGCACAATTTGATTCCACCGTCTCTATTCTACCGACTGGCTAGACAGACCCGGCCAAAGCGCCATCCATACACGAAAGATATTCTTCACGTGCGTAGGTACTAAACAATTTGATTCCCCGTATTTCATACGGACAGCAAAGATATTGACTCTTCCGGAGTCTGTATTGCCTGTTCAGTAAGTACGATTTGAGTGCTTTCAAATCCAGCGTAAACAATATTCTTTTAGGCAGACGTGCGCCATCCTAGACTGCACCAATGTTTAACATCAAGCAGGGTATAGTCAAACGCAAAAAACTATGCTGAGTAAAAATTATTTTATAATATTTTATACACTTACCTTACATACTTATAATATATTGTTAATACAATTCAATGTCAAAATAAAATATAATATCCAACCTACCCCTTTTTTTTTTTTTTTTTTTTTGTCCAGGGAAAATACTTTGTGTATACCACCGGCCCTGGGGCGGGCACGGTGGTTATGTGGGACTCTCCGTCCTAATGACGGCCTACCCACTAAAAACCCTGGAGTGTTCCACCTCGGCGCTTTGTGTCGAGGCTGCGGGCACGCTTTCGCACTCTACCGCGGCCTCGACAGCGCTTGTCCTCTCGGACACCACCTCGGAGCCCAGGCTCCCTTGCCACGAAGACAATGTGTCGGAACACCAGACACATCGTCATCCACCTCGGAGACCACCACCGAAAAGAACGTCAGACGGCCCCACGTCTGCACGCCCGTGGTCTCCATGCGACGGGTCAGATGAGTGGCCCCGCCGCCTGCCACTTTGGCCGCTGGGAATGGGCATCGCCCGCAACACCGGCACTCCTCCCATCCCGCAGCCCCCTCCCGTCAGAGTCACTCCGGCATGGCTCTCAGCACGGCCCCACAAAGAAAACCACGCCGTGAGTAGCCCTAGGCCACCACCACGAGCCCATGTAGATCGCCGCACAGCTAGCGTCCTCTCGCTCCAGATACGGCGATCCCAAATGGCAAAACCCATGGCGAGCAACTTCAGGCCACCCAGACGCGCACCCTTCGCAAGACCCCACCGATTGCCCACCAAAAGCGACCCGACCACCAACACACCCATCTGCGCCAGGTGGGAGCCCCCTCAAGAAAAGCTCTTGATGAGGCTACCACCCAACCGCCCCTCAACAGCCCGAAACGAGCCCACCGCTCTGCTCCTTCACAGTGCCCTCAGCTAATCAGAGGGACACGTGAGGAGCCCCTCATTTGTTTCTGCGCGCACTCCTCCAAAACCGGAAGAGCGCGCGGAGAAACCCTCCCTCGTCCGTCACCGGACCACCTCGTGGGGAAAAGTGCTAAGCACTCCATGCAACCGTCGCGACAAGCCATTAAAAATGTCAAGTCGCGACCCACCTCGGGGACCAGACGATACTTGGCGACAGACCACCCCACGTCTGTACGCCATGGTCCCCATGCGACGGGTCAGGTAAGTGGCCCCGCCGCCTACCACCACAGCTGCAGGAGACAGGGAGAGCGGCGCACCGTAATACCGGCACTCCTCTTCTCCTGCAGCTCCACCGCATCCGCCATCAGACGGTGGCAGCCCCGTCGAGGCCGCGGAAGATAGGGAAAGCGGCAACGATAAAACACCGACAGTCCTCTTCCGCCGCGGCCTCCAACCCTCAGCCGCAGTGCCTCCCATAAGACACCGCAGCCCGCCTCAGTTGCAGCACCGCCCATACAGCACCGCAACCTACACAGTGGCCGCTTCAACATGGCCCGGACCATAGCCCGTTGAAGCAGCCCCTCCTCGGGTTCCGCTTGGTTTCACCGTGGTCACCAGTCACGGTTACTCAGCCCCCCCGCCACGACAAGGCGGGAACCCACGGGGGGGATCCAACCTACCCCTCCCCTAACTGTACGTACCCGATGCAGAGGAGCCCATAACGCTGGCCGCATTGCCGCGCTGGATAGGAATGGTTGAACACCAGGTAAAAAAAAAAGTATCAGCACTCTCGGTGATTCTAGCCACAATGTAGATTTAGTTAGATTCTTGTCAAACACAAAGGGCTGTTAATCATACACAAAATCTTGTCAAAGCGTGTGACTTCCATGGCGTATACAAGGTCAAGTCCACAACCTTGCGCAAAGACATATCGTAATAACTACCTACTAAGAAAACAACTTCAGTGTCAAGTTAACGAGCCTCAATTTGTTCTTGCAGGCAATTAATACAGCATATGAGTAATGCACTGGCCATAATGCTGTTAGATAATTTGAGTAATAGATTCAGTAGTAGGTTCCTACGTAATTGAAGTGACATCACCGAAACCTCTTGGTCTCACGGCTCCGCTGCCTGATGAAGGTGCGTTCGTGACATGATACGGCATCTTAGCAGCAGGAAATATACACGATTACACACTCGTTAAGCTACAAGTAATACAAGCTTCTCATCATGGGTGTGTAGAATTTTATGCTTTAAGTATGTAGCGTTGCATGTTCTTTGTTATGCGTATGATGGCTCACGTCAGCTTTGTCCTATTACAGTCCGCCGCCGCCTCACCGGTTGCCGGCTAATTTTAATTAAACGTAATTATAGTAGCGTTTGAACACGTGTTAGTATTGTTTGCGAATGAATAGAGGCATAATTAGATTTACTTGGAATAATCGACTTTAAGAATGAACGTTTATCTGTTAATCTAATGGAGCCTTTAGCAGTACCTAAGTATCTTAGTACCAGTCGCTATTTCTAAGTGCGCTAAAACCTTTAACAAGACGCGGGTAGGTTGATTAGGAACGTAGAAGAGAAAGATCGCATATCAGTAGGTATTCAATAAAAAACTAAAAATAACGATTTAAAATAAGTATTTTCGGTTTGATCGTTTTTGTTTTTAGCATCGCTCTTTATGCATTTACCAGTGTCGAGTGATTTAATATTTTCAAGTATTTTGTGAAAAGTCATATAAAGTCACAGTCAAGTCTTGTCCATTCCCTAGTAAAGTAATAGTGACTTCACTAGGTGCTTCTATAGAATTTTAGAAGTAACACGAAAATATGTTTTGTAATGACACATTAAATCACTTATCCACACTCGTGCGTATAATTCCGTCCTATAATAGTTAATGGATAAAAACGCAATGTTAAAAGATTTAGAAAACTAAATAATGAAGACGCATGCTTTTTCTGCGTTCCCAATGGAAATTGTACCTAGTAAATACTTAACAAAAAGGCTACATACCTATACAATATACATTCCTACGTTTCAAACGCATTTATTACGCTATATCTATTTTCTACGGACAACTTTTAAATTAAAAAAAAAATGTAGCATCTGACTATCTGTCAAAGGGTCAAACGGACCAAGAAACGAGCTCAAGCTTCATGCAAAGTTCGGCGTACTCCGTTAGCACAGGTGTCCGTTGGAAGTACGTTGTTTGATTATTTAACAATGTTGTATAATGTACATATTATATCGCAGTCCACAACAACATCGTGTTTTGAGGTCGTGTGACAAGTATTAGTGCGTGTACCGTACTGTCCGAATTCCGACATTCGCGTTATCTCACCCACATTTGAATGTGCTGTGATTCTCCAAAATAACGTTAACACACATAAGTAACCTGAAAGAAACTTGTTGCACCGCCTTGATAAAACCGCGAATTGGGATTTACCTACCTGCAAAGTTAGATGCATCGAAACCAGGTCCTACTGAATGGTAGGTACGTGTAATTTCTTTTTTTCTTCGGCCATGGCACGATCATGCATTATGCCATTTCTTATGTTTAACGTGTAATTGTAGGTACATGTACGTGTTATATTATTTTTAAAATTTTTGGCATCGAACTTTGTGTATTCTGTCAGTGTCAAGTATTTTATACTTTCAAGTAGTTAGTAGGTATATCATGATAGAATCAAATTAAAATATTCTTAGTTATATAAAGTAAAAATAGTGGTGACTTTAATAACAGTTTCTTCTACAACCACATTATATTACATGCCGACACTCGTGCGTATAATTATGTACTTCGGCACAATTTTCCAACAGTCGAGGGTTTAAGTTAAAAAAAAAAATGGTTTAGATTATTATAATACAATGCATCGAATTTTTCTGCTTTCCCGCCGTTTACATTGCAGCAATGATGAGCTCTATAATAACAGCACCTGAATAACATTTTTATACATATACATCGAGTGTGTTGCACTAGATGAGCAAGTATTATGGCGCTTATTTCGTTCATGTACGCAATAAAAAAACACTATATTTCAACATAAGTGAATATGTTTATTTTGTTTACGTTCTTAAAGTACTACTAAGGTCATAATGCAAAGATGAACATAATTAACTCCTTTCGGCTTCGTACTACTGTCCCGTGTAACCCCGTATACCTACATTAAGGGTTCAAGCAAGATAATAAAATGAACCTTTCCTTAAAATTGAAAATAAATAAACATACCTGTTTTTGATCCCTTCCTCAAAATAATGTCTTTACCTCCCAATCGGTTGAGATTCATATTCTCGAGCGAGCGAAGTCAATGGAAAGGTGACATTGACATTGCGTTCCAGCGTAAGGCCGCCACCTCCTCTCGAATCGTTGAACTCAGCTGATATTTTGTTTATCAACATTAGGTATAGACCGCGCTTGTAAAAGAAAACCTATACAGCGCGCCGTTTTCGGGAAATATATTTTAAATACATAAATATTGCAGTAGGTATGGCTTTTTCTACAAGTAAAACTTTGAATTATACACACACATACCTATTTACTAACATATTTAAAATTAATATCTACATTTCTTATTGCAATTTAAAAATTATTGTCGCTAACAAAATAAAGGGTTATAAGCTTGGGGTATAACTAAACCAAAGGGGTGTCAATGTACGCATCATTATGAATAACTTTTAAAATTAAATCTTAAAATGTGTCTAAGTCTTTTGTTTTTTTTTAAACATAAACACTCGACTGTTTAAAAAATATGTTTTTTAAATAATAGTGTATTAAAGTTTGTTGAAATCTATAGACAGGTGAACTTTGATTTTTCACGATTACAAAAAGTTGTCCATAACGCTTGTACAATCACACCCTTTCAGTTTTTAATAACCCAAAACTAGTTATAATCCTGTATATAGGTACGTTTGTACCACGTGCTTTTATAAAAATAATAATTTGTAGCGATGATAGCTCAGTGGTTAGCACGGTCGGTTCACACGCTTGAGCTGCCGGTTGAGGAGAAAACCATACCATGGAGGTAGGGTATTTTCTAGTACTCAGCTGGCTAGTTACCACCCTCAAGTTAAAATTCTGCCGTCTCACTTGAGAGCCAGTTCCATTCCTAGCTTTACCATCTTCGACCACACCGTCACATCAGGTGAGCTGTGGTCAAACACCTAGCTTATCACACATTAAATAATAACATACATATTTAGATAAAATAGCTATTACTAATCAATGTTCTATCGCTGAGTCATGACCAACGCGATGCTCCCGGATAGGTCGAAAAGCGATAAAATATTTTCCGAAGCGATAGGTTTACCGGCTATTGTTGCTTTAGATACGAGCCATACCAAGCTCGCAGATAAGCTTGTTCCCACGGCAGCAATGGCTGTGCAGCGGTGAGTCAGAACGGCGGTGATCAAGGTAACTCTTGACTGCTCTACTTTTTTCCACTACCATGAAGTACGCAGCTACTTGCTAGTCTACGTGCTAACTGCTATACAACGTGATACCACATCTTAAGGGCATTATTATTAGACGTTTCGTCATTTCATCGCGATGATAAATGCTCTGTAAGACAAGTAGATACAGCTCTAGATGGCTTGGAGGGCGCGACTCTATAAAGTGGTTATAATTAACAAAAACTGACCACGACTTAGATTATAATGCGGAAGATAATTAACTTTGGAACATATATTTAGTATGTACAATGTACATGTTTGAGAAGCAGTACTCGATGCTCTCACGAGGAGCTGGTAAGTACACTTATGTAATAAAAGATGAATTAAATTCTATAGTTCAAAGTTAAAAGAATTACATATTTATTAGGGCAGACTAAAGTGCCTATGTTGTGCTAACAAAATAATAATGGTAAATAAGATGGTGAAGTACTCGAAAGAGATGCTGGATAAAGGTTTTGTAGTGATGATAGCTTAGCAGTTAGCGCGATCGAAGGACACGACGGAGGGCGTGGATTCAATTTCCAACAAACCTGAGCTGCCGATAAGCGAGAACATTGCGAGATAATCATAAAAAGAGGTGGTAAGGTGCTTTCTAGTACACGACTGGCTAGATACCACCCTCAAGTTGAAATAATGTCGCTAAGCATCTACAGTTGTGTCTCGGCAGCCTCACTTGATAGCCAGTTGTGTGACTTTGGCTTAGACTTATTTGACTTAATAGTTAAGAGTTACGAAATACTTTGTTTGAACGCGCTAATCTCTGGAACTACCAAAAGGATTGAAAAAATTGTTGTTGCATTTGATAATACATTTCTTGACAGGATATTTAACATTACGATACGACACTTTAAAGCTAATGGCGTATGAAATCACCAGGCAGAGCAAGAAATGAGCAAAACTTTTTTTTTTTACTTTTTAACTCAATGATTTTGGCAAATGTACTAAATGCGACGCCAAAAACAAAGAAAAAGAAGACATCAATTAAGGAAATTTAATTTATGGATTTCGCTTCTATGATTGCATAAGCCACCCAACAACCCGTTGACTGCATCGCACCAGTGTGCTTTGTATATCTGACAGGTATTTCGTATTTTTTACCTCTCACGAAGCCGATGACCAGAGCAGGGCCTGATACCATCGACAATTAATTTAGAGATCGGCACATGTTTTTTAGGGTCTCGATGCTTGTAATGTGGTATGACGTATTCAGGAAAATTACCATGTAACTGAGCCGAGGTTAGGCACGGCTGTGGGAAGGTTAGGAGGAAAACGACATCGTAGAGTATAATGTTTATCTGCAGTTACGACCATGCTGCAATTTACGAGAGATACGAAAGACGTTTTATAGGATGATATATAGCATATCTAACTGTGGGGTAGTTTTATCGTAAATGCAACTTAGTTAATATCTTCGTAGTAAATCTTTACAAAGCTCCATGATATACGTTTGGATTTTAAAACACCATGTTGCAATGCATTTCTTTAAGACTTCAATTATTATTATATTTTAATTAAAAATTTTTGTCTGCTAAATTATATTATTGCTAATAAATCTATCTATAAAAGGCAATAGTTGTCTAACACAGGTTCAGATACGATTATGGGCACGATTATTTATACCTCATAGCGGGGGGAAACAAGCTGATTATTATCGAAAGTTCGGTAGATAATAGGATTTACACAACAGGATGACCAAATAAAATAGGTAACAACTTTTATTGGCAGTGCATCTAGTCTTTAGATTTTTAGAATTTATCTATAGGAATTTTGTTTTACAACCCTAACTATAGAATCATAGAATGCAGATTGGCATAGAGAAATACTGCCAGATTGGATAGATTTTTTCTGTATAGATTAGAAATGATGCGTGTGCATACTTCAGAACACATACTTTTAACTACCTCTTTTACTCCCTAGTTCCTGTAACAAAGTGCAAAAGGTCACTGGTTTTATGATCTTCCGGAAAATGCGAGATTAAGAGGTTTTTATGGCATTTTTACTGTTACGATTGAGCAAATAGTAGCACTGTGACCAGTTACGACTCTAGTCGAGGTATTTGACCGATTATTGTTTGTTTATAATAAAATTCTCGGCTTAGGCCAAAGAGTTCGTATACAAAGAGCATAAAATTACGAATTTGTCATCGAATTTGGCATTTTGTGAAAATGCTGTCATTTTTATACTTGGTTTTTAAATATAAAAGAAATTTGATACGTACAACCCATGAATGGAACTCATTGCTGGCTTCTTTGTTTCTTTTGAACTACAATTGAGATGTTTTCAAGGCTAGAGTGAATAGATTTCTTCTAGATCGGCGTGATCCATTATCGGCCGCACCATTGCTTTCCATCAGACGAGTTGGTGTGACCACCAACGTAGAATTATTTAAAAAAAATTAAAGACTGCTGTCGCGAATTTTAAATCTTTAAGTGATAAAAGTTACTGGTTACGGAAGATATAAGCGATGTTTCAGAAACTGCACTTCTCTTACTATCTTATTTTTTTGGCTTCGGAAGCGCTTGACCGGTTTTTTTCATTTAACAGTTGACATTATGCAAATACGTGGGCAGTAGTGAGAGATAGTGACACACAGACACTGTAGCAAGACTTTCCCGTTACATATAAGTGCATTTTTGTGTGTAATTTATTGATCCCGTAGATTTAAACCTGTTTTTATGTAACTGTATTTTATTAAGTCGTCAAGATGGATTTTATTGAGATTATAACCTTTAGCCGCTATGTATGTATACTGTTTTATAGTACATACGATATGTAATAAAAAACTTTTTTTGGTAGGGATACCTAAAGCCTCAAAAGATCTTAAGTTATACCTAACTATAAAATTATTATGACACTATCGGGTATTCGCGTCCTTTTATTCACATATATACATAGTTGATATATAAACATTTAATCCAAAGTTGGCATACCAATTTTCTTTACAAATTTCTAAAAACGAAACCCAAACCTAATCTTAAAAACTACAAAAGGTAATGTGGCCAGGACGCTGCCGCTGGTCTGTTATAACTCTTTTTATTAATTAACCATGTTCGTTATAGATGAAAGGAGGGCATTGAACTCACCATTATTAATAAATTTTACTGTCTAAGCTCGCAAAAAAAAAAAACTATACATTTCATCGAGGATGAATGGTAGTTTTCTGAAGAACTGATTTAATTTATCGCTATTTCGACTCGATCGCAGAAACTTATTATCTAGCTAGCTATCATTGCTACAAAATATGTTACTTTATTTTTTTACCCACGACAGAACGGAGACGGTATATGCGTTTGGGGTGAGAGGATGTTTATTTGTGCAAATCCATGTTGCCATTTTTTTAATATTAGGGAAATTAACAGCTAGTTACATACTTTTAGTTACCTATATAAATGTATAAGGCCAATTATATCCAATATCGTGTCGTTTGTTGCAGAGGGGAACAATGTGACGGTCGCCCAATAGTTGACTGCCAGCCCCCGGAGCTCTGCAGCCCAGCGACGCGCTAGAGTGCGCTCACCATGCATACAATGGACACTATGGGCTACGGCCACAAGAAGTACCGGCCGCCGCTGTCGCCCACCAGCTTCTACCAACCAGACTACTACTCGAGGCACACTACGCTGCGCCCTCAGGTATGTTTCCTTTATAGACTCTCGGCATCTATCTATCATCTATCTATAGGTACTATTATAAAGAGGAAAGATTTGATTGTTTGTTAGTATTTAATAGGCTCGAAAACTACTGGACCGATTTCAAAAATTCTTTCACCGTTGGGAAGCTAAACTATCCCTGTGTGATATAGGCTACTTTATAGGCTTCCTGTATTGCCACAGGAACGGGAACTACGCGGGTGAAACCGCGTAGCGTCCGCTATTGTTTTAGTAAACTCACCAAATACTTTTTTAATTTGATGTAAAAGAATAAAACGGTCAAAAATATACCTCGGATTTCAAATCATGCCATTTTCGATCTCCTTTCTTCGCACTAGAGCGGATGGAATCTGATTTTTTTTCTGGCATTAGGCGAGCTCTTAAATATTGTTTTTCCTATGTAAATGGAAAAAAAACTTTTACATCATTGTCTGACACTAATCGAAACCTACTACCAATCTACCAATAGAAATCTTCCGATCATATCTTACCTTATTTGATCATAGCTTTATCCTAAATCAAAGCGATAGTTTCGAAAACTGTGGCCTATAATTTCGAGATAATCCGTTTGATCGCGGCGGCAGGCGTAGGGCCGCGCCGTCCCGTTACATGGAACGGTACCGACAATGGACGGTGGTGGAATAATACGTTCGACATCATTCCAACCAAACCCAAACAGATTGACGGGATGACGAGCAAGATATGGTGGCTATGTTACAGTCAAAACCACTTGTTAACTTAATAGTTTTGACTAGGGACGTTGGTCAAAATCAATTTTAACTGCAAAGATATTAAGTTTTTTTTAAATTTTATGTATAAGTAATGAAACGAACAAGTCGCTCTCTTGATGGTAAGTGATAGCGCCTGTCCATAACCATTGCGGCGATACACAGAACTTTGAGTAGTAAAACAAAGTCCAGGGTATCGGCGCTGTGGCGCTCATTGCTTTGAGACTTTCGATGGTTAGTCTCAACAGCCCAGTAATTTCCCTAGCTGCAGTAACCTTCAAACCGAAACACAGTAATGTGTACACACTACTGCTTTGCGGCAGTATATCTGGTACTGCGGTGGTACCTATATAGACGACTTCCTGCTAAGGAAATCTTTCACCAAGTAGAATATTATAATAGAAGGAAAAATGATTTAAGAAAAATCATCGATGTTACGTAATAGTATAATAAATAATTAAATAAATAAAAATTTTAGATACTTTGTTAAATCAGGGTAAAATCACTATTGACGGCGAAAATCCAATGACATTGGTTAAAACCATATTTGCCCGATTTTCGTATACAATAGTGGTTTGCCTGGTTATGAATTTTGACTGCAACATATGTATCAAAATGTTAGCGAATGTCTGCACTCATCATTACCTACGGTGTTTGAAAGATGTTTCTAAGGCTACATAGTTCAGTCTAATGCTATGTTTTCTACATTCGATAGAATATGTTTAGCAGTTTTTAAGATATAAACAAAATAATAATATTTAAAAAAAAATAAAGATATCAGTTTTACCTAATCCTACCTACATAGAATAAATATTTACCAAATCATTAGCACTGAAGATATTGAATACACTGTTTAACTTAAGTTTTTTGACTCGTTTTGTCAAATACCTTGCAGCATCATTTACTTTGTGATTTATTTCAGGTCACCCCATCTGTCAAAATCAAATTGATTCGTCAAATACATTATAAAAAATACCAGAGCTTAATTTTTTTCTGAGAATATGTCCGATTTTATCATCCTAATATCGTTATAAAGTAAAAAGACGTAAGTAGTTCCTGTCTTGATCGATCGTTTTCTGGTTTTCCCGTAGGTTTATTCCATTTAGACCCCATCGTTTATTACTTGAATTGACTATTAAAAATTCAATTAAAAATAATATAAAAAACTCGAACACAAAAAGGAACCTTATTCCCATGAGCACATAACACGAAACACGACCGCGTTTACGTAACGGTGCACAATCCGAGTTGAATTTGCGTGCAATGATATTCTATATGTCAATATCTAATTTAAAAACATGATGGTGGCATGCTATGTTTCGCGCTCGTTTTGAAGTGTCGACACTTAATGAGCATGTAACGTTATAAGCGCTAGACGCGTGTTTGGCAAGGGTACTTAATATGTGTGTGGAAAAGAATGAATGGCTCTTACATATTGGACGAACTGTACAACTAGCGAGAATTACATAGTAGGTATGTAAACGACACTCAAATGTATGAAAAAGCAGTTCTGATTTACAGCTGCTGACCAATATCCATAATTATAGTTTTCATCGTTTACGCAGTAACTAAATCTCGGAAATTTAAAACATGTTCAGCGCGTGTTCATGTTTATAATTATATTATTCATCATTTATTAGGATGAAGCATCTTCTTTCCTTTTTCTTTTAGCATCTTTTTTTTTTAATACGGATAATTAAAAAAAAAACATCAATCTCTTCATTCTTTTCTTTTTATCTCTGTTGGATAATTGTCTTTTCTCTATTAGGCCATGATTCAGTGTTTCGAATGAAAACTTACATATTTGATTGAGGATAAATCAAAATCTTTTTAAAATTTTATTTTAAGTAAACATACTTTAATAATGTGCTTTTTACCGATCTCAATACTCTTTATGGAAGCTTGATCAGATAAAGACGAACACCTGTAATTGGCAAATAAGTGATTTGTCATTTAATCGGAATGACTCGATTTTATTAACGAAGATGCACGCGCACTCATCGCACGGTGTCGTTCACCGTGCCCCTTGGCATCGCTACCGTTATCTCTGGAATCGATTCGTAATTTAAATCGATCAGTATCGATTATCGATTAACTTCCTACAGCATCCATTTTGAACAATTCGCCATCTTCGTGACTGTAACTGAGCGTGGATTTCTTTTCTTATTATTAAAAGTTAGATAGGTTAAATGACAAATGTGTTGTCCATTCGAGGTAGTCGTAGAATACTAACATGTTATGATAATTATGTTGTTTTTAATCTGTAAAACTTTTCATCAAATCAATATCGAAAAATTCTGCAAATCATCTACATTTCCATTTAAATGAACTTAATTTAATAAGTTTATCTGGTTAAGATGGTAGCTACCGCTGGTATGAAGAGCTACATTACAGCTCGTTTTCAATTTGAGATTTATAATAGTGATTAAAAGTGCTAAACTACTAGAAGATATATTAAAAACAACGCACCTGATTTTCCATTATTTAAAGTAAAATAGCAGTACAGTTTTGTTTTTATTTTATATCGAGCTTTGATTTCATAGCCGCCCACCGAGCCCACAGAGCGCCCTGAATCGATTACCAGCGGAATAAGAAAAAAAAAAACTTTGAGTAGCATGCTCTAGTGAGCTACATCGAATAATCCGAGCACTCACTACCGCTGCCTTCGTACGCCATGACTGTCAGTTGCACGCGTAACTTGTTATTTATTTATATTTCATATAACGGAATTATAAAGATCTAATATTTATTTTTCTTCTCTCAAGTTTTTTGGTCACTGCGCACGTCTAATTGTTTTTTTTTAAATGTATTCTCACAAATAAGCACTTACGTTATAATATATCAAATATTGTACCTTATCATTATGAACACTCATAGTTCGTAAATATCCTACAATCCTAATCCTTCATGATATTTATGAATATAAATTATATTTATTTATTAGTTTAAATTTTGAGAACATAATAGTGTTACAACATCTCCCGTCTGTTCCCAATCAGTAATGAGTTTCCCATTCTTGGTCGCCTGGAAGAGATCGCTTTAAGCGATAAGGCCGCCACCTGTGGCACTAGCTCATAATATTCTTTAGTTTTCTGTACATTATTTTCTATTTCTGGTGTGCACAGAAAAGAGTTTCTTTCTACCCATCTAAAACGATAAAAATGTACTAAATACTTTGACATAATACTTGAATACTTGAGTTGCAATAATAATCAAGAGTTTAAAAAAAAATTTGTTCTTTAAATTAAATATAATAACACAGAAAAAAAATGTTTAATTGCATTATTTTTTTTTTAAGTTAAAGTATCAAGAAATTTATAGTCATCGTTAAGCACTATTTTAAAATCCTAGCGCTATAGAACTTTGGATGACATTTTACATACCCTTTCATATTACACTTATTGGTAAAAAGTTACTTTGCAGCTTTTGTACTCCAAGCGTTTATGACATGTCCCTGGCGTAACAAACTGTCTCACAGAGTATTAAATTAAAACATACCGTTAACTAACTTAAACCATGCGCATGGACCACGAACTACTGGGAATAATTTCCATACGTTATGATGTAAGAATTAATATATTTGGTGCACACGAGCGAAGCGGCTGCGCACGCGAGCTTCGCGCGCATCTGCGTATAAAAACCAAGGAAACGCGCGAAGCTTTTAACCGAAGCTGCTGATGAATAAAGATGGAATGACTTCCGCGTGTACTTTTAATTACCACACTCATACGCCACATCAGATGAGTAATTAGCATGATGCTTCCATATGTGCTTGAATGAAGGTTCATTTGGCGCTCAACTGACCGTGAAGACACGCGTAGCCAATATCTAGATAATAAATAAACCAGCTGCCTCATAAAAATAATTAAAAAGCAATGTAACACGTTTGCAATTATTAAACAATAGACTGTACTTGGTATGTTAGGAATATTCATGTCATGTTTATATACATTGCTTGCCAAGGGATCACAGAACCAGTTAACATAGTGAGTTAACATTAGTGCATGTCTAATAGAACAAGAATAATAAAATTAGAAGCCTTAGTTTTTTTTTTTATCGAGCCAAGCCTTAGTCTGGTGACCCAAGTTCACATTGCATAGTTGCATAGTCAATTTTAATTTCGCGTTACTACATGTTTACTGAACAGATTTGTTAACACATTATTATACAATAACAGAGAAAGCATATAAATACAATAAGAGTCTGTGATTTGTGTCTGCATGTGTGGAAAGTTGTGAGCGAGTAGTGTATACGGAAGTTTTAGTGACAGCGTGGATCCCACTCTGGATCAGGAATGATACGAAACATTACTGGTATAAATATATGGTATGAACAAAGCTAGCCAAGGGAGCCAAGCCGTTAAATTACCACGGCCTACTATTTTAATTGGGGAAATGGTAAAGACTAAAAGTCATATGCTTTGACCAGTTCTTCGACTTACGTTGATATCGATCAAGGATAATTATGTTCATAGATGCTATGAAGTAATCGTTTACGTCAGTAAGCTCGATCTTGAGTACTTGTAATTACAGTTTGTTACGTTTATGTGTTATAAAGGATGTCCGCTGGCAGATTTTACACTTTGAATTGAGCTCACGGCGCGTAAAAAAGCGCAACGGGAGGAGCGGGGTATCACTCGACGCGACAGTGTTGTGGGTTGTTATATATACGTGTAACGTCAAATCAGAAAAAAATCTTGATGATATACCTGAGAGTCGTTATCGAAAGATTATTTCGATAAATTTTCTCGATAGAAAAGAAATCTTAAAATTACACTATAATTAATCTAAAATTACACTAACCTAACCTAACTAATACGTTTTCTCTGTAATTTAAAATCGAGACATATTAATTTAATTAGCAAATGTAGATTTTATTGTGCCCATACTATTAAAATACAAAGTTGTTACCATATTGTATTAATGATGTCACCAAATTAATCTTAATTCATTAAATCGCTAGAGAATTGCGAAAGAACAAACATACAAAAACACATGAATAAACTTTCACATTTTGTATTTTTGAAGAAGAAAAATGAAATCAAAGAAGCGTTGTGTCCCATAATTGTATTAAATCTGTGTATAAATACTGTTTAATATGCGTAGAGATGTTATCAAATACGTGGGAGTCACGTATTATCCAAATACTGGCTTGTTGACCCACCGCAGGTCAAGTGTACAACGGCGCATACAGAAACAAACCTGTTTAACTTAATTATTTACTCGCATTTAGGAAAACATATCAGTTATATTTCATTGTCATTCGGAAACTTTATGACACAGTAATGCTATGAACTACAGCTAGCGAAATTATAGGGCTGTCTAACTATCGAACGTCTTAAAAGTAATGAATGCCAAAATAGCGATGCATGGACTTTATTTTGCTCAAAGTTTTGTGTATCGCTGCAATGATCATGGACATGCGTTATCTCTTATCTTCAGAAATACGCATTGTTTGTCTCGATACTTTTACAAAAAAAAAGGAAATATAAAGACATGATTTTTTTATTTCATAACATTACCAATAGGTATATAAAATATAATACATTACAATAGAATCATCAAATTATTGGCTAGGCAATTAAATTAAAAAAAATAACTTCACAAAACAAAAAAATAAGTGCATTATTAATATAAAAAATATAGTAATAATGAGTTATTTTTTATAACTAGCGTAATAAAACTTTACTCTTAAATATAATGACATACGAGACACAAAACTAAAATCACTTATTATAATTAATAAGATTAAGGGGGGCAAAGCTGCAATTATAAATTACAATGCAACATTTTTTTTTTATATTAAACAGGCTAACTTTTGACCGCCTTTTTTATTACATTTATTTATTCATATCAATGTTACACGGGATACCGAAAAACCAGTATTTTGTTTCTTGCCTCGCGCAAAATTTTACGTTTTCCGTTAAAATAATATAACAACGGTTTTTTTCTTTGTGTACGCGTGAGCACGAAAAAAACCAAACAGTTAGAAATAAATTTTACTAATCGACGCTTACTGACCTAATTTGTAGTTTATTAGAAATGCCATTGTTAGGAAATAGTCAAGTTTAACTGTACTATGGAACCAGTTTAGCGTCAAGGTTTTCGTTTGGGTTTCATTAAAATGCCTCGAGGACATTAATTCGTCTGCAAATTCTATCTATGCGGGAATCTTAGTCGATTTACATTGTAAACTTAATGAGGTTAAACTTTTTGTGACATTATAGCTTGGGATATTAATTTAGTGGATTTAGATTTATTCTATTACCGAAGCAGGGTAATATTTTCAACAGCTTGTAAATATGTATGATGAATGTTTTCATTTTATATTTGATTTACGTCTTGAGCGGTTAGTTACAAAAATGGCATACGCGACAAAATCTATGGAATAGCTTTTTTGATTTTAGAGTTTGTTTTGATCTTCACAATTGGTTTCCTATCTATAATTTTAATCATAAACTTTTCACAAGCACCTTCTGCGTACAGACATATAAACCTTTCAGAACAAATTCTCTTAATAATTGTGAAAGTTGTATAAAAAATTCTTCGCATTGTTAAAAGAACTGAGAGATCAGACACACGCTAAATACGACTTCTAAGTACGGGATCTCATTGTTAAGAAACAAAAATTCACAAAAATGCAATGACAAAAATCAAGAAAAAAGGGTCATGAGTAGGTACTCTTTTTTCTTAACACAAGCGATGCGCGCCAACAAAACCAATAGTAATAAGAATAAAAAAAGGTAAAACAAGAGTAACAAGTCTAGTGAAGGTATTTTGTAGTTACGGCGTGTTACGTGCAAGGCGAGGCGAGTGGTTCGCCTTGCACTTGGCTCTTCAGTGCAACACCCGGCCGTGACAAGCGCAACCGGCTTAAATCGGGTCAATAGTATCTACAATGTTTAGTTATATACAAATTGTTATTACATTATTATTTACCCTATACATATTTAAAAATGTATCCATCGCGTATGTAGAGTAGTTCGAAGAACCGTTGCAATACTAATAGGTGTTGACTGCTGACCTATCCCTAAATGTCAACAACCTTTACTATGTCAACCCCATAATGGCGAAAAAAGAGCTGTGCCATATAAAAATGTCAGTGACCTTCAACGAAATGTATGGAATAAGTAGCTGATTTTTCCTGCGATTTCTATAGACTAATATTGAAAGTTTGATTAAACTTTCAATGTTAGTCTATAGTTATAGTCTATAGCTATAGTATAGTTTGATTGAAACGTTGATTGCTATATAAGCTCCCTTCAGTATCACTACACTTCTCCGAAATATACAGTTTAGCAACATTGGACAAGCATCTGCGTTGTTGATACTTTTTGTCGTTTTAGTTTGACGTCTCACGTTTGGCGCCTGTTTATTTGTATTTTGGCGCTCATTTCGACTTGGCGAGAGGTCTTTACGTACTTTACCAGAGACGGCGCAGATAAGCACACACACAGCTATGACCACATTTTTCAAGGCCTGTCTTTTGCCTTTTATTTTCATTTTACGAACGAATATCATTGGACGTGTTTGCACATCTTCAGTGCAACAGCCGGCCCTGTGAAAACCGGTTGTACAATCAGGTCAATAATAACATTATTGGTTTTAAATACATTCACACTAAACTTATCTATGATGTTATAAGAAATTTTGTCTTCTATTTTCATCTGACCTGCGATTTTTCATACTTTTGCAAAATCATAAAAAAATTTAAATAGTTATTTATTCGGCAATGACTATGTATGTTAGTCTATTTGTTAACGTTTTCTGGTTGATCAGCTTGGTCGATCGTGGTGAAATTTTGTAAGAAAAGATAGCTAAAAACATTAACTGTATCTATTAAATTATTGTTTAAAACTCAAAGTCATAATGTTTTTTACAACCACGTCTGTGATACCACAGCAAGGTGGTACACGTATTAAAGAATTTATTATTGACTATGGGTAGTGCAGTTGTGCAAAATGTAATTATTTGTGCAGCAAGTTAAACGATAACTTGTTAGTAGTTTATATTTAGCGCCAGAGTCAACCTGGCAACCAGTCCTAGCGCATCCAGGCTATTCACACTATCCCATCCACTTACTCCTGCATGTCGCACCACATCATAAAAATAAATGAACTTAAAAGCATCCAGAAGATGTCAATAAGGATAGATTGTTCAATCAATGTCGTTTAAATTATCTAAACTGTCAGTAAGCTGATAGAACGGTTAATTAATTCGAGATAATACTCAATTACAGCGTGCTCTAAAATAGCTGAAATATGCCAACGCTAAAAAATATTAAAAAATAACCGAGGGAGTGTCCCCGCAATTTGCAAAAAAAAGTTGGCACAATGATTAATGTTCCTAAAACAGATTTATGGCATGCAAAGAGCAATGACGCAAGGAAAGTAGTTAAATGTGTGTTAGTAGGTCCAGGCATTCACCTTTCTCTTCATATACCTACCTATTACACGCCTGACAATAACATTTTTGTTTCACGCCGACTTCGAAGAATATTTGAAACAGAGGCCGAAGAAAGTGTCCGATATCAGCCGAATAAATGAGCTGTCGTGGTTTTATTTTAGCGAGATAAAAGTGAAAAATACCTACAGACTGTGACTTATTGTTTACCAAAAATAATGTCACTTTCACCGCGTTGCAGACAAGTAAAACTAATAACTAAACATAATGGAATACGATAGGTCTGGTTTTTCTTAAAATCTTTATCACAACTTTTTATGGGCCGCTAATGTAATGCTAATAGATTTATCAAATGTTTCAAGAAGTGTTAGTGAATTAAGATGAAAGTAGGTATTGAATAACGGCAAAAGATTCGTTTCCGAAGATGTTTATTATAGTAAGTGTCTGCCAAAACTGGCAAGAGGTAGAGCAAAAAGTCAATTGAGATGTAAGAGATTGATTTCTATTCAATAAATTTAAATGAAGCTTGTTTAGTGGGTAAGTGACCTCTAGTATAATAGAAAATAATTGAATGAGAATATAATCAATATTTATAATAATAATAATAATATCATATCAGCTTCAAAAGGCAGTGATCCTTGACACGGCGCGCATTGTGAGGAGGTTCCTCACTCTGCAGCCCTAACCACCGGCAGCTTGAGCCCTGCCCCGCTGCCGGCGGCACCCTAGTTTTTAAGTTTTTTATATTATATATGTTTTTTAAATATTTAATGTAAAAAATTTAAAAAAATAAGATGAAAAATAAATAACGATGAATAATAATATATAGTTAATAATGTATACTCATAATGTTATGCTTACATGAGACAGTAATTCGATCTGGATTTTGTTGTATTTTTGCGATAGCCTTTTCGTTTCTGCTGAAGTTAAATAAAATCACGAAAACGGACAGAGGATAATTTTCTCGAGGAGAAAAATGCGTAAAACTGAAAAGTTACAGTTGTAATACTACTTAATAAGTCTTTGGCCTTCAAAATGTCATTTAAAGTCATCGGTAGACGACCGTAAATTTGCCGAAAACTGTGCAAAATTTTCATCCGTTATGATTATAATCATGTTTTAGTATTGTAAAAGGAAAATACACAGGCTATATTTATATTTTGTACGATATGAATACAAATTTACTCGTCGGAATCCTACTATAATATAATATTATAGTTAAGTGTAAAAGTTTGTATGTTTGTTACTCAATCACGCAAAAGCAGATGAAAGGATTTGCATGAAATTTGTCACACATAATGGTTAATTACCTGGATTAACATATAGGATACTTTTTTTATCCGAGAAAATTGTAGGTTCCTGTGGGATTAACAAAAAACTAACTACAGGACAAATCCACTTGAAACGTGGTATAGTCGTGTCTTCTACATTATTCTGGAAAAAACGTATTCTTTATATTACTGTAGGTAATTAGCACAAGTATTATGATAGATGAAACTATTACACGTGTTTAATTTCTCTCTGAACCCAATTCTTAACTCAACGCGAACAAAGTCGTGGGTACAAGTTAGTATTAAATAAAATTATCATAAAATAAGCTTATTCTAATAAAAATAACTCTAACGTTAATAAAACGATGCTGTGCGCCGTTGGCATTCTTTATTTTCTTGCTCACAATGCGCCTAACATCTACTTTACAATAAGTTACTCCAGTAAACGATTCTGATATAAATTCACACCGATTTACCTTGAAGGGGCTATCACACGAAGGACTGTGAGTGTTAACATAGCCTATACTCGTAATGGTCGAAGGTCCTTTTAAAATCAAGTTCGAGAGGTAAAAACAAATATTATGCCAGCGATCCTCGCATTGCAAGGCTTTTGACCTGACCGAGGTCAGTGCCCCGCGACTAGACCGTACCTGCCTCCATACTAATTACGTGATCATCCTTTGCAGCCTGTATTAAAATAAATCATCATCACAAGAATTTTACGAGTGATCAGTAAACGGTCAGTTCGATAGAAAGACCCTTGCATCGCTAATTGCCAATGAAACCTATTCAGAACTGGTTTTAAATCGGAATGCAGACTGCGTTATTCTGTCAGATCTCGCTTTATTAGCCAGCCTTCTGCATATCGTGAATCAATTGTCATGATTTATATAATGATGACGATGCATGGGTTGATTGCAAACAAATGTTGAATTATATCAATGGTAGAGAAATTGCTAGAGTTTCAACACATAATCCTAAATGATCAATTCCGTTTGTTGAAGATAAACTATGTCGCAGCGGTGGTGACGATAATGGTAGTTATGTATGTTAATAATAATTGTGATAGTAAAATTTATATCGACGTCGAACTCACCATACTTACAAGTACGTAGCTAGTCTACTGAGCAAATTTATTGTTTCTTTGCATTATAATTATTTTATTGTTTTTCTTGTATAAAGCAAGAATACGTATCAGCGAAGCATTGTTTTTCGAGAATTTGTTTGTATTTGTGATTGGCAGGTTAGATGTTTAACCACAGATCACCTGATGTTAAGTGACGGTGTGGTCTGAAATTGAACTGTCATTCAAGTGAATCTGTAGCAACACACAGTTATGTGCTTATCGGCAATTTTCTCTTTGAAGGCAGTAGGCGGCAACCAATACTAGAAGGTACCTGTAGTTTCCTCACGATAATATCCCTCAACGACTGCTCAAGCTTATTGCTGGGAATCAAACTCACGCGATTCGACGTTTGAACCGACGGCGCTAATCACCGAACTATTCCCGTTTCAATTTATGGTGTATTAAACAATGCGCGCAATCTAGACACGAGTTCAACATAAATATACCTGTTCCTAACACAAGGTTTACTTATCTAAAAGCTAAAGATTTTTGCAGAGCCCTCGGGTAAATCACGTGCGCTCATTATAATGAGTACCCTTTATCCTTTACCATCAACCATGTTATTTCAGTTTGTGAAAGTAATTGCAACTTATTTTTATAGCGCATTTTAAATGAATGTTTGACCACTTCCATATATGCGTGCGAAATCCTGCTCTCTTTTATCTTTTAAGCACCACAAGGAGGGCAATTAAGTTTCGTCATTATCTTTTAAAAGGATGTCTCATGTAAAGCTTTCATTTTTCATTTCTGTAATGAGACACTAAAAATGATGGATTGCAAGTCTAATCGTAACCCTTTTCAGAACGAGTCGAAAACATTACGAAAAATATGAGTGAAACGTTCCCAATACAAAAACTCATAAATCTGTATTTTACGATACATTCAATATGTTTCTTTTCTGATTCTTATTTTGTTATATTAAAATTGTAAATTACCAAGGTTTTTATTCGAGGAAGTTTATACAGAGATCACGTATAATGTTAGTAATCGTGATTTACTCTACCTACTGACTATTATATTGCATAATTAAATAGTTACGTTATTTTATCCGCTTATTTAATTGAGCAGAAGCTCATGCGAGACTAATCCGGAAAAATAATTCAAATTATTTGAAGTAAATAAATACGTATTCATTCATTAAATTATTTGGTAACTATAACGTGTCCCGTGTTTATGTTATCTCGAAAAGAATTACGGAAAACTGGAAAAATTGTTGTAATATTGTTGGTAGGTTTTTAATGGTTTTTTGACCACAGCTCACCATTATCACTACACATAAGTAAGCATAAGAATAATTAATATCTTTGACGTGTAAGGACAACATTTAAAATTGAAAATTCACTTTTATGAAGAAGGTATAATGGTATGATGTCAGAACTTTGTTGATCCGAGTGAGCGGTGGCGGCTAGCGGCCGGGTCAAAGAAAAGACTTCAACGCATCCTTCTGCGTGTGCGCTATTAACTTTTTTCCTCAACTTAAATACAATTTTAGAAAAGTTTACTTTTTTCTTTTAAAAACAAATTCCGCTCAAGACAAGTCCTTTGTACCTGTAATAATCCTTGGTGTATATAATAATATCTATTGAACAGGAAACTAAATATGTTCCGGTGTTTGTATTTATGAGTTTCACATTCGATAGAAACAAAATACATAAATATAAATATATAAGTAAGTAAATCTATGAAGCATGCTTCACACTGATGTGGTGTTCGGTGGCGGCTAGGCGGGTATGAATTCTAGCATAGCACTGCACTGGGATAGGCTTGAGTTTATGGTGAAATTAGAAGTAAGATAATAAAGTGTGACTAACAAACAAGCCTCACGATTTTTTTAAATCAATGTTGTGAGTAATAGAGTGGAGCGAGACAAGCGAAAAACACTTTTTTTTTTACTAAGTACTTGATATTTCGCTAATCGATGACCCGATAGGAAACGTTATTCGTACAAAAATAACTAGATAAATGTGACAATTCGATATGTAAAGATTTGTTTTATATTTTTTACTGATCGTATAATTTATTTCGTAAAACTAATTTGAAGATTTTCATTTTATAGTAGTATAGTTTATTTGTTTTGTTTATTTATGATTTTGTTTGAATATTTTTAATACGAATACACATTCCAATTTTGCCAATTAATTATTTTTACATTCCAAGGATAATTTGCGCAAAGAGGACTTGTCTCTAATGAATTTGAATATTTTGGCTTATTTTTAAAACGTTTTCAAACTTTTATAGCGATGATGTCATAAAATAGGCAGGTAGGTAGGTAGGATAGGTAGGATAGGTAAATAGGTAGGTATGTATAATAAATAAATAAATATCGTATGAAATCCATATAAACCCTATCTCATAGTTTAAAGAGTTTTAAACGTAAATATAATGTACTGGAATGTAATATTTAGAAATGGTATTGGAATCAGAATCGTATTTTTTTCTTTACATACCGAATTTCTCAGAGAGGATCTTGGCGTGGGAGGGTGCCTTCGTCCAGGTGAGACGGTGAGTGACCGAGTCCTTGACCCACACCGGCCGTCGTTGGCTTCATAAGGCTTATTTGCCCCCACGGAAATTACGTCTGGGTGAGTGGGCGCTCCTCGGTGAAAGTGGACAAATGAGCCAGAGATGAATCGCCTCTGATATCGAATAATATAAGAATACTTCTTAGAACTGGTTTTGTCAACTTATAACCGATTCCTTTACATACATTTACAGGGTTAGAAGCTTGAAGTGTACTAAGCCAAAAGGGGGTCACCGTACTTTTTTTATGGTTGACAAACTAGTTGTTTGACCGCATCTCACTTATGTTAAGTGACGGTGTTGTCGAAGATTGTAAAGCACCTGCACTGGAATAGAACTGGCTCTCAAGTGAGGCTGCCGGAACACACCGTTAGGAGCTTGGTGGTTGGTATTATTTACTGTAGGTACAATTCTAAACAGCGAAAAAAATCAACTGCTGTTTTGGTCAAGGGTTAACGAACTTATTCTACGGAACATAATTTTTTTTTTCTATTTCAATGTTATTTAATGACAATGGCTTAGTACATTCCAAGCTTATAATTCTATAACAAAGAGACCGCTTTTAGCGATAAGGCCGCCAGTTTTTACACTTTATTTTTCTTCTGTATCTTTAGCGTGGTCAACAATGAGTTATAAATCAATCAACAAGTACTATATAGGTACTATATGCACATTTCCACAAGCACGTGTGTTCGACGCGCAAATAAAATAAAACCGCATTGTATTTACAGTAATTATCACTATGCAAATAATTACAATTTATTCTATTGATTTACAATTAACAATTAAATTGTTTCTGTGTTTCCTTATTCCGATGCATTCTGAAAACACAACATTGATTTAATTACATAATATACAGATGTATTTGTTTACAAATTCTACGTCTAGAAGTACTCACGTTCTTTACAGATTCTACCAACTTAATATTTATACATTTTAAAGCATGATGAAAGATTGTACAGTTTTAAAATGTTCTGCAAGTTCTTCAAACAAATAGAGATCTGGCAAACATGGGTCAGAAAAAGTATCATTTTCAGTTTTGTACTGGCACCAATAAAGCACGGATTGCATGGAATTCGTGCATAAAGAAATTTGGACATATACTTTCCATAGCAAGTTGTCAAAATTATCACACTAATATTATGAAGGCGAAAATTTGTGAGTGCGTAAGTGTGTTTGTATGTTTGTTACTTCTTTACGCTTAAACAGCTAGACCAATTTTTGATAAAATTTGGTGTGGAGGTGGACACCCTGGATGGATCACGAAAAACTGTAGTGTTTAAGTTGGTAACATCGCGAGGCGCACCTAGTATACTATATTAGCACTGACAAATGACATCATTGATATCTAGAAACAGGCAATTATATAGCTATTCTGGTTTTCTAAAATAGAAATAAAAATATTTGTGAAATACACCGTTGCCAGTACCGAATCACCCGGAGTGCCCCGGGCGGTAGCGCACGCGTAACCTGCACTGCTTACCTAGCGACTATCATTTCATCTGTGGCACAGTCTTCACCGTGACGCGCCTACCGTTAGTCGACACAGTGGAGACGCCAGCACCGCTTCGCCACGACCCACCCATCCTGCTTTCTAATTTATTTATCATTAAATCCTTGCGTGAGACCATCGACCGGTGCAAGGACACCGGCCCTAGAAAATATACAACGTTAATGTTACTTAGCATCTAATTAGCTAGAGTTGTTGCTAATGAGGACACGATGCGACACTCGCTTAAGTTTAGTCTTCTTGGTAAAATAATTTAAGTTCGCAATGGAATAGTTATCAGCTGTTACAGAGAATATTAGCGGGACTTTGCTTACTTACTTTGATATTCTTAGATGGTAAGGATTAAAAAGTTAGGAGGCAAAGATAACATCATCAGCTCACATCAGTGGATCTATATAAGGGTTTTTCGTGCTGAAGCCCAGGGTCCCATGGATATAACGGGCCCCCAGTCCCCATTGAAAATAAACTGCAGTGAAATGTTTATGCTTATTTATGAAAAGAAACTTGTTGATGTTTTCCCTAATTTATTATAATATCTTAAAGATTTATTTAACGTTGCTACTGCCCGTGATGCGGAGAGATTCTCATTCATACTCCAGGATGTCATATATAGATATATGGAAAACAAATATAGGGCAACAACGTGAAACTATCGACAAAATCATGTATCAGTTCTTTCCGTAAATTCTGATTTAAGAATTGACTTACAGTGTGATCATTAATAAAGAAATTTGCCGCACAAAAATTAAAAAATATTACCTTATTAGTTAATATAACAAATGTAACACATAACCTGTTGATTTATTTTTCGATAATATTTCACAGTTGCTGTTTGTGTCTCTAAGTCACGCGTTGGTTGATTATTTAGGCAGGCCCCTATGTAGTACTAGCCCAGGGGCCCCCCACAAAGTCATGGTCCGCCCCTGCACACCAGACAAGGCACTGCTGGAAAATGAATTTAAGGTTCTCCCATGCAAGGCTCGAAGTCAACCTTATTCATAAAAAAGCATAGTTGTCTTTGATAGTTGTAAAATAAAACGTATATGTATTAAGCTTACGGTTTTTTGAGTTTTTTTTGGCGGGAACGCGGGAAGAGTCGTGTCGCTCCGTTGTATTTTTTTCCAAAACTAATGTTTTTTCGAGTGTTTATGCATAAAAATGGTGGTGTTTTATTCATAAAGTGCCGAATTACAAGCGCGAGTGTGGGAAAATGATATAATGGGGTGAAACATGACTTTTCGTGTTGCTTCCAAAATTCCATCGAAGCTTTATAGTAAAGTCGCCACTACTTTACTAAAGCATGACTGGACTTGACTGACACAGACTGGACTTGACTAAGACTGGACTTTGACTATAACTAGCTACGAGGACGCTTGTTTAATTTTAGAAACTTGAAAATATATAAATACTTGACACTGGCAAATGCTAAAACTCTTAGAATATACTCTACTTAGCAATTTAAGTTATATTAAAATTACTTATTAGTCTCAACTAGGCTAGATTGTAATAACAATGAGGTATCTATCAACAGAAAGATACATCATTAGAAGGAAAAAAAAAAAAAAAAATGCTAAAACGCGACGCCAAAACTAAAGAAAAAAAAAAAGCTTACGGTTTTAATGGTTTTGAGACTGATCATTTTACAATGTTGTTTAACAGAATGTGTGCCCGTAAACCGCTATTCATGCATTCTTCAACATCATCAGAAAATCGATTGTGCTGACGACAATTCTATGATTTATTATCATGGTACAATGCGATGTCCATAAAGATATAGTCATCTGGCTTTGGTGGAATGTGGAGGCATCGTCAACGCGTCACTGCGACGCGTGTCGGTTGGCGGTTGTTTGCTCTGCATTCCTCGCTTGATACACTCATATTATTCCATGATTACACTCGACAGAAAAAGCTATGTATTGGAACAAATCGAATTATTCCACGGCAGAGATCTAAAGTATAATCAAACTTTTCTCACGGAACCTTACAATACGAATTCTACAAAATTAAATTAACATTCCGAATCTAAAGTCAAAGTGTATTTTACAGAATTCAAATACCTGACTTTTAGATACCGCGGGGATACATTTACGTATATATGGCTATTAGCTGTTACACACGATTTCACTCGCGCGGAATGTAGCAAAAAGTTAGTTCAGTTTGCAGTATTAAAAATATCCTATATGTTTATCCAGGTTATAAACTATATGTGTGCCAATTCATCCAAACCCGTTCAGTAGTTTTTTGCGTGAAAGAGTAACAAACATCCTCATAAACTTCTACATTTATAAATCTAACTGCGGCCTGTTGTGTTACCCGTTACATTTTTCGGGATTATCGGTAGCTTATGTGCGTCAGCTACTTCCATACCAAATTTCATCAAAATAGGTCCAGACATTTGAGCGTGAAGTAGTAACAAACATACAAACACACTCACAAACTTTCGCTTTTATAATAATAGTGATAGGATCAAAGTATGTATTACAAAAAAAATTAGCTGCACTCTCACTTGACCGAGATGATGACAACAACACTTTGTTAATATACTTTAAACCTTTTTATTATATTGCGATTTGTTTGGCCATTCTAATGACTAGAATTGTTATCATTGTGGTGAGAATTGTCACTTTCCACGACAATAATAAGTCAGGAAGTAACTGATAAAACTTTCCTCGTAACAATGACAAGGCTATATGTTAGTAGATTACTCTTTAATAGGTGTCTTTAAGCACAAAAAAAAAAATTGTAATAAATTACGTAATATAAGTTAAAATTTTGCTAGCCACAAAACTAGACAGCACGTGGCCGTCTCTAAAAGTCAACCTTGACATTGGAACACCTGTTGATGAAACAGTAGCTTAAACCAGTAACCGATTTTGGCAATCTGTCCGCCTAAACATGAAACGAGCCTATTGTGTATGTTTACGTGGAAAACCGCTAGATGGCGTGGTAACTCGTTAAAACTCGCAAACGTTTCGTTCATAGAATTAAACCTATAGTTTTAGTAATTTTTGAAATAAATAAGTAACGCAAACACAATTGGTGCCGAAACCCGCGAAGTAAAAGTGAATAGTGAACAGTAAATAAGTAACTTGTGTTTGGATTTCAGTGTTAAAGGACTTTGGTAAACCGTGAGTAAAGTGCAAAAGACTTAGAATAAAATTGTGATTTGGACACTTGCAAAATTTCTACGAAGTTTCTAACACTTAGAAAAATTCTGTTTAAATTTCAAAAGACTTAGAATAAAATTGTGATTTGGACACTTGCATAATTTCTACGAATTTTCTAACACTTAGAAAAATTCTGTTTAAATTTCAAATAACTTAGAAAAATCAGAGTGAACTTTCCATTGACTTTGTTAAATTTAAAGAAATATAGGACTTAGCAAATTTGCGTTCAAATTGCCATAACATAGATTATTTTACTCTGTCCAGGACTTGTGATTTTGTTGTGCTTATTGACATTGCCTATTTGATTGACGTGTATGGACTTAGCATATTTTGTGTAACTATACGAGACCTTGAATAGTTCAAGTGCTTTGAAAGACTGTCGTTTTGTGCGCCGAACAATCGAACATAAAGTTAAAACTTCCAAAATTAATTAAATACTAGTGAGATATACTTACGTATCTACCCTCAAAATGGAGTCGATAAAGAAATTAGTTGCACCTCAAATAGACTTACATGAAAGATTGGTTAAGGCAGAACGTAATTTTAGAAAGACAGGGAAAGACAAGATTAAAAAATCACTCATAGAAACAAGATTAGAAGCGGTAGAAGATTTGTGGCAAGATTTTAAGACAGGACACAAAGAAATTATGTCAAATACTTCGAAGGAACAAAGAGAAAAAGATGATTATTTCCAAAACGATATCTATGATCAGTTTCAAGAACAATATTAGTCATATAAAACTTTGTTGAAGGAAACATACCAAACTTTCACTGCCACAGATTCTCAAACTGTAAAAACAGGTACATCCAAATCTAACTGTAATGAAGTTATTAAGCTACCAAGAATAGAGTTACCTTCCTTTAGTGGAAAGTATAACGAATGGCAGACATTTTACGACATGTTTTCGTCAGTAATTCATAACAACGCAAGCCTACCCCCAGTACAAAAACTTCATTATCTGAAGAGCTGTTTGTCTGGTGAACCTGAACTGCTGATTCGAAACTTTTCCACTACTGGTGCAAATTATGATGAAGCATGGGAACAGTTGTTAAAAAGATATAACAACAAGAAATACAACTGTAACAGTATTATGCAAATATTATTCTCAATAAAGCCAATACAGGTCGAATCGTCAACTGCATTGAAAAACTTGTTGGACACTACGTCATCGTGCTTAAAGAGTCTGGATAATATCGGAGTTAAGACCGATCAATGGGACGCACTCATCGTGTATATGGTGGTTTCTAAACTAGACCAAGAATCTCGCAAACAATGGGAGTACCAAATAAGCATGATGACTGACGAACTACCTACTTGGACCCAACTTATGGAATTTGTGGAATCGAGATTCAGAAGCTTAGATATGATAGAAAGCAGTAAGACGTTTACCAAAAATACGTTACAGACAACAAAACAGACAGTAAAAACAAAGGCTTTTAATGCAACTCTTGAAGAAGAAAAAAAGAATAATAGCATATCATGTACATGTTGTAATGGCTCTCATCACATATGCCATTGCAAACAATTCGGTAACAAATCAGTCCAAGACAGATACGATATGGTACAAAGCAAACGACTTTGCTTCAACTGTCTCGGATCAACTCATTCAGTTAAGAATTGCAGACAGACTACAAATTGCAGAAAATGTGGCAGACGACATCACTCACTGTTACATGTTACCAAGGATCTGGAAGGCGTTACTTCAAACACGACTACACCAAACATAACTACCAAGACGACGGATCGTGTAGCACCTATAACCGTAGACAAATCTATAGCAACCCCCTCAGACACACACATTGTAGCGAATTTTTCTAAGAATGAGCAGCATCAAAGCTACGATGTCTTGTTGGCAACGGCAGTACTTAAGTCGACGTCGAGGAACGGCATTACATATAAAATTAGGGCTTTATTAGATCAAGGCTCGCAAGCCTCTTTTGTTAGTGAATCAACCGTACAATTACTAGGGCTGAAACGTAAACCAATAAGTGGTTGGGTGTCAGGCTTAGGGGACGGTCAAACGAGGATCAAGCACATGGTTTCACTGAAAGTGGAATCCAATCACAACCCTAAAAATTCAATTCATGTACAAGCTTACGTATTGAGTGCACTACCGTCAACAATTCCGAGCAGAGAGATACTCTCTCCAATGTGGGTTCCTTTAGAAGAGATTCAATTAGCAGACCCAACATATACAACTCCAGGCAAAATAGACATTTTGCTGGGAGCAGAGGTTTACAGTGACATCCTACTCAATGGAGTAATGAAACATCCTCAAGGACACCTAATAGCACAAAACACAATCCTTGGCTGGATCATATCAGGTAGAATGTCACAAGAAGTTACTTCACCAACTGTAATTAGTTTACATATACAAACCAAAGTCGATGACTTATTAAAGCAATTTTGGGAAATCGAAGACGAACCTCCGTCAATTAAGAAAAAAATGACGAGTGAAGAGCAGAAATGCGAAGAAATATTCGAAACAACCACTGTTAGAGCAAGCGACGGAAGATATGTAGTAAGATTGCCATTTAATAGCGAAGATCCAGAATGTCAGTATGGCGGACACCGCAAAATAGCAGAGAAGCGACTTAACTATTTAGAAAGCAAGCTCGAAAAAAAACCAGACCTGTATGAAGATTACCGAAAAGTTATCGATGAATACACTGAACTAGGCCATATGAAACCAGTAGACAAGGTAGACATTGACATCCCCAACACAGTTTATCTTCCTCACCACGCGGTGATCCGTGAAAATAAACTAACAACTAAAGTGCGCGTTGTATTTGATGCTTCTTGCAAAGGAGCGAACAATGTAGCGTTGAACGACAACCTTCTAGTAGGTCCAAAACTCCAACAAGATCTGCGGCATTTACTAATGCGCTGGCGAACGCATAAAGTATGCATTATAGCTGATTTAGTTAAAATGTACCGCCAAGTAAGAGTAGCTGAAGAAGATATAAACTACCAAAGGATCTTGTGGCGGGATACGCCGAATAGTGAAATGCAGCATTTCAATCTTCTGACGTTAACTTTTGGAACAGCGTGTGCGCCTTACTTAGCGGTTAAATCTCTCCAAAGATTAGCTGATGATGAACAGAGCATGTATCCAATTGCTGCTGAGATTACAAAGAACGATTATTATATGGATGACCTGATGACTGGATGCCATATGGAAGGAGAAGCTATTAAAATCTACGAAGAAATGAACAAATTGATGAATGCTGGAGGTTTCGAACTGCAAAAGTGGAGCAGTAACAACGAGAAGTTATTAGAATACATTGGCAAAGACAAACGTCTTGCAAACAACTCCGTAGCAATACAGCAAGATAAGAAAGGCAAGGTTCTAGGTATATGCTGGAACAAAGAAACAGACGATTTCGAATATTCAATAAATTTACCCGAGGTTAAAGGGAAATTTACTAAACGACAGGTACTGTCTGACATCGCCAGATTGTACGACCCGATGGGGTGGATATCACCTGTTGTTAAAGTGGCGAAGTCATTCTTGCAAAAGCTATGGAAATCAGGATTAGATTGGGACGACCACTTGAGCGACGATTTATCAAGAGAATGGAACAGTTATAGAGAAGAGTTGAAGCAAATCAAGAGTATTTGTATTCCAAGATGGTTAAATTTATCACCAGGATGCAAAACAGAGCTACACGCATTTTCAGACGCATCGATGTCGGCGTATGCCGGAAGTGTATATCTTCGAGTTATTGACGAAAGTAATCACGTCTCTGTCAATCTGTTGACAGCCAAAACAAAAGTTGCTCCAATCGAGAAAGAAATGTCGATTCCCCGATTAGAATTATCTGGAGCAATTCTAGCAACCAAACTATTGTCTGAAGTCGCGGAAGTTATGGACATTCCTAAGGAAAATCAATATGCCTGGACTGATTCAACTATAGTTTTGGCATGGCTCAAGGGACCAGCATGCAGATGGACTACATTTGTTAGCAATAGAGTATCGGAGATTTTAACTATGACAAATTATGAGCAATGGGGGCATGTGTCAACACACATGAATCCAAGTGACTGCGCTTCACGTGGCTTAAAACCTAGTGATTTAGCCGAGCACTCATTATGGTGGCATGGGCCAACATGGTTGAAGGAACCTATTGTGAAAAAAGAAGTGGTTGAAGTAATAGATACACACGAAGACGAAAAACTAAAGACATTATGTACGTTTCAACAACCAGATAGGACAGACCAACCGTGGGAGAGATTTTCATCATTTACAAGAATGTTAAAAGTTTTATCATTTTGTCGGAGAATTTTGAATTTAAAGAGATCGAAATCAGACCGTAAGAGTATGCAAGATTATGTTACAACGGAAGAAATGAATCAAACATTAAAGAAATGCATCAAACAAGTCCAAGAGTTTGAGTTTGAAGACGATATCAAGCAATTAAGGACTCGTGGGACTATTGCAAAGAAAAGTGTACTACATCCTCTTTGTCCTATTTTCGATCAGGATGGTATCCTAAGAGTAGGTGGACGTATTGAGTTGTCCGGTGCCAGCTATGACTTAAAACATCCGATTATTATGCCTGGTAAAAATCATCTCACAAAGTTAATAATTGCGGATGCTCATTGCAAAACAATGCATGGTGGACCACAACTCATGTTGAATCACCTCAGAGGCCGTTACTGGATTATACGAGCTCGAGAATTAGTAAAAAAACATTACCGAGAATGCGTCACATGCTTAAAGTTGTCGAAAGCTAATAAAACGGCATTTATGGGGCAAATTCCTGCTGCCAGATTGAAACCTAGCAAAGCTTTCAAATCTTGTGGAGTTGATTATGCAGGACCCATAAACGTAAGGTTCTCGCCAGGGCGAGGATCTAAAGCCTATCGAGGCTACATAGCACTTTTTGTATGCATGGTTACGCATGCAATACATTTAGAAGTCGTTTCCGATTTGACATCCAAAGGATTTATAGCAGCATTCAAACGTATGACAGCCAGACGAGGTCACTGTCAAGATTTGTATAGTGACAATGGAACCAATTTCACTGGTGCAAGTAGAGAACTACGTGAAATGTTCGACAACGCTAAATCAAATTTATCTGAAGAAATTGCTCAACTGTTGACATTGGAGAATACAAACTGGCATTTCATACCGCCATCAGCACCAAATTTTGGAGGTTTATGGGAGGCTGGTGTGCGCTCAGTCAAGACCCACCTTCGCAAAGTTATTGGCGAGAGTACCCTTACATACGAAGAGCTATCAACAGTGTTAGCACAAGTAGAAGCATGTGTGAATTCACGTCCGTTAACTATAATTAGTGACGATCCAAACGACCCTCTACCACTGACACCCGGTCATTTCTTGGTAGGAGAACCGTTATTAAATGTCGCGGACGGTGAATGTGTATCAGTTAATCAGTTAGATAGATGGAGACTTACAACCAAAATGCTTAACGACTTTTGGAAGCGTTGGAGTGTCGAATATTTAGTTACTTTAAATAAGCGTTACAAATGGACTACTCAGCAGGATGCACCAAAGATAGATGATGTAGTTATAATAAAAGAGCAAAATTTGCCTCCTGCTAAGTGGCTCATGGGCAGAATTGTAGATGTCCACCCAGGACGGGATAATATTGTCCGCGTAGCTACAATTAAAACACAAAACGGGATATGTAAAACGCCCAGTCAGCAAATTATGTTTTCTCCCCAAATAGTTGTAATTATTACTAATTAAGTTGTTACATGTAGAAAATTTGTATTCCAAAATTTTAGTTTTGTTTTGTTTTCTCTATTTTTGCTCTCATCTGTAAACTTGGCGTTTCAAGAGCTATTCAAGCCAAGAAAATTGTATGATGATAAATAGTATTAAGTTAGTATTATATCACGGTGGGCGGTAATGTCGTTGTAATTCTTTTTTTTGTAGAACGCCCACTAGCTTTGTATAGTTTAAGAATCAAGTTCTTGGTGGGCGGAATGTTTACGTGGAAAACCGCTAGATGGCGTGGTAACTCGTTAAAACTCGCAAACGTTTCGTTCATAGAATTAAACCTATAGTTTTAGTAATTTTTGAAATAAATAAGTAACGCAAACAGTGTATTTACAATTATAACCCACGCAAAATTCTTCTAACTTATAAAAACCTTTTATTCAGTTGTGGGTATATAGTTATTGAGATTCGTTCAAAACGTCGCTATGGTCCAAGTATGTAAGTAGATTCTACTTACTAAATACATATACACCTACATGTACGTGTCTATACATATATATATATACACAATGATTTTTTTAATTAAACGGAAAAATAAGGAATGGAAATCTGTAACATAATTCTTTGAATTTTTTCAGTTTTCAAAATCAAACATCGTGTAAAGGTTTATTTTACTTTCTTTCATAGCAGGTATCAAGGATTTTTATATTAAAAATAACTGTAAAACAACTGTACTGTACTAGATTTTTTCCGCTTTAGTAAAAAAATCCATGCTGGGTTTCAATATTTAATTTTATCAATGGTAAATTTATGATTTCCGAATAATTTTGAGGAATACAAATTTGTATAGAACACACTTTTTACGAGAAAAAGTTACCCGTCGAGATAAAATTTGTACAATTTGTAAGTTATTTGCACAAATTTCCACAAAAAACCTTAAAGTTTTTATTTTTTTATGTATAAAATTATATCAGTGACAATATTAACCTTGATATAGTTCAAAGACTTTTTGTCAGTTACAATTTTTTTCGTCAATTTGGACGGTTATTTTAATATCTCGAGCTTTTTGTAACTATTGGCCGCAGGAGTCCACTGATGATAATTAAGCTAATGTACCCATGTGTAAAATACTAGAGCCAAATTCATCGAATGACTCATAACATGCTATTTATGCTTGGAGACGCGTTAGCTAATGTTTTGTTTTTTTATCCTTTAAAAAAAATGCAATGTAGTCACAAAATATGTGTGCGATGATGAATTGATTACAAAAACTTATCGAATTATTGATTTAAAACAATTGCCTAGCTAATTTGCCAAGTGTAGATATTTATATACTTAATAAATAAATATTGAAGGACATTTAACACAGCACCATCTAACCCTAAACTAAGCAAAGCTTTTACTATGGGAACCAGACCAGCTGACAGAATACTTAAATACTATTTTTTTGTAAATACATAGTTATAATACATACAGTACATCCAGACACAGAACAAACATCGATGTTAGTCCTGAGTGGGAATCGAACCCACGCCCTTCAGCTCTCGAAGCAGACATACTACCAGACAGACAGACTACTTGGTGGTAGGTCTCCTTAGGAGATCGTCTAGTTCCATTCCAGGCTAGGTGTGCTCTACCATCTTCGACCACACCTTCACTTAACATCAGGTGAGTTGTGGTCAAACTACTAGCCTGTCAACCATAAAAAAAAAGAAAAAAAAAAGTTAGCTACTACCACAGTATCTACCAGATTTTTTGCCATCAAGCAGTAGTGTGTAAACATTGCCGTGTTCCTGTTTAAAAGGTACCACAGCTAGTGAAATTACAGGGCTATTGAGAAAAACCATGGAAAGTCTCAAAAGAATGAGCGCTAATGCCCTAGAATCCATTTAATTTTAATTTTTTTAATTGACTTGTAACTTAATATGTTATCAATAAAATACTATGACTATGACTATGACTTTGTAATGCTACACAAAGTTCTGTGTATTGGTGTAACAGTCCTACCAACCTGTGTCCTGTCCTACCTACGTTTCTCTTACCACCAGGAAATCTTATCGTTCGTCATTACATAATTATAAAAAAAAAATCACACAATTCAGTTTAAGTATTTTCTACATAGCTACTCGTATTCGTTATCTACTCATAGCTAATAATTCTGAATGATTTATCTGTGTTCATATTTATTATAATACTGTAATGTGAGCTTGAAGGTTTTCTCAACAAAAAGTTTTCCTGTATATAATAGTAATAAAATAATGAGTGCCATTACAGTAATCTGCCAAGAAGGTTGACAACAAAGTACAATGGGTGTCGTGTCAGAAACTCGCCGTGATCGCTTGCATGCTTATTAAAACGAGAAAAAATTGAAAATAAGAGGGTACAATGCGATTACATCTCACTGCGATACCTTAACATTATACAAACGATCCCCGCTGGTCGACTTGGGTCACTAATTTCCTAACTTGTCAATATCCGACGTTTTTTTTTTTTTAAGTGGCAAACAAGCGACGGGCCACCTGATGGTAAGTGGCCACCGCCGCCTATGGACACCTGCAATACCCCGGGTATTGCCAGTGCGTTGCCTACCTTTAAGGACCCTATTTACCCTTCGTTGTTCATTTCATAACTCATCTTCACTCTAAGCAATCACCGTCACCTATGGCAGTCGATCCGAGGGAAAAAATCAAACCAAGTAGAGAAATGCCAAGTTTTCCGCAACTTGTTAGCAACAAACGCTACGCATAGGTACTCGTCAGTCAAACGATTGGATATATAAATGTCTATAGACGTTTGCCATTTAACTGATTGAAATAGCTGCGTGCAGTAAATCAGAATCATGATTGTACTAATGAATCGTAATTAATCACAACCTGGCGTTTGCCATTGCATCGTGCAACCTAAGTCATGGATTCATCTTCAATGCTGAGCTGACTAATATTCGTTCTCTATAACCTCCGTGAAACATGAGTAACGTTTTCCTGAGTCTGTTTGCTATCCATGACCTACAGCCTCGGACCTTGCGGGCCAATTAGGTAAAGCAAACAGTAAAATTGGCGAAAATTTACTAACTTCGTCAAGTTCATGTACCTACTTAGTAGCACTTAGTAAGTAATTCATTCTGTGCCGAGATATACCTAAGAGTTTTACTCGTGACTTTTCAAGGTATAAAATCATGTACCTACACAAATAAGCTTTCTTTTTATGTAAAAGTAATGAGAAAAACAGAAATTCTTTTGATGGTAAGAAACGGTGAATTTTCATGACCGTTGATTAATTGATTGCCTAACTCTTTATTGTACACACTAAAAATAATACAATACAGAAAAAATAAACTACAGACCGCAGTGGTACCGAATAAAATATTTTTTAGACACTTGTATAATAAACATATAACCTACTGTTCGTAAAGAACAAATGAATACGCTATTTTCTGGTGTAATAGCTTTTTATTAGTAATTTTACATATTTTAATGCGTAGTTTTTGGAGGCTAATTTTGAAGAGAGTGAATACAATATAAAAGAATGACTGAGTGAAGTTGCTTGCGCTGAAGGCGCGAAATTTAAACTGCCGTTCGCGAAGACGGCGCGAACATCCTCCCGGACGTTGAAAGGCTAACGGCCTTTCAAGGCTGGTTTTCTGCTCTCGGAAGTAGACACAGGCGGTTTAGTGCTCGACGCATTGTAGTCCCCTGTGCGGTGAGTATGTCAGCAACGCGCGGTAAGCCATCAGGACCGTAAAATAGCTTGGATACTCTTCCTAAGCGCCAGAAGAGTGGAGGTGTGTCTTCTTTTATAAGAACCAAGTCATTAAGTTGCAGTTCTTCCATTTTGGTACGCCATTTGGTTCGTAGTTGTAGTTCGGCTATGTACTCATGTGACCATCGTTTCCAAAAGTGTTGTCTGGCCTGTTCTAGTCTTTTATAGCGATCTAGGCGGTTGGTGTTGGCATCTAGAAGACACGGTGACGGAAGTGAAGTAAGTGGTCTACCGATCAGAAAGTGTCCCGGGGTAAGAGGAGTGAAGTCGTTAGGTGAAGGACTGAGGGGGCATAGAGGGCGGCTGTTTAGGATTGCTTCTATTTGGGAAAACAAAGAAGCTAGTTCCTCATACGTCAAATGAGTATTTTTAAGAATTCTATGGATATGCCTTTTGGCTGCTCCAACACCGCTCTCCGCTAGTCCAGAGAAGTGAGGACTGTATGCTGGTGCGAACCGGAATTCAATGCCCTGATCAGCTGCAAAATCAATTATAGAGTCTTTGTGTGTTTTAAATAGATGTTTTATATCCTTTGCCGCCGAAACATAATTTCTGCCATTGTCGCAAAAAATAAGATTAGGAATACCTCGGCGTGCTATGAATCTCTTAAAGGTTAGTATAAAGGCTTCTTTAGTTAAGGCGCTCACCGCTTGTAAATCGATACATTTATAACGGGAACAAATAAAAATACATAAGTAACATTTTGTTATTTTACATCCACGTCCCTTGCGATCTGCAATATAAAACGGCCCACAGAAATCTGTGGAAACGGAACGGAACGGGAAGTCTGGTTCTACACGTTCAGAAGGTAAATTACCCATGATCTGGGTCATTGTTTTTGCTCTAAAGCGACGACAAATAAAACATTCGCGATATACACGTCTAGCTAAGTTGCGACCCCCTATAGGCCAGTATCGCTCTCTCATGGAAGCAAGGACCTGTTGTGGACCGGCGTGAAAGAGTCTTTTATGTTCATACTGAAAGATTAGCTTGGTTAGACGATTATCAGATTTTAAAACGATAGGATGTCTTTTGTCGTAGGAATAAAATGATGTGTCGATTCGACCTCCGACTCTGAGAGTACCGGTAGAGTCTAGAAATGGGTTAAGAGAAGTTAGAGCAACTTGAGATTTTAAGGGCTTGTTAATAGACAAAAGCTCTATCTCCTTACTGAATGACTCTTGTTGTGATATTTTAATTAAGTGAGTCAATCCATTCTGTCTTTCAGAAGTCGATAAGGGACCTGTAAGTTTATTTGTAGGGTTTCTCAAATTATGAATAAAACGTAGAACTCTCGCTAAAACATTTTGAATAAAAGGTAGACTAGAGTAGTTGTCTAGGTTAATTAGTTTACTATCGCATGTTAGTGCAGTCTCCCCGACGAAAGCGGGCTGAGCTTTCATTTCAGGTAAGTTGACTGTACATGATTGTTCTACAGGCCACGATTCTTCAGGCTGCCTAAGGAAGGTAGGTCCGTGCCACCATAGAGTGGAATGTACCTGATCAGGATCTACACCACGGCTAACTAGATCAGCTGGATTGGATGCGGTTCCAATTTTTCTCCAGGCCGAAGGTTCAGTGAGATCGGTTATAGCAGCTATTCTATTGGCAACAAACGTTTTCGCCTTGTTAAGGGACCTAATCCACCCTAGAACGACATTGGAATCTGTCCAGTAGATTTGACGGGAGATGGGATGTCTCAACGCTTGCATAACGGTATCGGCAAGTTGTGCTCCTAGTAGAGCAGCACAAAGTTCCAAGCGCGGAATAGTAACAGGCTTTATGGGTGCCACTCGTGATTTGGCGCATACTAAGGACACGTTAATATTACCGTCAGCATCGAGAGACCTTAAGTAGATTGTAGAGCCATAAGCTCTTTGAGAAGCGTCATTAAAACAATGTAGCTCTATGGTAGAGAAATTGTTTATTACGATACATCTGGGAATTTTGACGGTAGAGAGCATTGGAAGTTGCTCTACGAATTTGAGCCAAGATTTGCGCACTTCATTGTTAACAGGTGTATCCCATTCTAGTTTTAACTCCCAAAGCTGTTGAACCAGTATTTTGAGTTTTACAGTGCACAATGACAAAATTCCGAGAGGATCGTAAATTTTGAAAGTCGATGATAGTATCGAACGTTTAGTTAAGACTTCTGGCGGCGTATATTGAATGTTGAAATTTAATTCATCAGAAGATGGATTCCAGCCTACACCCAGGGTGCTAGTGGCGTTGCTGATCATGAGATTACTATTCTCATGACCAATGGAATCGGAAGAGAGAAGATTAGGTAGGTTAGAGCGGTACTTACGGAGATGAAAACCATGATCGGCTAACTCGGCAGAGACTGACTGCTGAATATAGCGCAAATCAGTTTCAGATTCGGCGCCTGTAAGTAGATCATCACACAGAAAGTCCCTTTGGATTATATCTTTAATAGTAGAGTCGCTACATTCTTCGCCGACTTGAAAAATGCAACGAGTAGCAAGAAAACTAGCACTAGCGAAACCATAAGTGACTGTATTTAATTGTAAGACTTGTATATGATCAGTTTCGTGTTCTCGCCACAGTACTTGCTGAAGATGTCGGTCTGATTCTCTCAAAAATATTGCTCGAAACATCTTCTCTATATCTGCACAGAATACGAATTTATGTTGTCGAAAACGTACTAAGATATTAAAAAGTGGATCCTGAATAGTAGGACCAATCATTTGTATGTCATTGACCGCCACGCCAGAAGTTGACTTAGAGTTAGCTTCAAAAACAACTCGTGTTTTTGTAGATTCGCTAGTTTCCTTTATTACAGGATGGTGCGGTAAGTAATATGCGTTTCTAAATTTATTTAGCTTATTAGGAAGTTTAGTTAGGTGACCGAGAGCCTCATACTCACGCATGAAGTCGGTATATGCTTGTTTTGTTTCAGGTTGTTTGCGAAAGCGAGCTTCTAAGCCCAATAGACGTTTCTTAGCTAAGCTGTAAGTGTCTCCTAACAGACTGGGGTCCTCGCGAAGAGGTAAGGCCACACAGAAATGACCATCAGGAGTACGAGAAGTGTTAGCTAGGAAATGCTGTTCACATAGATTCTCTTCTTTAGTGAGAGTTTTAGATTGTGGAAAACTTTCTAGTTCCCAAAATTTGGTTAGATCATTGTGTAATTCATCGTTAAGTGTGAAATTACACATGACTTTATTAGACTCGCTGTTAGGTTTAAAGATGTGTCCGGCGATAAGCCAACCAAGTTTGGAGCTGCGGATAGTAGGGTTGCCAGGTCCCGGAGAATGTTGTTCGGAACCTATGATGTCCCAGAAAAGGTCAGCACCAATGAGCATATCGATCGGACCCGCCCGGTTGAAGTCCGGGTCAGCGAGCTGGTATTTGGTAAGTAGTTGTAAGTGACTTACGTCGAAGGTAGTTTTAGGCATCTCACCTGAAATATGTGGTAAGACAAGGCATGACACTGCGACGCTGAACCCATTGTCGCTGGATTGCAGCTTGATAGCACAGCGTTTAGTAGGTATTTTAAGTGGCGTGTTGCCAATACCGATCACTTCGGTATTAGACGACTGGGGAGAAAGGTTTAACTTCAGCACTACAGCTTCCGTTATGAAACTAGATTGGCTCCCGCAGTCAAGAAGAGCGCGAAATGCGCAAGTCTCCTTGGAAGTTGGGTTAGTTACCTGAACTTTGGCGGTACATAACAGCACCTCAGGTAAGGATTGAACGGACATGGAAAACAATTCTCCATTAGTAGGTAGATTTCGGGTTTCTTTGGTGGATTCGTGAAGCATGGAGTTGTGTCTTAATTTACATACACGACAACTTCCTGGCAGTTTGCATTCATGAACTTTATGACCACCTTTAAGGCAGTTTAGACATAATTTGTGGGAGCTTACTAACTGACGCTTTTCGTCCACAGGTTTGTCTTTAAAAACGGCACATTGGAAGACATGATGGTCTCCCTGGCATGCTGCACAGTGAAGCTTGGTGCTGGAATGAGAGGAGTTATTGCCCTTAGACGAGGTAGTAATTAATGCTTTAGTTTGATGACCTTTTTGATTAAAAGTAGGATTATATTTTTGTTTTTCAGAATTATCCTGCCTGGATCGCTGGAATGCAGTTTCAAGAACGTCGGCACGATTTTTCAAGAAAGAGAAGAATTGCCCTAAGGTAGGTATTTCAGGTAAGTCGTTTCTATGTTCTTCCCACTTGATGTAGGTAGTGTTATCTAACTTGTTTGCTATTTGATGAATTATGAGCACATCCCACTTATCGGTAGGTAACCCTAAGCTATTTAAGGCTCTAAGGTTCTTAGTGATGTGATCAATAATAAATCGAAGTGACTTATCACTTTCACGAAACGACTCAATACTAAACAACGACTTCAGGTGATTCGCAATAAGTTGACGTTTGTTATCATATCGTGAACACAGAAGTTTCCAGGCTTCATTATAATTTTTGTCTGTTATTTCAAGGTTAGAAATGACTCGACTTGCTTCGCCTTGCAAGTAACTACTTAAGTAGACGAACTTGTGAATATTTTTAATTCTATCATTCTGATGTACTAAGGATGTAAATATCTCCTTAAACTCCAGCCACTTATAGTAAGTACCTTCGAAAGGAGGTATTTTGATTTCCGGTAAGCGAAATCCTAGAGGGTTAATGTTATCATGGCTATGATTATGACAACATGTATGATGTGAAGAAAGATCATGCTGATTAGGTATAGGAGTAGAATTTTTCTCCACTAAAGATTTAGCGAACGTAATACAATGGTAGAAATCTTGTTCGATTATTTCTCTTATAGATAGCTCGGCTTCTTGTTTATCAATATTTATGATTTCTATTTGATTTTGCAACTCATCAAATTCAATGAATAACGCTTCAAACCTCGACAATTTCATCGCAAGCTTACTTAGTTCCATAGGCGAAATATTCTCTAATGTATCTAGAATATCTAAATTATTTTTAAACTTAGTAACGCGTCCTTTAATAGAACTGCGTTTAGCAACTAAATCTTTAAAGCTATCGTCACTCGCCATGATGAAATTTGCGATAAAATACAATCGAAGTATTGACTTTACTAATTAGAATGTGAATAAACAAGTTAGCATACGGTACGTCCCTCACTTCACTGTCCCAGCTGATGCGGTAGGTAAGCAAGCGCTCCGCAGGCACCCGAGCCCCGTGCGCAGTCGCCGAAGCGCACTCACGCAGGCAGCAGGTGTGGAATGCAAGATGCAACAGCCGATGGTGATGAGGATGATAAGCGAGGATGTATGTGCACGAGCCACTGAAATAGATTGGTGCGACAAGCTTAGATCACAGCATAATCGAATAGTTTAAAATTGGAAGATAAAGTGATGGTTTTGTGCGAAAGGTTGTGAAGTTATTTATAGAAATCAATTGTTTACGTTAGCTGAGTAGGTGCATTATTAGAAATAATAACGTTATCATGATCTTACTTTCTAGTATACATTGACGATGTAGAAGTATAATACTTTAGCTACAACTTTAGGGTTAGATAATTAAGTAACTTGTATGTTTAGGGACTGCAATGAAGTGCATTAAGAATAGAAATAGGTAGATTATGGTAGAACATCACGAACAGCTGTTGTTGTTAGGATAGTTGGATGTCGTGCTATGAAATGAATAGGCAGTAGGCATATTTAGGTAGTGAATTGTAAGCACAGCACGGCTAATAGGTAGGCAACAGCTTGTCAAACATAAGAGGAACTTGACTTCCCTATATTCCCAAATAGAAGAGAAATTAGGTTAGGAAGTATGAAAAGGAACGAGCTCACATTTAGATCGGCAGATAGGCGGCACTCCGTGTTGTTGAATCACACCGTAATCCACAGCAACAATGCATTTGGAGTACACAGCGGCCACGTTGTGTTAAGACATGAGTAAGGCATCCTTTTCACTTCTTCTTCTTCTTATCTTCAGTGATGTCCTGTCACGGTCGCCACTTTTTGTTCGTAAAGAACAAATGAATACGCTATTTTCTGGTGTAATAGCTTTTTATTAGTAATTTTACATATTTTAATGCGTAGTTTTTGGAGGCTAATTTTGAAGAGAGTGAATACAATATAAAAGAATGACTGAGTGAAGTTGCTTGCGCTGAAGGCGCGAAATTTAAACTGCCGTTCGCGAAGACGGCGCGAACACCTACCTATGTTTATAAAGGTATATGTTTATAAGGTAATATTGTAATTAATAGTTACAAAGTAATTAATAGCCGATATAACGTGAATACAAAGAAAAAATCAATACATGAAAAGTAGGTAATTTTTGGTGTAAAAAGTAGTATAAGAAAATGTAACTCTCTCTTCTCTTCGGTCAGGCAGCAAGAGCGTAAATTAAAAATATATACCATAGCATGGTCGTCAGGCTCGGCTCCTCGGCTAGGTATTCGGCTGGCTAGTTACCCTCAACTTACAAATCTGCCGGAGAGCACCTAACAGTGTGTACCGGCAGCATCACTGCTAGCTGTGTTTGCCATCTTCGACCACACTACCACTTAACATAAAGTGAGCTGTGAAAGAAAACTAGCCTGTCATCTTAAAAAAAATAAAAAATTACCATCACTAAGTCATAAGACAAAAATGATCTAATTCCAAAGTTCTCATTTTACACAATATACAAGTAAATATTAAATAGCTAGGGCAATACCTGTTACCTACATGAAAGGTTATTTCCGAAGAATCTGTTAAAACAAAGGTTTGTTCTGGGAAGCTGGTCCATTATACCTTGGCAAACATTGCCAAGGTGCGTTGTAAGGCGGAGACTGGTCAATGAACAAACAGATAAACACGACTCATTAGCAGCTCCAGCTTGATGTGGACCAAAGCCGGAGGCCGCCATTACAACAACAAGGCCGCTCGGACACAAATTAACGACTATAGTTTTAAGAAGAAGAAGAAAATTACAAATTAAAACAATATTCATAGCACATAAAGCTCAAAATAAACAATTCTGATAATCGCTTTACTTATTAGAATAAGTAAAGCTATTATCAAAATTAAGTTACCAACTTTTTTTTCGATGATTAGTTCTCTAAATTCCGATAAGTCATCTTCCCTAGGCTATTCAGGATATTTTTTGTCAATGTTACTATGAGACATTAGATTGTTAGTCTCAACAGCCTTGTTTCGCTAGTATAGCTGTTTACTGGGACATTGTATTGTTTACACCTTATTGCTTGGCGGCACAATATCTGGTATTGCGGTAGTACCTACCCACCTAGAATACCTCCTAAGGAGGCCTACTACCTAGTTAAAGCAGCGTAAAGTTTGCTCAATACTTTGTAAACTTGAATAAAAAAGCTTCCCTTCCACACGGTTTGTATCATTCCTCACCTTGAATTAGGTACATAATTATGATAAAATAGGCTTAAGCTATATTTATACTTAGCCTTAAGCCCTCAGGAAGCCTATAAGAGTTTCAATGGAAATATTCTTGTAATGATGCATGCCTTTGGAAGGTAATCAATCTATCCCATTCTTTAAAACTTAAACATAAAGTATTTAGAAGGAACGAGGATTGTTTTCACAAGTTTGACTACATGAAATGAATACAACTACACTTAAAATTTACCCACGCCATTATACACCAAGTTTTAACCATTTTAAAAATGAAGATTAATAACACTAAATTACGAAAATAATTATATTGTTTTAAGTGATTCGATGTCAAAACATCCTGCAGTTTATTCTTAATTACGTATAAGTAGTGTGCTATGACACTAAATAACAGATGTTAGAATACTGTTATAGCAACAATCTAGGAGGCTTTATAGTCTTACTGTTATTACCATGATTATTGTTACGTAACGTATAACATCGTGTCAAGGCATCCGGCTACAATAATACTACAACTTAGTTAATGTTTAATTATGTTTTTATTGTTAATTTGGCTTCACGATGTAGAGGTAAATTGTGCAATTTGTGTATAAAAATCCGTCCAGCCATTACGTAGACTTACGTAATAGAGAAGAAGTAAACAACCAACCTGATAACCAAGGGTTGATCCGTGAAACAAATCATTTTGATTTTATCATTAGGTATTTTATTTATTTTTATATTATTATTAGTTATGATTAGAAGTTACGGCAATGAGCAGTCTGTCTGGTAGTCCTAGGTTCAAATATCAAAGCACGCATCGATGTTTTTTCTGTGTTACATGCGTATTAGAAAAAACTTCACTATTACAGTAAATTTCTCAAGTGCCAATTATACTTACGCGTAAGTAGTGCATTAGATTGCGTTCCCGAGCCCAATGTCACGGGTCATCTATTGAGAACTCATTACTTAATGCAACGAAGCCTCATTAATTAGTTACTTTCAAAGGTCGCACATCGAGGCTCATCGGGCACACGACCAGTGGGTCTCTTTAGACTGAAAACGTTAGATATATGTTCTAGTGCCCTTACATTTATTCCTACTATTTATTCTTTGTCTACGATTCGTGCAAATTGTTTGGCGGCTCTTTCGTATCAAAGACGTAGCATAGTACCTAATCTCTATTATTATCTTTAAAAGGCGTTTTAAGGATTACATAGTTATCATCATCACAAGCAATAAATTAATTATTTTAATAATCCATTTATTAAAATGAGACGATAATAAGTTATAGATCAAAAGTATCTCAGAATCTGTTAGAGATATTAGCACACTATTGCCAACGGTTCCATGGTGTAACGGTTAGCACTCTGGACTCTGAATCCAGCGATCCGAGTTCAAATCTCGGTGGAACCTATTCTTTTTGCTTTTCTGTAAAAATTTGTTGCTAAATATTTTTTAAGTAGTTCAAAAAAGTTATATTAGTACCTGTATACTACCATAAAGTATAGTAGTATACTAATAAATTTAGTGCTAATCTTCGAAACTTATTGTATTTTTTCAAAGTATTTTTCAAACTAATTTTGTAATAAGTACATACAGATAGTATTTAAACAAGTGTTAAAACGTAGCAAAGTAGGAACTTGACACAAAGGAATGGATTTACGTGAGCTGAATAAGTAGACAGGACATTCCCATTCTATTTAAATAAGTAAAACAAGTATTATACTTTCCTGTTAGGCGTGGTACCCTAGTAGCCAGAATATATTTTTTTTACAACAAAGTAACAGTACTGGAATACTTTTAGGTATAAATAATTAAGGTGAGCTCGCAATTAGCCGGCACATTGCCGGGATGGCCAGCAACAGCGGCAAGCAGCTATAATCGGCATGGGTTCAAAGCTCTCATTAGGTCGTCACGCAACCTTGTTGCAATTAGCGTACGTCGATAAATGTTCAACAATTAATATTGCAATAACATTATTATAAGCACGTTCGGTCATACGATTGATTAAAATAATGATGAATAGTAATTTATCAAAATTAATTTTCAAGCGTTATTATCGTTACGCGCTACTATTTTACATAATTATTAGTATTAGCTTTTAGATTTTTTTTAGTTATTATGTTATTTTACATAACAAATTTATGTTACTTATCGAACCTAACCTTGTCTGGGTAGAAATATAAAACCAAGAAAATGTTTTTTGGAATTAAGTTATGGTACAATTTTTTTTTTTATGTAATAGAATGAGACGCTCTCCTGATGGAAAGATAGCGCCTGTCCATAACGATTACTGCGCTACATATAACTTCGAGTAGTAAAACAAAGTCTAGGGCATCGCGCTTATTACTTTGAGACTTTCGAAGCACTTTCATACCGGAACACAGTAATGTTTACACAATACTGCTTGGCGTCAGAGTACCTAATACTACGGTGGCACCTACCTCAACAACCTGTTAAGGAGATCTACCAGATGGGATGGAGATCGGATCTTTCAGAATGCGTGTTATTAGAATCTTAAAAGGTCGGCTAAGTATTTATTTGTAATGCCCCTGGTATTGCAGATATCCATAGGTGATTGCTTACCGTAACGTGAACCGTCTGCTTGTTTGCTACCTGTGGCATAATAACTAAAAATAAATCTAAAAACATATTTCTAAAGATTTATTATAAGTAGGTACTTATATCTTGAATCTACTATCGAGATCATAAATGATTTAGGTGTTTATTTAACGAGCTCACGTTTGACTTGGTAAATTAGAAGGAAAATTATCTAAAGTCTTCGGTAATTTTAGCTAAACATTCAAAGCGCCGCCGTAACCACATTTAGAAACTTTCCTTGGAACAAAGCCAAAATTTTTGGGATGTGTAGTTTGTTCGTAAACCGTGCGATTTACTGCGGGCTCCTCTGACCGACTTCATTCTTTACAGAAAAAAATAACATCGTGTAATGACCGTCGCTTCCATGGTATAATTTGACCCCCAAAAAAGCGGTTACATTTTTCGTCATCATTACTTTGTTCCTACTCTTAAAATGATGCAAGACATATTTGGAATTAAGGAACATGTCGGCAACCATTTAATTGTTTTCAGGAATCTTTTTACTGGCATGAAACAATTCGAGAATTTGCAGCCACGAAGCACCTAAATATTTACTTGGGTGCTCCCAAGTAAATATTTTACAGCGTTTACGAACCTAGAGCTAACATACTCAACTCTATTGATGATAGTGGCTAATTTGACACAGTTCCTATTTAAACAATTAAATATTTTATTCCGAAGATTAGTTTAGGAAATCGTTTTAAATTTAAACATTTCCAAAAGTACCTATATCATCCCTGCGCCGCCAGTTTTATCTTCGATTTCTAATGCAGTCTTTAATAGTTCACTAATAGCGATGTTATCGGCTTATGTGATTATCTAAAAGACTGTTGTATATCTAACCATGTTATCTTGGAGGTATTTATGAAACACAAAGTTCTAGTAAATAAATTATATCGCAAATCACCATTTAGCTTCAGCAAAAGCTTGTATACTATGGGAAATAGCCAACTAATAGGATACCTACTTCTTTACTTTTTTTAAAAACATACTTTTAATACATTCACTCCCAGACACAGAACAAACATCTATGTTCGTCGCACAATTATTTTTCTTAGGAATCACATCCGTCCTACAGCTCTTAAATCAGAGTTACTACTAAATGAGCTATCAGGGAAGTTAAAACAACGTAGCTTCATTACCCCAAAGTCAATATCAAATCAAGGAGTGCGTAATAAATCCGGATTTGGTAGGTCGTCCCGTGCATGCTTCGCAAGCCCCATTCCCAAGCGTTTCCAATGAGATTGGCTGGGGGATGATTAACGACGCGCAGTGACAGGTGAAGCAAGCGAGGATGGATAGCCACCGCGGGCGGTTCCCATACGACATGTCCTCGGCACTCGCCTCACTCCCGTCCCGACGCCAATCATCTGGCCACTCGAGCCAAAAATTGCAAACCACGTTACATTAAATTGGATACCGACGCCATTGTGTTGAAAATGAACTGCGAAATGAAATATTCTAGAAGCAGATACACATAATTATGATTTGAAATAGCCTAAGTTTATCTAAAGTTTCGAATATAAACCTAAGGTTTAGTTTAAGGCCTATTAAATATTTTATTGAATGGTAAAATATTTTATACACACTAATACTTTTTTTATTATACATTGTATTATAATAAATCTCACAATTACAAACTATTTGTACAAATATGGAAACTTATATTTTTTTAAATAAAATATTAAAATAAATAAGGCCGCTCTCAATGGGAATAATTCTCAAAACAATTACCTCATTGCCACGGTGTATGGAGGCTTGTAATACAGACCAGCGTTTCAGTCACGTGAAGCTTTGACCAGATGAGATGTTGACTAGTATTTCAATATGGTTTTGCTCCTTGTCTCCACGAGATAATGTATAAGCACCTACAAACTATATCAGTTGTCTAGTACAAGCTTTGTTTAGTTCGGGGATAGATGGCGCTGTATGACATTTACTCGTATTTATTACTTACCTAATTATTTAATTCAATGGGGGAGGCCTATGTCCAGCAGTGGACGTCCTACGGCTGAAATGATGATGATGATGATGATGAATTATTTACTAAGTGTAGAGAAAAAAAAACACTTTTTTGTATTCTTAATCAATAAGATTACAGTGGGAAAATCTTCCCTATAAATTACACAACAGATTTTTTGTCTATAACTACCATAAATAAGTTAAAGTACGTATAGCAAAGAATGAGCCATCTCGTTACCTAGATTTAAAAAAAACTAGACAGATAACTACTGCAAAAAACTTCCGAGATGGCTTCTTTTTGAGCACAAAAAAGCTTTATGATACAATTAGGTTTTTGTAATACTTTTTATTAGAAAACTTTGCAAAAACACCCTTCAAAGCGTCAAAGATAACTTTAACTTGTTTGTAATATTACTTGAATAATATTCCAGATGACGACTTTCTCATAGTGAATCAGCGAAATAACTATTCTCGTGAAAACTAGTTTGAAGAGTTAGTAATTTTTTTTAAATCAAATAACATTTAGATTTAGTATTTCATTTACTATTTTCATCAACTAGCATTAGGTATTTACAATATTGCGTAATTATCTTTGGAAATGGCCAAAAATGTAAAAAAAACTTTAATACGAGTAAACATAAGCCTTGTTAAATGTCTCATTTTTGTTTTACTAAACATAGATATTTATTCTTTGCCTGGGACACCTAGCTACACATATAGGTACATAATGTCTGTCTATGTGTAGTTTTTTTGTAACGATGATAACTGAGTGGTCGGTTCAATTGTTGAAGGGCGTGGGTTCATATTCCAACAAAAAACTTGAGCTGCAGCTGATTGAAAACGTCGACAGGAAACCATAGCACGGTGGTAGGGTACCTACTTTATAGTTCTTAGTTGACTACCTAGCACAGTCGAGTTGAAAATCTGCCGCTAAGCACTGAACGGCATGTTTCGGCTATATTCGATTGCGTGCGTGCATTTTAGATCTTAGATATATTTTTAAACAATAAGAAAATAAAATCTTTATTTGTTATTTCCAGAGCGAGTACCGGTTCGCAGGCGGAGGCTACCCTCGCGCGGCGACATCTAGCAGCCGGAGCGGCGGGCTGTGCTCCGCTGCGCTGGTCGGCGGCGCTCTGCTAGCTGCGGTAGCAGTCCTCGCGGTTGCGGCGCTCGCCTTCTACATGGGAGCACTCAGACCAGATAATGGAGAACGTAAGTTTTCAACTCTCGTTGCTCTAGTTAATTAAAACATTCCGCTTATTGCACAAACTAAGCAATTAATCGTATTAGCGTAGTCGAATTGCCTACACCTTTTTTGTTGGGAGTTTTTAAAGATATAGAGAGCAGCAGAAAGTCCATAAGACAGATGCCGTATGTTATGTAAGTACTAGATTACAACGCTTCGACAGTCATATCGATTTTAGGAAAACGTATCGTATCTATGCATTTACAGGTACCTATAATTTTGTACAACTTTTTAAAACAAATAGGCAAATGTTAGAATGATCATCTAGTTTGATTTTTCCACTTTCCAGCCTTTATATCATTCGAGGGATCGCTCCGAGTGACACGCGGCGACGTATACGGCGGCGCGCCCGGCAGCCCGGCGTGGCGCGAACGCGCGCGTCGCTACGGTGCCGCCTTGCGACAACTCTACACCGCGCCTTCGCCCCTGCGACAGGCCTTTACCGGAGCTCTGGTCACGGGCTTCGGAGATAGAAGGCTCGATGTACATTTCAGATTATATTTAGATAGAAGAAAAATACCAAGGTGGGCACCTCTATATAATCCAATAGATTACCGATCTCGCATTAACGATAATTTTAAATGTGTGGGCAGTTGCAGATGATATCAATCGATCATTATCGATGTGTATATATCCCTTACAGATCTGCTCGATATAAACTAAACAGACTGTAGGCTTGTAGCTCAGTCGGTAGTAGCTCTGTTTCTTGAACACATTTTGTTCAAAATGTTTTGTGATGAATATATAATTGTTTATTCTGTATGGGGGTTCTAAATGTATATATTAAGTATGTATGTATCAGATACCTGGTTCCCATAGCCTTGTTTACTTTTGGACTAAATGTCGCTGCATGAAATGACCTCCAATACTTATTTATTCATATAACTATCAGCCAGATAATACTCAAGTAAACTGCTTAGGTAACTTAAGTAAATTGAAGAGACGTTTGTTCGTTAAATATTAATACTGTTAATTTATTTGTTTTCAGTACTGTTTCCAATGTAGAAGAAACACTTAAGAATATTTTAGTACAAGACATAAATTCTAAACATCCAGCTTTCGGACCTACGATAAAAATAGACACTTCCAGTATTGTAATTAAAAGAGATTTAGAACATACATATCATTCTGAATCATACGTAAAGGAAGCAATGAATGAAAGCATGGCTGCTAACTATCCAAAAACTTTAACACCCCAGACTGGGAAAGACAAAACGTTACAGACTAGAGTAGGAGTTGTAAGGAAGACGACGTTAAAGCCAAACAAAAACGATCCAGATGAACCAGATATTGATACTGAAAATATTCCAGTCGTTCAAGGATCATTCCAAATTACGAAGACTGAAGCAGATATCACAGAAAACAAACAAAACTCTAGTCCGGTTCGTCACGATGACAAATCAGCCCATAAGCCAACTCCAGCTAAAACCACAACTTCAACAAAATCACCTACCACCAAAACGACAACGACGAAACGAGTTCCTACAAGTACACCAAAGAATCGACCTTTCACTATAAAATCTGCGTTCAATATTAAAACAAAGAGTGATTCAATACCGAATAAAGAAACAGAACGCACCACTGTGAAATCAATTCCATCTACAACTCAAGCCAGCACAACTACTACATCGTCACCTACACTTACATCAGCGCCCTCACCTACTACAAGCAGTAACGTTTCACAAATATTATTTGATTTGCTTACTAACGAAAACCATTATAAGGACTTGCCAAAAATAGACACTCTGTTTACGGTACCTCATGTAATTGACAATGAACCGTGGCGACCTATCACCCAGCCCTACTACGAAACATCGAATAAGCCTACATCAGCCTCACCAATTCCAAAAGTAACAGAGTTAAATGCGGAAGACAGAATGGGTGTAGCAGAGGTTGTTGATGACATATCAATTTTGGAGAGTATGCTCACTCCAATACCTCCGGTAATGAACCGAGAAAAAACAACTCGTAGACCGATAGCACTACACAAAGACTCATACTTTAGCTCAGACAAATACCATCCTCCAAATCCAGTCTATACTAGTTTCACGCTACCTGCATATATGAATCCTATCAAAAATATGGAAACTTTAGGATCAAGCTATCCAAAGCCTTTTCCAATACCAGTTGATAAAATAAGTTCTGTAGTTGAAGTCTCCGTTAATCCTAATGACGACGACGATGGCATGCCTATGCAAAGACCCCCGAAAGACAAAAAGACCTCGGCGACTCTCAATGTCTTAGAATTAGATCAACATGAAGATGACACAGAACAAGTTTCGATTGACGGTGCATCTATTGTGAAAAAACAAAACATCACAACAACTAGTACTTCTACTACTTCAAGTTCAACTTCGACGACAAGTAGTACTACTACTTCAACAACAACAACTACTACTACTACTACTCCAAAAGTTATGTCAACTTCTGTACCTACTTTTAAACCAAATATAGATACAAGTTCTGCCGTAGATGATGATAATATCAAAATACAACGTCCAATCAATATGACATTCAGCCACACAACAAGAAGGCCAAATAACAAAGTCTCAATAATTCCAACGACAAGTACTCCTCATCATACATGGGAGCTAGTGAATACATCTACAAACGAAAAAAACGACACTCTGAACAAAAATTCTCCTGAACAATTTTACAATGACACTTTGCAGGCTATTATCACAAGGAATGATGCTGTCTTTCCAAATACTACTCCTAAGTTCCCTAGTAAAAGTTCTATTATGAGAAATTTGACAGACATCATCAAAAAATACTCCCAAAAATTACCAGAAAAAGGTAACAAAGAGGAAAATATAGATATTGAAGAACGACATGGACAAAGTAAAGGAACAGTGGAAGTTGTATTAGATGAAGAATTAGAGCCTACAACCATAGGATCAGTTATTACACTACTGCCAGCAAAATCTAATCTCGGTGTCAATCGGCCATTGCGACCTCGACCAAAAATCAAGCCTGGACCAGAACAGTTAGAAGAAAATGTACGAAGTTTTTTTAATGACGAACAAGAAGCAGAAAGATTATTAAGCAACTTAAGCACAGAAAACTCTGTTCCTATAAGTCAAGAAGAAGATGCTATAACTGAAAGTGTCGATGAAATCAACCCTGCTGCTTTGATGAGTAATGAAGAAGAATATTCAGTAGCCGCTACGAATAATATGAAGGTGTACGACTTTCCGAATGCCGCGTCAAGTGGGAACAGATATCCAAAATCCAACGATGAATTGAGTCAATCAACCAATAATGCTATTAAAAGTGAAGAAATGCCAAATGTTCCAAATGGGACGTACAGAGTTTCATATCACGTAACAGGAAGCGTGAGTAGTAAACAAGCAAATAAAACACAAAGTCTTCCCGCATACGAGTTAGCTTTGGAACCAGACGTTGTCTTAGAAATACCGATCAATCAAAGCAATACTTTGACAATCGACAAACTCCGTCAACTGGCCAGTTTGGCTACAGTATCAGATTCTAATAACAGTACTTTTTTTCGTACCCCCGGAGGAGGCGTGATTTCAACTAAAGCAATACCGTCCAGTTACACGCTGAATCAAGCGGGGTTTAAAATTCTAACAAAAACATACAATAAAGTTCAGTCTATAAAACAAGACAATAATGAAAATAGTTTAGATAAACCAGATAAAACGTACAGCAAACCCAACAAGCCACAAAAAGAAAAAGATAATGTCACAGTTGTAGACGTAATTAAAGAAGGTAAGAAGTACCTACTCGTATCAATATTAACATTTACATAACAAACACATATTAACATACACTTAACATTTTTCATAACTTAACGTTACAGAGAAATGCGACAATGCGACATCATTCCGATGTATGAGTGGTGCTTGCTTGCCTCTGACATCGCGTTGCAATCGACTGCTCGACTGTCCCGGAGGAGAAGACGAACGAGCATGCTCCTGCGCTGACTATTTACGAGCAGAGTATTCTCACTCCAAGATCTGTGACGGTGTGGTGGACTGCTGGGATTACTCGGATGAAAACGAATGTGGTAAGAACCATTTCGATAAGCACGCTATACTAGACTGCGAAAAAAAGTACAAGCAATTTTAATTTTGGGTTTCCACTAATTTTGCTCAGAATCCGATTATATTGCTTGTTTCCAGACTGGTGCAAAGAAGGTCAATATGTTTGCGCTAACGCTCGGCAATGTGTCGACATGGCTAAAGTTTGCGATGGGTCACCAGATTGCCCTCTAGGGGATGATGAGAAGAGTTGTGTCGCTTTGGGAGATGAGTTGGAAGACAATGAAGTCGTGCCCTACAACGAGGAAGGTAAGAAAACCGTTTATAATTACTTTTATTATGAAATAGCAACGCTTTGCAGTAAGGATTCGGCATATTCTTTTCGAGTTTATGCCATAATGGAAACATTATGTTAGTCAATTCCATTATTTTATATTAGATTTGTTTGTTTGGGTACATCAAGGGAAAATATGCAGTTTACGATATATATTTTTTTTATAACAAGGCTTACGTTTGACCGCCATCTCACTTGATGTTAAGTGATGATGCGGTCTAAGATAGAGCACGCTTGCCTAGAAGATACCGATTCACTCGACTTGAAGACACCCAGATTATATTTGAGCGAATAGCTTCTCTCAGCTAACAATGACGGCTTGTACTTACTCAAATTAACTTAATAGACTTGGTTTTTTGATTGCCGTTTCTATATTTCTAGGTTACGTAATGGTGCGCAAGCGCGGCGTGTGGGGCAGGTTATGCGTGGAAAGCTTCGCAGACGTGGTGGCGCAGGCGCACAGCTCGCTGAAGCTGCCCGATCTGGGTAGAGCTGTTTGCCGGGCTATGACTTTCGAGTAAGATTTATCTTTAAGAACTGAAAACATTTCCTTTGACAAGCGAACAAAAGTGGTAATTATTGAAACGAGAGTATGCTAGTTTCTCTAATTCAGGATAGCTTTTTGTATGATTTGTACCTGAATATGATGATGATCTCGATGCGACCGCTGAGTATGATCCAAGGGAGAATTTAATTATTCATTTTTTACAATTTATCGGTAGAATATCTGGTACTACGGTGGTAACTACCTAGACGACTTCCTTCCTACTAAGGAGATCTACCAAGTAAAACTTTCTTAGTTACGTTTACTAAGAATCAGAATAAGCTCTATTGTATTACTTACTTGTATCACTCACATCTGTAGGCACACGCTAGTATGTGTGTCACGTTATAAATATGAATGTTTTGGCTTGAAAAATATAACGTTTGAGCTCAAGTGCAAGGTGCAGTATTCCATGTAAAATTTGTATCTGTAGAGACGCGGGTTGGGCGCGAGAAGCCCGTGAAGGGCGTGCGGCCAGCTCGTCTGGTTACTGGGAGGTTTGGCATAATGCGGTCGCGCGAGCTGCTGACACGCGTCTTTCCTTTCGGCGCGCCACTTGCGCGCGTCGCCGTGCGTTACGCGTACGCTGCAAGCACCTCGATTGCGGAATACGACCGCATGCTGATGCGCAACAACCCAGGTACTATTCATCTGTTATTTACTAACAACTGACGAGCCCATTGGAGCCAAGGTGCGTCGATTTCGTGCTTATAAGCGTCGAAAAAAACGTAACATTTTGTGGTTAAAATTACCAACTACATATTAATTAGGTATATTATTATCTGTGACTTAACATAAGACATTTTTTACACATATAAATTGGCATTTGATTACCAACTCGACTGTTAACGACTATTGTAGTTATAGTTGTCTCTGAAAGAAAGAACTATTGGTAAACCAATACATTGTTATTGGAAGATGCCTTAACTATTGATCCGATACCATTTTGCATGGCTAGTGGCCAATTTGTATAGCTAAGTCCAAAATTTCAGACCATGGTGCATCGATTATTTCTGTGTAAAAGATCGGCTTCAGATTTTTTTGGCCATGGCATTCACTGTCACAGATCACACAATTTTACATTAGATACATTTGACTTAAAAATTTAGTATTTGTATTGCAAATACTTGTTATAAAGTATGTAGCTATACAAGAACAAAAGAAACAATGTGGTCACGACCCTCAGACATGAGGGACGTCATTTGAGTAAAAAAATCTGAATCATAAAACCAGCGAGTAATTTAAAAAAAACTTTGTGAATCTCCGCTGACATACAGCAACAGACGCGTGGTAACATGCGGTGTTGCTGTACGACAGCGAGAGTGAGTCGGTGCGTCGGAGCAGGGTGGTGGGCGGCGACGGCGCAGCGGCGGGTGCGTGGCCTTGGCAGGCGGCGCTCTACCGCGACGGAGACTTCCAGTGTGGCGCCACCCTTATACACAGGCAGTGGCTGCTTTCCGCGAGCCATTGCTTCTACCAGTGAGTACCCTATGTTCAATACAAGTAGTTTTCACTTGCATTAGGGATAAAAAGCAGCATTATGTTAATGCAGAGTATGAGCTACTTGCATTCCAAGTTTTATCCAAATCTTTTAATTGAGCTGTTCTTAAGGGCCAAGTCCTCGACCGTGGGAACTTCTGCTTGAACATCTACATTGATATTTTCCACTCACACAGACGTACATACGTCTGACGTTAGATTTGAATACATTGACGTCACGCTAAAATAGATAAGGAGAGTTAAATTACTATAGCCACGAGCAAGAAGGAGACAGAATGTTTATTCCTATTGCCGAAAGCGGATTTTACATTGATTATCTGTTACATTATGACAGAAGTTTTTTTTTTTGTTTTGGCATCGCGTTTTGAATATTTGACAGTGTCAAGTGTTTTATATTTTCTAGTTTCATAAAGCAACCGTGGGAACTTATGATTACATTGATATTTTCGCTCTGGAAACGAATAAATCTACCTTCGGTGTTTCGTACAAATTAAATGTTCATCACGACTTCGTATTCGTATGACGTTTGATGAAAGTCACAGAGAACACGAATGTATTTAGTAATAGTTAGTTGCATCGCGTAGCCTGCGGGCACGTAGCAAGTAGGCAGCAAAGGGTGGGGCGTAGACGGAGAAAACAATGGGGCCGATGGGTTTTTGAGATATTAAATGAAAACCATTTTAATATCGGGCACCATCTTTATTCACCGTTCAAAACCGACGCCTTCCCATAGATCACACGATTCAACATTTTCCATAGAGTAAGGTGGACCGCACACGGATAAGGCTTACTACATACATTACAATATATTTAACATGGGTTAGCTAGTCTACACTAATAATATTATTATAATCATCGAATTATCGATGAATATAATATTGTAAAGGTTCTGTCATTTTTTGTTTATCTACGTTAGTATTGCATGTACCTACATGATTATTTTTGCACGGCGCAATGCAGATGGCACTCTTCGAGTTTTTAAATATCCATTGTACCCATTTACGCAATAGGTATGAATTATGAAAAACTTCTGGACCCATTTTAAAAAAGTAGTTTAGAGTAATTACTATGAGGCTATATTTATTACTAGAATTTAATTAAAAAATAAATGTCCACCCGTGCGATGCCGGGACGGGCCACTAGTTAATTATAAATACAAACAAAAAGATAATAATTAAACTACTGAAGCGTGTAGAGGTAACAAACAAACACAGACATTTTCTTTTCCGTCCTTGCTTGTTTCCCATTTTTATAATATTATGTACACAAGATGAATAATAAAAAATAAACAAAAAAGCGTCTGTGCACTAATCACTGATTCACTCCACTAAATTACATAAAAGCGTCAATATCGCGGTAACGTATCATTTACTCAAACTAAAGAGGTAAGACAACAAAATAATACGACCGAGCGCGGTCGGTCGGTATTTAGTTGCACACTAGAAGAATCAAAATACAAAACGGCCGGGAAGCATGCGCGCGGTGCTCGGTACCGCCGCCGCCGCGCGCCCACCTCTTGCGGCCTCTCGCGACATGCTATAGGTACACGTGTCTCGTGACGTCAGATTCGTCAGAGAGATTGATTCTTCGAAGAGAGAGATGGTTTGTAGCGCCTATCAAAATAAAACAGCAACAGACGTAACGCAGAAAAGAGGTTTTCAGCAGGCACTATCAGAAATTTTCATCAAACTATCCGTACTTATCTGCTAATAGAATAAACAAAACGTACAATAAAAGGTCTAAGCCTTAAATGTATCTGTATCAAAGTTAGCATCTATAAAATTGCGCCTTTCCTATAATTTTTTTGATATCAAGATTACGGGTTACAAATAGTTTGGCCATATTCTATTTCATAATTTCAAGAAACGAAAAGCGTTTGAAACTATTTTTTCTCCAAGCATAATAATTCAGGATATGTATTATAGTATTCATTAATTTCAAACTTCCACATGATGTATAACGTCACAAAAAGATTGACAAAAACACATCGATTGCCTTATTTCACAAGACTTGCCCGTTAACAAACACACACAAACTTTTATATTACATTGATTTTTACATGGATGAGATAGGTATGACTTACAGCCAATATACTAAAGCAAAAAATATAACTATAAAATAGAAATTTTCTACTAAGTCAGGAGTAAGAAGACGTTTGCGTATTTCCACACCTACTCTTTTGTAATTTACTGACTGGAGTTTTTAATCTGCCAGAGCGACAGAAGCGCATTGGGTGGTGCGACTGGGTGCGCTGCGACGCGGCGCGTGGCCGCGGGGCCCTTGGGAGCGCGTGGCGCGCGTCCGTCAGATCGTCCTTCACCCGCGGTACGCGCCGCGCGGCTTCCGCAACGACATCGCCCTCCTTCGAGTCGACCCCTTGCATCTGCACGCGAGACTGCGGCCCGCCTGCTTGCCTCCCCTCCGCGCGCACCCCCCCGCCGGCCACCACTGCACTGTGGTCGGGTGGGGACAGCTCTATGAACATGAGCGTGTTTTTCGTAAGCACTACAATTTCGTCTTACTCGATCAAGTTATCAACCTATCAGATTCCTTTATTCGTCAGATTTCCCAAACTTGTTTGAGGATTGTATGAGGTGCTTATGGATAAAAAATTGTTAAAGTAACTCAACAGCAATACATAGGTTCAGATTCCTAACCAGAAACAATTTGTTTCATAATATACTGATTTTTATACTCGATTCGAGAAATCCATCATTGGCTATTTGTTTGCTAGATAACATTGCCCCTACTAACTTCTACGAAAGTATCTTTACGTTTATACCTTGTGTATGGACGGTATACCATTTCAACTTTTATACTGTAGGTATAACCGCTGTAGGTATATTACTCAATCGTTTACCGTTTTTTTAAACTCACACTTGTTTAACAATAATATAATCAAGGCGTGGTGCATGGTATTCCAGCGGACACACTCCAAGAGGTGGAACTACCGGTGATCTCTACAGCGGAGTGTCGGCGACGCACGCGGTTGTTGCCGCTCTACCGTGTCACTGATGACATGTTCTGCGCGGGCTACGAGCGCGGCGGCCGGGATGCTTGCCTCGGCGACTCCGGCGGACCACTCATGTGCCAGGTAGCATACTCACCTAATACTTTACTGTATGACAGTTTTTATTATGGCAACAAAATAGTGGCAAGCATTGATTGATGATTGTACATTTTAAAAGAATCAGTTAAGACTGATTAATTATTTATCTTTGACTCTTTTATTCTATTCCTGGCATTTTCATTCAAGAAACAGGTAAGTAATGGAATCAAAAACCTTTTTTATTCTCAGGAATCGGATCGGTGGTACGTGTATGGAGTGACAAGCAACGGGTACGGATGCGCGCGTGCCAATCGTCCCGGCGTCTACACGAAAGTGTCAAACTACATCGAATGGATCGACAGCATTATGGCAACTCACACGCCGACATTAAATGACACGACCACCGCTGACGAAGGCTACGAGTCGAATGAAGACTTCTACGCCGATTTAGAGACGGCGGAGAACAGAAGAGCGGCTAGAATAGACACTTGTAGGGGATACCGATGTCCTCTCGGGGAATGTCTACCTGCCTCGAGCGTTTGCAACGGATTCTTAGAATGCTCTGACGGCAGCGATGAGTGGCAATGCAGTAAACTTAATCTTAACAACTCTAGTATAGACCCTGATTGAACATTAGTGACTTGTTTTTAAGCCAGTATAGTTTTAAATTTAGTTTTGAATTCGACTGATACTTTGTAAGTAATAGACGTAAGCCGACTCCCATATCGTCGAAGTGTTAGTTTTCTCTATTGATCGAACAAAATCCACTTTGGTACATATCGGAACATTCTCTCTGCCATAACGTTTAACGACATTGGGCTCCTTTGTACATATAGATGTTATTTTCTTCGCCCGATTTGTTTTTACTATTACACGTCTCATATCCTATTTATTGAAATGCTTATGGGTTACCTTTTCCGTTTGAATTGTTATGTGACTTTGAATGGACGACGTGAACCATAATTTTTATCGAAATAAATGTAATGATCAAATTGTATTTTTAGTTTATTTTTCCTGATCCTTTCAGAACTTCACTATCAAGAGTATAAATTCCCATGTTTGGAGATAATATAATTTAAAAAACAATTTTTCTTAAAAATAACTTTAATCTCTCGACAAATAAATTAACAAAATGCAAACATTGTAATACAGTATTTATATTCTTCAAATTAAGGATGACATAATAAATAGCCAAGATTAATTATTAAGACTTCACAAATACACAGATTGACATATTTCCTAGGTAACACCTGAAAATAATTATAATACTCATTAATTATACTAAATAATAAGTCTTCAATTAAAATTGTATAAAAGCATTGTGCTCGTATGAAAATTACAAAATTGTATTCAAAATATTTTAGTAATTTAATTTAAAAAACAAATCAGACTACGCTCAGTTCACAACGAGCGGGGTTTCGAAATCACTGCGCGCACTAGACAGAAAACAGAAGTCGAGAAAGCAGATATTATTTAATTTAACTCGAGACAGTCACACGCTTTACAGCTAACTTAATTTATCCCGTACCAAAAGGTACTCGAAGATACAAACACTTCCTTGATCACGTCTAAAACCAAATCTCGAAAAACAAATGTAAGGAACATCTTTACAATACACAAAGGCCAGTAAATACTTGAGTTATATTAGTTATATCTACGTCATATTATATTAGATTTATATATTTAAAAGTACTACGAACGAGCGAGATGAGCAAGAAATGATAATTCTTATGATATACTAGACTGACACATCGAAGGCCGAGAACTTATCGGTAGCTTTTTTTTTGTGCTATCGATAGAAAGACGGGCCAATTCTGGTGGACTAATATCGAACTAACGTGCAAAGTACGGTACTGAGACCCGTCTAATAAGTCAACGACTTTCCACCTTGTAGATACCTTAATGGAGCATACTTATAGTCAACACATAAGCGCAAGTAACAACTACCCATCGTCATACGCGAAAGATTATGTCGATAAGGCGATATTATTTGTATTTTTTAGTAAGTAATCGCATATTTACGCGTTGCGTTGCCGTGATATCAGTCCACGTGGTACAAAAATGGTAGGACTGCCGAAAGTAGGTTGTTGTACTCATCATTACCAACAAACAATTTTTACTAAGCAACCAACCTTGACATCGCGAAGATTGCTGTTCCATACAAATACTATTTGCACGCAACAAAATGATCCCCATAGCAAAAGTTGCTCAAAATGAAGAGTTAACAATCTTCTGGACTAAGTACTAAGTTCGACGTAACTATGTGTACGCCTTTGGTGGATCCAGTGGAGTGACTCACGTCAGTTCGAATGTCTTACGTTGCTAATGAATCTGATGCATCTACAGGATGTAAAGTCCTAAAAGTTAATGTAGGTATGAGTGTATACTGATCGAGTGGTTCCCGGGTGATGCAGATGACGTCATATGTTTGTTTAGCCCTTGTTCTCGACGGGCGTGGTGATGAGACCGGCTTTGGACCCGTTCAGTAGAGTCTTAAACTGCTCCGGGACTGGATGCTCGCTCTGGAATAAGCGACAAGATTTCATCATTATAATTGGCCCGTTTCCATCTACAAGAATTGATATATGTAGACGTTTGGACTACTTCTGCGCTCGTCGCTAAATAGGCAATTTGTGCATGTGCAGCCACAGATGCGGCCCATTATAAATAAAAATATTTTAAAAGTTATAGAATAGAAAGAACATCTCAGCAATACACATCCTCTCATACACACAATCAAGTTCACTACACACTCACACTCACAAATTTAATCACCTGCGAAACCTGACATCAGGTTTTGTATTTACACACATCCACATTGTTACTCAACACACATACATTACACATCCCGAGAGGTTCATTTTACTCAACATTACATATTTAGTTTAAGACATTCTAATGTAATTTTTAAATATTATTTTTTCCTGTTTTATTCTTTAGTTTTTTTATCGCTTTTTTCCTTTTATATAAATACACAATAGAAATAAAGCAAATAATTGTTTCACACGACGTCCTTAGCTTACGAAGCTTTTGTTTGGTAAATATGCTGTCTGCCGTAATACAGGAATTAATCCTAGCTCGGCAGCAGCCATTCACTTAATTCTAAACTACCTCCAGTTGCAGATTTATTAGATTTATTACTTAGTCAATTTTAATTTTTATGTTCTCTGTATTATGTTTAGATGTGATAAATGTGTGTAATAATAAATAAATAAATTATCTAAAAATAATGCATTTAAGGATCTTTCGACACTATCAAGATATCAACTAATTTTTTTTACTTGTACCATATAATTTTCAACCACGGGGTTTTGTCACGAACAAACGAATCATCAACATCATCATCATCATGCACAATACACCCCAAGCGGGACGTCAGTGCAGGACTTATCGCCCCCACTCCGAATCATCATCATCATTTCAGCCGTAGCCGTCCACTACTGTTCATAGGCCTCCCCCATTGTTTAGTTTGGTGTCAGACGGTCCTATGTGGAGTAATGTAACAAACGAACATTCACTCAAAAAGAAGCGCCATCTATTGATTTGACGCCTAACAATTCCAAAGTGACTAACGTAGAGTCAAAATAGCTCGGCATACGCAAGTAAAATGTCGCCATCTAGTAGATTCCTCGCATAACACTGGAAAATAGTCTAATTTATCGTAATACAGTTTTCGTAAAGGATTATGTATCTTTTTAACTCAAGAAAGTATAATTAGTGTTCGTGTTGTGTTCGAATTTTCGTGCCTAACTTGAGAGCCAGTTCCATTCCAGGCTAGGTGTGTTTACCATCTTAGACCACACCGTCACTTAACATATTCAAGTGATCTGTGGTCAAACACCTAGACTGTTAACCATAAAAAAGTACTCACGTAATCCCCATTGCCCTTGGGCACAAGCACGTTCATCTCTGAAGACTTGGAGCTGACGATCTCGACGTCGAGCGACTCCGGTGACAGGTACATCTGGCAGCCATCGGTCTTGTCAATAGATATGGTCGGCACCTTGCCCAATACCTGCAATATATCGATAATGAGTCATCATCGTAATGCTCTTATCTCACTAGGTGAGGTCGGCTCCGCATATCTTACACACAATGTGTCCACGCCTTCTTATGATATAACAATAAAACGATATTGAGTTTAATTTAAAAATGTAAGACACCTTTGTGGTGAAAAATTATGATTCCTCTTCGGCTTCTTTTTTTTTTTTTTGACGTTGCACTTAGTGCATTTGCCAGTGTCAATTAATTCGATATTTCAATTATTCCAAGATAAATTAAGTGACATAAGTAACTATCAGTCACACAAAGTAAGTCAAGGTCGAGTCTGGTCATGCTGTAGTAAAGTAGTGGTTGACTTTACAACAAACTTCTACGGAGTTTTGTAATAAAACAAAAACAACCCTTTTTTATACATGAACACTCTAAAAACACATGCTTTAGAAAATAATACAGTGCGGCGACATGGTTTTTCCACGTTGTAGCTAAAATTCCAACCTGGGATTTGTTAATAGGAAACGGTGAGTTTACAGAGCATAACGAAATTTGAAAGCCGATTGATTTGATATCTGTGGTTGACGCAGTGCCATGATAAGTATAGTGCGTTTCACTAAAGAGTTCCCTTCGTCGTCATGTTGGCAGCCCTGTTCGTCGAAACGTCAAACAGATAGTTTCATTGTTCATTGCTCTAATTGTTTTCAAGTTTTTAATTAGTAAAAAATTTCTAAACATGCCCAAAACACTAAAAAGTGGTGAAAGACAGATGGTGTTAAAAGTCAAAAGTTTTTGTGAACGTGAAAAACGGAACAAAGCGCCAATAATCCCTTTGGAATGTGTTCGTAGCCGTGTCGCCGCCATGACAGGTTAGTAAAATAGGGATACCAGGCAGGTCAAATCACTATTCCTCGTTTTTCTTAATGTATATAATAATTATAATTTTATATAGTAACTACATAAACTTTTAGATATGTAGAAAGAATTCAAATATAAAACTAGCAATTGTACTTATTTATTTATATTGTTTTTGAATTTAAAATGTGTCTCCAACAATTGTGTTACAACATAAATAAAACAATGTGGATTTGTTATTAAGTTAATTTTAACATTTATGGAGTTTTTTTATAAAAACTATTTTTTCAGGTATATCAGAAAAAACAGTCACACAAATTTATAAAGAAGGTGAAGCAGCTGCTAGTACTTCAACAAGAATTTCGACGCCTGGTAAGAGTCGGCCGCGCGATAAACAAATTAAGCTGGATGATTTTGAAATTTGTGCATTACGACATAAAATACATGAATTCTATGCTGTGAGAAAAGAATTACCTACGCTGACCAAATTACTGCATGAAATGCGAAATGATATCGATTTCAAGGGAAGTCGCACTACTTTATGGCGAATAATGAAGAAGATAGGATTTTATTTCCAAAAATGTAAATCAAAAAGAAAAGTTATGATGGAAAGGTACGATATTGTGGCTTGGCGTAGTCGATATTTGAAGCAGTTACGAGAAAATCGTGAAGGAGACCAGCGTCCAGTCATTTATTTAGATGAAACTTACGTTCATTCAACTTACTGTGCAGGTAAATGTTGGCAGAGTGACACAGAAGCAGGCGTTTTGTCTTCGGACTCAAAAGGACCACGATGGATTATAGTCCATGCAGGGAGTGAAACCGGTTTTGTACCCAACGCTCAGCTGATTTTTAAATCACAGTCTAAATCCGGAGACTATCACGATGATATGAATCGAGAAAATTTTATGAAATGGATTCAAGAAAAGCTTTTACCGAATCTACCTCCTCAGTCGCTTGTGATTATGGATAATGCTCCCTACCATACAGTGGCACTCAACAAAGCACCAACAATGAACAGTACGAAGTCTCAGATGCAAAACTGGATTGTTAGTAAAGGTCTCGCTTATTTACCAACGATGGTAAAAGCTGAGCTTTATGAAATAATTAAAGACCATAAAGAACCGCCTGTTTACGAAGCAGACACGTTACTGGAGAAACATGGTCATAAAGTGGTAAGGCTCCCGCCTTATCACTGTGATTTAAACCCAATTGAGCTCATATGGAGTCTTTTGAAAAGAAGAATTGCAGAAAAAAATGTTGGACAGGAAGCAAGTCAAATTGTTAAAATAACAGAAGAAGCATTTTTAAGCATATCTGCAGAAGATTGGAAAAAAGAATGTGATCATGTCAAGAATATTGAAGACAAATACTACAATGATGGAGTACGTGCAGACGCAGAAATTGACCGATTCATAATTGAAGTAGGAAACGATAGTGACGATACTTCTTCTGATGATGATACAGGTGGTAGCGACATCTCGGGTGTTGGCCCATTAGATGAACACAATTATTATAAAAAATAACCATAAACATTTGTTTTATTTTTCAACCTTGTCAATTATATCAATATAGGTAAAATACATAGTTGTATTAAAACTATAGGACTAGGGACCGCAATCTGGTCTGGTGTCATTTTCAATCCGGCTGGATTCCCGCCGATACTTCGGACCAGATGTTAAAAAATAGTATCTACGTTAGTGACATTAAAATTTCCTTAATTTCGAGTAAACATCTTTCTGAAAAAGTAGCAACACTGGTTTCGTAACTACCAACATGACGACGAAGGGAACTCTTTCGTGAAACGATCTATATAGATCGTTTCACGAATTTCATTTCATGAATCGGTCAATTTCTGCGTCTGCACGTACTCCATCAATTTACGAAGGGAACTCTTTCGTGAAACGATCTATATAGATCGTTTCACGAAAGAGTTCCCTTCGTCGTCATGTTGGTAGTTACGAAACCAGTGTTGCTACTTTTTCAGAAAGATGTTTACTCGAAATTAAGGAAATTTTAATGTCACTAACGTAGATACTATTTTTTAACATCTGGTCCGAAGTATCGGCGGGAATCCAGCCGGATTGAAAATGACACCAGACCAGATTGCGGTCCCTAGTCCTATAGTTTTAATACAACTATGTATTTTACCTATATTGATATAATTGACAAGGTTGAAAAATAAAACAAATGTTTATGGTTATTTTTTATAATAATTGTGTTCATCTAATGGGCCAACACCCGAGATGTCGCTACCACCTGTATCATCATCAGAAGAAGTATCGCCACTATCGTTTCCTACTTCAATTATGAATCGGTCAATTTCTGCGTCTGCACGTACTCCATCATTGTAGTATTTGTCTTCAATATTCTTGACATGATCACATTCTTTTTTCCAATCTTCTGCAGATATGCTTAAAAATGCTTCTTCTGTTATTTTAACAATTTGACTTGCTTCCTGTCCAACATTTTTTTCTGCAATTCTTCTTTTCAAAAGACTCCATATGAGCTCAATTGGGTTTAAATCACAGTGATAAGGCGGGAGCCTTACCACTTTATGACCATGTTTCTCCAGTAACGTGTCTGCTTCGTAAACAGGCGGTTCTTTATGGTCTTTAATTATTTCATAAAGCTCAGCTTTTACCATCGTTGGTAAATAAGCGAGACCTTTACTAACAATCCAGTTTTGCATCTGAGACTTCGTACTGTTCATTGTTGGTGCTTTGTTGAGTGCCACTGTATGGTAGGGAGCATTATCCATAATCACAAGCGACTGAGGAGGTAGATTCGGTAAAAGCTTTTCTTGAATCCATTTCATAAAATTTTCTCGATTCATATCATCGTGATAGTCTCCGGATTTAGACTGTGATTTAAAAATCAGCTGAGCGTTGGGTACAAAACCGGTTTCACTCCCTGCATGGACTATAATCCATCGTGGTCCTTTTGAGTCCGAAGACAAAACGCCTGCTTCTGTGTCACTCTGCCAACATTTACCTGCACAGTAAGTTGAATGAACGTAAGTTTCATCTAAATAAATGACTGGACGCTGGTCTCCTTCACGATTTTCTCGTAACTGCTTCAAATATCGACTACGCCAAGCCACAATATCGTACCTTTCCATCATAACTTTTCTTTTTGATTTACATTTTTGGAAATAAAATCCTATCTTCTTCATTATTCGCCATAAAGTAGTGCGACTTCCCTTGAAATCGATATCATTTCGCATTTCATGCAGTAATTTGGTCAGCGTAGGTAATTCTTTTCTCACAGCATAGAATTCATGTATTTTATGTCGTAATGCACAAATTTCAAAATCATCCAGCTTAATTTGTTTATCGCGCGGCCGACTCTTACCAGGCGTCGAAATTCTTGTTGAAGTACTAGCAGCTGCTTCACCTTCTTTATAAATTTGTGTGACTGTTTTTTCTGATATACCTGAAAAAATAGTTTTTATAAAAAAACTCCATAAATGTTAAAATTAACTTAATAACAAATCCACATTGTTTTATTTATGTTGTAACACAATTGTTGGAGACACATTTTAAATTCAAAAACAATATAAATAAATAAGTACAATTGCTAGTTTTATATTTGAATTCTTTCTACATATCTAAAAGTTTATGTAGTTACTATATAAAATTATAATTATTATATACATTAAGAAAAACGAGGAATAGTGATTTGACCTGCCTGGTATCCCTATTTTACTAACCTGTCATGGCGGCGACACGGCTACGAACACATTCCAAAGGGATTATTGGCGCTTTGTTCCGTTTTTCACGTTCACAAAAACTTTTGACTTTTAACACCATCTGTCTTTCACCACTTTTTAGTGTTTTGGGCATATTTAGAAATTTTTTACTAATTAAAAACTTGAAAACAATTAGAGCAATGAACAATGAAACTATCTGTTTGACGTTTCGACGAACAGGGCTGCCAACATGACGACGAAGGGAACTCTTTAGTGAAACGCACTATACCTATGGTTTTGGTTTTTACTTTTTGCTGTTTTATTGAATTTACTCTTCACGAAGATTGTTACAACGTAACGTAATATATATGAGCGACTAATAATATCTTTTTTGACGGGAAGTTCGAAAATTCACTCCAACAGAGAACAAGGAAACCGTACGCAGAAGGTAAAATTCCAATCTAACTAATCACAACTCCTTTGAGTTGGTTGTTGTTTATAAAGGGTTGTTTTCGTGTTCATCGCAATGAGTTGATGACACAAGTTTTATTAGAAATTGAGCTTTTCACGCGTGTAAATTTTGACGTGAATACGTCTTTAAATTTGTTTTCATAGTGAGAGACTCATTCAGGAAACTGATGATAACAAAACCGGGGAATAGAGCTTAGTGTTGTAGCTAGAGTATATGAATCTATCATCTACATCCAAAATTTAGTTACCTACACCACTTGATAGCTAAAGGATCAAAGAATTTGTTACGTTTAGTGAGGACTTGAAACATGAAAATTCGAAGGATATCTTAGCGTTCAAAAATGTACACGTGTATTTATGCACACACGGCTGTATCTACGACAGAGCCACACTCCGATTATAGACAACCCTGTTGGCTCATTGGTAGTATATCTGCTAAAAAGTTGTGAAGCGTGAGTTCGATTCCCACCAAGGACAAACATTTTGTGGTATGTGGTAAATGGGTGTTCTGTATGTATTTACAAAAAAATGTATTTAAGTATTTTATCAGTTATCTGACTTCCATAGTACAAGCTTTGCATAGTTTGGGGTCAGATTGTCCTGCGTGTAGTAATGTTCCACGATATTTATTTATTTTAATTTTGATTAGAAAACTTTGTTAGTAAATTTTGGATAATGACCAGCAACGAGGTGGAAGTAGTTTAATTTAGTATTTATTAATACATCATCAGTAAGATGTCTATTTCAGTTTATGATAGATTATTTATTTTTGTATTATCCAAAATACGTCTACGCTCATGGAAAAATATTTCACTAACTTGGGAGCCATAGATAGAATGGCAGCCATGCTGATATATTATAGAAATATTTAGATTTTGTTATTTTTCTATTTGTGCTGTCGAGTAAAATTTTATTTCTATCTTTGTAGGATCGATCGTCGATCAACGAAAAAATTGTGATTGAGTCATTAAATTCATCGTCAGACCGTCTGCATTTCCGTTTTGACTTAAATTATCAATAAATGAAACCAAAAATCAACATGCAACAGCAGCAGCTGCCCTCATAACTACTGCATATGATCATTACCACATCTTGAATCAAACTCCTACATACACCAGAGAATGCAACCTTAATAAAATCTATTTTATGGATTATTTGTCAAGTCAGAAAAGAAGGAAGGTGACGTCGATTGTCAAATTAAATTCGAATTAACATTTCTATCAAAATTTATAATACCGAATGGTTTTCGTAATATTTTTTTGAATTTTCTATACTTAATAATTATTTTTACATGTCCTTCATATTCGTCGTATCGAGTTCAAAGATATGAATATGAACGAAGAGATCGAGTACACGGACGATATAGATGAGGTACTCAATGGCGTGTGGAGCGTCAGCTACCTGACCACCTTGCTAGACGTCTACGGCATGTCCTTCCTACAGCAATGCGTCAGCATTATTTACGCGGTCTACTTGAGAATCACTTTCTTCAATATGGTACGCTGGAATTTTACAAGTCTATGAAATATTTCAAAAAGCTAAGGTTCATTTTTACAATTTTTATCCAGCTTGTAAAAATGAAGCCTTTACCTTGTTAGGCAATAAAATGAAAGTCAAATCTTGCAAGTTGATTAAAACTACTTTATTTTATCTCACGGAATTAAAATTTGAAATGATTGTTCAGTTTTAGTGACAATGCATTTTTACGGTAAGCATGACCTGATTCTATACCCGGGATTGGCTTCAAATTAAACTTTATAATGGACGTTTAATTTTGAATGCTCGTTTTAAATTGCACCATTACCTGCCCTCGGAGCACATATAAAAGCTTGTTTTAATGCAACTTAACTGCACTAGCTGCTTTTTACAGTTTGCTCTGGATTTGTCTGTTTTCTTACATGATATGTTCCCAGAAAAAAGTATTCTAATGGACTGTCAAATGAACAGTAAATAAATAAATATCGTATCATTACACATAGCGCCATCTGACCCCAAACTTAGCAAAGCTAGTGGTATGTACGTCAGATAACTGATAGATTTTTTTTGAAATATATTTTTATAGTACATACACAACACCCGTACAAACATTTGTTTATGTTTGGATGGGAATCTAACCCACGCCCTGCACGTCTCAAAGCAGAGAACCAACATGGCTGTCAGTGTTTTAAGCTTTTATAATATTAACTAAGATTGACAGCAAACCAATCACCCATAAGTTTATTAAGTAAACCGTAATTATAATAAGTTTTATTAAAGCAATTTGCGTTTTAATCCACTACCGACAAAGTTTCTATTCAATTAGCTTTTTCTAGGGCGTAATCGATTTTATGTCTAAACATTTTTCGCATGCCTACAGGCCATATTTTTTCTGAAATACGTCCCGACGGGGCTTTACTCGTACAAGCTCATAAAAAACATCTACCGGACGTCCCGCGATAGGCTGAAGGAAAAACAAATGGAATTGGAAGACATCCAGCTCCAGGTAAGCATGCGTTACGTGAATTATTAGAACCTTCATGAATAAGGATCGAGATCTGACTTTGAAATCATCATTCTTTCATAGGAACGCCCTTGGGTTTTCCGTGGACTGATAGTGTAAAATCTACACTCTACCAATTGAACAGCAGAAGGTTTCAATTTAGGATATTATAAAACATCAATTTCGCAAACACACGCAGGATATGACAAAAAATAAGTGATAGTACTGGCAATGATGATAATTCACATATCAAGGATTCAACATTTAAGTGATGGTTCCAAAACAAAAACAGAGAAGCTTAATCATAAATAAAATTTGAAATTTTAGAGGAGTTTTAGTGAGAGCGCAGAAAAATCAAGTCGCTACGTGGAATAATTTTCCAAAACTTGTTTTTCTCGAGTGTTAGTGTTTAAAAATTCTGGATTTCATAAAGTGCTGAATAATATGCACTATTGTTAGCAAGCTATAATGCGGAGAAACATATCTTTTCGAGTTTCTTTTTAAGTAAAGTCAGCACTAATTTAAAGAAGAAGAAAGAAAATAATTTTTATTTTGTAACAGAACAAAAAAAAGCAAAAAGAACAACAAATAAGAGACAAACAGTATTATTTACTAGGATATGAACTGACTGACTCCATTTATTTTAATCGATTAATGATCTTGAGATTCCTGGAAATATGAACTGACATTGGCAAAATGCATAAAGTACGATGACAAAATTAAAGATTGTTTTTTTCAGATTCAAATCGTCAATACTAAGTTATGCGTACGCGACGCAGAGTTCAACGAGCGCTCGGAACTTCTGCGTCGCGAGGCGGAGCGGTTGAGACGAGTACGCGCGCGCGTTCGTGACGTCATCGCTGCGGACGAATCCTTGCGACGCACGCTTGACGCCGCTGCCGAGTGCTACTCTGACCTCGACGTAAACGCAACTCCGCAAGAAGGCAAAAATCTTCAATACTTCCCAGATAGATTAGAGAAAAGTAGTACACATGTATAATTATAATGTAGACATTCGGAAACCACGCGCACACATATACCTTATTATTTTTGAGTGGTGTGAGGCCTTGACGTACGTATGTAGTGAGCGTATGAGAAGCGAACATTGTAGGACCAAAGAGTGCGCAACATAATATCTATCCTACGTTTTACGCGTAATATGCGAATTTCGAAATACTACGTAGGTAAAGTGTACATCGACAATAGGTGATGCATGGCTATAACTAATAGCCTAGACTAGGTTTGCGAAGTGATAGTCGATAGAGAAAAACACAACGACAAACGACATCAAAAAAAAGAATAAAAACCACAACAGGAGCCACATATTTTTAAATTTATTATACAAGCTTACTCTCTTGGTTATATCGAATACTATGACGCTAGTTTCGTGATAAAGGCCACTAGATGTGGAAATAAGGTTTTAGCTCTATCAGTCAGAATATAAATACAAGTAATCCCATACAAGTCAAACAAAAATGTGCCAAAAGCTAGTCAGTTTCCGAAGGACCATTCAGCCATACACTCAGCAGTGGTGATGATAATAAGAACTATAATAATGTTCAGGTGAGCAAGAGCGAAAAACAAAGCTAATAATAAAGACAAAGACGTGTCTAGTATTCAATTGAACGATTACCGAGCCAATCTTAAGATCGTGACGAGACTACGAAGTTAAAGGTTAACACGATATCTGAAAGAATTTATAGATGGCATAGTAATGTCACGCGAAAGAAATATATGATGGAATAGTAATCATGATCAATGCCCGATCCACATAAGGTTCTGTTACGCAAACAAAAGTTTGATTCCACTTTTATTATACAAACAGTGGGATTCGCTGTTAGCGTGGTAAATCGGTTTATTCAAGGCAAGCGTGTTGCATCGTAGATTTCATCTTCGCTTAACACCAGGCGAATTGACGTTCAAACGCAAGCCTATTTATAAATGTAAAAAAATCGAGGATGTGGGACAGGGAAAAATGTTTACCTCGATGTTGAGTTGAATCGAGGTTTCTTAGACAATTTTTTTAATCATAAGAATGGACAATGAATTACGACCAAGATAAATAATTATTTATTCCTAACATACATAAACCACTCTTAACTTGAGCATGTCACGACAACCGATACACATATTTGTCGCGATTTTTTTTTAATTTAAGAATAATTTTCATTGTAGTTGTTTTTAAGAATATTATGCAGGTTTTAAGAACTAGGCAGCTGATTAAAATTATGATTATTCAATTGCCTAAGGAGGAAGAACATTTTGGGATGTTTGTAGGTTTCTTGGTTTCTGTAACGTAAACATCTAAAGCCATTTTGACGGGGTGAAATATGACGAAACTAATGTGAATTTATAGAAAAAGGTAAATAAATACCTAAATGTGTACACCAGAAATGAAAAATAAAAATATGTAGAAAGCCTAAAGAACTGGTACCACAAGTAGCGGCCTTAATGCTAAATCAATCTATTCCAGGCAAACACGGGTTGGAATAAAATTCACATATTAATCTAGACGGTGCTACAAACGTATAGCAATTATAAATCCTTGCAAGTTCGGTCGTTGAAACATTCGATGGTGAGGCTCATTAGCTCTGTGATTTCAGATAATGAGATAATAAACGAGCTGCTAAAGAGTTTGAAGCGCGAGCCGGCAATGCCGGAACTGCAACTGGGGAAGATGGAGCGCAGCGAGCATTCTGACGGCGAGCCTCCGCCAGACCACGCCAGCCTATATTCCTCGCTGAGCGACATGGACGTCCGCCAGGACTGCCGCGTCAAGATCGTCAAGGTCACCAACGTCTATAAAGTCGCCTATCTCAAACACTACATCAAGCAGAAGAAACTGCGACGCGCCACCAAGCGGGCGGCCTTAGTGAAAAAAGTAAGGCAAACCCCGAATGAGTGCGAGTCGTACTCGCGCATCGAACGTTCCATACCATTGTGTTGTTTTTTTTTTAAGAAATAGTGTTTTATTTCATTGGGATCTTCAAGGCGAGTTCGATTTGTACGGTCGGTTTTTATCATTTTTGAAGTTTTAACACTACCCCTGTATGTTTTACAATTTTAACGTTAGCAGTAAAACACTACATAAAACACTACACGCGGCAATAATACCTACATAACAAACGGTAAAGACACATATTTACTACGGAGCTAAACTCGTTTAATTCTGTGTAAATTTACATGAGCTGTAGATAGATTAAAAAATAAAATAGCAGTTTAAATATAGGACCAAGATGGATGGATGGCACGACATCCACGACAAGAACAATAAGACATCGCGTGTCAGCGCAATGAATATAACTCAAAACATTTCTTGGTTAACTTTTTTCAGTTACCATCACGAGGCTCGTTTCATTTCAGATGGAAAACATAAAAAAGATGCTTGAAGAGTGGCAGAAAACTTTGAACATGGTGATCAACAGCAAGCTTACAATTCTGAACATCGACGCGCACCCGATAGACGTGGCATCGCAAGAGGCAATGGGGGACTATTCCAAGCCGCGGGAGTCATCTGATTCCGACAGCGATCATAGAAACGACATGTGTTATGACGAATACAGCCTCAGTTGGACGCAGAACCCGTACCGACCATACGGTTTTAACTACGAGGTAAGTTTATTAGCGCTGATACACGTAAAAAAAACGCCACCGACCGTCATCAGAGAATCATCCTCGATCACGTGTGTTCCACATAAAAAACTTATTTTGACAAACTACACCAGCGCTATTCGTGGTCAAAGCAGGTAGTCACTAATGCAGCAAGAATAAATGTCGCGACCACTTTTATGTATGTTGGCTCTTCGTGGTGTAGCGAGGCGTAGTGCCCTCGAGATTACCCGGACTTATAGTAAACCCTATTCGGATTTGTTGCGGGCTAAAATTCCAATTACCAAGGATTTATACGGTGTCCAACAAGCGTTAAATTAGGCTGTAACTAGCTTTTGCGGTCTGCGTAAAGGTGTGTGTGGCTGAGAGATTATTTTAGACTTCATTGTCATCATATTGAGAGCTGTAGTGCGTGGGTTCGATTCCCACTCAGGGCAAACATTTTGTAAATAAACAAATGTTTGTTCTGTGTCTGGGTGTACTGTATGTATTATATGTATTTACAAAAAAAAAGTATGTATGTATTCTATCAGTTATCTGACTTCCATCACACAAGCTCTGCTTAGTTTGGGGCCAGATGGCGCTGTGTGTATAGTCCTACGATATTTCTTCATTTATTTATAATCAGCTTTAACACAGGCCTCTTGAATGTGAGCTCGAGTTTTCAAATTTTTATTCAAAAAGATGACCCTTGATGAACTAATATTTAAAATTATACTCATGCTACTTTTCTGTCCATAACAATTTTCCTATTGCTATTTTTGCATAACATTATTTAGTTAAAAAACGAATATCAGAACAATTCTATGTGCAATCAAAGATTCTGAGAATTGGGTCGATGAGAAAAAGTATATAATCATGTAAGTGTATTTTTAGAACTGGGATGACCTCCCCATCCCGTCCGTGCCTGCTTGACATTAAGCTATCGGTTCCTCAGGAAGAGTACCTAATTTTAGCTTCCTACTCTTTGATGATATTAACACGTTTTTCCCAAAACTTAAAACGAAAATTTTAGGTACTAGGAGTTTTCGCCCGATTTCTACTTTTCATATCACAGCTTGGAAAAAGTTACGTTTTTTTTTAGGATATTCCTGAGACAGCCGTAGGCAGAGAATTCTACGAGCAGCCAGACATTGGCGAGGTGAAATATTCTGCCCATATCCAATGCGAAAACATCCCTAAGTATCCAAAGATGCTGTCTATAGAGGAAGAGACCGGTAGTCAGATGGCGATCGAAGAAATCGCCTGCGATGACAACGGAGACTGCCGGGACCTCGTCGCGATATGATTTGTTATATGATTTGTTGTATGTCACTTTTAATTGGAATACAATGCATTTAGAACATTTCTTACGCGTTTAGTATGGAGACATTTACATAAATAGTGGGCGACTAAACTGGTCTCGCTGTGTGTGTATTTATAGCACGAAATATCTCAAGCTAAGGACGCATAAGATGCAAACCCATGTTTAGTAATAATATACATTGATAGTTCTCTAGTTCTTCGACTGTGATAAATTTTTTGAACAAAAAACCTCTTCCATCAAAATTGATCGTATACCTATTCAAAAGGACCCGAAGAAAGAAATTGACCCGATAGAAATTTAATAAATATACTGAAAAAAATGTTTTTCGAAAATATCAAAAAGCAAAGTTTAATATATAACACGTAATTGTTATATCTTTGCTCTACTAAACTATAGTATCACAAGCTTAGCCCCGCGGTTCCGTCCGCGTTTACCGGGATAATAGTAACTTATCGATAGGTAGAAAAACTTTTTATTGTGTACACCAAAAAAAAAAAACAGAAAATAAGTACCTACAGAGACCAAAATAATCTTACGAGCTAGTGCCACAATTTTTTTTAAATGTCACAGTGTGAAGATGTGACAAACATCTATAAATGTATATCCAAATAAACTTTCGCATTTATGAACGTGATGGATACATTTTGTCACGGTTACTTGCATCAGTTATTTTCAATATTATCAAACCGAGTCACACGAGAGTGTCATCTTGCGGCGACCACGCCAATAGTAATGTACCACGCAGCAGTGATATGACTGCAGCATTTTATCCATTCGCAACGACACAGCGAATCCATTCAGGTCATGTCCCACAATATCTGGTGTCTAATTTCCAAACACGTCCAGCGTACCGTAACGTCAAATAAATATAATCTATAGGAAATTATGGCGGGAACGCGTAAAACCATGTCGCCGTACTGCATTGTTTTCCTTTGCTCGTCCTTTTGCAATACAATAATACAATAAACATTTATACAAAACAAAATTGCAGACATTAAATATACACACATTGTTATTATTATGTCGTGTTTAATAATTATAATGTATTTATTGAGTGTCGAATTACATGCACGGGTTAGAACAACGTGGTAAAACATGCCTCTTCGTGTCCTTTCCAAAACACCGTAGAAGCGTCTATAAATTTGTCACTACTTTACTAGATCCTGACTAGAATTGATTGTTTTACATGTGCTAAGATTTATTGCACTAGATTTCTCATGAAATACATGAAAATATCGATGTAATTATCAGAACTTATCGCCCCCATTTGGAATAAGAATCGGCATAATTGACACTGGCTGGCAAAGTGAGTAATAAAAAAAAAAACATTACCTGCATCTGCACGGACTGGCAGTTGACGAACTCGACGCTGGAGACGAGGTTGTCGAACACGACAGCACACTTGGTGCACGAGTCGAGGACCACGCCATTGACCTTGCCGCGAACCGTCAGCGCAGAGTCTCGGCATCGGAACATATACACGACGTTGTTCATGTCTGCGTTCTCTACTACCAGGTTGTTGTTGCCTTTCTGGTACTCCTGCGGACGAATAAAGACGAAACAAGCTATATTTTGGAAAACTAAAAACTTCTTTTAGGAGCTAAAATCATAACGCTCCATTTTGTGCAGTCAGATAATGTGTAAGGCAGCTTGCGATGAGATCAGTTTCCTTTAAAATGATTAAGATTATCTCTCTTAAATATATACTTACAATAAGCCACTTCTTGCCGTCACGCATAAAGACAGGCGGCTTGTCGGGCAGTGTTCCAGCGCCGGGCATCGGCAGCGCCTTGCCGGCGCCGGCCGTTTGGCCTGCCGCCGGCTTGAACGGTGCCGGGCCTTGCCGTAACTGCGGGTTCTTGTGCGTCTGCATGTCAGATGTCACCTTACGCAGACCTGCATGATGAAAATGACATGTAAACTACGATGTTGTGGGTGACCAGTATCTCAGCAAGTGGTATCAGCGATCGCGATGCCTTCAAGACGCAAGTGAATGAAACGGGGTCTTCAAAACAAGACATCAATTAAGCATTAGGTTCGTCACGTGATTTAATGCCTTGCAAAAAAACCAAAAAAAGAGAAAGGATCTCAATTTGATTCATTGTATCTTTATGTCTGGTAATTTTATGTTCTTTGCCATTTTAATATTTGATGACATAGGCACTTGATGTCTTATCACATTTTTCACCTTAATTACGTTTATGATATTAATCAGAACAGCACTAAAATGGATTTTGTGGCACATTAGTATATTAAAAGCACATTCCTTTGACTAATCCAGAAACACAAATATTGGCGTAATACCGGAATATATGTCCAACTGCCTATAAGTAGGTACTTGGTAGCAAGACTTGACTGCCATCAACTAGACGAGTTTGATTCTGGCGTTCTGGCGGACGCAAGTTGCATGTCGGCGGGTTCATTGTGGTGGTTTCATTCACCGGCACCATTGTGTTTGCCCACCGAGCGTTGTGGAAGCCTGTTCTACGGTGATCACTGGTCAATCATGCATGTTAATGTGATACAATTGCCGGGATATCGGTGCACTGAGGCGGCGACGCAAATTAATACATTCGCAATTCTATATTCTTAGTTGTTAAAAATGACAAAATAAGGGAATTTTTTTATCGATATTAGTTTTATTTATTTTATCAATAAATAGGCTCTAGTTAGACCACCATCTGGCGTGATGTTAAGCAAAGATGCGGTCAAAAATAGAGAACGTTTGGTGTACTAATTTATTCGCGGCACTTGAAGGCACCAGGAATGTACCTACTGGGAAACATCGACTCGGGCAGGAAATTCCAACGTTAAGCAGTACACAGTTGCCGTGGCGGTGCCGGCGTAAGAATTGCACCCCACCCTCTCTACCCGTGGTTGCCGTAAGAGCCGGCTAAGGGATGCAATCTGGAAGATGGGCAGCAGCGTCTTCCTTGAACAATTACACCCAACTGCGCTCGCCAACCCGCCTGCCAAGCGTGGCGAGTATTGGCAAAATCCCCCCCAAATGAATTTTACAAAAAGGACCAGGCCCCCAGTCCCCGGCAGCTCCACTAGTCCTGGCTATGGTAGCGGCCACGGTAACGGTGGAGCAGGGGGTGCTAAGAATCCCCGGCAGACGCCCGGCTACCACCCCCAACGACGACTGGCCCTGGTAACACACAACATACGCACATTGAGGACGGACGAGAGGATTATTGAGTTGGAAGAGGAAATGAGTAGGTTACACTGGGATATTTTGGGGTTATCTGAAGTCCGGAGAGAGGGCGAGGACACAATAACCCTAAAGTCGGGTAACCTATTCTACTACCGGGAGGGTGACCAACAGTCCCAAGGTGGTGTCGGCTTTCTCGTCCACAAGTCCCTCACTAACAACATTATTACCATCGGAAGTGTTTCGAGCAGGGTCGTATACCTAATACTCAGAATATCTAAAAGATATTCGCTGAAGGTCATTCAGGTGTATGCACCTACCTCGTCACACCCAGATGATGAAGTGGAGAGTATGTATGAGGACGTAAGTAGGGCCATACATACCTCCGAGACCCACTTCACTGTTGTTATGGGGGACTTCAATGCAAAGCTGGGCATGAAGAGCGATGACGAGCTGAGAGTGGGGCAATTTGGATATGGGCAACGGAACCCTCGAGGACAGAGGCTGGCTGACTTCCTGGAGAAAGAGGGCCTCTTTATGATGAACTCTTTCTTTCAGAAGCCGCCTCACAGGAAATGGACCTGGATGAGTCCCGATGGTTCTACGAGAAATGAGATAGACTTCATCATGACCAACAAGAGACGAATATTCAATGACGTCTCCGTGATCCACAGGGTGAAAACCGGTAGTGATCATCGACTGTTAAGAGGGTCATTGAATATTAATGTCAAACTTGAAAGGTCACGCCTGATGAAGTCCACACTCCGACCTACTCGTGCCCATTTACAAAACCCCGAAAGCTTTCAACTCGAACTCTCCAACCGCTTCGATTGCCTAGAGAATCTTGCTACAGTGGACGAGATCAATAACAGGCTTGTAGAAACTGTCCATACGGTAGGCTCTAAGTTTTTTAGACCCCGCCGTACAAATAGACCTCAAAAACTGTCCGACCATACTTTAGACCTCATGGCTGAACGACGTTCTCTACGACTACAGTCTTCCTATGATGCAAAGTCATATGGGCTGCTCAATAGACAGATTTCGAAATCCTTGCGGCACGACATACGTATCTTTAATACTAATCATATTAAAGAGACGATAGAGCGGAACAAAGGCTCCAAAGTGTTCGCAAGAGACATGTCTATTGGGCAAAGCCGGCTGACGAAGCTGAAGAGAGAAGATGGTAGTATAGCGTCGACCAAAGCAGAGGTTTTAGAGGAGGTCGAAAGGTTCTATGGACGGTTATACGCCTCGGTTGCCGAGCCTGTTAGCAGCGCGGCCAAAGACCCAAGAGCCAAGCTGACCCGGCACTATACCGAAGATATCCCGGACATCAGCCTGTACGAGATTAGAATGGCCCTGAAACAGCTTAAGAACAACAAGGCGCCGGGTGATGACGGAATCACATCGGAGCTTCTGAAAGCGGGTGGTACACCGGTACTTAAAATCCTTCAGAAGCTCTTCAATTCCGTATTACTCGAAGGTGTAACGCCAGAAGCATGGAACAGAGGCGTGGTGGTGCTGTTCTTCAAGAAAGGTGACAACACTTTATTGAAGAATTACAGACCCATCTCGCTTCTGAGCCATGTTTATAAGCTGTTTTCGAGGGTCATTACGAACCGTCTCAGTCGCAGGTTCGATGACTTCCAGCCTTCCGAACAAGCCGGTTTCCGAAAAGGTTACAGTACCATAGACCACATCCACACGCTAAGGCAAATTATACAGAAGACCGAAGAGTATAATTTGCCTCTATGTTTAGCGTTTGTGGACTATGAGAAAGCCTTTGATTCGATCGAGACATGGGCGGTGGTTGAGTCTCTCCAGCGATGCCATATTGACTATCGGTATATCGAAGTGTTGAAGTGTTTGTATAATAACGCCACTATGTCGGTCCAAGTACAGGAGCAGACTTCGAAGGCGATTCCATTAAAAAGAGGCGTAAGACAGGGAGACGTTATATCTCCGAAACTGTTTACTGCCACAGTGGAAGACGCCTTCAAGCTCCTGGAATGGAAAGGATTCGGCATCAATATTAATGGCGAATACATCACTCACCTTCGGTTTGCCGACGATATAGTGGTCATGGCAGAATCGTTGGAAGATCTCAGCACAATGCTCGAAGACCTCAATCGAGTTTCCCAACGGGTGGGTCTTAAAATGAATATGGACAAGACGAAGGTAATGTTGAATGCCCGTGTTGTGCCCACCCCAGTATCAGTTGGGAACTCGGTTCTCGAAGTTGTTGACACATACATTTACCTAGGACAAGCAGTTCAATTAGGTAGGTCCAACTTTGAGAAAGAGGTCAGTCGTCGAATCCAACTCGGCTGGGCAGCGTTCGGAAAACTGCGCGACGTCTTCTCGTCCGAATTACCTCAGTGCCTCAAGTCGAAAGTCTTCGACCAGTGTGTGTTACCAGTGATGACTTATGGCGCTGAAACGTGGTCTCTGACTGTGTGCCTTCTTGGTAAGCTCAAAGTAGCACAACGCGCTATGGAGAGGGCTATGCTCGGAGTTTCCCTACGAGATCGAATCAGGAATGAGGAGATCCGTAGACGAACCAAAGTTACCGACATAGCCCAACGGATTAGCAAGTTGAAGTGGCAGTGGGCAGGGCACATAGCACGCAGAACTGATGGCCGATGGGGCTGCAAAGTTCTGGAGTGGAGACCACGGACCGGCAAGCGCAGCGTAGGACGTCCACCCACAAGGTGGACAGACGACCTAGTAAAGACCGCAGGAACGCGCTGGATGCGAGCCGCTTCCAACCGGTCTTTATGGAAGTCAATGGGGGAGGCCTATGTCCAGCAGTGGACGTCCTACGGCTGAAATGATGATGATGATGAAGCAGTACATATTATTATGACGAAGGTGGAATCAATAAGAGAATCTTTTTATTTTCATTAGGTTTATGGGCTAGTGTGTAGCGTTCGTGCGTGAAATTACTATGTGCTTATAAGATTAGCAGAATTAGAGCGTTATGTATTAAATATGCGGGTGTGTAATTCCCTATCTTAATAAAATAAAATAAATAATAATAATAAATATCATAGGACATTACACACAGCGCCATCTGACCCCAAACTAAGCAGAGCTTGTGCTATGGAAGACAGATAACTGATAGAATACTTAAATACTTTTTTTTTTGTAAATACATACTTATAATACATACAGTACACCCAGACACAGAACAAACATCGATGTTAGTCACACAAATGTTAGTCCTGAGTGGGAATCGAACCCACGCCCTTCAGCTCTCGAAGCAGACACACTACCAATGAACCAACAGGGCTGTCAACAACAACAACAACAACAAATATTACACTACTTACAACTAATAAAATAAGCTAAGTTCTATTCATAGTATTATGATGGAAATTCATCATTAACCGCTGTTTATTACAATCTTAACATAAAGCACTGTTGTATACAGGGGCGTAGCTACCGCCATATCTGCCGTATCAATGATACGGGACCCCCGGGCTACAGAAGCCCCTAACGTGTGTAAACAAAAATTAGTAAAATGTCCACAATGTCACTTAATCTCGTGCTTCCCGGGGAAAAAACTGTCATACGATCAACTGTCCATGTAATCATTTATGTTTCTTTGGGAGAAATCTTTACCCTTCATTTGGCCCCCCCCCCAACTAATTTTGATATATCCAACTTAGAGTGCTATCAATAGGCCTCAGACGCTTCCAATAGGTCACGAAACAATGGCAGGCATATTTCTGGCAATATTTGTGTGATACCATTATACGCGAATTCAGGTAAACACGGCCGCGTTACGTGTAATGCGATATTAATGCATAAAGCCTCAGGTGAATCGTTATTGTGTACTCACTGCCAGTGATGCCCTCTCCCTGGTTAATTTCCGCAAAGAGCGCGCTACGGTCGTCCACCGTCATGTTGGAGAAGTCGACGTCGGGCAGCACGGGCGGCGGCGGGGGCATGCCGCCGGGTGGGGGCGGAGGGGGAGCGCCCGCGCCCGTGCCTGTGCAGTTAGCTCGTGAGTAAATGTACAGCGAACAGTGCCCAACACCCAGTGCAATGCTTTCGTTTTTATTCAACTACAACATGATATAGATCGGTAAACTAAAACCAGCCTGACTATCATAATGAAAGGGGATGTAATTAACTTAAGCACAATCCAAACATAAGTTACAATCAAAATTGTAACTTATGTTTGGATTGTGCTATAACTTAAGTTACAATCAAAATTGTGGCACTGCGATACTAAATAGCCTGGTTTTCGTTTTCCACATCTTTATCTTTCGTTTTTTTTACACGACTGCCCAAAAAAGTAAAGTTATACATACATAGATATATTCCAAATTTAATTTCAGTATGTATGTATGTAGATTTCTTAAATTCACTATAACTCCTGAACTCCTTGACTGATATTGATGCCGCTCATTTCATTGTTCCAATTGCCTGGTAATTTTGTACATAATATAAAAAGCAAAAGTGTTTATACTATATAGGTACTGATGAACAACATAGCACACAACTATGAGAAACTAAGGTCAAGATCGCCAGAAAATTAATTCCGAAACAACTTAATTGACCGAATCAGAAGGAAAGGACCGAAGGAAAGTTTTTGTGCAAACAGTTGACATCCCGCATTATACATATATCAAGGTCGAAATAGAGTAAGGCTCCGTAACCTTTTTACGCAACATGAGATAAATGGATCGGAGTTGACGGAACATGCTTCGAGTTGGTAATTTTGCGCTGTTGTCCGTAAAAACTGAGGCAAACAAGTGCTGACAGCGCTATCAATATATTGAACGTGTCACTGATCCCGAATTCGAAAGTTTGGACCCATCGCAATAAAGGCCGTCCCGTAAAAGGTTAATAGAGGGGATAAGCCATTGATCTCTGCTCTAACTCGACCGTGACCTCAGGAAATGAAGGATAGAATAATGGAATGGATAAAAAAGATTAACGAAAAACATTATTCAAAAGAATATTAACATTTTAATTATGGAGCTAGAAGGGCTAGTAAGTATGAATGACAATTTTCGAGTCACGTACTGCGAAAAGATAGGAAAATCTTTGAAAAGTAGCATAGCGCCCTCTAACAGGAGTAAACGAATACTGCTTTTATTCATATATGACTATCGCATACGTACTAATTGATTAACATGCTAACGCTACACATCTAAGTTAAGCGCACATTGCAAATAAATAAGCTCTCTTATCATTCCTAGCATCAACATTTTGTAAGCGTCCAGACGAATATCGAATTTGTAATTCAACTTAAACAACGTCAACTCGGGACAGACTGGTAGCGTTCATCTAATTAGCAGTGACGCTAGCTTCATACACAATTTAACATCAACGAGAGGATACACTCTGTTCATGCGCCAATTCCAAGCTTATGAATATGAAATAGTACACTTGAAATAGACAGTAGATAAATTTATTTCAAATAGAACTGGGAGAGACGGCTGTCTTTAACCTTTTCAAACAAATAAACTGTGGGTGACAGTTTCGAGAAGAAAAAATAATTTGTTTCGCTTTAGTGGAGCGTAGCAAATCAATTTATTATGCACGCAATTTGAATCGCCAGTTTCTGCGGAAGTCTTCTATTATCAGGACTCACATTGAAAACGAATTAGTATAAAAACACGGTATATAGAAAATGAAGGGTATTAGAGCTTAAATAAAATTCGAAGTAATTTTGTTGGGCCAAGCCGGTCATGCGCTAACCTGGTTAAATTATTCAAAGAGCGGTCTCGTCAGATCCAGCGGGAATTAGAGGTAGATTCGTACGTAATGAGAGATTTTTAAATTTGAAACATTGAACCAACCTTCGGGTGGATGTGGCATACAAAAACAGGTCTGGCACGCGTATACATTTTTAGTTGCGATTGTGTCGTCTATATTTCTATAAGTTCACGATATCGTGGCCATGATATTATATTACAACAAGCTTATTTTTTGCTGTTCAATACATTTCTTAAAATAGAAAAACTAAACTAATAATTCAGTAACAACTAATACTTCTATGACCAAGTCGTCTTCTCTTATTTTCTACGTAACATAATATTTGTATATATACATAGCGTTAGAAGACGAAAGGAGGTCATTGTATTCATAATTATGAACAATGTTTACTATTAAAAAGTTTGTAGACCCCTGACAGTTATTATTCTTAAGAATTTCAGGGTTGTTCCCCAAGTAAAAGTTGTTCACAATGGTAAGTATATGAAGTATACAACCTTGAATGTACTACTTTTTTTCCTAATCTGTGGGGGTACATGGTAATGTGTATTAGGGTGCAGACTTACCGGTCCACACGAGTCCCGTGGTGTGGTATTGCTTCACGTAGGCCTGCAGGTCAGATAACAGCTGCACCCAGGCGCGACACCACTCTACGTGGGTCTTGTTTTTCTCCTTCCACTCTTTGAGCACGCGGTTTGTGTAGAACTGGCCGGCGTCGTTCATTTCCTTTAATAAAAAAAATCCTTTTATTTATCTACATAAAGGGCGCTTCTGCTGCGAAATATCAGCGGAAGTTTTAATAATAAGTCAAGATTAAACTCGTTAGTGTTAATAAACGAACCGGGCTTCGCCCATATTTTAGTAAAAATATTAACTTCTGTTTTTAAAAGTAATTATTTCTAGAAGCTAAGCGAGACGGCTGACAAAAATATGTCGAAATTTTTACCAGTTTTCTTAACGCCGCCATCTGAATAGTTAATCCAATCTAACCAATTACCTTAATTCACGTGCCGTCTTTTTATATAAATTTCAGTTCGCAAGTTTACTATGAACTTGATCATTGGGATTGGGAGCCTTTACGTATAAAGCGGGTACTCCCCGAGATAACTTGACATGTACGTTATATATATGTAAACAGATATTTTTACACTCTCCTGATAGCAAGAGGTAACTCCTGTCCATAACAATTGCAGCGATACACAAAACTTTCAGTAGTAAAAGAAGGTCCTGAGTACAAGGAAATTTCGTGAATTTAATGCAAGTTTTTTTCGCAAGTTACCATAGTAGGATCTGGTGCTGATCAGATTAAGTTACCTTGACGTATGGAGCAGGAGTGGGAGACACGGCCACCCATCCAAGCGCCGGGATGCTCTCGGATATGGCGGATAGATGATTGAAGAGCGGTGAGGCACGATTCTTCTCCCGGAACTGCTGGATGGCGGCAATCTGGTCGCTAGTGGGCTTTAGCAGCTGCATCTCTTGTGCTTGGGAGGGCTTGCTCTGCGCAGCCGCCAGTTGGATGTAACGAAGTTGCGCCCTGATACAAATTAAACATTTATAATAACTGATGCAAACGTAAAAAATAATAAATAATCTTATCGTAATTAAACTTTCGCGACTCAAACACATAATTATAGAAACACAAAACACATAATAATATATATTATTATAGTATTTTGTGCAAGATAAAGTTGATAAACATAAGTAAACTTTCTTCAGATCATATTATTCAGATTATTTTATTTAACCTAGCCTATAAAGGATAAAAAAATTGTACACAAAATACAGAAACATTGAAACTGGCAAAATGCACAGAGTGCGATGCCAAGAAGAAAGAGGAAAAAAAGTTTACGATAAAATATTTATACATAAAATTACCTTCCCAATAAAACAAAAAATATTAAAACGAGAACTACGAGTTCTACTATTTTTTTCGTTTCCAACTTTCCACGAAAATAAGATAAAAGGTTTGATTCAAGTTGATATGAATAGGGTTCGTTATATCTCTAGAGATTTACTCGTATGATATTGTTTACTTGAACTAGTAGCGTTCACGGCTTGACTTGAGTTATATGGGAACTTTGCCAAGAACGGTCAAGGGCTCTTTCAAATTTCTTATCTTATATCGAGTAAATACGTATAAAATAGTAATATTTCTAACGAACAAACATAACTATTATTGATTTGCTTTCAAAGTACGGATATTGATAAACATAGATTGGATTTTTTTAAACATGGATTGGATTTTCTGTATTAATAAAAACACGGAATAATTGATTGTGTCACAAGGGACCAAAATAAGGTATTGAGGACGAGAGCGATTGTTTGAATTCAGAGCGAAGCAAAGGATTTCTAATAGTAGAATCCTAAGCATAGCAAGAGATTCAAAATGCGTCGCTCGAGGTTAAATAATTTTGGTACCATGTGGCACACTCTGCTTTTTATCCCCCTCTATGAGAAAAAATATTTTTCTCTCGATTTGTTCGGTAGTAAATTGTTTATGACAGTTTCTGCATTTTAATTTACTTATTGGTGTTAACATTTCACTGTTACTGGTAGAACCCATCTTTTATTAAATTGTTGTGAATAAAATTAAAATTGTCTGTAAGTTTTTAATCTGAGGTTATGACCCATTTTTCTCGCACTTATCCAGGAACTCTTCGCCTCTTTTCGAGTATATGGGATGAAAAAGATATAACTACACGGGCCAATTTGTAAGTGTGATGCCATAAACATGTGCTCCGACCTTGGCATGAGCAATTTTATTAATAGGCAACGAGATATCTCCGTTAGCCCTATTTTTATTCATTATCCTCATTTTTTCTTCGCTTTTTCTTATGAAAATAAACAATTATTTTTGTTTCACTTATGCGGGATTACTCACGTTTAATTATTTATATATGGCTATATAATAATATGAAATGTGTCAAAACCACGTCAGTTTCCATAGTAAGATAATAAACAAAGTAGGTACGAGACAAGTAAAATATTTTTGTATTTTTTTTTATTTCTTTTTTTATTTTTTTTTTTAAAATGAGTTATAACTTTTATTTTAATGGTTGACAGGCTAGGTGTTTGGCCACAGTTCACCTGATATTAAGTGAAGGTGTGGTCGAATATGGTAAACACAGCTAGCCTGGAATGGAACGACTCACAAATGAGGCTGCCAGAACACACCGTTAGATGCTTGACGGCAGATTTTCATTTGTGGATAGCTAGTCAGCCGAGTACTAGAAAGTACCCTAATACCATGCTATGGTTTCCTCACGATGTTTTCCTTCATCGGCAGCAAAAACGAATTACTTATTGGAGTTTGAACACACGCTCTTCGTCGTGCGAAACAACCGCGCTAACCACTGAGCTATCATTGCGAAAACCCAATTCAATCATTCTAATAATTCGATCATTTTGACATATCTAATATATGTATATGTAATACAAACCTTTATTTTATTTATTCTTGACCATGTACAAATCTTTAATATTGTAAGTGTGGCAATATTGTAAGTGTGGCAAGCACTTTTAATAAATGAAATCAAGCAATACCAGGAAATAGTAATGTTTTCATAAGAATGTTAGAATGGGTGTTTTGGTTTTGGCCCCGGTAACAACGCGTCTAAAAACTGGCTTAGCCCGACTATTAACAGCTAACTCGTGATTTAAAGATTTGATTACAATCAGTGGTTCTAGCATATTAATTTGCGCAAACTAGGTACGTAAACGATATCCAGATGAATAAAGAATCTCCGTTTACGCCGACGTTTGACGTTGTCCAAATTTTTATTTTCCAATCATTTACGTTGTACGTAAATTTCATGAAATATATGCTAGCCCCTTTGTTATAGTGTGACATTACATAGTAAAAATACCAACAAGTTACAAGACTGCTGAATCTTGCAAAGTTTTATACATGATCATGTCTCGAATATACAAGAAAATCCTTTTTGTAGCAAACGTGTTCTATCTATGAGTCGGTCGACGATCTGCTCGAGAACTTGCTTGTTTTTATCAAATTGCAACTTGGCGAACATCAAATCGGTCTATGGGCCAGTACACCGTGAGTAAATGCAGAACCTAACTACGTTGTAATTGAGTATGTTTTCATGTTCTTAATAGATAGAACTTACTGGAAGGCAGCGTTGACGAGGTTGGCATGAGTGGCCACATCGCCGCCGATCTGCTTCGACAACTGTAGGTAGGTCTGCAGCTGACCCTGTGGACAACAGAAACATAGCCATAATTACCAATATCGTTAATTGGTGTGGGTCGTAGACCACATGCGTCACAGAGCGGTTGTTTAGTGTTATTTTCCTTTTTATGACTTTGTTGACATTCCAAGATTAGCTGAACTCTTTCGTAGAAGAAAATAAAGAGAAAACGCAATATAAGGTGGAGAATACAATCTAAAAGCTTTAACACTATCTCAAGTCGATCGAATTTGACATCGGCTGCCTTTGGTGTAGTTCGGTAGCTTCATTTGGTGGTATATTTCGCATATTTCGGTGGTCGACTAAGACGATTGCCCGCCGTACGACGGAGCATTTTGAGCCGTGTTGTTTCACGATTTCAATCAACTGTATAAATGTGGTAGCAATGCTGCTTTGCGAGTCTTCAGTAAACAATCGGAATTTAGTAAACAATCAGCTTACCGCAGAGGTAAGCTATACTTACTATGTTTTATTTTTATTTATTTCTTTTATTAGTGTTACAACATATCGTGTTTTTCTATTCTTGGTTGCCTGGAAGGGATCGCTTATAGCGATAAGGCCGCCACTAGTTCATAAGGTTATTTTGTTCTCTGTACTTTTTTCCGTTTATGGTGTGTACAATAAAGAGTTATATCTATCTAAAATCGGTCAATACAAATGGCTTTTAACAAAAACTCTTTATAAAACAAATGCAATTTATGAAAATTGCTTTCCCTATTCCTCACGGTGACCGATAATGGTCGCATGCCACTTACATATTTGAAAAGGCTGGTAAATAGATACAATTACAAAGGTCGGGCCAATTACGAACCTCTCGGGAACAATAGAGAACACTGGGTTAATGTTGGGGCGTGTGCGGTCTATCAAGCCCGAATAGGCGGTAAAAGCACATTTACATTGTGCTAAATGGAGCCTATTCTATCCTTTTGTAGGCGAACAAATTATACAACTATGTTATTTAAAATCGCTAAATAAAAACGCCATGCCTCACATTGCATTTGATACTTGGTGGTAGGTATGAAGGGTATTGCAGCTAGCGAAATTACAGGGCGATTGAGACTAACCATCGAAAGTGTCAAAGTAATGAGCATTAAAGCAGCGATGTCCTGCCCTGGAGCTTGTTTTATTACTCAAAGATCTATGTATCGCTGCAATGGTGATGGACAGGCGTTAGACAATAATAGTTTTGGGAGATAAAATGAAGGCCAGGTTATAGCTGCCTTGGCGCTCTTTTCTTTGAGAAATTTGATAGTGAGTATCATTAACTATATTAATTATTGATTTATTACAATCTTGGAATTTTAGTGAATAATCTCGCTATGTTCCTAAAAAGTAATAGGTATTTAAAGCTAGCATTTAGCAGTCACATTATATATGCGTCAAGTTCGCTACGGCTCTCATTAGCCTTCAGTCCATACGAAGGCAGATATTTTCCAGCCGCGAAATTATTGTGCTATTGAATATAGAATCAGACTGACAGTACATATTTATATTAATAATTTTACGTGTCTCATCTCTCAGGAGTCCCAATTTTAGTACCGTTGGGCCATTCAGAGCCATTACTAAAGTTTTATGAGCAACATAAAAGTATTCTAGCAAATACGACCCGAATGTAACCTTTATAAACTCGTCTAACTTTATAAGGTAAGCAAATAGTTGAATGTCTCTATGGAGTATTTTTCACGCTTAAATGTTGTCGTCGAGCAAAATTTGCTAAAATCGTTAACAGGAAAGCTGGCAACATATCCGCGAAACGACCCTCATCATCAATTCATTCAATCATACTTAATGCCAGCTCATAAACTTATCTACCGTAAATAACACACGAAACAAACAAAGATCTTTCTTTCGCATTCTGATAAAAGGTGCCTTATTGATTTATTTGTTTTGAATTCTGTTTTTCCCTAAAAGCTGCAAGAGACTACGGAACAAAAACCATTATTCGATAATCCACGCAAAATGACAAGCTTGGTACATTTTAATCTTCTTATTCTTTTTAGGGTTTCGTACCTGCAGGGTGTCTATCAAGACTCTAAACCTTAGTCATATTTTCGTCCTACCTACCTTTGATAAGCTATCTTTTTCAAATCGTAACAGTCGATTGAAATTTTCATATAACGTATGCTATTATAGTGGACTGTAATTTTCCAAACCCATTTTGTAAAATGTTTTACTGGGCTGTAGGTACGACCGTGTACTTTCATCTACTTTTTACTACAACACAAGAGAGAAATATGGCCCACTATCTTATTTACATGCATTGGGAATTCTATAGATCATGGATTTTCCTTGGACGTATATCAAACTACGATTTTCATTCGTACGTTCAAGGAAAGGGACATGCTGCAGGCTTCCGTGCTTCCTAAGGGATATAATCTAAGTATTCTCAAGGTCGTATTGATTAAATATCTCATAAGTCTCCTTGCTTCATCTTTCTCCAAATCATCGCTTATCAGACAATTTAGTAGTCAACTGTGGATTTACAAGAGTAAAAATACTCTCAAAAAAAAATAGGATTCTAGTACAAAAAATGGGGTATTCCGTTCTATTGCAAAATACATAGAAACTAAACTTGAAACTATACTGCATATTTTAAAGTAGATATATATAACAAATAGGTAAAGTGGGTAAAGTAAAATTTTCAATAAGTACAGAACCCTCGGTGGAGTCCATCTCGCACTAAATCGGTTAATTGATTCTGATAAATAAATCTGTTTTATATATAATGCTATGCGGCTTCGTGAAAGGTCTTTAAAATGTCTGCTAACCGACATATTAATATATTTAATTGGATCATAACTTTATCCACTTAAGGGTAGAGGGTTTCACCACAACACATCACTAAAGCGTAAACAGTAATTAATGTTGATAAGCAGACGTAAGACAGTTTAATAAAGCGTTGGGCGTGAGATATGTAGTTCGATTTATCAACTTTGTTTAAATTTTGACAACTTTCGTTCAATCGATACATTATACGTAGGTATGTACATAATAAATTTACATAAATTTATACATATTTGCATACATAATTCACAAATATTTAGTAGTTCATATTTTATTTGTTTGCTGTATTTATATTTATACATACATACAAAAGTACATACCTATATGTATATTCGTTTTTTTTGACGCGCCTACAACCATATCTCATATATAGCGGGGATGGCTGGCAAAAAATGTTTTAGCCATAAGTCCTCCTTTTTTACATATTATTTGTAAGTGTACAATAAAGTATTAAATTAAAGTACCTATTACTAAATCAGCCAATAGGGAGTGTAAGGTATTTCACGACGTTCACTGTTTTATTTGCTTACGAGCTTTCGAGCTGCTAATGAGAAACATTTTGTCTCTAATTACTTCAAAAGAATCAAACAGAATTAGTGAGAGTTCTCTTGCCGGGTAAACCGCAGTCAAGTTCAAATTTGGTTCCGGAATCTCTGGAAAACCACATTCGACATGGAGTCGGCTCAGTACCAAGTTTCTACTTTATATTACGAACTTCTTAAGTCGATTAAAAATATAGGGGGAAATGAAATCTCAAAATAAAAAAAATATATCGTAGGATATTTTACACATAACGATTTTTAATTATGTTAGACAGGCTAGGTATCAGACTATAGCTCATCTATAGTAATCTATACTATTATAAAGAAGAAACATTTGATTGTTTGTTTGTATTGAATAGGCTCCGAAATTAGCCTATTAGTGGATCCATTTCAAAAATTCTTTAACCGTTGGGAAGCTACACTATGCCCGGGTGACATAGGCTACTTTTTATTCCTGTATTCTCACGGGAACGGGCACTACGCGGGTGAAACCGCGAGCCATCCGCTAGTGTTAAATAAAGGTGTGGTCGATGATACTTATTTTACTTTTACTTTGTAAATAAATATTTATGAAGAATATCCCTTGTTTTAGTCTAAACTGGTTTTACTTCAATGATATTGTAGATTAGGCCCTGCATCGATATCTATAAAACCCTAAAACGCAATAGCAAAATCTTGAATAAACAATCTTTATCTCAGAGAGCTTCCTCACAGAAAGTCAGCGCAAATAGATAGATAGAAAATGTATACAAGGGCGACCAATCGGCACCGCCTGTACAAGGGTAGAATCGGGTAAATTGAACGCCGACGGAACACTTCCGCCCACGCCTGCTCTATGATCAGGATCAGCGCCGCTAATCTAATGCCCATTGTGGCCAGCAAGGACCGAACTCCTTTGTGATGCAAATGAAGGAAAAAGTATATTTTAATTTGTATTGTTCGCGAATGGACTCCCGACAACCACAAAAGGATTCTAAAGCAGACGAAATTGATCTGTCACGGTTTAGGAATTGGAATAAAAATAAATCAGTTTAAAGCAGAAATGTTTACTTTTTTACGAAGATTTTTCTTTTACGAGTGGTATACCATCTTAAATTAAGAGTTTTATGTTAGACGCTCGGTTTACGACCATCGAATTGATGTCAGCATTCGCGTCACGTCTCGAAGCTGGGGAGTGCTCAAAAATGGGCACTATAGCCACCATCCCGCGAAATAATGGAAACAATTTCAATAATCCACTGGAATGGCAAATAATGATAATGGTGGATAGGGAATTCTCTACAGCGACGTCACGACAGAAAATTGCAGTGGTTTCCGAGATGGGGATCGTTATTAGTACCTACCTAGAGTTTGTAGCGATTACAGCTCTGTGGTTAGCGCTGTCGGTTCGCATGCCAAAGGGCGTGAGTTTAAACCCCAACAATGAGCTTGAGCTGTCGTTGAAGGAAAACATCATGAGGTAACCATAGCATGGTGGTAGGATACTTTCTTGTACTCGGCTGGCTAGCTACCGTCTATACGTTCAGTTTAAAATCTGCCGCCAAGCATCTAATGGGGTGTTCCGGAAGCTTCACTTGAGAGCCAGTTCCATTCCAGGTATGCTACATGCTATACCACTAGGTGTGCTTTACCATCTTCGATCACACCATCACTTAACATAAGGTGAGCTGTGGTCAACACCTAACCTGTTAACCATTAAAAAAAATAGGTACAAATAATTCCAATGTATTTAAAATTTTGAATTATATCTATAAACATTACTTCATAAACTTTCTATAGCTAGGTTCGATACAGGAAGATGACAAAAAATATTATTCAAAAAGGTATTGTAAAAATCCTGGGCTACGCTTCTAATTAATTTAATAAAAATCCACAGGGATTTAGAAATGTGCTTGAGTTAACAATATTTCATTTTTATTTTCAGAATATGATTAACTATTTTTAGAATGAGTCATTCGCCTTTATTCGTAAAATGTTTTCTTTATTGTCAGAGCGCAAAGATAAACCGCCTGAGAGCGGCTAAGATTCTCTTTGAAATGTTCCACTTAAGATTACGTCGTCTAACCTCTTAATAACGGAATTTATTTGTACGTGCTTTATCCCTATTCGTTTAAATAGGTCTAGGAACAAATTACCGTCATATCTATTTGTAATCCTTAGCGTAAAAACTAATATAACTTTAGGGTAACTGCCGCCCAGCAGGTATATCCGGTGTTGTATGCGCGGCCTCAATGCAAAAAACGTTTCTGATTTTCTCCCGAAAATAGAATTTGTCTTGCGGGACTAACCAACGCTATTTTATTGAAAAGACTATTTATCAACAGATTGCGGTCATCTATTTCATTCGAAGGGAGCAAATAGCTAATTTTCCTCTTCACGAAAATTTCCATTTGCCAGAGAACTAAAATCACAGACATAGCTCAGCGTATTAGTGAACTAAAGTGGCAATGGACTGGACATATCTGTCGCAGAACCGATAACCTTACGTGAGACCTATTGTTCAGCAGATGTGACGTGAGCATATGGATTTCGATTCTTGATGATGATATAAAGAAAATACAGGTATCTTCAAGTTCAGAGTAAATAGTTTCCTTCAAGGTTTACTCCGTACTAAAATGCACTACTGCATAAAAACAATCAGGGCGTGATCAAACGCGAGCCTATTTAAAGTAAAAAGAAAACTGATAAAAACGCGCTACCAACCTGCACAATGTCCTGATACCCGTTGACACTCATGTTATCAGTTTCCTCGAGCTCTTGAGGTTGCGGAGACGGCGCGGAGGCGAGAGAGGGCGCAGGCGATCGCGGCGGGGTGGGGCTGTGTGCGCGCAGTACTGGTAGCCGCTCTAGGCGGGAGGTAACTCGTTCCAGCCGCTCGATCAGCGCCTCGAGCTCTGACGCTGGACTCTGCGCCGCAACACACTCTTCTACTTCGGTACCTGATAACAAAATAATCATATTTCTGTTAATCATCATCCGTCCGCCGTTCTGTCATCCATCCGTCCAATTTAGATTTCCTTTAAAAGGGAATTATGGAAAAGTATGTGGTATTACATCCTCAGCCACATCAAACCATTGGTTACTATCAAACCAGTTGTAGAAAACATGCAATATCTACTTTAGTTTTATAGATAGTTCCATTCACTAGAAAGTGTTGTAAAAAGTCAAAATACGGAACCTCAACACGTCTTATCAAAAATTACTTTATAAAGGAACGCTACAAAACCGTAATGTTTACCAATTTTGATAACGAATATCTGTCTGTGGTTATGAGTACCTACTGGAAAAAAACAAATATTTTGATATGCAATCAATTCAATTCTTGATGAATGGCCTTTGCGGAGGCTCTCCACAATTCCGCCAATTGATATGCAATCAATACTGGGCTAAGTGAAATAAACCAAATAAAGGTTTTCTACCAACATACAAAAACAACAAACCGATTTTAACTTTAAATTAAAATTTAAAATACCTACCCAGAAAACACGGTGTCTTTTCTTTATTTCGTACGACGTTGATAAAGATAGCACTTTACGATTGTATCCTTAAACAAAGCGTTTCCTCCTTGCCCCGTCGCTTGTCGCTTGAATTTGTATATTCTGCGGAAGTTTACTCCCCAATTCAGATTCGACACCGTACTCCGGATTATTCAGTACTAAGAGTGTAAGCACATTCCTCGTGAAACGATTTTACTGCATGGTATATGGTTACGTAACTTTCTAATATAGGGGCATGTCATGCGAATTTAGCAACGAGACACATTCGATGCTCAAGTTTAGGGGATAGACGAATAATAAAATGGATTACAAGTGGCGCCGCGGTAATATTATAAAATATACGGTAAATATGTTCTGCACCAAGACTCTTATAACAGTTTCTTGCAGTGATTCCGTTACAGGAGTACCGCTACACAATAAATTCCAAGTCTGTCTCATTAGACGGCACAGGATTATAATTTACATTGCTGTGGAAGAAAATCGCTACAGAGCCACACCCGCACTTCCGCGAGTGTCTAATGCCACAGACTAACAATGTTGATCATCGTCTTTTAGCAAAATGCTAATTAAAGCACGAGTCGCTTACAATCGATATAGCCGAGCGAAGAAAGAAGTACTAAGTATACTATATATGTATAGCAGATTAAAAGAAGCTAATACTGATTCCTTTTTTTTTTTATGGTTGACAGGCTCGGTGTTTGACCTCAGCTCACCTGATGTTAAGTGAAGGTGTGGTCAAAGATGGTAAAGCACACCTAGCCTGGAATGGAACTGGCTCTCAAGTGAGGCTGCCGGAACACACCGTTAGATGCTTGGCGGCAGATTTTCAACTTCAGGGTGGTTGCTAGCCAGCCGAGTACTAGAAAGTACCCTACCACCATGATATGGTTTCCTCACGATGTTTTCCTTCACCGGCAGCTCAAGCTCATTGTTGGGGTTTGAACCCACGCCCTTCGGCATGCGAACCTACCGCGCTAACCACTGAGCCATCATCGCTACAAATTCTATTCGTATGTATGTATATTCATTTAACAGACTAAGTAATTTTTATGAAGGAATTGTCAATTGTAAGAAATGTGTATCATAGTCATAGTATCATAGCCTACTTACGGTTCCGAAACCAAATATTGTACCTATATATTTAAATGTATGTCATATATGTAATATATTTCGGTCAACAGAGTGCTTTTCGAGAAAGGTATAGTCCCGTAGTTCGGGGCGATGTTGTTAAAGGAACCTAATTTTCCGACGCACCACAAAACCTTTATAAGAACAAAAGTCTGTCACAACAAAGTAAATAAATCCCGTGGGCGTTATATGTATTACAACTTACTGCCCAGAGGCGACCCAACAATCTTCATAAACCCACCTACTTGAGTTTCGTATATGATACTGACAAACTATGTACTTATATTGCTTTGAAAGCCTTCATCGTTAGTATATCAAAATAAAACAATGAATTCTCATTACTCATAGTTTGCGAAAGACGAAGAGTTGAGATAACCAATAACGGATCCTATATCATAACTTTTCGAGAACATAAAGTTCCGTCTAACGAAGCTATAGAATACGAATATAGCAGAATTTATTTATACGCCAACATGTTCCAAGTTTGGCGTATAACTGGATAATTTACGATTGCTCTTAATTAAATTCAAGTAATTATTAAACAAGGTTGTCGCGGGAACTCGATTAAAAATGTATGACAAAGAAAATTTCGCCGCTTCTAGGAAGCAGGTGCTCTTGAGTCATTTGGTACTTGAAAAGGGTGCGTGAATAATTTATTCCACTCGTGAATAAATTGAACATGATTATGCTAAACTGTAGCGAAAAGACTAAAGAGTGATGACTCCTGAAGAGGCTGAATACGGCATTTATTTCCAGACGAAACAATTTGAAATGTTTTACTTTGTAAATCCATTATGCTGATTATTCTAGAATGCATCGATATTATAAGAAGAAGCAAAACCAAATCACACTAAAACATTTGAACATAATTATTCGTCGAAAGCAATTGTGTATGTATCTGTTTTTTTAAATGTTGACGAATAAATCGATCTTTATGAAATGTAATACGAAATTATTATGTTATATGACGGAGCAAAAAAAAAACTTAAAATTGGTAATAAACCTATGAACATAATTATGCTATAAATAAAAATGTAACTGTGTATTTTAACCACTAAACATCACAACCGGTCTTGAAGAAATTTGGCTACGAAAATTGAAACAGAATCAGAAAAAGCGGTCAATCGCTGATAAAACCATGGGACGCGGTCGGCGCTTGCACGATGTTTGTATATTGATCTGATTGTATTGCATACCTAATGCGAGGTTAAAAGCCTCTCGGGTTGCATTCGCAATATCCGCTGCATCCTCATCTTCGTCCGCGTTCGCTCTCGCTTCGAACATTTCAATCACGTTTCGTATATTCCGGCGAACATTATTCGCTTCCATTGTCTAACAGCACGATAAAACTTAAATATTATAATTCCAACTGATCGACACCACTACTGAGTAGGCCACACTAAAGATATGACACGATATGAGCAACATTTTATACAGAACTACCTAATCATACATATCGTAAGAGATAAAGACATGACTGATAGAGATTGTCTTTGTAAGGGCAAATAGCTTGAGCAAAATTGAATGTGCTGCAGCACAATAATGTTTCATTTCTTTTTCGCCACAAATCCATTCCATAGAGAATTTATAATATTTGCTTGAAAAATTACTAAGACTTTCACACGTCGCCATCTAGCCTCAAACTAAGCAAAGCTAGTACCATGGTATCAGATAACTGATAGAATACTAACATACTTTTTTTTGTAAATACATACAGTACAACCAGACACAGAACAAACCTTTATATATGTATATGAATAAATATTATGTTTGTTCCCACACAACTTACGCATTAGGATGAATTTTGATATGGAAATCAGTACTTTGACAACAAAGCCTTCTTTTTTATCCCGTATTCCTGTAGAAAATTCATAATTTCGAGGCGCTTCACGTTCGGAAATACAAACAGTAACATAGTATAGGTACTGTATTTATAAACGTAACCTTTTAATTTCATTTATTTTAATGACATAGGTACAGTAATAGACCTTAGGCTAGTAAATATATATAAATTCCTAAGTGTAGCATTAGGTTTACTGTAGTATAACATACTACAGTAAACCTAAGGTCCAATTATAACCATACACAACTTATTTATAAAGCAACTGACAATAGAGGTTGATAAATAATCGATTAAATAGTAATTTGCGTTGTTTTTTTTAGTTAGTAGGCAGTTAGCTGTTTAATGTAAATTTTGATACAGATTGATTTACTTAATTGAGTTACAAATATTAATAAAAGTTACACGAAAACATTTTTCTAGGATTAAAATAATACATAATGGTGTGTACCAGATATAAAAGTGTGCAAAATAAACAAACGAGGTAGCTCCTCCTGTGGCACAGGCTTATCGCTAAAAGCGATCTCTTCCTGGTAATCACGAATGAGAAAACAGATAGGTACTAGATACTTTATTATTATTTGTGAAGATCAATATTGTTGAAGTTTAGGCACTGTACACGTATGTATGGCTCTATATTCTGACGTTTTGAACACGTTTGTTACTGCAGTTGATAAAATATAATCAGTCTAATGCTGTAACATATATGGTTACTTTTAGTAGAGCAAAAATATGGCGGTTACGCAAATTCATGCGTCTTAAATACTTACCTATGCATTCACATGTTTATACAAGCACTCTTAGCATGTCTCGATTAAAAGATTTTTTTTTCAGTGACATATTTGATGTTAATTTCTTTCGAGTACCATTCTAAATTGTGGTAATACTGTTACTAAGTTCTTAATTATAATTATGACCAATTTTTGTAAAAAAATTTGAATTCTAAAGTTACCTATACGTGATATAAGAACCGAAGGCCCGCCCTTCAGTTCTTCTGATAGACTGAACTGTTTAACGAGTTTTTGAAGTTGTCAGTAAAACCATAAAACCTCTGCGACGATCCACAAAACAAGTTTGTGCAGTTAGGATGTAATTAAACTTGTAGGATTGTAGATAAAACCCCGCTAGCAGCTACGATTAAAGTAAACAGCGCGCCGCTTTTAGATACGCTAGAACTAGAATAATTTTATGAGTCATTTTCGAGTGAAATCTTTAGGACTATGTATGGCTGTTACACCTCACGATTTTTTAGTCCGGGTCTATCGGAAAAAATAAAAGTACTGTATTAACTATATAGCTTGAAAATATGAGAGATAGTGAGATAGTGAGATAGTTAAGATGAGATATATTTTTAGAACTGAAGACCTATTAATAGTATATCTACAGTATTCATTATTGGATTTCATTTACTAATTTTAACCATAACAGTGAACAGTCTGATATTAAATCATCGAGCAAATGATGCTATTATTGTATTTTTATCACTCAATAAACCCAACCATTAATAAGAAAGTAACTATTTTATCGCGTAGATTAGGAGCGTCACGTCAGTTCCTCACTACCGTGACGTCAGTGGCCGAATCTTCATAAACATTCATAAATTACTGTCTAATGGGCGTCCATGGCAACCGTTCATTAAGAGGCACAACAGATTCTGTATACAGCGAATACATATTAAAAAGCTCTGGTCAGTTCATATCATAGAAATATAATGGTATATTAAATTACGTAGAAACACGTTGTAACATTTTCTTCAACACAAATTATTACGAAGTCGTAATAAAATTATGCCATGATTAGACATTTCAAATATTACAAGTACTTTGTTAAACGTTCAAAGATTTTCAACCATTTCTATCGTGTTTGAGTACGAATTGAATGGAGCCTGGCTCCTTTTCCCTACCGATACCGAATGAAGAAAATAGGTATGTATAATCAAATAAATTTTAGACTTTACAACGACGGGTAAAGTTTTAAGATATAGAAATTAATCGGCAACAAATTCTTTGTACCTAGAAGAGAACTTTAAAACAAAGAACTGCAAAACGGCCAACCAATCCGAGTGATTGTTCTGTTGATTCACGACTTTTAAATGTTTAAAGTTTTTTATAATAGAAAAAGATAATGTCCTCTAACTCAATTACGTATTGTGTCATGTTACAAGATTGTTTATTTACTCACATTTTCTATTTTTTCACTAAACAAATTAATATGATGTGGACTGCGGAACAAGGTGTATACACTGCTCTGCAGTTGGAGTGAACGAAGTGAGTGTTCGTATCACCTATTATCTTGTACACATATGTATTAATGATGATTAGTCTTTTTTTATATTAAATAGATACGTTTGGCCACTAACTCGCCTGATGGATAGCGACAGTGCGGCCGAGGATAGAGCACGCTGATCTAGAAAACATCTTTTCACTCAAGCCTTTCGTTCCTTTAAATGATGCTTTAATCAAACATGAATCATGCTACAATGGAATGAGTACAAAAACTGACCACACCGCAACGGTGACGGTGGTCGGACCGGAGAGCCGTTACGAGAGGCCTGCAGACATATAAGGACGTTATCGGGGTCGGACACGGGCCGAGTGCAGCCACCGCAAACTTGCTACAACTCTCGCGAAAACTTGATATTGAAAGCGCTTTCAAAAACGCACTATAATGCAAACAAAACGAGGTTGTTTGCAATAGAAAGATTCACAGATTATTTACACAAGAACTAAAAAATGTTTACTCCGAATAGTCTCGCGTTTAACGATTCATTTTGCGGCTTTCGTATAAAACAGACTCCGCCGGAGAGCTCCACAACCTAGCTGTGCGAATAATAAATGTGGAATCGAAACGCTTTATGTGTATGTATAAAATATAATTGACAACCCTGTTGGCTCAGTCGTAGGAATTGTAGGGCGTGGGTTCGATTCCCACCCATTGCGTTTGTCTGGCCGTCAGATATTAAAAAGAGCAAGGTAGACAATGTTCTTAACCCGCTAATTTCATAGCTAAATTTTGAAGGTCGTGCCCGTTACTGTCTTCGGCTTCTCTCAGGACAGAAGTGACAGAGAGTCTCATAATAACCTTTACTTGATCAGACCAACGAGTAGGCGATTATTATTCGCACAGCTAATAAAGAGCACGAAGAAGAAATAAAGTAACATTAAGTTTGATACAACGTGTCTCCGTAGGCACATTCATTGACGGAATATAAAAATTTAAATTCACTAAGTAATATGTACTAAATTAAAAACTAACCTGCAGTCTGTTGAAGTAATCAAACTTTCAATTGTGAACTTTAAAGTTGTTTGGCAATCTTCTCCTAATTGAGTCCTTTGTTTAGCGAGTCTTTCTTAAGTACAACTCAATTGTCATTGAAACCGGTTTTTAATTGTTTATGTTAAACTGTATTAGAACTTGATGAGGATAATTTAGACATGAATCATATTGTTTTTATAGTTATAAAACCAATTCATTCTATATACATACCTTTGTTATCAACTCCACATATTATTTTGTTCTTGCAGAACTACTCTTGTTATTTTTAATATATATTCTTCTTCTTTTTTTTACCCCAAACTAAGCAAAGCTTGTATATATGGGAGTCAGATAACTGATAGAATACTTAAATACTTCTTTTTTTTTAATACATACTTACAATACATACAGTAGGTACACCCAGACACAGAACAAACATTTGTATTATATCACAAGATGCTTATCCTGGGTGGGGAATCGAACCCACGCCCCACAGCTCTTGAAGCAGACATGCTACCAATGAGCCAACAGGGCTGTCAAAATAATATACAAAACATTATGTAAATATAAAAAACTCGGAAGTATACCTACTAACATGAATGATTTTCATTCCAAAAAAGTTTACACTAAGTGGTAGATTCACATAGCCAGAGGGTGTCTATGTTATAACCACTGAAGTATCAGATATTAGGCCACCATGCTGTAGTATATAAACAAAACTATGTTCTAATTTGAAGGATACTGTAGCTAACCGAAATTGATGAGACTCACCACCGGATGTCTCAAAGTAATGCCCGCTAAAGCAAACACAGCCTGGCTCCTGATTCTCTAACTTACATGAGATGTCTTGCCAAAAACGCGTATAGCGTTTATAACGTTTTAAAGTTTATTTTGATAGTTTAAAACGAGCTCCTAACAAAGTTCATAGCGTTTTTTAATTCGACATTGGCATAAAGAGCACCATTCCATGCGAATTATACTCAAATTGTGCCATGTTACATAAACGCGGCGTGTTATGTACTCATAGCGAATAAGGACCCTGGTCTTTCATTTGTTACTTGAAGTTCTGGGTACCGTTGAAATGGTCATGGGCAGATATCTTATCATTAGAAAGGTTTCTCATCGTTTTTATAAGTTTTTACTATAAAAAAAAAAACTATACATATAACCTGACTGTACCAATACAACAAAAATTTCCCGCGTTACCAAAAAAAAAAGTTCTTATATGCAGTTCGCGCTGATTCGTCATTTATCTGCTCATACTTTATCTAAAGCATTGCGATATTTTTGTGGCAACAAAGGCAAGTAACATCTAGGTAATCCTAGTATGGATAGCGTGCCTTTATTTTCGAACGTAGGTAGGTACTTTACAAGGATAAATACAAAGTGATGACAAACTGAAATATTACGTAAGAACTGTTGTTTACAACAACAGGTTTTGCGATAAAAACAACAAGATAGGGAAGTGTTCGTCGGAATATCAATCGAAAGGGGAAGTTCTGATGGTGCCGGAAGCGACGATATCAAGTAACGGGGCTCATTGTATTTCAAATAAAATCTCTTAATAATGTTAAACACGATAAGACCGTGTAACTAGGGATTAATACGCAGAAATTATTTCAATTTTAACTGAATTCTTAGAACTCGGGATCGCTGCCTAGGGCAAGGCTCTGTTTACATATTACCCTTATTGCAAAATAAATTTGCCCTCAGAAATACCACGTTTAAATACACATTCAGAAAATCCCAATTAAATATTTGAATATTTTGATATAAAATATTGGAATAAATAAATTTACAAATTATTTTCTCCGGAACCGGAGATAGGAGATTAGATATCTCGCAAAGGAAACCGGGTAGGAATTCTGTTAAGAAAGTTTTGAAGTTCGAAATCACCTTTTCGCGATTTACGTAATTCATTTCACCGAGTGGGTGAACTTTCGTCGTTTTTATTTAAAATCTTACTGGAGAGCTGAAAATAGATAAGTATTTTAGTGTCTGCATAGTTTTTAAACCATCATGGTAAGAAACGAAATCATACAACTACTTTAAAACAGATTTAAATTGCCGAGGCTAACTATTACAAGATTTTTTTTCTACAATGATACGAAACATTATTCTGTAGGTACTGATCGTTGTGATCCATGTCTGTAGAGTTAAAATGAGTAATAATACAAATTCCAAATGATCGTAGTTAGTTCTGTGTTTGTTTTCAAAACAGAACTCGAAGTGCACGTTTAGTTTGAGGAACAGAACAAACATTTAAGTCATGCTATCTGTCGTCACAATACAGGCATGAAGATAATAAACCAACCATCATTCCAATCAGCTGGTGAACATTACAGTAAACTTATTATAAGTAAATCTGAGTATTTAAAAGGCTATTAACATTTAACGACGGATTATTAATACGCTTCAGAAATGTCAGTTTCCATGCGAATATTTAATGTGTAACTGTTCCTTGATTCACCTCAAGTTATATGTAGATTCTATCATCAAAAAAATAAAAGTACAAACAGGAATAATATGTTGTGCAACTTATTATTATTCAAGTACAAAGCTAGACATTATTTATGAGACCACGTAATTCTACTATAAAATGTTAAGATTTTGCAAAATAAAAAGAGTTACAGTGTACTACGTAAATGAGGTACATAGCAAAAATATGAACGGTCTGCATCGTTCCAATTTCTCACATGTTCCCCGCGACGACTAATGTCGTCGACCTATCAAACCAGTATGTTGCTAACAGAACATTTGTCTCGGTAATTAGTCGGAATAAAGTAATGCAATAAATTATTATTTATCAACATTGCCTTTGAATAACTAAACCCCATTTGATCAAACACCTGTCACATAATGAATCAGAGTAGGCAACCATTGTACTACTATTAAGTAGTAATAGGTTCATCACTTTTTAACAAACCTTGATTTCGCCCAGCAAAGAATAAACGAAAAATTAATATTACAACTCTCTCATGTTAAAATCCACGATGAATATTCTGATTCAGAGTTTCGCAATCAACACTATAAATAACTTACTCATTTAATCTAGCAAAGATTTAACGGTATTAACGTTACAGTAGTGATATTGAAGTTTAATATTACTAGACATTAATATCCTCGTTTATAAGTTACAATCAATAAACAACAACATAGCTGTGGTCAAACACCTAGACTGTGAACCATTAAAAAAAAATTGGGATACTCGTATAAAAGAGAGAGGTCATATGTACATATACGTATACCACAATTATTGTACAGCTCTTGTTGAATACTAATATTATTCAAGAACATACAAAACAGAATGTAACAATAAAACTTTCGATAAAATTTAATTTACATTTTGCAGATCTGTATCACATTTCAAAATTATGTACAATAATAATTAAAATGTCACTAGTCAATTTGTAATTAATTAAGATTAAATATTTAAGTTATATTAAAAAAATGCACATGGCAACAGTCACAAGGCGAGATAATGAATGTATGAACAGTGTGGACCATCTGTTGCGCACTCTACTTTTATGTTTGTGCTCAGACCATGTGGTACTACTTACTATACATAAATATACATCCAGCTTATAATGTGAGGGCATACCCACGTTAGAACCAATAAAACGCCACGCTTGACTTGCTCTGAACACACCTATCGCTATCACCATTTTAGAGCCGGCATACAGCCAGTAACGAGTAACTTTTTAAACAAGACGAAAAATTGAAATGAATCAGCCTATTCGGCACACTCGCGCGTTATAAACAACGATCAATATTTCCCAAAACACAGCAGGAGATACAACGAAAAGGTAAGCTTTATTGCGTCGAATGAAGTAAAACGGGTGCCATTATTGTTTTAATTACGTAGGATACTCATATACTCATACGGGGCAGTACTCAACATATGACACGTGTAAAGGCAAGAGAAGAGCGAGCGAACTCTCAAGGCGTTCCATATTCGAAACTGGTAGCAGGGTAAGTCTCTAGCTAAACGACAAAGGCTCTTGCTTTCATTTTTAATGAGCACCACCACTCAGGGTCGAGCGCAGTCAGCACTCTACCAAATAATTAAGCAGGAGAAGCTAAAGGCGGTTGTGGATTTGATGCAAAATGCACGCGACCCAGAAAGCTGCCCAAGGGCATGACAACTTTAACGTATTATTAACGTGAGAGGTCACTGGGCGCGCTGTTACGAGAGCTGATGTCAGATTTGCCTTCCAGTAATATTCTCCGTTCTATATTTACATACGCCTGGGAGTGGTGCCAGCTGGTGGATCAGACTAGCATTTGAATTCAAACTAACAATACTGAATATTTTACTAGAATTTATTACTTTGTATTGTTCGACATAAACAATAAGAACAACACGAAACATAATTCTTTTATTTAATGTATTTTAAGGATTTATGTATTCAAGAAATCGTAATTATGTAACTAAACATAATAGGTATTACATGTTGATACAAAAGGTTCATATACACATGGGAACAGGAAAAAGGTCGCTGCAAAGGCTAAGGTAAATTGGAGCGGTTTTATTTAAATACAGCCGTATCTAAAAGGATGCCTAGAAATCCTAACTAATATTATAAATTCGAATGTGAGTTTGTTTTATGTTGCGCTTTCACGCGTAACACTACTCGACGGATCTTCATAGGAATGGATACTATTTTACTAGGATTGTTAAGTCCGATCGTCCCCTGATAAAGTAGTGGCAACTTTACTAGAAGCTTCGACGAAGTTTTGACGCCACACAAAAATACTTCATATCACTCTCCCAGACTAATGCATGTAATTCAGTATTTTATGAATAAAACAGAACTATTTTTATACATTAAAAACATACGAAAAAAAGTTTTTTCATGGTTTTGGAAAAAAATACCATATGGCTACACGATTTTCCGCGTTATCACTAAAACTCCTAGTTCTTTTTTTCTACAGATTTCTCTCTTAAGATTTTTATAGTGTGATTGAAATAATAATGCAGCTAAGATGATTTAAGTATACATATTATGTTATGGCATGTTACCGTATTAGTTGTATTGTAATAAGAATAAGAGTACAAATGGGTTTTATGAAAACAGTCTAACACTTAGTAAAAAAAATAGTTAAAACTTTCATAGGAGATATTTATGCAACGCTTGTAATCACTGTCACGCTGTCGAGAGTAATTAACTCTGTTAACGCTTCATAACGTTTCATTGCCTGTATGATGTTTTTTAAGAATTTCTGATTTATATTCGGTGTTTCTTTTTATCATCATTCTGGACATAGGTTTACCCCATTGACTTCCACAAAGACTGTTGCAAGCGGCAGTTTCTTTTTATACGTAGGTATATTTATCGAATGTTCTAACTACAACGAATTTTATATGCACTTGAAAGAAATCGATTAGTGACGCTAGTTGTACGTACGAGTAGATAAGATAATACACAAAATGATCGCTAAAACTTTCACCGAAAATTATACATCATCATACGAGTGGACACGTATGTTTTTTTTTTATAAAACCTCAATCGCTTGATGTTAAACGATTATGTGGTCAAAAATGACGAAATTACCTAGCCTATAATGAGAACTGGCTTTCAAATACAGGAATAGACCGTAAGGTATTTGGTTCGATTTTTAATATGTCGTTACATGTGATGATCCGAATATTTCCTCTTTACAGTATTATTAAACGACGAAGATTGTGATATTTTATAGTTATTAATATATGTATAATTATTATTATTATGAGTCATTTGAACGGAAAGACTGTGTTGTAGAGAACAATATATTTGACATTACTCCGATCTTCAAACACACCAAAAAATATTCCATATGTATTTGCTAAGCGAACGCAGATACAAATAAATAATAAAGCGGTCATCAACCAAGGCAAAGACTAACATTATTATATTAATGAGCGTCTAGCAATCTCGCATTGTTCGAATTTAAACAAGGCAATAAATATACCTAATAACAATAATTAGTTCGTTCACAACGAGAACAATCTAAAATTAGAGTTGCTTACCGTTTTGCAAAAAGTCCAAAAGGCCAATTAACGCACTGTTATTAGCACTTAAGCACAGTAACCGTTGTATTCATGCACTGATAACACTAAACAGCCAGAAACGAGATGCGTGTAAGCATGCGCGTGCGACTTCGGGTACTGTCAGCGCCGGCGGCGGCCGGCAAGGGCGGATGCGCAACGCGGCGCGCTGGTGAATCACTCTTCACACCGGCGCGGCGAGTGGTAGCTCTAGAATTCTACTAGTGACCGAAGCACTATCTCATCACCTTGCCCGTGTCAATGACTCATATCGATGACGGCATACACATTAAAGATGCCGGTGATGATAAACACAACAGAAGCAAATACGATCAGACGAAACAAAAAAAAACGTTAAAAAAAGATCGTCTATACTTTGTTAGTTAATACAAACATACACATTTTATTGAAACCATCGAAATAAACCACCACAATGTATGTAAAAATAGCATTAGCAAAGTCAAAATAATGATAACATGTCAATAGAGTTACATTTCTTTATTAGATTTAATCATCTTGGTTTTAAATTGTCGTTTTTTTTTTTTTTTTATAGTAGATAGGCTTGCGTTTGACCGCCATCCCGCCTGATGTTAAGCGAAGATGCGGTCTACGGTGGAGCACGCTCGCCTAGAAGAAACCGATTCACTCGCGACTTGAAGGTACCCAGACTATATTCATTGGGGAACACCCACTCGGGCAGCTGATTCCAATGTTTAGCGGTACGCATGAAAAAGGTGGAATCAAACCGCTTAGTTCGAGCTTTTGGAACATCAACCATCGTAAAACAAAGTATCTAGTAGCCATGTAACGTTACATTACATGTAACATGTATTGTGTTGCATGTTGTTTCTTGAACGTGTAACGTTATATATCATATATAAACGTGTAATATACAAAATACAAAATATTTTTATTGTAACCATAACTGATGACTCATAATAATATGTAACCCTGTCTGCTGCTTTAACGTTTAGCTGTAGTGCAGCAGACAGTGCTCGATATCCGAAATATTTAGGCTGTTTAAATAATGTTATGAGTGCATCTCTCTGGGTTGACACCGCATCGACATTCTTGGTGGTAGGGTACTTTCTAGTACTCGGCTGGCTAGCTACCACCCTCAAGTTGAAAATCTGCCGCCAAGCATCTAACGGTGTGTTCCGGCAGCCTCACCTGAGAGCCAGTTCCATTCCAGGCTAGGTGTGCTTTACCATCTTCGACCACACCTTCACTTAACATCAGGTGAGCTGTGGTCAAACAACTAGCCTGTCAACCATAAAAAAAAAAAAAAAAAAAAAATTCTTAATGTTGCAAACGTAAAAAAAACAACGAAAACTCATATTCCATTTTCACATTTATGTTTATTTTATAACACCTTTTTGGAGGAAAGCCGTTGACGTACACGGAATTCATATCGAAATAGAGATGCGTGAATGAACGCCGAGCAGAATATTATGTGCGAATATCTAATATTCGCAGAAGAGGCGGAAAATCACGTTATCAAAATAACTCACCAATTTGACATATTCATACGCAAAGTACAAGGAAGTTACGTGATGTCATTTCGTGATAGTACTACTCTATATATACTGGTGTAATGACATGCGGACATAGTAACATACGGCTTTAAATGCAATAACAAGACCAAGTAAAATAAGCCCTATGTTTGCAAATATTCCTGAAATAAATAAATAAATAAATATCACAGGACATTACACACAGCGCCATCTGACCCCAAACTAAGCAGAGCTTGTGCTATGGAAGACAGATAACTGATAGAATACTTAAATACTTTTTTTTTTTTGTAAATACATACTTATAATACATACAGTACACCCAGACACAGAACAAACATCGATGTTAGTCACACAAATGTTGGTCCTGAGTGGGAATCGAACCCACGCCCTTCAGCTCTCGAAGCAGACATACTACCAATGAACCAACAGGGCTGTCAAATTACGAATGTTTACAATAAAATGGCCTTGGCATAAATCTGCAGGACCTACAAATAAATAATAGATTTATTGGTGATCTGTTCTGCACAATCAACTACAAAATGCGAAATACCGATAGACCGACCGACTGTAACTACGGCTATTTTCTTTTTCTGAGCATTGAACGTGTAGTGATAGAGATGAAAGTATATATTGCACTACTACTTCTACTACTTGACAGCCCTGTTGGTTCATTGGTAGTGTGTCTGCTTCGAGAGCTGAAGGGCGTGGGTTCGATTCCCACTCAGGACTAACATTTGTGTGACTAACATCGATGTTTGTTCTGTGTCTGGGTGTACTGTATGTATTATATGTATGTATTTACAAAAAAAAAAAGTATTTATGTATTCTATCAGTTATCTGACTTCCATCACACAAGCTCTGCTTAGTTTGGGGTCAGATGGCGCTGTGTGTAATGTCCTATGATATTTATTTATTATTATTATTTCTTATACTTTAAAAGTAATGAGACGACCGAAACACTGCTATTAGTAATACTTTGAGACATTAAATGGTTAATCTCAATAACCCTGTAATTTCGCTAATTGCAATACGTTTCAACCCGGAACTTTGCACACTGCTTGGCGGTGGAATATGGTGGTGGTTGCGATGGTAACTACCAAGACGACCTACTGCTGAAATGTACTACCTAATGTCTCTAAGTTTGCACATCTTACTTTAGATACTCGTTCCAAAGAAAATATAGAAAGACAACATAAATATGAGGACAAACATAATAAAGGCAGACAGAAAATTAATAATTATTTTAACGTACATTCAATTCGCTTTGAATTCATGTCTTCCTCAATCTTATTTGCGTTCGTGCGTCTGAACTCTGAACTTTCCTCGAGAGAAAATCAAATGTTCATCTCTGAACATGTTGAAAATATTATCAGCCATAATAAAGTAAAAAATGTACGCTTTAATGATTTTAACAATAATATAGCACTGACGATAAAAACTACTTGTGCGAGTACATATTAATATGTCATCCAAGTAGGTATTTTGTATTCGTTACGCAGTGTACTCATATTATTGAAAAGGTCAATCGCTCCCTATATACCTATAATATAACTTTCTATAATAGCGAGGTTATTTACAAAAATAATAGCAGCAGTAAGACCGACTTTGAAGACTAGTTGACAGGTCTAAACTTACTAAAAATGTTCTGTCTTTTACCCGATTGCCAAGTTCAAGTGACGAATTCAAATTTGTCAACTAAAGCGAAATCAATTTTAAAAAACCTATTAAAAGTTGATGCCGTATATGAATTATTATACCTATTTATTGATGTGAAGAGATTCATTACTCAAAATATTGAGAAGATCTTGGTGCTAGTATGCGGAGTACAGCTGTGGAAAGACTGGACTTTTCCAGTATTGGTGTTTATTGAAATCACTAGGATAAATGTGTTATAAATGTTTGATTCAACTATACATACTATGCAGAGATTAATCGAGTCCGCTAACAACAAAACATGATAACAATTAATTAAAACAAATATTTAGTGTACACAGTAGGTAATATTTTAGTTACTTTGTTTACATATTCACTATGTTTTATTTTATTTAATATAACATGAAATATCCTACATGCATTTTTTTTTAATTTGATACGTTTTTGGACGCAGTTCTATCCCAAACCTCGAATCTGTACAAGTGCCAGTTAAGACGCTAGTTTTAACTTGTTTTCTTTGGACCGTGAAGTTAGTTCTGGTGTAAAACTTTTCCTTAACTAGGTACTTCGGTATTCGCTACGACTATCTCGAAAACCGGGAAGGAAGAATGAACCATTACCTACAAAGTTTCTTGGGTCTTTGCCAACGGCATCGATTTTCGTATACTTGCGAATTTCAAGTGAAATAAAACTTGCTATATCGTATGATAAATACGTCGAATTACAAAGTTGTAGCGTTAGATCCTATTCATTAGTACAAAGCTTAATACCTAGCAGTCGAGTCGTTATCTTGTTTTAAAAAAAATAACCAAAACTTGTGTCAATTGTAAAACCGTACCACGTACATTTCGTGAGAAAAGAACGTTACTATTTTACGGCGCATAAACTACCATAAACATGGAGCGCCAGTTTCAACTAATTGCTACTAATTAATTAGCTCACCTGTGTCGGCCACAACAGGTCCTAGGGGGTCAAACCGTACACGGTGTTCGACGGCAGCACGCGCTGCGCAAACCAGGTCTGAGAAGAACCTATGTCTTCTTAAAGCCAGCTCATCGCGGCCAACCGGTGTCGCTGGGGGTTCTTTAGGACCTTCCGCCTCTTTATCCTTCGAAGAACTCGCCTCGAAGACTTCGTCATCCTCCGAATCAGATGGTTGTTTCGCCACGCGTTGATCCACACTATTACTACTGCTGGTAGTCGATTTTAAAATACCAGTCGATTTACGTCGACCGCCAGGTCGCACATCGAAATTAGTCTTTGCTAATTCTTCCTCAAGTCGTGCCAACTCTTCTAGAGTACTCGAATCGCGTCGACAATCGACAGAAAATCTTTTGAAATCTTGTCTTGTTCTCTTGTAGTCAATAGAATACCGCTTTTTAGTTATTTCCCTTTTGGTAAACACGAGATCATCTTCCTCTTCATTATCAGTGTGAACGTCCTCAGTGAGTGACTTCTGGTCAATGTTTGGTGAGATTTCCTTATCTTGCACGTCTTTTGCATTATTTTCGTCACATTCTGTGCTAACTGTACTCACAGCTTGTGGCAACTCTTGTTTAGATATCTCGTTCTTACATTCCGGTAAGATTTCTTTAGGTGGGACCTCATCAGGTTCTGTTAGAGAATCCATCTTTTCCGCTTTCGATTTGCTTTTACTTAATTTTTTATTTGGCCTCGCACAACAACTTTTGAACATAATTATAATCTATTTTTTCCCACGTAAAACACATTTGAAAAAATATGGATGTATGTAATCATAAACTATCCAATATTTACAGACTAAGCATTAAAATTCATATATTTATGATTGAGGCAAACAGTAATTGTGTCGATTTGTAAGATTTTGTGTGATAAAAGTCGCTAGTTATTAGAGCCTGGGTCGTAGAGTAAGGGAGCGTGGTAGGGCCGGCCGGGCGCTCGGCGGCGAGCGACTGGCGGCACTGACGCAGGGCGGATGCGCCGCCCGCCCCCGGCGCATCGTTTCCAAACCGACCTCTTCTCGGGAGATTTGATAATTCACAACGAATACGAATAATTGTGCGGGTTTCGACTTTTACTTTTTTTTGTGTTTAGTAAAATTAATAATAATAATGTGTAGTAGTAATACACATGTGTGTACATTGTTCACAACATATGTATATCTTTGCAACTATTCATTCCCATACGAAGTTGATGCCTCTTGCTTTTGAAATAAATTATAACGAATCAAAGTAATACAAGTAGAGCTCAGTCATAAAATGGTACAAAAACTGTGTATAGTTTAGAATTATTAAGACTTCAATAATTTAGACATGTGGCCGTGTGACTTGAACATAAATATATTATAACAAATAAATCATCATTTATTATATGTTCAGACCACACGGCCACTTCTCAAATTATTTATTGAAGACACTCAAAAATTGTAGTGCCAAACTTTGCACCTGTTTTTTGGGACATTCTAATGCCCGTTCATTTGAAAATACAATCACTCACACTTCAATAGAATATACAAAACAATTAGAATATATTATAAAAAGCCAAAGTTTGGCGCAGTTCAATGAAAATGTAAGAAGTTTAATATTATTATTTATATAGGTGATGTTGCTCAGTGTTGTAGCACCTGCTGAATTAGCAATGCGATCGATATCACTGCACAGCATTTTGTACAATACCATTCCTTTTTACATATTAAACATTAGGTCACGCCGTATATCTAACAAGCGCTGCCGCCATCTCGGTTTGATTTAAACGTCATGTTACAATCAGCTAGCTATAACTGCTTAAATACATGTACCTCAATTGTTAAGGTGTGGCTATAATGGGGTGCAGCCCTATGAGTCGTCTCTCCAATGTAGCGGAGGCTGCAGTTTATGACTAGGCCTGTCAGAGGTCAGCGGTTTTGGGTCAAGTACTGTTGATTAGATGTTAGGTAGTAGGCTGTGGTTATGTAGATGAGTGTTGGTAACGGCTGCGGTGAAGAATAAACAATGTTAACTACTACTAGCTATGCTCAGCGAGACATTCAAGCCATGCGCTCTTTATTTACAGTTGTTTGTTTGGGATTTCAGCGATAATCGTAATGTTGAGTAGAATGAGTTCGTTTTGGTTTTGCACTACCGTTCCGCACAACCCCCAATAGGAATAGGGGCAACTCCCGTGTTACGGGATTTCACGGGAGGTTCGGTTTTACTTTTCGAGTTTAATTTATATAATCTTTTGATATGAAATATTGAATGCGGCGGGTTATAACAGCTGTTGATGTGACGTCGCGACGCCCTCGTAACTGCAACTCCTACTTGAGTCGGCGATCACCCCTATATATATTTATATACTATAAAATAGTTTCGACGTTTAATTTTTTTGGTGTGAAACATCTAATGCGGTGGGTCAGACATTCTATTGGCGTGGCGACGTCGCCACGGCCTTTGTGATTCTCTTCCCACTAAACTCGGCGATCATTGCTGTAAAAAATAGTTTCGATGTTTCACATCTACCAGATGTCCTGCGACGGCTAATTTTAATGCCTTTTTACTGAACACATAAAAACACTAGATTAAGCAAGAAATAAAGTACTTACTTAATTTTTTAGGATTGGCAATTTTTTGATACACTGGTTGTCCATGTTCAATGTTCATGACACTGTCCATTGTGAAATAAATTCAAGTCGGGGTTGTTTTGGTTAGTAGGTTTTCACTTTGTGTTTATCCCGTGCTCTTAAAAATTATCAGTGCAATACACTTTTTCTTCAAAATTAAATTGTAAACAGTGATGTCTAGCTAACTTATACGAAAGACGCATGAATTACTGATACACATAAAATGCTCCCTGATCATTCTAAACATCCAAATACAGCAAGTAACAGTAATGGAGCTATGTATATTTTTCGCGCCTAATAACTTGGCAGTACATCAGTGGTATGCACAGCTGATTTTTTTAAACAGAACAGTACAATAACCTTGATGAATAATATAACACCGTAAATTACTTCCTTTATAGTAATTTACCCAACATATCTGCACCAAAAATAAGTACACAGGAAACAATATAGTAAAATAATAATCATGCAGCAACTTTAATATAAAAAAAAATATTTTAAGCTATGTCTAAATGGTTGGTAGTCTTCATAGTTAAAAGTATCAAAAACATTTCACGTAAAAGAAAAGCAATCTGCCAAATTGTTTCAGCCATTCTCAAGTTGTGTATCATGTATGTGTTCAAAATCATTTATTTTGATATTTATATATATATAGCACCACACTGATGTTTGTTTCTGACAATCTATTGGAAACATTTTTTTTTTGCCATGTCAAGCATCTCTACATAGTATAAAACAGTCGCTTCCCGCTGACTGTACACTTAAATCTCTTAAACTATGCAAATGATTTAAATTTTGTTTCCATCAATAGATAGAGTGATTCAAGAGGAAGGCTTATATGTATAATACATGCATTTGCACCGTATTAGTGATTAGTGCACATGATTTGTGCTTCAATATCATCTCTACCTTAATTTTATTTCTTCTGTATTGTTTTTTTTTGTGTGTGCAATAAAGAGTTAATCAATTAATCAATCAATCATTTATGTTTCAAAAATCTATTATAGATTTTTTAAAATGTTCTATTTAAACATCTCACTTTTTCTTGTTTTTCTTTGTTGTTTTCGTCAAATCACAAGTCAGTTGGATTAATAGTGGGTTTAGTAAACACGAGTGATATATTACAACAAAAATGTGTATATACCACTTTAGTTTCCATAATAAAAGTAATTTAGAAATTTTTTGTTACTCTATTTGATATTTTGGCATTTCATTTCACATTTTGGTCCTTTAGACAAGAAAGGTATTTTAGATACACAAAAGTATCTGTATTACAAAGTATAAATTGCTATGGTTGCATGTTCCTGGCCCAGAGTGAAGTAATTATGATGGAATGTCACATCTGTTTATTCTCTAATGAGATTTCTGTTTAAGATTTTACTTGCTTTTTAAATATCTTTACCTCAAGAATTTAGTATTCTTTAAGTAAAGATATCAAAAAGGAAACAAAAACATATTCTTTTAATTCAACATCAACCTCACTGATATTATCAATGTGAAAGTTTGTGTACATAATTATTACTTCTTCATGATGTAACAGCTTTATAGATTTGGGTACAATTTAGAATACAAATAGCTTATATTAGATTAACTCATACTCTGTATTGGTACACGGGGAACTATACTGCAGCTAATCCAAGTACTTCAGACTAATAACTAATAACTTCAATCTTAACTCAAAACTGTACCTTAGTTTCATATTAAGTAATTATAATCAAATTGCGAAAGTTTAAAATAATATTAGATACTTACTTAGTTTAATATTAATGTTATATCTAACAAGTTTGTTATTTATTCTGGATTTTTATGGATTTTTCTACAACAATATGAAGAGTTTAATAACAAGTTTTCAATGATTATGATCAGCAATCTGGTCACGCTGTAGACCATTAATAGGACTTCAGGGATCTATCTTAGACGTTGTAAAGGAGAAAAAAGATTTAGGTCGCAGAATACAAACAGTAATAACATAAACTAGAGCCCAGCGAGATTCATAAAACGCTTCGGCGTCGAGATGGAACAATGGTGATTCGTATTTTATTAAGTAAAAGACTGTAATGTTTATATATATTTCAAATTACTCACAATTTAGAACCGACAAGGCCGTCTGCAGCAGTACATATAGTTTGTTTATCAAATCACTACTTCTAGCCGTACAAACTGGTACAAATACACAATTGGTAGAAGATAAAATCAGTCTTTCTTTTCTAGGTTATTTGTCAAAACTCGACAAAATCACAGACTATTGATATGATACTATATTATGGGATGTTAGATGGCCACTCTAAAATCCTTGTACCAGTAGGCTAAAAAGCTGGTAATAAAGACAGAAAACTGGTACCAGTGTCACACATAATAATATATTAAAACAAGTATAGGTTTTTATTTTCATTCCTTGAGGTTGGAGCTAGTTTCTTAATAGTTCTCGAATTGGAATGTTAAAATTATACGTATTTTCAGCGTATTTTTGTTAGTCAATGGCTAGTCTTGACATTTTTCGGTCTACAGCAAATCTTAGTATTTTTGCGTACCAGGAACGAGTAACCTTGGTACATGGTACATAATGCTACAACCTAGTATGAATACCAAGAAGCTGGTACGTCTAACCTCACTAACTATTCTAAACGTAAGTAGTACATATTCGTAACGTAACGTAACTATTCATAACATAAACTTACATAAATGATGACACATAATTAGTATATTTGACTATACTATACTATTTGAAGATTGACTTGGCTCGTTTTTACAGAGCAAGTGCCTACAACTTCGAGTAAATCTTCAACGATTAATCGAGCCCACCTATTTACGTTATTTCGGTTCAAAAGCAGTGCGATGCCAATAACCCATTTTTTGTTTTTTATTCATTTGCCCCATCGGGTAGGCTAAAGCTGTAAAGCTATACTGTCAATAACCAAGGTAAAAAAAACAAGTTGATTTATGTGCATCATAATTTTTTTATTTATTATGCAGTACAAAGTTAAAAGGCACAAAAATATATATATTGCAGGAATTAAGTGTAGGTATTATTTCCTAGAATAATATAAACTACTTACAAAAAAGAGTTTTTAGCTTGTGATATCACTAGTAACCACACTGTACTGGCTAATCACACAGATTTACACGTAGGTATATGATAGTAAAAGTTGGATGTAAACTGTCTGGTCTTGATCGAATTTAGTAAGGAACTAGCGTGCGATACGTGGACCGACCAATTTTGAAGACTCGTTAAATAAATAAATGTCGGAGGACATTTCACATAGCATCTGCTAGTCTATGAGAATCAGATAACTGACACAATACTTATTTACATTTTATGTAAATACTATAGTAGGTACATACGGATACCAAGGACCCAGAAACTGAACAAACGCTTGTTTGGAGGAGTCCAACCCAGGTCCTGCACCTCGGGAAGCATAGCCCCCACGAAATAAGCGAAGCCTTCAAAACTGGTCCTATTAAGTCCAGACGAATCCAGGAAACCTACAAAATTACCACGCAAAAATATTATTTTTACATATTTATTCTGATAGTGAGGTACCTTATTAGTCCTGTGATGCCTAACCGCTCAAAATCAGTATACCTACTATCGAACTAGTATTGTAATTGTAGCATATGTATATAATTCTCGAAAATTACAGTAAGATATTATGTGTAAATACGTATGCCCCTAACACAAAAACTATCTAGAAACGTGTATGTGAAACGTAGTAAACTATGGAGTTAGACTTGAACGTAACTTACTTTAAATAACCGAGACTTATTTTACTTGATTTTGTCATATGCCACTTGAAAATATGATTAACACTGGCAGAATGTGCTATGCCAAAATTAAAGAAAAATATATAGAAAAATGTTTCCTTTCTTTCTTTGGTTTTGGCGTCGCGTTTTAGCATTTGCCAGTGTCAAGTAATTATATATTTTCAAGTTTCAAAAGTTAAGTGCCATCGTAGCTAGTTTTAGTCAAAGTCGTCTTTGTCAAGTCCAGTTCGTGTCAGTTAATTCCAGTCATGCTTTAGTAAAGTAGTGGCAACTTTACTACAAAGCTTCGATGGAGTTTTGGAAGCAACACGAAAACTCATGTTTCACCACATTATATCATTTTCCCACACACGCGCTTGTAATTCGGCACTTTATGAATAAAACACCACCATTTTTATGCATAAACACGCGACAAAACACTAGTTTTGAAAAAAAATACAACGGAGCGACACGACTCTTCCCGCGTTCCCGCCAAAACAAAAAAAAAAAAAAAAAAAAAATGTTTCCTTTTACTACTAACAGAGATGCCGTTGCCGTCATAATTTTCAAATGTTCGTCGATAGTTTTCGTACTAGGGATCCTGATAGCGCTTTGGGATTTATCAGAAAATTGTACTACAAACACAAATTCTCCTAAAACCTGTTGGTTGCTTACAAGTCCGTAGTGAATATCGGGCTTTCTATAAACATGACGTGAAAACAGCGACTAACGGTAACAAGCAATCCTTTCATTAATTACGCATCTTTCTTATATGAAAAGTGTCTTTATGTGAGGAGACACGATAATATGTTTTCGTTAAGATAATACAAAATATACTATGCACTTTTAATTTGTTATATAAATACTATTTCAAATACAGCTTTATATTAAAAAAACAACAGTACATAATTTCATCTTTTAAAATTGGCGTGTTAAAATGTATACATAAAATCCACCGTCTATCACATTTTTATAAAACTATATAAAATAGAAAATCACTATTTTGTGCCCTTAAAGTTTTTGAGACTATCATTATACTTTAATTTAAGCTATAATAATGCCCTTATAAGTAGTATAATTTTTTTAAACCGCAATAGGCGATCCTCAGACGCCCAATTATTAAAATCATTTCAAGTATGATACAAGTAATTAGATGTAAACGGATCACCGTTTAGGCCTTCGGCTAGCGCTTTAGAACAAAAGTTCACAGATAAATCGACGTAAAGGGTCCGAGCGGCGCGGAAAAGTCAACACTTTCCAGTTATTTTATTTTACATGGAAAACAAACAGCTGCTTATTGAAATTATAATAAGTACTATAATTATAACATAAAGTTTAAACAATTCTCAGTAGTAGGATGTACTAGTAGTTATGTTCATAGGTTCAAAATTGTACTCATTTTATTTGATACTACTATATAAGCAAAGACGCGGTCAAACTGTTTTGAACCTACGGTAAATCGGCAAGAGTTGAGTTTACCACGCCTGCGCTGCTTACATGCCCACTTTTCCGCTTAAATTAAGGCTTAGTTTTTTTTAAATTTGTTAGGCCTTACAATTAGGGCTGAAATTAAAATGATTTATAAAATTAAAAAGTATAAATATAAACTACTATAACCATTGTTATTGTTCGTAAATATATTCATCATCTGCATCACTATAGTAATTAAACTCTGTTAAAACATTATCTCTGTTATACATAATACAATATATGGTTATAAGCTTGGGGTGTAGAAAGCCAAAAAGCCATAATATAATACCAAGCTCTGAAATCGCAAATAAAAGCCGTTTCATACATTTTCTCGAGGATGATTGACATTTTTCTGTATGTCGGATGAATACTTTTTAATGATTTCAGTGTTGATAAAAGTTATCCATAATTATTAGTCCAATGATGCTTTTTTGGCTATGTACATTCCGAGCTTATACCCTAGTATAATAAAAACATCCTTTATGTTAAAAAATATGTACAAACTAGGTATGTATGTAAATATATCACACTGTATGTAACGCCATATTGAATACCGCCTAAAGATGAATAAATTAAATAATTTATTACATTCATCACCGTAGCTAAAACCAGGCACTGATCAACACGGGTGGATACGGATTATCCTAGAAATCTTATTTACCACAAAAAAGCAAAATTAAAAAAAAAAAACTACGCAATATTTGTGATTAAAAGGAAGTAAAAGCGTTAGGGCACAAATGAATGCTACCTACGCTAATCTGGCTCGGTTCTATCACTGGCAACACTGATATCTCAAAAGCCAATAAATTACTTTCAACACTTACACCTATACTAATCTAAAACATAATTAAGTTAAATCTAAGCTAAAGTACATCACATTTTATGACACAAATAATGGAAAACTATGTATCACTAAGAACTCCCCCAAACCCAGATATAAGAAACTACTCTATCCATACTATCCCTATAGGGTACAACTAAATGCAACAATTTCTAAATATGTTATATATAAATGTTTCATATTACATCTTAGCTGGGGGCAGGTAGTTATCGAAAGAAGCTTCTTATTATCGATAACATATCGTGTAATAGGTGCATGACATAAAGATCAAATTCAGGGCAGATTTTTTTTAAAGTGATAAAATGCCTTTATTTTTTAACATTTCGACGGTCCCTTCGTACATAAAGACATGTCAAACACCGAGGTTTACAGGAGAGCGTAATTCATGTTCAACCCTCTCTAGAAATAATTCTTAAACAATTATAAATACTTTTTTCTATAATGCTTTAGCTTTAGGAACTTTAGGTAAATAAAATAAATAAATATCGTAGGACATTACACACAGCGCCATCTGACCCCAAACTAAGCAGAGCTTATGTGATGGAAGTCAGATAACTGATAGAATACATAAATACTTTTTTTTTGTAAATACATACTTATAATACATACAGAACACCCAGACACAGAACAAACATTTGTTGATACTTAAAATGTTTGCCCTGAGCGTGATCGAACCCACGCCCTTCAGCTCTTAAGGCAGATGTGCTACCAATGAGCCAACAGAGCTGTTATATCATCAACGGGTATGTGCATATAAATCTAAAGACAATATGCATTTAAAAAAAAATACATTTTTGACTTTATGTACGTAGGGACCGTCGATTTGCAATTTAGTACTTTAAAAATTAGCTGGGAACAAGTTATTTTTTGAAATAGCATTATTTTAGTATTTTTGAACGACTTCAAAAGGGAGGAAAGTTATTATTTAAACCCATATTCTTTTATTTTTAGATATTTGCTAGCGACGTGAATTTGTAATATCTGTTATGTCCATGAAATAGGTACTCTTTTATATACCTAATTTACCAGTATAAATTATAAGTATTTTTTTAAAGGCATTGCCCTCTCCCTTATCATATTCTACTTGATAACAAACTACGCTTACCAACTTATATAACTATGCGTTGTTTCATGGCTTAGAAGTTCTTAAAACTTAAGGAATTTAGAAAATCCTTTGGTATCGCAACGATTCACATACGGAATGCAGATAATAAAAAGCTTAATAAAAAACATGAGTGCCCACAAATTATAAATTAATTTGTCACTATAACCACGATACACCTAAATCTGCTCAGGCATTTAAAAGTTATGATGGAATAAAGAAACTCACATACATACATGAAACCTGAAAACATTACACTCCTTTGGGCAGTCGTGTAACAAAATACAACAAAAGTAACAGTAATACTGCACAATTTTCTGAGCTATTTTGTTTTTTTTTTTTATTCTTCCACACAGTTACTTTGTGAATGATCTAACTTCACATCGAAAATTAAGGCTTAATAAGGAGGTTCAATACAATTTTTTTTTTACAAATATTTTTTTTCTATTTATGGACAAATGGAGCATAATTTAGTATAGTGGTGTTTTATTCATAAAATACCGAATTACAAGCACGAGTGTGGGAAAGTGACATAAAGTGGTAAAACATGATTTTTCGTGTTTAAAGTCGGTACTACTTCACTAAAGCATGACTGGAATCGACTGGCACGGACTTGATCAAGACTGGATTTTGACTACTTATTTAACTTATGAAACTTGAAATTATCAAAACACTTGACACTGGCAAATGCACAAAATGCGACGCCAAAATCAAAAAGAAGAATCTCGCAAATTAATATGCTAGCCTGTATTGAAGATACTTGATCCAGTAGCTGGAATGTGAACCGTCAATATTATGTACATTTCAAATTGTAGTTATAATGATCAGAATTGTTTCATCATTGCAGTTACTTTTAGTGTGCCTATTCTGATTATTTTTATATAATCATTACATTGAAAAAGTGCATGTTATTTGACGTCATCGTAAGCCTTACTAGCCTAAATGCAGTGCAACCAACTTTTCTGCAGAATTACGAATGACGCCACAGTCGTATTCACAAAAGCCACATGTTGAAACGATTTTAGTTCCATCTTCTGCCACATTTGTAGTTAAATTGGCTGCACTGATAAGACCTTTTTTTGCCAAGCTTGTGTTCACAATTCAGTTTCCGTATGAAAGAACCAAATGCGTTCACAGTTTTCTGGTGAGCTATTTGTGAGAGTGATGCGAGTTTCAGGAGAGCTCGCCGATAGGCGCGTTCTGAAGCCACAGGTCGTGTATGAAGTTGTATAGATCATCGCTCACTGCCACCTGAAAAAATTAAGTTATATTTCGAACTTTTTGTCTTATAAATGTTAAAAGTAGAAATGAGACAATTATCACAATTGAGACGAAACCATAAATTCAATTGGATTAGATTAGCTGTAAATTTGTTTACGCTGAATTTCTAGCCCTCTACAGGGTTACAAAATTGCAGCGTAATAAGCCGAAAGGTATCCTTTTATTCATAATTATGTACAACTTCTATGAGCACTACTGTTAAATCATTAAAAAAGTTTTTCACTATTGTCAAGTTGAGGTCATAATAAAAATTGTTCATAATGGTCAGTACAATGACCCCCTTTCGGATAGTTACACTCCAAGCTTTTGACCTTCTTTCATGAAGAGTAAATACACTTATCCATCTGTGGTATATCTAGAAGAGATCATTTTCAGAAATCAAACCGCCATTGTCTATTTATAATGTATTTTTTTGTATTTACAAATTTTCATGGTCTCAATAAATAGGTAGTTGAATTGTATACACCATCAGAATAACCAGGACCACAAGAACACCAATCCGGCACTGTCGCGCACAGAATAGTCAGTAGTACCTTCGAGTAAACTTTGCGAACCTTGTAGGGTGTGGGGTTCAAATTCCTCTTGATATCCTGTCTCAGGGTTCTAAGCGAAGACTGCACTCTCTCGCGTACTTCCACCAACGGCTTCGAAGGAACGATGATGTGACCGTCCTTCCAGTACACCTACAAAAGGCATAAAAAGGCATATTTAAGTTTTTTTTAAATCGATTTAGGATTGTTGTTATTAGGTATAGAAATAATGGATTCACCATTATTTTTTTACTCAAGACGAACGGAGACGGATATACGTTTGGGGTGAGAGGATGTTTGTTTGTGCAAATCCATGTTGCCATTCTTCTCCAAAACTACTAGTCCAATTTTGATGCGATTTTCAGTTATGGTTATAAATAAATAGATAAATATCGTACGACATTACACACAGCACCATCTGCCCCCAAACTACTCGTAAGCAAAGATTGTACAATAGCAGACAGATAGCTGATAGAATACTTAAATACTTTTTTTTTTGTAAATAAATATACATATTATAATACATACAGAGTGGGAATCGAACCCACGAGCTATGTTGAAATATTTGTATCGTATGTATTTACAAATTAACAACACCGTAATTTGTAATTTGATCAATCAATCAATCAAATTGATCAGATTTGATTTAAAGGTTTACATATAAAATGAAAATCTCGAAAACCCCCGTATTTATAAAATTTTATTGCTGAAACTTTTATGGAGTTATAGCGCTAACGTGGGATTGTTCATAGCGAAATTTTGTTGTTGTTTTGTGTTCACAGCGAACCTTTCCACGTTCCACACTTGACGAACCTGTTAGAATTGTATGTTTCTGGTTAAAGCTGAAGTGGCAATGGGCGGGACATATTTGTCGCAGAACCGATAACCGCTGGGGTAGACGTGTTCTAGAGTGAAGACCGCGAATTGGCAAACGTAGGACGCCCTGAGACTTGGTGGAGTGACGATATACGTAGGACAGCTGGCGGTGGAAGGAAGCGAAAAACCGCAGATCGGGCTGAGTGGCGTGTCTTGGGAAAGGTTTATGTCCAGCAGTGGACCACAAAAGGCTAATGATGATGATGATAGTTGAAGCGCATAAAGTTGTTTACAATGTCAAAGTAATTATAACAATATGGTAATAAATTTCACTAGTTCCATATCTACGTAATGTTTACATTGAACTTTTCAATGTAAATAATAATCATTTGCGATTAAAGAAACCCACTTCTTGATAGCGACTCTTTATTTACATACCGTCATTTATGTAGTTTAAGGCAGTAATTGTTGAGACAATCTAGTATTATGTAAAGCAATGCTCGCCATTCTTTCCATTATAAATTAATAACTAGACGTACGTAAGACTATACAATACTTATGACACAAAACTACTGTTTTATTATTAACTAGCGGACGCGTTGCGGTTTCTCCCGCGTAGTTCCCGTTCCCGTGGGAATACGGGGATGAAAAGTAGCCTATGACACCCGGGGACAGTGTACCTTCCCAATGCTGAATTTTTGAAATCGATCCAGTTTTTGAGTTTATTCGTTACAAACATACAAAAATACAAATCTTTTCTCTTTATAATATTAGTGTACATTACTTTACTTCTTTATTACTTAAAATATACTTTTCACGCTCACGAAGGTAATATTTTCCGACTTTTGGCAATTTTAATTTGAGATTTGACAGCCCTGTTGGTTCATTGGTAGTATGTCTGCTCCAAGAGCTGACGGGCATGGGTTCAATTCCCACCCAGGATAAAACATTTTGTGATATAAAAATGTTTGTTCTGTGTCTGGGTGTACTGCATGTATTATAAGTATGTATTTACAAAAAAAAAAGTATTTTAAGTATTCTATCAGTTATCTGTCTCCCATAGTTGCTTAGTTTGGGGTCAGATGGTGCTGTGTGTAATGTCCTACAATATTTATAGATTTGAGCACATTAACATGTTTCATCATCATCATCATTATCATCAGTCTATATTAGTCCACTGCTGGACATAGGCCTCTCCCAAGACACGTCATTCAGCCCGATCTTCGGCTTTTCGCTTCCATCCACCGCCAGCTGTCCTACGTTTATCGTCACTCCATCGAGTCTCAGGGCGTCCTACGCTACGTTTGCCAATACGCGGTCTCCACTCTATTATCACTCCACGCGGTCTCAACATGTTTATTTTTTACCATTTTATTCCTTTCCTTTTCTATTTATTGACCGCGATAAGTCCCGATGAAAGCTCGTAAAAGAAGAAACGCAACATAGATTAAGCATAAGAGCATGGGAGATACAACTTAAAATGTTTTTTCTCGATATCATTTTTCAATATTTTTTTTGTTGTAATTATTGTTTCTTAATATCAAAGAGTGGCATCGCGCTCTTGACGCATTGTGCTACTTATTTATTCGTTAAAATTACTTGACTTATCAAACGAACAACGTTCAAGGCTATTTGATAAATTAGAATCTGACCTAAGATTGTGATATACAACATAAACTTCCACTCCACACGAATACATACACATACGTTCCATAGGTTCCATACTTCGCAGTTAATTTTAACTACATTTTTATTTATAAAACTACCAGCTACGCCCCGCGGTTTCACCTGCATTTTTTGGAATAAACAGTAGCATATGTGTCAAATTTATGTATAAGCTATCTGTTTTTAAAATCTTATCTAAATCTGTTAAACCATTACAGCTTGGAGAAGTAACAAACATACATATATCGCTTCTCTATTTCTAAATAGTATAGTCGCTGTCCGAGTCTGTCTGATAGGTCGTTTATGTCTTTTTAAACCACGAAACGGATCTTGGTCTTCACTGTCATTTAGATATTTTTTACAGGCGATTTGTATATACAATACATCTTAATTAAACTTTTGTATAAGTAGAGAAATTCAATGTTTTATCGCCAGAATAATTTGCATCCGGCGAAGTCGGAGCGGGTCGCTGAAATAGTCCTTTTTGAAACCGCCTTTCTTTCGCTTTTGGACGCAATACTGCACTATTATGTTTTTTTAAATCATAAAGTGCCGAATTACACACATGTGTATGGGCAAGAGTATAATATGACGGGAACATGTATTGTGTTGTTTCCAAAACTGCAGAAGCTTTCAGAAAACCCTCCTTTAGTAGAACATAGATTCGACTTGACCGTAAATAACGACAACTACTTATAGCTAAGCATTAACGGACCCATTTATAAATGTTGCTTAATGTTAGTCAATAAAATTAAAATGGTGTGACAACTTTTTGCTGACGTGAAATGTTACGCGCGGAAATTAAATATGCTATTTTAAGCCACTTTCATCTGTAGTTTTTTATTCATAGTAGTTACTATAAAGTAGTTTCATACGTATTCAATTGCCGAAGAATTATAAAAAAAAGACTGTAATATCAGTCAAAGGATTGGCGCAAACAGTACCTTATATAGGTGCTCCACTTTGCTAGGTATGACGTAGGCCCTCTTTGACTCTTGGAAAGGATGCCTGCACAGCACTTTTTGGCCGACAGCTGGCGGTGCCTCGGACGATCTCTGCAGTAGGTCTATAAGAGCGTGCCCATCCGCGCCAAACAATCTATACGCCTGAAACATTACAAAAACACGGTTATAACCTTGGGGTGCACTAAGCCGAAAGGAGGTCATTGTCATAATTATGAACTACTTTAAGTGTTGGTACAACCCAGAAATCATGAAAAATATGGGGAATATAAGCCTTGTATGGATGTCATATTAGCTTTAATCGCATTAACTTTATATATAAAAATAAATAAATACAACATACTCTTTGACTCTTTGATTTTAAATTTCATAAACAAACCGTTCTACATAAAATGTTGGCAAGAAAATAAGTAAGATATAAAGTTAACCTAATCTGTTTTTGGCTAAGTAGGTATATTTACCTATACTTTTATGATATGTATCGAATTTATTATACATGACTTGCATTTGATATGTTCAAATTGGTAATCATCGATTACCAATATCAATTTCAATCTTTTTATGATAATACATTTTTCTTTGTAGGAAAATTTTGAATACAAATTAATGATAGTTGTTGGAACATCTCTGTGATGACACCATTATTTGGATAATTATCTATAAATTGAAATATCACATTTTTTATTTATCTTGACACCTGTAAAATTGAAATGTAATGACATTGTCTTAAGATTCAATGTTTTACTGTCGAATGTAGGTAGTAAAGATATTATACAACAATAAATATAGTTCCATACAAACTACCTCTTTAGAGGTGTACAATAATTTTGGCAGGAACGCGGAAAGAGTTGTGTCGCCCCATTGTATTTTCTCCAAAACTAGTATTCTGTCGAGTGTTTATGCATAAATATGGTGGTGTTTTAATCATAAAATGCCGAATCAAAGGGGCGAATGTGGTAAACATGACTTTTCGTGTTGCTTCCAAAACTCCATCGAAGCTTAATAGTAAAGTCGCCACTACTTTACTAAAGCATTACTGGACTTTACTTGACTAAGACTGGAATTTGACTATAACTATAGCTACGAGGCAACTTATTAAACTTATGAAACTTGAAAATATAAAACACTTGACACTGGCAAATGCTCAAAATGCGACGCCAAAACCAAAGAACAAAAATTGTAAGTTCCATTTTATTATACCAACTAAGCCTCATAAAATAAACACAATTACTGCCTTTCGCTGAAACGCTTAGGTATTGATTCCAAGCACTAAAACAATATAGTTCCCATGACCTTGTGCAATGTGAGCAAGTATAATACATCGCCTGTATGTATACTTTGTATCTTATTATATGGAAAGCTAATAATTTCGCCTGATATGATAACACGCATCGGTTCAAGGCCGTGAAATATCATGATGTTTTATAGCCGTCTTCAGTTGTTTTTATTAGACTAGTTCTGTACACGCAATGTATAAAATTCTTGATTATTTATATGTTTAGAAGAAGTGGGCCAACTTGACGACAAGACATGATATTTTTTGTTAATTGAATCGTGACGCAGTTTTTACTTTTTAAGCTCGACCGGTTTATACATATTGATGAGTAAAATTACCTCCTCTCCGTTGAGTTTTTTTTAAGGGCCTATCGAGTGCATTTCTCTAGTCGATTTTAGGTATTCTGTGCGCTCCGTGTGTGAGTGCGCAAGGCACACGAGCGAACAGCTAGTACCGCGCGCCGCCGTCGGCGCCACGCGCTACAGGCATTGTCGATACACATACGGCGGCGAAATGAAAATCGGTTTGAGCTAAATACTTAAACGGCTAAGTAGACGAACTGGATCAACTATTTTGCCGCTTATAGTAGTAGACTGGTGGCCGAGTGGTAACAAGCTGTATGAGTACGGCCACATAGTCACGGGATCGAAATCAACACCATATTAATACGGAATATTATTTTTGCACACAAATTTTGTTGATAGGTATTTTAAATAAATATAATACATAAATATTTCGTTTTTTTTAAATACATTATAATACGATTATTTTTGTATACTTATTATTTTTATAATACGTTTTATTTTTATTTTATTTTTTTCTTATTAGTGTTACATCTCCCGTCTGTTTTTTATGTTCTCTATTGTATTTTTTCTTTTCTTGGTTGCTTGGAAGAGATCGCTGTTAGCGATAAGGCCGCCACTTGTGGCACTAGTTCATAAGGTTCTTTATTCTCTGTACTCTTTTCTATTTATGATGTCCACAATAAAGAGTTATATCTATCTATCTTATTTTTTTTAACCGACTCGATTTTAAATGGAGGAGGTTCTCAATTCGACAATTTTTTTTTATGTAAAAGTAATAAATCGATCGAGTCACTCTCCTGATGATAAGAGATAACGCTTGTCCATGACCATTGTAGCGATACCCAGAACATTGAGTAACAAAACAAAGTCCAGGGCATCGCTGCTCTGGCACTCATTACTTTGAGACTAGATGGTTAGTCTCAACAGCCCAGTAATTGCGCTAGCTGCAATACCCTTCAAACCGGAACACAGTAATGTTTACACACTACTGCTTGGCGGCAGAATATCTAGTACTGCGGTGGTCTGTACCTACCTAGACGACCTCCTGCTAATTCCGCCAATTATGAATCGATTTTGATGATTCTTTTTTTTGCTTGGTTGATCCATACTTCAGAGATGGTCCCATATATTTTTTATCGAAATCGGTCGAGCAAGTAAAAAAAAATCAACACAAGTATTAAAAAACCTCGCTGTTTCATTGAAGCAGTGCGTTTAGTTGGCCTAAGGGTCATGGAGTATTTTTTGTTTGTAAATTTGTGTATTTCTTTTTATGTAACTGAACATTTTTAATTCCCTATTTTATCTATTGAAAATAATTAATTTATTATAACACTATGGAACCTAAGAATATGACATACCGTAAGCAACTCCTACGATACACCTCACTTTTTTCCTTTCCACTGACGAATAATAAACGACGAAAAAGTATTATTATTTTGACTACCCAGTCAGCACGTTTGCGTCATGAGTTGTATGGCATGGGTTCGATTCCCACCGAGGGCAAATTTTAATGAGAAGAACATAGATGTTTGTTTTGTTTGGGTGTTTATGTATACTTTAGTATGTTCATAATTGATTGATTCAAAATAATGACGTGCATAATTATTAAAAAAAAATAGTTTATTACTTTACCCATGGCTTTACTCGCATATCCATTTTGGAGAAGTCATTTAAAAAATACTAAATTAAAATAAAATAATAATAAATATTTCTTTTTTAGTAGAATATAGCTTTATGGCATGGGTTCAATTCCCGAATTTTTTTGTGAAAAACATAGATGTGTGTTTTAATTTTTGTTGGCGGCCATATTGGATCAACTTTAAAGTATTCTCCATTCTACTAGTCAATCCCATTCATTTCATTTTGATACCTATATTGAGGTTGTAGTGAAAAAATATGTAATCTGCCATTTTGTTGGCGGCCATATTGGATTTGCTTTTTTTATTATAATCTATTCTACTAATCAAGCCCTTTCATTTGATACCCATATTGATGGCATTGTGAAAAAATATGCAATCCGCCATTTTGTTAGCGGCCATATTGGATTTGCTTTTTTTAAAGTTTACTCTATTCTACTAGTCAAGCCCTTTTATTTGATACCCATATTATAGGAGTGGTGGAAAAATATGTAATCCTCTAGTTTGATGGCGGCCATATTGGATTTGCTTTTTTTATTATAATGTATTCTACTAGTCAAGCTCTTCCATTTGATACCCATATTGATGGTATTGTGAAAAAATATGTAATCCGCCATTTTGTTAGCGGCCATATTGGATTTGCTTTTTTTAAAGTTTACTCTATTCTACTAGTCAAGCCCTTTTATTTGATACCCATATTATAGGAGTGGTGGAAAAATATGTAATCCTCTAGTTTGATGGCGGCCATATTGGATTTGCTTTTTTTATTATAATGTATTCTACTAGTCAAGCTCTTCCATTTGATACCCATATTGATGGTATTGTGAAAAAATATGTAATCCGCCATTTTGTTAGCGGCCATATTGGATTTGCTTTTTTTAAAGTTTACTCTATTCTACTTGTCAAGCCCTTTTATTTGATACCCATATTATAGGAGTTGTGAAAAAATATGTAAGCATCTATTTTGATGGCGGCCATATTGGATTTGCTTTTTCATTTATTTTATTTATTTATGCTCTAATGAAACAGCGAGGTTTCGGAGTAAACGAAAATGTCATCGACGTATACAATTTTTATATTTATGTTGATTTTTAAAAATTGCTCGACCGATTTCGATAAAGTTTATATGAGACCACCTCAAAAGTATGGATCTATCAAGCAAAAAAAAAATTATCAAAATCGATTCATAATTAGCGGAATTATCGCGTAACAGACAGCCCCGTTGGCTCATTGGTAGTATATCTGCCTTGAGAGCTGTAAGGCGTGGGTTCGATTTCCATTCAGGGCAAACATTTTGTGAATAAACAAATGTTTGTTCTGTGTCTAGCTGTTCTGTATGTATTATAAGTATGTATTTACAAAAAAAAGTATTTATGTATTCTATCAGTAATCTGACTTCCATCACACAAGCTCTGCTTAGTTTGGGGCCAGATGGCGCTGTGTGTAATGTCCTACGATATTTATTTATTTATATTTATTTAACATACATATACATTTTTGTAGCGATGATAGCTCAGTGGTTGACGCGGTCGGTTCGCATGCCGAAGGGCGTGGGTTCAAACCTAACAATGAGCTCGAGCTGCCGGTGAAGGAAAACATCGTGAGGAAACCATAGCGTGGTGGTAGCGTACTCTCTAGTACTCGGCTGGCTAGCTACCACACGAGAGTTGAAAATATTATGTCCCCAAGCATCTAACCATGAGTTCTGGCAGCCTCACTTGAGAGCCAGTTCCATTCCAGGCTAGGTGTGCTTTACCATCTTCGACCACGCCTTCTCTTAACATCAGGTGAGCTGTGGTCAAACATAGCCTAGCACAGTGGTTCTCAAACTTTTTTGGTGTCGGAACCCTTTTGGGAAGCAAAATACTTGATGGAACCCTATAATAAAACAATACTTTTTAAAAGTGTGTTCTTTAATAAAGAATCTTTATTAATAAGCATAATAAAAGTACAATGTAACAGTTACTAATTATTACTTACTTTACCATATGGCAAGTACAATAATAGAAGATATTAAAAAAAAGTAACTAATGGGATTTGATAAACAAAAAGCAAAAATAAAATGAGAAATTTAAAAATTGCGTTGTAAACAATCTCGACTTTATTTTTTAAAGTTAGAGTCGAAAGTCGCTTGTTGACAACTATAGCGTCTAATTCAGAGGCGGCTTTTATCAAAGGGACAGCGCGCTCACAAGTATACAAGTATACATGTTGATTTGTAGCGATGATAGCTCAGTGGTTAGCACGGTAGGTTCGCATGACGAAGGGCGTGGGTTCAAACCCCAACAATGAGCTTGAGCTGCCGGTGAAGGAAAAACATCGTGAGGAAACCATAGCATGGTGGTAGGGTACTTTAGTACTCGGCTGGCTAGCTACCACCCTCAAGTTGAAAATCTGCCGCCAAGCATCTAACGGTGTGTTCCGGCAGCCTCACTTGAGAGCCAGTTCCATTCCAGGCTAGGTGTGATTTACCATCTTTGGCCACACCTTCACTTGACATCAGGTGAGCTGTGATCAAACAACTAGCCTGTCAACCATTAAAAAAAAAAAAAATACCAAACTTATGAGATATTGTACCAGCTATTGTAACACATGTTTATACAAATAAATAAATAAATAAACCTATGCGCGGCCGCGGAGTCAAAACGTTCGACCAGAGACAGGTGTTTTGATTTTTTTTTCTAAATTCTTGCGGAACCCCTACAGAGGTATCGCGGAACCCTAGGGTTCCGCGGAACACACTTACAGTATAGCAGACCTAGCATAACAAACCATTACAAAAAAAAATTGTCGAATTGAAAACCTCCTCCTTTTAAAATTGACAGCCCTGTATGTCTGCTCCAAGGCGTGGGTTCGATTCCCACCCAGGACAAGCATAAACAAATGTTTGTTCTGTATCTGGATGTACTGTATGTATTTACAAAAAAAGTATTGAAGTATTACCTATCAGTTATCTGACTTCCATAGTACAAGCTTTGCTTAGTTAGGGGTCAGATGGCGCTGTGTGTAATGTCCTATGATAATTATATATTATTTAATTTTATTATAATTTATAAAATCGAGTCTGTTAAAAAAACAAAATAAAATACAACAAAATTTGTGTGCAAAAATAATCTTCGAGTGTTGGTTGGTTTCGATCCCGTGACTGCGGATTAGAATCGGGTACCGATACCACTCGGCCACCTGTCTATGTCTACAAGTGGCAAATTTGTTGATCCGGTTCGTTTACTTTGTGATCGTACGTAAAAGCAACCTCAACAGCGACACAACCTCCCCGTCCGACAGTCGAAGCGGTACTAAAGCGGATAGGGGAACAGCGTGGTAGCTCTGCTTAGAATGGACGAAACGCGCAAAAATTTAGGTATTTCCTTCGTTTGTTCAAGCAAAATCATATTTTGGTAATTTTTATGTGATAACTATTTAGAGAAAATGTAATTTTATTGTTATACAAAGCCTGATGACTTTCCGTGCAGTATTTACGCCGTATCGAGGTTTTCTATAGATTGTTTGGGGTTACTTTGGATTTTTTTTCTATCGAGGAAACTAAAAGTAATCGTGTTTCTAAATTAGATCACATATAGATTGGATCCTTAAATATCTTAAACATTAACCTCATAAATGATGTTTTAGTAATAACGAAAATACAACGAAACAAACAGTTCCAAATCCACTCGATACCGGCTTAATGTAAAAGTAATTAGACTAACAAGACGAACTCCTGGTGTTAAGAGATAACACCTGTCCATGCAGATACACAGATTTTTATGTAGTAAAATAAAATTGCATCACTGCTTTGGGGCTCATTACTTTACGACTTTCGATGGTTAGTCTCAACAGCCCTGCAATTTCGCTAACAGTATTATTTACACACTACTGCTTGGCGGCAGAATATCTGGAACTGCGGTGGTACTTACCTAGATGACCTACCGCTAAGGATATCTACTACCAAGTTAAACTAATACTACTACTATACTACTATTGAGAATAGCTTTTAGAACGCAACCCAAAAAGCTAATCAGAGAAACTGACAGAATGAAAAGAATTCATGCAACCTATGATAAACATTGAAATAAAAATATATAACGAGTACACAATTATAAAGGAACACAGAACAAACGTTCTTTTTACGGTTGACAAGCTACGTGTTTGACCACAGCTCACCTGATATTAAGTGACGGTATGTTCGAAGATGGTAAACACTCCTAGCCTAGAATAGAACTGGCTCTCAAGTGATGCAGCCGGAATACACCGTTATGTGCTTGGCGGCAGGTTTTCAATATGCAGTTAGCCAGCAGAGTAGGTACTAGAAAATACCCTACCACCATGCTATGGTTTCCTCACGATGTTTTCCTTTACCGGCAGCTCAAGCTCATTGTTGAGATTTGAACCCACGCCCTTCGGCTTGTGAAGTCATCGCTAAAAAAATCACACAAATAAATGTTTGTTCTGGGTAGAAATCGAACTCACATCCTACAGCTCACGAAGTAGAACTGCCACTATCAAGCAAGGCAAGTTGTACATAACTTAGTGGAAGAGTATACATACCTCTTTGTGGCCAGGTATGGTGACTTTGCCTACATCTTGGCTCAATTTAATTCTCGGTTGACCGTTGATCTCCACTAATTTGTACACGCAACCGAGGGCTGGCTGCCGTTGACATGTCACTGAAAACCAAACCATAAGGTTCAAATTTAAAATAACACACTTTATGTGTTCTTTGTATAGATCATAATCGTTTGCCGCACAAGGCAATTTATGCCTTCATAATCAAAATAATCTAAGGTAATTGGCATAGTGAAGATTAGTTATCTAGTTTGACGATAAAAAGGAACAATAGTACAGCCTTGGATGTTTCCTCTACGGCGAGGTTAAACGAGATCTCGAAATAAGGAATGGTGTCCTATTCTTTGCAAAAAGGGGAAGGGTGTGATGGTGCATATAAAGAGTTGAGACAACAAAAAAGAAGTCAAAGGCACATTTAATTTCTATGAGACATATGTACCTACTCTCAAACATATATATATATTTTTATCATTCGTTCCTACTAATTTGTATGTATAAATTACATTATGGCAATGACTGTCGTCTGACAGATTTAAATGAATTTGGTATGGAGATAGCTTAACAAGGTTATAAGCTTGGGGTGTAATAAGCTGAAAGGGGGCATTGACCTCATTATGATCTGCTTGCTTTTATTCATAAGCACAATTTTGAGAGAAAAAAAGTGAGCCGTCACGGGTTGTCTGACAGATGTGAAACATTTACCTATACAGTACCTACACAGCTTACACAGAAAAGCAACGAAGTGTATAATATACGTACGCACACATGTGTGTGCGAAGGGAAACAAGGGAATCGAGAGAATTGGCGTAGAGAGCGTCTGTAGAGTGGGGGCATAAAATAACGTCACGCCATTTGCAGTCACGGCATACGAGTCGGTTTTACTGCCAAGCCGCACCACTAAATGTTTCACATCAGAATCGGTTGTTCTATAGAACGTATGTTGACTCTTGATCAAATGTATGGAGCAGCTGACATTTTTTTTTCGATGTCAAAGTTGTGTTCATAGTAAAATTTGATCTCATAATGATGAGTACAATAACCCTTTCGACTTCATAGACCCTAAGGTTATAACCTTATATACGCTCGATTACTTTACATAGCAGCAAGGCTACTTTTTATCTCGAAAAATATACAAATTGAAACGATAACGGCCGAGACCGCGGAGCGCATTTAGTATTCTAACAAGACAATAATAATCATTGTAATTTATACTAACAAGATGTTTATTTAAATCGAAAAGCCTCGAATATCAGAAATATATCGTTTGTAAGCATTGTTTGTATAAAATATACATGTAAATTACCTAAATGAGTTCCAATGCCGAAGCAGTCGATCTTATGTCCTTGTTCATTTAAACTTAGTATTGTTTCTTCGTTGATATCGTTAGATGCGACTATGGTCAACTTAGCAAACCAGGGTAGTTTAAAAGCCTCAGCCACTTGTTCAAATGTATCTCTGGCTAGCACAGACAAGTATGCCAAATCCCCACTGTCAATTCGAATGCCTACAGCTCTGTATCCACAATCGTTTAGAGCCAATGCTACGGCACAGAAGTTTAGTAGGCCACTCCTGTCGAATGAGAATAAACATAAACCTTTCCATCTTTTTCTCCTATACAAATTCACAATATTTCATAGGATGCAATTAAAAATAGGTTCTATATATTATACGTGAAAGCAGTTAAACTTGCTGCTCCAAGAAATGTAGTGCAACTTGCAAATTTATGCGTATGATTTGTGATGTCATTATGCGATAGCATATCATGCGTACAAGGTTTAGTGGTCCGTCCTAGTCCTACTCTACCTCTATGATAGTACATTTTCTAGTGATTATCTAAATCAATGAGAGCTTTCCAAGGCGACGCTTTGAAAAAGTGTTAAAGTTTGAATAATTGTACCGAAACTGCTACTTTTTATGAAGCAAGGTGACACAAACTAAACTTTCGGCAATATCAATTTCATAGACTTTCGTGTTATTTATTCACTGAAGTTGACTTTGTTATTAATATTGATGCCTTTATTGCATGCGCAACAAAAGCTCCATCCGTCTTAACAAAAGTCAGCTCTGTGAAAAACTCTCTTTACAATCAAGTGTGATGATATTGGTGCATGCAAATACATTGACATAATTACTGTGAATGTGTGCATATCCCTATACAATGCAACTGTGCCCAATGACTAATCGGCCCTAATCTCGCTCGAGGGTCCACGAGACGCCACACTGAAGCAAATATAAGGTCTCATCGGACGTGTTCTTATTTACATTCGGTTGGACCATGAAGCGCCGTCCACTTGCGCTTCACTGAAAAAGCGAAATAAAATATAATAATCATTTAACTACGGCCATGGATGTTAGATCCCGCGGCGCGGCTGTGTGAGTTAGTGTGCTCGCATGTAGGTATGTTCCCCGCGGGATGTATGTGTGATTTCTCATGCCCATCCTAACGATGAAGGATGTCGATGCAAGTTGCGAACGCCGGCGCGGCCAGCTCCTTAATAAAACTAAATCGATTCAAACTCCACATAACGTATACATAAAATGAACAATGCAAAACAATAATTAAAAAATTGATTGGACACCGACAGGGGTATCTGTGTGTGATGTTTACCTCAGTGTGCGTTCGACCGTGCTAATTCCATAGGAAATCGGCGAGCTTTGCAATATAGTACCATTGGATCCACAGTTGCTATTGTAGTCAGAATGCCCATTCAAACGCTGCCAGTGTCGTGACGGTAAGCCTTGAAAATTATACCTCTTGACATCGTACGTATCCACTAGAGCCATGAAGCCGGAAGGGAAAGCTAGGGCATACGATATGAGCGCAGCGAGTTCGCCATCGCTGGCCTCGTCGGGGGATATGTCTATGACGGCCGAGACACGGCGGCGCCACTCGCCTGCCAGCTGGAGCAAGTCGCTGGCGCCAGCGCTCGCTCCAGTATCCGCCGCGTGCCGCAGTGACGCAGATTTGATGTCGTCGAGCGTGCTGAATGACGTCACAAATGAGTGCGCGTGCGTTCCCTTCACGGGGATTTGGAACATCTTGCCCGCTAACACATTACTTGTGCCGTCAAAACCACCTGAAACACACAATCAGTCTACTCACTCTGTACAGGTGTTTAGGGAAATGTGTCAGCGGCTCCAGAGAGATCGAGGACGTCTCAAATACAAACTGTAAGGACAAATCTTGTAGTGTTTTCCTTCATTCAAAAGCCAGTGAAAGTTTTTTAATGTATACATTCTAAACAACTAATTGTTTTGGGTCTGATATTCAACAGGATCAACGAAGGATAATTATCTTCTTCTTAATACGTTAACACTGTGAAGTAAAAGAATAGTGGACGAATAATAGCGTGGCGGCATCAACTACCCTCAAGTTGAAAATCTGTCAAGGTCCTAATGGTAGATACCTAATATATGTTTTGATAACAAATAACATTTTATCGATTTAGAAGCATTATCATTACATGTATTAATGCATCAAAAAGCGCTTAAGCATCTGACGTTGAAAATAACTAACTCTATGATTTAGAATAGACCTTCAATTATGTACCTTAGTGCCCCAACTGTTTTAACTATGACTAGAAATATACCATTATTAAAAAATGACGGGCAATTATTTTTCAGTGGAATTTACATTCGTACATGTATAGATACCTAATTGAATATAAAATAACGACTGTTTTATCCGCATTTGCTAGGCATAACGCATGTTAGGTACCTAAATCATCTTTAGTTATATGAATCGTGACTACGTTAAAACGGAAACTGATATATGAATACAAATTAGTTATCAGGTACAAGTTTACAACGGTATTTAAGTCTGCAAAAACTAATTTCCAACTTTTGTTGATTTCGATGAGCAAGGGTGAATTTCAAGGGCAATGTTCGGCGAAGTCGCCTGATTAAACCTATTATGGCGAAGTATATTCGCTATTGGGGCTTCTTGTGAGTCAATGGCGCGGCGGGTGTTGTGTTTTATATTGCACGGCTTGAGGACCGCCCTGTGCCTGGCACCGGCGCTCGGAAACACGCTAATGCAATCAATAATACTGAGACAAGCTAAGTAATTTACGCCGCTGCTGTATAAAACTTCAGCCAAGGTAAAAGCTGGGGACGCTGCCGACAGGTGGGCTTTTTTTAAATAGTTAACAGGCTTGGTGTTTACCCATAACTCACGTAATGTTAAGTGACGGTTTGGTCGAAGATGCAACTGGCTAGCAAGTGAGGCTGTATAAAAAGTTATTTAGGCACAGAATATCATACTTGTACTTATAGGTCAGCTGTGGTCAAAGCCATATAGCCTGTCAACCATAAAAAAAACTTTTCATACTTAAAATTAACTGGCGGCAAAAAATAAACAAGGCGTGGCGTGTAGAAGTTCTCCGCCTATATTTTGTTAGTATAGTAAATTAATTAAAACTATACAAACCAACGTAAGCGTATTTGGAAGCCGATAGGCCTCCATCGGGGCCTTGAGCTCGCCGCAGTCCGAACTCCAACAGCGAAACATTCTTTCCAGCTACCATACGGTAGCGCGCCGCGTTCGTCGCCATCAAACTGCAAAGATACAAGACTTCGTCATTTCTATGCTTGGCTTAGCAAAGCATTGACAAGCTTATTAGTTCTGTAAATTACTTTAACCAATGTATATAGTTCTTTTTATTATTATACGAATAGTATAACAAGTTTCACTTACAAAACATTCAGAAACGTCATTTAAGTAATATCATTTTAAGTAAAGGCCAGTTTTGAACAGCTTAAAACCTGGCCAATTTTTGAACACCGTTTTAAAATCCACTGTATTCATATCATTAATATGCTAATACCCCGTCCTTAGCTTGATAAAATCCTCTCCGTACCTACTAAGGATACCTGGAAGAGATCGCTTTTAGCGATAAGGCCGCCAATTGTTCAACTAGTGTTAAGTTTATATTGTTATAATTGGTGTGAGCAATAAAGAGTTATATTATTATTATTAACGGTTCAAAAATCGAGCACCTGAACTTAGCTTTAGCGGTAAGCGGTAAGCTGGTAGGCCTCTAGTACCTATGCCTACCTTGCCAGTCAGCGCATGACTTTATCCCGTTCGTTTTTTTAACAGCGAGACAGCACGGCTTTTTTTGGCGTATCATAGCGAAAGGAAGACTTTTAGTTTACGGAGAGGTTTATGGCCTAAAAATTCCCTAGCTTAGAAACGCAGCTAGCGTCTTAGGGACAATTTGGTCAGGCCTTAGTACGAGAAATTTGTCTATAGGCAATTAGTTATCACTGTACCATATTTATTTATCTAATTATGTCGACATAAAACATTTATTATGTTTTAATTCATTATTGAATTTTAATTAACTACAGTACCTATGTTATGATATATTTCAAAAATTACAATAATGATGTTTTAACTTTTTCGGTGTGTACCAAAAACCTCTGTAGGAGGGTTAATCGGAACGGTAGTACTAAGCGTAATTGATCATCGAACTTATCGTTTGAATATTTTTTTTATGGACCAATTCGTACAAATCTATCTACTAAACGATTAAAAAATGTATATCGAAATCTATAGAACACCTAATTTTTTACTCCATTTAAGTCTGTCCCATATCAGAAGTTGTTCATAAAGATATAACAAAATGAAATAACAAATATCGTAGGATATTACACACAGCGCCATCTGACCACAAACTAAGCAAATCTTGTATGATGGGAGTCGGATAACTGATAGAATACTTTAAAACTTTATTTTTGTAAATACATCGGTAGAAAAGTATTTATTTAGTGATTAATACAATAAGCTCTTTTAGTTTTAGTACTATTGATTTGCGTAACGTTGTATGTATAAACACGTAGGCACAGTCGAACTCGAGAGGTTTACATATTCCATAGCAATTAATTAGAAAAATTATCACTACAGCCACCTTAAAGGTAATGCCCTGAACATGATAAAATTGCAATTAGGTGACCCGGTGAGGCTTGACGACCGATAAACGCTATGAAAGCAACATAACTCATCTAAGTACGTATCTGCCATCTATAAATACATACAACATTGTATTTAGCGTCAGTGGCCTACATAGCTGAGACAAACAGGTTTTAAACGACGCAGAATTGTAATAGTGATAACATATTTCATACCTTGTATGCTAAGTTTATTGATTCTGTGTAGAGCACAATCAGACGAATGGCATTTAATTCAAGTATGGTAGTTAATCAAAATAAAACAGAAAAGTAACTGTTGCTTTTTATGATTACCGGTCTAAACCCAAGACAGATGTGGTCTAAAATGTGGCCAGCGCAAACCGCGGCTAGTTCTACTGAACCTGCCGCGGTTTCTAGTGGCGGGCACAGCTATACACAGTGGAACCAGTTCAAGCCATCAGGGCCACAACTGCAAGCTGCGACAATGTGAAGTAACCTTTATAGAAACTAATGAATTTGGTTTTGATAGTTTCATTTTGTTTGGACGAGGTAACTCATTGAATTGTTTAATACACTTCTTGTATGAATAAAATAAAAAACACGGCATTGTGTAAAGAAATATAAATATTCTTGTAGGTTTACCTGGCAAAATTAACTAGCGTCAGCAAAGTGGTTTCCAGTAGTTGTGTAATAATTAGTGGACCTTCAACTCTCAATAGGGGCACTCTGGAAAATATTTTATATTAATACATAGTCATATAGATATTGATATACAGTTATAAATATATTTATTTTATATTAAAATTTTCATTATATTGACATGTTATGATTTTGCTTAAGCATACGGATTACATACATTATTTTATCAAATTTTACTATTTTCCAGCCTTTTATGTCTATCACTAAGAAGCTATGCATAAATTACGACACAGCTAAAGGAGGTTGGAGGGGTTTTTTTATAGCTTATAGGCTTGCGTTTGACCACCACTCCTCCTGATGTTGATGCGACGATGCGGTCTACGATAGAGCATGTTTGGCTCAGATTGTATTTATCGGGGAACATCCACTCGGGCAGGAAATTCCAATGTCTAGCGGTTCCTCTGAAGAAGGTGGAATCAAACCACAAACAATAAAGGTTGACAAAGTGTGGCATCGTGTGACGAGAGGATAATGAGTCCTAAGGTAAATTAAGTCACATGATACATTTTGCCACTGCTGTTTTAATCTTTTGAATAATTTTAAAAAGTATGTGACGTCACTCAAGAGGAGGCTAACAAGTGTGACTATGTATGACATTGGTTCTACCTCTACACTACTGCTCTTTTATATATAGTTTTTTTATAGTACACCCTATATCATAAAGATTACAGAGGCTGTATCATAAGGCCTAAGAAGCATTGCACCAATTCCAATTAGAAATAGTAAGTCCAGAGAATAGCTATTCCCATGAGTAATGTATAGTACTTAGGGGTTAAAATGTGTCCAAAAACACTTAAAAAAATCCATGTAGGTATATTATAAGGTAGAATAGAATAGAATATAACTTTATTATATACCAAAACAAATCACAACAACATACAAATAAGAAACATTTTATATTTTTACAAAAAAATAAATTAATATAACAAAACAGTATAATAGATATTTGGTGTATAAGGGCAGTCTTATCGCATAGAGTGATAAGACTGCCCTTAAGGAGTGACTGATTTTGATGAAAGCTTTTTTTCTTACCTTGGAAACACAACTGATCCTTCTTCAATAGCACTCACTTTAATGTCTTTGCAAGTTAAATCTTTTAAATAAGCAAAAAACTCTGCTTCAATATTTTGTGGCAATGTTTGCATTAGATATTCAATATCTGAAACAATAATTAGTAAGATAATATAAAAAGTAACATAAAGTATAGTTATATTAAACTATTTTAAATACAATGACATAATATATTGGGCACACTGTGCAGCGCTCCACACCGCTGACACTGTTGCTTGGCTGTCGACCAGTTGGGCCAGTTTTGGGTACTATTGATAGTGGCCTATTAGATTAGTTTATTTTATTTTTATTTATAGTTATTTATTTATTTTAGTTCCTCGTTAATATTAGAAACACTGTAGTTTGTACCTATATTAGATTAGATTCTAGTTTTTTTTTTTTAATTAAATGTATGGGTATTATATCTAGGAAAATAAATATACCTAATGGAACAAATTTAAAACCAAATGACATTTATTTATATTTTTACACAATTTTTCTATGATTTTGTCAATCACCCTATCGACATTTTTTTTCTATAAAAAGAGTCACAAACATGGGGCTGGTTCAAAATTACATGGTTGTTAAGAATAACCATCAAATGTCTAAAAGCAATGAGCACCAAAGCAGTGATGCCCTTAAGATTATTACACAAAATTCTCTGTTTTGCTGCAATGGTCATGGACATGCATTATCTCTTACCATCTAGAGTGTCTCAATTACTTCATTAACAATATGTATCACTAATAAATTATAAGATGTCATGTTAAGTAATTTTACATTAGTTATTAAACTAAGTAGCCAGGTAAACATAAGTGTTGTTACAGACTGTATATAATTAGATACTTATTGATTTCTCTAGTAAATCCCTTTCTTTATTATAACTCCACTGTTATGCACTGTTAGACAGCCCTTTTACAAAGCATGTTCACTGTCACAGTTGCCTAATCAACTTTTAACAACAAAGTAAATACCTAGGTATGTAATATGAAATGAAAATGGTGCTTAAAAAACAGACAGAAGTTTTACAATTTATACATACCACTATCGGAATAATGAAAATTTTTCAAAAACTTAAGGCATTCCTCGAGGCCTGCAAATATTGTAAATTCTCCTTGGAATGGATTTGTGCGGAAAAACAAATCAAACACTGCACTATCATTGACTTTTCCAGATTTCCAGTATGCATATGCCATAGTGATCTGATATAGGTCTGAAATTTTAAATTATGGTATCAACATGCACAAAAGTAGGGATTAACACAAGGATTTTTAAATTTATGAATAATATTGTTATAGTAGCCATTTAAGTTTTTAGTGTATATACACAAATGTATGTATGTTGATAATTGGCAGGCAGACCCCATATAGTTTATATAAAGATTTAAGTAATTAAAAGGGTTGTTTAAAAAAATAATGTTATACTAAAAAAGCGATATCGTTATTTTAGGGTAGGTTTTAAAATAAGTTTTATCAGTACTCATATATAACAAACAAAAGATAAATACTTTTGCATTGGAAATAAAAATAATTGTAATTTTAAGGGGGAATAATATATTTGCATATATTCCTGTTACTACATAAGTAATTTGAAATTCGCTCTATCAAATGCAGCAAAGCACTCACCCGTCAATAGCGGTTGCACAATACCGTTTTGTCGAGCCATTTTTCTACTCGTTATTAAATCTTCATTGGACATTTTCGTTGTAATTTACACAAAAAATTATACTCAAAACGTGATCAATGTACGATTGCTGGTGGACGACTGAAATAAGTAATTTCATCGTGATCAGCACAGGCACCTACTACGTAGATAAGAGCACTCGGCGCGCGAAACTCAATTTGATGAATACTGATATTCTACGCATGCGCATTTCGTATTGACTTCAAGTTTAACTTTAGAGGTCATCGTCAAAGGTCGAAAACTGATCCATGAAAAAAAATGTTTAAATTTCAAATACTTGACGAAAATAACTTGGTAATGGTATTTAGTTACAAATTTACAATCACAAAATCAATCAAATAATCAATTAAATACTTTTTTTAATCATGCGTAGAGATGTGAAAACATGATCGATTTTTACATTAATCGATTGATTTTTCTTACAATCGATTTTTAATTATCGATTCTCTAAATATTAAAATTCGATTTTTAATAAATTTATTATTTTACTTACTATCTTTTTTTTAAAGTAAAAAAGACAAGTTAATTATGTGTTGTTAAATTAAACCAATGTAACCAAACTAAACATTTTAATCGAATTTTGCAAACAACGTCTTCTGTGTGATAAATGAAAAACGCAAAAAAGAAATGTCACTTGTTAGTCGAACAATGGTGCCGTATATAAATATAAAAAATCGATAATTTTATTAAGTTTCATCATTACACATTACATACATTATTGAAGTTGTAAAAAAAGGTTGTAGGTTGTTTTTTTAATAATGTGTGTAAACTTAAATAATGTGTGTAATGTGTAATGAGGAAACTTAATAAAATTATCGAATTTTAATATTTATATACTTTTCATTATATATACATTTAGTGACAGTTTTAAAACCTGATTGTTGTTTTAGTTACAGCTTGGTAATTTTATACAAAAACGATTACTTTTTTAGTCGATTTTTTACAAATCGATTTATTTTTAAGAGATTTTTTTTTTTTAATAATTTGCCCTTTCGGGCAGGCTAAAGCTATAGAGCCATACTGCCTTGTCTTAAGTGTTATTTCTGCTGTATCTTAGCTATAGTTATCGTCAAAGTCGTCTTTGTTAAGTCCAGTTCGTGTCAGTTAATTCCAGTCATGCTTTAGTAAAGTAGTGGCAACTTTACTACAAAGCTTCGATGGAGTTTTGGAAGCAACACGAAAACTCATGTTTCACCACATTATATCATTTTCCCACACTCGCGCTTATAATTCAGCACTTTATGAATAAAACACCACCATTTTTATGCATAAACACTCGATAAAACACTAGTTTTGGAAAAAAATACAACGGAGCGACACGACTCTTCCCGCGTTCCCGCCAAAACTCTATTTTTAAGAGAGAAAAATTAATCATTTCGTAATCGATTTTCCCCCTTCTAAGTGCCATCCCTAAATCATAGACTAAAATATTTTTCACACTTAAAAGTCCTTGGTCTTATTCGTCTGTGGAATATTCAATAGGAAAACTAAGAAATGTTGCCATAGTAAAGTTCTTTATGGTAATTATTATATGAAATGAAAACTTCTGCGTTAATTCGTTATGTAAATAATTAAGACGACCAACGTTAAGAGCAAAATTTCAAGGACATGTCACATTTTGGTACATTAAGCTACTGACACACAAAGTAGAAGGAAATAAAAAGAGAGTATACGTTTGCGTTTCGAACATCAGTTTTCGTATGAAAAAGTTTCAGTTTAAAATCTGACACGGGATCATTCACCATGCAAAATTTTATTTTTAGATATAAGTCTTACAAATACAAATAAATACAAATACAAATACTTTATTGATAACACCAATGTTACAAGTTACTAGCTGCGCCCCGTGGTATTGCCCACTACATGTTTTCAGAATAAAAAGTAACAAATGTGTCCAGGTCCATTAATCCAGGGTGTCAGCTACCTTCACACCAAATTTCATCAAAATCCATTCAGTAGTTTTTTTGAAAATAAAAATATCTCGTATGTCAGTACCATGAGCTCTTATTGGCATTTAAGATAAGTGATAATGAAAAATCTACGTGACCGCATAATTATCACATGCATACGTGAAACAAAATTTGCCGTCGTCAATGAATTCTATGTACCTAGAAGAGAATTTTAATTTTAAACACATTGCGAACATTGAAGTGTTTTGTGGTTCTGGAGGCAAAACTAACACCTAGAATAAGACATTTTGAGCGGTAACTTAGGAAAACTGCCACTGCCATTAGGGTGCAAAACCAAAAAATCCTTGTCGTAAAATCAAGCACTTAACAGATGGCAATACATTACCTGTCAACCTATCGGTCGGCTGAACGACTAGTGAGTATCTACGAGAGGAATTTTGGCGGAAAAGCAAAAAGAGTCGTGTTGCTCCATTGTATTTTTTTGTTCAAAACTAGTGTTTTTTCGAGTGTTTATGCATAAAAATGGTGGTATTTTACTCATAAAGTGCTGAATTAGAAGCGCGAATGTGGGAAAATGATATAATTTGGTAAAACATGATTTTTCGTATTGCTTCCAAAACTTTATCGAAGCTTATAGTAAAGTCGCCGCTACTTTACTAAATCATGGCTGGACTTAACTGACACGGACTAGACTTGACCAAGACTGGAATTCAACTTTAACTACAGCTACATGGCAACTTATTTAACTCATGAAACTTAGAAATATCAAAACAATTGATACTAGCAAATACACAAAATGCGACGCCAAATTCATAGAAGAAGAAGAATAAATTAAAAAGAAGAAAAAAAATTGTTTGGCGTTAAGATAAATCAAATCATGAAAAGACTAAAGTAAATTTGTTATTTTGCCTATATTCTATTTTGGTTATGTATATTTTACACATACTTACAGCAGCGCAGAAACGGTTGTTTTATATAATTATTACTTTTACTTTCCATAGGTTGTATTATAGTACTCTGTAGTAGTGACAATGTTATGTTTAGTTAGTCTCAGATTCATAAAAATATCTATATCTAAGTATGTTTATTTTAGTGTAAAAGGACCTCTGTTAATCCTTCTTGGCTCTATCAAAATAAATAAGTACTGCGACTGTATAGAAGCCGTATAATTACCCTTGTACACATCCCACACATGAAAAGTATAGCCCATGAGTGTGTACAAAACCCGTGGCTCCACACTATTACATTATTTTTTTTGTGCGTTTCCTGATTCCTAAAGTATTGATGTAAGCAACCTGTTGTTTCCATTTCGTCATGTCTGTTTCTCCACTGTTGTCGCATAATGTCACCTGCTTACACCGCTTTAAGTACAAGTCCAAATTACATGTATTATAAGTAATGTGAGTTCAGCAGATTTTTATGAAATTTGGCATGGGAGTAGTTTATTTTTGGATTAACAAGTCAGGTTCTTTTAATCTCTGATAAGTACTATATTTTTTTTTTTTTTTTTTTATTCTGAGGACACATTAAACAAGTGGTGCAACCACAGGGCTCTACTATTTTCTACCTATATGGTACCTAGATTGTAATATGAACCTAGTAGAAACAAGTTAGAAACATTTTCAGATCATATTAGAAAAATTACTTTTAACCAAATCTGTATTTTGTGTGATGCATATTAACTACTGAAAATCTGTGAAATAATAAATGTTATTCTCTCTATTCTGGAAGATGTTAGTGGTCTATGTAGCAGCATTGCAAAATATACTAAGAATTTGTGACAAAGATCTAACTATCATACCACAAACCTAAACTGCGAGTCAAATCAGGATAAGATTGGTGCTGGACTGGGATAAGTGGTGTACAAGAAGATAGGCTTATGCTCAGCAGAGGGTGGTTCAAAACTGGTGTGCCACTAAACTTGTATTTTCATTATGATGTTTTTGTGTAGTCTAATTATTTATTATTATTGTAATGATACTATTTTATCGTTTTATGCATCATTGTTCTGAATAATATGGGGAATTTAACTTCATAAGATAAATTTATTTTCTACAAAATGATAGACATTTTGTAGATTTAAACAATATAGTACTTTTTAAAGTTGTAAATCTTTCTCTTTTTTTTAATTAGTCAGGATTTAGAAATAGATTGATATTTATATTATTTCTTCTTTTATGTAAGAAATAATTGAGATCCTAAAAAATTCGAGATCAGCCAACTATGTAGGTAGGTACTATAAAACATCATTGAAATTAGCTGATCAATTCAGCTTGACAAAAAAATTATGAATACAAAAATGAGTTTAGTTTTTAGTATACATAGAACTAGGTACTATTACTGTATTATGGTCTAATATGTTATAACACAGCAATATTCATCCAGTAATTACTAGTTACATAATAATGCTGCAACAGGTACATATCCCAAGCTTACTCGTAGTCACTTATTAGGTATACGATTTGATGACAAGGCAAGCGAGCGGCGACGGCGACTTGCGGCAGCGGAGATAGTAGCTAGGTAGGTAAGCGGGGTGAGGGGCATCGTTCTCGAAGCGAAGACCGGTCTTGTGTAGGTACGTGCCGGTGCGTGGTGTGCGGTGCGGTGCCGTCGCGGAGTCGCGGGCATCGGGCGGGGTGGCGGGTGCGCGTGGGCAGGAGACCGCGGCGCGGGCGGGGCGCCCGGCGCGCCGCGCGCCCGCGCCCGTCAGTCGCGCAGCGAGCGCTATACTATAACAACGTCGGGTGGCGCCGCGCCGACCCGTTTCGTGCCAGTGTTGTGTCACAGCGGCGGGCCAGGTCGGTTTCGAGATTTGTTCGTTCCGACACACACCATGGCTCTCAATTCGGACGCTGAACAGAAATCGAACCTGGTCCTCCGCGTGGACCAGGATTCTGATTCGGTCCTACAGTCATTGTTCGACACAGTGCTAAAGCCGGACTCGAAACGACCGCTACAGGTGCCTCTCCGTATGCGACAGCTTCCAAAGTCGTTCTTTAACCCGCCTTCGACCGGTTCCAAGTCGCCGTCTGTGTCTCATTCGCGAGAAAACTCGGCAGACTCGGCGTTCGGCTCGTCGTCGGTGACGGGCGCGTCGACGGTGTCGCACTCTCGCGCGCACTCCTCGCCAGCCAGCCTGCAGCAGACTTACGCGGCCGCGGGCCAGAGCCAGCAGCCACCGCTGCACCACCAGCATGCCAAGCAGAGGTCTTACGATGTCCCACATATTCCAGACGACCTGGGGCCGCTGCCGCCGGGGTGGGAACAGGCTCGCACGCCAGAGGGACAGATTTATTACCTCAAGTAAGTTTTATTTTAAGCTCGATACTATTTTCATCTTTTTAAGAAGTAAATAAGCGAAAGGAAAGATGCATTTGTCGAGTTGGGTGCTGAACGTGACAATGATGATGGTGCAGATGGTTAAAAATGGTAAAATAAACATGCAGCGATTTGACACGGCAATGAATTGCCATTGTAAATAAAGCATGTTTATCTACAAGAGCTTGATTGTCATTCTATGAAATCAGTTTTAATCTGAGAACAAAGAAAGAGCAGATTTAAAGCAAAACCAGTCCTCAAGTGAATCTAGGTAAGTGGAGAGAGATGTTTATCACCCTGCTTATCCACTTCAACCACTACTGGACGTACCTACCTAGTATTGAAGAGTGAAAGTGTAAAGTAGGAAGGTCTTTATTAAATTTAAGTTAGTTACCTGCCCTAGATTCCTGTAGGCAATCCACTCCTACATTGACGTACCTATTATGTTCTTTGTAGGATGTGGGATACAACCCACGTGGAATATGTTGTATAATATACTATACTCATACCTAGCTTAGGTGTGAATAGTAAAAGGCATAAGTATGGTTTCAGAGATTACCAACTAGGTTTATTTTAAAAGGAAAATGGTCGGTAATTGTTTTGTGGTATTGTAAAGGAAAAAATAGAATGTATGGCAAATTATTGGAAAAATTGACCAACCATTTACATTTTAGTTACCATTTATGTTCGTGGGAATTCGATACCTACATATATTGTGAAGCCTGCTCTAGCAGTATCGCGCAAACATACGATAGGTAAATATTATGTTCGCACTAAAAACAATATAATTATTTAATATTATGTTCGCACTAAAAACAATATAATTATTTAATCTTATGTACAAATTTCGGCAGCCTAGATGGGAGACCGTCTGACTTCTAATCTGGAGGTCCTGGGTTCGAATCCCATGGCACACACCTCTGTCATTTCTAGGTTATGTGCGTATTGCCGATAACTTCAAACGGTGAAGGACGACATCGTGAAAAAACATACGTCTGAGTACTCTCAGACGTATGTTTTTTCACTTATTTACTTCTAAAAAAGAAAGTTCTTGAAGATGTGTGAATTCTGCCAACCCGCACTTGGCCAGCATGGTGGACTATGAGTTTATCCTTCTCAAATGAAAAGAGACCCGCGCCCAGCAGTGGGCCAGTTTATAAAAAAAACAGGGTCGACTCGGATGTAGAAGATTTCGTTGCACCTAATAACAATAAAATACTTATAAGTACCTATGTGTTGGATAAAGATCATGATTTTCTTAGTATAGGTATAGTACTGAACATGCTATACTATATTTTTATTTAAATAGGGGTTTTAATTTGGGCCGGAGTAACATTTAATATCGAGTTCATAATTGTTCGAATCAGTTTTCGCATATAAATATGGCCCACTTTCAAACGATTTTGTATAGATAAGCAAACTACGATACAAAATATAGATAAATAAAGCCCTTAGTATTAACTTTCCTAGTCTGGCACTTCACACCACCACTTCCCCGGGACCCGGGACCCACAGATGTGGGACCTTTAGACGTGAAATCTGCAAGGCCAATCTTGCAAATTACACGAATGGGATAGTTATGCAAAACTATAACGAGTTTTTTCTAAGTCTCTATATCTATTATATTATCAGGCCTCGTAACCATGTTCTCTCCTTCAATTCTCTCCCTGATCAACGTAGTCCATTCAACTTCTTTGATGCTTTTTTAGCTACCATGACAGTTACTGTTTTCTTCATCTACATATTAAATTATGCCGTCTTAAGACCATTGCCGTAACAATTCACTTGGTGGTAGATTTCCTTAGCAGGAGGTCGGTCGTCTAGGTAGGTACCACCGCAGTACCAGATATTCTGCCGCCAAGCAGTAGTGTGCAAACATTACTGTGTTCCGGTTTGAAGGGTACTGCAGCTAGCGAAATTACTGGGCTGTTGAGACTAACCATCTAGTCTCAAAGTAATGAGTGCCAAAGCAGCGATGCCCTGGACGTTGTCTTGTTACTCAAAGTTCTGTGTATCGCTGCAATGGTCATGGACCGGCGTTATCTCTTAACATCAGGAGAGCGCATCAATCGTCTCATCACCTTTACATAAAAAAAAAAATTAAAAAAAAAGTTACGTTACTTCCCAGTTATAATTTCATTAGTTTCATATCAATACATGTATCAGGTAGTTTTACATCCACGTGTTTGAAATTAATTCTGACTCGCTTATGCATTTTCTTTATCCGCAAAATGTTAACAGCCTAGGTATGGAAAACACTCACCTTAGATTTATTCTTCTATAAGTAGATATGTAATAGATTCGTGTTTTTTATATCCGTTTAGATGATCTTGGAATAAATAAATCAAATGTATCTGCCATTGACAATAATAACATAAGCCTCAAAATAACATCAACAAGTCAAATCAAGTATCTCAAGTTTGTTTACAGAGGACACGTCATTTTAAAAGAGGGTTTCCCTCTTATTCATAAATGATTCAAAAGGTGATTTATACTACGAGTAGGTATGAATATGAAGTGCTTTGTCAACAGACAACTTACTAAGGAAAAGGTTCAGACGGATAAACGAGACTGCATTTCACGTATTGAATGTCTCCAGTATTCATTATCCAGTTACTCAAAAACTCTTCAATGATGATCATTTTAGTTTCTGTGTCTAAAACTGTTTTACGGGATGTTCTTCTTATCTGCTTAAGTTGGAAATATATTGTCGTCATTCGCTATCTTATCGCAATTAGGTACCTGCCGTTAGTTTACTATGATAAAATATGATAGAGTTCGGAAAATGATTCATAAAAACTTGTATCCTTAAATGATTGCTTTTGTTTTAACACCAAGCTCTATATTCGTCGTAAATTAAGTTTCATGTTCCTACCGTCATTTTCCATTACAAGTGTAATCCATAATGTTATCAGATTCTATGGCAATCATGTTTTGATTTCTATAAATGTGCCTTTCTTACCTTCATAGAAATTGGGCAAAGAATAATTAAATAGCATTTTGGAAAATCCGGTAAAGGGAAATTACTTAGTAACGTTGATGATTCCATAATATGTACATTATAGAGTAGCGCGAGTCAACTAGCACTTGGTTTTTGTTACATTTTATTGCGTACCTATTTCTACTATTATAATCGCAAAGTTCGACGTCTATGTGTTACTGATTTTATGATAAAGAATAATTATGGAATATAGTAAAATAAGAAGCTTTTTTATATGGCCACAGTAATTTATTTTATTATATTATTATGTTAGAAAATCCGACGTAGGTACACGACTGTACATTTTCTTTGAAAATACTAAGTAGCTATTACAGTTTGGAGTTGAATGTCACAATAGGTCACAGCGACAAACAAACAGACAGACGTTGGTACCTATAGTGATCAGTTGAGCTATGATTTTTCTCTTCCGTGAGTTGGATATCCGGTACAAAGCCCTAGAAATATTTAAAGATCGTAAGATAAAATATTCTGCGCGCTGAACGCATTGTTGGGAGCTCAATCTGTTATCAATCGAAGATATTAATTGCGAGTCTTATATCGAACGAACAGGACAGGTAAAATAATGTACAAAAGTTAAAAAATGTGCCCAGTGTGTGAGGATGATGGGATTGACGCAGGATATATATTAAATCGTATCCGTGATTTAGATTACAACACTATTATTTCGTTAGACCATGGTTAGATCAGACGCCGGCGCCGCCGGCGCCAATGCTTGAAGCTCTATTGAGTTCGATATAATTATATCGATAATCGGTAATGGTTGCTGGTAGACTGGCGCCGTTGCCATTATTGTCACGTTACGTTTTCAGTTGCGCACACGATGTACCTATTCGCATGTATGTTGCAATGCACGTGATGTTGTGTTTGCTGTTTAGCAGTGAATTACTGACAGGACTTAAAACATAGTTTTAAATTACGTTATCGCCCAAGTTCAGAAAACGTTTACAAAGGCATCCAACGTCGTTGTCCATACGACATATTAAATCACAATGATGGAAATCCGTTACAACATTTATTTGTGCAAAAGTTACAGTGAATTCGATAGCATTTGACTAAAAATAGTAATGTTAATTTGGGCACTAGCATAATGTCCGGTCTGTCGTAACATTAAAGTAGACAAAAGTAGATAATAGTACCAGGAGTATATTAAATGGTACCTAGATAGGTATATAGCAATATGATATGAGATCTTGATTTTGAACATTAGTTAACATACAGTGTTGCTTTGTAAATAAATACCTACATCGTGTGATTTATCTGCGTTACGTGTGAGCGGTTCGTTAGCGCACGTCAGGATTGCCAACGCGGAAGGCCTGCGTGTTACATCTCCAACGACGCACTTCATAAGCTCCCTTAAAATATTGATATTTCGAATATCAAAGGTATTAATTTAGCCGGCGGGCGGTTGGCTCTGGTCTCCGCCGTCGCCGGCCGCCAGCGACGACCGCAGGAGCATACCGCAATGGACCATTGCAAGCGGTGCGTCTCTTCCGCGTTGGTAAATAGACGTGCACGTCGTCGTTTCTTAATTGCACGTTGGGACCGATGCTTTATAAGCTCCATAACGTCCGTCGGCGTATGTCTCGCCTGCGAAATGTTTGCTTTAATTATTATTGGAATGGAGGGTAATTCTCTGTGGTTTTGTTCGGCTAGACTTGGCGATGTTCCGAAACGGGTACCGATGCAAATTGCCTTGGCGGACGCCCAACGCGGCGCTATCAACCTCACCACTTCTCTACACGCCAGATACAACTTTACGCTTTTGGTTAACTTTTGACCTGAACCTATTAAAGTTCGAAAAATCAAATTCTCTTCAACAACAAATTATTTACGTTAAGTGTTAAAATATTTGATACGGTGAATATTTTGAGGAAATTTGAACTCTATTCACTATGTTAAGATACAATAGGCAAATTACCGGCCCTCGAACAATATATTTCCTTTTAAGTTGTATCCTTTGAATCTTAATAAGAGAAACTTCTCGTGCTGAATACAAAACCCATCTTTGTACGAAAAATAAAAGTAGCTGCAGTTCATTCAACTTTATTTGAACGCTGTTCTCTCTACCCCATTTATGCGCACTAAAAATGTAAATAAATTCGGCCAAGTGCGTGTAGGACTTGCGTACCGATGGTCCCGTAGTCGTATCACTACACGAAATATAACTTAGTGTTTACCAAAAAAGTAATACCTAATGTGGCATAACCGCACACCCGACAACCGAACCGACAAACTTATTTGTTTATCTCGTTGACTTAATTAGACACTTAACACAAATTGATTGATTCAGGCGTTACTTAACACAAATCCGACTAGCACTTGGCCGGTTTTTAGTATAATTTCTTTTTATAGAATATTAACTTAAATGACATTAAGTTTGATGCTTCTAGGTGTTAATCTACCTTTTTACGAGAGAGCACGAAATATAAATAAAAAACGTTTGATGTTTGTTTTTTTTTAATTTTATTCTTTGTTCGGCAACCCCGCCATAGTACATAGAACACATATTCTGTGAAGATTTCAACCAGCTGCAACAAAATAATAAAATTATTAGTTATAAAATAGCGACCTATTTTGCATGCATTGTAAAATATTCTCTTCGGGTAAGGAATCCTAAAAAGCGTTCATAGGATACTTAAAAGTACATAAATAACTTTTATTAAAGCTATTCTTTAACTAGTGTTAGTAAGAAATACCAAAATTCATATTATGTTCATACTTTGAGGGTATCAATGAATCTCGATCGAGATCACAATAACGTGGAAATAGGACAAGTGGAGCCTAACTAGTTTTTCCGAGTAACTTCTAACCGCTAACTGCAATGGTTAACAAACTGGTTACGTTTGGAACGGACGACGCGACATGTCTTACCAAGAAATCCATGATGGGACGATCACATGCACAACAAGTAGACTTATCGCAGTATGCTCAATGCGATAACATTAAAACACAGCTCACTATCGCCTTCCGAGAACTCGGTCGAGCCGAGCCATCGACAGGCGACAGGTAGCTTACCTAACGGAACTCCACAGAGAGTACAATTTTAGAACAAACTTGGATGCCGTTAATAACATTTTACTTTCTCTTGGTTAGTAATTAAAATCTAAACGATTAGCTTTTCGATTGCAATGAAAAATCGAAAAAGTACCCACAAAAATGCTTTTTGGTAAATTATCCAGAAAAGTAGTACTTCAACTTCAACGCTTGATGAATGGCCTTTGCGGCGATACTCCACAATTTTACCAATGTCACGTGGAATGATAGACTGCCACATAAAGAGATTGGGTTACGTTTAAGTATTGACTTTTATATGTACCTATATGGCACTGTTCGCAGAAAAAGTAATACTTAATACACCTTGAAGATGTGCAGTGTCAAAAGGGACAACATAATAGTGCTATTGAGAACTAAACAACAGAAATAAATTTACTTCATGTTTTGCATGTATTCTCTATCTTCGATACGAGTAGTTTAAAACAACAACGTCGCTATTCGCGTCTGTCTGTTGTTTCTCTGCTTTTTCTAAATCACGTAACGGATTTTCAGGCAGCTTTCTTTGCCATCTAGATTTTTTTTAGAAATCAAAGGTTTGTATAACCACAACACATCATAGTTAAAATTTTGTAATAAGTAAGAACATGTTTTGTCAAAAATTGCACCTTTGCGAAGCCGAGGCAGGAAAAATAATATCCAGTACCCATTCTGTGTTGGTTCATAAGTGTGCTGTTGACGTCATTATTGCTGACGGTATCTCTGTACATGCTCTGCGCTCTTACTTATAAAATTAAATAGCAACTAAGAAATTGTTAATTGTAATGTTGTGTAGAAAGTGGGATTATTTTGATTTTTTTGTTTTATGGTTGAAAACTTTGGTGTTCGACCACAGCTCACCTGATGTTAAGTGACTGTGTGGTTGAAGATGGTAAACACACCTAGACTGGAATAGAACTGGCTTCTTAAGTGAGGCCGCTGGAACACACAGATATGTGCTTGGCAACAGATTTTCAAATAAAGTATTACATATTAGGTACAAAAGTAGTATTTATTTTAGGTACAAAAAACAATCGTCCATTGTTTTGGATAAATTTGTCTATCAAGCATCTGCCTATCATCTAACAGCAATAAAAAACAAAATAGTTTCCATCTATATGATACATAGGTACCTACTTGCTACTATATAATTATCAAATCAACTTACCCTTTACAAAATAATCAACTCTAAAGCCACGTGTGTACCACTTATTTATTATTCTGATAATTATAAAATTTTAAAATATGTATCTACATCAAAAATTCAAAATGACAAAATCACTTAAAATTAATCATCATAACAATATGTCTAAAGAATCATCTCACTAATTTGTTTTATTTCTCAACCAATACGACTATTTACTACATTCACCTCGGAAATTACAACTTTAAAGTGGCGTGTATAAAGAACAACATATTATGCGATTTAATGGCAACAAGTTGCTCAGTTACCACGCTCTGATTACTGGATGTTGGCTCGAGACAGCGTCTCTATCGGCACCAATCAGAAACAGCGGGAGTGTCTGAGAAATCTCTCTGGTGCTACAACTCAACGACTCCTAATAGGAACAAAGGGAAAAGTCATAATTAAGGTTCGATATTTTTTATGTAAAAGTAATGGGACGAATGTAACACTTTCCTGATGGTAACAGATAACGTCTGTCAATGACTATTGCATCATTACCCTGACATTTGAGTAACAAAATAAAGTCCTAAGAAACGTTGCTTAGTCGCTTATTTCATTGAGACATCGGATGGTTAGTCTCACTAGCCCACTAATTTCGCTAGCTGCAGAGTACCCTTCAAACCGCCACACAGTAATGTTTACACATTATTGCTTGGTGGCAGAATATCTGGTAGTAGGTACCTACCTAAATCTACCCATCTAGTGAAAATTATCTTATATTATTTGCATTCAAACAAGCCCTTGGAAATTAAACCAATAATCTAAAACTACTACAGATCCACGGTCATAATATTAGAAAATGGTCCTGGTTCAGGTCATAAAAGTTCAATAGCACAATAAATAATCAAACATTGTAATCGGAACAAAATATATGTACGCACCTACTAAATATCAGCTCGATCGGACCAGTGGAAGTTTTTCCAAAAACGTTATGTTTTACTGTAAAATGATAGTTTATAGATAGATAGAAGAGTTTTTTAGGAAGAAGTAATACTTGCCCTGCTCATGATCATTGTAGTGGTATAGTTTAAGGTTACTAAATCCGTTTAGGGTGAGAACGACCGCTGGATTCTGACAAGATTTAAAAATTACATGTTTTCTCGCGATGTGACATTGTCTCACTCAAATTTCTTATAAGAGAAGATACTACATTTTTAATTTTCTACAGGTTTACTTTTACTAGTTCGCTTTAGTAATATCTGTTGTTGTTTTTATTTAGTTAGGTACCTTACTTGAATACCATTGCAAGAGGAAATGCTCTCAAAATTTCTTGTTAATCTTTTTATCCCAATAAGTTTCAAGTGGTCCAAAGAATTCGTCTAAAAATAGAAGCTCACTTGAAACGTTCAATGGAATTTTTCAACTTGACACAAGTGCATCTAATTTATTGTTTAGTTTTCATCTACATACGACCTGCAGACGATTCGGTTCCTTCAAGGGCAGACCTTTATCCGTGCAGCGGCGCACTAACGAGGTTTGTGGACACAGTTGGCTCTCATCGGCTTGTGTCATCGGTATTAATGTGTTTCCAATATTACTTGCCATGGTCAATAAAACTTCTCTTCGCGATAAATAGATATACAGAGTTATTCAGGTCGTTAGACCACACCGGTCGAGCTTCTGCATCCCTATCTTTAGCATAATACCTACCTTATTATGGCATGATGATCTCCTTAGAAATTGAAATCAAAGACGTCTTTAAATTTTTCCATCCGCAGTTTGTAAAGTATCGTTGAGTGTGAATTATCAAAATGCATAATTTTTATACGACTTTTTAATAATTGCTGACCCATACGTGTGTGAAATTGACCGGACTTGAATTTCTTTTAAAATTAAGTAGATAGTTTTATTTAAGTAAAAAAAGAGAGAATCTAATATCTGAAACAATTTTAAATCTCTCTTGGTCGATACACTCTTGAGATCTCGGTTGTGATCGTCATGTAGTAGGGTTAGTGGTAGAAGCAGATGTAATGGGCCTATACGTATATTGTGTATCTCCACAAATCTCTTACATTAGCGTAAATTTCTATGACGATATTTTAAGTATGACATTTTAAAATTTACCTACATGTTCTAGTCCTACGCATTCAACATTGGTACATGTTCCTAATTCGTCGAGTAACAAAAGTCCGTATTCTGATGCTCGTGGTAGCTATTGAGCAGAGTGTGTTGCCAGCTTAATTGTAGGATCAAAAGGGGTCAAGTGTGTTATATTGACAAGCGCCTTAGGGCCCACGTCATGCCTCAGAAAAGAGACCAGAATTGTGCCCATATCAACAGATCTTATTACTAATAACCAGCCAAGCAAGTGCACTTCGTGACATGGTAGGATTCCGTAGCAAATTTTAAATAGAGCAGGACAATAGGCAATGTTAAAATTGTTTTTACATATTTTTTGTAGCGATGATAGCTCAGTGGTTAGCGCGGTAGGTTCGCATGCCGAAGGGCGTGGGTTCAAACCCCAACAATGAGCTTAAGCTGCCGGTGAAGGAAAACATCGTGAGGAAGTCATAGCATGGTGGTAGGGTACTTTCTAGTACTCGGCTGGCTAGCTACCACCCTCAAGTTGAAAATCTGCCGCCAAGCATCTAACGGTGTGTTCCGGCAGCCTCACTTGAGAGCCAGTTCCATTCCAGGCTAGGTGTGCTTTACCATCTTCGACCACACCTTCACTTAACATCAGGTGAGCTGTGGTCAAACAACTAGCAAGTCAACCATAAAAAAAAAAAATTTTGGTTAACTACATTTCGTCAACTATGTGTATTACGTGCTCTGGTACGTAAGTGGGTTGTATTGTATCGATAGTGTGCTGCACAAGAACGAATACCCGAATGTAATATATTAGAAAGATGTTTTTCCATAAGCTAACTACATTCTATATTTAATATAAAGCGATTAAGTCGTTACAGGCTAAAGAAATAACAAATAAACAGAAAAACCTTGGTATTTATAACTTTCCTACTAGCGGGCCGTCCCGGCTTCGCACGGGAAAACAAAATTCGATTAACAATATAATAAATATAGCCTGTGTCACATTTAATGATAATGTAGCATTCTAATAATTAAATAATTATTCAGATCGGTCTAGTAATTTCGGAGCCTATTTAATAACAAACTAAAACTCAAATCTTTCCTCTTTATAATTAGTGTAGGTACCTAAATGTAGATTAATGGGTTTTGTTTCCTGAATTTAGACATCACAATGATAACAGTTCGTATTTTATTTTGCATTTCTTGGCGTAGACGAGAAAAAATAATATCTAGGTTATAGGAACTGACCCATTGTGTCAATTTAAGTGATTTATGTACCACATAAATGGTGGAACAGCGCCCCTAGTGAAAGACAACTGATTTTTTTTTATAGATTTTATAATCGTTTACGTATTCTCGAATTTCTAGCGGATTAATATGCTAGAGCCACAGGTTTCTAAATCATTCATGTAAGTACTGAAAGAGTACGAGGTAAATACTATATTTTTTTTTCTTATTACCGTTTTTATACTAGCTGAAAGCCCGGTACATCGTTCCCGGTGTGGTAGATCTCGACCTTCGCCCTCGCATATACATATTTAAACCTCATTCGTAAATATTATTATACCATTTAAACAAAGTCAGCTAAATTGGTTCAGCCGTTTTCAAGTTATCCATATACCAGCGAACATCATTTGAATGATTTACAATAAAATTTTATGCTGATTATATTATACCTTTTTGTTTCACTTATGGGGGATTACTAAAGTTTAATTATGTCGGATACTCCGACTAAACGTGAGTAACGTGAGTCTAATGTCTTCGATCGATCAGTTGTAAAGTAATTGTGGAACTACGATTACTCACACGGTGTCACAGCAAGGCACGGCAATGTTGGCTGACCGCCGTCAGTTGTTTGTTTGCTACCGTGAGCGCCTTTATTGAATACTGATAAGTTTACTCATGTCTCTTTAGGTTATTGTTCTCTTATGGCAATAGCCTAGCTATATCAAGGCCGTTTCACATCAGTATAGTTACGATGGTAGGTATAGTTATTGTATTTCACATCGAAAATAATTCATAATATGTTATTATATGCATGGAATTATAGGGGCATTGAGAATCATCGAACGTCTCAAAGTAAGGGCCAAAACGGCGATGCCCTGTTCTTTGCCTTGTTAGTCAAACAAAGTACCTAGGTACTGAGTACCGTTGCAATGGTCATGATGTTACGTTTTACCATGAGGAGAGCGTTTTGTTCGTCCGATTAGGTAGGTACTCTTACAAAACAATAATGTAGAGGTATTCATATTTTCATCAGCATCAAAATAGGTATCTACTTACCTACGACAGTAGCCGATAATCCTAATAAATGGGCTTGAATGCTTCATTGTTACTTCTGTGCAGTTCTATACTTACTGTCTGTGTCATTGTTAACTTTTAATCATATGTTAGGCTTCACGTCGGTTTCAATACAACATTATTCAGTAAGTTATACTTGAAAGTAGTGTCCATGTGAAAACTCATGGCGACTTGAGTTTTCTGCAGCTTAGAGTATAAAAATACACGAAATACGCAGTGTCGTGTTAAAATCTCCCTGGCGACGAAGGGTTCGCGCAAGGGCTGTGTACTTACCGTACGTCTCGTCGCGTCGGTCGGCGTCGACGGCGCCTCGTGCCGCCGTGTTTACGTCTAATTTTGGCGCGAGCGCCGCGACGGCCGCCCCCGCGCGCGCCGCTGCCCATTGAACACGCCGGTACGCGTGCGGTTATTTCGGCCTGACGAAGGCGGCACAACGTCGCCACGGTATATCCTCACTCGATGGCTCCACATCCTAACACAAATCGTTAAACTTTTTTCTTTATTTTTGGCATCACATTTTGTGCATTATGTCGGTGTCAAGTAGTTGTCTCTTATGATAAGATCCATTACACAAATCTTAGTCACAGTAGTAGTGTTTTAGTAAAGTAGTGGTGACTTTACTAGAAGCTTCTACGATCTTTTAGAAACTACGCGAAAAGATATGTCAGCACCTTACATGATTTATGTAGTAGGTATGTAATCAAATGACTTGCCCCCACTAGTCCGTATATAATTCGCCACTTAATGATTAAAACACTACTATTTCTGAAAAAAATATATACCTAAATTTTTTGGAAAATATGTGATTTTTGCCGTCCCGTCACAACTCCAAAATCACTAACATTCAGATAATTAAATTTATTTGGTGATGGTTGATCCTATTGTCCATCGAACGTCTCAAAGTATTGACCGCTAAAGCAGCGATGCATGATGCGATGACTTTGTTTTGTCACTAAAATTTTGTGTATCGGTACTATGGTCAGGACATGGGTGTCTTACCATCAGGAGAGCGTCTGGTAATGCTCCTCGTATTTTTAAGATCGCTGTAAATTACTGGGGCACAATATGGTCAGCGACCATCTGTTTGTCTTGCAAGAGACAAAAGTATTACATTGAAAAAGTCTGATTAGATTATTTCTGATAATATGTTACCCGCGACTTCGTCCGCGTGGAATTTAGCAAAAATGTTTGTTCAGTTTGCAGTATGAAAATGTGTTAATCCAAGGTGTCAGCTACCTTCATACCAAATTTAAACAAAATTGGTCCAGGCGTTTGTGCATGAAGAAGTGACAAACATACAAATTTCTACAAGTATTTTTTTCTAATTTGGTCTGGACCTAATTCGATGCACCTTGGATACACTATTCAAAATCGTCAAACAAAAACCAGAAAGTAACTTATCAGGTGCACTTTGAAACAACATAGTACCGATACAAATAAGAGAACAAAAATATTTGAATTTTAATTGGGCTTGGCTGGTAGAAGCGCTGCGGCGGCGCACGGCACAGGGCGCTGCGCTCGTCCGTTTTTCACCTCCCACCGGAGCTAACGAGCTCGTCCTGTGATGTTACCGCGGCGAGGCTCGGAGGCTGCGCTGCGCCTCCATTTCTCGGAATCGCTCCGGCCGGATCCTATACCTTTTTTCCTCCCGCTTCACCTCACCTTGCCCCTTACCCCACTCCGTGTAATCTCATCGCCCGTCAAGCAATACTCTTTACAGATGATAACGATCACCTGTGAGCAAAGAATCATAAGTAAAAAATTGAGTAGGTATATAGTCATTTTATGTTGATACCTATTAGGTATTCGAAAGTAATGTTTGAGATCAAGTTTATGTTCATACAGTGCCTATTGGGATTTTAAGACAAAGATCCAAACTCAAAGGTTTAAAAATCAAACGTGTGAAGCTATGCAGTCCCAAACACAACCAATATGCCAATCACCAAAACATGTCATTGTTTGATTGATGTAGATTAGTAACCAGTTACTACGAATATGAAGTAACCTTACTTTACTATACATAGTACTTAGTGATAATACGTGAAGTTTCACTAATCTCTTCTCTCAAATTTAATTCCACGTTTCGATCCTTTTATTTTCTTTCTGTACACACCTGAGTTGTTGGTAACAAAGGGATTGCTTTTTTCTCTCCACTCCGCCCTGCCTTTGAGAGGATCGCGGTGATTCTTAGTAGGTAACTGCGCGATTAGGTAGTAGTTTCTGTAAACGGCACGGACAACAATCATTCTGTTATCTCCGATATCTAGTGTCCACAACCTGGTCTCGGCTATATTTTCGGAAATAAAACAGGTATATCTATATGTAGGTATTGAAACTATACTCATGTAGGTACCTATATGTATACAAAAACTGAACTGCAAGTTCTCTAGTAAGGCACATAGAGTAGGTACCTACTCGTCGTTTCTCAGTCAACGTCGTGGAAATTATTGTAACAAAACAATTACAAGAAATGGTAATGAATCATGTTTTGCATATAATTCGATCCTAGTCAGGTAGGTAGTTTATTGTGTTACCACTTGCTCTTTAGAATCGTGGGAATTAAAGGTCATGGCACTTGAAGAGTTGTCAATTTATTTATACTTATCACTATCGTGCTGTACCATTCAACCTTGAATTTCAAAACAATTGTAACTAGGTCGAAATTGAATGTTATGTAAATCACTTCTCACTATACATGCCCATTGACATTTTGCATTTCTAGGCGAGGTTGTAATTGTGCTCCCTTCTGGCTGTGGCATTTCTCAACCGTTCTGCAACTAACGCTGTGTTGCAAATGTTGCAACTTGCCCTAGATTTTACTATATAACTTACAATCTATCTGAGCACCCTAGATAAGACCTTCTTCCCAAGCCCAATCATCCAAGCGTAGGAAGGTATTTCAGTCGAAATCATCATACAACTTTGCAAACAATAGAATATAATATGCGCTTATGGATAGAGTACCTATATATTAAATACGAATATTAAGTATCTTGGCATTTAAATCTTGCAGCATTTCGTGACCTATTAAATGTGATTTGAATAAATTGAACTCGTCTCATTTTGTTTCTTAAAAGTGGATCCGTAAATGATATTTACCTGTTGGTCGGTTTTATCCTGTTGCATCAATGACGGGGTGTAGCCGTGCACAGAAAAGTTCAAGGACTGCCAAGTCATTTAGTAGCCAGGTACAAGGCACCCGTCTCGAGGCTGCCGCCTTTACACCCATTTCAACTGTGGTTGCGTGCGGCAAATGATCTTTCGGTGTCTCATACGTATCGTGCGTGTCGAGCCTTGAATAACATTTGCAAATTGTTACATGTCAGACTTAGTAGTTTTTGACAACGACCTTTTCGTGTTGTCAAGTCTGATCTACATATACCTATAAGAAGTCAAGAACTTGTCCAATTGCACGATATTCTGTTTACTGCATGAATAATTTTATATGTGCGCTATTTATCTTCATTGATTTTCGTTTATAAAAGTGCTGTGTTCCGATATTTACACCAAAATGTTACTTATTCTATCTTACAGTTACAAAAAATATAATATAATGTAAAACTATGTACACACATATGACAATTCATTAAAATAAAACAAGTAAGTATAGAGAAATAATATAGCTTACAAGCTATAATGACAATGATTGCTAACGGAATATTCCTTTTCCAAAGGAAGATAACAAAATGTGCGGTAACTTCAATCACTTAGGTACCTACTTTAAGCTACGATTCAAACGCATCGAGTGATGCGATGAGCTAAAGTAATTATAGTGAGGCTGAGGACGACATGAGCCCGAGAGTGATAAGGAAAGGTATGCATCTCGCGAGAAAGAACAGGATGCACACACAAACACTTGAGGTCCAAAGTCCGCGACCGCAAGCGACCGGTGTGCTGGTGCATTGAGCTGCCCGAGACTTCTGTACCTGTGTAAAGGAGCTCAACATAATCGCTATTTCTTAACGTGCATGTTCATTTTGTGTTCTTTAACAGAAATTTTCAATATTTATCTGAGATGTATAGAACATGAATTGGGCAACTATTTATTGGAAAACTATTGGGCAAGTATCGATTGGTTTCATGTCGATCGTGGAGCAAAAAAATCTTTATTTTTTTTTTAAATTTGTGTATTCTCAATTTGTTTTTTGCTTGCTAATGAATGAACAGAATACAAAATTTAATTTCATTGACACAAAAAGGGCGTCCAGTTCAGCATGTTAACTGTTTAGTTCCTGTCGGTTTTCAGTTCCGGTAGCGTTCGGTGCTGAGCGAATGACTCCGCTTGCGACCATTAGAGTTTCCTGTGCGCCTGCGCCCATAGTGAGCGGGCGATCAGCTACCAGGCAGTGGCAGTTCGCCATATGAATGAGTGCTTACTGCACAATAAATTTAGTCGTGCCAGATTGACTTCCGTTGGCGCCGGATTAAAATGCTCAGAGCTCTACCTTTTTCGCTGATTAACATCTAATTATAGGGCACAGCTCTGTACATATGACTCCTTGTGACTCAGGTCGACTTAACAACTACAATGCCGTATAAAAATATACGCTCACGAGATCAGTGAGAATGTGTTTATATACGCATTATAGGCAAGTGTTTTGACTATTTATCTCTATTTAGTAACGAGTAATTCATATAGACTGACTCGTTAGCTCATTTGGTATCTGCTTCAAGAACTGAAGGGCGTGGGTTCGATTCCCACTCAGGACAAACATTTGTGTGAAGAGCGTATTTTAAATGTTTGTTTTGTCTGGGTGTTATTAATGTATTATAAGTATATATATTTACAAAAGAGGTAGGTATATAAGTAATCTATCGGTTATCTGGCTTCCATAGTACAAGCTTTGTTTTGATTTGGGATTAGATGGCGCTGCGTGAAATGTCCTAGGATATTTATTTATATTGAATGTGTACGACTTTGTAACAAAATATTATTACCGTTCACGAGAGTGACTTCAACAAACACACAAAGTTACGTCATGGCTATATCACACGTTGATTGCATTAAATGGACCCGGGGAACTCTGCTGATGTGTGTGATTTGTCTATTCATTCACAAGAATACTTACGCTCAGATAAACGGTCCAAGTCTAGTTTCACCAGTATCTCAAAAAATATTCTTACGCATGTAATGGCAATATTAAAAATCGTTACTACTGTCATAAGATCATCAATTCATCATAACATTTATAAAACCGTACTTCGTGGCTTAGTTAGTTCAAAGAAGCGAAGCCGCTTAATTAATTTAGCGCGATAACGCGTCTGACGTAGTATTTTATCTGGTTGCTTTCTAAAGTTAGATAGAGTACGTGTTGGTAACCTCTGGTAGCGAGAGGCAGACCACCGAGCGGCAAGGCCGACTGGTACCCCAGCCGACACCGTCGTCGGTCGCTCGCACCTCCATTCCATACGCTGCGCGGGCTTATGTGGGCGAGAGTGCGTACGCACTAGTTAGTTACTCTATCTACAATAACTACAACAATGGTTTATAGGTTGATACTCATTTCTAATTTTTTTTTTTTGTTTTTTACTGACCTTCTTATTGGTGATTATTGGCATGGCGTGACAAGTGCAAATGTTTTTTTAAATTTGTGTCCACAAATTTTTCAGACCGTTGTTATATTCGACGTTCATCTACAGGGGAACATTGTTCTGGATTCAAACAGACATTATTCATTATCATAAGTAATTACATTTTATTTGAAGAAAAATCTTTCGGATATCTCTGTAATAATTAACTTTTATTTATTTAGATAATATCTCCGCCATTCTTGTCAGATTGGCTTACTGCTTAAAACCGTCATTGAAGATTTATCGACTCCTTTCACTTTTATTTACGGTTTCTCTTTTCAAATGAAAGTAAATCCATACATACACATGTTATTATGAGGTGCTGAAACTGCAGGCGGCGGCGCCACGCCAGTTCCCGCCGTCAACAAGGAAAGATACGGATTGATTTATGTTTTGCAGTTCCAACACATCAAAAGCAAAAACAGCGCAGGCGGCTGCGTTGGCGTCGTTACTCCTCGCCTCCACTAAGCCTAATCTTTAGGTCTTTCTATCGAGCTCTAACGTGAGCATACCTCGTGACATTTGCAATACATCATTCGCCGAACTAATTTAAAACAAGCTCCGTCAATATTATGAAGCTTATTCGCATTGGTTTTGCCATAGATAAAATCATCGACCGGAAGTCGATGCGTCATTAGTACGTTTTCGTCCACCGGTGTTTGTGTGAGTATGTTGCTCTGACCGAGCGTATTGTGGCCACGCGAGTAATGCGATTCTGTAAAGTGCTATTGATATGCGCCATTTGCCGAGTACATCTTACGAGAAAACGATTTACGGTCTGCATCCTTAGACGCATTAAATAAAGGCAAATTAACTGATATGTCTGTTCATTTGTGTGATGTAGTGGTTGTACGTTGCTCTAACGCTTGTATAGTGTTACTGATTATTCGTGTGTGCGTTTATTTACGTACGCGAGCGCCGACTCGTCCGAGATTCAAATTTAGAATGCCGTCTCCGCCATGTTGTTCTCAGTGAAAAACCTACGATCCATCGTGCAGGAGCCGTGGAACTGTCACAGATAGCGCCTGTTGAATCATATCTTCCCAATTGCTTACTAACTAAACCTCTTTTATTTCTGTCACTTCTGTAATACATTAAAATAATCTTGTGTTTATTCAATAATTGTAGCAGATTTTCACTCGAGTAAGATTTATTTAAGGTCCGCTATTATCGGATAGTACCTACCTGAATCTCGGCTAGGCAGATGAACGAGTGTTAAATCAAACAACGCTTGCGTGAAGAACCATGAAACTGGCTGGAAATTCTGTTAGCGTAAATAAATTTTGCTAGTTAGTAAAACGTAAGTGTATTCATGTGAATGAATGAGTCACGCCCAGGATTGGTCCGGTTCAGTTATCTGTAGGATTGTTCTGAACTGATGTTGGTATTCGTCTAAACATCAAACGATTGAAGTATTTTTGTTTATATGCTGCAATTTATTTATCGCTTTGCGCCTATAAATAACTGTTAATGCCTATTTTTATTTAACTACGTATTTAAATTTCAATCTGCTCCTTTGAATTGGACATTTTGCCATTTATTACCAAGCCACGTCAAGATCTAGTTATAATATATTATAATGATACGAACATAAATTATCGATACCCTCGCAGAAGTTGAGCCGGTTTGGTTATTTATATTTAGATGAGCTACTTAGTTACTCTATTAGAGACATTATCATGTTTATGAAGTTATTCAAGTCTGAGTCTAGCAAGAGCAAGTCCTACGAACGCGCCAGACCATCTAGTTGCCACTTACGTAGACGAGCTCGTACGCTTCCTATTGTATGCTTTATTTACTTCGACGCTTGCTGTTGACGAAACGACACACTTCGGTTAACGGGACTTACCTACTGTTTATACCCCATCTATTGCATTACCACTACAAAGAAACAATTTGCATTTCAATATTGTGCTGATACGTGTCGATTTCCACATTAGTTTGTCGTGTATTGCTAATATGATTGCTAACTTGCCCTGTTTGTGAGAACATCTGTCTAGATTTTGTACTATCCAGACTTTGAGACAAAAATTATAAAAACGTTTGTGACTCTTATCTATTTGTTACACTTTTATACCTAAACGGCAGATCTGATTTTATTAAAATTTTATAAGGACATGCTTTATATTATGAGGATTAACATAACCTACATTTTTTTAAATATAGTATGCAAATGTCCACGCGAGCGAAAATGCGGGTAACAGCTAGTCTACAATTTGTAAATGAAGCCTTCTGCGCCTTGATTTATTGAAATGGATTGCAAGTACCTACTCTTAAATTTTCTTCTGCCTTTTCGGATTTGAGTCATTAGTTATTTGTACCTATACTTGATGCCTACTTAAGTTATTTCTAATGTGACTAAATTATATCAGTAGTATTATTAGTATTATTATAATAGTATTAAAAAAAAAGAAAAAAGTATTTAAGTATTCTATCAGTTATCTGTCTTCCATAGCACAAGCTCTGCTTAGTTTGGGGTCAGATGGCGCTGTGTGTAATGTCCTATGATATTTATTTATTATTTATTTATTTATTGTTATTCTCGAGTAGCGAATAACAATAATAATACTACTCGAGAAGTCGCTACAACAAAGAATGATGAAATCTATAAATGAGAAGTCGATCATCCCCGAACACCAATTTGGGTTTAGGAAAGAACATGCGACAGTTGAACAAGTACATAGAGTGTGCAGAGAAATAAGGAAGTCTCTAGAAAAAAAAGAATACTGTTCTTCAGTTTTTCTCGACATCCAACAAGCTTTTGATAGGGTCTGGCACAAAGGTCTCTTGTACAAAATAAAATCAGTACTGCCACACGCATTCTTTGAAATCCTGAAATCCTATCTATCAGATAGGATTTTCCAAGTAAGAGAGAACGACTGCAACTCCAACTTCTATGAAATATTAGCAGGAGTCCCACAGGGATCTGTATTAGGACCTATCTTATACACACTGTACACATATGACTTACCGCAAATCCCAGGAGTAACCGTTGCAACCTTCGCTGATGACACAGCCCTACTTGCCTCGAATAAATGTCCTATTAGAGCCTCTCAGGTCTTACAAACCAGCTTAAATGAAATCGACAAATGGCTAGCCAAATGGAGGATTGCCGTCAGCGTGTCAAAATCAGTGCACATCACATTCACTCTCCGAAAAGAAGATTGTTTCCCAGTTAGCCTCAATGGCACACAATTACCACACCAACAAACAGTAAGGTACCTGGGCATGCATTTGGACCGTAGGCTTACCTGGAGAAAACATATCCAAACAAAAAGAGATGAAATCAACCTAAAATACAAGGGTCTCTACTGGCTGCTGGGACGTAACTCAAAATTATCCATGGACAATAAATTGCACATATATAAGTCGATCCTGAAACCCATTTGGACTTATGGGATACAGTTGTGGGGCTCTTCTAGTGCCTCTAACGTGATGATCATGCAGAGAGTACAAAACTACATCCTAAAACAAATATCTAATGCACCCTGGTTCATAAAAACAACAGAGGTCCATGAAAACTTGAATATCCCCACGATTAAGGAAGAAGTAGAAGCTCATGGAGTCAACTATAAGTTGAGGCTGTTAAAACACCCAAATCAGCTAGCGGGCCAGCTCACTATTCCCGAAACCATACGTCGACTTAAAAAGCGGCGAGACATTTTCGACAACTAGGTGGTCTAAAATCCAGCTAGTGATGAAGAAAGGGCTGGCTCCGATGGGGGCAGCGTCCTAAACGACTAAGCAAAACTTCACCTCATCTGCTTATAGTCTAAAAGACTGATTGCAAATTATAAATAAAAAAAAAAAAAAAATTTATTGTTATTTTGTTTTCTGTATGCGATCAAATAAAATTAAGTGTCGTGTTATTTTCTTTAATCGAAGCTTGTCAACTGACTTGGGTAGGTACTGTATGACATTGACTTTGCGTGTAAGTAGGTGTATGACGTTTCCATTGAACTGTGACATGCTGAAATTACTCAATAGTAAGTACTTACATAATGTTTTTTTATACTCGCACATTAATTAGTTACAGTTTATTCTTTACATAATTTGGATAATTGAAAGTTTACATTAAAGGCATCGCTTATTTAATAAACTATTTACTAAAGTTCAATACTCAAAATATTGTCAAACTTCTAGTTAACGTAAAAACAAGACAGGGTACTTTTGGGCATACATTAACTTTAAGCAAGATTTATGTATAATAAGTAGTAAATATATGACCTAAGTATGACCCTGAATGTATAATATTATCATCATCATTACCTTTATGAGTAGGTTTATTTTATCATGGGTTTATTCCTTACTAGCGAACGCCTCGCGGTTTCACCTGCATAGTTCCTGTTCCCGTGGGAATACAGGGATAAAAAGTAGTCTATGTCACCCGGGGATAGTGTAGCTTTCCAACGGTGAAAGAATTTTTGAAATCGGGCCAGTAGTTGCGGAGCCTATTCATTTCAAACAAACAAACAATCAAATCTTTCATCTTTATGATAGTATAGACTAGCGACTCGCTCCGGCTTCGCACGGGTGTAATATAGAGACTAATGTCGTGCATATGCACGTATTATTTATATAAGCCTTCCTCTTGAACCACTTGAATGAAGTACATATGCATGTGTTATGTAAACCTTCCTCTTGGATCACTCTATCTATTGATGGAAACCGCATTAAAATCCGTTGCGTAGTTTAAAAGATCTAAGCGTACAGACGGCGGGAAGCGACTTTGTTTTATACTATGTAGATATTATTTATTATTGTAGCCTGGAGTGTGCTACTGTTGGGCAAAGGCCTCCTTTCCTTCCTTCCAGACTTCCCGGTTTTCGGTTTTGGTGGTCCAGTGACCGACGTGACTATTTGTTTCTTCACATCATCTTCATCTGGGTCTACCCTGGCTTAGTATTCTCATAGATATTTTCTTTAAAATTTTAACAAATTTACGTTTGCAAATTTTTGATTACCTACTTTAACTATCATTGGTACAGATTGTTTGTTTGCCACCTTGATTACACCTCAGAGTCGTAACACCGTAACCGCGCAATGAGCGGGATTACGTAATCAATACGAGAGTAAATAAAGCTGATTTACTGGCCAGTCAAGTTTATACGCTCTGTTCATTGTGTTATCTGAAGTTTAGTTACTCGGTAAGTGTAAAAGCGGGAAAATTACGCACCAGACGGGGATGTGCGTCCGAGATGACGCGTATCCGGTGGCAGCCAGCGCCATCTTAGGAGCGATACCCGTCTGTGCAGATTGTGCCCGATTTAACTAGCTAATCGAGTTATTAACTTAGCTTGCATCCTGGAAGTGAGCCCTATGCAACTGACTGGTGGTCGTGCCCTGGATTATTGTGACAGTTATATCTTATTGTACAGAGGGGCAAGCATATTTATTTGCGAGATTTACGTTCTACGTAAACGAATGTATGGAAAGTGCGACTGCGCCTCTAGCGGGCGTAAATGAAAACTGCTTTTTTCCTTACATTTCACTATCGTTTACGTAATACGTAATTCTCGCTAACAAATATGCTAGACCCACATTATTGTGCAATATGCAGGAAGTACGAACGAAACGACTGACATTGACAAGAAAGCCATTTCGAAAATCTGAACACTACCTGACTACTTATTAAACTATGACAATTAAATATATTTGAAATTAAATAAAGTTAGGTAGATTTGTTCAGTGCATTTCAAGTGGAAATACAGTAAACCCAGAAGCCGTCAACTTTGAGAGAGACATTTATTAGATCTCAAACGTAGCGGGATAAGGCACAGCATTGGCAGCTGAATGAGATTTTCCTAGATGCTATTCAACTTCTAGTTATTTTGATGTTTATGCCACGTCGATGGTCGCGATGCCAACTTTATTTTCCGTTTAATTGAAACACGAGGCGTTTCACTGAATTCGTCATTACATTACAGCCGCGATTCTGTTTACACTCCACATTTTGTTTGCGGTCAGGGTTTATGTCGTTTCTCTGTTGATTTCCATTGATACACAATGAAAATAATTCGCCAAATTGAACTGTGTGCACTTCGCATTATTTTCACTATGACAAAATTAAAATTACTTATAGTAAAGTTAATCAGGAATGGAGACTCTTCTTGCCTACTTGAGGTAGAGTGAAGGACCAGCCCTTCATTATGTAAATTAATCATGGCGACACAGCAATTCGAATTGCAAGTTCTACAAGTAAGCCCCAAATCAGTTATATTATCTAGAGACAGTCGACAGTAGCCGACAAGCCGATAATTGTGCAACAGTGGAAGGCCTTCGAGCGAGAGAAATGGCGTGTGGTTTCTTAATGCCGCTGTCATCTAGCTGGGGATTGTTCAGTGATTATTATTTAAATTCATACTGTTGTGTCACGTAGCGCAACTTGCCTATTTGCAAAATGCAGTGGTTTGGTATGGTGACAAAACTATGGGTTACGAACACTTTTACTGTTACTTGAAATATTTATTAATTATTTATTTTGATGTCTTGCCTTGATTAATAATAATTTGTACCTGTCAATAAGTAGATTGGATGGAAGGTAATCTCAATTGCTCAAATAACCAATTTATGTGACTAATGCTGACCAGGTGTTCGTCAACGTTGCCAAATTCAAAGCAATGCTTCCAAGAACAACTGCTCTTGAGCCGTAATCACGTGATTTCAGAAAAATTAGATCGGTAACTGGTGGTAAAGAAGATACTGTTTTTACAATTATCAACGGGAAAACAATCCGAATGCAAAACGGATCTATACTGATCAGATGAGGGTTCATAAGATAAGCCTCTGTATTTGTTGGTACTTAGTATCTATAGTTGACAGTGGTAAAGTGTATGTAGCGGACACTTATTATGCAAACCAAGACATCCCCAGCGCGGTTGCGCGGGCGCAATACGTCTGTAATTACACACCTGTCCGCCCGCTCCCCTCCCGGCCCGACTTTGCTGATTACTTACTGGAGTGGCGTGATTCAAGCTGTGAAACATTTTGCAAACCACGCACTTCAGTATAGTATATACCTATATATACTTGGAGGTACCTAGTTAATGGTGTCATAAGTAGATAGGTCTAGGGACTGTGCAGACAATACGTTTCACCTCCGACACAAAATGTAAATAATCCATTGAAGTTCTATCAATAAAGGTAGCTTTATGCAATCTTTTGTTGATATTATAGTTGCTGTGCCCATGTTTTTGCAACGAAAACTCTTTGATATTATATTATTATCCTTTGGTCAGGGAGTTAATTGAATACTAAAGCTGCTGTTGCTAATACCTACCTACTTGCCTATATGAAGATACACTTATTTGAAGGATTTAATTCTGACTGGTCTAAACTAACTGAGAATGTTGCTCACGTTTTCATTGTCATCCATTAGACAAGGGCTAGTACATTTTTAGATCTGTCAATTTGAGCATTCAAAATTGGGCTTATTATTTTAGGCACTAAATACGCGCATGTATATACTAAATGCTATAGATACGGGCGATGCGATATTTTTTTTTTTATACTGTCTCGATTGAGAGACTAAAGTAAAACAAATTTTGTTTGCGAGGCTTTTGTCTATAAGTAGGTATCAATGTTGTATAAATAAGCACTAAAACGCTATCTTATCCGAATATATTGACGTGTATCTTTTCGTTATTAAGGTAAATCATCAAAACGAATACTACTTATCTCATTGAGAATTTGTTTAGGTTTCGACTCTTATCTATTTATGAAATTCTTGTCCTGTATATAAGTGCACTGCACAATGAGGTGACTCAGGTGTTATCATGGGTGGTCGTTCCCATCTGCGGACCGAGTTAAAGGTTATCTTTCCTAGAACGTGATGTGGAATTAAAGTATTGTGATAAATAGCGAATTGGTGATGCAGGTGCACTGTGGGCAGGTGGCGAGTGCGGCGCAGCGGCGTGACATCGCTAACAGCTGATATCGCTGCGGCCAAGTTCATTACCGCACCGTGCAAATCGATCGGTCTCGGTGCCCCTATCCGCTTTCCATTGCATTTAGTTTTTACCTATTCAGAATTTCTCACGCTCACACTCGAAGATTACTCGATCGAAGATACGCTGTTAATTGGGCCAATTAATAATTCATTTTGACTAATCTCACTGTGACTGACGGAATTGAATTTTATTTTACATTTTGCGGTTACTGCTTCAGTCTGGTAAAAACTCTAGAAGATCTCTCCAAAATAATTCAAAGAAGACATAATCGTTAATAACCGTGTGTGTGTTACGTTTAATAGTAAATTTTCAAAACATTCATGCTTAAATCAATCTATTTCATATGTAAGTATATGCAACGTATAGTAGAAACGTAAGTACTTACCTATATCTACTGGGACAGAGAAGTGCGAGAGCGCCGGATCGGCTCGTCTGCCGCCTGAGTCGATGTCTGCCTACTTTCCGTGTAAAGACTAAAGAAAGTAAAAGAGTCATTCATCATGACGGCAGCTATTCACTGGGTCGCGTACATTGCGCGTCCGGTTTGTCTACAAATTGGTCACATTGACCGCTAAGTAGGAAGATTCGGCTCACACGCTGCCGACCGATGTCGCTAACGGGTCCATAATGAACTGTTCTCCATCACTTTATTGAAAGTCCTTTCGTGCGCGGGAATACACCAAATAAGGAAACTTCCTCGAAAATAATTACGGCCTATCAGTTTCCTTAAATAAAAAACTCATGAATATACACGAAGGCAGGCACGATTTTTTTAATTGGACGTATAATTAACTTAAATATATTTATCACAAGGTAGTGTTTTTGATTTATATGGATTGGCATAAAACTCGATCAGCAGTCTTATTTGTAAATGTAGATGTCCTTACAATCGTAGACGGAAGCGAGTCAACAGCTAAAGTGCATGGCCTACCTTCCTATTACTAATAGATTATTCATATTAAATGTCATGGGACAAAACTTCTATTGCAAGCTACTTTTTCGTAATAGTGCAATCAGACAGTCCCCTAATAAGATGACATGTTAAGCGACCTCTCAATCATTGTGCGACTGTTCAATGCCTTGAGAAAGTACTGTTTTACACTGAGAGAGTATCCGGATTATCCCTGATGTTTTAACTTCAGAGGGACTATTGGGAGCGGTCCTCTTTTCACTGTGAGATGGTTAAGGGTAAGGCTAGACCATACGCTGCTCAAGTGCGGGTTGTTAGACTTTACATAATTCTTCGAGAACATTCTCAGACATGTCGGTTTCGTCACGATGTTTTTCTTCACCGTTTATAGCTAGCGGTAATTATTAAAACATAAAAAATACAATAAATTGTACATAGAGAAGACGTAGCTGTGCCGTCTTATTCGAAGTTGTACAGTCTTAATTAGGCAGCTGTATCTAACGTTGTTTACTTTCTCCTTATGCGGTGGTTACCATATAGCGACATTAATAAACTTACGTGTAGGGTTAATGTTCAATAATAATTATTTATTAAAAGAAAAAAACAGCTAGCTCATGCACCCTACACGTGTTAATTGTCGCTATAGGGCTTCCCCTGTAGGTGTGATCATGTTATATTTCATCTGTCAATCCGAATAAACAGTGTAACTTTTCTGATGAAGACTTTTCTTTCTTCCAGTCACATAACAAAGACGACGACGTGGGAGGACCCGCGCAAGTCGCTCGCTGCGCAGACGGTGGCGGCCGGTGGACAGCACCAGAGCACTGACACGCTGCTGTCGCAGGCCGCCGCGAGGGCCTCGCTCACCACACCGCCTGGTAAACACTCGCGTTTTCACTATAACTATAGACAATAATTATAACGCTTGTCAAGATACATCATCCTATGCAGAAAACGGTAGTATTTCAATTTTTATTGCCATGCGGAGATCTACCTAGATGGCGACACTCTTTCTGCGTGTTTCAGACTATTCTTCTTGCTATTTTCGTAGTAGTGAAGCGTTAAATGGTTAATGATGGCGTATTTAGTATTTTACTATGGAAACTGACGTAGTTTTGAAACAGTTTTGTTTTACTTGAATGGAATTACTCTAGTTCAATTATATCGGACACTCCGACTATAGTTTCGGCCGCACCCGGTAGCGGCTGTAGTGCAAAGTAAGGCGAGGCCGCGTGCGCGTTGTACTCAGCTTTGTCTCCGTGAAAAAGGCCACCAGATCTGGCCGAAACTGTAGCCTAGATATCCGATATAATTAAATTTGGGTAATTCCATTTAAGTAAAACAAAAATGTATTTTTTGTGAGTTTTCGTTTCTTCATGATGATGTCTCGTGTCCATCACTTAACTTTGTGAGCTCTTGGCTCGGTTGGCTTAATATGCATTGTCACATTAGTTGCATAAAAATTGGACTGTGGACCCCGGCCCGATTGTAAGATTAACGCCCAAATGATTGGTCACCATTATCTTGCGTTTCGTACATATTGAAAAATAGACAGTCCCTGATTAAGGAATAATCGCAATCGATACCTAAAATGGCTGAAAATAATATTGACAACATTCTAGCAAAAACAGTTGTAATTTTGATTGCAGTTCTAACAACTATATTCAGTTCTGAAATCTAAAATCAACATAATATACTCAGAATAATGAAGTAGACGTTGAAGTAGTAGGTATAGTTTGCTTGATTGACTAACTATGTAAACGATACAAAATGTTAGAAGAAAGCGGGACAGCGCAATTAATAAATGAAGACTGCTTTTTCATACATTCGACAATCAATTAGGTAACGTAATTCTTGCTGATTTGCGAGCCTCAGGTACAAACAATACAAATACAAATCATTTATTAATAACACCAAAATTACAGGTCACCCTTCCATTCATATTCAAAAACTATTATCAAAATCATTACATATGTCAAAACAATGAACATGTCAATAAATTAATATGTCACATATAAAATAATTATGTCAATATAATTAAATGTCCATAAAAAACAAAAATATTATAATTACTTACTAGTAATTCAATAATCTCTTAGTTTTAAATAATCGTCAAAGTCATAGAATAAGGTCTCTTGAAGCCAAGATCTTAGTTTGCTTCTGAAGCACGCGATGGAAGGTGCATCCCGAATGGAAGCGGGTACGCGATTGTAGACCGCGGGCCCCAGAATGTATACCGACCTCTCCGACTTGACGAGCCGATGTGACGGCGTTACTAGTTGGTCTTTCTTTTTATTACTGCGAAGATCCAACGTGCTGTGGACGCCCCGGCGAAGGCAATAAACGGCGCTTACCATTTAATGTCTTGAAATAATGCGCGCCAATGCAGTGATGTCCTAGACTGTCTAGGTACCACTGTGTTGGCCATGGGCAGACTTTTGTTTTTGATGTCTTTTAGCATCACGATATGAACAAGACGTTCGTTTTATTCATATCATCTATCTATACTATTATAAAGAGGAAAGATTTGATTGTTTGTTTGTATTGAATAGGCTCCGAAACTACTGGCCCGATTTCAAAAAATCTTTCACCATTGGGAAGCCACACTACCCACGGGTGACATAGACTAATTTTTATCCCTGTATTCTCACGGGAACGGGAACTACGCGGGTGAAACCGCTAGGCGCCCGATAGTTAGGAAATAAGCGATAGATTGGAAAAGGGAAACTTGGGCATTTCTTACGCCGCACCATATTTTTTAATTGTAATTTACCCAACGCCAGACTTTTGTTTTACAAATTATTCATATTTGGAATGTGCTCATTAAGCCCTTTCATTTGACACCAAACTCGCCATGTTTGTTTCGTGCGAATATCCGCCATATTGGTTTTACTGTGACGTCAAGTATCCTATGACAAACGTAAAGAAAAACTGCACGGATGCTCTATTTCTTGTAAGAAGCGAAAGATGTTTTCCAGCAAATATAATTATGTATGTAGTTGCAAGTAGAAAAATAAAGTCTCTCCCACCTACGGGGAAAAGGCGTTTTGTTGTATTTATTTCTTCAAAACGAATAATAAACATACACATAGATTGCAATGTAAGTATATTTACTTGCATAGATTGCAAAAATCATAACACTATTTATAACGTAAACGGTTATAAAAAGTTAGAAAATAAAAATAACAACATTTATTTTTGGTTTTTTAAAAGGAGTCGGATAAAAATAAATCCTTTGTAAAGTAAATAATTAAATGTGCATACATATATGTACGTCAACCCATCCTATAGTTCTTTAATGAGCTAACTTGTTATACCTACTTATTAGGAATTGTTCGTTTCATTGGATTTTCCCGTTACCAATAATTTAAATTTACCTTCATCATTATATGAATAATCTAATAGGGCAACTAGTAATAATTCAACTACTAACGTAAATTGATACCTATTTTGCGTATAATAAAGGTAGTAAGTATATCTGGCATTGAAATTTATTAGGTATAGTAAGTAAACCATAGAAAATAATATATGGAAAGAAAGAACGTTTTTATTTTGTAACACAAAAATCAAACAAATACGGGACTATAAGACAAATAAGGGAAAAAACTAGTAGGGTCCTATAATAGTAGTAGGGACAGGGGAAGGGGGTATATAATATCTCATATACCCCTTTCATATATTTCTCTATCACTTTTCATCATCATCGTCAGTCTATTTATTTTGTCCCCCTGCTGGGTTTAACTTTAAACCTCTTACTTAAAGGTACTACGCCATCCGCTATTTGATACGTGCTGTCCGCCATCTACATAATATATATAATATATTCGATATTTACATAATTTGCCGGACAAGTTTTAGTCTAATACTTTGTGTAATACCTTTAAGAACGTTTTTACGACATATTAAAGTTATGAAAATAAATAATACCTTTTTGATATTTTTTTATGTAAAAGTCATGTGATGAACGTGATGCTCTCCTGATGGTAAGAGATAACGCCTGACCATGACCATTGCAGCGATGCATAGAAGTTTGAGTAACTAAAATCAAAATTCAGGGCATTACTGCATTGGCATTAATTACTTTGACACTTTGGATTGGATGGTTAGTCTCAACAGCCCTGAAATTTCGCTAGCTGCAGTACACTTGAAACCGGAACACAGTAATGTTAACACACAACTGCTTGGCGGTAGCATATCTGGTACTGCGGTGATACCTACCTAGACAAATACTTGCCAAAGAAATCTACCACCAAGAATATAATATATATGATATTATGGATTATAAAGTGATCTCTGTGATAGCTAAAAAGACTAAATAAAACATAAAATCTCTGATTGATTTCACTTATTGCATATGTCTTAACGAATGGTGGAAACAGATGGTATGTTTAACGATGAAGTTAAAGAAACATTTAGCACTTCTTAAAGTTTTGCGTTTCCTTAAACATAAACAGATGCAATTGTAGGATAGAAACCGTTCTGCGCCTCGGTCCCGTTTCACGTGATCTAATTGGCCACAGAGTCGGGTTTAAAATTATCATGGAACTAAAATAAAAACAAGTAAATAACCCGAATTCTAAAACTGATTTTATGACGGGAATTAACGCGTTGTTTCCGTCGGTCGATGCGAGATGAGCGTTGAAAGGTGTTCGGAAAATACATATGTGTCGCGGTGGCGCCAGTACGGCCCTGGCGGCGGCCGCGTCCGCGCCCTCGGCTCTCAGTGTTGCGACAGAGCCGCACTATCTTCCAAACCACTGTTCACATCTCGTATATCCCACATCTCTTTTACATTTAAATAATATTATTGAAACTTATTCTTTTGTCAGCTGCTTAATGACGACATAAGACGTGCCACTTTACTCTGACATGTTTTTTTATACTGACTTTGAATTCTTGTTTATTCTGACAAAACTTGTGCGTGAGATGCGACGATCACCTTAATCCGTATTTCTACATTGTTACGCATTTCTACCCGCAATAAAGAGTATGTTTTGCATCCTGAAACGTAAATGTAGAGCTAAATTAAGAAAAAAAAACTTTGTTCTGTTAACATTTTGCACGCGTACGCGAAACGATAAAATGTTTATCTATTTATCAATGGAACTTATCGGATATCGGTGGGTTACAATTGGGAAAAACAGTCGAAAAATGAACAGATAAACTTATTTTTGGAATGAAAACATGTAAACGTGGTTATATCGGACGTGTCTGGTAACTTATTTTAGGAGCATATTCCTTGTAAGAGTTGTAAGATTGAATAGTACGTGAGGTTGTCACGTAAACGCGTTTATTTGGTAGGTAGATAAATCACGCGGCGCCATAACACGCCGATGCACCGAAGCCCGCTCGGTCGCCACCGCTCCATCCATCGCACTATCTCCGACGTTCAAACATGTATGTAGTTCAGGTGACAATACAAATAATTATGTTTTCACAGCGCGTTCCTCATTAATCTGATGTCGCGATAACGCAGCGCCTCGCTAACGCCCGAATATCTGCTGCATGACGTGACGTACCAAAATGGGATATGACTGCATATATTTCTATTAAAACAATTTTAATTTTATCAACCAGAGTTAACAAATACCTGACTGTTTCTCGGAATAGATAATTAGTTGCCTTAGCCTTTGTATGAATTGTGACCTGTTATCTAACTATGGTAGGAGTTACTTAATTACTCACTTATTATGTATATTATTATGATAATAATACGCAACAACGTTCAAACTACTTGTTGCATACTTTCACTATGCATTATTATACTGTACCTACCTACAACATGTGTACGGTAGGTACATAATGTTACACATGACTCTTCTACTATAATATTTTGATGACGGTTTCGTTAAGTTTTATTATTTTTGAAATTAAACTAAGTTTCTCTTATTTATTTAACACGGATATAGTAAGAACACTAAAAAGGACAAAACCTTTTGAGTCAGTGTATTAAGTTAGTAATGTCAGTGCAGTGAGTACTACGTATTATAGAACACATGAACGAAGTGTCTTCCCCTTAATAGAGACAGTAAGAAAAGTGTCGATGGATGCATTCTTCGTTTATACTCTACTTAGCCATTTAAGCTATATTAAAATTACTTATTAGTCTCAACTAGGCTAGATTGATTGATTATTTATTTAGTTTTACTTATTTACAGCAGTTGATATATTGTTATTGCTAGTGAAACTTGTAATTGATACAATATGTATTTTTTACACTTTTACGATTTGAACACCTAGGTCAGCGAAACTAATAAACAACACTAACTACTAACACTAACACTATCAACTATGTGTCAGTACCATACGTTTTAAACATATTACCACAAGATAGAATAGCACTAAGAGAAGCCGCTGAAGAACCTTGAATTGCAATAAGTATTATTGTAAGGTGTATTTGACACTATTATTAAGAAAAATACAAAACAGATGTTACAATACAATGGCACAGCGTTAGATAGCGGTATAGCGTCGACACAGAATAGGTAAAAGTATGTACTAGGTAACTCGTTCCTTGGTGATGGAAGCTGATGGTCCGCACCGTCTCGGCAGTAATGGCTGCTGTTGGGTAATTATAAATAATATATAATGCGTAATTAGTAATCACACACCGTTTGCGCTCGCACTCACAAAGTAACGTTGATAAAGAGATTCGTTTGTTGCTAGCACGTTATTTCTTACTTCACTCAAGAATCTGTCGCTGTTGCCGGCCCGACCACATTACTCGACTATGTGCTAACCAAAACTCATAATCATTTGCATTCTAATGCTAATAAAATGTGTAATAATCGATACAAAGGTACGATCTCGATCGACCATTTCATATGTATGAGAACTCCGGACACGATTTATCCATTCTAATCTCATTCATGTTCGCGTCGCGGTATGATTCAAAAGTTATTTCCATCGGGCAGTAGGCAGATGATTTTACTAATGACGGTGATATTGACGTCCAATTAGCCGAGTGGCCGGGCCGCGGTTGTTTATGAATGATGGCTTGTTTGTTGCTTATATGTAATTGTGTACAAAGCGAGCACGAGGGGAGCTGGTGGCGACATCCGCGCTCACGCCCGCACAGATCACACTGAATCACCGCACGCGTGGCCGCAAGCCGCGGGCCGCGTCTGGCGCCGTTGTTTCTTGGAACGAGCTCTCGATGACCTTCCCGATGTCCACCGCTACTCAATCACGTGCGCGTACGTCCTAGTTCTTAATCCACTTGCAACTAATCGCTGTTGAGAGGATCACGGTTACATTCCCCTTTGTTTCCGTCGATTATAAACTCCGATTGATTGGATACCTCTGATTGGTTTCAGCAGCGAAGAGTACAAGTAGTAACACAACGACGGATCCACTAGGGCCGCTGCCGGATGGCTGGGAACAAGCCGCCACGCCGGAAGGAGAAATTTACTTTATAAATCATGCTGCTCGCACCACATCCTGGTTCGATCCTAGAATACGTAAGTTCCTTTACATCTTAACATTTCTTCTACCGCAAGCCTACCAATATCACATTTAGGTAACATTGATGCTAAGGTACATAAAAGTGTAGCATATACTTTTTTGGGTGTTTCAGCAAAGCCAACTCCTGCTCGTTAATATGGATTTGTCTTCATTTGTCGTCATGATTTTCAGTTGTCAAGGTATGTGATAATAATGAGTCTGTTTGTCCGTTGTTTTCAGCACAAGAGTTGCAGCGGACGCCGACGTCGAGCGCGCCGTCGGCGGGCGCGTGGAACGCATCGCTGCAAGCCGCCTGCCAGCAGAAGCTGAGGCTGCAGTCGCTGCAGCTCGAGCGGGACCGCCTCAAGCAACGTCAGCAGGAGATCAGACTTCAGGTAACAACTGACCTAGTTTCATATTGGCACCGGTCACGAATTTTGCCACTACCGTAGGCCATATAGGTAGAGCAACGAGGTAGATATCATCGCAGTATCAGACAATCTCCGAAAAGTGGTAGTATGTAAACATAATTGTGTACCGGTTACTGTAACGAGCTAAATTACAAGGCTTATGAGATTTACCATCGACTGTTTCATGCCTCGTTCCATAATGACCTAGATTTTCGTCATAAAAGTTCTGCTATGGTTATGGTCAGGAGTTATCTCTTAACATCAGAGGGCGTCCCATACATCTTTTTACATCTGACCTAAATAAATCATTTTATTGTCTGCATGGACAGGAATTAGACCCAAACGGCAGAAATTTAATGATTGATTAACTCTTTATTGCACACACTAAAAAAACAATACAGAAGAAATAAAAACGACAAATAACAAGAGAAAAAAACACATGATGACAGATGCATCACCATATACGAGTCGTAAAAGGTCTCACACTAAAAATATGCATCTGAAGTTGTTTTAATTCCTATTTCCTAGTTATTTAGCATCACGCATCTTAGGGAACATGAAAGATAGCAACTGTAGATTTAAAAAATAGTAAAATTCCTAATCATCCTAATTCGCGATCTGTGCCATTTGCACTAGACACAGATAAACTAATAGCTTATGCGTATAATTAATAATGTAAATCTAAATTAGACGGGCATACTAGTTGCGAACGTGATAGTCTCATTTTGTTACTAGTGCAAATTACTATAGTACGAATACTCATTATTATGAACATCTCTTACTATGGAGGAATAAATTCTGAAATTGTGAAATTTAAAAGTTATTCCATACATTTCTTCAAGGGTGAAAGATACTTTTCAATGGAACATCTGATTTTACGGTCGGTGATATAATGTTTGGTACGCACCCAAGGAAATTCCACTACGTATGGGTGGTAGTGGGCCGTCTTTCTACTTGTCCTGTGGTAAAAAGGGGATGGAAGAACAAGGTCGTACAGCTCGATAGCATATTCTCCGAAATGAATCCTGTAGAAAATTGAGACTTAGCTGCGCCCCGCGGTGTTACCCGCTCCATGTTTTCGAGATAAAAAGTAGCCTATGTATATCCAGGGACTCAGCAACCTCCATACCAAATTTCATCCAAATCCGTTCAGTAGTTTTTGCGTGAAAGAATAACTAACATACTTAAGTATATTATGAAATTCTTCGTTTTTAATTACAGCAAGAACTGATGGCGCGGCAGGCATCGTCTATCGTATCCTCACTCGCAAGCAGCACAGGCGCGGCGGGTAGCACAGACCTGCCTCTCGACCCCTTCCTCTCCGGCCTCACAGACCACCAGCGACAGGAGTCAGCAGATAGCGGGCTTGGCATGGCAGTCCCGCATTCCTACTCCATGCCGCACACGCCTGAGGACTTCCTCGCTACTATGGACGACCGTATGGACTGCACCAGTGAGGCCGGCAATGCTATGGACTCTTCAGAAATGTCGCTCGGAGATAACCTCGCATCTACTGACGATTTGGTGCCTTCTTTACAGGTCAGTTCCATTACGTTTCTATACCCTAATTTTTATAATACTTAGATTTTTTTGTTTGTATTGGCATCACACTATAATTTTTAATAATAATAAAAAAAAAACTTGCGTTCAGCCGCTATTTCGCTTTATGTTAAGCGGAAATGCTGTACAATCATTACTAAAATTTACTAAAATATGATCTTTTACCTAAAGTTCTGGATATCGCTACGTATATGGACAGTTGTTATCTCTTACCATTCATTGCAATGTTTCGTTCGTCCCATTACGTTATATATAAAAAGTACCTTTTCTACCAAATTCAATTCTATTTATTAAATATGTTTTCCCATTAGTAAAGAAATATCAACTACTGTTACAAATACAAATCTGTTCTTAATAACACCAAAGTTACAGGTTATTTTTTCATGTTTCAGCCTATTTTCTTACTATGGAAACTGACATGGATTTGACACAATTTTATTTTACTTTGTCTGCATGATGTAGGCCACCGGATGTGGCCGAAACTGTAGTAAAAGTTTCCGATAAAATAAGAGTAATCCCGCATAAGTAAAATAAAAATACAATTTTCTTATTTCCAGTTGAACGAGTTCACAAACGACATTCTTTTGGACGACGTTCAGTCGCTGATCAACCCGAATACTAGCAAGCCCGACGTGCTCACCTGGCTGTAAGCACAACCTGCTAATCTGCTGTAAGCACGCCACGCTTACATAAGTGTAAGCACGCAGAGAAGGCTGTAAGCACGCCTAGCTTACCCACCACGTGCTATTATATATTGTACTTACCGCCAATACTCGACTAAAACAGTGTCGGTGACCGGTACAGGTGTAAATTTCAATAAAATGACAATAACTAGCGTATGAGACTGTGAATGGACTGATGTGAATTCAAACGTGTGCTTAGTAGGTAGTCAGGGACGGCTTCTCGCGAACGGGAGAAACGAAATAAAGGCCATTATTGGTGCTACAATTGCTCTATTGAAGCAGATATTATGCTGCAAAATTCGCTTCCATTCGTCTTCCTTTCATTATACAATGAATCAAAATGTTTATAGTCTAAATGCCCGCATCGTTTCGTCCGTTCGTCGATATATGCGCTCGCTTATTCTGCAGAATTAGTTTTATTTCTGTCTCTGCATTTATTCGAATGGGACAAAAATATGAACGTAATTCTGCATCGGTGATAAGTGTTCTTCATATTGTACTCGTAGACGTGTAAAGTTTGGAAATGATGAGTTCTCGTTTTGTACTAATCAAAATTTCTGTATTGTCATTGTGGTGTTAGTAACTGTTTGTTGAGCGGATGAGACGGGAGCGTGACTCGCGAGGGCTAGTCATAGAGTAGCGGGCGAGGCGAGGCGAGGCTGCACGCCGCGCTTCCGAGCGGGAAGCGCGCAGCGTTGCGCCACTGCGTATCGCGTACCTTTAACGTTTCCATAATCTTTTCATCGAGACTATCGGAAATCGCTCCTTATATCGGTATATTGACTATCGTACGATTAAGATTGTGATAACACCTTGACGTAACAGTGCCTTATTATGCCTTTACTCTATTAGAAATATATTTATTGTTTGTAATTTTAGATAATTTTGAAATATTTCTACAATTTTTCTATCGGTTAACTATTGAGATAAAAAGTGATTTGACAGAAAATATACTACTTACAAATACCGGGTAGAGATGTGTTTTGTCGACTTACACCGTCCTTGTGTAATTTTCGAGATTATAGTTAAATGTTAAGTTTTATAGTTAATCGTGAACGTCGGCAACCGGCGATCGCCGCCAGGTTGCGAGACGGCTGATGCCTGTAGGGGATGAGCGGATGCAGCTAGTTGAATAACTCTAGGATAATGTAATGTAGTGTCGCTGCAGCCGGTGTGAACCAACTTGTGCCTTATTCAAGTACCTACAAGCAATATTTTACTTCTACGGTAAACCTAACTGTAGTTTAATGCGACGAGCGCCGAGCAGTCGGAATATGTTATACTCTATATTTTGTACTATTTTTAAGTGTCGATTAACATCTCAAAATTGTGTTTTAGCCCACCTAGTCTTTAGAACTTTTGCATGAGTGTAATGATTACGGCTAGCTTTTTACTGTATCGAAATTAGGCCTTCTATTCAAATGCTACATTGAAAACTTTGCCATATTAGTAAATGTACTATAATATTATTCTTATAAGACTTAATGTAATCTTCTGTTTATGGATAAATAGCAATAAATATGTGTAACTATCGTAACTAGACGTAACGGTGCTGGGGTTATAATGCATATAATTTTGTATTCTGTAGTTCCGTCGTATCGTATACTGTGGGTCTGACGCATTCATTTGCGAGAATCACGTACTACGTAAGCGAATCAAATGTACGCATGAGTAAAAAAAAGGAGTTTTGCATTTACGCCCACACGGGGCGCTCCTGTATTTATTGCAAATTGCGGGCTCACTTTAAAATACATTTTTCTGTTACGTACAAGTAAATCTCGCAAATTGATATTTTAGCCCCTCTGCTTATATTTTGTATTCGTCGTGTACCTATATGTGTAGTTCGCCTGTAAGTGCTGTACTGTAGCGGTCCTCATATTGTTCGGTTCATTATTGTGGCGCGGGTAGGGTTACCAACTGACTGTTTTTGTAATTGTAAAAATGTTTGACAGAGATGAGAAAAAAAATAGTCGAGTAGTGTTACAAGTGAAAAGTACGACGTTACGTAAATGTACAAAAACATAAAATTAAACGTATTTATACGCGGTCAAGCTTCATTAGGTTTCATCTGGAATTTAAAATCATTCGGATTATTTTTTTGTTGGGACTTTTCCAATGTAGAGCTGGTAACTCTAGGCGCGGGCGCGTGTCGCCAGGCTGCGTTCCTTTTCTTGCTTTAACATTCGAGAAACATTCCACACGTCGGCGACAGACGGCCCGGCGAACCGCGCCGGCCCGGCCCGGTCCGGCCCGGCCCGGCCTGGCACCGCTACCACTAAATAATATTCGGAGCAATATATCGAGTAAACTACGTTTATTTCTAAGATAGCCTTTATTTTACAAACATATCTCTTCAGTCTGATAGCAGATGCAAGTTTTCTATGTAGTGTATGTAACTACGTGTATCAATGTTATAACAATGAAATTAAGTGTCAAGTTATAATTAATTTTTACTATAATTTCATTGTAAATAATTCGATATTCTTATAATATGAATTAAATAAATATTTGTTTTAATACCGATTATAGTTTTCATTTCCTCCATAGGTAGGTTTGGATTTATAACTCGATTCTGGGAAGTTTCTGTAGGAAAACAAGAGTGGAGGTCAACAATAATTTACTCAATTTTATTTATTTTACATGCAATGTATTAAGTTTGATCTACCTAGTGCGTTGTGTTAAGAAGCCACCGTCACCACTCCTTAGTGTTTCCGTGCCTGTAGGAATTTAAACAGGGGTTTAGTACGTACCTAATACATACTTGCTATAATAAATATGAATGAAAACCAATGCAATATAATAAGGAAGAAACTGTCATAAAACAAGTACTATATTGATGTAAAATATATAAATTCATTAAAAAATCCCACTGGTGGGTATAGTGTCAGCTGCGTTCGGTCTTTTTTTTTTTATGGTTGACAGGCTAGTTGTTTGACCACAGCTCACCTGATGTTAACTAAAGGTGTGGTCGAAGATGATAAAGCACACCTAGCCTGGAATGGAACTGGCTCTCAAGTGAGGCTGCCGGAACACACCGTTAGATGCTTGGCGGCAGATTTTCAATTCTGTGCCAATCTGGTCCAGGTTCGACGCGCGGCAGTGACGATATCGTCGACAAGAGGGAGACAGAGAGACCTATACCCAGCAGTGGGATAAAGAAGGCTGTGGATGATGATGATTAAACAATAAATGAACCAAATTATTTCGATTATTATTGAACATTGTTTTAAGTTAGTAAAATAATTAAACGATACTATAAAATTATTAAAAGTAACCAGGTCATATGAACGGGGATGCAAGCTCAACTTCTACAAAAGCTAATTCCACCCTGCCCACTCTTATATCGGATAGCCAGAAGCTTAAAAACCGACCAAGTGCGAGTCGGACGCACGAAGGATTCCGTACCATTAACTATAAAAACGGCAAAATAATCACGTTTTTTGTATGGGAGCCCCCTTAAATATTTATTTTATTTTGTTTTTAGTATTTGTTGTTGAAGCGGCAACAGAAATAGGTACATCATCTGTGAAAATTTCAACTGTCTAAATATCACGATACAACCTTGTGACAGACAGACAGACGGACGGACAGCGGAGTCTTAGTAATAATATCCTGTTTTACCCTTTGGGTACGGAACCCGAAAAAGCGACACAACTTCATGGTTCATTCCAAAAACTCGAACAAAGCGGTTTGAATTTACTTTCATTGTACGAACCGCTAAACAACGGAATTTGCTACCCGAGTGGGTGTTCCCTGATAGATAAAATCTGGGTGCCTTCAAGTCGCGAGTGAATCGATTTATGAAATTAAATTATAAATGTAATTTGTTAAATTTTAATGGGGAGTTCCAAGTAGGCAGTAAAATAAAACTTTACAAAGCTTAAAATAATGCAATGTAAGCTCTAAAAAAACGTGCTAGCGTGCAAAAAAATCTATATACTACTTAAATCTAGATATATTACCTACTGCTGATATGAGGTACTAGGAGGCGAGTAATATAGTAGGCGCCTACTTAATGCTAAAAACTACTGATATTACGTTCACAACGCAGACAAAGCGGCGAGCAAAGCTTGTAAGATAAACAGGATCGCTTGGAACGGTTAGTACTTACGTACATAATATAAGCGGAGAGGAACTGCTAGTAGGTACATATGAACAAATTTTACTATGCGGCCTAAATCAAAATGAAAGACGTTCACAATAATTAATATAATAAGCTCCATTCGATATAGTAAGTGGTTCTGCTCTACTATTCTGTAAGAAAGGGACAGTTGAGGTATGAAGAAAGCTATTTTTGTTTAGCAAACGCCACCAGCGGCATAATTAGAGTTAGGATAATTAATCCTTACAGTGGAGATCTTGAAGCGTTCGTCTTGCGGTAGCTCGCGCCTGGCGGTCAGCTGTCGGTAGTAATCTGCGGACAGCTTAGGAGTCCGTGGCCGCTCCGGCTTCGTGATGTCCACGTGGTAGAAACCGAACCGCTCGCTGTATCACAATATTCACAGTAAGGTATAATTATAACGGTCCGATGCTCATTAAAGCAGAGTCGCAGTGAAGTGATATTTATCGATATACAAGTTTAAATAAAACATTTGTTTTCCCCAACGTAACAGTAACATAATACCAAATTTCGACTCGATCAGATCTGCGGAAGATGCTCAAATGCTCATATCCATTCATCAACTAAAAATGAGCTGATAAAATCTAAGTATTTGTGTCGGGGGTTAAAAACAATCATTAGATACAAAATATGTAAATTACATTGAGACCAAATATTTAGACGTGTGACCGAGTAGTTAGACTAGCATGCACTTGTGCAGTGTGATCACTATATTTTAGACCACCATAAGTGCAGAATCTATAATGGTTAATCTGAGAGTATTTTGAAATGAGGCCCAAAAAACCATTAAAAGCCTTTCTGTTTATAATTTTTGACGTAGTTTATAGAAATCGCCAATGATCGGTGTAAGTTGATGAAATAATTTGTGATGTAGTTCATTAAAAATCACTAATGACAGGTTCAAGTAGAATGAAGATAATTTTGTTAAATTCAAATTCTATGCGCAACATTTTACTAAACAACGATGGAATAGAGCCTCTCTGTGGATAATTGATTCATAGATAGTATTATCTATGAATCAATTATCCACAGAGCGAGAAAAATAATAAAATTAAAATACCAGTTACTATTGTTACAAGACAAGTTAATTAGCAATTCAAAAACAACGACAAGCTTGATTTGCTACTCAGGGACGACAACTGTGGGACTAGCATATTAATTTGCGAGATTCACGCTCTACCTAAACGATAGAAAACTTGATGTAAAGTGCGACAGCGCCCCTGGCGGGCGCAAATAGAGACATACTCTCATTCATACATATTTATATGACTATTGTATACGTGCTAACGTAACAATTGCAAATTAATATGCTAGAGCCATTGATCAAGTTACCTGTGTTTATTATTATTTTTTATTTTTAGCGCATATTGTGCAATTTCGAGTGTCTTAAATTAAAATCAACATTTTTTTATTTGATTTTAAGTCACATTCAAAGTCTTAAAGAAAGTAAGTCTTAAGTTTTCTCACATAAAGTACTTAAGTCAAGGCCAACTCCGGTCATGACCTAGATTATAAAGCTTTGACGAAGTTTTGGAAGGAAAAAAAGAATTTGAAATAGACGTTGACTTACGAGAATCCAGCCCGCCATTCGAAGTTGTCCATGAGAGTCCAAGCCGTGTAGCCAAGGACCTTGACACCATCGTCGTAGATAACATTCAATATCTCAGATAGATAATCCTGAAACAAACATTATTTTTTCTTAGCTAGTTACATGTTAGGACACAGTTCTCCTGATGTTAAATGGGGCATAGCAAATTAGCATTTACGACCGCACCGTAACTTAGCTCGCATGAAGTGCGCTTGGTTCAATAGATACAAACTCTATATTGAGTACCTACAACAGAAATTAGAAAAGAAAACAAAAAAGCAGCCTAAGTTTGCCTGTCAAGTAAAAAATCATCACTTTCTCTCTCTCTCTTTCATGCTCGTTTCAGTCGTCATTACATGAATCAATACTTACATTGAAATATTGGATGCGGCCGTAATCTTCCAAAGTTCCAAGGTCGGAGAATCCATTTTCAGTAATGTATATCGGTGGGTCGTTGTAAGAGCTCTTGCACCAACGCAATAGATTGGCAAAACCAGTGGGCACAACCTTGAAACACAAACCACAGTAAGCACAAGCATGAATTCTGTCTAATCTCGAACACTAGTATTTACTGCCCGGTTGGATGTACACTGATAGACAATATGGGTGTTTTTAAGTCCACAGTGAATTGGTTTCTTCTAGACAAGAGTGCCCCATCGTACACCGCATCTCTGATAACATCATGCAAGTTGACACTAGCATATAGTATAATATGCTATATAGTATGGTACGAAAGTGAGAAAAAAAGAAAAACATCAATAATTTTATGTTTTTAGAATAGTTTTAGAATTTCGCTGCGGTTTTAATTGTTGGTTGTTAAGATCTTAAGTTTGTTACCCGGAGCCATTCAGAAGCTGAATCGCCGCCAACTTCCATAGTTGTGACAGCACCAATATCTTTTAACCACGAAGGAGTTTTGGCCGTGGGGTCCACACCGGCTCCGGTGATCAGATGCGTGGTGTAATGGTTAATGCCGAGGAAGTCAGAGGTGCCCTTGATTCTCTGGATCCAGTATTCGTCGAACTGCTCCAAGCGAGGCTTAGATAAACTCTCAGCTTCGCTTTGACGTCTAACATTTTCAATCATAGCGGCGGGGTAGCCACCTTCTGTTGTGAAAATGGGGTGCGCGAACCAACCAAACTGCAACAACAAGAAATGTCATGTTAATATCCAAAGTAGTACAAAATACAGTACCTATAGTAACTATTGGAAATAACTTACTTTGAACTGATTGGCAACTTCAGCTAAAGCAACTTGCTCGACATTTTCCGGGTCGCTGGGTTCGTACCAGATAGAGTTAATTGAGATCATGATCCTTCCGTTTTGTGTATGCCTGTAAGTTTCATTGTAGAGATGGTACGATTCAGCATGGGCTTTCAGAAGAGTATCACTACACAGGTAGTTACCAACGCCGTGGCTGTCCACCGCAGGGGCTTTTTTCTCATCACCGTACGCGTCCTCACAAATTTCATAAGGCTCATTGAAAGTGATCCAAGATTTAATTTTGTCACCGAATTCTCTAAAGCACACGTCAGAGTAGTCGCGGAAATAATCGATCATTCTAGGGTTTGCCCAGCCACCGAGGTCCTGCAGGGTTTGTGGCAAGTCCCAGTGGAATAAAGTAACCAGCGGTTCAATATTCTTTTCGGCTAAAGCATCGAGCAGATCGTTGTAATACCGGATGCCGTCTGGGTTGATATGGTCTATGCGACCTGTAGGCAAGATGCGAGCCCAGGACAGTGAGAACCGGTAGAAGTCGACGCCGAGGTACTCCAGCTCTTCTACATCCTCACGGTAGCGGTGATACGAGTCGCAAGCGATGTCTCCGTTAGTGCCATCGGCGATCATCTCCGGACGAGTATGAGACAGACGGTCCCATACATTTTCAGATTTACCTGGAAACACATTCGGATTACAGCATCTAAAAAGCTCACATGAACGCAGATAATACAAAAAACAAGTTTGAGTGATTGACGAGTGATAAACAATCGACATTGTAATACCACTTGAAATTGAAATGATAAAGAAGTGATTGCTTACCGTTCTCATTCCATGCTCCTTCGATTTGATGAGAGGCTGTTGCTACTCCGAAAGTGAAGCCATCGGGAAATTTTGTGTAACCGAGACCACTGAAACAAAGTCAGGTCATCTAAAATTCTAACAATGTACCTAATAATCATAATAAATTACCTATTCTTATCATGTACAACTCCTAAAACAATTTTACGCCCGCCATTGACTCATTGTCATGTTATGAAAAGAAAGCAGTGGAGCAAATCTGACAACATTTTACAGACGCAATTGTCTAACATAAGTCTTAAGTGACGAAGTATTTGATAAGCATTAGACCATCAACAAGGCTGGTCACGCATAATATGCTTGACTGCCCTAAATCCGAAAGTATACAATCGACAATTTCATGAGCGAATTTGGTTTAGAATTAAAAACACTTTAAACTAACAGCCAAGTACGTAGCAATACAATCAACGGTTGGTACAAAAAAAAATGTTTTGGGTTAAAGCGTAAACAAGCGTTACAAACTCACGAATGGCAGAGCGCTAGCAGTCCGATAAATGAGAGGAATGCCATGGTTGCGACCGGCGTCTTCGACGTCCAACAACCGACTGCGGTTAATCCACCATACACGTTTCCTTTCATCGATTGTCGATACCTAACGGAGCAATCTCGAGAGCCAACTCATGGAGATAATGTCATGTTTGTGATACAAAGAGGATCAACAGATCACGAAATCGTACAAGTGGATACTGTCAACGTGTAACTATGAGGCACGACCACTCATGGTTCAAGATAAAGATTATTATTTACCAAGGAAATACGATAAGAAAATAGCAAAAAAAACACTTGATTTTGTATGTCTAAAATAGTTGTGTCCTAGGTCTTTTTCGCATTTCTAATGGAAAAATGAAAAGAAGCCTTTCATTTTAAATAGTCTTTATTTTATTGGCTCACTGACAGAAATAATTAATGTCTCAAAACAGGTCCATAATAATAATTGCGTACTATCTGGTAAACTGGTCAATAACTGTAAATAAATCTGGTAAATAACTATACTGGTCGACGCCAGAGCCTGTCTTAAATCGTTAAGCAATAATTAGAATTACTTATCGAAGTTTCTAAGGTTAAAATATTTGCTGTAGGTAAAACCTATATATGTATGTAAGGTCTAACACAACATTTTTGAGCAATGTTTCCTTATCCTATATTTGTCTTCGAAATATTACTTACAATATATAAGCTATATCGATTCAATAATAAAGAATCGATATGGCGCGAGCATAGATACGTGTCGCGGTCATAAATAATGAAGTTGTTTCATGTAAAAGTACTGAAACAAACTAGAACGAACTAGATTTTGGAGTAACAAAGTCGGCAAAAAGGGCATCGCTACTATAGCGTTCATTATCCTGATACATTCAACGGTTAGTCCCAGTAATAATATTTGAAACTGCGTTGGTACCTACCTAGACGACCACCTACCGACGACTAAGGAGATTTACTATCTATTAAGAATTGCGAAACAATGTATAAATACCATTTAAGAGCCTTCGAGTAGCCCTTGCATGACGCATAGGTAATCTACCGAGGTGGCGAGGGAGTGAGAGAGCAGGATACCGCGTGCCAGCACCTCGCGGACTTTCCACATCTCCCGTGCGCTTGTGGGCCGCATGGCCACTGAGAGCGCGCGCCGTGCAATGTGCTGTGGCAGGAACCGCCATGGCTGATCGCACCACCAACTGCCAACGAAGTTACTGTAGTACCAGTTTTACCACAAATCTTTAAGTCTTTAACAACAAAGCACTTGCCACAAACTTTTGAAACACGAAAAAGATTATGCTGAAAAGATTAAACTGTTTTTTCATATTTTTCGCAGCGTACTTCTTGTATTCTGCCAAGTAAAGTATTGGGGACTTTAGAAGGTGATAATTTTTTTTAAGCTTCTACGGAGTTTTGGAAACATCATGAAAAAACATATTTTTACATTACATATCACTTGTGCGTGTAATTCATAATAGCGATATTCTTGTTGGGCGCTTACAAAATAGTTACGTGACGAACCTTATGACTAGGGCATACGATATGCGGTTATGTAGCTTTTTCGTGAGCGTATAACGGAAATCGTATTATGTAGCTCACAGTACGGGAGCAGTATTGTCATGCAAATTTTAAAATTGTCGGAAGGAAATTTTTGATCGTCGCTACAAGTACTAAGCTCTCTTAAGACCGCGTAACGCTTAATACCTACAAGCGAACGAGCAATTTGTTGATCTCTTCTTGTTGTTACGTTAAAGAAATGCGTTATATTTTTAAACAGGCGTTAAATGTAAAATCTAGAACTAACATAACAAACTTACCTCAAAAACAATCCTTCAAACGTGAAATACGTTATAAATGCTAAGAGCAAGGGGTACATAAGAGGAAGTACGACCAGCAAGCAAAGCACTAGTGTTCCAATAAGTTTGAGGAAAGTCGGAAAAGGTGCTCCATACCGCCACAGGGAGCACACGTCGCCAGCGAACTCTTTCAATAGCACTTTGATGCGACCAAATCTGGATGCTTTACGCAACTGCTGGAAAAATATTACCTTTAGAGGACGGTTATAAGCTTTTTTATACATATTTCCGCGTTGGACCACTAACTCGCTCATTTGTAAGCGACGACTTACAAATGAGAGAGCGACGATTAAATTTCAATCACTTAGTGTTAGAAGAAATCTACTCATGTCTGTGTCATGTCACGATGATACTGCGGCTGTACTGTACATACCTACACGAAAAATTCACCTAAAAGAATATGCTGTGCTATATTTATCACAGGGTACACACAGACAGTATCTATAAGGCTGGTAACGCTGGTATAGACCTTGCTGCCGACTATTTAGGTAAAATACTTCTTCAACGGTATGATCTTTCCAAGTAAGAGCATAAGAGATAATAATTATCTAAATTTACAATTAAACAAAACCCGACTCCATGACCCTTAGTCCAACTAAATGTACGGATCCAGTGAAACAGACAGGTTTCGGAGTATATGAAAATATCATCGATGTTTACAGTTTTTAGATTTTTGTAGATTTTTTAAAAACCACTCGATCGATTTCGATAAAATGTAAAGGGGACCACCACTGAAGTATAATCTACCAGGCAAAATATAATCATCAAAATCAAAAAAACAGTCGAATTGAGAATCTCCTTTTTTTAGTCGGTTAAAAAGAGGATTGGGCTGGGGGGTGGTTAAATCTGGGTTCTGATTAAGCATCTCCTCGAGCCCGAGGAACCCACGTTGTCTGGACGAAAAACCTGCATGATTTACCTGCTGAAACAGTATCAGCTTCGAATCGATTACATATTTCATATGCCTATACCCTGAATTTCAATGGCCCTCTGATGAGCAGTGCAGTTCTTCGGAATATTTCAAGAGCTGAGATTGCTATTGTCAGATTATAATATTCTTTCAAAATACTGGTCCAACATGCTGGTTCTAATCGTTCAGGTGCTTGTTATGTTAGAAGACTTGATATATGATATATCAGATAGGAATCAGAGCCATAGAGATCATCGGTTCTTACCTGCACCAAGAAAGTTTTATGAGTTCTTTTGTATGGTTTCATTACTTGGATGGCACGGAGTTTCATTCATTTTATTGGAGCGTTATATTATATTCATGATGGAAATATTGGAGTTGTTGTGTACAATGTATAAAGTACACTTTAGTGCGATGTATATTTATTATTTACATTTACTTGAGGCCATGATGACATTTTAAATAATGAAGTCTCAAAATGTCAATCACAATATTTTTTTTTTTTTTTTTACAACAGATAATAACAGATTTCACTGTCTAAAACTTTAAAAATAAGTTTATGTGCTTCAAAATCTACACTGTGCTTTGATCTATAATCGTATCTTTGTGCCTAATTGAGTCTATGTTGTAATAATTATAAACTAAAATAATATTAGAAACGTCTAATTTTTTTTAATATTTTTTTTTTATAATCACAGGACATTACACACAGCGCCATCTGACCCCAAACTAAGCAAAGCTTGTGCTATGGAAGACAGATAACTGATAGAATACTTAAATACTTTTTTTTTTTGTAAATACATACTTATAATACATACAGTACACCCAGACACAGAACAAACATCGATGTTAGTCACACAAGTGTAGCGATGATAGCTCAGTGGTTAGCGCGGTAGGTTCGCATGCCGAAGGGCGTGGGTTCAAACCCCAACAATGAGCTTGAGCTGCCGGTGAAGGAAAACATCGTGAGGAAACCAAAGCATGGTGGTAGGGTACTTTAGTACTCGGCTGGCTAGCTACCACCCTCTAGTTGAAAATCTGCCGCCAAGCATCTAACGGTGTGTTCCGGCAGCCTCACTTGAGAGCCAGTTGCATTCCAGGCTAGGTGTGCTTTACCATCTTCGGCCACACCTTCACTTGACATCAGGTGAGCTGTGGTCAAACACCTAGCCTGTCAACCATTAAAAAAAAAAAACAAATGTTAGTCCTGAGTGGGAATCGAACCCACGCCCTTCAGCTCTCGAAGCAGACATGCTACCAATGAACCAACAGGGCTATCGGCTGTCTAAACTGTATGGTTCTAATAAGGTCTTACATACTTAAGCAATCAGCGTCAATTCAGCGACACCCCGGGTTTTCTTTGTTGTTCTGGGCAGCATTGCGATGGTTATGGACACTCGTCATCTCTTTGTATATACGAAAACATATAGGTAAGTAAGCTCGCTTAATACATAAATATTAAAATGTATCTATTTATTTTTACTAGTTCACATTTTTGAACTTAATAGTGTTACATCTCACGCCTGTTTTTAAGCTGTATCGTGTTTTACATTCTTGGATGCATGGAAGAGATCGCTCTTGGCGATAAGGCTAGCTCATAAGATTCTTTTATTTTCTATAATTTTTTCTGTTTATGGTGTGCACAATAAAGAGTTCTATCTATCTAAGTTTTTATGCGTTGCATAAAGTCTGATCTGTTTTATCACTTCAATAAATCACAAAATTATACCTACTTGTAGAAGAATTATAAATTACTTAGGTATATTAATTTATTCCCGAAAGAAGACTGATATACACTACAGATAATTAGGTACCTAACCGACTTTGGAAAGGATTCAAAAGTTATTCTTTGCACTTTGTACTTCAGCCAAACTACGAGTAGACAATGTAGCAATTGAGCCCATTTCAAAATGGACCTTATTACAACGACATTACATGTAATTTCTATAGTTCGAAATGGTATCGTAGATTTAGGTTTGTGGATTTGACCGAAGCTATCTTGGCAGATAAGACAAGCTGCGACTCTCGAGTATTACAATACCTATTACAGGGGAAATAATTAGCTAATTGTTTAATAGCACATGAAATTAAAATGTTTTTTTATCGATTGTTTGATTCTTAAATATGTATACATTCAGCCCCGCATTTTGGGAACAAGGGAGAACGGTTGTAAGCCAGAAATGTCTTATTTCCATTCTAACATAAGCAGGCTTAAAAACAAAAAAAGCAGCAGTTCCACCTCAGACGAATAATAATAATCAGAAGGTGTTGATGAAAGGTCCAAGAGTTCCACACTCGTTTTCAAGGATAAAACGCCTATTGTGTTACTTTGTAATTTGTATACATACCCATTTAATAAACATTATGAATTATAAGATATTTTTTTATTAATAAAAAGACCTAGTTTTGAGACATACAGGACATGTACTTGTTACTTTTTGAATTAGCAGACTTAGATCCGAATATGCTCTATACATAAAAAAACATATCGTACACCTACTATTTTAACTAACTAAGCTGCGTACCCGCTGTTCCCACGTGAACACTATATTTTTCGTGACAAAAATTAGCATATATGTGTTAATTAACCATCGAAAGTTTCAAAGTAATGAGCGCCAAAGCAGCGATGCCCCTTTTCATAATACGCCCCCTGGACTTTGTTTTGGCTACTCAAAGTTCTGTGTATCGCTGCAATGGTCATGGACAGGCGTTATCTCTTACCGTCAGGAGAGCGTCTCGTTTTGTTTCATTGCTTTTTACATATCAAAAAAATCAGGGTGTTAGCTACCTCCATACTGAATTTACTCAAAATTGGTCCAACCGTTTGAGCGTGAATGAGTAACAAACATACTTACACACTCACAAAAGTTCGCCTTAGAGTGATGCTATTATTTACTTTGATTGTCAGAAGGTAAATATATTATGTCCACTTCATATTAAATATTAATAAAATAATACATACATTAAAATAATCACCGAAAAACATTACCCTCCTTTTTGGGCAGTTGGATAAAAACTAAGATACGCTTTATCTTTACGCAGTTAAGTTCCACCACACTTATAGCACAATTATTTTTCAGCGCTCGTTAGTGATTAATATGAAACTTGCCTGAGAGGACGTGTCAGTTTCTTATCAAAATGATAGTGTATTTATCAGCACTTGCATTCTTATTATTATGTGTTCACATTTTGTTCAATTACAATGAAAAAGCACGTTTGATCAATAAAATACAGGGTCCAGAAGGATCTTTTATTGTTGGAAATGCTTCGCAAATAATCGTGTCTTCAGGTAGGTGACTCCTTAGATTTAGGAGTATCTCCGTGGGTACTTTTTTATATTTGACAAGCTAGGCGTTTGACCACAGCTCACCTGATGTTAAGTGACGATGTGGTCGAAATTGGTAAAGCACACATAGCTTAGAATAGAACTGGCTTTCAAGTGAGGCAGCCGGGACACACCGTTAGGTGCTTGGCGGCAGATTTTCAACTTGAGGCTGGTAGCTAGCCAGCTGAGTACAAGAAAATACCCTACAACCATGCTATGGTTTCTTCGCGATGTTTTCCGGCAGCTCAAGCTCATTGTTGGGGTTGAACCCACCACGCCCTTCGGTGTGCGAACCGGCCGCGCTAACCACTGAGCCATCAACGCTACATGGACGTTATTTATTAAGCGTGTAAAACATAAAATGAGAGTAAGTTAGCTGCGACATATATAGGATTCAAACAGGCAAACCAAGAAATACCAAGTAGACATGAGTAACAAAAACAAAAAATGATTATTTGTAAGAAAATTCTCTTAAAATGTAGGTCTTATTAAAATTCTAAGTATCAAATATATTCTACTTTCGTAGGTGTACAAAAATTATTGGTTAGATTTAATTGAGATAGATAAACAATTATTATTTTAGCGTGTCATTCAAAGCGTCATTAATGTCATAATATTTGACACTTGTCCTTAAGAAATTGAAATAATTTACATATTAAATTTATGTCACATCATATGTGATAGGAATCTATCATTTTAAAATTTACTTATTTTCAGAGGAATTAATGAAACTAGGAAGATCATGGAGTCAAAAATGGAAAGGAATTTACAAATTTTGGTCTTTTCCTATTGGTGCAGTTACCATTTACAATCCAGAGGATATCGAGGTATGGGGAAACAATGAAAGAAGGCTTCTTCCTCTATACTTCCTACTCCTGCAGTGAGAAGGGGCTACGACTGATGGATTAACAAATGCATATTGTATCTAAGCGGTTTTTGGCGGGAACGCGGGAAGAGTCGTGTCGCTCCGTTGTATTTTTTTCCAAAACGTGTTTTGTCGAGTGTTTATGCATAAAAATGATGGTGTTTTATTCATAAAGTGCCGAATTACAAGCGCGAGTGTGGGAAAATGATATAATGTGGTGAAACATGAGTTTTCGTGTTGCTTCCAAAACTCCATCGAAGCTTTATAGTAAAGTCGCCACTACTTTACTAAAGCATGACTGAACTTAACTGACACGAACTGGACTTGACTAAGGCGACTTTGACGATAGCTATAGCTAAGATACAGCAGAAATAACACTTAAGATAAGACAGTATGGCTTTATAGCTTTAGCCTGCCCGAAGGAGCAAATTATTAAAAAAAAATTGTATCTAAGCTGACAAATTCACACTAATTTCCTAAGTAATTTGTACATTTCAGACAGTGATATCGAGTGTAAAATTTAATGAAAAAAGTACTATTTACAATATTTTGGCGCCATGGCTACGCGAAGGACTACTTGTTAGTAAAGGTCAGTCATCTAGTATTATCACTTTTATGAGATTTTGAGTCATTCTCTTACACAATGTATAATAAGAAATAAAATGTAGGAATAAGAAACTTTTCTCATTACGCCGCGTTAGGAACACTAAACATACAGAACATAAAAAGAAAAATTAAACCATAAAACCTCCTCCTTTTTTGGAGTTTTTAAAAACTCTAACGAGACGATTGCTGTTTACAATGTAACCAATATAATGTGGTATATAATAATATATATACTCTGTGCGTATATAATTATACATAGGTACTAGTTATAAAATCTTTATTTATAAATTTGAATATGTTATGTCTTTATTCATATGCTTTGTTTCATTACCTAGATAGAATTATAGAGATCAATCAACCTAAAAACAAAAACAATAGAATCATGAAACATTTCTAAAAACTTGAATAAAAACTGTTTTGTCCGCCCTAGGCGGGTAAAATGGCACACGTGGTGCGGACAGAATGACATACCGAATTTGTACCGGAAATCAGTATTTTAGAAGCAGAGTTCATACGTAAGTTTTATTTTATCTTCGGTTAGGTACCTATTGTTATGAACTTTGTCTATGTGGTAGTCCAGGTTGCGAAAAGTGTCTCCTCTAGGCCTTTTCATACCGTTGAAGAAGTGGAATAAAATTCTCCCTTTCGTAAAAAAACGTAAATTATTTTTAAAAAAACAAAGCAAATTTTTTATTGCAGTTGTACTGTAACTTTGACATTGGCATAAAATTACATTTTTTTGTTTAATTTTTTTCAATAAATCATAAAATCGGAGTACAGTTTTGCTATTAAAGCTGAACAGCTTGTATCATAATTATGTATACGAATCCGCGGGCACCAGCTAATAACTAGGTAAGGTATAATGAAATCTTACTAATTAAACCGACCGATATCCAATTTATACTCACACACAGCACACTTGCATATTTAACTAATATATTGTCTGTTCATATCAGGTGAAAAATGGCAGCAACGTAGGAAACTACTTACACCCGCCTTCCATTTCAATATTTTGCGGCAGTTTTACATCGTGCTTCGGGAAAACAGCCTTCGTTTGGTTGAGACACTAGACAAATCAACTGGAGATTCTGTGGATGTTGTTCCTGTACTTTCGGAATTCACTTTGCATTCTATTTGTGGTAAGATATTGTACAAGGCTTAGATAATGTCCCGCAACCCTTGTACGAGTAGGTACATATATGCACAGCGATATAAGCTTTCCTACTATTTTAAGTTTGCAATAGTAGTACAAAGCATAGACAATATAGGTCTATGGTGTTAATAGGTATAAAACTAAATGCAAAATTAATAATATAAACAGTAATAAAAAAAGACTACAGTAGACTCTCGGCAAGGCCGCTGTTAACTGACGGTGACCCAAACTAAACTCAGTGGGTTTGAGAGTGAGTCAACCAAACATCATTTGCACAAAATGTTTCAATATCGACATTGTCTGAACATTTCATTTTTCTATTTTCTAAATATTTATTAAGTTCGATAAAATCTCAATAACTTCCTGAAAATAAATGTCTGGCTCATTTTGGTATAAAAAAAAGTATGTTGAAAAAGATGATACTCAGGTTTAAGGTAGCTGTATTATGCACTTTTAACAACTACATAGCTTCCAAATAAAATAATATGAAAGGTGTGATTATAGTATATTTGCACTGTTTATGTTAATTTGACGTTTAGTTTATTTGTGACAAGAAGTAACGATACTAACGAGGCGCTCTTCTGATAGTAAGAGGTAATGCCTGTCCATGACCATTGCATGTACCTGCACTGCGAGCAATAAATAAAACAAAGGGAATCGTTGCGTTGGCGCTTATTTCTTTGAGACATTTGTTGGTTCGTCACAATAATCCTGTGATTTCCCTCAGATCATTTAGACAGGTTAATAAATCAACAAAGTTATTTCTTAAATAACAAAGATGGGCTATAATCGCATGTTTAAAAAAAAAAAATGACCGAAGATAACAAATTACATTAACATACAAATTTACAATTTAAAAAAACAGACTCCATGACCTTTAAGCCAACTAAACGCACTGCTCCAATGAAATAGCGAGGTTTCGGAATAAACGAAAATATCATCGATGTATACAATTTTTAGATTTTTTAAAAACTGCTCGATCGATTTCGATAAAATTTATGTGGGACCTCGATCTACCAAACAAACAATAATCACCAAAATCGATTCATAATTGGCGGAATTATCGCGTAACAAACATTAAAAAAACAGTCGAATTGAGAACCTCCTCCTTTTTTGAGTCGGTTAAAAATAGGCGTTTTCATTGCAGAATAAGATAAGTGTGCTTTTTTAAATTGTGATTTTCTCTTTTTTTAATTCTAGAGACTGCAATGGGTACAAAGTTGAGTGAAGAAGTCTCAGGCGCTGGAAAAACATATAAAGAAACTATATACGACCTAGGAAAAATTCTTTTATACAGATTTATGAGAATTTATCTGTTACATGATTACGTGTTTAATTTAACTTCGGCAGCAAAAACGATGAGGAAATATCTTAAAATCATCCAAAACTTTACTGGTAGAGTTATCAAAGACAGAAAAGAATATATAAACAAATATGGTATCCAGCTTCCCGAAGAAAATGATAACGAAGATGACATTGTTTACAAGCATAGAAAAAAGACAGCTATGCTGGATTTGTTGTTGTTGGCTGAAAAAGAAGGACACATCGACACTGCTGGAATACAAGAGGAGGTTGATACATTCATGTTTGAGGTAAGCGTCTATAAGGAGGTTGTAAAAAATAATATAAATGAAAGTAGGTAGGTAGGTATTTCAAAAATTGATGTACCTGATGACATCGAAAGGTCAAAATATTAATACCAATGTTCACGTATTTATCATTAAAAATATACTAGGAGTGCATGTAGGGTTCCTCGACACGCCAGCCTTTATCCGCCGGGCTCTTATCAGCGCCAATTGCGCATACGTCCTTGAGCCGAGCGGACTTGTACGATGATAAGAGACCTGCCAGAATTACTTCAGTTTTTTGGAAGATGGCACGGACCTTAGTATGGGACGTCATCAGCGTCATGATACATGGGCACCGCCACATCTTCCAGAACTCAGACAAAGACTGGCGCAGGTGCAGAAGATGCACAAGACCTCCAAAGACGCAAATATTGTGGATTAATTTGGATTGCAGGGAACGGGAGAAAATAAATATTCAAAGATTCGTCATCTCGTCTGGTCGATGCCACATGGCCTTACAACGAGGCAATGGGGTCAGCGTCTTGGGAACTATTCCCATTGATAGCGGCCTTTTAGATTAGTCGATTTAAAATGTTTTTTTCTGTAGTTTGTATGTTGTATATAATTTATAGATAATTTTATTTTCTTTCTTAGTATTAATTGACATTCAAAATAACTATATTGTTAACTTCTATAAATTATTATTACTAATATGTAATTAATATCTACAAAATGCTAATTTTTTAATGCATGATTAATAACATAAGTACTTATACGTATCACATGTACCTCACCCATTGTCAGATAATAATAATGTCACTATCACAATAATGATTTATGATTTCATATCACACACGGATATTAATAACTGTTATGTATGTACCTACGTGAGTCCTATGATACTGTTATGCATATTATTACCCGGTTTAGGTCAGTTATTATGTAGGTACCTACCGAGGACCAATATTTTGACTATATTTATTATTTCTATAGAACTGAAATATGTGTTTAGCTGATACGTTATCTCATTTCTAGGGTCATGACACGACTGCGTCCGGACTCACATTTTGTTTGATGTCTCTAGCGAACAATAAAACCGTTCAGATATATCTACTATTTTACTTATTAGCATGTTAAATCTATTTGAAATTTATATTTTATCGTAACTTTTTTTATGGTTGACAGGCTAGGTGTTTGACCACAGCGCACCTGAAGTTAAGTGGTGTGATCGAAGATGGTAAACACACCTAGCCTGGAATGAGACTGGCTCTCAAGTGAGGCATCCGGAACACACCGTTAGATGCTTGACGGCTGATTTTATCAACTCGAGTGTGGTAGCTAGCCAAAATTATTCACTCAAATTTTAATGGTTATGAACAATAACCATAGATACATTGATAAACTCTTAGTTCCACATTATAAAAAATGTTTATATATTTTTTTATCTATACATATGTAGGGCATTTAGAAAATTCCATGGGTGAAGCTTTCTTAATTAAATATTTTTAAAGAACTCTCCATCAGAGTTTTCACTAATTCACTAAGTTTCACGTATCTAAAAACCAATTTTCGAAACCACATTTTTCAGTTAACACTTTTTTTTACTTTGCGGAAATTCATTTTTCAGAGTTTCAAGTTATATATTTAGTTTATTTCAGCTTAACAGTCTTCAATTACAACAGTAACGAGGATTTAAATTTAACTATTTTGACGACAGTTAAAAAGCTTATCTGAAACATTATGAGTGACATAAACTCAAAACAAAAAACGAATTAAAATAACTGCAAGTCTCTATATTATCCTCTTCTCGCTGCAATAACCACTTGCCACTTGCTAACATATTTTAACCAGGCAACTATTTAAAGTTAATCATTGCTATTGCTTTTACGGCAGGACAAGATATTCGACGAGTTACAAGAGATATTCGGCGATTCCACTAGACTCGCTACCATAGAAGACCTATCCAAGATGAAGTATTTAGAGATGTGCATCAAGGAGTCTCTGCGGCTATACCCACCAGTGCATTTCATCAGTCGACATTTACATGACGATGTTGTTTTGAGTAAGATAATAGTTCAGTTCGTAATACGTACAGTTGACAGAACAACTTTTCAGTCCGGTTGGCACGATTTCAGTCTTTATCTTGAGGAGCCATCTTCTACCGGAGACCAATTAACATTAAGGCTATAGGTATTGATTTTGGAAATAGCTACGCGGAATATGGACATCCTTCAGTAGTAATAATTGCTTACCAAAAAAGTTCGTGGTTTCTATGAACGCGTTTCTTTTCATAAAGGTGTTTAGGACTTTTGCAGCACATTCCTCGAGTATCAAATTATAATCCAAGGGCAAGTCTAATAAGATATAACAAAAACATAAAATTGCACAAATGAAAAGACTGCTAGTACCTATTGAAGTTGCAACTATAGGACCTACACTTTTTAGTCACCTTTATAATCAGTCATTGCAATTTGAATAGCCACCTGTATTGAACCTTTTAATTATATCATTCGCAACTCATATGGATAACGACATTTGCTGATGTAACTAAAGTTGACAAAGGTCACGGACCCCAGTGTCTGTGGGGCGTATAATTATTAAAAAAAGTAGCCACCTGTATAAATAACTAGCCATGGATAGTCCGTTATGCCATAGCTGTTTGCTGGATAGCAAAAAAAGGTAAAGTAGTAAAATTATAGGGCTATTAATATCGCCTTAATTGGCGCCAAAACTGCTATGAACTGGAATTTGTTTTGTTTGGACAAGCGTTAGGTGCTAACAGCACACAAATAACATTAATCAAAATTTCAATAAATTGAACTAAGCAGACGCAAAAATAATTTATATTTTAAATTATCCAGGTGGGTACAAAGTTCCCGGCGATGTCCAATGCCACATCAACATTTTGGATCTACATCGAAACCCATATCTGTACAAAGATCCCATGGTCTTCGACCCTGATCGGTTTCTACCTGAAAATATTGCTTCACGCCATCCATATGCCTACATTCCGTTCAGTGCTGGCCCAAGGAATTGTATTGGTATGTGAAACTTCCTACACGAACGCATATTTTCTTTTTTGCCAAAGGTGATTTAATGATTTAAAGGAAAGTAGAATCAAACCACGTTGACCATACTAGGACAACAGTAAAATAAGATAGGAATTTATCTAGTTACCTAAATATATATATAATGAACTGTTTCAGGTCAAAAGTTCGCCATGATGGAAATGAAATCTGCCGTATCAGAGATATTGAGAAAATTCGAGTTAATGCCGGTAACTCGCCACGAAGAGCTCGAATTTTTAGCTGACCTTGTGTTGAGAAATAGAGGACCAGTCTATGTAAACTTTGTCAAACGATAAACGTATTTAGGCAATATCACGTATATCTACTGGATTATACGAAGCGGTAGTAGGTACTAAAAAGGTATTGTAGAACGAGATTTTTTGGCTTAGTAATACCGTTTTTAATAACTGTGTATTGTATAGTTAAGTGATAGTTGTTCTTTCTCTGTTTGTTGGTAACTTTATTCCGTCTAAACAACTGGACCTTCTGAAGTTGGGCATGCTTGAAAAACTTGCGGAAGAAGTTAAAACGTCTGCACTGCAGCGGGAAGACGCAGTAGCTAGTAATAATTAAGATTGTTAAGGGATAGTCTGATAAATAAACTTGTATATATTTAAATGTGTACAATGACTTAAATATAAAATATTACACCATTTGTTGTATTATTAATTTTTCTGTTTATTATAGTTCGGAAAGAACTTAGGTTAAGTTAAAAAGCTACAAAGATATTTTTGTCTGTAGTTTTTGAGGATAAAAGAAATAACGAGTATATAGTAACTTACCTAGCACACTCGTATCTGAAAGCGTCGTGCAAAGTCCCTATGTGTTCTAATAAAGTTGATAACATTTTGATCTTTCCGTGATGTGTGATGTGTATTATTAGCTTTTATCAATACGAAGAACACAATTCTCTAACAACACGGTATATTCAAAAACTACAAGCCCTTTTTAGTATTATCTCAACTTGTTTCTCACTAATATCATAAATGCCAGTTTGCGGATGTATAGTGTAAGGACATTTCATGCTTTAACGGCTAAATTGATTCGGAAGAAATTTGAAACCTTTGACCAAAGAAACGTATCTATAACGCGTATCGTATATAGGTATATATGTAGATAATATTCTAAATCTAGATACTTACATTATGTATATTATGCTTATTTTTTTCCCGGAAAACGTGGGTAAAACTGCTAGTTCTTAGTTGATACTAAGAACTAGATGTTTATTGTTACTGTAGCAAATTATTGTTTAAAGCAGTTTTAAGTAAGCCTTCCTCACACTGACGCAGTCTGCGACAGCTGCTTTGCGTACCGCCGCAAATTTAGCCGCTACCGCCACCAAACGCAGCAGATTCAGCAGGGCTTTTTCTAGCTAGAATTTTAGCCGGTCGCGTTTTAGCGCGTGTCCGTTTGCGGTAGGCTAAAATTAACTTTAAAATAGAACCTACCCAGCTGCACTTACCTATCTGCGACCATAATTTTTACGCTATTATTGTTAATACGCCCAATTTTATGGAATCTTGTGTTGTATGGGTGGATACATTATTCTAACTGCTTTGATAGCGATGCTATCGCATTTGCCAGTGCAAAAATACTAGGTTCTTTGAACCGAGTATAATTTTATTGTACAGCGACACATAATTACATATCTTTATAAACACTAAATACAATCAATTGTAACCACTAGAAGAATACATAAACATCTCAAAACATAGCCCTTCTCTTTGGCTCTGACGTAATCGGTTAGAAAATATAACATCATCACGAGACTAGTGCCTATCAGGCACTAAGTCTACTGTGTTTGTTTGACTGTCATCCTTATGTCCGACTTAAATAAACCTTTCGAACCATAATAGGTAATCAAATTAAATTTCCACAGCATACTCTTGAATAGAATTTCGAAACTATAAGTTGCGTAAAAATGAACAAATAATTAAAAAAAAACTTTTATTTATTGTACTAATTTTGCAACAAGCGCTTTTCATCGAACAATTTCCTTCTATAGCGTTATTACATAAATTAGTACCTCAATAAATTTGCATATTATTTGAACCGATAAGATAAATAATAGTAACTTGGTTATTTCTGGCCAGTTGCGTTCGGAAGCAACGTTCAATTAGTGCATTTCAATTCTGAACAAAATGTTCTCATATTTGTTGTTGATATTGTTATTCTTGATTTTTGTTCATATTTTCTTTAACTACAACAGAACAGCTCGATTGCTGCGAAAAGTCCCCGGACCCAAACTGGCATTCATAATTGGAAATGCATGTGACATAATAATTCCTCGAGGTACGTGAATTTTATAACTATCAAGTACGCAACGAGACACGCTCGTCTAAGGGTTCCATACATATGTTAAACACGTTTGCTAGATAGTATCGTAAAGCGAGAATATTCATTACGAATTACTAGACTAACTCTTAATTTAACATTTTTCAATTAATTTTAATTAACTACCCTTGGCTTTGCATGGGTGCATTTTATTTTGGCGACTTGATTACAAAAAAAAAAATTATTTAATCCGTATTAAAAATTCTTTCGTAATCTAAATTACAGTCTACCTATGCCTAGGTAACCATAAAAAAACTGAAAATTTACAATTTTAAATAAAAAAATATTACAATGTTTATTGGCAATTGAAACACGAACTTTGTTATAAATACCTACCTATGTTTATAAAAGTTCGTGCTTTTGCATTTTACATGTAAAAAATACGTGTTCGTGTTTGTTGTTTCATATGTAAATTTTTTTGGTGTATTTAAAAAGAAATTACAATTATTTTTTGTTACAAAACTAGAGTGATTTTTTTATTTTTATTCCAGCACAACTCTTTCAGTTTCTGAGAGACTTTGCTAAAGCTTGGGGCACAATTTGGAGACTTTGGTCGTATCCCCTTGGTGCAGTCTGTATTTTCCACCCTAATGATATAGAGGTACAAAATAATTAAGTAAAATCAATTTAATACTGATATTATTATGAAACTATTTATGAATGATTTCTACCCACGACAGAACGGAGACGGTATAATTATGCGTTTGGGATGAGAAGATGTTTGTTTGTGCAAATCCATGTTGCCATTTTTCTCCAAAACTATTAGTCTGATTTTGATGCAGTTTTAGTTATGGGTTCGGGTTTGATTGGTGCATGATCTTAGATAGGAGGCAATTACTTTTTATCGTAGTGGGTTTTTCAAAATTTTAAATTTTGCTTTTTAAAATAAATTGGTAACTAGCTACCTAAGCCAAACGTAAAAACGAATACTATTATATATTGCTTAGTACTTATACAATTATTACCGAGAAAGAAAAATACATCCAAGCGTTTTTTTTATTCAAAATTCGGGAAGCTAGTGTCACTTGAAATATTTTTAAGGAAAAGGTAAGGATATTAAAATGCATCCAACAACAAAGTTTAGACATGATGGGTACTTTTCTATTTGCAGGTGATACTTTCTGGTGTGAAGCACAACAAAAAGAGCATATTTTACAATTTTTTGAAGCCATGGCTCAGAGATGGGTTGCTTGTGAGTGACGGTAAAAACACAATATTCTTATCGTTACATCAGACTAACATATTATGTTACACGACTTTTTACTAATATTTTTAATGGGATTACCTGACGCTTGTCATTGTCGGACTGATTTTGAAAAAAAAAGCATGTTCCATTATGTCATAAGTACTAACCTCTGGCAAATGCTAAAACGCGACGCCAAAACCAAAGAAAAAAAAAAAAAAAGTACTAACCTAGTAACTAAACTAACTTGATTTTTTGTAAGTACCTCGGAAATAATATTTTTGATGCCAGCAATTTATTTAATCAAAATTGAATACATTTGATGATTTTTTTATTTTATTTATGATTTTCATAGGTTGTTGAACTCTTTGCCAGAGTCTAAGTTCCCTGTTAGGTACAATATGGGTGTCTTCAAATCTAGAGTAAATAGGTTTCTTCTAGGAATAAGTAATTTTCAATGTATTTCTTTTTAGGAGACAAATGGCAAAACCGCAGGAAAATTCTAACACCTGCTTTTCACTTTAATATTTTGCGGCGATTCTGCGCTATTTTTGAAGATAACAGTCAACGTTTAACCGAAACTCTGGAACAATTTGGGGGCAAGCCTGTAAACGTCGTCGAAGCAATTTCGGAATTCACTTTACACACAATCTGCGGTAATTTCTTATAGCTATTTATTTACTCTGTAAAGATCTTTTGCAGGATGTTTCTGAAAGTGTAGCGATACTGAAAGGTGCTGATTTACCTATCATTGTGAATAACTCGAAAGCCCTGTTGGTTCATTGGTAGTATGTCTGCTCCAAGAGCTGAAGGGCGTGGGTTCATTCCTACCCAGGATAAACATTTTGTGGTATAAACAAATGTTTGTTCTGTGTCTGGGTGTTCTATATTTATTAGTGTGTATTTACAAAAAAAAAAGTATTTAAGTATTCTATCTGTTATCTGACTTCCATAGTGCAAGCTTTGCTTAGTTTGGGGTCAGATGGCGCTGTGAGTAACGTCCTACGATATTTATTTTACTTTTACTTTAACGCTGAAATTGTACAAACTATTAGCTGTTCCATACATTTTCTTGATGACAATGACATTTTTCTACGGAAAGCTAATTATTTCGCGAACTCTGTGTTGTTTTATAGTAAGATTATATTAGATATTTATGACATGATTCCGAAACACTCTTAAATCTTTATCATAGATATTTTTCATTACATTTATAGAAACTGCAATGGGGACGCAACTTGATAAAGACATATCTGGAAAATCATATAAAGAAGCTATATGCAGACTTGGAGATTTGGTAGTACATAGGGTGACAAGGACTTACCTGTATTTGGATTTCATGTATTATTTATCAGCAACTGGAAAACTGGAGAAAAAGTATCTTAACACAATTCATAACTTCACAACGAAAGTTATCAACTTCAGAAGAAGATGTTTAAACACCAATGGGAACAATTTCAACGACATCATTGAAGACGATGACAATATAATGTACCAGAAAAGAAAGACTGCTATGCTCGACCTCTTAATTTCGGCAGAAAAAAATGGTTTGATTGATCCAAAAGGTATTCAAGAAGAGGTGGACACTTTTATGTTTGAAGTAAGAACTTAAAAGTGTGTATTGATTGAGTACCTGATCGGCACTCTTTTTATAAACTGTGCCACACCTGGGCGCGGGCCTCTTTTCATTATGAGAGGAGTAAGGCCATAGACCATCACGGTGGCCAAGTACGGGTTTGTAGATTTCAAACATCTTCGCGAACTTTTTTAAAGACTACATGTTTACAACTCTCGATTGTAAACATGCAGTGTTTAAAAACCATTTACTAACCATATTTACTTTCACCATCGAAGTCAGTGGCAATATGCACAAAACTAAGAAAAAACATAGGTGCATTTCTAATATTTGGTGTACATCTATATTTTTATCTTATTATTTTCAGGGCCATGATACGACATCCTGTGGGTTAACATACTTTCTGGTCGTTCTCGCTAACAACAAAGACATTCAGGTAGGTAAACATAAATATTGTATTGTAAAGAGAAAAGATTTGATTTTTGTTTGTTTGTATTGAATAGGATCCGAAACTACTGGATCGATTTCAAAAATTCTTTCACCGTTGGGAAGCTACACTATCTCCGGGTGACATAGGCTACTTTTTATCCCTGTATTCCCACGGCAACGGGAACTACGCGGGTGAAACCGCGAGGCTTCTACTAGTTTAATAATAAATCAAAAATCCTAAATCAATAATACAATAAATAAAAAACAAATCCTAGTCTTAAATAAACATCCAATTCCATTCCAGGCTACGTGTGCTTTACCATCTTCGACCACACCGTCACTTAACATAAGGTCAGCAGTGGTCAAACATCTAGCTTGTCAAGTATAAAAAAAAAACATCGAGCTCAAATATGAAATTACTATAGTTTTAGAAATATCATAATATCTCGGTAACGAGAGAGTTAAATAATAAAATATCAACGATATACGCAGATTAACACCGGTTAACTAACTTCATTTATAATAGATTTTGTTTACAGGAGAATATAGTAAATGAATTGAAGGATATCTTCGGGGAATCGAAGCGACAGGCTACTATGGACGATCTCTCTAAGATGCGATACTTGGATCGCTGTATCAAGGAATCTCTCAGACTGTATCCACCAGTTCCGCTCATTGGACGTATTTTAAGCGAAGAAGTTGAATTAGGCAAGTTTAAACCTTACCTAATAAGGGAAGACAAGCATATTTCTCCTATTAGGACACTGTAACGTCTTGTTTAAAAGCGACGAGCATAAATAGGATGCTGGTACCATACTGTGAGCTCTTATTGCCAGTCGGAGATCATGCAAAAGAGCAATTGCGATTTACGCAGGTATAAGACATGCGGTTGCGTGGTTTTTTCGTGATCGCCTCACTTGAATGTCAATTAGAGCTCGGTATGACTCGAGATAGAGATGCAGGCAGAGCTCAACGGCATACATTAGGACAGCCATCGTCCAGCATTGAAAAATAAAAGTCATTCGGCCACCAAGCAGTAGCGTGTAAACATTACTGTGTTCCGGTTTGAAGGGTACTGCAGCTAGCGAAATTACTGGGCTGTTGAGACTAACCATCGAAAGTCTCAAAGTAATAAGCGCCAAAGCAGCGATGCCCCGGACTTTGTATTGCTACTCAAAGTTCTGTGTATCGCTGCAATGGTCATAGACATGCGTTATCTCTTACCATCAGGAGAGCACATCGTTCGTCTCATTACATTTACATTAAAAAAATCAAAATGTGTGATTTATGATGTTTTTTTAAAGTTTTGACATCAACGATATCGAAAGAGAAACATGTACCGGTAGAGCGATGAATTTTAAGATGTGACAGATAATTTCTAGCAATTTCAGGTGGCTACCTGATACCATCGGGTACATACTGCGTCATTCACATATTCGACCTTCATCGATGTGAGGAGCTGTATGAGGATCCCTTAAAGTTCGACCCAGACCGATTTCTACCTGAAAATAGCGTTAAACGTCATCCGTTCGCTTATATTCCTTTTAGTGCTGGACCGAGAAACTGCATAGGTAAATTATTTATAACTTTTTTAATATTTACATGGAATATTCATTAGGAAGAATCAAGAACATAGAGCATTCATATAAGTGCAAGAATATAAATAAAAAAGAAAGAATGGAAAATTCGTTTTACACATTTTATAACACAACGTTTATAATACGACCACGTTTTTAAACTTTATTATGCGAAAGTAATGAGGCAAACGAAACCTTCTCCTGATGGTAAAAGTTTACGCTTGCCCATGACCATTGCAGCGATATTCAAAACAAAGTCCAGGGCATCGCTGCTATCAACCATTTTAATTATAGTCTCCGACTAGTTTTTTTTGTAGTTTATGGTATGTAACAACATTTTTAAGTCATAAGTTCAACAAAAAAGTCTCTTCGGTATTTTTGTAATTTATATTTGAAAACATCGTAACAATAGTTTTCTAACAAATGGGTTAAGGGTTTCAAGCGATTCTGTGCTGGAAGATACGAACGCCAAGTTTTATCAGTTTTTAAAGCATTTTATCAGTTTTCTAGTTCCAATGGTAAAAGCTTAGTTTTATTTGGGGCTAGATGTGTGAAACGTCGACCACTATTTATCATTTATTTTTGTTTTACTTATGCGGGATTACTATAGTTTCAGCCACATGCGGTGGCCTTCTTCAAGGAGTTAATGCAGAGTAAAACGCGCGCGCGGCCTTGTCTTCTTCCGCATTGCTCCAAAACCACGTCAGTTTTCATATTATTATTCATTCATTAATTTATTATTGTTACAGGACAAAAGTTTGCTATTCTGGAGATGAAGTCAGTGATATCAGAGATATTGAGAAAGTTCGTGTTGGTCCCGAACACTAAGACCGAAGATTTGGATTTTACTGTTGATTTGGTTTTAAGAACCGCGGTGCCGGTTTATGTTAGTTTTGCCAAAAGACCAGATAGCTTTTAAATCGTTTATAAGAGTCAATAATGGTTATTCAAATATTTAGAACACCGAGATATATTATATTAAATTCCTTATACCATGTTAATGTATGTAGCCACGACATATTATTTCGTTAGGAAAATTACTTATATGGAGTAATTTTTAACCAAACGGCCATCACTCGCATATATTTCCAGAATGCGATATCTTTCTAAAATTCGGCTAATGTAGTGTATTTTTCGTGTTGTAAGATTATTTTTTAATCAAAGTACTGGTAGTAAATAAACCTTAATTGTTAAATTGAACGGATAGATCAATGCATAAATTCATCAGAAATTCACTGTCTTTGTAGCGATAATTGGGTAAGAAAGGTCAATAGATTTTATATAAGTTTTTCATGCTAAATGCTCAGAGTTCGATTTTAACTTTATTCGCTGTATCGATTTGAAAATTTTTGGGTTATACCACAGAAAGCTGGTAGTATGTATCTACTTTAGATACCACAGCATGCTGGTAATATGTATCTACTTTATTCGGTAGTATAATCTTAGTTTTGCCTCTTCATACAATGTTTCATATTACATTTATGACATTTTTATTATTTTAGGATAACTCGTAGTCTTAAATAAAATCATTGTTGAATTTTAACAAAATCTTTAAAGCGATAAGGTTCCAGTTTTAGAAGTTATGTACAAGCTATGAATAGCTAAAATATTTGTTATTTCTGCCTATGAGACTTTACGAACTTGATAAACCCTGTACCTGCGTAACTTCTGCGCTATTGAAAAATGTATTGCTCATTATTAACTTCTTTAATTCATGCTGAAAATCACTTCGATGCGTTGCAGCCTGAACGAAGGACAAACTAATACTAATGAGACCTTATGTAGTAAGGAGACTAACCTGGCTTACAAAGGTATAGTTTTTTTTTTCTTTGAATCTATTTATTTGGCTTCATATCTAGATATATGTACGTAAATTTCGTAACGTGTTTATTTCGATCCAAAAGTTCTTTATTGTACACGCTCGTAAACATGAGGACCCACGCCATCGTGCCACTGTTTTGTATTCATAATAATATTGTCAGCTAAATATAGGTAGAATCCCGGCTAATAGTATTTGGCACTCCTACTGGTAGTATATTTATAACCGACTTATGAAGAAGAATGGCTCAGTGCGGTGTGCGAGGAAGAGCGGTCTGGCTCGCGAACTCTGCGCCGCCGCGTCAGTTTGTGAGAGCACCGACGCAGGCGCAGCATTTTACGCCAATCCTTTTATCTGTTATGCGCACATTCTCAAACTGTGGATTCGAAGATTTCGTGATGGAATGTGAAGATGGTTTTGAGGTTAGTTATAATTTTTAATTCATTAGAGTGTATTGATTATTAGTCTTTGGAGATTTCTGCTCAAAATAACAAAAATTAAAAATCAGGCAACTATATAATATTTTAAGCAAATAGCATCGAAATGTTCGGGTTATCTGTGTTTTATTCAATATTGGGCAGGTCAAGCTATCGAACTGTGTAATCATCGGTATCAATAGGTGGTCTACAAATTGAATCATAATAATAATGTTTTTAAATATACGGCTTCGTGTAGGTATAGTTATAATCTTAGTTTAAAACTTTTGTTTGTACCCAGAGCCCGGGCTAATTAAATATATTTTCTTTTAAAAATATTGTTTTAGCTAATTAGATCGTGTCCAAAAAGGAATCAACTTTATAAACATACCAGTTTAAGCTTTGCTCGCTACATAAAAAAATATTTAACTAAGATTTTTTCATGAAAGCAATCGATTATGATAACATGCTAATCTGAAACGATTACTGAAGACAAACTCCGTGTAGGTCCCCAGATAAAGTATTGATCAAACAGTCCCCTTAGTGCCTCAGTCGAGCCGGCAAACAAACTGAAATAGGCACGATTCGCGTGTCGCGGAGGTGTCGTAGGTAGGTAGATGATTAACGTGACATGGACATTTAGAATTTCCCGTAAACGGTACGTCACATTCGAGTAAACAGTGCGAACAAATGGTAAGATAAGGGGGCGAGGCGCGGAAGTGGCTTCAGTTAGCGCCTGCGCGTCGGAGGTGCACTTCATAACGCCGACGTCGGACACCACTCATCGCCGATACTCGGGGTTGTGCGAAGGCTCCAAAAGTGCCAGCGCCAGCCATGAATGCCCGCCAGCTCCGCCGGCTCACGAGCCCCGTCAAACCTCTTTGCGTCTGCTTCAGACGGTACAGTCAAGTGAGACCCAACTATGTAATCGATAAAAATGATGTGAGTGTCTTTTATGTGTTTCTTCTGTGGTGATGGATTACCGGCCTTTATAATCCCTTTGTATCCGTTTATGGATGTTATCTAACATGATGATGATATAGTTTTATTAACTAACTTCCGTCGTTTCAGAAATGGCGCAACTCGGCACCTCACTTCTACTCGGTCCAATCAATCGATCTGACGAGGTAAGCATCGTTAACCGCCAATGCACAAGTGCTGGCACTTAATTGAAAACAAATTGTCATCAATAAACTCGTGTCCACTCATATTGATCAATTTCAACTCTAGCCGGCGCCTGGCGGCTGCTCTACCAATTCACTTATAAATACGTGAAGTTTATTCAAGATCCTTCTAGTATCTTGAATAAACATCGCATTACAATGGACTAAAGTAACACAAGGACAATATAATAATTTGATATAGTAATTACTTATTGCTGTAATTCCGTCGGTTTACCCTCTATTTTAGTGTTTGCGTAATCTCTCCATGACATTCGAGTTACGGTCTTATGTCACCCATATCGCCACAACTGATAAGATTGTCTCCGAAAATAAAAATTTCTTTATTCCACATGGTGCAGACGATTTTCATTCGTGCATAACATCAATCCCGCATCGTGAGTACAAGCCATAGGCGGCTCTTGCATATTGTGTTGCATGAGTAAGCAACCCCTATATAGTAGGGGTGCGGTTTTCAAATTAAACTCCAAGCAAATTGAATTACTTGGAGTTTAACATTAGTCATAGCAATGTCGTACTTTTTGGATTTCTTTTTTTTGCTTCTTACATTTGTTTTAATTTTATGTAGTTATACATTTATACTTTGCGCCTGCAATTATGTTGTTGGTATTTCGAATTTTAATAAAGAAATGTGAGGAATACAACATTTCAAACTGATTCTGTAAGATTTTTGTTTTGACGTGTAACTTTTTTACATTGTTGTTTGGTTGTTTGTTTTGGTTTGACATTATATTGCTAAAACACAAACGCATTGTATGTGAGATACTAACTAAATTCTACCAAACTTAGAAAAGGCAAACAATAAAGCCGTAATACCAAGTCAGAATATATTATCATGGCAATGATTGATTTCCTACACTACCAATTCTGAAGAGAAATGAAATACAAAGAAAATGTTTTGATAAAACAAGGTACTTATAGCTTTTTTATTCTGATAGATTAAACTTTTCTGAGAATTTAGTGACGTGTAAATTCAAAATTACTTTTACATGAAGCGATGATTAGAACAATATTCTACCAAGTAATGATTCTAATATACACATTTTTCTTAACCGTCTCTTTCTTTATACGAGTATAATGTTCATTTTTCGCAGCTATTGTATTCGTATATATACACACTTTTGTAGGGCGTAGGAAAACTCAATGAGAGAAACTTCAACAAAAAAAATAGCTTCAGCTTACTCTACTAGGGTTATGCGGATTTTTGTAAAATGAAAGGTTATTGTAATTATCATTATTAATAACTTCAAATAAAGGGGGCGAACCTTGAAATTTGATACTGCATATATTTCGCTGAATGTAAATTACATTTTCCAATGTAACTAAGAGTTTAGCAAAACCTTTGTAACAGTTGATCAAAACAATAATTATGATGAGATTCTTTCGATTTAATACAGCTGATCCGTATAATCCTGTATAAATTGCTGTAAAAATAGTAACTATTATCTTTTTGCGTTGCTCTAAAATCTGTATACCGTTTTATGAATTTATATACATAGATTGTCATTTATTCACCGACCTACACTTTTAGTAAAAAAAAATGTCTATAGTAAATAACGTAGGACATTTCATACAGCACCATCTAGCCCAAAACTAAGTAAAGCTTATACTATTGGAAACATAATTTTTTGTAAATACATACATAATTATCATAAGTAATCGAATAGTCGAAAGTAACGAGCGCCAAAGCAGTGATGCAATGGTCATGGACAGGCGTTATCTCTTACCATCAGGAGAACGTTTCTTTCGTCTCATTACTTTTTACATAAATATATATATATATATATATATATATATATAGAAAAATGCCCTGATGTGGCGTAAGAACGCAGTTTTGAAACTTATTGAAAGATGTCTGTGAAAAGCTCGCATTTTAATGTAGCTGTAACAACACAGAAAAGACGAAAAGAAACGAATTTCTTTAGCATTTTTCAGTTTTGCTAATTATACCATCATGTGACATGTAAACAGGTCAGATGTTCGGTGGTCAGACGTCGCAGACACACCCGCCGCGACGTCAACACCTGCCTACGACACATTATTATTAGATCACGTCGTCACGATCTTTTGTTACAACAGTATTCAATCCATAACTCGGACCACTGTGTACCAAACTCATCAATATTTCATTAGAAATATCATTCTAATAGATTTCGCGCATACCTACACTTTATTTTTACTTTTCATAATATATTTCAATAACATTATTTATTACCTGCGCACCGCGGTGTTTGTTTGTTTGTTGTATGTTTTCGGGATTAAAAGTCTATGTGTTAATCCAGGGTCTCAGCTACCTCCATACCAAATTTGATCCAAATTCGGTCAGTAGTTTTTGCGTGAAAGAGTAACAAACATCCATCCATCCAAACTTTCACATTTATAATATTAGTGGGATTTATTCTTACATGGATTTTTCTTAACGTTTTTCAGAGCCCGAGAAGGACCGCACAAAAATGCAGATGACGTGCTATTTGATATGTTCAAGAATGAAGATACGGGCCTTCTTCCGGTTGGAAAGTTTTTGGCCGTGAGTAACTTCTAGTCCATTAAAGCCGATTCTTACTTACTTCATAAAAAATCGATATTTCATCCAATCCGACTCTAAAGGGGCTGGAATGATTTAAGAACTAGTGATTCTTCCCTTCAGGCTAAGTTCATTCTGGCTCAACAATAAACCAGCCTTGTTGTCTAGTATATAATAAGCATTGTATATCGTAGGGATTAGAGACATAGGTTAGTATGATCATCTATAAGATTTATAGACTGCCCTGTATTGGGTAGTGCAACTGTTTCAAGAGCTGTAGACACGTACGTGCGCGAGTTCAATTCTCACTAAGGACAAACATTAATTGTGTAACGAGCATAAATGTTTGTTCTGTGTCAGGGTGTTCTGTATGTATTGTATGTAATAACAAAAAAAGTATCTAGGTATTCTATTAGTTACCTGGTTCCCATAGTACAAGCTTCGCTTAATTTGGGGCTAGATGGCGCTGTGTGATAAAAGTCCTAGGATATAGACACTTTATTTGAGACATAAAAACAATATACAAACATTATCTACACTAATATTATAAAGAGGAAATATTTGTATTTTTGTCACGAATAAACTCAAAAACTACTGGACCGATTTCAAAAATTCTTCCACTATTAGAACGCTGCATTATCCCCGAGTAAAATAGGCCATATTCATTACTTGAATTTAATTAAAAAATTAATGTCCACACGTGCGAAGTCGGGACGGGCCGCTAGTATGACATATTTATAGTCAACCCCCATACTTTGTATATCTGCGTGTTCACCTGACTGTCGTGTGGTGGAAGATAATGGCACTTTAGATTTTACGGTGATCGCCGTTTCTAAAATACGCAAATTACATGGTTGAGAGCGTGCGCACACTAGCGCAGCTATGCAACTGGCGAGACGCGGGCAAGCTATGTAATGCGTCACTCTAAGCCAAGACGTTGTGTATCTTAACAACTTAGGTAAAGATGGGAGCTGTCAAATACTTGCAATCCGAAAGCCTCTAAATTACCTAATGAAAAATGACTTATGTAGGTATGTATACTTAATTGTATATAGCCTAGCTACTTACTTCAGTTGTAATACCTACGTAATGTCTACCAGACATTTTATCCAATTAGCTAATTCTTTTGAACGTTCAAGTTAGCACGTAACTATAAATTGCCCACCGAATATAATCGGGACTAGTTAAATACAAAAGGAATTATCGTTAGGTAATATTTAAACATCTTACTCCTTACAGGCCTTAAGGACGACCGGTATTAGAAAGAATGATTCAAGAGTAAAAGAGGTCATGCACAACTTATACAAAGTCCACAAAGAATCCAACTTCGAAGGGGGCTCTCCGGAGACGCTCAAGTTAGACAGAAAGACGTTCAAAGAAGTTATCTCACCCAATATTGTCCTGATTACGAGGGCGTTCCGGAGCCAATTCGTTATTCCAGATTTTCAAGACTTCATTAAAGATATCGAGGAAATGTACTGGAGCGCTAAGAGCAACACCGACGGCAAAGTGGCCAGTTACATCCCTCAGCTCGCTAGGGCCACTGCTGACAACTGGGGCGTTAGCGTATGCACTATAGATGGTCAAAGATTTTCCATCGGTAAGTTTCCTTGGAACTAGAATACAATGGGATTGTTTTCGTCGAAATGTTTACAGTATATTGTGCTTTGTAGGAGATGTGAACGTCCCATTCACTCTGCAATCATGCAGTAAACCGCTGACCTATGCTATGGCTCTCGATACTCTAGGCCCCGACACGGTACACAAATACGTTGGCACCGAGCCCAGCGGCCGCAACTTCAATGAACTCGTTCTGGACTACAATAGTACGTATCAATAATTTTGTGTAATATAAGAACATAATTTACATTACATTATTATACAAAATGTGTTTGAGTACTCAATAAGTGTTATATTACAAAATAAAATAATATAGGTAAACAATATAGCTAGTGTTAATCTGTTAATCAGATATTTTCCGCAAATGTTTAAATCAATACACAACTTACACAATCCTCCTCATTGTGCTAATTAAATGTTTTGATTGATGCCCACAGTGAAACCACACAACCCTATGATAAATGCGGGTGCAATTCTGGTGTGCTCTTTACTCAAGAGTTTGGATAAACCTGAGATGACTCTCGCTGAGAAGTTCGATTACGTGATGTCATTCTTCAGCCGGCTCGCAGGCAACGAGATCTTGGGTTTCAATAATGCAGTGTTTTTGTCTGAACGTGAAGCTGCCGACCGTAATTATGCGCTTGGCTTTTACATGCGGGAGCACAAATGCTATCCCGAAAAAACTAACCTTCGCGAATGCATGGACTTCTATTTTCAGGTGGGTTCATTAAAAAAAACTGTACTTTGCTCGTGATAATAATTAAAATGAGATGACTAACCATTATTCTGTATTTTATAGTGTTGCTCAATGGAAGCGAACTGCGACATTATGTCGATCATGGCGGCAACCCTGGCAAATGGAGGAATATGCCCGATAACTGACGAGAAAGTTCTTCGTCCGGACTCAGTGCGAAACGTTCTCTCTCTGATGCATAGCTGCGGCATGTACGACTATTCCGGCCAGTTCGCTTTTAAAGTGGGTCTCCCTGCGAAGTCGGGTGTGTCGGGAGCTATGCTGATAGTAGTACCTAATGTAATGGGCATCTGTACCTGGTCCCCTCCGCTCGACCCTCTTGGAAACAGCTGCCGAGGACTGCAGTTTTGTGATGTTAGTATCCGTTACTTTATTTTTCTTGCGAATTATGATTCATCAAAGTTGGGGTTGAGGTTGTATATGATTTAAGCTTGTTACAGCTTGTTAAACATTTGTCTCTTTCAGGAATTAATAAATCGGTTCAATTTCCATAAATACGACAACATTCGTTACGCAAGTCACAAAAAGGACCCGCGACGATACAAGTTCGAATCAACTGGACTAAACATCGTCAATCTATTATTCTCGGCTGCCAGTGGAGATCTCAGTGCTTTGAGAAGGTGTGTTAACATATTTATTGTTATATAAGCATGACGTTTCGTGGTATGTTTTAAAAATGTGTCTTGTTTCCGTCAGTGCCACGGAAAGTATTTCTGAAAGTGCTACTTCCGGTAGTTCTGAAAGTTCTGAGACGACTCTTCCTGTACCGGCGACACCTACAAACTAAAATTCTCTACAAGTATGCGTCTCTTATTTAAACTCGTAGACGTCGTTTGCTTGGAACGTCACGGCGGCGTTGGGCTAAATTCGTCATCTTATTTTTCGCATATTTATTTAGGTTAATGTTCTATAGTCACGTTTGGTGCTTGATTCGGCTTGTTCATCCAATAATTGGCTCCTCATGAAAATATTTCACTATCGTTAGAACACGAAACACAGATCATTTCCGCAGGCTATATGGCGCTTCGATCGATTGTGTTACGAACTTACGTACTTAATCTATGTTCTTTGGTTCTAGGCACCACTTGTCCGGTATGGACATGACGCTCTCGGATTACGACGGTCGCACGGCGTTGCATTTGGCCGCTGCGGAAGGGCACTTGTCGTGCGTAGACTTTTTGCTAGCCCAGTGTGGCGTGCCACACGACCCGCGCGATCGCTGGGGCAGCCGTCCGCTCAATGAAGCGGAAACCTTCGGCCACACGGCTGTAGTGCAGTATCTCAAGGAATGGGAGCAACATCACCCGCAGCCTAAATCAGCCGAGCCCGCGACTAACGTCGATGACCTGCTACCAGCAAAACCGGACGCCGACGACGCTGTCAAAGACCCTAGCATACAAGAAATAGTTACCAGAAACGGGGACAAAGTGCAGTAAGCTTGAATCTCGATTGCAATGGAATGGAATCAAAGTTTTTCTATTTGCCCTGTTGGTAGATCTTACTATCCTAACATACCTACTTATGATGATTGATTCGTTCTATCAAAAACTTATAACAATATTGTGTATATTAGATACTGAGCACATTTTATGAGCAATAACAGTCAGTTCCAAACCCCTTTATCTATATGTCTATAGACTATATGTCGTAACAATTTGGCAACTTTTTTTAGTTTAACAACTTTTAGTTACAATCTGTTGGATGTGCTCAGTGCTTTCTTATACACCTATTATTATGAATAGGACGAAAGCTGGCAGATATCTCAACTGCTAGCTCATGTGTCGGTTACACATAATTATATGCATTTTGCTTTTAGCTTGTACCTAATTACAAGTATGAACACCAGGTTTGTTTTGATAATAAAATTTAAATTTGTAAGTAAACCTGGAAGGTTTTTTCTACTTTTTCAAGTGATATTTACTACTTTATGTTGATATTCTGTAACTATTTGAGCTGTTATTTAAATAGTTGTTGTTTATGTATAGGTAGAGCAATATGTTATGTATGCTAAATTTATATAAGATTGTACACTGTTTATCTTTGAGATTCTGTAATACTGATCTCTCTACTAAATTGTAAGTTAATGGTATTCGAAATACCAATGTTTGAATGTGCTTTTAACATTCCAAATGATAATAAAAGTACATACCTGCATGTTTCGATTAATCAAGAATGTAAAACTACAGTTAAATTATTTGATATTTTTGCCATAAATTTAACTACATGTATAAGCAGTCTTGTTTATGTAATGTTACAAAATTGAATCACATCATGATTGCTTGTGGCTCTGAAACATGGTCTCTGACTATGTGCCTTCTTGGTAAGCTCAATGTAGCCCAACAGGCTATAGAGAGGGTTATGTTTGGGAGATAGAACTACATGGGTTTACCATAATGGGTATATAGAAAATAAATGGGGAACCATAGTGGGGGAAGCCTACATCCAGCAGTGGACATCCTACAGCTGAGATTTTGATAATGATGATGATGATTGCAATGGTGTTGCATGATGCAAGATAATAAATATTATTTCTGTTACTTATTTACACTATTTTAATTAGAGTATCGCAGAAAGATTATATTTTCCCATGCTGTGTTCTTTTTGCCATAGTGCTGTAGCATATAGTTATAAATTCTGATTTTATTCAATGTATTTCTATCCTTAAAAGTAACACTAAACAATGTCAAATGTTAAATTGAAATCATCCTTTTTTCAAAAAAAGACAATAAATAGTTAATGTAAAAAAAATTTTGAATACTCTAAGTATGATAGATAGCAATATAGACAAAACATATAACTACTTAATGATGTTTACTTATACCTATTAATGTTGTCCAAATGTATGAAAAAGTCAATTAAAAACTGTTGCTTCAATCTAAGATTTTATTCTTACATGAATTGCTATTAACTTTAATCTTGATCTAATGGTGGATAGACACTAACCTGTAATATATATCTAGGTAAAGCTACAAAGTAATAATTAAGCATAAATACACAATAAATCAATTAGGTTACATTTGGATTACAAGTCCAAAGTGCCTGCAATACAATGAGTCCAGCACCTTCATTAAATGCTATGGAGTTTCATGTCATTTAGATTCTAGATAAAACCTATGGCAACTGTGCTATATAGCTGCCACTATTCTTCAAACATCTGTCCTATACTTATATAAGCATACTAAGTATAATGCAAGTGTGTTCCTGATAATGGTGAAGACTATTATGATAAATTCCCAGTGGTCAGCATTAATATACAATCTATACTTAAAATAATAATATAATAAATAAATATCGCAGGACATTACACACAGCGCCATCTGACCCCAAACTAAGCAAAGCTTGTACTATGGGAGTCAGATAACTGATAGAATACTTAAATACTTTTTTTTTTTGTAAATACATACTTATAATACATACAGTACACCCAGACACAGAACAAACATTTGTTTTTGTATCACAAAATGCTTGTCCTGGGTGGGAATCAAACCCACGCCCCACAGCTCTTGAAGCAGACATGCTACCAAATGAGCCAACAGGGCTGTCAAAAAAACTCACCTTACTTAAAATCACCTGCCCTTTTATGATAAGACAAGTATCTTTACTAGCTAAAATAAGGCAAGACGACTATCAACTCTCAACAGCGCATGCTAGGGGGCTTGTAGATTCTTAGTAAAAACTACAAGACCACATATAAACAATTTAAGTGTAACTCATACCATCATCATTCACAGCCTTCCTTGTTCCACAGCTGAGTATTGGTTGGTTTGGTCTGTTGGTATCTGCATAAATCTTCTGACAATTCACTTTATGTCAATTTGCATAAAGTGAATTTGGTTGGAACCATTCAGATTGTAATGCATAACAGAGACACCATTTTTTAAGTGTTTAATAGTATCATTATGTGTTTAAGATCCTTACATAATATCCATGAAAGTATAAAATAGAAACATAGTTTTAAAATCAACAATACTTTATTACAACTACGACTACTCTACTTACCCTACATTACTTGACACTGACTGTTGGTCTTAAAGGAGTGGACACAAGACTGAGTAGTTTACAGTCAGCTTCAAGAAGCGTCAAATCAACACTGGAGCCCAGGAAGCGAGACGACAACTCTAAATCCTTGATCTGTATTCTGACTCTAGCACCTCTAACATACTCATCACTGCGGGTAGGGGGCCTTGTACAAACACAATGGAACTTCCACCCAAAGTCAATATACAAATCATCTTCAACCACATGGAATATCTTGCCAATAACTATTTTGTTTTCTGGGTCTCCCAACTGCAAATAAAAAATACAACTAGAATAGGTGCATATGCATGTATGTATTGCCAGTCATAATGTAACTGCTTAGTGTATTACCTATACTGTAACCATATTCATCAGGGTTAGGGTATCTAAGTATGGAAATGAAACATCATTTATTTTGAACCTACAATTAGAATCAGACTGGAAGTTCTGAGTTTGAATTTACTATTTTCTATAGATCGGGTTGTTGTCCATAGGTTTGTTCCATGGTTGAATGCCATGACACGGCACTGAATCCCAGGTGAGTTACAATTGTAAAGTTTTATTTCGTCCATTAGATACACAGATTTTTAAATATGAATAGATAGTCACTAACTTACATCCATTAACTTTGAACGACGAAGTAACGATGCAAAAGTGTTATTTTCTTCAGGGTCTTTGGTATCTACGATTTGCGATTGTTTTTCAAAGGCTTTTGCGAAACCTCCTGTTTTGGCTGTGTCTGTATCAGCTTGATTCTGCTGTTCAGTGTTAGATGCCTCTGTGCTAGTGGCATGCCCACGAGTAGTCATCGAAATTCTTAAATGATCGGATACTCTTCGAAATGAATTAGCAGTTCGATGGTGGACTAATTTTCTCATAAGTATTCTTGCTGGATACATTTTACGGTAGCTTCTATAATATTTTTCTCCAAAAATCACTGAATACTGTTCTCCTTTTGTAATGCCAAGGAAACAAGCATACACAAATAGTCAAATACCTGAACCTATTTGAACCTAATAACCTAACCTCATAAACTTCAAATTCAAAATATTTTTAATTTTATATCATACAACAGTCAGTGTCAGAGTCAGTCAAACGATAGTTTTTTTTTTCTTTTTTATGGTTGCCGACTAGGTGTTTGACCACAGCTCATCTGATGTTAAGTGACGGTGTGGTCGAAGGTGGTGGAATGGACGTTCTTTTTATTTGATTTTGGCGTCGCATTTTGTGTATTTACCAGTTTCAAGTGTTTTGATATTATTAAGTTTCAATAAGTTAAACAGCTCTGCCTATGACTCGATAGAAAAACCGGAAAATATTTAATGTTTTATAACTCAACACTGGTAGAATGCGTAACGTGCGTAGCCGAAAACGATGGCAAATGATAGAAGTATTTTTATTATATATTTGTCAGTATTCATTCGCAAACTGTCAAAATTGTCAAATGGAATGGAGGAGCGTTGAAATGTCAAAAGATCTCCACGACACGGATTTTTGATAATGCTGTGTATTTTACTGGTTAATATCTAAAGAAAAATTGAAAATGACCGAAGATCAAGATGCTAAGGAGTCACATTCTGACCCAGGAAGCAGGACCTTCGTCAACAAGAGCAAAGATAAGAAATTAAAAACGCAACGGCCACTGACCAAAGTGATTGTGTTTCTATCTATATACGCTCTATAATTTCTGTTTATGTTAGGTTGTGTAACGTGTTTATGTTTTGTTCCAGATAATATTGCGCAGACTGCCGCCTACCATGACTGAAGAATCTTTTCTAGAACAAGTATCTCCTATACCAGAACATGACCACTTCTATTTCGCCAAACCAGACACTTCTTTAGGCAATAACCTGTATTCGAGAGCTTACATAAACTTTCTGAACGTCGAAGATATCTATCTGTTCAGGGATAAGTTCGATGGATATATATTTTTAGATGAAAGAGGCTAGTATTGTATTTTTATTTATCTAATATACTTGAAATACATTGGTGGTCAAGTAATTTGCTTAAGTTGAAACATTATTAAATGAGTAGATGTGTTTGTATTACATTAAAATGTACTTCAAAAGGCAATGTTCAGTACAAGCATCAAAGTAACCATAAAACAGCACTGTATAGGTTAATTTAACTGCACTGTTCTCTAAAGTAAATTTCACAGTTTTTACTCTGTTATGCTTCTTTTTTCCGTTGAAATCAGAATAGATGTAGTAATTTATGCCCAATTAGTGAGTTAATGGAACTATACCCAAATTAAAATTCATACATATTTTTCTTAAAGTAAATGAAAGTTCCTATGATCTTTTAAATAGTAATAGTAAACTCGGTAGGAGTCATTTGTTTTGTATAATTTTTTACTCTGTTAAACATGAGTAAGTAAAATTACCTATAATTTACTCCATTTTCCCAAGGAATCTGAGTTTGTATTTAAGGTGATACAGCATTTCTAATGTTATTGAACTTATTATTCCAGGTGTAGAATATGTTGGCATCGTAGAGTATGCTCCATTTCAAAGAATACCTAAAAAGAAGAAAAAGAAAGACCCTAAAACTGGAACAATTGAGAGTGATCCTATTTACCAAGAATTTATAGAGAACCTGAACAAAGAACAGGAAGTTGAGAATCAGCCTAAACTGGAGTATTCATATCCTGTCAATGATTGTAAGCATTAATCATTCAGCTATCATTAACATCTACAGTATTTTTTGTTTCTACCCATTGCTGGGCTCTTGCTTGCCATCTCTATCCATTATATGGAGGGCTGTGGATGATAATGTTATCCTTAGATTTTGTCAATTCATTATCAGCACCAATGTTTATATAAAAACCACTTTTGAATTATTAATATATTGTTCATATTTTATATTTGTTCACTAGCTGTGCCGGCAATGTGACCTGCTACATGTTTTCGGGATAAAAAGTAACCTATGCATTAAACGAAGTTGTCAGCTACCTCCATACCAAATTTAATCAAAATCCATTCAGTATTTTTTGCGTGAAAGAGTAACAAGCATACATCCATACGTTCTTACAAACTTTTACGTTTATAATATTAGTAGGATAGGAAGAAGGAATAATTATAAATTAAATACATATAAGTACTATAAATTAATAATTTAAAATTGCCATCTATAATTATAGGTGTGGCATATTAAATTACATTAACAAAGTAAAAAGAAAACAATAAAATATTCTGAAGTTGAAATATTATGAATGAAGCAAAATGCTAGCTCCGTTTCTGTGCTGGATGGCCAGGGTTATTTGTTGAATCAAGAACCATCTTGACTTCTATAGTCTATAGTACTCATACTAATGTGTTTCTACTGTGTCATTCTGTAAACATAGAATTATTATTATAAGTGTTGCTATAATCAATGTAAGTAGACTGAGAGGAAAAAAAGCCAGGTTTAGAGTTGTTTAATGAAGATACAATCTTATGACCAATCTTACAATCTTAACACCCTATGGTTATAACTATGTGCTTCAGGTATAAAGCTACCTCTTTAAGTGTTAATGGATCCATTCATGACTCAGTAATGAGTTGAATGAAAACACACTTACTTCACAATTTTTTGAAGTATAACATACTATAGATTAATTAAGATATAATATGCATAAATATATATGGGATATTAATATAAGCTATTCGTATAAATCCAGAGCATAGGCTATCTGCATTCTAAATTTCATCCAATTAGCCCTTAACCTTTACAGTGTGACAAAGTAAAAACATTCAATCAACTATCATGTTATACTGGATGACTTTGGACTTCATAATTAACTCTTACATTAGGAATAGCATATAATAGTAAACAATTCATAAAAAAAGTTGTGCAACAAAACCAATATTTAACTTTTCAGCTAATGACAAGAAGGTGCTATCAACGCCTTTGCTGGAATACCTCGCTGCCCGCAAGCAAGACAAGCGCGGGAGAGACGAACGCCGCCGGCGCGAGAACGATAAACGGAAAATGAGAATTGAAAGGAAGACTAAAGATGGCTCTATAAAGGTAAACGATCTGATATAATGTACTATAACTGACCTTACTCATGTATGTGTGTTGCTTAAATTAAATCAATGCTTTAAATTCCGTCAACTTCTCATTGACATAGAGTGTAACATGTTAGTTGTTACATGTTACAGACACGTGTTCATGTTCACTTGTTATAAACAGGCAATTACAGATTCAACTTGTCCAATATCAACACAGCACCAAATCCTTATCGCCACTAGGCATATACTCTGTCCATTATGTTAACTGCTTTTTGACAACTCATACAAAGTTGACGACATAACTTTGTACAGAGTCTAGCAAATAAATAAATAAATCTCACACAAATAAATATGTTTAATCTAGCATTACCTCTTTACAAGGTTTAATTAAAATTACTCTGAAGCTAATGCAGCCTTATAAAGAGGTAATGCTGGATTAAACATACTTGTTTGTGTGAGATTTATTTTGCAAGATGCTGTACAAAGTTATGTCGTCAACTTTGTATGAGCTGGCAAAAAGCGGTTAACATAAAACGGTTAAGTGGTAGAGTATAAAAATACTAATGATAAGTATACTGGTAAATTTTTTTCCGCTGTTATCAATTAATGATTATTAACTACTATCATGGTACCTACCTATTGAAATATAGGAAAAATTATGTTATCCAAGATTATAAACTCTCTAGAAATCCGGTGATGTCTCTGAAGATGAAAATACGACCGAAAATTGTGAACAAAGTACTCATAACATCTGGTTTGGGGAACAAAGAGTTTATCATAAGCACAAAGTTAAAAATCCTATTGTAAAATCAGATTTGAAAATTACACACGGCTCTGATGAGTTTATTAGTACTGATTCAGATTGGGACACACATTTCCCAGCTTTGGTAAAGACTCATAACACTTTCACGCTAACCTCGGGCAAACTTTGTGACAAGAAAGAAGTAGAAGCTAGTCAGAAAAGCGGTGGTGACACTTGTTCTAAGGTTCACTATACTTTGTTAATTATATATTACCATATATACACACATTGTATAGTGTGTGAAGTGTAAATTAAGCAAAATTTATTTATTTTAGTTGTCATTTCATATACAAAGGTAGATTTTGACAATTTCAATAAAATTATAAAAAGCTATTGAACATATTTTCTTGTATTTCACTCTAGTAATAAGTTATCTGTACTCTTAAATAAAAACTAATGTTACTTAAACCCATCTCTTAGTAATGTATGTATATCTCGAGAGCTACACACACATCACTAAGAGTGTCAGTTGTCAGAAAGCTTTGTACCACAGTTAGAATGTAGCAAGTATGTTTCTTTTTTGTCTAGCAATAAATGTATTAGAATAGTTAACATAGGTACATCATGGTAGGTAAAGTTGTAACATAGTATTATGTAAAAACGAAATCCAAGTTTTAAATTTCCATTCTACGGCGTCATTAAACATTCCGAACAGAATGCATACTACATTATTCTAATACCGCCCAAACTGATTCTTACAGGAGGAAGATTCAGGTGAAAATGAGGTCAAAAAAATAAAGTCAAGAGATTGGGAGAAAGATAAAAGCGAATCCAAAGACGATTATGATAAAGATGGATCTGTTTACGAATCTAAAACATATAGAGAACGTAAGGCGACGAACTACGCAGCTGATAAAAAGAAAAAGTTAGATAGTGACAAAGTTAATAATGACGACGACGGTGAGGATTCCGACAGAGGCTCAAGGAAAGACAAGCGCGATAAGAATAAAGAATCTCCAAGAGAACAAAAGAGTAAAAAGTACAGTGACACAAGGAAAGAGAGGTTCAAAACTGATGCTGTGAAAACTGATAAACAGACGGCTATTAGCAAGTTGATGTCATCAGACAGCAAAACAAAATCTCTTAACCATGACGATATTAAACCTTTCACTCAACTGCCGCAAGTAAAGACTGATGATTTGACGAAGATCATTGACAGCATGGATAAAAAAATGAAACTGGAAGAGTCTAAGAAAGATTCTAGTGATGAAATAGAAAAGATGGTGCCGAAGATTAGACGAAGCAGTATGGAGTCTGCAGATGGTCCCCTTAAAGAAGAGTACAAATTGAAAAGGCAGAAGTCTTTGAATTGCGATGATAGATGCAGATCGACTGATAGAGAGGGGTCAGAAGAAAAAGAAAAAGGCGATATAGACCGTCGCACTGAAAGGAGGATCCGTAATAAGGTACTTTTTACATTTGACTGTTATATATTTTCTTAAAAACAATGAGGAGGTTATCATCTCTTATTTACATTAGGTCTTGTAAAAACGTAACAGTCGACGATGACTAAAATCCCTAATAGCCCTATTTGGGGATAAATATAATTAAACGCATTTTGATTGTGCAGTCTCAGATTAGTCCAAGGTAAATAAAAAAAAAGTTAAAATGGTGGTAAACCGGAGCTGCAGATTAAATAACAAAAGAGGTTTAAGTTCAAATGCCATGTATTCACTGAGAGCTACAATAAATTTTGTAGAAAATATTAATAAGGAGATGTATCAAATTTTTACCCACGACAGAATGGAGATGGTATATGCATTTGGGGTGAGAGGATGTTTGTTTGTGCAAATCCATGTTGCCATTTTTGTCCAAAACTACTAGTCCGATTTTAATGCAGTTTTCAGTTATGGGTTCGGGTTTGATTGGTGCATGTTCTAAGATAGGTGTTACGGTGACAACTCACCAGGGGGCGCTGTAACAAACATTGTTTGTGCGAATCCATGTTACCATTTTTCTCCAAATCTACTAGTCCGATTTTGATGCAGTTTTCAGTTATGGGTTTGGGTTTGATTGGTGCATTATCTTAGATAGGTGACAATTAATTTTTAACCGTTGTGGGTTTTTTCAAATTTTTTTTTAAGGGTACCTTCTCTAATAAATAATTTGTTTGTAGGACCGCCCTAGCATCGTAATTTATCAGCCAGGCATGGGAAAGTTCAGTAAACAACGTCTCGCCAAAGAGAAAGAGGGTCAACTTCCGACAGCGAAATCCATTAACGAAAGTGAAAAGAAAGACACTTGAGACCTATTCAACATATCCCGAAACTTGGACAACATTCAACGGAATCACCTCAAGCTGGCAATGACACGTGTCCTCGAAGGTTCAGTAGATGAGGGCAACTGAATGTGCCAACTCAAGGAATGGCTCATGTTTACATCAATCTGTCTATTTTTATTTAATTTACCTTGTTTAAAATTAAACACATTATAATTTCTTGGAAATGTAGCATAAAATTGCATAGGTATATTTTTTTACCCTGTGACCACATAATTCAGTTTTTATTTTCGTTTAAATATAATTAATTTTTTTCATACAGAATTTTGACTTTCTTTACTGGAATTCTCTACTTCTAAACCGTAATATATATTATAAGTTATTTGGTACTCTGGTATTTACAGTTTCTGCAATATTACCAATTATAGCCAGCAGCCACTCGAAGGAGTTTCGCCTTCTTGCAGTGTAGTACAACTGTAGTGTGTGCAAAGTGATGTTCCATACCGCAGTAGAGTTGTGACGACCACATTATTGATTTACACCGATATCGATAAGGCAAATAGGTTGTTATTTCTAAAATTGCCTATGGATTTCTGACTAAAGAGGAAACACGAGGAACCGTCGACATATTGTATGGTGCAAGAAATGAGACAAACTTGAGGTATGTTTACTTATGTAAAAACTTTTTATTTTCTCTATCACAGTGAATTTTTTAAACTTACAATTACAAAATATACAACAATGTTATTAGTATCTTTGGAGAATATTACGTAACTTTGTGTGATCGTAGGAGTAACACCTTTGGCAAGAGAATCTGTTGCGAAAAAATAAACTTAAAACAAAACGCAGCTATTATTCTAATACTTATCACATTACTACTATTAATCTTAAATTTAATATTTTGAGATAACATTGCAAAATATATGAAAACTAATCAGCCTTTTTGAGAAGCCTCTGTAAATGTTTTCGTCCTAATTGTATGAAATAACGATTTTAGTTACTAACATATTTACTTGCAAGATTTACGTAGTACGTAAACTAAACAGTCAAAAGTATGACAAAAGGAGTTTCCATTTACTTCCCGCTAAGGGCGCTGCACCACTTTCCTTACAATTTTTTATCGTTGTGCGTCTTCGTGAATATCGCAAATTGAAATGCTAGCTTTTCTGAACAAACTATCAATACAATCTACAATTGAGTAGAATGAATAGAAGAATCAAAAATTAGCTAGTTCGTGAAACATGCGGTTTTATAAAAACAGTCCTATACCTAAGCATGTTTAAAAAAAATGTCTCGTTTTTTAATGTGACAAATTTCAAAAGGTTATCCATGTATTATAGGTACAATAGATTAAGTTATAAAGGCAAGAAGACAAAAATGATTACAACTTTTTAACGTTTCTAAATTAAAGACGTGAAAAAAATTACTTTTAAAACTTATATCGTTAGCGTGGCATTTCTAAAATATTTATTATATTACATGTCTACAAAATTAGTAATGCGTGCATAAGTGTCCATTTCACTCAAGGCATAAAGTCGTGTATCAGTTGTTTCCCTCGCACACACACATGTTTTAGTGTGCTCAGAGAAAAAAATAAACAAAAATTAATGTTGCAACGTTAATGTTGTTGTTGTTATAATATAATAATACAATTTTGTTTATCACTGGGGCTTAATCGCGCACTTTTTTTTTTAACTTTCGTTTCGGCCATGTTTCAGAAGTCGTGATTTAGAGTTGGCTCAAAAGGTGAATGATCTAAGCGATCTAAGCTAAGTGATAAATATAATTAGGCAAGGTGTATAGGTACATCTTTCTATCATAATATTCATGTGCAAGCGAAACAACTGAATCCAACGAAAGGCTCTATATAAGTCCACATCTCTACTCGTACGCAGTATTGTTAAGAAGAACGGCATTGGCGTGCCTGTCGTTATCTTTGGGCTTCTCTTTCAACTTCTCCGCCGTGGTCTTAGTCTGTGCCACGTTGTGACGATGCATCAGCCAGAGGAGAAGGATGAAGCCTATGAGGAAGCCGCACAGACCGCCGCCGATCGTTAGCCACGTTCGACGGGACGTTCGGATGTTTTGGACCTGAGAAAACACTATATTAATTAAAGTAGGTAAATCAGTCATTTTAATGAAGTGAATTTATGACCTACACTGATGTTATGCTATGGGTTTTTGTGCATTGTGTTGTACTTACTACAAGTAATTTCTATCTTTTTACTGTATTTAATATTGTGCCTACCTATTCCTAACTTTATACACTCAAGTCTTCGCGATTTAAAAATTTATTTTAAGAGTGAAAAATTATAATTAATTATTGATAGATAAAAACTTGTCAACCGCTCGCCGATGTCGAAAGCTACCTTCCCAACTTGAGACTTATAGGTATAGCGATTCATAGATATCTCGAGACATGAGCAGCACATGAGTAGCGCGTCACGAAGCAGTGATCGAATTATGAAAAAAAAGGCAAAATACTGACGATCATCTGACGAGGATAGAACTTTTTTAATTCGTACCTGCTGGTATGTAGTTTTACACCAGTTGTATGTGGCGTTGTGGATTTCAAACGTATTGTTGTCCGAACGACATTTTTCGAACTCTGTAAAAAAGTAAAAAAACATATGTTAATTACATACCTATATGTATTCGAATTTGGGTGTACCTATAGGAACAAGTTTCATTGCTGCCAACCACCACTGTTAACGGAAGATCGGAACTAAAAGAGAGGATCACAACTCATCAATCAAATCACACCCGGTAGCCTTCTTCAAGGAATCAAAGCAGAGAACAGCACTTTGTCTTGCCTCGCAAAACGTGAAAATTCAACGTAAGTAATCCCACATAAGTAAAACAAAAACTTATTTCTTTCCTCTATTTTTGACATCGCACTTTGTGAATTTTGCCAGTGTCAAGTACGTAGTATAAATTAAATCACGGTCAAGTTGAGTTCATTCTCTAGTAAAATAGTGATGACTTTACTAGAATAAAAATGTCAGATTCACCATTTTACTTATTTCACTTGCTCACACTCGTGCGTACCTACATATTAACATTCAAACATAAATGAATACTTTAGAAGTAGTTGTAAAGTTAAGTTTTGGTAATTAATGCAATGCAGCGATATGATTTTTCCGCGTTCCCGCCAAAACATTCTAAGTGTATTCATCATCGATTTCATCGTCACTTTATGTTTGATGAGTTGCAGTTAAAAACCTAGGCTAGGATCTAAACTGCTACTCCATGAACCTGTTTGCAATCAATAACAAAAACCATAGTATAAAATAATTTCTACTAACCTCGAGTATTTAACCTCGTGTAATCCAACTCTTCTAACTGGAAGAATATACGAGTTGCTTGAAACCATGTAACTGCGGGTCTCACGTCGCACAGTTTCATTACACTCAGGGAACCTGACATATCCACCTTCTCCAAGTTGCACATGGCCGCAAAGTGCTTAACATCAATCGCCGTGAGAGGATTGTGCGAAATGTTGTACAACTTCATCTGAGGAAGTATACCCCAGTCTGGCAACTGCTTAATTTTGCTGTCTGATATATCTATAAGCTCTAGAGGTGCTCTTATTGGTTTCGGCAGATCGAGATCTTTGAAGCTCTTGTGTAGTAAAGGATTTCCTCTGAGATTGAGTTTTCTCAGAGAAGGTAGTTGGAATATAGACTCGGGAAGTTCTAGGATGACGTTATTTGACAGATCCAAAATTTCTAAGTAAGTGAGGGATGTCAAGCCGTCTTCATCAATGGAGTACAGTTGATTCTCAGCTAGATACAGGTACTTTATGCTAGTGTAGCCTGAAAAAGTGTCAGCATGGATTTCTTGCAATTTATTTTCGCTGAAGTCCAAGATCTAGAACAAAAAGTTCATTATGTTATCGAATCCGGCTTTCCAATTTTTAACATTACCTATTTAATGTAATTAATGGTTAATTAACTTCATGTAGTTTCATCTATTCAAATACATACAACAGGTCATAACGTTTATGACGCTAGTTGGGGATTTTTTAATCTATTTCTTTGTTTATTTTGTTTTTATGTAATTACACAAAAGAAATGCTCTCATAATGATAAAACTTGACCATTGCAGCGATGCTTAGAAGTTAAGTAACAAGACAAAGTCCAGGACATCGCTGTTTTGGCGCTCAGTAATTTGAGACATTCGATGATTAATCTCAATAGCTTTGTAAATTCGCTAGTTGCAGTACCCTTCAAGCGGGAACACAGTAATGTTTACACACTAAATACTGCTTGGCGGCAGAATATCTGGTACTGTAAATAACTTATATTTATTTCAATAATGCAACTACGATACAGTTAATCGTAATAAGTAAGGAAATTTTAACAACTCTTTATCTTCACTTACATTTCTTGATAAGTTGTAATCGCACCTACCTCGACCATTATTAAAATATAATTGCCTAAAATTTCCACCAGCCTGAGCTGCTCTTCACATTCAACGTTGAACAGATTTGAATAGGATTGCTTATCTAAGATTATGTTATCGGGTATTGGTTGCTCAAGCTTACCTCGATGCCACCTCGTAGACTCGGCAGTTTCGTCAGCTTGAGTCCGGCGCAGTGGGCGCCATACATGTCGTACGCATATTCGTAGGTGCAGTGGTTCGGAGTAGCTCCCAACACTTCCATCTCAGTCAGCTCCTTCGCCCAGTTGAATGACGTACACAACGTCAGCACCAATAACACGTCATTTGTCCTATAAATGCGAATTATTATCTGATTAGTAGTATTGTTCTGATTGTTGTTCGGTATAGACAATAGATATTACTATCAAATTGGTTACAAGTGACTCATACCTACTCTTATATCGAGTGAGTGTTGAATTCTATGAATAAGTCTATAAAACAATATTCTTCGGCTTTAAGTTAGTTTAGTTTGCATTTTATACGAGTATAAACGTAACTTTTAAATAATTCTTGTAATTATTCAAAAGTTACGTTTATTTAATGACATTGAAAAATATGTCTTTAACAAAGCTGTAGGTATATGCTTATGCTTATATGTTTTTACATGTTAAGAGGTTTCAATATACATACATATATATTTGTATATACTTTCATTTTGTACTTCTCGAGCATTGTGATCAACAACAGCAACAAATTTTGATACGCACGAATTTGCATAACCGCCATATTAAAAGAAAACACAATTTAAAAGCTTTGTAAAGAATACGTTAATCTAGATATTTTTTTCTGCCGGGACGGTTATGTTTAGGGAAAACACAATTATATTTATATAGATATACGAGTATGTAGACAATTTTTCTGCATAAAAACAAAAACTAACACCTAAAAAAATATTGAACCTCTGTTTCTGTGTTAATTTTAGATCAAGACATATCAATTGAATTTGTAAATGTTACGCAGTATACTTTATTTAATGGTACTGTTTCATTTAATATAATTACAAATAGTTTTCGTTAAATTAATTATTTATTTTCCAATAAATGATTTGTATGAATCACTAAGTCGACGGCTCATATTTTTACTCCGCTAAAAGCCACGTTGTGGAGTGCGCAATAGGTTTAGAAATCAACTGAGGTACCGAAACATTAGCTATTGGAAGACTGGGAGATGATAACTTCTTTTTCTGAACACTTATTTCTTTGTGTTGATCGGCTAAGGTCGTGGGGTCGAAGACGCTGTAACACAGTATCTCTATTAACATTTCTTGGTACGTTGAGAGGTTATCTCACTTGACTCTAGCAATAACAAAACGAGATAGGCAGGTATGCTTATACCACATATATGATGAGTAGATCAGCACCCTACAGTATTGCTATATACTATGGTATAGTACGTACTTGTATAAAGCTATTACAACGGGCTTAGTTTTAAAATTGACATAATGATTGCATAGATAGATATTGTCTAGTCCAGTGGTTCCTAAAGTTGACTGAACCCCGACCCACTAAATTAAAACTCCCCAATTCGGGACTCACATTTAATAGGCGTACTAATGACAAAAAAAAATTGCTCAAATTTTTACAGTTTTAAAAATCAAGGAGTGCTATTTTGAAAAAAGATTGGTATAACTTTAGTTACTTTTAATCGTATGAGCTTGATACGTCTAATTTGCCCGGTCGGCCCTTTTTTTCAGGGCCCACTCAATATTTTCTTGCGACCGACATGTGGGTCGCGACCCATACTTTGGGAATTGCTGGTCTAGTCCCTTTGCTATACAATGAGCGACATAATATCTCAATTACAAAAAGCAGAATAAACCACATTTCAAATTAATTTTCATGGATAGTTATACTGGCTGTTCAATTCACGGAAGAAAAATTAAAATAAAATTTTCTTCTAAATTTACTTACCAGTGTATTAGCAAGTGATCAAGCCATTGCGAATAGACTATAGTACCTTTCATACTTATATTTCGTAACAACACAAAATACCAACCAACCTGGACTTTTGTTTTGTTACTCAAAGTTCTGTGTATCGCTGCAATGGTCATGGACAGGCGTTATCTCTTGCCATCAGGAGAGCGTCTCGTTCGTCTCATTACTTTTTACATTAAAAAAAAAGGTACTTATTCCCTTGTACATTTTAAAACTTGATATACCTACTAATAAGTACTATTTTTACAATGTGTCGCATTTTGTGACATGGCCGCGTTTTAGTTTTCAGCGTTACGAAAACGGTCGCTGCGATAAGTCGAGATAAATATGAAAATGATGATAACGTGACAGGTTAATTGCATGTAGATAGAACTAAATTATATCCAACAAAGGAATTATGTCGAACTGAAAAAAAAAAACAAATTTAAAATTCATAAATGACATTATATAATTGTCTTTGTGGTCATTGTGTTCGACGATCACTTGCTAAGATTAGTTTTCTTGTGTTTATTATTATTGTGCGACATGCAAAATTAATGCATGTTAGTTTAAACTAACATGACTCTGAACTCGCACCATCATTAATTAGCAATTAACATAATGCACTTGAACTATTGGCACATCTAATCTCGCTTATTGTTCTCAATATGAACATTAACACAATATTTCCATACTTAATGTTATCGACTCGAGTGCATTTATCGTGAACACAAATAGTGGCGGCCATTAAGGTCCGGTGTCACATCAAAGGATCTTGTTACTCGATCTTTAGTCTGGTAGCGGGAGTGCCAATTAACGATAGGCATTGTGCTAGAATCATCTAGACAATGACAAAACCACAGGACGCATTACACTAGGAGGTCTGAGATAGGAACATATTGTATCTATACTAGTGCTTAGCTCCAGATGCAAAGGCTACTTATTTTGGTAGTCTAGGTATTTGACTATAGCTTACCTGAAGTTAAGTGATGTTGTTGTTGTTTAAGATAGTAAGCATACCTAGCCTGGAATGGAACTGGCTCTTAAGTGTAGCTACCGCAACATAACGTTAGGTGCGTGGCAGCAGATTACCAACTTAAGAGCGTTAGGTAGCCGAGTACTCGTATTTAAAAATACCATAACACCATGCTAAGTTTCCCCGCTGTTTTCCTACACCGACAAACGCGATCCTATTTTGAATATAAAAAAAAGAGATTACTTAAGACCATTGTTGGGATTTAAACACGTCCTTCAGCGTGTGAACTACCATTGCTGCAAAACTGCTTCTTAAACTGTAACGGTTGCTTAGTTGTTCACTACATACTCGGATGTAGTGAAAGTAGTCCTCGTAAATACATGGTAGTAATGACTCTTAATAAATATTCTTAAGGTATAAAATGGTTAGGTCTACCTGCTCCAGGTTATTAAACATAAATAGGGAGCTACTAATTTTACGTTACAGATAAATGTCTCTACCTGTACTCTCTGTAGAGGTACCTGTACCTGTACCTCTACTCTCTAGTACTCGGCTGGCTAGCTACCATCCTCAAGTTGAAAATCTCCCGCCAAGCACCTAACGGTGTGATCCGGCAGCCTCACTTAAGAGTCAGTTCTAATCCAGGCTAGGTGTGCTTTACCATCTTCGACCTCACTGGTTGACCACAGTCCATTTGATGTTAAGTGACACCTAGTTTGCCAATCATTAAAAAAACAACTATTGTTTCTGTCTGCATTGTGAACTTGAAACGAAGTAAATTTTTCATCCCGACACTTCATAACTTAATACCTACCACCGGCCTATACTCGTACTGTATGTGTGTATTATAGTTGTACGAGTAAGTATTTATCGATCTAATTCATACGTAACTGCTTATTACGAGTAATAAAAATCCTATGTCCACGTAAGTAGATGACGAATGCGTCCGGAAATAATTTCCTGAAAATAAAATACTGGCTTCGTATAAAAATGCTTGCGAACACTACCGCACCTCTAATTTTCTGCGTCACAGCGGTGACAATCTGAAACTATGTTATTCTTAATGTCACCAGAGATAATGAGAATAATGGATGCGAAATAATATCAAATTAGAGGGTTTAAAGTAATACAATAATAGTGTAGTGCAGTGTATAATGAGTGGCATCCTCGTGATGTCCAACCTTCCAACGATCTCCCGCAATGGGTAGGTACCTACTGGGTACTTTGTTAACGTCAGGCTATTCTGTCATAGCTTTTGTTAGGAAAATTGCTTGTAACTGCTTATTGGGTAGGCGTGGGATGGTCACTCTCGTATCTCGTTTATGTAATATTTCATAGCTTTATTAGTAGCTTCCGAAAGTTGGTACGAATATAGTATATGTTTTGGTAAACAATGATTATTATTATTATTATTTTTAATATACTTACTATATTATGTTTAATTTTTATTTTATTTTTATTTCTTATTAGTGTTACATCTCCCGTCTGTTTCTTAAGCTTTCTATCGTATTTTTCTTTTCTTGGTTGCCTGGAAGAGATCGCTGTTAGCGATAAGGCCGCCACTTGTGTCACTAGTTAATAAGGTTTTTTGTTCTCTGTACTTTTTACTATATATGATGTGCACAATAAAGAGTTATATCTATCTATCTAAACAGGCTACCTATTTTAGTAGTATAATATTAGGCTAGTATATTTAATACTAGTAGACACTTTGCGGTTTCACCCGCGTAGTACCTGCTCCCGTAGCAATACAGGGATACAAAGTAGCCTATGTTACCCGGGGATAGTATATCTTACCAACGGTGAAAGAATTTTTGAAATCGGTTCAGTAGTTTTTGAGTTTATTCGTTACAAATATACAAAAATCCAAAAGTACAAATCTGTCCTCTTTATAATATTACTGTAGATGTAGATGTTCAAAATAAAGGTTCGTAGGCGATTGTTATTTTATTGGTACTACCTATCTATCACGTAACTAATATTATGATTCTAAGGGTGTTTGAAAGAAAAACAGAGTATTTGATAACTGCAACCTAATCATACAACATTTGATACCTAATCATTCATTAGCGAATTAGTCTTATTATTTTAAGTTATTAGTACCTAAGTTAATTTCACGAGGTTGGTAGCATTGGTTAGTACAAAGTTGGTAGAATAGGAAAAGTTAAAACAATGTATGGAAAGAGGGAGCGCCCCTGGAGGCACTAAATATGAACTAGTAGGTACTAATAAATTTAACTACATCCTATTACTGAAAACGTAGTTCTGGAAAATTAATATGCTAGGTATACTGCCATTGTGCAAATCTTATGAGGAAACCTGCATCCTAAGAAAAATTCAGTATCTAAACTATGATGACTCATGATATAAATGGCCTAATTTTGTTTTAAGTGTTATGTAATTGGCCATGGCCCACATAAACCAATCGAGATTTTGATCGTCCATAATACGCTCAGGTGTGTTGAAGCAGCGATAGTGTTTTGTCTTCGGCAATACCAAGATAACTCTTTTAGCTATAATTTGGCGCGGCGAAAAGATATCGTTCAAGGCTAGAATGATAGCATTTTGGTAACAAAATTCTATCAGTAACCATGCGTCTACTTAACTGGTAGCCAGCTGTTAATGTTTCGGCATTTAATTTTTTTTATGATGACTGCTTGATAAATTTAATTATTAATAATAGGTATATACTGGCTTTTTAGCCGAAGCGAAAAATATTGTAAGTGGGAGGCATACGTGAAGTAAAAGCATATTTTATCTATGGTATAGTTTTTTTTTTATTTCTTATTGCGAGTGCGTTTTAGTGATATTTCCATGCAACAAAAAATAATCCTATACTCCGTGTACAGTGTACATGATGCACCCTACTGTTCCGTATGTTTAAAAATTACTGAGTTACTATTAAGTGTAGGTATGTCTTTTCAATTAGAATAAGGAAAATAATTATCACAACAAATATTTTTTTTTAATTCAACTAAAAAGGTCGATGTTTGGATGACAACTTTTTATAATCTTAGTGTATTTTGTTTTGTAAAATTTAATCTAGTAAACGGCAACGGAACGGGCAACGGACACCGGCCGATTTCCAACACACTTCAATATTCAAAAATTCTCTTTTAACCTATATGTATAGAATTCGTTGAATAATATAGTATTAGGTACCTATTCACGGGGAAGAATATGAGTGTGCAAGACATTCGCCTTGTTCCAGCTAAGGGGTCAACTGTCTTAATTGTTCAGAGGTCAAACTCATTATTTTTAATTGGCGACTCTCGTCTCCAGAAAAATGCGTCGATGCCTAGCAAAACTTACTGTTGGGTTTTTTTATAAAAACAGATTGCCTACGTAACCTACGTTGGACTTAAAAAAGCTCAATAAGAGAATCTCTAGTTCCTAATATGAGTTTTCTGTTTTTAGTATACACACAATTAAGAGTTTTTATCTATGAGAGTGGATATAATCGGTGTACATATCCTTTTATTTTTTAGTAAAATTTAAAGAATCTTTACGCTAAAGCGAATATGCCGCTCTGGTGTTCGTTATAATAAGCTAAATGCTCTGGTGGTAGAGTTTCATACTCGCAGTTTTTAGGAACTCGTATATCTACATTATAGTAGGTACGCGTTAAGGTTTTGGGCTGTCTTTGTTAATTAATCCCCATAGTTAAAGACAATATGCGTTTGAAAAGTTTCTTCTGTCTCTATAATTAGTAGATCTCTCAGTCATTTAGGTTTCCTCATGATGTTTTCCTACATTGATTAAAACTAGCGGCAAGTATAGTTACTAACTATATTAAAATAATCATTATATTATGATTATGTTTGCGAATGAAAGGACGAACAATTTTCGTCAAAGTTCTTTTGCCACGAAACCCTAATATGATTTCCATGGACCTTTAGAGATGATCACATTCGGAACAATACCCAACACTAAACGATTACCTATACGAAAACAATTTTTTGTCCAATTAGTAACTACAAAACTCACCTATTAGCTCAGAATAAGTAATAGTATGTACTCTATTAGTATAGTTTGAACCTGATCGACCCGATCAACGGAAGCATTGTGCGTTATTATTGTGAGGGACACTCCTGCCTTGCGCATCGTGCGTGGCGGCGGTCCATATAGTAACTAATGCTTATACTGTGGCTGCTACATAGTAACTATTGTTTATACTGTGATTGCTTGTATAGAAACTAATTGATACACTGTGGCGGCCCCAATTGTCTGAATGATCTTCATGATGCGCCCACGCCCTCGCAGTAGCAATCGAAAGATGTTGTTTTTATTGGTTTAGTATGTTGTTGATTTTGCAGCTATTTATGAAAGCAGACGTCAAATTAAATAATGGAAGCTACCATCTTACGTTTGGAGTAGAGTTAGTAACGAAATCTTTAAATATCGGTATAATTTGAAGACTTCTTTATTTATTATATCGATTATAATAGCTATTACTGTGAAATTCGTAATTAAGTACTTCTAACATAAAAAATTTCGAAAAGTATCTTAGAGATGAGCGGCGTGTTCTATAAAATCGTATGAAATACCTACCTAAAAATTATTTTGCTGTTATTTTTTATACAATTAATCTAAGAACGTTAAAAAAATTAAAGCATATTTAAGAATACGTTTCAGCCCAATTTTCGAGGTGCTTAAGCATACAAACTTCGGATAGATTATATAGATATGTAGGTACTTTTATAATAAGTGTGATTTGATCCGATGCAACAATTTGCCACCTACATTTACGAGTTTTTCATATATTTAATACTAGCTGCGCCCCGCGGTGTTACCGGCTACATGTTTTCGGGATTAAAAGTAGCCTATGTTCTAATCCAGGGTCTCAGCTACCTCCATACCAAATTTCATCCAAATCCGTTCAGTAGTTTTTGAGTGAAAAAGTTACAAACATCCATCCAGCTACCTATCCATCCATCCAAACTTTCACATTCATAATATTAGTGGGATAGTTTTCTTCATTTACGTTTGTAAAGTTGTTCATATTCTAACGTAGAAATATAGGTTACATGTACGTAATAACGTGAAAACGATTCATGATGTTCATTTGCTCTAAGTGCGTAATTTCTTAATCATAGGCACAATGGAGCTATTTTAAAATTCAGTTAGTAGGTATTTGGCTGAAAACCGTCATTCATGTGTTGGATTCGCGAGTCCGTCTCGAACTTGGCCACTTTTTTTATACCTCCTATCATAGAATTATTACCTAAATTCTATGCCACCTATACATTTCTACGTGCAACTAACACAGATTTTTCTTGTCTTTACTAACCAAAAAAAAAATCCGACTCGTAAGACTTGGCTTATAGTTTTCAAAGCGGCGTTTCGATAAAAATAAATACAATTAAAACCTAAAACTTAAGAACACATATTATAATTATGTTAAGTTAAAAAAAAAAATTACTTAACTTTTCTTTAATTTTCGGAATTGACAAATACTTTTTTTTTCACACAGCGGCAACTGACCCCAAACTAAGCAAAGCTGGAATGGAAGTCAGATAACTGAAGTTTTTTTATTGTAAATACAATTATAAATACCACATAATGTTTGTCCTGGGTTGGAATCGAACCCACGCCGTTCAGCTCTTGGAGAAGACGTACTAACAATAAACCAACAGGGCTGTCTAAATCTTAGAGAATTGTAGGTAAAGAAAATTTTTGTGTGGAAAATTAAAAAAGTCGTCTCATTCTAAATTCTTATCATGTACTGTTACCATAGAACTTATTGAATATCAATTCCACGTTATTCTTAGACATGTGCGTATGTAATATCTGCCAAACAAAATTAATCATATCGCGATAAGCTTGATACGAATTTTTGTATGAATCAACCGGAACATGGTTTCATGACTTTTGTAATAGCTAGAAATTAAAATGGGTATCTATCTACTTTTTGATTGCCATGTTAGCTCATTTAATAGTAGCTGCACTTCCTGAGCTGTGGAGCGTAGGTTCAATTCTTAGCCAAGACAAACATTCGTGTGACGAACATCTATGTTTGTTCTATTTGGATTTTTCACATTTATTATAAGAATGTATTTACAAAATAATGTTGCCTTATTTTACATTAGATGGTGTATTAGGGCCGGTACACACTGGGATAACCGCGTGTGGGACGAAGAGTGTACCTAGTCATGTATGTATGCGAGTTTCTTTATTCCATCATAACTTTTAAATGCCTAAACATATTTGGATGTATGGGGTATCGTTACAATCTTTACATCATCTTGAGTGCCATTGGCTATATTTTTTGAAAAAAAAAGTAAATAGTTTGGCTATTCAATTTGGAATTTTTAGGCAGTATGGCTTTACAGCTTTAGCCTGCCCGATGGGGCAAATAATTTAAAAAAAAAATCTATTTGGAATTCAAGCTCTGAAGAGTTTTGGCGGGAACGCGGGAAGAGTCGTGTCGCTCCGTTGTATTTTTTTTCCAAAACTAGTGTTTTGTCGAGTGTTTATGCATAAAAATGGTGGTGTTTTATTCATAAAGTGCCGAATTACAAGCGCGAGTGTGGGAAAATGATATAATGTGGTGAAACATGAGTTTTCGTGTTGCTTCCAAAACTCCATCGAAGCTTTATAGTAAAGTTGCCACTACTTTACTAAAGCATGACTGGAATTAACTGACACGAACTGGACTTGACAAAGACGACTTTGACGATAACTATAGCTAAGATACAGCAGAAATAACACTTAAGACAAGGCAGTATGGCTCTATAGCTTTAGCCTGCCCGAAGGGGCAAATTAATAAAAAAAAAAAAAAAATCAAGCTCTGAAGGTTAGTTTCATGAAAAAAACTTTTTAGCTCGTTTTTTGGCACAGCAGTCGGGTTTTTTATTTTATAAATTTAATGTGATTTTTTTTGTTTTTGGTCTATTATAAAAAACCATTAAATACCTACTTACATGCAAGCGTCAACTGGTACTTAACAAAAATGATCGGGTGTCGTTTAGTTGTAAATTGTACTCCTATACTTTTACCTACTTACATATTAGCTGGCAAATGAAATTTTTAATTTATTATCTTTGGAATTTACCCAATCGCTAATTGAATTTGATAATTGATTTTTAATTTGGTTAGATATGTACCTACCTAGCTATTGTCAGCAACCTCTAGGCTGTGTCTAAATGTAATTGTGGTGATTCATCATCATCATCATCTGTTCATTTTAGTGGTCACTGCTATTTGTTAAATAAGCATTAAGATTATTCTTCTTTGATATACGCGACTATTTGATCTGAAGACATAATCTACCATAAACATTTTTATTTAAAGTTTAGTCTTAATGTGGTTGCTTTAAGAGAAAGGCAAATTTCCATACAACATCGAGTTAAATTGTGCTCAAAAATGAAACAAATGTTTTCGAGCTTCCGTTACTACTTTTCCATAGTACCTACAAATAAAATGTCTTAGTTACTGAACAACTATATCATATCGGTAGAAGAGAGGCCTACATTGGTAGATAAAGAATTCTGATGACCATTAAATATCGATAAACGATCCAACTAAGTATGTACACATAAACATGATTATAATAATTATTATTAACATACTAGCTTATGCCCGCGAGATCGTCTACGTTAGAATTAGGTTCAACGAGACATGAAACAAGTGTAAGTAACAAATAAGCAATAATCATGAAACTTGCGCTATTTTAAATAAAAAAAAAATTATATAAATAAAAGATAAAATTATGATAAAAGATACCTTTTATACCTGAATGTTCTGTAAGGCACATCTATACCAAATTTTAAATGTATATACCTACGTCCAGTAGTTTGTTTTTTGGTAATCCCACAGGAACCTAACGTTTTTGCAATATAAAATGTATCCTATATATTAATCCAGGTAGAAAACTACATTTATGCAAAATTTAATTCAAATCCGTTAAGCCGTTATTGCGTGATTGAGTAACAAACATCTAAACAAACAAACTTTAGTAGGATTATTTGTCCTGTTTTTTAATTAACACAGCTATAATGAAATGGATGTATGGCACCACCGGCACAGACAACTTACCAACAGAAACAAAATATATAAGTTGGTAGGTACAATTAGGTACATATTGTTACATAGGTACCTATTGTAATATAGGGGTTGGTACTTACACAGTAAAAATATTGATAATATAAATATTAGATCCGATAGTTACCTGAACATCTTGATAGATTAAATCCAGCACTATTTTAATAAATCCCAATTCAGATTTTCACATCACCGCACTCATACACACTCGGAGAGGAGCACAAACCCGGCATGACATCGGGAACGAAATCAGCAACGGACGACGGTAAATTCAATTTGATTCAATTAACGACCACTCGTCCAGATACCATCATGTGAGGAGGTGTTTCCTCGACGGTGGATCAACTGATACTGTTGCGATGACGCTGTAATCTTTTATCAGCTGCCCTGCGCGCGCGCACCCTATCTATTAAGACAATGGTTTCAGCCCGATCATTTGGGCCACACACTTATAGCGCTATCTATCCGCTCCGATTGGCCCGTCGATTGTATTTGTTTTGTAATAGTCACGATTCCTGTTGTTTATCGAGTAATTTGTTGTCTTTGTTTTGATTTCCTTATCTGCTAACGTAGGCACCAATTTTAGCTAGGTATACCTAATTATAGGAAGAGTAATTATAGTCAAATTTAACTAATGATCCTTTTGGTTAGTCAGTATTGATTTAGGACATTCGTAGACATTGATAATAGCATCAACTTTCTTCATGTAAGCACTTAACTACGTACAATTTACAAATTATTTTGTTATACAAGGTTTCTGCTCTACTATTCTTGGATCCTCACCTAGAGCAAACAATAAGGGCCTTGCGGGTAGGTAGGTATTCATATTTAAGCAGGTGGATAGATTTTCTTAGCAGGAAGTACCTACTCTAGGTGGGTACCACTGCTGTATCGGATATTCTGTCGCTGAACAGTAGTGTGTAAACATCGCTGTGTTTCGGTTAGAATGATAACGCAGCTAGCGTAATTATAGAGCCATTGAGACTTACCATCGAATGTCTCAAAGTATTGAACACCAAAATATCGATGCCTTGAACTCAAAACTCTAGGCAGCGCTGTAGGAACCAATAGCTCGCTAACAGAAACAGTAACACAAAAACTCATAAATATTCTTCTGAGGCTCTAGCATATTAATTTACGAGAACCACTTAGTTAATACGTAGGTAAACAGACTAATTTCTAAGAAAAAGTAGTTTCCATTATCTTCCGCCGCTATCTATTTGTTCCATTAATTTTTTATAGTTCACAGTGGACGTAAATCTCGCGAAAGATGGTCTGCTCTGGACAATTTGAGAAAAGCTGTCATCAAGTGTTCGAAGTTGTTCGTTTTAGTATCATGTGTACCAAAACCTGCGAAAAATAGCTGCCACTCCATGTCAATTTTGGTTTTTGTTCGCACCCGCTAAAGGCGCTGATTTATTTTCCAAACACAAGGATATCGAAAAATATAAATATAGGTACCTAATAAAAAAGCAAAAGGTGTTTCGCAAATTGTTCCCAGAGGGGCTAGCATTTCAATTTGCGAGATTCGGGTAGGTACTTAGTACGTAAACGATAGTATGGATCATTAATCTAGAATTGAATTGAACTAGAATTTGTTGATATAGCTGCTAAGCTGCTGTACACATACTACTGCACCAGCCTCTAAAATTTTATTCCATAGCCGGGCAAAAAATCTATCCTTAGTAAATTATTTCGACGCGAAGTACCAAAATAATTTAATTACAATACGTGTTTTCCTTATTTTCGGTAATGATAGTAATATATATTATTTAAATTTGAGAGAGTACTATCACAGTTTCACAATACATATTGTAAAGTGAATATTGGCGAATATGTTATGTACAACGTCAAAACAATCTCTAGCTATAATAAAAAAAAATTGACACTGACAGCTAAATCGGATAGTTCGATTGTCACGTTTATGTCAAAATTGTGATGAATGAAAGCAAGCGTTTGCGGCTTTTTGGCTGGCAATGTTAGTTTTATTTTACGAAGTAAACAATTATTTTGAATGATAAATGTCCTCTAATTGACTCTCATTTCACCGGAAAATGAATGCTACGAGTTTATATGTTTCTACGTGTCGATTGATAATACTAGCTGACGCAGCGGATAAAAGTTCTTGGACAGATTTGTTTCGGTTGGTTCCTTATTTACGACAATCTCTTTCTTGTACGGTTTGCGGTAATTTATTAAAGGAGCCCTACACACCGACGAGTTCTGGCTGCCAACACCATGTTTGCAAGAAATGCAAAGGTGGCAGGAAAAAACTAAAACCTTCGTGTAGTTGGTGCAAAGACTACGATAAATATGCGGAAAACTTGCAGTTGCGTATCCTTTTGCAGTGTTACAAAAAGTTGTGTGAATATTTTATGGACACGGACGTGTACAAAACACTCTTGGAAGAAGACGAAGTAGCTGCGGGAGTGAACGGCGGTACAGTAGCGAGCTCAGGATTGATCGACTTGATACAGGAAGGTGCTGGCTTTTCTGATGACTACAAAAGCACAGCGGGACTTTCCAAATCTGCTTATAGTATTTTACCATGTGTCTATACAAATTCGGCATCCACACAAACTCAAGTTGCATCAACATCTACAAATTCTGAGCCGAGATCTTCAAAAGATTCACCAAACTCAACGAGAGCTACTAATGGGTCTCCCATGTATTCAGTAATGTATGCAGGATCTGGAAATAAAATCACAATTAAAAGAAAGGCGGTGGATGACATAGATTCATCACAGAGTGAACCCTCACCAAGTAGTGATAGTAAAAAGGTTAGTTTGTTATTTATTCATTTCATTCAAAACTAATCAAAACAATTATTATTCAATTTATAACTATAGCAAATTCTCTTAAAAAGATTATTAGAAAGCTAAATTTCTTATTCATCCATTTGATTATAAACAAACAAAAACAAAACAAACAATTTTAAATTAAAAACAATTCTTTCGACAATTAAAATCTGAGAGTTCTTCAAGTTAATTTTTCTTCTTTCTTAATGACATATGTGCTCCTTAATACACATTATTTTTACTTACTGTCTAGTAATATGGTGGTAAAATAGGCCAGCTATTAAACTTAGGAGAAATTAGCCAATCTTTGTGCTTCAATGTTTAAAATACTTGTTAAATGTTTTTAATCTTATTTTGTTTTCAGTCTAACCAATTAGGATTTAAGAAACCTTCCAATAGAACTCGTAGTACATGTAGCAATAAGCGCAAAGGGTGTCGTTGTGGCAATGCAACGGCTACTCCGGGAAAACTGACATGCTGTGGTCAGAGATGTCCATGCTATGTTGAGAGTAAACCCTGCACTGAATGCAAGTGCAAAGGATGCAGGAACCCTCACAGGCCAGATGGGATGAAGGTAATTCAAAATCAGTACTTAATCATTTATTGCAAACAAGCACAATCAGATTATTAAATCTACTATGTCAGAAAACATCATCACCAGTATCGGTAATATTAAGCTATATTAAATTAAATTAAAGAAACTGATTAGTTCATGATTTCAATGCTTGTATAACATATGTTAGGTAATTGTTTCAAATTTAGATTTTTGTTTGAGGAAATTGTGTACAAAACAAGCAGCACCCTGTAAATTGTATTCTTATAGAAATTGTTAATTTTAAATTTTTTTTTTTTTTTTTTTTTTTAAATGGTTGACATTCTAGTTGTTTGACCACAGCTCACCTGATGTCAAGTGAAGGTGTGGCCGAAGATGGTAAAGTACACCTAGCCTGGAATGCAACTGGCTCTCAAGTGAGGCTGCCGGAACACACCGTTAGATGCTTGGTGGCAGATTTTCAACTTGAGGGTGGTAGCTAGCCAGCCGAGTACTAAAGTACCCTACCACCATGCTTTGGTTTCCTCACGATGTTTTACTTCACCGGCAGCTCAAGCTCATTGTTGGGGTTTGAACCCACACCCTTCGGCATGCGAACCTACCGCGCTAACCACTGAGCTATCATCGCTACAAAAAGTAGTAGCCTTTAGTTGTGTTTCCAAACTTTAGAAAAACCACCAACACTTTTTTGAAACTATAATACCTATTAGTAGGAGTTGTTTTGATAAGGGATTATGTTTTAAACCTATCAGAAATACAATTTAGACCTGCTTACTGGATATATATAAGAAACGAAAAAATGTTGAGTGTTGTTGTTTCATCAAATCTATGTACTTACATAATATTTTAATAAAAAAGTTTTCATTGTTACATACCTGTAATACAAACTTTACTACCTTTGAGGTTAGATGGCGCTATTTAGAATGTTTTTTTTTATTTGAACATGCCTCTTTAGCTATTTTTTTTCTATTAAGTTCAACCTATTAAGATTAATTATAATTTGTGCCTGTAATTTAAAGGGTCTATCTGAAAATCAGCACTTTTTATTTGGCTGTTAATATGGTGTTGAAGAAAATGTATTTTCTTTTTCTTTCAATTTAATATCAAGAGTCATCAAAGTATGTTCATTTTCGGTTCCAGGTGAGACCTCACATACCTCATTTAGAGACCCTGCAACTTCCGATAAATAATAATACCGACAGCTCACCATCTTGCTCGGGGTCCATAGATAGCATGGACACGGACACTCTGACCATGGAGACCATGGAATCCATGGAGGAAACCCTCTCATATAGTGAAGATATAAAACCAGACATCAAAGGTAAAAATATCTTCATGCAAATAAAATCTATGTAAGTTTTACAGTTGTTGACAGGCTAGGCGTTTGATCACAGGTCACGTGATGTTTAATGACGGTGTAGTCGAAGTAACGCACTGTTACATAGGTGCTTGGCGACAGATTTTCATCTTAAGGGCCAAGTCCTCGACCGTGGGAACTTCTGCTTGAACACCTACATTGATATTTTCCACTCACACAGACGTACATACGTCTGACGTTAGATTTGAATACATTGACGTCACGCTAAAATAGATAAGGAGAGTTAAATTACTATAGCCACGAGCAAGAAGGAGACAGAATGTTTATTCCTATTGCCGGAAGCGGATTTTACATTGATTATCTGTTACATTATGACAGAAGTTTTTTTTTTTGTTTTGGCATCGCGTTTTGAATATTTGCCAGTGTCAAGTGTCAAATACAAAACGGGCGGGAAGCATGCGCGCGGTGCTCGGTACCGCCGCCACCGCGCGCCCTCTCGTGACGTGCTATACACGACCACGAGACTCGTGACGTTAGATTGTCAGATTCAGAGATTCTCGATGGTTTGTAGCGCCTACCAAAATAAAACAGCAACAGACGTAACGCAGAAAAGAGATTTTCAGCAGGCACTATCAGAAATTTTCATCAAACTATCCGTACTTATCTGCTAATAGAATAAACAAAACGTACAATAAAAGGTCTAAGCCTTAAATGTATCTGCATCAAAGTTAGCATCTATAAAATTGCGTCTTTCCTATAATTATTTTGATGTCAAGATTACGGATTAAAAATAATTTGGCCATATTCTATTTCATAATTTCAAGAAACGAAAAGCGTTTGAAACTATTTTTTCTCCAAGCATAATAATTCAGGATATGTACTATAGTATTCATTAATTTCAAACTTCCACATGATGTATAACGGCACAAAAATGTTGACAAAAACACATCGATTGCCTTATTTCACAAGACTTGCCCGTTAAGGGTAGTAGCTAGCCAGCCAAGTACTAGAGAGAACCCTACCACCTTGCTATGGTTTCCGCACAATGTTTTCCTTCACCGACAGCTCAAGCTCATTGTTGGGGTTTAAACCCGCTCCCTTCGGCGTGTGAACCGACCGCGAATACCACTGAGCTATCATTGCTACAAAAGAGTTGCAGGCAAAACATGTCAAGTGTGATGTATTTGTGTATTTATATAACTTGCATGGAAAAGGCGACATTTGTTAAAGAGTCTCCAGCTATAATATTTCTATACAACGTACTAGCGGACGCCTCGCAATTTCACCTGCGTAGTTCCCATTCCCGTGGGAATACAGGGGTAGAAAGTAGCCTATGTCACCCGGCGATAGTGAAGCTTTCCAACGGTGAAATAATTTTTGAAATTGGTCCAGTAGTTTTTGAGTGTATTCGTTACAAACATACAAAAATATAAATCTTGCCTCTTTATAATATTAGTGTAGATTGTAATCTATTTTAGAATAGTGCCATATAAGTAATCTATTTAGAATCCTCGGCAGTTCTTCATTAAGCAATGTTCAAAATGTTGTTAATTTTCTTTTAAATACAGCTTATATGAGTGCAAAGAATTAAGAAACAAAAGTTTTTTACATTAATCTAAAATTTTGGTACCAGTGTCTGACCATAAGCATCATACAGACACATAATAGTGCTTATACATAATACTATATCAATCACTGTATGTGCTGTCTATGTGGATATTGGTTGCTTTGTTGCAAACGAAATATGCAATTCACAAATAAATCTTTGAAAATGTACTACTTGAACTAACCTTTTTTGTCACACTAGACATTACATCAACAACTTTTATAATTATTTATTATTCATTTTGTTCGTTTTTTTATTATGTATAATGTAGTGTGTTGTTATAGTTTTGTGTGAAATAAAATAAATCCTTTTATTTTTTCACTAGGTCTAAACAGCTTTTCAAACAAAATACCTTGATTGGGTAGTATATAATAATATTTAGGTACCTTTATGTCCTGTGCTAGAAAAAAATCTTAGTATATTTACATACATATATTTACTAGACACCATAATTATCTTATCTTGTATGTTTCTTCTGTCATCTATCGTGTTTTTCTTTTCTTGGTTGCCTGGAAGAGATCGCTCTTAGCGATAAGGCCGCCACTTGTGGCACTAGTTCATAAGGTTATTTTGTTCCCTGTACTTTTTTCTGTTTATGGTGTGCCAATAAAGAGTTCTATCTATCTATAGACTTATTACCATACTTGTGTTACAGTACAGTTTTGGCGGGAACGCGGGAAGAGTCGTGTCGCTCTATTGTATTTTTTTCCAAAACTAGTGTTTTGTTGAGTGTTTATGCATAAAAATGGTGATGTTTTATTCATAAAGTGCCGAATTACAAGCGTGAGTGTAGGAAAATGATATAATGTGGTGAAACATGATGGTGAAACACATCTTTTCGTGTTGCTTCCAAAACTCAACTCAACTTTACTGAAGTATGACTGGAATTGACTGACACGGACTGGACTTGACTATGACTGGACTTTGACCATAACTATAGCTAAGAGACAGCTGAAATAACACTTAAGACAAGGCAGTATGGCTTTACAGCTTTAGCCTGCTCGATGGGGCAAATTAATTAAAAAAATAAATAAATTGTGTTACAGTATTCGCAACTCAAATTCAAGATGTATCCCCGTCATTGCCGGCGACGATCATGATGGACGAGGAGGTACAAGACCATGAACAAGATGACGCTTCTGCCGGGGAAGATGACACAAATTCGCCGCAAGATTACACACCCACGTCCCCGCAGGATGGGCAATTAGAGGAGGAGGAAGTGCCCTCGCCGCGTTCCACTGAAACTCAAGACAACATGAGTGATCTCGAAGTGGATGTATGACATTCACCACCCGGCGGTGAATAGGACACAGCCTACGTCTTCTTGACGCTTGTACTGAGAACTCTACGCTATGTTTCCACGTGTTTGAACTCTTTATCATAGTATTGCTAGTCACTGTCGTGTCTAACTGGTATTAGATGTAAGTTTTTTTTTTAAATGTTGGTGTTATAAGTGTACAGTGTTGTGTGTAAGTGGATGAAGTGTTTTGTTTGAAGTTTGGTTGGAAGTTAAGCCGGTTTTTAAGCAGATGGCAGCAATTATATCAGTGTAAGTTTAACATCCTTGACCAAGGAACGACCGAAACAAGTTCCCCGAGTACTGATAGTTTTGTCTTGTGTGTTGTATTTATTTGACGATAAACCGTAAGATAGATTTGTAATGTCTGGTGTTGCCATCTCCATATAAATTGGCACTTGTGTGGTTGCCTTCCGCTGCCGTCGATGTGTTTAACTTGCCTCAGCCAAGCTTTGCTCAAACTCTACTTGGCATCACTTTACCTAGTCACGTGATATGTGTACACTATACAGGGCTATTGTTAAAATACTAAGCAACGTCTTAAAGGCAACTTTTGTACATCAAAACTTACTACTTTAATTTTATTACTAACCAAAAATTAAAATATACAACGGCTTAAGGCTTTAGGCTGCAATGTCAATAATTGTATGCGTTCTCAAGTTAAATAGAACGCGGTGGTCCAGACAGAGCATAGAAACTGGGTTTTGCTTAGTGACAAAAAGTATCGTGTTTTTTTGCCAATAGTCATACAATAAAATGTAGCCATGCTACACTGTAATGAAAATAAAGATGCCTGAGAGATTAGCTAGTTAAATAATAAACCTAAATACGGTTACGTAACACTAACAGAAGGCTATAGACTATAGGCTTAACTGAATATGTTTCTGCGGTAGTCAAACAGTGCGGGAGAGGAGTATGTTCGTTAATTCAATTGACAGGCTAGGTGTTTGACCCCCTCTCTTAATGTCAAGTGTTGGTGTGAGTCAAGATAGTAAACATACCTAGCCTGGAATGGAACTGGCCCTCGAGTGAGGGTTCTGGCGGTTGGCGGATTTTTAACTTGGTAGTAGCTAGCCGCCGAGTACTAGAAAATACCTTACGACCATGCCATGGTTTTCTCACGATGTTTTTCTTCGAAGTTTATTGTTAGGTTTGAACCCATGCCCTACGGTGTGTAAACCGACCGCACTAACCACTGACCTATCATCGCTACAAAACTTCAAAATACTTTTATACAAAGTCATTGTGTATATAACATGACAGTTCTGTTACGTCACATGACGCTTCCGCACCGCTCCAGTACCGCGGGAACCGGTTAAGCGCTAGACTTAAGAGGCTAGTATATTGCGAGATTTACGTACTGCGTAAACGATAGAAGAATGTACTGAAAGTAGGACAGCGCCTCTGGCGGCAGTGACTGGAAACTGCTTTTTATGTAGATAGGTACTAAGTAATTCTCGCAAAAGAGCTACTAGTTTCCAATAACGGCGGCGGTAGACAAATACACATAGTAATGAAATGATAATATTTGTTGTAAGCGACACAATCGTTCCTAAACATTGTACTGGACAGCATATCATTGTTGCGTTGACACATCACCAATTATTGTTCCAATTTATTTATTGCTTTCACTAATGTGAAAACTCGTGCTTTAAGTTATTATTTTTGTGTGACTGATTAAATTTTTGACATCATTTTTATAATAATTGCTTTAGGATTCTTGTGTAAGCTAATTTTCTGAATGTTGTAGTGTTTACTTATTGTATAGTACTTAGGGACGTTATCCAAAGCCTGTATTATTACATCATAATAAAATTTAAAATATACTGGGTTACGCGGAACGGTAACACTAAGCTGAAAGGAATTTATTCAACTTATCATTGTGAGTAACTTTTACTATATGCCCGACTCAATAATCGCGAAAGTTAAACTGCTTTTCTATACACATTAATTAAAATTATAGTTTTCTGTGAGACAGCTTTTTTTTTTTGACAGCCCTGTTGGTTCATAGGTAGTATGTCTACTCCAAGAGCTGAAGGGCGTGGGTTCGATTCCCACCCAGGACAAACATTTTGTGGTAAAAAAAATGTTGTTCTGTGTCTGTGTGTAGGTACTGTATGTATTTACAAAAAAAGTATTCTATCAGTTAACTGACTTCCATACAAATACAAATACTTTATTGATAATACCAATGTTACGAGTCATTTCAAAATTTTAAAGATGTCATTAAATGGGTTTTAAAACACTGATTACATGTCAAAACAAGGTATGTCAATATCCAAACATGTCAATATAAAAAAAAAATATTACAAGCCTTGCTTAGTTTGGGGTCAGATGGCGCTGTGTGTGTCCTACGATATTTATTATTATTTATTTTACCACTTCAAGGTTAATAAAAAATGGCCATAATGATGAGCTCCTTTCGGGGCAACCCTACCGTTCCGTGTAACCTCGTATAGGAAGGAGTAGGAGCGTAAAGCCTTGTAGTATCAATCCTTTCAAAATAATTATTATCAATTATTGTAATTTATATTACTATTTGTATAAATGTAGCTTTTACATTAGCCTGGTATGGTGATTTACATTTTTATTATGTAATATAAAATATATTTTACTAGATTTGTATGCAATATCTCTGACAGAATAGGTTTAATTGAATTAAATGGGAAATACTATTTAAACAAAATGGTTAATGCACAGAATTTGTGAGAATATCTTTTGTAAAAATAATGTAATTCGTATCTGTGATGCATTTATGTGTAAATGTGTAACTTTAGTGTATTGTCTGTTCTTGTACCAGAATTGCAACGCGTTTAACTCAATGACGTTCCGTGAAATTTTACTTACCAAATATATGTAGAAACGTGCCAAAATGCGACAGCGGCGCTGTTGTGTACACGAAGGCTCAGGATCAAATCAATTGTTATGTTGTATATAAAATCGGCCTTTTTAGTGTACATAACTGTTACTAGCGAACCTACGACTTGTTATATTAGACAATTATGTATATACATACCTATATTGCAATACAAAACAATATAAAATGGTGAGTCTATTGGATCAATCAATACTTCATGACTGCTAGTTGGTTTAATGGGTGCTACTAAGACGGAACAAGCTAATGGTCATGCTTTTGGTTGGGTCGTGGAAAATCAGTTTTCATTGTATTATTTTCCAAAACCCACGTTTGTAAATGTAAAAAAAAAATAGTGGTGTTTTATCCATAAAATGACGAATTACACTAGAATATAATGCAGTGAAACTCATCGCTACAAATTCGATAGGGTATGACTTGGACTTGAATGTGACTTATTCTGTGTGGCTGTCACTGAGATTCTTTACTAAATATAATTTTGAAAATGATCTGTACTAGCAGAATGCACAAAGTGCAATGCCAAAAATAAAGAAAAATAACAGGTTATTTTGACGTTTTTCAATTCCATGGACTCATTATTTTATTTGGGTTTCATTATCCGTCACTGATGTAATTATGTTCGATAGGCGAGATGACTGATACTTTTTTTATTATTGAAACAAAAATCTTTAAATAATATCTACTAATACCTGCATAACTCTTATTACAAATTTCTAAAATCAAAGCCTAATCTAAAAGTCCACAAGAGAAGGGAAATGGGTCCAAAATGCTGGCATCAATTCCACACTGGATGGCAATGCTAAGTTTTTGACTGAAGTAAATGGCAGCATTCTGGTCACCACACGCCTCCTCTAAACGTTTGGTCCTTAATATTAATACTTCATAAAAAGTGAATAGATTAATAGTTTATTAATAGTTTACATGTAAAAAAAACCTGTCCTTAAATGCGAAGTTAAGGTACACACAGCGCATTATACCCAAGATATGGCGTCACATTTAAAGCACGATGTTCGATTCGCTCAGGGCGACTAATTCTTGCGTTTTTTGCCAATTACAGTTCAATTACTCATATATACTACGCTATAAATGTGCAAACACAGACTTTCATTTCGGTTTTTTGTCTATGCAGAAATTTACACAATATTCTACACACTAGTTTTTTATGTCTATAGTTGGTTAATACGACTTGTTTTCGCCAGCTTTTCACGAGTATGGTTGACCTGTAAATTTAAAATTGGGTGCCCTGAGCTAATCGAACCACCTTACTGTTCTTTTTTATGTAAAAACTGTGAGACGAACGAGACGCTCTCCTGATGGTAAGAGATAACGCATATCCATGCCCATTGCAGCGATACACAGAACTTTGAGCAGAATAAAGTTTAAGGTATCGGTGGTTTGGCGCTCATTACTTTGAGACTGTGCGAGAGATACTGGTTATCTTCTCAATCCTTACCTCAAATTAATTAGTTAAAGTTAGAATTGTATAACCGAATTTAAAGCATTTCTTTATTTCTTAGTATTTTATTTATAGTAAAGTAAGCGATTTTTTTTCTAATAAATCTTACATCAGTCATCTGCCCTAATCTGGAAACAATAACAGTCTCGTAATTAACGTCAATTTATTAGATAATATTTTGTATGTAAAACAATTTAACCACAGGCACATTGCATGTATTCAGAAATGATCCATAATGCTGTTACAAGAAAGCGACAATAACTTTCACGATTTCTAAAACTAATATTGAAAATGCGAAAGCAGACCGCAATGCGTTTCGTGCGTCAATTCGTAGACGACATATCTGTAGTGTAAACGAGTGAATGCTGACTGTGATCTGTTATATGTAGCTTATTGTATAACATTTTAGCGACCACAATAAAAATAGCATAGAATACATAAAACTAAATGCTCTAGACACGGTGGCAGGCTTTTTAGATATACATACTTACCTAATTTAAATCTAAGGATATAATCGTCCTTAGCAAATTCGCTCGCACATTTATACGTTTTAATAGATAGAATGTGAATTTTCAAATTGTATTATATCCATATTTTGTTATCAATAAAAATGTATACAAAGTAACATTTTGACATGTGAGGTTTTACCATATTTCAAATACGACTGTTACTGCAGTCTATCATCTGTCTAATAACTATTGCATCAGATAGGATCACATTCAGTGTAGATCTTTTAAGATCACATTGAACAAAGCAAACATGGCAGTTATGCAAAACATAGGTTCGTAAAAAGAGAAAAAAAAAAAACACATTTTTGTTTTTTATAATGCACTAAAAAGTTTTGAAGACTTCTATTGTTGTAACATTCGCAATTTAACTACTAAATCTCTTTAACTCCCAAAACACATTTTCCAGTGTCATCTTCGATTTGAATTTGAATTTTATAATGATTGGATACCCAATCATTATAAAATTAAATTTTCTAATTTTACGTAATCTTGTGATGTTGGTACATGTGTTGAATTTTAATAAGTTTTTATTTAAGAGTAATAAAATGTAGAAAATTGGGAAAAGATCGTCTTATAACGAAAGTTTAGTTTCAAATGATGTGTGAAGTTATAAAAGAATACAAAATATATTTTTGTGGAAATTCACACTCTCTTGTTTTATAAAATACCTTCAAAATGTGCGTGCGAGGATATTGTGGCCAACTGGAAGTGCATTTGATGAAATGTTCGAAAACCTAATTAATTTTCAATAAGTACTTTACTATCCGCCTGCTTTTCGTTGATTGCCTATCGCTTTTTATTTTTATTAGGTACATTATACATATTTACTCACATACCTACTCTTTAGCTTTATAGTGCATTCCATAAATATTTTTTTAAGTAGGTACCTACCTATTACTTGCGGTTCGTGTAGTTAAGCAAAATGTAACTGTAGCCACTGTGGTCTGTTTTCGTCAAGTTTACTATACAAACTAGGCAATGAGTATGCACTTGAGTACAAAAATTTAATAAATCTACAATTTGTATTAAAATTTAATGTTATATTATAATGCAATAATTTCGAAAAAATAATCTCATTAGGCAGACGAAATAAAATCAAAGTATGTTTTGTTACGCAAACGCTTTTATTTTCACATTTCTAAATATCAAATTTACATTATAGGTATGACTAGCTATGTCCCGTAGTTTGTCCAATGTGGAGAATCTTCGGGAAACCGTACCTGATATGATATTACAAATGAGTTGACCATGAATGGTTTCATGGCCAATTTATAGGTACCTATGCAGTAGAATTGAGGCGAAAGGAATTCCAGCAAAATCTCTATTACCTATTATTTACTAAAGACTTCGGCCTGCCAACAACATCTATAAATTCATTGCTGTATGGTAGGTATCTATGGTAGCGTTAGCAAGATCATATCAAATTTTGTTTGTCAGGGACGTGAGCGTTAATAGGTACGTATTAGGAAGCCCTTATACCTACATTTGAGTTACAAGTCGTAGGTATAATGTACCTACGGGTTCCTATCCTTGCAACGCGATGGACCTTGACGGTGTTACCACGGAATATTAAGAAGTTACGTTTCTATATCCGGCCTTTCAACTGTCTCTATAAAAAAAATTACCAGGAATAAAGTTTATGCTGATATTTTGTTACTACACTTCTGTTGGTAGGTAGGTATATTTCGCGGTGCTATTAAAACTGATAAAATCATAAATTACGAGTAGGTATATGATTAACGACAGCTAGAAGAATAAGTATTTTAAGAATCGTCAAGACTTCGTTATAAGAAAAAATCGTCAATCAATTCTTAAGGTGCGTAGTAAGGCCACTCGAGTATACCTAATTTGATAGGTATAAGTTGTCTCTTAAAATGTTGACGAAGTAAATAATCAGAGATTTCATCAATTAATTAGGTATTTGCATGTATAGAGTCCATTTGACTACCTAATCTAAAAATATAAATTTAGAAAAGAATATCTATTTCTAAAAATCTTTGAAGTTTTGCCAGTTTTTGACCTACCTACCTATACATCTTTGAAATTTTGTTATGCAAAAAGTTTTGCTTCATTCAAGCCAACGTGAAAAATAAAACATTTGACAAACGTCAGAACAGTTGAAAACACTCTTTTGACATTTACCTTTTATATCCTTATTTTAAATGTTTTGTAAGGAATCGTGTTAATCAAGTCTTTCTGTTTTATTTGTTAATTGGTGCGCAAAGAGTGTAATTATATTTGTGTAATTTTTGTTATAAAGGAAGTTTTTGTGATGGTGCTAAGGGCCGAGTAATGTCGCAGTTGCGAGTTCGCAAGCCTCCGGGCGCAAGTGACGCGAATAAAAATCGCGCTTCAGCTGTGAAAGCGGCGGGCGACAACGCCCCCAGCAGCAAGCCTAAGGAACAGAATCATAAGAACAAAAGCAAGAAAATACCAAAAAAAATACAATACGATCTAGAGAATGCTTTAGTTGGTGTGAGTCGGTGCCTAATTTATATATCACAAGCGACACGCCCCGGCTTCGCATGTAGATACTAATATGGTTGTATTCCGTATTAAAATCCGTTGCGTAGTTTAAAAGTTCTAAGCGTACAGACGGCGGGTAGCGAGTTTGTTTTTTAAGAGTATTTACTATGTAGAGATATCGCATCACTAGAAATCAAATGAGTGGTGTAATGCAGGGGGTTAAACTAAGTTTGCGGTTTGAAGGGCAGATTGAGTCCCTGATCAACAAACCGATTGTTTTTTTTTACTTCATCATGGTGAGCATAGTGTAGCGCTGCTATGAAGATTTTTGATAATAATGTGACTTCTTACATAATTACCATAGCATTGCGTGTTACATACTATTTGTTTTTGTTTCTCTTGCTATCTATCTCCCTGCTCTCATAATATTACATTAGACCCACGAACCATCGCCACCAGATGATATCGTGAACTCATCCTGGGGTGAATACTGAATAGTTCAGTTCAACGCACTGTCCTTGCAACATTCATCTGTCTGTCACAACCTTATATCACCTGTAATCACTTGCTTTATTCTGTGTTCCGTTACATGCATAATTTTTACGAAATTATATTTTCAGCTATGCGATGTGTGGTTCGAAGAGATAAAGCCCCATTTGGTCCGTAACAACATCAAACTGCACGTAGAAGGCGCAGGTCCTGCCGGCGGTGACCACCTCCGCCTGCCCGTGGGGGCTCCAGGATGCTCCCACGATGACCCAGGTGCTGCATCTGATGTACGAGCCTTCCAGCTCATACATACTGTATAACTTATAAATGATTATAAAAATACGATGGCTAAATTCGGTATGAAAGCTATATCCTAACTACGAATACTTTCCTCCCCGTTTTTTTATGTCTTTGACAGCCGTTGGCTCATTGGTAGTATATCTGCTTCAGGAGCTGTAGGGCGTGGGTTGGGAATGACGATCGAAAAAATTTATTTAGAAATTCATCTACAATTTGCAAGCTTTGCCGCTCAGTGCTACTTTTAGACTTTCAATGGTTGGTCTCAACAACACTGTAATATAGCAAACCGGAACACAGTAATGTTAACAGACTACTGCTTGGCGGCAGAATATCTGGTACAGCGTCGGTACCTACCCATCTAGACTTCTTCCTGCTAAGGAGATCTACCACCAAGTAAAATATGCGGTGGAGGTCTCGAAGTCCAGGCTTCTAGACTAGAACATGACTTTATGTGACTTAATTTTGTCATAAGACACTTGCATAAATATCAAACTGATACAAATACAATATCATAATATTATAGCAGAGCGCATAAAGTGCGATGCCAAAAAAATTGGATTGTTTATGTTGCACAGCGCGCATGGCAGGCGAGTGTGAGCTCTGCCGGCTGCTGCTCAGCGCGGCCAGCAGCATCGAGAGCGCCGTTTCACAAGCCGCCAGCGCGGCCTCGTCCGCCGGGCCCTCCCCAACCGCCTCCGTGCTCGCCACCAACGCGTTTCACACACGATCTGACACCTCGGGTTCGCACAAATCTTTTTAGATTTTACAATCACGCCAGCGGTCGCTGACTGTCTGTGCTGATCATTGTAATATACATTAGTCTATAATGGAAATAACTTCCTTTAATCCGAAAATGAGACCAGCTATATTCAAAACTTATACTAATTAGGTACCTACTCAGCGCCGACGCTCATTTGTTCCCAGTGATCACGCCAGTCGACCGACATTACGTACGCTAACAATGAGAGTCATCCTTGTGAGTAATATCATTCTTTGATGAAAGTTAATGCACGTTGACAGTCAGTGTTACGCATGCTAACAGTCAGGGATATTTGTGCCAAAGATGACCGGTCAATATCTATTTACTAAGTCTTAGACGCGTTTCCTGACATACCTGCGTTATGTGTATCTCTGGGCTTGATTTTTGTTTTAATATTTAAATCCGTTGACTATTTCAGAATAAGTCTCCCAGGAGTCTTCCTCAGAAGAACCCTCACAGACAAAGGGGCAACTTACTTAACAAACCGTATTGGAGAGACCAGCATCTCACTCAAGACAACGCTGTCCCGACACTCGATCCTTCTGATACAGTGATGAACAAACTCGATTCTCTCTTGCCGTCATCAAGACCTAATGAAGATATTTATGCAAGTACCTTTAAACGATAATTGGGTAAATATAAACCATAAGTAGGTAATGATATGAAAACAAATTTTCGACTGTAAAACTTAAAATTCAATCCAATCATTTGGGTTCGACCCTTTTCGTACTTTGCTCATGGGCAGGCGTTTTTCACTTACCTACTATTAGGATAGCAGCACTTTTGTCTTACTGATTCTTATATTAGTAAAATTACGATAATTTCGAATTTCAAAATCGATGAAGGCATTCTAAGTTAAAGGAACAAATAAACACTTAGGTACTTAAATTTATCACTTAATTATTTCTGCCTGTGGAATGTAAGTAACTGAAAGTATACTTTCATAACTAAGTTGATATACAGATGATTATTATAATTCTAATCAACATATTACAGGTTCCAAACAATTACCACCGCAGAGTAAAAACACAAGATGAATGTTCACAAACGGAACCAGTATCCATTATTTTTAAAAGACAGTTGACAAACCAACATACTTCCGGAGCATTAGGATTAAAAGCTAAAGAAAGTAAGATGACTATTGCGGTTGGAGATTCACTAAACAAAATTACTTCACAAAATACTTTCCCCACGCGCAATTCTATGGTCCAGAAACATAGACCCACTGTGCCTCCTTTAAGATATAGCCCACCTCAAATTACAATGTCGAAAACTCATATATTGCAAAAAAAGACTTCAAGAACAGTTTGCACCAAAAACGAGTGTAACAAATGCCTAACGGACAAGTCTACATCTTTGGAGCCTAAGTCTATTTTCTCGTATAACAGACAAGAAAACATGCACCGAGATAGGAGGCCAATGCTTTTGAAAGGTAGATATACATTGAAACACAGAGATAAAGCTAAAGAAGATAGTTCTGTACTTTTACAAAATAGATATAAATCGCCCGCAAGCAGGCCTAAATCTCCTCCAATTCGGAGCAAATTATCAGAAAATCGGACTTCGACGCCTAAAGTCAAATATGCATCACCAGAAGTTATGCTAAGAGAAAATTCTCCATCAAAACCATCTGAATTATTAGATAAACTACCGCTTCAAAAAAACAAGTCTTCAGAAATAAAACCATTATCTCGTCAAATGTCAAAAACTTCATTCTTTCCTATAAGTCACAAAAACAAAGAGAGTAGAGAACAAGTAAGGGATAAAAGAGAAAAAGGACGCTCTCGAAATAGGAATAAGGCAACACATCCATTGTTTGATAGTGTAAGTAAATTTGTTTATTGACTACACATTTTAAAAACTTGATTACAAAATATTGAGCTACTCTATAAAAAGTAAAATAAGATGAATAAAAATTAAGCTACAATTATTTATTTTCATCCCATTTACAAGATGCCTATAATGAAATATAAAATGTCATGTCTCCTTATGCTTAGTAGGTACCTAATTTTCCTATGTTTGCACACTACTTTTTAATATTGAATTAGTTGTTGAAGTTACGTTTGTATGTAACTAATTACCAAAATTTAAACATACTAAGTACATATATGGGTGTTATTATTCGAGACAAATCTATTCAAATCGATGCTACATTTTATGGATATAATTGGTTACCGTGTAGACAGTAGTAGGTAATTGTTATTGTTAGACCTTACCTTAATAAGCTGTATAGCATAGTATAGCATCTGCTTTTACGTTTTACCTACAGGACTTAATCGACATTATCGCCGAAAAAAACGACAGAAGAGTAAGGGTGCTGTATCAAAGCCCAGATAGAAAAGAGTCCTGTTCAACAATGTTACACTTATACAGCCCTAGCGATAAACGGGAACGGTCTAGTTCTACGAAAAGATATAAAATCTTCAAGCCTTGGAAATGAGAAATATAGAAAAGAAGCTAGCATCACAACCATTTATTACAATTTCATTGGACAAGTGAAGTAGTTTTATTCAACATTTTTACCTATCACGGTATATAATTATTTGTTGATGTATTTGTTATTACGTCTTGTAAGTTGTAGATTATTTTCATTATACGTACAAATGTAACGATCGAGTTTTCTTGTGTGATCTCTTAGGGCACGCGCTGATTTTCAAGTGACACGTGGGATACCGATTGTTTTAGTTTCTTTTTCTCTAACAATACATAAACTCTCTCACACTCTTGCCATCATGATCTGCTCTAAAGAATGAAGCTACCCAGTTTTTATGTGATTAGTCGTTACGCTAAGTATATGTTTGATATTTGTAATGATTTGATTTTTATCACAGAGCTTGCCTACTGAATCTTAGCGTAAAAATAATTGGATAGATCGACCCGCGACAAATAATAAAACAAAACAAAAATAAACGTTTCTCACACGACACTTTTAATTGGTATATAACTTACGACTATGTTCTTAATTACGACTCTTTACAAAATTACAACAGACGTATCGACTACAAGGCAGTTACAGGGTGCTTTTCACACGAATAAAATAATTTACAAAACAGTCGAACATACGCATACATCACGCTCACTACGTAAATAAATAGCTCTTTCATCACCGGCGAGCTTCGATCGCGACCGCGACAGCGTCCGCGCGCCGTCCGACCGGGGCCGAAGCACGCACGCTCTTTGGATCCGAGATAAGTCTATGGAACGTCCTCGCGTCACTGCGTCACTAGTTAGTGTGCTTCACGTAGTCCGTGTCGTAGAAGGGCGGCGAGGCGCCGGTGTGTGCACCCTTGCGATCGAGTGCCCGCACACGCACAAACAGGAAGGCGGCCACCAGCGAGGCCACCACTAGCACCAGCAGCAGCATGACCAGCCCCGCCACAAAGGACGGCACCGACATGCAGATAGTCTCGGGATCAGCGGCCGGTGATTGGATCACTACGGTCTCGTTGGCGGCTGCGTTATTGAGTGCGAAGTTGACGTCGCCCGGAGCCACCACCTGGATCGTGCGGCTCGTATTCACATCCGTCATCTCTTGCGCGTCGCGCTTGTAGATACGGGCGTCACGCCGCCGCCGTGCGCCAGCCAGCCCCTCCACGGAGCGCGGCCGTCCGCCAAGCGTCGCAAGGCTCGCGTGCCCGTCGTCCTTCCGCTTCACGGTGTTGTAGAGCACGCGCCGGCCGGGTGGAGGCGGAGGAGGTAGGTTCACGTCGTCCTCGTCGCGAGCCGGCGCTGGCGATGACGGGCTCGGCGCGTTCGGTGTCGATGAGACTTGAGCTTGCGGCGGTGGCACTGCGTCGTCGCGCTTGTCTGAGAATGAGCCCTGAGCGTCAGCAGGGTGACGCGGGTCGGGGAACGCGGGTGGCACGCCATAATCGCCGAGTGGCGCGCCTGGCGGTGGGCCATACTCCGCGTGTGGCGAGTTGGGCGCGCCATAGCCGCCACCGTCGAGCGAATTGCCTCCCAGCAGTGGCACACCGTAGTCGGCTCCGAGGCCACCGCACTTAGGTTCTGGACAATTATATCTGCACACTTGAATCACACACTGGAAGTGCACGTTCATCGAATCTGGGAATTTGAACGCTTGGAAGTATGCGAAAGACACGACCGAAGCCGAAGGGCCGAAATTCTTTATCTTTTGGAATTTGCTCATGATCTTCGGCCGGACGACGCATCCGTACTGGTCGACGAGCTGTATCGGTGCTCGCTTGCCGTCGTGCGCCACACAATTCCTGACCAACATGTCGAATTTGTTCTCGTCGTCCTTTATCGCCAACACCATCGTCATCGTCTGTCCAATTTTGACGATTCCTGACACCTCGGAGGCCCAGGGTCCCTTGCCGACCTGGATTTGCATCCAACACTGCAAGTTGTCTCCAAGAAAGTTGGCTGTGACCGCATGCAACATATCGACTTGGAATGGTCTAAAGGTGACCGCTTTCTCGTAGAAATCGTACCAGGTACATCGCAACTTCCGCGCCTGATCCCACACTTCCTGGACATAGGGATCGTATTGGACGATGATGGTGTTCTCAACGTAAGAGCCACTGGGTGTGGGGCTGCCGTACGTCGCTACGTTGTGGTTGGCAGAGCTGGACATACCACAGCTGTTGAGGAAGATCTCGAAGGTAGCGCTAAGGTGGCCAGTGCCGGGCTTGAGATGCATGCAATGCGGGTCGCTGTAGAAGCCCTTGGAGAATATCATGCCATAGAAGGGTCTATCGAATTCGATGTTGACGCGCATGTGCGTCTTCTCGCACTGCACCTGCAAGTGTTTGATCTTGGGGCTGTCGGGCGTGGCGAGTGGCCAGGGGTCGTCGGCATGCGGGGCCAGCGGCGGCCCGTAGCCGCCGCCCGCGCGATGCTCCAGTGGCAGCGACGCCGAGTCTACCGGAGGCTCGCATGACGTCTCCTGTAACATGCAATTTGTTGAGCATTACATTTGCATACATCGGTACGGGTTTCAATACTCATATATAAAACAAGACAAGTGCAGACAGATAAAATATATTCGAAATAAAACTCCACAATATATATTACTGAAAAAATAAATACTACTTATAAAAAATCTTCCCGATAACTTTTTAGGTCTAGACCTAGGTACTTTAGAAAAGTTATAAGTACTCGTAATTTTAAAAACTACTGAGTTATATGACAAATGTACCTAAAAATGAAACGTTTGAAATTAAAAAGTGCCATCAATCTCAATAGAGCCATAGGTACCATGTTACAAAGACAGATTTGCCTTTACATTTTCAACTTCATAATATGCGATAACTAACCCACGTGAGTAAAAAATAACTTATTACAAGTTTTATTTTAGTTTGTGGCTCGATAAGATTCCGCTGTAAAGCGTTTTACATTTTCCGCGTACGTTTCAGTCTAGATACCGCGCGCCACGCGAGCGTGTGCGACGCCATCTCAGCGAGTGCACCTCTTTCCGACTTTCTACACTGATGGATAGCTCGCGCGACCAATTATAATATTAATCAGCGGAATCATACTGTTTAGATGAGTTCCGCAGATACTTTCACGATATTTCCCCGTCTGCTTTACGAACGGAACAGTGGTCATTACGTTAGTTGAACAATGAGATTTTAAATTTTACTTTGTGAACCTTGTGTTTATATTATTATATTATTTAAACATCGGAATGTTCAGCTTGAAATGGGCTTGACTGTTCATATTGACCCAACCCTGAACGAAGTCAGCTGTTATATACATATGGTTTTTTTTACGTCAGACTAGACCATGCGTTTGGCCACGATCTCACCTGGTGAAAAGCGATGTGGTCAAAGATGGAGCACGCTTGCGTAGGAAATACCTATTCACGTTTTTCTGTTAAAGGTTAAATACACTTTTTATGTACAGCAAATTTTTTTTTGTGTAATTTCAGTGTGAGCCTATGTTTACTATTTATGATGTGCACACTAAAGAGTTATATCTATCTATCTATTTATACCGATATTGAATCACGTCTAAATACGTAAGGACCTTCGGAATCTGACAGACCGGTGGTAGAAATAGCACTCGTACCTATCTTAATTGAGTAAAAACACGAACAAATTGGATGCGCTGTATTTGGGCTTTACATGTGGTGCATATGGGGCGAGAGCTGGCCGGACAGGTGTCACTGTCCCACCGGTGTCTCAGTAAGAATAGATGCCGCCCGTTGCGTACCGACGCTCGCGTTTTCTAAACCGGTTAGAAATTACCCACTGATCGAGATTGCTCGTTGCAGAAGAAAACACCAGACCTATAAACGTGCGCAACTTGTTGGGAGCTTTCTTTGATGGTTCTCATGCAGGTATATCATGGGAGGATGTTCAGATGTCCTCATATGACACGTTAAATTCTAGGTCTCGGTTTTTTTGTATATATTTCTATAACCGTTCAGACATGTCGGAGGCTTACAGACGGCGTATTAAGATCTAGGGGTTGCCACTTAGCCCACATCAACTCATTGGTTACCGAAAATGTGGACACTTTATAAATAGATACTAAAGTGTGTATGTGTCTGTTAACTTTTCACACTCCGTAATGATTTAATATATTTTGGTGAAGGAATAGATATAATTATACTTTATCGTCTGGATTAAAAAGTGGCTATTTTTTATCCAGGGAAAAATGCGCTTCCCGTTGAATGGCGAGTGAAACCGCGAAGTGTTGCTAATTCCACATAATTCCAAGCTCTGTCATGCTCAGTCAAGAACGTGAATTGTACTGTGAGAAATTGTGTAGCGTGATTCGAATCGCGCATGGGCAAGACAACAGGTGCGTCCGCCGACGGCGCCGACTCAGGTGAAAGTATCCGGCTTAGCTGCATCCGCTAGCACCCCAATTTTGCAATTTAAAAACTTTGTTTTAATATCTTATTTTTATGGAAAAATATTAGCCATTGCAAATTTTCCACCATATTTTGGACGAAATATCTAATACGATTCGATAACACAACTTACTTACGCAATTCACGATAACGTTAAATTGTTGGTCCCAGTTGTTTGTTCTAATTAGATGTATTTCTAAAACAACAAACGTTAAATGTTCGGGCTTTCAGTAGCACTAGCCTGTATAAACTAACAAAGACGTTGAGTGACCTTTTCCTTGCATAGTGGCTATTATAGTTAAAATAAATAAATGTAACATTGTAAGCCAGTACTAAAAATATTTGTTTCAATTGAAATGTAATGTACCAATGAAAGTTAATTGAATAAGATTATTTTTCAAGATAAAATGAAAAAACATATCCAAAGGTCAATTTCGAGGCTTTAATTCGAGAGCGTAAACGGATATGATGCGCGTCGTAAGTGAAATTCCGTTTCGGCGATATTCCCTCATTATGGCTTTTTATTGCTTTTCACTTGAGCATACGCTGCCAAAGAAATGTCAAAATAATTCATGAACACTTTCTACATACAAAAGCGGAGAATTTGGAAAATAACAGCACGCCAGGATAAGCCGAAGACAATATGTGTACCTACTCGTGTGTAAATGTGATAAAGCTAGTATTCACACACAAAGTCACATTTTCGTTGTGGGCCGGTAGAAGCATAAAAGGCTTTTTATGCTAAGAAAATCAAATGAAGAGTGAGCGATGTACATAGCGTAAGCGTAGCGTAAGACGCCCTAAGTCATAGTGGAGTGACGACATACGTAAGGCAGTGATTGGAAAGGTCAAGTTGAAGAGCGGACTAAGTGGCGTGCATTAGGAGAGTCCTATTAGACTAAAATTAGGTCGACTATGATGAATTCCGTGTATCTCTTTAGTTTGATATCTCTTCACTATTGAACTAATTTTGACAAATTTTGCGAAGGAAAAGTAGGAAACAACGATCAAATCAGCTTCTTCAACTAACAAAGGTTTTGGTACTAAAACATAACAATTACTTCGTTTGTAAAAATATTTGTATCCTGGTACAATACCACAAATTTAAATGAAATCTGTGTTTGGTATCTTATCTATTATTTGCTATTGTCTCCAAAACCTATTTTTTATTTCCAATCCAAAAGATTTTTGATTTCGGATTATATACCTACGAGTACTTTTCTTCATTCTTAATCAACGATTGTCTACAAGCATATGGATTCAGTCGATTAAAGATAGAATTTGTGGGTAATTCCGACTGCGATGGTTTCCTTGGCAAATACCGTACCTGACCGAAATTCTAACAAATTAACTAATTTAATTTGACAGTTAGGCTAATATCTTCGTATTCATCACTGTCACGTAAAAGCTCATCGATCTTAAAACAGCTTTCTAATTCACACAAGGAATTTGGCAAAACAAACAGCCGGAGTTCGATCAAAACAAAATATCTCATTTTTCAAATAATTTAAACGTTGAAAACATTATTGACCGAGTAAAGCAAGGATCTCTGAGTTTACTTGAAAACATCGGCATTTCTTTTGTTTGTTTGCTAGTGGTGCATGTGCAAAGTTAATCCTACAATTTTCGGATTCGAATATGGTGAAATCGATCGACGGATATTTTTAGTTTTTGTTTTAATACCATCTACTAATAAAATAAATACGTTAAATTGTGTTATGTACTAATTGTAATTTTGTGCAAATTTGCCTTTTACAATAATATATTTTTTAAGAGAATTGAGCACACCTAAAACAAACTTAAAGTGCTTATTTAACGGATTCATTTCGGAGAGTGCTTCATATCTGCTTACACTAATTCCCTCATGCCTATTCTTCTATCTGACAGTCAGAAGCTCGAAAAAGCGACATCGTTTCATGGTTGATATTCCAAAACTCGTACGAAACGATGCGATTCCACTTTCATTATACAAACGGCTAAAAAGTGGAATGCGCTACATGAATGGGAATCCTGACAGATACAATCCGGGCGTGTTCAAATAGAGATTGAATCAGTGTCTTCTAAGCGTGTTCCATCATAGACCGCATCATCACTTAACATCAGGTGAGATGGCGGGCAAACGTAAGCCTGTTTATTAAATATTTAAAAAAAAAAATCTTGCATAACACAAAAAGCTACACAAAATATACCTTAGATACTTTTACTTGTGTTAGGAGGAAAGTAGTTAATTAAGTGCGAATTGAGTAAACCGGAATTTTGTTTGGATGCCTCAAAGTCGTTGGTTAGCCTAACAAGGTCGCGGTTGTTTTGATTTTCCAACGGAGAGGTTTGCATAACTTAGATAGACTTGAACAATGTTGTTGATCATAATGTTTTTGTATCTGCACCAATTAACAGGTTACCTGCGTTAGTAATAGAAGTATGTTCCTTGAACACCGCTTGAAAGTAGCAAGCTTCTTAATATGTTATAGGGTCCATTTCCGAGAATATGGATTTGATTTATACGACTTTATTCTAACATAATATGCTTTTTATAAGAGGGCAAGTAGCGATGTACCATTCATTAAATGTAGACTTTCCCCGGATACGTACCAAAAGATTAGTTTCAACGTGTCAATCCGTACAACCATGGAATGGAACAAATTACCAGCTTCCTTGTTTCCTGAGAGATATAATCTAATCCAGGTATTTAAAGGTCAGAGTGAATAGGTATCTTTTAAGTTTGTTTGCTTCATCTTCAGCTGCATCGTAGCTTAACGAGACAGGAGAGTTGGAGGGCAAACGCAAACTACTCCATAATTTAAAAAATCTCAATTGCCACCGCCACCAATGACAATAGAGAAAAAAAATTGACGTTTATAATTCTGGTTGCCACCAGCTTCAACAGTGGTACTGGTGGCAATCGAATAATAGGTGTAAAAGTCCAGTCCAGTCACCATGTTAATATGTATTTTTTAGATTTAATTAAAATAAGTACTGATTGACATTTAATAAAACTGGTATTACTTAATTTTCAATAAGAGCGCCTAAGCAGCTATATCCTGAACCTTGTTTTGTTATTCAAAGTTCTAGGTAACACTGCAATGGTCATGAACATCAGTTATCTTTTAGCAACAGGGCCCTTATTCGTTATGAACACATGAACACCGCGTTACGCAACGCGTCATGTTTGCGTAACATTGCCAAAAAAGAAAAAAACACGATGACGTATGTTAGTAACTCATTTTGAATTATCAAAACAAACCTTATAATTGTATAACGTTTTAAACGCTATACGCGTTTTTGCCAAGGAATTGTTTGTGAGTTAAAGAATCAAGGTCCAGGAGAGCGTGTCGTTTGTCTAATTAACTTAACATTTATTTTTCATAACTCCGTTATTCTTTATTCAAGGTATGTACCATACATAGGCATGTTTTACCACTAAACCAAATTTCTCCGAGGATCTTTTAAATGAGCTGTCTGTAAGCAGAGAGTACCTACGACAAATAAATTAACACCGGTCGTCCATCCGAAACGAGTCTATTAAAATTGTCAGACAGCTCGTAATGAATAGCCTAAAGCGACGGTAAGCACCCATTGCAAGCATAACTGATCGATTTTAACAAGTAATGGATGATAAACCGGTGCGAACACTGAATTCTATCCAATGAACGAAAGTGATCGACCATTTTACACTTTCTTTGTGGAATTGCTTTCTAACATGAATTAGCGAGACTGCGTTGTCACTTTGCAAGAAAGTTCGGTACAAGCCCAAAACACAGACTACATGAGATAGGCGTGCATTTGGGCTGTTACTGATATTCTGATGTTGAAAATCCTCAAGCCTCGGCTTCCCACGGTTGCAATTTATTTTGGCGGGTTGATTGTAAAACATTATTTCTCTGTTGATACAAAAGTTTAAGTAAAAATGTATATATTACATCAAAGCAAGCACTTTCTACGCATTAATGTATCAAATAGATAAATTACGTAAATACTTTGTTACTTTCTTTTAATTTCTTTATCTTGTCAAGCTAGTTGTTTGACTACACCACACCTGATGTTAAGTGACGGTGTGGTCGAAGATGATAAAACATAACTAGCCAGGAATGGAACTGGTTCAAGTGAGGTTCCCGGAACACACCGTTAGGTGCTTCGCGGTAGATTTTAAATTTTTGGTTGGTAGCTAGCCAGCCAAGTATTAGGAAGTACTCTACTAGAATAGAACAAGTTGAATGTTATGTGTGTGTTTCCTCGCGGTGTTTTCCTTTACCGACAGCTCAAGCTAATTGTTGGGGTTTGAACCCGCGCTAACCACTGACCTATCATTGTTTTCTCAGCAGATTGAGTTGTAACAGTCGTAGGCCGGTGCATATGTTATTCGCTTAGTAGTATATTATAATTATAAGATATAAGTACTTATAAGAGTACTGAACAATATTATTTGAAATATAAAGTGATTTTGAGTAGTACAAACTTCACATTACCTACGTGTATTGTTTACGCGGGAAATTATATCACAATATGACCACCATCGTGTTATTACGTACATACGACAGTAATAGCTATCGTTCGTTTCTAACTATAATCAAAATTAAATCACGAAATGATTGCACAACCGCCTGAATATAACTACGAAGTTTTGTCCATCAGTGAAAGTGTCCATGATAAAAGGTATTTTTAACGGTCGACGAATGCTGTTGCAAAATTTACCTGCGATGGCGTAATATTGCACTCTCTTTACACTGGCTTACAATATTACATCGTGAAGTCTTAGTCGATAGATTTACATGTAATTTTTCAAAATCTTCTGTCAAATTTTTGCTGACGTAAAATATCACGTGTGAAAATGCAACAGACTACTTTAGCTTAATTTAACCAATATTTGAACATAACGTCGTGAGTCTTCAACAAGTGATAGTTCCCGTGTACTCATTAAGATTAATAAAAAAACACCTGAGATGTTTAACTTGATTTGTGTTTTCCACAAAAGCTTTTCAATAAAACAGAACTTGGAGATTCATTTTCTATGGACATATTTTTACCAAACAAAACCGAAGCAAAATGACTATGTTTGTATAATTTTTATTTTTTATTTTTTCGAAATCCAATGGTATTTTTCTATAAAACAGCAACTTTTTCCCAACTATTCCAGGGTCGCTTATAGTGAAAGTTTAAGTTATAAATTGGTCTCCACTAATTTCACTATTGCTTAAAGTTTTCTAAAATATATAGTATAGCCTCAAGGCTTTAGCCCACGCTGCCCAAAAAAGAGTGTTTAAGTTCTAAGGGTTCATGTAGTGTGTGTATATGAGTATGTGAGTTTCTTTATTTCACCATAACTTTTAAATGCCGGAACAGATTTCGATGAAATTTTTATTACCGTTAAAAAGTTTGCATCATCTCTAGTGACTCGATATAATAAAAAAAACCATTATGCACCCATTATTTTTTAATACAGTCGTATTAATTGTTACATTCAATGAATGAATGAAGAGACCGTTCTTAGCGATAAGGCCGCTAATTGTTCCAATAGTGTTAAGTCTATATTGTTTGTAATTGGTGTGAACAATAAAGAGTTAAATTATTGTTATAACTAATAATCATTCTTGTGATAAATATGAAACATCAGAGATAGTGATTTTATACATAACTTTATCATCAACATAAAAATTATATATAAACCCATAAACAAATGAAAACGCTTCAATGAAAGTAAGGACCACTTGCAAAATATATCTTGCTAAATGTGCACCATTGCCGAGTTTAACAGAAATGTTTGTACCCCTAATTAAAGAAAAACTCATTAATTAAATAGTTTTATACACTCCAAACAGTTATTGTAATTAAGTACTACAAACATTGCTTTTAATGACTATTGATTTACACGGCGCCCAATTTAAGTAGGATCAATAAATCTTACTGTAACGATCGGCAATAATCCTAGTTTCACGATTCTAGCACGTTTTACACTCATATTGGATTAGAGAAATAAACTAAATTAATAATAAATCGTATTAAAAATGACGTCAATTCCGAGGATATTACACTAAGAAGCATCTAAAGCAAAAAAGCATTAAATGAGTTTATCTATAAAGTGAGTGAGTATTCCACCATTCCATATAGTGTCAGAACGTGCAAGAAAAGCTAAACTTGTGTTAAACATAATTATACTTGAAGGCAATTTGTGTAATTCGCAATTTGTGTAATTCGGTATTGTAATCAATTAATGATATGAAACATTGATTTCTCTATCAGCATACGCAGTTAGTTTCCAATGGTCGGGTGTTTTGTGGATGTGTTAACGGAATCATTAGCCTAGTTGGCGAGATCGCGAGCGGAAAAAGCTGAATGATGTAGGAGAGGAGCGCACGCGCATTCTACGCTCCGGCACGCGCTCGCGCGGTGCCCATACGCAACTTAAACACTGACTACTACTACTTCAGACTAATATTAGAAATTTTTCAAGTGTATGTATATTTGTTATTTGTTCACGCTAAATTTGGGTTTTTAAAATAGGTTTAAAGAAACTTTATTATCAGCTAGACATAACTGTCACTTGTGATAACATGGTTGGACTTAAAAAAATATAATTACATTCAGTCTTAAACAATGCTTTTAAATTTAACGAAAACCTGATTTGTGGTGAAAACTTAAAATTTGGTAATTAACTATATTTTGAATTAAAACTACTCAAAACATGTTTGTACTAGCTGCGCCACGCGGTGTTACTCGCTACATGTTATAAAGTCGGGATAAAAAGTAGCCTGTGTTAATCCAGGGTCTCAGCTACCTCCATACCAAATTTTATTCAAGATTTTGCGTTAAATAGTAACAAACATACAGTACTCACAAACTTTCGCATTTTTAATATTAGTAAGAAGTAGGATTTACTTTTTTTTAATTAGTTTAATGTGATAAGTAGAAATGTTGTAGTTATAGAAATCAAGACTCAATAGTAAAGTCTGTTGGACTAATTGTTCTTATTTCAAGTAATCTATAGTTCACATTTAAGCAAATTTCATTACGGAAAATCCAGAATTTCCTTTTCTTCACTGACGTAGGTACTTATAACGATTTTCATTTCAAAATTATTTAAAGGAAAATTTACTTTTTTTTAATGTTTACTGATACCCTAGTGATCGTAACTACAAATCCATTCCACGTCCTTCATGTATGTTATTCTGTCCGCGTGCTTATTAAGTCCTAAATCTATACGATTTGGAATGCAAAACGAGCTTGGCCGCGAATTTAAAGATCGACCTGCCTCGTTCGTGACACACGGTAGTTAAAATGGAATTAGATTAAGACCACCGCCTAGAAATCGTAGAAAAAGAATCCATCAAAGTATTATAAAGTAGCTCTCGGGACGATGCATTTTTTAATAAAATAAAGCTTTTGCCTAATGTTTTCATTTAAACTAAACACCAATGTTAATGGTGAAATTGTTTTAGTATTCAACGTGTGATATGGTATACCATATACTTGCCACTGAATAAGTATTATTAGTCAAAGCATTATTTATTTAACGTTATAAAGAAAACTGTAAGTTTTGTAGCCTTAAGTTTCGAGATAGTAACAGCGTCAAGATGAACTGTTATCAGTTCTGTTATAATGCTTCTAATCAGAACTCTTCCACACAAGCCAACGGTATTGCTCGGCAGCGTATAGTCTTTTCACAAAGTAAAGTAGAGATATAAACCGAATTTAAAAATGAGTGTACTGAAACAACTATTTACAAAACTGCCTTTAATGCAAATAATTTACTAGATTTAACTTTATTAGGACACGTACCATAGACGATAAAAAGCATTTGATATTTACTACATAAGCGTTGATGTTAAATGATAATTTTTACAACCCTTTACCAATAAAAAGAAGACAACTAACCTGTATAAGGAGCGCCGCTAAAGCCACCAGCAGTCTAATCCTCTTCATAGTCACAGTCCAGTCGATCAACGTCCTGTAACCAAGGAAACACGTTCAGGGTGTCACTTTGGAGGCCCGGGCGCGGGCGCTGGCTAGAGCGCTACTGTGCCATTCCTAGCACCGGCGGGATGACGCGACTGTAGAGTCTACAGAACAGAGAACACTGTGGTCGGCTCAGGCCCCACTCCGCACCCCCCTCGCGAGCAAGTGGGGCTGACCCACTGACCGAGTGCAACGCGAGCCGGACGGAACTGCACCGGCTTCACAGTAATCGATCCAGTGCTAAAGCTTGCACTTATCACGTTTTACGCGTAGACGTGAGGTAGATTAGCTACGATGCGACGGCTACGTTCTTAAAAACTTAAATTGAGACTAACAAGACGCTCTCCTGATGATAAAAGCATCGTCTGTCCATGACCATTGCTACAGTACTCAGAACGTTGAGTAACAAATTCTTAGATAACATCTCATATCTCAAAAATTCATTTATCATAGTCTATTGAAAGTTTATTGCATCACAATACATACTCTTCTATTTTTATCATTAATCAATCCTTTATCTGATCAGTAGAAATGCATTATGTTTACACTGAGAATGTAGGGTCGTTATCTGGGTCCCTTCTACTTAAAACCGCGTCATCACATAATATCAGGTGAGATGGCGGTCAAAGGTAATACCTAAGTAATTCTTAAAAAAAAACTGCTACATTTTTCTACATGTCGGATGTCACCAAATCCTGGCCTTATATCCTTATTAATTTACTTATTTATTATTATTTATAGATAACATAGCCAGTAGGTACTTCACATAGAAGTGATTTTTGTGTGGCAGTTAATATAATATTAAAAATCACTTCTTTTTTAAACGGTTTTACTTAGCTTGCCCTGTTCGTTGTTGATGTTTTTGGTTCAAATATAGTAATTGAACTTTTATCCCCTTCCTGTTGACAGATTTATCTGATATTTGGTACACACCTTTAGTTCTGATGACAGTACATTATTTTCAAAACCGTTTAACTTATATTTTTTATAGAAAAGTTAAACATTAAGCGCTGTATTCCAGTGGCAGTGTCGACGCGGCTGCATCTCGTTGCGCGCGTCGCTCCCGTTGCGTCGAGTGGAAACCACTCGTGGCCTTCGCCTTGTTGCTGGGGCAAGGTCGCTCTTTGTTTATACACCTTTGAGACATATTTGTACATCTATTTGTGTTGCGGCATAATTTGTTTTTTTTTTGTTTATTGGAGGACATTTAACACAGCGCCATCTAGCCCCAAACTAAGCAAAGCTGGTACTATGGGTATCAGATTGCTGACAGAATACTTAAATACTTTTTACTTACAATACATACAGTACACCCAGACACAGGACAAACATCGATGTTAGTCACACAAATGTTAGTGTCCTGAGTTGGAATCGAACCCACGCCCTTCAGCTCTCGAAGCAGACATATTACCAATGAACCAACAGGGCTAATAATAGTAGTTAAATAGTACTTTAAAAATGTATTGTGTAATTTCTGCGTTCTTTATTTTATGTTATCTTAACTCAACTAGCGATCCGCCCCGACTTCACACGGACATATGCACATTCCGGAAGAATGTAATGTTAGTGAAAGTCGTGTTAGAATCCGTTAGGTAATTTAGAACTAAGAGAATAAACAAATATACAAATGCGATTGCATTTGTACTGTTTGGTGATATTTTATGAGTTTGTATAATTATATAGAGTATTGTAGTTAGTTACTACTCTGTTAGCTTATTTGGTAGCATATGTGATTTAAGAGTTGTAGGGCGTTCTACGTTCTCAGTTTAAGATCTGATGGCACCATGTCTATTCCTGTTTTTATTCGAAATGGGTGCGATAAGTCCTGCACTGACGTCCCGCTTAGATGAAAATGCACAATACACCCTAATGTGCATTTCCCCCTACCCGCATATATCCTGCTCCGTGACATACCGGAACGAGGCTCTGGGCCGCTCTCGCCGTGGTTGGTTTTTTCAATATTTATTAACTAATTTATACATAAATAGATTGCTTAAATCAAACCCTTCTTTTTGCGTAGTCGGGTAAGAAGCAGTGTTAAGTTAATCTGCTTGGTTGGGTGCGCCCGCGCGCGCTGTCCGGTGCACCAGCGATTTCACCCCAGACACTCGATCTCTGTTAGAAAGCACACTCTCATCTGACGATGCGATATAACTGACCGTTAGAAATGATTCTATGTTTGTAACAATGGCTTTAAGACTTGCGTTTTTGTCGATAGAAAAAGTGTAGAACTAATCTGCAATGAATCCATGACAGACTTAGCTTCTTCAGTCAGACAGTCTTGAGATTCTGATCGTGTCGTGTAAAAATAAATACCTCCTTACTAAAATGGCATTTAAACTATGAACTAACGTTATTTAATTTTAATAATTTTTAAAAAACTGGGTTTAAATCAATAAATAATAAAAATAATTCATTATTTGCGCTGGTTACAAACTAATTCTAAAAAAACTAAAAAAACTAAAAAAACTTTATTCTAATGTTCGTGGTATTGTTGATGCAGAAGTGCTCCAGTCTGACATACATGCTCTCGACAAATGGTGCCATGACAATAACATGATATTGAATGTCAAAAAATGTTTTGTAGTTACATTTACTATGAAAACTAACAAACTTATTTATGATTACAAGCTGAAAGATCATCGGCTGGAAAGAAAGGCGGTCATAAAAGACCTAGGGGTCTTGCTTGATGAGAAGTTTACTTTCCGTGACCACTATGACCACATTATAAATAAATGTAATAAACTTTTGGGTTTCATAGCTCGAATCACTAAAGATTTTAAAAATCCGTATAGTTTCTTAAACCTTTACTTCTCGTTGATCCGTAGTGTACTCGAATACAATTCTGTTATATGGTCACCCTTCTACAAAGTTCATGAAAATAGAATTGAACGCATACAAAGTAAGTGCTTAAGCATATTATGTGGTAGATTAGGATTAAGACGTCAATTAAAATCGTACGATGACAAGTTGGCAAAATTTAAATTACAAACATTAAAATCTCGGCGTATTTATACGGATATGGTTACTCTTTTCAAAATTGTTCACTCCATCATTGATTCTAATTCACTTCTCTCGATTATTAACATTAACACTCAACATAAGACTCGTTATCCTAAAACTTTTATGTTGCATGTTTATCAGAATAATATTTCATATTTTAATCCTGTTGTAAGGATGTGTCGCCAATACAACGAAATTGCTAAAGATCACAAGGAATCTATTGACATTTTCAACTTGAATTTGTGTACATTTAAAACTAATGTCAGAAAAATTGTATACTGCGTATGACATTTGTACCTAACCAGCTAGAATTTTGCAAATTTATTTGAAATTGCCACTCACTCATTGCGTTTTTGGTCATTTTATGGCCACTTATTTCAATCATATTACTTTATTTTATTAATTCTTAACTACTGCTTGAATTAGTCTTGTTGTTTACACATATGTAAGGGATGTAGTTCGGATCGAAACCAAAATCTGTTCACCTCTGTTAATTATTGAGACTGTATCCTGTTTTGTGTAATATAATTAAATAAATAAATAAATAATCTTAATCAAAACTTTGAAAATCCCAAACAAAACGGAACTTAGTTCTTTTAATTTTGGCTACTTGATGATGATGAATGATATGTTTAGATATGACAGGGTAATAAAGTAGAATCAAGAACCTTTATCCAATTTTATAAAAACTTTCCTCCTTTTTAAGTACGGTAAAAATAAAATATAAAAACAACCAGTTATCAACTTGTTCTGAACCTGCTATCAACTAATCGAGTTTCATTCACGTTTAAAATAAGTTTTGCTTTTTTCCTCAAAACTAGGCTAGTCTCGTAAGAAAGCGGCCCTAGGCCATTTTCTATTTTCTACAATCTGTGGCGATATTATAATAATAGAGACTGTAGGTGTTAGCCGCGGTCAATTAGGCAGCACCAACAAGAGCCGGAGAATGTGGGCCAGTCGTCGCCCAATCAAATTGAAACTATAAAGTACTTTCAGCGCATTTGAGTTCGCTCTACCAACACGCCCTTACAGAACACAAACAGAACCGGAGTAAAGCCAAAATTAGAAGAGGAAAGTAGAAAAAAGCATATTGCAATCATTGTTGCATTATATTCCAAAGAAATAGTTTAATATTTATTTATATTAAGTAGTACTATATTTTTTATTTGTTTGCTGTATTTGTTACATAGTTATACATTGATAGATTATGTATACATTTGTTTGTTTTGATGCGCTTCTACAACCACTTTTTATATACTCTAAGGGTGGCTGGCAGAAAATTCTTTAGCATTAAGTCCTCCTTTTGTACATATTATTTTGTAAGTGTGTGTTATAAATAATTCAATAAATAAATTGGGTTTTAACGTTCTGCGGTATTAACGAATGTTTGTTCTGTGTCTGGGTGTTCTGTATGCGTTAATGATGTATTCACAAATAAAGTATTTATGTATTCTTTTATTTATCTGACTTCCATCACACAAGTTCTGCTTAGTTTGGTCAGATGCCGCTGTATCCTTATTTACTTATTTTATTAATTTATACGCATGAGTGTGTACACACACCCGCCAACTTATTTTATGTTAAAGTACTTACTTTATGGGACTTTGACTGTAAAATTATTTGACTTGACACATGCGATACTTAAAATTTATTGGAGACTTGACACTGGTAGAATGCACAAAAAGTAATATTAAAAACAAAGAAAGAACACCCAGGTTTAATGTGAGAAAGCTAAATGCAGGGGGTTTCAAATCAAAAAAGTGGCCAACAACACATGTTGAATTTTTTTTGTGATTTAAAGGCTAGGCGTTCGACTATAGCTAAACGAAACTAGCTATGAAAGCTAGCTGTTCGAACATACTGCCAGCGCTTTGACAGATGCGCGTAAAATTATTTATATTTTTTGTCGAGGCCGTAGGCCGTCACGTCATTCGCACCTGTAAAGTTTCTAGCGTGATCGCGATCATTACAAAAAAACAACTGTTACCAAAAGGTACTAAGTTCTGAATCTGTATCGTATTATGACGTCAGTTACTAACTATAGTATTGGCTTAACATAGTAGACGTGAAGCTTTGTTTTTTTGTAAAGTTTTAAAAGTGACGTAAGGTCTACGACGTAGCTTTGCGTAGCACTTTGTAGAATACATACATGAGTAATTTTTTAATCGTGTTATGATCTATATTATTTACCCAACTGCCCTATGCCTCTGATAGCTCATTTGATAGTAAATCGGTTTCGTTAGCTGAAGGGTATGGATTCAATTCCCACCCAGGGCAAACATTCATGTGACTTAAATATTTTTTCTGTTTTTTAAATGATTATATCTAAATAATAAAAAAGTTAGCCGTCACGGGACGCCCGGTAGATGTGAAACATTTAAAACAGTACGTAGCTCATACAGATAAGCAACTGAGTGTATTGTATACGCGCGCACGCACACACACACACACACACACCCGCACCCATACACACATAAAGGAATCGATAAGAGAGCATCACGCCGATTGCCGTCACGGCATACGAGTTGTCATGGCACGACAATAAATGTTTTACACCAAAAAACTTTTTAATCTCAGCAATAAACAAAACATTAGTCCAATGAAATAAATAAACATTTCTTAAATTAAATACAAATATCTATTAGAAACAAATACAGTGAGTGCTTATAAAGCACACGAAATATTTAATACAGTCTAAATATAAATGAACATTTTTAATTAAAATAACTACAGAACTAGTTATGACTAGTTATGACACAATTTGTGAAACGCAAGTCTAAGAACAAAGCTAATAAGGTCACATTGATGAAAAGGAATACGAAACAATGTGTAACAAAGGTATATTGTTGTCAGAATCATCAATCAGTGAGGTCAGGCGGGGCCTCAGGGCTAATATATTATTAGCGTTCACTTTAAACTCTTAATTGATCTGTCAAAATACCCATCTGTCGCGGGAAGTCTCGGATCTATCGCCCAATTTAATTCTCATTGATCAAAGTCCAACAGAGAAAGCCAGTCTGAATTATAAGTTTATTAAAAGTTGACTCATTAATTTAGTCAATCACGCGAAATGGGTCAGAGGCCGGTATACCGCGACGCTTTTGTAGGTAAATTATGTTGGCTTAATGGAGTTAATTTGGTTTTAATCGGGAGAAAAGTTAAAAAGAACGAAGTGAATATTGATGTGCAGTGAAAATTACTAGGATGCAAGGTGATGAAGCGTGATTAAAACGCGTTTTTTTCATTCATATGGTTGCGTTTGACGACAAGAAGTTTTCCTGCTTGATGAAACGACGTGGTCTAGGATAGAGCACCTGTTTACTCTAGATTTAAAGACACCCATTGCCATATATTAGAACGTAATTTGACGTCTACTCGTATCATTCGTTGACATTTGACCGTTCTGAAAACTGAAAAATAGTTTGATACCACTTTCATTATAAGAATTGCTAAAATATAGTGGAATTTATTGCCCAAGTGGTTGTTCCCCGATAGATTCAATCTAGGCATCTTCCAGTCGCGCGTGAATCGGTTTTTTCTAGCATGCTCCATCGTAGACCGTAGCTCCATCTATTGAGATGGTGGTCAAACGCAAGCCTCTTTATCGAATAATAATATCTATCTATATATCTGATTTGATTGTTTGTTTGTATTGAATAGGCTCCGAAACTACTGGACCGATTTTAAAAATTCTTTCGCCGCTGGGAAGCTACACTGTCCCCGGGTGACATAGGCTACTTTTATCCCTGTATTCCCACTGGAACGGGAACTACGCGGGTGAAACCGCGAGACGTCCGCTAGTTGGTAGATATTTAGGCTGATTCTTGATGTAATGGCACTAAACATCACCATAAAATGTGGTGTTGCGGGTCCTATCAATTTGTAGTGAATAGTTACTCAAAAAGCCATTCAGATTTCACACGAGCTCGTCAAAAAACAAATTGATGGCTTCGTGGAGTTGCATAAAACTTTCGTTTTCTATACTCCGCTAATTTGCATTTATATTGATCAATTTGACAGCACTTAACTCTTTCATTAAAGATAAGTTTGCGTTTTGCATGAATAAAGTTAAGCGACGATGCATTACTTAGAAGAAATACATATTTTGTCACTTTTCAGACATACAGACTGCGTCAGAGTTCTCCATCCTTGCATATATTATACACAATTGCAGAATCTAAACTCTTAGTATGTATGCTATATGGGAAATAAGTAATCTGAGTGTTAACCCAGGGTATAAGCTCACTGGACTCCACACTACGTCTAAATCTGTTACAGCGTAAAGGAGTAACAAAGACATACAAACACACGCATACACATGCTCACAAACAAACACACGCACAGACAGGCTGATTTTTATGATATAAAATAACCACTTTTGTTTCATTGCGAAGAGATGGCTCTCGAAAGACACTTTTGAAATTTTATTGAAGTTCTAAAACCTAATAAAAATAAAATTACAAAATTTAGTTTAGTACCTTTAGGAATTTAGGTAGTTTTTGATATACATCATCATAGTCAGCCTATCATTATCCACTGCTGGCTTCTAGCAAGACACACCACTTAACCTGATCTTCGATTTTAAGAGAAATGCCGTCCATAGCTCTCTCCATAAAATGGAAAGAAATGAAAATGGAAAAACAGCTTCAATAAAGTGAAAATTATTTAAATCAAAGAATAAATTATATTTTATGAATGTAATTATAAAAATTAGGCAATAAACTATAAATTAATGGGAAAAAGAAACTATTTCAACATTTGGGTGTATCTGCTAATTTGAAGTTCGTTAAGTTAAAAAAAGAAAGATAATAAATATGCACAGTGCGATATACAATTATACATATTATTTAATTACTTGTTTAATTACAGTAATCAACATATAAAATAATGTGAGATAACTGTTAGACTCTCTTGTACTGATGAACAAATACATGAGGTTAATAAATACAGTATTAATGCATAAACACAGACATGCAAAACAGAGAAATGCATCTCTCGTTATTATTTATGCAACTACATTACAAAGCTGCTCAAAATGAAAACAGAAAGCGCTGTGGCAATAAAAATTCAAATATGTGTTTATTTATTTGCGCGTACGCAGAATGCGTACACGTCGAGAGAATTTTATGTTACAAAATCGTAAATTAACTAAAGCATTAACGTTTTGTAATTTTTACAATATTTTATTTAACTTGCATTGTACGAAGTATATTTGTTCGGGTGGAATCGCACAAGTTAAATTTGACCCACTTCCCGATGTCCGATTGGACTCAAATTTGGTGTAGGTATTTATGTATCTTCGGTGACAATACAATGATACCATAGAGCTGATCTGATTATGAAGACGGAAGATGATCATAGAAACTTTTCGGTTTGGGCTAGATTGATTCGTCTTGAGGAGCACTTTATGCCTAGACAATATCCAAGCTTATTAGGGCTTGGATATTTTTAGAAGAAGCTGGCTACGGCTTCTCTGTAATACACCAACATAACTTCACCGAGTTTGGCCTCAATTGATTCGTCTTAAGTAGCACTCTCTAAAATTATTACCTACTAAACAGTTAAAAATAAATTAGAAGTAAAAAAATGTTTTAAAAAACAAGCTTTTATCTAGGACAATGAACTAAATAGTTAAAAATAAACTCTAGTAAGTATTTGGCGTGTCGGTACTTACCTTTGTTCTCAAAAGCTTGAGACACTACCCGTTACAGGTTACAGGTTAGGTACTTACTATACTTCTGTGCCTCAAGCTTTTAAGAATATTGGTAAGTACCTACATGTCAAATACTAAGTAGAGTTTTTTTTTAAACTTTTTAGTTCATAGTTCCATATAAAAGCTTGTTTTTAAAAATATTTTTTACCTTTCATTCATTTCTTTTTCACTTGTTCCAATCCTGTTTTTAAGACTTCAACGCGCTACACACTACAGACGCGTCTACGGCGTAGTAAAAATTTGCATTACAACATTCAATAAAATTACAGTTTTTACTAGGTAGAGTATAAGTGGCATCGAATACATTAAGATTTTGAAGAATTCGGGTATTATTTATTTAATTTTATATGGAAAAGGAAAACAGCTGCTAATTAATAAAATGATAATACGAGATAACAATAACACAAACGCCAAAAAAGTTTTCACTTGTGCTAACTAGGTTAAGTTTAAGTGCTCCGATCCCAACATCAACAATGTTTAATCGAGTTGCTTGTAAAACATTATGCAGCAAATGAATACTACAGTTCTTTAATACTATTGTAGGGGATAAAAACAATTCCTGATTCCGGATAAAGGAATACCTACGAAGACATCTGTTTAACAACCTGTCGTTAAAACTTGGGCTAGTAATAATATTGGGTTAATTTGCCATGAAAATTTCGCTTGCGCGATGCAGGCTTCTCGTATCTGATTGGCCATCGCAACGCAAGTTGCTGTCGATGGCCGCTGTACGTAGCAAGGTCATGTCATGTATAAGAAACGTTCCTCAAAACGAAGACAGGATCTAAAATTCGGTGATGCTGCTGATGCGGTCTAAAGCCAACAACAGTATTCATCAGGTTACGATAAAAAAATTGTTGACCCCGAAGGTCAATGTCAAGTCAAAGTACAAAAGTCGTCTGTTAACGTCTAATGTCACATTATATAATTTTTGTGTATAGTGTTAAATGTACGTATGACAAACTTATTACTTATTTCGAATGTAAAATAAAATTTTGTTCTAGTTTAGAAGAAATCACCTTGTGTCTTCGTTTTTTGGAGCGTTTTTTTTTACACCCGGTATTTTAGATGTGTCTGAGTGACCGACGTGGCTGCGCGTAGTGCGCGTGCGCCGCTCGTGAAAGCCGCCGAGTCACGTAGAGTAATTACGGCGAGATGGCATGCTCGTTTTATTTTTATCGTAATATTGCCGCCTTGACGGTCTATTGTTTTAACCACCAGTGCTTTTTCCAACGTTGTTTTACATTGCGATATACATATAAACACAAATAGGAACTCCGATTTTACGATTTTATATTTGAAATGTACAAATTTGCTCTGAATTTGTTATATATTTGGACTTTGCTTCACCATACCGCGCAACATAGATACTTGTAATAATTTGTACTCAAATTCAAATAACTAAAAGAAATGATAAAACATTTAATAACTTTTCATTTCGAAATTTTGTTTCTTAGCTATTGTTTCTTTTGTGTGTTGCTTACAACTACGATACAAGCGTAGCTTAGTGTAGGTTCTGTGCACCATCATTTAGAAATTCCTTACCTATCACAAATGTTACTATTGTTATAATGTTCTTTGTGTTGCTCAAAATGTGAATAAAGTTTTATTATTTATTTATTATTTTATACAATAAGTGTTAAGAGATTATGTGAAATTATATAATTTGGATTGTAACTCAAATCAGTTTCTTTTAAATATATGAATTGTGAAATTTACTATCATTCATAGCACAAATATACAGGGACTATACATTTTACGAGCAATCAACCATGTTTGTTTTTGTTCGTATCAAGTCACATGTGAATACTACTTACCAAACCAGTTGTAATAAACAGAGAAAGTGATATTGATAAATAAACGAGTACATCGAATAATTCAAAAAGATAAGTGCGAGTTTAATGGGAACCACAATTGCGATTAAATTATCGAAAAATATTTTTTCGATATTTTCGACAAAAATACACATACCTACTCAAAGAACTGTCATCTTTTTTTTTTTTTAATGGTTGACAGGCTAGTTGTTTGACCACAGCTCACCTGATGTTAAGGGAAGGTGTGGTCGAAGATGGTAAAGCACACCTAGCCTGGAATGGAACTGGCTCTCAAGTGAGGCTGCCGGAACACACCGTTAGATGCTTGGCGGCAGATTTTCAACTTGAGGGTGGTAGCTAGCCAGCCGAGTACAAGAAAGTACCCTACCACCATGCTATGGTTTCCTCACGATGTTTTCCTTCACCGGCAGCTCAAGCTCATTGTTGGGGTTTGAACCCACGCCCTTCGGCATGCGAACCTACCGCGCTAACCACTGAGCTATCATCGCTACAAAATCTCGTCTAGTCGACACCACATAAGACAAAAACAATGGCCAAACCAAACCCTCTTGTTTTGTACAAAGCAATGTGGCCATGGGGCCAACGTTTTAGGAGCAATTCCCGTCGATAGCGACCTTTTAGATTAGGTATTTTATTTTATTGAAGTATGTGTATTTTACTTGAAATAATTGATTTCTGTTTAGTAAATGTAGTAGTAGATTATTTCAAATGTTGCTTGTCTTAGTTACTTTCTTATTTATACCTTGAAATTCTTATGTATGTTATTAAATGATTATTGTAATACATAATTAAACCGTATGTAAATGTAGTATTGTTTTATATTTTTGTTAATTCTTACTGGAGCTTAATGATTTTTGTCCATTTCTTTTTGGTGAAAGCCGAGAAACACATTTCTTTTATTTATAAATAATTGATTGAGTACATGCAATCGTAAATGATAAAATCCTTTATCTGCACCCCTATTGCGCAATAAAAAGTTCCTTTCATAAAACTACATTATGCTCCATAATGCAAAGCTATCGATCATCAAGAATTACACGACAACTCAATATTTCATTACGATTCAAAGGCAATATCTAAACAAAACGTGTTCAAAGTGATTCATTGAACATTACAGTTTAAGAATCCAAACACAAATTATAGTGCTTAACCAATCATTCTCCACCTGACTAACGAGGTGCGGCCGTGTGCTCAACGACTTTTAATTAGCTGTTACTTTTACTCGAAATAATGAATGAGAATCGTAGCAAAGATCAACCTCCCATTTCAATAATTCTTTCAAAACACGTGCACTTTAGAAAGCGAGCATCGTTTAGCTTTGCGTAAGTAAATAAATAAATGTCCACTAATTGTTTGTGAACGTAATGTTGTATTCAATAGGTCTCATATCGAGACAGATTTCTCCCGCATCATAAAGTAAAAACGGAAAATAATCCGAGACCATTGAAGCGGCTCCAAGAAAAGGCATAATTTGCGACGTGCGTCGCTTGAATAACAAGCGCCTTGAATTCATCTGGGAACGTACGTAAAACAAGCCATTGAAAACGTTTTACTAGCTTTCGTTTCTAATGAAAAACGACTGTTGTTGCTTTTATTGTTAATTGTTTGTAGTTTTCACTTATTGGGTCAATGATCGGATACCTACGTACGTATTATGGTGTACAGGCAAACTTACTAATTACTAGAATAAAACACAATGACAGTCATAAGTAGGCCCCGTTGCAAACTTCTCACAAGAAACCGAGCCTTTACGTTTAAAAATAATAAAGTGTGATATCTTTGCAGCAATGTTTTTTAAAGTGGTTAGAATTTAAGTCAGTTTTTATGTTTATGTACTGTAACTGATTTAAAAAAATCACATTCGCACGAGATTCCATTCGCAATACTTTTTGTGACGCGAGGAAAAGTTGGAAATCCACTCGATAATCGTGAAACGTGCGGACTTAACACCGAATCGTTGCCTCGATACCTCGATTAAATCAAAATTTCACGCTCAATTTCCTTGTCACGTGCTAAAAAGGCATAGATTTTTTTAAAAGACATTTAAAATTACACATATATTGTACATATTTAAATCATTGATGGAAATGATAAAAAAAAATACTGAAATAACTTGCATTTGCGAACTAATTTGTGTATTCTTAAGCAATACATTTAATTTACTCTATAACGTTTAATCTATTATTTATTCATTTGGCACGCTGTGAACGGAGTAGAATAAAAAAGCTTCTAACCAACGTTACGTATAAATTATTGTGGGTGTCGGAGTGTCGAGCAAATGCCGGACACACGTTTGTGACGTATCTATTAGATTATTTGATGAAGTGCAACATAGTCTCAAGGTTACACCACAACACTTTCTCTGTTTCCGCAGTTCGTTGCTCTCCAAATTCTGCCGCACCATCAATGGCAAAGAACAAATTTAACGCAATTAAACAAGGGAATTTAAACTCAATTTTCACAGTAGCAAGCTTAAATTTCGATTGCGACATACCACTCCAGCTACACCAAGATGCTCTCCGGTGACGTTTACGTTCAATGCCCGTGGTAATGGTACCGCGGGTAACGTAACGTGGCCCACTTTCTCTTTTAAATACATGTTATCTCCTTCTTTTGCTCGGACTCAGCCATAAGCGAAGCGAGACAGCTATATTTGTGATGTTTCGTCGGATGCTGGGCTCGCTTTCTTCGCCGCACTTGGCATTGGATGTGTACGAAATCCGGTAACTTTCGATTGTGTCAATTCTGATGTTAGTGCCGCCCACGCTGTCCCGACTCGATACAATTAGCCATTGTGATGTAACGATTATTTATCAATTTGGTAACAGAGATCGTTTGTTGTCCGTCGGTGACAATTTGAGATGTTGTTACATTGTTATATAATAGCATAATAAATTGTTGTATTACTATGATGTAACAAATGTATTTCGGTTATAATACATTACATGTAGGTATGATTTGTAGAAATATAATTATGTAGATAGTACCTACCATTAATTTAGATTTTACGCCGCGCGCATACATTTTTCTACAGTTAGAGCATAATTTTTACGAGCTTTTGACATATATTGTATTGTATTCGTAATTCATTTTACGTAATTTTTTATCAGCCTATGTAACTACATCAAGGTCGAGTTGAGACACGAACCATAAAAACTGATTACGTGAGCATTTGAACTTGACCGTGTCCAAGCCGTAAATTAAACGTAATCAAGCTGCAATGTCAGTGGCATGGGACTCTGGGCTTGCGCGCCGAAGAAACTGACCTGCATTTCCGTGAAAATGAACTTATTTGCATTGACTGAGTCGAGACGTTGAAATTTGTACCGACGTCATTGCATCTGTACCACCGTTATTGAAATAAAAGTGCACCGAGCACGGCAATGGAGACAAATTGCAAACTGCAATTTTGCAAGCATTTAATTTCTGTATTACACCGAGAATAATGTACCTACAAGTACTACATACCTATTATCTGAATATTGGTGTGGGATATAGTGTTGGTATTTTTTTTTTGCTGGTGTATACATATTGTCTAAACACTTACAATATTTTTTAACACAAGTTTGAAGATATTATTAGAGATAAGTAGGTATTTATCGCTCAATTTATTCAAATCAATGTTATTCATATAACTTTTATACGTCTAGCATGTTTTTAATACCTTATTTTTATTTACCTATTAGAGTATTTTTACTATCTCGAAAAAGGCTCCAACGATTTGAATTGCTTTATGTTTCTGAATGCCTTAGAAAAAAAAGAAATTACGAAAAACACAAAGATATTATTAGAAAAGATATTTCGTTGTGTTTTTCGTTCAGTTGTAATTATTAGATATTAACCACATGGTGATGAATAATGATGATGAAAAGTATCCTATGTCTTATTCCAGGGCCTAAAGTACCTACATGCAAAATTTCACCCAGATCTATTGAGTAGTTTACGCGTGAAAGCGTAACAAACAAAGAAACTCATGTTCGCATTTATAATATTAGTTAGGATTAGGATGTATGGAAGTTGTCAGCTGAGATTACTTTTAATGGCGTTCGTAGCAGACTTATTGTTTGACAACTGTGGCATGCATAGCCGTTATTCATTCCGTGGGGTTGTGTGAACATTTAAAATCGATTTTTCGTTTCAAATAAATTTTAGGTCATACGCAGTTCACTGGTTTGTTCTATCTAGTTTGAAATAAAAAACATAATTGTCTTCGTCTAGACAACATTTTTTCAATCAGAACAATCCATTAGCATACTCCGGTGCTTTGATTTCCGTTTGCCTCAGCCGGAAGTTCTAGAGAAACCTCGGCCCATTTTATGCACTTTTCCCGCGTGTTACCCGATATCGTATTGAATGCGATGTCTATAGCTGTGGATTTATATATCTGTGGTTATTTTTAGAATATCTTCCTAATACTATTTATTCTACCTCTATGATAGTGATTGGATGAAGTTTTCCTGTACTTTACAGATATAGCGATGGCTGTCTATTCGATTTATCATTATGGGTCGTGGACATATTTTTATAATATGGCTATATTGGCACGAGCTATATAGGTATATATGTAGGGCTAAATGTTTGGGGTATTAAGATTAACATTGTGAACCACTTTTATTATGAAATCACCTCTAAAATCGCCAAAAAATCAGTAGTGCCATATAATTTGTTCAAAATGATTTTTTTTGGAACATCTCATTTTTTCTTACGATTTTTGGTTTTTCCATAGGAATAGTTTTTATAATGATAGAGTATATAGTCCGGGTGGCAGCGTTGCAAATACAAAAGTCATAGTAAGCCGGCTGATATTGATACTGATAGTAGATCTCATATGGCTAATAAGTAAACCGAACGTCAGCTGCCCAGGTAGCGGTGGGTTTGGGAGTGGGAGGTCGTGGAAGTTGTAAACCTAGGAGCATTTCTTTCTAATAGCTATATAAATAGACAAAAACAGACATAATTGTAAAAATAAACTCAAAGAATACCCTCTTACTTTAAATTGCCACGACACCGAGAGCTAGATAAGACCAATATTATAAGCAAGATAAGAAAAACAACTAGTCGTCAATAGTCTCACACACATCCTCTTTAACACACTCGCACATATACCCAAATAAATACATAAACAAATAAATACATTTTATTATAATCAATTTAATTAATTTTAAGGAAAGAGGCTTAGGTAGCCCGAAGGTCGTGTTATGGGCTCAAGCAAGGCCAGAATCTACCTCGAAATTCGTGTTTAAAAGGGAACCGCATAGTAGAAATGGTCCAATATTTTCAACCTTTACTGCATCGGCTGACGGTCTTTCCACCGCTACCCACGCAGCTGATTGCTGTTTTCGTACTTTAAATTATATAAACAATCGGCTAGTTTAAGTTTCATCCGGCGTACTATGACTTTTTTTTACGCGATTTTTTACAAGTTTATGCGATCGGCTGACGCATGATCCACCCTCCTCCATGCAGCTGACGACTATTTTTCAACTCAGTATGATGTCAACTATACATGAAAATGGGTTTCAGCCGGCGTACTATTACTTTTTTTTAAAAATTGTTTTACAACTTCCCCGACCTCCCATTCCCAAACCCACCGCGGGTGCGCCAGCTGACGCTCAGTTATTCGAGATCTATCGAACTAGATAGCAATGGATCAGCGTAAAATCACTACCTAAAATGCAACGCTGCCACCCGGACTAATAATGACCCTTGATTTTCGGCGTAGTAACTCCACAAGTGTATAACTCTGTATAGGGGCTAATCATTTTTTTTTTACATTTCTCGATAGCTTTGAATCTTTTTTATTAGCTAGGAGCCAAATTATAAAGTAACGTGTTTGGGCAATTTGGAATTCTGAACTGCCTTGCGTTCATAAGCTATTCCACCGCTGAGCAAGGGTCTGTTCTCATTCTGAGAAGAGTAACAAGATAAAAGTAATATTAAGCCATCAAAGTTGTTTACTAAGCCGCTGTCGTATATATTACTTAAATCAAGTAATAAACATGCACAGCCGCAAGGCAGATCAAGTTACATTCAAATATTATTTCAAAGAAAGTTAATAAACATAATGTTCAGCTGCTGCTGTCGGATTACGTGTCGTCAAAGAGCGACTGTCGCCATTAAAACATAACAGCAACGATATATGTAAACAAAATGATGGTGATGCCTTCGTACGGTAGCGCATAATAGCACTTTTATCTCGGATCTTCACGGGCAGTGGCGCGGACTCGTGCAGTGGACAATGATCGATGGCGTTGACGGAAGAGAAAGTATCGTTACAGGCCAAGGACGAGGGCATCGGTCCCTCTTGCGCAACCGTGAGGTAATTGATGCCTCCATGCGGACGGAAATAGGGCTGCCGGACTTAAGATGTGTGTCGAGCGTGGGAAATAAGATAAATAGTGTCTTCTACATTATGAGTCCGAACTGGAACCACCTTCTTAATAACGTAGCCGAAGACGAAGACGGTTCAAAATATATACCTAGTTGTTTCGCTTTTTTTTTAATTTATATCATCGTACCACGGGTCCGTGCTCTTTTTTTATTAATATATTTTTAAGAATTTTGGCTTGCAAGAACAAGATTGTGTTGTGGCATACTTATTATATACGAATCAAAAAAGGCGGAGATTCTCAATTCGACTGTATGCTTTTTTTCTTTTTTTTTATGTACATATATGTTACGCGATAATTTCGCCAATTATGAATCGATTTCGATGATTCTTTTATTGCTTGGTAGATCATATTTCAAGCAGTTTTTGAAAAGTCAACAAAAATCTAAATTTGTGTACATCGATAATATTATCGTTTATTCCGAAACCTCACTGATTCATTAGAGCAGTTGGCATAAGTACCTATGTAGGTATGTATGTAATGTATTAAAAAAAAAGATTCCATGTCTTTTTTTTAAATTGTAAATTTGTATGTTATGTTTATCTCACATTAGTGAATCTTCGAAATATATTAGCTATTATTATAAAAAAATTATAACTAAAATGTTGTCTTAAAATTAATAACAATTAATAAATAAATAAAAAACAACCCTACTAGAAAACTATCGCGTGTTATGAAGAAATTCACTAAGCGGATGCTATACAAGGACAAAGCCGGTATGCTTTTGAACATCATCTAAAACTCTCGGACACGCTTTCACTTCAAATTCTTCACCTTACGCAATAACGATGACTACACTGAAATTATGCGTTCACTCCTAAAAATATAAAAGCGGTATAAGACCTAAGATTTATTGATCGAACAATTTTATAAGCGTGACCTTTCAAAAATTTAAATAGTTTAAAAATTTAGTATGATGGATTAGAAAAGCCTTCGTAACCGCTTTATAAATGTGCAACGGTATATAAAATAAGGTATTAACGAATGCTAAATATGAAGCTGGTTGATATACGGCCATTGTCCTGCACTTTCACTAAGATCTCATTGAGTCACTGGACGGTCTAGTCCTATATTAATATAGTTATTGCGTAACACTCACACAAGCTTACGGGTATTACTTGCATAGGTAATTACTGTAAGAGAAAGTAGATGTATTTCGGTGAGAAATGATCGAGTGAGCACAAAATACTTGCTTTTCGTTCAACAAGCGTGTTACGTAATCGTACATCCGAAATTCGTTAACGCGCTCGGTATGTTACGTAACCAACATGATTTATTTTAAGCATTATTTATCATTCGGTTATTTTCTCCGGTATTTGAGTTATAAAAGAAAGTGGAGCTGCATATATACATGATGCACATGGAAAAGGAAATCTTAGAAAGCATCTTGTAGATAGTTTAGTACGTACGATACGTACGATAATATTTACTTTTATATAAATAGAAGTTTTTTTCATAAGATGTCTTTGTTTTATACATAGTATAGTTTTTTAATATCTACATTTGATCGTTGTTAAGTTACATTTTGTATAAAGGTAATTGTTTCTATTTTATATCATTAATTGTAAATCTATACTATTTTATAAAGAGAAACCTATAGAATCCTACACTGGCGCTTGTAATTCGGTACTTTATGAATAAATAACACTATTTATAAGCATAAACACTAGTTTTGGTATAAATACAATTCGCCGACACGACTCTTTCTGCGTTGCCGTCAAAACTCCTGGATGTACCTCAGAATGAGCCAGGGCACATTGTGAAAAAAAAAGCTATTCTAAAGCAAAGAGACTTTAATGACTTAGCCAAATATATGAAGCAGCTGCTTTTTCGCGGTTTCAGAGTTTTGAGTTAGTAAAATTTGTTCATAATCGTGAGATATAATAACCCCTTTTCAGTTTAGTATACCCCAAGCTTATAACCCTGTACAAGCTTAGAGAGATATACGTAATCTTATTAAGATATTCAAAAAAATATGTTTAGGTGCGTACACAACCAGCTAAAAGTCAGTCTAGATAAATTATACTTCGATTTTATTCAATCACACTAAACCCAAAAAAAAAAAAATACTTACACAAATTATCTTGGTGACATAAAGTTGTGTGTGATACGAGTCTTGAAAACCTGAAACAATAAAAAAAATAATAAGTTGCTACTAAAAATAATAAAAAAAATTACATTCTTAGCTATCCAAAGTAGGTAGTAGTAAGTACATTATTTTGCTCTACCCACGCTATTGCCTGCTTCATTCGATTGTCGTTTCTCTTTTGTCTAAATAATTTAAACGCATGTTTATTACTCTATTGAATTCGATGACACTATTTATAAATTAATTACATTGTTGGCTATGTTTACCATGCTTATTAGGAACAGGTCATAAGTTAAGGTCCGAAGTATCTGAATACGACATTAGACCATTGTTTTCCCTTTTCTTTATTATATCACACAATGATATAATTGTATGCAGTTCTCCATGTCGCGAATTATCCATTCATTGTCGACAGTGAAACCATCCTTGTACAATGGGGCTATACAATGAGCTATTTCGCGATAACTCTTCTTCCTCTACACCAACGGAAACTTGAAAGTGAAAGCATGTAAAGAGCAATAAACTATATTATTTGTGAATAGTTTACGATACTTAAAGTTCAACCGTAAAAATGACAGAAATGGCAACTTGAGTGGGAGTTTCTGTTTCTGTTATGCGAAACGAATACTATGATTTAGAAAACATGTCGTCGTGATATATGTCTTTAGTATCTCACTGCTGGGCAAATCCCTGCCCTCGAAGGGTAATTAAAATTAAGCTATCCATTCCATTCCATTAGCATTCCATTTACTTGGTGGTAGGTTTTCTTAGCAGGAGGTCGTATAGGTAGGTAGCCCCGCAGTACCAGATATTCTGCCGCCAAGCAGTAGTGTGCAAACATTACTGTGTTCCGGTTTGAAGGGAACTGCAGCTAGCGAAATTACAGGGCTGTTGAGACTAACCATCTAGTCTCAAAGTAATGAGTGCTAAAGCAGCGATGCCCTGGACGTTGTTTTGTTACTCAAAGTTCTGTATCGCTGCAATGGTCATGGACAGGCGTTATCTCTTAACATCAGGAGAGCGGCTCGATCTTCTCATTACTTTTACATTAAAGAAAAACCTATGGATTGAAAAGAGGCGAAACCTCGAAAAGTGCGAGCAAAATGGGTCATTCCGGCACACTTACTACTTGTGACGAAATGACTTTTGAATTTAGGACACAATTTAATTAAAAAGTTTGAACGCAATTCGCTTCGAAAAAGTCCTGGCCGGTAATAAAAAAAGCGCGCCGACGCGGCATTGGAAACGCCAAATAAAAAAACTTCTTATTAAACTTCTTATTCGTTTTTTAATTACTTCATAACAAAATAGGTTTTATAAATAATTTAACCTTGTTCACAAAAAAAAGATGAGTTCTAGCAATGAAAGTGAAATGTTGACAACAAAAAGTTTAAAATGTAACGCTAAAACCGTCATAAACAATTTACTACCAAGCAAATTGAGAGAAAAACATTTTTTCTCATGAAAAGCAGAGTGTGCCACACGGTATCAAAATTATATTATTTAACCTCGGATGATGTACTTTGAATCCCTTGCTACGCTTATGATATTAAATATATTTAAAATGTCACATTGATAAACACATCAAAAGGTCATTTAGATACTTAAACTAAAAATGGCCACTGCAGCCATGTACAGGATGCGTCTACTAAAATTATTATTTTACCAGCAGTGGATGAACAGCCTGTAATCTTTTACCTAGAATTTTTATATCATTAAACGTGAAAATAATCACACAGTTTGCATGTAAATCGATATAGTAACAAGCGTACTCTCAACATAACGACTGCCATATTCTCAGACTACAGTTTTTCAAATTTCACTAGAGTATCTGTAAGAAGTAAGAATGCGCTCCGATAGGATGGATGTGGCTTACACATACTCGTAAATACGAGATGAAAGTGGTGAAATCTTTAGACGAGCCGCGAGAAATCGACTCCATAATAAATAATGCACTAGTTCGATCGAGCAAGCCCTTAAACCGACCAACTGGTTCTAACGTCGGCGTCGCCCGTCGCAATGGTGTTTTGACAGGCCACAATGTAAGTAACCGGTACAAGTTTTTAATGGAAGTTACGCACCTTTCTATTTAGATAATTGCCAGATAAAATATATTTGATAACATTGTACGATACGAGTTATGAAATGAAAAATTGTTGCCTTGGTCAAGTTGTGTTGAGTAATTTTCTTTCCAACTAGCTTGTAATTATCGGTATTTTATTATTTATTAATTCTTTTTAGTTTTTCTGTAGTTTCAAAGTAGCTTAGATAAGAAAAATCAAGAAGGGATTCTTTAAACGGTGGTCAAATCTTGACGTGAACACGCCTTTAAATATGTTTCCATAGTGGGAGTCAATTCAAATAACAGTTGTTAACAAAAACAGTTTTCTATTGCGAATCTATCATTTACATCTAAAATTTAGATTCACCACTCGATAGCTAAATGGTTACGTTAAGTGATGTTGAAGGATAGAAAGAAAATGTATTTGACATAAATAATGACTAATTTAGCCGACTGACTCCGAACAAATACATAGGTACTGTATTTCGATGCCATTACTGTCGAAAACATTTTGCTGGCTTATTTGATTTATCAGATGAAAGTGTCACTGCATCCGTTTCAACTTTATATCTAAACGCAGAAGATGACTGACAGATGCGTGTTCTGTTTATGCCCATTGTGCTCGAAGCCAGTGGTCTGTGAATAATTAGAACCGTCTCAAACGTCATTCTGTATTCTAACAACTCTACATGGCGGCTCACGGCGGAACTCACTCGCCGCAACACCAAACTGCATCACAATTAGAGCAAAATAATTTGATATACTTTCTCCAATTCAACGTTTAAATAATTCATAAAAATTCAAACATAATATGTACCTGGATTTAATTAATACTTTCGGTTTCTTCTCGGCACTTAAAACAATAGTTTCTTTCGCTAAACTACTATAATGAACTACCGTATAATTTTATTCGTCTATAACAAAGTGAAATGTTGGTTTATAATACTTCCTCTAAATAATTAAATTGCTCTATGTTGATTTTTGTTTAGAAACGACTTTTGGTAACGAACTCGCAAAAACGAGACATGCTCATAGTTGTTAAATCAAACTAGATAACTGTCCAGTTTGATTTAAATTCACTGACTGTACGAAGTGGTTTGAAATGTCTATCATTTGTGCAGATTCGAAGGGAACTTTCGAACGTCCCTTACAGATAGAGCTGTATAACAAAAGTGAAATCGAACGCGTTTCCCTGTTAAACGTAGAGATTTGAAGCTCATGGGGGCTCTATCATCTTGTTGGTAATAACGAGGTATGCGGGCTTAACTCATTTGCAATCCTTGTTTATTTTATGCATTACATTGTATGAGATACGGACCACTTTCTAATGGCACATCCTCATTATTATAAATGACAAGTAAAATGTTATCGCATTGTTACGTGACTTTGAACAAATTGAGTGATAGCATCATAGACTACCTAATATAGGTATTGAAACTACAATTAAAAAAAAAAATTATGTAAGTTTACCAAATTTATTTTAAATCTTTGATATTGTAACAATTATTTTCAATCAATACAATAATGTTTTCGTTATTTTTTACAGATTTTTTTAAATGACTATATATGTATGTTAGTTACTAATTATTTTCAAAAAAATAGTTCACAGTTAACTATTTTTGGTGTGCACGATAAAATGTTTCTACCTATTTTATGTGTATAAAACAAAAGAACTTATACTTTGTCGGTTATTTTTTTAATATTATTTGCAACGCAAGATTTTATTGCATTTTGTAATTTCATTCTGACGCGGCGTTTGCAAATTATAGCTTTAAAAGAAGCTAAATATCATGTCAATAAAATTTTAGATCGTAATTTTGCCTTCCGTTTAAAGTCTCGTCGAATTACAGCATTCCACAACAACCTGCAAATAGTAGATCGGTTTTTGATTTGTTATTCTAGTAATTGTTTGTAACGAGATTTTAATCGATACCCTGAGGCGTTTGAATCGTCGGATGATATTCGAATCAATAAAAAATCGATGGAAAGCTTGACAGCTGACCACATTATAATAACCGCATTCCTTGAGGAGATAGTCTCAAATGGAAGATACCTCATCAAATGACGTGTCTTCGAAATTAGCAAGCTTTTTGATGACCCACAAATCATTTGCAATTAAATGCCTACCGTTATAAAATTAACATACAAGTATAGCATTAAAAACTTAGTTAAATTAAAAGGTTGCTTCACAATTATACGAAAATAAAGATGGTTTTTTGTTTAAAAAAAAACAAAAGCACAAAAATAGATAGATTTTGCAAGAAAAAAAATCCCAACTAAATCATATAAATTCATTCACACGAACAAAAGTTCAAGGCAAAAACCCCCAGGCGCTCCATTATGTTGTAGTACTTAGTAGTAGTAGTAGGGGCTAATTCGTGGCCGCTGCAAGCGCAGATCGTACCAGTGTTGTAAGAAGCTTGAAGTAAGGCTGATGTCTAATTTCCCGGCCATCATTATAACCAACCAACAAACAACAGTGTAGCAAACTACGCTCTTCCAGTTAGTCATTGCGCTAGTCTAGTTAGCGAATCGTTCAAGTGCAACACAATTAGTTACGTGACTTATTTCCCAAGCTAAAGAAAAGTCCTACTTCCGACTCCAAACAATACCGCGATGCGATCAACTATACCATAACAATAAAACGCTCTCCTAACTGAGGAAAACCCCTTCCTCTGTTTCTGATACTGAGATAATAAAAATTCACACTTAATTGTCTACTTTATCAAATAACTTTCATCGTAAAGCAGATAATCTGTTTGTTCAGACAATCAAACTACAAGTTGCATATATTCTTAAAAAAATGTTTTCTTTTAGCTTTGGCTAAAATAAAATGATAGGATTGCCGGCGCTCTATTCGTCTCAGTTAAAATTAGTCTGTAGGAAGCGCAACACGTCTTTAATTATTTATTATTAGTAGGTATGTAATGTACATGATTATCAATTATGTATATAATATATAATTATATTGTAGTTGTTATTTAACTATTACTGAGTTATAAGCTTACTAAGCAGACAGAAAGTCAACACTCATCAATATATAATAATTTTTTTTCTATTCATTTTATTTGTAACAAAATTTCACTATAAATCCTTCGTTTTTAAATCATTGTTCAAATCTCTTTAACCATAAGCAACTAGTTAAAAATCCAGTCAACTTAATGCAATATATTTCGCCGACCCTATTGCATGCGCGAGTGCAATTATCCATGTTTATGGGACAACGATGAGGAACCGGCTCCTGACTGGCTAGTAACCTGCTTCCGACGGATCCCTTGCTCCTCCCTTCTGGTCCAGTTCCGTGACCCAGCGCGGCTACTCAATCAGCTGACTGCTTATTAGCATTGAGTGGTTTATCTCCTACGTTTCTATTTATCCAGTATTGATTTAAATTCCGCAGTTCAGATTTATGGCTTTCACTTGGTAAATAGTTAATTAAGATTTATATTTGTGGGACGTGTACGTTGGGATTTGGGTGGAGCAGTCTGTATCTGAACGTAAGCTATAATTCAACTTCACGAAAGTTCACAGGAAACTTTATTACAAAGACTGCATTTAATCTACCTACAACTGTCTAAACTGTTACAGTTTGTGTGGACAATAAGTTCTTTAACTAGGCTTATATATAGTCATCAATTTTAGTTTACGTGACTATGAGCGATGTGTGTGTGTGTGCGTGTGTATGTGTGTGAATGTGATGCTACGGCATCCTAGTATTATATCCTGCCAATATAATGGTCCTACAGCCAAATCTGTTTTACCTAAGTAGATAGATAGAGAGTAAGTACTTAATCGATTCGAACTGACTATTGCCGCTATCTTCAAACGGTGTAGGAAAATGTTGTCAGGAAACCGTCATGTCCGTGAAGTGTTGCACTCGAAAGTGTGTGCACTTGACCAGCGTGGTTGATCATAGATTTACTAATCTCGCAATGAAAAGAGGACAGTTTATAAAAGTAGATCCTAGGAGGTAAAAGTAGGTTAGTGTGCGAGAAAATCCCAAAATGATTGGACAGTTGGCTGTGACAAATACGAGATCAAACAAAAAAAACAATAAGCTAACTGGCACTTTTATTGCAATGATATCTCAGTGGTTAGCGTTGTCGGTTCGCATGCCGAAAGGCGTGGGTTCAACCCCCAACAATGAACTTGAGGTGAAGGAAAACATCGTGAGGAAACCATAGCATGGTGGTAGGGTACCTTCTAGTACTCGGCTGGCTAGCTACCACCCTCAAGTTGAAAATCTGCCGCCAAGCATCTAATAGTGTGTTCTGGCAGCCTCACTTGAGAGCCAGTTCCATTCCAGGCTAGGTATGCTTTACCATCTTCGACCACACCGTTACTTAACATCAGGTGAGCTATGATCCAAAACACCTAGTCTGTCAACAATAAAAAAAAGGCAAGCTCGAGTATCAGTGTACCCGAAGGCTTATGACAGCTAGTGATAAATATATTTCAGTCTACATCTGCGCAAAGACTTTTTTGTGACAACGTATTATTTAAACTTTGATCAGGTGTTAGGCAGAAGCCAAGCAAGTCTATCGCCCGATAGACTTGCCCCTTGGACTTGACACACTGACTCGCTTTCCAAGCTGCATCGAACCCAGATGCCGTGAGTACACGCGCTTGCGTTTATAACATCTCAGGCCGTTTATTATACGCGACACAATAGCTAATCACAACGTCTTTTAATAATAAAAGTTACAATCTTTCAGCCAATGAGTACAGAGTTTATCAGCTTGGGGTAAATAAGCTACACCGAGAGGGGTCAGCAATGTTTACAATGGAACCAACCTTGAAATAAAAAAATCAGCAATGAAAATACATATACTCCGTTGATATATCAATTAATTAATTTCTTGGGTGTTTGGTTTCTGCAACGGAGTCACAATTCTGCCAACGTTTGTTTAATGATAGCTTCGTAAACGAAGAAACGAATGATCTTAAAGTAATAATAAATACTTGGTATCTTGATTAATATAAAAGAGATAGACGGATTAAGACAATTGAGACAAAAGACAAAATTCAAGCACTTCTGTAACATATTAACAAAAATTAAACAATTTCTGTTGTCTTCTATTATATCTTATAGAGCGCTGTAATATGGGCACCAGTGTGAGAAAGTGGTATAATATGATGAATTGAAGATACATGTACATATTTTCGTGTTGCTTCCAAAAGCCCGTCAAAGTTTGACTTGATTTTAATTGCATCAGATTACGTCGAAATACTTGACATTAGCACAAATTGCGATGCCAAAAAAACAAAGAGGAAAAAAAGTTTGAAATGTGCAACACTGCAACCGGCGCTTCTAGAAGTTGATAATCTCATCTCTCATTTAATTCTTAACTCGTTACAAAGTATTAATCCGGTTTTATTGATTGGAAAGATATTTCTGCTACCGATTTGGCATACAATTTTATAATACGTCTTAAGTGCTGCGATGGCGATTTCAGCATCATTTGCTCGTCAAATATTTTAAGTTTTAAGTCGTCTTGACAGAAATTAAAACTGGACACGCTCATTAAGGCTTTCTCCGCTATGTTTCCGTTATATTATCTTGCAAACATGAAACCTATACATCGGAAAAGTGAAAGTGATTATTGGATTACATTGTTGAAAAACTGGAAAATAGGTTTCTTTAATCGATTAATAATGATGATCATACGTACCTACAGAAACTAACATTTCGGAAAATTAAGTTTTAATACAATGATTTTGTTTATATAAAAAACAGTAGATATCTAACTAATATTTGGTGATATCACTGTTTTTATCATACGTATATAATTATGCAGCATTTTTTATGTACCTATACACACATATTTTTGCTTTCATTTTTTTTACACTGCCAACCACATAAGCTGTGCCTTCTGTCTGACCATCCAAATTATACTTGAAAGAAATCGCTTTAGGCTATAAGGCCGCCGTTATATGTAGCTTTTTGGTTCGTTTTAAGATATGTAGGTATGTCATAGATAATGTCTTGCCGTAGGTACAATAAAGTTATATTCTATTTTATTAAATTGATACTGAAAAATTGTAGGTATAGAATTGTATAGCGCTTTACCTTTTTCTTAAATAAATTAATTTGTCTTACGTAAATTAAATAATAAAATCTTAATTGGCTTATAACTAAGATTGTGAAAAGTTTAAGTAATAATATTTTTTTTACGTTTAACAACCTAGCTTGTTTGACCCTAGCTCACATTTTGTCAGGTTACGTACGAAAAATCCAGTCCAGGCCAGCTTGGTCTGAACAAGAGGCTGGGCTTGTGTGCAATCTTTGATTTTATTCACAAAATTACTGTTAGCATTGTTTAAGTAATTGCTAAAAAATAACGAATAGGTACCTAATTTTTGTCCACAATAGCAATCATCGTTGCGTAAGTGAACAATCCCTGAAGACGGTAAGTCACCGTGACGCAAAGACGCTCTTGCAAAATCTTAATGCATCCAAACAATAGAATGGGAGTCCTACCAGTTTACACACGCTTTTGCAACACAGTAGCCATTAGTTGCATGCACGTTTCACATCCGTTTCGGCAGATAAGGATAACGCGAAAACTGCGGATTCGTTTTATCTTAATGGCTTTCACGCTGTTTTCACGGTTTATGTAGATTACGTCAAGTTTACGCGTGTTTTAGATGTTTTCATGACATGTCGAGTTTCTTTTTTGCAGCTCATTACGTTTTGTGAGCTTTACAATTATTGCTTTAGGCCGGTAACAGTGTAAGTTTGGACGCAATTTTAGTCACGCTCACTTGCATATTAAGAAGTGGCTTATTTTATCAATTGAAGGTATTCGCGAAACACAGAAACTTCTTTTTTTTACTATATTACTCACTACATATTTATAATTCAGTATTTCATTTCTCATTTATAATTTCAGTGAAAAAATTTAGATAAAACGCTAAAACAAAGAAACAAAGTAATGTAAGTATAATGTATCAAAGTAATGAGCGCCAAAGTAGTGACGCCCTGGATTCTGTATATCGCTGCAATGGTCATGGACAGGCGTTATCTCGTACCATCAGGAGAGCGTCTCGTTCGTCTCATTACTTTTTACATAGAAAAAAGTACTGATAAAGTTATAAGTTATTCATAAGCATTGTTTTTAGTTATACGGGTACCGGCTGTGACGCAGCTTAACTAATTGAAAAGTTTCCTGGACAATAAACTTGATATACCTAAACGTACATATTAACACGCTTGACTGATTGATTTCCATGGTTTGAGCTAGCGTAACGTGTCGTCTAATACCAGCCTTAATTTCTGTAAGCTTTTGAAAGTGCGAATAAGAATAGCCAACGTATTTACTGTTATTATTATAGACTGTTCTCAAAAGTACCCGAGCTTGTTTCTTTTAACTCTTCTTTGAGTGTCGTGTGAATGTTTTATTCTATTTTCATGGCCTTAATTATTTATTATTTTATTTAATCTATGTTTATAAAATTATACCAGCTTGTATATTCTTCTATATAAGTAAGAAAAGTTAGGCGATATGGTCGCTCAGCGACAAAGCCAAAATTAAATTTAAAAAAAAAAAAAAAGTAAGAAAAGTTGTTGGAGTGTATACCCTATATATAATGTCCTAAACGTAGTGATTACATTCTCTTGGTCTGTGTGTATAATTGCTGTGGTGGATAAAACATGTAGTAATTCGTAAAAAAAACTCAATATCGAAACATATGACGACGGTTTATATTGTTCATTAACAACATCAGTTTTATGACATTTTAGACCAAATATTTTTTAAATCAATCAATAAATTGTCTTATATGAAGTGCCTGGCCGACCGAGTTTCACTCGATACATGCTAAATTTTAAACTCTGACAACACGTTTGCTTATATTAATTTTGATGTGGTTGTTGATATCTAGCTAGATCGATATTTCGTCCCCAAAGACTTCTTCTCTTTAAAATTTCGTCAAAATCTTTGGAGTCATTTTCGAGAACTCAGAAATATATGAATAGATACAAATATTGCTCGTTTATATGATCTTCGTCAATAAGCGCAAGCTTGAGAACGACTGAACCAATTAAGCTGTTTTTTAATGTTCATTATAAACAAGTAAGTGTTCATTATAGTTCACATAGAAGCGTGGTTGAAGGCACAGTGCTACTGCACCTGGTAAGAAGTACCGGGCATTCAGCGATAAGAGCAAAAATAAAAACCATCAAAACATGATAGAAGCTATCAAAAAGCCTTATTAACTACGCCTTAGTGCTGACAACACAGCATAAACAAACTCTTTTTAATTTCGAATGTAAGCATTAAATGTGAATTAACACAAAAGTGCATTTTTACTTCAATTTCACATATGCACATTGCTATTTAGCGTAAACGAGAAACCCCTCGGATACACCTATAAAATGCGTGCTGTGTGACGCGCGACCTACTTTCCTCGCGCACCGGCTTCACCACATGTCGCTCCGGCTACCATCATACTCTTACAGAAATAAAGAACAAGTTCTTTTACATACAAACAAGTGAACATTTAAAAACAAAAATCGCTGAACATGCAAATCGTGCTTCAGATATTTTGCCAACTTTTCGCAGACCTGAGTGAAAGTGACGTTATGCAACTTTCTATAAGAAACAAAATTAAGATAAGGAATTTAATTGAGCATTCGACTTAAATAGCGTATTTTTAATTATAGCTGTAGTGTATGTTAGCTATTGTAAAGTTCAAGTTCGACGCTATTGTTATCTACCTCTATATAGACTTAATCATATTTAATTTTTTGCATGGATTTTCTATTTATTACTTTCAAACTCAATCTAATAAAAATGTGATATTCTGAGTAAATTTAATTTTAAAATTTCGTAAAAATTTGCATGAATCATGTTTTCAAAAGTTTATCTTAACATGTTCAACTTCAAATTTTAATGAAGAGCAAATCTTGTCTAGGGCATATTTTATACTCTGGATAGACAAGATAAAATACTTCATACAAACTAACACACACTTCATAAATTACGTCAAACACGTTTCAAATAATCCAATCCGGCACACTTTCCAAACACATCCAAGAGATAACACAAATCCAAGTACCTTTCCAGGCGAGCTTTCAATACAGCACAGAATCGAAGAAACAGTTCAAGGATAACAGCAGCGGCTAGCGATCACTGTTCCAGAGTTCACACACACTGATGTCACAGTCTGATCCGTGGGACTAACACTTTCGTTTTCGAGCACGCGGAGCGAGGTATACGCGGGCGCCGTGCGTTGTGGCTCTAAGATGGGCAGCTCACTGGTCGCGCCGCCCGCCTCACCAACGGTTTTATACTTGTGAAAGTTCTACCGCTGCACCGCCGGACCCGCCTATCCCGGATCGCGATTTGGCGAGGATTCCGATTTTGTAATCCTTGCGACATATATTGACGTCAATGAGATGACGATTGTTATGTGGATTCATCGCGGGAACTTTCGGTTGAGCAAGAGCGGGCTTCCTTTGGCAGGAAAAAAGTGTTGCAAATACATTAATGCAATGGGGTTGTTACTCAAATAGCTACAAATCAACTTGTATCTTTGATATTAGACTTTGTGCATTCGTCAGTGTCAAGTGTTGCGATACTTTTAAGGATGCTAAATTAAGTCGAAAACACAGTCAAACTTTTCGTGTTGCTTCCTCGTGGTTTTGTAAGTAACACGAAAAATCATATTTTATCAAATTTTCACTTGTATAACTCGGCACTATTTATTATTTATACTATTTATTTTTACTATTAATTTAAAATAGCAAAGCAAAATAGCCAAAAATTGTATTTTTTTTTTAATTTTTGTTTTAATTGGTTATGTTTCGTAGGTACAATAGACATCAACGCAAACCTATGCCTACAAAATTGTAGTATAGTTTATGTGATACTTCTAAACGTTTGAGATACAGACACTCATGAGTATTACAACGAAATAATAATATGTTTATCAATCCAACAGAATTAAAAAATAGCGACGCTCCTAACTTATGCATTAATACATCTAAACACCGTACAATGGATATCAAAGTAGCAGCACGATGAAATAATTCTCTTTATTTCATTTTAATTTTAAGTACATTTTGTATACTAGTCAGTGACAATATATATAATTATGTTTGTTAGAAGGAAGAGCCTGGAGCCCAAGACATAGGACACCCTAGTTTGGGATCCAGGGCATACCGATGTAGCATTACTTGGTATTTATTATTACTTTTCAACGTACTTTTAGTTTTTCTGTTCCGCGAAATTTGTTCATCGTATATACTGCTTTTAAACAATAAATTAATTAATTTAATAAACAAATTATTAAACTTAATTTTAATAACTCTAATAGGCTTGATAAAAAAAGCAATAAAAATACAAATTTTGTACATCTATAAAGAGCGGTTTGTCAATCCACAATAATTTAACTGGTGCAAAAGACATCAACGTACGCTTTGAACATAACTGACCTAGCGTTACAAAATTATAAAACTGTTTAAAACTATGTAAAATTCATGAAAGAATCTGCATAATTTTACACAACTTTGAAATGAAAGTACATATTTGATAAAATTATACTTAGTGAATATTTTGAATATAGTGAATGTTTACATTTTAATATCATGTCACATCTTTTCAAGTTAACTATTGAGTAGTGATGCATGGTTGGCTTGAATTTTGACATTTTACAGTTTTAAAAATTCATAGACATGCATAATAACAAATAGTAAAATAAACACAACTATTTATTCAGGTTGCATTGTGTAATAGTATAGTTATATGGAAACTGAAGTAGTTTTGACACATCTTTGTTTTACTTATGCGGAATTACTCACGTTTAATTATATTGGATACTTCAACTATAGTTTCGGCCACATCCGGGTGGACTTCATCATGGAGACAAAGCTGAGTACAAAGCGCGTGCGGCCTCGTCTCGCTTCTCACTATAGTCGGAGTATCCGATATAATTAAACGTGAGTAAGCCCGCAGAAGTAAAAAAATATCAATACATAACAATATATGAAGTATTACTACACTTTTTGTTTTGCCTCCAACAGAATGGAAACCTAGAGACGAAAAATAACAGCTTATGCTCCCACGTATTACCTAGATGTCGCGATGACTAAATCCACAGTAAAAATATGAAATTACAGTATGAGTGAAATCGCATAAATTGCCCATTGTTTAGCGAGCAAGGTGCACGAATTCGGTAGGTATTACTTTCGGTTTTCATCTGACCACGTGCGAGCGCTGCCAGGTGAACGATCTCGGGCAATGGAAATGGTTGAGTCCACAGAAAAAAAATAACAGAAAGTTGCATATTTGCATGTCGAATTGAGATCGAACAAAGCTGAAATCTCAGATCAGGCTTTGACTGTTTTATGTTCCATGATGATTTAAGTATTGACATAGATTTATTATGTTTTGGCATACGTGGACTCTCACAGACGCGGCCCGCAAAGTCGCTCAGCGAGCAGCAGAAAGAGCTACGCTCGATATTTTTTGAAGGAATCGTATCCGATACGAAGGAATTCACCTGAGAACTAAAGTCGCCGACATAGTTCAGGTTAAGGTAGTAGTCACAGATCTCTATAACTAAAGGGTAGTAGAGTTCTAGTGTGAACTCAAAGTGGAAACTCAAAGATCTGGCTGGGTGGAATGCCAATGTCCAGCTGTGGACTGCAAGATATTTCATACGCTACAAGTTAAATCGAATTCAGATTTCCAGTTTTGCTTCATGTCTGTTATAGGGTACGAGTGCCAATTAATTTACAAAATTTTAAAGATCAATCATTCAAAAAAAATTCTGATCAATCTTGTTTTATTAAATTTGAAGTTTTGTAACTGTGAAATGTACTAAGATATTTATTTATTTTAGCGGTACCCAGAACTTTGAGTAACAAAACAACGCTACGCTGCTTTGGCGCTCATTGCTTTGAATATGCGATGGTTAGTCTCAATAGCCCTGTAATTTCGCTAGCTGCAGTAACTTTCAGACCGGAACACAGCAATATTTTCACACTGCTACTTAGCAGAATAACAATGCAAAAATACTACAGTGGTACCTACCTATACGACTTGCAGCTAAGGAAATCTACCACCTAAATCCCACTAATATTATAAATGTGAAAGTTTGGATGGATGGATGGATGTTTGTTACTCTTTCACGCAAAAACTACTGAACAGATTTGGATGAAATTTGGTATGGAAGTATCTGAAACTCTGGATTAACACATAAGCTACATTTTATCTCAAAAACATGTTGCGGGTAACACTGCGGGGTGCAGCTAGTAACTGATAAAATTGAATGGATTTTTATAATTAAAAAATTGTTGCAATAATATAACGTTGACACGTATACATAAGCATGCATATTTATTTTATTATTATTTATTACTAACCGAATGCCTGGTATTTTCTACCCGGTGCGGTAGCGCTCGGTCGTCGGCCGCACATCTATTTGAAATTTGATCCTCAATCAAAGTCAAAAAAATCAACTACATCAGTTAAGTCGTTATCAAGTTATGCGCTCACTAGCGGACACTTTAAAAAAAAACTATGTTACAACTATCCTTACAGTTGACACCTCATGCAGACGTAGTGACGATAGAGGAAAGTAACCAAATATGGAATACCATTTTGTTTCAGTGTTATAGAAAAAAAAGTATTTATTGTAAATTTTTTTTATATTCTTATAATTATTATCAAACATGCAGTTGCACTTAAATTATTGACAGTCTTGTTTTACATATATTAATTTAAAATATAAAACTTTCACTAAAACAAAATCAACATAAAGGTACCCAAATATGGACTACTATAAATAATGAACCTTTACTTTTATGAAAGATACTAACAGTAACTTTGGTCAATTTTTAAAAGTTACTTAAGTTACTTGCAGAAATCACATATCCAGGTATCTAACTCTGCACCTGCGCAATCACCATGGGCCCAGAGCCCGCACATGAGACATTTGATCCATCTCTCCTCGAGTATCTTGAGAAAACAAGCTGTAACAGAACATACACTCTGCATCTTCTGAGTCAGGAGCTTCCTGTCCTATGACGGCTTCAGACTCACTGTCTGTGTCAAACTGTATTTCTTCTTCATCATCTGAATCAATGGGACTATTATTGGGATACTATTCCATATTTGGTTACTTTCCTCTACTAAAAAGCTTATTCCGTACCGATTATTTTGACAGTTAACTTACTGATTATCTCTAAACTGTAGTCTCAAACTACTAGAATCCGTAATCCGAGATAAAGTTGTTCACGCGCCTATTATCTACGCTGACGAAATTGAGTGAGAGTAATTTCTTTATTTAACAAAGGTATGTGTAACGAGATATCAATCTTTGTGAAGATTATGAACATCATGACATAGGCTACAATTTCTTCAAAGGCATAATGATAGAGACAATCTGCGGTTAGACTGAAGGTAATTCATAGACGAGTAAAGTACCTACTTACATTTGTTTAACAATGGGTTCAATAACTTCAAGTCTAACTTATAAACGTTGCTTAAAATGTATTCATGCGAATAAAATGTTGAGAAATTAATAAAGCATTAGTTAACACTAAGCAATGTTTATAAATAAGGATATTAATATGAAATCTAATTCGGTCGATTTGTAAAATTACTAAAAGCTGCAAGGCGTGGGGTTCGATTCCCACCTCGGACAAACAATTGCGTGACAAACATAGATGTTTGTTATATGAGTGTTTATGTACTCGTAGCATATACATTACAGGTACGTATTTTTTTTTAACTATTGATTATATTAGAGCTATATCTAATGTGACCATTTTATATTTTGTTCTAAACGGGACATTTTCAAAATTACAAAGTAATTTATCTTCACTTTTATTATTAACATGGAATTGACGATGAAATTATTCAGATGTCCACAATTTATTCATAAAAGAGATTAATACCCCGTATACAAAGTATTTTAACACACAGGCCAGATTCGAGACATTCAACGCCTCCTCTTTTATAAACCGACATTAATTTATTTTCCTCACAACAGCCTATGTAAGCCAAATAAAACTAAAAATATTTGTAACCTAACGTCATGCTAGCAAAAACGTTGAAACACCTTGTTCTACAGACGGATCCGCTTTGCATAACAATACTACGTCCGCACCACAACTTTCTTGTAAACGGAACAGCGGAATTTTTGTGTCACGTTAGTCAGTGCGAGGTAGTAGGTTACATGCCGCAAGTAGAACGATTTACATAAGAAGCTTACTTACCGACTGTCTGAGGCTTATCATTAAAATTGCAAATGTGTCAATACGAACACAATGGGTAGGTAAGTAATGCTTGAAAAGTGAAAGTAAGCGTTGTGGATTCACATAAATATTTAGTAAATATACTTTGGTTACTTTAATTTGTAACGTTTATTTTATGTATCAGCAGTAGCGTGTAAACATTACTGTGTTCCGGTTTAAAGGATTCTGCAGCCAGAGAAATTACAGAGCTATTGAGACTAATGAGCACAAATGCTGTGATGCCCTGGACTTTGTTTTCTGTTTGTTGTTTCAAAGTTCTGCGTATCGCTGCAATGTTCATGGACAGGAGTTATCTCTTACTATCAGAAGAGCATCTTGTTCGTTTCATTGCATTAAAAAATGTGTTTTTTCGCACGCACACATACACACACACAAGCTTTACTCAATTAGAGGTTAGACTATGTGAAGAATTTCCTATAACAGTATAATATATGTATATTTGTTTATTTTACTGTAAACTTTGGAAGGTGAGTATTAACCACCTGTTAGACAAGTAGAGAGTCGTAATGACAAATACTTCGGCATGTAGATATATAATCTACAGAAGCATCTACATTCTACGCCACTAATTACGGCAATCATTTCTACACAAAAAGATCTTTGCAAATCGTATCTACAAGTAGGTTTCGAGGTCGCCAAAAAAGCTGACCCAAATGACGAATTCCTCATTGATCAATGTTTTCATAGACATGCCGTGGAAGTAATGTTAGTTAATTTGTGTGCTGGCTTCATTGAAACAAACGTAACCACCGCCTTGCCAGCGTAATCGCGCGCCATTGACCTCTGTCCAAAAGTTATTATACTTGTGCAAGTACACACGTCAAGCATTCATTACAATGGCCGACTTGGCTTCGATTATCCAACGCGGACGCTGTTAGAATGACAACGAATAGTTTACTATTTTATTTCATAACTTGTAGATATGACTGGAGCGGATATACAACTGTGTGGTGTAACGCGTGACCCTTTAAGAAATTGCTAAAATACAAAGCGAATACTAATTGCCAATAAATCAGATATTTAGGTTTAATGTAGGCAATTAGTTTTACATAAAACTTAGGGTTTAATTGTATCTAAATTTTATAGGTGTTTAATGTGCGATCAGTTCTGTGTGCTGCAATGGTCATGAACATGCGTTATCTCTTACCATCAGGAGAGCGCATCGTTCGTCTCATTACATTTACATAAAAAAAATGTAAGGGTTAAAAAGTTACTATCAAACTTATTATTTATCAATTAGCAACAATCAGTGGATCCTATAGTAATGAAACTGCATTTACATTTAGTTACCATTCTTTAGAATTTAATTTTTATACGACTTTATTTAATTTTGATTTTTAAACTTTCGCGACTGTTATGTCTTTTAAACAATACTAGTAATTAAGATAAATAACTAGGTATAAATAATATAATCAAAGTGAATAAAACAAGCAACATTCAAAATAATAACTAATAATACGCTGGCCCCATTGCCTTAGTCTATTATAAAGAGGATAGATTTATATTTTTCGATTAGTGGATTTTTGTATGTTTGTAACGAATAAACTCAAAAACTACTGGACCGATTTAAAATATTCTTTGGGAACACCGTTTCCTTTTGGTATGACTTTCACCGCTGGGAATGTACATTATACACTGGCTACTTTTTATCCCTGTATTCCCACGGGAACGGAAACTACGCGCGTGAAATCGCGAGGCGTCCGCTAGTTACCTATATACAAGAAAATATATATTAATAGTTTGTTAGTTGTTGTTAGTAAATTTTCGATCAGAAAGAATGTTCAACTTTGCTTATGTGCATACAGACAAGTAAAAATCGTGTGTAAATTATACTTCAACATATACTAGAATAAAACAATTGTAACTAGACATGAATGGAAATCTTACGTAAAAAGTAAAAACCATTGTTAACGCAATTATTATTTTTTAATTCAGTGGGTAACGTAGAACTCGTTTGAACTGGCGCATTCAGTACTTTTACTTGGAGTTACGTCGTTTATTTTTATATTATAATTTTTAGAGAGCATGAAGAAAGTTTAAATCGAAATATGTCTTAGAGAATTTCAACGTTTACGCAACCTCATGTCATACACTGATGTATATCGCTTTGTCGCTATGTGAATAAGTGCTTATTGTGGCTTTAATAAGTCACATTAACTCTGGGCCTAAGGCTTTATTCATACCCCTAATAATTGATACTAACATATCTTATATCTTATATCTCCACTGTACTTTACTCAGCTACAATAAATATATAGGTTCTCACGTATGCTCTGTGGTTTTATAGATACAAAAATTTCGTGACGGAATTGTTGTCTGGTTTTGAGGTACTGAAATACTGTTACTTTTTTTTTTTTTAATGGTAGACAGGCTAGGTGTTTGACCACAGCTCACCTGATGTTAAGTGAAGGTGTGGTCGAAGATGGTAAAGCACACCTAGTCTGGAATAGAACTGGCTCTCAAGTGAGGCTGCCGGAACACACCGTTAGATGCTTGGCGGCAGATTTTCAACTTGAGGGTGGTAGCTAGCCAGCCGAGTACTAGAAAGTACCCTACCACCATGCTATGGTTTCCTCACGATGTTTTCCTTCACCGGCAGCTCAAGCTCATTGTTGGGGTTTGAACCCACGCCCTTCGGCATGCGAACCGACCGCGCTAACCACTGGGCTATCATCGTTACAAACTACTATCGCTACTTCATAATAGGTACTCGGCTAGCTTGCTACATTCAGTTTCAAAATCTGTTTACGAACTTCTTACGCTAAGTTTGGCTACCTGCCCTACATCGGATTTAGTCGCTACCATAGGCTGTGCTTGTATGAAACTAGCTTTACTATGTACTACTGCATTTGCCACCATAAAAACCGACGCAATTTTAGCTGGCTGCTTGTTCGCTACCACATACCCGGTAGATCAAGCCGCGGTTTTATCTAGCAGGTTGGGCCATTTACACAGATGTAGACCAATGTGAAGCAGGCTATATAAAAACTATTTTTATTTTAAACTCTACTCTTTCTTCCTCTTTTACGACTTTAACATAATTATGAGTTTATTTGTTTGAAATACTGAACTCAGGTTGCAAAAGATAGAAGCAGAGAAGGGAGTTATTTGCCCTGCAGTGGGACAGTACAGGTTGATAGTAGAAGCAGTAAAGTAACACCTAGCCTTTCTACCGTAAAAAATAAGTAAATAGTACTGTTTTCTCTTCACCTTAGCTTATCTAAGCATGTACCTATATATTACAGCACTTTGTCAAACCCAAATCATTTCCCAATTAAATGAGTGTTTTCTCATGCGAGATAGCTTCTAATCAACATGATCTACGTCACATACGAAACATGGCTAAGCATAAACATATGCTAAATGAAGATATAACTTTCTCAATTTACCTAAGAATAACTTATCTTGATGGTTATGGATATGTATAATTTACTTTACCCATTTTTATAGAAAGTGAACAATTAGAAAAAGTTAACCCACTTATAGCAGGACGTAAATATCAAAAACTATTGCGGAAACCGATTGACAGTTATGAGTCGTAGCTGAAGATTTTTTATTACTAATATATTATTTGCTTGTACTGCGAGACAAATGCCTTCCATTCCGCTCTATTTTACGCAACTTGGGTCCAATCTTTTATCTTGATGAATGATCTATGTTGCTCACCCCGAATTGTAACCTCATGTACCTATATACCTTCACAAGACCTTTACTGATTTAGTAAATTTTTTTTATGTTTGACAAGCTAGGTGTTTGACCACAGCTCACCTGAGGTTAAGTGATGGTGAGATCTAAAAGGGTAAAGTACGCATAGCCAGGAATGCAACTGGCTGTCTGGTAAGGCTGCCGGCACATATAGTTAGGTGCTTGGCGGCAGATTTTTATCTTGAGCGTGGTAGCTAGCCAGCCGAGTACTAGAAAATACTCTACCACCATGCTATGGTTTTCTTTATCGGTAGCTCAAGCTCATTGTTGGGGTTTGAACCCACGCCCTTCGGCGTGTGAACCGCCCACGCTAACCACTGAGCTATCATCGCTACACATATTTTTATTTATTTGTATTTGCTTGCTATATATCTATTCGTCTTAGTGTTTTTATACATATTTTGATGCGCGTCTACATCCACATCTCTTATACTGTAGGGATGGCTGGCAGAAAATGCTCCTCCTTTTGTACATATATTCTAGTAAGTGCGCAATAAAGAATTAAATAAATGTTTGAACCTGAAATACGTTTGGCGCCACTTACTTATTATTTTTATAATATTTAAATTATCATTATTATTTACTGGCCAATTAATAGTACATATAAAACACATACATACAAATTCCGATTCATCGTCAGAAGAAACAGAGACCAAAGCTTCGCTCACTCTACTATTCTAATGCGTCCGAGATTATCTCGATCGCTGTATAAGTGAGAGTGAGTGCATCAAATAGGCTCCAAGTTCCACATCCTGTGAGCCGCTCTACTATTTTTAGCGTCCATGAGTCAGTATTGTTATGAAGCAAAATGCGGTCAGTTGCACAATGTGTCGCGTAATAAGCATCCTGAGACGTAACAGTGACTCACGCTGGTGAAAGTGCCTTATTTTTCGAGCACGTCGGAGCACCGACCTATTATTTCAGACATAACCTTGAACGGTGAGTCGAAGATGACTCCCATTTTTAGGATATTATAATCAAAGATTAACCTATATCTAACTTGAGATGCTAGACGCAAAGACAATACTGGTATACAGGATGTTTGTTTGGTCGAAGACATGTAGAAAAATTTATTTTTCATGTCGTATATTTGGTTTGTTTCTCTGATCGCAGCCCCGCTATTAAAAAAATGTGGTTGACATGACTTAACTGATAGCTATTTAGATTCTTGAGCTTGAAATATGTATAATTAAATTGAACATAAAACACAATATATCATACACATAATTATTATATATAATATTTCATAAATAATAATATATATATATATATATACATAACATAATATGTATGTATTTACTAAGGTGATCATTTTCTACCTTAATCTTTATTCTTAATGTTATCTTAATCGAATTAGTTTTTTTTTATTTATTGTTTATTTAACTATACAAATACCAATCACAGATTTTTATAATTTCTCCTAATCACTCCTAAAAGAAACAATCTAAATAGTTTTTCTAGATATCTCCGATGAATTTACACAAGAGATTATCTCGTTGGCCAGATTAAATCTGCCCATTAATCACAGCGCCTGCAGCTTAGCTCGCAGCAATTCCAACCGAGCGTCGCAGATACCACATCCGCTCTACACTTTCACTGGCGACCGAGAATAGGCTTTGCCGATTGTTTATATCTCGCTTCATGTTTGTACGACTCGCATTGTAACACAGAGCTTAAGATTGGATTAAATTTAATAAAAGGTAAGACTTGACGCCTTGGAAATATATAGAGCGTGCGATGCCATTATTATATAATGAGAGGAAAAAAAATTAAGATTACAAACTTCTTTAAAACGTATGAAAAGTTTTTTAGTTTTGAGGTAGAGTTTTAACATAGAAACATATCTAAGGAATTATTTATACTCTTTTGCATACCGATAACAAATTTCTACATATTTTTAACTTATCGAACTTTGTCAAGCCCCGGAAACATCGACTATATAACAGAAATATACAACTTGAAGGAGGTTTTAAGCTTAGCTTCTGCTATAGCAGATATATGTAGTACAACAGTAGCTTGATGTATCCGGCTGATGAGACGGTCGTTGACTTCTTTTCTAATTGTGGGTAATAACTATATGTTCTTACATAATTATACTGGCTTAATGTAGTAGCCGCAAAACACTTGTTAGAATGTAACCAAAGAAAGTAGGCAGATCGATAAAAGTCAGAGCGTTAAGATAATTTTTATAAGCATGATTAGAACTCTTATTTGATCAGATTATAAATCTGACTAGAATAAATAAGATTTGATATGCAAAGCGTTTTATTTTTACGTAAAGACCCGAACGAGACACTCTCGACGCTCTTTTGATAGTAAGAGTTAACGCCTGTCCATGATCATTGCAGCGACACAAAGAACATAGCAGCAAAACAATGCCAGAGCATCTCTGCTTTGACGCTCATTACTTTGAAACTTTTGATGATTAATCTCAACGGCCCCGTAATTTCACTAGTACCCTTCAAACCGGAGTACACACAGTACACACACTACTGCTTGGCGGTAGAATATCTGGTACTTACTGCGGCGGTACCTACCTAAACGACCGCCTACTAAGGAGTCCTACAACCAAGTAGTTGCAGAAGCTTATGAATACAATTTGTTGCTTAGTTTATTTAATATTATGTTAAATAAAGAAAGTAACAAATTCAAATTTTATGTACCTAGGAGAGAAAAACTTTACAATAAACAAGTGTACCTACGCAAAAACGCCAACTAATCGGCGTGATTTGTATATGATTCTGTTATTAGTGACTTTTTATGACCGATAAAAATTCGAATAAATCAATTTCAATCATTTCGTCACGGGAAGAACAAATTCGAAATTCATTCACTAAACAAATTAATGTTTTTGTGGAGTACCTACCTACTGAACAAGATGTATATAATGTTTTTTGCAGTTAAGCTGAAAGAATTGAGTGTTCAGATCGTGTAATGACCTCTTAACCCCAGTGTAAGTGTACTCACCATTATGAACAACATTTGATATAGACACAACTCTAAAAACACGAAAAAATCAATTGCTCCACATATTTGATCATCTTACTCTTTCAATGGAACAACTGATGTTTTATTTCAACGTTTTCAGAGTTGTGTCTATTGTAAAAGTATACATAATGATGAGTACAATGAGTGCTGTGTACCTATATACGTAGTACTTTTTTTATAGGTGACAGTCTTGGTGTTTGGCCACGGCTCTCTTGATTTTAAGCAACGGTGTAGTCGAAGATGTTAAAGACACTTAGCCCGAGGCTGCCAAAGTACACCGTTAGGTGCTTGTCGGCGGATTTTCAACTTGAGGGTGGTAGCCAGCCAACCAAGTACTGGAAAGTATCTCTATCACCATGCTAAGGTTTCCTTATATTCATGATATTTTCCTTCACTGGCAGCTCAAGCTCAATTAACTTACTTGAGCACTACAGTATATACTTTCATTGCACGAACGGCTAAAATGTTGAATGCGTGCCCTAAGTGGGTGTTCCCTGATAGACATTTTGGATGTCTTTAACTCGAGAGTGAATCGAATCTTCTGGAACAGGTTTATCTCCATCGTAGACCGCATCTTCACTTAACATCATGTGGGATGGTGGTTAAAAGTACTTAAGCTTATTTATTATTAAAAAAGTACAAAAAAAATTACAGCGTATTTATTTTGTATTTAAAATTGTACGAAAATCAGCCGTGTTTTTTAACAGCATCCGCGTAGCTGTAGGGTCTGATGACACTGGCCTGCCCTCTGCTGTCGTAGAAAGTAACCAGCTGTTTAACATTTCCGTAACCAGGCGTGGTTACGCCGCCAGCGGCAGTTGGTTTCGCAGGAACGGGCTTTAGGTCCATTTGGTTCGGAAGAGGTTTGGCTGGTAGGGGCATAAGTGGTTTGATCTCAGTTGGTGGCGGAACAGTAGGGGCAGTGACTAGTACAGGCTTTGCAGTTGTTACTGCCGGTACGGGAGACTTTGGTTGAGCTACAGTGGGTGTCTTAGGAAGCTCCGGGCTCTGGGGCTTGACTGGTGCGGGCGTCGGGCCTGCTGGACGGACAGGAGCCGTGTGAACGCCGCCGCTTTCCATATGAATAAAGTCGATGTTAGCATTTTTGTTAATTTGGAGGATTTTACGACCTGTAATAAAAAGCATAATTAGGTTTTTTTATTGTAGATAAGCTTGCGTTTGACCGCTGCGCCGTGTCGGCGAAGATGCGGTCTATGGTGGAGCACGCTTGCCTAGAAGAAACCGATTCACTCGCGACTTGAAGACACCCAGATTGTATCTATCAGAGAACACCAACTCGGGTAGTAAATTCCATTGTTTAGCGATTCGTATGATGAAAGAAAGAAAGAAATTCAAACCGTTTAGTTCAAATTTTAAAAAGTAATGAGACGATCGGGACTCTCTCCTGATGGTGAAAGATAACGCCTACCCATGACCGTTGCAGCGATACACAGAACTTTGTGTCACAAAACACAGTCCAGAACATCACTGATTTGGTGCTCATTACTATGAAACATAAGATGGGTTGTCTCAACAGCCCTGTAATTTCGCTAGCTGCAGTACCATTCAAACCGGAACACAGTACCTAATGTTTACACACAACTGCGTGCCGGCAGAATATCTGGTACTGCAGAACTGTGATAATTATCTGGTAGATTATTATCATCATACCATACTGTCTTTGTGTTATCTATGTTTTAATGTTAGTTTATTTACCTACTACATGGATGAACTAAATAGTAGATATTATACTAGGTTATATGCTTGGGATGTACTACGCCGAAAAGGGGTAATGACCTCTTGACCCCAGTGTAAGTGTACTCACCATTATGAACAACATTTGATATAGACACAACTCTAAAAACACGAAAAAATCAACTGTTCCATATGTTTGATCGTCTTACTTTTTCTGTGGAACAGCTGATATTTTATTTTAAAGTTTTCAGAGTAGTGTCTATTGTAGAGGTATACATAATGATGAGTACAATGAGTGGTGTGTACCGGCAGCCTTGCTATAAAAACAGTTCCATTCCAGGCTAGGTGTGTTTACCACACCGTCACTTAACATCAGGTGAGCTGTAGAACACTTAGCCTGTCAACCATAAAAAAAACAGGCTGTACACAAATAAGAAAAAACTTAAAAGCACGATGTTTTTTTGAAAATACGTACTCTTATTTTTTTTTCATTAGGTATCTTATTCGCAGCACCTGAATTCAACCATTCTATGAGCACATGTTGATTAAATAAACAAAGAAAAATTACTCACAGTCAATGGCGCAAATCACCAACAACACCGCAAACGTCACAGCCTTCATCTTGCACGTTCTGACCGCTCCACACCTTTGTATTTACTGATTATTATGAAGCCGAATCGAAATTAATGTTTCGTGCTCTAAGAATTCACTAGAACAAGTTATAGCCAGGGTCGGTGCGAGCCAGGAGTGCCAGTGATGTACGTCGAGTTCTCATATTATACTAGCGTGACCTATGTTCATGACCTCATGCTGATAGCACTTCTCGGTAGGTGTTTGTTTCTGATTTACTTTAATATTTAGTCTCAATTGAAAATGTTTTCACTTGGTGCTTATTTACGACATTTGTGTAGAATATTTAAGTTTTACTGTACCTAATTCTGACTGTTTTGTTTATCTAGGTCACTACTAAGTAGATATCTACCTACATAGTACATAGCTACCATACCAACTTATAGTAAGAATTCTCAACTTACCCACATAGTTACTTTGCTGATTCTACTAAAACTGGGTGGTAGTGGTAGTTCACCTTAGCAGGAGGTCGTCTAGGTGTGGTACCTACCGCAGTGTCAAATATTCTGCCGCAAAGCAGTAGCGTGTAAACATTATTGTGTTCAGGTTTGAAGGTTACTGCAGCTAGCGAAAGACAAAATAATGAGAGACAAAGCAGCGATACCCTGAACTTTGTTTCATTACTCAAAAGCGGTTTGGATACCGTTGTAATAGTCATGGGCAGGCGTTATCTCTTACTATCAGGAGAGTGTGTTTACAATAAAAAAAACAGTTGAACAAATAACCCCACTCCTCATTTCATCTCTTCTCACTCTTACTACTATTATAAAGCTGAAAGTTTGTTTGGATGTGAAAATGTTTGTCACACTTTCACGCAAAAATTACTGAACGGACATTGATGAAACTATTAGATATAGAAGATATAATGTTTATAAGGATGTCGTATGATTTTGGCCACAATATAACGATTAATTTTAAACATTAAAATGCGAATGCAATGCAAAAGTTTGTAAGTAGGTACCTACACATACTTTGGTACAAGTATCTCTATGTTATGTCCATGTAATTAAATAAATATCGTAGGACCAGATTTTTGTAAATATATACTTGTAATACATACAGAGTAGGTACCCAGACACAAAACAAACATTTATCGTCACACAAATGTGTGTACTGAATAGGAATCGAACCCACGCCCTGGTAAAAAGTACTCTACTTAATTTTGTAGTAATAAACTAAAAACTGAGAGTAAAGCACTAAGCACGGTAAAATCTTAACTAATATTTATCTACACAAACACAATTAATACACCGTAATATTTTCCTTCATTTTATTTCACTTGGTAGAACAGATTTCTAGTTTTGAGTAGGCGATAAACAACGCCACCGGCAGTGCTACCGGACATGCAAATTAGAAATAAACGACAATAAATGGTAAATGGTACATTATTACCCGTTTAGACTTCGGTGACGTTTTGATTGATCTACTAGCTAAAATAGTTCATTTTATATTCCAACATGTAAATTGTGACTAAACTAGATACGTTCTCTATTAACATGGATCATATTATTACGTAAATATTATAGACATTACATTGTCAGATTTACAGGACTGTAAGCTTGGTATGTCCTGGCCGAGATGGGATTTGACTTTTCCTTGTGCCTGCCCAAACTCCAATTGATCCTATTCTATTGAATTGAAGTTTTTTTATATTGTGTGACTACAGCGTGACGGTGTAAACACACTTATTTTATTTTTATTTTATTTTATTTCATTCACTCAAAACTTACCGCGCTAACCACTGAGCTATCATCGCTACAAACTATACCTACAGAGTTATTGGTTTGAAGTGTACTAAAACGCAAGGGATTCATTGTAATTTGTATACTCATCATTATGAACAACTATTACGATAGGCATAACACTGGAATCGCGAAAAATCATCAGCTGTTTCAAAAATTAATGTTGACCTTTGAGTTCGGCTTACTAAGCCTCAAATTTATGACCCTTCATAACTTCAAATCAATAAGATTGGATCAATTTAAATTCTGGTGGAAACGCGAAAAAGTCATGTCGACGCGTTGTTTATATTTCCAAAAATTTACATATGGGTAGTTTATGTTAATCGTAGTGTAATGCTTTTATTATTTTATTTTACATTAATATAATACAAATTGTTACACGACACGTTGATGTTACATTTTGCTTCGACCAATTAGCTCTTAGCTTCACAGACCTGTACCTACTCTCAAAGTGTTAAATTGTGAAGTGTGAATGTGTAAAATTACCATCCTAATAGCGCATTCCTCGACGTCAATACAGTTCTATAACAGCACCATAGTTGTAGATCGGAGAGCCAATGCATTAAACATGGAGCCCGATTTTACCACGCTACGCAACGATATGATATTCTATAGAGATGCTCAATTACGCTGTGCTTAAGTCAACTGTATGCACGTTACATATGCAAATAAGCACGACAAACATGTGAACTAATCTGATGACTTGGGTGCTATGTTAGCTCATTCTATTCGGCGATAGTTGGGTTATGGTTGGTTGGGTTCCCCCCCGTGGGTTCCCGCCTTGTCGTGGCGGGGGGGCTGAGTAACCGTGACTGGTCACCACGGTGAAACTAAGCGGAACCCGAGGTGGGGCTGCTTCTCCGGGTGTTCCCCCGGGCCTGGTAGAAGCGGCCAAGTAGGTTGCGAACTGTGTGGGCGGTATCGCAACTGAGGCGGGCTGCAGTGTCGAATGGGATACACTGCGGCCGAGGGCTGGAGGCCGCGGCGGGAGAGGACTGTCGGTGTATCGTTGCCGCTTTCCCTACCTTCCGCGGCCTTAACGGGGCCGCCACCGTTTGATGGCGGACGCGGTGGGGCTGCAGGGGAAGAGGAGTGTCGGTGTTGCGTTGTGCCGCTCTCCCTGTCCTCTGCAGCCGTGGTGGCAGGCGGCGGGGCCACTCACCTGACCCGTCGCACGAGGACCGCTGGCGTTCAGACATGGGATCGTCTGGCGCCAGTTGTTAAAGGTCCTCGAGGTGGGTCGCGACAAGCTATGTTATGGCATGTCGCGACGGCAAGAGGGACCCGACCCCAGGAGGTGGTCTGGCGGGGGTTGCGGAATGGGGGGAGTGCCGGTCTGGCGATCCCCATTCCAAGCAACCAAAGTGGCAGGCGGCGGGGCCACTTATCTGACCCGTCGCATGGAGACCAGGGGCGTACGGACATGGGGCTGTCCGACGCCCATTCGCTGGTTTGGTCTCCGAGGTGGATGACGATGTGTCTGGTGTTCGGACACATCGTCATTGTTGCGGGGTGAGCTTGGGCTCCCCGAGGCGGGTCCGCGAGGACAAGCGCTGTCGAGGCCGCGGTAGAGTGCGAAAGCGTGCCCGCAGCCTCGACACAAAGCGCCGAGGTGGAACACTCCAGGGTTTTTAGTGGGTAGGCCGTCATTAGGACGGAGAGTCCCACATAACCACCGTGCCCGCCCCAGGGCCGGTGGTATACACAAAGTATTTTCCCTGGTCAAAAAAAAAAAAAAAAATGGTTGGTTGGGTTGTAGGTTGTTGATTTCCACCCAGTACCTACAAACATTTATGTTATAAATGTTTCTTCAAATACATTTTTTTTATTGATAACATTAATTACAAGTACCTAATATTTTTAACGTAAGAATTAATATAAGTATGTAGGTATTACAACGTCGAACGTCGTACGTTGCCGTACAATGTTTGTTTAGTTTGGGACTAAATGACGCTGTGTAAAATATCCTCCTCCGCTCTTTATTTATTTTAACCGACGAATTTTTAAAATGTAGGCTTTCTTCGGTAGTTGTATAATAAAAATATTACTTTAATAAAGTACATTAAAAACATACTATATTATATAATTATCCTTCGGCTACATACGTTTCAAGCTGAACTTGGTGTGTAGGCTCAATAAGTTTCGAGCTTTCAGGAATCTCTATAGAATATCATCTGTGGCACGACCGTTCCCGCGCACGCCACTGAATAGCGCACGCGCACTCGCCCGTGACGATACGCTTTAATAATGTCTCATTTCTTATGACTTTCTTTAAAATTTGTATGAGAAGGAATCTTAATAATAATTTTAAGCAATAAATTAGTCTGAAACAATTTGAGTTTACTCAATATTGTACTGTGTTGTTTGGCGCCAAAGCACTCAAGGCATAACTAGCGCGGTATGCCTTCAGTGATTTAGCTCAAACACGGTGTTGTATTTTAGAGAAGCGTACTTTTTTATTTAGTAAAAAAGTAAACACACTTTGTCAAAACTGAATTTGACAGTGAACTTACAAATACTGGTAAGTGAATGAATTGGCTAAGATGACTGGCCAATAAGTAGGTAGGTACCTACGCACTCCACCGTGTTAAACGTGATTGGATTCTAGTGTCAATCAACTCTAGGAATCGCCGCATTCTTACGTCATCTATGATATTAAACCAACAGACACAACAGGTAAACTATGCTAAAGAGTCTGTTGGTACCTATCTACAAACTTAAATCTATGAAGTTGAAAGGAGCTCATTATTTACTCTTTATTTTGAAAAACTTTTACTATGAGGTTTTTATATTTTTTTACTATTTTTCTGACCCAGAAATCGCGACAAAATATTAGCTGCTCCATATAATTATTTTGTTGAGGGTGAATAACATTTTTATGATTTTTTAATCGTACAAAATAAGTCCCAAAGTATAATATTTTCATAATGGTAGGTACAGTGTGGCCTATAAGATTAATACTATCGTTTTACGGAATCCCGCATAGGAAATAACGTTGGGTGCAATTTAACTTATAGATTAATCAAAATCGAATAAGTAGGTACACTGCAATCAGTGAGCAAGCAATAGAAATATAAAATATACAGTATGTTCTTAGTTGTGTATATGTGTTCCTGAGCGGATGATTTCATTGCAGTCGGAAGACACGAAGGTCAATTTTGTTTACCAAGGTACGTTGCGACTTGCATATCAAGTTACCTATTAGGGCAATCATAGTCGCAAAAACTGAGGTCCGTGGCTTGAATCTCAACATGCCGTATCTACATGAAGCTGACGTCATCCAAAGGTCGCGCAGTATCGGCGAGGCGCGGGCGCAGGGATCACTAGTGCGCCGCGATCGCGCTAGACATAACGTACAAATTTTACTCCAACATGAGGGTTACACTCGCGTTTCTGCTTTGTTTGGCCGCTTGCCGCGCCGACGACATCGCTCACGCAGCTGGACAGATCTTCCAAAACATCCTCCCCGGCCTAATAAGCAACCAGGCGACGCAGCAACAAGGCAACACCGCGACCAATGCATTTCAAAACATCGGAACTGTTGTCGGTGGTGTAGTAGATTACGCCAAAAAGAAGAGCTACGAAGATCTGCTTCGTCAAGTGCAAGATCAAACTAGTGACGATGACCTGCTGCGTCTCAGTGAGGAAATGTTTAACGCTGATATCAACAACGCGTTTAGTTACATCCAAATCAGTTTGCAAGGCAAAACCACCCCGATGTCGAGGAACGACGAAGCACCTTCCAAGTAAGCTTTTGTGTACTTTCTTATGTTATCCGGAGCTATGATATGTGACTTAGTTAAGATTTTTCGAAACGATTCTAGTATAAAAATACTGTTCTAAAGAAGTTTTGTTATTTTTACAGCCTCTTGAATGTTCCTGAGAACGTATGGAACGGTCCCACCATCAGACCCTTCGTGGCTCTCTTCGACAACTACCACAAAAACGTAATAAGGCCCGAGTTCGTCACGCCTAATGTAAGTAAATGGTATAATTGAATCATGCATCCAAACAAACATATCGAGTAGGTAGATATGTAGCATATGATGAGGTAAACTAACGGTGATGTCATTTGCAGGAGGAATCGGAACAAACCACTTTTATAAACACGATTCTCGCTACAGGACCTATAAGGAGTCTTATGACTTTCTTGACCAGTAAAGGTAAGTGTTTACAACATCTGCCTGAAACAAAGGTATTGTATAAACAGTTGTCTTATATCTATCACATATGGCATAGAGGCAACGAATTCTGTACTACCTAGAAGGGAATTTCAAAACAAAGAATAGTGTACAAAACAAACAAGCTATCTACATGATTGTTTTTCATGTTCTTTTTTTTGGTCGGACGACTTTGTCATTCGTAACAAAATAACATTATTGACTAAATCAATTTAGTATTGTGCCATGTAATGTATTCACTGAATTAGTAAATACTTTTTGTGAAGTACCTACTTTACAGGGAGTCTACTGATGCCCTGCAATAATCTGCGTTTTGCACTCTACTTATTTCTTTGTTCCCTTCTAGGTAGTAGAACCAAGTGAGTGTTCGCGTCATCTAATACGTAGTAGATACATTAAAATCACCATACCTATAAAGGTAAACAAATTTCCAAATGGCTCGCAGGAAATCGCTAATTTGTGTTACAGAGAACAGATCACACTTGTGAGTATACGAGTAAATATACCATCCAAACAAGACACAATACGTACTACAATGCGCGTTGTTTTGAAATTCAATCCTAAGTACTACTCCTAATACAGAAAACAAAATTCGGTTATATGGTAATTTAAAACTTTTACGTCTGAAATAGCAAAAAAGTGTCAGACAATAATACCAAACGCTTGGATTCCACGTTTTTCATATGCATAGCGAGGATGTGGAACTCTGCGTCTGCATTTTCCACGGAGTACGATTTCAGTGTCATTAAATTCAGAATAAACAAGTCGTGCAGAAGAAATAAGAAATCTGTAGGTTTTTTTTTTATTTTAGGTAAGATTAGTACCTATGTACTTGTACTTTTCTATTTCTAATATAATCTTAGTAATTGTACACCTATAAAAACAAAGAATGCTTGATCAGGTAGATATCATTTTTCAAGTGGTATGTCGATAATGCAACTCATAAGACATAATTCATAATTCATTTATTGCGTATATGGGTACAATAGATATTTAAAAAAAAAGATAACGAGCACCATATTCTGCCTTGCGGCATGCAAAACTTAAAATTAAACATTACAAAAAAAATATAATAATAACTACAGTCAGTGATTAGTCAAATCAAAAGCAAAAATAAAATAAAACAAAAATGTCAATGATAAAATGTCAAGCAATGAAATACAATTAAATTAAATACAATTTCGTCCGAGCATAAAAAAATAAAAAATAATAATAAAATAAAAAAAATATTAAAATATAGATTAATTAATGTCAAATTGAATTACAATATTATTAATTTTGGACAGTTTTGTCATACTCCAGTGCTACATCAGCTGAACAAGTTCATTTACCAACTAGGTATGCGTAGGTCTACATAGGTTGATTGCTTTAATTAAACTTGATTCTTGATCTAACGTACGCTGTCTAAGTGAATGGAATGGAGAGTATGACTACATTTCACACTCGGAATATTTCAGACTAAAGACATTCTCTTATTACTCGTACATTCTTCACACATAACTTCAAACTTTCTCCGAGATTTTACAAACATGATAATTTTGTACAACTTGGATTAATTTAATCGCCATATAATTTTTATTGTAACATAACTTTTTGGATGTGTACCTACCTACTTGAAATCGCGTAAGATATCAAATTACCAACGTAGGTATTAAATATTTACTTTATGTACGTCTTGATGCGATTGCGATGTTTTACATTATTAAACTGACCTGACCTGACAGACGTCCTGTCTTAGCTTCATAACAGTTTTCTGACATTTTCCAATTTTATTTCTGTAAGATTCCGTTTTCCTTGTACAAAGTATTAGAAAACTAAAAAAAAAAGATAAATGCAATCGATACTCTTTCTCAAGTTATGGCATGACCAAGGGAAACAGGCATTAATTTTATACTTTATATGGAAGATATAAAAGTATGTATGCTTGCAGTCTTCCGGAATAAAAAGTGTTAGGGGTACCTACTCAGTACGTACCTATGTACTACGTATACTTAGTACTTAGTAGTTACTTACGTATTCAGGGCATAAGACCCGACCTGACCCGATCTAGATATATTCGTCGATAAGTTGGACAGATGCAGTGCTAACTAACTTTAACATCTATATCACTATGTGATATTACTCCAATATTATCTACTTAATGGTTTGAATATTCATCTGTTATTTACCTAAATGCTTAATTATCTGGTGATAAGAGATAACACGTACAGGACATTACCATTGCAGCGGCACGTAAAGCATTGAGTAGCAATACAAAGTCCAATGCATCGTTACTCAGACACTCATTTCTTTGAGACTTTGATGGTTAATCTCAATCGCCCTATAATTTCACTAGCTGCAGTAACCTTGAAGCCGGTACAAATTAAAATTTACACACTGCTGTTTACTTATTTAACTTTTTTATGTTATTAAAGCAAAGAGATGAACGAAAAGCTCTGATGGCAAGAGATAGAACCCTAAATAGGTAAACCAGCTGCCCCTGCAGTGTCATATGCGGTTTCTGGGATTATATCTAACACATATGAAATCTGTATATATGTGTCACACACACCTAAATGATTCACATAGGTATAGTATTAATGAGATTAGACTTGACTGAATGTTTTATCGATTTCAAGAAATTATTTTATATAATTACCTACCATTTTTTACGTTCCTATTTACATAGTTACACAGGATTTTGTGAGTGGATATACCCAACATCCTTTTGACCGTCTAACGAGTTAAAACAAATCAGTAAAAAGAAACTAATCATAAGAAAGAATCCAATACTTCCAATTGCATTTTATCCAGGTCTAACTCAACTGAACGAGTACCAGGAGCAGGTGGAGCTTCTCAAGAAGATCTGGTTCACGAAGTACGCGCGCCACTGGACCGGCTTGTGCAAGTGCAGTTGCGCCTTCGAAAATATTTTCATGGCTGAACTCAAGTCCAATGACGTGCTTGGCAAGTATTTATGTAATCTTTTCATGTTTATTCGTGGCAAGTGTGCATCCTAGACCTAATACGAATTCAAAAGATCTTTGCAAGCACAGCATAAACAGTGTTAGTGATTTAAGCAAGAGCAGTAAGTAGGTATATACCGTGTAAATAGGTAATGGAGTGCTAGTCTAATCTACTTCTATTATCTTGTGTGCAGGTCTTCACAGCTGGTTGTTCTTCGCCAAACGCGAGTTGGACCATAAAGCCAATTACTTGGGTTACGTCGACAAACTTGACCTTTCTGGCGTAAGTACAAATATTTGGATCTTTTTTTATGATAATAATGAGACGAACGAGACATTCTTCTGGCGCGACGGCTAGAGATGACCATTGCACCCAGAACTTTCGAGTAACAAAACAAAGTCCAGTGCATCGTTGTTTTTGCACTCATGACTGTATACGGCGATATATTTCTGCAGATAAGTCCCACCAAAACTCACCATTAGTCGACAATCTCAAAGTAATGAGCGCCAAAGCAGCAATGCCCTAAGCTAGACTTTGTTTTGCTACTCTAGTGCTTTGCTAATCACTAGAGCAGTACACTACTATATGTTTTTTTTTCTTTCTTGTTTTGTTTTTTTTTTGTTATATTTCCCGTCTGTTTCTTATGTTATCTATCGTGGTTTTCTTTTCTTGGTTGCCTGGAAGAGATCGCTGTTAGCGATAAGGCCGTCACTTGTGGCACTAGTTCATAACGTTCTTTTGTTCTCTGTATTTTTTTTTTCTTTTTATGGTGTGCACAATATAGAGTTTTATCTATATCTAGATTATCAAAAAAAATTCAATTTCAATTAAAACAATTAAAATGAGGAATACTTTCGATTTTTCCGCTTGAATCGAAATATAATACTTTTAGGATATTTTATTATTGTTATATATAGAACAACACAGTGTTAATTATTCTAAGTGGTTTTTGGCCGTATTGCCATCCTATTGTCACACCAATGATTCATGCTGCATGTACGGCGTGCGATATCCCTCTTTCTTTGATCGATGGATTAATTGTGCGACTTCATAAAAATTTTATCAACTGACATTTTTCCTTTCCAGAAAGGGCTGATTTTGAAACAGCACTCTGTTTTGAGCGAGACAAAAGACGCTCCCGAGATCAGTATGTTCGTGGGTACATCGCCCGAGCTAGAAACTGCATTATACACTCTTTGCTTCATGGCGCGCCCGGACCGTCCCTGCAAACTCCGCTACAACAACGTGCCATTCACTATCCAAACTAAAACTCTCAGAGCAGATAATGTCTTGCTGATTGATACAGCGTACCCTATCTTTTAAGTCTTAGGGTCTATAATTTATTTATAACTTTTAGTTTCCAGTGAGATTGTGTTTCTCAGAAACTTGTTTTTTTTTTTAAACCGGCTTCACGAAAAATAATTACTAAACTCGATCGTGAATTACAATTCGTAGCTTTTCTTATTACGACCACTTTAAAGTTTTTAAAGTGGTCCTTTCAATGACTTCAATAACAATAGTATTTCAGTATAAATTACAAATATTTTTTAAAAGCTCATTGAGTAAAATTTAAGTATTTGTTAGGGAGTTTTGTTATGTTTTGAAGTCGTTTTTTTAAAAAAAGAATTGTCATTATTTTGTATCGCATGTATCAAATAAATTTTACTTATAGCATAAATAGGTATTTCTTTTCAATGTTTACTTTATAATAATTTAAAGTTAAGTCAACCTATTTGTTTTCAGTACAGCTCTCTATGTTCGTATACAAATGTTAAATAAATAACTTATTTACAACAAAATGTACTGGCATGTTATTTACTTTAATTAAAGATCACTTTATCTCTATTTTGCAGGTTATGCCCCGACTGATAAACTGTACCGAGAAACCTAATCATAGTCATTAATTTGGTTCGGATAGTACATTAAAACAACTAGATATAAACAACTCTTTATTACAATATTATAAGATATCACCACAATATGACACGATTTCTTAGTTTCATCTTTCAAAAGATAATTATAACGAAATCGTCTACAGATTTACTTATTGTCCAGTTCGTAATGGCTAAGGTTATCAATGTAGGTAGTTATAATGAATACAGTAACTACAAGTAGAAACAGATATTATAGATACTTATGCCTTAAATAAATCATAAATGCTTCTAGCAGCATCTGCAGTAATGTAGACGCTTCATAATTTAAAAATGAGGCCAGTGAACGCCACTCTATCAATTCTCATTTAAAACCGAGGCATGTACAGTACTTTTCTCAACCATTTATACAAGGTAATGCTCATAGGGTGTAGTACTAGGCGTCAAGGAGGTAACTGTAGTCATTATGTACCATTTTTATTATGAGTGCAACTTTGAAATCATGGAACAAAGCCACTGCAATAGGCACGCAACGGATAAGGACGTGAGTTATACCAAATCTACGTTTGAAAAGTTTTTCTGCTGTAGCTACTTGTCTTTACTGATAAAAACCGTGTCATCATGATAACACACAACACGCTATATAAAATAGTAATATCTAGGTACACTGAGCTTTACTAATACAATACTAAAAATATTGTAAATTTATAAACGATACAAAACAGTTTTAAAGTGTATGTAGATTGGACATTGACGATATTCGATATGTATACTTTTGTATGCCGATTTAATAACTCAAGTTTAAGAAAATATGCACTTAAATTAACTAAATTTCTTTTTCACAGTTTCAAATATTGGACTAGAATCTAGACTAAACAGTAGACAGGCTGTGTATGAAATTCTATTATAAAAATACGAGAGTAAATAATTTAAAAAATTAAAAAATGCAATATTTGCACTTAGATTATATTTCTTAATTTTGCGGATAAATGCCTTCACAAATCTCGGTACATATTCGTTCTGTATAAAAATATTTTTATAAAATTTGTATATGATTTAAATGATTTAGATTTTTTTTATATACGACCCGTATTCATTTTAGATACTTACAATAAATATCAGATTCAATAATACTGAGAATCCTGTTCAGAACTATGGATGTAAAATGTTTAAGAAACGTATAGACACGAAAAACCCGAAAGAAAAGCAAAAGAGACGAAAACATATTTGATCTCTTTTTCTCTCGTTGGTCGCGCACCGAAGTCAATGCGAATTAAATCCGTGCCTTGTTAATTTATTATTATTAAAAAAAAAAGACTAAAAATGTAACACATAGTAAAGGCTTTTAATATACATTAGAACATAAATAAAATTTAACGGAGCGGAGTAGTTCCAATGCTTACAAGCAGCAGTTGCTTAATTTAAAGTCACCTAGTAACTAAAACATCTAAATTTGAATATTATTTCTTTAACTATCCATGACTAGACAATCGATGGAACTTTTCATTTATCGCTCATTTTATACTCTTTATTACTAATGGATATAATATTTATGTACATACTAATTGAGTCAATTATGTCTCAAGCGACATTCAATTCTATAGTAAATGTACTACGGATTACACTTAATTAACTAACTGATTTGATCTTATGTACAAATACTTCAACAATATATCTAGTAAAATAATATAAGTGTAACAAATCAACAAATGTTTCTTCTAAAACTGCTAAGTGACTAAAGTAAATACAATACATATAAACCAACAAAATTCATCTCTATCGTGTGAACATTTAGGAACATTTTGCACTTAAATCTGATTATCAGGGTGCTTTACACGGCAGTAATATAGTGTGTAATGTAATATGTATATTGTATTTAAAATCTATACAAAAACAAAAGAATGTTAATCATCAGTTCGATCAATTTAGCTGTTAATAAAATAGTAATCACGCTGCTCTTGTACACATGGCACGAATAGGCTGGTGCCAGTTTCAATAGCTAACAAAAAAAAAACTGAGCATTATTCAATCGATAGAGATAAACATAACATAACCCCAATTGATTTCACAATAGATGTTTCAAATCTTATACGAAATAAGAGCCATATTCGTGTGGCATGACACCACGCCTCGGGTAGAAGGTGTGCGTCAACGAATGTCTCAATAAATTAGTAATATTGGAAGTGTAGACATCAGCGAACCTGAACAGCCTTCGAGAGAAGTACGTAGGATTGTGATATGTACGGAAAACGCTACCAAACTGTGGGTTAAACACTGCCTTTATCTCGTTCCTGGAACCGAGAATATTACTCCTACATTGCAAGCATGAAAACAAAAACAATTAGCGTTATTTACAGCCCATTAAGTACATAAGGGGACGGGTATACAGGCTGTTCGAGAGAAGTGTAACCAAACAAGTTATGGAGGCTTCAGAAAAACGACGAAAAAGGCTCTTCAAAAAAGGTAGGTAGTGCCCTTGCGTTTCGCTTGGCTCATCTTGACAGAGGTACTACCGTGCCCCCAGATAATCCTGAAGGGTTAATCTACCCATCAATTATCATTGATGTCTTTGTCCAATTTCAGGGTTGACTCTTGTAATAGTTGTTCACATTGTTGGGTAGATCATCACTTTTCAGTATAACTACACTTCCCGAAAACAACTTGTATGGCACAAAAAAACATCAATATCATCATTCGTAGCCGTTATAATTCAGGGTACTGCAGGCGTACCATGAGGTTTTACGTTTCCATCCAATTGCGGGGCAGTTCAGTTTAGGTACCTAAACTGTCCCGCTTTATTTCATACCATGAGCATGTTAAAATTGGATCGCAACTGCATCGCTAGCTCTTCAAAGAACGAACGATACTTGTCTCTGGCTCCAATACTGTCCCGCTACCGAAGAAAAGGACAACGCTATACAAAAGTATAATTGTATCTCGTGTGAAAAATCTGTTCCGAAATTGTGATTGTCGGGAAGTATCGGTTTTCTTAATGTTTTATAATGATATGATATTTTAAGGTGAAATATTACTTAATACTATATTGCACTACAGCATAATTATTAACATGTTTTATTTTTACGATTACCCTATCATTTACTTAAATTCCAAAAAAAAACTTTATTCTAAACAGAGAAACAATTACGACTCTTTGTTTCGGAACGCACCTAATAAATACTTTTTTTTTCATTATTCATCTGCGAATGACAGCAAAAAGGTTGTTCAGATTTTTTTTCTTTGGTTTTGGCGTTGCGTTTTAGCATTTGCCAGTGTCAAATATTTATATATTTTCAAGTTTAAATAAGTGTCCTCGTAGCTAAAGTTATAGTCAAAGTCCAGTCTTGGTCAAGTATAGTCCGCGTCAGTCAAGTCCAGTCATGCTTTAGTAAAGTAGTGGTGACTTTACTATAAAGCTTCGATGGAGTTTTGGAAGCAACACGAAAAGTCATGTTTCACCACATTATATCATTTTCCCACACTCGCGCTTGTGATTCAGCACTTTATGAATAAAACACCACCATTTTTATGCATAAACACTCGTCAAAACACAAGTTTTGAAAAAAAAAAATACAACGGGGCGACACGACTCTTTCCGCGTTCCCGCCAAAACTCAAAAATTTAGATTTCTAATAATATAATATAACTCAAAGGTCGAAATAAACCAAACAAAACTGTTTTGTGGTTACAAATTTATATTATTGGCATTGTCAATAATAATGTCGTTAGTATATTTATAGTTTTATATTACTTATGTACCTATGTATTTCATGAGTTTTTTTTCGAATAGTTTGTTGTTATTGTAAATCAAAATTGTTCTTACAGACAGCCCTCAGAACGCTTATGAAGGGTAAATTACGCTCAGAGAGAGCAGCTGTGGGAATTACTCCATAGAAATCAAGTAATTGCTTTAGGGTTCAATAAGCGCCTACAGTTGAGGCAGCACACCCGCCGCTTTTGGGAGGAAGCAGCATCACGTTTAAACTCCCATGGGCATGGGGCTATTAAAGATATAATATCAAGAAAATTCACAAATTAAATAAAAGCAGACCAAACGGTCGATATTTATTAACTTTTTATTGAATCGTTATTTTGACAACTCGGCGGTACAGTTTAGGTGCAACTAACGTCAAATAACACCTCATGGTACGAATTGAATGAACGAAATGCCGTTTTCTGACAAGTTTGCGATGATGTTTATGTTTCGGCGGACAAAGATGGCGGCGACCTAAACTGTCCTGCTATAAGGACCTCATGGTACGAATTTGCCAAACGGTTCAGTTTAGGGCCTATACTGAACTGCTCTAACACCTCATGGTACGCCTGCAGGCCTCTCGCTTGCTACGCCATCTGCCTCGGTTACCCGCGCGCCAATTGTGTGTAGGTTCAACCTACGAGTTTAACAATTGATAAACATACCAGGCGAATACTTAAAATACTCGTGTAATCACTTTTTAGTCTCGTATAATTTCAAGCCTAAATTATTTACAATGATAGGATGTAAAATACAATAAAAGTCTTAAACTAAAGGGTTGACGGCAGTGATACAGGACTCAAATTGCCATTGGTTAGGGCTGCAGGATGAGAATGCAAAATGCATGCTATATCAAGCAATAATTGACTGACCGAACGAAGTTTCAGAGTCTACTGTAATTTTGCACGTTTTTTTTTCCTTTGGTTTTGGCGTCGCGTTTTAGCATTTGCCAGTGTCAAGTAATTATATATTTTCAAGTTTCAAAAGTTAAATAAGTGTCATCGTAGCTAGTTTTAGTCAAAGTCCAGTCTTAGTCAAGTCCAGTTCGTGTCAGTCAAGTCCAGTCATGCTTTAGTAAAGTAGTGGCGACTTTACTATAAAGCTTCGATGGAGTTTTGGAAGCAACACGAAAAGTCATGTTTCACCACATTATATCATTTTCCCACACTCACGCTTGTAATTCGGCACTTTATGAATAAACCACCACCATTTTTATGCATAAACACTCGACAAAACACTAGTTTTAGAAAAAAAATACAACGGAGCGACACGACTCTTCCCGCGTTCCCGCCAAAACTCTTGCACATGTTTGGTATACGAGACAAAGTTGTGCGGACGGAATTTCAAAAACTGTAAAAATAACAGTTAACATTTGTGTTCATAAGCACGGCATTTCTGATTTCATAAAAAAGATGCATTTTTGGCAAGAGACCAGAATAATTTTGAAAAGTATTTATTGCAATAACGCAATACAACAACATGGAATATAAATAGCCAATGATCACACACAGACACTCCTACACACATGTAAGCACGTATATACGATAATCAGCAGGTAACCGGTGCAACAGTTCATCGACCGCTTGTGGCATTTACAATTTGGAAACCGGATAGCTTTACTTGCTCTTAATTTTAATCCTCTAAATACACAATTGATTACTTACGTTGACTGAAAACGGTCTTAACAATCTACTATTCACACGGATATCTAACCTATTTGCTAGAAACGAGGTAAAAAAAGTCGCAAGGCGGAAGAGGCGGAAAAACTATTTTTTTTTTCAATGCGGTAAACCTAGATTAGGTTAACACTAAATAAAGCAAAGTTTTGTAAAAAACGTGGGGCTAGCTATATATATGTTATGATAGGATAAAATTACTATGTTAACGAAAAAACGATATATTTAACTTTAATTTAAAACCTACTGTAATAGGTTATAAATATCATAGTTGAATTAGCATCTTTGATTCTATTCATATTTCATGAACACTTTTACTGTCGAATTAATTTTCAGGATGTCCTACTGGAGCCATGTCAGTCATCGGTATGCCACAAGATACAAGATTTTTAATGTCGAGAATATGACCAAACAATAAACTAAACTACCTCTTTAAGAATAATAATGTAAGTCATAATTATAACATTAATTTTAGCTTATGGTAACCATTCAGACCACGGGTAAAATCGGTGAGCCATTTAAAAATGTCATCACAATAAAATGCATATAGCACCAAATATTCAATCACGTTGCTTTTCAGTATGTTGCCGTAGCCTTAAAGTACGGAGTCTTAGATTGCCCACCGGTGGGCAAAGAGTTGTACATGTTAAGAACGATTTCTGTCAATCTTGAAACGTCAGCTAGAGGAATGTGAAAATGTATAGACGCTAATAAAAATTGCAAGTTGGTTCCTTACCTGAGGAAGTCTCGTTCTGCCATCCACTGACCCAGCACCTCGAGCGAGGCGGGATCCTTGTACTCTTGGTGGTCCTCTATCAGCTGCGTCAGCATTTGGAGCCAGTTCGCGTTTTCCTTGAACGACTGGGTATTCAAAGTGTTGATCTCATGCTGAAAACGACAAAAAGTTCAAATTAGTGTTCAGTGCTCTTAAGAAGCAACATCGACAGCCCTGTTGGCTTATTGGTAGCATGTCTGCTTCAAGAGCTGTGGGGCGTGGGTTCGATTCCCACCCAGGACAAGCATTATGTGATATATAACCAAATGTTTGTTCTGTGTCTGGGTGTACTGTATGTATTATAAGTATGTATTTACAAAAAAAAATAATTAAGTATTCTATCAGTTATCTGACTCCCATAGTACAAGCTTTGCTTAATTTGGGGTCAGATGGCGCTGTGTGTAAAAAAAAATAAAAAAAATAAGGACTTATTTGCGTACAGCAATTTGTTTTTACCGTGAGTTCGTTGATGATGGCGCCGGTCCGCCAGCCGTGCTCGAGCGTCACGTCCGCTAGGTCACTGTACGGGTGATCGCCGAAGTAGAGCACCTGGTGCCCACACCACCCTGTCAGATCCTGCAGCTGTTTCACAGTACCCTGGAATAACAAACACTGCCATTGATACGCGCCCTGATCTGCTGCGACAGCGACTAGTGCCTAAACGTTGCTTAATAATTAACGAGACAGGTTAGTTTAAACATAGATTAACTTATAGCAATGTTTATAAGTAAAATGGTGTAGACTGCCTTACCCTTTCGCTACATTAAAATCAAGCACAACTATACCTTAGATCAGACATCTACAAAAGTAAATTAATTCTACCATTACTGATTACTGGTGTCTGTAACATGATCGAGTCAATGGTTAACGAATGGTTCGTAAAAAAATTCTACCCGCAAACATAAACACTGCAAAACAGCTGCCCAACTCGCTGGTACCTATTGTTAATAAATCAGACACTTGTGTTAAATTAAAAAAAAAGTGAATAAATATGTACCTCATAGTAAATGATGCCCTTCTCGAGTGAGGTGACTTTCTCCCAAATGTGCGTGTTGGCGTTTTTGTCGAACACTCGGATAGGGCGTGACACTTCAGTGAAGAACTTAGGCTTGTTTGCGTTTACGATCACCACGTCAAAGAAGTCGCGCCAGTCGTGACCTGCTAGCATTTCCATGCCAGCGTTACTGGAAATTTTTAAAGAATGATAAAGCTCTACGCAAACCAATAACCTTCATCTCAGAGATTTAGCAAAAAACTTTGTTTTTCATGTATTTTTAAAAATATTTAACAGGCTAGATGTACGACCATAGCACACCTAATGTTACATGACGATGTGGTCAAAGATAGTGAACACCTAGCCTGGAATGGAACTGGTTTACCAGTGAGGTTGCCGGATAATACCGTCGATAGTCAAATTTCAACTTTTTTGAGGGATTTTAGCTAACTAGCCGTGTACTAGAAAGTACCCTACCACCATGCTATGGTTTCCTCAACGACAGCTCAATATCATTGTTGAGATTTGAACGTACGCCCGTACATCACGTAGAAACGTGGGAACCGACCGGGATAACCACTGAGCTATCATCGCTACAATAATATAATAGATAGGAACATGTCTTCAATAACCTAACAAATCTTTCAAAAATTGCAATTACAAAGTACCTACTTACCTACTAGCTTACATTTGCAGTTGGCAAAAATACTACATCAACTTCAACAGAACACATTTTTTATTGAGGAATTTTCTTAGTAAACATTGTTGAGACTAGACTAGACTAGACTTCGTCTCATTACCTTTACATAAAAAAAAAAAAAAAAAGATTCATGTGTTGGTTATTCTATGTACATACAATTTTGTACGGAACGCTGAACAGGCTAGCCAGACTCATTTATCCGGATATTTTAACATAAAAGTTACTTACACAAAATGATAAGGGCTGTTGGTAACAAGGAAGAGCTTCTTGTCCGTATCCCTAAGCTTTTCGAAGTACTTCCTAAGATCTGGGTTGGGTCTGATGTACTCTTCAACATTTTGGGCTACTATCTTGTGCATTATCGGGTGACAACTCTGCACAGAATTCTGGAAATCGAATACAAATTTTGTTACCTAAGGATTTTTTCCCCTAGACTTTTTATAACCGACTCAAAAAAGGAGCCTCCTCCTTAATTCGACTGTATGTTCTTTTTTGTATGTTACGCGATAACTCCGCCAATTATGAATCGATTTTGACAATTCTTTTTTTGCTCGGTACATTAAACTTCACAGGTAGGTTCCATATAAAATCAACAAAAATCTAAAAATTGTATACATCGATGATATTTTCGTTTACTTCGAAACCTCGCTGTTTCATTGGAGCAGTGCGTTTAGTTGGCCTAAGGTCATGAAGTAGAGTTTTATAAATTGTAAATTTGAACATTAGATATATTTATTTAACTTAAAATTAAAACCTTTAAAGTATGGAGACGGACGCCTATCCATGACTATTGCAGCGATACACAGAATTTTGACTGATAAAACAAAGTCCAGGGCATCGCTGCTTTGGCTCGTATTACTTTGAGTCGTTCCATGGTTAATCTCAACATCCCAGTAGTTTCGCTAGCTCCAGTACCCTAGCCGCCAGCAGCAGTGTGTAAACATTACTGTGTTTCGGTTTGAATGAAAACTACTGCTTGGCGGCAAAATATCTGGTACTGCGGTGGTACCTACCACACCAGACGATCTAGACGACCTTCTACTAAGAAGATCTACTACCATGTAAAATAATTAATATTATAATTAAACAAGTCAAATAAAAAGAGTTTAAACCACGTCAGATGATATTTTCTTCCATTTCGATAGCCATTATGAATAAAGGTGACATTTCACTACATTTTCCTGGTACGTGAATTAAGCTCTTGAAAAATAAATTATTTTAAACACGACAATTTGTTTTATCCATTACTTCGCTAGAACTTTAGACTTGTAGACTTTATTTCCCTTCAGTAGTGATGCATACTGCTTTGTAATAAAATCTTGCTGTATTTAATTTAATAGATACACTAATTGTACAGACACACACATCATGCAGTGTGTGCTGTCCATAGAATCAAACATTTTCAGAAAGCGTTTTTACCTTTACATCTAAAAAGAGAATTTCTGGATGGTAATCAATGTGGTTCTTGATAAAATACTCCGCAACATTGCAAAGCAAACCCATTTCAGGCACGGAGAATAGATCCGCTAAGTGTACCATTTTAGCTCTGTTAGGCTGGAAATAAAAAAACAAACATGTCACAATAACATTATAATGTATTTAATTTAAATGGCCGACATGACAATAAGACTAACGACTTTAAATTCTACCTACTTGCCTGCCCACCTCATATTTAAGGCGCTATAAGTTGTTTTTTTTTATAATAATGTATACCTAATACCTATAAACCTATATCTTAATGAATTAAGGAATAACGAAGAAAGAAATTAAGGAATAACTTTTTATTTAATTATTATGATATAATTTATGAGTGATCATTGTTTTCGAAACACAAATACGATACATTTTCTAGATAGAAAATTTTTTAAAGTAATTCAAAATAATTTTGCGATACGTAAGCAACGAATAACAAGTTGACGTGTAACTGCCATATTTTGCTCCACTAAACGCAACCCTGAAATTAGCTACTGGGAGCGCCTTAAGAACCTTAATAACAAAATGTTACCCATTGCATAAACAGATGGTATAATTTTTTGACGAGTGTGATTTTTTCTACTGAAGATATCTTTGACACCTAAATAGGTATTTTCCCAAAATAAATACTGTGTTTAAAAACTATCGATACCTAGTCCATTTTTCAAGGACGAGAATGAAAAACTGAATGGGGAAAAAATATGTTTATGATGTTTTAGTAGTGTTTAAAAAGGTTCACTAGTTAGATTCCAATATTGTATTTGCAGTAATCAGCTATTCAAGTTAGATATAGAAATTATAAATTCACAAACTTAATAAATAATTGAAAAAATTTCGATGAACTACATTCGAAATAACAGTTTAATCGAGTAGATTCTTTTGTAACACGATTTTATGATAATTTTGTCTAGCCAGTTCTCAATATGCATCAGGTCTAGAAAGTTGAATTCACATAACATTGAGTTCTCATATCACCATGTTTATGAATAAACAAAGTTTACCAAGCAAACAATATGTCAATGTCGCTCGCATGGTCGTGCCCACAGATGTTATTAATAGTTAAAATTGTTCAGTCCTCGTGAAACATAAACTTCTACAAAACATATCACAATTACATGCACAAAGTTAAACACATAAAGCAAAACAGTAATTTACGTAATGTTTTTTATTTGAACTGCATTTTGGTCTAAGTTCAGTAATAAATGATATTATTAGTAATTTTTTTTTTTTTTATAGCTGACAGGCTAGGTGTTTGACCACAGCTCACCTGATGTTAAGTGACGTTGTGGTCGAAGATGGTAAAGCACACCTAGCCTGGAATGGAACTGGCTCTCAAGTGAGGCTGCCGGAACACACCGTTACATGCTTGGCGACAGATTTTCAACTTGAGGGTGGTAGCTAGCCAGCCGAGTACTAGAAAGTACCCTACCACCATGCTATGGTTTCCTCACGATGTTTTCCTTCACCGGCAACTCAAGCTCATTGTTGGGGTTTGAACCCACGCCCTTCGGCATGCGAAGCGACCGCACTAACCACTGAGCTATCATCGCTACAAGATTATTCAATGTTATAATGTACCTATGTATGTTTGGTGTACAATAAAGTTATAGTCTATTCTATTGTCACCAATCATTCCGGTCCAAAAAGTTAGCAATTTATTTTTCATTGCGCTTTTTATGAATAACTAGAGAAACAAACGAGTATTAAATTCGTCCGCTAAGACGCTTACTCCAAACAAATTGGAGCGATTGTCTTTTTACGGCGTCTTTTCCACATGGGCAAACAGTTGGTTCAAGAACTGAACCCTTAGGGCTACTCTAGATCACACTGTGTCTAGATAATCATTTCTGTGGTCATACATATGGGCGATTCTCTGTAAGCTCGTAATCGGCTGTCCCTAACGATTATTTCAAAAAGTAATTTAATTATTTAAAAAAAAATCACTCCTAATGTAACTTTAACCCCGAAACTTTACGGGCACATTGTTTTTAGAACCGTAACTATTTTCAGTTTTTTTCTAGAAGTGATAGAAGCTCTAAAAACACAGTCCCCTAGCTGTCCCCATCACTGTATTCCCACCTTGAAATGAGATTTACGAAAAAGTTATTGAAACTACATACATTTGGCATTTAATATCATAAAGAAAAATAATTAAATTATATTATTTTCGTAAAACAAGATCTCATTACGTATTTTATTTATTGAGTAAAGTCCTGTAAACTTTGTCCCCAGAATTTTTATACAGTCCCCTGCTAAAAAGTCAAAGCCATAATTAAAAAAAACTGTAATGTTTACAAACGTTTTTTTGGGTGAAACAAAACGCAATTGTTGTGAAGTTGGCAACCTTGCCGAATGCGGCGGCGAGACACAATTGTGTTTAGTGTCAGAGCGTCATAAGTGAGGTAAAAACGCGTTTGGACCGCTACCACACACAGTCCTCTGGCAAGTTATATAATTTATGTTAATTACTTTAATTGTCTCTATATATAATTTATTGTTTTATTATTTATGCCTAAATTAATCAGTAGGGGTTTAAAAAACTATTTTACATTAGTTTTGTAAACATTGTGAAATTTAACCAAAATACACAGTCCCCTGGTCACAGTCCTCTGCCAAAAAATACAACAGGGGGCTGTTCTACACAACAGGGGACTGTGTAATTTACAATCCGGTTTCCGAAAAGGTTACAATACCATAGTCCACATCCACACGCTAAGGCAAATTATAAAGTAACCCGAAGAGTATAATTTGCCTTTATGTTTGGCGTTTTTGGACTATGAAAAAGCCTTAGATTCGATCGAGACATGGGCGGTGGTTGAGTCTCCCCAGCGATGCCATATTAACTATCGGTGTATCGAAGTTTTGAAAACTACTTTACATAGAACTAGGTACAACGAAAGTAGCCATGGCAAAAGTGGACCAGATAGTATCGAAGCAACGTGCAAAAGAACAGCTGACTTTGTTGTTAATTCTGGAGGCAACATCAACAACATTGATCAGTTTGTTAAAGTAATCCAAGAGCGATGCCTTGGCCGGCTCACTCACATTCGGTTTGCCGACGATATAGTGGTCATGGCAAATCGTTGGAAAATCTCAGCACAATGCACAAAGACCTCAATCGAGTTTACCAACGTGTGGGTCTTAGAATGAACATGGATAAGACAAAGGTCATGTTGAATGCCCATGTTGTGCCCACCCTAGTATCAGTTGGGAATTCGGATCTTGAAGTTGTTGACACGTACCTTGGACAAGCACTGCAACTAGGTAGGTCCAACTTCGAGAAAGAGGTCAGTCGTCGAATCCAACTCGGCTGGGCAGCGTTCGGAAAACTGCGCAATCCGAACTACCTCGAGTGCCTTAAGCCGAAAGTCTTCGGCCAGTGTGTATTACCAGTGATGACTTACGGCGCTGAAAAGTGGTCTCTAACTATGTGCGCCTTCTTAATAAGCTCAAAGTAGCACAACGAGCCATGGAGAGGGCTATGGTCGGGGTTTCCTTACGAGATCGAATCAGAAATGAGGAGATCCTTATACCAACTAAAGTAACCGACATAGCTCAGATAATTAGCAAGTTAAAGTGGCAGTGGGCATGGCACATAGCACGCAGAACTGATGGCCGATAGGGCTGCAAAGTTCTGGAGTGAAGACCATAGACTGGCAAGCGCAGCGTAGACACCTACAAGACGGACAGACGACTTAATAAAGACCGCAGGAACGCGCTGGATGCGAGCCGCTTCCAATCGGTCTTTGTGGAAGTGAATGGTGGAGGCCTATGTTCAGCAGTAGACGTCCTACGGCTGAAATGATGAATAGTGAGGTTTTGGCATCACATGTATCGCAATCGACGGCATAGACAATGGTCGATAAAATTGAAGAGGAAGCGTCCAAAATGGAATGTGCACCAGGTTGCAGGTGTTTATTCCAGCTCCATCCTCGGCCGTCCGACTAAATGTAAAACACTTACAATGAACAGTCTCAGCTGTTTTTGCAACAGTGGATCTTGTGAGCATTATAAGTTTAACAGTATCAACTTAGCTCTAAAACCTAGATGAACAGTAGAAGAAGTGTTTACAGAGTCCGAACCGGAAGATCTTGAATCTGCTGAACCTGAATTGACACCTACACCAAATAAGTACCCTCAAAGATCAGAGATGATATAGCATGAACGAGTAGCATTCAGAATTCATGTTACAATACTAGATATTATCTACGTTCTTGTGAAAAATGTTCAATATCGTTATACTGCCGTAATTAATGAGATTAATGACGATGAAAACAACTTACATGTTACTTTCCTCAAGATTTACTTGAATAAATACTACATAAAGCATTTACTGATTAATATTATAATAAATAATAAGACTATGTTGATGTCAGTAAATAGGAAATGTTAATTTTTGATATGAATGTTTAAAGAAAGTTTTGTTTTCTGTTGATTTTTCTAAAGAAACTTTGTTGATTAATTGATGCGCAAATATGCCATAAAAATAATAAATGATTGATTAAAGTAAAATGACTTTTTTCTAAGTACAACACAGTCCTCTGATGCCTCCAACAGTCCCCTGTCATGATTTTTTGAAAAATCGCTAATAACTCGAAAAATACGTATAAATTCAGTGGGCCTCCTTATCTAACTAAAATAATAGTTGATTTTCTTCAAAATAGAACATGGGTTTTTGCTAAATATTAAAAAAAATTGCCAGGACAGCATTTGTATGGGACCTGTACGAGCTTACAGAGAAATGCCCATATAACATCGCGGCAGGGGGAGCCGTAAATGAATGATTGCTTACAAGTGCCGCTGATTACTCTATGTTACAGCAACGAGAACGTTGCTAATGGTGTTGATTGTCTTATATCATGTTCTATACATACCTACCTACCACAGATATAGATAAAAATATTCTTAAAGTTTTCAATATAATTTATGTAATAGGTACACATGACTAGGTACTGAATACTGTGTATACCGAGTGTCAGGGAAACCCCTAAAAGTGAATGAAACATAGCAAATGTGATTTCTGTTTTCTGCTTATGAAAGGGGAAAAATCTAAGTTGTTTTAAGTAAAGCTTGAGTGAGTAGATGTGGTTAGTTTCAAACAACCCACATTTCTACAGACATAATACACTTTTCTGGAAATTTTCTCTAAATGATACTTGTTTAGTTTATAACTAAGCAAACAAAACCATGAAAATAAGTTTTTTATTCATCTGGTACTTGAGACTGATTAACGCAAAGGTTTATTTGCTTCTACGTTTTAATAAAAAAGGGACTATGTGCCTTGTTTAGAAATTATCGATGCACATAATTTATTTATTTTTTTGTAATAACATCATCAAAATAAAAATTATAGAGTTGATTACGTAAAAACAAACATTTATATTATAAAGTTTAAAAAAAAAACAAGGTCTAACTAATAAAATATCTTACCTTATGAGCTCTTGTATCTCCTTCCACATAAGCAATGGGTATAATTCTATTTTTGTAAATTTTGAGCACTTCTTCTGTAGAGATTGGCGTGAGGCCTCTGTAGACTGCTCCAAATTGTATTTGTAAGAAGGAATCCAACTTAAGCAGTAAACCTTTTTCGATATCATAGTGCAAGCCTCTTACAGCAAAGTTGGGCTGGTATTCCAGTTTTAATATTTCTGCTGGATACTAAAACATATAAGATCTATCAACGGAATATACATAACATAGATGAATCGTGACCTAAACAATAACTATTACATGCACAAAACTAAAGGTAGGGACAGTCTTTTCACGATGAAATGAGAGTAGAGTATACGCAAAGCTCCAGAAATCAAACAAAGTTCTTAACTACGCAAGATAAGTAGTACTATTAATTTACTAAGGATAAAAAATACTTTGTTCTCTTATATCCTGGATTAACAGAATATTTTCTGTAGGTTATCAGTTTTACTGGTGAGGAGCTACTAATATCTATTACACAAACACTGTGTTACAACAATGTTTCTGTGATATTTATAAACTTTAAAAACGATAGTACTGGAGCAGTGCCATAAAATTTCAACCAAAATATAACAGAAACATTTCTCAACTCCACTCCTGCACTTGGAAAAACAAACAATACTACTTACAATTTAAAGGACATTTTATAAAAGTTGAAGTAAAAAATCAAACAAAAACTTGTAATTGTATGAAAAATCTCAGTTATACTTGGTACACACAAGAATTCCTATTGACAGCTGCAACAGTTGACAATCAGAACAGTACTGCACGGACTGGACTCTTATGATGGATGGGTATTATCAAACATTTTATATAATCCCTCAGCATTTGGCCCTTTTCTCATCCAGGCCAGACATAATTAATGGTCTTCTCCAGAAAACTCAAAAGTATAGTACATTTTAAACTTAAACCCTAAAGACTACATGATAAAGCTAAATAAATTTTTATGACCTTATGAATGAGTTGACCATATGCTGGCAGGGGGAAATGCACAATACACTCCAAGCGGGATGTCAGTGCAGGACTCATCACCCCCCAGTTTGAATAAGAATAAGAGTTAACCATAAATAGTTACGAAGTCCATTCATATGCTGTAGAAGTGGCAGCAAGAAGATTGCCAGCGAAAACTCTCTATAAAAAGACATCGGCCTGCCAAGAACATCTATAAATCAATTACTGCAACTGTATCCAATACAGCGTTGGTAGGATCATATCAAATTTGGTTAAATAGGAAACACGGCCAGTGGAGGCGAGCTTTCATTCATATTTAAAGGGGCACCTTAAACCTACATTTAGGTTGCAAGTTCTAAGCTCTGAGCTCTGTATGGGTACACATTTCTGCATAACGATGGACCCAGCACCCACACAGTAATATGAGTTTTCATACTAATGTATGTGTAGCTAGTTTATCATTCCATATTAGTATATGAGCTACCCTCATATACTAATATGGAATGATAAAAACATTGTTACTTTGTGTCTTACAATCTGCTACAACTGTCATAGCTAATCCTATCAAAGATTATATATACTCAATAACAAATTTTGTCAAATTGAAATGATTAATTATTAAGAGGTCAAGTACTTTAATGAGAAATGATATGTAAGTACTAAAAGTACACGACCCCCTTACCTTATATTTTTCCAACAGGATATCCCTTCCTAGATTATACAAAAGATGCTCCAATGTGGGTTTATAATGAGCCAAGGTGTAATCATAATCAAAACCATACACCTGTACTTCTGAAAGATCCAGTTCATTGCAGGCAAACACTCCATATGGGTTCACATCCTGCGGTAACTTTTTAGCTAAAAATATAATGATAGAGCTAGTTTGTAGCTATGGAAATATATAAGTGATGTGTTTTAGTCATTTCTAGTGACCTGGCTTCATATGGGTGCTATTTATTTTTATGACTTTATTAGAAAACATTCAATTTCTCTACTTTTATAAAAGTTAAATTAAAACATATTATTATAAAAAACATTTGCACGAGAGTAAAAACCATATGAAACTCCATTAGATACACAGTTTTGACTAAATAAGCCTGTGTTTAAACAAATAGACGAATACGAAATGTAAGATTATTCATACAGCAATATCATTACAACATTAAATTTGTTTATAATAGAATTACCATACGAGACGTTACTCGTTGGTGCAACTTATTGGAATAAAAGATAGGAATCTGATGACTTAAAAATTGAAAAATCAAGTAATTGTTAGTAGATACTTACATCTGCACTTTAATTTCGTCCTGCAATAAGCTTCCTTCAGTAGCTCTCGCGTAGACAGACCTCTATTTTTAATAAAGGAATCTGGACACCGTATCTTTCCGTTAATAAAAAAATTTAACATTCCAGATCTACTCATTACATTCCTGCATAAATTATATGATAAGGAAGACATTTTTTTAAAATAAGAATATTTTTTTAATTTTTTTCCCAAAAACGTGATTAGCTTCTCTCTGTTTTTAATACATAGTTACGCAAATCTCAAAAGTATGACAGAAAAATACTTAGTTATCACCAAAATGAAAATGTATGAAAGTCAGTCAAATTACACTGCACTTATCGATCGGTATTAATAACCTTTCTATACATCATTGCATAATTACAAAATTATTACAACAAAAACACGCACCGCATTCAACTATTCCCATTCCACTTTCAAGTCTTTCAACCAGTTCTAGTGTTGCGAATTACGATCGATAGTCTATCGATGGCAAACGGTACCAAGAATATCGATTCTTCAATCGATAGTATTGATACTATATTTTTATGATAAATGAGGAGCCGATAGTATTGCTTCTCATAAATTATAACCTAGCGATAGTAACGGTACTATGGATGGTATAGAAAACAATACTATTAAAGTGTCGATACTCTTTGGACAATCGCTAGTTGCTTATATTCCAATGGTATAGCTGACAGTTTGTAGGTATGTGCATAATTTGAATAAATGATCACAACAATAGTGTAATAAAAATAGCATTTTTTTTCTTTGATGATTATTATGTAATAACCAAAGTGACGTGAAAGCATATTTTTTACAAATCTTTGATTATGCATAATTGTATAATTCATTTTAAAATAATGCTCAACTATATTCAAACTTATTAGCAATTTTTTTCATTGACGCGTAGGTAATCAGTGTTTTTGACATAATTATTTGACTAGATATTACGAAAACATTTGAATTTGTAGTAGAAAAATAACATATTGCTGATAATATCGACACTAATGTTAGTCTTGTATTCGAGAAACAAAATTGTATCGATATTATTTCAAATAACGCGAGTTTACAATTTACGAGTAGCGCTAATATCGACCCTTCATTGTTACGTTAGTTTCGTGATATTGATAGCGTCGATCATATAGATTTTATGCCATTTTTCAGATAAAAATATCGATAGTTTGGCATCACTAGTAAGTTCGCAGTTTGGCAAGTTGAACAAAGAAACGGTGTTTTGGCGGTAACTCGAAAAACCAAATCGCCCAACTGTTTTGTTTTTAGAACTTGTGTTTTTATGAGTGTTTATGCATAAAACAGTGATTTTTTTTATCAAAAAAGTCCCAAATTATGCGCGTGAGTAATAGAAAGAAATATAATGGGGTGAAACATAACTTAGCATGTTGCTTCCAAGCTTTTACACTATTTTACGTTTAGATTTTTAATAACAATAATTAGACAATCCTTACCTTTGGTAATTTGCAATAGGCATATCCATGACTATTGCATCAATACACAGAACTTTAAGTTGCAAAACCAAGTCCCGGGTATTACCGATTTGGCACTCATTACCTTGAGACTTTTGATGACTAGCCCAGTAATTTCACTAACTGCAGTACTCTTAAAACCGGAACACGGTAATGTTTACACACTACTGTTTGTTGGTAGAATATCTGGTACTGCGGTGGTACCTTCTCGCACCTAAACAACTTTTTGCTAAGAAAATCTACCACCAAGTAAAAAGTTGTTAGAAAATGCCATTTCATTCATTCAACTTGTACTGGTGCTATTTGACGTCAGTTATACCTAACTAAACTGTCCCGTAGAGTTAACCATAACCAAGATAGGTATAACTGGACTCAACAATGTCTTACTTTCACTGTCTCATAAAATTCTTGAAACTATCTAATAAATACACAAAGTGCTACGCTAAAATAAAAAAATAAAAAGAACAAAGAAACAAAAACATTTGTTTTTGGCATAGCACTTAGTGTATTTTGTCAATTTCTAGCAATTCTTCACTTGCAAGTATTCCATGAAAAATCAAGTAAAATATTATGTCTGAGTCTGCAAAAACACCAAACATGAAAATAACTACAAGATCGGTAATAGATACTAAATACGTGAGTTATGTCGTTTAAAATTTTTATTGTATTAATTATTTATGTTGCCTTTGTTCTGTTTCTATTTGTTTTGTAAATAAAAACGTAGAAAGAGATAAAACCTTATATAATTATCGTTATATCTGTCACGATGCTTAGAATTCAAATTTGTACATTACAAAAAACAAAAGAAAATCTTTTTAGTGGCAAGTTTTATATGTTGAAAAATATCGAACTAAGATAACTATCATAACTACTATCGAATTTCGAATCGAACTCTTTTTTAATACTTGGAACATAAAATCAAAATGTGAAGTAACAGGTAGCTAATTTCGAAGAATTAAAAAGTCAAATGGCAGGACAGTCTGAAGAGAAAAAAAAATTTAATGTTGCAAGCATACTGAATAAAAGCTCCACTAATTTTTAAGTTTATGGATTAAAATTAAGAGTAAGAAGTATGTAACTACCTCATTATTATTAATCAATTAATTTTTTTTTGATACTAACGCAATAAAATGTAGGTATGTAACATGAAAATTTATCACAGGTACATATTTAGAATAAATTATAATATAGCTATTCGATAAGGAATAAAAAGCTGATTGATCTTATAGATATGTCAAAAATACAAACAATTTATATACACTTATTCTTGTAGTGAGTATTCTAAAACACGCAATGAAACGGTATTTTGCTATTTTAATTGACTAATAAGAAACAGGAATTTGTGGATAAGCAGAACCGATAAGATTTTTACTTCGGTAACGATAAGTGTGAGTTACTATGATAACATCGTTGTTAGAGAGTTTAAGTAAACAATCATTGTCAGCGCGAGTAACAAAACAGAGCGTATACAGAGCTATCTCTAATTCAGGAGACGTTCCAACGAAAAATCCATTCACGGGCTTATCAGCACCTTGATGATTAAAATGTGCTTTGATTAACGTTCCTTTCTGAAACATAAATGATAAATGTATGTATAGGTATTGTTAAGTATTTATCACTGAGTTATTTTGCACAACAATATAACAATAGTCGACATAAACATTAGTAATTTTGTACAAGATTAATCAAAAAGTAAAAATATAATCTGGCCAATCATATCATTGTTTATAGTCATAAGTAACAAAGGACTTTTGGTTTCTCACAAAAGCTTCTTTGTTTAATATTATACACTATGCAACATAGTAAAATTGTGCGAACCAAAGTCCCAATTATTCCCTATAGGGTCGCTGTCAGTTGCCATTCATGGTAATAATTTATTGTTTAGGTATGACGTAATTATTTTTAGCAATTATTTCTACTATAACCTCAGTGTAAAACCAACATTCAACATGATACGGCGTTTAGCAAAATTTAGCAAAATGTCTTATAAACTTACATCGGCCAGTTGAAGATATTTAAGATATCCCAAGTAATTCATTCGGTTTGCTGCTTCTTCTTTTGCAAAATAAATCCAATTATGTAATCCTAAAAACGTCAAAGAAATTCTATTACATGAATTAAAATTATAACTAGGTATAAGTTTTACTTACAATTTTTAGCTGTTTAAAGCCAAATAATTTCATTACGCCTGATAAAAATCATACATTGAGAAGAATCATAAAAAAAACATTTGGTAAAAATTTAACACGCCATGTGACGGTATCTTTTTAATTTATTAATCCCAAATAAACTGTTGTAAAATGTTTATTTTACTCTGATATTTTTTATTTTCAAAGGTCAACATTTTGCGACAATCAAACTATTTAAAAGTTTACGTGGGTTTTTGACATACTTCCAAAAAGTACTTAAGCAAAATCGCAAAAAAACATCAAAGACATTCAAAATAATTATTAAAATGTGGCTTGTTTGACGTCTATTTCAAAGTGAAAAACGTACCCTTCTAGAGATCGATTGCTTGAAATGAACATCACAGAATTCTGACCAAAATCCTTTTATACTTACAAAATCTTCAAACAATATTTTTTAGATCCATCAGTCGTCCATACGATTTCAAGACTATTCTTGGAACTAGCAAGAAAATGTGATTCTGAGCTAAAATCTCCGACAGGATTCTTACAAAACTATATATAAAATAGATAGTTATATCTTCGGATGAAATTATACGTGCATTAGTACAGAATCTTCACTTTTAAAAACTTCATCAATGGTTGAATTTTAGCAAAGCAAAAAATAGTCAAGAAATGGTTATGGCTAGTGTAAAAATATAACCGCATTAGGTATTTGCGATACATTTTTTATAAATTAAATTAAAACTTTATTTACCCATTACATCTCCATTTTTGAGTTCCGAAACGAAAACATGCTCAAAACCTGAGCTGCTGATTTTCCCTTTACCTCTAGAATACAGGCTAAACCACAACTGTTTCAAGAAATCCCTTTGCTGGCGTGGGTCTGGTGTGACGTACCCTGAATTAAAATAACTTATTATTTTATCATTGTGATGTAATATAATTATGTGTACACTGAACACTAGCAGTGCGTACAAACATAATTTTGTATCAGTTACATTAGTGATATCCCATAATTATATACGGAGTTATAGTTAGATATAATTATGGAACTATCTATAACATAGACACAATTCTTTCATAATATTATTTTATTACTTTTGTTGTGTTAGGATCTCCTTCTCCATTTTATGAAAATCATGTCTACGGCAGATCTTTATGTTACAAATAGATATCCAAACGCTGTAGAATTTAAACTATGTCCGCTTAATAACTAGGTTTTACATACCTTTGTCTTTTAAAAAGATCATTAAGTGTCGTATAACCGATGTGGACATAATAGCGTCCATAAATGCATTTTCTTCATTCTTTTCCTAAAAAACATATGTGGAAAAACAATTACGTAATCATATGAAACGTAAAAAAAACTTTTTAAAAAAGAAGAATAATAAGAATACACAAATGTTCTGTGATAATTTTATAAAAGTACCTGTGGAGTAACATATTCATTGACCAACGTATCCCTTTCATAGTTATCCAAAAGCGGCAAAAACTTTTGAATAGTTGTAATATTCCATGCTTCCGGTGATACTGTTAATAATCTAAAATGCAAAATGTAGATACATTAGCAAAGTTATCTTGCAAATCAATCATAATTAGACTGACTCATCAGATGATCATCTCTCATTTTAGAAAACACTACAATTTAGTACTTACTCAATTCCAATAACTAGGTGGTAACAAAGGTAAACAGAACAAGGCATATCTATTTCGCTACTCAATTTTAATCACACTTACGGATTAGGAGCTTTATCTTCTTTTGATTGCGAAGTTGTCTTTTCTTGATAGTTCACGGTGATATATTTTGCAGCATTGTTGACATCTTTCCGTAGCAACTCTTCACTCAAAGTTTGTAATTCCGAATCCGTTGGAGAATTGTTATTTGTTTGAGTATTTTTGTTACTGTTTACAATTGAACTTGGTAGCACTGCATTACCGGGTTTTGAAAAGGGTGCATTTACAGGAAGCCTAGTCGTTGGTTTAGAAGTAGTACCTGTAGCTTGCGAACCCGATAGAGCATTGCTGTAACTAAACGGTTTTGTTGGAACTGAACCTGGTTTAGGAGATGTTTGTGTTAACAATGCCGTAGTAGACGTAGATCCTGGTTGATTTTTATTTTTTGAACCTGCTAAAATAGAGCTATAGCTAGGAACTTTTTGTGGTGAATTTTGGCCATTATTTTGATCATAAAAGTTGATGAGATCTTTGACTTTACCATTTGTTGGCTTATTAGATCCCTGAACTGGTTTGAGAGCAGGATACTGTGGAGCTACGTAATCACGTTTTCCTCCTGAAGGTGTGTTTAGAGAAACTGTTGTAGAATATTTTGGTGTTACATTAGATCCTTGAGTTGGTTTAAGAGTAGGAAACTGTGGGGCTACATAATCTCGTTTTCCACCTAAAGATTGAGTACTCCAAGCAGCTGTTGAAGAAGGTTTTGATGTTACTGGAGATGTTAATGGAGCGACATAATCTCTTTTTCCAGAACTTTGAATATTGACATTTCCAATAGTAGATGGCTTTGCTGTAGTTATTGGTTTTAATGGAGGAAATTGAGCCACATAGTCTCGGTTTCCATTTTTATTGGCGTTTTGCTGTACAGTAGCAGCTGTCGCCTGAGTGTTTATTTGGTTTTTATTTGCACTATTTGAGTATAAACCACCCTCGTGCAGTAAAAAATCAGTATTTGAATTGTCGTTATAGCGTTGCTGTTGTCTACTGTATTCCAAACCTGAAAAAAATATAGGCACCTGTTTAGGTCGATTGAAATATTGTATGTATGTAAGACAAATCTGTAGTTTTAAAAAAAGTTAGTGGTATATAAATAGGTAGATCATTTTACATAGCGTCATCTAGTTTCAAACGTAGCAAAGCTTGTGCTATAGAAACCAGATAGCTGTCAGATTACTTAGATATGTACTATAACTTACAATTACCCATTCATAAAATTTTGTTTATTAAAAATGGCAACACACAGTTCTGTCACTCGAGTAGCAAAATCATTATGATATATGTAGGTATAATAAAAATATGTATAAACAAAAATTATAACACCTTTTAATGTAAAATACCTAAACTCTATCGCTATGAATAAGTAATTTTTAATGATAAAAGTAAGTTATAATGCACCTATACTTTTCATGAGTAAAATAGTGCAGAAAAGAAACAAGGACAAACTTTACCATGTTGTATTTATGTAGTTCTATTTTATAAACCACTTACCTAACGTAGAATCAAATAGCAATACTATTACGAATAGTACATAGACATGTTCCCTCATTTTAAAAAATATATTTCACTAAAACGTCTGCATAAATTCGCGAACGTCTTCAACACGATTTCACTGTATCTAGGTGAAATGACTAATACCTATAACACAAACAAGAGTTGAACAGTACAATCTGCCTCGAGCGCTGTACCACGAATGTTCTTAAGATGATGATGTAAACACATTGAGGCTGCGTGACGATCTTACCAAACGTATTATGTATGTGTATCGTAGGTACATACATGATATCAGTGCAAAAGCTTTGATTAAAGATCAAGGAAGTTCTATATATACATAGTAGTTATCTTATTGAAACCAGCAAATTGTCTAATCTACTCATCCTCAATTGAAATTGGACAACATCCGATTTATGTGTGTCATTACGAAAGAAATATGTAAACCGTATACTAACAAGGGATGGATAGAAAAGTAGGTACCCTCTTCTTTTTTCACGGGATTTTTAGCTAAAATGCAAGAGTTTATATTACAGATTAGATTGTTCAGTTTATCAGAGTAAGTTCACAACAAAATACAAGCATTGCAGTAGTGATAATAAAAATCCGGCCAAGTGTAAGTCGGACTCGCGCACGAAGGGTTCCGTACCATTATCTATAAAAACAGGGGGGAAAAATCACGTTTGTTGTATAGGAACCCTTAAATATTAATTTTATTCTGTTCTTTAGTATTTGTTATTATAGCAGCAACAGAAATACATCATCTGTGAAAATTTCAACTGTCTATCACAGTTTATGAGATACAGCGTGCTGACAGACAGACAGACGGAAGGACAGCGGAATCTTAGTAATAGGGTCCCGTTTTACTCTTTGGGTACGGAACCCTAAAAACTCTTCCATTGTTTCTCTGCCTCAAAGAAAGTGTGTGGCAAACAATCGTTATACTTACGCAACGAAGGACAAAAAATGTATTTCTCCTCTCATTTACTTATTTCCAACAAGTCACATTAAAACAACAATAAACAAAAAAAAAATTACTACAACTAACATGATAGTTTTATTTTGGTCTTATAATGATATAAAATGCTTCAATTTAATATAACATGTTGTATTATAAATTTTATCACTCGTGTTAATTGAAACTCAAGCGATGATTGTATTTTAAAACAACCTGTACCTACATTTAAATTAATTTATTACTTGATGAGAATAAACACGATGGTAACCTCACCACAATAATAAATTATAAAGGTGAAAGGTCATGAGTGTGTGTGTGTATTACAAACTGTTTCACGCTCAAACAGCTGGACAAATTTTGATTAAATTTGGTTTGGAAGTAGCTGACATCCTGGATTAACACCATACTTATACTTTTTTATTACAGCTTAAACTTTTTTATTCCGAAAAAATTTCCCTTGCCCGTTATGCCTAACCTTGTCAATAAAAACTGCTCTAGCAGCTACAGAATATGAAAAATGTGTAAAAACTCCGAAAAACACGAGTTCGCTAATCATTATTATTAAATTAATACAAATAAAATGTGTTTATTATAATTACATCTTTTAGTTTATTAAGTTTTTTATTTTAATTAATTGAACCCTTAGAAACCGATAGCGGGTGAAAGGGCACAGCTAATTTACAAAATAAAAAATTAACATCAGTACATCGCACTAAGTGTTAGGTACATAAAATAAGTAGATATAGGTACTTAATCATGAAGAATTTTACTAAAAGCCCACATGGGTTAAAAAATCTTTTAAAACAGGTCTGATTTTATGACAAAAGCCAATAGATATGTTTATTAATAGTATTTACCTATTTAGCAAACATACAAAACGTAATTTTTCGCTACGATAAACATGGAATTCTAGTTTTGTAGTGACAAAAAAAAACTTTAATGATGTAATAACATAAAATATTAAGAACGTTCAGTTAAATACTGTCATTCGTGCTAATAAAACTCCTCGAGCGTCGATTGTTTTTTATATACAACCTGCACATTTAAAATAATTTATTACTTACTGAGAATAAACACGGCGATAACCTCATATTGAAATAAAAATTAAACTTCAGTAATGCTGATAGCATAGTCCTAGGCGCACTAGGTTTAAGTTACATAATCATGAAGAATTCTACTAAAAGTCCACTTGGGTTCAATGAGCAAGTAATGAATTGGTGTGGATATTTTACAACGTTGTGGATATTTTTTTACAGTTATTATACGTCACAGAACGGTAGGTAAATATTCCATTTTAAATAAATAATAATAAGAAAAGTTATTACTTTACCACATCGTATCAGGTCATGTCAGAAATTAAGTTTAATTGATAAATTATTGTTGTACGTAAGTAAATGTCGTTACCGTGGGCAGATATTATATTATTTTTATAATCAAGAGAATCGTGGATCAATAGGAAAAATGAAAAAAATTGCTTCCACATAATGTTTCCTTTTCATAAATTCTATTGAATAATTATTATGGATAAGTTATCGTTGTTTAATTTCCATCTTTATTAAAGTAGGGAATTAACAAACTAGGTACGCGTACTAGGTAAAAACTTTACCCGCGTTTTCCGGGACAAAAATAGCTTAATTATCATGTTTATTAAATTCATACAAACAGCGTGAAAAAGTAACAAACATATCTATTATTGAAAACCTCTTTTATGTTCGCCTATGTTATATTTAGTGTGAGACAAATCACATTTTATATTTTATTAATTCATATAATTGTTCGTTGTTGCCCATATCTAGTTTGTAGTTTCTTTGGGACATAAATGCCGAGTTTTGGCGGGAACTCAAAAACTCATTTCGCTGCATTACATTATTTTCCAAACTTGTTTATACATTTGTTTTAAAATAGTTATCATTTGCTCATAAAAATTGAGTTATATACACGAGTGTGGTATAGATAAAAGTGGTATTTGGTTGTGCAATACATTTTTCATGTCAAAACTATGACGAAGTTTCTGGCAAAGTTGCCATTTCTTTTTAAGACATGGACTGGCCCTAACCGTAACTTACTTTGTGTGTCGTTTACTGTACAAAAACTGAATCCCTTTGGCGTTAATGGCGAAACCAAAGTAGCAAAATATAAGGGCCAGTGTTAAGGACCATGTAACCAGTTGCCGATGAACTATTTAAAAAAAGTATTTGTTTGCCTTTGCCGTCAAATTTGAAAGATCAACAAAGTCCTCAGAACAAAGTCGTATTTATTTTCAATTCTAGTTCTAGCTAAAATATTTTTTGGTTTTGAAATTATTTGTGATAATTAACTTATCTAGCTACAATGAAATGTGCTATAAATTCTTTTGAAATATTGTTGTATTATTGTGTTTGGGTATCAATGGTTATGTGGACGCTGTATAAACTTTTTGAGGCTCAAACTGGTACTCACGCCGAATTAATATACATAAAATGTGTTTGTTATAATAAATATTTTAATTTACACATACCTGTATTACTACATGCCAACAATATATATCGCTGCTTAATTTTTTTCTTTGCAGACATATTTTCAAAGGATCCTTATTTGCGACTCTCATTGAGAGATCTTTCAATCGGCTGGACTTTTCTGGATAGAGAAAAAGATGTATCCGATATTGAATGGAGTTGCTGGAAATATTACATACAAACATCATGGCTATATCTTACTTTCCAGTTTTTAGTATCTGAGATCCTGAGACAATTCAACTCTTCAACCATTAAATATTGGTACATAGTATCCAGTATGTTTTTTATATCGTTTTACATGGGAATTATTCATCTGTTGATGATTTTAATTCAGCCTATTATATTTTATATCCTTATACTTTGTGGAGGAAAAAGAATAAGTGTATGGGTAACAAGCCTTATACTACTTTTATGTTATAACTCCTTAAAGTATAAATATTATTTTTGGCAATTTTTGGATGACGGAAGCTCCCAAGAAGAGAAAGTATTTTTACTATTATTTGCCATGGCATGGATTGAGCTGAGATGCATCAGTTATTGTTTAGATTTTATTGAAAGGCAAGAAAAAGTAATTGAAACTGGAGAAAAAGATAGTTCTGAAAATGTACTACAGATTTTTACAAATTTGTTTAGCTATGTCTTATACTTACCAATGTTGTACCTAGGCCCAATAATGATGTATGGAGATTTTGAAAGTAGCTTCCAGCTTAAAAGTGAGAATTTGTGGACACGATTGAAGAGATTTTCTGTGGATATTATTTTATTTTTAACTTACTCCCTCCTGCTGGAAGTAGCGTTTCATTTTATTTATTTTAATGCTATGCATAGCGATGTGAAGGTACGGTTTATTCAACTTTTATATACATTTACTAAAAATATGTAACAGTGAACTCTTCAAATATGGTTTATAGCATTATGACTTAAGTAATGAGCACAGGCCTTATTGCCTAAAATTTCCATTGCTGACTATTTACTGCGACTTTACTTTCAAAAATCATGTAGAAGTTCACACAGCAAGCTGTAATATTCTGATATATATTTTAGTTGATACATTACTGAACATTTGCATTACTTTCAGCTGATTAAACAACTGCCTACGTTGGCACTTGCTGGAGGAGGATTGTGGATGGGTTTTGAATTTCATGCAAAATATGTGATATCTTATGGAACTACATCTGCATTTGCGCGTTTAGATAACATGGAACCGCCACCGACACCACGCTGCATAGCAAGGATCCATGTTTATTCTAATATGTGGAGATACTTTGATGTAGGCCTTTACAAATTTTTGTTGAAGTAAGTAACATTTTTCTTGATTTTTCCTTATAGCTTTAAATTATTTGTACATGTGAGATTTTTGTTTCAGATACATCTACAAACCATGTTATCTTATGTTGTGCAAGTACATGAAATTATCAAAAGTAGTATATAAGATGATAGCCTCTTTTAGTACATTTGCATTTATATTTCTATGGCATGGAACTGCTCTCAACATCTTGATTTGGTCCGTTTTAAATTATATTGGTATTTTATTGGAACACACGGCCAAGGCTATTTCTACAACAGCATGGTATAAAAATTTTAAAGGTAAAGTTTTAAAAACTGAGGCTATGGAAATCAGATTGATTGCAGCCCTTTGTGCTCCTTTGTTGGCAGCTTCAGCAATTTCAAACTTTTATCTATTTGGAGGGTCTGAAGTGGGACATATATATGTAGGATTATTAGAATGGCCAGCCCCTCACAATCTCATGATAGTCTTACTGGCTACATACTGTTGTTCTCATGTCTCAATTAGTCTACTCGATGTCCCATCAAGAACTGACAGAAAACTGAGGATTAAAGCTGATTAAGGAGTGTTGAATAAGTACCACCAATAAACAAATCTGTGATAAAGAATCTCTTCGATTGCTATAAAATAATAGGCTATGAATTTAAATATGGATTAATTCATGTACCAATAATAATATTCTGCTCAACTTTAATTTTATTACTAATTTAATATGAAATTGTGTTTTGTTATTAAAGTTAAAGCTGTAGAGGCCCATAAAATCTTAATAAGGTTGACCAGGCTGGTTTATATGTTAATTTATTATATTGTGTGTATGTGTATTAAATTTAGTATTTATATTGGGGTTTAGGTATGAAATATAATAAAATTGTGTGTATCAACAGTTATTTATTTACCATAGTTACTTTTATAATGAAATCAATTGATATGTATTTGATCCTTTTAGTAATAAATAAGAGTGTATGTGCATTGCTTCTATAAGGTCGTTTGGATCACCAGCCACACCCGCCGATTTGTGAATCTGTATCAGTTCTTGTCTTGTAAATGTGTCTTTTCCTATCTGATGTGCTCTTCTTGTCAAAACCTCCAGGATTTTTTTTAGCTGGAAATATGAATGTTTATGTACAATTTAGCATGTTTATTTATTATACTTTTATACATAAATGTTTTTGTTTTATTTTCAGATTAAATAAATAAATATCGTAGGACATTACACACAGCGCCATCTGACCCCAAACTAAGCAAAGCTTGTACTATGGGAGTCAGATAACTGATAGAATACTTAAATATATTTTTTTTTGTTGTAAATACATACTTATAATACATACAGTACACCCAGACACAGAACAAACATACGAACAAACGAACAACACAAGATTGGTCCAAGCTTAAATATTACATATAAATTTTTTAACAATGACAGGCTAGGTGTTTAGCCACAAGCTCACCTGATGTTAAGTGACAATGTAGTCAAAGATGGAAAAGCACACCTAGCCTGGAATAGAACTGGCTCGCAAGTATAATTTTACTAAAGTCATATGAGTTATTACATGTTAAATATAGATATCGGATCAGAATTTTAAAATCAAAGATTACAGTAGTAGCTTAAAAAAATGTAGAAAGCTTACTTTGCTTCTAGAACTGACTCCTGAACCATTGATAGATCTTGAGAGTTGAATGTTACCGAATTCGTCGCTAAAAGTATCTATCAAGCTGTGTTTAACTAAGCTGACTACATCGGTAGCGTCTTTCGCCGTCGCTTCCTCTCTTAAATCCACTCTGGCTCGAGCCTGAAACAAACATTAGGGACTTACTTATTAGCTGAATAGCCCGTCGCGGTAGCGTTCGGTCTTTGCCCTCGCATCTACTATATATAAATTATGTTATTATATATAGGTTAATCTTAGGTCTTACCAGTAAATATGATTTACCAATATGACTATGTTGGTTATTTTCTGCTATCTTGTCCCGGGGTTCTCAGGGAAAGATTCGGGACGCCAAATTGTCCCGTTTTAAGTTACAGAAACGTCAATACTGATATCAAAATTCATAAAGGACAATTTAGGATGTATGTAGTGTTTCATCATCATCATTTCAGCCGTAGGACGTCCACTGCTGGACATAGGCCTCCCCATTGACTTCTATAAAGACTGGTTGGAAGCGGCTCGCATCCAGCGCGTTCCTGCGGTCCTTATTAGGTCGTCGGTCCACCTTGTAGTGTTTAGCTCAGCGAATAAGTGATAGACTTGAATAATCCAAACGAAGTTTTTCAATTTCTTTACGCAAGGAATCTGAATCATTTTGCATTTTGATATACCTACCTATAGATAGGTATTTGCGTAGCACAAACGCAAACTAGTAGGTACAACTATAAAAAATATAAGGGGTATAATCTCTTTTCATGAATAAATTGTGGACATCTGAACAATCAAATTCAATTCAATTCAATTTTAATTTGTATAATGTTTTTTTGATTCTTGTTTTTGTGATAGTTTTGGTTTTGGTTTTAATTGTAATTGATTATGAATTTGATTTTAATTTAATTTAATTTTGATTATGGTTTTGCTAATTTAATTTTTATTATGGTTTTTATTTTGATTTTAATTTTATTGAATTTATTTTTGATTTTAATTTAATTAATTGTATTAATATATTTAATTGCATGTTGTGCTTCTTTAAATAAGCAACACAATTAGCTAGAGAATTATTTAAGTGGTATAAAATTATGATAATAATTATTGTAGTTGTTAATATGAAGCCTCAATAAATAAATAAAATAAAATAAAATCAATTGTTCCATATTAATAATGAAAGTGAAGATTATCAAAAAAAGTCCCGTTGATTGAAAAATTTGAGCAAGGATTAAAATGGTCACATTAGCAGGGCAACCGCCTGGAGCCTCGCTCTTCCAGGGGTCTCGCGTCCTCGTAGAAAAAAGTCTTTACCATATAGGTATGTATCTATGTGTATCTCGCGCCGCGCACTTAACAAAACCCCACCTGAACGCACGGTTTCATTATTAGTGCAAGCATGTTACTGTCACTCGAGCACTCGAACTAATTTGTTAGTAAAACGGACTCAAAGAAAAAGGGCCTCACAATGATCTATCGCCCCGGGCCTCGCAACAGCTAAGGCCGCCGCTGCACATTAGTATCACATTTTCTTTACCTGTGTTAATCTAATACAAGCTTCGAGTTGTCGCGTAGTAATAGGAGTGCCATCGTATGTGCCGCCCTGATGGTTGTGCCTTAGTTCCATGTAAAAGTTTTGCAATACATTGGCCGCTTCTATACTAAGCTTTGGATGGACGTATCTTCTCGCATACGCAATGTATTTACGAAGCAAGACTACAGGCAAATGGTCAATGACTTCTCCAGGTTTCAAGCGCAAACGCCGACTGTAACGAATTGGATTATTAGGCACCATAATAATATAAAAAACCGGCCAAGTGCGAGTCCGACTCGCGCATGAAGGGTTTATCTATAAAAACGGCAAAAAACACTTTCACGTTTGTTGTATGGGAGCCCCCTTCAATATTTATTTTATTCTATTTGTTTAGTAAGTATTTGTTGTAATAGCGGCAATAGAAATACATCATCTGTGAAAATTTCAACTGTCTAACTATCACGGTTCATGAAATACAGCCTGGTGACAGACGGACGGCGGAGTCTTAGAAATAGGGTCCCGTTTTACCCTTTGGGTACGGAATCCTAAAAACGCCAGTTTGTATGTTAGGTACATCTTCACGCTATAATGGCTCAATGGGTTTGAATAAATTTGCAATGCAGATGGGTTATACTCTTTTTTTATCCCGGAAAACGCGTGTGAAACCGTCTGGCAAAGCTATTAGTAATATAGTTTTAAATTCACAATAACACTAAACACTACATAAAGAAAATATATGTAACAAATATTATAGGTATGCAACAGATAAAGCTAAATAGGTACGTGGATTTTTTAACGATGCCGTAATCACAGGTGCACCTGAACAACTATCGAGTAATCTGTAATAAATTGTTGCAAGGTAAATTAATTATTTTTGTGGTGATTATAAGGATTGAATTAGTTTGTCGATATTTCTAAGATTTATATTCATAAGAAAGTAAACTTCATGAATGAAAATTTTGTATTGATGTAGGTACCTCCTACATGTGTCTGTTGAAAGGAGAGAAGGTTAGCACTCCCCTTGACAAGGATGGAACACACAAAAGCTGGTCAAGGCACAAAATTGACCAGTCGACTTTTTCCCCGAGAAGGAGTCCAGTTGGGACTAGCGCTGTCGAGGTAGCGGACGAATGCGCAAGCGTGCCCGATACCTCGACTAAAAGTGTTGAGATGGAACACCCCAGGGTTTTTAGTGGGTAGGCCGTCATATTGACGGAGAGTCCCACATAACCACCCTGCCACCCCAGTGGCGGGCGGTATCCATTAAGGATTTCCCTAAAAAAAAAGGTACCTCCTACATACTATTATCATACTCCTACATTCCTACTAATAATAACAAACGCCAAAGTTTGTATGCACGTAGCTGACACCCTGGATTAACACATAGGCTACTTTTTATCCGAAATTTCATCAAAATCCATCCAGTAAGTTTTTGCGTGTAAGTGACAAACATGCATACAAACTTTCGCGTTTGTAATATTATTAGTATGTAGGAGGTACATCAATACAAAATTGTCATTCATGAAGTTTACTTTCTTATAAATATAAATCTAGACATGTCGTGTCGTGGGTAACAACGCGGGGCGCAGCTAGTAGGTAAATAAAATTGGCAATGTATCTGATATTGTATTTACGTGCCTTAGCGACATTTCGTTAATAGCACTTTGACTAGTGTCGAGAGCGCCGTCCAGTTCTGCTGCCCTTATAGCTTTGTTCTTTTGTCCAGTGTGCAGAGCCAGGACATGTTCTGACAACATTGCATCCATTACCTAGAACAAATAATACTATCATAGCAGGTAACTATTTTGTTTTATGGTTGACAAGCTAGGAGTTTGACCACAGCTCACCTGATATTAATGCTGCCGGTGAAGGAAAACATCGTGAGGAAACCATATCATGGTGGTAGGGTACTTTCTGGTAGGGTAAGCAGGGGGAATCGCGCTCACTGGGTAATGGCGCTCACCTATGTTTTTTTTGTAATAGCTTCCTACAACTTATAAGTCAAAGATAAATGCGTTTGTTATTAAAATATTGATTACTGAATAGTTAAAGAACATGTTATGATTTAAAAATTTGAAGTAAAATTATTATTTTGGAAAATCCAGCATATTTTCCTTAAGTGAACGTCATTCCCCCTGCTTACCCTACGCGGCTGGCTAGCTACCACCCAAGTTAAACATGCCGCCAAGCATAGTGTATTCCGGCAGCCTCACTTGAGAGCCAGTTCCATTCCAGGCTAGGTGTGCTTTACCATCTTCGACCACACCGTCACTTAACATCAGGTGAGCTGTGGTCTAACACCTGGACTGTCAACAATTAAAAAAAGACGCTCTTAAAAAAACATAACGAACCTCATCAGGTTGATCCAATAATATAAAAACTAAATCAAATCTTGATAACAGAGCCGAATTGAGTTTCAAGTTTTCCGCTACAGTTTTTGCCCTGTAACAGAAATATGAATGACGTGATTAACTACGCGCCGAATCCTTTGTGATGGCATTTTGAGTTTATCTTCATCTTGATTAACTTGCATACATAACATAACATATTAAATAAATGTGTATATACTAATATCTGCTAAAACGGATGAATTAGAGTTTCTAATCATATTTAGGTAACAAACAAATATTACTAGGTGATTGCCTGATATGTCGTACCACTTGTACCCAATGCGGTAGAATTCGGCCTTTAGGTAAGTACTATTGCATTTTTTTAAAACAATTATACGCTCCACAGACAGCGGTCGCTTTGCATTGGGCGAGTTGGTGGCCAAACGTAGATCTATTAAAAGTAAAAAAAAAAAGCGGGGTCCGTGACCTTTGTCAACTTTAATCACATTTTTTTTTTTACAATTTTACAATACTAAAATAGGAAAGTTACGTTAGTAATCTTAGATACTACTGCATTTAGTATCTATACCTACCTACATGTAAACCTCATTCGAAGTATTACGACCATATAAATAAGAACCAACGGGGGTTTTTGGCGGGAACGCGGGAAGAGTCGTGTCGCTCCGTTGTATTTTTTTCCAAAACTAGTGTTTTGTCGAGTGTTTATGCATAAAAATGGTGGTGTTTTATTCATAAAGTGCCGAATTACAAGCGCAAGTGTGGGAAAATGATATAATGTGGTGAAACATGAGTTTTCGTGTTGCTTCCAAATCTCCATCGAAGCTTTATAGTAAAGTCGCCACTACTTTACTAAAGCATGACTGGACTTGACTGACACAGACTGGACTTGACTAAAACTGGACTTTGACTATAACTAGCTACGAGGACACTTATTTATCTTTTGAAACTTGAAAATATATAAATACTTGACACTGGCAAATGCTAAAACGCGACGCCAAAACTAAAGAAAAAAAAAAAAAAGAACCAACGGTTCAACCGTTCTCAAGTTATGCGCTTACCAATGCCCATCTTTTTATTTTTATAATTATCTTTACATATTATGTATAGATGGATAAAAAAAAAGAAAGACAATAATAATAATTTTTGGAAAATAAATTCCACAAAATTAGCCATTCATTCACGTGATTGTGAACACCAAACAGCGTGACGCGATGCAAAATGTCATAATAAATAAATATCGTAGGACATTACACACAGCGCCATCTGGCCCCAAACTAAGCAGAGCTTGTGTGATGGAAGTCGGATAACTGATAGAATACATAAATACTTTTTTTTTTGTAATACATACAGAACACCCAGACACAGAACAAACATTTGGTTTTATATCACAAAATGCTTGTCCTGGATGGGAATCGAACCCACGCCCCACAGTTCTGGAAGCAGACATGCTATCAATGAGCCAACAGGGCTGTCAAAGGCAAAATGTCATTACTGCTGAAACAACTGCCATGCAGATAAATGATTGTTTCACACGGCATGACGTCATTCAAACGTCATGTTAGTCTCGACTGTACTTACGTAAATTTTACTTAGTTTTTGAAATTGCATATTAAATTTATATTTAATATGCAATTTTTTTTTTTTTTTTTTATTTTTATAGTAAATTTGAGGTAAACTAAACATCAAGCTTAACAATTTTTTTCAGATTTATGTAACTACTCATTTATTTACAATTTTTATCATCCATAATTTACCCTTGTTAGCTACGTGTTGTTCCAGCAACCTGAGGCAGAGTGCGTAATCTAATCAAACGCAAACAGAACCCAAGTAGGTCAGTTTGTCCCACCAAAAATTGATTAGTGTAACACTAATTGATTAGTGTAACACAGTGGCCTTGAACTTTCCACTCTGTTCCACAAGGACAACTTGGCGAATGGAGCAGAGTGGAATAACTCGACTATCCTACCCTAAGTATCAGTTGCTATAACACCCAAAATTATAAAACATTTTTTTTTTATTATTTTTATTTTAGCCTACTTTGTCCCACTGCTGGGCAAAGCCCACTCTCCCTCCCTTCCACGCCTCTCTGTTTTGGGCTATTGAGGTCCACTTCTTGTTGTGGGCATCGAGCTCATCTTTCCACCGATTAAATCGATAACAAGTAGAAAGTATTTATAGCTTCTATGCCAGAGGCCCAGAGCCTCGCTCCGGTATTTCAAGGAGCTAGGTTGGCTTGGGTGAATGCTGGTAGGGGGAAATGCACAATACACCCCGGGACGTCAGTGCAGGACTCATTGCCCCCATTCCGAATAAGAATAAACAGAAAGTATTTATGTAGTACCTATTATAGGTACCACCCGAAGGGTTTGCAGCGGCTAAAACTGTAGCACGAGCTGGCAAACTGCAGACAACTCCCCCTTTAGCCACACTTACACGACGTAACTCCATGGCCTCTAGCAAACTGCTGTGGTGAGCACTCATCTGAAAAATCAATCACAATAGCCTCTTCGATTTTGATTGACATTGCATCGTTCGCCCCCTTTTTTGCTTCATGGATATTAGAAATCTACCTTACCAAAACGTAAACAAGGTCTAAAGTGGAGCATACTTATTTCTAACCTAGAACATATCTATTCACTCTTAATATTAAAGTAGACAATTTTTTTTTAAATATCATGGGACATTACAGACAGCGCCATCTGACCCCAAACTAAGCAAAGCTTGTGCTATGGATGACAGATAACTGATAGGATTTGTTTATATCACAAAATGCTTGTCCTGGATGGGAATCGAAACCACGCCCGTCAGCTCTTGGAGCTGACATACTACCAATAAACCAATAAGGCTGTCAAAATATCACTAAATATCACACTAATTTTGTAAAGGTGAAAGTTTGTGGGTGTGTAAGTGTGTATGTATGTTTGTTACTTCTTCACGCGCAAACGGCTGGACCAATTTTGAAGAAATTTGGTATGAACGTAGCTGACACCCTAGATTGACAGCCCCATTGGCTCATTGGTAGTAAATCTGCCTTAGGGCATGGGTTCGAATCCCACTCAGGGCAAACATTTTGTGAACAAACAAATGTTTGTTCTGTGTCTGGGTGTTCTGTATGTATTATAAGTAAGTATGTATTTACAAAAAAAAAGTATTTACGTATTCTATCAGTTATCTGACTCCATCACACAAGTTCTGCTTAGTTTGGGGCCAGATGGCGCTGTGTATAGTCCTACGATATTTATTTATTAATTATTATTAGTTAACTTTTTAACTCGAAAAAGGATATATAGCGGGTAACACCGCGGGGCGCATCTAGTTGTAAGGTGTGTATACTAATATACTAATACAAATATTTTATTGATAAATAATACCAAAATTAACGAGTCAACAAGTCTACAAATATTACCTTGTCAAGTTCATCAATACAGCAAACGCCTCTGTCTGCCAGGACCAAAGCTCCTGCCTCTAGGGCGAAGTCTCCGCCCGCTTCGCGCCCTAAAGCTACGGTCAGCCCACCGGCAGACGCTGAAGCACCGCACACGTACACACCTGAAAAACATGTCCTAATGTTAATATTTTCTTTTGGCAGTGGCGTAACTTGCCCTATAAGGGCACTGTATCAAAATTTGTTGGGGGTCCTTCTAATCGACTTTCATTTTATATCAAACAATTGTGATTTACCGCAAATAAAGACCCAGAATAAATGCCAGTAGCTGTGATTTCACTTTAAAATTATGCTCCATTTGTCCATAAATGGCAACTTAATTCATAAAATAACCTATCAAATTAATATGTCAGAACCAGGTAGGTAGGCAGGTAGGAAAAAGGTAGGTTCTATGATTTTCTCGCGTACCTTTTTTTATGTTTGAACGGCTAGGTGTTTGACCACAGCTCACCTGATGTTAAGTGACGGTGTGGTCGAAGATGGTACACACCTAGCCTAGAATAGAACTGGCTCTCATGTGAGGCTGCCAAAACACACCGTTAGATGCTTGGCGGCAGATTTTCAACTTGAGGGTGGTAGCTAGCCAGCCGAGTACTAGAAAGTACCCTACCACCATGCTATAGTTTCCTCACGATGTTTTCCTTCACCGGCAGCTCAAGCTGATTGTTGGGGTTATCTTACCTCTAGGAGCAGCATGAGCGGCTGCTTGCAACAACTGGGACTTGCCCAGTCCCGGGTCGCCGACCACTAGCACGTGTGGATTAGATCTTGGGCCATTATCGACTTCCGTCCCGCCGACGAGGCCGAGTATCAGGCCGGCTTTCACTGCTTCGTGTCCGAATATAGCCGGGCACAGTGAGTGGACTAAAAGCCTGAACACGTCTTCTGACGCGTGTATTTCCTGGAATTATTTTTTTAATTTATGACTTGATAAATCTCCTGTCCTGTCTCTGTTTGTTTGTTTTTGTGTAACAAAAGAAAAAATATTTCTATCTTTCTTTCAAAGCTCTGGGTACCGCTACAATGGTCACGGACAGGCGTTATCTATTACTATCAGTACCAATATCGTTTCATTCGCCTGATTATTCCACTAATATTATAAATGTGAAAGTTTGGATGGATGGATGGATGGATGTTTGTTACTCTTTCTCGCAAAAACTACTGAACGGATTTCGATAAAATTTGGTATCGAGGTAGCTGAGGCCATGGATTATGACATAGGCTACTTTTTATCCCGAAAACATGTCGGGGGTAACACCGCGGGGCGCAGCTAGTTTTACATAAAAACACTAATAGGTACCAATTGGCATCCCAATTCCTACAAAAAATATTGTAGAGCTCTTTGTAGAACCAACAGCCCTGTTGGTTCATTGGTAGTGTGTCTGCTTCGAGAGCTGAAGGGCGTGGGTTCGATTCCCACTCAGGACTAACATTTGTGTGACTAACATCGATGTTTGTTCTGTGTCTGGGTGTACTGTATGTATTATAAGTATGTATTTACAAAAAAAAAAAAAGTATTTAAGTATTCTATCAGTTATCTGTCTTCCATAGCACAAGCTCTGCTTAGTTTGGGGTCAGATGGCGCTGTGCGTAATGTAAAAAAAAAAAGAAAAAGAGCTACATGTAATTTGGATACTACAAAAATCATACAATTCTAGATGGAAACGGGCCAATAATAAACACTACAATACATACCTGAATAGCGTAATAGTCTTTCAAAGTGAAAGACAGCGTTGGATTGCTCAAATTTCTATGACTGTGTATGGATACAGCTTCAATATAAAGTTGCAACAGCCTTGCTGCTCTTTTACCGTCTTCTCCACCTTTGCTTTCGCCTCTGACCTGTAATAATAAACATATTACAGATGTTTTAGGTTAGTTTATGGTTTTCACATACAAAATATCCCACCCCAGCTTTCTCATTTATTACAATTAAAAAAAAAAGTAAATGGAATGAGATGAACAATTTTTTTTTTTTTATGTGACAAATAATGGTACGAACGAGACGCTATCCTGATGGTATGAGATAACGCCTGTCCATGACCATTGCAGCGAAACACAGAACTTTGAGTAACAAAACAAAGTCCAGGGCATCGCTGTTTTGGTGCTCATTACTTTGAGACTTTCGATGGTTAGTCAACAGCCCAGTAATTTCGCTAGCTGCAGTACCCTTCAAACCGGAACACAATAATGTTTACACACTACTGCTTGGCGGCAGAATATCTGGTACTGCGGTGGTACCTACCTAGATGACCTCCTGCTAAGGAGATCTACCACCAATTAAAAAATAACGCCTGTCCATGACCATTGCAGCGATACACAGAACTTTGTGTAACTAAACAAAGTCCAGGGCATCGCTGATTACTTTGAGACATTTGATGGTTAGTCTCAACCCTCAATCTGTGTAGTTTCCTTAACTGCAGTACCCTTCAAACCAGCTAGCTACCAGTACATATTGTCGAGTTAACATTTTTTTTAATTGCTTTTGAAATATCGCCTAATTGAGGGTAGGCTTGTACCAAAGTAGTGGCATGTTAAAGGCTCATGGTACTGTAAACATTAGTTAAGTAAATACATGTAAAAAAAATCATATTTTAAATTGGTCTTTGAGTGTGCCTCGGGAAGCTTTACCTAGAATATACATGTAGAGGTAGAAACTGAGAGTTAAAAAGAAATGATAGACAGAGGTTAAAAAAAGATTATGGTTAGATACCTGAACAATCCCAGTCACAGATAGGACATCCCCAGGGCAGGCAGTTCCAACCAGATCACCTTGTAGATCGATTTCAACACTTCTTGGAATTGTGCCTGATATAGACTTGAAATATATCATAGTAATTAATAGATAGTTAGGTCAAATGCCATATTAAATTAATCTGTATATAGGTAAATTCAGATCTGTTGTTTGGTTTTTTTTTCAAAGTGATACAGATAAAGAGATTTTACCTGTGATTGTATTTCTTGTATTTTTGCGACTTGCCAGTCCATAGTACTCGTGAAAGGTGATGACTGTAAGGGCTCAAACTTTGCCCCTCCTTGACAGCTTTGACAAACATTTGGAGCTGGAACCAAAGTATGATAAAATAATAATATGTCGTAAGAAATTTCGAACAGCGCCATCTAGCCCCAAACTAAGCAAAGATTGTACTATGAGAACCAGATAACTGATATCTATCTACTATTATAAAGATGAAAGATTTGATCGTTTCATTGTTTGAATTGAACAGGCTCAGAAACTACTGGAAGCTACACCATCCCCGAGTGACATAGGCTACTTTTTTATAACATTAGTGGAATTGTAATTTTAGTGTGAACAATGGTGTGGTACGGTAATCTATCTCTCTACATAAAAAAATTAACAGTACCTGTAAATAATCCTTGTGGTTGGAAAACAGCTTGTATATTGTGGCAGCTGGAACATTCAAAAGCCATAGATGTACAGATTAATCCAACGCTACCCACTCTTATGACTGTGCCTTTGATTGTCACCAGCTTTCCTGTTAAAGTATAAACATTATTATACCTAAGACTTATGGTCATAAGTGGATTACATTTTTTTATATAAAAGCTAAGCAATGTAATTCAAACTTGCAAGTTTTTTTTATGTTTGACAGGCTAGGTGTTTGACCATAGCTCACCTACTGTTAAGTGACGGTGTCCACCTAGCCCGGAATGGAACTGGCTCTCAAGTGAGACTACGAGAACATGCAGTTATGTTATAACGTTTTAATATTTTATGTATTATGTACATTTTTAATGCAAGTTTTTCAGTGCCTTAAAAACAGTAATAGATTTTCATAAAGACTTCGGCTTCTGGGATTGGGCTAACACTAGCAAATAACTTACCAAAATAATTTACTTTTAAATTAGCTATAGGTATCACTGGCTGGTGATTAAGCACTCTAACTTTAATCTTTGCCTCAAACTTGAATTTCTGAAATTATAAAAAATAAATTTGTTTGTTCCGACATAAACATAAGTACCTACAATAATACCAAGCTAGTCTTAACTAAGAGTGTGGACTGTGTGCCTGTGAGAACCTAGACCTGTGATAAACAAAATAAAATTAAGCCAATAAAAAAATATCAAAAGACACACAGCACTATCTGACCTCAAATTAAGCAAAGCTCGTACTATGGCAGTCAGATATCTAATAGAATACTTAAATACTTTTTTGTAAATTCATTTTTATGATATATATTTTTAATGTGAAAAATAATGAGACGAACGAGACACTCTCCTGACCGTAAGAGATAACGCCTGTCCATGACCATTGCAGCGATAAACAGAACTTTGAGTAATAAAACAAAGTCCAGGGCATCGCTGCTTTGGTGCTCATTACTTTGAGACTTTCGATGGTTAGTCTCAACAGCCCAGTAATTTCGCTAGCTGCAGTAATATGACGGGGGAACCGGTAGATCACCATTAACACACAAGTATGTAGCAATACCACACACAACTCCATTCGTGTACTATCCACATTAAATAATGCCTTATCTCACTCCTTCATATACATAACTTATATTGTAATTATAACTTATAAGTGTTATGGTTTAAATTACACACACTTTTTTAATGACTTGATGATTGATTGAATCATAATTAATTAACCTTTGCATTTGTGATTGTTACAGCACTATTTACTACCAGTCTCAGAAGTTGGTTGGCCAACTTCCCAGAAACAACAAATATTCTAGCACAAGTAGTTCTCTATTTAAATAAATAATAAATAAATAAATAAATATCGCAGGACATTACACACAGCGCCATCTGACCCCAAACTAAGCAAAGCTTGTACTATGGGAGTCAGATAACTGATAGAATACTTAAATATTTTTTTTTTTTGTAAATACATACTTATAATACATACAGTACACCCAGACACAGAACAAACATTTGGTTTTATATCACAAAATGCTTGTCCTGGGTGGGAATCAAACCCACGCCCCACAGCTCTTGAAGCAGACATGCTACCAATGAGCCAACAGGGCTGTCATTTAAGCACAATAAGCAAATAATAATTTCTACCTCATGAAGACAATATTCCAACATCCGTAATGTTCTGTCAGGATGTTCAAATAAATCATTACTGAAACTAGCCCATTTTCTAATGAATTCCTCATCACTTGTCAAGCTTTGTATATCAAGGGGAACACTGCGAGTTTGGTCAATCTTTTCCAAGTCAAATAGATTCCTATTCTTGTCAATAAATGAATTGAAACATTTTATGTATTCTGTAACTTCTGAAGTTGTTGGATAATCTGAAATCAGAATAATTTACATTTTATTGCAATAATATTAGCCGAATCAGAATCAGAATCAGAATCAGAATTGGTTTTAAATTACTTTTTAGACAAATTTGATTTAGATTGGCACAAGACTAAGACAGCTGGTATTAGCATTAGGTCTGTGCCCAGCAATGGGATAAAAGGCTATTAATGATGATGATAATAACCTTCTGAAGGAAAATAAAGTTTCCATGTAGTTCCAGTAGCGTTAATAGGCACAACAATGGGTAATTGGTTCGTTGGTGCCCTGGAAGAACCTGCTGTACTTGCAACTCGGGATGATCCACCACATGAATTATTGTTATGACTACCATTATCGGATAAATTTGTTGGTTTACAGCGACCACGGCCTCGATACCAATTATTTTTGTAGCGACCTTGCCAATTTCGTCGCATAATAATCAAATAAAAGAAACCAAGAGCGTAAAAAGTAAACAATACAATAAATCAAACAAATCGTTTGAAAAGTTTTAACCCTTTTGACAGCACATTTTCTTCCCGCCATTACTTTTTTTTTCAGTTTTGGCCAATATACGCTACGCTATTAGCTATGAGTTGCGTGCAGTCACATTCAACTTGCCTCACACTATCAGTGTGTATTTGTGTAAGGGCCATTACAGCTACTTTTGGAGGCTTATAATGCTTATATGTCATGTATATTATGTCATGTTTCACTGTGTAACACAGACCAGCGCCTATTTATCATAGATCATAGTAGTTTTATCAAGCTTAGCCGCGGTTTTAGTTAGCGTGACGGGCTGCGACTCCAAGCCTGGCCAGAGTTCACCGCTGGGCAGATTTAAACTGATGCAAGCTTTGTTGAACTCACAGAGGACATTAGTTGAATTTCTATCTCGGTCTGTAGCCACAAGCTATTAAAATCTGTAATATCATAGAGAAAAAAGCTTGCTACGCCATAAAGAATCCATGTACGAAAAATCTTAATTTTCAAATTTCGAACTTTTCAAGTTTGAAGATTCACGTTTTTCAATACAACAATTTGCTTAATGTTTTGTTTTGATATTGGATTTCGATATGTCTGATTTTTCTAAAGATAATAGTTACATTTATTAGCAGTAATTTTTAAAATAATTATTTGGTAGTTTTTACTTAGTTTGTGATAGTGATATATATTTTTATTTGTATTATTAAGAATATAATTATAGTGAAAAAATGACTGAGAAAGAAGGTGAAGTTCCAGTGGCGGATGACCAACCGCCACCGCCAGAACCGAAGCCCTCTCTTTCCGTTAGGGTGATGGACGACGTGGAGATTAAAAGATTGTCCCTGAAACCGCCTATGGCTGGTAGACCCAGTAGAGGCGTCGAAACGGAGCGGGTCGTTATAGATCGAACTGCTCTTGAAGCTATCCTCGATGTCAGCTCTCGTATCCAACACATACAGAAAAAAAGCAGAGTGTCCATGAGTACACTAGCACTTGCACATGAATCATATAAGGACAAACAAGTAAATAAACTCCACACATCTAAACTAGGGAACTTGATATCTATATTATCTAACTTTCTTAATATGGTGTTTTTTTGTTAACTGTCAATTGAAAATCGCATAGTTATATGAAACTTTTTTTTTCTAAGAAACTACCTTACAACCGTCCCTGGTACATGATAATTTTAATTTCATGAAATATTATGAGTTTTAAGGTTCTCTGCCGGAACAGGTCTCATGGGAACCTACTCTATTGTTGAGTCTACTGTTTGTCTATCTGTCCAACCTGATTGGTTTGCATCTTAAATATTTTTAAACACTTCTATAAGAGAGACCTTTTTAGATAATGTTTCATGATTGACCTATAACTGAATTTATGTGTTTGTTGATTTATAGGTGAATAAATTAAATGTGTTATAATTTGCTAAACATTGTCAACCAGTACCTAAATAATAAACAAAGATATTCTTGTTTTCAGCAAGCCATTTTATTTTGAGTTGGTTCAGATGTTTTGTTTTATTTATTTATAGGCAAAAGCTAAAGAAGCTCGCAGTAATCGCATGGGAAGCTTAAAGAGTCAGCACAGGTTCTTACTTGAAGGCTGTGGTTTTGTACTCAATAGACCTACTGACTATGTTCTGGTATGCTATAAATTTGCTAGTAAATAAAATTAGTGTTAAAGCAACAATCTTTGGGCTTTGTTACAATGAAGTCTAGGCATTTCTGCACAGGTCATGGGTGGCCTATTTGTACCTCCCTTACTATTATGAGGTTGCCTCATTCAACTCCTTGCCATAAAAAGTAGTTAAATACAGGGTAGGCTATAATTTATTGCACTTACGAAATCAAAATAGCGCAGACACCGCGAGGGGGTTGGGGTGGGGACGACTCACGTGCAGTAGCTCGGTTCAGGAAAATTTAGTCACAATGAATCGCTTCATGGGAGAACAACGCTCGTTTTGTGTAAAGCAGTTTTACAAGAACAACGATTATAGCTGCTGAAGCTGCTTCGCCATCATTCATGTCATCGTCGTTGAACTTTCCAAACTGTTTCGAACGAAATACGAATTACACGATATCATTAAGTGTCCAAGTGTTAATTCTATCAAATCGTGGGTGACAAACTTCGAGGCAACCGGTTCGACTCTGAATAATAAACCAAAGAGGACGGCCACGGAGCAGGAGGAGCGATGAAACCGTGGCGCAAGTAAAGTAAACTCGTCTGTGCGGGACGATCGAAGTTTGTCTACACGCAAACGTTTGATTACTTTAGCGATACACCGAATACGAATACGCGATACGCGTTATTGCGTCGAATATTGGAGTTGGAGTTGAAAATGCAGCCTTTTAAGGTACAGTTGGTAAAAAACTCTAAACTAAAACAAACAACAAACACAAAGACCTTTGCATTCTCCAAAAGTGACGGTTTGGGCGGCAATGAATTCAAAAGACGTGATTGGTCCATACTTCTTTGAAAATGAACGCGGTAATTCGGTGACTGTTAATTCTTCAAAATATGTGACTATGCTACGGGTCTTTTTTGAACCACAGTTACATCATTTTGAAGGTTACAACAGTAGGATATGTATGTAGCAAGATGACGCCACCTGCCATACATCTAATGAGAGTTTACCCGTGATGAAGGAACTGTTCCCTGTTCCCTAACAAATTGATCTCGCGCAGTGGGGAAATTCCATGGCGTCCCCGTAGCTCAGACCTTACTACAGCTGATTTATTTCTATAGGGTTATTTTAAGAGCAGAGTCTACGTAAATAAACCGAAAACAATAACCGAATTAAAGGAATACATTCGACAATAAATGGCTAATAACATACACAGCGCTGTATTGAAGAGTTTTCGAAAATCGGAGGGTCAGGTTTGAAGTGTGCCAGCGGCGAGAGATGAAGGCCACCTGAACGATATTATTTTCAAAAAAAAAATCCCGAGTTTAATTTAAATAAACATTCATTTAAATTCAATGTGTAGTTTATTTTTTTATGGTACCTAATTTCAAAAGTGCAAAAACTTTTGACCCATCCTGTATATAACAGATTTGACATTTATTATAAGAATGATTATTACTGTCAGGAGCTAGCTTAAAAAATCCAACAGGATTTTGTCCAGCTATGGGGAAACAATGAAACTATACTAACATAAGATATAATTATGTATAGGCAATATAATTATATTCAGGTAATTATTGCCATCAGCCAACCTGTTTAGTTGTTTATCACTTTAAAAATAGCTTAAATATAAAAAATGTGGGTAGTTGAATAACGTTTTTTTTATCTATAACAGGAAGGGGTGTATGATGCTGATGTTCACATAGATTTGTTAGACAGTGCTATAGCTGAAGGTGGCAGAAATTGTGTTGTGTTATGTGATGCATTCCTACCACCTTTAAAAATGGGTAAAGTTGTTTTAGTCCCCTAACTACTAACATAATACGTAATGTAACGTTAATACTCTTAAGTAGGTTGCCTACCAATCAAAGACGATATATTTAGGACCAAAATTTTTTTTTAATATAAATAAATAGGTTTGCGTTTGACCACCATCGTGTCTCATGTTATTTCAAAATGTGGTCTGCAAATACGAATTTTGAGTTGTAGTCACGCTTAGCCTGTCATCCAAAAAAAACGAAGGTTTAGAATTTTCCACACATAAGGACAGCCTCTAGTTAAATTACCCACATAATACAGTACCATACCACCACTGTGTATCATATTTGACATTACACCATTGTTCATTTCGTCACCGCCTAGTATATCGATATTTTTAAGTAGTTAAATCAAAAATTTGAATTAGTCTAAAACCACAGTCAACCTTACAGAAAGTAAGTCCAGTCATGCCCTAGCCCCTAGTAAAGTAGAGGAAACTTTACTGGAATGGAGTTTTTGAATCACACAAAAAGACAATATGAAGGTAGTAGGTAGTATTTCGTAGGTACACTAGACGAACTTTTACCATCCGGCTGCCGAGTCTCTGGCACTTTATATAAATTATTTCACACAGAATCGGGAAGATTTATTCACCAGCAAAAAGGCCTAATGGAGAGAACTTACATATCTGATGGAGTTACAATTGGCACTGAAGGCCGGTGCGTTGCTATGTATAGGCTTAAGAACAAGCTGGTTGATAACAGAAATATCGCCGATGTTAGTATTTTTAATCTTTAAGTAGTATTAACAACCTAAAACAAAATCGCCGTCCGCGTCTGTCAGTTTCTACGCTTACTTCTGAACCACGTAACGGATTTTGTTATGGTTTTCCGGTATCCATCAATAGACAGAGTGATTCAAGAGAAAGCTTTATTTGTACCTATCTATAATTCTATAATACATGCATATTATTGTAGAGAAAACCGAGAATTTCAAAGATTTGTAATGTGATGTCGTAAAAATTTGTTTTTGTGCGCTTAGGTACATTGTAATAGCTGGCTTACGAGATAGATTAAAATAATGTACCTACTACGTTAGTATCTATATTGCACCCGTGCAAAGCTGGGGCGGGTCGTTAGCCCTCTATAAATCTGCATAATATCCAACAAAACATGCAAGTGAAACAGTTCAACTCTACCAATATTTTCCAGGAGTTCTTCTTGGTCTATTTCAATATGAATCCTGAGACGGATAATGTAGTATCTGGTATCTATAGAACCATGATAAAAGTGTATATACCGGCGCTAAAAGAATGTAAAGCATGGGGCGACGTGAATCCTCCCAATCCTAACAGTAACGATATCATCAAGTCTTACATTTCAAAAATCTTGCTCTTTATGGACTACCTTGCAAGTAAGTATTGTTACTAAATTTACTGATATAGCCCAGCGAATTAGCGAGTTGAAGTGGCAGTGGGCAGGGTACATAGCACGCAGAACTCATGACCGATTGAGCTGTAAAGTTCTGGAGTATAGACCACGGACTGGCAAGCGCACCATAGGACAAGGCGAACACACGCAACTAATAAATACCGCAGGAACGCGCTGCATGCGAACTGGTTCCAACCGGTCTTTATTGAAGTCAATGGGGGAGGCCTATGTCCAGCAGTGGACTTCCTACGGATGAGACGATGAAGTATAATCACTATAATTGAAAAGTCGAACATTGAATCAGAATTATCAGAAAGTATAAGTCTGGCTTGCCTATAACAGATGCCAGTATTCTAGATATACATGGAGGCGATAAAGCGCATATATGAAACATCTTTATTGTTAAACTTTTGTAAAATTTGTTTTCATAATTCATAGTTCAAAACTTGCTAACAAATCTCTCGAATTTAACTCTAACTTTCCGCATTACGGATTTATGTGCTCGAGAATAAGGGCACAAGCCTATACTGACGTCCCGTTCGGTGTGTTTTGTTTTTTCCTCCCTGCGCTACCAACCTAACCAAACCAACCGAACTCCTCCGAAGTAACGGAGCACGACCTTAGTCGCTGGTATAATTGTTCCACTCCCTATTTCGTCGATAGGTATCTACCTACAAAAACTTTAATACCTAATATAGTTTTTCAAAAGATGTTGTTACCACACTCCGCACTACTCTGTTTACACTCCACGCACTCTTCCACGACCCGCACTCTCCAGTCTTTAGGCTCGGGATCACAGTTAATGCTACATACGAAGTTAAAAAATGTTTGTTATTATAAGTACTTAATACATAGGTATTTTATACTATTCCATTCATCATGCTTATATTTTCAGAAACAAAGATAGACTTAGACTGTTGTACGAAATTCAAAATTAACTTGGCTTTGTATGAAGATGAGTTATCAGATGCAGAGAAGATGAAGCTTGCCATCACAAAAACCCATGTACTGGAAGAGATATGCTCTTATGTCAAGCAATGGGTCAGGCAGATTACTATGGTAAGGTTCTAGTGCAATGGAGCTAAAACATACAACATCATACACATACCCGCACAAACACCTGCTTGCACACACAAATTTAAATAATAATTCTGTTTTACATCGTGCAATTTTTTTATTTTAAAGTGTTCATGTCTTGTATTGAATTTCTGCTATACGTTTTGGCTTTTGACTATATAGAACGCCATATACTTACTTACATAGGATTTTACGGAGAAATGTATTTCCTCCCTTACCTGTTTAGTAACAGGTAAGATTGGAAATAAAAAAATGTCCAGAAAACAAACAAAAACACCATACTTAGCCCACAGATAAGAAACAAAAATAAATAGTGTTTCGTAGAAAATGCTATTGTTTGTGCTTGGTAACTACCTAACCTACCTACACAAGATCTTTATTATTAAGCTTTTTATTTTCAGGTGTTAGTGCAAAGTCAGCAGTTACGTCGCGAGCCGTCGAACATCGGGCCGCTAGCGGAGCTTGACCACTGGCGGCGGCAGTTGACCACATTCACCTCCATCATAGAGTTCATCAAGAGCGAGGCCTGCATGATGTACATCCTCACTCTGATACGCGCCAAGTCAAAACTTATCAAGGTAAATTTATTATTGTGAACAGCGATTTTAGACGCGTCATTTAATTTCAAGCTATCATTTTAATATACCCACCCGCTATATGCGAAACTAATCTTATATGATATATGAATTTTTGAAAATATACATACATACAGTCATACATACCTACCTACATACGTGCACTAACAAATTCAAAAATCTAACACACACAAAACACACTTTCATCTGATGCATATTTATTGCTCGAATTCTAATTTATTTCCCCAATAGATTATGGTATAGATTTTTATGAATGTATTAAAATAAGATTGTGCATGTACCTATTCAATAAATAAAATAAAATAAATTCATAAAAAAAACTTAGGTGTCAGAATTACGTAAAGAAATATCACGGCTTTCAACCAACAACGATAACTCTTAGCTCTATAAAAATGCTGCGATGCTCGAGCTGGTGTTCCTCGATTGATAAAAGTTGAGTATCTTCAAGTCGTGAGTGTCTTCTAGGCAAGTGTGTTTCTTTGTAGATCGCATCTTCGGTTGCCATCAAGAGGTTTTGTAGCGATGATAGGTCAGTGGTTACTGCGGTCGGTTCGCATGCCGAAGGGCGTGGGTTGAGCTTGAGTGTCTTGTCTTCTTGTGTTGAGTGGAATGAGCTTTAGCTGCCGGTGAAGGTAAACATCGTGAGGAAACCTTAGCATGGTGGTAGGGTACTTTCTAGTACTCGGCTGGTTAGCTACCACCATCAAGTTGAAAATCTACCGCCAAGCATCTAACGGTGTATTCCGGCAGCCTCACTTTAGAGCCAGTTCCATTCCAGGCTAGGCGTGCTTTACCATCTGCGACCATACCGTCACTTAACATCAGGTGAGCTATGATCCAGAACAGCTAGTCTGTCAACCATAAAAAAACAGGCAAGCTCGAGTATCAGTGTACCACCGGAAGGCATGTGACAGCTAGTGATAAATATATTTCAGTCTACATCTGCGCAAAGACTTTTTCGTGACAACATATTATTTCAACTTTGATCAGGTGTTAGGCAGAAGCGGGCGATAGACTTGCCCCTTGGACTTGACACACTGACTCGCTTTCCAAGCTGCATCGAACCCAGATGCCGTGAGTACACGCGCTTGCGTTTACAACATCGCAGGCCGTTTATTATACGCGACACAATAGCTAATAACAAGCTCAGGTGAGCTGTGGTCAAACACGTAGCCCGTCAACAATAAAAAAAAAGGTCAAATGGAAGCCTATTAAAAATATACAAAAAAAAAAAAAAAAATTGCTCCCAGGGTTTACATCCAGGGTTTACATATTATATTAATTTAATAACCTAAGAATATGGTATTCATTTCAGAAATGGCGGAATTTGGACAATCAAGTCACTGATTACTACAACGAAGCTTTTGATAACGTCAAGTATTTGTATGCTTTGGAGAAATACTGTGAACCTTTGTACAGGTACATATTGTTATAAGAATAGGTACCTATACTAAAAAGTTCCGTGTAGGGAAAAAAGTTTTTTGAAAAACCAATACCTAATTGTCATTTACGCCGCAATACAATACATCCATACTTTGTTAGGTACTAGATACTTGCAAAGAGGCTATAAATGCTACGCTTTTAGTGTTGACACTTTTTAACGAGCCTTTTTCGTAAACATAAACGACCAAAAATAGGACAACTTTTACTATAGAGATCGAGACCGAGAAAAAAATCAATTGTTACATACATATTTAGATTTGAGTTCGAGTTCGAGTTCGAACTCGAGCTCGACATTGAACTTCAACTCGAACTCGACATCAAACTCGAACTCGAACTTGACGTAGAACTCGAACTCGATCTTGTACTCGAACTCGAACTCGAACTAAAAGTTGTTAATAATGACTCACTTTTGGCTTCATCATCATCATCATCCACATCATTCTATATTCCACTGCTGGCTATAGGCCTTTCTCTTGTTATGCCATCTGCCTCGGTCCTGTGCCAATCTGGCCCAGGTTCGATCCGCTTAGTACCTATACTCCAATCTTATAACCATGTAGGTACATGGGAGATTTGACTCAGAACCGCTGCGATATTCGATCGCTGAAAACCTGACATGTAATTTGTTCTAGATGTGATCCATACACCATGCAGCAGTTTATACCGGGCCTGCTTTATACAGTGCGTATGGTTTTCGCGACTTCACGATATTACAACACGACCAAGCAGATATCCACCTTGCTGGTCAAAGTAACCAATCAAATTCTCAACATGTGTATGGAGTTTTTGACTAATAACGGCAAAAAAACTATCTGGAATCAAGATAAGCTGAATTTTATTAATAAATCCCGTGTAAGTTTAGGACTGTTTCGTTTTAAATTTTTGTAGCAGATATTAGGCCGCCAAAGAACGAGTTGTGCAAGTATTGCTATCATTAGCTAGTAAATTACAAGGGCTTATTTTTATTCGGAATAAGGGCGATAAGTCATGCATAGACTTCCCGTGTATATTGTTGGTTTTCCTCTATCGGCATCTACCCGAGCCAACCATACTCCTAAGCATTGGTGAAGCTCTGGGTCGTCTATGTAGCATAGTAGCTCCAATAGGTGAGATGATGCAAGGTTGTGTAGTTATATACATGATGGTGAAAAACAGTCAGTAAAGGTGCGTGAAGATAAAACTGTTTGATGCAATATAGTTCTATTTTCTATCCCAATTTCTTCTGCTTTGCAATGCAGACATAGAACAATATTTTGACAGTTAAGTTCTCCAGAAAGCAGCTACGGCAAAGCGGAATATTTGGGGCTCCTAGTTTGTTTAGGTGACGCTTCAAAAAAAAAATAATTAAAAGTCCATTTAGAAAATTACTGCGCGATGCTCGGAACTCAGAAATTCTGGGTAGCGCTGCAAAAGATATGAGCATGATCAGCGGAGTGTTTCGAACGTCTTGTTACTGTTACATAAAAAAAGTCTTGTGCAATTTTTTAGCACCAGAAAGTGACATGAATACAGAATCTTGTTCATGAGAGTATTTTTTACAGCTCTGTCTGAACCTGTATAGCTTTTATCGCGAATGCTATAATGAAACTCAGAAGGAAATGATTGCAGCAGCTGATGAGAGACCATTCGATTGCTCTGAGATGTATATTTTTGGTAAATTCGAAACCTTCAAAAAGAGATTATTAAAGGTAAATTAAACATTATCACATAGACACTGTCATGGTTTCGTGACAAAAAGTGAATAGAACAATTGAAGGACTGTCACAATAAAGAAAAGGATGTAAATAAATAAATAAATAAATAAATATCGCAGGACATTACACACAGCGCCATCTGACCCCAAACTAAGCAAAGCTTGTACTATGGGAGTCAGATAACTGATAGAATACTTAAATACTTTTTTTTTTTTGTAAATACATACTTATAATACATACAGTACACCCAGACACAGAACAAACATTTGTTTTTGTATCACAAAATGCTTGTCCTGGGTGGGAATCGAACCCACGCCCCACAGCTCTTGAAGCAGACATGCTACCAAATGAGCCAACAGGGCTGTCACATAAATATGTATTATAAATATATCCTTTATTAGTTTTCCCCATTAACCTGATTGCCTAAGTGAGGGTTCTTTATTTTCCCTCCTAATTAATAACATTGATGTGTGCCAAAAAGTGGAAAGATAAGTACAATACATAATTTAATCATAATGCCAATGATTAATTAACCAAATTTTTTTTATTTATTTACATTCATTACAATATATCACTGTTCTGTTGTAACGACTTGCAGATAATGGATTTGTTTCAAACATACATAACTTACTATGTTTTAAATAAGACCACTCTTGAAGGAATTGAAGAGTTTGCCGCCAATTTCAATAAGCTGTTCAAATCTATATCTACCAAAACGTATGATGCTTTAGATCACAGGTATGTATTTCATCTGCCTACCAACTGTATTCATGAATTAAAAGAGAAGCCCAGAATGCATTTTTTTGCATGCATTTTACCATTTTTAATCTTGGTTTTTTTTTTTTTTTAAATACACTTAATGAACAATATCAACCGTAATGTAGCTGGGAATCATAAAAAAAATATTTTAATTCAAATGGATGAATCGGTAAAGTACTGCACTGTCACTGTCCCTGTCTAAAAGGACTACTTTTCAGACAGGGACAGTAAGTGCTGCTGGCTTTTCTTGAAAAAAAAAACAACATTTTTGCCGAATTTAAGTCCAATTTTCCATTATCCTAACGCCATCTGTGAAAATTCACGGATGATCAATTGTACGGAAGCGAGCTGATGCTCATAAAGCTACAATTGTAGAGTCGCACAATTATTGTGTGTAGACGGTCCGTAACTGTCATCGAGAAAAACGTTACGGCGTACAATTGTATTGTATTGTTTAGTCCATAAAAAGTTAAGCATAAACTTCTGGAATTATGGCATTGCACACCGCATAACATTATGCACAACATACTGTCAGGAATTTTATATTGTAAAACTAGCAACCCGCCTCCGCTTTACACGTGTGCAATTTATTTTAGCAATTCGATAAGACTATATTGTCTCTCGACTCGACTTACCTATACAGAAGTTTAAAAATGATGTATTGTAAATATTAACTTTGTGTAAAAAATATCAAAATAACAATCAAAACCATACTAAAATCTGTTATGTGGTTAGAAGAAGTAAACGAAGGAACAGACAGCCCACAGCGAATATCTACCTACTACTACTACCTACAATCTATTTCGAGAAAATGTCAAAACACTAGAGCAAGATAGCGGCACGCTAATTGCTGTGCCTAAATTACTATTATAAGATTTGACTAATTTGATTGCAGACGACCTGATTTCGATAAAGATTATAAAGTTTATAAGGATGCTGTATCCAACCAAGAACTGCTGTTGGAAAACTTCATGATAAATGTAATTATTTTTATTACTTTGAATTTAATCAAGATATAATTGTGACGTATAGTGTAGTCAATAGTCTTAATAGTTTTGCTATAGTCTGTCAGTCCAAACTATTAACCTTTGCTTTAATACCATTGATAAATAATAATTTGTGATTTCATAATCGAAATAAAATTTGCTGTTTTACTAAAATAAAACAGCCAGGTTTGTTTTGGCGTTTGAATGACGTCACGCCGTGTGAAACAATCATATTTGTATGACCGTTGTTCTATGTACAAACAAGCCAATAATTGCAATGACATTTCACACAAGGCATATATCGTTAGTAACTTATCTATATACATATATAATAAAAAAAGTATTGTTTTGGAGTGTGATCTGTAATCACATTCCAAAACTATGTATGTCTAGTCTAGGTGCATTATAATTACATATTAAAAAAGTCGCTAAATAGTTGACAACAAAAGAGAAAAAAGAATATAGAAAACCCCCTTAACTTTTTCCATTATTAAAATAATGTATGTTTCAGAGTGTTAATAAATGTCCTACAACTGAAATCGCTTTACACCTTTTAACAAGATTTGAAAAACTAAAGCTCGAGTGTCTTTATCTCGAAGACCAGTATTACGACTTGATAAGTACATACACTGGAGAAATTGAATCCATCAGAGACAGGTAATGTCCTACATACGTCATACAGCTATAAAAAATTAGCTACTATGTAGTTTAGTATATAATAACCTGAACGAAGTTCATAATATCAACTAAGAAGTGCCGTGAAATTTGAACCCAGGCAATTTTTGAATTTGGAATCCAGGCATACTACTGCACCAGCGCGTTTAGGCGGAGTTTTTGGTAGGACACGGTCGAAGTGTTAAAATTGGAAGCCGAGGACAATTTTTTTTAACTTTATTTCTTTTTTAAGATATAACGAAGAAAGAGAGAATCCGGATATCCCTCGTAACATACCTCCCGTTGCTGGTAGAATTTTGTGGATAAGGTTTTACGACAAGAATATTAAAATGCCTATGAGAATATTTGAAAAACATGATGAAGTTATAACTCATATGGTAAACTTTATGTTTTTTATTCATTCAATTTTTGTATCTACGTACCAGTGCCGCGTTCTCGTTTCACATTTAATAATGTATCGTTTTACATTTTTTAAATATTTTTTAGTTTTACTTACTTTATTTGTTTTTTAGAATACGCAAAGGTGTATCAAGCTGTACAACGTTATGAGCATTGTATTTACGGAGTTTGAACTAATCTACCACTTGGCTTGGACTGAAAATGTTGAACAGGTGGCCATTTTTTTTCTATCATGGTTCAAATTCAAACGAGTTTTGTAAAATTTTGTTTCGAATAAATAATTTTGTTTAATATTATAAGATCCCTTGTTCCGCATAACTTCGTATTCAGCAATTTGTGCTTCGTTCGATATCCCAGTTAATACTACCTCCATTAAATTTTTACGCTTTGGCTCAATGTTGCCTTTCTTATGTTATAAAAAACTAGCTGTTACCCGCGAGTTCGTCAGAGTGGAATTTAAAAAAGTTTGTTTAGTTTGGAGTTCAAAATGTATCCTATATTATGTTAATCCAGGTCATAAACTATTTATGTGTGCCAAATTTCATCCAATCAGTTCAGTAGTTTTTGCGGAAAAGAGTAACAAACATTAATCCATTCTCATAAACTTTCGAACATTTTTATATTAGTAGTAGGATTACCTACGGAATTATAAAAACCCGTTTTTACTAACAGTTTCTGTAAACCTTTTAATATGGTACTCAACTTTTTACGATTTTTGCTGTTGACTGAATTTATTTCGTAGCCATGAAAAAAAAGATGTTCCCGTATAATTACATAATAATATTTGCACAAAACTAAAATTACATGTGTTTTAGGTTCGGCTAGGACTGATCGCGCCTCTATTGATTCGCCATCCAGTTACAAACCTGTACATCGTGAACTTTAGTGTTTACATTCCCGAGTGCATCAGAGAAGTCGAGTACATGTGGCAGCTGGGACTTTGTAAGTCACATCACGAAAGCCTCATGGCATTGAAATTGACGTGGTTTTGAAACAGTTTTTCTTCAACCGCTGTCAGCGTCAATTTCATCGTATATTTGTCTGTAGATGAACGCAAGACTTTAGTAATGAATGTTTGTAGATGTTCCTGACGGTGCTCAAGTTGTGGCTTTCTGTAAAGATAAAATATTTGGAAACTATGAAAAAATCAAGTCTCTTGTTGATAGAAACACTCAAATTAGAAAGTAAGTCATACATTTTAATAAAAAATTTAGCCTTGTAGCTTTTATATTATTCTAGGTAATAAGCGATAGGATCCATAGATACAAAAATTCGTCCAGTGTTCCAAAGATCTTGGGCGAAATTACGGATTTGAATGGAGCAAACTTATTACACATATTTTATAAACAAACTTTGCCCCGCGGTATTGCGCGAGTTTGCTGGAGTAAGTTAATCTAGAGTATAAGTTATTTGCATCTCGAGTTTCATTGAAATCCCTTAAATTATTACAGCGTCAAAAGTAACAAATACACACAATAACACATCGCGCGCGCAAACTTGCACACTTCCACACATCCGCACACGCAGTTACGCACAAACGCACGCACGCACGCGCGCGCAGACGTAAATACGCACGCTCATACGCGTGTACAAATCACAACATGTACATCCGTGTTCATATTGTTAGTGAGAACAGATAGAAATATGGTTCATGTCTTCGAAAGTTTGTGGCGCCCTATTGTCGCAAGTTTTAACTTACATTAATTTGCAGGAGTATGCCAAAACTGTATTTACCACTCCTACGAGCTCAACTAATAAAGTTAGAGAAATCGTTTCAACCCGGCCTGTCCACCATAACTTGGACTTCTTTGGAAATACAGTCTTACTGTGAATGCATTGAAACTGTTTTGGACGAAGTTGACTTATTTGTGAAAGAGGTTAGAATTCGATGTATAATTCAGCACATACATAGTTTGATAGTAGCTTTTGTAATTTTTTTTAATGTAAAAGTAATGAGACAAACGATTCGCTCTCCTGATGGTAAGAGATAACGCATGTTTATGACCATTACAGCAAACACTTTAAGTAGCAAAACAAAGTCCAGGGCATCGCTGCTTTGGCGCTCATTAATTTGAGAATTTGGTTAGTCTCAACAGCCCATTAATTTCGCTAGCTGCAGTATCTTTCAAAGTGGAACACAGTCATGTTTACACAATACTGCTTGCCGGCAGAATATGTGGTACTGCGGTGGTAGGTACCTACCTAGACGACTTCCTGCTAAGGAAATCTACTACCAACAACACTATTCAACTAAGTCCAATTATTTATTCTGTCGTTTGACTCAGCCGACCATTGTTGTTGAAACAAATAGTTACAAACCTTACAAAATAAATAAATAATAGGTACGTATGTATATACAGCGATAGTAAGATATTGTTTCGACTCGATTGCCCTTGAATCCCTCTTTCATGTTCTTATTAATGTCATCTATCTATATGTGTAGGTATATTAAGTGTATAGGTAGTCTCGCAAAAACACAAAAACGGCTGCACCGATTTTGATGAAATTTTGAGTGCCCCTGGATGGTTCCGAAGTGGAGTCAGTAGGTGGCGGTGCAATCGTTCAAAGAACCGAACATTCAGCTAGTTTTCAATAAAATCTATTCTAAGCAACTTTCCTATTGTGCAGGTTGTGGATATGAAAGAAGCTCGTATCGATGCTATTTTGGGATCAATAACGAAGACGTCTCTTGTGTATTTACCCGACCACGCAGTCGATCCGGCTCATTTTTATGAAGAAAATTATATGAGACGTGACGAAATATGTATGACAAAAAAAGTTGTGATTTTTTTATATGATCGATAGACTAGGTGATTGACCACAGCTCACCAGATGTTAAGTGACGGTGTGGTCGAAGATTGTAAACACACCTAGCCTAAAATGGAATGGGCTCTTAAGCAAGGCGTTGCTGGTAGCTAGCCAGTCAAGTACTAGAAAGTACCACCACGTTATAGTTTCCTCACGATGTTTTCCTTCACCGGCAGCACAAGCTCATTATAGGGGTTTGAGCCCACACCGTGTTCGGCGTGTGAACCGACCGCGCAAAAAATCTGAGCCATCATCGATACAAAAATCGCAATCCCTATAACTGCGAAAAAATGAGCTGTTCCAAAAAATGTCATTGACAAAATTGTATGCTGATCAGCTGATTTTTTTATCGTTACCTGAATTGTGCCCAAAGTAATTGTTCATAATGACTAACCTAAGAAGCGTTAACAAACACTACTATTTTCATAGAATACGTATACTTAGAAAATATTTTGCTATAGTTTTCGTGCTATCGATAATTACACTCAAACAAGTAAGGGTGTGTTGTTTAGACTACTTACATTATTTATTTTATCTCTTTTTAGCCAATGATCTACAAACAAAATCTTCTAACGCAGAAATTGCTGTTATAGAGTTGGTACACAAATTCATTGATAGCGTTCCCTCGAAACAAATTCAGGATTTGAAAGATAAATGGTAAAAAATATTCTCAAAAGTTTGCTTCGTAGTTAATATAATAATTAGAATAGCCTAAGGACATAAACTACATGCATTACATATACGTATTTTTACACTTTTTACATTTTAACACTTATTTTTACAAGTATGTATGTGTGTATGCATAAATAAATATAAGTGAACAATTCATATAACGCCATCTAGCCCCAAAAAATGATTGTACTATAAGAAGTTGACAACTGATAACTGACAACTGATAGAATACTTGTAATAAATACAAATACACTTTTATGCAGAGCAGATTTTCTTGGACGGCAATCGAACCCATGCCCTACAACTCAGGAACTACTACTAAATGAGCCAATAGGGCTGTCTATGCATGTGTGTTTTTTTTTAAATAAAATGTAAACATGTACGCATAATTATATTTATCACCGGAACTGCACTACTTACTATAGGTACAAAATGGTTTTGATGGTTGTATAAAATGCCAAAAAAAAAAAACAGTATACTATTATTATGATGATACACTACTATTATGAAAATGCGAATGTTATTTATTTGATTTGTTGTTCGTTGTTTTATTTCAGGCTTGACCCAGAAAAAGCTTTGAAAGCTGTCACCTCGGCTACTAGAGCCTTCCCCGACGATGCTGGTAAGTTTTTACACATGTAGAAAGAAATAGATGATATATCTGTTTCATGTATAATTCAGGGCCGTCTTTACCCGGGGGTTCATAGGGTGCGGTGCACCCAGGCGCAGTCTTAGGCGCATGCCGAGACTACTATAAATTTCGATAGGTATCTGCTACACTGGGACCACGCGAGCGGCGCCGCGGGCGCGGGCGCAGGCTGACTTTCGCACACCGGCGCTGAATATGCCCCTGCATACATGTATTTCTAATTTGCCAATAGTAAATGCTGAAGCAGTTCTAGATAGAATCAGCTTTAGTTTATTTCCTATTACCTGTGTTTTTAGCATTCTTGGAGATAGAGAATCCTGATCGTTTTGAGATCACTCCTATGATTAATGAATGCAACGAGTTGTTCGCGTATTTCGCCACAAAGTGTTTGGAAGCACTAATCAAATGTACAAGGCAGAGTCTTGACGTGTTGCGACGAAGATCTTCAGTTTCAAGGTGAGACGTTGAAACAATCGCAGCTTATAAAGATGCGTTCTACTTCGGAGTATACTTGCAGAATATCTAAGTAACTTTCGGCTTAGTGCACCCAAAGTTCTAAGGAATTGTAGGGACATTATTAGGCCTTAGATTAGATTATTTATATTACATACGTTTGCCAAACATTTTTCATGCGATGTAGATTATGAAACTTATTAAAATTTATAAATTTCTGCCGAACTGCGTAGCTGTTTGTAGGCAGACTAGCTATCATTATTTACATTACTGTATGTACAAGTAGGGGAAATGTGTATGGTCATTGTGACCATAAACTTACTAATCTTGATTGTTTTCCTCGTTATTGGCACACACCGTCTCCTATTTGTAATTGAATTCTCTCCATCCTAAGGTTCTAAGGTTGCGTAGAAGAAAGGGATAGGGCCGTAAAAAGTTACACTAGCTTTTATTAAATCATCTAAGAAAATAATAAAGTGTTTATCTATTTTATTAGTTTCTTAACAATGACTACCGATCCAGAAGAACAAAAAAAACTAAACCCTCTAATGCTAACAAAGATGTACCTGCAAATACCCAGAATTTTGATCAGACCAACTCTGGAGGAAATACAGACTGCATTCTCACAGGTATGACCTGGTATACATTTCTATTCTACTTGCAATATTCTTAGAAGGTGTAAGATAGCAGTGCCCTGCTGTGTGATTACAGTCTTGAATAAAAATTAACAGAAATATTAGCCAGAATATTTGTAGTTATAATTATTATTAAAAAAAAGATTTTAGAGAGATTTTATTGGTATTCTTCTTGCGTCCACTTCTATTGAATATAAATTAACCACAAAAATAATTTGCTAGGTATATCTATATTACAGTACCAGATATTTTGCCACCAAGTAGTAGTGTGTACATTACTGTGTTTCGGTTTGAAGGTTACTGCAGCTAGCGAAATTACTGGGCTATAGAGACTGATCATCGAAAGTCTTAAAGTTTTACTTCGCGGGGAAAACAGATGAGTGTAAGCAAAAGTGAAACCCTTTCATTTTAGGTCGTCTTGAACTGTATAATAGACATGCATCGGAACGTGTATCAATGGAGCCAACAAGATGCCATTAATGCAGAGAAGCTGGCGGGGCGCTCCATGAACCGCTCCTTGACCAGTAAGAGTAAAATAATGTCACTAAGACTATTCGGAGACTTTAGATGTCAAATCTAAACTTAGCATAATGTTTGTCTTTTTCATTGCAATCTATTAGACAAGTGCCTACTGTAACAATTTTAATAAATGTAGAACTTTAGAACTGTAGCCTTCATAATTTTGTAGCGTTAATAGCTCATGGCGTGTGTTCAAACCCTAACAATGAGCTTGAGCTGCCGGTGAAGGAAAATACTGTGCGGAAACCATAGTATGGTGGTAGGGTAGTTGAAAATCACCAGGCACCTAAAGATATGTTTCGAAGCCAGATCCATTCCAGGCTAGGTGGACTTTACCACACTTCGACCACACCGTTACTTAACATCAGGTGAGCTGTGGTAAAACACCTAGCATGCCAACCATAAAAAAAAATATATTTGAAAGCTATCATAATTACTGTACCAGAATGGTCTAAATATATTGTGAATTGTGTTCTCGATGATTTAATATTTGACTTCATTTATAACTATACTAGCTGCGCCCCGCGGTTTTACCCGTGCGGTGATGAATGATGATGATGATGAAAAGTATCCTATGTCTTATTCCAGGGCCTAAAGTACGTACAAACAAAATTTCACCCAGATTCGTTGAGTAGTTTACGTGTGAAAGCGTAACAAACAAACTCATTCCCATTTATAATATACTAGTGGACGCCTCGCGGTTTCACCCGCGTAGTTCCCGTTCCCGTGAGAATACAGGGATAAAAAGTAGCCTGCCAACGGTGAAAGAATTTTTGAAATCGGTCCAGTAGTTTCGGAGCCTATTCATTACAAACAAACAAAATTTGTTAGGATACCGGATTAACAAATTTGATCAGCATAGCAAAATTACAGCTGGCTCGAGATCGGGTTCTACAGTGACCGGCATCAAGAGCTATTTCCGAATGGTATCGGAGCACAAGGACGTGGTACGCTCGGTGATGGCGCTGCAGGGGATGATGTTTATGTACAAACCAGACATCGAGAAGTTGCTGAAGGTTGCTTTTTGATGTTTTTTAAAATATTTTATTACGTTATAGGCCTGATGTTAAGGAAAGGTGCTGTCTACGATGGTGCATGCTTGCCTAGTAGAAACCTTTCACTCGCGACTTGTCGTCGTATTTGATACTAGCTGCGCTCCGCGGTGTTACCAGCTACATGTTATCGGGAAAAAAGTAGCCTGTGTTAAATCCAGGGTGTCATCTACCTCCATATCAAATTTCATCCAAATTCGTTCAGTAGTTTTTGCGTGAAAGAGTAACAAACATAATTATATCCATACGTCCATACATTCATCTAAACTTTCACATTTATAATATTAGTGGGACTATTTATAATATCTATTGGGAAACATCACTGTTTGGAAGAAAGAAAGTGTAATCAAACTGTTTCGTTCGTGGTAAAAGAAGCATGCAAATGCGTCGATTGTTATTTTTGTCGATTTAAGCTTACTAAGTATATGAATATGTAAGAAAGCTAATTAAAAAATTGTTCTTTTCTAATATTTTATTTATGAACAAACGACGGGTCACCTGATGTTAACTGACACTAATACGCGGAGCATTGTCAGTGTGTTGCCTTGATTTTATTTTATTATTTATTTATTTTAATTTTATAATCAAAGGAAAACTTACAGCTAGGTACATAGACAATTACAATGAATAAGAAAAGAAGGCCAATTAAAAGTTTCCACAAGTAGAAAAGAAGAAATATGTAAATAGACGGATTCACACAATAATACACATCAAGAGTAACAATAACAAATAACAAGTCGAGTAAAGTCGTTAAAAATAATTGCTAAAAACAAGCCTCTTTAAATTTATAGAACTAGTGTTAAATAAGTCTATATCCAGTTCCCCATCAAGGGAATTGTAGCATCTGCATGCCGTAATTAAGTAGCTGTTTCGCCTGTAACTACTGTCTACGGACGGAACATAGAGAAGACTAGGTTTTCTCAGGGAAGCGGTGTGTGTGCGCAGCCCCAGCTGACCGAGTAACTCCGGACAATCGAATCAATTTTATAACTGAGAGCCTTTTTTATGACTTCTTATTTTATATTTTCAGGGTTATGGCAGATTCTCGTATATCTGGGCCGAAAACAGAACTAAACAGGTGCAAGACTTCGTAGACTCCAATCCTTTGAACGTCATCATAACGGACATGCTGAAGAAATATGAGGCACGGACAGAGGAAGTTCTAAATTTGCCGGAAAGACACATTATTGGGTCCATTCAAATTAACATGGGTATGTGTATATATAGACAAGTAACGACCGTAGCAAAGTCTTTAATTTCACCTTTGTTTAAAGGTAGCTAATGTCGTGTTTCGGTAGCGTAGTGGATTTAAGTACTAAACTTATTTAGCAAAACACATTAAAAATATGACACTGACGCGTCCTCATTGTATTTCGTACGATTCATTTAACGGTAAATAATTGCAATAACACCGATGCGTTGTTTTAAAAAAACCGGCCAAGTTCGAGTACAACTCGCGCTCCGAGGGTTCCGTACAAACTTGTAGGTATGTAAATGGTTCGCCCATCATGGGAACTATGAAAGTATCGAACATTGCTCCGTTTTGTAAAGAAAAGATTAAAAGTATATCTTAGCTTTGCCGTTAAAAAAAATGTTGTCCCCATATATGGATGTAGGTTGCATTCATAAATATGTAAATTCATAACGAAAATCATTTGTTTTTTTTTAAGTTAATGTGTTCAATGTTTTTTTTTAAACCTTAGTGGGAAGACACTGTCTGCAGCAACACAGCGAAGGCTACAGCTGCAGGCAGGGTTACTATACATACCTGTACTATTTTGATGAACCATTAAATTTATTTGTATTTGTATTTGTATTCAGTTTACAAACACATAAGTTAATTAATAATTTTTTTTTATTTACGATTTTCGTATTTTTTCCTTTACTTGTGCTTGTGTTTCTTGGTGGTAGATCTCCTTAGCAGGAGGTCGTCTAGGTTGGTACCACCGCAGTACCAGATAATATAATCTGCCGCCAAGCAGTAGTGTGTAAACATTACCGTGTTTCGCTTTGAAGAGTACTGTAGCTATCGCTGCAGGGCTGTTGAGATTACTTTTTTTTGGTGCTTTTAAAAGAAATGGCGATATATATTTATTTTGGTGAATTTTTTTAATAACGAAACCATTTTGTATACCTGCTTGCAACGTTATGAAGTCTTTATTTATACCCTTATGCACAACATCTTATATGCAACAACTTATTAAAACGCATGTTTTTTACTGTGTTCCACAGAGAATATAAAAATGGGTCTTCACGTAGAATCTGTAGAGTGGAAAAGGATCCTGGGCAAGTTATTAAGCGTAGCATACAGAGAGCGTGTGCAAAAATTAATGCAGTTTATCAACGACCGAATGAAAACTATGGCCAAAAAGTTAAAAGATCTGGATGACGTCAGGCTTGCCATGATGTGCCTCGAGCTTATTCGTGATGAGTTTATTGGGTAAATAAAGTTTATAATTTATTTTATTTCAATTCACAAAGTCGAAATCAATTTTTAAATCAGATTTACCTATGTAAATGACTCAAAGAAAGTTGTTCATGTTGCTCACTTTATGGTAAATAACGCAGTAATAATTACGCACGTGTTAGAATTTGTTTTTATTAGAGGCATCAATAAGGAATAAGGATAAGAATGGAATGTACCACATACGTCATTAACTAACAATCATACGTTATGTAAGACAAAAGTAGGCAGAAAGGAAGATCAGAAACTGTTATTATAAGCAACGTATATTGATTAACTAAGCAACAGTCATTAATATACACCAAGATAATGATAACTTGTTATTTAACATAAAGTATCAATATTTATCACATAATAGGTATCACAAAAGAATATCAACCAACATAATAAATAGGTTACTTAGCTTAAGTATCTCTTGATCTGTTCAGTACGACGGTTCGCAACCGAATCCCGTGTTATTTTTTTTCTTTTTTTTTTTTTGAATGACTTGTGCTGTTGGCCGCAGATGGCCTCTATAGCGTCACCGGACTGTAACAGAATCCCGTGTTCGAGCCAGAGCGGCCCTTTATATTCACATAAACACGTGACTAACAGTTATTTAGTTAAATCAAGTCTTTTACATTATTTAACCAAACTAATACATTTGAAATAATTGTGTTACAAACAGACATTATGTTTAACTCATTTTAAGATAACCACACGACACATTTATACATGTGTCATGTATCCGTCAACATAATTATACCTATAATGTGTTACACGTAATATTCTCAGAATGGACATGGAACTGGATCTCATTGAAGAGAGTTATGCAACATTTGCTCAGTTCAATATCAATATTTCCAAAGAAGACGCCGACTTGGTGTATGGATTAAGATATTCATTCCAAAATATGCTCTTGACGGTATTGTTTACAATTTTAAGCCTTTGTTACCATTTGAACAGACTGCACGTTGGTAGATACAACAGGCTGCTGTCCGAACCCTGTTCTGACGCAGCCAGAGAGCTGTACCTATAGGTGTGTGATTTACCTCAAGTGACCTACCTTTATTATAATTAGTGTGAAGGAGTATGTATAAGCACGTATTGTATGTAGGTACAAACTATTTTATTTTAGTTAAAAAAAAGAAGTTAGATAATGCAATGGGACTGCGGTGTGGCTGTCACAAAAATCCTTTAAATAAATTGGAATAAACTGTTATTGCACAGCATGGCAATATCTAAGAGCATAAGAAGATTAAATGTTATTATTCCAAAAATTAACGTAATTAATACTGATCAATTAATGTAGTACGTATTTACGTACGTAAAGTACGTAAGTACGTATTTTATAAAATTTATAAAATACGTACATTCATAACCAGTGCGACATTTTTCAGTCTCAACAAGTTCAGCAACGTATCGTGGACATGCAAGGACCACTACAGAAGGAACTTACTGAGGGTGTGGCGACATTCCGCGAAGATGTGTTGAAATTTGACGCGGACTACGACGCGTTTGGACCTATGACGCCGGGATTGACGGCTAGAGACGCCAGTGACAGGTACCGTGTAGTAAAAAATTGAACTTGCATGAAGGGGACACATTTTTTGTTTAATGAAAACATTTAGTTTTAAAAACACTAGACACTACATCGAATAAAACTACAAACAACACATAGAAATTAAAGAAAAAAATACTAAAATTAAAATAATAATAGCAATATAAAATTACGCACTATTTAGTACATCAGTCTGGATACCCTGAAGGCCTGGACTGTCAGGCGACAGTGTGCTTATTTTTCTTGTACTTTAATCTTAAAACTAAATTTAGTTTGCAGTGTACGTAAGGCACTAATGCTGAATTCCAGAATATAATAATAACAATATAAAATTTGGCACTATTTAGTACAGCAGTCTGGACACCCTGAAGGCCTGGACTGTCAGGCGACAGTGTGCTTATTTTTCTTGTACTTTAATCTTAAAACTAAATTTAGATTGCAGTGTACGTATGGTACTGATGCTGAATTCAAGAATATTTATTTCGGTTCATAAAAAAAATTGCGTAGGGTATTGTCTAAAATATTTTTAATATTGACGACACTGGTCGGGCAATTACTGCTTCCCTACGTCGGAAAGATGGAAAGTAGACTGCATCACATAGTAAGAGAGCCGCGTTAGATACTCTTTGCGTACCTATGGAATCTAAGAAACGAATCATATTTAACTTTATCTCTAGGGTTATTATGTTCCAATCGCGATTCGATGAACTGTGGCGGAGGTTTGAGATGTATGCTAACGGCGAGAAACTATTTGGGATGGAAGTGCAGGACTATCCAATTTTACATCAAAAGAAGAAAGAGTTCAACCTTCTAAGTAAATTGTAAGTATTTTTATTGCTGTATATAAATCTCGTAGTATACTTTTTTACAGACTCAAAAAAAGGAGAAGTTTTTTTTTAATGTTTGTTACCTCAGAACTCCGTCAGTTATAACCAGATTTAGAAAGTTATTTAAGGATATACTTTGAGATTGTTCTCATAGATTGTTCTGTAGTTTAATTTTTAAACCAAAATAACTAGAAAAAAGTATGTCATCCAAGTAAATGAAATTGCGTATTTTTCTTTCCTGTGATTCTTCAGTGGTGTTTACGCTTACTAGAATAGTAAGTAAGTTGTCTACTTGTTGGCTTAGATACCGGAACTTCGTAATAAAACAATGTAACCTAGCTTAGTTCTATCTTATTAAACGGCCTATACGTTATTTGTTTACAGATACAGTCTATATTTGGCTGTGATGAATTCGATTGATGGGTACTTCGAGACTCCGTGGGTGGAAATAGAAATTGAAGTAATCGTCGCCCAATTGGCCGACTTCGACGTGAGGTAATGTGTTGATTCTATAGATTTTATTAATACTACTACTAAATAAATGGAGATATGTTATGTGTTATACTTATAAAGGTTTATAATTTAGCTATAAATTATATTAAATAGTATACAATTTATACCTGCGCTCATCGCTGTCGTCGACATGCTCCTCTGCATATTTAGACACGATCTCCTGAGGTAGAGCGCGTCGCCCTTATGTCTGGTATGCGCTCGTGCAGAGTTGCGATGTTTTTAGGTGGGTGTGTAGCGTTTATGACGCCATCTTGGCCAGGAGCTTTTTTTACTTACAACTCTTGTGACTTCTGATAGAGAAACAAAATCATCACCTCCCAGTGGTTGAAATGGGCTGTCCAGGAATTTTTTGACTTTTTTGAGGTTTCAGCATGATGGGAGTACACCTCTAGTGTTGTATTGATGGCATGTCCTGGAGTTGAATCTAACTTGCTAGATAGATGGCTAATAGTTTGACTCTCTCTGACGCTCGATAATGCCGTTTCCCTAAGCTATTCACCAGCAGTGAAAACGATACATTAGCCTGAGTCAGCTTCGTGTTTAAGTTGTAGATGTTTGTTTGGTTTTCGGTTACCTGAGCTGTATGCTTATCCCAACAAGTTCCTTCCAAACCTATTTCTACTACCGCTACGGATTATGTATTGCACATAGTATTTAGTTGTAAGCATGCAATGAAGTTGTGGACGAAATCCAACGAAATCTTCGATAGATAGTATACTATGTCCCAATGTTTTTTAGGTGCCGAAAGCTCCCTAGGGCTATGAAGGATTGGCCCGCCTTCATTGAGCTTAAAGACAAGATTGACGATTTCAATGAAACATGCCCTCTACTAGAGTTGATGGCAGATAAATCTATGAAAGATCGACATTGGCGACGACTGGAAAAACTTATGAGTTAGTAATATAATATTAACTCTTTCTTTGAAAATTTTTTTTAATGTTATTTATATTTTTTTTTTGTTCAGATTGTGTTTTGGATGTGGAATCAGACTCATTTACATTGGCAAATGTTATGGAAGCGCCACTATTAAAAAATAAGGAAGACGTAGAGGTAAATTGAAACCCTTGTTGTGATAATTTTTTTTAAACTTTATTTTATTTAAACCAATTACGCTCCAATTTATCGAACGATTTCTGCGGTTATTTTTTAGTGTATAGAAAAAAATAGTATTAACCGATTTCAAAAAGGAGGACAAGTTTTTTACTGTCATGATTTCAGACTTAGTTCTATAGTAAAAGTTGCTCATAATGATGAGTATAATGATCCCTTATCATCTGCTTACTACACTCCTGTTTATAAGCTTTACTATATTAATCACTTGATTTATTTTATTACATGATAATAGTGCATAAAAATATAATTGTCGTCGCAGCAGTTTTATAAGATTTGGTTTTACTCGTCTTTTTACCTCCTCGGTCATTCATATTCGTACTAAGTTTTCCTGGAAGGTATCGCTCAATAGTTATACTATTGTTACATTATTTTAAGTCATAGATAAATGGATCTTCATTATTTATATCAATCTCTGTGATTTACAGGACATCTGCATTAGTGCAGTAAAAGAAAAAGACATAGAAGCAAAGTTGAAGCAAGTCATAGCCGACTGGGCCGTTGTAGATTTAACGTTCTCGGCTTTCAAGAACAGAGGCGAGCTTCTAATCAAACCACAAGAAACTCTCGATATTATTACTTTGCTTGAAGACTCTCTAATGGTCCTCAATTCTTTGGCTTCTAATAGGTACAAAAGCGTTTTAAAAAGTCGTACCTTTCTAGAGTTTTGTACTCGAATCTCTTAACGGTATGTTACTATTACTTGTAACCTTGCGTATATCTATTTGTTTAATTATTTATTTTTCACGGTTAATGCGGTCTTGTTGGCGATGAACTGGATGAAATTCAATTCACACCAATCCGAGACTTGCTCAAGACATGCCCCAATTTTAGACCCTAATTTATTCCCACTTTCCTTAACTTCGGCTCGAGGGATATTAGCACAACCGGGATACTGCGCATCGCCGGTGCTGTCATCTGCATAACACTATTCAGCTACATGTCATTGGTATGGAGAATAAAGAGCGTCGGCTATAGCACAGAACCTTGCGAAACGCCAGCATTGATAGGTATCTGGTATATAGGCTGAGTAGGAATCGTCTAAACGACCTATGTGCTCCGATTAGGTATAAAGCTGGCAAAGAGTATACACCCTCAGAGAGGCCATAAAATTGTAGCCTGGATGAGAGTGCCCTGTGTGAAACTAGGCAAAAGGCTTCACAATATCTAAATTGCAAGTGCCTCCTCTCAAGGGCTTGAGGTACTATACCAGAAGATCACTGACTCGCAGCGTGCGGGTTTCAATCGTGACGAAACCGTACTGACGATCACTGATCAACTGATATTCCTCAAAGTAACCAAGGAGCTGGTATTTACTACATGCTCTATCACCTTACAGATTAGAGAGGTAATAGCTATGGGCCTATAGTCAGATGGATCAAACCGATCTCCTTTTTACACGATTGCCCAAAATAAAGTGTAATGCATACTTATAATACATACATGTAGGATCTAGAAGCAGAACTACTTTCAAATGAGCTTGTAAAAATGAGAGATTGTAATCCGGATCCGGTAATGCGGCGACTTCAGCAATCAGCCGTTTAACGAATCCGTGTAGATTTGTGTTCTATTTTATCTAGACAGGTATACATAGGTATAGATATAGTATGGATACCTAACTTAATTCTATATATTAGTAATTAATGCTGTATGTTAGGTACAATGCGCCATTTAAAAAGGACATTCTCCTATGGATCAACAAGCTTGTGAGCACTTCAGAGATCCTCGAGAAGTGGCTTTTGGTACAGAATTTATGGATGTATTTGGAAGCGGTATTCGTGGGAGGAGATATATCTAAGCAACTGCCGGCTGAGGCGAAAAGATTTGCAGTAAGAGAAAATGATAATCATATTATAAACTTTAATTTGTAATTAATTTATGTGTTTAAAGTCAAAGTATAGTTTATTGCTATGCTGTGTTACATTAAGGTCTTAATATATAGGTAGAGCAACAGCTACGTTAATTTATGTGTTTAGTGGTTGCTTTGTTGGTATGACATTAAAATGAAAATAAACAAATTTGTGAGGATTATTATATTTGTTCCCACTGAATTTAGTGTCGGTCGGACAAATTTTTGTTGGTTCAATATAGACACAAGTGTTCTGCATAATTTGGCATATCATTGTTATATTTCCACTTTTTGTTGTGCTGTTAGGATTAGGTACGCAAACTTATCCCAATAGACTAGTTTCCTCCGAATCAGCTTTGTTTTTATGAACTCTCGCACTGCCTCCCATAGCAACAAGAATATGGCGACACTGGCCATGTGCGGGTTGACAGACTTCATACATCTTTGTGAACATTAACCACACATAATTATCCTTGTTACAGGAGTTAAATTGCGCATAAAATACTGTGAACAAATTGCGAAAGTGTAGAAATAACATTAAGATCTCTCAAACGTGCAGCTTTCCTCATAAAGTTTTCTTACATCTTATGAAGTTATCGAAATTATGCACTTAATGTAGAAAAAAAAAACTAATGAAATTAGGGCATCCGGATTGGTAGTTAGACAGATTCCCAACTAGACTACCGTAGTAATTTGTTAATGCATTGAAACAAATCTATAGTCTAACTTTTTTTTTTGGGATTTTATGGTTTGGCTACAAAGGCCTTTGAACCATGTCATTATTTGCGAAGAACGAATTCATGTCTTACATCTATAGTTACAGTCAAAGTCTAGTATTGGTATAGTCCAGTCCGTGTCAGTCAAGTCCAGTCATGCTATAGTAAAGTAGTGGCGACTTTACTTTAAGCTTCGATGGAGTTTTGGAAGCAACACGAAAAGTCATGTTTCATCACATCATTTTCCCACACTCGTGCTTGTAACTCGGCACTTTATGAATAAAACACCACCATTTTTATGCATAAATACTCGACAAAACTCTAGTTTTGGAAAAAAATACAACGGAGCGACACGACTCTTCCCGCGTTCCCGCCAAAACTCCTCTACAGTCTAAGCGCCTCCGTATTTCACAGACTATCGACAAGACTTACGTGAAGATAATGTATCGAGCTCGTGATATAATCAATTGCGTAGAAGTTTGCACATCAGACGATACTTTGAAACAATTGTTACCGCACTTGTTCGAGCAGTTAGAAGCTTGTCAGAAGTCACTCACTGGCTACCTGGAGACAAAGCGGCTGATATTCCCTCGTTTCTTCTTCGTATCCGATCCGGTACTGTTGGAGATTCTTGGGCAGGCGTCCGACCCGCATTCTATTCAGGTGGGCATTGAATTAATAACTTATTATATTGAATTAATGTTTTTAAATTATTCTAATTTGGTCAGTATCCTTCAGTCAAGATCAATCCACTCGTTTAATTAAGCAATTTGTCTACAAAACGTCTCATTCGCTAGACGTCTTATACTATGACAAATTTTAAGATGGGACGTTTTGCACCTAAACTTTTAAACATAATAAGATATTTTGTGGTACATCGTTTATATGGTTAATGTGATTCTGTATTTGTAGCCGCACTTGCCGAGCATTTTCGACGCAATGTACACAGTCGACTTTGATGACAAGGAAAGGATTGTCAATATGAACTCTGATAACGGCGAGACTATTCCTCTAGATAGAGCAGTAAGCTGCATCGGCGGCGTAGAGGTGCGAACATACTGTCGTTTTTAGTAGTTTAAAAATGTACCAATCAATTGTAATCTTGCGATACACATTTCATTTGATTTCCTGTCTCGTTTACATCTAGACTTGTGTTTTAAAATCGAAACTGGTTCTAATTAGCAGTGAAACCAAGAGTATACTACAACAGTAATTTGTTTTAGTATCATTCTTGTTTCTTTGTTCAAAAATTTTAGTAACTTGTGCATTTAGTCTCTAGGCAATATCATCACTACATACAGAATAGATCTAAAATGTGGCGTACTTGAAGACTAGGCTATTTTATACGGACTGATAATATAAGATAATGATATAGAATAGTAACCTATTTAATACATAATTGTACTTATTATTACTAATTGTATTTATTTTTGTGAGATTTATGTATGATGGTGTTTCCGTATACACAATTACACACCCGTATATTCTACATTTCTTCCGTATTTTTTTCTACTCGTATGCCAGGATGTTTAATGTTTTGTACTAATATTCGTGTAAATATTAATGTTTGTCATATTTTTTTTTATAGATTTGGTTAAACACTTTATTGGACACAATGAAAGACACAGTCCGAAACGTAATCGCGCAAATTTCCCAGACCATGCAAGGAGATCCGGAGTTCGAGTTCTTAGTTGGATTCTGGCATTTCCCTGGACAGGTAATAAATGATTATACTCGTAGTTTGGCTTTGTACAAAATAGCTTAGTTTAGTAAGACAAAGTTCTCGATATCACCGTTGCAATAACCATTGTAAAAAGCAGGTTATATCTTACCAGTAATTATGACCTTTTCGTTTTCTTCTTACTTGATACAATAAAAATGATTAAATTTATACCACTTCGGAATGATTACGACTTATCTCTTTGGTAGTGTGATGTATTGCTCTATTTGTTAGTATCTATTTGGTAATTGTTTAAAAACTGGAAATTCCTAAAATTTCACAGTTTAAAGCAATCTCAAAGTTTAGTACGCCTCCCACTTGGGGTACGCCTGTTAATAGTAGGAGGGTATGGGACAAAATTTACGCGACTAGTTTCTTTTAATAAGAAGCGTTCAGACACGCATTACCGGAAGACCAGCGCTGGTTATACTAATTAGTGTGACCAGTATTATGCTGAGGTGATCCCCTATTTTGTAACTGTTTGTCTCTATTTGTTGTTACTTTTGTTTTTTTTGTTTTGTTGCAAAATAAAATTATTTTCTTTCTTTCTTTCTTTCATTAAATGAGTCAAATGGAATCGATTTTAGACAAAAAAAAATAAGCACACCCATTACAACAATTAATAAAAATAACATTATATTCTATGCTCTTTTATATTTACTTTTTAATGTAATACCTTGTTTATTCTATCTATAGTCTGTTTTTTTAAAAGGGTTAGTAGTCTTGTATGTCTAATATGTAGCCGTATTCTTGTATGTATATTACGTAGAGCTATAAGTTTGAGAATCCTTGGATTAGAGGAAATATATCTATATGATATTTGTGGGTTCTTAGCTCGCGAAAACACTTATTATGAGTAGTTTCCACGCTTATTAGTGATGTTTTGGGCTAATATTTATAATGAATTAAAGTAAAGTAAAGTAATGAGCGCCAAAGCAGTGATGCTCTGGACTTTGTTTTGTTACTTAAAGTTCTGTGTATCGCTGCGATGGTCATGGACAGGCGTTATCTCATACCATCAGGAGAGCGTCTCGTACGTTTCATTACTTTTGACATAAAAAGATAAAGAAAGAATTAATTACAACCTAAACATCTTTTAGTGTGTTAAATTAAATTGAGCATAGCTTACACATTTCGTTTCGCTATCTTCTTTTTCTCGCATATCTGCTTAGCATCCTTTCATAAATTTCTATACTGCGATCTCACACAATTCCTTTCATCTTTCTTTAATTAATCTATGGCATTCTTATTCACTGGCACACCATTCATATAGCGTTCTCTCATCCATCCTACATCTTGTAAAAGAAACGTTGTCTTAGGATAAGAATTATTTTCCAGGCGGGTCTATTGGGAATGCAGATATTATGGACAAGTGACGCAGAATACGCTCTAAAAAAAGCCAAAGCAGACAAGTTCATAATGAGAATAACGAACCAGAAGTTCTTGGATCTTTTGAACGGGCTCATTGACTTGACTGTCACAGATCTGTTGCCTTTGGATAGGACTAGAGTAGAAACTATGATTACCATTCACGTGCATCAAAGGTATAATTTTTTAGAACAGTATAGTTTACTATCGGTATTTTCTTATTTCAAGGATATTTGTTGTGACGATAATAGGCTGATTTATTATATCGGCGCATAGCCAGCCTAATACTTTTTATTTTATGAATGACAGGCTGACCACAAATCACCTTATATTAAGTGACGATGTGGTCGAAGATGGGACACCTAGCCTGATATGGTAACTGATTATACTGTAATCTTTTTTATTTATAATTTTTGCATGGGTAGTTTGTTTACTAGTGTTCTTTGTTTCCTTCTTACTGTACAATGAATTATATTCGCAATAATTGGATTATGAGTGGTTATAAAATAAATTAACATTTTCATAAAAATGTGGTAGACTTGGTTTTCCATGACAAATGACAAGTTGTTCTACAAGGTTATGAGGGTGTGCTGAGACGAAAAAGGGTAATTATTACGAACAACACAAAACTTCGAGCACAACTTAAAAACGTAGCTGCTTTATTTATTTATTTATTTAATTCTTTGTTGCACACTTTATAGAAAAATATGTACAAAGGGAGGACTTAATGCTCTGCTCTGCTTCTGCTTTTTGCTTTTTTAGGAAAAAAAGCTACATACTTAGTCGGAAGTTATCTGTTTCAATAGACAATATTAAAATTTGCCTATTTTGCTAAATTGCGAGTCTGACCTTATAGCTAAAGACCCATTTTCGGTACAGTACATCCTAAGCAAAACACATTTACTAATTCATTTGAATGTTTGCGTATTCCAGAGACATATTCGATGATCTAGTGAGGATGAGAATCAAGAATCCTAGTGATTTTGAATGGCAGAAACAAGCTCGCTTTTATTACTTTGAGGACACTGACGATTGTATTGTTTCCATCACTGATGTCGATTTCATTTATCAGGTACGTTTGTACATTTCAATGATAACGTCCTTCTGCAAAGATTTCAAAGATCTAAGCTAAAGCCATAATGGGCCAACCCAGCACGTAAATCGAAACGCTTTCTATATTCACAGATTCTAGCTTTTTCACGTACTAGCGGGTTACGACAATTCGTTACCCACGCATGCTCCCGAAAGGATAATATTATATAATTAAAAGCGACAAACAAATAACACAATAGCGAGCGATCACTTGAGAAAGGGAAGTGAACACACGCGCCGGTGTAAAAAAACCCAGGTCTAACGTTTGTGTGATGAACATTGAACATAGATGTTTGTTCTGTGTATATTATAAGTATATTTACAAAAAAATTTATAGCTAAGTACCTGATATATTAGCTATCTGGTTCCCATAGCCATGCTTAGTTTGAGACTAGATGGCGCTGTGTGAAATGTCCTACGTTATATTTTTATTATTACTTATGCGAAGATTTTGGAGATTATAATTATTGGTGTATTCTGAAAAAAGATATCTTTATTTCAGAACGAATACCTGGGCATCACCGAGCGTCTGGTAATCACACCACTAACAGATAGATGTTACATAACGTTGTCACAGGCTATCGGCATGAGCATGGGCGGCGCTCCGGCTGGGCCCGCGGGGACCGGCAAGACGGAGACTACTAAGGATATGGGCAGGACGCTCGGGAAACTCGTCATTGTGTTCAACTGCTCCGATCAGATGGACTTCAGAGGTACGTTATATTAAGCCAAATAGGGGTTAATGACCTGCTCATTTTATTAATTTTATTTTGATCTGGAAGTTATGTGCGTATTGCCGGTGACGTCAAACGCTGATAGAAACCGTCGTGAGGAACTCTACATGTTTTCAAAAATCAAGGATGGTCTGAATGATTAAAAAAAAATTGTGCATAGAATATTCTGTCAAGCACAGTACTGGAATGAGTGGATTATAAAACGAGATGATATACCTTAACTTATTACCTATTGAAAGTGCTTACGATTTTTTATTAAAAAATTGTAATTATTAATTTTAGGTTTGGGACGTATCTACAAAGGCTTGGCGCAATCCGGAACGTGGGGTTGCTTCGATGAGTTTAACAGGATCGAGTTGCCTGTACTATCGGTAGCCGCGCAACAAATTTATATTTGCCTTACAGCGAGACGAGAAAAGAAAGATTTCTTTATATTCAGGTAAATATTTCTTTTTTTCTGTAGTATTTTTATTGCCTTAAAATGTTGAAAAGTACGAGCGATATAGATGATACTCGTAATTTTGTGTACCACTATTGTGACAAGAAAATACAAGTATAGGTACATATAATATAATATACAATTATATATAAATAATACAAGTAACAAGAAAATACCTACATCCAGACTAATTTCTTATTTCTATATGTATAGAGGAAGGGTAAGTAAGGGAAACACTTTCAAATATTTTCGATACTTATAGGATACGATTTAAAAAAAATACATTTTAATTATTATTTCATGCATTTTTATCACAAACACCAGCATCAGTTAAACAGCTCGCTTAACATCAGGCAAAATGGCGGTCAGACGCAAGCCAGCTTTGTGATTAAAATATCCTTTAGTAAAAAAAGACAAAAAAATAAGAATTTAAAGTTCCTAATGTTATACAAGCTCAGGCATCTACAGACCTCTAACTAGCGTCTTATTTTTTTGTCTTCAAAATCTAAAATCTTCAGTTTTCAGTTCGAAGCTTTTCTTATCAACCTGATGTTCTAGCATATAAGTTTGCGTGAAATACATAGTAGGTACGTAAACTATGGAAAAATGTAATAATTTCTCAATTTTGAGCGTTGATAGCTCACGCCGGCGAGCGTACCTATGATATCCATATTCTAACACTTTCGAACAAACAAACATTAAATAATAAAATTAGTAAATATTATAATATTTATTATTTTAGTGATGGTGACACAGTGACACTAAACCCGGAGTTTGCGTTTATTATCACTATGAACCCGGGTTACGCTGGACGACAGGAGCTGCCGGAAAATTTAAAGATTCAATTCAGATCCGTCGCTATGATGGTTCCGGACAGACAGATCATCATCCGAGTTAAACTGGCTAGTTGCGGTTTCAAGGAGAACATTCTATTGGGTAAAATAATTGTAATATTGTATGTTATTTTTGTGTTTAGTCATTAAAAAAAATGATCATTTGACATTTTGAAATATTTATTTACTACAGAAATATGATTAAAATGACTAATTTACGAAAAAATAGCTCAATGTCTTCGTTTGTACAGCTATTAAATGTTGAGAATTTCTGTTCGACATTCTTCTGTGTTCTAAGCTCGATTTTGTTATTTTCGAACTATCCCATAAGCTGCGTTTTGCGGTTTCATCCGTGTTTTTCTGGGATATATGTTTCAGGCTCTAAGATATCTACATACATTCCAAATTTCATTTATATCCGTCCAAATTGGACGGATCAGTTGAATTCGCGTGTCACCCAATCGGATCGCGTTCGCGTTAAATCGCGTAGGACACGGATTTACTATAAAAAAAACACACACACACACACAAACGTATGGAAACAAATAGATCTTAGGGCGATTCACACAAAATTCCCGCTGAAAAGGATGAATGGGTTGTAGCCGCTATTGAATTCATTTTAAATATTTTTTGCTGTGTATATACTTATGTAATTTGTGGTGTGGCAAATTTTTTAAACATTGCATTAAGCTTACTTTTGTATGGGTTCCAGCGCGAAAATTCTTCACTCTATACAAACTTTGCGAGGAGCAGTTATCAAAGCAGGTGCACTATGATTTCGGTCTTCGCAACATTCTGTCCGTGTTGAGGACAATGGGCTCGCAGAAACGTGCCAACCCTGACAGTACAGAGGAGAACATCATGATGAGAGTCTTGAAGTGAGCTGTTTCACTTGTACCTACCATTGATTTTGAAAGCTTTTTTATTCTAGAACAATCGATTTTATTTTTTATTTTTAGAGAAATGAACGTATCAAAGTTGGTGGACGAGGATGAGCCGCTGTTCGTGTCCTTGATTGAAGATTTGTTCCCAGGCATGAAGCTTACGCAAACTGTTCAAAGGTAGTTTATGTTAAATAATTTATATTAGGTGTTATGTCTGACGGCCCTACATTCCAACATTTAGAGCACGTCTTTTACGAAGTTTATGAATACATGAGTTTTACAAAAATTAGATGTTTTACTGCGAAATTAAATTTTATTATAATTGTTATAATAATACACAGATACACACTTTTTTAACAGGTATAAGTCTGAGAATGCCTAGCTTGCCTGATAGTAAGCGATGATGTGGTTGAAGATGAAGCACGCAGACTTAGGAGACACAACACATTACAAAAAAAAGTACAAAATTTAAATCAAATTGTTATCAAAAGACGGGTACCGCTATCTATGTTAAAACAAAGGATAATGATAAGACGTCTAATTATAACTAAAAATGTCAAACAGATAAAAAAAAATTTGTGACCTAAACATTTCCTGTAATTAAAATAATCTTAGACTTTGGAAATAAAACAGTGATCTGGCAAGTACACAATACGCATAATACACCCTGAACATGCACAATACACACCAAATATGATCAATTCATGCAGAGCATGCATAAAACACGTCTAGCACATACGAAATACCTCGAATGGAACGTCAATGCAGGTCGAATCACCCCATGTGGAATTAGAATTGGAAGTAGATATATACCGCAGACATTTTTCGTTTCAGCTCATAAATTGATGCTAAATAGGGCTTCATACGTTATGTCACGTTTCTATCTTTTTCAGAGAAATGCAGCGAGCCATAACTGTAATAACAGAACGAACAGGACTAGTCAACCATCCCGAATGGAATCTGAAAATCATTCAGTTATTTGAGACGTCTCTAGTGCGGCATGGCCTTATGACCATGGGCCCGACCGGGTCAGGCAAGACCACCTGTATTCATACATTGATGGCCGCACTCACGGAGGTCGGCAAGCCGCACAGAGAAATGAGAATGAATCCTAAGGTATAAAAATCGTTTAAATGTATAAGGATTTCACTAGGTAAATTCTCGCCGCAGTATCACATATTCTACCGCTAAACAGTAGCACGTAAACATTACTGTGTTCCGGTTTAAAGCTTACTGTAGCTAGCGAAATTATAGGGTTATTGAATGAATGACGCAAAGTAAATTTTATAGATGGCAACTATAAAAAGTCCAAAAGTAATAAAAAATTTGGTACCGATGCAATTAGCATGGTCTCGCGTTATGTTTTATCAGATTCTGCGGCATAAGTAAATAAGGAAAGATTTAACAAAGAGATAGAATTATAATAAGATAAGGCACGCGCCCAGCTGTGGGATAGGAGGTGTTGCCCTGATGATTAGAGTTAACGCATATCCATGACCATTGCAGCAATACATAGGTCTTTGAGTTGCAAAACAAAGACCAGGGCAGCGTTGCTTTGGCGCACATTACTTTAAAGTTTTAAGGACTAATCAGCCTATTCACTCATCATCTTCATCATCATCCTAGGACTAAACATCTAATGAAAGGACTAATAATCCGAAATCATTATTTTTAGGCAATAACAGCGCCACAAATGTTCGGCCGTCTAGACGTCGCAACTAACGACTGGACAGATGGCATATTCTCTACACTTTGGAGACGAGCTTTGAAAGTAAAGAAGTCTGACACAAGTTGGATTGTTTTGGGTACGAAATACGACAGTCGACAGTCGTAGTCGTTGTTCGTCGTCGTTATTTTTACTTAAACTTCTCAGTATTTTGTATAAAAGTGGGTAGAGTAGAATTTATACTTCTACGAACCTTGATGCCGATTGTGATGCCTCTTTATGATTTTCAGATGGTCCAGTAGATGCCGTGTGGATCGAAAACCTAAATTCTGTATTGGATGACAACAAGACTCTAACTTTGGCCAATGGCGACCGCATCACGATGGCTTCGAACAGCAAACTTGTATTCGAGCCTGATAATGTGGACAATGCCTCACCAGCCACCGTCAGCCGGATGGGCATGGTGTTCCTCTCCTCTTCTGTGCTCAAATGGCAGCCAGTGCTAGAGGTTAGATAAAAATAATGGCGTTGGTTCTAAGAAAACATTGCCATCAATCATTGATCATTCTTGATAATTATTTTTTGTTTCCAGGGTTGGCTCAAGAAAAGAACTCAAAAAGAATATGACTCTTTGAAAAACGCATTTAATAAAGTTTATGATGATGTTCATACATTTGTACAGCAAAAACTACCGGCTAAGATGAAGTTATTGGAAGCTATTTATGTCAGGTATGAATCATTTTTGTGACCATCTCATTTTAAACACAAGGTTGTAAATCTTTAGCGAGGAGATTGTTTTGGTAGGTACCAGATATTCTACAATGAACTGTTTTTTTTTCTATTTCAGGCAAGCCATAGATGTGTTGTCGGGCCTTTTGCTGATAGAAGTACCGGGTGGCAGTAAGTATGGTTTAGTGTCTAGTCCGTAGACTGGGTATTTTCCAAAAAAAAACTGATCTCACTAAGCTCAAACACGGTTAGATTACATAGTTTTATTAAAGAGTTCCGGTGCTGGTGGTAGACAGTTCATTAAAACTTTTCTAGTGACCGTAAAATTTGTAATAACAAATAGTTAATTCGCAAAATAGTAAAGCAAAATTCGCCATTTTGTTTACTTGGATGGCATAATTTTTCCAGTTGTTTTTGTTTAAAAATCAAACTGATGAACCAATTAATGATTAAATTATATAGAATCTATACTATGGGACAATCTGAAATCGTGAATATAGAAATCAGCCAATCCTTACATTTTCATGATGACATTTTTCAATGGAACATTTATTATAGTGTTCAATAGTAAAAAAAAACTTGTAATTTGTGGATTTACTTTATATTTCATTTAAAAAAAATCAACATACTTGACACTGGCAAATGCATAAAGTGCGATGCCTAAAACAAAGAAGAAGAATGAGAATTATTATTGGTATTGTTATCCAGAGGCGCACACCGATCGACATCTCGAGAGACTATTCATATTCTCTATGATGTGGTCACTGGGTGCCGTGCTGGAACTGGACGCGCGCACCAAAATGGCTGAATATATGACCAAGCTGCCAACGAAGATGGACTGGCCCGGCGCTAAGTCCAAGGAATGGGTTATGCCTTTCGAGTTCATGGTCAACGAGACCGGTCAGTGGCAGCATTGGTGAGATACAAGCATTTTGTACCAACTGCCTTATGTGTATTTGAAATAGTTATAAGCTTATGTCGCTGAATAGGTATGGTTTCATGATAAAAGACTTTTTTTTTTTAATGTGAAAAATAATGAGACGAACGAGACGCTCTCCTGATGGTAAGAGATAACGCTTGTCCATGACCATTGCAGTGATACACAGAACTCTGAGTAACAAAACAAAGTCCAGGGCATCACTGCTTTGGTGCTCATTACTTTGAGACTTTAGATGGTTAGTCTCAACAGCCCAGTAGCTACAGTTTCGCTAGCTGCAGTACCCTTCAAACCGGAACACAGTAATGTTTACACACTACTGCTTGGCGGCAGAATATCAGTAATAATTGTAATACTAATTGTAATTATGTTTATAACCTGAAATTCCCGGATCAACCCTGTTTATCTCATTGCCGAGTCTCACTTACTCATTGTGAGAAAGATAAAGCCATATCCACCGCGCTGGATAATTTTGGGTTGATCAATAGACTGACCGATTGACTTTATAGATATTTCATATAATATAATGTTAAGAACTTATGAAGACACGCAGCATTCCTCAAGAAGTTTTTTTACCGTTTGAAACGCACGGCGTGTAATGCACGCATATTTTTAAGAAAAAAAAGAACATGTGCGTGCCCTGAAATTTGAACCCATGACCTCTATAATGGTAGACAGACGATTTCCCAACAGGGTTGTTACAACTCCACTAGGTTTCCCCGGTACTTAATCGCGCATAAAATAGCCGTATAGATGGATTTAGGATATCGGCGTATCTGCTATGCAAGTGCTCGTAGTGCTGTGTGGTGTGAAACATCGGGTACGTTAAAAAAAATAAAATCGGAGGAGATATTTATGGTATTGTTTCTTATCTAGGTCGGAAAACGTGGAAGACTACCTCTATCCAACAGACAGCGTACCCGAGTACGCATCTATTTTAGTGCCCAACGTCGACAATGTTTGCATCTCATTTTTGATCGAAACCATCGCGAAGCAGAATAAAGCAGTGCTGTTGATAGGCGAACAGGGCACAGCCAAAACTGTGATGTTAAAGAGTTACATGATGGCCTACGATAACGAGGTCAAACTATACAAGATGATCAACTTCTCGTCTGCGACTACGCCGAATATGTTCCAGGTAACTTTATAAAATTAAAGCACGAAGCCGATACAATAACATCTTTTTTTATAACAGACTAGGCATGCGTTTTGCCACAATCACATTTGATGTAAAGAGTCAATGCGGCCGAAGATACCCTTTTTTAACAGACCCGGGTTGTACTTTGTTTGAAACAGACGCAAGCAACGAGTTCCACACATCAGCAGTTCTTACAAGGTACCTCCTTGTTAGAACTGCTGATGTGTGGAACTTACAAGGATGGCAGTCTTAAAACGTTTAAAGGTAATTTCCACTGTAAGAGAGTGTCTTTTTATCGAGCATCTGGTCGTGTTGTAGTAAAACCGTGATGTCATGTTTAAGTCATATACTTCTTGAGCACATTCATTATTTTAGTTCTTTTTTCTACACCTAAAAACTACTTTTTTTTTTGTTTGAATTTATTTTATTATTCTACAGAGAATCGTTGAGTCGTATGTTGAGAAACGAGTCGGTATGACGTATGGACCTCCGGGCGGAAGAGCTATGACAATCTTTGTAGACGATATTAACATGCCCGTCGTAAACGCTTGGGGTGATCAGGTAATCCAACGCAAACGACACAAGTGCATAATAAAATGTTTGTAAAACTGGGCTTGTTTTGCTTGAATGTTTTGCTTTCTTTTCCGCGTCAAGGTTACTAACGAAATAGTACGACAAATGATGGAATGCGGTGGATTTTTTTCACTAGAAAAACCTGGCGAGTTCACTATTATCGCCGACATACAGATGTTTGGTGCTATGATCCATCCAGGTAAACTATAGATTACTTACCACAACAAAGCAGCGGCATTTCAATTTTTAATAAATGTTATTTTACAGGCGGTGGTCGTAATGATATTCCACCACGGTTAAAGCGGCAGTTCAATATTTTCAACTGTACTTTACCGAGTAATTCTTCAATGGATCGTATTTTTGGTTAGTATTTCACGATAAAAAACTCACTAAAGGAAGTCATGCAGAAAAGTATCTATTGTTGTCGCGATCCTATTCACTGTTTGATTTTATTTTAATTATCTTTTATAGTGACAATAAGCGCGGGCTACTTCTGTAAAGCGCGCTTTGATAAGAAGGCCCTAGTGGAATTCATGCCTCGACTGGTACCAGTAACACGTATTATTTGGCAGCAAACAAAAGTTAGTCTATCTTTGGAATATCTTGTATGCAGAATTTGTGGGTATAGTAGCTGGTTAACAAGCCACAGATAGGTGCGGTCTGGAATGCTGTGAATTCAAACAGCGGCTCGGCTTGATGGTTAAACTTCCACGGTATGTACCTATGCACCTGCGGTAGCAGCTAAAATCGTGGCCGCCGTTACAGCCGTTACAACGAGCCTCTTCAGTGTGAAGCTTTAGGCGTATGAAACTATTGAATATCACATCGAGGACAGTTATCTACGGTCCTAAAACTTAGAGTTAGATAAACTGTTTGCCCTCCGTGCGAGTGATAAAACTATATAATAGACACGCCTGTGTCGGTTTCGCGGGATTAAAAAGAGTGGCTACAGGTTTTTCACTGCTCGCTTACCATACTGATTTTCATAGCATATACTTAGTAGCAGATATTTATAATTTTTTTATGGCTGGCAATGTGCAACGTCATTTGTTCCATTCATTAACAGTAGTAACAGTAGTATCCCAAAAAGCAGAAGTAAAAATGAAAAGTAAACAGAAATGATTTGCGACGTCATATAACTTAACTAATAGATGATATGACAATACATATTTATTTAATTTAATATTATTTGTTGTTTGAATAAAGGTAAAGATGCTGCCAACTCCTGCAAAGTTCCATTACGTGTTCAATCTCCGAGATTTATCTAGAATATGGGAGGGAATACTGTTTATCCATAAAGAGGAACTACCAAGCGTAAAAACTGCTATCAAGTTATGGTTCCACGAGTGTTTGAGGGTTATATCAGATAGGTTTGATTTTACTTTTATGTAATTTTAATTTGTGTATGGGTAGTTAGTATTACTATGGAAACTGGCGTAGTTTTGACACATTTTTATGTTACTTATGCGGGATTACTCACGTTTAATTATGACGGTTACTCCGACTATAGTTTCGGCCATGTCCGGCCCTTCTTCTAAGAGACAATGAGTTCATTCGAGCGGCGTAGTCTTGTTTCACATTATATTTTGCACGTGAAGGCAGCGGTTGGTGCGGGAGCTCATGGGTTTAATAGTTTCGGAGTATCTGACATATCTAATTTAACGTGAGTAATCGTTATTTTTGCATAAGCTAAATGAGTGACACTTTTCTCTAGGTTTACTACATTTGAAGACAAGGACTGGTTTGTGGCCAACTTTTGGAAGACCGCCGCTGCTGAACTGCCAGATGTTATAAGCGAGTTCCCCGACCAAGAGACATTCTTTGTTAATTTCTTGCGAGAGCCTGTCGATCCCACAGGTGATGAAGACGAGGACTTTAGCACAGACGCTCCCAAGGTCTATGAAGAGTTTCCAACGTGAGTGGTTTAGTCTATGGTAGCTTTAAGTACGCAGGTATGCCTTGCCAAAAAAACTAAAAAATGAAACGGAGAGCGTGGCGTAGGGATAGGAATCTAATAATTTTACAATTTAGCAAAATCAGCAGATAGGTTTACTAATATTTTTAAATCAGTATTTACTTGTAATGAGACTCTTACGAATGCCCGATGCACCATAAAGTAGATTTTATTGTATCCGATATATACCCTAAGTGACACCCTTTCATGGTTGATCGAGAGCCAGTGCCATTCCAAGCTAAGAGTGCTTACCGTTTTCGACTACGCTGTCACTTAACATCAGATGAGCTATGTTCAAACACTTATCTTCGCTTACTACCAGGCGAAATATTTGAAATCTTGATAACTGAGTAAGTTGTAGTAATTGCCCCTTTAATTTAAAATAGAACTGGTTACTAACAATGAAAAAAAATTCACAGATGGGACTTCGTGTTGTACAAGCTGGGACAGTTTCAGAGCCAGTTCAATGAACAGATCAGAGGCGCCCATCTGGATTTGGTGTTCTTCCACGATGCTATGGTCCACTTGTTTATAATCTCGCGAATCATAAACACGCCCCGGTGAGCTATTGAGTATTTTTATGATATTGTTATTTAGAATGGGTTGCCATTTGAGTTTGCTACATCGAAGTGTCGGCTAGCATCTCAATTTGCGACGTTTACATACTTCATGAACTATAGAAAAATGTATGGGAAATGGGACACCTCTAAATGGAAACTGCTTTTCTTATACATTTGGAAAGCTAGGTTAGTACAGTCATATCTAAACGAAATTTGTTATTGCAGAGGTAATGCGTTACTTGTCGGTGTGGGTGGCTCAGGTAAACAAAGTTTGACGAAACTGGCGTCCTACATCGCTAACTACGCATTTTACCAGATAACATTAACACGGTAAGTGGACGTTTTTAGCCAATTTTTTACATGATACGTTATCATTTATATTTTGTTTATTTTCGGTATTTTAGAGTAAACTTCAAAATACCGATTACCGATACAGGATTACAAGAGTCAAGAGGAATCCCCCAAAAAAAGTCATCATACTTATATGAAGCAGCTGATTTTTTTGCAACGATTCAGTTGTGGTCGTTGTGAAATCTGTTTATGATAATGAGGAAAATTACCTTTTTTTTTTTAATGTAAATAGTAATGAGACGAACGAGACGCTCTCCTGTTGGTAAGAGATAACGCCTGTCCATGACCATTGCAGCAATACACAGAACTTTGAGTAACAAAACAAAGTCCAGGGCATCGCTCCTTTGGCGCTCATTATTTTGCGACTTTCGATAGTTAGTCACAACAGTCCAGTAATGTCGCTAGCTGCAGTACCCTTCAAACCGGAACACAGTAATGTCTACACACTACTGCTTAGCGGCAGAATAACTGCTGCTGCTGCTTTCCTGCCTGCTTTCAGTATAGTGCACCCCAAGCTTATAACTCTTTATAACTTACAGTCGGAACTACAGTATGCAGCTTCAGAATCGTTATCAGATTTAGGTGTTCTGCCCTCCCATTCAAATGAGCACATAGAAAACTACAGCGTGCTTCAGCTCCTGCCTTTGTAAAGGCAAAAAAGACTAACATAATTACTTAAGATTGTTGCCGAAAGCAAAATTCTAGGGGCAATGAGGAATACTGTGAGATATTTCGTGATTACTCTTCAAAACTGTTTCAGATCGTACAATGTGAGCAACTTTATGGACGACATAAAGATTTTGTACCGCATTGCCGGGCTGCAGGGGCAAGGCATCTCCTTTATATTCACGGACAACGATATCAAGGATGAGCAGTTCCTGGAGTTCCTCAACAACATCCTCAGCTCGGGAGAGATCGCCAATCTCTTCGCCAAGGACGAGATGGGTAATTAGTTCACTTTATCGATCGAGAGGTCAAGTTATATCAGGGCCGTGACGAACTGTCATTAACTTGACGTTCTTCGTCTGACCGTCTTAGTTTGTTGTTGAGTTGTTATTTGTTTGAATAGCAAAAATATGGTATTATTTGTACGTTGCTATGACGTGCGATGCTTTCAGTTTCATTGATCGGTGTTGCTATTTCTAGATGAAATAATGAACGAGCTGACTCCCATAATGAAGAAGTACGCACCGAGAAGGATCCCGGTGCCCGACGTCTTGTACGAATACTTCATAATGCGATCTCGAGCCAATCTGCATGTCGTGCTGTGCTTTTCACCGGTAAACAACAACATAACTTTCCCACCTTATTTATTGGTAGCGATGATGGTTCAGTAACTATAAACAAATTGTAATATAGAACTTCAGACAACTTATAGTCTAGGAATATACCGTTTTTTATCGTCACTTCATTACAATACGTACCTATGTATCTTTATATGTACAGGGTTATAAACTTGGATATTAGATACATGGTACATGTCATTGTGAACAACTTACTATGAGCTTATTCTTTGGAACAGCTGACTTTTTTCTACAGTTCTATATAATGAGCTTACGAGTATGTTATCCATAATGATGAGTGCAATGTTATTAAAACCTGAACCTACCAAACCTTATTATACCTCAGGGCAAATCAAGCTAATAATCTTTATTATGTATATCCATTATTCATACGTGTTAGGTATCTTTACTCCATTAGTTTATCACTGAGTGATTTTTTTCAGGTGGGTGAAAAGTTCAGAAGCAGAGCGTTAAAATTCCCTGGTCTTATATCCGGCTCGACAATGGATTGGTTCCAAAAATGGCCCAAAGCAGCGCTTATTGAAGTGGCCTCTCATTTCCTTTCGGAGTTCCACGTTAGTGTTACCATTGTTACCTATTCGATTATTAATATCCACATTAGAGAACCTATCTATTTCTATTTTTTCCAAAACTTCCCGATTTATCATCTTTTTCATTGTTTTTTTTAGGTCGTATGTTCTGCCGAAACAAAGATACAGTTAATAGAAATAATGGGCATGGTCCATGACAACGTGGCTGACACTTGTTCTGTTTATTATGACAAGTTTAGGAGACAAACGCATGTCACTCCTAAATCTTATCTATCTTTTTTGGAAGGTTATAAAGTGCTTTACAAAGAGAAACATGAAAATATTGCCGAGATGGCCAGAAGGTGAGCCAGTTGCGTTAGGACCTATATTCTAACGTTTTAAGCAAGTTTGTTCCGGCATTCGATTATTTATCAGTTTAATGGATAGTCACATTTATCGGAGCGAAAATATGACTGTTACACAAATTTATGTAAATTTAGATTTTCGCCGTTGGAAAAAAATCTAAATATGTCTTAAGATTGATACCTATTAAGATAAGATAATTCAAAATATTAAGATATTCCAAAGCTATTTATAAAAATTATGCACAAAAATTCTTATTCAAATAAGAATGATTAACTCGACATAAATTTAAATTAAATGTAACACCGAAAAAAATAAATGTGTTACCAAAGACCTTCTAAGAAAATCCATTGTAAAAACATGCGGATGTTATAGTAATATATATGTTTTAATTTTTTAGAACTTTGTAAGACAGAATTGGGTTTAGTTTGTAATTTGTTTTCGAGTAATTTGAGTCTAGGCTATGAGTAAGCGTATTACATCTTAGACCTCATTATTGCTTAACATATAGACCAGCGATAGTCTTAGACTATATAAATGACATGACAGTATTTTTAAGTAAACTTTGTGTTTTTGAACAGAATGACTACAGGATTAGACAAACTGGTGGAAGCGGCTGCAAGCGTCGACATCTTGAAAAAGGAATTGGAGCTCAAGGAATTAGAAATCAAAGAAGCTACGGCCAAAGCCGAAGAGGTACTTGCGCTTAATTTTATCTGTCACAATAAAGGGAATAATGGCAATGTTTCATATTATTTAATTAACATTTTCATTTTATTGATATTTTTAAATATGAATGGAAAAATGACCTGTAACTTTGATATTATCTATAAAAAATGTGTACATATTTGTATTTCAGAAGTTATTTAATGGACAAGTGAACATTTCTCCACAAAACTATTATAATAGCAGTACGATGTTTTTTTTTTAAATTACATATAGGCTTGCGTTTGACCGCGAACTTGCCTGATGTAAAGCGATGATGCAGTCTACAGTGGAGCACACTCGCCTAAAAGAAACCGACTCACTCACGACTTGAAGGCACCCAGATTGTATTTATTAAGGAACACCCACTCAGGCAGTAAATTCCATTGTTTAGCGGTTCGCACAATGAAGGTAGACTCGAACCGTTTAGCTCGAGTCTTTGGAATATCGACCATTAAGCGGTGTCTTCTCGTTGCATTATGAAGTAAATGCGCAGTATGCTGTAACAAATAGATTTAAAAAAAAACTGATACCAGTAATACTACTAATACGAAAAAAATTGTAGGACAAGACAATTTGTAATTAATACATTCAACCTACCATATGTCTTGACTTTTGTGTAGGTGCTAGCGGCGGTAGCGGAATCTGCGGCCGCTGCGGAGGTAGTAAAGGCCGAGGTGCTGGAAGTGAAGGATCGCGCCGTGAAGCTCGTCAGCGTCATCGCCGCCGAGACCGCCATCGCCGAGGAGAAACTTGCCGCCGCAAAACCCGCCTTGGACGCCGCTGAAGCCGCGTTACTGGTAACACCTTAGTATTGCTGCTTCTATTGTTGGGTATATATGTATCAAAGTCCACTGATAGATATAGACCTCTCTCAAGACACATCACACAGCCTAAAGCCAGCTAGCCTACGTACATAGTCACTTCAAACTAACCTCACCGATTCTCGGTCTCTACGTATCTTTTACTCCAGCGGTATGCAAGAGATAATACAATAGTCGTAATTTATATTTTTGTTAAAACGTTATTTCCAGTCTCTAAATTATATACAACAAAGCCACTGTCTGCATCTGTATGTCCGTTTACTTCTTCTAAACACTAACTGCCCTGTTAGCTCATTTGGTAATGTATCTGCTTCAAGAGCTGTAGGGGGTGGGCTCGATTCCCACTCGGGACAAACATTTGCGTGACGAGCCATATATGTTTGCTCTGTCTGGGTGTTCTGTATGTATTTACAAAAAAAAGTTTACAAATATTTTATCAGTTATCTGGTTGTCATAGTTGAGATTAGATGGCGCTGTGTGAATTGTCAAAAAAAATACGTGACGGATTTTGATATGCTTTTCACTGTCATTTAGAGAATATTTTCTGGAAGGTTCGTGTATACATTTTTGTATATATGTATGCGTATAGTATAATCAATGTTTCGCCAAAATAAATTATATCCATGCGAAGCTAGAGCGGGTCGCTAGTTAAACATAAATCAATATTCCAGACTATCAACGCGGCTGATATCGCGACGGTTCGAAAGCTCGGCAAGCCGCCATACCTCATTACACTTATCATGGACGCTGTATGCTTACTGTTTAGAAAAAAGGTTGATACGGTTAAGCCGGATCTAGAGAAAAACTTTTTGGTAGCATCGTGGGCGGAATCATTGAAGGTATTATAAATACTAAACGACATTACCTAAAATAGTTCACACGTTCAAAATCTTTCTTTCCAAAGAAATATTAATTGAATATAATTATGCTTAATGTACTGTAGTAGTCAAAATAGTTTGGCAATAAAAATGTTCCACCAAATGTATTCATTGATCTTCTTTATTTCTGTGGAGACCATTTTTTCTCAAAACACTACGGATAAGTTTTCATAACACTGAATGTACGTTCTCTATGGAAGTTTGATGTCAAGCAAATATTAAATATACTATTAAAGTTTACGCACAACATTTTATTTAATTGCACTGTTTTATTTAGTTGCACTGTCTTTTTTTTTTAATGACGCAATAGTTTAGGTGCAATTTAGTTGAATTAATCGTGCGAATCGCACTTCGCGCCGACGTGTCTCTGTCATATTTTTGGTCAGCTAAACGCAACACTGTATTGCTGAATGAGTTTGATAATAATAAATAATCAACTGCGTTAACAAAACACGCAGATTGACCACTGGAATCGTCTAAAGTGTACATAATTTTTTGGTATCCGCCTTCAAGAAGATTGGTATTTTTCTACAAAGATTAAAAAGAAAAGAAAAAAAAAAATAAATCACAATAATTTCAGGTGATGGCGGATTCCAGATTTTTGAATAATTTGAAATTCTATCCTAAGGATGAAATTAATGCTGAAATGGTGGATTTGTTGACACCGTATTTTGGTTTCCCGTAAGTTTTTATTTATGTAGAGTTATTGCCATCACTGTCTCAGCATTGTTTCTCAAACTGGACGAGAATTATGCCTATATTTGTATGACCATGCGGGTGCCGGGTCTATCGCGTTGTAGAGACAGGAACCCGTACAGTACCTAGGACTTGCGATCTAGGAGTAAGATTAAGGGACTCCTTTAAATAAGTATTAACGCTCGCTTATACTCCCTTGTTCCCATCCCTGCCTAGCCAAATTTTATATGTTCCTACCAACGCTACGCTACGCTGCTCTTGGCAGGCCGATGTCTTTTAGTAGATTATAGAGAGATTTTGCTGGTTATCCTCTGGCTTGTACAGCATATAAATTTACCATGTCAATGACCAATTAATACCTTATTTTTGTCATGTTATTTCCATGAAAGTCCTTATGTTGAAAAAATCGTAATGTATATATACCCTATTACTGTGTATACATAAGGCGTGGTGTCGCAGTTCCAGTGCCAACTCCTGTTTCCTAACTGACATTTGCGGTACACGCTCTATGTCGTCACAATTTAATAATTATTATATTATTGACATTATATCGTATTTTGATATTTTAAGGTTTAATACTATTATTTTTGTATTTGTATTATTACTAATTTCGATTTTGTTTTATGTATTAATATAAGTCTAGTTACTTGGAAATAAATAGAGTTAAATTACATGCGTTAATCTAACCGAATTTCAGTATTTTTTTTTGTTTTAAATATATTATTTGCTTTATGTGCATTTCATTTAATCAATTATCGTTTTTAGTCAATATACATTTGAAGCGGCCAAGATAGCTTGTGGTAACGTCGCTGGTTTGATATCTTGGACTATTGCGATGGCTCAGTTCTACAGTGTGAACAAGGATGTGCTCCCCTTGAAGGCGAATCTCGCAGTGATGCAGGGGAAGTACCAGGCTGCCAAGCGAGAACTCGATCACGCTGAAGGTTTATTGGCGGCCAAAGAAGTAAGTAAAAGCGGCCATAATGCTCTTCTTTTAACCCCTATCCAAGTGGCAATAAGATACTTAATACATTACGTTATTCTGTTTAAAGGATTGAAAATTAACAATTTTGTTTTATCAGATTGTTTATTTTAAATAAAAATGTTCTTTTTTTTAATAACAGTCTGAAAATTATAACTCAAGACAAATTTACTGTAGTCTTACGTTTTTATGGTAAGTATAGTCTGATTCTACAGGTTGAGACAAAATATTGTAAACACATTTTTTGATTGCCCATTTCAAATTGTACCATTACTTCCAACACATTTAAAAACTTATCACTACATAATTATTATAACAGTCACAGTCACAGTAACAGTCATCCGCCGCCTCTGTCTGTCTGTTCGCGATAAACTACTGAATGGATTATCATGCGAGTTTTACCACTGGATAGAGTAATTCAAGAGGAAGGTTTATACATAATATGTATAATACTTGCATATGTTATCATCTATCTACATTACACCTGTGCTAAACCGGGGCGGGTCGCTAGTTTTTAACCCCCGACGCAAAAACGACGGGGTGTTTGACGTGTCTGTATGTGTGTCTAGCTCCCAAACGGATGAACCGATTTTGATTTTGTTTTTTTTTGAAAGGCAAATTAGTCAGGAGTTTTGTTAGCTATGTTTGATGAAAATCAGCCCCAAATGGCCGCCGCCACAAAATGGCAGATAACATATTTTTTCACAACTCCATCAATATGGATATCAAATGAAAGGGCTTGACTAGCAGAATACTAAACACTATGGCAAATTTCAAATCCAAGATGGTCGCCACCGCAAAATGGCGAATTACGTTGTCGGGGGTTTTTAAATTTTTTAATTTAATAACTTGTTAATAATATGCAAACAAATACTACTATACCATACAACATTATTTTAGTGAGTACAAATCTTCCTGCATTACAGAGAGAGCTAGCAGGTGTGCAGCGACAATTCGACGATGCTATGACGTTGAAGCAAGCCGTGCTAGACGACGCGGCAAAATGCCAGCAGAAGATGGACGCTGCTACTGCGCTCATTAACGGCCTCAGCGGCGAACGCGTGCGCTGGACTGAACAGTCGGCGCTCTTCAAATCCGAGATAGAGAGGCTGGTCGGAGACGTGTTGCTTCTCGTCGGGTATGCTATCTACAGCGCTACGTGTAGCTACGTATCATTTGGTAGTAGCTCTTGAGCTGTAAGGCGTGGGTTAAACTACCACCCACTTCAAACATTTATGTGACGAACATAGTTGTTACAAAGGGACGCCTCGCGATTTCACCCGCGTAGTTCCCGTTCCCGTGGTACAGGAATAAAAAGTAGCGAGTTTGAGTTTGTAGCGATGATAGCTCAGTGGTTAGCGCGGTAGGTTCGCATGCCGAAGGGCGTGGGTTCAAACCCCAACAATGAGCTTGAGCTGCCGGTGAAGGAAAACATCGTGAGGAAACCAAAGCATGGTGGTAGGGTACTTTAGTACTTGGCTGGCTAGCTACCACCCTCAAGTTGAAAATCTGCCGCCAAGCATCTAACGGTGTGTTCCGGCAGCCTCATTTGAGAGCCAGTTGCATTCCAGGCTAGGTGTGCTTTACCATCTTCGGCCACACCTTCACTTGACATCAGGTGAGCTGTGGTCAAACACCTAGCCTGTCAACCATAAAAAAAAAAAAAAAGCCTATGCCACCCCAGGATAGTGTAACTTCCCAACGGTGAAAGAATTTTTGAAATCGAAACAAACATCCGTCCGTCCATCCATACATCCATCCATCCATCCAAACTTTCATATAATTATAATATTAGTGGCATGGAATTAAGTTCTTTCTAAAAGTCAGATTTTTTTGATCAATTTCTGACGTTATAGATACTTTCTTAAAGTATAATTGCAGCTGCAGTAGTTTCGAAGCCGATTCAATACAAACAAACAAACAATCAAATCTTTCCTCTTTATAATAGTATAGATATGTCTGGAGTGTTCTAAGTTTGTATTCATAAAAAAGTTTTTTTTTTTTTTATGTCAAAAGTAATGAGACGAACGAGACGCTCTCATGATGGTAAGAGATAACGCCTGTCCATGACCATCGCAGCGATACACAGAACTTTAAGTAACAAGACAAACTCCAGGGCATCACTGCTTTGGCGCTCATTACTTTGAGACTTTTGATAAAGTTAGTCTCAACAGCCCAGTAATTTCGCTAGCTGCAGTACCCTTCAAACCGGAATACAGTAATGCTCACACACACTACTGCTTAGCGGCAGAATAACTGGTACTGCGGTGGTACCTACCTAGACGACCTCCTGCTAAGGACATCTACCACCAATTAAAAGTAAGTAAGTATTCTCTTAGCTACCTGGTTCCCATTGTATAAACATTGTTAGTTTGGTGCTAGATGACGCTGTGCGATATTTTCTCTGATATTTATTTATCAATGTGAACAACTTCTACTATTTATAGCTTTTGTTGCTAACTCTGAAATCACAAAAAAAAAACAATAAGTTGTTGCGTTTGATCACTATTTCGGCTGATGTGGCTTATGATGGAGCACGCGTGCCTAGAAAAACCGATTCAATCGCTTTTCTTCGTCTATTTATTTCTTTCAAAATTCATATCTGTTATCTAACTTACTTTGGTACTACCGCAGTACCAGATAATCTGTCGTCAAGCTGTAGTGTGTAAACATTACTGTGTTCCGATTTGAAGGGAACTATACTTAGCGAAATTACAGGGCTGTTGAGCTTAACCATCGAAAGTTTCAAAGTAATGAGCGCCAAAGCAGCGATATCCTGGACTTTGTTTTTCTACTCAAAGTTCTGTATACCGCGGCAATGGTCATAGACAGGCGTCTGCCTAGAAGATACCGGTTCACTCTCGACTAACATTTCTAACATTTCTTTATAGATTCTTATCATACGCGGGACCTTTCAATCAAGAGTTCCGTACCTTACTGTCGAACAGCTGGCTTGGTGAATTGTTGAGAAGGAAAATACCCGTGTCCATGAATCTAAATGTCACTGAACAACTCACAGATACTGCTACGGTATGTATTACTGATTTTGTAATGCAGCCCTGATGGTTCATTGGTAGTAGGTCTGCTTTGAGAGCTGATTGATTGATTGATTGTTGGACTCTTTATTGCACACACTAAATTAAACAATACAGAAGAAATAAATTGAATTACTAGGTGTAACAACTTCTAGGCGGCCTTGGAGAGCTGAAGGGCGTGAGTTCGATTCCCACACAAGACTAAAATTTGTGTGACTAACATCGATGTTTGTTCTGTGTCTGGGTGTACTGTATGTATTTACAAAAAAAAAAAGGTATTTGAGTATTCTGTCAGGTGTCTGGTTCCCATAGTACAAGCTTTGCTTAGTTTGAGGCTAGATGGCGCTGTGTTAAATGTCCTCCAATATGTGTTATAGTCAACAAATCCTCAGGCAATACTAGTGACACTAGCTCATAAGATTCTTTTGTTTTCTGTACTTTTCTTTTTATTTTTGGTGTGCATAGCAAAAAGATGGTTTTACCTGTTTTTCGATAGATTGGAGATTGGAATTTATGCGGCTTGCCAACAGACGACTTGTCAATACAGAATGGTATAATCGTAACGAAAGCGTCTCGATTCCCACTTTTGATCGATCCTCAAACTCAGGGAAAGATATGGATTAAAAACATGGAGAAATTTAACGATTTGATTGTCACTACACTGAATCATAAGTATTTCAGGTAAAGTGATAATCTAGGATATTTTTTTCTTCCAATAGGTATTACATTGTATTATTATTAGTATTGTAAACTAGCTGTGCCCTGCGTTGTTTCCGCGTGAACACTACATTTCAAATGAAAAGTAGCCTATGTGTTAATCCATTGTACCAGCTACCTTCGTATTAAATTTCATCAAAATTGGCACGCACTCACAAAATTTTGCATTTATAATTTTAAAGTTACACCTATGTATAATATATACATACTTATACAATATACAGGGTTAAGATCCTAGGGCATAGAAGCCAGTAAACCCGAAAACTTTTATTAAAGACAAAACTATGAAATCTCTGAAAATTAAGCTCTCTTTATACGAGTAATGTAATCTAAATTTCAATTGAAAAAAGGCGATATTTTTTCAATAATTTAAAGTTGTCCATAGGTAAAATTTACTCCGTTTCGGCCCCCCAAAAAATTTAGTACCCCAAAATTTTAATCTTATAGGTACGTAAATTCAGATGTCACATTTCAGAAATCATATCGAGGACTGTGTGTCTCTGGGGAGGCCGTTGTTAATCGAAGACGTAGCAGAAGAAATGGATCCTGCATTGGATAACATTCTAGAAAGGAATTATATTAAAATAGGTTCTTCGTATAAAGTGAGTTTAGGTTTTTACTTTTCATTTGATATAATAATTACTCACATGATTATATTGTAGCGATGATAGCTCAGCGGTTAGCGCGGTCGGTTTACACGCTGAGGGGCGTGGGTTTAACCCCCAACAATGAGCTGTCGGTGAAGGAAACCATAACATGATGGTAGGATATTTTTTAGTACTCGACTGGCTAGCTATCACCCTCAAGTTGAAAATCTGCCACCAAAAATAAAAAAATAATTATTGTAAACTTGACTTGTCTGATTTTTTAGGTAAAACTGGGAGACAAAGAAATCGACGTAACCGCTGGACACAAAATATACATTACAACAAAATTGCCTAATCCAGCCTACACGCCTGAGATATCAGCGCGTACCTCAATCATTGACTTCACTGTCACTATGCAAGGTAGGGATGACATATACGCATTTGCTTTTCTGTACGATTGACAGTAATTCCTGGTACACCTGACAGGGTTCATAGCCATATGTTAAGTAGGAGACGGGGATCAACAAAATGTGAAGTCGGCGAATGAGTCATAAGTCTCGTGACGTCACTTGTATAAATCTCAAAACTGCTGCTTAATAATTTTTCAAATTATCTGACGTCACGTTGTGCTGGCCGCGCCGCCATTGCCCCCATTCCGACCTCTGGACGCTGGATTGACATGCACATTTCAACGTAATTTCTTACTAGACTAGGGACACGAAACCTGGCCTTCAGATTTCTCTCAATCTTTCCTCGCACCCGCAGAAATTATTCAGGAACCACCACGCCGCCGGCGGTGAGAATCACATAAACTTGTTCTTTTTTGTCGCCATTTGATAAAGGTTCTCACAAATGTAAATTAGTGACTAGGACAGGTGAATGTCCCCAAGAATATGTGCGACTACATTTATGGATGGGTTTACAATAGTAATAAGGATTTGTTTTTATTAACAAGTACCGCCTACTTATGTCATTGTAGTTTACATCTTCCGTCTAAATGAATGATGTAGGTAGGTTTAAATTGTAGCTTTTCGCTAACACAGCGGTACTAACTTTTTTTTGGGCGACGGAGTTCTTTCTAAAAGCGAAATATTTGACGGAGCCCTAAAGCAATCAAAAACTGTTTTGTGTATTTTTTATTGTCAGTTCAGTCACTATTTTAGTTATTTTTTTTACTTTATGTTGGATTATTTATAATATGTATATCAACTCTTTAATTTTATTTTTCATTATAACCATTATTTTTGCGGAGCCCTCACAGCTGCTTAGCGGTTTCTCGGAGCATACTTTTAGTATGGTGGCTCAAACATATTACGTAGCCGTCCCCTAAAATTTTGTGAACTTTTACCGTACTAGAATAGTATCACATAATCGGTACAGGTCTAGAGGACCAGCTACTGGGGCGCGTGATCCTGACGGAGAAGGCGGAGATGGAAGCGGAGCGCACGCAGCTGATCATGGACGTGACGGCCAACAGACGCAAGATGCAAGAACTGGAAGCCAACCTGCTGCACAAGTTGACCACCATCCAGGGTTCGCTCGTCGAGGACGTCTCGCTCATACAAGTGCTCAATATCACCAAGTCTACAGCCACGGAGGTACTGACTGAGCTAATGTTCTTTTGTTTTTAAAAGATTATTAATACCAACTAAATGTAAATGTGTACCGTATAGTATATGCATAAATGTATTTATATACATTTGGTCTTATTTTCTAAAGTTCAAAAATAGTAACTGGAGTATTTGTGCCACTACAAATACATCAAGATTGTGTTGTGTTGTGACGTAAGTTAAAATAACTTTTCCTTAGGGGTATTGCAATGGCGTCTAATGGTATTAGAAATGTTTTTATGAGTATTGGAATGGCTTCTCAGAGTAGGTACTGATATGACTTCTATGCGAATAACTTTTAGGGTAATGGCTTTTAAGGGGGTTTGAATATCTTGTAGGGAAATTTGAGTGACTTTTAATGGTATTGGAATACCTTATAGGTAGGGGTATTGTAACAGCTTCTAGGGACATTCAATTATTTGGAATGGCTTCTAGAGGTATTGGAATTGTTTATACATACTTTGCTTACGACTTAACAGTCGGTTTTTTGCTGTTTACTCGCCTTCGTATTCTTAATCTTATTCGAAATGGGGGCGAAGAGTCCTGCACTGACGTTCCGCTTGGGGTGTATTGTGCAATTTGTGCATTTCCCCCTACCAGCGTCTACCCAAGCTACATTTATCTATAACCAAAAGGAGAATCCAGCTATTTAACAAATTATTTAGGTGCGAGAGAAACTGGACATCGCAAAGGAGACGGAAATTAAGATAAACGCGGCCCGCGAGGAATTTCGGCCGGTGGCGACGCGTGGATCCGTACTTTATTTCCTGGTGTGCAACATGTCGCTGGTGTGCAACATGTACCAGACGTCGCTCGCGCAGTTCCTGGAGCGGTTCGACATCTCTATGGAGCGCTCAACGCCGAGCCCTATAACCATGCGGCGGTGTGGCTTCATCATCGACTATTTGGTAAGTTGTAAGATCGCCAACGCTCATTAGTCGATGTAGAGAAACTAACCTTTCATCCATGACACACCATTTTCAATATGAGAAGACCTCTGTCAATAGAACGTCATCGTCTATTGACGCAAACTGTTTTTTCATTATGTAACTAGCGACCCGCCGTGGCTTTGCAATGTAGTGCATACTACTAAAGTGGTGCATATCCATATATTATATATATACATTTACACTTTCTATTGATGGAAACCGTATTAAAATCCGTTGAGTAGTTTAAAAGATTTAAGCGTACAGATGGCGGAAGCGACTTTGTTTTATACTATATAGAGATACGAGTTCGATCGCTATCTCAACTGATGAACTGTCCAAAAGAACAACAACTACGCAGAAATTACATGTTGTAATTATGCTATTACTGTGTACAGCTGTATTCAGTAAGAGTAGGTACCTATGTAATTTCACTGTTTATTAATAGATTTTGTGTTACTTTTACAGACTTTCGACGTATTCAAATACATATCGCGAGGTTTCTACGAAGTGCACAAGTATTTGTTCACACTGCTGCTTACTTTGAAAATAGACATGAATAAGGAGTACGTAACTTATGATGAGTTCCAAACCCTAATTAAAGGTAAGCATTTTCTGTTGCGTCAGTCATTAGTTATCGACTAATAACTTTGGCTTATAACGTTGCCCCATATTGGATAGTAGAAAAACGTCTTACAAATTTAATAAAGCTGAAAACTTGTGAAGGTTGTATATCCCAGTAATATTATAAACTATCTGCGCCCCGCGGTGTTACCCGCTACATGTTTTCGGGATAAAAAAAAGCCTATGTTCTAATCCAGGGTCTCGGCTACCTCCATATCAAATTTTATTCAAATCCGTTCTGTAGTTTTTGCGTGAAAGAGTAACAAATATCCATCCATCCATGCAAACTTTCACAATTATAATATTAGAGGGATGTGAAAGTTTGAATGGATGGATGGATGTTTGCTTCCACTGTACCATCACTTAACATAATAACTAAGATGAGCTGTGATAAAAAAATTCAAGTCACAACAACAACAACAAACATTTCAACAGCAACAGCATTTAAATTCATTTATTTCAGCATTTGATTTTTAAGTCTGTCGACCATCAAAACTATGTAATATCAAAATCACGTCAGTTTCCATAGTAAATTAGTTATACTTTAATTATGTTTTCATAACCAGGTGGTGCCGCGTTGGATTTAAACGCGTGTCCTCCTAAGCCGTTCAAATGGGTGACGGACATGTCCTGGCTGAATCTGGTGCAGCTGGCGTGTTTGAGGCAGTTTACAAACATTCTCAACCAAGTCGTGAATAACGAGAAGGGATGGAAATCATGGTATGACTTGTATGGTATATAGCATGGTATGATATAGCATTCAATGCTATCACAGATCGGAGCCCACGGGTTCATCGTGTTGCAGGGACAGGAACCCGTACAGTGCTTGGGACTGAAAATAAAAAAATCGGCCAAGTGCGAGTCGTTCCGTATGTACCATCCCACAAATATTATAAATGTGAAATTTTGGATGGATGTTTGTTACTCTTTCACGCAAAAACTACTAAACAGATTTGGATGAAATTTGATTTGGAGGTACCTGAGACCCTGGATTAACACATAGGTTACTTTTTATCCCGAAATATGTAGCAGGTAACACCGCGGAGCGCAGATAGTTATCTATGAAAACGGCAAAAAATCACTGTTGTACTGTTGTTGGGAAGCACCCTTAAATATTTATTTTATTCTGTTTTTCAGTATTTGTTGTTATAGCGCCAACAGAAATACATAATCTGTGAAAATTTCAACTGTCTAACTATCACGGTTCATGAGATAGCCTGGTGACAGACGAACTCACTATATTTAGACTTACTAAGTCTATAGGGTCCCATTTTACCCATTGGGTACGAAACCTTACAAAGATGTGATTATGTAATACAGTACAGGCATTGTATTAAAAAAAAAACATTTTTGTCATTTATTGTAACTGATTCTGTTGTCCGGAACACAGTAATGTTTTAACACTACTGCTTGACTGCAGAGTATCTTGTACTGTGGTGGTCATCTTGTAAACTTGTCAAGACGATTTCCTGCTAAGGAAATCTACCCCCAAGTAATAACATTATAAATAACACAGTATCCTTTTTTAGGTTTGATAAAGAGGCACCCGAAGATGAACCATTACCGGACGGATATCACACGTTGGATGTGTTCAGGAAACTGTTAGTGGTTCGAGCGTGGTGCTCGGACAGGACATTAGCACAGAGTTTGTGAGTAGACTTGGTTATGAACATAATAGCGCCGAATATTACCCATTTCTTGAAAATAGTACATGGTAATAGAAAAAACGTATATACTTATTATTTTATCCGCTGGGCAAAGATCACCACAATTTGGACGTGGTCCAGACGAGAAATTTTGGGGTGTGACGAACTAAACTGTCACGATAGTTACTGGACTACCAAAGCCGAAGACCCGGGCAGTCTGAAAGGAGGACAGGGAAGCCTTTGCGAGTATTCTCATCATCCATCCCGCAGTCTTAAAAAACGAGCCTTTAACCAGTGCGTTCCTGTTATGACCTACGGAAACGTGGACACTCGTAGTTGAAGCAGTTTACGAGTTCAAAGTCGCTCAGCGAGCTATGGAAAGAGCTACGCTCGGTATTTCTCTAAAGGATTGTATCTGGAACGTAGTAATTCGCCAGAGAACCACAGTCATCGATACAGTTCAGCGAATTAGGGCCATATTTGTCGCAAAATCTATAACCGCTGGGGTAGACGTATTCTAGTTAGTTCTGATTTTGTCATGAGACACTTGAAAATATAAAATACATGATTCTGGCATAATGCACAGTAAGCGATGTCAAAAAATCAAAAATACTGTTTTTGGGAAAATCGGATACTAATATAATTATATAGTGTGACTTTAAGAACACGCTAATGTGGTAGTCAAATTTGCTACACCGTCTTATATTATTTCAGGAAATATGTAGTACATTCTATGGGAGCGAGATTCTCCGAGGCCGTGATTGTGAATTACGAAGTAAGGCTTTGTATGATACTTTTAAAAAAAAAACGAGACTACCAAAGTGCAAAGGGCTGCTGAAATATACTTGAGGTGCTTGAAGGCAGATATTCAACTTGAGGGTGGTATAGCTGCCAATCGAGTTCTACAAAGTACCCTAACACCAAGGTTTCTTCACGTTGTTTACCTTCACAGGCAGCTCAAGCTCTGTTGCGATTTGAACGCACGCTTAACATCGCTACAAATTAATTTACTATGTATTTGAAACATAATTTTGTATGACTGTTGTTCGTCCTGTAATCTATTGATCCATTTATAAATTACGTCACACATCGGTCACATCACATCAGTCACATCAGTCCTCCGTCGTCGTTGATAACATCCTGACATTACTAATTGTGTTATTTTGCAGCATATGGTGCTAGAGTCGAGGCCGCTGGTGCCCCTAATCGGCTTCCTTGCGATGGGCTCTGACCCCACACCCTCCATAGAAGTGACCGCTAAGCGCATGGAGTGCATCTGCTCCTCTATATCCATGGGCCAAGGGCAGGAAGTTCATGCCAGAAAGCTAATCGACCGCGCCCTAAGAGAGGTAAGATTCTAATACCTCTATGCTACCCAGCTATGCTACTCTTGGACCTTTCAGTCATATTCATGCTCAACAAAATTACGTCGGTGGGTTGCTGCGTTCAGGTAGTTCGATCTCCATACAAATAATTGTGAAATCTCAGCTACTGGCATTAAAAATCAAATTTATGAATGTTTTATGAATTTAAGATTTTTGAATAAAACAGTACCTAGATTATGCTAATAATTTACTGTTTTATTCACGCAATTGTGATTTACCGCAAATAAAGACCAAAGCCAGTAGCTGCAACGTCACCGTAAAATTATGCTCCATTTGTCTATAAATGGGAAAAAAATATTTGTATGGAAATCGAACCACCTTAAAGTAAGACAAACGAATCAAATACACATTCTCATTTGTAATATCTGTAGGGTAGGGATAACCAGGCAAGGGTGAAAGTATGTTTACAAAGCTACGAATCCTCAAGGTAGATAACTTTTTAATTCAGTGTCTTTCATATTACTCAGGGCTTGTGGGTATTACTACAAAACTGCCATTTGGGCTTGGAATACATGGTAGAAGTTATGGAACAATTTAGCGAGTTAGAGAAAGACCCAGAGAAAGTTCATGAAACGTTCAGGTAACGAATCGCTACTCCTTGATTATTTTGTAGTGTATCGCCACTTTACAGTTTATGCAGATATTAGTTTATCGAATTGAAATGTAGACAAAGAGAGTAATATTTTTTTTCTGTTTATTTAATCACCTTTTCGTCGTTCGAACAAATACTTGTCGACGGATTACATTACGCATTCTAAGTATTTTACTACTATATTCTTATACATGTGTCTCTTAGATCTTAGCTGGATGTCGTATAGGTAGGTACCACTGCAGTACCAGATATTCTGCCACCAAGCAGTTGTGTGTAAAAATTATTGTGTTCCGGATTGAAGTGTACTGCAGCTAGCGAATTACAGGGCTGTTGAGACTAACCATCCAAAGTCTTAAAGTAATGAGCGCCAAAGCAGCGATGACCTGGACTTTGTTTTGCTACTCAAAGTTCTGTGTATTGCTGCAATGGCCATCGACAGGCGTTATCTTTTACCATTAGGAGAGCGTCTCAATCATCTTATTAATTTTACCTAAAAAAAATATCTTCTGTTTTTTGCTATAAATAATAAATAAATAAATATTGTTAGACATTGCACACAGCGCCATCTAACCCCAAACTAAGCAAAGCTTGTACTTTGGAAGCCAGATAACTGATAGAATACTTAATTACCTACTTTTTTTTTTGTAAATACAAACTTATAATACATACAGAACACCCAGGCACAGAACAAGCATTTGTTTATACCACAAATTGAATTTATAATAGGTTTTAATGCACTGCTTAAGATATTATTGAAAGTATGAACGCATTTTCGTCAACCTTACGAGGATATTGCATACGTCTACTAAAATTAACAAATTTGCGACGTTTGTAATTTTTTCAGACTTTGGATTACAACGGAAGTGCATCCCGTATTCCCAATTACTTTGTTGCAAATGTCTATTAAATACACATGCGAACCACCTTCAGGTAAGTGTTTAGAGATATAATCTAGATCTTTTCTAGAAAAAAAATAATAATGAATATCGTAGGACTATACACACAGCGCCATCTGGCCCCAAACTAAGCAGAGCTTGTTTGATGAGTTAATAGGTTTCTCCTAAGTCAGCGCGTTTCATCTTCGACCACATCATCGCTTACCATCAGGCGTGTTGGTGGACAAACGCGGACTTATCCGTTTTAGAAAGCAATGTAGCAATGATAGCTCAGTGGTTAGCGCGGTAGGTTCGCATGCCGAAGGGCGTGGGTTCAAACCCCAACAATGAGCTTGAGCTGCCGGTGAAGGAAAACATCGTGAGGAAACCATAGCATGGTGGTAGGGTACTTTCTAGTACTCGGCTGGCTAGCTACCACCCTCAAGTTGAAAATCTGCCGCCAAGCATCTAACGGTGTGTTCCGGCAGCCTCACTTGAGAGCCAGTTCCATTCCAGGCTAGGTGTGCTTTACCATCTTCGACCACACCTTCACTTAACATCAGGTGAGCTGTGGTCAAACACCTGGCCTGTCAACCATTAAAAAAAAAAAAGAAAAAAAGAACTATTTATTTTCGACATTATACTAACTGTTGTTACTATTACGATTGTAAAATTTTCTATAATTTATTTTCAGGCATCAAAGCTGGCCTTATGCGAACGTATGATTCGATGAGCCAGGATTTCCTTGACTACAGTGATAGTCCATTCTATCTTCCACTGATATACACCATCTCTTTCTTACACACTGTTGTGCAAGAGAGACGGAAGTTCGGCCCGCTCGGTTGGAACATTCCCTACGAGTTCAACTCTGCCGATTGGCTGGCGTCGTGCATGTTTGTACAGAATCATTTGGAGGGCTTGGAACCGGGACAAAGTATTAGCTGGACTACTGTTAGGTTAGTTTTCGTTTTATGTACGTTTTATATTAGCTTTTGCTACTACAGTTGTGTATTGGGTATAAGGGAAGCACTCCCGAATATGAAAATGATAGTTATAGTTTTATATATATATATGTATATGTTATATGGCAGCCTAATTTAAGAACCGGTTCCCATTCTTTACCATCAACGTCACTTAACATCAGCAATCATAAAAAAAGTGTCAATAGTGTAACTTTTCTACACAGATTTAATAAAACATAATATTTCCAGGTACATGGTATCCGCCGTGCAGTACGGAGGGCGCGTCACTGACGATTACGACACGCGCCTGCTCGTCACGTTCACCCGCGTGTGGTTGTCGGAGGCGCTCTTCTCGGAGGACTTCCAGTTTTACAGGGGATACGGCATTATGAAGTTCAAGAACATTCCAGAGTACTTGGAGGAAATCGAGAAGATGAAGACCGTGGACCCGCCCCAGGCGTACGGCCTACACACGAATGCTGATATTACGTGAGTGAAAGAAAAAAATTTAAAAAAGAAAGAACACATTTATTTTAACACACACACACTACAAATAAATTATTTAAAAAAGACGACGAAAACAACAACAATAATAATAAAAAGTTGTCGCTGTAGTGTCCAGTGCGACCAAAATAGTACATTGTTACCCAAGGGGTGAAAGTAACTTATTCAATCCCGATACCCGAGGGATACAAATTTATGTTTGTGTTGGTGTTTGTTGGTTTGTATTTTTTCGTGTTCGTGTTTATATTTATTAACAAAATTATACATTGTAATACACCGTTACAACAGCTGTACGTATGTAGCTGTAGCGTTACCACGTATATATAGATACTATGTAGCAGCTGTTGTAACGGCAAGATAATTTAGCTCTCACAAATTTTGCTGTCAGACTGCAATTTGTCTTACAATTGTTTATTACTTTAGGTACCAGCGCAACAAAACTCAGGACTTGCTGGATACAATTCTTTCCATTCAGCCTAAAGAGTCATCTGGCGGTGGCGGTGAAACCCGCGAGGCATCCGTGTACAGACAGTCGAGAGAGATGTTGGATAAAGTACCTGCCAACTTTGATCCACACGAGGTCAAGGAAAGGTAAAAAAAAACCCTAATACATGTTACATAATATGTATATATTTATACTATATGCCTAGGATGTGATCTAGAACTTACTTACAAGAATGGTCTAAAGACAGCGATCTTATGAAGCCGCCAATGGAATATATTTATATTGTGTAAATTCGATTCGATTTAAATTTTTCATATGAAAAATATCGCCTATGCTCACTAACTATAACTAACTATGCTAACTATATTTTTACCTATATTTTTTTTGTCATGTTGGCCTACGTCACACTTGACGGAAATGCCGTCGCCGAGCTTTCGCTGCGGCAAATCCGTCATTAAACATTGCAGCTACATTGAATATTCCGTGGCAGATTATTATCAGTCTACTGCCGATGCCAAGCACACATCCTGTGCGTGAGCCATCCTCGCGAGTTAACCACCGAATATGGCTCGATGCATATAAATACTGAAGATATGTACGCGGAGGACGGAATAGACGCAGAGAGCGAACGGTTCGCGATGGAGCGACCGATCTTCCGCGTAGTGTGCCCGTTGTTAGTCATTTATATGCAATAACATCTATTGGCGTTCCGACGCGAAAGATCCGCGACGGCATCCGTGAAGTGTGGCGTAGGCCATTGTTTTTCTCATAACAAATTAGTAAGATTGCTCATTAGGTGAAGGTATACTATATATTAAGAAGTAGGTATACAATTTATCTAAGATTTATTACAAAAATGGCATACTTAGGTGAAAAAATTTTGAATCTAATATAAGGTATTGTACAAAGTTAACGTGAATCATATTTGACTAAAAGATTTTTTTTTAATAATTCATTTTTAAATAAAACACACTATATACCGAGCCATGGAGCGCAATATCTTAGGAGCGAAACATAATACTGCGCTCCAAGACTAGGATAGTCGATGTAGCTCAGAAAGCTGCCTTCCTAAAGTGGGACTGGTCCGGCCATGCTTGCCGCATGTCGGGAGATCGTTTGGCCAATAATCATGACGAAGTGGTTCCCTTAAAATAGCAAACGACTTCATGGACTGTCCAGACGGAAATGGAGGGACGAAACTGACTCCTGTTTGAAAGACTCAGGTTGCAAAAGAAAGAGAAGTATGGAAGAAAGGAAGGGAGGTCTTTGCCCTGCTGTGGGATATACAGGTTGATAATAATAATATAACGTCAATGACAAACTTTCATATAAAAACATTTAAAATAAAATAAAGATTTATAACTAACTACATATCATTATTGGAACTAGATTTTCTTTATACCTACCTGTCATTTACGTTTTGTATTTTACAGATTGAGAATATACGGCCAATTTGGTTCCATGGTAATTTTCTTAAGGCAAGAAATTGACAGGATGCAAAAAGTTATTTCTCTAGTCAGGGCAACATTAAGAGATTTGCTGCTTGCTATTGACGGAACTATAATTATGAATGAGGTTTGTATGAGCGAATTTATTATTACCAATACAGCGTATAGTTATACAGTGATGTAACGAAAAAACGGTAGCAGAAACTATGCATGTATCCACTGCAATAAGCTTTTGTGAAATTAAAATTATATTTGCATACCTATTTTCAGGCGCTCCGTGATTCTCTGGACTGTATTTACGATGCGAAGGTGCCCGGGATTTGGCTCAAGTCATCCTGGTCGTCTTCTACTCTTGGGTTCTGGTTCACGGAGTTCCTGGAACGGAACATCCAATTCAGTTTTTGGTGCTTCACAATGAGACCCAACTCCTTCTGGATGACCGGTTTCTTCAATCCTCAAGGTAACTGAAAACAAAAGACTAGAAGCCACTATTTAAAAATACGGTTGGATGGATGATATTCAATTATCAATATTTCAGGTTTCTTGACTGCTATGCGTCAGGAAGTTACTCGAGCGCACAAAGGATGGGCTTTAGATATGGTATCGTTGCATAATGACATCACCAAGTATACTCTTGAAGAAATCAAAGCGCCACCGCCTGTGAGTACACTATTTCTAACAAATCTGATGTAGCGTCCGTGGCGTAGCTTGACTAGGTGTGCCATAAAGATTACTAATGTTAAGCAACGGACGATTGGGTCAGTTTTCGGAAGGGTGATTGTGAGTGGTATTCGTTTTAGGAAGGGGTATACGTGCACGGCATGTTCCTGGACGGCGGCGGCTGGGACAGGCGCAACCACCGGCTCTGCGAGTCGACGCTCAAGGTGCTGTACACGGCGCTGCCGGTCACGCACGTCTACGCCATCAACTCCACCGCACCCAAGGATCCCAAACTTTATCAGGTAATTTCTTCATGATTAAAATCGCTCGTAATCTTTTAACTTCATCTAGAGATATTTTATTTTTGCTAAAAAGAAAAATTATTCACATCGCCTTTTATACAATAAGCTATAATGCTTGGGATGTACGATGTTGGGATGTATGATAAGCTCAACGGGAGTCATTGTTCTCATCATTATAAACAACCTTTACTTTGGTTATAACTCTGAAATCAGTGAAATAAATTAGCCGTTCCTTAGAAAAAGTTTGTCGACCCTGACTGAATTAATGTATGATTTTTTTCACGATTTTAAAGTTATGCCCATTGTAAATGTTCACAATGATTTGTACAATAACCCTTACGGCTTAGTACACCTTAATCTTATAATCCTGTATTTTCTCAGATCACACCTATAGTATAAATGCGAAAGTTTGTCTGCATGTTTGTTACTTAAGACTTCGTTGCAGAATATCTCTTTCTAAAAACGATGCAGTACGATCGCTTTCTATGACCTATTTTCATAATCGGCTTTGATATTTTCATAATGCTATATTTCATTTTTAATAGAACATTTTGCAAAAATGGTATTTCGCAGAAGGTACTTTTTGCGTAGGGAACATTTTGCGAAAGGAACATTCTGCGATCAAGAGTTTATTTATTAGCCTCGTTAATTCTTTTTTTACATATATCTATTGAGATAAGATAATGTATGTTTGATTATAATGTTGAATGTCCAGTGTCCTGTATACAAGAAGCCGGTTCGTACTGGGTTGACGTTCATCACCCCGCTGTGGCTTCCGACTGTCAAGAACCCCGATCACTGGATTCTGAGAGGGGTCGCAATATTGTGCGACATAAAGTAACATTTAGATATTTTATCATAGAATATTTTTTTAATTATGGTTTGTATATTTAAAAGTTTGTTACTTACCAATGTCAAGTTATAGTATAACAAGCTTTATGGAACTTATGTTTTGATATTAGGTACACATTTTATTAAAATTAACTATATACCTATAGTTAATGGTGAGTTATAGTTATGTGACAGGTTAACCAGAAATGATTAATTTGGAGAAATATGTGATGATAGTTTTGTTTCATTAAAATTGTTAAAACCTGGTTCGTAAAGTATGCAAGTAAAATAATAGTGACTAAAATAAGCCATATGACTTATGTTAGTTGCACCTAAAACTAATTTACATACTTGTTAAAACTGAAAATCAATTGACAAATCACACAATTTTACAAGAATTCTATTCTTTTCTCTCTATCTGCTAATGACAATTCGCTCGAGAGCTCAGATTAGTTTTACTTTTTAGACGCAAATTATATTTTCAGTGTACTTTTATTTATTTTAAATTATAATATTATCCATATTGCTTGTTGTTACCGCGACAATACGTATTTATTGTGTTTTGTTAATTTACTTACTCGTGTTTCTCTGGTGTTATGGTTTAATGTACTTAGTTTGTACCTAGTATTTTATGAAAATATAATTATTTTTACAATATGTCGTTTCACTCATGACAGGGTAATAAGGTTTTTGTTGGAACACTACTGCTGGGTCATTCTTAATGATATCTAATTATAGATTAAATTAAAATAGAGCAAAAAATCTAAAATTATACAAAGTTTCTTTAATTAACCGCACACAACTTCTTTCTTTTTGGGCACGCGTCGCATTGCACCGCTGTCGTCGTGCCAGTGTTTCGATATTTTCGAGAATTTTAAGTTTAATCAAGTGTAAGTTTTAATTCAAATTTATTATTATAGGTAGGCACTCTACCACCATGGAACAGTGCATTTTATCTTAAAATTTAATCATGTACAATTGTACATAGGTTTGGTTAGGTCTTTTTACTTTTTTAAATACTGATAAAAGCCGAGTACAACCAGTGTAAATGTATGTAGGTAATCATGATGTTAACCTTTTTTATTAAGTACTAGGTAAGTACAACTTTTTGTAAAAATAATAATGTTTAAAATAGATACACCAGAAATTAAAAAGAAAAAAAAATAAAAGTTTCAAAATGAGAATGTTTTGCAATAATAGATTCTTTGTCATGTCATATTTTGTATGTGAATTTCATTGAAGGAATCGTAGCAACGAATTATTATTTAATTCTTATTAAAGTCTTGATTTTACGAAAATAATGGACGAAGCTGAGGAAGTTCCGCCAGACGATAACGAGTATTTAGAACTCAAGCCGCAACCTTCTACTAGGATGATGGAGCACATGGAAATAAGAAAAAAAACTATGACTCCGCGCCGCAGCACTGCGGTCATGGAGAAAGTGGTCGTGGATCGAACTGCTCTTGAAGCCATCCTCGATATCAGCTCCCGTATCCAAGGCATACAGAAGAAAAGCAAAGTCTCCATGAGCACACTTGCGTTAGCTCATGAGTCTTACAAAGACAAACAAGTAAATAAACTCCAAGATTAAATTCAAGTTGTTTCATTTAAGATGGCATTAATGTCTGATGATTCTAGTATTGGTATTTTCTTTTTAGGCTAGAGCTAAAGAGGCTCGCAATAACCGCATGGGAAGTTTAAAAACCCAGCACAGGTTTTTAATGGAAAGCGCTGCTTCGGTGCTTAACAAAACCCCAGATTATGTTCTGGTAAGAATCATAAGATGTCTTTATTCTGTTGATCAGCTTGGTGTTGATCAAATAAGCTAACTTTCTGCGATGTCTTTGATACTAATTTTTAGCGACCCGCTCCTTTGCACGGGTCGTATTTATTTTGGCGATTTTTTGGTGACTTGGAAATATTAAATTTAAAATAATAAGTAAAAATATCTAAATGACAGTGGAAACTGTATCAAAACATGTTGCGTGTTTTGTTTAGAACGAATTAGAAGTTTGATAAAATAGCATGTTTCATGGTAAAAGTATTTCAGATGAAGTACAGGTACAGTAAGCACGTTTCGGACTTATATTAGACTTACGGGTTAGTATCTAATATCTACTGTTCTGCGTAAATGTGTTCGGCTAAGCAGGCTATCTATAGTCTTGCTTCCACTAAGAAAACGTCGAATCAGGGGTGCTAGCATATTTTCGAGATTACGTCCTACGTAAACGACACAAAAATGCATGAAAAGGTGGTGCCCCTGGCGGGAGTAAACGGGAACTGCTTTTTTCATATGTATTGTGGGTATGATTCAAATCCAAAATCGATAATGTCACATAGCCAAACTAAAAAGACTGAATGGGATACGTTTGTTGCAATAGCTGGGCAAAGGTCACCACGGTCGGTTTTTTCTAGGTAAGCGCGCTCTATCATAGACCGCTTCTTCGGGTTATATAGCGGTCAAACGCAAGTCTAATTGTCTCGTAAGTAAAAAAAATTACATTCGCAGCAGGTATCATATTTGTATGTAAAATAAGAATATTCAATAATTATTTTAATTGTAGGAAGGAGTATACGATGCTGACATTCATTTAGATCTACTAGACAGTGCTGTAGCAGAAGGTGGCCGAAATTGCGTTGTAGTATGTGATGCACTTTTACCACCTTTGAAGATGGGTAAGTTTCATTGTTTTCATTACTAAGTTCTTAATGAAATATATAAATTAATTTTATATATATTAGTGAATTTTTAGTTACCTATTTTATGTATTAGGATTAAAATGTAGATATAAGTATTTATGTTATAGTTATGTATTATCCTTTGTGCATATCCTCGTTATTGACACACCCCGTATTTTTCTTCCTCTGATCCTGTCCGTCCTACGGTTGCCTGGAAGAGATCGCTTTTAGCGATAAGGTCGCCAGTTGTTACACCTATTAATTAATTTTATTTCTTCTGTATTGTTTTTTTTTAGTGTGTGCAATAAAGAGTTAATCAATCAATGAACACATCATCCAGTCAAAATATTAATATGCCACCCGAAAGCTTCTGATGTGGCTTGGATTATCATTGACCCTTCATAAGTTTATATTAGTATAACGTTACTTGCCTAATAGATTCATTAAAAAAAACACCTATAGTAAAATACGTATAAAAATTGTGAGATTGTTGAGACGAACAAACAAGGTCTATCAATATAGGTAATGTTTAATTTGTTTTCTTGATGCAGAATCGGGAAGGTTTATTTACCAGCAAAAGGGCAAAATGGATAGAGTTTATTTATCAGATGGTTCAGTGATTGGTACACAAGGCCGGTGTGTAGCTCTGTATAGAATCAAGAACAAGGCAGTCGATACACGAAATGTTGCTGACGTAAGTGCAAGATGCAAAACTACGGACAACGTTTTCATTTTAAACAAACAAGTTTGGTGGCACTCCATCTGAATGTTGCATTTTTTTTAACTACCTATGACACCGTTATTGCGTAGAGTCGACATACATACAATATTAAATTGAGCTGTTTCCAGTTAACTAGGCAACCGATAAATACTGAACGCATTCAAATTCAATTTATTTTTAGCGTTGTGATGTGAGAATATGACATTTTTACATACCTGCTGTCAAGTTAAAACAGTTAAAGGCCAGTTCATATCGAGATTAAAGAAAATTCTCTACCAACCGCATTGGCAGGCGCGCTTTTTTATTACCGGCCAGGGCTTTGTCGAAGGAAATTACATTCAAACTTTTTAATTAAACAGTGTTCCAAATTCAAAAGCCATTTCGTATCTGTTATTTGAAATGCGCCGGATTTTACCCATTTTGCTCGTACTTATCGATGAACCCTTCGCTTCTTTTTGAATAGATGGGATAAATACTTAACATTTCACATTTTTTATAAAATATCCATGCATTAGAAATATTTTTTTTCAGGAATATTTCTTAGTTTATTTCAACATGGACCCCGAGACAGATAATGTAGTATCCGGTATATTCAAGGCCATGAAGAAAGTGTATATACCAGCGCTAAACGTATGTCAATCATGGGGCGATGTGAATCCCCCTAACCCGAACAGTGCCTACATTATCAAGTCTTATATTTCCAAAATCATGCTGTTTATAGACTATCTTGAAAGTATGTATAATTTTTGTTATAAGACATTTAGATTCGTAGAAAAGCTTTTATAAAGTAAATGAAATAATTATTTATAGCATTAACTCAACGCTCTAATAATAAGAAATAAAAGTTTAACGCCTGTTTATGACCATTGCAAAGGTATCCAGAACGTTGAGTAGTAAAAACAAAGTCCAGGGTATCGCTGCTTTTGCGCTTTTTACTTTGAGGCATTCGATGGGTAGTTCATTAAAAAGACAATAATCTTAATAAGTATAAGTATTTTTGTTTTAGTTATGCGGGATTACGTGCGTTTAATTATATTAGAAACTCCGCATCAACCGCTATCTTGACGTGCGAGGCGCGCAGCGGCCGGCAGTACGAAGCAAGACGAGACCGCGCGCGCGATGTAGGTACTCAGCTTTGTCTCCCTGATGTAGGCCACCGGATGTGGCCGAAACTGTAGTCTGAGTTTCCGATATAATTAAACGTGAGTAATCCCACATAAGTAAAACGTCCAAAACCACGTCAGTTTCCATAGTAAAGTATGAGTATAATAATAATTTGTTTTCAGAAACAAAGATAGACTTAGACTGTTGTACAAAATTCAAAATTAACTTAGCTTTGTATGAAGATGAGTTATCAGATGCAGAAAAGATGAAGCTTGCCATCACGAAAACCCATGTGCTTGAAGAAATATGCTCTTATGTCAAGCAATGGGTCAGGCAGATTACTATGGTAAGTTCATTGTTTGTGTTGTACGCGGCTGTCATAAAATTTATTTTCTTGTTCTTTATTTTCGGTATTGTACATTGTGCATTTGTCTGTGTCAATGTTTTCAAATATCATGATAAACATTGTGAAACAAGTCACAGTTCATCATCATCATTATCCATCGTTCCAGCCGTAGGACGTCCACTGCTGGACATAGGCCTCCCCCATTGACTCCCACAAAGACCGGTTGGAAGCGGCTCGCATCCAGCGCGTTCCTAACACAGTTAATGTCACACAGAGTGCCTAAGTCAAAATCGAGTCCGATTATGTCGTAGTAAATTAGTAGTTTTTACACACAAAACACAAGTTACGTACTACAAAATTAATGACCTAATAGGGCATAATATACATTGCAGACTTGGATTTTCATACTTTGATGGTCGCTGCTCGCTTGTAATTAGACTGCAGTATAAATAGTAATTGTTAATTTTCTTTTTGAAAAAGTAAAAAGTAGATTAAATTTCCAAGAGTAGCTGTTGAGAATAATCCTTGAACTCTCAAGTTAAAAAAAAAATATTGATCATTTTATTACAATAGGTGCTAGTGCAAAGTCAGCAGTTGCGTCGCGAGCCGTCGAACATCGGGCCGCTAGCGGAGCTGGACCACTGGCGGCGGCAGCTGACCACATTCACCTCCATCATAGAGTTCATCAAGAGCGAGGCCTGCATGATGTACATCCTCACTCTGATACGCGCCAAGTCAAAACTTATCAAGGTAACTGGATAAAATAACGCTCCTTATAGATATCGCAGTACCAACTGATTACAATATTGGAGGAAAAAAAGCAAACTTCATCCATCATCATCATCATGTTCAGCTCGTGTTCGCCCACTACAGAATAAGCATAGATTCTGGTCTTGTGCCAATCTTGACTTTCTTAGGCGGTGTCGGCGGTAGCTAGGTTAGTACCTACTTCTGTGGTTATTATATTTCTGGTGTGACGCTGTTTTTTATCCACATACTGCGCCCCGCGGTGTTATCTGCTACATGTTTTCGGCATAAAAAATAACCTATGTAGGTTAGTGTTAATTCAGGGTCTTAGCTACCTCGATACCAAATTTCATCCAAATCTGTTCAGTAGTTTTTGCGTGAAAGAGTAATAAACATCAATCCATCCATCATTCCTTCTATCCATCCAAACTTTTACATTTATAATGTTAGTGCGATTTAAACTGCTTTGCATACACCGCACAACAAACGCTTATGTACACTTGTCATCACTAGCAACTTAATAAATGGCAATACATTAAAGCGAAAATAATTCTAAGCTACAATGGGAGTTATTTCTGTGAATGTTTTTTTAAACTTAAGTTTTTTTATGGTTGACAGGCTAGTTGTTTTACGACAGCTCACCTGATGTTAAGTGAAGGTGTGGTCGAAGATTGTAAAGCACATCTAGCCTGTAATGGAACTGACCACAAAATAGCCTAGCGTTCACAGAAATAATTCCCATAGTAGTAGAACTCACCGGAGCAATAACCAAGTTACTAAACAAAATTTTGTAAAAAACTAGTGTAACTACTATTAACGTTACTCAAAATTAGTCAATGTTTTAAATAATTGCTTTATGATTTTTCATTGAAGAAAATTTTTTTTACATTCTAAGTAAAAGTTCCTCGACTCAAACATAAATGTGTTTTTTTTGTATTAATTTCAGAAATGGAGAAATTTGGACAATCAAGTCACCGATTACTACAACGAAGCTTTTGATAACGTCAAGTATTTGTATGCTTTAGAGAAATATTGTGAACCTTTGTACAGGTAAAAATTGTAATTCAGGAGCACTGAATTTTATTTGTAAACTTTTCAATGGTTGACACGATAGCTGTTTGACCGCAGCTCATCTGATTTTTAGTGACAGTGTAATCGAAGATGGTAAACTCACCTAGTCTAGAATGGAACTAGCTCTTAGATGAGGTTTGCGGAATACACAGTTTGGCGGCAGATTTTCAACTTGAGGGTGGTATATCCTAGGAGCTGGCCAGCCAAATACCAGAAAGTACCCTAACTACTCACGATGCTTTCTTTTACCGGCAGCTTAAGCTCATTGTTGAGATTTAAACCCTAGGTGGGTTTAAATCTCAAAGGCGTGTGCACTGAAAAAAAAACCGGCCAAGTGTGAGTCGGACTCGCGCACGACGGGTTCCGTACCTATATCTATAAAAATGGCAAAAAAGTCACGTTTGTTGTATGGGAATTAATTTTAATTTTTTTATTATTTTAAATATTTATTTCGTTCTGTTTTTTAGTATTTGTTGTTATAGCGGCAACAGAAATACATTATTATCTGTGAAAATTTCAACTGTCTTACTATTACGGTTTATGAGATACAGTCTGATGACAGACGGACGGACAGACAGACAGACAGATGGCCGGACAACGGAGTTTTCGTAGTAGGGCCCCGTTTTATATTTTGGGCACGGAACCCTAAAACACCTACTGCGCTAACCAACTAAGCTATCGTCGCTGCAAAAGTATTCAATTAAATCATAATGATTAGTGTAATAATCTCATTAGAATAATATCATTTTGTGGTAGAAACAAATGTTTATTCTGTGTCTGTGTGTTCTGCATTTATTATAAGCATGTATTTACAACAAAAAAAGTGTTTAAGTGAACTGTCAGCCATATTACAAGCTTTGCTTAGTTCTGGGTCAGATGGCGCTGTGTGTAACGTACTACGATATTAAAAAAATTGCCTAATTCTACCGTTTCGCGTAATTCTATATAAACAATGTTCTAGATGTGATCCATACACGATGCAGCAATTTATACCGGGCCTGCTTTATACAGTGCGTATGGTTTTCGCGACTTCACGATATTACAACACGACCAAGCAGATATCCACCTTGCTGGTCAAAGTAACCAATCAAATTCTCAACATGTGTATGGAGTTTTTGACTAATGACGGTAGAAAAACTATCTGGAATCAAGACAAGCTGAACTTTATTAAAAAAGCTCACGTAAGTTAATTGTTTTTAATCTTATATTTTCGGGTAAGTATTTTTATTGTTGGAAATTGATGAAACACGTCATATTTTGTGTAAAGTTATGTGAAATTTTTTTCAAAGACTTAAAAAACTTCTAAACTTCTTCTTCTTTTCTTAAGACTTTTAGATAAAACTTAGTTTTTAACCGACTCAAAACCGAACTCGACCGATTCTCAATTCGACTGTTTGTTTTTTTGGTATGAATGTTATGCTATCATTCCGCCAGTTATGAATCGATTTTGACGATTCTTTTTTTTTTTGCTTGGTAGATCACTTCAAAGGTGGTCCCATATAATTTTGATCGAAATCGATTTGGCGTTTTTAAAAAATCTAAAAATTGTATATACGTCGATTATATTTTCGTTAACTCCGAAACCTCGCTGTTTAATTAGAGCAGTGCGTTTAGTTGGCCTAAGGGTCATGAAGTAGTTTTTTTTTAATTGCAAATTAAATAAATTATTCTTACAGCTCTGTCTGAACCTCTACAGTTTTTATCGCGAATGTTACAACGAAACTCAAAAAGAAATGAAAGCGGCAGCTGACGAGAGACCATTCGATTGCTCCGATATGTACATTTTTGGTAAATTCGAAACTTTCAAAAAAAGACTATTAAAGGTAAAATAAACATTCTCTTTTGTGTATAAAAACACAGAATTGAACAATTGAAAATTAATTCTATAACTACTTACACAGATCATGTATTTGTTCGAAACATACATAACTTATTACGTTTTAAATAAAACTACACTTGAAGGAATTGAAGAGTTCGCTGCGAATTTTAATAAGTTATTTAAAGCTATATCTACTAAAACTTACGACGCTTTAGATCATAGGTGAGATATTCTGAATTCATTATGCTAGGATTATAATTTTATTAATATCTTACTAGCTTTTAGCTTACTTGGTGGTAGATCTCCTTAGCAGGAGGTCGTCTAGGTAGGTACCACCGCAGTACCAGATATTCTGCCGCTAAGCAGTATGTGTAAACTTTACTGTGTTTTGGTTTGAAAGGTACTGCAGTTAGCGAAATTACAGGGCTGTTAAGACTAATCATCGAAAGTCACAAAGTAATGAGCGCCAAAGCAGTGATACCTTGAACTTTGTTTTACTACACAAAGTTCTGTGTATCGCTGCAATGGTCATGAAGAGGCGTTATCTCTTACCAGGAGAGCATCTCGTTCGGCTCATTACTATTACATAAAAAAATATTAAAGTATTAATTTCGATCGATATTTATCGATATTTTATTTAGTCTATGTTTTTAATATGATAATTATGTATAAGTATTATGTTTGTTAATATGTTTCTGTTTACTTTATAGACGTCCTGACTTTGATAAAGACTATAAAACTTATATAGACGGTGTGAGCAACCAAGAACTGTTGTTAGAAAACTATATGATAAAGGTATATGCGCGTTTGTTTATATCATCACTATTTTCCAAATCCTCTTAATTTATTAAACATAATATGTATACTATAGGTACCTACTACGATCTAGAATTTGTTAACAGACCTCTCTTGAGGTGTTTAGCTAGTTCATAATATTATTTTTCTAAAAATGAAGTTTTAAAAATCCTGATAAAGTGACGTATCCGTAGAACAAAGCTACATCTCCTAAAACCAGATATAACGTTGTTCTACGGATAGGTCAAAAGTCTTACGACAGACTTCTCGACAGTCTAATCATGAGTTTCCACTTGATAACTTCCAATTCCACCATCTTCGACCACATCGTCACTCAACATCAGGTGAGCTGTGGTCAAACACCTAGTTTGTCGAGTATAAAAAAAAAGTAGTTTTCAAGTACATTATGTTTTCGATTCGATGTTTTCCCGATACAATTCTTTGTAATTTTTTTATAACATAGTTCGTGGGACTCGTGGGACTTAAGAATATTTTTCAGCTGAAAACAGGCATCTTATAGGTACCAACGAACACTTACGTATTGTATAGTAAGCAGTGGTATTGTTTTAAGACTTAATTTGAAACGTTTTAATTCCAGAGCGTCAATAAATGTCCTACAACGGAAATAGCTTTGCATCTTATAACAAGATTTGAAAAACTAAAGCTTGAATGTTTGTATCTGGAAGATCAATATTACGAATTGATTACTACATACACTGCGGAAATCGAATCCATTAGAGACAGGTAATTTTGTATCAAATCCAAAGCCAAAGCCAAAAAAAAATAAATGCAAAAGGTATCAACACGTATTGGCTACAGTATATTTTTTGACTAAAGTGTCTAAGTACTCTATCAGCTATCGGGGGATAGAATAGGCTTTCGTTTCATCTTCTTCTTGCCTAACATTATCTGGTTTACGAAGGAGCCAGCTTGCCTGGAAGAAATAATGAAGAAAGAGAATTCACTCGCGACTCAATCTCTAGTTTATATCTATCGGTTTACTAGCTAGTTAATATATCACAAAAAAATAAAAACAATTATTTTACAAAAAAAAATTACAATTATCCGTAGGTATATTAGTCGATTTATATTGATTCCTATACGTGACTATGATTACCAAACTCTTCATTCATAAATAACTTATTGTTAAGGTATAACGAAGAACGAGAAAATCCAGAGCTTCCACGTAACATGCCACCCGTCGCAGGCAGAGTTATGTGGATAAGGTTCTATGACAAAAACATAAAAAAACCAATGAAAGAATTTGAAAAGCACGATGAAGTTATAAATCATATGGTAAGGTTATATCAACGTAGCTTTAGTATAATTTACACTTTGTTAGCGATCTATTCTAGTGGTATTGCGCAATTTGTTTTACAAGACAAGCGACTTCACAATAGTTCACAATACCTATATGGTCTTAAATTGATTTTTGAAAGAGTGAAAATTATAAAAAAATTACAATCTTGTGGCGTGTCTGTCTATGTGCTACCAAAAAGGTTAGTAGGTAGGTACCGTTACAGTATTAATTACATATTCCGTCGCCAAGCAAACAAACAATTGTGTGTTAACATTAATGTATTTCAGTTTGGAGGTTAGGTATTGCAGTTAAAGTTTGGAAAAAAATAAAATGGGGCGACACGACTCTTTCCGCGATCCCGCCAAAACTCAAAGCACGTCAGTTTTCACAGACAATAGCTTCTACAACTTTATGCCTATGGCTTTTCAGAATACACAAAGATGCATCAAGTTATACAACATCATGAGTATTGTGTTTACGGAGTATGAGCTAATCTTCCACATGGCTTGGGCTGAAAACGTTGAACAGGTATGATTTTTCCTATTAAAAAGAAGTATGGAACGCTGGGGCCTCAGATTTAAAAATACTAGATCGTGGTCTCGATCTCCATATTGTGTTTTATGACAAGCGTCTCGGCCGTAGGGAAAATATGCTAGACTCCAATGGGGCAGGCTACCTTAGCCAAATGCACCAAGATGGGTGGGTAAAGGTCTCTACGACGTGGACACCTCCTAAATGTTGTTTTTTGTATGTATTCTATTCTATTCCATTCCATGCTACTCTATGCATTCCATGCCAGCCCATGCAATTCCACGCCACATCATACCATTCCATGACATTCTATGCTATTTCATGCCATTAAATGCCATTACATTCCATTCAATTCTATTCCGTTCCATTCCATTCTATTCTGTCTAACCTGAGGTCGACCCGGCCCTCTCTGTAAGGTTAAAAAAATATTGTTTGGTTCACACAGAAAAGGTTTAGTGAAAGAATTGGAGTACCCCAGGACGATATACGTTAGCCAAATTTAAAAATTTTAATAAAAATATCGTAAAAGTATCTACTGGTGATAAGTTTTACTCGTATGTGTGTTTTAGGTTCGGCTAGGACTGATCGCGCCTCTATTGATTCGTCATCCAGTTACAAACCTGTACATCGTGAACTTTAGTGTTTACATTCCCGAGTGCATCAGAGAAGTAGAGTATATGTGGCAGCTGGGGCTTTGTAAGTTTCTTTTACACTATTGAAGATCTCTTTTGTTCTTTTCACATTTATTTTTGTACACCGGTAGCGAATAACTTTTCATTGAATGTCGCGGAATTTCCGTGCAGCCAGTACGCAGCTACTCAACTCTGGATTGCACCTACTTAAAAAATGATTTTTTTTTCGGAAATGTTTTTAACCCCCGACGCAAAAACGGCGGGGTGTTATAAGTTTGACGCCTGTCTGTGTGTTTGTCTGTCTGTGGCATCGCAGCTCCCGAACGGACGAACCGATTTTTATTTTGATGAAAATAGGTCCAAGGTGGTTGCTGCCACAAAATGGCGGATTACATATTTTTCACAACTCCCTCAATATGGGCATCAAATGAAAGGGCTTGACTAGTAGAATACTATACACCTGTCGGGGGTTAAATTTTAATTTATCTTGTGTTAAAGACGTTCCCGAAGGTGCGCAAATTGTGGCTTTCTGCAAAGATAAGATATTTGGAAACTATGAAAAAATAAAGTATCTGGTCGATAGAAACACCCAAATCAGAAAGTAAGTGAAATTTTATTATAATCGCTTCTACTGACGACATTGAGAAAGCTAGGTTATATTGTTATTAATTAATGTTTTATACATAGGAGTATGCCAAAGCTGTATCTTCCACTCCTACGAGCTCAACTAATAAAGGTGGAAAAGGCATTTCAACCCGGCCTGTCTACTATAACTTGGACTTCGTTGGAAATACCGTCCTACTGTGAACACATCGAGAAAGTGCTAGATGAAGTTGACTTGTTTGTTAAAGAGGTAAGAAATTTAAAGCAGGTTCACTTTCAGTGCTATTTTGTTAATTTCTTTAATGTTGTAAGGAAGTAATAGTTTGCCGGTGTTAAGATCGTAGACGCAAAGAAATTGTTAATATTTTAAAAATTAATATAAAAATACTAGAACAAAGCATACATTTTGTTTTAGTTAAAATTAGCCCTGTTGTCTGTTGGTAAAATATATCGTCATTAATATCAAATGACATGGACGCACGTTCCCTGTTAGCTCATTTGTTATAGATTTTTTTTTATGGTTGATAAGCAAGGTGTTGACCACAGCTCACCTAATGTTAGGTGACGATGTGGTCGAAGATAGTAAAGCACACTTAGCCTGGAAAGGAACTGGCTCTCGAATGAGGCTGCCGGAACACTCCGTTAAGTGCTTGGCGACAGATTTTCAACTTGAGGGTGGATCAAAGTACTAGAAAGTACCCTACCACCATGCTAAGGTTTCCTTACGATGTTTTCCTCCACCGGCAACACAAGCTCATTGTTGGTATTTGAAACCACGCCCTTCGGCATGTGAACCTACCGTGCTAATCACTGAGCTATCATCGCTACAAAATAAAAGAAATTGATCGAGCGAATATTATTTCTATGTGTCATCCTGCGATCGGCTCTACAAGCCCTTAGCAGATTTAAGACGAAGACTGCGCTAACCACTGAGCTATTATCGCTTCAAAAGCTTATATTTATTTTTGATCTGTAGTTTTTGTTATCGTGGGTTCGATACTTTTCCAGCACATGCATTTATGTGGCGATAATGGATGTTTGTTCTAGGTGTTACGTGTGTATTATAATTTGATTATGTATTCACAAAAAAAAAAAAAGTTATTTCGATTCCGTAACGCAAGTGACAGCATTTAAGACAAAGCGTACAAAGCTTTTTACCCAAAGTCGCCCAGCTATAAATGTGGCAACTATCCACACCCATATTCAACCATTCAGTGATTACTTTTCTTATATACTTGCAGGTTGTGGATATGAAAGAAGCTAGAATCGACGTTATCTTGTTATCGATAACTAAGACTTTACTGGTTTATTTACCCGAAAAAGCGGTTGTACCATCCCATTTTTACGAGGAAAATTATATGCGGCGTGATGAAATAGGTATGTTGACACGTATAATTTGAGGTTAAATGATAGTGTTTTTAAGTTAAAAAGATTTAAAAAAAACAAACGAATTGAGAACCTCCTCCGTTTTGAAGTCGGTATAAAGTATTGGAGTACTCAAATGTGCTTCTTTAATAACATCTATTATGCCTACCACATTGTAGATGGTTGGTTATATCTGTGATAACTAGCCGTTATCACTATATCTTTAAATTAAGATCGGTTAAATCTACAGTCGCCGAAGTTTGCGCTTTTAAAAAACATATCTCCTTACAGCTAGTGATCTACAAACTAAGTCAAGTAATGCGGAAATTGCTGTCATTGAGTTAATAAACAAATTTCTAGACAGTGTCCCATCAAAACAAATACAGGATTTAAAAGATAAATGGTAAAGAAGAATTTGATATTCAAATCTGAGACTAAGTACCAAACATTTGCAAATGTTTAAGATTTGAACTAAATGCGTAATTTTTGTTATGTTCTTGTATTTTAGGCTCGATCCAGAAAAAGCCCTCAAAGCTGTCACTTCAGCAACAAGGGTGTTTCCTGATGATGCTGGTAAACAGTTTTAATACACATTAAGTGCTTGACATATTATGGGACGTTTTCTCTTCGGGGACATTAATTTGTTCCATAAGATAATTTAGGAGGGGAAGGGGATCGACCTTGCCTTATTCTTTCTTACAAGGGGGTCTCGATAGTTCTTACATAAGATCACAAAAATGCGCAAAGTTTAGATTATATCACAGAAGAGTTAATAACGGTGCAAGCATTATACTTAGTGCGTTTGTGTGCGCGATTGGGCGTGTGTGTGTGCTTGAGCGTGACACAAGTAATGACATAAAAACCAAAAAGGTTTTAATTTATGCAAACTAGATTATTTTTAGCACCCCGTGCCAACCGCGGCACTATTACTGCGTTAGATATCAATTACACTAATAAACAAAATAAATTTACTAATTCAGAACATGTTAGAATTTACTCATATTAACAAAGCTGAAAAGAGTTTATTTCCGTAACATCGTTCATATTGATAACAATTTTTTGTCGATAAAATGATCCTTATGGAATTTAAGATTTTTTTATAATGGTGAGTTCTGTTTTGTATCCTAAGTTCTACTACTGATTATTTTTTATTTCAAAAGCGTTTATGGAGATTGAGAATCCTGATCGTTATGAGATCACTCCCACAACTAACGAGTGCAACGAGTTGTTCGCTTATTTCGCCACTAAGTGTTTGGAAGCACTCATTAAATGTACAAGGCAGAGTCTAGACTTGCTGAGGCGTAGGGCTTCAGTTTCAAGGTATTATAGTAGTTTCATTTTGGTATTTTTTGGTTCGTATTTTTTTCAAATACGAACCTATTCTGTATAAAAAATATAATCTGTATATGTAACATCTCTAAATTATTGTTGTTAGGTATGTACCTAAGCACACTCCATCTTATATAAAAAACTGATTCTATTTCAGTTTCCTAACAATGACTACAGATCCAGAAGAACAGAAGAAATTAAACCCTTTAATGCTAACGAAAATGTTCTTGCATATACCCAAGATCATAATAAAGCCAACTTTGGAAGAAATACAGTCTGCATTTTCACAGGTTAATTGTAAAGATAATATGAATAAGTATAGCTACAATGTAATGTATTTTAATTAATCATCATCATAATACACAACCGTCTTTATCTCACTGTTGAGTACAGGCCTGTCTTCCAATGCCATCTGTTTCGATCTTGGGCTAAACTGCGGGTCAGGCCTGTGATGATAACAGTACGGGTCTTCCTTATTTGATATTCTTTGGTGTCTAGTTTTGTATAGTATAGCACCAATAACATGAAAGTGTAGATTGCGAAATGTTTTTGGCAGGTGGTATTGAACTGCATTATGGATATCCACCGCAACGTGTACCAATGGAGTCAGCAAAGCGCTATTAACGCAGAAAAGCTGGCGGGGCGTTCTTTGACTACCCGAACTATGAGCGGTAAGTACAAGACGTTGTACAAATATTAAGTCGGGACTACACCTTCGTACTTCATAATCTCTGAGTCTAATCTAAATCTGGGGGAATGCCTTCAGCCTAGCCAATTGTTGGTGTGGAGCCAACAGAGTCAAGCACCAAAACCTCATAGTGCCAAAAGTCCTATCTCACCATCGCCACTTTTTGTATTACATACAACCTTATTAAATCTGAATTCAACATTACAGTTGGCTCAAGATCGGGCTCCTTCATGGTCGGCATCAAGAGCTATTTCCGAATGATATCGGAGCACAAGGACGTGGTGCGCTCGGTTATGGCGCTGCAGGGGATGATGTTTATGTTCAAACCAGATATTGAGAAGTTGCTAAAGGTTGTTTTATATCATACTTTTTTGCTTAATTCAGCAGATCCTGTGAATAAGCTATCCAGGCGCTAGATAAATTGTATCATCTCAAATAGTTTACTGATGTTTCTCTATACTTGCGGTTTTCAGACATATGAGAAGTTTGCTCATCTCTGGGCTGAAGACAGAACTCAACAAGTGCAAGACTTTGTCGACTCCAATCCTTTGAACGTCATCATAACAGACATGCTAAAGAAATACGAGAGACAGACTGAGGAGGTGCTAAATTTACCAGAACGACACATCATTGGATCCATTCAAATTAACATGGGTATGTCTTTTGTTGTTACGTTAAGAGGCTACAAATTCCAAGACAAAATGTTTAGCTCCTGTGGGATATTTTGTTGAAGTTTTTTTTATATTGTTGCTCATTACAAATATATGCGACAAAGTCGACGTGATGACTTTTATAAATAAATAAATAAATTTAGACTCCACTTCGGAAATGAACACTTTTCAATTTCAATAATGTTAATTACCAATAAATAATTAACTACAAAAAATAACTAATATTAGATTTAACTATGCTCCACAGATAATATAAAAATAGGTCTTCACGTAGAATCGATAGAATGGAAGAGAATTCTAGGCAAGTTGTTGAGTCTAGCATACAGAGAGCGTGTGCAAAACTTAATGCAGTTTATCAACGACCGAATGAAAACTATGGCCAAGAAGATAAAAGATTTGGATGACGTCAGAGTAGCAATGATGTGCCTGGAGCTTATTCGTGATGAGTTTATTGGGTGAATATTTATCATAATACCAGTTAAATTAATAAGTCTGATGAGCTTTCGACTGCGCTGTCAAGAACGCCATACAGTGTCGCCTCACTGTGAACGACATGACTGTGGTGACACTATTATTAAGTATTATATTATGTATTAACATAAAAAAGATAAGTATTCTGCCAGCTATCTGACTTCCATAGTACAAGCTTTGCTTGGGTCAGATGGCGCTGTCTGTAATGCCCTGTGATATTTATTTTCGTATTTGAAAATTAAAACAATACAGTGATGTAAGCGCTCAAAACTTCTCTAGACTTCTTGTTTAGATACTTCACATATATCGTTCCTTCGCCAATCTCATTGTTGACCGGCGATTACCTTAAAATAATATATCTAACTGATATGATAGGTATAATGCATATTACCATATACTCATACTTGTAGAATGGACATGGAACTGGATCTTATTGAAGAGAGTTATGCAACATTTGCTCAGTTCAATATCAATATCTCCAAAGAAGACGCTGACTTGGTGTATGGATTACGATATGCATTCCAAAATATGCTTTTGACGGTAAATTATACCATAGATATTAGTTTAATAGTAAATGCAGATTTGGTGTATTCGCTTTTCTGCGGTCCGGCGTGGATGAGAAGGAAAGATAGAGAAGATTGGAGAAGGACGGAGGAGACCCATGTCAAAGAAGGAACTTCTACATATAGATAATAAAATGAAAATTTCATTATACTATAATACATACCTTAATAATAATTGTGTAGTAGAAGTAAAATCTGTTTTTATTTTAGCCATTGAAGTAGGGATAACGATGATAGCGCTGTCAGTTCGCACGTCTAAGGGCGTGGGTTCAAACCCCATCAATGAGCTTGAGCTGCCGGTAAAGGAAGACATCGTGAGAACTCCATAGCTTGGTGGTATGGGAATGACTCGATGGCTCGACTCGACTCGACTCGACTGGACTCGACTGGCTAGCTGCCACCTTCAAGTAAAACATCTGCCAAGCACCTAACGGTGTGTTCCGGTAGCCTCATTTAGGAACCAGTTCCATTTCAGGTTGGGTATGCTTACCATCTTCGGCCACACCGTCACTTAACATCAGGTGAGCTGTGGTCAAACACGTATCCTGTCAACCATAAAAAAGTTCCTTTTAGGCTTAGATTATTGATGGGTCTCCGCGCGCACTCCGACTACATAAGCAGCCCCGTGAATGCGGCAACTTCATGTTGTAGTGTGTGTAAGACAATTTGCGAGGATGCAAAAATTGTGGCCAAATTATTGTTTCTTGTAGTATTGTTTTTACACAGTCTCACTACACAAACTGGCATTTTACTTAAGATTATGACGAAAATGAATCAAAACACTCGGCACGCACATTGCTTGCAACGAGACTGGCTCGGGTACGCAGACTTCGGCGTAGTATTTGTTGCCGCATTTTATAAGTACACCGGCGGCATCTAGTCGGAGGGCGCGCGGAGACCCATCAATAATCTAAGCTATTAGGTATGATAATCATAACTAATGCGTTATTTTCCAGTCCCAACAAGTACAGCAACGTATCGTGGACATGCAAGTACCATTGTCGCAGGAACTTACAGAGGGTGTGGCGACATTCCTCGCAGATGTGTTGAAATTCGATGTGGACTACGATGCGTTTGGACCTATGACGCCGGGACTCACGGCTAGAGAAGCCAGTGACAGGTACCTTTATTCGAACTTTATTTTTATACATTGCTTTCTAGAAAGAAACTGAACAAATACAAGTCGTACTCGCGTGCCAAGGGTTCCTATCAAAAATAATTATACCCATACATGTTTATACTGCATAGTTTCTAATCATAAAACTTGTTTTTATTTAGATTTACTCGTAGTTACTAATTATATTGTATGCCTAAATGGGCGCAGTATGTTGATACGCTTTCCTCATTTATAAGATTATAAGCTACACAGGCGGACAATGAAGTATTTTGAATTTGAATGTTTACCAATTTTTGCCCTTTGTACTGAAAAATCTTTTTTGGCAAATTTTATGATTCTTGACCAACGAGAAACCATAATTATTTGGTTTTGATAAACAGATGGACAACGAGTTTTTTCTTTAAAAGGCTCTGAAAATTTATTCGATATGATTATAACCTCGAAATACATACTAGTTACTAACAAAATGTTGGTTATATTATCTTATCCGATTTCTAGTAATTGTAATGTGAAACAACAACAATCAACTTTTCTATCTCTAGGGTGATTATGTTCCAATCTCGATTCGACGATTTATGGCGAAGATTTGAGATGTACGCCAACGGCGAGAAACTGTTTGGGATGGAAGTAAATGATTACCCAATCCTACACCAAAAGAAGAAGGAGTTTAACCTACTAAGCAAACTGTACGCACAAATATGTTTTATTGTATTAATTTTGCGGTCTTGTAGTATTCAGTATAACTTTTGTGTGTAGCTTTAGTATATCAATTTGCGAGATTTATATAATACATTAACGAAAAAACAATGTTTTTAAACAGGTACAGTGCCCTTGGCTAAATAAAGTGGAAACTTCCTTTTTCCGTAAATTTTTTTCTAATTTTTAATTTTTCACTATGTAGTGCGTAAGTGATAGAAAAATTAATAAATTTGATATATTTGTGATAGAAATCTCAATTTTTTTTATCTTTTTGATAACAGATACAGTTTGTATCTGGCTGTGATGAATTCAATCGATGGTTACTTCGAAACTCCTTGGGTAGAGATTGATATCGAGACAATCGTGGCACAATTAGCGGAATTCGACCTGAGGTAAGGTTCCCTTTTATTTGTATTTTACGATGTAGCTAGGTAGCTAGCGTATTTTACGTATATTAGAAGTTTTTTTTTTAAACGAGACAGGCTAAGTGTCACAGCTCACGTGATGTTAAGTGACGGTGTGGCTGAAAATGGTATGCACATCTAGCCTGGAAAGAAACTGACTCCCAAACTGCCGGAACACACCGTGGTAGCTAGCCAGTCGAGTACTAGAAAGTACGCTATGGTTTCCTCACGATGTTTTCCTTTACCGGCAGCTCAAGCTCATTATTGCGGTTTGAACTCACGCCATTCGGCGTGGTAATCAGCCGCGCTAACCACTGAGCTATCATCGCTACAGTACGTCTTGATGACGTACTACAGTCTTGATGTACGGTTTGGTATACAGTATGTATTTATAAAATAACACTGGAGGAACTCTCGAATCTTAAATTAGGTAGGTACTATTAATATGTATTAATACGAGACTATTAAATTACTATCAATCGATTCGCTATTATGGTCTGGGTGACAGGCTGTATTTTTATTTTTTTAATTTTAATTATTTATTTTCCGTAGACGATTAGTAGGTACTTGAATTTTTTCTATTTGATATTAAAACAAGTCATATAGTAACTTACGACGTTGTTCAGGTGCCGAAAGCTGCCAAGGGCTATGAAGGACTGGCCGGCCTTCATTGAGCTAAAGAACAAGATCGACGATTTCAATCAAACTTGTCCATTACTAGAATTGATGGCTGACAAATCAATGAAAGACCGACATTGGCGACGACTGGAAAAACTTATGAGTTAGTACTTTAAATTTTTTATTTTAGGTATGTTTTATAAGTGATAGAAACATCTTTTTCAGTTGAAACGTTTTTCTGTTCTCTAAGGATTAAATAGAAAATGCAATTGAATTATCACTAAATAGTAGTAACTAAAATAAGGTCTCATTTTGCGTATGTCGGTTTGTTGGCTTAGTTCTACGCAGTGGAGTTTAATACGGCTTTTACATACATTTAAAAAGTGTTTTCCAGAAGATTTAGGTACCTATATGTAAATGTACCTAAATCTAAATCCTAATGCTAAACAAGGTTACTATTATTATAAGTTTCGGGTGTACTAAGCCGAAAGCGGTTCATTGTATTCATCATTGAAAACAACTTTGACTATGGGCACAATTCTGAAATTGCAACAAAAACATTTGCGCGTGACTTCGTCTGCGTACTTTTTTGTGGAAAAACTTTCTTACATTTATAGCTTTATTATCTATTTCTTTCTTATCTTACAATTTTTTTTTCGTGATTTCAGAGTTGTGCCCATAGTAAAAGTTGTTTTTATTGATGAGTGCAATGAACCCTTTTCGGGTTACCTAATAGGTACACACCAAGCATATAACCCTTTATAATTACAGTAACACTGTTTTGCACAGATATTAAATGTATCACAGGCTAAGTTAATAAAAGATTTGAAGATTAACATTTGCTGAAACTACATTTTTATATTTGTGTCTATCAGATTGCGTTTTGGACGTGGAGTCAGACTCATTTACATTAGCAAATGTAATGGAAGCGCCGCTATTAAAGAACAAGGAAGACGTGGAGGTAAAGGGAAACTTAACTGATGTTTAGATTATTTAATAATCATAATCATATTTATTGATAACGAGTTGTTATAGGTCAATTTTCAATAGTGCGCGAATGAGGGCCAGTTGGTCAAAAATAGTCACGGCTCTATTAACAGTACCTAAGTTCATAACAAACCAGTCACACCACATTAGATCACACTGTACTGGTCGAAAAATGCCTTCCCAAAGATTCACACTGTTACACTGAGTGTGATTCGTTGGGAGTTGTCGAGTGGGCTTCAAATCTGAACGATGTAGTTTTGTCTTGCATATTCTACTATCGGATTACCAGGAGTTCTAAGAAGTGACGCCGTTTCTTACTTGATATTCCAAAAACGAAATTATTTGATTTTACTTTCATCGTACTAACCGATAATGAAATTAGCTACCCGAGTAGATGTTTCCTGATAATCTGAGTGTCACGAAACAAGTCACGATTAAATCGATTCTTTATATCATAGTCAAAATTTTCGTACCAACCTACCCTATAAACCTAGGCCTCCCAGAAAAACCAGCGCTGGTTTTAGTAATACCATATAGTATGACTAGAATTATACTGAGGTGAGTCCCTATTTTGTAATTGTTGTTTGCCTTTGTGTGTAGGGTGAAATGTTTGTGTTAAAAATATGAAACCAATTTTTTCATCTATTTTTTCTAATTATAAAATCAATCGGCTTAAATGTAAATTCACCATCACGTTTCGTTATCATCCGTCTTTGATTTATTTCGATTAATAACTACGAGGTTACGCAAGCGCATTGTGCTCATTGCATAGGGCCAATTCTGAAAACGCGAATTCCTTCTACAAAATATGAAACAGTTGTTTTTTATCTCGATTTCAAGGCCGTCCTTGAAATCGAGAAAAAAAACAACTGCTGGTCTCATAAGTAAACTTGTTTATAATGATAGGGACTTATAATGAGCTTTTTTTAGCTTAGCGCTACCTATACGCGTTACCCTGTTTAAAGCTACGTGTGAGCTCCTTAAAAGTTTATCTTATATACATTACCATCGTGATTTTAGGATATTTGCATCAGCGCAGTAAAAGAAAAAGATATTGAAGCAAAACTAAAGCAAGTCATAACCGATTGGGCTGTGGTAGATTTATCGTTTGCGCTGTTCAAGAACAGAGGTGAACTTCTCGTAAAGCCGCAAGAGACACTTGATATCATCACCATGCTTGAAGACTCCCTGATGGTCCTCAACTCATTGGCTTCCAATCGGTACGAGATATTTCGATGGTCCCTAAGTAAAGTATCGAATTTGCAAAACTGCAATTTTTTTTTATTACATTATTAAACTATCAATAAAATTAATTTTGTTAAAACGAGATCAAAAATTTAAAAAATAATTGTTTACACGTTTTTTAGAGACGTATTATATCGAAACGTAACAACCTATCCGGCGTATAACAACGAATGTTAACTTTCGAGAGTTTACGCCGCGTCGTTGAGTGTGCGAAAAGGACGAAACTACCCTTATCGCGAGTTTACGTCGCAGTGCGTGCGCACTCACCTTTGCGACTACGTAATAATGATTTTATAGGTATTTTACTAACGTTTTTTTCTAGATATATTGATGTATAATTAAAATACTGTATGATAAGTAATTTACCCTTAAAAATGTATTCAAGATCGAGGAAAATTGTTGAATTAGTGCAAATAAACAGTGAGAATGAACAAAACAAAACTTTGACAAATAATTAGTTATTTTGAATGCCGGTAAGTTACAGTACGTTAATTACTTTTATTTTTCTAACACATAATTGTATCATAAATAAATAAGACTGTTTTTTATTTTAAAAAGTATAGTTTACCTAAATTATGTATTATTAATAAATCATACTTGCATTAACAGTGTTTCCCGCGTAATATATCGAATCGGGTAGATTCGATTGTTTATGTCGGGTTTTCATATTCCTAATAGGAAGAAAGTGGCAGTTCCGATTATGTACGTGGTTTTTTCATATGGTATTTCTATCGAAACTGACAATTTCGATACTGTACGTGGTATTACAAATTCAAATCTATATTGAAAGTGGCACTTTCGATTCTATTGGCTGAATTTTATTTATTTTTTTATTAAGATTCGATAAAAGTACTCATATAAAAATGAAGTTACTTACTTTTTTGTTTATATTCTGTAATTAATAAAGCTGGATTATTTAAAATGCAATTAATTTTATATTTATTTAATGTACCTATTACGTTTTTTAGAGTCACTGCTACCCACAAACTGCGCCTTCAATGAGTCCGATTGGAATAATTTAAAGGAGTTGGTGGATGATGAACTCTCCTCGGATAGAAATTTAGCATAGGAGAAATGCCACAGTTTCATCATCTCATCCGTAAGATCACGCATGACGGTTATCATTGAAAACAGTGACCGAAATTAATCTATTATCATAGATAGCAGAGAAACAACTACAATATCGTCCCCAAATTTTGACTTCGGGTTCCCCATACAAGACATTGGGTACTATCTTTACCTCAAGCCGCCGGTTGTTACACAAATTAATGAATTTTATTTCTTCTGTATTGTTTTTTTTAGTGTGTGCAATAAAGAGTTAATCAATTAATCAATCAATCAAGTCAAATTAAACGTTAATGTTATCGGATAATAGGGGCAAACACTCAAATCATCCAAATGTAGTCGATTTTTCAGTGATTAAAAGTGTCATAGTTTTTTAACAACTTATCTCCGACAGAAAGTTAGAGAGATAAAGAATAATGACAAATAGTATTTCACAGAATCACCAAAAATTGTATGTGACTTGACTTTCGACTTTCCGTTAACTTTCTGTGTTTAACTTTAACGTTCTCGATGTTTAAGAGCTTTAAAAGAAGGTTCATGCTACATATGGACGGAATATACCGTTAAAAGAGGAGCTAACGAAGTAAGTAGCTGTTTGATGCATTTTGTAAACGCAAAGATCGATCAGAGTGCTAAGAAATTCTTATTTTGGTCCGATAATAATTGTACGGGCCAGAATATGAATAGAGTCGTATATTCGTAGTACATGTACTTGTCAAAACGTTTTGGCGTAGATTTTACTCATTGTTTCTTAGAACACGGCTATAGTCAGAATGAGGGCGATAGTGTACATGCCCTCACAGAGAGAAAATCTAAAATGAAAATTAATTTACACTCCTGACCAATGCTACACATTAGTACGATGAGCAAAGGCTTATGGAAAACCTTACAACGTTGTAGAAGTAACCAATAGTGATTTATATGATTTTAAAGTTTTATTATACGACAGAAATTGGAATAAAGATTATAGAAATGAAAATGTGAAGTATGTATTTTAAATACGATCTGAAGGATAATAATGTCTGTGTTAATACTACTGTAGAAACAAGAAACCGCTAAAAGAGAAAATGCAGTCTACCGAGTTAAAAATCTTTATTCGGATTCACTAGCTTTACCAGTAGAAAAATATAAAAAAATCATTTCTTTATGTCGTTAAAGTGCAATACCCAAATAATATCATAGGTTCTAGGTTATTGTTTTTGCGTAACGAGTTTTACTATTTTTGTTTTGTATAAGTAATGTTTTGTTAATAACTATGATCTCATTCTAAAATGTTCCTATTATTTTAGCTTATTAAGTACTCACAGTTTGCATCCTACTAATATTATAAATGTGATGTGTGGATGGATGGATGTATGGATGGATGTTCGTTACCCTTTCACGCAAAAACTACTGAACGGATTTGGACGAAATTTGATATGCAAGTAGCTGAAACCCTGGATTAACACATAGGCTATTTTTATCCCAAAAACATGTAGCGGGTAACAACGCGGGGTGCAGCTAGCTTGTTATAACTTAAGTAAAATTAAATGAAATTTATAGTATAATACAATGAATACTTGATCTCAGTTTTTTACAGTTAGTTAAGGTAACAAAGACTGATTTTAAATACTTGTTGTAATATTTAGATTAACAATTTATATTTTTTTCAATTTGTAATACATTTACTCTAATTTATGTTACTTGTTTTCTAGTTATTTTATTAAAAAAATAATTGTGAGTACAAGCAATCTACGAAATAAATAATCGAATGTGGCACTTTTACTAAAATATTCCTGACATAAACCCACGTAGAATATCGAAATAGGCAGATCCGATACATTTGTGTACATGCGGTTCCCTGTAAACAATCGAAAGTACCAGTTTCGATTTATAAAGCAAGTTGAGTTACGGACTGTACTATCGATACTGAGTTTTCTCGAAAACTATTCATAATTATTGATTTTTGCTGCAACGTTTTGTTCGTAATCCCAAAACACCTGTGAATCCAACTTTTTATGAAGATCTAATCATTAATGTCAATGTTATGCAAAAAATAAACTTCAAATCGCTCTCCTGTAAAGTAGCATTTTTCACTTTCGATACTTTACTTAGGGACCATCGATTTGTTCTGTTTGTATAATATACTAGCGAACGCCTTGCGGTATCACCCGCGTAGTTCCCGTTCCCGAGAGAATACAGGGATAAACAGTAGCCTATGTCACCCGGAGATAGTGCAGCTTCCCAACGGTGATAGAATTTTTGAAATCGGTGCAGTAGTTTTTAAGTTTATTCGTTACATACAAAAATATAAATCTTTCCTCTTTATAATATTAGTATAGATAGTACAATTACTGTTTTAAATTATTTCGACTAAACTAAATATTTTGGAAGTACCTATACGAATATTGATGCCTACAATATTATGAACAGATACAATGCGCCGTTCAAGAAAGACATTGTTCTATGGATTCAAAAGTTAGTAAATACTTCAGAGATCCTCGAGAAGTGGCTTATGGTACAAAACTTATGGATGTATCTGGAGGCGGTATTTGTTGGCGGTGACATCTCTAAACAACTGCCAGCTGAGGCTAAACGATTTGCGGTAAGAAATAAAATACGTTTGTCTAAAATTATTTAACTTTACCGTCACGTAAACATTTTACTAGACGATTAGTCTTGTTTATTCATAGCACAAAGAAGATAAGTGATCCACATTCTGTAGTAATAATTAGAATTATCTTAAAATTGTCATAAATAAATTAATTAATAAATATTGGGAGGATATTTAACACAGCGCCATCTACTCCCAAACTAAGCAAAGCTTGTACAATGGAAACCAGACAGTTGATAAAATACTTAAATACATACTTATGATACATACATACATAAATTCTTATTATTTCTTACCATCTATTTCGCAGAGTATTGACAAAACCTACGTGAAGATAATGTACCGCGCTCGCGATATAGTGAATTGCGTAGAGACTTGCACGTCAGATGATACATTGAAAAACCTGTTACCACATCTGTTCGAGCAGTTAGAAGCCTGTCAGAAGTCACTCACTGGCTACCTGGAGACGAAGCGGCTGATATTCCCTCGCTTCTTTTTCGTATCCGACCCGGTACTGTTGGAGATTCTGGGGCAGGCATCCAATCCGCATTCTATTCAGGTTAGAAGCCTATTTCTCATATTATGTGTTCAATATACGACGGGCTATCTGCGTAATAGAAGAAACATTTTCAACCTAACATAAATTAATAAGAATAGGACAGAAGTTGGAGGCAGATATAATACAAGGTTAGCTAGTATTTTCCTGCCAACGAATATCCAAATTATTTTGTTTGTGAATAAAATTGGATTTTACTAAGGTAATTAACTAAAATGAATTTGATGCTATTGTAATGTTACATAATTATCATGCAATAAATTTAGTTGAATTGAAATTTAATGAAGCTTAAAAAAGGCTTTATTATGTGAACATGTTTTTGTTATTCTTTTATATCAACTTCTGTGTTTTTAGCCTCATTTGCCGAGTATCTTCGACGCGATGTATACAGTCGATTTTGATGACAAGGAAAGGATCATTAATATGAATTCAGATAATGGCGAAACTATACCACTGGACAAACCCGTCAGTTGTGTGGGTGGCGTGGAGGTAAGCATACATTTTGAAGCCCCTCCGACATGTAGATAACTTATTTAAATGTTATTTAAAATCTTACATTATTACAGCATTGGCTGAACTCATTGTTAGACACAATGAAAGACACAGTGAGAAATTTGATAGCAAACATAGCACAGACCATGAGTGGGGATTCCGATTTTGAATTTTTGACTGGGTTCTGGAATTTCCCTGGCCAGGTATTTGTACTTAGCAGTATTTGACACTAATCCAAACATAAACAGTAACCACCATACCATATCAGGCAGCCTTGTACACGCATACAAACATAGATAAATTTCAATGCTGGGGTGTCCACAGCACGTTGGGTCTTTACAGTAATAAAAAGAAAGGCCAACTAGTAATGTAATTTGTATTTGCAACATAACATAACGTTTTTATGAAGTGTGATGGATTAAATTGACAACATTGAAATGTCATAACCATACTTAAACTATCTCAATTTTTTGACATTACGACTTGGTTGCCTGGAAGAGATCGCTGTTAGCGATAAGGCTGACACTTGTGGCACTAGTTCATAAGGTTCTTTTGTTCTCTGTACTTTTTTCTTCTTATGGTGTGCACAATAAAGAGCTATATCTATCTATCTATATCTAATCTGAATTATAGTAATAATTCAGATACGTTAAATTATGCTTTACATAGACAAAAAAATTACGCATCTAAACCTATGAGTCCTTATTTTTTTTATTTGGCCTCTACAATGCACCGTCATCGATTTTTATCCGGTTATGATTTCACTGTAACATTATAGAAAAAATTAAAATCAAATTGATTTTTCAGGCGGGTCTCTTAGGAATGCAAGTATTATGGACGAGCGATGCAGAATATGCGCTGAAGAAAGCCAAAGCCGATAAATTTATAATGAGAATAACAAATAATAAGTTCTTGGATCTTTTGAACGGACTTATTGACTTGACTGTTACAGATCTAGCGCCTCTGGATAGGACTAGAGTAGAAACTATGATAACTATTCACGTACACCAAAGGTGAAACGCCCCTTAGAGATTTTAACAACTTTATTAAACTACAACATTTTTATTGTTATTCTTATTGCCGTTGAAACATCATTTAAAGCTCTGCGTTCTTTTATTCCAGAGACATATTTGATGATCTAGTGAGGATGAGAATCAAAAGCCCTAGTGATTTTGAGTGGCAGAAACAAGCTCGCTTCTACTATTTAGAAGATAGTGATGACTGTTTTGTTTCTATTACAGACGTTGACTTTCTGTATCAGGTATTTTCGTAACGTTTATGAGCTGAATTATTTTATGACCGTTTTGAATCGTTAATAACGTTGAACTCTTAAAATGTTTACATTTTAGAATGAATACCTCGGAATTACTGAGCGGCTGGTAATCACGCCTCTAACTGATAGATGTTACATCACGCTTGCTCAAGCCATTGGCATGAATATGGGCGGCGCTCCGGCTGGGCCCGCGGGGACCGGCAAGACGGAGACTACTAAAGATATGGGCAGAACGCTCGGGAAACTCGTCATTGTGTTCAACTGCTCCGATCAGATGGACTTCAGAGGTACGTTTAAGGGGATTGAGAACACAAGCTGTTAGGAACTCCAGTGTATCAAATACAATGAGTATGGAGCACAATCCAACTCTTATTAGCCGTTTACACTCTTGGCAGAGTGGTTGTAGATATCCGTTCCGGTGCCGGTATAGTGCCGCCTAACAATCCGTCGCCATTCTTCGCGTATCAGTCCAATAGTCGTAGACAAATATAAAAACCGGACAAGTGCGAGAACGAACAGCAGAGTCTTAGTAATAGGGTCCCGCTTTACCCTTTGTGTACGGAACCCTAAAAAGCTTACTGTTTTGCAGTTGCTTTAACAGGTTTATTTGCTTATAGGTCTAGGTCGAATCTATAAAGGCTTGGCCCAATCGGGAACATGGGGTTGCTTCGATGAGTTCAACAGAATCGAACTGCCTGTACTATCTGTAGCGGCGCAACAAATTTATATTTGCCTCACGGCGAGAAGAGAAAAGAAGGAAACGTTTTTATTCAGGTACTTTTCTTTATATTTAATTTTACTTTCTTTGCAACTTGTATTTTTTTCTCTAATCTGCTTATTATTTCAGTGATGGTGACACAGTGACGCTAAACCCGGAGTTTGCATTTATTATCACCATGAACCCGGGTTACGCTGGGCGACAGGAGCTGCCGGAAAATTTAAAGATTCAATTCAGATCCGTCGCTATGATGGTTCCGGACAGACAGATCATCATCCGAGTTAAACTGGCTAGTTGCGGTTTCAAGGAAAATATTCTACTATGTAAGTTTACATAATACCTACTTAAATAAAAAGTGAGAGTGGTAACTATTATTTGTCTATCTATATACTTTATTATTATAAAGAGGAAAGATTTGATTGTTTGTAGTTAATAGGCTCCGAAACTATTGCACCGATTTCAAAAAATCTTTCACCGTTAGGAAGCTACACTATCCCCGGGTGACCTATTTTTAATCCCAGTATTCCCACGGGAACGGGAACTACGCGAGTAAAATCGCGAGGCGTCCGCTAGTCTTTTATATAGTCAAAAGCATATCTGTGACATTCAATATCAATTATGTATCTATTAACAAGCAATGTTAAATATAGTTAAAAAACAAAGAAAACATTCTCTTTTTACTAATTGCTACCATCTACATAGCGGTCAAACGCAATCATATTGCATAGTAATAAAAAACAAACTTCAATCAATAAAGTTAAATCTGTTTTGAATCATATTCGTCAACTTTGAAGTGATTGAGACTGCTGTCATTTCTTTTTTATACCTGTACTAGGCTTACGAAACAGCCTTAGCAATCATTTGGGGAGGATTCTACTTAATTTACCGCGCCTATATCACTACCCAAATTTCTAGAGTTACCTACTCAATGATAAATCTTGTTTTAGCTCGCAAGTTCTTCACTCTTTATAAATTGTGCGAGGAGCAGCTATCGAAGCAGGTGCATTACGACTTCGGCCTCCGTAATATTCTGTCCGTACTCAGGACTATGGGTGCGCAGAAACGTGCCAATCCTGACAGCACAGAGGAGAACATCATGATGAGAGTCTTGAAGTGAGCTGCATCACTTGTACCATTACTTTTGGAAGCTTTTGTATTTTACCAGATAAATATATATTAAAATTAAATTTTCAGAGAGATGAACGTATCGAAGTTGGTGGACGAGGATGAGCCGCTGTTCGTGTCCTTGATTGAAGATTTGTTCCCAGGCATGAAGCTCACGCAAACTGTTCAAAGGTATCATTTAAAGACTTGTTGTATGAACTGGTAGGCCGCTAATAACAAGGGCTCCAATTTTTAAGTGTCTTTTTGTAAGTTTTAAGTCATGATGTAGCGATGATAGCTCAGTGGTTAGTGCGGTCGCTTCGCATGCCGAAGGGCGTAGGTTCAAACCCCAACAATGAGCTTGAGTTGCCGGTGAAGGAAAACATCGTGAGGAAACCATAGCATGGTGGTAGGGTACTTTCTAGTACTCGGCTGGCTAGCTACCACCCTCAAGTTGAAAATCTGTCGCCAAGCATCTAACGGTGTGTTCCGGCAGCCTCACTTAAGAGCCAGTTCCATTCCAGGCTAGGTGTGCTTTACCATCTTCGACCACACCGTCACTTAACATCAGGTGAGCTGTGGTCAAACTCCTAGCCTGTCAGCTATAAAAAAAAAAAAAAAAAAATGTCCATGATAATCTTGAAATGTGCTTTGGTTATAATTATGTAACATACTCTTTTCTTGTTTATGAACTAATCGCACTATGAGACATTGTGTCGCATTCGCGCACGACGCATCTTTTAGGTGAAAAGTTCACAGAAGAATTAATAGCGTTGGCGCTTACAAATAGCGATATTTTGGCAGTGCACAAGACTTCGTCGTTATCCCAACGTCGGGTAAAGGATTGACGCCATATAATACTGTCGCACGGCACTGTGTTTTAAACTAAAGTTGTTATTGTAACATCGTTAGTTAGCCGTAATTATTTATAAGATATTAATCGTGATTATGTTGAGAAATGAGTCTATAATATTCTGTAATTAAACAAACCACAGTAATACTGTCGTTGCCGCCATGTTGCTGTCTATTTCAGAGAAATGCAGCGGGCCATTACTATAATAACAGCACGCACGGGACTGATCAACCATCCCGAGTGGAATTTAAAAATTATACAGTTATTCGAGACGTCCCTAGTGCGTCACGGCCTGATGACCATGGGCCCGACCGGGTCCGGCAAGACCTCCTGTATTCATACCTTGATGGCTGCTCTCACAGAAATTGGCAAGCCTCATAGAGAAATGAGGATGAATCCTAAGGTCAAATTAATATTTTTTTTGTCCTTAATCTATAAGAAACTAAAAGATTTACATTTTTTCATTAACCAGACAGTAACGTTCTGATAGTCAAACCAAGTCGCAAATACTTTTAGACACAAATATATCGTCACTAGTGACTGCGAGAAAACTGTACCCAAAAATAAAATAGTAGAAACAATGAAACTAAAACACTATGTGAGTGGGTTTTTTGCTATCCCTATCAATGAGAGGTTTTAATAAATATTGGAGGACATTTCACACATCAACATCTAGCCCCAAACTAAGCAAAGGCGAGTGTAGTACACTACAAGAACCAAAATACATAGACAGAAAAAACATCTACATAATATGCTCTTCATACTAAATGTCTGTTTCGCGAGTAGATAAAAAGCACAGCTCCTAATTCGAGTATACCTACATGAGCGAACATACAATTTTGATGATGATGATTAAAAGTGATTCTTGTAAAAAAAACTCTGTTCTTAGGCTATAACAGCACCACAAATGTTTGGCCGCTTAGACGTGGCTACAAACGACTGGACAGATGGGATATTTTCTACTTTGTGGAGACGAGCCTTAAAAGTAAAGAAGTCTGATACCAGTTGGATTGTTCTAGGTACGTAGTTATTAACAATTAATATCAACGTTAAAAATATGTCACGTGAACAGTTCGACGTGGACAAGGTGTGTTATTTTTAAAAATCTGTTATGAATCTTTTTTTTCAGATGGTCCAGTAGATGCCGTGTGGATCGAAAACCTAAATTCTGTGTTGGATGACAACAAGACACTAACCTTAGCCAATGGCGATCGCATCACGATGGCTTCGAACAGTAAACTTGTATTCGAGCCTGATAATGTGGACAATGCCTCGCCAGCCACCGTCAGCCGAATGGGCATGGTGTTCCTCTCCTCTTCTGTGCTCAAATGGCAGCCAGTGTTAGAGGTTGGACAAAAGCATCACTGTTAATTGAAAGGCAACATATTCATCGAATTCTTTGGACAAATTTGATTTGTTTCTAGGGTTGGCTCAAGAAACGAACTCAAAAAGAATACGATGCTTTAAAAAATGCATTTGGTAAGGTTTACGACGATGTGCATTCATTTGTGCAACAGAAATTACCTGCGAAAATGAAGCTGCTGGAAGCTATCTATGTCAGGTAAGTAGTTGTAAGAAGCCGCGTTATCAAAAAGCTATAGCAATATAAGATAAATAGTGTATAGTTTACTAACTTTTAAAGACGGACTTGCTTAGCTAACGTCCCTTTGCTGTAGTCACGAGTAATAACTACGTATTGGATCTTATAATAGAAGAGATCTTAGATCTTATAATATTAGCTTTTAGAACGCTATATTATAATTAAAAATTAGAGTTTTGCCTAAAGAGTTTTACTTATCAAGATTTAAATTATCTATCTATACTATTATAAAGAGGAAAGATTTGTTTGTAATGAATGGGCTCCGAAACTACTGGACCGATTTCAAAGATTCTTCCACCGTTGGGAAGTCACGCTATCCCTGGTTGGCATAGGCTACTTTTTATCCCTGTATTCCCACGGAAACGGGAATTACGCGTGTGAAACCGCGAGGCGTCTGCTAGTTATTAAATATTTTGCTTAAATTTAGTCCAAAAACGTACTTACCTACTTAAATCTTAGTAAATTTATTGCTGATACTTATCTAAGCTTCTTGGTATTGCTATACTACTACTGCAATGAATATCCTGTATTTTCTCTGAGTAATTGTATTTACTTGAGAAAATACATTTCTAAAGCCAGATTTTGTAATACTGGATTGCTAAATACTGTCTGTTTAGTGGAGTCTACTTCCCAAGTAATCTTTCCATAATTCTTTTCAGGCAAGCTATAGATGTGCTGTCAGGCTTGTTGCTAATAGAAGTTCCAGGAGGCAGTAAGTTGAACGTTTATTTTTTGCTTTTTTTTAGTAGTTTGTGTTAAAATTATTACTATCAAATTATAGTAATAATTTTAATACAAACAAAACATACATCATACGCATTACATGACTAAAGAGTCGTATAATGCGTGCAAGCATTAACATATTTCTGCTTACAACCTCGATAAAGTTGAATATAGTATAGTTGTTTGTTGTGTTGTAATTGTATTGTATTAATACTACCTTATTATCTTCAAAAATTGATCAAAAGATCCTGACTTTTTTCGCCAGAATGAACTTAATCCCGTCCCACTAATGTTATAAATATGAAAGTTTGGATGGATGGATGGATGGATGAATGAATGTTTGTTTTGATTTGAAAAATTCTTTCACCGTTGGGAAGCTACACTATCTTCGCGTGGCATACGCTACTTTTTATCCCTGTATTCTCACGGGAACGGAAACTACGCGGGTGACACCACGAGGCGTCCGCAAGTACTATTATAAAGAAGAAAGATTTAATTGTTTGTATTAAATAGGCTCCGAAACTACTGGGCTGATTTCAAAAAATCTTTCACCGTTGGGAAGCTACTCTATCTCCGGGTGACATACGCTACTTTTTATCCCTGTATTCGCATGGAAACGGGAACTACGCAGGTGACACCGCGAAGCGTCGGCTATTTTTACATAAAAAAGAAGTTACATAAGAGGAAGTTCACTAACATTAAATGACGGTGTTTCGATCGAGTGTTCTATTTAATCCGTGACGTGTATCTTGTCGTTGTTGTCCAGAGGTTCATACCGACCGACATCTCGAGCGCCTGTTTATATTCGCCATGATGTGGTCACTGGGTGCCGTGTTGGAACTGGACGCGCGCACCAAAATGGCTGAATATATGACCAAGCTGCCGGTAAAGATGGACTGGCCCGGTGGCAAATCTAAGGAGTGGATCATGCCTTTCGAGTTCATGGTCAACGAGACCGGACAGTGGCAGCATTGGTGAGATACAACATGCATATATATGTACAATTTGTACAATCATAAATTAACAAAAATTTGACAGACCGGAGTTTAGTGGTGTAGGATAGGTTTTGGTCGTGGTAGCTGTAACACGGTTACCTAGTACAACGATTTTTTTTATTTAGTAAATAAATTTATTTCTTGTGACTTTTATATTTGTTACGATCTTGGCACATGACTTTCGTTTCTTCTGCTTTCATTAGTATTTTCATACTTTTTTGTCGGTAGCAGATACTTTTCACCGAGCATTTCTTTAAAACCATTTATAATTCGTTAGAAGTTTGTCTAGTTCGACCCCTTACCAGCTGGTTCAGTAACTTTAATATGTAAGTGTGTTTCATTAATCCTCTGTACATGTTCAAACAATCTGAGCATCATTTTTAATTTAGTTTTTGTTTTATCTGTATGTACATAACATATATATTTTGCTAGGTAAGTGTGCTTCATCCTAGACTACATTCTGCTTAACATCAGACAGGACGTGGTCAAAAGCAAACCTATTTCGAATATTAAAAAAAACTGTACCGAAAGGTAATCATTGCAATTATAACAATAAATAATATTATTTATTACTTTGGGGTCGAACTTGGATTCCAAAAAAATATCAACTACCCATTTTTTTGAGGGTGTGTCAGTTAACAGTTTTCAATGTAACCGCTAATTTTTTTCTATCTATTGAACAACTGAGTGCAATAAACTTGTTTCCGTTTTGTTTAGAAATACTTTGCATAACCGTATGTATATCTTCTTGTCAAGGTCTGAAAGCGTGGAAGACTACATCTATCCAACAGACAGCGTACCCGAGTACGCATCTATTTTAGTGCCTAACGTCGACAATGTTTGCATCTCCTTTTTGATCGAAACCATCGCGAAACAGAATAAAGCAGTGCTGTTGATAGGCGAACAGGGCACAGCCAAGACTGTGATGTTAAAGAGTTACATGATGGGCTACGATAACGAGGTCAAACTATTCAAGATGATCAACTTCTCGTCTGCGACAACGCCAAATATGTTTCAGGTACTTTACAAAGACATTTAGAATATACATATACTGGTGGCCTAACCATATCCTTTTTTCAGCTTTACATTTACCTCACCAGGTTGTCTGCCCCCCCACAAGGTGGACAGATGCCCTAATAAAGACCGCAGGAACGCACTGGATGCGAGCCTTTTCCAACCGGTCTTTGTGGAAGTCAATGGGGGAGGCCTATGTCCAGCAGTGAACGTCCTACGGCTGAAATGATAATGATGATGAATGATGTCATTCACCTTGGGCAAATAATTAGGAAATTCTTCAATTTTGTAAAACTTTATTATAAAAATATAATTGTTTTGCAGAGAATTGTTGAGTCATATGTTGAGAAGCGAGTGGGGATGACGTACGGACCTCCAAGCGGACGAGCGATGACTGTATTTGTAGACGACATCAACATGCCCGTTATAAATGCGTGGGGTGATCAGGTGAACAATATGATAAGATAAACATAAACAGAAGACCTATGGATCTTTTTTTTAAATAGTAATGTGTACAATTTTCTATTTGGTGCCAGAATCACATTAATATCATGAACGAGTATTGAGTAAGTTTATAATATGTATGTTTGTTACGTGTTCATGCGGTGGTAATGGCTTAAAGGATTTGAATGATATTTGTAATGTATTTATGTAGATGCTTAATTATATCCGTTTTTGTCCAAGGAAAATCATTAATGGATACTGGCCTCGGAGGTGGCAGGGTGGTTATTTGGAACTCCGCCTAACTGTTCCTTGAACCCTTGGGGTGTTCCATTTCAGCGCCTTGAATCTGAGTAGCAGACTTTCGCCACTATAATTGCTAAACTTAACAAAGTTGACAATTGCGATATCATTTCATGTTTGACATTTCAAACACTCGAACGAATCTGTTTGATTCCACTTTCTTTTTGCTAAACTGTGAAATGTTTTGAGTTGTACATGTACAGTTTGAGTTTTTTCAAGTCGCGAATAAATTGATATATATCTTCTAAGCAAGCTTCGTCGTTAAACAAATCTTCGTTTAACATCAGGCGAGATGGCGATCAAACGCAAGATTATATACATTTTACAGAACAAAAAATATGCCCCAATTACTATTGAACATTGCGAATTCAAAATTGAAATGTTATTAAAATTATTTCAGGTTACAAATGAAATAGTACGACAAATGATGGAGTGCGGAGGATTTTACTCACTAGAGAAACCGGGAGAATTCATCATCATTGCTGATATTCAAATGTTTGGCGCTATGATCCATCCTGGTAAGGTTTTTTTATGAGTTCAAAAAAGAAATCCATTTCGGAATATGCATGAGTGTGTTGTTGAGTGTGCATGAGCAAGTGAAAGTGTTAGGAAAACAATGTCAATTTTCGAGACGTTGGAATATGTCAATTTTTGAGACTTAACATTTAGAGTACTTACTTACATTATTATGTAGGGTTGACAGCGGGGATATATAATAAGAAGTTGTGCGTCTAGAACGGATGACGTTTATTGACTAACTCTACATATTATGTAGATTGTAGGTACTTACATACTACAATTACTACTATACATAAGTCCATATGTATAGAATTATATAGGTCAGAATTGAAAAAAATAGTGTTTAAAAAAACAATTAAAGCTACTGGTGCATGTCGCAATTATTAATCGAATTGACATTTTTATTTTATAGGCGGTGGTCGTAACGATATACCACCACGGTTGAAGCGACAATTCAATATTTTCAACTGTACTTTACCGAGCAACGTTTCAATGGATCGTATTTTTGGTTAGTAACAGAAGTTGATAATGAACTAAAATATATGGTTATGAGTAATAGAGTTTAGATGAGTATTGAAGTCATTTCTCTATTTGAATATTTTAAAGATACTGCCATTTTAGTATTGACCAAAAAAAAAGTGGTGTGACTGCAGGATGTTTGAAATAAAAGCTATTAATCGTGAAAAGTGGAAATAAGGCAGGGTAGCTTCTGCTCTGTTCGTGGTTATCAAAAAGATGTAATTCGTTTCAATTCGCAATGTTAAGTTTTTTTCTTTGCATACATGGATGGTAAAAACCATCCATATATGCATATAATAATAAAAACATATTCAGTAATTTGTCACTGCAAAATTTTTGGGCTATTTATTTTTACGCACTTTTAGTATTTTGCAATTCGAGCAACATTTTTAAGTAAGAATCATACGTCTATATAACTCTATAACTCTACTCTCTACAGAGACAATAAGTGCTGGCTACTTCTGTAAATCGCGATTTGATAAGAAATTAATAATAGAGTTTATGCCTCGATTGGTGCCAGTAACACGGATAATTTGGCAGCAAACAAAAGTAAGTATTACTTGTAATATAATAACATAAAATATCAGTAGCAGAAATAAAACTGTATAATAGTAGCAAATGGGTATTGATGTGATTTTAAAGGATATGTCTTTAAACTTTCTTCCATGGTGGGAAGCAATTCAGAAATTTGGTGATAACAATATCGAAGGATAGGTGTTTGTAGGGAGTTTGGCGTTGCAGCTTCATACCTATCATCTAGATCCAACGTTTAATTACACCACTCGAAAACTAAATGATGAAATAATTAGTTACGTAAACCAAGGTAGAGTATAAGTCCAGTTTTACCTTGGAAAGTACCTAAGTTTTAAAATCGTTTAATATTTTATTATGTGCATAGGTAAAAATGTTGCCAACGCCTGCAAAGTTCCACTACGTGTTTAATCTCCGTGATTTGTCCAGAATTTGGGAAGGGATACTATTTATCAAGAAAGAAGAAATGTTAAGCATAAAAACAGCCTTGAAGCTTTGGTTCCACGAGTGTTTGAGGGTTATATCAGATAGGTGCGGATTGTATTTAAATACGTCATGGATAAGTAGCAAACTAGTAATAAAATTACTAACAATTTAATTTACTAGGAACTCTTAGATGTAATGACAATTACAGCTCAATGCAGACATTTTTGTTTTGTAAAAACTAGGCAGTTTTATAAATCTGTGTTGCCGATTAAAAAAAAAAAAACATTAAATGAAATGCCCTCTAATATGTATTTATTTATTGAAATTTGAACTAACACCAGTCAACAACTCTACGATTTGCAACTCAAAACACCAACCGCATACCTATCTTAGCTACTTACAAAACAATAATTATGATGATAACAATGGTAATGAGGTATGTACTTTTGTAGGTTTACTACATTTGACGACAAAAATTGGTTTGTTGACAACTTTTGGAAAACAGCTGCTGCTGAAATGCCGGAATTCGTAACAGAGTTTCCAGAAGAAGAGACCTTCTTCGTTAACTTCTTGCGAGAACCGATTGACCCTACTGGTGACGAAGATGAGGACTTTAGCACGGATGCTCCAAAAATATATGAGGAGCTACCTACGTGAGTTCCAGCACAGCACAAAAGTCAAATATTTTTACATTTCGAAGATTTAATTATGTTGATGCTGTTATATACTATTTTTTTTATTAGTCACTTATTTGCACATATATTTTCTTTATAGATATATCTATTTATATCTGTATAATATTATATAATAAATACAAAAATATGAATCTTATTAGCTAGTGCCACAAATGATTTTTGATTGCAGATGGGATTTTGTGTTGTTCAAACTGGCACAATTCCAGGATCTATTCAATGAACAAATTAGAGGGGCACATCTAGACCTAGTGTTTTTCCACGACGCTATGGTTCATTTGTTCATAATTTCGAGAATTATAAACACGCCACGGTGAGATATCGATTTAAACCTTGTAGTGTCACAGTAGAGTTGATAACTTAGTAAATAAGCACGATACATTGTCACTCATGTTATAGAGATGAGTCCTAATCTTAGAATTGCAACTTATTTGTGCGGCGGCGATGAAAGGACGGTCGATGCATGTCATTAAATTGGTTTTTACCAACACATTTTTTTCCTTGCTTATTTGCTTTGCTTATATTTTGAATCTACTGGTAAATGACATCATGAGAAAATCTTTGCAAAGTAGAATAGTGTTTTCTAGTTCTCATTTGGTTGGCTTTAAATCGAATATGTGTCGCAAAGCATCTAAGGAATGTTCTTATTGCAAGAGAGAAGCCTTATTAGAAATACAAAAGTTCTCATTATAATCTCCAAATAGTACGAAAGAAAGTCTCGCGTCTTTTTTTTTACTTTTTAAGAAGTAAACGGAGAAAAAGAAATAAATCGAGCAGCGGAATTTAATAAGGTTTTCACTCTGTTTTAGATAACATTTCTGTACGAAGAAAATATAATTAAAGTTTTGTATAAGTAAAAAAGTTTAATGTTTTGTATTCAAGTTGCCAAAATTCTGCCAAAAAAATAGCAAGTCGGCGGCGGCTGTAAATTAATTAAAATATAAAAATGGTCGTTCATTATCTAATAATAGTATTGCTATATCTTTCGTATTATCATAAATTTATTGCTGGTTATAATTATTTATTGTTTTTGGGATTCCAGAGGTAATGCATTGCTTGTTGGTGTCGGTGGCTCGGGCAAACAGAGCTTAACAAAATTGGCATCGTTTATCGCTAATTACGCTTTCTATCAAATAACATTGACACGGTAAGAATGCATCTATGAATTACCTACACACTTACATAACTTACATTGTAGCCAAGTAGACTATATTATCTTTAGAAGTTACGGTAGTCTAGTTGAGAGACAGTCTGGCTCTCACTCTGGAGGTACTGGGTTTGAATCCCATGGCACACACCTCTGTCTTTTCTAAGGTATGTGCGTATTGCTGCTGTCTTCAAAGTGCGAAGGAAATCATCATGAGGAAACCTACATAATTATCCGAGTGTCAAAAAAAATAAAATATCGTAGGATATTACACACAGCGTCATCTGACCCCAAACTGAGCTTATTGAGCAAAGCTCACTTTTTAAATATATACTTATAATAAGTACAGAACACCCAGACACAGAACAGACATTTTTCTATACCACAAAATGTTTATCCTGGGTGGGAATCCCGTTCTGCACTTGGAGTACACTAACAATGAACCAACAGGGCTGTACCCGTATAAACCCGTAAACTGTATAAACACGTTTTAGATCGTACAACGTGAGCAACTTTATGGACGACATAAAGGTCCTGTACCGCATCGCTGGGCTGGAGGGCCAGGGTATCTCCTTTATATTCACGGACAACGACATCAAGGACGAGCAGTTCCTGGAGTTCCTCAACAACATCCTCAGCTCGGGAGAGATCGCCAATCTCTTCGCCAAGGACGAGATGGGTAACTAGTTTGCTTCATCGTTCCCCATCGTACCGACAACGTAAACTATTTACATTAAACTATTGCCCATTTTTCTATCAGGTAGCCAGAAGTTTAAAAAAAGCGTCATGTTTTCATGGTCGACGTTCCAACAACTAGAACGAAACGATTTGATGACGTTCATTGTGCGGACCGCTAGATAGTGGAATGCGCTTAATATTATTTTAATTTCTTTTTAACCTTTATCCTTGAACACCTCTCTAATTTAACATCTTTAATGTTTAATAACGTAATGTAACATTGATTTCTTTACTATAATTATCTACATAGATGAAATATTGAACGAACTGACTCCCATAATGAAGAAGTACGCACCGAGAAGGATCCCGGTGCCCGACGTCTTGTACGAATACTTCATAATGCGATCTCGAGCCAATCTGCATGTCGTGCTGTGTTTCTCACCGGTAACTTATGTCAAAGCCACATTTTTGTCATCTTCTTTTTCTTCTTTGATTTTGTCGTCGCATTTTGTGCATTTGCCAGTGTTAAGTATACATTTTCAAGTTTCATAAGTGAAAAAGTTGCTTCGTAGCTATAGTTATAGTCAAAGTCCAGTCTTGCCCAAGTCCAGTCCGTGCCAGTCAAATCTAGTCATGCCTTAGTAAAGTTGTTGCGACTTTACTAGCCTTCGACAGAGTTTTGGAAGCAACACCAAAATGCATGTTTTAACACATTATATCACTATCGTAATTTGGCACTAAATGAAAAAAGTACCTACCACCATTTAAATATAATGCTAGAAAAAATAAACTCCAGCTCAGTGGTTTATGCGGTTGACTTGCACGACGAAGGACGTGCATACAAATTTCAACAGTGAACTTAAGCTGCTGGTGGAAAACATCATAGCTTGGTGGTGGTGCTCAGAATATTTAGACTGTCAACTGTAAAAAATACTACATATTTTGCATAGTGACTAAATACCCGGGAACTATAGATTTCCATCGGTTCAACAGTATGTGATTATATTCAGGTGGGTGAAAAGTTCAGAAGCAGAGCATTAAAGTTCCCCGGCCTTATATCCGGATCGACTATGGATTGGTTCCAAAAATGGCCCCGAGTGGCGCTTATTGAAGTGGCCTCGCATTTCCTCTCTGAGTTCCACGTAAGTTTCGTTTAGTGTTACTTTATTCTACCATGTCAGATTACTTTTCAACTGTTTGCAACAAAATGTTGCAAACATTTGATTTAAAAGCGAGAATGTTGTCAAACACAATATCCAATAATTGGAACGCATAAGTATTTATTTTTCTTATTTTGTATAGAAAAAAAATACTTAATACATAATATGTACCTACATTCAACATTGTAAATGTACAGAAAATATATTTTTGACATATAACTATGACAAGTCTAAGTCTGCGTCTAATAAGTCCGACCAGAAACTTTTTTTTTTTAATACGGATAAGTCCGCGTTTGACCACCAACTCGTCCGATAGTAAGCGATGATGTGGTCGAAGATGAAGCACGCAGACCTAGAAGATACCTATTCACTCTGACCTTGAAAAGATCTAGATTATATCTATCAGGAAACAAGGAAGCCGGTAGCTTGTTCCATTCCTTGGCCGTACGGATGAGAAACGTAGAGCCAAAACGTTTGGTACGTACCCAAGGAAATTCCACTACGTATGGGTGGTAGTGGGCCGTCTTTCTACTTGTCCTGTTTTACAAATTAAAACCATCGAACATACCTACTCTTTATTTATAAGTAGGTATGTGTTTTACTCTCACTATTATTAGGCTATAATAATATAATTACCTACCTATAGCTATGTTATGTATATATCATAAATGATAATTATGTAAATTACAAACCTATTTGCAATGAACAAACACATGTTGAACCTTCTGTAGCCAGATAACGACTGCGACGTATTGAGCACCGGCGCGCATTTTACAATCTTAAGAATGCGTTTTCTCTGTATCCATTCAATTAATTTTGAGCGCAGGTTGGGCACTACCAAAATTTATTGTACATTTTATTTTATTGAGATATCTTTATTAAAACTGCTTATCATAATTTCTTGTTGACGTGCAGGTCGTATGTTCATCGGAAACTAAAACACAATTGATCGAGATAATGGGATCGGTCCAAGACAACGTGGCTGAAACCTGTACTACTTATTATGACAAGTTTAGGAGACAAACGCATGTCACTCCTAAATCTTACCTATCTTTCTTGGAAGGATATAAAGTGCTTTATAAGGAGAAGCACGAGTACATTGCTGAATTGGCTAGAAGGTGTGAAAATTTGAGTCAACATAAAACAAAAAAAATAATCCAAAAACCTATATTATTTGATTTTGTTATTTTGCAGAATGACGACAGGATTAGACAAATTGGTAGAAGCAGCAGCTAGTGTTGATATTTTGAAGAAAGAATTGGAGCTCAAGGAGTTGGAAATCAAAGAAGCTACAGCCAAAGCCGAAGAAGTAACGTTGTGAAAGTCATAAACAAATTTTAGACATTAGTTTTTGTGATTTGACACTCAAAATTATTGGTACCTATTTAGTTTGCTTGCGATAGTATAATTTTTGTTTAAAATTATTTTGAGGAACTGTATAAAGATACATAGGTTTTAATAAGTATCTAAAATAAATAAAAAAGTCTTCTGAAGCTATGATAGCCTAGTTGCGAGACAGTCTGACTGCCAATCTGGAGGTGTTTCTAATCCCATGGCATGCAACTCAGTCTTTTCTAAGTTATGTATGCGTATTATCATTAGCTTTAAACATCTTGACGAAGTCTGCCTGTGTGAGAATTGATAATGGCAAGGATATGTGAAGTCTGTCAATCTGCACTTGACCACCCTACTCGCAATAAGAAGAGGCCAACGTCCAATAGTGGAACAGTTTATAATATTTTGTAGCGATGATAGCTCAGTGGTTAGCGCGGTAGGTTCGCATGCCGAAGGGCGTGGGTTCAAACCCCAACAATGAGCTTGAGCTGCCGGTGAAGGAAAACATCGTGAGGAAACCATAGCATGGTGGTAGGGTACTTTCTAGTACTCGGCTGGCTAGCTACCACCCTCAAGTTGAAAATCTGCCGCCAAGCATCTAACGGTGTGTTCCGGCAGCCTCACTTGAGAGCCAGTTCCATTCCAGGCTAGGTGTGCTTTACCATCTTCGACCACACCTTCACTTAACATCAGGTAAGCTGTGGTCAAACAACTAGCCTGTCAACCATTAAAAAAATAAAAAATAATAATAAGCTAAAAATTAAAAAAAAACTAAAACCCAACTACCGATAAAAAACTATAATTATGTAGCCTATGTTACCCCGATTATAAAAACAAATAGATTGAATCAACATTCATCAAAATCAAAGGAGTAGTGGGTTAGTGTAACAAATATATAGACTGCTCAAAATATAACATTTCCTTTGGATTTGCCATAGTCGAGTAAAAACGGGATTGATTCTGAAATAATAGTTTTTCGTATTAATACGATCAGTAAATTTGACATTTGTGTAGGTGCTAGCGGCGGTAGCAGATTCTGCGGCCGCTGCGGAGGTAGTAAAGGCCGAGGTGCTGGAAGTGAAGGATCGCGCCGTGAAGCTCGTCAGCGTCATCGCCGCCGAGACCGCCATCGCCGAGGAGAAACTCGCCGACGCAAAACCAGCCTTGGAAGCTGCTGAAGCCGCTTTACTGGTAACTCGATAATAATTTTACATGCGTCGTTCACAATGGTTAATCATAAATTAAATAAATACTGTAGGACATTTTACACAGCACTTATAATACTGCAGAGTAACATTTTTATCTATTTTATTTATTAGTAAACAGGTTTGCGTTTGACCACCAACTCGTCTGATGTCTCGCGAAAGTGCGGTGTAAGATGGAGCACGCATGCCTAGCAAAAACTGATTTATTCATGACTTGAAGGCATCCAGATTGTAACTATCGGGGAATACCCACTCGGCCAGCAAATTCCACTGTGCATAAAAAAAATAGTTGAACTGTTTTCTGTTGTTTTTATTATATTTAAATTGTTTTAGACTATTAACGCAGCTGATATTGCGACGGTGAGGAAGCTCGGCAAGCCTCCGCATCTAATTACGTTAATCATGGATGCTGTAATCCTACTGTTCAGAAAGAAGATCGACACGGTCAGACCTGATCCTGAAAAAAATTTCTTGGTTGCGTCATGGGCAGAGTCTCTAAAGGTAATGTAATAAATATCTATTAGTTAGGAAATAAAATTTAAATTTAGTTGAGAATGCCGTTGGTTATCTTAAATTGCAAAATATTAAAACTCTTAATCTTGTTCCAGGTGATGGCTGATACCAGATTTCTGAATAATTTGAAATTCTATCCTAAAGATGAAATTAATGCTGAAATGGTAGATTTATTGGTACCTTACTTCAGATTTCCGTAAGTTATTTCATGAATCTTTGTTTTTAAATTTCACGTCTGTATTTTTTACTTTTTTAATGATAAGTAATCATACTTGATCTTTACTTGAACTTTTAAAAATACATGATGTAAGCGTCGTCATGTCATCAAGTCTTGAAAAATTTGACATTGACATAAAAATAATTTCCCGTCCAGTACAAAGATGTGAGGAACAAAGGTGTGTGTTCTGCGATTTCCGAAATGTAGCAAAATATAAGTATGCAAGTTTTACTCACGTTTAATTACGTCGGATACTCCGACTATAGTCAACGTTAGCACGTTCACGTGAGTGATTCCGCATAAGTAAAACAAAAATGTGTTAAAACTGCCTAAATTTCTATAGTAAAGTATGTATGTATGGCCTAAATAAAGCTTGCTAAAGTTATTTGATTTTCATTGTACTTTTCTTAGTTAATTATTGATTATTTTCTTTTCTTTTAGTCAATATACATTTGAAGCGGCCAAGATAGCTTGTGGAAACGTCGCTGGTTTGATATCTTGGACTATTGCGATGTCTCAATTTTACGGTGTGAACAAAGATGTGCTCCCCTTGAAGGCGAATCTCGCAGTAATGCAGGGGAAGTACCAGGCTGCCAAGCGAGAGTTGGATCACGCCGAGTCTTTATTAGCGGCTAAAGAAGTAAGACCAATCTATTTGCAAAATTTTTACTTTTACTCATCATTTTCACACATAATTTTTGATTTTTTTTTTACATTCAATACATTTAAAATAAATAAATATCCTAGGACTATACACACAACGCCATCTGGCCCCAAACTAAGCAGAGCTTGTGTGATGGAAGTCAGATAACTAATAGAATACATAAATACTTTTTTGTTGTTGTAAATACATACTTATAATACATTATGTATGTATTATAATATATATGTATATATAACATATAAATAAGCGGGGCGGGGCCCAAGCTGCCGTTGGTTAGGACTGTGGAGTGAGAGACCTCCTAACAATGCGCCGTGTCAAAGATCACTGCCTTTTGGATCTGACCCTTGACCCAATTAACCGTCTAGTGAGAGCCTCTTTAAATGTTGGTCGAGACTCTTCGCTATGATACCGTTCATAGTGACGACATCGGGATAATGATTGTCGAATCAACATCCCACCTGGGGGTTATCATTATTATTATTTTTAACCTAGAATTAATGAATAGAGACTATTAAATGAATTTGGCAAATGAGTGTTTAAAATAAGGTTACTACAGCTGAGTAAATAATAAATTAACAAATTTTTAATACTTAAAAACTGTTATATATCACAGAAAGAACTGGCCGGAGTGCAAAGAGAGTTTGATCAAGCTATGACGTTGAAACAAGCAGTGCTAGACGACGCGGCAAAATGCCAGCAGAAGATGGACGCTGCTACTGCGCTCATTAACGGCCTCAGCGGCGAACGCGTGCGCTGGACTGAACAGTCGGCGCTTTTCAAATCCGAGATAGAGAGGCTCGTCGGAGACGTGTTGCTTCTCGTCGGGTATTTAGTAACATACAACCATATTCTAGATATTTACTTTCATCAACTATATTTTGAGAAAAACTCACCTCCGTTATCTGATCTAACTTCTGTGTCTGACTTTATAGATTTCTGTCTTACGCGGGACCTTTCAACCAAGAGTTCCGTACCCTCCTGACGAACAACTGGCTTAGTGAATTGTTAAGACGGAAAATACCCGTGTCAATGAATTTAAATGTGACTGAACAACTCACGGACACTGCAACGGTATTACTTAATTTCTTTTTTGTTAAAGTCTAGCGGACGCCTCGCGGTTTCACCGCGTAGTTCCCGTGAGTTTCCGTGGGAATACAGGGATAAAAAGTAATCTATGTCAGCCGGAGATAAGGTAGCTTCCAAACGGTAAAAGATTTTTTGAAATCGGTCCATTAGTTTCGGAGCCTATTCAATACAATCAAATCTTTTCTCTTTACAATAGTATAGATTCTAATAAAATTATTGCACTTTCAAAAAAAAGCCGATGTTTGTGTCATTTCATGTTCAATCACTTTGCAAATCATCAATCAATAAATTAGTGTATGGCAGTGCAATGATTATGAAATTCTTAAAATATTGAAATAATTTACATTACTGTAAATTTACAGATTGGAGATTGGAATTTATGCGGTTTGCCTACGGATGACTTGTCGATACAAAACGGTATAATCGTAACGAAAGCCTCTCGGTTCCCACTTTTGATTGATCCTCAAACTCAAGGAAAAATATGGATCAAGAACATGGAGAAATACAACAACTTGATCGTCACTACACTCAATCATAAGTATTTCAGGTAGTGGCAATAACAACAGTGGTGGTAGTAATCACACTATCACACTAAATAATATCATAAAAGCGCAAGTTTGTGAGTTTGTTTGTTATATCTTCACGCTCGAAAGGCTGGACGAATATGGCTGGACGATTAACACATCCCGAAAATGTAGTGTTCATGTGGGAACAGCGGGCAACACCGCGAGGCGCAGCTATGAATGGCATAAATGTCAAAAGATTTTTTAAAATTATGTTATAATCTAGGCTATATTTAACTAAAGTAGTAAAAAATATGCGAGATAAATATATTTTATAGCGATGATAATTCAGTGGTTAGCGCGGTCGGTTCTCATGCGTGGGGTGTGAGTTCTAACCCCAATAATGAGTTTGTCCTACCGGTGAAGGAAGACGTCGTGAGGAAACCATAGAATGGTGGTAGCACCTCCCAGTTCTCGGCTGGCTAGTTACAACCTTTAACTTGAAAGTCTGTCACTAAGCACTTAACAGTGCCTTCCAAAGAGTCAGTTCCAATGCAGGCTAGATGTGTTTACCATCTTCAACCGTCACTTAGTTGAGATGTGGTCAAATACCTAGACTGTCAACCATAAAAAATAAACACATGTGCCACAATATTTTGCTGTGAGGAAAATAATATTATGCTGTTATTTTAGAGCATTATTATAAACGTATTATGGAATAATAGCCATTAAACTTTTAGAAATCATATAGAAGATTGTGTCTCTTTGGGAATGCCGTTACTAATCGAAGACGTCGCCGAAGAGCTAGATCCTGCCTTAGATAATATTTTGGAAAAGAATTATATAAAAATTGGTTCTTCGTATAAAGTGAGTAGAACGTTTGATCTATCTATATCTATGCTATTTAAGAAAGAGGAAAGATTTGTTTGTTTGTTTGTTTGTTTGTTTGTTTGTATTTATTGAATAGGCTCCGAAACTACTGGACCGATTTCAAAAATTCTTTCGCCGTTGGGAAGCTACTCTATCCCCGGGTGTCATAGACTACTTTTTATCCCTGTATTCCCACGGGAACGGGAACTACGCAGGTAAAACTGCGAGGCGTCCGCTAGTATTAAATGTAGATGATATGAGTTAAGCTTCATTTATTAATAGAAGTAAACCGTATTTTTGTTATATTAAAATCAGTATTAATGAGATATAGAGCCAGTTACTTTTCTTACATTTATTTAATTTGATTTAGGTAATTTCTTGCAAGGATCTCTTAGGATAAGAATAAGTGGTTATGATTCAAACCACTTATTCTTATCCTAGGAAGACAACATTTGGCACATTAGTTTCGTTCTGATGACAATACGTTTTTATGGCAAGCATGATTTGATTCTATACCCAGGAATGGCTCGAGGCGAAGTAACTCTTCAACGGCCAACAGTAAAAACACAAATTTTGTATGCTTGGTGGTAGATCTCCTTACCAGGAAGTCATCTAGCCCCAACCACCGCAGTACCAGATATTATACTGCCAAGCAGTAAGGTGTAAACATTACTATGTTCCGGTTTGAAAGGTACTGCAGCTAGCGAAATTATAGAGCTGTAGAGATTTACCATCGAAAGTGTCAAAGTAATACGCGCCAAAGCAGCGATGCCCTGGACTTTGTTTTGCTACTCAAAGTTCTGTGTATCGCTTCAATGCTCATGGCCAGGCGTTATTATATATTACCATCAAGATAGTATCTCGTTTGTATCATTACTTTTACATAAAATAATGAGACGAACGAGAATGATTAATTTAAATTGCACTAGTATCTGAATGCTGAAAATAATTATAAAAGCATGTTTAATATATTAATAATAAGTTATTCACGTATAACTAAATTTTAATAACTAAGTACAAGCACAGGAACCTAAAGGGAAGTTTATGGTGATGTTTTGATGTAAATTTTTTAATAATTATTATAATCTGGTACTGAAAACTTTGAACTTATAGGTTAAACTGGGGGATAAAGAAATTGATGTAACTGCCGGCCACAAAATATACATTACAACGAAACTGCCCAATCCAGCCTACACACCTGAGATATCAGCTCGTACCTCAATCATAGACTTTACTGTCACTATGCAAGGTAAGGATTTATACATACATCAACTATTAGATGGGCAGGGGCTCTAAAAAGCGACGTTTTATAGTTGACATTTAGAAACTCAAACAAAACTTTTTGATTCTACGTTCATTGTTCTAACCGTAGAGTTTGCTGCTAAACAGTAGAATTAACTGCCCCAGTTAGTGTTTCCTGGTATATACAATTATACAATTCAAGTCGCGATTGAATCGATTTCGGTTACGTAAGTATGCTCTGTCGTAGACTGCTTCTATGCTTATCATCTATCGAAATTAGAGGCAATTTGTTAATAAAACGTATAGTAATTTAAACTCTTAAAGTGAAACCCACAGTTGTTGGGAACGAACTAACTTTATTTTCTTTTTGTACAGCCAATTAACACTGTACCTGGCAGATGATACCACTACATGTTATTTTGTTAATTACTGACATAAACTTTAGGTATCGTTTGCATGACAATGAAATTTTGCGTATTGTTTTTATGACACCTTTTCTAGAAAACCCAACTTATTCAGTGCAATCATATTAAATGTAGTGCACCAAATCGATAGGTCTGGAGGACCAGCTACTGGGACGCGTGATCTTGACTGAGAAGGCGGAGATGGAAGCGGAGCGCACGCAGCTAATCATGGACGTGACGGCCAACAGACGCAAGATGCAAGAACTGGAAGCCAACCTGCTACACAAGCTGACCACCATCCAGGGTTCGCTCGTCGAGGACGTCTCGCTCATACAAGTGCTCAATATCACCAAGTCTACAGCCACGGAGGTAGGAATATTACATTCTACATTCACTTGTGCATTTCTGTTCGTTTATGAACGGAATAGAGTGTTTGAAGAAGTTGAACTCTGTTGGACTTATGACTTAAAGAATACTTTAGGTAAATAAAACGTTTGTCACCCACATGTTACTTTGTTTGACTTAGGTGAAAGAGAAACTGGACGTGGCGAAAGAGACAGAAATCAAGATAAATGCGGCCCGCGAGGAATTTCGGCCGGTGGCGACGCGTGGATCCGTACTTTATTTCCTGGTGTGCAACATGTCGCTGGTGTGCAACATGTACCAGACGTCGCTCGCACAGTTCCTGGAGCGGTTCGACATCTCTATGGAACGCTCAACGCCGAGTCCTATAACCATGCGGCGGTGTGGTTTCATCATCGACTATTTAGTAAGTTCCTACACTTACAACAAATTATTATGAGTATTACAAAGGAAGTATTTTGCCACGCTGTTTATGTTTTTCACTACAATTACTTTGCAGACTTTCGACGTTTTCAAATACATATCGCGGGGTTTCTACGAAGTGCACAAGTATTTGTTCACACTGCTGCTAACGCTGAAAATAGACATGAACAGGGAATATATAACTTACGATGAGTTTCAGAACTTTATCAAAGGTGCGTATCCTTTTTAAAATGCAGCTTATGTTACATACTCGTATCTGTTTGTTATTATATATTACATGTGCATGTTAAAACTTTTAACAATGTTTTTGTTCGCAAAGCTTATCGCAATACCATCGATAAGATTATTATAGGCAACGAACGCCACGATATTTGTGTTTTCTATATCGAGACAAAAATCTATTATTTTGAAATAGTACAGTTAAAACCCCCTTTTTTATATTTCAAGCAACTGGTCAAGTTATAATCTACTAAGACATGCTTATAAGACATTTAACATTTCATTTTTATATTGAAAAAGGTGGTGCCGCGTTGGATTTAAACGCGTGTCCTCCTAAGCCATTCAAATGGGTGACGGACATGTCCTGGCTGAATCTGGTGCAGCTGTCTTCATTAAGACAGTTTACAAACATTCTTAACCAAGTCCTGAATAACGAGAAGGGATGGAAGTCATGGTATGTATGTACTTAACTAGAGGTACTTCGAATTCTCTGAAAAGTTTTTGGCTAGTGCAATTCGCTATCAAATGTGGTGAAGTAGGGAAGACAGGAAAGTTGCGACAAGTTTTATATTTTAATACAACTCTTTATAAGGTGGGAGGGGGAAATTACTAACTCATAAGTTTTTTTTTATTATTATATTGGCTTGCGTTTGACCGTCTTGCCTGAAGACAAGCGAAGATACGGTCTACGATGGAGCATGCTTGCGTAAAAGAAACCGATTCATTCGAGACTTAAAGGCACCCAGATTGTATTCATCCGGGAACACTTACTCAGGCAGCACATTCTATTGTTTAGCGTTCCTTACAATGAAAGTGAAATCGAACCGTTTAGTTCGAGAAGCGGCGCCGCTTCTTAAATCTCCTGGCTGCCCGATAGAAGAATGGGCTGGGTGGAATTAGATCATCCAGATCTGAACCTGATTTGCGGGAAAATATGTCGTGTCAACTTACCTATGTTACAACTGTACTAGGTCTCCCCTTATCGCCATTGCAGCGATGCTCTAGATTTTGTTTGTTTACAGAAAGTACTTAGTACCTAGCTATAACGTTATCTCATTGCTTATAACCATAAGAATAAAAATAATTGTAGGTTTGACAAAGAAGCGCCTGAAGATGAGCCGTTACCAGATGGTTACCACACATTAGATGTCTTTAGAAAATTACTTGTGGTGCGTTCTTGGTGCCCAGATAGAACTATAGCGCAGAGTTTGTGAGTAAAATTTAATTTACTTTTTATTTTAGATGTGTTTTCTTTTTTTTTTTAATGGTTGACAGACTATGGCTATGTTTATTGGTTGGTTCAAAGTAGATCGCTTTTTGCTTTTTATTTTTGGTCTGTTTGTTATTTGAAATGATTTTTTCATCATATTTAGTCGTTTTCTTTTTGTTAATGTTCGCTATTTTTTACTGATCAAATTTCTTTGATAAGTCGAATTTGGTACATTGTTCGAGTTTCCCTTTCAGGAAATATGTCATGCATTCTATGGGAGCAAAGTTTTCTGAAGCTGTCATTGTGAATTATGAAGTAAGGTTCCATTAAAATGTATATTAACTTAACTAGGACCTTGTAAGATTTTTATATACATATCAATATGTTTGTGTAGCATATGGTGCTAGAGTCGAGACCGCTGGTGCCCCTGATCGGCTTCCTCGCCATGGGCTCGGACCCCACGCCTTCCATAGAAGTAACTGCTAAGCGCATGGAGTGCATCTGTTCTTCTATATCTATGGGCCAGGGGCAGGAAGTTCACGCCAGGAAGCTTATAGAAAAAGCTTTAAAAGAGGTAAGTTATATTAGACAAGGTACTGTACAATTTGTTGCACGTAACAAGTGAAATTTAGCCATAATTAAGAATCATTTACAATTGATTCTTAATTATATTACTTTCATTGAAGAGCATTTTACGCAGCACCATCAAACAAAGATTGTATTATGGGAAGCAGATTATCGAATAAAAACTTTTTAAATTTATGATTTATTTATTTTTGATATTTTTTTGTTAAATGTTACAGAATTTAGGACGCCAAAAAACTGTACAAATAGCTGTGTTCATCACATAAATGTTTGTTCTTGACTAAACAGAACAATCAACATACAGGTTGATTGATCTGCACACAATGAATTCAATTGGTAGGTAGATGGTTTTTCATTCGGAATAAGAAGATCACAGGTGGTACAAGTAGATCTTTGATGGAGCCACGTTATAGTTGGTGCAGACCTTTATGGCCGGTCAAATGATGTCCTTAATTTATTTGATAGCACCTGCGAAATATGAATGGAAACGCTAAACAAGGAAGGTTAGCGATTAAGGAACGAGAATTACGTTAAGCAATGATCAACAATATAACATTTAAACAATATAACATTTCATTGTTACGGTTCAATGAAGTGCCAATCATGATGATGATCTCAAATAAAAAATAAGTAATGAGGGTCTTAGATGTCGTTAATTTATAAGTATTGCTCGTATTTTCTTATAATTTTTAATTGTAGGGTCTATGGGTATTGCTGCAAAACTGTCATTTGGGTCTGGAATACATGGTGGAGGTAATGGAACAGTTCAGCGAGTTGGAGAAAGAGCCGGAAAAAATTCATGAAACGTTTAGGTAACGTTTCTTTTAAATATTTTGTGGATCCTTATAGCTGAGTAGGGAGTTGTTTCGAAAATAGAGAAATTACGTGTTTCATGATAACTCTCATAGTGGTGTGGTATTTAAAAAATGAAAATCTAATAAGACGAATGATACGCTCTCCTGATGGTAAGAAATAACGCCTGTTAATGATAATTATAGCGAAACACAGAACTTTGAAGCAAAAATGTCCAACGCATCGCTTCTTTACGCTTAGTAGGTCCTTTGAAACTTTCGATGGTAAGTCTCGACAGTCCCGTAATTTCGCTAGCTGCAGTACCCTTCAAACCCGTACGCAGTTATGCTTGGCGGCAGAATGTCTGGTACCGCGGTGGTACCTACCTAGACGACATCCTGCTAAAGAAATCTGTGTGGTTTGAAATGATATATTATTTAATGCGATTTCGTCTACAAGCAATTTGAATAATGTCATAATTGTAGCACATATTAAAATAAACTTTGTATACACATGATAAAACCTAAAAAGGTCCCTGATTATGTTAGGGGTACATTGGTGGAGGAGGACAGTAAAAAAAATTAAATAAAAATAATGTCATAATGGTACATTTTGCAGGCTTTGGATTACGACTGAAGTGCATCCGAAATTTCCAATCACACTGTTACAAATGTCTATCAAGTATACTTGTGAACCACCTTCAGGTATAACTTAAACCATTTTTTAAATCTATTAACATTTCTGTGATCAGTTACGCTAACACAGACTTGGTATATGTAGTTGACTCTTAAGTTCTCGATTGTAAATGTACTTTGAATATTTATAGTTATATAATTAAGTGTATCGTTTTGTGCTTAAGATTATTCGAGTTTACACAATGGTCCAACAGAATTTAAAGCACACATTAAAAAGTCGGATGATATTAATTATTTTAAAGATTGACGTCCTTTTTTACAGGTATAAAAGCTGGTCTCATGCGAACCTATGATTCCATGAGCCAAGATTTCCTCGACTACAGTGATAGTCCATTCTACCTTCCTCTATTATACACCGTCTCTTTCTTACACACTGTTGTGCAAGAGAGACGGAAGTTCGGCCCGCTCGGTTGGAATATTCCCTACGAGTTCAACTCTGCCGATTGGCTGGCGTCGTGCATGTTTGTTCAGAATCATTTAGAGAGCTTAGAACCGGGACAAAGTATTAGCTGGACTACAGTCAGGTTAGTCTTTTCATATCTGGCTAAACGATAATTATGGAGTTTTGTCAACCAATCAACGCAAAAATATTTAACGCCAAAAAAGAATTTGTTACCATTTACTGTAGCATTTTTTTAAGATTTTAAATGAAATAATGTATAACTATAAGGTTAAATTTAAATGATTATTTTTCCGACCCAAATATCGACCAATAGAATTGCACCATTCGACGTCACGTGGTACAACCTACATGGTATTATACTGATAATTTTTTGAAAATTTTCTCGTTGTACCACGTGACGTCGAATGGTGCAATTCTATTGGCCGACATTTGGGACGGAAAAATAATCCCCCGAATACCACACGAGTTCAAAATTATCTGGCATTTCCCTCAAGGTTCCCTGCAAACAAATAAAGTCGTCAAGTTTTTCAGGTTAAAAAATCACTCGCGCTTCTTCGCGCTCGTGATTTTTTAACCTGAAAAACTTGACTCCTTCATTTGTTTGCAACGAACCTATCGGGAAATACCCGATAATTTTGAAGCTCTTGTGGTATTATAAGTGAAAACTTACCCTTCCAATGTTGTTAATACATAATATGTACTCAACTGTAACTTCATAATGTGAGGATAATTATGTAAATGTGTAGAGTTATGAGTGTGTGTGTTTGTGATGTTTTCGTATTTTGAATTGAACTAAGCTAATTTCCTTTACTCATGGTTTTTTGTCTGATTTGGTCGGAGGATATATTGTTCTTACCAGTGAGTAGCCGATTTACCAACGTATACATTACACAGTACACTCTCTTTAAAAGTATAATTGTACAGGTACATGGTATCGGCCGTACAGTATGGAGGGCGCGTCACTGACGATTACGACACACGCCTTCTCGTCACTTTCTGTCGTGTATGGTTCTCCGAGGCGCTGTTTTCAGAAGATTTCCAGTTCTACAGAGGATACGGCATTATGAAGTTCAAGAACATTCCAGAGTACTTGGAGGAAATCGAGAAGATGAAGACCGTGGACCCGCCCCAGGCGTACGGCCTACACACGAATGCTGATATAACGTAAGTAAATTGCCGTTAACTAAAAAATCAAGTCAACCGTAACTCAGTGGTTAGTGGTTCGGCTTACGATTTGATCACAATCGTAAGCCGAAGGGCATATTCCAATCTTAACAATGAGCTTTGAAAACAAAACATCGAAAAACAAACATGGGAAAACATCGTAAGGAAGCCATATCATTCATTGCAGAGTTCTTGTCTTGCCCTGGTACTCTTTCTTCCTAGCACGTTGTTAAGAAAAAACATCGTTTTAGCACTTTGCCTAAGACATTCTTTTTTTTTCAATTCTACTAACTACTAACTATTAACTGAAATAAAACTACTAACACTTTTATATCAGTTTTCATTTGTTGTCATATTTATTTTTTTAATCATCAAATTGGCAGGTATTTTAAAAAACTGTAAAACTCACTTTTATCCCTTCAGGTACCAACGGAACAAAACTCAGGATTTGTTGGATACTATTCTATCCATTCAGCCGAAGGAATCCAGTGGAGGCGGTGGTGAAACCCGAGAGGCTTCTGTATATAGGCAATCGAAAGAAATGCTTGAAAAAGTACCTCCCAATTATGATCCCCACGAAGTTAAAGAGAGGTAAATAATAAAACTCATTAACATGAGGTCACCTAGTTGTATAAAACATTGTTGTGTAGCTAACGAAATCACAGTTGTATCAAGGCTCACAATGGAATGTCTCAAAGTAATCAGCGCTAAAGCAGCGTTTTTGTTTTGTTATTGTCGTTTAGTTTTGTGATCTGTATGAATAATAAGTATAGATTTACAAAAAAAAAAGTATACTATAAGTACCTACTAATAGCTGCACTCCGTGGTGTTACCCGCTACATATTTTCGGGGTAAAAAGTAGCTTATGTTCTAATACAGGGTCTCAGCTACCTCCATACCAAATTACATCCAAATCCATTCTGTAGTTTTTGCATGAAAGAGTAACAACGTCCATCCATCCATCCAAACTTTCACATTTATAACGTTAGTGGGATATAGTGGGATTAAGGTTTGAGTAATGAATTTATTTTCCGTGTCGACCTACTTTTTCTAAACTATTAGGCTACCGTCTTCCCTTTCAACTGGACTTGCAACTTTCATCTGACAGATTGAAACTCTACGGCCAATTCGGTTCTATGGTGATTTTCTTGAGACAAGAGATCGACAGAATGCAGAAAGTTATTTCCCTCGTCAGGACAACGCTGAAGGATTTGTTGCTCGCTATTGATGGAACTATTATTATGAATGAGGTGTGCATTATTACTATTTTCACAATAATAATTTTAATTAGTGTAATAGTATCTAATAATAGCATAATAGTATTTGTAGCGATGATAGGAAGCATCGTTACAATCATGAAAACGGTTCAGGCAGGGATAAAGATAAAGGTAAAGATAATTTATTTGTATACAACATGAGAAATTTTATACAATATACGCATAAAAGATGTTCTAGTACTTAATGTGGCTGAGTCCTGTTGTGCCGGTTAGGCGTACAAATGTCACGAGTGATGGCGCTATGCTCGTACAAACATTGAAATACTATTTTAATTACAGTCCACAATGTAAAAATTAAGTCATGTTAGTTAAAAAATAAATCAGATATCAAAATTACATTACAAATAATATGTCAAAAATAAAAATCAAATACATATCAAAAATTAAAATCAGATGTCAAAAATTAAAATCAAATGTCAAAAATTAAAATTAAATGTCAAAAAATAAAATAGAATAAAATACCGATGTCAAACAGAAATAATAAAAATTATACAATAATGGGAACACTGTGAAGATCAGTGTTAATACATCAGATATGTATTAACACTGATCTTCACCAAAAGGACCTAAAGGACCCATAGACATTACATACACCTGACCCAAGTCCTAGCTATTGTGCGGAGTTTGGTCCCTGCAACGTGATTGACTCCGCACCCGCACGGCGATACCTTTGAATGCTAAATAAAATTCATCTCTTCGTATGTTTTAGGCTCTCCGCGATTCCTTGGACAGTATTTATGACGCGAAAGTGCCTGGAATATGGCTCAGATCATCCTGGTCGTCTTCGACTCTAGGGTTCTGGTTCACGGAGTTTCTCGAACGGAACATTCAATTTTCTAGTTGGTGTTTCAATATGAGACCGTATTCTTTCTGGATGACCGGTTTTTTCAATCCTCAAGGTAATGTAAAAACTAAATCTGACTAAATGATACTTTAAGATTCATCGCCATTTTCAGCCAGTTGAGACATGCCTCTATTTGTACACTACTCATTCTGGTTCTATGCTAACCTTAACCCGCGATCTTTACGATGTCGTCGACCCAACGAGCTTGGTGGGCGCCCCACGCTTCGTTTCCCGGTTTGCGGACACCAATCTGTCAACGTTTTAGTCCACCTGCCATCACTCTGCCTGGCATCATGCCCTTTAAGGATACAGTTGGTTAAGTTTGTTGTTGTTAATATTTCAGGTTTCCTGACGGCTATGCGTCAAGAAGTGACTCGAGCACACAAGGGTTGGGCATTAGATATGGTATCCTTACATAATGACGTCACTAAGCATACCTATGATGAAATCAAAGCGCCACCGCTTGTGAGTATTATCTATTATTATGAACGCTAGATTTATTTATTGTTCACACCAAATGTAGTACAAAATAACATGAATAGATTAACAATAGTGAAATACCTTATCGCTAAAAGCGATCTCTTCACGGCCAAAAAAAAGGATTTGTGAAAGAAATCAGACCCCAATCAGATCCAGCAATCCTTTCGTTTGTTTGTAATTTGTTTTGTAAATTTGAATAAATAAAAAATAAGTAGTAAAGGAAGCGATATCAATGCAGAAGTAACTGCATCAATAAATAAATGCATTTGAGTAACAAAAAATGTACAACTGTTTCATTACATTTATATCTTTTCAATTATTATTTCTTTTAGGAAGGGGTATACGTGCACGGCATGTTCCTGGACGGCGGCGGCTGGGACAGGCGCAACCACCGGCTCTGCGAGTCGACGCTCAAGGTGCTGTACACGGCGCTGCCGGTCACGCACGTCTACGCCATCAACTCCACCGCGCCCAAGGATCCCAAACTTTATCAGGTCATTTCCTCATACTTACTCCTCTTACTTATTTTTGCTAAACAGAAAAAATATCTAGCTAGCTAGCCTTTAGTTGTTTGACAGGACGTACAAATTAGTCTATCGTGAAAATCGGTTTTGTAAGTTGGTTTTTTAATCTTAAAAACTCAGCAATTTTGGGCTTACAGGCATGGTAGTCGGTTTTTTAGATTGTTTTTAATTGTTTAAGTTGTTTTTAAAAATATTTTATTTATAATATGTTATTTATATACCTAACTCTAATTATTATTATTTGTCTATTTTTATATTCATTGGTGGAAGATACTGCTATACATTTTTAAATGTTAAAAATAATGAGACGTACGAGACGCTCTCCTGATGGTAAGAGATAACGCCTGTTCATGACCATTGCAGCGATACACAGAACTTTGAATATGTATTTTTCTTTTTATTTGTATGTATTGTATATGTTTAAGCACATTTAAAAACTATTATACAATCTCATTCCGTTCGTGGTAAATACGCACGGGAACCTAAAGATTTATAAGTTTAGTTCTGCACAATGCATATGTCGTTTATCATACCTATCAACTGGAATATTTCTGTTTATTTTCTAGTGTCCCGTATACAAGAAACCGGTTCGCACAGGGCTGACTTTCATCACGCCGCTTTGGCTTCCTACTGTCAAGAATCCCGACCATTGGATCCTAAGAGGCGTTGCTATACTATGCGATATAAAATAATGGAACGACAGCGCCCACGCTGTCGTTCCATTATTCTGTCGTGTTTATTTTATTTTATTGTTTAAACGCAGCATCTTTTAGTGATCCCAATCACTAAAAGATGCTGCGTTTAAACAATGTTACGTGGTAACAAGTACTCGTTTATTTTTTATGTATGAGCAATGAGGCAAAAGACATATGTCCGTCTTTTCAAATAGTAAGAGAACCCCTGTCCACGAACATTGTAGTGGTAGCCTGAATTTTGAGTAACAAAAGAAAGTTTTTGGCATCTCTACGTTGGCGCTCATTATTTTGAGGCGTTCCAAGGAGACTTTAAGTCTTATACAGGAGGATACTAGATATACTATACAGCTTTATGATGACTTTTATGGTGCTTTTTTTTTTTGGATCCTCCTTTTGTGTTTTACAAGATCTTCATAGAGCTTCTTGTTACCATGTGACTTTGGTAAGCAGTAGTTTAGGAATGCAGCCTTAATCTTATCGGGATGATTGATGATTAAAGACCAAATCATCACGTTAATGCTTTTTTTTCAAACTATTTATCTAATTTATTTTAAAGTGCCGTTAGTACAAGAATGTTATTATAATTTAAAATATTTAATCCGTGCTAAGTGGGAATTGGAATATTTAAGTACAAGATAATTTTATTTTAATTATTTAAGAATGTCAATTTTATTTTAAGTTCTTTTTCTTTCGCTCTTGTCTTGTTGTTTTTTGTCTTTTCTTGCAATTTCATGTTTTCTGGCGTCGTTGTGAATTATTTTTTTACGTAAATTTTTTTAAAATGATAATTATAGCTATTGAAATATAAAATGTTCAACCAGAGTAGTATATTATTTAAGTTATTATTATTAAGTTGTTTGTCATTTTGAATTGGAATGTTGTGTTTGCATATTATCATTTGAAATATATGAACTCTTTTTAAATATTGTGTTTTTTCTCCAATAAAAGACGTAATAAGAGGTATTGTAATATATTTATGAACATTTACAAAACATTTAAAATGTAAAATACTGTGGATGAGTATACTACTTACATTTATGTTATTTTAATTGGAGGTCGGCCACTGGATGGTTTCGGCATTTAATTTTATAATCATATTCATACCAATAATGTATATCAAGTATAAAACACACTAAAATTTAAATAATGCAATTTGTAACAACACGTTGATTACCAATGGACGGAGCATATTTGCTGATATTCTCACCAACTCTTTATTGACTGCCTGCACTTAAATGTAATGGAAGCATTTCGTTATGTTTTCGGAACCAAATTACATATTTTTGCTAAAGAAATACTACGATATTAAAGAAGATAAAGGCCAACATCGGATTTCCATTAAATTTTAAAGTACAGATAACCCAACAGTTATACATAAGATACTGAAGTTGGCCGCACGTTGGAGCAACAAACAACAGTTATTTACGTTATAGCAAAATTATAGATCGCTTGAAACAAATGTGTCACTTTATGTACAAGTACACCTCAAAATTAAATGAACTCGCCTGGAGTTAAATGTTCCGGTGTTTAATTCACATTTACAGTTTTTATCGTTCATTTTTATTAAATGATGATTATTTATTGATGATTTTAACTTTGAATTTACATCAACGCGTGGATGATTAAAATGTTTGTTTCTAATCACTAAAACTTTGGTAGTCTTATAGGTACGCGTCGGTACCTACAAATATCAGTCTGATTTAGTTTAATTGTCAAGCGTACTGAAGTATTTGTTACTTAATTGCCATTATATCGATGACTTCTACGGACAATAGTGTATCTACCACTTACACGCTAATACAGCTTCGATTAAATTTTATACATAAGTGATCTAGGTTGCAATCAAATGTATCTGAACACGTACACACTTTGTATCATCACATCTCCTCACGACCACTCATTTGTAGGGACGAAGAAATTATTAGATGCATAAGCACAATTTGTGTAGATGAGATACTCGGCTTAATTTTTCTTATAAACAAAACAATGAAGAGTAAATTTTTCAACATTCATTTTACTTGTAAAATATAGATTTTGAAGTTACATTACATACGTAAGGCCGTTGAAATTCCAGGCGCTGTGTTCACCATCTTCGACCACACCGTCACTTAACATCAGGTGAGCTGTTGTCAAACACAAAGCCTGTCACCATAGGTAAACCTGTCAATAGTAGGTAGCTCTACGCACATTCAGATGTCAGCACACGTAAATGTTTCTTAAACAAAATCGATGATTACTATTAATTTCTTTTGACTGGCGAATGATGCCCCTACAAATGTTACCAGACAAGTTATTCAAACCGTATTTAGAACAGCAAAATATTTCTTTTTACAAAATCAATTTGTACTACAAATAGTTATTAGAAACTTGTTGTTTTTACAAGAGGACAAACTGCTAAGTTGAGATATTTCCTATTTCTGTGCTCCTGTGTTAAGTAGGTACTACTTAGGTCTCATAGAGAATAACAGCTCATAAACAAGCGTGCTTCTCCTTACAATACATTATTATTATTTGCCATCACGTGTGTCGTGATCTAACACTAGCCGATTTTGTCATTAACATATTTTGTTCCTACAGTGTATCAATTTTAATTTGGAATTACAATGTATTTTTAAATAAGGCAAAGATTTCGATATTTTTGTCGGTACGCCATCGATCAAATTAAAATTAAAAAAATATTGTATCTCACGAATTCTGATCTTAACATTGACGCAACAAACGCGATCTCATACATTATGTAACAAATATTATTTTCATAACAATAATACACAAACAGCTACAATACATACAGTCTTATCATATTTTATTCTAAACAAAGCTAACCAAAATGTAGCATATAAAATAGAAATTATACTCAAGTCAAACTTTGCATATATGCTGTAGGTATCTTAATATACTTATAACACGTTGCTACAGCAACTTAACACAAGCATACATCCCTTAAATAGTACAATATGTCTAGAAAAAAACGAATGTTTACTTAGCGATTATTAAATTACAAAAAGAGAAACTTAACTGAAACAAGTGAATAGCGTCTAAAGAATTGCCTTTGGCTAAATGAACAAATAGAATGAAATTATTGCACACTATTAACACAATTGTCTTTGGGGTGAAAGGGTTGATTCATGAGATTTTTTCATTCCCTTTTGTGTTCGCCACGAAAATGTCCGAGAGGTTCCACGGATCTTGACCTAGGTGCTCTGAAAAAAGAAACAATAAAATTTATAATCAACTCGTTATTGTCAGATTCTTACTTATATATTTCCCCCAAGGAACTAAAACTACCATAATATATACTAATATTATAAACGCGAAAGTTTGTAACAATTGTGTTTGTTACTCTTTCACGCAAATACTACTGAACGGATTTGGATGAAATTTGGTATGGAGGTAGCTGAGACCCTGAATTAATAAAAAATACTACTTTTTATCCCGAAAACATGTAGCGGGGCGTAGCTAGTTAAAAATATGTAAAAAGAAAGAAAAAAAATAGTTTAATTTTGTAATAAACAACAAAAACAAATTAACAGCAACTGATGATTCATGTAGTGGCAAGTATATATGGTGGTATGGTGTATTCTGGCAACTTGGTTTAAATTTATAAACTTCATTAAGCATTAAGTGGAATGTGATCAATCACCTAGCTTATCGAACATAAAAAAGTTGTATGTTAATGTTACCTTCTTCTTGAAAGCGTCAGTTCTATTTTTCCTTCCTTTACTTGTTTGAAAAGCGATATGGCCCCAGCATGGCTCAGTCCACGTGTCACCACATTATTAACTGACAATATCTCGTCACCTGAAACGTTAATTCATTTGTTTATTTTAGACATCAACGAATCAACTAGTTGTATATTTTGGTTAAATACATAGATTGGTTAAATAGTGATAAATTTACCTTCAAAAATAGTACCCTTGTCAGCTGCTTGTCCATTAGGGAATACAGTTTTTACGAATATACCCATTTTTCCTTTTGGTGAGTCTGTGCCACCAACGATACTGAAACCGAGACTCTTATGGCCAAGTCCCTTCCAAAACTCTGCTCTATGAACAGAGCTGTGTGAATAGTGTCCCCCTTGTGGTTCTTGCTGTAACGAAGAGTTATATTCCTGGTGCCTCGACACGTGCTGATTAGGAGAACATCTTTGGGATCCAACTCTATTGAAAAATCTATTTCTACTGCTGCCTCTCAATTGCTCCGGTATACTTTCAAATGATCTGTTCTGATACAGTCTCGGCACATGCTTTATGTAATGAGAAATTTCTTTAACTTCATTAGAGGCATTATCATTGTAAAACTGTCCAATGATAGGCGGTGGTCTGGAGTTGTGGAGTGATATCGGCCGGTAGTTATTATTGATTGCTCTTGAATTTGATGGAGGACGCATTGTGATTTCTATGTTTGTAATATTTTGTAAAGAAGCTGATGATTGCGTAAAACAATTACGCTCTAACAATTTTTCGTCATCGCTTTTCTGATTAGCATGCACAGGTTCGTTGTTTACTTGCACCCCTACTTCACATTTTTGGTTAATATGTACTCTACCATTCCTTTCATAAGACCGATCAATATTTTGATGCCTGGATATATTATTAGTTTCATTGCAGAATTTATTATTACTAGGAAAATGAGTTTCAATCGTTATTTGGTTAGGTGGCGATGATTTATGAACTGTCTGAGAGATGAGATCGGGCGGATTAGGTTTGTTTGTATCAGTTTCAGGCGATTGCTTGTTAATTATTCTGCTTATCGTTATGGGGGTTATTTCGTCGTGAGCCATAACTAGGTCTACCTGATATTTTTGATACAATGCATCATCTTCGAGGGCTGCTTCGGTGGAGCACGAATTTACAATATGTTGTACTTCTTTTAGTGACGACAAACCACGCAAGACTCTGCCATTTACGTTGACTATTTCATCACCTATCCTTAGTCTACCGTCTCGGTGAGCTATTCCGTCGAAGTCCAATTTAACAACAATGTACCGAACCTCGTAATTAGATCCGCTATTGTCGAAATCGACTCTATGCTGTGCTAGGTACACGCCAAGACTTTCGTCTAGTCTCGATTTTAATAACCTTATTTTCCTAAATCGTTTCGTGCACGGCCCTCTACCTAAAATATCCACTTCAGGAATCTGTTGCATTCTTTGTGGTTCCGAATTTTGAACACTGCTATCATGCGTTTGATTCAAGGAATTATCCACAGGAAGCAACTGTGAATGCAAAAACTTTATTTTTCTCGTTTGCACACGTTCGTCTAAAGTTATAGTTTTATAGACATAGGGAGATTTTTTGTTATTTATTGTTTTTTTCGGAAGTGGCGGCGGTTTGCCATCAATTTGATCAATTTGATGCGTTATTGAAACACTGGAAATGTTGTTTACAGATTCTGTATTCTCTTTTTCATATTCGTAGGGCATATTTTTATTTATTGGAAAAAGAGCGCATGGCGTTGAACTCCGCCTGGCCGGTACTTGAACTCTGTTTAAATTTATCTTGTGGTTGAAACTTAATTGTCTTGAAAAGTTGCTGTGATTTGTTTCAGATTTAGATCTCATGGTTTCCTTTAGAATCGAGCCGCTAGACAAATGACACGGGAAACCTGGGGGAGAGTGGTTGCTGTGTTCATCAGTAGGTCGTCCGTCACTGTCATACCCAGACTCGTTAGAGCTTACATAGTTGCTAAAGCGGTGTGCTTGTATCTCGCCAGTTTCAGGCCCGTGGTGTATACTATGTGTTGATGATGCTAATTCGCTTTTCAAGTCCCTCATAGAACCAAGTAACGAATTGTATTCATATACCGGTAAACTGTTTCTGTTTCTAGGTATCATCATTGGATCATAATCTAAAGGCCCTCTTTGTGATATCATTGACGATCTTCTAGGTACATCATCCATACGCCCCATGGGGTAGACGTTATTGTCGAAATCGTTAATGCTCCTCATAGAACTTCTCGTGTAATCGAACTCATTTCTTAGTGCAGCATTTAAAAACATAGTATCTTCATGAATCGAGATACTGTCATTACTTTGGTATTGCTCCTCTGATTTTGAATTTGAAAGATACAGTCGCTCCCGTCGAAATTTAGGTGATTTCCGATCGAGTCGTTCCGAAAAGCTTTGTCTGACACAACTACCCCTCTGTTGTGAAGCCATGCTGTTTTCTTCCGGCAAGACCGACAATTTGGAACGCAGAAATGCGTAAGGGAAATTGGGTTTTTTACAAGCCCCATTATTCGTTTGACCGTCATTTAAATTGGGAATGTTGTCGCAACTGATGGCTTTTGTCGCCGAGGTTACGAGAGACTCGTCAGACAATACGTTATTGTGTTTGGAAGGTGAATTTTTGTTTTCATTGTCTGCGTTTTGCAAATCTATGTCATCGGATGGGTCATCAGCTTTTACGTATGTGGACAAATGTGATGTTGAGCAACTTCTATACAATGTAGGACCGTTTGCAACGGGGTAGTTGTCCGGTGTTTTGTGCATGTTGAGAGATTGAGATTTGGAAGAGTTCAGCATCCCAGTCGAGCCCATTCTGTGAAAGAATGATTTAAACGGACTTGGTGATCTATCTCTGGAACCGCTTCGCACAGAGTTTATTGAATCAGTATCGTTGTCCTTTTTCAGTGACGTGGAATCTGAACTGCTTCGTCCCATTTTCCAATTCTGTTTCTTTTTATACTGGCCAATTACAGGTGTTTTTTCAACGTGTCCTTTATGATCTTCAACAAGTGGAGTTTCCTGAGTCGTTTCTTTTTGCTCAGTCTTTTTCAACATATCCAATTTCTTGCCCATTCGTCGACCCCACGTGGCAAATACTGTAAAACAAAACCTTAAAGTTAGTACTTTTAAATTAGTACGTTTATGATATCGCAATAATTTACTAAGGCGTTATTAATTGTAATAAAACTATGCAGTAATAATGAGGTACCATTAATTAAGTATTGTGCGTACAAATAAACTTATAAACTTCTGGGCCGATTTCAAATATTCTTTCTCCGTTGGGAAGCTACACTATCCCCGGGTGACATAGGTTACGTTTTATTCCTGTATTCCCACGGGAACGGCAACTACGTGGGTGAAATTGCGAGGCGTCCGCTAGTCTATTATAAACGATCAGTATAGTTTTAGGTCATTATCACTACGTGTGTAAAACTATAGGACATAGCTAGATTTAAATGAGTAAATACTAGTACTTCGAACATTGCAGTACTCGTTGAGTGTCTCACTCAGAGATTTTCAGACAAAACTGGCTTACCCTTTTTCATCTCCTTGACGTCTTCCTCCATGACCATGGCGGGTAGCGCGGTGACAACGGTGAAGTCGTGAGTCGGCTCGACGCTAGCGGCGTCGGCGGCGTCTCGGCGCGGAGACGGCGTTGCGACGGCGCGCGGCCCGGTCACTTCCCTACGCTTCGGCCCGCGGAAGAGGCGCATGATGACCGCTCACGCATCCATTGTACCACGCCGCACGTGCTTTCTCTGAAAATTATAATTAATACACATTATTTATCTGTCTTGTAGCTAAGTCGGTAGTAGCTGTGCTTCGTGAGGTGTTGGAAAGAAGAAAGGGACAAATAAGAAATCAAAAGACATATACATACATATAGTTATGTTGATTTCTTCAGTTTACACGAAACAACATAAAGTAAATGTAGATATTTTTTTTATTTTTTTTGGTGATTGAGAGGCAATATACTTCTATTGCCACCTTTATGCATGTCCAGAAATATCAGGGTGCATGTGGGTGTGTAAAAACACTAAGAAGTTCTTCAGATTTCCATATTTCAAGTCCTCACTCTACGCTACGAATTCTTTGATACTTTACCTAACGTGTGGTGCAATAAATTTAATATAGACAATACATAAATAAATGTCGTAGAATATTACACTAACACATACAAACTTATAATACATACAACACTCAGACATAGAACAAACATTTGTACATACCACAACATGTTTGTTCTCAGTGGGAATCGAACCCACGCCCTACATCTCTTAAAGCAGCAGTTGGCTCCACTGAGCCAACAGGGCTGTCAACTTGATTGTAGATTTATATAGCAGCAACATCAAATTGTACCTACGTCCAGTTTTCATTCTCATCAGTTTTCTGAATTGTGTTAAATAGTGGAAGCAAATTTAAAGAAGTCTTTTCACGAAGAAAAATTAAGAAAATGTAGACTAATTTAACTATCTAGATACGCATTTAACTGCCCATATCCGTCATCCGTCATACATCCCATCTCTACTTGTAGCTTTGAACTAATTGACGTGGACAGCGACCCTCAGGACAAGGTCTAGGAAGCGGACCGTTGTTAGTTATCATTAAATCTGCATGATTGGCACACAGACTGCAATTATGTGCTCCCATTTGCTTTTCATTTAATAATATTCTTAATACTGACGGTTAAACTAAATCCCGGGACAGAACGAGAAGAAATTACCGGAAATCCACGCGACTTACGATCTGTCTACACTAATAACCATCATCAAAGGTAGGAGACACCATCTCGTTTACTTCGTTCATAATCTACTTAATGCACTGTAGGTAGTCGTAATGAATTCATATTGAAAATGTTTAGCAAGATATTATTAATTTTTCTCTATTACATTTATTTTTAAGTTAGGTACCTCTAAAGTTGTACTGCAATGTTTTCTCTGTAAATTTTGCATCAAGACCTATTGATTTAACTAGGTATTAAGACGCGCAATAATTTATCAAACAAGCGTTCTGTTTTAAATCTATCATCAAACTAAGCAAAGCTTGTACTAAGGGAATCAGATAATTAATAAAAGAATAATTATATACTATTTTTGTTTTAAATATATACTTATGATACATACATAACACTGAGACTGAGAAAGAACAAACATTTATCGTCACATGAATGTTTGTCCTGGTGGGAATCGAACCCACGCTCTTGAAGCAGATATTCTAATGAGCTAACAGGGCAGTCAGACGTAATAGATTTAATGCAACTAATATTTTTCGTTAAATTAATCGTACAAATCACAACATTGATGCGAAACTGTCATATACATATTTGCTTCGCTAAATGCGTATTCAGCTAAGCTATCAAAATATGACAAGCTCATATTAGCTACTGAGAGCGCCTTAAATGCTGATCATGTGTCTGTAATGGTTGTCTTGGTAAAACCTTCAATCTAATTTAAACGTGAGTCCTTTGGAATTCTATTGGATTAAATGCACCTTGCTTCGTCGTACAGCGAACATCGACCGCTCTCATTGCTTTTCCTACAACTATAAATACGAAAGTGTGTTCGCTTATCTTTTTTAAAAGTAAAAGTAACATTATTAAACAAAGCTGTTATGTTACATATATAGATAGCGGTGGCTGCGTCCACCGCGCCGTATACTAAATAAACCAGTGTGCATTTACGTATCATTTAAAAAAAACACTAAGTAATGCCCAAAAACTACTAGTTAGTCGTGTAAGTAGTCGTTAAAAAAATTATAACCTGTGTCTTTTTGAATGATGTAATAATTCTAACAACTAACATCAAAATCTGTTTAGGTATTTAAAAGTATCTAATGGTAGAATAAAGAAACGTATATAGGTAGGTACATAACAAACAGACATACATACATTAACACTGAAAACTTTCTACTCCTTGTAGAAAGTCGTGTAAAAATATAGTGTAAAAAAAATAAGATTATATAGCATTGAAGTTATGAAATGAAAGTCGGGTAGAGGGCAATTTTGATACTAGGTCCGTCAAGAGCAAGTAACGCTATTAGTTATGATTTTGTCGTGGTACATATAAGTAATTTTATTGAAAACGTGTTTTAGTCAATTTTCGGGAAACAGTGTCCGGCAGAAATTCTATATGTCCACGAAAGTGACCCGTGAGACGCAGCTTGTGCCTTCAATAACAGAATCTTTACGTATCTTCATAAAGGAGTAATTCTGTTCAGATATCAAGACACGGAACGGATTTTTAATTGTTTATTCGGTAGAAGCGAGCAATCGAAGATCTTATCGCACGCAACCGAATCTAAATACACGTGTGTATTTACTAAACAAACCGATTTCGAGTGCAGTGAACTCTTTATAGCACTTTTACCACATTAACCGAAATCATCTTTCGGATTTTAATGCTAAAACTGGTGACGTAACGTGGGAGGAAGTCACTCGGCCCCTTCCGGCCGGACGTGCTCCCTACTTTGGTGGACACCATAAAAAGAAGCTATTTTACCGTCCCGTCAACGTGATAGCCATAAAAATTATGGTGAATTGCAAAATGCTAATATACATTTTGTGTACATCCGTTGATGGAAATACAAACTAAAATACAATGATATCTAAACACTACAAAAAATGATAATAATAGGTATCAGGGAGAAAATATGATGATAGGTATTAGGGAGGAAATATGTTGAGAAGTAGGTGCCATGGAGAAAACATGATGCTGGGTAGCAAGTAGCAAAATACATGTCGATTGTTTATGTTTTAAGTTACGTTGTTTTAATCATAAAGATTCGCATTATAAGCACGAGACTCAGTCTGAGTTAGGGGCTTTTTCCAAAACTGTGAAGAAGCGTCTCGTAATAAAATCATTATGTTACTAGGCCAAGGACTGGACTCGATTGTGACTTACTTTATGAGACTGTCATTGAGATTTTAACATGGCACAATTAAAAATATTGAATACTTGACATTACCAGAATGCACAAAGCGCGATACCAAAAATATAAACGAATAAAAGAACACCCCTATGTAGAAGGTTAGTTATATAAAGTAAGGAAGTAAATATTGTTTAAAGTTAATCTGTGATTTAAGTTGTCAGTCCCATTTCCACGCATGACATTTCACAAATATGGTCATAAGTTGACAGACCATTACATATCTACATTGGTAAACTTTATGCAATGTTTATAAGTATGCCCCTTAGTAATTCAAGCATCACGGCAATATGAGTTGCCTTCTCAAAGATTTACGTTTGTGTATAGTGGATGTACTCGAAGTGGTCAAGCTGCATTCCTATACCATTAGCACAAAAGATGCCTCAACGTACGTGCAGCGAAAAAACTCACTACCCATACTAATGCATAAAAAATATACCTATAATATTTGAATAGCTTGACTTGACAGCCCTGTTGGCTCATTGGTAGTATATCTGCTTTAAGAGTTGTAGGGCGGGTGTTCGATTCCTACCGAGGACAAACATTTTGTGGTATAAACAAATGTTTGTACTGTATCTGGGTATTCTGTATGTGTTGTTACAAAAAAAAAGTATTTATAACATGTATTCTATTAGTTAAATAACTTCCATAGCACAAGCTTTGCTAAGTTTGGGGCTAGATGGCGCTGTGTAATATTTAAAAAAAAATTTGCAATGAATCAACTTTTCGTGTTGTTCAAACAAAGCTTGTAGAACTTGTATGTCAGGACTCGACCTTGACTTCTTTGTATGACTTCGACTTCCGAATGATAATATTGTTTGTACAATCCTGTTTTATTTACTGTCCCACTGCTGGGCGCGGGCTTGTTCTCATTCTGAGAAGATTAAGGCCAAAGTCCCCCACCCGACCCATTTTTTTGTTGTTGTTTGTTTGTCTCATTATATAAATATAATGAGACAAACAAGCTTTTAACATGGTAAGACGTAACGCGTGTCCATGACCATTGCAGCGATACACAGAACTTTGATTAACAAAACAAAGTCCAGGGCATCGCTGCTTTGGCGCTCATTACTTTGAGGCTTGAGATTGTTGAAAGAAAACCTTTCCATGATAGTAAAGTGCGGTCTCTATTCTGCATCATATAAAGCATAATTAAGTTTTTCTGTTGGCGCCAGAGTCTGCGCTGCAATAAAATTACTCTGGGCCTCTATACCTTCGCGCCTATTTAATAATGCCGGAAGTGTTACAAGCTAAAATGTCCAAGTCGATTAGCTATATTGGAAGTTATTTTTTATTCGCCTTGATTGACTATTCATGTGTTACCGCTCAGCGGAGTAAAAAAGTAATTGAATGTCGAGAATTATTAACAGGCCGTGATTTTGACGACTTCGACCACTTGTAACATGACATTAACAAACGTAAACATAATATAAGGAGCTTGTTACGTGTTCTTATAACTACTTATGTTAATGTGTTATCGTAAAAGGGCTTCCAATATAATACCGCTTGAAGTTAAAATAATCTTAAATGTATGTAGTGGATAGATATTTATTAGATGACGTTAATTAAATAAATATTTTTTTATTTGAAAAAAAAATTTACTTTGAAAGAAAAATGCTAAACTTTTCAATTTTTTTTCACTCTCATCACACCCCAAGTGCTGAACTGAAATTTTTCTTGAGCAAATCAAAATAAAATGTTATCCCAGATTTTTTTTCTGTAAAACTCACTCGGTCCCCAAGATACAAGGCTTGTGCTTAGTTTGGGGTCCAACGATAATCGAATTACAAATTGTAACGTCCAACACTTATCTATCATTAACATTAATTGTATATATTTCACTGTTTTGTTTTCTTTGTATATGTGCCTAACACTTTCTGTTAAATAAATGTATCTTTATCTTATCTTTAATTGACACAATGTAGAAATGTGGAAATTAAAGATTCTTCAATATTTTCCACGCAATCTCTGTAAAAATAATTACGACTGAGCTACTAGCTACTAACTAGAGCTACTGAATTAACTGCTAAATAAGTAGCTTAGATTTAATATTGGCAAGCAAATAAGTCTAGTAGGTAGTTTCGGTATCGGCTTTTTAGTGCGAAATCGTTGACGATATTACGTTGCGCCGATCGATAGGTATTATTTTAAAACAAGGCGGGAATGTTGCGACCCGGTATTTTGTTTTGATGGCCCGGTACCGGGTCACGACCCACCAAATGGGAAACGCTGCACTAGACTATCACAATTTTGCTTCGCGACAGTATCGTGCAGTGTAGTAGCTAGGGCCGCGTATGACGGACATTGACATCGAGTCGTAACACGCGACGCGGGCGCAGGTGTGGTACGCTTACTAATGCATACCTAGCGTACATTTGCGTAGAATGTAGACATTATGATATGTGCGTTTGACGTCTATAAGCATCTTTGCCGCTACATATGGACCGTCGATATTTTATAAGTGTACCAACTTGATACTGCGCAAATATTAAATTTTATTGGCTTGAATTGAAGCATTCAATCTATTTCAATCTAGTCTTGTTGGGCTCAATTTATTCAGTGGTTTCTAGATGATAACTTTTGAAGTATATTTAATTATTTCACTTGGTGGTAGATCTCCCTAGGTAAGTACCACAGTAGTACCAGATATTTTGTCGCCAAGCAGTATTGTGTAGCAGTAATAGTGGTCTCATTATTTTTACTTTTACACATAAACAAAGTGTCTTCCCCTTAATAGAGACAGTAAGAAAAGTGTCGATGGACGCATTCTTAGAATATACTCTACTTAGCAATTTAAGTTATATTAAAATTACTTATTAGTCTCAACTAGGCTAGATTGTAATAACAATGAGGTATCTATCAACAGAAAGATACATCATTAGAAGGAAAAAAAAAAAAAAAAATTTTTACTTTAAAAAAAGTTACGGACAATATCGACTATGTAATAATATATCGCCTAGCTGTGAAGTAGGGGTTTTTTTTGTATATAAATCCGCAGTTGCAATTTTTTTTATATAAAAATCGTTTGATCGCCTTCTCACCTGATGTTTCGTGACGATGCAGTCTAAGATGAAACACGCTTGCCTAGGAGATACCGATTCACGTTTCGAGGAAGTCTGTTACTGTAGTCAACCATCAGCCTAATAATTGTATTAGATAGGGTCACAATGAGAGCTAAAGGGGTGGGTTCGATTCCTACTCAAGACAAGACATTTGTGTGGCTAACATAGATGTTTGTTCTGTGTCTGGGTGTTCTTTATGTACTATAAGTGTGTATTTACAAAAAAGTATTTAAGTATTTTATCAGCTGTCTGGCACCCATAGTACCTACAAGCTTTGCTTAGTTTGGGGCTAGATGATTCTTGATGAATTTTAATGAAATAAGTTTTTATTTTAAAGTTAGATCAAACATAAAATCGCAAACTAAAATTGTTACATGTCAGATATACCGCCTTAATGCTAGCCATTATCTCGGTCAAGTCATGTATTATTCTTACAGTTGCTAGTGTATGCACAGTCTTCACAGGAAACTGAGGTTTATATGCAACATGGTGACTCACATCATAACTATATCCAACCAGTACCCATCCGCAGTATGTTTGATTTGAATCATACGATAATGTTCTGTATTTTTATGCACGTTAGTACTACGTGGTCCGGAGAAGTATAGTATGTGTGTAAGATCTACCAATCAACGTGAGTTACATTTAGGAACCTAACTTGATATCGCGATAAAAATCGGCTGTTATATTATGTCGTCCACTTGGCATGTTACAGTCTCCTTAGTTAATGTTGGTCAGTTCATAATTCCACTTCTTTTTTTTTTTTTTTTTTTTTTTTTTTTTTTTTTTTTTTTTTTTTTTTTTTTTTATAATTTGCCCTTTCGGGCAGGCTAAAGCTATAGAGCCATACTGCCTTGTCTTAAGTGTTATTTCTGCTGTATCTTAGCTATAGTTATCGTCAAAGTCGTCTTTGTCAAGTCCAGTTCGTGTCAGTTAATTCCAGTCATGCTTTAGTAAAGTAGTGGCAACTTTACTACAAAGCTTCGATGGAGTTTTGGAAGCAACACGAAAACTCATGTTTCACCACATTATATCATTTTCCCACACTCGCGCTTGTAATTCGGCACTTTATGAATAAAACACCACCATTTTTATGCATTTATAAACACTCGACAAAACACTAGTTTTGGAAAAAAATACAACGAAGCGACACGACTCTTCCCGCGTTCCCGCCAAAACTCCTTCCACATATTAAGAATATTCTGTACACGTTCTTTTAGTTCTTTTGGCGTTGCACTTTGTGCATTTGCCACTGTCAAATGTTTCAATGTTTTAATTTAAAATGATGTCAGTCATAACTGTGATCACAAAATCAGGTGTTTAATTGTTAAGCAACAGTTTTCGGTCTTCGCGGACTCAAACACGAGGAAGAAAATGATGATGTTAGGTATTAGCAAATCGGACCCATTTTTCTTAATATTAGAGTAAAATTAAATAAATTTTAAGAGATAATATGTAATTAAATGCCAACTTACTTACTCGCTTAGTGCATGTCAAAAAACGAGAGCGTGTGCGCTTAACTTTCCAATTTATCAATGAGGTTTGTGTTTATTTTATAAAAGTATGCTATCAATTTTTTTATTTATATTTGTCATCGTACTTTGTGTATTTTGCCAGTGTCAATTAATTATTTTCCATTATTTCAGTTAAGTAAAATAAGTCTGAGTTACAGTCAAAGTAGCACAAAATAAGTCAATGTCGAGTCCGGTTAAGCTTCGACGTAATTTTGAAGTGACACGAAAATACACATTTCTTTACACTATATCACTTTACCAAAGTCATGCACGTAATTCGGCAGTTTATGAATAAAACACTAATATTTTTTTATACACAAACTTTAAAAACTAGTTTTGGAAAGAAATACAATGTGGCATGAAAGATTCGCGTTCCCGACAAAAAAAAAACTAGAGATGTTTACTCTATGCCTAGGATTTAAATTAAGCACAGTGACTCACCTCATACAAGTGCACATGAAGCCACGATGCACGCGAGCGCAGGCGAGACGCTGCTCTGAAAATAAACGTTACGTGCTTTAACCCACTGAATAAAGAATCTATAACTGTACAATACCATCCACAATGTAAAGACACGGCAAGGGGTTACACTAAGCATACACCTAGTTAACACAGCAATAAGTCTTTACAAAGTAATTTACGTAAATACCTTTAAATAGGCGTTTCTATAAACGAGATGTTTATAGACGTAGATATGTAGGTATAGATGCATCTGTTTTTGGCTTGAACTACCTACCTATATCTTTTTTAATTACGTATGTATGTACTGGGAAGATAAGGTATTCTCTGAGTGTTGGGTACTGTAGACCTGCAATGTTGAGGCATTATTTTTTACCATCAGGAAATTGTTTACTCCTTTATTACTTTAATTTAAAAAAAAATACTGCTTTATGAATAATAGGTATTATATTTTTATAAACTTGTAAATGTTAAAACGCCTTTTATTTTTATTCGGATAGTATATTTTTGTTAGAATGTTGGTACAAAATATGTTCATAATCCTAAAATCGCGTTGTGCGAAGTGTCGACCGCCTGATTGCGACCACAGAATATTCTATACTGGTAATGGTAAAGTATTCCATCGTTTGGCTTAACAAAAAGTGTAGTGGGATTTCCTGCTTGTACTAAAATGCAAATTTAACGGCAATAGGGGTGCGGTTATGAGGCCAACTTCCCTCTTGCAGCTCTCTTGTGATTCTGTAGGAAAAAAGGGCACAAAAGTGTGCCGTTGTTTTAGATAAAAAATCACAGGGAATTCTGTATGAGTAGAAGAGAACTTCAAAACAAAGAAAGGCGTGCAAAATAGCCAACCTATTTGAGTGATTGTTTTGTAAATGGCTTAGTTATAATTAACGTTATTAATGATCGAAAAAATAATGTTATTAAGTTCTGTTTCGTATTGTATCATGTTACGGATTTCTTAATTCTGTAGATTTGATAATGGCAGATCTCTTTAGCAGAAGGTCGTCTAGGTAGGTACCACCGCAGTACCAAACATTCTGCCGCTAAGCAGTAGTGTTTAAAACATTACTGTGTTCCGATTTGAAGGATACTGTAGCTAGCGAAATTACTGTGCTGTTGAGACTAAGCATCGATAGTCTCAAAGTAATGAGCGCCAAAGCAGCGATGCCCTTGACTTTGTTTTGCTACTCAAAGTTCTGTGTATCGCTGCACTGGTTATGGACAGGTGTTATCTCTTACTATCAGGGGAGCGTCTCGTTCGTTTTACTTTTTATATAAAAAAGAAAATGTCATGTAAATAAATGCATTTATTTATACATATATCACTGAGGTTGGAATGAATTGATAAAAAGTAAAAAAAACTTTATTTTTATGGTTGACAGGCTAGGTGTTTGACGACAACTCACCTGATGTTAAGTGAGAATGTGATTAAAGGTGGTAAAGCACACCTAGCCTGTAATGGAACTGGCTCTCAAGTGAGGCTGCCGAAACACACCGTAAGATGCTTGGCGGCAGATTTTCAACTTGAGGGTAGTAGCTAGCCAGCCGAGTACTAGAAAGTACCCTACCACACTAGAAAGTACCCTACCACCATGCTATGGTTTCCTCACGATGTTTTTCCTTCACCGGCAGCTCAAGCTAATTGTTCGGGTTTGAACCCACGCCTTTCGGCATGCGAACCTACCACACAAACCACTAAGCTATCATCGCTACAAAAATCATGCCATCAGTTAAAAATATACCTACCTATTGACACTCCGTATCTGTCTCTTGACTAAAATCAATTAACGCCTTCATACGGCCGTCAAGATAAATTCGCTAATGCAGAATTCGAATCTATTAACAATACATTCCTCTTTAGATAACATAAGTTCATCGTCCTTCAAACAGAAGCAGCTGTTGTTAAACGTATTCAAGAGATTAATACTTACATACCGCAATAATAAATAGAAGTGATTCAGAAAATTGCCACCGTATCATTCCCAACATCAAAGGGGACGAACGCGGATGGGTGGACACTTAGTCATAAAAGTCTTTATAAATTTTATTAAAAATTCTTTGATTACTATATTTATTTAAGAAGCTTTTAATATCACAATTCTATAGGCGTCTAGGGATCGGAAACATAAAAATTCCATCACGTAGAGAATGCTTTATTGCCATCTACCGAAGGACAATAGGGCCGCGTTGAAACGTTGAAAGTACCTAATGGTGAAAACCATTCGCCATGACATGCAAATAAAAAAAGACATGTTTTTTTGTAACAGTTACCTATAAACTTAAATTAATACTTATATCCTTGTTCTTTGTGTGTGTAAAATGTATCAAAACCACGTCAGTTTCCATAGTTTTACATACCTATAGTCCCATACTTTTAAGATATAGGTACATCTATCTATCTATATATATCGACACCCCCGTTGGATCATTGGTAGTACATCTGCCTTGAGAGCTGTAGGGCGTGGGTTCGATTCCCACTCAGGCCAAACATTTTGTGAATAAACAAATGTTTGTTCTGTGTCTGGGTGTTCTATATGTATTATAAGTATGTATTTACAAAAAAAAAAAGTATTTATGTATTCTATCAGTTATCCGACTTCCATCACACAAGCTCTGCTTAGTTTGGGGCCAGATGGCGCTGTGTGTATAGTCCTACGATATTCATTTATTTTATTTATTTATCTATACCTATCTACCTATATATACAATAAAGAGAAAAGATTTGATTGTTTGTTTGTTTGCATTGAATAGGCTCTGAAAGTACTGGGCCGATTTCAAAAATTATTTCACCGTTGAGAAGCTACACTATCCCCGGGTGACATAGGACATACTTTTTATCCCTGTATTCCCACGGGAACGGGAACTGCGCGGGTGAAACCGCAAGGCGTCCGCTAGTATATGTATAATTTTATTGTAATCGTCTCTCTCTATGACAATGAAAAAAATCCTTTTTCTAATTTTCTATTAACTTTATTAAGAACAAAATGTAACAGCGCGGTAATTCTAAGGAAGGAAGGTCATTCCAAAATTTATTGGCAAGAAGGAACGCGTTAATCGATTTCGAACATTCGACGTGTGAATCGACCACGCTAACCACTGGGCTATCATTGCTACGAAATTCTGACAGCTCAACAATGTAATGTATGTTCTTCAGTTTTTAATTCTTTTTTTTGTTTCATATTTTGTATTTCATTGTGATCTGTGTTTCATTGTAATTTGTTTTTAGTGTGTAATAAAGTTATATTCTATTCTATTCTATTCTAATGTGTAGTGGCTCAAGTTGATACTTAGGTAATCAATTCTAAATCTTCTCAACGATTTCAGAATTTGGCATGATTTTCCAAACAATACGTAGGCCTTAACGATCTTCTTCCGACTGAAGCAATTTTGTCATAAAGGAACAATATCTCGGACAAACCTAAATTATTTGTGAATTGCGTTGTGCAATGACTACGTACGTAAGTATACTTCAATTACGTACAAAGTACTATAAACCGTATAAACATTGCCTGTGACGATTCGAGGTGACGACATTGTTAAAACAATACACCTAACGCCTCTACTGTTGACGTTGCTTTATATGGTATAAATGATAAAGTACGTAAAACAATAAATTATTGTACTATGATTGCTCATAGCGTCAATAAACTGGTTTACTTGGTGGTAGATCTTAGCAGGAAGTCGTCTAGGTAGGTACCACCGCAGTACCAGATATTCTGCGTCTAAGCAGTAGTGTGTAAACATTACTGTGTTCCGGTTTGAAGGGTACTGCAGCTAGCGAAATTACTGGGCTGTTGAGACTAACCATCGAAAGTCTCAAAGTCATGAGCACCAAAGCAGTGATGCCCTGGACTTTGTTTTGTTTTTCAAAGTTCTGTGTGTCGCTGCAATGGTCATGGACAGGCGTTGTCTCTAACCATCAGGAGAGCGTCTCGTTTGTCTCATTATTTTTTACATTAAAAATAAAACTATGATTTATTATTTAGCGCAGATAACAATATCTATGTAATACGTACGCATTAATGTAAAGTTGAATATTAATTAATAACTTAGGTACCTACTATTAACAGTAAAACTGTGTTAATTAAAGTAAGATTTGCGCCATGGTGCACTGTGCGTACCTACTATGTAAGTACTAATATTCTTTAGGAATACAATATAGGTATTTTGTAGCGATGATAGCTCAGCGGTTAGCGCGGTCGATATACACGCCGCCGCCGGGCGGGGGTTCAAATTTCAACAATGAACTTGAGCTACCGGTGAAGGAAAGCATCGTAAGGAAACCATAGCATGATGGTAGGGTACTCTCTAGTACTTGGCTGGGTAGCTACCACCCCCAAGTTGAAAACCTGTTGCCAAGTACCTCATAGAGTGTGATGACAGCCTCATTTAAGACCCAGTTCCATTCCAGGCTAGGTGTGCTTTACCATCTTCAACCAGACCTTCACTTAACATTAGGTGAGCTGTAGCCAACCAATTTATCTTATTAAAAAAATACGTGGTTGCGAGGTCCAGATGGCGCTACTCACAATAAGTATTTCGAGATATATTTATTGCCTTTGCGTTATCCATTACGTAGTAGTGAAGCGTCAAATCAACTGATAATAATAAATAACAGATATTAATAAATAAATAAACATCACAAGACATTTACACACAACCCTATCTGATTTCAAATTAGGCATAACTATTACTATAGGAGTCAAACAACTGATAGAATCTTTTTTTTTTTGTAAATACTTATTTATAATATCTATGAAACACCCAGATACAGAACAAACATTTGTTTACAAAAAATATTTGCGCATTGGCGCATATAAGACTGACATAGATTGTAAGTCACAAAAAAGTAAATTGCTGTAATGTTTCTCGCACACACCTCTGATATCGTTAGGAGAGCCGAAGCCCTTCAATGAATCTCGCGACTGCGACTGCGTATGACAAGTACTCGGCAATGGGACGTGATTAAATGCAGAAGGTACGGTTACGGTAAAAACCTCTAGGGCGAAGGGACACTGACATTGGGGGACAACGGTAACAACTCCCTGCTCTACGCAAACTCGTATAGTGTAATTACGGGATATTTGCTACATTATTCTGTTTTACTAGAAGTCATCGTATCATTCAAAAAATAAGCTTTTTATATGTGCTGCTAGGTCCAATAAATTACAATTTATAACGGGCAATCAAATTAAATATGTAAACAATGTTTCGTGTATGTATGATGTACCTACATTGTGTAGACAGTTGAGACGCCCCTTCATCTGTAGCCAAATCTGGTTGTGGAATCCGATCAAGAAGTAATTAAAACCTGTGACATAAACGTTAACAAGCAAATAAATTATGCGACGTTTAAATATTAATAACTGGAAATATCAAAAAGCAAAGGTACTTATTGTTTAGAACAAAAAATCGTGTCAAAAGTACGAGTAGACTTTCTCCGGGTTCAATTTATTATTATCAAAGAGAAGCAAAGACCGATTTTCTGAATAAATCTCTTATGCCTTATTATATTCAATTCGTATAAAAAGCTTAATAGGAAATTTCAGAAGCGTAGGTAAGTACATTAATCTTTCCTTAAATTCCGAATTTAAATAAAGAGCTCTTGTAAATATAATTAACTGTTAGCTGCTATTTGAGCTTTATTACAATTTTAATAAAAGGTTTGCGTTTCAAGTTCTCCTCAAATTACCATAGCCTAGACTCAAACTGCTTAGAAATAACTGTGTAAGCATAATTGCTTTGATTTTTAATTCCATTCCAATCAACTCATAAATATATCGTCGAATATTTTCATTCGTGTATTTAAGAATAAATATTTTGCACACTTTTGATGGTAAGTAATATTAAGTACTTTTAAAATGTTGTAAATCTGTAATTACGCAAATAAAGACTTCGGTTGCGGTATTGAAGTCATGTGTACAAACTGCATCCACGTCTCTTGGTGTTTTGCAGTATGGAAAATAGCACAATTTAGCTACGTGTAGAATCCGTGTGCGTAGAGGCGAAACAGGGAGGAGAGTAAAACAGTACGGAAGAGAAGAGAAGAGACGGAAGTACAATCGCTGCATTAAGCATCCATAAGAGAACGAAAGCCGCAAAGCAGGAAACTTTTTTAATGCGCCTTGCGTTCGGACTAAGGAGATGTGACAAACTAAATCGTCACGACGGTCACTGGACCACTAAATCTTAAGACCGGCCAGTCTAGAAGCAGGAAAGGAAGCCCTTTGCCCAGCTGTGGGACACTAGAGGTTGAATAAAAAAGCGTTCATACCCGGAATCAAACTTCCGAAAAGCAAACAAAATTGTCGATCGCTGATGCTAAAAGTCGGTAGTCTGCTTAAGCCCTTAGAAGTCACCGCGTATTGTGGAACGGAAATAAGCATTTTCAACGAGCGGTATGTTAATTATAAAATGTCGTGGTATTAACAAATTGTACAGACCTTGCCGCGACACGCAAGGTAGCCGTTGAAAAATAAATTGTAGCGGATGAAAGGCACATTTATTAGATACAATAATAATTGTGTAATAGGTACAACGGAATCATTTTATTGGACTAGCCATAAAGGTTATTTAAGCGGAACTTACAGTAGGCTATTTAATACTGTAACTAAATACACCAGTTTTTTTTTTATGTAAAAAGACAAACGATTTGTTCCCCTGGATGTAAGAGATAACACCTGTTAATGACAATTGCATTGCAGCGATATATAATTATAGAACTTTAATTAGCAAAATAAAGTTCAGGAAATCGCTGTTTTGGCGCTCATTACTATATTTGAGACTTTCGATGGTTAGTCTCAACAGCCCAGTCATTTTGCTAGCTGCAGTACCCTTCAAACCGGAACACCGTAATGTTTACACACTACTATTTGGCGGCAGAATATATGGTGCTGCGGTGGTACCTACCTAGACGACCTCCTGCTAAGGAGATCTACCACCAAGAATCAAAATCCTTTAAAACAAAAAAGTCATAGAAGTTCGTTCTGTCTTTGAAATGTTTCCTTTTGATGTCTTATAAATAGCTGTAGGGCACAATAACGAAGACACTTCAGAACACAAAGATCCAGACGTACAGTTAATTTCTCATTGTTAAAGTACTATTAAAGTACCGACATCATAATTCTCAACATTATGGTGATAAATTCGTTAGTTTACGTTCAATCAAAACTCTTTGGTAAAGAAATTAAAAAAATACGACTCTACCATGGAAAATACTTTAGCCTTTGTTACTCTACCGAATCGACTGATAAAATTCTCCTTCTCTCTCCTCTTTAATTAAAAATAGACGTACATTAATACATTTTTTTGTAGCGATGATAGCTCAAAGGTTAGCGCGGTTGGTTCACACGCCGAAAAAAGTGGGTTCAAACCCAACAATGAACGTGAGTTGCCAGTGAAGAAAAACATTGTGAGGATACTTTCTTGTAGGTACTCAGCTAGCTACTACCCTCAAATTGAAAATCTATCGCCAAATACCTAAGTGTGTGTCCCTGCAGCCTTACTTGAGAATCAGTTCCATTCCAGGCTAGGTTTGTTAACCATCTTCGTCCATACCGCCATTTAACATAAGGTGAGATGTGGTTAAACACATAGCCCCTTTAGCCTCTAACCATTAAAAAAAATACAAACATACATAGACTGCTAATAACATAACCCTTACTTTTGACGTTGCTGTAGTCGGGTAAAAATAGCTCTAATGAAATTATGAGAGTACTTACGTCGTACTAAGGTGTAATATGAGGAGCTCTCGTTACGGCATACCAGCTTGGTTGGTATTCGCGGTTTGTCTCACATACATACTTTGTTTACTTAGCGGGGACGAGGCGCAAATGTGAAATACCAAAGGGCAAGCCAAGAGTAAGCTGGGATAAGCCATATCTACTTATTGCAATAAATAACTCCCTTAGGAGCCGGATGGTTACCCCATGGTTTCAATTCATTTTCAACGTTTGTTGTTCCCCTTGTTGTGTAAGGGGGTCCATTTCCCACGTGATGTCTTTAGAAACTTTTTAGCCCTCCCCCCATATCCGACAGTCCCGTTGGCTCATTGGTAGTATATCTGCCTTGAGAGCAGTAGGGCGTGGGTTTGATTCCCACTCAGGGCAAACATTTTGTGAATAAACAAATGTTTGTTCTGTGTCTGGGTATTCTGTATGTATTATAAGTATGTATTTACAAAAAAAAAAAGTATTTATGTATTCTATCAGTTATCTGACTTCCATCACATAAGCTCTGCTTAGTTTGGGGCCAGATGGCGCTGTGTGTATAGGATTATGATATTTATTTTATTTATATGTGGGGTGGTTTAGGGGGGAAGGGGTCCTCCTACCCAAAATCACGTGAATTTTTTTTGTGCAAAGTATATGGAAATTTTCAGATGTTATCTTTACATATTTTTTTTTTATGTGAAAAATCATGAGACGAACGAGACGCTCTCCTGATGGTAAGAGATAACGCCTATCCATGACCATCGCAGCGATACACAGAACTTTGAGTAACAAAACAAATTCCAGGGCATCGCTGCTTTGGTGCTCATTACTTTAAGACTTCATACAGGTATAAATCTCATAAAATTTTGGAAAATGAAGCTTCGTGATAGAAAATTCCAGAGAAACATTAAGGTTGCAGGTTGCGCTCAACGTTTAGCAAACTCGTGCGTTCAACGAAAAATAGATACACGTGATATCTCATTATATCCCTTCCCTTCCTTGTGATGTTTCGTGATTTTTTCGATCAACTAAAATCCGATCCGCTAAACAAAGGCTACAGTTATATGAGTATGTGATATTGTTACATCTCCGCAATATTGTTACAATGTAACAACGAACGGTGCCAACTTTCTACGTTAAATTTTTCTTAACATTCCATTCCAAATGCAAAATTCCACAGAATCAAGTTTATGCCACAAAGTTATTTAAGCTATGGTAGAGTAGGTACTTGTAAAACATTTTAATACGAGCGGTATAACCAGGAAATACTTTGATAATTATAATACATAGATGCGTTATACATTTATTTGATTTTTAATGTGACATACTAGGAGTTTGACTACAGCTCACCTGATGTTAAGTGTCGTTATGGTCGAAGATGCTAAACACACTGGAATGAAACTGGCTCTCAAGTGAGGCTGCCGGAACACACCGTTAAATGCTTGGCGGCAGATACAAACCGAATACTAGAAAGTACCTTATGCTATGGTTTACTAGCGATATTTTCCTTCACCGGCAGGTTAAGCTCATTGTTGTGGGGGTTGAACCCACGCTCTGCTCACCACTGAGCTATCATTGCTACTGCTATGGAAAAATAGTAATTATACCTACAACTTAAATTTCATCACGTGACACGTGATTATAAATAACTTGGTCATCAAAATAAAGATTAAAGGACTATTACGTTCTGTGGTGGGTAATTTGTCGCCGGTACAGTTAGAGACGATTTAGTGGAGCGTGGGCGGGCGGCGCGCGCGCACCGTGGGCGGAAACCATATTGATGAGGAATACAATACAGTAAAGAGTCAGTATTGACGCTCCAGCTCCTATGCGTAGTGAAGTAATCATTGAACAGGCATTAACATAACCGATCAAAAAAGTACATACATTTCTTTTTTACCTATTCATTCTTTTCACCTTTTTTATTTTAGTGTGTAACAGAGATCTGTCAAGAAAAAAACTATACAATATTATATCCATATCTAAATATACGAGCATGAACAATGGATAAGCGCCCGATAATAATGGCGAGTGTAAACGGAACTGAAACTAGGGTAAAGTGATATCATTTTTCATTTTTTTTTATTACTTGGCTTTGACCGCGTGATGTTAAACGAAGATGCGGCTATATTTCGGTATCGAAAATTTGATACTTAATATTTTTGACAAGACTACTCTATGGGCCGCCTTACACGTTCAATCATGATCACGATCCGCGATCCGAGATCCGCGATCATGATTTCAAAATTTCTAGATATTATGCGATCCGGAGCATCAGTCCGTCAATCCGCTTCGTACACGATCAGTCTGGATCGCGATCATTGATCGCGGATCGCGGATCGCGGATCGCGCGCTACGTGTACGGGCTGCCTATTAGTTCATCTTAGCTTTACAGATTGAGTTGAAATCGATTCCCACCGACAAACGTTTATGTGACGAAACATGATTGTTCTGTGTCTATGTATTCTAAATGTATAAATACATATATACACATAGATAAAAGTAATATATTTTCATACTTACCAGTTAGCCGATTCTCTCAGTACAAGCCATTAGCTCTTAGTCATTTATTGATTTTATTTATTAATTATGGACAAGACAAGATCTTGAGAGTTAGTTATAATTTTGCCCCTAGCAGTTTATTACAGGCATAATAATATAAAACAAAATCAACAATGCGAAAGATAGTGAAAAATTTGATAAATAGTTTGGGCTAGACATGTCTGAATTGTCCTTCAATATTTATTTGTTTTCGTCAGCTTCTATGACAAATTCTACACATGTATTTGTATGTACATAAAAAGATGCTTTTACTGGAACTGCATACCGTTTTACATCTTCAGAAAGGCCCTCAAAACTGCCCGTCCACCCACACCCAGGCGCGGTTTACGATTCACAACAAAACCTATATACCTCAATAAAACTTTAACGCTATTACAACATCACCTTTTAAAGCTTAACAAATATGACAAAACTTTACCGAGGATTTAACGACATTGTTTGTAAGCTGATCTTTTGTCTGGACAAATAGATATTTAATGTTACTGTTACGCTTTGTATTGAATATTTAAGATTTTTTGTTACTAAGCCGAGATAGTATTTGTTATCTTGATCTTTGTTGAAGGCAAAGTGCTTCAGAGAAATACGAAGTTTATGGAAACAAAACAACAAATGAATTGTAATAACACCCTTAACAGTAAAAGTAAACAGTTACCGACCTCGCTGCAAAGAAATACTAAATATTTTTAACATTGTCATGATAAGACAGCGGCGGCGTTAAGAGAAAATATATTTGGCATCATTCATCATAATGACTTTCATTCTACACATATGGATAAAATTTGTGGTAATAGTTGATTAAAAACAAAATTTATACATATGTTTTCAATTATACCTTTTTACCGTAGAGGTAGGCACAAACCATATCTTTGCACTTGTTACAAATTTTGGTATAATATTGTATCGCTTCTTCTACTTTCATAAACGTTTTCACTAATGTTTGTCAGTACCAGGTAGTTATAACTTGGCTTTTCTTTAAGACTAATGTCCTAAGTCGACTCTTACTGACTAAATAAATCACCTTACAAATAAATCTGTGTCGCCGTTTTTATCAATTCTCTCTACATGCCCAACCTATCTAAGCATTTCTAATGCTAATATTTAAAATAAAATAAATTAATTTATAATAAAAAAAATTAGATGTTCAATTTTAAATGAATACTTGACAGCCCCGTTGGTTCATTAGTAGTATGTCTGCTTCAAGAGCTGAAGGGCGTGGGCTCGATTCTCACCCAGGACAAGCATTTCTTTATTTAAATAATATACTAGGAGATTTTAAGTACACACAGATTTAGATGATATTTAGTATGCAGAAAATATAATTTAAATTATTTTATAGATTAACACGAAGGTTCCTTTTAATGCCGTCGCTAGAATTAATTTTAAATACGTATTATTTAGTTAACGTTCATGCTGTTGGTAGTTGTTTCAATGCGAATGGATCGTAACGCACACCCACACACGCATAAATCCACTACAGGTTCAACTTTTGCATCCACGACGGATGCAAAAGCTTAACTGAAGTTATTTCAAAAGTCAAGATGACTTGTGTTGAAACGAACGACCGGAAGAAGAAAATAGATATACTCTATGATCGTAACAGTTGATTAGATAAAATCGATACACCATGCAACGGTATTTGTGTTGGTATTACGTAAGCTGAGTAAGTAAATCAACCGTGGTTGGCATGGGACATTAATAGAGGGCAGTAAAACAAACTTGAAAGTTTCCTGACATAAAATTAGAACTGAAACACTCAGAATATATTTACGATTGTGAATTAACATCATACAGTTTATCTTTGGAAATTGATGTTGATTTGATATTTGATAGGGGTTTAATTTTGTAAGTTAGCTTTCACTCACGTATTTTTCCGTGTCGTCTTAGGAGACTTTTTATTGGTAACAAAAATGGGATCATTAGTTTTGGCGACGTTATACTTATTGCTGAAATTAAAATTCAATTTTTTTTTATAAATAAGCAAATATTGTAGGACATTACACACAGCGCTATTTGACTCCAAACTTAGAAAAGCTTGTACTAAGGGAGTCAGTTAATTAATAGTTTTTTTTTGTAAATATACACTTATAATAAATACAGCACACCCAGATACAGAACAAACACTTGTTAGTACCACAAAATGTTTGTCCTGGGTAGGAATCGAACCCACGCTCTTCAACTCTTGAAGCTCTCTTTTATCCAGTCAATATACTTGTCATATGTGTTGTGTTGTGTGTGTGTGTGTGTTGTTGTTTGTATTGTTATTAGTTTATGATCGAGAAAGATAGCGCTTTTTAGTTTTGGAGGCCAAGACACATTTTGGGTCGCTGCGCCAGCTAAGTTAGTTAATTATATGTATATTTTACAACAAAATTCATGAGCAAAATATACCTTTTAAAAAAAACTCCCAGGATTAGTTAGAAATGTAAAGCCGAAAATCGAGCTTGATTGAGACACGTGAGGGCCATATCCCAGCTGATATGATAATGTTAATAAAATCATATGTTATGATATATAATTCAGATACAATATTTAATATATATCAGATCAGACCATGTTTCAAGATTAAAGGTTATTCCGCTGCGAGTAGATATCTTTCATATCGTCAAGATTAAGGGTCAATTAATCCTAGACTAGATTAGCGTACGACCAAGACACATGGCATTGTAAGTGAGAGAGGTTAATAAACAGCAGTACGGTAAAGAAAGGCAGTAGTGTGATGAACTAGGTAAAAAGGTAGGTATGTGGTCATTGTTATTATAATTTTTGTTAGCAAAGCATTGGATTTTTTAACTTAATAGTGTTACATCTCCTATCTGTTCTACTCATAAGCAAAAGTGTGGCACTATTCTTTTGTTTTCAATTTTTTTTCTACTTTTAGTGTGCACAATAAAGTTTCTATCTATCTGTCGTAGCTGTTTCTATGTCTTTTTTACGATAAGCCATTAATCAATTAATTTTATTACGAAGACCAGTCATTGTTTACGAAAGTTTTATTTTACACCAGTATATTACAGCCCCATCACTCTTCAATTAATCGAAAAACACAGCTCACATGATACTCTTTTGTCTTGACGTTGGTATCATTTCTGAAATCTGAGAGGCACTAGTAGCCAACACAAATAAATCCTGTTATATAATTATAAGTATGTTTATGACGTAGTATGATGACTGGTACATAAAAAATATTTTAAATTTAAAAATGAGCTTGCAGTTAACTGACGTGTTCGCTCGATCAATCTAGATTCTTCTATAAACATATGGTAACGTAGTCGGGATATCGGGATCTCGGGACCTGACCAAACGTTTAGAGGAGGCTTCAGATGACAAAAATGATGGCATCTACTTTGGTCAAAAGCTTAGCATTGCCATCCAGCGTGGCAATGCTGCCAGCATTCTGGCCACATATCCCTCCTCTGACGGACTTTTAGATTGAGTTATCTACATACATTTGTAAATAGTACAATTAGTTTAAGATATTTTATATTAATATGGTTAGTGTATTTTAAAATAAAAAATACTTCTTGGTCACAATCATAAGTAAAGTAAAGCTTTACGTGTTTAAACGACTTTTCTTATATTATAAAATTATTTAGGTAGGTAAGTACTATTTGAACTGTACCCAGCAGAGAACTACGGAATATTTATCATGAAAACGTAGTATCTGTCGAATCACGTCTTACAATCGTCGCATTTTAACTTCATGTGCTTAATGAGCATGCGAGCAACCAGATCGGATCACGATATCTAGTTTAGTTTCTTTCTACTTCTCCGCGGAACTAGCAGTGGGTTTTGGTCCACCTGCGATCTCGGCGCAATTAACTCAAGCTATCATTTTATACGTTATGGTCCGTAGTCACGAAATAATTTTGCAAATGTACTTTTCACAAAAAAAAAGAACTCGGTATACCTGTTAATATCGCTCGGTCATTGCCTGGCGTTTGGTAACCTTGAGCCAAAAATAAGTGTAGATACTTTAAAGAACTTAGTACCTAATAATTATGAGATTAAATTAAACTAGCGACCCACCCCAGCTTTGTACGAGTGCAATTTATTTTAGCGGCTTGATTACAAAGATAGATAGATTATATCTATAGATAGATTCTTTATTGACACAAAAATAAATCTATTATTATGCAATGGGTATAATAATGATTTTCTTCGTCCAGGTTTTACATAGGTATTTCTTGGCACAGAAATGCAGTGTTGATTAGATTAGTATATAGAATTATATAATTATTTTTTTTTTTGAGTAATAAGAGCTGTATAGAGGCTAAACTAAACAAATTTCAGCTGTAAATGGGCTTCGTCATACATTTAATGTCTACTTATGCAAAATGTTTATTAAAATTTGCTATACACATACACAACCCTTCCTAAAAATTATCTAAATAACAGTGAAAACTGTATTAAAATCCGATGCGTGGGTTAGAAGAAGTAAGTGGAGACAGACAGACGTATACAGCGACTTATTTGAATACTTCCTAGAGGTTAAGGACCAGTGATTTCCGTGTATAAGTTTCAGGATAATAATAAATAAGAATTTAATAAATTAATATTGAGCGACATTTTAACACAGACATTTAAATGTTGCAGCAATCATGCTTTATTAGTAGGTTTGTGTATGATATACGTTATTTAAATTGATCTTCGAAGGTTACAGCGATGTAACTTGTCAATCATTGATATAAATGTAGTAGGTATACATATAAATATACTAGATTACGTGATCCGAATACCCGCTTCGTTCGGCTCAACAGCAGAGAAGTAATCCTTGTTCACTATATTTATACATTGTAGGATATATCACACAGCGGCGTCTAGCGCCAAACTAAGCAAAGTTTTTACTATGAGAACCTAATTACTGATAGAATTCTTACATTTTTTTTGTATTGTATTGGTACATACATAAATTAATTAATTACATACATATTTACTGAATTGGTTAAGAATATGAATAATTAGTTTTTAAGTAACTAAACAATTATTGACTTGTAACTAGTTTGTATTTGCATGACAGTGTAGAAAATTTATTTACACAAGTTTTTTTATAGTAAAAAACGTCACTCATCTACAGAACAATCACGTAAATTGGTTAGTTTTTTGCACACACGTCTTCGTTTTGAAGTTCTCTACAACGCACGTACCTACTAGAATTAGTCGCTTGTAATATCTACATGAACAGAAGTGAAACAACTCTCAATGAAGATATTTGAAATGATGCTATCACAGGTTACCCGAATGTTACCATTCCAAAGTACAGTGATCGACAAATTGTAATGTATTTTACACCTAAAAAAAGCGTTGCGTGCTATGCTGATTGTAATAACTGGTTACTTGTAGAATCAGTGAAAGCCAGTGTTACTCAATCTACGTAATGCCCAGAAAAACAGCCCCTGACCGCGGTCCGCTTTCGGCCATATTTCATTAGTAAAAATGTAAGATAGCAATTAATACTTATCTCTCTACTCTTTGGAACCTGTTCGCTTCCGGAATTACGCGAAACCAGTCTGAAATCCAATTTGTTTCTTTTTAAATCTCATTTTGAGATTTGTAGCTACGATCTCTTACTTAATCAGTGAATTAGGAAAACTATTAAGCGCTAGACCATAAATAAAAAAGTAGTAAAAGATGTATTCAAATAAACTCGATTATAGTAGTGATAATTAAGAATTTTTATTTGTAAATAATCATTTTGTTGACTTGTATAATCGTTGTTTAGATTAAAGTTCTCTGGTTTATTTTTTGAGATAACATGTTTATTATCATAACAGAAGTCATGAACGTTGTTTTGCAACATCGTAGAGTACTGGTTATGCGAAAATATCCAATAAACATTCTACATTCCGTCTTCATTGCTGTTATCGAATTGGAAGCAAGGACTCGTGCAAGTATTAGCTTTATTTTGTAACTGTAGTTTCTAGATAACGATATCGCAATAGACTGTAATCTAAGAAGCATCATCGCGAGTATTTTTAACAACAATAATCATAACTTTATTTAAATGGATTCTTCTTCTTAGTCCGGCACTCTTGGCAGAGTGATCGTGGCTGTAGGTGGACAGTGTTGCGTTCTGTTGTCCCTACTGGTTCTCAGTAAGTCAGTCTCAGTCTCTTCACTTGTAACCACTTTCCGCATTGCGAGCACACTGTACTGCGGTAGACTGCGTAGTCTTTTTAATAAGGTCAATGCAGTGATTCTGAGAACGACCACATTGTGTCCTGCCTTTTATACGACTTTGCACAACAAGTATCTCGATTGAGTCCTCATTTCTGGAGATATGCCTAAAGAACTTCAGTATTCGCAATTGCACAATCGACGAAAGGCTATCCCGTATGTGCAGGTCTTTGAGGATGGAGTTGTTCGGAACGTTGTCCAGGGAACTTTAGAGTGCGTCTTCAACACCACAGCTCCAATACATCTATTATATGGCGATCTTGCACTTTAAGAGACCAGATTTCGGTTAGAAAATGATTGGAAAAACCAGACATATAGATAATACGGGTTAAATTCTAACTGCTTCATAACACTAGCGTGAGATTTTATGTATCTTTATTCATGGATACTGCGCATTCGTTAATAAACAATTGCTTTTAGCTTTGTATTTTTAACTGGCAGTGAAAAGTTTAATGTACTATTACAATTTTAACTCGTGCTTGTAATCTATAGATAAGTGCGCAATTACTTTGATGACTGGCACCTTCTATTGCGTTTTCTAGTCCAACGTATTCGAATAACGAAACAGGACTGTTACTTCAAGTTTTTTTTGTCAATTACGAGTGTGTTCTGTGAAGCGGCTCGAGTCAAGATGTTTAATTACAGCCAGCGATGTTGATGAATTGTCCAGATTAACTGCGAGACGGTCGGGTGGCATCCAGGTCACAGATGCGCGCGCGCACCATTGCGGACGCACTCAATGAGCTCTGTTCTTTATCACGCAAAAAACTACATGTTGTCAGATTAACAGCGATGCTCAGCACGCACACTATCATAGTTCTCGTATTATGTTACGCATTTTTTCTTCCTGTGTCAATGTGCTCAATCGTGACTTTTGTAAACTTGCAAGCTGTTTCATTATTATTGTTAGATAAGATAGTAAATCGATCTGAAATATTATAATGTCTCGCCACGCTCTGATTTGTATCTGTCACAATAACTTAACTAATGCCATATGTGGAATGTTCAACATTATAATTATTTAGATTGTCTTGTTAATTAACATTTTTGAGTTTCAAAATTAAACGGTGCATACGAGATTGCGATTTGTCTTGTTCTCGATAGTGTGACCTTGGACAAGTGTCACTGTTTCAAGGAAAAACGATAATGTCGACCACGTTCACGACAAGTTATTATTAAATTATTCGCTTGATCGACTTTTGTTTTTGTTCATAATGTGAACAAATACATTAACTAGACGAAATAATGTCTATTTTGAATAGAAGTGGGAGGAATGAATGTGTGTATTGCAGTTGATATGTAACTCGCTTCTCGCCATCTGTACGCTTAGATCTTTTAAACTACAAAACGGATTTTAATGCGGTTTCCATCAATTGACAGAGTAATTCAAGCAAGAGTAATGTAATTAAAAAATCCGAGAATTTCAAACATTTGTAATGCGATGTCGTAAAAAACATGTTTTTGTGCGCTTACATTGCAAACGCTGGCTAAACCTTATCCACGGGATAGATCAAAATAATGTACGGCTTTAGTATCTACATTGCACGCATGCGAAGCCGGGGTGGGTCGCTAGTCTAACATAATTAAATTTAAGAGAGGTGATTCTTTCAAATTATTGTTACACTGGTTGACTGATGCAATAATACAAATGAAGTTCAGACGTAGCTTCGATGGCATTGCCGTGCTGGTGCCGGGTCCATTGTGTTCCAGGGATGGGAATCCATACAGTGCCTAAGACTAGCGACGTCGGCACATGTTAAAAATTAGCCGTGTGTTACCCTTTTTCAAACATATATTTCATACTTGTACATTATTCTGATAATGCTTTTAATTAAAAATCTACATTATTTACAATTAAAGAGTTCCTTTCTATTATTTTAAATAGCAAACAAATGCAATAAAAAGATTTCTAAACTTGAATGTGTAAGTAGATATTTATCTAGAGAATTTTCTTTCATAGTTTCTCTCAAAATAGCACGATGTTTATTTCCTAAGAAAATGTAACGCGTTCAGTGGATCATCTATTGTTTATAGCTCCAGACGTTTATGGTAAACTTAAAAGTGGGTTTGAAGATATTTCCTGTAGTACAGTTATAATGGATGCGTTACCAGTATAGCAATCACGGCCATATCGTGTTTATTACAAACTCTTATACCTACCGATTGTTAGGGAGTAAATTGATGCTCTAGTCACGTCGCTAGCTGGACTCGATTGTTAATATTGTAGTCATCATTTATCATCAGTTACACAGTTTCAAATAAATTGTTATATTATAATCTGTAATCAAATTATTCGTAGTAAAGTTTCATACAAATCAACCGTTCAATCCATTTCTCTGGAGTTAATTCTTTAATGTTGGTGCTTAGCAGTAAAAATATAACATGTGTTGACGGTTGTAACATCTGAAACCACATACAATCTTAATATAGGTATCCTTTTATAGCTTTATTTTAAATTCAGATTGTACGTAGGATTACTTCGTAGGAGCAGATTGGGCTAAAAGTTAAACGCGTGTTATTTTTCATCGAGAATGAACATGACAACATTTTGAAATCAAAGACAAACAGAATGTATAGTTAGTGAATAAATAGTTATGGTTTTTTGGTTAATTAGGGGTTACTGTAGGGCGTGGGTTCGATCCCCACCAGGAGAAACATTTATGTGACGATAAATGTTTGTTTTATATCTGAGTGTATGGTATGTGTTTACAAAAAAGTACATAAGTATTGTACCAGTTATCTTGTTCTCATAGTACAAACTTTGCTTATTTTGAGGTTAGATGGCGCTGTGTGAAAAGCCCTACGATGCTTATTATATTTTTTGCTTGCTTACATTTATGAGCATTTTAATACCATGATTAAGCGATTATGTATTCCATATTTTTAATTCGTGTCGTTTGCAAAAGACCTTTAAAATTAACGAAAGAGGCATTGAAGTTTTTTACCAAAGCGTGTCTTTTGGCCTAGTTAACCGATCATGTAGCAGTTATTGTTTTACGTTTTTTTAAATTCTTTTAACACTGATGGTGGGTGGCATAACTATAATGGAAGAAAGCTTAGTTTATAAATTTATGTTTCTAGCGTGTTTTATTTTATAGCTTAATCGAACGGCAAGTTTTTTATTGTTTTAATGGCCTCTCTATTTATTTCACGAAATTTTGTTGGATATTGAAAAAACATTTCATATTTAATACACAAAAAACGAGTTTAGATAAATATTTGGACATGCTAGACAGGCTAGATGTTTGACCACAGCTCATCTGATGTTAAGTGAAGGTGTATTCGAAGATGGTAAAGCACACCTAGCCTGGAATGGAACTGATTTTTTTATTGATTGTTTTTAAGCAGATTATTGTTACATTTATATATTTTTACATATACAATTATACATATATATATATTTTTTTGTTGTGTTCATTTATTTTTCTAACGTGATCATTATAAACATACTCGTTATTCTTATAATAAAACTCACAATATTTATCCGACTGTCTCAGCAAATGTTCTCCTCAAAACTATCCCGTGGAAGCAAATCACATGTTCATCACAACACTATCTCGGGTCACTCGAGTCACGTACGTTATCAGTGTGGGGGACGATCGATCGTTGTGTTGATAAGGGGACGGGGACAGGACCGACGGCGACGGTGCGCGCGACGCTACTGACTACTGAAGGCAAAGGCATAGCCTGGGATGAGAGCCCGATGCGGCATTACAGCAGCCAATACATGCCAAGCCAGACGCATTGTTCTCAGAAATTTCGTTAAACAACTACGGAGGAGTTTGTGCATAGAACAATAAAGCTGGTAATGAACAGAAATATAGAGAAACTGTTAAGGAAGGTAAAAAAAATATAAACATGTAACGTGTATATCTAAATGCCGATTACTTTTCCTAAGGATTTAGATTATTAGAACAATTCTTTCAAGACAAAAAACTGCTCTAAATCTGATTTGTAAAGAGATATGAGATTAGCGATGATTTAGGGGTTGCACAGGGGTACATGATAGGTCCTATAATATAATATTAATGTTTTACATAGAGATATCAAACTTTTAGAAATCTAAAAAGTGTGATTTAAAATAAACTTAATCGCAATTGATATTACTGATATTGTAGAAACTATCTAAGCCTAGATGTTTAGATTTCCTACTTTGTTTGTTGAGTATTGAATGTACCTGTTACGCGAGAGTTTCTCTGCAGCCATAAATATTAGCAGTGTTGATTTAGATACATTTGTGAACGACGCGTCTATATCTTAGTAACGTAAAGCTTTCAGTATTACTAGGAAAGTTGCTCGTGGGTTTATGTTGCTCAATGTTTATAGTTGCAATGACGCATGGAGAATTATCCCAATTGACTAAACTATATTTTGCAACAACACATAATAAATATCGATCTGAAATTTGAAATTTATTATAAGTAATCCAAACTTAATGAATCTACCCCGATCGGTAAATATATATTTATTCATTTTTAATAATTTATTTTCCTTTGTTTTAACTTTATGTACACACTAGCTACGCCCCGCGGTGTTACCCGCTACATGTTTTCGGGATAAAAAGTAGCCTATGTGTCAATCCAGTGTGGTGTCAGCTACCTCCGTACCAAATTTCATCAAAATCCATTCAGTCGTTTTTGCGTGAAATAGAAATAAACATCCATCCATCCATCCAAACTTTCACATTTATAATATTAGTGGGATAAAAAAAAAACTTATATAATTATGTATGTATTATTTAGTTATTTGTATTATTTTTATCAGTTAAAATTTTTAAGAACTTAAAAGTGTTACAACATCTTCCGTCTGTTCTTAAACAGTAACGTGTTTTTCCATTTTTGGTTGTCTGGAAGAGATCGCTTTTAGCGATAAGGCCGCCACTTGTGGCAATCGCTTATAAGATTATTTTGATTTCTTATATTTTTTCTATATCTGATGTGCACAATAAAAACAAAGTCGCTGCCCGAGACTGTCGGTGTGTCTGTTTACTTTTAAGCCGAGCAACGGATTTCGATGCAGTTTTTACTGTTATTTATGTATTTTTTTTACGGTAGGTTTGTATAGCCAAATACATCTTAACTAAACTTTTGTATGAGTAAGGAAATACAATGTTGTGTTATCAAGTTGTTAAAATAAAATTGTAGTCTTGCAAAGTAGGGGCGGGTCACTATTTCGGTAGGTATATAATTACATGGCTTTTGAATAACCATGGCATTTATAGTGTTCATGTATCGAAGTAAAGTAAGTATTTTTTTCTCGCTTATCAATTTACAAGTTAATGTGAAAATGATCGGTTTAGTTACATAATAATTATTTACCATCCTTTGAATTATTATAGAATTCGTATGCATACAACATATGTCAACATCACCCATATCCTATTTGAATGACAATGAGAGTCGGCAGTTCAAGCACAGCTACACAAATATACGTAAATTGAATCTACAAAACAAAATACCACGAGGTATAAATTGAAAATCTCGTGTTCTGAATAGATTTTAAGCTTGCCCATCTGTAAAGATCCAGCCTACGATGGAATTGCATAAAACATAAAAGAATCTAAATCTAAATCTCTCGTAACTTGAAAACCTCGAAGATATTCAAATGGTATCTGTCGAGAAACACCCACATGGGCAGCGCATTTCGCAGCTTAGCAGCGCGCTCAATGAAATCGAAATTAAATTTTGTTATCGTGTTTTGTTTTTTTGATATTTTGACTAATTCGCAGATTACTTGGCGATAGATTTCCTTAGCAGGAGGTCGTCTAGGTAGGAATCACCGACAGCGGTGAAACAGTAATGTTTACACACTACTGCTTGGCGGAAGAATATCAGGTACAGCGGTGGTAGAAGTACTTAGAAGACCCCCTGCAGAAGTTCTACTAATCTATACTAATATTATAGATTAGAGGAAAGATTTGTGTTTTGTATGTAACGAATAAACTGAAAAACTACTGGACCAATTTCAATCCCACCGATTGTATTCTCACGGGAACGGGAACTACGCGGCTGAAACCGCGAGACGTCCGCTAGTGTTACAATAAACACATACTTTCTATCTTAAAATAAATAAATTTTAGTTTATCTACACTCAAAGCTTCTGATCTCCATTTTTCGATAAAATACAAAATAATATTTAGAAATTGTGTCTTGGTATCTAAAATTCAGAATTCCGCAGATCTTTTTATATATTTATTTATTTTATTACAAAAATGTTTGCAGTGCTTCTGTTGTTTTTGTCGTAAATTTTACGATACCTGATGGTATCTTATTTATCCACTAGGTCGATATCCAAACGCATACTTACTATTTATTAAGCATTTACCTACACGATACCGTAATTAAGTATCTATCCACTTTATAGGGCATCGTAAATTATGTTAACATCCACTTAATTGCTTATTCGGAATCTATATTTGAGAACATAAAAATAATTTTACGAGACATCATTAATATTTATTTTTCTCACATTTACAGCGAGTTCTAAAAGTTTTATTAGGAAGGAAATGGTTTGAGATAAAACAAAATTAAGTACTTGATAGGTACTGTTACTTTCTTGTTAGTAACTGGACCAGTACAACTAATTTGTGGTGACTTTTATCGGGGCACTTTACGATGCAAATAAAGAAGACAAGTATCGATTTTTTTAACGCGTATATGTCTACATCTGATCGCAATCTATTCTGTTAGTAAGATGAAGCACATATTTTGAAAATACCTTTTCACTTTGCAAGAAACAAGGAAGGTAACTATTTGTTCGATTCTGCAAGAATGCGAAACGTTATAAGGAGTTTTGGCGAGAATGTGAAAAAGCATGTAACCTCCTTGTTTTAATTTTTTTAAACTTGTATTTTATCAAAAGTTTATGTAAAAATTATGTATAAAACAGTGGTATCGTATTCATAGAATGCTGAGTGCGGGAAAGTAATATCATGTGCCGAATCGTTTTTTTTTTGTGTTGTTTCCAAATATTCTTGTAAAGCCACCACTACTTTACTGTTCGACACATGGATTGGATTTGACCTTGACTTGGTGTATGTGACTTTGACCAAGACTTCTTTCATTTGATTTTGTCATGGGGTATTGGATACTAGCAAAATTTTTCGCCGAAAATACTGAAAAATAAACGTAAAACCTAAACCCAGCCGGCCGAACTTGCGAGAATTATTTATTGACGAAATTATTATTATCATCGTTATTTTTTATTTAACGAACCTTCAAATAAAAAAACGTCGACAATTTCATAGTCATTCATTTTTCTATTGTTCATGCATCACGTTGCTAAACAAATATCTAAATGTTTTGAACTTGTTTTTTTAAAAATCTACACTAATATTATAATGAGTATTTTTGTAAGGAATAAACTCAAAAACTACTGGACTGATTTCAAAAATTCTTTCTCCGTTGGTTGTTTCTACATTATCCCCGGGTGATATAGGCTACTTTTTATCCCTGTATTCCCTCGGGAACGGGAACTACGCGGGTGAAACCGCGAGGCGTCCGCTAGTATTCTAAATATGGACTACGTGACTTGAGCGCCGACGCAGAGGCGCAGAGCTGAGTTTGGGGCAAAAACGCACGTTTCCTACCATGGTCACGTGCGGACATTAGATCTAATGACCGCACTGATAACGCTACTCGTTTTTCAATGCACTTGTCGCGAGACATTTAGTGCATGCATACAAACGTACAATGATTACATTTACGAAGATACTAGTGTTAGCAGTTTTATGTATATTTTCGCCTGTGAGTAGGTACTTGCCTTACACGTAGTTAAATCGCAATATTTTCAACTAAGCTGATAATTAAATATGCAAGGAAACTGGAACGATGTACTAACTGTTTGTTTTTGTAATATTATTCACGCGGCGTAAATATGTATTTTTTTATCTTCATGAAATATGTTTGAGCACGTTTCCTTCTGACGTTTAATTTACTTACGAAGAAAATTAGAAACCTGAATATCGGTTGATCTTCTTTCCTGATGAGGTCGATAACCTTTTTTATTCTATACTGTAAGTACGCAAATTTAATTATTGATAGAGATATTCATTGAAGTTTCATTGAAAGATTACTTTACTCAAGACTAATATAACTTTAACAAGACTTTAATCACGAATTCGGGCTTTGTTCTATTTTCAAATTTTTAAATCTCAAATGACGTTTCTGTTTTATTTTAATATCTACAAGTACCTATTTATCCTTTACTTACCACATAATTTTAAATAAATACCGTATTATTGCGCCATCGTATAATTTGCACGCGTCAATTATTCACAGTGCAATTTGACATACGGCTCGTAAAGTATTATTATTGAGTCAATAGCAGGTGAACACTGCGCCTAAAGGACTATTTTGAGTTACGTTTGGCGGGAATGCAAAAAATAAATGTGTTTATGCATTGTATTATTTTTAAAGTTTGTTTTTTTTCGAGTGCTTATATTTAAAATAGTGGTGATTTTTAAAAAGCCCTGAATTACGTATCTACGATTGTGGTGAAACATATTTATTTTATTATTGTTTTCAAAACTACGAAACAGCCTCTTATAAAACCTTAACTTTACTAGACTACTGGACTTCACCGTGACTTTGCCTGTGACTAAGACTCGTTGTACTTAGTTTTATCATGAGACCCTTAAATGTAGTCCATGCTACTTGACAATTGCAGAACACACAAATTGCAAAGCCAGTACGAAGTTCGTGGGTTCAACCCCCAACAATGAACAGTGAAGGAAAACATCGTGAGACAATCACAGCAATGTGGTGTCTGTTGTCTTTCAAGTCCGGCACTTAAAAACTAGTTCAATTGCTAGCTAGATGTGGTTATCATCTTCAACGTACATAGTTTGAGGACAAACACATAACGTGTTACCTATAAAAATCAGATAGATTTGAATGCAACAAAAGATTGAATAAATTTTTATCTAAAGTTTAATAAATTCTGAAATTGTTTTACTTAAGCGGAATGTTTTAATAAACGATATGAAAAATAAGAAAATTAGCAAAGTCTACCTCAAAAATATTCGCGTAGAGTACAAAAACATGGTGTTGCGCTAATTGGTACGGGGGCAAAAGTTTCCCTATTTGTTCGGAATTTTAATACGGCCTTCACTGGGAGGGCCCGCGGCGTAACTGGACGCAGACGTGTTAATTTTACAAAATGCCACGAACCGGAACTTTGCTTGTTCTAGTTTGCTTTTGATATCAAACAAAATGTTGAGTTTGAGTTATTAAAAGTACCTACACAGAAGCTTATAACCACGATATGATGTTTTGGTGATGGTTATATTATGCTATGAAAATAATTGTACCTTTAAGGGAGAAAAAGGTAAAATGAGTATTAGATAAAGCAAGTCTTGAATTGATATAAAATCGTTTAGTTGGCAAGTTTTACAACCCACATACAGACAAAGGCCGTGCCATATTTTTACTGACGCCTATCCTAAAAAAAAGAATGTAATATTTGTATTTATGTGAGTTTCTTTATTCTACCCTAATCACAGCATTACATGTTTTCGACATAAGAAGTAGCATAAGTGTTAATCCAAGATCTCAGCTACCTCCATACCAAATTTCATCCTAATCCGTTCAGTAGTTTTTGCGTGAAAGAGTAACAAACATCCATCCATACATCCATACTCACAAACTTTCGCATTTATAATATTAGTAGAAAGGATTATAAATCTGTTATTTACTAATCATGAAGTGTTGGTACCAATGTTAAGTTTATCCCTTAAAAAGGCTAAAGTTACACTTTTAGAGACAACTTTTTTAAGTTAGAAGTCAACGATTCGCATCCATCATGATAACAGGTCTGGCATAGATTTATGTCTTGATTAAAACCTAATTACCCGTTACTGACGGTTTGTAAACAATTTTTCTTCACAACGCGCACGTTTTAATATAAATTATTAGGTTAAAAATTCTGAGTAATCTAAGAACAATATCCGTTTCAAGGAGGAAGTACTGGCAACAAATTAATTATTATTGAAGCAATTTGAAGAGATAAAGGTAAACATTTGAATCTAGTTGAAATGATTGCAGGGGAAACGCTATACCGATTTAAAAATTTACCGTAAAGACAGTATGAATGTATGTTACCAATTGAATTCCGTGTTATATTATATTAAGGTCATATATTCTGAAGTTTTAAACATGTTTATAAATGCAGTTGATCAACAGTCTACTGTAATGTTCCATTGGGTCTCATTTAGCGAAGCAAAACTATTATAAGGATTTTATCGAGTAAGTCTAAAATAAATAAATAAAGCCTTTACTGCTGTCCTTCATTTTACAAGTAAGAGTTTAAACATTTAGAAGTGCCTTACATTTTTAAATATGTTTATATACATATGGAATACCCCCCTTAAATCTTTAATTTATACTGTTTTTTAGTATTTGTTAATATAGCGGCAACAGAAATACATCAACTGTGAAAATTTCTACTGTCTAACGATCACGATTCATGAGATACCTGGTACAGACGGACAGACAGACAGACGGACAGCGGAGTCTTAGTAATAGGGTCCCGTTTTACCCTTTGGGTACGGAACCCTAAAAAGGTAAATGGGAAGCAATGGAAACTAGAAATAGTTGTAAGCCACAAAAAAATGATCATAAACAGGCGCTATCTCATACAATTAGTAGAGCGTCGTTAGTTTTAGCACTTTTACATTCAAAAAATTACGTCAAAGTTGTACCTTGTAAAAAAATAATAGTATTCCAACCATGGAAATAAAAGAAGCAGCAACGCATCGCATTACCGTATTTGACCAGCAACGACATGCATTCTCTACAGACCTAAATTACGAAATTCAAGAATGTACAAACAATAAAAGGTAAATATCAACCACAGATTATAAAAAGATACAGATATAATGTGGCCTCAAAAATGAATGACGACTCATTAGTTAATGCTGGCCATACTCTATCTACCCTAATGCATTAGTGTGATGTAAGAACTTAGTGTATTTGTTTGAGTAAAACGTATGTAAAAAAAATTGTAGGGCCAAGTCTCTACAATTTTTTTTTATAAATTTTTAATTATTTGTTTGATAATTGTTATAATTATTATTGGTTGGATTTGTAGCGATGATAGCTCAGTGGTTAACGCGGTAGGTTCGCATGCCGAAGGGCGTGGGTTCAAACCCCAACAATGAGCTTGAGCTGCCGGTGAAGGAAAACATCGTGAGGAAACCAAAGCATGGTGGTAGGGTACTTTAGTACTCGGCTGGCTAGCTACCACCCTCAAGTTGAAAATCTGCCGCCAAGCATCTAACGGTGTGTTCCGGCAGCCTCACTTGAGAGCCAGTTGCATTCCAGGCTAGGTGTGCTTTACCATCTTCGGCCACACCTTCACTTGACATCAGGTGAGCTGTGGTCAAACACCTAGCCTGTCAACCATTAAAAAAAAAAAAAAAACAATCCAGATTGATGTCTGGATTGATATTATTTGAGGCGAGCAGTGAATAGTGACGTGCTTATATCTCACAGCGTTGGAGTTTAGTATTAGTACTTTTTTCTAATCTGTGTTATTGGCTAACACAGTTAAAGCAACTGGTTAATTTTATGGAATTTTGTGTCAGAGATGCAGCATAACCCGAGGTCCCTAAACAATGGGTTTGTGACATCTAAAACAACTGTTTAAATATGTATACAGCATGCGATGGTCTAATGGACACCGCGAACTGTTCAGAGCATATTTTTATGACACGAAAAAGATGCTTATGATTTAACTACTCAATGTATGTTTGTGTGTATGTATGTATCTCCTAAACACCTCCAAAACATCATACGAGTATTTCAACTAATATTCTATCGATGCGTCAGCTTTATGCATTATAAATAAATAATTATAAAGGCGTATTTTATTAGGAGCCTAAATTACACTCTACTATTAAAATTACTTATTTAATGTTCTGTTCTTCAATTTCTGTAGTGATTCATTCATACCTCTATTGAAAATAGGAAAATACCTCTTTATTTATTAATCTATGTGTAAATACGATTTTTTTCATGTGCCATTAAACTGACTTTTTTTATTGTTCACAGGCTAGATGTTTGACCACAGCTCACCTGATATTAAGTGAAGGTGTGGTCGAAGATGGTAAATGACACCTAGCCTGGATCTCAAGACTTTGACTTTGTATTTACTTAACCGAAAAATATACAAGTGAGCATTTTTTTAAGAAATCAAGAACGGTCTTGAAATCTTGCTAATAAAAAGAGCAACTTAAGAGTTTTGCAACCAAAGAGATTGGTCTTTCGACACTAGTGATATCCCGCACCCTCGCGACCAACGCACGTGACATACTTTTAGTTCGACTGAAAAAGATCTCTAAAAAAAGCTCGAAGCACAGCCTTGAGCATCGTCGAAAAGTTTGAATAGCATCTGTTACATGATCGCTTAGCTTTTTTTCTAACAGATTCATTTCGGAGATATGGATTGAGAACTCCATAATCCAATACCCCAAGCTCCATTCTTCTACTGAAATTCGAAAAATCGTTTCACGATTGACGTCTCAGAAGCTAGGACAAAATGATTTGATTCCACTTTCATTGTGCGAACCGCTAAACAGTGGAATCCATTGCCTAAGTGGGTGTCCTTGATAGATACAATCTGGATGTCTTTAAGTGAATAAGTATTTTTTAAGCAAGCGCCCTCAACATCTTTGAAATAGCGGTCAAACGCTTTAAAATATATGTACATAGTACATGTACAATGTACATATATTATAGTGACTAGCGACCCACCCCGGCTTCCCACGGGTGTAATGTAGACACAAATGTGTCAATTTCTAATTCCTATTTTTCACCCTTAAGGGTGGAATTTTTAAAAATCCTTTCTTAGCGACACCCCTACGTCACCTAAGAAACATATTTTGTGCAAAATTTCATGCTAGACCCAGCGACTTTAGCTGTGCGTCAGCGAATTAGAAAAAAAAACCTAAGGACGAAAAAGAGTGAAGATTTTTATATTTTGGAGCAAGCTATTGCCGCGTATTCTCTTGTATCTACCTTTAAAAGTAAGTGTCGCAAGCGGTAACTCGTACACTGTCCAATAGGATGCTTATACGCACCACGTTATTATTCTTAAACGTAAAATCCACTTTTAAAGTTTATATTGAAGGCTGATAGTTGTTTTCAAATGCGTTTGGATGGGTGCTTCGACTAATTGAATATACAGCTTTAATTTGAATCGAATCTAAATACCAAATGTGTAATGTGACGGGTTCGCTGTTACGTTCCATCGCGTAATAGAATGCCGTCAGTTCCGTGAAAGGATGTTTTAGAAAGGAAGAGAACGGTTTTTCATGTTTTCTTACGAGATTGATTGATTATATTTTGGTGAGGAAATCATTTGAAAAGATTGAATTACACAACGCTACACTTGAACACTTGCCCTTGCTGCACTTTGTTACTAATTCTTGACATTTATTTTGATTACTTAATATTTAAATTAAGTCGGTACATTTAATGGATCTGGAAATAAACTACATATTTCATTTCATTATGCAACTGCCTGAAAAATTGGGTCGGTTGAGGTTGAAAATTATGCTTGTAAAATACAATTAAATAATCCCATAGGCATTGATCGTTAGGGCATCTCGAAAGGATGGAGGAAGAAGAGTGTATTTCGGACTACTGAAAGGCTGTCCCAAGTACAGTGGAAGAATAAAGTGACTACGGATTTCCAAGATCTGGTTGTCAATACTTGACATGAATTCATTTAAGAGTGAGAAAGACGGCGGTTTTTATTATCGCAGGCCAAGATAAATTATGGGCCGTTATGCCAGCAACGTTTTTAATTTAATTTTTTTATTATTAATAATTTTTCATTGCAAAACAAAATTAGTAGGTATGTCATAATATATTGGTTTGACGTCTAGTAATATCAAAAACGAACTTAGAAAATGAGGCTTCTATTGTTAGTAGGAAATAAATCAACCATTACTTTGTATTTTTTTGTATTGACTAAGTTTCGAATAGATAAGCTATTTGTAACAAAATGAACAGTTTACCTTCATATTTTCAGGTTGTAATTGCACTGAGTAGTCATTATCGGAGTTGTTTTTACCAATTAGTGACTCGTAAAATAACACTTAGAAATAATTTCAGTGATGTATTCCAGCTATTTCAACAGTTAAGCAAATGCACAAACTAGGTCGTGCATATTTGCACTTAGGAACATCCTGATTTATGCGACTCGAGCACGCTAGCCAATGGCTAGATTCCGTATAGACTGGACAATGTAAGTACATTTCAACAACAATTACGCTTTGCTTAAGTGACGTTGAATGACTTTATATTTGATTACTTCCCATTAGGATTCCCTTTTACGGCACTAATTAAATCTTACCAATATTGTAATACGCCCAGAGCGAAAATGGACTAAAGATACAGTGTACATAGAGTAGTAAGTCGTACCGTGAAAAAGTCTCATATTCAGTAATAGGATATAGTTACCAAGGATAAACATTTTTATGTGACATAAATGTTTGCCATATGTCTGGTTTTCTTTTAAAGTAAAAGTAATAAGACAGATGAATCGCACAACTGATGATAAGAGATAACGCTTGTCCATGAACATTGAACATCGCTGCTTTATTGTTCATTACATCGTTATATTCGATGGTTAGTCTGAAATAACTCTGTAATTTCGCTAGGTAAAGTACTTCTCAAACCGGAACACAGTAATGATTCCACACGACTACTTAGTGGTAGAATATCTGGTACTACTGTATCTAGTTTTGTAGGATAGCTGGTAAAATCGTGTGACCTTCACTAATAACATTACAATAAGAACATAATTGCCTATATACTTTCAAAGACGCTCTCATAGGACGTCTAGAAGGTTAGTTATTCTATTGCCAACTATAATCTAATTTTGCAGGGTAACCACCCACTCTAGGTAAGCTTGTATGTAATCCTCTAGTTGTAAGTGTGTCAAGTTAAGGTTACTATTTTAGTTGTGGTATTTGTCAACTAGGTATCTAATAAGATATGTGGAAGCGCATTTTTGAGGACTCTGGTGCACTACTGGAGCCCACCGTCAAGCACCACGGAAGGCTATTTCGAGTTTTGGAATGGAGTTCCTTATTGCATGTTATAGTTTTCATTTGTTAGCGGGCTGAGGGGTTATACCGAAAAACGTGTAATAATGAAAAATGACACCAAAAATCGACATCTTTTTGCAGTGATATTCCGGATCATATCTACTTCTTCGTGTTCTTTATTACTGAAGGTCGTGTTCGCTTTGAAATGCCTTCACTGAGGCGTTCACTAGCTGCTTCCACGTGACTCTGTCTTTGGCTTTTCGCAGGGCAGTAGTGCTTTTAACTGATCAAAAACTAAGAAACAAAACCTTTTTTCAGTCGATTTAGCTTGACGTCAATGTTGGGAATATGCAAAAAAATTTTTTTTTTACTTTTTTTTTTATAGTTGACAGGCTAGTTGTTTGACCACAGCTCACCTGATGTTAGGTGAAGGTGTGGTCGAAGATGGTAAAGCACACCTGGAATGGAACTGGCTCTCAAGTGAGGCTGCCGGAACGCACCGTTAGGTGCTTGGCGACAGATTTTCAACTTGAGGGTGGTAGCTAGCCAGCCGAGTACTAAAGTACCCTACCACCATGCTATGGTTTCCTCACGATGTTTTCCATCACCGGCAGCTCAAGCTCATTGTTGGGGTTTGAACCCACGCCCTTCGGCATGCGAACCTACCGCGCTAACCACTGAGCTATCATCGCTACAAAATTAAACTTAAAAAAAACCTTTAAGGTGGTACTTGGTAATTTTTTGCCATTTATGGACAAATGGAGCATAATTTTACTTATGCTTCATTTGTCCATAAATGGCAAAAAAATATTTGTATCGAAATCGAACCACCTTAAAGGAACTTTGTTCTTACTAGAAGTCCATAAGACTCAAGAGATTGTAATCACTACGTTTACATAAGACGCCTCTCAATTTTATTTATTAGGAGTATGTAAAAATTTGTTAGAATTTTTTTATTTTTTTTGTTTACGGTCTAGGTATTTTTACCATAACTCACCTGAATATTGTAAATGACGGTGTGGTCGAAGAAGGTAAACACATCTAGCCTGGAATGGAACTAGCTCTTAAGTGAGTCTACTAGAACATACCGTTATGTGCTAGGTTAGGTGTAACCCTACATAACTCGACGGCGACCCAACGTAGTCTAGCAACTTTTGAAAATTTTCTTCTTAACAACAAAAATGCTTTTCCAAAACGCAACATTTTCCCATACTTATCCAAGAAATGGGAAAATGTTGCGAGTCTTGTAAAAACGTTTGTATTGCTTATTGGTTATTCGATAATAGTATCAAAATGATATTATATGTATATACAGTAAAAATACATTGATGAATAAATTTTGCATAACCACTAAATATTCATCTCGTTTGATTTTACTTTTTTGCACCGCGGTTAACATAGAGGGTGCAGTTTAGCAAGTATTATGTATACATAATATTTGCTCTTTACATAATAATGAGATATCCAACATTTTTATGTCATACTTTTACGAAATATTTATTTATAGTTTATAAGTTAATAATAATAAATAAAACTTACTTAGCATTAATTAAATTTGTAAAATAAGTTTCGGAAACGGTAATGTTCCAAAGAGAAACTGCATGGAAACGGTACCTCATTTCCAAGTCTCGTTTAGAAATAAAGTTCTATATAATTTGCACACAACCTTTACGTAATACGTGCGTTAACGATAAAAATGTAACATACCGCCGCTGTAGGTACAAGCGGACGTAGCCAGATAGGTAAAAAAAAAAAAATTGCTTTACCCACAGAGTAAATAAAATACTTTTGGCGGGAACGCGGGAAAATCTTGTATACCTGCGTGTTTTTATGTAGAAAGATACGTAGAAAACGGGACGACACGACTCTTTCCGCGTTCCCGCCAAACCTCTAAGAATAATTATGTTTGTGTACTAGCTCTTTGTCATGGGTAGAATGCACAAAGTGCGACACCAATTTACAGGGAAAAAAATCTATTTTTATTTGTAGTTGTTTAGCTTATATGGAATAAGGTTAACGTATTGTAAACAATTCCTGGAGAAACCTCGAATAAAACATGATTTAATTATCATGTTTGTTTTAATAAACAGTTAAGGATATATTCCAGAAAAACCACAAAATGACAATATTTATTTCTAGCAAATAACTATTTAGTCAAACTCTACCATGAGAACGTCATGATACTTACTCGTAACTTGTAAGAATATTTTTTAAGACAAACATGTTGGTACGTATTGTAAAAAAATCGGGTTTTGGTTTGGTTTCATAATTATAATAGGTATACTAATTTTAGAAGCCATTTTGTAGTGTAGGTAAATGGCTGTACATACATGTTTAGTTGTAATTTGTGCGTAAAAAATAAAATTTTCGAATAAAATTACCTCATGGTTTTGCGAAGGAAAATTTTCTGAAATTGTTTTTATCTGAGTGTAGTTAGTAAATATGCTTAAAGTTGAATACAGAACCCCTTATACCCTTCCTGAGTACGCCCAAGCATAAATTGTAATAGCTAACGCCAGAAAGATAGATGGCTTACAAAGATTATTTATTAATGGCTCAGTAATTAAACATCTGTAACTTTTATGTTTGCACATTCACAATATAACGATCTAAGCGATGCAATATCTGATTGTATTTCCATTTGATGTTTCAACTAAGTATACAAAAAGTGCTCTTTAGTTTCCTCAGTAAAGTTTTTTATAGTGTTATTCGTCATCACTCGAATAAATACATAAAATAAGTACGAAAAAATAAATAAATAAATGTAACATAATGAAAAGTTTAAAGTATGTTATTTTTCATTTAGAATGAACTTCATAACATTTTGAAATCAAAGGCAAACACAGAATTTATAGTTGTGTTATGTTTATAGTAGTGAATAATTAGTTTATGGTTTTTTGGGTTAGTGTAGGGTGTGGGTTCGATCCCCACCAGGAAAAACATTCATGTGGCGATAAATGTTTGTTTTGTATCCGGGTGTACCGTATGTATTTACAAAAAAGTATATAAGTATTTTATCAATTATCTGGTTCACATAGTACGAGCTTTGCTTAGTTTGGGGCTAGATGGCGCTGTGTGAAATGTCCTACAATATTTATTTATGTATGCGGCAAACTTGAAAGGTAAGGGGTATGTTTTTTTAGTCAATTTATGTTTGTATTCATGTCTATTCGATATTTCTAAAGACTTTTGTTTTTAATTTATGCAGCAGCCAGTTAATTAAAAACGGGTAATTGAAATTAAATGTGGCTACAAAATTTTTACGATGGATAGACGGATAGGGGGATAGATGGATAGACAGGTAGACGGATAGATGGATTGACGGACTAATCGATAGACAGATAGAGAGATACATCATTTATTGTTAACACCAAAGATTTTGTATTTGATATAATTGACAAATAAAATGTAAAAACACCTAGTGTAACAACCGTGGACTAGTAAAAAATACATGCCTAAGTATCTAAAAACAATGAGTTAATGAAATGTAATTCTCATTTACCAAGAAAAGCTAAGTCATTATCTACTAATACATACTTGCAAATACGTTGGCTGTACACATATTCAGATCTTGGTTCAGATTGGTTAATGCTTCCACAAAACTTAAGCTGTAATACATTTTTTGTTTGTGTTATAATTCAGTTAAGTATTTAGTCTATCGATATACTTAACTTTTACATACATCAATCCTTAAATATATTGCTTAGAATGTTATTAGAAACCACAGGAACCGGGTTACACTCGGAAATTCGAGTGTCGAAAGATTGATGTTCGTTTAATCGAGGAATGTGTTACCAAATATCAAATCGGCCAAATTAACTAGACTAGTATCAGTTTTGAAACTTGGTATTCAGTTGTTGTAATATTTACGAGTAAATCGCAAAAATTCGGTAAATCTAAACACACTTGTATAAATTGATCTAAAAAAAAAATCCTGCTCTTAGGTTTCTTTTCTTCTTTTTTGGCATAGCACTTTATGTATTCTTTCAGTGTCAAGTATTCTATATTTTCATGCGTTTTGAGTGGACAGAATCTTTAGAATTTTTACATATTTTTTACCAAGGTCACTGACTTAGTTTCTTAGATTAATTCAGCTTTAACGAAACTATTTACCCAAACAGCGTAAATAATATTGAAACGAAACACTGACGCTATTTGACTCTTAAATCTCAATAATCAAAGTGACAAATAAATTACGAGGAATTTTTGCAAAGTTCAAGATAAAAATACAAATATAAACTTGCAATTACGCCAAGCAATGGTCAACATTTAAGTAATATGTTTAACAAGATATGTATAAATAAATAAATATCGCGGGAAATGTCCCGCGATATTATTGGTGCTGTGTGTAATGACACACAGCACCATCTGACCTCAAACTAAGCAAAGCTTTTACTATGGAAGTCAGATAACTGATAGAATGCTTAAATACTTTTTTTTGTTAATACATACTTTTAATACATACAGTACACCCAGACAGAACAAACATTTGTTTGTACCACAAAGTTTGTCCTGGGTGGGAATCGAACCTACGCCCTTCAACTCTTGATGCAGACATTCTACTAATGAACCAACAAGGCTGTCAAATATAAAAGGTGTTAAACATAACTGGTGTATGTATCAGAACATACCTAATTCTTTGTAATGTGTTTGTAAATTTTCAATATGTGTGCTGTTGGCGTACTTTAATAGATAAATAAACATTTAACCATGCAACAAGCTCAAATTAGGTAATGTATAGCGAGAGACAAGTATCGACTGTGACGAGATTCCATCAAGTTCCGTTAAAAAACTATGAATTATATTCGTTGAAGCGATGGCTGCTACAATTAACAGACTGTAAAATGTCGCTCGACATCCTCGGAAAATAAAACATAAATAAAATCTAGACACCTGTTCTAGTCAAACGACATACGCACCTAATAACGAGCCCTGCTGTATACCTTAGTCTCCATAGATGTTTTTCGACCATTTTCTGCGTATTTTATTTCTGCATTGTCTACTTTGAAGCGTTTATGTAGCAGGTGATGTGGTTGTGCTCTACTGGGAATCTGTTAAGAATTTCGATTGTGGGAAACCATTTTCATAGCGCAAACTACCAAACCTGTTTTACGTCTCTATTTATGTTACATGTTGGTCTATATTTTCCTCTCAGAGTTTTTATCGTTTTATTATTTGCGGTTGACAACCGAGTCGATGTGTTGCGACATTGACAAATCGAAGAACGAATATATTACGACGTCTTTCGCGTTCCTTCGTTACTCATAATTTTTATCAAATGTTATGTTTGTGTACAGTTTCTTGCTCTTACAGGACTCAGTGTACTATCTCTTGCAAGTTAAAAGGTTTCTATGTTAATTTTAGGTTCAACGTTTTTATATTAATTTTGTGTGGAGGTTAAGCATGGTCATTCAACGGGAAAATGTGACAGCCCCGTTGGCTCATTGGTAGTATATCTGCCTTGTGAGCTCTAGGGCGTGGGTTCGATTGTCTGGGTGTTCTGTATGTATCATAAGTAGGTATGTATTTACAAAAAAAAAGGTATTTATGTATTCTATCAGTTGTCTGACTTCCATCGCACAAGCTCTGCTTAGTTTGGGGCCAGATGGCACTGAGTGTATAGTCCTACGATATTTATTTATTTAGTTAGTTAAATAACAAATACTCCGACAGAGCTGAATTTTTACCTGACTTTGGGTACAGTGGATATAAAGTCCCTATTGCGACAGATGTGTCCAGCCCATTGTCACTTCAGCTTGCTAATACGCTGAGCTATGTCTGTGCCTTTAGTCCTCTGGCAAATTACTTCGCTCTGGATATGATTCTTCAGAGAGATGCTGAGCATAGCTCGCTAAGCGACTTTGAACTTACGGACCATTTCCAACGCCAAAGTCGCTCTGTGGTTTGATGGAGTGATGATATACGTAAGACAGCTGGCAGTGGATGGAAGCGAAAAGCCGAAGATCGCGCTGCGTGGCGTATCTTGGGAGATGCCTATGTCCAGCAGTGGACTTCGATAGACTGATGATGAAGTGTTTATTGTTGTTGATATTTTTTACCCTTCTTATAATCCTAAGATACGGGCTAAGGTAAGGGCTTATTATTTGGGTGTTAGCTTCTTACCACGGTATCATTATACATATGTATGTAGTAAGTACATGGCAGCACTGCTTATCTTCAACATACATTTTGTATACCTTTACATACGTCAGGATAATCCAGTCACATTATAATCTTGCTTTTTTATGGTCAACGCAATATGCTCATGGAAGAGAACTGATTACAGGCTAATTGATGTAATAAACACTCTTGTAGGCCATTTGTTAACTCATTCTCTCGAGAAGTTATAAAATAAGGCATTTAAATGGTTCCAAGCTTCCAGTTTACGTACAAAACTTACATTATTACTTAACTTTACTGCTCGATTATTGTTCGAATCACACCTTTATAGTACCATTGTTTTTATTTACGAAATATACTTAACTAAGAGCCTTTAGTGATGTTTTGTGTCGTTCAAAATCTTATTGTCTACTAAGAAATGAAGAAAGTGACGAACGTATCGTGGTTGAAATCCCATAATCTTGACAGTTAATATAACAATTTGAGGATTAGCCTTATATTCCCATACTGAACAAAACGTGTATTATGGGAACTAGATAACTAATAGAATAGTCATACATATTTTTTAAAATAGATGCATACACTTAGAATATCAAGACATAGACAGTTAGACAGCCCTGTTGGTTCATTGGTAGTATGTCTGCTTCGAGAGCTGAAGGGGTGGGTTCGATTCCCACTCCCACTTCCCACACATAGGTAGTCAGTTTGTTTACACCGTGTTGTAATTTGTATACATGAATGTTTACATCGTGATTGTGGTACCTGCGAGTAGGTATCATTGCTCGATGTAATTATTGAATGCAAACTACGGTACTAATTACTCAGTAGTTGACACCTATCCATGTTCATATGTAAAGTCGGACACGTAATCTCGCAACTCGCTAGCAATTATGTAATGTACTAATAGCTACTTACAGGGAAGAAGAGTAGAATCTGAGACAATTTTTGGCCGCGAATCGTTTTACCATATTTTCTCATGTCTCTATTTTTTTATTATAAATAGACTTGTACAATATGGTTTATTTTGGAGGTTGGTCTTTCTGCTTAAGGTTATACTCCATTTGTCCATAAATGGCAAAAAAATATTTGTATGGAAATCGAATCACCTTAAACATGAAAATAGTCGTAGTAGTTTTAAACTTATTGAAGGCGATACCTGGACAAAAATTGACTCAGTCACGATCAACATTATTTTGTGTGATGAACATAGATGTTTGTTCTGTGTCTGGGTGTTCAGTATGTATTATAGGTATGTGGAAACTGACGTGGTTTTGACACATTTTTGGTTTACTTACGCGGGATTACTCAAGTTTTATATATCGGACATGCATTCATCATAGATATAATAAAACGCATCCCGCACAAGTAAAACAAAAAAAAAGTACAACAATAACAAGCATTTAATCTACCAGTAGTTTTGTTCTCGTAGTTCCCATTTTTGCTTAGTTAGACGACGCTGTGTAAAAACTCTTAATTTTTTTTTTTTTTTAACAACAGACATTAATTTCGTTACAAACAATATTTTTTTACAGAATAATATTTTACAGACAATACATTTACAGATTTTTATTTTATCAGGTACCTATAGCATATTATTGTTCAAAATTATCATGCTTCTAGTTCTAGGAGCTATGAGTTGTGATCCTTATAGGCGAGTCTCGGCAGACAATGCGGCTCGGCATTGGAGTGCGGGCTGCGTTCCGCTCACGTAACATTCCCCCAAAAGGCATAAGGCATGAGGCAGGAAGGGCCACTGACTCAGCGACCTCACGGCGCGCCATTCCGCTCCTTACCCACTCGCCTTTCACGATAATGAATAGACCTTTACCATAAAGCATGACGCAATACTCATTATTGATTTGCATCTAAAGTCTGCCATATAAGTTCCGACAGGTGTTATTGTTGGTGTTCAGTGTAATGGCATATAACTATGATGTCTATGATTAACTTCCTCGACTGTAATAAACTTTAACAGCGGATTTGCACGTGAGGTCGCATTTGTTCTTAGTAATAATAAAACTGTATATATATATATATATACTAATATTATTGTGTGTTGGTTTTGATTTGTTATATACGTAAATAAAGGGATACTTACATAGAAAACTATAAATAAATAATAGAAAGATACATGAAAATAAAGTCACAGTGAATCTATTTTGGTATTTGTCTGCCCTGATAGATCTATTGGTAGTGTATCTCCTTCAAGAGCTGTAGGGCGTGGATTCGATTCCCACTCAGGACAAACATTTGTGTGATAAGCATAAATATGTGTTCTGTATGTATTATAATTAACAAAAATATACCTATATCAGTTGGTTCCCATAGTCCAAGCTTTGTTTAGTTTGGGACTAAATAACGCTGTGTGAAATGTCCTACGATATTTATTTTATCTATTTATAAAAAAAATTAAAGACAAAAATGTCGTGTTTGGTGTAAAAAGAAAGACCTTAATGAGCACAATTCAAATACATATCATTTTCTGATGTAAACAACCCAACAGGAATATTGCAACAAAAATGTGGCTTGGCTTAATGAGGAAGTATGTAAGCAGGTCCAATATAATAGGTTTCCCTATATCATGTTTCAATAGAGATGCGTAATTTCTGATCAAAAAGTATTAGAAGATTACTGTCGCGAGTGAAACTGCGCGTTGTGCCTAGTAGGGGAATAAATTTGTTTGTTTATCTGGAGATCGTGGTCTAGCATCGCTATGACTGAATTAAGTGAACGTGAGTAGTTCAAGCAGTTTGTTGCACTCGAGGTGTCCGTTGACATTGCAGCGCTCGTCAGCCGCCAGTCAATACCGATGGGTCGGCATGCCCGTCGACCGCCCGCAAACTTTCTACAATGATGATTCTCTCCAATTAACGGAATGATTGCCGGCTGCGAGCATCTTCAATGCGCACGCGACACAGTTACTCTTGTTACGAGTGAAGCGATTTTTTCGACTATATTAACGTGGACGTGTTATTTCTTTTTCCTCTTCATATGCCATAGCACGTTCGTGCATTTTGCCAATTTTCATGTTTTTGACGTGCTATTTCCGTTTGTACGTTTAATTTTTTTTTCTTTCGAGAATGTATTGACATCGCATATTTGCCAGTATCAATCAAGTTAACCTTTTTTGCGAATTTCAATTATATTCTATAGAAGTAGGTACTTGAAAGCTAGTAACTGGTAGAACGCATACACATAGTGTGGTAAAAAACAGAAAAAATGTTTCCATTCAAGAACTCTCCAAAATCAAAGTCAAGCAGAATACGTCTTATCTAGTTTAAGTGGTTTAAGAGTTTCGGCGGGACAACGTGTAAAATTGTGTTGCCGCATTGTATTGTTTTCCACAACATGTGTTATTTTCGAGTATTTCTTTATAAAAATTGTAGTGATTTACTCGTGAGTGTGAAAATATGAAAAATGCGGAGAAACATCACTTTTCGTGTTGTTTTCAAAAATCCATCAAAGTTTAACCACAACTTTACTAAGGACCGAACTCGACCTTGGCTTGCTTTCTTTGACTCGTACTTATTTCACTCGATTTATGTTAAAATAAGTACTTGAAAATATCGAAATAATTGGCACTGGCAAACGCACAAAGTGCGATGCAAAAAAAACACAAAGATGAAAAAAATAAGTAAGTTTAGTAGAGGCTTTGTAATAAGCGGAATACCTACTGTTCCGCATAAAAATGAATCTTATTATAGGTAGGTACGTATAAATAAATTTATGAAAAAAAAAACATTTTTTTGTTTTTACATCAACACACTATAATTATTTTAATAATATAATTTCTCTCTGAACCTAATTCAAGTCAACGCGGACGAAGTCGCGGGCGCAAGCTAATAAGTACATAAAACTACTCGGTAGAGTCAGAGTAAATAGATACGACTTATCCGTACTAAAAACAAAAAAAGTCAAAATTCATCAAACCTAAGAAATAAGTATTAACAATTACAATGTTGTGTTCTTTTCTAAATCAGAATTCAGATAACGTATTATGACACAATATTATTTAGAACAGTGCCTAACTACTTTCTCTTGAATTTAATTTGTATGCATACTTACTCTGACCCATGTGAGCTAAAATATTCCAAACATAAAATGCTACGAAATACGTTATTAACAATCATGAAAACTTATATCATATTACTTTTTTCCGGGTACCCATGTCAGTGGAATATTCATCTCTCATAAAAGCCCGTCTATTTGACCAAATGTCCGGCAATGCGGTAATATATTTTCATGTTATTGTAATCTTCCGTTTCATATCCGGTATACTACCCCTCGTTCACCCCACGACTAAGGGATGTAGAAATGTAACTGTTCTGTCTATAATAAGCGTTTATTTTTACGAGGGATTTGACCATTGCATACCAACGAATTCTATATCTCTAGAAGAGAACTTCAAAACAAAAAAAAAAGTGTGTGCAAAACGGTTAACCAGTGTGCGTGATTGTTTTATAAAAAGCTCAGGCATTCGTGACATTTTTCAAGATAGCAAAAGATGTAACAAAATAAATATCGTAGGACATTACACCCAGCGCCATCTGACTTCAAACTAAGCAAAGCGTGTACTATTGAAGTCAGATAACTGAAAGAATACTTAATACGGTTTTTTGTCAATACATACTTAAAATAATTACATACAAACACCAAGATACAGAACAAACATTTGTTTATACCCCAAAATGTTTGTCCTGCGTGGGAATCGAACCCACACTCTATAGCTCTTAAGGCAGATATATTACCAATAAGCCAACAGGGCTATCAATGGGGTACTTTTTTGGTCTTGAACCCGTTTATTCCCTATGTGTAAGTCTAGTATTGGTAGATAGTGACACATTTTTGAAAAAGTTGTGAATGATTTTGTGGTGTACTGAACCAGGTGTATACACTTCTCTGCAGTTGAGCCACACGCGAGTGTACATATTTACTTTCACTTCAAAAAATTAATGTTCACTTCAAAACACTTCCAAATCATATCTTTTATCCGACTAGCTAAGAAAGAGGGTGAACATTTTCTCGTCGACTTGTGTATGTTTGTTTGTGGTATGAAACCTCAACAAGTTGTTTACTTTTATCTTCGTAATATAAATGGCTAGTTTTTTGATTTGGATTTTTACTTTTCAAGCAAAAATAAACAACATTTTTCTAATAAGTATATAAATTTTGAGAGAAATGCTTAGTAATTATCTACTTGCATAAGTATATTATTGTACAGAATTTTGCCATAATCACTTATTCAAGTGACTTTTGCTGTGTCATCTCTTCTTAATGGTTACGTAACATCAAAAGAATGGAAGCTCTCACACGCCTTTCTATAGGATTCTTCCAAGAATCGTTCAGTAAACGACACAATCAAAAATTAACGAGTGTGGACTGTATAATATCTACACCTAAGATTACATAAATATTATAAAAAAGAAAGTTTACGCTACTCCTTTTGTATCAATTGCTGTTATATATAATGCTGCGCTGATCTATCCATATAAAGCGATTTTTTTTTCTATGGATCCAACGTTGAAATCGCGAAAAAGAAATTTGCTGTTGGATGTTGATTGATGGACTCTTCAGTATTAATAAACTTTTCTGGAACACTCTGTATAACTCTCTGTACATGAAGTTATAAATAACATTATTATTATGTATGTTTTCTACCGTGTTACAGCTTATATAACACTTTATTATAGTACACCGTGAGAAATTGTAGGTATATGTAACTATTGAGACACAATCGAATGCCTCAAAGTGCACGCTAAAGCAGCGATTCTTTGGACTTTGTTTTGAAACTAGAAGTATTATATAAAGGTTCATACGTTATCTCTTACCATGAGTTAAGCCGTTCATTCGTCTTATTACTTTTACGAGGTTGTGGAACTCTCTGCCGTAGTCTGTTTCCTGTTAGGTACATAATGATAGGCAGAGTGTGGTCGTACGCGAAAATATTTTGAATTAAAAAAAAACGGGATGTGGTTATGTATTGGGCACGACCGTAATTAAGTAAATAATAATTACATATTGAATGTAGATGACATATACTTATGTCTACAACACCAAAAAGTGATAATCATTTCTGATTAGTGATCATCATTTTTTATAGATAAGTTTTTTATATATTTCCTCTCACTATTGAAGCAAATTTAAAAAGTTATTCAAGTCAAAAATGATTCATTGCAAGTTTTTGTTGACAAATAGTCCGATTGTCATCGTATTATCATATTTTTATAACATTGAATCAACTGCAATACTATAACATACTGTTACAACATTGGGTCCTTTAAAATTCGTGTTAATAGAATCTTAAAAAGTCGGCTACGTATTTGTCGTTATAACGATAATTGTTTACCATCAGGCAACCCGTTAGCTTGATTGCTACCTGTGGCATAAAAAAAAATTAACGGACATCGTCTAAATATCGACTTATCTAAATTGTAGTGGAGTTGATTAATAGTTTTCTTTCTTTGACACGAAAAACAGAAAAAATAAATATAACAAAACTATGTTATTTCATAAATTCTATGTTATAAACAATAAATAAATATATAAATATTAAATAAATATTGGTGGGCATTTAACACAGCGCCATCTAGTGCATCTAATAGTACAATCTACTAGGTTGTGCTATAAAAGTAACCAATAAAAATTTGTACTCAAGATGTCTGGCCAAATTATGTCGCGTGGTAACCCTAGAGATGAGTACGTCTGATTGATTCTTACTCGATTAAAAGTAAACGTTTGCCTGGAGGTGAATCACTGATAGAATGTCATGGTTTCCGGGAGTGATCAGTTAGTATTTTGGCAATGCGGATTTGCTGTTGATCACTTGGAACGAGATGTCGTAATTGATTTTTGTACGCTGTTTTTCGTGTTGGGTTTTCTGAGAACGCAAAATCACGAGATGGGGGCCTTGATTTAGTAAAAAAATACTGATATTAATACCTACAGGTCATGTAAAAAGTGCCTAATTGTATAGAGCGTCAATATAATGATGTCTAACACTTAGAGTTAATTTTGTTACTCAGCGTTTCGACTACTTCTGAATTATGATTGCGATTTTGTATCGTTATTTATTGCAATAAAAAAATAAGTCACCCAGTCAGTCTGAATAGTGTTACTATAACTCCCGACTGTTTTTGATCTGTAACGTGTTTTTCATTCTTTGTTGTCTGGAAGATATCACTTTTGGCGATAAGGCCGCCACTTGTGGCACTAGCTCATAAGATTTTTAATTATATATTTAGGTTTTTATTTCTGGTGTGCTTAGTAAAAAAAAAAGAAGTTAAATAAAGTAATATAATAAATTTATGCTAAACCTTCGCACAGGTTAGATAAAAGTATTACGAGTATAGATGTGATGTCGCATGTTTTTGTTTATGTATTTGTGTGATGTGAGGCCGGATATTTGTTTGTTTGTAGTTGTTAGTAGTTTGTGTATGACAAACTAAAATTGTAGGTACAAGGAATCTTCACCTATTTTCTAGGGAAATTTAAATCTATGCTACTTTTCTTATAATCTGTAAATATTTATGAATTTTACAACGTTATAAATCGCCCTGGGAAATGAGTCATATGTGGATTAATCCATAGAGAGCGAATCGTTCATTTCCAATTAAATCTTTTAGTCGTCAGCAGTCGCGGTTATCCATCGGATAAGCGTGTCTAAGGTCTACTCGCAGATTAAACTTTAAAAGAATACAACATTTACATGAGATTTATATTTCTTATAAAAGACAGGTAGAACAATTAAAATTAGTAAGACTGGAAATTTCTTTGGTCGGCAAGTGAATCATAGTTAATTGTTTTTTTTTTCCTGTCCGTAATCTACATAAACAAATATCAAATGTTGTTCGTTCGGAAGCGCAAAACTTGCGAACGATTAAATCAATAAAGCTGATTATTTTTTTGAATTTTCTTGATACTTCGAATGAGGGTTTTATAGTTGCGCCTCACCGCACTCAGAACGAAATACCGGGCATGTTTTACAAAAATAATTTGATAATTTGCTCGAAACGAATGCCTGACTTATTAAGAGGTCGTTATTGTCTCTTATTATTTACGTTAACATTTTTTTTATCATCGTCTATTGTCCCGCTGCTAGGCGAAGTTCTACCTTTCCTCCGTCCTGACCCGGTCTTTGGCTTTGGTGGTTCAGTGACTATCGTGGCGACGCTGTTTATCAAACAACCTTCGTCTGAGTCGACCCTGAGGCCGTTTACATAACACAGTTAAATTAATTTTAAAGAAATCATGCATATTTCCTTCCTTCCTTCCTTTACATTTCCTTTATTTCCTTCTTTATTAGCTGTTTGTTTTCCATGTAAAATAAAATAAATGATCCCTAATGAAATGTGAAATATATCAAAACTCAGTCAGTAATCTACAGTGATAAACATAATAGAATTACAAGTAGGCACTTGTAGCTAAACAACTTACATTAGTCATCGTATAAAAAAGACATATGAAGGTCTAGATTTTAGATTGGCGCTTAATGGTACTGTACTTGGATTATCTAAGAGTTAAGCACATCCACACACGCAAAACACCTACACAGGGAAAGATACAAGGATGCAGTCAACGAATTACCTAATCAAGGCGATCTAGCCATCTCTCAGACATATCTTCCAACTAATGTAAAATGGGGCAGGACATCCTCTCTATCTTAATTGACATCTCGAGACGCGTTGGATGATTTATCTGTCCTATCAAGTTCCCTATTAAATATTAATAGTCAGGTAGACGATCACACTCTCTTTTGAAATCCCGTTTTAACTCGCGCAAAATTAAAATCTATCTAGATTAATAAATTATGCATAATTTCTTATCAGCTTAACTTACTCTTATAATTTGATTAATTATGATGAAAACGGACAAGAAGGCCTTAGCTCAGTTGTGGTACACTTGTGGCTGAAAGTAATCAGACTAATGTTATGAAAGGGGAAGTTTGTATGCATGTTTGTTGCCTTCACGCTGTAACTACTGAACGCATTAGGGCTGGATTTATTTTTTATTTATTTTTTTCCAATGTAACTATCTATTTGAATAATATTTTAAATACCAATACTTAATGTTGTATAACCAAAAGAGTAGCTGTCGATACCCAATTGATGAGACCAACATGTTGTACAATAAAATAAAATAAACTAAATGTGTTAATTCCAGTGAATGAGCTGTATGTACATTCCAAACTTCATCTTAACCCATTAAGCTTTTACAACGTGAAGTATAATATTCACAAGTATTTGCTTGTATACTACTAGTGTGACATTTGCCCTAGAAATGACGGTCCACTCGCTGGATAGACTTCCGTGGCGAGGGTATCAACGTGTGTAAAGAAATACATGGATATCTTACGCTCAGATTCAAAGCTGATATTCAAATAAATTTAATTAAATTGTCTTATGACAGGTCGGAAATCAAAACCGCGATATCTGTCTCTTACAGCAGTAACGCACTGGTAGATTTCCTTAGCAGGAGGTAATCTGGGGAGGTACCAGCACCATAGTCTGTCGCCAAACACTAGAATAGAATAGAACGGAACAGAACAGAGCAGAGCAGATCAGAGTAGAGCAGAATAGAGCAGAGCAGAGCAGAGCAGAACAGAGCAGAGCAGAATAGAATACAACTTTATTACACACCAAACATACATACATTACACCATACAAATATAAAACAAAATAGAGACAAAGAATATAACAAAACAATAAATATATGGCGTATAACGGCGGTTTTATCGCATAGAGCGATTTCTTCCAGACAACCTTTGGATGGAAAGAAATATACAGAAACAGATATTAGATTGACACTAGTGTGTAAACTAAAAAAATCGCGGTTATGTATTTCGGTACGAAGAGTATCGCAGTGCAATTACAAGGCTATTGGAACTAAACATCGAAATTCTCAAAGTAATAAGCACCAAAGCAGTGATGGCCTTGACTTTGTTTGATTACTGGTTACGGTTGCAATGGTCATGGACAAGTGTTGTCCCATATTAAAAAACATCATTCAGCGTTTCGTTTGTCTCATTACTTTTACATAATAAAACACTGAGTCCCGGAAGACAACAGCCAATTGAAATTAAAATCATCGAACTTATCAATTCTTTGACAAGATGATGACTGTATTTATTATAATCAGTAATATTTTACTCTACAAGGCGTTATTGGGAAAAACATAAAAATCGGTTGATCTATAAATAATCAACTTGCACGCAGTTACAAATTTACAATTTGGTTCTAGTTTGGTATTTTAGTTTGATTTGGTATTTTCAGTTTTGGTTTATGATCCGTGATAAATTGAAATTTAAACATCGACTTCGAAAGATATTGGTTACGCATTAAAGCGATCGTGTTTTTAAATTTTTTATTACTTGTTCAAAATGTTTTTACTCGTGCTACAACGTATTCACGGTTTGTTTTCGCTTAGCTAATTTATTATGTCTCACTAAAAGTTGATGATTTTTTTAAGTCTTGAAAATAGAAATATTAGTTTCTTAGAAGTGGTTCTCATTTCAAAAATACATAGAGTTCCGTCGGTTACCTTGAATTAGACGAATGAAGGCCACAGATATTAAAAAAAAAATTAGTTGTGGCCGCTAACTCATCCCAACACGGAATTATATCTGTTGCGGTCAATTTAATGGAACTTGCTCACGTTTTAGGTCAATAGCACAGACTGAGGTCCAGATGCCGCGCACCAAACATGAAAATGCGTGCAAGTTTGCTTACACTAAATTCGCAAATATAATACGCGTTTTTGTGTTCAGGACACAGCTTTGCGACTGGTTCGTCTCCTGTAAAAAACAAAAGAACCACAATGAAATATCTTTTCACAGGTAAGTTTCAGTATTTTGACGAGTATAGATTTGTCACTTTTGTACTTACAACTTGGAACACAAAACCTAACAGAGTCACAGATGCATAGATTCTTACTGTGTAAACAGCACGCGGCGGATAGCTATGCGGGCGGTGTCACGCACTCACAGCTAGCCGAGTGACCTTACTGCGTTTGATGTAAAAACTCTATCTACCTTTTTCCTGGCAGATGCCACGAAAAAGGTAGATAGAGTAGCCAAATAGGTGAAGATTTTTATGACTGAGTTGTGTATGTACATCCAATTTAAAATTATTATAATTACGTAAAAGTAGTTTAATTTATATAATTTGAAAAAAAATGTGGCAAATGCGTTGCTTGGACAGTAGTAGGTAACATCTTAGCTTATTCTCCTACTCGCCGTCCAGCACTTTTTGTTTTAAAACAATTTCCTTGTCGCGAGTAATTCTATAAAGCTGCGTGTAACAAACAGGAAGTGGCAACATAGGCAAGATAAATCGGAAACATCGAATAAATCAAAACGACGATTCCCATACATCGTGAGAGTGACTGGTGGATGACCAATTACATCTGAAGGCGTATGCGTCGGCGGTGTATTGCAGATAGAGACCCTGGTACACACGTAGTACGATACGCGTATACAGAAATAAATAAACAATACCTAAACTCTGTGCTTAATCTTTTTTCTTTGTCGAAGAGTAGACACACTGAAGTAAAAACTACGCCATGTCTAAGACAAACGATGTAGACATTTTAAGTGACAACATTAATAGTTTTAAGAGGTCTTTGTGATCTGATCTGGCAAAAATGTACATGTTAATTGAATGATGTATTTTAATTATTTTTTTAACTCTTACTTTGACATTTAAATTTTACATTGTCTATGACTTATGACTTATGACTTATTATTATTATTGCGTGCTGTCTTTACCCATGACTGTTGTGACATTTACTTTTTTTCTTAATTATTAGGTGATGCGATAATGTATACAATATCGGTGATCGTAACATAAACAAATAAATATTCTGTGTTGACTGCCTTGTTAGCTCATTTGGTAGAATATGTGCTGTAAGAGACAAGAGCTGTAGGGTGTGGATTCGATCCCCACCAGGAGAAGCATTTCTGTTATGATAAATATTTGTTCTGTACACCCAGATAGATAAAAATATCAAAACACTTGACTCTGGCAAATGCACAAAATGCGACGCCAAAAGCAAAGAAAATGAAGAAGAAGGTAACGTAAGTATATATGTATATACATATATGTCAAAATTTGCAATGAATAAATGTTAACGATTTCTTCTAAACAAGCATGCTCTACCGCATCTAACGAAATGGCGAGCAAACGCAAGGCAGATGGATTTGAAGAACGAGATTTTTTTACTTCTAAATAGTTGTAAGTCAGTCCATCTGCCTGTAATCTAAGCAGGTTTTTTAACCTTTTTCAAAAAGGAGAAATGTTGTCAATTCGACCAGTTTTTTTGTTATACCTAGCATACAAACGCCTTTATCAATAGAAGTGACGCTATTACCTTCACGTGCCGAACACAGCTCATCAGTCCTCGTAATGCACGTAATCACCCATTCTTCGTGCGCCGCATTAGCGCCTAACCACCCTTGATGATGTAATGCTTCCGCTGTACCAAAGAAATCTATTAGTTACAGTTAGCTTTGATTTTCAGCAATTAGTTGTGATGGAGGATTTATTGTGTAGGCTTGCTTCGTATGCGTTCGTTGACCGAAGGGCGACGATGGCGTGTGCTTTTAACCAACTCAAAAAATGAGGAGGTTTTCTTGTTCAGTTAATTCTCAAAAATGATCATTCTTTCATTTGTGAATCGATTTTGATGATTTTTTTTTTACTTGGTAGATCATACTTTATAGGTGGTCCCATATAAATTTTATCGAAATCGATCGAGCAATTTTTCAAAAATCAACAAACATCTAAAAATTTTATACATCGATGATAATATTTTCGTTTACTCCGAAACCTCGCCGTATCATTGGAGTAGTGCGTTTACTTGGCCTAAGGGTCATGAAGTCAGGTTTTTAAATTGTAAATTTATATCTGAATACATCAAGTTATTGATCCGAAAAACTCATTGGCACGGCTTTTTTATCTAATTTTAAGCAACGTGATAAAATACTGGCTGCTTAGTCCCACTGGAAAGCAAGGTTAACTTTTTGCGCAAAATAAAGGCCAGCATTTTGATTGACTCATTAAGTCCCAATAGATCGACCTATCCGTAAAACAAAGTAACATCTACAAAAACTCAACTTTACAGGAGAGATTTTATAAAGACTTTTAGAAAAAAAACTTTGGAGGTTTTTTAAAAAATAATATTGCTCTATCTTAATTAGTGGATTTTAAACAGAATGTAGATTAAAATTATTTTCTAGAAAACCAGCAGTTTAAAACTGCTCTCTTGTAAAGTTAAGTTTTTAGAGATGTAGTCGTAACTTTGTTCTACGGATAGGTTGAAATTCTTGAAAATATCTATGGCATCCAGCCCCCACGGTATAAATGATCTCATTTTATAGCACTACAACCCACAAGCGAATTGCTGTCATCTAGTCTAACAAGATTTCCGATAAGCTAATGCTTACACAGGTCATAACCATTAACTAAGCTGTTAAAGCTACCGGGGAGAGGAAAGGTAGCAATAGTTTTATTGACCTTCAAGCTCAATGAACACTGAACTATTTTCTGAACTTGTAGAAATACATTTTCTTTCGCACTGTCTAGTCTAGGCTTTATATCCTTTTCAGATAAAGCCTTATTAATAAAGTATTACAAATAGTAACTACATAGAAAAGTCCCCACGTTTGTATGTAGTACGTCTATGTCGTTTCAGCGTAAAGAAGTAATTAACATAATATCTATAGACAAAAATTCAAGCAGCTATGATAGCTCAGTGGTTAGCACGGTTGGTTCAGACACTGAAGGAAGTGTGTTCACATTTTAACAATAAGCTTGAGCCGTCGCAATAGCACGATGGTAGGGTATTTCTCAGTACCCGGCTGGCTAGCTACCCTCAGTTAAAAATCTGCGCCTAGCTCCTAACGGTGTATTCTGGCAGCTTCCCTTAAGAGCCAATTCCATTCCAGGAGAGGTTGCTAATGTACCTACAGTATATTGATTAACGTCATTTAAACTCAACGGCTCTTATTTACAAATAATTATTTGTGCCTATAATAAATCTGTTTGATTTAAAATAAGACTATTTGTTTACGTTACTGATATTTCTACCAAAATAATTTTAGATACCTTATTCTCTTTGATGCAGATTGAACGATGAGAGAAGACTCTTTCTTTTTTATTTGAAGTTTCCAACCATTTCTCGACTCGACCGTGCGGTTGTAAATCTTTTCAATTTATCTTGCGCGGAAACGTTTTTATCTTGGCGGTTCTGGTTAACTTCTCACAAAAGGAAGATGATAGATCGCTTCATTTAACTTCGGTCACTATTGATTATGATACATTGCGTGGACGATATATGCTTATTAAATGAGTGATGAACTTTACATACACGTATACTGATTGCAACAAATTCTATATGACTAGCAGGTAACTTCAAAACAAAAAAGTGTATGCAAAACAGCTGCTAACCAATTTGTTTGAGTTAATCGTCTTGAAGATATCATTCGTGACGTTTTGTATAATGGAAAAATTAATTTTGGCTTTGCAATTTCGTATTGAGTCATGTAATAAAATACTTGTTTTATTTGCTTTTATGGAATAACTAGCTGGCGCCCGCGACGCGTCTGCGTTAACTTATAAATTGGGTTCAGAGAGCAATAAATCATGTGTAAATGACAAAAAAGCAATAGTTTCATCCATCATGTACAGTTCCGCAGTCATATTGCTGCTAAGGCCAAACTAGCCTCTAAAAAACTTGGTGTGCTCAATAAGGCAAAACGGTACTTTACGTCTGGTCAGAGACTCCTGCTGTACAAAGCGCAAGTCCGACCTCACGTGGAGTACTGTTCACACCTTTGGAACGGAGCACCCAAGTATCAACTTGAGGCCCTCGATGCATTACAGCGTAGAGCTGTCAGAATTGTCGACGACTCTGGGATCAACGATGCCCTAGAACCGCTCAGCTTGCGTAGAGACGTCGGGTCTCTGTGCGTATTCTACCGCATGTACAACGGGGAGTGTTCTGAAGAATTATTCGATCTTATGCCGGCGTCACGGTTCCATCACCGCACTTGGGTTCTTCAAAAGGCATGTTAATAGAATCTTAAAAGGTCGGCAACGTATTTGTGGTACCCCTGGTATTGCAGATATCTATAGGCGACGGTGATTGCTTAACATCAGGCAACCCGTCAGCTTGATTGCCACCTGTGGCATAAAAAAAAAAAAAATCATGAAACTTACGCTACTTAATTACCTAAATTATGTATTATGTACTATAATACTCTACCTTATTTCAAGCGGATACATCCTGTAATAAGTTTTTTTTTAAATAATCCCACAGAAACCTAACATTTTCCTGGAATAAAAAGTATGTTATAATATGCTAATCTAGGTAGTACACTAAATCTAGATGTTTGCGTTTGTCAAATCCATTCAGTCGTTTTGGCGTGATTGAGTTACAAAAAAACTCTACTTGACCTACGGATCTCAAAGCTGTTTTGTTTCTTAAAATTTTTAAACATTCACTAATTACCCATTTTTATTTCACAGCTACTTAATTCATAAGATTTGAAATCAGGGACGAATTTAGAAGGTAAAAAATTTGCGACGACTTTACGCGTAAACGGACTAAACAACAAACGCAAAGTGCTCCATCTACTTCGTCCCAGCATGCTTGCAACACCGAGAAGATCCCGGCCACATTCCTGATTCGTTCCCTGTTGTTTTTGCTTCTAGGCATCCACTAATAGGTACTGGTTTGCCTCCTAGTCTTGCTCCTGTGGTGTAGGTATTTTTCTAAACAATCCAGACACTTTTTAACACGCTTTCATTGGCTTCACTTGTTTTTGTCTGTGTACAGGGTGTTTTGAAAAACAATTTTACTATGAGCTGACATTGATATCGTGAAACAGTTTTTCCTTAAAATTGTTAAGCTTTTTTTTATGGTTGACAGGCTAGGTGTTTGTGTGGTCAAAAATGGTAAAGCACACCTAGCCTGGAATGGGACTGGTTCTCAAGTGAGGCTGCCGGAACACATCGTTAGATGCTTGGCGATAGATGATCAACTTGAGGTATGTTGAGGTGGTAGCTAGCCATCCGAGTACTAGAAAGTACTCTGCGATCATGCTGTGGTTTCCTCGCGATGTTTTTTTTCACTGTCAGCTTCAACTTTAATTCCTAATATTTCCTTCACAGCTCAAGCTCATTGTTGGGGCTATTTTTTTTTAATTTATACGCTCCACAGACACCTGGGTTTGACCCTTCAGTACGACACTTTGCCAACTTGAATTACATTTTTTTTTACAATAATAAAATATAGGAAGAGGAAAGTTTGCCAAATTAATTTAACCACTGAGTTATCATCGCTACAAAAGCTAGAATAGCGTCTTTAATGAGTTCACAGAAAGGAACATTACGGTTACTTCATTAGAAATGGTAGTATCTATATGTTGTCCTGAAGGTGGGTACTTTAAACTTGTACTTTACCATAGGGGGATAATTGCTACTTCAAACAAAAACCTCTACGTTTGTTCTAGGACTCAACGCTGCAGTAGCATGTTAAAATAAAATTTAGAAGACAATTAATAAGTAGTTATGACGCTTCCAGAAGTCATTTCGAGCTTTGGTTCCTTTATTATTGAACGCACCAATGTGTGATATTTAGCAGAGCAAAAATGTGACAGTTACCCATCAGTGTTGTAATTGGTAGGATAGAATCAAATCTCGAATATTTTCTATAAACTCAAGAAGAGTTCACAGAAAATATTTGAGATTTGTCTATTTGATATTGAATCTCGAATATTTTGTAGCGATGATAGCTCAGTGGTTGTCGCGGTCGGTTCGCGTACCGAAGGGCGTGGGTTCAAACCCCAACAATGAGCTTGAGCTGCTGGTGACGGAAAACATCGTGAGGAAATCATAGTACGGTGGTAGGGTACTTTCTAGTACTCGGCTGGCTAGCTACCACCCTCAAGTTGAAAATCTGCTGCCAAGCACCTAACGGTGTGTTCCGACAGCCTCACTTGAGAGCCAGTTCTATTCCAGGCTAGGTGTGCTTTACCATCTTCGACCACACCGTCACTTAACATCAGGTAAGCTGTAGTCAAATACCTAGCCTATCAACCATAAAAAAATATCTATAAACTCTTCTTGAGTTTATAGAAAATATTAGAGAATTCTCCATTCCGATCCGTTACTATTCAATATATTTCTTGTCTTTGATTTTGTCGTACATTGAGGTGGAACCATACACATATACCTAACAGTCGAATACTCTAAAAGTGAATTGATTACAAATGAATACATTAATAAATAAACAATGAAAACCATAGAAATTGCTACGGCAACAGTGTTGCAGCCGTAGGCCGTGGATTTTGTGATTTTTTGAGCTGAAAACCTAAGAACACAGGTAATTGCCGTAGCATTGGCAACACTATTGGGACTCGATCTCCCAGTGAGGATTGTAAGTACATGTCTAAGAAGCAAAGATATTTCTTCCCCATTTGGAATCGAATGCTTGGCGAAGCCTTACTTTGAGCTTAGACGTTTCTTCAGTTACGCTCTTTTTACACTATTATGTCTGTTTAAGTCTACTTGTATCAGTCTAACTGTAGCAAGTGCATGTACACTTGAAGAACAAACAGCTTTTTCACTTGCAATAGGAACTAATTAGAGATTTGACTTTTGTTATGTGTAATCCAAATCTTCATTTGAGAACTAACTGTCTAATGTTTACATAGTATAAAACAAAGTGGGTTCCCGCCGTCTGTACTTTCAAAACTTAGATCTTTTAAACTACGCAACGGATTTTAATACGGTTTCCATCAATAGAGTATATATATTAAAGTAGACAAAATCCGAGAATTTCAAAGATTTGTAATGTGATGTCGTAAAAAATATGTTTTTAGCTCAGTGGTTAGCGCGGTCGGTTCGCACGCTGAAGAGCGTGGGTTCAATGAGCCGCCGCTACTGGTAAAAGAAAACATCGTAAGAAAACTATAGCATGGTGGTAAGCTATTTTATAGTATTCGACTGCCTAGTTACCACACAAATTGAAAGTCTACCGCCAAGCATCTAATGTTGTTGTTTTTTTCTTGAACGTACAAAAGAATTATGTAAATATTTAAGTCATAAATTAATTTTGAAAAGTTTTTTTTTCATGGTTGACAGGCCAGGTGTTTGACCACAACTCACCTGATGTTAAGTGCCGGTGTGGTCGAAGATAGTAAAGCACACCTCGCCTGGAATGGAACTGGCTCTCAAGTTTTGGCAGCCTCACTTGACAGCCAGATCTATTCCAGGCTAAGTGTGCTTACTATTTTCGACCACACCGTCAATTAACATAAGGTGAGCTGTGGTCAAATAATAGCTTGTCGAAAATAATAAAAAAAACTTGTTCAAAATTAATTTATGACTAAAACATTAACAAAATTCTTTTGTACGTTCAAGAAAGTATGTAATATGAAGTGAAAGTTGTCTTTGCGCGGAATCGATTATATTTCGTTTAATGTTTGAACATTAAGGGTAAAGTACCACTAGGGCTCACCGTGCTTTCGTTGCAATACCACAATCAATATCCTACTAATATTATAAATGTGAAAGTTTGTATGTTTGGATGTTTGTTACTCATTTACATCAAATGAAGTAAAGTCACTCGATTAGCAAATAATAAGACTTATAAGCATAAGAACCTGTACATATTACGTTGCAATAAAGTATTGAGTATTGAGTATTGAGCTTCGTAGGAACTCATGCGTCTGTGTGAGTAATGCTGCCGGTCGACAGTGCTTAGGTTTTGTGTTCCAAATTGTAAATAGAAAAGTAAATTATCTGTATTGGTCAAAATAATAAACCTTACTTTTGAAAAGATATGATATTGTGGCTCTTTTGTTTTTGCAGACACTTTTTCAGCACAAGAGAAGTACGGCGCTTAATACTGATCACGAAAAAGTATGACTCGCATATTTAGTACTACCAAACTTCGAGTCAATTAATTATCATCTTCGGTGCGCGGCATTTTGGCCTAAGTCTGTGGTGATGGCGAGATGCCGGTCAAACTCGAGTCTTGATAAAAAATATATGTGTATACATCTTTCTCATTTTTTTAAATTGTATCAGGACTTGCGTGCTTGTCAGACTGATTGTGAGTAAAATCCTAGTGCGTTTTTACCTTTAGTTTCTTTACAGTTCGGTTTCGAGGCTATCAACCCGATTTTTATTGGAATCTTAATTTCTTGTCGTGGTATTAAAATTGCAGTTCCTAAACTGCGATGTTAATTTAAATCAAAATAAATTATGTTTATTGGCGATAAAACTTTTCACATATTTGTTTTATGTTTGAACCCATATCAAGATAAAAAAACGCGGACCTTGCTTAAACTTGTTTGGTTTTTATATTCGATTTGTATCGTAAGCTACCTTAAAGCTTGTATATAACTTATTATTTTTAGCCAATAAGTTATGGAACTAACATTAAAGTTTTTACGAGTTTCGGCAAAGTTTTATTTGTATTCCTTTTCTTTACATTGTTGTCTGTTTGTATCCTGGCGAACAAGCGGCTATATCTACTATTTTAGCAAAAATAATTATAACATAATATTATGAATGTGAAAGGTTGAGAGTGTTTCTGTATAATTTTACAAATTCTTTACGCTGTAGTAGGTAATGAATCAACGTTTTTGGTGAAATTTAAATTACAAGTAGTTTAGTCCCAAAGTAATAAATATACTATTTTTTATTCTTAAAAATATACGCGACTAATTAATTTGGTAATTTAGCTGATTTTTGTGTTTAAAAAAGTTGTGTCTTAAATACGGAGATAATTTCAATTTTATGTTAAGCCAAGATAAGTTTATATTGTAAAACTAAAATCTGTCTGCATACGCACCGTCACTAAACCTTTAATAAAAAATACGCTATATTAGAATATCATGATCATGACGTCATACCTTATTACGACACGCGTACTCACTCGATGATAAGCCGCATTCACAGACACCTCATTTGTACGATCGTACGATTGGCAGTTCAGGAGATGTCACAGAACAAACCTAAACACACATAAATGGACTGTTAAAAATGTAACCTGCCTTTTTGGCTATGCTGTAATCGGGTATAGTGGGTAAATCGCTAGCGCCACTCACAACTATTATTTATTAACATATACATAGTTATTAAGTAACGTAACCATGACAACGCGGTTAATGAAGCCATTGTCGTCTCTCACTTTCATCAAATGATCGACTTTCCTTTTCATGTATTTGACGTTTGCTAAGGTTAGACAGAGCTGCTATGGTAAGGCGGAAATGCAATTTAATTTATCATATTTAATCACTTTTCTACCAAGGTTACGATTATTAAATCACGAGAAAAAATTACTGTAGGTACTATGAAAATTAAAGAAAAGAAAATTTTAATATTTGCTTCAACTTCAACACTGGTATTAAAAGTTGTTCACAATTATAAATAAAGTTATCTCACTTGTTGGTACGACAGTTTTGTTTAACCCTGTATTATCAACTTTGGAGCGATGACCTCTTCGCCGTGACTTCCCTTTTTACACCTTCGCGGGAAAGGGTAGGTAGAACTAAGGGAGGGGCAAATATTTTACCTTTATAATTTTATTAAATCAGCTAGAGGTTCAAGAGAAAAAATGTATTACAATACTAGCCCAAAAAAAACCTGTTTGATAAAGATGTATAAAAAGGAAAACACGAGGTAGTGTTGCGCCCATCGAATTTTTGTTATGTAAAAGGAATGAGGAAAAAATAAAAGGAACGAGACAACGCATGTCCAGGACCATCACAGCGATACACAGAATTTTGAGCAACAAAAGTCCAGCCCCCGTACTCTGAACGTCTTATTGCGATACCCGCTAAGAACTCACAAAAAAGCTACGCGATCGTATGGCGTATATCCGCGCAGTAGTTCGCAGTCGTGTAGCTTTCTTATGAGCACCTACCGGGAATCGCAATAAGGACCTCACAGTACGGGGGGCAGAGCATCGCAACTTTGGCGCTCATTACCCTGAGATATTTGACGGTAAGTCATTTAATCAAACCGAAAAAAGATGATCTTAGTAATTCAGGTATATACACAATAAAGGTAGGTAGGTAATAACTGTCTACATAAGCGCCATTTCCATTCTTTTTTTGTCTGCAAATCGTAATACTTACAGTTGTAGATATATACTTTCCGGATGTTTATTAGTTTTGTAATTGTCGAGGTAAATAAACAAATCTAATTTATAATATTATGTCACGGTGATAAACATATAGATTTAAAGTTAGTAAATTAACGTAAAGATCAAAAAAAAAATTTTTTGTTGTTTTTTTATACTTTGCTTGCCTCAATGCACCTTTGCCCCGAAACAGGCCCTGACTACGTCCGACGGGACTTAATATGACCGTAGAGAATCTTTGTTTTTCATCTGAGACTCAATGGTTCTTTAGGTTGGTTAAATGAAGACTCATTACCAGACTCATTATTTTTGTAGAAAAAGTTGAATACATTTGGTTATATTATTATCTTAAATAATACCCTTCCTTTCTTTCTTGAAATTAAAATAAAAGATGCATAAAGAGTTAAATGGGCTTTTCAAAGCATGGCTACAATAGCCCTATTTAACACCAAAATTATAAATTCGAAAGTTCGTCCGTTTGTATGTATGTTTGTTATTTCTTCACGCTGTATTTATTTAATAGATTTGAATGAAATGCAGATATGTAAATACATAGACTGAAGTTACACATGGGTTACTTTTTATCCCGACAGTGGTGAGTAAAAACGCGGGGCGCAGCGAATTTAATTAACAAAGAAGTAGGTATAATTTGTAAGACTGTGGTGAGGTGTGGTCAATCTAGCCTGTCAACAATAAAAAAAATATATTTTTTTTAAATTTATGGTAAAAAAATTATGTACTAGTATTACTAAACATACTAATATTTATTAGTAATTTTTTTACTATATTACGGGGTTTTTACCATGATTTACCGGGATCGTTTAGTTGAGCTTGCGTGCAGCAAACTTCTCTTAAAGCTACGAAATGCGATATGTGATCTTGAGAATGTGATATGAAGCGTTTGCTCATTTGCACTAATCTAACGCAACGGAGTATCGCATTTCAATTATGCTTTCATCGTCTGACCAAGTAAAGTATGATCATTTGGTTAGATATCGGTTGGTTAAGAAAATTATCTTAATGTACCTCAGGCTAAGTTACAGTCACATTTCCAATACCACTGAGTCACATATTAATTTGTAGATAGATACCTTCTTCTTAATTTTTGGCGTCGCACTGTGTACATTTGTCAGTGTCAAATATTGATAAATCAAGTGAAGTGAAGTCTAAGTCAAATAACGTAAGTCATGGTTGAGTCCGGTCATACAAAGAAGTGGTAAATTAACGACAAACTTTGACAGTGTGTATGTGGTAATTTAATCATACGAGTAAAGTGCCGAATTATACGCTCAAGTGCAACTAGTAATTCTTAATGTTGTAAAACATTACTTTTCGTGTTGCTTCCAAAACTCTATCGCAGCTCGAATAGCTTGTATAAAATCATCACTTTTTTAGATGACCGGACTCGATCATGGCTTACTTTACCAGACTTTCAATGTGACTTGACTCATGTAACCTAATTTGTATCATAAAATATTAGAAAATACAAAAAAAAATTGACGCTAGCAAATGCTCTAACTGCGATTCCAAAAACAAAGAAAATATTGTTACAGATTCAATTGTACTATTTTTATGGTACGTACTTAATAATATTGCGACCAATAAAGAAATCGAGTAACAAAGCAAAGTTTAGATTTTCATTGTATTACAGACTTACATTGAGACTTCCGAATAATAAATCTCTTTACCCTTGAGATTTGGGTAGGGCCTTTCAAAAGAACACAGTAATTCACGCACTGCTACTTGAAGGCAGAATACTCCGGTAGTCTACGTTCCTTGCAGTAGTTAGGTATAATTATGTATGATTAACTAATAGTGCATCTATGAGACGCTTCGTATTGCGGAAGTGTAGGCACCTAGGTGTAGGACGTATAAGCAAAATGCTCAAATAATAGAGAGACTGGCTCAACTCAACCTGGCATAACGCCAACGTCAGAGCGACGACCTCGCCTGGCACTTCCTAATTGGGACCAATTCTTCAACATTTAGTACTTATCTACAAAATACAGTGTCTTACTCAGTATTACCTACACAGGGTTATGGTGTACCTAGTTAACCGAAAGAAGGTCAAAATACAAAACATTATGAATAACTTTTACTATGTAATAAAACAGCTATTCTATACATTGGATAAACGATTAAAAGTAAATTAAAAAAATAATCTGCAATGACTTTTTGGTCACTACAATACACGCTAAATTTATACTAAAAAATTTACTTGGTGGTAGAACTCCTTAGCAGGAGGTCGTCTAGGTAGGTACCACCGCAGTACCAGTTATTCTGCCGCTAAGCAATAGTGTGTCAACATTACCCTTCCCTACCTACCTACCTACCCTTCGAACCGGAACACAGTAATGGTTACACACAAAAAATTAGTATTGGAGACGCTGCCTAAAATAAGACGAAGTTCTTGATGTAAAGATTCACATCAACGCGTGTAACTGTGTTTATTACCTATCGTGACTAAAAACCACCCAGTGAGCCATCAACGCAGTCCCATGATCACGACTTCTGCATTAAAATCTTTGTTTTACCATAAAATCGGTGATGTAACGAATGCGTTAATAGTATAATTACTTAGAAGGCATTTTGTTTAAAAGACAGATAAATAGATAGTCTATTGTTCACGCCAAAGGATGTATGTATAGTTGTACACGTAACATAATAAAATGAAAAAAAAAAAACTAAAAAAAGATGTTATTTACAAATAAATACCCATATAAAAATCTATATACAATTATACAAAATTAATTAGAAAATAAACAAATTTATATGTATACAATATTTTGTAGGGATGATAGCTCAGTGGTTAGCGCGGTCCGTTCACACGCCGACGAAGGCAAATCCCGAGGTCGTGTATGAAAGATGACGAACCGTTTCTAACTGCAGGTCTTGTAGTGCTAAAACTGTTTCTCGAGCAGCTTTGTGTACCAACTGCTCTTTGCAAATTAGCCATAATATGAGGCACACGTTTGTCAAGTTTTTAATTTTACCATTTTGCTGCGAAACCATTAAAATAAACGCGACAAACCATGCCGCTAATTCCTTATTAATTTGACACGGTTCGGGTTCCACTATCATTATTTACCTTAGTGGATGGTTGGTCTCCTAGTGGTTAATTCTTCAAGTCTCCACTCACTCAGATCCAAACAAGTCAGACAAATGTATACAGAGATTATTCAAACATTAACCTAGAAATTTTAAGCGTGTCTAATTCCAATACTCATTTATAATTCATCTTCGTAGACAAACTTCGTAACACCGGAAGATTTTGTATGCAAATCGATTTTTTTAGATATTGCACTTTTTGCATTCTATCAGTGTCAAGTATTGCATATCTTCAAGTGTCTCATAGAAAAACAAACTCATATATACCTACTTAGTTAATGACGTTCAAGTCCAGTACACACAAAGTAATGTTATCTATTTATCTATACTATTACAAAGAGGAAAAATTTGATTGTTTGTAAATAGGCTCCAAAACTATCGGACCGATTTCAAAAAATCTTTCACCATTCGGAAGCTACACTATCTCCGGGTGATATAGGCTACTTTTATCCGTGTATTTCCACGGGGACGGGAACTACGCGGATGAAACCGCGAGGCATACGCTAGTCTTTGATAAAAGATTTACATTGTAGTAGATCTCCTTAGCTGGTCGTCTCAGTAGGTACCACAGCGGTACCGGATATTCTGCCCCCAAGCAGTACCCTTCAAACCGCAACGCAGTGTGTAAACATTACTGCGTTGCGGTTTGAAGGGTACTGCAGCTAGCGAAATTACTGGGCTGTTGAGATTAACCATCGAAAGTCTATGTTTTGCTACTCAAAGTTCTGTGTATCGCTGCAATGGTCATGGACAAGCGCTATCTCTCTCAACATCAGGAGAGTATTTCGTTCGTCAAATTACCTTCACAAAAAAAGCTTCCATGGAATGTTAAATCAAGAAAATATATAATTTGCACAGACTCATATAGTTAATATTATATAATTGGGCACTGTATGATTAAGACACCAATATTTTTAAACATAAACACTCGTAAACACACATGTTTTGAAAAATAATTTATTACATAAAAAACCATCCACTTGAGATCAGAATTCCTACCAGATGTCTCTTATACTATTTTAGTGATGAGATAAAGGTAGACTGGTGGCTATCAAAGCAAGCATGTTAAATTACTAAAGCCAGAATCAGTCTTATGTTCTGAACCATGAGCATTATGATGACGGCGTAGGCTCAACTCTGTAGAGCATTATAATAAGCCGATAAAGACTTGATTAGTAATTAATATCTACCCTAGTGACATAATGTAAGTTTGGTCGGGATAGATCTTCTTATGCCATAGATATATTAGAAATGTAATGCGTTTGAGCACATTGCTTTGTCAATTTGAGTATTGATTTATAGTCGCTTGATTTGAAAAGTTTTTGTAGAGATTAATTTTTTTTAATTATTCAGCCTGTAAACATTTCAATATGGTACATATTTGAAATTTGAGTTAAGATCTTTCCTGCATTGTTACGATAAGTTAAACAATTTACCTTTAGGTTTTTGTTGCACAAATAATTGAAATAGTTTCATATAAGTAATATTAATCAAGAGATACTGTAAGCACTACAGACACAGCGTCCTAAATAAGGTGTAATGTCCGACATTACCGTGTACGTCCGCATATTGACGCGAAAACGTCTTAAAATTGTCTTCCAACATTAAATCAGAAAACTAATAATAACAAAATTAGAGAATACAGTATAGTGTTGTCGCTACATTAATGTATGTAATTTATTTTACAATGAATGAATTATAACATGTCTTTTATAATTATGTGTCAAGGAATTTTAAACATACATAAAAACTAACAACAAATACTTTTACTTATTAAACAATTCAAAAAAAATAGAAATCATTTATTTTGACACACACTACACGACACATAAAAGATTTAAAAAAAAAGACGACAAGAATAATAATAATAATAGAAAGTTGAAAGTTATAAAAAACAAAATATAGTCAAAATCAAACTACTCAAAACGTCCCCCGCGCACCGAGTCCTTCCAAACGTCCCTAAAACGCTGGCTGCGTTCCCGCTCTGGATTACCAGGGATAAATTGTGGATTACAGCTATATATTTACTAATTATGTTCAAAACTTAATTACATCAAATAACTCGTTATATACAGTAGTGACTTGTATCATTGGTGTTATCAATAAAGTATTTGCATTTGTACATGAGCGAGGGCTTTAAACATGGAAATCCGAAGGACTACTTAGTACTCAAAAACGTACACATATTCATGTACACGCGGCTGCGTCCACGACGCAGTTACGCCTCAATTTTTTTACCATTATCGCTGAACCCGTTAAATTAAAAAAACATCACTTTTGTAGACACTAATTAAAAGCAACGGACAAGCTCGTCAGCTTGCGTCACGGAAAGCGCATCGTTTTAGGAACTGTTTCCTATTATAGCCGCGCTCTGCTCACGTCTTTAGTTTATTCTTAGCTACGACGAACGTCTCGGTCAGATTTTTTATCCTCTATTGTGCGGCGACACTTTCTGTTCTGCTTGTATTTGGGTCAGGTTGTGGTTTATTTATCGTTGATTTTTACGCTCGATTGACTTTTTTGGGCATCATTTTAAATACACATTATTCAATTTATTGATCAGAAAATCAATACAAGTTCCTTAAAATAAAATTTTAAAGGAATGAATGTTCTTATATTGACAAAACGGTGGTAAGAATCGTTTTGATACTGTCATTAATTATGTTATTGTTACATTGATATGTAAAAAGAGCACGTTTATTTGTTTATAAATATGATGCTACTAGCTGCGCCACGCGGTGTTACCCGCTACATGTTTTCGAGATAAAAAGTGGCCTATGTTTTAATCCAAGGTTTCCGCTACCTCCATACCAAATTTCATCCAAATCCATTTAGTAGTTTTTGCGTGAAAGAGTAACAAACATCCATCCATCCAAGCTTTCACATTTATAATATATTAGTGGGATAGAGATTTTTTAATTGTTCAAATATCATAAACTTGCTGCACCCCGCGGTGTTACCCGCTACATGTTTTCGGAATAAAAAGTATCCATCCATCCATCCAAACTTTTACATTTATAATATTAGTGGGATAAATATCCTAGGACATTTCACACAGCGCCATCTATGCCCAAACTCAGCAAAGCTTTTACTATGAGAACCAGATAACTTATAGAATACTTTTGTACTTTTTTTTTGTAAATACATACTTATAATATGTATGTATAAATCATGAAAGTACGCGGTGTCTCAGATTATAAACAAAACAGCTGCGTTATTTTAAGCGTGAGCTCTTGAACTTCTGAGAACTTGCCCGTAGATTAGAAATACTTGACGCCTGTTACAGATTGAAAGAAAAAGATGGAATCAAATTTTTGCATAGAAAACAAGTGAAGACTCGTTGGTCCTACAATTTTGCTTGACTTACATGAACAATATGCACGCAAACGCGTTGTTTGTGTAAAAAAGGCAAAAAATGGCAAGGCCAAGGAGCATTTTTCTACGGTACATTATTATTTTTTTGGATACCTATTTACAAATTCTTAGGTATGTAAATAAAGTCCACATCAATATTATCAATCCCATTTCAGTCTAGGCATGATTAATCTTCAACTGCACCATCGCTGGTCGACAGATGTTGCTGCCAAAACTTCTAGCCTAAAATAACATCAAATTCATTTAGAGTGTAACCTCTGATAAAGGACATCTTGAGTACAAATTACAACACACCCTGGCTACCTACCTATAAAGTAAATTTAGTATTCCAAACAAAAAGCTCTCCTAATTCGTTCAAATATTTGCCAACGTACCTGTCCAATTCCAGCTCCACGTGACATTTCTAAATTAGGTTGGGCATGTTTGCACAACACCAGTGCATCTGTAAACATTGACACTGGAGACAACGCACACAGACGTATTTGGACTAAATTTTAATTACGGAACACGTGTGTATGTATGCATGTTAATATAATGTGTATGGAGAAGTATGAGGTCGTAGGCCTCGTACTGTTCGCTTAAATGTTTGTTAACTGTAGTTATGAAGTTCCTTATGATGGAACGGTAGTTGGATAATCTTCATAGCGGGCTAGGTCTGGAAATTAAACTGTACTTGTGAGCAACTGTTGTCACTTTGTATCAGAGGAATGGATGATCCGTACAGCTAACATAACATTACTGTAATATGAAGCATTTTCTTCAACCACGAAAGCTTTTTTTGTTAAAATTTTAAATCAAATTATTGTATGTGGTTGATAGCTCAGTGGTTAGCGCGGTCGTTTTACACTGGGCGTGGGTTCGAACCCCAACAATGAGCTTGAGCTGCCGGTGAAGGAACACATCGTAAGGAAACCATAGCATGACTCAATTGAGAGCCAGTTGCATTCCAGGCTAGGTGTGCTTTACCATCTTCGACCACACCTTCACTTGACATCAGGTGAGCTGTGGTCAAAAACCTAGCCTGTCAACCATTAAAAAAAACATGATGGTAAGGTATTTTCTAGTAACCAAAGTTAAAAATCTGCCGCTAAGCACTTAACGGTGTGTTTCATTTGTAGCCTTACTTCAAAGCCAATCTAGACTAGGTGTGCTTACCATCTTCGACCACACCGTCAGTTAATATTAGGTGAGCAGTGGTGAGGACCTAGCTTGTTAACTATAAAAAAAACGAGATGTAGGTATATCTGTTGTGTCAATTCATTCACTCATTGGGATTATTCCTTGATTTTAATCGGTCTATACAGCTTGAGATAAGACAATAAGGAGTCATTATACTCAACAATGTTGTTTACTATGAACAACTTTTTCTATGGCACAACTCCGAAATCGTAAAAAAATAGCTGCCCTTAAGAAAAAGTTAATTTACTCTGTGTATATGCAGCTGATAGTTTTTGTAGTAGATTCATTTCGATGTTCATAGTTACTAATAATACCTACCTTAAAATAACTAATACGTCAGTAGTAATAGCAAGATGGGTCGACGATATCGTCATTTTCACGACGGCAAAGAACCGAGGCAGTAAGCATAACAATAGAAAGGCCTACGCCCAGTAGTGGGATAAAACTGTTGATGATGGAAGATTAAGTAAAATATTTGTTTTTATTGTGCTAAACAACCCACCAATTTTACACAGACAGGACTCGAACTTACACTACAATATGGGAACGCCCCCGCAGCTATGATATATCGTTAATTAAGACGATTTCACATTGTATGTATCCACGCATCCAGCAGTAACTAAGTAGGTACTTATAAAATATCGCAATTTTCTGCACAAACGAGTAACAATCGTTATACGTAGATTTTCATTTGTTTTCTTCCCGCCGTTTTCGATTCCCTATACGAGGCTAACAAATGAAACAGTGCTGAAAGCGAAGCTGTAAAACGAATCTGGGTTAAAAAGTATCACGGACGACATAAATTTCTCGTGCGCCATTTATTTGACACTGTGAATGAATAGGGGAAACTGGGGGTTGGGAGTTGGCTTGTAAAGTGGGACGGCGTGTAAAGATTTTGCAAATTGTGTTTTTTTCCTTCGACAAAAAGTTCACGCTACGCGTTGCGGTTCTTAAAGGTCTTTTGTAGGGAAATATAAAGGTTTTGCAAATGACTACTGGCTAGTCGAAGGAACAAAGTATTATATTAGCGAGATTGCAGAGCTATTGTATATGTTATTTATTAATTGTTAGGCTTGAGTTAGACTGCCATCTCGGAAGATGCGATCTACCAAATAGTTTACTTGTTTAAAAGAAATCCACTTGCGGAAACATCCATTAGGAAATATCCACTTGGGTAGCGAATACCACGGTTTACACCTACTTACTTAGCAACACGACGAGCTCTGTGTACTACTAAAAATTCAAAACAAAGAAGTGGGTGCAAGCGTTTAGCTGAGAGGTTAGCGCGGTCGGTTCGCATGTCGAAGGGCGTGGGTTCAAACCCCAACAATCAGCTTGAGCTGCCGGCGAAGGAAAATATCGTGAGGAAACCATAGCATGGTGGTAGGGTACTTTCTAGTACTCGGCAGCCAGTTTAATTCCAGGCTAGGTGCGTTTACCATCTTCGACCACACCGTCACTCAGGGATCAGGTGGGCTGTGGTCAAACACCTAGCCAGTCAACCATAAAAAAAACTTGTAATTCGTGGCATAGATATTTTTTTATTGAAACAACTGTTATGGGAACTTGCTATTAACATAGTATGTTCACAAAACAAATCTTTCTAAATAAAATTACTCTTCCGAATTGGATACGCGAGCGAAGACTAACCATCGAAAGTTTTAAAGTAATGAGCGCCAAAGCAGCGATGCCCTGGATTTAGTTTTGTTACTTTAAGTTCTGTGTATAGCTGCAATGGTCATGAACATGCGTCAAATCTTACTATCAGAATAGCGTCTCATTGTCAGCATCGAATAAAAGTATAGGTATATTATAACCTTACTAATCGTTCAAATGCATCACCTACGCATATAACCAAAATAAATATTACAATACAAAGTACTAATTACAGAAACAGAAGACCGTAAGCACGCCCCGTACGCCCCGGCAGAAAGGCGTGTGAACTGCATGTAAAAACAACTCGTGAACGCCTGCTCCGTGACTCCACTATTAAACATGCGTCTAATGTTTGACCTTTACAAGGTTTACTCAGTATTAGTGAAGAAGACGTAGAGTTCATTATCATGGTACATTGTACTTTGTCGCATAAAACACACGATATCTAAAGATAACTGCGTTCTAAATTACGAGTAGGTACATTATACTACTTTACATTTACTTGGTGGAAGACGGTGGTCTATCATTGTGTAAGTAATACCTCAGTATGAGTTTTTTTTGTTATAAATAAATATTTTTTTTTTTTTTATACAAAATAGGTTCGCGTTAAATAATATAATAAATATAATTAAAAATAATATAGTTAATATAGTTAAAAATAATAAATAAATAGCACGCAGAACTGATGGCCGATGGGGCTGCAAAGTTCTGGAGTGGAGACCACGGACCGGCAAGCGCAGCGTAGGACGTCGACCCACAAGGTGGGCAGAGGACCTAGTAAATACCGCAGGAACGCGTTGGATGCGAGCCGCTTCCAACCGGTCTTTATGGATGTCAATGGGGGAGGCCTATGTCCAGCAGTGGACGTCCTACGGCTGAAATGATGATGATATGAGATGAACGATACGCTCTCCCGATGTTAAGAGATAATGTCGTCCTGTCCGTTTCAGTAGCCATTACCATTTCAGCAATAGAAATAACTTTGAGCAGTGAAACACAGTCAAGCGTATCGCTGCTTTGTCGCTCATTACTTTGAGCCAAATAAATAACTAACTCAATAGAATTTAGTCTTTAAACAACCCTGTAATTTTGCTAAATTTCTCCTGCTAAGGACCACCAAGAAAAATTATGAACACTTTTTGTGTTGTTTCCAAAACTCTATCGAAACTTTAAGTAAAGTCACTACTTTACTAGGGCATGATCAAACTCGATCATGAGTTGCTTAAATTGTTCTTTCATAAAATACTTAGGTACCTGAAAATATCGAAACACAAGTGCATAAAGTGCGAAGCCAAAAACAAAGAAAAATTAGAACGAAGCCTCCATTCTACAAGTATAATATTGCAGGCGCTACTGGGTTGCGGAAGAAACAAAATTCATAAGAATAGCTACGCTATAAATTATGTTTACAGCTAGCTTAGGTCAAACTTTACTGCACAATAAAAGTCGATGATTGAGTAGATTAGCTAAGTGTTTATTTACGATCAAGAGTAAATTAGCAATAAAGTTATGATATGACTTAGCACTTTATGCAAATTAAGTATTTATTAAGATTTCACTCGTGCAAATGTATATTAATATTTCTTATTAAACTATGAATAGCTAATATAATTAGATATGTTGTTATCATAAATGTTTTGTGATGAAAGTTCTAATTTCTTGATGTTTCATTCATTCATTGTTTAAACAGAATAAAATATCTTATGTTAACTTAAGTTTAAAAGTCCGTCAGAGGAGAGATATGTGGCCATTGGTTATTGTGTAAATACTAAAACAACTCTTTGATTTTTTTAAAATTTAATTTGGTAATAATTATTACACTGTACAAATTGAAGTCCCGTTTTGCGTGCCTAGGATAGGCTAAGTGTTTGACTACAGCTCACCTGATATATAGTAACGGTGTGGTCGAAGTTGGTGAACACATCTAGCTTGGAATGAAACTAGGTATCAAGTGCGACTATCGGAATAGATAGTAAAGTGCTTGGTGACAGATTTTCAAGCAGATCAACAAGCCAGAAACTTTCAACAAGTCAGATGTGTCCATTGAGCTATTATGTAGTACTTAATACTTCTGGTGGCCTTCTTCACGGAGACAAAGCTGAGTAGAACGCCCGGGTGGCCACGTCAGTTTCCATAGTAAAATATGAATAGTTGTTAGTCCATAGTTTTTTACTCGTAATACTTATAATATTTGTTAAGTATATAGTAGCCGATCTGTTATTGTAATAGAACACAGCCTATATAACATTAATATTACATTAAGTCCACAGAAATAAACTGGACAACCAGGAATGACATGATGTGTACCTGTCCCGAAGAAGACACGCTTGACATAGACAAGGCTATCTGATTCTGAAACATGAAGCGAAAAAGATTCGATCAAAGAGTATTAAATAAAGAGCGAACATAAACAATAAGAAAACGGCATTAGATGTACCATAAATGATGTTGGTTTGAGCTGTAAATGATGACATCTCTTTTATAATCCGTTAGTATAAAAGGGATAGGTTGATGGGGATATTTGTGAACTTTATGTCTATTGCAGGTGACCAATATATGACATGTGTGATTATGTTAAACTTCAACACAAAACTAGCTCTCTAGCTGATATTTTTACGGGAACGTGGAAAAATCATGTCAATGCATCGTAATGTTTTCCATAACTTTTATTTTTCGGATGTTTTTTTTTAATTATAAAGTACCGTGGACAAGTTTAGGAAAGTGACATAATTTGATAAAAAATAGTACGTCTTTTTGTGTTGCTTTCAAACTTCCGTTGAACTCTAGTAAAGTGTATATGACTTACCAAGGCATGATCGGGCTTGACCCAGACTTAGGTATTTTGTTTGAATCGCAATCATTTCACTTGATTTTTCATGAAATACTTGAAAATATTAATTATACCTACCGGCAAGATGTAAAAAGCGCGATGCCAAAAGCAAGCTTTTCTATAGCGGCTTATTTCTTTTATAATATTTTAGATATCGAATAAGAAAATAGGATCAACGATAAATCCATGAGACTTCAATTTATCTTTTTCTTTGGTTGAAGGCGCAGTCGACGGAAGGACAAGCAATTCGTTATTTGTTATTCAACGGTAGCTGTTCTACCTTTACTGTTCCCGGAACCATTCCGTACTTGGCATGCGTACTGATGATGGTGTCTGCGTACTGTACTATGGCTTTCTACATTGACAATATTATAAGTTATGATATGGCCGTCATCATTAGCTTTTGTGAATGAAGTGTTGATGTTTTATAAGGTTTTAGATGAATTGATATTCATAGCATAAGACAATGAATCATGGTTTTTATGTGTTTGTAGCGCCATTTGATTTAAAACATTGTAATGTAGAAGGAAATATACGTAGGTACCTACTTGAACCGGCCAGTGACGAAGTAGTTAGGTTTATAGGGGCTAGTGGTTCAATTAATTAAAAAAACTAAAAGTATGTTTGGGCAGCTGGACATGTAAAAGCTTACAGAGGCTGTCGGAACACACCGTTAGGTGCTTGGTCGCAGATTTTTAACTTGATGGTAGTAGCTAGCCTACCACCACGCTATGGTTTCCTCACAATGTTTTCCTTCACCGGCAGGCCAAGCTCGTTGTTTTCAACATACGGCGCTAACCGCTGAGCTATCATCGCTTTAAATACAAAACCAATATTTTATTGATAACACCGAAGTTACAGGTGCTTTTAGCATACATAATTAAAAAATGACGTTAAAAATTTCAAAATCATAACACAAATCAATAAATAAATAAAATAATAAATAGAAATATATTATCACACATAGCGGCATTTAGTCTTAAACTAAACAAAGTGGATACTATGGGAACCAGACTGCGTGCGCGATGGATCAAAAATATAACTAACGGCGACAATCAAAAGGAAAAATGTAAGGGAAGGGAACGACTCACGCTTCTCGTCGGTATTAAACTCCTGGAGCTCCCGGAGCGTCCACTTCACCAAGCACTGAACGTCTCCACAATAACAAACAGTTCTCTGATATAATCAGGTTCACAAAAGCTTCGAAAGTCCGGTAATATTGTAAAAAACTTGAAAGCACCACCGGCTAGCGGCCATTGGTATTAGACCACGTATATCGACTCCGTTGCACTTCCGCAACGATGCGTAGATGAGTCGTCATGTGACAAGGACATAGAGAGGGGATATTGGTAGGATGGAAGGAAATAGGTGCAATTGTCGCCACTTCACCTGTTATACGTATCTAAACATTCTATTGAAGAAGTTTAGCGTAAACATCCCCCCCGCCTTGACAGGACGAAGGGCCTTCAATAATACAAGGCACATACAGAATAAAGGTCACTTCGGCGCGCCTACATTAATGTTACGTTAAGCTTAAGTGACAGAAAAGTTAGAAAATTAATAGGCAAAATCTATTAAGATTAGCCTATAATTAAGCGAATTAACTAATATAATTACAAGTTTGTATTATATAACTAATTCTTATAGCTAAATTAGAGTTGTGGACTGTATAATTTTATTGTGTTGGTAAAGGATAAACCTTAACCACTGGTCGACGATAAATCCCTGTCCGCGTACGAACATCTACGACTCTCACGATCAAATCCTTGCCTGGAAACGTTCGCTCTATCACGCCTATGGGCCAGTCAAGAGGAGCACTGTTGTCTGACTCGAGCAGAACGACAGTACCTCTCTTGATAGAGTCAGTAGACTTGGTCCATTTATTTCGTACTTGGAGCGTATGAAGGTATTCGACCTTCCATCGCTTCCAAAACGATTGAACTAGATGATCGATGACGCGTTTTTTGCGCAAGAGGTTGAAATTTACGTCGGATAAATTTTCAGAAGGAAGAGATTTAAGAGGAGTAAGCACTAAAAAATGCGCGGGAGTCAGCGCTAATGGCTCAGCCGGGTCACTACTCAGCACTGACAGAGGACGTGAATTTAGTAACGCTTCTATTTGAGTAAGCACTGTCAACATCTCCTCATAAGTCAAGAGCTGGGTTCCCACTACTTTCGCGAGAATAGTCTTGACTGACCGCACGTTAGCTTCCCAGATTCCGCCCATGTGTGGAGCTGAAGCTGGATTTAGCCTAAACTCAATGCGATTATCGTGCAATTCGTTCGCGAACTTGTCGCGATACTCCTCAGAATCGAGTAATTGGTACATGTTTTCGAGATAAGACTTAGCACCTATGAAATTAGTTCCACGGTCGGAGTAAATTGTACTCACAGGACCTCGCCTAGCTAGGAATCGCCGAAAGGCGTTCAGAAACGATTCCGTGCTAAGAAATGGAGATAGCTCCAAGTGCACACTTTTCGTTACGAGACAAACGAACAAGCATATGTACGCACGTACGGTACGTACTCCTCGACCGCGATGTAAAACTAGCGACAGAGGGCCGCAGTAGTCTGTCCCTGTGTGACAAAAAGCCTTAGCCTCATTAACCCGGCATGCAGGTAAGCTAGCCATCATGGGAAACTGATTAGTCGGCCGCGCTCGAAAGCAGATGTTACATTTCTGCACGCGAGTTCGCACGATGCTACGAGCAGACATAATCCAATATTTTTGTCGCAAAAGGGACATTAATAGTTGCGGTCCGGTATGTAAGTTCTTACAATGATAATAATCAATTATCAAGTTGACGATATGGTCCCGACGCGGTAACAGGATAGGATGTTGACTGTCGTAACCTATGTCGGCATTGGTCAAACGCCCGCCTACGCGCAAGACATTATTATCGTCCAGAAAAGCATTAAGCTTTCGAAAAGCTGGCGGCAATTGCTTACCCGCTTCACATTTTGCAATTTCATCTGCGAAATAAATTCTTTGAAGACTTCTAATGATCGCGAGTTCTGCGTCTTCAAAGTGCGAAACATTAAAGGTTGCTGGTAATTTTTTGGCAAACCGAAGGACATAAATTACTATTCGAAGCAATTTAGTCCAGGTGGAGACTCGACTGGCGAGCTCACACAATGAGGGACGAGGTGAGGCTAACGAATCCGTCGTTACCATCACTCTGACTTTGGCTTCAGGAATGTCGTCCGAAGTACCAAAGTCATTATTCAGTGGCCACTGGGCGCGCGGTTGATACGCAAATTTCGGTCCATTAAACCATAACGGATGCACAATCAACTGCGCAGGAGTTAAGCCTCGACTCAAGCAATCCGCAGGGTTATCTTGGCCTGAGATATGGTGAAAATGGCTAGGATCAAGCTTTTCTTGAATTTGCGAAACTCTATTTGCTACGAATGTCTGCCAGCGAGACGGCGAAGCGTGAATCCACGCGAGAGCTACTTTACTATCGGTAAAAGCATAAACAGAACATGCCGGCAAAGAGAATGTATCTATCACCACTCGCATTAATTTAGCAAGGATAAGGTTCGCACAGAGTTCTAACCGAGCTACAGTAATGAGCGTTTTAGATGGCGCGACTCTGGATTTGGCGCACACTAGGTTGACCACGGTGTGGTCAAGCTTCGGGAAGTACACGTGGATGTACACCACTCCTCCGTATGCGGCCTCCGAGGCGTCAGCGAATCCCAGTAGGGATATGACGCAATCATCAGTGACACCGACGTGACGCGGCAATTTGACGTTTTGTAGCAAAGGTAATTCAGATTCAAAACTTTGCCATAACTTAATGATATTTGGATTAGGCGTTTCGTCCCAATGCACATTTTGCTCCCAGAGTGACTTAACCACTAATTTGGCAAGCAGTGTAACAGGGGCAATGAACCCGACTAAATCCCATAAACGAGCAATTCGGGAAAGAATGTTCCGTTTCGTACATGACCGCGGCTCGAGGTTGACACTAAAAGTGAAGACGTCTTCGGCCGGCAACCAACGTAAACCTAATATCTTCAATTGATCAGTAGGACTGAATTCCACGGCCTCGGAAACACGATGCTCTGAAGGAATACCTTCCATTACCTTAGGCGAGTTACTAGAAAACTTGACTAAATCGAAATCTGCAGTCGCAAACATTTTTATTAATTGATTTGATAACTCGACGCCGTCCGTATCGGATAAACAACTCGTAGCTAAATCGTCCATATATATATCGCGCTGTGCTACGCGACTCGCTATCGGATAGCGGGCGCGTTCGTCTATAGCCAATTGTCGGACTGAGCGCACGGCTAAGAAAGGACTGCAACACAAGCCGAACGGAACACGCGTCATTTCAAACACTTGAATAGAATCATTCGGATCAAACCGATACAATAATCTTTGAAAACGCCAGTTGTCGTCACTCACTAATATTCTTAAATACATTTGCCGAATATCGGCACTTATGGCGATAGGCAGTAATCGAAACCGCAATAAAATTTGGAACAAATCATTTTGTAAATTTGGTCCAGTATGTAGCACGTCATTTAACGACATTCCATTTGACGTAGCACTACTCGCATCTAATACAATACGTAGACGCGTAGTCGTCTTATCTGTCCGCACGACCCCATGGTGAGGTATTACATAATGAGGTGCATTGAACTCAAGCGCAGCCTCGTCGATCGCTCGTAAATAACCTTTATCTAAATACTCACGAAATACATCATCGTATTCTTTTTTAATAGATGGATTAGCCAATAATTTTCGCTCGAGTGATAAATACCTACGTTCTGCAGTATGGATCGAGGTACCTAACACAGATGCATCACCTTTAAACGGCAGCGATACTACAAAGCGCCCGGTATCGTCGCGTCGTGTCGTACTCGTATAATATTCTTCGCACTTTCGCTCGTCCGGAGAAAACGTGTTATCAACCGTAGGTACTTCTTCTAACTCGAAAAATCTACTTATGTAGTTATCGGGAGACTCACCTATCGTGCAATAAGCGTGGACAACATCACTTGTATTAATTAGTACGGGTGCTTGGCCAACAATTATATAGCCTAACAACGTTTCTATGGCTACCGGTTCACCTGCATTACGCGAAACTGTGTTCGGGCGCAGTATACGAGCGAATAAATCGGAACCTAATATTAAGTCGACGCTCGACGGCGAGCTAAATCGGCTATCCGCTAAAGGCAGTTTTTGCAAATAATCGAGCTGCTTGGTATCAATTAATGACACCGGAAGTTTATCCGTAATCCGACTAACTACTATCGGTTGGATAGTGAATTGTAACTCGTCATTATGTCGAGATCGTAAAGTAAGGCAAGTTATACCTTTAATGGGATTGGTGACGTCACCGACCCCGGAGACGAACTTACTCGCAGTCGAGTACAAAGGCAGGTTCAAACGCTTACAACATTCGGTTGTAATAATATCGCGTTGAGCCGCACTATCAACTATAGCGCGGACCATATGAATATTTCCCATTTTGTCAACATAGTGACATTGCGCCGTACCAAGTAGGACGGAAGTCGCGGGTTTAATATCATCGGGTCCGCTGACAGCGGCGCATTTAATACCTACAGCACACAACGCTACAGGGCGGTCAGTATTGGACTGGCCATTAAGTCCTTCATCGTGCGAGCTGATAGGCCGCGCGGTTAAAGAGCGCTCGTCTGCCGAAGCCGACCGCAAGCTTTGTTTACCTGCGTTATAGATAAGCGCGGTGGTGTTCCGACTCCCGTCGCTCTGCGACGCGGTAACATTCCTATTCGAGGATGTACCCGTATTATCAAAGTGCAATAAATAATTATGTGATTTTGAACACAACGTGCACCTACCTTCAGATGAGCAATTTGGCAGCGTGTGCTTACCAAAACAATTTACACATAAATTATTGCGCTTGATTATTACAAAGCGATTACGAGGAGACGTAGACAGGAATGTGGGACATTTGGCCAATTGATGGTCCGTATTGTCGCAACATACACACTTAGTAAAGCGTTCCTGTACATTTACAAAAGTTTTTACATTATTATTATTAGATCGAGACCCAGAAAATCTATTCGACGTTTGAGTATTATTACTCGAGTCTATATTTTTACGAGATTGAGTAGACTTCGTGTTATCAGTGATGTTATGCACTCGTTTTAAGAGATGAGCGTGCGAACGTATAAATAACACGAACTCGTCACAAGTAGGCATCGTTTCTTCATTATCGAGTGACATTTCGAACGCTTTAACGGTATCTAGATTAATCTTTTTGCAGCCGATATGTATAAATAACAAGTCCTCCAAGCTAGTTATTTTCAATTGACGTAACGCGGAAATAATAGACGAAAACTTGTCAATGAAATTCTCTAAGCTGGAAGGCGTGCTATTTATAGCTGGCAGGTTCATTAACCTATCAAGATAATTCGCAGCCATCAATCGTCGATCATTGTATCGATTTACTAAGGCATTCCATATAACCTGATAATTATCAGCAGATGGTAAAATGCCTTGGCAGATAGTGAGAGCATTGCCACTTAATTTTCCTACGAGATAAATCACTTTCTCGCCATCAGACAAATTCGGATTTTCGTGAACAGCCGTACGAAAAGTTTCGTAGAAAACAGGCCAGTTTTCCTGATCCCCAGAAAAAGAACACAACTCTAATTTAGGTAGCCGTATATTCTTTAAACCCTGTTTACTACACTCTAATGAACTTTCTAGAAGCTGATTTTTTGTTAATTGTTTTACCTTAAATTTAATTTGTGTATAAAGTTGTTCAAATGCCATTAATGACTGATAAGAACTAACAGATTTCGCAGCATTGTCTTCTATTGTGATTTCGCAATTGCATTTCATTTCGAGCGTTTCTATATACCTGTCACGAATATTATCTATTGTGAAACTCGCGGCAAGAAATGATTCTACCTGCGCAGGATTATTGGAATCTAGCAATTGCAGTGAATCATAAATAGATTGAACATGCTCGAAATATGCCGACATTTTATTCTGTAGCCTATCAATATCTTTTTCCTTTTTAGAAGTCATGTTGTATATAAATTATAATTATTATAATCCGTCTCGAAGTGACCAAAACTATGCGTGCGCGATGGATCAAAAATATAACTAACGGCGACAATCAAAAGGAAAAATGTAAGGGAAGGGAACGACTCACGCTTCTCGTCGGTATTAAACTCCTGGAGCTCCCGGAGCGTCCACTTCACCAAGCACTGAACGTCTCCACAATAACAAACAGTTCTCTGATATAATCAGGTTCACAAAAGCTTCGAAAGTCCGGTAATATTGTAAAAAACTTGAAAGCACCACCGGCTAGCGGCCATTGGTATTAGACCACGTATATCGACTCCGTTGCACTTCCGCAACGATGCGTAGATGAGTCGTCATGTGACAAGGACATAGAGAGGGGATATTGGTAGGATGGAAGGAAATAGGTGCAATTGTCGCCACTTCACCTGTTATACGTATCTAAACATTCTATTGAAGAAGTTTAGCGTAAACACAGACAGTTAATAGAATATTTAAACCTTTTTTTTGTAAATACATAGCTACTTATTATAGGTACATACAAAACATCCAGACATAGAACAAATATCTTTGTTCGTCACACATAATTATGTATGTTAGTCCTGGGTGGGAATCGAACCCACGCCTTTAAGTTAAGCAGAACTACAACGAAATTAGCTAACAGGACAGTCCATGGTCTAAAAACAATTGCAAGCCTGATCAAATTTCTATTTACACTAACAAGCAGTTTTTAATCATAGTTTCTTGGAATGGAGGATCTCTTTGTGGGAAATATCACACGGCGTCTTGTTACAAAACATGATAACGCTGACTGACACTACTGGTGCAATCGAGACAACCTATAAGAAATTATTAATCAGTGACTCTCTCACACTTATTGGGAAAAAAACTGATTAATATAGCCAAAGAGTGTTTGTATAAAAAGAGAGAGAGCATAAACTTACCAATCATACCAAACTTTTTACTACCAATGAAGGGCTATCATGATAAAAATGAAATAAAAAACTAAATAAAAAATTAAATGTTTATGTTCAACAACATCCAAGATAATTATGAACAGATATCCAAATGTTTGCTGATCGGTATGCTAATTCGCAGTGCAGCCGGTGGACAGTGCCTTCGATAATAACCTATTTAGAAGAAACCTAACTGCGTGTTATCTGCACACTGAATAGTGGGCGAGATTCTGGCGTTCAATGGTTAAAAAAGCCAGGCTGGCAAGTTCGAAGACGTTCGCCTTTCCTAACAAGACTTTAAACACCAAACTTGCAAAAACCGACCGACATCCTTTTACGACTAAAGCACAATAACGCGGATCAGCTGTACTGCGCAGTATGACTCTCTTTTTAGTTTTTTCTTAATTAACTCTAGACAAAATTCATATATTCCTGTTCTCGAACATACACCAGGGGATAGTCTGAGTTTCCATCACAATGATTAGCTAAATAGTCCAAAATCCAGTATTTTAAGTAATTTTTTGAAAAAAAATTTATGATGAACTTTTCAAACCCGTTATCTGAACACATTGATCAACTATTTGCATTTACACTACTCAACTCAATAGGCTACCAATAAAAATCTTATAAGCTAGATTTGAATGAATCACTCGTCTAGACTACGATAGCAATAGGTTTCGGTTTCTCCAATTTATTGACAATCTAAAGAGACAAACAATGTAAGTAGGTAACTTTTTGCTAGGTAAATAAATGCAAAATAATTCACGGAAATACTAAACGTCTTTACAAAAATAAACAGATATTTTTAGCGTGCATGAAAGTGTTCAATAAAATAAACTGTTCGAGGACCAAAAGCAGCAATATCGAAAAAGGTATGGGTATGGAAACTAAAGAGGTTAAGTTTTGAGTTTTTAAATCCGAAATTTAATGCTCATTATTTTTTGTTCAGAAAATGTTTTGTTGTTCAGTTTAAAATTCTTTGGGCATTGAGAAAAGGGTTTTACACGTCATAATTGTGAATGTCTACAATTTATTTCACTTTTAAAATTTCTTCTGGCTGTTTTATTTTAAATAATATTAGAGCTAAGAGTTATGAAGAATCTGTGAAATATATATTTTTTTCTTTTTAATAGTCGACAGTCTAGGTGTTTGATCACATCTCACCTGATGTTAAGTGACAGTGTGTTCGAAGATGGTAAAGCACACCAAGCCTTTAGATGCTTGGCGGCAGATTTTCAACTTGAGGGTGGTAGCCAGCCAGCCGAGTACTAGAAAGTACCCTACCACCATGCTATGGTTTCCTCACGATGTTTTCCTTCACCGGCAGTTCAAGCTCATTGTTGGAGTTTGAACCCACGCCCTTCGGCATGCGAACCTACCGCGCTAACCACTGAGCTATCATCGCTACAAATATGATGTTTTATAGTTCCTAGTATCTATGTAGAACATTAATTTATTTTCTATATTCGCTTCCAACAATTACCATCAAATTACATTTAATTCCATAGTCAGAGCAACTAATTTTATAGCTTATCATTGTACCGACTACTCTGTAAACAGAGCATTTATTTAAATAATGGCTATGTTCTGTAGAAATAGAGCCTTCAAAGGGTCTATACGGTAGCTGACGTGAAGGGAACCTGCCTGCCCTAAGGTAAAAGGCAAAACTGGTCTTGTCTTGTCTTACTGGACCGTTTTGAAATGTTACTTCTAACGTAATTAAATTAAATGTCATGGGAATAATTGGATACTTCCTAAAATTATGATTATATTAAACTATGCTACAAAGGAAGTTTATTGTATTTATCGTCAAAAAAGCTTTTTCTAAATACTAAATTCAATCTGTATCGTGGACACAAATTCAAATGGTCTATTTGCATGAACAAAGTGAGGTCAGGTTGAAGTTATTAAAAAGTAGGTATTTTTGTATTCGACCTTCACTATGCATGCCAAATAGGTACATCAAGCCACAATATAGAATATAACTTTATTATACACCAAAACAAAAATAACATACAAATATGAAACATAAAAAAGCAGAAGAGATAATTAACGTAACAAAACATAATAGATATTTAATGTATAAGGGCGGTCTTATCGCCTAGAGCGAATTCTTCTAGACAACCTTTGCTAATAATAACCAATAAAATAGAAAAATAACATAAAAATACTTAGGTAATATCGTAAAAATGAATTTTAATAACATTATATTGAGATAAACAAAATTGGTCACACAAACATAAAACATCAGATAAACGACATAATATAATTGTATTATGTTATACTATACATAATATTATAATTATATTATCTAAATTGTATTAATTTTCATTTATAAACAATTCAATTGTAACTAAACATCGTTGCAGTAAGTGACCTATTTTTATTACGAAAGAACTTTCTCATATTTTAGTTTTCTTGCGGAACATCTTTTTGGTATTTTTTACCGGATACTTTTATCCATAGCAATACTGTTGACCAAAAATAGAAACCCATTTTGCCGGAAGCACAAATTGATCGGAACGTATCATTCAGTTAACAATCACGTACACTAAGCGAACAAATCTATATACTTAGGAGCAGTATGGTAAACAAACACATTTTTTTTTTGTAGCTACTAATAATAAAATGACAGCCGTAAGTTGTCTCATAGATTACTAGCTAATTGCCCAGTAAGCACTTTGTACCCGATGTACGTATACAGCGCCACCTACAGGGTCCAATTGTGAATCTAAGCCATCCACCATAATCCATTATAAAAGAAGATTGACAATCGAGTCATCACCATCGTTCATCATGGATTACTTCAGTCTATTTTGTCACACAACTGGGCAAAGACCTCTCTTCCTCATGGATTATGGATCCATTGGGAAAAGCATAAGCAGTATAAGAAAAAAAAAACAACTTCGCTTTCTTTCACTTTATGGGGAAATTGTAGAGCGTTCATAAATATCTCGAAATCATCACATGGATAAGTAATATAATATATTGTATTTTTTTTAAACCCATTATTGCTTATGTTTTTTTATACCATTTATCATTTTATTACTTGTCAATACGGACACACCACACGTTTGAAATTGACCATATCCTCAAAGAAATACGAAGAGTGCGAAATATGAAACTGCGGTTTGACATGGACCAGGAAGGTAAACGGAAGTAAAGTGCAAAAGATTCCTTACTGGGTAGATCTGTAGTCACAAGTACGATGGAGTTCTGCCAAGTCGATACACGATGGTTATTCGTGATAAATGGGCTTCAATTCCAGTGGCGATCGGCGCCGAGCTGTCTGTGCAGTACAAGAAATATTTTAGCCGTATTTCAAATTTAACATATCGTATTAGGTTTTTTTTTTTTTTTATTGATTGGCAGGCTAGGTGTTTGACCACAGCTCACCTGATGTTAAGTGAAGGTGTGGTCGAAGATGGTAAAGCACACCTAGTCTGGAATGGAACTGGCTCTCAAGTGAGGCTGCCGGAACACACCGTTAGATGCTTGGCGGCAGACTTTCAACTTGAGGGTGGTAGCTAGCCAGCCGAGTACTAGAAAGTACCCTACCACCATGCTATGGTTTCCTCACGATGTTTTCCTTCACCGGCAGCTCAAGCTCATTGTTGGGGTTTGAACCCACGCCCTTCGGCATGCGAACCGACCGCGCTAACCACTGGGCTATCATCGCTACAAAATCAATTCTGTAATCATTATTTTAAACAAAACATGATTTTGTAGAATCTAATTTGTTATTTACAGTTGGGTTTAAAATACGTGATACGTGATAGATGGGCTTCAAATATGAGGTCGTGGCTTCGATCCGTGTGAGTATCACTAATTCTATAAAAGCGAAAGTTTGTCTGTATGTTTGTTACTTCTCCACTCTGCAACGACTAGATGGATTTGGATGAAATTTGGAACGGAGATAGCTTATAATCTAAATTACATAGTTTACTTTTTACACCGTATAACGCAGGTGACGTTGTAATATAAGTTAAGTTCTAAAATAAGTTATTTGAAATTTATGGTAAAAAATATTTAAAATCAAAGGAATGCATGTAAAATATGTACCTACTCGACTACTATGTCGTATTGAACAAGGAATCTTATGTTACAGAATTAAAATTTTATATTAATAACAGAAACCCGTCTAAGGAAAGATTTCTGCTTTTTAGTACCAATTTAGTATTTAAATTGGTTCCTTGTGTCTTTTCATAGGACAGAGTCATTGCATACGGCTGTTTCCGATGTGTAGTAAATAAATAGGAACATGTACGTTGTCACTTTTGAATACTAAACAAGGTACAAATGTCAGTAATTCCCTGGAAGGTACATAAAACTTAGAAGTTAGTGATGACTAAACAAAACTGCGCGTCTCAAATAACACAGTCGACTCGTATTTACAGGAAACCTTCGCAGAAATCTTGCTGACACCATATTCGCGCGTTTGAGGAGATTTGTTTGTCAGCTCCAGGTATACATTACTAGTCTTATTAGACTTCTATTCCTGAACAAGAATTCCAAAGTCGGTTCAAAATCAGTGTCATTTTAACGATGAAGAACGAGAGTAAAACTAATTTCAACAAAGACGTAAAAATACGCTTAAAACTTTAGGGGAGTTATAAATCTTGGGACGCATAACTTTTGGGAAAACAGAATCGTGTTATGCTTTGCATAGGGAGACTTTAGAGGGATTCTCGTCAGAAGTTGTTAAAGTATATAATATAGCACAGGTGCTGGTTGTGATGCCAGTCTCTACAGTCTGGCGTTCCATGTGGTGATGGAAAAAAAGTACTTGTTTAACAATATTATGTACATATTGTTAAAAAAAATGTACTTGTACAACAATATATGTGGTGATTTGTTTGGCTAGCACGAACTTCTGAATGACGTCTGTGTAAAACAATCATGTCTGTATGACAGTTGTTCTACGAAAACGTGAACGACGGTAATGGCGTTTCGCACGGTGTGACGTAACACTCTGCTTTATGTTAACAATCACATGACTAAATGTCTAACTATGCAGAGTTTACTACCCAACAATAGATATAATATATATTTTTGTGTAAAAGTAATGACACACACAGACACAGACGAACGAGATACTCTCCTTATGGTAAGAGATGACGCCTGTCCATGATCATTGCAGCAATACACAGAACTTTGAGTAACAAAACAAAGCACAGGGCATAACTGTTTTGTCGCTTATTACTTTGAGACTTTCCATGGTTTGTCTCACTAGCCCTGTAATTTCGCTAGCTGCAGTACCCTTCAAGCCGGAACGCAGTAATGTTTACACATCACTGCCGACGGCGGAATATCTGGTATCTACCTAGACGACCTCTTGCTAAGAAGACCAAGTTGCTATTAGCAAAGAGAGCTTAAAGTTGAAACGATCTCTAATTTTAGGCAACGAGCTCAAATTGCTGGTTGCGATACCCGGCTGGATTACAATGCCTATTTTCAGGGCAAATAATATTACTTAAATTCAAAGCTCAGTAGAAAATTTAAAATCAAACCTCATAGCCTCTATTGCTCTATCTACCCTCTACCGAATCCATAGCGGCGAAGCCTTGCACGTGTATGTACTTCCGATTGATTTAGCACAAAGCTCCGAGGCCTGCTCCGGATATCACGTTGATGTCACTTCCTGTTCGTTTACCGTGGACTTTTTGCGAACTTTACTTTATGGACTTCGACTTTATGCCCGATGAGGTTTGTGAGTGAAAATAGTGACTAACCTTATCAGTTACCAAGCCAATCAAGAGCATTAAACATTGGACTTTATCGGTAACAGTCAATGTTAATTGTGACTCATGATCATGGTTATATTTTATAAGCTTGGGATTTACTAAGCCGAAAGAGGATCATTGTACATTTCATTAATACGAGAATTTAAAAAGTAAAGAAAGTACATATTTATACTCAAATACATCTTGACTTCCGTAGCCTTGCTTAGTTTGGGGTTAGATGGCACTGAGTGTTTTAAATGTCTTACGATATTTAATTTTGGTCTTAGTCTTGGTGTTGATGTTGGTGTTGGTGTCGGTGTCGGTGTCGGTGTCGGTGTCGGTGTCGGTGTCGGTGTCGGTGTCGGTTTCGGTGTCGGTGTCGGTGTCGGTTTCGGTGTCGGTGTTGGTCTTGGTCTTGGTCTTGGTCTTGTTCTTGGTCTTAATCTTGGTGTAGGCGTTGGCATTGGCGTTAGCATTGGCGTTGGTTTTGGCGTTGTCGTTGTGGAACTTGCTGCTGGAGTGGATGTTCCCCGATAAATTTCATCTGGGTGCCTTTAATCGATTTCTTCTCGGCAAGCGTGCTCCATCGTATACCGCATCTTTGCTTAACATTGCGCGAGGTAGCGCTTATATACAAACCATGTTTTTTTAATATTTGTGTGTGTATACTATGGTGGTTATGTTGTGTGTAATACATGTTATAGTACATTTATATACCTGTAAACAATTTCAAGCGATCTTTAAGATAGAAACGGTATATGGCATATTTAAAAAAAATGTTTCCTAAAAACTTGAAATCCATTTTCTTCTATTGTTAATATTTTGTTTTAGTGTTTTTTTCTTCTTCTAGGGTTTAATAAGCGTGTAAACACAGTAGAGAATAGTTACAAAGGAAGGGGCGTAAATACGAGTTATTGACAAGAGTTAAAACAACGGTGCAAAGCAGTGCACAAGCTTTTTACAAACTGCTTCATCCTATTGGGAAGAGTTTTGAAGGGAACGCAGATTATTTATCATAACTTGTATTTTCAATGTTTAAAAAATATGCAAAATGGTTAATGATATAATGTGGTAAAAATCATTTAGAACTGCGATTACATGACATCGTAAAATCTTCTAAAAAGTTACTACTACTTTACTAAAGTGAAGACTGTGGTTGATCTTAACTTACTTTATGTGACAAAGGCTTACTTTACTTAATTGACACTTGAAAATATAGATAGGTACTTGATACTGGTAGAATGCATAAAGTGCAAAGCCAAAAATAAGGAAAAAAGTCGGTGTCATGATAAAATGATGTGGTGCGTAAAATTTCTTCGATCTATGGTTCTGTTCGCTAAGTGTAGGCAGGTGAACCGTAGAACAGACAAATAAGGATCAACGACCGGCTTCACGTTTGAAGGCAATTGGTGACACCTGATACCTCATTAGGAGCGCTTTTATTTTGTACCTACCGGCTGTTACCTTCGTTCTTACTTCCATTAGGGAAGGATGTTTTTTTTCCTTCTGAGATGTTTATGGCGTCGCAAATTGCGCATTTGCCTCCGTCAAATAAATAAAAAAGAAAATATTGAAGTTTATTTACAGAAATATTTACATTATGGACACAAAAATATTATTAACTAAAAATGTATAAAACATAATACTTAATAAAATAAATACTGGAGAGGTTTTTAACAGCGCTATCTAGTCGCAAACTAAAACAAGTTTTGTCTATGGAGTACCTATTTAAAAGTGTTAAAAAAAACAAACATATTTTTTTTTATGAACTTAAAACTGAATTCATTAGACACGCTGTTGAAGTGCATCAACTGTTGTTTTACATTCGGCAATAGTTAAAACTCCATACAAAGTAGAAAAGCATTTTGTAATGTTTATTTTTCAATACATAGGTAAAAATACCAAACTGAAATAACGAATATGAAATTTATTTGATTATGTAGATTGAACGAAGTTATTCCTTTGAAATAATGATGTTTTTACACTCTCGAAATGTTTGTTTGCTTCAGAGAAGTTTGAGACAAACAATCGTTTCATTATACCTACGCACTAAAGGACAAAGTATAATATTTCTCTCGTTTACTCTCAGCTAATTGTGCGTAAGTGTATCCCGCGTACATAAGTAAGTATTATTATATAAAGCATCCGTCGAAAGTTCGCAAGTCTATAAACATAGCAAACAAAGTCCTTTTCATACTTCTTACACGCTTGAAAATAAATAAATCTAGATAAATTTTAATGTACGCAACAATAAAGTAAGTTTTTGAAATTGTGGTAGGCCATTCCGTAGCCTTGCCTTAAAACAATAACTTTTCTAAATCGTGTCGTAAAATATAACGACTTAAGTTTATAGCTCAATTACTTGAGAGGCCTATACATATTATCTGAAACAAAATTGTTCAAATTAATCTTACAATTTTTGTTACATTTTAGATAAAATAAATAACGATGAAAATTTTGTGAAAATAGTTATTAAAACTCTTATTCCACCCTTCGGTTTATTTGCTATAGAGTACAAAAAGCAGACAAATATTGTATGTAGTATAGGGTGACCATACGAACGAGAAAATTGAGCAACTTTAAAAAAAATCAAAAACAATAATTACACAAAGACTATCATTCATCAAAAATTACAAACGCATGTTTAACAAGCACGGTTGTTTTGTTTTCTATTTACTTAACATCATTTTATTGTTGAAAAAAAAACTATTTACAAATTATTTTCTAACATATATTACTACAAAGGAACTAATAAATAAATTTAAATTAAATAAACTAATCTAAAATACCGCTATCAATGGGAATAGTTCCCAAAACGCTGGCCCTAAACGTTGGGCAAAACAAAGGTTAGCGTTTTGGTCACGTGTAGCGTCGATCATACGAGATGACAAGTTAATAAGCAATTAAACAGTTAGTAATAAGCCATTTTGTTAGGTTTATAGATTGAGACAACTTTGTATTTTTGTATGGAATTCATTCGAGGTTGTGAATATATTCATTAAACTTTGTCCCCGAGTATACAAACTCATAAACACACAACAACATAAATGATAACAACAAAAACAACACAACACAAAATAAATGGCAACATAAATATGTTGTCTCTCTAATGTTAAAATAAATTCTTATCTTGCTGCCTTTAGCAAGATTTTTCATTGTTCATCAGCAATTGTGTGCATAATCCTTAATCTTTATTTAAACACTTTGGTTTTTTCCATTTAAGTATGGGTTCAGTCTTTGTCACAGTATAAGTCACACAAAACAAGTCACGATCAACTTCTGGTCATACCCTAGTAAGCTTCTACGGAGTTTTGGAAACAGACCGACATAACATTTTTCTCCATATTATGAGACAAACATTTTTAGAAGTTGATACCTACCAACGTTGCTCTGGATACTTTTTCCAATATACATGCGTAAAATTAGGTAGGGACTATATTATTGAAATGCCACTAATATACTAGACAGAGTCTAATTTAAAAGGTATAAAAACTCGAAGAAACAAAAGTTTTAAAAATAATACGATGCAGTGACTTGAATTTTCCGCGTGTATGCTAAAATTCTTCCGTTGTCACTCTAGTCGGCTAGACTAGTGCTGCAGACGTGTTTCATCGATCCGTCTCATGCAGACGCCCGCGCCGACCTCTCTTCGCTTTGATAACTCCGCCTATATATAACTAGACATTGGCCACGATACGAGTACGTTAGCCTTTTGATCTGCCTTCAAGATTCATTAACATTTATTTGAAAATTAAACATCTATATTTGTATTAGTATATCATTTGAAATTTACACGTGGATATTTGTCGTTTGCTGATATGTTTGTGTTTGTGAACATGGGTAAACACAAATGAACGTACAGAAAACTCATTAGAGCCGCTCAGTTTGCATACAGACGTCGCGTCGGGTCTCTGTGCGCAATCTATCGCATATACAAGAGGAGGGAGACAGGAGTACACAGGAGTGGTCTGAAGAATTATTCAATCTTATGCCGGTGTCAGTTCCATCACCACAGTAGTCAGACAGCTCATTTCCGTATAATTGATTTATGGAAATCGCACAGAATTCACGCGTTCCTTATTGCCATACACCTGCAAATTATGCAATTATCTCCCTTCCTTCGTATTCCCGGGGAGTTACAACACGGGGTTCTTAAAAAAAAAACAATATTATAGTACTATAACAAGGGTACATAACGGAGATTATGAATAATAATAAATTTGATTGCAGTGGTGTGTCTTTACGTTAATTTTAATGAATTATTCCACTTAAACTCGTTAAAGATTTAACATTAAAACTTAAATTATTTCAATATTTAATTGAATTTATCAATGGTTTAAATTATATACATAAATATTTCACTGCTCAGTCCATTTCAAAAAATTCATTGATTGGCAGTTAAAACTTAAGGCAGGATACACAATCAAAAACTACTACATTTTATTTTATGGTCATTCTTAAAATGTAAAAAATAAATTAGTGTAAAATATCAATGAAGTTATTGGAATTAAATGGAGGAACGACATAGTCAGCTATGTCTTTTTGATTTGTTAATTTTTAAATGTTTTCTTTTTACGATCTTTCGTTTTTTTACACAACATAATGGTTATTATTATCTGTGTTCTAGTGAGTTTTACATTAACCCGCATCTCGCCTCTATAGTTAACTATTTGTAGTGTGGATAATGCATTCGGGCAATGCGCATGGCTTGATCTTATCTCCCTTGTTACAAAACAGGCCTGGTTCCATCAAAGCCCCCAAATCGATAACCGTGGTGATTATCCATTTGGGTATACTGTTTTAGTCTATTTTCATTTTGGAAAGATTAATTAGCTGGTGCTTATTATCTGTTACCTACTTTGCGTCTTATACTTTTGAGATTGAAAAAGATACAAATTGAATATAGGTAAATTATAAAAGATAAGATGTAAAAATGGTCCTAGAAGTCCTGTTTCTAATCCGGTCCATTTCAACAGACTTCAAAAAAGGAGATTCACAATTCGGTTATATTTTTTCTCCTTTTTTGGTATATTTGTTTCCTCAGATCTCCGTGATTTATGAATAGATGTGGATTTTTTTGAAACAATATACTTTAAGAGGTCCTATTAAATTTTATCCGAATCAGTTCAGTAGTTTTAATTTTTCAATCGATATAATTAAAAATAATAAATCATTCACGTAAATGAAATTACGTATTTTCGTATGACTATTCAGAGTTTTTTTCTCACCTCCCGGCAAAAAAAAAGAAGAAGAAGTTAGGAATAGAAATAGAATTATACTATTAATTATTTATGGACAAATTATTCTATGATCGCTAATCTGAAATTGACAAAAAATTGCTGCATATAGTTGGTAAAACAGTCAACGCACTTTGTTTATAGAACCTCAGAAGTTTTTTCAATATTTTAAAGTTATTTCTCTTATAAAAGATGTTCATCGTGGTAAGTTCAATAATCCCAGCTAATTTCAGCTTAGTACAATCCTCTAGAAAAATTAAAATAAAGTGATTTCATAGACAAGTATACGCAACTTTATTACTTTATGCTATAAATAACTCTCATGTATAGTAAATTCATCTTCACCGCAGATGCATTAATATTTTTTACTTTGCCATCTTTCTGTCATCACTTGCCACCGGATTATTTATTTGTTTGTGCAAATATATAATTACACTCTCTCAGGACGATACTAAAGAGATCAAAACGTATTCAGAAAAAGTAGTGGCCCTTTCTTTTCTGATAATCTCTGTCGAAAGTGAAAGGTTTGTACCACGTGCCTTAATTTGATGAAAAATATAACAGATCGGATTTACTTTCATCGACGTCAGCTCAATTTCTCGATTTTATTGGACAAAGGCATTTCCAATGCATGTCACTTTACTTTTTAACTCCAGCCCATCTGCCTGTGGCCTTACCTTACATATATCATCATTTATTATCGTCAAGTCTTAAAAACGTCTTAAACTCCTGAACACGGCTATGCTGACAGTTATTGGTTTTACGGCAGTTATAAACTTCCCACCGTCACTGTTGCGTTAAATTATTCAACTCCTTAATCCAGAATTTTTTCCAGCTTAGGAGTCGTCTGCCTTCCAATCTGGAGGTCCTGGGTTCGAATCTCACAGCACGAACATCTGTCTTTTCTAACGTATTGCCAATAACTTCAAACAGTGAAGGAAAACATCCTGAGGAAACCTACATCTCCGATAGTTAATAAAAAAAAACTTAAAGATGTGTGAAGTTTGCCAATCTGCACTTGACCAGCGTGGTGGACTATGGCCTTACCTTTTTTTAATTTTTAATATATAATAGATTTTTAATTCGGAATCCTAACCACTGCTTCTTCCCCAAGGTCACCTCTTCAGATTTGGTGCTCTTCTGCACTCACAATAATCGAATGGCTGAATTAACTAGGCTTAAGCACTAAAACCTCGTGTATGGTACGCTAAGATAGAGTAGCCCCTCTTTTTCAAATTCTGAATACGCTCACGTCGCTCTCTGACAGATCCTGTCAAACCGGTCACGTTAATATTAATCTGATTAACTTCACTATAACGCCAATGCAGCCTACAATGTTGTTTATTTATAATTTAGACAGTCCTGTTGGTTTGTTGGTAGTATGTCTGCTTCGAGAGCTGAAGGGCGTGGGTTCGATTTCCACTCAGGACTAATATTTGTGTGACTAACATCGATGTTTGTTCTGAGTCTGGGTATACTGTATGAATTAAAAGTATGTTTTTACAAAAAAAAGTATTCTGTCAGTTGTCTGGATCCCATAGTACAAGCGTTGCTTAGTTTGGGGCTAGATGGCGCTGTGTTAAATGTCCTCCAATATTATGCTACATGTTTTCGAGATAAAAAGTAGCCTATGTTCTAATCCAGGGTTTCAGCTACCAAGCCAGCTAATTTCATCTAAATCCGTTCAGTAGTTTTTGCGTGAAAGAATAACAAACATTTGTAGCGATGATAGCTCAGTGGTTAGCGCGGTAGGTTCGAATACCGAAGGGCGTGGGTTCAAACCCCAACAATGAGCTTGAGCTGCCGGTGAAGGAAAACATCGTGAGGAAACCAAAGCATGGTGGTAGGGTACTTTAGTACTCGGCTGGCTAGCTACCACCCTCAAGTTGAAAATCTGCCGCCAAGCATCTAACGGTGTGTTCCGGCAGCCTCACTTGAGAGCCAGTTGCATTCCAGGCTAGGTGTGCTTTACCATCTTCGGCCACACCTTCACTTGACATCAGGTGAGCTGTGGTCAAAAACCTAGCCTCTCAACCATTAAAAAAAAAAAAAAAACATCCTTCCATCCATCCAAACTTTCACATTTATAATATTAGTGGGATGTTACTCAGGGAGAAAATAGCATTCTATTAATGAAAGAATTTTTGAAATCGGTGCAGTAGTTTTTGAATTTATTCGTTGCAAACATACAAAATCCAAAAATACAAATCTTTCCTCTTTATAATATTAGTGTAGATTTAAAACAACATTATCTAGTAACAGCAAGCAAAGGAACAGGGTTAGTAAAAAATAGGTTGTACACTATGAAACGTAATTTAACTCTCATATCTCTCCTTAATCTGTAAGTGAGTTTTTGAATAACAAATTAGTGACAAAATGAAATGCAATTAATGACTAACTTTTATAATCATATTTTTACGATTCAATTGACATACTTAATTAATTAAACTTAAGTTTTCATAAATGTTTGCATGCCATGGTGCTAGAGCATGACGATTCTATGCAACCTATGACTTTTATCTTTGTAACCCATGTCTCTGCAAAATAAAGAATTTTAATTTGACTTTGAATTACGTTTGTAGGTAGACCCATCTTCAAAATTGTCATACAGTTAGCGGATATAAAGATACCCTAAACCATGTCGTTGCGTAAATGGACCGCGTAACGGAGGCGAGCCAAGTGCCTCCTGAATTACTGTAACGGACATAAAACATGGACATAATATTTTTATGTCCCTATTTGGGACAATTTCATCCGGGTATAAAATACGCGTGACAGGTAGTCTATATCTAATGTGGAAAGCACAGCGACAGCCCTGTTGGTTCATTATGTATGTTTGTTACTCTTTCACGCAAAAACTACAGAATAGCTTTACATGAAATTTGATATGGAGTTAACAGAGACCCTGGATTAACACATAGGCTAAGGTAATAATACCACGGGGCGCAGCTAGTAACAAATAAACATATTTATTTATTTATTAGTACCGCAATTAGTTCATTTTGGTCATTTATTTACGCATTTAGTCATAGTCATATCATTTTATTCTAGAATAAGTTACAAGTCAATCAAAAAAAAAGTGGATTAACTTTCAAATGCCAACTCGATATTAAAAAAAATAGTCAAAAATTAAGTTAAATTAGCAATACTACGTGGCGAATTGGCAATGCCACCCGCGTCCTGGGAACTCTACCGCGCGGCAGCGATCTCGACAACACTGTTGGCTCATTGGTAGTATATCTGCCTTGAGAGCTATAGGGCGTGGGTTCGATTCCCACTCAGGGCAAATATTTTGTGAATAAACAAAAATGTATGTTATGCGTCTTGATGTTTGTATGTATTATAAGTATGTATTTACAAAAAAAAAGTATTTATGTATTCTATCAGTTATCTGACTTCCACCACACAAGCTCTGCTTAGTTTGGGGCCAGATGGCGTTGTGTGTATAGTCCTACGATATTTATTTATTATTTTATAGTAGTATAGTTTATTTGTTTTGTTTATTTATGATTTTGTTTGAATATTTAAATTATTTGTTAAAAATCAAATTTGAAATATCAGTAAGAAATCACTCATTAAAATTATAACTAAATAATAGTCAAATAAAAAAATAATTCAAATTATATAGAACGACATCATTTATAGAACGACAAGCGTGCATAATAAGTTAGAAGATAATTTAGAACAACCTCGATAGTAGCCGCAGAGAATGTGTTACTAATGCGTTGCTAAGTTCTATTAAACAGCAACCGACAAGCAGGTGCGTGTGTTTTATGGCATTGCCATTAGACATTGCTATATCTTATTCATGCCATACACACGTACACACTTTGTAATATATCTTATTCATGGTATTAAGTGTGGCGGTGAACATAAACTTGTGGCAGGTGGCACATCGATCGTAGCTGAGCGTTTGCTTTATCTAATGAAATTCTTGACAATCTCCATTTCCAATGCAAAATACCGCCTGAAATACTGCGATAGCTGTCTGTATACCAAGTAAAAGCGTAAAATACGAAAAAGAAAGGTTGGAGAGTAATGGAGAGTCATGATAAATGCTGTACTTTTTAAACGAGTACTTGTAATATATTTTAATTGAAAATAGATTTATCTGCGTAAATAAATAAATATCGTAGGATATTACACACAGTGCCATCTGACCCCAAACTAAGCAAAGCTTGTACTATAGAAGTCAGATAACTGATAGAATATTTAAATACTTTTTTTTGTAACATACAGAATACCCAGACACTGAACAAACATTTAATTTTGTTTATACCACAAAATGATTATCCTGGGTCGGAATCGAACCCACGCCCTTCAGCTCTTGGAGCAGACATACCTACTACCAATGAACCAACAGGCTGTGATACGCGGGAATTTATTCTTTATGTTATCATTTTTTATCAAAGTATTACACTTTTAATTTTGATTGACCAATTTAATAAAAGATGAATTCTAGCAGTGAGTTCTAGCAATAAAATTAAACGCAGGTTCAAACCCCAACGATGAGCTTGAGCTGCCGGTGAAGAAAAATACCGTAAGGAAACCATAGCATGGTGGTAAGGTATTTTCTAGTACTCGGCTGGCTAGCTACCACCCTCGAGTTGAAAATCTGCCGCCAATCATCTAACGGTGTGTTCCGGCAGCCTCACTTGAGAGTCAGTTCCATTCCAGGCTAGATGTGCTTTACCATCTTCGACCACACCTTCACTTCACATCAGGTGAGCTGTGGACAAACACCTAGCCTGTAAACCCTAAAAATACTGTCAGAAACTGTTTACTTCGAAACATCGAGAGAAAAACATGTTTTCTTATAGAGGGGGATGAAAAGCAGAGTATCACACGATACCAAAATTATTTATTTAACCCCGAGTGACGTACTCAAAATTCCTCGCTACGCTTAGGATTCTACTCTAGAATCCTTCGCTTCGATCTGGATACAAACAATCACTCTCGCGTTCAATATATTATTTTGGACCCTTGTGACACAATCTATTATTGGGTCAATACGAAAGAGGCAACAGTCCGTTCCCCATCAACAAACAAACAAAGTTGAACAATGTCTTCCGAAGCGTCTGATAAAAATTGCCAAAGTTCAGTAGGAACACAATCACGAGATCGTAAAACTTATAGAACTCTTATTACTTAGGAGTATGTAGATAATTTGTTTTCTGCTTTTTTATGGAACTGCGTTTATGTACTGAACGGATATAAACTTGGGAATGGTTTCAGGGCTGAGGCTTCGGGCCGGTTCAAATGTTTTTTTTTTTTAATTCTTAATTTTTCTAAATCTAGTCGTGTTCTGTTCAAAATAAAATGTTTTAATATATTTAGTGCAATGTTTAGTTTATTAGCTAATAGATAATATCATTTTCTATGAGAATAATTTTATTTTTGAATTTTTCTTTTTCTGTCTTTATTTTTGGCATCACACTTTGTGAATTTAGCCAGTGTCAAGTAATACATTATTTTCAAGTGTCTGAAGTAAAGATTAAGTAAAATAAGTCCTAGTCACTCAATTTAAGTCACAGTAAAGTTTAGTTCATGTTAGTAATAAACGTAAACACAAGCCTATTATTTAATAATAAAAAATTAAAAACTACAAGATTCTACGAAGTTTTAGAAACAACACTACAACCTTATGGTATGTCACGGCAGCTTCATTTGAGAGCCAGTTTCATTCCAGGCTAGGTGTGTTTACGATCTTCGACTACACCATTTCTTAACATCAGTTGAGCTATTGTTAAACACCTAGCCTGTCAACAATAATGTATGTTTTATTTATTTTGTATTTTATACCTTGAGACTTGATGACACTCATTATTTTCTTCTACCCCATTTATTTAATTTTTATTGTAGCGTTGATTGCCGTTTGTAGGAGATTCTCAATTCGACTGTATGCTTTTTTTTAATGTTTGTTACGCGATAATTCCGCCAATTATGAATCGATTTTGATGATTCTTTTTTTGCTTGGTAGATACTTCAGTGGTCGAGATCGAGCCGATATGTATACAATGTCTGTTTGTTTGTATTGAAAAGGTTCCGAAACTACTGGACCGATTTCAAAAATTCTTTCACCGTTGGGAAGCTATACTATCTCCGGGTGACATAAACTACTTTTCATCCCTGTATTCCCACGGGAACGGGAACTACGCGGGTAAAACCGCGAGGCGTCCGCTAGTCGATGATATTTTCGTTTACTCCGAAACCTCGATGTTTTATTGGAGCAGTGCGTTTAGTTGGCCTAAGGGTTATGGAGTAAGTTTTTTTTAATTCGTAAATTTGTCTATTATCGTATATCTAAAATCTAACGTAACATTTGATATCAGGACATAAGTGTGATTATACCTTGGTCTTGTTTCCCCTCTACTGAGTTGGAGCGTGCTTACCAAATGTAGCGCACTGATTTAGGTTAATCTGTTTTGTTTTCTTGCATATAAAAATGAGCGATATTAGAGACACAGACAATAATACAAGTTTTATGAAATCGTGCCCTATTTTCGTAATCGTTTTGTGTATTCGGATTTATGAAGGTTTTATTACAGTTACTTGATATTTTTTTTGTTCGGTATTTTATCAAAGAATTTTTAAAGGTACGTACGTTAACATTTCATTTACGTTATATAACTTCGAAACATAGATCAAACTGTTTTATATAATTATGTACTGTTTTATATAACAGTATCTTATAAACCACACCTGAGAACAAATATCACGTGACGCGGTCGCATTTATAAAACACGGATTTTTTGGTTGAATTCGCGTAGAAGGATATTCCGATGTAAAATTTGAAAACGCGATTTGTTACGCACTCCTTTTAAATACTTTACAGCTAAAGTGAAAAACGTTATAGGACGCGTTTTTGGCGTGAAATCTCATGTGAGTTGGACATAATTGAGTGAGTTCGACAACCCTATTGGTTCATTGGTAGTATGTCTGCTCCAAGAGCTGAAGGGCGTGGGTTCGATTCCCACCCAGGATAAACATTTTGTGGTATAAAAAATGTTTGTTCTGTGTCTGGGTGTATTGTATGTATTATAAGTATATGTTTACAAAAAAAAGTATTTAAGTATTCTATCAGTTATCTGACTTCCATAGCATAAGCTTTGCTTAGTTTGGGTTCAGATGGCGCTGTGTGTAATGTCTTACGATATTTATTATTTATTTATTTATAAACAGGGCCCTTCCCCATGACGCGTGCCGGAGTCAAAACTGCCTTCACCGTGCAAAAAGGTTACAATGCTGTAGTATGGATACATCTGTCTCGTTTTAGAGAGTCGAAACACTTATCACAGCTCCCGTGCAAAACAAGCTGCATATATAGCTAAGCTACTGGACCGATTTCAGAAATTCTTTCACCGTTAGGAAGCTACGCTATCACCGGGTGACATAGGCTACTTTTTGTCCCTGTATTCCCACGGGAACGGGAACTACGCAGGCGAAACCACGAGGCGTCCACTGGTTACAGATAATTTTACTAGTTTGACAGCATTATTGTTTATTACGTACTATAATTATGATAAACAGGATATTCAAGACAATAAAACACAACCGAAATGACTCATAAAAAACTTTGATCCTCGTTTGACTGCCTTGGCTACCGTGCGAAAATGTCAGTTTTTGTCGACGCTACAAATGGACGTCTTCCTTTATTTAACAGGCATCACAAAAAGTTAGTCTTCAATTACTTATTATATCAACATAATAAGTGTCGCAACTTTTTCGTCTCGTTGTTCTCACGATTGTTTCGGTTCTTGTAATGAAAAATATTTATTAATGAACGTCCGTATTAACGAATTTTTATAGCGATGATAGCTCAGTGGATAACGCGGTCGGTTCGCATGCCGAAGGGTGTGGGTTCAAACACCAACAATGAGCTTGACTTACCGATAAAGGAAAACATCGTGAGGAAACCATAGAATGGTGGTAGAGTACTTTATGGTACTCGGCTGGCTAGCTACCACCCTCAAGTTGAAAATCTGCCGCCAAGCATCTAATCAGCCTCACTTGAGAGCCTGTTCCATTCCAGGCTATACCATCTTCGACCACACCGTTACTTAACATCAAGTGAGCTGTGGTCAAACAATAAAAATGGTGGTGTTTTATTCATAAAGTGTCGAATCACAAGCGAGAGTGTGAGAAAATGATATAATGTGGTAAAACATGAGTGTGCTGCTATTTGTGTTGCTTCCAAAACTCCATCGAAGCTTATAGGAAAGTCACCACTACTTTACTAAAGCATGACTGGACTTGACTGACACGGACTAGATTTGACCAAGATTGGACTTCGAATATAACTATAGCAATGCAACTTATTTAACTTATGAAACTTGAAAATATAAATCACTTGACACTGGCAAATGCTAAAAATGCAACACCAAAATCAAATTGCGCACAGAAAGTGCGACGCTAAGTCTTCCTCGGAGAAATAAGAGAAAAAATAGGTATGCAGTGTTTTAGATTTAACAGTTTCATTCCATTTTCTTTCACCATAATTTAGTTAGAGCGTATCTACTATGATTATAAGTTATCATGCCCTACATATCCAATAGCAATTAGCAGCAATGAAGCACTGGCAATTATTAAACTAGGCAGGTAGGTTGGCAGACTGTGGTAATTCAGTTCCTTGTAGGTAGTACCTATAGTGCAAATATGTAAGAACGATACATTTGCGTGTATCAATAAACAGGGTACCTACTTTGGCAGGCTTCTTTCCCTTTTTATTGGCTAAGTGATTGACCACAGCTCACCTGATCTTGAGTGATGGTCAAAGATGTTAAGCACACAGCCTGGAATGGAATTGGCTGGAAAAAGTGATACTGCCGGAACACAACGATTGGTGCCGGGCGGTAGATTTTCAACTTCTGCTAGCCTGCAGAGTACTAGAAATTGCTAAACCATAGCTTAGTGGCAGATACAAACATAAAAAAAATACAAATAATCTTTATTGATGCATATTTTAGAAACATGGGTTTGGCCTCTCCTTTTAAGTTTACATAAACCTGTATAAGGAGAGACCGCTCCTTCAAATACACTATTTTTTGATACATTTCATATACATACATAATGACAATAGATTTAAACAAAACTATTTACGAAACTATGATATGATTTCCTCGCGATGTTTTCCTTCATCAGCAACTCTAGCTCTTTATTGAGATTTGTATCCACATCCCTCGGCGTGTGATCCATACGTGCAAACCACTGAGACACCGATCTTAATTCTTATAATTACAGGAAATAGTGGTCATAATTATTATTTTATATCTGTATTTCACCACACAACCATAAATATCAGTCTGGACGTTGCAATTAGTATCGCGTGAACTTAAATGGAGCAAATCTGCACTTAAAGTGGAGCGACGTCGCTTAGTGAGTGAAGAAGTGACCAACCGAGTGGCATTTCACGACCTAGGAAACACTCGGACAAATACGGGCCACGATCTGCCCCGATAAGAAAAAACACCAATGTATTTATGTTATGTCTAGCCCTTCTAAAGGAAATTAAATCCCAAGACTGGAAAACAATTGGCAATTAAATGGAATCGTCTATGCTATATGTATTTTCTTTGAAGTGAAATCAAGTTTTCGTCTTTGGTTATTGTTTGTAAGATATATATACTAAGTATAAGCTATACCTACGTATATATTATACCGGATATATAAGCAATTTTTTAAACTAACATCACTCATTTACTCTTATTTTTATTCTGTATGTATTGTACCAAAATAATTACAAACGTAAGGGGAAAAATTGTGTGATTTGTATAGACTACTTTTTGCGGGCAAAACTTAGTATATTACTTTCCAAAACTTGTGTTTTATCTAGTGTTTATGTATAAAATAGTACTATTTTATTCACAAATTGCCAAATACGTGCAAGATTATGAAAAAGCGTTATAATGTGATCAAATACGACTATTCGTGTTACTTTCAAAAGCTTGTAGTACAGTCACCAATACAATAGGTACTAGGGCATGGCCGGACTTGACCTTTACTAACATTGTGTGTCTTTAAATGATTTTGGGTGTTTGTAAACTTGTTAAATTTTGGCAGTATTTTACTTAATATAGAAGGATAATAGGGTTCGGGTATACAAAGTCGAAAGGGGTCGACGAACAGCTGTTCTTTTCCACGATTTCAGAATTGTGCCTGTAGTAAAGTTGTTCGTATTGATGAGTACGTTCACATAAGCTTAAAGAACATGTTATGTTCATATTATCATGTTATAAGCTTAGATGTATTAAGCTGAAAGGAGGTGAATGTTGTATAAAAATTCAATTCTTATAATCTTTATAAGAACGATAAGTAAGTAAGAATGGCAATTTAGGTCAATATATTCAAAAAGGCTACAGATATAATATCACGTCTGATAGCCAATATTAAATTTGCTGCAGCAAAATCTGGTTTTTGCGACTTAAAAAGTTCTCTAAAAACACCTACGCATTTTTTATATTCAACAAAGCTTCGCATAACATTTTCAAAATGTTTAAAAAAGGAAAACAAAACTATTCACGGAGATAAAAAATTCGACGTAAAATTAGCAATTGCCACTTATTATTTCCTTTTTGAATTTTTGCGTGTGAAAAGGAATGTGTTTTTGAGTAGGTACCTACTTTGTTACGTCTTCACGTGGTAATGGATTTAAATAAATTGTGGAATGTTTTTTTTAATGTAAAAGTTGGGACGAACGAGACGCTCTTCTGATGCTAAGAGATACCGTATGTTCATGATCATAGCAGCAATACATAGAACCTGAAGTGATGTTTACACACTACTGCTTGGCGGCAGAATATCTAGTACTGCGGTGGTACCTACCGAGACGGTCTACTGCTCTATCTTGTTCTATCACCTAGTAAATCTATTTAACATGGGGATAATTTTTTAAACCTTTGGTGGTAGGATAGGTACTTTATAGTAGATGCACCTGTGTGTTTGGGCAGCCTCACTTGTAACACTTTTCTACTTCAGGATAGGTGTTTTTATAACATTTACCCAAACGGCCACTTAACATCAGGTGAGCTATATATACACGACAAGTTTTTAAGTATTAGAAAAATTTAACGGGTAATACAGACCGAGTAAGAAATCGTAAATGTGCAAACAGATTTTTTGTTTACTTCATAATGCCAAAGTTTTACTAGTCAAAAATTTCGGAAATCGTGCCTGAAATGATGGGCATAGCACTCATTTACTTCAAAAGAATACTATCACCGGACCAGCTGGCGGTAACCAATGGCGGCTTTCATTGAAATATTGCAAAAACATTTTCTTTCCCTATCGCACTTTCGCGACCGAGGCCTCCCGATCCAGTTGCACAAGCTTGCCACGTGATTTATGAATGAAATTGCGACGGACTAGGTTTAGGTAAATGCCTACGCGTAGAATAATAACCAGAAAGACATCAATTTTTTAAGTTTTTTTTCATTAAATTTATGTGTTCAGTTATAGCAGCAAATAACGCCATATTTTTTCTTCTAGTAATTAAAAAATATTGGTGTATAGTCAAACATCTTAACCTTGTCAACAATAAGAATAATATACAAATTTACAATAAAAAAAAACCGATCCATGACCCTTAGGCCAACTAAAGGCATTGCTCAAATAAAACAGCGAGGTTTCGGAGTGAACGAAAATATCATCGATGTTATACGATTTTTGTTAATTTTTTAAAAACCGCTCGATCGATGTCGATTAAATTTATATGGGACCACCTCTGAAGTATGATCTACCAGCTACCTTGTTACATTCAAAATGATAAAAAAATCGGCTTGCAATCGTCTTTACATCATGGCTTGAACTTTACTTGCCTTACCATTTCAGGCTGGACTGCACCGGTGAGCCATGTCTAGCCTGCCAAGCATAAAAAAAAATTCAACAACTTTTTGTAAACATAGTTTCAACAAAAGCATATTCATCCGTTTCCAGGATATTCCATATTTAGATGGGACACGACAAAAATAGACTCGACGCTATTATTTCAGAAAGCCAACTCGTTCGTTTCGAAGCAAACAACTATTCCCTAGGGAAATAGTAGCTACGACATCTCGCGGTCACACGTCATACGCCGGAGGGGTTCAAATCCCAACAAGGTACTTCAGCTGCTGGGGAAAGAGAACATTGTGAGGAAACCATAGTATGACGGTCTGGTACCTTCTAGGGTTCTAGTACTACACGTACCAACCACATAACGGTGTATTCCAAGGAGCCAGTTCCCATTTCAGGCTATGTCAATCATCTTTGACCACATTGCCATTTAACTTTTTTATGACCGACTAGGTGTTTGACCACAGCTCATCTGCTGTTAAGTGACGGTGTGGTCGAAGATGGTAAACACACCAAGCCTGGTTGAAGATGGTAAAAACACCATTCGCCTCATTTCGCATTGATAGAATGAAAAATAAACTTCTCTATCTTTTGCACACGTTAGACCGAGTCTGTGCCCGCACATCTGTTATTAGTAATTCATATTATGCACTAACTAATCCCACATAAAAAGTTGCATTGCAATAAAATTAACAACCCGTTTTTACTCCATCTATTTAAATAGAAAGAATGTATCTAGTTGTCCATTACATTGCAATTATATCTAAAAAGACTCTGAGCGCACTTACTGCATGACAGCCCACCACAGGAATGCTACGCGACTGGCCAAGATGTGTTGATACCATAAACAGATGTAGTTTATTTTCGGATGTCCCTCCACACAACCTAAGCGCTTTTTACGACCATTCCAAGCTCACAGGAAGATATAATTAATGAAATAACATTAACAGCTCGTTCGTAATACACATTTGTAGCGGAAACGTGGAATCAGGGACAATATTTAAATTTTTGATTTGTGCTTGTAACACTTTTTGGAATAGATGAATCCAATGAAGTTGTATTTATCGATGAATCCGAATGTTTTTGAAATGCTCACTTTTTTTTAACGGTTTCAACTAGGTAGGTAAACACCTACCTAGTTGCACAATTCACCTGATGTTGACTTGTGTTTTGAGCGATGATAGCTCAGTGGTTAGCGTAGGTTCAAAGCTTGAGCTGCCGGTGAAGGAAAACATCATGAGGAAACCATAGCGTGGTGGAAGGATACATTCTAGTACTCGGCTGGCTAAATACCACCCTCAAGTTGAAAATCTGCCGCCAAGCATCTAACGGTGTTCCGGCAGTCTCACTTGAGAACCAGTTCTATTTCTTTTACCATCTTCGACCACACCGTCATATACATCAGATAAGCTGTGGTCAAAACCTAACCTGTCAACCGTAAAAAAAAATTAGCTCAAACAACTTAATTTACCGTAGGTTGTTATGAGTTGATTAGTTTACACTATTACCTATTAGGTATATTATATTATTTGTGACGTTATGAAATATATATTTTTTTCATTTTTATTAAGTTATAAATTAAACGTCTCAATTCTTTTATAAAATCAGTTACTATGTCTGATAATACTAGTTTATATACACACTACTTCTGAAACGCAAATCTCTCGAATAACTACAATTGAATTAATTTCAATATTAATTATTTGTAAATTAAATAAATAGGAAACACTACGATTTTCACAGGAAACTTTCCCAACCGTCCAAGTTTTGGCTTGAATTACTTCCACACTTGTATCAATGGAACCAGAATGATGTTGAAACGTACCTATTGTCACGAAGACAAAGGGCCGCGACAAAACGCGGAAGTTACAGTTACGGCACTAATCGATCTCCTATTAACTTTGGGCTTGTCTTGCTGACCTAAATTAATGAAAGAAATAGGAAAAGTTAATTACAAAAAAGCCCAGTTTGATGCACGTGGCTTTGCTCACACTGACTGTCACTGACTTTTTGTACTTCGCTGCTGGTGTTGGTTTTTATTTTATATTTTTGTATATATTTTAGCCTATATATATGAATATGTTCATAATTATTTTTGCATACTTACTATAAATTATGTGTATTATATTTATTGGTTTAAAATTTTTAAACTTTTTAACTACGGGAACAACTCTCGTGGAAAAAATCCGCTGCATCAGATTGGCAATTGGACTGTTTTCCTTGGAACCCAATCATATTTATGGTTTCCTCACGATGTTTTCCTTCCCCGTCAACTCTAGTACAATGACAATAATTAATAACAAAAATTAATGGGTATGATTACACACCTTAGTCATACTTTAAACGTATTCCGTCCTAGACCACATCGTTGTTCAATTTGTCGTTTCAGGCAGAATGTCGTCTCAAATTGTGGAATCTCAAATCTATTATGCACCTACTAAAAAAATTATTAAAACTATTATTTAAGTACTGAAATAGGTAACTCACGAGAAGACATTTGTAGATCTTGTTAAAATGGTCAACACTTAGTGAAGGTAACAAAGCAAGGTGTTCCCTTAGCGATTACAGTTCAAGATGACATTTTGACCAGTAAAATGTACACCTGTTTTCAGTTATATTTTGGATCTTAATGTAGAAGACTTAGGGTCCAGAATTGACGGGTTTCGTTGTGTCGGTGAGAGGCAATCGGCCTCTAGTCCTTTCACATGGGTCTATCTTTGCCATTTTACTTCATTATGTAGGTAGAAATGTATATTTTAGACAAGTAGGTACAAGTTACTTACAGTGACCTGGCTTGTTGGATCCTTTGTGGCAGGAACACACGATTACACGGACACTTAACCTACTTTTACTTGGTGGTAAATCACCTTAGCAGGAGGTCGTCTAGGTAGGTGCCATCGCAGTACCTGATAATTTGCCGCCAAGCAGTAGTGTGTAAACATTACTGTGTTCCAGTTTGAAGGATACTGCATCTAGCGGATTTACAGGGCTCTCGAGACTAACCATTGAAAGTCTGAAAGTAATGAGCACCAAAACAGCAATGCCCTGGACTTTGTTTTGCTTCTCAGAGTTCTGTGTATCGCTTTAATGGCCATGGACAGGCATCATCTCTTACTATCAGAAGAGTGTCCCATTACTTTCACATATCAATAAATAAATAAGAGCGATTAAGAAGTTCTTAATCATCCAATATTATATAAATTTTCAATTTAAAAAAACCAAATCCATCACCCTTAGACTTACTAAACACACTGGTCCAATGACAAAGCGAGAAGTAAACGAAAATATCATCGATGTAAACAATTTTCAGATTTTTTTAAAACCACTCGATCTATTTGGATATTTGATTTATATGATTACATGGTTACGATATACATACACATTTGATAATATATGATTCGATATACATGGGGCCACCTCTGAAAAATGATCTACCAAGCAAAAACAATCATCAAAATCGATTTATAATTTGTGGAACAATCGCGTAACATACATACATAAAAAAAAAACGTACAGTCGAATTGAGATCCTCCACCATTTTTGAGTCTTTTAAAAATACTTTCCAAGCTGCCAAAATTATTTAAGTTTGCACTTTGAATGAACTTTAGAAGTGTACTATGCAATCAAAAAAACATACAGTCGAATTGAGATCCTCCACCATTTTTGAGTCTTTTAAAAATACTTTCTAAGCTGCCAAAATTATTCAAGTTTGCACTTTGAATGAACTATATAAGTGTACTATGCAATCAAAAAAACGTACAGTCGAATTGAGATCCTCCACCATTTTTGAGTCTTTTAAAAATACTTTCTAAGCTGCCAAAAATTATTCAAGTTTGCACTTTGAATGAACTTTACAAGGGTACTATGCAATCAAAAAAACGTACAGTCGAATTGAGATCCTCCACCATTTTTGAGTCTTTTAAAAATACTTTCTAAGCTGCCAAAATTATTCAAGTTTGCACTTTGAATGAACTTTAGAAGTGTAATATGCAATCCCACGCTCGCCGATGATATTTTAGATTCCTTCGTGACCATGTTGCGAAGGTCACCAGTTCTACAACATTTTGAAATACAGTATCAATTCATCACCAGGGTGTGGTCACATTTTACCACGACCTCCATGAATTGTTAATCTGCTATTGCAACTATTGTTTTATTTCTCAAATAAAGCCATTAATCAATAGATGTAGGCAGGTTAATGTGCCACGTGGGAGCTAAAGTTTTAAAAGGAAAGACGTAGACCCACTCAAATTAAAGAAATTTAAAGCTCAGTTTACAGGGGCCTTAGGAAAGTTTTTAATTAGAAAGTGTTTCGATGTTTCTTTTTCTTAATGGCAGAGAGTAATTATATCAGAGATTGTTGTTTGGGATAATTCATTCTGTTAATTAATGTAAATATAAATAAAGCGAGTAGAATAAGCGACACAATTTAAAGTATCACACACAGCACACCGACTAATTAACCGGAAAAATAAAAACATGTAACTTTATTTGGAAAGAGATCTTACAAAAAACTTAACCTCAATTGTCTGAAAGTCCCCCAAATGATATAACTGCCAAAACATACTGGAATGACACAATTATACAGGGTTATATAATTAGGCTTGGGGTATAATTAAGCCGAAAGGAGGTTATTGTACTTAGTAATTTGAACAAGTTTTACCGTAATCACAATTCAGGAATAGTAATAAAATGGGTGTTTAAACGTGATCAAATATATAGTACAAGCCAAATAAAAACAGCCGTTTTTTGCGATTTGTTGCCCAAATTAAAACTTGTTTGTAATGTTGAGTACAACGACCTCCTTTCGGATTTGTACTCCCTAAGCTTGTAACCCTGAACACTTACCTAATATTGACATAATTTTGGTTTTAACTAGGTACTTAATTTTTATGTCAATGACATTAATAATAATAATTGTTTCTATGGAACAGTTCTTTAAGGTTTCTGCATTGGTCTCGTAGAAAGTACTTTAGACTTAGTAATCCCGTTCCGCGTAGCCTAGTACCGTAGAGATTTATATGTGCCTATTATACCCCGTCTCTATGTTATCGTTATTTATTAATCATATGAAAAAACATAATTTCCACACTGGCGGTGCATTCCTAGAGCATATCCTCGAGTATTGTGTCGGCGCTGCCTACATTCCAGCAGTGAACGATTTCGTCAGCAGTCGCCGGAAGCTATAGGCAAAGTGAATCTATTACGAAGATCCATGTATATTATATTATTACCACAGATACTTATTTCATCAGTACACATACATAATTATAAGATTATTACTTTGTAGGAATTAATTTATTAATACATGGCATTGCGATGATAGTCCAGTGGTTAGCGCGGTCGGATCACATGTAAAATAACTTCAATTGTATATTGATGTACAATGAAGTTATATTCTATTCTGAGTGCTTAGCGGGAGATTTTTTACCTAGCCCGCCGCGTACTAGACGGTTACCCTATACTACTACCACCATGCTATGGTTACCTCAAGACGTTTTACTTTACAAATTCAAATATTTTATTGATAACACCAATGTTACAAGTCAAATTTCGTAAAATCATTTCACTAAAAAAAGTTACAAAACACTGAGTACAATGTCAATGTCTTTACCAAAAGCTCAAGACTATTGTTGCGATTTGAAACCACACCCCTCTATGTGCGGTCAAAACGCGCTAATCACTGAGTTATCATTGCTACATCTCGTCTATATTCGTTTGTTGGTAAATTTTTTTCGTTACCCGGTAAAATTCGGTTATGAAAAAACTGTATTCATAAAAGTGTACTTAATTGATAATTTAATTTTAAAGTACAATCGTAAACGTTTTTCTTATTGCTAAATACCTACCTAACTATAATTTGTTTTTATTTCCATACGTTATGTTTTATAATTTTAAATTTACTTACAGTTTTTATAACCGACCAAAAATAAGATATAATATTTAGTCAATTTTTTTAATCACTGGTCCCAACATAACATAAGGATTCCCTGTTTTGCAGATACCAGTTTCACATAAAGAATGCCAAATATGTCTGTATGTATCTAAATATAGAGTAAAAACGCGGTCAATTAGTTAGCTTGTTCATTTTAATTTTGCAATCAGCGTGTGCTGTTCCTCGTATGAAGAGTACCGATACTTAAATATTATAGTTTAAGAGTTCACCATTTTTTTCTTTTTGATTCGTTTTTATATTTTCCCATTGCCTAGTGATCGTGTCAATATGCTTTACCTATACCTAGTATGTAGATTTTTTAGCTATTTTGGCGTAATGTTGACTATATCGTTGTAGTGAAGTATCAAATTCATTTTTATTGATTGAATTTTCATATCTTCATAATGAGACATCGTGACTACGATATTTTACTTCTTTTTTTACTTATACAACATTTTTGTTTTACTTGTTTGTATATTCACTTTTAATTACGACGGATACAATAGTTTCAGCCACATCTGGTGACCTTTTTCAAGGAGTTAAAGTAGAGTACAGCACGTGCCCAGCCTCGTTTTACGCAACAAACATGTAATCTTTGGGTATAACGTCATAGAACAGCATTGGATCATAATTATAAAGTTTGGCTTCGCAGAGCTGGGAACACGGAAAATGAAGATGAGCGTCGATGCTTATCGCATGGGCTAGTTAAACCTTCACCTGGATCGCAAATCTCAGGCACTGTATGGGTTCCCATCTCCATAACCTGATGGATCCCGCACCCACACAGAGATAACATTAAATGTTTAGCTATAAGTTTGCTTTAAGTCTTGTGTAAAATTAACAACTACCAACAAAACACACCTCCAGCTCCTAACTACAACATAACAAGCGGCGCATATGCGTATGGAATGGTTGCGGATGACTTGAGTGATTGCATCGTTATACATGATGTTGTAATTGGCATGGATCAGCATTGCTATCGGTTATGACATGTGGCTTACAACACAATCGGTAGTAGGTGCACTAATTTTAATCAAGCTATATATAGATTAATAATAGAGGACATATTATGTATGTAATCGAAGATTAGTATACATAGAAAATGAAATGTATTTCCTGAATCAGGTGTAATAAATTGGTAACTGCTTACATATGGTCCGTGATAATACTAGTAAAAGTTTTTGTGTGTAGAGCAATTTAATCAAGATCAATTCTAGGTTACATTCATTCTCCCAAAGAACCGCGATGATTTTTTTAAATAAATTCTGTAGCAAGTTGCTATAGAACTAGCTACTTGTACATATTACACTCCAAAATAAATAAAACCATAAAAAAGAGGTATTCCATAGATACATAATTATTGTTGAGAGTGATGGACATTTTAGATTTCAGGAATTCATCAGTCTATCAGTTTATCAGTTTAACAAGTAATATTTAGTAGCCAGAAATAACTAAAAATATTACGGGCAAGTGGTTTTACAAAAAATCTTAAGATACATTTTAAGAACCACCTTTCAGGTGGGTACTACTGATACGCGTAATTCCCTTATGCAATCCCCCCCCCCCCCTTAAAAAATTGGTAGGTACTTATTTCTTTGTGATTCATATGAAACCGAAACCACATAATACAAGTAACCCTAAAGCTCCTGGGCCCTATCCAATTCTATACTCGTCAGATATAATAATATTTACTGAGCCAATAGCCATCTCACTGACATCCTACTCCAACCAAAGTGGGGTAAAGCACCCATTCTAGCAACGGGGTCGGATATTTGGCCACTGTAATCAGGTCAATGTACCAATTTGCTATAGGGAAGTTGCAAAATCGATTGTCCAATCCACTTTTCACCGACAGATAACGCCCCAGCATAGAATTTGGGGTTAAAACTTTGGAGTGAAACATGATATTAATCCGTTTAAAGTTGAAACCATACTGAATATCCGACTTACTTTTGTTACTTCCAATAATTTTAGTTAAAACTCAAATCCGAATCAGTCAATATAAGGTAATTTTAGTTTTTTTTTTTTCATTTTACTTTATCCTAAACCGTAAGATATTTTCTTTTGTTTTTGGCATCACACTTTTGTCAAAATAAATTTTAAAACGTATGTTTACATTATTACCAAAATGTATAAGTCAAAAACACCTACTTTCGCCTTTCTGATTTATATGCCTATAGGGCAAAATATATTTCGAGATATAAACAAAGATATCAAAGTAAGCTATCTATACATACAAATTTGATAAGCAGCAGTGATTGTTCAAGGTGAAAAATGATCTAACTCAAAACAAAAGATCACTCACACCCACTTTCATCCTTAATCGCTCCTATACAATCATCTACAAAAACAAATCTGTAAAAATTGCCAAAACTAAAAGCTTGTCAACGTGATAAATGCTTTTTCCAGCATTGCAGAGTCATTGGACGTTTTTCTTGAATAAACATCATATCGAGCCAAGGCCAGGTTCACAGCAGTGTGACGATGCAGATACCGTGATGCCAGCCGTGCCAAATGAGGTCAAATTGACCCAGTGACTAAGGATTTATGTAATTTATAAAAGTTTCTTGAGTAAAGTTGAAACGGTACGCGTACACCTGTCTACCATGAAACGGTACGCGTACACCTGTCTACCATGTATCACAACAGTTGTAATAAAAAAAATCTTGAAGGTCGATTTTAACCTAATTTTTTAAGGTCCTGTATTTCAACGTTTCAAGCAATGTCGATTATTAATCTAATGCTGCGTTTTTTTAATACTGTGCCCCGTCGGGCTGACTTTGGCTGCCTCGTCCTACGCGATATTATACAATACGTTTATGCAATTCATCGAAGAAAATTTATAAAACAATATTTCACCTACAGAGTTAATTACAAAAGTATAAGCAACTCCAATGCATAAGGTTGCATTTATAAGAGCAAAATATGAAAAAAACCTAAGCAAGTTCAAACTTTGTTTTTTGAGGTTTTAGTCATGTTACTTGAATAGTAAAAATCTATACCTAGTTCTAATTTACATTGGCCTCAAAAATATTTTAAAAAAATATCTTGGTAAATTATTCGCATATATTAATTATTTTACAATAAAATCTGTTAGCAGGTCTCACAAAGTGCATTTTTAAGAGTCTCATCTTTGCTTTAAATTTCTATCAAGTCTACCATTATGCATTACATTTCTACTATGTCTACTAAGTCATACAAAATAATCAATTTAAAATTTTCTTTTTAAATTGAAACGTTATTTTAGGTAGTTTACAATATGTATAATTATTATATATTTAAAGGATCAACGTTGTTTGATACCAGTATTTTCTATTCACATATAAATCGATTAAATTCTAGAGACAGTGTTCCAATGCTAAGTTAAATCTAGTACAAAATGGTAGGTACGTAAATTATAAATTACTTTATTGTATAAATGGTTATAAGTAGGATACAAGCTTAGGATATACTGTGAAGAAAGGGTAGAACTAGATATATAATTATGAGCAAGTTTTTCTACGAACTCTATGAAACCGTAAAAAAATATTAAAGTATGTTAGCTCAAATGCAGCAATGACAGTTTAGTGATTAGCGAGGCTGGTTCAGATGCCAAGGGGCTCAACAACGAACTTAAGCTGCCGGTAAAGGAAAACATCGTGAAGGAACCATAGCATAGTGCTAGGGTAGTTTCTTGTATTAAGCTGGCTAGCTACCACATTCCAGGTAAATATGCTGCTAATCAACTTAATGGTGTTGCAACCTCACTTAAAAGCCAGTTCCATCCCAGGCTAGATGTATTTACAATCTTCGACCATACCTTCACTCTACATAAAGTTGAACTGTGGTCAAAAACATAGCCTGTCAAAGATAAAAAAGCTACTCCAATATCTTCAAGTAATGAGCGGAAAGGAGTTCGTTTTGTTTCTTAAAGTTCTAAGTACAGGTGGAATGACTATTGGGTCATTACTTTTACATAAAACAACGATCAACAAACTTCTCTTCAAAATACATTTTTTTGACTATTTCAAGGAAACCATAGAAAAATCAATTAGTACAATAACTCTCTTTCGGCATAGTACGTTCTAAGCTTATAACCTGGTATCTGTATAAGGCATTTTAATTTCCTCGCAGAATCATCATTTATCCCGCGAATGTCACTAATAATGTCCTTATATTACAACGGCTAATGTTCCACTAATGGTATACAATTTCCTACGTCGCCTGACGACTTCCCTTGATATCAGATACGTAGGTACCCATCCGGTTCTGTTCTACGTAATATTATAGACCTTATTCCGTTCGCATAAAGTTATAGTCTTTGGAAATATCCTATTTTCCGTAGGATACATTAGTGGGAGCAAAAAATATGGTTGGCGATACTACGTCCTTGATATCAGAAAGATTATTTTGCAAAAGTTTGTTCCTAGCATAAGTCACAGTACGTACTTACTGACCACGCCTATAATATTGTTTTGTCTATCGTTACGTTTTCAATGCCAATATAATGTCTCCATTAATCTTATTTTTTTAAATTGCCATGATAAACTCTCTAGTTTCAATTATTTTTTTGTAAAATTAATAAGACGAACGAGACGCTCTTTTGATAGTAAGAGGCAATTGCCTATCCATGATCGTTGCAGCGATACACAGAACTGTGAGTTGTGAAATTAATTCCAGGGCATCGCTGCTTTGGCGCTCATTACTTTAAGACTGTCTACGGTTAGTCTCAACCTAAACAGTCGTAGTCGCAGTATACATACCTAGACGACTGCTAAGGAGATCTACCACCAAGTAAAACAACTAACTTTACAAGAACTTTAGTAGTTGTGTATGTAAGTTTTAAAGTGTTACAATATCTGTATTTATTCTTTATCAATAATTTATTTCATGTTCCATGAAGATAGATATCGCTTGTTACAGCAACCTAGTGGTAACTCATAAGATTATTTTTCTTTATATTTTTTAATTTCTCGTGTATCCATACACTAAGGTTTTTATCTTGTTTGATCACAGCTCGCCTGATGTTAAGTTACTCGACTAACACCTGTGTTCGAGAGTAGGGGCAAAATGTAAACCAGCGCTGTAAGAACTTAACTCTTACAGCATAAAGCTGATTTTGTCTTTGTGACAATAAATAATACAAATTATATTTTTTTACAAGCGGCGGCGTGGACTAAGATTTTAAATATGTACATCTTTTTTTTTTTTATGTAAAAAGTAATGAGACGAACGAGACGTTTTCCTGATGGTAAGAGATAACGCCTGTCCACGACCATTGCAGCGATACACAGAACTTTGAGTAACAGAACAAAGTCCAGGGCATCGCTGCTTTGGCGCTCATTACTTTGAGACTTTCGATGGTTAGTCTCAACAGCCCAGTAATTTCGCTAGCTGCAGTACCCTTCAAACCGGAACACAGACTACACACTACTGCTTAGCGGCAGAATAATTGGTACTGCGGTGGTACCGACCTAGACGATCTCCTGCAAAGGAAATCTATCACATCTAGCCTGGATTGGAACTCTCAAGTGAAGCTGCCGGAACACACGGTTAAGTGCTTGGTGGCTGATTATCAACTTGATGGTGGTAGCTTGCCAGCCGAGTAGGCACTATTAATTAACCTTACACCACGCACCTATCTTTATGAAATGCAAAGCAATTATTGTATGTAGTTACGCACTATGTCCTAAATAACAGCTGAAAATCGGCTACGCGATTGCGTTACGTACTTAAAGGTAAGTTACGTTGCTCGGGTAAAAGTTGATGTTGTTAGGCCATTACTGTGTTCTGTTGAGCACACAAGCCATTGTGTGACGACATTGCACCGCAAATCTACCCTTTGTTGTCACTTGCCTTGCCATATTATATTATATCTGCCTTACCTTACGTATGTTTACGTTAAGATGTATATGTAGTTGCAGCCTGGTGTTTAAACAATTTAGAAGTCAGTTCTAAAAGTGTTCAAGAGTTCTGTTATATTTTTAGTGTAGGTATTTCCGCTTAAAAGTCGCTTTAATAACAACAGTGGATTTAAATTTGAATACAATTTTAAATATTTATCTAACTTAAAGAAAATTTTGAATTTTTATAAAGATTAATTTAATTTTACTATAGAACTATCACATATTTGCATGATTGAATAATATTTATTTAACACAATAAAACATTTTAAATTAATACTATTTACAAATTTATACAAAAAACTAAATCTAAAAGTCCGTCAGAGGAGGGATATGTGGCCAGAATGCTGGCAACATTGCCACGCTGGATGGCAATGCTAAAATAACTAAAAAACTAAATAACTAAAATCTGACATAAACTTAAAATCTATATCAATTAAGATATTTGTTAAAATAACTACATGTATTTATATCCTCTTTTCGCTGTAGTAACCAGTAGTCAGTAGGCAACTCTATTTATTAGTAGTAATTTTCTAATTTAAATCAATATTTTTTTTGTACCGAAATATAGTTAAGGATACGGCCCCAGGACAAAAAAAGTTATCATTTAGTTACAAGTCAGTTATGTTTACCATGAACTTTTAATACAATTTAAGCCAGGTAATAACGAACCACGACCGCATATCGATATAAGATCTAAGTTGTGTAACTTTTTTGTGATCGCTTAACTTGAAAGGCAATGAGAGCTCATAGTACCGAATCGATGCAACAATCATATTATAATTAGGTTGTTATTTAGGCATGTACTTTAAAAGTTCCTGGGGATCTCGTAATAGCAAAATCTGGTAGGATTTTTTATTTATGGTAGGTAAGTACAGTTTTAATTGTGGTCGTACTTACCATTGGCTTTTAGCATTCGGAGTAGGTACCTAACAAACAATTTTCTATATTATTTTACATACAAAAGCTTCTCGGAAATTGTTCTTATCTTTTCCCATATTTCATAAGTATGACAGCGGCAGTGTTCGCGGCAATTCAGTGAAAAAAATGTCTGAAAGTCACGTAAATCACAGGAAAATCTTATCAGAGTAAAAGTATTTCGGAGGACCCGACCTTTTTGTTTGTTACTTTGTTCACGCTTACAGTTTAACCATCCAACAATCGGCTAGATCAAATCATATAAAAAAACAAGTTAATTCAATAAAAATTCAATTATTTAATTTTCAAATCGAGAAATACATAGTATATAAATTGTGTCAATTAAAATCAAATTTCTATTATACAATAACAATTAATAAAACATATTGAAATAATTTAAACAATAATCAAATTCCACAAAATAAATATAAACAAACAACTGTTGAAAATGATATACAATATATGTCTAGTGTTAAAGGAATATAGAACTATTTTTACAGTATGAAATTCTAAATTTGGGCAATCGTGGTGACTTGTTGATGAGTGAACTATGAATTGCAAAAACCAATAGTTTTGACTAAATGAATTAAAATGTTGCCGCAAAACTTCCCATCTACTAATTCAATCTCCCTAAGTCGCCGTATATTGGCACCGCAAGGGAAACATTGGCGTGGATGGCTTAGGATGTTGATAAATGTACTAAGTAGGTACATACATGTACGGTGCTAGAGGCTTCCCCATACAGGAGCTGAAGTTCTTAGCTCTTACAACCCGGACGGCTGGAAACCAGAGGTCAGGGGTCTTATTTAGCCCAACGAAACTGGGCTAAGTGGATTTGCCACTCACTGCCACAAAGCTTGCGCTTTAGGTAATTAATGATACTAAGTTTTATGCTCTTTAGAAAATGTATGAAATTGAACGTAAAAAAAAACTTTGTTATATTAATGTAATGGTATGGTTTGTTATTGATTTTGGGGTTTTAAGTAGGTGTATATTTTTGCAGTTGCCGAAAAAGATTAGCCATTTTTCGAAGCTTTTATTTAATTTGTAATGTATTTATGTATGTGTCAAATCTTGTTAAACTAAAGTTATATTAAACTCACTTACCGATGTCCGATTGGACTCAATTTGGTGTAACGTACTTACGTATCTTCGGTAACAATACAATGTTATGGAGCTTGTCTGGTTATGGACACGGAAGATTGCTATAGAAATTTCTGAACTAAACAAGATAAACCCATCGAGTTTGGGCTTGATTGCTTTGTCTTGAGGAGCACTTTACGCCTAGACGATATTCAGGGCCTGATGATAAAGTTGGAAGGCTGGCCACGGCATCTCTGTGGTCATCGTAAAAACTTGAGGCACTAACCGTTACAGGATACAGGGTAGGTACTTACTTTCGTTCCTCAAGCTTTTAACAATATAGGTAAGTCGTTTTTTCGTTTAACATACCGTTCCTGGAACTCATGATCCGTGAGAATGTGTGCCGAGTGGTCGTGTTACGTGCGCTCCATTAATTTTCTATTAAATTACATACGCAGGCGAACCCTGGCTTGGGCCATATTGATTTCAGTGGTGATCGCTTCGCCAATCTTTTTGTGTTTTGGATGTATATATTTTTTACTACAAAATTCGCAGAGCATTTCTTCTGCTCACGCGAGATTGAGCAAGAGACGGTTTTCGGGCGCTGACCCCCCATAAGGGTCACAAAATGGATTTTGAAATCTTAACAATCTCAGTGAGCCAGCTCTACATCTCGTGACTTTTTGTAATATCCTAAATTAAATAGCAATAAAACCGCACAACATGACCCCTGGCTAAGTGTATTGTGACCTCGCTGACTCAGCAACTCCACACCAGGTGAGCTGTGGTCAAACACTTAACCTATCATTTCGAAAAAAGTCCTAGCCAGACGAAGGGGCTCCGCCAAGCCTAACGTTACAAACCTAAAGGAGTTTGAAAGAAGGAGAATCTGAAAGGAGAGAAGACAGACTTACCCAACATTGGTATAGGACTGGCATCGGCCTAGTAGGTATTTAAATAGACAAAAACACTTTATCTATGTCATAAAAACAACAAACATGGATAAAAGAATCAATAGAAAATAAATTTCTTTATGTCTTTTCTGCTTTCATACCTTCTACATTACATTGTAGTCTATGTTTAATGGTATTCTCAACACTACTGCCAAATAAATAACATTATCTGGTAGCTTTATCGAATATTGATGCATTTCGGTTTCATAAGTCTTAGGGAGGCAATATCCCCGTGAGAACACGTTATATTGCTTCGGGGGTAGTAAAAAGGGTTCTACCGGAGTTTATGATCGAATACGTGAAAGTTTTGGGCAATATATACGGATATTGAGGATTAAATGGGGGACTGCACATTATTTTCTGAAGTGCAATTTTATGAACTTAAACATAACCAACTGTACGTATACAGAACTATAAACCTGGGGGGTATAAGTTGGAAAAGGGTCACTGTACCTACTAATCATTATGAACAATTTTTACATACAACTTTGGGACAGAGGACGCTCGAGAGATCTTTGCACTAACAACTCAAAAATCGTAAAATTAATCGTATCGTATCTTAAAAGTTATCGTACCATGGAATCGTGAAAAACAAAAGCAATTGTTCATAAAAAAAGTACGCAAACCACTTTATTTACACAGATACATGAAAATTAGGTTTTAAAATCATGCCCAGAAACATCCCAAAAAAACATTTTGTTGAATTTTAATTTATGGAACAGCAAATATTACGATTTCAGAGATGGTTTTATAGCAAATATTGTTCATAATGATGAGTACAAGGACACGTTTTTGGCTCAGTATACCCCACTAGCTTAACCCTGTATATTTAAAAAGAGTTTATGATATTGCTACGTACACAAAACAATTCACAAAAAGAGCTGTTGATTGCTGAACGCTGGGTCCTAAGAAAGATTCTAGGTCTGAGTAGTAGTGAGAACTGGAGGATTCGTAAAAACAAGGGATTGAAGAGCTAGTGACGGAATCCAACATTATTGGTGAAATGAAATACCATCGGCTCCGTTAGATTGGGCATCTAGAAATAATGGAGGAAGATCGCAAGGAAAGGCCTATCGGCTGTAAGTATAGGTGGAAGGATAAACTAAGTAGGTATCTTCAAGAGCTGGAAGTTAATACTTGGCATACATTTGTTTAAAGTCAGGAAAGGTCGTCGCTTGTCTGTCAGTTTTCTATCGGATACACTTTGGTGAGTGCGCTTCAGATCTACATGACCTAATTCCACCCTGCCCATTCTACAATCGGACAGCCAGGAGCTCCAAGAAGCGACACCGCTTCATGGTCGACATTCCAAAGACTCGAACTAAACGGTTCAAGTCTACCTTCATTGTACGAACCGCTAAACAATGGAATTTGCTGCCCGAGTGGATGTTCCCTGATAGATTCAATCTGGGTGCCTTCAAGTCGCGAGTGAATCGGTTTCTTCTAGGCGAGCGTGCTCCACCGTAGGCCGCATCTTCGCTTTACATCAGGCGTGTTGGCGGTCAAACGCAAGCCAAAAAAAAAAAACGCAAGTAATAAAAAAAAAAGAAAAAAGATGGCTCTTTTTAGTATTGGAAACTAAGCCCCTATTTTGGGTCGCTATTAACTTAAGTTAATTACCTAAACACAATAAACACAACAGTTAATCACAAAAGTTTTGTTATTACTTAACATTTATACAACCTCATCTGTCGCTGTCTTGTATAAATCTCTTTACTATATCGCTATGAGGAAACTCCTTGTTTACATGATAATAGTGATAAGAAAGATAGCGATAACTTAACTTAACTTAATGAATGAGTGTCAACGACACGTGTTACGAAAGCTTGCTCGACACGTGTATGTAAACTTGACTCTGATAATAAGTGCTTAATACTAGGTACCTTCATCACTTAGGAACATGACTACGCAGGTAGGCAAAAATAGGATCATGCTCAAAATCTAAATCAAATAATAAATTAATATCGTAGGGCATTAGGTAGGTACACATAGCGCTATCTGACCCTAAACTAAGCAAAGCTTGTAATATGGGAATCAGATCTGTATGTATTAACAAAAAAAAAAGTATTTAAGTATTCTATCAGTTATCTGTCTTCCATAGCACAAGCTCTGCTTAGTTTGGGGTCAGATGGCGCTGTGTGTACCTAATGTCCTACGGTATTGACAGCCCTGTTGGCTCATTGGTAGCATGTCTGTTTCAAGAGCTGTGGGCCGTGGGTTCGATTCCCACCCAGGACAATCATTTTGTGATATAAATACAAATGTTTGTTCTATGTCTGGGTGTACTGTATGTATTATAAGTATGTATTTCCAAAAAAAAAAGTATTTAAGTGTTTTATCAGTTATCTGACTCCCATAGTACAAGCTTTGCTTAGTTTGGGATCAGATGGCGCTGTGTGTAATGTAAAAAAAAAAAAAAAAAAAATTTTTTTTTTTGTAGAATAATTGCTCTGTTTATTTATATTGAACTTGCTGTTATTGCGTCCTAATGTCCTACGATATTTATTTATTTAACTATTTTTTATTTAGATAACTGTTAGAATACTTATATACCTACTTATACTTACAAACAGAACATCCAGACACAGAACACACATTTGTTTATAGCATGAAATCTTTGTCCTAGGTGGGAATCGAACCCACGCCTATAGGTCTAAAAGTCGATATACTTAAGGCCAATACCACAGATCTCTAAAGCCAATCTCTATGGCCAATACCTATGAACCAACAGGTTTGTCCAACGAAAGGTTAATGTAAAAATCACAAGAAAATTATCCCGTACCTGCTCTGTTTTTTAACCTGGCACATTGCTGTGCGCGGGATTATGATATAAAGAGAAGGGTTAGGCCATTGTCTCCCATACTGGATAAATACGGGTTGACACACGTCTGACATACAGAAAAACAATAAGAACTCTGAGACGTGCAGGTTTCCTCAAGATTTTTTCCTTCATCATCCTCGCTCGCCTGATTGGTGAGGTTAAGTGACGTTTTGGTCGAAAATGATTAACACACCTAGCCTAGAATGTAACTGGTTCTCAAGTGAGGCTGCCGGAACGCACCTTTATGTGTTTGGCGGCAGATTTTTCTATTCAAGGGTGGTAGCTAGCCAGGCGACTACTATAAAGTACATACCCTACTACCATACAAGCTATGTCTCCTCACAATGTTTTCATTCACCGGCAGCTCAAGTTTGAACCCACGTACTTCGGCGTGTGAACCAACCGCGCTACCAACTTAGCTATCATCGCTACAGACTGTGACGTAGACATACTTTATCGATTTATCATAAAATGCTTGAAAACCTAGTGCGAGTCGGACTCGCGCACGAAGGGTTCCGTACCATTTATATCATTTAACATCTACGGAAATTTTTGTTGTATGGGAGCCCCCTTAAACATCTATTTTATTCTGTTTTTCAGTATTTGTTGTTATAGCGGCAACAGAAATACATCATTTGTGAAAATCTCAACTATCTAACTATCACGGTTCATGAAATACAGCCAGGCGACAGACGAATAGGCAGATGGACGAACAGCGGAGTCTTAGTAATAGGGTCCCGTTTTAACCTTTGGGTACGGAACCCTAAAAGTCCATAAATCAAGATCAAGTCGAAAGTCTCTCTTCAATCATCAGCAAAAGATCGGTGCTATTTCAAACAACCGAAATAGTATTTTCTTTACAAAAAGTGGTCAGAAAAGAGTAAAGATTTACGTCAAAGTCATCACGTTCGCCGCGTGATATCGACTTCCGTCCCTTAAAAACAGAATAAAGCTCGTTCGCTCCACACGCCACCATTGTTTGTATAAACAGGGAAAGTTTCGCACAATTAGATTAGACTGATACGGGGAAACGGGGAAGTGACAATGGCTAGGTGATAATGATTTTGTAATAGCTTGAAACGTTGGAAATTGCTCGAAGCGTGTTGATACTGAGCACAGATTAGAAAAAAAATATTATAGTTATACAGATGTAATTTTGTTTTCGCACTTGTATTTGCTGATTTTCCGAACGAAAAATAGTATAAAGCCAGTACCGGAAACGAAGTACGTCTCGGCTGCCGACGGATTATCGTGAACGGAAACCGTGGTGCCATCTTCATTCTGTGTTTCATACCTGAGGTTGATGGTGACCGTCTGGGTAGGTAACAGCCCCGAAATGGTACAGAGACTATTACTGGGGAACAAGTAGTAGTGGTTACGCGTATGTGAACGAGCTGAGTGTATACATACGGTGTACCTATGTCGTGTGTCTGGCCAATACATGTAGGTATCTAATCTGTAATCTTGACTTGTATCTTCTAATTTTGCGTAGAAAATGGAATGAGGCACTACGTTGTCCTACAATTGTCGCGTATATTATAAGTTAAGAAAATACGCCAAGTCGGGAGTACGTGTACTTAGTTCCTATACATTACGGGAAGTTGTAGTATCCAAGTAGTCATTGTATTTTTTTTTTAATTTGTATTTCTACAACTCTTTTTACTGCGATATTAGGTAGCTTATTAGTTCTGAGAAAGAAAATGCTGTAGTACGAGCTGGTAAATTATAGCGAGAAATAACTATTTTAATTTTCATAATTAGTGCATAGCTATTTTAATTATTTAGTAACAAAAATACGTTACACTGGAAGAATCTATTTTAATTTTCATAATTAGTGCATAGCTATTTTAATTATTTAGTAACAAAAATATGTTACACTGGAAGAATGCGCAGTATGATTCCAAAATTAAATTTTTTTGAAGTTTGAGGCGCCATCTCTGTGATTGTTAAAAAACTTTTTTGTGTGTTGGAGAACATGAGTTTTATTAAATTTTAGCTCAATTTTTGTAGCTACGTCGACGTCATTATAGTTACGACAAGTTTCACTAGATGTCGCTAAACCAGAACGCATAATGCCAAAATATAAGTTTTGAATACGAAAAAATAGTTACTGTTGTTTTATTTTTTTTACAGAACTTGAGTGTTTCTATCACTAATCTTTGAAACTGTTGGTAGTTTATGCATTAACTGATATTATGTTGTGAATCATCTCTTTTCACGTTGTTTTGAAAACTTCGACGTGATCACGTGACTTATTTATGTGATTTTGACAAAACTTATTTTCATCAATTTCATCTTATTGTAAACTAATTTAATATACAAATAAAATTAATTACATTAAATTATACTATTTACAAAATGTAGACAAAAAACTTAGTCTAAAAAACCGTCAGAGGAGGGATATGTGGCCAGAATGCTGGCAACATTGCCACGCTGGATGGCAATGCTTAGCCTTTGACCAAAGTAGATACCAGCATTCTGGTCACCTGAAGCCTCCTCTAGACGTTTGGCTAGGTCCCGATACAGTTCGAGAGCGGCCGACCCCCACGGACCTAAAGTTTCAACCCCAAACGGCACAAAAAGATACATTCATTTCAGCTTTAGATGCGGCAGCACCAGCTTGTCCCGAAGTCACAGGAAGATGAGACGGCGCCAAGGTGTCGACACAAGTGGCATCCCACACAAGAGGCCGTCCCATCTTCCAAGGGATAAGGGTCATCCCGTCGGGTCTCTTGCCGTCGTCACGCATCAGTCCGTTTGGTTCTAAAACTGATGGGACGCCGGCACTGACAAAAGCCCGATGGATGACGTCGTTTAAGCTGGCGTGCCGCGATATACGCCCAGCACTCCTACTGCATGAAAGCGCGTGGTGGCCGAGGCGATCCGCTATTTCCCTGCACGAACAGCGATGAGGGACCTGGCATACTGCTCCTAAAATTAATTTGGATTCTCCTTGGCAACTATATTAGATAACCCTGTGTTACAGCTGCCACAAATTAATTTAATACTTAATTGATTTTATCATGACTCACTTAAAAATACTACTACTAGGTACTATTTGAACTAAGTACTTGACACTTACCTATGTATTCTGCCAATACATAAAGTGTATAAAAATAATGAAAAAAGTTCGTAGCTGACTAAGTGTGACCTGAGCTGACCTGTATGTCGCAGAGTATAAAATAAATTAATAAAACTTGAGAACTGGCACAATGCACGAACGTGCCATGACCGAAAAAGAAAAAAAAGTATAATGTTCTACCTACATGATATTTATGCTTATGGTATAAAATCTGTGCGTACACACAATACGAATTAAATGCTACAGAATAATTAAAACGACATTTCCAAATTATATTTTATTTTAACTTTAACATAATAAATGAATCAGTTCAGTGATATGTTTTCTATAAAATAACAAGCTTTCCTACATACAGGCATAACGTTTAAGCAATTTACAAATACAATAGAATATTACTAGGTAATTAAAAATTAAAAATTTTACAACTCGTTAAAACACGAGTGGAGTTTATTCGATATAAATATAGGAAACCCAATAAAACGTCAATAGAAAAAATTATCGACATGTCCAAATATAAGAGAAAAGTACATTCCGGAATAAAACACATAAATATTATCTATGCATAGACATAAAGACGATTTTGAAAATAATAAAGAAATAATTCTATGACACAAAAATAGGCAGGTATTACATACTAGATTTTTTTATCACCAGGGGTAGTATTTTTAAATCATACGGCTTAGCTTTCACACACATATATTTTTGATTGACATAAGCATATGAATGATTAAAAAATAGGACATCTGCTCTAGTTTTCACTGGCTGTCTGATAGACATTCTGTTTAAGTATTGAATTAATTATAAAATCTCTTAGATTTTTAATAAAATAACTTTAAACATTGTACAGGCTCTCTTTCGTTCGAAACTGACTATCACAGTTGACAGATCTAACAATTTTAAAACTGTTTCAAATAATTTTTATTCGTAATTATTAGTTAACTATTTATTTCGATTTCAGTGCACTTGAACAACATTCAATGTTTTTAGATGACGTATGGTAATATTGCATTAATAGTGTTATATTTTCTTAATAGTACTTATGCACCTAAAAAATAAACTTTTGTGTTACTCACGTTTAATTATATCGGATACTACGACTATAGTTTCGGTGCCCTTCATTATGGAGACAAAGCTAAGTGCAACGCGCGCGCGGCCTCGTCTTGCTTTGCACCGGCTTCTATAGTCTGAGTATAAGTAATAATAATTAAACGTAAGTAATCCCACATAAGTAAACCAAAAATGTGTCAACACCACGTCAGTTTCCATAGTAAAGTATAACAAAACTTGTTGCTAAATGCGGCACAGACTCAGCACTCTAAATCATGCTATATTATTTCTGTCACTGTTGCTCGTTTGTCAAACTATAATAAGAGTGACAGAAGACAGAAATAGTATCACAGGTGCTAGAATAAACCCGCTCACGGCACTGAGTTGTTTAACTTTTGTTAATTTTTATGCCACATTAAAACCAACGCATCTTAAGAAAATATAAAGACATTTTGTGAATAAACAAATGTTCGTTTTGTGTCTGGGTGTTCTGTATGTATTCTAAGTATGTATTTATAAAAAGAAAAGTATTTATGTATTCTATCAGTTATCTGACTTCGATCACACAAGCTCAGCTTAGTTTGGGGCCAGATGGCGCTGTGTGTATAGTCCTTCGATATTTATTTATTATTTATAGATGGCGATGCTGATTACTGTTGATATAGCTCAAACATTGATCATGGTTTGGAACTCAGAGTAATCTGCAGGATCACTTGTTCGAATAGACCTTAGGTTTATTAGTAAGTTATAAACTCGTGCAGTTCAAGAAGTAATTAGGTATTTATTTACATTTAGAGAATAGATGTCTCGCGTTAAGCAATGATGATAAAACCTATACTTAATAGCTATCAGAAACATACATAGATCTTTGGGATTAAACAGTTACACATTCCCTAAATTTAGAGATTTGTAAACAGGAAGGTCAGGTACAGATTTGAATTTGCTGAATAATTATGATGATAAATATTTATATAATTTTATGTTACCAATTTTACATGATATTTGTGCAATACTATTATATTAAATGGCACACAACATTAAAATTTAAAAAATATAGTTACCTTTTAACTGTGCAATCATTAGCTATACCTACTTATTCACAAGAAAACTGTAGCTTATTATCTTAACTTTATTTAAAATGATGTCCCACTGACTTCTTTGACTGAAACAGCACGCAAATATAATTTTCTACATTCTACGCATAATGTAAAAAAGAAATCGATAAATTTCTATCTACTTTTATCGGAAATTGTTGTTCTTATCTACTTGAAGTAAATTCTTTACATTTTTTATACATTATTGTCTAGCTAAATCAACATTATTAGAAATAACTTACGATATTATTATCTTAAAAAAATATTGTTTATCGCCGACCTATATAATAAAATGCTGTTTTTGATAAAGATAAATTACAAAATGATCAATATTATTAAATATGTATTTTATATGTAGACTAAACATTTTCATATTCAATTTACGTATCATTTAAATTTAAAATATATTTGTATGATAATAAAAATTATATTGACGTATTTTTTTTTTAAATTTTGGACTTGATACTGCACACAAAAATAACAAATAAATTAAATTTAATAAATTGCCGATGTTAACTGTTTCATATTGCACTTCTCATAGCAAATTAGACGTAGGACGCTAAAAAAAATCTTTACACACTTTTAAACACATTTTTTTGTAACAGTTCGTATGAACATTGTATTGATTTGTTCATCTGAGTAAATCAAGACATTGTAAGTAAAAAAAAACATATTTTACAGCATATGGAGAGTTTCAAGTTAAGCGATTACGAAAAATTTACTCAACAACGAACTATGCGGCCGCTTAACATTTTCGTGGTCGCTTTCGCTCGCTCGCTTCTTTATAGCCATTTTTTATTAGTCTAAATTTCAATAAAATGTGCAATTCCTTATTTAAGCGCGTCTTTCTAATAATGCCTAAGTTAAAACAGTGCTCGATATAGATCCTCCAAACTAAAATTTCGTGACCTTTTTCAGATAAGCATTACGTTATAATATTATGTACAACTCAACAAGAATTTCGCTTTTTCATATTTGAAATATATATGTACAATTGTACACAAGTAATACATTTGTGTAAGTTTATTTTGCGTGGCGGTACAGACGAAATTGCAGCACCAAGATGCCATTTTAGTGCAATATTACATCAACAAGTCTAGCGTATGAATTTGAGAGATTTATATAGTACATAAACATTGGAAAAATAGCGGGAGTACAAGTACATTAAAATTTAGTCTAATATAGCGTATGCACTACATTTTTATAATCTGTGCTGATATTGCGTAATTGGTATAAAGTTAGGTTTCTGTAGTGTGAGCATAGTTTTAGTTTAGAAGATATGATATTCTAGGTTCTTAGGACGCCGTCTTATTTGTATAGTTATTTACAGTGCGCGGTACATTGTTTTATACGAGTACATTTTGAAGTTTTCACTCGTCGTCGTTGAGAAGGTCTGTGCATGACTTGGCTTTTGTAGATCTGAAATGAGAAACAAAGTCGGTAAAAAACTGGACTTATTTTGGCTTCAACTATAGCGTACATACTATTATTTATTCTGTGCCACTAATGTTTTTTTTTAATTTGTCTCATCAGGCAGGCTAAAGCTGTAAAGCCATACTGCCTCGTCTTCGATTTTCGCAATTCATGTCTAGCATCAAAGTTCAGTCTTAGTCAAGTCCAGGCCACTGAAATCCAGTCATGCCTTAGGCGACATTACTATAAGCTTTGATGAAGTTTTGGAAGCAACACAAAAAGCCATGTTTCTCGACATTATACTATTATCCCTTACTACACGCAATTCGGCAATTTTAAAATAATGAAAGCGTTTTAGAAATCAATAAGTAAGTATACATGATCTTACCGCGTCCCGTCAAAAACTAGTTACATTATATAATTCATGTAGTTACATTACATAATTCCAAAATAGTCAGCACTATTTTACTAGGACGTGACCGGACTCGACTGTGACTGTGTGACTTAGCGACTTAGCCTAATTTTACTAATTTTTTGGTTAAAAATATCGAAATACTTAACACTAGCGAATGCACAAAGTGTGATGCTTAAAACAAATAAGAAGGGTTATACTTACTGGGAAGCTTTAACTCTCCGACAGACCCTGAGTTCAATGGCTCCACTTCTTACAGCCTTGAAGAGCGCCAGTGCTTCGGTATGTGCTAGCTCATGGCACGCTTGCCCGTTCACAGCCAGCACCTCGTCTCCTAAAATAAGTAAGTACATAATTATGCAAAAGCCTTCCTTCTGTTATAATACAGAGCGTCTCGTATCAGAATGACGAATTATAAATGAATCAAATTTCTAACAACTATCAAACCAGATTTGATGTAATAAAAGTTGTCATATTAAAACGTATGTTATACCCAATAAAACGCTGTTTCAGATACTCTTTCCGGCAATGGATTTATAGATGTGTATTTACTGACTGAATAATTATATGTCGCAGTTTGTGCTTTCTGCCACTGTTCAGTAGCCCATATTTTTACGTCTCAAGTCAACATAAGTCTTAGTCTAAATTACATAAAGTAAGTCATAGTCCAGTCCATGCTCTAGTAAACTAACACATGTTTCCATGGAGTTTTGGAAACAACATGAAATGACGTCTCATCAATTGCCTTCACTCGTGCACACAATTCGCCATTTTAATACATAAACACTCGAAAAAAATGCGGCGACATGACTTTACCGCGTCCCCGTACATAATTGCCCATACAGAATTATGAGCTAAGGCTTCCTGTCTGCTTATGTATTAATTACTACTGACGGTAACGGTTAATGAAGGAGGGTCGTCCCTACCTAAGTGTCAGCTGATATAATTTTTTGCGAAATACTTTGCAAACTAAAAAAAAATACTATTTAGTTTTTGCATTCATAAATGTAATTAAGTTCAGTCTTTGTAATAAAAAATGGTAAAGCACACCTAGCCTGGAATGGAACTGGCTCTCAAGTGAGGCTGTTGGTAAAGTGCTTGCCGGTAGATTTTCAACTTGCGGGTGGTAGCTAGCCAGCCGAGTATTAGAAAAATACCCTACCACGCCATGATTTCCTAACGATGTTTTCCTACACCGGCAGCTCAAGCTCATTGTTGGGGTTTGAACCCACGTTCTTCAGCGTGTAAACCGATCACGCTAACCACTAAACTATCAGCACTACAACACTTATCATCATTATGAGCCGTGTTCAACGTTGGTATTTTGAGATTTGAAGGATTTTATAATGGTCAAGTAGGTAATAATCAGTTAAGTTCAAATATTAGCTTCCAATTAGTAGAGCTATTTACACGCGATAACGCTTTGATCCATTAATTATTACATTAATCGTGCGAGTAAACAATATATCGTTACTTTCATAAACATTCATTATCATATATGCTGCTCGTCACAATTGTCCAACAGCGGGTGATATTACGTTCTTTGTTATTGTGCGTCTTCGACGAATAACCACAATGCGGTCGTCCGTCCTTATCATGTTGCATTCCACGATACAGTACACTATTTCTGGCTGTTGAATCACTCTCGAACTTGGGTAACACAAATAATTTCAAAATACATACCAGCTTTAAGTCTCCCATCCTCGACGGCCTGCCCTTGTGGAAGGATGCTTTTTATAAAGATCCCAAGTGGTCCTCGAGGCGAATCTCGTCCTCCAACAATGGTAAACCCGAGTGGCTTCTTCCCGTGTCCTTTCTCGAACGTGATCGTGTGATAAGTGTGCGTCGGTGCTCGAGGTCTCCGAGGTAAAGTGCAAAAATTTGCAGCGTTAGGCGTTTGTATATCACTTTCAGTGTCTTTGTCTTTAGTCCGTTCCGCGTCAGGGGTGTCGACGTTAACGTCACCGGCACAACTGAACGTTAGGCCGTCTTTGTTGGCGCCGCTGTAGCTGACGACCTGCCGGCGGAGCAGCTTGTTGTTCATGCTGCTGTAACTAGCGTTCTGGCCTTTGAGGCCGGCGCGTCTGGCTCGTCCGCCACTGATACCGCGCCGCGATTACACGACTCCGGCGCGGACTCGTCCTGCGATACTCGCCGATCTATTTTGACGTCATATTTGTCAATGCGTTTTTCTTTCCCTAAAATTATCGCGTTTTCGTAATCAACAGAACTTTCACGCATTAACAAGGCGCTTCTTTGTGATGGTTCTCGTTGCCTCGAATTGGGATTCGGTTTATCCTTTTGGCGACATATTACAATGTCGATCTCTGATGTGCCTGATTTTAAAGCTTCTTTGGCTTCAGACATGGTGAGGTCGCGAAGTCTTCTACCATTTACGTTCAGTAATTCGTCACCTATGCGTAATGTTCCTTCCCTGAAATAAAAATTAAATTAATAATGCTTGAGTTGTATTTACTATCTGTCCAAAAATTCTAGTACCTAATTAGTTATTATTGTTTATAATATTTTTGAATACATTTTTTTCATTGATCAAAATCGTGATCCTTATTTTGCGTAAAAAGTTAGCATTGCAATACAACGGGGCAATGCAGCCAGTTTTTTGGGCGCATTACCTAAAATTAATTATAGCTAAGACTATCCATAGATACTTTAAACAATCTCTTTTAATTTCATGCAAACTAACCTATAGTTTGCATGAAATTTTTGTTTATAATGGAAATTAGAATTAGTCGACAATTTTCTTACCTTTCTGCCAAGCCACCAGGAACTACATGAGCAACTAGGTAGCCAATGTGACCTTCATCAGTAAGCTTTGTTTTGGCAATGAATATTCCCAATTCTTCTAATGGGAATTTTTTGACTATTTTTACAACTTTAAATTCAGATTTGTCGGGTTTAGAACCTCTGGTAGGCTTTCGACATGGCGGTATTGGTGGAATCCCATAGTCAGAGCCAGCGTCTCTTTGCCTCATCCTTTGCTTCTCAGTTAGCTGCAAATATTGAGGCTCCTCATAATCACTGTTTTTCTTTGGCATACGCCTGAGGATTTCTTTACGATCTAGAGATAAAGCTCTTTGGGTATGTCTAGGTTTAGGTCTGGGACACTCTCTTCTTTCTCGACTTAGTCTACCGGAAGTCCTTGCTTTCATATAACTCTGATCACCAGAAACACTTCTTCCATGGCACGGCACTAAATGGTTTGCTTGGGAAGCGGAACTTTCACAGCGAGATGATATTCTATCACTATCGAAAATAGAAGAAGCTGCCGATTCATTGACTAGAATACCCGAATCGGCATCTTCACAGTCATGTATTAAAACGTTTTCATCATCGCATGACGCTTGATAAACGTCATCGTGAAATACTGAACTTTTTTGAAATTCATCCAACCCAGGTAAAGCTCCATAAGAAAAGCTTCGTAGTTTAGCCTTTACACCACCTCGTTTCTTCCGACTTTTACTAACCGAATTACTAGGTTTTAGCGTATTATCGTTACTATTGTCTACTACATCTTCCCCGTTATCACCGTTTGGCCTGTACAGTTTTGAAATAAATCTGTTCGTAGATGACTTTAGATATCTATCGGACATCGCCCTTATTTTAGCTGAAAGGCAAGAGCTAGGTCCAACTGAGTCTTTGCCATCTTTTATCTTAACTTTATCAGTCTTTTTTTGAGATTTCATTGCAATCGGTGTATCATCTTCGTAAGTTTCGTAGTCATCATTGAATATCTGATCGCTCGATTTCGAAAGCTTCCCACCAGCTTTAGGTATAGCATGGTAACGATCACACTCTGAACCAGAGCTGTAACACCGAGTGCCTCTGTTGATGAAAGATTTACCATCCGCTCTCCACTGGCATTCAACGGGACTAGGAACACTTTTGGCATAAAAAACATCGTCGTCGTAATGAGGCGGCATTTTTACCCACGGATTATGGTTTTCGAATTCAATGTGTGTGTCGGGGTAATTGGTTGGGTAGCGACAATTAATGTCCTCTACGTGTCCGAAACCACTGCAATCGCTACCCGAGGTTGAAGCGGCATCGTCACCGTGCCGTAAAGGCCCGTTAGATTTGAAACACGACAGTTTAGTGTTCTTGACTTTATCGAGCAACGGGTTCCGTTTCTCCCGGTATACCATATATTCTTTCTCTAAAGACCCGCCGCGGTTTCTTTGTGTTGTATTGTAATGGTCATGCGGTGAGCCTGGACCGTTCTGCAGTGAAATGCGCCGTGTGGCTGGAGCGTCAGCAACGTGTCGGTGTGGAGACTTTTCCACGATTATGATTTGATCGCTGAGATTGTAAAAGTTGGTTTCCACCGAGCTGCCGCTACTTTTTCGGTTTGGGTAGCGGACTGGTGACATATCTAAAAACAATAAATAAAAGCTTTCGTTACAATCATGCTCGTATATCTATCTATACTATTATGAAGAGGAAAGATTTGATTGTTTGTTTCTTTGTAATGAATAGACGCCGAAACTACTGGCCCCATTCAAAAATTCTTTCGCCTTTGGGAAGCTACGCTATACCGGGTGACATAGGCTGCTATATATCCCTGTATTCCCACGGGAACGGGAACTACGTGGGTGAAACCGTGAGGCGTCCGCTATTATATATAAGCTTACAGTATTGTAGATCAAAATATTTTTATTCGTCTAGATGAAGTAAAAGGTAAAGATACGATTGAATTACTAAACAAAACGAGGGAAAGTTGTGTCTCGCTTTCTGTAGCCATATGTGTGTTTCTCGTATCACCAAGTAGATAGAACTATCAAGTTACAAGGTGCGTCGATCAGACATAATTATATACTTATAAGGTAGCGTATATTCGGTTACACCAGAGTTCGTTAGAACAGACTCGGTTCTTAGAATTCAGTAGCTTGTGATGTCACCGTGTGTAATGACATATACAACGGTTATTAGCTTGGGGTAAACTTTACTAAGGATACCAGAAATCGTGAAATAAAAATATTATTTCGTAGATAGGTACAGTTCGTTGACCCTTGCCCAAATGTATGAAGCGGCTTTTTTCGCGATTATAGAGTTGTGCCCATAGTTAACAGTTTTTCATAATGAGAATCAATGACTTCTACACCCCAAGCTTGTAAATAAAAGGTTCTAAATTTCTAAATTCACAAATTCTGAAAAACTGCTGAAAGTACATAAAGCTGTAATTTAGTAAATTGGTTGATTGATTAACTCTTTATTGTCCACACAAAAAATTGTACAATACATAAGAAAAAGAAAATAAACTTAATTAAAGTTGTAGTAACTGGCGATCTTATCGCTAAAAGTTAAATAGGCAGTTTATAGACAGGAGACTTACATAGAAAAGGTTTTTTGAAAATGTATCTTTTAGACTGCGTAGCGGGAGGCAACAGCTAGTATCATAGTAGGTACATAATTATGTACACAGACGTTTATAAAATACTAACGGACGCCTCACGGTTTCACCCGCGCAGTTCCCGTACATGTGAGAATACAGAGATAAAAAGTAACGTCGCCCGGGGATAGAGAAGCTTCCCAACGGTGAAATAATTTTTGATATCGGTCCAGTAGTTTCGGAGCCTATTCAATACAAACAAACAAACAATCAAATCTTTTCTCTTTATAATAGTATAGATAGATAGATTAGACAATTATATATACGTAGAATAATACAATTTCTGAGATTTGTAATGTCTTGTATTTTTTCTTTATTAGGTGTTGAAAAACGTGACAAATAGGTATAGCCTAGGCATTAATAGTGTATTAAAATTGCTGTTATACGGCTTGCATGAAACTTTATCTTTCGTATTGATTAAAAGACGAATTTCTCAGAAATAATATCAACGGCAATGGCTAGTAACCAAACTCAACTTAAGCTCGATTAACATAAGCTTCAAAATTGTTATTTCACAATATGGTAAATTATCAGGTGGCGCAGTTAGAAATGTTGTTGTTAAATCAACAACACAGCACTTCCTAATTTCACTATTGGATCACTTTATTCCACACCCAAAGTTGCATAATCTTTGCGTAAGAATTGCAAAACTGTTGTATGTTAGCGACAAATCTTGTTATGCGTACGAGTCGATAGTGTGCATAAATTAATATAATGAAGCATAAAATTAATAATGAACGAGTATCGTAACAAACTTAGTAATTAGGTTAGTGTATATAGCTGGACCGGTTATAGGATAATAATAGATTTTTTTAACCTCTCCACAGAAGCCTAGAAGTAATAGTAGAAGTAGAACCGATAACCGTCGGGGTAGAGGTATACTAGAGTGGAGACCGCGTATCGATAAACGTAGCGTAGGGCGCCCTGAGACGATATACGTAAGACAGTGGGCAGTGACTGGAAGTAAAAAGCGGAAGATCGAGCTGTTGCGTGCATTAGGAGAGGACTATGTACAGCAGTGGACTAATGTGTGCTGATGATGATGATGATGATGATGACAGAAACGCGGGTCCGTGACCTTTGTCAACTTAATACAATATTCTTAGAATATAACTTAAGCTAAACGCAACACAGGGAGAGGGTGTTTTTAAGCGATGACGCCGTTTGTAAAAAGCGGAATCATGCAAACTGCCTGCGACGTATACGGATGTTGTTTTAAATAAAAAAAAATAATAAAATAAATTTATTTCAGGCAACGAGCCCCATATAAAACTACAAATCTCCAAGTCTACAAGTCTCCAAGTAATGAGCGCCAAAGCAGTGATACCCTCGACTTTTGTTTTGTTACTCAAAGTTCTGTGTATCGCTGCAATGGTCATGGGCAGGCGTTATCTTTTGCCATCAGGAGAGCGTCTCGTTCGTCTCATTACTTTTTGCATAAAAAAAAATAAAATACAAATTAAGTTAAATTGACTAAAATAAAATAACAAGTTTTGATCACGTCTGGCAGTTAAAAAGCACAGGTGAAATAAAATTGTGTAGCTCACACTCTCAGATATGTAGGTACATAATTTAGAAAAGTCAGAGGTGCGTGCCACGATATTTGAGCCTAGACCCTCCAGAATGGCTGTAAGAGGGTATCCCAACAAGGCCGCTATAGCTTGGTATACGCGCGTTCATTGCTCAGTCAATAAAGAGAATCAGTAGGACGGACAGATTTATACAGTCTGGTCTGTGCTAATCCATTTAACGCCAACACAACCCCTCAGTAGGTCAAGCCGGATTTAGGCACTAGACTGATGTTATTAAATTGTGTGTAGGCAATATCGTCATAGAAATATGAGCCGTACATGATATATCGGGGTTTGTTTATACGAATTTGTTCATTTTGGGCTTCGGTTTTAGTTTTCGACTAAGTAAACATTATGCGTGGCCGTGGGACGGCCCTCAGTTTATGAATTATTCATAGTTTATAGCAGAAAATTGACACATTTAAAGGCTTTGTTTTCACTCAGGTATATTTTTATAGGAATACTAAAATTAATTACATTTCACAAGGTCTAACAGCATCGACATTTGGTTTTTTATATCTATATCGATTCTTGTAATTGTAGTAATGTCTGTATTGTGTCGAATAAATCTTCTTTATTTTCTAAAAATAAAAAATTAACTCTTGTTTATACAAAAGCAAAGCAACGTTTCTTACGTTGTGAATCAATAAATAAAAAATTGATTAGGCATGTTGTCAGAAGCATTTTACAAAGTATGGTTAGGAAGTTCACTCGACTGTGTAATTTTCGATAAATGATTTTTGTGTATCAAATGTAACAATTCTTTTTTAATGTTAAAGTAATGAGACGAACTAGACAATTACCTAATGGTTACAGATAGCGCATGTTCATGACCATTGCAGAGATACACATAACTTTGAGTAGCAAAATAAAGCCTAGGGCATCGCTGCTTTGGCGGTAATTACTGTGAGACTTTCAATAATTACTACAGCCCTGTAATTTTACTAGCTGCAGTACCCTACAAACCGGAATACAATAATCTCTACACACTACTGCTTGGCAGCAGAATATCTAGTACTGCGGTGGTACCTACCCAGGTGGTTGCCCTGATTGAACTCTTATATTAAATGAAAATATTTTTAACATTTTCATAACATAGGCCTTAATAAAAACCCCGTTTAAATAACTACGTTTCAGAGAGCCTAGACAAAGTAACATTCGACTAGCGATAACGCTAATCGAAAGTTACTTTGTCCAAGTCCTCAAGATTTCTTACACGTTACTTTGCCATTTATTTAATGTACGTACATCTCATGTTATATAACCAACCTCAAAAAAATGAAGATGTTCTATATTCAGTTGTTTGTATAATAAATTATTATACAAATACATAATACGAAATATGATTTTTTTTCTAAAGTGTTTTTTTTTTAAATGTCCAAGCAAACGAACTTTTTTTCTATCTCTCTTATATAATTAAAAAATACGTCGAAAACTGCTGAAAATATTTAAAAGCGGTGGTAGATGGTAAATCTTACCAATTCGGGATCGGTGTGAAGATCTCGATTCAGTTTCAGGAGAGATGGCAAGCAGCCGAGGCGGCTCGCCTTTTTTGAACCACCGCATCTTCTACTTCTACCTGAGATTACTCCATTTTCACTTCACTGGAACAAACAACAAAATCTATCAAACGAAAACCATTAATATAACTAGTATAAATTAACAATGATAAAAGCGACTCCATGCCTTTATACCCAAACACGAAGGTATTATTCTGGTTTAACAATCAAACTAGTGAATCCGATTTTCATGAAATTTCTATGTGACCAATCTGAAAGTATATCCTTTGGAACCAAAAAAAAAAATCGGTTTACAAATGGCGGAATACTGAGGTTCTGTTTTATATATTTTTTTTAAATACAACCGTATTGAGAACATCTTTCAATTCGATTCTTTATTGTCAGTCTATTCTTGTTTTTAAATCGGTTAAAAAAGGAAAACTTTTAACTTCGCCCTAAATCTGCAACGCATTGATATCACCACAGATAATGTAACACAAATATATCAAAAACAAAACATGGCACTACGGTCAATTCGAACATTGCATGGGCTATTTTTAGTGCAAGGCGGGAGGACTAGATGGCGCCACAGCATATATTTCTTATTTAAGTTAGCCTTTTCGCAATAGTAAAGCAAAAACAAAAGACGGTGCTTCTCTTTGAGTGAATTTTTGCTTCTGCGTGATAAGACGCCGTGACTAATGCTACAGGAGTTCATTAGTGGTATGGTAGCTTACAGTACGCATGCCGTAAGTTTAGCTCTTTGTATGAACAAAATCTGATATCTATTACAACTATTTCATACTTTTCCCCTGTGCTTAACCGTTTTTTGCTTACTCGTCTTCATTAATTGATAAGTATATTTTCCTATCAAGAAGTTTATGTTATTACTAGCAAGTATGCAGTCTGTATGTTCCATTAAATTTGTCACAATGCAATAAAATAAAGTACAATAGATAACGCTAATGCTGTAGAAAAATACATAATTATTTTTGAAGGACGTTTGTTAAGATCGTTGAAAGTAGAGTGATTCCGCCTACCTCGACAGGAAAAGGCGTTATTCTAAATATGTATGCAAAACTTAAAATTTATTTGTACCTGTACAATTACATGTTTGTTTATTCAAGTTTTCTATAGTTCTGCATAATGTCCAGCGTTAAATTAATACAGCAGTCATTACCGATAAGTAGCAACTAGCCATTGGCCGCGTAAAAACATGTCTAACAGCATTTGATGTTGCAATGTTTAGTTTCAAGTGGCTCCGCCTTTACCCACCTCGAATCGTTTTGTTCTGACTGGTTGGACACGTTAGGATCTCATAACTGATAGGTAACTTAGTATGTCTCAATCGAGATTGTACAAAATACTATTGAACGATACAGCATATATATTTTATTTTTAAATAATAAATTAATTTTATACATAATTATGAGTGTATTTTTGGTTACCTATTCTATGTATTAGGATAATAAAATATATTATTATTAGAATATATATATATATTTATGTTATAGTTATGTTTTATCCTTTGTGCATATCTTCGTTATTGATACACCCCGTCTTTTTTTACGTCTGATCCTGTCCGTCCTAAGGTTGCCTGGAAGAGATCGCTTTTAGCGATAAGGTCGCCAGTTGTTACACTTATTAATTAAGTTTATTTCTTCTGTATTGTATTGTTTTTAGTGTGTGCAATAAAGAATCAATCAACAAGTTAAGTTTTTCAATATTCGTTTTATTTAGAAGTAGTTAGACGAACTTTGAGTAACAAAACAAACTCCGGAGCATCGCTTCTTTAACACTAATTCATCATCATCATCATTTCAGCCGTAGGACGTCCACTGCTGGACATAGGCCTCCCCCATTGACAGTGGGCAGGGCACATAGTACGCAGAACTGATGACCGATGGGGCTGCAAAGTACTGGAGTGGAGACCAACCGGCAAGCGCAGCGTAGGACGTCCACCCACAAGGTGGACAGACGACCTAATAAAGACCGCAGGAACACTAACTACTTAGATATATTCGCTTGTTAGTCTCAATAACCCTGTAATTTATCTAACAGTAATACCTTTCAAGCCAGAACACGGTAAAGCTTACACAATATTGCAGGGCGGCAGAATATCTGAAACTGCGTTAATACCTATCTAGACGACCTCCTGTACAGGAGAACTACCACCAAGTAAATATATGACTAATTATATGTTTTTTTTTTGCGTCTATAAATAATAATGTTTAAATTAATACAAAGTTTAAATTCTTACGGTTAAAATATGGAAAATTCGAACTAGGCACTTTGATACACTATGCTTTATTTAAGCGAAATGGATTTATGCGTGTTTCCAGCCAGACAGAGAAATGACATATGGACTAAAGCGTTGGCAGATTGGTTTCTACGAACTGGGTAACGAAGCTATCGTCGTCCAACAGGTCGTTGATCAGTCGGGTAAGAGGTTATAAAAAAATGGGTTGAATTTGCCAGAGTTCTATTATACCTTCAAGTTAGGCGATCACGAATAAGCCACGAGAACGGATATTATATGTCTGTGCAATAAGATTAATAGTCGCTTAACTTTTTCGGCATCGCTTAAATTTTATGGCAGTACGAGCTCACTATAAGTATCCCCGCTAGACAAATTTGCTATTGGACAAAAATAAGCGGTGCATTTCGAGTTTAAGATGTGAAATTATTTGTAAGTTTTAATTACTGTCAAACAACATAAGCAATTGATAAGGACTTTAAAAAAGATTATGATAAAATGTACATGAGAAAAAACTGTATGTATTTAATAAAGTACGAGCCGTGAATAGCCTTATAGATACTTGTCCTTCTCCTTTTACGATGGTGTTTACACATACCAGCATTGCTGATGAGAACGGGAAAAAAGCGGTCAAGAGTGAGTCGGAATTGCAACTCAAGGCCTTGCATTTCTGTAACTGGTTGAGGATTAATTAGTAAGAATATTAATTATTATTTAAACGCACTCAACGAAACTTATTTTATATCACAAATGGTTAAGTGCATGCCACTTCTATGGTAAAAATATTAATAATACTTTAGTTAATACTGTAGCATTTTCGTAGTAAGAAAATGGGTGAACCGATTTTGATTTAGTTTTTTTTTTGTTTGAAAGGTGACTAGACCAAACATGTTCTATGATACAAGATGTAGAAAACATGTTCAGCCGTTTGCCTAGTTGATAATTAGATTTAAGCATCTTCCACAGGTCTGATCGAGTCAAAATTTGTTTAGTTTACCGGTGCAAGTTTTTTTATTAAATTTGTAAAGTTCAGGTTTTTAGTTTTCTAACCTAATTCCTTTTTTTTCTTTAATCGATTGTTAATAATTTCATAAGCGTATTTAGTTTAGAAGACTTCTTTTTTGGCTTAACATCTGCTTATTATTTTTACTGAAACATAAATGTGTATATTTATTCATTCGTCAAGCTTTTTGGATGAAGTTTGGAAAGTGTACGCCCTTTTTGTGCCCAGGGAAAGTATTAATGGAGACCACCAGGCTCGAGCCTCCTGGGACTCTCCATTAGAACGGCGGCCTATTTCCAGACATCCTTGGGATACCCCAATCCATCTCAGCACTTTAACATCGCTAGAGTTAAATAACATAATAGTAGGTATAGATTTAAGGTGATTATTTTCTAAGAAGATTAAAACGTAGGTACCTATGCCAAGCTTACTTTGTAATTTACTTTTTACAACATTATGCCGCAAGAAAACATTTAGTACCTACGTACCCGCCTCCTAATTGTCTCATAAACCATTCACACCTTGCGCCACCTATGTCTGATATATATTGATAGTCTCAATGTATATTACTACATCGTCATTGCCAGTAGCCTAGTATGGGAGAGGTCAATATTAGAAACAGCATACATTATTGATTACTAAATTGCATTCACAGCACTTTGAAAGTTAAAAAGACATATAATTTCATTATTGATGTCTGTCCTTGCAACGTAAGTATTTAGAGTATCTAAAGTACTGATATAATTACTTCGATTTTTGTGAATTAAGTAATTTACTTTAATGCTAGCTACGCCCCGCGGTGTTACGCGCTTCATTTTTTCGGGATAAAAAGTAGCCTGTGTTGTTCCAAGATGTCAGCTACCTCCAAGCAATAAAAAAACCTTTCATTTCCTACTTCACATCGTTTTTTAAATTAGGTACTTAAGTAATTTACTCATAATAATTAATCGTTTTTATTTTTTCTCTTTATTGTTTTATTTATTAGCTATATAACTTATTTATTAATAATAATTTAGTGTGATATTTAAATATGTGTAGGAACCCCCCATATTGGGTGAAGGCCTCCTCCAAAGATGCCCATTTGTCTTTGTCCTGTGCGGTCTGTTCCCAGTTTAGGCCGGCTGTCCTTGCTATCTCTTTCTGGCTGTCTTTGCTCCTTTTACCTGGAGGACCTTTCCAAAATGTCACTTTTAAGGTCCGCCTCTGATCCTTGAGCCTCACGACATGTGTAAATAGTAAATACTATTGACTCTAGCGCTGAGTTTGAGCACCTCTATAGAATGTCACCGTTGAGATCTTAAGAAAAACCGTGTTTCTGAACCACGTACAAAGATTCAATTAACCGAAACTTGAACCAAATACATAATAATGGCATCACGTCGTTTAAGCAACGTTTCTCATAAAAAAAAATTACTCGAGTGGAATAAGTCACTGACACGGTTCACTTAAGGTGTGAACACTCAATAACGTTATTACACAACGAGAATATAGTCGCGACAGTTCTCTGTGCCTACCTATCTTTAGAATGAATGACCAAGGTCAGGGGAAATATTTTAACAACATATGTATTTGGTTTTCGTGTTATTTTTTTTTTTGATTGTTGACAGGCTAGATAATTGACCACAGCTCACCTGATGTTAAATGAGGGTGTGGTCGAAGATGGTAAAGCACACGTAGTCTCGAATGGAACTGGCTCTCAAGTGAGGCTTCCGGAACACACCGTTATGTTAGATGCTTGGCGGCAGATTTTCAACTTGATGGTGGTAGCTAGCCAGCCGCGTACTAGGAAGTACCCTACCACCATGTTATGGTTTCCTCACGATGTTTTCCTTCATCGGTAGCTCAAGCACATTGTTGGGGTTTGAACCCTCGCCCTTCGGCATGCGAACCTACCGTGCTAATCACTGAGCTATCATCGCTACAAAATAAAAGCAATTAGTCGGGCAAATATTTATTTCTATGTGAAAATCAATTACACAGGATGTTTCTTGGAAGTGTACTCAAGGCTCTCGATGTACCCATCAATGTGAACAACTTTTACTACGGGACAGACCCTGAAATTGTGCAAAAATCATGTGTTACATAATTATACTAATGTCATTGGCCTTCTAGAAAATGTATGGAACTGGTTTTTTTCTTCGCGAATTAGTTTCGGTTGATCGCTGTATTGATTGTCTGATCAATGGTATTTTTTATTTGACAAGCTAGATGTTTGACCACAGCTCATCTGATGTTGAGTGACGGTGTGGTTGAAGATGGTAAAGCACACCTAGCCTGGAATGGAACTGCTTACACACCGTTATAAGCTTGGGGTTCACTTATCCGACCAGGCGTCATTGTACTAGCCATTATTAAAAACTTTTACAATAGCTACAAATCTAAATTCGATCTGAATAAATAATCAGCTGCTCCATCATTTTTTTTTATGTTTGACGAGCTAGGTGTTTTACCACCGCTGACGGTGAGCGTAACGGTGTCACTTGACATCGAGTACATAGTAATTTATAAAAGTGTACTTATAGAAAACTAGCGACCCGCCCCGGCTTCGCATGTGTTTAATTTATTTTAACGACTTGATATCAAGATATCGAACTTCTATATTTAATATACAAAAATTAAGTAGGGTTGTTTAAACATTATCTAAATAACAATGAAAACCATACTTATCAAAATCCGTTGCGTGCTTTAGAAGAAGTGAACGGAAAAACAGACAGACGCGGACAGAAACTTGGTTTTGTACTACTCAGGGAAGTTGTTCATAATAATAAGTATGTACAATGATCCCCTTTAAGCTTGGAACACCCCAACCCAATCTTATATTTCTGGAAACCCTTCAGTTTTTTTTATGTAATAGCAATGAGAGGAACGAGACGCTATCTATTCGCTATTTAAAAGAAAGAAAGAAAGAAAGAAAAAGATTTTACTTTGCATCAAATACAAAAACAAAAACGAACAAACAGTTACAAAATAAGGGCTCACCTCAGCATAATACTGGTCATCCTAAGTGTGACCAGCGCTGGTCTTCCGATGAGCCCTTGTAGTTGAAAACCAAATCGTGAGTGTGTCTGTGTTTGTGTGTGTATTTTCGCTTTCTACACTACTCCGAAACATCCTGTATTACATCATAATAATGTCATACATCTAAGCTTTAACGTAGACGCCTACTACTGTTTAAATAACACACCATAAATAAGGAACTTCATTAATTTAGACGCAGTAAATTAATGCCTAATCAATTTTTACCATAAAAATGTATTCTTACATACAAATTTAAATATATAAGTCCTCATAAGTCAGCGTGTTATAATAACTATACCATTAAAGTCCGACTAACTACATTCAAACCCAACAAAAACATTCGAATTAGGATTAAAGTAATTCATAACTCACCAGAAGAAGAATTAAGGGCCAAGTCCTCGACCGTGGGAACTTCTGCTTGAACATCTACATTGATATTTTCTACTCACACAGACGTACATACGTCTGACGTTAGATTTGAATACATTGACGTCACGCTAAAATAGATAAGGAGAGTTAAATTACTATAGCCACGAGCAAGAAGGAGACAGAATGTTTATTCCTATTGCCGAAAGCGGATTTTACATTGATTATCTGTTACATTATGACAGAAGTTTTTTTTTTTGTTTTGGCATCGCGTTTTGAATATTTGACAGTGTCAAGTGTTTTATATTTTCAAGTTTCATAAAGCAACCGTGGGAACTTATGATTACATTGAAATTTTCGCTCTGGAAACGAATAAATCTACCTTCGGTGTTTCGTACAAATTAAATGTTCATCACGACTTCGTATTCGTATGACGTTTGATGAAAGTCACAGAGAACACGAATGTATTTAGTAATAGTTAGTTGCATCGCGTAGCCTGCGGGCACGTAGCAAGTAGGCAGCATAGGGTGGGGCTTAGATGGAGAAAACAATGGGGCCGATGGGTTTTTGAGATATTAAATGAAAACCGTTTTAATATCGGGCACCATCTTTATTCACCGTTCAGAACCGACGCCTTCCCATAGACCACACGATTCAACATTTTCCATAGAGTAAGGTGGACCGCACACGGATAAGGCTTACTACATACATTACAATATATTTAACATGGGTTAGCTAGTCTACACTAATAATATTGTTATAATCATCGAATTATCGATGAATATAATATTGTAAAGGTTCTGTCATTTTTTGTTTATCTACGTTAGTATTGCATGTACATGAACATGATTATTTTTGCACGGCGCAATGCAGAATATGGCGCTCTTTGAGTTTTTTAATATCCATTTATCCATTTTATACCCATTTACGCAATAGGTATGAATTATGAAAAACTTCTGGACCCATTTTAAAAAAGTAGTTTAGAGTAATTACTATGAGGCTATATTTATTACCAGAATTTAATTAAAAAATAAATGTCCACCCGTGCGAAGCCGGGACGGGCCACTAGTTAATTATAAATACAAACAAAAAGATAATAATTAAACTACTGAAGCGTGTAGAGGTAACAAACAAACACAGACATTTTCTTTTCCGTCTTTGCTTGTTTCTCATTTTTATAATATTATGTACACAAGATGAATAATAAAAAATAAACAAAAAAGCGTCTGTGCACTAATCACTGATTCACTCCACTAAATTACATAAAAGCGTCAATATCGTGGTAACGTATCATTTACTCAAACTAAAGAGGTAAGACAACAAAATAATACGACCGAGCGCGGTCGGTCGGTATTTAGTTGCACACTAGAAGAATCAAAATACAAAACGGCCGGGAAGCATGCGCGCGGTGCTCGGTACCGCCGCCGCCGCGCGCCCACCTCTTGCGGCCTCTCGCGACATGCTATAGGTACACGTGCCTCGTGACGTCAGATTCGTCAGAGAGATTGATTCTTCGAAGAGAGAGATGGTTTGTAGCGCCTACCAAAATAAAACAGCAACAGACGTAACGCAGAAAAGAGGTTTTCAGCAGGCACTATCAGAAATTTTCATCAAACTATCCGTACTTATCTGCTAATAGAATAAACAAAACGTACAATAAAAGGTCTAAGCCTTAAATGTATCTGCATCAAAGTTAGCATCTATAAAATTGCGCCTTTCCTATAATTTTTTTGATATCAAGATTACGGTTTAAAAATAATTTGGCCATATTCTATTTCATAATTTCAAGAAACGAAAAGCGTTTGAAACTATTTTTTCTCCAAGCATAATAATTCAGGATATGTATTATAGTATTCATTAATTTCAAACTTCCACATGATGTATAACGTCACAAAAAGATTGACAAAAACACATCGATTGCCTTATTTCACAAGACTTGCCCGTTAATAGATTTAGAAAATGTGTAGGTAGGTACGTGTCAATGCTTTTATTACGTTGAGTTTACTTAAAAGGTATCACTCGTGCCATATTCATGTAATGCTATATTTACAACATATAAACAGTATAGAAATAACTAAATTAAGAAATATTTAAATAAATAAAATTGGCATACCTATAAGACGATAAAATCCTTACATTTTTACGTTATAATGTAATTTGTTTAACAATAAAATATAATATAAATAATAATTAGGCAACCTTTTAAATTTTACCTTATTCTCTCTAAAGATAAGCCTGAAATAATATATGTTTATAGTAATGATAATAATATAATTATAATGAATTATTGTACTTAACAAAAAAAAAAGAATATTTCCAGATTTAAATTTTACTATTTAGATATATAGAGAAACTATTTATCATTCACGAAGACTACATGTAATACAATAGAAAAATGTTAAACTTATAATTACCGTAACGGTTGGCAGCCTTATCGCTAAAAGTGATTTCTTCCAGGCAACCTTAACCTATTTAAATTATGAGTGGAATTTATTCTACACACAAAAACTCGTATACAGAATTCCTCACAATACTTTCTTCATCAAAAACCCTTAAGAGTCTTTCAAACCATGACCACCTAAATAAATTATGTTATTTATTTAAGAACAGTACACGTATTAAATAATAATTATGGTTTAACACACTGTTGTGATTCGAACAGTTTTTATAAGTGCACTCTTAACAGGAGTTTTGAAAAAATTCGTAGGCTGCCACAAAGTTAAATGAAAGTAACTCAACACGAACTACATCTATTATATAATGTTATTCAAATAATAGTTATTTTAAAGAGCCTATAAGACTCGGGATGGAACCTATATTTTATGTTTCTAAGTTGCATTGTCTCCCTAATGGCTCTAACGGCCTGAAAAACTTCCACGGGAACTGTTCACGCGAATCAGACACAATGTGCAAATACCAATTAACCGATCATAATATTACATAAGGCTTAGATAATTTTACCAAATAAGTACTATTAAACATGGGTTATATAACATCGTGATGGTAAAGTAGTACCCAACACAAAACTGATTTATTATCTAAGCAGTCAAACAACTCGGACGAAATGGGAATTGACCTACTGCAAGTACGATTATAAATATGCGAGTAGGTAGACGCATTTTACTACATATCCGCATACAAATCACTAAGGAAATGATGAGGAACTACATAAATGGCAATTATGCTAATGTATTGCAAAACGTTATTTTAAGAAGTTGACTCAAGTTTATATGTGATATTTTCTGCCTACTCGTAACGCCATGTAAACAATGAATAAATAAATAAATATCGTAGGACATTACACACAGCGCCATCTGACCCCAAACTAAGCAAAGCTTGTACTATGGAAGTCAGTTTTTTTTTTTTTAATGGTTGACAGGCTAGTTGTTTGACCACAGCTCACCTGATGCTAAGTGACGGTGTGGTCGAAGATGGTAAAGCACACCTAGCCTGGAATGGAACTGGCTCTTAAGTGAGGCTGCCGGAACACACCGTTAGATGCCTGGCGGCAGATTTTCAACTAGAGGGTGGTAGCTAGCCAGCCGAGTACTAGAAAGTACCCTACCACCATGCTATGGTTTCCTCACGATGTTTTCCTTCACTGGCAGCTCAAGCTCATTGTTGGGGTTTGAACCCACGCCCTTCGGCATGCGAACCTACCGCGCTAACCACTGAGCTATCATCGCTACAGATAACTGATATAACCCTTTTTTTTGTAAATACATACTTATAATAAATACAGAACACCCAGACACAGAACAAACATTTGTTTATACCACAAAATGTTTATCCTGAGTGGGAACCGAACCCACGTCCTTCAGATCTTGGAGCAGACATACTACCAATGAATCAACAGGGCTGTCATGTATACCTACAAATATCATCCAAATCCGTTCCGTAGTTTTTGCGTGAAAGAGTAACAAACATCCATCCATCCTAACTTTCACATTTATAATATTAGAAGGATTAGATAATTATTATGAATATTATGTATTTTTGCTTATATAGGTACATTGCTTATTCGATTTCAATTAAATTTTATGTTAGTATAATTAGGTACAGTAAAAGTTCCTTATTCACGGTTTCCTCGTTCACGGTTCCTAAGCGCGAACCTATTCAATATAAAAAAAAAAAAAAAAAAAAATCTCATTCACGGTTGAAAAAATTGGAACCCTGTTCCTGTATACTGTATATATTTCTGTGTTAAAAAATTCATTACAAATTATTTATTTATGCTACAGCCCAATATCAATCTGAATTTAAAGACTTTTCAAAAGCAACAAAACAAAGAAAAAAACAATAATTTTTAAACCCTGGTTTTTAAAGCTGGTTTTATTTTCATAAATATTGGTTTTATTTTGGAACCTTAGAACGTACTAATTTCGATTCCATATTAATTACCATTCCATGTCCACGGTTTCTGTATTCACGGCATATTTATGGAACGTAAACACCGCGTTTTTTTTTTTTTTTTACATCGGACTTGTCATGCCTTTGGCCACGATCTCACCTGGTGAAAAGCGACGAAGTGGCCGAAGATGGAGCACGCTTGCCTAGAAAATACCTATTCACCTTCTTTTTGAACAACCCCGGATTGTATTTTGCGAATAAAGAGCTTTTACTGTACTTCAGGTTATCCGATTTCATGTAAACGTTTCTAGCATAGATTACGACATAATATATTAAAGACGACCTCAAGCCCTACAATTTTATACTACAGCACGTTTTCTGTTTTACGCATATACATGCTTAAGTACCGACTAATAAGTAATGTAATTAAATACACGCTTAACTTCCTAGCCTAAATATCAAATATACCACTCAATTTGGCTTACACAGGGCTCAGGTGTTCGCCCATTGTATTTCGCACGTGTATTGTGTTGACACGTTAGCTCTTAATTTAGCGACGGCGAACGTGATAACAATATTTAGGAGACGGATGGTTCTATTACATTACTGTCACTGAGACGTCATGTCTGAAAAGTGAACACATTTTTTTTATGGTTGACAGGCTAGGTGTTTCCATAGCTCACCTGATGACGAGTGACGGTGTGCTCGAAGATGGTAAAGCACACCTAGCCTGGAATGGAACTGGCTCTCAAGTGAGGCTCTCGGAACACAAGGTTAGATGCTTAACGGTAGATATTCAACTTGAAAAACTAATACAAAAATCGTCACGACAGTCACTGGACTACCAAAGCCGTAGACTGGGCAGTCTGGAAGGAGGAAAGTTGCCCAGCAATGGGGCACTAGAGGCTGAAAGTGAATAAATGTAAAATGGCTTTTTTGTTGTGTAGTAAGTAAGTAGCAAGAAAACATCAATAGGAAGCGGAACTTTGCATTTAATGGCAATGACATAAAGGGATTAATCATTGGAATAAATAATGAGTGAAGTCCTCGCAAACAATCGTTCAAAAACAGCTCAGTAATTTTATCGAGTCGAAATTGTTTTTATGTCGTTTTTCACTCTGTCGTTTTCACACTAATTGGATAGTAATAGTGGTTTGCTATCTTCTTAGACAAAATAACTATTTTTGTTATAAATAATCATAAAACTACGTCGAGTCTACTCGTCACCCATCCCGCAAAGTTTTAAGACAAAAGTCTAATCAGTTTAGTTTAACCAATTTCTACCAGTCATGACCTACGGAGCCGAAACGTGGACATTTACAGCGAGAATTGTCCACAAGTTCAAAGTCGCTCAACGAGCTATGGAAACAGCTAGGTATGCTTAGCATTTCTCTAAGGGATCGTATCCGGAACGAAGTATTCGCCAGAGAACTAAATTCACAGACATAGCTCAACGTATATTAGCAAGCTGAAGTGGCAATGAGCTGGACACTGGACATATGTGTCGCGGAACCGATAACCGCTGGGATAGACGTGTTCTAGAGTGTAGACCGCGAATTGCCAAACGTACTCGTATCGTAGGATGCCCTAAGAGTCGATGGATTATCGATATACGACAGCTTGCGATGGACACAAGCAAAAAGCCGAAGATCGGGTTGATTGGCGTGTCTTGGAGAAGGCCTATGCCAGCATTTGGCGTCGTTAGACTAATGCTGATGATTATTATCAATAATGTAATTAATTTATAGCACAACTGTCTATGTCCAAAATTTTGTAGGACATTAAGACTTACAGTTCCTTGTATAGTTAAGGTCAGCGGAAGGCTTCTGTTCTTGCTTGAGGATAAGCAAAGTCGAAGGCCAAGCATTTACTGCTGTCAATTAATCCACGTCAAGTGTTAACAAAAACAGACGGTTGATCGACGAGTGGTTGACTAATTATTGCAATAATCGTTAAACAATTATTGTCTCTACATATACTACGCCCAGCGGCGCAACTCGTAATTACCCGGTGTTCTGCCATATTAGAAAAAAAAAAGAAAAAAAACGAATGATAAATAAATCCATCATATACATTTTTAGACAACAGACTACACTTCATTTTTGACATACAAAAAACTGAAGAAAAACAAAGGCAGTATGGCTTTACAGTTTTAGCCTGCCCTATGGGGCAAATTAATAAAAAAAAAAAAATATGTCACAAACCGTGTAAAACACAAATGTACCTGCCTACTTAGACGACCTACTGCTAAGGAGATCTACCACCATGTAATAGAATACTGATCTAAATAAAAGGTTATATTATTATAACAAGACATTAATATTTTTTGTATACCTTAAGTAGGTATACATTAGGTATATATTGGTTTTAATCGTATCTTTACTCGTATTTATTGAGAAGAAAAAGAGTAAAATAACATCATTACAAATTTAAAACAACAGTACTTACAGTCAAAGTTTAACCGACAGAGAAGACTGTTAACCGCATCAAATAGACATGAAATAACGAGATTAAACGATTAAATCCTGCGTGATCCTATCAACGGAACGAGAATCTCTCGTGAGTCTAATAGCCGCACTTGATTTGATAATTATCTTTTAATTGGCCCTCTTGTCGGACTTCGTCGGTGGTCAGTGGTCACTGACATTTCAATAGTATTATCTCTGTATAATATAAAGAGTTATTGGAAACCAGTTAACATCTTATCAATTGCACAGCAGTCAGCTTTTGCTTTACGACTCTGAAATTCAACGACAAAAAACAAAACAGTTGTTGCGAACACTTTGACAAAGTTAATTGAAAAGTGGAAACTGCTAACTTTTTCTGTCTAGAATTTTAAGTCAGAGCTAAAATTGTTTGTTATAAATGCAGTACGAAAGTTTGCTAGTTAAATACTAACCTTATTATAAGTACAACCAGAAAAAGTTAAGGATTATTCAATTTAGATTTTTTTTTCTTAGGCTTTGGCGTCGCAATTTGAGCATTTGCCAGTGTCAAGTGTTTTATATTTTCAAGTTTCATATGTTAAATATGTTACTTCGTATCTATAGTTATAGTTAAAGTCCAGTCTTGGTCAATTCCAGTCCGTGTCAGTCAAGTCTAGTTATGCTTTAGTAAAGTAGTGGCGACTTTACTACAAAGCTTCGATGGAATTTTGGAATTTTTTGCAACACGAAAAGTCATGTTTCACCACATTATATCATTTCCCCACACTCGCGCTTGTGATTCGGCATTTTATGAATAAAACACCACCACTTTTATGCATAAACACTCGACAAAACACAAGTTTTAGAAAAAAATACAACGTGGCGACACGACTCTGTCCGCGTTCCCGCCAAAAACCCTTAATTTTGAATTAGTCATGTTTTTAAAGCTGGGCATAGGCATCTTCTCATTGTGAGATGGGTAATGCCGTAGTCCACTACTTGCCTTGAAATTACATACATTTTTACCTCCTCGACACGTAATGCCATATCAGAGGTACATAATTACAAAAAATAGTAGATATAACGGTAATAAATGGATGAAGCGTTGTTTTGGTCTTATAATTACGATTGACAAACATAAATGCTCAATATAAATAAGATATATAAATAAAATCCACGAATCCAGAATCCACGACCACGAACCGACCGACTGACCACCGCGCTATCCACGCTACAAAAGTTGTTTAAAGATTATTTTTCACATTAAAAACTTAGTTGTTGCAATAGGCACGTACGAGAATTCCAAGTATCGTTTACCGTGCAAACTGCTTAGCTAAAATTCATGGGAGTAAGTTATACATTGCAACATAATATTTTGTTCCTGTAAAATTATGTCAGGCCTATAAAGACATCGCATTAAACCCACCAAATGCCAGTAAAGGCAATCTGGAATAAGCAGGCACACTTCGCTTTACGATCGCTTATTACGACACCATTTTAAGTGCCAAACTTTATGTAGAAACTGTCAGAGGAAATGCAAGCGTGGGTACAAAGATATTTATAAGGTTTATTAGGAATGTATTGTTTTATCGGCTTTGGCATGTATGCATGGCTTATTTGTAGCGATGATAGCTCAGTAGTAAGCGCGGTCTGAAACCCACGCCATCTGGCGAGGGATCCGATTTCAAAAATTAGCTTGAGCTGGAAAACAACCTTGAGGAAATCATATCATGGTGGCTGGGTGCTTTCTAGTACCAGATAGTTACAACTCTTAAGTTGAAAATTTGTTGTTAAGCACCTAAATGTGTTTCGGTAACTTTACTTGGGAGGCAGTTCTCATTCTAGGCTAGGCAAACAGTGGTCAAACACCTAACTTTTCACCAGTAAACAAATTACTACCAGCTTGTGACGTCACATTGTAGAAATATTTAGTATGTCGTGACGTCATTTCTCTATGTCTCGTAGTATGAAGTCATCTGCTGGCACAAATTAAAATTCCGCAAGCGACTATGTTGTAAATGCATTTGTCATGAATGTTGATAAGAGTTCAGGGTGGTTGTGCTGGTTGTGTTACTGTGTACTCGTGTTTTTACTATTTTTGACTTGTAAGTTTTTTAGGCAATTAAAAAGTTCACTGTAGCCTTTCCCATGCTTTGCGTGTCGACTTCGGTTACGTGTTGACATCAGTCGTAAAGATTTGTTTTGGATTGTCTAAAAAAACGTCATGGTGAAGCATTACAATGACCGTATCTAATAGTCTAAGAGTGCGATGTTGGTAACTAACTACTACGTACTTCAAACTAAAGAAGTTTGCAAAACGGCCAAGGAATCTGCGCAATTGATTATAGATTTTTTTGAATTTTTTTAACTCTATCATGAGCAGCTTTACAACAATGAGCAGATGTGGTGTGAGAGTCAGGTGAAGATACTTCTCATCAGATACATCTTCCAGCTGGTAAAGTGGCTTAGTTAATGGTGTCAAATTCCATGGTCATGCGACATTTTAGTCGATTTAGGCAGAATGGCAGTGTGAGCCGGGCAGCTAGCTGGTTAGGGTGCTTTTCCAGTCTGATTATATATAATATATGTATATTATTGTATATACATATGTGTTTTACATCGGCATGCGTTTGCTCGATGATCTCACCTGATGGAAAGTGACGATGTGACCGAAGGTGCAGCGGAGCACGCTTGCCTAGGAAATACTTATTCACTTGGTTAGAAACAGATGATGATAACGAGTTCCACACATCAGCAGTTCTCACAAGGAAGGTGGTCTAAAAACGCTTAGTGCGTATAAAGGGAATTTTCACTGTAAGGTCTCTTTTGGTTGAGCGTTTGGGCATGTTGTTGTAAAACGGCGATGGCAAGATAAGGTCATGTAGTTCTTGGCATCATTTTATATGTATATTATGTATAAGCAGAATTCGGTTATTATGCAAGATATTGCGACCCACTCGAAACCAAGGGAAATATATTATTTATGAATATTTCCCTAGATAAGTTGTAACTTCCTTGCTCTTAACAGCTACGAACGTTTTTCCTCTTCATATGACACAAACAAAGTAATTTGGAAAAGAAATAAACAACATGTATGTACTACAAAACACGAACAAACTATGTGAGATATTTCTTTATAGTAGGACGAAAATATATTCATCCCATATCAGTAATTGGATAAGGGGGCTGCATAGTTTTGTTTTCGTAAGTTTGTTTATTATTGTGAGACTTTCAGTCGTTCTTATTATTATATTTTTTTTTTTTTTTTTTAATACGGATAAGTCCGCGTTTGGCCACCAACTCGCCTGATGGTAAGCGACGATGTGGTCGAAGAAATGAACGCGTAAATAACTTTCATATGCCATTACATTAGGATTTATGTATAAGCCATAGAGAAGAAAATTCCTAGTCCCTTCCTAGCAGTTAAAAGTATTATTCATGGGTTAATAAAATTATACAACTTCATAGTTTTTAATGACGTGAGAAACTGTTAATACAAATATCACTAAATTAGCCTGAAATCTTTCATCGCTAAAAACTATTTCACTAAAAATATCTCGAGATCAACTTTTGAAACACATTTTATTATATAGAACGTAACTCATAGTAAATAAGATAGTATTCTTTACTAACACCAATACCACATAGCCAAGACTTTTTTTATTGTAGCAAGGCCCATAACATAATACAAAGTAACACGCTCTTGTAGTATAAAACAATGATTGAAATCATGATTGACATTATTTGCAGCGGCAAGTACGAAGAGCTTTGAGTAACAAAATAAAATCTAGGGTACCTAGCATTGCCGGTCGTTTCTGTAAGATCGTCGATCAGTTCTTTAGCCTTGTAATTTTACTAGTATCAAAGCGGAACACTGCTGCTTAGAAGTAGAAAATCTGATACTGCGATGGTACATACCTACCTAGTGAAAATTAGTATAGGAGACCTACCACCGAGTAGGTGTACATTTTAAAGTATAGTATCAATTGTTTAACTATTCTAAGAGTAGCTTCGATTTTAATCCTGCTTTGGGAGAAATTGCCTTACGAAGTGAAACATCACGTTTTCGGGCAATCAATATTGAGGTCGCGACTACAGTCGTTGAATAGAATACGAAATTGGTCAGAATAAGGACACGAAACTACTGGTTGTATAAAGGTACAATACAGCAGTAATAAAATCTAAGATTGATCTCATCTTGAAACAACCTTGCAAATTAATGAACGAACTATTTTTGGATTTGATATTTAGCGTTTATGGACGTGTGATGTGTGATATTTTAAAGATTTTTTATCGTCAACTTTAAGGATGTAAACGCTTAATTTTATGTAATTTTCGAATTCAGTACTATTTTTTTATGAATTGTTGCACTCCTGGAATGAGAAAAGACTATGTGTGGTTTGGCAAACTCTACACATCTTTGAGAACATTACGAACTCAAGAGTAATGCCGGTTTCGGCACTGTTTTCTTTTAATAGTGTCGTGACGTATGTATAACTTAGGTATAACTTAGTTTTTCTTGGATTATCAAATAAAGTTGACTTTGACCGCATTCTTGCCTGATGGTATGCAAAGATGCGGTTTAAGTTGAGCACGCTTAGAAGATTCCGATTCACTTGCGACTTGAAGACTTGATGCATGTGGCAGCGAACCTTTTGAAATCGAATACCATTAAACCGAATGTGACTATAATTTTTTAATTTTCGCAATTTGAACGCGTAAGACTAGATTTGTCATTGCGTAACGTAGGATAAAGAAGGATTAGAAATCAGGACCTTTAGATTATAAGAACCAGTCAGACTGCCGAAACTTGCTTTTATTATATCATAGGTACATAAGTAACCGTAATAAACAAATCTTTAATAAACAGTATTAATAAGTAAATAATTATAAGATAAAATTAAATTCACTTTATTATCTCGCGTTAATAAAATATACTTTTTAGTAAAATTAACATAACTAATAGTTATTATTATTCTGAAACTTCGATACGGTTACGCACGGATATAAATAGGGGAAAGTCAATTTGTCCATGGCCTGTGCTAGGCTGCGGCGGTTGAAAAGTGTACTAACAGATGCATTTCCGTACATTTGCGTACATTTTTTATATATATATTTTTTTTTTTTTGGTTGTTTAAACTACGAGGGCTCACCGGAAGACCAGCGCTGGTCATACCACTTAGTATGACTAGCATTACGCTGAGGTGAGCCCCTATTTTGTAACTTTTGTCTGTCCCTGATTGTTTGTTTCTGTTCTTATGCTTGTTACAAAATTAAACGTTATTCTTTCTTTCTTTCATTTGTTTTGTAAAAACAAAAGTAACCATTAAACATCCGATGGCTAGCAAGACTAGCTGCTTGACTAGAGCTAACCTGATATTAAGTGACAGTGTGCTCGTAAATAAATACACCTAACCGGGAATGGTGCTGCCCCTTAAGTGAGGCTACCGGAATACACCGTTAGGTGCTTGGTAAATATTAAAGAAATAACGATGATTATCTCAAATGTTTTCTCTTCTAAACTTTGTTCTAAAATATAAACTACGCGCAAAAATATATTTTCTTTCTGTATTTACTCAACAGACCCCAAAAATAATGATGGCAAACATTATTTTGTTATCTCTACACTCTCTCGCATAAAAACCTGTTCGACGAGCATCGTTCTGATAACTTAGATAGATGGGCGATAGCGAAATGATAAAATATCTTTGACCCACATTAACCAAGGACACTAAGTAGTTTACTTTTACATGCACTGAAATATCCGATTAGCAGATTCTTGAACTATAAAGAAATATTGGTGGAATTGATATTGTTCTTAGAACTCCTATACCTTTACAACGCTTCGAGTCGTTTTGCGCACATTTTACATTTATGTTTGAGTTTTAACCTGTTTTGAGGCGTTGTAGGTAGTCAAACGATTTCGCAATACTTTGTTTCAGTAAACTATATACATTTTAAAAGTAAGCAAATAAAATGTATATTATCTATTATTTCTGAGGTAATTATTTTCATCGAAACACTATTACGATACCTTTTTTCTACAGAAAAAAATTTTTAGAGTAACCACTTTTTTTTTTTTTTATTGTAGATAGGCTTGCGTTTTACCGCCATCCCGCCTGAAAGTACCTAATTTTTTTTTGTTTATTTAATCAATGCATATTATCATTAAATTAGAAGCAGTTATGCACACTGCTTTCTTTAACGACACTATTGTCTTTATATTTTATTTACGCAATAGTTTTAATATTGTATTAATTGCAATCAATATAAGTTTAAGTCACAAAAACATAATTTTCTTCGTATCACAAATTGTTTACAAAACAAACTTAAATAACACCAAAGTTATAACTCATGACAAAACATTAAGAAAAATTCGTCACAAAAACCACAAAGAGCACCACTTAAAACTGATCTGTATACATTATTATTATCCGATAAATACATATTTATATGTATACCCATAATACCTATAATGTTCACTTTGAGTTCAACGTCTAAGTGTAACTGCCATAGCCATATTCTTAATGTTTTGAAAGAGAAAAATAAGAAAAAAAACATTCTTGTCATCAAAATTTCATAAAGAAATTATCGTTAAACGGCTCTGTTCTAAAGTACGGCAAATAACATTAAATATTATACAGCTCATTGCTATAATGAGAGAAAATTCATGTGAGCATGTTACACGATCTGTATGTTAAAGACTAACAGACAAGGTGGTAAATAAATTCTTAGCAGCAACACAATGATTTCTCTTTAATTTACATAACTACGAGTATAATTAGTGATGAAATGAACTTACGTGTAAGTGAAGTTCTATCATAATTATCCGAAGCCTAAAAGTATAATTATGCTACAAAGTGTACAGTAATAGTGAAGCCTAGATAGTACAGTAATCATGTATAACAACTCCAGCTTTATACAGACATGTAAACCTCTCGGAAGAAATACTCTGTGGTAAATTATAGTGAATATTATATCAAAGTCCGTTGCGTAGTTTAGAAGAATCACAGATATATTTAATACAAAAAATGGCAATATAGCAAATTGGACAAACATTGCGGCGATGTAGATGGCGTCACTCTCTATCCGTGTTTCGAGCTACTTTAGCTTTACGCTACCCACTTCGTTTCAATTGTTTAACCAATAGATGGCGTTTCTTTTAATGTGAATGCATCTTTAAATTTGCTTACATTTTGGGAGGCAATTAACTTTTTACTTTACTTTTTATGTTGCTAAGAAAATCGAGGGATACATATGGAGATGCAGTTACATAATATATTCATCATCTAGGATCACCTGTGTTACCCGAAAAATACAATATGAGCGTCTTCAAATCAAGAGTAAAGAGGTTCCTTCTAGGTAAGCGTGTTCCATCCTAGACCGCAACGTTGCTTAACATCAGGCAGGTTGTGGTCAAACGCGAAACTTCAAAATCCTTCAAATTTGAAAAAAAAGGTACATCAAAAATTTAAAATTTCTTTGGACATTTCATACAGCGCCATCTATCACCAAACTGAGCAAAGCTTGTCTATGGGAAGTAGATAACTATTTAGACTAACGTTTCCGCCATTTTGCCTGATGTTATGTGAAGACGCTTTCTACGATGGAGCACCCTATGATTAATATCATATTTGAAAACATCGTGAGGAAACCAAAGCATGGTGGTAGGGTACTTTAGTACTCGGCTGGCTAGCTATCACCCTCAAGTTGAAAATCTGCCGCCAAGCATCTAACGGTGTGTTCCGGCAGCCTCACTTGAGAGCCAGTTGCATTCCAGGCTAGGTGTGCTTTACCATCTTCGGCCACACCTTCACTTGACATCAGGTGAGCTGTGGTCAAAACACCTAGCCTGTCAACCATAAAAAAAAAAAAAAAAAAAATGTATATCATGTAGTATTATGTTAAGAAGCCTAAACCTACATACAAATGTATCTAATATTTGAAAATTAGAATAGTAGGTGAGCACTATAGCGATATTGATGTATCTTTAGCTGTTACATCATTTTATGTAGGATCAACGCACGTAGACAATGCAACAGTTACTAGGTCGAGAGAAACCGTTACTTCGGGGTGAGAATTCTTAAGTAGGCTTTATAATGCTTTAAATTTTGTTTTGCCATGAAATACCTACGCAATATTTGATAAGTTATGGGTAAGGTTATGATTTTTAAAACTTACTAATACGTGTAAAAACATTGTCAAATATAGCAGTACGAAATAAATATACACCTATGTTAATAGGTGTACATTTATTTCATCTATTAACATAGGTGTATATTTATTTCGTAATACACAAAAAATAATATTATTTCATATGATTGGAATTAAATAGCAGCAAAAAGCGAATTTGCTCGTATTTCGATTCACTTTTTATCGTTGTCGCAAAAACCAAATTACTATTTTTGTACCTAACTAAACTGTAGTAAATTGTAAAATCGCCTTGAAGGTGTTAAATAAAATTGGATATTGCTAATATTAGACGATGAAATTGATCTAAAAATACAAAAAAACTAATTGTAAAGTAGGTATTAGGTATTTATTATTTACTAAACCCACACATACTTTATTTTTTTGGTCGTAATCTCCTTAGCAGGAGGTCGTCTAGGAAGGTACCACCGCAGTATCAGATATTCTGCCGCTAAGCAGTAGTGTGTAAACAATACTGTGTTCTCGTTTGAGGGCTGTTGAGACTAACCATCGAAAGTCTCAAAGTAATGAGCGCCAAAGCAGTGACGCGCTGGACTTTGTTTTGCTACTCAAAGTTCTGTGTATCGCTGCAATGGTCATGGACAGGCGTCATCTCTTACTATCAGGAAAGTGTCTCATTACTTTTACATAACATCAGGAATTATTTTTTACAGCAAAATTTATAACATTCTAAGTTTTTTTTTATACGGACCATAAAACGTTCGATCTAGATAGATAAAACTCTTTATTGTGCACACCACCATAAACAGCAAAAAGTACAGAGAACAAAAGAACCTTATGAACTAGTGCCACAAGTGGCGGCCTTATCGTTAACAGCGATCTCTTCCAGGCAACCAAGAAAAGAAAAACACAATAGACGACCCGATCTATTAGTTCATAAATGCTTGATCACAGGTACATATCCACGTAATCGGAAAGATTAAGATATTCTTTTATCAATAACCAAGAGTGAATTTGTATTTGCACAGTCTATTGATGACCCAAATTACTCTGCTAGATCAAATATTAGCACTCGCCCACTTGGGCCTAACTATTAGACGATCATTAACTCATTCTGTCTCCTATGCATAATATTTTGACTAAATAAATACCTAAAGTATTTTTATAAAAATATGATTTCCTGGTTGCGTTTTTTGTGTTGTTTTTACATGGAATTCAATATTGATGACTCTCATCAGCGATTGAAGTCAAATAACCATTCAAATACCTACTAGTACCAGAGCCCACGACCAAAATTTTTGTTTCATAGCTATACGGCCAAAACCGCATCAAAACGTGGTTTATATACAAATTATACAATCAATACGGTTCTGGTCGTGGGCTCTCATACTATACGTCCGGGTTCAAAGACTTTTTTCTAAGAATTTTAAAGTAGCTTCATCTTTACAAAATTATCAGAACACTAGTTTACAACTTATTTCCTACATAGCTTAAAATAAAAATTTATCAAAATATGATATTCTTAATTTCCTAAACAAATCATCTATAATAATTTGTTACGGTTAGCAGCAGTAATTAACAATCATTAGTATAATAAGAATTTTTATCATTGTCAGACAATTAATCTTAGACAATCTTAGTAATTATTCTGTAAGACATGACTCAGGTAGAGGTCAAGGTGCGTCAACTTGAGGATATCTAAGATTAGCTCTGACGCACTTACTGCTAGGCTCGGTCAGTAAACTTGGCTACGAGGAAAACAGACGGCGAACGACAACTGTCTTACAAGTAAAGTGTAGAGATGAACAAAAGATTAGAGCATATTGGCGGAAAACAATATTTTTTTGGCACAAGTATAAATTAAAAATTTTAAACACTCCCGATACCAATAATAGTCTCACATCCTTTCACGATTTTAATTCTACTAGTCGAGCCGTTTTATTTGATACCCATATTGAGGGAGTTATGAAAAATATGTAATCCGCCATTTTGTGGCGGTGGCCATCTTGGACTTATTTTCATCAAACATAGCTAATTAACATTAGCTATGTTAACACACACTCACGACTAATTAATATTTCAAACAAAAAATCAAAATAGGTTTATCCGTTCGGGAGCTACGATGCCACAGACAGACAAACACACAGAGACACATCAAACTTATAACACTTTGTCGTTTTTGCGTCGTTGGTTAAAAATACTGTTACAATCACGCGTTGTTCGTAGCGTTATATATCTCATACATGTATGACTTTGCACGTTTACTAAAAATGTTCCTTAAAACAAGCCACTTCAAAGGTATTTAAGAAACCGCCCTCCTTATACACGACCAGATATGTTTCTATGGGATCTATACCGGCGTGGGGTTACTGACAGTATTTCACGAAGGAGTTGAGAGCTCCTTTTAGAACGGAGCGGGCTTAGGCTTTCACAAGGCGGAACCCGGCTTTTTCCTACCAGTCTCTGTGAGAGAAATTCTATTGAGTGTCGGGACATTGTGATTCTCAATGAACTGCAATAGCAGTCAATAAAGTTGGAGCTACTTGAGAACAAACAAACGACGTTATAGTTTCTTTGAACGAAACGAGCTAGAGAAATTACGAAGTGCAATTCTCACGAAATGAACGAACGTTTCGCAGTTATAACATTTAACGTTTTATTGACACAGAATTTCAAAGGATTGTAATAATGAATGGTAATAAAGGAGGATTTTCTGCATTTTACGCACCCCGCTAAATTGACTCGCCGGGACGAAATGTCGTTTTACGATTCCCTTTTTATGACGTACCTAATCTGAATTTTTTCCGTTTTTGTTGTTTCAGGTGGATTAATTTTAAGCTGGTTGTTTTCATAATGGAAAACAAAAGACAACGTATAATCGCCATAGACGTATGTAGATACCTATTTATGTCTGAGAACTATTCTTGGTTGTAAATTTCTGTAATTTATATACAACACACATTGCACATTTTTTATTCGCATGGCGAGGATGTGGATCTCTGTGCCAAAGTCTGTTTCCCCAAAAGTACAATATCGGTGTCTTCAAACCCAGAGTAAACAGCTTCCTTCTAGATAAGTTTGCTGCAGACTACATTATTGCTTAACAGACAGGATATGGTGAAATGCAAACATATTAATAATTAAAAAAAAACTTGATGTTTGATGAATACGCCCAGTGAAATAATATATAAATTTACAAATAAAAAAACCAACTCCATGACCCTAAGTCCAACTAAACGCAGTACTCCAACGAAATGATTATGATTATCTGACTGACTGAAGACTCAAACTGATTATGATTATGATTATTATGAAACAGCGAGGTTTCGGAGTAAACGAAAATATCATCGATGTATAATTCTTTTTGATTTTTGTTGCTTTTGTTAAAAACCGCTCGATCGATTTTGTTAAAATGTATATAGGACTACCTCTGATCAGATCAGATGGATCTACCAAGCAAAAAAAGAATCATAAAAATCGATTCATAATTGGTGGAATTATCGCGTACGTACAAAAAAAAAAGCAGTCGAATTGAGAACCTCCTCCTATTTTGAATCGGTTAAAAGACTACCTATGTACTATGTATGTATTGTTAGCTTATTATTTCAAAGCTAATTTACAAAAGTTCAAAAAAATAACACGCATCATTTAAAAGCATGTTAAATATTCAAAATGAACACTCACTTATTCAAGCTCTGTTTAGGAAATAAACTTTGCCTGTCGAGTACAGTTTTTACAACAAAAAACATGAAGAAATCACAAGTTCCTTTTGTTTTCGAAATTGTGAAACTTGCAGGTAAACATGGAAATTTACAAGATAAAAGAGCTTATGTTTCTGTAATGAAACTTGGTTGTTAAACTTGTTAGGGAGCGCCGCCGTCAAACAATATTTAGCTTCGTACTTACTTTACTTCTACGTACAATCTTTACGTTATTTTTACATTTTCTTTGCATAAATTTTCTGCAGAACTAAAGCTTTCGTCGCGTCCGAAATTGTCTTGTTCTTAACATGCATTATTTAAGGTAGGTACAAAATCTGTCGTGGATCCCGTAACCGTTGAAGTAAACAGCACGTTTCGCTGGCCATCCAACGAGGAAACACTTACGGGAACGGAAAAAAAAGAAAGACCAGCTAGTAACACCGTCACACCGACTCGTCAAGTCGGAGATGTCGGTATACATTTTGGGGCCCTCGGTCTACAACCGCGTACCCGCCTCCGTATGGGATGCACCTTCCACCGCGTGCTGCAGAACCATGTTAAGATCTTGGCTGCTAGAGACCTTGTTTTATGACATTGACGAGTATTTCAAATTTAAAGATTATTGAATTACTAGTCAGTAATTATGATTTTTTTGTTATGACATTTTTTTTTGTATTGACAATATTTTTTTTATAATTATATTGACATGTTTGTATAATGAAATACATATTTTGAAATTTTGAATTGACTAGTAACATTGATGTTATCAATAAAATATTTGTATTTGTATTTTGTATTTGAACGTTTGGGCGAGTGGGTGCAGAACGAAATAATAAAAATATAGGGTTAAAGATATAACGTTTAGTTTCTGGAGATTCATCTACTACTTTCTACTCAAGAAGACAAGAGCTTACTTAGCTCGTATTGGTACGGCTACAATAATCACATTACCTGGAACAAAAAACAACATTATTAGATTTGAGACAACAAAATAAGTGATGGTGTGCGTAAACATTTTATTTTAATTACAATGAAACTTGACTGCCCTGTGGGCTCATTGGTATAATAGTATCTGCTTTGAGAGCTGTAGGGCGTAGGTTCGTTTCCCATAGAGGACAAACTTTTTGTGGTATAAAAAAATTATAAATAGGTACCTATGTATTTACAAAAAAAAATGCATTTAAGTTTGTAATTAGTTGTGCAGCGTGCAAACTTTGCTTACATTGGGGTCGGATGGCGTTGTGTGTAACGTGTTTTATGATATTTATTATGAAAAGTTAATTAAACAATAGTTTTCTCTGTAGAGGAGCCTAGGTAGAGATATATTGTATTTCCACTTGTTACGATCTTAACATGTATGTATATATATTTCCCGATTTAAGCAATAAGGCCGCCGTTGTACTACTAATTAATCCTTTTTGTTTCTTTTTTAAGATTTATATAAAACTAGCTGCGCCCCGCGGTGTTACCCACTACATGTTTTCGAGATTAAAACCTGGAGTAGCCTATGTTCTAATCCAGGGTCTCAGCTAACTCCATACCAAATTTCATCCAAATCCGTTCAGTAGTTTTTGCGTGAAAGGGTAACAAACATCCGTCCATCCATCTATCCATCCATCAAAACTTTCACATTTATGTTATTAGTGGGATTATAAATTATTATTATTCTTGTGTTACGTTAATATTTTAGCCAATTGAATTGTGTTTGTATTTTTATAAAAATATGTTGGTACAATTAAAAAAAATATGTTGGTACAATAAAGCTTCTTCTACCATTACAATTTTTATACATGCTCGACAGTTGCTGGTATTTTTGAGCTGGCCTTGTCTTAAAACGTCTTTCATTTGATTTTATTACTTTCGTCTACGTCGACCTTAACCAACTTACATGCTCACATAAAAAAAACTTTAGAAAAAAACACTGAAACTTCCTAAGATTTATGACAGTCCGCAATCAGTTCCTTATTTATTGCGCTAAATCAATCGATCAAAAAACTGTGATAATGTCTTTATGGAATGTAATACTACAATAAAAATCACTTTCGACACGGGACATAAATAACTTTCATTTCTATTCGCGTTATCTTAGATTTATAACCATTAAGCACTACGTATGACAATACTCAGAATGCCTACTTTTTTCTCGGCTTGTTGCGATAAAAAAAGTTTATCTAATACTGTTAACATTGTACAGTAACTGTCAATTAGATCTGTATTTTACCAAATGCAATGAAATCTAAAAGTTATCATAATCGACAATTTCCAGCACAATATGTAGATTGGAGCCCTATCTTTTAATCATACTTATTAGTTTTCGCATACTTATAAATAAATAACACTAGAAGTGTTAAGAAGATGAAGAAGAGAGAGAGTGAACTGTTAAGGTGGTTCGATTTCCATACAAATAAATTTTTGCCATTTATGGACAAATGGAGTATAATTTTACAGTGAAATCACAGCTACTGGCATTTATTTTGGTCTTTATTTGCGGTAAATCACAATTGATTTAATAAAACAGTAGATTAATTAATTATTAGCATAAAATCAAATTGATGAATGATTTATGAATTTATGATGTTTGAATAAAACAGTAGATTATGCTAATAATGTACACACTACTACTTCGCGGCAGAATCCAAGACGTTCTGTTAAGAAGATATACCATCTAGTTGTATATTTTCTTAAGGTGGTTTGATGTCCATACAAATATTTTTTTGCCATTTATGGACAAATTGAGCATACTTTTACAGTGAAATCACAACTACTGCCATTTATTTACCTGTAACTATCTCAATAAAATAAAATAAAATACAAAGCTGCGATACTTTGGACTTTGTTTTGTTACTTAATGTTCTGGGTACTGCTGTAATGGTCATGGGCATACGTTCTCTCATCAGGAGAGCGTTACATTCGTCTCATTAAATTTGTATGAAAAAAAAACCAACGATCACATTATGTCCCTCTGTCCAAAATAGTTCGCAGTGACTATATTCGTATACGAAAACTCATTCCAACGATTCAATAATACGGTCCATGATTTACAATCTAACATGCATGGCAGGTTTAGGGTTGACGCCACAGATTAGATAACATTCACTTCGTAATCGCGGGCGCGCTATAATTCCATATCCATGAGTAGGAACGAATGGAGAATGAATGAACACGAATAATGCATAACATGTACATACGTATGTCTATACATGTAACGCTAGGAGAAATTTAAAAATTATGCACAGGTGGAAAGAGGAATTTCTGATAAACTTTTACTGTCTTATATATATAACTAGCGGCCCGTTCGGCACGAGTAAACAATATACCCTATGTTACTCAGTGATAATGTAGCATTCTAATGATGAAAGAATTATTCAGATCGGTCCATTAGTTTCGGAGTCTATTCAATAGAAACAAAGAAACAAAAAATCAAATCTTTCCTCTTTATAATTACCTAGTGTAGATGTTGTAGATAACCTATTGATTTTCAACTTATGAAAAAAATTTGCTTTATTCGTCTTTGTTTTTAGCATAGCTCTTTATACTTTTTGCCAGTGTCGATTTTTTATATGCCATGTTTAGTGTGAAAAATTATATATATTTGATTTATACATGATTTGTTATATATATATATATATATATATATCTACAACATACATATGTTTGTTTTGATGTGCGCCTACAACCATATGTTATTTACTGAGGGGATGGCTGGCAGAAAATGCTTTAGCATTAGATTTAGATTCCTCCCTTTGTACATGTTTTTTAAATGTGCAATAAAGTATGAAATAAACTAAAATAAAAAATTAAGTGAAATATAGCTAAGTCACAGTCAACATCACAAAAAGTAAGTCAAGATCTACTATCACTAGGTTTGAATTCAATAACGGCACACCAACCCGCACATGGCAAACGAAAGTGCCAGTTTATAAAAAGAGAACTGATGGCACTATATGATCTTTTAATCTCTAATTTAACTTTTTTGCTAGACCTATATTTTGTAGATGCTCAATATCAACAAGAAACTATGACTTTACAATTTATCTTATCAGTTTATCATCAGCCTATCGATGTCCACTGCCACTGTCGGACATGACATTTCCCAAGACACGCCACTCAGCCCGATTTTCGGCATTTCGCTCACATGCACTGCCAACTATCCTAAGTATATCGTCACTCCATCGAGGCGTCCTGCGCTACGTTTACCAATTCGCAGTCTCTACTCTAGAACACAATCAACATAGTACTTTTTAAATGGTAGTATTTATTTAACATATTTGTATTTAAACAAGTGTTATAACCATCTATAACACTTGTGTTTATAAGTTTGGTTTAAACAACTTCAAAGTGTGTATCTCTTACACACTTGGTTTGGGGGCAGTGTTAGGTAAATATTTATTTTGTGGTAACCTCACAAAACTAGAATAGGTGCAATGAAATATGCTGAGTACGTAGGTACTATAATACATAATTACACATCTTTACGTGTCGAATTAAGTATTCGTGGAATTATTTAAATTGTTACGAATTATTCGAATTTAATAGGCAGCTACATTATCAAATCAATTAAGTTAGTGTTTAACCCTGAATCGCACAATTTCTAAATAATATGTACCTACAATATAACTTAATGCTAAATCATTTTCTACCACCATCCGGCCGCTTTCAACCGTTCTTTATGGAAATCATTGGGGAAGGCCTATGACCAGCAGTGGACGTCCTACGGCTTAGATGATGGATTTGGATGAAATTTGGTATGGAGGTAGCTGACACTCTGGATTAACACATAGGCTACTTTTATCCCGCAAACATGTAGCAGGTAACATCGCGGGGCGCAGCTAGTATTATAAATGCGAATGTGTGTTTGTTTGTTATGCTTTCACGCGTAAACTACTCAATGGATCTGGGTGATCTGGGGTTTTTCATATAGGTACCTACTTTAGGCCCTGGAATAAGACGTAGGATACTTATCATCATCTATCACCATGCGGGTAAAACCGCGGGGCGCAGCTAGTGATTAATAAGTCGGTTTAAAAAGTGTTTTTCCTTTAATTATATTAAGCTATTTCATTCGCAGCCGGGTTACAGATTTTTTTTAAAGTTTCAGATTTTTGGCTTACTACATCTGAAGCTTATAAATCTGTATTAACCACGTTGGTCAAATGCATATTGTGATACTCATAGGGCAGCTAAGTAATAAATAAAATTACTTAAGGTGGTTCGATTTCCATACAAATATTTTTTTCCATTTATAGACAAATGGAGCATAATTTCACAGTAAAATCACAGCATTTATTTTGGTCTTTATTTGCGGTAAATCACAATTGCTTGAATATTTTTTTTTTTTTAATTTTTTTTTTATAGCTGACAGGCTAGGTGTTTGAGCACAGCTCACCTGATGTTAAGTGACGGTGTGGTCGAAGATGGTAAAGCACACCTAGCCTGGAATGGAACTGGCTCTCAAGTGAGGCTGCCGGAACACACCGTTAGATGCTTGGCGACAGATTTTCAACTTGAGGGTGGTAGCTAGCCAGCCGAGTACTAGAAAGTACCCTACCACCATGTTATGGTTTCCTCACGATGTTTTCCTTCACCGGCAGCTCAAGCTCATTGTTGGGGTTTGAACCCACGCCCTTCGGCATGCGAAGCGACCGCACTAACCACTGAGCTATCATCGCTACAGATACTTATACTTTGTATTAACAAAGGCGATGCAGTAGAGATACGAGAAATGAATGATAGCTATTTAGCTCACAACCTCAGCGAACTCGGCTAGATTTAAAACTAGGCTAGCCTGTCTACATTTAGACGCAAGCAATTTTAGTCCATTACTATCACTAGACAAGTAATCTACCCCTGGAGATCGAGTTAGGTAATTTGATTAAGCAAATACTTAGTAACTCGAGCTAGCAATGGGTATTAGGTAAGTATGTAATTCGTGTTTGACATAGGTAAGTTGCTTTAATTTGGGATTATTTAATGATTAGTGATCGTTATAATTTTCCCCGTTGTGGTCAAAGTTTTGACCAAGTTATTTTTTTTGTTCTAAAAAAAGACTTTTACGTTTGACCACACCCTGCCTGATGTTAAGTAGTAGTGCGGTATATGATGTAGCACGCTTACTTATAATAAACCTATTTACTATTTATTTGAAGACACCCGAACAGGGGGACGTTTACAGGGGGGGACACAGACTGTATTTTGTTTTTGGAGGTACGATTCTTTTTTCGTTTTAAAAAATGTTTCTTTTTTCGTTTTAAAAAATGTTTTTTTTTTGTTCTTTTATAGTTGCGCCTCTCGGATTCAACCGCGTTTTACCTGGGATGAAGATAAAAAAGATCCGATTTTCATCCAAATCATTACACTCTTTGGTGTCGGGTAAAATTTCCCCAACCTTTGACTTTTCCCAACCTTACCCGTGGATTTTCCAAAAACCTTGTTGATTCAAACAAATCAGACAAATCGAACGAATTGTACTCATGTTATACCTACTCTGTCATACATGCGGTAGATTTATATTTATGCACATATACGTATTAATTACTTTAATTGTAGATAAACGGAATATTTAACACTTTGAGCAGGAGCACCTGCAGTGTCCCAATATTGTTGTTAATACGGGTTATTAAAAATGATAATACCTACCTATGAAAAACAGAATGATAGTAATTCCCTTTATCTATTTAAAAAATGTTCTAATACTTTTTTTTATCGAGATAATGCAAAGTTACGACATCCGTATCAGATATTTTATCTAACTTTTCATCAGACACGTAATTTTTCATATCACATTTTTCACGAGAAAGGATTTTATTAGATAGGTACATAAAAAAACTTATCGCATACAAAATGTTCAGTTACTATCGAGGAAATATTTGAAACAGTTTATTTTTTATCGCGAGTTTTAAATGACATCTACAGAGCAAAGTCGTTTGTTACGATGCACAGAAGGTAATTTTAACTCGTATCTGTGGAACACCTGATTTTACGCCAGGGTTAGTACCATACTAAAAGCTTTTTACATTGATGGTGGACCAGCATCCTTAATTATTATACAACCCTAAGATCTAACTCTGAAATCGTAAAAAATCACCTGAGCCATAAATTTTGCTGAAAGTCACGCAGAAATAATATTGTTTTATGTGAAAGTGTGTAAAGTAGGTAGGTAGGTGTAGATCGCCAGTTGTTACTCCTAATAATTAAGTTTATTTTTTCTGTATTATATTATTTTTAGTGAGTACAAGAAAGAGTTAATCAATCAAAGTATGAATGTATTTCTTTTTAAATATTTTTGACTGGCTAGGTTTTTTTTTTTGCTATTGAGGCATGGTGTTTGACGACAGGTCATATGATGTTCAGTGATTGTATAGTCGAAGATGGTAAACACACCGAGCCCGGAATGGAACTGGGTCTTAAGTGAGGCTGTTGGAACACACTGTTTGATTATTAAACAGATTTTCAACTTAAGGGCCAGCCGAGTAGAGTAGGTCCTAAAAAGTACTCTATTATGACATGGTTTAACTACAGCTCACCTCAAAGATGTTAAATAAATATTTAATAAATAAAATTTACAATCAATTTTAACTAATCATAAAATTTATGCTCAACACGCTCATCGTGTTTAGATTTAGAGACATTAAAAGCCGTTAAAATAAAACACTAAAATGTATTTTTGATAAACACGGTGACAAACAAGGTCAAGATTATTAGAATACATTTTATGTAAGTGAACATTTCATACATCATTGCAAGGTAAAAATAATCACGATGTGCTAGTTCACACGTAAACGGAAGCACTAAAATCCAAACAAATAGTGTAATTGGGTAAATTTAAAATAGATTTTGACCTGAATACGATCATGTAATCTCAACGGCTTGAAATTAATTCCCCTAGTGTACTTTCGATGCTAGAAATTGATTACATTGTATTACATTTATTGAAGTGATCAATTTTAAGAGACTTTGCAATATGGTTTTTTTTTAATTTGTAATACAAATACAAATCAGTCTACGTAAATTCATGTTCTTCCATGCTCCAAACAATTAGCTTGAGCTACCGGTGAAGGAAAACATCGTGACGAAACCATAGCATGGTGGTAGGTGGTACTTTCTAGTATCGGCTGTAGTACGGAACGGCAGTATGCGTACCGGGCGGGCCGCGCGACCACAGACTTGGTACGTGAGGTGGTATGGCAAGTGATGACCGCGCGCGAGGCAAGACTGCAGGCTGCACTACTATGCTGCGATCTATCGCGCGCGTTTGATACCGCCGATCACGCTCTCATTGCAAATAAGCTGCGATTTTACGGAATCCGTGGCCCCGCCCTGTCCATACTGTCCTCCTTCATGACTAAACGTACGCAGGTCGTGGTAGGTGATAGAGGTCGCGTCGTATCTTCAGAGATGGAAAATGTGATAGGCGTCCCACAGGGATCCTGTCTGTCTAACACCTTATTCAGTCTCCTCCTTAACGACTTGCCTGGTGCCATCGACGACGCTGAGATATACATGTACGCCGATGACGTCGCTGCTGTAGTTACCGCACCGACACGCCCCGAGCTGGAGTCTAGACTGAATACGGTGGTGAACAAGCTCGATAGTTGGTTTCGATCAAACGGACTAGCGCTAAACAAAGACAAGACCTGTTTCCTTACCTTCAACCTCAATGGCCACGCGACAGAGACTTTTTCGGTAGCAGTCGGTAATACCGCGCTCCAACAAGTCTACTGTACGAAACTTCTAGGTTTCCATATTGACGGCGCGTTGACCTGGGAGACGCACATAGACGAGCTGTGCGGGAAGCTGAGCCGCTCGTGTTTCGCGCTCCGGCGGCTCGCGAGCACCGCTGCCCGCAGCGTAGTGCGCTCCTGCTACTTCGCGACCGTCCACAGTAACATCACGTACGGGTTGGAGCTGTGGGGCCGCGCTGCCGATCGTAATAGAGCCTTTGTTATGCAGAAGCGAGCCATTCGTGCCATATGTGGGGTTCAGGCCGATGTCTCATGCGTGGAGCTTTTTAGGGAACTGCAGATACTGCCGTTGCCGTGTGAGCTTATTTACCAAGTAGCCCTTTTCACCCATACTAACATCGATAAGTTTCAACGCAGGGGCGTACACAGTACGTTGGATCTTCGCAGCAATAAAAAGAAAGACCAGCTTGTAACACCGTCACACCGGCTCGTCAAGTCGGAGAGGTCGGTATACATTTTGGGGCCCGCGGTCTACAACCGCGTACCCGCCTCCGTACGGGATGCAGCTTCCACCGCGTGTTTCAGAACCAAGTTAAGATCTTGGCTGCTAGAAACCTTGTTTTATGACATTGACGAGTATTTCAAACTTAAAGATTATTGAATTACTAGTAAGTAATTATGATTTTTTTGTCATGTCATTTTAATATATTGACAATATTGTTTTGGTATTGACATATTTTTATATTGACATATTTTATATTGACAGTATTTTTATATTGACAATATTTTTTATATTGACATGTTTGGATATTGACATCCCTTATTTTGACATGTAATCAGTGTTTTAAAACCCATTTAATGATATCTTTAAAATTTTGAAGTGACTTGTAACATTGGTGTTATCAATAAAGTATTTGTATTTGTATTTGTATTTGTACTCGGCTGGCTAGCTACCACTCTCAAGTTGAAACTCTACCGCCAAGCATCTAACGGTGTGTTCCAGCAGTCTCACTTGAGAGCCAGTTTCATTCCAGACTTGGTGTTCCATTGCTAAAATGTATCTTAACACACCTCGTTTCATAGAGGAATATAGCCACAGTAAATGCAATAAGGTGTTTAAAATACATAATAACTCAGAAAATGCGTGTAAAAGTGGACAAATCGATGGTCCCTAAGTAAAGTATCGAAAGTGAAAAATGCTACTTTACAGGAGAGCGATTTGAAGTTTATTTTTTGCATAACTTTGACATTAATGATTAGATCTTCATAAAAAGTTGGATTCACAGATGTTTTGGGATTACGAACAAAACGTCGCAGCAAAAATCAATAATTATGAATAGTTTTCGAGAAAACTCAGTATCGATAGTATAGTCCGTAATTCAACTTGCTTTATGAATCGAAACTGGTACTTTCGATTGTTTACAGGGAACCACATGTACACAAATGTATCGGATCTGCCTATTTCGATATTCTACGTTGGTTTATGCCAGGATTATTTTAGTGAAAGTGTCACATTCGATTATTTATTTCGTAGATTGCTTGTACTCACAATTATTTTTTTAATAAATAACTAGAAAACAAGTAACATAAATTAAAGTAAATGTGTTACAAATTGAAAAAAATATAAATTGTTAATCTAAATATTACAACAAGTATTTGAAATCAGTCTTTGTTACCTTAACTAACTGTAAAAAACTGAGATCACGTATTCATTGTATTACTATAGTATATACTTCCCTATGGAAGTATATACTATAGTAATACAATTAGTTTACTTGTATTACATAGTATATACTATAAATTTCATTTAATTTCACTTAAGTTATAACAAGCTAGATGCACCCCGCGTTGTTACTCGCTACATGTTTTTGGGATTAAAATAGCCTATGTGTTAATCCAGGGTTTAAGCTACCTGCATATTAAATTTCGTCCAAATCCGTTCAGTAGTTTTTGCGTGAAAGGGTAATAGAACATCCATCCATCCACACATCACATTTATAATATTAGTAGGATGCAAACTGTGAGTACTTAATAAGCTAAAATAATACGAACTTTTTAGAATGAGATCATAATTATTAACAAAACATTACTTATACAAAACAAAAATAGTAAAACTCGTTACTCAAAAACAATAACCTAAAACCTATGGTACTCTTTGGGTATTGTACTTGAACGATATAAAGAAATGATTTTTTTATGTTTTTGTACTAGTAAAGCTAGTGAATCCGAATAAAAATTTTTAACTCGATAGACTGACGTTTTTTCTTTTAGCGGTTTCTTGTTTCTACAGTAGTATTAACACAGAAATTATCATTCTTCGTATTTAAAATACATACTTCACATTTTCATTTCTATAATCTTTATTCCAATTTGTGTCGTATAATAAAACTTTAAAATCATAAAAACCACTCTCGGTTACTTCTACAACGTTGAAAGGTTTCCTATAAGCTTTTGCCCATCGTACTAATGCGTGCCATTGGTCAGGAGTGTACATTAATTTTCTTTTAGATTTTCTCTATGTGAGGGCATGTACACTATCGCGCTCATTTAGACTATGGCCGTGTTCTAAGAAACGATGAGTAATATCTACGCCAAAACGTTTTGACAAGTACATGTGCAACGAATATACGAGTCTATTCATATTCTGGCCCGTACAATTATTATCGGATCAAAATAAGATTTTCTTAGCACTTTGATTGATCTTTGCGTTTACAAAACCCATCAAACAGCTACTTACTTCGTTAGCTCCTCTTTTAACGGTACATTCCGTCCATATGTAGCATGAACCTTCTTTTAATGCTACATCGAGAACGTTAAAGTTAAACACAAAAAGTTTACGGAAAGTCAAAGTCAACTCACACACAATTTCTGGTGATTCTGTGAAATGCTATTTGTCATTATTCTTTATCTCTCTAGCTATTGTCTTGTGTTTTAAGTATTTAACATGAGTCTCTTTCTCTGTCGGAGATGAGTTGTTTAAAAACTATGACACTTTTAATCACTGCAAAATCGACTACGTTTGGGTGATTTGAGTATTTGCCCCTATAATCCGATAACGTTAACGTTTAATTTGACTTGAGGTAAAGATAGTACGCAATGTCTTGTATGGGGAACCCGAAGTCAAAATTTGGGGACGATATTGGAGTTGTTTCTCTGCTATCTATAATAATAGATTAATTTCGGTCACTGTTTTCAATGATAACCGTCTTGCATGATCTCACGGATGAGATGATGAAACTGTGGCATTCCTCCTATGCTAAATTTCTATCCGAGGAGAGTTCATCATCCACCAACTCCTTTGAATTATTCCAATCGGACTCATTGAAGGCGCAGTTCGTGGGTAGCAGTGGCCCTAAAAAACGTAAAAGGTACATTAAATAAATATAAAACTAATTTCATTGTAAATAATCCAGCTTTATTAATTACAGAAAAAATAAAATAAATAAAGAAAATAAACAAAAAAGTAAGTAACTTCATTTTTATATGAGTACTTTATCGAATCTTAATAAAAAAATAAATAAAATTCATCCAATAGAATCGAAAGTGCCACTTTCGATATAGATTTGAATTTGTAATACCACGTAAAGTATCGAAATTGTCAGTTTCGATAGAAATACCATATGAAAAAACCACGTACATAATCGGAACTGCCACTTTCTTACTATTAGGAATATGAAAACCCGACATAAGCAATCGAATCTACCCGATTCGATATATTACGCGGGAAACATTGTTAATGCAAGTATGATTTATTAATAATACATAATTTAGGTAAACTATACTTTTTAAAATAAAAAACAGTCTTATTTATTCATGATACAATTACGTGTTAGAAAATAAAAGTAAGTAAAGTACTGTAACTTACCCGCATTCAAAATAACTAATTATGTGTCAAAGTTTTGTTTTGTTCATTCTCACTGTTTATTTGCACTAATTCAACAATTTCCCTCGATCTTGAATACATTTTTAAGGGTAAATGACTTATCATACAGTATTTTAATTATATATCAATATATCTAGAAAAAAAGTTAATAAAATGCCTATAAGACCATTATTACGTGGTCGCAAAGGCGAGCGCGCACGCACTGCGACGTAAACTCGCGATAGGGGTAGTTTCGTCCTTTTCGCACACTCGATGACGCGGCGTAAACTCTCGAAAGTTAACATTCGTTGTTATACGCCGGATAGATTATTACGTTTCGATATAATACGTCTCTAAAAAACGTGTAAACAATTATTTTTTAAATTTTTGATCTCGGTTTAACAAAATTACTTTTATTGATAGTTTAATAATGTAATAAAAAAAAATTGCAGTTTTGCAAATTCGATACTTTACTTAGGGACCATCGAAATATTATTCTCATAAACTCGTAGTATTTTTAGTACCTATAGCCCTATACGTACCTACTAAAAAAAACTGCCATGTTATTATGATATAGAGATACTAAACATAACGATGAATAACCATTGTTCTGTAAAATATATACCCTTCTTCTACTTACAGTAAAACAGTAAGTAGCATGTCATATACAAGCTGTTTCTGCCTTTGTAATAGCACTTACTGTCAGTTTTATGTGCTACGTGGAAATTGCTTGTACACAAATTATAGTATATCGTCATATGTATGATGAAAACGGAATTCCGGACAAATTCCAATCACTTGTCATATGATTGGAATTTGTCCAGAATTCCGCTTTGACTGGTTTGATAAGTTTTGCCATCGAATGTTTCGATTATTTCCGCCAACCAGTCCAGTTTTTATCAACTTTCCCACTGCTGGGCGTGGGTGTGAAAAGGGTAAGGCTATAGTCCCCCACGCTGGCCAAGTGCGGGTCGGCGAACTTCATACACCTTCGAAAACTATTTTTTTATGAACTCTCTAACATGTAGGTTTCCTCATGATGTTTTCCTTCATCGTTTAAAGTTAGCGGCAATACTCACAGAAAAGATAGAGGTGCGTGCCGTGGCATTCGAACCTTAGGATTCAAGATTGGAAGCCAGACGGTGTCCCAACTAGTTTTTCCGTAGCATGTAATTGTATACTTTATAAAAAAAATTGTAAATAAAAAAGTACATTCCGTACAAAGTCCATTAAAAAGAATTAGTCCGGGAATTATAAAGTAAAAATAAATGATACGGTGTTAAAGATAATACCCAAAACAAGACAGTTAATAAACAAAAAAAAAATACATTCACAAGTACAGAAATATAAAATGAAATACCGTTTCAATTTAGTACTCATTTGGTTTGGTGCTTAAAAATAATTTACGGAACTTTACAATGTTAACTGATTTGTAATAATTTTAGCAATAACAGGATAATCAAATTATAAGTATGATGATAAATATTACGATGCAATTATAAGGTTGATCTGGAAAACCCCAACTGAGAACACAAACTTATAAATTACGTTCTTGAGTTTGATAGTGATTAAGGTTATTTTTATATGTTATTTTATCGTTTTCGTTAGTTGGCGATGATTCATTGCATGTGAGTTAATGCACGATGACCTTCATGACGTATATTGATAAGTAGTAAGATGAAATCATCTTCTGCTACAAACAGAACAGAAACTAAACCACAGTTAAAATTGTCATTATAAAAATTTACTAAATACCACAAATAATGTGTCTTTTGATTTTAATTCTTTAATTCTAGCAACCATAGAAATTAATTATTTATTTATCGGTTTTTATAAAGTTTTATACAGGTATATCATTTTCAATGAATCATAATAGATTCATATTGTTTAACTAAAACAATATGAAAATTCAAATTGAATATTTGCTATGTTAATTACAACATCCAATCATGAGCTTCGTTGAGCTTACCGCTCGTCACTCGGAGAAAATTGAAAAAATATTGTACATCCAAAAATTTGTTATCTAATATACCTACATAATTATGTATTATGTATGTAGAACTTGGTTAAACTGTAGATTAATCTGACCTTTTAAACAGAAAACAAACAAGTTTGTGTAATACTATTTACTATCTAATTAGATTCTAATTAACCATAACTAAGTAAAGCAATTTGCTTCAAACAGGCGGCTCGAGAGCTCACAATTAAATATTTAGAATTTAGCGTTGTCCTATTCTGCTATTACTGCTGCCGCTTTTTGTTGTTTTCGTCGTCGAAGTCGTTTCAAAATATTTGAAAAGACCTGTATATCTATAAATCTATACCGATAGGTACCTATGTGGTTAGTTGGGCATGAACAACTATAATATACATAATTAATAAATAACTATAATTATCCTACAAAATTTAAAATGTATTACCATACATGTGACCAAACTATGTTAATTCTAAAAAAGATACAAGACATTTATTGCTTTTATACAGTACAAGATGTTAAAAATACAATGGTCTATATATGGTAATAGTACACAGTCAAATATGGACCCTGTCGGGCCCAGCAACGTTTAGAAGAGAGGAGGGAGCATTCATCTAAAAGTCTATGATCTATGTAAAAAATATGATACATTCTTTTGTACATCGTCTACTTTTGTATATAACCAAAATATTTTTTGCTTACCTTTCAAATCAAACGGAATGATAATTCAAACAGTTCCAACTCAACACGACACCAAATGTGCACTTATTATAAGAAACATGTGTTTTTTTTCACAAATATTAGGCACTTTTCATTCACACTGATCGAATATGTATATCAGGGGATTTTATAGCGGAGAGCGTAGATGTTACGTTCACATCTGTGGGAATACTCCACGGAACTAAAGTTATTTTGTGAACGATGCGGTCGGATTGACGTTCACCTTGGTGACACAGTTTATATAGATAGAATCCATTGCTGCCCAAACAAGCTCTAGTAAGCGATACTAAGACCACGTTACGCATTGTAAAGACGCAATGTATACTACTCATGGCAAATATTTGGACTTAAAGTTTGGTGAAGTGTATATGTACGGTTGTCGAAGATACGTTGTCAAGCGGGATTTCTTGCACGTGAACAAAATTGATTTGAGAATGAGATTATTATATCCCGGCAAAAGGTTTTCTCGGTCATGGTTGAAGGAAATTAAAAAAACTGTGAAGTTACTTTTATATTTTTTTAAATTAAGGCCACATTCAATTTGTCGACTTTGAAATGAGTTTAATGAAGTTAAAAAATAATACTATGCAAACAAGTTTTTTCATCCTATGTATTCGAAAAAAAGGTTCCTCGATAATTGCGAGCAAAAAATGGATCATACCGACCAACTAACAGTGACAAAATGACTTTTGAATTTGGAACACTATTTTTTTAATTATAAAGTTCGAACGCAATTCGCTTAGATAAAGTCCTGGCCGGTAATAAAAAAGAGCGCCAGCCAAAGCGGCATTTCGTATTCGCGGGAACTATTCGTTTTTTTATTACTTTTTATTAAAAAAAATATTAGGTACAGACAATTTAAATTTAATTCACAAAAATTTAGTAAAAACAGTTAAATAGTGCAGTAAAATATTAACAGCAGAAAGTGTAAAAAAATTAAACGCAGAAAGTGTCATCAACAATTTACTACCAAACAAATCGAAAGAAAAATATATCTCATAGAGGGGTATGAAAAGCAGAGTGTGTCACACGGTACCAAAATTATTAATCTTCGAGCGACGTACTTTGAATCCCTCGCTACGTTTAGGATTCTACTCTAGAATCCTTCAATACAATATTTTGGTCCCTTATGACACAATCTACTCGTGACTTTTATATTTTAAGGTGTCACTTAGAGGTAAGTATCAAGGTACTCTTGTACTTAACTTTAGAACATCCAAAGTCAGAGCAGCTCGTAGATTTTTCTGTCTCAAAAACACGTTTTAATTTCCAGCTTTACCTGTTTCAATGTACCCGTATAGCCTAACAAAAATCGTACAACATTTTAATTTTATCGATGACCAAACATTTGAACGTGAGCGCCTAACCATTTTAGTTTACTAAACATATACGTGCCACGATGGTTTATGTTTAACCTAGTTATTAGTGTTAGTACAATAAACAACAATGTAAAGAAACAAAAAGTCTGTAGTTTTTAGTTATTTTCTAGTTATATTATTGATGTTATAGTTATGTATTTTCCTATGTGCATATCCTCGTTATTGACACACCCCGTCTTTTCTTCCTCTGATCCTATCCGTGCTAAGGTTGCCTGGAAGAGATCGCTTTTAGCGATAAGGTCGCCAGTTGTTACACCTATATTTAAGTTTATTTCTTCCGTTTTCTGTGTTTTAGTGTGTACAATAAAGGGTTATCAATATTAGTATGCCAATGAAGCAACTCAGATTGAATAAAATGTATCGCTGAAAGCAAACCGTAATAGGAAGAAATATAATATGAAACAATATTACTCAAAGAAAGGTCAAATCAAGATGAAATGAAACTAATGTTGTTTTAGGTCGACTGGTCGCCTCGTGTTATTCTGTTATTATAGAACTGGCGTCTAATTATTATGGGAAAAAGAGAGAAAATAATGACAAAATACATTTTCAAGACAAAACAAATTTGACTAGAAATACATATTGATTTAAGTTACATTAGCTAACCGAAAACACTATTTTTTAACACACAATAAGTGTTTGCTCTGTATCTGGGTGTTCTGTACGTATTATAAAAAGTATGTATTTACACACTGACCCCAAACTAAGCAAAGCTTAGCAGATAACTGCTAGAATACTTTAAATCATATTTAAGTATAATGCTTTTTTTGTATTTTTTTTATGTTTGACATGCGAGGTGTTTGACCACAACTTACCGTGACGGTGTGGTCGAAGATGGTAAAGCACATCTAGCTTGGAATAGAACTGGCCCGAAGAACAACCGAGTACTAGAAAATACCCTACTCATTGTTGGGTTGAACCCACGCCCTTTGACATTGATTAGCAAACAAGGTTTATTGTAGGGCATATGGCACATGGGACACACAGGTAGTGAAAGTGAGCGTTAATACGCATGTAAAGTTTTCTTTTGAATCTATGAGGTTGCGAGTCCTAGGCACTTTTTTTATGTAAGAAGTAATGATACGAACGAGAAGCTCTCCTGATGGTAAGAGATAACGCCAGTCCATGGCCATTGCAGCAACTTTGAGTAGCAAAACAAAGTCCGGGGCATCGCTGCTTTGGCGCTCATCATATTGAGACTTGCGTGGTTAGTTTCAAGAGCCCAGTAATTTCGCTAGCTGCAGTACCCTTCAAACGGGAACACAGTAATATTTACACACTACTGCTTAGCGGCAGAATAACTGGTACTGCGGTGGTACCTACCTAGACGACCTCCTGCTGAGGAGATCTACAACCAAGTAAAACTGTACAGGTTTCCGTTCCTGCTACGTGATTGACCCGGCACCCGCAAGATACCATTGAATTCTAAGAAGTGTCATCGTCGTCTAAATTAGTGTCGTGAGAAAAATGAGATGGGATACGTTACGTATGAGAGAGGAAATTGCTAACAAACTCAAAACAAACGACTGTCATTTCTACTTCTTTCTTTATTCAATTGTTTCTTGAGATCCGTTGATTAATTCAATTGTCGTCGTACACCAATGCCAGCGATAATTTGTATTAATTAAATATGCTATTGCACCAGTGTAGGTATCATTACGAAATGTCGCCTAGTAGGCGTTATAGGAATTAGTAAGATGACACAAGTTGTTTCGAAATTATTATTTACCATTAAGTACCTATTTACGGAGGCGTTTTCTACGAGTTCAATGCTTGATAGTTTATTGTGACGTGCTTAAGAAGCGTTTCATTTATCAAACGTAATTCTATTGAACTGAATTATTTAAATTCGAAACATATAAAAGAGCAAAAATTAATTATTTAAAATTCAATTCCTTGGTTCAACGTGATTATGCTTATTATGGCCAAAATACAAATTTTTCCTCTTGATTAATATTAGGGTTCATTTAAAAAAGCAACAAAAAAGTCTTACTTGTTCATCAAATAACATAAAATACTGTTAATTTTTATCCCAGGAGAAAAGTCGCTCGTGATAAGGAGACATGTTACTTTGCGACGTTTACAATAAATGTCCATCATATCTCATGATTGATAACAGAAATACACCATTAGGCATCTCTCGTCAGTCTTATATGTATCGCAAACAGAAAGCTCTTCTATTACCACAATGTCCACCGTGGAAAAAGAATAACGTTCGATCATCCAAAGAGACGTGTTCCTTTTTTGTGATATTATAAGTAGGCATTATAAGAATACGTAGGTATATCACTTTTATTAGTTTATGTAGGTGGTAAGTTTATAAATAAAACTAGCCGCGCCCCGCGGTGTTACCCGCTTACATGTTTTCGGGAAAAAAGTCTATGTTCTAATCCAGGGTCTCAACTACCTCCATACCAAATGTCATCCAAATCCGTTCAGTAGTTTTTGCGTGGAAGAGTAACAAACATCCATCCATCCAATCCTTCCATCTAAACTTTCACATTTATAATATTAGTGGCATAAGTAAATATCGTAGGACTACCCTGTTAGCTTACTTGGTAAAATATTTGCTTGAAGAACTGTAGGGCGTGGGTTCGATTCCCACCAGAACAAACATTAATGTGACGATAAATGTTTGTTCTGTGTCTGGTTCTTCTGTAGGTACAGTACATACTGTAAAAAAAAAGTATACAAGTATTCTATCAGTTATCTGGTTCCCATAGTATAAACTTTGCTTAGTTTGGGGTTAGATGGCGCTGTGTGAAATAATGAAATTACGCGATACTCATCCATCCTAGGGTTTTCTGAAAGAGATCGATCGCAGTCAACTTTGGGAACCACTGATTTACATAATTAGTAAATTAAAAAATATTCACTAACTAATTTGGTAATTAGTCAAAAAAGTTAAAGTAAAACAAATTTAAGAAGATTAATCAATAAGTGCTGTCATGTGAGCTTTCAGGCTACTTAAAATCTGTTACGTCTTATAAAATGTAGTCTTATCTTTTCACTTGGTTTTTCATCGTGTGTTGCTTTTTCATAGCATAACGTGTTAAAGCCAGCGTCGGGATAAGGAGACAAAAGGTTTATATTGACTCCATTCTTCCGCAGTGGGGTCACTTCCTATAAAGAGAACGGTACAATCCGATTACCTGCCTATCGATCCCGCTTACTGTACCGTGTGGACTTTGAATACAACGTAACTCCATCGGTCAGTAACAAGGGTAGTGCTTGAAACAATACCTGCCCGTAAGTGAACTTGAACCTTCAGTGTTATTTATTAAGTGACATTTATTAAGAGCTAATTTTTAATGACCATTACTAAATACAATAATAAGTAAAAAATACCTACAGTTAATACGTCCACGATATTACAACTGCAATTGTTGTAATTTGAAAATCAAACAAGTAACAAGATTTTTTTATTGGTTCTGACTCATATCTGTCTGTGCTAATCATATTACTTTTTTATTTTCAGCTGCTAGTGTCCTACAGCTGGGCAAAAGCTTTTCCTCGTTCCAGACTGCCCGGTCTGCGGCTTCAGTGTCAGTCGTGACGATTTAGTTCGTCACACTACCTTCGTATATGGGTGGACCCTGAGGTCGCTTAAATTTTGGGGTCCAAACTGTGGTGACATAAGTTAAGTTTGCATATTTGTATCTACGAAGGTGCACCTATAATTCTTATGTTTCTACGCCGTTGTTTGAGAAAATTGGATAAAGTTGGAATCGAACAACTTATGTTTGTTAATTCATGGTGGATTAACAGATAGGCTAATATTTATTCCGGAAGCCGCAGGAGAAACAACGGATTGCAGATAGTTATCTTATTAAAATAAAAGTTCGACTGTGTATGTTTGTTATTTCTTAACTCTGTTACTGCTCAACTGATTTTAATGTAAATTGTAATGCAGATCAATTATTATTGATTAGCACATTTAAAACCTAAAAAAGAGAGTTAAACCGCCGTGCACCGTTAATTTACTAACGAAAACATTTTTAGATTGCCAAAATATTTTCCTTTTTTTTCTACTAATGTATTTTAACTAGATAATAATTTAATCAGATGACATTCAAAAGGGAAATACAATTATTGTATCCGTATAAAGTGAATAACGGAAATGTGAAAACGAAAGTACGCAATAAATGAACAACATGAGTAATTGAGAGAAATTTCACTGAGAAAACGCAAAGAAAAACTAGGAGAAACTAGATCCAAGTTACGTAGAAATCTTCGCTTCTGCATCTGATATACGAGTACTTCACGTAATATACTAATACACTAAGTTAATTAGTAATTTTGGATTTAAATTAACAACTAAACTTTTAAAATTTGGGAGACTTTCACTACTTTGACAGTCGATGGTTAGTCATAGTTATGTACTTTTTAAGTGACGGTGTGGTCAAAGATGGTAAATCACATCTAGCCTGTAATGGAACTGCCTCTCAAGTGAAGCTGCCGGAACACACCGTTAGATGCTTGGCAGCAGGCAACTTAAGGGTGGTAGCTAGCCAGCCGAGTACAAGAAAATACCCTACCACCACGCAAATGCTATGCATCATGTACTTTTGTATAATTCAAACAACAAGCAAAAAACTGCCGGTTTCCTAGTTTCCTGATAGATGTTTTAATCTAGATCTTTTTAAGGTCAGAGTAATGAGTATCTTCTATGTCTACGTGCTTCATCTTCGTCCACATTATCGTTTACCATCTGGCGAGTTGGTGGTCAAACGCGAAATTATCCGTATTAAAAAATAACAACACAAAATGTTTACACATTACGCTTGGAAGAATACCAGATACTGCGCTGGTACCTACCTAGATTCTAGACGATCTCCTGACATATATCCTACTATCTGAAATGCATTTAAAAGGTAAAATATATTGAATTATGCTATTAGGTAAGTATGGTCGGGTAATATACCGAATTACCGATGCGTCACTGTTATTACGAAACTTAACAGCGTCGGTTACGACTTGTAAGCCATCTGCCATTAAACAGTTCTGACACCTGTTACACGCTTCAGTGCACCCAGTGTGGGTCTCGACTGAAATGAAGCCAAACATGATGAGTCATCCAAAAAGCACATTTTTATCGAAAAAAATAAGGATAGATAGAAACTCATTATTGTGTCAACAAAAAAAAAAATAAGCTAAAAAGTTAAAACAAAAAGTATTTTTTACGTAAAAAACCGACTTCATTTCTCTAAGTCCAAACACGGCTAGGTTTTATTACGGAGTCAATTACGGTGTGGTCTGAGATGGCAAACACACATAGCCTGGAATGGAACTGGCTCTGAAGTGATTTGAACAACATTTATGAAACGCAACGCAAAAATATCAGCTGTTCTATATCTTATTTATTTACTCTTCCCCGTGGGTAAATTACATGAATAACCACTGCCGTACCAGATATTCTGCCGCCAAGCGTCATAAATATTACTGTGTTCCGGTTTGAAGGGTACTAGCTAGCAAAATAACAGGGCTGTTGAGACTAACCATCTAATGTCTCGTAGAAATGAGCGCCAAAGAAGCGATGTGGTTTGTGTTGTAACTCGTAGTTCTGTGTATCGCTGCAATGGAGACGAGAGTATCTCTTTCATACTTTTACACAAAAAAATATATATTTTTCTATGGAGTAGGTAATTGCTTTTTTTTCGCTGTTTTGATTCCTGGGCTGAGGGGGACAAAGATTTGTATAACAAATATAGGTGTTAGTTTTGTGCCTGATACGTATTATAAGTAGGTAAGTACAAGTATTTATTTACAAACAATAGTACATAAATATTATATTAGTTATCTAGTGCCTATAAGTAAAAGCGTTCTTAGTTTGGGGCTAGACAGCGCTGTGCAAAATGTCCTCCAACATATTTTATTTACGTAAATCATAAAATAACCGCTTTATGACTCAGTAGAACCAATACGGCTAGCCCCGTATAAAAAATACTCTACATTGTTGCATCATAAAAGGTATAAACATGCTTTGTTAGAGTTGTTCTTAGATAATAATAATAATCATGGATTTTATTTTCTTTCCCAGTAGTTAATTAGAAACTGGCCCGTACAACAATTGTTTTTATATTGTTGTAACAACTGCGAAACTATGTAGTAGAAATGCCACTATTCCGGTACTCCGTGTTTATTTGAAACATGGGTAGTTGTGTTTAAATAGAATCAGATTCTTTGAATCCAATCTTCATTCCTACCCTAGTTCGGATACTTAATTGCCTTCGTTTTATCTTTGAACGCCGATTGTAAGAATTTATGGCTTGTTTACAGTCTACTTTTTTAACTGCTTTGTTTTTATTAAGTGTGGATATATGTAATTAAAAAATGTAACTTTGTCGTAAATAAATCTTTATATAAAATTGTTTCTGTTATTATAACATATATGTATATATACCTATAGTATATATACATAAAACCATGATAAGGGAATCGGGGCAAAATTTGTTCAAATATATATTTTTTTGTTTTCGAAGTTCTTGTTTAGTGCTTAAAAGTTTTGCGTTTGACCACATCCTGCCTGATCGTAAGCGACGTTGTGATCTATAATGGTGCACACTTATCTAGAAGGAATGACAACGGACAGCAAAAAAAAGCTAAAAGCATAAAAAATTGGTTTACAACCTATTTAGAAAATTACATGATTTATTTAATAGCCATCCTTAACAAAAACACTTAATATGTCGTGTATTTTTTGTTAAAACCTCAGCCCATATAGTTCAGGGTTAGCCATTATATCAAAGTCAGGTTTTATGTCTCTTAAACACGGAAAGCACGCTCAAACTGAAATGGTATTAGTAGTACCTAATCTTACTTTAGAATTGGTTAAATTTGTCGCATAAATTCAGGATCCAGATGTGTTTTAATGTTTAAGTCTTTAAGGGGGTTTATATGATCAGCGTTGCCAGATTTTTTTTTTGCCGGGATTTTGTAACGTTTTGAGTGAAAAGAGCCGGGTTCTTTCGTCGAAAGCGGGACATAGTAAAAAAACGTATTTAATAACCAGGAGTTTTTAGCACGCACCCCTCTCTCTCCCGCGCGCGTATCCAGCGCTTCCTCAGCACGCTGCACGGTCGAGTTATCCCCGAAGAGCGGGACCGAGCCTGTCCCGCGCGGGACATTTAATTTTGATTTAAAAATCGGGACGTCCTCCCAAAATCGGGGCGTCTGGCAACGCTGTATATGATCTACATTATTCAAACTTTGGTTTGTAGTCGTTATACATTAGTTTATGCTTTGAATCCGAGGTTCCTAAAGATCTACTACGTAACCCTGTTATTCAAGAAAACATCCCACAGGTGTTTCTTTGACGAAAACTAAAAGCCTTCGCATTTTAATCTCCAAGATAGTAATACCAAGTACGTCTAAGTAAGATCAAATTAGAGCCATATATCAAGAGGGGGGGCAGGTAGACGCATCAAGTCGCCTTGAACATTTTCAAAGATGTCTGCTCGGTCCTTGACACCTCAAGGTTGTGCCAGTTGCTACGTTTCTATTTATATGCTACTGTCATTATATTCAAATGCTGCATTATTGTTATATTTGGTGCGAAGAATGTTATTGTTCTGGCTACTTGAACGATAATTGAGATTTATATGAAATACCTTTTGTCAAGATGATACTTGGTATTCAAATCTATTCTATATTATAAATATTACATATAATTATGTTTGTATATTTATAACTGTCTGATACCATTGTTACTATTGGTAATGGTCTCAAAACCAACTACAGTAATTGATACGATACACTAATTATTTTATTTATGAATAAGTATGTACATGTTGCCGTTCAGACAGCGACTTCAAGCCACAAACTATGGAAAAGTTAGGAAATATGGGAATCAGATAAATAAATAAATACATTTAGAAAATCTGAAAAAAATGCAAAACAATCATCGTTCATGAGGCAAATGTTTGTCTTGAGTGTCAATCAAATGCACACCCTTTAGCTTTAGAACTATGGCAACTACCAAATTAGATAGCAGTCGGAATTGCAACTACATACCTATTCTTATTCGGAATAAAGGCGATGACTCCTGCACTGACGTCTTGTTTCGGGTGTATTGCACATTTGCCCCTACCAACACTCTAATCAAGCCAACACACCTTGAAGTACCAGAGCGAGGCTCTGGGCCACTGGCATAGTAGTTCCAGTGGGAAAGATGAAAGTGTTGATAATGGTGAAAGACAGTCAGTCCTTTGCAATGACATGGATGATGATAAAGATGCCTCTTGCAATCTAGTAGCAATCCTAGTTTCTACTGTCTTTACAGTGCCACAAAACATGTTCTACAGTTTCGTTCTCCTGAAGGCAGCCATAGCAAAGCGGGCTGGGCGTAGCTCCAAGTTCATGCAGGTGATTATTCAAATTGAAATAACCCGTCATAAGGCCTACCAAAAGACGAAGGTGCTGTCGGTTATAAGGCCTACGAACAGAGGAAGGCCCTGTCGCAATTACATTATGAACCGAAACGGTTGACACAAACGGTAGTTGCCAATGTGAACAACATTCATCACAGATAAAATAATTAATTTGTTATTATTTTTTGTTTTCATTTATTATAAATTAATATTAATTGAAGTTAGTATTGACGACCTTATTAAATCTTACTGATAGATGGCTCTGTGAGATTCGTTCATTCATGTAGAATGTCATGCTTTTTTTTTTTTTTTAAGTAAAACAAACTATGCCCCGCATGCATTAGCTCGATGCAGTTCACTATATTTTCGTAAGATTGCTTGTCTCCCACCTCTATCTTTATTTAGAAATATGAGCATACACGGGATGACTACGAGAATGTATTGTAAGCTCCACATCCAACGTATGACGATGTTAAACAAAGCGCCAAGTAATTAGTGTAAAAACACGGCTTAAAGTGGGTTTTCAAAAGCCCTGAATGTTGGTGTATATAGTGACAAAATCTAGGGTATACCGGGTTATTAAGCTTGGGGTGTACTTAGCCGAAAGGGATTTATTGTACTGATCACTATGAATGACTTTTACTTTAGACACAACACTGAAATCGCAAAATATCAAATCATTACGATCTTTGTACACATATATTCTGGTAAATAAATATTTTTGTATTTTGTATTATATAATTATGTTCTATTTGTTCATTTGGTTCGACGAATTTTTTCTAGAAGACGTGACTTTCTCAACGATTTCGGAGTGGTGTTAATACTAAAAGTTGTTCATACAGTTGAGTTTAGTGATTTGTTTGCAAACCAGAACTGTTTTCAATCCAATGGAATGTTTTCTGGATTGACTTCAATCTAGCGGAATCCTACAAAGGTGTAACTTTCTTCGAATTTAAATAAATATTTTTTGGAACGGAATAATTAAATGCTTATTAAAAAATACAAAAATCAACAATATCTCAGTGACTAAATATTTTACTGTTTGACTACTTATTAATAATAATAAAAAATCAAAAATACGTAGAAAATATCAGTACCTACTTGTAGTATTTGTACTCTAGTTAAGTAGAAATAAATAAATATCGCAGGACATTACACACAGCGCCATCTGACCCCAAATTAAGCAAAGCTACTATGGAAGTTAGATAACTGATCGTAACTGACTGAGTTTTTAATTGTACATACCTACATAGATTAATATTACTTTAATCTTTCCCTTGGGTTATATAAATCAGTCTTCTTTATTTCAAGATTTAGATTATCATTATCATATGAATTTAAGTTTACTTATTGTCTTCATTTTTCTTATTATGTAAAGTAAAGAATCAATAAAAAAATATACTTAACAAATTTATAAATACATATAATATATCAAGTATGTGTGTGCGTTTAATACAAAATGCAAAACAAACGACTGAACGGCAACAGCGACGCGACGTAATTCACGTCGCACAACGCGCTGCGAAGTGATGGAAAATTGAATGAATTTGAACCCGCTGGATTGCGGGATCTCACTTTGCTGGATTGTAATCCCTAATAGTGACCTCCTTTCGGCTTATTACATCCCAAACTTATAACCCTATCCTAACAATGGTCTACAGACGCAGGCCTAACGACGGTTATTTGTTCCCAAAACTGTTATTATACGGTGACGGGGTTTTAGTATGAAAAGATGTTTTGTTAAAAATTATAGCAGAAAATGGATTTTAGGATTTGCCGTAATAAATGTTTATTTATTTATTGTTAACGTGATGGGATAAAACGCAGAGTCCATTTTCCGAAAAGCAATTTATTTTTTATAGTGTTGTAGAATGTTTGATTAGGTTCTCTCGATAGTTTAGGAAAGACTTGAATTAGAGAAGGTAGTTATATACACATAGTTCATAGTTCTTATAATAAGCACTTAAAATCTCAATTAACATTCCGACCTCAGTTTTTAGATTAGCCTTTAAGGAAAATGCAAACAAGGTATATATTTTGATATCATCAAGGTTTACAAAAAGTATTTTACAACGGACAAATAATAGTTTTAAATAATTATGTACCTAATTACCAAGATTTATCTAAGCAAGACAAATATTTTGTTTTCGTTGAAAACCAATCACCGAAGAAATTGTCGCATGAACACTTCGATGACTTACTCAAAATAAAAATAGGGGAAACACTATTTTTTTTAAAATACCTAATAGTAATGAGACGAATGAGACACTCTCCTGATGGTAAAAGCTAACGCCTATTCATGATCATTGCAGCAATAGAACTTTAAGCAACAAAAAATTGCCACTTATTGCATTTTCGGTCATTTTATGGCTAGGTACTTATTTAAATCTTATTACTTTGGATTTTATGTAATTCTTCTTAATTACTGCTTAAATTAATCTTGTTGCTTACACATAAATAAGGGATGTAGTTTGGAACGAAACTTAAATTTGTTTACTTCTGTTCATTATTGTGGCTGTATCCTGTTTTGGTGTAATACAATTAAATAAATAAATAAAACAAAATCCAGGGCATCGCGGATTTCGTGCTAATTTTACATTTTATGATAAGTTATCTACACTTTGTAGATCATTTTCATAATCTTACTTTCATAGTCCACTGGTGGGCATAACCCTCTATCAAAAGACGTCCTTCACGTGGTCTTAGGTTTGTTGCTACTACTAGCAGCTACTTTACTTATATCGCCATTCCATTTCTTCTAAATATCTTTGTTTCTACGAGTTTTAGTAAATACTTCTTGGAAAATACTATTACGTAAAGTCTTAAAACTGCCGAAATCATTTTGTAGAGGTCAAATGTCGAATGTTATGCATCCAAACGGTGTGTGATAAGTACTCATTACGAGATATTATCTATCTCGAGTTGAAACTGTCGGAACTAATGGCCGTGTGAGTGAACCTCAGGTGCGGACAGAACCTCGCGCTCCGCAAAGTTCAGTGCTCCTACATGATGCGTACGAAGACAAGCAAAACCAAACTCTATTTCTATACAATAAGAATACAAACCATCGAAAGCTTTTTATCATTTTATCCTAACAAATCATTACACAATTCTTTATTGACGCAAGGAAACGAGACCACCAAGACAGATCGAAACACGAAAGACAATCAAGTTGATCTAAAGCTATAACGCGTGAAATGAGCCAATCTCGTGTGAATCGAGAGGTCATTGATGGTAGCTAGACATAAATTATAGAACAAATGAGAAGCTAAGACGCCGAGCGACATTTCGCCACGCATCTGTATTCACAGTTGTCTGTGTCTTGTTGCTGTCGCAACCAGCATAAATTTGACGCTGGAGAATTCCGGTCCTGCCGAATATTGCGTCTCTGTATGCTAACTAGAAACCAGTATTGTACGACACACCTGTATTTTTGCCTGTTCTGAATCCTCAGACAATACCTAATATTTTATATATTTTACGTTCATGGACATTTGCCATCATAGCGTATGTACCTAGTTATGATCTTGTTTAAAAACAATATTAAAAAATATACACGAATAACTGGAAGACTAACTAACAGAGTGAATTAAAGAAATTCTCAAAATGCGTATATAAACAGTTCTGAACTAATAAATTAGGTCTTGAGGATCAGTGGAGGGTCTTTAGTGGGCTTTTTAGCATTCTAGGTAGCAGATGAGGAATCCTTATTAAAGGGCTATCGATAAGTTACGTCATATGTCATACTTTGTTGATGTCACCTTTAACGTATGACGCAATTAATGGATAGCCCTTCATAAGGATTCCTCGTCTGCTACCTAGAACATTTTGAAAGTTCACCTGTTCTCTGAGCTGCCTATGCGCTGCATTTATAAATTTTTTAGAACTGTTTATTCAGCCGTGAACATTGATTTCACATTTTGTAGTCCAAGAGTGAGGATGTGGAACTGTCTACCGGTATATGTGTTTTGTAAATTACATTCTGGAGGTCTTCAAATCTAAAATAAACAGGTTCCATCTAGGTAAACGTGCGTCATTCTAAACCAAATCATTGCTTAACATTAAAGATGTAGTCAAACGTAAACCAATTTCGAGTACAGTGGTACCTAGACAGGTGGAAAATACTAACTATAGCTTATAGTTATATGTTTAATAATGTTTAACATCAGGTTTTAATAGTACACAAAATACTATGAAAGTAATAGAAAATAAATAATTATAACTGTGTTCGAGTCGCAAACGTTTAAAAATTACAGTTCTATATTTACTTATGTTTGTGATATTTAAAAATGTCTGCCATTTCATGGTATTTTCGTCGCCTCGTATTGTGACGTAGCTGTACCTAAGAAACACTTCCGATATCCGATATTTTAATTTAGTCTGCAAACCCATTTGGCTGACGTTCAACAAAAACATATTTTTTATTCTAAGGCTATTATAATTTGGTACATTTCTGTTAGTTTGCCCTAGGCCGTGGCAACGCACTGCATCTCGGTCAGCAAGTGGTCCGGTCGGAATAGTTTATTTTAGCAGAGGACCTATTTATATCACTATCCCTAACTGACAGGTAAACTCGAATACAGTTACTGAATGTTCAGTAAATTTACTGCTAGAAATAGGTTATTTACGTTTTCTATTTTCAAGAAAACTTTAAACTTGTAGCACTTATTGTATCATGGGAAACAATTATACACACGATAAACCTAAATAATAAATATTAAATAATTATAAATATAATATTTTTCTCATGCTAACATGAGAAAAATATTATACCTCCTTATTGAGAGCCAGTTCCATTCCAGGCTAGGTGTGCTTTACCATCTTCGACCACACCTTCACTTAACATCAGGTGAGCTGTGGTCAAACAACTAGCCTGTCAACCATAAAAAAAAAAACCTATTTATAATTATTTATGAACAACTTCTAAAAGTTGTTCATAACGATTTTTATGTAAGTGTAATGAGACGAACGATACGCTTTCCTGATTGTAAGAGATAACGCATGCCCATGGCCATCGTATACACATGATTTTATACAGCAAAACAAAGTCGATAGTATCGCTGATATCGTGCTTATTCCTTTGAGATATTAAATAGTTAGTGTCAACAAGCCATGTAATTTCGCTAGCCGTAGTACTCTTTAAAGCAGAACACAGTAATGTTAACAAACAACTGATTGGCGGTAGAATATCTGGTACTGCAGTGGTACCTACCTAGACAACCTGCCCGCCTGACCTTCTGCTTAGTTTGGGGCCAGATGGCGCTGTGTGTAATGTCCTACGATATTTATTTATTTATTATTTATTTTTATTTACCAAGAAAATCTACCACCAAATAGTTACGTTACGTTATTACTAGGTTTTTTCAACATAACATTATAATTTTGACTTCATTAATTAGATAATTAATTTATTTTAGATATACCAGCCAGTACCAGCAACCGCTATTAATTTTAAACTGTTATTGAAACTCCTAATAAAGCAGTTCTTATAAGTTATAAATATCCTCTTGTAATCAGTCATCATTGTAAATTACACATAAATTTGCTCACCGGAAACTTCCAGAATCGCACTTATCGATTTGCCCGGTCTACTGGACAGGCCGGGTAATATATTAAAGCTATAACTGTCTCAGAGTCCTCAGCCAGGAGTGAATGCCTGACACAGGATGTGATAGCGTGGCGTGTACTTAAATATAGAGATAATGCAAGACACAGTATTGGTTACTAAAGAACGTTGTTCACATTTCATACGGCGCCTTCTAGTCACAAATGATGCAGAAAAGTAAAATGGTAAAGCACACCTATCCTGTGATAAAACTGGCTCTAAAATGATGCTGCCAGAATACTCCTTAATAGAAATTGTTTTTACAAAGATTATCGATTCAGGTTCAAAACGATTAATAAGTGGAAATGCAAAAAAAAGACACCAACCAACAAGACAAATAATAAACCATAAGATGAACTCCCGCAAAGTGACTGATGAATCAAACATCTAATTAATGAAGCCAAAATTATATTATGTTGATCAAACACTAGTAATAACGTAAACTGCACATAATACTACTTGGTGGTAGATCTCCTTAGCAGGAGGTCGTCTAGGTAGGTACCACCGCAGTAGCAGATATTCTGCCACCAAGCAGTAGTCTGTTGTGTTCTACTTTAAACAGTACTACGGCTAGCGAAATTACAGGGCTGTCGAGACTTGCCTCAAAGTAATGAGCGCGAAATCAGCTTGGGCTTTGTTTTATTACTCTTTGTTGTTTTATATCTCTTACCATCAGGAGAGTGTTTCGTTCATCTCATTACTTCTACATAAAAAAAAACTTCTGTAATGCAACTATTTCCAATACAACTATCGAACACATTATCAGAAGCATTCCTCGATAAGTAGATATAATATGAGTACCTAATCTAGCATTGAATAAACATTTACTCATTCTCAAAGTAATTATTGAATTTCTGATATCAAGGTAAACATTACATTCCGGTAGCGCTTAACCACTAACTAAATATTCGAAGCCCATAGTCATAGCGGGAGACAAAAAAAATCATAAAAAATTGGGGAATACTGTTGTTTGGTGTTTCGGTGCTGCTACATAATTATATTTAAATAAAATTTATCATCTACATACAAAATTTAATTACACCACCACTCGATAGCTAATGGATTAAAAAATTTGTTATGTTAGTGAGGACTTGAATCCTGGACATCCGAAGAATTTTTTAGTTTTTCAAAATATGTTGATGTAATATTACTATGTTGTTGTTGTTGATATATTGTTTAAAAATATGTTTGTTGTTTTGATGTTCATTTAATACGTTGATTTTTTTAACGTTCAACTTTATTTAGGCCTGTTTTAGATGTTACATAATTATACATCTACACTAATATAAAGAGGAAAGATTTGTATGTTTGTAACGAATAAACTCAAAATCTAGTGGACCGAATTTAAAAATTAATGCTACATTATCCCTGAGTAACATAGGCTATATTCATTACTAGAATTTAATTTAAAATTAAATGTTCACCCGCGCGAAGCCGGGACGGACCGCTATGTATAAATTCAGTCAAGTTAAAGCTGTACTCGCGCACCAAGAGTTCTAAACCACCACAAAAAAGGTAAAAAGCAAAATTTTGCCAAATCTGCTAACCTTGACAACTTAATAATAGAAAATTACTTATACCCTCAGCGCAAGTCTCACTCAGTTAATATCCATCAATTTACCAGGCCCGGTGCCGATGTTACAATTTTAGGCCATTAAATCTAAGCCCTTTTAAGCAGCAGATTATAAATAGCGTAACACTCAAGAGAAAATTCCGGCCGGATTTGTTATCTTAAGTAAAACCAATCACTGGAGCGAAGACAGAATTCTAATTAATGGAGAGAGTCTACGTGGAATTAGATCATGACAGATGGCTCGTATATCATTAGTCAGGAATGTTTGACTACCTATCCAATAACAATACAAAATAACAATTAGTAGCTACCGAAAAATTATGAGATGTTCAACGAAATATTTCAGATGATAAGAGATAACAACTGTTCATGGCCGTTGCAGCGGCACTTAGAACTTTGGCTAGCAAAACAATATCCAGAGCATCGCTGCTTTAGCGCTCATTTGAGAATTTTGATGGTTAGTCTCAATAGTTCTCGAACTTTGCTAGCTGAGTCTTTATTTGGATGTTAACACACATCATAAATAACATACAATAATAAAAGAAATAACTTAAATGCAATCACTTGCGTCTTTATCGCTAATAAAGATCTCGTTTCGGAAATCTTAGTATGGAAAGGATTTGTGAGAGAAATAAAGGACGGGTGTTGTGCTAGATGCGAAATCACAAGACTTCCTACTATCGACTCACTTTGACTAAGTATGACATGCATTAATTTGTTTATTATTTTGCTCTTTGACCTGACACGTTGTAGATTTTGTTGTTATGAAATAGGCTTGCTTTTGACTGCCTGGCCATATGCGAAAAGTGCGGACGATGAAGCACGCAAGAGGAAACCGATTCACTCGCGACATGAAGAAACCTACAATGTTTCTGTAGGGAAACATACGGGAAAACGAGTTCAAGCTATGATATCTCATTAGCAACAAACGCTATATTATAAGCTAATCTAATTAAAATTAAATTTAATCTAATTAATGAAAACTCATGATGTAAATAGAAATAAGGATTGTGTGTGTGCCTCGAGCATTCATGCTCACCATCGAAGGCTCCTTCTTGCGGCGGCGTCGTGTGTCGGGTCGCTCTCTTTCCTCAGATATGGTTGAGGAGGGCGATGGCTGGCACATGCGTCATACACGTGATCGGGTGCTGCTTGCGGGTCGCTGGTCTGCTCGCGGTATACACTCAATCTAGTACCTACTTTAACCTTAGATTAAGATCCTACTAACCTCTCCTCTTTTTGTAATGTAAAATTGTAAAAAAAAATAAAAAAATATGTAATTAAAGTTGACAAAGGTCACGGACCCCAGTATCTGTGGAGCGTATAATTATAAATAAAAAAAATAATTAAAATTGCTGTTTAAAGGGATATCTCATTTTCTAGGTTGAAACACTCTATTCTGTCAATTTTACGAACAAAAACGTGATTTACGTAGATAACTTCTAAAAAAGAACATGTTCTCTTCTATCTCTTCATTATTTATGCTACCTATCGTTTTATAGTTGCTAGCATTCAATAGAGATCGCTTAGCTGACACGGGTAACTAATTAATGATTATCGGATGACGCTCGAGATTGAATTTTATTACAGGGTTGAGGCTGTATAGCTCGAAAGTTATTAAGATCGACTTCAGGCGGCAGGATGTTAAAGTATAAATCATAATGGAGCCTGGAATAGAAAACCACATTCCTTATAGGACGGCTCAATATAATTTATTCAATTTTCAAACAACTATGAGTAGTAGGTTTTTTTTTACAGGTAAGTACAGTACTGGTAGGTTTTACAGGATATGTATTTATTAACCACAGCTTACTTGGTCGAAGATAGTAAACACACAATTAACTCTCAAGTGAGACTGTCCGTACACACTGTTAGTTTCTTTTTGTATAGTTAACAGGCCTGGTGTTTGACCATAGCTCATCTGATCTTAAGTGACGGTGTGATCGACGATGGTAAGCTCACTTAGCCTGGAATGGAATTAGATACTGCCGGTACATACCCTGGGTATTTGACGGTAGATATTCAAGTAGAGGATGGCAGCTATCACTAGCGACTTGAAGAAACCTAGAATGTATCTATCGGAAAACACCTTATTTAATTGAACCATTATATCCTAACTTATAGATATATCATATTAAGCGTAAGTTCGGTTCGCATTGTTCGGATTTTGTTATGTTTTTATTTTGGAAAACAATTTGGAATAGTATTGTAAATACTTCAAACTCTTGGAATATTGCATCACTATGTCATGATAACGCTCTCTTAGAATGCTGATTTTATAATAATAGCCTGAGTAATCTATTGATAGCTCGATTGAATGAAAATATCCTCATTTACCTATTTAACAATAGCAAGTCAAAGTAATTATAAAATAGATGGGTATCGAGGTAGTACCATATATTCTACCGCTTAGCAGTAGTGTGTAAACATTACAGTATTTTGGTTTGAAGGGTACTGCAGCTAGTGCAAGGTTATTGAGACAGGTAATGAGCGCCATATTAGCGATTCCCTGTACTTTGTTTTGCTACTTAAAGTGCTATGTATCGCTGTAATGGTCATGGGCAGGCATTACCTACCTCTTACCATCAAGAGAGCGTCTTGTTCGTCTCATCACTTTTACATAAAAAAATACACGTATTTTTATTATGCAATTACGTTATCAGGTTAAGCCCTTGATTCTTACGGGACGCGTTTTGCCACGTCCATTTTTTTCAGTTTTGTACCTACTTAAAAACATTCGATTAAATTACGTAACAAAATAAATTTAAATGTAAATGGGAGAGTTTTTAGCAATCGGACTTAGTGACTCTCACTGCGGTGCAAAATATCCATGTTCCACCACGCTGGTCAAGTGCGGGTTTGCTGATTTCACACATCTTCAACAACATGCACATTTCCTCACGATGTTTTCCTTCACTGTATTCTGTTATACTTTACTCTTTACAAAAACCGACTCCATTCTACCAAGCCCAATGGTTACATTGTGTCATTACGGAGTTCCGGTGCCTACCTTCCGGCTTGATCATCAGGTGGTGAAACCGAAAGACAGGTACTTTATTGAGATAATTCTCGTGACCGTACCATTTTCGTTGTGCTTTACCATTTTCGACCACACCGTCACTTAACATCAGGTGAACTGTGGTCAAATACTTAATATTAAAAGAGTAAAATATTTATTTAAAAAAATATATATTTTACCAAAATAAGAACCTCCTTCAGTCGGTTAAAACAGAGGTGTTTATGTGAGATTTAAACACAGGGCTTCAATGATTCTGAATAGAAGTCAGAAGAAATATAGGTAAAAAAAATGTCACACCTTTCTAATATAAACATCTTTACAATATAGCCGTGTATTATAAAGATGTTACTAACTCCATTATGTCAGTGTTGGTCGGTAGTTGATCCCACAATATCTACGAGATACGAAAAGAAAAAAATAATAACAAAATTACGAGTATCTGAACGAGAACAGGTTCCGAACGGATGGGCTGGACCAAAACTACTTTTAGAATATAAATATACCCGCGTATTCTACAGGAACCTTTTTAGGGATCTGTACTCGAAGCAACTAACGGGACCCTAAGTACTGAGCCTACAAAGTGCGTTTGTCTGTCCATCTATTTTAACTTACTTATCTAGGTATATATTTCAAACCAATCGGTCATCTAGCCCAGTTATAATTTTCACAGAATATGCTTTATTACAGAACATAACAGAAAATTACATAACATACCTAGCATAACATAAAAAAGTCATGCTTTTTAATATTTTTTATAGTTTAATAATTATAATAGGTACCTACCCAATAAAGAATGCGACAATTATAGTTAATGAAGCTTGGCCAAGCGCGCTAAGGCGTAGCATAGCTCCAACTTAAAAACAAAATTACCGATAAAATAACTTGTCTATTTTTGGTTTCCACTTTTTTTTTAACTTTATTACTTTGCAAGACGGAACCCTTCGTGTGGAAGTCATATTCACACTTGACCGATTTCATTTATGAAATGTATGATTGTAGAGATACAGGTATCATTGGATTGAGGATAAAGGGTTTTTAAAGGAGGTAGATACCTACCGTAATTTTACATCCTTCAATGTTCTTCATAGATTAGATGCAGATTGTACAATGAGTCAAATAGTAGATCTACAGGAAAAATCTTGTCAGGATAAACTTCGATTTATGAGTCGTTTCAAAGTTATTTTAAATCAAGTGTTGAGTACCTACACAGGTAAGTTCCTTAGCTCCAGTGAGTTCATGTATTACACACTAGGATGTGATTTGCTGATTTGTCACGCGCTCATTCTTTCTTGTCTGTGCATGTGTCTACACTGAATGATTTAATTCTTGTATTTAGTGTACAAGTTGTGCATTAGCGCATATCAGATTATCTAGAAGGTATTTTAAAATAGCATTAGTTTAGTTGAGTAAACTTAATGCATACAAATTTATTTTATACAACCAAAATGAAGATTTGCGCAGTTCATTTGATATTGAAAAAGACAAAAGCTCGTGCATTACAAGGTAAATTAATATAGTCCCGAGAATCGCCGAACTCAACAAAAAGTCTTGCTTACCTCCGCAAACAGCTATTAGTGCCGGCTAAGACTGCAAACAAAACAATGTAATGGCGATCCGCAGTATACTGACAGAAATATTGTAGTTGATCAAGTTTGAAATCACTATAGCTGTTATTGAGTTAATTTCACTCCACTTTTAGTCACAGGGATGTGACGAAGAGAATAATTCGGATTCACAAGCACGGATCAACGCGTACAGATACGACCGTACTCGACAGCGGACTGCCGCCACGCAGTGTTGCCAACTGTATTATCATCGTTGCGGCTATTAGCTAGACGTATCCAAAACATTGTCAGATACCTATCTACAGTTTTTTACACAAAAAAGCAGCTTGTCAAAGTTATTAAAAACTAGGAATATTGTATTGTAATTCATTAGTAGTAACGAATGGTTGCATATACGTGTATTACTAGGGTTCTTGACAGATACATATTTAAATATAACTTAACATTAAAGCGATTAATACTTGAGAACTTGGTTTTGGACGAATTTAGAGCATAATTATTGATAATATAGTTTATATTCTTTTAGTGTATTTGTTCCAGGTTTCTCATTTGTTGCTCCCAGCCTAATATTAAAAACGAATGAGTTTGGTTTCTGTTTTTTTTTTACTGATAACGTTTGTTAGGCCGCTTTAAGTAGACCAAAAAAAATCCACAGGCAGCTACAAAATTTGATTTTGTGCGGCTGTAAAACATAATTATGTGTGTTTCTTATTAAGTCGTTATTCTTAAAGTGAAATAAAAAGTTGTTAAAAATAGTAAAATCTTAGCTGGTTATTATGTTTTCAACATTTTAGCGGATTGGGTTCCAAAAATAGCTAGACCTAGCTATATAGTACCCAAGTTGGCATCCGTGCCGCCACCGGCACTGCGACTTTACGTAAGTGCTGTCACGAGTTTGATTATTTCCGTTCGTGAGAAAGACCCTAAGATTTTGTGAATCCGTTTTATTCACGGGGTCCCTCCAGGCTGAGTAATATCAGTTTTGGATAATAGATTATTTTTGAGGCCCTGAAGGACATTAAAATCTAGCTTGCCGTGCGCTATAAGTCTGTTACTTCGTTTGTTTATCTTCATATTCTTGTCTCTATATATTCCGAGAAAAATAAATAAAGTAGACGTAACTAACGCTAGTCACCGCATTGTATTATTTTCGTTTGTGTGTTATGTATAACACTAGTGGTGTTTTATTCATAATGCACCGAATTACGCGCGTCGGAGAGTGAACGCGTGACTTTGAAGGAATTATTAAAATAGATTTTTCAAAAAAAAATTAATACATTTGAAACACTTGACACTGGCAAATAAATACCCAAAGTGAGAAGCCAAAAAAATAGCTGGGTACATAATTATGCTCTTATAAAATGTGAAAAAAAATCAATTTGTGTAATTACCTATAAAGTCAAATTGAAAGTTATCTCGACTCGAGTTACGAGTTATACTCGTCAATGAACTAGTAGAGAGTCTTTCTTTAAAAACAGTAAATACAAATTGACAAATAAAATGGATATACTTACTTACTCAGCTTGCATACCTAGTACCCGAACATAGCTACCATATTGCAGAGACGAAGTCGTGTGCTGCAAAACTGCTACCGTGTTAAATCTATTCTTACCTATTCCACTTGTATATTTGTTTTCTATTTTTATATGTTCAGTCTGTATCTAGGTGTTTTGTATAAGTATGTAAACAATAGCAAAAACTATTACTCAAATAGTACAAGCTATGCTTCGTTTAGGGCTCGCGTTTTGTGTAATTTCATAGGATATTTATTTTGACGTGATGACGTCTTCAAATTTTCTGAATTGCTTTTCTATATTAACAGAATCGGGGGATACAGTATGGTGATTGAGGTACATGTATAACTATAATTTACATCCACCACTTAATAGTTAAAGGATCAAAGAAGATTATAAGAAGATTTGAAATACAATCCAAGACATCCTAACCACCCAAACGTCGAACGTCGTCAAACAATACAATACCTGACTACGCTTGTGTTTTAAAATCTAGCTACGAAGTGTGATTGATTAGTTTTTAATGTATATAAACTTTGTAACGAGATTTCCAAGTTTTGTCATTATAAACCGAGTGGGGTGGTTGTCAGCCCTAATCTGAAAGTAATATCAAGAAGTTTATTTAAAAAGTAAATTAAGGCTGAGCCTCTACAAAAATAATAGACTGGAATGTTATTAAGTACTAGGGGAAGTAAACAATTGTTGTGTAGGCTTTTATTTGAAGCGACGTTGAAAACGTAAAACAACGTTTTTGAAGTGAAAACTTCTTTTTAGCCGCTTTAAGCGATTTTTTAGTAGGGGTATAACATGAGTTCGCGTGACCGACGTATTTTAAGTTTTCTCTTATGTCGGCAATCCTTAGGTATGATATGACAACTGCCTTTTATTTTATCAAGCACACCCAGGTTAGATTTGATTTTAAATTTGAAATTTGACGGCATCAAAAAAACTGTGGTCTTTTAAAAATAAACAATTTCGAATAGAAAATATTTTAGTGTTTTGTCGCGAGAAGAATAATATTACATCAAAATGGAGTTTTTCTTATCTAAAGCGTTAATTACAAAACATATTAAAAGACTCAAATCTGTGTTGAGTTTAGTTTCGTTTTATCTATTATATTTTTGCTTAAACAAGAATCTGCAGCATCGGTATATACTATTAATTGAGGATTTGTATCAATGCAACAAATTAATTTGAATACCGACGGACCCTGGCAGTAGATACAAGCATCTGCATCGGAATGACGCAAATTATAGTTGAATGAACTTGCGTTAAGCAAATAAAAGACCAAGTTGATGAAACAAGAAATATAAGTTTTTTTCATATGATCTGCTTTGGGTATAATATATTTTTTATTTTAATGATCATTTTATAATGTTGGTAGAACAAATTGATAAATACATTTATCAATCACAACCCTTTTGTTCACAAACTTAAAACAAGCACAACACGATTTTAAGATCAGAAGAATATTTTACTATAGCTCATCATTAGCCCTGTTTTTATTTGTAAGCTTTTTATTTTACTTGCAATGTTTAGTTTGCTGTCAAAACTTGCAAACTGAAATAGAACCACTACTTCTGTAACCGTGTTGAAATTTGACATGTTCGTTCAATATCGATGACAATGTATTTTTATGGTAAGCATAATATCCTGGTATGTCCAAGGATTGACTTCAGACGATGAAACTCGTAAACGGTCAGCAGTTAATACACGAAATATTGTATACACATTTAAGTATTATGGTCCGCTTAAAATTGCACCATTATCTAGCTGCTGTGGCAACACTGGTTGGGTTGCCAGCCACGAAGGCACTCCTTAACGGATAGTAGTAGTTATGTCACTATAGACACGAAACTTTGTATGATAATAATAATATTATAATCTTTTTACACGTTTTTAGTCTATTTAGTTTCACTTGTCCCGTTGTTTACTTTTGTCGGTCTGTAATCAAATCTTGCAAAGTAAATTAGATCCACTTCCCAATACCTGATGAGACTCAAATTTGGTGTACATAATAATCTTCGGTGTCAATACAATAATATGGAACCATGAAGCTGGTCTGATGATGGAGACGTAAGACAGCCATATGAACTTCTAAAGTAAACAAGATAAACCCATCGAGTTTGGGCTCGATTGATTGATCTTGAAGAGCACTTTACGCCTAGATGATATCCAGGGTCTCATGATGAAGCTGGAAGGTGGCCACGGCATCTCGTGATTAAACAACAAAACCCCACCGAGCTTGGGCTCGATTGATTTATCTTGGGGACGTGAGCACTTTACACTTACATGATATCCAGGGCTGATGGTGAAGTTGGAACCTTCCGGCCAAATGCTTGTAAATATTAAATTGATGCATAATATTTTATTTATTTACTATTAATTTATTTACTTCTACTCCCTTACCAAGTGCACCAGTTTTAGCAGTTTATAAACATTCAAGTAAATACGAATTTCACTATGTTCGTGACCACACTGAATGCTGTGATTAGAATGGCGATTTGTGTAATGGTCAAACATTTCAGCATTGCAACACTCAACTCAACTATAGCTTTCTTTTTTATCAACTTTATGTTAGCAAACTATTAATAGACATTTTTTGACAGTTATATCTCAATGGATAACTTTTTGCTCTAGCGTTATGAATTTTCGTTTGAGCAATTTTAGATTAAAGGAGGCACTTTATGTTATTAATTGTACTTTGAAATGTTGTTAATTGTACACTGAAAACCAATGTCGCTTTTCTGTTACCATGTGATATTGGCAGCCAGAGATGGGCCCATTCGCCATAATGCCCTGCCCTGACAGCCCTGTTGGCTGATTGGTAGCATGTCTGCTTCAAGAGCTGTGGGGCGTGGGTTCGATTCCCACCCAGGACAAGCATTTTGTGATATAAAACCAAATGTTTGTTCTGTGTCTGGGTGTACTGTATGTATTATAAGTATGTATTTACAAAAAAAAAAATATTTAAGTATTCTATCAGTTATCTGACTCCCATAGTACAAGCTTTGCTTAGTTTGGGGTCAGATGGCGCTGTGTGTAATGTCCTGCGATATTTATTTATTTATTTATTATTATAATTTCTATTTTGTATTTCTTTTATAGATACTGGACATTTTACGTACGTTATCTAGCCCCTAACCAAGCAAAGCTTGTGCTATAGACACCAGATAGCTAATATAATACTGAAATACTTTACTATGAACGATGAATACAAATCTATGTTCTTCGCACAAATGTTAGACCTGATTGGAAATTAAATCCACGCTCTTCAGCAAAACTACTACCATATGAGCCAATAACGCAGTTTGTTTGTATAGTATCGAACAAATGTTTTTGTTTCTTACTTGTAGGCAAGGTGTAATATCATATTTAAGGTTTTCATTAGGCTGCGCTCATAACGCTTTGGACAGCCCTATTGAATTTCATAGAGATTTTTTTTTCAGTCGGTTTTCCCCCTTTTCACTTTGTGAAAACTTTGTAGCTTTTACGGCATTGAATTTTTAATGAAGAGGAGATATTGAGGTCAGTTGAGATCAAATATTCAGGAGTAGGACGAAATGTTTGATGGTTGAAAATATCATCTGCAAAAAAAACTGTGTCAGTATGAGCGATTTCATTAAGATAACACATATTCTATTTTTTACTAATGTTATAAATAAGAAAGATTGTATGTTTGGATGTTTGTTACTCAATTAAGCAAAAGCGGCTGAACTGATTTGGATGAAATTTGATACACATACAATTTATTACCTGGATTAACATATAGGTTTTTTTTAAATTGTAAAAGTAATGAGACGAACGATACGCTCTCGTGATGATAAGAGATAACGCCTGCCCATGACCAATTGACCATTGCAGCGATACACAGAACTTTGAGTAGCGAATCAAAGTCCAGGGCATCGCTGCTGCTTTGGCGCTCATTACTTTGGAGACTTTCAATGGCTAGTCTCAACAGCCCAGTAATTTCGCTTGCTGCAGTACCCTTCAAACCGGAACACAGTAATGTTCACACACACTTCTTAGCGGCAGGATATCTGGTACTGAAGTGGTAACTACCTAGACGACCTCCTGCTAAAGATATATACCGTCAACTATACTCTTATACAGGCTTAATATTGCAATTTAGTTTTACCCTCTAAGATTCTTAACAAAGCACTTAAGTCCCATGCGTGAAGGATAATAGTTGATGCATGCCATGAATGGAGTCGGAACAAAAACGCGGATGCCTCATAATTATGCCCCATTGGGGTTTTGTTCGATGCATTTTTATCTCTTTAATAGTTCTCTTTGATTAAAATTATAACTATACATTACTAATTTATAACACAAATGGTGCATAGTGGTGGTAGTTCTCATAGAAGGAGGTCGTCTAGGTAGGTACCTGATATTCTGTCAACAAACAGTATTGTGTAAATATTAGTTTTTTGCTATTTTACTGCTAGTGAAATTACAGGGCTGTTCAGGCTAACTATCGAATCAAAAAGTAATGAAAAACTATTATATGTTTATTTACTCCGACGCTTTGGTTATGTCACTATAGCCACAGCCACGTAATTTTCATAAACATGTTTTATGAATTAAGTTTTTATCAGAAAATATAGCCCCTAAATAGTGAACAGTTATCTCTTCCCTGAAACTAAATACATCTCTACATCGAGCGCAAATCGTTTTAATTACATGCGCTACGCGATAGCTCAATTTATCCATTTCGATTGGATGACTTGATGCACTTCACCCTATCGAGTATAACAGCGAATAATGTTCACAGAAAAAAATATGACAGTGAGCGTACTTACCATTACAGTTTGAAGGTTTAAAGGCGGAATAATAGATACCACAAAGTAAGAAGTTTATGACCGAGCTTACGTCAGATGAGAACAGAAAAAATGGTCGATCTCCTTAGCAGGATTTCGTGTAAGTAGGTACCACCACAGTATTAGATAATTATTATATATCTGATACTGCGGTGGTACCTACCCAGTGGTAGGCTATGGTACTACAGTGATATTTCAGGGTTATTGAGACTGATCATCGAATGACTGAAAGTAATAATCTATAGTATATATAGTACCTAATCTGTTGTTCTATAAAAAAATAAGATATTCGATTCGAGTTTATTTGGATTGCAAATCAAAGTTTCAGACAGACATTATCTTTTAACAGGCGTTTTCTGAGTTTCATTGTTTTTACATAAAAAAGAGTTTACTGTTTCAAACGTGGGGTCTGACTAATTCGGATCACAGAAAGCACAAATAAGAAAAGACATCGTTGACCGATCGATTGGACTAAGCTGTTTAGCGACGGGGTTTCATAAGGTAAATAATATTGAATATACTTCTATTTCACTATATGCAATAAAATAAACACAAAATGATATATCTGAAATACTATGACAAATAAACAAATATTGGAAAACATTACACACAGCATCATCTCCCAAAATTAGCAAAGCTTGTCATACGGGAACCAGATATCAGATAATTATGATACATTTTTTGTCGTTTAGAATACCCGAATACAAAACAAATCTATTATATGTTCGTCATAAACTCATTATAAATAATAAATATATAAATATCGTTGGACATTACACACAGCGCTACCTTACCCCAAACTAAGCAAAGCTTGTAATGGAAGTCGGATAACTGATAGAATACCTACTTAAATACTTTTTTTTTTGTAAATACTTACATACTTATAATAAATATAGAACACCCAGACACAGAACAAACCTTTGCTTATACCAAACAATGTTTATCCTGGGCGGGAATCGAACCCACGTCCTTCAGCTCTCGGAGCAGACATACCACCAATGAATCGACAGGGCTGTCATTACCATTATCTCAGCCGTAGGACGTCCAATGTTGGGCATATGCCTCCCCCATAGATTGTCATGAAGACCGGTTGGAAGCGGCTCGCAACCAGCTCGCTCTTGCGGTCTTTATTAGGTCATCTATCCACCTTATCCTTGGTTACGGGTCGCCACAAATTATTCGTTATTTAAATATTTGTCCAAGATAGGTTCGAGTCCATGCTCTATGTTTTTAAAGCTGTCATCATCATCATCATTTCAGCCGTAGGACGTCCACTGCTGGACATAGGCCTCCCCCATTGAATACCATAAAGACCGGTTGGAAGCGGCTCGCATCCAGAGCGTTCCTGCGGTCTTTACTAGGTCGTCTGTTTAAAGCTGTGCTACTACTGAATGAGCTTACAGAGTAGTAAAATATATATGTTAGTAAAATACTATCTATTAACTCGGTCAGCGAAGCGTGGGTATTGGGAAAACATCGCTCGTATCGAACGAGACGTATAGATGGGATGGCTAAACTACTTTGCAACGAGATCAGGGTTATTTGCAATTATCTATTAAGTTCAACATTGTAGCGATGATAGCTCAGTGGTTAGTGCGGTCGGTTCACACGCCGAAGAAAAAGAAACATCTGCACTAATTATAATGAGGAAAGATTTGATTTTTGTTTATATTGAATAGGCTCCGAAACTACATGACTGATCTGAATAATTCTTTCATCATTATAATGCTACATTATCACTGAGTAACATAGACTATATTGTTAATCGAGTTTACTTTGAAAATATCAAAAATCGCACGATTACAGAGTTAAGAAGAAAAATTAGCTAGAGATGTAATTCGAAAATATTATAATATTCTCTACAAATCTGTGTTGTAAAATTACTAGATATGTGTCTGTCTTCTAACTGATCGGAACACTCTTTTATCAGTGAACTTAAATTAAGGCGACTGCATATTAAAAGTTATGGTTTGATGGGATCGCCATTAGCCTAGATTTTAAAGTGTCTGGATCGTGTGAATGCACAAGCACATCTGTAAAGTGACAATGACGTGCGTTCATTGTGTTGGGACGGTTCTTGCCGTGACATTTTCCATAAGATAAAATACGTGACAATGTTATGTGTTTCCATACCTAATTTATTTTTAAATTTTTATTGATATTTCTATTTAGCACGGACACAATATTTGTATTTTAAAAACAAAACTGCTTAGCACTCAATGGTCATGTAAAAAAAACGCTGGCAGTCAAGAATGTTTTTAACTCTATTTAATGATAAAACTAATATATTTTTCAATGTACCTACCAGCAGCGGCGGCCTTAGATATTGCGAGGCCCGAGGCGACAGATCATTGTGAGGCCCTTTTTCTTTGAGTCCGTTTTCCTAAAAAATTAGTTCGAGTGCTCGAGTGGCCGTAACATGCTTGCACTAATAATGAAACCGTGCGTTCAGGTGGGGTTTTGTTAATTGCGAGGCGCGAGATACACATACATATAATATGGAAAAGACTTTTTTCTACGAGGACGCGAGGCCCCGGGCGGTTGCCTTGCTTGCCACACCCTAAGGCCGCCACTGCCTACCAGTAACCATTATACGAAGCCGCGAGCGAAAGGCTGGTTCAAAAATAAAACAATTGGCTTAGTACTATGGTGCGCGAGTGTACACATGGGCAAATACTTTCCTCCAGCGTTCTTTTTATACGGCGCGAACTATATCGCCGTGCAAGTCTCAAGTCTATCGCATTGCAAATACAAGAACTCGTACAGTACCAGGGACTTGTGACCCGGATGTAGGTTTAAGGGGCTTCTTTAGATACGCATCAACATCCTACACTGCCCGCGTTCCCATCCCTTTTTTGCCAGGGAAAATAATTTGAGTATACCACCGGCCTTGGGGTTGTTATGTGAGACACTCCGTTCTAATGACGGTCTACCCACTAAACCCTGGGGTGTTCCACCTCGGCGTTTTGTGTCAAGGCTGCAGGCACGCTTTCGCACTCTACCGCGGCCTTGACAGTGTTTGTCCTCACCTCGGAGCCCAAGCTCCCTTGCCACGATGACAATGGTCAGTGTGTTCCCCTCCCTGACCAAGCAAATTTGTTATGATCCTAGGAACACTGCTTTAAATAGTAATTCACTGATATGTCAGGACATTTGGTTACCTGCTTCAAGAGTTGTAGGGCGTGGGTTCGATTGCCGCTCAGGACTAACATTTGTGATGAGGATAAATGTTTGTACTGTGTCTGGGTGTTTAGTAAAATGGTTTTCATATTAGCTTTGCTTAGTTTGGGGCTAAATGACGCTTTATGAAATGTCCTGGGATGTTTATTTGTTTTTTTTTTAGACTATTTAGTTGTTTTTGGCAGGTCGAGGTCTTTTAATAAATTGTAAAGAGATTTTTCTTGTATCTCGTTCCTACTTTTTACTGCTTGAAACCGTTCTACTTAACGATTTTATTACAGCTTTTTTATTTATAAATAGATTTATAAATTGCGTCAAAAAACAAAATATTTTTCACGTGTAGGCGATAATTGGTTTTAATAAATAAACGACAAACAGTTTACAGTGTTATAAAAATACTTTTACACCCGTTTTTTTGTCCACTTTATGTGTTTTCTTGTAAGAAAAGCTCTGAGCTTTACGACCTCATGTAAAACAGTCATTAATCTTGTATTGTGCTTGGGATCGAGTCGTGACCAAAATACTTACCCATCATAGGTAAGTACCTAAGTATTAATGGATAGCACGCGTAGCGGTCGATTGAACTTTTCACTTTGTTGTAAGGTTAAAATAGACGGCAGAAATTAGGTGTTAAGCAGGAAAAAAATTAATAAAAATTAATCAACAGCAAAGTTTTTTTTTTGTAATTGATGAGGTTGCAAAGTTTTCATAGCTGCTGCTTGGAGACAAATAGCGCGCGATAGAATTTTAGTGCGATTAATAAAAGTTAACAGTGGAAAAAAACATCATAACATATTATGTAGGTATATTTGTTATTATTCTTTCTGTAAACGGCTTAAAATATAATTTGGATTAAATAATCATTTACTATTAATGGTTTTCTTTCCTTTATTTAAGGTCTCCACAGTTTAAAAAGTAAGAATATAGACTTTTCAGGGTCAGAGTAAGTATGTATCTCCTAAGTCTGCGTGCTTTATCTTTGACCACATTATCGTTTACCATCAGGCGAGTTGGTGGCAAACGCCAACATTTACATAGGTGTTAAAAAAACAAGGCATAATTTAAAAAAAAAATCGTACCTACATGCCAGTATCATCAAAAACTTCTGTTAAATTATACTATTAACATTAGACAAGGGTCTAATGTTTTGTCTTGATTTTTTTAGATATTAATATTAATCTAATAAAAACAAGGTTGCAGTTATAGAAGCTCGCATAGGGCGCAGAAAAGTCTATTTACGGTACTGGTACTACATGTACCATACTAATTTTATAGTAACATAAGTCATTCAAACTCTAACCTTGACATAACAATTCTAATAAAATTATGCAATTAATTGCTCATTGCTTCCATTATAATTGTTACATAAGATTTATTTATTAACTTGACCTTTTAAATGGATTGCTTAGCCGTCTGCTATCAGCATGCAAGCTGGATCGTGAGTCAAGCCGGCCTCATTTATGGTCTGGAGAAAGTGATGTCTTGTATCGTCGATTCGTTGCTGGCTGTTATGCAACTAATGTGTAGCTTTTATGCCAGTACAGGATAGAACTACACGAGTTAGGGCAAGCAAAATTTACGTATTTTACGATATTTTTAATCCCCAATGCAAAAAGAGGCATGGAGTGAGGGATTAACCTTATATTATGCTTATCGTTTCGTTCCAAAAACTCGAACCAAACGATTTCATTCCACGTACATTACGCGGACTGCTAGACAGTGGAATGCGTTTTTTTTAATAGTGGGTGTTCTCTGTTGGATATAATCTGGGTGTCTTCAAGTCGAGAGTGAATCGGTATCTTCTAGGCAAGCATGCTCTATCTTAGACCGCATCATCACTGCGATGGTGGTCAAAACTAAGCCCATTTCTTACTAAAAAAAAAAGTTAGTTTAACGTATGTGTCTGTGTGATTACTTATAATATTGTAGCTCCCAAAGGGCAGAACCGATTCTTATTACATATTTTGTTGAACGGTGACTTTGAATGGACGAGACGGTTTTCAAGAAAAATATTTTTTTTTTGTTTTGCAGCTCTTTTCTAGCTGATGAATTAAAGAGCATTTTACCCAAAGCTGATCGAGTCCAAATTAGGTACCTACCTATTCTGGTATATAAGGTAAAGTCCAAAAAAAAACAAATTTCATTAAAATTGGTCCAGCTGCTTGAGCGCGAAAAATTTACAAACATACAAATACACTCACAAACTTTTGCCTTCATAATATTAGTGTGAGATCTAAGATGATAACTACCTAGATCAATTCTTAAAGTTTTAGTTGATAGCGTTTTAATTTACTATAACAAATGCACAAAGTGCGACGCCAAATCAAAGAAAAAAAACTTTTCAAAGTTACGATTATACACTTTTATAAATTATCTTATTTTTTTTTTATTTGTCACCTTATACTGTGTACAAACCGCTTTAGTTCAACGTTATCTATGATCATACAAACAGAAGTAGAACCACTATAGAGTTCTAATTTGATCTAAATTCTGAAACAATACAGCATCGATTTGTGTAAATGTACCGCATAATTACCTAAGCATGTAAATTACTTGCGGAACTGGTTTCGTAAACTTATTACCATATTTGAGTGAAGACTGTATTATGCAATCCGATCAGCTGTGAGAACTCAATTACGCTACTTTTTAACTTGAATGCAAAGAACAAAGGAGTACTCGAATTCGGAGACTTTAAAAAGTTTATCATGTCATTGTTGTGTAAGTTTTAAATAATATAAATAAATATCATTGAGACATTTCACACAGCACCATCTAGCCCCAAACTAAGCAAAGCTTGTACTCTGTTGTAGTTTTTGTAGATTCATACTTATAACACATACATTGCACCCAGACACAGAACAAACATTTATCGTCGCAAATAAATATTTGTTCTGGTGGGAATCGAACCCACGCCCTAAGGAGCCAATGGAACACTCATAATTACCTAAACACTTACTGCAACTTGTAAATTTGATGTTATTAATAAAATATTATAGCGGATTACTCAGTCACAGCCCAGAGCTCAAAGAGTCAACGCGTCCTGAGAATGCCTCGTGTAGAGGTGAAACACGTGCCGGCAAGTAGTTGCTGCAGCGAGAAAAGGATGTATATAAATAAATATAATTTTTAATTAGTTTTTTGTTTTGCATTTTAAGTTTATGTAAAATTTTAGTTTTATATATTGAGTAATGTTTCGGATAAGTTTTTTTTTAAATTGTCGTTAAGTTAGTTTAATTTTAACTGAAGTTGTAGTCAAAATGACTGTCAAGTGGAAATAAACTAAATGTGTAGCAATGTATTTTTTTTAATATTTCTACGACATTTAATATGGCTTAGATCAACCCACCATCAACCTTACATTCTATATCATCATCATCTTACATTCATCAGTTCATCAGACTGGTGGCTTCAATTTACACCACTGAGACGTTATTTTCTTTCTACGAAGTGTGGGATGGAAAAATTTCTAAGGTTTTTGATACCAAAATGTATAAAAAAGTCCCAGGTCTCTGTATTACTTCGAATTTCGATTTACGCCCGATTAATCCATTTTATCTACGTTGTGATTTTAAAAAACACAATGTATGGTACAAAATATTTTTCGCAAATTGCCATGCTAAAATCTCTGTGCTCTATATTATCCCACGTGCAAGCATGACAAAGAAAGTAAAAGAATATTTTATCACCCTGAAAAATATCGAGAAACTGAAATGTTGGATAAACCACGTGTCACAGTAAGTACCTACTCCTTTCACGCTAGCTACCTTGCCTGAATATCAATGTTTTGGGTGGCAGCTTTAACTCAGTTCAATAAGCAGCTATGTCAACCGAAGGAAATACAGTACTGAGATCAAAGAGTTGGCGTCGGGCTTCTGCAAACAAATGCCGGCAGTTGGAAGCCTTGCACTTGTATCAATGTCACTGTAAAACAGAACCTAAGCTACTTAACTCTACTCTCATTAATAGTTTATTTAATGCACATTCACCAATTTATTCTAATGAAAAAAGTAATGAGACGATTGAAACTGATAATGCTTAGCCATGGCTATCGCAGTGATACACAGAACTTCAGAGTAACAAATACCAGGCTAGAGCTGCTTTGGCCACCCTCCTGGTGAAAATCAACCGCCAAACATGTAATATGTTTCAGCAGCCTCACTTGAGTCAGTTCCATTCCAGGTTAGGTGTGTACCGTTATCGACCAAACCTACATTTAACATCAAGTTTTAAGTAGCGCTCAGTGATTAGCGCGGTCGGTTCACATGCCGAAGGGCGTAGGTACAAACCCCAACAATGAGCTTGAGCTGCCGGTGAAGGAAAACATCGTGAGGAAACCATAGCATGGTGGTAGGGTACTTTCTAGTACTCGGCTGGCTAGCTACCACTTGCCACCACAAGTTGAAAATCTGCCGCCAAGCATCTAAGGGTGTGTTCCGGCAGCCTTGCTTGAGAGCCAGCTTTATCATCTTCAACATCACCGTCACATAACATCAGGTGAGCTGCGGTCAAACACCTAGCCTGCCAACCATAAAAAAAAAAGTGAGCTTTGGTCAAACACAACCTGTCAATCATAAAATTAAGCATCCCGGCTGCTTATTTGGATTTTGACTTGTTTTACTTAACTTTTCAGCACTTGAAAATATAATACATTTGTTAGTGGCAGAAAACACAAATTGCAATTCCAAAAAATCACAGCGTTTTTACTTTGAGATGTATTGCTGTTTTACAGTCTAATGCTGTGTCAATATTAACCTGACAACGTTTAATGGTTGCTACGGCTTCATGCTGTAACCCAAAACGTCCTGTGTATAGCTTAGGCAAGGAATTGGAAAAAGTACACTCAAATCATCATACAGGGTTATATGTTAAATACAAATATTTTATTGATAACACCAATGTAACAAGTTCCGTAATATAATTTAAAATATAACACTGATTACAATATTATGTCAATGAATAAAAAACAAAATGTCAAAATAAAATATTATATCGATATGAAAACATGTCAATACAAACAATGTTGTCAATTTAAATAATGTATGTCAATATAAAAAAAAAAATATGTCACACATATCAATGTAATAAAATGTCAGTACTATGCTGAGGTGAGCCCCTATTTTGTAACTGCTTGCCCCTGTTTGTTTGTTTTTCTATTTATTTTGTTACAAAATAAAATAATTTACTTTCTTTATTTCTTTCAAAAAATCATAATTACTAACTTGTAATTTAATAATCTTTTTTTCTTGTACTTGCTTAGTCCATTGTACCTAATCACAATTAGTGAGCAAAACTCCGAAATCGCGAACAAAAACAGCTAGTCCATATAATCAACGAATTTTTTTACGATTTCAGAGTTTTGCTGATAGTACAAGTTGTTAATAATAAATCAGAGTGCAATAACCTCTATTTAGCTTAGTACATTCCAAACTTATAATTGTAACCCTGTAGGCGAAAATATGTATGTATGTATGTAGGTATTGGCGAAAAAATCAGCTGTTCCCATAGTATCATTTGACAACAATTTTTTTTAATGTAATTCAATTTACCTTTATTATTACAGCTGGACACGTCTGCCGAATGCCAGCAGAGCTATGGGCGTAAACCACCACCGACTGGGTCCCGGAGGTTAAACGGCCACCAGGCCGGCCTAAAAGGCGGTGGAAAGATGAGCTCGATGCCCACAATAAAGAGTGGACCACAACAGCACACAACAGAGAGGTGTGGAAGGGGGGGAGAGAGGCCTTTGCCCAGCAGTGGGCCAAATTGGGCTAAATAATAATAATAATAATAATATACTGATATACTCCTTTGGCATACTGAGGTGGACTCAGACTGAGCTGGACGCCCTGGATAGAAGAGTCCGTCAACAGCTCACAACTCATCGCATGCTACACCCACGCTCGTCTGTTATGAGACTGTACATTCCACGAAAATTGGGGGGTCGTGGCTTCTTAAGCGCCAAGAACCTCCATAATCGTGAAGTGTGCAGTCTCAGGGATTATTTCCGCGACAACGAGTGCGGGATGCATCGAGATGTTGTGGCAGTTGACAAGGGCCTCACGCCGCTCTCCTTAGCGAACGAGAACTGGCGCAAACCATCGGTGCTCAGCACCGAAGACCGCAAGGAAGTATGGAAGAGCAAGCAGCTGCACGGGCGGTTCTATCGGGTCCTAACGGGCCCCGATGTGGACATGCTCGCGTCGGTGAACTGGCTACGTTTCGGAGACCTCTTTGGGGAAACTGAGGGTTTTGCCTGTGCGATTGCGGACGAAGTTATCAAGACGAACAATTATCGGAAATATATCATGAAGGACGGTACGGTCGACATCTGTCGGGCATGCCACCGTCCCGGAGAATCGCTCCGACATATTATTTCCGGTTGTTCGCATCTTGCTAACGGCGAGTATTTGCACAGGCACAACCAAGTAGCCAGGATCATCCATCAGCAGCTTGCTCTTCAATACGGCGTTGTCGAGTCTGAGGTGCCGTACTATAAGTACGCACCAGCGCCAGTTCTCGAAAATGGTCGTGCTTTGCTCTATTGGGACCGGTCTATCATCACGGACAGGACTATTATCGCCAATAAGCCTGATATCGTGGTGGTCGACCGAGCCCAACGCCGGGCAGTGCTCGTTGACATCACCATCCCACATGACGAGAATCTCGTGAAGGCCGAGAAGGACAAGCTCAGCAAGTACCTTGACTTGGCTCACGAGATAACCGCCATGTGGGATGTTGATTCGACGATCATTGTCCCGATAGTCGTCACGGTAAACGGTCTTATAGCGAAGAGTCTCGACCAACATCTCAAGAGACTCTCGCTAGACGGTTGGGTCAAGGGTCAGCTTCAAAAGGCAGTGATCCTTGACACGGCGCGCATTGTGAGGAGGTTCCTCACTCTGCAGCCCTAACCACCGGCAGCTTGAGCCCTGCCCCGCTGCCGGCGGCACCCTAGTTTTTAAGTTTTTTATATTATATATGTTTTTTAAATATTTAATGTAAAAAATTTAAAAAATAAGATGAAAAGTAAATAACGATGAATAATAATAAAAATAATTACAGCTGCAATATAATAGTATAGTACAGCTCTTTTTCGTGATTTTAGGGTTGGTCTCACAGTAAAAGTTGTTCATACCGTTGAGTACAATTTTATTCCTTTCGGCTTGGTTCTACCGTTCCGCACAACCCCGTACAGTTATCGTCAGGGGCTACCTACTTATATGATGTATATTGTATGTCACTATAACAGTTTTGTTCTCAAAAGTATTATTATCGAAAGCATTGAGTCAATGAGGATAAATACATTTAATTTACATTTTACCGACAAAAATTGCGATAAATGCGGTAATTAAATGATTTCATTATTTATGGCCAGTTGCCGCTATGGTAATGTAAAAGTATATAATTTTGGAAGGCGTGGTCTTATCCCGGGGCGAATTGCAACGCGATCGATTTCGGAGGTCAGTGGATAAGAGGTATCTTATTTGCGATCTGGGCCATCTTTAATAACCTGGTTGTTGAATTTTGACCCGCGTACGGGACCGGATACCGTTATCTTTTGGCATTGCAAATGACACATAGGTTATCCAGTTTGACCAATCCTGTCTTCTCCTCTGTTTCTGTCGGTGATTTCTGCACTAGGTAGCTACTGCTATTACGTAAACAGATAAACTTTATTTAATAAATAATAGGTCAATTTATTTATCAGACAAACAAAAATAAAGTATGCAGTTAATACAAATTATCATATAAATATTTTTTTTATTTGTAAAAGTTATGAGAGTTATGACGTCCTCCTAATGGTAAGAGATAACGCCTGTCCATTACCATTGCAGCGATATGCAAAGCAAAATCAAGGGCATCGCTGCTTTGGCGCTGATTACTCTGAGACTTTCGATGATTCGTCTCAACAGCCCTGTAATTTTGCTAGCTGTATTACCCTTCGAATCAAAACAGTAATGTTTATATACTATTGCTTGACGGCAGAATATCTGGTACTGCGGTGTTACCTACCTAGACGACTTTTTGCTAAGGAGAATTACCACTAAGTTATTTTAACCTCGCTTTAACTTTTGTTTTCGTACTAAGCAAAGGCAAACTTCCATTTTTTGCATTGGGGCCCGAAAAGGCTACTTACGCCATTGCTTATGATCAAAAGGATTATTTTTGGTTGATACAGAAAGTGTTCTAAAACAATACATACGGTCTAGCCTAATCAAATAAACATTGGTGCAGGAATTCCTAGTCGGTTACCGAATCTGTTAACAGCATTAAGGGAACGTTGCGCAACCCGTCAGCCGTGGTGGTTAACCGGCGAACACGGCTCAGTGACAGGCGACGAAATTGTTTTACAATTTAAATAGACAAGTTCGCCTTGCGATCTCGTTACCATAGAAATGCTGATAGAATACTTACCTAACTGTAACATGTTTAATGTGTACAGTTCCCGTTCCCGTGGAAATACAGGGATAAAAGCCTATGTCGCCCGGGGATAGTGTAGCTTCCAACGGTGAAAGAATTTTTGAAATCGGTCCAGTACTTTTTAAGTTTGTTCGTTACATACAAAATTTAAATCTTTCCCTTTATAATATTTTATTAGTATATAATATATATATGTAAAATATGCAATGTTTTATACGTGACACATTCAAGGAAATCTAGATAGAATGAATAAAATCAATGAAACAGAACAAAATTCCAGTATTTGTTTCAACTTCGTAAAAGGAGTTTGTTGCCTCATTATAGATGCACCGGAATTTTAATTCACGCATACAAAAGTGATATCGATCTTGTTACGAAGAGTAAGCGCCCGCGCTGACGACGTAGATTAAATCATACACGGCACCAGATTATTCAATAGTTACCAGCACAGCTACAGCCTTGATCAAGGTATTCGGCTCAGCTGGTAACCGCAGAATGCATAACCTGAAGTTACTTTTACGCAATCTGTGGCAAAGTATTTGCACATGCCTCACGCAAATAACTTAGACTGCGATTCAAATAGGCTTTGTCATTTTGATTTTATCATTAAATAATTGTTTTTTTTTTATTTAATTTAATTTTGAGGATAGATTAACTTGCACTAGATTTTCAATTTATTGCAATATTTAATGAATTGAGGACATCAGTCTAATATTTAATAAAAAAATATGGTTGACAGACAAGGTGTTGTGAAAATTACTTAAAACGTAAACGCTAGTACAATGTGTGAGTACCTAAAAAAGGAGTTTGCATTTACTCCCGCTAGGGGCATTACCCCATATTTTTCTCAATGTTTAGAATTTATGTATTCCCAGGCCCACTAGTTTGGAAGCCAGAAACTGCGCTGACGAAACTCCCTAGGCTGCCAAACTCCCTTAGCTGCCGAAACTCCACTATTCGTTTTACAGCCTATCGATAGCTTGTTGATCATTAACAGTTCCAGAAGACTTTTGAAAATTGATGGCGGAAGGCAGAATGTAAAAAAAAACTTTGCATCCAGGTCACTTGGGTCAATTTTCCTTAAAAATATATTCCATTCAAAAATAAATGTCTCTAGGGTACGATCTATCAAAGCCTATATTCGTGTCATGCTAAACGATCCATCCTACGCATTTTTCCCACTTTAGTCGGACAGGTATATAAAGTAAGTAAGTACTAAGTTACATCTAATTTTACAGATCATCTCGCTAATGTTTTCTGTAAAGGAAGACGTTAGAAATTGTGTACTCGAAATCGTGATAAGGCAGTAGATGATGCCCAGCTTCTGTGAACCAAATTATTGTTCTTAAATATTTTAAAGATAATTATAGATTCATTGATTTAACAATATAATATCATGTCTACACTAAAACTAATTCACTGGTGAAGTCATTAATCGAAACTCACGTGTTTGATCTTTTGTATAGGTATCCTTGGTTTTATACTCAAATTTATAGAGTTGTAATGTTCTAGCTCAAATTATTAAAAAAATAAGAAAAAGACCAGCAAAAATTTACTTCCGCTGTCTCTTTTCTTACATGTTTCTATCGTTTACGTTGTTCGTAATAAGTTAACAAATCTACCATGAAAGTGAAACTGCCATCAAATTAATTAATCTGCCAAAAAACTGCATTATGTGCTTATGAGCAGATTTTCAACTTGGTAGCTAGCCAGACTTCGAGTAGGCTGGTTTATTTATCTGAGTAGTCAGACGATACAAAGGTACAAAGTAGGTAGGTACCCTAACCAACATACTTTGATTTTTGTACAATGTTTTGCTTCAAAACCAGATCTGAATTATTTATTGTTAGGATTAGAACTTTGTCGAGCGTTTCGACCACGTTAATGACTGAGTTATCATCGCTAAGTTAATCTGTAATTATTTCCCATACTGTTCATTATTGTTAGCTTTATAAACGCCGAAGGCGGGGTAAAATTTCGAAGCCCGAGTAAAGAGAGCTCCGAGACATTTATGAAAGCCGACAAAGGCTATCTTTGTAACTTGCGTAGCGTATTATGTAATTTGAAAAGTTAAAAGGTCGAAATGTAGCGATAGTAAGCAACGAAGCCTTATTAATCCTGAACCTAGAACCGAAACTTTAGAACATCTATACCACCTACATTTATATTGCTTGTCATAAAAGCCAAAGGTCAGCAACACAACCTGCTGCTTCAAAATTTTGCGGGAAGATCGTCGTGAACCCGAAAAAAACATGTCGCTGCAGTCTATTGTTTTCCTAAACTTATATTTTTTTAGTGTTCTTGTTTAGAAGTGTTGGCATTAAAATCATTTATGAAGAGTCGGGTGCAGGCAAGTGATATAATATGGGGAACAATATCTTTTCGTATTGTTTCAAACATCCCGTGGTAACTTCTAGTAAGCTACTTTAATAAGGCATGCGCTGGACTCGTCTGTGACTTAACTTTATGTGACTTTGGCTCCGACTTATTTTATCACTGTAAAGCAGGAGAGCTACAACATATCTACCTAATACAACAGGCTACGATCAAAGAAACGCACTCATGTGTTTTTTATTTGCGCATCGTTGCATGCAATACGAAAACAAATTGTAAAGAGTGCTAGCTATTAAATAAAATAGCAATGCACTGCTCGTCACAACTCAGACTACTTATTGCCGAACGTAACCAAATAAGAGAATAAAAATAACACCTACTACGGAAACTTCTTCATCGGCGTGTATTTTCTCCACGAGATAGAAATAAATAAATAAATAAATAATAAAGAAATGTAAGCAATTTTAAACCAAAAACGTTGATTTTGGTACCACTTGATATAAAGTAGTACAATAATCAGATTTAACTAAGGTCAAGCTTTGACTGATCAGCGATAAGTAGGTACCTACTGCCAGAAGCTTCAAACTTTTATGTCAAGATACATTATATACCTACAGATCCCCATCGTAGATGAAACATAACTTCAGAACGAATTATATGTAGGTACGACTACGTATTACATAAAGATCAATAAATGTTTACTAAATCTCATAAAATATTTAGATAAAAAATGTAAGAAACTACACGTTAATTAATTTAGTGAGCCTACTTAAATCTAGACTGGAATGACAAAGGAAGTCAGTGTGTGCAGAACTGCGAGACTATAGGTTGGTCTGTACCTACCTACTGTAACCTTACGCCTGCTAATGAGAGCGTTTCTTCACGCCTACTTATATTGTAAGCGGTTTATCAGTTTATGTAGGCTGTCATCACGTCACAAAATTATATTTACGCATTTGTTTAATACTGGCATGATATACCTACATATTGTAGGAGTAATTTTCTATGGCCAAGAATTTAAAAAAAAATAAAAAATATTGTAGAATTAAAAGTAGTTTTTTTTCACAGAGTAAGAAGAGTCATGCTCGAATAAGTTAGTGACAATTTTATTAAACATGCTTTATCAAATTATATGCCCCTTTCGTGAGAAAATGTGACCACGATCATGAAAGAGTGTGAACTCGTGTGTGTACGTAATTCAATATTTTATGAATAAACCACAAGCATTTATTTATATGTATTTACAAAAATAGCAAGATGCATCGATATCATTTTTCAGCGTTAAAATCAAAACGGTTTTTACGCCATCTATTAGAAATAGTCGACAACCTGTAATACTCAAATTGTATTTTCAAAACCTTTGTACACTGATGAGTTGTTTAACAAACGTGTTCTACATAATAGTTCGTCCAGTATTCTGAAGATGACGCTGTATCACATTAGTTGAATAGAAACATCCTAGATGGCGCTAATCAAAATGTTTTCTTCATTGTGAAACATGGCATATATTTTTTTTTAATCTTTTTTTTTTCCTTTTTTTTTTTGCTATGAAAAATAAAATGATTTGACGGAATATCGGCTTTCGATACACATACTTTGGTCGTTATTACTAGATAGGTTAATGTCCTAAGTAGGTACATGGATAAAGTAAGATTTTTTAGGTACCTATTTTTTACTCATTATATTTTTGTAAAAGATTTTCTACCAAAATATTTTACCACAAACCACATTATTTTGTACACAGAATGATTTCCAATCGAATAATTTCATAAATCGTTCATTATCGCTAAGTGAAAATGCGGGCTTTTATCGTTTTCCACCGACATCCCCCAAATAAGGAAATTGCAAGGAAGGTAGCTGAAAGGCGCGGGATAATTCAATTTTCGGTGGCTAATAGCTGTTTACAAGATTAAAGGTATTGCAATTATGGTTGAAGAGGTTTTTGGGCTTACGCTCTCATGGAAAAAGAAAAATGGACGTGAGTGTTTTTGTCATAGAAAACCTAAATTTTGCACTTTAATTCCGACAATGCAAGAGCTACAAAAGCTTTTGCAACTCATTAGGATTCGATATGACTCTCGACTTGCAGCTGCTCTGTTTTACTCTGTATTACCTACTTCTAATATTCTTGTTTAGCAAGATGCGTAGAAACCCCCGTTATCAGTTATTATCAGGAACCCGATGAGTGTAAGTAATAATTTCTAAAATGTTAGCAACAATTTCATTCTTACTCCGCGGCAACAATGGGTGTCTCGTATTTTCCGCGACAAGGTTTTGTACGATTAACGAACAAAATATTATCAAGTTTGTGAGAGAGAAGAGAGTCCCCCGGATACATTTTGATACAGGGCCGTCTAAGGCTCATACGCTAAGGTTTAGGAACGAATAACTTTAGAGATAACTATATTGTAATATAGGTATTAGGTAGGTCATTACAATCAATGATCTTTCTGAAGCAAGTAATAATAATTCTTTTTTAGGCATATTTTTAAAAGTTGAAAGTTTTCAAGGTGTCTACGGAGGGACGAACCAAATGAGGAAATTATGCATACCTACCGCCAAAATGAGATTTGTTGGATTTTCATAATTCCATCTCATTATAATATTTTGCCAGTCGACGGAATCGCGAACGAATCTTAGAAATTTTACCAGCCTCATTGCTAACACGTTCAGATTTCCAGGAAATCTGGAGAAAATTGTTACACTTGAATTTTCAGATGCAAAATTTACGTAGATCGTAGACTTTACCAACATCTCTACGATTGTGAGATTGACATAAATTATTACTACAATTTTTAATTAATGCATACTGAATATGCGTTTGTATAGATATTGGTAAAACGTTACCAAGATTAAAAAAATCTGTTTCCATGGTGTAAGGAAAAGTACTAAAAAGCTTTTGCAATGCGTTTTCAAAAGGTATCTACTAAACATTACCTACGTTAGCAAATGCTGTCACTCATTACTGAACTGAATAAAATAAAGAAAATAATGTACCGAGTGTGTTTTGATAATAGTAGGGTGCATAAAAAAACATTTTTTTTCTGATCATGTATATTTATAAAATATCGTATTATTTTCTCATATCATGTTTTTTCGTTAGTTTAAAAAAAATAGGGACTTTTTGGTCTTAAAATACTAAATTAAGTGAATGTGAACATACCTATTTACATATTTTTATGTCAGTTATATCCAACAATATTAATTAAACAGTTGAAAACATCGTAATATACTTGACATTATAAAAATGAATAAAGTTCTAGGTCAAAACAAAAAAAAAAATATCTGGCCCTGGATTATGACTGGCCGATTATAAAGTAGTCTATTTTATAATCGATCAACAGTCTTTTAAATTTTTAAACGCGCCAATCAACTCTATCTTTTTGAGGGTGGTATGAAAGTGAGACTTTATTTAGTAGAATAACAAAAGAGTATTTCATTTCCTCCGTGATCCAGTAAAGCTCTTTTTGATCCTTTTTATGAGCTCCGATGCTGCTTATGAGCAATGAATGTCACATTCTGAGATGTTTGTTATGCCTTAATGTGAAGTATGAACCTAAGTATACAACCTGTATGATTATACCTGAAAGGATGACCTCTTTTTTTTGACATCGCACTTTGTGCATCTTGCCAGTGTCGAGTATTGCTATACTTTCAAGTTTAAGATGAAAAATCAAATGAAACAAGTCACAGTCAACGCATAAAGTCTCAATCAAGTCCAGTCTATGCTCTAGTTTTGACTTTACTAGAAGCTTCGTGACGATGAAGCAACACAAAAATACATGTGTCCATTACTCTGGGTTGTTGGGTGGCCGAGGTCAGGAATTTGATTTGTGAGTGGGCCGAATGAGGGAGAAAAGCGGTAACTTTCTTTTCGTCTTGTGTCTGGCGCAAATGTTGACCATTGCCACCCAGCTTGGAAATGTGGTCAGTGTTATAGGCCCATTTGCACCGATCTCTGACTAGAGCAGAAAAAAAAACAATTCAATTTTTCAGCAGATTTATAACAGCAAATTATTGCTCAAAATGCGACGCCAAAATTAAAGAAAAAAAACAGCGAATTATAATAAAAATAAATGTATGTAACAGCGCGCGCGCAGCTACGATGGGTTAGCAACAAGTTCGCGCGTGTATCGCGGCCGGCGTCACTTGTCCTCCCCGCGCGCCTCGCCCCTTCGACTCTCGTCGCGCGCGTTCCCGAACGTTGGAGTAGTGGCTCCTTGGCAACGGTCGGTGACGCGCATCGATGCCCGTACGTTACAATTGCGCCCAACTAGCGGCTAGAGTCGGACTCGCCCGACTTTAATGGACTCGCCCTAACAAAAAACATCGGGTTTTACGTAAAGTTTGTTGGGTTGTGAATATTTTCTCCGTCGCGTGCCGATATTCCGCGACGTGCCCACTCCCAACATGCCACCGACCACAAGGAACAATAAAAGAGAAGGCCACAATGCTGAAAACGACGACGACGAGCAGCAGTACCGCGAAGAGGTCGATGACCCCGCGGCCGCGCACTCGACTAACGCGACAGCAGCCTCTCCCGGGGAGGCGCGCCGCGACGTTATTTCCATCACCGAGGAACAGCTAGCCAGGATTATCACCAGCGTGATGAGGAACGCCGCCGCCGCTTCACCCACGCCATTCAGTGACGGCAACGGATCGTCTCCGACGCCCAGCCGTATGTTTCCGCCGGCGCCGGCCGGGAATTTCTCCCGGTGTACGGCGCGTTTCGACGGCATTTCCCGGTCCGCCGAAGACTTCGAGGCCTTCGTGGACGCCATCACCGTATATAAGGATTGCACCACAATAAGCGATGAGCACGCGCTACGGGGGTTGGCACTGCTACTCACTGACCAAGCCGCCGTGTTCTGGCGCGGAGTGAAATCATCGGTGACGTCGTGGGAAGATGCCATCCTGCGCCTACGTGCTATGTACGGTGCGCCGCGTCCCGCCCATAAAGTGTTTAGGGACATATTCGCTCAGGAGCAAACCGTCGAAGATCGTGCCGAGTCGTTTATCTCACTAATACGTGCTAAGTTCGCGCTACTACCCTATCCAGTGCCAGTGGTTATGCAAACGGACATGATTTATGGACTGTTAAACCGTAAAATAAGGAAAAGGTTGCCGCGTAATACTGTGACGGACCCGGATCAGCTTCTCGAACGGGCGAGGTACGTGGAGGAATCATTGAGCGAGGTGAACCATTCTGATCATTTTAATACGCCCGCTACGGCGATGTGTAGTAATTTTTCCGTAAATTATAGTAATAGTAAAGTTAACCCCTTGAATCCCGACGTAAATAATGTTAACCCATCTAGTACCAGTGTGCGTACAGTTAACCCCTCGAGTTTGAACATGCGTAGTGTTACCGACACGCGTCCTGTTAGCGACCCTCCGTCGAATGTTACGAAAAAACGCGACCGACCACGTTGTGTAGTATGCCGCCGTTTTGGCCATATAGCGGAAAATTGCAGGTCCGCCTCCAAAGCGGTGTCGAATAAAAATTCTGATCGCGCCGATGCTTATACGTCCGATAGAAGTAATTCATTGCAGTGTTACGGATGTGGTAAGCCTGGTACGGTGCGTTCTAAGTGCGAGACGTGTAATCCCAACTCTAGAAGTAGGGACACTAATAGTAAAACTGAGTTTCAAAACGTTGAAGTAGATGGTTCCGATCGGGCACGCCCGATAGTACGTATTGAAGTGGCTGGTCGTAAGGGTGTCGCCGTGTTAGATACCGGTGCAACTCACAGCATCGCCAGTCCTGGTCTCTACGCCATACTTAGGGCTACCGGCGTAAATTTCAATGAAACGCGCCGCGCTATAGTTCTCGCCGACGGAACTCAACAAATGAGAAGGGCATTGACCTGCGAGGTTACGGTCATTTTACAGGAACGTAGCATTCCTACAACCTTTTTAGTTTTACCAGGGGCTAACAACAGAACGCTCCTTGGACGCGACTTCATTGTGTGCGCGGACGTTATGCTAGACCTCCCGCAGGGCACATGGTGTTTCGCCGATACTCGCGATGTAAAATTCTCTTTCGTGGACTCATACGACCTTCAACCACCCGCATTATCACCCACCGTCGATGCAGAGTTAATGCATATCGATGTCGAAAGTCTAAAACTGCGGGAAGATGAAGGATATACACTGACACCGGCTCAGAAGATCGAATTAAACGAACTGATTATAAGTAGATCAGATCGGTTTAGCCCAGAAGGACCTCCTACCACATATGCCACTCACCGGATTCGAGTCGATGATGCTCAAGAACCCATCGCCTCACCGCCTTACCGGCTTTCGCAGAACAGAAAGTTAGTCCTGGACCTGGAACTACAAAAACTGCTGCAAGCTGACGTTATTGAAGAGTGTGAGTCTCCCTGGGCCTCTAATGTAGTTCTCGTGCCGAAAAGAGATGGTGGCTTACGGCTCTGCGTGGATTACCGGAAGTTAAACTCGGTCACGGAACCAGACCGGTATCCTCTACCTAGGATAGAAGACGTCCTTCACGCCGCTAAAACCACTAACTACATGTCTACTCTAGATCTTCAGTCAGGGTATTTTCAGGTGGCTGTCGTAGAAGAGGACAGAGACAAAACATCTTTCATTACACCCTCTGGGACGTTCCGTTTCAAACGGATGCCCATGGGACTCAGAAACGCAGGTGCGACGTTTCAAAGGTTGATCGACAGGTTTAAATCGAATTTATTCGTTGGAAAATCGGTAACAGGAATGGAAGCGCCATCTATCCTCCAAAGTGGCAGACCAGTCTCCATTCTTGCGTATCTCGATGATTTGATCGTGCTATCCGAGACCTACGAGCACCACCTGGAAGACCTGGAAGCGGTGCTGGACAGGTTAGCATTGTTTAATCTACGCGTCAATCGTAAGAAGAGTTGCTTTGCTTGCAATGCCGTGAAGTTCCTTGGCCACGTCATAGTTCCAGGTGGGCTCCGAGTAGATCCGGAGAAAACCGCTGCCATTGCGGATATGGTATCTCCGAAGAATGTCAAGCAGCTTAAGAGTTTTGTAGCGATGACAAGTTGGTTCCGTCGATTTATTCCCAACTTTGCTTCCGTGGCGAAACCCTTGACCAATCTGCTTAAGAAGAACAGTACTTGGGAATGGCGCGATGAACAGAACACAGCATTCGAAGAGATCAAGAGACTGCTCGTGGCTGCGCCAATTCTCCGACAAGCTGATGAAACAAAACCCTTCACGCTCAGAACAGATAGCAGTGGCTACTGTCTCGGGGCTGTTCTGATGCAGGGGGAGGGACCGGACGAAAGGCCAGTCGACTACTAGAGCCAGCCGAACGAAACTATACCACGACCGAACGCGAAGCTTTAGCGGTTGTCTGGGCGGTAACAAAGTTTCGAGGTTATATCGAGGGCTCTGAAGTAATCGTCAAGAGCGATCACCAACCTCTACGCTGGCTGATGAGTCTGAAAAGCCCGAGCGGCCGCCTAGCAAGATGGGCGTTAACTCTGCAGGTTTACAACTTAAAGATAGAATACACACCAGGAAAGTCAAACGTCATAGCCGATGCACTGAGCCGTCCAGCCTGTTGCGAGGAAGATTCCACCACGTGCGAAGTGTGTGAGGTCATAGTTGACATGCCACATAGAGACGCTGTTGATACCCGCAACAACCAGCTGAAGGACCCCGATATTCGGAAAATAATCGACGACATGGAGGCGGATAATGATGACTTTAGGGGAAGAAACTGGTCTAACCGCGGCTTCATTCTGTCCGATGGAGTATTATATCGCTACGGACCTGAAGCAGACGGTGTCGACTCAGCATGCCTGGTCGTTCCGCAGCACGAGCGCCAACAAGTGCTATCAGATTTCCACAACTCTCCTACTGCAGGACATCTAGGTGTTGACCGGACTTACCAGCGTTTAAGTATGCGGTACTATTGGCCTGGGATGAAAGCGTCCATAGCTCAACATGTAAAAAGCTGTGCAGATTGTCAGCGATATAAGGTCGACAACAGGAAACCCGCTGGATTGCTTCAAACTCCAGCTCCTGCTCGTCGATTCGAGGTAGTATCGGTAGACTTGTTCGGCCCGCTTCCCAAGACCGCTAACAACAACCGCTGGATTTTGATTGTAGAAGATCTTTGTTCTCGTTGGGTTGAACTCTTCGCACTAGAGGCCGCTACGAGCGGTGAGTGCGCTAAAATTCTTACTGAAGAAGTTTTCTTAAGATACGGCGTTCCGCGCCGCCTTATTAGTGACAATGGAGTACAGTTCGTGGGTGCAGTGATGCAGCAAGCGTGTCACGCGCTGGGCATTAAGCAAAATCTTACGCCCTTGTACCACCCAGAAGCGAACCCTATAGAACGGAAAAATCGGGACCTAAAACCTCAGCTCGCGATACTCGTAGGTCAAGATCACGCAGCCTGGGATATACATCTAGCAGCTATCAGATTCGCCATGAACTCGGCTGTGACGGCGAGCACCGGATTTTCGCCGGCTTATCTGACATTTGGACGAGAACTTCGCGCCCCGGCTGACGTCCTTGCCGACATGAAGGTTATAATGGACAGCGAAACTGTACCAACCACGTTGACTCCATATTTAAAATCGCTTTCGACGAAACTCGTCGAAGCGCGCGAGATTCATGAGAAGACGCAAGCACGTTCTAAGCTATACGCCGATGAGGGACGGAGACCGGGCCCCGATTACAACGTAGGTGATCACGTACTTCTAAAGACACAAGGGTTGAACGATGTTGACCGAGGGCAAACCGCGAAGTTTATCCCACGCCGAGACGGTCCTTACAGGGTAATGAAGATCGTGAGTCCCACCTCTTTCGAGTTAGAAAACGTAGCGACAGGGAAGTGTATTGGGAAGTACCACGTCTCGCACATTACTCCGTATATAGGCCCCGTTACGCCACCTTTAAAGGAGAAAAGGCGCCGTGGACGTCCGCGTAAACTTACGACATCCTAGTTTGAACGCGAGGTCGCCATGTTCAAACTAGAGGGGGAGTGTGTAACAGCGCGCGCGCAGCTACGATGGGTTAGCAACAAGTTCGCGCGTGTATCGCGGCCGGCGTCACTTGTCCTCCCCGCGCGCCTCGCCCCTTCGACTCTCGTCGCGCGTGACAGAAGGGAGGTAATAAATTAACAACTTGTTCTTTTTAAAATCGTCTAATCACGTCACAGGCTTGGCACCGTCTGCCTCCAAAACATAAGGAATGCTTACATTAAGTACCCTTATACAAACTGCTAAGTAATCTATGGCAGAGGGAGCTGCTACTACTTAGTAATCTAGTACAACATACAAACTATGGAGTAATCTATGGCAGAGGGAGCTGCTACTACTTATTAATCTAGTACAACATACAAACTATGAAGTAATCGTTAACATAGGCGCTGACACGGCCTTCCTGCCCAGGATTCGCTCTCGAAGCCTCTCGTCTTAGCTTATCTGAAATTTGAAAAATATTAAAGCAACACCATACAACAATACTAACATTTATGGCCTGTGCTTTGCACTTCCATTTTTCATTTGTTTTTTTTTATTATGGCCTGTGCGTTTTGCACTACCATTTTTCATTTGTTATTTTTTTATTATGGCCTGTGCGTTTTGCACTACCATTTTTCATTTGTTATTTTTATTATGGGCTGTGCGTTTTGCACTACCATTTTTCATTTGTTTTTTTTTTATTATGGCCTGTGCGTTTTGCACTACCATTTTTCATTTGTTATTTTTATTATGGGCTGTGCTTTACACTACCATTTGTCATTAATTATTTTATTATGGCATGTGTTTGCACAATCATTTTTTTAGCAACTCTGCTTTCTTTATTTTGAATGAATTCTGTCCACTTACACTGAGTGGCTTGCTTTACAAGCTCAACACCCTTACTCAAATAAGTTGCGCATTCTTATCCCAGTAAGTTGTTGAACCTTTTTTTTTTGTATTAATTAGTTTTTTGTTTGCATTTTGTTTTTGTCAGCGATCCCAGCGCGCTTTATGAGCCGCTTACGCTATTATTAATATTTTTGTTTTATTTATGGGCGATTCCAGCGCAATCATTGATTCGCTTACGCCATTTTATTATTTATTTTATTCTTAAGCGATCCCGGCGTGCTGTATGAGCCGCTTACGCTTTTTATTCTCGGGCGATTCCAGCGCACTCTATGAGTCGCTTACGCCATTTTAGTATTATTATACTTACAGTAATTATTCAATAATTACAGATTACAATTCTCTATTCTCTCAAATTCTAAATTCTCTATTCTCTCGCTGACACGGCTTTTTCCAAAGCCTCTTAATTCCATCGACAGTGATTCAATACTGTCTAATTTTGTATTTTGGTAAAATTTGATGTGGTTTGTTCTCAATATTTTTGACTTTGTATCGTTGTGGCAAACATTTTTGTATATGTTCCTTTGTTACTTTGGTTCTAGTTTGCTTTATCGGGTTTGCTGCTGTTGAACATAAACAACATTGGCTTCTTTGAGAACCAAATTATTGCGTTGCATTCTGTCAAATTGTATTTTGTTTTCACATAATTATTTCTTAATCATTCTCCTGCGGTGACTCGTAATTGATTCATATCGATATAATTATTAATCTTGAAGTCTTTTATTTATGCGGTTTATTGCTAGTGCTTCGGATCGTATCCATCCATGAAATCAATCAACCAATTCTTCAGTAAATGTATTGGAGTACAGCCAGTAATTTGTAGTTTTTTTTTTTTTTTGTTTGACAATGGTTTTGACTGTTGACTGTAATTTATAAACCACACTCGTCCATTCTGACCAATGGTTTAATTTGTAGGCTAATAAGTTTAATACTATTGCCAAGTATCTTTCAGCTTGTCCGTTGGCTTTGCTCGCTCTTTTATCTGTAATCTTATTTTTTTTTTTGCTCTTTTATCTGTTATCAATTTTTTTGTTGTTCTGAGTTGCGGTTCCAAAGCTTTTTTTCTCAAGTTCAGAGGTTGTAGAATTTTCGATTGATATCAATATGTGAGTTTGGTGTAGGCGTCTACCAATAACAATAGGTATTCATTCCGATCATCCACTGTTCCCAAAGTACTTGTACAGTTAGCATGTAGTGTATAAAATGAAATCCGTAACTTTTCATTTTCTTTTTTTTTTTCTTTTTTTTTGTGTGTAATTATCCTTGTCTTGATCCTCTAAGTAGTATCGATGATAAACAAAAAATATCACATCATCATGATATGTTTATGTATTTTCTTTCCTTTTTTTTTTGTCTTTCAAATGATGACTAATATCTATGGTTTTTTTTTTTACGAAAGCAGATCGACTTCTTCCCTTGTCTTTGTTTTATTTTTTTTTTTTTTCGTTAGGTTTCATTCATTGATTCAAGGATTTTGTTTTACGCCAACATGACACTGCTCTTCATGAAAAGTTCTTATTAGATTAAATCCAACACTTGATGGTACATAATATTTAACTTCTTTTCGTGGTTTTTTTTTTTAAATCATCAGGATACTATTTTATGCTGTGTATTCTTTTAAACTTTCTAGATATTTTTTTGATTCTTCGTTTTAGATTCACTGCTTGATCTTGTTTTTGTGTAGCTTCCAAGCAAGTTTCTTGATCTTTCAATTGTATATTTATTCATGTAATATTTTACTACATTTCACACCATATATATTGCATGTTTTATACCGCTTCCCTTCCAGTATTTTACTTTCAAGTTGTAGTCTAAGTGCACGATCATCATCTTGCTCGTAGTAACAAGTCTCGTTTAGTAGAATTCGTATTCACAGCACTATAATTCGTAATTTGAATTCTATGCCCAATAATTACATTCGAAAATAGTATAGTGCATTGCATATACTAAGCATTTCTAGCCCATAGTTGTTATTTTGGATTTTTCTGGTCTTTCTTTTTTGTTTTTTTAAAACATCTTTTAATCTTTCGAATCGAAATCTTTTTATTTTGTACTTGAACAATATATTATTACGTCTTCTTTTTACATAAGGCAATAGTTATGATAATCCAAAAGGAATTCGTTATCTATCGTAACTTCCGGTCTCACGAAAGCTATATTTTTTATATAATTTATGTCATGGAAACTTGACGCTATATTCAGCATATAGTGGTACTGGGATCTCCCTAGGCTGCCTAATTGATTTTCAATCATCGGTAGTAAGTATCTATCCTTGAGTTATTCTGTTTAATGCCCGATAATCCACACAAAATCTGTCACTCGATATTTATTCTGACCAACAAAATTGGTGATTTTGAGTCTTGTATTAATTAGTTATTTAAAAGTTCCGTCACAATGGTATGACGTCACAACTTTTACTCTTATCGTTCGTTTCAATGGTTTGATTGTTGTAGTCCGGACCAACATAGCAGCTGTTAATCTTACACATATTTTTGTAAATGTAAATAAAACTGAAGTGGTTCCCTAACAACTCTCGCTGTGTGGTTTTTGAGTGTTGTTTGGGGCCTGAGTTACGACATTATTTATTATGTCGTCTATACTGTAAATTATTTCTTGGTCGTGAGCTTGTGATAAAGATATTTTTTCTAATTATTGTGCCGTTTAGAGTAGTTCCAAACATTAAACATTGTTCTTTGTTGCGTCTCTAATTTCTTCTCTTCAATTATTTCAAAATTTGCTTTTAAATTGAATAATCATATTACATTTTTTTTCATTGGAAATCATATCTCGTTCGGTAGTCCACGAAGATTTACTACGGAATATCAGCGATGAGTTCTTAAAGATCGAGCCATAGAATCTCATCATCAAAGAACACGATGCTCTGATGACTCTCTGATCTCTCTAATATTTTACCATTAACAATGATTATAGTTGTACGAACTTTGTCCCTGCTATTAATGTCTGTATATTTTGTTTTGTCCAACCTTTTATAACATTTTATGTTTTCTTCTCTCATCGTCTATCGGTAATTTAAGTACGCTGATTCAACAATCACGTCGAGGATGTCAACATCGGTTACAGAAACAACATGTTTTTATTTCCGTCATGAGCTTCAGCTTCCATCATTGAGCTTTGTTATGTTTTTTTTTTTTTTCGACGTAGATAGCGAAGCTCTTACTAGTTTTACTGCCTCTAGATAGATTGTTTAGCGCAGTTCATTGTAATCAAGATGTATTTCGTTATTTCTGGTAAAACACTGTAATTGTTTTTGCTCTACTTGCGGTTGATTTTGCATGAGGGTCGGTAACGTCTCCTTTAATCAATTATAATATTTTATTTTCACAAAATTGCAATTCTTCTCTCAATCAATTCTCAAGTCTCAATTTTTCCAATATTATATCTGTTCCTAATATGTATCGTGTTTTCCATTTTTGATTGCTTGGGAGAGATCGTTCTTAGCGATAAGTCCGCCACTTGTGGCACTAGCTCATAAGGTTCTTTTGTTCTTTGTTCTCTGTACTTTTTTCTGTTCTTGGTGTGTACAATAAAGAGTTTCTCTCTATCTATCTACCTATATGTTTGTGTTTCTTTGCAATGTAATTAAAAACTGTTAAGTACTGATCACTTGTCTATTGTCATATCTTCGGCAATTTTGAAGTCACAATGCAAATCATGGCTTCTTGAGAATGTGTTTCCCAGTTCTTCTTTTAGAGCAGACCAAGCCCCTTATCAACGGTGTCCATTTTTTATACAAATCTCGTGCGGGCCGGCTAAAACGGTTGTGTTCCGTTGTGTTAGTCTCAACATCGTCCCATCTTTATTTCGTGAGCACTAAATTAACTTCACGAACACACTATTCACTTTAGCTGTCCACATTTGTGCTTCAATTAAAACCGACACTTAGGTCAAACTATAGTTTTGCTTATACTTGCGGATTCACTACAAGTCCCGAAAGTTCCAACAATAATAATTTCCGTCACTTCACTCACGTTATGAGTCATCATTAATTAAATATTTATAATTTCTTTTTAATTATTTATTTTAACTTTCGTCACTCACGTTATGAGTCAACATTAATTATTTTTTATTTATAATTTTTATTTTTATTTCTCACTCGTATATTGTTCATTCTTTTATTTTTCACTTTTATATTGTTCATTGTGAGGCGAGTTTATCAATCCCACTTCTGATGACAGAAGGGAGGTAATAAATTAACAACTTGTTCTTTTTAAAATCGTCTAATCACGTCACAGGCTTGGCACCGTCTGCCTCCAAAACATAAGGAATGCTTACATTAAGTACCCTTATACAAACTGCTAAGTAATCTATGGCAGAGGGAGCTGCTACTACTTAGTAATCTAGTACAACATACAAACTATGGAGTAATCTATGGCAGAGGGAGCTGCTACTACTTATTAATCTAGTACAACATACAAACTATGAAGTAATCGTTAACATAGGCGCTGACACGCGCGTTCCCGAACGTTGGAGTAGTGGCTCCTTGGCAACGGTCGGTGACGCGCATCGATGCCCGTACGTTACATGTATTATATTTTGTATCTATGTCTTAACTTTTGTATCTTATTACCTCTTTATACTTTTCTTGTAAACTTGTCTTCTTATTTACTTCGACCTTCCACATTTATTCTCAAACTAGATAAGTAAGTAGTTCGTTTCTAAAGCTATTACGGGTAAATAATACGGATTGTTCTAGTAGCGGAGCTCAAAAAGACCTGCTGATCTTAAGCATCAGTTTAAGTTTATCCCAAGTAAGTAGGTTTATCCGCGGCTGTATTGGTTCAGGAGCTTTTCGGGCGGAAAATTAGATCCTTCTACCAAAAGACGTAGTTACCTACGAACAGTCTATCTATTTTATAAATTTTATTAAAAGTGCTATGAGGCCACATCAAAGAGGTTGTTCTAAATTTATGTGGTTTGGTTTAAGTCTTCTATTTCTAGGTAAAATTACATAATTATATATGTACCATTATATAACTGACTACGTCGTATTTCTTTCTCTCTGTTTTCGGCATGTCACTTATGTTCATTTGCCAGTGTTAAAGATTTTGATATTTCCAAGTATTTTATGACAATTTTTTTAAAATGTAAATGTGATGAGATGTACGAGACCCTCTCCTGATAGTAAGCTGTCCATGACCATTGTAGCGATATACAGAACTTTGAGTAGCAAAACAAAGTACAGGGCATCGCTACCTTGGCGCTCATTACTTAGATAAATTCGATGGTTAGTCTCAACAGCCCTATAATTTCTATAGCTGCAGTACCCTTCAAACCGGAACACAGTATCGTTGACACACTACTGCTTGGCAGCAGAATATTGGGTACTGCGGTAGAACCTACCTAGACGGCCTCCTGCTAAGGAGACCTATCACCAAGTAAAAAATATAGTAAAATCAAGCGAAACAAGTCTTAGTCAGTCACACAAGGATATTATAAGCTGTACAGGGTTATCAGCTTGTGGTGAAAAAGGCATCACAGTACTTACATAATTATTATAATTATTATTAAAAACTTTTACTACATGAAAAAAATAATAATGTGGCACTATAAAAATCAGCTGTTCTGTTTGATCCTTGACCAAATGCAGCTGATTAATTTTACGATTTCAGAATTGTGCCTATTATTATTACTGATTTATTTATTCGTATTTAATTCTCTAATACACTTAGGCAATTTATTATACACAAGCGGACGCCTCGCAGTTTCACCCGCGTAGTTCCCGTTCCCGTGGGAATACAGGGATAAAAATTTGCCTATGTCACCCGGGGATAGCGTAGCTTCCCAACGGTGAAAGAGTTTTTGAAATCGGTCCAGTAGTTTCGGATCCTATTCATTACAAACAAACAATCAAATCTTTCCTCTTTATAGTTTTAATAGTATTGAGACGGCCCTGCTTTTCAACTCTACTTAGCCACAATGTTAATTGTGCCAAATTTTAGTCACAATAACGAGTCACCTCCATTCAGTTTAGTTTACCCCAAGCTCATAATTCTGTTTAGCTCTATTCCATAGATACTGCAGCTGTTTATACTTTATAGTAGAATGCAATTTATGTGATATTCCTCTCGAACTATTTTCATACTTACTAAGAAATTAAGCATCTCACATAAGGAGAAAAGCAATAAGCTCCATCATAGTTGGACGGCTTTATTTTACTGCTCCTTATACGAGCGATACTTTACTGCCGACGTAATTAATTCCACGCGTCTATGATTCGATGTAGGATTTACAACATGCCAACTAAATATGGTCTTATTTATTAGTAACTGTTTAATAGGCTTCTTGAAACTACATTGCCTTCACAATGCCTCAAAACAAAAGTCTTCAACCAGTGTGTCCTACCAGCATGACTTACGGTGCTGAAACGTGGACGCTTACAGTGAACCTGGTCCACAAACTCAAAGTCGCTCAGCGAGCTATGGAGAGAGCTATGCTCGGAGTTTTTTTGCGTGACAAAATCCGTGACGAAGTACACCGACATAGCTCAAAGAATCAGTTAGCTGAAGTGGCAGGCACCCTGCGGCCAGGTGGTGTGACGACCTGCATAAAGCGGCGGGAAAACAATGGACACAAAAAGCTGTCGACCGAGCTCAGTGGCATGCATTGGGAGAAGCCTACGTTCAGCAGTGGATAGCAAAGGGCTGATGATGATGAAACTATATTCATGATCGTGTGAAATTAAAAACACAATTTTTTTTTTAATGAAAATATGATATTATTATGAACTTTTTTTGAAGTGTGAATCAATACGACTGCCTTAGGAGTTTTGGAGGGAACGCAGAACGGTCGTGTTGTCGTATTAGTGTCGTGTCGTAGTGTCGTATTCGTGTGTTAATGTAAAAAAATAGTAGTGTTTTATTCCTTAGAATATAGATAGGTTTTATTCATAAAGTGCCCAATCGAGCGCGTGAGTGTGGGAAGGGTTAATGCGGTAATTTTTTTTTCGTGTTGTTTTCAAAACTCCAACAAAGTCACCACTTTATAACAACTATGTACTTCACTTGTGCATGACCGGACTCAACCATGACCTACGTTGTATGACCTTGATTTATTTATGTAAATACACAAATATTATAATAGTTACTTAGATACTTTTTCTTTATTTTTGGCATCGCACTTAGTGCTTTTTGCCAATGTCATGGTTTTTAAAGTAGTTGATAATAATTCAAGTGTTTGAAATAAGTCTGAGTCACAATTGAAGTTACACAAAATATATCAAGGTCAAGTTCAATCATGCCCCGGTAAAGTTGTGGCAAATTTACTTGAAACATTGACGGAGCTTTCAGAGCAACATTAAAACGTTTGTTTCACAACGTTTCATAATGTATCACTTCCCCACAATCTGGTAAAACCGAGAGACATAGGTACGTTGTCGTATGTGTTGGCGTTTGATCGCAAACTCGGAAGATGCGGTCTACCGTAGAGCACGCTTGCATAGAAGAAACCGATTCACTCGCGACTTGAAGGCACCCAGATTGCATAAATGATATTGCTAACTGATTGTTGTTATTCTATGTATAAATAAAACTTTGTAGGTACCTACATACTTATATTTAGCACTCGTTTATACGTATTCGTTTAACAGCCGTAAAGAGCGTGGAAAACAGTCGGTTACTGCCGTAGCTACAAAGCTATTTCATTTTGATTAGACTCACGGGCGCCGTAATTGTTTCGCCTGGTTTTAGTTTTAATAACCAACAGGCTTCTGAGGGCGACCGTTCATATTTATTACAAGTACATGTGAACTTTAGTACTGAATAGCCTAAACATTTTGATTGTACGGTTTACAATACCTACTATAAGAATCGAATACCAAAGTAATTTACGAAGTAGGTTTATTTTAAAAATGACTTTTATGGTTGGCTGACTAGGCTGACCACAGCTCACGTGATGTTAAGTGACGGTGTGGTTGAAAATTTGTAACACTTAGGCTGGAAAGGGGCAGCACACATATACCTAGTTTATTACCTGGATTAAAGAAATCTGGATTATAGAATACCTTTTTTATCTACACTAATATTATAAAAAAGATTTTTAAATTTGTATTTTTGTATGTTTACAAAATCTACAAGACCGATTTCAAAATTCTTTCACCATTAGAATGATACATTATGCCTGAGTAGCATATATGTATACCTATATACGATATATTTATTACTAAAACTTGATTAGAAAATAAATGGATTATCAAAAAACAAACTTGAAATTTGACATAAACGCGTTTCATGAAACATTATTCAGAGATAAAAGGTATCCTTTATCTTAATCTAATAATAAAACATCGCAAGTATCATGACTATTGCTTATTTGTTCCTTACGCATGTTTCATTTATTTCTAAACCTACTTAATTCTAAAGTTAACGCGGACGAAGTCGTAAACGTAAACTAGTAATTATATTACTTTATGAAATAAAATATGCATTTTTAGTATGGATTAGTGCATTATTTTAACTATTTTATTTAAGTACTAGCGGACGCCTCGCGGTTTCATCCGCGTAGTTCCCGTTCCCGTGGGAATACAGAGATAAAATCACTCGAACAATATCACTCGGGGATAGTGTAGCTTCCCAACGGTGAAAGAATTTTTGAAATTGGTCGAGTAGTTTCGAAGCCTATTCAATACAAACAAACAAACCATCAAATGTTTCCTCTTTGTAAAGATTAGAATGTACTATCTCTATTGAACTGTATGTTAACATGATTTTAAGTTACTTATTATTGGCACATCCCGTTTTTTATTTGCTCTTGAATCCTTTCCATCCTAAGGTTGCCTGAAAGAGATCGCTTTTAGCAATAAGGCCGCAAATTGTTAAACTAGTTTTAAGTATATATTTATCTATTGTATTTGATCTAGTGTAAACAATAAAGAGTTTATCTATCTATCTACTCACATAACTTTTTTTTATGAATTTTGTAGTGGGAATCAAACCCATACTATTACCCTACAGCTCATGAAGCAGTGCTACCTACTGTAATATGAGCTACAGTAATAAAAAAACAGATACGTTAAAATAAGAATTTTCCGTTCACTAGAAGCAATATCAGGTGTTAAATATTTATCAAAAATATCATCGACATTCGAGACCCAGTTGTATTTATAAGGTAAAGTTCTAGTGTATCGCAGACGAAGACTGTCAAATTCATGAGCAGTTCGCATGCAGACTGTAAAAAAATATTTATCATACGTAGGTATTGGTTTGGTATTCTACCGAGTTCCCTTTGGTAGGAATGAAGGCCGTAAGCACTCTATTTACTTAAAAATACAGATCACAAATATGGAAACTAAAACATTCAAATCTATACTTCAATAAATACTTGTTTAGTATTATTTGTTCAGTAGGTACTAATATGTTTTCGCTGTGTTTTTTGAGTTTTTCCCAGATTGCTTAAATTTTCATTGTTGTTGGTAGATTATTTACCTATATAGGTATATGTGAAATAGATTATTGATATGATTGAGGTGGTTTAGCGTCTTTTGCAGACTACTTATAGGTAATTTTTACTGTGATTTTTCTGCTGAAGACATTGCTAAATAATGGAATTTGCTGCCCGAGTGGGTGTCCCTGATGGATACAATCTGGGTGCCTTCAAGTCGTGAGTGAATCGGTTTCTTCTGGGCGAGCTTGTTCCACCGTAGGCCGCATCTTCGCTTTACATCAGACGAGTTGGCGGTAAAACGCAAGCCTAAGGGTAATAAAAAAAATAGATATATCAATCCACAAAAATAAAATCAACTAATTCTAAAAAATGAACCCATCAAAAATGTCAGGGGAACAAAACAAATTGAACAATTCATTGAATAGTGTACTGAAAAGTGTTAACTTAATTACATAGGCAGGTACACGTGGGAAATCTAAAATGAAATCTCGACCCGTCCCCTTATTCTATTCTGCAAGATTATTTTACACAATAATTTGTTAGATTATAATCTTAATAGAACAAAGTTTGTTTGAATTTCATTTGCATTTATTTTTACCTTTACCACGTTCTTTAGCCTCAGAATTCTTGTTTTACAAGACATATCTTATCATTATCTTATTCTAGGCATATCTCTATTCTTCAAGAAAATTACACGGACAAGTGCGAGTCAGACTCACCACCGAGGATTCCGTACAAGCAAGTAGGTATGATACATTCTTGTCAGACACCGTTATGTGTGGGTAAATGTAATAACCTGTTTAAGATCACTGGAATATAATTAGTTGTGACCAGCATAGTGTAACCTGTCTTCCCATGGCACGCTTTCCGCGGGCTAGCGCTTCGTCCCCGTAACACGAGCAGTCTGCTTAGTTCGGAGGCGGAGCGGCGCTCCGAGGTCGCGGCGATGGGAGGAGGGGCAATTCCTTGTAAATGCTGGTCACAATACTTTACATACATTATACTTTATGCATATTAAGGTGGTTTTTGCCTACACAACATTTAGTCTTTTAAAAATAAATAAAGATTTTTTTTTTGTACTCGTTCCTTGCATAAAGTTTTTGCACCTTCTGCACTTGCACCAAGTTTTTTGTAATTAAATTTACAATGTAGGTACAGTTTTAGGATTGTTTCATTTATGTATAGATACTATAAGACAATGCTTCTTGCCAAATTTCGAAATATGTGCTTTTTTGCGACATAAATGGCTGTAACTTTTTTTTTACGATAACTGAGAAGTTTGATTATTTCACAGCTGCAAGAGACTACAGATCTGCGTACCTGTAATTATGATCTCGATACCTCAATGAGTTCCTGAGATAAAAGATCTTGTCAGATGGACACCCGGAAAACAAAGTGATCCTATAATTTATTTACTCTATTTATTAACTAAAACGATTACATAAGACCAATTACATTAGTTAATCATGATCGTAATAGATGCCATTTTCAGTTATAAGGGTCCTGTTTTTTTTTGGTTTTGAAGCATGGAACCCTAAAAATAAATGTTACCTAATGAAGTTCAAGTCGAACTCGCGCACCGAGAATTCAGTGCTATTACACAAAACAAATAACAGCTGTTGTACCCAGTTGTCTGTACGTCACAGAGGTACTCTTTACAAATTATGAAAGCTATCTGTAAACTCATAAAAAAGTTTTGAGTACCGAGCATCCCGGAAATCATAATTTTACGCCGCATAAAACTTGCCTCGATTCTCATACTTTCGACTTTCAAACACACATTTGCCCGGTAAATCTTTAACATTAATAATTGTCTCACTTTTCCTTACTCTGTTCACAAAGCTTAGTTAGAACACTAAAACTTTTTAGTATTCTCCCGAAGAAAATCTCAAGTTGTTAGTTAAATTCAAATTGGAAAACTTTGTAAATTTATGTGAACAGTTTTAAGGCACCTATTATGTCGCCCCTACTTGTAACATGCACGAAGTTTTTTTTTTTTTATCTCGAAAAACGTGCGGTTACGTCGTATGAGACTGTCAGCTTAAAAATAAATAAGGTTTTATGATTTTTTACCCATTCGAATTCATTCTCATGAAAAGTGTAACCACGTTATATACGCCTACTATTCCGTTATAAAGTACTAGCGGACATAGTTCCCGTTCCCGTGGGAATACAGGGATAAAAAATAGCTTATGTCACCCGGCGATAGTGTAGCTTTCCAATGGTAAAAGAATTTTTGAAATCGGTCCAGTAGTTTTTAATTTTATTCGTTACATATATAAATACAAATCTTTCCTCTTTATAATATTAGTATAGATAGATATAGATAAATAAAATAATGATACATGTCGGGATGATAGGCCGTCGGTCGCCATATTTGTCAGATACAATCTGTCGCGACGCGACGCGACGCCTTCAAGTCGTGAGTGAATCGGTTTCTTCTAGTGCTCCAACATCTCATCAACATCAACACCGCATCTTTGCTTAAACATCAGGCAAGATGGCAGTCAAACACAGTCATGTCTATTCATGTTTAATTTTCATTCACTTTAAGTTCAAAAGTGAACGAATTTTATTTTAAAAAGTGAAACGAATTTCGTGAGATGTCCGGATGCGACACATTATGTACGTATGAATAAAATATACTTAGATAACATAATTCGAATTCCGAACACTTATTTCTGTCGACTAACCTGCAGAGCAGTGTATACACCAAACTTCACATTTATGCAACATGTCTTACTGCCATATCACGGAAAAGTTTTAAAAATAATATTAAAACTTGGTGTTCGGACACATCGTCATTGTTGCGGGGTGAGCTTGGGCTCCCCGAGGCGGGTCCGCGAGGACAAGCGCTGTCGAGGCCGCGGTAGAGTGCGAAAGCGTGCCCGCAGCCTCGACACAAAGCGCCGAGGTGGAACACTCCAGGGTTTTTAGTGGGTAGGATGTCATTAGGACGGAGAGTCCCACATAACCATCGTGCCCGCCCCAGGGCCGGTGGTATACACAAAGTATTTTCCCGACAAAAAAAAAAGAAAAGGTGCATAACATTGAAACAACAACTGTAACTACCAGCCCCCGTGCTCTGAGCGTCTTATTGCAATTCCCACTAGGCGCTCATAAAAAAGCTACGCGATCGCATATCGTATTCCAGCGCAGTAAGGTTCATAGTCGCGAATCGAAATAAGAAACGCAGTATTCGGAGACTGTATCTTATTGAATCGTCTATCAATGTACGAAATTCCAATTAAAATGTATTCTATCCTTATTTCTGTACAATTATTGTTTTATTAACGCAATAATTTCATTACTTAACCGTCTCTTTAATAACTACACGCGAAGATTCCCATAAGAACTATTTTTCGGTAAAAAAGCATATTAAGTTTCTATATCTAGGGTATTGTTTACCTTGTCTGCGATGTAATAAAAACGCTTGTGTTTACTTTAGGCATTATTAGGTTGTGTTTGCGAAAAAACCTTTTCTTGTCTTATAATAGGTACCTTAAGGAAAAAATTCACAACGCAACCATATATACCAAAGAGAGGTTATGTATTACCTAAGTCACAGACTCATAGCGTAATTTTATGAAATTTTATCTTTATATGATATTAGGGTCTCAGCTACCTCCTTACCAAATTTCATCCAAATCCATTCAGTAGTTTTGCGTGAAAGAGTAACAAACATCCATCCATCCATCCAACCAAACATTCACATTTATAATATTAGTGGGATAGTAGGAAAGATACTCCGACTATAACTAATGACTAGTTATATAAAAAGCAATCCTAAATTGAGACAACTTACAATCTAACTTTGCTCACTAATTTATGCTCTCGTCATAAAACCGGAACAACAGGCCATATTAATCCAGCCTTCAGCCGTCATACAACGTTGTTGGACAAGGGATGCCTCCCACGGTAATCCTATTAAAAATGGACCACTTCTTAATTTATAATGGTCGCGGGACCGTTACTTGATGAGGATACTTGTTTCAGTTAATTATGTCAATCCTCAAGCCTGGAAGGATTTAGTTTAGTGTTGGGATGGTTTAATATTTGGTATAGATGTGCTGAATGTGTGGCTTTAATCATTGCTGTTTTTAAACCCCGACGCTAAAACGATTTTATAAGTTTGATTCAAGGTAGGTATATATTTAGTTTATTTCCGCTTAGCAGTCGTTCCAGTTACAACAGTGATGACGACTTAAATTTAACAGAATTTCAAGTGATTAAAGCGGGAGTCCCGCAAGGGAGTATCATGGGACCTTTTATTTTTAATTGTTACATCAACGACATCCCTAGTGTCACTGAACATAGGTGTATTTTATACGCGGATGATGTTACGATTGTAATAAAATCAAAAGATAATGAACAACTCATAGTCGATACTAACAAAACACTACATGATATAATAGGGTGGTTAGATAAAAATAATTTAAAAATCAATATAGATAAAACTAATGTTATGCAATTCCAATCATATCAATCTAAAGTAAACAAATTAGATATAAAATATCAAAATACACGTGTTGAACAGGTAGACTCATGTAAGTTTCTGGGTATATTCATTGACAAGAACTGTAATTGGAAGTGTCACATAGACAATGTCTGTAGTAAGCTCGACCGATTTGTATATGCAATTAGACAATTGAGACTTTCTGTTTCAAGAGAAGCCGCATTAAGTGCTTACCACGGTTACGTATCTTCAACGTTAGCATATGGTCTACTTTTGTGGGGCAACTCGGTTGACATAGGAAGGGCATTCAAAACACAAAAAAAGTGCGTGCGGGCAATCTGTGGAGCCTGGTCTATCGATAGCTGTCGGCCTATTTTCCAAAAGTTTAATATTTTGCCATTACCCTGTATGTATATTAAGCAAGTATGTATATTTGTTCAAGAACATCCCGAATATTTTGACTATCAGTCAGATAGGGTACCAAAAAATACTGTCAGAAAAATACACTATAAAAAACTATATTTTCCAAAATGTAAGCTTGAGTTGTATAAGAGAAACGCTTACATAATGGCAATCACAATTTATAATAAACTGCCGGCCGAAATAAAAATGCTACCTAACAGCAAATTTAAACGTAAATTAAATTCTTGGTTATTGTATAAATGTTACTACACAATTCTAGAATACATTAATGATAAAAACATGTAATAAAATATAACTGACATTATTGTACACCTCTAAAAGAGGTAATTTGTATGGAACTGTATTAATTATTACATAAGATCTTTACTACCTACATATGACAATAAAATCTTTGAATCTTTGAATCTTTGAATCTTTAACTAATTTGACAACAACTTATTAATAAAACCTAATCTTACTTAATATCTAAAACTAATATGACATAAACTTAAAAATATAATTTGACAAACGTATAGTTAAAATAACCACAAGTCTTAAAATTCTCCTATCTCTGCAGTAACCACTTGCCACTGGCAACTGGAACGATGAACTAAATATGTACCTTGAATATTCAAAACGAACTTCCGCAAAGTAACGCCTGAATCAATCAATTATCTAAGTTTGACGTGTCTGTGTTTTTTTATTTATTTAAATGTAATGAGACGAACGATGTGCTCTTTCCTGATGGTAAGAGATAATGTATGTCCATGACCATTGCAGCAATACACAGAACTTTGAGTAGCAAAACAAAGTCATCGCTGAGCATCGCTGCTTTGGCGCTCATTACTTTGAGACTTTCGATGATTAGTCTCAAGAGCCCAGTAATTTCGCTAGCTGCAGTACCCTTCAAACCGGAACACAGTAATGTTTATACACTACTACTTGACGGCAGAATATCTGGTACTGCAGTGGTACCTACCTAGACGACTTCCTGCTAAGGAAATCTACCACCAAGTAAAGTAAAGTGTGTCTTTCTGTTTGTGGCATCGTAGCTCCCGAACGGATGAACCGAGTTTGATTTTGTTTTTTTGTTTAAAAGTTGAATTAATTGGGAGTGTTTTTAGCTATGTTTGATGAAAAACGGTTCAAGATGGCCGCCGCCACGAAATGACGGATTACATAAATTTTTTCACAACTCTATTTTGTAAAAAAACATTAGAAGTCAGCTTTTTAATCATGACACAAGACTTTTCACGACAACATAAAAGCAAAATTTGTAACGTTATTTCCACGTTCACAAACCCTACAAATAAACGGCATACTGCGTTTATTCGTGAATAAGACAATCTTAGGTTAAATGAATAACTTCTATTATCAAAGTGTTAAAGTTCAAATTCAAAACATTTTTGCGTAACTGAAAAAAGGACACTCCATTAGCGGACGCATTATCTCCCGCTCGCGCTGCTGCAAGTGCTTTTCATTATAAATATACCTACAGCTCAAAATGCTTTCTCCGTAAATCGAGTTTACTTTCGGTTTGTCTACACTTATTTTGCATTCCTGCAGAAAATTGTTCATTGAATCCTTGCATAGCAGGAAATTAATGCGGCGAGGTGCGATGACAGAAAATTATTTATGATTCAATTTCGACAAAATGTATAGAACAGCTGATATTTTTTTGCGATAACTGAATTGATCCTATAATTTTTGTATACTAAAGTAATGACTCAAACTAAACACTCTTCTGATGGTAGGAACCAACCCATGCCCATGACCATTGCAGCGATATATAAAACCTTAAGTAACAAAACAAAGAACAGGGCAGAATAATTTCGCGAGCTGCAGTACTTTTTAAACCGAAACGCAGTAATGGTCACACACTACTGCTTGGCGTCCGAATATCTAGTACTGCGGTGGTACCTAGACGACCACGCAGATTGACCGTTGCGCGTCATGTTAGGGAACATTTTGTTTTCTAGTGTATTCGCGACTTGAGATTTACAGCAACGTTGTTATTATGACATGTATAATTGCTAAGACAAGTTTGTCAAGATATTATGATGAGTACAATAATATGTACGAAAGAAAAGCTGAAAAAATTATTGAAGTACGTAAATTTCGTTATCCATTATAATGGCTTTCTTACTAAGTAAAAATTTATAGTGATATTTTAGTGGCCATGTCTGAACATTTTATGGCTGTTTCTTCAAAACTCCGTAAAAAGCATTTTACAGCGGTTAGTGCTTTTGGTAACGGAATTAATAAATACGCGTTCAATGTGACTCTACGACAAATATGGCGCTAAGCGCCCTGAGAATCGATGAAGTGATACGTAAGATAGTTGACAGTGGCCGAAGCCGAAGATCTGGCTGAGTGACGTGCATTTAGAGTCTAGCGAAGAGGCTCGACTGACACCTTTAAAAGTTTTGGATCAAGGATCTAGAGTCCAGACCCAAAACATAGTGATCACAAGAAAACTCCCCCATTTTGTGGTCTTACCGTTTAACTGCCGGAGCCTTGCCGGAGGCACTCTACGTTTAGGATTTTTATAATGTTTACTGGATCTAATTAAAGCAAATAAGATTTGATACTGACGATAAATATGTATTATACGCCCACGAGTTATGTCTGAAGGCCGATGATTTTTTTAAATCAGTGTATAAAAATATCACATACCAACTTTTGCTGTGGTATAAAGAACTTATACTTACGGCGTATTTTGACCAATTTTATGGGCTTGCCATAATCTCTGGGATTTTTACCTCTATTTGCGGACCCTTTTTTCTAATGTAGCATGCACTAAAATTGTCTCTTATGTCGTTAGGTACGGGGTTTTTAGAACAACGTCAGTTCACGGGAGCCGGTGATATTTACGATAGGTAAATTCTACGGGTAGTGTGGTACTTTTATTTTTTTCAAATAATTTTGTGTTACTCGATCAATTTGTTCCACGGGTTTTTCTGTGTCTCTCAGAATATATTTCGGAGGTAATAGTTAACACAACCACCTACCTTTAATTTAATGTCAGACGGTACCACAGACTACTGGGTCTTTACCTTGGTGTATAAGCTGAAAGGAAATTATTGTACAACCTTTGAGCAAAACCTTGAATTGTGAAAAAAACATTTACTTCACACATTTTATCATGAACAGCAGATTTTTTACGATTTTAGAGTTGTACCTATAATAACTGTTGTTCATAAATATCGACTAAGTATACTCCAAGCTTATAACCCGGTAAATATTTAACAAATTGCAACATTAATTTTGAGATGTTTATAACGCTCCGCTTAAAATAATCCATTTTGTGTTAATAGTTCCAAACTTCGACCCAATACAGTAAAAATGTTTTTTTTTCTGAGAAAACTACATAGTGACCTTGGCGCATTACCAATATCAGGTTTTAGAAAATATTCTTAAGAAATTACAGTTTTATAGTCGATTAAAAATAGAGATAGCTGATTATAGAGGTAACCAAGTTAAATTTATATCAATTAGGTATTAAAATAAATTAATATTTTGACTCTCGACTCTATTACGTAGTTCTTATACAAAAAAAAAATTATACTTTTTTTTTACTATTATAGAATATTAATAAATCTGCGATTCGGCTATATCGTTGCTTTCCATCAGGTGAGATCGTGGCCAAACGTAATATAAAAATTATCAATTGATCGCATAAACTCATTGCGTCGCGATCGCATGAGAATCCCTTCATGTCAATGAGCGTATTTAAAGCTTGGCTAGATTTCTTCTAAGCGCCTTTGCTCAAGGGGACGAAACTCTAACAGGAAGAATATCTAATTTACTATGAATGCGGGCTTTTTCGAATGGTTACACATGGTTCGGATTGATCGTATAGCTCCGAAATGAAGTGTTCCGTTGTTGGGACTTATTTGTGCATGGAATCTTATTTATTAACAAAATATAATATCATTGCTATGACAATACAGTAAATAGCCAAAGCTCTCGATGTTTACCTACAAAAATATTGATTCATATTTATTGATATTTTTAGTACTGGTGGGTAGCCTACGTGTTTGACCATAGCTCATTTAATGTTAAGTGACGATCTGGTCAAAGATGGTAAACAAATCTAGATTGAAATGGAAACGGGAACCCATTCCCATGTCAGTCTAGATTATATCTTTGTTTTACTTATGCGGTATTACTCAGGTTTAATTATGTCAAATACCCCGATTATAATTTAGCTACATCAGGTAACCTTCTTCAAGGAATCAAAGCGGAGTACGAGGCCTCGTCTTGCTATTATGTGTAGTCAATTATAGTTGCAGTACGGGATTAATACTGCATAAGTAAAACAAAAATGTTTTTGTTTTCTACTCGCTCCCACCCCCGCGCCCGCGCACCAACCGCTGTCTTCACATACGAGGCGCGCAGCGGCCCGTAGTGCGAAGCTAGATGCGCCCACGCGCGCGCGTTGTACTCCGTGAAGTAGGCCACTGGATGTGGCTGAAACTATATAATTAATCGTGAGTAATCCCGCATAAGTAAAACAAGAATATGTCAAAAGCATGTTGATTTCTCAGTAATAGTTAATCATAATATACTGCACTCTACAACAAACAATCTAAGGCTTTTAAGTGGGATCCCAGTGAGGACCAGGAACCCAGAACAGCAAGAATTAATCCTCACTCCGATCCACATGTAATCTAGCTGTATGTTTAGTTACTGTGGGGAGGAATTGTTTCATTACCATAGTTAATCCGTAAGGCTTAATCGGATCAGATTTTGATGAAATAGGTAAAGGATTACAGAGGTACGTTTCCGAAGTTAGAGAACTTGTGTCTCTGAAACTAATAATTGCTTCATTAGGGGGAATTTAGTTAATATAATGTTGTATTGCAGAATATTAAAAAATAGCCAAAAACTTTGCTGGAAATGTCAATATATAAATGAGAAAGTAACTCTGTCTATCTGTTACGTTTTCACACATAAATCGGTAAAACAATTTTAATACATTTTAGCAATGATTTTGAACTTTATTTTTCTGTTCAAAGTTCGATCCAACGATGCTGGAATGGTCATAGACATGTATTATCTCTTTTTATGTTTGACTAGCTAGGTTTTTGGCCAACGCTCATCTGATTTTGAGTGACGGTGTGGTCGAAGATGGTAAACACACCTAGCCTGGAATGAAACTAGCTGTCAAGCGAGGCTTGACCGAAATACATCGTTAGATACTTGGTGGCAAATTTTCAACTTGAGGGTGGTAGCTAGCCAGAAAAGTACTAGAAAATACCCTACCACCATGCTATGGTTTCATCACGATGTTTTCCTTCACCGGCAGCTCAAGCTCATTGTTGCGGTTTGAACCCACGCCCTTCGGCATGTGAACCGACCGCGCTAATCACTGAGCTATCATCGCTACAAAATCTATTACTATCTGAACCGAAATAATTTATTACTCACTAGCGGTCCGTCCCTGCTTCACAAAGGTGGATATTTAAATTTTTGTAACAAATATAGCCTATGTTACTCAGTGATAATGTAGCATTCTAATGGTGAAAGAACGTTTGAAATCGGTCCTGTAGTTTTTGAGTTTATTCGATACAAACATACAAAAATCCAAAAAATACAAATCTTTTTTCTTTACAATATTAGTATAGTTGTGAGAGGCGTGTTATAGGTTTTTACACGTGAAAAAGTACTTCAATAGATAACGTCAATGTTTCCAGCCTCGTTCACTTTTAGCTCTCAGCATCGATTGTTTACTGAAGCTTTAAAACACAACGCCAGCCTATCTATTAAATGGAGAGGTGAGCAAATACGAACTGGCAAATCTTTGTTTATACGCAACGAATGTATAGATCCAAATACGTGTGTACTCACACATGTACGTGTGTACTCACACGTCATGTACGTGTGTACTCACACATGTGTGTGTGTGAGAGAGGAAATACGTGTATATACATACTTACATGATTATTGATATGATTGAGTGTTGTTGCTATGAGTGTGATCTTATTAGACGAGTGTATACTAATTTTGTTTATAACCAGCTGACCTGATAGATGTTATATCTTGAGCTTTATCAAACGCGTGAACTGTCAAACGAGTGAAGCTGAAATTTTCTTTTTTTTTTAATGTTTGACAGGCTAGGTGTTTGACCACAGCTCACCTGATGTTAAGTGACGGTGTGGTCGAAAATGGAATTGGAACTGGATTGGAATTGGATGAATTTGGGTGTTCTGTAGTTATTATAAGTATGTGTATTTATAAAAAAAAAATATTCTATCAGTTAATTGACTTCCATAGTATAAGCTTTGCTTAGTTTGGGATCAGATGGCACTGTGTGTAGTGTACACGATATTTATTTAATTTTCCTAATTTTTATTTCATTGAAAATTTTCTACAAAGTATGATAAAACTGAAAAAAATTAATGAAATCTGTAAAGTCATTCTCAAGTTATGACCAAGGGGATTCGTTTTTATATACATAGATAATTATTTACTTGTCGGATACCCTATATATAATAAACTGACTGCGCCCCGTGGTGTTATTCGCTACATGTTTTCGGGATAAAAAGTAGCCTATGTGTTAATACAGGATCTCAGCTACCTCCATAACAAATTTCATCCAAATCCGTTTCGTAGTTTTTGCGTGAAAGAGTAACAAACATCCATCCAAACTTTTACATTTTTTAATATTAGTGTGATAGTGGGATGACAGATTATTTCATTTTCATAGCATATCATATTTACAGTAAATTGTTGTTATTTCTATATTTTTAGTAATATTCAATTTACTTAGAAACTATTGTATCACTTACTTAAATAATGTCTAAACATAAGACGCTAATATTTGAAGAATTTATCATATTCGCTTCAGTAAATAATTTTAATTTCTTTATTGTCCATTTGGTAAATTTTATCGTGGGCGTATTTAACGCCTATATACCCATTAGCTTTCACAAAGGTATGTTTATCCGCAGTTTGTACAATGTTAACCTACATTGTGTTGTACAAGGTACAGAACCCATTTTGTTGGTACACTAGGGACTACCGAAATATCCTCTGTCGAAATTCTTTACCTCCATTTACAAGGTTGGTGGGAGGATCAACATGGTGTTTTCATAAAGAAAGTAAACCTGGAAAAAGAAACAATGGCATGTGAAAAATAATGAATACAATTTACGTTCAGATTTTTTTTACATTTCATATGACTTAGATAAAATGGGAGCTAACTACATCTTCCTGATCAATATTAGCCGAACTATTTACGTTGCCAATTACAATGATAAGCAATTATAAGGATAGGTATACATCTTTATATTTAGCCCGTAAAAGCTCACAAAAACTGTGCATATATGTATCTAAATAATAAATAAATAAATATCGTAGAACATTACACACAGCGCCATCTAACCCCAAACTAAACAAAGCTTGTGCTATGGAAGTCAGATAACTGATAGAATACTTAAATACTTTTTTTTGTTGTAAATACATACTTATAATAAATACAGAACACCCAGACACAGAACAAACGTTTTGTTTATAACACAAAATGTTGATCCTGGGTGGGAATCGAACCCACGTCCTTCAGTTTATGGAGCAAACATATTACCAATGAATCAACAGGGCTGTCATATGTCTGTTTATATATATATATATATATAATTATCTCTTCTTGTTCGCAGTCATCACGCTATTGTGCCAATCTCATTCTTAGATAAATAATTAGAATTATTTATGCATATTTAAATACATTTTGTTTTATTTATACGAGATTACTCAAGTTTATTTATTTTGGAAAATCCGACTATAGTTTTGGTCTCATCAAAAATTTATTAAAACAGGTGTAATATGTTTTATACGCTATACGCGTTTACGGCAAAAAATCTCATGTGCGCCATTGAAGGTTTACTCGTTGAGCTGGAACTAAGTCAACATGAAATAAATCAATAAAAATCCAAATCTTTACTCTGATGTACGGGGTGTTGTAACGATAGCGCTGGTCATACAACTTAGTATGACCAGCATTATGCTGAGGTGAGCCCCTAATTTGTAACTTTTGTCTGTCTCTGTTTGTTTGTTTTTGTTTTTATGCTTGTTACAAACTTAAATATTATTCTTTCTTTCTTTCGATAGTGATTCTGTTATTTAAATAGTGTGTAGATGATGGTTACCTGACCTCCCACACATATATTTTTTTTTTTAATGTAAAAAGTAATGAGACGAACGAGACGCTCTCCTAATGGTAAGAGATAGCGCCTGTCCATGACCATTGCAGCGGTACACAGAACTTTGAGTAACAAAACAAAATCCAGGGTATCGCTGCTTTGGCGCTCATTACATGACTTTCGATGGTTAGTCTCAACAGCAATTTCGCTAGCTGCAGTACCCTTCAAACCGGAACACAGTAATGTTTACACACTACTGCTTAGCGGCAGAATAACTGGTACTGCGGTGGTACCTACTTAGACGACCTCCTGCTAAGGAGATCTACCACCAAGTGTATATAGATGATGGTGACCTGTCTTCCCACACAGCCTATTCACTGCATTGTTTCATAAATAAAAAAGTAAGCATCTTGAAACTGCGACTTGAAATGTCATGCTTACCGTTAACAATACATCATAAACCAATTTCATCGCTTTATCATTTATGAAATCGTATCGTATACACAGCTCAATCCCATCTCGAGGATAAGGTAACAAAGGTTGGAAACATGAGACGGAATATTTGGTGCCAACGATCAAAGAGGTAAAGGAGATTTCGCGTTTTATAAAGATCACCGGGGGTGACATTATGTTTCAGAGGAAAAGCTTTTGCGAATACTTCGATACGATTTTAGCGACGCCTTTTAATGTTTGCACTAGGTGTTGTTGGGAATCACTATGGTTGAACTAAAAGCAAACGTGAGGTTCAAATCGAAACATACCAAAGCCCTCAATCATAAATAGCAAATATAAAGAATAGGACCATACTGACCATAGTTTTTCTTACTCCTTAGATTATGCTGCACCTTAAACCAAAATTAACAGATAAATTCAGTTTTAGTATTTGGAGAATATTTTACCATTTCTATAAATTGACAGTACAACAAAATATTCAAAAAACTTATCGTAAAAATAGTTCAAATTGTAGCTTGTAATCTAGTCTAGATTCAAATCAGGGGCCTTATTCCATATAAGCACATAGCACGTAACGCGACAACGTTTGCGTAACGTGGCGTAAATTTGCGCGGAATAATATTTTCTATGCAAATATCAAATTTCATCTGTGTTCACAATTCACAAGGAAGGAATTTCATGTTAGTTAGAGAATCAATGCCCACTGTTTTTATAAGCTGTCGCACTTTTGGGCACAAGCCTTTTCTCATTTTAAGTTTTCAAGATTTATATTTTTAGCGTATTCGTTTTGCCGAGATATCTCGGCCAAGCGCTCGAAGAGTCAATACGCCCCAAGGATGCTTCGTGTAGAGGCGAAACAAGTGTCGGCAACTGGTTACTGTAGTGAAAAATTGAACCCAAAAGCTCTAGATTTTTTTAATGTTCATTAGTTTTCCTTTCCTCCGACACAGGTTGGAGCTAAAAATGAAACTAAAAATAAACTCTTGCGATTGACAACAAATTTTATCATAAATATTTGTCATGAGATTTATACACATACTCGTCATGGGTTGAATATTCACTTTGATTGCGGTAGCCATTATTTTTTCACTTTATTTAAAATCTTTCGCTTCGCGATGTTATCCGCTGTTTCCACGTGAACACTACGTTTTTACGAGATAAAAAAAGTATCCTATGTGTTAATCCAGGGTCTCAGCTACTGCCATGCCAAATTTCGTCAAAATTGGTCCAGCCGTTTGAGCATGAAGAAGTAACAAACATACATTCACAAACTTTTGCTTTACCTTTTTTTAAATTGGCATCCGTTGTTGAAACTACGACTGAAATTCGTACGACCAAATTCTGTCTGCAATCTACATTTACTGAAACAATATATACTAGTAAAATCGTATCGGCACCATAAAAAAGGCCAAGCCTGAGAGCGAAGCTTGTTCATACGTTGCGAGATCATATTATTTCGGGAGCTAGTTCCACAGCCTGCCGGGACAGATAACGCTGTAAAACGTCAATCTCTGGTAGCTCTGCTCCATTTCGGAGGGATCAAAGTTCCGGGCACGGATTATAAGGGTCTAAGATAAGCTCATTTTGAAAAGCCTAAATTTGTATCTACTCACCTACTTTGTTGAAACGCTGATGAGTTGACTTTTTATGAATAATCAGACCAACCCGAGTTAGTACTGACCCAAATTATTACAGACATAATATCCAATATCTTTAATATTATTCTCGATTGGTTTACGTTTGACTGCATCCTGATTGATATTAACCAATAAAGCTTCTAAGTAATTGTGTACGCGTTCTCTTTTTTTCTTTAATTTTGGCTTCGCATTTTGAGCATTTGCCAGTGTCAAGTGTTTTACATTTTCAAGTTTTATATTTAAATAGGTACGTTGCCTCGTAGCTATATTTATAGGCAAAGTTCAGTCTTGCTCAAGTCCAGTCCGTGTCAGTCAAATCCAGTCATGCTTTAGTAAAGTAGTGGCGACTTTACTGTAAGCTTCGATGTAATTTCGGAAGCAACACGAAAAGTCATGTTTCCCCAGATCATATCATTTTCCCACACTCGCGCTTGTAATTCGGCACTTTATGAATAAAACACCACGATGATGATGATGATGATGATTTTTATGCATAAACACTTGACAAAACACTAGTTTTGGAAAAAATACAATGGGGCTACACGACTCTTTCCACATTGCCGCCAAAAATCGTTGCTTGATTTAATTTTTGTTTTTTTTTTTTTTCATTTAAATATCCACTATTGATACGACTAATCTAAACCTATGGTATAAAACTGAGTATGTGTTACTGTGGTCGTTAATCAAAATTTTATTTTATATCATACATTACACATAGCGCCATCTGACCCCAAACTAAGCATAGGAAGTCAGATAGCTGATATAATACTTAAATTAGCACAGTCATGTTCGGGAGGTACTTATGGCTACAGTGTGACTAAGAGAAGGCAAGCAAGATGCAGATATCAAAGAACTTTGACGTCGAGAGCCCGCCGAATTCATGCCTTATGCTAAATGAGTTTCGGATAAGGTCGGGATCTTGCTGAAGAAGTATTCTATCAAGACGGTGTATACTTCCTTATCCATGCTATGCTCATGAAGACGCCGGACGATATCATTCCTTTCCTGATTCCTGGTGTGTACAGGGTGGATTGCAACTTCGATAGTTGAAAACAAGCTAGGTTTTTGACTACAGTTCACCTGATGTGACGGTGTGGTCAAAACGGTAAAACATAACTAGCCTGGAATGGAATCATAATGTTATCCTTTACTTAATTGAAACTATTAATCGGTGTGAAAGCAGCGATGCACTGGACTTTGTTTTTTATGGACGTTGAATTTCATATAACTAGCTTTACTGCAATTGAGTTTGTAGCGATGATAGCTCAGTGGATAGCGCGGTAGGTTCGCATGCCGAAGGGCGTGGGTTCAAACCCCAACAATGAGCTTGAGCTGCCGGTGAAGGAAAACATCGTGAGGAAACCATAGCATGGTGGTAGGGTACTTTCTAGTACTCGGCTGGCTAGCTACCACCCTCAAGTTAAAAATCTGCCGCCAAGCATCTAACGGTGTGTTCCGGCAGCCTCACTTGAGAGCCAGTTCCATTCCAGGCTAGGTGTGCTTTACCATCTTCGACCACACATTCACTTAACATCAGGTGAGCTGTGGTCAAACAACTAGCCTGTCAACCATAAAAAAAAAAAAAAAAAAGCTATTAAAATCGTTACTTGCGCGTCTCGAGAGTTATTACAACTAGCGTTCTGAAGCGTGTTAAGGTACTCCCAGTAGCTGAAGAGAACTTGTCTTGGTACATCAGCTGATTACTAACCTTATCACAGGATACACAGAGTCGCATTTAGCACAGCAAACATATGACAATTACGGGTCGATGTTTTGATTCGAACGATATATATATCGGAAAATAAGTAACTGTCCTAAAATTGTTTCGTTATTAAAAAAACACTACCGTTAGATAAAGCTACAATTAAATTTAAAAGATTATGCAAGCTTTACTAATTTTATTAATACAATTAATCTTGATATTAAAGTAATATATTTAATAAATTGTTATTTTGTTTTTCTTTCAGATTTTTCCATGGAGAACTTTCGTGATCGTGGTTCAAAAACAGAAGAGCAGAAATCGTTTTCTTCCTCTTAAAATTGTTAGTTTACATTTTGTTATTTCTAAACCATTTTGGCTATCTACAATAAAGCGACTCGATCTCAGCTGGAAGTATAATTATGTAGGCGGCATCTAGCTTTCGAAAAAAGATTGAATCGCAGATGCTTAAAGTTGCTAGTTTTGCCCAAGTCCTCAGCTAACAAGGCCATTTAATCCATAATACCTTTAAAGTAAAAACCTTTTCAAGCGGTGTTCATTGAAAGATATCGTCGACTCACCTTTGAAATATTCCCTTTTATTATTGTGACGCTTAATCCATGAATTAATTTTCTTGAACTTGCTTCACCTGCTTTTGATCTCGACGGAATACAGACGCTGGGAATGAATCTGTTTGTCATTGTCGTTACAGCATTTAGACTTGTATGGAAGTTATGAAAAAAAAAACTATTGATTGGATAGACACAGATCACAGCACGACACACCACATTTTTTTTTGTCCTTGACAGGCTAGGTGTTTGACCACAGCTCACCTGATGTTAAGTGTCGCTGTGGTCGAAGATGGTAAAGCACACCTAGCCTGTAATGGATGTTTAATCTCACCCCCTGTGTATATTTGTCATTCTCTCATTCAGTCGTTCATTCTCCTAGTTATGACATGTTTCACTTACCTCCGAACATACCGTTACTCACTATGTCACTGCCCACTCACCCGGGTCTAAGCCACTTCTTTTATTCTCTTTCTTCTTAATGATCTATGGAAGTGCTTAACGTCATACACATAACACACTCATTCATGGACGCACACACATATATACACAAACACACACATACACGCGCGCATACACACAAATACAGCACATGCTTACATATAAGAATTTATTAATAGATTTAGAATTAGTATATTTGCAAGCAAGTTAAAAGAAATTGAATAAGAATTGAATAGCTAATATACAATATATAAATTATAAATAACATAAAGTGTACAATTTGCAGTGGAAATCAAAGTAAACAGTTACTTGTAACAGGGCGCCCAAGATACAGGCTTTGCCTAGTTTGGGGCCCGTTGACCGTTCTTCCAGAAATCGGGAAAAAAATATAAAATCTACGAACCATTTATCTGTATATGTCATGTATTCTTTAGAAATAAACTATTATTATTATTATTATTATATTGTACCAATATTACTCGTGTCTTTTCAAATAAATAATCTTTATCTTTATCTTGGACTAAGTTGATGAAGTTTCATAAGACATTTTTATATCTCAATACAAAATTAGATTGCTTACGGTCTTTAACCGACTTCCAATTCTGACCCAATTCAGAATTCAACCCGTTTATTTGTAGCTATTTGGGAGATTATTAATTCAGTCATATCTTTGTTCGTGTGTTTATTGGAATTTCTGAGCCGATTATTAATTATTAAGACGCTCCTAGTTTCTAATGCGAGCATGGTTCCTCAATTGATTACGCATTCAGCAAAATATGATAGTTACGCGCCGATAACAATGTGATTCGAACGATACACTTAATTAAAAATAATAAATTAAAACTATTAATTTTTTTTGACAAGCTAGGTGTATGACCACAGCTTATCTGATGTTAAATTACGGTGCGGTTGAAGACAATAAAGCACACCTATCCTGGAATATAATTGTCACTCAAGTGAAGCTGCCAGAACAGCGTTAGTTATTTGGTGGTAGGTTTTCAACATGAGCTGCGATCAAATAACAAGCTTATCAACCATAAAAAATCTACTTTAAATAATATTTTAGAGGTTACTTTAGGATTTTTTCTACCGAAAAAATTTTGCACAATCGTGCAAGTAACTATTCGAAAGTAACAGTTCCTAAGGAATATCAGCAAAATAAATACATATTTCTTTTCACTTCTATAAAATAACATTCTGCTAAAAAAATATTGCAAACATTTTTCGCTACCTACAGCGTCTTAAATTTCAGCATATGAAAAAACTGGTTATTCCACGTGTTGATAAAAGTAAAACACTTTCATTAGATTCTCTCCTACACATTCTATGGTATCGATATATAATATCTATACTCTGTACTCTACAATCGGTGCTTCAGTGACGTGGTCTCGAGCCACTCAACACAAGTAGGCAACTAGGAATCAAGTTGGTCTATTTGTAGTACATATAATATCAAAGCAGAATGGCTCCAAGTGAGCTTAGTAATACAAGCTAAGTAAATCTAGTGTTTGCGAAGCCTCCCTCAGGCAGTAAATCAGTACCTATACTCGTATCTACGTGAGATATTACGTTCAAGGTCAGACAATGTTGCTTCGAAGAAGAGATCCAATTTAATTCAATAATCTGCTAATGCGAATATTTAGTATTTTTCGAACAATCTCTTTGTCATTATTAATCTTGTGGACTGCTTTACTGGTTTTGTAGAATAAATAATGTAATACCCACTCCTACCACGCATCTGCGCTTTAACAGCTGTCTTCACGTGCGATGTAAGCAAGCAAAGCGCGTGCACGTACACTTTGCACTCTGCTTTGACTCCGTGAAAAAGGCCACCGGAAGTGGCTGGAACTATAATAGGAGTAAGCGACGTAATTAAACGTACTTACGTTTAATTATATTATCTATCTAATGTATAAAACATATTATTGTAAATATTTTATATATAAGCCAAATAACTAAAGTGGCTCTTTAGTTACTGCTTATTCCCTAGATACGAGATTCGTAATCTGTATTCTGTGTGGGCGAGCTAAAGTGACATTATCCTCAAGATGCCAACGTGGGCATGGCCACGGCATTTCCCTGGAAATGTCATGAGACGTAGGTACACATGCCAGCTATAAAGCTTAAATGCTTTAGTAGTCGGACTTTTTGTGATAAAGCAGTATTAATACAACACAAAAATATTTTTGTCTATAGTCACGGGAATACGAAAATTTCTTTAACAAACTTTATTGAGACAAATAAAAATTGCTTTATATGTTAAATGCAAAAGAACCGGTGGGAAAGTAAGTGTGATAATCCAAATCCGTCGTATTTTGCGGACTTATATTTAGTTAAAATTATACAATATATCATGAAAATTATTTAAAATAGGATCGGACTTTTTAATTTGAAACGTGGAAGCAAGAAGGTAACTCATCAAAGGCTATATTTAAATCTCAAACTGATTTGCGAATAGAAACTCTGGCTTATAATAAAAAGAAATAAATGTTTTTCTTCTGTTTTTTGACATGGCAATATTTTTATATGTCAAAATATATGATAAAAGATTAACTGAAATAAGACTGTTAAACAAAAAAATGAGAACTTTATTACATTTGATTATAAATCTTAGTAAAGCGGCAGTTTTATCAGAAACTTCGATGCGGTTAGACATGCGACAACGCAAAAAGACATACAAATTATACTTCATAACAAAACGCTACTATTTTAATACATACACCTTAGAAGAAACAAGTTTTGAAAACATCACAAGACACCGACATGATTAATATTGTATCGTTATATAGAGATTCCAGGAATGTAAAAAGTAACAATTACCAAAGCAATTGCTTGGACTTTATTTTGTTACTCAAAGTTCTTAGTATCGCTGCAATGGAAATGGATATAATATTGTATTTATACATCAAAAGAGTGTTACATGTGGTTCATTTCTTTTACATAGATATTTCCTGAATTAAATCTAAGAAGCAAATACTAACGAAGAATTGAAAAGTATGAGTAGAAGCGAATCCCTCTTTGCATTTAAAATTATTGGAGAATATTTTGCCGCTTTATTGAAAATTCGTTTCAGTCTAACGAACGAGCGCGCCGCGGTCAACAAGAAATTTAATTTGTCCTACAAATTTTTGCGTTGATTTTTCTGAAAGGTTATAGTTTAATTGCACCTTAATACAATCGGAATTTGCGTCGCAATTTTTAACAATACTTTTAATTGTATCTATGGCTCGATTTTTGAATCGTATGAAAAATCGGAATTGCGAAATAATCAATAACCGAATACGATAAATTTATTAGTAATCTTAATAGTTTTATTGTATTGACATCATATTATATCATGCCATTAGTTTGGAACGTAATAAAAGAATGTAGAGTTTTGGTGGGAACGCGGAAAGAGTCGTGTTGCCACGTTGTATTTTTTTCCAAAACTAGTGTTTTTTTTCGAGTGTTTATGTATAAAAGTGGTGTTATGTACCGAATTACAAGCGTCAGTGTGGGAAAGTGATATAATGTTGTGAAACATGATTTTTCGTGGCGCTTCCAAAGTCCATCGAAGCTTATAGTAAAGTCTCCACTAGTATTTATACTAAAGCATGCCCAGATTTGACTGACATGGAATGGACTCGACCAAGACTGGGCTTTGACAACTTTTTAACTAATGAAACTTGAAATTATCAAAACACTTGACACTGGCAAGTGCACAAAATGCGACGTCAAAATCGAAGAAGAAAAAAATAATGAATTTTTTGTGTTTGAATGAAGGTCAAATAAAATCAATATATTGAGAGTTTTGGCGGCAAAGCGAAAAAAATATATTTATGTAGATGCCAAAATTTGAATTTTCTTAAAGTTGTGTTACTGGGCTGTTTATCCCGGCCAAGATTCGCTTCGGGTGGTTTTATGGCAATGAGCCCTCGATATTGCATCCGTGGAATATTAGTGCCCACACTTGATCCGGTGAGAAGCATCTTTTTCCAATATCCTGGGATATTGAACAAGTTTTGATAGTCATAGGAATGGTTTTGCTAGCAGCTTACTTAAAAAGAACTCGCTTTGAAAATACTTATTTTACTCTTTGGCAAGCGCTTCTAATTCTACATTGATAAATAATTTTGATAGTCTATTTACAAACTTTTGATATATGTTAAGTTTTTAAGGTTGCCTGGAAAAACGCTCTAGGCGATAAGGCCACCGTTTTACTGCCACGTATTAGTCGATGTTGGTTTTGATTTGTTATTATCTCTTTTTTAAGTTATGTTTGGTGTACAATAAACTAAATAATCTAGAAATTAAATAAATGAGAGACAGTGTTTTGAGTATTTAAGTAAACATAATTACAGGACTTTTTAGGCTAGCCATAGAATATTTAAAAGTGAAGCAGCGATCCCTTGATTTTGTTACTTAAAATATTTGATAACGCTGCAAAAGTCCTGAGAAGGCGTTATCTCTTACCATCAGAAGATTGTTATCTCATAACTTTTACATTTTGTCGTTTTATCTACATAAAAAAAGACAGTAATAGTTTCATGGATAATACAATATCGAAAACCCAAACATATGAAGTTACCATAGTCAACTAGTCGCCTAGAAAAATACTAAAATATCAACAACATCATCCAAACAATGTAATCTTTTAAGATGACTTTAAAAATATGATTATTTGTTTTGATAATTATTTATTACTCACTTTAATTGTGTTACGTAATATTTTTTTTATAATTTATTATTTTTGACGTTATTGTAGTTTAAAATTCAATAAACTGGAGATTGAATCGTTACATCGGAACATCGGGAAATTATGAGTAAAATTAGATCCCCCGATAAATAAAGCTACACTGGACATAATATTGTTTGGAATATGTATGTAGTACATATAAACCAAGAGCAACTAAATATTCCCGCTAAGGACATACAAATACATATATATCTTAGCTTAATTGATTTTTGTTAACTTCTTGAGATCTTTCTGAATTATTACGTATTACCTCCTTCGATCAAAAATGCCGAAAGAACTTTGAAGGACCTAAACTTATTAATTATTAGGTATTGCAATTTTCTTCACTGTCAATGTCTAGCTGTCTACTTATTGCCCAATAAATAAATAATTACATTTAACGTTATTCTGTGGAGATATCTGAGAAAAAAATGTTGAAATTGCAAAAACTTTTGGCTAACGTAAGTCTATTACTTAAAACACGCAAGTTCTAGAAAAAAACTCTTATCCATTAAAAGTTGTCTGATTCCGCATTTTGTATTGGACTTATCCTTTCACAATAGTGTTTATTAATCGCATAATACTTGAAATTTCACCCGCGTAGTACGTGTATTCTTAACTTCACCGTACTTGAATACTGCGTGGTAAGTCTCCTTTGCATAATTATATACCAACGCAGTACCAGAAAGCGGCAGTATTTAACATTAGAGTCACATAGACCAAAAGAGCATTGTAACTAGTTAAATGAAACTCACATTCGATTGTCTCAAAGTTGTTAACTACTCATGTTCTGTGTATTGCTGCAATGTTCATGGACACACGTTATATCTTACCATCAAGAAACCGTCTCGTTTGTTTCATTACTTTTAAATTAAAAAAAAGACGATATCCGGCCAAGGAGATCAGTTATTATTTATCCTATTTTTTGCTACCGTTATAAATGTGAAACTTTGTGAGGATGGATGGATGTTTGTTACTTAATCACGCAAAAACGACTCAACGAATTTAGATGAAATTTGGCACACATATAGTTTACAGTCTGGATTAACATATAAAATACTTTTTATACTGCAAACTAAATAAATTTTTTGTTAAATTTCACGCGGAAGAAGTCGCGGATGACAGCTAGTATACAGCAAAAAGGTGACGCAAGTGTTACATGCCTTTCAACTTCATTGTTATCATGAATGGGTCACGCATTCGCCAGAATCACTTCCTTATCCAGCCTTATTCTTTGTAAAAGTCCTTCCAACTTTGATGGGGGCTCAAAGTCGAGACTTACGAATTTTATCAGAGACTGATTAACTAATGCCTTTCCTTTTGCTTTGAGAAAATCAATTTGATTAAGTGAAGAGTTTTCGACTGGGGATGACTTAGAAGCTGAAATCTTTTTCTTTGTTACAATTTGACGGGCTTGTGATTGAATAGGATTACGAATATTTCATTAAAATCAATTAATGTCTTAGAATTGGAATGTCTCATTCTGTAGTCTGGAAATCTATATTTCTTTTAAATTTTACGCGATTTTAAAGGTTCTTCTTCTTTGGGTTTGGCGTCGCATTTTGTTTATTTGCCAGTCTCAAGTGCTTTGATATATCCAAGTTTCAGTAAATAAGTAGTCAAAGTCCAGTCCATGCCAGTAAAATCCAGTCATGATTAAGTAAAGGAGTGGCGACTACTACAAGCTTCGATGGAGTTTTGGAAGCAACACGAAAAATCATGTTTCACCACATCATATCACTTTAAAAAAAATACGCGATCATTTGCATTTAATTAACCCGGATAGTGTGACTATAGTGGACTTTTCTCAAGGATTAAAAACAGACAACGACACTTGTGCAGCTTGGTGCCTTAATCTTGAACCATACGCCTGAGCTTTAGTATGTGAATTTGCCCGATTTTCGATCAATATTGTATAGACAGACGTTTATCATAATACGTGAAAACTCAAATCAAAAAGATTGGGCCCCAGATATTTCTTCGTCCTACTGGTTGCTATGCCAACGCCTGATGTTTTTCACTCCTTGAGATAGATAACCAAAAGTGTCGATTGATAATTTTTTTTGTAGCGACAATGGTTAATTCGCTCTGTTCACACTCATAAAAGGAGCTTAAGTTGCCGCTAAAGAGAAACATTGCGAGAAAACCATAACATGGTGGAAAGGCACTTTGTAGAAGGTACTCGGCTGGCTACCCTCAAGTTTGAAATCTGCCACCAAGCACCTAACAATGTATTACAGCAGCCTTACTGGAGAGCCAGTAACATTTCTGGCTGGATTAGTTTTCACCACTATTTAACAGCTGGCGAGCTGTGGTCATAAAAAAAATATATATAAAAATGACGTGGATATGACGCATCGCGCGCGCGTTGTATAATTGTACATTGCTTTGACTTCTAGAAGAAAGCCACCAAATGTGGCCGAAATTATAGCTCGACAGTTAAATCCAGCATTAGTAAAACTAAAAAGATATTTTTCAATTCTATTTTATTCCAGGTTCCACATCTGAACAGGAAAATTACAACAACAACTTATTTGAACCATGACCTATTTGTACATAGAGATGAGCCAGACAACAATGCTAAAATACCATTTGAGTTTACTGAGGCTAATATTACGGTTTGTGCTTACTAACTTTGTATTTTATTTATTAAGATGATACATCCAATCAAAGTGAGCTCTGAGGACATAAATATCGTATGCACAAACAATAAGGCCCACAATCACGTAATTTTTTCGTAATTGCTAATAAGAGCTCACGTGACGGTCGCTATCACCCGATACCAAAAGCTGACACTTTTGTATGGCCATGAGCAGGGGTTCGATTTTTTAATTATATTCCTGTATGTGTCAGTCGTATTCTTATGCGAAAATTTATTCGCATGATTTAAAAATAGAGCCTAGATTACTAGATCTCTCCAGCGCTTCGGTATTGAGGGCGCTTACATAGCATCGGGTATTCGATTGACTCGGTATTTTAGTTCCAATACAGGGCTACAAGGAAAGATAATACTAAACTGAAAGGAAGTATTTCGTAATCGACCCTGGAATCTTAAAAAAATATCAGCAGTTTTATTGAAAAAATATTATTCACTCTTGATGAAATTAATGAGGAAGCTGATTTCACGATTTTTAGATCGCTCCCACAGCAATAGTACATAGCAAGTAAAAGTTGTTTACAAATTTTACAATGGTGAGTACAATGACCCGCTTTCAGCTTAGTACCTTTCCGCATAACCTATTTTTTCTGATGATAAGATATAACGCCTGTGCAGCAATACACAGAACTTTAAGCAGCAAAACAAAATTCCCTGGGAAATCGTTGCTTTGGCGCTCATTATTGTAAAACTTTCGATGGATAGTCTAATAGCCCTGTAATTTTGCTAGCTGCAGTACCCTTCAAACTGAAACGCAGTAATGTTTACGTATTACTTGGCGGCAGAATAACTAGTACTGCGGTGGTTCCTATCTAGATGACCTCCTGCTAAGGAGGTCTATCACCAAGTAAATGCAATTTTTTTATGTCTCGGTATTGAGCCTTGATCTCGAAAGGCAATTGAATGATCACCTTAGTCTAACACATCATTTTGAGCAAAGGTGCTAGTCGTGGATTAAACTTCTGGTTGGCAGATTCACGTATAACATTCAAGTTCCTCTCCAAGGTCTATTTCTATATGTAAATGTTTCCACACGATGTTCTCCTTCATTGTAATTACATAAAAATTATAAACAAGGCCAAATACATTTAAATTATTTTTAATTTACGCGGAAGTTAAATAAGAGAACTTTCGTTTATTGAGTGATTAAAAAAAAAATGAAATTGTAAAAAACGATAATTAATACCCTCTTCAGAATCGCCGAAAGCGAAATTAGACAAGGAAATTAAAATGACACGGGCGTTAATTTACCTTTTCTGGAAATAATGAGAAATTTAATTGCCATTATACAAATTCTATTTATGAAGTTCCAACCTTTGTAATTCATTTGAAATGTTTACACATTTTGCAATTTCGAATAATTATGATTCATTAGGTTCACCGGGCAAACAAGGGTCATAAATGGAAATGATATTGAATTAACTTCATGTTTTAATAATTATATTATAAAATTGGTAGGTGTATTGACATTTGTAGTTATTTGCAATGCACTAATTATTATAAAGGAAGTGGTTTGATATGGTTTACAGTAGTATAGTAAATAACAAAGTTGCTTCCCGCTGTCTGTACCCTTAGATCTTTTAACAGATTTTAATGCGGTTTCCATAAATAGACAGAGTGGCTCAGAAGGAAGGTTTGTACAATGTACATATGTATAATACATGTATGCATATGCACCGCATTAGTATCTACATTGCACCCGTGCGAAGCCGGGGCGGATCGCTACCGCTATTTAATATTATAAATGCAAAAGTATATTGATGTGTTAGACGATTTTGAGTCCCTTTGGTTCGATAAATTTAAATGACCAGGTCTAAGAATAGGAGATAACGTCAACGCTAGTTTAACAGGCTACTGTTTGAAACAATGTCAGTTCTCAAAGGATAGCCTCGGATAAAATCTGCGGGGCGCTTTTAGATAACTGAGATAGGTGATAGTGTTAATAATTACTGTTACATGTTTTGTTTTATTTATGCGGGATTACTAACAAAACTACGAAAAATGGTGATGAAAAATGTATGTGTGATTTAATGCGTCAAAACTTATGATAGCTCAGTTGTTAGCGTGGCTGGTTCACACGGTGAAAGGCGTGGGATCAAACCGCAATAATAAGCTCGAGCTGCTTGGTAGTGAAATAAAATTGTTAAATCAAATATTTAAAGAATATTAACAAATAAAATGTTGTTAGATAATAATAATAAAAAGCTGCTTTTTCTGAACTTGAAAACTTAGTATCAATGAAATATAAAGGTCATAGAAATGTGTAAAAAAATATTTTGATGTTAATCCCGTTTAAGAATTAAAAAACGCAATCTTTTAATCTTATCGTATTAATGGAGTCTTCGATTTTGGGAGCGGTTTCCTTGCGACTAGTATAGTTACCTACTCTTATTTTTTACAGCGTATTGCAGCGTTGATTCAAAACTATCCTATGGGCGCGCAGCGAGCTGCGCTTGGTCCAGTGTTGGATATTGTCCAAAGGCAGATCGGATGGGTCCCGATTTCAGCTATGCATAAAGTTGCAGAATTGCTCTCTGTACCGCGTATGAGGGTGTACGAATTTGCCACTTTTTACACAATGTATAAGAGGTACGGTTTATGACTGCCCTTTGGCTCAGTTGGTAAACTCTGCTTTTTGAGATGTAGGGTGTGTTTGATTCCTACTCAGAACAAACATTTCTGTGACACACATAGGTGTTTGTTTTGTGTCTAGTTACATTTACCGGCCAGCTACTACTATACATAGTGGAATTTCCTTGGGTATGTACCAAGCGTTTTGACTCTACGTTTCTCACTCTTACGGCCAAGGAATGGAACAAGCTGCCGGCTTCCTTGTTTCCTGAGAGATATAATCTAGATCTTCTTAAGGTCAGAGTGAATAGGTATCTTCTAAGTTTGCGTGCTTCGTATTCGACCACATCAACACTTACCATCAGGTGAGTTGATGGTCAAACGCGGACTTATCCGTATATAAAAAAAATGATAATATATAGATAATAAGCAAAACAAAAAGTCATGTTTCACCAGTCACCACATTGTATTATTATCCCACACTCGCGCGTATGATTCGGCTCTTTGTGAATGAACACCACTATTTTTGTACATACATTTTGGAAAAAATAGAATGGGGCGACATGATCTTTCCGCGTTTCCACCAAAACCTCCTCAGTTTAATCTACGATTTTTTGTATTGCCCTTGAGTTTTTAGCGAAGATACGAAAATGGAACGGAGGCGGAAGCCAACCGGAAATTAAAATTTTGCCTTGTTTTTTGAATTCTGCCAATACCATGAATAGGATCTGTTACCCGGAAAGATTATGATTATTGACGAAATTGAAATAAGCCATGCCTACTGGGTTTTCTCTGATTATTTACGTCAAAAAAACCATATAAAGTGTAATGACTTTTCGAATGTATGTGTCGAGTAAAAATAAACATTTTGGGCCTATCTATTTTTTGAATACGCATCTAGCACACAAGCGAACACGACCTTCAGCTAAATCATAGCCATAGTCGACTTATGATCGTGGCACAGAAGTTGACTCAAGCGCTCGATTTTTTAATGTTAAGTTAATGAGACTTACGAGACGTTCTTTTAATGGTAAGGAATAATGATTACCTAAGACCATTGCGGTAGTACCCACTTTTAGAAACAAAACATTGTTGAGGGCTTCGCTGTTTGGCGCTCATTACTTGTGTAAGTGAACTATTTACAATGTCCTTCGTAATATACCTTCGGAGCAATTTTCACACTTTACTGCTTAGCGGCAAAACATATGATTGCAATGAAACCTTTTTTCGATAATGGCGAAAAAAATCTTTTAAAGATATCAGCCAGATAATTTAGGGATTGTACCTACTAAAACCCCCTCGGTGGCTTGCCTCTGTTCCAGACGCAGGGAACAGTTCCGTGCTTTCGACAACACTCTAGATTATGCTAAGTACATCTCCCCTTCCTTCGACGACGATGACTTCAGTGAGCTCAATCAAATAAGTAGATATGTGGTCATGACCCCAAACCTTACCTTCCATAAGCCTATAAGTAATCTTTAATTCGGCTCTTATAGATAACAAATTTGTGATACTTTCTTCTAGTACGGAGATCTATCTTAAAAAGTTAAGTACGTAGTTACATAATTATGTACCTAATTCAGTTGTACGTGGTCTTTTTCGCAGAAGCTTCCGTGGTAAATACCATGTTAAAATCTGTGCTACTACACCATGTATGCTCCGTGGTTCAGAGTGCATACTGAAAGCGGCTGAAGAAGTTTGCTGCTGCACCGTCGGGAGCCTGTCCCCAGACTGCATGTTTGGAGTTGACATCGTCGAATGCGCGGGTGCATGCGTTAACGCTCCAGTAATGGTTGTCGATGATGATTATTACGTGAGTTGTGAAGAATACGTTTACGACGTTTTTGCACTCTGTGTCACAAGAATCAGAGGAATGACCATTCGGAGTTATGCATCGCCAAGCTAGATGACGAGAACCTAACGGTTGTGACGACATCTCTCATTGGTTGGACCCCAGTCCTCATGATCAAATATAATATCAGCCGCTACGCACGTGCGCTTTCTGTTTGCCGTCATTGTTTTTTGCGAGCTCTTATCTTCTTTCTATTCTTCTTTTCTACTGTTCACGCTTTCTTTCTTCTCTTCCTTCGATACTTCACTATGGTTATTGACGTCGCCACACGAAAAGCCAAACTGAGAAACAAGGTTAATGTTTACTGCTGTGGTTTTCCTCTACCTGTCTGATTCACCTTCTAGTGTGATACAACATTTTCTTCTAATTTATTACAACGATTCGCACATCGCATCCCTCATAAACAGATCCAATATCTTTTGAAGGGCACTATGAAAAGGAAATTAAAAAATGAAATAAGATAACGCAGGCACTTTTTCAATTATAACGACCTTATTAAAATTTGGATTTCAGGAAGACCTCACTGAGTGTGACGTGTTTAATATTATCCAGCAAATTAGAAATGGTTGTATTCCGAATGCTGGACCTCAGTAAGTGGTTGGCTATTTAAACTTATCGCATAATGATCTTATTCCGCAAATAGATAACATTTCACTCGCTTCTTTACCTGTTTATCTTCTTAGTTCTTGTATCGTGCTTTGAGCTTACTAACACTTAATTGATTGATTCAGGCGTTACTTTGCGGAAGTGCGTTCTGTGTGTTCAAGGTATAATATTTAGTTTATCTCCGCGGAAAAGCGGAAATAAACTAAATGTTTATCTGGAACACTTTTTCTACCAGTTTAGTTACATTTTCAATTGGCTAGAGATAAAAACCAGTAAAATAAGTCTTAGTCAAAGCCAAAGTCAAGTACAGTCCAAGACCTAGTAAAATAGAAGCCTAAAACTAAACTACATTAAAATAATTATACAAAGGATTAAAAAAAGCTTTTTTATAAATACAGGAATGGAAGGTACGCATCCGAACCAATTACTGGGCTGACGTCTCTTTGTTGCTGTCCTCCACCTCCAGGGTATTGCGTACAACCAGCTTTGTGTGAACCAGCCCCTCCAAAACGTACTAAATAGTGTTTATTACCTGTGTTATGTTTTCCAGTATATTTCATTAAAATGATTTTTGATTGTTTGTATTTTTTTTTTGTCAATTGCAATGTACAATTTCTATGTTCCAAATAGAACCTAAGAGATAACTTCTGAACAATGCAGTATGCGCAAAAGGAGACTGTGAATGACTTTGAGATTCAGGACGTTTTGTATGCTCTAAATTTTATTATGGAAAATGAAGCGCGTGCGGCCTCGTCTTCATTTCGTTTGTGTGCGAAGCTAGGTGAAGCCACGCATGCATTGTACTCAGCTTTTTCTCCATGATGAAGGCCACCGTATGTAGCCGAAACTACAGTCGGAATTTCCGACACAATTAAACATGAGTAATCTCGCATAAGTAAAACAATAGTATATGAATGTACAATTTAAAAAAAAGCCTTAGGTAACTAAACACTGCTCCAATAAAACAGCGATGTTTCGGAGTAAACGAAAATATCATACATACTATACAGTTTTTAAACATACAATTTAGTTGATTTTCTAAAAACCACTCGATTGATTTCGATAAAATTCACGTGACCATGAAAATTAATGTGAAAAAAAAGTGACCACCTCTGATGTATGATCTACCAAGCGAAAAATAATTATCAAAATCGATTCATAAATTGGTGGAATGATCGAGTAACATGCGTCCAAATTGAGAACTTCCTTTTTTGAGTCGGTTAAAAATAATTATAATACATCTAAAATTAATTTATACGAAATGTTTTACAATAATAAAATAATTTAGGTAGTTATTGTTGTAGACGATATTGTCACCGTCACGGGTCGAACCTGGACCAGATTGGCACAGGACAGGCAGATAGCATGAGAGGCCTATAACCAGCAGTGGGATAAAGAAATTATACATATTCGATTGCATTATTTTCTGTGCAAGTCGACAATTGACGCGGAAAATCATATCAAAATCTATTGCTCGTTTAATAAGAAATAAGCAGACAAATAGAAAATAGGATGGGAATTTGTTTTATACTATTTAGGGATAATTCGATATGATTTCAAAACGACCAGTAACCCACTATAGAGACTTGCTCAACGAGCCGGATTACGTGAGGGCAACAGCATTAAATCTTACTCGGTCGGTAGATCAGATAGTTTCCCTGGAGATTCTCATATCCTGTAATTAAGTACCAGCCGACGCCGGTATTATCTTTGCCGCAAACTTTAATTGTAGGTGAAAACTATCCAGGTTGAAGTTGAAACCGAAATATGGGACAGGCCATTCATCTCGCTATTATATCTTTAAGGTAAGGGTATAAGAAACGAACAGACTTATCAGCTTGGGGGAGTACTAAGCAGAATAGGAAGCGTAATTGTTTTAACCGAGTGTAGCGATGATAGCCGAGTTGTAGCGACCATAGCCGAGTGGTTAACGCGGTCGGTGCGCATGCCGAAAGGCGTGGGTTCAAACCACATTGTGAGGAAACCATGGCATGGTGGTAGGGTACTTTCTAGTAGGTACTCGGCTGGCTAGCTACCACCCTCAGGTTGAAAATCATCTAACACATCAAGAATCTAATGGTGTGTTTTGGGCAGCCTCATTTGAGAATCAGTTAAAAAGTTATATCCTATTCTATTGCATTATTTTCTGTTCAAGTCGACAATTGACTAGGAAAATTGTTTGTTTTTTGAAAATTTGAAGCTTGTTTTATAAGGAATAAGCAGAAATATAGAGAGACGCGGACGGAAACTTTGTCTGCAACTATATCTGCTTCCATTAACATCACGTAAAATAGCTTTTCCGAGTAGCGGTCTGAATGAAATCCTGAAATCCTCGTACCTTTCATCTAACGCCACATCACATCAAGATCGGCTTCACTGATAAACACATGCTTACCTATTCACGTTTCCTCAATTTAAAAACCTGCCGGTAAATTCGTGTTTAGGACAGCCCTCGTTATACGCCATAATTGAATTTGCTTTACCCTACAAACATGCTTGCTGATTTATTTTCAACGTCAATAATAATTTGTATGTAGGCAGCAACGTTAAAAATGTTAACCGTTTATAAGAATTATTTTTAACATGAAATATGTAATTTTGTAAGGAGAGTAATGCATCAACTTACGCGGCACTATTGAAATGAAAATTTCTTTAGCCGCGTTAAGCATTTTGGTAGGTGCAAAACGTTTGTTGCGGTGATAGATCAGTGGTTAGTGCGGTTGGTTCTCACGTCAAAGGCCGTGGTTTCAAAACCCAACAATGGCTTTGAGTGAAGTAAAATAATATAAATAGTGAAGGAAAATATCGTGAGGAAACAATAGCATGGTGGTAGGCTATTTCCTAGTAAGTGCTATTGTCGGTTCAGTGGTAGATAATATATGGTAGGTAGGTATGGTAGTAGTACCCCTGGCGGAAGTAAACGGAAACTTCTTTTTTACATACATTTAACTATCGTATTGGACTTACCAATGTAATTCTCAGAAATTAATATGCCACTATTCACTATTAAGCTGAGCTATAAAAAATACCGGCCAAGTGCGAGTCAGGCACTCGCACGAAGGGTTCCGTGTCATTATCTATAAAAACGGTAAAAAATCACGTTTGTTCAAATTTTAACTATCACAGTTCATGAGATACAACCTAGTGACAGACGGACAGCGGAGTCTTAGTAATAGGGTCCCGTTTTACCCTTTGGGTACGGAACCCTAAGAGACTAACTTCTCATAGTTATAGTCATAATTAGTTTTATAAATACATACCTAGGTACATATAACTATGCAAAAACGGTCAGTTCTTTCGAAATATGAATCTATAAACCCTTATTACCTCTGCATTATTCCCTCTCAAAACACAGTGCGCCCGTGGCATTGCAAATAAAATGTCAAAATATTTGAAAAGAGTAGCAGCGAGATAATGCCGTAGTTAATGGCGCGTCCGGACGTCGTGGCTGCGTTGTTATTGCTTTAGGTAATGTTTTTTATTGATACCGTAGTGTAACTTTGAACAGAGTGTATTCGTAGAATCAATTAAGTATCGATTGTTCCTATTCAATTTTGTTAATTTCTGCTAAGGAGATCTAACACCAATATACCGCATGACTGGTGAGACACCTACGATACTCGGGAACATGATATTTGGCGATCATATACGAAGAAGAAAAGTAACATTAAACATAAATATTAACTGACTACTAGACTAGGTAAACGTAACCAAAAGTTATGTAATAAATTACGCAACGCATGGACACCGCACGGACGCACGAACTGGATGCTCTAAGGACGCTCGCGCTGTCGACGGGCGAGTGGAACAAGCACTTACTTGTCGCGTGATCAAAACATCGTTATAAGCGTCGAGAGTGTATGCACGTTTCATTTATTTATAAGTAAATTTGACAAAAAATTAAGTACCTAATTTTATTACAATATATAATTATAACGAGAATCGAGTATCGAGTACTCTCCATCAGTAACGTAAGTGTCTCACCAGTCATGCTGTATATAAAGAAATGATGTATAATGTAGTGCATTTTTAGTTATTCTATTCTATGTTTTAGGATATATTTTTATTAGAATGTAGGTATATTTATGTTATAGTTATGTATTCACCTATATGCATATCTTCGTTATTGACACACCCCGTATTTTTCTTCCTCTGATCTTTTCTATCTTTAGGTTGCCTGGAAGAGATTGCTTTTAGCGATAAGGTCGCCAGTTGGGACACCTGATAATTAAGTTTATTTCTTCTGTATTGCATTATTTTTAGTGTGTGAATATGTCAATCAATCACCAAGTGAAATAAATTGCACTCTTACGAAGCCGCTAGATTAATCTAAATTAAAATATTCGATAATTTTATTTCAGAACGTCGTCGTCGAACACATGACGTTGTAACAGGCGGTCACCTCGCCGACCCCGAGGCCAGCCGCCAGACCGAGCCGTAACCGTAAAAAGTATAAATGGAAAACAAAAATGCAATAATATTTCCCTCGAATTGTGATTTCAGTTGATGGATAGCGATTCTTTTTCAGTTAAAATGTGATAAATAGGGATTAATATCCATCCATAATATTATTGCCCATCGGTGCGAAAAGGACAAAAGTAGAGATAAAAATGTAAATAATTTGGAGATTTTGGCGAAATAATGGATGAAGGAAATGTATGACATAGATTTTTAAAGCAACTTTGAGTGCGATGGAAGACGTTTTAAAATAAGGCCGAACCAATAACGCCCACAATCTACGTACATGTATTACCCCACCCCAGTAATTAGCTTGAACTGCCGGCGAAGGAAAACATCGTGAGGAAACCATTTCATTGTGGTAGGGTACTTTTTAGGACTCGGCCGGCTAGCTACCACCCACGAGTTGAAAACCTACCGCCAAGCATCTCACGATGTTTTCCGGCAGCGTCACTTGAGAGTCAGTTTCATTCCAGGCTAGGTGTGATTACCATCTGCAGACCACACCTTCACTTAACATCAAGTGAGCTGTGGTCAAACACCTAGCCTGCCATTAAAAACAGAATGGGGTACACACGACTTCGTCATTCTTCACTTTTGCTTTTTTTGGTTGAATGGTTGATAAGCTAGACGTTTGACTACAGTTCATGGATTGTAAACACACCTAGTTTGAAATAGTAGTAACTAACTCTCAAGTAAGAGTGACACTTTTAACTGACATAACACAGTGTTAGATGCTTGGTGACAGATTTTCAGTTCAAGGTAGTTAGCTAGCCTGCCGAGTACTATGCTATGATTTCCTCACAACATTTTCTTCCACCAGCAGCTTAAACTCATTGATGGGGGTTTTATGACTTCTAATGTGCGATCGACGCGCTAGCCACTTAGCCAAAGTCCCTACGAAAATGTTATAAAACTACGTCAGTTTCCATAGTAAAATTCTAAAACGCTTTTATCTAGTTATCCGTCAGATTTTACTAGGTAATGGCACTCAAAGTTTAAAAGCGCTCGGAATTCAATTTTGAAATACGATACGAAATCCGTTGTCGAAATTGCAAACTATGAGAGCCCTTAGAACGGCCGAAGTGTCAGCCAAGTTCCATGCACTCGAGTTTTGTCATCAAACAATGGGTAAGTCCCCATTAACGCCAGGCGCCCCAATTCTGTCACAAAGGAGTGCCTTTCTTCTTATCTCCTGGTATGGTTATGACAGAGAAGGCATTAGAATATTAGTTTGACCTCTTCTAAATATTTTCATACTAATTCTAAATGCATTTTAGTCAGCTTTATCAAGAAGCTTAAATAAAATAATAACTAGCTAACATCCTTAATTGAAAGATCAAAACTTACTTAAAAACGACAAAGTTACTGGCCAAGTGCGAGTCGGACTCTCGCACGAAGGGTTCTGTAACATTAGCTATAAAAACGGCATACTACATGTGAAAATTTCAATTGTCTAACTACCAAGGTGACAGACAGGCAGAGAGATAGACGGACGGACGTTTTAGTAATAGGGTCCCGTTTCACCCTTTGGGTACGGAACCCTAAAAAAGCTTACACAAGTAACTGCACTAAATGCAACGCTCAAAACAAAGAAGAATAAATAAGTATACCACCCACGCGATAATATTTGTGTTCCCACGCGAACACAACGGGACGGGATAAAAATAGTAGCCTATGTGTTAATCCAGGGTGTAAACTACCTCCATACCAAATTTCATCTAAATTGGTCCAACCGTGTGAGCGTGATTAAGTAACTAACATACAAACACACTCACAAACTTTCGCCTTTATAATATTTGTGTGATAAGTAGCATCCATTTCCATATTGGTGTCAGAAAACAAACAGTGGACTCGCAAAGCTATCTGTCCAGTATCTTAGTGGTATTTCCAACAAATACTGTTGTCTCGTTAAAGGTAAAAGTGGTTAGGAAATGTCGCGTTCCCTCCAATTGGATCCAGGAATTTATTCCTCTGAAATAAATAGGGGTTGCTAGAATGGGGTCTGGTAGATTGTGATTTATTAAATTAAAGTTTGGAAGAGTCATGTAGAAACAGACTAATTTATTGTGGTATCCAGAAAAAGGAAAACGGCATGGTACTTCTTTTTTGCTAAGGTAAAGACGGTGTTGGTATGACGAGTAAAAAAAATTTAGTGCTGCCTATGAATATGCGGTAAGTAAACTTTGAATAACAAAATCTATTCAAGATATGACTGCATTGGCACTATTTCTAGGCTTTATTATAAATGGGATAACCTTAATTCATTTCACCAGAGACACGACGGTGGATTTAATTTAGACTGAATTTAGGTGGCTTATGTTTTCCTAAAATAGAGTAAAGTTTAAAAAATTATTTTCAATAATTTATAGCAATAAAATAACTGGCCATAAAAATATAATTATTTACTAATATGATATAATAATTATGTAACTATTTGGTTCAATTATTGTTATTTACATAGGTAATTGTAATTTTATAACCACATTGTGTTTTAAGTATTTTACTATAAATTGTGCAACATGTTTATCGATTTTAAAGTGCTTTATTTAAATTAACTCAATACAACATTTATCTTTAATTAATGGTGGATGTTAAGGTTTGATAAACAAAAACTTTAACCTACAACTCTATTTATCGCCAAGTTAAGAAATAATTCAAAAACATTATAATATTCAGACGCCTAAGCCTTATTTGAATTACAAAATACAGATTACTTAAAACCTTAGTCTCGCAAACTTTGGATTAACCCATTAGTGTATAGAGGTATGTATACATATTTAGGAGTATAATTTTTATCGGTTAAGGTACCGCGTGTCGGTCGCACTTGTACAACGTAAATTATAGCACGACACAGACGCGCCCAACCAAAGTTACTGAGTATTCGTGGTAACAGTAGATAAGCTTTAGCGTTTTTGGTCAATCAATTGTATCGTGCATCGATCTGCCTGTATACAGTGCTGCCAACTTTTTGGTACAAAAAATAAACTGGAGCAACTGTGAAATACTGTAAATTTTCCAAAAATGCACCGTTTTAGCTTAAATTAAATGATGGATTTGACAAAAAAAAATAGAATGAAGATGTATAACAATTTGAATGTGGGGAAATCCAGAAAGGGTGTGAAAACAGATGGTTGCTATTTGACTCTTCCGCAACATCAGATATGTTTTTCTGAATTGATACCAAATATATTTTGTGTAACAAGTAATATTCTATAACAAACTTGACATTGTTTATTTTAATTTATACTATTTTCTCCAATTTGTTCTTGACTAAATTCACATGCCAAGTTACGGCAAAATAGGATTTAATAACACCAATGTAAACCCTATTTTTGTGAATAAATCTCATTTCATTTCATTGACCAACCAACCAACCAACTAGCGCGCACCATACTTCGGGACCGACGGCTGAGTAGTATTGCAAATCACGGTACACATGAGTCATAATCAGCCGATATTCAACTACATAGCGTTTCCTTAGAATTCGCCTTTCGTTCAAAATATTTCTTGTTTTCTAAGTTTTAAAAATTCTAGTCACAGAAAAGTCAAAATCATCATCATAATCAGCCAATATTCAACAGAATGCGATTATTGCCCCATTTATACTACAGCTATTCTTTTTTAAAGTTTAAATGTCAAACACAAACTCCTGCTTCCCCGCGGGCCGCTTGCAGCCCGCGCAGTACTCGTAGACCGCCGGATGTGGCTGAAACTATATCGTGAGCACAAGTAAAACAAAAACTCTAAAGTTATATTTCAATATTTATAATCCATCAGTACACCCATTCAGGAAACCTTAGCAACTGCTCTACACAATGCTTCAACTAAACTTGCCGTTTTTGTTTCAAAGATTAACGATGAACAACGGCCCTCGAAAAAACGTGTCACAGAAAACGGATATTGCCCAAAACTTTACGGTATAAATTTTCTTTTGTTCAGTTTTATGGCGTTTATGTAAATAATGATACAGGCCGGTTCACGGCTTGCTTTTTGTTGCTAGCTTGCGGGAACTTTATGCTGGAAATATTTTCTCGTGCTGTGAAAGCCAGACTGGGGGCAGTTTGATTTTATTAAGATTAGCATCGTTTACCCTCCTCTATGAATACGATCTAATCTTGAACGGAATCACTTTGGCTTTGAATATATTTTAGATACTGATTTTTCTTTGATGTAAAGTATTTTTAACTATAATAAACTCACGAACAAAAAAGAACCTCGCTTAAGGTATCTTTAATCAAAAAAGGTATTTAAATAGTTCAAACGGTTTCAAATTTTACGTAATGTGCTCAAAACGTTACCCTAATAGTATGAAAAATAAGCTACGTGAAATAAAGGTCAGCATTTAAGCCTCTTTTCTAAAAAATCTAAGCAAATCTTGAACTATGGAAGTCACAAATGGCTAATAGAATACTTTTTTTTGTGTATACATGCTTAACCCAGACACAGAACAAACATTTCTTGCAACACAGCTATAATTAATCATAGCATCATCAGTTCAACGCAATACAAACTTATAGGAAATTTACTAGATTATTTATGTTACTTGTATGGTGTTGCAATCTTTACTTATTTAAAATGTATATTTGTATTGAAAAAGTAACTTAATCGATAAAACCTAACCAGTTTAGATTTATAATCCTATTTTTGTTTGCACCATGAACTGTTGTTACCTTGCTATGCCACCAGTTGGGTAATTACACATTTAGTCAATAAAGACTTATTATTATTCAGGTATAACCACTAGCGGGCCGTCCCTGCTTCACACGGGGAAAAATGACGGGACGGGGACGGTTTCATTCCAGGCTAGGTGTGCTTTACCATCTTCGACCACACCTTCACTTAACATCAGGTGAGCTGTGGTCAAACAATTAGCGTGTCAACAAAAAAAAAAAATAAGAAAAAAAAAACTCGATTAACAATATAAATATAGCCTATGTCACTCAGTGATAATGGAGTATTCTAACGATGAAAGAATTATTCTGATCGGTCCAGTAGTTTCGGAGCCTAATCAATACAAACAAACGAAAAATCAAATCTTTCCTTTTTATAATTAGTGTAGATTAAAAAAGCGTCTCTTTTATCTCGTTAATAAAAGTATTAAAAACAAACGTATCGAACATACGATATAATGCATCTATTTATGCCGTTTGGGGTTGAAATTCTAGGTCTGTGGGGGCCGGCCGCTCTCTTACTATATCGGGACCTGGCCAAACGTTTATAGGAGACTTAAGGTGACCAGAATGCTTGTATCTACTTTGGTCAAAAGCTTAGCATTGCCATCAAGCGTGGCAATGCCAGTATTCTGGCCACAGACGGACCTCCTCTGATGGACTTTTAGATTAAGTTTTTTGTATAAACTTGTGAATAGTATTAATTTAAGATTATATCTTATTAATTTAATTTTGTTTAATAAATATATTATCTTCATAACAAACAGACGATAATTGCAATCAGTACACGTTCACATCGGTCTATCGATTTTTAATACAAAGCCGTCCCTACTTGTAACGCGGCCATTAAAGTGCAAATGCGGGTTTGGGCCGAAAATTGATGGGCTCTCGTATAAGCTATCAATCAAGATTTGCAACGTACTCCCTTTAAACTTGAGCAAGCCGAGTATATTGAATAAAAACATTCGTTATAGCGAGAATGGAGTTGACAAATGAGAACATAAACAGAATTGAAAACAAATTTTGTAATGAAAAGTGGCCAAAGTATTACTTTATAACTTTTTGTTTGTAATACGGATGAGTCCGTCTTTAACCACTAACTCGCCCGATGGTTAGCGACGATGTGGTCGAATATGAAGCTCGCAGGTTTGGAAGATACCTATTCACGCTGACCTTGAATAGATCTAGATTTAAAAAAAATGTAAAACTAACGTGACGAACGATACGCTCTGATAGTAAATGCTAACGCATGTCCATGACCATTGTAGCGATACACATAACTTTGAGTAATAAAACAAAGTCCGGGGCATCGCTGCTTTGGCGCTCATTACTTTGTGACTCGATGGTTAGTCCCAATAGCCCAGTAATTTCGCTAGCTGCAGTACCTTTCAAACCGGAACACGGTACTGCTTGGCGGCAGAATATCTGGTACTGCGATGGTACCTACCTAGCTACCTACTAAGATGATTTCATGCTAAGGAAATGTACCACCAAGTAAATAGATTAAGTAAGTTAAAAAGTAAGTAGATTATATCTATCAGGAAACAAGGAAACCGGCAACTTGTTACATTCCTTGGCAGTACGAATAAGAAACGTAGAGTATTAGCACCGGTGTGTTCAAGTAGTCTCACTTGAGAGTCAGTTGCATTCCAAGCAAGATGTGTTTACCATCATCGAATAATCATCTGTGTATTCCGGCAGCAGGCGGCCAGGATGGAACTGGCTAAAGTGTGGTTACCGGAACACAGCGCTAGATGATTGCCGGTGGATTTTAATCTTTAAGGTAGTGGCTAGCCACTCGAGTACCAGAAACTGCCCTACCATCAAGCTATGCTTTTCTCACGATGTTTTTCTTCACCGGCAACTTAAGCGCATTGTGGATTTGAGCCCACGGTCTCCAGCGTGACAACCAACCACTCTAACTTCTGAGCAGTTATCGCTACTATTTTCCCTGAATCGACAAAATTTAGAATTGCTCTGTAGTTTTTCCAACACTAACAACAATCATGATAATTATTATTTATCAGTATCTAATTCAGGCTGACTACTTATTCGAGTAAACTTGCAAAATTGTTCTACATTTTTAAAAACCTAAGACTAAAGAAACCTAAATATCAAAATATCAAAATATTAATTAACAGTTTCTAAAAGGCTCGAGGGGCAAAAAAAATTCATTCATACAAATTAACCAACTTATAACAAACGACGCTTTAGATTAAACAACTGGGCTTTTAAATAAAAAGTCCTAAGGGAGTACTGATTATAATTTTTCAAGTCATCTTAAAGATGTTCAGCTTTGAAAAGTTTCAGGGCACGTAAAGGTGTAACCGCACCAAGGATAATTTGTTCTAGACAAGTCACGTGACCTGCGGTCTTTCTTCTTTTTCTTTGATTTTGGCGTCGCATTTTGTGCATTTGCCAGTGTCAAATGTTTTGATATTTTTAAGTTTCATAAGTTAAAAAGAAGTCATAGTCCAGTACGTGTCAGTCAAATCTAGTCCAGTCATAAAGTAGTGGTGATTTTACTATAAGCTTTGATGAAGTTTTGGAAGCAACACGAAAAGTCATGTTGCACCACATTATATCACTTTCCCACACTCGCGCTTGTAATTCAGTATTTGTGAATAAAACACCACTATTTCCATACATAAGCACTCGAAAAAACATTTCTTTTAGAAAAAAAATACAATGGGGCGACACGACTCTTTTTGCGTTCCCGCCAAAACTCCCTGCGGTCTTTAGTTACAAAAGATGGCATCAAATTGCCCCCTGCGCTCGCACAACAACCGTTCTCTGCAGGTGTGCGGTGTGCATTGACCCGAATTGCCAAGTAACACGAGGCCGCGTGTACATTGTGCCCAGCTTGGACTCCTGGAAGACCACCGGACGTGACTATACTGTAGTCCGAATATTAGCTCTAATCAAACGTGAGTCATCTTCATCTATAACCTAGGATAGTCTACTGCTGGACATCTCTCCCAGGTCACGCCACTCTACGATTTTTTTGCTTCCAGTTACTGCCAGCTGTCTTACGTAGATATATTGTCACTCCATCTAATCTCAGGGCGTCCTACAACAAACCTAGAACCAAACTTAGAAACAAACTTGAGTCATGTCTAATAGTACATACTAACCTTAGATTGAGATTAATTTCACTAACTTTCTTCGTCCTATATTATTATAGTAAAAAAAAAAATGTAATTCAAGTTGACAAAGGTCACGGACCCCGGTCTGTAGAGTAAATTTCAATAATTAAAAAAAAGTCAAATAATTAAGACGAAAATAAAAGTTATAGTTAGAGAATTATACTCGTAATACAGCAGTCAAAGCAAAATGCGATGTGTCCCGCAGCGTATTCTAATGCGGTGTTACCCTAAAAGGTCTACGTAACAGGTCCACGCCATTTACTGCGATCCATCACGAACGGTGTCTGCGCCTATATCACTTTACGGGATCGACTGAAATTTTCGCTGAACACTGATTTTTGGAGCTTTGTTGGTGGACGCGGAAATAACAGGATTGGACGGTCGACTTGGGCGCCTTTGAAATACACAATGAAAAGAAATTGAAATTTTACCTTAGACTTACACATTTTGATTTAGTACATGTAGAAAACGCTTTTCTTATTCTGAAATTAAATTTTCGATATCGTCCAATTGTTATTATAATTTTTTATGAAAGTACTCAACCACCAAATTCACGTTTCTCACGATGTTTTCCTTCACCGGCAGCTCAAGCTAATTGGGTTTTGAACATACGCCACTCGGCGTGCGATCCAAACGCGCTAAGCACTAAGCCACATTGCTACAAAACTTATTTTTATGATTCCTACAACTACAGTACAGATCCACACAATATTTATTTTCACATAACCGTCGTAAAACACGCACTTATGATCGTTAAGAGCAGTAAAAATGGTTTCAGTGTAGAATAAGCCCGATATATGAGTCTATTAAAAGGGGAGAAACATAAAACTCTTACTGATGTATCAGCAATTTTCGATAGAGTTTGAACGGACCATACCAATTTGTGCAGTATTTTAAAAACGTTTCAAATTGGGTGTCAGTGTTACGAGTATTTTGTTATTATTTTACATAACTTTATACATAATTACGTATTAGGTATTTCTATTAGTTTAATTTTTTTTAATTTAGTAATGTTACATCTCCCGTCAGTTCTTAAGCTGTAACGTATGTTCCTATTCTTGAAAGTCCGGAAGAGATTGCTTTTAGCGATAAGACCACTTATGGTGACACACTCATAAGATTTATTTTCTTCTATTTTTGGTGCGCACAATAAGAGTTTCTATCTATTATTTTGTTGTGCTACACAATTTTTGACCGACTAAGATGTTCATTTACTTACATAATGGTGACGTGCTGTCAACCGAGTGTTCACATTTTTACAACTTCTGTTGTAAAAATGATAAACATTTATTATATATGTACATACTCGCTTATTCCGGTCTCATCACCCGCGGTAGTTTTACGAGATGCATCTATTCGTCATACTTTATTTGCAATAAAATCGAGAAAGCCCCGAGTGCTACTCGTGAGTACCGATGAATTTCCTGAAATATACATACCAATAAAAATGAAAGTGTTCGCAGAAGAAAATGTGCTCGCATTGGACGAAATTTAGGTCGAACATAACCTCGAATAGAGAGACTGAACGGTCCTTACAATGGCAATATAAGATGGAGTGGATGCCTCTTTTGCAATATTGAATCGGACGAAAAATAAGTGGACACGTTTCACTGAGGCTTTGATATTTGGTGACGTAACAAGTAAATATTTAGTTATATTTATTGGTCCTCTTAATCTGTAGCAAATTATTATTATCTTTATGATTTTTGACATAAACTGAAATATAACTTGTAACTTGGCTGTTATCAATAAAATAATATAATAAATCAATACAAGAAAATCTAAGTTAAATTGGGAACACTACCACGCGGCAGTGATCTCGACGGCGTGTTCATTTTATAGTAGTTTATTTATGATTTTGTTTGAATATTCAAATTATTTGTTAAAAACTTATAAATTCAAGTAAATAAATAAGTATGAATAAGTAAAAAAAAAACTTAAACTTCAGCTTTTTTTTTACGATGTCTATTATTTGACAGAGCCTAATAGTATAGACTTAAACCAAACAATTGTCTTTGATAGATAATTATGGCTGAAACAGACAATTAAACGTAGACTACATGGAGTAGATATTATCTAATGTGTTTGACCACAGCTCACCTGATGTTAAATTACGGTGTGGTCGAAGATCGGGAATGACACTTAGCCTGGAATGGAACTGGCTCTCAAGTGAGGCTGCCGGAACACCAGATTTTCAACTTGAGGGTGCTAGCCAGGTAGCTAGGTAGCTAGCCAGCCGTGTATTAGAAAGTACCCTACCACAATGCTATATAGCTCAAGCTCATTGTTGGGGTTTGAACCCACGCCCTTCGGCATGCGAACCGACCGCGCTAACTACTGAGCTATCATCGCTACGCAGCTAATGATGCAGCAACCAACAGTGTAAAGAAGACATATGTATCGGATTTCTGTGCCACTTTCTAAGTGAGTGCGTATTGCCTTGCTTCAGATAGTGAGGGAAAAAATCGCGTGGAAACCTGCATGAGTGTTTTTAATATTTTCAAAGACATGTGAAATCTGTTTGGTCAGCGTGATGTACTGTGACCTTATGTTTCTCACAGTGAGAAAAGGTCTACGCCCACAGTCACGGCTTTTATGATACCTAATTATTTTTTGGATCCTGTAATTTTCATTTAAAATATTTAAAACAATTTTTCGTGACAATATAACTAACATTTAAGATCAATCGTAGAAATAAAAATTATCTGTGAAACGTTTTCATAAATTTGTGAGAAGAATTTTCGTAGCAGCATTTCAGCGCCGTATCTTAAAACGTCTAAATAATTCAGTAGCTTTGGAGGGAATCAGACAGCTTTCTTCATCAGCACTGTCAAATGTAGTGCAATTAGAAAGCTTTTACAGCTTCAAATAAATCATCGCTGGTCAATTTAACTCTATAATTTAAATCTGTCGCCTCACACAGTTACTGTAACGAGCCACCGAGCATCAGCGAGTTTTTTGTTAGAAAGATTAACGACAAAGTGTGGGGTCGCAAAAAAACCTCCGCCGAGTGCGGAAATTGCCAAAACTTCGTGTCGAAGCCCGAAAATTTACTTGTTCTAAATGTCGCCGTAAATGAAAGATCGTTCTTTTAAAATCGGAAAAGAAATTAGGAACAGACGTTTTTGAGATTACAAGTTTTGTAACAAAAAAGTTATACTTTGTCGGCTTTTAACTGATGCTGGGGAAACTAAGATGTAGCGAGAGGACTGAAACGATGTAGTTGATGTAAGGTGTGTATCCGTATAAGAACACTGAATAATTTATAACAAGATATACCGTTCAACACGCGCCACCCTAACATGTTATTTTCACCACACATGTGCTTATCTTTTTTACAAAAATATATTTGCTTTTAACTTTTTGCACTGAGTGATTGATGTAAAAGCGTTACAATAAACAAAACAGTTTTCTGATGGTAAGAGATTACGCCTGTCCAACCATTGCAGCGATATACAGAACTTTGAGTAGCTACAACAAAGTCTAGGGCATCGCTGCTTTGGCGCTCATTTACTTTGAGACTTTCGATGGTTAGTCTCAACAGTCCTGTAATTTTTCTAGCTGCAAACCCTTCAAACCGGAACACAGTAATGTTCACGCACTATTGCTTGGCAGCAGAGTATCTGGTATTGCATTGATACCTACCTAGACGACATAAAGAGATATCTACCACCAAGAAGTAACTTTTAATGTAAGTAAATAGATGTAGTACGTACAAAGTGCAATGCAAAAGGTGTTACAAAACAAGAATCTTTAATTTTTTTTTAGAATTTAATTCGCTGTACATTTGCTTAAACTTCTGTAAAATTTTGTAACACCAAAAAGTAGAGGGCACTTTTTCCATTAAATTACAAAATCCATTCGGCCGCCCGCTGATCTCATGAGCCGAAAAGCAGTAGGCATGCCTTTCAATTCATCCAAGCACGCGCACCATACGTGCTAAGGGTGGTACTGTGACCTAACACGGGAACAAACTTTTGACGTGTGCGCCGTGCACTTACTTGATGACGATATCCTGGTTGTAGGTGTGTACCACTCCAACTTGACGAGCCACGGTGAGTACCTCCAGTTATTTGAGACCCTTCTTTGTAAAGTAACAGACGAGGGCCTAGACTGCGTCATTATGGGTGATATTAATATCGATTTGTTAGACAGTTCTAGCGCCCAAAAGCAGTTAGTAGATATGCTCGTTAGCTTCAATTTTACTCAATTAGTGACCGACCCCACGCGAGTAGATGTAGGTGGCCGCAAGTCGCTACTCGACCATGTGTACACGAACGTGCCCGCGAAACGCGTAAATGCAGTAACTGGCGTCGACACGCGCCCGCTCAGCGACCACGGCGCCCAGCGCCTCACGCTCGCGAACAGCGCCGCGGCAGCGCCTGCGCCCGCCCACTGTCTGGCTCGTAGCTTCACTACGACCAACGAATACAATTTTATTAGCGCGCTAGCGTCTATCGACTGGGAGGGAATTATTAGTAAAGCTAATAATTGTTGCCACTCACTGGCTGAGAGTATAGTTAATATATTATCTAATAAATTTAATATCTGTTTTCCGTTAAAAAAACAACTGACTCATCAAAAACATTGGGTTGACACGGAAATTCACAACTTTAAACATTTACTACATGACACTGCACAATTAAAAAGGAACTTTCCAACTGACGACGTACTGCGTAGTAAGTGCGATGAACTTACCGTGAAATATCACTCTCTATTAAAAGAAAAAAGATTTAACCATTTCTCTAATATGGTTAAGGATAATCCGCGACGTATGTGGCGTGTTATCAACTCCGAGCTAGGTCGCGGTACTCGGGAGAGAGTCGATTTCACAGACCTGGTGCGGGATGCAGATGGCCAACCGTTTATCACAAAAAAGGATGTGGTTGACGCTCTCAACTTGGAGTTTGTGACGGCAGCGAGTAGGTGCGGAGCGCCCGCGGCTGATAGCGTCAGCGCTTTGGCCGCGCTCGGGAACGAGGCATCCGCGAGCGATGTGTCTATAAGATTAGAACCTTTTTCACCCCACGAAGTTTTTACAATAACGAAGAAACGTATTGCCCCTAAGAAAAGTACTGATCTCTACGGTCTGTCTGCAAGTATATTGAAAACCGCCATAGAACCGGTCGCACCCGTAATTAGCTACTTATTTAATTCATGCCTGCGGGAAGGTATGTATCCCGCGGCACTTAAAAGAGTAAAAATATGCCCCTTGTACAAAGGAAAGGGCAAAAAAGCAGACCCCAAGTCTTACCGCCCTATATCCCTTGTCCCCGCTATTAGCAAGGTGTTTGAGGTCGGTCTCAATAGAAGGCTACTTAATTTTGTCGTGGACCGTGGTGTCCTGTCGGAGCGGCAGTATGCGTACCGAGCCGGTCGCGCGACCACAGACTTAGTGCGCGAGGTGTTGTGGCGAGTGTTAACTGCGCGCGAGGCAAAACTGCAGGTTGCCTTACTTTGCTGCGACCTATCGCGCGCGTTTGATACCGCTGATCACGCCCTCATCGCAAACAAGCTGCGATTTTATGGGATCCGTGGCCCTGCCCTGTCCATACTGTCCTCCTTCATGTCTAAGCGAACACAGGTAGTGGTGGGTGATAGAGGTCGCGTCATGTCGTCAGAAGCGGAAAATGTGATGGGCGTCCCGCAGGGCTCCTGTCTATCTAATACTCTATTCAGTCTCCTCCTTAACGACTTGCCCGGCGCCATCGATGGCGCTGAGATATATATGTACGCCGATGACGTCGCCGCAGTGATCACCGCGCCGACGCACCGTGAACTAGAGTCGAGGCTGAATGGGGTGGTGAGCGAACTAGATAGGTGGTTCCGATCGAACGGGCTCGCGCTAAACAAAGATAAGACCTGCTTCCTTGCTTTTAACCTCAATGGCCACGCGACTGAGACTCATTCGGTAGCAGTCGGCAATACCGCTCTCCAACAAGTCCACAGTACGAAACTTCTAGGTTTCCATATCGACGGCGCGTTGACCTGGGAGACGCACATAGACGAGCTGTGCGGGAAGCTGAGCCGCTCGTGCTTTGCGCTCCGGCGGCTCGCGAGCACCGCTGCCCGCAGCGTAGTGCGCTCCTGCTACTTCGCGACCGTCCACAGTAACATCACGTACGGGTTGGAGCTGTGGGGCCGCGCTGCCGATCGTAATAGAGCCTTTGTTATGCAGAAGCGAGCTATTCGTGCCATATGCGGGGTTCAGGACGACGTCTCTTGCGTGGATCTGTTTAAGGAGCTACAGATTTTGCCTTTACCGTGTGAGTTCGTTTACCAGGTAGCCCTGTACACACATACAAACATAGATAAATTTCAACGCCAGGGCGTCCACAGCACGTTGGATCTTCGCAGTAATAAAAAGAAAGACCAACTAGTAACGCTGTCGCATCGGCTCGTCAAATCGGAGAGGTCGGTATACATTCTGGGGCCCGCGGTCTACAATCGCGTACCCGCTTCCATCCGGGATGCACCTTCCATCGCGTGCTTCAGAAGCAAACTAAGATCTTGGCTTCAAGAGACCTTGTTCTATGACTTTGACGATTATTTAAAACTAAGAGATTATTGAATTACTAGTAAGTAATTATAATATTTTTGTTTTTATGGACATTTAATTATATTGACATAATTTTATTGACATTTTATATGTGACATATTACTTTATTGACATTTTCATTTTCATTGTTTTGACATATGTAATGATTTTGATAATAATTTTTAAATATGAATGGAAAAATGACTTGTAACTTTGGTGTTATTAATAAATGATTTGTATTTGTATTTGTATTTGTATTTGTAACGCGAAACACGCGGTGTTGCTATTACAAAAAATATTTTCCTCTGTGGCTTCAAGATAGAGGTCAGGGAAAATCAAAGTTCGACACGGAAAAAAACGAATAAATTGACATTTTTATTTGACAGCCCTGTTGGCTCATTGATAGTATATCTGTTAATATTTTTTTGTTTGTTCTCCATCTTAAACCGCACTACACATTAAGTAGGGTGAGGTGATACGCGAACCAATTTAGAAAAAAAAAAAATTGAAATTCATACCCACACGTATACGCAGGTACAAAAGCAGTAGGTTAGGCTTATGATGATGTTGACGCATTCTTTGTTAGCAGAATATGAAATAATGATTTAATTTGATTTGTACCGACCTAATAGAGTGTAGCTTAGGGCGTACTAAACCGAGAAGGTGGTCATTGTACTCATAATTTATTTTATTTATGAAAAAAAGTATAATAAATATCTTCAATTAAACAAAACAAAATAACTTAAAATAATAACTACTCTAAAAGACCGACTCATAATTACATTATTTAAACAATGTTATCACGATAGAAAAGTAGTTACCGTAGCAAAATAAATTTATATTCTGTTAAAACCGTGTATAATAAAAACGATTTTCAAAGCCAGACTTTACGCAACTGCTTATTTAGAATATAAACAAACTGGCAACACAAATAATACAACGTATAAATTTCAAAAGTATCACATCAAATTCAGTTTTAATATGAGACAGAAATTTGTTTGAAATACCCGCAACTAACAATCAAAAACTCTTACACACAAAGTACGCCAGCAAAAAACCACTGTTACATAAAAAGATCCCAAAAAAACGGCTACAAAGTTATGCCATCCGTTAAATCAGCCTCGCATATGAAAAGTTACGCGTAGGTTAGAAGAATTTCCTTTTGGCCGATGTGGCTTACCCTGGCTAATGACGTAGCTGGCAACAATATATCTCTCGTAGTTAGGCGCAGGAATCACAGCGTCTCGTGCGCTTGATTAAGTTTTCTTTTCCATTGTGCTTCCATTAACAGAATAGCCTCCCCTTACGGCCGTTGGGGGACGGCATGTGTTCGCGGAAAATTATATCAGCCATTTTTCTCTCGCCACGGTGCGCGGATGGATTATGGTTTCGCTTTTTGTTTCAGTTGTTGTTTGTTTTTATGAAGTGTTAAGAAATGTTTGCAATAGTAATTGAATGGTAATGATTACTAATCATTACCATTGATTACTAATGATTACTAATAATTACCATTCAACCACTGTAATAATCACTTAACATAGGGAGATGGCGGTCAGATGTAAGCCTATTTGTTATAAAAAAAAAACAAAAAAATTAAAGTACAATTACAAAATGTTTTATTGATAACTTTGTGTTATATTACATAAGTATATGTATATTTCGTTTTATTTAAATGCATTATTTTTACGTACTTACTATACGGGTATATATGTTATGTATATTTATATTTTTTATATATTAGTGTTACAACATCTCCCGTCTGTTCTTAATATGTTTCGTGTTTTCTATTCTTGGTTGCCTGGAAGAGATTGCTCTTAGCGATAAGATCGCTACTTGTGGCACTAGCTCATAAGATTATTTTGTTCCCTGTACTTTTTTCTGTTGGTGTGCACAATAATTAGTTTCTATCTATCTATCTATCTACATATATTCTAGTGTGATTGTATCCTTAATGCCTAATTTGGCAAATTGTCTTCACAGAGACTGTGGTGGCATAATTAGATAAACCGTTAATTAGACTTCACTGGGAGAGCACTCAGGTTCTTACCTAAGTACTCTCCGAAGGATAGACTTGCGAATTAGACTTTTAAAATGGAAAAAATTCATTGAATGTGTCGGTAAAAGAAACTAAAAAATCTTTTTTTTTAAACGTAGTTTTACGTTTAACTCTTACCTGACCTTTAGTGAAGATACGGACTAAGATAGAGCATGCTAGCTTAGAAGATACGATCTTAACTCATATTGGGACACCCACTCGTGCACCGCATTACAATGAAAATTGAATTAAATCGTTTCGTTCAACTTTTTTAAACGTTAATAATGTAAGACTACTAGCTTTGTCCCGCGGGTTTAATCACGTTTTCCTGGATAAAATCTAAGCAATGTGTTAATTTGTGACAAATCGACAGTTTTACATGGGCTCCAATATGTACGTAAAAGTTGTTTTCCACATTTAAGCCCGATAAAGACGTTAGTTAAGTTTTTTGCGTCACGTCAAGCACGTCACAGTCTTCTTTTTCTTCTTTGATTTTGGCGTCGCATTTTGCGCATTTGCCAGTGTTAAGTGTTTTTATATTTTCAAGTTTCATAAGTTAAATAAGTTGCCTTGTAGCTAAAGTTATAGTCGAAATCCAGTGATGGTCAAGTCCAGTCCGTGACAGTCAAATCTAGTCATGCTTTAGTAAAGCTGTGGCGACTTTACCATAAGCTTCGATGGAGTTTTCTAAACTACATGAAAAATCATGTTTCATCACATTATATCATTTTCCTACACCCGCGCTTGTAATTCGACACTTTATGAATAAGACACCACCATTTTTATACATAAACACTCTACAAAACACTAGCTTTGGAAAAAAAATACAACGGGGTGACACGACTCTTTCCGCGTTTCCTCCAGAACTCACGTCACTGTCTGCGGCTCTCCGCCACATAATACAACACGCCTGACACATTTAACTAATGAAATAAGCACTATTAATAAATATATAAATAAACATATATAAATATATTTATTTTATTAAATGTACTAAAATATGCGAAAACGCTGTAAAGATAGCATTATAGGCATTTGCGTGCAAATGGAATCCGATGTCAAATAATATTTATTAAGATATTTTTTATCGTATACGTGGTACGTAAATCTCGCAAATTGATATACTAGCCTCGGTATTCACATAAGGAAAATTAAACAAAAATGTTAGACTCACGTAGTAGAGCTTAATTTTGGTTCCCCAATTAGCAACATTAAGAACCGGAGTACCCCTTTCCTGGCTCTCCCTTTCTAATTGTTACATAAACCAAAGAGAATGGGTATTCGAGGTCTCTTGAATTCAGGAATCTCGCTCGCTACAAGCGGTCTGCTTAAAAAGGCTTCGGTGCTTTATTTAATTTACTCATACTTAGGGTTACCACACAGTATCTGTATATAATGTCACTTAAACTATCATAAATACTTGTACATATAATTATTTATTACTAAGCGAATAAAGAGCAAAGCCAAAAAAAAGAAGAAAAAAATCGTGTTAAATTTAAGTTCTCATCACTGTTGTAAGGAGTTTTTGGCGGGAACGCGGGAAGAGTCGTGTCGCTCCGTTGTATTTTTTACCAAAACTAGTGTTTTGTCGAGTGTTTATGCATAAAAATGGTGGTGTTTTATTCATAAAGTGCCGAATTACAAGCGCGAGTGTGGGAAAATGATATAATGTGGTGAAACATGAGTTTTCGTGTTGCTTCCAAAACTCCATCGAAGTCATGCTTTAGTAAAGTCGCCACTACTTTACTAAAGCATGACTGGACTTAACTGACACGAACTAAGACGACTTTGACGATAGCTATAGCTAAGATACAGCAGAAATAACACTTAAGGCAAGGCAGTATGGCTTTATAGCTTTAGCCTGCCCGAAGGGGCAAATTATTAAAAAAGAAAAAACACTGTTGTAACTGAAACGATTGTTAAGCGGAAATAAACTAAATTTATACCTTAAAACAAAACCCTTGGTACTCGGGCAAGTGAATATTAGAAGGAAGTGTTATTATTCATCAATTTATCTACATAACTGTTCATTATTAGTTGGAAACTTGAAACCCTAAGAAATCTTTTTGTCTTTCCGTGTCACCTTTAAAGCGCTTTCCAAGTTTCGTGATGGATGAGTGTTGTAATGGCATTTTGTTCTGATTCATGTTTAATTTCCTACTCGGATATTCAACTGTCATCTTAAAATAAATACGGAGTCAAGCTATCAATTTTGCCTTATACCATTTGAGTGATTAGTTTGATAGCCTAACTTTTTCAAACAATGGAAACTGACGTGGTTTTAACACTTTTTTGTTTTACTTTTTTTATATAAAAGTCGATGCTTCCCTGATGGTGAGAGATATTGCCTGTTCATGCCAATTGCAGAATAACATCTTAATTAAAATTGTATCTAAGTAGAGAAATGATCTCGAAAATAGATTGCACTGATATCATTCATCATTCATCATTGAGCAGGTCGTCAGTTCAAAAAAAAAAAGAAAGTAAAGTAAAAAAAATATGTGACGCTTAACCACGTGAATTAGAGTGATTGACACATTTATAACTTAAGGTCAACAACAAATAATTTTTTTTTATGACATAAACGTAGCAATTCCCTGGTAGTAAGAAAGTAACAGATAAAGCCTGTCCATAACCATAATAACGGTACCCAGAACTTTGAATAATAAAACAAAGTCCAGGGCATCGCTGCCTTGGCGCTCATTACTTTGTAATAGATATTCGATGGTTAGTCTCAAGAGTCCCGTATTTTCCAAAAATACCTATCTGCGAATCAAAACCATAACGTGGAGCTTAAAGACAACATTGACGCACGCTTACAAAAATACATCGAATTTCATTGTTCCCACCTAATTTTAAACAATACCGTTGTATAAATAACGATTGATTTTAATTAAGAGATATTGAATTTGGGTGCCATTGTGTTTTTCGCACTGCTTGATTAGATTCTCGTGAAACAATGTGCAAAAGGACAAAACAGCAAATTGAAATTGTGAATTTATTAAAATTTATTACAGCTCTGATATTGCTCAATATTTCTGTACGTGTTGGAAGTATATTAATATAGTGACATAAAATGCTTCGTCAAAATATTGATAGCTAACAAAGGATTGGAAATAATACGGATTAGAATACAACATGTACCTACATTCTATTTTTTTTTTAATGATTAGTCTTGTTTTTGGTCGTCATCTCACCTGATGTTAAAAAAATATTTACGATCTTACTTATAAGATTATATGTTGAATATAAATCAACGTATGACATATGACTAGCTTGTTAGCTTATTGGTAAAGTTCTGCTTCGAGAGCTGAAGAGCGTGGGTTCGATTTCTGGACTAACATTTCTGTGATGATCATTGAACATAGATGTTTGTTCTGTGTTTGTGTGTTCTGTATTATACGAATGTATTTAAAGTATATAAGTTTTTTTTTTTTTTATGGTTGACAGGCTAGTTGTTTGACCACAGCTCACCTGATGTTAAGTGAAGGTGTGGTCGAAGATGGTAAAGCACACCTAGCCTGGAATGGAACTGGCTCTCAAGTGAGGCTGCCGGAACACACTGTTAGATGCTTGGCGGCATATGATATGGTTCCTATAGTACAAGCTTTGCTTAGTTTCGAGCTAAATGGCACTGTATGATATGCCAATATTTATAAGAGCCCGTCTCATTTACAATTGGGCATTTGAAGCAATAATTAGGTTTTACTAACGTTTTTATGTTAGGCTTTCAATGCTTAACAAATTAATTGAGTTTTAAACTTATTTATTCGCTTATATTGAATTTTCTCAGTAAGCAAACATACCTAATTATAATGATCATTTTTAGGGTTCCGTATCCAAAGGGTAAAAAGGGACCCTATAACTAAGACTTCGCTGTCCGTCCATCTGTCTGTCTGTCCGTCTGTCACTAAGCTGTAACGAATGAAGCGTGATAGTCAGACAGTTGACATTTTCACAGATGATGTATTTCTGTTGCCACTATAACAACAAATACTAAAAAACAGAATAAAATTAATATTACAACACCCATACAACAAACATGATTTCTTTGCCGTTTTTAGAGATAATGGTACGGAACCCTTCGTGCACGAGTCTGACTCGCACTTGGCCGGTTTTTATTAATAATAAATAAATATTAAAATGCTAAAACATTTCTACATTTCACGAAGAAAAACTTGTTGCGCCCAAAAAAATAAACGAAAAGTTTTTTATGAATTCATGATTATGGAACAAAGGTAAGTATGCAAAAATTCCACATTCTAAAAAAAGTTTATGATAAAACAATTCCCGGGCTGCGTAACACGGCGAGAAACGAGACTAAAGAATTCAAAACGGTCTACATTTTACGGGACATGATATTTTAAAACAAAAATACGAGCACGTTATGAGCTATTTACATTGTGGTTGATGTTCATAAATTCGTTCAGACGCGCTTTCCAATGTGATATGCGGGTACGTATGGCGTGGTAAAACATACCCGTACTTATAAACAAGTGTCATAAGTTATCTAGTCATAAGTCAGTGTCATAAGTCTGAGTTGAGTCACTAGACTAACATTTTTCGCAGTCTGACTTCTGATGCCAGATTTTACTATAGAAACTGACGTGGAGATTCTACATTTAAAAAAAAGTAAAAGAGTACTGTACGCGAGAAGATCTATATATGTTTGTGCCTAGGAAAAATCACAGAGGTTATAGAGATCAGCAGACGTCCTGACTCTAACAGTTTTTCAATATTCACAATTTCAATTTGTTAGGTAGAATCTACTACCGATTTGGAGATCTTTTCTTCATGCAACATGGTCACACATCTGAAAATTTAGCGGTGAGTTTTGCCTGCTGGAATATTACTGACTCTGCACATGAGGAGGAGCTGCAGAGCGTACTGGTGCAGCACGTCAATCTACCGGCTATCAATTCCGCATCCGTGCAGGAAACGCTGTCATAACGTGCGAGGTGCGTATCGTCTTCTTAACTCCTTGAAAAAGGCCATCGTATGTGATAAAACCGTAGTGGGAATATTTGATCTAACCAAACATGTGTAATCCCTTACAAGCAGCAACAAATTGTCTCTGATGCCGCTCTATATAATTGATACATTAATAATATTGCAATAAAATAGATATTGAGTAAGTAGGCACGTAGTACGAGTTAACAATGATCATAAGTAGTTAAAAATAAAAAACGTATATATAGCGTAACTTTGATGCAAATTTTCGCTATGACATTCTGAAATGTGAATATTTTGGAATTGCAAAACTTTGAAGAAAACAAACAATTCGTTAGGAAAGTCTTCAGAATAATTTCGCCTAGATAAATACAATCTTCTGCTCGATTTGCAATTCACATAGCAGGCTTTCGGTGTAAATTATTCAGTTCATCTTTGTGCTTCATCAACGTAGCCGATGGCAGAATTTTATGCCAAAAACATTTGCTTAGTTATAATAAATCCTTTCAAATTCATAATCTAAATTGAAAAAATAAAAAGCAAAATTAAAAATTTTGAAAAAACCCATAACGGTTAAAAAGTAATTGTCATCAAATCCGAACCCATAACTGAAAACTGCATCAATATCGGACTAGAAGTTTTGGAGAAAAATGGCAACATGGATTTGCACAAAAAATGTTTGCTGCAGCGCCCCTTGGTGATTTGTCACCTATCAAAGAACATGCACCAATCAAAACCCGAACCTATAACTGAAAACTGCATCAAAATCGTACTAGTGGTTTTGGAGAAAAATGGCAACATGGATTTGCACAAACAAACATCCTCTCATCCCAAACGCATATACCGTCTCCGCTCCGACGTGGGTAAAAAATAAAGTAGGAAAGGTAAGGTACGGTAGGGATGGAAACTGTTGACACTCTATATGAGAGTTTATCAGGTTATAAGAAAATGGTATTAAACAGTTGATAGCTATAATACTTTTGGGTTTTTATCACTTTAATGTAGTTTGAATCCTTAAGTGGTTTACCCTAGCTAACGTTAGACTTCATGAATGCAATACATAAACAACACCATACAGTATACTTGTGTCACAAAATAATTAACATAAAAGTCCAACATTTCTAAAATGTGCGATAATGAAAGTCCAGAAAAAATTGTGTTTCTTAGATCGAATTTCAATTTCCAGAGAAAACTTGTACAAATTTTATGTTCACTAAAAGTCCTTGCATGATAGAGTTTCGCTAATTGATTTTTATCGATTTCTGCGAAACCATCATGTGTGAAGCGAAAATGTTTACATCCCGTATTCCATTACTGAGTAAACAGGATAGGGATAAGTTTAAAACGAAAACAGTACCTATGGTCAACTGGTTTAAGACATTTTGACCCAGAAAAGCTATAAGGCGTTAATGGTACGTAAAATTTAATTTATAGATGCATGATTATAGTTTATAGACTTCTTGGAGTTGCTTTATTTCAACGCATTGCAAGACAAGAAAGCGCTCGCGTCGTACTCTGCGTTCACTTCATTTTATACAACAAACTGTATGTGACTAGAAGACAACTTCAAAACGGAAAACGATAGCTCTGGCACGTGCGTTACACTCGCGTTACACGCGTGAACGGATGCTGGACTGCTCGCGGTATACGCGTAATGTAGAGATAAGTACAAGTATTATTAACTGTGTAAAGTGTTATCATCCTCTTCAAAGCCTAAATTCATTGATAAAACATGTGTAAATTAATCACTTAATCAAAGCAAGGATCCTGGAGTAGGTATGTGGATCGTTAATTTAAATTAAAATAAACTTTTTGATGCTTTTTTGACCGTTGAACGCCTTGACTGATCTTTCTTAATCTACGTGTATTTGGTCATAATAACTTTACGTGTCCAAAGTTTAGTTTCTGTGTTCCACTGTTTAGCTTGCAGTGGATTCTCCATTCGCCGCGTGCCATGCATAGCCGATAGAAGTGTCTTGCATAATGCACGTACGCGACTACTGCATTTGCACATATAAATGTGGAATTATTTATCAGGGAAGTCTGTTAGGTTAACAGGCGTTATGCAAATAAACGGCTTTTTGAAATCAAGAATATTATAATAATACCTATCTTAGCATGGTGGTAGGGTGTTTTCTAGTTCTCAGCTGGTTAACTACCGCCTTCAAGTTGAAAGTTTGCCGCCAAGCATTTAATGGTGTGTTCCAGCAACCGCACTTGAGAGCCAGTTCTGTTCCAGGATAGGTGTGTTGTACAATATTCGTGTTGTACACCATCACTTAACATTAGGTGAGCTGTGGTCAAACATCTAGCTTGTCGACCATAAATAAGAACTTCTAATTAATTTAAGATATTCAATGGTTAGTCTTAATAGGCCTGTAATTATGCACGCTACATTACCCTTCAACCACGAAAACAATATTGTTTACACACTACTACTTGGTGGCACAATATCTGGTACTGCGATGGTACCAATCTAGACGACCTCCTGCTAAAAAGGTTTGCTACCAAGTGATAACAATATATAATCATCATCATCATCAGTCTACTAGAGTCCACTACTGGACATAGGCTTTCCCTAAAACACGCAAAAACTATATTTAACCAAGTGTGTTATATGCTGGAGTTGGTTAGTTACAGTGATTTTCAGTAAGATGCTCTCAATAAATCTATCAATGTCCAATTTATCCTACTCAGGCAAATCGTCGTATAATAAAACCCGTTTGAATACAAAACTCCATTTGACTTAGTTGCCATCGAGTATATATTGGAAACCAGTTAACTTTCCAAACGACTAAATAAGTCAGAATTATAAAGCAATTAAGATTCAAAACGCGCCATTATTCAGCATTCAACCATATTTTGTTCAGAAAAGGACACAACCGTAATTTTTAACGTAATCGCGACAAATCCTGCTTATTAACTTCCTAATCCTCTTTCATAAACATGCAGGGAACAAAACGCGGCGGCGCCTAACATAATTCCTTATAATTCGAACCTTGATGGGCTTACAAAAACCAACCTGTAATTGAATATTAAATAAAAGTAAATTAAAGCTATCATCCGCGGTCCTGAATTAATAATCGTACATGGGTGAGTATATGGACCCTTATAATCCTACCCCACTGTGACGTACGGATCCACCCCTAGATTGACGTTTCAGCGGTGATTATTGTTGGGACTCCTGGAGCCCCCTTCATAGGGATCCAGATTACGGCCGAGAATATTTTAGGGTTCTTTTGAATTTATGACATATTTAATCTATCTATCGCATTATCAGCCTATCGAAGTCCACTGCTGAACATAGGCCTTTCCCAAGACATACCAAGCAGAGTAGTGTTCAAAACATTACTGCGTTCTAGTTTGAAGGATACTGCGCCTGCGAAATTACTGGGCTGTTGAGACTAAGCATCGATAATCTCAAAGTATTGAGCGTCAAAGTAGCGATGCCCTTGACTTTATTTTGCTATTCAAGTTCTATGTATCGCTGCAATGGTCATGGACAGGCGTTTTTACAATCAGGAGAGTGCTCGTACGTTTAAAGATAAACCAAAATTTTCACTTCGCCCTTGTGAATATTGAAAAATATAAACTAAAATTAAGAGTATCATCTTTATTTGTTAGAGCGGACGGATTCTAAAGTGGAATCTCTATTTTGCCGTCTTGAGATTTAAAAAAGTAACAACATACGGATGACAGTTGGTAGTGTATCGAATCAAAAAGCCGCAGATCAGCTTGAGTCACATGTCTTAGGAGTATATATTATGTGTTCATATCAAGTTGCTTATGATAAAAATGATGCTTATAAAAAAAACTAAATTAATTCTTGTCTATCGGTATGGTAGGTAAGAAACCATTATTAAATGTCTCGACCAATATCGATAAAGTGTTTTACTTTTTTATATGTAAATCTACATATTTCGTGTTTTTAGCTAAATATGTAGATTTACATCCATACAAAAAAGTAAACTTTGTTGCAGTTAACAGTATAATATGCGGACTTTTTATGTAATTATGACTATATAATTCATAAAATCCTATTTATTAATCTCTGAACAGTAGTCACATGTGTCTGATTTTCTGCTTACCTTTTCTAAGCCATGCAATGGATTTTAACACCATTTTAACTCTTGTTTAGATATTATAATTTACGACAAGTTTGTAGGTTTGTACATCCTAATTTAACATTTTGTACAAGTAGAAAAATTAAATGTTTTGTATAAAATGGCTAAAGTAAATTGCATACGTGCAAAATCGGTGTGGTTTCCTAATTATTTATAAAATTCACAGCAATTTGATAATTACAGCAACATCTCAAAAGCACAAATCACAATTTTCAAAAAAGAATAATTATTTCTAACACTGCATGCTTTTATAAAAGTTAAATCTTATCTATGTAGATTTAAGACTGTATATTCACTGTACGGAACCCACAATCATGCAAATAATTCTCGTCTTATTTTCCCAACCGTATTATGAAGACAATCTCGGACCATTCAGCGATTTCCCCTCGACTCGCGAATGTTCTTAGTCCAGAGCAATGAACCGAAAGTAAGTAGGTATCGTAAATTCGATGGCTCTTACATACACATTCAGAATCAAAGGGAAGCGCTCTTGTGAGCGACTTTTTCAGCGTTTGAAGAACTGTCTCTACTATTACGGAATAGAGCGAGTTGATATCGGGAAATCATAGCGGAATTTTGTGTACTTGTGTGTTGTTTCTTTGCCATTTTATTTATTGTGAGATTATTGGTTCGCGACTTTATGCGTGCTAACTTTAGAATTAGGTTCAGAAAGAAATTAAACATGTATAAGTGACAAATAAGCAATAGTCACGAAACAGTAGTGTCTTTCAAAACAGTTTTGTCGCCCTCGTAGTAATACAATATTTTAAGATAATACTATAGAGATAACCCGATAAACCCGATGCAACCACTGAGAACCAATACAGAACTCAAAGAAAATTTAAATACTCATTTCATTCTCTTTCTCACACTCGCGCACGTAATTAATTCGTAAATTTATGAATAAAACACAAATTGTCTCGCAATGTTTCGGAAAATAATATAATGATGATTTTATCACGATGATAGCTCAGTGGTTACCGCGGTTGGTTCATACGCCAAAGGGCATGGGCTCAAACTTCAACAATATGCTTGAGCTGCCGGTAAAGGAAAACATCGTGAGGAAACCATAGCATGATGGTAGGGTATTTTCTAATACTTGGCTGGCTAGCTACCACCCTCAAGTTGAAAATCTGCCGCCAAGCACTTAATAGTATGTTCCAGCAACCTCACTCGATAGATGAGCTATGGTCAAACACATAGCTTATCAACCATAAAAAAAGCGGAGACATGACCTTCCGGAGTTTTCACCAAAACTCTCAAAAATTATACAACCATAATAATTGTGGACCTCCACACACTCCACTGATTTATGCATGCCAGTAAACTCACACATTTCGTTTCACTCTATCATCTAAATTATTTCTAAGCTTTAGGTACATGTCTTCATAGAATTTCATAAACGTAAGATTTTAGTAGCAAATAAACACTCGCTAAATCCACCCCAGCACATTTCACAAATTCTCATCAACAAACCACAACAAAGCCACGCGTAACTTCACCACTAAGCTTAATATCTGCTTATGAACAGAGAGGAAGCCTCAAAACAGGTAATCTGTAATCATTGACAGAGAAGCGTAAAAATATTCATAAGACTACATGCTTTTATTACGTGCGGAAAGGCTAGATCGCTGCTGGCATAATGTGTTACAATGTTTCTGAGGTAACAACCTGGGCTTACAAGGCTCGCGCGGTATCAAAGATAAGGCACGCTGAAGGCTTTGTAAAGGTGCTTGTGCTATGAAATAAGGTGGCCAGAGTAATAGGTGAGTGCCAGTGTTGCAGTAAGGGCAAGTATTATTTCTATAGACGTCAACGAATTCTATGTGCATGGAAGAGAACAAAGAAGTGTAAAAAAAATGACAATCTACGTAATGGTTCCGTAAATGGCTTTGTCATTCGTGACGTTTTTAATGGTTTAAATATATATGGATGGGTGTATTGGGTGTACTGTATGTATTTAAAAAAAAGTATTTAAGTATTCTATCTGTTATCTGACTTCCATAGTACAAGCTTTGCTTAGTTTGGGGTGAGATGGCGCTGTCTGTAATGTCCTACGATATTTATTTATTATTTAATAATATGTACCATATTGCACTCTCACAAATACTATGTACAAAAGGAGGACTTAATGCTGCATTTTCTGCGAGATATACATTTTTGCGTAGAAAAAATTTAGAAAGTAAGTTTTACGGAAAGCTATTTCTTAAGCATTTATACTGCTTCACTGTAATGCTGCAGGTTCAATCTATTTACATCTTTTATAAACATTGTTTACTGGATGTCAATGGGGTACGCTTGTTGTACCAAGGACGCAATTAGTTCCAGATTCATTGTTGTTTTTACACTTTACCGTATGAATACGACGGGCACATAACAACCCGCTGTTGACGAGCTAGCTTGAAATTCAGTGGTTAAGAGCACGATGGCTGTTAAAGTGTTGTAAAAAATTACGGGTTTTTTGTGCACGTCTATCTTATGATAATAAAAATGTTGAAGGAGCACTTCCCATTTTTTTAGGGTTTGCATCGAATTTATGCATGAAGTTGTTTATAGGCAGGTTTTATATTTGTTCACCAAAAGGTTCTTGCCTTGTTATTTTTCAAGAAAACTAGCGTAAAATGTATACTGACGTATGTGCTAACGAGTCCGTTTGTGGACTCAGTATAATCAGTACCTATATCCCTCAGAACTTTGCTCAAACTAGAAACGTGAAATAGAGCCATGTTAGGCTAAAGTTTCACGAAAATCTCAACATATCTCGAGTACGCAACAATTTTTAAAAACGAAATTTATTTGAAGTCCATTCGAGATGTGCGATTCATTATGCCCGTAGTTGCAAGAGAGAGTATAAGAGGCAAGTTTTAATAATGTAGGACGGTTGGCAAGACTGCCACCGTTTCCTTCCATTCATCTCTCCCCTTTCCGGTTGGCGCAATTAAAACGGCGGCTTGTTCCGGCACTTAAAAAACTTTTAAAGTATATGCACAGACAATTTGAGCGGTATCTACGTACGTATGAGCATATTGTTGCAAATTACGGGAAGAACGTTTATGGCAAAGTAATTTGCGTGCTGAATTTTAAACCGTAAATTGTTTTGGCACAGTGGCAATGTGTTTAAACTCTTTTCTGGCTTAAATTAAGCCTTGTTTACATTTAATTAAGACAACCGAAAGTCGTCATTGTCATTACGAAATTTAGAGTGTTATATAATGTACCTATTTACTTGAGTTTTTTTTTGTATGTAGATGTGGGTAATGAGACGAATAACACGCCTTTTTAATAGCAAGAAATAATCCCTGTCTATGAACATTGCAGCGGTTTCTAGAACTTTCTGTGACATAACAAAGTCATGGGCATCGTTGCTTTGGTGCTCATTACTTTGACGTTTTCGAGAGTTAGTTTCAATAGACATATAATTTTGCTATATACACGCTACAACTTTGCGGCAAAATATTAAGTATTATATATGTATATTATATGGTTGACAGGCTAGGTGTTTGACCACATCTTACGTGATGTTAAGTGACGGTGTGGTCGAAGATGGTAAAGCAAACCCAGCCTGGAATGGAACTGGCTCTCAAGTGAGATGTTTTTAATAAAATAAGCATCAAAATAACATTACAATATTTAAATCAAAATATCTACAATCACATGTTATTAAACGAGTCATAATTATAATAAATATAAAAGTAAACATAATTAATTTTTTTTTTGTAGCGATGATAGCTCAGTGGTTAGCGCGGTAGGTTCGCATGCCGAAGGGCGTGGGTTCAAACCCCAACAATGAGCTTGAGCTACCGGTGAAGGAAAACATCGTGAGGAAACCATAGCATGGTGGTAGGGTACTTTCTAGTACTCAGCTGGCTAGCTACCACCCTCAAGTTGAAAATCTGCCGCCAAGCATCTAACAGTGTGTTCCGGCAGCCTCACTTGAGAGCCAGTTCCATTCCAAGCTAGGTGTGCTTTACTATCTTCGACCACACCTTCACTTAACATCAGGTGAGCTGTGGTCAAATATCTAGCCTGTCAACTATTAAAAAAAAATCAAAAAAATCTACCTGAATCCACCGGCCCAGCTCGCCACCAAAATCAAACTTGTATAATTTTATCTGTACGTATAATAAATAAAGGTGAGTATTATCATTTTATTTGTCTCCATGATGAAGGCCACCGGATGTGGCCGAAACTATAGTCAGAGTACCTATTCGATATAATCTAACGTGAGTAATCCCGGTTACTTTTGTTTAATGTAAATAAGATTTTTTGATAATGTGTAGAGTGAGCTACTATCGCTGCCATCAAGTGTGATACCTCATGGTTAATATCTACCTTTCTCGCCCCCCAGAATACAGCACAGAGTAACAGTAACGTTCTGAATCTTGGGTGGAGACATCACCCTTCGATCGTCACGGCAAACGTCTGAATCATTCGCGTGTGGCTGAAGCCATTCACCGCTATGTTCGAGTTCCGCTACGCGTGATTAATGGTCTCGCGTTCCCTCGACATTGTGTTTTTGTGATGCAAATAACTCGAGCCGTCGGAACAAGGAAAATTGAGTGGGAGGACCGAGCACCGCCGCAGTTTCAATTGCTCCGCCGCTGAATACTGATGAACCGTTTCGGTTAAAGGCATTATCACAGTTGCAGTGTTTCAAGAAACCGATTGATATAAGAGATGTGATTCGTAATTAGAAGTTTATCATAGATTTTTTAAAATATAATGATTTAGATAATAAGTACATCTCTTATAATGTGCACTAGCTGCGCCCCGCGGTGTTACCCGCTACATGTTTTCGGGATATAAAGTAGCCTATGCATTAATCCAGGGTCTCAGCTACCCCCATACCGAGCGTAGCGATGATAGCCCAGTGGTTAGCACGGTCGGTTCGCATGCCGAAGAGCGTGGGTTCAAACCCCAACAATGAGCTTGAGCTGCCGGTGAAGGAAAACATCGTGAGTAAACCATAGCATGGTGGTAGGGTACTTTCTAGTACTCGGCTGGCTAGCTACCACCCTCAAGTTGAAAATCTGCCGCCAAGCATCTAACGGTGTGTTCCGGCAGCCTCACTTGAGAGCCAGTTCCATTTCAGACTAGGTGTGATTTACCATCTTCGACCACACCTTCACTTAACATCAGGTGAGCTGTGGTCAAACACCTAGCCTGTCAACCATTAAAAAAAAAACAAATTTCATCCAAACCCGTTCAGTAGTTTTTGCGTGACAGAGTAACAAACATCCATCCATCCATCTATCCATCGAAACTGTTACATTTATGATATTAGTGGAATTTCGGAGAGGGTGCCTTGGTCCACCTACCCCTTTTTATTACTGTAAAGCGCCATCTGTACGTGGTGGGCATTCCCCACGTACGTACTAAACGCTTTGATTCCACATTCTTCACACACACAGCGAGGATGTGGAACTCTCTGCCGGCGTCTGTATTTCCCGCGAAGTACAATTTGGAGTTTATCTTCAAATACAGAGTAAACAGGTTTTTTTAAGTAAGTGTGCTTTATCTTAGTCTGTTCAATATCAGGCAGGGCGTGGTCAAACGCAAACTTATTTTGATAAAACAATAATAAACGTTTTAAATAGTATGAGTAGTTTAAATAAACATCGCATAAATCACGTAAGTGATTGTTTTTCTTATGTTCTTTAACAAAATAGGTAGGTTTATATTCTCGTAGGTCGTAAAGAACACCCAAATATAGAAAAAAGCTCTGGGTTCGTCGCATAAATGTTTGTTGGGTGGGAATCAAACCCACGCTCTACTACCGAACGTGCCTGGGCCTGTCACTTAGCAGAGCTACTTTGTTCCGGAATAAATTATTACGTTCTTCCAAAAAATGAAAAATGATTTGGAAGTGATATTTATTTTGTAACCACACGAGCCGTGCCGGGCAGTTTTTCATAAAGACTCCTTTTACAGCGCCTTGGTTCTACGAAAACGTTGAGGAAAACTTTCATGGTAAAGTTTTCGCGGCGGACACTAACTATGCAAGCTTCTCTTCTCTTTCTACTTCTTTGTAATGCGAAAACAATTCGTGTCGCTTCTTGGAAAGACGGCCGCAACAGAAAAAACCCTTCGTAAGTAATTAGGAAGTTCGGCAGCACCGGCTCATTGGCATACTTTCAGCTTGTAATACGCAGTTAATCTCAGCAAAAAACTTGACTCTGACGTTATAATTCACGAGCCCGCCTGACGCCAGCGACAAGGGTGAATTTCTTATGAGGACGACGTGTATTTGTCACAAAAATCTATATGTATATTAGGCGCGCTACGTGCCTCGCGATCCTTCTCGGATAAGATGAAACTGACGGCGGCCTTTATTGCTTATAGTCCGCCGACGTTTATATTTCTTTTACCGTACACTCGCTGCGAATATGAAGTAATTTGAGAGCGCTTAGCGCGGCTGAAACACAATAAACTTTGCAATAATATTGTCTCCCACGCGAGCGCAGCTGGGTCACGGAGAGAGAACATTTCATTACGATTATTGTCGAGTTAATGATGTCTTACTAACTTTACTGGAGTCGAGTCGGGGTGGAGTATGCTAAGAATTTAAATAAATTCGAGCACACACGGGCTGAGTTACGGCTCGCTCGCACAGATGAAGCGAGTGCTATGCCGTACAAAGAACCGTCGGTAATTCACCAGCTTAGCGCGATCTACTCTTATCTCGTTCAGTTTCTGCGAGCGACGGCGACGCTCTTAAATCTCACGGAGGCTCGAATTGTAGGTGCTCATTCAAGAATACTTAGAATCCTTTAATTCGGCACAAATTATAGCTTTATTTGACTTCGTTTAATTTTGATTAAGTTTTTATTGTGCTATCTCATGTTACTATAATTGTTATACTGTTGGAAGGTAAATGATTTTATTTAAATTTTGTAGTTTTGGTGTGAGTAATAAGGAGTTCGCTAAACTGTCTATTGTACTTAAAATTATGTAAGTAATTGTAAATAAGTTAAAACATTAGTATTCTGTATCTTTTTGATGTTATTATTGGTAAAGAATTCTCCGTACATAGAAAATAATTAAAAAATAATAGGCAATCATGGGGATTGCCGAAAGAAGTGAATGCTTTGATAAAAGTATGTCGGTGTCAGCAAACGAGGCGAACCTAAAAGATTTGCTTTTCAAAAAGTCGCTTAACGCGGCTAAAGAAGTTTCTGCTACAAAAAAAAAAAAAACAAATATCTGCATGATTGTTGACATTCGAGATTTTTTCTACAATCTTAAATTTAATTCAGCCGCAATCATTTTCATTCTTTAATTTATTTGTGTTAATTAGCATTAGCAATAAACACAAATAGATAAATAAACAATACACGAGACATGTACATGGATCATGAGAAATACTGAACAAGGTAGTTATGTTTATCACCGGGTTTTAATCGCGCACAAAATAACTATTATGAAATTAGTACAATGAATAAGTGTTTTATCAAATTTAATACTATTATGTTCAAGTCGCGAAAGTTTGCATCTACTGCTAAACGGATTCCTGAACAAGGTGTACATATACTGCTCTGCAGTTAAGTTGAATGGAATAGGACTTCGTATCGCGTCATCTAGTGCGTTGTAAATAAAATAAATAAATATCGTAAAACTATTTATTAGACAATTTTTTTTTACTTTATATTGGCCACCAACTCGCCTAATGCAAAGCGACGGTGTGGCCGAGGATGGAGCACGCTGACCCAGAAGAAAACTATGGTTTTCTATGGTTTTAGCAATTTCTTTAACACGAGTGTTTCGAAGTTACACAAGTACCTACAGCTAAGCATGTTGGTTTTCTGTGACAAATAAGCCATAACCGCAGCTTTAGCAAGCCGCTAGTAACCTGACTTATAAAAAGGGCCCAAACTCGACCCAACTAATACCCTTGTCATGTCGAGATGAAATTAGTTCCACCCTGCAGCTGCGCCGTTGAAAACCCGCTGTTTGTCCGAAATTTAATTTGACTTCGCATCAATATATTATGAACCCCTAGAAGACCGCTATAATGTACATTGAATTCAATAAACTAATGACAAAAGGTGTCTCAAAGGCTGGATTTGGAGGATTTGACAGTATTACTAAGGAAATAAATGAATATTTGCCAAGTAGAGACACTATAAACATTGTCTAATTTAAGGATAAACGAATCTACTAAGCATTTTATGGCCTAGGTCCTAAATGAAGCTTCACTTTGCAGAATGGGCGCAAGGTTTAAAATGACCTTGAAAGTTTTTTTACTTCCCACAACATGGATTTCTCATAAAGGGCACTTCACATAACGGGCACTTCTAAATTAACATTTTTTTAATTTTCACGCCCTTCAGCTCTCGTCTCAGCCTCTCAGCAGAACAATTTTATCAAATGAGTTAAAGTTGTCATCCATATAATTTATTCCCAAACATTGCAATAACGTTTTGATGAACTTGAAACATTTGTAACACGTTTTTTTCTCTTTCCCCGATAAAGCGAACAACGAGATGAAACTTATAACGGCCCTTTAAAATGAAATGTTAGCTATCAGAAAAAAATTAATGTCGCAATACTTGTAAAATATTACCAGAACAGATGTTGCGAACAAGAGGTGTTCGGCACTAAGATTAACGATGGGGTGGCGCAAAAAGTTAAATAATGAACGCGTAGACTTACTACGCGTTTTGGACAACTATTTAACAGAAAGTTGACAATTTAATTAGCCGTTTTTCGGTCAGATTAGGTTTGTAAAATAATGGGCCAAGCGCGAGACTGATTCACACACCGAGGGTTCCATACAAGCTTGTAGATTTATACATAGTTCCATTATAAACGTTGCACTGATAGCTTATCCCCCTAATATTATTAATGAAACAGTTTGGATGGATGTTTGTTACGGATTAATTTTGGTCAGTATGGAGATAGCTGAGGCCCTGGATTAACACATAGGCTACTTTTAATCCCAAAAACATGTAGCCGGTAACACCGCGGGCGCAGCTAGTATTATAAATCCGAAAATATATGAGTATGTTTGTTACTCTTTCACGCAAAAACTACTAAATGGATTTGGATGAAATTTGGTACGGAGGTAGCTGAGACCCTGATTTGAGACACAGGCTACTTTTTATCCCAAAACATGTAGCGGGTAGCACCGCGGGTCGCAAATACTCAATAACAAATTGATTACACAATTGTAAATACATATTTTTCGTATATAAATTGTGTCCATATTTTATGTATGTTACTTTTGCTTGATGTTCTCCCATTTACATGAAATATAGGGATGGCCGCGCAGTTATGAAAACTACGCGAAGAATACTTAAGGGACATCGAACCGTTCATTTCCGTCGTTATTAATATCATCTGAGAAATATGCCTCTCTAGGGCGCCATTACACTAACGGCCATATAAAAGACAAATGAGCCAAGAACGCGATCGCAAGACGGCTCTAATTTTTATAATACACTTTATTTAACACCCTTCCCTCGCGAATGGTCTTTCTCAACTGTAATCTTTTTGTTTTAAAACATAATAAAAACCATTTTATTACAGTTATTATCTTAATTCGCTGCAAATGACGCCTCTCAGTTACGTCATATCTTTGCTATTCAAAAATTTTCTTATTCAAAAAACGTTTCATATCTCTCTGGGGGAGAATGATTTGAAAGTATGATTGATGATACAGAGAAATGCTAAATCGAGGTAAGTACCACTTTACTGGGTGTTTTAAATTGTGGAGGGAAATGGTCGTTTTATGTGAATTTGGAATTATTCAGGTTTTCATTCAATGTCGGTGAGCATCAATCTAGGGTAGGTGGAAAATGAGGCTGGTTATAAATTTTGTTGAACTTATAACAGACTGCCTGATGGCGTAGGATTTATTGCCTTTCATACTTGGGTGATTTGGCCTTTTCATTTTTGCCGCAGAAAATATGTTTACAGGACTGCCAAAAATAAAACAGTGTAATATTTTCAGGTATTTATGTGTAGTTTCTTTTTATTCCACTATAATTTTTAAATTCCTGAACAGATTTGGATGTTTGAGAAATCGTTAGAATCCTTACATCATCCAAGACTCACAAGCTATACGCAAGCTATAAGCAAGCTATATATTACGGGTCGCTGGTCTGCTCGCGGTATACACACAATCTAGTACCTACTTTAACCTTAGATTAAGATCCTACTAACCTCTCCTCTTTTTGTAATGTAAAATTGTAAAAAAAAAAAAAAAAATTTAACTAAAGTTGACAAAGGTCACGGACTCCAGTGTCTGTGGAGCGTATAATTATAAATAAAAAAAAACAACATCGCTTTTCAGAGAGCATCGCTGTTTTGTTGTTTTATTTGTTTTAAATTTTTCATAGTTAACAGACTAGGTTTTAGACCACAGCTTACTTGATGTTAGGTGACGGTGTTGTCAAAGATAAATAACTTAATATCGTCGTATATTACACACAGCGTCATCTGATCCCAAACTAAGTCAAGCTTGTACTATGGAAGTCAGATAACTGACATAGATAAAGCGTACCTAGCCTGGCATGGAACTAGCTTTCAAATGAGTCTACCGGGACACACGATTAGGTGCTTGGTGGCATATTTTCTACTTAAGGGTGGTAGCTAGCCTACCGAGTACCTACTAGAGAGTACCCTACCACCATTCCATGGTTTCCTCATGAGTTTCATTATTTAAAATATCAGCTTTATGCATATAAACATGCCCTCAGTTAGTGTGATTACTGCACTATATTTTTCCTGTAAGTGTGTGGTGTACAAATGGAAACATCATCCAGTGACTTAAAGATTCCACTCAACCCCACAGCTATTTGTAAGGTGACACGGAAAAATGGTCCGCCCTTGCATTTTTCAGAGCGAATGCTGAATGTCTCTTTTTTGTTGAATTCTTTGTTGAGCGTTCGTGTGAAAGTACATCTTTGAATATAAAATACTCACCGCTTGGTGAAAATTATTATGAGTCCAACTGCAGTTTTTCTTAAGTCATTAGCTTATATATCTAGTGTTTAATTGGCTTAATTTTAAAAGTCACATTAACATTAAAAAATATTTCATATAATAATAATAATTAACTGTTTTTATAACAAACTTTGATATAATTACTGTATGTACAATTTCAGTTCGTATAAATACAAGTTACCATTATTTTGCAATCCAAATTTAGCCGAATATTCACAAAACGTTATCGTTTTAATAACATCTGTTAATCGTAATTTTACTTAAAATTAATATGTACCTAGTGTAACTAAGTTTCATTTTTTTTATGGAGTTTTTACAGAGTGTCACACAAACAGTGAAGTAAAAAACAAAACAAACAAACGCAAAAACTCCGTAAAACCAAAGGTACGCTATTGCTAATTATTTTATGGCCGATAAATAAAAAATTGAATAGTAATCACACTAACTCACGATCAACTAGGCGAAAGTTTGTGAGTATGTAAGTGTATTTGTATGTTTGTTACTTTTTCACGCTCGAAATGGTTGGACTAATTTTGATAAATTTTGGTATGAAGGTAACTGACACCCTGTATACTTATTATCCCAAAAAAATGTAATGTTTACGTGGGAACAGCGGGAAACAGGGCGCACCTAATATTTTATAATACGTAATTCGGTATGTAAAGAAAAAAAATACTTTGCTGATTCCAAAACCATTTCGAAATATTACACTCCTGTACATGATTTTTCCGTTTAAAACTCTTTAAACTATGAGACGGGGTTTATTTTAATAAAATACATAAAATAAATTTGACTTTCAATTAACCTCTAATGACGTCATGTCCTTGGCTGTATAAGGATTCTTTCAGTGCCTAAAAAAGTACATGTTTTACATATTCAGCCAATGTTATGACGTCACAACTATAAAAAGTTTGAAAATGTATTAGAATTAAACTACCGCATAGAAAGCCAAAATATTCAAATTAGTTTCATAAAATAAAGTTTACTATCAGTAAAAAATATAAAATAAATACAAAAAAAAAACTTTACATACCGAATTATATATATCATCATCTTAGTTTCAAAAAATATCTCTTTCATCACTGTAGCTAAGTTATTGGTTAATAAATCTTAACGGAAAAAGCGAAGAGCACGTAAGAAACTTTATGAGCAAAACATTTATTGTTTTAGTAAATAACAGTAATTGTGTGTTACTAACTTTCACTTTAGTTTGGATTTCACCGCATCGGGTCACGTAGAACATATTTCTTGTTAATACCCTCTTTGACCACGGTAAGGGCATTTCGGCCTGTTTTCTGGCCAATGTAAATTGATATTTAGAGAAACGCGGTCTAATAATAGATTTTATTGCAATTCCAAATTCAATGGGTGTGGTTGAAATGTTCAAAAGGTTTTGGATGGGGTTTGTTTGACGAAAAAGGTTGCAGATTAAATGTTACCAAACTGGAGCATGCATTGCGTGTGGGACTTTAAAATTTTAATTGATTAAAAAAATGGTTTAAGTCTATTATGTAACAATACTTATAAGCTTACACTACATGTATAATTTCAGTAAGTCAACTATAGCGGAACGCCTACTCAGGCATTGAATCTAATTTTTTCACGTGAAAACAAAAACCATCATCACCAGCATCAGCCTATTGCAGTCCACTGCTTGACATAGGCATAGGCATCCCAAGACACTCCACTCAGCCCGATCTTCACAGCTGTTCGCTTCCATCCACTGTCAGCTGTTCTACGTACATCGTCACTCCATCGAGTCTCAGACCTACCTACGCTACGTTTGTCACTTTGCGTTCTCCACTTTAGAACACATATTATACGACGATTAAATGCGTTCAATTTCTTTTACCCCAATATTAGTGTAACATTCATCAACTACTAATTTTAAATAGAACAATATAAAAGTGACATAATAACAAATAATGTTGAATTTTGAATATTGTAACTATAATATTTAGTAGTAACAAAATAACTCTAAATCTCAACCCAAAAAAAACTAAAAGCAGCAAAAAAATTATCTCTAAATGGCTGAATCAGACGAAATGACGCACCTATCGTAACTCGATAATTATTACATAAAATCTCGACTCCAACTACTTTAAAATAGCTGTGAACCTCCAAAAACATAAACCAACAATCTTAGTAGGTAAGTACATCGTCATCTTTAATCTGTAATTGCCCACTGCTCTGAGCAAGGCATTCTCTTCTTATTATTTTTGTGTCAGTCAACTCAATGACCTACAACGGATACTAGATACTTAATCTAAATCACAATTTGAAAGATAGCTACTTCCATGCTTCAATAGTAAAAACTTGTGTAACAAAGCACATCTCCAGTGAACCAGAACATTTCAGATCGGTGAATTAGAACTCCTAGGCATTTCCCTGTCTCGGAAGCAAAGTCGACGCCAATTTATAACCCGTAGTCAAACTAGCCTCAATCCGAGGCTTAAATCGCGACAATGGAGACTTGGTCGTAGGTTATGTAATAGTTACTAGGTAATGCGACCAATGAATCAATCACCATGAGACGTTAGATTCTTGTACGTGTAGGTACTTGTAGTAGGTACCCAATTTGGTACCCTATATTGTTGTCGTATAAACCCGTCCGTTAATAGAAAAGGATACGTGAAATATTTTATTGATTTTATTTCTTGGCACACTATACAGAACAAACTCAGTAGACTACGTGCTGTATAAAGACAAAATACGATGTTGACGACGACGGCCTTACATATTTTGGACCGGAAAGTGTCCCAAAACAAGTTTAAATACCCAAAACAAGTACAAAATTACATGATTCAACTCAATTCGTAATCATCAGCTGAACAAATATTATTATTTTATAGTTACAAATAGAGGAATCGGTCTGAGAAGATATTAAGTCATATTCATTATGCATGACCTAGAATTCTTTCAGAAAAAGAGTGGCCATTGCTTTTTCGAGAAGATTTGAAAGAAACCCTTCATAGTATACACCAGTGATAGAAAAATGTACAAAAATCCAAAGATTCTTATAAACTAGTACCACTAGTGGCGGCCATTATTGCCAAAAGCGATCTCTTCCGGGTATCCAGGAATAGAAAACAGATTTTATATGGATTTTTAGTAAAAATATCTAAATCTAAATCTGCGAAATTTCATTGTATTGTGACACTTTCTGACAATAGGATAAAACAATTACGTATTTTTAATATGACTTTTACACATTCAATCTCAATGAAACTTGAAACTTTAGGTCCGTGGGGGCCGGCCGCTCTCGAACTGTATCGGGACCTGGCCAAACGTCTAGAAGAGGCTTCAGGTGATCAGAATGCTGGTATCTACTTTGGTCAAAAGCTAAGCATTGTCATCCAGCGTGGCAATGTTGCCAGCATTCTGGCCACATATCCCTCCTCTGACAGTTTTTTAGACTAAGTTTTTTGTATACATTTTGTAAATAGGTAATATAATTTAAGGTATTTTTTATTTTGTTTAATAAATAACGGAATTTTTATCTCAATTGAATATTTTTTTGGGTTTTAAAAATAATACGTAGACCGAAACGTCACCCGTACAGAGTGAATATTCCACAAAGCGTTTTGATTCCAAACTTTTGATCTGTACAGCGAGGTTGTGAAACTCTTTGCTGGATTATGTGTTCTCTGAATGGTACAATATGGGCGTCTTCAAATCCATAGTAAACAGGTTTCTTTTAAATAAGCGTGCTCCATAATAGATCACATCTTAGTACCAGATATTCTGCCGCCAAGCAGTAGTGTATTAGCGTCACTGCTCCGCATTGAATGGTACTGCAGCTAGCGAAATTATAGGGCTGTTGAGACTAACTATCGTAAGTCTCAAAGTAATGAGTTTTAAAGAAGTGGTGTCCTAGACTTTGTACTTCTACTCAAAGTTCTGTGTATCGCTGCTAAGGCCATGTACATGCGTTATCTCTTACCATCAGGGGTGCGTTTCATTGGTCTCATTACATTAACATAAAAAACAATAGACTGCATCGTTGATTAACACCATCTTATTTAGAACTATAAAAAATGTATATGTACCTACATACATCGCTAGTATCTACTTAATTTTATTCGATTTCAAATACCATCTGGATCCAGTTACCCACTGTCCAAACATAAAATACTAATACGAATTGCTTACGCACACATACATAAATTAAATTGTTAATACCGTTTGCGAAATGCGCAGATAATTTCGCAGAATGCTAGTTTTCAGAGATGTTGCCAGGTTCATAAAAACAGGTTCTATACGCCCTTTAGTAAAAAACGGCTCAGTTAATTTTTGTAAATATTTTTATTTACATATTTTGTAGTGACAAACAAGCAAGCGGTATTGTAAGTGTTTAGGTAAAACGATGATATACTTAACTATAAAAAAATTGTCTAACAAAAATAACAATCATATCAACAAAAAAAGCTTCATATTAGCGATGTAAAGTAATTTTCGTGCAATGTTTCTCCATTGCTAAACGCAACTTACGAAAACGGGTTGTACATAACCGGATTTTGTCCAAAAGGGTTTCCCCCACAAAAGATTCTGGATACGCCCACACAAGCGTTGTTTGACTTTAATTAATTCGAGGCTTGTCAACGGTTGATGTAATATGCGTCAGGCTGTCTCAGACTTGTATGTCGTTACTCGCTGCGCTGTTCGTACATGAGGCGAAGCATCGGAAAATAATTACGCCTAACACATACAATAAAAAACAAAAGAAAAAAATAATAATTTATTGTACAATTGTTTTATTTAATTTAGGATTAAATGGCGATTTATGAATACTATTTATTAGTACTTTACTATTACACAGTCGTATTATTTCTCGTATTCTATTGCAATATGTTGATCACTGACGTTTTGTCATCGCTCTCAGTACGTATGTTTGGAACCTTGTACGAAGCCAACAAAATGCACCGGAAATAATTTATTATTTTTATGATTAGGGTAGTAGTTCATAATATTATTGTTTATTACTATGAATTTTATTATAAAAAAATTATACAGTTTTATCATTCTCTACGCATGGTATGAGCACATTACGAGATTTTCTATGCACCTTGTGTATGAGTCGACTAAATAATATACATGGTTATCGAGGCGTACACAATCATAAATATATTATTTATTTATTTATTTCATAACATACAAAACAGAATGTAATATTCACAACAATACAAATACCTACACAATTCAATCAATTCTTTTCTCTTTATAATTAGTGTAGAAAAAAATAATTTAACAAGCATACAAAAGCTATGTCGAGTCGTCAAGCATCCGATGCCTTTGTCGCCTAATGTACGAAGAGCGATATTACTCTGATCGTCGACGTTCATTTTCATGATGCGTGTACGAAACGTCTCTACGTTTTAATAAGATGTTGATGTGCGTAACGTTTATTGGATCATGGTTCTCCACAGTTAAGCCTAATAAATGTTATGCGATTTACTGGAATTAGATAAATAATGCATATTTTTGCGTAAAATAATGTCTTACTCATACTAAAATTACTTTTTGTTAGAAGAAACACACACACACACACAACTCACCGTGACCCAAATAGCGGTACCCAGAATTGTGAGTAATGTTTCCAATGTACAAACTAGTTGGGGAAGTAAATAAAAAAAATATTTCGGTTATTGTAACATTCATTTTAACATAGTTAGAAGCTCATAACTTTATATTAGACCTAAAATGTATCTTCTATATAAATAAAAATCAATATATCTACCTATATCTATATATACATACATATATTTCTTTAAGCAAGGGCAAATGTTGAACTTTACGCATTAGGTACGAAGCACAGGGCATTCAGCTAGTTGCGAATATAAATAAATAATATCTAATTTATAACACATTGTCAAACTTAAAACAAAACAATTTGAATAGTAGAAATATTTACTCACAAAATTTTAAATCACACCACCGGGATCCGAGTGAAATATCGGCGGGCTCAGAATGGAAAACAAATGCACGAAATAAGTTCGATACCATTCGAGACGCGAAAACCGATAGGTAGACTCCGAACGCAACGCAGATCCAAACGGAATCCGAACCATATTTCATGTTCCCCAACGCTATGCGCTTTGTAAAAGAAAATACATTTTTCACTATCTCTACAGATTTCACTGTGTAGATGTTTTCGTATGACTTCTAAAAATGTATGATTTTGTTTAAATATTTAGAAGTAAAAATTAATTATCACTTTTGTAAATTAATTATCACTTTTGTGAATTTCTTCAAGGTGAGTAATTCCGCATAAGTAAAACAAAAATACTTATCTATTACTCATCTTGTTCACATATTCTTATAAATAAATCTCCTAGCAAACCACATTTTTGTTTGTTTGATTTACATTTCAATTAGAATAACTTTATTATACACCAAAACAAAACACAACAACATACAAATATGAAACATAAAAGTGAGATAATTAACACAACAACATAATACATACTTGGTGCATAACTTGGGCGGTCTTATCGCCTAGAGCGATTTCTTCCAGACAACCTTTGAATAGAAATAAAAACAGAAATAGATATTAGAATGGTGTATAAAAATCAATACAATAAACGTATACCCATATAAATATATACATATTAAAAATGCTAAATAAACTAAATGTAAGTCAGCACGCTGATAAATAATGTTTATTTATACCTAATTATTAAAAATAATAATTGACTTAGCCTGACTTCTGTTGACTCGATTCATCATAATAATGTTTCTTGTACAAAGTTATTGAATAAATGTTGAATTTTAATAACATAATATTGTTATTGAAAAGTCAAATAAAAAACGCTAATTGAAATTAAATAATAACCGGTTTAATAGAACAGAAAACTAGTTCTAATCAAAACGTTCTCCAAAATAGAACTCCAATTCGAACATTCATCAGTACAAGTTATATCGAGGTTCGGTAATAGACAATCACTACGTAACAATTGGGTCAATTACTTTGACACGTTGAAAAAGCGATCGTGCAGAATTGGAAATGAATTTTTGACGCGAGAAAAAGTCATGTACGAGCATGGTGCTATTTCACAATACTTGTGGTTTAGTAGGTTGAGTTACGAGTTTGTTCAGAAATTTGTTTAATTACAAAATATCGAATAAAACAAAAGACGATGAAAGTAACACAAAGCAAAGAACATCACATCTGCGTTGCGTACTCCAATCAACTCTCGCTAAGCGTAAGCGTAGAACAGACGGACAGACAGACTTTAAAAGACTTAAGCGGTCTAAAATCTTTTGTGTGTATAGTGAAGAGAAAATCTTATATTTTTGTTAAAAAGTTATGTTCTCGATGTTCTTATCCAAACGTAATATGGAACGTAAGATGACACTGACATCTCGAACGTGGTCAGTACCTTGAAGCAATTGTTGGCTCAAGATGGCTAAAATGGTTGAGTCTTGAGCCAACAAATAGGGATAGGAAACCCTAGAAAGAAAATCCTACGTTGGCTCCGCCCATAGTGCACCACTTTAATACTTCTTTCTGTGTCCGTACGCAATTTGAATAATCACAAAAAATAAGGATTAAAATAGAATCTACTTTTAATTATTTTTTTAAGACAGGTTTCTTATAAACAAATAATGAATGGTATGCTCGTTTCATGAGTATTTAAAAAAAAAGCTGAAAAATCTGAAAAAAAACCTCTATTTTTCAATGGTCAATTTTTTTTGGAAAATAACGTTAACGATCGATCCTTATTATGGTTCTATTACAATATTTTGGCGAAAATTAAGTTCAATCACGCAGCTTCCGTTTTATTTGGATCACAGCGACTTTCTACTTTTTAATTTTTGTGTCTACAAACGACCGAGGTCTTATCATAAAAGTAGACAATCAACCATTGGGTTAATTTCCTCGTTTTCGATTCCATCCAATTTTTAACTACTTCTTAGTTAAGATTACTATGTTACAATAACATAATTATCTTTACTGCAACGTCTTTGTTTACAAACCCTTAACGTCTACTTAATGTAAATTTGACTGTGATTAGGTACTCCAATTTTTATGATGAGCTCACTTGAGACTTGCAGAATACGCAAAGCGTGATGCCAAAATTAAAGAAAAAAAAAACAGAATTGGAAAGCGCTCGCACGAGCTCCCACAGAATGATTTCTCGTTCACTCAGTAACGATTCATTTGAGAAACTCATTTGCACGAAACCTCTGGGAACGATCCTCATTTGCGTTTGTAGTGGATCTGGAACGGTTACTTACGACATGTGGAACGTTAAAGGCGTTCTATTCCTGCTAATTGCTGACTAATGATTTATCGCGAATGTCTTGCTCTTAGCAGACTTATGAGGTATTCAGCATAATCAAGCTGAATGTTTGTGCGGATTAAAATTTTAGATTTGGTTAATTTGCTTAAACTCAAATTACCTACCCATTAAGTTAAAATATTAACGTGGAATATATGTACGTGTTTTGTGGTTCTTCATAGGATCTTAGTTAACTTGATAATTACTAACAGAACAACTTCTATTCTAGAAAACCCACCGGGTCATATTAATCCTCTTTATTATTATTATTTCAGCCCATTTTGTCCCACTGCTGGGCAAATGCCTCTCTTCCTCCCTTCTACGCCTCTCTGTTTGGTGCTAATGAGGTTCAATCCTTGACATGAGCATCAAGCTCATCTTTCCACCGTCTTCTAGGTCGGCCTGGTGACTGTTTAACTTCCGGGACCCAGTATATAGGTGGTGACTTTCGCCCATTAGCTCCGCTGGCATTCGGCAGACGTGTCCAACCCATTCCCACTTTAGCATGGCAGCTTTTCAAAGTCAATGATCTGAGTTTTGGAGCACAGTACTGAGTTTCTTATGCGGTCTAATAACCTTACGCCCAGTATGCTGCGCTTCATTGCTCGTTGACAAACCGCGAGTGTGGACCTTTGCTCGATTGTCAAATATCAAGTCTGAGTATGTGACGATGGGAACAATGCACATGCCCATGAGTTTACGTTTCAGGCACATGGGTAATTTATTCATGTCGCAATTCCTTCTAGGCATTTTCTTATTAATTTTAAATGGGATAAAATAAAAGTTTGCAGTAGGTATACAACGTACGTAAAATTATAAGTTTTGTAACGTATTTACTAGGTTAGTTAATTACTCTGAACAATTTAATGTACCATCTTGATTGTTCGTTTATTTAATTTGGCAGTAGTAAGGCGTAGGTTCGATTCCCACCCCGGACAAACAATTGTGTGACCATCAGTCATAGATGCTTGTCCAGAGTCCATGTATGTTCTATATTTGTATGTACCTAGTTACTAAAATAAGCATGTATAAGTTATTCTCTTATTTATCTAGTACGCTCCGCTTGTTTTCTGAATGCCACTGTGCATTTTATGACATTTATTTATCTGTGCATTTTCAATAAATATAGTTTAATAAACATTATCCCATTTAATGAGTCGGTGTTCTATTTGTGTTTAAAAAAAAGTAAGTATGTAAGTATTCTATCAGTTATCTGGTTCCCGTAGTACACACTTTGCTTAGTTTTGGGCTAGATAACGCTGTGTGAAATGTCCTACAACATTTATTTATATTATTTAATTAAAAATACTTTAGTAAAGAAATCTTCTATACAGGAATCTCCACAAATTTTATTCTTCCGCGTAACAAAAGGCTGTCCAAAATCTGCTCTCGTCTTGCATCACGAGACGGCTAAGAATGCTCGACATTTCGAGTACGCAGCGAGCAACAGTACAGTGACATCTTCCCACTTAGCGTCCTTGCAAAGACGATTTCTCATCATTTAAAAACAAAGGGTGAAATTGCCTGAGGCAGCATGCGTTCTACGATTCTCTACGGTGCTCCCTTGTACGTTGACCGCAGTCGAGGGCACTGTGGCCAGGCTACATCTGTAAAACCAGCTTTTTATCACTAACGAGTTCTTTCACCGCAAGCTTTCAAATAGAAATTTCTGTCTTACAATGCTCTGTATTTTCCGCATGTTTACTCGGCTTTCGAAACATAGTTGATTGCAATTGTTTCTAATGACATTGCGTTCAAATTTGACACGTCACGTTACACATTTTTTATCAACTTTTGCATTTTTGAACGTTATTAATATGTGAGTGACGTCACGTCACGGTTCCTATGAATATTCAGACGTTTATCCTTGCGTTGACGTTTCATTTCGAGGGTGGGCGATGACTGCGTATTTTTTTTATTATTTCGGAAAACGTTAAGTAATATTAACGTCAACAAAAAGGTCTGAAGTGACCCAGCATTAAAGTCAGCTTATGACTGAGCGTGATAGATTACGCCCGGCGTTCCCGTTTATTTTTTATTAAATGCTCAGCATCTGGCTCCAATTGCGGTAACAGGTTTTTATTACCGCTCGATGTTAACGGGAGAATCTTCTTGTTATTTAAACTCCCGATGTAAAGGAATAAGCGACGGTAGTTTCCCAATGGCCGACCGCGGGTAATGAGACGTACAAATGAGTCCGTATTTTTCCAGTTGAGTGGATCTGGTTAAGTTTGTTTAGACCCGTAAATGGAATTTACTGTATTGGCACAGGAGCGGTTTCATTTCGAGTTTCTTTGTTTTGCTTTCCTCGGTTGAAATGTAGGTAATCGTAGTATACATTAATTAGACGATGTGATAGATTGCCAATTATCTGAGCATGTTGTTGTGGTTGCTTTGATCCCTTTACACTACCGGGATATATTACATAATAGTTACCACGTTGTTATTTCGTATTCCGCCGCATACTATAAACTTAGCTCTTATCTTCTCCGTGGACATAGTATGTAATAAGTTAATTTTATAGTGAATATTTTGAGTACACATCGTTATACTTAACTGTTTTCCTCATATATGATATTGTTCTTGTTATACTTGCGAAATTGTATTAACCTCTCGCAGTTTTTCGGGATATTAAGTAGCTTATGTGTCTTACTTAGCCTGTATTTCACCATTATCAAAATCATCATACCTCATGCATTTCCAATTTCATCTAGCGGTTTTAGTGTGAATAAGTAACATACAGACAAACTTTACCAATTTTATATTATCATAATAAATATCGTACATTTTCCATATATATACGAAGTTCTCCAGGCTTTCTAGTATGATATATTTTAGTGCCAGAATTCGTAACTTTACAAAATCTGCTGCGTTTTCTTCATAAATTCCCTTCAGAAAAAAGTAGAAATCCTTTTGAACGTAAATGACACATCTAAAACACAAAGTCCAATGAAGCGAAAGTGAATGATGCGAGAGTATTTTACGAGGTTGGGACTTACGCGAAATTTACATAGTTTGACGATGCGTTTTTTTTTTCTGATAATGGATCTCATATGATATAGATTTTGGTGGGAAAGGCTGGAAAAAAACATCGGAGGTGGCTCGAAGACACGGCCATGGAAACTTGTACATTTTTGAACACTAAGAAATCCTTCTGATTTCTATATTTCAAGTCTTTACTTAACGTAATTAATTTAAGTTTTAATTTCAATTAATTGAGTATTGAATTGTAGAAACAGACTTGGATAGCGACTTTGTTTCATACTAGTTACAGAAGGAAAGAGAGCAGACAATGTCAGTTTTTTTGTGGAAATACGGAAAAATCTCATTATAATCCAAAAAATTTGTTTTTTAGAGTTTGCATATACAAATAGTAGTGTTAAAAAGTGTCGAATTACATTCAATGAGTGTGAGAAAGAAGTGAAATATAACTTTTCGTGCTATTTCCAACACTCTATCGAAGCTTATAGTAAATCCACCGCTCCTTCACCAGGGCATGACTGGACTCAACCGTGATTTACTTTGTGTGATTTTGAATTATTAAACTTGTTTTTAAATAAAATACTTTGATATATCAAATTGATTGACACTAGCAAATGTAAAAAGTGTAACGCCAAAAACAAAAAAAAAAAAGTTTCATCAAATTTCAAATCAGAAAAACGTAAAATCAGTCCCCCGGAACATCGCTCGTGGAATGGCAATATTAGAACGTTGCAAATTGCGCCAGAAATCTGGCACAAAAGTTAGATCTCTAAACGTGTCCATTGTTCAAGTGTTACCGCAAATTCTTCCACTTAAGCGGACCCCCTGACTAATGCGAGGGGAGGCCCCAGCGCTACATTTCGTTTTAACCCAAGCGACCGAAAAGCGACATTGATAAGTGTTCGACGCGACACGTCTCTATATAGATAACAGCCAAAAGAAACGGAAATCGGAACTAGCCTCAATAATAGTTGATTTAGGTGTTGATGAAATGACGTGATTGTCGATCGTCCGGATGTGTCGCGTCAGACCCGAGAAGGCACTTCAAGCTTCGAGCGCTAACAAAGACATTGTTATCACGGAGTTGAAACGTAGGGTACACAAATCAAATTCTGGTCGAACTGGAGAATTCCGTCACCATTAAAGCGTGTACGTTCCGTCTAATCGAGTAAATGTTTCCAAATCAATGGGTTGGACACGTCGCGTAGAGCTTCAAGCCGTAGTTCGAAGCGAAGCATCGTAGCGCCGTAGGTACGGCGCGCTACGGCGTTCTTGAGCAATTATTTGTGCAATACTCTAATGTTTGAGGGATATTTTTAAAACGGTTTTCTGGGTCGTCATATTACCAGGTTAACATTTATTACTTCACTTGGTGGTAGATTTCCTTAGCAGGAAGTCGTCTAGGTAGGTACCACTGCAGTACCAGATATTCTACCGCCAAGCAGTAGTGTTTAAACAATTAAACATTACTGTGTTCCGGTTTGAAGGTGACTGCAGCTAGTGAAATTTTGTAGTGATGATAGCTCAGTGGTTAGCGCGGTAGGTTCGCATGCCGAAGGGCGTGGGTTCAAACCCCAACAATGAGCTTGAGCTGCCGGTGAAGGAAAACATCGTGAGGAAACCATAGCATGGTGGTAGGGTACTTTCTAGTACTCGGCTGGCTAGCTACCACCCTCAAGTTGAAAATCTGTCGCCAAGCACCTAACGGTGTGTTCCGGCAGCCTCACTTGAGAGCCAGTTCCATTCCAGGCTAGGTGTGCTTTACCATCTTCGACCACACCTTCACTTAACATCAGGTGAGCTGTGGTAAAACACCAAGCCTGTCAATCATTAAAAAAAAAAAAAAAAAATTACTGGGCTGTTGAGACTAACCATCGAAAGTCTCAAAGTAGTGAGTGCCAAAGCAGCGATGCCCCGGACTTTGTTTGCTACTCAAAGTTCTGTGTATCGCTGCAATGTTAACAGTTTTGTGGCAATTAATTAACAAGTATTAGGGTAGTAACGTACGCACATGATACCTACACGCGTTGCATTGAAAGTAAGTTTTTACACGACTGTCCAAAAAATATGTAATGTTTTCACTTGTCTTTGTGTAATTATGTATTTGTAGTAGATAAATGTTACATTAAATTTAAAATATTTAATATTGAACCGATTCTTACATAGATCTTTACTAATAGTAACATTAAAAGTATGTTCTATGTAAGTATCTACTTCTACGAAAATCTTACAATAAAACAATAAGGAATATTTATGTAGCATATTCAAGCGTTGTAGCAAATCATTCCTATGTTCTTAAAGTTAACTGAATTCTCTTACTATCAGGAGACCGCATCGTCCGTCTCATTACAACATAAAAATAAAATAAAAATTACCGTGCGAAATATTTTTTATTCCTCTCTGCCTTAATCTTATTTAGCTTGTTGATATTGTTATACAAACACTAATCAAAGGTGTAAGAAGGAAGAGATTAGTTTTATGTCGTCCAGTGGATGGAAGCAAGTTGATGGTGATAGCAATAATACTTTCATAACCTTAGCACTACACTGGCTCGGTTACGAGCATATAATTCTAATAACTGTGACAGTACGTTTTTCAACCAAGAACATGAGAGGCAGCGTTCATTTAATGAATGAGTGTATGATTTACCGCTTACACTTCAGTCACCATCATTATGAACCGCAATTTTGCAACCAGTGCTGTATATGTAATTGTTTTTTGTAAAAATAATTACACGAACGAAACGCTCCCCTGATTGTACGATATAATACCTATATGTGACCGTTGCAGCGGTACCCCATACTAATTTTATATTACAGCAAATTTTCGTGACACGACGCGTTCGATATCTGTTCATGTATTTGTTATCTTTGAAGTACATGACTGCATTATTAATTCATTTGGTAGTAGCTCTACTTCTGGTGCTGAAGGACGTGGGTTTGTTTCTTATCCAGGACAAATATTTATACGAGGAGTATAGTTTATTCTGCCGTTTGTTGTCTCTGGATGTCTAATGTATGTTTACATAGAATTACAAAAAAAAAGTACCGCTCTGGTACCCGTAGTATAATATTCGCTTAGTGTGGAGTCAGATGACGTTGTGTGAAATATCGTCCAAAATTTATTTGTTCATAAATGATGGGCCACTGCATCACTGTAACTTGACATTAATTTTCTTAGGACTACAGTTCATGTTACATTGGCAATCGATTTGATATTGCATGAATTAATAAAAATATAATAATATAATAGGGCAATTGCTTTTCCATTTAATGCCTGAATGTCAACCGCGCAGTAGACAAAGCCAAAATTTATGTCGCTGTTAGGTGATTAAGGTTACCGTATGTGAATTATCGGAAATCGGATTTATATTGCCATAAATTCAGATTAACAGACAACTGTAGCATTTCGCAGTAAGGTCAGTTATTATTGTTCTATAATTACAAATGTAAGTTGTTTTCTGAAATAAATTTATAATAGCTCTAAACTCTGCAATTTTACGCAAAAACGTTTAAAGCTTTCTGTATATTTCATAAGTTATTTTTATTAATTTTTATAGACGTATGTATATTCACAGAATCATTAAAATTTGTCGAGTTGTTATGTTATGAAAACGTGACAAATTCATGATGATCGGTTGAGTAGTTGGTTTGACAGCCCTGTTAGTTCATTGATAGAATGTCTGCTTCAGGAGCTGTAGGGCGTGGGTTCGACTCCCACACAGAGCAAACATTGTGTTGTGTAAACAAATGTTTGTTTGGCTGGGTATACTGTATGTAAAAAAAAGTATTGAAGTATTCTATCAGTTATCTGAATTCCATAGTACAAGCTTTGCTTAGTTTGGAGTCAGATGGCGCTGTGTGTAATGTCCTGCGATATTTATTTATTCAGTTAAGGCGTGAAAGCGTAACAAACAAAAAAAAACTTTTATAATATTAGTAAGGATACTTAAAGCGCCCACTGGCTTTCTTTTCCTTGCATCGAAGCGACGGAACGCGTGGGCATTTTCATTTTAGGCAGCTGGATGGCGTGCCAAAAATTCTTTGGGAATCCCTGATCTAAAGGAATGTGTGGCAACGAAAAATAATCATAGGATTCCGTATCAAAGCCTAGAAAGCTTTTTGAATCCACAAGCTGGGGCTTAAAAAAACTCTTAATCAGAAAATCTCCGTCCAATTCCCGAACAGATACGGACCCCTTTACATTTTTCAATCCGTTCGAAAATTATTAAAATCCCCGCAGTGTGCTGTCGCAACTCCTGGAAATGGTAACCGTTTGCTATAAACTTTTTTGATATTACTCAGCAGCCGGCGCGCGTAAATCTGCCCTTACAGTGGTCCCGGTAACTTTTTCAATTTAACAGGTAAGGATAAATCGTTGATTCTTTTTATTTCAACATTGAACCGATATAAACTCCCGAAAAAGTTTCGCCTGCAGCCGTCCGATATTGTTTGTTTCCCGTTAACTCGGTAAATCTTTTTTTTCCGATAACTTGGATGTTTGTTCGTTTATGTGTTTTTGTTCGCTCATTTTGTATAGTTTCTCATTTTGGCTTCTAACTTTTGTATTGACTTTGGGTCGTAGGGTTTTATCGCTTTTAATGCTGTTTTGATCTATCACGATTGTTCAATAGAGTGACATGATTTTATTTATTGTACACTAGCTGCGCCCCGCGGTGTTACCCGCTACATGTTTTCGGGATAAAAAGTAGCCTATGTGTCAATCCAGAGTTTCAGCTACTACCATACCAAATTTCATCCAAATCCGTTCTGTAGTTTTTACGTGAAAGAGTAACAAATATCCATCCATCCAAACTTTCACATTTATAATATTAGTGAGATTTAGAGTGTTTTTTTATTGACACGCTAAGTGTTGACCACACCTTACGCGGAATGGAACTGGCTCTCGAGTGTTGGAACACACTGTTAGGTTCTTGGTGACAGATTTTTAACTTGGTAACCAGTCAGTTGAGTAGGTAGGTTGACAGCCCTGTTGGTTCATTGGTAGTGTGTCTGCTTCGAGAGCTGAAGGGCGTGGGTTCGATCCCCACTCAGGACTAACATTTGTGTGGCTAACATCCATGTTTGTTCTGTGTCTGGGTGTACTGTATGTATTATAAGTATGTATTTACAACAAAAAAAAAGTATTTATGTATTCTATCAGTTATCTGTCTTCCATAGCACAAGCTCTGCTTAGTTTGGGGTCAGATGGCGCTGTGTGTAATGTCCTATGATATTTATTTATTTATTATTTAGGTACTAGAAATTATCGCCGTGCTGTGGTTTTTTCACGACGTTTTCCTTCAGCAGCAGCTCATTGTGAGTTCATTGTTGTTGGCTCGATTAATCGAGAACTTGTTATACTCGATATACTCACGATAAATATGCCGTGTAAATAATCTAATGATGTTTGTCTTATCGATTAAAACATGTTATGTGAATAAATGATAATTAAATTGAATACCAGGGCTGTTAAGACTAAACATCGAAAGTCTCAAAGTAATGAGCGCCAAAGCAGCGATGCCTTAGACTTAGTTATGCTACTCAAAATTATATGTTATGCTACTTAAAATTATATGTATCGCTGTAATGGTCATAGGCAGACGTTACCTCTTACAATCAGGAAAGCGTCTCGTTTGTATCATTACTTTTATGTAAAAAAAAATATAATAACAGTCTACATAGTCTTTGCCAAAATTAGCTACACTCCGACTTTTAACCGCAACTACTATATTCCGTGTCTGAACTTTGTCACGGGTTTTGGTTACGGATCTCACGCTTGAAGGGTGAAAGTAGGACAACAAAAGGTCATCCCATTGTTTCTAGTGCCACAATTTATCGGGGCTAAGAAATTAGTGCTAGACTAATAAGGATTTCTGGATAATGTCAGTATTACACTTTAAGTTAAATGGTTGGCTTACAATTAATGTGTTTTGCTAATTTTTTTAATGACATAACATCACACTTTTTTAGTCCCGCGACATATCTAGTATTATTGATGTGGAAGACAGATGAAAAAATATATTTCAAATGAATATTATAAATGAAAACCTTTTCGGAAGTTTGTGAGTTATATTGTTATTTCTTCACTCTGCAGTGTCAAACGAAATCTGAATGAAATTTGAAAAGCAGATTTATTTTAATGTTATAGTAATAAGACGTACGAGACGATCTACTGATGGCAAAAGATAAGATACGTCCATGACCATTGCAGCGATACACAGAACAGAACAGAACTTTGAGTAACAGGACGAAGTCCAGGGCATTTCAGCTTAGGGGCTCATTACTTTGAGACATTCGATGATTAGTCTCAGGTCTGTCATTTCTCTAATAGTACCCTTCAAACCCACATTATTCTTTACACAATACTGCTTGGCGGTAAAATATCCGGTACTGCGGTGGTACCAACCTAGAAAATCTCCTGCTAAGGAAATTTAATCGAGACATAGAAAAAATAAAAAGTTATTTCATTTATTGACAATTATAAAATTACAAGTCAAGTATTTACAAGTCAATATGTAGTAGCGTATATGTACTTTAATTTTTTTTTATTCGCCAACATCACACAATATTTGGACAATAAGCTATCAAGTAAAATAATGAAAACCCCAGATTAATATAAAATAAAATTTATAATTGTACTTATTATTGTGGCAATTGTATGGTACAATATACAACAAAAACTTGTTTAAATAATAGAATTTTACGGTTATTAAAGTATTTTAATACAAAATAATGGCAGCAATTTGGAGCTTTGTATTCATAATTGCAACACAAAAGGCTATCGTACTAATTCCAGTACTATTACAGTTACCAAATTACTTGAACAAAGTTGCGTTCATTAAAATAATCAGTATCCAAATTATAACTTTTAACGAATTGAATTGGAATAGTACCTCAATTAAAAGGTGAGCGAAGTTTTTCAATTGAGAAGTTTTCTTATCTATTAGCCTCAAATACTGTCGTCCAGATGAAGAGACGCCACGATCGCATCCTTTATACTCCAATGCTCTTAGTCATTAAAAGTTTTATCTGGCACAAATGCACTGCTACCGTCTCTTTTCACAGAGAAACGGATTACCAGTAAGGATGTCGCTGCTTGTCGCTATTTTGTACATTTTAAAAGTCACGAGTGTGTACTTAACGTAAAAAAACGTTAGGACAACGTTACTCATGAGGATCAGCTGCTCTGAGTAGTTACTGTATTTTTGCTATGGGTTTTTTTTAAATGCATCATTTTAATATCTTTAAAACTTTAGATTTTCTAATTTAATGTCACATATATGTATATACATATTATGTATGTCAATTAATATAACATGTCAAAAAAACAATTGAAAATCAAGTCTACCGATCGAGGTCGGCACGAAAAGTACACATAAAACTGGCGGCATTCCGCAGCTGGATCACCAGCGAAATACAATTATGATTGTTTTTCTAATTTAATGGTGATGAGACGAACGATAGATCTTCCTATCCGAGAATCAATCCGTGACTTCGATTGCTAAATCACACTTGCTACCACCGAGTCATAGTGAAAAAAAACTAGTTTTTTTTTTTATAGTTTTCGGATTGAAAAATAAATTTCCAATCGTAGTTTCATTTTCATGACGACTACTAAATAAGCATTTTGCATTTGGTCATCATCATCAGCCCTTCGCTGTCCACTGCTGGACGTAGGCCTCTCCCAATGCACGCCACTGAGCTCGGTCGACAGCTTTTTGCGTCCATTGTTTTCCCGCCGCTTTACGCAGGTCGTCACACCACCTGGCCGCAGGGTGCCCTACACTACGCTTGCCTGTACGCGGTCTCCACTCAAGAAGTCGTCTACCCCACATTGCATTTGGTGCACTTTCCGAAATATGAATTTGTGTGTCTATTAAAGATCACTTTCACTAAGGGTATTTTTAAAAAGAATACGGAAAATGGGCACAATTTTAAGAGTGTGAATACCAAAATGGTGATATTGAATGGCATGGCAATAGCATTTTGAAAAATGTCTATAGAGGTGCTCTTAAAGACACGTTTTGAAGCGCAATGACTGCAAAATAAACATAATATTGAGATCTGAGGACCTTTTAAGAAGTTAACCTAACCGTATTAATCTTGTTGAACGATTTTTTTTGAGCCCTTAATTGTCCACTGTTTAGTAAAAGTCACGATAGCTTATACTGTTAGTAGGATTTGGTCTTGGTAGAATATAATGTACACAAGTGCTTTGAAAGCGCAAAACCATTTGAGATAACGCTTCAGAATGTAGATGCAAAACCTATGCTGGTATTTCAGTCTTATTGTTTTCTTTCCAAGTTTGTTTTTGAAATTTATATGATTTAATGGTCGTCTCTATGTGCTTTGTTTTGCTTCGCGAAATGTTTATTATTTGAGTTAGAATAAAAGTATTTTGAAAACGATTTCTGCATTAACTTTATACCTAATTGGGTTTACCTACCTTATATTATGTGAATTATGTAATTTTTTATTTGACTGCACTATTTCACATTAGATGTAGAGTGTGGGTTCGAATCCCGCCCAGGATAACCATTTATGTGACGAAAATATGTTTGTTCTGTAACTTTTAACGCATTGGAATATAAAGGTAACGCTCCAGCAAAATGAATTGTTGATACAATATGTATAACAAATTACCTGACACTAGAAATCATTGGATGGATTGGTTGGTTGAATAAAAAATTAATACCTAACGAGCATATAATAAATAAATCTTGTAAACCACTTTTGTATCAGCTGATGTTATTTACATAACTTGTGAAATACATTGTATTCTTTGAAGAAACAACGAAAGTTTCAAGGTAGTAGATCGGAATCGCTGTGTACGAACACTGGGAACGTCCAAGAGGAACGGATGATAGAAAAATAAACTAAAAAAAATATTACTAAGACTTTTCTACAGTGTACCGGTAATCAGCAGAACTATCATGATATTTATTTTCGGAGGCGTTGACCTTTTTTTTACGGATTATCCTTTATGAACTCTCTGTCCGCATGACGGTCTCCCACTAAAACTCCTGGGCACGCTTGCGCAATTATCCGCTACCTCAAGAACGCTAGTCCTAACAAGACGCATTCTCGGGGAGCTTGCTCCTCCACCCGGCCTAATGACAACGTATGAGAACACTGCAGACATCGTTCGTCCTCGAGTTTCCAATATACCTAGGGTAACATACACGGTCGTCAAAATGTCTAGACACTTAATTAAAGTTCGAGGTATTACTTAGGTATAATTAGAACAACATATTATTTTCAATACGCTTTAAAGAACGACGTGCTTCTTCATAAATTATAATCAAATATATTAATCCAAACACAAGGTCATACAACTACACATGGCAATACAACTAAATAAAGGTCAACGCTTTGGTCTACTTTGGTTGACTCATATTATCATCTCAGCGGATGGGCCATTGACGTGCGTCAACAAAGCCCTTATGATTATTTTTTTCGGTTTAAGAATATTTTTATATAACATCTCATAAAAATTACAAGTACTTTAATTACTGAGATAACACAGTTCAGTTTGTTAATTATTATTCTACTAAGCACAGTATGCAGACGTAATTGAATTATTAATGAATGATATTAGTTTAGTAATCTATATTGTAAATTTGAATATAAATTGAATACGACTAATGTACGACAAAAAGCATTTATGTGTTAATGCTTGACGAATTATAAATTTCAACAATTACTAATTAATTAATTTTTTTTTTCTTTCGGGTTTAACAGGTTTTTTTTATGTGAAGAGCGGTAATTAAGCACACAGATTGCGTGATGGTAAGCTTACCATCGCCTATGGGCATATGCTACATTAGAGATGTTGTCGGTGTATTGTGAACTTAGAGAGATGAATATAAATGCAAATTTTGTAGCGATGATAGCTCAGTGGTTAGCGCGGTAGGTTCGCATGCCGAAGGGCGTGGGTTCAAACCCCAACAATGAGCTTAAGCTGCCCGTGAAGGAAAACATCGTGAGGAAACCATAGCATGGTGGTAGGGTACTTTCTAGTACTCGGCTGGCTAGCTACCACCCTCAAGTTGAAAATCTGCCGCCAAGCATCTAACGGTGTGTTCCGGCAGCCTCACTTGAGAGCCAGTTCCATTCCAGGCTAGGTGTGCTTTACCATCTTCGACCACACCTTCACTTAACATCAGGTGAGCTGTGGTCAAAACAACTAGCCTGTCAACCATAAAAAAAAAAAAAAAATATCGTAACTCTGCGGAAATACTCGCATGGTTTTCCATTTCACATTTTGCGAGTGCGCGGAAGGAATAAGCAGCAAAATTGCGCAATACGGGATTTCCAGATTTGCAAAATGTGGGTATAAACCTTTAATTTTTAATACGGATATGTCTGCGTTTAACCACCAACTCACCTGACGGTAACCGATTAAGTGGTCGAAGATGAAGCATGTAATCTTAGAAGATACCTATTAAATAAATAAATAAATATCGTAGGACTTTACACACAGCGCCATCTGACCCCAAACTAAGCAAAGCTTGTACTATGGGAGTCAGATAACTGATAGAATACTTCAATACTTTTTTTTTGTAAATACATACTTATAATACATACAGTACACCCAGACACAGAACAAACATTTGGTTTTGTATCACAAAATGCTTGTCCTGGGTGGGAATCGAACCACTATTCACTCTAACCTTGAAAATATCTAGATTATATCTCTCAGGAAGCAAGGAAGTCGGAAGCTTGTTCCATTCCTTGGCCGTACGGATGAGAAAGAGTCAAAACATCTGGTGCGCACCTTAAAAAATCCACTATGTACGGGTGGTAGTGGACTTTTTTACGATGACGGTAAGTGTGATAATGGAACTTCAACTCAATATTAAGATATAATTATAAAAAACAAGAATCGACAGCCCTGTTGGTTCATTGGTAGTGTGTCTGCTTCGAGAGCTGAAGGGCGTGGGTTCGATTCCCACTCAGGACTAACATTTGTGTGACTAACATCGATGTTTGTTCTGTGTCTGGGTGTACTGTATGTATTATAAGTATGTATTCACAAAAAAAAAAGTATTTAAGTATTCTATCAGTTATCTGTCTTCCATAGCACAAGCTCTGCTTAGTTTGGGGTCAGATGGCGCTGTGTGTAATGTCCTGTGATATTTAAAAAAAAATATTTAATTAGGAATTGTTTTTGAATAATTCATAACCGAAAATCGGAAACGGTATCAAAACACAGTTACATTTCTCAGCGTCGATACTGTCACACCCTAAATCACATTTTAATTATTATTCACTCAAAAAGACCCTCCATCATTTTGTCATAGCTTAACAATATTTTCCTGCGGTACACCGATGAATTATAGCTTTGCACCCGAAAAATGTTCGTAAACGATTTTCAATAAAAAATATTTTAATAGCCCTTTGAAAAATGTCAATAATGGCTTCCGAATATTACAATAGGGTTCCGTCCAACGACAGGCGGTATTGTGAAAGCTCAATAGGTGCCTTGCCAGTGGAAAATAGCTCGTCGAATCATTTGCTTTTGTACCGTTAAAGGTGACAAGTTTTCTTTTGAATACTCAAAGTAGTAAATTGAAATCTCATCTGCGACATTTTTTCATGATTTATTTTCCAGTACCTTGCGCCTAACTAACGTATTAAGCCTAAAGTAACTAACGTATTAAGCCAAAGTATTAGCTTTTTGAATTACTGGTAAACCGTTACAGCGTAAAGAAATAACAAAAATAATATATACAATTATACACACATCACTCGGTGGTAGTTCTCCTTAGCAGGAGATCGTTTATTTATGTACCACCGCAGTACTAGATATTATACCGCCAGGCAGTCGTATGTAAACATTACAGTATTCCGAGTTGAAGGGTATTACAGCTAGCGTAATGACATGCCTGTTGAGATCAACCATCGAAAGTCTTAAAAGTAATGAGCGTCAAAGCGGCGATGCTCTGGACTTTGTTTTACTACTCAAAGTTCTGTGTATCGCTACAATGGTCGTGAACAAGGGTTAGCTCTTACCATCAAGAGAGCGTTTCATTCGTATCATTACTTGTACATAAAAGATACAATTGTAGCGATGATAGCTGAGTGGCTAGCGCGGTCGGTTCGCATGCGCAAGGGCGTGGGTTCAAACCCCAACAATGAGCTTGAGTTACCGGTGAAAGGACACATAGTGAGGAAACCATAGCGTGGTGGTAGGGTACTTTGTAGTACTCAGCTAGTTAGCTACCACCCTCAAGTTGAAAAATCTACCGCCAAGCACCCAACGGTGTGTTCCGGCAGCCTCACATGAGAGCCAGTTTCATTCCAGGCTAGGGGTGTTTACCATCTTCGACAACACCGTCACTTTACATCAGGTGAGCTGTTGTCAAACGCCTAGCCATATAAAAAAATATGTTATCACTGAGTGTCCACTGCGACAAAAAATATTCATCTGAAAAACCTGTATCCAAATACCGTACCCAAACCATGGTAACCCATAAAGGAAAAACTTTAAATCTGCTAAAGAATTTCCCAGCGTTCCTTAATCTCCATCAATTTATTCGGAAAATCTAAAATACGACGTTTCATGTATGAAATTGCGAAGAAATTGCACTATAATTTCCATTTAAGCCTCTTACCCTGCCCCTTACGTAGATGGCATGCCTACGTGAGCACTTAGGTGAAATTAGTCACACCGGTCCACACCTCACGAACTACGGAAAGCGCTTATAAATATACATTAAAATAACCTTTATAACAGCTATTTTGGGTTCTGGAGATCGGGGTATATTTAGGGATATTTTTTTGTAGCGATGATAGCGTTGCGGTTGCTTCACACGTCGAAAGGCGTGAATTTAAGCTACCCAGTGGATTAGCAAGTTGAAATGGCAGTGGGCAGAGCACATATCACGCAGAACTGATGGCTGATGGGGCTGTAAAGTTATGGAATGGAGGCCACGGACCGGCAAGCGCAGCATAGTTCGTACATCTACAAGGTGGACAGATGACCTAATAAAGACTGTAGGAACGCGCTGGATGCAAACCACATCCAACCGGTCTTCATTGAAATCAATAGGAGATGCCTATATCGATAAGGTTGGAACCCATTCAGATCCCTAATTCGTTATTTCTCTGCCGAAAACACTTTGAGAAATTAGTAGACTTAATTTGCTAGCCCCCTACAATAACTACCTGAAAAAGTCTTCGTTTTTTTAAACAATTATAGGTACTGTTTAGGAACACAAAATAATTTTAAATGTATAAATAATCGTAATCATAATCATATTTATTAATAACGAAGTGTTACAGGTCAATTTCCAATAACAATAATCATAAACAAAAAATAAGAAATGTCAGTAAAAGTATTCAAAATTATAAAAATATAGCAAAAAGGTCAAATCAATAATAATTACACTAAATTTCAAAAATCACAAAACTCTTTGTAGATGTAAAACGTGTGCTCGATAAGCCAGCCTTTGAGTCAAATATAAATAAAAATATCGTAGGACTATACACACAGCGCCATCTGACCCCAAACTAAGCAGAGCTTGTGTGATGGAAGTCAGATAACTGATAGAATACTTAAATACTTTTTTTTTTTTTTTTCTAAATACATACTTATAATACATACAGTACACCCAGACACAGAACAAACATCGATGTTAGTCACACAAATGTTAGTCCTGAGTGGGAATTGAACCCACGCCCTTCAGCTCTCGAAGCAGACATGCTACCAATGAACCAACAGGGCTGTCAAAATGAAAGGTTAAATAATAATGAAATGAAAAAAATGAAAAATGAAATATGAAAGGGTATTTTACAAAGTGCCATCTAGCTCAAAACTAAAGAATACTTGTACTATGGATACCAAATATATTTTATACAAACAGAACACCCTTTTATAGAACAAACATCTATGTTATCACATAGCAAATATGTTGTATTTATGTAATCTTTATTTTCTTAATTTTCCTTGTAGTAGACACCGTTTTTTCCTTGCTCTAAGGTGGCCAGAAAGTGATCGTTATTAGCGACAAAGCCACCAGTTGTTACACTAGCTTTTTCTCTATTATATTATGCAGACAATCTTTGCTATGAACAGTAAAGTCGACCTATACGTAGAACAAAGTTACATCTGCAAAAACTTAACTTTACAAGAGCGCATTCAACTTTATAAGGTTTTTAAAAGAACTTTACTCCATTTTCTTACTTTTTTTTATATCAACTAAACCGATATTTTAGTGCAATTAATACATAAGGTAGAGCAAAATTGTTTTCTAAATACATTCAAAATTATTTTGTAAAAGCCTTTAACTTGCTCTTTTGTAAAGTTGAGTTTTTGCAGCTGTATCTTTGTTCTACGGTTAGGTTGAATAGTTTATCTATCTATAAAAAGTTTGCCCTAGGTGAGAAACAAACCGACACCCTACAGGTCGTAACAGACCTAACAGGGCAGTCAATTGACGACCTACCAATGTTAAAACAATGTTCTCAACAAAATGATGAGCGTTGATAGTGTCAGTGGTAGTGGTAACCACGCAGTGATTGGATGGCTGTCCTATCATCGCTGATGAAGCGTGTAGCTACATCGACTAAAGCGCTGTTTACATTGACGCGCTTTGAACGGACACTATTGCTTTAAGCCCTTTAATGATCGAGTTTACAAAATAAACAGAACATTAGAGGCTTCGAACTTATTAAGTCTGGTGCTTAGATACAGCTCTATAGCTCTCTGATTCAGATTCAGATTGCATTTTACTGTGGAGCTGTGTTACATTTAGGTCTTAATATTAAGGAAGTGTCAACAGTCTAGTTCTTTGTAAACATACAATAGAATTTGGCTAGATACAATTATTATTACTAATTACAAAAATGTCAAACTAAATTAAACAATTATACAACTATAAAAAAATGTCAAACATTGATATTAAAATAATAAAACTAAAAATAACTTAAAATTTCTCATTTAAATAATCTTCTAATTTATAATATGCTTTCGATATTAACAAATTGAACAGTTTTCTCTTGAACACAGTCACACTTTCCGATTCCAGTATTGTCTGCGGTAAATGATTATAAAATCTCTCTGGGCAGCTCTGTTGGCTCATTGATAGTATGTCTGCTTCAAGAGCAGTAAGGGGTGTGGTTCGATTTCCATCCAGGACAAGCATTTCGTGATATAAGCAAATGTTTGTTCTATGTTTGAGTGTACCATATCTACACTATTATAAAAAGGAAAGATTTGCTTTTTTTTTTGTTTGTTTATATTTAATAGGCTCTGTAACTACTGGACCGATCTGGAATATTATTTCATCATTAGAATGCTACATTATTACTGCTATATTTATATTGTTAATCGAGTCTTGTTTTCCCGTGCGAAGCCGGGGCGAGCTGCTAATGTATTATACGTATGTCTTCACAAAAAAAAAAACTATTTAAGTATTCTATCAGTTATCTGACTTCCATAGTAGGTACAACCTTTGCTTAGTTTGGTGTCAGATGGCGCTGTGTATAATGTTCTACGATAAATATTTGTAGCGATAACATCTCAGTAGTTGGCGTGGGCAGTTCGCATGCTGAAGGCCATGGGTTCAAACTCCAACAATGAACTTGAGCTGTCGGTGAAGAAAAACATCGTGAGGAAATCATGGTGGGCTTTCTAGTATTCGGCTGGCTAGCTACATGCATTTAAACGTTATGGTAGAATAAAAAAACTCACAAACATACAAACACGAACCTTGAAAACCCCTTTTTTACGCACACAAACTTTATATCGGTAACAAAAACTGCTAATTAAATCTATATCGCGCAATTTTATATGGAGGCGTGACTTTATACATCATCGCACGTGCTGAAAATAATTCCTTTGACACTGTCCGAACACTACTCTCATTAATTTAATAAAATACTATGACTTTTACTTTTAAACACAAAGTTGGCTTTGTTGTAAAATTACAAAAGAAGGGCAAGCTGGGCAACCTTTGTGGAACGAATTTTAATCTTTAAACGAATTTATCGAAAAATTGTGCGCCATTTTGTCATATACCCACATTGTAAGCGAGGTTGTTGACTGGCTGCAAAAATAGTCTGTGGCTTTCAAAACGAAATATAATATCGTCGAATACAAATAATATTAGCGCATGTGGTGCAACTTGAATAAGCGGATTGGCTGGATGTACCAGCCAGTATTCGGATGGGTGACCGACTGACCGTGAGTGACATTTCTTGTTCAACAGATGACATGTTAAATTGTATTTTAATTGATCCCAGTTTTTGTTCTATATTTAATTAACAACAAGCATCACACTATGTCTGAAGCTTTCAGCCGGCATATGGACTAACACTAGGGACCACTCAGCCTAGCCTGGTGAGCCCTTATTTTGTAACTGTTTGTCTCTGTTTGTTCGTTTTTGTTTTTGTGGTTTTAGGTTGCAAAATAAACTTCTTTTTTTCCTTTCTGTAAAAGGTTACAGCAATAAAAAACATTTTCTATAATTCGATTCGAACGAACAGAAAGATAAACAAAGCTTAGCAGTAAAATAACTCAAAAATATTTTATTTAAAACCTTCAAAATATCAGATATCTAAAAATAAATCGTTGTTGAGCATAGCTCTATGAATCAGATATTGGTCCTAATCTCAGATAAATCTCTCATAAGTAAATTAAGATAAAACTTATATTTATGTAAAAGTAAAAAGACGATCGAAACGTTTTCCTGAAGGTAAAAGACCTGCCCCTTGCAGCGGTTCCCAGAACTTTCAATGACAAAACAAAGTGCAGGGCATCGCTGCTTTGCCGCTCATTACTTTGATACATGCGATGGTTGTTTTAAAACTTATAAGATAAAACAGCTATAAGCGCTATAATTCTCTGCGATAAACGAAGTAGAAAATCGACAGAATGTTTGTTTTCCGCACCCAGAGTTGCATATTACAGATACATTGAAAGCTTTCCGGTGTCTGATTTGATGTTTCACCACCAAAATGGAAATTTAAGTACATTAATATATTTGTTAAACTTTACACTCAAAACAAAGTTACCGTAATATTTTTTTGGTAAAAAGTGTTTTCGGAATGGAGATGCTTTCTCTTTAGGGTGAGACTTTGTTTTCTCGTGATTCTTGAATGGAACTAAGTAAACCATAGTCATAATTATACGTTACTAAGTACCGTTTGTAGAAATGGCTAAACGTACAAATAGGATAAACTATCAGTTATTTTGAAACACAATCGTAGCAGCTACTTAGTTATTTTTCAGTGCCTGCAATACATACATTGGAAAAGGCATTTTAAATTTCAGCAATTTATTAATTTTTTCCGTGATATTAGTTTTGTTTATGATGAAAGTTTTTCAAAATTTTGGGTACTATTATTTTTTTTTTAGCTTAGTACACTGTAAACTTTGTATATTTGGTAGATATTATTTCTGTTCAAAATAGGTATTTCTGCTGTTAAGAAAAACATCTACAAGTCTGACCCGAAAATACGAAGCACTACTTAAGGCTATAAACAACATAAAAAGAGATTTCTTTCTCCCATTGCAACTCGCTTCCCAGTTCAAATGGCAAAGTTTTGGTTTGAGACAAGCCAACCTAAGTGCACTTTGTCACTTAAATTGGAAAATATTGTTCCGAGAGGAACACTCGAGTAACGGTTCCAGACTCGATGTCACTGGTATTTTGTACGGTTTAAGCTCAAAATTTGAACGGAAAATTCCTTCACTGGCAGTTATCCATTCGCCGAACTGTATGCCAGTGGCATACATTTGTTTAAAATGGTTCTATCTCTGTATGAAAACCATTATTCTATAAACTCATTAGTACTAGTGATCTGTGGTGTGATAACTAGAGTTGTCGGATTAATAGCACGATAGTGTTGCAGCTGTTTTTTTTTTGACGGATAATATTCAGCGTTACCATCAGGCGAATTGGTGGTCCAATGCAAACTTATTCGTATGAAAAAAAAGATGTGGCCGTAGTATTGAGTACAATGACACCCTTTCGACTTAATACACCCCAAGCGTATAACCTTGTTTTGGAATTTTTTTGAATGATTTTACTGAAACTGGATTAATAATATTTAATAGGTAGGCCAGCGCGTCAGCCCTTGTATGATGCCTGTTAGTACTGTAACATCGGCAATCTATAACAGCTTGGCGGATTGCGTTGAAATTTTTAATGCAGATAGTTTCCCGAATGAAGAAATAAAACACGTCATACTGTTTTACTGTTTTATATCGCATAAAATTCTAAAAAAAACAAATTGTTATAAAATTTTAATAGTTTACCCTGTCTATAATTATGTATAGCAATGTTTCTATCTACTAGTGCCTTCCATACCGAGGAAAGTAGAAACAAAACCAATCTAGCAACATATTGTTTGTTTGCAATTTGCAAAACTAACACCGTAACAGCTTAATTGTGAAGTAAGGACCGGTTTCCGATATTGGATTTAGTTTGGTAATGAATGTTATATTTTGTGGCGTATTCAAAATTGTGTGAACCCTTTTCAATACAGTATAACTGTTGTAATTAATAATTATTATGTTATACGGTGTTTAAAAAAGGGGGCAACGGATAGTTGCAATATTGAATTATATTTTGGATCAGATTTCTGTCGATTCTGAAATTATAACTCCCCAATATTTACAATAAAAATCAACGAAGGTTGCAGATAATTATAGTAAAGTCTTGTGTTTGTAGGCATGCCATATTGCATTAATAATTTTTATATCAAAAAGAGTTTCTCACAAAACTTCACTAGATGGCGCTCTGTGTCAGAAGTATTTGCGTACAAAAATAACATAAATCGGCAGTATCAAAATCCGCATTTTTCAGAATTAAAGGTGGCGCTGTTTTCGCTTTAGAGGAACACAAAAAATCATATAGCTACGCTTGTGCCGCCATCTATGGAATTCGTCTCAGTACTAATGTTACCCTATTTACACTACTTTTACTTGGTGGTAGATTTCTTAAGCAGAAGATCGTCTAGGTAGGTACCACCGTAGTGCTAGATATTCTGGCACCAAGCAGTAGTCTGTAAATATTACTGTGTTTCTAACCATCAAAAGTCTCAAAGCAATGAACGCTAAAGCAGCGACACCCTGGACTTTGTTTTCTATCCAAAGTTCTGTGTATTGCTGCAATGGTCATAGACAGGCGTTAACTCTTACGATCAGGAGAGCATCTCGTTCATCTGATTACTATTACATAAAAATAAGAAACTAATTTGCGAATGCCACTCCGAGAAGCTCATTATGCACCAATTTCCAATCCAGGCATACTATACATACCTACTTCTTAAGTGTATCATTTTATTTGGTACCTATTTCTGAAACGTCGCTGCACTTGTAATACGCTTACTGGCTTTCAAGGCTTGTATACAACAGAACCGTTCTTAAATAAACGTACCTTGTGCTAGCACAAAGAGCTTAACCAGTAGTACAGAGTTTTGCACACTACAGTGTTCTTACGCTGTAACTTCCTCCACTTTGTAATGTATTTAGCACAGCCGCATCAGTAATTTGGTCTATGCATAGTTAATGTAGCCCACTTTTGTTCGGTCGTGTAAATGGGTATGAGTAATTTTGTAAAAAGGCAAACTGATCCCTTGGGTTTCCGCTTTTACAATGTGGTTTCCAATTTTCTGTTTTTTCTACGTAAAGATTTTTGCCTCGGTTCCAGTACTATATTCAAGGGGAGATATTTTCGTTTTTACGATTCAAGGCGCAAAATGTGTGAAACTGAATTAGGATTTAAGAACGTTGATATGTGGTCCTAATACACGTCTTATTTTTTCCCGACTACACAAGAAGAAGGATTATAATTTTAGTAATATATGTATGTATGTATATGTATACGAGTATGTAAGTGTACCTTAACCTTAGTATCCTTAAAATTACTATGGAAATGTAAGCACACAAAGTGTATATCAAGCGCTATTACTGCCAGTGATTTTTTTTCGATTTCAGAAAATAAAACGATTTAATAAAATACTTGTTATAATGTTTAATCTGTTTCCACAACAAATTTTTTTTTTGTGGCAAATTTATTATATATCACGTTTTTATCAACTGAACTAAGCAATCAACCTAAGGTTTTACTAAATATTATTGTAAAACAAAAATAAAATACGAAAGTCAAATTTTTTCTAAAATAAATACCTTACGCTAATTTAACTTGATTTTGGTAAATGGGATTCGTTTCCTTTTACGCCTACTGTACTATAAAACCTATAATTTGATCAGCTGAAACTGTTTCGGGCCAAGCAAGAAATGTGAGAGGCATTTAAAAAAGGATTTAGCGAAAAGGACAATAGTCCTGGCTCCGAAGCGACGGTTAACCCGTCGGCCCGCAAGCACAAAGCCCCTCCAAAAGGTGAAATGGGGTTTCCACTTCTAAGCTACGCTAGTAGCCAAGTATTATAGTTTACGGCCTACGTTTTAAACAAAGCTATTGCTAGCTAGGTTGCCTGAGAAGCTTTGGTAGAAGTTTGGAGACCGATTGACAGCCAATGTGGAGGTTCTAAGTTCATATTCCACATCATAATCTTCACCATTTCAGCCGTAGGACGTCCACTGCTGGGCATAGGCCTCCCCCATTGACTGCCATAAAGACCGGTTCGAAGCGGCTCGCATCCAGCGCGTTCTTGCGCACTAGGTCGTCTGTCCACCTTGTATGGACGTCCTACGCTGCGCTTGCCGGTCCGTGGTCTCCACTCCAGAACGTTGCAGCCCTATCGGCCATCAGTTCTGCGTGCTATGTGCCCTGCCCACTGCCACTTCAACTTGCTAATCCGGTGGGCTATGTCGGTAACTTTGGTTCGTCTACGGATCTCCTCATTTCTGATACGATCTCGTCGGGAAACTCCGAGCGTAGCCCGCTCCATAACTCGTTTATCTCATATTCACTGTATTTTCTGTAGTTAAATGTTGAAGGAAATAATCATGACGAAACATGTGTATGGCAGATATTATTGTTCTAGAATTTGTGTGAAGTCTGCCAACTTGGCAAACATGGGCAATCCTTTACCCTTCGTGGCCTTAACTTTGTCGCAATTAGAAGAGCCGAGTCCGCGCCCGGCATACATTTCTGAAAACAGTGCTGTTCCGGAATTGGTAGCTAGAAGCAACCCGCTGTACAATACGCTATCCTACAGGAACTTCGAAGTTTCAGTTAATATTACAAAAGTTTTCACTGAGACTAAGTATGTAGGTATTTATGGCATTTTGTTCTTTAATCATAAATAATGTATATTGGAAGAAGCTATTCGCTTCCAAAATTGCAGTACCAGATATTGTGCCGCCAAGCAGTAGGTAGTACAAAAATTACTACTTATTTAAATATTAAAGAAGCTAACGAAATTACTGGGCTGTTGAGACTAACCATCGAAAGTCTCACAGTAATGAGCGCCATAGCAGCGATGCCGCCGATGCCCTGGACTTTGTTTTGTTACTTAATGTTCTGTGTATTGCTGCAATGGTCTTGGATATACGTTACATCTTACCATCAGGAGAGCGTATCGTTCATCTCATGACTTTTACATTGAAAAAAAATACAATGGTTACTTGTTTGAATCAATTGCATTTTATAATTACCCATGCAAAAATATGTTGATCAGTTGAAATGAGTGAGATACAAACCAACAAACAAAATATTATTTTAAAATGTGTACTTTAAATATCTTAAATGCGCTTTTTGGTTTCACTTGCGTATGATAGCCCCAATTTGTAATCCAAGACATAAATTACGTATCTAAATTTCAAATTTTATTCCAATACGGTAAAACCTTTACAGCGAAGCTTGAAGGTGTAAACATTCATACACACAAACACATTTGCAATATTTAGTGAGGCGAGAGTTTAGATTAGTAAGAAAGTACCGCTGGCATAGTCATAACGACTTGCAACGTTCTAAAAGCTGGGTTACCCCTAGCTAACCAGTCACCGTGTATACGCTTAGCATTGTTACGGCATCTTATTACAGTGTGCATAACATAACATTCATAACTGACACCGCGAGCGGCTCTGTTTATTAAAACCGAGCCAGGTTTATGCCAACCTCTTTTGAATGTGTAATCGAGGTGCTTATTTGCTTTGCGTCGAGCAAAACGAACTCGTTCTGTGAAATTAATTCACGTGGACAAATATTGATGTTGTGTTTTTAACTTTTAACATGTGGATGTGATGTGAACGCTTTATGAGATGTGTGTAAGCTTGGACGGTAGACATTTTGAACGGGGCTTTGTGAGCTATCTATGTACAAGTGTCATTTATATCACCGTTTGAGGATTTGGTTGTGTCGTAACAAAATTTTGCATGTACATAATTATAGTGTATCTGGCCTTTGCGTATACAGGATAATTTTAACCGGCTGCTGTTCGGAGTGGATTTTTGACATCATTTCTCAAATTTTGTTCTACAACTATTGAGTTCGCTGAGTTACAGAGATCGTCATTTATTATTTGTCAGTTGAATACATAGATATTATGTTTGTAAATTTTGCGTGAGTGCGAATAAATTACACTGCTCCATTGTACTATTTTTCTAAGCCTGTGTTTTTTTCGAGTGTTTATTGTTGATAATAGATTTCATAGATTCATTATGAAATCGCGAATTATACGCACTAGAGTTGTTTTCTAAACTCCATGTACGTTTCTAGTAGTAGAGATTGAGATGGACTTTACCGTGACATATTGTACCTATGTAACTTCAACTGTGACTAAGTATTTTTACTTGGTTATTATCTTGTTTTTTTTTATACTAGTGCTTTTTTAGTTTGCGCTATCCGAATTTAAAATGTTTGTTGAAATAGTTCGTTGTTTAATTAAATGTTGACGTACAACAGGAATGTTTAGTTATTTCTTAATTATATACATACATATATACTGAGAGCAGTTCAGCTTCCGCAAGCGCCGCCCATTTATGAGGGTGACACATGTGCCAGCCATCGCTCTTTTTAATCATATTTCAGACAAGAAGGTGACCTTATATACGACACCGCCGCAAGAAGTAAACCTTTAACTTTTAGTAGTATCTTGATACACTTGAAAATAGAGTGGTAGAATGCTCAAGTAAAGAAATTAAATTGTTGGGCGCCTGAAAGTTTAATTATTTTCATGTCCTAAGTGAAACAGCACTACAGCTCACGTTAGTTTTATAACTGGAGCACGTGAAAATAAGAAGCTATACGTCTTCGCGCCGCGTGCTCGTGATATTGACGGATTGCTTTCAAGGAAGGCATTCATCAAGTCAAACGCTAGTGGTTGATTGAAACTGTTCATTTTCAGCACACTATGTTTTGTAAAGAGTGAAATATTAGAGAAACTCAGTTGCTAATCACGTAGGTATATCACGCTTGTATGTGGATTAAAGTTCGATAAATTAATTAATTGCAACCATGTATGTATTTAAATATCAAATTTGAGAACTAATTAGGACGGTCGTGTGAGGGTTATAGGTGAGTGAGGTAATTTACAGGGTCAAAAGTTTCGAGTGTACTAAGCCGAATGCGGGTCATTGTACTCAATACTATAGCCCTAAATATTAGCCACCATAAAAATCAGCTGTCTCATAGAACACGTTTCTGTTTCAGAAAAAAAATGTATAGAGCAGCTGATTTTTTGTAACTTCAGAGTTGCACTCAGAGAAAAAGTTGATTAAAATTATGAGTGGAATGACCTCTATCCAACTTATAACACCCCAATCTTTCAACCCCAATCAATAACCCCTTTATAAAATTCAATGTTAACTCCTAATTCTATTTATGTGTTTTTCTTACTGAACTTGAGATACGAGTAGTTAATACCATAAATCTAGACTTCTTTCCTGGCTCAAATACGCTTTGATATAATTAACGAGAGGTGGTTTTGAGGCAGTTAAATGCGCCACTTAACACAAAAACCTGTGTTTGAAGCATTTGAAGCACTTACTTTGAAGCATTTGGTTATATATAACGACGTCGTTTTGTTATGGTGGCAATGTACCTACTGATTGCCGTTTCTATTGGTCGTGGCTAGGCGTTATCTGTTATCATTATAGATCATAATGTAATTTGTATCATAAGATTAATTGAATTTAGCTGGTCAATGAATAACTAGGTGGTAGAACTTAATTGGCCTTAGATTCTTAGTGTAATTTCATATTGCTTGTATTATGTATTGCTTGTACCCATTTTTATTATCTAAATAATTTGTAGTAATATCTATACATACCTACATAGGTATATTGTATTATTTGTCTACAATTTTCTTTTTTTACATTGTTTTTTTTTCTCCACTTTTTGTCACAATTTGCTTTTATACTCATTTTATCTATATGTCGATACACCTAGGTAGTATAGGTAGATTATATATTATAAAGAAATAAATAATTACTCACTTTACGCACTCTGGCTCCCAAGAGACCGGCCTGGCCGAGTGTGGGCCCATCGATACCGAAATTTGTTAAAAAACTTTTGGAAATAATAATAATAATAATAATAATAAACGCACATATACCATCACCGCCCGCTCCGTCAACTCCGAGCGCTTCGTCGGGGGATGAAGAGTTTGCTACACCCCTGGCAACAAGCGCCTCGTCGAGCAGCAGCGACGTGAGCGGGCCGCGGACACCGGCGCCACCACCACCTGCGCGTCGAGGACGGCCGCCGCTGCCGGCACGCTTGGGGCCTGCGGGGCAATCTGCTTCGCGTTCGGCTCTCGCTGCCGGTGGTGTAGTGCGACGCATGCGATGGTCACAGACAAATAATGAGAATTGCATGCGCGCCTATTATGGGGCTACAGAGGGGGGAATTAACCTTTCAGCGTACCGTGTCAGGATGCTGCCTTTGTTTCAGGCCCTTGAACCGACCGTCGCCGTGTCTACCCAACGACTATCGGATCAAGTGCGGGCTATCCAGCGACTTCAGCTGTTGGATCAGTCCGTGCTTGATCGGCTCCGCCTGGAGGCACTTCCTGCTCGTCCAACGCCTGTTTCGACACGGGATTCGCCTGTCGCGTCGTCAGCCCCGACACTGGTGTCAGTGCCGACGTCGATGGCGACACTAGCGACACCTACTGATCCCGTAGTTGATGTAGGTGAATGCACGAGCATGGGTGTATGTAGCCAGGTGAGTGAGCATTTGAGGAGGACTTTGGAAGACGCGATTTGTCAATATAGATTCGCACCCGATTCTAGGCCGCGACTACCACGTTTGCCCACCCATAGACGAAATTTAGCGTTGATGGGAGCCTTGAACGCTTTGCTAGCCCCGTATTTACGGGCTAGCGAAGATTTGACTGATACCCACTCGATATTATACTGCGGTGCCATCGCGGCGTGTCGCGTTGCACGTGTTAAGTTTCCGGACACTAACCGTGCACCGCGACCCGCCGGGGGTGTGCCCGCATGGCAATTGCGGATCGAGCGGCGTATCAGCACGTTCAGGACTCTCATTGCAAAGCTGATCTGTTTCAGCCGGGGGAATAATCGCCCCCGAGTCATGCGTTTTGTGACACAGGCTTTTGCTGGAACGGGTATTAGGCCCCAGCACTATCTAGCCAGTGTCACGGAACGCATTGACTATCTGAAGCAGAAAGTCTATGCGTGGGCAAACCGTATTCGCCGCTATAGAGAGCGTGCGGATAGATATTGGCAAAATCGCGTCTTTCAAAGTGACCAAAGGAAGGTGTATCGAGATTGGGAAGGAACCGGCCAACGTGTGAGTGACAGGCAGCTACCGGATACTAGCGTTATGACTGAATTCTGGCGTGGTATCTGGTCGCTGCCTGTCGAGCACACCGAGGGTGATTGGATGCGTGTTGTCGAGCGGGAATGTGAGTCTATCGAATCCATGGGGTCTGTTTTAATAGACCCCGTAGACGTTAGTTGTGCGATTCGTACGGCACAGAACTGGAAAAGTCCTGGGCCGGACGGATTGCACAACTTTTGGATTAAGTGGATTCGTTGCTCACATGACCGCTTAGCGACACAATTCCAAGAAGCCCTCGAGCTTGGTTCCCTTCCTTGTTTTATGACCACTGGTGTCACCTTCCTGCTCCATAAGACCGGTAGTACCACAGAAGCAAAAAATTATAGACCCATCACGTGCTTGCCTACCATCTACAAGCTCCTTACGTCCATTTTGAGAACAAAAATTAACGCGCATGTTGTCGCAAATAACGTTTTGGCTCCTGCTCAAAATGGATGTAGGGTAGGGTCCCGTGGTACTAAGGAGCTTCTCCTCATCGACATGACCATTAGCCAGCAAGTTCGGCGGAACAAGGGAGCCCTTTCCACTGCCTGGATTGACTATAAGAAGGCCTATGACTCAGTGCCTCATTCATGGCTAGAGAAAGTTTTAGAGTTATATAAAATTGATACAACTCTAAAATCTTTCTTAGGCGCATGTATGAGGCAATGGACCACAGTCCTTCGTCAACCAGGTAGTGGAGATGGCTCTTCTGAGCCGCAGGACTTGATTAGGATCGAGCGAGGCATTTTCCAGGGTGACAGTCTGAGTCCATTGTGGTTTTGTCTAGCACTGAATCCTCTCAGCACTTTGCTGAAGGAATCAGGGCTAGGCCATCGGCTTCGGAGAGGTGGTGAAGTCATTTCTCATCTGCTGTATATGGATGACCTCAAGCTATTTGCACCAAAACGTCCAGACTTGATGGAATTGTTAAAAACTACACAGGTTTTTAGCAATGCCATCAAGATGGAGTTTGGGGTAGACAAGTGTGCGGTCATGCACGTACAGCTAGGGGAAGTTGTAAATTGTCCAGATTTACAGCTTTCCGAGACAATGACTTTCAGATCTCTCTCCGAGGCCGAGACTTACAAGTACCTCGGTATGTCAGAGTCGTTGGGTATAGCGGTAGTGGACATCAAGCGATCGGTGAAGGAACGCTTCTTTTGTCGCCTGACAAAAGTACTTAATAGTTTTTTGTCTGGTGGCAATAAGGTGCGTGCCTTCAACGGTTGGGTGATGCCTCTACTGATATACTCCTTTGGCATACTGAGGTGGACTCAGACTGAGCTGGACGCCCTGGATAGAAGAGTCCGTCAACAGCTCACAACTCATCGCATGCTACACCCACGCTCGTCTGTTATGAGACTGTACATTCCACGAAAATTGGGGGGTCGTGGCTTCTTAAGCGCCAAGAACCTCCATAATCGTGAAGTGTGCAGTCTCAGGGATTATTTCCGCGACAACGAGTGCGGGATGCATCGAGATGTTGTGGCAGTTGACAAGGGCCTCACGCCGCTCTCCTTAGCGAACGAGAACTGGCGCAAACCATCGGTGCTCAGCACCGAAGACCGCAAGGAAGTATGGAAGAGCAAGCAGCTGCACGGGCGGTTCTATCGGGTCCTAACGGGCCCCGATGTGGACATGCTCGCGTCGGTGAACTGGCTACGTTTCGGAGACCTCTTTGGGGAAACTGAGGGTTTTGCCTGTGCGATTGCGGACGAAGTTATCAAGACGAACAATTATCGGAAATATATCATGAAGGACGGTACGGTCGACATCTGTCGGGCATGCCACCGTCCCGGAGAATCGCTCCGACATATTATTTCCGGTTGTTCGCATCTTGCTAACGGCGAGTATTTGCACAGGCACAACCAAGTAGCCAGGATCATCCATCAGCAGCTTGCTCTTCAATACGGCCTTGTCGAGTCTGAGGTGCCGTACTATAAGTACGCACCAGCGCCAGTTCTCGAAAATGGTCGTGCTTTGCTCTATTGGGACCGGTCTATCATCACGGACAGGACTATTGTCGCCAATAAGCCTGATATCGTGGTGGTCGACCGAGCCCAACGCCGGGCAGTGCTCGTTGACATCACCATCCCACATGACGAGAATCTCGTGAAGGCCGAGAAGGACAAGCTCAGCAAGTACCTTGACTTGGCTCACGAGATAACCGCCATGTGGGATGTTGATTCGACGATCATTGTCCCGATAGTCGTCACGGTAAACGGTCTTATAGCGAAGAGTCTCGACCAACATCTCGAGAGACTCTCGCTAGACGGTTGGGTCAAGAGTCAGCTTCAAAAGGCAGTGATCCTTGACACGGCGCGCATTGTGAGGAGGTTCCTCACTCTGCAGCCCTAACCACCGGCAGCTTGAGCCCTGCCCCGCTGCCGGCGGCACCCTAGTTTTTAAGTTTTTTATATTATATATGTTTTTTAAATATTTAATGTAAAAAATTTAAAAAATAAGATGAAAAATAAATAATGATGAATAATAATAAAATCTTTATTGACTAATAATATTGGATAACAATTTATTATGCTACGTTAGATTTACATATTGTGGTTGTCTCTCGAAGAAAAAATTGTTTAGCTTAGTGGAACTGGCTGGCACCCGTACTAGTAATTAAACTGTGCTACAGGCGCCAGAGCCCCCCATATGAAATTACATTTAATGGTGAGCTTATTATACATATATATTATTATTTCTAAATATTTATTTCAACAATTTAGTACATGCAAAGTAAGAAAACTAAAATTAAGTACATAATACAATCCAATTCATGCAAATAATAATAATACTACAAAACCATTCATTAACTGACAATATCTTATTTGGAATACATAGATATAGAAGAACATATGCCTAAAGAAGAGAAAAACAGATGTAACCACAGTAGTACACTCAAAGAAATTAATACTTTGGGCTATTTATAGATTATGTGTATATTATATGATGATAGGAACCACTTCACAATTAAGTGTGTATGTATGTATGTTTTGTTTATTTAATTTTATTAACCTACTCTAATCGTTTCATAAGATTTTCTGTTTCTTTATAAGATAGCGTTTTTAGATATTTTATTACTTCTGATTTAACCTTGGATGTAGGAAGAGGATATATATTAATTATTTTATTGATTTTATTGTACAGAAAACTTGCAACAGCTTCAAAGTGTCTCCTAGCTAACTCCGTACGGCAAGTTACACTGGGGCATACTCTAGCTCTTCTACGTATGATATCATCTTCTGGGTTATACGGCAGTTGTTTGTGTTTCTTTAATAAAGTATGCAGTATAAAGAGTTGTCTCACAGTTAGAACATCTGCATCTTTGAAAAGGGTATGAGTACAATATCGTATGGGCTTTTTAAGCATGACCTTTATAATAGCTCGTTGTGCTCGCTCAAGATAAAGTAGACTCGTGGTGCAGGCACCTCCCCAGGCAGTAACACAGTACGAGAGTACTGATTGGGCAAGTGAGTAATATACTGTTTTAAGAGTTTCTTTGCCTGCCGAGGAACGTAGATGTTTAAAAATATAAATCAGTCGTCTTGTACGTGAAACAAGATTATCTATTTGAGATTTCCAACATAAAGTGCAATCAATATTTACTCCCAGGTATCTGATATTGTTAGCCCTTGTTAACGGTAAGCATTCACAAGCATTTGAAGGCTGCATTTGACATATGTGTGCTATAATAGAAAAGGAATTGAGTTCAGGTTGGGATGTAAGGTTTGAGGAGAAGGTTATGTATTTAGTTTTTGTCGTGTTTAGTGTGAGGAGGTTAGAAGAGAGCCATCGCATTACAGTATATAAAGCAAGCTCTGCATTGTGTCTTGCTTCATACCATGTTTTACCACTCACTATTAGGGCTGTGCCATCTGCATATGTAAATACTTCACAAAAAGGGATTTTAAGTAGGCAAAGCTCATTGATATATATTATAAAAAGGATAGGACCTAAGATACTACCCTGAGGCACCCCATATGTTAGAAATCCGTCGTCACTAATATGGTTACCAATCTTTACACATTGTGTTCGGTCTGAAAGGTAGCTGTGGAAAATTTCTTGAGCAAGTCCCCGAATACCTATCCTGTCCATCTTTAGAAGAAGCTTCGGTAAAGAGACAGTGTCAAAGGCCTTTGAGAGGTCCAGAAAGATACCTATAGTTTTAGATTTAGCTTCTAAATGGCTTATTATAGTACTAGTGAGTTTTAGAACAGCATCTTCAGTAGACAAGCTTTTACGAATTCCAAACTGCCTTTCTGATAATATTTGATGTTTATTTAAGTGTTTTAGAAGTCTAATATTTAACAACTTTTCAAGAATTTTTGAGATTGAGCTTAGGATAGAAATAGGTCTATAGTTTTTGACACTGTCTTTGTCACCGCTTTTGAATACAGGAAGAACAAGGGCTTTCTTTAAAGACTTAGGAAAGATGCCAGTGTTGAGACATATATTGAAAATGAAAGTTAGAGGAGGTACCAGAACTTCGCTAGCATCTATAAGGAGGCTAGATGGAATATTGTCCCACCCAGTCGCACAGTCTCTACGTAGTCCTCGTATTATGCGCTCTACTTCAGCACAGTTTGTTTCAAAAACAGCCATTGTATCGTAGTATGTTATCTCACTTGATGAAAAATTCCCCACATTATTATTTACGCTGTTGTTATTGATAATAGCATTGGCTAAGTCTTGTCCTATGTTCACAAAGTAGTCATTGACTTTATTTACAGATTTTTTGGCATCTTGATTTAGCACCAGTAGTGAATTTGCAGAATTTTGAGTCTGGTGGATATTTGCAATTTTCTTGATGACTTTCCAGGTTTGTTTTGGGTTACCCTTGGCCTTCCGAAACTCACTCTGTTCGTATTGTTTTTTTAAACGTTTAAGTAAATTATTGCAAAAATTTCTGTATCGTAAGTATGTTATTTTGTTAATATAATTGTTAGAATCTAATTTATACTTTATATGCAATTTATCACGGTTTCGGATACATTTCAGAAGGCCAGGTGTAATCCAAGGTTTTATTGTAGTTTTACGCCTCGGAACAGTGACTATTTTTTTATTTTTTGATATAATCTCAGATATAGTTTTGATCAAGGCGTCCATTGCCTGGTTAGCTTCTTGTTGATCATAGATATGATTGAAACTAGTTTTCTTTAGTTGTTCGACCACTAAGGAATAATTTATTAGTGTAGAGGTACTCTTCTTACATTTTACAAAGTCACATAACAATAAATTTGCAGCATGGTCAGTTACTGTATTCGGTAAAACAAATGTGCTGGCTTGATTTCGAGTACGAAGTATAACGTGGTCTAGACAAGTCGTGTCGCGGGTTGGAAATAAGTGAGCAGGCAACATACCATGAGAAGAGACAATGTTTAGATACAGATCTGAAAAATTGTTCCTGGTGCCAGGCAATATATTTAAATTTATATCTCCTATTATCGCAACAGTCTGATAAGCAGATAACGAGTTTAATAGTTCATTTAGACTATCTAAGAAAGGGTCGAGATTTTTCTCATTTGGTGACCGATATATTGCAATTATTGCAATTTTACTTGCATAAGTGAACAATAAACAACTAGCATGAGTGATCACAGGTTCTGTGACAGAGCTTATTATATCGGATTTTACATAAACTACGACACCATCATTCTGGTTTCTATATCCTGAACGGTAGCTATTATATCCGTCAATGATAGGTGTATTTGGCGTTACACTTAGCCAGCATTCTGTAAAAACAAGTATGTCGCATTTACATTTTATTCTAGCTAATAATAGTTGAGCCTCATTTATGTTGCAACTAATACTTCGTATGTTTAAGTGAAATATTTTTAAGGAGCGTAGTTGGTGAAGGTCATTTAATAATTCATTGCATTGTTCTGGAGTACATAGAAAGGAATTTGAGACACTTATAGAATCTACTTGATCAATTATGTTGTCGGTGTTACCCATGGTTAGCTGATTTATGCACAATGACATAACCAAAATACCTATTCCATGTTTGCAGGTGAAGCCATACAGTTATAGCGAATTTAAGTGAAAAATCTCGACAAATGACATTATTCTTGTACACTATCTTTAAACTGTTTGCTCGACACTGTCTAGTGAATTGGAAGTATTTATGTATTAATAAATAACAATTCTGTAGAGTAGTATGTAGCTTGATAGCAATATCTGGAGGTGTGGTCTTAGACGTACGTATACAAAGCAGTGATAAATAGCTTATACCATGTATAACACATGTCAATACAATATTACAAACCAAATAAAAGTATATGTTATAGATATAGTGTTTTGTAGTAAAATAATATCCCAATATAGCATGCAATTTTCTATCAACATTGCACGACACTGCGTACAATTTATACGACATAACTTTAGTGAAAAAACAGCTCAAATCAATAGAGAAATCCAGTCACTTATTTTCAGCCAAGTTATTTAATTGTGTTTCACCGCTAACGCGTACTGCGGGAGAATTATCTTTTTCTCGAAGATATACTTTTCCGTGGGATACCCAGCAATAAGAGTAACGGTGAGTTTTTGCGAATTCTCTGGACAAAAAAAGAAGTTTCTTAACTTTCGGAGAAAGGACTTCAGAAATGTAAACCGCCGTCCTCGGACAATCCAGGCATAAATTTGTTGTGTTGAACCTGTTGCTTGGGAATCTCTTATTATAGCTTTTAGAAGCATCGATAAATTTTTCCTTTGTTATGACACTTGTAAACACAGCAATAATAGGCTTAATTGCACTAGATTTGGCGTAACTGCGATATACATCCTTTATGTCAGCAGAACAGATGTCGAATCCAAAAGTTTTCCCCGCTTTAATAATCAATTTGAGGAGATAATCTTTAGTCTCAAACTTCTCTTTAAAAGTGGGCACATTTCTCATCTCAATACAGGCCGTGAGTGAAGAGATACGAAGCTTTTCAACTTCATTTTCTAGTGACTGTGTGCGAGCAGCAAGCGAGTCGTTTTCTCTCTGCAGCTTGTCGCATTTTTCTTTTAAGTCCTCATATTGGCCAGTTATGAACGTGAATGAGGCCTTAAATTGGTTACAACTATCCTTGAACTCATCCATTATTTCTTGAAAAAAGCCAAACTTTTGTTGCTGTTTTTCCTGCCATCCTTCAAACATTTGTTTCATCTCGGCCATACACATACTTAAATCACTGTCATCTCTTTTTCTCTTATCCCTCACCTTTCTCAATTTAATTCGATCCTCCGAGTCGCTAAATGAGGTGTGGCCAGTAATCGATCCAGGTTTATTAGTAATAGCAGGGGGAGTGCGTTGTAGTGACATATCTAGTTGTGCAAGCGATATCCGTCGGCAAAAACAATAACAAGTAGGCCTATTTCCAGCCAACTCAGCTGACGAGCAAGTATATATACAGATACGTACGTTTCTATTGCAAGGTCACTCAAGCGATCGCTATTGGATTATTTGCATGCACCAATGTTCCGGTATCTCTTACTCTGTCTGGCTTGATGCACAAGTACGAGATCTCTCACTCATTCATGCTGCGCGCTGTTCAATCATAGTCACACCTGACATATGACTTTGTAGTGGGGTAGGTACGTGCACGTTATTTTACCGACTTGTAAAGTTGGCGCTTATTTACACTGTTATAAGATACTTTTTTAATTGTGATTTTATTTAATTTAATTGGAGACTAAGAAATACGGTGGACACGTCTACTCGCTTTCGCGGTCCATACGGAAGGGGATAAAAAAATAAATTATTTTTGTTATTCAATTATTTACTTTTCGTTCGTAACTTTGAGTTTTTTACAAAAGAAATGTAAAACAATAAATGTTATAAAAAAATCTAAACCTACAGTGCCGCCGGTAGCGAGGCAGGGCTCAACCTGCCGGTGGTTAGAACTGCAGAGTGAGGATGAGGAACCTCCTCACAATGCACGCTGTGACAAGGATAATTGCTTTTTGGATCTGACCATTGACCCAACCATCGAGTAACTGTTATTATTCTAAGCAGGAGGTTGTCTACCACCGCAGTGCCAGTTATCCTGCCGCCAACCAGTAGCATGTTTTCTCTGTGTTGCTTTGTTTCGTACGGACTGTAGCTAACGAAATTACAAGGCTGTTGAGACTAACCATCGAATGTCCCAAAGTAATGCATCAAGTCCGAAAGCTCCATAGTTCTCGATACAATATTGTCTAGAGCTCTAAGACAAACTTCAAATTGTTTACTGAACTAAAAGCAGGGATTCTGCTTGTATACAATGTACATACTATCGGTTTTATTAAAATTCACGTGAGTATGTACTCACAACTTTGCGCAAATGGACATGTTTTGAATGCGGAATGTGACCACTTCAACATATGTTTAAAAATAGTTACATGAAAAATTGGAAACTTTAGAGTAATTTTGGTTTAAAACTTTTATGTAATACTAACTTTGTCCGGTAATTGGGTTCAGAGAGAAATGAATTATGTGTAGGTAACAAAAGAGTTTCATCTATCACGACGCTTGCGCTACTTAATTTACTTATGTAGATGTAACTATAAACAGAAGAGATATCGTACTGTTGATGAGACTTTGGTCCGGACACATTCTATCAAACAAGTTTAAATACCTGATGGGAGTGACCGATTCACCGAACTGCACTGCATGTGAGATCGTTGAAGACGTGCATTATGTGCTGATGGAATGTGTCCGGAACGAGACGCAGAGGCGAGATTTATTTAGTGGTGTTCATAGTATTGCTTATGATGTAGGGTGTTGTAACAGCATTTTGGCTTCACCAGCTTCAGGGAAAGCCAAAATGCTGTTAAAAGTATATAAAAGTAGTGTATAAGTAAATGTCAAAAAAAATATGATTGCAGTGTGTTACGGGGGTGACATAGTCACTGCGTGACTCAACCCCTTTAAATTAAATATGGGAAAAAATAAATAAAAAACTTATGTAGATTAATATAAAGAATACCTTTTATAATGTTCCATAACACACATCTATACCAAAATTCAAGTGAATACGTCCTATAGTTAGTTTCTAGATAATTTCATAAAAACCTAACATTTTCCCGGGATAAAAAGTATTTTATATGTTAATCTAGACCTAATAAGATACCTAATATCTAGAAACAAATATCTATATTTGTAGATAGATAAATTCGTTATTATTCAAACAACAGTTGTTCTTGTTTTTGTTTTTCCTGGGTTATAATTGAACTAATGCCTCGCAGCTCATAAAGCAGAGCTACAACGAAATAAGCTTATAATGTAGGCAATAATATACCTTGGAAAGATTTAGGTAATATATTTCGTCCAGACGTATAAACTTTACTTCGTTTGATAATTTTGTTATTCCAGTTAATGTTTTGTACCGGATTATTTACATATTCTATTTGAATATGTAAAAAATGTAAATAAGTTCGCCCCGTGGTTTTACCTGCATTTTCTGGCATAAAAGTCTATATCCTATCCGTTCATTCAAATTCAAATCCGTTAAAACGTGAAGAAGTAACAAACATATTATATTATATTTTTCTCATTAGTGTTACATCTCCCGTCTGTTTCTTATGTTTTCTATCGTGTCTTTCTTATCTTGGTTGCCTGGAAGAGATCGCTGTTAGCGATAAGGCCGCCACTTGCGGCACTTGTTCGTAAGGTTCTTTTGTTCTCTGTACTTGTTTCTATTTTTATTGTGTGCGCAATAAAGAGTTGTATCTATCTATATATAAAGATATAATAAATAAAAATAAAATAAAATAAATAAATTTCGTGGGACTATACACACAGCGCCATCTGACCCCAAACTAAGCAAAGCTTGTGTGATGGAAGTCGGATAACAGATAGAATACATAGGTAAATACTTTTTTTTTTGGTAAATACATACTTATAATACATACAGAACACCCAGACACAGAACAAACATGATTGTGTTTATTCACAAAATGTTTGCCCTGAGTGGGAATCGAACCCACGCCCTACAGCTTTTAAGGCAGTTAAGATACTACCAATGAGCCAACGGGGCTGTCACGGGGATATACTTTCATATTTATACTCGTAATATGATTAGTGGGACTGACTATCCCGTTTTTGATCCCGTTTTTCTAAATCAAAAGTAGGTACGCATGTATCAGTAATTTTTCTTTACCAAATTTCATCAATTTTTTACTACACCTGACAGTATTTAAAATTAACGGGAACAAACTAACTCCGTTCTAGATTTCATTCAAATCTGTCCCGTCCGTGTATTATGCTGAGGTAAGCCTTTATTTTGTTACATGTTTCTTCGTTTCTGTTTTTGTGTTTTTATGTTGCAGAATAAAATATATTTTTTTCTTTCTTCTTTCTTGCACCCTAAAGAGGTAATAAAAATAGACTTTTAATTTTTATACTAATAAGTATAATAAAGACAAACTTTCACATTTATCCTAACAATCCCACAAATATTATAAATGTAAAAGTTTGGATAGGCGGACGAATGTTTGTTACCCTTTCACGGAAAAACTACTGAACGGTAGATGAGACCCTGGATTTATACATAGGCTACTTTTTATCCCGAAAACATGTAGCGGGTAACACCACGAGGCACAGCTAGTATAATATTATAAACGCAAATGTGAGTTTGTTTGCTTGTTACGGTTTCCCGTGTGTTTGTTTTCAACGGATCTGAATGAAATTTTGCATGTCACCTACATGCAAACTTAGGCCCTGGAATAAGACATAGGATACTTTTCATCATCCCGCGGATAAAATCGCGGGGCTCAGCTAGTAATATTATAATAATATATAGGTATGGTTATGTACTCGTATAGGTACTTTAAATCTTTTTAAATTCGAGACATATTTCTAATTTTGTGGGCCACACGGCTAACGCTCTAAGTACCTACTATCGGCCCGGAATGACATGCACTCTAATCTGTTATAAATAGGTCAGCCATTAAACCGTTTATTAACTGTAAATGCTCAGTGGCTTAGAGTAATTTGTCTGGCACGCGGAAAATTGGAACTTACTACCGTACCTACGTGCGGTACAACGCTTTTCTGTACCATTAAAAACATGAAACCATTGAAAAACAAGAACAACAACAGTTTGCAATTGAAATATGAAATAAACATTATGTTGACTGGTTTTTAATTTACTTTTACAGCCCTGTTGGTTCATTGGTAGAATGTCTGTTTCAAGAGCTGAAGGACGTGGGTTCGATTCCCACCCAAGACAAACTTAGTGGTATAAAAAACAAATGTTTGTTCTGTGTCTGGGTGTTATGTATTTATTATGAGTATGTATTTCCAAAAAAAAAACAAGTATTTAAGTATTCATAGTACAAGGTTTGCTGAGTTTGGGGTCAGATGGCGCCTACGATTACGATATTGATTTATTTGTTAGTTTGATTAATTTGATGGTTAGTATCAATTTCCCTGTAATTTTGCTACCTACAGTACCCTTCAATCCAGAGTAGAGTAATAGCTTAAGTAAAACCTTGTTCTATTCCTTGGCCGTACGAATGAGAAACGTAGAGTCAAAACGTTTGGTACGTACTCAAAGAAACTTCCACTATGTATGGATAGTGTGCAGGTGCATTTAACATTTAGAACACATTGACCAAATATTTCTATTTGTCACATTATATAATCATGACTGGAAATTGGACCAATGCCGCTTAGCTCATGAAGCAGATCCAAATGAGCTAGAACAATCAAGTAGCGTCAGTTTCATGCAGCGATACTGTTTGTTTAAACAGATGCAGAAAATGTGTTAGCATTCTACCTATACTACTGCCATCCAATCCTTTCTCGGGCAATTCCTATCTTCTTAGATTCTCCATTCCTCGAACAAATACACTCATGCGTTAGCGGACGTTGAAACTCGTTGGGAAAATTGAATTGTACCGCAACCTAAAGCAAGCTGCTTTGCAGACAAATAGTGAAAGACATTGATGTTTTTTTTCAATTTTTGTCTTTTAATATTAGAGTTAACTTATTTAAAATCATGATGAATCGATGAAATCGATGACGCGAAATGGGACGCGTAAAAATTAGGCGCGTTACTTTAATTAAACATAAATAATTTATTATTTTTAACCAAATTTTATAAGTAAGACTTATTCGTTTTTGAATAGTTTTGATTATGGTGACATTTATAATGGTTTTATACTAAACATTTTTCGTAGAAAATTATAAAAATAATTAATCTTTTACACGGTTAGCTTGGGGTGTAGTAAGCTGAAAGGGTGTATTTCTGTTTATCATTATGAACTATTTTTATATAGACACAGTTGTGTTTAAGAGTTCTTAAATCGCAAAAGAAATAAATACACCATGCATTTTCTTAAAGGTCAATAAACTTTATTGTGAAGCAACTGAACATTTTTGGTAATTTCGGAGTTATGCTCATTGTAGACGTCGTACATAATGATGAGTGCAATGACTCCTTTTCAGCGAAGTCTTTCACCCCACACTTGTAGTCCTGTAAGTAAAACGCCATTTACTGAAAATTATTTAGATCATATTTGAGGATGGTGAAATTTATCAAGTAGATTTTTTACACTAGTAGGTACAACAAACACGGGCTTTAATCTCATTAACGATGTCGTATAAAGGTGAATAATATTAAGAGATTAAAATACTTGAGTGTATTATGGAGTTGGGGATAATAGCAAGCCAGTAACAAAACATAGTAATACGTACTAGTTCCCCTAGTATAGACTCTATCAAAAAACAATTCGGTGAAAGGATTTCATAAGAATTAGTTTACGTTTATGCACTATATGGGCAATGTCCCAGGTTTCATACGTTTTTACACTGGTAATTAATAATACTTTTTTTGTGTACACTACTACCTTGAACTTGGTGTAAATAAATCACAGTAGACATCCGCTAAGTACTATTAAGAACAAAAGTGTTTTTAAAGTTTTTTCTTCAAAAAAAAAGTTGACGATATTAGTTTTGCAGGGTGCAAAACATTTCCCGCTAGGCGTATTCGCTAACGACCTAAAAAACTACCGATGGACATTTCATAGCGGTAAAAAATACATCGGAGCCCAACGGGGGCGGGCAATAAAGGCAATTTTCGACGCCATTTTTCCCAAATAACGTTGATGGAACGAATGTAATATTGAACTCCGTGGCATAGAAACTCCTTTGTACCTAGTCATTTGTTAGATGCACCGTGGAGCGGGTAACATAATCTTAGTTTCGGCACATTTTAGATTTAAATTTCATTTATTAACAAATAAAATTTACAGGACATTTCACACCACCTGACCCCAAACTAAGCAACACTATTACTATGGAAATCGAATAATAAATAATTGATAGAATACGTAGGAACTTTTTTTGTCAATACATACAGAACACCCAGATTATTTGTTCATACCACAAAATTAGTTGTCCTATGCGGGAATCGAACCCACACCCTTCAGCTTTAAAGCAGATATACTTACTATCAATGAGCCAATAGAGCCATCAAAGAGTTATGTAGATTAAAAAAAAATCGTAGGACATTACACACAGCGCCATCTGACCCCAAACTAAGCAAAGCTTGTGTGATGGAAGTCAGATAACTGACAGAATACTTAAATACCTTTTTTTTGTAAATACATACGGGACACCCAGACACAAAACAAACATTTGTTTATACCACAAACTGTTTGTCCTGAGTGGGAATCGAACCCACGCCCTTCGGCTCTGGAAGCAAACATACAATGATAAACATACCAATGAACTAACAGGGCTGTCTAAGAAATGTAAAAATAATATAGAAATTTTATCTGACATATAAAATAGTTTTATGTCGTATTGGCTCTAAATACGAAAAGCACCAAAATAAATCGCTACTAGGGTCAGTAGCCGATCTCTAGTTTGCCGATAGTCTAAAATTCACGCTGTACTGAAGAACTCAATAAACACGTAGTTCGAGAGTAAGGGGACAAAATGTAAACCAGGACTGTAAGAATTATATTCTTTTCAATTCTGCTACAGAAAGCACATATAGTTACATATAATATACATTATAGTTAACGTCTAAACTATTATATGTTTTAAAAGTATTATATCATCAAACTTTCATCTGCCTTGTTAATTTATCGCAGCAACTTTTGCACAATGTGTTATTTTATTAAGTAAAAGTATCGAGATCTACGAAACGCTTTCCTGATGGCAAGAGATAACTTCTGTACATGAACATTGCAGGGATCCATAGTACTTTAAGTAACAAAAACAAAGTCCATGGCATTGCTTTGGCGCTCATTATTTTCGAGATTTCTGCTAAGTCCAGACAGTTGTAAGTTATCTCCGTTTAAAATTTCACTCAAATTCGTTGAGCCATTTCATCGTGAAAAATATACCAAGATAAATATATAAACTTTCACTTTTACAGTATTGTTCAAATAACTCACTCACAACTCTAAGATAGAAAAGAAAATTGATAATATTTCTTTAATTTCTTTCACAAACGCATACCGGAGAAAATGTCATTAAGTCAGAGCCGAAAGTAAAACCTCCCCTAAATAGCAGGAACATAAAACTCCATTTATCCAAATCGCGCCAACCATGCTCGTTTATAAAAAAAATAACTTGCGAAAAATGTCATTGTTTCAACGGAACGCCGCAAAAAGATCCCTTTTCAGGCTGTTTTGCATAGCATCACTGTGAGTGAGCCATGTTACAAACGTGACCTATTTCCGTGGAAATTAACACACCGTAAAACATTTACTGCGGTCCAATCTTCCATGCATTATTATTTTTCATTGTGGCCTGTTATTGCGGACGCGAGTTGGAAACACAACAAAATAAAAAAAATCAATTTATTTCCCTTGCGAGCGAACATGTCCCGGGCTAATCCAGTTTGTTCGACCGCGCAAGGGTTGAATCGTCAATGAACACCAGTCCAAATGTAAAAGTGTGCCACTCGGGACAAAGTATCGAATATTGGCTCTTCGCAATAAGAACAGGCTCACGAATGAGATCAGTATCTATTTGTAATTCCCCTTTTTGTTTTAAGCCATACCCACTTAAGAGTTGACGTTAGTTTCCTATGCAGGGCACTTGTTCAACTTACAACATAAATTACGATGTCAACTCTAGGAGAAACAATTCATAATATTACTGATAGATAAGATACCGAACGAAATGACATTGATTCTTAAATTATTAATACTTATAAATTTATATAAAAAAACTTAATCAAAAATCCGTCAGAGGAGGGATACGTGGCCAGAATGCTGGCAGCATGGCCACGCTGGATGGCAAAAGTTTGATGGATGGATTTTAAAACAGTGTTAACACATTAATCTAGGGATCAAGATACCTAGATCACTACATAAATTGAATACCTTTTTGTAAGCAAAAGAATATAACGACCGCATTTATTTTAATAGAAAATTTCTGTAGGTACTTTCTGAAATAAAAAAATACTTGAATTTTTGTATCACATTCCGAGCTCTTGGAGAAGCATACCTCTTCACATTCAACGTAACTTACATTAATTTGTTTTGCAAGCACTTTTCTCTGTTCTTTTAAAATGGCTTTGTGAGTTTTGCAATTTGCAGAAGGAAAAATTGTTAAGTTACCTTTTATTTTATAAAATTGCCGTTAAAATTCTTCTCTTCTTTCTTCTTCTCTTCAATAATTTGAAATAAATAACGCGGTTTTGTTTACTACACTCACACACACTTTCGTATTTTAAAAAATACAATTATTATAACATAATAATAACAATTGTCGACGTGTTGCTTTAGGAGAAAATGTAATTGAAATTTTAGGCTAAACAAGTTTGTTACCAACGTTAAAATTTAGTTTTGAATTTAGGAAATGAGCTAAAATATATAATTACGTTTATACACAATAATCACCAACAATATTAACTACGTAAATATTTATGTGCAAAGTAATTTATCATAAATAGATTCAGTCAATCAATTATTCCCAGTATCAAAGATCCGCACGCTAGTTAGCATAGTAGAGCAGCGTTACACAAAATGTGGCTTTACCACGAAATAAAATAGATTTAATGTAGATGGAAACTATTTATTGTGTACTCAGAAATATTAGCAATAATAAAATTTAGTAATAGTGAAAGCCTAGTTTGCGGCACATTAGTATCTCGGTCATACATTTTTTTTTTTTTTTTAAATATGAGTTCTCTGAATGTCACGATGGTCGCGGTAGTTGACTTTTTATTAGTCGCAGCAATTTTAATTCTTCAAAAAAACAGTACATTATGAGTTATAATTTCGATTTGATTCGTCAATAGTTTATGAATTATCAACTTATCCTAACGTAAAATAAATTTTATTCTATCGGAATCTAAACATAAGAGAACGAAAATGTAACATAGACTGGTAAATTTTAAATCCCTCATTTTTCCTAGTCGAATAATAAACAAACTGTTTCTGTGGAATTGTAACCGCAGGTGAAACCACAGGGCAAAACGTATCTAGTAAATTAATAAACGAATAAGGTGAAGGCTCATACTGAGCACGTTTACAAAAAACACGTGAATTTTATACTTTAAAAACTTCAAACTCATCACAAACGAGTCGGATGCTCTGACTGCTGGCTTTAGAGCAGAAAAACTTATGAATAAAAAATGAATTCCTTGGTTTTTAAATTAGCATTACAAAGAGAGGGTAATTCTCGTACCTTTGCGCCTTAAAAAGAAACGTATAAACGTGGCTCGTGTCGTTTTATTTTAAAAGTGCAAAAATCAGCGCTTTATGCTAATAGGACTTAGTTTTATGGCACTGGAAGGTTACGATCTGAGCATGAATTTTAAATAAAACCTAGGCAATATTGACTCCCTTGTTAGTTCATTTGGCATGCTTCATTTATGTATGCTCACTGGAAGCATTTGCTTGTAATGTAACGTTACAGATGCGAGCATTACATCAGTGAGTGAGGAATTGATTACAGTAAAGATACAACTTGTAACATCATAATATAATTGCTTCGTCTGACATTGTGGAAACTATTAATTCAGCTACAGGTAAATGCTCAAAATCGAATTGGAATTGAAACATTACAAGCGTATGCTCGCACGTTAGGAAGGCAATATACGAGTAGTAGCGTTATGCTCTAAAATCGAATCTTGGTGTGTTATGATACATTACAGGCGAGTATTCTCGGGGAGTACCTTTACAAATATAGATGTTTGTTCTATGTCTGGATGTCTGTCCATTATAATTATGTAGATATGTTTTTTACAAAAGACAAGCTTTTTTTAATGTAAAAGTAATGAGATGAACTAAACTCTCTCTCCTAATGGTAAGAGATAACGTTTGTCCATGACCATTGCAGCGATACAAAACCTTGAGTAGCAAAATGTAAAACAAACTCCAGGGCATCGCTGCTTTGGTGCTCAATACTTTGAAACTTTCGATGGTAAATCTCAAGCCCTGTTATTTCGCTAGCTGTAGGTACCATTGAAATCAGAACACAGTAGAGCTAACACACTACTGCTTGGCGGCAGAATATCTGGTACTGCGGTGGTACCTACTTAGATGACCTCCTGCTAAGGAGGTAATTCAAAACTATATTGCAAATATTAGACATATTCTCAATTTTTTAATGTACTTTCTCATTATACCTACACCCTGAATTCATTATCTTAGCTTTTGATTCTACAATATTTTGCATCGGCAAATCCGGGACACAACAAAAACACTAACAGAGGGTGTGAGCGCGGTACATTTAACGCACAAGTTACGTATGAGTAAATCTAAGCCAGTGATTGATTCCAGTAAATGGAACGTGTCGGATTTGCACTGAAATCGTGAAATTTCATTTTGGTGGACGTGTTTATGTTTCAAACTTTTTAACGGATTATTCAGAATTTTTGCTAAAACTCTGCAAATAATGCTGCCATGGGTTTTAAAACCTAAACAACTAAAACAACTTATCGATGTTATTCGTATTTATATGCATATTGTAGGCTTTGAGCTAAAGTGATATCTCTACATAGAATTCCACATCGTATTGAACCTTTTTACGCTCAGGGTTTTTTAATCTATGGTAACTTTTTATTTTTTTATTTGATCGACCATTGACCATATTTCTAAACTTGTGAGTGCCTTTTTTTTTTTTTTCTTTGGTTTTGGCGTCGCGTTTTAGCATTTGCCAGTGTCAAGTATTTATATATTTTCAAGTTACAAAAGTTAAATAAGTGTCCTCGTAGCTAGTTATAGTCAAAGTCTAGTCTTAGTCAAGTCCAGTTTGTGTCAGTCAAGTCCAGTCATGCTTTAGTAAAGTAGTGGCGCCTTTACTATAAAGCTTCGATGGAGTTTTGGAAGCACCACGAAAAGTCATGTTTCACCACATTATATCATTTTCCCACACTCACGCATGAAATTCGGCACTTTATGAATAAAACGCCACCATTTTTATGCATAAACACTCGACAAAACACAAGTTTTGGAAAAAAATACAACGGAGCGACACGACTCTTCCCGCGTTCCCGCCAAAACTCTGTGAGTGCCTTTTCCGGCCTCCAAAGAAAACATTAAATGAAACGCTTGTGCGTGCTAAACGTCTTAGTAACGCCATCTAGATTTAATTTTGTTACTAAAAATGTAAACAATACTGTAATGAATGGGTATTCGGAAAAAAAATGTAATACTGAAAAGTCTTGAGGAACTCATTAATGTGAACAACTTTTACTATAAACCGAACGTAAAACCGCAAAGATAAAAAGTGTTATTCCATACATTTCCTTAAAGATCGATGATATTTTTAGCGTTATAGCGTATTTTTTTACACAATTTCACGGTCGGTTCATGGGTAAAAGTTAGTTAAATTGATGGGTTGATCAGCACCCTTCAGTATAACATCCGTACCATGATAAAGTTGTCTACATTTATGAGAACATTTTCATCAAGTTTTTGTGACGTCACGTAACCTAATATTTTGAAGCTTGCAGAAAATTAATTTCAGTAGTAATTAAAATTAAATCTTACGATTTCTTTTCATTAGGGTCATGGCATGCGACGGCAACCTTTTACGCTCGTCGCGTGTCTTAGCACGGTTAGGACTGTATAATTTTAACGTTACCACCACCACATTGGAACCCTGACGGAACAGATTGCGATTTCCAACTTAACTATAGTTTAAATTTGCATGATTTTCAACATAATTTTATAAACACAAACATGTTTGATGAATTATAAGAAAAGAAATGACATTGACAAAGTAAAAAAAATAATAATGTCAATTTACAGGGTTATGCGCTTGGAATGCACCAAACCAAAAGAGCGTACTCACTATAATGAATAACTTTTATCATGGGCACAACTCTGAAATCATAAAAATATTGGTTGTTCCTTAGAAAAAACTCAACCTTGACCAAATCTGCAGCGGACAATTTTTATTACGATTTCAAAGTTGTGCTCGTATTAAAAGTTGTACCCATATTAAAAGTTGTTCATAATGGAAGTACATACCTCTTTCGGTATAGAACACACCAAACTTATTAACCTGTACCTATTATGTGAGTTTAGAAATTTAAGTTTCTTTTGGCTTACTGATGTATCTGTTCTTAACGCCGTATACACATCACATAATATGTTTCGGTGATACTCAGACCCGTGTTACAGACGTCTATTCATAAGTACAATGACCCGTTTTTGGCTTAGTACAACTTACATTTATGACATATAAAAGACACTAAAAACTAAACTATTTTAATAACTTACATACCTACTTACTTTTCGAAAACTAACAAAAGGAATTCTAAGGAAATTGGTCCAGTTGGTACAGCACGTCTACTGTTATTCTAGCCAATGTAACCCTGAGCAGTGCAACCAGTTGCCAAAACAGAAAATTGCCAAAATTTTCTCGAATAACGTTTTGAATATTACCAAATTGTAGGGCTTTTATGTAAATAGAAAATTTTACCATAATACAAAAGATGGTATCCCCTTCGCATAATCATGAAAATGTTATCGCTTGGCGCAAAATTGAGCCCTTTTGCGGATATCACTTGGGCACTACAATGGGATCGAGATCCGATCGACTTCTCTTTTGGGAAATAAAATTGTCAATTTCTATGAAAATTTGGAAACGAAACGCCTTCTCTTAGACATGACACTATTGGTTTAGATGATAGCAATTAAGTTTTAAATTAAATTGTAATGTAGTTACTTAATAGGTATTTATTGAAGAAAAATAACAATAGAGTACCTGTACCACAAATATTATAAATGTGAAAGTTTGGATAGATGGATGTTTGTTACTCTTTCACGCAAAAACTACGGAACGGATTTGGATGAAATTTGGTACGTAGGTAACTGTGACCCTGGATTAACACATAAGCTACTTTTTATCCAAAAAACATGTAGCTGGTAACATCGCGGGGCGCAGCTAGTAGTTAATATAGTCGGAGGTTTATACATAAATAAAACAAAAACATAAAATAATTAAATAAATGTCATTTTTATTTATAGTCTCCTTAACAGAGATAAAATATCACATTTTATTACAGAATAAAGAGTTCAAGTTCACCCTTATCCCAGAATAAATTATAGTACGAGCACCCCTATCCCATTAATTGTATCAAACTGCACGCTCAAAAATTCCACTTTGGGTACGTCATACAGAATGCTGTGACATCGGAATTTCTCATTACAGTGCCAAGCAAGATCCCTATATATTACGATGAAAAAATATCGCTTTTAACATCATCGTACCCTTTCCCTACAGCTCTGCATTTACACACTTTTACATACCTTACGCTAACAAATCGTATGAATCTAAAAGATAACTTCAAAACAAAGAAGTTTATGCAAAACGCGTAAAAAATCCGCGCGAGTGTTTTGTTTTTTATGGCGTTTTTCTATGAATTAATATATAGTATGACTGAATTGATTTCGTATCATGTCATATCACAAAATACATAAATAAAAAGTCACTACACAAATTAATATTATTTTGTGGAGTAGTAAACAAGCGTGTAGAATGCTCATTTGCATGCTCAATGCGCAGTTGAGTTGAACGAACGATATTGTGAAAAAACAACTGTTCGACTGACCAATGTAATAAAAAAAAATTGTTAATCGTTAACTAAATGTTGGAGCTGTTTTAAGAGTTATGTTCATAGTAAAAGTTGTTCGTTATGATGAGTGAGTACAAAATTACTCTCTTTCTGCCCACAACTTATACCCCGGTATTGCAAGATCCTCAATTGGTTATAAGCACTAAAACAAAATTTTACAGATATATGACAGTATCTATATAGTTAGCATGAAGTTATTTAGTCATTTGCCCGATAATAGAAAGATTTGATACTCGAAAAATTTAAAAATAATATTATCCACATATTCAATAAAATTGACAAATTCTTCAATACTAAAAAAAACTTTACACTCTAACTTAATCATTTTAAATTAGATACCCCTAGTACTAGTACACTACTTACTACTTTGATTTTACTCTTATTAAAATTTATTTTGTGGCTTACAGGCTAAGTGTTTGGCCACAGCTTATCTGTTGTTAAGTAATGGTGTGGTCGAAGATGGTAAGCACGCTTAGCCTGGAATGGAGCTAGCTCTCAAAAGTGGCTGCCGGAACACATTGTTGGTTGGTGTCAGATTTTTAACTTGAGGGATGTAGCTACCCACTCGAGTACTAAAAATGCTCTACCACAATGCTATGGTTTCCTCAAGATGTTTTCTTCACCAGCAGCTCAAGTTCATTGTTGGGATTTGAACTCACGCGCTTCAGCATGTGAACCGCTCGCGCTAATCACTGAGCTATTGTTTATCTATCTATCTATACTATTATAAAGAGGAAAGATTTGGTTGTTTGTATTGAATAGGCTCTGAAACTACTGGACCGATTACAAACATTCTTTCGCCGTTGGGAAGCTACACTATCCCCGGGTGACATAGGTAACTTTTTATCCCTGTATTCCCACGGAAACGGGAACTAAGCGGGTGAAACCGCGAGCCGACCGCTAGTCGCTACATAAAATTGTATTCCGTTTTAATATTGTATGTGCAAAAGGGTAGCTGTTGGAATTAAATTGATGACACCAAATTGTAATACATGGTTTACAATAAATTATTTTGAATTTCAGCAAATAAAATTGGAATAAAAAGAAAAAAAAAGACCGTTTGATGTCGCAATTATAATTACAGAGTTGTTTTTCCCGCAACGTAAGGAAAATGCTGCCTTGTACTCCTTCCTACCTTTTGCGTCGTTTCAATTAAGTGCGGTGTTGATTAAAAAATAATAAAAGTTAATGAAGTCGAATCGACGTAAGTAGTTTGTAGCTCGACGCTCGAGGGCGCGCTAAACCTTAGCTCTAATTAAAGAGGGGAAACATGAGCTCCTCTGGTCTTGTTTAAATAACATGGATCCAGAAGAAAATACGCTGCATTTCTATTGGAAACGAAGTACGCTGGAGCTACGTATGAGTTCCATTTTCAATACTCAGCTGAAAGTTTTGTAAGCATTTCGTTTTGGTATTGCAAGGTGACATTGGTTGCGACTTTGATTGAAATTTTAGCTTATTTAGTAGTAGCGCTGCTTCCTAAGCGGAAGGATGTGGGTTCAAAACCCAGCGAAAATAATAATTTATGGGATTTTTGTTCTGTATGTGATTTAAAATGAAAACTATTTGTCCGTTATTTTTAGGGTTCCGTCCCCAAAGGGTAAAACGGAGCCCCATTACTAAGACTCTGCTGTCCGTCTGTCACCAGGTTGTATCTCATGAACTGTGATAGCCAGACAGTTGAAATTTTCATAGATGATGTATTTCTGTTGCCACTATAACAAAAAGTACTAAAAAACAGAATAAGATAAATACTTAAAAGGGCTCTCCCATACAACAAACGTGACTTTTTTGCCGTTTTTATAAATAATGGTATGGAACCTTTCGTGCGCGAGTCCGACACGCACTTGGCCGGTTTTTCTTACTTTCTAAATGTGTTCGTTTGTTATTTATTTACTCTGTAACGGATTTGTTATTTTTAATTAATAAATAATTTACGGTTTTCAGGTTTTTACGGTTTTATTAACGGCGGTTTTTATTAATAATTAATAAAACCGCCGGTAAAACTAATTATTTCTTACCTAGGTTATCGTTTATTTGAACACATTAATACGAAGAGTAAGGGTAAAGCTACCGAAAATAAAAATACGGGCAAACACTGGTGATTATTGCAAAGAAAGAAAAAAGTGATAAAAATTTCACTTTCCATATTTAGTTTCCGTTTTTAGTCGCGTTTCCCACACTCCTGTATTTGGCATCGCTGCTTATTTATTGAAGCAGTACTCAAAACTTCGAGTAACAAAATAAAGCCTATGGCATCGCTGCTTAGATGCTCGTTACTTTGAGACGTATTATGGTTAGTCTTAATAGCTTTATAATATCGCTACCCGCAAAGTTCATCGCAGTTCAATATTTGAGTACCAAAATAGTAAATAATTTCGTACTATTATTCACTCTGATCTTGTATACCAGCTTAACAAAGTTTGCCTTAACAGAATTTCCAACCTCTAAAATACCGCAGCATGTCTCTCCATTAGCTCAGTCCTAATTACAAACCATCAGTGGAGATATCTAAAGCCAAGTCGAGCACAATGACACAGATTACTTCAGATACCATACTCCATAGTCTTATCGATTCTGATGTGCCATAAGAACAAGGATATCACTAGATAGATAAATCAAGAGTAAATAGGTCCCTTCTAGGTAATCGTGTTCCATTGATGTGGTCTAACGCAAAAAAAAAACTCAAACCTATTCAATATAATTATATATTAAAAAAAGATAGCTCCATCAAAAATGTATTACAATGAATGTTACCAGTTAAAAAAACTGTACACAAGATTAACAGTAGCCTGCACTGAGAGAAAGCTTGTATCGCATCAACAAGTAAATTATGCAGAATTAATTCAAACAAGCAAAGACAAAGGATACTTACTTATAAGCAGTTCTTTTACAATTTGTTTTATTTAGTTACCACAAAAAGTTATACATCTGTGTGTAATTAGTTTGTGTTATCGGGGCATAATCCCACAATCGGCATTCTGATCACGCGTCGTCGTAGTTTCTATGAGTGGGAACGTAGCACAATCTGCTGTCGTCGTCAGAACTATCGAAAGGGTCGCAAGTTAAGGCAAATTATGCAGATTGGAGGCCGATATGTGGTGTTTAATAAAATAAACACAACAAAAACTTCAGTAGTTAGTCTTAGCAACTAACTACAGAAATCAAGCAATAGCTGAAGATAGCTCCAAGAGCTGAAAGGCGTGGGTTCGATTCCCACCCAGGATAAACATTTAGTGGTTTAAGCAAATGTTTTTCTATGTCTGGGTGTTCTGTATTTATTATAAGTATGTATTTAAAAAAGTATTTAAGTATTCCATGAGCTATCTGACTTCTATAGTACAAGCTTTGGTTTGTTTGGGGTCAGATGGTGCTGTGTGTAATGTCCTACGATATTTATTTATAGCTTTCATTAACTTTACTCATAATTTTATCCGAACTCATCCTTGAGATACATAGTTACCGAACTTGTTCATTAAAAAAAAAAAAATACAATTTAAGCAATCCTAACAAAATAGTCAAGATGTCACGTGTACCACTTTTTATGTAAGAATAAAGAGATGAGCGCAAAACTCTCCTGGTGATAAGAAATAACGCCTAAATTTAATAATGGCACCGGTACACATAATTTTGATTTATGAAACAAAGTCCGCGACATCACTGCTTTGATGCTCGTGTGTCAAAATTACTATTTTAAAATAACTATAAGTAGCAATAACCTCATTTAAATGGCATTCCTGGCAAAGAGTGTATATTGTCTTCGGCCTTACTGTCACTATCACAACAAATAAGCTGTGGTTAAACACCTAGCCAGTTACTTCAGAGTTCAGATATAATTTCTTTTCTTGCTGTATTCTGAGTCTATCACTAGTAAGAAATACGTTGTTTAAGCAATATAAGGTAAATTTCGACGTATAGTTTGCCCCATGTAGCATTCTAGCATATTAGTCTCAAACTTTCAAAGTATTTTGCACGGACCAAAAGTCACGTGTTATCGTCATTTAAGTCAAAATTGGACACAAAGCTGTTTACATAAGGCAAGTAAGTCACATAAAAGTGGGCAAATAAAAACAGACCGACTTACCTACTAAAATAGTTCAAGATACAAACAAAATGTTACAGAATGAACCAATTGTCCGAATTCGGAACAAGCCTGTGTTTATAAATGGGCTTACTTCTGGGCACAAGCGCTTCTCACCGTGTAAAGGTTAAGGAATAGTTTACTACTTTAGCCAAGTGCAGGTTGGCAGAATTCACTTAGACAGTTTTGTCAATATGTTTACCTTTACCATTTGAAGCTAATATAGCTTGTACAATACGCATACCAAACATACATACATTAAAACATACAAATATGAAACATGTAAAAGAGATTCAAAAAAGAGAGAGTCGCAAAGTAATGAGCGTCAAAGCAGTGATGCCCTGGACCTTGTTTTGTTATTCAAAGTTCTGTGTATCGCTGCAATGGTCATGGACAGGCGTTATCTCTAACCATCAGGAGAGCGTCTAGTTCGTCTCATAACTTTTTACATAAAAAAAAGATAAAGAATGTAACACAACAATAAATATTTGGCGTTCCGGACAACCTTTGGATGGAAAGAAACATAATATGTATATAACAGAACAGCGATGCGATTTGTAGCGATGATAGCTCAGTGGTTAGCGCGGTAGATTCGCACGCCGAAGGGCGTGGGTTCAAACCCCGACAATGAGCTTGAGCTGCCGGTGAAGGAAAACATCGTGAGGAAACCATAGCATGGTGGTAGGGTACTTTCTAGTACTCGGCTGGCTAGCTACCACCCAAGTTGGAAATCTGCCGCCAAGCATCTAACGGTGTGTTCCGGCAGCCTCACTTGAGAGCCAGTTCCATTCCAGGCTTGGTGTGCTTTACCATCTTCGACCACATCTTCACTTAACATCAGGTGAGCTGTGTTCAAACACCTAGACTGTCAATCATTAAAAAAAAAACAGCAGTTGGTTAAAAAAAAAACGTAATAAAAGGTGTACAATATAATAACGACTGTTAAGCGAAAAAAATAAAAAATATATACCTTAAACACTCAAAATGAAATATGTAATGTATATACAAACAGGAAATAATACACAGAAATAATACAGAGTTGATTGCAGTGTGATTTGAACCTACGATTTTTAGATTGGCTGTCCAGCGGTCTCCCGTCTAGGCTGCCATAGCTCAAGTACGTATAAGTTGAGCATTTTGTAGGACGGGTTCACTACATTATTTGTATGGTATTAGGTATCTTAGTATTATTTTCTCTAGCTGCTCGTAGGAAGCTGAATCCATCGCTTTAAGCGGATCACTAGAAAACCGGAGCAGCATTAAAAGGATTTCTCGAACAGAGAACCCCCTAATACGCTACAATCCACAACACAAAGATATAAATAGCAGAAAATAGAGCGAATTTCAATTTAGAGCGAAACTGCTGCTTTCAAACACATACTACTAGCTTTTGGTGAAAGAAAATTTTATGTCTTGAGAAGAAATTCAATGACGTATTCACCAATCCGCGTTGAATTAATACCTATTTAGGATTTTCGCCCAATTATCCTTCAAGGGTACTAACCCTTTCTAGATTCTACCTCTTCTAGAACATATATATGGATAAACGCGGTCCAATATTAAATTTCAGATGAGTTTGAATTCAGTTCAAATAATATAATAGAAAATATATTTTTTTTTATGAATGTCTTCTAATTTTTTTTCAAGACTACTGAGAGGATAGGCTATTAAATAGTATGCTACTAGAGAAGTAATACGATCTTTAAATTCAAAAGTATGATTCTATTATATTAATTTCATCATCATCAACCTAGCATTGTCCACTGTTGGACATAAGTTTCGCCAGGACACACCACTCAGCCCGAACTTCAGTATTCCGCTTCCAGCTACTACATACTTTTAGGAATATCGTCACTCCATCTAGTGTCAGGGCGTCCTACACAACGTTTGCCGATTCGCGGTCTCCACTCTAAAACACGCACTCTACAAGATGTCTTAAAATAAAGTTTTTTTTGTGAGTCGATAAAATGAAAAATAAGATTTCGTTAAAAAAAACGTTTACATTAATTATATTATCAAAGTACAGTACCTATTTGGGAATTCATTTCTTAAAAATAATATCATCTAAATAGAACTTGAACCTGTAATACTATATAATACTGTCAACCTGTATTATAGTTCCTAAAATAGAAAAAAAGTAATTTATCGCTAAAGGTTCAGTCCTAGACGAAAATAATATTTTACGTAAAAAGCTTAATTTATACTATTGTTTTTTTTGGACCAGTAGGTAACCGTATATTATGTGTCATCAATGTGTAAATGATTAAGTATTATCATTAATACTAAAAACAACTGTCATTAAGCTATTACTGTGGTTATTACTCAGTGAAATATTACAGTATTGTATTTTAGTAAATAAATAATGCAAACATGATTATTTAAATAAATAAACTATCCTACTATAAAACAAAGAATACTATTATGAACTACTATGACTATACTATTTCAGTTGTATTTTCGCTATCATCCATGTCGCCGCAACATCTTGAATGCTTCTCGTCATCAATGTCTTTAAATATTCCTCACAGCTCACTGGAGCTACTATGCCAGCGGCCCAGAGCCTCGCTCCGGTACCTCAAGGAGCTGGGTTGGCTCGGGTAGATGCTGGCAGGGGGAAATGCACAATACACCCCAAGCGGGACGTCAGTGCAGGACTCATCGCCCCCATTCCGAATAAGAATAAGAATATTTCAGTTGTACTATTATGACAGTACTGTAACACTGAGTACTAAAAAATTAGTCTTTTAACAAAACCTTCATCAGTCCATCAGGTTTCTTACATACCTACCTAAAATATATTATTCTAAAATAATAAATGCCCCCGACAATATTGTTTGTTTGCAGTAACTTCTAAACTAATTAAGGCAACTCGTGATCGTCTTGAAGTGCCAGTTTCAGTACAAGTTAACTAGCAGCGAAGTCCGCCAATTGGATTTCAAGTCACGACCAAACTGAATTTAGATGAGTATATCAATGTATATGGTCAGAGTTTGGATCGAGTAGGCCTCGCAAAATGCTTCCTCTTGATGAAATTGAAGATTACCTAATAACGTATTCATAATAATCCGATCGGGAGGATATAAAACTTGATTGAATATGGATGGGCCCAGAAATTGGGTGATGTATAAATAATATTTAAATCATGGGAAGTTGCAAGTGGTCCAGCAATATAGTGTTGTTACAGTACTGTTATAAATTTCAATTTCTGTTTTCACTTAGGGTTTTATGCGCATGCACTTAATTTGAAATTTTTAATATGATGTTCTGGACTCAATTGTTCTGACTGTTCTGTTCGATACCCACTCAGGGCAAACATTTTGTGAATGAACAAATGTTTGTTCTGTGCCTGGGTGTTCTGTATGTATTATAAGTATGTATTTACAAAAAAAAAAATGTATTCTATATTAAAATTACTTATTAGTCTCAACTAGGCTAGATTGTACACATAGGCTACTTTTTATCTCGGAAACATGTAGCGGATAACACCGCAGGGTGCAGCTAGTAATTAATAATAATAAATATCGTAGGACATTACACACAGCACCATCTGACCCCTATCTGAGCAAAGCTTATATTCATCCTAAACGTAAGTAGGAAATTGTAGATAAGTAACTGAAAGTTAAAAATAAAAAATGTGAGAACCTAATGAGCTAGTTACACAAGTGACATCTTAGCGCCATAAGCGATCTCATCCAGGCAACCAAGCTATGGAATAAAACTGACAAATTAGTAAAGAATCTATAATATTAATAGTAGTAACATTCACATTCAGTCACTATTTTAGTTAATAAAGCTTATAAATAAGGTGATAACATAATTTAATGTTATCACCTTATAAGCATTATATGAATATATGTATGTACATTAGCTGTTCGCCGTCAAAAACCGTGTGACGAGTGCCTTATCACCCTTGCCTCGAGGCATCAGGCACCCGCCTTCCGATACAGTTATTGCCACTTATATTTAAGTTCCACTAACTTGATATTATATAAAAATTGAACAAGGAGCGGTAGTAAAAAATGTTGTAAATACATCGTATATAGTATGTACTATAGTATGAACAGAACCTACACGTAAGGAGAATTTAATACGGATTAAGTAGTCAATTTAATTAATTAACAAAATAAGAAATCTTCGCTAGACATCAATCCTGGGACAACACTCAATCGTATTTTCGAAAAAACAAATAAGTAAAAAAAAAAAGTCGTAGGACATTACACACAGCGTCATCTGACCCCAAACTAAGCAAAGCTTGTAGGTACTATGGAAGTCAGATAACTGATAGAATACTTAAATACTTTTTTTTGTAAATACATACTTATAATAAATACAGAACACCCAGACACAGAGCAAACATTTGTTATATACCATAAAAAAGTTTTGTCCTGAGAATCGAACCCACGCCCGTCAGCTCTGGGAGCAGACATACTACCAATGAACCAACAGGAATGTCAACAATTTTAAAGTATAAAAAGGATATTATTTCCGTTCCAAATGAAACGTTAAGATAATTATTTTCTAAATATTAACTGTTGTATTCTTTAAATATCTCATCTAACTGAACTCCTTTTTGTTGACTAACATCGATGTTTGTTCTGTGTCTGGGTGTACTGTATGTATTATAAGTATGTATTTACAAAAAAAAAAAAGTATTTAAGTATTCTATCAGTTATCTGTCTTCCATAGCACAAGCTCTGCTTAGTTTGGGGTCAGATGGCGCTGTGTGTAATGTCCTGCGATATTTATTTATTATTTATTTATTTGTTGTGAGTTTTTTTTATACTTTTCTGTATCAACACATTGTGCTGTTAAAGCTTTCTTCACACTGGCGCGGTTTATTTTAGTGGCCATGGTAACGGCTACGAATTTAGCCGCTACCATTGGCCGTGCTTATGTCATGCCACGAACGTCATCATCGCTGCTAAAAGTCGCAGGTCTAGCGACCTAGCCGCGGCTTTAACTGGCCACATTTCTGGCCGCATCTGTCTGTGTGCTGCTTTACATTTGCCGGAAGAGATATATTTATTATAACGATTTGTATGGTAAATCTTAATCACTAGTTTGTCTTTACAATGTTCTTCGATATTTATACATATTTATTTGATACTTCTTAAACAATGATGATAAAACTTTACATTTTGTGACTATGACTGGCCTATTTTTAACTATACCTTTACCCATGTACGAGTAAGTAACAGAAGTAGGTTTTTTGGCCGAAAGGCGAAAAAATTGAGTTGCCACATTAAATAATATTAACAAAACTCGTGTTTTTTCGAGTGTTTCATAATAATAGTGGTGTTTTTTTCATAAAGTAGCGAATAATGTGCGCAAGTGTGGCAATAATAATGTAATGGAAGATAACTTTTCCTGTTGTTTCTAAAACTTCGTCTAAGTTTGTAGTAAAGTTATCACTACTTTACTAGGGCATACCCCTGCGTGACCGTGACTTACTTTGTGTGACTTTGACTACGACTGTATACAAATATCGCAATACTTGACAATGGCCTCTCGACACGCCAAAAACAAAAAAGAAGTATTTAGTTAAATTCTGCAGAGTAATTATTTATTTATGAATTTCGTATTTTAATTGTAAGTTCATGAATACAAGTTATGCGTAGTTTGTGTCTTTGTTCATCGGGATGTGGCTGTGTCGTGGGCACGGCTACGTGTACGAGAATACGTGTATATTTTTGAACACTAAGAAGTCCTATAGATTTCGGATTCACTCAATTGAACGATTTCTTTGATCCTTTAGCTATCGAGTGGAATGGATAGAAGCAAATTTAAAGATGTTCACGTCAAAAATGATTGCTTACTTTTCGTTTAAATACTGGCTGAAAAGAGGTTTTTTTTTATGGTTGACAAGCTAGGTGTTTGACCACAGCTCATCTGATGTTAAGTGACGGTGTGGTTGAAGATAGTAAAACACACCTAACCTAGAAAAGAACGCTCTCAAGTGAAGCTGTCTAACACACAGTTAGGTGCTTGGCGTAAGATTTTTAACTTGTGGATGGTAGCTAGCCAGTCGAGTACTATAAAGCACCCTACAACCATGCCACAGTTTCCTCATAATGTTTTCCTTCACCGGCAGAAGTTCATTGTTGAGATTTGAATCCACACCCTTCGGCGTGTGAACTGACCGCGTTAACCACTGAACTTTCAACGCTATCAAACTTGTCGTTAAAATATTGCCTTAAAAGAGGTCAGTATTTTTAGGTATTATTAAGTAAAGATTCATAAAAGGATGCCCTAAAATTTATAACAAGGAACTAACGGCAACGCGCGGGGTTGAAGGCATATTTTATCACTTTTGGCGGATAAAGGCTATCAAATACACCTGAGTCTTATTTTACGCCTGACGTGCCAATATCCCCCTAGCTCGACCATGTATGAGCTAGGTTGGTATTTATGATACTGAGGTTTTAAGCTCATAGAAATAATCAAATTGGTGTTGATGGGAACGCGGAATATCATGTCACCGCTTACTGTAATTTTCCCAGACCTAATTAAATTGAAAATTGGCTTGACTTTTTGACTTTGACTGTTGGTGAGCGATGATGCGATGGAGCATGTTTGCCTAGAAGAAATCGATTCCCTCGCGTCTTTAAGGCACGCACATTGTATTTTTCAGGGAGTCTTTAATTGGGCATCAAATTCCATAGTCTAGCGGTTTGTACAATGAAAATGGAATCTAATATGTGTCATTTAATATGTTTTGTCAGTTTTGGTATTTCCCTTTTCTTGGTTTATCTCTAAATATTAAGTAACCTAAAGCAAAATTTACTAATAATTCATAAATTATACGAAAGGGGTGACCTACCAAGGAAATAAGCACTCGAATAAACATCTAAATAAAATATACCAAATCCTCAACCGTGTCACGAATCGAGGTCAGGAATTGACAGTCGCTATCAATAATTCAGCATCCGGAAAAATTAAAGGTATCCGTTCGAAGTACTCGTATGGCTTACATGCGTAGATTGAGTAAGTAGTCGATGTGATCCCAGCCTACATATATAAAAAATGTATATATAATTATATTGGATAACATTTCACACAGCGCCATCTAGCCCCAAACTAAGCAAAACTTGTACTAGGGGATAACCAGACAGCTTACATAATACTTAAATACTTTTTTTTGGATAGATGGATGGATGTTTGTTACTCTTTCACGCAAAAACTACTGAACTGATTTGTATGAAATTCAGTATGGAGGTAGCTGGGACCCTGGATTAAGACACAGGCTACTTTTTTATCCCGAAAACATGCAGCGGGTATAACTGCGGGGCGCAGCTAGTGTTAAACTATTACATATCAATATGATGGCAATACAAAAATATGCCTGTAAAATAAAACGTTAAAAAGAATAAATTAAGTAACAAGTGATTATGTAAATAATTTTTAGTTTCAGATATAGTCGTCGTCAAAGCTGTAAAACAAGGTCTCTAGAAGTCAAGTTCACAGCTTAGTTCTGAATAACGCGGTGAAAGGTGCGCCCCTAACGGAAGCGGGTACATTCCGTACTCTTTAAAGTTGTTCTTGTTCGACGATCTCCTGCTAAGGTCATCTACCACCTAGCACAGCTATTCAAAGTCTCTAAGAATAGCCGCCTCCAGGAGTCCTAACCAGAGCACCCGGGACGTGAGCAAGTACTTCGTCCTGCACCTCTCCCGGAAACATATCCAGTGGGTAGGAGCCCCGCCCGGTACCACTGGGTGTCAGAGCCCGCGCCCTTCTACACTACCCCTGAGGGTAGAACCCCCAGCACGCAGCCTCAATAAAGAGTCACAGCCTCGATACTTGACCTTCCCAGAACGGAGGAGGAAGAACCCGAAATGATGATGATACCACCTAGTAGCTAGCTTCATGTGTATCACCAAGTCCGAGAATCAAGTTAAAAGCGACTTTATATCATAAAAGTCGCTTACGTACGGAGTGGACCAAATTATTTTTGTTAATTGTGATCTGTTTTGTTGCGGGGCCTTAATTTATGATGTTAATTAAAATTTTGGCGATAACATGAAAATATTTCCCGTTTTATGAATTATGAGTGTCTATTTTTGGAGGATAAATTAGGGGTTCGATTTGGAATTTAAACGGAGGATCACACATTGATGTTACCAGTAAGTATGAAAATGTTGGTAGAGCTTCATGTTGCCACTAATGGTCACCCATCCAAAAAAATGTTCCCTTAAAACATTACCTGAATCGTTGATCTATTCAATCTGTTACCCTCGACGTCGTCCGACAGGAATTTAACAAAAAAATTGTTTAGTTTGCAGTATAAAAAATGCTCTATAATTATGTTAATACAGACCACATGTGTGTCAAATTTCATTCAAATCCGTTCAGCCGTTTTTGCGTGATTGAGTAGAGTAACAAACATCCATCCGCACACACTTCCACATTTTTTTAATTAGTGGGAAATAGGATAGGTTATGACGTTGTTTATAATGATTGCCTTTCAGTGAAGTACACCCCAAGCTGTATAACCCTATATACATAGATAAAGGATCCTAAATGGGTATTTTGTTTATTACAAATTCTCTTCTCTCTAATTTTATTTCCCCCATCATATTCTGTTCAAGAATACCAAAGTCTTTTTACTTGAGTACTAGTTGCGCCCCGCGTTGTTACCCGTTACGTGTTTTCGGGATTTAAAAAAAACCTGTGTCTTAATTCGGGGTCTCGGCTACCTCCTTACCGAATTTCATTCAAAACCGTAGTTTTTGCGTGAAAGAGTAACAAACATCCATTCATCCATCCATCCATCTATTCAAACTTTCACATTTATAATATTAGTGGGATTAATAAAATTTAACTCGCAGTGTACAAAACATGTTGCCATATGAAAACATAAACTAAATACCCGACACGTTGGGATGAGAATACACAGGTTACTTTAAATTAGTTTTCAAAGACAATGTATAGGTCTGTGAGTTAGTGTGCCGCACTGCGATAGTTTAGTTTAAGAGATTAGTATCTGTAGGTATATTGTATGTCGTCGGGTAATTTTATAACAAAGTTCATGTTTTTCCTCATTGTATTTTCATCTTTGATCTTAATTAATATGTATGATATAAAACCATAAGTTTATGTTGTCAGATAATTGATTGATGCAGACGTTTCTTTGTGAAAGTTTATCTTATAGTTTTCTGCCAGCCTGCCATTCTGACAGCCCTGTTGCTTCAATGGTTGTTTGTCTGCTTCAAGAGCTGAAGGGTGTGGGTTCGTTTCCCACCCTGGACAAGCATTTTTGGGTAATAACTGGGTTACAAAAGAGATTCCGAATCTCCGTAAATAAAACCAATAGCTATCTATCGGACGTCACGGGCAAATAATGATTTAAACAATTTTTGAATTCGAAACATGCCTGTTACTTATCTTGTTTTATTTTTATTTTCCGATAGTGATTGTGAGCACCTGGATTTTGCCATTTTTCTATTAAAACTGTATACTTTATAGCGCCAATATTTCAGAGAGATTGCAGCTACGTTTCGCGAAAATATTATCCTTTTGTTTAGCAGATTATAATTACAATCTGCTAGAGCTAACTTTAATTTTTGTTTATTGTTGTACTTTAATAAATTACATCAGAGGTCAGAATTCAGAAGGTTTATATTCACGCGGAGGATTGGCACAAAAGTAAAATCTCCAAACGTACGAACTAATTTGGGCCACTGATGCTACCAGCACTTTTTGGGGACGGTAAATTAGATCGCCAAGGCACGTGACCCGTTTTACAATTATCTGGAAAAGTAGGCTTGTTTCGGCGTACGAGAAATGTATTAGGTAGGTAAGTTATTACAGTGAAAGCGTAAGAGGCTATAAGGTATAAATTACTAAACACTAGTTACAACAATGGGTACTTGAAGTTACATTTAAGAAAAAAGTCACACACAGTTTTTTGTCAAGTAATTTTCTACTCTAAGCCATTTGATATATTTTTGAGTTAATAGGCGCTAGAGCCGATAAGACAGCCCTATTTGTTCATTGGTAGTATGTCTGCTTCAAGAGCTGACGGCGTGGGTTTGATTCCCACCCATGCAATTGTGATTTACCGCAAATAAAGACCAAAGTAAATGCCAGTAGCTATGATTTTACTGTAAAATTATGCTCGATTTGCCCATAAATGGAAAAAAAATATTTGTATGGAAATCGAACCACCTTTTTACTATTTATCAGTAAACTGTCAAATCATAGACTAGTTTCATGTCATGTATAAGTAATAATAAATACAGTCTACGGCAAAACTCATGTAAAGAATTAATTCTCTAAATTTACCCAGAATGTATAACTTAAGACCCACCCATAGAACAAAAACTTGTTTACAAGGAGAAACATTCTTGTAAAATTGAGACTCTTTCGTCGTCCATTCTATCAGACAGGCAGTATACCAAAAATCACAGAGATGTTACGTAGAGGAGCTCAAAAATTTCGCGCTTAAGTAAAATGTATGCAGCAGGAGAACACTTTTACATATTTTATATGCATCCGTGAAATAAATAAAGTCACATAACGTACGATAAGTGTAAAATATTATTTTACACTTACTCGGTAGTTATGGGTAAAAATAATAAATCGGTCAAATATATAATTTTATCTAGAAACAGGGCAAAAAGTTTTGCTAATACAACGTTAATTAGTAGGTAAGTAATATTATACACAAAAAAAAACTTTTTCTTTGATTCCTTTCAGAATCTTTTTGCTAGGTTTATACATTTACACCGTTTGTTAACATAGTTGTATGTACGAGTATTATCCGTAGAAAAATGTTATTATTATATAAATTCTTTATTTTTATTATCTAGTACTAGGTTCTAGTCTTGACTTTGACTTGACTCAATGTTTCGGTTATAGCTCATAGCAACAATGTACCAATTGAAGCTATTTACAATAAAATTCCTCGTATAACAAAACAATTAAAATAGACAATATTATATAAAAGTAATTTACTTGTAGGTATATATTTTAAGCTGTACTAGCACATCCCGTTAATTTACCGAGTCCTACATCTACAAATGTTGCCTGGAAGAGATCGTTCTAAGTGATAAGGCCGCCGATTGTTGATAACCATTTGAATGTTATATATGTTCTATTAATTCTGTTCTGTAATCTTTGTGTGAACTTGAATTATAGAACTTTTTTTAATAAGCAATAGGCTTACTTGCTTATTTACTCGAAATTTTTGTTCTGGGATGCGCTGCAAAGGATAATTGCTCTTACTTATTGGTCATTTAGTTTGTCCCATTATTTCACATAAAAAAAATACGTGAAATGCGCATAAACTTTGCTTTCTTAATTAGTGGCCCAATTACTCATTACTCATTTAATTAGTGGCCTAATATAGGTAGTCTTTTTATGGTCTTCTAGCTGATTTCACACAAAGATTGCAGAACAATCTGTCAGTATCGAGTCTGCGGGCATCTCTATACATATCTGTGCTACCAACCTTCATTACACAGCCCTCGAAAAACAAACGAGGCGGTGGCCGAACATTATTACCGAGTAATCCGCATTTACTGAAAGACGCTGCAAATTCTGTAAAGGTGAAAAAGTGCTCAATTTACTTGGATGGCCAAAAGATGGCTTACAAACAGTAAGGGTAAAAATACAAACGCACAGCTAACTTAGAAGTAGCAGTAGTTTTGTTGAGCGTGTGTTCAAACCCCAACAATGAGCTGTCAGTAAAGGAAAACCATTGTGAGGAAACCACAGCATGGTGGTAGGGTACATTCTAGATTTCGGCTGGCTAGCTACCACCCGTCAGTTAAAAATGTGTGTTACGTCAGCCTTACTTGAGAGCCAATGTCATTCGAGACAAGGTGTGTTTAAAGTCTTTGACAACACCGTCACTTAATATCAGATGAGCTGTAGTCAAATACACATCTAGTAGACCATAAAAAGAGTAACTATATACAGAATTGGGTCACCAATTAAGTAAGCATAGTTTATGCGCATTTCACGTTTTTTTAATGTCAATTGATGAGACGAACAAAATTACCAATAAGTAAGAGCAATAACCTTTGCAGCGCATCCCAGAACGAAAATTTCGAGTCATAAAGCAAGCAAGCCTATTTCTTATTAAAAAAATTCTATAATGCAAATTCATACAAAGAAAAACAATGAAGTTGCCCAGCTGCTATGGTACGAAGCTTTTAACAAATTCGCATCGCGGTCCATACTGTTTAGCCCAAGCCGATATTATGTTAGGGGTTTACCTCTGTTTTTGCCTTTTTATATAATGCTACGCGCGATTCGTTGGATAAAAAACGGTAGTTATGAAAAAAATATTGCTCGTAAACAAGCAGTTTGATGCTTTGTTTTGATCAAAGGTTTACGCTTCTATTGACTATTTTTTTTAAATATTTATTTTCATTTAAATAATAATTAATTAAGAAAAAAAAACATGTATTAATAATTTTTTTTTAAAAGTTAAATAAAAATGATAGAAGATCCTAAATCTAGGTCGTATGGCTTCAGAGTAAGAAACTCCGATGGAAAGGAGATAACGCGTATCTACTCGTAACCATTGCAGCAGTACACAGAACTTGAATAAAAAACAAAGGCGAGGTCATCGTTGCTTCGGCGCTCATTACTTGAGACATTCAATGAGTTGTCTCAATAGCCTTGTAATTTCACCAACTCCAAACTGGAATACAGTAATATTTGTTCGCGTTTGTTTTTTTTTTCAGACAACCAGAAACACAAAAACTCGACATCGTTTTATGGTAGACGTTTCAAAAACTCGAAGGAAACAATTTGATTCCACGTTCATTGTGCGGACTTGCTAGACAGCGGAAAGTGCTGCCTGAGTGGGCGTTGGATATAATACGGGTGTTTTCAAGTCGAGAGTGAATCGGTATCTTCTAGGCAATCGTGCTCCATCTTAGGCCGCATCATCACTTAACAACAGGTGAGATGGCGGTCAAACTAAAGTTTTTTTTCTTAAATACTCTACTGATTGGTATTAGAATATCTGATTTTGCAATAGTACCTATTTATTTGATCGTGTTATGAAGTAAGGATATTTCATTTCTATAGATTAAAACCAAATTAAACATGACTGGGCTTCATAATACGCTTTTACAATGATTAACATTTACACTCAAAATATATAATTATTATCATGAACTACAAAACAATTTTCAAACTATTATAGTTTGTTATTTCATTATAAGTTTTTCATGACAAGCGATGCTCTGTAACTAAAGTACAGGGGACCTCGGCTAGTGGCACGATTAATTAACAAGGACTACCCCACTGGGGGTAGCTCTCGGAATTATTCACTGTAGCTTTTATTAGAGATGAGTGGTTACAATTTAGTCGCAAATCGCTGGTCGGATACGTGAATCACTGCTTGTATTTATAGCCTATTAAACAATTGACACAACGTATTTTACACTAAATTAAAAATGACAAATCTGCCAATTAATAAAGCGCTACAATAGCGTTGTTAATTCAATATTATTTTAACAATAACATTAAATGAAATGGGATAGAACAGACACGGTTTTGTGTTTATAATATCATACTAGCGGACGCCTCGCGGTTTCATCCGCTTAGTTCCCGTTCCCGTAAGAATACAGGAATAAAAAGTAGCCTTTGTCACCCGGGGATACTGCAGCTTCCCAGCGGTAAACGAATTTTTGAAATCGGTCCAGTAGTTTTTGAGTTTATTTGTTACAAACATACAAAAGTCCAAAAATACAAATCTTTCCTCTTTTTAACATTAGTGTAGATGTAGATTTATTATTTAAAATTGGGTGATGGAGTTGCAATACTTTTGTGCCGTTGAGACCATGGGTTGCAGAGGGGTCGAAATTTGAGATTTGATCTGTGACTTGGGATACCGAATGAAGGAGAGAAGTGGTGACCTCCCCCCTTCCGGCTTGTTTCTGGTGCAAAGTTTGGCCATTGCCAGCCAGCGTGGAAATGCAACAGAGTGGCAGCCAGTGTTATGGGTTCCTTAGCGCAAGATACAGTTAGGGATGAGCTTTTCAGTTGATAAGCTACTATTTAATCAAATTATACATTGTGGTTTATTGGTAAATAAGTTTGTCTAAGAAAAAAATCTAAACTCCCCTGTAACCAATTAAAATAAGTAACTTGTGACAGAAGCTGGAATTACCAATTAGATTTTATTTTTTTCTACCTAATACACATGAGTCATTCCTAAAACAAATAGATTCGTTACAAAATTAGTTTAAGAATTTCAAAACAACTATATAAAAATAAATTTTGAAAGAGAGAGAAAAGTGGCAGGCAGGGTTAAATGTTAACGCACTCTTGAAGGGTAAATTACATTTTTAGCCGGTAACGATTGCCACTTAACCGGACAAAAGCGAAATCAATACATCCCTACCTCTTACCCTTCTGCAAAATAATTATTAACAGTAAACCTAATTAATTTCTCCCTTGTAAGCTCGCGTATTATCTAAAGGGAGTTCTCGCTTTTTTGCCCTGATTTATTTAAGGGCTTTTGTTGTCTGAGGGCGTGGCGCAATGATTTGGGATACTTACTGTCACGGTACTTATACAATTATAAATACAGAATAATAGGTACACAATTATATCTTATAAAAAGATTTTTAGTATTTTGTTTAACTTTTCCTACATGTTGCTTATTTTAGTTTTCCCAGTACTTTGTGCCCGATTAAGTCCCGGTTTTAAATATAACAATGTTTTTGTTTTAATTCACGTTTAATTGTGTCGGATAGCCAGAGAACTAAAGTCATTGACATAGCTCAGCGTATTAGCAAGCTGAAGTGGCAATGGGCTGGACATATCTGTCGCAGAACCGATAACCGCTGGGGTAGACGTGTTCTAGAGTTGAGACCGCGTATTGGCAAGCGTTGTGTAGGACGCCCTGAGACTCGATTGAGTGACGATATACGTAGGACAGCTGGCGGTGGATGGAAGCGAAAAGCCGAAGATCGGGCTGAGTGGCGTGTCTTGGGAGAGGCCTATGTCCAGCAGTGGACTAATATAGGCTGATGATGATGATGTGTCGGATATTCCGACTATAGTTTCAGCCGCATCCGGTGGCCTTCTTCTAGGAGTCAAAGCAAAGTACAATGCGCGTGCGGCCTCATTTTGTTTCCATTGAAACAATACCGCATAATTAAAATTAAAATAATTTCATATCTAATGTCGCCATATTTGAAAAAATTGATTATGATTTTCAGATACTCTACGTGAATATTATTACCGTTTATTTGAGCACCATAACGTTCACGGAAATGCTGAACATAAAATTATTTCATGGGAGTGTAAGAACCCCTATCAAGGGACCGAAATACTAAAATATCTGCCTATCCAGGCATTTAGAAGGACATTCTTTCACACCAACATTATTTTATCTGCACATTATACATTATGTAGGTACTTACCCACACCCGAGTCATATGGTTAATGGCAATGATCTTTTGTGTAGCTATTAAGAAGACATTAACTTCGCAGAAGGTTATTTTCGCTTTAAAAGGGCACGACACAATAAAACCCTGCCTGTTAGATTGCCCTGTTAGTCCGTTTGTGATTGTCCAATGACAGCCCTGTTGGTTCATTGGTGGTATGTCTGCTTCGAGAGCTGAAGGGCGTGGGTTCGGTTCCCACTCAGGACTAATATTTGTATGACTAACATCGATGTTTGTTCTGTGTCTGGGTGTGCTGTATGTATTATAAGTATGTATTTACAAAATTAAAAAAAAAAGTATATAAGTATTCTATCAGTTATCTGTCTTCCATAGCACAAGCTCTGCTTAGTTTGGGGTCAGATGGCGCTGTGTGTAACGTCATGTGATATTTATTTATTTATTATTTGGTAGGAGATCTGTTTCAAGAACTGCGGGCTCGGTTACCGACCGAAATATAATACTTGTATGACAAACAAATATTTGTTCTAAATTTATAGATTATCTATAGTTTACAAAGCTGGGGTTATACTACAACGAAAGCGAGCCTCATTTCTACGTATTTGAGACCAATTTTACTATGGGTACTTGACACACTGAGGTTGGTACATGTCCTTGCGTTTAATACTTGCGGTGAAAGAAAATATCGTGAGGAAACCATAGCATGTAAGGTACGTTTAGTACTCGGCTGGCTAGCTCCAACCTTCAAGTTAAAAATCTGTCTCCAATCACCTAACAGTGTGTTCCGACAGCATCACTTGAAAGCCAGTACTATTCCAGGCTAGATGTGTTTAACATCTTTCACCACACCGTCACTTAACATCTGGTGAGCTGTGGTCAATCAACCACAAAAAAATAATTAAATCAGCGCTGTAAGAATTTGATTCTTACTGCAAAAAGTTGACTTTGTGCCTGTTGGCAATCTTGTCTTATTTCATTTACTTTTGTCAATGAAGTTCTTTTCTTTTATTTTCTACTAGCAGACGCCTCACGGTTTCACCCGCATAGTTCACGTTCCCGTGGGAATAGAGGGATTAAAAGTAGCCTATGTCACCCGGGATAGCATAGCTTCCCAACGGTGAAATAATTTTTGAAATTGGTCCTGTAGTTTCTGAGGATATTCAATACAAACATACAATTAATGAAATCTTTTCTCTTTATAATAGTATAGATAGATATATTCACAGTAAAACTCTAAAAAAAATCTAACAGCTTTAACAACAAAATTAATCAATTTGTTTTGCTTAGAGTATTTTTCACAGTGTGTTTTCAGAGTAAAACCCACAGCGTAATCATGCAATCACACAACTAAAGCGGGTTGGGTCTGATTGCTTCGTTTGTAATGAACGCTAGCTAAATGATTAACCCACATAAACGCTACAGCGATCTATGTACCGACGCTAAATCTGACAATTTGTGTAGTCATAGCGATGACTCGCCGGAGGATGTAGGTTCAAATCCCAACGAAGAGCTTTAGCTACCTTCGAAGGAAGACATTATATTGGTTCTCACAACTACTAAATACAAAAAAAAAAAAACTATTGAACCAAACATACTCAAAACATAATTATTCAGTCGACACCACACGTAACCAAAACACTGGCCTTTATTGTGCCCAACGTTTGAATACATGGGGCCAGCGTTTTGAGAACTATTCCTATTTATAGCGGTATTTTAGATTAGTTATTATTTTAAATATTGCTTGTTTATATATTAGGTATTTTTTTTATTATTTTAGGCATTAAATTATTTTACTTGTGTTAGTCACTTGTCTCTTTTATAGTAATCTTTTTTTTAATTAAATTTTATTTAGGGGACTTTTGTGGTAGCCACATGGCAGCCCCATCGTATTTTCTACCTGGTTTTACTTACAGCTAAAATAAAAATTATTTGTGCACACTACACACAAACACACCACTCTATACTAATCATGTGACGGTGTTATTCACAGCTGTCAACATCAGGAGCCATAGTTTTGAGAGCCATATTGGCTCATTTGTAGTATATCAGCTTTAAGAGCTGTAGCACGTAGGTTCGATTATCATCCAGGACAAAAATTTTGTGGCAAAGAACACCAACTAAAAAAAAATCTTAGATTTTTAAATTGTAGAATTGCAATATTTAACTACATTTTATTAGTCAATTTTTGTTATGTGACCAAGTAGATGTAATTTGTAGAAAACGCGCGTGGAACCGCGGCGGCGTATTTCATAGCATATTATAATTATTTATGCATTTACTTGTATGTAAAGGACTTATACGCGCACTGCTTCTCAAAGAATTTAGCTTGTGCCAATTCGCTTTCACTGCAATACGATTTTTGCAACTCATCCTTGTATAATTATAGCGCATACATTCGATGCTAAAACAAACTTTCTTACAGCAATAGCGTGGGTATTTGTTACAAATTGAAACTTTTAATTAATTAGAAAAGTTTCTTGGGAGTTAATACTTAAGTTTGGGAATTTATTGCCGACTGTCAATAAGTGATGTCACAGATGAACAATTCCAATTTGTGGTTTAGTATTTGATTTTGTGAAATGTTTAATGTCGTCTTAAGACAGATGAGAGAGTAAGATGAATATGACCAGTAGTACAATAAAGAGAAGCTATGAGGAAATAGTACAAAATATTTATTTATTTATTTTTTAATTTTGACAGGCTAGTTGTTTGACCACAGCTCACCTGATGTTAAGTGAAGGTGTGGTCGAAGATGGTAAAGCACATCTAGCCTGGAATGGAACTGGCTCTCAAGTGAGGCTGCCGGAACACACCGTTAGATGCTTGGCGGCAGGTTTTCAACTTGAGGGTGGTAGCTAGCCAGCCGAGTACTAGAAAGTACCCTACCACCATGCTATGGTTTCCTCACGATGTTTTTCCTTCACCGGCAGCTCAAGCTCATTGTTGGGGTTTGAACCCACGCCCTTCGGCATGCGAACCTACCGCGCTAACCCCTGAGCTATCATCGCTACGAACTTTTATTGGATGCATTTTAGAAAGGCCGCTACAAATATTCATGACCTAGTGCTATTCTGCCACTGCCGCGTTGTATGGCAATACTCAAACGTTGGGCAAAATAAAGTAAATAAAGTAATAAAATAAATAATAGGCCCTTTTTTTTTTTTTTTTTTTAATACGGATAAATCCGCGTTTGACCACCAACTCGCCTGATGGTAAGCGACGATGTGGTCGAAGATGAAGCACGCAGACCTAGAAGATACCTATTCACTCTGACCTTGAAAAGATCTAGATTATATCTATCAGGAAACAAGGAAGCCGGAAGAATTGTTTTAATTTCCTTTACAGATGAGGACGAGGCTGTTATTTATAAGGTATTTAATTCAGTTTGTTTTTGTGCCAACTGTACCTACAGGATTAATAATTAGGTACCTACATGGTACGGAGCCGAAAAGGATTTTTATAATGTTCTTATCATAATGAAAAATGTTTATTTTATACACAAAACTGCAAAATAACAAACTTTTTCTATATAAGATCTGATTAGATTATATTGACAAAATTTGTATACCTTTTTTCGCGGTTTCACAGTTGTGCAATATCTTGATTATTCTACGCTTTTTGCCTTGTGTGTAAAGACAACAATTAGAACTGAAGAAGACGTTCGTATCTTCGCGATAAATGCTTACGTCTACAAAATCATCCGCTCTACAGTTCCGGTGTTTGAATATTTGTGGAGTAAATTGAATTAAAGCCGGAGATTGTTTAACTTGGTTCGCAAATATTTACCACTATAATGTTGATTTATTGACAACTTGCTGCTGAAACCGATAGGATGTAAGACACGGTGGTATTTTCAAGACGTAAGTGGAATCAATAAATGTGTAGGTATGTACTATGTACAATGTACATGTTCAAGGTGTAAGGGAAACTCTCTCTAAAACTAAGGGTAACAACTATGTAATATAATGTGCAAAACTAAAAATACAGATTACTTATTATTAAATAACAATCATGATATTTATGTTAATCATAAGTTTAAATAATCTCAGTGGTTAGCGCGGCCGGTTTAATCTCCAATAATGAGCTTGAGTTGCCAGTGAAAGAAAGTATCATGAGGAAACTATTGCGTGGTGGTAGGGTACTATCTAGTACTCGACTGGCTAGCTACCACCTTCGAGTGGAAAATATGTTACCAAGCAGCTATTATAATGGTGTGTTTCGGCAGCGTGTCGTTTCCATTTTGCCCACTGAAAAAAAAACATGGCTATTAAAAATTGTTTTATTTCAAATTTGTATATACCCGCTATTTGTATATTTATTCGGGATAAAAAGTAGCCAACCTTTTAGTCCAGGGTCTCAGCTACCTCCGTGCCAAATTTCATCCAAATTCGTTTAGTATTTTTTGCGTGAAAGAATAACATCTATCTAACCATCCATCCATCGATCCAAACTTTCACATTTATAATATTAGTATTTACTAGATAGACGGTTTTCGACCGTCTGAACTTCCTTTACTTCTATTTTAGAATTCAACTTATTTATTTTACTATTAAATTAATAGCTTAGAAACCTAGAGTACAGAATTATTTTGCCCAGAGTTTAACTAAGTAACAGTAATACAAATAAAAGATTCTTGGCGCGCATTATAGCTTTTTTATGACTTGTTCAATGTTCAATCCTTCGTAAAAATGCTTTTAGAGTAATAAGGCTTAGAACTCTTGATCTTGTGACGGTAATTGAAAAGTCATAACCAAAGCAAAGAGGCTCTTGTTGCTAACTGAAAGGAATAAAAAGTTTTCAATTTTGTATTTTTGTATTTATACCGAGAAATTGTAAATTGTTTTTGACGACATTCAGTGTCGAAATGTAAGCTTTAAATAAATGTATGTTTTGTAGTGATGATAGCTCAGTGGTTAGCGCGGTCGGTTCACACGCTGAAAGGCGTGAGTTTATACCTCAATAATAAGCTTGAGCCGCTGTTGAAGGAAAACATCATTTTCAACATTTTTATTTTATTTTTATTTCTTATTAGTGTTACATCTCCCGTCTGTTTCTTAAGCTTTCTATCGTATTTTTCTTTTCTTGGTTGCCTGGAAGAGATCGCTGTTAGCGATAAGGCCGCCACTTGTGTCACTAGTTAATAAGGTTTTTTGTTCTATGTACTTTTTACTTTATATGATGTGCACAATAAAGAGTTATATTATTATTATTAACATCGTGAGAAAACCATAGCATGGTGCTAGGGTACTTCTTAGTACTTGGCTGGCTAGCTACCATCCTCAAGTTGAAACTCTGCCGCCTAGCCCCTAATGTATGTATGTAATGTAATAAACCGGTGTGTTCCGGCACCCCCTATTTAAGAGCCAGTTCCATTGCAGACTAGGTGTATTTACTATGTTCGACCACACCGTTACTTAACATCAGGAGCGCTGTGGTTAAACACTTAGTCTGTCAACCATAAAAAAAATAGATATACTGACCCTTAGTATTTTTACCCGGTTGCGGCGAAGCCAAAAAAAGAGGGTTGTTTTTGTAAAAAGCTATATATTTCATACAAGATTTGAAACTTGAGCTTGATAAAGCTCAAGTTTGTACTATGGCTAAAAGATAACTATTTGATAAAATAGTTTATTATCAGCAAAATATTATGTGACACATACAAAAAAATGGTTACATGGTTACAATCCAATTTCAGGGATAATGACAACGGGCCCCAAACTAGGCAAAGCCTGTACCTTGGGTGCCCTCGACTGATAAAATACAAACCGTATTACGTTTTAAATAATATAATATACGTTTTTTGAGAAGACGATAATTATGACATACTAGCTGCGCCCCGCGGCTACATGTTTTTAAGGTAAAAAGATCCAAGGTCCAAGGTTTCAGCTACCACCATTCCAAATTTCATCCAAATCCGTTTAGTGGTTTTCGCGCGAAAGAGTAACAAATATCCATCCATCCAAACTTTCACATTTGTAATATTAGTGGGATACAGAACACCCATACGTAGAACAAACATGTACGAGTTTTATAAATGTTTTTCCATATTGGTATTCGAACCCACACTCTATCTCTTGAATGAATTTATCTGACATTACTTCTACATTCTTTCACTCTCGCATACATACAATCACACGCACGCACACACGCGCGCGCACACACACACACACACACACACACACACACCCTATATGCTTATTTAATATTTTATCGATATACATAGATATAGAAGAGCGGGGTCTTCTGCCACAGGTATTCTTTATACTTACCAGAAGGTCCCAACCTACTATTTTGTAATAGAAACTGGTAACTGTAATAAATAATTTTTCATTTTCATTTACATTTTCATTTTTCATTACTAAAAATACATGTACTAATGGTTGGGTTAACTAGGGTAGCTAATAAGGTTTTTTTTTAATGTAAAAAGTAATGAGACGAACGAGACGCTTTCCTGATGGTAAGAGATAACGCCTGTCCCTGACCATTGCAGCGATACACAGAACTTTGAGTAACAAAACAAAGTCCAGGGCATCACTGCTTTGGCGCATTACTTTGAGACTTTCGATGGTTAGTCTCAACAGCCCAGTAATTTCGCTAGATGCAGTACCCAAGCACAGTAATGTTCACACACTACTGCTTAGCGGCAGAATACCTGGTACTGCGGTGATACCTACCTAGAGGACCTCCTGCCTAGGATATCTACCACCAAGTCAATAAGGTCTAAGTAAATAAGCTAATAAGGTCTAAGAAGTCCAATAAACACAAACACATAGCCCATGTTCAAGTACATTCCAGTGCTGAAACTTGAAACGTGAATCCTGTTGATATTAATAAAGCAATTTCAATTCATACAACCTTCACCCATTATGGCATGGCGAGGAGTAATATGTCGGTTTACGGCCGCTACTGGCCTCGGAACCTCGCACGCAATTTATGGCACATGTTTTCGTATCAGATGGGTAAGCAGACATGATTTTACGTTTAATTTTGGACGTTGTATGTATGTTCACAGATGCTTAAAACATTAAAAAAAACATTATTTATCTGCCCTGTTTTGATTTGGTTGAGAAGCGTGGGTTCGATTTCCACCCAAAATAAACAAACAACAACAATGTAAAGAACATAAGGATAAGTCTCAGTCTCGAAAAGCCCATACCACTTTTTCATTTGAAATTTTGTATAGGTATTGATTTATTTTGACCCGCTGATTATGAATATGATGGCGTAAATTAAAGAAAAAGTATGGACGTTAAAAAAAAATTATCGAACAAATATTGGAGGTCGTGCAAAAAATACATTTTTTATGTATGGAACCAGTGGTTTAAGAGAAAACTATAGGAAATTTGTATTTTTGAATAAACTTTTCGCGAAGTATGTGTATAAGTGTAATTAGGTTCGAAGGATACTGCAACTAACAAAATTACAGGGTTCCCCAGACTAACCATCGAATATCTCAAAGTAATGGACTCTAAATCAGCGATGCCGTTACTCTGAAGCTCTGGGTACCGTTGCAATGATCATAATACATTATATTTTACCATCAGAAGAGCGTTGCCTTCGTTCATTACTTTTATATAGAAAAGAGAAAATGGAAATAAGCCAGTAAATAAAACACGACGACTACAACCGCTATCTTGAGAGAGAGAGTGGTAGTGCTAGAATCTAGTAAATCAAAAGAATTGTAGCTGATCATTGGAAGGTTAATTAGGGTTCTCTATTTACTTACAATACGGAGTTGCTACAGAACTCTCCACAGTTTCCGAGCTAAGGCGATTGCCCTGGGCACTCACCCGCCGCAATTAACGCCGCAGAGTATCCGGCTAGAGGGAGTTATTGAGGGCTGCTAGAAAAAACTTGAGGTTAATTTTGTTAGGTAAATACTTATCTCATTTAAACTTTTCAAGCGTTGAGATTTGTACGATAAATTTCTATAAAACGGATTTTCAAATAACCAAAAAAAAAGGCAAAAAGTTTTAACGATATACTTAATAGTTAACTACCTACGTACCTACTCAAAAGTTAATAACATTGTTTCTTTGAAATACTTGACTTTTTTTTTAATTATAAATAGGCTTGCGTTTTACCGCCAACTCACTTGATGTTAAGAGAATATGCGGTCTACGGTAAAGCACGTTCGCCTAGAAGAAACCGATCCACTCGCGGCTTGAATTCACCCAGATTATATGTCACCTCTGGTATTTTTGACGTGATAACGTCTTTAAATTTACTTTGAAAGTAATTCTGAAAACTAAAGATAACAAAAGTTAAAGTTTGGTGTTACATCTCCTTATCTATCATCTAAGTGCATACAAAAACTATACCACTTGATAGCTAAAGGATTAAAAAATCTGTCAAAATAAAAAAAAATATGTCACGGAAAGCAAAGACCTGAAACATTGAAAGACCGAAGGTCTTCTTCGTGATAAACAATGCACACACACGTCCACCACGCCGCGAATTTTTATCGATTTCAGATCGGTTTCATAGAAAAAGATGAAACTGATGCTTTTGTATAATTCATTCCAGCTTAGTTTCACCATTATTGTTCTCGTGTTCCATTAAACCATCGAGCACTAAAATAAAGAACAGAACCCAGTCTGTGGCGATAAATAGTATGCGTCACATCGCAAACATATTTTGAATACAAAAAATAAAAGTTTTTACTTTAATTCCTTGAAAAGAAACACCGTTCCCGTCAGCGTCTAAACTGTAGATAAACTAAAAGGATGAACTTTTCAAGATCATTTCAAAATCAAATGGGTCCTTATCTTGGATTTTGGCTATCGCATTGAAGAGACGTAAAACGCTTTGAAAGCGGTCTGTTGTTCTCAAAATCGCTCACGGCTAGAGACCCTTTTTTATGTTTGAACCGCACGGATAAGTTCTATTCACTTGAGGACCGGCTCTATTCCGGTGCTATTTCAGAATGCTTTGATGGTACATTTCATGTTTAAGTATTTTTGGCAGCTTTGAATTGGAAATATGCATCCAATTTTTTTTGTCATTTATCAGTATTTTGTTTTGTTCATTCATAATTAATTGTTTGGAATATAAATAAATTACTATGTCCGATATCACTAAGACAACAGATGAAAAATGCAGTGTTGAAACGTTTTATCTAATTTATCTATAATCTATATGCCAAAAATCGAAAAAGTATGAAATTAAAATATTTTGTTTAGCGTGCCACTAAATGAATCATTTGATATTTCAAATTTTCGAAGATGGCTTTATTGATTGCTATTATTGATAAACAGTCTGGACGACCGAGCTTTGCTCAGTGTACGATGTTCGTGAAAACTCGGAAAAACTCATGATACCAGAGATGATACCTAGCCTACCTATTTTTCGCCCCAAAATGCTATAAATATCTACCAAATTTCAGCGAAATCCTTGGAATCGATTTCGATATCTTAAAATATGTACTTGTATATGATTATCTAAAATTGCAGGAATTAACAAGATTATGTGCCCCGCAAATTCACTTGGGTTTTCCAAGATAAAAAGTTGCCTAAGCATTCCAAATTTCAATGAAATCCGTTAAGCTATTGTGTGATTGAAGACAGCACAACAGTGTGACTGACTTAAAAAATGTAGATATGGATTAAAAACAACCTACCACTCATATGGGGGTTGTGGTAAAACCTGGTGATCCAGATTTGTATGCCAGAACTGTGCTCTAAGTTGTTTCTTTATTTTTTTCTTGTCCGATGGCAATCGATGATGTGATCGAAGGTGAACCACTCAGATAGACTTAAGAGATATCTATTAAGTGTGATCTTGAAACTATCTATATTTATATATCTCAGGATTATTTTATTTATTTTTATCGTAGGACTATACACACAGTGACATCTGGCCCAAACTAAGCAGAGTTTGTGTGATGGAAGTCAGATAACTGATAGAATACATAAACACTTTTTTTTGTAAATACACACTTATAATACATACAGAACAAACATTTTATTTTATTCACAAAATGTTTGCCCTGAGTGAGAATCGAACCCACGCCCTACAGCTCTCAAGACTACCAATACTACCAATGAGCCAACGAGGCTGTCATGTAATTATAAGAATACGAACGAATAAGAAACATTTCAGTCATAAAAAAATGTATAACTACTATTAATATTTTCTTAGTTAGTTTATAAACAAAATGACACAAAAAATCTATGAAAACAAAATACATTAAAATGTAAGCATAGTTTCAATTACTTAGAATAAAAGATTTGGATATCTATTCAGGGCGCGAGCAATCATAGTAATTGAGTATTCTCATCGTGTTTTGACGTAAACCTCCAAGATGGCCCAAGAAATAATCTGTTCAACGGAATGGGCGATTCTTTCTGGAGCAACGTCTAAATTAAAGGCTATTTATTCTGTCGCCCGTTCCGAAGGCGAGATGTGGACATTGTAGCAACAATACAGTATGGAACCTCATGTATTTTTAACAAATTTCGTGACACTAAACCTAATAGATTTTTTTAAAGGCGCTTGGCCGGTTGTTTTAGGTAGGTATATCAGGTAAAGAGAATAAAAAAAGTATATCAAGGACAATCAACTATGGTCAAACATTTTTTACAATGAATTAACAAAATAAAACATACGGTAGATACACGTAGAATAATCGGCTAAGTGTTTAAGCTAAGACCTAAAACACTCTACCGCGCAAAAGTGATTTTGTTGATTCTGTTTTACAATTGTCATTATAATTTAAATGAATTTTACATACGTATATGCGTATATCCTACCTAATCGGGTAAGAAGTACCGGGCATTAAATGGTGGCCTTATTAAGTATGATTTTAAGAACACGTATATAATATATATATATATATATATATATATATATATATATCAAATAGATATTATATACTTATAACCATTAGAATATGACGTTGAACATTGAAAATTTTAATAAAAAAGAATTTTTTTATTTTTATAAAAGTTTAGAATTAAGTTATTATTTCCATACTGTTTATAGTGTTGTGATTCAGACAGACGTTCGGTCGATAAAGTGTTTATTATCCCAACATCTGTTTTGTCTATTAAGTAAGAGAAACCGCGAGAAATTTAATTTAGATCAAGGTTTTCGCGTTTCTCGTAAAGCTGGCTAAATGACTGTAGGGCGAGCTTTAACGTTTTGTAGGTTGTTTTTAGATGTAGTTGCTAGTATAAAATTTGCTAAGCAGCAAGGTCAGATATTTTGATACTCATAATCATCAAAATCAGCCTATCATAGTTTACTGCTAGACATAGCCCACTCCAAAAATATGGTATTTGGCCCGTATTTTTGTAGCGATGATAGTTCAGTGCTTAGTGCGGTCGGTTCGCATGTCGAAGGGTGTGGGTTCAAACCCCAAAAATGAGCTTGAGATGCAGAAAAACATTGTGAGGAACCCATAGCATGGTGGTAAGGTACCTTCTATTACTCAGCTAGCTTGCTGCCACCCTCTAGTTGAAAATCTGTCGCCAAGCATCTAACGGTGTGTTCCGGCAGCCTCACTTGAGAGCCAGTCACATTGCAGGATTGGTGTGTTTTACCATCTTCAACCTCACCGTCACTTAAAATCAGGTAAACTGTGGTCAAACACCTAGCCTGTCAACAATAAATAAGAAAAAACGGAAAACAACGAAAAAACCACAGAATAGTGGTACTTTCTAGTCATTACTGTATCCCGGCAGTCTCGCTTGAGAAGCAGTTCCCATTTCATGCTATATGCGTTTACCATAATCAACTACACCGATACTTAACAACGGAACTGTAGTCAAAAACCTAGCTTGCTACCCAAAACAAAGTTCATATCACCATAGCATATTTTTCGCACAAACAAAACGACATTATGCCATTTTCCACACTGCGCTCTTCATGTCACAAAAAAAGTAAGAGCGCGCCCCCGAAGTGTTTATTTAACATCAATATTCAGAGTCGGTAGAAAAATCTGCCGCCGTCGCGCACGACCAGGAGCTTAGCTGTTCAGTTTCTGGCGTGTGTTTATGTTGCGAGAGCATGCTCCACTGGTTTCCGCGACGACAAAATGCACTCACGTCCCGGCCCCGCTCCGCGTGCACTCAGCTACGAATGCACTAATATTGATCACAGGATCAATCTGTACAGTACCCTGCTTTATATTTTAAGGTTGCATCTTAAAACGAGGTCGCGAAGACGGCAACTTCATTTTATGTTTCGTGCAGTTCAGTGGGTTTTGTGGAGTTATTTTGGAAAGGATTCAACTTATTTCAGTTTAAAAGTAGGTAAAAAACTACATTGTAATGGAATCTCGATTTTGTTATAGAGATCGTATCTTTATATCTGTTAGTCTTAAACATAGTTCAACTCACAAAAATCTGTTCTATGTTTCTCTTAGTTGTCAATAACTCACCTTGGTTGTAGATCTCCTTAGCAGGAGGTTGTCTAGGTAGGTACCACCGCAGTACCAGCTATTCGCCACCAAGTAGTAGTGTGTAAACATTACTGTGTTTTGGTTTGAAAGGTACTGCAGCTAGCGAAAATACAGGGCAGTTGAGACTAACCATCGAAAGTCTGAAAAGTAACGAGCGGCAAAGCTGTGATGCTTTATACTTTGTTTTACTACAAAAAGTTCTGTGTATCGCTGCAATGTCCATGGGCAGGCGTTATCTCTTAGCATTAGGAGAGCGTCTCATTCAGTTTATTACTATCACGTAAAAAAAAACCTAATGTATAGCGGCCGAGGATGGAAATCTTCAGCCTTAAAACGCACAAAACTGTAGTTAACAAAGGACACCAAGAAGTCTGCATTGAATTCCGTTCATGAACCGTCCGCCTTGAGAAAGTAGAGCCGAACCGTATTGTGTATATAATACTGGGAGCATCCACGAGGAATGGGTGGTAGTGTGTATTTTTTAACTTGTTATTTAGTAGAACGGAGAGTGTGAAATAAGGGCATGGAAGTCCTGCGCACACTTTATCAGTACAAATATTGTGAGGAAACCATATCTTGATAGTAGGGTAACTACTTTCTAAAAGCCGTTTCTGCGCATTTCCTTCTTAAAATTAAAAATTTATTGCCCAGCACCGAATAGTGTATCGTTAGTCTTACTTGAAAGCCAGGTCTCACTTAACATCTTAGAACACTATATCATAGCATCAGAGGGGCTGTATTAAAGCACTTAGCTAAACAACTAGCTAAAAAATCAAACAATTTTTTTGCATAAACTTCTCTTGTATAAAATCTCTATAAAAGTAACGAAATTTTGTAAAAATGTTCTAGAAGCTTCTCGCAGACAAGACGTGTTAGACGCGAAAGAAATCTTTAAATAGTATAAAAAGTGGTTGTTTGTAGCTGTCTGTTTCTCCGCCCACTTCTTATAAACCTCCTTGACTTAATCTTTGTACCCATTTGTTTTTAATTTACCGAGGTTTTATTTTGTACGGAGTATGGATTTAATATTGAAATTCGTGTTAGAGTTCTAATTTCGAATTTACTAGGTAGGTCGTAAACCGAGGGTGTACGCAAAGGTTTAGAATGCCTTTCTGAGCTGGAGAGATAAAAATGCTTTTTGTATAACCAGAAGAATATAAAGTACTATCACTCCCAATATGAGTATAGGTATTCATTTTGAGTATACGTAGCAATTTCAACTTGAAATTATTTCCAAGTAATTGCCTCACGCATCTTTGCAAGTCTGCAGTAACATATCGAGCGTATTTCACGAGAATCATTACTCGTCGTATTTTAAGGATCATTATTTGTCGTGCCGCGTCGAAGGAGAGAACATTTTGATCGTTGCGCGCTACGTGAGCTCTTATCCGGAATTAGTAGGGCCACGGGGTTTCATCTCGAAGAATCTAAAACTCACTCAAAAAGAAGCACTAACTATTGATTTGCTACACTACTTTGAAGTGGTCAACGTAACAAGATAAATTTAAAATTTAAAAATCCCTCGACAATTGAGGATGACCAGAGTTATTTTGAAGCTTACGATAATATCTATCCTAGATATTTATTTGTTTTTATTAATTTTATTTTTCTATCATCAGTTTGATAGATGAATGGTGGAATGGCATATTCGCACTATGAGGAAACCATAGCATCGTGGTAGAGTAGTAGGTTAGTCAGCCGAATAGGTACTCTAGCTACAACTTCAAGTTGAAAAATCAGTAGCCAAACATCTAACGGTGTGTTTTGGCAGCATTACTTAAGAGCCAGTTCCACTCCAGGCTAGGTGTGTTTATCATCTTCAATCACACTGACACTTAATATCAGGTGAGCTGTGGTCAAACCAACCAAGCCTGTCAACCATAAAAAAAGTAATTTTGTCATTTCACAGATAGATTTGTATGTTTTGATATTTTGGATGTTTTTCATTTTAAGACGAATTGTTTTCTTCTTTTAGATACGATAAAGTTTTGTAACAGAAATCCAATGCACATTCTGTAAGATAAGACAGATAAAAAGCGAAGAAATCGAAGCACTTTTCCATCAATACCCTATTTTTGTTCGGACAAAAGTCCTTAAAGTCCAAGCTCTAACGTCGAGACTCTTGTAAGCTTTGAACTCAGTCAAAAAAAAACAAGAGAAGTTTTACTTTACAATAGGTAGCTCATTCTACTCCCCTAATACTGCAATTAGAACGAGAAATACATCTGAAAGGATTTGTCTCCCTCTAATGAACGACTACTAATTGTGCTTAACAATTTATTTTTTTCATCCGGAAAAGGCTCCTTAATTGATATTTACTGTCGCCTCGTAAAACCTTTTTGTGAAATTAAAACAAATATTTGAAATGTTTCTAACTTTTCTTTCAAACACTCGCTTAGGATTATTTATTCAGAAGATGTTTTTAAGTTTACAGACATTTGTACTAAATGTTCAGTTAAAGTGTTGCAATAACAAGTTGTTTTTCCTTGTTATTTAAGAAAACTCAAGATGCAACTGAATTACAAGCAACCTGAGCAAATTTCAAGGTAAACCCGCAGAATAATCCATCATCGTACGGATATAAAATGTTTACACTATCCACTAAAACATTAGTCAGTATTGTTTTATCTGCTATAGAATAGAAGATAAAATACTTTTAAATAAAACATTCTCATTTAATTAAAATTCATCATAATAAAACATATTCAAGAGCTTCGTAAATGTAGAAAAATTATACAGAATAATTGACTCGATAGATATGTTTTTAGTTCTGCCATGAAATTTAATTGTAAAAACAAGATAATAAATTTAGATCAGTTTATTTTATTTTTAAGAACTTCGTGAAACAAAATCGCGTTGAGTTTTTTTTTGATTTTCTATATCTTCTTTAAATTTTACAGCAAAACAAAGCCTCCATAAAACCAAATTGAAATAAATTCAGCATTTGTCGCTTAATTAAAAATGAAAGAACTACGAGCGTTAACACGACCACAGGCAAAAACCAACTTTGCGTTTAATTAAAACTCTGAAATGTATTTGCTTATTTAGTAATGAAAATAGCGTAAAAAATACGAAAAAGACAACCTTTTATTAATTCAATGTTCTGTTCTTTGTTTCACCATAACAAATCCAGTTTTTTTTTACACTACATTAATTCCTACATTAATGGTGTGTTTTTCATAAGAAGTTTTCTATCTTCATTATTATTTATTATCACAATACATGTCAAATAAAAACAAAATACATACAGTCCAAAATATTGACGTATTATTATAAATAGAGACATTTAATTATTTAACAAAAACCTTAAATTAATACTATTCACAAAATTTATACAAAAAACTTAGTCGAAAAGTCCGTCAGCATTGCCACGTTGGATGACAATGCTGCCAGCATTTTGGCCACTTCCATCCTCTGACGGACATTTTGCCGTATGTTTTAAATTAAATTAATAATTTTTGGTTGTTTTATTTGGTAGTAGCTCTGCTACGAGCTAGGGCGTGGATTCTATTCCACTCAGGATAAATGTTTATTTAGGTTCTGTATCTGGGTGTTCCTAATCCTTCATAAGTAGGTATGCATTTACAAAAAAAAAGTATTTAAGTATTCTATCAGTTATCTGACTTCCATAGTACAAGCTTTGCTTAGTTTGGGATGAGATGGCGCTGTGTGTAATGTTCTACGATATATTTTATATTCTTTTTATCAACGGCTATCAGGTAGAGGAGTCTAAAGAGAGGCCAAATACCTATGTCTGTACGTACAGATCGTAAGTAAGTTGTTCTTTATATCTAATATAACACCGTCGTAAGCAACGAGACCAAAAATTAGGTTTCCACGGAAATCTAATTACTTTTGTCAGTGTAAGTAAAGCAGAATAATTCATTTACTAGTATCAACTGGTGCGCGTATGAAGCCAGTGGAGACAGCGCTGGGAATATGATGGAAGCGCATTTCCCTTCTCAGTTATAATTTAATTGCTTTACCTAAGCAAGTAACCTTAAATAATAATAGCTTACTTAAGATGATGAGAGTTGCATTACTTTGGATATATTGTAAATTAAAATAACTTCATAGTTTGTAAAAAGATTAAATATATGCTCCCGTGGCGTAACTCCACTGCGTGTTTCTCAAAGATTACCTAAATAAAAAAAGACCGGCCAAGTGCGAGTTGGACTCGCGCACGAAGGGTTCCGTATACCGTTATCTATAAAAATGGCAAAGACACGTTTATTGTATCGGAGCCCCTTAAATTTTTTTTTTGTGTTTGTTGTTATAGTTTCAATAGAAATACATCATCTGTGATTCAACTGTCTAGCTATCGCCGTTCTTGAGATATAGCCTCGTGACAGACGGACGGACGGACGGACAGCGAAGTCTCAGTAAGAGGGTCCCGTTTTTACCCTTTGGGTACGGAACCCTAAAAATAAACATCGTAAGACATTACGCACAGCGCTACATGACTTCAAACTAAACAAAGTTTCTACTATGGGAATCAGATAACTGATAGAATACTTATATTCTTACTTTTTTTTTGTAAATACGTACTTAAAATATACATACAGAACATTTAGACACAAAACACACAATTGTTTATGCCACAACATATTTGTCATGGGTGCGAATTGATCCCATATCCTACAGTTTTTAATATTATTGACTACATCAATAAATAGTTGTAGTTTGTAATCTATACTATTATAAAGAGGAAAGATTTGATTGTTTGTTTGTTTGTATTGAATGGGCTCCGAAATTACTGCACCGATTTCAAAATTCTTTTACCGTTGGGAAGCTACACTATCCCCGGGTGACATAGACTTTTTACCCCTGTATTCCCACGGGAACGGGAAGTACGCGGGTGAAACCGCGAGGCGTCTACAAGTAAGTAACATAGTCTAATAGGCATTATTTAACTATTTTATTACTTATCAACTATTTGAAGTTGGAGTCAAATTTAATTCAGTCTAAAGTCTAGTCGAATCCAACTCAAAATATCTCATTACAACTAACTTTCTTCATCCACTAAGTCTTAAGTATGAATGTTGAAGTCCGAAATCCTCAGACAAGGCTTTAATCCTGTCTAATAAAGTAAGTTTAAATCGTTCGAAATAATTTTGTAAATTCTCTAATAACCCACCATCGAAACAACGCGCCAAAGAGCTTTATGTTCATTTATTACTTTATCGAAACTTTTTTGAATAAAGTAGGCACTAATGAACTACTGAGTTACATTTTAATGGGCATTGAAATTATGACAATTCTATGTTCATTTTCAATTTTATGTTAGATAGATAGATAAAACTCTTGTGCACACCATAAACAGAAAAAAATACAGATAACAAAAGAATCTTATGAACTAATGCCACAAGTGGCGGCCTTATCGCGAACAGCGATCTCTTCCAGGCAACCAAGACAAGAAATACACGATAGATAACATAAGAAACAGACAGGAGATGTAACACTAATAAAAAAAATAAAAAAAACATATAGTAAGATACATTTACAATTTTAATACAATATTTTAACATTTTACATTTTTTACATATTTTTTTATATTGAAACATTTTTAGATAGATAGATAGATATAACTCTTTATTGTGCACATCATAAATAGTAAAGAGTACAGAGAACAAAAAACCTTACTATTTTAATTATTTTACAATGGAAACTGGCGTGGTTTTGACACATTTTTGTTTCACTAATACGGGATTACTTACGTGTTATTAAGAAAGCCTGACTATCGAATATAGCCGAAACTATGGTCGGAGTTTCCGATAAAATTAAACGGGAGAAATCTCGCATAGGTAAAAAAAAAATAACAAGGTACCACGAATCAGTAGGTATTAGTTACGACGAATTCAGTGGTCAGCAGACTTATTGGATGGAAAAGTGCAAAGTCATAAGCTACATGCATCCATCTGATATCCTTGTTACACAAACAAAAAGAACTTTAAGATACTCTTCACAAGTGAATCTTAATTTCTAAAACTAATTAGATGTTCTAAGTGATTCAGTCAAGTTTCCAATGAAGGAGTTTTCTAAGATACCATTTCATAGGAAAAGTTGGGATGTGAGCCTGTAGGTAGCCTTAGTTAAACTTTCATAACCTACCGGTCGTCGAAGACAGCAAAGGCATACGATATGTTAAAGAAGAAAATACACAGAGATTATTAAAAAGCCTTTTTTAAATCGGCCCACATTGACTGATAATACGGAAAATATACATAAAAGAAAACAGTAAACATACAGTCGAACATCTAGTCGACATAAAAGATATGGCCATTCATAATTTTCAGGCAATAAATTCGCAAAGACTTCTTTTAATAGATATTTTATTATAAACATTTTTCTTACAGGAGCTGTATAATCAGACTTCTTAGAATTTTAGTTTGCGTAACTACTAAAATATAACGTTTAAATAAAATAATCTCATTAAATCAAAATTGATCAGACTTGATAACAATTTATATCAAATAAATAAAATGCGTTTATATGACATTTTAGGAGATAGTAAAAAGATACAAATACTAGCTGCGGCCCGCGGTGTCACCTGCTACGTGTTTTCGGAATGTATATCGGCCTAGTAAGTATCCTAAGTTAATCCAGGGTGTCAGCTACCTCCATACCAAATTTCATCAAAATCTATTTAGTAGTTTTTGCGTGATATAGTAACAAACATAATACCACACTACTGTTTAACATCAGGCAGAGTGTGGTCAAACGCGAAACTATTTAGAATAAAAAAAAAATTAAAAAATCCATACTCAAACTTTCGCATTTATGTAGGATATATAATTATATATTTAGATATTTTTCATTGTTTAGTACATCGTTAGACTTGTTTTATATTTCAAGTTTGGAGAAAAAATAAAAAAATCGGACTTTGTAACTTACGTAACCATCGTATTATATTCTGCTAAATGCGACTTTATTTAATGTGTTAAATAAAGTAACATTTGCATCAGGCTGATGATCAACTGCAGTAAAACACTAGAAACAGGCAAGCTAGAAAAATGGAATTCACATTATTGCTAATACCAATTACAGTTTCACCTATATAAGTTTCAGCATAACGCTGTAATCTGCACATATGTGATGCTTTGCCAAACATTTACAAAGCGAAGAGTCATCCATGCCAACGGAGCATCAAAATTAAGTGTTATGTCGGCTATATCGCAAGCTTTTGAGCCCGAGAAAAGAACAGTGGAATTGTCTTTGAGAATAGTTGAAACTGTAGTGCTGAGCGAAGGAAACGTGTCTACGATCTCCTGGGATTCCACTGGGACCGGTTAACGGGTTACATCCCATCGAGTTTGGAACGACGTGCCATGTTTCATTTATAGTAGACGTATTGCTATATGAAACACTCTATCCCGGAGTGTTTTGTAACATTTTTAACATTCCTGTGTATTTTATGGCATCGAAGATGAACAACATTTGACATTTGACAGCCCTGTTAGGTCATTGGTAGTATGTCTGCTCCAAGAACTGAACGGGGTGGGTTAGCATTTTGTGATATAAACAAAACAATGTTTGTTCTGTGTCTGGGTGTACTGTATGTAAACTGCAACGACTTACCACCAGGAAAGTGTTGCGTTCGTTTCATTACTTTTACAATTGTAACGATGATAGCTCAGTGGTTAGCGCGGTGGGTTCGCATGCCGAAGGGCGTGGGTTTAGACCCCAAAAATGAGCTTGAGCTGCCGGTGAAGGAAAAACATTGTGAGGAAACCATAGCATGGTGGTAGAGTACTCTCTAGTACTCGGCTGGCTAGCAACCACCCTCAAATTGAAAATCTGCCGCCAAGCATGATTGTCACGGTGTGTTCCGGCAGCTTTACTTGAGAGTCAATTCCATTCCAGGCTAGGTATGCTTTACCATCTTCGACCCCGCCGTCACTTAACATCAGGTGAGCTGTGGTCCAACACTTAGCCTGTCAACCATTAAACAAAAATTTACAAAATGATAAAATTTTAAAATAAACTATAAAACAAAGACGTCATTGAGATCACTGCCGCGCTGTAGAGTTTTTATTAGCTAGGGAGTTAAAACTTAATCTTTGTCTATTTGAATGAGTAAGTATTTCTAGGACGAGCTCTCAAAGTCAGTGCACATAAGAGCCCGCGGATGGCTGCGCCGTCTACGACAAAATGCACTCACGCCTCCGGGTGCACTCACGAGTGCATTTACATATTGATCTCCAAATCACATGGACTGTCGCAATGGTGACAATATGTACATTTTGCTGCAAAAGGTTTGTGATTTATTGTTGTAAATGGTTGCGTGTAGTCAATAAGTTCGTACGATAAGTAATCTTGACGACAAACGAATGTTTTTAACTTAACGATTGCTAGCACTAGACATTTTTATTTATACAATAGTAGTCATAGTCATAGTCATAGTCATAGTGTCATAGTAATGAGACGAACGAGACGCTCTCCTGATGGTAAGAGATACCGCCTGCCCATGACCATTGCAGTGATACACAGAACTTTATGTAAGTAGTTAAACACAGTGCAAGGCATCGTTGCTTTAGCGCTCATTACTTTGACACTTTCGATGGTTAATCTCAACAACCCTGTAATTTCGCTAGCTTCAGTACCCTTCACCTTCAAACCGGAACATAGTAATGTTTATACACTACTTCTTGGCGGCAGAATATCTGGTAGTGCGGTGGTACCTAATTAGATGACCTCCTGCTAAGGAGATCTACCACCAAGTTAAAAGATGGTAAGAGATAAAACATGTCCGTCACCATTACAGCGATACAAACAACTTTTCGTAGGTTGCTTTGGTGCTCATTACTTTGAGAGTCAATGGTTAGTCTCAACAGCTCTGTGATTTTGCTAACTGCAGTACCCTTCCAATCGGAACACAGTATTGTTTAATTGTTTATACATTACTGCTTATTGGCAGAATATTTGGTCATATACATATAACATAAATAATAGGACCTTAAATTGTGTCATCCAGCTATGTAAGATACCCGCTTGTTTTCTAAATTATTCTCGATATGATTAAAAATAATGCCTGCCTAGCAGTATTCAGAACATTACACTTTAGATTTCGATTTGATTTTTGATGGGTATGTATTTTTTTCGTTTTTCATTTATTAAAGTACTTTTGAAACTAGTGCTACAATAATACAGTACCAAAAAATTGGTTTGGTCTGGGTATATAGGTAGTATTTTATTGAACAGGACAATTTTTCTCAAATGTGATCCAAAAGCTTAGTAAATTCGATCAACGACAAGAAATCGTGAATTTTTATGAGCACACGGACCCACTCATACTTATTTTATAGCAGTTCAACCGGCTTAATAAATTAGTAAACCTTTAATAACGTCTTTATCATTACTTTGGCCACAATATATTACAGTAACTACGATTTTTCCCATTAAGTAATCACTTATTCACTTACAACCCATTAAAATAATGTCCAGGTCAAACAAATCGGCAGTCATAAATCAATCAATTTCCATTGTTAAAATCCATCAAACGTACTGTGTTCGAACGAAAACCCATTGCACAAATACGTCCGTAATTGCCATCGGTGATAGTAATTGGGCCACTTCAACAAAGGCAGCATTAAAAGCCTTGCTTTGTTGACATAGAGCATGACGCATGGAGCGATCCATTAGTGGTGATATTGACCATCCCCCAAGTGTGTTCTGGTAGCTGGACCTGCGGGTGACGCTGAAGGGCCGTATGTCTGACATAGATTTTAATTACAAAATCAAAGTGTTTTTTAATTGTTATTTGTTTCACACATTTGACCACATCTTGTCTAGGACACTACTGATAATAGTAATAATAAGTAACCTAGATGGCACCACTTACTGGACGTGTTTCAGATTACCTGATTTTACGTTAGTCACTCTGTAGTAAATAAGCGTCAAATCAATAACTGATGGCACTTCTTTAGACGACAAAACACAATAAATAATGTTACATTACTGTTACATGACAGCTCTGTTGGTTCATTGGTAGAATGTCTGCATCAAGAGGTGAAGGGTGTGGGTTCAATTCCCACCCAGGACAAACTTTGTAGGACAAACAAAAATGTTTGTTCTATGCCTGAGTGTATTGTATCTATCTATCTATATCTATACTATTATACAGACGAAAGATTTGATTGTTTCCTTGTTTGTAATGAATAGGCTCCAAAACTACTGGACCGATTACAAAAATTCTTTCACCGTTGGGAATCTACGCTATCCCCGGATGACATGGGCTACTTTTTATCATTGTATTCCCACGGGAACGGGAACTACGCGGATGAAACCGCGAGGCGGGTGTATTATAAGTATAAATGTATGTACAAAAAAAAGTATTTAAGTATTCTATCATTTATCTGACTTCCATAGTACAAGCTTTACTTAGTTTGGGGTCAGATGGCGCTGTGTGTAATGTCCTACGATACTGATTACTTGGTGGTAGATCTCCTTAGCAGGAGGTCGTCTAGGTAGGTACCACCGTAGTGCCAGTTATGCTGCCACTAAGCAGTATTGTGTAAACATTACTGTGTTCCGGTTTGAACGGTACTGCAGCTAGCGAAATTATTGGGCTGTTGAGACTAACCATCGAAAGTCTCAAAGTAATGAGCGCCAAAGCAGTGATGCCCTGGACTTTGTTTTGCTACTGAAAGTTCTGAATATCGCTGCAATGGTTATGGACAGGCGTTATCTCTTACCATCAGGAAAGCGTCTCGTTCGTCTCATTACTTTTTACATAAAAAAAAAAAATATATGTATTACTGCTTAGCGGTAAAACAACAGATACTGCAATGATACCTTTATGGAACTGCTAATGGGCTAACAAAACGTAACAGATTACTGCAGTTCAGGTAAAATGCATAGAGTTCATTTAACTGATTAGTCGCTGAATAAGCTAGACGATTAATTGCCAAAACTCGAATAGTTTACCGTCTAACTGTTAACTCTAGATACCTTCACTGATTCGGATTATTGAGCAATCGCTGAATGGATTTCACTGAAGATTGTCAATGGCGCTGCAGATTTTGTGGCCACGTTATTGAGATTGTTTAGATGCTAGTATATGTAAATAGAGCTTTAGCGTAAGCCTGTTATGCCTTTGTGTTGATTGAATTTATGCGCATCACACAAATGTTTGTCCTTACTGGGAATCGAACCCACGCTCTATAGCTCTTGTAGTAGATACATTACCAAATGATCGAAGAGGGCAGAGTGTGTAAAGTGTGACAAATACTCGTAGTCTGACACCAGACATCTGCTTACTAGATATTTCAAAACACTACCAACTTTTAATATCAAACTAAAATATTTGAAATTATGAAATTTATTAAAAATTTCGAGGTATAAATAAGTACTAAGACATGCAACATTTAAAATAATAACTAATCAAAAAGGCCGCTATCAATGGGAATAGTTCCCAAAACGCTGGCCCCATTGCCGCATTGTATGGCAATGCTCAAACGCTGAGCAAAATAAAGGCCAGCGTTTTGTTCACGTGTGGCGTCGACCAGACGAGATGACAAGTCTTTAAATATTTTTTTTTGCTCCCGGTCCCCACGGTCCCAAAGTTTCAACCCCAAAAGGCTCAAATACGTATCCACTGTCCAGGGTACTATACTTGCACCTTTCAAACTAAAATACTTTCCATATCAATAAATTTACATAAAACCCATTCAAGTTACGAATTCTGTACCGCAATAGCTAGCTTTAGTAATTAAAGATCATGTTTAACAAGTAAATGGAGTAAGTAGGTACCTATTATAGAGGTCTATGGTCCTAAAAACAAAATACCTGCCCATTTGTCCCGCCGTAAGTTTCCAGACATGCCCAGTTCCAACCATTGCCGGTACCTGCCTAGCGTTTAAGATACTAATTCTAAGCGTCCTTCCACTCCAAAGCCCAGTTACGTGCCACGTTTGTGTATGGCATAATTGTAGCGGCCACAAAATTCCGCATGTGGTGTGTTTGGTTAAATTACATAACGCAACCGCAAATTAGGGATGTGCAGATTGGCAACTACGCACTGGTGAATATTGTATTTTTTTTCCGATAAATTTCAGTGGGTAGAATTTTTTTTTTATTTCTTTTAGCGGCATACTTTCTTTGTCTTTGTATATCAGAGGTTTACATGGTTCGATAAAAAATATAAATGTATAACATAAATCATGTATAATAAATTATAACTAGTACTGGCTTCTACAGGTAGTTCAGCTGTTTTTGCGATATCTACTTATGTGCCTAAATAGGGTTATAAGCTTTAGGCTAAAAACTTTTAATATGTGCACAAATTTGGATTTATCGAAAGTAAATATCAGTTGCTCCTTATATTTGGTCAATGGTCATCAAAAACATACCTTTTCGATGGATTGTTGATTTTTATCACGAACTCAAATCTGTACCCATAATAAAAGTTGCCTGTGACTATACAGTCATTTGTTTTCGGTTTTAGTGCATAATTTAATATGTATATACTTATATAATGTAGGATTATAATTTTAGTGTGTACTAAGTCGAAAAGGGGAAATTATACTTATCGTTTAGAACAACTTTTAATACGAAACCACCACAGAAATATTAAAAAAACCATTAAATTTTTTTTGGAAAACAATCCATTTTACAAATTAGGTCAATGAGGTTCTCAGAATCCTCATTTATGTGTAGTACATAAACGGAGCCTCCGCTGTAGTATGTTCGTTGTTAATTACTCGTATAGGTATAGCTTCATTCATTAAAGTGTAATCGTAAGGTTTTTTTGTACATGTGACTTGCCTTTAACATTATTGTTATTTATGGCCAATAAATATTACTGATTTACTGATTTACTGATTAATAATGAAAAAAAAATTGCTGTTCCATAGAAAAAATCATTGATCATGAGAATTTCATTACAATAACGAGTTTTTAGATTGGTATACCAGAACCTTTATAATTCGTTCGTTTCGTATGATGAAGGTAGAATTGGACCGCTTAGTTCACGTTTTTGGAATATCTACCGTGAACCGGTGTCGCTATTTAAAGCTCCTGTCTGTCCAATAGTAGAATTGGCAGAGTGGAATTAGGTCATGCAGTCAAACTATCCACCAGTGCCTGACTCTGTTCTTGGTTTCTATCTGGGTTTTGGTTCAAATTTTACCAGGCAGTAATTTTTGGATTTGAATTGGATATAATTAACATTCTAGGATTATATTGCGTTTTATTTTACCGAATTGAGTATCCCGGCTTTCATTATCTGCGATGTAACTACCATTTGCGTAACCCAGGGTGATTGTAACGCTTGAATTATTACTTTTATTGGTGTGTATTTGAAATTAACATTCTGGTTTTGTTAATAGCTAAACTGGAATTAAATAGAATAGCAAAATTGTTGTATATAGGTACAATAATATACATACATACAATCACGCGGGTTCCCGTTGTCTTCCACTGTGATCCCAGCACATATCTTTCGCTTGTTGATTTCTAAGTTGATCATAATCCTTCTAATAAATTCCATAAAAGAAAACATCTCCACCTACACTGACACATTTTCCTCCTCAGGCCCTTGTAAAACAAAACTACAAAGCGAGATGCTCGAATCCGATCCCTTCGTAATAGTCGACAATAATCAAACGTTTCCAATACCATTCCAAGAGTCGTCGTATTGTGAAAATGCGAAACGTTTCAGAAAACAAACTGACGGGCCCTCGAAAGGCGACGAAAGTTAATTTCACGGACTGTGAATACTTCTTCGGAACTCATCTCGCTCGAACAATCTTGTAGTCGGTTGCCATTAATCACTGACAAGAATACGGCTAGTTTGGCTTGTCGAGTCGCTTAGTGCCACTTAAAACTCGTAATAATGTTTATTAATTGTGGTAAACAAGACGAACTCTCGTTTATAATCCCGTTTCTTGTTTTGATGAAATTGAGTACCTAATATTTTTGTTATAGATTAGAGCATAATAATGCTTACTGATTTAGACGTATCATACAATCAAGGATGTATAATAGGTTGGGTAGACTAGTTCTAGAGTGGAGACCACGTAGTCTAGGACACCCTGCGGCCAGTTGATATGAGAATTTGCGTAAACAGGCGGGCAAAAACTGGATACTGGAAGCTGTCGACCGAGCTCAATGGTGCGGTATAGGAGAGACTTACGTTCAGCTGTGAACAGCAAAGGGCTTATGATGATGATGACATTACTTTTGCGCTGCAGTACTTAATAAGCTTGTGGTGTACTAAGTCAAAAGATTGTCATTGCACCCAATGACTGGTGAGCTGATTTTTTTTACTATTTCTAAATAATGCCCATCGCAAAAAAACACAATGATAACTACAATGACCTTTTAGCCTTTTCACAATAACCGCTGTGGGCGACTGGTTCAAACTTATTTACTGAATATACAATAGACTTTTTACATAAATAAAATAAAGAGACCGCGGAGCTCTGATGCAAAAAAAAAAATCTTAAGACCTTTCTAAGTGACTACGTCTCGCCCCGGGGGAGCCCAGAGCTCACGCCTACTAGTTGAGAATTGTAATACAACGGAGTAACGCTGACAATATCCTGGTATTAGTATACGGTGTGCTTCTATTTATAGTATTTTATTTTAATTATTAATATTTGATTTTATCCTATGTCATTATTTGATTGTAAATAGTTTTAAATAATACTAAATAATTGTAATACTTCAGTTAATTATTTGCGAACTAAATAGGGATAAAAAGCATTTCATGATTATCGCTAAAAGCATTCAATATAATTATAAATCATTATAATGGAAAGTAACACTATCTCATTTTATATTTCAAGTCTGTCGAAGAAAGATTTTGAAATACATATTTCGTATAGCTCGCGAAATCTGTTCTGCTATTTTAAAATAACGATCCCACAATGTAAAACAGCCACGTACTCGTATCCAGGTCAGCATCCGGCTAATGTAAAAAGTTTAAAGTTCCTTTAGAAAATTCCGCAAAGAGCCACTGGATGACATGCATAAGTTTCAAAACTTAGCCTATAAATCATAAGAACTTACCGTAATGTTGAAATATTACGTAGATATAAGATATCTTAATCCACTTTTCCTGTAAAAACTGCGGGAAAGTTAAAATCTTAGAAGAGTTTGAGATTCGAAATCATGGCGATGGGATGAAAGTATGCTTATCATTATACTACGTACGACGTACGAGCAGCACAAGCTGCTGTTTATTTTTAAATTAAAATTATAAAGATGTCGCAAACACCATTGGAAATTGCTGTGCGTGACCTGCAGAAGACCATACACGATATGTCGAAGAAAGTTGGCTCAATGGAGTCCACTATACGCGACCACAACATCACGATCTCTAAACAAGGTGAGATAATTTCCACTCAAGTCGACATGATTACACAGTTAAAAATTCTAATTGAGGGTAGTCGTAAAACGCCCGCACCAACTGTGGAAGTGATCACTGTGACACCCCCGACAACGCTGCAGCGAGCTACCCGCCAAGCTAAGATAAATGCGGCGGCAAATATGAAAATAGCTGGAGAATATTCATCGGCTACCAAAAGATCTAACGCGAAATCAGCTGACAAACCACGAGTACCGGCTCCAATAACTTGTATCGACGCGATAACTACCAACGTGAGCCAAACAGAGCTGAAGAAGCCCCCTACTACTGATTCAATGGCTTGTATGCACAAGCGTGAAAACGCCGTGCTACCCGAACCGGCTCAACAAAAAGGTGAAAAATGGCAGGTACAGTAATACAGTAATACAGTAATATTTATTGGCCATAAATAACAATAATGTTAAAGGCAAGTCACATGTACAAAAAAAAAACCTTACGATTACACTTTAATGAATGAAGCTATACCTATACGAGTAATTAACAACGAACATACTACAGCGGAGGCTCCGTTTATGTACTACACATAAATGAGGATTCTGAGAACCTCATTGACATATATTCACCTAATTTGTAAAATGGATTGTTTTCCAAAAAAAATTTAATGGTTTTTTTAAATTCGGTATGATTTAATTCTGTAATATATTTTGGCAATTTATTATACATTAATATTTTGGCGTGACGGCCCTGCTTTTCAACTTTACCTAACCTAGTCCATGGCACGACCAGCTTTTCTTTGTTTCGCAAGTTATATTGATGCCTGTCTTTGTTCTTTGGCAAATTAGCTCCGTGTATTTCTAATAAGCTATTGTATATGTATAGTGATATCACTGTCATAATTTTGTTAGTTCTGAAGTATTTTTTTGCAGAACTACGTTTTTTTAAACCATTTATTATTCTAATCGCTCTCTTCTGACATCTTAACACTTTTGTAATACTAGCTGCGTTACCCCATATCGTAACTGCGTATCTTATAACAGAATGTATGTATGCATAATACACGGATATAAGAGTATTTTTATCTATTAACGGCTTAAGTTTAAATAACGCATAATTTCCGCTGGCAATTTTCTTACATATATTATCGATATGAGCATTGTGACTAATTGTATTATCTATTGTGTATCCTAAAAACACATTTTCTTTACTTGCCGAGATACCAAAAATGCCAAGTTTCGATTGATAGTGCATAACAGTACTTTTATTAGAATTTAGAATGATACCATTACAATCAAACCATTCCGTTAACAAGTCCATAGTAGTATTTATTTTCGTATCTAAGTTATGTTTGTTAACATCTTTAATACCAACATGGGTATCATCGGCAAAGAGACTTACTTGCGCCCACTCTGGCATGGCACCTGCGAGATCATTAATATAAATTAAAAACAATAGAGGACCTAAAACTGAGCCTTGTGGCACCCCTATTGACATGTTACCCAATGCTGAAGAAGACCCATTTACACACACTATTTGACTGCGATTATTAAGGTAAGTTTTTATCATATTTAGTTCAGTTCCACGAAAGCCATAAAATTCCAATTTTTTTATCAACACATCATGTCTTAAACAGTCAAAAGCCTTTGATAGGTCACAAAATATGCTTGCACATCTATTAGACTCATCTAAAGATTCCAGAATAAAGTAGATTACATTTCTTATCGCCATTTCAGTAGAACGACCTTTTCGGAATCCAAATTGAGCATCATTAAAAAGATCGTTTTCTTCAAAAAATTCAATGATTCGAGATTTGATAACAGTCTCTAATATTTTGGACAACGCTGGCAATATACAAATCGGTCTATAGTTGTTAATATCTAACGAATCCCCTTTTTTGAAAAGTGGTAATACCTTCCCTGTCTTGAGTACGTCGGGAAAGAAGCCCTCGATTAAGCACGAATTTATAATAATATGTATCAACTCAAATACATAAAAATTATTCAAAATAATATTCCTCAAAGTTCTTGTGCTCATGTCATAAATGTCGAGTGTTGATTTTTGTTTTAAGTTTTTTACAATACTTCTCAACTCCTTGTGATCCAGTGGCTTGAACTTAATAGATGTGTGGGGCTTATTTGAATTATCTAGATATTTCATACAATTTTCAGAGACTATATTTAAATTACCAGTTAACTTATGCGCAATATTACGAAAAAAGTCATTAAATATATTTGCAATTTTTTCGGCTTCCGTGGTTACCTCTTCCCTATCATTTTTTACAGCGCGAATTCCATGTTTAGCGTTTTTAATTTTATTTCGTCCTACTTGTTCATTTATAATACTCCATGATTCTCTGGTTTTATTTTTAGATTTATTTATTATATGTCGATACTGTAATTTTTTTGCTGCAATCATAGTTTTCCTCAATATTTTCTTATATTTCTTTATTACTAATTTCCTTTGTTCAGAAGGATCATGATCTTGCAATAATTCTAATTTAGCTAAGTTTTTCTTAGATGTTTCTATACCTAATGTAGTCCATTGTTTTTGGTTTTTTCGCGTTTGTCTTTTTGTTTTCGGGAAAGCAATGTTATAATAATAGTTCAGAGCTTCTTGAAAAATACTCATTTTTGAATTTGTATCAGTATTTGACAATATTTCTAATTTTAATTCAAAGTAACTTTTATTAAATAAATAATTAAAATAATTTAGATTGTTCTTTGAAAAAACTCTTGCTACATAGCTGGTATTGCCTTGGACATTATTGTTCTTAATATTACATAGTACTATTTTAATTACATTGTGATCAGATAGCTTATAATCTAAAACGGAGCCCTTATAGTCAGTAAAGTTTAAAATGAAATTATCTATACAAGTAGAGCTAGTTTTATTTAATTTTGTTGTCTGGGTTCTAGTGGGTTTATTCAATACCCATTTACAATTGAAGTAACAAAGTGTATTTTCAAATTTTCAGGAAGTCACTCGTAAGCGAACGCCAAGAAATCAACGGCGCTTTCTTACGGGTTCTGGTAAAGAGGATGAGATGCTACAAGCCGTTGAAAAATGGAAGCACATTCAAGCTTGGTCGTTCAAGCCCGACACGACTGTAGACTGCATCAACAGGTTTGTTAAAAAAACTATTAATTGTGACGATTACACTGTAGTGAAGAGAGACATCAAAACAGACCTACACGCCGCATTTGTGATAAGCGTCCCCGAAAGTCTATATGATAAACTGTGCGATCCATTTGTATGGCCACCGCGTGTAAAGCTGGCAGAGTGGTGGTTTCCGAGGAAGCCCCGCGGTGAGCGGGGCGAGCAGGCAGCCGCGCGCATGGAGCGCCCTCGCGCCTGCGCCATTCGTGCCGACCCGCCGCGGCGCGCACACGTCTGACTTAGCGAAGAATGATGCGTCGCCGAATGTAAACAACGGTTCACGTAACGTAATTGTATGTCACCAAAATATCGCGTCGCTAGGAGTGAGTAAATCACAACGACTCGAGGTACTACTACAGAGTGAATTTAAGTGCACTGCCTTAGCGTTAACAGAGCATTGGCTGACAACCGATAAGTTAAAATGCGTTTATTTAAGTGGCTACAAACTAGCTTCGCATTTCTGTAGAACGGAGGTAGAACACGGCGGCTCGTGTATTTTTATTAGGGACGATGTACGATGTCCTGAAAATCTAGATTTAGTTAATTTGAGTGTCGAGAGATACTGCGAGGTATCCGCTATTGACTTGATTGATTATCAGTTGACGATTGTTTGTATTTATAGGACCAATCTAGTTAATATTAAAAGCTTTTTGGAGTACTTTGAACGTCTGATCGACAAGATTAGTGATTTAGGCTTGGATTGTTTGATAGTAGGTGATACGAACGTAAACAGTTTAGGCAAGGTGAGCTCTGAGTGGCTCAAATTGTGCGACGTGCTGTCGGCTCATGGTATGGTAGCTGAGGTTGACTTTCCAACTAGAGTGACTGAGAGCACATCTACGTGCCTAGATCAGGCGTATAGTAACTTCCCAGCCGGATCTGTCCGCACATCGGCTGTCTCCACTAATCTGAGTGACCACCTTGGCGTCAGAGTCGAGCTGACATGTGAAAGGATAGTATCTAGGCAGAATACGTTCTATACGAGAACGTTCTCTAAGGAAAACAACGATAGCTTCCTGTCGTCACTCCAGAGTATTGATTGGAGCGAATTATTACTACGCTATAAGACTGCTGCGGAGATAGCTAGCTCAGTAATTACTATAATTCAAAATAAATTTGAGGCATGTTTCCCATTACGGAAAACAAACTGTAGGAGTCGTCCGACTTGGGTATCGCCTGACATCAAAAATTTTAAATCGCTTCTATTTGACATCATGGAAGTAAAAAAATTGAATCCTAACAATGAATGTATTAATTCTATTATGTGTGAAATGAGAGAAAAATATGACAATTTATTAAAATCTACAAAATCAAATTATTATGCTAATATAATTAACAAGGGTGGAAACTCCTGCAAAGCCATGTGGAATGTGGTGAATTTAGAAAGAGGGAAATACAACTTCACCGACCTGGATTTTACTGACGTCATTAAGAGTAGTGACGGCACTCTATTCCCTAGCAAAAAAGCTGCCGTGGATGCTGTGAATGCAAGATTCCTGAGCGCGGCGGCGGCGTGCGGCGCGCCGCGCGCCGACGTCACGCGCGCTCTTGACGCGCTGCGCGCGGCGCGCGCGCCCTCCGACCGCTCGCTGCGGATCCGCCTGTTCACTGCGGAAGAAGTCTACCGACTCATCACTGCGCGGATCCCTCCCAAAAATTCTAAAGATATCTACGGTTTGAACATGAAAATGTTTAGGGTGGCGGCGATCCCACTCGCTCCAGTACTAGCCGAACTATTTAACATCTGCATACGGCAAGGAACCTATCCCGAGGTACTGAAAGCTGCAAAAGTGACACCAATATTTAAGGGAAAAGGTAAAAGGGAGGATGTGGACGGCTACAGGCCCGTGTCGATTATACCCGCAGTAGCGAAGATTTTTGAAAATGGCCTTAGCTCGCGGCTCATGACATTTCTCGAGGACACCGACCAACTTTCGGACAGGCAGCACGCATATCGGGTGAAACGGTCCACGACCACCTTGACTCGAGACCTGGTTCGCCGCATTGTCGACGCTCGCGAGAAAAAGCAACAAGTCGCCGTTATCTGCTGCGACTTGTCAAAAGCGTTCGACGTCGCCGATCACGACGTGCTCGCCGGCAAGCTGCATCATTATGGGCTGGGGGGCGCAACGCTGGCGCTGACAACAAGCATACTGCAGGATAGATCTCAAATCGTTGTTGGGAACGGAGGCAAAGTGAGGTCGGACCCTTTGCGCTCATATATGGGCGTCGCGCAGGGATCCTCAGTCTCGAATATCCTGTTTTCGCTACTGCTAAACGATCTGCCCGATGCAATAACATCAGCTGAAATCCTATTGTATGCTGATGATGTGGCGGCGCTAGTCACCGCTCCCACAGTAGAAGAATTGGAAGCAAAATTGAATGGCGTCAGTGCCCAATTTGATAGTTGGTTTAGAGTCAACGGCCTGGCGCTAAATTTGAAGAAAACCCACTATGCCCACTTCAACCTATCGGGCCGAAGACATAGACGTCTAAAAGTCTTGATAAATGATATCGAAATACAACAATCAGATGTCACAAATTTTCTCGGGTTTGAAGTTGATACCGCCTTGACGTGGGAAAACCACATACACAAAATATCCGGTAAAATCGGGAGTGCTTGCTATGCGCTGCGGCGTGTGGCGCGAGTAGTGCCGGCGCACGAGGCGCGCGCGTGCTACTTCGCTACGGTGCACTCGCTGCTGCAGAACGGCGCCGAGCTGTACGGCCGCGCCGCCGACTGGGAGCGCGCGTTCCGCATGCAAAAACGGGCTGTACGAGCCATAGTAGGCATTAGAAGTGACCAATCCGTTGCCCCTCACTTTAAGAAATTGGGAATCCTCACGCTGCCCTGCATTGTAATCTTACAAGTGGCGCTGTATGTGAGGAACAACTTGCACACATACACGACCTTTGGAGACCTTTCTACAGTCCCCACGAGACGAGCAGGACAGCTCAAACAGATTCCCAGGAACCTGGCGAAGTCTGACAAGCTCACTCATGTCATGGGCCCGACAGTGTATAATAAACTACCGAGTGAAATAGTCGCCGCTCCGAGTGTGGCTTGCTTCAAGTCTCGCTTGAAGCGCTGGCTTGTCGATCAGACGTTTTACAGTTACAATGATTTCCTTGACCATAAAGCCTAGGAATATAGGTACAATTGTACAATAAATTCCTTTTATTTTATTATTATTGTATATTATTATAATCTGATTTAATTTAATTTAATTATGACATGTAAATACTATTTATGAAATAAATGAATATGAATATGAATATGAATATGAATATGAATATGAATATATACCTATGTATTGTATTTTGACTTTTATATTAGGTTATTTTGGTAAATATGTAGGTAGTACTAGCAGACGCCTCGCGGTTTCATCCGAGTAGTTCCCGTTCCCGTGAGAATACATGGATAAAAAGTAGCCTATATCACCCAGGGATAGTGTAGCTTCCCAACGATGAAAGAATTTTTAAATAGGTCCAGTAGTTTCGGAGCTTATTCAAAACAAACAATCAAATCTTTCCGCTTTATAATAGTATAGATAGATATAGATAGATTATTTTAAGATATTTTGTTATTAGTTTATGTCAGTATTGAATAAAAAAATGTCATTATGAAATTGTATGTATTGTACCACATCTCATCTCACGGTCCTCCTTTTGTACATGTTCTAGTAAGTGTGCAATTAAGAAATAAATAAATGTATTAGGTATGTCTATGCCTATGTCTACACTAACATTATTTTTACACCAAATAAATATTTTTGAATTTTAGATTTGAACTACTTACGTACTTATATAATAAAGGTTTCAATAGCAACCAGTATTTTTCTCCTTATAAATAATCTAAACCTTCTTTTAAAATTTTAAATGACAAAAATCGATTGAGTAGTTATTGTAATTAAGTTTCCTTCTCGTCCGAACTCAATCATAAAATACTTAACTATTTAGTGAAAGATAAAAGTTTCATCTGTAATGCATCCTGGAATCCATAAGAAGGACTAGGTTGGTCTCAATGGGGAAGCACTTGAAGTGATAATTTCTCATATTACGTTCTGATGTTTAGTGACGTCGGTCATGAGTTGTAATATCTTTGCCATTGGAACAAACATAAAACTTTCTTCCTATTTTTAGACTTGAAAAATAACTAAGAGAACTGAACTTACCATCAGGAGAGGTCGTCACATAAGAAATTACATTTTTTTTTTAAATGATTTGGAACTAGAAAGATAGTTTCATTTAAAGTCACTTATTATACCAACCACTGCAGTATTAGAAGCGTAAGTCGCTAGCTAGAATGATAGCAAGTGGAAATATATAGTAGGTATTCTTCTACTATTGTGTGTGTGTGAGAGAGTGTGTGCGTGCGAGCGTGTATGCATGCATGTATGTATAATTGTATATTTATTGTATGTATGTACGTATGGAGTAGAGTGTAAACATAAAAAAAATGACTTGTGGTGTTCTATTACCATCACAAAAGTGTTAGGCTCATATTATAGTTGTTTTTTTTTCATATTTGAAAGGCATAATTGTTTGACCACAGCTCATCTGATGTACAGAAGCTACGAATACACACGCACGCCTTGCCTGGAATGGTATTATGCCAATATATAAAACAGAATACTAATGGAGCATAATGACTTTAGCCCATCCTATTTTTTCATCGGCTTCAATTGACCGGGTAGTAATATCTCCCAGAGGCGTTTAGATATCAATTTATTCAGCACGAAAGGACCGCATTACGTTTCTCTTACAGTTATTCTTGAGGACCTCTTCAGAATAATAACATTGATCGGAAATTACTATTTTGCTGTAGTGCGTTAGGGGAATTGTAAAATAGACGCTCAAGCTTTTTATCGTATGTGACAGCAAAGTAGTAAATCTATAGTCAATCCTATCCAACTAATATCATAAACGCGAAAGTATGTATACATGGATGCATGGATGTTTGTTGCTCTTTAACGCAAAAACTATGTAATGGGTTTTAGTGAAATTTGATATAGAGGTAGCCGAAACCCTGGATTAACACATAGGCTACTTTTAATCCCGAAAACATGTAGCACGTAACACCGCGGGGCGCAGCTAGTTTCAACAAAACAATAATGCAAAGTAAAATTCACTAAAATTCAAAAATATTTAGGCTGTCTCGTCTCTTTTCTGGTACCAACTTCTACCCTATATTTGTATAGTATAAATATAGTCTATGTCTAATCTAACCTATACATAATTATTATAAGCCTGCTTGGAAATGATTGCTTTTAATGTGCCACTTTTTACATTAGCTTTTAAAGCAGATATACTACCAATGAGCCAACAGGGCTGTCAAATATATATATATAGGTACATTAAAATATATATCTATATGTATACGTTGTATAACATGTTTTCGTGTAACTTTTAGTCCGTCAAGCTTAATGTAAAACACTACATAATAGGTTAGATTAGTAATATTACTTAAGTTACTATTTAACTAATACAATGTCGGTTTATTCTTATATAAGCGGCGATTGTTGTAATTGGACCTTAGGCTGACTATCATAATTATGTTAAATATATAATACACTATACTAAGTCGCCTAAGATCTGTAACTATACCTATCTCAATAAAATAAAATAAATCTAAGTCTATAAAAGAAGGAACTGACAGACTGATTCGCTGACTGATCAATAAACACACAGCTGAAACCGCTGGGTCTAGCAGCATGAAATTTTGCATAAATGTTGCTTAGGTGACGTAGGAGTGCAATAAGCAAGGATTTTTGTAGAAATTCCATCCGTAAGGGTGCAAAATAGGGGTTGAAATTTATATGAAACTTCGTTATTGTTGACACCTTAGTATCTACATAGCACCCGTGCAAAGCCGGGATGATTCGCTAGTATAATAAATCTGTAATTAAAAAAAAATATCTAGAAATTATATGTATAAATAAATATAAATTTTAAATGTAACAAGAGCAATTTTATAATAATAAGATGAGATTACATTTGTCTTATAAAGAATCAATTATGAAAGTAATGCCCGTATTCTATTATTTCTGCGTTACTGATAGCTTCCATTCCTCGGAGAGCCAAACTAATTACTTGTATTAGTGTTTCTTCTCATAAGAGTTTTTGCGATACATTGTTAGGTAAAATAAATACATTATTCTCACTATGTACATAAAAAGAAAGTATATTGCTAAAGTAAATGCGATGAAGCGTAGATTTGTGTTTGTGACACTTCTTGTCTTATATCTACAACACACGCCCGTGCCGTTTCTATGAATTCTAGCTACAAAAGACGCTAGAATATGTTTTAATTGTATCTTACGTGTAATTTTTTCGACAAAGTCTTTTATGTATCTGTTTAATAGGTATGTTCAATAGTTCAATTTACTTCGACAAGCAGTTTTATTTTACCTGCAACACAATATATAAATTACATAAAAACACGTTACCTAAGATTTAGTTTTTTCAATCATTTTATTATTTTGAAACGCTAATGCCACAGAAACTCATCAACCCATTTTGTGATCAGCATGCGGGCGGTGTAAATTAAGGTCTACGTACTTCATTTTCACATTTTGCAGAATCAATAGCCGTGTCTTATTGTTTGTTTGTTTGCAAAAGTTAAATTTTATGCAACACTGCAGCTTGAAGAATTTTATTATTTATTATAAAAATACAATGCATTTTTAATTACAATAGAAAATACTGTTCTGAAGAGATTGGTACTGTTCAAGATAATAGTTATGGAGTTTTGACGGAAACCCGGAAAAATCAAGTCTAGTATTTTCGTAAATTGGGTTTTTCGGGTATGTATAAAAATAGTGATGTACTACAGTGATTCATTCATAAAGTGACCAATTATGCGAGTGAATATGGAAAAGTGATATAATGTAGTAAAACCTGTAACCACAATCTAAAAAGTATAACTTTCTTTCTCTTCGTCATATTTTTCTTCTCTAATGTGCAACGAAATGTGCCTGAACGTGAAGCGTCCTAGAGATTTCACCTTCGATTCTTGTCCGACTATTATAGAATCGCTGCCTAAGAAGTTTTACTTCAAAAAATATGTTAATATAGCTAGCATTATAACATGACTTTAGGGTTACTAGCTATAAGCCTTTTAAGACTTTTATTTTGGGGATTTACGTTTTCATTAATTACTTTCAATAATTTTATTATCTAATTTATTATTATACATGACATGCCATCACTCATATTTGTATGCCTAAAGGGCAAAACACGATCACAGGACATAATTAAATCTATCCATGTATTTTAATTTACAATTTACTTGTGTTTTATCAAATAAATAATCTTTATCTTTATTAAAATGATTAGTTTGTTAATTTTAATAAAGAAAAAAATCTTTATTAAAATTAACAAATTAATCACGATAAATAATAATTATCAGAGAAAATATAGAAGTATTAAAATAAATAAATAATGTAGGACATTACACACAGCGCCATCGGACCCAAAACTAAGCAAAGCTTGTACTATGGAAGTCAGATAACTGATAGAATACTAAAAGCCTTCTAGCCTTCCAGGAAAGCTTTCGAGTAGTCGATTATATAACATTCAAATCAAAGTTTTGCTCTGTAAGTTAAATTACATTCGCTTAGTATTTAGTATATAATCACAGTTCAAAATGTTCAAATCACTAATAAAGAAAACGTTACATAAATACAGTAAATAAAGCAAGCATTCCATCAAATAAGGTGTATTTATTAATAAAACGCTAGCGTTTGTAATGATTGATAAATTGCATGTTTGAAGGTATTAAACAGAAGGTTCGTGATAAGCCCTCGTGAGTACGACCTAATTTTAGACAGTTAATGACTGGAAAAATCTTCGTTTTATGCCTCTAACATTAATTGTTATTAGATAAATTAGTGAAACAAGTTTATGGTAAAACATAATAAAAGCCAGGAAGAAAAACATGCACATCTTTCGTTTGAATTTTTTTAGATCTAGGATACCTACTTAGATTTACGTGGTGGAAGGTCTCCTTAGCAGGAGGTCGTCATCTAGATAGGTACCACCTTAGTACCAGATATTCAGTAATCTAAGCAGTAGTGTGTAAATATTATTGTGCTCCAGTTTGAAAGGTGGGCTGTTGAGATGTACCATCGAAAGTCTCAAAGTAATGAGTGTCAAAGCAGCGATGCCCTGGACTTAGTTTTGCTACTCAAAGTTGTGTATCTCTTACCATCAGGAGAGCGTGTCATTTGTCACATTAGTTTTACATATAAAAAAAGGCGGATAGAATATCTTCAACTATAAATTCGATTTAGTTTTATTTAGCAAGCATTCAATTAAATAATGATGTATCGTTATTTCTGAATCAATTATGTTAACTGGCAAAATTTGGAGAAGTCTTATAACTAGCAGTTGATTATGAAAAGTTGACTATAATACTAATGATAATAATGTTTCTGAATAACTAACATCGTGAGGAAACCATGGCATGGTGGTAGGGTATTATCTAATACTCGGCTGGCTAGCTACCACCCATGGGTTAAAAATCACAGCCCCACTTGATAGCTAGTTCCATTCCAGGCTAGGTTTGTTTACTACTTTACTAGGTTTGTTTGCTTGTTACCGCGGGTCGCAGCTAGTAAAATATATATAGTGTAAACTAATATTAGAACCCAATATGTTTATAGTTATGTATATATATATCACCAGCGAAATCTCTTCCAATATCCAAACATCCACTGAGCACAATACAGCTAAACTTTAATTTACTTCACCTTATCTGACTGTGTAGTTTGAACGAGTTTTATTGTTCTCGCTATCTGGGTAACAAAATCAAGTAGTTAAAGTTGTTCCGTTATTAGGACAAAAGGAAGGATGCTAACGTTATTTCTTCAGATTTTATCGCATTCATTAAATAGTGCAGTGAAACAACATAATTTTCTAGATCTTTACGACGTTAAATGTTATTTTTAGCTCCAAAATAGGTTGAAACTGAATCTGTCTGGAAACGACTGAAGCTTTGAATCTGATTATGATATTTTTGTAATTTAACAGCGTTGTCAAGTGGCTAGCCCGGTGGGACCACATGCCAATGGGCGTGGGTTCAAATCCCAACATTGAGCTTGACCTGAAGAGAAACATTGTAAGAAAACCTTAGTGGTAGGGTACTTAAGCTAACAAAAAAAAAACTGCGCAACTATTTATTACGGCATGTTAATATGTATAAAACTCTCTTTTCATATTTTAAAGACTAGGTATTTGACCACAGATCACCTGATGTTAAGTGAAGGTGTGGTCTAAGATGGTAAAGCACACCTAGCCTGGAACGGCCTACTTAAAAACGTCACGAAAAACTAGTCATTATCAGAACAATCATACAAACACTTTTTTGTTGTCTTACAGGTACATAGAACTCGGTGACCATATAATTTTTAATATTCTGTTAAGAAATCTAACTATTAAATTAAATTCTTATTTTTTTTCAAATGGTCATTTTAATACTTACTTACTTTTACTTTGTGGTAGATCTCCTTAGCAGGAGATCGCCTAGGTAGGTACCAACGCAGTACCAGTTATTCTGCTGCCAAGCAGTAGTGTGTAAACATTACTGTGTTCCGGTTTGAAAGGTACTGCAGCTAGCGAAATTACTGGGCTGTTGAGACTAACCATCAAAGTCTCAAAATAATGAGCGCCAAAGCAGTGATGCCCTAGACTTTGTTTTGTTACTCAAAGTTCTGAAAATCGCTGCAATGGTCATGGACAGGTGTTATCTCTTACCATCAGGAGAGTGTCTCGTTCGTCTCATTACTTTTTACATTAAAAAGAATATTATATGTCATATACAATCAAATTTAAATAATAAATAATCGTCTTATGTACTTAAAGTAATTTTTTTTTATTACGTAAAATAAATATAATGCTAAAAAACAATCACAATACAGCACTACGAAAACCCTAACTGTACCCGGTGCAAAGGTACCCATAACACTCGCGTTATGGGTACCTAGTTATGCATCCCGGTATTCGGTCCGATATGCATCCCGGTATTCGGTCCGAGACCATTCAAATATGTACGTAGGCAAAACTGCTGAATTACGTCTGCTCCGCACGGCGACCGCCCGGAAAGCATAACTGATAAGGAGACCTCTTGCGACATTTTGATCTAGGTTTTAAGTTAGTTATAATTCAACTCCCATTTGTATCGGACAATTAAATCATTAATCAATTAATTTTGTCTTTTTGAAAATATAATCCCGCGGCTCCCAATCTTGACTGGCGCAGCCGGTAGGATTGCTGAGTTACGTTCGCGAAAGCCGTTTTCGGAGTAAAAAGTGCGATTCGTGCGTAACAAAGTAGCCACAGTGTTTCTCAACTTCAGGGACTGTGTCTCGCGGCAATCCATACGAACAAAGAAATAAGTCACTATTGCGCGTGGAAAGTGTCACGAAGATAAAACCAGATAAAACCTACAGCAGAAGGATGCGGACGAGCGTATTGTGAGTAAACTTTTTCGCATTTCCATTCCCGTTCCCATCTATTTTTGTTGGGTAGTACAAATAATCGTTATTTGATTCTCTTTAACGTACCAAATTGTCATTATTAATTTTATTGTTAATTAAGTGTATCGATATTATTTTAAAATAAAACGTAATTTTAAATTTGCCTAAAATGGAACAAAGCATAAGAGTAGTACCTAAAGACCTCTTGTGCCTCATACCTAAGTTCGAAGGGGAAGAAAACTTATTGAACTTATTTATTAAAAAAGCTCAGTACATATATGGCGGATATGCAACTCCTAATAATGCGACACAACATGCATATGTTTTCCATGCTATAACCAGCAGGCTTTACGGTAGAGCCGCAGCTCTCTTGAGCGAAAGGGACGATATTAATTCATGGGCAGCTCTTAGAGATGTCCTAGTTCAACATTTCGGCGACCCACGATCCGAGGACTGCATAGCAATAGAACTTGAACAAATGAAAATTAACTCAGGTGAATCGTACATCGATTTTTGCCATCGCATTAAACACATGCGTAGTACTTTATTTGCAAAAGTTAACTTGCTCACCGACGAGGGAGTAAAAGCCGCAAAAATGATTGTATATAACAACATGGCACTAAATGTATTTTTATATAATCTGACTGAGGACTTGATTCGTATCGTGCGTCTTAAAGGCTGTACCAATTTGGAAATTGCGCTAAGTATAGTAACCGAAGAGGTAAATTTCATGACACAATTTAATGCAAAACAAAAGCAACGTCAGGTTTCGGCACCTGTAAAGTCACCGCTGATGCCTAATGCACCTCCTAGTAATTTTAAGTTTGAAATTCCTCCTGCTAATCCCCAAAATAAATTGGTAATGCCAAACCAAAACTTTAGATTTGGTATACCACAACCACAAGCGCAACAACCACAAGGTTATAGGTTCGGTGCACAGCCGTTCGGTGCACAGCCTCAGAACCCAGGATCTAGATTTAATCAACCTGGGCCTCAAAACTTTAAAATCGGAATACCGCGACCGGGATTCAATTTTGGGATTCCCCAAGGTCAAGGCTATAGGCCGCCGACTAATCCTAATTTTAATAGGACGCAACAGCAATTTGGACAACCCCAAAATAACTTCAAATTCGGCATTCCAAATCAAAATATTAATTCGCAACGTCCAAAACCAGTTGACTCCGGGGATATCTCCATGCGCACCGCGCGCCCGTTCCGACAAAATACGTTAAATGCTGACAACGAAAACTTATTCTATACCAACGAGCTTGTAGAGACATCACCTGAACAATGCTACGATGAAAATGCTGCGTATTACGACAAGCATTACACATACAATCTGGGAATGCCTGAATCCCAAATTAATGACGCGGCGATGGAAACTTGTAATTACCAAGAGCCAAATGGCATCGAAAATTTTCAGTTACGAAGCCTCGAGTATCCAACCGATATAATAGAACTGAATTGTGACTCTCTGTTAAAACTTCCGCACATTAAGATTCCCGAAATTAAATCAAAATTCATGATCGACACCGGAAGTACGCGATCATTTTTAAGCCCGGCAAAGGCAAACGAATACTTCTCTGCTTTCAAATATCATGAACCTTTTGAGGTAATTAGTACCCATGCTCGTAGTCGACACAGTGAAGCCATCTGCATACCACTGTTAAAAACTTTTAACTGTCCAGGGAAAACTACGTTTTATGTGTACGACGTTGATAGTCGTTACGATGGCCTGATAGGTAGCGACCTCTTAACACAACTGGAAGCTAAAATCGATATGAAAAATCAGATTTTACAGACGCCTTACACAGATATACCGATTTTGTATAAGGAGGAACGCGAGTGTATAGAAAAATTGTGCTACGAATATCGAGACATTTTTCATTGCGACGACATTCCACTATCCTTCTCAAACAGTGTGAAACAAGAAATTAGGACAAACAATGAAGATCCTATATTTACTCGACCATACAGACAACCGCCGGTTTACAACGAAGAAATCCAAGAGCAAGTCACTAAACTTCTCGAAAATAACGTTATAAGGGAATCGCACTCACCATGGAGTGCGCCGGTACATCTTGTACCTAAGAAGGCCGATGTCTCGGGCGAAAAGAAATACAGTATGGTAATAGACTATAGGCGCCTTGCTGAATTTGACTATGACATTACATATGAAAATGGAAAACAAAATTGTGTAGCAGATGCCTTGTCTCGAATTAAGGTCAATGCAGTAGATAAGGATGATGTATCAATGAAAGTTAACGTAGACAAAAAGGATAAATTAGAAAGGCACATAGAAGAAGTAAGTAGAGATGTTGAAAAGTTACAACATGTACAAAACGACGATACAATAAGACTATCGTCCGATTCAGAAAGAACGCTGTCCATTAAATCGCATGGTCCTAGGTCACCCTACTCCATTCCGTCTCTAACAAGCGGAACTATCACGGCATCTGAAATGTCCGACACGGAGCACTCAGTTTACGAAACAGACTCATCTGGAATCCCAATTTTAAACGAGGCCATTGACACTAAACCCAACCAGATACTAATACACACATGGTTTAAAGAAGAATTATCAGTGAAGGATTTATCAAGACCCAAACAAAAGATTTTGGAAGTCCATTTACCACTTAATAGACCAGATTTAGTAAAACAATTTTTAAAAGAGTTCCTCAGCCCAAATGTAAAACATTTTATCTACTTCGAACATGAAACACACAGAAAGCAGTTCGCGGCAGCAACAATTGCACTTTTTAAGAAAGATACTGTGAAAGTTTTAGAATGTACGGAAAGAGTAGTAGTTATTGAAGATGAAAATGAACAGAGAGAGATAGTAATGAAGTACCACATTGGAAAAACTTGCCACCGGGGAATAAAAGAAACATTAATGCACCTGAAACGAACTTATTACTGGAATAATATGGACTTAACGGTAGCAACTACTATGAACTCTTGTGACGGTTGTAAAACTATGAAATACGACAGAAAACCACTGAAACCCGAACTACAATTAACGCAAACTCAAACAAAACCTTTTCAGGAGATCTTTATTGATGTGTTTAGTATGGAAGGAAAGTCATATCTCACAATAGTGGACGCGTTTAGCAAACTTGGTCAAGCTATAGAAATAAATAATAAAACCACACCTGAAATAATTAGAGCTCTTGTCAAGTACTTTTCTATGTACGGAATTCCAAATAAAGTTAGCGCTGATTCCGGCTCTGAGTTTAACAACGTACTCTTGAAAGAAACCTTAAATTTCTACAAGGTAGACCTTCACATAGGAACCCCACATAACCCAAACTCTATGGGACTCGTTGAGCGGTTCCACTCTACCATCATCGAAATATACAGACTGGCTCAATATGAACATAAATTCACAGACGCGGCATCGGTAATGACTTACTCACTCATGTGTTATAACCAAACGATACATTCAACCAATGGTTTAACACCTTTTGAGATTGTGTTTGGGCACACAGACTCATCAAGCACCTTCAACGTAGAATTTAACAAAGAATATACTCAAAAACTAGTTCAAGATCATAAAAAACGGATAAAATTTCTTTACGAATATTTAAGTCCTAGATTTAAGTTTCATTAGGGATGACTTAGATTATAATTTGAATAGATACATAAGTTTAAATAAGCATTTAACAAATAATGGTCAGAAATCAATTAGCCCAGCCATCAATGATATAAAGACTCAGACAGATTTCATTAAAAATATAACAGTACAAAAGTTACAGCAACTATTGCCAGCAAAAAGAAATAAAAGAGGCATCTTAAACCCTCTAGGTTCTCTTATCAAGTTAATTTCAGGAAATTTAGATAACGACGACGCAATTAGGTATGATGCGTTAATACATGATGCAAAGTCTATTCAGAACAAGGTAAATAAAAAAAATAACAGTGGTCACCGAAATGATGAAATCATTAATTAATATTACAAATGATGTAAAACACAATTTCATCCAATTAGATGAAGCGATTTGGGAAATCAGAATACAATTAAATGACACAAATAGCGCTCAAGATACTTTTAAGATTACTAATGCTTACCATTTATTTCTACATAATTTTCAAACTCTTTATTTTATATTGGACGAAATTGAAACAGTAGTAGCGTTTAGCAAGCTGGGAATGTTACACCAAGCGATTGTGGACTCCAACGAATTGTTACTAATACTTAAGGAAATTGAGCAACAAAATAAACTATTTTTCCGGTAAATGCAGAAAATTTACTAAGGCTAGAGCAGTGTATAAACTTAAAAGCTTACGCAAAGGAAAATCAAATAACTTTTATTATGGATGTACCTCTTGTCGATGATGATGTATATACATATTACAGAATCCTTCCCTTGCCTATGATGAATACCCTTAACCAAACTCACATAATTTTACCTAAATTTCCCTACCTGTTAGTGAAAAGGTTGAAAACGGTATAGTTGTCACGCCCCTGCAAGGAAATTGAAGAATCCTTATTCTTTTGTGAAGAAGATTACTCACCCGCGCTGGTTAAAGACACCTGCGTTGCCAACCTGATCAGCTTTGCTGCAGATACAACACAGTGCCACCCCATCTCAGTAGAGTTCGAAGATGTAAAAATAGAAAAGATACAGCGCAACAGATGGATGCTTTTCACCAAACCCATCCATGTACTCACTCAAAGCTGCAAAGATGACATCACTTACCACAACGTCCAAGGAACGTACTTTGTAACAACTGATGATGATTGTGAAGCCGAAATCAATGGAATGATTATAAAAAAACCATCAAAAAAATATGGGAAACATTAACTTATCCGCAATGCCAATAATAAACCTTCCGTCTGTAACTCCACCGTTGGTGTCACCCTCTCCAGAACCTGTGAACCTGAAAGGGATAGATCTGACAGATCTCCAACACCTGTCTACCGCATTAGTGAAAAGTGAAAGTGTTATGGGCCAATATAGTGAAAACGAAAGTGCGCTAGATGTAAAAACCATAAGCATCGGAACATTGGTTTTATATATAATGTTAGCTTTAGTCTTTGTGTATTCAATGTTAAAATGTGTTTATCGAAATTATCGGAATAAGGTAAACCCCTCCGATAATTTCGAACTTAAAGAGGGAGGAGTTATGCATCCCGGTATTCGGTCCGATATGCATCCCGGTATTCGGTCCGAGACCATTCAAATATGTACGTAGGCAAAACTGCTGAATTACGTCTGCTCCGCACGGCGACCGCCCGGAAAGCATAACTGATAAGGAGACCTCTTGCGACATTTTGATCTAGGTTTTAAGTTAGTTATAATTCAACTCCCATTTGTATCGGACAATTAAATCATTAATCAATTAATTTTGTCTTTTTGAAAATATAATCCCGCGGCTCCCAATCTTGACTACCTTTAACAACACACCATATAAATAATTATTGTTTTGCTAACTCACCGTATTATTCAATTTCGTGGTAACACAAGCTTATATTTGAAGAAAAAGAAATAAAGAAAGAAAAACGATTAATTTTATAACAAGCATAAAAACAAAAACAAACAGAGACAGACTTAAGTTACAAAACAGGGGCTCACCACAGCATAATGCTGGTCATACTAAGTATTTGCAAATTTTTCTTACGTTATCTTGCAGTATTTACCTCTCTCCAAGTATACTAATTGTTGCCAAACTAAACATCCCAGCTATAATGAAATTCGTATTCGAGCGCATACATGGTGTCAAAATTTGCTGGTATGCGGCTATAACGCAAGCTGTATTCGCCAAAGTTGAATACGAGTAAGTCCAACTTCGGAGACACAAGGAACTAAGATGCCAGTTTTGGCTGCGAAACTGCACTTTGTTATATACGTAACGGCAGAGCAGAGGTTGGATCTCGTATCAAGTATGTACTTCAGTAACTTATAACATTCTACTACGGACACTAACGTGGTTTTGACAATTTTTTGTTTTACTTTTAATATCCTTATTGAGTTTCTGCCAGAGTTTTAAATAAAACTTACAATCTTACAATATTATAATAAATGTTAAAGTGATTGTGATTGGATGTTTGTTACTCAATTACGCAAAACGGCTGAACGGATTTGGATGAAATTTGACACACATTTAGTTTATTACCTTTTTCCCCCCAGGGAAAATACTTTGTGTATACCACCTGCCCTGGGGCGAGCATGGTGACTAATGACGGTCTACCCACTAAAAACCCTGAAGTGTTTCACCTCGGCGCTTTGTGTCGAGGCTGCGGGCACGCTTTCGCACTCTACCGCGGTCTCGACAGCGCTTATCCTCGCGGACACCACCTGGGAGCCCAGGCTCCCTTGCCAGGAAGACGACGTGTCGGAACACCAGACACATCGTCATCCACCTCGGAGACCAACACCGCAAAAAGAGCGTCAGAGATTGTGATTGGATGTTTGTTACTCAATTACGCAAAACAGCTGAACGGATTTGGATGAAATTTGACCAGTAACAAAATATTCGTTTAGCTCAACTAGGTGGTTGGTCTTTTTAGTAGGATGTTTTCTAGGTAGCTATTACCACCGTACTAGATATTCTGCCACGAAGCAGTAGTGTGTAAACATTAGTGTATTCCGATTTGAAAGGAATTGCATCTAGTGAAATTACAGGGCTGTTTGCGTGGGCCCTAGACTTTGCTAGATACCGTTACTATAACCATAGACATGCGTTGCTTCTTGCCATCAGGAGAGAGTTGTTCTTTTCATTACTTTCACGTAAAACAGAAATTGTTGTAATTTGTGAAAATTACTTACTTCGTAAACAATTGTCTAATGTATAAAAAAGTAACTTCCATTTTCGTCCGCCTTTTTCCTCTCATTATCATAATATGTAATTGTTACAATATTAAAGTTCAGAAAATTATAGATTTTTTATTATTAACTCGCGATCCACTTCGGCTTCGCAAAGGTATACTTTATATTAGCGACTTCGTATACAAATGTCCGACGTTATTCATGGATATTTTTTTTAAGTTGTATACATACTAGGTCCTGACTATTACAAACACAAAACTTAAAAAAAAAAATAAGTCCAGCCATTCTCAAGTGATACTCCGTCATATAATTCACAATTGAATTTTAATTATAAAGATTCACAACTGAGCAAACTGTTGATATTTTTGCTTTTACATTCTTAGTAGGTAATTTTGGTTTCAGTATTCCGGCGTATTCAAATTTCCTGCCGGGTTTTTTCAGCGATTCATGACTGATAAATTAATCTCTTTTAATAATATTTCTGGAAAGAATATTGAAATTGGTTTTGTTGCCGTCACTGAAAATTAAACAACAGTAGAGTTATTTTACATTTTTTTTAGTGTTGATAATTTGTTACACAGAACGGTAGCGACGGTACTGAACCAAAAGAACGTCATGGTACTCATGATTATCAACAATATTTTCAACAATGTTTTGTTTGCTTTTATGTTTTTTTTTTTCAATGTTTGTTTTGTTTATCACTTTCTTTACGTTAATAGTGAAATAGCGAAACAAACACGTTTTGTTAATTAAGATACTTTCCATAGTACAATTTGTTTATAATGTCAATGTCAATGTCAAAACCCCTTTCGGAAAAACCCTGTTCTACAAAGTTAGGTACAGTAACTTAGAATTTATCTAAGAATGAAAATAAACCAATCTCTAAGCTAGTCAAATTACAGGGCTAATGAGACACTATCCAATGTCTTAAAGTAATGAGCGCTTATGAAGCGATTCCTTGTACTATATTACTTAAAATTCTAGATACTGCTGCAATTGTCATGGGCAGGTTTTATCTCTTAACATCAGGAAAACATCTCGCTCGATGTAATAACTCATATCATAAAAAAAATCTCGCTATAGTTGACCCAGCTACAACTATTTAAAAGGGTACAAAACAAACACAAATACAAACTTTGCAGACAGTCAAAGGCAGGCAACGCTCACTTCCGATATTACTGGTTCCAAAACCTTCATTGGAGGCGTTTGTCACGTGACAATAAATTATTCTGTCTGGTTTAAATTTGGAAATGACGGTAGCCAGCGCTACATTTAGCCTCCTCACTTCCTGGAATATTTTGTGTGCTGATATAATTCGCGAAACAAATTGGTACCCATCGAATTCTGATAAATTTAAAGCCTAAAAATAAAAGGGAAAATAAGCCGTGTTTTGAACAAAGTTGTTCGTGGTTCATTAGTTAGATCAATTTGTAGATCTGAATGAGCAGTTACTTTTACAGTATTTAAAAGGTTGAAGACTTTGTTGACAAATTCAAACTTATTATAAACTAGATGCGCCTCGTGGTGTTACCCGCTACATGTTTTCGGGACGAAAGTAGCCTATGTGTTAATCCAGGGTCTCAGCTACCTTCATACCAAATTTCATCCGAATCCGTTCTGTAGTTTTTGCGTTATAGAGTAATAAACATCCATCCATGCAAATTTTTACTTTTATAATACTAGCTACGCCCCGCGGTGTTACCCGCTACATTTTTTAGGGATAAAAGTAACCTATGTATTAATCCAGAGTATCAGCTACATCTAGCTTGGTATGGAGACCAAATTTCATCTAAATCCATTCAGTAGTTTTTGCGTGAAAGTAGTTATCGCGAGTAACTAACATCCATTCATCCATCCATCCAAATTTTCACACTTATAATAGGTATATAAATATGATAAATGATGATAAATGTTTGTTCTAGATAGAACAAACATTTTACATTTATTTAGATGTTCTGTAGATATGTATTTACAAAAAAAAAGTATAGAGATTATAAGTATTCCATCAGTTATCTGGTTCCCATAGTACAAGCTGTGCTTAGTTTGGGGCTAGATGGCGCTGTATCAACTGTCCAACGATATTTATTCAAACTTTTTGTACTCTTATGATAGATACGCATGAAAAACTATAATGAAATCCTCGAGGACTCAGGTCTTTCGTCACCCAGGCCAGAGATATCACTTTTCTTAGAAAAACTCAAACGTATAGTACATGTACAGCTTTACTATGGAAATTGACGTGGTTTTGACACATTTTTGTTTTACACATGCGGAATTAGATATTCCGCCTATAGGTACTGTGTGTGTATGTGTAGACACGTCCTATGACAAGAGAAATATTATATCAGTGTAGCAGCACTTTCTGTTAGCCAAATTACTATTGTCTATTACTTTATTGTATTACTGTATAATATTTTAAGGATAATAAAGATTGATTGATTGTTAATCGATAGCAATAAGATCAAAAGCTAATGCACTGTTAGTAAGTAATTGTTTTGCTACAGTGATTCGTATTCCGTGCGTACAATAAATCGTTTAATTCCACCCTGGTGACTTCGCCGATTGCGAGAGGCCGAACACCATTGCAATTTACTACAGTTTCCGTCGAACCGAAACCTGCGCCGATTGTTGGGCTATTTCAATAGACTAAATACAAACCCCCGTCTTAATTTAAATAAACTTCGGAGTTTAATAATAATAATAATATAACATCTCAAGAGACTCTCGCTAGACGGTTGGGTCAAGGGTCAGCTTCAAAAGGCAGTGATCTTTGACACGGCGCGCATTGTGAGGAGGTTCCTCACTCTGCAGCCCTAACCACCGGCAGCTTGAGCCCTGCCCCGCTGCCGGCGGCACCCTAGTTTTTAAGTTTTTTATATTATTTATGTTTTATATGTACCTAATGTAAAAAAATTAAGAATTAAGAATCAAATAAATACCAAGTATAATAATGATTTAATTTTTTTTGAGTTGTAATTTGGTACGGATATAGCTGAGACCCTGGATTAGAACATAGGCTAGGTACGCACAATAAAGAGTGATATCTATCTGCCTCAAAAGAAGTACTATTTCAAAAATTCAACTCCTGTTTCTAAATAGCGACTTAATATCTTGTTCCAACGAAATAGAAGCATTAGCATCTTAAATCAAATTCTGTATACAGCACCTGTCAGGCTGCTTATTTAAACGATCCAATTTCTTTCAGTGCACGAGGCGGTGTCGCGTGTCTCGAGCTTATTCACAACACGTCCCGTTCTGCGGGGGGACGAGATACAAATCCCTGGAGACGGTACGAATCTGTATGCCATACTCACCTTAGAGATGGGCGATGGTACCAACAATAACTACATGCTTATCGAGTTAAAAAGTGCGTTCGTGACGTCACATCTTCCTAATACTTGGAGTGGGTGTGGCATGACAAAAATGTCAAACTGTTTCGCTAAAAAAACCAAAAAAAATTTGTGACTTTTAACCTTGTATGTATAAATATTTTGCACCCCATGTGTGCAAAATATTTATACATCTATGGAGAAAATTTACATTTTCAGTTTCTTTGGAATTTATGCAAGCGTGGATTTTACAGGATTATTATTGTTCACTCCAATGACAAATATCTTATAGGATAGAAAAATTTAAACTTACTAAGCTGCGCCCCGTGGTGTTACCCGCTACATGTTTTCGGGATAAAAAGTAGCATTTGTGTTAATCTAGGGTTTCAGCTACCTCCATACCAAATTTCATACAAACTTTCATTTATAATATTAGTGAGATAGAATAAACAAGTGTAACAATTGTTTATTATAAATAGATAGAAACGCTTTATTGTACATACCATAAACAGAAAAAAAACTACAGAGAACAAAAAAAGGAAGAAGAGTACTATGTTTACTATTATTGAAAAACTATTACGAAAACAAAAAGACAAGTCAAATTATTCGAGCCGTTTTCAAGTAATGCAATTAGGTACATACTTACGATACCTTTCTCGTTATTAGAGAAAAATATTTACCAGACGCTCAATAGCGTTAGGACGCTGTCGAAGTACGAGCATTGTATGTGCGTCTCGGAGCTTGATGGATATCAGGGATCTCCAGTATATAATATATATGATTCTTTAATCTATGTTTAATGAAGGCGTGCTAATCATTAACATTTTCAAAATCTATTTTTCCGCTTTTTGTTTTTATTGCTTTATAATTTCCTACTAGAATTTATTTTCAATTGAATCGAAAATAATTCATAACTGAATAATTTAGATTTTTCATAAAATATCGAGTATCAAATTATTTCGCCAATCTCTACTGTGTACCATCTTCACCTTAGCTTTATTTATGCCCGATTGAAAGAGAAATACGCACATGATCGTGTGCCATACAAAGGTTACCTACGTTTTGTTCTGTGTTCAAAACGGGAAAAATATGATTGGTGTTCCAGAATTTTGTCACGCGAGTATTGCCTTTCCCTTTGGACAATATTGCAGGCGGCTTCTGTAGCAAAATCATATGATGAATATCGCAATTCATTATTAATACAGATTTAAATATGTTTCAGTGTTGAGTGTTAAAAAGTTAACTGGAAAAATAAACTTTCTATAAACTAATTACTATCCAATCAATATTTGTAACCTAAAACTCATGTAAAAGTAATGACAAACGAAACTTTTTCCTGATGGTAAAATATAACGCTTGTCTACGACCATTGCCGTACCTACCCTTAAATAGCAAAACAAAGTCCAGGACTCCTGCTCTGGCATTCATAACTTTCAGATATTCTATGGATTTAATCTCAAAAGCTCTGCTAAACATGGACAGCAAAATATCTCGTATTGCGATGATACCTCTCTAGGAGATCCTCCTATTTAGAAGGTCTACCTAGAAAATCTTATAATATGTTTTGCTTTTGCCAGTGGCATTTTGGTTCCTATCGCGCCGATGGCATATTTTCCGCGATATTTTACACGAAAATAAAAGCTTTTCTTTTCTACAATTGAAATTAAGTCATTAATTTATCACAACGAAGATGTTGAAAATTACCAAATTGGTATAAAAAGGTGATTACGGCGTCTCGTCATGCAATAGAACAATTGTACCGTGGAATGAACTTCTTACACCTTCAACTATTGCAATACAACTCGAGTATTTAATAATGTTATAAAACGCTTGCTCCACACGCGACGATTTTACGATTCCATTTCGTTACCTTTTATTTCTTTATTTGGCTATACTTCTAACCTTAATAACTTGAAAACTTTAGGGAATAGTTACGTCGACTGCGAAGGGAACTGTCAAGGGACGTAAAGTGTTTCAAAAAGGAAATGTGACAAATTAGAATTTAGATGAGATTCCTTGAGACTTTTATTCTATTTTTAAAACTATTTTATATTCTCCTGAGTGCTGTTTAGATAACTTTCAGAGTTTCAGAAAATCAGATACAAAAGCTAAAGTGGGGCTCGTCTTAGACGTTTGTCATAATAAGATAAAGGGAATGAAAGGCTCGATTCCCACTCACACCGTCTAATCAAAGCGAAACGCACTGCATTGTATTGACAATTTTTAAATGTTTCATATCATGCATGGAGCGACACCACTTTTTCCACAAAAATTGCATTAATTTCTGTAGCAATAAAAAGAATGGTGTTTATAAAAGGCGCAATTTTGCAACCGCTTACCAGTCAAAAGAATGGGTGCGTTTTTTTCTTGGCTTGTAAGTTTATTATTTTTCTGGAAATAAAATAAATACCCAAATAAATTTGCTGCGCTGCGCTGCGTTGAACTTTGCTTTGAACCTGCGCCAGTGAGGATCGAGCCATAGAGAAGGTAACCAGTTTTTACGACCTCCTTTTCCTTTTCACGAAATCCCCAGCGTTTTACTTTTTGGTTAATATCTACCTATTGCTTATTTTCCCCCTTTATAATGCCTCTGGGGAATCCGGTAGCCCGCGTGATTTATTGCTTATGCAAAGAATGAGAAGATATTTTCTACACCATAATTCAAGCTAGTTGAGATTAGACGGGTTCTGGAAGCATGATATATCAATCTGTGGGTAAGGTTGACTTGATATCTTTTTTACTTTTTTCTTCTTCTTTAGTTTTGGCATCGCACTTTGTACATTCCTACAGTGTCAAATACCCATATCATATTTCCAGGTGCCTTATTATTAAATCGGGTAAAATCATTTAATCACAGTCAAAGTCACATAAAGTAAATTGCATTTGAGTTTGGTCCGTAACCTAATAAAGTAGTGGTGGCTTTACTGGAAGCTTCTACGGAGTTTTGGAAACAACGTTTCATCACATTATATGACTTGCCCTACACTTATGCATAATAATATAATACGGCACTTTATGAATAAAATACCAACAGAACATATATGTGAAATTATTTAAAAAAACACATGCATTACATAATGCAGCTGCATGATTTTTACATACATACATCCTGAAAACGTTACACTCCTTTTTTGGTTCATTATGTACTAAGTATTAATTCATGCAACTAATAATATCTTTAAGTAATGAGCCAAATATGCCAAGTCAGCGATGTCCTGAATTTAGTTTTTTCTATTCAAAGTTCTGTGTACCTATCGCTGCAATGGTCATGGATAGGCGTTACCTCTTGCCATCAGGAGAGCGTCTGGTTCGTCTCGGTATTTATACATTAAAAAAACTGTAACTGTATTTGTGTATTGGACTTGTCATCTATAAATCTATGGTGGATCTATAAAGCTAACATTGGTCAGACTAATCAAGAAATGGCTATCAAACTTTGATATATTGATTCAAGGCTTGTTCCACAATTGTTTACACGATAATTAAATTGAAAGCTTTCGTGTTGTAAGCTCGTTTCTAATATTTGCGGCACCCTTAGTCTCGTTCATACAAATAGCCACAGTATCAACCAGCTTAATATATTGTTCTAGTTCTATTTGTGATTTGGGGCTTTTTAATCGCCTTGACAAAACAGATTAATTTGCCTACAGTCGATTTCAAAACTATATTTGCGTATACCTAATGTAACTTTCTTACAGAAGATAACCTCATGCTATTAAAGACGTTTTCGGTGACGTTAAATATCATGCGTCAAAATGAAGTAGGATATCTTAAGCATAGATTGACTTAAAGTAGAACTTAAGGTGGTTCGATTTCCATACAAATAATTTTTTTGCCATTTATAGACAAATGGAGCATAATTTTACAGTGAAATCACAGCTACTGGCATTTGTTTTGGTCTTTATTTGCGGTAAATCACAATTGCTTCAATAAAACAGTAGATTATTAGCATAAAACCAAATTTATGAATGAATTATGAATTTATGATTGATGCAATTGTGATTTACCGCAAATAAATGCCAGTAGCTGTGATTTCACTGTAAAATTATGCTCCATTTGTCCATAAATGGCAAAAAATTATTTGGATGGAAATCGAACCACCTTAAGTAAAACTGTTAATCTTACCTAATCATCATCCACAGCTTTCTTTATCCCAATATTGGGTAAAGGACTAGGAATAATATACAAATATGAAACATAAAAAAGAAATACAGAATATAACAAAAAACAATAAATATATGGCGTATAACGGCGGCCTTATCACCTAGATCGATTTCTTCCGGCCAACCTTTGAATGGAAAGAAACATATTATTAAGTTGGTGTAAAAAACATAATAACGACTCTTAAGCGAAAAAAATCTGTTTTTTTGTTACATAATTATAGGCTTGCGTTTAACCGCTAACTCGCTGATGTTAAGGGAAGATGCGGTCTATGGTGGAGCACGCTCGCCTAGAAGACATCGATTCACTCGCGACTTGAAGGCACCCAGATTGTGTCTATCGGGGCACACCCACTCGGGCAGCAAATTCCATGGTTTAGCGGTTCGTACAATGAAGGTAGAACCGTTTAGTTCGAGTCTTTGGATTATCGACCATGAAGCGGTGTCGCTTCATGGACCTCCTGGCTGTCCGGTAAAATGGGCACGGTTGAATTAGGTCATATAGATCTGAAGCGCACTCACCAAAGTGTATCCGGTAGAAAACTGACAGACAAGCCACTTTGAGACGATGTTCAAGGCTTTGGAGCTTTTTCCAAACAAGCGAGTCATTTCTAATGAGTTTCCTAGCACGCTGTACAATAGACTCTAACGCCTTAAGCTGGTACTTGGCCGATCCGTCCCAAACGTGATAGCAGTACTCCATACAAGATCGAACATGTGCTTTGTTGTTTGAACAACAAAAAAACTTTGAAAATTTAGGTAATGTGAATGAATTCATGAATGTATTTAGGTTGACTTTAAGGGCACGATCCGCTAAACAGTTTAATTTACTATCCATAAATTTCCGATCAAGAAGTTGATAAGACACGTCTTTAGACGGCTTTACGAGTATAAACCAAGCTTAATCAGGTCTTAAGATTAAAGGCGTGTTGGATTTAGGTGTTTAAGTTGTTTTTAAATTTAAACAGGGTTACGCAACACAATGCTACTAATACGATAAGAGATTTTTCTGAGAAATGTCAATTGTTCCATTGATAAAATTTATGGCGCAGATGTTATTTCTGTATACAAATACAAATACAAATACAAATACTTTATTGATAACACCAATGTTACAAGTCACTTCAAAATTTTAAAGATGTCATTAAATGGGTTTTAAAACACTGATTACATGTCAAAATAAGGGATGTCAATATCCAAACATGTCAATATAAAAAATATTGTCAATATAAAAATACTGTCAATATAAAATATGTCAATATAAAAATATGTCAATACCAAAACAATATTGTCAATATATTAAAATGACATGACAAAAAAATCATAATTACTTACTAGTAATTCAATAATCTTTAAGTTTGAAATACTCGTCAATGTCATAAAACAAGGTTTCTAGCAGCCAAGATCTTAACTTGGTTCTGAAACACGCGGTGGAAGCTGCATCCCGTACGGAGGCGGGTACGCGGTTGTAGACCGCGGGCCCCAAAATGTATACCGACCTCTCCGACTTGACGAGCCGGTGTGACGATGTTACAAGCTGGTCTTTCTTTTTATTGCTGCGAAGATCCAACGTACTGTGTACGCCCCTGCGTTGAAACTTATCGATGTTAGTATGGGTGAAAAGGGCTACTTGGTAAATAAGCTCACACGGCAACGGCAGTATCTGCAGTTCCCTAAAAAGCTCCACGCATGAGACATCGGCCTGAACCCCACATATGGCACAAATGGCTCGCTTCTGCATAACAAAGGCTCTATTACGATCGGCAGCGCGGCCCCACAGCTCCAACCCGTACGTGATGTTACTGTGGACGGTCGCGAAGTAGCAGGAGCGCACTACGCTGCGGGCAGCGGTGCTCGCGAGCCGCCGGAGCGCGAAACACGAGCGGCTCAGCTTCCCGCACAGCTCGTCTATGTGCGTCTCCCAGGTCAACGCGCCGTCAATATGGAAACCTAGAAGTTTCGTACAGTAGACTTGTTGGAGCGCGGTATTACCGACTGCTACCGAAAAAATCTCTGTCGCGTGGCCATTGAGGTTGAAGGTAAGGAAACAGGTCTTGTCTTTGTTTAGCGCTAGTCCGTTTGATCGAAACCAACTATCGAGCTTGTTCACCACCGTATTCAGTCTAGACTCCAGCTCGGGGCGTGTCGGTGCGGTAACTACAGCAGCGACGTCATCGGCGTACATGTATATCTCAGCGTCGTCGATGGCACCAGGCAAGTCGTTAAGGAGGAGACTGAATAAGGTGTTAGACAGACAGGATCCCTGTGGGACGCCTATCACATTTTCCATCTCTGAAGATACGACGCGACCTCTATCACCTACCACGACCTGCGTACGTTTAGTCATGAAGGAGGACAGTATGGACAGGGCGGGGCCACGGATTCCGTAAAATCGCAGCTTATTTGCAATGAGAGCGTGATCGGCGGTATCAAACGCGCGCGATAGATCGCAGCATAGTAGTGCAGCCTGCAGTCTTGCCTCGCGCGCGGTCATCACTTGCCATACCACCTCACGTACCAAGTCTGTGGTCGCGCGGCCCGCCCGGTACGCATACTGCCGTTCCGACAGAACCTCCCGATCTACGACAAAATTAAGTATTCTTCTATTGAGGCCGACCTCAAATACCTTGCTAACAGCGGGGACGAGGGATATAGGACGGTAAGACTTAGGGTCTTCTTTATTGCCCTTTCCTTTGTATAAAATTATTTACTATTTTTTAGCAATGTCTATTCCTTAGTAATAATTGTTTGTATTGTTTGGTACAAATATATCCTTTCAGCATAGTATTACCATTCCTCGTAACCCTGTATAGAAGTTATCCCTTCTTTAAAGTCTTTAATCAAGTCTTGGTGTTGATAAAACACGAACGAATGGAGTTCGTTTACTTTAATGCTTTAGAAAATGTGATTTTGTTTTGAAGAAAAATGTAACTTTTTTGATTAAAATATCACTTGCTAACAATAATCATAAATGTATTAAAGCATTGCAATGGATATCATTTAAATAATATTGATTTTAGCGGCAATAGTTCTAGTGGTTAAGGCAGTCGGATCGGAAGTCAATGGCCGTGGATTCAAACCCAACAATCAGCTCAGTCAATTGGCCATAAAATATGTTTTTTTTAAACGTATAGTCTTGCGTTTGACCGCCAACTTGCCTGATAAATAAGCAACGATGCGGTCTACGTTGGAGCACGCTCGCCTAGAAGAAACCGATGTACTCGCGACTTGAAGTCACCCAGATTGTTTCTATCAGAGTATACATTCAGGCAACAAATTCCATCGCTTAGTAGTTTGTTCAATGAAGGTAGATTCAAACCGTTTAATTCGAGTTATATAGACCATGAAGCGGTGTCGCTTCTTAGAGATCCTGTATATCCTTAGAAAGAAAAAATAAACACAATATGATTGCAGTCTCATTTTATTTAATCGTTTTTTTTATTTAACTAAGATAGTTACATTAAAACACACATTGCATAACAAATTGGACTGGAAGATATGTAAGAACCAGTGATACTATCGGCACTGTACCTAAAAGTAGGAATTATTGCAGATCAACCCTACGCCGTTTATTTATCGGGAAACAAGACATACCTAAGAACAAAATGCTTAGCATTCTCATGTAGATATATTGTATCATAAGCACAGTATAACATAAACACATTTAAATAATAGAATTGCTCAAAATTTTGCCTCTAAAGTTTTTCTCGTATAAACGGCGCAAAAGTTGATAAGTAAGTACCAGCTACAACACATTTATCTAAAAACTGTATTGATTTTACGTTTCGTAACTCACAAAGCATGTCTAACACGTAAAAAGTAATTCTAAATGCCATTTTGATATATAATATTTTTAATATTGTCATTGTTTTATTTTAATTAGTAATATCCTTTACAAATTTTGCTACACGAAAGTAGAAAAAAAAAAACAATTTAGCGTTCGCATTTTCCATTAATAGCAATATTAAAAATAATTCAAACTGATTAATTTTAGTTTAATTTTTACCTTAGGTAATTCGTTCTACGTTAGATTTAATGAATAATTTTATTTTATTATTAATACTTAGATATTTCGAAAAAATGTACAGGCTTACAAATAAAATTTGTTTTTTTTTTTTATAATTTAATACGTATTGTTAACTAGATTAACTTAGCTACTAGCCAACTTCATACAAAATTAATTCCTTGCTTTAACAAATTAACTTGCCGTACATGTTATTTAGTTTTTTTTAATACTAAATTCACATTTTAATCGCATGGAATAAAGTTTTGTATATTAGGGTTTCAATTGCAGTGCATTGCTGCGCTAAACTTTAAACTGTTATGTTATGACGTAATCACGTAATCGCATCAGGTAATCGATATTGTTCTTCGTAATAAAAATCATACGACAAAAAACGTTAAATCTTTATCAATCATTTAGTATTTTTTTACGTCATGTTAGTTAATTTCCAGACCTCAGCCTGACTCGTCTTTTTTTATCACTCTATTAAATTTATAAAAAGTTTCGATCAATCCCAAACAATCTTATTTTTTCGTCGAAATATTAATATGAGTCGTGTTACGTCGTAATATAACTGTATTCTTCAATCAAATTTATTGTAATTGTCTTGCTTAAATATGCACAAATCGAAAAATAAAACATCTCGAACAGTGTGAGAAAATATAGCAAATCGGTCCGTAAAAAAATCTATATCTAATCAATTATATACATATATTACACAATTCAATAAATGCTTTATAGTAAAGTCACTATTGATGTTAATCAATAATCTCAAAACATACATAATCTAGTATACAAATTTGCAAAAAATTATCGTTAAGTTTTTGATGTCAAATGTTAAAAAAAATGTTTTATGTTAATAAAATAACTGACTCTTCGAGGTATTTTTCTGATCGCTGATCCGTTTTTCATGTATTTTGGTATCAGAAATTTGATGACTTTTTTTGCAAATTACTATGCTAAACCTTCAGTGTAACAAAAATACACTACACCTATTAAGTACTTACTTAAAATCTGTGAAACTTAAATTAGTATGGCATCACAAAATTAATTAAGCTTCCTAGCAAGCAGAACAAAACTGAGACTTGACGAACAAATCTTACGAAAGAAATTAATTTCGTGTCCTTAGTAAATTAACTGAATATAACGGTAAATGATATTAAATATCTGGTTGTAACAAAACAAATAAATATTTTTGTAGCTTCGTCTTCGAAAATCATTTTATAAACACTAGTAAAATTATCTGTATTTTCAGAGTTATAGGATTGGGATGTATTCAACCATAAAAGGTCGCTGTACTCCTCATTAAGGTCATCTTTTATTAAGAACGTAATTCAGAAATCACAATAAAAATCAATTGCTTTGATCGAACCGTTTTTATGGTATACAACAACTTTGTTTGACTTGTATTAAGATACAATGATCCCTTTTTAGTTAAGTGCATCCTAGGCGTTTAGAAATTAAGTACAATACGTTTTTTCAAATAGAAATGACACAAATTAAATGAGCAGTATATTATTGAAGCAAGTATACGTTTAAGGTATTCCTAAAATCCTACTGTACAAATACTATGGCACTGTGGCCGAATTTGAAGCTACCAACATAAACATAAGATGTTAAAATACTATCAAATTTAATCAGTAAGTTTGGCGGCTTCTCAATTCAGGCTCATTATTATTTATCAAACTAATAAAGTCGTCAAAGGAATGTTACTTTTTGTTTATATAACATTGAAGAGTAAAAAAAAAAAAAAACAAAAACTGGAATGTTTCGTAAAGGTCCATAAAATTTTAGTAAGAGTTACTCAAACTTTCATAATAATAAATTTATTATTATTCTAGTACATTCAGCATTGTGATAAATAATTTTATTACATTATTATCTCAATTAGATAAATTTTTTCTGCTAGGGATAACAGAATATTAAATACTTTATTTACTATTACATTTAATACAAATCATCACTTGAGTTATAATTTTCACCACTGATGTGTGTCAAGCACCGATATTTAAAACGACATTTTTTTTTCTAATAAACCTATAACTATAAAAGTAATGTTTGTAAGAGCAACACAGTATATTTTACTCTCTATTCGATATGGATTGTATTGATTGCAATAGATATGTATAAGGTAGGTACATTTATATAACAGGTACTATGAAACGGCTAAAATAATACTTTTTGTCTCACAATCTTTGTGGTATATAAGTGCTAAAAATGTTATTACAGTACTTTAAATTCAGAAATTCTAACTAGATACAGAATATTAAAGTTTTAAATGAGTTAGGATGGTTAGAATTCTTTGACATGGTAGTTCAGGGTATACTTTCTGACAGCCTTAATTATGATTTCTGAATATAAAGAAAAATAATTACACATTATTACGTATATTCATAAATTATGTCACAAAAATTGCACGATTACCTCCTTCTTCCTTTCTTATAGGTGGTCACATTTTCGAGGTCCTTACGTGTGATGTCACATAATCTTATGCACGTGATGTCACATATCTTATGCGTGTGATGTCACATAATAATTATCATATGCGTGTGATGTCATTAAACTTATTACCCACTCTTGTCACAATTTTGTCAGATCCCTTTGTTTTGAGATGTGACGTAATTCATTTATTTTTTATGGTTAGTTACAATGCTGAATCGAAGTTGTTGGCCGAATAGGTGACGTTAAATCGAGGTGCCTACCGTTAGCTTTGACGCTTGCAACACATCCTCGCAGACCGTTGTATAAAGCTGAAGGTAACCCCAATGGCAACGTTGGTGATCCACCTAAGAAAGAAAAAATATACTATATTTTCTACTAACCTTACACATATTACGTACGCATGCAACGACTGTCAGGCCGTTACCTTCTTACAACTAAATGGGTAGACTATAGCTCAAGAATACTGTATACATTTTTCACAGTATACTGAAGAATACTTGTATACATTTTTTTTTTGCAAATACATACATAACACCTAGACAGAACAAATAAACCTAGTATATGTTCATCCCGCAAATATTTGTCCTGAGTGAAAATCGAACCCATGTCTTTCAGCTCATCAAAGGAGAGCTACAAGACAGCGAGAGAGAAAGAGAACGGAAGAGCTACGTGAGTGTTAAAGCAGGATGGCAATGGTAAAAAACTGGAGCAGTTCCGGAATAGGTATATACTCTTTATTTTCACTTGTTATTCTAAAGCACTATTATACCGTTGATTAAAGTATCTTATAATACAGAGAAAATAGATTCCGTTAGAAGTCTGTCATGGTCGTAATTGCCCGTATTATGAGAAAAGTTTGGGAAAGCCATTAAAGCTTCGGCTAACAGTTTTTGGCGGGAAACTTGGAAGTCAATAAATGGTACGTCTGTATTCGTAACTGTTATTAAATACTTTTTCTTTCACATTTTATTTCTTTACGCCAAAAAATTAGTTGACGAGACGTTGAAATATTACACCGTTGAACAATATTCTTTGTAAGATTTTACAATGTACAAACATTTATGAAATTCAGTATGGAAAGCGCTACTGGCGTTCCTTCTGTTCTCGAAGATGCGAGAAGTCTGCCTAGCCAAGTCTGTTTGGCCAGCGTGGAGTATTGTGGTCTTACCTCTCTCTCAATGACAAGAGGTGTAGTATCTAGTAGTGTGACTGTGACAGTTTAAAAATCAGAGCTGGTTAGTATACCTTGCAGTATACTTATCGTTACAAATTTGATAATGAAATAAATCAGTATAAGTACTTACCAATCCAAAGTTTAGGGTTTGCTTTCGAAGGTACCAGCAATGACTGAGAGTACCCTCTAACAGGCGGTGTATCATCCACTTGTAGCATCGCAAGCCTTTTTCTCCTTCTCATAGTGGCCGTATGCCATCTTCCATCGTCCACCCTGACTTTCGACTCTATACTTTGAAACCAGTCTTCGTGCACCGAATTACTTTCCCGGGAATCCGTATCAGTATAAATTAGTTGGAGCTTCCCCTCGCTTATACCTAAGCCGATGAAATCACGAGGTCGGATGCCGATTTTGCGTCGCCACATGAGTAGGCCAGTGTCGTTAAAGGTACGGAATTTTATCTCGTAGCGAATACCGCGCGCATTGCTGTTCCTACAAAATCCAAATTGTTTGAAAATTTCGAATATTGTGGCAACGGAAATTTTGCTTCGCACCAAGCATAATTTAATAGGCAAGCACGATACGCCACATTCACATAATGCGATAAAATTATAAGCAATTGTGTTAAAAGTTAATAGATAAAACTGGTTATAGATAACACTGCCGATTCCGTGTTCTATACAGCAAATAAAAATATATTTTTATTTTGATATATTCTAAACTAAACTGAATCAAATAAATGTATAATATTAATTTTCCTTGACATTGTATAAATTTAAATTTTGTGACCTGGAAACATGTCCTTATATTATCTTGATATTTTCTTAATATTATGAATGATAATTATGTTGTAACTGATTTAAACATAATAATAGCAATCTCCTTAGCAGGAGGTCATCTAGGTCTTACTGGATGGTAGATCTCCTTAGCAGGAGGTCATCTAGGTATGTACCACCGCTGTACCAGATATTCTGCCGCCAAGCAGTAGTGTGTAAACATTACTGTGTTCCGGTTTGAAGGGTACTGCAGCTAGCGAAATTACTGGGCTGTTAAGACTAACCATTTAAAGTCCCAAAGTAATGAGCACTAAAGCAGCGATGCCCTGGACTTTGTTTTGTTACTCAAAGTTCTGTGTATCGCTGTAATGGTCATGGACAGGCGTTATCTCTTACCATCAGGAGAGCGTCTCGTTCGTCTCATTATTTGTCACATAAAAAAAAAAGATGTAATTTTTTTATCATTTACATAATGCTGATGTTTTCTGATACTTATAATACTTAGTAATAGTGTTTGTTATTTTTATTGGCATATTCATAAATTGACATTAATAAATAATTAAATTATAGGGATAGAAACTTCTATTTTTAACTACATATCTGATTTCTTAAGTGAGGGCACTATAGATACTATATACTTTTGCAATCTTGATTTTAGTTTACTAAACTAAACAACTGGCTCCTGTCAATCTTTTTGTTTCTATAGGTTTACATCTATGTTATTTTAAATCTTATCTTCAAAGTAATAAACACTTTTTTGCACTATCGCGTTACTTAAATCAAACATATATTATACCAAACTTTTCCAATAAGCAACCTTCAATAAAGCTGCCCCATAACTGAAAAATATAGTTTGTATTCTGCACACACAGCGAGAACTATAAATGTTTGCGAGTAAATATAAGCCCAAGTCAAAGTAGATGGGGGATATCTCGAAACTGTATTTCCATTCACGTAGTTACGTTAACGCGTTTATGTAAATTTGTAAAGTTCCCGTAACTTATTTGACTCGACCTGAATTTGTGCGCTGCTAACGTCAAGTACCAACTAATGTTTACTATTAGCTGAAGCAAAGTAATATAGGAACCTCAAAATGTACGCGGAATTGTTATTATGAAGTTGGTACGAACTCACGCTTTGGTATTCATATTTAAATGTGGCACCAGAGTTTCTTGAAGGGATTTCTTAGGGGTAAAGGGAAATGTTTAATGTTTACAAACCCTCATGAAAAGTTTCAGACGTTATTATTCCGTTTTTTTTTGGCATTTTGCCAGTCATGTATTTCATAATATGAGCTACTACATATTCCATAGAAAAACAAAAGTTGTTGCAAATAATTAAATTATGATAGTAAAGTTTTTTTTTATTGTGACAAGATTACCTAGATTGTTTTTAATACTTTTTAATCATAAAATATCCAAAAAAAAATTTTTTCGTAATAAAATACTTACAATGTCGAAACACTTGGCACTGGCAAATGCACAAAGTGTTACGTCAAAAACAAAGAATGTAAAAACAGAGCTGAAAAATTCGTAAATAAGTCACACAAAAACTGTTTCATACCTAAACTGATTCGGCAGTGATGTGTTATGGTTAATAAATTAAATATATTTTTTCTGCGTCCTTCAAATGTTATCTTACACTGTAAGTTCCCAAACCGTCGCCTGTGTTAGTACGTAAGCTAGAAAATAGAAGTAAAATTAGTAAAAAAATATTAGTATTGTAAGTAAGGCAATACAATTAAACTGTGATTCGAACATTAATTTGGGCACAGTGGTCTTTACTCAAAGTTAATTGTTGACAGCCCTGTTGGTTCATTGGTAGCATATCTGCCTTATGAGCTGAAGGGCGTGGGCGTGGGCGTCGATTCCCGCTCAGGACAAACATTTTATGTATCAACAAATGTTTGTTCTGTGTCTGGGTGCTCTATATGTGTTATAAGTATGCATTTCCAAAAAAAAAAGTATATATGTATTCTATCATCACACAAGCTTTGCTTAGTTTTTTTGTTTTTATTGTTTAGTTATTTAAATAATTAAAATGATGACAGAGCTACTACATATGTAGAATTGTAGATACCTACACAAAATGTACGAATAGGTATAATTATGTAAATCATTTTGTATTGTGATATTTACAATCTATCACCACCAAACACTGAAATTATACCATCGTCAAAGACGTTAAAACTACTGTTCAAATTATAGAGTAAATATAGTATGAGAATCATTTTTCAGGTAATCGAAGCATTTACAAAGCAATCAACAAAAAATACTGTTCCAGATAATAGGTATTGTTAGTAGTGGTGTCATTAAACGTCTTGTAAACAAACTTTACAATGTTTTTTGTTTCACTAAGTGAGAGATTACGATTAATTATAGTATTATAACAAAGAACAAAGAAATAAATAATAAATATCGTAGGATATTACACACAGCGCCGTCTGACCCCAAACTAAGCAAAGCTTGTGTTATGGAAGTCAGATAACTGATACTTAAATACATTTTTTGTTGTAAATACATACTTATAATAAATACAGAACAAACATTTTGTTTATACCCCATAATGTTTTATCCTGGGTGGGAATCAAACCCACACTCTTCAAATCTTACATCAATAAAATATACATATAGTTAAGTGTCATTTACATATAATAGGTATTATGTATTTAGTTATATACCCCTTTTGATAAAAATAAAAGATAATTTATGAACATAAGATGTTCAAGACAAATTATGAAGATAAGAATAGAAGTAAAGCTGTTATGTATGATGTCATAAAGTTGCTTCCGAGCATTGAGCCAGTTCCATTCCAGGCTAGGTGTGCTTTACCATCTTCGACCACACCTTCACTTAACATCAGGTGAGCTGTGGTCAAACAACTAGCCTGTCAACCATAAAAAAAAAAAAAAAATTGATTTAGAGAGAAAAAAATCGCATCAAAACCACGTTGTCGAAAGCAAGTACGATAAGTAAATGACAAACCTAACTGAAATTATATAGGTTTTTGTAAATAAAAATGTTACAATAAATATCATAATAAATTGACAATTACCTGCGGCTCCCTCTGCTTCTGTAGGAGAAATAATTGTTGCCATCAAACTGAACAGGGCTTCTGTCGTTAAGCATTTCGACGTTTTGTTGTATTTCACAGTTCCTACCTTGGAAACCGTCATGGCACACGCATTTATACTCATTGAGCAGAGGAATGCATGATCCATTATTTTTGCAGGGTGTTAAATCTATAATAAATTTAAAATCTTTTAATTCCAGCTCTACCTTAACTAAATGCCAAAAACAATATACCAGCGGGGATACTAGACTGTCGACCCGCCCTGTGGCAACCATAAAAAAAAACATTTTTGTATGCGTTTAGATGTATGTGTGTATGGATATATGCGTGAGCTAGTGAGTGAGAGTGTGTGAATGTATTTGTGGTGTGAAATAAAACAAAAAAATGTAATAAATATCATCACAAAAGCCATTTAATACCAAACCGAGTAAAGCTTGTACTATGGGTACCAAATAACTGATAGATGATATAAACTTGTTTTATGAATACACTAGCGGACGCCTCGCGGTTTTACCCGCGTAGTTCCCGTTCCCGTGGGAATACAGAGATAAATAGTAGCCTATGTCACCCGGGGATAGTGTAGCTTCCCAACTGTGAAATAATTTTTGAAATCCAGTAGTTTCAGAGCCTATTCAATACAAACAAACAATCAAATCTTTCCTCTTTATAATAGTATAGATTATTGAATACAAACTTGTAATAAGATATATTGTTGCCAGTCTCAAAAATTCTCCATAATTTTAACGTGGTTCTATTCAATCTGCGCCCCACATAAATTCTCCTATCCTTTCTCATCTTGTCAAACTTAAATTTCACATTGAACATTCGAAAACCTTGCTAGATACGAGCATGTAATAGTTACTACAGATATATCACGTCGTAAATACTAACTGTTACATAAATCTCTTGATATTGGACAGAAATCTCATCGCAAAGTGGTACTTGGAGAGCAGTAAGTAACCGCTATGCGATACTTTGGTGCGCTTGGGAATAACTAGAGGACAAGGGAGCCTAATAGTTTTCTGAGGTTAAATTTACAATGCGTTATGGGTACTTGTGGGTGAAATCGTCTGTGCGTATATGTATTACAATTCTAGCCTTTATCTGTTAGGTTAGACACGTATGTTGGCCTTTGTGACGTATATTTTTGTGGGTGTAATTCATGCAAAAATAATAAATACTAATATTATGTACAATGTTACAACAGTATGCTAGGACAACAAAAAGAAAACAAAAAGATTGTTTAACTTAAAAAAAATTGGGTAATCGATTTTTACCACTGGCAACGTCTTAAAGTAAGTCTTAAAAGATGAAACTCACCGTCTCCACATGGTGGTCCAGCATATCTAGACACCCCTGTCGTGGAACACGGTAGTTTTTCCTCATCCTGTATTATAGCGCACTTTGCCGTGTCTGCACTGTAAAGCGATAGAGGTACCCCGTTCACAAAGACCTGTTGAACTGCTCCTATGAAACTGCTTGTCACTCCCGACATTTTGTGTGGGCGAATGTAGGATCTGAAAATAATGAAAATGTACGCCACGCGTTCACCACAAAAAAGTTAAGCGATATTGGACAAGCTTGCATAGTTATTGGAACGTGTTATAGGCGTTGAAATATATACTAGATGACGTGACACGCTTTGTTTAATAGTTAACAAAAAACATTACATTAAGAATTTTGGGACATTTACAGACAGTTGGGACAGAACTACAAAGCCCAAGGCATCGCTGCATTGGCGTTCATTACTTTGAGACATTAGATGATCGGTCTCAACAGCCCTGTATTTTCGCTGACCTTTCAAACCGGAACACAGCAATGTTGGCACACTATTACTGGCTTGGCGGCAGAATTTCTAGTTCTGCGATAGTACCTACCTAAAAAAGTATGTAACGATTTCAGGATTCATGTATGTAACATGTGAATTTCTTTATTCCACTAAAATAGGTTGACAGATTTGAATAGGTGTCGTTAGATTTCCTAAATTATTTGAAGTGATACAGGCTTATAAGTTAATTGAACATTTTGGCAGCATGGGTCCATTATCAAAATGTCTTTTTTCTTTTCATTTGTTTTTTGGCATGGCAGTCGTGTTTTATTTTTTCAATTATTTTATTTATTTATTATAGATACACACTCCCTTAACAGTAATAACTAGGTACATATACACATAATATTAAATGGGGTTAGACAAAAAAAACACGATCGGAAAAAGCCTCACAAATAATACATTTTCCCCAGAATAATAACGCAGATTGGTTGGCTGTTTTGCACAACGTGTTTTAAAATTCTATACACACGTACATATATATCGTTGGTTTTATGTCATCTGCCATTATCGTTTAATGTATTATAATTTTTTTTAATTTTATCACCTAGTTTACTACACACATACCTATGATGTGTATTGTTTTACACAGTCAAACGTCAAACAAATTTGCGCAACTATCCCGACACTATTTTGTACGAGTACTTTTGATCACATATTCCAGGCAATCCCGAATAATATTTCAATCGGAATCATGAACGATGTGAGCTGAGCTGAAGAGGTTACCGGAGCACTATTCCCCACCAAGGATTGAATGACACGGTTGATGGCCAAAGCTCTAAATCAACCCGAACATTTTCATCTGCAGTGATTTTGTGTGAATAGCATTTCAGTGAGGAAAAGTTTATTTTGTGAAAATTGACGAACGAACCAAACGTGAGAGAAAAAGATCACCGTTAGGGCATTGATTTATCGAACTGGTAATCAAATAAGGAAATTATTAAATTATAGCGTCAGTTCCGAAATCACATTTATTTCCATTTGAATTATAAATAAAGATCAAAGCAAATATTTTAAAAAAATTAACAAAATCTAAAACGACAAAAACATAAAAACTTAATCATCTCGAGTCCATGGCTAGCCAACAAAACAAATTTAAACCTTACGGCCATATAGATAGAGATGAAAATAGTTTGAAGTTTTTCGTTAATAGTTCAAATTTCGCCTTTTGATGCTTAAATATATTTTGAAATGTGACGTCACGAAATTACACATTTCATCGGCCCCAAAACGTGTGACATAATTTATGAATGGTCCCATGATGGCTGTGTTTGCAATTTTTAACCACGCTGTTATATTTAACATAACCATCAAATCCATATGATTTGACACTTATATTATAAAGTCAAACGTCTGTGGATTTGTGTTTCTTCACGTCACAACGGCTGGACAGATTTGAATGAAACTTTTAATTGAAATAGTTATGTCATGGATGGGCTACTATTTATCTCGGAAAACGTGGGTGATTCCGCGGGACGAGTAATATTATAAAAGCAAAATCTTTGCTCGTCTGTTTGTTACTTTTTCACGCTGTTCTTCACCTGAATGGATTTAAATGCAATTTGGAACGAAGATAGTTCATACCTTAAATTAACACAAACATCACTATCCCGAAACGTGAGTTCGACAAGGGAGTATAGCTAGTTTAACATAATTTAAGCTGTAGTTAACTAACAAGCTTATTGTATTAATAAAAATCTGAAACCTTAGGTACTTACGGCAAAGATCCGATGAATAGAGGCAATGTCAACTCTAAATGGGTTAATGGTGGCGACGAATGTCCTTTCTGTGTCGGATGGTGGTCAAGTTGAAGACTCCCATGACGACCTGACCTGGACACCCTTGCCCTATGCCATCGACCTTTTGTAATGGAAATTGGAGACCTATTAAAGAAATTAGTTCATTAAAACATTTCATATGTTCGACATAAGTTTTTCTTTTGCCGGAAGATTCAAATCACATTTTCTATATGTAAATAAATAAAAAAACGTCACAGTTTATAACACTTTAAAATGTATACAAAGCTAAAAAACGTAAAGTACATTGAACTAATTGTAAAATTAAATGGGCATTGTTGGAACTGTTTTTTATGTAAACACAATGAGACACACAATACGCTCTCCTCGTGGATAACGTATAATGTTCATGACCATTCCAGCAAAACACAGAATTTGAGTAGCAAAAGTCCAGGGAATCGCTGCTTTGGCGCTTATTACTTTAAAACACATCATTTATAACTTTGTGTTTAAAGTATCTTAGACAAAAAACGATTATAGATAGTTTAAACGATCTTTAATAGACCTCTTGTGCCCAAAATGCTAACCGCATTATCCCGCTAAATTGCGAGGCTTATATTCTGCGCGAAATAAAATAAATTATTAAATTAAAACGAGCGTAACGGCGGAAAATAACAAATGAAAATTAGCAATACTTGTAAACAAAGATTAACATCGGACTTGTTTTGGAGCAAACAAAAAAGGCAACTTTTATCCTCAAGATTTCGGTCTTAACATAAAACATCTTCATGATAAAATTTTCCTAAACATTTATTCAAAAGTTAATCCTTCAGCAATAAAAAGAGCTATTACTTCTAAATAGAAAGTACCACTTACGTTATATTAGCGATCCCACTCCCCAAATTGTATCTAAACTGTAGATAACCATTAACCAAGTTAATCGCTACGAAATCCCCCTTGGCTTTATTAGACTGGCCGGTGTAAAGGAGCATTCCGGAAAATCGGTTCGTTAAAAACCAAATTTCAATGCGGAACGCTTTACCAAGCCCTTCGAGTGGCGGTAATTCGATATAGCTCGTCCCATTGAATTGGGGAGACCACGTCTCTTGTACGACAGTTACGTCTGCAAAATTTAAATTCAAGTCAACAATGTAAACTGGAAGAAAAGGCGGTGATTCTGTAGTTATTTATGGGATCCATACCGTTGTTGCAGGTATTTCCATTAGATCCTATTTCTCCAAACAAACAACGACAGACGTGTCCGCCGTCGGGTCCGATGTCACACAATAGCCCCTCATCATATCCGCAGGGATTCGACTCGCACGGATCTAATCTCTCGTCACAATTGGCTCCTTGGAATCCGATAGGGCACCTACAAGTATATACGGTCGCCGACCCCTCTGCGGACGTACACGTCGCTCCATTCTTGCACGGAATACTCATACATGGGTTGGATTGGCACTCTTGAACGTTTTCTATAGCGACGACTAATGAGTCTGTACGGCCCAATTTCTTTGTCACTTGATGACGTATTATCCTCAAATACTTTACGCAGCCGATAAAGCCACTTCGAGTTCCGATATTTTCGAAGACCCTGTACAACAGTGTTCTTTATTTATTTGATTGGCTATTACGAGGTATTAATTGCTGTCCCGTAATTACAAGGTTGAGTCAAATTGTAATTTGAGGGTTGACTTACCTGGAGTAATTAGTAGGTATGCTGCCGATGTAAGCGTCCTCGGCGAGGTCTAATGCCTTTAAATGACCAGATGATTGTCCCACGACGTCCTCCATATCGTCGACCGATAATATCCCATCGCGATGATATCGTTTTGCCGAAACCTTGTGATATTCATTTAGCGTAACTTTCTCTAGGGACGTCAAAATGAGAACTCCGTTACCGAGATTGTACCTGGATTGGGAACGAGGTCAAATTAATTAAGTGGAAAGCCGAAAATAAATTGCCATGTTTCGTATTACCAAAGAAAGCGGGCATAAAATGTTTTACTGGCCGAATAGTAATTCGGTTATGTAATTTTTCTACGCATATTAATTCAGGGAGTTTCTTACCTGAATTCCAAATATCCATTCACCAAGGCTAGCGAAACGAAATCACCAGTACCGTCGGCCTTTTGCTGATTGTACAATATGAGGCCATTTTCGGAGAAGGCTTTAAATTCGATGTCTATGTTTAGTTTGTGATAAGCCTTTAGGGGCTTTAGTCTGATGTAGGAAGAGCCGTCGAACGATGGAGTATCTATATATGACGTCAGTAATCCTTCTTTAGCCAAAGACTCACAGTTTTGACCGGTGAAAGGTGTGGTACAGACGCACGTGTATGTCGATCCAGGCAAATCAATACATGAGCCTAAATTATAACAGGGCTCCGATAAGCACGCGCTATATTCTTCTGTAGTCTCTTGAGGCACGTTTTCTGTTGAAAATACATGAGCGTAATAAAATCTCTACATTCTCCAAGGAAATCTTATTTTAATAATGGTAAAATTGTACTTAGTAAAGCTTTTGGAATAATAAAAAGAACGGCGAACAGCCGACATTTTTAGATTTTTTCTATGGATAAGAGACTATATGAGACTAAATAATTATTTTGAAAATACACTGAAGAATTGACCACCCTTCCAACCTTGGTTATAATGTCAATAAGTCAATAGAATAGAATTATTCTATCTGGGTGTTCTGAATGTATTATAAGTATGTATTTACAAAAATGAAGAAGCAGTATTATGTATTCTATGAGCTATCTGGTTCCAATAGTATAAGCTTTGCTTAGTTTGGGGCTAGATGACGCAGTGTGAAAAGTCCTACGTTATTTGTTTAATCATTTCAACTCACCGACACATGCTTTCCTATGAACGGTGGGTGTGAATCCAGGTCGGCACTCGCAACCGCCGCGAGCGCACTGAGCTCCTGGTAGCATTGCACAGTCAGAATCATCTGCGCAGAGATCTCCCAGCAAAGCACCTACTGCTCCTACCGTTGCCGTGGTTGCTAAGAGAAAATAAATAGTTTTCATTACCTTTTTCCTTCGAAAGTGAATAAAGAATCCCACTTCCTACAAATATTATAAATGTGAAAGTTTACATGGGTAGATATTCGTTACATTTTCACGCAAAAACTACTGAACGGATATGGATAAAATTTAGTACGGTGGTAGCTGAGACTTTGGATTGTTATTTGTAGCTTATGTGTTAATCCAAGGTTTCAGCTACGCCCATACCAAATTTCATCTAAATCCGTTCAGTAGTTTTTGCGTGAAAGACTAACAATATCACATCTATCCATTCATCCAGCCAAACTTTCTCATTAGTGGGAAAAAGTATCTGCGAGACTTGCAATGTTATACCTATATCCTAAAAGTATGTTTTTGTTTCTAGTACCTCGGCTGTATCTATTATATATATGTACATAATATAAGTTATACACAGAGAAGTAACAAAGGTATGGCAATCTGACACGGGTCTGATCCACATAGAATAGTTTCAATAAAAACCAGGCCAAGTATTTTGTAGTGTGTATTAATATTTATTTCCTCGTCTTTTGGTGTTTACTCACAGCACATCCGATGTTAAGCGAAAATAGTAACACCTAGCACGTAATGGGAACTGGATCTCATATGATGCTGCTGAAACACACCGTTAAGTACTTAGCGGGTGATGTTTAACATGTGGTCAGCAAGTTTTAAATTACGACAACTTCGCTTTATAGCCAGTTGCCGTTTTTGAACACTACATTACTACATTCATAATATTCAGAATCGTAATTTAACATTAGGTGAACTTTAGATAGATAGATAAAACTCTTTATTGTGAACACCATAAACAGAAAAAAGTACAGAGAACAAAATAACCTTATGAACTAGTGCCACATGTGGCGGCCTTATCGCTAACAGCGATCTCTTCCAGGCAACCAAGAAAGAAAAAACACAATAGATAACATAAGAAACGGGGTTTTGGCGGGAACGCGGGAAGAGTCGTGTCGCTCCGTTGTATTTTTTTCCAAAACTTGTGTTTTGTCGAGTGTTTATGCATAAAAATGGTGGTGTTTTATTCATAAAGTGCCGAAATATAAGCGTAAGTGTGGGAAAATGATATAATGTGGTGAAACATAACTTTTCGTGGTGCTTCCAAAACTCCATCGAAGCTTTATAGTAAAGTCGCCACTACTTTACTAAAGCATGACTGGACTTGACTGACACAGACTGGACTTGACTGACACAGACTGGACTTGGCTAAGACTGGACTTTGACTATAACTAGCTACGAGGACACTTATTTAACTTTTGAAACTTGAAAATTTATAAATACTTGACACTGGCAAATGCTAAAACGCGACGCCAAAACCAAATAAAAAAAAACATAAGAAACATACGGGAGATGTAACACTAATAAGAAAAATAAATAAAACATATCGTAAGTATATGAAAATAATCATAATAAAAATGTTTACATAATTATATAAATATATACACTCATAAGGCAAATGTGTGCAAACAAAAAGTTGAATACATTTCCAAATGTTGCTTATTAATGACAACAGCACGCTAGTAAACATTTCTACTTCCAGTCAAATGAATGACCAAAACTGTAACTTCGTATTTGCATCAAAATGCAAACAATACAAAACTTTATTCACAACTGAAACAAACAGCAGCAACCCAAACTAAACATTCTGAATATACTATTGTCATACTTCTTTGTGTTGCTTTTCCCCAATTAGTTGCCGCCTAAAAGGTCGATTGCGGGGAAGTGCCCTACTGTGGATTGTAATGAGGTACCCTCACACCTATTGTTGCCCAAAAACAAGTTAAAATATAGGTTGTTACAACAAAATTATATCAACCCTTATATTTATCACGCTGTTGCTACATAATTACGAAACAAAAATCTAATCAAGAGTTCCCACGACAAACAATACAGCTTTAAATTGCTCTCATTAAATATGAGAGACTACAACAATGGATTACAATTTCTGTTACGAATAATATATTCCAGATATAAAATAAAACCGATTAGTGCTCAGAAAAGTTCTAGAGGTTTGGGAAATGGAAAAGATTTACGTAATTTCTAGCCGAATCTCGAATCACTATCAAGATTGATTCCAAAATTAGTTTCGAATCGTATAAATCTACATTGGAAAACTGTAATGATTGTGGGAAAAGAACACGCAAACAATTTTCGCCCGCAGTAATTTAAATAAAACGTGCTGTTTAGATTTCACGACGATTATAATTAGCGATTCCATTCTGACAGTGGGCGTAAAACTTTGAAGGAAAATTAATTTCAGTTATTAATTCTTCTCTTTCTTTGTTCATCTAATTAACCAGATATTTTTACTACTTTAGTATTTGTCTGACTTTTTGTCATTGTGTATTTGTTATTAATTATAATAATACTATTGTTCAAATATATTTATTTAGAATTTAAGTTAAAATATATTATGTTATGTATGTTTATAAGAATAATATATAAATAATTCGATGGTAAAGGTCAACACAGTTTGAACGCCAAAATTTAAACAGACTAAGGGTCGACCCAGACGAAGGTGGTTTGACGAACTACATCGTCACGATAGACACTAGACCACCAAAGCCGAAGACCGGGCAGTCTGGAAGAAGGAAAGGGAGGCCCTTTGCCCAGCAGTGGGACATTAGAGCCTGATACAAAAAAAAACCTATATCAGTATTTTCATTAGAAGTATGAACGTACACGTACATAAATTTGCTTTGATCTCGTTTTAAAATATTAACTTGTCAGAGATAGGTAGCACCGTAATAAGTACCAGACTATGCACTTAAACAATAATGTTTGCTGTCCGAATGGGTGTTCCCTGATAGATACAATCTGGGTGCGATCAAGTGGCGAGTGAATCGTTTTTTCTAGGCGAGCGTTTTTTTTTTTGTTTTTTTTTCGCAATCAACAACACGCAATCCTATTTGCCATAAGTTAAAAAAAAACTATTGAGAACTAGACTAGACAAGAGCACTTTTTTGATGCGTTCATTTGACATTCTTTTAAAAATTAGAAAGGGTTTGGGAATATAAATAATCAAATACTAATATTGAAGTCCAATATTGACATTAAGCTTGAATGATAAAATTTAACGTTAAAAATGGGTTGTTTGTGAACAAATATTATTTTAATAGCGAATTTTTTTTCGTTACCCTATAAAAAGATTTTGCGTCAATGTTTTCTTACGTGAAATTATTATATATTTTGATAGGGGGAAAACTTATAAATGCGCTTCACCGACATGCTAATGTGACATGTTTTAAGTTTTCGCTTCTGTCGGCAGCCCCCATGATTGCTTTTTTTTTATAAACTATGTAATAATAACAAATTATTTTTTTAATTACATATAGGCTTGCGTTTGATCGTCAACTAGCCCGCGATCTACGGTGGAGCACAGCACGCTTGCCTAAAAGAAACCGATTCACTCGCAATCGCTCGCAAAAGCATCGGCAATCAGGTCGTACCTATCTATCCGGGATCACCTAATCAGGCAGCAAATTCCAGTAAATAAAAAGCAACACAAAAGTAGTATATAATGAAGATGAAATAACCATTTTGTTAAGTTGATTAGGCTTGGAATCTACGCATAAATGTTAAATATATTACTAATGAGTATTTAGCCTCATTGGCCTTATTTTGGAAAATGTTTTATTTTCCAAGAACAAGGCATTATTTAGCTTTTCACTGGAAACGACGCTGTGAGAGACTTTCCTTGTTGATGCTGTTTTTTACTAATTACTTACAGAATGCTTGGAGTGTTTTTGCCCCTCCCAAACATAGAACTTGACATAAGTATTGTGAGTATATTTTTAAACTTAAACATTAGAATATAGTCAAACGCCGCGAGGCCACGCGCGCGTTGTAATCAGCTTTGTTTCCAATAATGAAGACCACTAGATGTGGCTGAAGCTATCATCGGAGTTTCCGATATAATTCAGTTCAGTTCAGTTCAGTCCTTCCACAACCTTCTTGGTATGGCGCGGTGAGAATTGGCCTCGAGGATTTCAGATCGTGGCCGTGCCAGAGGCCACTATTCCTGGGGAAATTGCTCGCCGCAAGTGGCACGATAATATAATTGTGAGTAACCCAGCATAAGTAAAACAAAAATATTGTTATCATTATATCTTAATTTACAAGTTCCGCTGACCGCACTCTTAGAGGAATATAGTTAGTAAAGTTAACACTTACCCTTGAACTTCTGCCCTGACAGGATATTATCGAAGTCACTTGGAGTTTCCTTCCGGGCCCAGTCGTATTTGTTGTAATATTTGTCTGGGTTTAGTAAATGTCTCGTTGATTTTGATGCTGCGCCATCGTCTTGCTGTGTGAATTGGATGGGGGAGGATGGTCGTGGAGGGCCGGCAGTTCCGGCAATTTCTCCCAACTTGCAAGGTCCAAAAGCTTGCACTACAATGTCTTCTTGCGTGCGACACGCTTGCAACTTGAGGTGACACTCCGACTCGTAAGTTTTCCCGTCGCTCCCGCATACCTGTTGGATGTTAGGGTTGTGAAAGTTATGGTGGGGGAGTCGAGATTTACTGCGTTTTGTTTGTTGATAACGGCTTTGTGAAATAAAGTTGGACTGTAAACTGTTTAGCTAGTATTAAGAAAGTTTTTAATAGCAATAACCTTCGAAATAGACGGGTTCTAGAGTGCAGATTACGAATCGGCAAACTTTCTTAGTACAAACATTTGACGTAAAAGATTGTACGATGATAAAACTCATTAAAATTACAAGTCAACTAATCGCCCCAAAAGTATTTCATGTGAACACTACAAAATCTTATTACCAAGCATCTTTAATGATAAAGCGAGCGACTTTGGCGGGATCATATCAAATTTGTAAAGTCAGGGTTGGGATGAAGATGAGCGTTGATGTGCATTGAAAGGGCCTTGAAAGCCACACCTAAGCGACAAGCCCCAGGCACTGTTCAAGTCACCGTCCTTACAATGGCAGTTTCATCGCATAAATGCGAAAGTTTTTACTTATGTATGTTTGTTATTCCTTCACACTGGAACTGGTTGTCACATAGGTAACTAATTAAATCGTAAGCCTAGGTCACAAAAAAATAGCATGAAACTAATTAGAGACTGACCAGCATATTCGTGTCGCTGTCTGAGCACGGAGCGGCAGCGCACTCGCACAAAGCTCCGCCCGTGCGTTCCGTGCAAACTGCACCGAAATAACACGACAGCTGTGCGCAAGAACCAGCCACGCCACCCAGTTCAGCTAGAAATAAACATTTCATAAATAACGATCATATTGATGAGGTTTTCATAGATGACGAGTATTGAAATGGTATGGTCACAAATGATAACCACAACTAGCCTGGAATGGTTTCAAGATTTAAGATATTTATTGATTCCATGCACATCCATAGCGCAAGATATCATACATACAAATTAGTATATGGTACGTAGTCAAATATGTACCCTGCCGGGCACAGTGACGTTAAGAAGAGATATTGGAGCAATATTTTAAAAGTCAAAATTTATTTATAAAATGGTTTTTATCTATCATATTTAAAAACTAGTGTAGTCGAAGTCGAATCAAATTTAAATTAATAAATATACAACAAATATAAATTGACTGGCCAGTTAGCTCATTTGTTAGAATATCTGTATCAAAAGCTGTAGGGCTCAAGTTCGATTCCCACCAGAACAAACATTTATGTGACGACTAATGTTTTTTTCTGTCTGGGTGTTCTGTATATATTATAAGTATGTGTTTACAAAATAAGAAACATATAAGTATTGTTTCAATTATCTGATTTACATAATACAAGCTTTGTTTTGTTTAAGGCTAGATGAGGCTGTGTGAAATGTCCTACAATAATCATCTATTTAAGGTTCAAATTCCACTGCTCGCATCTGTCTTTTCTTAATTATGTGGGTAGCTTTAAACAGTGGAGATAACCCCGTGAGGAAACATGTAGGTACTCTTTGTCTTTAAGTTTTTAATGTTTTTGATGATAATATGTAATGTCTGCCACAATGAGAAGAGAGCTTCTTAGGCAGCTTATAAAAACAGGGCGTTTGACTAAACTCACAAAAAGTTTTCCTTTTTTGGAAAATACATACATAAATGTATATATATGTAATTTATTAAGAGTACCTATCTACAGAAACTTGTCACATTTTGAATATGAAACACTTATTTTTCGTCATTTGAGTACTTTTAAATTGTGAAGTTTATTTTCATGTACGCACGTAAAACAGAATATAATATTTTTTATTGCTAAAACTGCGCACAAAAGCTATTATTATTAGTAACAATAAAAAATATATGTCTACAAAAATGTTAAGAACCATGACGTAATTAAATATTTTCTCGCATTACATGTACCTACTTGGCGAGTATTATCTTTTCCAGAACGCATCCTGTAAATAGATTGAAAGCCCTATTGGTTCATAAGTAGTATGTATGTTTCAAGAGCTGAAGAGTGTGGGTTCAATTCGTACCTAGGACAATTATTTTGTAGTATAAACAAAATAAAATGTATTTAGGTATTCTATCAGATGTCTGACTTCCATAGTAGGTACAAGCTTTGCTGAGTTTGTGGTCAGATGGCGGAATGTTCTACGATATTTATTTATTTACTTTTTTCGTTAAACTAAATTGCGATTTGCGAAATAAAGTACACCCATAAAGCACAAAGAAGGGACATTGCCATCGCATCAAAAATGTATGATTTTGGCGCAACGAAGCATCGCAGCTGTGCAAGCTGATACAGTTTGTATGAATTTAGTTTTTATTGCTGTTTCGTAAAGCAGATGTGATTCAGAGTTGCGTAATTTTTTCAGCATATTATGTATAGGTTACACATAACAAAATATTGTAATTATTAAGACTACTAGAAGTTTGCTACTCTTAGCACTTTTGTACATTTACCAGGGTCATGTGTTTCTATGTTTTCTAAAAAATTATGAAAAACTAAATTAAATAAGTCTAAATCCCACAAAGATAGTCATCGTTGAGTCAGGTTATGCCCTAATAAAGTAGTAATCACTTTACTACAAGATTCGATGGAATTTTGTAAACATCACGAAAAACTCAAGTTTGGCCACATTATGACACTCGCGCACGTAATTTGGTACTTTATGTATACAACGTCACTATTTTTATACAAGTTGTACGGCAACAAGTGTATTTGCGTTATCAACAAAACTCTCAAATTAATTTTTTTAATTCATTGTTTCATCTACAACACACACTCTCAAGCTTACACAAACATGACAATTATTGACTACATTAACACAGTAAATAAAATTAAAATACATAATATGTCACATACTGATCAATAGTTTAACAGCACTGTTGGTTCATTGGTATAATGTCTGCTTCAAGAGCTGAAGGGCGTGGGTTCGATTCCCACCCAGGACAAACTTTGTGGTACAAACAAAATTAAATGTCTGTTCTGTCTGGGTGTAGGTATGTATTTACAAAAAAAAAAGTATTTAAATATTCTATCAGTTATCTGACTTGCATAGTACAGTCTTTGTTTAGTTTGGGGTCAGATGGCGCTGTGTGTAATGTCCTGCAATATTTATTTTAATTTATTTATAGTGAAATTTAACTTCTTTATAATAAACTAGCGGAAGCCTCGCGGTTTCACCCGCGTCCCGTTCCCATGGGAATACAGGAATAAAAAGTAGCCTATGTCACGCGGTGATAGTGTAGCTGCCCAACGGTGAAAGAACTTTTGAAATTGGTTTTTGAGTTTATTTTTTACAAACATACAAAAAACCAAAAATACAAATATTTCCTCTTTATAATATTAGTTTAGAAAAAAATATTTAATATAAGATTAACATAAGAATGCATAGCAAAATCCAAACGTAACTAGTTGACAAGGAATAAAAACACGTAACCCCACTCGTAAAAATGTGTCCAAAGAAAGAATTCACTTGACACGGGTCCGTCGGGTCAGCCGGTTACGTAATGAGGAGCGCGGCCTAAAATACTATCTTGGAATAGGAAGCGGTTAAAAAAGATTTATGCTGAACGGGGCTAAAAGTTTACATTACAGCTCTTGGTGTAAAAAATGTTTCGCTGATTCCGATTAGGGAAAATGTCACATGTCTTCTTTTTTGTTTTTTTTTTTTGCGTCGCGCTTTGTACTTTTGCCAGTTTTAGTGTTTCTATATTTTGTTACTACATCAAGCTAAAGTCACACATGAGCCATGTTCGAGTCCGGTAATGTAGTGGTGACTTTACTACAACCCTTTTTGGAGTTTTGTGAGCAACGTTAAAAGTGATATTTCAATTTTATTATTTGATTGTTCCGCTCTCACCTGCGTAATTTGGCACTTTAGGAAACCAGCATCACTATTTTACAGATCAAAAGTTTTAGAAAACAATACAATGCGACGACGTGATTGTTTAAACGTAGTCACGTTATATTGAGTTATTTGTTACAAACATACAAAAATACAAAATTACTTTCCTCTTTATAATATTAGCATAGATCTAACGGCATAAACCTTTGAAGTGATATAAATAACAATACTTACGGTCAGAACATCCATTGGGTCCCAACCTCCGCCTATGGTCCGCGCAAACGGTGCACTTCTGTCCTTGGACACCAGTTCGGCAGACGCAGCGTCCCGTCATTTGTTCACAATCCTCTCGCACTGAGCCGAATGCTGAGCATCCACAAGCTAGAGAAACATAAACGTTAAAACACACGTCAGATCAGCCCTGTTTTTATGAACTATCCCACAGGCGCATGCTTGTGAAAGAAAGGTAAGGCCGTGGTCCACCACGCTGGTCAAATGCGGGTTGGCAAATTTGACACATCCTTGACAAGTCTTTTTTTAGAAACTCTCAGACATGGGGCGGGGAGGGGGGGGCTCCTTACAATGTCATCCTTCACTATTTGAAGTCAGCGGAAATGCGAAAATAACTTAAAAAAGACCATAGATGTTCCCCCATCTTTTGATTAAAAAACTCTAAAATCAAGTCGTCAATTTCGGTTTTATTTACCAAGTGCGAGGATGTGTGTCATATTGTAGATTTTAAGAAAAAAAAGCGCATAGCTTTTTTTAAAAACGTAATGAACCTTTTGTCAGTTTTCAAATTTCACAAAGTCCACTAAATTGGAAATTATTTCAGTTTCAGACAAGTGAACTCTGTTTCACTTTAGACATGCACAATTCAGAGCCTGCCTTTTTGAATGGGCATTTGCAAATGTTGCAAATAGCTGTCCAAGTGACATACCAACATCTTATGTCAGTACATGTTGGACTTTTCGTAATTAGCGGTTTCACTAATCTAATCTTACTTTGTCAACGCCCTCTGATCCTGTAGAACATGATTATTTTAAGACAATGAACAATGAAAATATATCTAATTATACAACGGCTAAAAACTACGTCGTAATAGAGTCATCGAAATAATTTCAGTAATAAAAGTTTAAATCATAGCCGCCTATCATTACTAAATGATAGGGTTTCAAGCAAGCTGTATTGCAATTAAATTGATGACATGATTCAGGTTTATTGTACCTACTCGTATAAAGAAAGTAACCAAAAATCAACGACAAGACCAAATAATTTGTGTAATTTCAAACTTTAGTACAATGAACGTTGTGTTTGACATAAACGATTTTAACTGTTACTAATCCCTATATTTTCTCTCTGTCTCTCTCTCTCTCTCTCTTTCTATGTCTGTCCCTCTCGTTGTCTATTGTATGTAGATAAACATACGAAAAATAATATTTACTTCGTCAGCTATTTGTAATAATGGTTTTTTTTACATAAAGATTGGTAAACAGGCAGACGGTTTGCCAGTTCTTTGCCAGGTTACCATTTTCGACCACACCGCATAACATCAGATGAACTTTGATCAATAACCTAGCCTGTTAACTATAAAAAAATTCGTCACATTATTTTTAGTTGAATAAAATCGACAACTATCAAGGATATTACTGATAAACGTTTCATGGGATTAACTGAAGCATAATTGTCCTCATACTTACGTATACATCCCGTATGTCCAGTTCCGATCCTCGGCAGTCCCCAGTAACCGGGCTCGCAGCGGTCACACTTCAGCCCTCCAACTCCCGGTCTGCACTGACATTGGCCGCTGTCGTCGCATCGATCGGACACCGAGCCGAGTCGGTTGCAACCGCAAGTCGAACTTGATATCGGACAACCGTTTTCATTAGGTCCCGTAGCGACGGTGATACCGTCAGAGCAACATCCGTGTGTTGTGTCCGAACATTGCATCTTCTTATCATCAAGCGTTTTCGAGTCATCTGCCAAATAATTTAAAAAAAAATGAAATACGTACGGTTTGCCTGGGAGAGGACGTGTTTGAGACAGAGGGGTGTGTGCGTGACTTCCGTGTTCTTCACCGAGTAGCGATTTAACATATTTGTGTTTCAAAGCTTGGACTCAAATCGTAAGTTACTTTCATCGCAAAATGTTTTCAGAAAATATACGAGTCCTTTATTGTACGAACCGCTAAATAATGGAATTTGCTACCCGAATTTGTATTCTCCGATAAATACAATCTATGTGCCTTCAAGTTCGAGTTAATCGGTTTTTTATAGGTGAGCGTGCTCCACCGTAGACCGCATCATCACTTAACATCAGGCAAGTTAGCGGTAAAACACAAGCTTATTTGTAATTTAAAAACAAGTCCATTAAGAAAAATCCTGCTAAAAATATGTATTGTACCGAGATATTATATGTATACACGTTATTTATACTTTTATGTCACTATAAAGAATGATATTAAAACTTTCCAGACGTTATTTAGGCTTCTATTATCTCAGAAAGTAACTTCAATGTGATTAGGCTTACTTGTTTTACTTGTTTGTTGCCTTTTGGATTTTGTTTATTTTGAAAGAATATTTCAAAGTATGGCGTGATTTTCAGACCAAATAAAACGGATCACGTATGGTCGTACATAAAGTGAGAAGACAAATAAAGGTTCAGACTGACAAAACAGTACGTAGCGTGATTGAGTCTAATATAGCATCGGTGCCGAGCACCGTTAATATCTTCACCCTGACAAATCACCAGCATGCATGAAATAGCATCCTAGGAAAATAACAATGTTTGCTCAGACATAAAGAATACCGCAGCAGTTCGTAGCACTCCACTCACTGGTAAATGACTCAAGCTAGTTTCTTTTATTCAAGCGCTAAGGTTCATAATTCTCTACAATATCTAAAGAAAAAGTTTATTTTCAGTCATTTCCTTCATAAAACTTGATAACAGACAGTAAAAATATAAAGCGGTCTTATTGAAAATGTAGCAGTTTTACCCCGAATGCGTTACGAACAGGTATTTGAATAAAAATGGCACCATTTCTATAAACAACCGCGTTATTACGTAAAGGCAGTTTGTATGTTAAACAATTCAAATTGAAACAGTGCCGTTCAGTGTTGAGCAGGTAATACTCACTTTTAGGACAACATCTTGCGGCAGTCAGGGTAATGTGGCAATAGCTTCCGACGGGGCAATCTTGTCGGTGCGGTCCGTTGCCACAGTCAATTTCGAGACCCGTTGTTGGATCTACCATCGCTTTGTTGCTACCGCAAGGTCTCACTTCCATACCTGTGATACAGATTATAGGTACTATACTAACCTGTAGTAAGGACAAACAGTGCATGTACAGATGAAAGTGTTTGTAAACTTATGTAAGTTTGTATTTATAAGCTGCCCGATGTTTCTAAACCTCACAATGCACGTAATGTAACGTTTTAATTAGAGTTGAAACGGTATAATTATCAAATCATGGTGAAATTTTAAAAAAACCTTGAGATATCTGACGATATATTATGTTGAACTGTCAATATAAACTTCAAACGGCATAAACACTTTACACGTTTTTGGCAAGGAATCGTTTGTAAGTTAGAGAATCTGGGCCTTTGTCTGACTTGGTAGTTGTTGTGATAGGTCAAAAATGACCGAGACTGACAACCTAGTTGGGTTACGCTTCGAGCGCTACAACTGTCTGAAGAGAGACAATATTATGATTTTGGCTAGTTTTACTCAATAATTAGTAATTTATTTTTACTACATTTACTCAATGAAATATAATTTAACATACTAAAAACACACAAATGAACTGAAATAGTAGTCAAATTAAACACTTATGTTGAAAAGTTCCGGTAGATGTATAGGTATATACATACAAGTCAAACTAATAAAAACGTGCAAAAAACCATCCTTCTCGGACAAATGTTTAATTTCAATATTGTTTCAGTTTATTTGTGTTATGATAGTATACTAAGTTTGAGTTGGGTATGTGGCCAGCCAAGTCCGCGTTTAAATGTTGCCTAAACGCCTTCGGCATAAAAAACATCGCAAGACAGACCGAATAGTCCGATGCTTAACACCGGTGATCGTCTGAAAACAATTAATCAAGCCTTATCACAAGTGCTACGAAGGGATGATGACAGCGGGGTACACAAAGGTACAGATTCAATCTCTTACAAAGTCGTCAACATTATTATTTTTCATCTAAAAAATTACGTGTAAGTGTTAAATAGAATTCAAGAAAATTCTTGAGAATAATCCACTCGTCTATCTAAATACCTAATCCGTATTATGATGTTGATTTCAAGTAAATGACTAAACTTGGATTCTTGTTTGGTATGAATTTTCTAAAGGTTACAAACAACACGACAACATAAGCTTATTTAGACGAAAGTAATAATCCATTTATCATCTGTCTAGGACCTTCTCGCAGATGGGACGCGAGACTTTTCTCAGAGCTGGGATGACATAATGTCAAACGTGTTATGTGAGTGATTCAAGAAGTCGACATGGTTTATCATTAGTGTTACATTTTTAGTGAAATGGTACACTGTACATTTTTGTAGCGATTATAGCTCAGTGGATAGTGCGATCTATAGAGCATGCGCTGAGCTATATAGTGGTAGGACGTTTAGTGACATAGATAATTTACATGATACCAAAAAAACAAGTTGAAACTGAGCAACTCTTAGATTGTACCAAAGCATTTGATTAAGTTAAGTAATGTCAATCACAGAATGGCTAATAAATCAAATAATTCTACAGTAATTTTGGCACAACATTTTTTGAAATATATGAAATATTTATGGGATTTTTTAGGTGTGTAAGCCTCTCATATATGAGGTTTGATGGTTACTGCAACTAGCAAAGTTACAAAGCTATTTAAACTACTCAACGAATTACTACTATTTAATGCCTTAAAGTAATTAACGCCAAAACAATGATGCTCTGAGTTTTGTTTTGTTATTCAAAGTTATGAATACCACTGCAATGGTCATGAAAATCATTTCATTGATTATTTTTAAATTAAAAAATAAGTAATAAACAGCAAACCTTTGCACAGATCCAGAGGCCTGAGTCTCAACTCCAATTGTTTCTGGCAACCTTCTTTCCGCATTGCGCACAGACTTGGGTAGAGGCGAAAGTCAGAAGCGCAAACCGGGAAGTACTCATCATCAGGGGGGCACTCAAAAAGGCACGAACACCGAGGATACCCGTCCTCTCCGATCTCACAGCTAGCACTAAAGTCACATCTGATGTCGCGGCAAGCTGATGAACTGACTGTCCCGAATTCGTCAATCGCCGAGAAGTCCGTAGAATCTTCTTCCAACTCGGTTGTGGTCATGGCGGTCGTAGCTACCCACATCCAAATATTTGCGTGTTAGTCGAGCGATAAAGCGGAAAGTTAGTTAATTGATCGAGGACGGGTCGCTTTATTGAAATTACTGCTAACAACTGCCTTGATGACGGTCTGATGGTAAATATTTTGTCAGCGATCACATCTGCTAAGGGAATGTCGTTAAATGGAAGTGTTGATCGCTTCCCCTAAAATTGGCTAAGTTTCATTAGCAGAGATAGAGTTTCTACGGTTAGTGCATAAGTTAGTAAAGTTTGGGAAAGTTATTATTATTAGGGTATAGGTAAGTTTAACTATAGAAACTTACTCATAGCTATTGGTGGCACGACAGCAAGTCGGTCTTTACAGTCTCCGTAAAAGATGACGTGTAATGTTGCAGGTGGTGGTAGCCGGCAAGCTGCTTTTTGTAGTTCGCATTCGTTCGGAAATGTTTGCATTGTGCTTCCACAGACTGGTTCTTTTGCAGCGCCAGTACAGTCAGTAGGACACACACATTCCCCAGCTGCGCAATGAGCTCCGAACGAACACTGGACTCCGTCGCAAAGAGCTGTCGACAAAGTTTTATTTTCAATCTCCAGCGGAAGTTTTATTTACCAAATTACACTTTGAAACTCTTTACAAAGCCGCGCTGGTAAGTATTGGTGTGAACCATAAATAATAATAAAGACTCCCGTTTTATTTCGTGCGCCGCCAAGGTTACGACTTCGTAAGCACCCAGCAGAAGTTTCGCGAGAAACGAATGGCTGAACAAGGTAATGTCATTACGGTGGACAGTTGCGAATTCTTTATCGTTTGTCTCGTTTCCACATTGACGGAAAACCTGTTGTACTTCTCTTTTCTTCTATAAGAGACGAGTGAAGACACCCGTACAAATTTAATAACGATTGTTTACCATTTCCCCGCTAAATAAAAGATTTGTGAAAGCCTTTGTTATATATCTTAATGCTGCTGGACTGAAAATTAAAAACGTTTTTAATAGTAAATACCTCCAGAAACCAGCGTGATATTTCTAAATATTTTGCATTATGTTACCCGCTACATGTTTTCGGGATAAAAAGTAGCATATGTGTTAATCTAGGGTACCAGCTACCAGTTCCATTCCAGGCTAGGTGTATTTTACCATCTTCGACCACACCTTCACTTTACATCAGGTGAGCTGTGGTCAAAATACCTAGCTTGTCAAACATTAAAAAAAACTCAACATCTATTTTCAGTAAAAAAAAATCATAACATTCATAAAAAAATACTAAAGTACCGAAACAGCCCAAACTTGGCTTAGCCTGTATCTTGGTGACCCAAGTTCAAGATGTTCAAAATACGAATATGATTTTTAAAAAAAACAATTGTCGGTACTCGAATTATCTTCGAACAAACATAAACGGTTGTACTTTATATGTCAGTACACACTGACGCTATTACTTGGTACGTTACTGTTATTGGATAATAAAGGCGTAATACAGATAAGCTCACGTCAAAGATTTCACGAGGTCGTTAAATAAAGTGATTGAACTTTCTAAGCTTATACGGCCATAATTGAATGAAACTTAACAGGCAAGAGACAGAGTAGCGTGATAGCGTACGACAAAAGCGATTTACTAAATCGGACTTAGTGTTCAGCTATGGAAGGGTTAATCCTATATCGGCCTCTAATCTTTGGAGTAGAGTATAAATATCAGCTGTCAGGGGTCAAGCTAGTGATCGATCAATGTTAGTGTTTACTAAAACAACACCCTGTGTTATTAGAGAACAAGTGTGAATTGATGTGTAGTGATGTTTAACCCTACAAGGCTCAAATTTTTTTTAGTGCGCGACAAAAATATATGTGTTGTAATTAGTGATCAGAAGATAGGGAAAATTAATAAAAAAAATAATAAACCCATAGTTTACGAAAAAATCTACTTTTTATTTCAGTTCCACATATGGTACACTGAGCCTTAACTAGTACTTTTTGGTATTAAACTAGTACAATTGAATTGTTTTAGAAATAGTTTCCTATTTGAAGTTTTTACAATTGGTGACTTATTATTTTAAACAAAATGAAATAACTATTATATATTTTACTTTTTTACATTTAGCGATTTATAATATACGAAATAATATAACTAATACCTATGATAAATTTATTTTTTTATTGATGAAAACATAAATAAAATAAATATCGCAGGACATTTACATATAGCGCCATCTGACTCCAAACTAAGCAAAGCTTGTAATATGGAAGTCAGATAACTGATAGAATACTTAAATACTTTTATTTTTTTAAATATAAAAATAATCCAAAACAATTTTTATATCTATTTAGGCAAAGTTCTACGCGACATTTGTTGCAAGATAATAGTTATTTGTTATACAAGAGTGCAAAGTTGCTTTTTAACCACGTGCTCAATTTTGATGAGCGAGCAAGCCAAGGACTCAAAATTAGAATCCTGAGCGTCAACGAGGGTATCAAAAGAGCACGAGGTGAAAAATCTTTGCACTCGAGTGCAGCACGTAACTTTTCATCCCACCTCAGCGAGGAAATGACTGAATGCAAAAAAACTTTTGCAATCACAAGATACTTTTATTTCAGTTTATATAACGTGAAAAGAAAATTGCACGCGCAAAGCAATTTAAAAAAAAACGTACACCAAGGAGGTTCCGAGTCTGAGTTTTTGACAAATTAAAAAAAGTTGTATGATAAATTCGGCGCCATGGAGGTAGAAGTAAATAGGTTTAATGATGTTTTTAATTTACAAACTTAGTGCACACGATGTTCTAAATTCAAATATAGTTTATCCTCTAGCAGATAATAACGACTTTTGCACTCAGATATCAAAGAGCAAAAATACTCTTTCCGAGATGGGGGGATGAAAAAAATGGTTTTCCTTTGCAACCAGGATATTTGCATCGCTGTCTTTTTTTACCCCAAACAGGAAAATGTTCAAACCCATCACCGTCTGATATCACGAGGTGGTAGGATTGATGTATTTGGCTTCTGCCTTCTAATTTCAACTTCATCAGATAAACTTGGTCTACCTCTCTTTTTGTTTATTGACGTTTTTATTTTAAATGTCCAATTTTGAATATCCATAAGGTATATTGAAGAAACGCTCAATTTCTTCATCACGCTATCTTCTTCGCGACATAATCTGCAATATACCAAAGTATTCATAAGGAAAGTTATCGTAAGTACGTATAAGTAAAAACGGACACTAAAGCTCAACGTACCGTATGTGGAACACGCGTAAAAATATGATTTACTAATAAGTTTACTATTGTAATCTGAAAAACAACTTACCTCTGCAAAATATACACTACGTTGTAACACACAGTATTTTTTTTCGAGTCAAAACTAATCAATAACTATTTTTTATTTATTTTTCAATTTAGAAAAACGACCATTGTATCACTTTCATCCAAATTTCACACTGAGTGCACCATTACAAACACACAAACGATATCTGTACGTAAAGATTTGTGTTATTAGATTGCTAAATATCAGTAGCTTCTATGAAGATACAAGAGATGATGCTACTAATCGTTTTTTAGCTATAGGAACGATTAAAGTCGGTGTTCCACTTATGGAACTGGGTGCCTTGTAGGGTTAATTTGCGTGAATTGGAAATCATGACATTGATTGATGCATCAGATAATATTGATGCATTAGTTATGATTAGTCTACTCAATACTAACAAGTATTATTTATTTAATTCTTTGTTGCACACTTTATAGAAAAATATGTACAAAGGGAGGACTTAATGCTAAAGCATTTTCTGCCAGCCAACCCCTCAGTAAAGAACAAGGAAACAACAACTAAAAAAATATAAAAACAACAACTAAAAAAATATATTGAAATTAATACTACCTACACTATAAATTTATCAAAGCAATAAGTATTGAATGAAAAATTGTAATTTTATCAAAGTTATTAGTTATTAAATTATTAATTAAAATATAAATTCCAATCATCAAAAACTAATTTAAAGGAGTGCTGGATCAATACGGGATTGCAAGGTGTGGCGTTCTATACAAGCTTGTAAATGCGTGACGAATTCTTATCATAGTTCTGTTTTCATTTTTATCCTAAGGTTGCCTGGAAGAGAACACTGTAAGCGATAATACCGCCAATTGTTACACTAGATGTTACCGCAAATAAAGACCAAAGTAAATGCCAGTAGCTGTGATTTCACTGTAAAATTAAGCTCCATTTGTCCATAAATGGCAAAAGTTGATTTGTATGGAAATCGTACCACCTTAGTTAAAAATGACCAGTAGAACAAATACATGCAAAATTGAAAATCGCTTGCTGTAACAAGGTATTAACAAATTTTTCAAATTTAGCAAACTAGCTTATTATAGTCCTGTCAGCTATGTTTAGTCAGTCAGTTTAGTTTAGTGCAATGGAATTAACACCATTAACATGGAATTGTAAAGTTTTAGTATCGATGTAGATAGATAGATAGAGAGAAACTATTTATTGTGCACACCAAAAATAAAAAAAAAGTACAGAAAATAAAATAACCTTATGAGCTAGTGCCACAAGTGGCGGCCTTATCGCTAAGATCGATCTCTTCCAGGCAACCAAAAATGCAAAAAAAACTATACATTTTAAGAACAGACTGGAAATGTTGTAGCACTATTAAGTTAAAAATTTTGTAAAAAAATATATGGTATAAATGTAAAACATAATTATGTATTTTAACAAAACGAAATATATAGATATGTATATAAATATATATTCAGGTAGTGTAGTGAAATGTTAAACTCTGTCCCACATAGTACGAGAGAATTTGTCTTCACCTGTAATTTTACGACCGACTATAACAATTTTTGATTAAAATTCCGCCTTGGAGCAAAGTTTACGCAACAATTACGAATATTTTCCCCGTCGGTGACTGAAAACTTTCGTGTAATTTCATAATACAAAGACCTCGGAATTTAATGGTAGAAAGTAACTATAACAGCGTATATTGATCGAATTATTTGAAAGTATTTGGTTGTATCTATAGCATGCAAGGTCGAGGTTGTAAGTTAAGGTTTTAATATTCAGCTTATTCGGGAACTGTCTCGTTGTTAACTTGTCGAACTTGTCAGTAATACAATTTAATTTATGAGATTGATGCTTTAGCTAAAAGCTTTGATTTTACAAGAACATTTTACTTAATTTAGTAGCGTTGGATGAAAATTCATATCTGTTTCAAGCACGCAAGAAACTGAGTAAGTTTCGTAAATAAGTAAGTTGAGTGAGACTTAAGTCAAGAGTTATTATGTAAGTCAACATTTTTTAATACACAACCGAAATAGTTATAATTGCTCACAGATGAGTTTTGATAGTTTTTATTTTAGTTTTACCGCTTTTTTATCTTTTGTTTTTTTACACATAGGTATCTGTATAATTTCTTCATTGCTTCTTGATTTTTTAATTCATTAAAAACTAGCGGACGCCTCGCGGTTTTACCCGCGTAGTTCTCGTTCCCGTGGGAATATAGGGATTCTATTAAATACAAACAATCAAATCTTTCCTCTTTATAATAGTATAGATAGATAGATAACAAAGTATCTGAAGTACTTGGTAATTAAGTATACCTTTTTTTTTTACAAAAAGGTTTAGAAATATAATGAAGCGCGACGCCAAGATCCTGTCTCGTAAATTCTTGCACCCTTCCCACTAAATCAGACCTTTGACCTTAAAAGAAGGTTGAAATTTGAAAAATAAAATGGTTCCAGGAAGGTAAGACTTCAGTGCGATTACTGAAACTCTGCAGATTAGAGATTAAGCAAATAAACCAAGGGGAGAAACAGGAAACGGGTGGTTTTGATTACGAGGAGAGACTACACCCAAAAATAATGTTTTTACAAAATTGCAAAATATTTGAGTATGGAAGTTGAAGGTACTTATGGTGGTTCGATTTCCATACAAATATTTTTTTACCATTTATGGACAAACGGAGCATAATTTTACAGTAAAATCACAGCTACTGGCATTTATTTTGGTCTTTATTTGCGGTAATAAGAACCACCTTATGACACGTTTTCACTTTATTTATACGGAATTATTTGCGATGCTCTGTCTATAGTTTAAGTTACAGCCGGTGGCCTTTTTCAAAGAGTCACAGCACGTAATCCCGTACACGTATAAGAAGTACCGCTTGTCTTTGACAATCGGCAGCCGTGCTGAGATTGACCCATTCGGCATGAGTTACTTTTCTGTTGGTATTGTCTTTGGTATTATTGTAGTCGCATAAATGTTTTTTACAAGTAAAACTAAATCGTGAAATAACAAACAAACAAACAAAACAACAACAACAACAAGCAAACAATATATTTTTATATTCGACAGCCCTGTTGGCTCATTGGTAGCATATCTGCCTTAAGAGCTGAAGGGTGTGGGTTTGATTCCCGCTCAGGACAAACATTTTATGTATCAACAAATGTTTGTTCTGTGTCTGGGTGTTCTGTGTCTATTATAAGTATGCATTTACAAAAAAAGAAGTATATATGTATTCTATCAGTTATCCGACTTCCATCACACAAGCTCTGCTTAGTTTGGGGACAGATGGCGCTGTGTGTAATGTGCTACGATATATATTTATTTATTATTTATTTCATATATTTCATTTATTTAATTATATGATAGTAGTATTTTTTTAAATGTAGGACTGTAGGTAGGTACCAAATATAGTAGTGTATTTTGAAACAGATTTTTTTATAATATTTTAACTGTTGCACGCATACATAGATGAAGCGTTTATTTACTCTTAATTTAAAGACACATTATACACCGAAAATATAACAAGACTGCGTAATAAGTAAAAATATCATAGTATATTAAAGAAGGAATGCTTCATACAGAATAAACTGATGTAAAAAGAAGCCAATCACGCGACCAATCTCTTTCTACAAACGGCAATTTTTTAGAGGTAGAGTTATAAGAATCTAACATCATCATCAGCTTGTTATCGCCCCTTGCTGAGCATAGGCCTCTTATTTTGTACGGCACTCGTCCTGATCTTGTGTCAATCGTATCCAGCATTTAACAGCGATTTTTATTACGTAGGCTACCTAACGAGCTGGTAGACGACCGCCGCTCCATTTACTAGTATGCGAACCAGTTATAAGAAACAACATAATATATTGTACACCGTGCAAGCGCTACCTAAATATGTTGTTAACTTATCCGGTTGAGTGCGACAATTAATTGTGAAATTCATAACCAGACTTACCGCAATCTCCTTTGTAAGCTAGCCGCAGGTCACTTTGCTCCCGACATGCCGATGAGTTGAGTTCACACTGCGATGGGTACGTTTGTCCATCGGTTCCACAGACCACATCCGATTCCTGTCGTAAAAGAAATATCCCATTAACGACTCCATGACGCAAATTAAGTTGACACTTGGTAATCTATCATTATGGGGCGTGGGTTCGATTCCCACCTAGGACAAGCATTTTGTGATATAAAACCAAATGTTTGTTCTGTGTCTGGGTGTACTGTATGTATTATAAGTATGTATTTACAAAAAAAAAAAAAATTTTAAGTATTCTATCAGTTATCTGACTCTCCCATAGTACAAGCTTTGCTTAGTTTGGGGTCAGATGGCGTTGTGTGTATTGTCCTGCGATATTTATTTATTTATTATTTATTTATCACTTAAGGCACACGCGCTACCTTTAGCATCGGTAATCGCTGATTTTGCGATTAAGGTACTGCATTGCGTTTTGACGACTATATACGTATCGGAATCGTACGTTTCAGCGACTGCTTAAATACGATTATGGAGGTAGTATATTATTTTAACACCAAAACTAGAAGACGCTTCTTAGAGAAAGATCACTTGGTAGTAGATCTCCTTAGCAAGCAGTGGTCGATGTAGTTACCACCGCAGTACCAGATATTCTCCCGCCAAGCGTAGCGGGTAAACATTATTGTGTTACCAACGAAACTCTCAAAGTAATGAGCGTCAAAGCAGCGATGCCTTGGACTTTGGTGTGTCAGTTACTCAAAATGTTGTGTATAGCTGTAATGATCATGGACAGGCGTTATCTCTTACCACCATGAGAGGGACTTAATTGTCTCATTACTATAACATAAAAAAGCAGCAAAAACAGCTTCATCAGAATTATTTGTACAAAAATAGTTTCATAAAACACATTGCGACACTCTGCTGTGTTCTAGATTTTTGTGTTGCTAAAGATTCACAAAGTTACTGAGATTGTCCTTATTGGGTATAAAATGTTGCGTTCAGAAGCTGCATAAAGCGTCGAAAAAGTGTTTTAATCGCTACGACTACTGTTTAACTATACGGGTTTAATCCGTTTGGACGCGGCATTAAGATTTAGAATAGCTACAAAATCGCCGGTGATCCATGCTAAACCAGCGTGTGTGCATTGGCCTTAAGAGTATATAAACCATTATTTGGACACGCTGAGTGAAATGAACCCAGGATCCGGTTGAACTGCCAATCGATACAGAGGCCAAAGCGATTGTAGTGACGAATTGTAGTCCAAATTGACATAAATTGTTACGTAAAGTATTACGACATACCTTTTAAAAAAAACTGTACCTGTAAATTTTGTTGTTTAGTAGATCTCTATAGCAGAAAGTTGTATAAATAGGACCACTTAACTATCACATAATATAAATAATATTCGACTTCCACACAGTTTTGTGTAAATTGTACTGCATTTCAGATTGAAGAGTACTTTTGCTAAAGAAATTACAAAGCTAACCATCAACTAACTATCGGAAGTTTCAAAGATCCGAGTACCTACCGCAGTAATGGTACAAAAAAATATCTAACAAAGACATTTCTAACCTTTGGCTGTTTACCTAACTTTGTTTTTGGGAATATCAATTTTGGAGCATAATACAGTCGATATTGCAATACCATCTAATATTAAAAGTGAATTGATTTTTAATTTTACTAAAGTTTTACGAGTATTTATAAAATACATACGTACAAAATTTACATCTCTATACACACATCGTATAAGCTAACACCAGCAAATGCTTTTGATCTTTGAGTTAAAATAAAGTTACAATATACCATAGATACATAAAGTGACTTGTAACGTGGAGAACTAGTAGAATTCGCTTGTGTGAGAGACATTGCATAGAACCTCAAAGGCTTTTGTGAAATAACATCATCTCTTTATGATGTAAAGCGCTTTGTGGCACGTGAAAGCTCTATAAAGTGAAAAGTGCACAAGAACTGCACACAAATTAATTTTTTTTTTTTTTATATGAAAAAAATACAAAACTATAAATATGTGGTTTCAAGAAAATTCAATAATTTTATAATCTTTTGACAACATCACAATGCTAACATACGTCAAATTGTTTACAAAAATAAATAAATAGGTAATTAAACGTAGAGATGCTTTAAATTTAATAAGTGATAGTCAAAAACGACCTTATCAAAGTATAGAATAATATATTATGTAAAAAAATACATATACTGCGCGGGGTCAAATTATACACAGACTATTTTATGTACACTAATTATAAAGATGTACCTATTTAATAAAAATCTAAAAAGACTAATCTTTAGATTTTTATTGTTTTGTATTGAATAGACTACGAAACTACTGGACCGATCTGAATAATTCTTTCATCATTAGAATGCTACATTAACATTGGGTGACATAGGCCATATTATATTGTTAATCGAGTTTTGTTTTCCCGTGCGAAGCCGGGACGGCCCGCTAGTCGTTAATATAGTGATCATACTCATAGTAAGCATTTAGAAGCATCATTTTCTTAACGTATCTTTTAAATAGGTGCTCACATAGATCTAACATATCCTTTGGAAGTCGGTTGTAACTTATATGGTGAGCAAATAGATGTGAGAAAAACATAAAACTCGCATTTGTAAGTAATACAAACTTGTTTCGATCAAAAATGTGTTTAAGGTGAAACTATTTAGTGATAATGTAAATAACTTCCCGAAAGGCGTTTTTCGTAACTACATAGTAACGCAGGACGGCAAGGCCTGAATTAATAAGCTTAAAAGAAGTTGTTATAACTACTTAAAGTAATTGTCACATTTTGTCAAGGATCAAGTTTCGATAGAACAGCTGTTTTGTTTTTCAAGTTCAACATTGGTTCCATAGTAAAAGTTATTTGTGACTGTGATAATGATGATTATACATCCGTTCCTTGTAACTCAGTATAATCAGATATGTTCAGAAAAAATGTCACACACGTACTTCAGATGTAATGACATCTGGTAACCTTAATCAAGGAGTGACACCCATCACAATACTTAAGAGTATCCGATTCAATAAAACCAATTAAGAAGCTTGAAAGTATTTTGTTCAACACAAAATTAAAAATTGGAGTAAGCCGTAGATACCTACAAAGTTCTGTTTCTCATGAATCAACTTCAGGGTGCTATTAATTTCGAGACCCAACAAATGGAGTAATCTCTTTGCAATAAACAAGGTGAAAATCTCAATTAACCACTTGGAAGATAACTCAAAGCGGTATTGTTGCAAAGCCGTTTATCCGGTTTCCAAAACCAACAGACTATTATAAGAGAACCTCTTTCAGTAATTGTTTTGCTATACAAATTACAAAATTGTTTGAATGGTCTTAAGTATTTGATCAGTAGTGTATCTACGAATTTTTGTTTTATTTAATACTAATAATAAAATAATAAATAATAAATATCGTAGGACTATACACACAGCGCCATCTGGCCTCAAACTAAGCAGAGCTTGTGTGATGGAAGTCAGATAACTGATAGAATACATAAATACTTTTTTTTTTGTAAATATATACTTATAATACATACAGAACACCCAGACACAGAACAAACATTTGTTTATTCACATAATGTTTTAATGCCCTGAGTGGGAATCGAACCCACGCCCTACAGCTCTCAAGGCGGATATACTACCAATGAGCCAACGGGGCTGTGTGTGTATTTATATGAGTTTTCTCACGTTTGTACGAAGCAACACGAGGCAAGGTTTGCGTGGTCCACACTTATTTTCCGTCTATGAAAAGGTCAACGATTTTGATTGAAATTATCCGCTTGGGAATAACGATGACTTAAGTATCGTTCTACTGAAAATGCTATTTGTTTTTTTGCTATTTGTTTAAAACGATGAACTGAAGCCCTTCGAGAAAAGGTTGGTGCATTTGCGCTTCGCTCGGTTCGTCAGATTTGCTTTTTCTTCGTTTTGGGCATTGCACTTTATGCATTTTGCCAATGTCAATTAATTTTGATATTAAAAAAAAAATTTAATCAAGCGGAATAAGTTTAAGTAATAGTCACAGTCAAAGTTAGTTAAGTAATCAATAGTTAATAAATCACAAGTGGTTTCGTTCCAACGAGTAGTATTGACATAAAAATATTACAAAATATGTAACGTTCCCCTTAAAATTACACATAAAACACGTTAATGTGAAATGTCACGTGTCGGAAGGAAATGGGCTACTTCAAGCATATATTGAGTTTAATCCAAGTTTATAAGTGAAGTCAATAATAGTTCAATAAATTATTAACCTGCTGTGTAGGTTTTCTTTTAAACTAGTTTTTTTAGATTAGGTAGATTAGGTTTTTTTTTATTAGATTTTCAGCTTATCTGATGTTAAGTGATGGTGTGGTCGAAGATGGTAATTACACCAGGACTGGTGTAATTCTGGGACTGACTGACTGGGACTGGTTGCCGATCTTCACCGTTAGGTGTTTGGCAACAAACTTTGAACTTGAGAGCTAGTCAGCCACGTACTGTAAAGTATCCTATAACCATGCTATAACTTCCTCATGATACTTTCCTCCTTCACCGGCAGCTCAAGCTCATTCTTGAGATTTTAATACATACCCCTCAGCCGTCGGTTCAAACGCGCTAACCACTGTTATCATCGCTACAAAATGTATCATAATACCTACACTCGTTTATTTTTTAATCAAACTCAAATATTTGGTGGACCATTTTAGTTCTGTGTCAGCAAACACACTTAAAAGAAACATTATTGAACTAAAACAGATAAGAAAAGTTTCCGTTTTATAAATATTTGCCCAATTTTCATATTTATTTTCTTGAGCAATGAATATGTGAGAAGGTACAATAAGCAAAAGGAATTGATTATTTATTTTATAATGTTAATTCTGAAAATGTTTTTTTCAATTCAAAAATAGGTTTACATTTGACTCCGCCCTCCCTAATTTTAAGTTGTGATGCGATCTAGGATGGAACTCGTTTACCTAGAAGAAACTTTTGAAGACAGACTTGAAAATAGCCAAAATAAAGCTAAATATGATAATTACTACGACTATGATTGCAAAAAAAAAAGATAAAGGTAAGCAAAGAAAATTTTATGAGGCTTATATCGTGAATTAATTATTTACTAAAACACACTCGAGAAATGCCATTTGAGGGCGGTAGCAAGCCAGCTGAGTACTAGAAAATGCTCTACTTTACACACTATGGTTTCCTCACGACGATTTCCAGTAAGTACCATCAGCACAATAAGCGTGTGATCTGTGATTTAATCGCTGAACTACCATCACTACAAAATGCATAATAATTGACATTTTCCGCATTGTCGTACATCTTTTGTATTCATAAACATAAGTACCCTTAAATTTTAGCTCTTTTTTTAATTACTGTTCCATTAATGGTGAATCGGCTTCTTCTAGGTAAGCGTGCTCCACTGTAAACCGCATTGTCGCTTTTTTAAGCGAGTTAACGGGGAAACGCGAGCCAATTTTAATAAAGAAACCAAAATTGTGATGTTGACTTACCTGAGCTTCAGTACAGTTGTGGTTGCACTGACAGACTGGACGTCCCGTGTCGGATGATACCACACAGTCGCCGCCGCCCAGACACACGATGTCAGCACACGATTCTGTTAAAAATTTAAATTAAAAATTCATTTAAAAAAAAACATTAGAATATTATCCAAAAATATTTGTTGGTCATAAGATATCAGAAGAGAGATTACAGTTAAATTTTCGTGAATGTCTGGTTCTTAAACTAGGTACTACCAATTTTATAAGAGTCAGTTCCATCTTTGTTAACTGACATTCGACACACAAAATAAACTAAAAATAACAAACAAACAGTACTAAGTTCGAACTTTTGAAATCAATCCAGTAGTTTTTAAGTTTATTCGTTACATACAAAAATACAAATCTTTTCTCTTTATAATATTATTATGGTATATTTATATAGTATGTAGTGTAGGTAGATATCATAATATTCTAAAACAACTATTAACTTTCGAATGGACATTTAGTTTTTATAAACTTACTTATTTTACATTGTCTAATCTTGTTCTTGGCTCAGATCCCAAAATAAAACCAACTTACCAACCAAGAAAGCGTAAAGTTAAAACTTCTAGCATAGTAAATGCTGAGACACTGTGTTCCAATCTGAGCAAACTAGGTGATTCATTAAATAATCAGGTTTTTTCAAAAAGTTTACGTCGTTTCAGAATTTTCAATGTTGCCACCTAAAAATAATGAAATTCCCCAGCGGTAGTACGGAGTGAACCTAAGTGAAAAACTTTCATGCATTTGCATAAGATTTTAGTACCGTAGCCAAGTCTTGTTCTATTTGTATCAAACACGCGTCTTGAATAGCAAAATTATCTCTTTCAATACAAGATGAAACTAAAAGTCTAAGCTTGTATACGCACACTATAACAAAGTTACACAGCTTTCAAACAAGATTCTAAGTTTTGGATGAAAATCTTTCTACCGCTACGCCTTTAAAAGAACCACAAACGGTACAGACAGAATCTTTTGATTAATAAATTAATGTTATCCACTTTGTCCGTAATTTATTACTTCGTAAACTAAAAGGCTTGTCCGAGAAATTTCATCAAGAAGCTACTTACTAAGGCGGTGAACGTCTATCAAAATATCGTTTCTGTAATCAATAGCTTTTCATGGCATCTTCTTAATTTCAATCTCGACGTTCATCCACTAGAGTGTTCATTTTATTGAACGTTTTAATCTCTAAGTGACAATTCTGTTATACAGAGTATAATCTAATTTGACTGCCCTGTTATCTCATTTGGTAGTAGCTCTGCTTCTTGAGCTAAAGGGACGTGGGTACAATTCCCACCTCGCTCAAGCATTTATATTAGGAACATAAATGTTTGTTTTTTGATTTGGTGTTCTAAAAGTATGTATTAACAAAAAAAAAAGTATTTAATTATTCTATCAGTATCTGGTTCCCAAAGTAGATTAATGGTATGAAGGGCATAAGTACTAGTACTGATTTAACTTTTCCTCAGAATTTAAATTTGCATACCTAAACATATTTTTTGACGATAGAGTGGACGGCAAAAAGAATCACGTTTGTTGTATGGGAACCCCTTTAATTAAATTTATAAATAATTTGAATTTAAGTATATATTTTATTGTTGTATTGTTGCTATAGCGGAAACAGAAATACACTGTATTAAACTGTGAAAATTTCAACTGTCTAACTATCACGGCTTATGAGATACAGCGTAGTGACAGATGGACAGATAGATAGGCAGACGGACAGCGGACTCTTAGTATTAGGGTCCTGTTTTGCCCTTTGGGTACGGAACCCTAAAATACAGGATAGTTATGTATATTTTGTGGTTAAACTGTTGCACAGAGTAATTACCATATGGTTTACATACTTTGAAAGCAACCTTACCGTACACATGCCCTACGAAAACGGAACCCTAAAAATGCAACAGGAAAACCAAAACAGTTACACTTTGCGGGAAAAGTAATGCGAACCCCTAGCATTTCTCCAATCAATCAAATAGCCTATCTCCAGGGTACGGCACACTGTTTGTCTAATCGAACAATCCGATGTTTATCTTTCCTTTCGCAGGTTTTGTATACTCGCAGAAATTGCGAAACAACAAGAAGGTAATCTACTTTTCCTCATCAATGGTCGACAGCTTGGTAGAGATTTTTATTTTATCGCTTCTCATTTCCAAAGGAGCACACTCGTCAAAACAACGCGGAATAATTTATATTTCAAAGGAATCCCGTGCGCCATTTATTGACAATTCCATAAGATGGAAAGATTTGATAGCGATTTTTCTTCGGAATGGAATTCATTAATATTTTCATCCCAACATTGAGAAGACGTTGTGGTAAGATACTTTGAATTGTAGGCATTTTTTAATTGTAATAGCAATTTTTAATTTGTATTGTTTATTAAAAATATTTTTTGTCTTAAGAAAAAAATTAAAACAAGCTTCACAATTCCACGTAGTCTGAGTTTAGTCTCATAAATACTTTAAACGATTTATATTTTATTAAAGGTAGATAATAATTATCCATGCTACGATATTTGGAAAAGCATGTATGTCTTGATAACAAAAGTTCATAGCAAAATGTTTTGTCTTTAAAAGGAATTAAAAGTAAAATAGTTCATTGCCCCAGATAAAAGCTAGCTTTTAAAAATGTGTTTTACTTTTTTTTTTAATTATTCAAGTGTTTGTACAAATCTAAGTTTACGTAAAATTAAGTCAAGTTTTGTAGCGATGATAGCCCAGTGGTTAGCGCGGTAGGTTCGCATGCCGAAGGGCGTGGGTTCAAACCCCAACAATGAGCTTGAGCTGCCGGTGAAGGAAAACATCGTGAGGAAACCATAGCATGGTGGTAGGGTACTTTCTAGTACTCGGCTGGCTAGCTACCACCCTCAAGTTGAAAATCTGCCGCCAAGCATCTAACGGTGTGTTCCGGCAGCCTCACTTGAGAGCCAGTTCCATTCCAGACTAGGTGTGCTTTACCATCTTCGACCACACCTTCACTTAACATCAGGTGAGCTGTAGTCAAACACCTAGCCTGTCAACCATTAAAAAAAAAAAAAAAAAAAGTCAGTTTATTCAAAAACGCCTTCGCGCAAGCACTGTGTTTGCATCGAGTTATCTTACATGGCGCTGTTTCAGAAAATATATTTTTTATACAACAATCGCACAGCAGCAAAAGCTGAGGCAGACGTCACTCAAAAGCTGGAGAAGGCTTTTTTTTATATTGCCATAAACAAAAGATGGACAATGGGGGAGGCCTATGTCCAGCAGTGGACGTCCTACGGCTGAAATGATGATTATGATAATGATGATGAACAAAAGAATAAGGCTAACAATAAATTTAAAACTTTAATAATACTTACGGCAAGTTCCATTATACAGCACTTTGAGGTCCCCCTCCTTGAGTCCTTCTTGGCAGGCGTGCATTCTCATCTTGCACTCGCTTCCATAAGTGTTGTGATCAGTGGCGCAGACTGGCGCGAGCGTGGCGTCACACACCGGGCACGTGCACTGCGCCGCTCCGTTACGGGCGATGCATGCGCCACTCCAGGGACAAGATGCGCGCGCACAAGGATTTTCAACCCCTAAAGACAATAACAATTACATTTGAGTAACTAATGAACATTATCCACATCAACGGATTTGGATAAAATTTGGTATGGAGATAGCTGAGACCCTGAATTAACACATAGGCTACTTTTATCCCGAAAACATGCAGCGGGTAACACCGCGGGCCGCAGCTAGTCATCTATATTCATCCGTTTGTGAGCTACGATTTCAAAAACAGAAATGCACATGTTAAACTCATAGCACCACAATGTTTGCGTCGAGGGTTAAACATGAATTAAAAAATTAAAGCTGTGATTCAAATATGGAAAGTGCAAAGATGCTTAAAAGATCAACTTACCACAAGTGCCCATGTAAGCAACTCTAATATCGCGATTTTCGATACAAGCAGCGCGCTCCAGGAAGCACGGGCTGTCGTATGTCCGGCCATCAGAGCCACAGACTGGTCGGACAATGTCTTCGCAGTCCTGACCGCAACCGCAAACGGCCACACCGCGCGCGTCCAGCGAGCAATGCTCGCGGAGCCCACACTTAACCGAGTCACAAGGATGTTGAGCTGGTGACAAAAATTACAAGATTAACTAAACGAATGCCAATGTCGCTAACAAGGAGAAATATAAATGTGTTTAAAACACCAACAACAAGTTTAAGCGACACAACTTTAGAAATTAATCCCCACTAATTAGAGACGGTCTTTATCGCGCTATTGAAAATGCGAAAGTTTGTTTGTGCATAATAATATTATATTTTTGTTATTTCTTCACGGATTTAGTTCGAATTTGGAAAGGCATACGAAATTACGAGCGAAGTTTTATATATTTGTTTTAACTATGAGATTGGACTTTTCAAAAATTGCAAAAGCTTTGAAAACTGTAATAAACTGAATGTGTAGTAACTTTAGTTGCCATAGCAAGCAAATAAACATGCTTAAAACGCTTTCTTGATTGAACATTTAAAACATGCCTGGGATCATTGCAGCAATATCTAAAACGTTGATGTAGACTAACCTACAAAGAGTAACAAAAATTGGGTCGGAAATCCCATGTAAGTTTAGTAGATGCTATAGACTTTAAATACCTATATACGTAATAGAATTATTTTATGTTACAAAGTTATCTAAGGACAATTATTACGACTTATCTTAATTTCTTTAACGTCTGATGTTCTCGTCCAATTTCCTTTAGAACAAAATGTCTCTTAAAAAGGGACCAATAATCTTCGTATTTTAGAATAAAGATTTAATTTAAGATACGAGGTTGTTCAATGCAAAGTTTTTTAAACAAAGTTTATGGCATGAAAAATCATTTTGAAATAATTTTGAATGGAATCTTTGGATAACAAATTTGATTGGAACTGCTGATTTGTTTGGTTTTCAGATGATGGTTAAGATGAGCTTAAAAATTTCAATACGTTAAGCAAAATCATCTTTTTTTTCTTTTACGTCAAGCTTGGTAAACACATTTTCTTGTGAAAATACGTTAAGGTTAAACGTTAGATACGGCTAAGTAACGTTTAATTTTTATGCAAAATGTGTACCAAGACAGACCTAAGAGATTATTTATTAAGTAAACATCACTACAAGTTATCATCAGCGTTGTGTCTACGTTTAGGAGTTGACAAATATAGGCCACTAATGTCCACGATTCAACTTCATCAGCAGCTTTCTGCAGCTAGTTTTGCGCGGCTTTACGCAAGTCGTCACTCTATCTATCTACGCTTGCTTAAGTAGTCTCCACTCTAGAACACATCTACCCCACTGATTATATTATCAGTTGTAAAATAAATGTGATGAAGTAGGAAACTAAAGTAGTAGGACTGCTACTTTAGAGTTTCCTACTTATTTGACCTACGAGTATTTGTTGTCGTTGTGTTTTTGTCCAATGTAGACTTTGTTTCGTATATGGTCATGTTGGTCTATATGTTAGATAATTGTCACTATAATTAACTTGGTTGAATATATTTCAATAAAACTTTTTAATAAATTGTTATAATTTGAAACGTAACATTTCGAACAATCAGATTTTTTTTAAATAAGCAAATTCCTAACGTTATTTTATAAAAACTCACGGCAGAGCTTGAATAAGTGTTGCCAGACGTTCGCCGATCATAAGAAAAGGACGATCTTGTCAGTCTTCGGATGGATGACCACGAATGACATCTCTTTCTGAGCGCTACCGTTAGTAGGACAAGACATTAAGTTGTAGGTCCTAGTTTTTTGTTTTTAGGACTAATTTACTAACTTAATAGCCTTTATTGTTGTTTCAAACCTGTCAAGTTCTATTGTATGGAAAAGCTTCCCCTCATCCTTTTAATTAAGTCTATTTTAAGGCGATTCTTGCTATTTTTGGCATAGATTAAAAATAAGTTCTAACCCACTCGATTTATTTAAAAACTAACTAGGTCAAGATGATTTGGTTTTACAGCATTTCCTACAAAACTCACTGAGCTTCTATGAAAAACACATTATTTATGGAAAACGCTCAAAAGCCGCGGGGAGAAAAACATATTTACGAGATGTTTTTTCACATTAGGTGGTAGGAATATTCGTTTTACGGTCTACCCAAACATTTTTTGTAACTGGCAATAATGCGAAGTATTGAGCTCTGGAAACATCGACGCAATAAGCCAAGCCAAGTCAAGCCAAGTCCAAGCAAGCCCGACGTGCGCGGAGTCTCGTCTTGCTTTTTACTATCAAGCAAACATGATGCAAAGCAAAACGAAATATCGTATTCTTTTTTGAAATGCTTACATAACTAATAGGACAAAAAAATGTACCATTAAAAATTTCCGACCATTGCTCTAACAAAAAACTGTGACTGAAGGACAAACTTACGCCCCTGGTCTCCATGCGACGGGTCAGATAAGTGGCCCCGCCGCCTGCCACTTTAGTTGCTTGGAATGGGGATCGCCAGACCGGCACTCCCCCCATTCCGCAACCCCCTCTCACTCGGTTCCTCCACTGCGCCCTCAGCTCATCAGAGGGACACGTGGAGAGCCCGTCGCCAGACCACCTCCTGGGGTCGGGCCCCTCTTGCCGTCGCGACATGCCATAACATGGCTTGTCGTGACCCACCTCGAGGACCAATAACAACTGGCGCCAGACGACCCCATGTCTGAACGCCAGTGGTCCTCATGCGACGGGTCAGGTGAGTGGCCCCGCCGCCTGCCACCACGGCTGCAGAGGACAGGGAGAGCGGCACAACGCAACACCGACACTTCTCTTCCCCTGCAGTCCCACCGCGTCCGCCATCAAACGGTGGCGGCCCCGTTAAGGCCGCGGAAGGTAGGGAAAGCGGCAACGAAACACCGACAGTCCTCTCCCGCCGCGGCCTCCAGCCCTCAGCCGCAGTGTCTCCCATTCGACACTGCAGCCCGCCTCAGTTGCGATACCGCCCACACAGTCCGCAACCTACTTGGCCGCTTCTACCAGGCCCGGGGGAACACCCGGAGAAGCAGCCCCACCTCGGGTTCCGCTTAGTTTCACCGTGGTGACCAGTCACGGTTACTCAGCCCCCTCGCCACGACAAGGCGGGAACCCACGGGGGTGTGCTTCTTTATAACTATACTTCAACAGGTAACAACACGATCTCTGTAAGCGGGGGCCTCTGTAAATGAGACAAATATAATTTTAAACCTGTCTTATTTTTTTTCACTCTAGTCTATATTATTTATTAATATATATTATTATCATATCATCTATTTACATAACAACACACAACTATTTAAAACAAAATCATAAATAAACAAAACAAATAAACTATACTTATAGATTTCGATTTATTAGACAAACGGATAACAAAGGTTAATCTAATAAAGGTTATTTTTATCCTTTTAAGGCACGGAACCCTTCAAAATTTAATAAAAAAGTTTTTGACGACATTATCACTCAATGTGTTCACTTCAAACTAAACAAAGCTTGAAGGTGCAATGCGAGCCAAATAACTGTTACAAATAGTAATGATTACCTGAAGCGCACTCTCCTCTGTAAGCGATTGTGATCTGCTGTCGCGTTCTACACGACTCTCTTCGTAGAACACATTCGCTTGGATAGTCTTTATAATCGGAGCCGCAAACTGCGGATCCCGGCCGCACGACCAGACTGCAAGTCGGGCCGCACTTACACACCGGGGCTCGCACTTCGTTTAGTTGACATACTCCTCCATCGATGCAGTCGTGTTCCGAACATGGATCTGTAACAATATAAAAGTATATCAAGCATTACTTTTTAGGTGATAAGTACCAGGTTCACACCCACAATACGAATGATTATAGATGTCAACGTGGTACTTAACGACATAAGGTTGCCGTAGTTACGCTTTTTTTAATTTTCTATACAAACTACACTTATACGAAAAGTGTTTCGCTACTTTGTCTGTACGCTACTCAAAATCAATCTTGTTTTTCTCAAAATTTCATTTTGTTTGGTAATATTCTCGTAAGGTTCGTGTGGATACCTTGTCACCTAAAGGAATTGTAATGTAGATCTGTCCTTTCATAGATTATACTTATGAAATATTATATATTGTAAAAGACAAAAAGCATATCGATAAATACTAAGAAAAAGAAAATACCTACCGAATCACTTATGAAAAAAGTCAGATAGAAAGTTACATAGTGATGAACATAGACTTCTTGGTTCTATAACTTTTGCTTGTCTTACATAAATTACACGCATACAAATACGCAACAGCCACGCCAATTTGTACATAAATTTTGTGCACAATTTGTACGTTACATTTTATAAACTAATATGTGAAATACGTAAAATGTACGAAATCTTGCATCAATGAAAATTATATTTTTGCTGCAAGTTGTATAGTTATTTTCTTTTTTATAAGAACATTCATTCAGCGTTTTATAAATTCAGAAATGTTTAAATATTTGACCGAAATACGGACGCGTGGTATTCAAGGTCTTAAAACGCCCGACCAACTATAATGGCGCTATAAACGCACTAAGAACAAGAGTCACAAAACGTGAAACAATTCAATAAAAGCACAAAAGCAAAGCTAGTAATGTAAATAGAGAATCTCACAAAGGAAAACGGAATGTGCGGGCATTTGGTCTTGTTCAAATTTAGTTGAAATCGAATGTTCTGGGACAAGTTGAAAAGGGTTAGCAAACGTAAGTACCCACATGAAGCAGACGAGATTAAATTACTTTTATGAAAAAGAAAGCGAGCGACCCATTCCCAGGTTTTTTGTATGAAAATAATGTAACGCGTAGAGTTTGTGTAACTTTCAGGAGTTCGGGTAATTTACTTACGTGCCCGAGCCTACATTATTTCCAAAAGTTACGGCAAACATATTTCAGTGCTAACAAAATATTACTTGATAACTTTTTACGATAGAACGCAGGTAATGCGAGAAAGCGGTATGATGGATAAAGTCCGAAACACATGATCTCACATCAACTGTATGTATTATAAGTATGTATTTACAAAAAAAAAGTATTTAAGTATTTTATCAGTTATCTGATTCCCATAGTACAAGCTTTGCTTAGTTTGGGGTCAGATGGCGCTGTGTGTAATGTCCTACGATATTTATTTATTTATTTATTTATTTAACTCAAGTTTCTTTGAAAAATACTCTTGGTTCAGTCACGTATATCTAGAGCGGCGAGATTGTACCTTCTTTTGTACCTTAACCCACTTTTGTCTTATTGAGAAAGCCCTCTTAATGAGTTCCTTTTCATCCTCAGGAGATCAACGTTTCACGCTCATTTGTTTCAATTAAGGCAACAATTAAAACATTTTCAAAAGTTTTCAATTTCAATTAACTAGTGAAAAATATAATACAATACCTACTTACTATTTACTAAATATTGGAAGTGATTTTACACAGCGCCACCTAGCCCAAACAGAGTAAAATTGGTACAATGAGAATACCTCCAAACACAGAACAAACATCTATGATCGTCATATAAATGTTTATCCTGGCTGGGAATCGAATCCACGAAATATCAGCTCCTAGAGTAGAGCTATCAAATGAACTTCGATAGCCCTGTTGGTTCATTGGTACTATGTCTGCTCCAAGAGCTGAAGGGCGTAGGTTCGATCCCCAAGCAGTACAAGAATTTTGTGATAAAAACGAATATTTGTTCTATGTCAGGGTGTACTGTATATAATATAAGTACGTATATACAGCAACAAAAATCTATTTAAGTATTCTATAAGTTATCTCTCTTCTTTGGGGTCAGATGGCGCTGTGTGTAATGTCTTATGATATTTTCTTTATTTGATCAAATGAGCTAACAAAGTAGCTAGAATAAGATATCTGATAAAATACTTAAAAGTTTTTTTTACATAATTATGTATTCACAACATGAAGACAAAGAACAAATAACTAGTTTCGGCACATAAACGTTTTTTCCTGGATGGGAATCGAATCCACGCTTTTAAGTTCAAGAAGCATAGATTAGTTACCAAATGAAACGGCAGCAACACAAGCAATATATGTGTCAACAAATTCTCATATTACCAGTCAGTATTGCTAACAATATGAAGGCACCCTATATCATAAACAAACTTGCCAGCATAGCCAGCAAATTACTTCTGACAATGCAATTAAATTACAACATGACGGTCATCGTTTGTATATGAAATAATATAGTAGATATTTGTATATAGAATATAGTCTGGGTACCTTCAAGTCGCGAGTGAATCGGTTTCTTCTAGGCGAGCGTGCTCCACCGTAGACCGCATCTTCGCTTAACATCAGGCGGGATGGCGGTCAAACGCAAGCCTATCTACTATAAAAGAAAAAAAAAAAAAAAAAAAAAAACTTGAGAAAGTTATGTGCCGAGTAGAAACTTACCGCACTTCCCATGGTACTTGATAGTAACATTTAGTTGATTATCACAAGCATGCTTGTCGAGATGGCATGCTGATGCGTATTCTTTGCCATCTGTGCCGCACACTGGCTTTCTTTTCTGACAACTCCTTGGACACCTACATTCTGCGTTGCTCAATGACGGAACACATCTCGCTCCAACTGGGCAAGGCACTCCGGAACACGGATCTCCGGATTCTATAGGGAAAGAAAAATCTTTATTCTCAAGCATGCTTGGAAATTTGCACATTTTGACAACCTTCTTCGAGATAAATCGAAATTGCTGTACTGGTCGAATACATGCGAGCAGTGGCCGGCAAAAGTTGTGTGAAAATCCATTTCTGTCGTGGTTTAGCGGCCAAATAAATTACATAATAAACTCATATCTGTCATAATCTTTTACTTAGAATCATGACAACTAAGGAGGTAACTTATCAAAGATTTTATATAAATTTCGAACTGGCTTGCAAATCTTCGAGCTTACAGGGCTGGTTTATTTATCTGAGTTGCAAATATAAAGCTAATTTTCGCGCATTATTTGAGAAAAGTACTATACGAGCCTTGGCCATAACTAGGCATTGATGGATGAATACGATGGTAAATGTGGGCCGCGGTGAAGCCGAGGCACACATTTACACGTTCTGTCTGTTTTGTTTGTTCTTTACATTTTCTTTTGCTGGCTGCTGCAGTGATGTAGTATCATACAAACTTTTATACTAAATACAGATTGCATTCGTTTAATTGGACAAATATTAAATTATCATCCCCATACGCCATCAGTGAATGTGACTTACAAATAGTCATTAATAACTGTTGAAATTATTGGTTTCAATTTCGCCATGATTAGTCATGTCTGAAAATGTCAGAAACTATACTAGGCTAGACGAGTACTAGAGCGGAGACCACGAAACGGCATAATTATGTAGTACCTTAAGGACGCCCGTAGACTCCATGGAATGACGATATACTTATGACAGCTGGTATCGGCTGTAAACGAATAACCGATACTGGGATGTGTGCCGTGACTTTGATAAGCTGATTATGATGATAATTATGATACAGGACAATAAACTTAGGGTATACTTAGCGGAAGGGGTGTCAACATACTCGTCATTATGAACATCTTTTTTAGGCTAATACTTTCTCGCGATTTCAGAGTTGTGCACATAGTAAATAAAATATGATGATCCCTTTTGGCCTAATGTAATAATATGCCTAAGATTATAAACCAGATATTTATAGCAGATTCAAGAATTTGGCGGGAAGTACCTACTCCTTTCTTTTTTTTTATTTGTTCTTGGCCATGGAGTACTTCTATCATTGCAATAAGGATTTGACTCAGCACAAAGTCTTTAATTGTATTTATTTTTCATCACTTTTTCATTGTGATGTGTATATTAATTTTCTCTTTAAACAAATTGCAGATAATGTGGTTCGATTAGTCGTGCTTTATAAAAAAATGCACTGAAATTTTAATGCAATATTTGTAAAATATATGTATGTTGTTGGATGACGGTAGCTTATCTGAAAATCATATAACAATCTTAGTACTACTTTATCGTGCGGAAAATAGTGCGGTTTTGACACATTTGCATTTTATGCATGTACCTATACACGATTACTGACGTTTGATTTAATCGGATACATTGCCGATTACATCTAGCGATCTTTTTCGAGAAGCAAAATTAATATCAAGTCATATTTATAATCAATAGCCATGTTTACCGCATTCGCCTTCATGTTTGACGCGTAAATTGAGTCGCCTTTCGCAGGCTTCTTTCCTCAAGTAGCAGTGGTTTCTGTATGTGCGGCCGGCGGTGGAGCAAACGGGCGCCGGTGACGGCGGGCAGGTGGCCGGACAAGCACAGTGCGCACGCCCGTCCCCTAAAGAAACGCACTCCGCGCCCCATCGACAGAAAGTCTTTTCACATGCTTCTGCAACAAAAAATACGTTTATTTTAGACATTTTTGCTCTACAAGTACGTAAAGTATATTCAGTATGGATATACAATTTTATAACAAACTAGCGGATGCCTCGCGATTTCATCTGCGTAGTTCCCGTTCCCGCGTGAATACAGGGATAAAAAGTAGCCTATGCCACCCGGGGATAGTGTAGCTTTACAACGGAAAAAGGAATTTTTGAAATCGGTCCATCAGTTTTGGAGCCTATTCAATACAAACAATCAAATCTTTCCTCTTTATAATAGTATAGATACATTACCAATGACAATTAAAGATGTAAATTCACATCCTATGTTTAGTTACTCCTAGATAAGGTGTACTACTAATTTCGAGATTTCTTAGTTGACAAGAATGTTTGAGTGATGATAGTAATAATAATTTATGATTGTTTTATACTTTTCTGACATTAAACATTGTAAATTATATTTTGACAATTACTTTATTTTATGTGACCAATTCGATTTAGATGAATGTTTACAATAATTTTGGTAATATTAAGTAGTCTACTAGTAACTTTTTTATTTATTTTGCATGCCTAGTGAAGGCTGAATGCCTGTTTTTTTATTTTTAACCTGACCTGTACCTACATTTATGCAAATAAAACATTTGAATTTGAAAACAACGCTATGTACGTCGTTTGATCGTAATTTAACTTGAATATTTGTAAAACAACTATTTCACAAATATTGCCAACAACACTGTTGTCAGTTATTGAGAAGTAATTATAAATTATTATACTAATTATCAAATTACTATTGTGTTTGGTTTTTTTATAAATGGTATACGTGCTTAGATTACCTGTAAGAGATTACGCTGAGCGGTGATGTCAACTATTTCTTGTACAACTTATCATGTAACTTTTGCTTAATATAACAATGCAATGTAATTTTTTTATAGTTGACAGGCTAGGTGTTAAACCACAGGTCACCTGATGTTAGGTGAAGGTGTGGTCGAAGATGGTAAAGCACACCTAGCCTGGAATAGAACTGGCTCTCAAGTGAGGCTGCCGGAACACACCGTTAGGTGCTTGGCGGCAGATTTTCAACTTGAGGGTGGTAGCTAGCCAGCCGAGTACTAAAGTACCCTACCACCATGCTATGGTTTCCTCACGATGTGAACAATAAAGAGTTTTCTTATCTAACTTTTAATGGAACTGTAACGTGCCACAAATCAAGTTGACCCTCCGATTGTGTTTATCTTTACTGTGATACAATTTTTTGTGAAGTTGATTGAGTTATTTGGTTCAAAAAAATAAAAGAAATTTTGCGCATTTCACCGTAAAACACCCGATAGTCTCCGATCACGTCACAATTCAATTGATTCTGATCAATTTCGGACGTTTGGACTGGATCACCTACCTAATTTTGTCTCGAATGAAATATGTTGACTGGGACGAAAAAAATATTACTGATTTTCACGCTCAAGCTACTATCTCTAGGGAAGTATAATAAAATTGATATCCTGGGACGCGAATGAAAGGTAAATTCTTTTAAAGAAGACATAATTCTTCGCGAAACTTCGCTAAGAATGACACAATTTCCAATTTTCTACCTGGGAAGTCGAAGCGTGACTAAATTATTAAGGAAGACCAAAATAAGATGCGAAGTTCCGTTTTGCCACAGCATTGTGTTGGAGCTGGCTTTAGGGATCAGCGATTTCTATCGTCTAGTTAATATTCTGAGCAGATTGTCGGGTGCGAAGTCACACAGCGGCATGGTAAAAGTTAATTTAGAATTTCCTTCCCGTTTTTAAACTTATAAGCGCCTGCAAATTGTAGATAACGGTATTTATTAGTCCACTTTGTAGATACTTATTGGTGTAAGAATTTGTTTTAAAAAAAAGGAAGATCTTATTGCCTGATCTATTGAAACGTAAAGAAGAAACGTACAGGCCTCTATAATCTTGGGGTGTACAAAACCAAAAATTGAATATTGCTTTCATTGTTATGGACAACTTTTACAATGATACAACTCTGAAATCGCGAAAATATTTCTTCAGTTCTTCCACAGAAAAAAAAAATGAAGCAACCGATTATATTATATTGACGTGACTTCGAAGATGTTCCCATAGTAAAATTTGTTCATCATGGTCAGTACTTTCATATCCTTTCAGCTTTGTAGACCCTAAGCTTATGACCCTGTATTATATTTGTAGCGATGATAGCTAAGTGGTAAGCGCGGTTGGTTTACATGGTGAATTGTGTTCAAACCCCAATAAGCTTGAACTGCCGGTGAAGAAAATCATCACGAGGAAACAATAGCATGGTAGTAGTGACATTCTAATATTTGGCTGGCAAGCTAGGTACAATTTACAAGTTGAAAATTTGCCGCCAAGTATATGCGCTGGCAGTCTCACTTGAGACTCAGTTTCATTCAAGGCTAGGTGTGTTCATCATCTTCGACCACATCACTAACACTTAACATCAGGTAATCTGTGGCCAAATACCAAGACAGTTAACCATAAAAAATATAATCTCTAGTAACATAGTTATTATACTTAAACCTAGTTCATTGATGAACCGAGTGCCAGCACTCCAATCATACCAATCGTGAAATATAAAACCATTTATTTCCCGTCGAATAAATACGACAAAATAAATCTCATCCACCCCATATAAAACGTGATACAATCAGAGATAAAATGGTTTATAATACCACATTTGTCTTCGAAAGAGGTCAAGGTATCAAAATTCACCAACGATCTCATTTCCTCGACTTTCATATAAAAGCTGTCGACGAATCCGCTTAAAGAAAAGAAAGCAGACGGAAATAACAATTTTGTAAGAAACAAACAAAAATGTAAGAAGCGAAATAGCTCTAGAAGAAGCCCGAGATAAATGGAGACAGGGGAGGGAGATAAAAATGATGGCGGATGCCTTGTGAATGGAACAAAATTAGGAAATTCACCGCGCCGCACCGCCTCGCGCTCCCTAAAGCTGTTTAAATTATCCGCATTATCCAAACATAAATTCGTGTAAGCGTTCAGCATGTGATGCGATATACTCGTATCCACTGCATAAAATATTCAATCATGTAAGCACGTACTTTGCCTTCGCCAGGGGGTCCTAGACTAGTATGTACATTTCTATACAACGTGGTAGTACTCAAACTATTTCTGATAAGTACTTTGAAAGTGTTACTTTTTTCAGATATAAACCTATTCTTAGGCATATTATCATCATCATAATCCAAACGGCAGCCTGTGAACTGTTATCTTGTTGCTGGACTTGTTCACGTTACATACAATAAAAATGTCCAATGTCTTGCTTAACCACACGAATGTAATAAAAAAGAATATTTACCTGTTTGTATGAGTGTGCGTTTGTTACTTTTCAGACTACAAAACCTCTACAAATTTAAATGAAATTCAAATAGCAGATAGCTTATACCCTGCAATAATACATAGAACTAACAAGTCTGTTTTGTCTCAGCGTTCCATTTATAAGTAAATTTATATATACGTAAGTTTAATAAAAAGAAGATAGAAGTATTGTATCAGTTATCCGGTTCCCGTAGTACAAGCTTTACTTAGTTTGAGGCTAGATTACGCTGTGTATATATTTATAATTGGATTACTTTTTACCTCGGAAACCGCACAACATAGCTAGATTTCCACGAAACTACCAAACCTAACTAGACACATCTTTTTTTTTACTATTGATAGGCAGTTGTTTTGACTACCTGATGTCAAATAGAGTGGTTGATGATGGCTGCTGGAACGCACTGATTGGTGCTTGGTGGTATATTTTCAATTGGCTATTATTTATTAGCTAGTCTGTCGAGTGTGATAAATTTTAGCCATATGGAAACTGACATGCTTATGGTTTTTTTTTCAAGTGACGGTGTGGTCGAAGATGGTAAAGCACACCTAGCCTGGAATGCAACTGCAATAAATTTTGTTTTTTTGTACGCTACTCACATTTGATGTTACGGAGTTAATCCTGTATACAAACGTGAACCAACTAGTATTTTTTAATAAAAATAACTAGAAAATTGCTTGATACATGTAACGCTCGTAAAAAATATTTTTCACAAGGATTTTTGTTCAAATGGTTATTACTTAAAACACCCATCCGAAAAGCGCAATCCACAATGGAATTTTTTTCAAAGCATTTTGTATCATATACAAATTCAAATAAAAATTTTTTTGCAAAATTAACAAAAAAAAATATCTAATGTTGGAATGAGACAACGGCCACAAGTTTCCTACCTTTGGCGTTTGTCTCACTCACACTCACAGATGGGACGAACTTGCTAACCAAATAAAAAGAAAATAGCGTAGATTAAATCCTAATTTCTACATTAATTCTACTTATTATACCTATAAGTATTCCATCAATTGTGTGCGCGAAAGCACCAGACTAACAGAAAGCTAAATAGAAGCAAAGATTAGGTCTCGTTTCAAATTTTGACGTAATGAATAATATAGTATGATTACTCTCATGTAGCTTGAGATTTGCTTAGGAGATCTTAGTATTATGGTAAAGGTCAATACTGGGTTTGGGTAAGTAAAGCACCTACTAAGGAAACCTAATGAAAGTGGTTCAATAATTCATGCCCATATTATTTCGTCATATTTACTTAAACTCACTTTAGAAATAGAAACCCCCAATTTTTTGGTTTTAAGTTGCTGATATAATAAATAATGCTGTACAAGGTTTAATTAATACTATCAGAATAGGCAATGAGATTTTACCTATTTATATAGTATATCGTTGAGAATAGGTGTTTGACTAAAACGGTATAATTAATCGGCTACCACTCGCAGTTTCAATCAAGGCAAAGTTTGTTTTTTTTTTCAAAGTATGCATTATGCATGTGTGCAGAACCCAGACAAATAATGTGAAATGAAACAGAGCGAGATAGCAAATTTAAAGTAGTTTATTGCAATCACTTCAACAAAAATAAGAAATTTAGAAAGTAAAATTAGTAAACGAAACGATAGCGCGTTTTAACGGCGATCAACGCCATCTAGGTTAATTTTAACTAACTAAATGGCGTTGATCGATATTTAGCGACAAATTTAACAATTAAACAGCATGTAAAGAAGCTACTTAAAAGCGGTGACCGGTAATAAGAAATAGCCTATAGATATAGTAAAATGCAACCCATGTGTTATTTTTTTTCGATAAACCTAACGATTCTTGTTATTTTGAAATAATTATGTTAAGAACAACAAACTAGTTTTTTTTTGTCCACATAGCTAAACTTACAACCCCATTTCAAATTATTTAACATAATTGTACGATACACGTACAGTCTCGGGAGAAGACTAAATTTAATAGGTAGTGGACTGTATGAGGTGCATCCAGGAACAGGTGGGAAACGGATAGACTATCCCCGCAAGCTATCGAAGGTATTCAGAAAAAACTCCACCAACCTTCAAACCACGACCGCCAATACGGCTTCAGCTTTCGTCGTGGGCTTCGTACAATCCTAGCACGGCTAGAATTGCTGATGGGTCAAAAATGGTGTTCGGCAACTGAACGGCACAATGTCACGGACACTGGTTTAGTTGGTTTCTGGATGAATATGTTATGCGCGCGCGCCGTGACCAAGGAACGTAACGTACGTCCGATCTCGACCGCAACGACAAAGCTTCTCTCGATCGACGGTTGCAAATATAAAAATTGACGGAGTAAATTCCGTCTACCCTCTTTTGCTTGCTGGGATCGAACAATAATCAAACAAAATTAGGTTTATCGCAAAAAAATATAATTTGTTTAAAAAAATACAAACTTGTGACTTTATAGCTTGGGAGCTGATTTAAATAACATTTGGTATAGAATACGTTACAAGTGATCACTTGAAGCCATTTTTCATATTGTCCTAAATAAGTACGAAATTTAAAAAATAGCAGGTAAAGCTCCTAGGTAGGTTTAATTTTATAACTTGGAAACACCTTTTATCCCCATTGGATTTGAAATGCTAGTTTATGAGTTGGGACAGACAATACCGACATAACATGAAGCTACGATAAACAAGAGGTGTCCCACATATAGAACCGCAATCCGCCACGGTCCCCTTAAGCAAAGTGTTTCAAAGAAATGGGACGAAAATAATAACACGACGGAATAAACGGCGTTACTCTCGCCCACATAGAACGGGATGCCTCCAAAGTCTCACAGACAAAGCAATTTTGTTGGCTCGAAACACTTTACAGTGGGGAACAGTGATAAATCTCCATACAAAGTATCGTGTACGTACGAACCTTAATCTACCTCTAGAAATAAAAAACCAGCTAAGTGCGAGTCGGACTCGCGCACGAAGGGTTCCGTACCATTAACTATAAAAACGACAAAAAAATCACGTTTGTTGTATGGTAGCCCCCTTAAATGTTTATTTTATTCTGTTTTTTAGTATTTGTTGTTATAGCGGCAAAACAAATACATTACCTGTGAAAATTTCTACTGTCTATCACGGTTTATGAGATACAGCCTGATGACAGATGGACAGACAGACAGACGAACGGACAGTGAAGTCTTAGTAATAGGGTTCCGTTTTACCCTTTGGGCACGGAACCCTAAAAATGAAATGATTTTCGTTGGTAAGCGCATAACTTGATAACTTGAGGTCGTGATACTTCGAATAAGGTTTATAATTATATGTATTGATTGATTGAATAACTCTTTATTGTCTACACCAAAAAAAAAAGAATTATATTGCGAGGGAAAGGCTGAGTGCTGACTCAGGACATTGAGTTAACATTTAATACAATTACTATTCAAAATTCTTGGTTCTGCTGCTTAGGTCACGGACAGGTGTTATCTCCTACTATTAGTAAAGCATTTCGTTCGTGTTATTACATTAAAAAAAAAAAAAAAAATTCAAATCCAGTGTTAAAAGATTTCTTCTAGTGAGATTAGCATGTTTCATCTGGACTGATATGAAAAAATAAATGACTGACTGTTATTCTGAAAATGTTTTAAAAAAACGAACCGCTCCGCCATTTTTTTACTTCCATTGGGGTTACCGAGATTTATTGATGCCATCCAAGTTAGCCAATCAAGAAATAGCCACGTAACTGCGTATTAAAATTTCATTGTTGAAGTGTACGGCACGCGGTTTCGTACCTTTTCGCGATTGCTAGACATGAACGGCAAAAAAATGTTTACTGATCTCTTTCCATCAATTCACTAAATTTCTATTAATTTTGTAATTTACACCAACCGTGCCTGACCTTTGTAGTTTGTGTACTGTTTTATATTTATTATTCTATACACTCGACTTTGTTGGCATGTCACCCGCACTATATATGTGGATTGTGGACCAACGATAAGCTCTTTGCAGCTTTGAAGATGTAGGTACCTCAGCTATTAAACTCGAATTATACCACGAAATATAATTAGGTATGGGAATCTGCTTAAAGTTTCTGATTAAACTAAGAAGTTCATACGTAACATTCCGTGAAAATATCTTAGAGGAGATGACGCGGTAATTTTATATAAGTAACTTAAGGTTATTTTGAGCTGGTATATTTTAAACTAACATTGAAATATCTCAGTAATTTAATGACGTTAAAATATAAACTGCTGATAGGCTATTTGTATAAATATATAATGTTCAAGATGTTTATGGTGATCAGGTGAGAAAAAAATGTATGTAATCCAAACATGTCTGGTCAGAAGGTTCATCAGTAAATCAATGGTGAAATCGAGAAAAAACACATTTTAGCTAAAATAGGAAGAAAAACAGGAAAAATATTTATTTGACACAGAAAAAGACAAAACATATTTGAATAACATTTGGTATAGAACACCATCTAGTCAGGCTAATTTGATAGGCTTGACAGTTCTAAACTTCCTAAAAACGTTGCTATGTTTTTCATTGCCGTCTATCAGACAAAAATAGCAACATTTTTACTAAATTTTTATCTGCCTACAAAAGCCTTTAAAATTTACTAAGCTATACGCTTTTAAATAAGGTGAATACAAAAAGAAACCTTTTTTTTCATTTTGTACACTTACCTTCTGGAGCAGGTGGTCTAGGTTGGTAATGTAAATCTGAAACAAAAGAAAAACATAATCAAATTTTTGCTAAAATTACAGTTTATTGGGTATTGAATATTTCTTAACCAATTAACCTATTACACAAAAATCAATGATTTTACAAATGCCAATGAAAATCTATAGATAATACAAATAATGTTTAAATGTATTGATAAATACGTCGGCATTTTGGTGACGTGAAACTGAACGTGTAATTTGTCAAAATTTGACAATAGACAATTAATATCACTTGAATTCATCTAAACTGAATCAATTGAAGCCTACTGTAGCATTTTTCAACGTTCCGTCATCAGTTGCATTTCAAAATAAAAGAGAAAAGTAAACTGGATGTCGCGTTGTAAGCAATATTTATTTTGTCAAGGACAACACACAAGTTGACCAGATCACCACAAACGAGTGTACAAATAAGTTTAAAACGAATAAAAGCAACTCTCGCAATAGTTCATGCATTTTGTAGTTTCACGGACAGTGCATATTGCTAGGTAATATTTGATACAACCATAGATTAGAAAAATGTTGTAGAGAAATAATCATGTTACGTAGAAAATGTGCAATTCTTGGTCCTACAATTTTCGCTGGTCGTGCGCTAACTACACGTAAACATATACGAAAAGAGCTAACGTTACAAAAATACATTAAGGTATATGTGTAGTTCCCGTATGATAATTGTAGGACCAATACAAAACTGTAAAAATCAGTTGGCACGATAACTTTTATAAATGTGTAACAGTATCAGTAATGGATTCATACTACTCAAAGTGTAATAAATGAACATTTTGTAAAATTAAACGTTCGTATATCTAGGTACCGAAGATTTATTTCACGCTGGCCATCGATTCATCGGATCAACGCGGTATCGAGTAGTCTGGTAAGCTGAAGTGGCAGTGGACCGGTCATATTTCTCAAAGACGCGATAACCGGTGGGGTAGACGAGTTGTAGAGTGGCGACCACGTGTAGGCAAGACACCCTGCGGCCAAGTGGACCTTGGTTATATTGGCCTTGACCGTGAGACCTTGTTTTATAACTTCGATAATTAATTTAATAATAAGAAATTATTAAATGACTTGTAATTACATTTTTTATGTACCTACATGTTTTATGATTTTGTAATTTAGTAAGGTAATTTTAAAACATGAATGGAAATATGACTTGTAAGTTTCGAGTAAACAATAAACTATTTTTCTATGTAAAAAGTAATGATACGAACGAGATGCTTTCTTGGTGGTAAGATATAACGCCTGTCCATGACCATTGCAGCGATACACAGAACTTTGAGTAGCAAAACAAAGTCCAGGGCATCGCCGTTTTGGCGCTCATTACTTTGAGACTGGATGGTTAGTCTTAACAGCCCCGTAGTTTCGCTAGCTGCAGTAGCCTTCACGGCGGAACACAGTAATGTTTACACACTACTGTTTGGCGGCAGAGTATCTGGTACTGCGGTGATACCTACCTAGACGACTTCCTGCCAAGGAGATCTACCACCAAGTAGACAGTAGAGAATCAACTATTACTATAAAGCCGCGCAAAATCTAGTTGCAGAGTGCTGTCGACCGAGTTCAGTACTGTACTGTACTCATGCACTCGGAAAGGCCTTCGTGCAGCAGTGGATGGCAAAAGGCTGATGATGATGATAGTGCTGAGTGTGAAATGTCTATATAGCTTAAAGGGTTAAATACTTGATCCCAAGTCTCCAAGTAGTAAAACCAAAGTAGTAAATGTGGTATTGTGGTTTTTATCAACAAGAAACGTCTCGTTCATCTCTCCTCAATATTTGAGCGTGTACTCTGTACGTTACTATTAACACTTTGCATCATAATCTATTAAAGCTAGAGATAAGTTTCTCATTTTGAAAATGGTACTTTTTTACTAATTTTTAAACTTAAATTATGAATATGCTTGCGTTTACTTTGATCACATATGATGTTAGTCGTGCACACAATTGGCTAAAAGATACCGATTCACTCTCGACTTGAAGACACCCAGATTGTATATATTAAGGAACACCTTCGTATTCTACTCTTGATCCGTTCCTACAATGACAGTCGAATTAAATCGTTTCGTACGAGTTTTTGGAACGTCAATCAAGAAACGATGTCGCTTTTTGCGAACTTCTGGCCGTCTTATACAGGTTGAGCATGAGGGAATGAGAATAACGGAGATTATAAATGTATTACTGATTAATTAAGTAAGTCATGTAAGGTTTCTACTTTTCTCTTTAGTGTCGTGAGTGATTTTGAAACTTATAATGGGCGAATGAGTTACGAAGATGTCTTTTACCATGAATGGAATTGTAGGATGTCCGAATTATTTAGTTAGTAATACGATTTTAGTGTGCCTTCTAATCCAAGTATGTGGGCGTTCAAGATACTCGTGAAAGGAATTTTATTACGGACAAACATTAAGTAACATATGATGTAATAGAATTTCCCGCTCAAGCTATGGGGTAAGGGGTCTCAACCCATTTCTTGGAAATGTGTCTGTTCTACGAAATTACAAGACAGGAATGGGAGACTCTATTGTTGCCGAAACATTCGTCAAGAAAATATATTTTGAATAGAACACTGTGATAAGGTTTTATTCACTAAAAATATTACAGAAGTAAGACCAATACCTATTTGTAAAGAAATTCACAGGGCAATATTTATATTATTAATAAAGTTAAATAACCCAACCACGGCACAGTTTCAGTGTCATCGTATTTAATTATTTTCATTTTAAAATATATGTTCCGTGTTCCGTATTTTTAACTACAGTTCAACTTCAGTGGGAGATAGGTATTACAATTTTGTAACGTATTTCGTAAATTTGTAATGTAACGTCAATACTTTATTTTTCAAAAGGCTTAGGACGGTATTATTGACGTACAAGTTACAACTGCTAACTACCTTTCTACTCTTAATTTCATCGTTGTTGGATAAAGAACGCATATTGAAGTAGTACTTTAAAACGTTAAGATACATTTTCATTTGTAAAGTCAACTTCATCATGAATAATAAAGGATGAGGTTCATTAAAAGTTATTTTAATCCGATTTTCTTCCCGTGCATATTAATTAGTTTACCTTGCCTCTTCCGTGACTTATAGCAAAAGAAAAACGGGGAAATGGAATTCAAAGGCGCATTACGAGATCGCAGATTAATTTCGCTTTCAAAAGATATGGGTATGTGTTTTGGAATGTGACACAAAGAGAGTTCGGGACTAATGGGTTACCCAGTCGCATTTAGGATAAATATAAAATACAAGAGCGGTCGGCCGCAAGCCGGGTCGAGTCGGGTGTGCGCCATATTGTTTTATTGCAAATTGGTTGGACGTCGAACACGCCTGTCCTTTACATATACTAGGCTATTAAACTACGGTAGTGTCCAGTCACGTGTTAAACGAATCCGATCGCTGCATACAATGTGAGACGCCGGACGGTTGCTCGTGTCATGTTCCTGGGGTTTTAGAAAACTGTTCGAACGGTGGTTAGCTTTGTCCCTAACAAAACTTCTAGGCAGCGTTTTTGTATTCCTTTACCGGTACTCAAACGACGTAAACGTTCTACTTTTGTCGTTCCCTATAAAAATGACTAACGTCTAAATACTTGACTCAGTGAAGACATCGGCTTTACCTTTATGGTTTTCCCGATCGAACAAGTAATGTTTTGTTTTACTTTTTAGGCAAATTGGCTTTCTAAAAATAGTCTTCTAATTGGTTCCAACTCTGAATTTTATTAAATAAAAATTGATATTTTTACTATGTAAAACTTATATAAATATGAAAAACTAATTTAAAAAATAAACTACCTATTCATTCGCCTGAAATCAAATTTACGTGCAGAAACCTATACAAAAAATGTCACGCATTTATTCACATAACTTAATTGACTTGGCCGCGAGCAATTGTTGATTTGTTTCGTGATGGAATTTATCAACAAAATGGTAATTAGAAGAGATAAGATCAATGCAATATTACCAGATTATCAGATGTCACCGAGTTTTCACGTTAAATTTTATGAATCACGCACCGTTTGTATTACAAACTATACAATAATTGTATATGAAGCTATAATTTATACAACGATAATGAATGTGACTAACGGTTCCGTATCACGAAGGTTTTTACCCTAATAAGTAGCGCCGAGTCACAAAACGTGTGCACAATAGGTATTGAATTATTACTAGGGGAAGCCTTTCATGAACCCACCTGCTTTTGTCTGTAATGAATCATACGTAGGACGAAGGAAACCAAACCTCAAAAAGTCCGCTTGGTCTTTTCCATCCGTAACTATTCTTACGATAAATCGATATTAAGTTTTACTACTTTAGTTTTTGTTGGTGAATACAAGTTCAAATGGACTAATAATATTTCTTACCAATTTTTTTATGGGTAACAAGCTAGGTGTTTGACCACAACTCACGCGATGTTAAGTGACGGTGTGGTAGAAGGTGGTAAAGCACACCAAGCCTGGAATAGAAATGGCTCTCAAGTGACGCAGCCGGAACACACCGTTAGGTGCTTGGCGGCAGATTTGGGTGGTAGCTGGCCAGCCGAGTACTACCATCATCATGATATGGTTTCCTCATGATGTTGTCTTTCATCGGCAGCTCAAGCTCATTGTTGGAGTTTGGATGGTTTCAGGGTGCAACAGACCGCGCTAACCACTAAGCTATCATCGCTACAAAAACATAATCACAAAATATATTTACCATAGATTTCATGGTAAGTATCTAGTGCCAGATCTCTTTAGTTAAAAGACGTCTAGGTAGGTACCACCACAGTACCGGATATTCAGCCGCCAAGCAGTAATGTGTAAATAAATATCTCAAACCAATGAGCACCAACAGCGATACCTTGAGCTTTGTTACTCTTGCCATTATTTGTCTCATTAAAAAAACTCTTTATCTTATCTATTCAATTTTCAAATTTACATTTTTAACGAATACTTAAAGCCTATTTTAAAAAAGAATAAATCATCACTAACAAAACTTTGTTGCCGAAAATCAAATGCAAATTACATTTCCTGCTCCTAGACGATGTTTAAGAACACAATTAAAAGTGATTCCACGATAATAGTGCCCCCATAGATCTAATAAAGTGCCAGACACGGCCGAAGCCTTTGCTCGCAAGTGCGTGATTGCGCTTGACACCCGTAATATCCGGCCGCTCGCTGCTGCCCACCGATGGTATCAATTTCAATTTGTAGCGGCACCATAACAGCCGCCTCTGCCCGATTCGTTGTATGAGTCGATTTCGCTCCAGTTTCCTGTTGCGTCCGCATTGGACTTAATCTCGAATCGGCCGATTGAAACGCTCGCCCGGAATCATTGCTGTTTATACCGATATATATTTAATTTCGCGTTCGATGGAATTCAATAAAACGTAGATTTATGATAGGACGCGAAATAATTTTATACCGAAATACGATAAACGTTAACAGTGATGATTCTGGTAAATTTAACATGTTACAATGTAAATGTATGGTAGAGTATGGGGTCAACCCCAAACAGTCATTCAAATGACTGTTTCTCTTTCGTGCAAATATCTGCAGGATCGATCATGTTGGCAATATGTTACTTTACATTTCTACATTTTGTGGATTTACAAGTTCAGTCAATAAGCGTAAAATAAAAACGTAAGTATTAGTAACTAGTGGACGCCTCGCGGTTGCACTCGCGTAGTTTCCGTTTCCGTAGGAATACAGAGATAAAAACTAGCCTATATCACCTGGGGATAGTGTAGTTTCCGAACGATGAAAGAGTGTTTGAAATCGGTTCAGTAGTTTCGGAACCTATTCAATACAAATAAACAATTGAATCTTTCTTCTTTATAATAGTATATACTTGTAGATATAGATAGACAACGCACTAACAGGAGCCATACCGTTTGTATTGCCATATAAGTTAGGCAAACACAAAATTGACTTCTAAATGCAGAACTATAAAAACTGTTTTCCTGCGAGAGATTTGTAAGGTCAAAGCGAATGCCACAACTCTATCTTATCATACACAACATACTGCATAAAAAAGAATGCATCTAGAATTTTGTGTTCAAACAGTGTGAAAATTAAATCGATTGATTAGCCATTTTCCCTCGGTTTGAAGCTAAAGTTGAACGTGACTCGTGAATCGGTCGCTTCACACGACCACCGCGCTCTGCACCGCTTTGGAAATTAATTCTGCCACTAAAAAACGATCTATTTCAAGTTTTCGACAATCTATGGCATGGAAATTCGAATAACTCTTCGGTCGTTGTAGCGCGCTGCGCCGTACCTAGATATACGGCTCCAAATATTGCTTCAGTTATTGCTTCTACCACGGGCATGAAATTATGGTGTATACGTACACCAAGGAGTATTTATACTTTTGTAAGTGGCCTTTTATATTTTGTTTCGTGCGGTTCGCTATCGTCTCATGTTTGAAGAGCGTCAGTTTGTCAAAAAAATGGATTAATGATGAATAATGCCATGGCCGAAGAAAAAAGAAAAAAAAAAGATGAATAAGAAAATCAATTCTCTGTTTTTTTTTTTTAAATTAAATAAAATACACACTAGATATATAATTACTGAGTTTTGGCGGGAATGCGGGAAGAGTCGTGTCGCTCCGTTGTATTTTTTTCCAGAACTTGTATTTTGTCGAGTGTTTATGCATACAAATGGTGGTGTTTTATTCATAAAGTGTCGAATTACAAGCATGAGTGTGGGAAAATGATATAATGTGGTAAAACATGTCTTTTCGTGGTGCTTCCAAAACTCCATCGAAGCTTTATAGTAAAGTCGCCACTACTTTACTAAAGCATGACTGAACTTGACTGTAATAGACTGGACTTGACTAAGACCGGACTTTGACTATAACTAGCTACGAGGACACTTATTTAAATGTTGAAACTTGAAAATATATAAATACTCGACACTGGCAAATACTAAAACGCGACGCCAAAACCAAAGAAAAAAAAAATAATTACTGCAGCTTATAAGTTTTTTCTTCGTTGTTTTTGGCGTCGCACTTTGTGCATTTGCCAGTGACAAGTAATTTTATAAAGGAAAAATAATGGTCTAGGTTACAGAAAGTGAGTTATACTGCAATCCAGTCATGCCCTAGTAAAGTTGTGATAACTTTGATGGTTTCGATGGAGTTTTGGAAGGAACATGAAAGGTCATGTTTCACCTTATTTTATCACTTTCACACACTCGTGCATGTAATTTGGCATTTAATGAATAAAATACTACTACATATTTTTATACATAAACAATGAATGGAACATAAATTTTGGAAAGTAATCCAATGAGGTAACATGATTTTTACGTATACCCGCCAAAACTTCATTTTGATATTAAATTTGGAACGCAATCGATCTTGTTACGTACCTAGAGTAGATTCCTAGATTATGCTCCATTTGTCCATAAATAAAAAAAAAATATTTGTATGGAAATCCAACCACTTTAAGTGACGGTGTGATCGGAGATCACACTATCTATTACACTAGAATAATAATCATGTTTGTTTGTATGTGTGTTTGTTACACAGATAGCTCATATCCCAATAAACACAAAGGCTTTGTATCCCGGAAGACGCGGTTAAAATCGTGAGGCACAGCTGACGTATACTTAGCCTGAAATGGAAGCTTGATTTCAGGTGAGGCTGTCGGAACACAGTTGGTTGCCGACAAAATTTTTATTTAGGTCAGGCTGACTAGCAAGGAATAAGGAAGTATATAACGATGTACGAGTATGCTTTTTTTTGCTGATAGCCTAAGTTCGTTGTTGAAATTTGAACCACATAATCTGAGAGTGCGCATTGCGCTATCATTGCTATAATCATGTTTGATTTTCCTGTCAAATTTAGAAAATTCACTATTACTTGTGATGTCATAAATGCAAAATTTCGGTCGTCAATTTGTTTATTTACCTTTCACGCAGCAACATAATAACGAAAAGTAAAATATCAATAGTATTATTGGAACTGTTAATTTTGAACTAAGGATGAAACCGCAAGGCGGTTCTTTTTCACTATATACTGGGTTTCAACGAGGTGTAATAATCCTAAAATGCGTTGATATAGGTACTTCGAAGTTCTGCTTTGAGAGCAGTAGACATTACCGCGTGCGGTTTAACCTACCTTTTTTATTTCTGGTGTGACAAATAAACAGTTACTATCCTAAAAGCACTTAGTGGCAGATATTATTTGCTAAGTTAATAGTAACAGATATTCTGCCACCAAGCAGTACTGTGTAAACAATACTGTGTTCCGGTTTTAAGGGTACTGCAGCTAGCAAAATTACTCGGCCGTTGAGACTAACCAACAAAAGTCTCAAATTAATGAGCGCCAAAGCAAAGATGCCCCAGACTTTGTTTTGCTACACAAAGTTCTGTGTATTGCTGCAATAGTCATGGGCATGCGTTATCTCCTACCATCAGGAGAACGTATCGTTCGTCTCATTTATTTTACATTAAAAAAATATAATAGAAAGTCTTACAGTAATGAGCACCAAAGCAGCGATGCCCCGGGCATTGTTTTGCTACTCAAAGTTCTGTGTATTGATACAATAGTTATGAACATGCGTTATATGTATACAATGGTTATATACATGTCTTACCATGAGGAGAGCATATCGTTCGTCTCATTACTCTTACATAAAAAAAAACATTTATTTGTTAGCTTTTTTGTTTATTGTATTACGCTTACAATCTTTAGTGCCAATTATAAAGACTTTGTCTACCTATTTTTTAGTTTAGCTAAATCTCGATGAATCACCCGATATGTATATCGATTACCTACACCTTATTCAAGACATTCTAGTACGTGAACGAGTAAATGTTTCATAACCATTTCACGTTAAGTCTCCCGTAACTTACCGTGGGTGTTTATCGTCGCGTATCCTGAATGTTTAAGGTACTTCCTGAATTCCAGTAGCTTCACCGCAATTTCAAAATCCAAGTCGTAGCCACCCAGAGTGCCACTAAAATTAATGTGCTGCCAGAGAGAAAAACGAGCAAAGCCCGCCATCCATACATCCAATCTACACACCTCCATTTACGGGGATAAAATCAAGTTACAGCTTAAAAGCGCCTTTTAGTGGAGGTTAACGAATTGTTAACTTTAACCACGAGTAAAAGTTGTTTAATGACGTTTAGTTGTCTTTACATTCCAATTTTTAGGTTTCTGGTTATGTGTGTTTCTGGTTTCTGGTTAGTGTATTGGCTATTCTTGTGTTAAATTATTTACATTTTCTTAGAAACTACAATTGGCCGTGATTTTATCTGCAATTTAACAAAATCAATACTTTTCAATCAAAGCAAAAAGAAGCTTACGAGTAATAATTATCAGTTTTAGCTAAATTTATCAAAATTCATTCAGGGCATCGTTTATTGTATGAACGGTTACGCAGAACGGCAGCAAACCAAAAAGAAGATAATGTATTACTTTTACTATGGTACATATCTACTAGAGAAGTATCAATAAATTTAGATAAAATGTACTAGTACTAGACTGCTGTCTTTGGAAATAGTTCCTATAACACTGGTGCCATTATATACATAAATATAGTAACCCGGAAATTTTGTAGAAATGGGAACTGTTTCATACCTATATTTTTTGTCGATGGTCGATTGGATTTTTTTCATTCATCCTTTTTATACATATACATTCTGCTCATCCCAACTTTTCAAGTCTACACTTTAAACATTTCAAAACGAGTGAAATATTTTACTAAAACTACTATACCTACACAGAGAAACCCAAAAGTGGCTTATTTCGCTAAGTGTGTCTAGGCCTAATTCTGAAAGCGCACATTATGTGAACTGCCGCATCGGAAACTGCAGTCACATATCCCACTAAACCGACTAATTCGATTAACTTGATCATTGAATCTATTGACAAAACCATCGATATCGCGTCTAGGGCTTCGACATATTTACGAGAATATTCTGATCGATATTATCTTATTTGACGATTTTTTACAAAACGATGCATACATTTTATTAATTAATAACACCAAAGTCATAAGTCATAATGCTTATTGGAAGCGTAACATTATTTTTGCTGGCTAGTATTTAATAATATTTGTAACTGGTATTCATAATAGTAATTAGGTATACTGGTAATTCAATTCAGGTAACAAATATTTTAGGGTTACCAGAGGTGTTGAATTTAATAGTTCAAAAACTCGCATGTTTACTGGTATTGCCATTTATACACTAAATAAAAACAATGGTACTTACAATTGTTTGTCAATAAAAACCCTGTTGAAACTCCCAGCAGGACTAGAAAAAACAGCAGCAGCAGAACTATCAGCGCTGGTCGACAGTAGTGTATCCAGCAGTAGTCTTCTGAATTCGCTGCTGGAGGGTCCGAAGACCAACAGCACTTGCAAGTAGATTGGGTAGGAGTGGTTGCCCGTACCACAGCACTGTTTCCTTGCTGATTCACTATCACACCCTGCATGGGAGCGTCACTCCCTTGTCCATATATCGTATTTTTCTCCGACAACCGAGCAAACCCTGAACTTTCGTCTTCGTGTGGATTCCCATACACTCCGTAAGATGCCACCATATCGACCCCTGACAATGATCTCGTACCTTCATTCCCCGCACTATCTTGCACAATGTTATTGTCAGTAGTAGGCCAACATTCACATGAGCACCGATCCTCTTTCCGTCTCTGCCGCACCTGAACTGCATCAGACCTCTTGACAGGGGCATCATTCTTCTTCTCCTCTTCTTTTTTAATTTTGGCATCTTGAGGTATTGTTTCGTTACTGACGTCATAGTTCGATTGCAGATTCTTGTGGTTCTCTATATACCAGTGCCGTTCTTCCGCCCGGAGAGTAGTGTCATTGTTTCCCTCGTAAATGTCGGCGTAATTGGAGAGGGGGTGGGCGGTTGGACTGTAGACAGGGCCAGCGGTAAGCTGCCCATATCCCCGCTCATACTGTGGCGGCCGGGTATTACTTGCGTAATATGTAGTAGATATAGGCACGGTAAAATCATAGCCCGGCCTGTTCATCTTCAACGCTCAATCGCCTCATTTGAGCTTATGTTTCATTGCCGAATACATCGTTAACTCAGCTGTAAATGCATTTAATACGCTCTCTATGGTGCTATTAGATACCGGTATTAGAGATAACTGCAATTACGTTACAAGATAAAATAAGTTATTTCACACAAAAAAAAATAACACAAATTTACGTAAAAAAGTAATTACAAAAAATTATAACACTAAGTCACGGTATAGCAGTGGGCCCCAAACTCAAGGCCGGTCCCTAAGTGGCCCTATTTAGAACATGCCTGCTTGTAATATGACAGCTAGAGCTTCCCCTTCTGAAATATAATTTGACAGACAAACATCGCTGATTTTGTTACGCGTCATAGACAAAAGCGAGAAGTTATAGAGCGGAACATACATCTGTTTATCTCAATTACCTTTCTTGTTGGACGGCGGTATTTATCTTTTGTATTATAACAAGCGCGTGCCGCCTCCCGCCATCCCACGTAGGTAGACAAAGAAATAACACGTGAGTAAACAGAAGCCTCCCTAAATTAACCGTATTTATTCTCCTGATTTTGACACATGAGAGTTAGGTAACTAGATCAGACATAAACAAGGGTAAGCAAGAGTATCTTAGGAAAGTTGTGATTTAATTACGGGTACTCTGTATTGGTGAAACAAAAGTTACTATCATTAATAAAAGATCGTTGACCTTTCGGTTTCGAGTGTATAACAAAGTTCGGGCGTGAATCCCTGCGATAACTAGGATAATCCGTTTCAATTAATTAAATTAAAAACAAACAGAAGTCATTACCTACATAAAGTTGGGACAGAAAGTTTAGGTTCACACACGCGGCTCGCACTGGCCGACTCTGTTGTAAACGAAGGGCCACATCTACGATAATAATATATGAGCGTCATTACTTTGCTTTTGTTACTAAGCAATTAATTTAATTAGCTCGGTTGTTATTGCGTCAAATGATTTATTGAAGCAATTGGCATGAGCGTGAGGGAAACGACTAAAGCCTAGCAGTAGGTTTAAAAACCGATTGACAATGAAAATCGGATTGAATTGAAATTGAATCATCAAAATTTAAATCTCTATATAGTGTAAAACAAAGTCGCTGCCCGCTATCTGTACGCTTAGATCTTTTTAACTTCGCGACGGATTTTAATACAGTTTCCATCAATATACAGAGTGACTCAAGAGAAAGGTTTACATATACACCATCAAAAAAATATCACATAAACGTTCGTCAAGGAAACGAATCGAACTCACGCTCTACACCTCAAAAAGTAGAGCTACTACAAATTTTAATAAAAAAAAACATGAGCAAAATGATGACGATTTAATAAAAAATAATAATAATAATAATAAATTTAGAGAATAATAATAATTTTAAGACAGAATGACATCTGTCTCCCGCTGCGAAGCAGACATGTTTTTATCAAGTAAAATATTTTAATTCTAATCCAACAACTTTTTGACCTCGATTTCACCACCAAATATCAGCAATAGTTTACAAACACCTACCAGTTTAAAGTTTTATTCCATATTGCCTATTTTCCGAGTTTATTAGAATCTTTTAAAAATTTTTACCGATTGACATTTATACGTCAATCAAATCATTCAATCAGCAAAATATTTTATCAAGAATGAAAGCAAGTTATGTGGACGCGCTCAAGAACAGCTGCGGCTTCGGGATTACATGACGCACATATACCATCACCGCCCGCTCCGTCAACTCCGAGCGCTTCGTCGGGGGATGAAGAGTTTGCTACACCCCTGGCAACAAGCGCCTCGTCGAGCAGCAGCGACGTGAGCGGGCCGCGGACACCGGCGCCACCACCACCTGCGCGTCGAGGACGGCCGCCGCTGCCGGCACGCTTGGGGCCTGCGGGGCAATCTGCTTCGCGTTCGGCTCTCGCTGCCGGTGGTGTAGTGCGACGCATGCGATGGTCACAGACAAATAATGAGAATTGCATGCGCGCCTATTATGGGGCTACAGAGGGGGGAATTAACCTTTCAGCGTACCGTGTCAGGATGCTGCCTTTGTTTCAGGCCCTTGAACCGACCGTCGCCGTGTCTACCCAACGACTATCGGATCAAGTGCGGGCTATCCAGCGACTTCAGCTGTTGGATCAGTCCGTGCTTGATCGGCTCCGCCTGGAGGCACTTCCTGCTCGTCCAACGCCTGTTTCGACACGGGATTCGCCTGTCGCGTCGTCAGCCCCGACACTGGTGTCAGTGCCGACGTCGATGGCGACACTAGCGACACCTACTGATCCCGTAGTTGATGTAGGCGAATGCACGAGCATGGGTGTATGTAGCCAGGTGAGTGAGCATTTGAGGAGGACTTTGGAAGACGCGATTTGTCAATATAGATTCGCACCCGATTCTAGGCCGCGACTACCACGTTTGCCCACCCATAGACGAAATTTAGCGTTGATGGGAGCCTTGAACGCTTTGCTAGCCCCGTATTTACGGGCTAGCGAAGATTTGACTGATACCCACTCGATATTATACTGCGGTGCCATCGCGGCGTGTCGCGTTGCACGTGTTAAGTTTCCGGACACTAACCGTGCACCGCGACCCGCCGGGGGTGTGCCCGCATGGCAATTGCGGATCGAGCGGCGTATCAGCACGTTCAGGACTCTCATTGCAAAGCTGATCTGTTTCAGCCGGGGGAATAATCGCCCCCGAGTCATGCGTTTTGTGACACAGGCTTTTGCTGGAACGGGTATTAAGCCCCAGCACTATCTAGCCAGTGTCACGGAACGCATTGACTATCTGAAGCAGAAAGTCTATGCGTGGGCAAACCGTATTCGCCGCTATAGAGAGCGTGCGGATAGATATTGGAAAAATCGCGTCTTTCAAAGTGACCAAAGGAAGGTGTATCGAGATTGGGAAGGAACCGGCCAACGTGTGAGTGACAGGCAGCTACCGGATACTAGCGTCATGACTGAATTCTGGCGTGGTATCTGGTCGCTGCCTGTCGAGCACACCGAGGGTGATTGGATGCGTGTTGTCGAGCGGGAATGTGAGTCTATCGAATCCATGGGGTCTGTTTTAATAGACCCCGTAGACGTTAGTTGTGCGATTCGTACGGCACAGAACTGGAAAAGTCCTGGGCCGGACGGATTGCACAACTTTTGGATTAAGTGGATTCGTTGCTCACATGACCGCTTAGCGACACAATTCCAAGAAGCCCTCGAGCTTGGTTCCCTTCCCTGTTTTATGACCACTGGTGTCACCTTCCTGCTCCATAAGACCGGTAGTACCACAGAAGCAAAAAATTATAGACCCATCACGTGCTTGCCTACCATCTACAAGCTCCTTACGTCCATTTTGAGAACAAAAATTAACGCGCATGTTGTCGCAAATAACGTTTTGGCTCCTGCTCAAAATGGATGTAGGGTAGGGTCCCGTGGTACTAAGGAGCTTCTCCTCATCGACATGACCATTAGCCAGCAAGTTCGGCGGAACAAGGGAGCCCTTTCCACTGCCTGGATTGACTATAAGAAGGCCTATGACTCAGTGCCTCATTCATGGCTAGAGAGAGTTTTAGAGTTATATAAAATTGATACAACTCTAAAATCTTTCTTAGGCGCATGTATGAGGCAATGGACCACAGTCCTTCGTCAACCAGGTAGTGGAGATGGCTCTTCTGAGCCGCAGGACTTGATTAGGATCGAGCGAGGCATTTTCCAGGGTGACAGTCTGAGTCCATTGTGGTTTTGTCTAGCACTGAATCCTCTCAGCACTTTGCTGAAGGAGTCAGGGCTAGGCCATCGGCTTCGGAGAGGTGGTGAAGTCATTTCTCATCTGCTGTATATGGATGACCTCAAGCTGTTTGCACCAAAACGTCCAGACTTGATGGAATTGTTAAAAACTACACAGGTTTTTAGCAATGCCATCAAGATGGAGTTTGGGGTAGACAAGTGTGCGGTCATGCACGTACAGCGAGGGGAAGTTGTAAATTGTCCAGATTTACAGCTTTCCGAGACAATGACTTTCAGATCTCTCTCCGAGGCCGAGACTTACAAGTACCTCGGTATGTCAGAGTCGTTGGGTATAGCGGTAGTGGACATCAAGCGATCGGTGAAGGAACGCTTCTTTTGTCGCCTGACAAAAGTACTTAATAGTTTTTTGTCTGGTGGCAATAAGGTGCGTGCCTTCAACGGTTGGGTGATGCCTCTACTGATATACTCCTTTGGCATACTGAGGTGGACTCAGACTGAGCTGGACGCCCTGGATAGAAGAGTCCGTCAACAGCTCACAACTCATCGCATGCTACACCCACGCTCGTCTGTTATGAGACTGTACATTCCACGAAAATTGGGGGGTCGTGGCTTCTTAAGCACCAAGAACCTCCATAATCGTGAAGTGTGCAGTCTCAGGGATTATTTCCGCGACAACGAGTGCGGGATGCATCGAGATGTTGTGGCAGTTGACAAGGGCCTCACGCCGCTCTCCTTAGCGAACGAGAACTGGCGCAAACCATCGGTGCTCAGCACCGAAGACCGCAAGGAAGTATGGAAGAGCAAGCAGCTGCACGGGCGGTTCTATCGGGTCCTAACGGGCCCCGATGTGGACATGCTCGCGTCGGTGAACTGGCTACGTTTCGGAGACCTCTTTGGGGAAACTGAGGGTTTTGCCTGTGCGATTGCGGACGAAGTTATCAAGACGAACAATTATCGGAAATATATCATGAAGGACGGTACGGTCGACATCTGTCGGGCATGCCACCGTCCCGGAGAATCGCTCCGACATATTATTTCCGGTTGTTCGCATCTTGCTAACGGCGAGTATTTGCACAGGCACAACCAAGTAGCCAGGATCATCCATCAGCAGCTTGCTCTTCAATACGGCCTTGTCGAGTCTGAGGTGCCGTACTATAAGTACGCACCAGCGCCAGTTCTCGAAAATGGTCGTGCTTTGCTCTATTGGGACCGGTCTATCATCACGGACAGGACTATTGTCGCCAATAAGCCTGATATCGTGGTGGTCGACCGAGCCCAACGCCGGGCAGTGCTCGTTGACATCACCATCCCACATGACGAGAATCTCGTGAAGGCCGAGAAGGACAAGCTCAGCAAGTACCTTGACTTGGCTCACGAGATAACCGCCATGTGGGATGTTGATTCGACGATCATTGTCCCGATAGTTGTCACGGTAAACGGTCTTATAGCGAAGAGTCTCGACCAACATCTCAAGAGACTCTCGCTAGACGGTTGGGTCAAGGGTCAGCTTCAAAAGGCAGTGATCCTTGACACGGCGCGCATTGTGAGGAGGTTCCTCACTCTGCAGCCCTAACCACCGGCAGCTTGAGCCCTGCCCCGCTGCCGGCGGCACCCTAGTTTTTAAGTTTTTTTATATTATTTATGTGTTTTTTATATATATGTAATGTAAAAAAATTTAAAAATTAAGAAAAGAAATAAATAACTGGAATAATAAATTTAAATCCTCATAAAATTACTAACAAAAATTATGATTTATTTCATAGTATTAAATGCGCGATAAGTCTCGGTGATGAACATAATTATGTGTTTAAATCGCGAAAGTTTTAAAAAATCACAAGTACCTACACACGATGCTTGTATAATACATAAGTTCTTCGTACCGAATAAATTGTAAAATTCTTTGCACTACAGCGATTCGAGCTATTGAATCGAACGGGGTGAACCACCCTTAACCGGTGCTGCCATAAAACCTGGGTATTATTGAAACGTCGCTGTTTCAACTGTATAAACTTTTATAAGGCGCTTGTTTTGATAATGGTTATTTTGAAACTATAAACACGGTTAGGGTTCCGTAGCAAAGCAAGAATAAAACGAGAATAAAATATACACGAATTGAATCAACAGAATAATACATTAAACAGATTATCAGTATACAGTTGGTTGACCGCCATAATGCAAGTTTTAATAAGTTTGCCGACAGATGGCGCTGTGTGTAATGTGTTACGATATTACTATTTTTATTTAGTATGAAAAAATCTAACTATTTTAACTTTAAATTAAATTACTAATATATTTTACTTCAAATTCAAATATTTCTTATTCATTTAAAATTCGTAAAACAAACCAATAGTGCGAAAGAACTTTGAAACGAAGTTACTCTAACAGACAACGTTTAAGTAATCAATACAGTAGAACATACGCTGAAGTTGCAATGTAAAAATTGTAACCTTTTCCTACTCGCATAAAAATATTGAAGGGTATCCGTGGAAAGACCATAAAATATTGCCCAAGTGTAATAGGAACATAAACTAGGTAAGCGAAAAAAATGTTCTCGTTTGCCTTTATCTTTGATTCACGGGTTCGCTAGGCGTGTTGACGTTAGTGGGAGTAAACTTGGTACAACCTAAACGTAAAACGTAGTTTCATTTACGTCAGACATTTTACGAGAGAAAAAGTCACAAATTTGATGACAGCCTGGTTTGTGGAAACCTTTTTGCAGTTTTTCAGCGCCAACGATGCCACTCGTAGACTAAAATAAAACAAACCGCTATATAAAGAAGATTATTCTCATGAAACCTAACCAAATAATAAGTAACAACAGAAGCTCTAAACATTTTGTACATAGAATAATCTCTATTTATAAAATAATAATAAAATTGTATAGTAGTTTAATTTATTAACATAATAATGACAGGTTTGTTTTTTCTTTTGTTTTCTTTGGTTTTGGCGTCGCATTTTAAGCATTTGCCAGTGTAAAGTGTTTTATGTTTCGCAAGTCTTTGTTTAAGCTACGTATAAAATCCAATTTTTTTTGTGATCAACCTTTTTTGTATAAACCATTCTACTACTGGGCGCTGGCTTTTTATACGACTGCCCAAGAAAAGAGTGTAATGTTTTGAGGGTTAATATGTATGTATGTTTTGTTTATTCCACCATAACTTTGTTGTAATTTTCTTGATAAAATCTTGTAACAAATTAACAATAATGACCTATAAATAACGACTTTAAAAAGATTTTAAAATGGATACAACATCATCATCATCATCATCATTTCAGCCGTAGGACGTCCACTGCTGGACATAGGCCTCCCCCATTGACTTCCATAAAGACCGGTTGGAAGCGGCTCGCATCCAGCGCGAGATACAACATATATTTTACTAATTTATAAAAACTAAATCCTAATCTAGTAGTCAGTCAGAGGAAGAATAATGAATGTATGTTATGATACATATTATGTACTTGTGTAAGCATGATATCTTCTAAACTATGATAGTGAAATGTATTTAGCCAGGTTGGAATATTTTTTATATTAATATCTTATTGTTGGTGGACAAAATTAAATTGTTTTATTTTTCACATAATTATGTGAAAAAAAAAATTAATTTATGTGATAAATAATGACGCGAACGACACGCTCTCCTGATGGTAAGAGATAACGCATGCCCATGACTATTAAAGCAATACACAGAACTTTGAAAAGCATAACACAGTCCAGGGCATCACTGTTTTGGTGCTATTACTTTGAGACTTTCGATGGTTAGCCTCAACAGTCCAGAAATTCCTAGCTGGAGTACCCTTCAGTAATGTTTAAACACTACTGCTTGGCGGCAGAATATCTAGTAAGTACTGCGGTGGTACCTACCTAGACGACCTCCTGCTAAGATCTACCACCAAGTTAATAATGTCAATTTATCAATTCATCAATTTATGTCGTAAATCCATTTCATTACATAAACGCGAAACCCTTATATCTTTTACATATTAGATTTTATCTATATCTTCTATCTATAATATATTCCGACATTCAAAGTAGCGCTACGAAACAGGTAGACTGGGTCAAATCTATTACAGAGGACGGGCATTGCAGACACCGGCTAAGTATCCGTTTGTGGATGCATGCAAATAGCTGAAACAACGTTTACCTAAGTAACGACTTTTACCTAAATTGCCCTGTTATCTAACAATGAATAAGTAAGTTGCTTGGGTGCAGAGATATATGACTGCACCGCAGTAGCAGATATTCTGCAGCCAAGCAGTAGTCTGTAAACATTACTGTGTTCCGGTTTGAAGGGTACTGCAGCTAGCGAAATTACTGGGCTTTTGAGACCAACCATCGAAAGTCTCAAAGTCATGAGTGCCAAAGCAGCGATGCCCCGGACTTTGTTTTGCTATTCAAAGTTCTGTGTATAGTTGTAATAGTCATTAATGTAAATGTCAGTTTGTGTGTCTGTTGCGCTTTCACACCTTGACTACTCAATCGATCATCATGAAACTTTGCATCCGCGTTGTCAGAGATACAGAAAAAAACATTGGATAATATAATATAATATCATGCTTGTTTTCTTACCTAAAAAAGTTGAAGCTAAAACGATTCAATACTCCTGAGAAACCTTAGAACTTGACGATTACCATTTAATTTGGGTGAAATTTTATAAACGGAAAACAAACTTCAATATCTTATTTCAGTTCAGGATGAAACCGTATAAGAAATTGAAAACCAACACACAAATTACTACCTCTCTTGTATATTCATTGTGTTTAGATTTATTGGGCTAAACATTGCTTCAATTTAATACATACTTAAGTATCCTGTCTCATTTGTATGTCTCTCATTGATATTTGGTGCATAAAGGCGGTCTTATCGCCTAGAGCGATTTCTTCCAGACAACCTTGACCAATGTTGATGCTTCGCTTGGCAATTTTCAAATTGAAAATATTGAACCTTTCTACCTACTACTACTTAATAAAAAGAACATGGCGTATTCATGAAACAATAATAAATAACAAATGTGTGTAACTTGTTTTTTTTACATCAACCTTAATTGCTGTACATGATTACTTTCCATCCATGGGTTGTCTGGAAGAAATGGTTCTAGGCGATAAGGCCGCCGTTGTAAGTCTATATTGTACTTTCGTTATCTTATTTTCTTATTTTTCTATGTTATAATTTATGTATGTTTGGTGTATAATAAAGTTACATTCTGTTCTATGTAAATTTTCGTTGTAATTTAAAAATGTGTTTCTACTTCACCCAAAATTGGTGTGAAGTAACAGCTGCTTTGTTAGTAAGAACAACTTTGGAAACCAGGGCGGGATAGTGAAAATGTTTATTTAGGTTAATAGAGTTTTAGATACCAGAGGTAGAATATGATACGCACAAAGTGAATCTCGGAGCCTGACTTAGATTGTTCAACATTAAAATCAACAATAGAGCCCAGCCTACATAAATAGGTTGTAGATTCACAAGCCAAAGAAATAAATAAATAAATTAATATCGAAGTTCATTTCATATAGCGCCATCTAGCGTAAATACTAAATAAAGCTTTTACTATGGAAACCATACAAGTGATAGAGCACTTCTTTTTTAAATACATATACTTATAAATATCGAGACAGAATAAACATCAGTCTATGTTCATCACAAAAAAGTTTGACCTGGGAGGGAATTGAAGCCACGACTCACATCTAAGGAAACAGAGCTAATAAAAAATTGGCTAACAGGGTAGTCAAAGTTATATAAAACCATTTTTTTTTAAATAAAAGTCGTAGGACATTACACACAGCACAATCTGACCCCAAACTAATACAACTTATAAACATACGTTTTTTTTGTAAATTCATACTTGTAATACATATCGAATACCTCCAGACAGAGCAAACATTTGTTATACAAAACGTTTGTCCTGGGTGGAAATCGCACCCATTCCCAACAGCTTTTAAAGCAGATATACTACCAATAAGCCACCAGGGTTGTCAGTAAAACTGCATATTTGCTGCTTTTCCTCCGTATATTGGGATTTTTTTTGTTAATCTTATTTTCAGGAATGCATTTTTGTAATCAAAAATTATAGAATAAAGTTGCTAGTGAAATTTTCTGTGTGTCTTTGAGTGATTTTATCAAATTAAACGATAATTCACTTGAGGTGTCTCTATTTTCAACTCGAAACAGAAAGTAAATAAAACAGTCAACTTGTTAAACACCCAAATCAATTTATCCAAAAAGAGTTGCAAACGTTCGAGTATACGCCAAATCGAATTATATTCATTCCTAACTTCCCGAAAGTCCAAATTAGATTCATGTTCGAAACAATAGCGTCAAATAAAATCTCGAATGAATTCTATGCGAGTGAATTTAACGAAACGTTTTATTAAGTTCTCTCGAGCTTTCGTTTTAGCCGAATCTTTTCTGTTTTAGCAGTTTTAGTACTCGATTGAAATGTCGGTGATAAAAAAATAAGCAAAAGGGGAGTGTTCCAGAACTTTTTTAATTGAGTCAGTAGGCAAACGGTTTAAAAGATTAACAATACTTGTAATTTTATATTTTTTTTACAGAAAAAAATATGAGATCTTGACCGACGAGGGTATTTTAATTTAGGGGTTAAGAGTAACGGTACTGCAGTTGCAGTGAATCACAGAGATACTGAAACTAATTCTTAAATGTTTAAAAGTACTTGTTGTTATATCAGCGTTGCCCAGGACTTTGTTCTGAATTCCGCTGCAATTTTTCGGTTCAGCCCTGTTTTTATAAACTGCCCTACTACTGGGTGCAGTCTTCTTCTCAATGTGAGATGGGTAAGGCCATAGTCCACCAATCTGGTCAAGTGCGGGTTGGCAGACTACACAAATTCTTTGGCAGGTTTTCTCACGATGTTTGCAGTTTGAAGTCAGCAGTAGTACGCACTTAATTTCAAAAGACAGAGGTGCGTCTGGATTCGAACCCAGGACTTTTATATTGCAAGAGACGGTTACCAAAACTTATTAACTTAACAATGGTCTTGGACAGGCGTTACTTCTCACCATCGAAAGAACGTTTAAAAAACTCAAATTGTGGCGGTCAAACGCTAATCAGATTTTATAACTACATATAATTTCTATTGTACATTTTTTTTATTGTTGTGCTAGAACCTCTAGTGCGGAGAGACTGAACCTTTATTTTTTCAATGCAAACGTTAAGAGATAACAATATGTATTATTTATTTTTTTAATTATGTAAACGCTTAGACACAGAAAAATCATATACCGTCTTTATTATTTACGCACCCAATTTATTACTTGGTCCTGAATCATTCCCATCCAAAGGTTGACTGGAAGAGATTGCTTTAGCGATAAGGCTACCAATTGATAGACTAGTTATTAAGTTAATATTTTCCTTTTGTATTAGATATACACACACATATATATATTCTATTGTGGATATAGAGATGACATCGAAGTAAATAAACAAAACTTGCATCTTGTGCGCGATTAAGACCCGGTGAAAAACATATGTGTTCAAGGCGCGATATTTAAAAACGAAATCTACAGAATATATTCTATAAGATATTAGTTTTTGATGTGAATAATGAAGAGTCTTTACGTTCATCATATAAAAAATTGCCTTCCAAAACTAACAAGGCAATCAAATTGCATGTTGTTATTAAGCATACTTACGACTGTAATATAATAAATATTTTATGACAAATGTTCTTACTGAATGTTACAATTTGTTTTAATTCACGGCTCCAATAGACGTACAACATTTCTTTTGTAAAATATGAACAATACCTAAATAAATTAGGACATTTTTTTCATATTCCTTGTAATCTCTACGGCGTAGCTAATTTCCACAAACGTAGCCGCATTTTTTCTTCTCGAGTAGTTTTACGCATCAGTGCGACCGTGGGTAAAGTAAAGCGTCCCCGGACACGATGCGGGCCGTGTAGATACAAAAAGGAACTTTGTCTCTGTAGCCCCTTTTTTGTCTTGTCTACGTTGGTCGTAGCATCTACGTAGCTATTCGTAGTACGATGCCGTACCGTGTCATAGCTACTAGAAAGGAGTGAAAAACTTTCAGAGATTTTATCGACTTTGTGGCATATCTATAAGTGGATATCTATAGCTATAGATAGATTTATTTTTTCCTTCTAATGATTTATCTGTTTGTTGTTAGACACCTCATTGTTATTACAATCTAGCCTAGTTGAGACTAATAAGTAATTTCAATATAACTTAAATTGCTAAGTAGAGAATAATCGAAGAATGCGTCCATCGACACTTTTCTTACTGTCTCTATTAAGGGGAAGACACTTTGTTCATGTGTTCTACAATATGTAGTACTCAATATATAGATAGCTATAGATAGATGACTACATTTTTACTTTCTTAGAATAGATGCCTTCAACGCGTAGCACGTGGTTCAGCCACGTGAACATAAATAGGTAATTTGAGCGTTATGGTTTTTCATGTAGGACATTTATTGGATGAGCGGTTACTGGCAGTTAATTTCGAAATTAAATCGTTAGTCACTGGTTTTAAAACACATACTTATTAATTTATTACAGGGCTTATTTTAATTTTATCTATACATGTGTGATAGAAATATTATGACTCAACGTTTCACTCATTTACAAAAATAATTTGTGAACGTATTTTCATGATAATTTAATAGGATGACTTGTATAGATTAATAGGTAATAATAGGTAGGTTACATAGGTTTTGAATAAATAATACCTAACTAACCTAAAACCTAATTTGCTTGATTTATGTTAAATGTTTATCGAAAATAATTCATTTCAGAAACCAGGCATTCTAATCCATACATGGTATTTAAAGACAAACTATGGTAAATTTAAAATAGATATGAAAACAATTTGTTAATTCTGTTGTAAATAAGTTTTTTTTTTCGAAATTGGCACGTCCTATCAGTAAGCAATATCGCCATAATTTTAATCCAAAATATTGAACAATACGCCAGAGTGGTATTAATTTAAGTTATCTGTCATTTTAAAAGAGAAAGCTCTGAAACATATCTCAAAAAATAATTTCAGCTGACAAACAATATTTATTTGTTTTACATTATATTCATTCACATTTTCTATTTAATTACTGACACAATCAATTCGATTACTTTAAGCAGCCAAAAATAGCACCATAGTAACGTCATCAAATTATCCAAGTGACACAAAGTACGCTCCAATCATCGAAAGTGGGCGACAAGCAGTGTCGGGCGTCGAACCTGTGCACCCATACAAAACTCACACATTTTATTAAACACAGTCACACTCACTAAGGTAGAATTTTTCAGTATTTAGAATTATAAATGTCTCCATTATTTTGTCTGTGCACGGTAGTTGGAAAATCCGTTTGTATTTAAAAGCAATCGCGAGCGTTTGAAACCGTGTGAAAGGTAACGTCACTCCTTCGCTACGGTCGAGCGCAGACTGGTGGCTAGGAGTCAACCCCGCCGCCCTCTCCGCTCTGTCACCGTAACCATTCTTACCCCAAATCCAGAGTTTTCATTTATGTTGTTATTGGTATAAAAGTTTCCAAGTCAAACTAAGAACGCGATCTTTAATTAACTGTCCGGAAAATGGGAAAATAAACGCAAAGATTCGCCATGACAGGCCTCTCGTAGTTGTCAGTTGGGCACAACTTTGAGAATAGAGCGGGCGGGACGTTGATTGACTTCCAATACGAATAGGTCAACAAATCTGTTATCATCATAAACTTGGTCGTACTTTTGTCAATTCTTAATAGATATTTCGCGTTTCTGACTCGAATGGTGTATCCGATAAGAATATTTCTAATTATGTAATACCTTTCTGTATTCCGTATGTGCCTTTATTTGTATTCTTGATACCGTAATTTCGGCAGCGGATTTTATTACAGAAAAATATAATATCAAAGGTTTTATTTTTACTAGTGATATACTTATGTTTGTCCGCAGTTCAGTTAAGTGACAGTGAGGTCGAAGATGGTAAACACAGCTAGCTTAGAATACGAACTGGCTGCTCTGTAGGATTTTTCTGTGAAATAATAAAAATAGAAACAAAATAAATCACTTTTAGCGATAGCGCCGCCACTTATTACGTTTTTTAATGTTTAGTGTCTGATTTTTTAAATATTTTAGGTATGCACAATTATTAAATTCTATATACCTACATAAAAAAATATTGTTTCCGATACAAAAACGTTGTTTTTATATTACCACTGTTGTAAAAACGTTCGCTAGAAATAACTGATAAATACCTATAAACAAACAAAATTAAAAAAAAACTAAACAAAAAAAATGAAAAAGAATGTCGTGGGTCATTTCACACAGCGCCATCTAACCTCAACCTAAGCAAAGCTTGTACAATAAGAACCTGATAACTCATAGAATACTTGAACATACATTTTTAATAAATACTTACACAGACAGGCAATATTGATCATCATACAAATGTATGTCCTGGGTAGGAATCGAACCCACATCTTTCAGCTGTTGAAGCAGATATGCTACCAAATCAGCTAATAGGGAATCAAACTCAATTTTAATTGTATCATATTATTTCTGTTACAAATAAATAAATAAATATCGTAAGACATTACACACAGCGCCATCTGAACCCAAACTAAGCAAAGTTTGTACTATGGAAGTCCGATAACTGATAGAATACTTACATAGTTTTTTTTTTGTAAATACATACAGTACACCCATACACAAAACAAACATTTGTTTAAACCATAAAATGTTCATCCTGGGTAGGAATCGAACCCACGCCTTTCAACTCTTGGAGCAGACATACTACCAATGAACCAACAGGGCTGTCATGTTAAACTCAATCACATTTAGGTGTATTGTGGAACCAGATAATAAACCAGGTATAACAAGGTCTCTCTCACCATCATGTATCGATTGAATCCGGGCACAAATTGTAAGAATTATTGATACCGCCAGTAGCTCATACAAAAACTTTTGAAAGGAAGTGGAGCGAACAAACTGGCTGGGAACAAACTTTTATGCTGGGATGCGACACGAACGTGGACGTTACTTATCTGCCGCCGCCGAGCTGACAGCTGCAGATGAAAAATTGAAATTGTGTGAGATAAAACTACCTAACTACCGCTGCAATGCCGACCAAACAATGTGATGACAACAACGACTTTTGCCCCACATTTTACAACTCTATTTTGAATATACAAGTCTTTCCTCTTTATAATATTAGTATAGATGTAGTTGATTTGAACTCTAATGTATCATACTACATATTGAATTTCAAGGTTTACACAATTAAAGTAAATTAAAAAAAGCAACATTTAAAATAATAATTAATCTAAAAGGCACGTGACCAGAATGTTGGTATCTACTTTGGTCAAAAGCTTAGCATTGCCATCCAGCATGGCAATATGTACGTATGTATGTTAGGTTTTTAATTAATAAGTTGTTGTCAAATTAGTTAAATTTCAGACCTCATCACTGTTGTAACTAGAACGACTGTTAAGCAGAAATAAACTAAATATTTACCTTGAATATTCAAAATGAACTTCCGCAAAGTAACGCCTGAATCAATCAATTGACCAGTTCTATTCCAGGCTAGGTGTGATTTAACATCTTCTTGAATATTCAAAATAAACTTCCGCAAAGTAACGCCTGAATCAATCATTTAACCAGTTCTATCCCAGGCTAGGTGTGCTGTAACACCGGCACTTAACATCAAGTGAGTTGTTGTCAACCATAAAAATAAACAATCTCGTCGTATAAAATGCCTGTATCACATTTTTTTTTGTGGTAAAAATAACTGCGTTGTGCAAATAACGTTGAATCAATACGAGCAACGCTTGTCGGGCTATTTGAAAGATTGAAAACAAAAACAAGCTGTTTTATCTAAAATTTAAACACTGTACAATGTACAGAAACGCCAATCAAACTACTACCACAAACAATGAGTGTCTAAAAAAAGTAGATTGTAAAAGTCAATATGCAAATATGAGTGTTGCCGCTTCCGGTATCAATTCGTCCGGGTCTATGGCGCCTGGATAGTGACAAGCGATGCGCGAAAGCATGCAATAATAATGAGCCACCCGAAACGTCAGACGACCCTGCTCTATTTATGGGCCCGACTTGGAAGGCGCCACGTGAAAAGTCTCGCGTAAATCAAAGTCATAAATTCTCCTATCGTGAATGAACATTTCTCAGCGCGGACGTCTAAACTGGGTGAATGGATAACGTCGAGGCTCGCTCGGAGGATCACCTCTACCGAGTCATTTGCTTTTGTTCGTGGGGCAATTAATAACGTGCAGAAGGGCGTTTTCGAACCGCAGCCGGGTGCCGTTCGCGTATCAGTAATGATCTAGCTGCTACGGCCAGCCTCCGGTTCTGCTCAGCTATCGATCATATTCAGTTAATGAACAACACATGTGAAGGCTTCATACCCCGGTTCTATATTGGCCCCGAATCTCAGCTCTTGACGTTTGATTTAATACACGCCCGAATTGATTGTATTTGGCAGCGTCGATTTACTGGAATGAAGGTTCCGCGAGATAGGATCTTGTTTTACGCAATCGGTGAACGATTTTAATATTGCTTTACAAATATCTAAATATTATTGTCACATTTTATGGCCTTTGATTTTAGACTACTGCTTATAAGAAATATACAAGATAACGCACTTTTGTCTTTTCCAAATACGTAATTGCCGTTGATGTCAAACGTAGGAAAACATCATGAATCATGTCCGAGAATTATTAAAACAAAATCTGCCAACCCGCACTTAGCCAGCGTCCTTCTTACGATCAAAAGAGGTTTCGTTCCTAGCAGTGGGACAGTTAATAAAAACAGGGCTGATTTCGATTCGAAAATAATTTAGTACCTACATTGTCGTAAGTAGGTACCAATTTCATAATTTTTGAGCTGCGTGTAGACAATTATATAAAACTAGCTGCGCCCCGCGATGTTACCCGCTACATTTTTTCGTGATAAAGTAGCATATGTGTAAATACAACGTGTCAGGTACCTTGATACAAAGTGGCATCAAAATTGGTCAAGCCGTTTTAGCGTGAAGAAGTAACAAACACACTTACACACTCACAAACTTTAACCTTTACAATATTTGTGTGATGAGCTTAAAATAATTATGATATTCCGTGAAAATTCATGAATTTAGCCAATGTTATCATTACCAGGGGAATTCACTGTTCTAGGACGTAAACGACTAATTCTGTTGTTGCGTGTTTAATGGCAATTAAGACATTTCTGTTTTTGCCTGGCGTTCAATGCACACTGCGCGCACAAATTAAATTGTAATTTCAGGTTCAATGCTAGCTAAATAAATACCAATCTCATATCGTGAATATGAAAAGTTATGTTGTGCGTGTGTTTCCACTCAACTCTGTAATTTCTGCACTATTTCGAATAGAAATATACAACTCATACTTACATTTGTCAATAGTGTTATGTTACCTTGAACCTAGCTAGTGACTTTTTTTTTTAATTACAAATAGGCTTTTTTTTATGTTTGACAGGATAGGTGTTTGACCACAGCTCACCTGATGTTAAGTGAAGGCGTGGTCGAAGATGGTAAAGCACACCTAGCCTGGAATGGAACTGGCTCTCAAGTGAGGCTGCCGGAACACACCGTTAGATGCTTGGTGGCAGATTTTCAACTTGAGGGTGGTAGCTAGCCAGTCGACTACTAGAAAGTACCCTAGTAGAGCCGATCGCAAGATGATACATAGAAGAAAAAAAATGATCTACACAGTTAATTTTGCCAAGCTAAGATATATAATTATGTACTTATCTTTGATGGAAATAATTGCTTTAGTCAGTGGAACTGGTTGGCCCCCGTACTAGTAATTAAATTGTGCTATGGGCGCCAGAACCCCCCCTAATTTATGAATATCAGTTTTAAGATGAGCATACATTGTTTAGAGGCTCATACGATGAAGGTAGAATCGGACCCTTTAGTTCGAGTTTTTGAAATGTCATACATGAAGTGGTGCCCCTTTTTAGAGATCCTAGCTGTCTGATAGTAGAATGGCAGGGTGGAATTAGGTCATACAGATTTAAATGTTTACGAAGCGCACTCCGATATGTATCCGGTACAGAATCGACAGAACAACTTTTTTAACTAAATCTAAAATATCGATCGTTAAATACACATCTTGTAGAGAATCAGATGAACATAGATGTATGACTTAATTTTCCAATATTAGTAACATTATTGCAATACAGGAGTTTGATAAAAATTGTTTGAACAGATATGGTACAGACCGATTTTCGATTATTTAACTAGCCAGACCAAATTTTTAAACATTTTATGGTGTTTCGTTCAGTGTCATCATAAGCTAGTAATATTGAGATCTTGTAGATCTTGAGCAGCTTTGCCTCGCGGTTCATCTCATATTATGTTCAGGACAAAGAGTAAAAAGTAATAATTAATGCAGAACGCATTAATCTAGGGTATAAGCTATAGTAATATTTACGTAGTAGGTATTGCTTCTGAATATCTGGTAGTGCGGCGCTACCTGCATAGACGACCTCCTGCTAAGGAGATCTACCAAGTATTACCAATTGTATATCATTGTGTATTACCAATTATTTTATTGGTAAAGGCTTTTTGACCCTTTATCGTTTTAATATTTTACGCGGTAAGGATCAACACTGAAAAATTATTATTCAATTGCATAAAGTACCCAATATTATCATTTTAAGCGTAACTTAAGTGCAAAACATAATTAATTTCATAATCAAACAGTTTGAATAAGAAATATTATCATGTGTGAGAAATAAATGATCATAGCAGATAAACCTTTATCAGATATTTGCATAATTGTCTCGATTTAAATCGATAATGGTTTTCGCAGAAATTCTTCTCGTTTGCTGAACCGTATGAATAAAATAAGAAACATGAAATGTAATCTGATATCGAAATGAAATTGACTAAAATATTAGACATTTACTCTTTACTATTTGCATTGCCTTAAAAGTTCTGCGTCGGGGGTAAAATGGCGTGGGTTCGATTCCCACTCCTGAGTTTTTTTTTTAGGTTTTTTTTTAGGTTGACAGGCTAGGTGTTTGACCACAGCTCACCTGATGTTAAGTGAAGGCGTGGTCGAAGATGGTAAAGCACACCTAGCCTGGAATGGAACTGGCTCTCAAGTGAGGCTGCCGGAACACCGTTAGATGCTTGGCGGCAGATTTTCAACTTGAGGGTGGTAGCTAGCCAGTCGAGTACCTACTACAAAATACTCTACCACCATGCTATGGTTTCCTCACGATGTTTTCCTTCACCGGCAGCTCAAGCTCATTGTTGGGGTTTGAACCCACGCCCTTCGGCATGTGAACCTACCGCGCTAACCACTGAGCTATCACCGCTACATTTGTAACACTGTCTAACATTTCTATGACGAACATAGACATTTGTACTGTGTCCGTATGTATTTACAAAAAAAAAGTTTGTTACGGTGTTCCTAAGCTGCTGGTTAAGCAAATCATCATTTTAAAATCATATCATGAGACTTTACTTGAAAATAACCTAAATATGTATTTCGGCGGTTTCACATGAATCAGTTCTCATTACCACGTGTTTCCGACTTCGACCACAAGTTACTCAACATCAGATGAGCTGTGGTCAGCCACTTTGCATGTCAACAGTAAAAAAAGTCTGATGAACAGTTTTGTGATCTCCAACTACAAGTTGTAGGTACTCAATTTGGGGCTAGATGGCGCTGTATGAAAATTTCACGCATTATTTTTTTTTAATGCTTTTTTATTGAAAATAGTTAGCGTTTGGCTACAAGACATGATGATTCGTTATAGGAAAGGTAATACTTAGGAACAAAAAAGGTACTATGCTCAAAACTATTAGATGTTTATAAAACGTACTTTCGTGAAACACAGACTCCGAAAGTTCCGCCAATCTTATCACTGCGCTGTATTAATAAAATAAAAAATGTGGAATTGAAACACTCGCCTACAGCTTAGATGTTTGACAAGCCAGGTGTTTGATCACAGGTCGCCTGATGTTAAGTGACGGTGTGGTCGAAGATGGCAAAGCACACCTAGCCTGGAATGGAACTGCCTCTCAAGTAAGGCTGCCGAAACACACCGTTAGTTGCTTGACAGCAGATTTTCAACTTGAGGGTGGTAGCTAGCCAGCCGAGTACTAGACAGTACCCTACCACCATATTTGTTGTTAATTATATTATTTTGTTGAAACTAACTTACCTGTGCCATTAATACGAAATTAATAAATTCTTATCATTTTTATGTACCTACTTACTTACAAAAATACTCGTAATTATACCAGTTAGGTATTTTTTGACAGCCCTGTTGGTTCATCTGTATGTCTGCTTCAAGAGCTGAAGGGCGTGGGTGTAGGGTACTACCACCATGCTATGATAATAATATCCTCACGATGTTTTCTTTCCTTTTTCGAGAAAAAGTTTGCAGATCATCAAAAAAAACCAACAACCTTATAGGAACAACCATAATGTGACTTGTACAGAACAAATCACAACCTAAAATAACTTTTGAAGAGATAACAACAAAACTCCACCTAGAAGCTAATAAAGTGTCATAACGCGGCTTTAATACAGATTTTTCAAGGTAGATTTCTTGCCAGCCACATTAAGACTCGCCACCCAAACGTTGGATAAGTTCTATATTGTTGTTTACGAGAAACTTGGAACTTGGCGCAGCAATTCTCCTCATAAATTTTGGTGTAATAACAGCTCACAGTTTCCCTAGACACTTGTAAGAGCACCGCAATAAGCTAAGGCCTCTAAGTAACCGGGTCACCTACGTTCCGTAGCATCGATATAATAGTGAAACAGAACAGAGATCTTGATACATAAGCATACATAATAATTAAATGTCCCATCATTATTATTATCGACACTACTATTTGTTACTTGGTTTTCAATTACAGGGGCGCACTGGAAGACCTGCGCTGGTCATACTTAGTACCAGTATTATGCTGAGGTGAGACCTTACACCACCCCAGGGGGCAGAGAGCCCCCGGAGCCCCGACTCGGCAAAGAATTTCGCCTCGCGGCCGACTCCCTACCTTTTTTTTTATGGTTGACAGGCTAGGTGTTTGACCACAGCTCACCTGATGTCAAGTGACGGTGTGGTCGAAGATGGTGATGGCACACCTAGCCTGGAATGCAACTAGTTCTCAAGTGAGGCTGCCGGAACACACCGTTAGATGCTTGGCGGCAGATTTTCAACTTGAGAGTGGTTGCTAGCCAGCCGAGTACTAAAGTACCCTACCACCATGCTATGGTTTCCTCACGATGTTTTCCTTCACCGGCAGCTCAAGCTCATTGTTAGGGTTTGAACCCACGCCCTTCGGCATGTGAACCAACCGAGCTCAGTGGTTAGCTATCATCGCTGAACCTCCCCCGAAAGTGGTGAAGGAAGTGTACCAGATATATAGGTGAGCCCTTATTTTGTAACGCGTATGGCTCTGATTGTCTTATTGTAACTTTGATTTGTTTTTTCATTAATTTTTCTATCATTAAAGTATACTTTATATATTAGTTGACAGCCCTGTTGATTCATTGGTAGAATGTCTGCCCCAAGAGCTGAAGGGCGTGGGTTCGATTTCCACCCAGGACAAACTTTGTGGTATAAAAAAAAAGACTATTACTCGACAGAAAATCTTCTTAAAGTAATCGATTAATTAGGCATTGCTGTAATACTTTACTCACTACTGTATCTCTTTGTTATAATTTCATGCTCCTTTCAAATTACCAAATGTAATCAAATCCATTATGCCGTTATTATCAACTTATAATACACAAACACACACGAACACGCACGAACACACACACACACACACACACACACATGTAACAATAATAGGTTCAACTAACAAGCCCAGGAATGAACCACTGTGACCTCAGAACACAGGTACTCCTAGTCTGAGGAACAGAGCTTCCACCCAGGTACACAATACTAGGTAATGAGTTGTAAATAAAAAAAAAAAAAAAGTTTGTTCTGTGTCTGGGTGTTCTGTATTTATTATAAGTATGTATTTCATCATCATCATCATTTCAGCCGTAGGACGTCCACTGCTGGACATAGGCCTCCCCCATTGACTTCCATAAAGACCGGTTGGAAGCGGCTCGCATCCAGCGCGTTCCTGCGGTCTTTACTAGGTCGTCTGTCCACCTTGTGGGTGGACAGACGACCCAGTAATACGACGACGATACAGTATGTATTTACAACAAAAAAAGTATTTAAGTATTCTATCAGTTATCTGAGTTCCATAATACAAGCTTTGCTTAGTTTGGGCTCAGATGGCGCTGTGTGTAATGTCCTACAATATTTATTCATTTATTTATAAAAATATGCCAAAGAACAAGATAAAAGCATACAAATATGCAAATTAAGTTTTAGCTCTATGAAGATAAGGTACTGTTTACAAATTACATTTCGTCGATATGTTAGTTCACATGTTGTATTAATGTCCCAACATCTGTATGTAGGAAGGCAATCTGAGGGCTGCAGTGGTTCCGCCCACGTTAGCTTTAGAGATACGTGACCTTATGGGCATGAGCTACCCCGAAGCTGACGTATTGCATTTTGAACAAGATGGTGTACCTATTGTTTCAAGGTAAACGGCTAACTTGAGACTTACCACCGTGCCATACTAACACATAGTTTTTATTGAATTTTTTTTAGTTTTGTAGTAATATACATTATTTTATTTAACAGTCTTTTTGGGAACTACTAGTTGTTAATTTTTTTAATCTTATTTATGTATCTTGTTTTGTATATTTAATGTGAAAAAAATTAAAACTACGAAAATAAAATAACTAATAATAAATAAACTAATGTTGATTCGACGATCATTGTCCCGATAGTTGTCACGGTAAACGGTCTTATAGCGAAGAGTCTCGACCAACATCTTAAGAGACTCTCGCTAGACGGTTGGGTCAAGGGTCAGCTTCAAAAGGTAGTGATCCTTGACACGGCGCGCATTGTGAGGAGGTTCCTCACTCTGCAGCCCTAACCATCGGCAGCTTGAGCCCTGCCCCGCTGCCGGCGGCACCCTAGTTTTTAAGTTTTTTTATATTATTTATGTTTTTATATATATGTAATGTAAAAAAAATTAAAAATTAAGAAAAGAAATAAATAACTGGAATAATAAACTAATCTTAATTATTACTATTTTTAATTATGTGTTGGTTTGAGTTTTCTTTATTGTGGTGTCACTTATTTTTATTTCTTTTTTCTATAATATACAAAGTTTTGACAGCCCTGTTGGCTCATTGGTAGTATGTCTGCTTTAAGAGCTGTAGAGCGTGGGTTCGATTCCCATCCAGGACAAACTTTTTGTGGGATAAACAATATAAGTATGTGTTTACAAAAATAATTTTGGAATCAGATGGCGCAGTGTGTAATGTCGTATGATATTTGATTTGATGCTACTATGTTAGCTAACAGATTTTCTGCGTTTAAAATCTTTTTCAGTTTAAAGACATTTATTTTCTCAAAAGAATTATAATTGAATTCGCTTATTTGAGAAGTAAGTAGTAAATATTTTGATGCTTTGACATTAATTATACACAAAACTTTTACTCTATGACTTTTTATAGTGACTATCCCTTTAACGGATAAGCTAGTAATTTTATTATTTTTTATATAAATAAGATTATAATATGTATAAATAAAGAAATAAGAAATCCTTAGATCTTAGTCAGTAGGTCTAAGAAGAAAGTGTATGTATACTCATATATTATTTCCATGTCCTATATCAATGTGATTGCCGTAATTTCAATCAGCATGCTTTCTAGGAATTGCACCGTTAATTTATAATCGTTTTACCACAAACACATTTTATGGAAAGTGAAGTCAAGTTTGTAGAACATTAACTTGCATTACATGCAATATATGCATAATATGGTTGCACTTACGTGTTCTGAGATTAATGGTATTCCATAAAACATCCAGGGTATAGTCTATCTGCATTCAAAATTTTATACAAATTTACTAAACCATTACTGTGTGTAAACTTTATAGCTTGATATGCATAGAAACATGAAGTTTTCGATTTTGTAGTAGGTAATATCATCGGATTAAAAACGGGAAAGAAGACGACTTAAAGATTATTGAATTACTAGTAAGTAATTATGATTTTTTTGTCATATCATTTTACTATGTTGACATATTTTTATATTGACATGTTTTATATTGACAATATTTTTTTTATATATTGACATGTTAATTAAAAAATACCTTAAATTATACTATTTACAAAATGTATACAAAAAACTTAGTCTAAAAAACCGTCAGAGGAGGGATATGTGGCCAGAATGCTGGCAACATTGCCACGCTGGATGGCAATGCTTAGCTTTTGACCAAAGTAGATACCAGCATTCTGGTCACCTGAAGCCTCCTCTAGACGTTTGGACAGGTCCCGATACAGTTCGAGAGCGGCCGGCCCCCACGGACCTAAAGTTTCAACCCCAAACGACACAAAAAGATACATTCTATCCAAATAACTATATTTGTGCCGTTTGAGGTTTTCAGCTTTAGATGCGGCAGCACCAGCTTGTCCCGAAGTCACAGGAAGATGAGACGGCGCCAAGGTGTCGACACAAGTGGCGTCCCACACAAGAGGCCGTCCCATCTTCCAAGGGATAAGTGGCATCCCGTCGGGTCTCTTGCCGTCGTCTCGCTTGACATGTTTGTATATTGTCATACCTTATTTTGACATTTCTGTTGTTTTTTTATTCATTGGCATGTAATCAGTTTGACATACATGTATTTGAAATTTTGAATTGACTTGTAACATTGGTATTATCAATAAAATATTTGCATTTGTGTTTGTATTTGATGCCATACCTCATAAACTATACTTTATACTCTATGAATTCTAAGTTGTTTTCAATTAACTCTAAACTCTTTTGTTCTGCACATAGAGCACATATTATGTAAAGCACTTTGGCTCCTTACCTATTCCGTATTCCGCCGTGGTAACAGTAAAATTTTTCGATTATCATTTTATTTTGGCAATAGTTTCTTGTAACAACACTAGATGGTACTACAATGGATTTTGAATCATTTTTCTTACAAAGTTGTTATAATTACGAAAGCTTTCAAACTTAAATCTAAATTATTTATTATAACATAAAACATTTGGCGAGAACGTAAAAATAACTCGCTACACAAGTTTTCAAAAATATTGACGTTGCTTTATATTAGAATTGTATTATTAAATATTATATTTATTAAAAAAGAAGAAACTTCATTACATAAAAAACGGCCTAATGCGAGCCGCACTCGCGCATGAAGGGTTCCATACCATCTACACAAATATTACAAAGAGGAAAGATTTGTATTTTCGTATGTTTGTAACGAATACAAAAACTACTCAACCAATTTCAAAAATTCTTTCACCATTAGAAAGCTACGCTATCCCCGGGTGACATAGGCCACTTTTTATCTCTATAATCCCACGTGAGCGTGAACTACGCGGGTACAACCGCAAGGCGTCCGCTAGTTATCTATAAAAACGGCAAAAAATCACGTTTGTTGTATGGAGGCTCCCATACAACAAACGTGATTTTTTGACTATTTATTTTATTCTATTTTTTAGTATTTGCTGTTATAGCGGCAACAGAAATACATCATCTGTGAAAATTTTAAGTTTCTAACTATAACGGTTCATGAGATACAGCCTGGTGACAGACGGACAGTGGAGTCTTTGGAATAGGGTCCCGTTTTACCCTTTGGGTACGGAACCCTAAAAACGAATTGAATACAATAATTTTATTCACCAATAAAATCTTTAAAGATCAATGTGTTTTCTTTTGTATATTTTTTACCTTCATGTTATAACGAGAAACGTGAATCGATAATTTCGCATTTTACAATTATGACTTGTACTTGACTAGTTTTAATTAGTAGGTATACAATTATGACTTGTACTTGACTAGTTTTAATTAGTAGGTATACAATTATGACTTGTACTTGACTAGTTTTAATTAGTAGGTACCTACTAATTAATGCATTAATTGTAAAATGCGAAATTATCGATTCAGATTAGTAGGTACCTACTAATTAAAACTAGTCAAGTACAAGTCATAATTGTAAAATGCGAAATTATCGATTCACGTTTCTCGTTATAACATGAAGGTAAAAAATATACAAAAGAAAGCACATTTTCAATGTGCAATATCGCTGTATCCCACTGTTTGCAGTCTAACAGGGCACCGGATTGCAGACCATAATAAAAGGTTTTACACAGGTTTTAAATCGTCTACTTAATATCATATAGGGGTTATAATATATTCACGTGGGGTTAGGGTTGCTTCCTAGGTAATGGCAATGATAGCTCAGTGATTAGCGCGGTCGGTTCAATTGCCGAAGGGCGTGGGTTCAACCCCTAACAATGAACTTGAGCTGGTATAGGAAAAACATCGTGAGGAAACCTATGCTATGGTTTCTTTGGTGGTTAGGGTACTTTCAAGTTGATAAATCTGCCGCCAAGCACCTATCGGTGTTCCGGCAATTTCGCTTGAGAGCCAGTTCCAATCCATGTTAGGTATGTTTTTTTTTCATGGTTGACAAGCTAGGTGTTTGACCACAGCTCACCTGATGTAGTAGAAGGTAGATGTTTGTCACTAAATCATGCAAAAACGGCTGAACAGATTTGGATGAGATTGTTTTACCAAGATTAACACATTAATTTCCGAGGAATATAATTTTTTTGCGTAAATTCTGCAAACTGAACTAAATATTTATTGTTAAATTGACGCTTGACAAAGTCGCGGTTAACAGCTTGTACTTTACAATCAGTCTATTTAGTCGACAGTAATGAAAATTCGTGAAATTAAAACCATTAAACATTTAGCTACAATTATTTTACACAAAAGCTGTCTTCTTTAAAACGCATGTGACGGCAACCCTGTCCTGAGTGGGATTCCCGGGTACTACGCCAAACCGCCATTCGAGCGACCGCCGCGTAATTAGCTAAATATGACTTTTAAACTAAGAGCTCGCCGCCAGAAGCCTCTCCATATCCCAACCTTTTTGCTAAACGAGTACATTTCCGTGCCTCACATTCCCGCTCTTGATATTTAATTTCGCACTGAAGAAATTTACACCAACTCGTCAAAATGTTATCATGTGAGATTAATGCGATTCGAATTTGAGCTACGCAACGGGTAAAACGTGTGGTGAATATTTTAACAGCGCGTCGTTTTCCCGCAAAAATACGGTCCCGTTTCCGAAGCAGCGACACATGAAGTATGCCTTTTTAATTGGAATAGGATGGTTGATAGGATTTTCCATGTTTTAAACCCATGACGTTAATTTCGCGACGTTCGTTTGACGTCCGATTTTAATTTTTTGCCGTTGAGCTTCCCGTCACGTTCGTGTAGAAAGCCGCCTTAATGCCGGTTCGTGAAGTCCCCCTATAAATCATAACGCCATTTCAATTTACTGAGTGTAACACGGTCGTAATAGGCCAGCCGCTACCCGGCGTGCGCCGAAAGACCTGGATTTGTATTCAAGAAACGATATGATCATTAGTTAGTGCAATTTTCTTCGCATCCACTACACGAATGCTATCGTTGGGAACGTTACGGTTGGAATGAATAATACTTTGTAATTGCTTTCTGGATCTGACTTGTAAATCGAGTTAAGCGACTGGACTTTGATAATTTGTAAGGATATTCCCGTGATGTGGCCTCATTAGCAAGTCTGGTTATATAACTCAATATAAACGTAAACGGGAGACATTAGCATAATGTTCTTAGCGTTCTATCACAAGCGATTTCGTATAATTTTTCGCATAACACCGCATCTTTATCAAATGCTATTCATTTAAACACGATTGAGTAAGTGCCTCTTTTACTTAAGCAGGTAGAGGCTCAAGAATTGTCACCTCATTCGCCTAGTTAAGATAGTCGAAGCCATGTTCATTGCTTCTCGTGTAAAGTAGTATTCTGGTTGTATAAACAAGGTGCTTACTTTTACGAACGTGTTTAATGCGACGAGTAATATTGTGTTTCATTTCTTGTGCTGTTACCACTGTCATTTAAAAAATAAACGAACTTGATTTGCTCATAAACATTTTTTTGTATAAGAGTTGATATTTCGCTTCGAATAGAGCTCTGGCATATCGTTCGCTAGGCTTAAGCTAGCAGTATTCCCACGTATCTTCGTACCGAAGCAGAATTCAGGAAGCACGTACATGTAATATTATTGATTACAGGGTGCGGTGGCCAAGTCCGATTTGAATTTCCAATGAGCTCGTTAGAGTCGGTCCGAACGGGCCTCGGACAAGCAATAAAAAACTTGGTTCCTTTTTCGGCTGAGTTTTCAGTTTCAAATTCGGTATTACCGTAAACGGCCCTTTTAATTATAGACTTAATGAGTTTTCTTTATCAATAAGTTTAATGCATTTCGTAACTTTTTTATTTAAAGTTAGTTTAGACGTTTCGAGCTCGTCTGTTACTGCAGGCACTAATCAGTTTAATGTGTTATATAGGGTTTCCTTCAGCGACGCAAAATTATAAAAGTTATGCAAGTTCTTACGTGTCAAACTTCGATTATTGAGATTTATTTCACGTTACTCGAAAAATGAGAAACTAAACACAACTCTGTGTTACAAAATAAAAAAAATAAATCGACTTTTCTTTTGCTATAACATTCATATGTTTTTACAAAAGCAGCTCTTGTCAGTGTAATCTTTGGTTTAAATAATAATTTCTGTTTAATCTATCTAAATGACGTTTCAACTTTAAAAAAGTTTTTTTTTAATGTTTAACAGGCCAGGTGTTTTGACCACAGCTCACCTGATGTTAAGTGAAGGTGTGGTCGAAGATGGCAGAAAGCACACCTAGCCTGGAATGGAACTGGCTCTCAAGTGAGGCTGCCGGAACACACCGTTACATGCTTGGCGGCAGATTTTTCAACTTGAGGGTGGTAGCTAGCCAGCCGAGTACTAGAAAGTACCCTACCACCATGCTATGGTTTCCTCACGATGTTTTCCTTCACCGGCAGCTCAAGCTCATTGTTGGAGTTTGAACCCACGCCCTTCGGCATGCGAACCTACCGCGCTAACCACTGAGCTATCATCGCTACAAAACAATTGAATATTAATAACATTTCTCATCATAATTAAAACTCAATTTTAAACCGCCTTAACATAAAAGGTTAAGCAAATATAGGTGTTAAATCTTTTTAAACTGCTCTATTACGTACTCTTATCAACTTATTCAATTCAAATTAGCATTTTCATTTCGTTTGTAAATCACAAACTAACTGAGAATATACTGGTATTAAACAAATTAATGTATCAAAGAACTTAGCGTGTTATAGCATAAAGTGGCGACTGTTTGTAGAGTTCCAATATGTAGCAATTGGAGTTCGTTCTTAATTAAACCCAGAGGCAGAGCCTAGAGGGAAAACTTCGATTGCGCTGTCAAAAATCCGAAGAATTATTCCTGCAGTGTAATAACTTGTACGATTTAGGCTTTATCGAGAGAGTTCAGGCATATTAGGGGATTTATACTGTGCAAATGCAATGTGCTGGCTTCTCGAACCTTGCTTCCAGTCGGCGTTGTTCGAGACGACGCTTATTAAAACTGTTATTATTATAACTGCTACACGATTAAATTTATGCTACACTGCTAAACACACTTCAGTCTTCGTGTAATGGTACTTGTACCATATATATTAATTGGATGTCAGTATATCCGGCATTATACTAAGTCGAGTTCAGTTTATGACATAAAGATATTTATAAGATTATTTTGTAATTTTTTGTACATTATGTACTGTTTTGGGTTGTCACAAAAAAGTATGCCTGCCTATTATCTATTATTTTTATTGTGACAATAAGCGAAAATCAGCTCCGAAAATATTGTTTTAGCTAGTTTGAAAGCCTTTAGTTAATTAAATTTAAAGGCATACATAAAGCATTTTTTCATGTGATAATAATGAGAGGAGTGAGGCGTTCTCCTGATTGTAAGAGATAATGCCTGCCCATGACTACTACAGATATACACAGGTATACCTCCTTCAAGACTCCTTGGTTTTATAATTTTTGCTTATCATAGGCTAACTACAAGTACATCGTGAGGATAATTATTTAAATATTTGTATAACATATTAATAAAATAATATTTAAAGCAAAATTTTAAAACTAAGGAATCTTCGGCCATTTTTATCTGTGTCGTAACAGAACATTTTATAAGATTGACTTCTTCATTGAAATAAACAAGTCAACATAAATATCAGTACCACCAAGTTTCAAGAGTTTTTATTTTCCGTGAATCGCCACATCATTTATTCAGTTCTGCTCCAGTATCGAACTCAAGGCAATAAACTCGATGAGTGCTCGTCAGATGCTCCTCGTAAATTGACAACGATTTTGCATAAAATTGCCACTTAAATATCTTCATAGAGATACTCCTGACCGGTTCCTAATTGAGCATTTATAAATACTCGTTGAACTTTTGTATCTCTTTAATTATTCCCCAGTTTTGAGTTCCCAAAAATGTTGACGTAAATGCCTCAAAGGTGTAATTTAAAAGGTATTGAGTATCACAATTATAATGAATAATGATGTCCACATAAATCAGGCACATAAAATAAAGCGTGGGTTGCACTAATAGGCCTCGTCATGTAATGTTGCGCAACTCTTTGTCTTTATTTTTTGTAATTGACTCTATTATTAATCGCGCTAATTTCTTTACAAAAAAAAACAATTGATTGTTTAGTAAATATTGGTACTGCACCTGTAAGTTTGGTAGACATTTTTGAAGCCCACTCATTGTCTCGTTTGTTTGGGTTTGGAAATAGAATATACTGGTACAAAGCAAAAGCTTGTGGGAGGTTAAATTCATTCAATGCGTGTCAGATTCCGATTGAATTTTATTAGGTAATTCGATCTAACACAATAATAGAAAACAGTATGGCTACCATAATCTGAGAATGCCTTACACGTAGAGGGTCAAATATTTGTGGTCATGGCACAGTTGTAAAATATGAACGGTGCGTGCCGTTTACATGAATAACACCATAATATAGGCGTGTAGGTAATTAGAGTGAGGCTAAAGACGTGTGTGCGTGCCTTGAAATAGGCCTGTCGGATTTATTGTTTACGTCGGTGGAGTTATTCGCAAAAGCAATTTCGTAACGACGGAAGTATGTTTAGAGAAAAACTTGGATTTGTTTCGCTTTTTAGTAAATTACATACCAGGTTTTTTACTTAGTAAGAATAACATTTTACCAAACAAATTTGTCGGTAGTAGATCTTCTTAACAAGAGGTTGTTTACCACCGCGGTACCAGATATTCCGCCGCCAAGCAGTAGTGTGTAAACATCAATGTGTTCCGGTGTGTAGGGTACTGCAGACAAATTACAGAACTGTTGAGACTAACCATCGAAAGTCTCAAAGTAATGAGCGCCAAAGCAGCGATACTCTGAAAATTTGTTTTGCTACTCAAAGTTTTGTGTATCGCTGCAATGGCCATGGACAGGCGTTATCTATTACCAACAGAAGAGCGTCTCGTTCGTCTCATTACATTTTACATAAAAAATAATAAATATTTTTTTTATTTTTATGTTTATTTTTTTTATGTGAAAAATAATGAGACGAACGAGACGCTCTCCTGATGGTAAGAGATAACGCTTGTCCATGACCATTGCAGTGATACACAGAACTCTGAGTAACGAAACAAAGTCCAGGGCATCACTGCTTTGGTGCTCATTAGTTTGAGACTTTAGATGGTTAGTCTCAACAGCCCAGTAATTTCGCTAGCTGCAGTACCCTTCAAACCGGAACACAGTAATGTTTACACACTACTGCTTGGCGGCAGAATATACAGCAAACAAATAAATATGATACTATTATGATATTTTAATGAAATGTATGTATATGAAATGCGATGAACTAAGTGCATAGAGTGATCTGCAGTTAAACTGAACTAATTGAGTGTTATCACGTCATCTAGTTCATAGGCCATGCTATTTACGAGTACAGTAGTTAATCCCAAAACATTCCAGTTTGATATCATGTATTCGAATGATTCTGCGGTATATTTATCAGCATGTTTACTGCCGAGTTCCACAGTCATGAGGGATCGGGTCGGCCCGGCGTAACTGCCCGTAACATGTGCACTTTACAGCCTTATAGCCTCTGTGGAGCCGACACGGACCTCTGGACATGCTGGTGCTATTTCTCTCTAATGCTTGGTACAGACTGGCCCCACCAATATCAACGAATGCGATGTCTCTTTTCGTTTCATAGCAGCAAAACGTGATAGCACTTCATTTGATATTGTTTTGGTGGCTCAGTCCCCAACATCTATAAAGTCATCGATAGCACGACGAACTAGACATTGCTAATACTAAGCTATGGGAATGATGCTAATTTCAGTAGTTACTTGTGATGATTCGTGTTTTGCTGTTGTTTTTGAGAGTAACTTCTCGGTTTATTAAGGTAATTGAATACATCCGTTATCAAATATTATAATAACATTACTTTTATCTGAAAACAGGTACACCATTATTTGGTATTGTTTATACTAAGTGATCCCAATTTTAGTACTTACGTAAAGATGTTTTATAACTTTATAACTCGAAACCCCTTTTATTAAAAGGATTAAATGATTGTACTTATTATAGTGAACAACTTTTGCAATGACCACAACTCTGTAATCATAAAAAAGTTCGTTAACCCTTGACCTAATGAATGGAGTAACTGCCATTTCTTTACGATTTCAGAGCTAAATAAAGTCAATGTTTTCAAATACAAATACAAACACAACCCAAACTTAAACCCAAACTCAAACCCGAACACAAACCCAAACACACAAACACAAATATTTTATTGATAACACCAATGTTACAAGTCAAATCCATGTTAATGAGAGTAATGCCCCCCTTTTAGCTTGGTATACCACAAGCTTATAACCTTGTATTTAATTTTATCTCTCGAAAATATCAGGAACATTTTATCATCAATTTATACTTAGAACAACCGGCGCACTATTTATGGTTTCAAAGCTAGCTGTAACTTAGTATTGGCCCAATAAACGTATTATCGACTTCCACTCTAAGCACTGTTAAAGCTTTCTGGGTCGAAAACTAGGGCTCTGTCGTAAGCAGGTAGTAGTCTATTCACCAGTTTCAAATACAAGACATCGTTTTAGTACTACTGCTAATTTTATAGCTATGAACTTTAAAATAGATTATTTGAAGTCAACTTCGAAGTAGACAATAAATAGTTTACGATTCTACAAGCTATTGTTTCAAGGTTTCAAACACTGTTGTGGTCTTCACGTATCCAGAACCAAGAAGAAATTGTTCAGCATTTTATTACCGGTTTTATGAAGTTATGGTCTTCATAGGTTATTGTAGAGTTGGTATTTGGTCACCTGGCGGAGAACATTTTACGGTTCACCGTTGTCGGTACTCTATTAAATAAAACAGTTTATTTACGTTTAAAAAAAAAAAGTTATTTTCATTTTTCCATAGCTCTCGTGGCATAGTTTGACAAAGTGTTTTCAATCGATTTCATGTCAACTCTGCGGCACATTAACTCTGACACTAGGGCATGGCACTAAGCCTGTACAAATATAGTTATCGTTTTTCTTAATTAAATTGCAATTGGAACACGGGTGATGGGTGGTGAATATGAACATTTACATATTAAACAACCTACTACAGGGTTGCAAGCCTTGGGCACTGCACGGGCTTCCATCCCTGAAACGCATTGGAGCCGGCATCCTTCCGATAATGTAATTTAGTGCTAAAAAGTGTCTTCTATGAAAAAATAGATTTTTGTTCGATTTGAGTTGACACATCTAAATTTACTAAAAATCTTCCTACTCTTGTCTAATCATCTGTAATGAAAAAAAAAACAGCAACACTTTAGTAAGGTTTTTGAATTGGTCTTATAGAATCAAGGAAAAAAAAAATCTAAAATTTAAATTGTCTTTGGTAAACCAGTCTATAGAGTACTAAAATTCGTGATATCTGTGGAATTTTTTGGACAATACTGGCAAAACAGGGGAAATTTTATGCCCGACAGTTGGCTGCTAAATACGACGATGATGCTAAAAATGTATCATTTACAATACATTTTTTTTTCTTCTTAATCATTCAATTTTTTTTTAATTCTTAATAAAAATCTTACAATCATATACCTTAGGTATATGTATTTTTTTTTTAATTAATACTTATTAAAATATTTAAATAATTGTTTACTTGGTGGTAGCTCTCCTTAGTAGAAGGTCGTCTAGGTAGTTAACTCTGCAGTACCAGATATCCTGCCGACAAGCAGTGTGTAAGCATTACTGTGTCCCGGTTTGAAGGATGCTGCAACTAGTAAAATTAAAGGGCTGTTGAGACTAACCATCGAAAGTATCAAATTAAAGCGCCAAAGCAGCGACGCCCTGGACTTTGTTTTGCTACTCAAAGTCCTGTGTATCACTGTTATGGTCATGGGCATGCGTTATCTCTTACCATAAGAAGAGCGTTTCGTTCATCTCATCAATTTTACATTTAAAAAACCTACCTTTGCCCGTAATTGAATAAATTGTTTTCTATTTATTTAATCCACGAGTACAAACGTAAACCCAATTTTCCAAGCTATTTATCCAAACGCACACTTGAGTGGCTCTGTAGGATCGTTTCGGGCCGACCTTAGCTACAAGGGTGATTCATTTAATTGTTAATGCCACACCATGGGTATATCCAGTAGCTCATATAGGTTAATGAGGTCGCCAGTAATTCATTGGGACACGGAATAACTACCTACTATGTTTATGAAAGTCCCGTACCAGGCGCTATCAGAGAAGTTTTATGTGACTGTATCATTTACCTACATTTTTACCTCGCCTTTTAGGTCCCATAACGAAGTCAGCTTTAAGTGCAAAGGCTCAGTTAATTAGGTAAAGGAAACTCGGTCCCGCAACAAGGAAAAATCAGGTCGTATGTAGGCATGAGCTTCGCGAAGTTTTACATAACAAAAGTTAGTCTTTTGTTCTATTCCGTTTGACGTTTTCGTGTGAAAATAACAGTGTTATAAATGGACTACGTAATACATGACGCACCCAAACAGTCACTTTATTAATTTAATCTGCAGAGCAGTGTATACACTTTGTTCAGTGTATACAATCAAACACTCCGACGTCGTCCCAGACACTTCCTGGATGACTCGAGCGATTCCATCACCGTCTTAACTTCGGCGGTGCTAGGATTGAACGACCCGACCGCTCCCAGTATCAGGAAGTAATCCGTTTTTTGGATAGCCGGTTACTAAAGGCACACACCGACCTCGCCGGTGAGGATGAGGACTCACAGATCTGTTTGAAGATCGGTTAGATTTTCTCTAAAGAGTCATGCACATCAATCTAAAAGGGCCTAAGAGCACACCCCTTCCGGATTGACAGGGCAAGTCTGATTCCTTACTCCCGATGATGGTAAGCTGAGGTACGTACCATCTGGGGTACGTACTCTTACGCTAGCTGATCTTAAAACCCTAATCACGCCGTCTGAGCTTACCTAAAGTCCAGTGATGGTGTAGAGGCTATCTGAGGCCAACAGCAATAGTCATTAAAAATATGTAGAACGAGTTAAGTATTGACATGATACAGTACAAAACTGATTTACTAAATATTATTTACCTACACTAATATTATTAAGATTTGTATTTTTGTTTGTTTGTAACGAATAAACTCAAAAACTACTGGACCGATTTCCAAAATTCTTTCACCATTAGAATGCTATATTCTCTCCTAGTAACATAAGCTATATTTATTTCTAGATTTTAATTAAAAAAAAAATGTTCACTCGTGCAAAGCCGGGACGAGCCGCTAGTTTATTATAAATACCAAATTGTCTACGGAGTAATAACGTAGATTGATTACATAGACTACTTTGTATTGATTTTCTATTTTAAATATATAGGATTGGTTTGAAAAAAGGCAGTTATGGAGGGACTGCCGACAGAAGTAAAACTTAAAACACGTCTCATTATCATGTCGGTAACGGGAGCCGATAAATTAAGAGTAACCTTACCAAAAAATCGCTCAACGCTACGAAAGAAGTTTTCACTTCAATAATGTTAGTAGTGTTTCATGTTTGTAGCGATGATAGCTGAGTGGTTAGCGCGGTAGGTTCACATGCCGGAGGACGTGGGTTCAAACCCCAACAATGAGCTTGAGCTGCCGGTGAAGGAAAACATCGTGAGGAAACCATAGCATGGTGGTAGGGTACTTTCTAGTACTCGGCTGGCTAGCTACCACCCTCAAGTTTAAAATCTGCCGCCAAGCATCTAACCGTCACTTAGCATCATGTGAGTTGTGGTAAAACACCTAGCCTGTCAACATTTAAAAAAAAAAATTGGAATCTGAATTATTATAATAACGTTTATAAATGTGATGAGCTAAATCAGTAGCTAATTGGTAACAGATGAAAATGAGTTTAGGCATGGCGCAACGTTATACGCTTAATATCGACCACATTTAACTAGACTAGAATATCGACAAATCGCACGGTATTAATAAACATCACCACTAGCGAGCCAAAACACAACTAAACGTATTTGACAGAAATGTCAATAAATAGAATTATTTTGATTTTTTTGCTTGGTGTTTGACCATAGCTCACCTGACGGTCGTAGATGGTTAACATCCCTAGCCTAGATATTTTGGTAAGATATAAATAGTTTTTTTTATCGTTGACAAGCTAGGTGTTTGACCACCGCCCATCTGATGTTAAGTGACGGTGTGGTCGAAGATGGTAAAGCACACCGAGCCTGGAATAGAACTGGCTCTCAAATGAGGCTGCGAGAACACACCGTTAGATGCTTGGCGGCAGATTTTCAACTTGGGTGGTAGCTAGCCAGCTGAGTACTAGACAGTACCCTACCACCATGTTTGTTGTTAAGTATATTGTTTTGTTAAAACTAACTTACCTGTGGCATTAATACGAAATGAATAAATTCTTATCATTTTTTTTAGTACCTACTTACAAAAATACTCGTAATTATACCAGTTAGGTATTTTTTGACAGCCCTGTTGGTTCATCTGTATGTCTGCTTCAAGAGCTGAAGGGCGTGGGTTCGATTCCAACCCAGGACAAACATCTTGTGGTTTAAACAAATGTTTGATCTGTGTCTGGGTCTGGGTGTTCTGTATTTATTATAAGTATGTAATTACAAAAAAAAAGTATTTAAGTTATCAGTTATGCGACTTCCATAGTACAAGCTTTTGCTTAGTTTAGGATCAGATGGCGCTGTGTGTAATGTCCTACGATATATATTTCATTTATTTTTTGGTTTACAAACAACTACATTTTAAATTTTTTTTTTTTTTAATGTAAGAAGTAATGAGACGCTCTCCTGATGGTAAGAGATAACGCCTATCCATGACCATTACAGCGATACACAGAACTTTGAGTAACAAAACAAAGTCCATGGCATTACTGCTTTGGCGCTCATCTGATTAGATACTAACCATAACTGCTCGCTAGACGCGAACGTTTTTAAAAAGCGTAATGTAAACTAGCTGGCCTGCGCTCAACATTGTATGTTTTACCTCAAAGCAATATTCACTGCTGAAAAGCACTTTAGTGTTGAGCGTGTGAAGACAAGGTGTCCGGCATATAAAGTGTCCACGTGTCGTGAACAAAGTCGCGGGTATGGCTAGTCTACACTATTATAAAGAGGAAAGATTTGATTTTTTTGTTTGTTTGCTTGTATTAAATAACGAATAGGCTCCGAAACTACGGGATCGATCTTAATAATTCTTTCATTATTAGAATGCTACATTATCCGTGATTGACATAGGCTACATATTATTTAAAAGCAGTCATGGATCCGTATGGAAACTTCAAGAATGTAAGCCAAGCTGTATAAAACTTACTTAGCATGCGCTGCGAAAATTATTGACAATAAAATAAAGTGACGTTTTTGATAGCTACAATTAAGTCTGCAATATCATATGTCGATATAATTATTACAGTTGCCATCAACATCTACAGCTACACTAATTATAAAAAGGAAAGATTTGATTTTTTGTTTATTTGGTTGTTTGTATTGAATAGGCTCCGAAACTTCTGGACCGATCTGAATAATTATTTCATCATTAGAATACTATATAATCACTGAGTGACATAGGCTATATTTATATTGCTAATAGAGATTTGTTTTCCCGTGCAAAGCCGGGCCGAGCTGCTAGTTTCTAATAAATAGAAAGTACTCTTCTAAATCAAGCTTAAATTCTAGCACCAAGAAACTATTTCACAATCCAAAAGACAATTTCCGCTCCCAAATCCCCTAATCCCTTTAGATGATTATATAGCATTTGTCCACTACAGCAAGGATGAGACGTCTTACGAGCCGAGCTCAGAAAACACTCAAATGAAATACTGTTCCTTCGAACGCTCCGCAGCAAACAGGCACTGGCGTTATCGAAGTAATAATCGTGATAAAGGAAATAAACGAATACATTTTTTTTTTATTTTTCCAGTCAGCGCAATAAACTATTTATTTAATTGATATGTAAATGTGTAGTTGATTTAAAAAAATACAGCCATTTTGCAATCTTTCCTCTTGATAATAGAATAGATAGATTTAGATAGAAGATAGATAGATTTCTTCATCATCATCATTTCAGCCGTAGGACGTCCACTTCTGGGCATAGACCTCCCTCATTGACTTCCACAAAGACCGGTTGGAAGCGGCTCGCATCCAGCGCGTTCCTGCGGTCTTTACTAGGTCGTTTGTCCGCCTATGTCTGTCATGTAGATAGATTTAGTACAGGAAATGAAAAATATTTTATTTAATTACAAAAGTTCTACTCAAACTGTACCGTCGTCAAACGCCATATACAATGTTTATTTATTGTTTTGTTATATTCTTTATCTCTTTTTTATGTTTCATATTTGTATGTTATAATGTATGTATGTTTGGTGTGTAAGTTGTATTTTATTCTATTCTATTCTACCGCAAGAAAATCCTTGCACGAACGATATGGTAATGCAGAACGCAAAAACACGTCATCGAGAGCCGACTCGATTTTATTTAAATGAGAAAACCGTAGATAAGGCACGGACACGGAAAACCTTTCCGTGCTAGAGGTTCCATATTAAAGGAGTCGTCATCAGCCAGAGAGCAATAAGCAAATGAACGCCGGTATCTGGTGTTCAGACGTTCTGTTATCGGAGGGTGAACGGCGGTGCAGCTGAGATACCATCGCGCACCCGACCTAATTCGATTCGCTATTCGAGGGGGCAAGTTGGCTAGTTCGCCAGTTTGCCACGTCGACCTACTCTACCCTCGCCGACTCAGTACATGTCAGTGTTATGTAACTGAAATCTACGATATGACACTGATGTCGAACGGGTGGGCAAAACAGTGCCGATTCTGTAGTAACACTCACAAACTAAATTAAGACGTCTGCTCATCTGTTCATTTCAAAATTTTGCTGGCATAATGATCATAAATTGATGTGTCAAACTATCGTGTTAGATTTATAAAGTTCGACATATTTAGTTACTGATGACAAAACTAGATGGCGTTGTAAGCGAGTTATCGCGCGGTGGTGTTTACCGTAGAATTATCAATGACTCGTTTTTGGTTTGCAATCAGGTCAGAAATACGCAATTAAATGATTTTATCCTGGTACCGTCACATCTATCAATTAGATTTGCGTTATTATATTTTACGTTATTATTGCGTTATTATTGCGTTATTATAGATATACTTAGTACACCCCCTCTAGGACTTTGCCTTAGATACAGCAATAGCGGTGGTATTTTGGGCATTTCCTGGCGTGGATAAGGAAAACTATGAAACACTTTTCAATGATAGTGACAAAACACGTTGGGAAGTGAAATAAAAATAAATAAATGAAGTATATTTCCCACAGTGCCATCTAGCCCAAACTAAGCAAATATAGTTAAAATGCTAGGCGTTTGACCACTTCCCATCAAGTAAGGCTGCCAAAACACACCGTTTAGGTGCTTGGCGTCAGATTTTCAAACTGAGCGGTAGCGACGGTAACTAATCAGCTGAGTACTAAAGAGTACCCCACAATAATGCTTTAGTTTCCTCAGTGTTATCCTTTATTGGCAGCTCAAGCTCATTGTTGAGATGGATGTTTGTTTCTCTTTCACGCAAAAACTACTGAACGGATTTGGATGAAATTTGGTATGGAGGTAGCTGAAACCCTGGATTAAGACATAAGTTAATTTTTATCCAGAAAACATGTACCGCAGCTAGTATTTTATTGTTTTATAGATCTGCTTTCAAACTATTGTAAAATATTATCTTGCATTTTACCATCTTTGTAAAATAAGTAAGTGGTAAAGTCTTGCAACAGTTATGCAACTGATTGCACTGTTACACAATGTTCCGTTTAACACCGACGAGGTAAAATCGTGTTCGGACGAGATTGTACCTACACGTAACAGCTCCCTTATCTAAAGCAACATGCAAACTCGACTGAGGATCACGACAATCAATTCTCAATTTTGTTTTAACACTTTCCCGAACTACGAACTCACAGAGGTTTTTTTGATAAGTTTTTTTTAAATGTAAAAGTCATGAGACGAACAAACGCATGTACATAACTGTAGGAAAAGTACCCCGAACTTTAAGTAACTAAACAAAGTCCAGGGCATCGCTGCTTTGGCACTAATTACTTTACAACATTGGATGGTTAGCTACAGTAGCTCTGACAATTCGCTAGCTGCAAACATGAACAAGTTAATATTTACACACTACTGCTTGGCAGCAGTATGTTTATTATCCCAGTGGTGCCTACTAAAAAAATAAAATATTTTAGTTTTTTATTATTTGTAATGTACTTACGTATTCATTTTGTTAAATCTTTTTTATAGTGTCGATTAAAAGTTATTACATTACCCGTTCCTTTCCACGCGCCCGCGTACCAACCGCTGTCTTCACGTGCAAGGCGCGCGGCGGCCCGTACTACGATGCAAGACGAAACCGCGCGTGCGTTGTACTCAGCTTTGTCTCCATGAAGAAGGCCACCAAATGTGGCCGAAACCAATAGGCGAAGTATCCTATATAATTAAACGTTAGTAATCCTGCATAAGTTTTAGTAGTAACGTATTGTTAGAGGTGCAACCTACACAATATCTTACTTGCTAACTTAAAATCCTTGAAAGTGTTTAGCTACATTAAACACATTAATTTTAATCTACGAAGTTATGCTTCTGCGAGCGAATAAAATGCAACGCGGACTGCGCGCGAATCGGCTTCGCAACACTTCCGCGCCTAACGTCCACGTAATTAATTCAATGATGTTCCGCATAATGACTTGCATATGGCCAACCTCTCACGAATGCCCCAACTAACGCGTACTAATCCCGAAGCGTTAATGAAGGGGATTCTCCACAGAGACGTTTTTGTTGAGCACACGAGGATTTTTGGCACCGTCACCCAACGCCGTTTAAACGCTCCCACCATTAATCTTTCCCTTCCGCAAAGATTGCATTTTAAAGTTTCTGTTTGTGTAGCATTTGCTTGTAATGCTATGTTCTATTTGTGCGGAATTGGAATGAGCTCGAAAGGGAAAATCAATGAATTATATGTGCCTAGAAGAGAATTTATAAAGAAAGAAATATGTGCAAAATGGCCAACCAAACTGCATTATTGTTTTGATGACTTTGCTATTTGTGACGTATTTTCAAAGATCCAATAAAGTAATTAATCAATTTTGTTTAAATTTATTCATATAATTTCACTAACATCTCGTGCCTTTTGTAGGCCAGGTCTTCAAATCGAATAGGCTGAGCCAGTTTTCATTGCTCTCATTCAAGTAGACGAATATAACTATAGACAATTCAAATGCAACGTTGAATGGCAATGCTTTTGCGGTCGGCCAAATAAACGTTAACATTTTGGCCAACGTCTTCCAAGCACTCAGATATTTTTTTAAAACACGATTAATTCTGCCTATACGAAATTATTATATGTTATCCCCTTAACTGTTAACAGTGCTTCCTATACCACCGACCGAGTATAAAGATAGTTTTCATAATGCATAAAGGATTTTCATAACAATGTTTTAGAGTTATAGTGGGATAGAGACTCCTTTAGGCTACTTAGAGAGCCATTTGCCGGGAGATCGGCGCGACCTACGAGGTAGATTGGCGAACTTTGGAGATAACTTGCTGCAAACTTAGAACGTTTTGACGCAGCAATACTTAGATAAAGTAAACCGACGGGCTTAATTAACTTACAGATGTTCAGATACGCTTTAGACTGATGCTAATTGTGGCGTTAGTGACATTTGCAGGTGGTTAGGAGATTCTGATGTAGGTCCATAAATATATTATACTTTGTATTATAGGCACCGTCATATATGTTTAGGTTCTACTAAAGTCCGATATGAATATTTCAACGTTTCAAGCACATGAGTTATTCCAGTCATCATCAGCTTAAGGATGTCATGGATAGGGTCGCATTTAGCGAAGCAAAATAATGACGATTACGCAAGTTTTCTTCAACCTAATTTTATCTAACAAAGTTCTTAAAAACAAGTAAATTATGAAAGAACACGATTGCGATAAAAAATAATTAAATAATAATTGAACTAATTTATTTTTCCCCAATTGTAAATGAAGCGATAACGCCGTCTTAGTTTTTTTTATATAGGTAATTTTTACTACCATTGTCATTCGTGATGATCTAAGTCTGTATCCCATTTATCCAAATCTGTGCATGCGTTTAAAAGTTATAGTGGGAAAAATAAACATCTATTTCTACACATGGCGGCCTCGTTGGCCTTCACCTCTTCCCCTTTTTCCCATCTTCTCTTCTTCCTCTATTCCTTTTTCCCTTCTTTCTTTTTCATTCCCCTTATTATTCAACCTTTCTTTTTTTCAATTTCAATTAACTTTTCTTCTAACCTAGACCGATGGTTACAGTCAACTTTCAAGATTTTGTACGCAAAACGTGTTTAATAAGAACCTATTTTCTGGCTTGCGCTGTTTGTCTGTGTATTTAGATAGACTTAGTACATTCACTTCGGAATATTAAATAGGACACTAAACATAACACTGCCAAATTACAAGACTCCTTGACCTTTTGTAAGTAAGAACCAATTCAATGACTGGACTATAAATATCTTATTTCTATCGGACTTTAGGTGGTCTTAATTTAAAATAAAATTTTAATTTTAAATGGGTTTTTTTAACTTAATAAATCTGCTAATTTTAATTCGTAGAGTAACAAACTGATTTATTTGTCAAGAAATTGATCTTATGAGGTTGTTAGCTAGTTGCCCATTAACAAAAGTCGACTGCTTTTAATAGATTAATTCAATTAGAATACAATCGGTACCTCCCACATCAAGTGAGTGAGTTCACTGAGCGTAATAATCAAAACAAATCCCTTAATAATTAAGGCAGCGTTATTTACTCCGTTTCTGCCTTCCAGTCGGCTTATGCCGGTATTCTGACGGGAATTACACGGGTGGACGAGTCGAGGGCTAAACTACACGACCGACTTTAGAACGGGTGAAATTATTTCGTAATCGTTTCACAAAGCGTGGTTTGGGAAATAGGCATTTGTCTCGCGAGTCTCGTGCGCTTGTTTTGGTATAATTAGGTTCATTTTTGTGACTATATTTTTAATTAGCAACTTAAATATTTTTTATTTCATAAAATTTTATTTTTCAATAGTGACAGGCTAGGAGTTTTACTAAAGCTTACCTGATGTTAAGTGAAGGTGTGGTCGAAAATATTAATTACATTTAGTTTGAAATAAGAACTGGCTTTCAAGTGTGACTGTTGGAAGTTACCGCTAGGTTCTTGGCGGCAGATTTTCAACTAGAGGGTAGTAACTAGCCAGCTTCTAGCCAGCCAGTATGTACCAAAAGGAACTATACCACGATAGGTAAGATAAAAAACTGACAATAACGAATCAGGACGGATCGAGACGGGATAGTATAAATCAGTTTAAACATCATAATTATTATTCAAGCGACTCCACCGCTCGTACTTGGCTGATCCATCCCAAAGCGAGCACTACTCCACGCACGAACTTATGATTGGTACAATATGAGCAACTATTCTGACGTGAAATACCGATGCACCTACGAGAGGACACCCAACTTTTTACAGCTAAAGCAAAAGAGCCTTAAAGCTAATACATATTAACATATCAATAGCAAGATCGCAATAGCCTGTCTCAATCCACGTTAAAACGTCGTCCACGTTCAAATAAATTGAAAGTTTTTTTTTTTTTTTTATTATTATTATACGCTCCACAGACGCTGGGGTCCGTGACCTTTGTCAACTTTAGTTACAAATTTTTTTTTTTTTTTTTTTACAATTTTACATTACAAAAAGAGGAGAGGTTAGTAGGATCTTAATCTAAGGTTAAAGTAGGTACTAGATTGTGTGTATACCGCGAGCAGACCAGCGACCCGCAAGCAGCACCCGATCACGAGTATGACGCATGTGCCAGCCATCGCCCTCCTCAACCATATCTGAGGGAAGAGAGCGACCCGACACACGACGCCGCCGCAAGAAGGAGCCTTCGATGGTGAGCATGAATGCTCGAGGCATACACACAATCCTTATTTCTATTTACATGAGTTTTCGTTTGAAATCGCCTCCTCCCGACTCAAGGCCTCCATCACCGCCGTGTTCCGATCTTTGATGGCCAAATTGAAAGTTAAACATAATAAAAACACACAGCACGAACAGTCGATTAATACTAGCTTAATGAGACCTTAATGACCAGCTTGGACATCGTGAGTGCTGTAATAGCGAACAATTTCCGTGAAAGCTTTGTATTAAGCCATTACTTCGAAGCAATCAAGAGAGTCCAAAAAGGACGTCTATTGAAAGGCCCAGCTTATTGCATTTTAAGGTAGATTGCAACGCGACTTTGTTCCGTTCGCGCTATCCCACAAAGTGGTCGGCGTTGGACAAATACTGTCTGTTTTATGTCTAAGGAGTAAAAAGATAAACCTAGATAGTTTTTGACAAAGTAATAAGAGCCTTCGTAAGTAGTTCTTTATTGTGTTTCGGAAAAGTGAAGTAATACTTTTAAGTCGTAGGGACATCTCGCCCAGTGTTAAGCGAAATTTTTTTATCATGGTTGACAAGCTAGGTGTTTGACCACAGCTCACATGATGTTGACTTACGGTGTAGACGAAGATGGTAAAACACACCTAGCCTGAAATAGAACTGGCTCTCAAGTGACGCAACCGGAACGCACCGCTAGGTGCTTGTCTTTTCTAATTGAGGGTGGTAGCTAGCCAACCGAGTACTAGAAAATAATCTACCACCATGCTATTGTTCCCTCACGATGTTTTCCTTCACCGGCAGCTGCTTTAAATAAATATCATAGGACATTACATACAGCGCCATCTGACCCCAAACTAAGCAAAGCTTGTTAGAATGGAACTCAGATAACTGATAGAATACTTAGATAGTTTTTATTTTGTTAATACATACAGTACACCCAGACACAAAACATACAGCTTATTGTTGGGGTTTGAACCTACGCCCTTTAGCATGTGAACTGACCGCACTGACAATTGAGCTATCATTACTTACTACAAATTGCGTTTTAATATTCTATTTTTTTTCATCGTCTAAACTAAAGGAATACATTTCGTCCGGAAGAGTTTTGTCGTCTCTGTTTATTCGGTTGTTCCAATAAGTGCAATCCTTATACGGTATTAGAGTAAAATACAAAAGTGTATAAATCCAGTGAAGGATACCGGGTAACGCCCAGATCTCGACACAATGCGAGGCGGGCGGGTATTGTATTGTAAAGCATTTCGAGAAAACGCTTTCTCAAAAGCGGGCTTCGCCTTTTTGCAATTTATAACGGCTCTCATCCAGATTGTATGAATACAAACAATATGCTCTTTGTATGTGTGGCCTCCCTTTTGATTGAGATGTGTTTGCTTCTTGTGTCATATTGAAAGTGATAGGTAGATTGGTTTTTGTGGAAGATTAGTATAATCAAAAGAACGTTTTCATCGTTACTTGTTACTGTTATGTAAACACTTGTTTTGTAAAGTTCTCAGATAAATAATTGATTAATTCAGGCGTTACTTTGCGGAAGTTCATTTTGAGTTTGTTTGGAGATTGTGCCTTGGAGTTGCACGACTTGGTTCCCTCTGTCTCTTTTTACTACCGTACGGCCAGACAAACGCGACCGAGGCGACACCCATACATGGGGAATGTTCCCCATGTGCGCACTAAGCGCTTCGAGTCCACATTCTTTATTCGCACAGCGAGGATGTGGAACTCTTTGCCGGAGTCTGTGTTTCCTGAAAAGTACAATATGAGTGTCTTCAAATCAAGAGTAAACAGATTCCTTCTAGGTAAGCGTGTTCCATCTTAGACCGCATCCTTGTTTCACATCAGGCAGGATGTGGTCAAACGCGAACCTATTCAATATAAAAAAAGTGTGTGATATAAGGTCGACAATTTAGAAAACTTATCAGAATGTTTACTTGATATCTATAATTTGACATTAACTTAAATACCTAACTTAAAACAAAAACTAATTATAAACCACTCAGTCTCGGCTAAGCGCTCGAAGAGTCAACACGTCCTGAGGATGCATCGTGTAGAGGCAAAACACGGCAATGGTTACTGCAGCGAGAAGAGGATATTTTAATTAGTTTCTTTGTTGTAAGTTATTTAAGTTCATGACAAATTATAAAATTAAAATATTAAGTAAAGTTCGGATAAGTTTTTTAAATTGTCGACAAGTTGGTTAAATTTTAATCCTCGTCACTATTGTAACCAAAACGATGGAAATAAATTAAATATCTGCCTTAAACACTTGTAAAGTTCTGTTGTAAATCGACCAAGTGTTCTAAAAGAATGATATAGTTACAAAACCCACCTAAACAAATACGGCTAGGCAGGCCCGGTGGTCTGTAGATGACATAGTTAAGCCACCTACACTGATGTAGCCGACGCATCTAGCTACCTACCTATGAGCGCAAGATTAATTGATTCTCAAGCCAGTAGAGTGACTGCTTTATATGGATTAATCTTACCCAGTGTTGCTAGATAGGTGTTCTAATATGTCGTATCAAAAATCATAGTCAAATTCTTATAAAATCAGTCAGAGTCAAGTCTAGTTTATGCCTTAGTAAAGTAGCGGTGACTTTACTAGATGTTTTTGTAGCGATGATAGCTCAGGGGTTAACCCGGCGAGTTCACATCTCGACAATAAGCTTGAGCTGCCAGTGAAGGAAAACGTCTTGAAGAAACTATAAATCATGGTAGTAGGACACTTTATAGGATTCGGCTGGCTAACTACGGACTTAAGTTGAAAACTTGTTTAACTAACCTAACAGTGTATTCACATAATTATTATTAATGTGAAAGTTTGTATAAATGGCTGGACGGATTTGGATTGAAATTTGGCACACATATAGTTCATTACCTAGATTTACATATGGATACTTTTTATCGCGAGAAAGTTTTAGGTTCCTGTGGGATTAACAAAAAACTAGACGACGTATCCACATGAAATTCGGTATACCTATAGATGTAATATTATGAAACATCATTATTAATGATTCATATAAATCTATCTAGGTGATTAAGTAAAGCAAATTTCGTGATAGATGAAACTATTACTTTTTTTTTTTATGGTTAACAGGCTAGTTGTTTGACCACAGCTCACCTGATGTTAAGTGAAGGTGTGGTCGAAGATGGTAAAGCACACCTAGCCTGGAATGGAACTGGCTCTCAAGTGAGGCTGCCGGAACACACCGTTAGATGCTTGGCGGCAGATTTTCAACTTGAGGGTGGTAGCTAGCCAGCCGAGTACTAGAAAGTACCCTACCACCATGCTATGGTTTCCTCACGATGTTTTCCTTCACCGGCAGCTCAAGCTCATTGTTGGCGTTTGAACCCACGCCCTTCGGCATGCGAACCTACCGCGCTAACCACTGAGCTATCATCGCTACAATCATTGAGCTATCATTGTTACTTATACACATGTTTAATTTTTCTCTGTACCCAATTTTTAAGTCAACGCGGACGAAGTCCCGACCGCAAGCAAGCTAGTTATTTAATAATAATCAAACTAACTACGTAAGTACATACTGAGTTTAGAAATAAATCTAATAAATCTGGCAACAAACCCCTCAGTTGCTCAACTTCACACGAGTTGGTTAATAATTCACTATTCCGTAATCAATAAGTCACTAACTCAGAAACAACAATTAAGGCACAGATGGATGTCTCAGTATCATTAATAATTTACTTCGATATCGTAATGCTTCCTATGTAACTGTACAGAATGAATCAATGCTAAAAAGGGATCGTAATTAGATTTTTTTTTTTTTTTTTTATGTTTGACAGGCTAGTTGTTTGACCACAGCTTACCTGATGTTAAGTGAAGGTGTGGTCGAAGATGGTAAAGCACACCTAGCCTGGAATGGAACTGGCTCTCAAGTGAGGCTGCCGGAACACACCGTTAGATGCTTGGCGGCAGATTTTTAACTTGAGGGTGGTAGCTAGCCAGTCGAGTACTAGAAAGTACCCTACCACCATGCTATGGTTTCCTCACGATGTTTTCCTTCACCGGCAGCTCAAGCTCATTGTTGGGGTTTGAACCCACGCCCTTCGGCATGCGAATCTACCGTGCTAACCACTGAGCTATCATCGCTACTCATCAATGCTAAAAAGGGATCGTAATTAGAATATATAATTATAGTTGTGAGTAGTACAATTTACTAAGAGAGTTACAGTCTATCTCCTACGCAGGTGCTCATTTAGGTGGGTACTAAAGTATATTAACTATTTAGGTAGCCTAGTTAGTGAAGATTTTCACAAAAGATGAAAGAACAATTTTGAAATAATTATATCATATGTATTCTGATGACAAAATCCAAATTGTCAAGAGTGGTCGCTCGGGCTGCTCGGGGATCTTGGATGAAAGGTGCAATTTTTTTTTATTCTTTAATTATTATTTTTTTACCTTTAATAGATCTACGTTTGGCCACCAACTCGCCTAATGCAAAGCGACGGTGTGGCCGAGGATGGAGCACGCTGATCCAGAAGAAATCTATTCACTCTAGCCTTAAACCCAACGATTCACGACTGAAAACGTTCAATGCAAACTTGCAAATAATAAATTTTCACACATTTTTTTATGTTAACTTTTTTTTTAAATCATTTTTTTTATCGAGTTATAGCAGCGTTAAGATGAAAATTTGCTTACAAAATCATCAAAAAGATGAAATTTGAAATGCAGATAACTCATACAATACAGTATTTTTAAAACACGGGTAAAACTTTGGAGACATGTTGTCTATAGATATTAATGATATTGCTATTTATGTTAATTACACTGTCATTTAACTGTAGATAAATTTCTTGAAGCAAAATAAAAACCGACTTCATAATCTTCACTCACATAAATCAAGCTAAGTACGACAATATCTTTCTACCAGTCCAATCGAACTCTAACAAACCGAACAAGCATGCAAACAACAGTTAAAAGCGTCGTTTAAAAATCTAATTACCAGGAGAATATAAATTGTTAGAGGTTCGAAAGCGGAATATCTCTGGTCAGTATCTAGCAATTGGCGCCAGTGGATTGGACGCGTGGGCGGACCAGTAAGTACCACTGCGAAATAAGGCGACGTGAAAAAGATAAGCGGAAGCGATAGCGATTACCTTGTTTTAATAGTACCTCTAAAATTCTAATACTTCATATTGTTTAGTACAAACATTAGAATCGAAATACAGTCCACTTTTTATCTTCATGAGCTATTCATAATCTCTTACGTCATATTCGTAAGTTATGTCAGTGTCTAATTGCGTTGGCTTAAAATGTCAATGTCACAGTTGTAACTCTCTTACACCTACAAAATTATACGGAATGGACGCGATAAATGAGTTTTATTTTATTTTATTTCCAACACATATCGCTAAAGTACCAGGGATATAATGTTTAGTAGGTATTTTTAAATTGTATATTCACAACCATAATAAATAGTTGTAGGTTTAATACTTTTAGTTCTAGTACTTTTGAACACATCCTAATCATCCATCCGAGGATTGGCTGGAAGAGCTCACTTTTAGCGACAAAATAGCCTGTTTTAATGTACGAGTTTTTCTTGCAAATTTGCAGTTTGTACAAAACTTTTCACTTTATCATACAACTAGCGGACGCCGCGCAGTTTTACCCGCGTAGTTCTCGTTCCAATTGGTATACAGAGATAAAAAGTAACCTATGTCACCCGGGTATAGTGAAACTTCCCAACGGTGAAAGCATTTTTTAAATTGGTCCAGCAGTTTCGGAGCCAATTCAATACGAACAAACAAACAATCAAATCTTTCCTCTTTATAATATTATACTCAATAGCTTAATCTTATCTATCAAGTAGTGAGTACCTACTAAATTTTCCAGTCATTTACCGTTTGTCGCATACTCGTACTGGACAGATGTAATAATTGCCACCTTTGTACTTGCGTTTTCATGACATCGATGGTAAATATAATTTATCACTGCCACTCTAGTTAGATTTAGTACCTTTTTAGCATTACATTCAATACATGAAATGGAATAATTAGTTAAATAAGTACCAAGCACCTATTTTCTTGCCATAAATATATTGTAGCCTAGATATGCCTAGATAAGTATTTACCTTTAGAATAAAAACTCATATAAACTTAACCGAGTACCGCACTATATTATTTTCCAGAAAATGTATTTTTTTCGAGCGTTTGCGTTCAATATTAAATTTTGTACATTAAGTGCTAAACTATATTCAGATATAATGCTTTGAAACATGTTTCGTCGAATACTTGAAAATATTAAGATACTACTTTTAGTATATTAGCGCTAAGGCTACTTACACCACTTACGTTTAGTTTTTCATTGTCAATTAATGTTTATCGACAATAGAGAGTTTATCTAAATACATGACACTGGCACAATAGACAAAGTGAGTTATCAAAAAAAGATGATTATCGCTCTAATATTTTAAGTTCAGCTAGAATACCAGAAGAAGAAGTTCCGCAAAGTGAACGCTTGAATCAATCCGTTATCTTGGTTAGTGCTTAGCATACCTAAAATTACTTTTGAACTAGGAATCTTGCCGCCGCTCCGCTCAATAACGTGCTTGAGGCCTGCCTCCAGTGGTGATTAACTGTGCATAGAACGCAACTAAACTGGACAGTTGTAATCATGGCGATACCTGCAAGCGTTTAAAATTCAGGTAGACGTGAAATATTGGCAACTAGACGGCTCGCTGATGCCATTGTTGTACATTTCAGGTGATTGATTGTAATACTGGATAGGAATTTTGCAGAACGTTTGCTGTGCTGGTTTGTTTTCATGTCAACATTATTTCCGTTTGGTATGACCAGTATTATACTGAGGTGAGCCTTTATTTTGTAACTATCTGTCTATGTTTATTTGTTTTTGTGCTTTGTGCTACAAAATAAAACTATGTTATTTCTTTCTTTCTATCGTGTTTGTGAGTTAATTGTCTAGTTTTGTTTTTCCACGTGTCTTATTTTATCTTAACCCGTCTAAATAAAAATGTGTCACATTCACGTCGGTTTTCGTAGTAAACTAATTGGTCTATTGTTTGGTTATGTAATCTATATATTATCTTCATGATTACTATAGATCAGTGGGCTATGCATATTAATTTACGAGAACTACGTTGTATGTGAAAGATAGTCAAAATATGTAAAAAAAGTTACCATATAATGTAAATCTTGCAAAATATGCTTTCCCCTTTTGTGTCACCATCACCACTACTTTACTAGACCTGGACTTGATTGTGGCTGAGGTTTGATTTGATTTTGAGTTGATGATATTTAATTATATGTATAGCTTTCATATAATTAAACCTACCAATAGTAACATAGACGCAATTTTTTAAATAATTTAGATATGATAACGGTTATTTTTTTTAAATAATTGTAAAACTCTACTATCGAGTTATATTTGAGTTTGCTAATAAATAAACAAGATACTAAAAATAAACTACTTAACACTGAAAATATATAGTACGTTGTGCGGTGTCATAGATATATGAAAAAAAAATGTCTTTGGATGGGCAAACTAAAATCATTTTGCTCAAAAAGCTTGTTGTGAGTGTTATGTTAGAGTTTTGGCGGGAACGCGAAACCATCACGTCACTGTATTGTATTATTTTCTAAAATTTGTGTTTTTCTCTTTCTTTGCTAAAGTGCCAAGTAAAGTTTTGTAGTAAAGTCTTCACTACGTTCCTAAATCATTACCGGACTCAACCAAGGCTTACTTTGTGTGACGCTGACTGTGTCTAAGACTCATGTCATATACACTAAGAGCGGGGTCAAAACAAAAAAAAAACAAGAAATGTGAAATGTTGTTGCGACATTGCATTTTTTATCACTATTGTTATTTAATGATGAACCTGTTGTTTTCAGTCCAACGGTCCATAAATAAAATGAATGTGTTTCAAGTTATCCGTATTGCGTCTTCTAATAATTCTAACTTGGCATCGCGTGGGCTCAGTACAGGCTAAACCAGAGTGTGAGTTTTATAGGCGAGCTGGAAGATAAGTGATAAAATTCCTTAGAAAATCATTGCTTAGCAGCAGAATTTCAATTCTCAATTTTATGCTCATTGTAGTTTTACTGTAATAAAAACAATCTCAATTTTATCGAACGAAACGACCTATATGGTTACAATTTTTTATCTGTGGTTTTGGCATCGCAATTTATGCATTTTGCCAATGTGAATTATTTCAATGATTGCGATCATGAAAAATTAAATTAGTCTAACAGAATATAGTCTAAGTCATGGAAAGTAGGTCAAGCTCTGGTCTAGTCATTCCCTAATAAAGTAGCAACAACTTTATTAGAAGCTTTGTCGGAGTTTTAGAAGAACATCAATTAGAAATCTTTCACTTTTCCTCACACGTGCATATAATTCAGCACATTATGAATAAAATACTAATATAATTTCAGCCAAAAACCCTCAATATAACATATGACTTAGAAAGCAATACTATACAGTGACCGACCGTGAATCGACCTTTCTAACACTGTAGAAGTTACTGTATAAGTATAAAAAAACATGCAAACCCCAGGACTGAATACCGATTTTCTCACAAACTCATTCTATGAGGCGAATCTCAACGATTATTACCGTCTTATATGGGCCTACACCCATATCAGGCCGCAATCTGTGCAAGTCTCAGCTCATTATGCATTTACTGTTCCATTGCCATGAGCGTCAGGTCATTCTTAGCGCTTTAACTTGTGGTCTATGAACGTGGCTTAGATATTAATTCCGGATTTTATGTGTATAATATATTACAGCACAGTTTTAGGTTTCTTGTTGTAAACAGTTTTCATCCTACATGATAGATAGATAGAAACTTTTTACAGAAATTAAAAAGAAAACAGAAAAAATGACAATACAATACAGTCAAGGAGTCTTATCGCTAAAAACGATCGCTTTCAGACAGCCATAAGATGAAACAAAACAAAAAAGACAACGGGAGATGCCACAAACAAATTAAAATATTTTAGGAAAATAAATAACTATAATATATAACATATAGATATATTTATATGTATAAATATACATGTTTATAAAATGTACGTTACTATAAGTTATACATTTGCTATTATTTACGATCAGTTATGTAGTTCATATAGTACAAGTTTTGATTATTTTTTATCTATATATATAAATAGCTGCGCCCCTTGGTGTTACCCGCTTAATTTTTTGCGGACAATGTGTGTATGTAATGTGTCTATGTATTAATCCAGGGTATCAGCTACTTCTATATTAAATTTCATCAAAATTGGTCTAGCAGTTTGAACGTAAAGAAGTAACAAACAAACACACAGTATTATAATTATTTATATATCATAGATAAATAAACATAGAGATAACCGATAATAATATGTATACCTAAAGATATTCATTTTCATGGTACGTTCGAGCTTAAGGAGTTTTTTCAGATCTTAATCTTAATCTATATTATACATTCAATAATAACTATCAGTCACTTTTTCGCAATCAATTAGATTTAATTTAAAACTTTTAAATTACATTTCGATGTACCTAGCATCTTTAGCAGATACAAATCACTATATTATAAATTTTAGTATAAAGTTGCACGGGTAATTCTTTCAAAAACTTTCTACAAATTAAAATGAAACTAAACTATGTAAATCCAAGTGATCAAATTCAAATCACCGCCCGTTTTACTGTTTACTGATCACCTACATTCATCGAATTATTTGTCGACCGCATATTTGCATAACTGTGCTGTACTTATAAGCAGGGACTGCACATGGCAGAGATTAAACGGTAGGTATTATTGTTAAAATTATAAATGGAAGAAGGAAATTGCGATTTTAAATGTTTTTCTATTTAAACCTGATATTTTTTTATTGTTAAATTAATCAGATGAACGATTCGATCTTCTGATAGTAAGAGATAACGCATATCGATGACCATTACAGCGATACCAAAAAAATTGAGTATCAAAACATCTAAGGTGTCACTGCATTGGCGCTCATTACTTTGAGTTTCGATGATTAGTCTTACAAGCCCTTTAATTTTGTAAGTTGCAGTATTGTATCAAATGCAATACTTGTACAAAATATATGTATTGTCCAAAACCCAATTACAAAACCTTAACAGTAAGAATCGAATAATTATTTAATGTACACTTTGAAAATGTTTGCATTTGCTTGTAGACCCTGCACTAGGTAGAAACCTGTATCACAGGGACTACCCACGCTTACAATTACTAAAATTAGATGGTACCGATGGTGCGTACCGATCTAGCGTGTACTACTTACAACTTACTAACTTACTTACACTAGATACTTTTATCTATTATTTACTATTTCTGTTTTGAATCGTTCGATATTGCATAGTGCGATAAGTTTTTGAATTCATTTTATTAAATAATTTGGTATAAATAATATTTCGACTATTGGTATTAGTAAAAATCTAGTAATTAACTGGATTTTCTTCCTAATTTTTTATGTTGCCTAACGAATGCTGTAGGTAATAGGGCTTTAATAAATGTAAAAGAACTATTCAGATTCGTAATGGAAAAAAATAAAATTAAACGATGTCTTTTTGTAATAGAACGACCAGCTCTGAAGGTACCACATAACGACAGCTTTTTTTTAAATTTCAGTGCCTCATTGTGTGTAAAATAGCAGCACTTCGTAACTTTCAGTTTACGCTTGTTTTCATCACAAACTTGACAAAATTAAATGATAAAGATCAATTGTAAAAAATTTATAGAAGACCTTTTTTTTGGTTATTCAGTCCTTGTATAAACGAATAGGCGCAACTTGGTACCCAACAAAGTTAGAAACTGGGAGTGCTAATGTGTGTGAAGCGCAATGATCTGTGATCTTACATGACATCGTACGCGCTTAGTAAATATTTTGAGAGTAGTGGTCTTCATTTTTGAATGTATTTAAATTTAGAAAAAATATTAAAAAATATATAATGATCAAGAAAAGAAGCAAAACGAAGACAAAAACGAATTTTTAAAAATTCAATAAAAGCTGTAATGTATTTTTTTTTTGTTGTTTGAATTTACCCGCCATCTCACCTGACGTTAAGTAATTATGCGGTTTAAAATAGAGCACACCTGCCTAGATGATACCGATTCAGTCTCGACTTGACGACACTCAGCTTTTATTCCATCAGGGAACACACACATAGGCAGTTTAGCGGTAAATTCACGACACTGGCCGGTTAATTAAAAATAATTCTATATCTCTAACCTCTAAATAGTACTAATAAAACAAATCGCTTTTGTCTGTCTGTATGTTAGCTTACTTCTTCTAAGCCACACAACGGATTTTATTACAATTTTAGCTCGCTGTTACCGCCAGTTAGGGTAGCACTCGCAATTAAAGCATATTATTTATTATCCGAATCTTTCTTTCACATGGTTAATGAGCGATTTACTAATTTGGAAATTCTTTCGAAACTGCTGCTTGCAGCTCGACGCAATAACGAGGTAGGTTTGTATCTACTTTGTTTATGTTATGCCATAGTTTTAAAACTTCATGCAGTCCCGTGCGGTTCACATTTGAATAGCGGTTTTGCACAAGAGAAAATACGGAAACGTTGATAACGTTGTCAGAATATGTTTACGTTTATTCCCACTGCAACTGCAATCTGCAATCTACAAATGCATAAGCAGATAAACACTCCACACGCCGTCTCCATTTCGAAAGATACCCACCGGCACCGGCTCGTATCTTTGCACTTGATTTTTGATTTCTCTAAAACCGGTTATATTTACGTTAGAGTGCGAGTACCGGAATTGTGGCCACTGTCAACAGTGCTGACATACGTAAACAGAAGTTGGCGAAAGCCAGCCCCTGGACACGCCTCCAACTACATTATTTACCGAGTGAAGACTTTACTTGTGAGTAAACAAGCTAGCTTCTGGTCGCGACAGCACGTTTACGTGTAGTTAGCTGCACACTGTAAATTAATGCATTCTTCATCTCTATAATCGGACGAAAGCGTAAGTACTCAGCTTATATGAATTTACCTACCTTAGCAAGTAGTATAACTTGAAGTTTCGTGCCCCACTGTGCTAGCAAGTTTTGCAAGAATTTTACACGAAATGTGGAAAAAATGTACATATAAAGATTCCACAACTATTCTCGTATATATAGTATATGTTGATGTTTGAGCAAAAAAGTCAAATACATTTTGTCGGTGCGCGATTTTTTTTGGTAATTCGTAAATATTTTGCTAGAAATTAATTTATTGACATTGAATAGAGCTCATGCTTAAATAAAAAAGGTTTATTATAAAATTCAGCACGCATCACCTCAAAAACGGTTGGTTTCCCGACTTTTTTTCTAAATTTGTTTATTTTGACAAATTTAAGGAATAAAATAACATAAAATGGTCTTTTATTTTCACCGATCTTAATCAAGTGTTTGACTAACTATTAAAATTTAAATACAAAAATTTCAAACGTTTCATGTATTTTGACGGAAACGGCGACAAACACAATGGAGTATTAAAATAACGACGTAACAAAACGAAGTCCAGAGCATCGCTGCTTTGGCGCTCATTACTTTGCAACTTTCAATGGTTAGGCTCAACAGCCCTGTAATTTCTATAGCTCCAAGTACCCTTCAAACCGGAACACATTAATGTTCCCAATTTACTGCTTGACAGCAGAATATCTGGTACTGCGGTGATACCTATTCAAACAACCTCTCACTAAGGAGATCTACCACAAAGTAAAAAAAATAAAAAATAAAAATGAAAGAAGACAATAAAAAGATCACAAGCAGAAGAATCACGAAAGATTAAAAAAAACACGCAAAATACTTTATGTAATGGTAGGTACTATGATATAAAGTATTTTGCGTATCTTTTAATAATTTGATTATTATGGAAAATTTAGGCAGAAAACGTACTTTAATGTAATTTTAAAGGTTACTTGATGATTTTTTTTTCAGGGGAAAAAATTATCGTTCTTGTATTTCTAGAACAAAAGTCCCCTCAGAATTATTATCAAGACACATTGCATATCTTTTGATGCCTTAAAATGTATACGTTTTGCCGAAGACATTTATTGTGACACTAGCTGCGCGACACGGTGTTACCCGCTACATTTTTTCAGGATAAAAAGAGTCTGTGTAGTAATCCAAGGTATCGGGTACGTCCATACCAAATTTCATCAAAATATGTCCACCCGTTTGAACGTGAAGAAGTAACAAATATACAAACACACTTGGATACACACTCACAAACTTACGCCTTTATAATATTAGTGTGACTGTGAAATCATTTTGACTCATAAGCAACGATTCGCTTGCTCAGAAAAGGCTCCAAAGCCTTGAACATCGACGGAAAGTTGCTTGTCTGTCGGTTTTCTACCGGATACATTTTGGAGAGTGCGCTTCAGATCTGCATGACCTAATTCCACCTTGCCCATTCTACTATCGGACAGCCAGGAGCTTTAAAAAGCGTCACCGCTTCATCGTTGATGTTCCAAAAGCTCGAACTAAGCGGTTTGATTCCACCTTTTTCATGCGTACCGCTAGACATTGGAATCAGCTGCCCGAGTGGGTGTTCCCCAATGAATATAGTCTGGGTACCTTCAAGTCGCGAGTGAATCGGTTTCTTCTAGGCGAGCGTGCTCCACCGTAGACCGCGTCTTCGCTTAACATCAGGCGGGATGGCGGTCAAACACAAGCCTATCTACTATAAAAAAAAAGAAAAAAAAGACTATCTACTGGGCCTTAACGCACTCAATTAAGTTTGTGTTAATTTATCACTGTGGCTTCCCTTGTTACGGTTATAACTTCAAGCTAAAAAGTTAACTCGCTTTGTAAAACAACTGAAAGCTTCAAAAGCAATTAGCCAACTGTCACATAAAGTAATTTACTTCGTTAACTCCTTATTAAGTATACAATAAGCTTCACTTTTTGGTTACCAATGAGCCTCGGAAAGTTAAGGATACACCAAACTTTATTTTTTTTTTGAATAATAAAAGAAGAGACCTCCTTTATGTATATTTTTGACGTTACGTAATATACATAAAATATTTTGGGTAACCTTAAATAGTTTAAGTACATATTGATATAAAATTCAAACAGAAAACATACCTACTTATTATTATTTTGTAGCAATAACAGCTGCGATTAGCACGGTCGGTTCACACTTTGGGTTTATTTCGTAATATTATACAAATAAAAAAACTTAATTAAATAATATCAAATACTTAAGTCTTGAGTTGACTTCAGTTTGAACTGAATCCAAGCTGTTTCAAGGATTGACTTTTAAATATGTTCCTTGAACCTATTGCCTAACGAAAAGCTCTTAAGATGTTGGTCGATACTCTTTGCTATCAGGCCGTTACCGTGACAAATATCAGAACAGTGATTATCAAATCAAAAAATAGGTATTATTATCATCGTACATAAATGTGTATAATTATAATACGAGTCGCGTGCCAAACTGGCCAGCGAATTGTTGTTTGCGTTTGTTTGCGAAGTTTTTCATATCCCAAATCTTTAAGCCGTGTTGAGCTAATTTTTAGTAGGGGCAAAACTTACGGGTTCGCGTCACTGACATGCTAATAATGTGACGTTGGCACAGTTATTCCAAAGTTTCAAGTTTTCACTTCTGTCGTCATTCCCCATGACAACCTAATTTTTTTTTTAATGAACGCAAGCTTATCTGATTGTTGATTTAAAAAAACGCCATGCATAAATCATTACCTACGACTTCTACATTCGACCTTGATTGACAGCAACACCGCCTTACCTGTAACAAAAGAATAAAAACAATTAGTAAATAAGTTACCTCGCAAGTCTATAACAATATATCAGGGCCCCCGCATCATTGTTGCGAGGAAATCTAGGTGGGTGTATATTGTAGCGAAGACACGCTCCGAGTAAATACGATAATTTAATTTTATGAGGTGGATTAATTGTGCAATATTGAAGCTCTATCATCTAACGTTTCAAGTAGACTAAGAAATTTCTAGAAAACTAGCCGAATACAATACAATACGATACAATAAATAATTTATTAATAACACCGTAGTTACATGCCATACAATCGAACATAATTGGAATGTTAACAAGTATAAATTAAAACATTAAAGAACCCCCGACTCTTTCATTTGATACCCATATTGAGAGAGTTGTGAAAAAATATGTAGTTCGCCATTTTGTGGCGGCGGCCATCTTGGACCGATTTTCATCAAACATAGCTAAGAACACTCACGTCTTCATCCTTTAACAAAAAATATCAAAATCTGTTTATCCGTTCGGAAGTTAAGATGCCACAGACAGACACACACACATACAGAAACGTCAAACTTAGAACACTCCGTCGTTTTTGCGGCTATGGTTAAAAATAAATAATAATTTTACATTAAATCCTAAAATTCAAAAATGTCAGATATTTAGATTATAAAAAGCCCCGTAACCGGTTTACGATTGCGACGCCACCTACTGGGTCCAATTGTGAATCTAACTCAATTTCAATTATTATTGCACCAATGCTCTAGAAATTTCTCAGTGTACTCCAAGCTCAACTAATATAAAAATTAAAACAAAAAACTACCAAATAATCAATCCTATCAATCATCAATGTTGATTAACGACATACGTCATTACTTAGGGCTTGTCGTGTTGACAGTTAAAAAACATTAATTACCTCCTACGGAACCCGGTAAGCGGTCCAGATATTCGGTACCGCTGAAGGTAAAATCGCACCAGAATGCACGGAGCGAGGGTAATTACATAATTTAATTTGCTGTTTCACCAAACTAAGGTGAAACAACCAAATTTGCTTTTTAAAGTTCTAGTCTCAAACGGGAGCAGTACAATACCTTAACACTTTATTGACTTCACACATTTTTTTTTACTGAAGATGCGGTCTACTCTTGCCTAAAAGAAACTGATTCACTCATGACTTGAAGGCATCCCTTGTGCCTATCTGTTAGATTGCATCTAGCAGATAGGCACAAGGGGTCGTTAAAAGCCATTCCTTCCAGATAACTCTTAGATGAATTGATAATAGTGACAAAATAGGAATGGTGGTGCTAGAAGGTAACAGTAAGTATTTTGTTTTTATTGAGCTGCTGGTAAAAGAAAATGTCGTAAGGAAACTACAGCATGATTGCATTTCTAGTATTCTGATGAATATCTTTTTGAATATCAACTGTCATGCATTTCACTTAGAAGCCAATTATTATTTTAGGCTATGTGTGTTTATCATCTTCGACCACACCTTCAGATAATATTAGATAAGCTGTGGTCAAACACTTAGCCAGTTAACCATTAAAAAAAAATTGTCTAACACAAGATGCCCGGCAGATGTAAAAAATTAAGTCAATACGCAGCTCACACTGAGAAACGATGAAGTTTAATTATATTATACGCGCGCGCACACACACAAGGATATAGAAAGACGTGGCGTAAATCATGCAATGATGGCAAGAGAGTGTCACGCTATTTGCCGTCACGACACACAAATCGGTTTTGCTGCCAAAGCGCGCCAATAAATATTACTACATAGTATAAAACAAAGTCGCTCCCCTCTGTCCCTATGTATGCTTAGATATTTAAAACTACGCAACGGATTTTGATGCAGTTTTTTTAAATAGATAGAGTGATTCAAGATAAAGGTTTACATGTATAATACTTGCATATGCACCACATTAATATCTACATTGCACCCGTGCGAAGCCGGGGCGGGACGCTAGTTTTACAAAAATGCTTTTTACTGATGTCCTAGTGCAATTAAACCCTAAGGAATGCCGTCGGGTATGATCTCGGCGATCTTGTTAACATATTGATGCATCAGATTTTGGGAATTAGCTGGCTTGTCGTTAATTTAACAGGTTTCTGTCTGTTAACTGAGAATATTTTAAAATAGCAGTTTTGTCTGCCGTAATAGTATCTAAAAAGAACACGGAATAATAATTTTGCTGCATAGATTTTTACCAAAACTTCTGTATTTTTTTCGCGTATTCATGTTTAAAAATGTTTCAAATGTGAAAAAAGGATTAGCATTTTTTTGTGTACATTTCAAAACTTCGAAGTTTTTATTGAGATTACCACTACTTTATTAATACATGGATGGGACTTAACCGTGAGTTAATCGTACTTAACATAACTCTGATTGTGCCTAAGTATGTTTCTTACTTTTTACCTGGATTCACTTGAAAGTTTAAATAAATTAAAAAAAAATTAAAGGTATAAATTAAAAATGATTATAAAAAAATTCACAATTTGCGATGTTGCAAAAAATGCAAAAAGAAGGAAAAAGTAAGTCATACAATAAATCATTTTCGGCATAATTATACTCAATAAACACATTTTAATTCCACCTGTACCTTTTTACTACTAGACATCGAGACCAATACAAGACCTCATCAGTACAAGGCTGATATTTCTCACGTACGCAGAAAGCGTTTCGATTCCACATTTTTTATTCGCACAGAAATATTGTGCAACTCTGTGTTTTCCGAAAGGTACAATATAGGTATCTTCAAAACTAGAGTAGAGTTCCTTATGGAGTGTGCACGGTCGTAGACCGCTATACTTTTAAAAATCGGGCAGGAAATGGTCAAACACAAATTCATTCACACTGAAAAAAAATCTTCCTTACATCTTTTATAGATGGCATATATTATGTCTCATGTTTTGTAGTGACAGAAAAGATAAAAAGTAAAGATAAAAATTAAAAAAACCCCCAAAACGGTTAAAAAGTAATTGTCACCTATCTAAGATAATGCACCAATGAAACCCAAACGCATAACTGAAAACTGTATCAAAGTCGGATAAGTAGTTTTGGAGAAAAATGGCAACATGGATTTGCACAAAAAATGTTTGCTGCAGCGCCTCCTGGTGAGTTGTCACCGTAACACTATCTAATAACATGCACCGATCAAACCTGAACCCATAACTGAAAACTGCATCAAATCGGACTAGTTTTGGAGAAAAATAGCAACATGTATTTGCACAAACAAACAAACATTCTCTCACCCCAAACGCATATACCGTCTCCGTTCCGTCGTGGGTAAAAATGAACGCTTCTTTCTTTCATCCATAGAGTAATTATGTTTAGTAACAGAAGACTAATTTAATTATATAAACAGCTATTACAACACCCGGAAGTACGTGGGCTGAAGATTCAGTCGAACAAAAAGATGGAATGTCGGGTCCTGTTCACTGCGCCTGCACACCTCGATTCTTAAAACCAAAATCGTGACAAAAAAGACTCTATTTCTTAAGCAATATAGATCTTTATACATTGAAGTTTTGAATTTCTGGTGAAGGGTTATTAATGCAAGGAGATAAGAGGACTTATAATACAAAATATACTTTTGTGATTTAAAAAATGACTCCCCACTTCGACAAATAAACGACATCAACGCGAGCTTTGTTCGGTTAAGTGATAACTTTGGTAGTATTTTTAACACCTTTTATTACGAGTTATTTACGATTCCCACATACAATTTTGTTATTGGTATTGTTTCAATTTTTATGTTATAATTTATACGGAACATTTACAACTTTTGAGATAAAAACGTCTTGAAGCAACGCCATCTAACCCTAAACTAAGCAAACCTTGTACTACCAGGTAGTACAACGTTTGCTTAGTTTGCTTACCAAGAAGCTATTGGATATTATAGTTTTTATGTATAATAGACAAGGTGTTTTGACCACAGCTCACTTGATGTTAAGTGACGCTGTAGTTAATGATGATAAACTTACTTAGCTAGGAATGGAACTGGCTCTCAAGTGAGGCTGCCAGAACATATCGTTAGATGTTTGGCGGAAGATTTTTAACTTAAGGGTTGTAGCAAGCCAGCTGAGTAAATGAAAGCACCGTAACACCATACTATATTTTCCATTATCGGCAGCTCAAGCTCATTGTTGAGATTTGAATTCATGCTCTTAGGTGTACGGTCTGAACGCGCTAACCACTGAACTATCAACTTTACTCAATCGCAGATTGAAAAAAAATCAATCAATGGAAAGCTGAAGCTTCTCAGAAAACAAACTGCAATTTTAGTGTCCCACGCTAAATCGTACAAGCCAATGCATTTGAATATGATTCACTTAGCTAGTAAAACTGCTGAGTTTCAATACGAGTAAAACCTCGGGCGGGGTCGGTTCAGTTTATGACAGAAACACCCTGCTCGGGTTTTACGAGCAGCATCCTCTAGCCGTCTTGTTTGGAAGTAAAACGGTTAAAAGAATACTTACCTAAACTATTACGAACCCAGTGAACGTTTTGATGGAAGTACTTTGTCAGACTGCACGGTAGCTCATTTAGTAGTAGCTCTGCTTCATAAACTGTAGGACCTATGTTCGATTTCCACCCAGGACAAACATTTAGGTGACGAACAAATATAAATAAATAAATTTACACACAGTGTCATCTGACCCCAAACTAAGTAAAGTTTGTACTATGGAAGACATAAGTGATAGAATACTAAAATAGTTTTTTTTTTTACTTTTAATATGTTCTGTATACATAAAAAAATAGTAATATACATTTCACAAAACATCTAACTTCAAACTGGGCAAAACATGTGCATGTATTATGAGTAGGTATGTATTCACAATTTATAGTATAACATTTATCAGTTATACGTAAATATTTATTTGTTGGTAAAATAGTAGCACCTTATTTAAAAATTTCGATGAAGTTTTGAAAATAATGTGAAGAGACTTGTCCCATCATACTATATTACTTTGTGAATAATATAGAACTAGTTTTATGAAGGTATAAACACTTGAGAAATGCTTTACTCCGCAGTTTGTGAGTAAAACACAACTGTTTCTATTATGTACGTGCCGTGCCCGCGACTCCATCCGCACGGATATTCGGTAAGTGCGAAATTACTTTGTAGCTTAATCGATTGGAGCGCATTTCTAGAACAGCGTGAATTATTTTAACGAAATCTTTTTTGTAACATATGGATGCGCGAAGCCACAATACATAAGTTAAAATTGCATTTAAATTAGTTTAGCTGATTCTGATATTAGCGTGCACATGCACAAACGCATAGGCAAATCGATAAACAGGCAATATATCTAAAAACAAAACATTTGTTAAGAAGATACAACGTGTACAATTTGATTAAATATTCAATGTACAAACACGGCTCGTTTACGATTTTATTATAATTTTGTATGTATAGGTAAACATTTGAAATACAGCTTTGGAAAATAATACAATGCGGCAATATGATTTTTCCGCGTACCTGCCTAAAGCCTCCGTTGAAAAAACAACATTTTCACCGCAAGACGTCTACTTTAATTTATTGGTAAACCAATTTTATTTAAAGGCATACCGCGTGAAAAGATGTGTTATACTTTTGGCACGTGCTACACCGCAGTATAGCTCGTAAACCACGTTATTGAAGTCATAAACCTTTGTGAAGAATTCCTCATTGCTATAACATCCTCCTAAGGCGAATAAACCGAAGACTTTAGCGAAGAACAGAAACACAAGTCTGATTAAAATGTGCAATTAATTTTGGCATGCATTCTGCCGGCTGACAAGTATTCCATATTTTCAAGTGGCTCAAGTTAAAATTAAGTAAAATTAAACATCAATACGGTATTAAAACACTTCTATTTCCTAACATTAATACTTGAAGGACACACGTTTTGGAAAATAACATAATGCAGTGACATAAATTCTCCATGTTACTTTTTTTCTATCCATTCGGCTACCAATGTTTTTCTTAAAATACTTTTTTATTATTCAAACTTCTACAAGCACGTTTTATGCTGAGGTGAGCCCCTATTTTGTAACACTTTGTCGCTATTTGTTGTTATTTTTGTTTTTTTTTTTGTTCTGTTACAAAATAAAAATTATTTTCTTTCTTTTCTTTCTACAAAATTAAGTAATTCACATTTTAATACATATAATTTGTTCTATAGATATGTACAGTTTCATTCACGAACACGGCTTTGTTTTTTTATGAGACCTAGGCAGATAATGTGCTTTTATTCTTAAGTGACCTCCGATGAGGTGCATAACTCGCTCACGCTTTGTTATTGAGCGCTATTAAGTTGGCATTCTGTCACTTCTTAGTCCGTGCCAAAATTCAGCAACGCGCTAAAAGGAAAATAATGTATAGGATAAATTAATGAACATTGTATTACCTCCGAATTTTCGGATTGTTTTAACAAGCCATTTGATACGTCTCGAAATATGAAATTTAACTTGATTTGAAACGCGTATTGTACTATAATTGATTTGATCTATGTTACGTGTTAACTATTTTACCGAGTAAGGTTATTTTACGTTGAAGCGAATGGGCTATAACGGAAAGGACTAAAAGGAAAACTGTGAGACAGGTTACATATGAATAAAACAATAGGCTGCTAAGCACTTGAATGCTATATCAATCATTGTCGCTTAACAATAAAGCAACTAACATAAATTACAGTTTCTACATGACAAAATAATCTTCCACAACATTGCAAGAAAGTCCACCTCGAGTATCATAACTTCACTCATTCGAGCCTAATGCAACTTATGTGAGAACTTTCGAAATACTCACTTTGCTACCTGAAAGGGGTTTCATAAAACTGAATTATAGCCATAACCTTAACTCGGTCTTGAGGATCGTCATAAAGTAGCATCTTGAACGTTCGCAGGACACATGAACTCGAATGTTGTTAAATTTTATGGAAACTCTCGGATACAATGGAAAATATGTAAATTACGTATCGCGTTACACACAGAAGTCGCTTTTGAATTTCGCCGTATCAATAATGTAGGGTCTTGTTGAACCATTGAATATTTTATTCCCCGCTAAGATTGTTGCTTGTTATTGTAGTATTGAAATTCATGACGTGATGTTAGCATTTACAGTATTCTATTCAGCTGAAAGCGAATAGCGCCCTCTAGAGTACGCCGTGTCTGTGTTTAATGTAAATTTTACAGTAGCGTGCAACCCTAAGGAAGACAATCCATTTGTTGCGCTGACGACGTAAGCAATCGAATCGGAATCAGACCTGTTTTTATAAACTGTCCCACTGATGGGCGCGGCTCTCTTCTCATTATGAAAAGTGTAAAGCCATATTCCACCACGCTGGCCAAGTGCGGGTTGGCAGATTTCTTCATATAGTCTCCGAGATAAAGTATCTTCCTTCACTATTGGCAGTTTTTTTTTTATGCGGCAGTAATGAGACCAACAATGCGCTCTCCTGATGGTAAGAATAAAACGCATGTCCATGACCATTGCATCAATACACAGAACTTTGTGTAGTAAAACAAAGTCTGGGGCATCGCTGTTTTGGCGCTCATTACTTTGAGCCTATACGCACATAACTTAGAAAAGACAGGTGTGTGGTTGTGTACTGTGAGATTCGAACCCAGATTGGAAGTGTCTGGCTTCTCCCAACTAGGCTACCGAAACTTCAAGCAATCGAATACCAGCTACAAAAAAATTAATCTAGCCGGTATGTCACGCCCTTCAAGTACAATGACACGACCCTTTTGTCCGAAAACAATGTGTCAGCAAAAAGGACTTATTCTCGTGTCACGTTCGTATAAGAAGATTATCTTTGTCGCACTGATCTACCTCAACGTAAATAAAAAAATAAATGAAACGACTGCAGACGCTTCTCGAATTTTAATATAACATCTTCATGTTGTTCTCTAAATCATTTTTTTTTTATTTGATGACCAAACAATAGACGAGTAACCTTAAATTTTTCGTGAGTAGGCGTAAATTTACGACTCTAATGGATGAGCCTACGTCATGTTTCCTATCGGGTTAATAGTTGGATGAGAGATATAAGTGGTGGTTACCTGTCAAAACTATAATCGCAAAGTTTTATGGCGTTATAAATTAAAAGCTTATTTGGATGAGGAAATATACCCAATAGGTAATGTATTACTTTTCAATCGAATGAAGAATACATGCTAGATGGAGTCAGAACCACACTTTACACATGTACGTATGTGTTTACCAAAAACTAAGTTAGGAGAAATGAACTAGCATTTTAGTTACGGGTACTATTTTTGATGGTCAAACACCTAGCTTCGTTGTTTTTTTTAATGACTTTTGCTGTTGGCCGCTGATGGCCTCTATAGCGTCACCGGACTGTGGTGAGCGCGATGGGCGCTAAGCCTAAAGGCTAAAGGCGTCTAGCGCAAGGACACCAAAGCGGTACGAACCTCAATTTGACAACAACTCACATGATCTTAAGTGATGGTGTGGTCGAAGATGGTAAAGCACAAATAGTCTGGAATGGAACTGGCCACCGCTAGGTGCTTGGCGGCAGATTTTCAATTTGAGGGTGCTAGCTTGCCAGCCAAGTATTAAAAAACCCGTACCTGCTATAGTCACGATGTTTTCCTTCACAGGCAGCTTAAGCTCATTGAACCCACGCTTTTCAACGTCTGAACCGAGCGTGCTAACCACTGATCCTATCATCGCTAAAATTGCTGTAAGCGTAACTGATATTTTAATAACTATAACTGTGGTCAAAAGTAAAGCATTGTCAACCTGCATGGCGCTGGCAGTATCCTTATCACTTTTCCCTCAATCATAGGGTTTTCAGAATAGTTTTTTTTAACAATATGCAATAAAATAGCATATTGTTATGTTACTATACATTTCATAAAAATAAGTATTAATTTAATGCTTTGTTTAATTTTTTTTTAACCATAAAACTCTACAAATTTATATGTGCAGTATACCTACGTAAAAATATTAATTTGTTTAGTGATTAAATTAAATTTCGTCACCTAACACAAAACTAAATTGGTTTAGTCAACATAATTTTGTCCGATCATAAAAAATGTCACGAATATAATTAAACAAATAATTGTTCTGTAGAATACTGCATGGTCGCTTTGCACACACTTTTTTGTTTTGAAGTTTACTTCTAGGGCTGTAGAATTCAATGCACAAGTGAAAGTATTTATCCCATAAATTCAAATGAGCTAGCACTGTACATGAATAGTAATTAAACGATAACTAGAAAATATATTACCTATTTGTTATTATTCTCTTCTAAAGTGAAACAAAACAAAATGAACAGCTTGTAATAAATCAAAGGATTTAAAGTTTTTGCAACCTGTCATATAAGGATAGATTATCCACTTATCTCAGAATCTCATTAGCACTCACTTTTTTATACAAAAAGCGGAAAGTTTGCAGCGCAGCCGAAGCCGGCCGGCGCCAGCGGCCGCTTGCGGCGCCGCTGTGAATTTTCTCTACCCACGCATATGTTTATCGGCCCTGTTCTCACATAGAAATTTACACGTGCTTGCGAGTAGCGGGCCGTAATAACGCAGTCGTCGCATTTTATCTGCCGGCGTGGCAGCTGTGGCCCGCGCTGCCAGATATGCACCGGCGAACATCCGACTACACCCGAGGGACGTGGGCGAGCCCCAACTGCCGCATTTTACAACCTTTTTATTCCATTGTCACTCGGACGATGCGGTGCATCCGAGGGAAAAATAAATTTTACTCTTTATCTAAATGTCAAATCGTTCGGTTTCGATCGAATCAGTTCCCAAATAGTTTTAATAAATCACCTTTTACGGCGGCCGAAACGGGCGGCAGTTGATACGGAACGCATAGGAGTACAAGGACACGCGGCACGTTATCGTGTTTTATTCTGTTATGACTGTTTTCTTCCAACAATAGGTTTAATTGAAAGAGTGTCAATAAATTTGTTAGGATGGTCCGTCGGTTCCGTATCTTCGTCGGTGGTCCGATAAACGTGTCGGTCCCGAGACGGTGTGACACGTCCCTAAGGATCGGGCCGTTCCCGGACAAATGTTTGTTTTTATCGACCGACCTTGTCCGCATTTTAATATATCTTCCGAAGATTTTATCTACAATCGAATGGGTGATCTCGAAACCCGAATGAATAGTAAGCGGTACAGTAAATCTTCAATCTTTTCGATTTGATAAATTAGCTGTAATCAAACAATCACCGAAAGACAATTTAACGCGTCCGCCCCGAAATATCTCGTACGTGTGGACAGGACTTCAATTACGGGCAATTTAACACGTAAAGCCCTTAAAAACACTGCCGAAGGATATGTCTAATTTGGTAGTATAACATAGAGTTAAGATGCCGTGCCTTTTGGATGCACAATGGTACAATTTTCGAATTGACTTTCTCACGGTGCGGGTACGCCCACGTCGGCTTCCACGAATACATTTCAGTCCAAGGAGTGGAACTTTGTGTTCATAATTTAGCTATAACGTGGATAAACGAATGGGCACGCTTTTTGATGTGTCGTCGTTTATCAACGAAATATAGCTTTATAGACCTAAGGCACATAATATAACAATGGTGGGTAGAGTCACAGAATATTTTTTGATATTTTTCTTGTTAATAGTTTGAACGACTCACACCGATTTTTGGAAACATTTTTTCTATTCAGAACTGAAAATTTTGTGTGTAGGTTGATTTTAATATTATAAATCTGATTCACAACAGCTAAATTTTTTATGCAAACTTAAATATTATTTTGGTGCCCCAAACATTCACCTTTTTAATTTTTAAAGCTAAAACTTGTTTTATTTTATAATTATGCACATTATGTGTTAACATGTATTGTAATGTAATTCTTAAAACCATTTTTTAGAGTATGCTATTTTTTAGGGTTCTGTACCCAAAAGGTAAAACGGGACCCTACGACTGAGACGGGACTAAACGGGACTAAGACTCCTCTGTCCGTCCATCTGTCTGTCTGTCCGTCTGTCACCGGGCTGCATCTCATGAACCGTGATAGTTAGACAGTTTAAATTTTCACAGATGATGAATTTCTGTTGCTGTTATAATAACAAATACTTAAAAACAGAATAATAAATATTTAAGGGTCAAGGCTCCGATACAATAAACGTGATTTTTTGCCGATTTTATAGATAATGGTAACCCTTCGTGCGCGAGTCCGATTCGAACTTGGTCGGTTTTTAGTATCATATTTGCGCCGTATTTATTAACAAAACCGCCCTCAAATACCTTAGATGATACTTATTGATCCAACAGTTGTCTGTTAAAGATCACTCTGAGCGATAAGACCACCTTTAGATCTTATGTTAATGTAATACTAATTCCATTTGTATTTTTTCTTTCTATGGTGTCAATAAAGCGCTGCATTTGCGTTACGAAAGTGCACAATATACATATAAGTACTCAAGAAACTTACCAGTGACGGTCGAAAAGACGTTGTATGGTATAGTGTCCTGAGTACTGGTGGTTTGATGCTGTAAAAGGATTTTAAGCTCTAGCGGCCTGATTGTCAATCACACAACACCACCATGATCAAGTAGCGTCTTTTACTATCAAAGGTCAAAACTCACTGTGATATCGCGTCAAGTTATATATTGTGATGTGCCAGGTCAAAGTCAAAAGGACGGCAATAAAAACTGAACCCTTGAAATAAAATTACCAAATACTACCGACCTTATAGGACCGCCGATGCCGCCTCGCATCCTTCGTAAATCATTTACGGTTTTACAACTGCAGTCCACCTTTGGGCCGACAATTCACACTCGATTATCTTGTTTGAGATAGCACCGCCGCTAGTAGGTGCAACTCAGATCCCCTGATATTCGGTTTTATTACTTCGAGAATTGAATGAAGGCAGGAACGGCAGCTGCTAGTTTTGTTTGTTTCATTGATTTGAAACTCAAACTTTTGAGTAGATTGCCTTTGATCCTTTATACCAGTTTCGATAATTGTTTGGCTTAGCTTTTATCTTTAAAATAGATTGTATTTTTATTTCAGAAGATTACAAAGATGGCAGTGTAATAGATTGCTCTGTTAGCTAAATCGGTAGTAGCTTTTAATCTAAATGGAGCGAACTGATCGAGGAAAAATCATGTACCCGCGTTATATTATTTTCCAATACTTGTTTCTCGAGTGTAGAATAAAATAAAAATGTTTTAATTCTAAAGTGTCAAATTACGTTTATGGAATTTTGAAATTGAAATACTCGTTGTGTTGCAAATCTTTGTGTGTTTATATTTTTGTGTTGCTTTCAAAACTCCGTAAAAGTTTCTTCAAAACTTTAATGAAGTTGTTACTACTTTAGTAGATTATGTAATAGGCGCCAGACTATACTTTGACTTATATTGTGTCATTTTGACTGTCACTCAGACTCGTTTAATTTAATCTGACATCAAATAATCAAAAGTCAAAGATTTTTACAATATCGTCAACCCAACGCGCTAGTTGAAGGATTGTTTTTATTTAAAAAAAATAGATTATAAATAATCTAACTATCGAAAGACAGAAATGCTATAGTTTATCCTGTTAGCTCAATTGGTGCTATCTCTACATCTTGATCTTAAGGGTGTGGGTTCGTTTCCCCCAATCACAAACATTTATGTAACAAATACAGATGTTTGTTTTGGTGTGTGTATTCTAAAAGTATGTACTAAAAAAAGCATTCTATCTAGTTTACATAGCACAGGCTTTACTTAGTTTGAGGCTAGATGTCGCCGTGTGACATCTTCTCTATTACTTATTAATTATTTATTTTTGTTAATAAAACAACTTAAAATATAAAAACTAGTTCTTTCGTAATAATGGTTTTAACAAACAATAGACGAAATAACAGTGGTTTCCAAAAACTTTAGTTTCTTTAAATTTAATTTTAATGGGCATAATTAACATTATTGATTTTTTAATAAAAAGATTTAAACAAAGCATTACATTTCAAACTATTGTAGATTTAGTTATGTACCTTTGATAACAGCTTTTACGCGGCGCACTCCTTCAAGATTCATCGGTACAGGATCTATAAGCAATTTTAGTGGAGAACTGAAGTCCCCCACGCTGAAAAGCAAGGCCGCCCATCCTTGCGGCAAACCAGCACAACTTTTTTTCCAACTCTTCCCCTCGACAAAAACATAAGCACGGTTGGATGAGTTCAAAGTCCTAGTTTCAAAATTTAGTACATCACTCAAGTCACCAACATCCCCTTTCAACACCCTCCTCACAAACACTTTAAAAATTTTCTTCTTGACTTTTCCGCGTTTCCCCCTCGTCTCACTAGAAATTTTCCCTGTGAAAATATACTCTGATGCGAACACAATCCGCTTCAGCGTATCATTGTTCTTAAATATAGAATTGCCGCCGTAACATCTCGGAGGTGAAATGTCGTTTATTTTTATTACTGTGTTCCGTTTTCTGACTTTCCCCTTTATGACAAAGTCAGCATCCGTCATGAAAATTATCACAAGTACGATCCAAATTGGTTTTATCATTTTGATTTTTTGTTCGTTTTGTTTCGAGCACGTTTTTGTTTACACATTGTTTATCACGGATTTCGTTTATGATATCGGGTACGGTATTATCACACGAGTCGTGTCGAATGCAAGTGGGGAGTGCGCGCGCGCAGCCCGCCGTGCCAACCTCGACTGGAGGCTTTATCGAGCTCTCTGCAACTTGCAACCTCTTGTATCCTTAAGCTCACTACTACAGCTTTTGTAAACATACTACAAACACGTCTACAATATTTACAAACGTCTTAAGCATGAGCTTATAAGCGTTTGTATCGGCATTACTAGAACAAATAATGAAGTGTGTGTGCGTGTGAAGGAATTATATTTTTCATTTTACTTACAATGGATTACTTAAGTTTGTTTAGATCAAATACTTTGTTTATTATAGATTAGTTTCAAAGCGTAGACCAAGTCAGTTTCCATGTTAAAACTATATAGAACTGGCTCATAAGACTCATGGCTCTTTTAATTTTAATTTCTGGTGGACACAATAAAGAGTTTCTGTCCATAATAATGATATTTAAATATATATTTCTATATGCTACAGCGACGAGCAAAACGCTCTCCTGGTGGTTGAGTATCGCTGCTTTGACGCTCAATATATTGAGATACTAGCTGCGCCCCGCGGTGTTACCTGCTACATGTTTTCGGGATAAAAGTAGTCAATGTGTTAATCCAGGGTCTCCAGCAACGTTCAGTCGTTTTTGCGTGAAAGAGTAACAAACATCCATCCATCCAAACTTTATAATATTAGTGAGATTAGTGGGATTACGAAAACGAAAGGTATCTCTTTATAGTTTAATTTAACTTATATACAAAAGCGTATTTCAAAATTTTCCAACAATTCCAATACAAAGAGGTACTTAAGTGAAAACACGACAGTACAAGTTCTGAGACAAGAAGACGATTGGTATGTGAATGTACAGTACTATGAGAATGTACAGTCAGCTGTAATTGTTAGTAAACTCTTTCTTCATTCATTCTTCATTTTATTCTTGGCCCTGAATTCTAATGAAGTTTTAGCGGAAACGCGAAATGATAATTTTTGGAAAATCAAAATCAAGATTTCTCGAGTGTTTATGTAAAAAAAAATGTTGTGGTGGTTTTATTCAAAGCTATGTTACATTGATATTTTTTCTTACAGTAGCTCCTAGTATAAAGCATATGTTATCTGCGCCTGACTGTTCCTTTACTCACATGCTAATGAGATAGAGGCTAGATGGAGTTGTCTCTAAATATATTTCACGTTTAGGAATTCCAATTATATAATCGGGACAGCAGCTCGGGTGAAATTAGCAAGTATTTTAAATATGCATGAGGAGCTCTGGTAAAACCTTCAGTGGGACGCTAAGTGGTTAAGAACTTGCGATATGTTAACACAATCGTAAAGAAACGTGTAAATTGTTACTTAAATTTGTACATAAAAATATTTATTACTATTCTAAAGTTAAAAATCGAATTGAAACCAACGAATCCTATTTTTTTTATTGTATAAATATACCTATATGTAGATATAGGTTCAAAAAAGAAAAATGTAATTGCAATATAATCTTTATAAGAGCTTCAAACTGGGCAACTAGCGTGATTGTTTTGTAGAGAAATTTGTCATACGTTATATTTTTTATGATCCAAAAAATTATGAATCGTTTTCAAACATGACTTTATAAATATTATTTGTGGAGTAGAATTCTTTCTTTATTTTCTGAGTTATGTAGTACTGACAAGTGGTGAAAAGTAATTTTACTAGAATTTACAGATAAAGCTGTGTTTAAAAGTAAAATTATAGATAAAGGTAACTTAGTAATTGATTTTGTCAAGTCGCTGGGTTTTTTTTAACACAAATAAGTCCGCGTTTGACTAATTCGCCTGATAGTAAGCAATGACGTGGTCGTAGATGAAGCACGCAGCCATAGAAGATACCTTTTTACTCTGGCCTTGAAAAGATCCAAATTACATCTCTCAGGAATCAAGAAGCCGCCAGCTTGTTCCTTTCCTTGACCGCACGGATGAGAAATGTAAAGTCAAAACGTATGGTATGTACCCAAAGAAATTCCACTATGTATGGGTGGTATGGTACTCTTTATTTATATTTGTTTATTGTTTTACTTTTTTTATCGTTATTCCTAATATACCATACAAAATCAAAATGATTAAATAAATAATAATTGCTTACTAGTTTACAAAATGACAATCGATCTAAACTTTAGCGACATTCAGTCGAAAAATATCTCGTCCCTGTCTTTTTTTTTACAATAAATATCTACTCTTTGTATATTAATTAATCGCTCAAACATAAGCATATTTTTCAGTCTTGTCTTCCTGTCAATGTAAGCCGCTTATTTATAGGTACTAAATAACAAAAAACGCTTGCAAGAGCTCATAATTAAAAACTCGTTCCTTAAAAGTAAAGATTGCAATTATCAATTTCTTCGTTGAAATCTCAACGCCTACCGCCCACACGTGCGACCTCAGCTTGCAGGAATCCCTATACTTCCGGTTCGCGTATAAAATCAACCAATAAATCACTTAATCGTTCCTCTTAGTCAATTAAGGGAACGACAATTAAATTTTCTATCGCACTCATAATAATTATAGGTGCAAAATAGGTGTTTCGGAGAAGTGTAGCAATTTCCAAAGTTAATGTTTTTTTTTTAGAATAACTAAACGTTCCCCTGACAATAAGAGACAACCCCTGTCCATGACAATTGCAGCATTACCGCGAAATTTGAGTAACAAAACAACTTCCCAGGTAACTATGCTTTGGCGCTTTACTTTGTGACATTTGTTGTCCACACCAAAGATTTTAAACAGAAGGAAAAATAAATTTAATAGGTGTAACAACTACCTTATCGCCTAAAGCGATCTCTTCCAAGCAACCATGAAATGCATGCAATGCATGAATAACGTAAAAGAATAAGAGTTGGTAAAATATTCCAATTTTCAAAATTTTGACTTTTAATTTAACTTAATTTTTACATCAACTAGGATTTGCACAAACAAAAATCCTCTCACCCCAAACGCATATACTGTCTCCGTTCCGTCGTTGGGTAAAAAAAAATAGTAAAGAATTAACAAAATTCAATTACTTAGTAATGCATTGCGTTTTTTTTTTATATTTGTTTAGTCAATTGTTATTCGTCTTAAAAACAATTGGTACCTAAACTCAAAACATAGAACGCAAAATGATTAACATATTTCTTCTTTGTATTTCCCAATATCATCAGCAACAATTTAATGCGTTATTGAAGCGTCCATGGAGACACGACAAGGTTCAGTGCATCTTAAGCACGTGGGTCTGCGTGGGCGAACAAGTAGTACAACCGTAGTACGATCAACTCTAGCCATCTTTGTGTTTATCTTAGTTCTTACAAAGAGGATACAAGGTTCAATTTAAAACGATGTATCCAGGGAGAACAGAGCCGTAGTTACTTTAGCTATGTATTTGCAATTTGCGTACGCTCGATCCTTGCTTTACACCTTTCTATTTGTGATATAAAACATACTAGCACACGGTTACATTCGTGTAGCAGATTGTTCACATTAAACCTGGTATGTTTTTATAACGTAAAAGTAATGAGACGTACGATACGCTCTTCCGATGGTAAGAGATAACGCAAGTTCATGGCCATTGCAGCAATACGTAGCAGAACAAAGTCTGGGGCATCGCCGCTTTGGTGCTCGTTACTTTGAGACTTTCGATGGTTAGTCTCAACAGCCCAGTAATTTTGCTACCTTCAGTACCCTTCAAACCGAAACACCTATTCCAAGCTAGATGTATTTACCACTTTTGTAACTGTTTCTCTCTGTTAATTTGCTGTTTTTGTATATTGTGTTGTTACAAAATAAAAATAATTTTCTTTCTTTGACCACGCCATCACTTTACAACAAGAGAGTTGTGGTTAAATAACTTCCTACAAAAAAGAATTTATCAAAAACAAAAATGCTTATCTAACTTAAATTTCAACATGCAGGGTGATTAAACTGTTCTTTCAAGCTCTGTATTTGAAAACTTTATTTGTTCGACCCTAAAATATTAGGTCTGCGACAATAGCCCGTATTGTTACTGGCGAGTGGTGCCCAACTGGATAAAACCGCTGTTAAAATATTGATAACGCGATTCAAATTGCCATCAAAAGCTATTTGTTACCAATAAAATTACTAATACCATTGTTTACGTTCTGAGCATGATTGCAAAATGAAACAATTCCAATGTATCTACAACTGAAATACGGCACGCGAAATTGTGTAATGCTTGTCAAAATCCTATTTGCTTTTAGACTTATTTTCAAACTTTTAGCATCGTTTTATGGTTGACGTTCCAAAAACCCGTACGAAACGATTTGAATCTATTTTCATTGTTCGAACGGTTGAAGCGTGGAATACGTTACCCGAGTGAGTGTACAATCTGAGTGTCGTCAAGTTGAGAGTGAAACGGGATCTTCTAGACAAGCGTGCTCCATCGTAGATCGCAGCTTCATTTAACATCAGGTGAGATGATGATCAATCGCAAGCCATAAAAAAAATCTGTTAAAAATATCCAACATCATTTTATACTGAAAAACAGTTTGCTACAAAGGTTTATATATAGTATCATATTCAAGCCATAATAGCAAACTGGAAAATATATTTATTATAATTCATAATTATCATTTTTCAACTCTTTTTTTATGGTTGACAAGCTTACCTTTTGACCACAGATCACCTGGAATCTGTTAATAAATATTTGTAATTTTGTACACTGCTAATATCTAAATCTCTAACCGTCACTCATATTGGTCGCAGTGTGAATCTAGATAACTCAAATAGTATATAAAATACAGTTTTAAAGAAAAGTTGTAGAGGATAAACTAATCTTTAAAAAAATGACTAGATTCCCATTTTTTATTGATTAATCTCATATTTAAAGAGTTATCGGCCGAGATAAAAAACGCGTTCATTTAATGGACCATAAATCGTGAACGATAAGTTTTGCAAAAAAAGTTTACAGGAAACAAAAGATGTGAAATTTTATTCTCTACAATAATGGTTCCAATAATGTTTGCCCTAAAGTGCATAGTTTCCGAAATATCAGCGAAAAACGTTTTGTCAAGATAGTGCTTGAAGCTCCACCTGGATCTACCAGCATTTTGTGATTTTATGATTAGTAAGCAACCCTAAGCCTTGTAAAAAATTTAATTAGATTGGAAATTTAGTGTGAGGTTGACCAAAAAAAACGGCTATTTTTACTGGCCTAAGTGAGAAATAGCAGCTTCATTATAGCGTTATGTACCGTAATAAAAACATTGCTATCTACTAATGCTCGTTGACGTGACATGTCACGCGTGAAAATTAGATAGACTATGTAAGCATTGACTAACCAATTGATTATTAAATTTTAATTTAACCAACGATTGTCATAAATACCTATAATATTATTGCGCTGAAAAATGGCACACGTACTTATGATTAAATCATCTACAAGAAATTGTTTTGATATGTTGTTCTTATTGTAATGAAGTTCATATTGAATAATCAGGGACGAAAGTAATTTTAGAATAAATTTATTACGAAGGTTCAATTTCCACTTTGGCTACAAAAAGATTACGCTTTAAACCAAATACCTGTAATCCAAACCATAAACGAACCAAGCTTGATTTACGAGAAATATCCGACACAATACTGTTAACTCCATCGTAAATCGTACTTTTGCCAAAGCATGTTAGTAAGTTCGCATACTTTTACACTTGGGTAATAACTGATATTTTTTTTAATTTTTTTTTTATTAGATCCTAGTAAGTAAGTACTCAGGAAAACCGAAAACCTGAAATTAACAAACGATTTGCGCTAAGGTTTTAGTTAGGCAGTCCGATTCAACTTATGTCGACTATGCGTCTTGGTCAAACGCGAAGTCTTTTTAAAACATAAAAATTACACACTCAATCCATTAAGGTGGTACGATTTCCATACAAATAGTGTTTTGCTATTTATGGACAAATGGAGCATAATTTTACAGTGAACCCATAGCTACTGGCATTTATTTTGGACTTTATTTGCGGTGATAAAGTGTTGTCAATAGATAATAGACAACACTTTATTTGTGACATAATATTACAATTATCATCATTATAATATACAAACACAAAGAAACAACAATTATAAACAATATTTTTAGGGAAAACAAAAAAGTATTTTAATATAACAAACCGGCCTGAACTCCACATAATGCCGACTGCACCAAGGTCGTACACCTCAGTATACGACCTTGGTGCTCATCTCAGTACTCATACTCTCCAAAATGAATCCTGTAGAAAATTGGCACACTTGCTACCATACAGCGTTCATAAAACAAATAAATAATTTACTTAAAATCGTCTCAAACATAACGTAACATCTATAAATTCATTGCTGAAAAGAGTATCCAAAGCAGCATGTATAGGATCATACCAAATTTGATTGAGCAGGGATAGAAATACGGGCAATGAATATGAGAGTTAATATCTCCGTGCATATGAATAGGAGGTCCTTAATCCTACAACTAGGTCACAAATCCTAGTATGCATGTAGCATGATAGACCCGACCCGCTGATACAATTGAGAACAAGATACAAATAGCATTGTAGCGATGATAGCTGAGTGGTTAGAGCGGTCGGTTCGCATGCTGAAAGGCGTGAGTTCAAACCCCAACAATCAGCTTGAGCTGCCGGTAAAGGAACATATCGTGAGGAAAACATAGCATGGTGGTAGGGTACTTTCTAGTACTCGACTGGCTAGCTACCATCCTCAAGTTAAAAAATCTGCCGCCAGGCACCTAACGGTGTGTTCCGGCAGCCTCACTTGAGAGCCAGTTTAATTCCAGGTTAGGTGTGTTTACCATCTTCGACCATACCGTCACTTAACATCAGGTGAGCTGTGGTCAAAGACGGCCCACTACCACCCATATGTAGTGGAATTTCCTTAGGTACGTACCAAACGTTTTGACTCTACGTTTCTCATCCGTACGGCCAAGGAATGGAACAAGCTACCTGCTTCCTTGTTTCCTGATAGATATAATCTGGATCTTTCAGAGTGAATAGGTATCTTCTAGGTCTGCGTGTTTCATCTTCGACCACATCGTCGCTTACCATCAAGCGAGTTGGTGGTCAAACGCGGACTTGTCCGTATTAAAAAAAAACACCTTGTCTGTCAACCATAAAAAAATCGCCTTCTAACTTATTATTTTGTAGAAATATGTTCAGTCAGGAGGTAACTATGTATGTCGTAAACACGTTTATATAGTTTACTACTTAAATTCCCGTAAGTTTATACAGATCAAAACTTTATTCACAGCAGAGTCGCAACAAAAAGTTGTCTGATTAACATGGATTTTATACAGAACTCGGCTACACTTCTTAACTTCATTTTGAAACAAAATATAGAAGTTTATTGGACTTATTCCCAGAGTATTTCTTGATAAATAAGTTAGGAACTTTATTTGCGTGCTTACCTTACATACATAATTATTTTTTTAATCACAAATACCACTAATATTATATATGTGAAAGTTTGGATGGATGGATGTTTGTTACTCTTTCACGCAAAAACTACTGAACGAATTTGGATGAAATTTGGCACTGAGATAGCTGACACCCTGGATTAACATATAGGCTACTTTTTATCCCGAAAACATGTAGCGGGTAACACCGCGGGGCGCAGCTAGTATCTTATTAAATGACTTATTTTATCGATTAAGCAAATAAAATAATGTAGCGAAATCAAAAATTGCTGTCTATGCATTCCAAATTTTATCTGAATTCGTTGAAAATGCAGCAGCAACAGCTTCTTCATACTGTAATGACTTATTGAAATACATACATATACAAATTAAAATAAATAAATAATAAATAAATATCGTAGGACTATACACACAGCGCCATCTGGCTCCAAACTAAGCAAGCTTGTGTGATGGAAGTCAGATAACTGATAGAATACATAAATACTTTTTTTTTGTAAATACGTACTTATAATACATACAGGACACCCAGACACAGAACAAACATTTGTTCATTCACAAAATGTTTGCCCTGAGTGGGAATCGAACCCACGCCCTACATCTCTCAAGGCAGATATACTACCAATGAGCTAACAGGGCTGTCATATAATCTTTTAGAATAGTATAAAATGTCGTGTAAAAGTAACACAGTCTTATGAAAATACTAAATTTTAAATATTTTACTCGCCACAAAGTTAGTATTCAGTTTACCAATTTACTTACAACGAAATATCTGCCTTAGAAGGTTTATATTGCAAAAGTTGCATGGAAAGAACGCCATGAATGCAATACGCTCTAGGTTGAGAATTGCTTAGCAACCAAATGTAAATGTGAGTAGACATTTTTTTAATGAAGTAGAGTAGAAAAGAATTACATTTAACTTTATTATTCACCGGAACATCGGTCCATATCTTTAGAGAGAAAAACAAGCTCAATTCAATTTGATTTGATTACATGGATAGATAGATTATGATAGAAGACATGGAAAGCTCAAACAACTCGAGCGTTCTGAAACTCAGCGTTTAAGAAGACAAGCCAAGTCAGCTTATCGTATCTCATAAATCGAGGATCTGTCTCGTCTACAGGTCATACTTGGCAGAACGTCGGAATGCAATTCGAGCATAGCTGTGGTGGACATCGGTCCATAATTGCATTTTGTGGTTCACCTCTAAGGACCGAAAGCAAACCAGATTTAGACATTAAAACGTGATTTTACAAAGTTACCTAATTCCTAAAAATAACGAGCCATGCCGCTTTTAAATGGTAGAGTATTAAGAAAAAAAGATAAAACGGTATTGTATCTCATTTTACTTCACTGGGGAGACGGTGTTTGTTAGTATTTGATTTATAAATATCATTAATTAAACATAATTATATTTATGTTTATTACCGGGACTTAATCGCGCACAAAATATTCCAAAATAGTTTTGTTTATTTACCACGACGGCGACGTGTTGCCCATGTTACAAAAGCCCTGCCAATAAACTAACTAAAGAATACGGTTAATCTGTATCTATTCTTAATTAATTATAATGGTAATTAAACAAAACTATATTGTAATAATTATTTTGTGCGCTATCAAACACCGCTAATGAACTTAATTACTTGTTCAAAATGCGAAAGTTCAAAAATGATATCTTTGAATGTTTTTGAAACACATATCTACAATACATACAGAACATCCAAATACGGAGCAAACATCTATGTTCGTCACATAAACGGTTATCTTGGGTAGGATTCGAACCCACGCCTACAGCTCAAGAAACAGCGCTACGCATGCTGAATGAGCTAATAGGGCAGTAGGTAGAGATGCAAGGTGCAAAACATTAACTTATAAAACAAAATTAAACGAGTCTTTAAAAATACCGTTATATTTGTAACTCGGTCCTTGCATTGTGGTTGTTTGGCGTCTACTTGGAGCTAGCATGCCCGATTGAACGGAACGCAAACAACTTCAGATTTCTTCGAGAACATCTCAATCGGATAAACACTGTAGAAGACTTCGAGTGGAACTGCGAATTGCTATGATACCCACCCGAATAGCAAGTATCTTTGAAATGATTTAGCGTAATTGAATAGCGGGATGAAATGCTAGGAAAAGTACTTTTCAAGATGTTTCGTACTAAACTAAGAAATGTTTACTATTTCACCGTTTCTGTTTGTATATTACGTCTGTCGGTGCTTTTATTACCAGATTATAAGAACTGCGGTGTTAACTTATACTAATACATCTATACACGAATCGTGGCTATACATTAAAAATAAAAAAACACAATTTATAGACTTTGTACTTATGTTACGGATGCCAAAAACAGAGATTTAAAAAAATCGGGAAAATACAACACCACTCTTTCCACGTCCCCGCCTAAACTCCCTATGTAAAGTTTAACTAATAGTATTGCCAATTATAATAATTATATCTAGTAAAAGAATTACAATAGACCACCACTTGTGGCACTAGTTCATAAGGTTCTTTTGTTCTCTGTACTTTTTTTCTGTTTACGGTGTGTACAATAAAGAGTTCTATCTATCTACAATAATACATGTTTGTTTAAAATTACCTACTTACTGAATAATTTACGTGTTTATAATTAAAAATATCGTCGTAGTGGCACAAATCTCAAATTCTAGACATAGAACATTTGGTTTTAACGGTATATTGCCACATGAGCGCAAAAATGAGATGCCCACATCCAGCCGCGAGATTAAATGCCGGGACGCGCCGCCTGCTCGTGCCATTCTCTAAAATATTGCTCTACATAGAAGCGACGTTCAAATAAAATATTACCTTCCTATCAAAACGGACACTTCAATTGTCGACCTATGTATGCGGCTAAATTGTAGCGGTATAATTTAACAGAGTAAAATCACGGGGTCGATTCCAAACTCCAAAAATGTTATTTAGGTTTAATTGACTAATAGAAACACGAAACATTGTATTGGTAACACCAAAGTTACTAGATAATAAAAATAAAACAATAGATATCGTAGGGCATTACACACAGCGCCATCTGAACTCAAACTAAGCATGGCTTGTACTATGGAAGTCAGATAACTGAATTTTTTTTTGTTAATACATACTTATAATAAATACAGAACATCCAGACACAGAACAAACATTTGTTTATACCACAAAGTTTGTACTGCATGGGAGTCGAACCCACACCCTTCAGCTCTAGAGGCAGACATTCTACCAATTAACCAACAGGGCTGTCTTCAAGATTAGCCAGTTCCATTCCAGGCTGGGTGTGTTTACCATCTTCGACCACACCGACACTTAAAATCAGGTGAGCTGTGGTCTAGTGGTCTAAGCTAACTCTTTATTGAGCATGCCAAAGATTATGTACCTAAAGTAAAAATATAAACTTAAGTAAAATATAAACTTTCTTCCAAACACTTGACATTGGCAAATGCTCAAAATGCGACGCCAAAACAAAAAAAAAACACTCCTTTAGGATGACAAGGATTCAGTTATGATTTTTATTCCAATATAGGTACTAATTTACCAATGTAATAATAATAATTATATTTATTTACATATTTATGTACAATGTACAACATATTACGCGTATATTAAAATTAATGACAACTTAGTCATTTAACTTAGACAAATAGTTCTACGTCCAATATTACCTATTGGTAGCTGTTTTCCGTGATAAAAAGTAGCTCATCTGTTACTAATATATCTCTTTTTCAAATTTCATTCAAATCCGGCCAGTCGTTAGCGTGAAGACATAGCCAACGTGCAACGCACTTTTTACACATAACTGTAAAAAGGCCAACATTTTTGTCGGCCAATTCCAATAAACATTTTAACCCTATCACTAAACATATCGAATTAAACTAACGAGACAACTCTCTACAAAAACGCTAGCAATCGTCATTCTTTTAAAAATGTGTAGAAAAACTGGTGAACTAGATGGACAATAAGAACAAAAGCACTAATTCCGCTTGGAGTTATCGATAGTTCTGCGTCAGCTCGATTCGTAGCTTTGTTACGACGACACACAAGAGAAATGTCCGACAAATTGCGTCGTGCGAGAGCGGCACGGCTTGAATACAATCACAGTGGAATGCAGTAAATAAACTGCATACATGTTAATCAATTAATCAATTGTAACGACAACTCTGTTTGCTTATTAGTATGTCTGCTTTAAGAGCTGTAGGGCCGGAGTTCGATTCCCACTAAGGACAAAAAAATTGTGGTATAAACAAATGTTTGTTCTGTGCCTGGATGTTCTGTTTGTGTTATAAGTAAGTATTTACAAAAAAAAAATGTATTTAAGTTTTCTATCAGTTATTGGTTTTCTATAGTCTATCTTAATATTATATGCTTTGCTTAGTTTGTAGGCGGGTGGCGCTATGATAATTTTTTTTTAAAGTGGACATTACTTTTATGCATTACACTGTTCCAAAATCACAGATAAGGATACTTGAACATTATTAGTATCATGTTTTGTCTGCGAGATGGTCAACAGCTATTTTTAACTACTCTTTTGCTATGATTAATACACATATAACCAGCTACGATGCATTTACGTATAGTGGCTTTGATATCAATTTGTTTACGGTAACCTGCAAAGCGTAGGTTGTTGGAATTTTAGTGGGACGCGGAAAAATTATGTCACTACATTGTCTTATGTTTCAAAACTTGTATTTTTATTAGTGTTTAATTGTTTATATTTAATTCATAAATCACCAAATTATGTATACGTGGGGAATGCGATATAATGCGGTGAAACACATTATTTTGTGGTGTTTTCAAAGCTCTGTCAGAAAATAATACAATTGTGATGTGTTTTTCCGCATTCACGCTCAGTGTCTTTTTTTCAATTTTCTTCATGCAAATAAAATCAGCATGCCTTGTCATTCAACTGCACTGCAATTTTGTTTTTAATATTTGATAAGTCAGTCTTCTACCTACGGTGTTTGAAGGAGTTCTGAGGGTGCTCGAAATCCGCCCGTGGACCTGGTTGTCCACTCAACATCTCTGGGGCCAGAGTACCCTAGAGCCCAGCTTTGGAAGGACTACCTCGATGCCAAATTCCAACCTCCCCGACACTGGAGAAGGATGAAACTAAACTGGAAAAAACGGTGTTTTAAACTCCACTAAGTTGAACCGATAGTTATTGTATGCACAACTGGATAGAGTAACAAAGTGGCCGTCGAAGTTAGCAGAAAATTTCAAGAACGCCCATTAATTTTTCAAACTCGTAAACGAGGAAATGAGAGCAAGACTTTCCGAAGACGCTTATCCATCTTTGTATTAAAATTCTTTAACAGATAACTGATCAGTTCTTTTTAATTTTCAAACTTGAAATCAGTCAAGATCAAACTCTCAACTTTCTTGGCATACTTTTAGCTTAAGTAATAAAAATGTATTATTAAAGGATACGAAAACTTGCCAAAGGAAGCTTTTTGGTTTGATAAAATAAAATAAATAAATAACGTAGTTTTTTTGTAAAAACAAAATATACTTATAATAGGTACATATAGAACACCCAGACAGAACAAATAGTTGTTTATGCCATAGTGTGTTTGTCCTGAGTGGGAATCGAACCTACGTCTTGCAGCTATTAAAGCAGATATACCAATGAGCCAACAGAGTTGTCAATAAGGTAAATTTAACGACTCTCCAGTCATCATCATTATAAGGCAGGACTTTCTCTGTTATTCTTTCATCGATACCTGTTTTGGTAAGTACACGTATATGAAACATGTCTACATGAAACGTTGAAAGGGAATGTCCTTATAAGCGCTTTCGCATAAATCTACGGGGTTGTCGCGAACCATAAAAGAGAAATGGACTACAAATTGCGTCCGCTTGAATGCTTCGCGTCCCACACGTCTGATACCGACCGGCGGTGACCCTACCACCCAACCACGGAACCACTGAGCCACTAATTCTTTATAAGTGTGTCATGCTAGAGAAGTAGACATTTTCAATAAAGAAAAGTTTTTTCGAAGAAATCTCTTCTCTACTGATATCATATTTTTTGCCTATTATAAATTGCTGGCTGCACCTTGCGGTTTTTCATGTTTTTTGGAATAAATAGTAAGTTTATGTGTATGTTTTAATCCAAGGTTTAAAGCCATTGGCACTTTAAAATTTAAGTTTGATCGTGAAAAAGTAACCAACATACATTACGCATTTAAAATATTAGTGTGAAAGTTACTAGTTACCTAACTAAAAAAAAAGAAAGCACTACTAATTACTTCTTTACAAATGAAAAAAGTTAGGAAGTTACCTTAAAGATCTCTGATTTTCCATTAATGTCTCTATACCTATTACGAGCAAATATGGTTTAGAACTGGTTGAAAAAAATCAAAGAAATGAAAACCTTTAAAAGGGCTTAACTTGGAAACATCTTTTAAGATGTCACAAAACTAAGTTTATAATAAATTCCATAAAATATAGGTATCCAAGCGTATTTATTTTAGGCCCTTATCAAATATCAAAATGTCGGAACATTTAAATACGGACACTAAACGGCGGAATTGCCAGGGACCGAAATTACGACGTAATAAAACGTGAATTTTCTTTTAATTCGCAATTTTGTGTCAAGGAATCGCTACTCACAATAAAACATGGTGAACAGTTCAGTCCCATCGTTCAGTATACAATTCGATTTAACCAGTAATGAAACTTTGATTGGAAAAATGTATTATTCTAAGTACACACACATAAAGACGCATAATATTTAACATGCAAACTTAGAAGAACCTTCACGATCTAGTTATATTCACGTGGTGGTGGTATTCTAGTTAATTCACTTGGTGGTAGATCTCTTTAGCGGGAGGTCGTCTAGGTAGGTACCACCGCAGTACCAGATATTCTGCCGCCAAGCAGTAGTGTGTAAGCATTACTGTGTTCCGGTTTGAAGGGTACTGCAGCTAGCGAAAGTCTCAAAGTAATGAGCACCAAAGCAGCGATGCCCTGGACTTTGTTTTATTACTCAAAGTTCTGTTTATCGCTGCAATGGTCATGGGCAGGCGTTATCTCTTACCGGCAGTAGAGCGTCTCGTTCGTCTCATTATTTTTCACATAAAAAAAAAAAAAATATTAAGGCTGATTTCACTGTCACGTCGACCGTTGTGGGCCGTTGGTAGCGCTGAGCCGCGTGTTTTGACGAAGATTGATTTTACATTCCCGCTGACCGTCGGTGCTGATCATCAAATATATTTTTTTAAACAAACAGTTTAAATTAATACTAATTACACACTGCAGTGCGCTGACGCAGCTGACCGAGTAACTAACGTGTATACGTTGCCAATGATAGTTACTGTTTCATGACCGTCGAGCAACTATGCGTGCCGTGCGTGACTGTAAATCAGCCTAAAATACTAACTGGTCAGCGATGTTGGAACTTGCTCTACTGTTTGTGTTTGTATATCATTTTTAAGGGGAACATTAAAGTTTCCTTTAATGTGTTTGTAGAAAATTAACGTCACACCTAGAGAGGAGTGCTAAGCGTAAAAAAATAATTCATGGCCGATAAAACAGATTCTTACACAAGATGGCACTTGAATCCAAAGCTGAGTTTTGTGTTTTTCTGCGGAAGAAAATAAATAGCATCACTTTTCCTTGAATACGACGACAATACATATTACGAAATCACATAAATGAAATTTATGGATGAAACAACGACATCTTTACTGTAAGGACTAAGGTATTTTAAGTTCACAACAAAATTAATAGTCCACTAACCCAGCACCGTCTCTCAAACGGCTTGTTGTTCATTCACTACAAGTTTCGCTTCGCGATTTCACACGCGTTTTCAAATTGCAACTAAATCCGGTGAGCCTTTACAACGTGATCAAGTAACAACCTGAACTCGTATTCGAATACACTTACAAACTTTCTCAATTATAATAATTAGTGTAGTCCAAAACTAAGCAAACCTTGTACCTACTATGGGAACTAGACAACTGGTATCTATTTTGTTAACTGGCAACTGTTTATTCTGTATTCATATCATTGGCCTATTGGCTCATTGGTAGTATATCTGCTTTAAATGATGTAAGGCGTGGATTAGATTCCCGCCCAGGACAAAAATGTTGTGGTATAATCAAATATTTGTTTTGTGTCTGGGTGTTTTGTATGTATTATAAGTAAGTATTTACAATAAAAACATGTATTTATGTATTGTTTCTGTTATCTGATTTGGTTTTGGGTCAAATGACGCTATAATATTCTACGATATTTAATTTATTTCCAAAGCATAAAATTGCTGCTATTCTATTCACAAATGTTTGTGAGTTAGCAATAGGTTATTTATTTACAAAAAAAAAGTGTATTATTAAAAATCACTTATTTTCTTTATTTAAACTATTCATACTATGAAAACTGTCGTGGATTCTTTTAGCGTGTATAGCCGAATCTAAAGTCCAACAAAATTAAAACGTGAGTATGTGTGTATCCTGCAACGTTTTCCGTAATCAGCGAACGAAGTGTAGGACGTCTTGAGACTGGATGGAGTGACGATAGGTATACGTAACACAGCTGGCAGTAGCTGGAAGCGAAAAGTCGAAGATCGGGCTGAGTGGCGTACCCTGGGCGAGATCTATGTATAGCTTGTTGATGATGAATCCTGCATTTTTTTTTAATAATAAATAGATCTGCACTGGCTGTAAAGCGATGGTACGGCTGAGGATGGAGCATACTGATCTAGAAGAAATCGATTCACTCTAGCTCTAAAAACGTTCAAATTGTAGTTTATAGGAAACCGAGAAGTCGGCAATGAGTTCCATTCATGGGCTGTACGCATTAAGAAAGTAGAGCGAACATGTTGCGTACGGATACTGAGAATGTCCACGAGGAACGAATGGTAGTGTGCCGTTCATCTGCTTGTCCTGTGGAACGGAGAGGTTGGGATAAAGTCATGGAGCTCCTGCGCACACTACACAAAATGTATCCGCTAAAAAATAGACAGATATGCTACTCTGCAGCGGTGATCAAGACTTAGCAATTTTTGATGATTAAAATAAAAAGTTACGTTCATTTAACAAAAATCACTCAGTTGCAATTACTTCTTACATGTTCTAAGACCCCATAAAATTATATTAATTAATAATCAAATAGTGCCAATACGGAATTTTATAGCTAGACTTTCAACATTTTCATTCGATTTTCACTAGCTAACCAAGATTCTCACGAGCCGAGGTTAGGTAGGCTATATCTATACAGGCAAGGATTTAATTACTACCTGACCCTAATAATATTAAATCTGGCGTCCTCGGTAAACATGTTAAAATCTCGCTTCATATTTGTTGGTTTAGGACCTTCTATCTTTAGACCTGAAACTTCCTTTACGAACCGCTACATTGCCACCCTTAACATAATCTCTTAAACTTACTCCATTGTCATAAACTGATAAACTTAGACAAAACTAGCTAATGGTGATGTTTGTGTAAAAATATATGAATACGTTCGTTTGGAGTGATCAAGTACCGATATATTGTATTATATTGTGTTGTGTTGTATTGTATTGTACGTTTCCACCATTTGAAAAAAGAATGTGTCGATCGAATATAGTGTTGGAACGTTAGTTAGCGAGAACGCGGTTTAATAATGTCGCTGTGTATTTTATTTTAGTTTTAGGTTTGTGTTATAAAGCGCCGAATTACATGTACCTAAAAATGAGGAAAAGTGATATGATAATATATACTTTTTTTTTTTGTAAATATACGTCATTACATAATACCAGACACAGAACAAACATTTGTTTATATCACAAAATATTTGTCGTGGGTGGGAATTGAACCCAGGCCCTGTAGGGCCTGGAGTATATCTGCTTCAAGCGTTACAACACTTGAAGCAGATATACTACCAATAAACCGACAGGGTTGTCAAATTAAACATATTTCGATTTGATTTTTTTCATCATGTCATTGAATATCGAAATAATTGTCAATGGGAAAATACACAAAGTGCGATGCCGAAGACAAAGAAGAAGTAGAAGAGTATAGTGTCTTTTGTGTCACGGTATGAATACTGCATTGGAAAGGCTTGGCTGGTTTGTTTTGTGTAAAATGTCAAAGTAAAGGAAAGAGCGCGGCCGGGTGCAAATTGTGTTGACGCAGTGACCGCAGCGGCAAATGTGCGGGGCTTAAACCGGAGCTGCAGAACTATATTAACAGTTCACAAGCTTTTGCCATTTTGAGAAACTCATACGTTTAGTCATATACCACTCGAGCCCTCACGACCTATAGCTTTAAGAAGTAAATTTTATTAAAAGAAAAGTCAAGGTAAATAGACAACACTTATTTATGACATGAAACAAATTCCCATGACATTCAACAATACAAACAAACACACAATACATTAAACAAAAGATCTGCAGTCGACATTATGCTGAGTTGAGATCGGTTTGTGAGTTTTTTTTCTTTTTGCTTGTGTGTCATTTCTTTTTGTATGTATTGTAATATTGATGAATGTAATTTAAGTGTACTACAAATTAGTTTTATGTAAAAAATAAAGTATTGTTTTAAATAAATATCGTAGGGCATTTCATACAACGCCATCTAGACTAAAACTAAGCAAAACGTGTACTATGAGATAACTGATAGAATACTTACATACTTTTTTTTATAAATCCATACTTATAACACATACAGAATACCCATACACAGGACAAACATTTATCGTTAAATAAATGCTTCTCCTGGAGGGAATCGAACCCACGCCCTACCACTCATGAAGCAGGTATTCTACCAAATAGGCTAACAATCAATAAAGAGCAGTTTCTAGGTGCGCAGAATAATAGGTTCGCTAACTTGTGTGATAAACCTCATTTAACTGTAGTTTAAACACTGCAAAGCGCCTACATAATGCCCATATCTGTATCTCAGAGTGACGAGTTGGCGGAACGTGTCGCCCAGCTCTAGAGTGGCGTTCGGGTGGTCCGCAGTCCCACTCAAAAACAATTCTAGTGAAGCCGTCATCCGCTGGGATAAGCGGTCTCATTATTCACTAAAAGCCCACGGCGTGCTCGCCTGGGTAATTGGAAGCTTTGTTCCTTTGCGCTCGGCTTTGACGCTGGACTATGAAGTAGAATTTTATTCGCACAACCAACGCTGTACGCGGTGCTTTAAAATCCTTAATCTGACATTTGAGGTATGAACTGTGTGACGGGAGGCCGCGTAATACTTTTTGCAGTATCAGTATTTTTGTTTTACACCCGCTCCGGTATAAACTTTACAGCTTGCATAAAACGATTTACATGGAATTCCTTTCGTTAAAACGTTCATGTAAGCTCAAAAGCATTCTGTGGGAATATCATGATGCTAATGTTGGTTTTTACATGACTGCACGAAAAATAAAGTGAAATGTTTTCAGAGTTTGTGTATACGTAATATCTTCGTATATGAGAACTATTTTAGCTTCTAAAGAAGTTCGTCCTTACAAATGTTTCTAATTTCTTAATTTGACAATTTGATGTTATAGGTACTTATTTTAAACACTTATTGCAGAAATCTCCGGCGTCGATGTTCGGGCTCATTATTCTGGGCCCCGCGGCGTACAATCCCCAATCACAAATTTACATTTGCAACTGTCACTTGCAATCCCCATACAACTTACAACCTTACTAGCACGGCTTTAGAACAGGATATATCAAATTGAAAGTAGGTTAAAAATTTCGCTCGTTGTAAGACGACTTCATTACCATCCAAGGTCTGCTTTATTTTATAGCACTGTGGCGTCGGCAAGACGCCTTGTGTTGCGTTATATTGTTATTTTATCGATCTAATCGACTACGGCAAAGCAACGGCAAGGGCAAGGGTTAAATTTCTAGCAGTCTATGTATGTATGTTTGTATTTACGTGGGTTTCGCTGTAGCGCCTAAACTACTTATACCATTTTAATAAATAAGGTGTCAAATGATTTGTAATAATGCTCCAGTTGACATAAGCTACATTTTTTTTCAGTTTTATCTTTATTTTGTTTTAGTTGATTTTTTTAGTTTAACTATATTATATAAATTTTGAATTTATATGTAAGCTGAAGTGGCAGTGGGCCGGCCACATTTCTCGAAGAACCGATAACCGATGGGGTAGACGAGTTCTTGAGTGGAGACCGCGTACAGGCAAGCGTAGTGTAGGGCACCCTGCGGCCAGGTGGTGTGACGACCTGCGTAAAGCGGCGGGAAAACAATGGACGCAAAAAGCTGTCGACCGAGCTCAGTGGCATGCATTGGGAGAGGCCTACGTCCAGCAGTGGACAGCGAAGGGCTGATGATGATGAATTTATATTTATATAAATTAAAAACATACATTGGTGAGCGCATAACTTGAGAACGGCTGAACCGATTTAGTATTTAAATTTTCGGTTTCGAACTATAATATTGAAGCGGCGTATAAAATTCATATATTCTCGTAAACTATTCAAGTCTGATGTCATTCAGCTCTAGAAGGCAGATCATGAATATTTTGACCTAACAATGGTCCATTTTCTGAGAAATCCATAAAGAGCATGAATAATATTTAATATATTGGAAATCTGTACAAATTAACACCTATTTGCGAACCATAAGTATTTTTAGTATGGGTAAGCTAAATATGGAGTAAAAGATTTTATTTGGAGATCTATTCGCAATTTAAAATAAAACAGCGTGAAAATGTTACTGAAATACACTTAATTGAAATACGAGAAAAACATTTTATTTCAAATTCTAGTTTTTGCACTACAAATTTTACATTGCCATACTCACTGACATTGACTTCTTGGTCAGTACTTTTTTTATCTTTTGCACTGCTTCTATTGAGTTGTGAAACTAGCGTTACACTAACTCATACGAAATGAAACAAAATATTTCTCTTTATAAGATTCTTTGACTTTTACTGCTATGGAAATCGTGGTTTTAACACATTTTTATTTCACTTATACGGAACTACTCGTATTAACCAACCACTTTCCTCGCCTGGAAGGCGCGCGGCGGCCCGTAGTGCGGTGGCGCTAACGCACGCTAATCGTACTCAGCTTTGACTCCTTGATAAAGGCCACCGGATGTGGGCATTATAGTTTAAAAATCCGATGTAATGAAAATAAAAATAAATAATATAAAAGTAATGATGTTTAAGAAAAACAAAATATTAATTTAAGTTCTTAGAAATGCAAAGCATCTTGTATTCGGTTGCTAATGGTAGGTAATATATACTATTACCTAACAGTTACGTCCGTGTAACTACTAGTAACAACCTATCTATTTAACTAAAATTATGCGTAAGCGAGATACATTTAGATTCTAATCCAAACATCTAAATCTTGTTATAGGCTCTCCCCTTTACCCTAAATCACAGTTTAGTAATATCACCTTACTATTTCGCAAATCCACTCAGGACTTTGATCCGCGGCTTACTTGGCTCGAGTATCTCCCGGTTAACATAATTGAAACTTAATATAATACCTATTCATCCATTGAATCTCCGTGTTCTTGTTTAACAGAGATTGCGTATTACGTTTGTACCTACTCGTAGTATTTCAGTAAAGTTTTCCATCAAAACTTTGTGCTGGTTTTTATCGTTTCCAGCATCGTGGTTTGTGCTCTTTATTCTCAAAGACTTTTTTTTAATGTAAAAGTAATGAGACGATCGAGACGCTCTTCTGATGATAAGAGATAACGCCTGTACATGACCAGTAATTTTAATATTGAGCTAAAAAGTAATTATCTATATCTCATCAAATAGTTGCATCAAATATCTCAATAGCAATAACAGGATAAACGAGGTAAAAAAGAAACAATTCGAAAGTCGATTTTCCCCATCATAAAAAAAGGAAATAAAATAAATGTCGTAGAACATTACACACAGCGCCATCTAACCCCAAACTAAGCAAAGCATTACATATGACATTAAAAAAAATTGTCTTAAATGAATGCTCCCTCCCTCCCTCCCTCCTCTCCTCTAAACGTTGCTGTGCCCGACAGGGTCCATATTTGACTGTGTACCATATACTTTGTATTTAAAAGATGTTGTACTATATGGAACAATAAAAATCTTGTTTGAATCGTGGAAGTCATATACCTAATAGAATACTTAATTATTTTTTTTGTAAATACATACTTATAATAAATACAGTACACCCAGACACAAAACAAACATTTTTTTATTACACATACCTAGGCTTGCGTTTGACCGCCAACTCACCTGACGTTAAACGAAGATACGGTATACGGTGGAGCACGCTCGCCTAGAAGAAACCGATTCACTCGCGACTTGTTTATACCATGAAAAATGTTTGTCCTGGGTAAGAATTGTACCCACTCCCTTCAGCTCTTGAAGCAGAAATACTACCAATGAACCAACTGGGCTGTCAAGTACGAATAAATAAATGAAGTAAATAAATAAATATCGTAGGACATTTCACACAGCGCCATCTGACCCCAAACTAAGCAAAGCATGTACTATGGAAGACAGATAACTGATAGAATACATAAATAGTTTTTTTTTGTAAGTAAATGAATACTTTAAATCAGTGACGTATACGTAACCGTTTTGTTTTTGTTTGATTTGGTCACAACGCCGTATCAAGACGTATTAGGTACAACGCCGTTGTTCTAACTCCTAAGTAAGGTTAATAATTAAACACTGTCGCATCCATCTGGTCCGCAAGGTGCTACTGAGTAACATTTGTTACACCCTTGCTAAGTTTCACCGCAGAATACTTAAAAAGCTTTTAGAGAAGTAAAGTGCGTCTAACTGCTATTAGTCAACGTTAGTTTCACTAGACTCTGTTATTAGCCTATTAGACGACGAGGTACGGGCGTATCATTAGACGCGTCTTAGAAGAAAATTAAACGAGCTATGTCGTATCTGTAGTTTAAGGTAGCTTTATTTACTATCGCATACGTGTAGGTAATTAAAGTTCTTGCTTTTACAAGTACAAATTGTATGCGTTCTTTTAATTAACTTGGACTTTAATTATTCTGTTGTTCTAAAAGTAGTAAACTGAGACGTTTTGTGTTGCTATCACAATACGTTAACTACAGAACAATAGCGGATAAATACATCAAAGAAGATCCTTTCATTGACTTACCCTAAAATAGACGCTGGAAAACAAAAATAGCCAATACGACTTTCAACCTTTCTAAACGGACATATTTGAAAAGCCGGATAATGGATAAAAAATTTGGAAATGTCAGTAGCTTAATTCTACTTTCAATTTCCAAAGAATGTTTTTGTTCTTTTTTTATTTATTTTTTTGTTGTTGACAGGCTTGTTGACCGCAGCTCACCTGATGATAAATGACGGCGTGACCGAAGAGTGTGAACACGCCTAGCCTTAAGTGGGACTGCCTCTCAAGTAAGGCTGCCGGAATACATCGTTAGGCTTGGCGACAGATTTTTAACTTAAGGGTGGTAGCTACCCCCATACTATGGTTTCCTCATAATGTTTTCCTTCACTGGCAGCTTTGGAACTTCAACCCACGTTCCTCGGCGTGTGAGCCGAACGCGCTAACCACTTAGCCATCATTGTTACACTACTACTACTCTACTAGAAAACTCAATGCATAAATAACAAAGTTTATTTTTTTTAACATGATTAACAGTTTCATTAGTTGGGCATAAAAAATTAAAATCATATAGGTATCTATACCCAGACTCAAAATATATGACGATTGGATTGATAAGCTCTTGGGATTCGTAACGAATACAATATCATGTGACTTCAACTAATCATAACAAGCCGCTAGAATCGATGTTCATGGATTAGAGATGTTCTTTGAAACTGTCAATCGAGTACCCAACAATTAATCACCAGGCTTTAGAATTATATAATTGATAGTCTCAGACTGAAGTTCTGATTTAAATTTAATATTCATCACTTGGCTACTAAGTAAGATTCCAGATTGAATTTGAAACTAAGTTCTATACAAAATGAGCTTATGCTCATTTTGTATAGAACTTAGTCTTGTTTTATAGTTATTTGAAATAGTGCTGTCAATATGATGCCTTTTGAACACCATATTAAAGTCATACCATACTTATGGCATAGAAATTGAAATTACAATTTAATAATATGCCTCTTGTATACAACGCAGTTATAAATTATTTAGTTTAATAAGTTTCCTATGAAATGACTGACATCAGATGTCGAATGTCATTTTATTTTTTAACTGGTATATTATAAGTCCCGCTGTGGTCTCATTTTGCTTTCATCTTTTATCCTTCTTTACTTCGGGTTTCGCCTGCCGGTTTAGTTTCGCTGTAACCATTACCTGAAACAAAGTTATATCTTTTACTATAGATAGATAGAAAACTCTTTATTGTTCATACCAAGATTACAGAACAGAAAATATAAAAACATGTAACATTCAAATGAAGTTCAACAATCGGCGGCCTTATCGCTTAAAGCGATATCTTCCAGGCAACCTTGACTATAGAAATTAATGTAGTTTAGATACATTTTGTTTTGTTGGATTTATAAATGGAGCATAATTTTACTGTGAAATCCTTTACTTGGATGAAATTTGGAATGTAATTAGCTTAAATTTGGAATGCACATACGGACTGCATTATTTTATTCTAAAGAAGTGAATGAGCCCGCGGGGCACATCTAGTCTTCGATGTGTAAAAAAATTATTTACGAATCAAAATAACTGTTTTTTTGACATACTCAGAAAATCTTATTGACCAATGGGACAGGAGCAAACAAGATGACACTGATTATGATATTGAAATTGTAATTTGAATTTGACATTAGTATTTATTATTCTTATAGTTTTTGTTTGTACTGTATTTTTGTGTTCGTTAATTGACATTTAAGGACAAGCATTTTGTGATATAAAACAAATGTTTGTTCTGTGTCTGGGTGTACTGTATGTATTATAAGTATGTATTTACAAAAAAAAAGTATTTAAGTATTGTATCAGTTATCTGACTCCCATAGTACAAGCTTTGCTTAGTTTGGGGTCAGATGGCGCTGTGTGGAATGTCCTACGATATTTATTTATTTATTTATTTATAAGTAGGTAATTATTTTTCTTATTGTGATTATGTTTCTTCATTATTAGATTTGTATTTTGATTATTTGTATTATAGTTTTTAATTAATTATTATTATTTAGATGTGAGATAAATGTAATTGATTTCGTCGTTTTTATCTCAATAAAAAAAAAAAAATGTGATATTTGAATTTTGTGATAGTAAAGTTAAAAAGTTTTAAATTGTATGCTAATGACACAAAGATTGAAACAATAAAAAAATAGATTACATACGTGTGTCTTTTTGTTTATCAGCTTGATAGCACTCTTGGGGTAAAACAGTCCGAGCCATTATATTTTTATGGGTGCCATAAAGCATGTCCACGTTGTCACCGACCACGCAGCCACGGCTACCAACCGTTTGGGTTTATCTGGACCATTGTAATTTAACTTTTATGCAAAAGGGCTTTGTGCCAAACTTGTATTAATTCTTGGAGGTAACTAAAAATGAAAAATTGTATACTTTATTTGTTAGCAAATTTTATAATAGCTTTACTTTTTAGATAAAAGATGTGGGTTCAATTCTCACTCAGAACAGACATTATTAGCGATTAATAGATGATTGTTCTGTCTTAAACGTTTTTAATGTATGTACCAAATCAAACCGTACCAAACATTTTGACATTTCTCATCCGTACGGCCAAGGATCAAGCTTCCGCTGTTGGCTTTCTTATTTCCTGAGAGGTATAATCTAAAACTTATCAAGGTCAAAATGAATAAGGAAATAAATAGTTTACCAGGTTGGCCAATTGCGACTTGGCAGACTTTACACATCTACGGTATTTTTTTAAACTCTTGGGCATTTAGATGTAGTTGTCCTCACGAGGTTTTCCTTTACAGTTTAAAGTTACCGGCAATACGTACATACTTAGAAAGTACAGGAATGCATGCCGTGGGATTTGAATCCAAGACCTCCAGACATCCTGATTGAAAACCCGAAGGTCTCCTAACCAGGCTGCCGATACTTCAATATATTTATTTCTATATAAATAATAAATAAATATTGGAGGACATTACACACAGCGCCATCTAGTCACAAACTAATCAAAGCTTGTACTATGGGAACCAGATAGCTGACAGGATAATTAAATACTTTTTTCGTAAATACCTAAATCCAGACACTGAAATTTAAATACATATATTAAAAGTGAATAAACTTTTTTGGATATATAACCCTAAAAATCGTAATTTATTATTAAGATATTTCCTTCGATATGGTCACCCTAAACGCAGCTGGATCTATGTGACGGGTGGTGGGCAGCCGTGGGCGGGCGGTAGAATGCTTGACGTTCAGTTAACGGTACAATAAAGGAAGAAACAATATGTACCGACGCCTAAGATGTCAATGCATTTTTATTGCGCCTGTGTTAATTTACTAGAAAATGAAAGTATAGCGCAAACCATTTGCAAAGAATTTCCGCAAAGTAACGCCTGAATCAATCAATTATAGTATGAGGTATTCTCACAAGTACGAAATAAAGCAAACGAGTAAAGTGCACGCAAGCAGAAAGCTGAAATAACTGTAGTGATTGTGAAGTAAAGAGACTGTAAAAATAACGCATGCGAAGCTTTTCAATAAAACCACTGGTGTGAAACGGCTATTGGTTTCTTTACGTGCGCTCTCTGTAATCCGAGCCGATATGCCGTCCCAACTAACATGCGACTAGGAAAATCAAAGTTGGAAATGTTGCTAGTACTAGTTAGTTTTAGACCAAATTGAGTTTCTGTTATAAAGGAGTTTTGGTTAAAAATAACGAATTCTATGTACCTAGACACTAGCGCTTCAAAACAAAGAAATGTATTGTATATACCTACACAAATGATCAAATTTACACTAATATTATAAAGAGGAAAGCCTTGCATTTTAGGATTTTTGTACCGAATAAACTCAAAAACAACTGAACTGATTTCAAAAATTCTTTCCACCATTAGTATGTTACATTCTCCATGAGTAACATAGGCTATATTTAATACTAGATTTTGTAAAAAAAAATGTGCACCCGTGCGAAGCCGGAACGGGGCGCTAGTAAATAATAAATAAATATTGCGGGATATTACGCACAGCGCCATCTGACTCCAAACGAAACAAAGCTTATACTATAGAAATCAGATAACTGGTAGAATACATAGATACTTTTTTGTAAATAAATACATACAGAACACAGTGGGAATCGAACCCACGAAAACACAAAACCATATAAGGTTTTTACGATTGCTGCAGTCTTTAAACACTGACTAATTAATTTGATACCCTTTTCGGCTTTCTCTAAGACATCAACCTGTCTCATATTCTATGAGATTTCAATATAAAGGCCATAAAACTTTGTAATTGTTTTTATATTAACTCGAAAATGGTTATGTAAGTGGATAGATAAACAGCTAGAATGATCAATTTATTAAATATTAATTGTATGTTGTATAAAATAGCCGCCGTTTGAAGAATGATTGATGCGGTTACACAATTTAATGAATCTAATTAACATAATAAGTTTTGAAAGAATTTGGGTGACGGACACTAAAATAACTCTTCTGGTTTTCAGGGTTTTATGAAACTTAGCTGTATCTTAGAGACCATTGACTGTCCTGCTTACCTCATTTGGTGGTTGTGCTTCCTGAACTGTGGGACGTGGATTTGACCCCTACCCAGCACAATTTTTTTTTTAATAATATGGATGTTTATTCTGTGCCAGTATTCTATATGTAATTTAAGTATGAAGAAAAAACAGCATTTAAGTTATCTTGTTGCCGTAACTTTGCTTAGTTTGGGACTATTGGCGTCCAAGTTATAGTTATGCGCTATTTAGTGCTGTGTGAAATAGCTGATGTCTTAAAAGCTATAGGTACTTTTTCTACATTTTCTTTTTGCAGAAAACAGTTTGAAGCGCTCGTCCATCATTGATGTCTAAAGAAATAAGTTCAGTGGTTTTGTCGTCAGACGTCGTAGACAAAATAGAGATTTAAGTGCAGTTTTTTAGGAATTAACTTTTTTCTTTTTTTTATACTTATATATAGAATATTTACTAAAGACATACTTCTTTTTTGTGCCTATATATACAATATCTACTTATAGACATACATATATAGCTAGAGATTTACATAATTATGCTACTATACATAAGCATTTTATACGCGACATATTACTTTATTGACATTTTCATTTTCATTGTTTTAACATATGTAATGATTTTGATAATAATTTTTAAATATGAATGGAAATATGACCTGTAACTTTGGTGTTTTTAATAAATGATTTGTATTTGTATTTGTATTTGCATTAAACATATAAGAAGAGATAGCGATTTGCAAGGTTATTTTAGAATGTGCAGCTTAACTCTACTCTTGAAAATGTTGAGTGTTTGAGCCCTCTTTATTTCATCTGGAATAATAAACGTATACTTAAAAAAAATTGTGTTATAAGACTATTAAAATTTTGTGTGCTGCAACAAAACACCTATGCGTAAGTACATAGACTGCTATTCAGTTATTCAATTATTAATTGCGCTTTGCTCATAAAATGCGAAAACCATCACTGTGAAATATATTATACTAAAACCTACAATTGAATTAAATATTTATAACTTTGTGTAATAAGATCTTTATCGCGTACAATTTTCTATCGCACAAATAAAGCTGCTAGGGCTCGTTATTTAATAAGTCGGTAATGAATAGCTCAAGCTATAAAGAGATTCGACACAAAAGACTAAAATATGACTTAACGTTGACGCCCACGTTTGGTTAAAATATCACGACAGTACCTATTCTTGATTGAAGTCTAAAATATAAGAGGCAGCGTTTTATGATGTATACATTTATTTATTTGGGGAAAAGTTATGTTTGTTTTGGACTCTTATACGTGTGATCTAGCATTTGTTATTTGCCTGATCTTCAGTTTTATCGTCATCAGCCTATCGGCATAAGTCTCTCCCAAGACACGTCAAAGACTTTTTCGTGGGAGGTTTGTGCACTAGTTACCCCAGGGGCGTAGCTTTTTGCACATGTGACAATGCTGCCCCTATATACCATTAACAGTGATGGATATCCTGCCATCCTTAAATCCCCTAATAAGTAAGCTTCTACTACAGGCAAAAGATGCTAATGCCATAATATAATCGCTCCGGCACCAGTGACTGCCTTTTAGTTCACTTAAATTAAATTTCTTCTTTTTTAAGAAAGTACTATATCATAGCCATAGTTACACACTATAGTGCGACATATTTGCTGTGCGTAAAAGCACTCTAAATTAATATTTAAAAAAAACATGATCTATAGTTGACAACAAATTATATTTATCTATACCTAAGATAACAACAAAACAAAAAACTGTTGAGATGAGTGTTTTGTTGGCGTAAAAAATAAGGCAATACGTAATCATCTTAAGTGTTTGTGAAATAACCAACGATTCTGTATTCTGTAAATGACTTTGCAATGTATTTTATTATCTAAAAAAAATAATTATTACGAAATCAATGTCGTGCACTCGAACTCATTGAAACTGCGACTCGCTCTTAGTAAGTCTGTGTTTTGCTTATAGTTGGTGTTTGCTCGTGGGATATGCAACAAACAAGGCTGTCTATAGAGATCTGCGGTTACTTTTTTGCCTATTTTTTCAAGCATCTCGGAACAATACACCGAACCATTTACTACCAACAACATTTGTGAACCTTTTTGGATACTTATACCGTTTTCATTTAGTACGCACCATTGTTAAAATCTTCACTTATGACTTGTGCCACGCATCAATATTTGCTGCATCACGGCTGTCAGTGCTCCGGTTCCGTAGTAAGGAAACCGTGTTCGAATGCTTACTCCAGCCGTGACTCCACAACTTCACTCCATTTAACTCCAATTCTACATTATCATAATCATTTACATAGGCAGGCGACGTGGAATAAATGCCTTCTTATTATCGGCCCTAATTATTGTTCTTTGTGTTTAAATTTGGGCTGAATTTTTTGATATTCAAATTGAGTCACGTATGCGGCTTGGTAAAGGTTAAGCTGCACTGAGACTTCTTTTAAATATGCAATATTTTTTTAAATTGCAAAACGTTTTAGGTAGGTATATAAAATGTTTATGGTGAATATCTTTTTTATGGCAATACATAATGAGAACATTAAAACTAAAAAAATAACGCGATGTAAAAGACATTGGCTGCTTGACCATTGCAGTGGTTTTTTTTTTTAGAGGAAGGATTTCCTCTAGTAATTCCCCCGATATTGTCGGGGACCTTGTTTAGGTTGTGTAATGATGTTATTAATATCTTTATTGATTTATTTAGTTGTAAATTTAAATTAAAGTTTTGTCAAATATCAACCAATAAACTTCGTAAGATGTACGTTTTTATCGTACTTGTTATCAACTTTGTAAATAATGTTAATTAATATAGATTATGATGTTTAGTCTGTTACTTTAAATATTTGTTGTGATGTTACTATGTAATTATTTTGTATTGTTACATTTTGTGAGATATCTAAAATTTATTTTACAGTTGTTTAATTTGTTTCTATGATGATTGACCGTTTAGATTTGTTTTACTTGTTATTTAATGTTTTGCTTCAAGCTTTTTTTTTGTACACTATTTTCTTTAGTTTAGTTTTTAACGTCTTTTCAACTCTCATTGCAGTGGCTAGTTCTAAAGACCCTAATACAGCCGGGTATTTCTAAAAGATTTCCCTTTCAGTTTACAAAAAAAAAAGAACCATTGTAGTGGCTGGTAACTAAAACTCTGAGTAACAAAACAAAGTTCAGTGCATCGCGGGATCACGTCAGAGGGAATCACGTTAGCGCTCATTATTTTGAAATATTCTATAACGAATCTCATGGTTCTCAACCCTCTTATATGATATACTATTTACATGATATAATGAGGATGACACGATTTATTTATTTGCGTTTCAAAGCTGTGCCCATTCATTACAATGTTAAGTAAAATTACTTCTTTTAGGCTTAGTATAATTCAAGCTTTATAACCCTTATTATTAACCCAACGTCGCTTGGTTGTAAGTCCTCGATGAATTAGATCGCAGCGCGTTCCAGCCTTGAAAAAACTTAAAATATTAAGTTATTAAGACTCAAAGTTACCTTTATAGCTTCTGCGAAAGTGCTGTTTACTTTGGTCGCTTAGCAATTTTATATGATTTATTGTAAGGGTGCGTGATTTGGTAGATCTTATCAGTTTCAAGAAAGTGTCAGTTGTCAAACCAGTGATGAAATCGATGTATATTTATAGCATCGATACAAAAAAACACTGAATAAAGAAAGAATTAAGTTCAATTATTGTCCGCTTTGGATTTTTTTTTTTGTTGATGAAGTATTTGTAAATATGTCACATGTCATGTTTGTATTGTAATAAAAACAGACAGACATACTATTCTACGGCGGTGATCAATACAAATATTTTTAACTATACATGTTCGGTTCCGGAACTTCACATCATAGATTTCGTAGCGATGATAGCTCAGTGGTTAGCGCGGTAGGTTCGCATGCCGAAGGGCGTGGGTTCAAACCCCAACAATGAGCTTAAGCTGCCGGTGAAGGAAAACATCGTGAGGAAACCATAGCATGGTGGTAGGGTACTTTCTAGTACTCGGCTGGCTAGCTACCACCCTCAAGTTGAAAATCTGCCACCAAGCACCTAACGGTGTGTTCCGGCAGCCTCACTTGAGAGCCAGTTCCATTCCAGGCTAGGTGTGCTTTACCATCTTCGACCACACCTTCACTTAACATCAGGTGAGCTGTGGTCAAACAACTAGCCTGTCAACCATTAAAAAAAAAAAAAAAAAAATTAAAATATAACAGTGGCAACACACTGCTTCCGCCTCTCAATAAAAAAAAGTATAACTGTCAATGTAATAAAATATGCGCGGCACCGGTGCGTACGCGTCAGTGAAATAAAATCAATTAAATCAATATATACTAAAATCTACTTGCAAGTAAGAAGAAGAAGCCAATTTTTCGATCTGTTGGTAAGGACCAAACAACACATATTGCGAATGATAAACTGTATAAATACCTATTATATCGGTTATTTTGTTTCCATAGTACAAAGTTTTTATAGTTTGGGGCTAAATTACGCTTTAAAAACGTTCGTTAGTTAATTTTTTTGTTATGTTTTCGATAGTAGTGAATTAATATAATAAGAAATTCGTTAGATTCATCTAGTTTCCGTTTGCCTTGTGATTTTAGCTAATTAAAAATCATAATAAAGTTAAAGCCCAGATTTGAAAAATGAAATAGATACAATAATGTATTAGGGAACAAAATATTATAGATATAAAGAAAATATTGAAGCTTAATTCTTTTAACATACATTACAAAAACGCACAGATAAAATTTTGCGAAGAAAATTAGTAAAAACGAAGGAATCTTCACTACTTAATTTTTTGGCATATCTTACTAAAATTACACGCACACAAGTAACTTGAAGAATTCATGTGACTTTCCAAATATTGTAGTACCAAGGCGTCTTCACAATTTTTTACGCAACATTTTATCTGTTCTTTTTCTAATTTATGGTAAAAAACTGAGCTTTAACTTTTTCTTTATGTCAAAATCGATAAGCGAAATCTACACAAAGAGAACTGAACATATATTTTACGATAAAACTTTTTACTTTCCCAAATAGTTTTACCTATGGAATACGTTAGACGCTCTCACTGGCACATAAATCCTAGTGTGGCAGAACATGTCACATAAACTTGATTTATCTCAAGTTACGTAAGTTAACTCCTCACAAAATCTTACCTACATGTGTGAGTGTTGCAACTCAAACTTCGACAAATAAAAATTACGATCAGATTGTTTGGAAACCTAATATTACTTATTCGGATTATGTAATACTTATGTGGTGAGCTTTTGATAAATCATTCGGTCGGTTGCAATTTACGAAAAACTTACATACGAAAAATTCGTAGCTATTATGTATAGCTCAGTGGCTAGCGCGGTTGGTTCGCATGCCGAAGGGCGTTACAAACCCCAACAATGAGCTTAACCTGCCGGTAAAGGAAAACATCGTGGGGAAACCAAAGCATGGTGGTAGGGTACTCTCTAGTACTCGGCTGGTACCACCCTAAAGTTGAAAATCTGCCATCAAGCATCTAACGATGTGTTTCGGCAGCCTCACTTGCGAGCCAGTTCCATTCCAGGCTAGTTGTGCTTTACCATCTTCGACCACACCGTCACTTAACATCAAGTGGCCTGTAGTTAAAACACCTAGCCAGTCAATCATTAAAAATAACTACGTTTCATAATACAACTGGAATTGACTGGAATGGTTGTATGTATTTTATTCATTTTTGACCAGTAAAATACCAAGTAAAAGTGATTTACTTTGTATTAATTTTACCTAACAAGGAAATAATGAATTGGCATGTTTTTCGGTTTCGATACATGTGAAGGGTCGGAAACTGTCAGACATGACTGATTTTTATCCCGGCAGAAAGGATAGCGGGTGAAATCGTGAAGCACCGCTAGTATATTAACGCACGTGACAGCCCCGTTGGCTCATTGGTAGTATATTTGCCTTGAGAGCTGTAGGGCTGTACATTCTGTATGTATTTACAAAAAAAAAAGTATTTATGTATTCTATCAGTTATCTGACTTCTATCAAACAAGCTCAGTTTGATTTGGGGCCAGATGGCGCTATGTGTATAGTCCTTCGATATTTATTTATTTTATTTATTAAACATTATTTTTATGGGGTAAAAATACCCTGCTTAGTTTTCATAAAATGAATGAACGTTTTAATTGGAATATCTAGTTATATCACTTAGATATTTGAATTACAAATTAACATAATTATTGATTCCCATTAGCTGGCAATTGACTTCGTGTCGCGAATGCAATAAATAGTAAATACCGCTATTAGCCTTAACTAATAGACTACATACATAAAAAGTTTATGTTGATAGATCCTATTTGAATAAATTATGTGGAAATAGACCAAGATACTAAGCCTATTTCACGGCTTATTTATATTTCTTGCATAAATGTCTTAGAATCTTAAAGCTTTAATGTTTTAGTCTTTATTGTATAGCGATGATAGCTTAGTGACTAGTGAGTTTGGTAGTACGTCGAGGGGCGTGGGTTTAAAACCTAACAATGAGCCTGTACTGCCGGTGTAGGAAAATATCGTGAGCGAGGAAACCATAGCTCGGTGGTATGATACTTTATAGTACACGGTTGGCTAATAGTCTAAGATCCCAGAACGACCTTCACCGAGCTGGTTAATGGATGAAAAGTATTTTACATCAAATTAAATATGTCAATAAATATATTTCAAATGTGTTAACTACAAAATTTCAGTCCAGAACATGAGTAATTGTCATTTCGTTTGGTCGACGCCACACGTGAACAAAACGCTGGCCTTTATTTTGCTCAGCGTTTGAGTATTGCCATACAACGCGGCAATGGGGCCAGCGTTTTGGGAACTATTCCCATTGATAGCGGTCTTTTAGAGTAGTTATTATTTTAAGTTATTTTGTTTTGTTTAATTGAAGATATTTATTATACTTTTTTTCAGTAATTAACAATTTAAAAATTTAGTTTAAAAATTTGTTCCACTAGAGGTAAGGTGTATTTACCATATCTTCGACCACACCGTCACTTAACATCAGATGAGCTGCAGTCAAACACCTCACTTGTCAAACATAAAAAACAGGGAAGTAATACTAAACAATTAATATAAGTAATTAGGCAATACGAGAGACCACAAGAACCTACTGTCTGTATTTGTGATGTTCATACGTTACTCGCACACTAGTATTGTAAACTTGAAAGTTATGTATGTTACTTAATTTTTATCTCGCTAATGCCTCTGTTGCCCCTTACAGAATTGCATGACAAAAACGTCATCGCGTTTCAAGAGCATGCATATATAATTAAACGCGACAACTTTAATTCCCGGAAACGTGGATCCCAAAGAACGTTGCAATTTTTTTTTTAATACTATTATTGTATAGATTGCTAAAGTCGTAACCCTCTCTCTGCATAATCAAAACCAAGCGTCACACGATTATCGGCTTCGAGGCCCTGTATCCACAATATCGCAAGACAAGTATTCGTTAATTGACATTGATTAGTTTGTGTCTACAAATACAATTCTCTGAACGTTCATGCTATGCGTTTCTCACGCCTGAGCTTTAGCTTTTTAGTCACAACATCTCGAAATCCCTTCGATTTATCTTCATCAGTTGAACCTTCGTCTCTGTTTTGGCTTTGTCTTATAGTCTATTATTATCAGTTAATCTTAAAATCGTGTTCGGGTTTTCACGTGAGGTTTTTTTTTGTTCGATCGTATAAGACCGTATATTGTATGTAGATCTCTGACAGTGACACTATGGAAAAATATAAAAAAATTATACGCACGAGTAACCACATGCAGTACAGAATTATAACGTCGGGGTGCACTAAGACAAAATAAAGTTGTTGTACTTATCATTATGGATAACTTTTACTAGGCACAACTTTGAATTCGTGAAAGAAAACCAGCTATTTCATAGAAATAGTTGACCCTGGACCAATTTAATCAGCTCATTTTTCTGCGCAATTAACTAGTTGTATCCATAGTAAAATTAGTCATAAAGATTAGGAGCTTTTAGTATTACTGAAGTTGAAAAGCTCAGCGTATTAGCAAGCTGAAGTGGCAGTGGGTAATATCTGACACAGGACCGACAATCGTTGCAGTAGACGTGTCGTCCACGAATCAGCAAACGTATATAGAACGCCCTGGCAATCTACGAAGTGACGATATACGTTATACGATAACTGGCAGAGGCTGGTAGCGAATGAAATAGTATTTCAAGGATACCCTGTATGCAAAGCAGTGATGCCCGCTCGAGTCATTTTAAAGCGGTCATACCCTTATTTACCGTGTCTCGTTTATTTGTAAGGATTAAATTTAATTGTGACTCTGCATGGAAGATCAGGACACGCGTGAAATATTGTTATTGTTAAGGTCTGGTAAGCTGACAGACAGTGAATTCATTTTGGATAAGAAATAAAATATTATATAAGAACAGCGTTTCCGCGCCTATACTAACTTAGGCTAACTTTTTTTTTTAAAGTTAGCCTATATAGGAAATATTATGAGACTTATGTTTTGCTCTTCTGATGGTAAGAAATGACGCGTGTCTATGGCGCCTGATATTGCAGCAGTGCATACCATACCATAATTCTAAGTTACAAAACAAAGTCCAGACTATTTTTACACGATTGCCCAAAAAAGGAGTAATGTTTTCAGGGTTCATGTATGAATGTATGTTTGTGAGTTTTTATTCCTCCATAACTTTTAAACAGATTTAGATGTATACGTTAGAACCTTTATATCATCTCGAGAGACACTAGCTAAATTTTGTAAAAAAATAATAATTAATTAATTTGAACCCACGCCCTTTGACGTGTGAACCAACCGCGCCAACCATTGAGCTATGATCGCTGAATGTTTTAGCAGGTCTTGAAAAGCACATTTCTCAGTCTTGAATATGATGAAGTTCAATAAAATGCAATACATTTTAGGAGATAAAAAATGCAAACTTAAATTCCCAAAAGTCAGATTCCACCTTGAGATTACTACGCTCATTTTAAAACTTATTCGCTTACCGCTTACCCTTGAATTTAATTTTGATCTGAAAATATTTTGTAGCGTTAGTAAAAACATTCTCCGAGTTTACATTATCTTTGGCACATCAAACCTATAGTCTTCCTTCCCAAATGATATATCTGTCTTAATTAAAGGCCGAAACACCATTACGTTAACGAATAGCTGTCAAGTTGTCACTCAATCATCACCTTAAAACATCCTGGCTTGCACTAAAGATATGTCTACATGAATCTTACAAAAATTCAATGGAATGTACCCCCTCTAGTAACACATTTAAGACTCAATATAGAATGGAGGGAGAAACGAAATTTGAGACGCGTAAAGACAAGCAAAAAAGGAATTAATTTTAGGGTAGTCGTACATTGATATCCTGACAGATGTAATTATTGCTTTCTTTGGTGGTATCAGCCAGTCCGCTTGCTTGATGGATGTGGCACGGGAGGCGCCATACCATGTTTCTCATAACAAGGTAGTTGTACAATTTCTCGTGTAGCTGACCTATCCATCACAAGGTATACAGGGTAATAAGCTTGGCGAGTACTAAGCCGAAAGGGGGATGGTATATTATTTAATTGATTAATTGTTTAGCGTCCACACCAAAGATTAACCAAGTGTAATCTACGAAAAAAACAATACGACTTAGTATTAAATTCTACTAATTATAAATAAATATCGTGGGACTATACACACAGCGCCATCTGGCCCCAAAAAATACATACTTAGAACATTCAGAACACCCAGACACAGAAGAAACATTAATTGTTTATTCAGAAAATGTTTGCCCTGAGTGGGAATCGAACCCACGCCCTACTAGCTCTCAAAGCAGACATACTACCAATGAGCCAACGGGGCTGTCGAAATAGTATGCTCCTAATAGAAATTTAACGTGATTCATTCTTGGTTATCTGGAAGAGGTAGCTTCAAGTAAATAAATATCGTTAGACGTTTCGCACAGCGCCATTTAGCCCCAAAAGAAACAAAGCTTGTACTATGGAAACCAGATAACTGATAGAATACTTATATTACCTTTTTTGCAAATACATACCTACTTATAAAATACAGAACACAAAATCATCGTCACATAAATGTTGTGTGTAAACATTACTGCGTTCCGGTTGGAAGGATACTGCAGCTAGCGAAGTTACAGGGCTGTTGAGATCAACCATCAAAAGTCTCATAGTAACGCCAAAGCAGCGATGCCCTGGACTTTGTTTTGCTACTGAAAGTTCTGTGTGTCGCTGCAATGATCATAGACAGGCGTTATCTCTTACCATCAGGAGAGCGTCTCGTTCGTCTCATTAATTTCACACTAAAAGAAAAAAAAATCGGGGTTTTTTTACGATTTCTGGTTTGCAAAATAAATAGTTTCTATCTGTCTAAAAGTGGTGTGCCATATCCATATATAAATAAATAAATATCATAGGACATTACACACAGCGCCATCTGCCCCCAAACTAAGCAGAGCTTGTACTATGGAAGACAGATAACTGATAGAATACTTAAATACTTTTTTTTTTATAAATATAATACTTTATATATATATATAATACTTTTTTTTTGTAAATACATACTTATAATACATACAGTACACCCAGACACAGAACAAACATCGATGTTAGTCACACAAATGTTAGTCTTGAGTGGGAATCAACCTTCAACGTAGTAAGCAGATACATACAGCTTGACTTCCTTTGTATCGCAAATATCACCTTACAATTTATTCCATGTACAATTTCTATGCAACGTAAAATGAAATCGCCTTCGGAATATGATCTAGATGCTAGAATCTAGATGCAGCACCAGTAATTTATCGTCTAGCTGGCGAGCCAGTTGTAAACTGGAAATAAACACTATTGTAACATAATCGAGAGCACTCAAAGTTATGTTAGAAGCTTGCATTTTGAAACGAGAGACTAAGGAAATACAGATGTTTGTTGATGGTATTTTGTTACTAGTTAAGTGTAATATCTTGATATCACTTGATATCTTTTTGTGTAAAAGTAGGTAATGCAAAATTCATTTATTAACAAACATTGCCATCCAGCGTGGCAATGTTGCCAGCATTCTGGCCACATATCCCTCCTCTGACGGTTTTTTAGACTAAGTTTTTTGTATACATTTTGTAAATAGGTAGTATAATTTAAGGTATTTTTTATTTTGTTTAATAAAACTCAGTTAACAAAACTCATACTTATGTTAAACTATTTAATTATGATAGTATCTAATTAAGATAAAATTAATAAGATACACAGTAGTCCTTCAAAAGAATAGTATCACAAAATAATAATAATATAAAAGTAACATAATTACGTCAATGTCTATTTTTTAAAGTAAAAATGAAACGTTTCCAACGTTTAGAGGAGGCTTCAGGTGACTGGAATGCTGGTATATACTTTGGTCAAAAGCTAAGCATTGCTATCCAGATTCCAGCGTGGCAATGCTGCCAGCATTTTGGCCACATATCCCTCCTCTGACGGACTTTTAGAGTAAGTATATATTATATAAGGATACTTACGATACCCTATACAACCAAATCTGTTCTGGCTTTTAAAAGTTACAATAGAATAAAGACAAATACGTTGTATGTGTCACATACATGAACCCTGAAAACATTGTACTCCTTATTTGGGCAGTCGTGTAACAATAAAGGACAAACATAATTCTCGTCATGGTAAGAAATACCCCTCTCTATAACTATAGTAGCCAGAACTTTTGAGCAACAGAGCATTGCTGCTTTGACTGCACTTCATTAATTACTTCATAATTTCGCTAGCTGCAGTAAACTTCAAACTAGTAACAGTAATGTTTATGCACTACTGCCTGGCGGCAAAATATCTGATTCTGCGGTGGTACCTACATAAACGACCTCCTGCTTAGGAGATCCACCAGCTAGTTATTATTCAGATATCAGATTTCTTATGCATGTTTATAAATATTATCTACTCATGCCTATTAAGTATTTAAGTAGAAAATACGACGGCGGCGGCGCCACTCGCGAAACATGTACGTACGCTCATAAAGATCTTATTTCGCATTTAACCGATCATTAAATATGAACGGAACGTAATGTTGTAAATAATTATGCGTGTCAGCAGTCGTAGGGTAATGTCGGAAGACAGACAGTTAATCTCTTTAGAATATAAATCCCTCGATGTAAAAATTATCTGTATTAAAAAATTTCCTGCATAGTCGAATAACATGACATACAACTGCAATAGCTTTTGATTTCCCAATGCTGGGCAAAAGACCACCCTTAAAGTGTAATTTTGTCGTCGTATCCAAATCTTATCTCTGAGTTATTAATGTTTTATAAAGTGAGTATTTTAAGCTAATTTAAATTCAATATCTTTACTCTTTTCTGAATAAACTACCTATACCCGCGGCTTACTCGCTAATTCTGGGAGGAAAAGTACCCTATGTTCAGGGTTCAGTTATCTTCATTCCCAAATACTTAGTTTTCTTTTTATGAGAAAATTTTTTAAAACACAATTGGATACGGTATGGCGCTGCTGTCGGTATGTCATTGACTGTTAGGGAGTATGAAGTTCGCTGGGTCAGCTAGTTATTTATATTTAATTATTGCTAGGAACGCTAAATAGGTGTACTACCCTAAGTTATAATGTCTTACCTTGCGTTAAGTGCATACCAGCGCGGCTTTATAACATCTAAAGCAAGGCTCTCACGCGAGCCAACTTATCATAATACACTTGCCCTTAAATATTGAATTTAATAACTGGTTTAATCTATTTGCGAACTTGCAAAATCTGCTCCTATTTACTACGTCATATGGTACATTTTGAGTAAGACAGGGAGTTGTAAGTAATTGCACCTTCTATTAATTGAGTTAGTTGGGTATTATATCTTGGTATCGGTATTTAAGCTGGCATCATTAGCTTAATGATCGTGGCTCAGGTTGGTAGCTTCCGTAGACGATATTTGGTAGCGGTAGATATGGGATCGATTCTAATCAAGATCATCGAATTGATTTGTCTGTTCAATGTATAGGTATATTTAGTTTATTTCCGCTTTTTTTATCGTTGACAAGCTAGGTGTTTGATCACAGCTCACCTAATGTTCAGTGACGGTGTGGTCAAAGATAGTAAATCACATCAAGCCTGATGTGGAACTGGCTTTCAAGTGAGGCTGCCGGAACACACCGTAAGGTGCTTGGCGGCTGATTTTCAAGTTGAGGGTGGTAGCTAGCCAGCTGAGTACTAGGAAATACCCTATCACCATGCTATGCCGCCACTTGTGGCACTAGTTCATAAGGTTATTTTGTCTCTGTACTTTTTCCTGTTTATGGTGTGTACAATAAAGAGTTCTATCTATCTATCAATAGTTTCCGCACGATGTTTTTGCCTTCACCGACAGCCCAAGCTCATTATTGGGGTTTGAACCCAAGCATTTTGGCGTGTGAACTGACCGCGCAAACCACTGAGCTATCATCGCTACAACTTCTAGATAAACGAGCTGTATGATCAAACGTAAGCCAATTACTTTAAAAAAATAAATGCAATTGCCTGATAGACCACCATGACCAAGCGCGGATCCTGCCTCATTTACACGCCTGATTTACGAGATCACACATGGGGCAGGTCTTGTGATGATTTACGTACAACACCTCCCCGCTGAGTTAAACGCATTCATAGGAATTTAAACCGCACGCTCTATCAGCTTTGTCTACTAACCGATGTTACCAGTAAATATTTTTTCTCTAATTTCAGTGTAAAATTTTGTTCAAAGTTCGTAAACAATAAACCTAGCAGTGACACAATACACATGTAATGTTTTCTTACAGTGAACATTAACAATGAACATTATACACCTTGTACGTATACGCACGTAAGGCAATTCTTTCTATAGAACAGATTAGTTGGGCTTTTTTACGCTTTACTTTGAAATTCTGTTTGATGTACACAAAAACCGTTGCCCAAATAAAATAGTTTTTTTTTTTTTATGCTTGACAGGCTAGCTGTTTGACCACAGCTCACCTGATGTTAAGTGACGGCGTGGTCGAAGATGGTAAAGCACACCTAGCCTGGAATGGAACTGGCTCTCAAGTGAGGCTGCCGGAACACACCGTTAGATGCTTGGCGGCAGATTTCCAACTTGAGGGTGGTAGCTACCCAGCCGAGTACTAGAAAGTACCCTACCACCATGCTATGGTTTCCTCACGATGTTTTCCTTCACCGGCAGCACTTTTTTTTTACTCGGTGGTAGATCTCCTTAGCAGGAGGTCGTCTAGGTAGGTACCACCGCAGTACCAGTTATTCTGCTGCTAAGCAGTAGTGTGTAAACATTACTGTGTTCCGGTTCGAAGGGTACCTACTGCAGCTAGCGAAATTACTGGGATGTTGAGACTAACCATCGAAAGTCTCAAAGTAATGAGCGTCAAAGCAGTGATGCCCCGGACTTTGTTTTGTTACTCATAGTTCTGTGTATCGCTGCAATGGTCATGGACATTCGTTATCTCTTACTATCAGGAGAGCGTCTCGTTCGTCTCATTACTTTTTACAAAAAAAAACTTAATAAATAATAATAATTGTAAATATCGTAGGACATTACACACAGCACCATCTGACCCCAAAATAAGCAAAGCTTGTAGGTACTATGGAAGTCCGATAACTGATAGAATACTTAAATACTTTTTTGTTGTTGTCTATACATACTTATAATAAATACACAACAACCAGACACATAACAAAAATTTGTATATACCACAAAATGTTTTTATATGTGGGAATTGAACCCACGGCCTACAACTCATAAAGCCGACATTCTTTCAATGAGCCAACAGGGCTGTCAAATTACACTTTAACTAGCGGACGCTTCGCGATTTCACCCGCGTAGTTCCCGTTCCCGTGGGAATACAGAGATGAAAAGTAGCCTATGTCACCCGGCGTTAGTGTAACTTCCCAACGAAAGCATTTTTGAAATAGGTCCAGAAGTTTTTAAGTTAATTCGTTACGTACAAAAACACAAATCTTACCTCTTTATAATATTAGTATAGATTAAGTAAAAGTAAATTAATACTTTATTACAATTTTTACGACTTGTCTTTACCTTAATTTCAAACAAGCTGTTGCAATTTCATAAAGTGTTTTTATAATCGCTTTAATGATGAGAAAGAAAGTCCGTGTTGACAACACTAAGCCGTTTAAACATTAGCTTACCGACCGGCGTGGTGCGCTGTGATAGGTGAAATTAGGGTTGTTGGGATGCCGGCCATGACGTCACGAGATAAGGCATGGTCTGTGACGTCATTAGCATTCATTAACTGCTAGCTTATGCTCCTCCTTGCTTAATGTTTGTGCCTCTTAAGTTCCGACAAGATTTACGTCCACTATTTGCAGTGTGCAGTACTCCTTGGTGTATGCTGTATAAAGTTTCGGCAGTCTATTTGGAAGACAGTCTGGCTTCCAATCAGGAGGTCCTGTGTTCGAATCGCACGACATGCATATCGGTCTTTTCCTAAGTAGTGTGCGTATTGTCGCTGACTTCTAACAGTCGAGTGAGTTCTTTAAAAAGTTCTCAATGATGCGTTTTTTAGTTAAATTCAGCATATTTTTGTTTGCAATACAAAATCGTTGTTAATTATTGTAAATAAATATTATTAATCATTCCATTCGCTTTCACGATTAATCTTCATGGTGCGCTCTACTATCTTCGCCCACGCCGTCACATAACATCAGGTCAGCTGTGGTCAACAACCTCGCTTGACAAACATTGAAAACTGTTGTAATTACAAAGATTTGTAAACAATTTGCTCTCGGTTTACCTACTTCTCCAGCTTAATATCATGAACATCAATGCACATGAGCTCATTACTTTAAGCTGTAAAGGATTCCCGAGAAGCTCATTCATAACCAATACCGCAGGCCTCACGCTGAGGCGGCGCAAACAACCATATCTACCTTCAATTTACGAACCAGGCTGCGACTGTATGAAGACATCTTCAGACTACGCCAATTTGAATTATAGTTTTAAGAGCGCGCCTTATGCAGAAAAGCGCAAAAAGAGGTAATTTCGATGTTAAGAAATATAACAATTACAACAAAATATATATTAGAGTATGGGTATAACCCTGTAAAAGTATGTACAATGTGAAATTACAGAGCTGTTGAGACTAACCATCGAAAGTCTCAAAGTAATGAGCGCCAAAGCAGTGATGCCCTGGACTTTGTTTTGTTACTCAAAGTTATGTGTATCTCTGCAATGGTCATGGACAGGCGTTATCTCATACCATCAGGAGAGCGTCGCGTTCGTCTCATTACTTTTTTGCATAAAAAAAAAAATACAATAGCCGGATAGAATTTTAAAAAAAGGTCGGAGCTTTTTCACAAAAAAAGCGATTTGAATTCAAATACTCGACATTTTATCAGCTACATTCTTTTTATATATAAAATAGCTACACTTATATTTTAGTAAAGTTACCACTTACTTTCTTAACTTGATGTAAAAGTTTCGAGGAATTAAATAAAACTCGGTCAAAAATTTACTCCGGATTTCAAGTCATGCAATTGTCATACAATTCTCGACTTTATATTTATCTTGTTTCTTCGCACTAGAGCGGGTGGAATCTGATTTTTTTTCTGGCATTAATCCCGCTCGTCTTTCTTGTGTGTTTTTTATTTCTTGTGATAGCAGGTCAACACCAATTACATAGCCCTCACTGATTTGACTGCCCTGTTAGCTCGTTTGGTAATTTATCTGTATCAAGAACGTGGCGTGTGTTCGATTCCCAGCCATGACATACTTATACCTACGAGTATGTTACAATAAATGTGTGTTATGTTTGTTCTACATATATTTTAAGTATTTTATCAGTTATCTGGAAAACATATTATTTCATATACTACGTATTAGTCATGGTATTGCAAGGTAACTTACTTTGTTATCTACATAATAACGCAGTCTGAAAGTCTCAAGGCTTATGGTACCAATGCTTGTATGTGACAGAGATGACATGACAAAATAACAAGATACATTTGACGACTCAACTAACCGCACTGTTGTGGTTAAAGAACATGATTTCCATTTAAAATAATTCGTTACAAGATAATTATGTTTTTAGTACGACGGGTATGAAAGGCATGATTGCAATTAGTATTTTAAATGTTTTTCACATTCTCACTTAAAATCAGGTGAGCTGTGGTCAAATGCCTAGCCAGTGAACAGTTCAAAAAAAGAAGTTAGATTGTATGTCTTCATTAAAATCACTTGTAAAAAAAGTGATAGATTTGGTGCAATCAGGTTTGGTGAACAAAACAAATCTTATTTGATGTCTGATGGTGTTTGTTTTGTTTACTAAAATGTAATGATTATATAAATAAATAAATAAATAAATATCGCAGGACATTACACATAGCGCCATCTGACCCCAAACTAAGCAAAGCTTGTACTATGGGAGTCAGATAACTGATAGAATACTTAAATACTTTTTTTTTTGTAAATACATACTTATAATACATACAGTACACCCAGACACAGAACAAACATTTGTTTTTGTATCACAAAATGCTTGTCCTGGGTGGGAATCGAACCCACGCCCCACAGCTCTTGAAGCAGACATGCTACCAAATGAGCCAACAGGGTTGTCAGTAACTGTGTAATGATATACTATAAATATAAATAAAGAATGAATAAATATCGTGGAACATTACACACAGCGCCATCTGACCCCAAACTAAGCAAAGCTTGTGCTATGGAAGTCAGATAACTGATAGAATACTTAAATACTTTTTGATATAATGTGTAATTTAACTGTAAGAGTTAGCTATTATGTATAATGTAAGACAACTAGTGCGAAAAAGCACTCTATATAAACATTTTAAAAAAAACTACCAATTTACTACCAATGAGCCAACAAAGCAGGCTGAATATATTACTAAACTGTGTAGGTAGGTATGTTTTTTATTAAATTAAGACATATTAATTTATTCTACTAAAAGTTACGTACAATTCTTTATTTAATGATACTGTTGAACTCTTTTTTAACAACGCAACAGTTTTAATGCAACTAATTAATTTCCGATAAATGAATCGCATGAATCACAACGTCGACGTCGACCAGTGTTACCAGATACACTGTAATTACAGGAGATCTGACATTTTTTTCACACCGTATTTTAATATGTAAATACAGTGTATGGAGACACAGTATTTTTTGTTTTGGCAACAAAAAACAATATTTTGTATTATAATAAACGCTGCTTATGAAAAATATCGTACATTTATGAACGCGACCGACCACAGAGTGAAAATAGGATATTCCCCATCATCCATACGTCATTTAATTGCACTATAAAATACACTGAATTTTGTTCCATCAAACACAGTAATTTTCGTAAACACCGTATTTTAACGTGAAAAACAGTATTTTTTGAAATATGATCTAGTAACTCTGACGTCGACGCGTAATTGCTGTATTGCTAAATGCAACACTGTGTATTGTTAAAGAAGTTTGGTAATCTAAAACACGCTTACATTAGCCACTGAAAACGCCTTAAGTCAGGATGATGAATATAATTGTGGTTTTTGATTGTTAAATGAGATCCTTTCGGCTTATGACTCGCGTTATGTGCAACCTTACATAGATACAAGTATGCGGATAATAATGCGCTTATGCTTCCAGTTCGTGAATCTACAGCTAAATCAAAGCTCACAGAAATGAAAGCGCAACTCTCGGGTAGGTGACAAACATCTGACCCGACTAACGAGCAACTTGCGACTTTGAGTGTTTGCATTTGTTTATATAAGCATCTCTATGGTACGAACGATGATTAAAACGCCTGAAGGTTTTGTTTTGATTATAATTATAATCGCGTTCAACAGAACGCGAAAATTCTAATTAGAGTTCAGTTCCGATCGAAATTTTGGCGAATACACGGACAAATAGTGCTATATTTTTCAAAAAAAATACACATTGTTTAAGTACTTAGAGATTTAAAAAAATGTAATTTGATTTCGACAGCCCTGTTGGTTCATTGGTAGTATGTCTGCTTCGAGAACTGAAGGGCGTGGGTTCGATTCCCACTCAGGACTAACATTTGTGTGACTAACATCGATGTTTCTTCTGTGTCTGGGTGTACTGTATGTATAATAAGTATGTATTTACAAAAAAAAACAAGTATTTAAGTATTCTGTCAGCTGTCCGGTTCCCATAGTACAAGCTTTGCTTAGCTTGGGGCTAAATGGTGCTGTGTTAAATGTCCTCCAATATTTATTTATTTATATTTTATTCATAAAACTCCGAAGTACGAGATGGGAAGTGATATAATGAGATGAAACGTATATTTTCATGTTGCTTCCAAAATTCCGTCGCGGTTTTTAGTAAATGAAGACTTTATTAGGGCATGGCCGGACTCATTTTCTGTGGCTTTGACTCAGGCGTGACGTGTTTTATTTAAATTATCATGAAATACTTGTAACCATCTAAATACTTGATACTGACAAAATATACAAAGTGCGACGCCGAAAACGTTCGTCTTTATTTTTACGTTAAACAAAAAAAAGAATACATTTAAACAAAAAATCGCTCAATTAATCACAACAGCTTAATTAAAAGCGTGAAATTTATTCATTTTTCCTGGTTTTTTCTGACTTGCCTATTATGTATTGTACTACCCTGTAGATATACCTTCATCACTATTATAAAATGTTATTATTATTTTCTGTGAGTTCGACATAATTTTTTTTTTTTTTAATGGTTGACAGGCTAGTTGTTTGACCACAGCTCACCTGATGTTAAGTGAAGGTGTGGTCGAATTTTCTCGTAAATAAACAATAAACACGTAAGTTATAATTGTCTTTGTAGTTAAATGTAAAAAAACCGAAAAAAATTGAATGACTGAATGATAATGGTACTGAATGGTAAGGTTAATACCATTCAGTACCATTGGTAAGGTAAGGTTAGTAAAGTAAGGTTAGTAAAAAGGTTAGTAAAGTACAAATACTATTATTAAAACTATTACTACTTATTATTACTATTTTTATTTTGTTGGTGGTCAAACGCGGACTTATGCGTATTAAAAAATACTGACTAAAACTAAAATCAATCGAAACTACAGGGTACAGGGGGTCAAAACTCAAACGTTTCAAACCGTTTGTATCAAACGTTTGGGTTTTGGCCGTGCTAACGAGCATGCAACTGTGTAAGGCTTTTCCGCCGCCGTCAGTGACGGGCTATATTAGGACATTTACTCCCCTTAATTACCAACTTTGTGTTGCCTTAAATAGAATTTTTAATTAGGTTAGTAGGAAGCCCTGCGAAGATTTTCTTTGCGAGCATCAGTTCTATGTCTTTGTACGGTTAAAATAATTAATGCTGCTTGCTTCATGTTTTTTGATTAAAACCCCACAGTACTTTATTTGTGTGGCTTTTACTATGACACAGTAATATAGCAAGAAACCGTTTACGTTTCCTGTAAGTTTATATAAAACAATATGATAATTCAAATGATTGAATGTCCTGGATCAGCCCTGTTTTAAAAAAATAATGAGCGCCAAAGCAGCGATGCCCCGGACTTTGTTTTGCTACTCAAAGTTCTGTGTATTGCTGCAATGGTCATGGGCATGCGTTATCTCTTGCCGTCTTTATTTGTTTATTTATTTAATGAATAATTAAAAAGATTGATAAATTTAACGAAAATATTTTAATTGCTTGATTAACCCCACTGATGTAGAAATATCTTAGACCACATAATTCGCTAAACATTACATCTGATGACGGTAAAACACCTATTACTTTTTTTTTTAATTATCCTAATGCCAAAATGTGTGACTACACATTTAGAAGTATGAAAATATATCTCGTTAAAAACAATGAGCGCCCTGGTCACTACAGTACCTCCATAATTACGTCTGGTCGATGTAAATCCTCTGGTGTTAATTGCTCCTCATTTATGCCGCCATAAACTACAGAGATTTCACACCCTAGGTCACTGATAGCGTGTGTAGAGATGTGGGGCGTATCCGGCATAATAAGCGTGATTTAGCCGACACTGCTATTAAAATTTAACATGTTGCTTGGTTACTTGATCAGATTTTACAGCTATGCTTGTGTTGATTAATGTTGATTGTAATAAGTTTGACCAGAATTTTTCGTGTGCTAACTGAATGCCCGGTAGTCGTATTCAGTGCGGCAGTGCTTGGCACTTGCAAAAACATAGGTATATATATATAAATCTGCTATAAGCTGATATAAAAATCAGCTAAGTCAGTTTAGTTGTGAGTATGTTTTGTACTTACTAACTAAGATTATTTGATGTTTATTTATATAGAAGATACCTAGATATATTATAAAATTATATCTCTATTTTAAGTATCTGAAAGTAGAATGCCGAGTAGCATCAACTTTTTCTTTTTGACTTGTGTGCCGTCTGATTCATATTCACGTAGACTTCAACCATTTTCTAATAATTTGTGTACTAGGGCAGCCCTCTAATAAAATAACTACTATACGCAGTATTATATTTTTCCTAACACTACACGTTGCAGTTACTTCTACAGCGAAAGTGCTGTTTTTTTCTATTCAAAAATGAACGCAGTTTATTAAATTTTCTTTGCATGGCTATTGAAACTTGTATGAAGAGTAAAATTAAAACCATTTTACCTAAGTGTCCCCTGAATAGGCCTCGTTAAAAGCACTTAATTAAATTTTACAGACGAAATATTTTCGTGGCTATTCTAAATGCTATAGAAAAAAATACCTTCTTAGACAGCCAGACGAAAAGATTTTAACTGTTAACGAATTTGGAAACATTTTTTTTTGAGCAAGAACAAATTTAATTTTAATAAAAAACTTTTCAAGAAAGTACAAAAGTATTCTTACTTAGAAGAACAATATATAATAATAGAATAGATATATGTATTAAAATGTACATAATATAATCATTTAATGTTTTATTCTAAATGGGACTAGAATCCATACATACTCTATATCTCGTGAAACAGAGCTACTACCGAATGAACTAGCATGACAACGGAATAAGAGAGTCGTAATGATTTGCAGTAAATTTAAACCGGTTACGCAGTAATTTATCCGGCCAAACCACGCCACGTCACACACTTCGCTACAAGTGAGATAAATATGGCGTTGTAAAAACATTACAGGGTACAATGTTACGTCGTTTTTATGATTCCATATTATTTATGTTAACTTGGTTCCCGCGCTTCCAGTTTACAGCTTCTGGTATCCGCTACTGTGTCTCAATGGCTTGAATAGTGTAATGATTTGGGTTAAAGATTAAATTGCTTTTCTTATCGTAAACTTGCTACTTTGTTACATTATTTTATGTCATTTTAGATGCAGTTGCGTGAAACGGCGGGGTGCCATACATTTTTCTGTATATGCTACGTCGAAATGTAAAAATGAATTTTCAATTTCAATTTTTTGTTTCTTTACTGGATACCTACTCTGTAGTAAAAATTTTATTACTACAAGAACGAAATAAAATTTTGTATTCTTATTTTTTTGTACTTACTTAGGTATTCATAGATCTTACTGGTACTTTCAATAGGCAAGTACCTAAATATTATTTACAGACATCTCACATATTTAAATATTAAACAATTTATGAAACTCAGTTAAAGTAAACACGGGGCGTTGTTAAGACTAGATTGAATATAATACTTTTATATCGACGTGTTTCATCCTAGGTCACACCGTTGCTTTCCATCAGACGACTTACCGAAACAAACCGTTATGTGCTTGATAGATTTTCATCGAGATTGCGATGATTGATTGAATGATTGATTAACTCTTTTAGATTAAAGATTACATACAGAAGGAAAAATAAACTTAAATTAAATGGGTGTAACAACTAGTGACCTTATTCTTATTCGAAATAGAGTTGAGCACTAATGATCCCATGAGTTCTACACTGACGTCCCGCTTGGGATGTATTGAACATTTCTACCCAAGCCAACCAAGCTTCTTGAAGTACTGGAGCGAGACTCTGGGCTGCTGGTATAGTAACTCCAGTGGGTGAGGTTAATAATGATAAAAGACAGTAAGCCCTTTGCTTTGGATGAAGATGAAGCTGCCTCATGCATCTAGTAGCAATCCTAGTTACTAATGTGACTTTACAGTGCCACAAAACATGCTCTACAGTTTTGTTTTCCTGAAGGCACCTTATCGTTCATCTTCCAGGCAACCTTAGTACTAAAAGGATTAAAGGAAGCAAAATATCAGATGTATTGTGTCAATAATGAGGACATATAAGATGATTTATCACAAATACACATCACACAGATTTTATTCCGAGTACGAACACAAAACAGCGTAAAATCTTCACTTTAATCTCCTTCTTTTTTGATGTTTACGTCAAAAATTCGCAAACATTTCGAAGGAAACATCGCGACCTCGTTGGCAATTTCTCGACAGGAAAAAAATGTAAGGCCGTTAGCAGAGTTAAGCAGCTCCTGGAGTAATACTCGTAAACACTTGACACATAGCGGTATTTATCGTGGGGGTTAATTTTCCGGGTCGAGCGCGGTCGCTCGGACGAATTCAATCACAGGCAACAACATAACCAATCTCGGTGGCTATTGGGGACGATTGCTGGCGATTGAGATGAACTTACGAGTGCTTTGGAGTCTCGAGCACTCTGGTCTTCTCAGACTAGGCTATAGTTATTGCCGCTCCGCGTCGCTTGTTATGCGATATAGCATAGTCAGTCTCAATAAACAACTAGTTTATCATGCAGTACGTAAAATGTAATAGTTTCGGCAATCCAGTTGAAAAACCGTCTGGCTTCCAATCTGGAGAGCCTGGGTTCGTATCCCACAACTCATATCTTTGTCTTTTCTACGGTATGGGCTGATTGCCGCTGACTTCAAACGGTGAAGGAAAACATCGTGAGGAAACCTACAAGTCCAAGAGTTAAAAAAAAATTCATAAACATGTGTCAAATCTGCCAAACCGCACTTGGCCAGCGTGGCTATTTAATTCTCTATGTAACAATATCTGTCGCCAAGCAGTAGTATGTAAACATTATTGTGTTCCGATTTGAAGGGTACTGCAGCCAGCGAAATTACAGGGCTGTTGAGACTGACCATCGAAAGTCTCAAAGTAATGGACGCCAAAGCAGCGATGCCCTGGATTTTGTTTTGTTTCAAAGTACTGTGTATCGCTACAATGTACATGGATAGGCGTTATTTCTACCCATCAGAACGTTTAGTTCGTTTTATTACACGTAAATAAATAAAAAATCACTTCCATAACTTCTTCGCTTCTGCATTCGATTTAAAACTTTATAGCCTTACGCTTGCATGTATAGTGCAACGATATGTTCGCACGTACAATATAGTCAAACTGGGCAGGCTATTAGTAATGGGTACTGAAGTATGAAGACGCTTTGGCTCTAAGTAGTCGGGACTGTCAAGGACCGTCGATCGCGAGGAAACTGTTTATTCCTATGTGGTTTATAATACCAATTCCTCTTGTACTCGTTTACGAGTGAACGCGGTTTGAAATTTATCTTGGCAAAGGAGATTTGTTCAAAAAAATACGCTTTTTATTTCTTTTTATACCTATGTATAATGTATATATTACGTAGTTTGTATTGAGGTTGTGCCAGAATTTGCTTTTCTATACTGAATTAAACTATGCGAATCAACCCTGTTTTTATAAAGTGACCAATTGCGGGTAGCAGACTCCACACATCTTCGGCAATTATTTTTGTTTTTCTCCGCAAGATGTCTTCCTTCATCGTTTATGGTCATCAGCAAGACCTACATAACTTAGGGAATAGTGGTTTAGCAGAACTGTTTTTTTTTTTAAATGACCTCTTTTTGGTTTATACCGTAACTTTATAGAACTGTATAATTATGTATTTACAATAAAGTGGCTTTGTCAAAACAAATATTTACAACAAAAAAAAACAAGTTTGCAAATAAAACCTAATTGTTTATGTATTTATAAAACGTATATGTTACTAGTATTATCAAGTTCTTTCCAACAACTACAATTTAAACGATAAAGTCAATTTACCTAGTGCTTTACAATCTCGCGTCTTGTACAAGCGATGCAAATTGCAATACAAATCCTTTGGATTAAGTTTTTATTTTGTCCGGTTAACAAGACCCTGCTCGCTGTTGGTCAATAACGTGGGTACTTACTATTTTAATAGGTAACACTATGAACACAAGATTCGAAACTCTACAGCAAACAATGTAAAATTATTTTGCAACTTTTCATGTATAATCCTAAGAGCATTTGCAAGAAATTGTGCTTAGATTTTAGCAAAAAAATCGGTTTCGTCAGCTACATTTCTGCTCATAGCAACAGTTAGGAAGGTTTGCTGTTAACTTGAGGACGATGTGGGGCTATAAACATGCGATGTACTAAGCCGAAAGGGGGTAATTGTTACACTATTATAAATAACTTTTACACTATTTTAAATAAGCTGTTTCATATTTTTATGTTTTGTATTAATATGGCTAGTTTATTTCATAATAAAAGTTCAGCTAATCTGTATCACATTTTAGGTTAGGGGTCAATGTACTTTTTTACAAAACAGCTGAAAAGTTAGAAGAACTACGCGGGTGAAACCGTGAGGTGTACGCTAGTAGGTAATAAAGTTTGAAATTATCTTAAATATCAAGGAAAAATAAAAGTAACGCGTGACAAAATTCACCAACCTTATCACTCCAAAATCCAGCTGCGAAACCGAGCTTCGCAAACAAATTAGGCCATCTAAACGTCCGGTTTAAACCGAACGTGTCGTAATTTAAACAGCCCGTTAGGAGACCGTAAACATTTACCCCTTTAGTCATAACAATTTCAACGTTTCACAAACCTTCACTTTTATTGTAACGTCGGCCTTAGAATTATAGGTCACATCTATATACTAAAAATTACAATGACTAATTTTCGTAAATTTTCTTAGTAGTTAAACTATCTACTACGATAGATAATATAATTTGAAAACATTTGACATACATATTTGAAATTTTGAGTTATTTGAAAATTATCTAAAATATACAGGAATTTTACTTGTAACGATTTAAATAATTTTGCATTAACTATTTTTTTTAAATATATTGACATGTTTGTATTTTACATACCTTATTTTGACATTTTAGTCTTTTTTTATTCATTGACATGACATTGTCATTAATCAGTGTTTTAAAACTTATTTAATGACATACATATTTGAAATTTTGAATTGACGGAATAAAATAAAATAAATAAATATCATAGGACTAGCGCCATCTGGCCCCAAACTAAGCACAGCTTGTGTGGTGGAAGTCAGATAACTGATAGAATACACAAATACTTTTTTTTTGTAAATACATACTTATAATACATACAGAACACCCAGACACAGAACAGACATTTGCTTATTCACAAAATGTTTGCTCTGAGTGGGAATCGAACCCACGTCCTACAGCTCTCAAGGCAGGCTACCAATGAGCCAACGGGGCTATCAAGTTCTGCTTAGTTTGAGGCCAGATGGCGCTGTGTGTACAGTTCTATGATATTTATTTAAGTACGGAAATGTTAACAAAAATCTATCACAATAATAATTTTAGTCTGTCCCGAGAAGTTTGAACACAATTTTCGTTTTCTTTATTTTTCAAACAAAATATTTTTGCTTAAATTTTAATTTAAATTATGTTAATTTTAAATGTTTCAAAGCGTTTCCCGCTGTAGCACTATAGCAGGATACTCTTTAGGTTATCTACCATCCCGATCCCTGAGAACATTTTCCAGCTTACATAGATTTTATTATATGTATAAGAAACTAGTACATAATGAATATAGATGATGCTTAGTCAATGTTTTTTTTCGGACCTCACACATTCCTCTTCTTTTTTGAGTCTTACTCTTCAAAACAAATCAAATGAGAACAAGCTCGACACGTTAATTAGCAGCCATAGACGAGTTTACTAAACACTACCCGATTCCATTGTCAGATGAGCTAGACGCAAAGTTTTAAATCAGAGTTAAAATTGACTTCCGAACTACTTTTAAGTGAAGCTAACAAAAGCTTTCATTTCATTGATTTCACTATTTACTCTATTTTATAGATGCCATAGAGTTACGCGATAGCATAGCTCTATACTATGTATACCTTTTTATTATCTTTTATTTGCATCGCACTATGAGCATTATGCCAGCGTCAAGTATTTCAAATTGAAAAGTGCTTCATAAAAAATTCTCGATCAAAATCCCATATTGTGGCGGCAATTTCAGTCTGTACATTAGGAAGGTAAGTGAAACTTTCTTAAAACTTAAGTAAAATAAGACGACATGTTTCCCCACATTAAATCACTTGCTCGTAACGAGCACGATTAGCTAGCTCTTTATAAACAAAAACACCAAATAAATAAACACTTGAAAAAACACGAGTTTTGGTAAATAATGCCACGACATGATTTTTCCACCTACAAAACAACTCTACAAAAAATCCTACAAAACAACTTATAAATACTAGGAATTGGATCGAGGTATTTAATTTTCTCAAATGTGAATTTGATTTTTTTTTAGATTTGATCCCGAGCAAAAATTTATAATCTAATTAAAAATAATTATTTTTAAAATTAAGCTTTTGTACATAATTTCGTGATAAGGTTATAAATTCAAAATTTATCATTTGTTTTATCATCATCGTTGAATTATTCTCATCTTAAATATACAATGCTTACCTACCTTTTGTTTAAAAGTGTTCTTTCGTTTTGTAAATCTTTGAGAAAATAAATATCTGTTTACAATGATAGTAACAATATGGTTGTTTTAACTAAGTATCATTGTTCTGCGTAACTGTTAAATTGATGCAGTGTAAGAACCCATCTTGTTAGCGTTGTTACAGCGACCACGGCATGAGTAATCACTCGAGTGGTAATCGTAATCAATGCCCGGTTAAGTGTCACCGAGTCTTAGACGAGGCGGGGCTCGATAAATTGACTCAATTATTTTACTCGTGCTTTAGAAAGTGTCTGCTGTCTGTGACCTTAATGTAACTTCCATTCATGTCGGGAACGCCCGTACAATATTATGACTGCCACATTTATTCTTATTAATTTATTTTACAGAACATCGCTCGTATTATAAAGGTTATATTAAAGTCGTGTCACAACAAAATGATTTGTTGTGAGCTTAAGCGCGTATCACTTGTTTTATTTTTTACAAGGTTTTCCAGAAAATTATAATTTATAATTAACACAGAGAAGCGGTTTTGATAAAATACTCAGTCGTTCGTACATAATAATTATATAGGGTTATAAGCGTGGGCTAAGCTGAAAGTGGAACAACATTTAGGGTACAACTACCAGTACCAGATATTCTGCCGCTAAGCAGTAGTATGTAAACATTGCTGTGTTTCGGTTTGAAGGGTATTGCAGCTAGCGAAACTACAGAGCTGTTAAGACTAACCATTTAATGTTTCAAAGTAATGTACGCCAAATCAGCGATGCCCTGGACTTTGTTTTGGTACTGAAAGTTCTGTGTATCGCTGCAATGGGTCATGGACAAGCGTTATCTCTTAACATCAGGAGAGCTCGTTCGTCTCATTATTTTACATAAAAAAACTGCTGTTCCATATATTTGTCAAAGGTCAACAAATTTTTACAAATTCTGTTTTCACGATTTCATCGTAAAAGTTGTTCATAATAATTAATACAATAACCCCTTTTTGAACTAGTACACCCCATCCTTATAATCCTGCCTGTATAGCACTGTCACAACTATAAAGTCATATCGTAGGTGGTCGCTTCATGGCACAGACACTAACATATTTTTATTGAACTGTACTTATAACTTTTACAGCCCATCCAACAAAACTTTATAGCGAACATGACGACTGGTAAACATACTGTAATCAATTGTGAAACATTTTTCAGATTTATTATTGTGAGTATAGTGGTAATGGTTCTCGTGTGTAGTAAGTTTACTGTGTTCATATATAATTTCTTTGTCTAAGCGTTTTATGTTTTTGTAGAATTCAGTTAAGATAAAATAAAATAGAGCACTAAACAGGCCTTTAAACCAAACCAACAAAAAATAAAATATAAGTAGGTATATTTTTTCTTGTAGTCATAATAAAATTGTGAGACTTCTATTTAGGTATTTGTTTGTAAGCCAGGATTTGTTTGTGTTCATTAGCACATTGTTACAAACAAAACTTTTAGTATTGGCACCACTTTAAAATCGTTAAAAAACCAACAAAATAAAAAGACTAATACTAATGTATACTAATTAGTGTTTTGTCAAGTGTTTATGCATAGAAATAGTAGTGTTTTATTCAAAAAGTGCCAAATTACAAACGCGAGTTTAAATATTGTGAAACATGACTTTTCGTGTGGCTTCCAAAACTCCATCGAAGCTTCATAGTAAAGTCGCCACTACTTTACTACGGCATGACTGGGCTTGACTGACATGGACTGTAATTGCCCACGGCTAAACTTTCACTATACTATCTATAGCTACGAGGCAACTTATTTAACCCTTGAAACTTGAAAAGATAAAATACTTGACACTGGCAAATGCTCAAAATGCGACGCCAAAACCCAAAAAAATAAAGAAATACGTATTTTTTTTTAAACGTATTTATGTGATTTAAAAAAAAAGTATGGCGTAACCATTTTGACTACCTAACGTATTCAGGATGTCCGTAATGACTTGAATTCAAGCTCCAAGCTACGGTCAGTTCACAAACGGCTTAAAGCCAACTAATTCGGTTAATGTAAGTGATGGCCTGTGCTGGGCGCGTTCTGTTCTCTCTTATAAAAGGGCTGCCATACACCAGAAACAGCTGTAACTTGTGGAGTTTAATAAAACCAAACAAGATAATCGTTGCGTTGGAAGAAAAAATAAGCTTTGATTGCGGAACGTCCTGGGCAATGTCAGTATGGAACAGCTTCGAATCTTGGGTCAAGAAAGAAAGGTATACACGAAGTTACTAACCTCCAGTAGTTGATAAACAGAGTTATAAGCTGTAAACCTAAAGAGTCATTGTACTCATCGTAATAAACAGCTTTTAGTGTAAAAACATTTCTGAACCCGAGAAAAAATATTCTACTCCAACAAAAAGTTCTAAAATAGTGGTGAGTTTATTACAAACTTCATTGGAGTTAAGCAAAACGAAAAGTCATGTTTCTACACATTATATCACTTTTCCACAATCACGCGCGTAATGTAACACTACTATTCCATAAACCCTCGAAAAAGCACAAGTTTTGAAAAATAAATACAATGTGGTAACATGATATGCCGCGTTCTTTCCAAAACTCCATATTTAAAATTGCTAATGGGTTATTGGATACCCCTTAACTGTGGCAGCTAGAATGTAATCAGGTGCTTTGTTAATAATGACATGATTCAAAGACATTTGTCAAGCCAACCCTTAAAATCTAAAACAAAATCAGGACTTTTGTTTTAATTGACTTTTATAACCTACTAGCTGCGCCCCGCGGTGTTACCCGCTACATGTTTTCGGAATAAAAAGTAGCCTATGTGTTAATCCAGGGTCTTAGCTACCTACCTCCATACCAAATTTCATAAAAGTCCATTTAGTTGTTTTTGCGTGAAAGAGTAACAAACATACATACAAACTTTCGCGTTTAAAAAATCTTATTATTTGTATTTGACATCGCACTTTGTGCACTTTTCCAGTATCAAGTATTTCGTTATTTTTAAATATATGAAGTGAATGAACATATTTTTAAAATGATTTGTAAAAAATGTGGAGGTTTCAGTTATGTATATGGTAACCCTAAACTAATATATGTTACTGACTAGTAGGATTTCAGTTGGAAATGGGTTTAAACGTTTTGCACGCCCGCTCGTTAATCTTATCCTTGGCTATCTTGAAGGGAGCTGTTTGGTAGCTTCCCCATATATCTTGAACGGACTCATTGGATATAACAATTATCATTTTAATTGCTTGTACGTGTCTATATATACATAAAAAAATTTGTGTATGTATGTTCGTTCCCTCCAAAACGACGTAACCAATTTTAATGAAATTTTCAGAAATCTTTAGATTAGCCCAGTAGGTGATCCTGTAAAGTTTGGTAGTAATCGGATCACGGGATTTTTGTTACATTTAATAAATGTACCACTGAAAGACATATCTATTGCTATAATAACTTTCACAGAACTTCTCAGCATGTTTTGAAAAACACTGGTTTTAATGTCATCTTCGATCACAAAGTATTTGAACAAATGAACTTTTAATAAAATAAGATATTTTCATTCAAAAGTTAGATTTTTTTCATGTATAAAAACGCAAATTAAAATGATTAAGGCAGAAACTTTAAACCACTTTTAAAAAAACCACGTATTTACATTGTCTGTATAGAAATTTTCAATCCGCCCTTTATCAGGTAATAGCATCTTTATGGTGACTTTAAGCTTATAGCAGAGACTAGATAATAGTTTTAGTACTGGATTGGTTCATAAAATTAAATTAAATAGGTACTGAGCTAGAGTGTGTTCTATTTTAGTGATAGAATTAAGTTGGTTTAGAAAATGTTATAGTTCTTAGGAGCTGGGCACATGATACAAGATTCCGAGACCTTTATACTGGAAACACAAGATGATGTAGTTCTGATTAGTCTAAGTTTGAAATTTCTGTCATTTTAAATTAATATAATTGATACGTTTGTCTTGTATGGGGATTAACATATTCTGGAGTTATGTATCTTTAATGTGTTTCCGCTCAAAATTAGTTTTAGTGGCACCACGCTGGCCAAGTGCTGGTTTTTTTTTTTCTTTGGTTTTGGCGTCGCGTTTTAGCATTTGCCAGTGTCAAGTAATTATATATTTTCAAGTTTCAAAAGTTAAATAAGTGCCATCGTAGCTAGTTTTAGTCAAAGTCGTCTTTGTCAAGTCCAGTTCGTGTCAGTTAATTCCAGTCATGCTTTAGTAAAGTAGTGGCAACTTTACTACAAAGCTTCGATGAAGTTTTGGAAGCAACACGAAAACTCATGTTTCACCACATTATATCATTTTCCCACACTCGCGCTTGTAATTCGGCACTTTATGAATAAAACACCACCATTTTTATGCATAAACACTCGACAAAACACTAGTTTTGGAAAAAAATACAACGGAGCGACACGACTCTTCCCGCGTTCCCGCCAAAACTCAAAAGTGCTGGTTGGCAGACTTCACACATGTTTGTTTTTTTTAAACTCTCAAGCATGTCATCGGCAATGCGCACATAACTTATAAGTAGCAGCGTTCTAAGTCTGCGGGCATCATTTTCAGCTTTACATCACTTTCCATCATGGCGTCACGTTGGCGGTTAAAATCAGCGGTTAAAAAAGCGTATTCTCTGCTTAAAAAGTTGTTAAACTCTAAAACATCTGCCCCGTTCATTTGACAAACGGGCATGAACCGATGATGTCTGCGGCCACATTCCATGCAAATGCCAAGTCAATACTGACCACATGTTTTACAGCCCACTGTTTGTCTGTTGACCAATCGGACCATACATGCCTACCTATCTATAATACAATGTCGTCGTGGGCAGAAGCAAAGTTCATCTCAAAAAGTGTAATTTCGAAATCCAACTTTTGTGGCAAAAGATTCATTCATTCTAGTCATTTGCCATAAACAAATATTGGAGTCACCATTAAACTAAATGTAAAAAATTGTTAATATTTGAGAACAAAATGCAAAAGATAACAAACATGACATAAACGCTCAATATAACCATGGAAGCGACGTGATTACAACACATTTCATTATCAAGGAGTTTGTAAAAAAGAGACTTTATTAAACAATACGAAAACAACATTAAGTCATACAGCCGTCTCGTTTATATTTTGTTGGTATAAAAATGACTAAGATATAGCTAATTTAATGTATCGAAGTACAAGCGCCAAAGCAACGACATCCAAGACTTTGTTTCGTTACTCAAAGTACTGCCACTCTCAAGATCATGAACATGCGTTAACTCTTTCCATCAGGAGAGCGTTTCGTTCGTCTCATTACTTTTACGTAAAGAAGTGCAGTTAGATAGACCACTGCAATACATTTTAGAGCATTTACATAAACAAAGAACGTGGCGATATTTCACATAGCTTAGATACATATATCTGCTCTAACTGTAGCAACGATATGAGCTCGAGTATGGTAATTTCAATGTAAATTGTAAACTTACGATCAGAGTACTCTCTTGTGGACAAGTGTAAATTATTTAAGAAGCACCTCTCTTGGTAATTTATATTGTTCAAAGCGTGTTTAAAATTGTACAATTTACTACAAACGAGTACCATATGAAAACATAAGAGAAGTAAAATATGTAGACTGGTTATATATATTACAATCATGTCGCTACAAGCATGAGCGAATTATGTATTTTGGAAAAAATATATAAGAGCCATTAAATTACATATTCTGCCGCTTGTTTGAAGGGTGCAGCTAGCAAACATTAGAAAGCTATTGAGACCATCGATTATAATAAAAATAAAATAATTGTCTCTAAGTAATTAGCTCCCAAGCAGCGCTGACCCGGACTTTGTTTTGTAACTAAAGTTATGTGTATCAAAGATTAAATTAAAAATGTACTGTTTTCGGATGTTTCCTTTATATGTGCTATAAGACAATGCTTCGTACCAAATTTCATAGTTACGCGTCCCCAGGATAAAAGATCTTGACAGACGGACAAACAAACTACAAAATGATTACGGGTATACGGTTTAAGAATCATTTAATCTCATAAAAATTACCTACAAGTCATTTACTTACTAAGATTCCATAGTTATGTAAACTTATTATGCCACTAAGCATAATGTGCAGGCGTAATGACAAGTACACAAAAACATTACAAATTGAAAAGAAAACAGAAAACAAAAACAAAATACCAACAATATCTATCAATGATTCTCTAAGACTTTCGTTTTTTTTCCTTTTGAGGTACGGAGCCCTAAAAAAGGATTTGACGAATATTTTGGTACGTATGGGCTTACCATCTAACTGTAAATGTTATGTGACCGTACATTGTGCCTATCTCATGGTTTGATACGGAATTTCGAGATTATGTTTTTGCATGTGTGCGGGTAGAAATATTTCACATTCCATGTGTCGTGACTTGTGACGTCATTAGCTTCTCGAATATTTTGGATTGGAATGTCTTTGAACTGAAAGTCACGTGAAATTGTAACTATGATAAATATAACATAATTATATTTACGCTATTCTGAGTCTCCTAATCTCTAGTGGTTATTTTATAATATTTGTGTAAATAAGGTGGAAGGTTACGCAAAGTTTTGATATTAATTTCCGGGAAGTCACGGCTGTATTTGAATAAATTGCACTCGATTTCCCCGTAATCAATCATATTAACCGTTTCTGTGAAGTAAATTGAAAAGTTTTCTCATTTTTGTGTTTAATAAATGAGGATTTACTACTTTGCATAATTAAACACCTATCATATTATATAAACTAAAATAATAGATGCTTTAGTTCGCTTATTTTGGGGCTGTATAAATAGAACGTCGTATTTTTTTTTAATGATAATATGTAGCCAAAATCATACTCTGATTGTACTTATTTTCTTGACACATCTTGAAGCTATGAGAAAATCCCAGAAATTATTACTGGAGTGGCTATGTATCAAAATAGTGAGGTTTTTAAAACATTTTATCACGGCAATAAATCCTGATTACCAGACAGCAATTATACCTATACCCCATTAAGCTATTCAATTCTTCACTTTCTTCTTTACCTGGTCACAGCGAATGCACGGCTTCTAAGGTTATTGTAACTTCAAAGAAGAGTAGAAAGTTTTTTTTTATGTTTGACAGCCTAGGTGTTTTGACCACAGCTCACCTGATGTTAAGTGAAGGTATGGTCGAAGATGGTAAAGTACATAGGTGTACTTTACCATCTTCCAGGTAGTTAGGTGTAGTTCCATTCCAGGTTAGGGCCTGGAATGGAACTGGCTCTCAAGTGAGGCTGCCGAAACACACCGTTAGATGCTTGGCGACAGATTTTCAACTTGAGGGTGGTAGTTAGCTAGCCGAGTACTAGAAAGTACCCTACCACCATGCTATGGTTTCCTCACGATGTTTTCCTTCACCGGCAGCTCAAGCTCATTGTTGGGGGTTGAACCCATGCCCTTCGACATGGGAACCTACTGAGCTATCATCGCAACAAAAAGCTATTGTTACCATCTCCAATTTGAACGCTTTTTCCGGCATAACATGAAGTTCTTAAACAAATAGTAATGACGTCGAAAATATGTTTCTACTCAAGTTAAAAAATGTATCGACAACTTTTTAATTTTTTGTTGCTATTATTCTTGTATTCTTTCATTATATCATATCTTTGTGTGTTGTTATTGTAGTGTTGTGTATGATATTTGTTTTTCTTTCTTTTTTTCTATCTTTGTCTTCTGACTTTGTTAAGCAAAGGTTGTAGGTACCATGGAAGTCAGAAAACTGATAGAATACTTAATTACTTTTTTAATACATACTAATATTGATTACAAAACACCCAGACCCAGAACAAAGATTTGTTTATACCACAAAATGTTTGTCGGCTGTACCATGTGATGTAACTTGAATCATCCTTTGCTTTCTTTCTATTCAGAGATTACCCTCTACAGTTTTCTATTCTGTGTCTCAGATTAGTCAGTAGTTGCTTAGAAATATGTACAGATTAGTAAATACTTGCTAGGCGGTGAATGTGTCAGGTTATTCGTTTCTCACGGTCACACCCGCCCACTGAGACTTTCTGTGGAAACGTGGTCTTAGGCGGTTATCCAGTGCTAAGTGGAAAGGCTAAATGTTTTGGCCTGGATATGATGGTATTGGCTTTGTAGTTAGAGATAGAATGATGGTTGTGATTTGTCTTGCTTTACAAATATCAAAAGCATTGTAGAACCATTATAGACACTGATCTTTATTTCAACATAACGGACAGAAAGTGTCATAGTATTTTTTTAAGTTTTCTTAATGATGATAGACTAACAAAAGTATAAAATATAATTGGACTAAATTAAACTAATCAGTAGTTTAATTTTACATGTATTCCAATTTGGATGAAATTTCTATGGAACTAATCTGGAAATATATTCATTCAAATTCAAAAAAAAAAAATTTTTTTTTCAAATCGGTCCTGTCGTACTGATAACTGATATACGGATAACTGTACTGTATCTTTTTGAATACAAATACAAATATTACATTGATAACACAAATGTTACAATTCAAATTTCGTAATATCATTTCAAATATTATATCATTAAAAAAGTTATAAAACACTGATTACATGTCAATAAATTTAAAAAAAAAAACATATTTTAAAAATGAAGTATGTATGTCAATATAAAAATATGTCAATGTAAAAAATGAAATATCAAAAAAACGTAATTAATTATGTACTAGTAATTTAAAAATCTTTTAGTTTAAATACTCGTCAAGGTCATGTAATGTAACAAGGTCTCTAGCAGCCAAGATCTTAACTTGGTTCTGAAGCACGCGGTGAAAGGTGGTTTCGTCTAGATTTCAAATCTTTACAGCCACACATATTATATTCCAGTAAAGCTTCATCGATAAATCAGTATCGCATGCCAGCGAGCTCATCTACCGCCTATGCGCTACCAATTATGGCAATAATTTCCATTACCGCTATTGACACGTAATAAGTGCTGCGAGCGCCGACTGTGAAACAAGTCATATTTACGTTTGCACTTAGGTACGTCTATGGCACAGTGTGCGACAGACCTCTAGCTTGCTTCAAGCTCACCTGTTCGTCGGTCCTTACGTAGAAAGCAACAAGACAAAACTAGCCAAATAAATTCATTAGTCACTTCTATTCATCATTACATATTTATTTTTCAAAATAAATAAATAAATAATAAATATTTATTTAACAAACATTAATCATATTACAAACAATACAATTACAGTTTAACAATTTTACATATTTATTTGTAGTAAATGATATAGCATTATACATCAATGAAAAGTAAAGGGGAACAACGAAACATATTTTAGCAAATTAGTGGCTTAAATACTGATATGTATATTGTATACATGTCATGGAAACAATAATAATACAAATTAATAACGACGGCAGAAGCTCATAAAACAATTTTTTTTTTTTTTTATTAAAGATTGGCTTGCGTTTGACCGCCATCCCGCCTGATGTTAAGCGATGATACGGTCTACGGTAGAGCACGCTTGCCTAGAAGAAACCGATTCATTCGAAACTTGAAGGTACCCAGACTATATTCATTGGGGAACACTCACTCGGGCAGCAGATTCCAATGTCTAGCGGTACGTATGAAGAAGGTGGAATCCGCTTAGAAAAAAAAATTGTTATCTATTCATTTACACGAGACTCGCTTTTGTTCCAGCCCCAAAATTCTCGAGCTAAAGTACCGTATACACCACTAGATTGAGTGCGTGTGTGACCACCATAAGTGGCCATCCACTTAGATGCACATTAATGAATTATGTCGCATCTGTAGAAGCCGTTAATATATACTTCAAACGGTGTTAAGTGAGTTGTAATCGGGCATCTCTTACACGCATACTAAATGCGATGTATCGTCCAACGAAAACTAAACTTTTATAGATGATGGATAATAGGAGTGAGAAAATAACACAAGTATTGTTTGTTGAAATTGTTTAGTTTTATTTAAAGTTAATTACATACTTTAAAAAGCATCTTTTGATTTCTGTACGCCACACAGACACTACAACTTTAGGATTGATTTTTTGTAGAATGATCTGCTTTTCAGTTTCCTTTTTTTATAGTTGACAGGCTTGGTGTATGAGTATAGCTCACCTGATGTTATGTGATGGTGTGGTCTAAAATTGTAAAGCACACCTAGCTAAGAATTAAACCGGTTCTCAAGTGAGGCTGCCGGAATACATCGTTAGGTGCTTGGCGGCAGAATTTCAACTTAAGGGCGGTAGCTAGCCAGTCAGACTAGAAAACACCGTACTGCCATGGTCATGGCCGCCATGGTTTCCTTACGATATTTTCCTTCAGCGGCAGTTCAAGCTCATTATTGGGGTTTGAACCCCCGCCCTTCAGCGTGTGAACCAACCATGCTAACGACTGCGCTATCATCTTCAAATAATGACAATATTCACAAAGTGAGATGCCAAAACAATAAAAAATAAGTCTACCTACTAATAAAATCGTACGGTGTGTATATTTCTTCCTAAATAAATCGCAGTATGAATCGCATTGCGTTGCGCTATGTATTCGCTAAGAGTTAAGAACTCTATTCCAAATGGTCCGTGGATTGCTAAAATTTAAATACAAGCTTAAAGTTGAAAACTACGAGCATTACTCACCTATTCTAACTTAATATTTATGCAGAGTGTATACGCTCAAGTTCAAACACGATCACCGAGCTACGTGCAAACTCCATTACGAGCAGAAATATCATTAGTCATTTTTCGATGAACGCGAACTTGGTCGTTTACGTCATGGACCCTCGCTTATGGGACTCAGACGAAAGTGGGTTTGGTAAATAGGGAGTTACGTAATTTCAGAAGAAAGTTATCTTACAATATTACAGAAGCCGACGTGAAACGTTTGAGACTTTGTATAGATACTCCTAAATTTCGTCGATCGTACCTGCAAAAGCTATAGAAGCGACAAAAAAAACTAAACGTGGCTTGCATCTGCAGCTATTTTACTACAGGTCTTGTTTGAGATGACTTTAGTTCCTACTGTATGCCGTGGTATTATGGGCAAAATTTTCCCGCGCTTTTTCCTTTTTTTTTACTTTTGGCAATGCACTTTGTGCATTAAATTTGTCCAGATTTTCAAATAAATTTAAATAAGTCTTAGTATCATTCAAAGTCACAGAGCTGAAGTCACGGATAGGATAGGTTGAATACACGCCCAGGTACAGAAGTATCCAACTTTACATGAAACTCCTACGAAATTTTAGAAACAAGAAACGAAAAATGTTCATCATAATTATTTCATATACTCATGCTTGTAATTTAGTTCTTTGTCATTATAAATAAATAAATGAAATCGACACTTTTTTACAATATGACTTTTCTGCTTTCCCGCCAAACCCCTCGAGTCAAGCCTTCACATATACACTGCAATTGTACGGATCCTGGGCGAGTCCATTACGCGACGTGTCTTTTTACGCAGTTCTAGATTGCTTTGAAATTACATACAACAGAAAAACAACCTCAACAAGCAGCCAACACAAAGAAAATTAATGAAAGCCATATCCCATAACGCAGCAGCTGATTACGTCATAATTACCCCGGGGCTCGCAGATATTAAGCTGATATTGGCTCAGTTAATGCGCCAATATTATGGACGTGGTGTATTGATGATCTAAATCAAATCAGGCCATTGTTTGCGTTAACATATCGTGGACAAGACCGCGTATCAATGGGATGCCTTTGCTTGATTAGGCTAGTAAGAGGTTAATTGATGTACAAGTGCATGAAGGTGATTTGAACAATGAGGATTATTAATACTGATTACATGACAAATAAATTTAACTAAAAGAAACATTTCTTGGCGGTAGATCTCGTTAGAAGGAGGTCGTCGAGGTAAGTAACTACCACCGCAGTACCAGATATTCTGTCGCCAAACAATAGTGTGTCAACATTACTGTGTTCCAGTTTAAAGAGTACTGCAGCTAGCGAAATTACAGGGCTGTTGAGTAACCATCAAAGTCTCGAAGTATCTAATGAGCGCTAAAGCAGCGCTGCCCTGAACTTTATTTACCTACTCAACGATATGTGTATCGCTGCAATGGTCATGGACAGACTTGTTCCCTTACCATCAAGGAAGCATCATCGCAAGACTTTCATATAAAAATATTATCAAGCAAGATAATAGTAATAGCGAGCTCTGTATTTAAAATACAGATAAAACATAATTATTTCAGTAATTGCTTCCTTTTAGGGAGTTTTGCTGGGCATGCTGTAAAATCATATCCTTGTCATCATCATCATCATCAGCCTATATTAGTCCACTGCTGGACATAGGCCTCTCCCAAGACACGCCACTCAGCCCGATCTTCGGCTTTTCGCTTCCATCCACCGCCAGCTGTCCTACGTATAACGTCACTCCATCGAGTCTCATATCCTTGTATTGTACTATTATTCAAAACTTATTTTACGAATTCTGTTTATCATAAATAGTATTCTTTTGAATTTATAAAGTGAAAGAAGAAGAAAGAATGTAATAGGTAATTGTTTAATAAAATCCTTCGCTTACAAAACGTAGACAAAAACAAAAGTTTCTTTTTACAACTTTTTACGTTGCTATCTACATACAAAAGTCAAAGTGTAAGAATATTCATTAAAAATGCTTCGTCAAATATTTAAGAACTGCAGTTTTTAATAACACAGGAACAAACTAGGCACTACAAGCGTCTTTTACTTTGTAAATGATAAAACTTCCAACGTTCTCATCACGCTTTCAAAGGCATCGTCTTACTTTTAATGCATTTAATCTTCCCATTAACTTTAAGTGCAATATTTAAACTGTAAAGTTTAGTTTAACAAGTCGCGACCACCGCAGTGTTATCTTCCAATAGCTTAATGAATAAGGATATTGAGAGCTAGGACCGGTTTATCGATATTTCCAGTCCCATCACTACAGGGGGTAATTTTATTGAACCATGGAACATCCCAGGAATAACAATAATCTCAAAATAGAGTATGTAAACAAATAAATAGTAAAGAGCAATGTTGTTTTTACTGCAGAGATTGAAAATAAATTAGATCAAAGATAAAGATACAAAAGATATCTAAGAGAGCGCATAAATAAGTGAGATGGTAAAACGATAAGAGGAAACGATAAATTGGGTACACAATACATAGTACCTGAATCGATAATATAAAATAAAACTCATTTCAATTATTTTATTATAGGTATGTACAAAGTTCATATTTATTTACAAAGAATTAGTAAATATTATAGAAGTGCCTTTTCCCGTCATCGTTTATCACTTTTTGTTTTAACTTATTAATGTTTTTATTCCTGACATCGTAGAAGAGCACTTCGTGAGGAAGGGCTTGCGAGCGTGGACATCTTGGCTCTAGGCGTACCGCGCAGTTAGGCCAAAAAATAGAATTTAACTTTGCACAAAATTTCTAATCCAATTGTTTTTTCATAAGGTTACAAATGCAAATACAAATATTTTCTTGATGGCACCAATGTTACAAGTCAACAGTTCGTTACTATTTACTTTACTAGGAAGGTAAAGAAATCAACTATTAATTTATTTAATCTATCTATCTATACTATTATATAGAAGAAAGATTTGATTGTTTGTATTGAATAGGCTCCGAAACTACTGGACCGATTTCAAAAATTCTTTCATTGTTGGGAAGCTACATTATCTCCGGGTGACATAGGATACTTTTTATCTCTGTATTCCCACGGAAACTGGAACTACGTGGGTGAAACCGCGAGGCGTCCGCTAGTTGTTAAGTACATAAACAAACGGAACATTTTCTTTAGTACAAATTTTTTGTTTCTAAAAATTTTACCATTAGACTATATCTTGAAATTTTCGACCTTACGCCAAGTGGTCCAACATTGAACGTCCTGTAGCTCAAAGAGTATGGACATTAGGAAAAACAAAATACAATGATAAAATGTACAACTATGTCATAATGTTCAAGAATGCAGAAATAAGATTATTGGAAATATATTTTTGCTGCCAGGGAAGCCTTGTGGGAAAAACTGTACAGTGAACGTGAAGCTTATGTAACTGGTATGTCTGTTTAATGCTTTTGTAGAGACAAAAGCAACTTTGTAATAAAAATTTTAAGAAATTTATAGAATTGGCATTTGTCCTAAGCATGGTACTTCTCGGTGCACTTCCATTTCAGTTTTATGGTCTCGCTAAGGACGTCTTTACCTTACGATGGTATTCTTTATCGGTTTCTTGTTTTATTGTTTTTAACCCTACCTTAGCATGCACAAAATAGGACCAGTAAATTTGATAGAACTCATCTAATAGAAAAAGAAAATGGGATTGCCTCATCGAATCCAGGAACATCCGGAATTCAGACACTATTTAAAAGTAGATATTTTTTATGGTTGACAGGCTAGGCGTTAGACCATAGCTCACTTGATGTAGTGACGGTGTGGTCGAAGATGGTAAACACGCCTAGCCAAAAATGAGACTGGCTCTCAAGTTAAGCTGCCGAAACACACCGTTAGGTGCTTGACGGCATATTTTCAACTTGACCCTACCACTATGCTTTGATTTTCTTTGATGTCATGTTCGCACGTTAGCTAGCTGAAATAGCACCAAAATTCAGACTATAACATCGCAATTTCTCTTTTTTTTTATTTTATTTTTTCCAATTAATTAATTTTATTTCTTCTGTATTGTTTTTTTAGTGTGTGCAATAAAGAGTTAATCAATCAATCAATCAATTTCTCCCTTTGACAATTCAAAGCGGCGTGTCTCGAAGAAAATGTCAAGTCATTTAAACAAAACTCTGCTTGTACAATTGCTTAGCCATTACTTTTATTGCCCTATCTTCACAGTTTAACTAAAGGTTACGCTTGCGTACTTCCAGGACTTGCCCGCCCACATCTTTCTAACATCATAAGCATAGTTGCTTTTCTCACGGCCTGACTCACCATGATTGTTTTGTTCATACATACATAAAGCTAAAAAAATATGATAAAAGATAATTATTAAATATAAATGAGAGTGCAATCTCAGTTCTATATAAGGACGTTATAGGTGTGATGTAGCTGTCTCACTCGCACACCTAGTTTTAGGGTTCCGTTTACATTTTAGGTCGTAATGTTTTGATGGAATAGCACAATCCACAGATCTATTTATTTATTGTTAAGCCTGCGCTGACTTGTCCATTAGTCAATCCGACCTATAAATACCAATATTCCGTAGTTCGTAATACAGCCAGCTGGTTAGAATGATAATAAAACATTGTAGGTATTAGATTTAAAAAACTCATGATTTAACATTATAATTACACCACAGATTAAGTAAAAGTCAAAATAGAATGTTCAGTAGAAAAGGAATGAAATCTTGGCTCTACAATTCTACATGCACTCACTCCATACGCCAAAATCTATGTAGGTATGTATATGAATTCATAGTTCAGGCACAGGCTAATTTTTGTCCATAAAAATGCGGGGCGTAACTGGTAAGTAAAAAAATGATTACATATTTATGTTACCTATTACTTTTTACTTTATTTATTAATTATTTTCATTCAAAACAGCAAAGTTACAAGTAGGTAATGTTTCTATTCAAATTTAAAAATAGCATGAAATGTCAAAATCTTAACACATGTCAATGTAACCTTACTATAATAATATGTGAAATATAAATAAACAATGTCAAGTATAAAACCTCCGTTCCGGCTCGTTCCTAATGCAAAGGTTGGCCATTGCTATCCAGCGCGGGAATTTTGCCAGCATTATGGACAGTTTTGCTTAGTCAGCAGCGGAGTTTTTGACTAACCTGTTGCCAACTTATTGTTTTTGTATATTTATTATATATAATTACAATGATAAAAAATACCTTAAATTATACTATTTACAAAATGTATACAAAAAACTTAGTCTAAAAAACCGTCAGAGGAGGGATATGTGGCCAGAATGCTGGCAACATTGCCACGCTGGATGGCAATGCTTAGCTTTTGACCAAAGTAGATACCAGCATTCTGGTCACCTGAAGCCTCCTCTAGACGTTTGGCCAGGTCCCGATACAGTTCGAGAGCGGCCGGCCCCCACGGACCTAAAGTTTCAACCCCAAACGGCACAAAAAGATACATTCTATCCAAATAACTATATTTGTGCCGTTTGAGGTTTTCAGCTTTAGATGCGGCAGCACCAGTTTGTCCCGAAGTCACAGGAAGATGAGACGGCGCCAAGGTGTCGACACAAGTGGCGTCCCACACAAGAGGCCGTCCCATCTTCCAAGGGATAAGGGTCATCCCGTCGGGTCTCTTGCCGTCGTCACGCATCAGTCCGTTTGGTTCTAAAACTGATGGGACGCCGGCACTGACAAAAGCCCGACGGATGACGTCGTTTAAGCTGGCGTGCCGCGATATACGCCCAGCACTCCTACTGCATGAAAGCGCGTGGTGGCCGAGGCGATCCGCTATTTCCCTGCACGAACAGCGATGAGGGACCTGGCATACTGCTCCTAATCTTAAAGACATGGCCACCCGGAAAGTGTTGTTATCTAATAGGTTACCAACGTTTTTTGAAGGAAGTGCATGTGACCAAAGCCCTGACTCCCAACGAGAGACTGCAAGTAGGCGAGCACGCTCCGAAGAAGAAGTCGCAGAGTCAACTAAATCTTGACTTTCTAACTTACAAAGCGGCTCGTCCCACTGCCTTTGAGAATTCGGAGCTTTGGGTACGGACTGGCTTAGACAAGCAGCTTTCCAGCTCTCTAAAGCCTCAGTCAGACAGCTTATATTAAAATTTTGAATTGACGGAAATAGTATAATTATTATATTATACTTGACAATTTTATTTTATGTAATTTTTTTTTTAAATATGACTAAGTACATGTGACGATTATTTAATGATGATATTAATGAATTAAATTATAAATAAAAAGCTATATGGTTAAAATATTGAAGATGTTATTGTTACTTACTTGACAATTATTTTTTATAAAATAAACAAAACTAATTTCATAGTTAAGACCCAGCTATAAACATAATAATGTGTTGATAAAGAAACATAGGTAGTAATTTAATAATCTCACATTGCCGTGAAATATTGTAATAAACCTAGAGTAAATTATAAAACAAATAAAGCGATAAACACCGGCTGATAAAATGATAACCTCCAAGCGACTTTAATAACAACGTAAACAATTATTTTGCGATTGTACCGAGACAAAGCTGAATGCACTCAAAACCCGTTTAAATAAAATACAAAAAACAAATAAGAGTCGCGTAGTAAAATTTTGAAAAATGGCCAAAGATTTATCAGAGAAAGAATCTGAACGAGTTTTAAATGGTGGTTTTAATTTTAATTTACCCTTACATATGAATTACGGCAAACTTTTAGTGGATAGAATAATAAAGTATGGCAACAAAGTAGCTATGGTAAGTCAAGTTTTGTTTGTTTATGAAAGTAGTAGAGACAAAATGTTATATCTGTAATAATTGTTTTAAAATAAATACTAAGTGTAAATGGTACTTTAATAGATGCTAAATCTCTACCACAGGATATTCAGGTAATCTGCCGCCAAGCAGTAGTGTGTAAACTTTATTGTGTTCCAGTTTTAACGTTGCGATTAATGCGGTTAACAATATTACGAATAATAGACAAAGACTGCATCGAATATTTCAAATAAAATAGATACCTACACAATACACATGTTTTGCATTTACATACTAGCGTACCGGAATTTGAATTAACAAACTAGCAGTGGCCCTGAGTCGATGCAGTGATATACAGTAGGACATTGTAACTGGTTAAATATGCTTTTGTTTTTAAGATAAATGGAGACACAGGCGAACAAATAACATTCGCTGAGATATCACAAACTGCAGTAAATATTGCCAATTATTTAGTTCAATTGGGAGTGAAGCAAGGCGATGTGGTAGCGATCTGTAGTGAGAATAGGATAGAATTCATCACAACGGCAATAGCTGTGCTATATTCTGGTGCTGTTTTGACGTTCCTAAATACTGCTTACAGTCGAGGTAAGCAATTACATTACACTCACCCAATCTCAACTTAGTGCTTAAGAGTTTTGTATAACGTACATTGGATGACTTACTCGTACAATTCTGTGAACATTTTGTATTAATCAATGAAACGGATTACGGATTATTTACACAAAGTAAAGAAAAGGTTTGGAATTAGGCAACCCTATTTTGAATAATTAACAAGATCGTAATTTGTAGCAATCCAAAGGCCATCTCAATACTCATGTGTTAAATCATTTAAAAATGTTATGAAAGTAAAAATTATATTACCGATAAAATCTCGAGCACACTAGAATAGTTTATCGAGTAAATTCTCAATAAAACAACGAAATAATAATTTGTATGAGAAATTTGGAGCACTATACTCGGCTAAAATTAAATTGTTCCTAGTTTAGGGCTTGCAACTTTTCTAAGATTAGCCTATTTTTTTTTTGCATAACTCTTTATAAGTATCATCTATCAATGACTCCACGACAATCAATTCAATCATTTAAAAAAACAGCAGAATTTAGACTGTAATTTCAAACGCATAATTTTAATATCAACGTTAAAATGTACATAAAATGTTTGTCCTTTCAACTTCATACTAAATTTCGAGACAAACTTGTTTTTCTTATTTCAGATGAAATAATCTACATAGCAAACATCTCTAAGCCCAAATACGTGTTTATGTCTTCATCCGCCTACGATATCCATTACAAGACTTTGAAGGACCATAACACAATAAAACAATACTTTATCTATGGAAAAGACAAAGGTCGCACTGATGTTATTTGTTACGACGACCTAGCTGGAAAATTTGTGAATATGGAACTTTATAAAGGAGCCAATTTTTATGGTGAGGTTACTAAAGATTTACTGGCCGTTAAGTACGTCTTCTTCTTTGTTTTTGGCATTGTTCTTTGTGCATTTGTCATTATCAAGTATGTAGGTACACTTTTTTTCATAATTAATTTTATTTTTGACATAGTAAGCATTCTATTACTGTCAAATGTTCCAATAATATCAAGTATTGAATAAAACAAGTAAAATAAGCTTTTAGTCACACAAGTTTGAAATCACCGCCATTTCCAAATTATGATTTAGTAGTTTCTCCGCTATATATCACTTGAACTTACTGAATTAAACACCATTATTGTAAACATTAACATTTATAAAAACACAACTTTCTGAAAATAATACTATCAGTGCTACTTTTACACGTTCCCGCCAAAATGTTTTGGTGATTAGAGCATTTGGCGGGTATTATTATAAAGTGTGATGCCAAAAATAAAAAAAAAACAATTATTCTAACTTAAAAAATACATTATAAATTATTTTTAATCTGCATTATACTGTAGCGTAGTGTGTAGATCAATAATGTTTTAGGATTAACTGGTTTTTCCTAGGCTAGTTCCAGTTCATATTATACGCGGAAAGGAGGAGAACTAGTTTATCCTAAAATTTGGTTTGGACGGTAACTTACACATGTACCTACTGTCTCTAGGTAAAGCACACACGGCCCTAATTCTCTATTCATCTGGCACGACGGGTCTGCCCAAGGGAGTGAAGCTGACTCATCTAAATTACATTACTACTGTCTATCAAGTTCCGTAAGTACGTAACGTATAGGGCTTACATGTTAAACAGCCCGGGGGCTCGGAAATAAGACATGTACGAGTATAATTACGGTACTGAAAATGTACAGTAGCTGTATCATATTAAAATGCGAGAATTACCTAGTACGTGAACGACACAAATGGATTAAAAAATCAGTTCTTATTTATTCCTGACCGGGCGCTGTCCAAATTTCCATTTTTCAATACATTTTTCTGTCAAACGTACTATGTAATTGGAATAGGTATTTTTACATACAAAGAAGAAAATATTAGCACATTCCCTTGAAAAGTAATCAGACGGACTAACGTATCAATTTGACATGTATCGTAGCGTTATTAGTTGCTATCCCGCGTTGCAACGCTGCCAGTATTCTGGGCACATTTCCATCCTCTGATGGAATTTTCGATTAGGTTATTTTTGTTGATTTATTTGTGTCTATAGGTAAGTATCGTTTGTTTTTTTTAGATAACTTAGAATTGGTGTTGCTTGCAATAAATTACTCTGGCTTTTATAAAATGAAATTGCAAAATGTTTAAATGATAGAAAATGAGTATCTGTATCTACCGAACGTTGTCTGAACTTCTATTTTGGTCTAAGCACTAATCTAATGGTGTCGTCGAAGATAACCAAAAAATTGCGTAGAATTACCTAGATTATGTTTTGTTGATTTTTAAATACATATTTAAACGTTTTTTAGTGTCACGTGGCGCCCCTTGACAATGCTAAATGTATCTCCATTCGCCAACACTATGGGGTTTCAAAACACTACCGACTCCTTGATGAACGGTAAAACTGTAGTGTTTTTGGCACGATTTTCGGAAGAAATTTACTTGCGTACTATTGAAAAGTATAAGGTAATATACTTTTATGATAGATAATGTATTAGTAGTAACGTACTAGCACTTTACTGTTACTTCATCATATTCATCACAATCGTCATAAGAGTTGAATAGAAGACTTTTTTAAGAATTTTTACAATGTTTATGTATTTATTTTAATTAATAAATTAACTATAAAAATATAATAGAAAAAAACTTAAAATTAAATACACCAGCTCAAAAGCAACAAGCTCTGCTTAGTTTGGGGCCAGATGGCGCTGTGTGTATAGTCCTACGATATTTATTTTTATTTTATTTTCTTGCTTCTTGCTTCCGGTTCCGGCGTTCGTAACGTAAACATCATTGTAGTGCAGTCCTCAAACTTATTGTGATTAAAAATAAATAACTATCTGCTGGACACGATAAATAGTGAGAAATACAACTATAAGTGCTGTGGTTTAGTGGTACTATAGACTTTCATGTAATAAACGTGTAATTAAAACAGATTACAATATGAAAACAAAAACCAACATTTAAGGTTAGAAATTGACATCATCATTATTACAAACGTCAGTGTCACTGTCAGGCTAACAGTGTCAGACCTACTCACTCATTCACTCACATCGGTGTTGCCAACGCGCAAATTATATTTCCATCATTACATTTCGTTTTACGCAAAGAAGTTGAAATATAAACATGGAGGATCAATTTCAAATTCTTTTTGAAAAAATGAAAATAGAAATGCAGAAACAAACAGTTGAATTGAAAGATTCGATAACTAATTCCATCATGGAGAAAATCGACGAAAAAATAAAGCCAATTTTAGCAGAAAACAAAGATCCAAAGATAAAAGTCGTAAACCTTGAGAATGAAATAGAATATCTGAAAAGAGATAAGAAGCAAAACAACATTATTATTTTCGGATTAAAAGAAGAAGAAGATTCTACGTCAGGATTAATACTAGAGGCGAGGAAGATATTTAATAAAGACTTAAATATAAACATTGCTGATTCCGAAATAAACAAAATTTATCGCATCGGAAAGAAAAGCCCAGACGGAAAACCGAGACCAATTCTGCTTTCCTTTGTCAATTCATGGAAGAAAAATGAAGTAATGAAAGTCCGAAAAAATTTCAAAAACATATACATCACAGACGATTATTCCAAAGAAGTTCTAGAGAAGAGAAAAATGTTACAAATTAAATTGAAAGAAGAAAGAACAAAAGGGAACTTCGCATATCTTAAATACGACAAGCTTGTAATAAAGGAAAATAATGCAACCAATGAAAAAAGAAAGAGAGAAATATCGTCATCGCCGCGAGATAATACACAAACAAAAAAGCAACAAGTCTGGACACCATCACAAAATAACAGGCGTAATGCTTTTGATATAATGAGAGGCAGATCTAATTCTCTTTCGTCCACGGCGGATACTACGCAATAACAATTAGCTATCGGCAACCGGAAAACACAAAGACATAATAAGGTAAAAAACGAAGTAACTAATCACCAACAACCTCCCCCAAGCCGACTGGTCCTCGTGGGGGAAAATGACCAAGACCCTCTAAAGATAAAAATGAAAAGAAAAAATAAATATCACGAAATACATATAGCAACTATAAATTGTCGATCATTAGGAACCACAGAAAAACTGCAAGAACTCGAACTAGCATTAGACGAAATAAAGTGGGACATTATTGGTATTAGCGAAGTGAGAAGATTTGGAGAAACAATAGAAGACCATGGAAAATACATATTACACTATATCGGGGAGACGCCCGGATTATACGGAGTCGGATTCATGGTAAAAAGAAATCTTGCTAAGAACATACAAGAATTTAGAGGGATTTCAGAACGTATTGCACTTCTCAACATTCGACTACCTGTGGATGGAGAGAAAGAACAATTATGGTCCATTATCCAGGTGTATTCGCCTACCGAATCAAATACAAAAGAAGATATAAAAGTAATCGAAAAATTTTATGAAGATCTACAAAATATCACTGCGAATGAATCTAAAAACATTATAGTTATGGGTGATTTTAATGGGCAAATTGGCAAACAGAAAAGTGGAGAAGAATATATCATAGGAACCCATGGTTTTGGAAACAGAAGCAAAAACGGCTCACGACTAGTATCTTTTGCTATTGAAAACAAATTAAGCATCCTAAACAGTTTTTACAAGAAGAAACTATCAAAGAAATGGACATGGATGTCTCCCAATGGTCGATATAAAAACGAGATCGACTATATTCTGTCTAATAATATAAAAGTTTTTAAAGATTTGTCTATTTTAAACAATTTTAATTTCAACTCAGATCATAGAATGGTTAGGGCAAAACTATCAGGAAAGCGAGTGAAAAGAGCACGACAATCTCACAACAATATGAAAGCCATTGAATGCACTGGAAGCACCGACTTGCTTTTGAAAAACCTAGAAATATCCTTGCAAGGTGAAGAAAATGAGTGTATATCCATTCATGAAAAATACAACATATTGCTCAAACAATTAAAAACAGAAACTAAGAAAGTAAACATAAATAGAAAGACAGACTTATCGTATATTAGTAAACAATTATTACAAGAAAGAAAAGAACTAATACATCAAGGAAAAAATAAAAATAATAATGTTCGAAAGATAGCAGAATTAAGTAAAAAGATTAGCGAACAACTCAGAAAAGAACGTAAATTAAAAAGGTTAGTAACATTAAGAAAGCATATAGAAAAAACTGGAGGAATAAAGAAGGCGTTTAAAAAAATGAACAACAAAAAGGACTGGATTCCTAATATGAAAAATAAAAATAGTGGAACGACCACCAAAAGACCAGAAATACTAGGAATCGCTACGGAATACTACCAAAAGTTATATCAAAGTCGTAACGAGGATCAAGAAATAAAGAATTATAAATTTATAAATAAAGAGGAAATCCAACCAATTCTAAAAGAAGAAACAATAAAATCTATCGAAACACAAAAACTAGATAAGGCACCTGGTTCAGATTTAGTTACAAACGAACTGCTAAAAACTACGCTACCAGTAATAGCGCCAAAACTTACAGATCTATTTAATGAAATCCTCGAAACTGAAACTATCCCGGAAGACTGGACTAAATTGACAATTATTCTATTACATAAAAAGGGAGACAAGGACAATATTGCAAACTACAGACCAATCAGCTTAATGTCCAATATTTATAAAATATTTTCAAAAATTATACTAAACAGAATTACTAATACATTAGATGAAAACCAACCTAAGGAACAAGCTGGTTTTCGGAGCAAATTTTCAACTATTGATCACATACACACTCTAAAACAAATCATACAGAAATATAAAGAGTATAATAAAACATATCATATAGGGTTTGTTGACTTTAATAAAGCCTTTGATACATTGGAACATGAGTATATATGGCACGCTCTAATAGCTCAAGGGGTAGAAGAAAAATATATTAGAATAATTAAAAACGTATATTCATCTGGCACAGCACAAATTAAACTTGAATCTATGGGAAATGAATTTCCTATTAAAAGAGCTGTACGACAAGGAGATCCTATATCCCCTAAACTATTTTCAGCAGTGCTGGAAATGATCTTTAGAAATCTAAACTGGACCAAAAATGGCCTAAATATAAATGGAGAAAATCTCAGCCATCTACGCTTCGCAGATGATCTGATTTTGTTCTCAGAGGACTCCAGAACCCTTGAACTAATATTACAAGAACTATCAGATGAAAGTATCAAAGCTGGCCTGACAATGAATCTAACCAAAACCAAAATTATGACAAATTCTCAACAATCGATAACCAATGAACAAATAACAATAAATAATGAACAAATAGAATATGTAAACGAATATGTATATTTGGGTCAACTTATATCTACAGAAGATTGTATGAATAAAGAAATAGAACGAAGAATTACTAATACTTGGAAAAAGTTCTGGACACTCAGAGAAATAATGAAGAATAAAGAGATGCCAATGAAGATAAAAAAGAAAGTATACAAAATGTGCATCATGCCATGCTTACTATACGGTTGCCAGACATGGGCGTTAACAGAACAACAAGAACATAAATTAAAAGTCTGCCAAAATTCAATAGAAAGAAGTATTATAGGTATAAAAAGAAGAGATAGAGTAAAACTAAAAGAAATTAAAAATAAAACAAAATTTAAAAATGCACACACATCCTATAGACAACTTAAATGGCGTTGGACGGGACACATGTTGAGAGAAGATAAGCAGAAATGGACCAAGCTAGTAACAGAGTGGTACCCAAGAGGGAGCAAAAGAAATAGAGGTAGACAACCCAAAAGATGGGAAGACGACCTTAAAAAAATAGCTGGTCCGGTATGGACCCGGATAGCAAGAGACAGGAACACGTGGAAATCTTTGGAGGAGGCCTTTGTCGACAGACAAGCTGTTCCAAAATAACATCTAGTTGCCGATCAATCAAAATATGAATCAAAAATTAGTTTATATAGAGAAGTAGGCTTTTAATTATTATGTAAGAAGGAAACAGCAATAAAGGCTATTTTATTTTATTTATTTATAGTGTCACGTGGCGCCCCTTGACAATGCTAAATGTATCTCCATTCGCCAACACTATGGGGTTTCAAAACACTACCGACTCCTTGATGAACGGTAAAACTGTAGTGTTTTTGGCACGATTTTCGGAAGAAATTTACTTGCGTACTATTGAAAAGTATAAGGTAATATACTTTTATGATAGATAATGTATTAGTAGTAACGTACTAGCACTTTACTGTTACTTCATCATATTCATCACAATCGTCATAAGAGTTGAATAGAAGACTTTTTTAAGAATTTTTACAATGTTTATGTATTTATTTTAATTAATAAATTAACTATAAAAATATAATAGAAAAAAACTTAAAATTAAATACACCAGCTCAAAAGCAACAAGCTCTGCTTAGTTTGGGGCCAGATGGCGCTGTGTGTATAGTCCTACGATATTTATTTATTTATTTTATTTATTTATTTTTATTAAAATGTAACTATGTAGGTATATATCACACACATCACAGACACAGGCACATACGCAGACATAGCTCTACGTATTACTAAAGCAGGCAGTGGGCTGGACCATGTCCAGCCCACTGCCTGCTTTAGGACATAGGACTAATAACCACTGTGGTAGACGTGGTCTAGGTTGAAGACCGCGAATTGGCAAACGTAGCAAATAACACCCTTAGACTCGATGGAGAGACGATAAGCGTGGGACAGCTGATTGTGGCTGGCGCCTCACTGGAAGTGAAAAGCCGAAGATCGGGCTGAGTGACGTTTCTTAAAAGAGCCCTATATCCAGCACTGGACTACGATAGACTGATTATGGTGAGGTATTAATTAGTCATGTGTAATTGTTTACAAGATTTAAATGTAAAAAATTATGAGGAAGAACTAACCAAAATGCTTTCAGAATTATCACAGTGGATAGCAGCGTTGCTAGTTACTTTTTTAAAGTTTCGTTTCACTTTTTTTAGTATTATTTTTTTTCAGGTAGGATACGTACTGGTTGCACCACCTATTGTAGTGACGTTATGCAAATCATCGATTATGGGTAAATACGATTTAAGCTCTTTACAAATTTTGATATCTGGTGGAGCTCCACTTGATATAAGTACCATGGAAGAAATGAAAAACAGGTAAATATATTATGTCTCAAATTTTTTAACTGCATCAAAAAGCGTCGCAACGTAACGCTTTTTGTTAGGGTGTTTTGTTGTTATCAGGCGAAGAAAGGCGGTGAAGAAAAACACTACCTAATATTTTAAAAGATACAGTAATTCAATCTTTCAGTCTGTTTATACATTTTCACAACAAAATGGCGGGAATATTTTTAATTGAAATCGTGCATGCGTGTTTCTTAAAGTGGACACTGCTTTTTTCTCATAAACGATCCTTTATGTAAATTCAAATTGTAAGATTAGAATTTGGTGCTTATGTGCGGCAGTATTTGTAAGTGTTTGTTTGATGAACGCAGATTTCAAAATTCCTATTGGTTTTACGCGAAAAGTGTTTTGTCGAGTGTTTAAACATAAAAATGGTGGTGTTTCATTCATAAGTGACGAATCACAAGCGCGAGTATGGGAAAATTATATAATGTGAAACATGACTTTTCGTGTTGCTTCCAAAACTCCATCGAAGCTTTATAGTAAAGTCACCACTTCTTTACTAAAGCATGACAGGACTTGACTGACAAAGACTGGACTTTGACTATAACTATTGCTACGAGGCAACTTATTTAACTTTTGAAATTTGAAAATATAAAACACTTAAATTTGCCTTTACTAAAAGCAAATGCTCAAGACGCGACGCCAAAACCAAAGAAAAAAATATTCCTATTGCTTATTCTGTGACAGTGCGCTGTGTTTGTGGCACATGACTCGAGACGCGGGAAGAACACTCACTAAGGGGATTAATTATCAATGATTTATTTCGAGATATTTGAAGGTTTTACTAGACAGAAATTTTGTTGGTCTGTAATGAAAAATACACAAACATTTTTAGTAAGTTTAGATCTGTCAGCTAATGCCTTCAAATTGGTCCTAATATCAGTTTAGAAAAGCAACGATGAGTTATCACACACAAATCATCAAGCGCTCGAAGTATGCCATGTAACTTTGAATCTTGAGGTGCTTTGAAACTTTTGTTGATTTAAATGAAATTTAATTTTTAGACTCCCAAATCTACAACATATATTACAAGGCTATGGAATGACGGAAACTACTGGAGTTATTTCGAAAGAAAATGATCAAACACATAAATTCGGTAGCGTTGGAAAAGTCGCAGTGGGAGTTACGATAAAGGTATCGTTATTATTATTTAAAAAATGGTTTTGTGTAATAATTGTCTCATACTATACTGAGTGTTTTGAAAATAGATCGACTTATGGTTGCCTGGTAGAAATCGCTTTTGTGACGCCTAGCTCTTAAGTTTCTTATTTGTATTACAATTTTAATTTTTCTGGTTTTAAGAGTTCTGGTGTCCGTAATAAAGAGTTTCTATCTATCTATCTTTAAGACACTGGATATCTGCGATGCAAATTACATAAACAAGTTTTCGTACTCAAAAGTCATGATGAGAATTCATTTAGTCCATTTTCATATAAATGATTTTTTGTAATTGTTCAACTTTTGCATTTGCTGTCACAATTCACACAAATCTATAAGACCTTTTTTTGGTAATCTTTTTGGTTATGGAGAGAAACTTCTGCAATATAAATAAGAAACAAACGATGTTTGTTGGCAAGCGCACAATAGATTTAACTGATTCATTTTTTTTTAAATCTTGATGTTCATAATTTAATAGTTGCGAGGCAAAAGGTTGAGGATGGCTGGTGCAGCTAGCTCTACTGCACCGGGTACGCAGTCCTGTCCATTGAGTTATTTTGTTTTTAATTTAGACTTTTTGTACCATAGCCTTGATATATTAGTCAAATATATATTTTCCACTACAACTACAAGACACACCACTCAGCCCGATCTTCAGCTTTTCGCTTCCGTCCACCGCCAGTTGCCAGCTGTATGTATTACCATATGCCCCTACTATATACTTGACTATACACTAGATTATATAATTATACTATAAAGTCGAGTATAATTTACTTACTGCTGTATCTAAGAATAATAATGATTAAATGCTTTATTCATGGCCCTAGTTTTACATATACAATTATACATACACTGTTCTGCCAAATTATACAAAGAGTTAGTTCGCAGGGCTCTCAGCTTTCTAGATAATATAATCTATAGATATACTGATTCGGTGACCTAGACGACTTCCAGGTAAGGAGATCTTTCATGAATACCACTAAGTATTAATATGATTGGATAGTTAAATAATGCTTTATGGATTAGTCGAATAAATACTATTTTACATTCATTTTAGGTTGTGGACACCGAAACACGCAAAATACTAGGCCCGGGGCAGCGTGGAGAGCTATGTGTAAAAGGTCCTGCCATTTTCGAAAACTACATTGGAAAAGACATGGACGAATTTTTCGAAAGTGGTTACTTTAAGACTGGTGACATTGTTTATTATGACGAAGAAGGATTTATCTTTGTTGTGGATAGGATAAAAGAGTTAATCAAATATAAGGGCTGGCAGGTTAGTATCAATGAACTGTGTATACCTGTAGCGTTACCTTTCTAAACACAGAGAAATGTACATATAAATACATGTACACATTTATTGGAAACAATTCGGCACTTAGTTCAATACATTGGCTCAAACGGTCTACAAGCCAAAGTCGCTTGAAATCTATGGAAAGATCTATGCTACTCATTTTTAAAAGAAGTTATCCAGAACAAAGTATTTTACAGATATAGACAAAATGTATCAACAATCTGAAAAAGCACTAGGACAGACACAGTAGGTACCACACAGAATGCAATACAACAACCTGCACAAGAGGAATGGCGAAGAATTTATTTCACTTTTTAATCATTATCATCTGTTCACGTTACCGTTCCGTTACGTCGTTGTAAAATTTATTCACATTCATGAGTTGATCGCTTGTAAGCATTACTACACTTTCCTGATATAACATGAAGGTTTCATTATCACCCACAGCCTTCCTAATCACATTGCTAAGTATAAGATCTCTCTTGTTATAGCATCTGGCTCGATTTTATGCTAATCTAGCCCAGAATAGACCCGCAATGGAGATGGTGTCTTCAACCTATCTTGCAACTGGACGACGAACGTACAAGTGCTTAAACATCGATATCAATAATGTTGTTTATTTATCAGGTGCCTCCTTCAGAGCTGGAGGCAGTTCTACTTCAACACCCATGTGTTAAAGACGCAGCAGTTGTAGGTGCCCCAGATAAAGAAGGTGGCGAGTTGCCAGCAGCTTTCATTGTTAAGAAACTTGGTTATGACGTTACAAGTCAAGAAATTATAGAATTTGTTAATTCTAAGGTTTGGAATCCATGCATATTTATTATTACCGTACATAAGTATTTTGGTAACGAATTATGACTACTTTTGTAGCGGTAGTCGCTCAGTGACAAACAACTACAAATGAGCTTGAGTTGTTGGCGCAGAAAAACTGACGATGTTTTCTGGCTGTTTTTTTGTATGCGACTGGCTAGCTAACACCCTCTAAGTTAAATTTCTGTCGCCAAGTACCTAACGGTGTATTCTAATAACCTTATTTAGAACCCAGCTCCTATTTAACCAACTTCTATCATATAACAAGTGAAGTAAGATCAAATATTTATAGATATGGTACCCTAGACAAAACATCCACAAGTTCTGCCGTATTTAATAGAACAGCCGTATACTACTGCCACTTTAATGCTTTCTTCGCTAAATTTAGTGAAATCGTTTTGTCAAGGCAAACACAGGCGTAGAATGTTTTCGTGGACCCTTGGCCAAAAGTATAGAGTAGCTGATACGAGTATCTTTCCACAATTTCCATGAAAACAGTTGTTCTTAATAAATAATGAGTATTTCCAATGACTCCTTAGAACACCCTAAGCTTTAAATCCTATGATTAAGTAATAAGCTTGCATGTAACTGTTGAAAAAAAAATGCAGTCTATGATGTATGTAATTTGACTGTCCTGTTAGCTCATTACCTACTACAGCTCTGTTTCCTTTGCTTGTTTGTTCTGTGTCCGCGAGTTCCATATGTGTTATAATATGTAAGTATCTACATATTTAAAAAAGACCGTCATGGAATGCCCGGCAGATTTACTATACCAGTATAATATGCGCGTGTGATACAGACACAAGGAAAGTCAGGCCGTTTGCCGTCACGGCATAAAATTCAATTTTACTGCCAAGGCGCGCCAATAGATGTTTCATTTAAAATATACTTATAGTTATCCGGTTCTTATAGAACAAGATTTGCTTAAATTAGGGCTAGATGGCACCGTGTCAAATGTCCTCCGGTATTTTTTTTTTATTCATATAAACCTGTATCTTCACTTTGTAACTGAATGTTAACGAGCATTTTAATCTTATTGTAGGTGTCACCGTGGAAAAGGCTACGCGGCGGAGTACGATTCGTGGAAGAAATCCCTAAGAACCCAAGCGGTAAAATACTGCGACGTTTACTGCGAGGGAGCCTAATTAAACCATCCAGCAAGCTGTAACGTCTCCATCCTTCCTGGGTACTATGAGAACTATAAAACGGTTCACTGAAGGCAATTCTATGTTTGGTAGTTGTTAAAAAAACAGCCACATCAAATAAACAATTTTTAATCTAGAACTATATATTGAAATAATAATATAAAAAGATTATATTATTTATCTATGTAGCCTTCATGTTCGGAGTTTCTAAATAAACATTTTTCCTTAGCAAACGCTCTAAGTATGACGCCAAAAAAACTTTTACATTTTTCAATAACAAATTTATTTTTCTGTGTTATAAATCTGAGTAATGATGAAATTACATGATTATAAGTTCCTTGTTACAAAATTAACTCGTACTTTTTCACTTTCTGCAACTGTTGTCGCGTACGTACTGTATCTTGCTTGTTTTTAATTATTAAGTGAAAATATTCATCTTATCTTTTAATATTAGGTACTAATATCTTAATAAATTCCCTAACTACCATAAATAAAACAAAAATAAAAAGTCAATAAACCTATTCTAGATCTGATAAGATGCAAGGTCAAGTAGGTAATCTAATTTTTATCACCCTTTATCTCGCCTACGTTACTTTATCGTAATTTGTTTATTGACGTGTTTTAGTATCTATTTTTATTATTTAATTTTACCATAAACATAATATTTAACCCGCCTTATTCTGATTGTGAGTGGTTATACTAATTCAGAGTTAATCAAGTTACTTTCAGATTTTCGGACGTGAGAATTTACAGAAATAATGTTTCAAATGTAATGGGACCTTCATAAATATACAATCAAGATTAAAATACGTATATTTTTTCACCATTTTGAAATTACAAATTACATTTTTTTTATGTATTACAAAACTATTTTCATTACATACATATAGATACATATTGTCAAAACAAACATCCTCTCGCCCCAAACGCATATACCGTCTCCGTTCCGTCGTGGGTAAAAAGATGCACTTCAATCTACAACTCTATAATTCTGTCCCGCTTTCTGCAACACCATATTTAATTTCTGATACATTTGTAACTCTTTATAATAAAATGTATATGCACGTGTACGTGTATATAAATAAAAAGAATATAAAATGGATGCTGGGCATTGACCATACCTACATACTACGTACTATGTAAATACTACGTACTTGATGATTGCATTTCGAACATTCACTCAACTGCATAGCAATGTTAACTTATTATTCAATACTCGATATTTCTTTTGAGTTAATAAATTTTATTGGCACAACATGAAATTGATTTAGTAACTAAAACGTCAAGAACAAACTCAACTATAGTATAGTCACGTAGTTTTTTTTATGGTTGGCAAATGAGGTGTTTTGTCACAGCTTACCTTTTGCTATGTGACAGGGATCCAAGATAATAAACACACCTAGCCTGGAATGACCTTTTAAGCGAAGCTGATTGAACACGCCAATGTGATTACTAGAAAGTACTACCGCCATGCTATGGTTTCCATATGATGTTTTCCTTCACTGCCTGCTCAATTTTAATGTTGGGATTTGAACCCACGTTTTCCGGCGTTTGCAGCGACCGCGATAACCACTGAGCGATCATCGCTCGGTTCGAACATTTGGCTGTTTTGCATAATGAAAAAAAGGCGTACATAATTTTTAAAATAAAATAATTGCAACCAGCAACGAATGAACATTTTCGTGCGTAGATTCGTAGATTATCTACGCACGAAAATGTTCATTCGTTGCTGGTTAAATAGATCTTATCACACATTCAATAACCTTGAAAGTTGTGAATATTCTCAGTTTGATTGAGTCGTTGATCACAGCAACGTTTGTGAACGTCTAATAATAATAATGTCAAAATATACACAGCCTGGTGTAATTTATAGTGATTACCAAAATATGGTTTTACCTACTCACATGAATTATGGAAGGTTTCTGTTGGATAAGCTATTGGATAATGGAGATAAAATAGCATTGGTAAGTGAAAAGCTAGTAACAATGTATCCAAAAATGTTGTTTCTTTTAAAATTATTGAATCTATTCAAAGAACATACTTCATTAGACCAAAAAAAACCATTGAAATGCAAATTAATACCACTTAGTATGATGACCAATTTTATGCTGAGGCGAGCCCCTTTTTTGTAACTGTTTGTCTCTGTTTGTTGTTAAGTTTGTGAGTTCTGTGGTGTTACAAAAAAAATCATTTTCTTTCTTTCAAATAAGCCGATGCATATAACTATGTACACATTTTCTATTCAATTAAAAATAATGAGAATAGATCTACATCAGTATCATTTGATTAATAAACTTTGCGTTCGATTTCAATTTCACCAGATGTTAAGTAAAGATGCGGTTTAAGATGGAGTTGGCTTGTATATAAGAAATTGATTCACTTGCGACTTAAAGGCACCCAGATTGTATCTTCCGTGGAAGCACGACAAGTCTTAATATCCTCTTCTCTCTGCAGTAACCACTTGCAACTACTTGGGCTGTGGCAGTTTTTAATTAATAAATTATTGTCAAATTAGCTATGTTCATTGTTCAAGTCCTCATCACTGTTGTAACTGAAACGACTGTTAAGCGGAAATAAACTAAATATATATCTTGAATATTATTTTGACATACGAATTTGGTATCAATTCGATATCACATGAACAATCAGTACATTTTTTCATCCATGATTATTTTAAGATCGATGGAGAAACTCACAAAACAATAACTTACAATGAAATGGCCCAGCTGGTCGTAAACATCGCTACAGCTTTCAAGCAACTTGGAGTTAAGGAAAACGACGTTATTGGCATATGCAGTGAGAATAGGACTGAGTTTCTGACTACAGCAATAGCTGGCTGGGCAATTGGAGCTGTAGTTACTTTTATCAACAGTGCTTATAGCAAAGGTAACATTTTGATATTTCTGTGATGGTGATAAGTATGTAGGTACCTACGTCTCTCATTAAGTCTTAGACGTGAGGGTTGATAGCCAAAAGTGTTACCGTCATAATTATACATTATCATATTAAGAACATTTTTCAAACAAAAAAACTAAAGTTTGTTTAGCTCTTTGGGAACTACGATGTTACAAACAAACACAAACGTTAAACTTATGTTTGCGTTGGGGGTTAAAAATGAAGTCGTATTTAAAGTGAATCTGTTCGTTCGCTTACTTTTTTAGAAAAGTCAACGAATTTTGATACTTTATAATAAAAATCTGTTACGTTTGTTCAAAAATTCCCAAACTTTTTCTATGAAACAACTTTTTTTTTAAGACTTCTTAAGTTGTGCTCATAGTAAAAGTTGTTCATAATAACAATAAGTTTAGTTGAAAATGTGCCGCCAAGCATCTAACTGTGTATTCCGGCAACCTCACTTGAGAGCTAGTTGCATTCCAGGTGTTTACCGCCTTCGACCACACTCACTTAACATCAGGTGAGCTGTGGTCAAACACAGAGCTTGTCAACTAAAAAAAAAGTACACCTGTACATCCGCAGCTTATGGTATTCCCCTCAGTTATTTTTTTTTTTTAGATGAGTTCGTGCACACTACTAACATATCTAAACCAACATTCATGTTCTTATCTCCAAAAACATTCAAGATATTCTACAAAACAATGAGGAGTATGCCCTTCGTGAGGAGTGTTCTCGTGTATGGAAATGAAATATCAGAACCAACTGTACTAAAATTTGAAAATCTCACATCAGCAAAAGTAGACATCAGCGCTTTTCAAACCAGTAATTTTAATGGTAAGTTAACATTTTGATTAAAGGTAAAGCAGTTTTTTTATCTGTCTCAAATTTCTGCCCTCTTTTGACGTCTAATACGGCGAGTCAGACTGGCTGTTGGTGTTGTAGCGACGCGTCGCCACAGACTCGCAATTTTGCGACTTTTCCGACTCAGCTCGGCGATCCCCCCTATACAAAACAGTTTCGATGTTTCACATCTACAAGCCTGTCTTATTTTTTCCTCTTTTGTAAATGTCACTTATAACTAGATATGCAAAAGCCTGAAAATTTTGATTCATAATAATAGTTTCCTGACAGCGATGAGGCTTATTACTTCAAGTATAACACAAAAAAACAAACATTCAAATTATGTTTAGACTTTTGAATCAGCCCTGTTTTAAAAGACTGTCCCACTGCTGGGCGCCGGGCCCTATCTTGTTGTGAGAAGGTTAAAACCATAGTCCATAACCCTGGTCAAGTGATTTGGCAGAATTCACACATCTTCGATATTTTTTTTTATAAACTCTTGGACATGAGTTGTTTTCCTCGCGATGTTTTCCTTCTCCGTTTGAAGTCAGCGGCAAAGCACACTCGACTTAGTAACCCAGGATCTCCAAATATGTCTTCGAAGCCAGTTAAGTAATACTAAGTTGCACGTAATTGTATTTTCTTGGTCTAAACCTTCGATTGTGTATTTGTCTTCTAAGCCTATAAAAAATTACATAGTACAAAAAATTACTTCACAGCGTTCAATTTCTAAAACTCAATTTTAACCCTTCACAAGTTAACGTAGTTTAATTTGTCACAAATTAATATTACCTTGTTTTATTTGTCAAGAATTCATTGTAAAGGAACCAACAAAACAATAACAGAGTTTTAGTTATGCTAACTGAATAATTGAAATCATATTTTACAAGGGATGTCGTTTTAATAGGATCCGGGCAAACTGCTCTGATACTTTATTCGTCCGGGACCACCGGACTCCCTAAAGGAGCGAAGCTGTCACACCAAAATTTAATTATATCTGGACTCCAACCCTTGTAAGTTAATTTTGTACACGTGTTTTTGATGTGTCCTACAAATATAGATTTTATGAATCGGTATGCGATGTTTAAATGTTTAATAACAAAAAGTGTAGCCCATCGGTTTCACTAGCTTTTACAAAATTGTATGGCCGACATGGTAGGTGTTTGACCACGGCTCACGTGATGTTAAATGACGGTGAGGTCGAATACGGTATAGCCTGGAATGGAAGTGGTTCTCAAGTGAGGCTGCCCGAACACAGTTAGGTGCTTGGCGACAGATTTTCAACTTGAAGTTGATAACTAGCTATCAGAGTACCTACTATAAAGTACCATCATGCCATCATGCTATAGTTTCCTTACAATGTTTTCCTTCACCGGGAGCTCAAGCTGATTGTTGGGGTTTGAACTTGAGTCGTGTTTTTGGTAAGAGCGAGATTGATAATTAAATAAAGCGGCTACTTACACGATACTACGTTGAATGAAGCGACTCTGCATTAGAGAAAAAGTGTTGGAGAGCACCACAAAAAGTTTAATTATATTTATTTTTTTGGGATATGTATTGTGATTTGGATACGGTTGTAGGACAAAAGTTGTTTATTTTATTGTATAAAGTATGCCCTTAAAAGGATGCTGACTGATTAACAGTATCCCTTTATATTTACAAAAAAAGGTAGGTATATAAGTTTTTAATCAGTTTTTTGGTTCCCATAATACAAGCTTTGATTTCTACGATATTTTTCTTCGTGTATATAAGTTTCATGATTATGTATATGTAACAAAGCCCGTAGAAAACCTTTGATTTTGTAATTTTTTTGCAGTAATATAAAAAAGAGCCGGGTCTGTCTTTCTATAGCTCCTTGGTCGAATACAGTAGGAATCATTCTTACTATGGATGAATTTACTTACGGTCAGACTGTAGTTTATTTGAAAGGATTTAATGAAGCTGCTTATCTAAAATGCATTGAAAAATATAAGGTGAGTATCAGATGTTAATTTATTTCAAAAATAAATAGGTACATTTTTTTTTTTATGTCAAAAGTAATGAGACTTACGAGACGCTCTCCTGATGGCAAGAGATAACGCCTGTCCATGACCATCGCAGCGATACACAGAACTTTCAGTAACAAAACAAAGTCCAGGGCATCACTGCTTTGGCGCTTATTACTTTGAGACTTTTGATAGAGTTAGTCTCAACAGCCCAGTAATTTCGCTAGCTGCAGTACCCTTCAAACCGGAACACAGTAACGCTTACACACTACTGCTTAGCGGCAGAATAACTGGTACTGCGGTGGTACCTATCTAGACGACCTCCTGCTAAGTAGTTCTACCACCAAGTAAATACAATCACGGCGTTTTGCCGTCAGAATAGGCAAACAATATCTTTCATTGATTGCCCTTGTAGCACATTTGGTAGAATGTCTGCTTCCGGAGCTGTAGGTCGTGGGTTCGATTCCCACCTAGACAAACATTTATGTGACGATAAATGTGTTTGAGTGTTCTGTATGTATTTACCAAAAAGTGTATAAGTATTATTTCAGTTATGAGTTTATGAGGTCAGAGTTTGGTGTAAAAATAATATTAAAAAATACAGTGAATTCACAGTTTTACGTTTTCAGTTTTGTGGGCAGTCCCCATAACTGCCTATTTTTTAAATATTACTGTTTAGGCCTTGCTTGATGTTAAACAAAGATGTGGTCTACGATGGAGCACGTTTACCTGGAAGAAACCGATTCACTCGCCACTTGAACGCACCCGTACTGTAACTATCGGGGTACACCCATTTGGGCAGCAAATACCACTGTATAGCAATTTGTATCATAATCATAATTATTTGAAGACTAGTTGCTGTAGATCTATAAATAATGGGCATAAGTAACTAAATCAAAAGACATGCGAAATATTTTTTCTGCTTTTCAAATTTGCAGATTACTTTAACAATGAGCTTCCGGTGAACAAAAACATTGTGTGGAAACCATAGCATGATGGTAGGGTATTTTCAAGCTGAATATCTGCCGCCAAGCACCTAACGGTGTGCTCTGGCAGGCTCAATTGAAAGCCAGTTTAATTCCAAGGCAGGTGTGTTCACCATCTTTGACCACACCGTCACTTAATATCAGGTGAGATGTAGTCAAATGCCGGTCAATCATAAAAAAGTTTAATATTGTATAAGTTGTATCTTGATTACATTATTCATCTATAGGTTGGATTACTATTGGCTGTTCCCCCATTATTGGTTCTACTTAATCAATCAAAAATTCTAAAAAAGTATGATCTAACATCAGTTGAGATTATTTATTGTGGTGGCGCTCCTATGGATGAAGGAGTTATCAACAAAGCTAAGAAAACGTATGTACTAGTTTCTAATCATATAAACTAGTAAAATTCATATTCAACCTAATACGATATATTACTAGCTGTTACCCGCGACTACGTCCACGTGGATTTTAACACAAAAAAATTGTTAAGTTGAATGCAGTATGAAAAGTATATAATTATAACGTTAATTAAGTGATATAATTTTAATCGAACACTGAACTTTATAGATTTCCAAGACTGCAACATGTTTTGCAAGGATATGGAATGACTGAAACAAGTGGAGGACTTACAGAAGAACTTGAAGATGATCATCGACAAGGCAGCGTAGGCAAAATTATACAAGGAAACATCATAAAGGTAAACTTATTGCTTACGTTTATAAATAGTCTAAAACATTAATTACTTTAATTTAAATTATGTATTGATTCCTTAGATAGTGGACGTAGAATCAAGAAAAACACTAGGACCGAACTTACCTGGAGAAGTTTGCGTTAAAGGACCAGTTTTATTTCAAGGCTACATCGGCAAAGATTTGAAAGACGATCTGGATGAGGAAGAATTCTTCAAAACTGGTGACATTGCGTATTATGATGAAGATGGATACTTTTATATCGTAGACAGAATAAAAGAACTTATCAAATACAAAGCTGGACAAGTAAGAGTTGAAAGTTGATAATTAATTAAATGTACATTCACAAATTACCGGTGAACCATTTTGAGACTATACAGAAACTTTGATTACTGTGGATTAAAATTCTGTAATTTACTTTTTTCATAGGGATTAATTTGCATAATTTCAGGTAGCGCCATCCGAACTTGAAGCTCTTTTAAGACAGCATCCTGGAGTAAAAGATGTTGGGGTGATAGGAATCCCTGATCCTTTGTCTGGAGAATTGCCTGCTGCTTTTGTAGTAAAGACTCCACAGGTAGAAGTCACCGAGAAGGAGTTAAAGGATTTTGTTGCTTCTAAGGCGAGTAAATATAAGAAACGTTACAAATCGAACATGTATACAGGGGAATTATTTTGGCTTAGGGAGCTAGGGGGGTTGATAAATATAAAGTAAACATGATAAGAATCCGTTATCTTACTAGATAAATCGAATATCGAAATTCAATGTTTAGATAGCAAATACCTAAAAAACGAGAATTGTTCAAGTAAATAAAACCTCAAATAATATGCTGTTAACATCAGAAATTATTTTTTTTGTTTTTATGCTTGATAAGCAAAGTGTTTGACCACAGCTCGCCTGATGTTAAGTGACGATGTGATCGAAGGTGGTAAAGAACACTTAGCCTGGAATAGAACTGGCTCACAAGTGAGACAGCCGGAACGTATCATTAAGTACTTGGCAACAGATTTTAACTTGAGAGTGGTAGCTAGCCAGACGAGCACTAAAAAATACCCTACCACCATGCTATGGTTTTTTCACGATGTTTTCCTTCACCGGCAGCTCAAGCTCATTGTTGGGGTTTGAACCCACGTCCTTCGGCGCGTGAACTGACCGTACTAACCACTGAGCTATCATTGCTACAAAAGAGATATTCAGATTAGAACTTTATTACCTTATTGCGTGTATTACCCACTTTTGTTATTTATATTAGATTTATTACAGGTATCGTCATGGAAACAACTGCGAGGAGGAGTAAAATTTGTTCAAGAAATACCAAAGACACCGAGTGGTAAAATTTTGAGACGCGTACTCCGAGATTCGTTTACCAAACCTGTCAGCAAGCTTTGAATTATTAGTATTGTTTATCAGAAATTTAAGTCATTAAGTACTAAACTGTAGGGCTCTAGTTATATAAATGTAGCTTAAATTTAATCTTCTTTATTATTTTAAATTGTATGGGTTGTTGGTTACCTAAAATAAAATAATTTTTTAATTTATTTTGTAAAGCAGCCAGTCACGTTTTCATTTGTGATTTTTCATGTCAGCGAGAAGTTTACAATGCTTAGTTTAAACATCGATAAGATCCTTAATATTTATTCAAAATTAGATCGGCTTGGAAATAGCCCTGTCTTATAAGCTATGAAGTTTTGAGCACGGTTGACCAAGTGACATACATCACAAACCTTCCAAAATAACTCTCAGTAATAGGGTTCCTCACGATGTTTTCTTTCACCATTGTATCAAGATTGAGATATTACGTGAAATAAAGTCATGTACTTATCTAATCTGTATGTATCAACTTACCTAATATTTTTTTTAATGCGATTGAAAGTATTGCTAACTAAACTCTATGTAGAAATTTGTGTAGAGTTTTACACCGCTTTGGTTTGTTGGAAGTCAAAATGTATCAAAACAAAGTAAAAAATATCAGAGTTGGTGGAGTTCCAACTAACTGAAAACCAGAGCAAACCATATATGGAACACAGAGTTCGAAAGTGTCTGCCACGAATGCACACCTTCGCATGAGAATAGTGGGTGTAATAGACCATAAGGCATTAAATTTACGGTCTTAAACGTTCTTCAAGTAAATTGCATGGAACGGCCTTCGCCCACACAGACTGTGCCGTCTATAGCCACCATAATGATACTGCAAATGACCTATTTAAATAGACCCTTTTTATGGAAACTTGTGGCAAATAGTAGAATGGGTATAAATACATGTTTCAAACAGAATATTTTTGAACTGTTTAAGTTCTCTATCCCACTAATATTATAAGTGAAAGTTTGGATTGATGGATGTTTGTTACTCTTTCACGCAAAAACTACTGAATGGACTTTGATAAAATTTGGCATGGAGATAGCAGACACCCTAGATTAACACATAGGCTACTTTTTATCCTGAAAACATGTAGCGGGAACACCGCGGGCCGCAGTTAGTAAAATATAAAACTTTGTGTCTAAATTCAGTAAAAAATCTTCAAAAGTTGCGTTACGTAATACTTGTTGTAAAGGTAAAATGTTACCATACCATATAAATACTGCTACTCAATAGTATTCTTTATGGTTGACAGGCAAGGTATTTGACGAAGATGGTAAAGCACATATAGCCTGGAATAGAACTGGTTCTCAAGTGAGGCAGCCAGAACACACGGTTAGGTGATTGGCGACAGATTTTTTACTTGAGGGTGGTAGCTAGCCATTCGAGTACTAAAAAGTACCCTACTGTCATGCTATGGTTTTCTTACAATGTTTTCCGCCACAGGCAGCTCAAACTCATTGTTAGAGTTTGAACCCGCGCCCTTCGGCGTGCGTACCAACCGCGCTAACCACTGAGCTATCATCGCTACAAAGAGTAGCTAGTATGAGTAAAAGTTGTTCCCAAGACTATTTAACAACATGCATGCATGACTCATTTCATCAACAGCAAGTTTTCGGTCATTTTGAAGTTCCATAAATCTCTAATGGAATTCCATGGGTTAAGCCTATTTATGATATTTAGAATATTGAAATCCGATAAAATCTTCGTCTTTTGAAACGATGTCGGCCAAATCGTTTTTGTGTAAAATAAATATAGAATTATTTTCTGTTATCTTCCATTGACGTTAATCCTCGACTGGCAGTTGGATGCATAAAATGAAAAAGCTTTTACGAGCTTCCATAAAAAGCAGACGGATGCCAAATCAGCATAAAGCTCCGAAACATTTATCTTTCTGTTCACACTTACCTCTACACTCTAGTCATTTGTAGCAACTATGTTAAAAAAAAGGCTATCCAGAATTTGCAATAACAATTCTTGTTTAACAAGTTCAGCATTTGATTTAGGTCAAAAATTATGAACACGTCTAGTTTAAAATGGAAGGCTGATTATAATGATGAAGTTTGAAAATATATTGACGAAATTAAAGACAAAATAGCCTAAATTTAAAGACAGCATAGTTTTACGAGCTATATGTTCAAGCTTCAAATTCATAAAGGCCGACACTTTGTGATTGTAAACATTTACCTTTCAACGCGGCATTAACTCTGTCCAAATCGTAAAGCGACAATGGAAGGGGCTCGTTCAGCAGTCGTAGCCGTTTGTTCCCCTTTTTCGAGACTTCGTAAAAATCGTCGCTCAAAAATATGCCCGAAGAATGCCTGTACAGTTTGTAAGCGCACTTATTCGTCCGAAGCCAGTCGACGAACACAATCGCCCCGTTCAGAGTGTGCTCGTCTCCTGAAAAGACGTGACTTTTCAACTCGTCGACACTACCTTTCATAACAAGTCGAACGTATAGTTTGTAAACCATGAACACTTTCACATTGTGCTTATTTCCGGCGCGCTTAATCTTCCTCACGCTTAATACTCGAGCTGTGAAAACGTATTTAGATTCAGACACCGCAGACGACAGAATCTCGTAGTCATTAGTTATCGTCTCGTTTAAAACACATTTGGTACCATTTATGTCTTTCTTGCGGTAAACTGTAGCCCGCTTCCCGACACCCCGTATATGATACTGGGCGTAAATTATCGTGATGTAGTAAAGCGATAATACTAAAAACTGTAGCTTCATTTTTATCGTGAATTTGAGTGTCCGCAGTTAAGTAGCGTACACGCTGACGCGTAGTAGAGCCATTTCAATTGGCCGCGTGAAACTTGGATCGTAAACAAGCGCGGACACAAAGTTGCGCAAGAATTAGCTTTGGCGCCACCGAGACGCGTGCGCTAGCGCAGCCTCACGCGTAGACTGGGTTACCTCGCAATTCTATGCAACCTTCTTTAACGTAAACAAATGTCGTACAACCGTACGTCCAAGCTTATGACTGGCCTAATTAATGTTAATTGGTATATCATTTTGTAACGTAATGTTTCATCAACTTAGGAGTTTTTATTCGAGTGTGTGTATTTAGGGAAATTGGCAAGGAAAAGTAACACAAATAAAAGTAGTTTGTAGTGATGGCACAAGTCGCAAATGCTAGTTTATAAAACTTAAGTGCCGAGTGCTCAGTACCTACCAGTTAACGGTTATAGCCTACGCGTTTTGTACCGACTGCCCTGAATATTCATGGTTTAACTAGGGATGAGTTTGAGAATTTTCCCACTGTTTTCAACTACTGTAGTTTAGCTAACTAGTACCAACTCGTTTAGGAGAAAATTTGTTGCAAGAAGCATAAGTACACTTTTGATCAGTCTACGTTTCACGTTAGAGCAACAAAGTTATTTATTAAGCTACAAATTACGTAATTTTAAATTATGGTATTAAACTGTCTTATTAGCTAAGTGGTAATAGTTTTTTTTTTTTTTATTGATGACAGGCTAGGTGTTTGACCTTAGCTCACCTGATGTTAAGTGAATGTGTGGTCGAAGATGGTAAAGCACACCTAGCCTGGAATGGAACTGGCTCTCAAGTAAGGCCGGAACACACCGTTAGGTGCTTGGCGGCAGATTTTCAACTTGAGGGTGGTAGCTAGCCAGCCGAGTACTAGAAAGTACCCTACCACCATGCTATGGTTTCCTCACGATGTTTTCCTTCACCGGCTGCTCAAGCTCATTGTTTGGGGTTTGAACCCATGCCCTTCGGCATGCGAACCTACCGCGCTAACCACTGAGCTATCATCGCTACAAAACAAGTTTTGGTTTTGGTTCACAAGCTGAGCACTGAGCTATCATCGCTACAAAACAAGTTTTGGTTCGTGAGCTGCAGGGCGTGGGTTCGAGTTCCACTCAGTACAGATATGTATTTGGTGAACATAGAATCAGATGTGTATTTTATATATCTGGGTATTCTAAACGTTTGTATTATAAGTATGTATTTCCAACAAAAAACATAAGGTGTATTAGGCAAAAAAAAGAAACCATTACAAACAATTTTTACTATGGTCACAACTTTAAATTCATGAAATACATCAGCTGTTCAATACATTTTGCTGAGGATTATTGACATTTTTCTATGAAACAACTATTTTTTTCACTATATCGAAGTTGTACACATAGTAAAAGTTGTTCACAATGGATGAGTACAGTGATCTGCTCACACATTAGGTCCGATAAAAGAGTCATTTTCTTGCGATTTCAGAGTAGCACCCATAGTAAAATTTGTTAATAAAACGATTCCTTTTGATAATTGATTGATTCAGACGTTACTTGATTGATTGATTCCTTTTGACTTACACCCCGAGCTTACAACTATGATAATGTATGAAACTCCATCAGCCCACGTCCTTTACCAATTATAAAACAGTTATTTCAACAATAGAATCGATGTCCTATCCCCCAATTAGGCCTCTATTGTAGTTCCATTGTATCCGATGTAGGCTGTATAAATCTATTGAGAGAGCTTTGTGAGATTTCATATAAAACATTTTAAAATGGTTGTTAGTTGTCGCACGTACGCCGTAGGTGATTGCGGGCGCTTACTTGAGGAATTTGGAAAGTGGTACGGGCGTGGGCGGGCGAGTCGCGTCGCTCTTGACGAATCTTCTACGTCGCAGTTTATATTTTTAACATTTTTCACAGTGCTAAGTGCTTACTTTATTGCCCCCGGTAAAATAATTGTGCCGATAAATTTTGGCATTTAGTAAATACTGTAGCTATAGGTAGGTATTTCATATATAAATTAGTAGGTACGCAAGCGAACCTTCTAAAGTTTAAATCGGTGTTTAATGTCGAACTGTGAGTCAATATCGTGAATCATAATCTACCTACTCAACATTAGTAATCTCAATTATGAAATCTACGACATAAATAATAATAGTTCCCAGTTTGACTTTACGATTGACCAGTTCTAATGGAGTTTTATCTATTGATTATAATGATAAAATATTTTAATTCTATAGCCGTTACAGGGTTAACAGAAGTGAGCTTCGTGTGTGGTACAAAGTTATCGTGACGAATGGACGCGTTCATTACTTTCTCTACAGTCTATAACGCCTCCTGTGATGATGGTTGAAGATACGAAGTCGGCGCCCTATCGGCATCGATAGGCATTCTTCGTGTTATTACTTCACATTTACCTATCGTTACAAATCTATAGGGTTATAAGCTTCGGTGTAACTAGGTCGAAAGGGGGTCATATACTATTAATATCTTTTACTATGGTCACAACTCTAAAAAAGGCGAACAAAAAACGTCAACTAACCCTTTCTATAGAACTGCTCTTTTTTCGATGTCAGAAATCTAGCCCATTATAAAAGTTATCACAGTAATATTATGTAGGCGTAAGTTTGTATGCATATTTATTTCTACTTCACGCTGTTACGGCTGAATGCATTTGGATGAACATTGGAACTGAGATAACTTACAATCTGTAATATTTTTATAGCGGAAAACGGTGGTAACATAATGATGAGTACAATAAGCCCCTATCGGCTTAGTATAGACCAAACTTATAACCCTCAATATGGAAGGATAAGTTCGTCTCACGCAAGCTTCTTCGATACGCGACTTCGGGTTCTAATGAAGCAGATTAAATCGCTGACATGTGTGAGTCCCATACATTATCCAGAGGGATTCTCACGGATCGTGCGGTCAGCAGACTGATACGTATCGTCGACGCTGACGCTAACTAAGCTAAGAGTAGAATTATATTAACAGAAAAGAGCTGACGAGACTTTACGAGGCAGCGGGGCTAGATAGCGTGCCTAGATATGCTTGCCCGAAGTTAAAACCTGCGACTGCGAAGGACTGCAGACGAACTCGCGCGATACCCATCTCATCGCCGGATTATGCGAAGCTTAAATTGGATCTTCTCGGAATTTTTAGGTTAAAATGGCTTTCGCAATAAAATTTATTGCAAAGTATTTGACTCGGAATAAAGTCTATTCGTGACCCACTGTGAATTCAATTAAATACCACCTCAGAGTAATATTATTTTCGCTTTTACCGTCTGTTTCTTTTACTATAAAAGGAGATGGGAACGTTATGTTAATAATACGAAATTGGTTAAGCTAACACGAACTATAAAAGAGAATAAACTCACTTATGCAGATAAATGCGTCGGGCTCGCTCCATTAAGAGACGAAATAAAAATATCACTTAAAATTTATTGAACGTTGCTTAACGCGTAGAAGAGGGATGACAGTCAATTATATTGGTTTTACTGCTGGCATTTAGTGGTGTCGTAATATTTGTCCGGCTAATTGGAATGTGTTTGCGTTATCGATAATCCCTTTATGGTATTCGAGTGTGTGTATTATGTGTGGATCCTTTGGTAAATGTTATGTTTGTTTTGTGCAGCACTACAGACGCGCCGACCACATTCACTCCATTAACTTAACGAACAGTTGTCAAGACGTCGATCAGAATCAGGCTCTTAATGCCTTCTCTGTGAACATTATGGATGAAACGCCCACGCGCTATTGTAATTTCTGGCTAGGATAAACTTGATTGGCTCTCGCAAAGTTCGCTTTTTATTTTTTTAAACTTGTTTTTGTAGTTTGTTGTCGTGTAATCAGAATAACAACTTGGAATATTTTTTACCAAAAATACTTGTTAAGATATAACAACACCGGAATACGGTCTAGCTTAATAACCATTGTTCTTTAATTAGAATATTGATACCTATACGTTTTTTTGTTAGACTGTTAAAAGATGGTGAAATGATGGTGGTGATGGCTGGCCTGGAATGGAACTGTGTCACAAGTGTGGCTGCTGGAGTGAACTGTTAAAGATGCTTGGCGGCAGTTTTTCAACTGTACGGTGGTGGTCAGTTGAGTACTTGAAGGTACCTTACTTACATGCTAATATTTCCTTGCTATGTTTTTCTTCACCGACAACTCAAGTTCGGCGTGTAACCACTGAGCTATCATTGCTAAACTAAACAACAACTTTTTATTTATTAAAGAAATGAATGAAGAGCGCTTCATTTAGCGTTATCTCTTCCTGGTGGTAAGAGATAACGCTCGTCCCTGACCATTGCAATGGTCAGGGCCAATGTGCTGCAGCACTAACTTTGAGTAACAAAACACATCTTCAAAACATCGTTGCTTTGGCACTCGTTACTTTTAGACATTTAATTGATAGTCTCAATAACCATGTAACTTACGTAAGTAAAATCCCTAATCTTTTTAGTGAACGCTTCTTTTTACAAGTAATTAAAAAAGGCACCTTTTAGCAACAACTGAAGCAAATGATCTAATTTGTTATTTCCATTGTGTCATTTGATTTGCAATTAAAAAAAAAACATAACGACGATACAAGATTTAATTGAACGTGAAACCGCGTTCCTATAAAGCTCGACCCTTAAAAAATAAAACGGACGGTAAAAACAACAACACCAAACAACGTGACGATTTCAACTCACCTTTCACAGCAGCATTTATCCTGTCCAAATGGTACAGGGTCAATGGAACGGGATCGGTCAAGAGCCGCAGCCTTGGAACGAGTCTCTCCATATCTTTATAAACCCCATCACTAAGAAATATCGCAGAAAGTCGCGGACGAGGTCCGGGAGTGCACGACTCCCTAGCTCTCGGTCTTTCCACCACAACCGTAGCACCACTCAAACTGTCAACACCGTCATCCAGTTTCACGTAAGACCTTAATTCACTCGCATCTCCTTTCAAAACGCGTCTCATATAAACTCGATACACATTCGAACGTTTTGCTCTACCATCAGATGGTTTCGACTTTTTCACGCTCAACACTTTACCGGTAAAAATGTACTTGGATTTTCCTATCGCTTCCATCAGGGACCATTCGTCTTCAACGATCGTCTCGTTGAAGTTGCACGGGGGCAGAATGGCCCTGTGTCTCCGGTGCGTATATCTTTTTCTCACTTTACCGCGAATCTTGATCTCGCCCGCGACGACGATCGCCAGAGCGATAAAGTATACAATAAATATCGAAGCCTTCATATCGCTGAATCGCTTACACACGTCTAAATGCGGTACAAATGTATCTGTCACATTATGCACGTTATTTATGCACACGGGGGACTCGTAAACTGCCGGCGGCTTATTAAGGGTGCAGGCTTCGACATCTCACTAACATCAACGTCATCAAGTTCGATATTTAATTTTGTTGATGTTATCTTGATTTTTTTATTCAAAATGCGAGCATATTATTTGGATTACGGAACGCTGTCACAAGCGATCGTATTGTAAACAATTGCCGATTGCCCGGCCCGGGACGTGGAGGCAATGCGTGCGCGCGCGCTGCTTGCCGGCGCTTACTGAAAGAGCCTTGTCAGTTTGTCACTCGCAGCCTCCCGCAAGAAAATAGGGAGATCGTCTCTGCTCTCGATATGAGACATAATGTAAACACTTGAACTTACTTATATGTGCTTAACTAATGGGTCTACCTTGGAATATGCTAATTACGACTTATGAGAGGTGCGCTTGTAAGATCATAAAATCCTATGATTTAATATTTGCGCACGTTCTTAGATACCATATTAAAATTATATCTTTATCACATTAGTAGGTTAATAGTAGTTCAACTCGTTTATAAGTACTTTATCTAAATCATAGCTCCTAAAAAACAGAGCTAGCTCCGTTCCAGTTTAGGTGTGTTTACCATCTACGGCCACACACTTAACATCAGATGAGTTGGGTCAAACACCTAGCCTGGCAACAATGAAAAAAAATTAACCAAAAATGTACCATAGAATTTCTTCAGAATTATTACAAGCAATTTTCTGTAACCGTGCTTCAAATTAGGACAGCGTGTACATCCTTTCCACCTAAATACGTCAATATGGTGTCGGAATAACTGCGATAGCTGCACCGTGGAGCCGATGGTTGTGAAAGCTCGTGATCGCGATACGAGCGTGGGTGAACAAGCTACGCTGCGAAGCTGCATTCGCTTCTCGTGGTTATGTCATAATACACAAGCTGTAGCGAATAAAAAGCGATTTAGTAATAGGTAATAATAATAGTTTATTACTAGAAAAAAATTATCTGACACATACAAACAAATGGTTACACGGTTATTAGCACAATCAAATTTCAGAGAGAACGACAACAGGGCCCCAAACTAGGCAAAACCTGTATCTTAGGCGCCCTGTAACAAGTTTATCTATTATGATTTACGCTGCAAGTTATACACTCTTGTGAAAAATCAGATAAAATCAGATCTTATAAATCAGATCTCAAGACTTGTAAACCAATTAATTCTTTTACTAATAAATTAATATGTGTGCGTGAGTGTGTACATGTGTGAGTGTATGTGTGTGTATCTATCTCCTCTTCTCTCCGCAGTAACCACTTGTCGAGAGAAGAGGATATAAGGATTTGTTATACATTTTTGTTAAATTATATTTTTAAAGTTTATGTCAAAGTAATTCTAGATATTAAGTAAGATTAAGTTTTTAATTATCAAATGATTGTCAAATTAGTTAAATTTAAATCCTGTTGTAACTGAAACGACTGGTAAGCGGAAATAAACTAAACTTCTGAATATTCAAAATGAACTTCTGCAAATAACGCCTGAATCAATCAATTACTTGTATTTACTTCAGCTGTAGATTTAGATACAGCTCTTAGAGAGCTTCATTGAAATATTCAGATACAAATAAAATATGTACATATAGAGTTCCGGTAGTTATCATCATCATCGCCTCAGCCCTAAGACGTCCATTGCTAGACATAGGCCTCCCACATTGACTTCCATAAAGACCGGTTGCAAGCGGCTCGCATCCAGCGTGTTCCTGCGGTCTTAATTAGGTCATCTGTCTACCTTGTGGGTGGAAGTCTTATGCTGCGCTTGCCGGACTTATCAATGTAAATAACTTTAATTTTGAATTAAAGTTATTTAGATACTTAAATTTAGACAAATTTGAAATCCCGATAAAAAAATTGAAGATTATTAAAATCATTTTTAATTTTTTCTGATAAGTTTTAGCTACATTATCTCTAATCACTTATAGGTTACACCACAATCAGTGTTACTGACAAATCTTTGAGGTATTTGTAAAGCATATTACCTATATCTGCGTTACAGAAATAGGTAGAATTTATAACGTGAAAACGTAAATAATTTATGACATGAATTTTAGTTTTCCAGATGCACAGAATGAAACTGGCTCTCAAGTGAGGCTACCGGAACACACCGTTATAATTATGCTTGGCGGCGGATTTTCAACTTGAGGGTATTAGCTAGCCAGCCGAGTACTAGAAAGTACCCTACCACTATGCTATGGTTTGCAATAGATACAGTTTGGTGCATGTGGTTATTTACGTAAATTTAGTTACACCACTCGGTAGCTAAAAGATCAAATAATTTAAAACGTTGAGTGAGGACTTAGTATTTTAAAAATATTATGACATTCATATAAGAAGTTCAAATATAATGTCACCTGTTACGCACACTTACAAACGGCCGCGTAAACGATACAAACACTCAACGATTTTTTCTAACATTTCTTTTCCTTTTTTTCCGCCCGTTCATTTTTCTATTCTCTTACACTTGCCTAAGCAATAAGCATGTTACAAGTAAGTTGCAACAGATAAAAACAAGTTGCACTTTATTTTAACAGACTTGTAACATTACTCCAAATAGTTCTTAAGCTAGTTCTAAGTATTATTCAAGACCACATTATATTACCCATCACACAGAAACATCAGCTTAATGGGATCGTTATCTGTTCTACTAACTGCTACTCTAATAGCAAAACGATGTATCCGAAACAGCCGAGATATCATAACATTTATACTTCAAAGTTAGCTCCATTTGCAGTCTCCCACGATAACGTTTGAGACAAGCCACGTAGCGCAAGCTAAATTAAATAAGGGTCTTGTAACAAACTAGCTAAAAGTACCCAGATAAATACTACATTAGAAGTATTCAATTAACTATAATTATAGCTCTCACTGTCTCATCGTCTATGATCATTACAAGTAATGCTGTGGCCGGTGCTGGTGCTGATCGGCTGTCAGTTTTAATGCAAATAAAAATTTAAAAAAAAGAAAAAAAATATTTTGACACGCACAACACTACAAATAAATGGTAAAAAAAGACAACAATAATAATAAAAAAATTGTCGCTGTAGTGTCCAGTGCGACAAAAAAGGTTAATTATTATTCTCAGCATTAGTGCTGCCGATTTCTCAGCAGCGCTGGTTTTCATAACTAACTTTTTGAAACGCTCGAGACTGAATATAAATACATAAGATAAATACGCGAATATATAATAGAATACATAAATTAAAAATATACAGTGAAAAAACACACAAAGGCGCCCAGTGCTCGTTTGGACAGTGTCGGTGGCGGTTGTGTCTGGATGTACATGATTTAGACTGTCGAACAATTGCTTGAACTTATAAGTGTAAAATGCCTAAATCAATAAAAACCCGTTATTTTAAATTCAAAAGATCCGTTACACTATGAAAATTTGGAAAACGATACTTGGAGTGTCATTGTTTTTTCTTTGGAAAGAGTGTAAACTGGCCACACAATTGCAAACATTTTAGTTCCACTAGTGTTCAATGTGGATCTTTTTGTTTTTACAATCGACGCACCAAAAGCTTATTCCAGTTTTCAGATACTATTACTTATAATAGCAGCATCAGATATCGCGACCTTGCTCTTCTCTTCTTTTAATTGTACAAAACAGTCGCTGTCGGCACCTGTCTTATTTCTCCGTTACTTCTGCTAAACCTGCTTGGTGGGAATCGAACCCAGGCATCCCAAGTGAACTAACAGGCTAGATACCACAACCGAATAAGTATTAACAATTACCTAATTATTGTAACTTTTTGTCTTTAAGCAACGTGCGTTTAACAAGTTTATAACATAATTTAAGTTTATATATTATATATAAAACTAAGTGATACTGAGCCGGAGGTCGTTTAGGTAGCCTACCTAATCGACCTCCGGCTCAGGTGTCATACCTAATATTTTGCCGCCAAGCAGTGTGAACATTACTGTATTCTAGTTTGAAGGATACTGTAGCTAACATAAATAAGGCTTGTACGACTTATCAACGACAGTCCGGTGACGCTGGCCATCTGCGGCTAACAGCAAGCCATAAAAAAAAAAAAACTTATCAACGAATATTTCAAAATAATCAGTGCCAAAATAACAATGCCCTGTAATTTTTTTGATTACCGCTGTAATGGTCATGAGCAAGTGTTATATCTCACCATCAAGAAAACGTCTTGATCATCTCATTCGTTTTAGTTTAAAAAAAAGTAGATACTTATTTAAGCAAGACTTTACACCTAACTGAAGCCTTTTCCTTCCAATTTTTATATTCCTTTTTACTTATACGTTCAAGATAAGCAAATAATATGACAAGGCAAAAGGTAAGTAACACAGACCTGTATTGAAGGTAAGCAATGATTTGCATAAATAAAAGTTAGTAATTTATGCGCGTCTCGAAGTCTGGACGTGAAGTCAAAACAATTTTGGCGGGCTTTAAATTATTTATTATCTTTTGTCTGCGAAATAATTACAAAAAATCTGAAAGTTGGTAATAATATTTTTACTAAGCTTGTAAGTACTCAGATTATCAGTAACATTACATATATAAACGCAACGCTACTATCGTAAGAGATATCAAGGCAATGTTTCTTTTATTTGAAAGTAAATCTCCTTAGCAGGAAATCACCGCAGTACCAGATATTCAGCCGCTAAGCAGTAGTGTGTAAATATTACTGTGTCAAGGGTTTGAAGGGTATTTACTGCAGCTAGCGAAATTACAGGACTGAAGAGCGGCAAAGCAGCGATGCCCTGAACTTTGTTTTGTTACTCAAATGTCTGTGTATCGCTGCAATAATCACGGATATGCGTTATCTCTTACCATCAGTCTCATTCGTCTCATTACATTAACTTAAACGCATACACACAAACTTGCTCAGTTAAAACATTAATGAGAAATAAAACAAGATTATTTAGATACATAAATGGACATATAATTTTTGCTCAAATGATTGTTTATATAGGCAACACAACAAGGCAATCTCGGCGTTCTTCTTGACATGCTTTTGTTTCACTCGGCGGGCAGAGCAATTGAAGCGGTGATGCCACTTGCATATGGGCATGTCATAGTCGAATTGTAGAATTAGCCATATTACATAACGGCTAGCCGTTTTATTACAGTGGATTAACGTTAAGTTGCATTGTCATTTAACAATAAGGCAATTAATGTTTAGTCGTCAATATCACCAAGTTCCAGAGTATAAAGATATATGAAGAGAAATAAATTTAAAAAACCTAATATTAAGGTCTCTTCATTTTTATTTTGTCCATATTATGCTTTTGCCGGTGGCAGTATTTCGAAATTTTACGAAGATATTTTATCATTAATCAAGTGAGAAAAAAAATCTTAGTCACAGTAAAAGTAATTTATGTATCATCATATTTTACCACTTTTCCATAATTCAGCACTCGATAGATAGAGCACCACTATTATTATACATTGAAGTACTCGAAAAAACATAACTTTTCGAAAATAGTACAATGTGGTGACATATTTTTCCGCGTTTCCGCCAAAAGTCAAAGGTACTTAATAAATCATTAGTAAGACGTTTATTGAAATGTTTTATGAATTTAAAAACGTTATAACAAGGTTATCAAAGCGCTGTAAATGTTGGAAATTTGGATTAGACTGCTAAAGCAACGGTTCATGAATTACATTACGACTGGCCGTGTTGAAGAACGCGAAGAACGATCACAATGCCACGGAGGTTCATTCAGCTGGAATACAATCTAGTTCCAGTTTTTAAAATGGCAAGTTGTTATGTAGTATTGCGAATTCTACAGTTTGACTGCGACTGGCGTACCATTTATTCGCATGTTGTTGATTAAATGACTGCATTGTACCGGTGATAGTATTGCCACCAACGAAGCCAATTCTGAACATGGTTTGTGGTTGCACCAAACTAATAAACCTTGAATTTGATGTGAACTTGTAAGTTTGTCTTACTTATTTTTAAATTCACGTGATGTTGTTCAACAGCATCGGAAACCACAGATTTTCTCAAAAGCATCAACAAAATAAAACAAATAACATTTTACACAGTGCCATCTAGCTCTCACTATGGAAACCAGATAATCGAAATATAGAATACTTATTTTATAAAAAAAATACTTAAACTAGGTAAGTACTAGGGTAGGCAGGTTTACTTGGTAGTAGATTTCATTAGCAGGAAGTCGTCTATGCCGGTACCACCGCAGTACTAGATATTCTGCCGCCAAGCAGTAGTGTGTAAACATTACTGGGTTCCGGTTTGAAGGGTACTGCAACTAGTAAAATTAAAGGGCTGTTGAGACTAATCATCAAAAGTCTCCAATTAATGAGCGCCAAAGTAGCGATGCCCCGGAATTATGGTAGTATTGCTACTCCAAGTTCTGTGTATTGCTGCTGAGAGGATTATGAAATACCAGTCACATAAAAAAAAAACTTTCACGCTAGCACAGCATGAACTGAAATATGCTATTCAGTTTCAAAATTTTACAACAAAGCATTGCACAGGCTATTTATTTAACCCTAAAATATTACCAGCATAACAAACACCTCATAAATAAACATTAAAGCGATCACCAAAATATCGGCATAATGTTGAACGCTATAAACAGTTGACGCGATTTTCATGCTGAATTATAATTCGTGTTTGGGCATGAGCATGACACGAGCATAAATTTCTATACTCCAGAGTTGCCAGGTATTTGTTAACGTAATAGGTTATTGTTACAGCTTAAGGCTGAATCAGGTACCAACCTGGTGGCATTTCTAGGTACTCTGGCTTCGACGGAATATTAAAAAAGTCATGTTTCACCATATCATGGCACTTTTCCACACTTAGTCACGTAATTCGGCACTTTATACGCAAACACTCGTAAATACAAAAATATTTGAATAATGAATGCTGCGAAATGATTTTTCCAGAGTTTTGGCGGGAACGGGGAAATAGTCGTGTCACACCGTTGTATTTTTTCCAAAACTAGTGTTTTTTCGAGTGTTTATGTATAAAAATTGTGGTGTTTTGTTCATAAAGTGCCGAATCACTAGCACGAGAGTGGGAAAATGATATAATATGGTGAAACATGACTTTTCGTGTTGCTCCCAAAACTCTATCGAAGCTTTATAGTAAAGTTGCCACTATTTTACTGAAGCATGACTAGAATTGACTGATAAAGAAACAAAATAATGATTTTTTCCAAGTTACAAAAAAGTTCCCACCAAAAAACTTCAACCTAAAGAGAAAGAGAAAGAGAAAATAAAGAGAAAAAAAAAGAGTGATAAAGAGTTAATCAATCAATCAATCAATCAATCAACCTAGAATTGTTTTATTTTTTTAATAATTTTGACAGCCGTTAACAGCCAAAATGACTTAGAATTGTCGTCAAATCTATTTTTATACCCGGTCATGGCCTTATTAATATATACATTTTTAAGTAACACCTTTAATGGTCTGTCTACTAAAGTATGTGTGTAACAGCGATAATATACCTACCTAACCTAAAAAGCGTTCAGTTCTCACATTATATAGCATGAAGTAAAATTCTAACAAAGAGTTTGAGCTACTCATGAAAGAAGGATAACATCTGACATGCCACTTATTTGTAATGAAACCTTCTCAGAGGAAATATACTTTCTGATTCTTATCATCACCTTTAGCTCAAGAACTTCAAGCTTTTGAACCTTTAACAAGCAATCTGGGAATTTCTATTTTTAGATAAGGTAACCCTGCACATTTCGCAATAATTAAGTTTCGGCGTAACCTGTTGTAATACCGATTTACTGAAACGCCTGTCCGTTTGATCACTCTGTCGCAAACAACAAGCCACTCATTAAAGTTGAACTAACTTATTATTAATCCACGAATGGTAGTGACGTCGCTTTTCCATGTTATACATGATTTTCCTAAAGTTTCGGACTAATGATAGGCATGTTCACAGAATGTTTGAAATGTTAATAGTTCGTCATAAAGCCCTCTTTAGATTACGCCACTTAGTATTATTATTATGCGTTAAATCAAAGTAATGTTGTGTAGTAGTAAGTGTTTTGTTGTGGTTGTGTGTTGTGTTGTAACGTTGTGTTAGATCTCGATTTCACACAAAAAATATTTGGAATCTACGATGTATTATTTGACTTTACTCTAATTTAATTCGTATTAGGATGTCTTCATGAATAGATATGTTTGTCTATGTTATAGTTATGGAACATATGTCACCTGATCATATCTTTAGCTTATTTTTCGTCATTATTATAGTGAGACTCCGTTTTTTACTTGTTCTTAAACCCTTTCCAGCTTAAGGTTACCTAGAAGAGATCGCTTGTAGCAAAGAGGCCGCCAATTTTTACACTAATAATGTTTTTTTTTTCAATTTTTGGTGTAAACAATAACGTACGATGGATACATAGACCGAAACTCTTATACACACCAGTAATAAACATGTACAGAAAATTAAGCCTTATAATATCAATTAATATTTTCTTCTTTATTAACATTGGAAAAAATAATTATTGAACTGCAATTTTATTGCCAGTATTTTTTTTTAAATAAATTATAAAGCAATTAATTATTATTGATCTAGTAAAACACGGTGAACACCTTATAAGTATATTTTTATCGATGCATTCGTTTTTTTTTTATTTCATACATATTCCGTTTTAATGTGTGTGAAATTAATTTCGCATAAAGGTATCCACGTTGTACTGTATCTTTTTGTGCCGTTTGGGGTTGAAACTTTAGGGCCGTGGGGGCCGGCCGCTCTCGAACTGTATCGGGACCTGGCCGAACGTCTAGAGGAGGCTTCAGGTGACCAGAATGCTGGTATCTACTTTGGTCAAAAGCTAAGCATTGCCATCCAGCGTGGCAATGTTGCCAGCATTCTGGCCACATATCCCTCCTCTGACGGTTTTTTAGACTAAGTTTTTTGTATACATTTTGTAAATAGTATAATTTAAGGTATTTTTTATTTTGTTTAATAAATAATTAGTTAGCAATATGTCCATGTAAAAAAAAAACTTTGTAAAAAAGATCGAAGTATAGTGCGCCCAAATTATCCTTAGACGGTTAGCCAAATGGCATAACTTAAATTTTTACCTGGTAGCTTTATTTTTATCTTAAAATGCAATTGTTGACATCCAGTTAACTCTCCAGTTTTATTAGTCGTCTAGGTACAAACATAAACAACGTATCGCTCGAGGCGTATCACCTTAACGACGGTTTTCTTGAGAAATTATCGTTAAATGATATCGTCAATTTCCCGTACCTAAGTGGAAACATGTAATTGGCCTCTCAATTATCTACGGGTAGGAATCGCTAACAAACTTTCACTAGATTTATGATATCATATAAGATATTTTCACTTCAATTTTTCGAGAAAGCATAAAAGAACGCTAACAATATAGTGAAGTGAGGAACCTCATAAATATAGGGTTACGCGGAACGGCAATAAAAATCTGAAAGGTTGTCATTGTGTTTACCAATTTTTACAACTTTATGTAGTATAAAAACATCAGTTTTGATCTTATTCTTATTGAATGTGGGGGAAATAAGTCCTGCGCAGATGTCTCGCTTACGATGTTTTTTGCTATATATCAGCTATTTATTGTAACGATTGTTTTTTTTTATGAAATGTATCTGCTTAGCTACCAACTTGCCTGATGGAAAGCGACGCACGGTGCGGTCGAGAGAGCACGTTGACCTAGATAATTTTTTTCACTCTAGCTTTAAAAACGCCCAAATTGTATGTATACTGTGCATTTTGATAAAAGTGTAGACAGAATCATTCAAGATATTATTTTTAATTTATGTAAACTTATACAAAAATCAGGGTATGGATATCCGCTATTGTCTCCATACTTATTCCGTTTGTACACATAACTATTGCAAAAACCGACTATTTTTTTTAACTCTTTAGTTTTCTTCTCTGCAATACGGATATACATTAACTTTCCTCTTCAGACACAATAATTTTGGATGAATTATGTTCGTTTATTGTCATTTAGTTCTTAATCTTACGTAACTCTTGCCTATATTACAGGACACATTGCTTTGTCAACGTTATCTTGCAAACGTTTTGTTACGATATAAAATACAGTTGTAGTGATATTACGGTTTTAAGCGCCAATGCGCACACAGTCGACTCAAAGGCTTAGTCTATAAGCACCTACCTCTTTATATCATCTCTGTGGCTGAAACATTCAGATTTATAAGCGGCTTGTGATTTATGCGTGCGCTGCATTGAAAGCGAAGAGGCGGAGAACTGTGCAAAGCAATTTGCACCTCGTAGTAATGTGGCGGTTCTTGCAAGCACTGCGGTTCTCGCAGAATATTCCGGCGTAGAACCGTTACACCTGAGATATTTCAGATTCAAACAGAATATTTACCCGAATCATTGTACCACTGTACAATGTACTTTTTTGGATGAGTGCATACTCATCCACCCATCCGCAAACAAGTCGCAATCAGGTGCCCAGGCCAGGAGATTATTCTTAGTAACAACACAGTCGTCGTCGTCGTCGTCGAATTTCTATTGGTCTTTTTGGTCTATTTGGAAATTTAGACTGGACGTTGTCAGTCCATTTGCTTACTAATTTTAGTTATAGATCGTTTTCATTTAGATAGGTATCTTAATTACATAGGATTATAGGTAAACTTCCTTTTTGCCATACACCTGCAAATTTTTTATTGTTTTTTAATGTTTGACAGGCTAGGTGTTTGACCACACAGCTCACTTGATGTTACGTGAAGGCGTGGTCGAAGATGGTAAAGCACACCTAGCCTGGAATGGAACTGGCTCTCAAGTGAGGTTGCCGGAACACACCGATTACCAATTATAGAATATACCAAATACCAATTGTAGAATGCTCTTCCTTCTTAAGTATTCCAGCGCAGTTAAAAACAAAAATCGTGTTAATAGATTTTTTTAAATGTCGGCAACGTTATTTGTGAGCCACTGATATTGTATATTCATAGGCAACGGTGATTGCTTACCAACAGCAATCATCAACTCGTCTACTTGTTTGCTATTTGTCACATAAAAAAACTTGCTACCAACACTTTAAATTAACTTTTGTAACATGTCGATAGTTTATAAACACTGTTTTATTTGTTAGGCCATCGTTCATTTGCCCCTAATGCAATCGCCCCCTGCTCTTATTGCGTCTACCGTTGAGAAATGTGTCGCGCGTTCCAAAACGAGTCCAAAGCTCTGTATCCTGAAAGCGACACCTTTGAGTCCACTTCTGCTCCATTGAACCGGGATAGTAAAAGGCTAATGACGCCCTCTTTCAGATTTGAGACGTTGTTAAAAATAGGGGTGAATTTCTTTGAGTTACATTTTATTCCGATCACGTCTATTAGTATATTTTTTGTACAATGTTTTTGTTAATTAGGATTTTTCTTTGAAAAGCTGCGTGGTATACCTACCACAACACATATAAGTATTATGAATGTAAATAGATATTCCACGAAGACCACAGTCAAACATTTTACAGTTTCATCAAAGAAAATATAGAGCCGATATTTATGACTTTTATTTGAAATACGCTATTCAAACGAAAGCCTATTTTGTATTAAAAAAACATAAGTATCTATTTTTAAATCTTTGTTGATCAAATAAATTTATGAATATACATTTTTTAGGGTATATTATATTATAGACGACGACGATTAATTATGATTTATGCTGTGGTGAAATTTTGACATTCTTACTAAAAATTTATTAAAACAAAATGTCCCATGAAAATGTTTGTCAAAAGTTAATAATAAATGCCAAAAACATTTTTGCTTTTGTTAGGGATAAAGTTATTTGCACACTGCAGTGCGCAACTTTACACGCTGGAATTTGTGATTTTTTATTATTTATAGAGCTGACCATCCGCTCAAATGATATTTCATGGTTTGAACACCACGTTTTGATGATTTTTGATACACACGTGATACATACGTGATGAGTATTTTACATATACATATACATATTATCTACACTTGTAACAAACTATTATAGAATACAAATATTAGGTAAATCTTGGATGTCGATTTCCTACTTCTAAGTTTTCGTATCGATCGGAACTTTGCATTTATATATAGGGTTAAAGGCTTGTAGTCTGGGGTTCCTTAGGTATACTAATTATTATGAACAACTTGTAACGAAACATCATAAAAAAACTAGCTGTTCCATACATTTTGTCCACCAATTTCAAGATTGGTTTCATAGTAAAAGTTGTTTATATTTATGAATAAAATAACTCTTTTTCACATTAGTACATTGCAAACTTGTAACCCTATAAAGTAAACTAACACTACAACAATTGGGTTCTTACCATCAAGCTATTTTGTTGAATAAGGAGATAAATAGTATCACTCTTAAATGACGTGTAAACTTAGAGTCTGAGTTTTTTCTTTGTAAATAAAGTTTTTTCTTTGAAAGTACGCTAGCGTACTCTTAGGTAGCTAAAATTAAAAGTGTTGGCATCCAAATTTATGGCAGATATTTAATATTTTCTAAGAGTTTCAGACAGGAATTTTATGTCAAATGCCTAAATGTCTCAAAAGCTACTCGTACATAAGTAAGCTTTAAGTAGCTTTTGTAGCGCACCACACGCCAATTTGCGTATGTTCAAAGCCCAACAATGGGTTTGAGCTACCGGTGAAGGAAAACTTCTTGAGGGAACCGTAACATGGTCGTGTACTTTCTGGTACTTGGCTGGCTAGCTCTCTCTCCCTCAAGTTAAAAATCGCCGCCAAGCATCTAACGATGTATTCCGTCCTCACTTAAGTACCAAGTTACCAACTTCACCACACCATCAATAAGCAGCAGGTAAGGTCAAGGCCCTAGCCCATCACTCAAATATCGAACTATCAAAACAATAATAATAATACATCATCTATGACACAAAAATCAATATCTGCTGTTATATTTGTCTAATATGTTTCATCAAATGCGTAATATCTTTAAAAGTTTTTTTGTTTCACGTCATCAATGTTTGTTTTGGTACTGACTGCAATGAATGAAGATGGATTTCCATATGTCATTTGGCGTGCAAGTGAACTGAATCAAATCTGCCTTTTAGTGCATCATCCAGAGCGTCCCGCCAGCATCAGAATAGCATGCAAATCCGTCATAAAGTATAATGGAGAATGACAAATTACTTAATTTCGTCGGAATACGAACCTGTTTAAGCCTTTAATCCTTTCAGATGTACGGTGCCAGCTCTCGGTAATTGCATCCGATGCGGTTATCATCGTGTCGTTTTTATTAATTTAATTAAACGCTTCGTGTTTTTAATTAGATTACCGATATAAGTCTGCGTTACAGATTAATCTTTTTTAATTGAGATATTAGGATGAGGAAAATATGTCGATGATCCATTAGTTTTTGGATAGTTTAAATCATGTAGCATAGCATTTACATGGAGTAATGTAATTAACTTTGGGACGAATTGGGCAAGGACTAGCTTGAGGCGAAGGAATCCATTGAATAATATACCATAAAAGTCATCAGTGACTCCCTGGTACGGAATAGACATCAAAGTTTTGAATATAGACGCAAAGTTGCTAGACTGTCAGTCGGAAACACTTTGGAAAGTGCGCTTCACTTCTACATGACCTAATTTCACCCTGCCCATTCTACTATCGGACCGCAAGGATCTCTAAAAAGCATCACCGTTTCATGATTAATGCTCAAAAAAAAAACACGAGCAAAAGGTTCGATCCCACCTTCGTTCGCATCGCTAAACAATGGAATTTGGTGCCGAGTTGGTGTTCCCCGAAAAATACATTCAAGTGCCTTCAAGTTGAGAGTAAATCGGTTTCTACTAGGTAAGCATGTTCCACCATATACTGCATCTTAGTTCGACAGTTCGAACATCAGGCGAGATGGCGGTCAAACGCAAGCAAGTAAAAAATTAAGTGGGTGTGTATGTATGGCCTCCAAAACGGCGTGACTGATTTTGATTAAATTTTCAGTTAATCTACACATTAACCCAACGAGTGATCCTGTAAATGAAATGTGCGTGCGACGTGGTGAGGTGCGATTGGATCTTCAGATTTTTTTTTCTAAAATGCACCCGTTCGGTCCCTGGGCGGGCCGCTAGTCCCGTATCAATAAAACATTTTTTTAAATCAACGTCAGTTTCCATATTGAAATTATGTATAAGTGTACCTTCGGGAAAGGTTTCAGTTATAGACAAACATAGTGTATCAGGGATCTATCGCTCTGGGCACATTGTCTGAACACCTGCCCGGTGTAACTCTCGTAGCAATATCCCACCAAACCCGCATAAAGGTTACAACGCACAAGAATTTAATAAATAAAATCATTTAAATAACAATACATTTAACAAGCCAGCACGTAACCACTGTTGTTGTTTCCTGATAGATAAAAGTGGAATGTCTTTTAGTCGCGAGTGAATTGTTTTTTTTTGATAATGCTAAGTGACGGTGTCGAACTGTCGAATAGGTCGAAGGTGGGAAACTCTCCAAGCCTGGAATTAGAACTGGCTCTCAAGTGAGGCTACTAGAAAATACCGCTAGGTGCTTAGTGGAAGATTTTGAAGTTGACATTTGAACCGACGTCCTTGGCGTGTGAACCCACCGAGCTAACCAGTAAGCTAACATCGTTTATTCTAGGCAAGCTTTAACATCAGGCGAGAAGGCAGTCAAACGCAACTTATAAAAACTAGCGGACACCTCGCAGTTTCGCCCGCGCAGTTCCCGTTCCCGTGGAAATACATGAATAAAAAGTACCCTATGTCACCAGGGGATAAAGTAGTGTTTTGTTAGTGTGTTTTTGAGTTTATTTGTTACAAACATACAAAAATTCAAATATCCAAAAATACAAATCTTTCCTCTTTATAATATTAGTGTAGATAGATAATGTTTTTTTTTTATTAGAGGACATTAATTTACACGTCGCAAATTAACTCCAAACTAAACAAATCTGATCATATTATGAGAGCCGTATATTTTTAAATATATATTTACATAGAATAATTGGGACAATGACTACTTTTGTGCTTAGCATAACCTATATTATAGTGAAATAAGTACTGGAATTTTTAAACAATGTTTTTTTGTCTTTTTTTAGTCGCGTCGCAACACGCTGGCCAGTGAGCAATGCGACTTGAACCTAAATATCCATGATGTTTCAATTTATATTCATGATATTAGTAACTCAGACGGAATGTGCGTCACATTCGATTCCCTTTGTTGGTAAAATAAATACAACCCCTAACTAGATGCTCGTCTACAACTGGGTATAATAAGTTCAATATTCGTTTGTCTCATAGATAAAGTGATATCGTAGGGAACTGGGAAGTGTATGCCAGGAACAGCATGCACCTAATTAAAAAAAATACTTGCAATATGCTTCTAGTAAGATTTTCAATAATAACAAGTAAGTAAAAAAGTATTTCTCAAAACTTCAATAATACTTGCTTGATGATTTTAAATGTATTAAGTAAATATTTCTTTAAGATATAAAATTTCGTTTCATATTTCATGAAGAAAATACTTAAACTTAATGGCACTCCACTGCGTAGCTTGAAGTATGATTAGTGAGTTAAAAGCTTCGATATTTTACGGGGGGAAAGCTGCAGACGCAAACGATTTGTTCAGTAAACTATCCTTGATACAATTAACTTGGTATACTCTCCGACAACAGTACAGCAAATAGAGATGGAGGACCTTGTCACTATAATCGCCTCTTCACGATTTCTGTTTCTATCTCATGTTAACGATATGAAATTTGAAATGCAAATAGTGTATTTATAAAGTCCGAAAATAAATTAAGAAATTGCAAAATGTCAAATTATTCAAATTCTTTCAAATTACAATTATTAATCACAGCAATTTTAGGCGAAATCGGCATGCATTATAATCAAATATTCAGTCGAAAACAATGAAAGCTAAAAAATAATTAAATACACGTACCCACGTAGATATTATATTAATCTATAGATAACAGTTACTACCAAAGAGACAAAATATTCCACTACACAATATATCTCGCAGTTAGAATTTTACCAGATCCAAAAGATTCACTGATGGATAGTCTATCCAACAATAGTAGAACTGGATTTAAAGTCCCACTCGTCGTGATGGCAGACAAGATAAGAGATAGACGCCACCTAGCCTGGGTAACTAGAGATGAGATATTTGGTAATGGTACGTCAACGTGGACTAATAATAGAGGATACAGAGAACAATAACTGTTCTCAGTGTCTTCAATTATGGGTACTTTCAAGTCTGCCTGGCTGTTGTGAACACATCTTTAAATTTGCTTGTATTGTGGGTTCCGGAACCCACAATCCCGAAAACTGATGACAACAAAATCGTAGGATACAATTTGGTGTTGCTGCTTTTTTTTGTGTAAAAAGTAATGAGACGAACGAGACGCTCTCCTGATGGTAAGAGATAACGCCTGCCCATGACCATTGCAGCGATACACAGAACTTTGAGGGAAGAAACAAAGTCCAGGGCATCACTGCTTTGGCGCTCATTACTTTGAGACTTTCGATGGTTAGTCTCAACAGCCCAGCTTATAACTATGTATGAAAAAGTAAGTCAGTAGTCTATGTAATTTTATCCTAAGTTTAATTACCCTACACGATAGCATAAGGTTTTAAGGATTCGTTACGTTGAGTGAGGGCTTGAAATGTAAAAATCCGAAGGACTTCTTACTGTTCAAGAATGTACACAAGTTCGCTTACACGCCGTCGTGTCCACGACACAACCACGCACCGATTCTTCATGGGGAAATCTATAGTAAATCGCCAACTTTAACTTTACCTAATGGCAGAAATATTATATACTAGCTGCGTCCCGCGGTTTTGACCGCTACATTTTTTCGGGATAAAAAGTAGCATATGTGTTAATCCAGGGTCTCAGCTACGTCCATACCAAATTTCATCCAAGTCCGTTTAGTAGTTTTTGCGTTAAAGAGTAACAAACATCCATCCATCCATCCAAATGCATAATATTAGTGGGATATAATAAAGCATACTTCACGCGTAATCAAACATTGTAGAATTTAACATAAATCTGAGCAGTAAAATGGCCACTACATTGGGCATGACTGGATTTAGTTCTGACTTAGCTTGTGTAACTGTGATATAGACATATTTCACTTGATTTATCATAAGGCACTTTGAAATATTCTAATAGGTACAACCTGGCAAAATGTACATAGGGATGCTATAAAAAAACGTTAATTGTAACATATTCCAATACATCATAATAGATACTATCCGGATAAAATTATATCCGGTCACCAGCGCATCTCTAACCATCGCCCATTCCGTGACCTGGAGCAGATCGCACGCCAAGCTGAGATATTGAAAAGGCTGTGGGTGGTGATAGATGAAAATACACCTCTATAAATGGATTGTACGAAGTCGCATACTGAGTTTGAATACATGTTTGTTTACCTTCGGTTTACTTGTTCATTTTGCATTATCGCCTTTTTCACGGCGAATTGATCTTGACAGAACTCTGTCCAAAAAACTTAAAATCTTTGTGAACAAACTTAGTTTTCCTAGTTTTCCTACCAAACAAAGTATTGAGAATATATAGAGATATAGAGATAGAGAGAGATATATAGAAAAAAAAATTGAAACATGATTATTTTTCATTTGACATATTATTTCATTGTTGTGGTGTGTTAGAAGATGATAAAGTACACCTAGCCTGGAATTGAACTAGCTCTCAAATGAGGCTGCCGGAACACACCGTTAGGTGTTGGACGGCAGATTTTCAACTTGTAGATAGTTAGCCAGCCCATTACTAGAAAATACCCTACCACCATGCTATGGCTTCCTTACGATACCTAATCTGTCTCCTAACAAGTCCTCAAATTCTAGAACATGCGATATTTCAACCCATTTTGTTCTTTTGTCAATCTATACAAATTGAGAGGTGATAGAAACTAGTACCTACTGCAGCTTCTAGAATATTCCCGCAGTTCTTCCTGTCCGGATGAAGAATGGACGAAAATAACAGCCAGTCGCGTCCCCATCGATCTGCCTAATGAAGCAAGGCTTTAGATAGAGTTTTACCCTTTCCAAAACTTTCCAAAGTTACTCCTAGTGGCTTAAATAGAACGCTGCTACGTTTTGTTTTTAGATGATTTTAGGTTTCATAATACCTAAATGTACATAAGTAGGTTAAGGTACATAATAATCATTTATTTCATTATCATTAATAATTAAATAAATGATTATTTTAATAAACGTTTAAGAGGGAACGTAGACAAATGACGACATTTTATTCTTTTATTCTTTCTTTCTTAAAGCTTTATTCATAAAACGATGAATTAGATGCGCACGTGTAAGATAGAGAATGGTCGTACTTAATTTTTGGCTTACATTCTGTGGCTCTTTTTTTTAAATTAGTAAATGTCTATATATTTGTCGTTGGAAAAATACACAAAATGCGACGCCAAAAACGAATAAAAAAGATATAAGAAATAAACTTATAATCCATAACCACTAGCTAAACCAATAAATTTGAATCCAACTATGTTCCAACAAGCTAATTGCTAATAAAGTAGATAATAACATTTGCATATACAGTGAAGCTATATATATTATTATGTATGTATAATTGTCTATTGGTTACTTAAATTACATGCATTCAATACTAGTAGTAAGTACGATTCATAATTGATTATTTTCTAAAAATCATACCCTCGCTGTTCTTATTCTTTGTTTTTGGCATAGCACTTTATGCATTTACCAGTGGCAAGTATTATGATATTTTTATTTATCATATATTATGAAAAATCAAACAAAGTAAGTCAAGGGGAAGTTAAATCATGTCCTAGTTAAGTACAAGACTTTATGTATAACTGAAATGTTTAGTAGAATATCTTTATTTATCAAAACATGTAGTATCCAGACATTTACAAATGTCACCCGGAATAGACCAAAATGCCCACCAAAAACGTACGAGTAATTCCAACATAAACGATCCCGTATCCCTTATTCTGTTGATACGAGATCCTTTAAATCCTTGCCACAAGGGGTTACTACGATATTGCACTAGCAAAATCTGTCTAGACTTTGACATGAGTACCTAAATCGACCAGTCGGCTTTCCAGTTACAGAGAGAATACATTGCACCTAAAAGATTTCTCAGTGTGTGTCACATAGGTATTGTGAATTTTTGGTATGAATGATAAATTAAAGCGATATTGTACAACATTTAGCAATTTTTAAGTATATGTTTTTCATTTATTTAATAACGTACATAACTGTATGTGATAATATTAATTTCAATTCAATATACGTTTTACAGATTTATCACATTCCAAATCGTATGTCTAGGTGCATTATAATTACACTAGCTGCGCCCCGCGGTGTTACCCACGACATGTTTTCGGGATAAATGGTAGCCTATATGTTTATCCAGTGTGTCGGCTACCTCCATACCATACATCCGTACTCACAAACTTTTAAAATTAGGATTTTCAAAAGTCACAAGAGTATTTATTGGTAAGTTATTAAGGCATTGATGAATAAGTGTTATAATTATCAAATCTAAAATAATCGTTTTTATCTAAAAGATGTCTTTTGTAAAAAATGTTATCTTATAAAATTTGTTTTATATTCCAGAATTTACATAAAAGTAAACATGTTATTTCAGAAACGTGATTCAATTTTAAATTATCCATCAATCCAAATTTAAATTCAAATAATACATGATACTAAAAAACCTGCTAAGCAATTCCGTATAAAAACATGCATGATATACCTATAACAATAGATGAGACTTAAGTTTTTAAAACTATGTAAAAGAGAACAGCCTCAACTCAGCTAGCATTCGTAGCGATGATAGCTCAGTGGTTAGCGCGGTAGGTTCGCATGCCGAAGGGCGTGGGTTCAAACCTCAACAATAATCTTGAGCTGCCGGTGAAGGAAAACATCGTGAGGAAACCATAGCATGGTGGTAGGGTACTTTCTAGTAATCGGCTGGCTATCTACCACCCTCAAGTTGAAAATCTGCCGCCAAGCATCCAACGGTGTGTTCCGGCAGCCTCACTTGAGAGCCAGTTCCATTCCAGGCTAGGTGTGCTTTACCATCTTCAACCACACCTTCACTTAACATCAGGTGAGCTGTGGTCAAACACCTAGCCTGTCAACCATAAAAAAAAAAAAACTCGCTTTAGTGAGACAAAACAGCTGCAATATTACAAAAGATTTTACAAAGCCATCGTAGTAGCCCACTACGTTTCCCACGAGCATTGACTGAGATGTATGCAAAGGGATCAATGAGACAGATGACTCTCCCCTGTCACTTATTCCCCCTGAACGGAGGGCCAGCGGGGGCGTATAGGAGGGGGTAATGGTGCGCATGGGCATTACGCTCCACTCGGGTTAATTGCGCTTCTAACAAAAGGTACACGCTTAATGAACTCAGCGTGTGTAATTAAATTGTCAATCGATTGTGTTGCTCAGTACATTTATTTAATAAAAATTAATACTGATTAGATGACTTAGAACGAACACTCACTTCGTTCAGCTCAACTGCAGAGCAGTGTAAACACCTCGTTGATACATACGCCACAATAAAAAAAGTTAGTGAATAAATTAGAGCTTTTGTTACATAACAGAATACGAAATATTTAAGGATTTTTTTTAATAGAAAAATCGACGCAAATTTTTATCATTTACAGAACAATTATGGCCTATCAACCTGGGTAGGCCGTTTTGAATATACACACTTATTTGTTTTGAAGTGTTCTTCTTTTTATATTAGTAATGCATACTCCAGGCAAATACTGTGTCGGAGGTCAAGTTACTGCTTACTAAATTTAATTATGTCTAACAGTCTAAGCAATCGATCAACATTCGATCACAAGCTACAAAACAGTCGAAAACAGTAAACACATGTCGTTTAAAATGAGAACTGGCTCTCAAAGGATACTGCTAGGGGCTTGGGGATGAATTTTTTACTTGAGAGTAATGTAGCTGGTTTGTGCAGTATTAAAAATACTCTACTACAATGCTACAGTTTCTTTGCCAGGTTTTCCTTTTAGACATGAGGTAAAGTGCAAACAAGCCTATTTTGATGTTTTTCTTTGAAATTGATATGCTTTTGATCTTTTGTTTTACATATACGGGAATACTCGCATAAGATTTGATCTTATACACTGACTATATTTTCGGGACGGCACACGTTTGTCGCATGCAGAATGACTGTTGGGCAAAGTGATCTTCTTTGGGGCACAGATTGGACCCCAAAATTTAAACGAACTAGCGATCGACCCAGGCGAATGAACTAAACCGTCACGTCAGTCACTGGACCACCAAAGCCAAAAACTTGGCAATCTGGAAGAATGAAAGGAAGGAACTGAGGCCATTTCCCAGCAGTGGGACACTAGACACGCTGAAATAATATCAATTATTACATACACATTCGAAATACACATTCTTGTCATATTCGATGATCGGAACGTGTATTTCGGTCACCCAATATTTTTTGTTATCCCATTTGGCTTTATAGCCAAGCAAAAATCTCCCCAATTTCTAAAACAAAAATAACTTACATAGAAACCACTTCCCTAAAGTCATTACCGTCCATTCAGTGTAAAAGTTCGGTTAATATTAAGTAAAAAAACCGAGCGGTTAATGGGTCGGAGTGATTAAATCCGGAAAGGTTTGATTTTTTATTAAAAACAAAAGTATCTAAACACCAGGTGCTTATAAATCGCATTACACAGTCGCTTACAACAAAATTACCACCTAAAGTTTTAGATACAGCCGTCAAAAATTTGCCCTCCATTACCGATGATTATATCACCGAAATACAACATCAACCGAATGGGGCGCCAGCCACTCCACGCTAGCTCGCAAATTACACCGTTATGAGACTACAAATAACCGCAAATTTATGTAAATAGCTATCGGTGTTCCGTAAAACGTGTTTAAGACGGTACGGGCTGATAAAACGACACTAGAGCTGCTCGCAACATCTGGCTTTTCTTGGCCTTTAGAGCAAGCTCTGTGAGGCTGTATTCTCTGAAATTTGCGGATCGCAAATTGTTTTATAATTTTAGTCACTGAGATCTTGAGCTATGTAAAAAGGGTAAATAGTAGCCGATATTACCGTCCTTACAGTTTTAACGTTTCAGTTTTAGAAAATTTTCTGTTTTATAAGTTAAATGTGTAAACTTATTTTTATTTTTGCACGCCTTGTGAAGGCTGAATATTGCGATGCCTTTTCATTTTATTTTCGACCTAACTGACTGTACCTATTTATGCAAATAAAACATTTTAATTTGAAATAAGTTGTCTTGTAGCTGTAGCTATAGTTATAGTCCAGTCTTGGTCAAGTCTATTTCGTGTCAGTCACGTCCAGTCATGCTTTAATAAAGTAGTGGCGATTTTACTATAAGCTTCGATGGAGTTTTGGAAGCGACACGAAAAATCATGTTTCACCACTTTAAAAAATCATGTTTTCCTACACTCGCGCTTCTAATTCGGCTCTTGAATAAAATACCACCATTTTCATGCATAAACACTCGGAAAACACAATTTTTGGCAAAAACACCCAAGGGGCGACACGACTCTTTCCACGTTCCCGCCAAAAGCCCGTTTCATAGTTTTGTTAGAGCTAATCCCCAGTTTTTTTTAAATTACGACTTATAACTAAAATAATAATATATTTAAATTATAAGTCGTAAGATAAATACGTTACGTTGTATGTCAATGTTAAACCTTTAACAAAGTAGAGGCTGGGAATTTTGGTAACGTAACTTGAATAATTGTAATTTGAATTATTCAAATCACAAAACAATTTTCAGGCCCGGGATTTTGCAAGTGTACTGTACAGTCTGGTCTATTCGAGCATAAACATTCCCGTGTCGGGATCATGTCTTCATTTGCATCTCCGAGCCATGCCGCCAATGTCAATGTGTCCTTTCCTCCAACAAAATTTACAAAATTACTAAAATTCTACAAAGATGTTTTAAGGTAATACGCGGGTCAGAAATTTAATTTAAATGCAAGCTACATAATCTGTACATATCGATAAGCCTGTTGGCTCTTTAGTAGTAGGTAGGTATATATTTTTATCAGCACTCAGAACAAACATTTTGTAGTAGAAACAAATGTTTGTTTGTTGTATTATAAGTATGTATTTACAAAAAGTTTTTTATCAGTCATTTTGCTTTGCTTAGTTTGGGGTCAGATGGCACTGTGTGTCCTACGATATTTATATTTATTCATTTATTTACAAATTTAAAAAAACTCAAAGTTTAGTTTTAGTAACTTAAAATTAAATAGAGATCGGCTTTTTTATGTTTGACAGGCTAGGTGTTTTGACCACAGCTCACCTGATATTAAGTGAAGGTGTGGTCGAAGATGGTAAAGCACACCAAGCCTGGAATGGAACTGGCTCTCAAGTGCGACTGCCGGACCAAACCGTTAGATGCTTGGCGGCAGATTTTCAACTTGAGGGTGGCAGTTAGCCAGCCGAGTACTAGAAAGTACCCTACCACCATGCTATGATTTCCTCATTGTGGGGGTTTGAACCCACGCCCTTCGGCATGCGAACCGATCGTGCTAACCACTGAGCTATCATCCCTACAAAATTGTATTTTGCTTTTCGAATTTGCGTTTTATTTTGTGAATACGTTACGTCGCGTCGATTTAAACAACATTATAATTTTTATTTTAACTATAGCCATTTAGACTCCAGCTGGAACATTTTCTAACAAAACGTCTAATGTCAAATCGTTAAGAGTTTGTACGTAGCTCTTAAGCTTTAAAGCGCATTCAGCCGAGGTTGTTTTCGTCTACGATATTGCATTGTTAAATCGATGGTTACTGCACAATGGCCGCTCGTTTGCCTCTGCAACCATAAAAGTGTACACGACAATACCGAGCGTTGCATACTCCGCTCATTTCATACGTATGATTTAACGCATTGTCGGACTTAATCCTCTGTAAACACCGTAGTATAAATGTAAGTTATATCAAGCTAAAAACTAGTGTACTTGTTATTCCAATTATGTATTTGAGAATGTGTTAAGGCAGCCTACAAATTTAAAAATAAGTTGTAGTAATAGTAGTTCTCATTGTATCTCAATGTATTAATTTGGCCATGTATGGCCTGACTTGACTTAAAGTGTTCCGATATTTAAAAAAATGTTTATTTATTTGAGCAATAGTCAATGTAGCTAACATTGCGATAAACGAGATTAGTATAATCGTACCTATTTTGTACATTTCAATAGACATTTAATACAATTTCCCTCGTAAGGATGACGAAAGTACGTTCATAATTTGAGAATGGCTAGTTGATATATAAAATGGCATATAATAATTATGATACCAATGAAATGATCTCCAGATGGCAATACCCAGAACTTTAACAAAACACTCCAAGGTATTGCTGTTATGGCACTTAGTACTCTGAGATATTTAATGATTAGTCTCAATCAGTCCTGTAATTTCGTTAGCTGCAGTATACCTACTTTAGACAAGAACACAGCAAGTACTGCGGTAGTACTTACCTCGACCTCCTTTCGAGGAGAATGACCACGTAGATTTATGTCGAATAAAATTTCCGAAACATTTGATAAACAATCCGTAGGTATAAGCCGTGTAGCGTAAGTAGAAGGCTGCTATTCAATATTTAGCTAGATTAACCCAGTTCAGAGTGCCTGTCTAGTATCAATTCGGTGCCTTGACCCTATTATAATATAGTCCGGTAACAATTTACCAAGAACGGCTCGTGTCACGCAAGACTCTCATTTTCCGGGCAGTGATGATACTTGATGTACCTACCTAGTCACGTAGGAGATAGATGCGTTAAAGGATCACATCATAATGAGCGGGTGCGTATCTTTTGGTTACTAAAATAACTACTATTTTATTATTATTGGTGGTAAATCTCTTTAGCAGGAGGTCGTCTAGGTATGTACCACCGCAGTACCAGATATTTTGCCGCCAAGCAGTAGTGTATCATGGTTACTAGTAAGTAATTATGATTTTTTTGTCATGTAATTTTATTTTATTGACAATATATTTTTGTATTGACATATTTTTTTAACTGACAGTATTTTTATATTGGCAATGTTTTTTAATATATTGACATACCTTATTTTGACATTTTTGTTGTTTTTTTATTCATTGACGTGTAATCAGTGTTTTAAAAATCATAATTATAATGACATACATATTTGAAATTTTGAATTGACTTGGAACATATTTTGTGTTATCAATAAAATATTTGCATTACTGTGTTCCGGTTTGATTACAGGGCTGTTGAGACTAACCATCGAAAGTTTCAAAGTAATGAGCGCCAAACCAGCGATGCTTTGACTGATTTTACTACTTAAAACTCTGTGTATCACTGCAATAGTCGTGAACATATGACCATTTTAATTATTTTTTTGCACTTGTACATATTAAAATGTTCATGGGAAGGTTACTGGCGGCTTAATGTTATAAACGACGGGCGGCGTGTTAAAGACAAGTGTAATGGTGACATAAACGACTGTATTCCAAATGGCTTATTATCTTAAACACCATTATAAAGATTACAACCTCAAAGCGGCTGCAGCGATATTGCCGGCAGTCTATTTTCAAGCTAACATTTAAACCGTTGGGCTATAATGTTATTACCTTTATTTACATTTTTGGAAGAATAACTGAGCACCGCGGATCGCGGATTGGCCATTCTTTTTTTTTTTAAGTAACCTATTACATCGTGCATGTAAACTTTGATATGATCGAGGGTAAATTAATTATTGAAAGCGACCTTTTTTTTAAATACAAAAGTAATAAGATGAACAAAACGCTCTGCTGACGGTATGAGATATCGCCAGTCTATGACCATTGCAGCGATAACCAGAACTTTTTGAGCGTGGGTTCGATTCCCACCCAGGATAAACTTTGTGGTACAAACATATATTTGTTCTGTATCTGGGTGTACTGTATGTATTATAAGTATGTATTAACAAAAAAAAAGTATTTAAGTATTCTATCAGTTATCTGACTTCATAGTACAAGCTTTGCTTAGTTTGTAGTCAGATGGCGCTGTGTGTAATGTCCTACGATACTTATTGATTTTGAGTAGCAAAACAATGTCCAGGGTATCACTGCAATAGTACTTATTATATCATTACAAGTTGCATAGTTATTTACCTTCGCTGGGCAAACTGCAGCTATCATAGATTGATGCTAACGTGAAATATGTTAAATGTAAAAGAAAATATGTTTAAGCAGTATAGAATTAAGAAAGGATATGGATCTCGTTCAATGAAAAAAACTCGCACTAGGAATTGATAGGCATTTAAATCTTACTATTATTGAACTTCACGTAAGAGATATACGATATCCCGCCCTCGGCGCCCACTCCAAACAATTAATCCCACATAAACAATTATGGGAGGCCGATTTATTTCTGATAAATTCGTTCCAACAACCCGTGTCGTCCTTTCTGGTGATTTAAATCGAGGATAAGTTAATTATGTAAAGATATAGACGCCTTACGATTTAATTTAAAATCGCCCGGGGGTTTTTTGAGTTAATAATGGAAAAGTCCTGCTGCCTCGAGAATAATTCGTGAAACAGAAAACAATTTGATCTGTCGCTACTTAATTTATTGTTCTTTTGAATTTCATTGCATTCTTATTCTGTAGAAAAAAGCTTACTAGCGTCCGTCCGTGTTCCTAACTTGCCAGACAAAGGCTCGTATACCACTTTCGTACAAACGTATCTGTTGTTCAAAAGTTTGTCGTCAGATTTTAATGAAACAAAATAACCAGGAAAAAAAATCAATCTTCGCCAAATTTAAAACAAAAAAAGATCAGGTCATGATTGATTGTTTAACTTTTTATTGTACTCACCAAAAATTATACCATACAGAAGAAAAAGAATTAGAACACCCGTCATGCGTGTATGTCATAAATAATGAAAATCTTGAAAATCTTCTCAGAATTGCTATATTGTAACTTTAGAATAATAGAACTTGCTCAGCTGGCACATATTTAGTTAAATAACTGTTAAAAATACTGTACGATTTGAACCAGCAACTGATCCAAAACAGATCAGTTGCCGGTTCAAATCCTTTACGATTATATAAAGCATGAAGCCTACTGAATTTGTCCTCTTTACTGTGCTCTGTAATAAAACAAAATATAAATCTACTGCAAACTAGGTGACGTGACCCAAACACTTATGTACTTCATTGATGATTCTAATATAAATTTTGGTACTTTTTCCATTGTTTTGTGTTACGTAAATATCACAAATTGATTGCCTTAGACCCTTCAGCTCAACTGAAAAAGAGTGTTCCAATTCACTTTGTTTAGTAGCACACAAAAAAATAAGACTAAGACGAGAAGAAGAAGAAAATGTGTTTTTTTTACATAATATAATAATAATAATAGGTTTGTATAACTTAAGTGGTTATGTATTAATGGGAACACATCAAATCATGACGACGCAATTTATTAATTTCCAAAACTTGTGTTATTCAAATGTTTCAGTATAAAAATAGTTTTTTTTATTCGTATAGTGTCGAATAACGTTGGTAAGTGTGGGCGAGTCAAAGTGAGTGAGAGTTACAAAGCTCCGTCGAAGCTTGTAGTCACTTAACTAGAACATGACCATACTAAACCTTGACATATTTTATTTGACGTTGACTATTTGTTAGACTTCATCATTTCAGCACTAGGACGTCCACTGCTGCACATAGGCCTCCCTCATTGACTTTCATAAAGACCGGTTGGAAGCGGCCCGCGCGTTCCTGTGGTCTTTACTAGGTCGTCTGTTAGACTTAAGGAGAATAAAAACTAAAGTTGTTAATAATGGTGAGTTAGGTAAAATCTTTGCTTAATTGTTACGTTGCTCTTTCCGCGTAGCCCCGTATAGCCTAGTTACCATTATCCATGCAACGTTTATCTAAGAAATTGGCCTAAGTGCCTTAAGTTCATAGTTGCTTTGAATCCCCGACGGATCTCAAACTTTGGAGAAGCAAACGGGATCCTCAACTTTGACGTCTTGCGAACTACAAACTTGAGACGTTAACTCAACTATTACGCAGGTACTTGCTATTTTTATTAGCTTTTAATAGCTGTTACCTGAAATCTGTAACGTATAGAGATATAGCGTATATTTTTCGTTGACAACTTCATATAACGAATATAGTATAATTTTCATGAAATTTATAAAAAAAGGAAGAGCTTAGCTCAAGGAGTAACTTTAAAATTATTCATGACTTTAAATGACATGAGACCAGGCTTGACCAAGACTGGGCTATGCCTACTTTTTAACTTATAAAATTTAAAAATATTAAAATACTTGACACTAGCAAATGCATAAAATGCATCGTCCAATTTTTAAACTTTTGACGTCATCATAGGACTGTCTCTCTGTGGCATCGTAGCGCCCAAACGACTGAACAAAATTTTGAATACGTTTTTTTTCTTTGTTTGAAAGGTGACTTGATCAAGAGTGTTCGTAGCTATGATTCTAGAAAATCTATTCAGCCGTATGGAAATTATTAACACACAGGTATATAATTAAAAAAAAATTAGATGCAGACTCTCTTTTTCAAATGCCTTAACATTTTACTTAAAAAAGTCTACATTTAATGCGTCGTTCTCAACGCCAATTACACGCGTAGCGCTCCAACAGCGGCTTGCGCCAACATAAAACATCCAGTCAAACTTTATGTTTTCTTATAATCTTGGCTACGACGTGTGAAATATAAGGCCGAAATAAACATAAAATTCCTCTGGAACCTCGTTTTTATAACTCGGCAAATAAGTCATTGTCAGAACACTTGAGTTTACTCTTCATGATCGAGTCGTAAACGCAAGCGGTATTTTATTGTAGCACTTATTGAAATAGGACTATTGTCAGTGTGTTTTATTTATCGTGTGCATTTTATTACTTTGCTCTCATATCACATTGTGTTTATCCTGAAACGAAATATATAAATGCTTACAAATTAGAAAAAATACCTATAATGTTGTGTATAAAATGAAAGAAGATTCCTTAGTCTTACAATATTTATTTATAATCTAGTACAGTGAAAATGTAACGACCGTAGCCAATATTAAATCTCCAATCAAGACATTGGAATAGTCCAAAATAGAATGTGGACTCCCGATCGATCTCTTACCTGCATCCCAATTTCAATAGATATCAAATATTTTAAATGTTTCATAATTGTTTACGTAGTGTCAATTCTGGATTGGCGCCATCTGACGGATAGAATGCAATTTTGGATTGATATTGATTGATTATTTATTGATATGATTCAAAAGGTTTTTTGCCAAAGTTAAATTTAAATTTAAACGAAGATCTGCAAAAATAGGTTGGTAACGTTTATTGGGACAGTAAATAAGTACCAAATATTTAACAATTACTTTGAAGAATACTAGAACTTTTTCGAAAGTTTTGGACTAGATCCGCCGACATTGTGTAGTAACTAAATAAAAATTAAAGATTCACTGCGCTTACCACTCTACTGTTGACAAAGAATAAACCACAAAGTTTAAAACTAGAAAATTTAATATTCTCGCTGCATGCTGTTAGGTACAAGAAATTCGAGGATTAGACACGGGAACGTCGCAAAGTTCGTAATAAAATAACTGAAAAATTTAGACCTGCCACTGTGAAACTTTCTTGAGAATGTAGTTTTAGAATGAAGTTTTATGATAGTTTTTACAATTTTGTCATAATTTATGTAATTGTTAGTCGACGACGATGTGTATAGGTTGTGACGCTGCGATTTATTTATTGTGGGTTGAGCATTTAGATTTAAGCATTGAGATTTTTTCGAAACTTTTCAAATCCGGGACATGCTAGACAAAAATGGTAAAGATAACTAAAAAACGTATTTCACTAAAATGTATTCCTTCGTTCTATACATATGTTTTGAGAAAAGAATATTAGATTTTTTTATTTTGCTTGTTTTTTTTCTTATTTATTATTTATGTTATGTTGTTTGTAAATTAACAGTGAATCCACTATTACTAGGTCTCGTCAGAGACCAGCGTTGGTAGTATAAACAGCATTTTAACTAAGGTAAGAAGCTATTTTGTATCTGTGGTTTTATAATTAAAAAAATGACTACATACATAAATAAGCTGAGCTTTAGCTTCATAATCACGCTGTAGATAGTCAAACTGGTTTCACATTACATTAATTTAACCACAAAATGCATACTGTTTATGGCAGTGAAAAACAGTTCTAAAGAGACTGTTATTTTTAAAATCGATTGCGATAAATTGTCTCTTTAGATTTATTTTAAAAGTAGCCTAAACAAAAAATACTAAGGTACGTTTTCTGTGTTAATATTAGGATATATTAATGAAATCAGCAATGATAAAGCACAACACTTTAGTTAATAGTGCTATTGTCTTCTTTCTTTTAATTACTCGGTATTTTTAATACAAATAATCATATTCCAGTTATGAATCGTTCGAATTACATACTCGACACGTAACTGCCATATACTTGCTGCACTAAATACGACACTGAGTATTGTTTTATAAGTTTAGTAAGCCATCGAGTAACTCGTATCACTGGGCACGCTTTGAGATGCCACATAAAAGTTATTAAGCTACTGGTTTTGACGTAGTTGCGGTTACAGTTACTGCGTAACGGCGGCCGTCGACACCCGCTCCTCCCCTGACTAATTGCCGCCTACTTGTTTATTTACGGGCTCACATTAAATTGCTGCATACACTTAACTGCTAGTAATTGTTTAGAGACTTCCTTATAGCAATACTTGTATATGCAAATGTCGTACGACATGCAAAACTTGCATTTTCATAGCTCAGCGCCAGTGAAATATTTCTTTTTATTAAATAGGCTTGCGTTTGACCGCCATCTCGCCTGATATTAAGCTAAAATGCGCTCTGCGATGGAAAACGCTTCCTTAGAAACCTATTCCCTTGCGACTGGAAGGCACCCAGAATGTATCGAATACAAATTTTCGATTTCAAATAGTCGATTCAAAATTTAAACTAAGTGTGTAATATCTTTTGAAAATAAAACCAACATGAAGCTTGGGTTCCCAAAAAATTTTTAATCATGTTATTTGTGCTGGTTAAAAACTGTATCTAAGTTAGAGTAACTTAAGTAACTGGCCTGATATCTTTAAAAAAAATATAAATAAAAAGACTACAACGAAAGCTTCCTCTAGATAATTTAAAAAAAGAACGTATATAATTATATACGTTCTTCTTCACAAATGTAAGACATTTGGCTAATTGGCATTACAATTATAAATAAAAACAATATAGAATTCAAATTGAGACCCTTCTTCTATTTAACTATGTATTAATGATAAACGAAATAAAATTGTCATTTCGTTTATCATAATACATAGTTTACAATATCAAAACGGTTCAAAATCTTACAACAGATTTTAAAAGCAGTAACTACAGAGATTGTTTCCCATATCCCATAAAATAGGCAAAAACTCTCTACAGTTCCGTTTGAGGAAGGAAAACTAATCGCAACATGTAAGGTCTTGACGTATCTGTGCGCGTATATTTGAAAGAAAGAAAGAAAGAAAAATATTTTATTTTGTACTTTAAGACACAAAAAACAAAAACGAACAAACAGCGTTACAAACAACAACAACAACAGCGTTATTTAACGTGTACAAGCGTAGAAAACGGGTGTAAATTTCTAGGTCTTAAAGTTTTAGCCTAGAAGTTCACATCCATTTTGTGAAGAAAGTTTTTTTGTTATGTAAAAGTTATGAGACGAACGAGCCGCTCTCCTAATGGTAAGAGATAACGCCTGTCCATAACCATTGCAGCGAGACACAGAACTTTGAGTAGTACCTAAAATAAAGTCCGGGCATCGCTGCTTTGGCGCTCATTAATTTGAAACTTTCGATGGTTAGTCTCAACATCCCAGTAATTTCGCTAGAAGTAGAAGATATAAATCTCTACAACATTTTTTAAATATTACATATCAAAATAATCAACAAGTTAGTCGGTACTAACCTTTAACTGCAGCTTCAATGGTTTCAATACTTCTCAAAGTAAGGACTAATGGCTCAACCACAAGGCTCAGCCACAACATTCTTCCCCCTTGCTTGCTCTCCGTCAAAAATATTCCATAAGTACGGACTCTTAAAGGACACATTGCTACACTAGACATCACAAACACCGTGGCATCACTGAAACGCAAAGAACTTGCCGTTCCAAATTTCACCAAAACTCCTATATCATTAAGATCGCCTTTAAGCACCCGCCTTATATTCACTTTAAACACTCTTGTGCCGTTTGCAGTGTTCACATTGAACACTTTACCTGTAAATATGTACTTGGAGAGTAAAGTGATGCGTTTCAAAGTAACTTTATCATACGTAATGTTAGAGTTGCAAGAAGATATCGCGTAACGCTGTTGCCTATGTGATAATTCTACACTCTTTGTGATGCCTAGAACTCCTGTCAGCAGGATGATTGTTAGACACCGCATATTGGATGGTTGAGTTGATTTAAAATTTGTATTTCCCGGGCAATCTGAGTTTAAAACGCAAAGGATGCGTTAGATGCGTGCGCACGAGCGCAGATCGCGCCGAAGGCTGTCTTCATGGCACTCAAACACTATGGTTATGATACAGTTATTCATCTTCGGTTACCTGAAAACAATTGACTATGACACGAAGTTTTTGACGGGTATGCGGAAAAATCACGTCCTTGTTTTGTAACTTGTGTATGTTTTCAAGTGTTGTAGATAGTGGTGGTTAATTTGTAAAGTAGCTGTCACTTTATTAGATTATAATCGGATTCAGCTAGGTCATAATTTAATTTGCGGAAATGTATAAGGATTTAAAGGGAATCTTCATCAAATTCTGATAAACTATCAAAATACTTGAACCTGCAAAATGCACTAAAGAAGATACCAAAATCAAATAAAAACGATGTCGCGCGCGCTTTGTTTCTACTATGCTTTTACGTTTCGTTTCGTTTCGTTTTCGTTTCGTGAAAAAGGCCGGCTGTACTCGATATTATAACCAGAGTACGGTTCGGTGTTTGGTCTAAAGAAATGACTTGATTCAAATAAATGAGAATTTAATGGTTTTTGTTTTACTTATACGGAATTTAAGTTTACCTAGGTCGCACACTCCGACTATAGTTTCGGCCTATGTAACCTATTGAAATGAATATACTGAATCTAATTTAATCATAAAGTATGATAAAATGTATAGATACTCCAACCTTTGCTACAAATTAATATTATCTAAGATACTCCTTCGCAATCTATACTGTGTGTCAGACTGTCAGGCTCACCCACTCATCTAGGATCGTTCACCCACCAGCCTACCCCACATATTTACATGTTGATTGGTCTCGCGTAAATAACACCATGCACCTACGCCTACCGACCGCGAAAGTGGTGTGAAGTTAGCAACAAAGTGAGTTTATTAATCGGGAAAAATATTATAACCACCAGTACGAGACCCCACATTACCAAGTATTTAATTTTGACCGTATTCTTACCCCAGGTTAGGACATAGAACATATACCATTTCAATCACTCTTATTACGGTGAGTTTTGACGGAACGCATAAAAATAATAATAATAAATCTTTATTTCAGATTCAAGATCCACAGAGTTAATATTATATACAAACACTTACCTACATACTTATAGTTATAGGCACACAGAAAATAAATGAAAACACAAAACATAAATTAAAACTCTACAATAGTTATAATAACAGGAAAAACTTCTTTAAAATGGAGTAATCGTATAATTATATCTGCTAATGTCAATATGATATTATTATGACTGTCTCGCAACCTATTTGGTAGTGAAAATGTTCTCTTACGTATGATTGCCTGAAACCCGTCCCGAGCGTCGGCAAATAACGCTTTAGGATTGTATTTTTTTACTAAAATTGTGATTTTTACGATATGTTTCATTTATAAAGTGCCGATTATGTGCACGAGTGTGAGAAAGTGGTATAGTGTAGTAAAATATGTCTCATTGCATTTCTTATTTGTCACTGACGGAATACACAAAGTGTAACGCCAAACAATAAAGAAGAAGTGAATCCCATCACTATTATAGTTCTTCACGCTATAGGACAAATATCAGACTGGTCAGTTTGGTTCAGGGTAAGCGTGTAACATTAGCTAGTGACTGGATGCGACATTTATCGTCTTCATCTTGATTTGTAGGGCCAGAAACTATCTTCCCTTAGACGGCTCTATCGACGGGTCATTTGTTATCTAAATGTCTCAATAAAATTTAATGTAGTTCGGATAGGGTGGCAGATAGAAAAATATTGCTTTTATTACAGAATCGGTGTGAAGACACCATTAACTGACTTTTACTGGAGATGAAATGAGTTCCTGAAACAGAATATCTTTTATCACCTTCTCTTTTTAGTGCTTATTAAAAGATAAATTATACCGTTGCTGCTTGAGTGATTAAATTGAGCGCAATTTCCGTTTTAAGCATTCACCTCACAACTTCATCAATACTGTAGGTAGGTACGGTACACAAATTGAGTATTAAATGCATTAAATTCGTTCATTGAACAATTACATTTTAATCCTGAAAAAGTTTACGGTTCATTAAAAGTGGAATATAGTGGAATGAGCCGGACCGCACTGCTGCGTTTCAGAACCGAATCGCAGCCAATGGTCCGGCGCATATAAATGTAATTAACTTTAATTCTGAATAAACATTTCACTTGTTAGAATTTAAGAAAAATCTGTGAGCTTTATATTATATTATTTAATAAGTAGGTAACTAATCTTACGGCTTGCTATCGTAGGTAATCTTGTAACCCATTTTTTTTTATTAGCAAAAGTCATTGAACGTTGTTAATAACTTTTTAAGTACCTAAACTAAAAATAATAACAAATTTTTGAAATACACAAGAATTTCCACTGGATTTTCGATTCAAGGGTGTATTTTTTTTTAATCTTCAGTAGGCTGTTGGTATTAATTTAATTACGAATGATAAGACTCATAAATATTGGCAGCTTAATAAATCGGAATCTGCATGTGAGTGAGTGAGTGGGATTGTTATCGCTCAATGTTTTTCTCAATATGACCTGCATAGGATTACGTCATGTCCATAGATTTGACTAATATACTACTTAAAAGATTAATATGTAGGTATAGTTATAGTTTAAATGTTTAATGGTATCTACCTTTCTAACTCTCTAGTTATAGAGTTTGTACTTGTTACTTGATTAATAGTTACTTGATTGATTTAATATAATTTACAATGATATAATACCAAAAAAAGAATTGAAAAAATACAGGTTACATACTCAGGCCGGTCTAGTTTTAGGTTTTTCATTAAAAACGTGTTAATTCACAATAGGTTCGCCTTTGACCACACTCTGCTTGATGTTAAGCAGTAGTGCGGTCTAAGATGGAGCAGGGATACCTAGAGGAAACCTATTTACTCTAAATTTGAAGACCTGGACCTAACAGGAAACACAGAATACAGTGTAAACAAGTTTGATTCCTCTTTTTAAGGACCACCGCTAACGCTTCATTTCGCAGTACATTTTTTGCATAATTCCAAGTGAATTACAGTAATTTGCCTAATTACTAATTACCCATTTGGGAGCTAAGTGCCTTTGGTTGGCTGTTTCGTTGCACATTGCTAATTACGGTGTTGTTTAATTAGCTAATCTACTAACCAAACCAATAATTAATTGGTTTGTTGGACAGCTGTTGTACCCTCATTTGGGACTCGATAAATCTGGGCTCAACGTTGCGCTTAATTTCTTTACTGAAGGCGAAAATTATCCTTTAATAAGGGCAAACATAGATTGAAATTTTTGAAAATGTGGCTATGTTATATTCTAAAACAAAAAGTCATTTATACCTAGTAAGTGGTATCATGTATTTTTATACCTCAAACATATTTTGCTGGTACATGTAATAAAAAATTCGGCTACTTTTTCTAGTAACCTCGATCAAAAAAATACGTATACATAGAAATTTAAATGTCTACTAAGCAGGTAGGTTATGATTAGTATATACGTAGGTACTACAGCTAGCGACATTACAGGGCTATTGAGAATAACCACTGAATATCTCAAAGTAATGAGCGCCAAAGCAGTCCTGGACTTTGGTTTACTACTCAAAGTTCTGTGTATCGCTACAATGATCAGAACAGAAGTTATCTTTTACCATCAGAAGAGCATCTCGTTCGTCCCATTACTTTTACATTTAAAAAAATGGTTTACCGCTGTAATAGATAGATAAAAACTGTTAATCACACCAAAACTCTTGTAACCAGAAAAAGAAAAATATAAGCAATTTCTTCCAGAACAATGTAATGTCATATATTTTCCCATAAGGACACCGTTTCGTTCGTCTCTGTAGTATAACATTAAAAATTAGGTAGAGTAATTGGATATATACAGAACTTTGTTGTGTCATTTTCCCCTAGCCTATACAAAAAACGTAAATTCACGATAAATATTAAAATGTACGCCATATTTATGGCATCAAACTACGGAATTATTGCGAAACGCGATATTTACTGACGTCGCGTATTTTACACGTCGGTCGGCGGATTACGTGCGACATATAAACGCGTATAAACAAGTGTATTAATCCAAATTTAATGGTTACTATTTCGTGATATTGTAACAAGGTGGTGTCTACGCATATTGCATGAAAAATAGAGATTTTGTCCGGCAACGTAGTCGCAGAGATAAAATCTGAGACTCTGGCATAGCTAAAATATATTCAAATCAATCAACCAATCCCCTAGTGAGCGTTTACAATGATTGAAAGTAACGTGATAATTATGCTTCATTAACAAAGATTTCTATTCATCATCATCATCATCATTTCAGCCGTAAGACGTCCACTGCTCGACATATGCCTCCCCATTGACTTCTACAAAAACCGGACGGAAGCGGCTCACATTCAGCACGTTCCTGCGGTCTTTATTAGGTCGTCTGTCCACGTATCTGTCCACCCACGGTTGTGGGTGGACGTCCTAAGCTGTGCTTGCCGGTTCGTGGTCTCCACTCCAGAACTTTGCAGCCCCATCAGCATGATTTTTTTATTACTAGGGCAAAAGCGCGCACGTCGAGTTATTTTTTTAAAATGTAATAACAATGAGACGAACGAAGACGCTCTCCTGACGGTAAGAGATAACGCTCATTATTTTGAGACATTCGGTGGTTATTCTCAATAGCCCTGTAATTTCAGTAGCTGCAGTACCCTTCAAACTGGAACACAATAATGTTTACACACTATTGTTTGGCGGCAGAGTATCTATTACTGCAGTGGTACCTACCCGGACGCTTTCCTGCTAAGGAGATCTCGACCAAGTACAAAATAAGTCTTTGTCACAATTAATGCGAGGCAGAGTCAAGTCATAAATTTTTTGTTTATCGTTTACTCGTGATGCAATCCTCACAATTTGAAATGTAAGCGAAATACTATGGTCGTAGTTTTATAATTTTAATAATAAATATTGTTATAGTCTGTACTATCGTAATTTTCCGTTTTTTATTACTTAATTGGAGACTCAGCGATAGCTCCGATCTACTTGAGAGGTTGATTTTAATTCGTTCTGCATAATTACCATGCAGATTGGACGTAACTAACTGAATTGTTTTACTAGGAAACCCGATGGAAACTCCACAGTGCCACTTCTTAATATCTTTCGTGTCTATGTATAATAATAGATATCGTGATTAAGTACTACTTCTAAAGTAGTAAATCAAAATGGAATTTGTATGAGTGCAAATGGCAGAAATCAGTGCCGTACATTGAGAGTTTAGGACAGGTAGGTCTATTTTTTCAGGGTAGGAGTATTTAATAGGATATACTAGGCGCTATTCCTTATGGAATTAAATAACACCTGCTCATAACCACTGCAGTGGTAACCTAAACTTTGAGTAACAAAAAAAGGCTAGCGCACCGCTCATTGCCTGTTTTGATTCATTACATTTTTACATTCATACATTCGCTACAATACGTTCACAGTTTACACACTACTGCTTGGTGGTAGATACATATAATCTATCACCTATTATCCTACCAATGCTATAACACCTACTAAGGACCAACTACCTCATCATAATCATTAGCCCACTTTAACATAGGCCTCTCCTAAAGCACATCACTTAGCCCGATCTTCGACTTTCGGATTCCAGACACTACCCACTGCATAACGACATCGTCGCCAACTGAGTCTTAGCGATTCTAGCTCAACGTTTTCCTTACGAGTCAAATAAAAAATACATTCAGCATAAAGGTAGAGCAGCTTACCAATAAGTTCATTATTAAACGGAAATTAGTCTCAAAGCCACATAGACATACTGATCGCCTATATGGCCTATAAATCCCGAAGTCAAGCGTTTCGCCGGACATGTAAATCATAAATTCAAAAAGCTGGACGTACGGAGCAGTGACTGGAACAAATCCGGCCCCGTAATGCATTCTATCAGTGCATCACAAATCAGAATGAGCATTCCTGCCCGCTGGTGCTTAGAGGGTTGAATTTCCAAGTAAATAGACATGATACAGCACAAGTGGGTGTTTAATAGTTCTGTATCAGCTCGTTTTTTGTGTTTTTTTAAATTGACTATTTGTTTTGTAATACTTCAGTACTAGTCAGTTTCTACTATTTTACTTTTTTTTTAATATACATACATAATTATAAACAATTCGTACCTTATTACTTGTGTATTAACTACTTATTAGCTAACTTGAAACTAATCTAGTTACTACCCCACGATAATAGGAGCAACATATTTTATCATCATGTATTTTCACTAGAGTACCCATTTACTTACCTACCTCTTCTACGGTTCATAGGTAGTGAAGTTTCTAGACTGCAGTTTCAAAACTGCCATGAACACGTCGCCGCGCGTGTAAAATATAGCCACACCTACGGTTTACATTACCAAATAATCCCCTCGACTGAGGAATTATAACCCGTGAACACACATAAAGGCTGCTGTAATTTCACGAGGAAATCTCGTAAATAATGTCGCTACTTTCGCTAATTCTCTCAAGAGAAACCTAGGACACCTCGTACTTATGAAAAATCGCTCGACTTCGTAACCTGTTGCAGAAGCTCGTGGAATTTCTAAATTGGCAATAAACTCGAAATTTTTACAGCCATGAAAGGCATTTTCGTCAACTTGATACACAGAATTTCATTAATATCTTCCATTATACATTTTTTCTCGTGAGTGAACATGTACCTTACTCATATTTCAACAGACACGTATCAAAGGCAGTAAATTTATTTAACTGAAAAATGAGGAAACCTGCATGTCGATGGCTCCTACGTAAACAATCGTATGTTTGAAATGCTAACTTTACAGGAGAGAGCTTTAAAGATGATTTCTTTCACTGAACTTATAAAATTAAACTTGTCGTTCTGAAATTTACACCATGCACAAATAATATAAGAAGCCTCGATATGGTGTCGGACAAAAATACTAATTATTAATAGTTTCTTGGATATTGCAGTTACGATTTTTTACACCGCTTTAAAATTACGTAGAAATGTCGTATGTGAAACATACGGCAGTTTACACTGACGTTAAGTAAGTAAAATTTGTCGTAACCTACACATACCACGTTTTACTTCGTGCATTGTGTTAATATTTAGTAACGTATTTTGAAAATTAGGTCCTAAAATATGTATCAAAGTGTAGTAACACTATACGATATTATATATAAATATTTTAGGATCTAATTTCGATAATTATTGAAGTTGATCTTAAGGTACAATTGTTTTAAAAATATAAATAAAACAGTGAATTTTGTTTGAAATGATTTATTTCACATTACGTTTCTTTCACAAATTATCAGAATAAAATTATAAAAACCAAATCACTATTTTGTTAGTTTCTTTTATGCGCACAGATTCACTTAATGACTAAAATAATAAGACAAAATTATTTATTTGTTTAAAAATCGCTTTGTTGAACCACGATGAATTAAATTTTGTTTTATGCAAACAATCAAAATTAATTTTATTTTTAAAAAATTGATCATAATTTTCTGGAATCACAATGACATCTAGGTATTATTATAATCATCATAATCAACCCTCATCAGCCTGTGAGATGCTGTCTCAATATATTTTCTCAACCATTTATTCTAATCGTTTTGCTTTCTTCTGGTAAACTCTAAAATCGTAAAATTATGTATCTAGAGTATTATGAACTAGCCTCACATATTTTTTTAAGTCCTAGTATAAATAGGTTTACAAAATTCTTTTGGGTACAAGAGAGATCTAATTGGCAACTTTAATGAGAAACATTAACTTTATAACCATCGCAAATCCCATGTACATTATTAGTTTTAAGCTTTGATAGTATATTTTAAAATTATGTAAACTAGTATTTCGTGTAAGTCGCAGTCTCATGTATTATTTTATGAAATAGTATCACATTTATTTTTTACTTAAGTTAATATTAACATCAAGGGGTTTTCAAGGTGCCCTTTATCAGTCTTGCAAGATATACCTTGTAACTTTCATGGACTAAATGCTTTACTCTGAATCCATCTCATAAGTAATTTTTCGAGAGGATGAAGCTATTGAAGGTTCTACTTGAAGATTTGTGTAAAAATTGTGGTGAATTGTTGGTATAACGCCGCTGGTACAAAGACTAACTAAATTTTTTTTTTTTGCTAGAGACATGGGCATTTAATTATGGTAAAAGGTATCCACTGAAATATCGTTTTGTTTTCGGCACTCGGTATTAACTTTAGTCACAAGTGTCATAAACCTACTCCTGTTCATTTTAATTATATTTATACAGAAGTTTGCTCGGTTGTTCAACAAGCACCTTTAATTCCTTAACTTTGTCCAATTTTTACCTTGCAGTGTAGACTTAAGTCAAGAAAATTTGAAAGATTCATCTCAGCATTTAATTTTTTTTACAGCACTTTCGTGTTACTTTTACACGACGCTTTCAAGGTTGTTAAGGGCTGTGCTTTGCTTGACAGCAGTGGACTAATATAGGCGGATGATGATGAAGGGCTGAAGGCTTTACCTATATGCTTTACTAAGATTTTTTAATGTTTTTCTTTTTGTGTCAATCCACTCTTGTTCATGCTTTTTCCGAATATTTACGTTATCTCTTCTAACAATAGTTTTTCTAGAAACAGGATTGTCAGTGTTAACTATATAATTAGACATTAGGGTGGTTGCTTGAGGTGTTGAATAGCCAGAAATTCTGAAAACTGGTATTGCATTGCATAAGGATTAGTAGGTACCGATGAAACATAGACAAGTATTGTTAGTACAATCAACATTCAAGTGGTTAGAACAGGTAGGAGAGTTTGGATGAGGTGTTATGTTATTTTAAATAACAGTATCATTTACCCCTAATGTATTTTCTAAGTGCTGCTCTGTGAAGTTGTAATAACATCAAGCAATTAGTCATCTGAAAAGGAAACAAACACCACCAGACAAAAAAATAAAATTAATAATAAATAAATAAAAAATAAATAAAAAATTAAAAACAAAAAAATATATATACTAAATAATGAATCAAAATGAATGACATCATAAGTCACCAATTCTGGTAGTGTAAATGAAAAATCCTCGCCCAGCATTTCAGAAAGGGCAGAAATTTCCACTAAGTCAGCCCCGGCTGGAAATTGAGATGCTGTAACCAAAGAAAATTGAACATAAGATAGCAATATTTTTTAAAAGTTCCACGTATACTATCTTATTGTTACTTACAATAAAAGATTGAGCGACGTAAACTATGTTAAGTTATAAATACAATAGTAAACACTTTCATATGAACGAAGTAAAAAAATGTTTGTATCACTTACGATATTATTTTGACCGAAAAAGCCGACGTACACAGTCGTATGTATTACTAACCATAGTCTTACTTGACTTTATTGATAAACTTTACTAAAAAAACAAATGAAAGCTAAAAATATAATTTAATATAACATGATTAAGGACTCACCCAGTACTCACTTCAGTTTGATTTGATACACAGTGATTTTCTTTATTTCTTGAATAACATCACAAACAAGATTATTATCGATCACTCTACAGGCTATATCACAAAGCCTTTGAGCTCGTGAACATTGCTTTGTAAGGCCTATTATGTGATGTACTAATTTTTGAAGTAAAAAGTCAATATTAATAAAATTAGAAGAAGCTCGACAAATGTACATTTTGAGCGGGAACTTGCGGCACGTTCGACGTATCAAGTGGCAAGTGCTACATACGACGCGCGGCGCGGCGTCGCGCGCGCGCACTCTTCCACGTAAAACATCGCCGGAGTCAGTACGATGATTTACGCCGCATGTAAAAACAACATACGACAGAAAACCGAAATCTAAAATTGACATTTTTCATTATTTGACTTTCAAATTAACACAGTTAATAGTACTCATCAAGTACATTTAGAAAACGTAAAAAAGTGAAAATGGCAAATTTGTGGCATACGATAGTTTACGTAGGAGCCATCGATGTATCGAAACTCAATATCGTATTCTAAATGATGTCTCAGTTACTCTCTTTTATCCCAACGGAATATATTGACATATAAGGCTGCCAACATTTGTACCTAATGCTGTTTTCGTATTTATTCATTACTAAGTAGGTACCTGTGTACCAACTTACTAATGTTTCTAATTACAACAGTCTGCGTACATAAAAAAAACGCGGAACTACTAATACTTTAATTTACTACTTTGAGTAACATAACAAAATCCGAAGCATATGGACTTTATTTTGTCACTCATAGTTTTGAGACTACGGCAATATCTCTTATCGTATCTACCTTTTTGTTTTTACTTTTTACCTTACTACGGCAAGTCCAAGAAAGGATTGTTTTACCAGTGTACCTATGTATATTTGCTTCACAGTAACGCTAAAACTGCTCATCCGATTAGTGTCAATCAATTTGTTATTACGCTGCGTGTGACATAGACTACATTTTTTCCTTTTTTTTATTATGTGTATGTGTTTTTACGTTTGTATGTGTGTGTGTGTACATCTGTGAATGTGCTGTTGTGTGCTGATATTTTAAAGATATTTAAAAAAAAAACGAATTCAATAAAAAGATTTATGTAATAGTCTGTGACGTACGAAGCGCTCTCCTGATGGTAAGAAATAACGTATGTCCAATACTTTTGTAGCGGTACTATGAACTTGGAGTAACAAAACAAAAGCGTCGCTGCTTTTGATGATTTTTGCATTTGCTGGCAAGTCTCAACATATAGATTTAGGTATTTCCTATTATTTAATTTTCCATTAAATGTAACAATGTCTATAATTTCGTATTTGTACATATTTACTTTCCATTTTTAGTCTCATTTCGACATTTCACCTTACAACTCAAGAGATACTTCGCATAGTGTGGAGCTTGGTGTATTGAGCGATGTTTAGCACTTTCCTCTAAATAACTCGTCCCAACTTAATAATGTAGGTCCCTTTTGAATAATAAATAAGGGTTAAGATACAAGTTTCTACCTACTCGTCTCAGACTTATTCCGACAGTGGCACTTCTAAGCATTCCTTTGTACATTCAGCCATCTTATCCTTGGGCACACATCGTCGACCCTTACTTAAAACCTGCCCAATGTTGCCAGTTGGCTAGAAAATGTGCGCTTATTTCTACGTCTATACTCTGCAAATATCTTTTCTATGGCTAACATAGCTTAGCTAACATAGTGCTTTCTTAGAATTCACTTAGGTTTAATCCTAAGCCTTCTTCACTTTGACAGAAACACTATGAGTGCACGTTTAAGCGTGAAAGAGTTGGCTTCCGCGCATTATGTTAAGAAGTTGTAGGTATTTATGTCATTTGAAGAATACTTGTCTTACATGTTTTATTCGGCGAATGCTATTTATTATGTTTATGGTATTGCGATAAAAACGAGTTTCATTTGTTTTGTACCTACCTATAACTAGTATTTTGAACAATTGGCGTTCGATCGTCGCAAATCGAAGCATTCGTATTTTTGTACCTATTGGTATAAGTTGGTACCTACTTTTCTTCTTCTTTATTTTTGGCGTCACACTTTATGCATTTGCCAGTGCCAGTTTGATATTTTCATATAATCAAAAGCTAAAAAAGTAAGTCAAGGACGAATCCGGTAATGTTGTAATAAAGTAGTGGCGACTTTACTCGTACAACAAGCTTAAACAGAGTTTTGGAAACAACACGAAAATTTACGTTTTACCGCATAATATCTCGTTTCCATACTCACGCACTTATTTTGGTACTTTATGGATAAAACACCATTGTTTTTATGCTTACACGCCCGAAAAAACATATAGTATTAAAGTAAAATTCAGTAAATTATTGTACAATAATTATTGCCGCGAACCGATTTTTTCCGCGTTCCCGCCAAAAACTCGTTTGAAGGTTATATATGACTAGCAAAATTGCAGGACTATTGTGAATGGAGATTAACCAATGAAGTTCTATATCTCAGACTAATAATCTAATGCCTCAAAATAATAAGCGTTAAGGTGGTTCGATTTCCATACAAATAATTTTTGCCATTTATGGACAAATCGAGCATAATTTTACAGTGAAATCACAGCTACTAGCATTTATTTTGGTCTTTATTTGCGGTAAATCACAATTGCTTGAATAAAACAGTAAATTCTTAGCATAAGCTATAAAATTATGCTCATTTTGTCCATAAATGGCAAAAAAATATTTGTATGGAAATCGAACCACCTTAAAGTAGAGACGCTGTGGACTTTGTTTCATAATTTAAAATTGTGGGTGCCGCTGTAATATTATAAACAGAATATAAAATTGTAAAAGATAATAAATTTATCTTTCAGACTCTCACCATCAGGGTCGCTTGGTTCGTTTACGTAATTATTTTTACATAAAGAAAATCTTCCCGAAATTCAAGAAAGTCCACGAATCAACATTAATTCATGAATCTAGGCTTCTCTTTCAATTATTGTTTGTTTCAAATAAGATGAGAATACTGAGAATGTACCTACAGTCCCTTTCAGAAAACTATCTAGGTGATATTAAATCTAAGAAACGTCGAGAGGCCACAAATTTAATTTAATCGGTGTAAAGGCTGTGGAGCGTAATATGATTTCATTTAAATTTCGCATAAAGATAGGACAATCTCTCAGCGGCTAGTGGTGAAACGCTTCAAACTAGCTGGCGGAAAGTTCGGACTTTGTAATGATCACTTGTTAGTTTTCCCTACGGCAACCTAGGTACGAGCTAGACGTTTTAACTGTTCCTCAGTTATAATAGCAACTTACGTTTCATGAATTTAAGGATTACAAAATTAAGTTTGGCCACCCCTCTCAGGCATCTTCTTGGTATACATAATATTATATTGTAGCGATGATAGTTCAGTAGTTTGCGCGATCGGACCATAAACCTGTGAAAGAAGTTTCAAATGCCAACGATGAACTTGAGAAAACATCGTGTAGAAACCATATCATGGTGGTAGGATAATTTAAGTATTGTTTGGCTTTAACTTGAAATCCTCCCGCTAAGGGCCTAACAAAAAGGCTCGCTTGAGAGCCTGTTTCCTTTCCGGATTAGGTTAACCATCTTTGAACAAACCGTCGTTCCGTACTTACATTTTCTATCGTTTACAAAGTGGGTACATTGGTAAATTTCACAACTTAGCCCTTAGTAGGTATAGTTAAGAAGTCGTAGTTTTTCTTTTTCTTCTTTGATTTTGGCGTCGCATTTATTTCATTTGCCATTATCAAGTGTTTTAATATTTTCAAGTTTCATAAGTTCAATAAATTCAAAAGTAAAGTAAGTAAGTAATTATAAAGTTCAGTCTTGGTCAAGTCCAACCCGTGCCAGTCCAGACATGATTTAGTAAAGTAGTTGCGACTCTACTAGAAGCTTCGATGGAGTTTTGAAAACAACACGAAAAATCATGTAAATCGTAGTTGAATAGCTAACGCATCAATACAACATCAACATTTTCCGTGTAAGTAAACGTAGAAATAATGTAAAGCTCTTAGGTATATTACTGCGCACCCAGTTGAGAAAACGGTTGTTATGACAAAATTAATGTCTGCCGTCTAAGTGAGTGCTCATATGGTTCACCTTATTCCTGATGACGTAGCCATATGCGACTCCGCAGCGAGTATTCATCAGCTAAACACGCCATAAAAGAAAGTTATGCGTTTACTGCCGAGCTATAAACATTACTCTTGAATGCCTATCTGAGTTGCGTAGAGAGAAATAATGACCTAAATGTTAGTACAGAGTATGCTCGGGAACAGTCATCAGCTAAATTGGATATTATCTAGGCATATAATATTATTATGCAAAGCCTGATTAGTTTCGTCTCACTTCCTGTGCATTTGTCAACATCAAGTTGTTGTTAAATATTTTACGATAAATGCTTGGTACTGCCCTTTGTATGCCTTATTAGCTAATTTTATAGTACCTATACCTATATACTTCAACTTTTAATCAAGTTTATTTTCTTTTTCTGCTGTATCCTGTTATACTCCTGCGTATAATAGGCACTTGATGATTAAAACATGACTATTTTTAATTCTTAATGAACGGGAACAAAGTAGGTACAAGTTTTAAAAATATTACAATGCAATTAAATTTTAATTGAAAAGTAATAATTTTTCCACATTCCAGCCAAAAACCTATTTTTTTTTCTTTTGTTTCGAAACTTTAATTAAAATAAGTACCTACCTTATTTGTGTGTGGCACCATAATATATGATTAGGTAAAGACAACAATATCAACTCATCGTGACGCGGTTTTTTGGCGGGAACGCGGGAAGAGTCGTGCCGCTCCTTTGTATTTTTTTCCAAAACTAGTGTTTTGTCGAGTGTTTATGCATAAAAATGGTGGTGTTTTATTCATAAAGAATTACAAGCGTGAGTGTGGGAAAATGATATAATATGGTGAAACATGACTTTTCGTGTTGCTTCCAAAACGCCATCGAAGCTTTATAGTAAAGTCGCCACTACTTTACTAAAGCATGACTTGACTTGACTGAAACGGACTGGACTTGACTAAGACAGGACTTTGACCATAACTATAGCTAAGAGACAGCAGAAATAACACTTAAGACAAGGCAGTATGGCTTTACAGCTTTAGCCTGCCCTATGGGGCAAATTAATACAATTAAAAAAAATCGAGACGCAAAATGTCAGAATTCAAACTCTCGAATACGATAAAACACAAGTTTGATTAGAATAGATGTTAAAAACTTTTTATTAGTGTATTTTTTATGAAATAAAACAAGGGAATTTAATGAAGTTTGCTGCTTTTATGAAGTAAGGGCTGATAAGAGCGATTATAAAAGGGAAGTGGAAGCGAAGGGTTGATAAGGGAATAATAGGACGGAGGGTAATTACTGGTGTAAACTTGGTACTTGTAAAGTTAGGACTGCCTATCCTGAGCTCAACGCTTGAAAAGTTTTAGAAATGATGAGATGAGAGTAATTTCAGCTCTCATCTACTTGCGTGAAGTATCTTAGTTTTAATAATAATAAATATCGTGGGACATTTCACACAGTGCCATCTAGCCCCAAACTAAGCAAAGCTAAAAAATCTTAAATTAATACTATTTACAAAATGTATACAAAAAACTTAATCTAAAAGTCCGTCAGAGGAGGGATATGTGGCCAGAATGCTGGCAGCATTACCACGCTGGATGGCAATGCTAAGCTTTTGACCAAAGTAGATACCAGCATTCTGGTCACCTGAAGCCTCCTCTAAACGTTTAAAAGCAAAGCTTGCACCTAGCATGAGAATTAGATAACTGATAGAATACTTGTATAGGTACTTTTATTATTGTAAATACATACGGAACACCCAGACACAGAGCAAACATTTATTTGTCGTCACATAAATGTTTGTCCTGGTAGGAATCGAACCCGCGCCCTACAGCTCTTGAAGCAGATATTCTACCAAATAAGCAGTCAAATTAATAGTACCTACCTGCTTACCTAAGGACTTATCATCCCCGCATGGAAGCTTAGATATAAGTTTTTTTAAGATCTATTACTTAATTTACCTAATAAAACAGTATTTTATTTAATAGGTATGCGTATAACCGCCATTGTACGTAATGTGCGATGTATGATGGAAAACTCATGCCTAAAAATACTCGTATCTAGAAGTTCTTTATTATCTTAGAAGAAGACTTTATCTTTGTTCGTTTCTACGCCATTCTTAACTTTAGTTTATTATGACTGTGACCATCTGAGAATTGGCCCGAATTTTCATACGAACTAACTAGTCAGTCTGTAAGTCAGGAATTAAAAAATTCTACTTGTGTACAATAAAAAAGTGTAAATTTTCCTATTGACGTGAATACATCTTTAAATTTGCTTCCATAGTGGGAGACGATTCAGAAAACTGACGATAGTAAAATCGAATGACACCACGGAATTCGTTATGTTAAGTGAGGTCTTGAAACATGAACATATGAAATCCGAAGTGTTTCTTAGTGTTCAAAAATCGCAAGCCTATTTGCAACTTTTTTTATGCACATATTTTCAGTTACACACGGCCTTGTTCACATCAAGACCACATTTTTTTAAAGCAATTTTTTCGAAACACGGAATTCTACATACACTCAGCCGTTTCCACGACACAGTCACACCCCGATTTTTTTTTTGAAATAGGTGTATCTCATAAAATAGGAAAGACCAGACACTTAAAACCAATATGTATTTGTATTACATTACACTTCGATTAAATATATTTTGTACGATATGGAAGAACAAGGAAAAATAAAACATTAAAATGTTTTCAAACAACGGTATAATATAAGAAGATATTTTTATCACAAAATGCATAGAATTAGATATGTAACAATATGATACAATATAGAAATTGTTAGAAGATCAAGTTATATGAATATTATCACATTTTATAGAAGTTCAAGGTCGATAGACATCAGTACCTACAGTGATTGGCAAAAAATTTGGCACCTCGAAAGATATACATAATTCGTAGACTATAAACCTAGTACGCGCAGGAGACAAAATTGTCTTTCCCAGTCCGGAAACGTAACAAAAATAGATAAAACATTTATTTCGTTTTCGTGAGTGGAAACACTTATCACGGCTCGCGTGCTAGACGGACAAGAAAATAATTTTTATTATATGTTATGTTAATCATAACGGGCATTTTACACAAATTATATAAAATAAGTGTACCTATTATTCGATATTGTATTCATCTATTTTTTAGATTTTTCTCGTTGGTCTCAAATGGCATGACAGCATCAGCGGGCTTTTAGAATGAGTTTAGACGTCAAACGCAGACGTTAAATTACACATGTCAACACTAATTTTGAGTTTTGGTACTGTTTTGAACTTGGACCCTTTGATTTTTCGTCTGTGGTTTTGAATTTATGTCTACTAAAAAATGTTGCTTTTGTTTGTGAATTTCCCCAAAATTTTAATTTATACATTTACATTAGTTTTATTTGCAAAGCGAAATTAGGTACAGTAACTTTACAAATACAAACGAGCTTTTAAAATAAATGTTTTTAGTACTTCTATGTGAGCAATATTTCTCGTATTATCCTCCAAATGTAATTTAAATGTAGGTAATCAGTTTAGACTTATGAAAGCAAACTTTATAAATTAGGAATAGAGTTTGTGGTCACTTTTCCATGTCAGAAAAGTCTCAAAGTAATGAGTGCCAAAGAAGCGATGCCCTGGAGCATCTTGTTCGTTCATTACTTTTACAAAAAAAAAACATAAATTAATAGACTCAAAAATACTAATCTGCGTTAACCAAGACCTTCTTATAGTTAGTACCTAAACCTGATTAATTGTGAGAAAGGTTACAGTGTCAAAGTTTGATATAGGTAAGTTTTAGACACTTGTTACTCAATTTACTATAACCTTCATTACATTCGATGTGCCAATATTTCTTTCCGAAAACCGTAGTTATAACTTATTAATTGGCCATATCTTAGATAGTTAGTCTGTAGATAATATATGCATATAAATATATTAATTACAGGTAATTTTCAAAAAATGAATCAGTACAATTATAAATAAGTATTTCAATATTTAGGAACTGAGAGAGAGACACAGAGGACAGAGGAGGACAGAGATTTAGATTGAAATGTTATCTGCTGACAATTTTTTGTTAATTAATTAAGTGTCCAAGAAAATACATAGCACAAAAGATTTTACAAATGAGTTTAAAGCTAAAGCTTTAGTACTGTTTTTTTTTCTCATGATTTGTCACTTTCTAGTCATTTTACCATTACATACTTGGGTAATGTGTTAATAAGTACAATCGATAAATCACAAAATATTATGAGCAAAAGAGTTTATTGCTTTAAAGTTTTAATTCTGTTTTATTTTTCTCTTAATTTGTCACTTTTTAGTCATTTTACAGTCAAATACTTATGTAATGTATAATAATATATAATCATTAAACCACAAGAGATTATAAACAAAAGAGTTTACAGTTTTGATTTTTGTTTTCTTTTCTCCAAAATGTCACTTTTGTGTTATTTTGTCATTACAAAGGTAGCGAGTTAAGAAGTATCATGGAGTTACAATATAAAAAGGTAGGACTCTCGTCTCTGTAGGCATTCTATATTTTTTAAGTTCATTTGATAGAAACTTTGAAGTAAATCGAGTAGAAAAGTAAGAGAAGCGAAAGATATAGTTTCTGCTTACCCCTACGGGAAAAGGCATGTATGTATCCTATCGTACTTTGTAAATCTCACAAATTGATATGCAGAGATCCTGAGACAACGATTTCAGGGGCAAACTAACTGAGCCAAGTTGTAGGGAGTGCAAGCTCGGACTCCTTGTGAAGTGAAAGTAAGCCCTCTGGCGGGAGGTATTATATCTCTGCCGCTAATTCGCAGGCGATGCACGCAACCCACAAATCCAGGGATCCGTGTCGCTCCTGACAACCTGCAAACAATAATGCAAATGTGTTAATAAAGCACAGGTTCTCATCATAAATAAATGAAAACATATTTATTTAATAAAAGAGGCTCCATCTCTCGATCTTAAACTTCATAACGTAACTCTCAAACACACAGATAGTGGCGCCATCTGCATGACAATAGAAAATAACCTAATGCTTAACGTAGAACTGTTTTTTGCACGGTAGTTCTACTATTTTGTTATCTATGGTTAAAATTAAAACTTTTTTTTTACATAGTTTAGCGTTTGACAACATCCTGTCTAACATTAAAGCACCTGTGTGCATTAGGACGCTTGTCACTCTATTATATTTATATTCAAAAAAGTTCCGATCACATCGAATAACGTTTAATAAAGAGTGAAAACAAAACGCACGCATACTGTCCTCAAAGCGTAGCAAAACAAGTTCACGCACGCAACTCTCTCTCTCTGTGTTTATCTATTTTACGCATGTAAGTCCTCTGCGATTGTTAAACTACTGTTTAACATCAGGCAGAGTGTGGTCAAAGGCGAACCTATTTTGTATAAAAAAAAAAAAAAAAAAAACGTTCCTGTATTCACTCTTGATTATGCAGGTGTTTCTACACGGCATAAGCAATAGAAGTAATAGATATTTACTTCAAACATAAGAATTTCATGCTTGACACTCGCAACGTGTGGAAACACCAAGTTTTGGAAACCTGGTAAAAAACAATGTCGATTGAAAAAAGGTCATATTAATGTTACCTCGTAACGTTCTCAGGGGGCAGCCCGACGTATATGAAAGGGTCGACATCCAGCGAGGTCATTCGGCCGCGCGCCGACCCGATGGCTGTTGCTGATCCCAGCTTCAACATGGCGTCCTTCTTATATCTTTTCGCGGACACCTTCTGTCTACCGTCGATTCTCACTCTCCCAGTATGTAGCTCGAAAGGCCCGCTGCCCGCATTAAAACGCAAAACAGCCTTATTCTGAACAAATCCAAGCCAAACGTGGTCCCTTGCACCTCCAGCGCTCACCAAAGCCCCTTCGCTACAAACGGCTGACACCTCAGCCCATACGTCAAACCTTTTCGCCGGGAATCTCGACCGAGCCACCATTCGTGCGTTCCCATCGAACAACGGCACTTCGTACCCAACATTTAACTCTTCAAAAAATTCATAATTCGAATAATCCTCATTGAGCTCATTAACAAAATTCTCTTCAGAATCTTCGTGGATCGGTTTTTTAGTCTTGAGCGCGCAATTCGGTTCAGTATTAAATGCGTAGAGATTCTCTGCGAAGTCGAAGTTAGAATGAAAAGATAGTCTAATAACTACAGAACTAGCCAACTCTAATAACTAGCGATAGCCGACGGGCGGTAGTATATCGATGCAAGTGAGTTCAGGTTCCGGACTATCGGGTTTGCCGCTGTCACTCGTGTCTACTGAGACGTCGGTGTGAATGCTTGTTAGCTGGTACTCTTTTAGCGAGATTCTATCGGTGGAGTCTTGTGAGGAGTGCTGTGATTGGCGAAGGATGGATCTACCGGCGCGGCTACCTCTGCGGACATGCGGTTCTTCACTGCAAGGTCCGAATGCTTGGACGACTATGTCCGCTTGCGTCCTGCACGAGTGGTTCCGTAGATGACAGGCGGAGAGATAAGTCCGGCCGTCACTCCCGCAGACGGAAGGTGCGTCGGGTTTAGGGCATTCTTTATTGGCGCACTCGCAAGTCGCTAGTCCGCTGCGAACGAGACAATGGGCGCCAAAGTAGCATGTCATACGCTCGCAATTTGTAGCTGGTAACTGTGTCGATTCCGCTGCAAATAAAAACATAACAATGAAATCCGTCCGTACTCCATTGTCAGACGCAATTTTGGTTAAAGTCACGTGAGACAGGGGTCACAAGCAAATCGTATATTATACAATCACTTCCCAAAACTTGTACATTTTCGAGGGTTGTAAAAATTATTTATTAAAATTGACAATATATAAATAATATGTATTCGAAAAGTTTGCAAAAGTAGAATCTTAATTTAAGATATCACATTGCAAAAATATAAATGTTATAGCAACACATACATGTGTGTTCTGCCAGCCTTACTTGAGAGGAACAGAATTGAATGAAAGAATTGAAAAATTGAATGGAACCGGTTTCATTCCGGGCTAGTTCTGCTTTGTCATATCCGACTATACCGTCACTTAACATCAAGTGAGCTGTGACCAAACACTGTCAACTATAAAAAATAACTATCAATTCTCAGACTTCCCTAGTCCAAGCTTTGCTTAGTTTGGGATCAAATGGCAATATGCTGTCTAAGATGGAGTATGTTTACCTAGAAAGAACCTATTTGCTCTGAATTTGATTTGTATCTAATGAAGTATACTAACGGTCGAAACAGCCGCTAGGTCCGAGCGTGTGCTCGTGGTTGGAACAGACTGTGCACTTCTGCCCTTGGATGCCGGGCTTGCACACACAGCGCCCGGTCATCTGCTCGCAGTCCTCTCGCACCGAGCCGAAAGCCGAGCATCCACATGCTATTCACAATAAATATAGTGGAAATTATTCAATTCCTTGTATACGATTCATAAACTTAGTTAAAATATTTTAACTATTTTAATACGTAATAAGTTTTTGTTGTGTATATCCAGGGTATAAACTGGATCCTTGGTGGTAGATCTATTGAGCAAGAGGTCGTCTAAATAGGTACCACCGCACCCAAAAATTTACTGCAGAATATCCAATGACATTCTGCAGTAATTTTTTGTAGCGAAGAACTCCAGGTTTCATTCACACTTGTCAGTCATGGAGCCAAACGTGTTAGACACAATGGAAATACTCTAAATAAGTACATACATATGCATGCGGTTAGCGTTTATGCATTTAGCGATGATAGCTCAGTGGTTAGCGCGGTAGGTTCGCATGCCGAAGGGCGTGGGTTCAAACCCCAACAATGAGCTTGATCTGCCGGTGAAGGAAAACATCGTGAGGAAACCATAGCATGGTGGTAGGGTACTTTCTAGTACTCGGCTGGCTAGCTACCACCCTCAAGTTGAAAATCTGCCGCCAAGCATCTAACGGTGTGTTCCGGCAGCCTCACTTGAGAGCCAGTTCCATTCCAGGCTAGGTGTGCTTTACCATCTTCGACCACACCTTCACTTAACATCAGGTGAGCTGTGGTCAAACAACTAGCCTGTCAACCATTAAAAAAAAATGCGAAATGTCCTGTAGTTTAATCAAAGGTATCCCTCCATTATCAGGCTCACAGCGGTCACACCTGACACCGCCAACTCTACGTTAAATTTACAAGGGCCGCTCTTGTCACACTGCTCAGTCACGTAGCAAAACTCAGTGATGTTACTTTGGAAAATCCTTTAAACAAGTACATACGTATGCATCCACTATGCCCTGTAGTCCCAATCCTGGGTAGCCCCCAGTAACCAGGCTCACAGCGGTCACACTTGAGGCCGCCAACTCCAGGTTTACATTTACATTGGCCGCTCTCGTCACACTGTTCAATGACGGAGCCGAGCCTGTGACAGCCACATTGTGAGGGACATCCCGCGCCTCCCGGCCCCCGTGCGGGGGTCACGCCATCCGTGCAGCAACCGTGCCACGAGTCTTGGCAGCCTTTTTTTTCCACTACCGTTTTGTCTGTAATACAAAATTATCAGTCTTGAGTCTAAGAGTCCTGGCACTTTAGTAGGGGATGGCGGAAGCGGAAATATTAAACGAAGGAAAGACTTTGTACATAAAGTCCATAGAGAAGTAGATGTAGCGGGCGCCACAAGTAAGAAAACTTAACCTTTTGTATGATAGGCCTTACATTTGACTGCCAAGTTAGTTAAAATCTAGGTGTCTTTCAACTGCGAGTAAATTTTCTAGGAAATCGTGATGTATATTTGCATATTTCTTCGCATCATTATACACCCCTCATACATTCTTTATTTGTATGAGGGTTTATCCATTCTCTTTGTTTCTTTACCTTTCCTACAGCAGCGAGCAGCTTTGGCGGTATGATGGCAGTAACTGCCGACAGGGCAGTCCTTCCGATGCGGTCCGCCACCGCAGTCCAGTGGACGCCCTTCAGAGTCTGTTATCGGATCGTCGTCTCCGCACGGACGGAACTACAATTGTAACAAAGTTGGCCGAAAAACATCAACAACAACAAACAGGGCAAGCTAAATAAATCCGTTTAAAAATAGGCTTAAATGTTCGTTACGAAAAATGGTCCCTGAAAATCTTTATGACAGTTCATATACGAACGTCATGTCACCTGCCATCTCTTTTCGTTTCATTGAAACAAAACGAAACAGCACTATATTCCTTGGCATAGATTTAGCCAACCATTTTAAAGTGTAGGTACCTAAATTGTTGGGTGGTAAGTACCTCTAATCCACTACAAAGCGGCAGAGGTCGAAGCCTCAAGTCCTCCTGCCGACGACACGCTTCAAGCTTCATATGACACAGCGTTGGATAAAGTCGTAAGTCAGAAGCGCAAACTGGTTTTGATGACGTAGCGGCAGCCGCGGCGGCAGCGCAGTCGAAAAGACAGGCACATCTGTGGAAAATTGAATAGTCACCATTAGTCTAATTAGTAGAACCTTCTAACTACGGTAAAATAACAATGGAAAACATCTGTAAAATATTTTAAAAGAATAATAAAACAGTAAAAAGAAAAAGATGTACTATAAACCCTATAATTACGGTTGTGTTACAACCATAATTATATGGTAAATAAACTCTCCTGATGGTAAGAGATAACGCACGTCCATGACCATTGCAGCGATACACAGAACGTTGAGTACCAAATGAAACAAAGTCCAGGGCATCACTGCTTTGGTGCTTGTTACTTTGAGACTTCCGATGGTTAGTCTTAAAAGCCCTGTAATTTCACTAGCTCCTGTACAGTAATATTTGCACACTAGTGCTTGGTGGCAACAAAGCTGGTACTACGGTGGTACCTACCTAGACGACCTCCTGCTAAGGAGATCTACCACCAAGTAAAATGTTATATTAAATCTGCTAGCTAGATTTAGCAATTTTTTATTTTACTAATGCGGTCGGTTCATACGCTGAAGGGCGTGGGGTCTAACCCCAACTATGAGATTGAGCTGCCGGTGAAAGAAAACATCTCGAGGAAACCATAGTATGGTGGTAGGATATTTTCTAATACTGGGCTGGCTAGCTATTACAACTTCTACCACACCGTCCCTTAACAAAGTGTGTGCTGTGGTCAAACACTTAGCTTGTCAACCTTAAAAAAATAATAGAAAGTTATAAACTAAACTAAAACATGACGTCTACCACAGCAATTATCGGTTCTGGGGCTGATATGACCAACCCTTTGCCTGGAAGCAAAAATCCAAAAATCGGGCCGAGGTTCGTGTCCTTGGGAGAGATCAATATCCAGTAGTGGCTTATAATAAGTTGCTTATGATGTTGATGATGAATTTGATTCTCGGTAAGATTACCTCGGTTGTCCATTGGAGTCGACGGCACACGTGGCTTCGTATGCACACTGCACACGCGCGCACACTGCCGTGCCCACCCCTCCCTCTGTTGAACTCTCTGGGTTCTCGTCCCCAGCGCGGATCTCATTGCTTATATCGGCTATTTTTGCTGATCTGTTTCCTCCTGAAAGTAAACGGAATGAACATAATATCAAGATTAAACTTAGTCGTCCAATGTTGAGTCGTCAAGTATTTATTCATGTAAAATAGGTACGTTTAAAACATTATTAATTTACTGCGTGGACATCGTCACCAATGCGAATCAAATCTGAGCCGCATTACCATCGCACTGATGCAGATGGCGTAGCAAAAGATAAGGTTACAACCAACTCAACATGATAAAATGAACAAAGTAATATCAACATGAGTTGGTTGTAAGTATATCTGGTTTAAGAGCTGGGTTGTGGGTTCGATTCCCACCCAGGACAAACAGTTTGTACTGTTTCTGGGTATTCTGCATGTATTATAACTATGTATTTCCAAAAAAAAAGTATATAAGTATACTATCAGTTATCAGGCTCTCATATTATAAGCTTTTCTTAGTTTGGGGATAGATGGCGCTATGTGAAATGTCCTTTGATATTTATGTAGTTATTTTTAAAACGGGCATTCAAAATTAAACCAGTAAACAAAATGTCATGTTTATACTGTTGATCTTTGAGGAGTTCCTTCATCAGGAGCCCATCCTGGGTGTAGAATCAGGTGACGCTTACCATAAAAATGCATTGTCAACGGAAATGGACAAACACATTAAATTTCAAACCTCTGTTGGATAAGAAATGATATATTAAAGCTTGTTAACAAGACTGAGTACATACCCAGAGTACCATTTTCCTCCTGACCCTCAGTGCACTCTCCATAATAAGCAACTTTTAGAGACGGTTCGCCTCTCATCCTGGCCTCACAGGCCGCTTTTTGCAGCGCACATTCGTGTAAAAAGGTATGTCCGGTATTGGAGCAGACCGGTTCTCTCTCAGCGTCTGCGCAAGGGTTGGCACATGCGCAAGAACCTCGTGCACACCAAGTACCGGTCGGACATTGAACGCTAAGACAAGACTCTGTAAAATGAATATCCTATTGAGTTCGATAAAAGGGTTGTGATTGTCACTTGTTAATGTAATGAGACGAATGGCACTCTCCTGATGAACGCCTCTCTATGGCCATTGCAGCTATACACAGAACTTTGCGTAATAAAACAAAGTGCAGGGTATCGCCGCTTAAGCGCTCGGTCTTTGAGACTTTCAATAATTAGTCTCAACAGCCCTGTAATTTCGCTAGCTGCAGTACCCTTCAAACCGGAACATAGTAATGTTTACACACTATTGCATGGCGGCAGAATATCTGGTACTGAGGTGGTACCTACCTAGACTACCTCCTGCCAAGGAGATCTACGGTTTACTTGGTGGTAGATCTCCTTAGCAGGAGGTCATCTAGGTAGGTACCACCGCAGTACCAGATATTCTGCCGCCAAGCAGTAGTGTGTAAACATTACTGTGTTCCGGTTTGAAGGGTACTGCAGCTAGCGAAATTACTGGGCTGTTGAGACTAACCATCGAAAGTCTCAAAGTAATGAGCACCAAAGCAGCGATGCCCTGGACTTTGTTTTGTTACTCAAAGTTCTGGGTATCGCTGTAATGGTCATGGACAGGCGTTATCTCTTACCATCAGGAGAGCGTCTCGTTCGTCTCATTATTTGTCACATTAAAAAAAAAAAAAAAAAACCACCAAGTAAAATGTTATATTAAATCTGCTAGCTAGATTAGATTAGATTCTGCAATTTTTTATTTTATATATGCGGTCGGTTCATACACTGAAGGGCGTGGGTTCCAACCTTAACAATGAGATTGAGCTGCCGGTGAAGTAAAACGTCGCGAGGAAACTATAGCATGGTGGTAGGGTATTTTCTAGTACTGGGCTAGCTAGCTACCACCCTCAACTTGAAAATCTGCCGCCAAACGCTAATGGTGTATTCCGGCAGCCCAACTAGAGAGCCCGTTCCACCACCGTCACTTAACAAAATGTTTGCTGTGGTCACTTAGCTTGTGAACCTTAAAAATAAAATAAAACTTATACCCTGGATTAATACAAAGGTTACTTTTTATCCAGGTCATTTTCTATGGAGTTAAATCTAACGCTTACCACAAGAACCCATGTGCTTGATATGAAGTCTTCTCTTTTCACGACAAGCCACGTCGCGTAGAGCGCAAACGCTACTGTAAGTCTTGTTATCGTTCCCACAAACTTCTTCTGTTTCCTAATAAAGTAAACACACTGGTTAATTATTACACAAAAAAGCATACAAATCGCCAAATAAATAGTAGGTACCTAGGTAAAAAACAAAATCGCTGCCTACGCCCTGTCTGTATGTCCATTAACTTCTTTTTAACCACGCAAGGGATTTTAATACGGTGTCCACGACCATTTACAGTTTTTTATCGGAAGGTTTGTTTTTAAGATCCTCATATACTTTTGTGTAAAAAGAGAAATATAATACTTTGTAAGTAAATCGCAAAATGTATTTTGGTTTATATTGCATTCAGGCGAAACTGGGCGAGTTGATAGTTTATTATATTTCGGAATGGGAGCGGCAAGTCTATCATTAGTCCCGCTTGAGGTTTAAGTTAAATTAAGCATTAATCAGCGAACTTCGTAATCAAAAAGACAACAGCTATCTCCTAATCATTTGTGAAAAAGAAACAATTTTGAGCCGAAACTTTGACGTCAATCTAAAAGACTTATAATGAAATATTTTACGTATGATATACGAGTATAGTTGTATGATTGTATTTGGTTGCAGGCTTAAGAAGTTTGCTGATAAAGACGACCTATCACCAAATTACTTACCGTGCCTTCTTCGCAATGCTTTGGGCAAACGCAACTGGCTTCTGAAATGCCGTCGCTTTCACAAACTGCGTAGTATTCGCACTTCTTATTTTCGCATCCGTCTAAAAAACAAATAACGGACCTTTGTAATAGTAGTATAATCGAATTAAAACAATAGTTTTTTACATTTATCACATTTTTACTGATAGGTACATTACAGAATAAGTTGATCTACTAGACGGAGTAGTGTAGTAAATTAGTGTAAAGTTAAAAGAGTGCAAGGCTACTGAAACTAGCCTTCTAATGTCTCAAAGTAATAAGCGGCCAAGGAGCGGATCCGGATTTAGTTTTGATACTCAAAGCTCTGGGAACCGCTGCAATGGTCATAAACAGACGTTATCTCTTACTGTTTCGAGATAAAAAATAACAGAAAAGTAAAAATCGTTATTTAACTCACTGCAGGGACCGATGTAGAGCACTTGCACGGTGCGCCGGTGGCGGCACGCCTCGAGTTGCAACTTGCAGCGGTTGCCGTATGAAATGCCGTCAGAACCGCACACCGGCGCAAACTCGTTGGAACACCGCGGGCAGCGGCACACTCCTCGAGCGCCCACCGACACGCACTCGCCCCCGTGCGGACAAACACGCTCCGAACACACGCCCGCTGAACCTGTTAACGCAAACAACCCCCCATGTAACCTGGCAGCACAGCAATCGCACAATCGCACAGTGACCACTTTTGAATAACCAGCAGATCATTCATAAGTAGTCAGTTTTATAAATAGGTAAGTTCGCCAGCTCAAATACCTACCTGCGTCCTCAAACTTACGATCCTGTTGGTAATGTAGTTACCACAAGCCCCTGCGTGGAGTACTTTCAGCTCACGTCCGAGAAGGCAGGCCGCTCGTCGCAGTTCGCACTCGCTGTCATGTGTCCGTGCGTCGGAGCCGCAAACTGGGCGCAGCACGGGCTCGCAGGCCGGCGGGCACGCGCAGACAGCGCCACCGCCCTCCACGCGACACTCCGCCCCGTGCCGACACTCTACCTCCGCACACGGGTTCACTCCTGGACGTGACAACAATTAAACTCGAATAGAACGGCGATAATGTAATAACCACGACACACTGCAAACATAAATGAACTGTTGTGATGAGTCAGTGATTTTTGTTGTGCACTTTATCTTGGGTGTAGATGTATAAGTCAAGGGGGATGAAAAATTCTTGGCGATGTGTAGATGTTAATCCAATTGAAAATATTATAATTGGGTCCATATAAGGATTCACAAAGCATTAATTGCAATTGCATTGTCATTTCTATGGTTCAAAGGCGCAATGTGACAAAAGCGATTGCAAATTTTGTTAATGACAATTTGTTGTAATTAAAAGTTTTGCAATTCTCAGTTGCTGAAAGTTTTTTTTGCGATTCTCATTTATTTGCCATAAAACGTTTTCCGCCCGATTAATATAAGCTGGCACTAGACTTTAATTAGCTATGATCTTCGACTGTTTCATAACTCAACATAACTTTTTATAAGTAGCACTCGTTAGTTTAGGTCTCGCCGTCATACGCGCAGAGAGTGACGCGTGAGATTCAATCGGTCGAACTATAGTATGTTACCTGTACTGCACTGTCCTTTGAATATGATCTTCAACTGTTTCCTAGCTCGACAAGACTCCCTATGCATCTGGCACTCGTTGGAGTATGTCTTGCCGTCGGACGCGCAGACTGGCGAGAACTCGAGCGGGCACGGCTCGGCGCAGCGACAGGACGGCGAGCGACGCTCGTCCAATTGACACACTTCAGGATCCGGACAAGTTACGCCGGCACACGGATCTGGACGTGAACAATTGATAAACATTAGGTATATTACACAAACCATAAACGTAGATTTATGGTTCACAAGCTAGGTACGTTTAACCACAGTTCACCAGATGTTATGTGACGGTGTGGTTGGCTCTCAAGTGAGGCTGACGGAACACACAGTTGAATGCTTGACGGCAGATTTTCAACTTGAGGATGGTAGTTAGCCAGCAGAGTAGGTACTAGAGAATACCCTGCCACCATGCTATGGAATCCTTCACCAGCAGCAAAAGCTCATTGTAGCTCTTCGGCGTGCGAACCGACCGCGCTAAACACTAGTCTATTATCGCTACAAAAACAAAATAAAATCCGAGTTTAATGCAAGAAAAATATCTACTAATACAGCAGTAAAAGCAATCAACTCACCACATTTACCGTAGTATTTGAAAGTTATGTTAGTGTTGGATTCGCAGGCAGCGCGCCGCATCTCACATTCGCCGGGATAGTCGTGGGCGTCGCTGCCGCAGAGAGGTCGCGAGCCCTCGTGGTCTCCGTAACTGGGACACGACTCAGGGCACTCGCAGTTGTACGAGCGGCCATCGGGAGTCGGCCGGCAGAGCGCACCCGGACCGCACGTTACCCCCGTACAAGGGTTGGAAACGTCTGCCGAAGACACCATTTTTATAAGTGACTGTTGCCGTTGGCCCCGGAATTAGCCTTGTAAGCCTTTTTCTAAAACGAACGCAACGCTCTTTTGGTGATAAAATATAACGCCTGTCCACGTTACCCAATTATACCAAGCGTTTCCATATTTTTCGGAGCTAGGCTGTGGAACTCTCTACCGGAGTCTGTATTCCCTGAGGTACTATAATATGGATCATTATGAATACCTTCAAATCAAGTAGGTAAATAGGTTTCTTTTAGGTAAGCGTGCTCCATCTTAGACTACACTACTGCTTAACATCAGGCAGTAAGGTCAAACGCGAACCTATTTTAATTTAAAAAAAACCTATTAAAACCATTCCAATTTTCGTCAAGATCTGTTCTCCCTTTTATTCTTAATACGACAAACAGACAGAGCAATATTAGTTAAGATAAAGATATGATTGTCTTTACCCTTTATTATCACTACCTACGTGCGTAAACGTTACAGTTAGAATACTTTTTTTTATAGTTGACAGTGTTTGACCACAGCTCAAGCGACGGAGCTGTCGTATGTGGTAAATATAGGATCTTATCCTAGAATGGAACTGGCTCTCCAATAAGGCTGTCAACAACAATCACAACAGCTTGGCAACAGATTTTTAACTTGAGGATGGTAGCTAGCCAGCAGAGTACCTACAAGAAAGTACCTAACCTGCCAGCATGCTATGGATATCTCACGATGTTTACATTGTTAGGCACTTCAAGCTCATTGTTGGGAATTGAACCCACGCCCTCCGGCATGTGAACCGACCGCGCTAAGAGCTATAATCGCTACATACTTAGGTAGGTAAATATAAGATTGTTCGCTGCACTATCACGACTCGCATGTTAGGCCTGTGAGAATTAATACGGGGCCTTTGATTACACTGGTCTGCAACTAAATCCTCCTTTCAATAGAAAAATTAATGATCCTTATACAAATTAAAGTTTCTTACCACTTGGGAATAAATAGCAGCATTGAGCAGTGACCATCAAAAGGGACAGCAACGTCGCTCTCGCTACCATTGTCCGGCATTGACGGTGCTGGAGCTTTCGACCATCACACATGGTCTGTTTTCATGTCATTTAGGACTACAACATACGACAAAAGATAAATTTAAAAATTTAAAAGCTCACGGCAGGTGTATAGTATTCTACAAGTCAAGCCTTTTCATTTGACACCCATATTGAGGGAGTGGTGAAAAAACATGCGATCCGCCATTTTGTGGCGGCGGCCATTTTGGACCAATTTTCATCAAACATGGCTAACACCCGACTAATTCACCTATACAACAGACACACAGAGGTCAAACTTACAACACACCGTCGTTTTTGCGTCGGTAGTTAAAAATAGATGCATGGTAAGAATTAAATACCTGTAAATTAAGCAGCTTTATGCGCTTAGTCTTTTACTAACCGTTTATTACTCGGCAGAAAAGCATTAAGGTAGGTACACGTTCGTTTACGAAAACGTTATCTACCTATTTGATTTTGTTAATAACAGCAATTACATCAAAGCAAAAACGAATAGATAGTAGTTGGAATATTTTATAATAGGTCAAGATAAAACCACTATGCGAGAGTAGGATAGGTAGTCTAGGTTTCTGAATATGCCCGATCAATAAGTATAATGCCAATCAAGGACTAAGGTATTAAATTTTAGGATACGCAGTCTACAACCGTAATTTTGGGTCCATGATAAAGTATTCTTACCGAAATTGTTGCTTTCCAACACTACACTAATAAGGGCAAACTGCAGTTAATATTATAGAATCTATTAAGGGCATTATTTGTGCCCACGAATGCTACGAGTTTCAACCCCGAAAGCAGGATCAAGACTGAAGCAAGGTTTTATGGCGTTGGAGCTTCGCGCATGCGCTCTATCTTTGTGTTTCACTACGCACAAGGTATAAAAATAGGTAGGTACTAAAGCCACGTATTCACTAGGAACCAAATCCTGTTAGGTACACGTGTCGCTAGGTGGGCGATATCGAGCTCGTCGACCGACGCGGCGACGTCGCCATTTTCGCTCACGGGCGTTTTCGTCCATTTCTTTAGTAGTTTTTACGATTTTAAAATTTCGCCCAAAGAACTAGTGTTGTTAAGTACCGCTTATACAACTGCATTTATTCATATCATAAGAAAAATAATGAAAGATTACAAAATACAAACAACAAAAAAATAGTCTCCCAGACTTCTTGATGTTGCCCAACTTCTCTAACGACTCTTGTCGCGGGACATTTGTTCCTAGTGCATAAGGCTTTATACAGCATACTACAATTTATAAAGCTGAATAAGCAGTACAATTAGTACCTAATTATTTTATTGCTAATCCAGCATTACGTGGATAAAAACTATAATAAAATTTATATTTTGGTTACTCGCCTGATGGAAATCGACGTTTCGTTTCGTTCGTTTCGACGTTTCTTACCAAGTTCCTATACGAAGGTGTGACGGTACTTCACACCCAACGGCGTAGCTACCGCCATATCAGCCGTATCAATGATACGTGGCCCCGGGCTGATGCCCCTAACGTGTGTAAGCAAAAATGAGTAAAATGTTTTTTTTTTTAATTTACCCCATCGGGCAGGCTAAAGCTGTAAAGCCATACTGCCTTGTCTTAAGTGTTATTAACATTCATCAATGGAAATTTCTAAACAATGTCATACGTTATTTATGTTAGGAGTAAAATGTTATCCATAATGTCATTTCGTGCTTCCCGGGAAAAAAAACAAAAAAACTGACATAAGAATAACTGTCCATATAATCAATAAATATTTATTTTAATTTAATGCAAGCATTTTTGTTTATGTTCATTACTCGTTTGCGTCATTTGCTTCATTACGGCACTACGGTAACTGTTACGGTACGAACCGCTAAACAATGGAATTTGCTACCAATGTGATCCCTTATAAGTCTAGAGTGCCTTCGAGTCTTGATTTCTGCCAGACAAGCGTACCATCGTAGATCGCAATGGCGGTCAAAGGCGGCTTGCGTATTTATATTTTTTTAAAATACTTCATACAATTTCAGAAATTTACTTATCATGTAAAACGATAAAAATATATATGGAAAGTGGGACAGTGACGCTAGCGAAAGTAAATGGAAACTGCTAAACATTAAAACTGGCATATAAACATTTTTCTTTGTATATTGTTTAATCATCAGACCCCCAAATTTAAGCTAATAGTGATGCTCATTGTTTTAAGATACAAAGTCGCTAATCGCATAAATAAGGATGGGGTTCCTAATTTTCATAGACGTGAAAATAAACAATATGAAAACTTTAATATGTTATTTATTATAATGGTATCATTACCATTTAAGATGCTTCCGTTCATATTACATTCATTTCCATGTAACAGAGAATACAATTTACATAATGTATAAAAATAGGACTGTATGAGCCCCACGAGGACTCTAAAAATGCACATAATAATTATGAGAAAACAATGCACAAATCAAACATTCATTTACACTGCGAAAATGCAATGACAAGTATAACATGCCTTCCTCATCAAACTTTACAGTACAAGGTTCAGTGAATTGCACATGATTCGAAAAAATATGCAACACTAACGATTTCTAATTTTGTACATTTACTACCCACTATTTATATCACTTGTTTAAAATTAAATACATTCGACGTGATGATGAGGCAGATATCAGAAACATTAAAAAAAAAACAAGGTTTAATTAAATTTATAAAACGAGCGGCTAATTTAAACATATAAAAATTAAAATGGTATCTTAAATTCTGTACATCGACCATTAATAATAATCGGTGAAATTCGGCAATAAATAAATTCACTATACAGTCTCACTTAAAATAGGGAGTCATTAGTCTCAAAATCGATGCGCTTCGCTTATCACATAGATAAAAACACAGCACTATGTCACTTACACTTTACACTGTGAGACAAGCAGCGTCTCAGAAACGTATACACTACAGAATATTTACACGGTGATATTTACAAGGGGTAGCGAGCGCGGCGCTAGGTGGGCGGCGCGCGGCGATCGTAGTCGCGGCGATACACCTCGCGCTCATAGTCGCGCTCTTCGTATTGGTAGTCTGTGGGCGGCGGCTGCCCGTACCCGCGCCAGCCTTCAGGGTAGCGCCCCGGAGGAAACACCATGCTGCCCACCATCGCCGCGGTCTCGTAATATTGCCCGTACGGGTTCGTGGTCATCGATCCTGCGAACCCGCTGCCATACCTGCTGCAATACAACAAACATTACCAGAGGTTCTTCGCCTATTTGGAAAAAACGCCTACAATTTCCAATTCACACTACACACCTGCGGTTTTATCGAATTTAAACCATAGAGTTTAGTCACTAAGATTCACTCAAATAAAAGCGACTTGACGCTTCACTGATACGAGCCAACATGAGTAGCTTTCGTAAAGCAAAAATAAACGGGCACGCAGAGCATGACGTCATCTAGACACATGACACTAGAATAACCCAATTTATCGGTACCGTTTTTTTATATGGCATCTGTACCTACTGACATTAAATTATTTGTGGTTTACACACTTCATTTTAATAAAAGTATTCTTTCAACTGCATCATGCTCAATTTTTCCAAGAACTGCAATCTAAACAATTAAGGCAGTGTGAACTGATTTCTTCTAGATCGATGTGCTCCACCACCGCTAACTATCACGCATTGAAAATCTAATATAAATCTATTTTTTACAATAACTTTTTCTTGGTAGAGTAGTTACTGTCGTATGTCTTTATTTAATATATTTCGTAATGTGACGGTACTCGTGCAGTGGTAACTCACCTCCTCTTATCGTGCGGGCGCGGGTTGCGGTCGCCGCGGTACGTGCGGGGTCCGGGGTAGGCGGGCGTCCAGGCGGGATGCGCGGCCAAGTCTGGATGCGGGTGCGGATGTGGCATGCCGTAGGACGGGCGCGAACGAGGCGTGCCAAGGCCACCGCTGTCCCGCCTTGTGCGCGACCGGTCCCGCTCCCGGTCCCTGTCCTCTCCTCTTCTGTCTCGCTCCCGGTCTCTGTCCCTGTCCCGTTCTCGGTCTCTCTCACGGTCGCGATCCCGCTCGCGCTCCGACCTACTCCGCTCTCTGTACATCAAATCGTCCCGCTTCATGCTCCCGTCCCTATCCTTGCGATCCTTGTTCTTGTGTTTATGTCTGCAGGGGTGGAACAAGCGGTGGTGATGGTGAACAAACTAAAGGGTTAGCTACATGATAAAGGCAGATGATAAAGCATGCGAGGGAAAACAAGTGAGGAAAATTCCCTGTTAGATATGACATGAGTAATAAATAAAAAGAAATTATTATATAAGCTTAAGATATGTTTCACAGAAAACTCACCTCTCATGACGTTTGCTTTCACTCGGATCGGGATCGCATTCACCTTCCTCTAATTTTCTCTTCACTCCCGATGCGTGCGGAAATTTGTCGTTTTTGTCAGACTTTTCAGACTTCGATTTCTTATCCTTCTTAGAGTCCTTAGAATTATCATGTTTTGATTCCTTTTTGTTTTTGACATGATTGTTCGAATTGTGATTATTTTTATTATTCATCTGTTAGAATACAAAAAGTTCATAGTAAAATCGACAAAAGAATACATACCCACTTAAAAATGGTTCAAAGAAACTTATTCAAAATCAAAACCTACCTTTACATTTTCTTTGTGTTTTCTCGCTTTAGTAGTATCACTTTTTTTGAGTCCAAACTTGTACAACCTGTACAATTGTTTTGCATCAAAATTCGTGAATTTCGACACAAAGTACCAGAGATTACTTCTCCATTCCGCCTTCTTGTCATTGTCAGGATATGCCTCCAGGCAGATGTCTATTTGGCTTCCTATTTGTGCGAGGCAGGATCGAGTCTTCGCCACTTGTTCTATTTCCGTAAGCGTCTGATCAGGGTTATCAAGAGCTCTTAAAGCTTTTTTCACCGGCCTCATCTTTTCTTTACACTAAATAGAAGAAAAAAAATACCGTGATAATTTATTTACTGATCAAAACGAGAGTTTTTTGGCGGGAACGCGGGAAGAGTCGTGTCGCTCCGTTGTATTTTTTTTCCAAAACTAGTGTTTTGTCGAGTGTTTATGCATAAAAATGGTGGTGTTTTATTCATAAAGTGCCGAATTACAAGCACGAGTGTGGGAAAATGATATAATGTGGTGATGTAATGTATGTGTAACATGAGTTTTCGTGTTGCTTCCAAAACTCCATCGAAGCTTTATAGTAAAGTTGCCACTACTTTACTAAAGCATGACTGGAATTAACTGACACGAACTGGACTTGACAAAGACGACTTTGACGATAACTATAGCTAAGATCCAGCAGAAATAACACTTAAGACAAGGCAGTATGGCTCTATAGCTTTAGACTGCCCGAAGGGGCAAATTAATAAAAAAAAAAAAAAATGATCAAAACGAGATCCTGATATGTCACCACAGTCACAAGCAACATATTTACAATTTTACACGATAAAAAAATACGGGTGATTAAAGTGAAGTAGATAAAATAGGAGACTTAAAACAAAACACCACATTAATGTTGTCTAGTTCTTGGATATGATACAACGTGTCAATAAATGAACACCTGGTGTATATAGTACTAGCGGACACCTCGCGGTTTCACCCGCGTAGTTCCTGTTCCCGTGGGAATACAGGGATAAAAAGTAGCCTATGTCACCCGGGGACAGTGTAGTTTCCCAACTATGAAAGAATTTTTGATATCAGTCCAGTTGTTTCGGAGCCTCCGGAGAGAACAAACAAACAAACAAATTTGTGAATTAGCAGAATGGCTTACCTCTTCAAATACTGTTGGATCAAGGTCTCCTAGTACTTCCAAAGCCCGTGGTTCGTTATTAGCAGTGAAATGCATCGGACCAACCGGTTTCTTCCGACTTTTCACCTTATTGCTACGTTCTTTGCCGTCTTTTTTTGGTCTCTTTTTATCTCTGTCTTTTTTATCATTTGAGGTTTCGTCGTGTGTTGATATATCTTCTAATTTTGTTTTACCCTGAAATCAAAACACAATATAAAATTATTATGGTGCTAGATATGCTAGATATAAGTTCATAAAATCTTCATACACTAATATTTACTAGTTTTATTATTTTATTCCTAAAAGTTCAAGTGTTATAATAAAATGGTAACATTATGTCAAAAAACAGTTTAAAAGAGTTCAAAATTTTATAAAGCTTTTTGAAGTTGAGTGTCAATGTTGATCAACTATGAGCAATTAATTAATTTGGGATGAACGACTGACCTTTTCATGCTTATCATTTTTTACAGTCTTATTTTTCTTATCATCTCCTGAGCTGATATCATCTTCGATAATATCTTTTGTGACCGGTTCTTTATTGCCTCGTTTCCCTCGCGTCTTCTTTTGCTTTTGTTTTCCATTCTTTTGGTCTAGAAGCTTTTTAATTAGTTTTAAGAGGTAGTCTGCACGGGATTGCAAATGTTTCGCTTGAGGCTTTTTTTCCTCGTTCGTCAGAATTTTATCACTAATTTCAAAGGAAGAGTCCATCTTTATCGCCTCCCATGAACCCATACCATATTGGTATATCCCAGCGAGAAGCTTCGAGTCTTCAGCCACTCCCCATTCCACGTCAAAGTTTGCTGGTCTTGTCCTGAAAAATGAAAAAAAAATTTTTTTTGAATATACATATATGTGTGACATGTACTTTTAATTTACTTTTTTTAGGTATAGGCAATGATACTAACTAGACGACCTAAGAAATCACTGTCCATGACCAATGCAGCGACACATAGAACAAGACAGACAACGACAGAGTAACAAGACAGTCCAGAGCCTCGATCACGAAAATGTATCGTAAAGGTATCGAGTCCTCGATAGCATACAAAGCTGTACAAATCTCATACAAATTTTTGTCGATGTCGATGCAAATACTTTTTCGCAAGTTGTTCGTGAGGCTCTGGACATAGCGCTCATTACTTTCCGAGATATTCGATGGTTAGTCTCTATAGCCCTGTAATTTCGCTAACTGCAGTACACTTTAAAACGGAACACAGTAAAAACAACCTAAAACACAAGTACAATTTTAAAGAAAAATTATTCAACTATTTAAATACAATTTAGGATATATTATAATTTTTATTCTATTTTTTTTTTAATAAACTCTGTTAGTAACAGGCCATCCATTATGGCAAGTACAAACAAAAAAAATGGCAATACTGCTAAGCCAATATCTTTCCTATAAACTATCACATAATATAAAAACTATAAATAAAAATAAATAAATAAAGTATTAATAATAATAAAGTATTTGAACCTGAAGTCTAGCTGCCATTTTAGCCTCTCTTCTTTTGTTTGCGGCAGAAAGACATCCAGAGGTGCCAGCTCATCAAGGCATGCTGAAAACGTTTTCGCATTTACAGGCACACCGCCGAGTTTGAATGTTTTCCTTGTATTTTTGCGACCACCGTCATTTTGTTCATCTGAAAATAATGATAAAATAATTTTACCGAAACCTCAGTTTCATTATACTCTATCGCAAATCGGTACAAAGAATCATTTATAGATAATTTTATTATCTATATGTTTAAATGTTTTAATTGACTTGTAACTTGTGTTATCAAATATTTGTTTAGTTTTTGTGTTACGTTAATATTTTAGTCAATTTAACTGTACTCGTATTTGTATTTTTTATATGGGTCTTGTTTCTGAAATAAATTTATTTTATTTATAACAAGTATTTTATTGCACCAGCAAGAAAAAAATGAGATACATGGAATTTTTTTCTACTGGTGACAGGGTAGGTGTTCTATAGCTCACTCGATGTTAAGTGATGGTGTGGTCATGAATGGTAAATACACCTAGCCTGGAACTGACTCTTGAAAGTAGAGCTGTAAGTAAACACACACCGCTAGGTTTTTGGTGACAGATTTTCAACTTGTAGTAACCATCTGAGTACTAGAAAGTACCGTAAACCATAGTTCCTCACCTTGTTTTTTCTTCACCTCTATTTTTCGGATTCGAATTGTTAGGCTATCTTTGCTTACAAGATGCAGTCAAGGTACACAAACTAACAATATGACGTATGCATTGATTACACTTATAACATAAGCATCCAAATATGAAGGAGAAATGCTGTATTTTTAGGATAAACTGTTACATACTTGTTGGTTCCGAGGTATCGTTGAGTACTGCTTTACATCTTTCTTCTAGGACCTCGCCGAGTTTCTTTAGTTCTGCCAAAGGTTTCTCTTGCAATTCGGCGTCACACGCTATACTATCTAAATGCTTCAACGGCGCCGAAAATTTCTTGTAACTTTTCACGAACCTTCGAATCTGTAAGATTACAAAAGCTGTAAGATCAACTATGACAAACTTTATTCTAGAAATACTCTTAAGACTCCCCTGATAATATATCTCTGTGCCTGTTTCAGGTTATTTTAGATTTATGTTGGCCCAGTATATGTAATATATGAAATATCGAAACAAAGTGTTTCTTTACAAAAGAATTTTTAATCCTTCGTTATAGCAAAATCGTGTTAGTAACAATATACACTAACCTCGGCATCAGTGAATCCTTTGATCTTCTCTCGGTGTGAAGCAGGCGGTCGACCTCGCTTCTTAGGGCGGTCGTCGTCGGCGCTGGCGTCGCCTTCAGAATAATCGCTATCGGCTTCACCGTCTTCATCCGCGCCGTCAGCGTCGGCGCCATCGCCCGAGCGCCCGCGTCGCTTCCTCCCACCCTCTGTATGATCAACAGTTCCAATTTGAAAATGAGTACAAGTAAATAAAAAATAATCAAAATAAAACAACCAAAACAAAATAACATGTAATATAAACGTTTTAATATGTATGGATGCCACTGACAATGGATCGTAGAGATCGATAGCATTTAAAAAAAAAAAGTTTAATCTTCGTAAAGTTTTCACAATCGAATATCTTTCGAACGATACTGTAAATCAGAATGTTCGCATGGGAAACTCAAAATAATTATTAAAAAATATAGCCTCTGAACTAACACAGAGTAGCTTTGACTCCTTTCTCTCCTTCATGAGAACTAGGTAAAAAAGAAAATTAGGTATGCTATTAGTATACTAATTTCCAGAAAATTTTGGACTAAAGAATGCAGCTAGTACAAAAATGTAAGTCTAGGAATTGTTTAGGGAAAAATGATAAACCACGGTAGTGTTTGTCAAGAAATCTCCTGGCCAACATCACCTTAAAATCCTTAGGTTAATATGTAATTTACCTTGAAGATTAAAGTCATCACAAACATCTACTCAAGGCCATAGGACACGCGACAGTACCCATATGGATCCAGTATAATTGTTAAAAGATTTATAACATAATAAACAAAGAAGAAAAATTGTAAATATATTTTCCCAACACCTTTAAACACTTTTAAAACTTACTAGCATCAGCATTATTTTGCTGTAAATTCTTTCGTCGCGGTGGTAAGTACAGATCTTCCATTTCTTTATTTTTCTCCTGTTCCTCGATGTTTTTCCGTACATTTTCAGGAATAATTTGTTCCTACAATATTAAACAATTTCAAATTTCGTTCTTGAAAGTGTTGCAAAGATTTGCACAATTGTGAAAAATACATACCCAGTCCTTGATATCATCTGAAGCATTTTCTTTCTTAACCTCCATAACAGCCTTTTCTTCATCGAAAGCAAAGCTGGCAACTTTGAAGGCAGATAGGAGTTCATCTCCGGCCATAGTTGGTCCTTCGTCCCGGGTCTCGGCTCTTTGTAGGATTTCATCAATATCACACTGAAATATAGAAAAGTTGTATAAAAAATAAGTTACAAGTTGGAGTACTCTTTCTATTATAGGAATACACCTCATTATTCAAAAAGATAAATACATCTTTGGTATATTATCAAATATACCAAAGATGTCTTTTCACTGATGAGAAATTTAAGGTAGAATAAAGAGACAAAATTCTGTTGCTCCTGAAGACAGCAATTGTCAAAATAATACTTACGACAGGTTCCTCATCATTTTCATCGTCATCTTTAAACAACTCTTCCGCACCAAACTTCAAAATGGCATTCAGATCTTCCTTGTTGAAGGGATTATTAACAGTGGTGCCAGAAGCTCCGTCACGCTTGTTCAGCACTGTCCGCCCTGTTGTGTCCATCCGTTGGATCACCAAATGGTCCAAAACCATTTTCCGTTTGGCCCTTTCCACAATATCCTCCTCAACAGACCTGGCAGTAACCAATCTATAAATGTTGACCTGTGAATTCACTGTATTCATTACAAATTGCTCATAAATAAAGCTTTTCATGATAGCTCAATTTCTAACAAGTCACTTCAAGCTGAGAAGCTTCACCATGCCTTTCCATAATGATTTTGAAATTTGACTTGGGTGACCCATTAAAATAATAACACTACTTGCACTGTAGCAAAGTGTGGGTGACAGATGACATCATCATCATCAGATCATTTGTGTGAAATGTGTTTCAATATTTATTTATCACAAACAAAAGTACCATTATCCAATTTTATTTTATCGATAACAATTCTCACAGAATTAATTATCATAAAATTCATTTTAAAATATATTTAATACAAACATTAATAAAACACATTCAAAATACATACCGACTATCTATCCATCATAGCAATAAACAAGTCTACAGCTTACATTACATTCACACTTGGCTTAATTTTTCTTTCAATTTGATTTATTTGTAGACAACAACATTCTGTCAGGGCGTATTTATTTTACAACAGTTATTAATGATTCCGAACTTTACTACTGATAAATTATAGTTTAGCTGAAATATGAAGCCATAATTGTAAATCACGCCAACTTTCAGAATGTTAGCGGTTAGTCTAATGACACTCCCATCATGCTACAGCGCAAATAGTGTAAGTAATAAGCAATAGCGATTTTACCTGATTCTTTTGTCCGATACGGTGCGCCCGAGCTTGCGCCTGCAAATCGTTTTGCGGGTTCCAATCAGAGTCGAAGATTATCACAGTGTCAGCTGTCGCCAGATTGATACCCAATCCTCCTGCTCTGGTAGACAGCAAAAAGCAGAAATCTTGCGATCCTTCCGCATTGAAGTGGTCTAGGGCCTGTTTTCTTATCTCACCCTTGATGCTGCCGTCGAGGCGTTGGAACGGGAAGTGACGCCTTTGCAAGTATTCGGCCAGGATATCCAACATTCTAACCATTTGAGAAAATATAAGAACTCTATGGCCAGTCTCCTTTAGCCTGCACAATAATTTGTCCAATAGCAGAAGTTTACCTGAGCCTCTTAATAATTTCTGAAACAAACAAATACTTATAGTCTTCTAATATATCAAGCCATCATCAAAATTTATCAACTAGAATAAAAAATTACCTCTACAGCATCTGTGGTAGCTAATGATGCTCTGGACTCGAAGTCTTCAGGTTTCGTCAATAGCGCATGATTGCAGCATTTCTTCAATTCAATGACGATATTTATGAACGTGTTTATCGATCCTTTCACACCTTTCCGCAGGGCGCTGTAGTTCTTCGTGAGGATCCACTTGTAGTACTGCTTTTGTATTGACGTCATTTCCACCCTCAATATCTGTTCAACTTTGGCGGGCAGCGATTTTTCCACGTCTTTCTTCTGCCTCCTCAGTATAAAAGGCTCCAATTGTTTGTGTAACTTTTCATATCCCTTTGTTGCTGCGTCTTCATGGTCTTTCTCAAAGTCCTCCCACGACTCGAATCTAAAAAGACAAAAGCCTTAAAATGAAACTTAAAAAAGCAGATGCTAACACTTAATCTCAGTATCATTAATTACAGCCCTGTTGGCTCATTGGTGGCATGTCTGCTTCAAGAGCTGTGGGGCGTGGGTTCGATTCCCACCCAGGACAAGCATTTTGTGATATAAAACCAAATGTTTGTTCTGTGTCTGGGTGTACTGTATGTATTATAAGTATGTATTTACAAAAAAAAAATATTTAAGTATTCTATCAGTTATCTGACTTCCATAGTACAAGCTTTGCTTAGTTTGGGGTCAGATGGCGCTGTGTGTAATGTCCTACGATATTTACGATTTATTAATGTCTCGGTGCAAGGCGAAAAAATAAATTTTGACCCTTTCACTGATTCATTAAAAATCAAATCTTGTAAAATGCCAAAAAACCACAAGGAAATACAGGTACTGTTAAGACCCAGTGTGGTGATAACCCTACACACATCACAAATAAATAGATATATTTAAAAGTTGGTTAATACATAACAAATGTTAGCAAAATATCTATACCTATTTACAAGAACCAAATTCATTTGCAATGTCAAATGCAATTTACAATGAGTCTATGAAGGAAACCATTGCGAGCAATCCACAGCATGGCGGTAGGGTACTTTATAGTACTCGGCTACCTACCACCCTCAAGTCAAAAATCTGCCACCAAGCACTGTACCTCACAGGATCACTTGAGAGTTCCATTCCAGGTAAGGTATTTACCATCTTCGACCATGCCGACACTTAACATCAGGCAAGTTTTGTGGTCAAACACCCAGCCTGTCATCAGTTGTTTGTTTATTCATATTTAAAAAATGCTATATACAGAATATCTAACACCGAGGTGGGACCAGCCTAGACAACTTCTCGCTAAGGAGAGTAAATGTTACCTAGCTTTTAGATAGTATGTGGTTCTTACTTGTAAGGCATAATGAAATGCAAGAGCGCCCATAGTTCTTTCAATGAGTTTTGTAAAGGGGTACCGGTAACTAGCAACCTTTGATTGGTCTCAAACTCTTTTAGAGCTTTGTACAGTAAAGAATCGTCGTTTTTTAATCTGTGGGCCTCGTCCACAAGCAAGCAGGCCCAACTAAACGATCTTAGAAATTGTCTATCTTTCAACAAAATCTCATAGGTTGTCAATATTGCATTGAATTTCAGTCTTTTTGAACTGGCGAAACTCCACTCGTATTGCCTTAACTGAAACAGACGAAAAATTATATTTAAAATTATTTTACAATACATAATAACAGTTACTGTATATCATATGGTAGCAGGATAGATGTCGGATGACAAGTTATTACGTTAGACATATTTATTCATTTATATTTAACATTAATGGTTATAACCTACATCCATGGTAGTATACACTACTATACTGGCTTGAATAGTTTCTCATAGTTTTCAAGCCTTTTCTATGCTAGCAATCTGCATAATAGACTGCATCTTCAATTAACATCAGGAAGAACATAGCTTATTAAAGAATAAAATCTGTAAGTACTTACAATGTCCCTACTCGTTAAGTCACCTAAGTATGTGACCACATTGATATCTGGCGCCCATTGCTGAAACTCTCTTTGCCATGCAGTCATCGTGCTTAGTGGCACAACACATAGGAATGGTCCATACAACTCTTGCGTCTTGAAGAGGTAGTATAAGAAACATATTGTCTGTAAATAAAATAAAAAACTTTAAAAAATCTATAATAATATATTTGAAATCATCTTCAATATTTCAATTGTAAATATTACCTGAATAGTTTTACCTAATCCCATTTCATCTGCAAGAATAACTGAATTGTCTTTACACCAGGAATGTATTAACCAGTTCAATCCATCCATCTGATAATCTCTAAGTACATAAGTCTGAAACAAAAGAGACAATTGATAATAATTTAGTTTAAATATGAGTGATATGGTAGTTACAATCACCCAATATACTATTTAGCTGCGGGCCAACTACTCTAGAATGAGGAATCAACAAGTGTTGTTTAAAATTCAAAGTTCATATTTCCTCACATTAAAACTTTTATTCATTGAAAATATGGCTAAAACACAGTAAATCAATGTATACAAGATTATATTATATCAATAAAGTAAACAAAGTAGTAACCAAAGTCGTAGACTTATAGCGCCACCTACGATTTCTGCAGAATTTACTAAGTCCATGAGCAATCGCCGCCAATGTTCTATTTCGGGCAGATATCGAGAGATGGCGCTGTATCAAATTACTAATATTATAACATAAAAATAAAAAACCATAAATTTATTTGCTGCCCCGCTGCAATCAAGTAAAAAATCAAAAATGTATTCTATACATTTTTGTAAACTTTTTGTAAATTATGATTTTTAATTTAAGGATAAATGTTAAAAGGGTAAATAGAGGTTATTTATGAAATAGTTTTACAAGTTTGGCGTAATATTCACATATTTAAAAAATCCTCTTACTGGGGCTCATCAGCTATAACTGGAATAAGGAGTGGATTTTGTATGCATGATTTAAATCTATAAACATGAACTCAATTCAACTTCGTTTTGTGTAAATGTGTATTTAAATTAGTAGACGTATTATATCATTATAATCAATATTACTTTTCTCATTTGCTTAATGGGTTTTATTTTCATTGCAAGCCACCAAAAAATAACAATTTTCTACGTGCTCTACAATTGTTACTCTTCTCGTCTGACGAATCGAAGTTGACCTTCAAGCCTGCTCGAATAGCATTCAAGATGGCGGCCATTATATGACACGCGAAAACGGAATGCGCCATTTTGTGCTCCTAACATTAAGCAAAAATTGTTTTAATCGAAGTACTACTTGAAATATATGTAGAAAAAGGTGAAATATTTTTTTAAAGGCCGGATATTTTTACGGAATTTATTATTATCACGTATTTCCTGTTTACTTTACCTTTTAGCCAAAAATTAAATTGTAATGTGAATTATGACCATGATATAGGTAAACATAATAGAGTTTATTTTATACAACATTTCAGCTGTAGTTTTATATTACAAATTATAAACTTTCGTAGGCACGATTATTTATTTATGATAAGCAAAACAGCTAAAACGTATTGACCTACCGGCAATATAAATCACTAAATATGTACAAGGATTGAAACCAGCATGAGTACTTCTAATGTTATTGCTAAAATATTAACTAATTTGCAATATAAATAACTATGGGTGATTATTTATATATTTTAAAAATTAACGGCCCAATACGTAGTACTTATGACTGATGATAAAACTACCATGATTATGATTATTCGTAATATGGCGACAATAATATCAATCATTACTTTATGTTTGGATAAGCTAATACAAGTTTTTGTAAAAACGCGACCATAATATCAACCTTCCCGCAATATAAATCATAATAACTTATGAGCAAAGACAATAGAAGTATTTGTAATTACGCAGCTAAAATATACACCTTTCTGCGATGTAAATCAATAAACAGTTATTAATTTAGGCTACCTCAAATTTTTGTAACAGCACAGCTACAAATCAACCCACCTTCAATATAAACCATTGATTATGGAAAATAGTTTAGGCTAGAATAAGTTTCTACAATATGAAGGCTAGAATATCAATCTACCTTCAATATAAATCACTAAACGTGGGAAATAGTTTAAGCTACAACAAGTTTCTACAATAGGATGGCTAAAAAATCAACCCTCCCTCAATATAAATCACTGAACATGCTAAATAGTTTAAGCTAGAACAAGTTTCTACAATATGATGGCTAGAATACCGATGTACCCTCAATATAAATCACTGGACGTGGGAAATAGTTTAAGCTAGAACAAGTTTCTACAATAGGATGGCTAAAAAATCAACCCTCCCTCAATATAAATCACTGAACATGGTAAATAGTTTAAGCTAGAACAAGTTTCTACAATAGGATGGCTAAAAAATCAACCCTCCCTCAATATAAATCACTGAACATGGTAAATAGTTTAAGCTAGAACAAGTTTCTACAAAGAATATCAATCTACCCTCAATATAAATCACTGGATGTGGAAAATAGTTTAAGCTAGAACTAGTTTCTACAATAGGATAGCTAAAACCTCAACCCTCCCTCAATATAAATCACTGAACATGCTAAATAGTTTAAGCTAGAACAAGCTTCTACAATAGGATGGCTAAAACATCAACTCACCCTCAATATAAATCATTGAATATAGAAAATAATTTAAGCTGGAAAAGTGTCTTCAATAGATTGGCTAAAATATTAATCTACCCTTAATATAAATCATTCAACATAATATATGGACATAGTTTAAGCTAGAACAAGTTTGTAGGATAGAAAGGCTAAAATATCAATCTATCTTCAATATAAATCACTGGGCATGGCAAATAGTTAAAGCTAGAACAAGTTGTTACAACAAAAAAGAAAAATATTATCCTACCCACAACATGAACTAATTAACCATAAATGGTTGAAAATAAAAATGGATACTAACACAAGTTACTTAATAATTTGAATTTTAAATATAGTTAATAATTGAAGCATATTGAAGTTTTTGCAAAAGCATGCTTTAAACATTTTATGTTTCTGTAATATTGATTTAATAAATATAGTTACCAATTAAAGATAGCTAAAATTTTTGCAATAGTATGGCTAAAATCAACCTACCCATAATATGCTATGAATATGAATATGGAACATAATAAAATTGAAACAAACACAAGTTTTCCTAAGAGCATTTGCAATAAATTATTGCATATATTTGATGTCAATAAATAAAATTATAGACCTGCCTCAATTGTAATATAAATCAGTGATTCAAATAAACTAACAGCCCACCCAGTCCACAAGCCCTATTCCATTAGCAAAAAACAAGATTAATTTGTATTGTAGTATTGTAATATAAATATAATTGAATAGCATACCTTATCTTTACCCATATATTCCGGCTGCTCTTTGAGTTGATGAAACTTTGGTCTTCTCCTTAAAACAGGGCAATGTCTAGAAGGGGTGGTTTTGGCAGCCTCTCTATATTTGAAATGTGTTACTTCTTCAGGCCATCGTCTCTCTATTAAAGATGAGTCTTCCCAAGTAGCATCAGCATACGGAAGAGACTCCCATTTGCATAAATATTCATGAGTAGTTCCACCTCCTTCTAGTTCTCTGGTCTGTTCAGCTGGCAAAATTACAAACAGTTAATCAATTATTTCAAATAGCTCATAATTAAAATCTAATAAAACAAATGTTTATTACCTATTATCCTTTCCACATAGTTATATGTTTTCACTAATTCTTGTTGCAGCTCAGCTTGACATTCATAATAGTCTATATCTTCTGGGCCAGCCTGTGATCTCCACCATGATAGTTCTGCTTCTTTTTTTATATAATTTTCTAATTTTTTAAGTCCCTTAACTTTTTGTTCTGCAAGTGACTTTTCAGACTCCCATGTGTTATGAATGTGTGACCAGCCTTTCCATTTGATCAGGTACTGAGGTTCAGTTGTTTCTTCATCAGCAGGATTACATCCCTCATTGAGGTCTCCATTTTCCTCGATATAGTAAACTGTTGTCACATTTCCAGTGACTGCACAACGAGAAGAAGACATTAGCTAAAATTTAACATTGTGTTTGCACCAAAATGCAAATTAAATAAATAAGTCTAAACAGAAACATTTTAACTTAGAATAAGTAACATTGGCTGTACTGACAATGAACCAGTATAGACACATACAATACATTTCCATTATATGTGTTTAAATAAATACCTCCTTTCTTGCCACGCCGGAAACCAAGAACCCTTTCAATGGTCTCACTATTATCTTCTGGTTCTGGCTCTGCTTCACCTTCCCCATCCCCCTCTACTTCTAAAAGATCAGAAGAATCTGTTTGTTCATCACTAGCTTCCTTATAACTAACTGCTGCTCCACGCCTTGTTGCTGTTCTAAAGTACAAAGTGAACATTATGTTAACATGTTATTATTATATCACTATCAACTTGAAGATTAAGTGGAATCAATGCTATTACAAGACCTTACCTCCTCCCTTCATCATCAGAGCCATCTGTGGTTTCTTCTTCATCACTAGTATACTTTCTTCTTCGTGTTGGTTTCTTTTTCCTGAGAAGTACACTTCTTTGGCCTGGTCGCTTTGAAGGTGGGGGTGGGGAACCTTTTATGTCACTATCACTTTCTGATGAGTCTGAATTCCATGAATCACTAAAAGTAGATGACAACGACAGTAATTTTAAATAATTCCATAATAAACTTTGTGAAATTACATTATAGAAACATATTTCCTACCTTTTTTTTCTACTTTTTCTACTGTGCGATCTACCTTTTTCACTAGAGTCGCTATCAGCTATTTTCAATCTATCTGGTTCTTTTCTTGATCTGCCAGAGCGTCTGATGCCATAAAAGTCAGGGTTATCTTCCCAGAGATCAGGTTTTAACTTTCCCTGATTATTCCTAGACTTAGATTTGGGTGAATCATCATCTGATGTATTTCTGTCTGTATGATGGTCAGATTTTGAAGAGTTTGCATTGCTGTGTTTAGGAGATTTTGTGTCATCACTGTGGTTGGAATGTTCCACCCCAGATTTTGGTGATCCTGACCTGTCAGACCCAGTGCCTGAGCCTGAACTCGATCCGCTTTCGCTAAGAAGAAATACAGGATGCTAAATAGGTACACTACAGATAATACAGTTATTAAATTATTTAAGAAGTTATTTTCTTAGTTATAAAGAACATACCTTTCACTCCCAGAACCCGAACCGCTGGAATCAGTCTTATCACCCTTCTCGCTGGTTGATTCACTTCCAGATTCATTCATGGAACCCGTCTGCAACAATCAGTTACTTAAATAATAACAATAATATCTGGTAATCATAATGATGAGCATGGCTTTCACCATTTTTAAAAGAATGAATGATACATTGCTGCTATAACATAAAGTACATACCTATTATTTCATAGTAAAATTAATTTATATATATATGGATGAATAAATATTTGAACAAATAATGTTAATTAGTACTTTCCACTTAACATTATTATTAATATACTATATTTGTAAGTATACACATATTTTAATATCTCAATCAAACAAATATATACTATATCACATATACATAATTATGTATGCATATATTTAGTAAAAAATCTTATTTTAAATAAAATACCAACACAATAGTTACTGTTATAGTGATGTGTGAGTATAATAAAAAACTTAATAGGCACCCAACCTAGGACTCGTAGCTCTAAAGTATTGTTAGCATTGCATCAAAACTAACCATAGTACATATAGAATTTAGTTAATCGAGATCACCCATTTTTTACACAATTTATTATTATTATTTTTTAATGAATTACTATGATCAATGTATTTTAACAATATTTATGGAATTTTAGATTAGGTTTAAATCAATGAAATTGTTGTTAATCTTTAACAAAATTTTAATAGAAATTTAGGCAACAGTAAAAAAAAATGAAATACATTTGAATAATATGAACAATAAGTACTATAAGTTTTAAAGCATTATCAGATACATAAGAAATTATGTATAGGAATTATATATGAAAATATTATATGATCGGTTCGCAGCCAATCCAGAGGTGAACGACCTAATATTTAAGTAAAATATTAATCAGCTCCTGAGATTCCCAATACAAATATTGTATTAGAGCCCCACTATTTCATATAGTGGACTCACACCTTCCACTATTTTTTTTTTGCAATTAACTGAACACTTAACCTCAAAAGCCTATGTTGCTATACTATAAACCAGGAAAAATTATGTTACACTTCCATTAAAATATCACAGAAAAACTACATATGCATAACCTTCTTTTAAATATTTCAGGCAGTAGATATTTAAGCAACTTTTTCCAAATACAACAACATAACCTCTCACATTTGTGTTTTGACTTGATGCACTCAGGAAGATCAATTTTTAAAGCTAAATTGTAAAAACAGACCCTTTTCCAAGCAAGTTTTCACTGCTATGTATAGAAAGATTACGTAACAAAGAACCTCAGGAAAACGTTCCTTTGTGGGAAGAGGAACATTTTAATACATAAAAACATCGGAATATATTGTAAACAATCACAAAAACCCTAAAATCCTGAATTACGTCTCAAATTTTCACTATATTCCAGGGCCACACCCAAGACTTCTAGAACGTTCCACTGATAATTAAAACATATTAGTTAATAATATATCAATAAAAACACCAAAACAAAGGCGAAAAATGCATTAATACACTTACCAGAAGCATTTTGTTGCAGATTCAAGGAATACACTTTATCTTGGGATACTGACGACCAAACTAAATCGAAATTGAATATAACATTGAAAAATTAGTGATGAGATCACTAGTAATTAAATTAATTTGGACATTTTCATGAAAAGGAAATAAAATCCGAAAAATTATTTTGCAGCAAAACCTCGTCAAGCGACGCCATTTTGTCGTCGCAAGAATTGGTGACGACTGATATGAAAAAACAGTATTTTTGCCACACAAATTCAATAAAAATAATGTAAACAGAAGCAAGTATCACAAAAAAATTAAAATGAAAACTTTAGAGCCGTCAGATCTAATACTCCTGTACTGGAAATGATGCGAGCACCGCGCACTGCCAGCGAAACTCGAAAGCTACAGCCATATTGCCATCTGCCAGCTGCCTAGAGTGAACATTTTCAGTGATGGGACAATAATATTTTATTTAATATAGTTATTATTTATTTCTTAATATTACATAATATCATATGTGTTTGTTTATTGTATTATTAGATATTTCATGCTTATGTATAGATTTGTTTTGATGCGCACTTACAACGACATCTCATATTTTGTGGGGATGGTTGACAGAAAATGCTTTAGCATTAAGTCATCTTTACATATTATTTGTAAGTGTGCAATAATGTATTACATAAACAAAACAAATAATGTATCTGGCATATATATTAAATTTTTTTAATTTTAATATATTTTGTTAGTATATTTAATGAAACTGTAAATGTAGAAAATTACTGCCATGCTATATTAAACCGAAATTAATTTACTCTATGTAAGTGAACTTACCTTAAGCCTATCAAGTAAAATAAAATGATCTATAATTGCTCCGCTTGCTTCACTCTCGTCATTAACGAGTTTTCATTGTTATTAACGTTGCTGCTTAATTTTTTTCCATGGCCAGCCACATAACAATCAGTAACTAATGCATTACAAATGTCTTTAAATTGTCACCCTTCACTTATTTTTCGTATTATCTTCAATTGCAAATACGTTGTTCCAAAGGTTGATTGGCTTACATATTACCGCTATTATTACCGCTGGATCTGAAGTACAGAAAAAAATTGAAATATCACATTGCATAATTATTAACGTCTTATTACACAAAATAAAGCAATTTCTATAAAACACACAGCAGAACAAGTGTGACGATAATTAAACATTTCAATTATTTTTAGGGTTGAATTTTCTGCAGTAAATGCTTCATTTCTAAAATTACGAGCTAATTTATGCCTTCTCTTAACTACGTAACTTTCCTTTGACATTCAGCACTACATTTTTGAATCAAAATATCTAAAAATTGCCGCACTTTATAAAGTCCCACATATTTGAAATCCACATGATAAATAATGTGTTTTCTTTTTGAGCTGGCTCCTGAATCTCTGAAGTTGGTATGCTTTTTCTAAGGAATTTGTGTATATCAAAGGCGGTGTTTATGATACCTATCACTCTGTGAAAAATTGGTAGCGGTTACGTATTTCAAGCCATTGTCGAACAAGAGTAAAGAGAATATTTTTTTTACAATACTATGTTGGTACAAAAATACATATAATCATTCCTTTGTGTCGCTGTTATGTATATTGTTAATTAGTAAGTTAGTGAAAATACACACGTACACTAGAATTGTGATGTCCTTTTCACTGTGGAATTCATAGATTTCATTAATTTAATTTATTTATACCTAAGAGTAATTAAAAAAATATATAAAATTCAACTATGACTTTATTCTGTGTTAAACCCTCCATAATTGCTGACTAATTCAAAAGTTAAACTCTATGCAATATATGCAATATATATTTTTTTATTTTCTCACATAATTAGTCCATTTGATCATGACAAAGTTATATCCAATTTATAAAATAATAATTTTGTTACCCTTAATACCAATGGTGATATTGATAGTTATTATTTGAATGTACATCACTATAACTAATAATTCGGTGTTGCCAGTACAAATAATCATTAACGTAATATCCGTTTTTGCTTATTGTAGCAGGGCAACATATATTTATTAAAAAAAATACAGGAAAAGAAGTATAGGATGTGCTTCCTGTGCCGAAGGAATTAGAGAAAAGACCAATTTGCACAATTATATTCAAAGTGTTCAGAATATAAACTGTTCAAAGCTCGTTCAAAGTATATATCGGCCTTTTAATGGCTTTGTGTTTATTTTTTAAGTATAGCTAAGGTTTATAGGTTTATAGGTGTTTTTAAAAATTTCATGCAAGATTTTCGAGCGGTTTGTTCATAATCATGGTAGCTCAGATTACACACTACAAACAAACAGTAGTGTTTAATCTGAGCATGGTAGTAATGTAATGATAAAGTAGTTTAAGCAACGTTTTCCCCTCTGCTTAATTATGACTACTTTTAGCAGCCGTTAAAGTTACTCGCGATGTCTTTGGTAGCTTGCACATTTTAAAGTTTTTATTTCCCGTAATACCTTTCGTAGTTGTAACGTCATTGTTTTACATCACAATGCGAGTGGAACTGCGATATAGGCCATAGATTAGTTAATGTCGTTACGAGTAGATAGTTTAGATCAGGTTTCAAAACATGATTTTAATTCATTACCTGCACGACTAAGAATGGGGAAAAGTATTTATTTAACCTATCTACTATCAATTACGATAATTAGTGTTCTGCTTGGAATTTCAACAATCACTTTAGCACTTTTTACTTGTGGTTATGTGTAGATCTATAAGATTGTAGTCCATAGGTAATACTGGCAGAATACAAGAGGTGTGGTGTCAAAAATAGACCATAAAACAGTTTCTTCATTAAAAAATAGCGAGAGTTTTGGCGGCAACGCGGAAAAAGTCGTGCCGGCCTTTGAGTGTTCATGCACAGAAATAGTGGTGTTTTATTGATAAAGTTCCGAACTACAAGCGCGAGTATGGGAAAGAGATATAATATGGTAAAACATGTATTTTCGTGTTGCTTCCAAAACTCTATCGAAGCTACAGTCACCACTACAGTATAGTGCAGTCAGTAAAGTCACCACTAGTTTTTAAGGCATGGCTAGACTACTAGACTTGACCAAGACTGGACTGACTCTGACTGAAACCATAGACGTAAAAATACGTACGTAGACGTACCTAGATAAATTGCAAAAACCGAAGAAAAGCCATATTAGTATAGCTTAATAGCTTTAGCTTGCCCGACAAGGCAAATTAAATTAAAAAAAATAGGTACATATGTACTATCATAGTATGTATTACTAAATTTCTAAATTACTTATGTAAAATTATAAATACGTTCTGTTTTCATAAATTGGAAATGGATAGATTGACAGATTCATTCACCGGTATTATCTTGGGCTTTTAAAAATAATTATTACCATTATCTAAACACTGAATGTAAGTAGTCTTTAGATGTAGAATTTCTCTGATTGTAATGTAATTGTTTAAATTTTGACCAAGGTTATTCATTTGACTTACTGCCTGCCTTTTCTGGGCTACAAATAATTTACCTCAATGTAACAAACCTGCAGATATCTAAATTTCAGCTTGCACCACTTTGTGAATTATTCGTTATTCGGTATTATTCGTTTCAGATTCAACATGAGTTTGTTAGATTTACCAGAAGAAATTCTAATCATAATCGTACAATATTTGGACACCAAGTCAATACTCAATATATATCACTCCTGCCAGCGTCTGAAGAACATAGTTTCAATAACTGGAGTAGTAAAAAAATGCCAAATGTCAAGGAATACTTTAGCTACAGTAAACACATTTAAAACAGATTTTTTCAAAGCAATTGCACCACATTTATTAGAATTAAATGTCTGTGGAGTCCCTGATCTCAGAAAATCATATTTGGTTCCAGCTATAAAGAAATTAAAAAGCCTTCAAACTTTGGATGTGTCTTTTACCAATCTCAATTTAACTGATTTTTTAGACATTTATGAAGTTTGCCCTACAATTACAAATGTGTCATTAAATTTCATGGTAAATAAAACTGGCTTATCAAAAATATCAGAAGATTCAATACTGCAATGTCAAAGAATGTTTAAAAGGTTTCGTCAAGTTCATTTTGTTGGTTCTGCTACAAATTTATTGTATTCAAGATTGCCATTTCTATTACTACAAGAAGCTGATTTAGAATCATTGAAGTATACTATAGCTGAAAGTGACCGCTTACATACAATTTATGTACCCGAGCAGGCTGAAAATACTGATATGGTTAAATTCAAACAGTTTTTTTTATGTTTCCTTGATTGGACAACTATCTATGCATTTTTTGGATCATTTTTTATGCTACCTGTTTTATCAATGCTTGATTTGAGCACAATCGAAGCTATTATTGTAATCAAGCAAAATTTCAAACAATATTGCATTTATGCTACACCCATATTTCAGAATTATTTTCAAGAGAAGTTTGATGTGGATGCAGATAAAATTTATATAACGGAATATCAAGATGCTATAATCGGCAATGCTGCAATAATGATTTGGAACAAGGATGCTCATGAGTTTAATAACAGTTTCTTCACAAAAGTAACCAAATTATTAAAACCTTTTTTCCCTTGTGACTGCAAACTCTATAGTGGATCATCAGTGCCAGAAAGATATGATTGGTTTTATATAACACCAGAGCTGGCAGAAAACGAAGAGAAGCCTCCTCTATCATCAGAATTCAAACGGAGAAGAACAGCCCCACCTATGAATGTTTTAAATTATGATCAACTGTTTAAAACAAAAAAAAAGGTCCAACTGTCGCTTATATTTGACGAGTTTCTCAGAAATCCTGTATCACTTCCTACTAACTGTAATTATTTACAAAAACTTACATTTCTGAGTATAACAGGAACTGTGCGCTTAAGTTCAGACTTTTTCACTGTATTATTTAAAAGCTGTGTAAATCTAGTCACTGTGAATGTTGAATCTCCACATATATATCCTTGCACGCTTCCTATTAGCCGGGCAGTACATTTAAGTCCTGGATTGAAGAACTTGCGCCTGACTGACAAGAGAATAGATTTTGGGTTACTTTTCTCATCACTAGCTAAATGTAAGACACTAGAAAATGTTCATGTATTGGAACTTATTCTAGGAGAAAATGTAGACATAGGTGATCCTTCAGTAATAATTGAAGAGTGTCCTAACTTATATAGCTTGTACATTCAAGCCCCAATGAGTGAAACAATACGCATAAGAAAGACACAGATATTACACAATGCCAAAATGAGTCGGAACAAACATCATCTTAATTTAGTATTACATGTGAAATCGGATACAAACAGAGTATTTTATAGCTATGATCCATTCCTGAGTGTCTATAATTTAAACCCAATTAAGCAAATTATTTAGTATGTGTCATCTAATTTTCCTATTCAAATTAATTTTCAAGTAATGTAAGTGTTATAATTTTCTTTATAATACCTTTATAAAATTGAAATTGTGATTATTATATTATGAAGTATATATTTAAAATGTAAACCATAGGCTAGTAACTAGCCTAAAAATTGTCAGTCAACTAGCCGCTAGTTGACTGATAATTTTTATGGTCTCATAAAATTTGTTTTTAAATAGAGACAACAAAAACATTTCTGTGCCTGTGTTAATCCAAATCAGAAGCTATGTACCATAATTACATATTGTTAATTTATCCAAATCATATCATTTGAGCATTATAGTGTAACGAAACAAACAGCAAATTTGGCAAAAACTTTGGCATTCATTATATAAATGTAAAATGAGTATCTTATTAATCAGCTCTTATTACAAAATTGAAAAGCGCCATATGTTATTACCCATTATTATTATGAAGTGGTTTGTGTAAGGCCAAAATAAACCAAAACACTGAAAATGGTGCTATCTAGACCCTCTATTGAAACTAGAAAAAAGCATGCAGAATAACCTAACGTATTATGTAGTGCCATTTTTTTTATTGCATGGGTGTATCTGTACTACATTTTTATCTGTGCCTTGCCTCGCGCCTGACGAGGTTGAATCGACAGAAGGAAGTTGTAGGAATTTTAGCGCGTTTTTTTTTACATTCTTGACAGGCTAGGTGTTTGACCACAGCTCACCTGATGTTAAGTGTGGTCGAAGATAGTAAAGCACACCTAGCCTGGAATGGAACTGGTTCTCAAGTGAGGCTGCCGGAACACACTGTTAGATGCTTGGCGGCAGATTTTCAACTTAAGGGTGGTAGCTAGCCAGTCGAGTACTAGAAAGTACCCTATGCTATGGTTTCCTCACGATGTTTTTCCTTCACCGGCAGCTCAAGCTCATTGTTGGGGTTTGAACCCACTCCCTTCGGCTTGGCAACCAATCGCGCTAACCACTGAGCTATCATCGCTACTAAGGTCTAAATTTCAAACTGCCGCTGTTTGTGTTGGCGTTTGCATCAAACGGTGAAGTCATTCTAATCAAGCAACAAGCATGACCTGCTAGCGGTAGCGGTTGTACCGTAAATATTAAAAAAAAAAACCTTGAAACTACACATATAGGCTACTTTTTACCTTGGAACACTTACATGAGAACGCTGGAAGTAGCTAGTTTTTAGTAAATCTATCACCAGTACTATCTTATTGGAATTATGAATTAATTATTATTTATTCATTCGCATTAACACTAAACCTAAGCCAATCACTGATGTTTTTTTATTGGTTAAATGGCCTGGTGGTTTACTACAACTCATTAGATAGGTATTAAGTGATTGTAGATTAACACATGTCCTAGTAGATCTAGAACTCAAGTAGACATATTTCAATTTTCATAATGGTGGCCTGACCATTATGAAAATTGAAATTATCGAATTTGTTGTTGAAGAATATCTTATGTTATAGATAAAAAACAAATAGATTAGGATATTGAGCATCATGTATGGTATTGTGTTTCTTGTAGCTTTAGGTTTTGTGATCTCGTGTTATTTAGCCGCTGGAGCTGGCGCATAGGCAGCCCGTACACGTAGCGCGCGATCCGCGATCCGCGATCCGCGATCAATGATCGCGATCCAGACTGATCGTGTACGAAGCGGATTGACGGACTGATGCTCCGGATCGCATAATATCTAGAAATTTTGAAATCATGATCGCGGATCGCGGATCGCGGATCGTGATCATGATTGAACGTGTACGGCGGCCCATAGCCTTTTAGGCGCGCATGGGCCCTTATTCCCTACGGCTACGGAATAGAAGTTGTATCCGCGTGCAATGATATTCTTGATATTTTTTCTTAATTTGATTGTAGTTTCCATTTTTATTTAATAAAATGTAAAACTTTTAAGTAAAAAAATCTTAATTATTAATTTTTATCGTAATTTAGTAGGTAGTTTTCCACTTTCAAAAAGTTCATTACTTTTTGAAAGTGGAAAATAGAATAGGTAATTGGCTCGATAGAAAATTTATATTAATGACATATTTTTATATCTTTACCTAATTTTAATTTTACACTATAATTAGATATTTTTTCAATGCCTGCTGAGAGGTTACATTGTAAAAGCATGCGAATGTAGTATTAGATATGTATTATTTTAGGACTTATTAAGAATATTGGCTTAAGTTTTTTTTCGAGTAGGTTTGTTTGACCTAGGTAATTTGTTTTAAAAAAGCTTGCGTTACCGCCATACTTTTGCTAAATGTGACCCTATCTAATACAGCAATGTACTGAAGATCGACTGTAGCAACAAACGTGCTCGAAACTTCGGTAGGTACGTAAGGAAGAAATTAAGCCGATACAAATTTAACACGTAAAGCGTTTCACACGCTTTAATTATTTACTTTATTTTAAAACTATAAAAGCGTAAACGGCTCGAACTTTTCCACCCGCACAATCTAACCGAGCTATTTACAAGATTAGTAGAATAATAATGTACCTATCTAAGCCTATATAGCATCTTTCTATGGCTTAAATAAAAAAAACTGCAGTGCCATAAAAAAATTCTTTGTTCTCGGACCATAAGTATAGGTAGTTCGCGCCATAGTCGCCATATAAAAAGAATGCTGGAGAAAAGTGTTTGCCCATGGGTACACTCGCGCATAAAAGTACCTACATGGCTTATTGTTTTATTTTCGAATCAGCCTTTTGCTCGCTGCTCGTATATTGGTTATTGGTAGGTACATTGAAAAATATATCTATTAATTAGATAGATTTATCACTAAATATAATTAAAAACATGCTTGACTGCCGGCGTTCTTTAACATGACGCTACCTGTAGGTACATGAGCGACTGCAGAGTTATCTAAGTATATGGGTACCTACCCACTAAAGGTTTTTCATAAGTAAGTACCTACGTACCCTAGGCTTAGAACACCGTATCTACTAGTGTACATTTATTATTGTGTTTATAGAATTTTATTTTTGATCATGACATCTTTTATACAGCAAATGTTTTTATGTAATTTATAGTTTTATACACAATCGGATGGTCACTAAGCCTGTAGTTAATTTTAGCATGAAATAAATACATAAATAAATAGATATGTTTGAAATGTGCCTACATAATAATAAATATTTAAGGTTTTTTGTTCTCTGTACTATTTACTGTATAATGATGTGCACAATAAAGAGTTATATCTATCTATCTATCTATCTATCTAATATTACGTATCTACCTAAGTATACGGTACCTACACGTATTGCCGAAACAGATCGTTGTAACATTAGTTAAATTAAACCAACGTTTTTAAGTCAGGTCGTAAATGTTTTTAGTGAAGACAAGTGACCTGTTTTTTTTTTAATTAAGTGTTCTTGACTTTGTATGACCTCTACACAGTCACCGGACAAATAGGACCTGATTTTTCTTTTTTCTTTCGTATGTTGACTTATTTAAAAAATATTAGGAAAAGGCAAATTGATAGGAACTAACTTTATTATCTATTATAATATTATAATTATAAATGAGTTTCACTTTTTCGTTTGGATATTAGTTTTGTAATGGACAAGGACAAAATGCCGAGTAGGGCGCTCCCGCCGCAAGCATATGTGAGAACTCCTCTGTAATACTGCGGACAGTCCAGGGCATCGCTGCATTTGCTGAAAAAAGTAGATTGAACTTATTATGTCCTATTTAAAAGGGGCTTACGTGATTAGTTATTCCATCCCAGGCTAGGTGTGCTTTACCATATTCGACCACACCTTCACTTAACATCAGGTGAGCTGTGATAACACACCTAGCCAGTCAACCATAAAAAAAAAGTATAGCCACGTTTGTTTACTCAGTAACTTTGAGAAAAGTTTTTTGTCAAAATGTTAATTAGTCAAGTTACCGATACCAGTTTTTTACAGTTTTAGTTTATGTCCGCTATGGCATTTTTTCATTGATTTTTTGACATTGCAAATTTGAAAGTGTTTTGTAAGTCGTTAGATATAATACATCCACAGATAGAATATCTTTATTGTACACATCTAAAATAGAAAAATCTACAGAAGCAAAAGGACTTTATGAGAAAGTGCCTCAAGTGGCGGCCTTATCGCTAAAAGAGATATCTTCCAGGTTACTAGGTATGGATAACAGCTATCTTAGTCAATATTTACCTATTATTGACTGAGGTTAGACGGGAGATGTAATAGGTACTATGCACCCATTTAAACAAAAGATATCGGTATGTATTATTACCTACCTATGAATGTGGCCATGCTAGACCATCTGAAATGTGTTTTGCATCTAAAGTTGTTAGTCGCCTTGATGGACATTGACAGTTGGAAGGCTGAGTGGTGCGATTTATGAAAAGCCTTTTTCAGTCTGTATTACATTAGTAGTGCCTAGAGTTTAGGTACTTTTGTAATACTAATCTATTCAACTATTATTATAATCTACTATTTCAATAGGCACCCCTATAAACTTTATGTAAACTTACTAATTTTCAATCGCCACCACCGCGATCCCGGTTACCAGTTTGTCTGCAAACGTGACGATGGAGTAAATGGCTGCACCTTGGTGTGAATGTGGACCGATCAAGTCAGCAGTGACACATAGGCTGGCGACTAGGGTGATGGAACTCCCGGCACCTGGAAACGATCAAATAGGAAGGTACACATATTTTTATTGGTAACACCAAAGATACAAGACCGAGACTGGTTATAGGGAGAGGAGGCGAATCTGATGTAGGCGTTCAGCGTGTAGCCTGTAGATAAATGCCTGCGTAATATTTAGTTATTCTATGATAACGTATTTCCAGGAATGGATATATTTTGCTCAACATTCATTAACGTATTTCTTGATTTCGTACGTCTAGAGATGTCAACCGATTAGGTACAGATTTTCAGCACCGGTTTAAACCGGTCACAGGAATCGGCCTGTTAAAAACAGGCGGTGGCTGCTGGACTAATACTAGCACTTACGCTTTCACATTTCACATTCGACGTCTAACGTCCGTCTCTGAAAGTTGTCCAATCACACTTTGACTATTAAGTACAAATGATACCTACCTATCAAAGTAGCCACCAAGTAAATCTGCACTATGTTGGCATGTGGGTCTATAGCAAATGCTATCCATAAGCAGCTGATTAAACTCAAGGTACTTCCCAGTAGATAGGATACCTGAAAAAATAAAATGTTTTAGCTCACCGACCACCACCAGCCTCCGATAGGTATACCTACCTACTTACTTGACAAACCATTGGAGGATCTGTAGACCATGGAAGACTATAATGACGTGTTATATAAAATGCGAAATTTTGTATGTATCTATGTATATTTGTAACTTCTTCACGTTGAAACGGCTGGATCGATTTAGATGGATACTTAGATATTTTAAGTACCTACCTACCCTGGATTAAAACAATACGTGTAGGCTTTTACATAACGTGACTGAAACCGCAAGGCGCAGCTAGTGGTTACTTATAAGTAGTAAGATACATAGTATTAGTTACATTGTATGTGGTATAATCCGAGGTACGCACGTATGCCTATTTGTTAAAATAAAAAACGAGAAACAAGTATTTGCGTTGCGCCTGCCAGTTTTTAATAAGCAATTTCTATTGACGCCTATAAACGAAAGCTTGTTTAATTTAAAATCGAATAGCATTTCATCTGAAACATTATACAACTTACCTGGTTTCCAATGGTGTACATCTTACTCTTCATAAGAAGTGAGAAGAAGAATGATGATATATAGAGCACCAGAGGTACACTGGCTACCAGTTCAGAGCCAGCACTAGGATTCACTGACAGACGTTCCTCTAAGAACAGTGGAACGTAGACCAGGCTCAAGGCCCAATATAATCTGGAGAAAACATACCTGAAAGAATACGAATGGAAAATTATTTGAAACGCTTGGGCGTATGTTAATAGGTAAGATTACATACTGACTGTTCTAAATCTAAATTTAAAAAAAGGCTGCATTCTACTTTTAAAAATATTCATGTTTTTTAAAGCGCTTTATTTTTAATACGAGACGAAAGTTATCTAACTGTCCCTGATTTGTCTTTGTGTGTTTCTTCAATATTTCTTTTGTATTACAAAATTGAATGCTTTCTTTCTTATTATTATATATTTACTCTAGATTTGAAGACGCCAATATTTATTATTATATTTTTGTTACTAAATATTTTAGCAAAGTTAACTTTTTAATTAATTAATTATCTAAATAATTTGAAAACAAAGTCTGTTGGTTCTATAAAGTAGAAATTTGCATAGCTTTTGCATCAATTACATCAATTGCATTCAATTGTGCTAGACGTTCGTTTATCGTAGATTAGTAGGTAGGTACCTATAGGCAGTACTTACAATAAACTCGTCTGGTACAGTAGTGGCATCTGCAGGAAGTACATAATTTTAGACTTGGCCAACTTAATTGGTTCGCCTGCTTCTGTGGCGATGGCGGGGGTTCCATTGGTTGGCAGGCCGTTCGCTTTCTGTTCTTTCGGCTCTTTGAGATGGAATAATATTTGAAACAGGGCGAATGTGATGACTCCTATTCCGGATATTATTACCGACACATTCTGAAAGGAAGTTTTCTATCAGTTGTCTAGTTTCTACAGCTCAAGTTTTGTTTATTATGGGGGCTAGATTGCGCTGTGTGAAATTGCCATCAATTATTCGTTAGTACCTACTTCTTTTAACCTGAAAAAGCTACGAATCTACATATATATGTATAAAAACATAGTTACATTATTACTTAGTTGACACAATCTCGTGTGTCGTTGAATGGGTAAAACATCTTTAACAAAGAGTGCAATTACCCGCTTACATTACAATAGCGCACCGCGCTGGAGTGCGGGAGAAAGTAAACACGTGACGAGCAGTAGGTATCTATCTATGTAAATATAGGTAGGTATGTCCTACTTGTACTTTGATAAAATAAAATTCACCATTTCCTGTATCAGTTCTGGCTGTTAATTTATGAAAATAGCGATGGCACAGTAGCTTGTAGCGATGATAGCTCGGAGAGCATAGACAAAGCCAAAAATGTTTGACATAATATTAATCTAAGACATATCGCTAGCTTATGTCAATCCCTTACATTTTTAAACTTTTTTAAACGTCACAATCCCGAGTGGCTACAATGTCAACAACAACTTGCCATCAATTATGAGTGTTTTTGTTTTAACGAATCTCGTACTTACGTCCATAAATCCATAATTGATTAGGTATTTTGATTAAACTATAAGAAACTTTAATTAAATAAGGTTTTTATTATAATTTACCCTGAACTTATAATCATCCGCTGGTCCGATAAAAGTGCTATAGTTTGTCGCTCGTAGCACCACCCAAGTTATGAGGTAAACGGCTAAACTCGACACCACGGAAGCCATATACCTGAAATGGAAAATTAACTTTGTTATATATGTAATCTATTCCAATACATGGCAAATACTGAGGCGATAGCCTGGGAAGTAAAATTGTGTTAATTCGTTAGTAGTAACATTAGTTAATCGACAAGGTATATTATTCTGTCAGTACCTAAGTTTTTGAATGACAGATTAGTGACAAATTGCAATGCAATTAATGACTAATTTTTATAATAATATTTTACTATTCAATTAAAATAATTCATTAATTAAACTTAAGTATTTATGCCGTGGTGCTAGAGCATGGCGATCCTATATATTGATCCCTATATCAAAGCGAAAAAAAGTATGTAAATATTTCATCAGTTATCTGACTTCCATAGTAGGTATAAGCTTTGCTAAGTTTGGGATCAGATGGCACTGTGAGTAATGTCCTACGATATGTATTTAATGAGAAACAAATCTAATCCCCTCGCTCTACTTTCTTGATGCGTACAGCCCATGAATAGATCTCATTGCAGAGAAGCTTGCAATGTTTTCTGTGGATATAGGTGTTTTATGGTTAGAGTAAATAGATTTCGTCCGGATCAACGTGCTCCATCCTGGGCCGTACCGTCGCTTTCCATCAGGCGAGTTGGTTGCCAAATGTAGATCTATTTAATATAAAAAAAATTGTTCGTCCAGAGTGGGAATTGAACCCACGTCCTACAATTCAACATGAAACTGGGCTACTACTTGGTGGTATCAAGTGAGTTATTAGAGCGATGTTTGTATGAAAGAAAAACATGTCATTACCACGTCAGTTTCCATAGTAAAGGGCAATGTTAATTAATAGGTACCTACCTTATCGATGTTAACTCAGCGCGGACTTGGAGATTATCAGTTATAGCTGGTATCATAGATAGGTGGGATATTTGAACCACCGCCCATCCGATCTGGAAGAACACTATGAGGACGGCGTAGTAAACTGGCATCCACCAGGTCAGGTACTCTGTACTGCTTCCCAGCCAGCATCCCCAACATCGAACGAAGAGCAAAGGAAACGTACATGTCACTAAGACACAACCTAAAATGAAACGAGTTCTAAAATTCATAGAATAGCATAGATGACGAAAGAGATGGCGTCCTGATGTTAAAAGATAACGTCTGACTATGAATATTAAAGTGGTACCTAGAATTTTAAGTAATAAAACAAAATCTAGGGCGTCGCTACTTTGGCGCTCAACAAATCAACACAATCGGAGATATTTGATGGTTACTCGCAATAACCCTGTAATCTTGCTAGCTGCAAAACGTCTGTACCCTTCAAATCGGAACACAGTAATACTTACACTCGTTAGTGACAGATTATTATCTGGTCAACATACATACGCGATCTCCTAGTAAGAACATCTACGAATTAAAATGTACGAACTCAACACAGAACACATTCTCGATAGATACACTAAATACATAAGTCTTCAGGTCGTGGGTGAATCTGCTTTTCAGAACGCCTAGAAAGTAACGCGCTCCGCCCTAGACAGCATCTGTTTTAAAAATGTATTTTCGTTCATTACTCATTGACTTTTTAGATAATACGAGTAAAGATGCCTAGCATAGGTACTCTACCTAGATATAATCAAAGATATGTTCGTGGTTGTCAGATGCTCAAATTATTTCTACGTTCCCGAGTTAAATTTTATATTGGCCACTGTTTTCAAACATACCGTTAGTATACAATAAGAAAAAAAATTACGTGAGTTGGTCAGTTAGCCAATGTTTTTAAAGCGGTCTTTGTGACATTCAACAAAAGAATATGTTTGAATATTCCATCCACAACAAGTTGCCAATTCTCACATGGATGTACATCCGTGAGCCATGATTTGTTTTGGCTTCACTTGCATGCAAATTTGACATCAAATAACGGGAATGATTTAACTGAAAGAAATGGGATTTTTAAAATCATACTGTTTTTTTTTCTATTCACCTAGAGAACATGGTTGGTTGATTACAGTTGAATCTACTGTGAAATTGCTTATCAGCAATACCGGAAGCCTATATTCGTTGTTAGTATTACGAATCCATGTAATCTTTTATTTAAGTACTTACCAGCTAAATGCCAGCCTTTCTTTGTACCGAATCGGTCAGCTAGCAACCCAACCACGGGAGTCGCTAAAGCGTCCACAACTTGACCTGAACAATAAAAGAGCATATTTCAAAAAAGGAAATGACAGAATACAGTAAAATGGAGCATTGGACAGCAGACGTGAGAGGGGTCGATGATATAGTCTCCATCTATTATAAGGAGGAAAGATTTGTGTTTTTGTATGCAACGAATAAACTTAAAAACTACTAGACCGATTTCAAAAATTCTTTACACTATCCCCGGAAGCTACACTATCCCCGGTTGACAAAAGGTATTTTTTATCCCTGTATTCTCACGGGAACGGGAATTACGCGGATGAAAGCGCGAGGCGTCCGCTCGTCATAGATAAAAACAGGACTAGAATAACAGATAGTCGAGACACCATCGAAATAAAAAGGTCGTATCTATAATATGATGATAAATGTTTATTCACATTTTTTATGTACGTCAATATTATTGTTTTAATTCGGTTCAATTCATCTGTAATTCTTCCCTCTTCGTTATAGGCGAGGTGGGGAATCGCCCTAGATGTTTATGCTTGAGCTTGAGCTGCCGGTAAATGAAAACATCGTGAGGGTAGGATATTTTCTAGTTTCTAGTATTCAGCTGGCTAGCTACCAACCTTCAAGTTGAAAATCTGCCGCCAAGCATCTAACGGTGTATTTCGGGTGCCTGTCTTGGGAGCCAGTTCTATTCCAGTCTAGGTGTGCTTTACCATCTGCGACCACACCGTCACTTAACATCAGATAAGCTGTGGTCAAACACCTAGCTTGTCAACCATAAAAAAATGGACATCATAACCAAGGCTGAGCGCTGGGGGACACTGCTTGCAGTGGGTGGTGGAGGGTGCGGTCTCGACGCCCAGAACACCGGGCAGAGCTCGAGCACCCGCTGACCTTGGTGGCCGCTTCATGGCTTGGCGGAACTTGTGTGGGCTTCATGCCTCTCTGCCGTCGCTTTCTCTTCGACTACCGGGCCAGCCAGGAGTGTTTTAGTTCATATGTTTTCAATGAATTAAGTATGTATACTATACCTAAAAGTAACATAGTCCCAGCTACAGCAGCTCGCATGTCCAGAACAGCTTGGAAGAATAACATCATGTAGGAAAACCACATGGCAGCGCACAAGTCGTTGTAAACGTGGCCTAGACCATATAAGGCGTTTTGACTGACGCACCACCATTTTCTTCGACATTGTCCACTGAAATTAAAACAGTGTTTTAAAAATAGACGACGAACTTTTATATGACACGTTATCATGACCGTTAAGTCAATTTGTGACTGGGCTCTTCAGCTGTACCAACGTGTCTGAAAGGCATGAAAGTTGTAAATAGAAAGAAAGCACCTAAGACAATACACGTAGGTGTCAAAATTTGTATAATACTCATAGTTGTGCCCATATCAAAATTGTTTCATATGATGAGAACAACTAGAGTATACTATCTGAAATGGGGTTATCCCCATTTCAGATTAGTATACGCAAATCTTTTATTATTACACACCGTGGACACCTTGAGGTTTCTCCCGTGTTGTTCCCGTTCCCATGGGAATACAGGGATACAAAGTTGCTTATGTCACCCAAGGATAGCGTAGCTTCCCAACGGTGAAAGAATTTTTGAAATCGGTCCAGTAGTTTCGGAGCCTATTCATTACAAACAAACAAACAACCAAATCTTTCCTCTTTATAATAGTTTAGGTATAGATTTTTTTTTTTAAATGGTTGACAGGCTAGTTGTTTGACCACAGCTCACCTGATGTTAAGTGAAGGTGTGGTCGAAGATGGTAAAGCACACCTAGCCTGGAATGGAACTGGCTCTCAAGTGAGGCTGCCGGAACACACCGTTAGATGCTTGGCGGCAGATTTTCAACTTGAGGGTGGTTGCTAGCCAGCCGAGTACTAGAAAGTACCCTACCACCATCCTATGGTTTCCTCACGATGTTTTCCTTCACCGGCAGCTCAAGCTCATTGTTGGGGTTTGAACCCACGCCCTTCGGCATGCGAACCTACCGCGCTAACCACTGAGCTATCATCGCTACACAAATGTATGTATGTGTGTACACAAATGTATGATGTTATCTATATCTATACCATTATTATATAATCCAGCAGAATGTTATATTGAAATGGAATAAACAATCGAAGCCTACAGTTTAACGTGACACCCGACTCAGGGCAGCGATAAATAAATAACTGCCACTCATGGTCACTCCTCCGAAGACTGACCGGATGAGTTTATTTCTTCTCTACTCTGTATTTTAGTGTTTACAATAAAGAGTTATCAATCAATCAATCATCACTGATTTGTAACGATGATAGTTCAGTGGTTGGTATGGTCAATTCACGCGCCGAAAGGTGTGGGTTCAAACCCCAACATAGCGAACCGACCGTGCAAACCACTGAGCTATCATCGCTACAAACATTCCTGGCTGGGTGTGCTTTACTATCTTCGACTACACCATCACTTAACATAAGGTGAGTAATGGTCAAACACCTAGCTTGTTAACTATAAAAAAGTAATCCAGTACACTATCTCGTTCGTTTCATTATTAAAATGTAATTTCCCAAGGTAAAAGTACGTATGTTACTTTTTAAATTATGTATACCTACCTACCCATGCAAAAATCACATGTAGGTATTTCAGTCAACTAGAAAATAAACTTAGTTCCGCATTTATAATTATAGAAGAAGCCGAGGAGCAAGTTGTTCACCATACGATGAGTGCCATATCTTTCTACTGCAATTGTACTATTTTTAACCGAATTCAAAAAAGAGGAAGATTTATGTTACACTATATGATTTTTTTATGTAAGTAATACGTTCACAGATTTCGCCGTTAATTGTGGACCGATTTAGATTTTTTTAAATTGTTTTAAAAGGTTAATTATATTATTGACGTGTTTCCATTGTCCAGAAGTCAGGACCTGAAGAGAGAATCCAAAGAATATCGAGGGAAATCTTCAAATTTTCATGAACACTTTCAATTAAAGTAATTTGTAAGGTTATTTCAATAAGGTTTTTCATTGCATTATTCTTATCTAATGTAAGTAGGTATACATATATTTTTATTCTGAACCCCGAATATTTTTTAAGCTACTTTTTTAACTTTCCCTTCTGTCATACATGTCTATCGAAGAAACGTAAATATGATACCTTTAATGACACTAAATCCGCTGGTTAGTGGTTACATTGTCTCTATGTGCTCTCTTATTACTGTTCTAGGTACAATGACCCGTACTAAAATTGTCGTTTTATTTGGTTCGCTACAGAATCCTCAATAGAATAGGATATTTGTAGCGATGATAGCTCAGTGGTTAGCGCGGTAGGTTCGCATGCCGAAGGGCGTGGGTTCAAACCCCAACAATGAGCTTAAGCTGCCGGTCAAGGAAAACATCGTGAGGAAATCATAGCATGGTGGTAGGGTACTTTCGAGTACTCGGCTGGCTAGCTACCACCCTCAAGTTGAAAATCTGCCGCCAAGCATCTAACGGTGTGTTCCGGCAGCCTCACTTGAGAGCCAGTTCCATTCCAGGCTAGGTGTGCTTTACCATCTTCGACCACACCTTCACTTAACATCAGGTGAGCTGTGGTCAAACAACTAGCCTGTCAAACATAAAAAAAAAAAAAAATAGTTTTGGTTAACAGTCTGGGTCATTGACAACAGCTGATCTGGTGTGGCAGTATGGTCGATGATGGTAGGTAGGCTAGGTGTGTAGCCTGGACTGGAAACTTTTTTTTAATACAAATAGGCTTGCATTTCACCGCCATCTCGCCTGATGTTAAACAAAGATGAGGTCTACTATATAGAGTACGCATGCCTAGAAGAATTTGATTCTTTCGCAACTTGTAGGCATCCAGATTGTATTTAATGTAAAACATACACATTCTCAATCAACATGCTCTTAATTACTATGATTTTTAATGGAGTAGGTAATTAGTCGTTTCTCAACATATTTCTGTAACTATCTCTAACGGCGGTCCATTTAATGATAAAAAAATCTATAAGCATTGATACAATTGGTAGTTATAATCGATACTTTATTCATGGTAGTATGACGTCACAGAATACAATTTGGTGGAAGCAACAAACCAACAAAGTGCTGCATATTTTTCTAGTAAAATTATAAGACATAATATTTATTATTTGTTATTGGTAGTTTTTCTCTCGGCAGGTCTTGAAGGTCCTGAAGGGTGTGGGTCCGATTCCCACCCAGGTCTGTCTAGATATTTTATTATAAGTAGGTATGTATGTATTTACAAAAGAAAAAGTTTTTATGAAGAGCATGTGGAGTGTTTTGTTAAAGAGTTGTGTATTTATGTGAGTGTATTCGATCATTTGTCTGGATTCCCATAATAATGGTATTATCGGAAGTAGCATAAAGTTAGATGGAGCCGTGAAATATCCTGATTTTTTAAATTACTAGATACTGTTCAATATTCATATGCATTTTTACAAGGGTTCCCTAAAAATACTATGCTGTAAGTTAACATAAGTACATATTATGTCTTACAAATTGAATACTTATTATTAAACTACTACTTATTTATTTGTTATTTCTACTTATATACTAACTAGCCTAAGGTCTGTTACTGTACCTATAAAAAAAATCACATGGAAATTTAACATCAATAAAATTTATTAATAATTCACGAAATAAAAATGAAATTTAATTGTAAATATAATAAACATTTATTCATGGTCACATATTTTATAAAAAAGGACCGCTTGTTTGTGTATCATTATATAGTAAAAAAAAGTATGTGCGACGATATTTGACTTTAATTTTTATCAAAACATTAGTTCCAATATCCTTTCCTAATAGACAAGCGTGGTGTTTACCATCAGTCGTGCGTCTTGCTCGTAAAAAGCAGTGTGCTATAATCATGACATAATCTATACTTATCCGCTGAAGTTTTATTGCATGTTGATAAAAGTAATAACTACGTACTTATGTGCAAGGAGATGTAATTAATTTCAATATGAGCGCTAAACATTTTCTTTGCGACGCTTTCTACCGTGCAGCTAATCAAGTTATTGATGTTTCCTTATTTAGAGAAGATTAACTTCAATTATTTCCCGTTTTGTGAGCAAACTCCGACTGCAAATTGGATAATCTCCGAGCTAAATTCGCAATGAATCAGATGTTCATCCTCACATCTCTCGAGATCAAGAAGATATATTCATAAAACGACTAGCTAATCCTCGCGGCTCCGCCCACCTTTTCCTGGATAAAACGCCTACCTATGGCCCATGAATGGAAAAGGAATTTTGGCGTTTTTAACGGTAGAGTGAATACAACTCCTCTAGATTTATATGCGCCATCCTCAGCCGTACCGTCGCTTTCCATCAGTTTCGTTGGTGATAAAAAAAACAGGATTTTCTGTCAGTATAAATCCTGAAGACGTAACAAACATAAAGGCAAACTTTCGTCTTTATAATTTTAGTGAGACAGACCATACCTTATATGAATTTCAGCATCGTCTGGACCCTCACGGTCACCCTCAGTAACATCTTTTTCTTTTCCATCCTTACAATCGGTGGAGCCGTATTTTACACTCATTTTTTTAATAATTAATATAGTCAACACTGCACCTGATGTAACGCCATAAGCACTATTTTATCTCAACTGAAAATAGTTCACATTTGTTCAAACAATTTTTCTTTATAAGTCATTTCTTTGCACTCGAGAAATGCGTGCGCCATGTGGAAAGACCGATACATTTATGGCTAACTGCGAGCCTTATCCAGGCGTTACACTCTGAAGGTAGATCTACCTAACTACTGCGCGATCACTTAACAAAGGACTGTTGGGATTGCTATCTCGTTGTTATTGGTTTCAGTGTTTCACCTATATCATAATTATTACCATAACACGACATGACATAATGTCTATCAAGTCATTGTGATAGCTCTACCTAAGCACTTCTAAATGTTATCAAAATAGGTATATAACGACGTGATTTCCACATATATCAAAATCGCATACAGATTATAAAGATTTCTAGTTTTTTTTTTATGGCTAGGTGTTTCAGTTTTTGTTTTCAGTTTGTAGTTCATCTGATGCTAAGCGTCAGTGCGGCCAAAGATAGTAAATACACCCAGCCTGGAATAGAACTGGCTTTCAAGTTAGGCTGTCGGAACACATCGTTAGGTTCTTAGCAGTAGATTTTTTGAGGGTGGTAAAATACACTACCATCTTGCTATTGTTTTTTTCACGGTTTTCCTTTAGAAGCACAAGCTCGTTGTTATCGCTCAGAGCGATCTCTTTCAGGCAACCTTTGTACGACTATACGACGATACGACTTGGTAAAATGACGGGATTTGCCACTAGTTGGTACACCCTGTGATTTTACGCTGCTTTGCTGTATGCTGTGTAAATTGTCTTACGATATTAATATATTAAAAGATAATAGCAGTAAAAATGTATAAAAGTAAAGGATCTAGAGTCGACTATGATACTTTTAGTAGGTAGGTACCTACTTCATTAATCGTTGCGTATAGACTCTTTCCAATGCACTACATTTTTCCTGATCTTTTACTTTACGATTCTAGTCATAACTTCTATTTATTTCTATCTATCTATTTGCTTTATATTTATGTGTAGATATTTGTATTTCTGATGAGCGCTTAAAACTACATTAATGCTACCGTGGGAATGACTGGTAGAAAATGCTTTGACATTAAGTCCTCTTATTTTACATATTTAGTTGTAAGTATGCAAAAAAGGAAAAACCTCGGATTTTTGTTAGGGTCAACGAAATTTAAAAAAAATGGCAAATTCAAATCGAACATCTTATATTATGAAGGTGAAAATTGTACATAATATGAATGTACAAGCTGTGCCCCGCGTGGTTACCCGCTAAATTTGGTCGGGATAAAAAGTAGCTTGTGTTAATCACGGGTGTCACCTACCTCCATACCAAATTTCATCAAAATTGGTCCAGCCGTTTGAGCGTCAAAACAAACATACAAACACACTCGCAAACATTCGCTTTTATAATTTTAGTGTGATGTTACTTTACAGCCCTGTTGGCTCATTGATAGTAGGTATATCTGCTTTAAGAGTTTTAGGGCGTGGACTCGATTCCCACTCAAGACAAACATTTTGTGGTATACCTAATCAAAAGTTTGTTCTGGTGTTTTGTATATATTTTTAATACGTATTTACAAAAAAAAAAGGTATTTAAGTATTTTATCAGTTATTTGAATTCCATCGTACAAGCTTTGCTTAGTTTGGGGTCAGATGGCGCTGTGTGTAATTTCCTACGCTATTTATTGACTTCTGCAGGCTGTAAGGGCTGTTCAGATTTACATAAAATCTGGGATGGATCTATCTGATATAACACAGAGGTTTCTTTTTATCTCGGAAAATGCGAGTGGAACTAGGGATATTGAAACTTTGCGCTAAAAAGTTTACGTCGTAATTCAGTCTCGCTAGCTATAAACCGGAACACAGTATTTACACACTTGTTCTGGATTTTCAGTTTAAGTATGTACAGCAAATTATTTCTGATTTTGAACGTTACATTGTGTATAGCAATCTTGTAAGTGATGTACCTACCTATATACTCGTACGACACTTCTATTGGCTTCCGTGAATATTGGGTTTCAGCCAGAGCATGCCTCGCTGCCTACGAAATGAGTGAGTGACCGCTGACCCTAATAGACCATTGAAGTTTATATTGGAACTACTATGTATACAGTGTTATGGGTTTATTCGATACAAAAAAAATCTAATACAATTAATACAAAAATTCTAGTAGGTATAAGTAATGTTTAAAATTTTCCGTGATAACAAATTTTTGTGCTTAAAGATAAGAAAATAAGAATAAAATGTAAAAATAAGTCGTGCAGTGGAATAAAATAGGCTGATAAAATGATCAAGTAGTTCCATTCCAGGCTAGGTGTGCTTTACCATCTTCGACCACGCCTCCACTTAACATCAGGTGAGCTGTGGTCAAACACAGCCTGTAAACCATTAAAAAAAAAAGTAGTTTTGCCGAACAGTAAGAAAACTCTTACTGTCTGCTAAAGCCTATTGTTTGTGTGTAAATCAATACGCACAAATATACATATAGAGCAGACTATTATACAGAGCAGACACATGACATGACATGTGCAATATGGGCATTCAGCACGTGTATATCAATCAGTTAAGGTGGGATACTATATTTATGTGCTAGATAGGTACCTACTCAATGTACAATAGTAAGATAACAATGTGAAATTTCCACAAAACGTCACGTGAACAGGACAATCTTTGCAAATGATTGTAATACCTTTCCTACATACCATAGGTACCTAATGTTATACCTACTATGTTGAAACACTCTTAAAAATATTATTGTTTCACGGTGATTCTAAATCGAATACTTACTTTACGCTTCACGCATTTTAATTCTAACAACGCCACATAGCTTTATTTAATAAAATGTTGAAGGTGTCCATTATAACTACTTATTCAATTGTAAAAATAATGCCTGTCACAAATATATACATATTAATATACTATGCTATATGTTATATTATAGCAAAGTCCCACAGACGGTAGCCACACTTATAATGAACTAGCGGACGCCTCGCGGTTTCACCTGCGTAGTTCCCGTTTGTGTGTTTGACTACAGCTGTGACGGTGTGCTTGAAGATGGTTAACACACCTCGCCTTGAATGGAACAGTCTTTCAAGTGAGGCTACCGGACCACACCGTTAGGTGCTTGGCGACAGATTTTCAATAGTTAGCCAACCGAGAACTCGAAAGCGGGGTTGGTGAAAAAATAGTTTTTTTTTAAATAAATTTTATAAAACAAACAGTTCAATTTGTTTTAAAGAAGTTTTTATTTTAACCATTAAGTTCAAATCAATTAGACCTTTAACATTTAATTTCTAGACTAATTTCAAATTCGCCATAGTGGAGATAAACATGTACAAAAATCTATCATATGGATAATATATATTTATTTTATGTTGAGTATCTCGTATATTTTAAAAATATGTTTTATCTGGTCCTATATAAATGAACCAAATATTTTTTGTCATGATGAATGATCTTTGAATGAATAAATTACTTATCATAATAATAATATGTTTTAATTACAATGCAAAATATTTTCCGTATAATTCTTAATTAAAAAGTGCAAAAATATACTAAACTGGTTTTATACCAAGCTATTTAGTCGTAAATCGTAAGTATTCGTTTATTTCAATTCATTCATAATGAAAAGTAGTTTCAAAGTTTTTTTCTTAATGTTTTATACATTGTTTCAAACTTGATTTAATCTGTGTTTTTAAATACGTAATAAAAACACGGTTTTAATTCAATTAAACTGTTTTAAAATAACTTGTTTTAATCATGCGAACCCTGCTAGAAAGTACCCTTCACACAGCTAGATGGCGCTGTGTGAACTAAGCAAAGGTCTACAAATATTTATTTATCTAATTTGTAGAAACGGCGGAAGAAGGATGGGCACATTTCAGTAGATTCCATTCTCACTCGTGAAATATAGGCAAGTATGACAGATACTATCAGGAGACCATATGTTTGTCTTGTCACTATAACAGAAAGTTTCCTTTGGAAGATTCCTATCCATAAACTACTCAAGAATTATAATACCATACGGTCCTGGATCTACTATTTTTTACAATCGAAGCAGAAACATGGTAGTGACGCCCCCGGTGTTTGAAATAAATAGTTTAAAAAACTCACAAATGTATAGGTGGCAGTTTTGTAAGCGGGACAATAAGTACCCTTTCATAAATTTACACTTACTTAGTATCTAGGTGACTGAGCTTTGCTCAGTAAAATTCGGTATAACTCGATAAAATTTAGAAAATCGTGTTTTCTTAAAGATGAAACTTAGATCGATTTTTCACCCTCATTCAACCCCCCATGTTGTAGAACCCTAAGATTAGAGTAGAGTTCTAGGAAACTTTCATAACGTTGGACATGTTTAAGAACCAGCTGGGCCGTCTCCCGTCTGCTTCTTATGTTATCTATAGTGTTTTTCTTTTATTAGTTGCCTGGAAGAGATCGCTGTTAGCGATAAGGCCACCACTTGTGGCACTAGTTCACAAGGTTCTTTTGTTTACTGTACGTACTTTTTTCTGTTTATGGTGTGCACAATAAAGAGTTTTATCTATCTATCTATCTGGGCGTTTTAAAATTAAATTAATATTCGTTAGAAAAACGTGCGTTGGATGCTAGGTGTTTTGTGAAACAATCTTTCTTTGCAAGCATATTAGGAACGATTTTGGCACCCCCTGAAGCACTTTGGCACGCCCGGGGCAGGTGCCCCAGTTTGCCCCTCTCTAGGTCCAGGGCTGATACCAAATTGAAAACATTACCATCATACGACTATTTATATATAACATCACATGTAAAAATAATTTATATGCAGGTAAGTAAGTACTTACTTGTTTTTACGGTTTGTCGGTTACCTACTTGTGAAGTACCTTTACCTTCAAAACAGTTGTCATCTGAATGCAATATTTACGCTCGAACGCGCAAATTATGTAAATATCTTACTAAAAGACTTGCCTACATACTGCAATGCCAATAGCCTTACCTAGAACTTCTTTGTGAAATGAAGGTCTCGCTCGACTCGACTTCGCATGAAAAAACAATAACATTATACTAACCTAATTAAAATGTTAAATATATAAATGATATCTACTTACACATTTTACGTTATGTTTGCTTTTGGATTTTTTTATGTGAAACAAATTGGCAAAGCTAAGCATTGCCATCCAGCGTGGCAATGCTGCCAGCATTCTGGCCACATATCCCTCCTCTAACGGATTTTTAGACTAAGTTTTTTGTATACATTTTGTAAATAGTATAATTTAAGGTCTTTTTTATTTTGTTTAATAAACGAACAAGTGGCAAACACACGAAGTCACGGACCACCTGATGGTAAGTGCTCACCGCCGCCTATGGACCCGGGCATTGCCAGTGCGTTGCCTACCTTTAAGTACCCTATTCACCCTTCCTTAGAAACTATGCCATTCCCCATTAGACAGGAATTCGATATTATTAAGCTTTTATTTATTTTTTCCATTTTTGTAGCATATCAATTTGCCAGAATTAAGTTTGCACGTAAACGATAGTCAAATGTATGAAGACAAACAGTTCCCACGTATTCCCACTGGGGTCGCTATCCTACTTTCCATATTTCTTTTTACGTAGTATATACGAAAATCTCGTAAATTGAAATCTTTCAGAAAATCGTTTAACATTGTAACGGTTCGGATACCCGTTAACATGGCAAGTCGGTAGGTTCATTATCATCATCACAGTTTCATTAGTTAAGTAGGTGCCTATTTCATAATCATAATCATTTCATATCGTTAAATCATCACATCATTAGTTAAGTTTATTCTATCATTAAATAAACATTTCATTAAAATACATACATAGAAATGTAATGACATTTTTTACCGGCCAGGACTTTATCTAAGCGAATTACGTTCAAACTTTTTAAATAAATAGTGTTCAAAATTTAAAACTTATTTCGTCACTGATATTAATTGCACCAAAATGACACATTTTGCTCGCACTTATTTAAGAACCCTTTGCCTCTTTTCGTATAGATGGGATGAAAAAAACAATTAAAACCTGAACCACCAAAATGTCAGATTTAGAAAGTAGGTATTCGTATAAAAAAACTCACTCTAAAATCTGACATCATGTAGGTTTATTTATTATTCTGTGACCAGTGCGTTAATACAGCATTTTCATATTTACCCCTATTATTTAGTTTGCTTGCAATTTTGACCAAAACCTTTGAATTGAATTTGATGTTTGTAAATAGCGAAATAAGTGCGACATATTTTTTAAAAATATTATTGAGTTACTTCTTTATACTCTCCACAATTGTTTTTGCTGATCTTTGGTTAATTTTATTTACTGCTTGTGTGATAAAGATGACAATGCGCACTGATGATATTGCAAAGATAAATACAAATTTATAGTTTTTTTTTTTTATGAATGACCTTTGCTGTTGGCCGCAGATGGCCACTACAGCGTCACCGGACTGTGATTATAGTTTTTGCGTGGCATCCCAATCATATATTTTGTGGCTTTACCAGTTTTCCATAGTTGGATTAATAATAAACAACTATTATCGTTGTTAGCGCCATCTATCTTGAACTTAAAAGCAACCAGTAAAAGTCACGAGCTCCTCTGATAGAATAAATGGAATGTAGAGATCGTGTATCAGGCGAAAAATACAGCTCTTAAAGTTCTTATGAAGTTTAAAAGATGGCGCCACGTAGATCAAAACAGCCTAGGGTCTATTATTTGAGTTTTTTCATGTTACTTGTTGTAAGGTTTTGCTTTTTTTGTAATAAACTGCATATAATTTAAACAATTTCTAAATCAAGGCTCGAAAATAATTCTGGAGCCTGCGGTCTACAATCGCGCAACCGCTTCCGTCTGGGGTGCACCTTCCACCGCGTGCTTCGATTTTGGCTGCTAGAGACCTTTTATTGACATTGAAGAGTATTTTAAACTAAAAGATTATTGTTTTTTGATATTTCAGTTTTTTTTATTGACATTCAATTAAATATTTGTAATGATATTATGAAATTTGTAATATAATGACTCGTACGTAACTTTGGTGTTATCAAAAACATTTGTATTTGTAAGTACTTGATATTAAAATGTAACTAAACACGTCTGTCCTACCTTTTTTTTCTTTCGTTTTGGCGTCTCGTTTTGAGCATTACCTTTATGAACAGTGATTGCTATTTGGTCGCAGTCTGTTTTACAATCGAACGAAAGCGAGTTTGAAATATGGGCGCTGGTACACATAGCAAGGTAGACGTAGCCATATCTAGGCACCAATGATTTATGCTCTGTAGGCTGCACTAGGCAGTGGTCCGCTGCCGCTTAATTAAATTCTACATCAATTGATCTTCCGGCACTAATTGCGATCAGTATTTATTGCGATACCTCCGATGTCTGAAGAGAGAATGTGCTTCCAATAGTGGTGTACGAGTTGGTACGAATACACTACATGCTCAGATAAGTACCTACTTAAATGTTTTTTTAGCTATTAAAAATTATTTTCTTTGTTTTTTTATAATACACTAGCTGCGCCACGCGGTATTACCCGCTACATGTTTTGAGGATAAAAAGTAGCCTTTGTATTAATCCAAGGTGTCAACTACCTTCATACCAAATTTCATTCAAATCTGTTGAGTAGTTTTTGCGCGAAAGAGTAGCAAACATCCATCCCTCCAAACTTACACATTTGTAATATTAGTGGGATGGGATTTATGTGTATGTGCCGTATGGACTTCAAAACAGCGAAACCGATTTTGATGAAATTTCTTAGGCAATTTTAGATTAGCCGAGCATTAGAATCACCCGATCCTGTGAAGTTTGATCGCTTATTTTTTTTCCTAAAGAGCACCCATGTGAATCCGGGCGTATTACTAGTTGGGAAGAAATAACCGTACGGCTATTTCTTTCCAACTAGCAGCATTTTTACAATATACAATTGTTACGAAAAGTTATATCAGGCAAATAAAAACAAGTTTCCGTAACATGAGAATTGTCAACAATTTAGTGAATATAATTGTAATCAAAAAAATAATGAAAAAATAAACAAGATTTTAGATAAATTTAGAAGTTCTTGTTGACAAATCAAACACATATATATATATATGTTGTATTGTTTACAATAAGCACCCACAGTACAAATCCCATGTCTTACAGGAAAACGTTAAAGGTAAAAAAAGCTCGCGATACAAGTTCTCAGACTTAAAAGGTCAATACAAGAATGGCCGATAAAATTTAAACTGGTTCTGAGAGTTCCAAGAAAGCTCCCAGTTCACCGGCGCCCATAACATTGTTTCAAATTTCAAGGCTCCAACAGTTTCACTAACAGCTTTACCTACCAGTTGTAGTATGTTCAGTATAATGGTAAACATCATTACATCTTAGTTCACTGCTGGACATAGTAACTGAGTCCCCTTCGTAACCATTTACTAAAGATGGGGTTGAGTTATAGCGAAGTTTGAAACTGGAAGACTAATTTTAAAGACGTCGACAGATTTAAAAACTTGAAACTTTGAAACTTTTTGTGGCAGCTGTAACACAAGTTTACCTAGTTAGGTAGGTATAGCCGCCAACGAAAACCCAAATTGATTTTATTTGTTTATAGGTACCTATATAGAATTGCTTTTTACTGTGGTTAAATTAATTTATACACAAATTTGGTACTACTTTGTAAAGCTATAAATTAAATTAAAAAACTTATTAAAATCTTATTATCATACACGCTCATTATTGGGGGTTCAACATTATTTTTAGCTCATTATTGGGGTTGTAAATTTTAGTAGTAGATAAGATCAGAGGGACAGGATTACAAATGTTTTTCATAATAGGTATGATTCTGGATAGAGTAAGGATAAATTAAAATAAAATAAATAATAAATAAATATCGTAGGACGATAAACACAGCGCCATCTGGCCCCAAACTAAGCAGAGCTTGTGTGATGGAAGTCAGATAACTGATAGAATACATAAATACTTTTTTTTTTGTAAATACATACTTATAATACATACAGAACACCCAGTCACAGAACAAACATTTGTTTATTCACAAAATGTTTGCCCTGAGTGGGAATCGAACCCACGCCCTACAGATCTCAAGGCAGATATACTACCAATGAGCCAACGGGGCTGTCTAATTCAATGAAGTTCGTACTTATGTAGTCAAGATCATTATCGTTAAATCTTGGCACTTATGTAGGATGGTATGAGTAACGAAGTAACCACGTGAATGATTTCCGTGGTTATTTTGACCTTGACACTAAAACTAACTCTTATAATTTGTCGCGTAGGCACATGTAACAGAAATTAGTGCAATGTTTTATTTTATGATTGACAGGCTAGGTGTTTGACCACAGCTCACCTGATATTAAGTGAAGGTGTGGTCGAAGATGGTAAAGCACACCTGGCCTGGAATGGAACTGGCTCTCAAGTGAGGCTGCCGGAACACACCGTTAGATGCTTGGCGGCAGATTTTCAACTTGAGGGTGGTAGGTAGCCAACCACTATGCTATGGTTTCTTTACGATGTTTTCCTTCACCGGCAGCTCAAGCTCATTGTTGGAATTCGAACCCACGCCCTTCGCCATGCGAACCTACCGCGCTAACCACTGAGCTATCATCGCTACGAAAAGACATCGCTACTAAAGTTATTTTACAGTTATGTATTTCGAAAACAGAAGTGTACCTATTTTTTTTTTAAATATCTGTGAAAATGTTAAGGGCCTTTAAATAATTGCTTTAAGTAAATCAATGTTTGAAATGCTCGCTAACGTTGAAGGTTACAAATGATCGTGAAAGCGTGGCAGGCTACTTGACTTTTATAATTAAACCCTTTAAAACTTCTTACATATCCGGATCAAGTCTGTTTTTATTACCGTCCTACTGTTAGGCGCGGGCTTCTTCTTGTTGTGAGAAGGGTAAGACCATAGTCAGTGGAGTAGCGTGCCCTGTATCAACATTAGTTGGGGTGCCCAAATGCATTCAAGTCGCGGGTGAATCGGTTTCTTCTAGGCAAGCGTGCTGCACCGTAGACCGCATCTTCGCTTAACATCAGGCTGTTTGGCGGTCAAACGCAAGCAATCTATTATGAAAATAAATGAAGCGTGAAGATTTCTCACAAAAGAAACAAACATGCTTACATTAAATTAAAATAAATATTTATTGATTATATGGACAGTATTCTTTATTCGCACAGCTAGGATGTGGAACTCTTTGCCGGAGTCTGTGTTTCCCGAAAAGTACAATATGAGTGTCTTTAAATTCGGTATGTAAAGACAAAAAATACTTTGCTGATTCCAAAACCATTTCGAAATATTACATTCCTGTACATGATTTTTCCGTTTAAAACTCTTTAAACTATGAGACGGGGTTTATTTTAATAAAATACATAAAATAAATTTGACTTTCAATTAACCTCTAATGACGTCATGTCCTTGGCTGTATAAGGATTCTTTCAGTGCCTAAAAAAGTACATATTTTACATATTCAGCCAATGTTATGACGTCATAACTATAAAAAGTTTGAAAATGTATTAGAATTAAACTACCGCATAGAAAGCCAAAATATTCAAATTAGTTTCATAAAATAAAGTTTACTATCAGTAAAAAATATAAAATAAATACAAAAAAAAAACTTTACATACCGAATTAAGAGTAAACAGGTTCCTTCTAGGTGAGCGTGTTCCATCTTAGACCGCATCTATGCTTCACATCAGGCAGGATGTGGTCAAGCGCGAACCTATTCAATATATTTAAAAAAAAAAGTTGATCGTGCGACAGTTTTTTATATGTTTTTTCCCCGGAAAACACGAGATTAAGTGACATTGTGGATAACGTTTTATTAATTTTTGCTTACACACGTTAGGGGCCTCTGTAGCTCGGGGGCTCCGTATCATTGATACGGCTGATATGGCGGTAGCTACGCCCCTGGCCATAGTCCACCACGCTGTTGTTTTGTTTGGCTGGCAGATCTCTTCAACAACAGAAAGACTTATATATACCTATTATTCGTATTTAAAACTGATAGGTATACAATTATGAAAATATACGTAAAAAATCTATCAGTAGCTGACTGTGTCGGAATAGTTTTTTTTTTCTTTGGTTTTGGCGTCGCGTTTTAGCATTTGCCAGTGTCAAGTATTTTCGGAATAGTTTACTTTGAATTTTTGGCGGGGGGAAAAAAAAAAACATTTTTTTTTTATTAATTTGCCCCATCGGGCAGGCTAAAGTTATAAAGCCATACTGCCTTGTCTTAAGTGTTTTTTTCTGCTGTCTCTTAGCTATAGTTATGGTCATAGTCCAGTCTTAGTCAAGTCCAGTCCATATCAGTCAAGTCTAGTCATGCTTTAGTAAAGTAGTGGCGACTTTACTATAAAGCTTCGATGGAGTTTTGGAAGCAACACGAAAAGTCATGTTTCCCCACATTAGCAGAAAAAACACATCACCGTATTGAAAAAATCGCATTTTTTTTTTATTTTTACGAGCATGTATAAATAATATATTATTTATACAATCATCTTCGACCACACCTTCACTTAACATCAGGTGAGTTATGGTCAAACACCTAGCTTGTCAACACAAAAACAAAAGAAAAAAGGTTATATAAATACTTTTTACACTAAGATACTTTTATGCGGAAACAGGATTTTGACCTAGTTTAGTCTGCTCAAAACTATCAAAGCAAAATTCATAAGTAATTTGTGCTCTGATTGCTGTGCTCTTGTTGCACCCATTCCGGCTGTAGGTAACTCATTCTGACGCGGGTGTAGGAGGACTGAATTATGGCGTGTCTCTATTATGTATTTAGATCTTTGTATTGATTTATTACGCCATATGTTAGGTCACTGTGACAGAATAACAAGCTATTGCAATTTGCACCTGTGAGGTCTGTTAATGAATGGATAGGTAGGTAATAGCTTGGTACGATAACCCGTAGATGTACCTACTTAATTAAATCGCTACCTGTAGTTAATGCGAACGTGTTTTGGCGCATCGCTTATAAAGCAATGAATAGAGTCACATTTAGCAGAGCAACAATATGGCAGTTACATCAACTAAAAATAGATTTTTTTTCTTTTTCGAGTTTAGGCGGGAACGCGGGAAGAGTCGTGTCACTCCGTTGTATTTTTTTCCAAAACTAGTGTTTTGTCGAGTTTATCCATAAAATGGTGGTGTTTTATTCATAAAGTGCCGAATTACAAGTGTGAGTGTGGGAAAATAATATAATGTGGTGAAACATGACTTTTCGTGTTGCTTCCAAAACTCCATCGAAGCTTTATAGTAAAGTCACCACTACTTTACTAAAGCATGACTGGACTTTGATCATAACTATAGCTAAGAGACAGCAGAAATAACACTTAAGACAAGCCAGTATGGCTTTACAGCTTTAGCCTGCCCGATGGGGCAAATTAATTAAAAAAAAAACAACTAAAACTTTTGCGTTATTAAAAAAAAGACCTTTTGTCTATTATCGTTTAAAGTATTGTGCGTAAATTTTTTTTTTTTACTTATTAAATTAGTACAAAAAAGTACACTACTTCAAGATTTAATCCAAAGGATAAAATGTATCGTAACCGTGTTTCGAAAACAAGAGTCCCGTCAGAAATATTACGAGGCTAATACATTTTTTTCCTTTGTTTTACAATGTAAACATTTTTCTAAACAAGCGTAGGTACTTCTAAGCCGTGTTGACTACCTTCAGCGTCTTAACAGTGCTAATATTCTAGAGTTCCTTACTTTTGAAGACAAAGGCTGTTAAGCTTTAGATCTTGTTACTGAACTTGTATATGTACGTTGTCTGTCCGTCTAGGCCCGTTAAAACCTTTTGAAATGTTGTCAGAACGGGTTAATAATTCACAGAATATTCACAAATAATTCACAATGTTAGTGTTCGCAGATAAGTATGCTACAGGAACCAGGAAAAAATATGTCGCTGCATTGCTACTTTCCAAAACTTGTGGAATTTCGAGAATTTATGTTTAACAGCAAGAACCCAACCTACATTATTGAAGAGACGAAATCGCATAGGTTCTATTGGTTTCGTCATCTGGAAAGGACAGGGTTGAAAGAAGATGAGAGCGTATTTTGGAGGCAAAAGGCTTATTAGTCGTCGCATTTGTAGCACCACCACACCATTAAATATGTATGTACGGATATATAATTACGCAAGAATGTATAATAAAATTATTAGCTACTTTATATTCATTGTAAGCCAAATATACTTTATATATATTTTATTATATATCTTTATCTAAACATAATTTATATTCTGCTTGTGAATGTATTTATTAGAAACGAGAAATAAATATGTTTTGCGGTCCTTCGATTTTAACAGTTATTTTAAAACACGGAAATAAATAAATTCCATTTTCAGAGGCTATGTTTATTTAATAGATTAATATCAAATTCATTTGAAACTTGGGGCACGTTAAGGCCTACAATCCGGATTAAGGCCGAAGCTCGCCAAAAGCACGCAAAGCCCGCGGTCTTCCCTTCTCAACCTAAATATAATAAGTTAATATTTTGTGTGACGGTTTTTTAATATTTGAGTATGTATTTTTTAAATGAGCAACGTGCATGCGCTGTCTATAACAGAGGGGCTAGCATGTGAATTTGCGAGAAACACGTAGCATGTAAACGATAGATAAATGTACGTAAACTGGGACAGCAGCGATAAAGGTATTGGACATAAATAGAAACTCCTCTTTTTCATACATTTTTCTGTTGTTTATTAAGTGGTTCTCGCAAATTTCTATACTAGTCACTCTACAATTAGTGTGTTGATGCATGGTTGATGCCAACCCTTTTTTATATACGCATTATTAGAGAAATTATTTCGTAGATTTATCTCAAAATAGTAAACTTTTGAGTATGTCCTAAAGCTTTTGGTGGTTTCACTAACAACAGATACCAATTTAACATGATTTTCTCGTTTTAAAAGTTGGTTAAAACATTTGTATTAAGAACCTAACATTTGCCCTACGACCCTATTCCAGAAGTTAAAATATCTTTTTTATAACCAGTTAGTACTCTTTTCGGTGATGGAAAAAATATAGCATGCTTCAAAATACGTGGCCTGTCTTTATCTAGATTTAGTCAGTCAGTCTTACGACAACCCTTGTAACGTGAAAGTCCCTGACAATGTGAACCATAGATACTTCACGTAGAGATTTATTAAGGGTTGTTACGGCAATCAACTCATCTGCCTGTCCACTTAGTTAAGCCGTTACGAAGGTAGCATTTAGGTTGTAGTACAAATCAATTCCACGTCCTTGAGTGGTCTCCAACAGATTTAATGAAAACCAACAAATACCCGTTCCGGGTATCGGCTATACCTAATGTTGGAATCGTCATTTAGGAGAAAAAAATTAGAAATGTTTCAGTATCTGGTATTGTCTAGAAGTTCATATCTGCAAGAGTCTCGTGATAAAATCAAGTAAGTCTTAGTCATAGTCAAGCCACACAATGTCACAGTGTGATTCACATGTTGTGACTTTATGGACTGCCATTCCTTAAATTATTGGCGACTTTACTAGAAGCTTCTATGGAGTTTTAGAAACAACGTAAAAACATATCCCACCACATTATTTTACTTGCCCCAAAATTGTGCATATAATTCTTACTTTATGTTAAAAATTTCACTATTTCTCTGCATTGCATCATGAAACGTTAGCAATGAAAAACAGGTTTCCTCACTATGTTTTTCTTCACCGCTTAAAACTAGTGATAGTACGAACGTAACTTAGAAAACAAAAACAGAAGAAACAGAACAGAAGTGCGGATCAGCAGACGGTCTCTAAAGTTAAGTTTACTTCTTTGTGTATTTTACGTGAAATTCCGAGATTATACGAAATGGATAACAGTGTGTGCTCTAAAGAGAGCCGTAGAACACTCAAAGTGCTCTAGCTAATGTTATAAAATAACTAAAATGGGTGTATCTGTGATGCCAAAGCTAAAACGCTTACAGAATCTCGACATTCTGTACGTGTCTTGGCATACGTAGGGCTTGCCACTGTTCAGCTAATAGTTACTAAGTACGTTACAACGAGACTTGGGAGTCTATGATAACAATTTGATTATTCGGCACCTAGCCGGCACAGTACACGATAGTTTACGAATCGAACAGTATCTCAACTATAGAAAAACTTTTATGTATTTAAACTATAGACATCGTTGGACATTTCACGCAGCGTCTAGATGGCGCGATAATTTTGTTTTATTTTACTCGGGGAACAAACAGTGTTTATTACGAAATAAATATAACAAAATATGATAGATACCGTTTAGATATTTATACAATACATTCACTTTAGTTTAAAGCAACTCATCCTCTGAAACTCATAAAGTACAGGCCACGTTGCCTAGTTTGAGAGTCAACGTAAGTCCATGTAAGTGATTTGTGTTTTTTGTTTTGTATTTCCGCGTATATTTATATTATGTTTTATTAGACATAACCAGTAATTATGACAACAGCTTATTCCGCACCATACCAGTTTTTGATGACCAAGTAACCAGATAAAATACTTATACAGGGTTATAAGCTTGAAGTAAACTAATCGAAAAACGTGTTGTTATACTTATCATCATTTTAATTTTTTTTATTCTTTCTAATTTTTTTAACTCTACAATCACGAAAAAAAGAAAAAGAAAACAAAAACGTTTTTTTATTTTTAACATTTTCATTGTCAATTTAAAATAATGCTCTCGACTAGACCTTAGGACTTTTTCGTTAGAATAAGTCTTATTTTATTTTTTAGTTAACTTGCCGTCTGTACCTACTCAAATTAATTAAACTTGAAGTTCCCTTACTGATTTTATGTATCCTTCCTTACCTTGTCGGCACCATTTTAAGGTAATCTTTGCTAATGATCGCAGCCTCCCTTCCGAAACAACATCGCACCCTAACAATTTAGAGGGAAATTAGTTTTCAGATTGGTAGTTGGGGTACCTGATGTTTGATTACCGAGGACGGGGTTGCAGACCGGCGAGTTATTGCTGTGATGTTTAGTTACAGCAGATAGGTTGGGAAATTTATTTATTAACTTAATAAAACTAAAAATACAAAGTACAATGCATTTAAAATTAGTACCTAATAATAAAATGGAAATTGACATTGCTCTATTGGAATAATTTATAATAGTAAAATACATGCAGATCTAGCAATAGAAATGATCCTTTTATATGCTAGGTGTTTGACCACACTTCACCCGCTGTCAGGCTATATTTTCCTTTTGACTATTATAGTTATTTTCTCTCTAGTCAGGGTACATTTTTATAAATTTTAAAGATTTAGTCATTGATTACATCTTTACTCAAAGACAGTTGAGCTATATAGTCTGGGAATACTAAGTAGAAAATTAATGACATTTACTATGCCATATAGTTTACGAAGTTAATTCGTCAAGCAATATGTTCTAGGAGATCTACAAAACATATTGTATAGTGCAATCACAACTGCAGTAGCTGTAATCCTTAGAATGTAAGCTGTAATCATAATAATGCTATCATTTTGCAATTCACAGTATGATTTTTGCATTAAAAAACGGTTTATATTTGCTTATTCAATAGAAATAGTATTTTTCCGGGAGTAAAACTCCTCTTTGTAAATTTTGTACCAAACTCTGGACATTATGTTTGTTTCAGTTTTCTTTCTATGATTTCGCAAAAAACCTAGAAACCTCAAAATCTGTGACTTTCGTTAGAATCTATCTATTTACTAATTATATTTATTCATTATTTACTAGGTACAATAATTACATACCTTTAAATAGATTATCAAGACTCACTTCAACGCTAATGAAGCTTAATCAACAAACAAAAAGAACACTTTTCCAATTCTAGTAGAACAAACATGTAAGAAATTTAAAGAGCGAACATTGCGACGTTACTTTTAAAAATAAAAGCCACCTGAGTAAGTAGGTTGTTATGATTAGAAGAGTAAAAGTGTAAAGGGCATCCTTCGGCATATTATTAAAACATTGACGCCTATTAAATCCGATGTTAAAGCATAAAATGTAGGTCATAATCCAAGGGAGGTAATATCGTCAAACCTACCATTGCTATGGTAGCCATCATATTCGAGTAAATTTTAAAAAGGTAAACGGAGGGGCGAGTAACGTTATGTATATGTCCGAGACACAATGTGGAAATTAAATTTAAAATCTGTACTATCTTATTTCCTTGTCTTTATTTTTTTGTTTTTTCTGTTTCCTGCCCTGCCCTGCATATTTGGTAGAATATCTGCTTAAAGAGCTGCATGGTGTGGGTTCCATTCCTACCAGAACAAACATTAATGTGACGGTATATAAATGTTTGTTCTGTGTCTAGGTGTTTTATATGTACTATAAGTATCTATTTACGAAACAAGTACATAAGTGTTTTATCAGGCATCTGGTTTCCATAGTACAAGCTTTGCTTATTTTGGGGCTAGATGGCGCTGTGTCTCTGTGTGTGTATATTACCAGGACTCACGCACGAAATACTATGAATAAGCAAGAGGCCATGAGCAAGTCGCGATGTAGTTTCAGAAAGAAATGACAGCCTTACGTTTTCAAAAGCCATGAGAGTAGGTGATAACAACACCCTCATTTTTTGCTGAGACGACCCGTATTCTTCTGTCAAGTCGTGACCACGGCTATTGTAACATCGCTGAAACATCGTTTCATCAAACACTACTAAGTCTCGGTAATAAACATATACAAGGTATACGCAAAAGTTTACAAATTATATTTTAAGCAGCAAAACAATATGTAATTATTTCTGAGGGGATCATTATTATAAGTTAACTGGCAAGTTTTTGCTCCTCTAAACGCGACACTGTGTCTTACATAATAGGATTGGTAATCAACTGAGCTACAAAAAACACACTCACAGTAACTATGAGTTTAAATCGGTATACTCTTGATTTGAAGACATCTTCCTTATTCTTTTTGGGAAAGTGACTCCGGCAGAGTTTCACATCCTTGCTGGGCGTATAAAAATCTTGCAAGTGAAATTTTTTTTACTCCTTCCCGAAACACCGTTAAATCATTTCATTTTAGTTCATTAATTAATATAATAATAATAATTTATTTATTTGACATAAAACATGGTGTATACATACATAGTTACATTAAACCATAGGCTCCCGAACTAGTCAAAGACTGTGTGTCAGGAGCCAGAAATTGTGACCTAGTTATTGTAAGTAGGTAGTGAAAATGTCATATCATTGGCAACGTGTGTATGGAAAATGTTGTAAGTTAATGTTACGCCGTCAATTTGTTCTAAAAACAAAAGCACTGTCACCCTAGCCATTACCCGTCGAGAGCCGTCGTGCAAAAACGCCATAGCTTAGACGAACTCACGGATTAAAACAATTTTTATGTTTATTTTTAGTACACGCCCGACCCGGTTAGCCCGTGGTAGGTCTATAAACCCGTTTAGGATAAGCTATTATTTCATAAGTGCGGGAGATGACCAGATGTTCGGGGATTACTTAGGTTGTAAACGATATATAAGTAAGTTAGCGTGTTCATTGGACGCCTTTGGTTAGCGTGTTCAAGCGGTTGGTCCTTTGAGCTTTGTACGTCCTTCTGCCATGTTCCATGCAGGTTCCATCTTCATGAGGTTTGGTGGCATTTTAGACATCATTATTTTATGAAGATATAATTTGGTCCGCTTTTTGATGTCGTCTAGCCATTTCCGTTTGGGACGTCCCGGACTTCTATTCCCGGGATTTTACCGTCAAAGTTCAACCTTGGAAAGTTTTAGCTTGGTATTAGTGTGCGACGAGCATATATACGGTTCACGTCGAGAATGAAAACTACGAATGTGGGAAAATACAAAGTAAACCTTAGATTAAAATTTTAAAATCAATATCAACGACATTAGAGTGCGTGGAGACGCGCACTAAATGGAGCTTCACTGCAAATGGAAAACATAAGCGAACTTTTTATGCCAAAGAGACCGTGACAAAAATGTAACTGTCTATTTAGTACAACGTAAACAAGATTATTTGTTATTATTAACTTAATGGTGTTTAAAATTACTTCTTTACACCGTCCTTTGCTGCAATATTTTATTTACTAGCTGTACCACTTGTAGTGACAAATTGGATTCAGAGAGAAATGAAACATGTGGAAATGATAATAAAGCATTAGTTTCGCCACACGCCGCCAGATACTCTGCCGCCAAGCAGTATTATGTCAAAGTAATGAGCGCTAAAGCAGCGATGCCCTGGACTTTGTTTTTCTACTCAAAGTTCTGTGTATCGCTGCAATGGTCATGGCCAAGCGTTATCTCTTACCATCAGGAGAACGTCTCGTTCATCTCAATAATATCACATTAAAAGAAAAGGTTAGTAAGGGCACAGAACTCAATTTTATATATTTAACGTGAAAATGTCAAGAAAATAGAAGAAAAAGTGTGCCATCTGTTATCTCCAATTTGCAGACGACATCGCAGAATATTAATGTTATTTATTATAATGCAAAGCAACGTTTGGCCCTTTCGAAGGCAACGGTTATGAAGATTAAGAATATTTGTAGGTGACGTTAAAGCGCCAGATGATAAGAAACAATTACACAGATGGCTAGAACTTGTTAAATTAACGTTAAAATACTTTATGTACGTACATCGCCGAAACAGAATACAGATAATAATAAAATGTGGTACTTTTGCATTTATAATGTTTATTATAAGGGATCCTTACATGAATATCTCTTAATGATGCAACATTTAAGTCGCATTTCGCGCGCCTGTTTGTTTTAGTAGTTGTTAAACTATGCGATGGATTTGTTACGACTTTCACTATTATTTAGAAAACTGAATCCGAGCTGTATTACGAGTCAAAATACTGGTTTTACATGGTTTTTGTATAAAAATGGTTTACTAAATAAACACGCAGATTGCGGTTATCAGAATCGCAATTTGCGTGGAACTGGTAAAAACTAACTTAAAACTAACTTACCCCATATTTCATCGAGGTAGGTAGAACTTTTGCAATATGAATGTCGGCCTACTAAACTTGGAGAAATGTATTGGTTGCTGTTTTGCTGATGCGATATATCATTTAAGCTTTTGGTACACTGTTCTTTTTAGTTCATTCTGAGTAAATAGCATAGTTCACTGACACTTCACTATAACATGTCAAAATTTACTATTTTTTATCATATTATTTTACTAATAATGTAGAGAATTTTAAGTTCTAAGGTTGTTCCCGCTTGAACAACTTACGATACTATGGTTCCGAAAACTACAACAGTATTAAAATTCAATCCAATAAAAGAACAGCTATGCCTGTTCTTAAAATGAATAAAAACGCTAGTTTATCAAAGAAAAGCTAAAAACAGGTATACGGTGAGTAGGTCGTAGGAATCTGTGATTATTTTAGTTTTCGATAACATGTTCTAGAAATTGCGTTAGTATTATGCAAGAATTATGCAATATCTGCCAAAGGATATAAAGGTGCATCCTGTATAATATGAATGTGTTGTGATAGCTCAGTTAATTTTCAAACTTATGCAGAAAAATACAGTAGCGATGATAGCTCAGTGGTTAGCGCGGTAGGTTCGCATGCCGAAGGGCGTGGGTTCAAACCCCAACAATGAGCTTAAGCTGCCGGTGAAGGAAAACATCGTGAGGAAACCATAGCATGGTGGTAGTGTATTTTCTAGTACTCGGCTGGCTAGCTACCACCCTCAAGTTGAAAATCTGCCGCCAAGCATATAACGGTGTGTTCCGGCAGCCTCACTTGAGAGCCAGTTCCATTCCAGGCCAGGTGTGCTTTACCATCTTCGACCACACCTTCACTTAACATCAGGTGAGCTGTGGTCAAACAACTAGCCTGTCAAACATAAAAAAAAAAAAAAAAAACAGTGCTACATTCAGCGATGCAAAAATATGGCATTTTTACGTCGACGTTGTGATACGTAGGCACCATTCGTTTCTTAGATTTCTTAATAGTATTATGTGTGTTTATATGGCTTAGAGTGTAAACCTGCTAACGTTATGTTAATTAACTTACCGATAAAATTTATCGTAGTCGTGTTAATTCGTAGATTGTTTTAGCTATTTTAAAATGTAAAAATTTCGGTATAAAATTATATGTACCTTTTGCGAATTAATTTTGACTTCATACAGCACCCTAAAATAAATTCCAGTTATTATCCGTAAAATGACAAACTCACAAGACACACTAACTTTATCCGCTTCCAAAGATTCAAAAATAGATTTGACATTTTTAAACAAATAAAATCTATACCTACCTATTGTTCCTCTGGCATTTTTTTTTTCAAAAACGCTTTCGTAATGTTAAGAGATAACGCCTGTCCATGATCATTGCAATGTTGCCCAGAACTTTAAGTAACAAAACAGAGCTCAATCGCTACTTTGGCGCTCATTGCTTTAAAATATTCTCAATACCTGTAATTTAGTTTTCGCTAGTACCCTTCAAAAGTTCAAACCCGAACACAGTTATGTTACTTCTGCGGCAGAACATCTGACGGTGGTTCTCACCTAAACAACCTCTTGGTTAGGAGATCTACCATCAGTTTAAATGAAGCGTTCAAAAACGTATACAATTATACATACGGGTATTGGTCCTTGGATTGAGTCATTAAGATCTCAACACAAGGAAGTAAAACATGTCGATATGCTATACCTGTAAGATAATTAATTATGCAAATTGAGATTTCGAACAAATATAGTATTAGGTATTGTTCGAATTGTACCGATGAGAAGCCTACACAGACAATACTTATTGTTACACCTACTCAGGACTTTGTGCGCCCGACTCGATTAACTGCGAACTTGGCTTGGAGGTAAAAGGTATAATGAAATGTGTGGGTACCTAATTTAAATTAACTTTGACATTTTTATACTTTGCAGAAATAAAACTTGTAGATTAACTGCTTGGCAGGGTATCCAAAGCACCGTTTCTAGGATCTTACCAAATTTAGTTAGGTAGGGAACATAGACATTTTGTAGCGATGATAGCTGAGTGGTTAGCGCGGCCGGTTCGCATGCTAAAGGGCTTAGGTTCAAACCCCAACAATCAGCTTGAGCTACCGGTGAAGGAAAACATCGTGAGGAAACCATAGCATGGTGGTAGGGTACTTTCTAGTAATCGGCTCTCAAGGCTCTCCCTCAAGTTAAAAATCTTTCGCCAAGCACCTAACAGTGTGTTCCGGCAGCCTCACTTGAGAGCCAGTTTCATTCCAGGCTAGGTGTGTTTACTATCTTCGACCACACCGTCGCTAAACATCAGGTGAGCTGTAGTCAAAGACCTAGCCTGTCAACCATAAAAAAATAAGCAGTGAAAATAAGCATCAAGTGAGCAGTGGTTAAATATCTAGCATGTAAGTCATAAAAATCCTACCCACCTCGCTGTGTCACTGTAAGCCAGGAATAACACATTTTCCTTTATCTATCTCTATTTTGGATTTCTTTTCCTATCTAGACTTCATATGAAACGATTACACACAAGTTTCTCGCGCCTTGTTTCATATAAAGTAATTGTAACTACATGGTTAGTTGATATCAAGAAAATCGAAACGTTCCTCTAAACCCATAACTGTAACCACTAACCTAGATCATAAACATGATGTGCTCTCACGACAGTGTATATCTTGTTTCCGTTCAGGATACTCTTATATTGAATGAAATAAACTTTTAGTACTTTTGGCGAAAGAAGTTTCATCACGTGATATCAAGGTTGTAGGTAGCTTAGTTCTGTGATAATATTATTTTATCGTTTCTTCCATAAGCTTCTGCTACTTTATTGTATCAGGAGACACTAATGTTTCGTTATTTTATGGATACTATAGACTATTGATAGATTTTAGGATCACAAAATTTATGAGAGAATATCATGTTGTTGGGGTTCGAAAATATAAAATACTTTGAATGATATCTCATGTAAAAAAATACATTAAAATGAGTCAAAAAGGGAAATAAATTGTAAAAGATTTAACATCAAATTTACTTTGTCGATAACACTGAATTAAATATAATTAATTGAGCAAAGGAAATATTACAATGCTTCTAGTTTACTAATTTATATTCTGTTTATCAGAAATATTGTGTTCATTCAGATATCTTTGGGCAAGGATCAATGATATTTTTCAATGGAAAGCTGGTGTTATGTTTACGATTTCAGGGTTGTAAATGTTGTTCACAATGAGGAGTACGATGACCCCCTTTCGGCTTAGTGTACCCCTAGCTTATAGCCCCGTATTTTTTTTAATAAATGTGTCTAAAAAGTACTAAGTTGGCGACTAATTTTTTTACATAATTTCACTAAAGATTAATTAGCAAACAGAAAAATTGAGCTCTAGCATGTTGTTTGCCTAATAGTTACTAAAAAAAATTTACTGCCATCTATAATATGAACTCTTCATATGCAAGCACAGAATTTTTTTTGCACATTTAAATTCACTTTAATCCAGAATGACAAAGATGTGCGGTACTTCTTCACATAGTCTTGCAATACTGTCCAGGCAAAACAGTCATACAGCGCACACATGAAATCTGGTCTAAAACTTCTGTTCGGTATTGTAATGTTGTACCGTGTACTTACAAAACAAACATTTAAATCTCGTTGGACATTTCATAGAGCGCCATCTAGCCCGAAATGAAGCGAAGCTGATACCTACGGATGAATTAATAGAATTGTTGTATATTTTTTGTGAATAAATATAGAACATCCAGACGCAGAACAAACTATGTTACTACTACGTTACTATGTCGTCACATAAAAGTTAGGGATCGGACTCACGCTCTTTAGTTCATGAAGCAAAACTGCAAACAATTCAGCTGACAAGGCAGTCAACAACATTAGCTCTACCACTATCAATCAGTTTCTAGATTAACATAACCAAATGTGTACCTGTACCTACATACATTGTTAGCACGCTGCGTCTAGTCGCTATTTAAATGTTCATTTTATAGGCACAGTTCTATAAAAGTAGGTACCTACTGTATTGAGCAGGTGCATTGGACTGCATTCCCGAATGCTAGAAAAACTGGATTTGAACTCAACGCACCTGACACTTTCCAGTATTGATAGAGTATTTGTTTATTTTATCATGAGAACTACAAATTAAAATTCTGATACACTTATACTCAGTTGTAAACTTGCGATTTTGTTAAAACAATATGTGAAGTCTTACTAGCTTGTGTGTTAGAGTAGGTACTAAGTCCAAAAGGCAAAACTTTAAAATCATGAAAATTTCAGTTGTTCTGTAGAAAGTCTTTGTTAATATGTATACAGTAGCTCAGCTGTTTTATCAATTTCAAAGCTGTATTTATAGTAAAAGTGCTTATAACCTTTACGATAAAATACTTAATCAAATCACATGTAAATTTTTTTAAACATCTCTTTATTTCTAAAAGAGGATTATGTTCGACTTCATCTGTGGATCACACTTTGTGGTGTAGGACGGTTTGAATGATCTAGATTAGAAATTTGATAATATTCTGATATTTTATTGTTTGCGAAGACAGTGTCTGGCTGAACCCCTTTTCGCATAAAATACATATTGGGGGGCATTTCATTTAACGCCACCTAGTCCCAAACGTAGTAGTACAACGTTGTAGTACTATTGGGATCATAGAGATATATTTTAGAGATCTGTGATTGGGATACATTTTAGTTAGAAACATTCTTATAATAATACAACCATTACGATCCATTTTGTGCCTACCATGTCTATCAGAACAATTACCTATGTTTGTCACACATATGTTTGTCCTGGGTGGGCACTGGGAATCGAATCCACACTACACAGATCAGGAAGCAGAACTAGTAGTAAATGAGCTAACAGCAAATCTGCGCCCCGCGGCGTTACCCGCTACATATTTTCGGGATAAAAGAGTAGCCTATGTGTTAATCCAGGGTCAAATTTCATCCAAATCCGTTCAGTAGTTTTTGCTTGAAAGAGTAACAAACAAACATCCATCCATCCATCCAAATTTTCACATTTATAATATTAGTGGGATGATGGTGATTTAGTCACATTATCTGTCCGGAAGTGAGAATTACACTGCACTATCCTGAAATGAAGGTACATATTTCACATTTCAATTAGAATGGACATTTGCCCGCTGCCTGTGCGTAATTAGATAGTACCAACGCCAGAACGTTCACATTAAGCTATGCTATGTCATTAATTGTAATCTCATTATGCAAATTTAGGACTCTGATGGAATTGCAAAAAGTCGTACACATATTTTTATAGGTGTTGATATTTAGGTGTTTGACCACAGCTCATCTGATGTTGTGTGATGGTGTGCTCAAAGATGGATGTAGCGGTGATAGCTCAGTGGTTAGCGCGATTGTTTGACAAGCCGAAGCGCGTGGGTTCAAACCCCAACAATGAGCTTGAGCTGCCGGTGAAGGAAAACATCGTGAAGAAACCATGTCATGGTGGTAGGGTACTTTTTAGTACTCGACACTACGAGTGTACCACTCTCCAGTTGAAAATCTTCCGCCAAGCACCGAACAGTATGTTCCGGTACTTTAGAGCCAGTTGCATTCCAAGTTTATTTACTATCTTCGACCATACCGTCATTTAACATCAGGTGAGCTGTAGTAAGGAATAAATTAAAAAAAAAATGTTAAGTACACCTAAGCTACGTTGCTTGCTCTCAAGTAAGGCTGCCGGAACATACCGTTAGGTGCTTGACAGTAGATTTTCAACTTAAGGGTGGAAGCTGACCAGCCTAGTACCAGAAAGTAGTCCTTTACCGGCAGCTCAAGTTCATTTTTGAGGTTTGAACCCACGCTCTTCGCTGTAGTTGTGTTCCCCTAACTAGCATCTGTGGTTTTCTGCACTTTCTGTATTCTGGTCAACTTTTCAAATCATTTGTAGTAAAGGCTTTAGATAGTGCAGAGTTCGATCTAAGATTGTATTCACAATAGCCAGGAAATAACCCGTAGGTACTAAAGCGCCAAGTTCAGTTGTGACGCATTCTACACTGACCATCTAAGAAGTTTACAGAAATAACTTCCCTCCGCGTTGAAACTGTAAATTTGATATATCTAACTTCTCGTGAAATGTAGGTGAAGGCATTTGAGACCGCTGTCATAAATCGATATTTGATTAATTAACGAATAGAATTGGGACAAACCTACGAACCCCTGTTAGGTTTGGTAGTTTATATCTATCTAGTTTTTGTATACAAAAGTATTTGTATATATTTATTTCCCGTCCTTTTTCTTATGTAGCTAAGGTTAATACATGTATGGAGTTAACGTGTTTTGTGGGATCATATTGCTTAAAATTATTTATATAGAAACTGAGCGAAAGCGAAGCGAATTTAAAACCTAAAATAGGTACATTTTTTGAACTCAAATCGTTATTTTAATTTCTTTAGCTTTATTTAATTTTTTTTAGCTTTATCTATTTTTTTTCACTTCTATTGACAGTAATATGATTGCTTTTTGATTGGATGATAAAACTTTCTAGCCTCAAACTAAACAAAGATATCGGAACCAGATAGCTGATAAGATACTTATTACTAATGCACTTTTTTTTTTGTAAATAGACATACTTATTATACATAAACAAAACACACATATATGTTCGTCACAGAAATGTTAGTCTTGTCTTGAGTGGAAATCGAACCCACGCCCGCAGTACCCGAAGTGTATCTTACACTACTAATTGAGCTAACAGAGCAAGTCAACTTGGATAAATAGACAACAAATAGATACAACAAGAGGAGATACTTACTTATGAATTTTATTAAGTGCAGGAGGTCGGCGAGGTGGTTAACACCATAGTATCAGTTATTCTCTTACCAGGCAGTGTTCCGGTTTGAAAGGTACTGCAGCTAGCATTACAGAGCTATCGAGACTGACCGTCGAATGTCTTAAAGTAATAAGCGCTAAAACAGCAATGTCCTAGACTTTGTTTTGTCACTCAAAGTTCTGCTGCAATGGCCATAGAAAGGCGTTATCTCATATAATCAGGGGAGAGTTTGGTTTCTCTCTATACTTTTGCTTTAAAATTACTCATACCCAAGGATACATTACAGCGATTTTCGAGTTAGCTACATTATATGAATCATCCAATAAACAGTAGTACGAATTTCGTTAAAACTGACTGAGTAACCTACAAATATATTATACGAGCAAATATTTGTGAGTCACAGTAATGTTTGTTTTATTAGTGACGGTTCCACGCGACATTTTGTATATTGCAAGCTGTATAAATCCGCAGTTATCTTATATATTATTATGCTATGCTATAATATACATATATTACAACAAGCTATCATGCTCGAAGACGATGGTATAATAATCTAAATATATTTTGTTTTCAGTTTAATGATGGTTGACCTAGCGTTTGCACGTTGTAATGTATGATATAAGTAGGTAAATAGTATGGGTTGGAAGTTCGACAGCCCAGTTGGGAGACAATCTGGCTTCCAATGTAGAGGTCCTGAGTTCGAATCTCACGGCACGCACCTTTGTCTTTACTAATTTATGTGTGTATTGCCAATTACAAGCGGCGAAGGAAAACATCGTAAGGAAACACACATGCCCGAATTCGGCCAACTCGCACTTGGCTAGCGGGGAGAACTATGCCGTTTCCTTCTTACAATGAGAAGAAGCACGGGCCAGACATTTGGTGATGTCACAGATATGTAAATAAATATATACAAATATGTTATAGCTACATGTGCGGTCGTTCAAAGATTTTTTATTAAAGTATTGAAAATATAATTCTTATAAAATTTCAGCAATTATATATTTACACATACATATGTACCTACTACAGCTACGGCTGTAATAGGCTCAAGTTTTCTTTCAAGCCGACTCCATTTACTAACCGGTAAATTTCAGAAAACACATCCTATACGCATCATATACACTCCCCAGATACTATTTGAATGAGTAGCATAAAATAGAAATATCGTAAACGTTAAGTTTATCTATCTGGATAGGAAACGCAGAACATGTACGAAATATATTGTCGTCATTGAGCTTGCACGAATCTACAATGAACACTGCAAAAACAACACAGAGCTATTTCTATTCTGCCAGTCACCCCTCTATGTGCTTTATCAGGCTTTACTTCAGTTGTTTTATTCGTAAAACTAGCTATCTACAACTAGATACCTAGAGATATTATGTAGGTTACTCGTATGCATATAGAGTAGACACGCGCGTGGAAAATATAGCGCCTGAAAATGAAATTGTCAGTGAAAGTTGCTTTTTTACACGTGCCGTGCTTCTAGGCTATAAATCATAGTAGCCGAGGACATTGTCACAGTTACGTTGAGGTACTTCGTAGCGTGAGTCGCTTAAGACACCGTGGGTATTCAAAATAGATATTTTTTTAACAAACGATACATTTTAATGTAGTGAAAAATGTATTTGTTAATTTGGATGATATTTTCCAGGAGCACCAGGCTTTTGAAACTGATAAACTTTATCGACAAGAAAATACCTATAAAAACCAAAGTAAAAGTAGCAAAACATCTTATGTTAAAATGTTTAATATGAATACATAATTATTGATTAAACTAATAAACATTACGAATATTAATTTTATATTCTTTGTTTTCTGACCATTGCAGCGATGCACATAATTTTAAGCAATAAAACAAAATCCAGGACATCGCTACTTTGGTACTTATTACTTTTAGACTTTTGATGCTTGGTCTCATCAGCCCTGTAATTTCGCTAGCTGCATTACCCTTATCCACTTTTATTTATCTAAGGGATCGTACACGGTGCGAAGTAATTTGCCAGAGAATCAAAATTGCTGACACAGCTCAGTGTTTTAGCAAGCAAGTGGCAGTGGGCTGGTCAATTGGTCATATCGGTCACAAAACCGATAACCTCTGAAGTAGACGTGTTCTAGAGTGGAGACCACGCATCGGCAAACGTACATAGGACGCCCTGAAACACGATGGAGTGACGATATACGTAGGACGGTTCCCAGTAGTTGGAAGCAAAAAGCCGAAGATCAGAACGAGTGGCGTGTCTTAGGATAGGCATATGTCCAGCGGTGAACTGTGATAGGCTTGGAGATGATAATTATTTATTTATAAATAATTATAATTTACGTCTATGCGTAACTACCATATTTTTGCTCCGCTAAATGCGACCCTGTATCTAGCTATACTAGTTTAGTAATCAACTGATGTACCAAAACATGCTCATATTAGCTACTGGGAGCGGCTTAAAGTCCAAACTGAATCGCAGTTAGCCTCATAATTGGAGCATTACAGGTTGGCAGTATAAATTAGTGGGCGACGAGCGGCGCGGCGTGGCCGACGGACTTTCATTACTGGAATTATTTGCTAATTTGTCCTGAACACGACCACAGGAAACCTCATGGGAGGAAAGCTTATTTTTCTTCTTTTTTTATAGGTGACAGGCTAGGTAAATAAATAAATAAATACATTAATATCGCAGGTCATTACACACAGTGCCATCTGACTCCAAACTAAACAAAGCTTGTACTATGGAAGTCAGATAACTGATGGAATACTTATATACTTTTTTTTTTAGAAACACATACTTGTAATACCACAAAGTTTGTCCGGGGTGGGAAATAAATGATTTTATTATTTTTACTATTTTTATATATCCGAAAGTTCTTTAAACAAGTTTTTGAAGATTTGTGAAATCTGTCAACCCGCACTTGGCCAACGTGCGGCCTTACTTTTCTCACAATGACAAGAAGTCCGTGCCCAGTAGTGGGACAGTATATAAAAACAGGACTGATTCGGACAAGTGGCCGAGTGGTCAAAGATAATAAGATTCTTCACGATGTTTATCTTTGGCGTAAGAGCCGACTGCGCTAACCACTGAGCTATTTTCGCTAAAAATACGCTGAAGTAAATGGCTTTAGAAACATTTAACAAGGACACTGGAATACTGTGAACTAAGCATAGTTACATCGGGTTGAAACTTTTACGTAACAAATACGCGAATTCAATTTAGGTATAATGTATATATATTTAGGTTTCTATAGTTCACAAACGCAGCGTGAATTTATTATAACTTTACCAGGTATTCCCATAGTAGCAAATTGTAATGCAAAATGAAATGAACTGAATATTTAATAGTCTTGACTATTATGTAAAGCAATTTATTGTTCGTATTTTATTACGTCGTTTTGTTGCGTTTGTAAAAATGGTTAAAAGGGTTACATTTTACAAATTTTGACACCGATTTGTAAAATACATATATGTATAACAGGTTAGATTTCCAGACTACAAGACTAGGTGCCAAAATTTGCGAAAAATATCCTAGTTATTTCTCAAGTTTTATTTATCAGTCGCGTGCTTTGTTACGGCTGACGATAGTACGGTGGTTTCTAGTATGCTACAGGGTTTTAAACTCCAAAATACCTGAGTTGGTCAATGTTTAAAAAAGGTAAACCTTTTACCATATCCTCGCTTATCTCCAAGGTAAAACAACAAATGCTTGCCTTCTATTGGCTTTTGTTATTGTCCATGTCTCGATAAATAGCCGTTACTGTAGATTTCGCGTAAAAACGTTAACTTTTGAACACACGCACGTGCGTCTTTGTCGGTTTACTGTTTTGAAACACAGATAAAATAACCCATTGATACGTATTCGCACTAATTTCACTAACAATCTCCATTCACTGCGCTAGACTAAAAGAAAAAAGGAAACATTGTAACATAGATCACAACAACAATAATAATACCATTTACAACAAATAGGTACACACATACATTTTTCTTTCGAGATCGCGAGATGTGATACTTTGGTTTATCAATGGCAAAAATAAAGTTCCCGCGCTCGTATATGGGCTACAGCAAGTGTATGTTTGGCGTGAGAAAGATATAAGTACCATCAGTCAATAGGTTTTGTTATCATCTTATTGCCCACTTGTACAATGTGACCGTTTGTGACCTCTCCGCTGTAATAGCCGAGTCCAATTTCTCTTTAAAAATGGTGGCATTTGTTCAAGTGAGCTTTATTTACTCGTATTTTAAAAAAATAAACACAAAAGAGCCATTGTTGAATCAATTTATATATGGGATTGCGAAACACAAAGCGATATCTATAACTGTTTATGAAAATCGTGTTTACTAATATTATTAATCATATTAATATGATTAAAGGTTTTAGAAAAAATCATTCAAGTTGTTTAAATTATGTAATCTTCAACATCTCAGCCGTAGGACGTCCACTGCTGGACATGAGACTCTCCCATTGACTTCCATAAAGACCGGTTAGAAGCAACTCAAATCCAGTGCGTTCCTGCATTCTTTATGAGGTCTTTTGTCCACCTTGTGGGTGGACGTCCTACGCTGCGCTTGCCAGTCCATGGCCTCCACTCCAGAACTTTATAGCTCCATCGGCCATAAGTTCTGCCTACTATGTGCTCTGCCCACTGCTATTTTTTTTTTAAATAATAGATAGGCTTGCGTTTGACCGCCATCCCGCCTGATGTTAAGCGAACATGCGGTCTACGATGGAGCACGCTTGCCTAGAAGAAACCGAAATATTGCCGTTTGTTAGGCATAGATACGTCGTGTCAACAACATTGTTCCTATAACATCGTGTATACAATACGAGTAAGCCATGAACATTCAAAATTTTGAGTGTTAACCGAGTGTGATAATTGGTTGAGTCAGCAAAAATCATGTCGTTTTTGCTATTTTAGTCTTTACTGCTGTAGTAGTGTGGCTCAAAGTTGATTCCTCAGGTGATTCCTACATTTCTATCATTTTACATAACGCGGCATTATCACTGATTGAAGTGCCGTCTGCAGATGAATCGCCTAAAGACATACATGTACTTAAATATCCTTTTGCCCTTTTAGCTTATTTAGTAAATTTCTGCTTGGAGAGCTGAAGAGCGTGGGTTCGATTCTCACACAGGACTAACATTTGTATTATAAGTTTGTATTTACAAAAAAAATGTATTTAAGTATTCTATCAGCTATCTGGTTCCTATAGTACAAGCTTTGGATAGTTTGGGGCAAGATGGTGCTGTGTGAAATGTCCTACAATATTTATTTATTATTTATTATCTATGTGTAGCTAGCCAGTATTAGTATTGCTACTTTATAGAAATCATACAAAAGTGTGATTTCCCTAAAGTAGGTACTAATACGTTCTCTTTAATTTCGATGCATTCAATTTTAGGCTTTATGTAAAATGGCGGCAAGATGAATTATTATTCTATGAATGAAATAAAACGAAAATACTTAACTTTGAAGGATTTTAATACTGAAACCAATGAAATGAGATATTTGTATGTAACAATGGTTTGTGTTATCTTCCATTAAGTGGCATATTTTATGCTTATTTATAAGGGTAGGCACCATTTAGTCATATATTTTTCAATTCATCTTTTTATCGGAAAGTCAATAAGTGTTTTAATGCTTAGAATTATAAGCTTGGACTGTAGCTGAAATGGGTTATATTGTATTCATCGTTATAAACAACTCGGAAATCGTAAAATAAAATCAGCTGTTCCATAGAAAGATTTTAGGAACGGTACCATAGAAAAAGTTGTTCTTTTCCTTTTGAGTCAATACTACGGTTTAGCATAACTCGTTTATAGATAAGTTTAAATTACATAAGATTAACTAAAAATATAATAGGCGCAATTCATCCGAAACAAAAAATATGTATGTCTTTCAGCGTTGCCAGTTTTTTTTGTCAAATCGGGATTTTGGAACTTTCTGAGTAAAAAAAGCGGGATTCTTTCGTTGAAAGCAGGACATAATAAAAAAAACGGATGTAATCAGAAGTTTTTAGCACGCACCTCTCTCTCTCGGGCGTGCATATACCGCACTTCCACAGCAAGCTGCACGCACGATCGAGTTATCCCCGAAAAGCGGGGCTGAGCCTGTCCCGCGCGAGACATTTTAACTTTCATTTAAAAATCGGGATGTCCCGCCGAAATCGGGACGTCTGGCAACGCTGATGTCTTTATTTTCTGTTCCAAATCTTGAATGTGACTTGTCGACGTTGTTTTCCAAGTTTACAAAGATCTTTCGTGTCTAAGTAAGGAGAAATCGTGAAGTAAACAATTTGTTTTGGTAACAATTAACACAGTAACCTAGTAAAGATGATCGCTTCCCACCTTTTCTTTGGATTACTCGTTATAATTGGAAACGCTTCGTCTCGTTATTTGATGGGAATTAGAGAGACTCTCTTTCGTTAGAATTAAATTATGTAATAATGGAGTTTTCGTACAAATTGAATACATTTAGTGGCTAGAATAAGTATCGAAAGAAATTTTCATAGTGGCTTTATTTTAAGATAGGATAGAATATAGATAGTTTGATTAACTTTTAATAAAATTGTACACAGTAAAAATCACACTAAAAGAATACAATAACGTAATCTTAACTTAAATGTATAGAGAATTTGGTAGCGATAATAGCTGGTTAGCGCGGTCGGTTCACACGCCGAAGGGCATGGGTTCAAACCTCAACAATGAGCTTGAGCTGCCGGTGAAGGAAAACATCTTGAGGAAACCTTACGATTAACAGGATATTTTCTAGTACTCAGAACTTAACAGGCTATTTTCTAGTACTCGGCTGGCTAACTACCAGCCTTGTTTTTTGTATCAAGTTGAAAATCTGTCGCCAAGCACCTAACAGTGTGTTTCGGCAGTATCACTTGAAAGCCAGTTCCATCCCAGACTAGGTGTAGAATCAGATGAGCTGTGGTAAATTAAAAAAAAGTATAGTACCTAAGCCGAAGCTGCCTTCAGGAGAACGAAACTGTAGAGCATGTGTTGTGGCACTGTAAATTCACAGTAGAAACTAGGATTGCGACTAGATTGCATGAGGAACTTTCATCTTCATCTATGTCACCGCAAATAACTGACTGTCTTGCACCATTATCAACACTTCTATCTCACCCTCTGGAGCTACTATGCCAGCAGCCCAGAGCATTGCTCCGGTACTTCAAGGAGCTAGGTTGCCTCGGGTAGATGCTGGTAGGAGGAAATGCGCAATATACCCCAAGCGGGCCTTCACTGCAGGACTCGTCCCCATTCCGAATAAGAGTATAAATATGTATATAATTTACCATCTAACACAATTATATTAGAAGTGTTGGTATAAGAATACAAGTCTATCTTAACTTAAATGTATAATACTCCAGTCCGTAATTTAGGATTAAGTCATTAATACTTCAGCTTGTTAATTTTCTTTGAGCTATTTCGGTAGCTAAAGTATTATTTAGCTAACATCGTAGTAATTAAATGTATTTAAGATCTTAAGTAATCAAAGCCTAACTTGGAACGTCAATCCTAGAGTTTGAATGAGATATATTGGGGCAGAAGACGGTATTTTCATTTTTATTAAGTTGTTTTTCCTTTTCAATAAGTAGTTATTATACAAACTACCAGCTTCCTTGTACAAATCATGTGATACAATCTGAAAATTTCAAATTAGCTATCAAAATAACATCATAGGAACATTACACATGAAGTTTGGAACATGATCACAAGTTTCGATGGTAACCTAATGTCAGTGTTCGGGGTGATGACATAAATTACCTAATTGTATCCGGCGATAGGTTTACCGGGAAACTAATTACATACTTTAGGACACATGTTGCCTACTGGGCCGCCTTGTGGACCGCCGGGTGACACATCATCGATATAAAACCTTGCACATACTGAGGCAGCCTGCGGCAGCGGCCTGTAAAGCAGCGTTTTGAGTTTTGGCGGGAACGCGGAAATAGTGTCGCCCCATTGTATTTTTTCCCAAAACTAGTGATTTTTTGAGTATTTATGTATAGAAATAGTGGTTTTTAATCACAAAGTACGTAATTACAAGCACGAGTGTAGGAAAGTAATATAATGTGGTGAAACATGACTTTTTGTGTTGCTTCCAAAACTCCAATCGAAGTTTATAATAAAGTCGCCACTACTTTACTTAATCATGACTGGACTTGACTAAGACTGGACTTTGACTATAACTATAGCTATGAGGCAACTTATTTAACTTGTGAAACTTGAAAATATAAATGACACTGGCAAATGCTCAAAAAGCGACACCAAAACCAAAGAAGAAAAGAGCAGCGAATATGTGGTTGGATAAAACTACGGCTAGACCTATTTAAATTGCTATATACGGCTTGTAGTAGCGAATGTGGCGAGAAATAGTAGAAGCACGCGGCTATGCTTCTTCAAATTGCCGTAGTTTGCGTTGACCTCCACACACAAGCACATAACATGGTCTGTGGTAGCGTTTAAATTCACGATAGATGATATTTAAAAAAATCTCTGCCGCAAGATGCGTCTGTGTGGGGCAGGCTTAACATACCAATATAGTTAAGGTTAATTCATGAACAGTGTATCTAGATTCTAGCTCATAGAAAATAGCGGTAGTAGCTAATTTTAGCGCGCCAAGTGTTATATAAATTAAGTACACAGTTACAGAGCGAGTTTCTGAGAAAAGGAATGCTCATGAATTGTATATTGTTTTTCTTATACTTACGTTGAAATGTTGCCCTAGTAATGTTGGATGTCTATTAGGTATGATATTTGTACGCGATTTATAATTTTTATAATCGTATTTTGTTCTAATGATGAATCAGGAAGAAATATACTGGATTTAGATATTTATGTACCTATCTAATACATAGTACTAAGTACATTAAAAAATTGTTTTTTATTTCGTTGTCTGAGTTGCTTGGAAGATATCGCTTTTAGCGCACTACTAACGGTAACATGCTAGGTGCTTAATCATAGCTCTTCTAATGTTATGTTACGGTGTGGTCGAAGATGGTGAACATAATTATCTGGCCTGGAATAGAACTTGTATTTCAAGTAAGGCAGCCACTAGAACAAACTGATGATTCTTGGTGACAGATTTACAACTTGAGGTTGGTAGCTAGCCAGCCGAATGCTACCTTACCACCATTCCATGGTTTCCTTACGATGTTTTCCTTTACTGGCAGCTCAAGCTTATTGTTGCAGATTAAACCCACGGCCTTCGGCGTGTGAACTAACCGCGATAACCACTGAGCTACCATCGCTACAAAATAGCTGTTTAGCTAGCTAGCTAGCAGCAGTAACTCATAACATTTGTATTTCTAAGTTTAAGTTGCTTAAACAACAAATCAATAAAGAGTTCTTATATGTAGGTACATAATTATATCCGATTGAGTCGTGTTGTATTCCGACATCGTGGAAACCTTTACGTGTAGGTAACAATAAAAACGTCACGTGGAAAGTTTTTCAAATCTAACATGGAAATTATAGAGCATAATTATACTAAATTTAACAAGCAGCAGTAGGTACGTAGTAAAATTTAATGTTTCTAAGTGATGTCTAACTTTATTGCTTTGAATCTCAGTTTGGGATGTTATTACAAGGAAGTTGCTCTTGCATTTTTATGCTATCTAACTCGATCTCATCTCGATGGCTTGTAATAACAGCTACCGAACGATATCGCTGCAGGCTACAATCAATTTGATGATCTAACTCCACCATTGGAATGATGACAATGTTTGTCATCTCTCAACTCTGTTTTAGTAACTGTAATACTAAAGTATTAAATTTCGTTTAAATAGTACTATGATAGTAGTTAAGTTAGACTCTTTGGCAACTCTACATTATTCGGGAGACGCGATATCATGCGGTGGTGGACAATGGACGGTAACTTTATCAAGTTTTTTTTTTTCAGACTTGTCACACAGTGCTATCTAGTCTCAAACTAAATAAAGCTTGTACTATGAGAGTCAAATAACTGATAGAATACTTATATACTTTGTTTTCTGAATACATGCTTATCCCACTAATATTGTAAACGTGAAAGTTTGGATGGATGGATGGACGTTTGTTATTCTTTTACGCAAAAACTACTAAACGGCTTTGGATGAAATTTTGTATGGAGGTAGCTGAGACCTTGGATTAAGACAGGCTACTTTTCATCACGAAAACATGTAGCGGGTAACACAGCGGGGCGCAGCTAGTAATACATACAGAACAAACATTTATCGTCACATCAATATTTGTCCCGGTGGGAATTGAACTCACACCCTACAGCTCTTGACGCAGATCTGCTACCGAATTTGTTAACAGGGCAGTCACATTAAAACAGAGTTGTACATTACTCAGTAACAAAAAATTCAGTAAAATTAGTTACACTATACTACAAACTAAAGAACTCTTTCGGCTGAAGGATTAGTATCCATGGCCAAGTTAAGTTGCAGCCTTTATATTTATGAATAAATAAATACATATCGTAGGACATTACACACAGCGGTATCTGACCTCAAACTAAGCAAAGCTTGTACTATGGGATTCAGATAACTGATTGAATATTTAATTTTTTTTTCTTTGCAATACTTATAATACACACTGTACACCCAGACACAGAACATACATTTGTTTATATCAGAAAATGCTTGTCCTGGGTGGGAATAGAACCCACACCCTACACAGCTCTTGAAGCAGATACTACCAATGAGCCAATAAGGCTGTATAATTGTATATGTATCTTAAAGGTAGGAGAAGTTATAGCAAGTTCGGTTTCCTTGGTGGTCAGGATCCCAGGGATTCCCTGAGGTTGAGCGCACCGCCTAGTCTCTTAGTAGTAAAGAGAGAAAGGATCTAAAAATTAAGAACGTCGCTTTTCTTTTGTATGTGCTCAGTATAGTTGGTCAGCTTAGTGGAATATAACCTAATGGAAAACGTGTCTAAGCGATTCTTGTGAAAGTATTATCATAGTACCTAGTTTATATGTTATTTATCTATAATATACATATGTATCGTATCCGTATCCTTCAATGGTAAGTAAACAGAAAGCTTTGTTTCAAGTGAATACAAACAGGGCGAGTGTGTCAACATTCAGTTAAACCGAACTCGAAGTTAACCGCTGCGTTAAGGCGTGTGTCTGAGCGTGATGCCGCTAGCAAATACCGCCCGCTACCCACATGTATTGCCAGAAAATATATTTTATTCCAACATTTTTAACGAGAGCAAAGTTATTACGCAACAAAGTCGCAACAACTCTATGTTACAATATAATAAATAAATTAACTGAAGTACTCAAACATACTCACAGAATTTAAGTTCTAGTATTTTACCTGTTTTTTTTGTTTTAGCTGATTTGTTTTATTATTATTTATAGGTATTTGTCATTAAAAATAAATAAATTTATGTGAATTGATTCAACTACACATAATGACACTAATCATTACTTAATGTACTATTACGAGAACTACTAATATTTTTTTCATTTCTTACTGGTAATAAACAATAATTTTAGAACCGAATTGCCAGTATGCTTAAGTTACATCTGGTAACACTGCCGACTCAGCCCCAGCTCCGAATCGCCCAACTACAAATAATTCCCTTCGCACGCTCTATTTGCCGCACTTCCCCACCGACCCTCTGAGTACCATTCCATGTTATCCCCAAATATCAACATAAATACTTAGTAACAACGTATTTGCGATAAACTTGCCGACAATTTGTTAAGTCACGTTCGAACTAATTATCAACACAAACATACATAACTATTGCATAATCTCTACCATTACTCAATAGGGATTGATTTATTAATTGCGTAGACTCCTATTCATTTGCAATATTTTCTTTATTAAAAAAAAGGTGTGGTATAAAATAGCACTTAATACAATGTTGGTATGTATGCGGTTAGATCGCTATATCTATGGGGTAAGCAAACAAAAGCGGTCTAGGAAAACTGAATATTGATTACAAATTATAATAAAATTATGTTAATATAACATATGTATGTAGAAACGTGGTAAGTTTTACTAGGGGGCAGATCTCCTCAGCAAAAGGTCGTCTGGGTACATACCACCGCAATTTCAGGTATTTTTCCGCACAAAAAAATTAATGCATAAACACTACTGTGTTCCTATTTAAAAGGCAGCTGGGAAATTACAGAGTTCTTGAGACTAACCATCGATTGTACAAAGTAATAAGGGCCAAAACAGCGATGCCCTAGATTTTGATTTGTAACTCAAAATTCTGGGTACCGCAGCTGCAATGGTCATGGGTAGGCGATATCTCTTAGTCTCACTACTTATTCGTATAAATAATAATTAAATAGCAGGGAAAGCCGAGAATACTGTTATACATAGAATTGTAACTCTCGAATTAACTTACCAAGGTTTAATCAATGATGATGGGGTGTTTATACTAATTAATGCGAGCGCCTCTACGTAGAAAATCGATTGAAAATTGATTGAAAGGGAGATGGGTTGTAATTATAACGGATGCTTGCATACGTGGGTGTGGCTTGTGTTTGTGGTAAATGACGTCAATTCAAAGTTACACGATCTAACTAATTTCAAAATATCATATTTATGATACATTTATGGTTTAATTTTAACTAGCGATCTGACACGGCTTGGGACTATTATATAAACTTTCCGGGAAAATTCTCTAAATGTTTGTTTCCTTTTTTATTATGTACTAGCGGTCCGTCCCGGGCTTCGCACGGGTGGACATATATAATTCAAATTTTTAGTAATTAATGTTAATCAGGGAGAATGTAGTCCAGTAGTTTTTGAGTTTATTCGTTACAAACATACAAAAATCCAAAAAATAAAATCTTTTCTCTTTACAATATTAGTGTAGAAAAGTAACGAGACGAACAAGACGCTCTACTGATGGTAAGAGAAAACGCATGCCTTAACCATTGCAGTGATACACAAAACTATTAACGAAACAAATGAAGTCTGCTTTGGCGCTCATTACTTTGAGACTTTCGATGGTTAGTTTCGACATCTTGAGTGAATAAAAAAACTTGAACTTGAACTTGACAACCCTGTAATTTCAGGGCTTTCACTATAACCAAATAATCTGTTATGTGGTTTAGGAGAGTAACCAAAGAAATAGATAGACGACGGACAGCGACTTTGTTTTTAAACGGTTTTTTCCTGTTTAGATAAATACTGGTCCGGGCAGCTTCCGGAAAACTATGTCGAACCTCACTACCCACCCCGCAATGTCTCAATACAAAAGTTTTCAATCAGTGGCCTACATTCAGCAGTAGACTATGGTTGCCGAATATGATGATTAGGGTACTGCTAATTTATGCTTTCAGCGTTTTTTCACAGTTGAAGTAATTTACAAAAATAAATAGGTACAGTAATCCCATATCGGATAGAGACTAATCCGTTCCGTACCGTAACTGTTCCGTTTAACCTTAACTTTTTTCATGTCGCCATTTTGTATTTATTTGAGTTCAGAGTCAGATTTGCATGCGTTCTGAATAACGTTATCAATACCAGCATCCTTTTAAAGAAAATAGAAGATGCGTCAGGGTGCCTACTCAGTGCTTATTCATTGATAAAATTGTGCATTACAAACATGTGTGCAATCGTACGTGTATGTATGCAAATGATTCATTGTATGTGCGTGTTGAATCAGTTCGTGGTGTTGTGGTAAGTTTTAGACCACAAATATCGATAGTATTACAATTATAGTATTTTTTTAAATGTTGTCTTCTACTTATTATTTTATTTACGTATTCGATCTAAATTAAAATCAACTTAATTATATCGGATTTTAAAACTTAAGTAGGTACTAGATTATTTCAATTTATTTATTGTTCTGTATTATTAGAAAAACTGTAATTAGTATGTTATTATTACTTGTAGATAGTTTAAAAAAAATAAGTTTATGTGTTTCTAGTAACAATATTGTTAAAAATATATTGCAAAAAAAATAATTATATCGGATACTCCAACTATAGTTTCGGTCACATCCGGTGATCTTCTTCATGGAGAAAAAGCTGAGTGCAACCCACGCGCGGCCTCGTCTTGCTTCGCGCTACAAGCCGCTGCGCGCCAGCACGTGAAGGAAGCAGCGGCACGGACACGTCTTGGGCGTATACTTTGTGATATTTCTAGTAAAATAAACAAATAAGCATAATAATAAAACAAGAAAAACAGCAGTATAACAGTAAAAAATAACAGATCTCAATTATCCTTGCTGTTCAGATATAATTAAGCTGTGCTTCTAATATAATAGGTAGTATGGTAAATATATTCTGCGATTTACATGTAGCATAATTAATATTGCACTACGTTTTAGGTTTATTGCCGTTGTTAATACGCCTAATTCCCATCTCTATTCGTCGTGCTGGTTGCAATCAGCGGTATATATCGCTGCCGCCGCCGCCGGCTGCGCCGCAGTCGCGACAACATTTTTCATCCCCTGACATCCGCTGTTGGCGTGAGCGCACTCGGAAATTTATACCACCGCTGTATTGAAGTTGATGGTCGATGCCAATGCTCGCACGAGATAAATGGTCTGGAATTGAAACAATTTATTACAGTCCCATTATGGGACCGATTACCCTTGTTAGTTTACCACTTTTTGTTATGGTTGTAGCGTAGATACGTGTAAGTCAATATCAAAATACTAAGCTTAATAAAAAATAATTCAGATTTACAAAAGTGAAGGCTGTAAGTATTAGGGTTAATACTCGTATTAATGAATATTTTGACCTCAAGGTATGTGACGTGACTCTTATAGAACATTTTTATTGGTTATGTAACTAATAATCCTAATTAAAAATTATTTCATACATACATTTATATACATAACAAATGTAAGTAACAATTTTCAGTGCTTATTAATATTCATATATTTAAGTAGCATTCGTGAAGTGGTATCATTTTGGAACTTTTTATCGATTCTTTGCCAGACAAAACATTCCCCGACAACTATACCCGACGATACGATAAATTGAGATCGCAGTTGTATTGTAAGCACTATTTATGCGCCTTCGTAGTTAAGATAGCATTCGTAAAGTGGTGGTCGATGAGCACGAACGGAAATCGGTTCTCATTGAGGGTTCCCGTAATCAGAAACGGGCACAAATGATCGCCCACCGCCGCGTCGGTTGCAATGCAGATAATGAATTACTGAGCAATTGCTTGCTTGCAAAATCTAGTCAGACCCGTATCGGCAAGTAACGAGGTTAGCCTTCTTCCCCGGCTCGCGTCGTGACTCCCGATGCCTTCGGGAGCGTTCATGGGCGAATTATCTTCCAAATGGCCGATATAAATTATATTTAATGGGTTTTATTGCTGTAAAATATTATATTTGATTCAGATTCTCAAACTCATTGAAAGTTGAATGGAAAACGAATGGGTTTTTTTTCACAACTTTTGGTAATCGTACTTATTAGGATTAAGCGGTAAAGGGATACGCTGGTTTGAGCGTGAAAGCGATAAAAGCAGTTTTATCGACGATTTTACGATTTTTTTTGCACTATCCCCGCTATAAATGCCGAATCAGATGGAGAGACCGCGGTTGGCATAGCAAAAAATAACTCTTATTTACTTCGTCCCACATAAAGTCTAACCTATATTCGTAGTTACCCTTGGGCAAAAATAAAGATATAACGAAATGCTTCCAATTTGAATACCGCAGTGTAATGTGATAGAAAACACATTTTATAAATAAATTACGATCATACGCAGACGTTCATGTACTTAAGACCATCAAAGAAAATTACAGTTCAAAGAAGCATCGAATTAATTTTAAAGGTCATGTGTATGTTAAAGACAAAAAAACAGACTAGGAGAGCAGGTAAAGGACATTGTTTGTACAAACAGCTTTGTTGAAACTCTTTTAAGGTTCTTTAGTATTATTACAAAGAACATTTATAAGTTTTAAATGAAAACATGTAAAGAGGGGATACATTTTTTGAAACTGTACGTTCGTGTATGTTGTCACTTTAGTCATTAAAGTTAAAATAAGATTTCATACGAGACATTTTTTTACTAGGTAATATGTGGTATACATAGCTCATTAAAGGGTAAAAATGTATCCGAACAACAAGAAAATCTTAAAAATTCTTGTTCTACGGAGCCCTAACATAAACGTGATCCAACTCGCACTTGGCCAGTTATTTATAAAAGGTTCCTTGTTCGTTGTGTTCTATAATGTCTATATTCGGAACATCCGCAAGCACCCTTCCCACAACGGGGATGTTAAAATGCCGCAGTAAAGGCCCAAAACTCCCCACAGATCCCATACGAATAGCTTCCTTTCGGCCACTAAAAATGACATCGCACCTCTTTGACCGAGAGGGTCAAGTCGGCTATAAAGTGCGGAATTTACGGAGCTACCGCAGGTTTTCAGAGAATGCTGGGGTATTCCGTAAAACATGTGCCCCAACTCAAAGGGCGCCACTGAATTACCACGGTCCCGTAAACGGAGAATTTTATAGAGAAGTGACGCGCGTTTACTAGAAAGGGATGGATAGAAAGTGCCTTATAAAGGTGCTTTAATGTTTAATAGCTCAGTGGTTACTGGTTAGCGAGGTCAGATTGCATGCTTAGATCGCAACAATGCAGATTATGCTTGAACATCGTTAGAAAACTATTCCATGGCATCAGAAGATCATCTTGTTCGTCTCATTACTTTTACATAAAAAACTCAACTGTTCATCTTTATTCCAAAAATTGGATTCACCAATTTTCTAAATAAAGTTCACAACAAAGTTAATTTAAAGCACAAGCACTGACATTTCGACGATAAAAAGTTCTCGCACATCGAAAAAAGTTTGCGGCGAAAAATTGTTTCGTTATGCATAGTAAGGGATAAAAAAAATAACATCTTTCTGTCGTTTAATCTTATCTAAATAATGTTATGTAAATTTATCCTGCTTTCACACATTTTTATATATGTGGTTAGTCTATAGATTCTGAGTCTTTGTACTACAGTGATAAAGATAGTCTGCCACTGCGCTGGACACGAGAATTTATATAACCTATTTGTGTGGAATACGATGAAATATTGAAATAGAGATATTTTAAATTTTTATAAACGAGCAAATTCTGCCTCTAAATTTAAACTGCAATCTCGATTGCTTTATAGAAATGTTTAAATTCTTTCTATTCCAGCTGACAATCGATTTGATGTTTGTGACAATGATCTATTGCAAAATATGAGTGTATGAAATAAACATTTTACTGCACACGTACAGGGGTACTAGTAAACATACAAGGTTAATTTTTACTAACGGTCACCGCTTGATGGCTTCCTTAAATCATGCAACCTTAGTGAAATCTTCGTGATGAGATGAACAAATATGTATCACGGGATCTCATCTCAATCTTATCAACATCATGAAGAAAAGAATAGTCACACAGAAAAAAGGTCTATTTACAAATGGTAATATTTGATTTGCAATTTAAATAAACATGTTTAACAATCGTGCTTCACCATAGACCGCATCTTTAAACATCGGGTGAGAAGGTGGTCAAACGCAAGTTTGTTTTGTAATTTAAAAAATAAAATAAGAAACTTTCCTAGTTAAGATTTACCAATAACAATGTATTGACATGATTAACTAGTTGCGTAATTATAATACTTTTACCTACTTAGATGAAGTATCGTGTTGAAATCTAAGCTTTCTAAGCTCAGACTAACTAGTTTGCTAATAACTACCATTCAAATAAATGAGGTGTAATTTCCTTGTTGTGTGATGTAACTTAGCATTTTGCTTTTATAGAAGACTAGCGACCCATAAAATTAAAAAATAAAAGCCGGGATGTTCTTTCGAGAAATTCTTGTAATAAATATAGCCTATGTTACTCAGGGAGAAAGTAGCTTTCTAATGGTGAAAGAATTTTTAAAATCGGTCCAGAAGTTTTTGAGTTTATTCATTATAAACATACAAAAATCCAAATCTTTCCTCTTTATAATATTAGTGTAGATGTAGAATGTAGATAAACACGTAAGGAACTGACAGGTACGTAAGGTATCTGTGTTCCCATGTTTTCAAATTTTCAATTGTTCCAATACGCTCGTAAGGAATCATTTTTTGCACACATGTATCTGTAAATATCTAAGAAACATTTAGATGTACTGATCTGATCTGGAGAGTACTGATCAGTATCTAATAGATGTTTTGCGAAATGCGATTTTTCTGGATGATTATTTCGGTACCCAGACAAGTGCTCTTTGTAGCCCAACTTGCCCCACGAAAATACACTACCAAATACTGTGCATGCATTCGTCACATCTTAACTTCTCCTAATTTCTTTCCATCGCTTATGGTATCCTTCCCATTGGACAGTCAAAACACTTCAAAATGAACTTCTGCAAAGTAACGCCTAAATCAATAAAATAATGTAGTAGGTATTTACACTAACTTTTAATTGTAGGTTACATACATATTTATTTTGAAAATAACGTATTTCAGGATACAATAAACACAAAATTATAATGAGTTTTATGTCTGGAACAATAAAGTTAAAGGTCTTTTATATTTATAGTACCTACTAGTATGCACTGCACAAAAATCAGTTACTATACTTAAAAAATGAGTTCCAAAAGACAGTTGCTCTATAAAAATCAGGTGCTTAACCAAAACACTTGACGGTAAACGTGTTAAACCAGTTCACCGCTGATAATATGTTTGGGTATCACTTCACACTTCAAGTTTTGCTTCAAGTCTGGTTTGAAAGTAATCTATTAACTTATCTGATCACTCGAAACTCGTGGCGTGAAGTGCTCGAAGCGGGAGATAAGAAAAGCATAAAAAATAGTTGTGAATCTCGCTCCGAGGCGAAGTTTTGATTGCGCACTTCAGTTTAGTTAGATTTTATTCATAGTCTAGTACTAGACTTTAATTTGGAGACGGTCGAAGAAGCTGAAAATTTAAAAAAATGTTCCACTTACAAAAGCATTTTATTATTGAATCTTTTCAGAATCTACCCACATTTGCTGACTACAATCGATTTTTCATTTAGGTAAAGATTTTGTAAATTTTAGTTCTCTATTCCAGAGCTGCTCCTTTTTTATAGACCTGTAACTAGATAGACAAAAGTGTGTTTACTGGATAGAGTCATGTGTGGGAAACATGTTTACATGGTCATGGTCAATATTCACGCGCTAATTTTTACGAAATAGTCCCTAAAATATGTAATGTTAATTTATAAATGGATATTCTATCAACATAATTAAATAGAATTTGGAGATTTTGTGATGGTTCGACGCCATTTGCTCCACATGGGTTTATATAATCACTTTTTTTGTCCTGATGCCGCCGGAGTAATAAAATTCAGCATCCAATCAAAGAAAGGGTTCAATCATCCATGTATAGAGGCCGGAGTGGACGACAACGTTGGGTGACCTAAGTTAGCGGATGTGGTGTTGCCACTGTCCAGGGAAGAGCGGAAGCGCTAGAGATACTGGGATTCCTGGGGGCATATTGTCAGACACCAAGGAAGGCTATCTGGGGGGGTTTTTGGTAGATACAATTCGACAAGACATCAAGCACCTTGATTCCTCGTCATTTTTTTTTTTTTTTTGAATGATTATTGCTTTTGGCCGCAGATGGCCTCTACAGCGTCACCGGACTGTGGCAAGCGCAAAGGGCGCTGAACCTAAATGATAAGGACGACGAGCACAAGATTCCTCGTCATCAAAAATAAAAATTACTTATCTATTTCATTTTTAATAATATATTTTTTGTCTATATTAAATTTTTTAGGGTATCTACACATAATACCATATTTTCTTATATATATATCTAGCAATAGTATGCAATATGTATAATATCAATTCACATTTTTGAAAGCGATCACATAATCACTTGAGGAATAACAAATTCTGAAGAAACAAGCGGCACAAGATTGCTGTGGGAGTGACGTGGCCACGGGAGGAAATGCGAAAAGTTGCGAACTTGCTCGTTGTCTCGGAACTGTGCTGCCATCTGCCTTGACGGCGTGCCAAATGGAAAAACTACACTTACGATACGATAATAGTAGAGATGTACCTACGTAGTTTGGTATAAGTGGTGTTCCTTTAGAGAATCGGATGACTAACAAATGTCATTTTTTATGCAACTAATCAAGGTAATGACTCGACTGTGTTGGTTAGCTTTCACCACAAGGAAACCCAGAATAATACAATTTTATTTTTAATAGGTTTACGTTTGACCACATGCGGTCTGATGTTAACATTAGACAGGATGTGCAACGAGGCAACGATGCTATCTAGGATTGAGCAATGCCTTACTACAAAGAACTTGTTTACTCAAGACTTGAAGACGGGTGTTATTGTACCTTTCGGGAAACAGACTCCGGCATAGAGAACCAAGTACGGTTTAGTCGTGTTTATCTGATCGTCCGGTAACAGAAAATCAAATAATGCAATTACAAGAAACATTGAAAAAAAAAGTTAACTTCAAAGCTAAATTTAAATTTGCTTAACTTTAATAGTTCTGAATGGTGCAATATAACAGGTGCTGCCAATCTTTGATATATGTATATAGTCATAAATGAATGGATTTCTTTTAGAATCTAAACGTGTTTCAACGTAAATTGCATCTTCGCAAATGGCGGTCAAACGCAAGCCTATTTGTAAAAAAAGTTTAAAGACTTAAAAAGTTGTTGGGATAGTATTCTTTGTACGTCGATCTTTTAAAATTTTAACCGTCGTTACTAGCAATATATCTACCTAGTAGGCTTACTACTTTCCTTCCTAAGAATTTACATAGTTATAAAAACTTATAAACCATGTAACTTGCATCCTCATAACCCCATTAGAGGGTTATTTTAGGTAATTCCAGGTCGAGTCCATAATGTTAAAACGTTACCTTTAATGCGTTTATTAAATGCGTGGAAGGCACGCGCCGATGTTTATACACTTGATAATGATATAATTAGTACAGTCGTTACTTATGTAAAAGCTATTTACTTTGCATAATGGTGTTGTGAACGCTACAAAATGGTGAATAGTGGTCGTAGTGTGGTAGCGAGTAACGGAGATACGGCGTCGCGGCTCGCTACCCTCAACCGACAAACTTGACCACGCTAGTACTTTGTCTGCTCGCCCCACTTCGAATTTGTGTTTATCCTACATTATCTGAGCCCTGCAATTTTACGCGTTATCCTTTGAGGGCTGTACAAGTACTCTTCCAAAATCAAAAGTGACCTATGTATAAGTTCAGGGTATAAGTTACTACTGGCTGTGTCCTATGGCATAATTCACATGTTCTAGGATTAAAAAATAAAAATTTAACAAACGCCCGACATGTGTATAGTATTCTACTAGCCAAGCCACCCATACCCATATTGATACCCATATTGAGGGAATTGTAAAAAAACATTTTTGTTTAAAAATTACATCGTGTTTTCAGTCTATCTATCTATATCTATACCATTATAAAGACGAAAGATTTGTTTGTTTGTAATGAATAGGCTCTGAAACTACTGGACCGATTTCAACAATTCTTTCACCGTTGGGAAGCTACGCTATCCCCGGGTGACATTAGCTACTTTTTGTCCCTGTATTTCCACGGGAACGGGAACTACGCGGGTGAAACTGCGAGACGTCCGCTAGTAACTTTTAAATACCTGAATAAATTTGGATGTACCTATCGGGTATCATTACAATCCTAACATCATCCGAGTGGCTACACATTTTTTGAAAAAATCCTTTATTTGCTATCGTGTTTTTTTTTTTGATTTCTGAATAAAACAACGTTTAATTTTTTAATAATCTTCAACATTAGCCTAAACACAAAAATAAAACCATTTCCGAATAACTCGTATTACTGATCGTTTTGCAAATCTATTCGATAATAAATTTAAAACCGTGTTTTGTATGGAGCGTACGTAAAACTTATCTACTCAGATAAATGGGTCCGCATTTATTTTCATATAGATAGATTCTTTTATATCTCTTGTGGGGTTCAGTGCAAAGTAATTTCAGATGTCGCCGTCATCGGAAGGGACCCATAGCTGCGGGCGACCGGAATACTTCTTAGGTTCTATGACGACATCATTTGCGAGAGAGCACGCTATCTCGACCCACGAATCGGAACTCGGGCCATTCAACCGAATAGATTTAAATACTTCGTGTACCGACATGAACCTTTTCATCATTTTCCAAGACCAAGCAGACGGGTTTTTATATGCTCAGTCTATAGAATTACTTGATTAAAATCAACGAGAAATCTACAAATTTTTTACATAGATCGGCTTCTCCAACCATAGTTTCGGCCATATGCGGTGGCATTAGCTCCAGTGGTGAAGCAAGATAAGGCGCGTGTTTTACTATATATAGCCGAAACTATAGTCGGAGTTTCCCATCTAAAAAAACGTGAATGATGCCGTAATACAAAACACAAAAACGTGCCAAAACCACGTCAGTTTTCATACTTCAAAGATAGTCTAATAAATAATAGTAGTTTCAGGAGGAACGCAAAAAGATTTTTCGAGTGTTTATGTATTAAAATATGATGATACACGACTTTCGTGTCGCTTTTAAAACTCCGTCATAGCTTTAAAGTCACCACTACTTTACTGGGACGTAACTTTGACAGACGGACTCGATCTTTTTTTTTTCTTTGGTTTTGGCGTTGCGTTATGAGCATTTGCCAGTGTCAAGTATTTATATATTTTCAATTAACATAAGTGTCTTCGAAGCTAAAGTTATAGTCAAAGTCCAGTCTTGGTTAAGTACAGTCCGTGTCAGTCAAGTCCAGTCATGCTTTAGTAAAATAGTGGTGACTTTACTATCAAGCTTCGATGGAGTTTTGGAAGCAACACAAAAAATTACCACCATTTTTATGCATAAACACTCGACAAAACACTAGTTTTGGAAAAAAATATAACGGGGCGACACGACTCTTTCCGCGTTCCTGCCAAAAACCGACTCGATCTTTACTTAGTTCGTGTGACTTTGTGACATAGGCTTATCTTTTATTTATTATTTACAAAGTACGACGCCAAAAATAAATAAATTTAATATTCTAACGGTACACAGACGCACACTAATAACGTTAATCCAAACTATTCAATAAACTTAACCTAATAATTCACGGCTGGTTTACTATGTGGCATGACTCGATGGTTTACTAACCTCCGAGTAAGAATTTCATTTCGATTAAAGTGGCTAATAGTTGCGGAGAAAGATGGATATTGGTTACCGTGTCAGATGCAAGATTAATTTTGTTGACCTCTAGGAAGGTGTACCTACGACAGTCGATTTCTCCTGTTTCGCGGTCTCATTAATCACTCTGATGACGTCAAATGAATAAAACATCACTTCGTAGAAGGCTTTACCATTACAAAAACATTTACATCAAACACAATTACTGCTAGTTGAGGGTAACAATGAATTGCTAACCTAACTCGCCACGTCGGGTTTTTGTGTGTACCTACTGAAGTGGTTTCTAGGAACTTAGATACAGCATAGCGTTATATGAATTTGTAAGTTATTTTATTTTGAACGACATATAAAGAAAAATCAGTGTTTTTATATATTTTGTTAAGGGACATTTTTGACTAACACAACAATGACGTTTTTCTATGAAACAGCTGTGTTTTTTGTTTTCATTTTTTGTATTTAAAAGTTGCCACAGCTGTCACAATAAGACCTTAAAATTGAGATAAATCAATAAAACTTCAATTTATCAACAAAATTAAAAAGTTATAGCATTTTGTGTAAGTTTATACCGAATATTTTTTGGTGTCTGTAATTTGTTTGAACTACATACATGAATGTATAATTGTATATTGCTAATATTCTCGCCAAACTTTCATGGCTACGATGAGTAAATTGAACTGTAATTGAAAAAAAAAACACCAAAGAATTTTCAATTTGGAATCATTCCCCTTCATCAGGTGCCAAAGCCTGACCCCCGGGAGACGGTACCAATTCAAAAGTGTTGTTAGATTGTTTTGTTGCGTTTTAGTTAAACTTACTTTGCTGCGGTATAACAGGGTACAAAGGGACGAAGAAACTAACTTTTAGAAGAAACTACTTTAAGTATTAATATACTAGCTTTCACACGCAGCTACGTTTGTCGGTCAACACAAGAAGCATTAACGTAAAAATGATTAATCCAGAATGCTTGTCAATACGGGTAGAGCTAAAATATTTACCATTTAATTCGAAGCAAGTCAACCGCTTGTTTCGCAAAGATGCGGTTTACGACAAAGCACGCTTTCACCTACCCTTCTTCGACTACACCATCACGTAATACAAGATGACTAAACTTGAGATGGAGCACTTAACGTATTAACCACAAAAAGCTTTGTGGAATATGTTGTCTATGCCTAGTGTGAAAAGATAATCCAGACAAATTATTCACAAAAATATTTCGACCCACATTTTTCACGAACTTACGTGTTTCCCACAAAGGATTCCGAGCTTCATTTTAACCAAAGCCGGGAGGTTCATCCATCTTCCATTCTTTGTTGTTGATTACGGCGTCTACTTCATCAATAACTTCACTAGAACTTTGTTCTTGGTAACCGCGAGTTTCTGTAAAACTACGCGCTCTTATTACAATATGATAAAGTTCGAACTATGTAAAGTAATAATAATAGTAATAGTAAATTGTCGCCAATAAGCCTGATATCGTGGTGGTCGACCGAGCTCAACGCCGGGCAGTGCTCGTCGACATCACCATCCCACATGACGAGAATCTCGTGAAGGCCGAGAAGGACAAGCTTAGCAAGTACCTTGACTTGGCTCACGAGATAACCGCCATGTGGGATGTTGATTCGACGATCATTGTCCCGATAGTCGTCACGGTAAACGGTCTTATAGCGAAGAGTCTCGACCAACATCTCAAGAGACTCTCGCTAGACGGTTGGGTCAAGGGTCAGCTTCAAAAGGCAGTGATCCTTGACACGGCGCACATTGTGAGGAGGTTCCTCACTCTGCAGCCCTAACCACCGGCAGCTTGAGCCCTGCCCCGCTGCCGGCGGCACCCTAGTTTTTAAGTTTTTTATATTATTTATGTTTTATACTTATTTAATGTAAAAAAATTAAAAATTAAGATACAAAATAAATACCTATCATAATAATAGTAATAGTAATAGTAATAATATGTAAACTTTATGACACTTGAAGGGCTTAGGTGTAGACAGTAGACAACTATCTACGCGATGTGAACTTCAAAAATTAGAAACTACAATAAGAACAGAAGTTTTTTCATGTTTGCATGACTGCAAAGTAAAAACATATTTGAAGAGATTTGTGTCTTATAATATCTCTTTATGTTAAAGATTTCCTTATGATTCTGAAGCGTACTAAACTCTTAGCTCAGCTAAAAAGTTTTAAAAACTGACAACATTTTTTTTAAATGTAGCCTGTGACATTGAGCATAATAACATGTCAATTGAAACATCATTCATCAAAATATAAAGAGTAGTTTACGCGCTTCGGCGGAACACGTACTCGTAAATACAAACATACATAATTATACTGCTAAAAACATAAATAATAAATAATTATTCCTTTTGACTTTGCCGTAAACAGGTAAAAGATAAGAAACGTGATCTATCCTGAACCTTATTTAACATCGTGTAGGTTGTGGTAAAATCCAAAACCTATTTCAAATTAAAAAAAATATCTACTACATAAGCTTACATAAAACTTGTTACATTATTTTATGTCTGGCTGTACGATTCAGCACTTACGTATTAAAAAGTCAACGCCAGTAAGTACACGACCGGAAAACGGCGGCATACCCATATTTCGGAGCCTAATTAGGAACCTAATGACACCATTACCCACATTTTCGCAGACGTAACGCGCACGTATGCCCATTTAGGCGCGAATATTTGCGCACTTCCTTATCCTTAACGGTAGGGCGAAACAAAGATCTATTGATAATCACGTGCTTCGGTACGCGGGTATCAAATATGCATGTAGTGGACGTAATCAGGGAGATGTTGGGTCACAAATTAAAGCAAAGGTTATGGAATTGCTAACCTAATGAAAGGATATCTGCTTCAATTATTATTATTTATAATTCATTGGTTAGATATATCCATTTACATATTTGTGACGATTAATATACATTTTGAGAGTTCTGTTTCGAGAATATGAGTAGAGTAGAGAGTAGAGCTAGTAATAGGAATCAAAGTCAAATAAATCAAGTATTAACAAAGTCACACAGCTTAGTAGTGGTAATTAGCCCAATATAAAAATAACAGTCTAAAAATGTTCGTGTTAATAAAGTTGGTAAGATGTACCTTGAAATTATTTCAAATAAAAAAAGTGCACAAAATTTTATCTCCATTATCGAATAATCACTGTTTTTTATAAACTTTCCCACTGCTTGACGCGGGTTTCTTCTCATTGTGAAAAGAAGAAGGGCACAGTCCCGCACGCTGGTCAAGTGCGGATTGGCAGACTTCACATATCTTCGAGAACTTTTTCTTGGATATGTAGAAATCTACAATGTTTTCCTTCACCGTTTCAAGTCAGCGGTAATACGTACATAACTTAACAAAAGATAGAGGTGCGTGTCTTGCGTATGGATTCGAACCCAAGACCTTCACCTATTTTTCAGCCAGAAACTTCCATTTTGGATTTTATCTATTTTAAATCGTTTTAAATCTACACGTTAATGTTTCTGTTTTAACATGGCCCCCAATACACAGTCTTGATTACGCTCACGAAGAAATCTCATGAATATTCAGGATTTGACACCAACCATAGACGAAGCACCAACAAACGAAGTGATCGAAGAATTGCATTCAATATGAATTTAAAGATTTAGCAGCTCATGCATTTTTAGCAGGAAGCGTACGAGGAAAACTGCGCATTGTTTCTGCTTGGTAGACATACGAATACAAAATTTGCTGCTCGTCTACAGAATGTCTCATTATGCGGTTATACCTAGACGACCTTCTTGAGTTCTACCACTTATTATATACATACTTAAGTAATAGTTTTTTAATTTTTTTTTAGTGAAAAACTGACATAAATTAAAAAAACTTTCACTCAGTCAAAAACAGTGTACCGTACTGAACGATACGTAGGAATTTACTAAGTGGTTGAATATGTCCAATTTCCAAATTAGACGTCTCGTTTCGAGAGTCGAGATAAATTGGGAAGATGAAATTAGAAGTTGGACTAATTGAGTAGATAGAGTAATTTTACTAACGGTTTATAAAAGCTGAAGAGCTAGTTTAGCGTTCACCAGTAAAACGCGACCCATTTGCGTTGATTTGACGAAATTGGTGATGCTAATAATGTAATTTGTTTGACCTAGAGTCTATTCTACCTACGATGATTGGAGACTTCTGGTCCGCACGTGATTGGCACCGTAGGAGTTGGAAGTGGGATGTCACGTAAATTACTTTAAAACAGGGCGCCGGAATTTTCAATGTTCTTCAATTTTAACAACTACAGTTACTGTGAACCTGCAATTTCAGTGTTTTTAAGGCTAGTGTAAAAATGTTTCTTCTAGATCAACATGCTCCATCCTCGGCTGCACCGTTGCTTTCCACCAGACAAGTTAGTGTAAAAACATATAAAAACAATTCATGTTTTATTTTATAAGATCCAATTTATGCATTCTTATTCCCAGACTTCAATCCTTTATTAGTACTGTAGTAACCTCAGTTATCTAATTTATAGCCATGATAACTCAGTGGTTAGCGCAGACGGTTCACATGCAGAAGGGTCTGGGTTCCAGTTCTAACAATGAGCTTGAGGTGCTGGTGAAGGAAAACATCGTGTGGAAACCATTGCATGGTGGGTATTTTTTTCAATACACACAACAACAGTGTGATCAAGCATACTCACTTGAGAGCTAATTTTTCATTCTAGGCTAAGTGTGTTTACCGTCTTCGACCACACCATCACGTAACATCAGGCGAGCTGTGGTCAAACACGTAGCTTGTCAATAATAAAAAATTGCCATCGATTTAAGATCCTAACACGAAATTGATTTTTGTGTCACAAACCAGACAATGATCGACAATTAAGTACAACAAAGAATATCAGGTCTTTAAAATGTGTTTTTATAATATCGAAATGAACACTAACACTCTAAACTTTATCAAAGAAGTAACTTCAGGAAACTTAATACCACAGTGGACTGCGGTTCCCAATTAATTATCTACTTAATAAACAACATGCAGCCGATCTCCATGCTAATTAACTTCATTTCTGTTTCCGTGACACTACACCCCTGAGAACTAGTTTACCTAGAAAGCTCGAGTTAGCTGAAGGCAAAGTTCCACTCTACCGATGGTTTTCACTAAAGAAAACTAATGAAATAACTCAAACTTCGTGTTGCTACGTAAAGCAAGTAGATGTTAACAGGAACCGATTCATTTAAAAAGTTATTTCCCCTTTTTCTCACGACTGCAGCGCCCTGACCTGGAAATGTGGCACAGCTTCCAATATCGTGTATATTGACGATGCAGTTTCATTTTTGTTTTACAAGAGTTTGACGGGTTGGTCTCGTGTGGGGAAACTGCGATCGCGACGTGAGTGTTAGCAAACTAACAACTATTATGACTAGAAAGATAAGGAGAGATGATTTTTTTGTTTAGAAAGCCCATTTCTCTCTTGTAACGTAGAAGCGTAGCTTGACTAAGTGATCTCAAACGATATCCCATGTTAAGCAACGGTCTTCGGATGGGTGACCGTTTTTTTTTTTTTTTTTTTTTAATGATTGATAGTCTAGGTGTTTGACCACAGCTCACCTGATGTTAAGTGAAGATGTGGTCGAAGATGGTAAAGCACACCTAGCCTGGAATGGAACTGGCTCTCAAGTGAGGCTGCCGGAACACACCGTTAGATGCTTGGCGGCAGATTTTCAACTTGAGGGTGGTAGCTAGCCAGCCGAGTACTAGAAAGTACCCTACCACCATGCTATGGTTTCCTCACGATGTTTTCCTTCACCGGCAGCTCAAGCTCATTGTCGGGGTTTGAACCCACGCCCTTCGGCATGCGAATCTACCGCGCTAACCACTGAGCTATCATCGCTACTAAACCGTTAATGGTTAATGGTTTCTTTCTGAAGCTGTTCATTCTATATTCCTATAACAGCTACCGTCAAACCATATTGTAGTGTATGCCTTAATATCAGATAATAGGCGGAGAAAGCAACAGGACCCTATAATATAGGCTAGCTGAGCGATGTTATTTAAATTACCCTAAATTCAGCAAACAAGTTGAAAACTGTAGCTAAGCTAGTTTAAAGTTATTTACATCATAAAACGGAAACCTCAACGAATGAGCTATATTGAAAAAACATTATCAAGCAAGCTTAAAAGTTTTTTTTTAATGTAAAAGTAATGAAACGAACGCGACGCTCTCTTGATGGTAAGAGATAACGCCTATCCATGCCCATTGCAGCGACACACAGAACTTTAAGCTAAACAAAGTCCGAGGCATTGCTGCTTTGGCGCTCATACTTTGAGACTTTCAATGGTTAGTATTAATATTCCAAAACGCCGTCAAAGCGTCTAGTAAAGTTGCCATTACATTACTAGCACATGACCGGATTTGACAATGACTTACTTACATTTTTACTATAATTTTCATCAAATAATTGAAAATAACTGACACTGATAAAATGTATAAAGTCCGATGCCAAGATAAAGAAAACAAATTGCAGAGTATCTCTAATTCCTTTTAGCATGACCTACGTACATACTACCTAACTCTAGTTATGATTATAATAATACTGCGTTTGTTATGTAAAACAAAAGTTTTCTGTATTTTATTTTACAAACTCTCATATCGAATTTATTCGTATAGTAAGGAAAAATGACACTGTCAGATCGAAATACTGCGCTTGTGTATTTATATTTTACCATATAAATATTCAATATCCATCGTGACAGTTTGTAGTCGACGCGAAATTTAACTTGTTCTCGTGATAAACTGTCTTTTTTCGTGGAAAAGATAAATAAAATCAACAGTGTCGAGCGCAATGCGGTACTGCGTCGGACTTTATTGCCCAAAGTTATTGGTAACACGGAATAAAGCAAATGGGAGTCTAAAACGGTTTGTTACAAAAACATTGTGCTAAAAACTCTATACCTATATTCTACATAACAATTCTACGTACCTAAACTTAAAAATTCTACTTACGCAGATAACTTCAAACACGTTCAAAATCTGCCGCAAAGCACCTAAAGATGTGTTCCAGTGTTAAGCGAGTTCCCAGTCCTGAAAAGGTGCGCTTACCATCTTCGATCATACCATTACTTAAAATCAGATGAGCTGTGGTCAAATTTCTAGTCTGTCACTCGTAAAAAAAAACAACAAAAAAGTGTCCTAAATCAAATCTCCCAAACAATTATTGTAGATGTTATTTTTTATTTAAAAAAAAAGTTTCCGTATCGTAGCACGTTATGAAATTCTTAATTCATCACTAAACAACTAAACAGTATTCACAGCTCTGCAGTTAAGTGAGAGTTCGAGTCACAACTAGTATGTCCAGTAGTACTCATCTAGTCTATATATCACTTAAGCCCGTTCCTATTAACAGAATTCGCATTACTGTGGCGAATCAATATAACTAAACTAAAATTAGAAATAGAATCTCGATACAAGAATCGTATTTTATTTATATTTTATTTAATGTCATGTTAATAGAATAAACCTAATCAAATAAAGAGTACATGTCAAATTTTGCCGTCTAAGAAATTGCTTTATTGATTTTTCAAGTTTTTAATTGCTTAACATAAACGCTCAACCAAGTTTTAGGGCATCTTAAACTACTAACATAAAGCACCTAAATTCAAATAAAATCTATTTAAATTGTTAAATAATATCTATTTCTTGTTTTTTATTACTTAAAAATCCCTCCGTGTCGACAGCGTACCTTGCTACTTAGAATACAGCCTTGCGATTTTCAAGGGTATATTGTATGTAGAAGGTCGGCATCCAACCCACATTAATTTGACATCATCATCATCAACATCTCAATACACTACAAGACATGGGCCTCTCCCAAAACATACCACTTTGCCCGATCTTCTTTTTTTTTGCCAGCCACCACCACCACCACCATATTGGTAGTGAGAGTAAAGTACTGTCACTACCAATATGTACAACATGACAGTGTATTTAGACAGCCTCATGTTTTCACCATCTTCGACCACACCGTCACTTAACATCAGGTAAGCCACAGCAGCCTAACGCCTAGGTAAAGCATAAAAAATGATATCGTCTACTCTCAGTCTCATCTTAACTACGTTTGCCGATTCGCAGTCTTTACCCTAGAACACGTTTACCTCAGCAGTTATATGATTTATTCTATGCCATTGTGATTTATCCATAAATACATTTACATTTGCCTTTTATGTGAATGCCCTGATATAAGTTCCTACCTGTAACCTACACCGGTTTGATTGATGCCTAAGTAAATTACTAATACTTACTGAACCCTATTCACCTCGAGAAAGGTCGTTATGTTACAATATTCATTATAATCTGTATTATAATACACCGTCAATAGCTAACTAACTATATCTACATAATAAATGGCACCGAAGTTAGGTACAATGGTGAAAGTGTATAAATTACTAGGCATCACTACAAAGGAACTAACGGTCTTATAGCAAGTGTAATTGAACTATAATAAATTACATGAAAACCACTCTCAAGTATTATCTCGGATTTGGCCAGATTTTATCGTATGTACCTTAAAAGGAAAAAAGCGGAACCCTTACAGGTTCACTTTGTTGCACGTCTGACAAAACCTATCTCGGGACAAGTGGAAGTATCGAGTTGAAATTAAGACCATATACACCGATCTGCAGGCGTACCATGAGGTTTTACGTTTCCATCCAATTGCGGGGCAGTTAAGTTTAGGTACCTAAACTGTCCCGCTTTATTTTTGTACCATGACCATGTTAAAATTGGATCGCAACTGCACCGCTAGCTCTTCAAAGAACAAACGATACTTGTCTCTGGCTCCAATACTGTCCCGCTACCGAAGAAAAGGACAACGCTATACAAAAGTATACTTGTATCTCGTGTGAAAAATCTGTTCCGAAATTATGATAGTCGGGAAGTATCGGTTTTCTTATTATTTTATATTATAATGATATTTTAAGGTGGAATATTCCTTAATACTATATTGCACTACAGCTTAATTATTAACATGTTTTATTTTTACGATTATCCTATCATTAACTTAAATACCAAAAAAAAATCAATATTCTATACAGTGAAACAATTGAAGACTTCTTTGTTTCGGAACGCACCTACTAAATACTTTTTTTTTTATTATTTATCTGTAGTCCCTTGTGTGTCTGTGAAACAATCAAACTTATCAGTTATTGCAAAATAAAGTTACAACCGTTTATGTCGCAAATAACTGCATATTTCGACACTAGCAAGAGAATCAAAACCTATAAGGTACTTCGGGTTGACCTACAACTATGAAATTTGGCAAAAAGCATTATTTTATAGACTTAGGATAAAATCCGAAAACTGCACATTTTTAATTTATTCACAATACGAGTAAATAGGTTTAAAATCATAAACTTCAACACTCGATTCCCGAACTATTTATCACACCTATTAGTGTGTATGGAACCCTCGGTGGGCGAGTCTGACTCGAACTTGCCCGTGTTTTTTATTAATCACACTTGATTATTTTTACGAAAGAGCAAAAATATGTTTCATTGGCTGCGCCCCGCTGTTCCACCCGCGTTAGGAATAAAAAAATTGCACGTGTAGGTAGTAATCCAGATTCCAGAGCAGGGTTTGAGTTATATCCGTTTCAAATTTTATTCAAATAAGTGCAGCTGTTACCGCGGTAAAAAAAATTAAATAGATCTACGTTTGGCCAACAACTCGCCTCATGGAAAGCGACGGTGCGGCCGAGGATAAAGCACATTGATCTTAAAGAAATCTGTTCGCTCTAACCTTAAAAACACCCAAATTTTAGTTCAGAGGAAATAAAGAATCCGGTAATGAGTTACATTCATTGGGCTTTACGTATCAAGAAAGTAGAGCCAAATAGTTGCGCAGGAATACTGGGAACAACAAACATATAGACACACTTTCGCATTTTTTATATCTGTGTGATAAGTATATGCGAATGAAAAATAAAATTGAATGTATACCTTCGACTAAAGGCTGAAAGATGCCCACTAGTTTAGGCCGTGCGTTGTCCATCGCTTCGTCTGACATTATTAAATAAGTCTTAGTTTATTAACACTGATTTTGCAAATTAAAACTGAGTTAGACACCGCCAAGACTGGTCTCATTGAAGAAAATTGTTTGACCTATCCTTACAAACTTATAAATCAACAATTTTTTCAAAGTTGAACAAGGGGCGTTAGCACTGCAACCTTCATATCCAGTCATTTCATAAACCAATTTGAAGCCAAATTTAATTTAAATCTACGCATATTTAACACGAGTCACGCATTTACAATGAGATCCATCTAATTTATGAAAGTGAGACTTTTTTATTTTCAAAGACAAAAGTTACCCAGGCTATATTATTAATTTTCCAAGAATAAAACATTGAGTAAGTAAGTAATAAATTTTTATTATTCATCAGAGCATTCTACGAATGAACCAATTTCATAAATCTCCAAAGTGGTGTCACAAAATAACTTCTAGCAAATAGGACCTTTGAGTGCAATTCTCAAAGATATGAAATTCTACTTTAATTTGTTCTACAATCCTTAATGATGTAGTAAGCGGCCGAAAGTGTTAATTACTCAAGTTTAATTAGAAAGTATCCCTTAGGATGAGTACAAAGGAATGCTGTGAGATGCCAAGGTCCGACTTTGAGAGTTTGACCTCGAAGCCTTTATTCTATGCCAATTGAATAAAATAAATTATAGGGTTACCTAACATATAGGTACATATAAGACTGATTTTACTTGTTTTACCACGAGATACTTGACTTTGGGTGAATACACAAAATATGATGCCAAAATAAATAAAAAATAGTATACCACGTCCACGTCTGGCATGGCAATTTGAGAAAAAAACTTGTTAAGATTTTTATTTATAAATGACTGTGACTATCAGATAGGCGCCTCTGGTCAGATTAAATGGAATCTGCAACTAACGAAAAGTGCTGTCATTTTTCAGACATTTTGGCATTGAAAACTTTATGAAAGTTTTTCGCAAATCGTCTTGCAAGGCCCTCGATATTGTTCGCCCTGATTCCGGGGTATTAGGATACAGCATCAGTATCCCCCGCCATTAAGAGCTTGTTGTGTTAATAGGGGTCTAGGTTTATACTGGTTCCAATATTATTAATATAGTCTCTTTGTAGTCATGTAAAGAGCCTAGAGAAAACGACAACGTTGGGTGGCCAGCATCATATGCATGTGCGGTGTTCGGGTCAGCATTCCGCTGTCCCGGGTAGAGTGGAAACACAGTACTGAAGGCGCTGGAGTGCTTTGTCCAGCACCTAGGAAGACCACTTGGGGAAGCTTTGGTCGGTGCCACCCCACATAGCTTCGAGCATCATGTGAAGACTTCCCCCTGTTCACAAAATTGAAACCCTCTATTGTAGCAATAAAACTCTCTTAGGTCATGACCCGTGATGCCCGTATCATTATTTACTTTAGCAACCCTAACAGCAGCTCAATGGAGAGGATATCAACTTGTTAGATTTGTTTAATTAGATTCCCAGCGTCTACGTGTTTTGATTAAATTAACATGGGCATACTCGTATGAACCCACCGGCCGAGTCGGTAACATGTGTAACGTACGACCAGTTTAACTGAACTGCTCTAATTAATTTCTGTACCAAATATTGTATTTGTCAGAATGTTTATTGTTTACGACTGTTTTGTTTGATGCGTCTCTCTATGTAAAGATACAAAGCGTTAATTTATCATGATTATTGTTGCTGCTCTTGCATCGACCTCTGTTATGCTTTGGCCTATTTCTTTCTCGAAGGGTGATTGGTCGAACTTTGCCACGCTGCCTGGTCCGATTTGGATTAGCATAGTCACGTACTATGCCATTGGTTTTTATCACCAGCCATATCATGATTTTGAACTACATTGTACATTATTATCAGGCAGGATGTGCTCAAGATCGCACAAAGAGGTCGAAACTCTTTGCCCGAGTCTGTGTTCTCTGTGTAAGATAATTTCAAATCCAGATTATTTACTCTGAAAATATTCATGTTGCTTCTGGGTAAACCTGCTCTTTCATAGACCGCACTACTGCTGAACATCAGGCAGGGTGTGGTTCAACGTGAATAATATGCAGTTTTCCTCAGCATATTTTACTTTTCTTTATTTACCTCGACGTTTTGGCCATGGTGCAATAGTCAACTCGTACATAGTTTTTTGTACGCGATTGAGATCCGGCGATAAACAACTATGTGTCCAAATCACGAAAGATAAAAAATATAGGTAAAGTTTTTAATCCATACATAAATTTTAAATATCTCATACGAACCAAGGATCGGATACCTCACGTTTGTGAGGCTAGCTATCTCTCAAGTAATAGGTATGTGATATATGTACTTCTTCGCGATGCAACGGCTCAATAATTTAGGAGAAATTCGAATAAGAGATTTTTTTGTGCCCTGAAACAACTCGATAAGCTATTTTCATTCTTATTGGACAGTAGGTAAAAACCGCGAAGCTAAGTAAGCGAATGTAACCCGGTATGTCTATTAAAATTCATTCTATGTCTTCTACCCCTTGCGTTCGTTATTACATGTCACTAACAGGATTCCAATGTGTGCAATATAAAATAACTAATTAATTGAGAAAAATATTCATAAAAGGTTCGTAAGAAAAGCAGCAAAGCGAAGCTAGTTTAGTTTTAGTTGGGTAAGCAAAAAAAGCTCATCGAATTTATTAGATCATTTTGTGTTTACCCAGTTCCTATTTATATTACACCGCCCAAACGGCAATAGATTAATAGTGGGTTGTGGAAACTGTAAACCATCCTGCACCAATTACAAAAACTCTAAATACAAGCATAATTCTTAAAGCTACAGGATAGGTTGTAGCAGCCCTAATATTGTATTGCTCGATGGTACTAGCGCGAATGTAATATATCTGTGTTTGGTGTTCGATGAGGTAGGGTTGACGACATCCCGCTCTCAGTCTATAACGATCAAATGCACGTAGGCGTCAAGAAACGAGGGCTAATAACAACAATAGTTTACGGTTCCAAATGGCTACGTTCAACTTCCTCCAATTGCCAGTGGAGTCGTCCATTATTGGGACAACAAAGGTTAAGTTTAATCTGATCGTTACGACAATGCATTGGGGACAAAGAGCAACTAACAATAATAAACCCTTACATATTGTTTAATACAACATACCATGAACAATGACACTGTAACGATATTTTGTGACTTTTACTTCTTGTGACTTGCGAGGCGACGTTGTAGAGTTTAAAAGTTATGTTACAAGCATAACTTTAAAAGCTTAAAAATGTTTGAATTAAAATAGTTACAACTTGTTAATTTTGTTTAAATCACTACGGTACATTATTATTTAAAATGAATACATGGGTGACTAATTCAAAAATTTAAAATTCGGAAAAAACGCATTTTACCAGAAATGAGACCTAGCTAGATCGATATTTCGCCGGCAAACGCATATAGCATAAATTTTAATACTAAAGATATTGTTTGTTACAAATATAGTAAGCGCCCAAAGGGAGGGGTGTTGTCATTTGCTTATTTTTATGAGGGGAGGGGGTGAGAATTTCCTTTACTTCGCTGACTGGAGCTCCCGGGTTAAAATTACAAAAAATCTGCTTACGTAGTACATTAAAGTGGTAATGTACATGATTTAGGAGCATATGATTGGTATCTGCAATCAGATGAGTTACGGCTTCATGTTACGTGTCCAGAGACGCATCGGTGGCCAGTTTAGTGGAGCATCGTTACACGTCAGTGAAATTTAGCGTGTAGCGAACATATTCAATGTAATTTATACTACTTGTCTGGCTGTTCCTAGTTTGATATTATTTATGAGTGGTAGGTATGATTTATGAAGAGATTTCTACTACTGTACGTTTGACTCTTTTCGTTTAATAGATATATCTTTAAAAAATAGTCTTTTATTATATAATTTCTACGAAAAGTTAATCAAGATAATGTTGTTCTTGGAAGTCTTAAAGCTGATATTTACTGAAGCTTTTCTATGTATGGGTGGATATCTCAATCTTAAAGAAATGCGGCCTTGGGAGCTAGAAGCACAAAAACAAGATCTAAATTATTTTGTAGGTAGGTAAATTGTTTAGTATTAAATATGGAATAAAACTTACTTGCTATAAGAGATAAACTATAATTATTTTTAATGTGGTATTTGCTGTATTTATATTATTTACGATTGCACATTAACCTCCACCTCAAAAAAGATAACTTTTACCGACTTTTAAATATATATTTCTTTATGATTATAAGACTTTATGGGGCCATTTTACATACCTATATCAGAACATTAGTTACGTGACAAATATTGTACTTACGCAAGTTATAGAATCAGTAATCTGTACTCGACACATGTTTAGAATCTAATGATTTTACTATGTATATTAAAACTGAACAAGTTTTATTGCCATTAGACGATTTTGAGTGAGGTAATTTTTATTTGGAGCGCATGAAAAAGTTTTATCTATACAGGGTTATTGTAAATTAGACAACCTATTTATTATCTCTCACAGGCGGCAAACTTCAAAACAAAACAAAAAAATGTGCGCAAAATAGACAACCAATCTTAGTGATAGTTTAGTAGATGTATCTATCATATGTGATGTTTCTATCATTAAAAAAATAGAAATATTTAATGTAATTAATCATTAATTTCGATGATAGCTCAGTGGTTAGCGCGGTCGGTTCGCATGCCGAAGGGCGTGGGTTCAAACCCTAACAATGAGCTTGAGCTACCGGTGAAGGAAAACATCGTGAGGAAACCATAACATGGTGGTAGGGTACTTTCTAGTACTCGGCTGACTAGCTACCACACCGAAGTTGAAAATCTGCCGCCAAGCATCTAACGGTGTGGCATGGGCACGATGCCCTTAGTTTCTGTGGTTGTTTAAATCGGCTCTGGAATTAGAGAATGCAAACAGCTGTCGCCATGTGGATCAATATATTTTTCTGCTTTTGTGTGGATGAAAAGGGAAGAATTCTAAAAGTTTGTAAACTAAAGTTTCTTATGATGTACAGGGGTAGCAAGAGAATGCCCGTTAAAATGATCAATAACCCTGTATTACAATACCACGTTTATCCAAAATTAAAACCAGTTTGAGAATACAAGTTTTACGAGACAATTATAGTGTGGACTGTAGATACGTTTTTTTCATCAGATTACAAAAAGCAATTGATTGTTAATCTTAAAAGGTTATACCAGAACACCTGTTAATGTCTTTATTAGATATCCAAATTTGAGCAGTGACGCAACATTGTAGACACAAAGACATCGACATCAAACTATGTAGTTGTAATAGAATATTAGAAACGAGGACAATTTGATTGGGGGCGGATAACTGGGCGGTCCGTAGGCGTCAAGAGATGGACAAAAATGACATTCGCTATTATCTAAATTTAGCTCCAGAACAAATTAATTTCCTTGAAATGGCCATATTTTCCTTTAGCAACGAGTTTATTTCCATTAAGATAATAAGATTTTTAAAGCCTCTTAAAGACGCAGGTTACTTAAAATAATTAGTTTTATTTACATTTCCTAGTTATACCCCGCGGGCTCAACAACGTTTTTCAGAATAAAAAGTAGTCCATAGGTTAATTCAGAGTATAATCTATCTGCGTTTGAATTTTCATTTAAACATGTTCAGCCGTTACAGCGTGAAGAAGTAACAACCATACAAACAGCAAATATAACAAACACGGATTCTTATCACGTAGAAACGAAAATTCACTCAAAAAAGCGCCATCTGTTGATTTGACGCCTCACTACTTCGCAAATGGTCAACGTAAAACCAAAGTAGCTTGAAACACGCTCAGAGAGTGGCGCCATCAAGACCATCCACAAGACATTACATATTCGTCATCTTGTTTTATTTTATGGTATATATACACAAATGTGTTAACTCTGTGCACATAATTGTAAGTTCCTACATTATTAGCCATTAGCTTCCAAAGACTAGACTCGTGCCGAAGTTGAAGAAAGTCGGAACAAACTAGTGTCTGAAGTGGAGACTGCGCTTAAGCAAGTCTCGGATTGGGGTCAATTGAATCTCGTTCAGTTCAACCCCAAAAAGACACAGGTTTGTGCGTTCACCGCTAAAAAACCCCCATTTGTTGTTGCTCCTCGTTTTCAGGACACTCCCCTACAGGTTTCGGAGGGCATTGGTATACTGGGCGTTGACATTTCTGCAAATGTACAGTTCCGCAGTCATATTGCTGCTAAGGCCAAACTAGCCTCCAAAAAACTTGGTGTGCTCAATAAGGCAAAACGGTACTTTACGTCTGGTCAGAGACTCCTGCTGTACAAAGCGCAAGTCCGACCTCACGTGGAGTACTGTTCACATCTTTGGAACGGAGCACCCAAGTATCAACTTGAGGCCCTAGATGCATTACAGCGTAGAGCTGTCAGAATTGTCGACGACTCTGGGATCACCGATGCCCTAGAACCGCTCAGCTTGCGTAGAGACGTCGGGTCTCTGTGCGTATTCTACCGCATGTACAACGGGGAGTGTTCTGAAGAACTATTCGATCTTATGCCGGCGTCACGGTTCCATCACCGCACTAGCCGCCGCCATCGTATCAAAGCTCATCCACATGTTATTGATTCATGGAAATCGCACACTGTGCGATTCACGCGATCTTTTTTGCCATACACTTGCAAATTGTGGAATGATCTTCCTTCTTCCGTATTCCCGCGGAGTTACAACATTGGGTTCTTCAAAAGGCATGTTAATAGAATCTTAAAAGGTCGGCAACGTATTTGTGGTACCCCTGGTATTGCAGATATCTATAGGCGACGGTGATTGCTTAACATCAGGCAACCCGTCAGCTTGTTTGCCACCTGTGGCATAAAAAAAAAAAAAAAAAAAAACTAGGAATAGTCCTACCTCCGAGGGGGATTGGACCACACTGGCCATTAAGGTTGTATACAGGCCTCGCAATGTTTTTTCATTAAAAACGCTAGAAAAGTAATATACAATTTTTCTAAGTAACTTTTGGTACGGTTCCGAATTGAAACCAGCCGCATTTTCTCGAAAAATAGGCCTGAGGTGTTATAGATATTTTAGTAGCATCAGATTTAGAGTTAAGTTGCTATAATATTAATTAATACATGAATAAAGCCATAAGGGTTTGGGCTATATAAACTAAAGTAGTTAAGTATAAGGGCTTTGATTCGGTGCGGGATCGATTCTGGTTTAGTGCTTAGAACATATTAAGTACCTAGTTAACTCAGAAACTCGAGGTCAAAACTATCAAATCAGAATGTTATCAGAGTCTATATAAACTTAATCCACATCCAATCATAATATTGTAAAGTTAAGGTTAGTTGGACTGTCTTTAGTAGTCTATTTACATTTTCATGGCAAGTGAAATACATGTTACTTGCAGGCTACCTTATTAGAATTTTCTTGTAACAAAGTATCGAACTGTATCATGAATGGACCGTTATTACACCACTTACCGTCAGGTAGTTCAAGGCTTTTTCGCCTTTTTTTCATATTAAAATCTGTTCTACTCTTTTTTAATCTGTGTTAACAGTATGCCAATTCGAATGTATGTTGTTGACAGTGATATGATTGTTTTAAGGTTGTTTTAGCGAACAACTGTGATAGCGTAAAGCAATATCTATGGTGTATCCACTAGTATAATTGCAATAACCTTTTTGCTAGTCGTCGTATTAACTTTCACAAATATACTCGTACCTACTCGTAACATAAAAGGCGATCGAATGCGATTACTGAGCATGCAAGTTGACGGTCGGCCTCACTTTCTAATTTTAATCGAATTGTGTCAAATGTGTCAATATATACGATTCTGGCTTGCTTAACACAAAAGCAAACGTTTTTATTTTAAATGTAGTTAATAAACATAGTTAAAATGACAGTTTTTTTTCAGTGTTACGCAAATAATATATTTATATTAAATTATTTATTTAGGTACTTTAATGTTTCATGCTATGGCATATTTTTGACAGTCAACATTTAGTAATAAAAAGCAAAATTAAATTTTTTGAAAAAACCCGCAACGGTTAAAAAGTAATTGTCACCTATCAAACCCGAACCCATAACTGAAAACTGCATCAAAATCGGACTAGTAGTTTTGGAGAAAAATGGCAACATGGATTTGCACAAACAATGTCTGCTGCACCGCCCCCTGGCGAGTTGTCACCATAACACCTTTTTATATAACATTTAATAACATGCACCAATCTAACCCGAACCCGTAACTGAAAACTGTACCAAAATCGGACTAGTAGTTTTGGAGAAAAATGGCAACATGTAAAAAACATCCTCTCACCCCAAACGCATATATACCGTCTACCGTCTCCGTTCCGTCGCGGGTAAAAAAGAGATACAAACCGAAAAGCAGTGCGTGCGAATACCTACCAACGATTTTCAAATTGGCTAATGATAGAAAAGGAGTTGTGAAGATTTAGAAATTACAAAGATGCAATTCAGGGCGTACAACTAGAACTTCCAATAACACAATATTAATACACAACAATACTAACTTTTATTATTTTTGGTCGTGAGTTAAATCATTAGAAAGTTTACTCACAATCTTTTCAGGAGCCTCAGCAATCGCATCTCATGAAATCTTTTATATCTTATCTCCCTTATTTTATGATATCTGAAATAATATTAAGTATTTACAATTACTTACTTATATGTAGAGTGTTATTAATTGATGAATGATGTTAGGGGCTGGTTAAATTTGATTTGACATTGAGTGGAGACGTCAGGGTCAGATGACATGAACGCGTTTATTTACGTAGAAAACGCAGTATTGCTATTTTCCCGGCAATACCACCAGAATCCTCCATCATGGGGCTTTTAGATAAAATTTTGTACGTCCACATTTTTTATGTCGTATATTTTTTTTATTTTTATAATTTTATAGTAACGCATACACACACGTACAAACTTACATAAAAAGCAAATAAGACTAACATAAACAAATTGCATACAGCGCCATCTAGCCCCAAACCAAGCAAAGCAATGAAAATGAAAGTGACTCCTTACTGCAAAAGTAATAGTCATATTAAATGAAAATTTATAGCGCAAACAAACGATTTCCCGCATACCTTAATCAATAATTGTGAATACAAATCGTGTATAATATGCCTTAGTTTTAGTAAAAATTTAATATGAAGTGAATTACGCGTGTTTAAAATGTAGAAGCAAAACTCGTACAACAAAACGAAATGCGACTCACCTCAGCTGAGCAATTTTACTGAATATTTAACTTGGTTCAAAAAAATTGCTTTGTCTCGTTAACACTTTCCCGTGAAGCGGCGACGTGAGCGGAAGTCGACCTGACTCAGACTGGCTGTTTTTGTTTTCTCTATTTAATTGTGAATGAAATGGATCAATTTTATAAGGAGTTATGCGCGATTGTATTGAAATATGAGTTGAATACAGCTGTTAATATTGCGGTATCGGTGGATTTGTAAGTAAGGTGACATTTGAATAAATATTTTACTTAAATGGAGAATTTCTTCTAGAGAACTCGTACGCTTATACTGGAAAAGGATGTAACGATGATCGCCCAGTAATTAGCGCGGTCGGAATAAACGCCTGAGGGCGTGGAATCAAATCCCAACTTCCGGTGAAGGAAAACATAGTACAACCATAGGTACTTTGAACTTTAGCTAGTACTCGGCTTGCTAGCTACTATTCTTAAGTAGAAATCTATCGCCTAAAACTAACGGTGTGTTCCGGCAGCCTTACTTGAGTGCTAATTCCCATTCCAGCCAATGAGTTTACCATCTTTGACCACACCGACACATATCGACAGAGCTGTATAAAAAAGTTCCATGAAAAAGAAGCTCTCTGTCCTTTGGTTCAGAGTGGTTTTCATAACTTAATTTACAACAGTTTGCCATTATTATAAATAACACTACTAATCAATTCACAAAAAAATTACAGAATAAAATAAAAACACATAAAACACACAACATACAACATACATAAAATTCATAAATACCTGAATTTATAATAGTCAATTTGCGTTTGAATTTATCTTGACCGATAGAATTATATAATTTATTATGATTACAATTATCCATTCACATCATTCATTGATTGCCCTGTTAGCTCATTTGGTGAAGTTCTGCTTGCTGTGCTGAAGGGTGTAGGTTCGATTTCCACTCAGGACTAACGTTTGTGTGACAAACATAGACGTTTGTTGTGTAGACACACAACAAACGTCTGGAAGTACATTCACGAATAAAAGTACTAAAGTTCAAAAAATTCTGCCAGCTGTCTGGTTCCCATAGCTTTGCTAGTTTGGGGCTGGAAGATGCTGTTGTCCTTCAATATTTATTTATCTGTATATGAGAGCATACCCCATTCCCTTTACACTAGTCGGAGATTTATGTGGTAAAATAACTTGATACGCCAAAAAAATTACCTAAACCACAGGATGATAGACATATATCATGAATCTGAAAATAAACTATTAAACAACTTTACCCGACCTCTGACGTGTTTTTAAACATCATTTAAAATACAGGGGCTGTGCCTTCATTTCAAGTTACCACACAGAGGGTGAAATATTCATGTGGTTGCTGTAGTTTTAGATTTGACCTTTAGGAACCCTTTTTAGTTCATACCTATTGCATTAAACGTGGTTATGACGCAAACGACACTAGTTTTAGCTAGCGACTGCTCATCGCTCTGAAGTACACTGGAGTTCTGGAAGTACATTCACAAATAAAAGTACTAAAGTTCAAAAAATTCTGCCAGCTGTCTGGTTCCCATAGCTTTGCTAGTTTGGGGCTGGAAGATGCTGTTGTCCTTCAATATTTATTTATCTGTATATGAGAGCATACCCCATTCCCTTTACACTAGTCGGAGATTTATGTGGTAAAATAACTTGATACGCCAAAAAAATTACCTAAACCACAGGATGATAGACATATATCATGAATCTGAAAATAAACTATTAAACAACTTTACCCGACCTCTGACGTGTTTTTAAACATCATTTAAAATACAGGGGCTGTGCCTTCATTTCAAGTTACCACACAGAGGGTGAAATATTCATGTGGTTGCTGTAGTTTTAGATTTGACCTTTAGGAACCCTTTTTAGTTCATACCTATTGCATTAAACGTGGTTATGACGCAAACGACACTAGTTTTAGCTAGCGACTGCTCATCGCTCTGAGATAGGTATAAGTAGGTATAAAAGATTAGTGTATAACTTGCACTAAACTCTTATTCTTAATCAATAAGGAAGATTCTAATCACGGCCCACTTACTAAAAATCTTGTAGTGTTCCACCTCAGTGCTTTGTGTCGATGCGTCTGTCGTACTCTTCTTTACGCGGCTTCGACAGCGTTTGCCCTCTCAAACACCAACCTAAGCTTTCCACGATAACGTTGTGTCGGAACACAGGGCACATCGTGATCCACCTAGGAGATCAAATCAGCAACTAGAGTATCGAGAGGCCCCGCGTCCGCTCACCCGTGGTCTCCATTGTGCATTTCACTGTCCAAGCCAGCCAAACTCCTGAAAACACCGTAGCGAGGCTATGGTGATACAGCGAACGTTTAGTAACAAAATTACACTTATCAACATAAATTGATTTGTTCATTTTTGCGTGATAAAAGTTTGGAATTTGTCTTACCTTTTTTTCTTAGATACGTTACTTATGTGCTTTTTAGCACGGGATAGAGAAAATTGGTATATTATTTTATTGGATTTAATTTGGTAAGTACTTGTTATTTTGGTAGATATCATTTTATTATTGTAAATTACCTGTCCAACTTACTTTTCTTCATAGAAATTATAAATTAACATACACTTGTACTCAAACCTTACTATAAATAACTATTAGTGACTAATCCAAGCTGCGCCACCCGGTTTTCCCTTTGACTAATCTTACTAGAACCATTTATTTTCCCGGAGTGGGTACCTCATGTAACTTTTTTTACCCTGCCTAAAAATCACGTGAATCCTTTTTTCTGTTGCTGCGCAAAATGTCAAAACACCACTAACACATTTCTGCGTTTATAATAATATTGACTAATAAGTCAAGATTCCATGTAAGTCACACAAAGACGGGGGCATTTTACTGAAGCTTTTCTTTTCGTATTGTATTTTTAGAGTAAAACTATTTAGGCGGTGACTCGATAATAAATAAAATTGGACGAGAGCTGTTCGTGAAATTACAAGGACGTGTCACATTTCGTTACATGAGAAGGAATAAAAATGTAACGTAGAACAAGAAAAACAAAAGAGCTATACTGACTTTTAAATTTAGTGTTGGTTTAAGTGTGAAAAATATCTATCTATCATATCTATGGTGCCTAATTTTAGAGTGAAGTTCATATATGTACCTATCTGGGTACATTTATGAATTTTGACAATAAAATTCATCTTTTATCCCACATACATATCTCATGTAAGTGTATACTTCCACAATTCTTACTTCACTTCACTTTGAGTACAGTTTACTTGGTGGAAGATCTCCTTAGAAGGTCATCTAGGCAGGTGCCACCGCAGTACCAGTACTCTGCCGCCAAGCAGTAAACATTACTGTGTTCCGGTTTGAAGAGTACTGTAGCTAGAGAAATTATACTGCTGTGGAGACTAACAATTGAATGTCTCTGAAGTAATGACTGCCTAAGCAGCGATACCCTGAACTTTGTTTCGCTACTTAAAATTTTGCGTATCGCTGTAATGGTCATGGGCACGCGTTATCTCTTACCATCACGAAAGCGTCACGTTCGTCTCATTACTTTTAAATAAAAACACGTATCAGCTAACAATTTAAAAGCTATTTTATTTTAAAAAAACCTAATTATTCAAATTAATATTTACATATTAATTACAAATCTAAGGTTCACCTTTTAAATGAAGGCGACATCGACATAATAACGTGTAAATATTAATGAAACGCGCTGATTATAGATTTTCTAAGTTAACATATTAAGAAACACTGTTAACAGTTTGTAGTCTAAATACATAAATGAATTTATTAAATTCAAAATTCAAATTCAAATTCTTTATTTTGCAGAAATTTCAATGCCGTTGTTGATTAAATTATAATAGGATATAACAGTATACACGTAACCGTTATTTGGCGCCTCATATTTAACTAGATAGAAATTAATAAAAGATTAGTCTTTAAGAAATAAAAGTACGAGTTGGGCTCACACAAAGAAGGTTCCGTACACGATTTAAAAAATATAAATACATATATTGTTAACGAAAAAAGTTGAAATGCATTAGCAAACCACAACTTTTGGTGTACTTACGCCATAATAATAGTAGCATTAGGTTAAAAGTTGCTAAAAATCTCATTTCCATTGTTTCAAATGCTACTTTCTAAATTACAAAAAAGGTAAAAAAATAAATTTGCTACAAAAAATCACATGAAAAATCATTCGACGCTTGACGCGAGTCTAATCAGGTCAATTTTAAATAATTGTTCTTCTTGTACTATAGGTTAAATATTTTTTTCAATACGATAACACACATTTTATCTCTTCTTGAGACATAATAAAAAATAGGGAAATACATGTTTCATTTAGGTAAATTGTTGTATTAAAGTAAAAAAAAAAAATGTTACATTTTGTATTATGTGTTAGTCAATTTACCTTTACCTACTTAATAGGCGCAGAAAATATATTTAAAATATATCAGATAGACGAACACCTGCCCAGTAATAGAGTACAGTAACATATACATATACTTAATTATGTAAGTAACTAATACTTGTGTAATGTCAACATAATCAGTTATTAAAAGTCGAAAAAAGTTATTTGTTTGCAGAATAAACAGAAGATTTTTCCTAGTAATTTATTTAGACAAAGCAATCTGTTTTATAAATACCATTTTACAAGTATCTACTGATATAAAAGCATTCTACCTTTACTACGATTTTAGCAAAAAAAAAAGTAAGCCAATGTAACTCGAGTCACTAAAGTAAACAGAAATCTTTTACGTCATTCTCTCGAAGTGGCAAAGGGCGGGTGTAGAGTTACCAACTCATTACAGTACACAAGATGTACCTACAAGGTATGTACCCCCAGCAGGTCGGTGTAGGGTAACCTCACTAAGAAACTTTACCCTTTTTCCTTTTAGCTCGGCTGCCTATAGAACCACAATGTTTTGCCCAAACCGGTTTCTGACGGCCCTGTCTCAATGGTGCTGCCAGTACAATGTGATGAATGTACCTTAAATTTTATTGTAAATGTTAGTAAAATTAAAAAATATATATACAATCCAGACTAAGCAAGTTTCTTGATAAGAGTCCATTTTAGACCGCAACACAGCATTATATTAGGCAATAATCAATTTTTCAATATTCGCGATTTTAACGTCATTTTTTATGTTTATCACTAGGACTTTAATCGTGCACAAAATATCTACAATTAAATCAGTTTTTTGGTTTGAATTCCTCTACGTTTCGGCCATGTTGCAATAGCCGTGGTCACGAGCTGACCCTAGACAGCAACATGGCTACTTATCAGGCAAGATGTGGCCAGACACAAACATAATTTGTGTCATTTTTTTTCTCTTGTATCTAAAAGTTTGGTCGATGTATACAAAAGCTAATTTATCGATAAGTACTGCCATATACTGCCCAGAGCCTCGATCACGAAAATTTATCGAATTCGTATCATAAAGGTATCGAGTCCTCGATAGCATACAAAGCTGTACAAATCTCATACAAATTTTTGTCGATGTCGATACGAATACTTTTTCGCAAGTCGTTCGTGATCGTGGCTATGTTGTTAGTTCGAAATGCTTCGATCACCTATACAGAATTGAATTTATGTTAGGAATCTAACGAAATCCTTATTGTAGGAACGGTTTGGCAATATTTACGTGATAATAAGACATCTGGCAATACTAAGGGCTTTGGGGGTCGAGCCAAACTATATATTGTTCCCTCTTTTTATGATTCTGGCCCCGATCGCTCTCTTCTGAAACTAATTGAAGATAACAAAGTTGTTTTTTCACCACTTGCTCATTTTGGAATCGCAGCTGATGGAGTGAACGATATTGTTTTCTTTTGGCGTTTTTATAGAATTCCTCGGTGTAAAAGTTTCCCGAGCGATGAAATGAATTTCGAACTGGGGTACGAATTACGTGATCGTTTTTGCGCTAAAGTCTGTATTACTTTTTTCAACGTTGAAAAGGAATTTTAGCTTTTTGCCACGATATTAAAAAGGCTATGTTTAACTCCATTTATACTATATAGCTACATTTTTTGTATCTGAAATGTAAATAAATGTAGTAAAAGGAAAGCATGGAAGGAAAATTTTCATCACCATTATTATTTTCAACAGTACGTATGCGCCACTCATCCCAGGCCTGTGCTAATCTTGTTTTAGTTGGACACATGATTTTCATTACGAAAATTTTATTGTGTTAAAAGACTTCACAACAAAAAATAGATTATTTTTTATTACAACAGTACAGTTATGTCAGTTAGTTAGGTTTACAGTAAATTGAAAGTAGTTAAAATTATTTTAAGGGTATGTGTACAACTGTACAACTTACAACGTAACTGTAGGTACTGTTCAACGGAAGCCTGTCATTACGGGAGCTAATAATAAAGAAACGAAAACACACTCAAAAATACAGTAGATGGCGCTGTGTGTATCGATGTGTATCGATTTGTAAAAAAGTTTTTGAAATACATAAAATGGATCCTGAAAATGAATGTATTGTTTTAAAAATAATTCCATAATTATATATTTAATAAATACGTTAATTAACCAAATTTCGGAAATTTAATTGTAAATAAATTACTATTAACATCGTTCCTCAGACGACAAAAATAAACCTATAAACGGCTAATTAAAAAAAATATTACCTTAATATCATATTAGTAATTTGGTCTTATTTTATTATGTCACTGCATTGTAGGTACTACTTTCTAAAACTTGTGCAGGTTTGCTAAGATGCTTTTCAAGTTTTTAGGTAAAAATCTTAACAATTAGAAGTGGTACAATCATCTTACTTATGCATAAAGACTCAGTAAGCTACTCAGTTCTATTACAAAGCTATATCTATTAAAAAGACCTTTGACATGATACTTCTAGCTAACGTGAATTTAATATATGATTTTTGAAGAACCACAGACTTAAGCATAAAATGCAAAAATAACGATCGAGACGTATTAAAATACCAAATATACGTATTCGTAAAAGTCCATAAAATATTTAAAAACTTCGCTGGTTTTAAAATCTTTATAAAATTTGTGATTTAGCTTTATTTTTTCTAAATCTTTGAATATATTCAATTCGATAAACTTGAACGAAAAATAACAATCGAATATCTCTTGATTTGTTGTTACTGCGGTAAAAATTGAATTTTGAATCTCAGAGATGCTATCCAAATGTTATGAATCCAAATGTTATTCGAAGTTTACTAGAGCCAGTTTACGTAAATAAGTACATGAAAACGTTTTGGTTTATTTTGCGTGTTTTTGCGAACTCTTAGGCAATTTATATTAGTTTATGAAAAAAGAATCAATGGGAATTGGTTCGTGCGCCGGTCGACGACCGTATAATTCTGCCGTGAAATATCGTCACGAAACGGTGTTGGTTTTGGCCGACGTAACCTTAGGTCAACCACTTGGAAGGCTAAGTTCGGAAGTAAAATTGTTGGCAAAATTCTGAAACTTATAACTTACATTTTCGAGCAATGGGGTTTAGTGACAAAGGTAGCTACAACTCTCGGGTTCAATCGCATTCTGAAGGCTTTTAGAATTCTGGATTTCATCCAATTCCGTTAATTAAAAAAAGGGACTAAAATCGACAGCTCTGTAGGTTCATTGTTAATATGTGTGCTCCAAGACCTGAAGGGGTTCGATGGTTCGATTCCCACCCAAGATTAACATTTTGTGGTATAAACAAATGTTTGTTCTGTGTTTGAGTGTTCTGGATTTATTATAAGTATTTATGTATTTACAAAAAAAAAAAGTATTTAATTATTCTATCAGTTATCTGACTTCCATAGTACAAGCTTTGCTTAGTTTGGGGTCAGATAGTAACGTTGTGTGTAACGTACTACGATATTTATTTCATTATTTTAATTACACTGTAAAGAAGTAACAAGCATACTTTGTATGTACCTGTTAAGTAGGTACTCAAGTAGACAAGTAGGTACATAAAATCAAAGCAAGCATTCAAACACACACAGAGACAAACTTTAGCATTTTTAATAATAGTGTGATATTAAATTGTACCTAAGTAGGTATATAGAGTTGGCCACTAGCTGTTTTGGGTAGCTCGTTAAATGATTAAAACTTCGATCAACGAATCAGTACAATCGGCGTAACGCGTCGATGCCCATGCATTAGTTTGTATTGTCGCCTACGTTTACTATCATTCACGTCAGGATGGACATTAACTTAAATTACACTCTAGCCTTAATATCACAACTTTGAGATGATATTTTCCAGAAAAGTTAAAAATACGCCACTATCTTCGCATCGCATGTACGGCGATTTAATGTTTTATTGATCGACTAGCTTATACCAGCTTCAATCGCGTGACCAAAATTAGAAAAAGTCGCCTTGTATTTTATAATACTTTGTTCCGTGTCCATATTATCTTATACAATAAGGTAATACAGGCACAGAACACATCATTTTAATACTATAAGATTTATAATAATAATATATAAAACTAGTACCTATACGATAGTATACGACAAATTTTTTTTTAAATTAATATATGACTTATAATAATAATAAATTATTATTATTAACCAGCTGTACAAGGAATCAAACTCCTTATCTCCAATTTTAACAGCTGTATTCAATCAGTCTTATAAACATTACTAGCTGCGCCCCGCAGTGCTGCCCGCTGTTCCCACGTAATCACTACATTTTTCCTCCGAGGTTTCAGCTACCTCCATACCAAATTTCATCGAAACTCGTCGAGTCGTTTGAGCGTGAAAGATTAACAAACACACTCACAAACTTTCTCTTTTATAATATTAGTGTGATTAATAAAATTTGGTGTCAACTCAAACTCTTACCCTGTGATGAGCGAATTTGGAATCCCAAGACAAACATTTTTCGTTTAATACTTTCATCGACAACTGTTATCTAATTGTCTGACTCGAAATATGTTCCGGTTCGCTTAAATAGTGGCGCTAACTTAGTTAGAGTTTTGAGCGGTCAATCATATTTCAGTTAGTGCTTCTTTTGCAGGAAAATATAGTGTATGTTTCAAAACTAAAAATACATATGTATAACATTATTTTATTTTCTGTACTTTTTTCTTTTTTTGGGTGTGCACCATAAGGGCTACCATCTATAACATACATCATGGCTATCGAGTAAGTTTAAATAGATATAAAATGACTACCTACAAAAATGTGGTAGGTTATCATTAGACTGGTTGTTGTTACATAAGTAGATAAGTTTATATATAAATAAATAAAGACAGCACGAAAAATAAGGTATTTGAATAAACATCTCCAAATGTCTGATCAGTATCAAAGTTAATGAGGTAAAACGAAGACATCAAAGAAAAATATTTTGTAGACTTGTTTTTGGTACAGTAAAATACTGTTTTTTTTTGCCTAATACAGTATTAATTAACAAACAAACAAATAATTAAGCTAGTACATTTTGGTAAGAAAGTAAAAATAATCATTTGTGCCCCATTTAGAACTTGTCGCAAAAAGAGTACTTAAGTTCCATTATCTACAGTTATCACATTAGGTGTCACCCTTACAGTGGGACTGACTGTTAAAGTGGATGTTTTTTCTTTTTTGTTTTTCGCACTTGCCAGTGTCAATTGTTTCGGTATTTTAAAGTAGTTTATCTATCTATTTATACTATTAGAAAGAGGAAAGATTTGATTGTGTGTTTGTATTGAATAGGCTCCGAAACTAATGGACCGATTTCAAAAAAAATTTTAACGTTGGGAAACTACACTTTACTTGGTGGTAGATTTCCTTAGCAGGAGATCGTCTAGGTAGGTACCACCGCAGTACCAGTTATTCTACCGCTAAGCAGTAGTGTGTAGACATTACTGTGTTCCGGTTTGAAGGGTACTGCAGCTAGCGAAATTACTGGGCTGTTGTGACTAACCATCGAAAGTCTCAAAGTAATGAGCGCCAAAGCAGCGATGCCCCGGACTTTGTTTTGTTACTCAAAGTTCTGTGTATCGCTGCAATGGTCATGGACAGGCGTTATCTCTTACCATCGGGAAAGCGTCTCGTTCGTCTCATTACTTTTTACATTAAAAAAAAAACACTTTCTCCGGGTGACATAGGCTTATTATCCCTGTATTCCCATGGGAACGGGAACTACGCGGGTGAAACCGCGATGCGTCCGCTAGTAATAAATACGAATGTACGTAACAGTCAAATTAACACAACTCGTGGTCATAGTCGAGTCCAGTCTCGCCCTTGTAAAGTAGTGTTGACTTTCGGTCTTAAGGTTCGACGAAAATTTGGAAGTAACACGAAAAGTTATGTTTCACTACATTATATCAATTATTTGCATTCACACGCGTAACATAAGTTTTCAATAAATAAAATACCGCTATTTTTATACACACGAGGATTTTAATAACTTCAATAACCTCTAATTAAACTTGATTTAATACAAACACTAAAAAAATACGTATCTATCAAATTTCGTAAATATACTGTCGTTTTAAAGCGGTAGCTTTAAATTAAACCACCTTTGTAAATAACAAATTATTCGGTTGTCAATATTATCAGTAGATCGTTCGGTAATAAGTATCTAACACAATCAAGATTGTGGATTTTATTGTCCATTACAATGCCAGCGGTAGCGGTGTGGACTGATATACCAGATAAGCAGGGACCGAAAACGATAATTTGGAACCGGTTTTTGTTTTGGACCTCATTCTAACCAGACCAGGTTCGATTTCCACTCAGGACTAACGTTTGTGTGACAAACATAGACGTTTGTTGTGTAGACACACAACAAACGTCTGGAAGTACATTCACGAATAAAAGTACTAAAGTTCAAAAAATTCTGCCAGCTGTCTGGTTCCCATAGCTTTGCTAGTTTGGGGCTGGAAGATGCTGTTGTCCTTCAATATTTATTTATCTGTATATGAGAGCATACCCCATTCCCTTTACACTAGTCGGAGATTTATGTGGTAAAATAACTTGATACGCCAAAAAAATTACCTAAACCACAGGATGATAGACATATATCATGAATCTGAAAATAAACTATTAAACAACTTTACCCGACCTCTGACGTGTTTTTAAACATCATTTAAAATACAGGGGCTGTGCCTTCATTTCAAGTTACCACACAGAGGGTGAAATATTCATGTGGTTGCTGTAGTTTTAGATTTGACCTTTAGGAACCCTTTTTAGTTCATACCTATTGCATTAAACGTGGTTATGACGCAAACGACACTAGTTTTAGCTAGCGACTGCTCATCGCTCTGAAGTACACTGGAGTTCTGGAAGTACATTCACAAATAAAAGTACTAAAGTTCAAAAAATTCTGCCAGCTGTCTGGTTCCCATAGCTTTGCTAGTTTGGGGCTGGAAGATGCTGTTGTCCTTCAATATTTATTTATCTGTATATGAGAGCATACCCCATTCCCTTTACACTAGTCGGAGATTTATGTGGTAAAATAACTTGATACGCCAAAAAAATTACCTAAACCACAGGATGATAGACATATATCATGAATCTGAAAATAAACTATTAAACAACTTTACCCGACCTCTGACGTGTTTTTAAACATCATTTAAAATACAGGGGCTGTGCCTTCATTTCAAGTTACCACACAGAGGGTGAAATATTCATGTGGTTGCTGTAGTTTTAGATTTGACCTTTAGGAACCCTTTTTAGTTCATACCTATTGCATTAAACGTGGTTATGACGCAAACGACACTAGTTTTAGCTAGCGACTGCTCATCGCTCTGAGATAGGTATAAGTAGGTATAAAAGATTAGTGTATAACTTGCACTAAACTCTTATTCTTAATCAATAAGGAAGATTCTAATCACGGCCCACTTACTAAAAATCTTGTAGTGTTCCACCTCAGTGCTTTGTGTCGATGCGTCTGTCGTACTCTTCTTTACGCGGCTTCGACAGCGTTTGCCCTCTCAAACACCAACCTAAGCTTTCCACGATAACGTTGTGTCGGAACACAGGGCACATCGTGATCCACCTAGGAGATCAAATCAGCAACTAGAGTATCGAGAGGCCCCGCGTCCGCTCACCCGTGGTCTCCATTGTGCATTTCACTGTCCAAGCCAGCCAAACTCCTGAAAACACCGTAGCGAGGCTATGGTGATACAGCGAACGTTTAGTAACAAAATTACACTTATCAACATAAATTGATTTGTTCATTTTTGCGTGATAAAAGTTTGGAATTTGTCTTACCTTTTTTTCTTAGATACGTTACTTATGTGCTTTTTAGCACGGGATAGAGAAAATTGGTATATTATTTTATTGGATTTAATTTGGTAAGTACTTGTTATTTTGGTAGATATCATTTTATTATTGTAAATTACCTGTCCAACTTACTTTTCTTCATAGAAATTATAAATTAACATACACTTGTACTCAAACCTTACTATAAATAACTATTAGTGACTAATCCAAGCTGCGCCACCCGGTTTTCCCTTTGACTAATCTTACTAGAACCATTTATTTTCCCGGAGTGGGTACCTCATGTAACTTTTTTTACCCTGCCTAAAAATCACGTGAATCCTTTTTTCTGTTGCTGCGCAAAATGTCAAAACACCACTAACACATTTCTGCGTTTATAATAATATTGACTAATAAGTCAAGATTCCATGTAAGTCACACAAAGACGGGGGCATTTTACTGAAGCTTTTCTTTTCGTATTGTATTTTTAGAGTAAAACTATTTAGGCGGTGACTCGATAATAAATAAAATTGGACGAGAGCTGTTCGTGAAATTACAAGGACGTGTCACATTTCGTTACATGAGAAGGAATAAAAATGTAACGTAGAACAAGAAAAACAAAAGAGCTATACTGACTTTTAAATTTAGTGTTGGTTTAAGTGTGAAAAATATCTATCTATCATATCTATGGTGCCTAATTTTAGAGTGAAGTTCATATATGTACCTATCTGGGTACATTTATGAATTTTGACAATAAAATTCATCTTTTATCCCACATACATATCTCATGTAAGTGTATACTTCCACAATTCTTACTTCACTTCACTTTGAGTACAGTTTACTTGGTGGAAGATCTCCTTAGAAGGTCATCTAGGCAGGTGCCACCGCAGTACCAGTACTCTGCCGCCAAGCAGTAAACATTACTGTGTTCCGGTTTGAAGAGTACTGTAGCTAGAGAAATTATACTGCTGTGGAGACTAACAATTGAATGTCTCTGAAGTAATGACTGCCTAAGCAGCGATACCCTGAACTTTGTTTCGCTACTTAAAATTTTGCGTATCGCTGTAATGGTCATGGGCACGCGTTATCTCTTACCATCACGAAAGCGTCACGTTCGTCTCATTACTTTTAAATAAAAACACGTATCAGCTAACAATTTAAAAGCTATTTTATTTTAAAAAAACCTAATTATTCAAATTAATATTTACATATTAATTACAAATCTAAGGTTCACCTTTTAAATGAAGGCGACATCGACATAATAACGTGTAAATATTAATGAAACGCGCTGATTATAGATTTTCTAAGTTAACATATTAAGAAACACTGTTAACAGTTTGTAGTCTAAATACATAAATGAATTTATTAAATTCAAAATTCAAATTCAAATTCTTTATTTTGCAGAAATTTCAATGCCGTTGTTGATTAAATTATAATAGGATATAACAGTATACACGTAACCGTTATTTGGCGCCTCATATTTAACTAGATAGAAATTAATAAAAGATTAGTCTTTAAGAAATAAAAGTACGAGTTGGGCTCACACAAAGAAGGTTCCGTACACGATTTAAAAAATATAAATACATATATTGTTAACGAAAAAAGTTGAAATGCATTAGCAAACCACAACTTTTGGTGTACTTACGCCATAATAATAGTAGCATTAGGTTAAAAGTTGCTAAAAATCTCATTTCCATTGTTTCAAATGCTACTTTCTAAATTACAAAAAAGGTAAAAAAATAAATTTGCTACAAAAAATCACATGAAAAATCATTCGACGCTTGACGCGAGTCTAATCAGGTCAATTTTAAATAATTGTTCTTCTTGTACTATAGGTTAAATATTTTTTTCAATACGATAACACACATTTTATCTCTTCTTGAGACATAATAAAAAATAGGGAAATACATGTTTCATTTAGGTAAATTGTTGTATTAAAGTAAAAAAAAAAAATGTTACATTTTGTATTATGTGTTAGTCAATTTACCTTTACCTACTTAATAGGCGCAGAAAATATATTTAAAATATATCAGATAGACGAACACCTGCCCAGTAATAGAGTACAGTAACATATACATATACTTAATTATGTAAGTAACGAATACTTGTGTAATGTCAACATAATCAGTTATTAAAAGTCGAAAAAAGTTATTTGTTTGCAGAATAAACAGAAGATTTTTCCTAGTAATTTATTTAGACAAAGCAATCTGTTTTATAAATACCATTTTACAAGTATCTACTGATATAAAAGCATTCTACCTTTACTACGATTTTAGCAAAAAAAAAAGTAAGCCAATGTAACTCGAGTCACTAAAGTAAACAGAAATCTTTTACGTCATTCTCTCGAAGTGGCAAAGGGCGGGTGTAGAGTTACCAACTCATTACAGTACACAAGATGTACCTACAAGGTATGTACCCCCAGCAGGTCGGTGTAGGGTAACCTCACTAAGAAACTTTACCCTTTTTCCTTTTAGCTCGGCTGCCTATAGAACCACAATGTTTTGCCCAAACCGGTTTCTGACGGCCCTGTCTCAATGGTGCTGCCAGTACAATGTGATGAATGTACCTTAAATTTTATTGTAAATGTTAGTAAAATTAAAAAATATATATACAATCCAGACTAAGCAAGTTTCTTGATAAGAGTCCATTTTAGACCGCAACACAGCATTATATTAGGCAATAATCAATTTTTCAATATTCGCGATTTTAACGTCATTTTTTATGTTTATCACTAGGACTTTAATCGTGCACAAAATATCTACAATTAAATCAGTTTTTTGGTTTGAATTCCTCTACGTTTCGGCCATGTTGCAATAGCCGTGGTCACGAGCTGACCCTAGACAGCAACATGGCTACTTATCAGGCAAGATGTGGCCAGACACAAACATAATTTGTGTCATTTTTTTTCTCTTGTATCTAAAAGTTTGGTCGATGTATACAAAAGCTAATTTATCGATAAGTACTGCCATATACTGCCCAGAGCCTCGATCACGAAAATTTATCGAATTCGTATCATAAAGGTATCGAGTCCTCGATAGCATACAAAGCTGTACAAATCTCATACAAATTTTTGTCGATGTCGATACGAATACTTTTTCGCAAGTCGTTCGTGATCGTGGCTATGTTGTTAGTTCGAAATGCTTCGATCACCTATACAGAATTGAATTTATGTTAGGAATCTAACGAAATCCTTATTGTAGGAACGGTTTGGCAATATTTACGTGATAATAAGACATCTGGCAATACTAAGGGCTTTGGGGGTCGAGCCAAACTATATATTGTTCCCTCTTTTTATGATTCTGGCCCCGATCGCTCTCTTCTGAAACTAATTGAAGATAACAAAGTTGTTTTTTCACCACTTGCTCATTTTGGAATCGCAGCTGATGGAGTGAACGATATTGTTTTCTTTTGGCGTTTTTATAGAATTCCTCGGTGTAAAAGTTTCCCGAGCGATGAAATGAATTTCGAACTGGGGTACGAATTACGTGATCGTTTTTGCGCTAAAGTCTGTATTACTTTTTTCAACGTTGAAAAGGAATTTTAGCTTTTTGCCACGATATTAAAAAGGCTATGTTTAACTCCATTTATACTATATAGCTACATTTTTTGTATCTGAAATGTAAATAAATGTAGTAAAAGGAAAGCATGGAAGGAAAATTTTCATCACCATTATTATTTTCAACAGTACGTATGCGCCACTCATCCCAGGCCTGTGCTAATCTTGTTTTAGTTGGACACATGATTTTCATTACGAAAATTTTATTGTGTTAAAAGACTTCACAACAAAAAATAGATTATTTTTTATTACAACAGTACAGTTATGTCAGTTAGTTAGGTTTACAGTAAATTGAAAGTAGTTAAAATTATTTTAAGGGTATGTGTACAACTGTACAACTTACAACGTAACTGTAGGTACTGTTCAACGGAAGCCTGTCATTACGGGAGCTAATAATAAAGAAACGAAAACACACTCAAAAATACAGTAGATGGCGCTGTGTGTATCGATGTGTATCGATTTGTAAAAAAGTTTTTGAAATACATAAAATGGATCCTGAAAATGAATGTATTGTTTTAAAAATAATTCCATAATTATATATTTAATAAATACGTTAATTAACCAAATTTCGGAAATTTAATTGTAAATAAATTACTATTAACATCGTTCCTCAGACGACAAAAATAAACCTATAAACGGCTAATTAAAAAAAATATTACCTTAATATCATATTAGTAATTTGGTCTTATTTTATTATGTCACTGCATTGTAGGTACTACTTTCTAAAACTTGTGCAGGTTTGCTAAGATGCTTTTCAAGTTTTTAGGTAAAAATCTTAACAATTAGAAGTGGTACAATCATCTTACTTATGCATAAAGACTCAGTAAGCTACTCAGTTCTATTACAAAGCTATATCTATTAAAAAGACCTTTGACATGATACTTCTAGCTAACGTGAATTTAATATATGATTTTTGAAGAACCACAGACTTAAGCATAAAATGCAAAAATAACGATCGAGACGTATTAAAATACCAAATATACGTATTCGTAAAAGTCCATAAAATATTTAAAAACTTCGCTGGTTTTAAAATCTTTATAAAATTTGTGATTTAGCTTTATTTTTTCTAAATCTTTGAATATATTCAATTCGATAAACTTGAACGAAAAATAACAATCGAATATCTCTTGATTTGTTGTTACTGCGGTAAAAATTGAATTTTGAATCTCAGAGATGCTATCCAAATGTTATGAATCCAAATGTTATTCGAAGTTTACTAGAGCCAGTTTACGTAAATAAGTACATGAAAACGTTTTGGTTTATTTTGCGTGTTTTTGCGAACTCTTAGGCAATTTATATTAGTTTATGAAAAAAGAATCAATGGGAATTGGTTCGTGCGCCGGTCGACGACCGTATAATTCTGCCGTGAAATATCGTCACGAAACGGTGTTGGTTTTGGCCGACGTAACCTTAGGTCAACCACTTGGAAGGCTAAGTTCGGAAGTAAAATTGTTGGCAAAATTCTGAAACTTATAACTTACATTTTCGAGCAATGGGGTTTAGTGACAAAGGTAGCTACAACTCTCGGGTTCAATCGCATTCTGAAGGCTTTTAGAATTCTGGATTTCATCCAATTCCGTTAATTAAAAAAAGGGACTAAAATCGACAGCTCTGTAGGTTCATTGTTAATATGTGTGCTCCAAGACCTGAAGGGGTTCGATGGTTCGATTCCCACCCAAGATTAACATTTTGTGGTATAAACAAATGTTTGTTCTGTGTTTGAGTGTTCTGGATTTATTATAAGTATTTATGTATTTACAAAAAAAAAAAGTATTTAATTATTCTATCAGTTATCTGACTTCCATAGTACAAGCTTTGCTTAGTTTGGGGTCAGATAGTAACGTTGTGTGTAACGTACTACGATATTTATTTCATTATTTTAATTACACTGTAAAGAAGTAACAAGCATACTTTGTATGTACCTGTTAAGTAGGTACTCAAGTAGACAAGTAGGTACATAAAATCAAAGCAAGCATTCAAACACACACAGAGACAAACTTTAGCATTTTTAATAATAGTGTGATATTAAATTGTACCTAAGTAGGTATATAGAGTTGGCCACTAGCTGTTTTGGGTAGCTCGTTAAATGATTAAAACTTCGATCAACGAATCAGTACAATCGGCGTAACGCGTCGATGCCCATGCATTAGTTTGTATTGTCGCCTACGTTTACTATCATTCACGTCAGGATGGACATTAACTTAAATTACACTCTAGCCTTAATATCACAACTTTGAGATGATATTTTCCAGAAAAGTTAAAAATACGCCACTATCTTCGCATCGCATGTACGGCGATTTAATGTTTTATTGATCGACTAGCTTATACCAGCTTCAATCGCGTGACCAAAATTAGAAAAAGTCGCCTTGTATTTTATAATACTTTGTTCCGTGTCCATATTATCTTATACAATAAGGTAATACAGGCACAGAACACATCATTTTAATACTATAAGATTTATAATAATAATATATAAAACTAGTACCTATACGATAGTATACGACAAATTTTTTTTTAAATTAATATATGACTTATAATAATAATAAATTATTATTATTAACCAGCTGTACAAGGAATCAAACTCCTTATCTCCAATTTTAACAGCTGTATTCAATCAGTCTTATAAACATTACTAGCTGCGCCCCGCAGTGCTGCCCGCTGTTCCCACGTAATCACTACATTTTTCCTCCGAGGTTTCAGCTACCTCCATACCAAATTTCATCGAAACTCGTCGAGTCGTTTGAGCGTGAAAGATTAACAAACACACTCACAAACTTTCTCTTTTATAATATTAGTGTGATTAATAAAATTTGGTGTCAACTCAAACTCTTACCCTGTGATGAGCGAATTTGGAATCCCAAGACAAACATTTTTCGTTTAATACTTTCATCGACAACTGTTATCTAATTGTCTGACTCGAAATATGTTCCGGTTCGCTTAAATAGTGGCGCTAACTTAGTTAGAGTTTTGAGCGGTCAATCATATTTCAGTTAGTGCTTCTTTTGCAGGAAAATATAGTGTATGTTTCAAAACTAAAAATACATATGTATAACATTATTTTATTTTCTGTACTTTTTTCTTTTTTTGGGTGTGCACCATAAGGGCTACCATCTATAACATACATCATGGCTATCGAGTAAGTTTAAATAGATATAAAATGACTACCTACAAAAATGTGGTAGGTTATCATTAGACTGGTTGTTGTTACATAAGTAGATAAGTTTATATATAAATAAATAAAGACAGCACGAAAAATAAGGTATTTGAATAAACATCTCCAAATGTCTGATCAGTATCAAAGTTAATGAGGTAAAACGAAGACATCAAAGAAAAATATTTTGTAGACTTGTTTTTGGTACAGTAAAATACTGTTTTTTTTTGCCTAATACAGTATTAATTAACAAACAAACAAATAATTAAGCTAGTACATTTTGGTAAGAAAGTAAAAATAATCATTTGTGCCCCATTTAGAACTTGTCGCAAAAAGAGTACTTAAGTTCCATTATCTACAGTTATCACATTAGGTGTCACCCTTACAGTGGGACTGACTGTTAAAGTGGATGTTTTTTCTTTTTTGTTTTTCGCACTTGCCAGTGTCAATTGTTTCGGTATTTTAAAGTAGTTTATCTATCTATTTATACTATTAGAAAGAGGAAAGATTTGATTGTGTGTTTGTATTGAATAGGCTCCGAAACTAATGGACCGATTTCAAAAAAAATTTTAACGTTGGGAAACTACACTTTACTTGGTGGTAGATTTCCTTAGCAGGAGATCGTCTAGGTAGGTACCACCGCAGTACCAGTTATTCTACCGCTAAGCAGTAGTGTGTAGACATTACTGTGTTCCGGTTTGAAGGGTACTGCAGCTAGCGAAATTACTGGGCTGTTGTGACTAACCATCGAAAGTCTCAAAGTAATGAGCGCCAAAGCAGCGATGCCCCGGACTTTGTTTTGTTACTCAAAGTTCTGTGTATCGCTGCAATGGTCATGGACAGGCGTTATCTCTTACCATCGGGAAAGCGTCTCGTTCGTCTCATTACTTTTTACATTAAAAAAAAAACACTTTCTCCGGGTGACATAGGCTTATTATCCCTGTATTCCCATGGGAACGGGAACTACGCGGGTGAAACCGCGATGCGTCCGCTAGTAATAAATACGAATGTACGTAACAGTCAAATTAACACAACTCGTGGTCATAGTCGAGTCCAGTCTCGCCCTTGTAAAGTAGTGTTGACTTTCGGTCTTAAGGTTCGACGAAAATTTGGAAGTAACACGAAAAGTTATGTTTCACTACATTATATCAATTATTTGCATTCACACGCGTAACATAAGTTTTCAATAAATAAAATACCGCTATTTTTATACACACGAGAATTTTAATAACTTCAATAACCTCTAATTAAACTTGATTTAATACAAACACTAAAAAAATACGTATCTATCAAATTTCGTAAATATACTGTCGTTTTAAAGCGGTAGCTTTAAATTAAACCACCTTTGTAAATAACAAATTATTCGGTTGTCAATATTATCAGTAGATCGTTCGGTAATAAGTATCTAACACAATCAAGATTGTGGATTTTATTGTCCATTACAATGCCAGCGGTAGCGGTGTGGACTGATATACCAGATAAGCAGGGACCGAAAACGATAATTTGGAACCGGTTTTTGTTTTGGACCTCATTCTAACCAGACCTGCGCAAATCTGTAATAAAATAATATGCACTGCTTGCCTCTATGTTAAGGTATGCTCTTTATAGTCATAGTATAGTGTTACATCATTTTATACTACAGTGATAAAAATAGTATTATCTATTTATTCATATAATTATTTTAACCTTAATTTTCAAACATTATTTAAATTTCCATTCAAATATTCATAATAATCAGAAACCATAATTTCACTACCTGAACTATTACTTGTCTTAAGATAGGAAGTGTGTATTTAAAAAACTACCTTCATATGACAACCTAATCGTCTAATTACTATCTATACAAATGTCTTAATATTAGTATTAATAACTTTTGAAATCCATAACCTAGGGAGCCCTAAACGTATATTGATAACCATAGAGATTTACGCCGTAATAATAAGTATTGTATTTTTGTACTCAATGTACATGCGACGCATGGGTGGCTCAAGTGCTACACGGCCGAGTAGCGCTCAATCACCATAATTTACTGCTAATACAGATAGTATTCCAAGTAAATATAGAAATTTTAACTATTATTCTTATAGATATTTAGCCCTGGTTTCGCACAGGTGCAATGTAGATACTAATGTGGTGCATAGACATGTATCATACATAAACCTTCCTCTTTAATTGATGGAAACCGCACTAAAATCCGTTTCGTAGTTTATATCTAGACTATCGAAGTTTCGGTTATCCGGTACTCACGAAGAAGTGAACGGGCTCAATTGACCACTTCGAGTTATGAGAGCGCTATTGTTTGCATATCTAGGTGATAATTCCAGTTATTGAATTGAGGACTAAGTTAACTAAGTATTCGAGATTGACCAAGTAACCTCATTGGTTGTAGGTACATAAATGCAATTTGTTCAATAATTTACAAAAAAATTGCTCACGTTTGTTCTTCGAACGGGAATTTTGATGTTTATAATGACTGTTTGTCTTTCACTTTTCTTTATTGATAGATCATAATTATTGTATGCAGTCTATAACTTTCACTCTACTGACGAGTAATGAAATATAATGGATGTTTAATTGGTATTTGGTTTTATAATCCTATGAACATAGCATTATCAGAAAATAATAAATGTGCTTATGTTTGACCGCCATCTCACCAGATTAAGTGATGATGCGATCTAAGATTGAGCACGCTTTCCTAGAAGATACCGATTTACTCTCGACCTGAAGACACCCAGATTACATTCATTATTATGTATATGTTGATATTTTAGTATTTTTTTAGGAGACTAGTTGATTGTGGCAGTTTTGTAAAATATAATCTGGTCACACTGCGATGGGTAACACCGTCCGATTTACAACACATTTCAATTTAAAGTTGTCCAACAGACGAAATAAATTTTCATCGACAGCGTGTACTTTTACACCGCACTGTCGCCACCCATTTGTCGTGTCCAAGGTTAACGCAGTCGTACATGCGCAGGCGCAGTGCATTGCTATATCTTAATACATTACCGCTTGTGCAACCCACGATATGTCTACTAGACTGACCACTAGCCAAATTAATTACGAACAAACGTTTTTAGACAGATCGTTGTGATGAAACAAATTATGTTTGCTAAACACCAAATTGAACTTTAACCATGATTATTGAGTAACTGACAAAAAGTTACCAATGGTTTATGTAAGTGGGAGAGGTATTCTAATGGAATTTTGATTACGGAGATTCTCCTCGGTTGCGTAAATTGTCCTCCCATGATAATTGAAAACGAATACTTTAGAGCAAGTAAGAAAATGTTGCTAGCATTCTGGCCACATTTTTCCACTCTGTTATTGCATCACCTTCTTTTTTATAATAATGTTTTCATTGTATAAGTTTGTGAATGATTAGTATGAAATGGACATTTCCGCATTTCCTGAAGATATCTACGATTATTTTTGATATTGCAATTTTTATTTTGTTCATTTTTAAAGAGCACAGACAATATTCATTTTTTTTCGTGTTGAAATCAGCAAAAGATAGCGATATTGAGCACTTCGTCACAGACGTGGTGCACTGACACTTTCTCATTGCAAAGTAAGCTAATAGCTGAGTGAGTATTTTAAGCTCGCCGTCCCGCTAGCTACCATCGACACGACGCCGACGCTCCGCTAGTAACTTTAACAGCCGCAAGTCACTCTTAACATGAATATTATATGATTACTAATCAATAAGCTCGTGTTAGTTGTCATCTTGTCTGATGTTTAGCGAAGATGCTGTCTAAGATGGAGAACACTTGCCAAAAAGAAACTTATTAAATTACACCTTGAAGGCACCCAGACAAACATGATGCAAATGCAAAAATATCCACCTGTCAAATTTAATTTAAAAAATATTACTGGCTAGTATATTTTTAAAAATATATAATTTGATCACAATTATCGAGCACAACTTCGTTTATTCAAACATTAAACGTAAATCTTGCAAAATGTAAAATTGAAAGATGTTCCTTATTCAGCAAAACGTGACAATTTCAGTTCTTCTGAATGTGGGTCTTCAAATTACATTTTCAGATGTAATGGGCCGTTTATGCAGATTTAGTTTCTGAACGTTTCGCCTGAAGTTATGAATGAACGTTGCAGATTTGAGTCCGTAATCGTCTGGCGTGAGGACGGTGCCGGCGCGGCGGTCGAGCGGGCCGCGCCAGAGCGGCATCGACACGGAAGCCCCTAACTGCCGCTAACGTCGACTCCATTCCTATGTAAATCCTGTCGCATCCGACAGCATTATAATACAGACACAATTTGCATGTCCCCATGCCCTTTGTGGTTGCAGAACACTCGACGCTATAGACCAAATGGGTATCACTAGACCACTACAGGACGGCTTATGAATTACAAACAACGGGTAGACAATGGTTCAGCAGCAAACTGCATGCATTGTAAAAAGGAACTGTACATTCATTGTAAAATTTGTAAGTAAGAAACTTGTGAGCTGGGTTACGGCTAAAGGGAACGTGACTAGAATACACATTATGTTAATCCGAGAAACTCTTGTAACCCGATATCTTGCGTATTAATTAATTTTAATTGAAATTCAACACGTGTCCACGTGAAATAATTAATTTGCCTAATTTACTTAGATTTTTCCTAGATTGTTTGTGGACGCAGAAAAGTAATGCATCTACTTATATTGTAAATGCGAATGCGTAGTTTGATTATTTAATGATTTGTATATACATATTTTAGATACTGTAACTACAGACAACAAAACTGCGTGATTTTTGTCTACCAATAGAGTACCTAGAACTTTTTTCACCCGAAAATATTACGAATCCTGAGGGATTGTCCACGCAGAAGAATCAGCAAGACACCGATATAAAATAAAAACGAACTTTGAGTTTAATAGATTTCATGGAGATGATTAAACATTACTCAAAGATAAATTAATCAATGCTTAAATGTTCTGTCAACTTCAGGCTAACGTGAAATATCACGCGTGAAATTGAGACAAGACACTTTGACGATAAGCAATATTTATGTATGTCAGACAAAAGTCATAGAATCACACTAATATTATAAAAGTGAAAGTTTGTCAGTGTGCAAGTGTGTTTGTATGTTTGTTACTTCTACACGCTCAAACGGCTGGACCAATTTTGATGAAATTTGGTATGGAGGTAGCCGACACCCTGGTTTCATACGATACTTTTTATCCCGAAAAAATGTAGCGGGTGACACCGCGGGACGCAGCTAGTAAATAAATAAACATCGTAAAACTTTTCATACAGCGCAATCTAGCCATAAACTAAGCAAAGCTTGTACTATGAGAAAATGATAGTTAATAGAATACTTTTATATTTTTTTGTAAATACATACAGAACACCCGGTTTGCATGGTGGTAGGGTACTTTCTAGTACTCGGCTGGCTAGCTACCACCCTCAAGTTGAAAATTTGCCGCCAAGCATCTAACGGTGTGCTCCGGCAGCCTCACTTGAGAGCCAGTTCCATTCCAGGCTAGTTGTGTTTTGCCATCTTTGACCACACCGTCACTTAACATCAAGTGAGCTGTGGTCAAACAACTGTCAACCATAAAAAAAACAAAGATTTCCTGTGGAACCGAGCCTTCGGCATTTTACCGCATACATTCTAGTTCTAGTATAATATAAACCATATTAAAATATCCACACACAGTCATTTTATAAAGCTTTCGTAACACCGAACGTTAAATATATTATGTTAATGTTACATTATTAGAATTCTGTATGGCTTACACACCTCTATCGCTTTTACTGCCGACACTTACCGTTCTATTATGTGGAGTAATTTGTTTTCGGCTCCCGATACGGCCTACGATTATAATCATGGTAGGAATGTCGAAACGACTTATCAATTCGATATGGTTTATTTTTTCCCCTAACATGCCGCCCAAGCTCTTTGTAACAGCCTTCTAATGAGCCAGAAACATATTAGACATCGTGCGCCTGAGGCTATGCAATATGGAGTAGAGTATAAGTCAATAGCTAAATTAGAAATGCGCTTTTGTTCAAATGCTCAGTGTTACTCGTGTTAATACTAACCGGCACATGTTTTCCAGACAAACCTCATTTGTTACGTTTTAATTGAACTCGGGTTTAAGGGTACCGAGGGAAGAGTTGCGTCGAAGCGAAGCGTCTTCTCCAAAGAACAATCCGGTACCGTAAAATTGGATAACATTATGTACTTTACTGTAATCCTGAAAGAGCGAGGGTTCTTGTTCGTATTGTGTTGTATATTATAACAATCTAACTTTAATAATTAGGGAGAATCGCGTCGTGTTGATCGTAACTTAGACTGATCTCAATCCCTTACATTGTTTGTATTGGTATGATTGAAAACATTTCTTACGTGTAGGAGGAGCGGAATCCTATGTCTGTATAATACAGTAGTCAATTAATAATCGTACCCTATCATTACTCAATCAAGGTTTCGGAGTGAACAAAGGGTTGTCAGCTGTAGTCGAGGGCAACAAATCAAACTACAATGAATGTTTAAAATTTGGGTCGGCCTCATTGAGCTGTCGCTGGGCAGAAGTAGAAGCTTAGTTGTAAATCAGTGAAACGTCGACTTGCGGTTATCAGTTACTAAGATATACGTGGGACAAGGCGATGCTTGTCTTCTCATATCATGTGTCAGCCATGTCTCTCAGTCATGTCTCTCGTGAGAGCTTACACCCACCGGGCTTGTACTTCAAGTGGTACGAAGGCAAGCAAATCTTGACACATATTGACTCAACCTTCGTAGACCATACTAAATTTGTTACTGATTAGAGAAAAATATCAGATAAAATGTCTTTGTTTTTTCCGTCGCAATTTATGCATTTTGTTATTTTAAAAGTCACTCAAAACAAGTCAGGGTTAAGTTAGGTCATGCCTCAGTAAAGTAGTGGCAACTTTACTACAAGTTTTCGGAGTTTCGGAAGAAACACAAAAATACGTGTTGCATTAAATTAAATCACTTTCCTTTACTCTTGGCACAATAAATAAAATTTCAACATTATGAATTTAAAAAAAGTAAAAAAACACACATGTATGTTACGGTGATCTTTCGTGTTCATGCCTTCCAGCTAAAACTCCAGATAGTTGTTTAAAAAAAATTAAGTGATAAAATTATGGCGTCAATTAAAAAAAGTTGCTTTACGATGTGTGCGTCTGATTCGAGTTTGACAGGCAAAAATTGACGGACTAACAAAGTTCGCTCATTATTACTCAACATTTATATCTTTTTTTTTTATCTGGTACCTAATTCATGTTTTTGTGATGCCTTTAGCAGTTTCGAAACGACGGCGAAGTGAATGTTGAACTTAACCATGTGATCAGGTTATGTATTTGCTCTAATTACTTTCTGCTTTCTCTATGTTGTACTATAACAAATTTTCTTAGTCACCCATACACAGATAGACAACATATAAAAACTCACAGATAAGTAAAATTTGTTGCATTTTCTTATAAAATCAGAAGGCAAGCCCAATACTGTATTAAAGCTTTATGCAATTGCAATAAAAGCTTATCTCAAATGAATCTTTAGACGCGTCAATATAGGCCGCCTGCTTCATAATATACGCATATATTTTGTCATATAACACACGCGTCGATAACATCTGCGTGTCAAAACGTCGTCGTATCTTCGCTTTACGTCTTTACGTCTACTTATAACGTATAGGGTCGTAAATCCTCATAATATTATTGACACAAATCCGTCTCGTGTACACATAAATCCGATATTGTTACTGCAAATAAACCAAAATAGAAAAATGTTCGTGCGAAAAGCGGCGGAGGTCCTAGTATTAATCAAATCGCGTTTGGATTAAAAATATATTTGAAATTTATTTCATAAAAAATTTAATACCGACATTGAATTTTTGTTTATTTCGTAAAAGGTATGGAAAAAACGTGGTAGCTACGGCATCCTAATGATAAAGATAAAAATAATTTACTTGTATACAACATGAGAATTGTGGGTTCGATTCCCACTCAGGACTAACATTTATGTGACTAACATCGATGTTTGTTCTGTGTCTGGGTGTACTGTATGTATTATAATTATGTATTTACAAAGAAAAAGTATTTAAGTATTCTATCAGTTATCTGTCTTCCATAGCACAAGCTTTGCTTAGTTTGGGGTCAGATGGCGCTGTGTGTAATGTCCTATGAAATTTATTTTTTATATATACGCATAAAAAATGTTCCAGTACCTAGTTGATGTGGCCGAGTCATGTTGTGCCGGTTAGGCGTACAAATGTCACGTGTGATGACGCTGTGCTCGTAAAAACATTAAAAAGCTATTTTAATTAGAATCAACAATGTAAAAATTTAATCGTGTTATTGTTAATTACGAGACTATAGATCCGACTACTCCAATCTAGTTAATTTGAATATCACCTGTCTTTTCTATGTCATGCGCGTATTGCCGCTATCTTCAAAGGCTAAAGGAAAACATCATAAGGAAATCTGCATATATGACGATGTGTGAAGTCTGCAAACCCGCACTCGGCCGTGATGGATCCTCACAATGAAAATGTGTCCGTGTCTAGCAAGGGAACAGTTTAAAAAACAGAGCTAATCGCAACCGAAAAACGGTAAATGATTTTTTGTTAACAAACTTCGATTTTGACTAGTATTAAGTACTCGTAGGTAATAAATTGAAAATCACTTTTTATGTATTTATGTATTGTTAGTATGAAATCAGATGCTAATAAGTACATTTTTGTCATTGTAATACAGATATCTAAACCCGGGAATTCGTGTTTAGGTAAATAACATGAATCTGTTTCAGAGATGGAGTCATGTATAAAATTGTATAACCTTGTTTTTGTGTTCTTTCTGTAATTGTTTTCGGATTTACAAGATCATTAGTATTGGTTTGAAACAAAACCACGCTAATACAGGGTTATAAGCTTGGCGTGTACTATGTTGAAAGGGGGCAATGTACTCTTCTTCGACACCAGATCAATGTTATCATTATTTTCAGTCGGTAAGAAACATTTAACTATACATGTACATAGACTAAAAAGTATCATGGACACTAAGTAACGATTTGATCAATCTTTGGATGGGTGACCAAGAGTGACATTTATTTCTAAACATTACCGTGTGCGAGATATCAAGTTAAATTACAGGTTCCATATTTAAATAAGAACAACTGTCAAGTCATGTCAGAGGATTTCGGGGGTACATTAAATCTGATACTAGGGGTGTTTACATTTAAAAAAATATTATGTATATGATTAAATGACACAGGCGAAATCAAAGCTCATGAAGATGGCTATTTACCGACGTCGTGGAAGCCGCAAATATGGATCGGGGTAAAGAACGATGATAGTTTCCTTGCCTGACAAGCTGTGATTAATAAAAGCTTGAGCTTTATACACTTCTGCCTCGCTTTATTGAAGTAAGCTAATAAAATACTGAAATTACGAAAGTTCAACCGCCGAAATGGTCGCCCATTCATTTTTCTTTCAGTAGAATATCTTTGTGTAACTAGCAAATTGATTACATTTGTTGTTTACTCCAATAACGTTTTACTGTCACATGGCTTTTTTTTTAATACATTTCCAACGTAAAAGCAATTGTATTCTCAATAGAAATGAATGTCGTATTTATTTAGCAAACATTCGATACGATTGAAATGTAATAACGTCACTGGGCAGAAAGAAAGTCAGTGTTGCCGTGAACTTTCCGCAAGGGCGGGCGGCCACGAGTCGCGATCGCTGAGTCCCGCCCGCCCAGTGTAGCGCGGGCCGCCCAGCGGAACAAACGCGTGTAACTCCTCTCAACATAGATCTGTTTCGTAAATACTGTCGATAGTTAGACTCGTACGTTACGAATATTTGCACTGTGAGTGACGAAAGTGTTTTCACCAATGACATTCTTTGCAGGGCGAGAATCACTGTATACTTTATGGGATTAGTGAGTTTGTGCCAAAATTTGCGCGCTCATTAGTAAATTATTGTTAGGTGACATAATTAAAAGTTATAGATGAGTCACTGACCCAATTACTTACCTCATTAATTTCTATGGATAATTTAAAAATAATGTTAAAGCTTTTCGCAATTTGTAGGATAGTGCAATATTGTTGAAAACTAATTACTCGTACTAACATTTTTGTTTTTTTTTAAACTTTGGTAGACCATTTACTTACATAGAGGTAATGCTTACTTACTGTTACCATTACACATTAATAGTTATTTTGGTCTTCTAATCACATATTTTTTTATTTATTTTTCACTTTTTTCTTCCTTTTCATAGTTCTGCATAAATAATGTGGAGTATGCACTTAAATAATATCCACTTCGTTCACATATAAATGGTATATGTAAAGCAATAATTTATGAGCAGATATACCACTCACCATTGCAGTCTTGAAACATAAAGCTATGAATTAATTCTGCATAGAATGTCTAAGTACATGAGGTGAATAATAGAGTAGACGTAAGTACACACAAGTTAAATATATACCTATAATGTAACTTTTTCTCGCCCAGCAAATGATTTAACATAATGCTGAAATGATATTGACTGGCACTTAGGTATCATATCGTAGTAAGTGAATAAACTCTTGAACAAAGTTTAAGGATTTCCCAAAAACTTCTCCGAGGGCCGACGGCACTTTTACTCCGAAGTAAGCACTTGTATGAACTCCGGAAAAAGGTAAGCTCGAAACCTTTGGTTTTATGAATAATTTCAGCAAAAAAAAAGGGAAATTGGAACCGGTCGATAATTGTTTAACATAAGCTTAGAACGTAGTATAAACTTCCAAATACAGACTTTTATAAAATAAATTCCTAATTTAATTTCCTTCGACGTCGTGTTCTCGAGAGATCTGATTTGCTTTCAGTCATGTAATTAATTCGATCAGATCACAAGATTTTCGACGTCTCTCGTATTTGACATATGTACGAGAATACCTATATCACCAATATGTTACTTTTACATGAGACATTGCTAGATGAGATTAAAACTTTTTCGATTTCTTAGTGTGATTATTTATTTAATTATTTTCTTACATTTAGTAGCTTGATTTAGTATTTAATTTAACGGTTTTAGTACGGCTACAGTTTTGAGAGCCAGCTCACATTCTAAGCCCGGTGTGTTAACAATTTTCAACCACACCGTCACATCACATCAGATGAGTAAAACCAGTTAAAGTTACACTATCGATAAATATTAATTCTAGTTAATCTACACGCCACGTTGACTATTGCATGTTTTTTTATTTATTAGTTGCGCCCCGAGGTTTTACTTGCGTTTTCTAGGAAAAATCGTGATAAAAAACTTCGTGATTTGGCTGAAAATGCGTACAAATACACAATATTTGCAATAATAATATTTATTTTACAGTATTGTCTTAACCGTCAATTAGGATTTGAGGGCTTTATCTAGTTTATAAGCCGTGGCGACCACCGAGACAAACGAGTCAACGCCGATGACCGACGCTTTCGTCGCGGTCTCCGCTGATTGCCGCTCAAGAGGCGTGGGAAAACAAACAACCGTTGTTCTCGTTAACGGCCTCTTGTCCTCTGAAACCGTGGAAATGCTGCAATTGTCACCAAAATTTACATCCCAATTTCAGCTTTAACTCACCGCAATAAAACCGCTATCAAAGCAAGCTGCGCCAGCCACAAGTCCGCTCCTGTAATATTTATTCGGGACAGTAAAATCTAGCGACAGACTGTTCCGTACTCAAGAAAAACACTGGAAAATCTGTTTATCGTATGTATTTAGGGCGGTTAACTTTTCTCACTAATGATAAAGTATTGTTTTTAAGTGTGGTTGACAAGTGTTTGAAAAATGTTAATGGCATTTACTACTGTGCTAGGTGTACAGAAGCTAGCAGAACAACTTTCGAGATTTATTGTACATTTTTTAGGTGCTTGGCTAAAACTCACCTGATGTTATCTTATAGTGTGGTCGAAGATAATAGCTCACTTAGCCTGGAATGGAAACTGGCTCTCAAGTTAGGCTGCCGGAGAATACCGTTTGCGGTATAGCGCCAAGATGGTAGCTGTAGCTTATCAGCCGAGTACTAGAAGGACTTTCGTGTTATGGTTAACTCACAACGTTTTCCTTCACCGACAGCACATGATCATTATAGGGATGGAACCTATGGCCTCCGATGTGTGATCCGACTGTACTAACCACTGCACTATCATCGCTACGTAACATTGTGAACAATAAAACAATGGACAGTGAGACAGCGTCACTAGGATTTAAACGCGGGATGGCAAACTAACCTATCACACGAAACAACGACATTGCATACTTAGGTATACTAGAAGTTTTGGAGAAAAATGGCAACATAGATTTGCACAAACAAACATCCGCTCACCCCAAACGCATACAGTCTCTTTGTCATACATTCTGCTTTTTACTATCGAAATTATCGTAAATTAATGTACTAATCGCTTATAAGTATCGATGTAGTCAAAGTACATTTTTAAACAACGTTTTTGGGTAGACAGTCTTGGGGTAATCGGGCTCGTGCACCGAGGTGCAAGTTCGATATTCTTACTGAGATCCTGACTCGCATTTGGCCAGCTTTCGATTCATGGAGAAAGATTTTCCATTCGAGCCGTATTCTACAATTATTTATACTTTACAGCTTATGATGATCACACCGATATCGATACGTCTAGAATTGATCTTTTGTTTTTAAATATAATACGAGAAAAGTTGCTTCACCAAAGTTTTTTTGGTCGATTTTTATCGTTTACCTAGTTGTTTGTAAGTATTAATTTCCTATTTTACAATTTTTTTTTAAATCTAAATAAATAAATAAATATCATAGGACATTACACACAGCGCCATCTGACCCCAAACTAAGCAAAGCTTGTGCTATGGAAGACAGATAACTGATAGAATAGTTAAATACTTTTTTTTATTGTAAATACATACAGTACCTACACCCAGACACAGAACAAACATTTATTTATATCACAACTGATTACCTATCTATTCCTATCCTAGTTTTCTTTTTTTTTTTAATACTCTCATGTAAGAAAGACAACGTTATACATAAGCTTATATTTACATGAAATTATAACTATAAAAACTCAGCTACCTGCGTTTTTATAAACCTTCATTTCAAATTATATGAATCCTCAACCCCATGTTAAAGTTTATTAAAATGTGATTCTATTTTAATATCTCTACAAACCGTGTCCATTTCCGTTCGCTAACAGTTTCCTCCCAAGTTATACGTAGCCTTTTTAATCTGTGGCTATACGTATATTATAAATCTTTACGTAACCTCACTCCGAGTGCTGGACGATTATCTATGCATAGGCTTTTATTTGTAAGGACTCAAAAGCTACAAAACCGGTTAGGCGACGCGGCCGGACGGACTTTGTACTTACTCTTTCTTTTTAGTTCAGTGATCTAATCCGTCCTGACGCTAACAAGTGGGAGAGAGAAAGAAAATATATTTATCTCGTCACGTTATTTTGCCCGATGCTACACGATTGTCTCCGATGCGCGTACGCCGGCTGTCTTATGTCTACTCCAAAACACCCACGCTCGCGTTTTTGTTTTATGACGTAAATTCATTGATATTTTTGTAGTGTAGTGTTCTCATGTTGTCGTTGAAGCAAAACATTGTTTTAAAACTGTTAATTAGATTAAATATTTACCAGATGATAGATTTCCTTAGCAGGAAGTCGGCTAGGTAGGTACTACTACAGTATCAGATATTTTTTCGATAAGCTTTTTTTTTTTTTTTTTTATAGTAGATAGGCTTGCGTTTGACCGCCATCCCGCCTGATGTTAAGCGAAGATGCGGTCTACGGTGGAGCACGCTCGCCTAGAAGAAACCGATTCACTCGCGACTTGAAGGTACCCAGACTATATTCATTGGGGAACACCCACTCGGGCAGCTGATTCCAATGTCTAGCGGTACGCATGAAAAAGGTGGTGAAAGCTTTAGTGTGTAGATAAATATTGTGTTCTCATTTGAAACGACTCAGCTAGTAAAATTAAGGGGCTATTTAGACAAATCCATCGTATGTCGCGGCAAAGTTGCTATGCCCTAGACTGTTTTGTTACTTAAAGTTTTGAATAACGTTGCAATGATCATGGGCAGGTGTTATCTCACGCCATAATTTCAGGCTAGGCGTGTTTACCAGCTTCGACCACACCGTCACTTAACATCAGATGAGCTGTGGTCAAACACATAGCCTGTCAACCATAAAATAGTGAGCGTTTATTTCGTATTTTACTCTTACTTTAAAAACTCTTCATACGTAATCTTTATATTAGCACAAGTTTTTTAATATCTATTATTTTTATTTTTTAACTTCTAGTTTAAAACAATAAAAAGTGTATAGTGTAAATATTAAAAAGTATAATTATCTATCTATCTATCTTTATAGCTATAGGTACCCACAACAACCTTTAATTTTCATAACATACGACTTGAAAATAATTTCGATATTGACATATTTACATGCTATTTTAATTAAATATTAACAAGTTTCGATACTTTTAGTGCAATGAACATTGTGTTAAGAAACTAGGCCCAAGCTCTTTGTTCGGACCGGTTTGTGTGATTGAAAGTGGGTGACTGTCAGTTATTCAGTGGTAGGAATAAGACCCACGAGTGCTGGTGAACGTAAGTAGTTACCGACTTTAACATTGAGCGTGAAGGTAAAGACCAATTAACTTAATTCTATAATAGCACCTAGCTTTTAATGAATGTGATTCTTTTTTTTTGTTGGCTTTTCGCCGTCGAGGCTAATTAAGTACTTATTTTGTTTTTTTATTTAAAATAGGTTTGCGTTTGACCACATAGCATCAATGATAGCTCAGTGTTTAGCGCTTGAGCTGCTGGTGAAGGAAAATACGTGACAAAAGGAAACCATAGCGCTTTGGAAAGGAAATTTCAACCATGTACCTACGGAGACAAATCACTAAACATAATATAGCGACTTAAGCAAAATAGCCGCATTTTAGCTTGAAACTAACAGAGTGTTAAATTACTAGCAAGTAATCATTGACTCATCATTAACATATTTTTATATTGACACAAGTAGGTATTACTAATATATCATTACATTAACATTTTTAACATGGCTTTGTTTTACGAACTCTCAGGCGTTCAGGGTTTTCTCACGATGTTCTTTTTCACCGTTTAAAGTTATCCGAAATATGCACATCAAAGAGACAGAGGTGCGTGCCGTTGGATTCGAACCCAGGATCTTCTGATTGGAAGCCAGACGATCTCACAGCTATGCTACTGAAACATTACATTCCATAAGTAAAAATACCACTAAATAAAAAGGTTGCATTTAGGCCACATTGCATGATTCCTCTGGGGGGGCATTTAGATTAAGTTATTTAAAAAAAAAATTGTTAATAGTATTGACACACATACATAAATGAACTCTGAAAACGCTAAACTCCCTTTTTTGGCCAGACGTGTAAAAAACATGTAAATGAAATGGCTGAAATGATGATGATGATGATGTTTAATAAATAGTAAAAACAAGCACGTTACCCTCTAAACACATCGTCTAGTTATTATGCTATCAGCGGTAAAACGATGAATTACTGCGTGTAAACAAATATTAAATAACAAATAAGGTACAATTTTCCCATTACCAAGTTAGGGAAAACAAAGCCCCGTCCAGGCTAATTCTGTAACACCCAATTAAAAATGTATCGCCCGGGTCGGCCGTTACGTGATCGGGATCGGAAAGCTGATAATCTGCGAAGTTAATTTTTATTTCTGCACGTAAAGGAATTTTTAATAGAATCGCGAAAACAATTACAAGGATCTCACGCAGCGAAATGCAGATGAGGTCGGAGCGGGCTGCGACCCGTGACTTCGTGATCACCGCACCATGACTCCGAGATCCTGCGCCGTTTAAAAACGTTGTGTATTTCTTCAGGACTTGGTTATACAGGCTAAGTATTTTTTATGAGGTTTAGAAGCGAGGCGAATTAGTCGTGGCCCAGAGAGAAGACACGCTCCACATTTTCACAAGAATTTGTAGCTCGGCTCTCAGGCCCAATATGTTCTTTGAAGTAAAGCACACCTACCACTACCGCTAGGTCGGCATAAGAAACATTGCAAGAAAACTTGATAGTATACCTTGTACCTACCTAGACAGTGTTTTGTTTTAGGTACAATTTACTATGAAATAGATAACAAGTAACAAAGCTTAGGCGGAACACGTGTCATCATCATCATCATCATTTCAGCCGTAGGACGTCCACTGCTGGACATAGGCCTCCCCCATTGACTTCCATAAAGACCGGTTGGAAGCGGCTCGCATCCAGCGCGTTCCTGCGGTCTTTACTAGGTCGTCTGTCCACCTTGTGGGTGGACGTCCTACGCTGCGCTTGCCGGTCCGTGGTCTCCACTCCAGAACTTTGCAGCCCCATCGGCCATCAGTTCTGCGTGCTATGTGCCCTGCCCACTGCCACTTCAACTTGCTAATCCGTTGGGCTATGTCGGTAACTTTGGTTCGTCTACGGATCTCCTCATTCCTGATTCGATCTCGTAGGGAAACTCCGAGCATAGCCCTCTCCATAGCGCGTTGTGCTACTTTGAGCTAGTAACACACACTGGTCGAAGACTTTCGACTTGAGGCACTGAGGTAATTCGGACGAGAAGACGTCGCGCAGTTTTCCGAACGCTGCCCAGCCGAGTTGGATTCGACGACTGAGCTCTTTCTCAAAGTTGGACCTACCTAATTGGACTGCTTGTCCTAGGTAAATGTATGTGTCAACAACTTCGAGAACCGAGTTCCCAACTGATACTGGGGTGGGCACAACACGGGCATTCAACATTACCTTCGTCTTGTCCATGTTCATTTTAAGACCCACCCGTTGGGAAACTCGATTGAGGTCTTCGAGCATTGTGCTGAGATCTTCCAACGATTCTGCCATGACCACTATATCACTAGGAACACGTGTATTAGTACGGTGTTCCGCTACCCAAGGAAAAAGAAAACAAACTGTGCTCATAAATTTAAACAATTTACACTATAAGTTCAACCACTGAAAAGAGAAAGGAACTCTTTAGTGGTATCGATCTTAAAATCACAAAAAAACGCCAACCGTGCCCAATAACATGTTTGTATGTATTACGTACTAGGTTTCGCGATCGGAATACTCGCTTCATTCATATCAACTGTAAAGCAGTGTATAGTGTATACATTGTGTTCACTACCATATTCACCATATTATGGGTCACTTTTTTTATGGTTGACAGACTAGGTTTTGACCACAGCTCACCTGATGTTAAGTGACGGCGTGGTCGAAGATGGTAAACACACCCTGGAATAGCACTGGCTCTCAAGTGAGGCTGCCGGAACACACTGTTAGATGCTTGGCAGAACATTTTGAAATTGAGAGTGATATAATTAGCCATCCGAGTACCAGAAAGTATTCTACCACCGTGCTATGGTTTCCTCACGATGTTTTTCTTCACCGACTGCTCAAGCGCATTGTTGGGATTTGAACCCAATCCCTTCGGCGTGCGAACCGACAGCGCTAACTGAGCTATAATCGCTACAATATTCTTATGCGCTTCTACTTTTGGAAGTTGTCTTCTAGGAAGATAGAATTAGTTGCGCTAAAAGTTCATAATGATGCAATAATCTTTTATCTACTTAGTGTTATCTTTTCCTCTTAAAACCTTGTTCGGGACCCGATATGGACTCTTTTTTTGTTATTTAGTTTCAACAATAGTTCAATGCATCCTTTTCTACATTGTGTAACAGGACCCCGGCAAAATTAACAGATGGCCTGGCGTAGCATGATGCACTCGTTAGCTTCGGGCTTGATAGCTACCCTCGTACCTAACCACGTATCAGATCGAGGACAGTATACTCGTAACTTGAGCTAGTATTTAAGTTTACTTTATTTTTATTAAATAACACGGCTACATTTACCCCGCGGTTTCACTCGCGTTTTTCGGCACAATGTATTGTTACCATTGTGTTCTTTCAAAATAAGAAAAAAAAGTGAAAATTGGCTTAGCCGTATGAGAAGAACGATGCCACAGAAGTTAAACCTCTTTTTTGCGTCAAATGTTACAAACCACAATTCTTTGTTTTGCTTATGCGGGATAATCACGTTTAATTAAAACAAAAATATGTTAGAACCACGTCAATTTTGATAATTAAATCATAATACTTAATCAAGGACTCTATAACTTTATTTTTCGATGTTCTCCGTCACATTAATATAACCGAACCATCACCATCATAACCATCTTCGACCACACCTTCACTTAACATCAGGTGAGCTGTGGTCAAACGCCTAGCCTTAAAAAAATAAAGTTGTTTAAAAAATTACTGTTAGTATTCCGTGGTTAAAGCTTTAGGATTATTTAGGATAAAGTTTTATAGAAAAAAAATTCACTGATTTCCGAAAATGCCAACGAGACTATATAAGTACAACACAGTGTCTTAGTATCTGACAGCCCTGTTGGTTCATTGGTAGTATGTCTGCTCCAAGAGCTGAAGGGCGTGGGTTCGATTCCCACCCATGACAAGCATTTTATGATATAAACAAATGTTTGATATGTGTACTGTATGTATTTATTTACAAAAAAAAACGATTTTTGTATTCTATCAGTTATCGTCTTCCATAGTACAAGCTTTGCTTAGTTTGGGGTCAGATGGCGCTGTGTGTAATGTTCTACGATGTCTATTTATTTATTTACCATTCCACTAACACATATGAAAATTGGACACATTTATCACGCTTAAGATACTGTCCAATAACTTCAATGTGTGGGTCGTTGTGTGCATCACGTGTACGGTGATTTGTACACGATGTTTCGTGACCTGCGCCTCTCTTATCCCGCACCGATCTGACCCCACTGCGTTCCACGTGATTATATAATAATGACATTTGCATAAACACAAAGCTCTCAATAGCCTTAACTATTTGTCTACACAACTATCTCGCCAAGATAGAAACAGGCTATTTATTATGGGATAAAGATTAACTTAGACCGGGTAACTAAACTGCACTAAAATGCAAATTACTAATTTTAAAGTCAGACTGTTGGTAATTTATTTTTATTTGTCGCTTTAACAGGCGTTAAATTAATAGTCAGAATTTACATTTTAGCATGCAGTAGAGACTAAAACAAAACTTTGAATTACTAAGCACAAAGCCTAGACTTAATAGAGGCCCTAGAAGAAAAACAATGGCAGCCAGATTTGGATTTCAATAGTGAATAGGTTGTATAAGAAGTCGAGATTTGCTAATTGTGCGCTTTTGCATGTAGGCTGTCGATACTGAATTCACAAGTGGAGAAAAGTTGTTGAACTTGGCCCGTGTGACCTTTCCGACCGGTGAACGTAGACTGGCACTCAATACAAATATCGGAGACATTTATTGGTCATTAATTTAAAATAACGTGTAACATTACACGTCACGTTATTTAGCGATAGATACATGTTTCACAGGATATTTTTTATTGAACTGGCAACCTTAACTCACAGACAGCTTTAGAACATCATATAAAATATATATTTTACAGCTTTGTTCTATTATTTTTTATTTTGACCAAATTTTATTATCATTATTCTTCCAAGACACGGAACTCACCTCAGTCTTCGGCTTTTGACTTCCAGACAGCCAGCTTATATCAGAGCCATTCAGAGCGCTATTACACTACATTTACATTCGCATTCTCTACTTTAGAATACGCAGTTATGTTCTGCAGCAGTTATGGTCAGACTACTGCCTATTCAGATATGCTCGGTGTTTCTATACGGGAACGTATCCCAAACGAAGCAAAAGCTAAGTTAGCAATAGCTAAGCCTATAACTAAAATTCAATAAATTTACTATACAGTGACTGCCACAGACCTTGATCTGTCGAAAGGCTATGTTGACTGCCCTATTAGCTCATTTGGTAGTTTATTCGTTTCAAGAGCTGTAGGGCTTTGGTACGATCCCACTCATCTTTGTTCTGTGTCTGAGTGTTCTATTTGTATTATAAGTTTTAAAAAAAGTATGTAAGTATTCTATCTGGTAACTGGTTTCCACAGAGCAAGCTTCGCTTAGTTTAGAGTATGAAGTACTTATCATACCTACTAGTCCGTACTGAACCCTCTGTGGAGGAGTCTGACTCGCGCTTGTCCGTGTTTTTTTAAATGTTCGTGATACTCCGAATAAGGGTTATTTAGGGCAACGTCGGGCGCTACCGCTCTGGGTACGAATTACCGGGCATTCAGCTAGTAATACATCCAAAACACCTGAACACAACACAAACATTTATGTTCGTCATATAAATGTTTGTTGAAGCACTTAAAGCAGATATACGTACTACTAAATTAACTAGTAGGGCAGCCAAGATAGTGTTTCACCTACTCAACATCCTAGTTTGTTTCACGAGGACAAGCGTGTGAGACTACTTTTATACATAATACATATATACAAGAGAATGTAGACGAGGATGCATAGTGCCTCTTAACACAGTTTCATTCATTATTCTGTAGCTTAATATACGATTAAAACAGGCTAAGTAAGTAGGTATTATACTAAGTTTACCTACCTTGCGATACCTACTGTAAACCAGAAGGACCAATCTTTGTAAGTTAGCAAATAGAAGTGAGTATGTAATGTAATCTTTATACTTCAGGTAACTACCAACCGAACTGCGGCAGAGAAACTATTCAGCAGGGTTGCCAGTTCTACTTTTGGTTGTTTTCCTCTAAGCTTTCAAAAATACTAAATGCTTTTGGACGACATCATCTTATATTGCGATAGTGTAAATGATACATTTTTTAAATAGGGTAATGTCAAGTTAACAAAATAGTGTATCGCTTTAAAGGTCATGGACCGGCGTTATATTTTACCATCAGAAGAGCATCTTGTTCGTATATACATAAACATACTGACTTACTTTTATTTAAAAAAACTTTAAATTGTGAATTACGTACTAACTAACACAAGACAGTTAGGCTGTTTATTGTTCACACCAAAATTACTGTTAACAATGGTGCAACAAACAACCTTATTACTCAGAGCAACCTCAATATCATTTCCCCAAAGTTTCCCTAAGAACCAATTTTCCCCCCCAAATCGCGAGATACCCACAAGCTGGCAATTTGGTAAACTAGGGCAACATGTAACAACGAATCATTGAATTTAACAAGTTTCAGCCGCTCCTTACATTACGGAGGCCTGACAAGTGCCGTGTCACTATACGAATACGCAATTGAGTTTATTGTTTTTCATAAAGACTTCTCGGCCTAATATTATTTTGTTTTACCTAACTTCCTTGACGAGGTAAAACTTCGTTGCCAACGTCAATTTTTGTTTATCTCAACTGAAAACTGGAATGGCTTTCTGAACCTACTTTTAAATAAATTCAAATACTTATTTTACTATGGAAACTGTCGTGGTTTTAACACGTGAAAATAAACGTGATTAAATGTGAATAATCCCACTTAAGCAAAACAAAAATGTTCGTAGGTTAGTTTATATGTTTAAAACTGTTTTAGGGTGCACCAAAAGTATCAAAACTCGTTAAAATTTAATTAAAATAGCATGTATGTCAAAATTAATAAATTTTTTTCAATTTGTCTGTTTTGAGCATTAAACGTTGTTGTAGGTATAAAAATGAATGATGAATAAAATAATTTAATTGCGTACCCTAGAAATTAAAAATAAAAATACAGATAAGAACCTTATGATAGTTTAATTCATGTATTCAGTTTATGGAGAGGTTTTTATATAAAAGTAATGAGACGAACGAAACAATCTTCTGATGGTGAGATTTTGCAACTGTTCATTGCCATTGGTACCCACAACTTTAAAAAAGATCACTGGTTTTTTTGCTTCATTCTTAATTATTTTTTTTACTTATTTATTAAATAAGGTTACGAGTGTACAATTATTTGTTTGTCCAAATTTAAAATTAAAACGAATATAAAGCATTAAAAGCATTTTGAAAGGAGATAATGTCAGAATATTCACGCTGTAAAAGATACAGAGAGAGAGAGCCAGTTCTATTCCAGGCTAGGTGCGTGTCACTTAACATCAGGTCAGCTGTGTTCAAAACACCTAGCTTGTCAACCATAAAAAACATATTAAGACATTACTAAACTTAGTTTCCAAACCATAGGGTCACATTTAGCGAGCAAAACTAATTTAGTACGCGACGACATTGTGATTCCTGCGATTAATATATCGGAAAATAATTAATTGCATTTAAACTATTGCGTAGTAAAAAAATTTGATAGTTTCATCAAATATAGTTTCAGTATAATGACATCATACTGAAGGGCTATTGAGACTAACCATAGAATGTCTCAAAGTATTGAGTACTATAGCAGCGATGCCCTGGACTTAGTTTTGCCATTCAGAGTAAGGACATGCATTATCTCTTACCATCAGAAGAGCGTTCGTATCATAACTTTTACATTTTTCTAAAAATGTATTAGTAAGTTACTCACTTGAAAACCAGTACCCATTCCAAGTTGGGTGTTTTACCATCTTTGACCACACTGTCAAATACCGTCAGAGGTGTAGTCAAACATCATAAAATAATTTAGAGGTTACTATAAGATTTTTTTTCTATTCAGAAAATTTATCGAAATCATGTTTTGAAAATAATCATCCCCTCAGAAATGTCATAAATATCAAAACTATTTTTATTTAGGTACAGCTTAAAAAGGGATACATATGTATGTAGGTATACTTTGTTTACATTTTTTAGCGGGCACATTTTGACTCCTTAAAACAGTCATTCAATCAACGCTGCATTTTTAGGATTTTTACCGCTCTAGATCAATAAATTATCGGTAATAATAGATACAGCAGTGGTCGAATCTGATTGATACTATAGAAACTAGTCTTAACTACATTGATGAGGATCAATTCGAGCCAATTGTAATAAGTGGGTCACGTCGAACCAGCCTAACCGATTTGCTGAAGACATCGAAACAATTAAACAGATTGTTCAAGCCCTGAGCTCACTTCCACTCATTCATTCCCGTTTCATTCAAAGATTCGTTCACCTCGTTCGTTTCACCGCTGCACCGTAAATTTAAACTGTGTCATTCGTTCAACGAACTGGCTGTATGAATCCAATTAGTTTGTCAAGATGAACGGAGTCGTTGAATTATGTTTTTAAAAAAAATGTAAGGGTTCTTTACATTAAATAGAACACAGCTCCGGTTTATAAGTGAGCTTTAGGATTAACCCTTAGCAGCTTTGTAAAATGTAAAAATAGAACGACTAGCCAACGCGAACGTTATTTTTCCTCATTGCCTGTCATTATGCCTCTCGGTAAGTAGCCACTTTAAGGCTGAAAGGCGGGTCTTTGTGCCTTTATAGATACTCACCAGAGAAAAAGATTGAATTCATTGTTAAGTTCTTTTAAACTGACTTAGACACTGAACGAGTTAGCGTTAAATAAACTTTTAAGAAGAAAAAGGGACAAAACTGTGAATTAACGTCATAGCAACGCGCGAAACTTTTAATAAAATACTTTGGAATCTGTTTTATGAACCATCATTCTGTTCCGGGATCCCTTGATTGTATTATCTACGCGATAAGAGCACTTTTCGCTTAAAATTCATGAAGCAACGTTTCTCAATCGGAACTTTGTATCTACTTGCGCAGGGAAGTCCTCGGGATTGCATTCCCATGTAAATAATTGAGTTTACGACTTTCTGGGTTAAGTCATGCTACTGCTTTGGTAAGTTGATAGAGCTTAGTGAGAGTTTAACATGGTCCACCTTGCTTAAAAATCTTTAAAAAATTAGTGTGTACTGAACCGAAAAGGTGTAAAGGGTGTACTAAAACATCCTACTCATTATCACAAATTACTATGTACTTATCATAAACTATGAGGCACAATTCTAAAATCGTGAAAAAATCAAGCGTTCCTTTAAAGAAATTGTTGACCCTATGGAGATTTTTTTTACCGATTCCACAGTTGTACATACCTATTTTTTTTTATTGTTGATAAGCTAGGTGTATGACCACAGCTATTCTGATGTTAAGTGACGGTGTAGTCGAAGATGGTAAAGCACACCTAGCCTGGAATGGAGCTGGCTCTCAAGTGAGGCTGACGGAACACACCGTTAGATGCTTGGCAGCAAATTTTCAACTTGAAGGTGGTAGCTAGCCAGCCGAGTACTAGAAAGTACTCTACCACATTGCTATGGTTTCCTCACGATGTTTTCCTTCACCGGCAGCTCAATCTCATTGTTGGGGTTTGAGCCCACGCCTTTCGGCATGCGTACCGACCGCGCTAACCACTCGGCTATCATCGCTACAAAATATAATATAGTTAATTAGTTATATATTTAAGTTCTTTTGAAAAGTATAATGATCCCTTATACGTATAGCTTAAAACTCTGTATATTTTAATCTTGTGCGCCGTACTTCTCGACCTTTCAAAGTAATTAATGATAGAGCCGCGAAGAAATATGACATTAAAGAGTTCTACGAAACAAGCACAAAATATCTCAGCATTGTGAACAAATAAGCCTCTATAAAAATAATGATCTGGAAGGCTATTGTCAACTCAACGTAACCGAAAGGGACTTTCTCGTGAGATATAAACCAGGGAATAAATCTCTTGACTTCCGAAAACCATGAGCGGAACATCGGAGTTTTTAGACTGTGTATGGTCGTTGTGTATTACGTATTATTTTTAGGTACTTTGCCTGTGAAGGTACAAAGCGGTTTAAAGATTTTATTCCAAAATTCAGCAAGTAGTTTACTTGTTTTAATAATTATATTTCTAAGCTATCTTATAAATATATATGTTTCTCGTAATTTTTTTTAATATGATATTAGCGGTGGTGGCTTCCGCGCTTAATATGACACAGCTACCAACTAATCAAATCTAAACCTACCCTGAAAGTGGAATGAAAACTTTGTGAGGGAACCATAGCATAGTGATAGAGTACTTTATAGTATCGGCTGGCTAGCTACCACTTTCAAGTTGAAAATCTACCGCAAGGTATCGAAACAATGTGTTCCGACAGCCTCACTTGAGAGGCAGTGGTAAAACACCTAGCCTGTCAATCTTAAAACAGAAGTGGGGATAACAACAAACATTTTATAAATACGTATGTAAAAAAAAACCATCTCAACTTCTCGTATATGTTTATCTATTTTGGTACCTAGCCTTCATTCTAATGCCTTTACTTTTTTTTTAAAGCTTTAAAACACTCTTTTTTTTTTGTTTTGGCGTCGCGTTTTAGCATTTGCCAGTGTCAAATATTTATATATTTTCAAGTTTCAAAAGTTAAATAAGTGTCCTCGTAGCTAAAGTTATAGTTAAAGTCCAGTCTTGGTCAAGTACAGTCCGTATCAGTCAAGTCCAGTCATGCTTTAGTAAAGTAATGGTGACTTTACTATGAAGCTTCGATGGAGTTTTGGAAGCAACAGGAAAAGTCATGTTTCACCACAATATATCATTTTCCCACACTCGCGCTTGTGATTCGGCACTTTATGAATAAAACACTACCATTTTTAAGCATAAACACTCGACAAAACACTAGTTCTGGAAAAAAATACAACGGGCCGACACGACTCTTTCCGCGTTCCCGCCAAAACTCCCTAAATCATTCTTGACTATCACTATCAAGAGTGATTTAAAGCTATTAAAAAAAAGTAAAGGTATCTATGATTATAAAAAGTAAGCTCTTTTCTGTCAGTCGCGTGTATTTTTCTATGTGGTAGCCCTCATTCGAACGCCTTTACTTATTATTTTTGAAAAGATTTAGCTATAAATCACGGTAGACGATACAAGTTCTGTAGCAATAACTCTGAGCAGGAACCACCTGCCAGACCAGCCGTGGCATTGACCCCAACGAACCTATTTTTGGATAGCCGCCGACTCACTAGCTTGCTGTTGTATCTACTTATATTAAAATTCAACCCTTGAAACGTTCTTTGTGGTGTATGTAAATGTAATGGGGTTCCATATTAAATGAGCTGTAGGTATGTATGTAAAAAATACAATTCATGGACTAGCATTGTAGTGGTAAAAGTAAGTTGAATTGTAGGTCCCAGTTGATTGTTGTTCTATATTACTTTAACAATAATTGTCAAGCCATGCCAAAGGGTAATTGGAATTCTTTGTTTTATGTGAAACTTACTGTACCTATAAGTTCCCACTACGGCAAATCCAAAAGAGGATTTATGTTTGACCGGTATGTGTATACCTAATGTATGTCTGTCCCTATGTACTCTCTTAACTACTAAATGGCTGAGAGGGTTTTGGCGGGAACGCGGGAAGAGTCATGTTGCTTCGTTGTATTTTTTTCCAAAACTAGTGTTTTGCCGAGTGTTTATGCATAAAAATGGTGGTGTTTTATTCATAAAGTGCCGAATTACAAGCGCGAGTGTGGGAAAATGATATAATGTGGTGAAACATGAGTTTTCGTGTTGCTTCCAAAACTCCATCGAAGCTTTATAGTAAAGTTGCCACTACTTTACTAAAGCATGACTGGCACGAACTGACACGAACTGGACTTGACTAAGACGACTTTGACGATAACCATAGTTAAGATACAGCAGAAATAACACTGAAGACGAGGCAGTATGGCTTTATAGCTTTAGCCTGCCCGAAAGGGCAAATTAACGAAAAAAAAAAAAAACTAAATGGCTGAACTGGTTTGTCTTTAGATTCGTCTTTATTGCGAGAGTGTCACTAGGTGTAATATAATAAAATTATGAAAAAAAGGCAACGATGATTTTGGCGCCAGAATATAATTTTTTTTCGTAGTATGTTCTTTCATCTTGCATCTACTTTCATTAAGATGGGTCGACGATATTGTCACCGTCGCGGGTCGAACCTGGGCCAGATTGGCACAGGACCGAGGCAGATGGCATAAAAAGAGAGGCCTATACCCAACAGTGGGATAAAGAAGGCTGTGGATGATGATGATGATGATGTTCTTTCATATACCGGTATATTTTCAGTATTCATGTATAGATTGTATAGGTATATGTATGTATGTAAGTTTATTTATTTTACAATAACTTTTAAATGCCTGTACAGATTTGGATGTATAGGATATCGTTAAAATCCTTTCATCAACCCGTCTCTATCTATATTTTTTTAGGAAAAATTGTGTATTTAATGGGCATACGCATTTTTTTAAATTTCTTAATAAAGCTTGATGAACATTTTAGCTAGTTTAATATTTATATACTTGTACTGTTAGCAGTACTATAATTGAAAATTATGTGTTCCTACTTATGTAACATCTTTGTACAATGTTACCATAAAACTTATTCTGATTCTAGGGCCTTTGGGTGGTACGTTAACTTTCACACTAGGGCTTGCTGCTGAGCCTATATAGATTTAATTTTGGCAGAAGTAGCATAATGGTTGTTAATAAATGCTACATATATACTTCTATAAACATAACTACAACATCTCCAGTCTGTTCTTAAGCTGTATCGTGTTTTTCATTCATGGTTGTCTGGCAGAGATCGCTATTAGCGATAAGGCCGCCACTTATTGCACAAGCTCATAAGACTCTTTTTTCTATTTTTGGTGAGCTCATTAAAAAAATATTTTCACATTTAGGTATCTATTTATTGTTATTGTCACAATAATATAACCAAGTCTACTGACATTTATACAGTTTCCGTCGGCTTGTCTCCTATGAAAATAGAATAAATTTATTATACAGACATTAATCAGATGACACTTGAAGCCATAAAATACTCGTATATTAATCAAACGGGAAACCTCTGCAAAGTATTTATTGAAATGTATTTTACGATTTGTTTTGTACGTCGAAGCGTCTGCGACTATTTGACATTGACCCTATTATTCCTTCGCGCGCCAATTGCTGGCAAAAAAAACTTTTACAATCTATCTAGCGTCATTTGACATCGCGTAGAACAATGGATTTCGTCGCGTGACATGACTCTGCAAGAACCGCTCCACTCTACAGCATAGTGATTATAGCTGGAGTACGTGAATCTATTGTAAATTTGGGATGTGCTAAGCTGATAATATTCATCGTTACATTATGATTAAATAATTATAGTTATACATTAATTTAATTTAAGGTTATTGACTTTATGTCAAGGAAAGTTTTTTTTTAATGGTTGACAGGCTAGGGTTTTGACCACAGCTCACCTGATGTTAAGTGAAGGTGTGGTGGAAGATGGTACAGCACACCTGGCCTAGCCTGGAATGGAACTGGCTCTCAAGTGAGGCTGCCGGAACACACCGTTGGATGCTTGGCCCCAGATTGAACCACTTGAGGGAGGCAGCTAGCCAGTCGAGTACTAGAAAGTAACCTATCATCATGCTATGGTTACCTCACGATGTTTTCCTTCACCGGCAGCTCGATCTCATTATTGGGGTATGAACCCACGCCCTTCGCCATGCAAGCCGACCGTGCTAACCACTCGGCTATCATCGCTACAAAATATTATACCTACAGTTACATACAATTGATTCATAGAAATCGCACATTGTCCAATTCACGCGAACCTTTTTGTCATACACTTGTAAATTGTGGACACCTGCAGCATAAAAAAACTTAATGTCAACTATTAACACTGAAACGCATTTTTTAGTCGTAAGGGTTAGTTTCAAAATGTAGAGCAAAAAGTCGCGTACAACAAGTACGAGAATTTCACTCACAAACATCCTATTGTAACATTTGTAAACATATTTATTTTGTACGTTACATAGGTTACCTATATTGTTAAATTTTTGTGTAATTTTTTTTTATAACTTAGTATATTCTACAGGAATAAAAAATAATTGAAACAATCAATTTAACAATTACAACAACAATGTACTTCAATCATATTTTAATTGATTTTTTTTAAATAAAAAAAAAGCTGTTATACATTTGATTCGGGGTCAATAAACTAGTATATATTAACAAATTATGTATATATCTACAAAAAAAAAGAAAATAAGTATGTATGGTTTATCTGGTTTGCAAAGCTACGGAAACGGAAGTTTGGGTGCTAGATGGATAAACAGATAATAAATGTCGTAGACCATTTCGCACAGTGCCATTTAACCCCAAACTAAGGAAAGTGTGTACTATGGGTACCAGATAAGTGATAGAATACTCATATTGTCATGTTCACCGATAACTATTTATTTTATTTGCTACTAACTAAACCTTCCTAAAAATCTGTTTGTCTGTCTATCATACGAACTTTAATGTTTTCAGTACTTAACATAATTATACTAACCAATGCTGCTACGGAACCTTCTGAGCACGCATCCAAGTTTCTCTTAGCTTGTTATTTATTATACATCACCTAAACCATTTGTTTTCAACAAGCTAGAAGTTATAAAATAAAAATCAGAAAGTATTCACTTGTATTTTTCCTAACTAAACTAACTTTAATTTTTTAAATAACTTACTTATATGAAACATTAAAAAGAAAGCTAAGTCGACAGCCCAGCAGCGCCATGCCGTTTAGAAATAGTGGTCTCATCCAATTAAGAACGTTGGACATTGGATTCTTTCCAGCGTTTTTATAATTTTGCAACTATTTTCTAGCTATTCTTCCGTTTACAATGTAATGTCAGGTCCACCTTTTGTTAATCAATTTGCTACCTTTATAAGTTTCATCGTGTACTTTTCATTTCAAAAAAGGGATATTTTTAATTACTTTAATGAGACAAACGAGACGCTCTCCTGATGGTAAGAGATTAACGCCTGTCCATATATTTGTATTTGAAAGTCTAGGGCATCGCCGCTTTGGCGCTCATTACTGTGAGACTTTCGTTGTTTAGTCTCAAAAGCCCTGAAATCGCTAGCTAACCTTTAAATCGAAACACAGTAATGTTTACACACTACTGCTTGGCGGCATAATATCTGGTACTACGGTGGTACCTACCTAGATGATGAGGAGATCTACCACCAAGTCAAATGATTATTATTTAGTAAACACCAATGAGATTTTTTCCTCAAGGACGCATCATTCGCAATTCCACAGACGCAAAAGTTTCCAGTTACTACATGATAAACAAAATAATACACAGCGATTGGGAATTCTGTTTCATACATGGGATACTTTTAGATTTGGATTACAGATTGGCTCAATGGTTTATCATTTTCGCTTACAGTTCTTTTCTCCAATAAAAAATAACATACGAGCTTGTTTTTTGTGCACAAGACGATAGGGATCACATTCAGGTTTTGAATTCCGCTTGCTGTATTGGTTGATTGACTGAAATTAATTCTTGCAACACATCAGCTTTTCATCATAAGATATATTTTTTTTATTGTAAAGAATAATGAGACAAACGAAACGCTGTCCTGATGGTAAGAAATAACGCCTGCCATCATATTCAGAACTTTGAGTACGAAAACAAAGGCGAGTATTGCTGTTTTTGCGGTAGGGAAGCGCTTTGAGATATTCAATAATTTCGATGGTCAGTCTCAATAGCTCTGCAATTTCAATATCCTACAGACTAGAATGTTTGCACACTACTGCTTGGTGAATATCTGATACTACCGGGGTACCTTGATGACTTCCTGCTAATGATATCTTTCACTTAGTCGTTTTGTTGATCTCACTAGATTTTACTCTTTTAAATTTCTCAAAATGAAGAAATTACAAAATCATTTTGAATCAAGCTTATCGTTCTTTTTTAGAGTTTGAAAGATTACCAATCTTCATACTCCGTTCAGTTTCCTCAATGTATCGCAATGTTCACTTTGTATATGAGAACGTTTCAGAGCGGCATGTTAGGGAGGAATAAGGAACATCGTCAGAACGAGCATGCAAATGAGAAATATCGGGAGTAGCGAGGACGTCGCTTGGTGCGCCATTGTCGTCGAATACCCATTGTGTGGGCCGCGGTGATACGCTAGTACTATGTCCCACAAAATGTGCTTAAGCTTTTAAGGAAGCTATGAAGACAACATTGTTCCGCTTGGAATACTTAACGAAGTGAGTTTTCAGTTCAGAGAGTTAAGTTATAAAAGGAAAGCTTGTTGTAAACAGTCTGTCGCTACTTGACTTTTTTACGAAACAAGGGAAAACAGGACTGAGTAAAATGTCATTCGCTTTGATCTTTTCTTAAACAAAGTACCTAAATCTTTTTAGTTGATTGTGTACCTAATTATCAATTTCAGCAATTTTCACTACAAATCGGTTTAATATTTTTAAAATTCAATATACTAGCTACAATCAGCTACATCCTATAATCTGTAAACCTGTATACCAATGTATATTAGTGATGCAAAATCAAAAAATCGCACAGAAAAATATGGAACATTTAAATTTAAAAACACCCATGGAAACCCATCCCGAAGAAAAAAAATAGTCGCAATAGCGCCATATATTTTTTTTTTTTTTTTTTAATAATTTGCCCTTTCGGGCAGGCTAAAGCTATAGAGCCATACTGCCTTGTCTTAAGTGTTATTTCTGCTGTATCTTAGCTATAGTTATCGTCAAAGTCGTCTTTGTCAAGTCCAGTTCGTGTCAGTTAATTCCAGTCATGCTTTAGTAAAGTAGTGGCAACTTTACTACAAAGCTTCGATGGAGTTTTGGAAGCAACACGAAAACTCATGTTTCACCACATTATATCATTTTCCCACACTCGCGCTTGTAATTCGGCACTTTATGAATAAAACACCACCATTTTTATGCATAAACACTCGACAAAACACTAGTTTTGGAAAAAAATACAACGGAGCGACACGACTCTTCCTGCGTTCCCGCCAAAAGTCCGCGCCATATATTAATGTAATGCTTCACTGCAATGGTTTTTTTTAATTAATTTGCCCCATCGGGTAAGCTAAACCTGTAAAGCCACGCTGCCTCATCATATGTGATAATATCATGCCATTCATCTCACTTTGGTTTTTACAATTTATGTCTAACAATAAATATAAAATAATTAAAGTGGCGACTTTACTAAGGCATGACGTGATTCAGTACTTTATAAATAAAATACCACTATTTTTACACATGGACACTGGAAACACAGCAGTTTTCGAAATAAAAGCAATGGGTTGACGACTCTTTCCACGTTCCCGCCAAAATTCCCCACTACTGAAGGCTAAACGTATAGCCAAAATAGTTCGAAATACGCACGGTGAGTGGCGCCATCTAGACCTCCGAATGACACATGAAAATGCCCGAAGAATTGCCCGATTTACCATTGTACCGTTTTTTGGACAAAATTATATATCTGTACTAGTATTTAATATTCTGTGGTTTTTTTATTGTGTGGTGTATTCTATTCATTGGTGTGATGATGATAGAATAATTATAACTTTATTGTACATTTATTGTGTACTACATACGTACACCATAACTTAATATTAGATGAGCTGTGGATAAACACCTAGTCATCCTTTAAAAAATACGGGTCGAATTTAGAACCTTAATCCTTTTTGAAGTTGGTTAAAAAATCAACGCAATCTAAAATTAGTAATTACCTACATGTATCTATAATATGTATATAATTATATCTACATATATACGAGTACAAAAACAAATGCTTTATGAAATAAGTGAATAGATACAAAATATTGTTCATTGTGGAGACGCGTGGGGCCGAAACGACAATCGTGGTCCATATGACAAAACGGAACTGGAGTGTCTGTCCCGAGTCGTGATCGATTTTGACGGGTTTCTTAGTACGTTTTGCTTGTGGGCTGGCGACTTCGTGATGGCAGTCGTGTCGTGACCAATCCAAATGAACAATTTGACGAGCCAATCCAAAGAAATGCACTTCGAGATTCGAGTTCGGTTAAAATAAAAAATATTGCACTGTGGTCAAGAATTGATTTACATTTTAAAGTACAGTAGCTTTCAATAGAGTTTAGTTAAACGTTTGCTAAGACTGAAGTGTGTTGATCTCTACCAATCAACTTTTACCCTTGTCAACTTCAACTTTTTTTAGTTTACCCTAAAATCGCGAATAAAGTCAGCCGTTCAACAGAAAATGTCATAGCCTGTCAAATATATGGATAAGCTAATTTTTTACCGGTTTCAGGTTCAGGTTATAGTAAAAGTTGTTCACAATGATAGGTAGACTAGTGCCTTCATTATTACAGATTGATAGATAGGAAACAGACAGACAGATGGACGAGCAACGAAATGATCTTATATGAAATGGGTGCCTTTTGAGGTAAGAAAACCTGAAAAAGAAGAAATCGTTGATAGCTCAGTGGTTAGCGCGGTAGGTTCGCATGCCAAAAGGCGTAGGTTCAAACCCCAACAATGAGCTTGAGCTGCCGTTGAAGGAAAACATCGTGAGGAAAGCATGGTGGTAGGGTACTTTCTAGTACTCGGCTGGCTAGCTACCACCCTCAAGTTGAAAATCTGCCACCAAGCATCTAACGGTGTGTTCCGGCAGCTTCACTTGAGAGCCAGTTCCATTCCAGGCTAGGTGTGCTTTACCATCTTCGACCACACCTTCACTTAACATCAGATGAGCTGTGGTCAAAAACCTGGCCTGTCAAACGTAAAAAAAAACACGTGAAAGGATTTTGTCCGCATTATTTATTAGTTATAATAGAATCAATAACCATTTTACTCCCCTGAATTTCTTTCAGTACCTAAACACCTCAGAACACAAAAAGAATTATAAAAATATTTTGGCTCCAGTTCTTAGTAAGGTAATGTGTAACACAGAATTGTATAATTGTGTGCAATAAACGTGTTTATCTCGGCAGAGCGACAGACACCGTTAAAGCTCGTGCAGTCGTGCCAAATCTCTTCATTAAACTGGTTATGCCGATAGCGGTACATCCCGTGTTTACTCACAACTCTACCTCGCTTGCTGTACTACACAAAGCAAACACCAGCCAACGAACAAACACTTATATTACAACAAATTGAAATTGGAAACTCATGATTTGACATACCTACCTATATGACATACCTATTTCATGAAATATAACACAGTAGTTCATGTGTCAAAGCAATAAAAATATTTATCTTTGAATGGAAACAAGTACAAAAAAGAAATGGCTAGTAGAAAAAGCATTCTATAACATAAAATAATTTTATCAATGTATAGACGACTATATAAAAAATTTGTACCTAAAATCATAGAAGTTGTCTCAGATTATAGTTCTATTTTCATTTTTATGTAAAATAATATAATGTTAAAAAAGTGATCCGTTTAGTTAGTAAACCTAGTAGAAAATATTGTATTATTACTAAATATTGTATTGTATGTCCGCTAGGATGAACTTTTGTGTTAAAAAAACTTGTATATAAGACCTTCGTGTACACAGTTTTAAGCAATAAAGGTTGTCGTATTTTATCAATTTCATTTATTTCTAAGTGCTTGCCACACTTACATTAACGCCAAGGCATACCATAATGATTTTTCTTCATATTTCAAACGCCAGTTTAATTCACACACGATCTAAACAATGACTACATAAGTATCGCACATACTATACCTATTTAGAATATTAATACCCATAAATGAACGTAAGAAGTATGGTCGATTCCTTACATTATTTACAGACATCAACATCGGCCATTCAACACTATTGTTTTGAAAAGTATTATCGATGCTCATTCGTAGGCCAAAGCAGGTACACTGATGCTTATTTGGATGCTCGTGTGGATGCTCCTTGCCGCGGCGTCGAATCGCGAGCGAGACCTGAATGTCAATAAAGGTAGATACATATATGCCTGTTTGCTTTTGTACTGCATACTGAATTAGCTCAAACTATGTCAAAGCCCTGGAAATGTAAAACAAAGTTTTTGCGGGAACGTAGAAAAATCACCACCGCGTTGTTTCTTTCCGAAACCTATGTTTTTCCGACCTATGTATAAAATTATGTTTTATTCAAAAAATAAAGCGTGTGCGTGTTTAGGTGATGCCTACTTAGGTAGGTACTTATATCTTTATATGTTGTTTCAAAAAATTGGTGGAAGCTTCTAGTCATCATTAGTTTAATAGAGCATGGAGAACTTTACTGCAAATTTATGTGGCTAAGACTTATTTTCATTAATTTTTTTATGAGATATTTAAAAAATATGAACAACTTGACACTGGAAAAATGCATGAAGTGTGACGTCAAAAATAATTATCCGCTTTCTTCTTCTACGCAACGAAATTTAATATGGTTTACACTATCATTCAAGAGATACTTTTCGGAAGGTTTTTAAAAAGAATACATACAATAAACTTTTATATATCTAAGTAGAGAATCTTGTGTGTGTATATTATGATTTTTTTTTGTAATCAAGTCACAAAATTATATAGCACCCGTGTGAAGCCATGGCCGGTGGCTACTGTGATTAAAAAGTTTGTTTAGATAGTTCGTAATAAGCGAGTAACCAACCTCTAAAACATGAGAATTCGGTATGTAAAGTTTTTTTTTGTATTTATTTTATATTTTTTACTGATAGTAAACTTTATTTTATGAAACTAATTTGAATATTTTGGCTTTCTATGCGGTAGTTTAATTCTAATACATTTTCAAACTTTTTATAGTTATGACGTCATAACATTGGCTGAATGTGTAAAATATGTACTTTTTTAGGCACTGAAAGAATCCTTATACAGCCAAGGACATGACGTCATTAGAGGTTAATTGAAAGTCAAATTTATTTTATGTATTTTATTAAAATAAACCCCGTCTCATAGTTTAAAGAGTTTTAAACGGAAAAATCATGTACAGGAATGTAATATTTCGAAATGGTTTTGGAATCAGCAAAGTATTTTTTTCTTTACATACCGAATTGGCACAAGGCACGAACATGAAATGGCGGAAGAAAAAAAAGAAAAGTAAAACAATTCTGTGCACGTTTTTAAATTTGACATTGGCATAGAGAATAAAAGTGTATTCCACGCAAATTGAAGCCAATTTATGCCGCGTTATGCAAACACGACTGCGTTACGTGTTGCATGTTCATAGAGAATAAGACCCCAGCTCTCAAAGCGATGCAGTCGCTTTCGTCGTGGATAAATGCACTAGATATAATAAACTACTCACCCGCGACAGCTGCTGAATAATAAATTAGTTCAGCTAAAACAGTGCCGTGGTAATCTGTGCTCATGATCTCTGCATTAATCGACGATCGCTGGTAATTCTACCGCTGTGCCATTATCCTCTTATCAGTACTAATTCTGATGTAAGTATAATATTACCATTCAACAGTAATAATAATAATAATAATAACACCTGAATGACATCTGTCTCCCGCTGCGAAGCAGACATGTTTTTATCAAGAGAAATATTTTAATTCTATTCCAACAACTTTTTGACCTCAATTTCACCACCAAATATCAGCAATAGTTTACAAACACCTACCAGTTTAAAGTTTTATTCCATATTGCCTATTTTCCGAGTTTATTAGAATCTTTTAAAAAATTTTACCGATTGACATTTATACGTCAATCAAATCACAGCAAAATATTTTTCAAGAATGAAAGCAAGTTATGTGGACGCGCTCAAGAACAGCTGCGGCTTCGGGATTACATGACGCACATATACCATCACCGCCCGCTCCGTCAACTCCGAGCGCTTCGTCGGGGGATGAAGAGTTTGCTACACCCCTGGCAACAAGCGCCTCGTCGAGCAGCAGCGACGTGAGCGGGCCGCGGACACCGGCGCCACCACCACCTGCGCGTCGAGGACGGCCGCCGCTGCCGGCACGCTTGGGGCCTGCGGGGCAATCTGCTTCGCGTTCGGCTCTCGCTGCCGGTGGTGTAGTGCGACGCATGCGATGGTCACAGACAAATAATGAGAATTGCATGCGCGCCTATTATGGGGCTACAGAGGGGGGAATTAACCTTTCAGCGTACCGTGTCAGGATGCTGCCTTTGTTTCAGGCCCTTGAACCGACCGTCGCCGTGTCTACCCAACGACTATCGGATCAAGTGCGGGCTATCCAGCGACTTCAGCTGTTGGATCAGTCCGTGCTTGATCGGCTCCGCCTGGAGGCACTTCCTGCTCGTCCAACGCCTGTTTCGACACGGGATTCGCCTGTCGCGTCGTCAGCCCCGACACTGGTGTCAGTGCCGACGTCGATGGCGACACTAGCGACACCTACTGATCCCGTAGTTGATGTAGGCGAATGCACGAGCATGGGTGTATGTAGCCAGGTGAGTGAGCATTTGAGGAGGACTTTGGAAGACGCGATTTGTCAATATAGATTCGCACCCGATTCTAGGCCGCGACTACCACGTTTGCCCACCCATAGACGAAATTTAGCGTTGATGGGAGCCTTGAACGCTTTGCTAGCCCCGTATTTACGGGCTAGCGAAGATTTGACTGATACCCACTCGATATTATACTGCGGTGCCATCGCGGCGTGTCGCGTTGCACGTGTTAAGTTTCCGGACACTAACCGTGCACCGCGACCCGCCGGGGGTGTGCCCGCATGGCAATTGCGGATCGAGCGGCGTATCAGCACGTTCAGGACTCTCATTGCAAAGCTGATCTGTTTCAGCCGGGGGAATAATCGCCCCCGAGTCATGCGTTTTGTGACACAGGCTTTTGCTGGAACGGGTATTAGGCCCCAGCACTATCTAGCCAGTGTCACGGAACGCATTGACTATCTGAAGCAGAAAGTCTATGCGTGGGCAAACCGTATTCGCCGCTATAGAGAGCGTGCGGATAGATATTGGCAAAATCGCGTCTTTCAAAGTGACCAAAGGAAGGTGTATCGAGATTGGGAAGGAACCGGCCAACGTGTGAGTGACAGGCAGCTACCGGATACTAGCGTCATGACTGAATTCTGGCGTGGTATCTGGTCGCTGCCTGTCGAGCACACCGAGGGTGATTGGATGCGTGTTGTCGAGCGGGAATGTGAGTCTATCGAATCCATGGGGTCTGTTTTAATAGACCCCGTAGACGTTAGTTGTGCGATTCGTACGGCACAGAACTGGAAAAGTCCTGGGCCGGACGGATTGCACAACTTTTGGATTAAGTGGATTCGTTGCTCACATGACCGCTTAGCGACACAATTCCAAGAAGCCCTCGAGCTTGGTTCCCTTCCTTGTTTTATGACCACTGGTGTCACCTTCCTGCTCCATAAGACCGGTAGTACCACAGAAGCAAAAAATTATAGACCCATCACGTGCTTGCCTACCATCTACAAGCTCCTTACGTCCATTTTGAGAACAAAAATTAACGCGCATGTTGTCGCAAATAACGTTTTGGCTCCTGCTCAAAATGGATGTAGGGTAGGGTCCCGTGGTACTAAGGAGCTTCTCCTCATCGACATGACCATTAGCCAGCAAGTTCGGCGGAACAAGGGAGCCCTTTCCACTGCCTGGATTGACTATAAGAAGGCCTATGACTCAGTGCCTCATTCATGGCTAGAGAGAGTTTTAGAGTTATATAAAATTGATACAACTCTAAAATCTTTCTTAGGCGCATGTATGAGGCAATGGACCACAGTCCTTCGTCAACCAGGTAGTGGAGATGGCTCTTCTGAGCCGCAGGACTTGATTAGGATCGAGCGAGGCATTTTCCAGGGTGACAGTCTGAGTCCATTGTGGTTTTGTCTAGCACTGAATCCTCTCAGCACTTTGCTGAAGGAATCAGGGCTAGGCCATCGGCTTCGGAGAGGTGGTGAAGTCATTTCTCATCTGCTGTATATGGATGACCTCAAGCTATTTGCACCAAAACGTCCAGACTTGATGGAATTGTTAAAAACTACACAGGTTTTTAGCAATGCCATCAAGATGGAGTTTGGGGTAGACAAGTGTGCGGTCATGCACGTACAGCTAGGGGAAGTTGTAAATTGTCCAGATTTACAGCTTTCCGAGACAATGACTTTCAGATCTCTCTCCGAGGCCGAGACTTACAAGTACCTCGGTATGTCAGAGTCGTTGGGTATAGCGGTAGTGGACATCAAGCGATCGGTGAAGGAACGCTTCTTTTGTCGCCTGACAAAAGTACTTAATAGTTTTTTGTCTGGTGGCAATAAGGTGCGTGCCTTCAACGGTTGGGTGATGCCTCTACTGATATACTCCTTTGGCATACTGAGGTGGACTCAGACTGAGCTGGACGCCCTGGATAGAAGAGTCCGTCAACAGCTCACAACTCATCGCATGCTACACCCACGCTCGTCTGTTATGAGACTGTACATTCCACGAAAATTGGGGGGTCGTGGCTTCTTAAGCGCCAAGAACCTCCATAATCGTGAAGTGTGCAGTCTCAGGGATTATTTCCGCGACAACGAGTGCGGGATGCATCGAGATGTTGTGGCAGTTGACAAGGGCCTCACGCCGCTCTCCTTAGCGAACGAGAACTGGCGCAAACCATCGGTGCTCAGCACCGAAGACCGCAAGGAAGTATGGAAGAGCAAGCAGCTGCACGGGCGGTTCTATCGGGTCCTAACGGGCCCCGATGTGGACATGCTCGCGTCGGTGAACTGGCTACGTTTCGGAGACCTCTTTGGGGAAACTGAGGGTTTTGCCTGTGCGATTGCGGACGAAGTTATCAAGACGAACAATTATCGGAAATATATCATGAAGGACGGTACGGTCGACATCTGTCGGGCATGCCACCGTCCCGGAGAATCGCTCCGACATATTATTTCCGGTTGTTCGCATCTTGCTAACGGCGAGTATTTGCACAGGCACAACCAAGTAGCCAGGATCATCCATCAGCAGCTTGCTCTTCAATACGGCCTTGTCGAGTCTGAGGTGCCGTACTATAAGTACGCACCAGCGCCAGTTCTCGAAAATGGTCGTGCTTTGCTCTATTGGGACCGGTCTATCATCACGGACAGGACTATTGTCGCCAATAAGCCTGATATCGTGGTGGTCGACCGAGCCCAACGCCGGGCAGTGCTCGTTGACATCACCATCCCACATGACGAGAATCTCGTGAAGGCCGAGAAGGACAAGCTCAGCAAGTACCTTGACTTGGCTCACGAGATAACCGCCATGTGGGATGTTGATTCGACGATCATTGTCCCGATAGTCGTCACGGTAAACGGTCTTATAGCGAAGAGTCTCGACCAACATCTCGAGAGACTCTCGCTAGACGGTTGGGTCAAGGGTCAGCTTCAAAAGGCAGTGATCCTTGACACGGCGCGCATTGTGAGGAGGTTCCTCACTCTGCAGCCCTAACCACCGGCAGCTTGAGCCCTGCCCCGCTGCCGGCGGCACCCTAGTTTTTAAGTTTTTTATATTATATATGTTTTTTTAAATATTTAATGTAAAAAATTTAAAAAATAAGATGAAAAATAAATAATGATGAATAATAATAATAATTTATTGCACTAAAAAATATATATATAATACATACTGCTTAACTATTAACACTATTGTTTACAAAAATAGATCGAGTTTCTTCCGCTGAACTAGGTTAAAACACCTGTATTTCAGCTTCAGTGCCCTCCCCACAATTGCTTCATTTAAAACTATAAATGTAGTAAATGTAGTTTACTGCAAACTAATTTTGCACAAAATTTTACTTCATTCTAGTATTGTAAGTGCGTAACGGCTTGTCGAATTCAAGTGAATTATGAAAATCGAAACAGAGATGGGTATCTAGATTAATCCGCATATTTCTCTTAGAAACTTAATTAGTTCCCGTATAATACTTAGCAGGGGAAATTGTGGTACCTGGTATTGTACTCAGATTAATTCCATCTATTATAAACTAGCTGCGCCCCGCGGTGTTACCCGCTACATGTTTTCGGGATAAAAAGTAGACATAGACAAGACAACTTTAACATTTATAATAATAGTGGGATGTGAAAGTTTGGATGGATGAATGTTTGTTACACTTTCACGCAAAAATTACTGAACAGATTTGGATGAAATTTGGTATGGACCCTGAATTAAGACATAGGCTACTTTTGATGTAGCTATAATTTTCAGGCTATATTGAATTTTATAAATTTAGGGTACTTTGAAGACGCTCCCAATAGTTACTGTAAGCTGGTTATAGTATCTCAGTTGACTACCAAACTTATTAAGAATAACAGTTGCGTTTACCGAAACTAAAATATGACAGTTACGTGTCGACGTTGTAACTCGTACGATTTATTTGTAAGAAAATTATTAATTTCAGTGACTAAGAGATACTTTTGTATATAACGTCCTTGTGTCTCATAACAATAGATAACGGCTCTCTTTTGTTGTTGAACATTTCTAGAACCTTGGCATTTGAGGTGAAACTGGTCTATGGAATCTTGAACATCTTACGTAGTGTCAACTTTGCTACTATTGACACTATCTTGAACCCGAACTGACATAAATGTATGTAAACGTACGTACGATCTTAGCATCGAATACCCCTTAACATTTCAGCTTCAAAATATTGTTTTGGCAACAGCACCAGCTCCAGTACTTGCTCCAGTTAGTTGGCAGTCGTCCATTAGCGACTATCGAACGCGGCAAGGAGCCGAACTGCCAACTGCTTCGCTACAGCAGTATTGATTGTGATTGAAATGGCTTTTGATAAAAACTTTGACGAAGTAGAACGTTTTTCCTTGTGTTTGCTTTTTATTCAGTTTTGCTTACACAAATATAAATTACAATACCTACAGTTGGAAAACACCAGATGTTTTTGCAGATTTCATTTTTATCATCCTTCTGAGAATACTTCTTTATTAGCTTTGGAAACAGTTATCCCAGTACTTCCTTATTATGCTTATTTAGAATGTAATGTCAGAAACAATATTAATTAAATATTTTTGTCGATTTTTTAATTCAAAATAACAATGTAATAGAAGAACCGAACTTTGTTATACATTTTTAGGGCTGTTTGACTTTGTTGTCTTGACTAGACAAAATAATATTCGATAAGCGATAACGTTAATAGAAAAATAAATATAAATATGTATGAAAAAAAAATCACATAAGCTGTCGATACGTCACATGGACAGCTCTGCTATCCCGTACATTTTTGGCCTTTCCATTAGCGTTACCACTAATCGAATGTTTTTTTTTAATGTAAAAGTATTAAGACTATCGAGACCCTCTCCTGATGGTAAGAGACAACGTGTGTTTTCAATATGTTTAGTAAAATACTAGCATATCCAAATATAATTAATACCACGTTGACGTAGTGACCTATTTATTATTTTAGTGCTTGGTCCCTAACTTTACAAATAATAGCAAAAAGTCGTGGTCACATGTATTTCAGTTAAGTTGCTTGGATGGCACGCTGTCACGTTATTATTATACCCCCTCACTATAATGTAGCACGAACAGCTTTATGTATTTAGTTTTACAACACGAATCGCCCACTTTTAATTAGAGCACACGCTGACTCACGCTTCTGCAAGACATATGATCTGCCAATAGAAACAAAAACATTTAAATTTATGGACTGGATACATAATAATAATACATGTCAATGGCATACCTAATCATCATACGCACCTATAGATCTCGCTATATGCCACGGACCTATCCTAATCTAGTATAGATTCAATAAATAAATAAATATTGTAGGACATTTCACACAGCGCCATCTAGCCCCAAACTAAGCAAATCTTGTACTATGGGATCCAGACAGCTGACAGAATACTTAAATAGTTTTTTTTTGTAAATACATACTTATAAATACATAGAACACCCAGACACATAATAAAAATGTATCGTCACATAAATGTTTATCCCGGCGGGAATAGAACCCACGCCCTTCAGTTCGCGAAGCAGAACTTTACCAAATGAGCTAACAAAGTAGTCTAATGGTGCCATTAGCGTCGACCCATCTTGTAGCACCAACTGGCACACCTATTACCCATGCACAGCTTACCATGCCTTTGTTTGTTGACGAGGAGAAATCTTCACGTAAATTTGTGCTTACTAAGCCCCTCCACCCGGCCTTCCTTGATGCATAACAGAGGGACAAGAAAAAGATCTACAGTAGAACGCACCGGCGCCTTCAGCACTGCGCTTCTGCTCTTCCCGGATCAGCGGCATGCCATCCCAAACACCTGTTTACCTCGTCTGTGCCACCAATTTTTCACGACCTTACTCCGATCATCACTGCACTTGGTAACAAAGTTATACTATAGAGAGACAGAATAATCGAGTTGCTAGTATAATGGTGCTACTCAGGATTTTTAATTTTCAAATCAAAATTCTTATTTATATAGCAATGCAAAGCGCTCGGCAAAATGAAAAAATAACTCTAATACATCTCTTTTACGCCTAGTAAGTTCAATGAAAACATTAACCTTGAAACCAGAACACACATTTTTGTAATGTACTGCTTACCTATTGACTAATTGATTAACGTGTGGACATTTTCTCATACAGTCATCAAAAAAGTCCAACAAAAAGATTGTAGCATATTTGCTAAGTAAGTATACATAGTAGCTTCACAATTTAATGTATTATAGGTATTAAGGGTCATGTAACATTAAATAAATAAATAAATAAATAAAATAAAATAAATAAATGCGTTCCTTTTCCAAAAAAGATACAAACCAACGTTCGTTAATACATCGCAGTCCAATCCAACAGAAAAAGGATACAGAACATTATCGTCCAATCTTAGCATGTAGGTTCTACGTGCGTGAAAGCCCACGGCGGCAAGTAGCGCGCACGCCGCGTGCTGATCCACGACCCTGATGCAGACTACTGGCTCTAGATACTAACCTTGGCCACAAATTATGACATAATCTTTATGTATATTCTTAACTTGATTTTTTTTACTTTTAGCTTATATAAAAAAAAATGAGACAGTTCTTCAAAATGATCTTTTTAAGCAAAAAAACGGAGATTAAAATAAGTGTTATTGTAAAAAAAATTAGTAAACAACTGCAAAATTGTCCTCGTACTTGCTCACCTACTTACACAAACAAACAACAAATGTAAATCTCATAAGGACATCTCATATTTCGAAATCTTACTTAATTGGCTATATATATATATAGCTATATAATATGCTTACGTACAGGCTTGTATGTATACTACAAGCCTACATACATACAAGCTTCTTGAGCACTCGAAACAAGGAACAATATCATTTCATACTATACAGATTTTCATTCTGTTCTTAGCGAACTTTAGCGTAACACATCGTTACGGTTCCAGAGATATTGTGTTGTTTGATTGGTAATTATAAATATATTTCTTTTACATGTTCTAAGTAATAGGTACTATGGAAACTGACGTGGTTTTGACACATTTATATTTTACTTATTATACATATATTTTTATATTAAAAAAACTCCTACTATAGTTTCTCTTTATCTTGGTCGCACCTCAGTGCGAAGCACGTGGCTGCGCGCGCATTGTACTCAGCTTTGTCTCCATGGAGAAGGCCACTGATTTGGCCGAAACTATAGTCTATCCGTTATAATTAAAATAAAAATTAAATAAATAAATATCATAGGGCACTATTTTGACAGCCCCGTTGGCTCATTGGTAGTATATCTGCCTTGAGAGCTGTAGGGCGTGGGTTCGATTCCCACTCAGGGCAAACATTTTGTGAATAAACAAATGTTCGTTCTGTGTCTGGGTGTTCTGTATGTATTATAAGTATGTATTTACAAAAAAAAAAGTATTTATGTATTCTATCAGTTATCTGACTCCCATCACACAAGCTCTGCTTAGTTTGGGGCCAGATGGCGCTGTGTGTATAGTCCTACGATATTTATTATTTATTTATATTTATTTACATTACATACAGCGCTATCTGACCCCAAACTAAGCAAAGCTTGTACTATGGAAGTCAGTTAACTGATAGAATACTTAAATACAATTTTTTTGTACATACATACTTATAATAAATACAGAACACCCAGACACAGAAAAAACATTTGTTTACACCACAAAATGATTATCCTGAATGGGAATCGAACCCACGCCCTTCAGCTCTTTGAGCAAACACCACTGAATCAACAGGACTATTAAACGTGAGGAATCCCGCATAAGTAAAACATTTTTTTTTTAAATAATAACCACTTTTGATATTGGAAGCGGTGGGTCTCATGGGGCTCCTACTGTCCCGCCTGATGCAATTCCTGGCAACTGGCAGGCCCAACACTAACTATCGTGTAAATACTAACAGCTCGAGGGCTCAGCCGGGTTTAACGCTCCTGCGTGGAACACAGCCAAGCAATAAAACTTGATGTTTGTACAACGACTCTGCAACATGCTTGTTTATGTAGCGAGCTTAGCTAAACCCGATAGCTGTTCTGTTAGGCTATAACCACAGCGCAGTTACCCAGGCCAGACAGACCGGTTGTGTGACAATGCTAAATGTCGCCTGGACCAAATAGACCAGTGATTGGAATCAGAACGTGTGGAGGCTTCCAATTGAAATATTTTAACCTGATATAATAGAGTCGGACGAGTGGCCGGCGGCAGGTGAACTGTTATTGTTGCAGTTAACGAGGCCATTGTCCCGAGGATGTGCGAGTGTCATCCGAGCTGCATTGTGTCAGCCAAGTGTTTTAATATCACCAACCCTTTGCACGTATTCAAAACTCTGTTTTACAAAACACCTTTCATAGCACCAAATTAAAATTCAACCCAAGCTCCTTCAAAACAGGTTTACACAAAACAGAGGAAACTAAGAAACATAAAACCAAATTACTTAAGTACACTAATGAAATTTCCTGTTCTGTAAAGTGTAACGAAGTGTTTAGTGCTATTTGAGAATCTCAAACGTCTAATAAAGTATTGTAAAGTGTATACAGTTGGTAATAATCTCTGTTCTGTAACAGGAACTTTGAACAAGGCGTGAGCTATTTTACTGGCCGCAGTGTACCGGGGAAAGTAAAGTGGACGGTTGTGTTCCACTCGGAACAAACTGCCATTGATTCCATAATAGGGTAACGGAGAAAACGGTACAAAGATATACAAACCAAATGTAGATCACATTATCATAATAGACGTATACAGTAATGCGATTGAAACATTTCCCAACGTGTTTCTAAAAGCACACGTCGAAAGAACATTTCGACAATAACTCGAAAGGTTCCAATGATTAATTGCAGTTAAGAATAATAACTTAATGAATACGGTACCGATTTCAACTACGCCGATACTCGCCAAGGTTTTACGAGTAATAATAAAGCCTCTTATTAATTCATCTCCATTCATATCGCGTGTTTACAATTGTATAGTTCGGTGCGTAGCGATGGCAGCAGCCAAACCACGATTAATCAACGACAACCTTGGAACTTCGTGCTCTACATGTTAAGACTTAAATTAATTTTCATACACTACGTAGGTGCTATAATCCTACAACGTAAATCCTCAGGTACAAGCACTTACTAAACTTCTAAAATGGCGTAGATGTTCCAAAGTGAGTTACACCGCACATTTCAAAGGAGCTACGAATTTTATTTTTAGAAAATTAATCAAAGTGAGTACCATTCCACGTGATGATATTAGCTTTTATGCCTCTTTAAGCAATTGAAAGTTTTTATTAACGACGTAAAAACCTTGATCTTTTGTGAAAAGAGGCACAATACCGATCGTCGTGGGCCAATTGTTCATCGAATCGAAAGTGATTCGATACTATTAAACACTTCTGTACGTTTTCATGGGAAAAGTTGGCGAACATGACTCTTGAAACTAATTTGAAAGCAAATTTTCTTTTAATTTGTGTGCAAAGCCATTGATAAAAGATTTGATACAAATTTATAATGTATTTATTTTGTTTGTTTGCAATTTGTTTTAGCCATTCCTGTCGAGTTTAAGCAACCTGTATTAGGAGATAACGCTCTTCCAATCCTACTAATTTTATAAATGTGAAAGTTTGTGAGAATGGATGGATGTTTGTTCTTTTTAGATACTTTTTATACTACAAACTGAACAAACTTTTTCGTAAATTCTACGCGAATGAAATTGCGGGTAACAGCTAGTCTAACATTAAACAAAAAAAAAACACATTTATTGTATATATTTTTTACTGTACGTGTTACTGTTTATGTCATAATAATTTAAGTAAATGCTCTTTATGTTTGACTGGCTAAGTGTTTGACCACAGCTCACCTGATGTTAAGTGATGGTGTGGTCGAAGGGGTAAAAGTTGTGGGCATCGAGCTTATCTTTCCACCGCCTTTTAGGCCGGCCTGGTGGCCGTTTAACCTCCGGGACCCAGTCGGTGGTGGTTTTCGCCCATAGCTCCGCTGGCATTCGGCAGACGTGTCCAGCCCAGTCCAGTGTTCAGTATATATATATATATAACACAGGTATACATTATTATATAATGTGGCAAGCTCCTCAAAAACAAAAAAGAGTCTCTAATGCTTAAATCGTTTTAGATAAGATAAAAATGTGTTGTTGACCCTGATAAAACGGCGGCTGGTAGAGCAAATTTTGTTACTCAACTCTATTCGCGAGCACAAAATCGAAGAGAGGTTTAAGCGACGTTCACAGAAACTAAAACCCAATCCAATTTAAAGGATCTAATTGCAAAAGTCCAATAGGCACATTAGTTACCGGAATCCGTAAATGGAAATAGAAAGGGAATCCTATAAATTGTCGGGACAGTTACAAGATAGTAATTCGAATTCTGTTCCATTTTACATAGCGCCGTAAAATGCCATATAAGCTCATTTATGTGTATTCAATGTTGTGTAAAGAAATGTTCGGTCACAAATATCGACTGTTATTCGACAGACGGTAATGTATGGAGGTGTAAAGTAAACTGGAGCTTTTAAACGGGTGTTTGGAGAACTGATTAGCCGCTGCGTAGGTGGCCATTTGCTATAATTTGTTCCATTCGAACATTCGGAACCGGCGGTCGTATATTTAGAAATGAGATTAGATGCAGCGAATGCAACGAGTATTGACGTAACAGCAATCGAATGCATTATATCTTGTTCGTATATATGTTACGCTAGTTATAGCTTTACTGGTGTTATTAATAAACATTACAGATTACGGCTCTGATACGTCTTGCTTCAAACCGTTCCTGATTGGATTACATAATTTGAACAGTATCGTTTGATTTGTTTGTATAACATAGTAGATTCGATTATTTCGGACTCACAATTCGTATAAAAAAAAAGTATTGCGCAGCCGTAATGTAAAATCGGTGTAACAAAATAATATCTAATTCGATATTGGCAATCGATTAGCAACAGGTTGAGTAGTTAGCGGTGTCAGTTTACTTTTACATCGATTCGACGCAGATTAAGCGATACAATTTCTAGTTTCTCAAGCTTCAAGGAAAATGTTACACAAGATTACTGAAAAAAAAAGTACTAGATAGATATAATCGTCCAGTAAAACTGGCTTGCGGTCTTGAATAATTATGTTTTTATTTCACGTCAAAATATCAATCAAGTTAATTGAATAGCAAATCTAATGATCCGTCTGCTATTTACGTCAGGACAAAAAGGTCGTTGAGCATAAGAATCACATCATCGCGGTAAAAAAATGTTGTTCCGCTGTTATTGTCGGATGGGCATGTACTGACATAATGTAGTTTGTGATATGAAACTTATGATTTATGCGATATGCGTGTTTATTTCGGGGACAGCTGCGTATGTCATCGTTATGGAGGCACGCTGTCTGAGCGCCCAAGGTTATGTCGCGGCTTGACGAGGCGTGAGCTGAGCCCACTTAAACTAGGTACCTACTCATATTTGAATAATTATGTTTACGAACCTACCGATTCTGTTTTCAATCGAATTGAATTGCAAAATATACTAACAACACTTGGGTGCCAGCGATATAGTTGTACAACAATTTAATACACATAGGTTTATATATGTTCCGTTCTATAGATAAGATTGAAATAAATTACTTGTTCATTATATATTGTGAATATTTGAATGCATAATATGGTATCAATTTCTGTGGAGTATGTACTAACATTATTTGTTGTAAGAAATTTTAAAGCAATTAAAAAATAATAGAGTCGACTATTTCGGAAATTAAACTATCAATTTCAATTTTATGTAAAATAGCATTAGGTATCCAATATTTGGGTATTTATGTATATATATAAAAAAAATATTTACTAGAAAAATAATAGTCTTAGTTAAAGTATTATCATGGTAATTTGCTTAGTTTGTGGGTAGATGGCATTGTGCAATGTTCAACGATATTTATTTATTTTTGTCCGGGATAAAGTTTGACCTATGTATAAATTTAGGGTTCAAGCTCTATATTACGTCTTATTTGTTTTTACGCACGATAAGATCTTACAGCGTAGATAAGGACTAAGAGTGACAAATATGTATGTTTACACTCCTACAATCACTCATAAATTTTCGTATTGATTTTGTTAGTATGTTTTTCATGGTCAGACAAACATTTACATAAAGTTTTTGTCTGTTACATTTTAATGACAAAACGGCTACATGGACTTAATTAAAATTTAATAAATTTAGACGATTTTTTCTAAAACGTCCTTTCAAATTTGAAACGCGAGCGATGCTTCAGGTAAAAGCTTGTAAAACTGAGAGTGGAAATCGGTAAATCTTCCTCATCGAGAGGAAAATAAGCAGTATATTCGATAGAACTACTCTAGTAGCACCTACTTATGAGAACAAGAATAAATTAGGGTTGCCTTCCGGTAAAATGCTAGTTCCATTTATCTGACGCTTAGGTACTTAAACGTAATTTTAGTTATTATGCATAATACAAAAGCATGCAACACAAACGTTACTTAAATTTTATACAATGTTTTTAAGTAACCCCCTGTATCAATACTTCTTATCAAGACGAGTTGTATTGTATCATACAATCATATTGACATTTCACGATTTCGTATAGAATTACTGGGACAGTATCATCTAATGTATTAACGCCCACGTAAAGCACTCTCTTGATTCTTGCCAATAAACTTCAAGACTTCAAAACTTCGAGTTGTAACATAGGCACTTGTAAAATAATATTCATATTTTACGATAACGACTTATATTGAACCTTTTGGTAGAGGCACACAACAATTAATTCATTGCTGGTAGGTACCTACCGTTGCTAGTCAAAGCAAATCGACAGTGCGTTTTGCTCTCTTATTTAGCTTTAGATATCTTTTAATTCTGTTAAATGGCGTCTTTGGATGGGTTTCGCTTGGAAGGAATTGACTTGGGCAGTGAGACAATTCTTAATTTTATTTAGTTTACCAGTATTTTTGATGTACAATAAAGTTGTTTTTTATTGCATTGCATTGTATAAAATTTCTAATAGATTTCTTGTATTTCTATTCGCAAGTCAGCGACTCGATAAGGATAGCTATTTACTTACCTACAAATTCTACATACAAGTTAGCCGCACTGTAGGAAGTAATGTTTACCTACTTGTTTTAATTTCACTCAACCCCTTATGTGTGTAGACCTACCATTTTGGAATCACCATTGTCGGCGCATGCATAGGTGCGAATTCGCACCTTTTAAGTAATGCAGGCAAAGTAATAAACTTAAGCGAGTTCTGAGCACGTAAAGAACTTAATCTCAAAAGGAAAAGACTAATGTTCATTTATTATCCATTACATGGGCATCACTTATGTAGATATTAGATAAGTGATGCCCAATTGCAGATTATGTTGCAGTATGAACCGGCAATTAAGTTGTCCAGAATAATAAGATTCGTTTACTTCATGTCAACTGTCAATCAAATGTGTCAAAATATTCACCTAATTTATGACGTCATCGCTAGAAAAAGTTTGGAAACGTATTAAAAATAAACTACCGCATAGAAAGCCAAAACATTCAAAAAAAATTTTACATACCGAACTGAATCGAACATTCTGTACAACTTATGTCCAGAATGAGTGTTTGGAACATGCCGTCTAGTGCGTAGTAAATAGAGATCAATTATTTTGAAGCACTTTTGATAGCAGTGTGGTACAAAGAACGTGAATTAAGTAATAGCTACCTAACCTATACCTATATGTAACATTATTTATGGCTATAAGAATGAATATATTCATGGGTATCATTGAGTGGGGCAGTTAACGCGAAGAATGCAGTACTGTGATGCAATAGATCCCACCTGCGCTCGCGCCGCCAAGCGGTCTTCTGGGAGTATTAATCTTTACTCAGGAATGCTGACGACGATGTGCGTTTATGATATTAACGCACTGGTATTTGTATTATGCAATCAAACAAATATATAATCTAACCTGTGTGACTGGACTGGCACATAGCTCGGTTTCCATTACAAGTTAGTTTCTCGTCTGTCAAAAATGGACAAAGATAGATTTCATTCGCAACAGAAGTGAAATTTTGCAAAAACATTTTCCTAATCTGACTTACATACTACATAAAAACGAATGAATCCTATTTATATTATAAATCTTGCATGTAAAATTTGTATGTTTGGATGTTTGGATGTTTGAATGTTTGTCACTCAATCACGCAAAAATGGCTGAACAAATTTGGATGAAATTTGGCATACACATAGCTTATTACCTGGATTCACATAAAGAATACTTTTTACAACAGGTTTGTTTAATTTGGAAGCTTATTTATTCATTGACGGATTGACGGATTGGCAGATTGTTGTTGACGTTACATGACTTTCCCACACCCATGCACATCATTCGATACTTTATTAATAAATCAGCACTATGATTGTTCCCACCGAAACTCTCAAAGACAGCTTTTCTAACTAGCGTTCAGCATAGTCAAACTTTGTTTTTCGGCATCTCTCTTCATGACGCAACTTTCCGGAAAAATTGTAAACAAAACAACCAAACCCCAATTTTATAAAAATCGATCTTTGCTGGTCATTGTCGGCAATACCTTAGGAAACAACACGATGGTCTGACCACGGGAAAGAAGCCACCTCCTCTTCTAAATTCTACCAGTTGGTGAGGGCTACTTCGGACCGGAGTCAATGGAGGCAGATTATCCGTCTAAAAGGTTCCAGTGACCACGATCCTCAGAAATGAGGGACCGATTGAAGAAGGGTAGAAATTGATAGTGGGCTCTTTTACGTATAGTTCCAAATATACTTGCAACATTTAAAACTTAATAGTATTTTGCACCTGCTTTTGTATCATACTTTTATTCATAAATACTTGCATCTATTGTAGTATACAATGACGCACAATCAACATGCCTTCCATGCTGCAGGTGAGCGGCAACCTTAATTAAAGGCTTTGTATTCGTATTGCTAACACAATTAACAATGCATTGATAAGATTTTTTCTCTCTGAGAATATATCCTATCAAGCTCTTTGAAATATTTGATCAATAGTAACCTTCGTTTATTTAATTGTAAATAAATAAGTAGTTAATCCAAGTTTTTCGTGTTTGTATCGCTTGTCCAATTAAATTTTTAGTGTAGGTATGATTTTTAATAAGACGTATCACAACTTCGCTACTATCTTATAGAAAGATAGGCCATCAAACGAAGTGAAAGTTACTATTTTATAGTAGATAAACTAGGTGTTTTTTTCCACAGCTCACCTGATATTAAGTAATGTTGTGGTCAAAGATGGTAAACACATCTAGCTTATACGCTTATAACTACGCAATTTACGAATAAAATACCCCTATTTTTTATACATAAATGCTCAAATAAACAGAAGTTTTGAAATGAGATGGCATAATGTTTCCGTGTTTCCACCAAAACTTCTAAGCTATGAATTTAAAATTAAGCATTTTTGAATATTAAAATTTCATAAGAGTTTTCTACGTTACTGCCAAAACTCTAAGTTCTTCTTATTCACAAAATAATCAAATGACACAAATTCTAAGATACGTCGTTTTTGCAATAGATACTCGTATCATAGAGACTCCTATTGATCAAATTACAAATCAATACGATACGTTAAAGTCAACCATATCAATAATATAATTGAATTTAAGTGAATGTGGCTCAAGCACAGTATTAAATCACTGGATATCGATAGCAGTCAATACCCGATAAAGTTTAATGCCCAGACATTCAGTAAAACGGTTACGCAGTATTGAATCTATTTGTTGAAGATAAATGAAAATGTAAGTAGTAGATTGCATTACAAACCATTTATTTATAAGTCATGTTTTCAGAGACTTCAAAACCTATACAATTTCTTTGAAGTGTTCGAGTCTCAATTATTATTCTACTAGACACGAAACATTTGTGTAAACAAACATTTGTGGTAAATACTTAAACTGAGGACCGAAAACGGAAAAGAAATACATTTTATTAAACTAACATCTTCATCATTCCTTTGCACACCTTTCGTCGATAGAGTAACTTCCAGTCTTCCGTGTCTGTCAGAATGTTCACTTTACAAACATCTATCATATTAATAAAAACATTAGAAACGCGAAAGTTTGTATGATTATCCAGACGAAATTTGAACTGCAGATAACTTTTACCCTGGATTAACATATAGTCTATCTATGTGTTAATTCAGGTGTTTATCTCTGTAATTGCGGTTAAAAATTAAACACACGCTTCAGATCACGTACGTACGTGCCATAATGATATGACATAATTTATATTTTATTAAGGGTTTATGTAAAATTCTTGTTATAGTTCAATGATTATAGTAACGATATCCTTATTTTGCTCAGAACATTATCAACGTTTGTGCATATAGAATGCAATGTTTTTAAATCAAAATCCCAATTTTTTTGATATCAATAAACTAGAATTTTTGGTTGTTGAATGGTTATCGGGTTTACTTCGCAAAAAAAATCAGATATTCAGTCCTCATTTAAATGTAAACGCAATAGGGACTTGAAACAACACGCGTGGATTCGCTGAATAAACTATTGCCGTTAATCAAGAAATCTTGAAGTAATTTCACATAACAGAATTTACGTGGAAATTACTGAAATAGAACTAGTTGCGTAACGGAGGAGTCCTTGTGGAATTGCTCTTAGATTATTATCATTATTTTAATACTTGGAACATCAGCCGTTTAGTAGCAGAAAAAGTATAAAACGTTAACAACAGGTTTAGGAACTTCTTTCGTTGTGTTAAGTTACAGTAAAAATAACTTTTTGGCATTGCAAAAACGCTTCTCACTTGTTTGTGGCGTCGCAATATGTATATATATATACGCAATATGTACAAAAAGGTTAAATACATATTGTTATAATCATCTAGAAAACAAATACTAAAGTTTAAGAAACGGTATGTTAAATCTAAACAATTTTCAACATTTGTTTTTATCATTAAAATCGTAAAACGAGTTTTGTTTTGTATTACGGCAACAATTTTGGAGAAGCCATTAATTTCAGAATGGTCAGAGATAAACCCAGTTATAAAATTTTAACCAAGCTATTAGGAAGTATGAAAAGGCGTGGTGGGGCCTTCCAGGGAGTCCATTCCTTTTTACTGCAGATTGTGCGGCTAGAACACCTGAGCTAACCCGAACTATGTATGAACTGAGAACAATAGGAATCTCAGATAGGAACAGACAGCTTCTCTGATTTGCGACCACTTTGGATGGGGATTTGACTTGTGTCTGGTCTTTGAATTTACAAACTCTATGACAATTGTATTTTTTTCTTCTCTTTGACTTTTTTTTATTTTCTCCATAAGTTGCATACATGAGAGTGATTAGGCCGCTAGCTTTTTTTGTATTAAATATACAACCTTTGATACGACCAATAAAGATTTATTCTACTTATTCCTTTTTTCTTATTTGTTCTTTGTGTCGTATCCGACATTTTCAAGTATTTAATGACAAATTAAACCCAATAAGTCCGTAAAGTAAGGCAAGGTTGAGTCCGGAATAATTTATTTATTAATTGTTATTTTTTTTAAAGTAAAAATTAGAAAATTGCCTCCGGGTGTACTGTTCTTTTTTTGTGTTAATAGGTTAGTAAGTTTTTTATTGATATATATCAATGGAAACTTAATTTGTATAACTATACTGACAATAATTATTATTGTTTTTACATAAGAACTGATTTCCATTCCTGTCAGTGCTTAGTAAAGCAGCAAGACGATGGATACAAAATGAGTAAGTACCGCTAGCAAAATGCTTTAGCATTTACGACACCTAATAGTACACTAATTGTCATAATCTTGATAGATGGCGACTCATCGGTGAGTCAATCTAAACTCTCGTCAAGGTGTAAGACCAACATTAACTAAATTACTTTGAATAAAAGTCCGCAAGACCTGACCAGAGGCAATCCAGTAAGATTGAACGAATTCAGGATATCATAGGGACTAAGTCTTCAGAACTCTAACAGAGCTGCAAAAGTTTTATATATTCATGTTGTTTTTTTTATTAATTGTTACATAGAACACGATCTATTCATTACTTGTTTTTATATACATAATGTTATTTATAAAAACTGGTTCGGTATGTATTAAACTGTTGTCTTTATTACTGGTTCTGGCGTAAAAATGCAATATGAACATTTAAATGTAAATGAAAATTATGTAAATCGTGTCTAGTAAATTAATTGTGATAAATCTAGTAACGAACACTGTTTATTTCCCGAATAAAACAAAATAAAATAGTTTAATATATTAATTTTCGCATGTCAAAAAATATCCACTTATACTGTACACCTACCCATAATCGCAATAATTGAATTTTGAATTGCTGTATCATTTTTTCTATTACATTTTTGTTACGATTTATAGCAATTTTTTTAAATAGTATTTACCTAAGCAGCCAGCAAACATATACAAATATATAAAATAATAAAACGTCTCTATTCATAAATTTATTTTAAAAAAGTTTGCAAGTAAAATTTCCACCACTTTACTGGGGTTCGACTTGATTATGACTAGCTTCGCGTGACTAAGACTGGCTCTTAAATTTTAGTCACAGTGAAATTTTTAGTAGCCGGTTGAGATAAGCTTCCGCAAGGTTACGCCTGAATGAATCAGTTACAATAAATTTGCAAAATAATGTCCAAGAACATACAATGGTTTCAACTATACTTCAACTCAACCCTTACACTGCCTTTTTTACCTTTTACTGATACTACCTTTTTTGGAGACTAGTCGAAAACATCTTAGATTATTTTATGCTCACTGCCCCTCCTCCTGATTACGCTCTTGAGTAGCTTTCATTCTGAGGTAGAAGGTAAAGTAATTACATTTCTACAGGCTTTGAATTTTAATCGTTTGCAGGCATACCAAGCACGAACTGCACACACGCTCTCCGTTGCTCTAGATCGCGGAACATTCAATTTATACGGAACCCACTGACTATATTATTAAATTTATTAAATGGCTAGCCACAATTCTGTTTTGAATCGTAGTCTGTTTTAATGACGCCTTTGCTTTCTTTACTTTGTAGGAAAGCCGGACTAGTCGCTACTAACAAGACAATATTATAGTTGTGCAGATTTTTATAATAAATAGCCTTGAGGCATATGGCATAGCAAGAAAGAAACCGGAACGCTGTAAGAGGATGACAATAATAAAAAAAAATGATAGTAAACTTTGATGTTTCGTTATACAAAATATAACTTGTTGGTAGATCTGCTTAGCAGGAGCAAATGGTATTATGGTAAGGTCATCTAGGTAGGTACCACCGTAGTACCAGATAATCTGCCACCAAGCAGTACATGTTCCACTTAAGGTGTACTGCAGCCAGCAAAATTACAGACTATCGAGACTAACCATCGAAGGGCTCAAAGCAATAAGCGCCAAAGCAGCGATGCACTGGAATTTGTTATGCTACTCAAACTTCTGTGTATCGCTGCAATGGTCAATTGGACATGGACAGACGTTGTCACTTACCATTAAGACAGCATCTCGTTCATCTCATTACTTTTACGTAAAAAAACCTGACTGTAGCCAAACAATCTACTCTTCGCTAGATTTACTATTTTTACTCGTAAAATCCCATTATAATACGTGTGAAGACAGCTCCAGTAATTGTACTCTCAGAATTATCTTACACGTAAGAACGAATCATCATCTTAGTTCAAAAGTGACGTTATATGACCATTTCAAAAACCAAGGGTATCATTAGAGAGCTTCCTTTACCGGCAGGTGCATAACGCTTTGCGCCGAGGATTCCCATTGGCTGACGGGATGCGCAGGCGCTGATTTACATCGGGATACGCAGCTGCTACAGTTTACGACCAACCTATCTATACAGTTGAATAAGGGTAGCACCACCCTATTATAAAAACAAAACTGACAGCCAACTCTAACAAATTTTTAGACTTATAATTTGGCCGACTCTCCAGCTAGGTTTGTTGTTCTGTACATTCAAAGCTCAGGCTCTAATGCTAGGAAGTCACTGTTTAGACAAGTCAGAAGGAAGTTGCGAAACGAGATCCCATTCAAGCAGGTGGTAAGTTTGTTAGTATCTTATTTCGTCGATCTATTTATGGCGAGGCTGGTGTTTCCAGAGGCAGTTCTAGAAACGTCATTTCGACATATCTGCGAATTAATAAACGTTAGATAACCATAACTTGTTGGCTAGACAGCATGATTGCATCGTGTATGGTCTAAAAACATGTCTATTGATATTCAATCTTTAACAGGTTCATTCACAACACATAAGTTTTTTTTAATGTATTGAATATAATATAATCTACATTCCTTAAAAAACAAAAAATCGTTACCTTATGACAACGGACAATTAGTACAGATTTATACAACATTAACTCTCAGAACTTATAAAAGCAGTAGAAATATTTTTTTAACTTAAAGCTAGCTATGTGTGTGACTTTGTGTGTGTATGTGTTAATTCATATGATTTTAAATTTACATTTAATTTTATCGTAATCAGCCTATCCAAGTCTACAGCTGGACATAGGCCTTTTCCAAGACACGCCACTCAGCCCTATCTTCAGCTTTTTGCTTCCGTTCACCGCGAAGTATCCCACGTATATCGTCACTCCATCGAGTATTTCTTGGAGAATCCAACACAATAATATAAACATTAGAAGCGTGTGTAAAACGGCCAACCAATCCGCGCAATTGTTCTGTGGATGACTTTATTATTCGTGACTTTTTTATGATCGAAAAAACATTGACGAAATCAATGTCATGTTACAGAATTTCTTCATTTATTCACTAGATAAATTATTACATTTTGTGGAGTACTAAACCAAGTACGTAAACTGCTTTACAGTAGGTACACCTGAACGAAATGAATGTTTAGAGCGCGTTGTCTAGTAGGTACGTAGTATATTTATATCACTGCCTGAGCAAGAAAAATATTCTTACGTATAGCACCTGCTTGCGAGTGAAATATATGATCATACATTTATTATGTCCCTGCCCCTGATATGGTAGGTGTCTAGTGGCGTGGCGTGGCGTGGCGTGATCAGATACATGACAGCGGCGACGGCAGCCGGGACCAGGTACCACTGCCGTGCCGTTCTCACGCGATCCAACACAAAACTGGAATGAGAAAAAATGTTAATATTTTAAGAAATTGCGGCTAAACTACGAGCACTGTTGTAAATTTCAGCACTATGGAGAAAAATTCCTTATTACTCTTTAAACAAATTCTTCTGGGTTTTAGGGTATCGTACAAATATCGAAGGTTATTTCACACAGCGCCATTTAGCCCCCAACTAAGCAAAGCATGTGCTATGGGAAACCAGATTGTAGACTTATACTAATACTTGTATACATGGTGATAGATCTCCTGAGCAGTAGGTCGTCTAGGTAAGTACCACTGCAGTACAGTACAGTAGTGTGTGAACATTACTGTGTTCCGGATAGAAGGGTACTGCATCTAGCGAAATTACAGGGCTGTTGAAACTAACCATCGAAAGTCTCATAGTAACGGATGTCAAAGCAGCGATGCCCTGGACTTTATTTTGCTACTCAAATTTCTGTGTATCGCTGCAGTTATCATAGACAGGCGTTATCTCTTACCATCTTTTTTTTTTATCATTAATATGTATAATCGTAATAATAATGTATGTGTTTTTTGTCGTAAAAAAAAAGTATTTTTAATTTTTTTTTAATGTATTTATATATATACTTATAATGCATACATAATACAGAATGTTTGAATTTTATGTCTGGGTGAGATATACATATCAATCTAAAATCAGTTGAGGCCCTAACTCTTAGAACAGATTTCCTACCAAATGAGCTAACAGGGCAGTCAGTGTGACATATTAGTGTTTAATTATAATTTAAACACAATTTAACTTGACTACAGTGCGACTTATTACATGTAATAAAATATGTAATTCATATTATCAATACTGCACCAAAAGCTTACATAAATTTATAGGGTGAATTCGTTTTTTTTTCATATTTCACACAGACCTAGTATACCGTGCGTTTTTCAGTATAGTACTATCATTCAGCGTAAACCCGTACTTACAGTAATTTTTAATAACCTGGCGTACAGCCACCGAATGGGAATGTGGCTTGTGATTATATTGTTGACACTTAGAAAAAAGCATTGCAGTGTCGAGAAAAACGCCTTTTATAAATCTTAATTAATCCCATAAGCGGATGTTACGTCACACCAGACCTTAAAGCACATTGTCCATCCTTCATTTGTGACCTTTAATTAACCCAAGAAGAAAAGGTTACCGTAGCAGCCTTTACTAAGCGGCATTAGGTTATTTGTCAGCGTCAAATACAGAACATTTCTTTTGTCGTGGTCTCATAACGTAATCGTCGTCGACTCGCGCACGACCACGGATACCCGGGCCACAGACGTCATTTCTATCCCGGTCATGCTCGTTGATATGCATATAAGAACGAAAGTGACAAAAATTTGAACGAAGAACGAAAACTCTGGTCGAGCGCAGCGAACTTCGCCGTCACCCGCGAGTGATGTACTCGATTACTCCTAGGAGCCCACATCTCTATGATTAATGTTAATTACAGCTCGATCTCGCGGTTACCGATTAAGGCGGCCATTATGCTATCTCCCCGGGCGGTCATTACTCGTACTTTTCAAATATCTGAGCATTTCTCGGCAGTGATAACGCTCGCTTGTGAAAGATTCAGCTTCATTATGGAGCAACTTCATTTTCATTACTGCAATAGGTACCGAGTAAACTGAAATCAAACTATATATGTTTTTATTTAAATGTCACTGTGAGTAAATATTGTTTACATGTTTACTGTTTAGGGAATCAGATAAAGAATGTCAGCAAAATGCGGCCGCGATTTATACAGATTATGCTCGTCACTAGTCACAGCGTTCCTAGTTGGTGCGAGTACCTATGCCAGGGCCAAGCCATGTTAGCAGTTTGGTCAACGCATCCGTGCCATCCAAACATTTTTAATTGATTGGATTCATCACACTGAAATTATAAATGCAAAAGTTTACCTGTGTGTACCTACTGTATGTGTGTGTTACTTCTTCACGCTTTACGCTGAATCGGCTGACCGGTTTTAAATAAAATTTTGAATGCAGCTAGTTTATACCTACACTAGATAAACACAAATTAAATTAAAACACATGCAGGCTTACTTACATTTTTCATCTTAAATAGGCAGTAATGGTGACTGCCGACAGAAGTAAAAACTTAAAACTTTGGAATAAATGTGTCAACAACTGTGTAACACGTCACATTAGCATGTCGGTGACGCGAACCCATAAGTTTTTCCCCTAACAAAAAATCGCTCAACGCAGTTACAGAAGTTCAAATAAAACTCTGAAAGCGCGGTAAAACCATGAGGCGCAGATAAATAATTAATTTGTTAAATCATATTGTTGTCAAGATTACACGCTAAGAAAATTAAAGCGGGCGATGTTAAAAAGCAACTAGAGAACAATATTTTGTTAAGGAATTTTAAAGGAATTCTTGAAATCACTTTCTTTGAGAGGTTTCAGCACATAGATAAAATTAAATTTCTATTCTACAGAAAGTAAGAATTTAAGTAAGACATTCTTGAAGCGTATGAGCATACACATGAAAGTTTGTAACCTAATTCGCAGTACTCTAGTCTCAGTTTTGTGGAATAGAACTTCTATTTGCTCGGTAATTGAGATGTCAGCGAACAGACATCAAATAACGTTGATGAACGCTCCGCAGAATTAGGTTTTGTGTTCGGAGTAGGCAACGGTAGGCAGAACTTTTATTGCCGTCTGCTGAAATAGAGTTAGCCATTTTGTGGCAATATTTTTATGTCACATCCTGAATTAAAGGAAAGACTTGCAATGTTTCCATTAAAGTTTCGTAACAGAACGTTTCGTAATAAAGGCAGGAGTTATGATTCATAACAGTGACCGGCCCGTTTCGGTTCAGCAGTCCGTCACGGCGCCGCCCGTGCCATAGTTGCAACTTTTTACAGAGCCCAATAACCGTTAAATTTGATTACTACGTGTATTCAAATGAAAATAACAGTTGCCTAACATTTGCTGCAATCTTATCATTTTCAAACTAACTAACATATGTATATAGATTAATTTTAGAGTGATCAACTCTAACGTAAAAGCTAACCACACTGATAAGTTTTGCGCACCGCTACAATAGCCATAAGTCTATGGCGAGAGAGCGTTTTGTTTCTTTCATTACATTACGTTTACTTACAAAACCTTATGGCTTGGCTTAACTTTGCTCACTTATGATAAAAAAGCGGACTAACATTTCAACGTCTCATCAAATACAAAGTAGCGATCAGTTATAATGGCACTTGTAATCACATATCCATAGACTATCTGAACCATCCGCTGCTTAAAACAACTAATGCGAGCGTGTTTTGGTACCTCATTTAATTTCAAAACTTATGTTGCAATACACAGTGTCAAATTTAGTGGAACCAAAATATGGCAGTTACACGTCGACGTTATGATTTGGACTATTTATTTATTAGAAAATAATTAATTGCGTTAAAACCATTGCGTAATGAGAGAAAAGAAGACAACAAAGCCATTAAATAAACTATTATGCTTAACTTACATTAATTTAATGCTATTAATTTATTAAAGTCAACATCGTAACCATGTTTCAAAAACAACGGTCCGCTTCAGAAATATCATCAAGATTAGTAAAATAAAATCTGCTTTAAAGTGTATATATAAATACGTTGTTCTAAAGAAATTATTGCGAAAATGTTTTAATAAAGTTTAAGTCTCAGTTTTGATTGTTTAAAAACAATTAGCGTTCCGTGTAACCCTTTAACAGAGCACCACATAATTATAAAATTACAAGTGAAAATTTCGTACGAAAACTTAAAGATGGTACAGTAGATTGATGGTGCCCCTGTAGGTACACAATATCCAATTTCGATTGTAAGTAACATCTATGGGCCGCCTTACACGTTCAATCATGATCACGATCCGCGATCCGCGATCCGCGATCATGATTTCAAAATTTCTAGATATTATGCGATCCGGAGCATCAGTCCGTCAATCCGCTTCGTACACGATCAGTCTGGATCGCGATCATTGATCGCGGATCGCGGATCGCGGATCGCGCGGAACGTGTACGGGCTGCCTATGTGTTATAACATACCTACATACACTCGACTCCAATCCAAATATTTTTATCGTCCATTGTAAGTGCAATTAACGCCACGACCACGATAGAAAAACATGATGAATAAAACGTTTTTTAATTACTCTTTATAGAACTAAGTAATTGTTAAATAATAGCCTTTGCATTATTTATAAGCTTACTGTTGTCGATAGAGTCGCCGCAATTAACGGAGAAAACTAGTATTTCAAGTTACGAAATCAATTGAGTAGGTGTTTCGGTAAAATTATATTTAATTGCTACACGAATTGGAGGTTGCTGATTTATAAACTGTCTAATGATACATTTTTGGTGGAATCTTTTCGTCGGACAGCGTATTTGTGGTGGATACATAATGTGAAATGTTTCACAACAGTGTTAGATCAACGATGACCCTGCGAGTTGGCCCTTAGCACCCACAGATGCGGCACCATGAGAAATAAAATTAATTGAATTACAAAAATGTGTTAATAAGTAAATTAAGCAACTTAATCCGGTGATAGATGTTTTCCTGTTTGAAGATTCTTGATGATTTATAGCATGTCGTATTTCTCGAGTTCGTCGAATGTTGTGACATTTGATTCAGTTGGTCATCGAAATAGCTAAATTTTCAAGGAAAAGTTAATGGATGTGTCAATGATTTAGCTATGTGTATGTGCAACACGAATCTGAATATGTACGGATGTACTACTACATATATAATGTCTGTGACGAATAGGTTTACTTTTTGGAAATAAAAGGAGGAAGCTTTCTTGGTCTTACAATTTCACTAGTCATACATGAACTACACAATAATATAAAATACGATAAGGCTTTGATATGTTTGCTTGCTGTGTATTTTGTATTGCTGTATCTGCAAATACACATTACACATCAACAGCAATACACACAATTCTGCAACCCAGTACACAACGACACAGCAACTTTTTAGCACGGAAATTAACGATACAAAAAATTTTAAGTTTACAATACCAAATAGTATTAAAATTGACAGGCCTTCACGATAGTTTAAGCTCTGAGTTATCCCTACCAGGGGCTGGTCTTTTTTTCATCACCGTATCAAGGACTTAAGAAAGTTTTTAACCGACTTAAAAAAAAAGGTTCTGAATTCGTCTTAATATTTTTGTTTACTTCGTCTCCACATTTTTTGTTTGCACGGCGACGACGTGGATTTCTTTGCCCGAGTCTGTGTTTCTTACAAATACAATATAGATGTCTTCAAAACCAGAGCAAAGAGACGCCTTCTAGGTGGGCGTGCTCCATCCTAGACCGAACCATTGCTTAACATCAGGCAAGATGTGGTCAAACAGGAGCCTATTAAGATGTGATAAAGTCGTGAAGCCATAATAAATATATTCAATATTTATGTAATTCAAGGTCAGCATCAACGAAATAAACTAAAAAAACGACGCATATATTTATCTCAATATTGCACAAGTAGGTCACAAAACGTTGTATAACTTCAGAAACAGAAACTGTAATCCGTGATGGTGGATTTACCACGGAGAGATCAACTCGACAAGCTTGTCGCAAGGGTTCATCGACGACAACGTAATAACTTCTTAGGAATTTGTTTCGAAAAATCTAGATAAATAACAGTTTACACAAAGGGTGTGTACTCTCGAAGATTCAAATTCTGAGTGGCATTGTACTATTATGGTCAAACGTGACCAGCCATCGCTTCATCCCAGAGTCCCAAAAAAAGTATGCTCATATTTTTTGTATTGGGGTAACTGCAGTAGATTGTACATATCACAACGTTCTAAGCAAAAAACATTAACTGAAAACCTCTAAACTAGAGAAAGATAGCAGCTGTTCTATAAATATATCCTTGATTGATTAAAAACTATTGTCCATAGTAAAAAGTATTTATAATAATGAGTACAATGACTTCCTTTCCGCTTAGTACACTTCAAGCTTATAACCAGCTATATGGCAGTTTATTATACACAGCATTTTAGTAGGTATAGTCAATGTGCTTGCCTTTCGATTAAATGAAGATCGAGCCTAACAACATCTGTTGACAGTAATTTTACATACATGATTTTTGGTACAAAAATTGTCAATATGAACACGACTATAAAAAAGTATTGAAGTCATATTCTACGCAACGTTGAAGCAGATATTAAGCAATACTTTTCTTTTATTTCAGACATGAAAAACTGATCAAGCTGCTGCTCTTTACGCATTTTAATATATGGGTAAGTCTGCAATATTATATTTCCAATACCATATAGTAAGCCACATCTTCACTTAACATCAGACCAGTTTGTTGTCATACACTTGCCTATTTTTTTGATAAAAAAATAAAAACTTTTTTGTAACATCTAGTTGAAATTTAGGCATAATTACTACACAATCATTATTTAATTTCAAGCGGACCTAATTGCTTTATACTTTCAACTGGACTTGACTCACTTTATGTGACTTTGACTAAGACTTATTTTACTTGATTTAAACTTGAGACACTTGAAAATGTGGACTACTACTTGACAAATTAACATTGGCAAAATGCACAAGGTGCATTGCACAAGGTGCATTGCACTTAAAAAAACTACTAAATTACTACTCGATCGAGTTTCTATCGGATACACGTCGGAGAGTGCGCTTCGAATCTACATGATCTAATTCCACTTTGCCCATTTTTTTTAATACGGATTAGTCCGCGTTTGACCACCAACTCGCCTGATGGTAAGCGACGATGTGGTCGAAGATGAAGCACGCAGACCTAGAAGATACCTACTACAGATAGATTCTACTATCAGATGGCCAGGAGCTCTAAAAAGCGACACCGTTTCATGGTCGATGTTCCTAAACCTCGAACAAGACGGTTAGATTCCACTTTCATCATACAGAACTGTTCAACTGTGGATTTTGTTGGCCGAGTAAGCGTTCCTCAATAAATATGATCTGCTTATCGTCTCTGGGAAAGTGAATTCACTGATATCAACTTCAAAAAACATTATCGCCGTAAAATTCTAATTCTAAATTCTGTGGCCGGCTCAATTTTGCTCAATTTTCCTCCAACTAAATGACAAACTGTTAGCAGGTTACATACCGATTAACGTGATGCTTCTAAAGATTGCAAACACGTAGAAGTTATCAATCGGGGTGTTTGTGACAGTGCTGACCTTTTTAATAAAGCGGTGGTGATAAGCATCTACGATAAATGGATGGACTAGTGTGGGTGAAAAGCACCTGTTTATTCATAAGACAATGGGAGGTAATCCGGGAGAGAAAAGGGGTTACACTCCCACTCGAAGCAATCTCTGAGCTTTTACTTAAGAATCAGTAGCAAATGTATTTTTATAGTGACTTATTAAGTATTGAACAGTAAGGAAGGTCTAAAAGTGGTTCACTTTTCGATGATTCTCCATCATTACAGATTTTGTAGCGATGATAGCACAGTGGTTAGCGCGGTCGGTTCACACGCCGAAAGGCGTGGGTTCAAACCCCAACAATGAGCTTGAGCTGCCGGTGAAGGAAAATACCGTGAGAAAATCGTAGCGTGGTGGTAAGGTATTTTCTAGTATTCGGCTGGCTAGCTACAACCCTCAAGTTGAAAATCTGTCGCCAAGCACCTAACGGTGCCGCCGGCAGCCTCTTACTTAACGTCAGCTGTACTGTGATCAAACACCTAGATTGTCAAAAATAAAAAAAAGATAAATTCAGTCACTTGCAGTTAATAATTCTACTGTCCCGAACCGAAACCCAAAATAGCAATCGTGAAAATCATACAGAAACTTTTACGTAATTTCTTTATCTCATCTCATAATGTTATTGCAAAACTTAGAGCGGTTTCGTCTGTACGAGTATATTACTTTACTGTAACAGCCTAATTTGGATGAAATTTAAAATACAGATTTCTCGAATACATACTAGTAGACTGCTTTTAAACCAGAATACCTAAGGTTGCCTGGAAGAGATCGCTCAGACAACCTTGTTATTGTATTGGATTATTTTTAGTGTCTACAATGAAGAGTTAATCAATCAATCAATACTCGGAAAACATGGGAGCGCAGATAGTGAGCAGTCTATAATCAGTTATTTGCTCCGATGTCTGGACCTTGAGTTGCGAGTCCTCGGTTGATTTTGAAAAGTTAATTGCAATAAAAATTAAACAACTATTTGTTAAGAGAATTTGACGAAATACTATACCTATTCAAGTCATCGTCTAAAAATACACACGAGTCAATTATCTGAGACATTTGCCTTGTCTTGCCCATTATAAAATAAATAAATAAATATCGCAGGACATTTCACAAGGCGCCATCTACGAGTAGCCCCTAACTAAGCAAAGCTTGTACTATGGGAACCAGATAACTAATAGAATACTCGTATACTTATTTTTATAAATACATTCAGTAGACACAGAACAAACACGTATTGTCACATAAACGTTTGACCTGTCGTGAATCGAACCCACACCGTAAAGCCCTTGATGCAGATATAGCAGATATTCTAACAGGACAGTCAAATATCGTTATAATCCAACTTAGCATTCCGGAAACTCCCATCAAATATTTCATAATTGTCGGTTATTCCCGCTGATTCAGTTCGTGTATACGCAACAACGTATGGCAACAAATTCTCGGATTTATACCTATTGAAGTGCCTAACGATAAAGCGCATATGAGCTGCTATAACGGTTCAAACTAAATTAATTTCTTTTGGCATTGTGCAACTGAGATTCTGATAGCGAATTAACATAATGTTGAAGAAGTTATATCTAAAGGGCAATAAAGACAGATCAGATGTCATAGGGTCATAACAAATTCAAATAAGTATCGTAAATCAAAAGAAAGTTTAAAGTCACGTTTAGAAAAACTTTCAGATATATTTGGCAAATAACTTGAAGCAGTGACAATTTATTGTGAAAATAAATGTGTGTCCTAAAGATTTTAAGTTTAACAATGAGAATTACATTAGTTTGTTCTAACAGAATTCTGATAACAACTTCAATAGTACCAAGTCAAAACTTTTTTAAAGTAATCATTTCAATTGTTTCATTTAGAACTATAATTTATTTTCAAAATATGAAATGTTGCATTGAAATTAAATATTTCATCGTTTAAAAGTGATTTCTATTGTGAATATATGCGATGGTCGCTTGCAGTGGCTTGATTAAAATAAACGAGGTACAAGCTAATATCACAAGCCCTTCTACTAACTAGACGCCTAAATCAATGTTTTAAAATGTAAAAGTCAAAGCGCATTGTATACGAATGGAGTTTTAGAACTACCTCACCTTAAAAAAAACTGATTGTTGGTATTTTGTTTTATGTTTTCTCTTAGTAATGTTTTGTGTACTTTTTAATAATTCAATTACGTCTGCATGCTGTTGTTAGTAGCATAATAATTAACAATTGTGTAATCTCAGTACGTTAATTAACTGTAATTTTTATGAGAATAATAAATATTCTTAAACCGTAAAAGTAAAGCAAAGAAGGATTTCTAAAAATCTAACGCAAAAAAATATTTTCTGGACTGTATTATATCTTATACATTATATAAACTGAACTACATTGTAAAACACAAAGTATTACACAAAACTACTAAACGCAATAAAATGTAATTTTAATTAATTTTTTTCGATTTCAAAATACTGGCATTAACGAACAAAACTTGATTAATCGCATACATTGTTGATTGTACAAAACACACGTATCTATTTTAACATACGATTGACATTATATTTATATTCACAATTTATATATTCTCCAAAGCCAGTGAAGAGAAGTCTGAATATGGTTTTCTCCGAAGCGATTGTATGTCATGTCACTCACTAGATATTGTTTGAGATTAAAGGCTATAATAGGAGACGCTTCCCTCACGAGTTGTTGGATTAGCGAGTTCAGTGCCAAGCGACACGGAGTAAACAATAGACTTCTGAGAGACATAAGTCAATTTAAAAGAGATTGTATTATACTTTCTCAGAAATTGGGCTTAAGAGGAACAGAAAGTAGAGTTTTTTCAGGTTTCCTTGATTGTACTTATTAGGAATGGAAACCTCATAACTGTTAACAAAATATTTTAGTAGGTACTTACTTTATGATAAGAATCAGACGCGTTAAATTACTATTCTTATTTTAGCTTCTAGTATCCCACCGCTGTATCCTGTTTTCCTTTCTTCCAGACTGCCCGGGCTTCGGCTTTAGTGCTATATGTCGTAACGATGTAGTTCAGCACATCTTCGTCTAGGCATTATATTGCTAAATGCTCGTGCATTGGTAGTGATCAGTAGCAAATAGAGCGCACCCTGAAAATACCCGGGATTTCGTGGAACAGTAGTCACTAAGGCAAAATAAGGTCATTGTAGTCATCAGTATAAACAATTTTTGATATGGAACCAACACTGAAATCGTAAAAATCTACTATTGTAGATAATACTGATTTAATGTAATACGATGAAGTGTAGATATGGTACCTATTGGAAGTGGGTTCCCGACTTCACTGTTGATCTGATATTAAAAGATGTTCATATAACTATTAGTACCTACTTATTTATTATCTACAAGCGGACGCCTCGCGGTTTCAGCCGCGTAGTTCCCGTTCCCGTGAGAACACAGGGATAAAAAGTAGCCTATGTCACCCGGGGATAGTGTAGCTTCCCAATGGTGAAAGAATTTTTGAAATAGCTCCAGTAGTTTCGGAGCTTATTCAATACAAACAATCAAATCTTTCCTCTTTATAATAGTGTAGACTATCTGTAATTAATTACAATGGTAAAAATGTTAGTGTACCACTTTATACCTTCGTACTACCGTTTCGTGTAACCCTATGTTGTGGGTAGATGCGCTTATCACTTACTTATTATAACTACAAAATGAATGAAGCAATCACCGCATTGGCGGAGTAGCTATTGTATATTGACGTAATGTTCAATTGCAGCTAATGTAGCCGTACCATAGAATTAGTTTGCGAGACTGCTTCCACGTGCAGCGAATGAGGCGGCGGAATGTAGACTTCTCAAGGCGAACTGCTGACATCACCGCTTCGGAAAACTTCGTAATTCACCAAGCGATGAAGGAAAACTGGAAAAGTATATCAAATCTACTAACTGTCAGACATATTGACGAGAACGGGGCTAACTCAGAAACATTTAAATTTAATTCTTGGTTAATTTATTTACAGTAGAAGTAAACATCTAATAATATTATTCTTTTAAATTTAATAAAAGACCTCGGCCTGCCAAGTACAACAATAAGTTTATTGCTGGAAAAAAAAAGTTTGGTTGGTCACGGATGGGATCACGGGTAGTTACGGTGAGCGTTGATGCGAATTGAAATCCCCTGATACCTAGATCGAAAGTCCTAGGCATTGTATTACTAGGGTTTCCGTCCCTACATCAAAATAAATCCCGCACCCACACAGTAATACCATAGAATGTTAAGAAACATCTCTACTTTTACATATCAAGAAACAATACAAATTACACTTATATCTCTCTTGACCAACGAGTGTAAAAGAGAGGGAATTAAATGGTTTCTCTTTTTTTTTCTCTCTCGTCGGTGCAGACGTTACAGGTCCGCCACGGTCTTAAAGTAAGTCTACTTATACAAATTACACGGTCCATTAAATAATTTGTCTATTCGGAGACTTATTCATATTTTAAGATCAAAATTATCATAATGTTCAAAACAAAGTTTATGAAATCGGTACCGTATTCAAATCTAATTCGATAATTGCAAAATCGTGTCGTGTTAGTGAAACTTTAAATCGGAGGACTAGAATGAGAATGAGAAGTGGAGGTCGCACCGAAATGTCGGAATTAGCATTCGTATTGTTGCGTGCTCTTAAACCGTAGCAATGGCCTTCTTTCACTCATGGCTCAAGGGACAGACGTAAATAAATCTGGTGATCTAGTTTGTTGCCCTTTGAATACTTTATTATGGAATCCTTTTCTAATTGTATGTAAAGCATGACGACGTGTTCGCACCATTTGAGTAACTCACTTTGCAACAGATGACAGGTTGAAATAAATATTTCATAACATCGCGAGAAAACGTCACGATTGAGTCGGGGTATGTGAAAAGATTTCCATGTATCGTCATTATCTCGTATAAATAAATCAAAAATCATATGATATATGATTTTTGACATTTGTACTACATTCGTCGAAACAGAAGAGCAAAAAGTTATCAACTATCATAAAACAGAAAACAAAATTAAATATAAAATAGTATTATAATATATTCAACAAAAAAAAAGCAAACCATGAACAAACTACTCATATGTCATTAAACTAGTTAGATCAAAACTCTATTAATAAAACGCTGATATAGATAGACAGCAACAAACAATAAAATAATATGTACTCAAAGGAGATCAGAGCAGGTCTTATCAATTATTTATCAACCCCACATCATCGTCCAAAGTATAGGTAAATCAGCGGGCACACATGCAAGTTTTTTTTTACTAGCCGTCACCAAAGATGTAACTATATTTTGTCGATACAACATCAATAGATTAGTTTTGTAATAACTTAATTGATATTTTGTTTTGAAAAGCTTAATTGTTTATTAATTATCTAGTTTAGTTTAGAATAATTATAAAGTAAACATAAAACGTCACAAAAATTTCAATTTCAAGTCACGGCTTTCGAGTGGTGTAATTTTGGCTGTATCAATATGTATAATTATACAGATATTTCATTTATGTATACTTTATTAGATTATACCTACAAATAAAATAGATTTTAATTGTTTTTTTTTAATATCGTATATTTTTGATTGTTATCGTTAATGCGATATAATAATATGTAGAAACAAATACGTAATTAATTATATACTTGTAGAAAGCTGGTAGCAAGCGGTATAGAGTAAGTATCAATTTCCTAGGAATGCGACCAGTCCGCGTGCTATCCAAAGAAAAGTGTCGTTTACGGCTACCTCCACGTAAGGTTAATCGAAACACCACACGCTGACATTTATCACCCTCTAATTTAATAGAATTTATGATTATAGATTTTCGATTCCCTGTTGTGTACTTACCGGACACCTCAAGATATTGCCTGTATTGTTTAACGACGTTAAGTATAGATTAACAATATTGACGGCCCATAAATCCATGATCGCGTAAAAGCGCCGAAATGTGTTTTCTTCCTACGTTTTTCTGTTATTGGGAAATGTGAGGAGTGTGTGAATCGGCCTGCGAGCCGATATATGGGTTTAAGATGATTGATGGCCGAGGACTGAAAGTTCTGAGTGCCGTCCCTACTCCGCGTCATTCACTACGCACTAAACTTACTTCAATTGAATATGATATATTTGGTTAGCACTCAATTTAGATCAGACTAGTAAGTATCTAGAACATGTTATTAAAAAAGCTTGTGATGTAGCATTAGCATATTTCATTTCGTACACCTATATTATGTGTAGTCATAAACATTTCTATATTACATCCCATCATAATTTGCCTCATTTTTTTAATTACTCTGTAGTTCGTAATTAATTGTAATCGGCGCGTGCTAACAGCAGCTGCCAATGCACCTGCCTGCTATATCTGGGAACATTGAACCCACCCGACCTTTGCACACCTACTCTACCCGCCATATCGCTATATTTGCTCTACATTGTACAGGGTGGCATAATTATGGCCGAATCACTGGAGCACTTACAATGGATGTTGAATAGCCTAGCTGATTCTTCTCAACGCGTCGGTCTCCCTATGAACTTGGATAAATTCAAGGTCTTGTTTATCAAACACATTGTTCTGGAACCGAGTGCCATAAATGGCTTCACTTCTGATTTTCTCCCATATATTGGCCTAACCCAAACCCAAACTATGTAAAAACAATGTTATAATTAAAGCTAAAAGGTGAATACAGTTAGGCCGGGCAGCATTTACATCGAGTATTTCCGTCACCCACTCCGCAGTGTTCAGGCAAAAAGCATATGATGTCGAAACGTCGTCCATGTTTCTCACAGTAAGAAAAATCCACAAGATTGAAGTCGCTCAGCAAGCTATGGAAAGTGTTATTATTATGTTTGGCACTTCTGTAAGGAATCATATTCGTGAGAAAGTAATTCGTCAGAGAACTAAAATCAGCCGACGTATTAGCAGAATAAAGTGGGAGTGGGCTGTGCAGCGGGCAAAGAAATATTGTTAACCTTTGGCCAAAATTATGGAGCAGCTGATTTTTTTTTTTGCGTATGTGCGAGTTAACACGCGCCGATTACAAATAATTACTAGCTACAAAGTAATTAGAAAATTGAGATAAATTATAATAGGATTTAAACTTACTTAGTGTACTACGCTAGGGAGTGGACTAGTACACTGCAAGTGGTTAAAAATGGTGTACCTAATCACCATTATGAACAACTTTTACTATAGACACAAAAAGTATATAAAAAACAATATGTTGTTCCATACAAAAAGTTTAGTGAGCCTTGACCAAATGTATTGATAGCTTAATCTTTTCGCGAATTCAGAGTTGAGCCCATAGTAAAAGTTGTTCATAATGATGAGTACAATACCCCCTTTCAGGTTAGTACACCTCAAGCTTATAACCCTGTGCACGCTTTCAATAACAATACCAAGCACAACGATGGTTTTGGATGTGTTGTATCTCACTAAGCAAATTGAAAAGTTATTAGACAAGCGAGCATATTATTTGTACTTTATTTAACACACAGCACCTGATACTCTGTATTGCAATGAATGGCAGATGTAAGTACACGTAGGCTATTGAGATATTGACACATGCCCTTGAAATGGTACGAATGGCCAGACAACCTTCTCATACTGACTAATAACAATCTTGATACTTAATTTAAGCTTCTTATGAATTAAAACTAAGATATTTTTACAAGTTCTTTAACATTTATAGTCTTTTTTAGCAATAGATACTAAGTATTTGATACCTTTTTTGTCGCACTGGACACTACAGCGACAACTTTCTACTATTGTTATTTTTGTCGTCTTTTTAAATCATTTATTTGTAGCGTATTGTTGTGTGTGTCAAAATAAATGTTTTCTTTCTTCTTATTTTACTTTGAAAAAATTGGCAGGCAAATAAATACAAGGATCCCCGGGGCAGGCCTGTATTTATAAAACCTGTCTCATTGCTGAGCACTGATTGTTCTTCTCATTGGGAATAGAGTAACGTTAGTTCACCATAATGGTCAAGTGTAAGTTGGCAGTCTTCACACATTTTCAAAAGATTTTTATTTAAGAATTCTCAGACATGCAGATTTCCCTACGATGCTTACCCTCGCCGTTCAAACCAAGCGAGAAACGCACAAAGAAAATAAAAAGGTATGTGTATGAAAGGTATTTTGTGGTTTTTTCATCTATCACGGCTGGAAAACGAGAGTAAAAGAGACTGAAATATGGTGTCCCTTTTTCTCTCGTTAGTAAAACGGCGGTCAGAGCAGTTAAACCGCATGTATTTGCTATTACATTGCATAATTTCGAATCTGAAACCATAATTTACTTATCTACACTCGTAAATTGTTAAACTTGTACAAAGCCCGGTCGTTAAACTGACAGCTATCTTCAGTGCAGGAACCCTCAAACAAAAGCACAATAATCTAGCACTTGTATAAAATACATAGTACAATGTATAATGTTTCTTATTTAGGGAGGTGTTTGCCATATAATAGTCATCAAACAATATTGATGACAAATCCTATGTTATGTCAAAAGCATTCATATTAGATACATTGTGACATACATTGATTGATTGATTGTGATTCATACATTGTGACTGGCATACCATTGGTATACTAGCTAGTGGCAAAATTAAAGCTACCAGTATTAATCTTAGAATCCGTAAAAATCTGTTTTAGAAATAGTTTTAAATGACGCGATCCCAACACTCACTTCGTGCAGTTTAACTATAATAGAAAAATAGGATATCTATGTCTGTGTATCTGTATCTGTATCTTTTATACAAATAAAATGTTCAAATGTAGCGATGTGTGAATGTGTAAATGTAGCGATGATAGCTCAGTGGTTAGCGCGGTAGATTCGCATGCCGAAGGGCGTGGGTTCAAACCCCGACAATGAGCTTGAGCTGCCGGTGAAGGAAAACATCGTGAGGAAACCATAGCATGGTGGTAGGGTACTTTCTAGTACTCGGCTGGCTAGCTATCACCCTCAAGTTGAAAATCTGCCGCCAAGCATCTAACGGTGTGTTCCGGCAGCCTCACTTGAGAGCCAGTTCCATTCCAGGCTAGGTGTGCTTTACCATCTTCGACCACATCTTCACTTAACATCAGGTGAGCTGTGGTCAAACACCTAGCCTGTCAATCATTAAAAAATAAAAAAAATAAAAAAAAAATAAAAAAAATGTTCATATATACAACCAACACCGAAAGAGAAGCGCTATCACACTGGGTACGAAGTACCAGGTTTTGACCAGTAGTGAATAGATTAAAAATTTTGTAATACGAAACATAACGAAATTTAATAATAAATTGTTCAAAATTATATTTTTAATCATAGAAACGTTACAAATGACTATGGCATCTATAGAACAATCACACAGACTGACTTGATATACATATATAATTAATTGGTTAAAATAATTCTATAGCACATCAAGAGCAAGTCATTTATAAATGTCTGCTTATTAAACAGCAGTTTTATAAAAAGCAGGCTCGTTTCTACGCACTTTAGCTTCGCTACTTAGGAGACTTGTACCATTACGAAGGCGCTCTCGACATTTGCCGTCATTTGTCCTTTTCCGGGACCGTTCCGATGGATGGGTACATTTAACATAACTCTAGAGCTCATATAGAACGTTAATGCAGCTAGTTACTGCCAAGTCGCCGTTACGGGCCTGAGTAATGACAATGAAAGAAGATCCTGGTGCTGCTGTAAATTATGTAAGATTTTTTTGTTGGTGTCATGTTTTAATTAGCCGATATCTGATAAAGGTATAATTAGTACTTCAATAAATAAACTTTAGCCGAAATTCAATTTGTGTCAATTTAATCTGATTAATTCGTTGATTCCTTTACATGTTACGGAGCATTACCCCGCTGCTTCATTCGCTATCAAAGTACCGCAATTTCCTCCGTTCACAGACCTAACTTTGTCAGTTTTTGACATAACTATGGACCTATGAACTTCGGTTACAAGTTGATCTGACAGACCAATCATCTCAGAACTTCGGATCAGCCCTATTTTAAAAAAAACATTGTGAACTGACCACTTTGCTAGTGGTAAACGTTACCATCACTACGTTCACCATCGTTCATCGTCGTATGATGTTTTTCTTCACCGTTTAAAACTAACGACCAACGTACATAATTTAGAAATATTTTTTATTTAGAAGACAAACCTGGATGTTAATAAAACAAAAAGGTGCGTGCCGTGAGACTCAAACTCAGGACTTTCAGATTGGAAGTCGCGGACTTCTAAATGGGCAATCGTATATACGTAACCGTAGAAGTTACCTACGTCTGTTCATTCCAAGTTTCACTCAATATGAAGTAGTTATTCTTTGGCCAACATGTTATAATACGGCCTTATCATTCTTCGAGTATCCTGTCTAGAATACGTTCTGTAGTCTTTTAAGTATTTCTAAGTAATTTCTTTGGAACTGCATAAATATATAACGCTTAGGGCTGAGCAGCAAAGCGTTACGTCCTGTGGGGTGGAATAGTGACCGTTACCGATGTAGCGACTGTTATTTAATCTGTGCCTGCTGCTACGGCCTGGGCAGTTAGTGTGTGACGTAATTACAACCACACATTGTATAAATAATGGCCTGTGGTTATTTACACGGCTCTACGTTGTTAATTATGGTTATTTTGCAATTTATGGAAAATATGATATTCTTTGTAATTTAGGTACATACACCTAAGTTACATTACACAATTGCTCAATATTCTAAAAAAAAACCTCCATAATGTTGACAGACCGAGCGATAGCAAATGGAGCAGGTAGAATGACCTGTAACTTTGGTTTTATCAATAAAATATTTGCACTAAAATATTGACGGATTGGTTGGCTTGGAGTATGGGGAAAGTATGAATTGTGGGTAGTCAAAAGTATATTAAGCTTTCCACTTGTAGTGCGAGTGTTAACTCTAAAGCGTTTGTAATAAAAACGGTATACAGTCTAATGTGTTAAGGTCTCGAGAACGAGAAAAAATGATCCAAAGAAATTGGGACTAAATTACCACAAATAAATGATTGATTGCAAAATCTGTACACTCCAACTCAAATCAAATTTAAACAAGTGAGTGGACTAAGGACTTTGGTTTTGCATTTGGCTAAATTGATTATTAATCTCTAGGGAGGAGGGTAAATGTCACTCCCTGCCCTTCTCTTAGTGACGCCCTTGATTAGTTACCTTAGTGTGACGTGGATACCTACGAATACTTATTCTATTTCGGTAGTGTTCGTACGAGTACGTGTTAGCGGTCAAAAATTCCAATCTTGCAGTTATTAACTTTCAGGGTCATAGGAAATGCGTTGTTTCCGTAGTCGACGTGACTGCCACAGTAAAAAGATAAACGTGAGCGTGAAAGGATACAGTGACAAATATTACAAATAATATAGAATATAATATCTCCAGATATCCTACTAGTGCTACTATAATTACATGATAAATGTGTAAGTTTGTATGTTTGTTATTCAATCACGCAAAAACGGCTGAACGGATTAGGATAAAATTATTTATAAATTTCTGAATTACGTGCACGAATGTAAGAAAGTAATCTAAGGTAGGTAACATATTTTTTCGTGTTATTTCAACTTCGACATATTTTATTTCTTTTTTCAAAAAATACATGAAAATGTACAACGCGCACACACACACACACTTTAGATATTATTAAAATAGCACAAAATATCATTCCAATAACAAATGGGATAAAGTAGGTACTGAAAATATCCAAGAGTTTTATTTCTAGTATTTATATACCTTAAAACTGCAGTAATCAGTTGCGAGGCATCCTCAGGACGTGTTTACTTTTCGATCGCTTGGGCATGAACTAAAACTGAAAGCAAACAATTAAAAGTAGGTACTAAAAATATACGACAAAAAAGTATTATAAGCGTTAGTATACCTTCTTATACAACGTCAATGGAACCGCTCCTACTGGTTATCGACCCACTATGGTTCCGCCGCCCGCCCACACCCAATCTTCTATTTAGCAACGGTTAAATAAACACGCGCTATTTTCTCCATTACCATTCATCATTCGCCTATTTTGATTCCTTCAAGTTTTCCCATTTACTCTTTAACATCTGCTGAAACATGAGACAAAACGATTAAATTTGTTCATCGTCAAAACGTTTTGAAATTGAAATACAACTTGTTTATTTTTATACTTACTTTTATAAGTACTTCTTTTGTGAAAGTTGGTTTAAGTGCTTTGTGAGTATACTTCGTAAAAATTCGATGCACGCGTATCTTCGTACGTAATTCATAACACTCAAAAACTTTTTAAAAAGAAATACGTTGCGAGTCTTAAATGTTGAAATAAGTATCTACAGTGTCTACAGCCATCGACTTGTTCGTAAGATGTGACTTTTTATGTTAGTAGCCAGAGTAAATATCCATTAGGAGAGACGAGTAATGGCCGCTACATTAGGGCTCGGGTCGTCTTACTTTATTAAAGTAACACTTTTTTCTTGACGATAACAGAACGTCAACACTCGCTTTTAACTTTATGTGTGAACCATCGTAGTAAATGATTTCATGTCTTCACAAGATATATTATTTCCATATTCTGCACAGAGACTAGACTAACTGCTTGAGAAGAAAATTGCTCATGAAATTTCAATTAGGCACTGTCTACTTCAAAGACGGTATAATATATGCGGATAGAATAAAAGAATAAATTGTTTCAAGAGTTCAGATGCAGTGCTCGGTGCACATTGTTAGCAAGGGTTTGTTCACACGAGTCAAGTCTTAGAATGTTCTTAAATAGAGCATCGTCAAGCGCCACGCCGCGAGCGTTTCGCGCGATAAATTGTCTTGCGACAGCTCTGACTCGCTACACTCTTCATAACGCTATATTTAGACAACACGATTATTTTTTATGTATTTACTTATGTGTTGAATATTGTTCATGCAAGTCAGTATAGCGTTTTATCTGGCTTAAAAATAAATTTTATTGTTACACTCGTCGAAATACCGGCTTCAGACATTTCAAATTGTGCCTCCATTTCTTAACCTGCAGATTTTTTTTACACTTATCAAAATATTCTATATTTAATTAAATTAGCGAGAAATAGTAACTATTTAGTTTTCTTTATACTTTACAGGGAGTTAATTAACTTTCTCTTAACTTTGTGATACGGTTGCACAAGACTGGTTGAGGCAAGTTCACGACATAGTATCACGTCAGATCTTTCTTCAGAACTGGACTATAACTGCTCCTTAGGCTATTTTCCTCGCTCGCCTTTGACAGGGCATCGAACCCAGTGAAAGTTACTCAGACTTCTACAACTAAGAGAGCAAACAGAACTCTACCTTCAATTGAACAAAGTTTAAAGCGCAGCTCATACAAATGCGCCAGTTTAATAGACCTCGAATGCTATTCAAATAAATGGCTTAAAATTAATATTTTTACCAATTATATTTTTTTCACAGATTTAATTGTGAAAGCTCTGAGCTTATTTAAATATTAAAAGAATTAATATTAACTAAAAAAATACTTAACTAAATAAATAGGGAAGTTAATGTACAATTATATATATGTGTATACCTATACGTACTTACAATCATTAAACTAAATTATGGTGGAGAGAAAATTAGTCAAATACAAATACAAATATTTTATTGATAACACCAACGTTACTAGTCACTTCAAGATTTTTAAATATGTCATTAAATGAGTTTTAAAACACTGATTACATGTCAACACAAAAATGACAAAATATGGTATGTCAACATGTATTATACATCAGAATGCTAGCAGTATTGTCACGTTGAACAAAAATGCTAAGCAAAAGAAAACTATTTATTTTCGAAACAATAAGGTTCAAATTATTATTATTTGTTAGGAAGCAGTTAGTTCCCGAGATTCAGAATTTCTTATTCTGGTGCTAACACTCCCCTAAAACATGTCACTTCATTGTAAATTAACTTACCTACTCCTTTTTTTCCTTTGTGATGTGTCAATAGAGTATTACTTTTACTATTATTTGTAATATCGGTAATAATCAATCCATTATCTTTTCAGTGATCTGAAACTAACAGTGCTTGATGCCGAGGCGCTTAAGTGTCTATATTTGTGAACACTTCACAAATATAGAACAAATAAGAAACAATTACAATTGTTTTTCGTTCGTCCTATTAGTTTTTATTGTAAAGTACCCTCATTTCGCAGTTTGTTTACAACACAAGCAGCAACGCCAGCCGCGTCTGCCCAGTGTCGCTAAATTTGCTGCGAGGCGCCCGTTCTAAAAACAGATCGCATACACCCGTCTGCCGCCTCGTCTCATATAATTGCAGCACAAACATGCACACATTAAATATTCATCTTTGTTCCAGAACATCTGCGCAAGGAAATTAACATAAGTAATCGAAAAATTACTCTCATGTCCACTGATTATGAAATAAAAGTTGGGCAAAGGCGTTTTAGTTAAAAATCTCTTAAAAGCTTGAGTAGCATTACTTAAATACAGATTATACGAGTACGTATTCTACGGGTAACATGGTTCCCATAGTAGGTGCAAAATTGGATTGGCTTGTGGCTAGACAAATCTCTAGTGTCTATAGTCCACAAACCTAAAAATTGTCTTGTCTGAGAAAATACGACGTAAAACGACAAACGACATACATACAAAAAAAGCGATAGGTACACAATACATATTTTAAAAAAAACATATATTTTGCAATAGCAGATTTTTTTGTAATTAAATTATTTATTAAACAAAGTAAAAAATACCTTAAATTATACTACCTATTTACAAAATGTATACAAAAAACTTAGTCTTAGTATAATATTTTATCATTGAGGATAAATGTGGCAAAAATTATGCATAACGATTAAATGATGTGAACCACAAAATGTTATTTACAAATACACTGGATTTATTTTTATCACGTTTACTTCCGTCTGTCTGCACCGCATTGTCTCTCCGTACCTAATTGTAAGCGACGATGGTCAAGTACAACTAATCGTGCTTGGGTAATAAATCAATGTTTTTGATAGCTCTGGCTCATTGCTAGTATGTATATCCGCTTCAAGAGCTATAAGGTGAGAATTCGAATCCCACCTTTTTTTGGACAAACATTTTGTGGTATAAACAAATGTTTGTTCTGTCTGGGTGTTCTGTATGTATTCACAAAAAAAAAGGTATATATGTATTCTATCAGTTTTCAGACTTCCATAGTACAAGCTTTGTTTAATTTGGGGTCAAATGGCGTTGTGTATAATGTCTTACGATATTTATTTATTTATGGAATTTACAAGTTCGTCTAATAACCAAAAATACATTTCACTTTAAAATAATTTAAATATTTATCGTACAACTTACAATGAGCTGTTCATAGTTCTATCCTGAATTGTAATTTAAATATTGACGAACTTAATTTTATCTCCATCTCTGATGGACCTAATTACAATAACGACTCTATTTGCATACATAAGTAACCTATCTTAATTAGCGAGCGCTTGTGCCACCTAATTAAAGCCTTGAACCATTAAAATACCTCAAAAATCGGAGCGAAAGCGAAAGTAGAGCTGTCCATCTAAAGCAACAGACCGCTACATTGGCGATTGCGTAAACTAATTAAATATTTATCGAACGCAGCCAGCTACGAAACCCTTTATGTGCAAAACTGACTTCCGTCGGCGACAAAAAATGTATTGCATGTAATACAATAATATTGTTTTGGGGGGTAGATATATCACCAACACGCTCCAAATGACACCATAAAGCTGTCCATTGCAGACAGCCGCTCTTATTCTTCGCTCAGATTTTGCGAATTTATTATCGGCAATACATTAGTATTGCCGATAACGGTGAAGGAAAACATCGTGAGGAAACCTACATGTCTGAGAGTTCTTGAAGATATGTGAAGTCTGCCCACCCGCACTTGGCCAGCGTGGTGGACTATCACCTTATCCTTTTCAAATGAGGAGAGACCCGCGCCCAGCAGTGTGCCAGTTTATAAAAACACAGGGTTGTCTCGGACACAGATACAGACAAACATTGCAAAAGTTTAAAGTTATATTTTCTAAACGCTGGTTTATTCACATGAAAACATCATTAATGCTGTGTAGAACCTACGCTCCTTACAGTTTGTCGGCAAGGGGTGAGTAAGACAGTGCGTGTCCTGAGGATTGGCGCCGTCTAGTCGGCCAGCATGACTCACTGGGCTCTCCAGTATTGTGTACTCCCCTTTCATTACCGAGTATTTTACCCCATAATTGATATGGTAGATGTATATCTATAGGGAGTACCCCGCTGTTAAATCATGGGTTTCATTAGTCTCTCTCGGTGGTGATTAAAAGTACTCATTGCGGTTTTGACAATAGTTTTAAAAGTACAGGATGTATACCCAATACCCAATGTGAACAAATTTTAGTATGGGACGGACCGAAATCGCGAAAAAATACCAGCTGCCCCATAAAAAAATGGCATTGACCTCCAAAAAATGACTGGAACTTGGGATAGATAATTGTTTCGTAATTTTAGGGCCAGCTTATAAAAATTGATCACTTTTTTTCGTTATAGATTTGCATTTGACTATACCCTACTTGATATTAGGCAATGATACGATCTGAGATGTAGGATGCTTACCTAATATAAACCCGATTACCCTGGATTTAAAGACACATTTATAGGCAGATCAACATTCTACCTATAAATGTAAACAACTACATTCCGCCCTACCAGTTTTATCTTTGTACCTAGTAAAATAACATAGCATATTTAGCAAAATAATATTTTATAAGCAGAACCTATATTAGGTACCTACTATTATACCTTTAATAAAATACTACATTCCGATTCCGCCTAATGCTATTTGCATGCAGGAAGGATTATTCTTTAAAAAGCTACCTATGTTATTTTTTCGTAAACCATGGTTACCCGAATTACCGAATATGAATATGTAGAGCTGTCAGGGCAAGTCGCGTGACTTGCACCCTTGCATCCTTTCCCTTCCCAAACTAAATTACCAACCCTGCTTATTAAAACGTCAGTGTCTGCTTTGCTGAATAGATTTGTTTTTTGTAAAAATATGTAGAAACATATTATTATAGAATATATACTTATTTATCATTTACTCATGCAGGTACTTACACATGGTACGTTAGGCATCGAAGCATCGAAGATCTCAAAGTAATGAGCGCCAAAGCACCGATGTCCTGCACTTTGTTTTGCTATTCAAAGTTCTGTGTATCGTTGCAACGGTCATGGGCAGCCGTTATCACTTACCAACAGAAGAGCGTCTCGTTCGTCTTAATAAACTTACATTAAAAATAATGTACTAAGGTGAAAGCGAGTCGTTGTATGCATTATGAACAACTTTAACTTCACGCACAAATCTAACAACATGAAAAAAAATTTGTTACAAAGAAATTCATTAGGCTTATTTTTAAATACGAATCAGATAGATTGATACATTAATTTTTTGGTATAATGATAGTATATAGTAACTTCAGGCAAATAATAAAAATTCGTAAGTTTAGTCCTACAGTGGAAGACACACGCAGGTTCAAATCCAATAAAAGAATTCATAAATAAAATGGAAGTGAGAAATCGTTCACATAATACCCCATGTCAGTGCCGATATAAGTTCTACGATATTTGTTTCAAGTGCCTTCCGAAGTTACGAAAAAACGTTTCTCGTATCCGTGATATTTCCTTGGAGATGCAAAGCAATTTTCTGCAAGAGATAACCTCTCTAAACGAGTTTCCTTACACAATATTTATTTGGGAAAACAAACCTCACGGCTACGATTTTATAGATGTTTTTCTTTTGGAACAGCTAATGTTTCGAACATCAAAGTTGGGTGAAACGTTTTTTGCAGGACGTTAACTAATGATTAATGTAAACAAAAGATGTAACTTTTAACAGAAAATAAACGGGAAATCTAAACTAACAAAAGTGCTCGTATAAAATCGAATCAAAGTTTAAAAAGCGAATTTGCCCGTTTCTCAATTTCAATTGACTCATCATCATCATCATTGCCTCATATCTCACTACTCAGTTTTTTTTTTTATTGGAATTGAATTTGGTCATTGGGTTATAGGCTTTCTTGCTGTGCCATCTATCTTGGTCATGTGCCAATCGTATTGAGAGGGTCTAATATGTTTTTGCGAAAAGAGTGATTCAGCACCACATAAAACCAAACTGAAACGTGAAGTATTTTTTCACGCATTTTGATATCGAAAACTTGACAAAAGTTTATTCGCAAATTGCCATTCTAGACTCACAGGGTTACCCGCAACTTTAAACATATCGTCGATCTTGTCGGCGAACGAATTTCCGTAGGCTAAATTGGGCAAAGTTTTGGTTCAGATTAGTTGCGGTTTTTATTCCACGTAGAAACCTTGGACATCATAACCAAACGCTGTGGAAATCAGGGCAACTGTTCAGTTCCGCTGGCGTATTAAAAGCCTTCAGTTTGTTCTTGAACCTTTTAAGGAATCGAAGTCGACATGATCATAATGGTACTAGCGAAAGTATCGTTTCGAACTCTACAATACCGTTTTACGAGGTACTCAGTCTATATTTGTAAATCATTGTCAAGCATCCATTGTCTTCAAATTAATGATTTAGGCGACCTAGTTCTATTTTACAAAACATCTTTGTTTTTATTCAAAAATAGCAACAAAAAGGTCTAGCAAATAACGTTAAACCAAATTTATGTCCAAATTCCTATTTCCTTGATATGATTAGTACCTAATACGATTTAGTAACATATGTTTTTTGTACGAAGCTAAATATTTATTGCCATAAAAAGAAAATGTGAGAAATAGCAATGTAAAACTTGAGACACTTTTTCTCGAAACTACTTTAAACTAAAGCAAGCGTCAGTGTCGTGATAAAGATTTGCATGTCGATGTAAAGCAGTGATAGAAAAAAAACGCTAGGTTGCACGACTCGCTTCTGGACACGGTCGAGCAGCAAATTTTTCCACGTACTCATGTCTACTTACCTATTTATCTAAAACAGTTCTGTAGGTATTTATTTCAAGCTTTACTTGCTGTTATTTATAACTCGTGCGTAATAAACACATGATTCGGGGAAATTGTTTATCAAACTTTTTTCATGTAAAAGTAATGAGACGAACGTACGTAGAACGATTCATAAAGATGTAACAATACTTTAGGATGTTGACCTACTCATAAGTGTAAGCAATATTTTTATTAATAGACCGACCTTAAAATCGCAAAAAAAATCAGCTGTACCATACATTTTGTTAAGTCTATGACATTTTTTATTGAATAACTATTGAAATTAGAAATGAAAATTTGAAAGCTAATGATGAACAACAATATTATTAAACATAGAACTATAGGTAACGTTTCCATTTTTAAATAACATGACAGATAACATTTTTTTTTTAAATTAATTTGCCCCATCTGGCAGGCTAAAGCTGTAAAGCCATACTGCCTTGTCTTAAGTGTTATTTCTGCTGTCTCTTAGTTATAGTTATGGTCAAAGTCCAGTCCATGTCAGTCAAGTCTATTCATGCTTTAGTAAAGTAGTGGCGACTTTACTATAAAGCTTCGATGGAGTTTTGGAAGCAACACGAAAAGTCATGTTTCACCACATTATATCATTTTCCCACACTCACGCTTGTAATTCGGCTCTTTATGAATAAAACACCGCCATTTTTATGCATAAACACTCAATAAAACACTTGTTTTGGAAAAAATACAATAGAGCGACATGACTCTTCCCGCGTTTCCGCTAAAACTCTGACAGCTAACATGTAGTCTCATACTTTTTTGGGATAGAACTTTGTGCATTCTGCCAGTGTCAAATAATCCATATTTAAATGGTCTAATATCTCTTAATCACAGTCAAATCACAAATAATAATATATTTTTTCAAGCTGCTCGCGCACGCTCAAAACACGTATTTGTAATCAGTTTTCGATTTTTCTTTGACTGGCGTCTTCGATATATCTCGAAAAAGAGAAACGAGTACATTTGCGAAAATATAACTAATAATTATATATAGTGTACTTCATGTCCTAAAATTATCCAGAAGAACCCTAAAAGAACGTTTAGTTATTTTATAAAATGTTTCAAAAACAATCAAATAAAGTATCTAATTTATCTATCTATCTTCTATCTATACTATTATAAAGAGGAATGATTTGATTGTTTGTTGCTCCGAAACTACTGGACCGATTTCAAAAATTGAGAAGCTACACTATCTCCGGGTGACATAGGCTACTTTTTATCCCTGTATTCCCACGGGAACTGGTGAAACACGCGGGTGAAACCGCGAGGCATCCGCTAGTTATCTATCAAGCGATACTTTTATAGATACACGTCTACGTACTTAGTGATTGTCTGTTAAATAATTCAGATGACAAATCGGTATCAAGGGATATGTTTAGAAGACGAGCACTTGAGCGAGTGGTTATCAGAGAATGACGGCTGCGCAGCCAACTCGCCTCAATACCAAGATTAGGCGAATTAAGGTATTACGCCCGCATCGCCACCGACAGATGGCATCCCAAGGTATTTCCCTGAAGACGGATAAATCACGATTTTCATGGCTGCGTTCGAACGGCTTGCAGTATTTTGGTAAAATATTTGTTTTGTTCGATGTAAGAACACATGTTATGTTAGACCCCGTCTCACCAAAACGTAAAAATCTAATATATTAATAATATGAATGTTTGTTTGTTCGTATTTTGCGCACTGCCGTACCGTTCATCCAATTGGGATGAAACTTGGTCAATTTATTGATTGCATTTGCGCAAAAAGTTATAGACATAGTTGTCAGTTGTTGTTGTTAGTTGGGTCGTTATATATGTACAATTGTACATATTGTGTTGTATAATAAAAACCAATTCAGTTAAAACATTTTGTCAAATATTAAATAATAGCGACCCGCTCCGACTTTGAACGGGTGCAATGTAGATACTAATGTAGTACATCTGCATTAAATTTACATATAAGTAACTCTTCCTCTTGAATCACTCTTTCTATTGATGGAAAACTTATTAAAATCCGCTGCGTAGTTTAAAAGATCTAAGCGTACAGACGGCGGGAAGTGACTTTGTTTTAAACTATGTAGCGATGTAGAGATTTTTTTTATGGTTGGCTAGGTGTTTGAGCTCAGCTCGTCTGGTGTTAAGTGATGAAGTGGTCGAAGATGGTAAAGGACACCTTGCCTGGAATGTAACTGGCTCTCAAGTGAGTCTGCCGGAACACACCAAAAGAGAATTGAAATAAAACATAATTGAATTAGATTTGCTGAAAATTGGTCTGGTGTTATGTAAATTTGTTTTAACATATAAACATCCTAATATACTCAAAACCCTTTTGTATTTTCCTTTACTTTTTGTTTAGATTACCTATACAGTAGACGTTTTCACCAAAACTGTTATTTATTTGAACGATTTAAATAGCCAATCCAATTTAAAAAAGTTGTTAGCTTTTTAATTAAGAAAACTTGTAAATTGTTATCCCAATCAATTTCTTCTTTTCTGACCTAATCCTGGCCAAGGGCTGTACCGAGAGCTTTTATTGCAATCACAAAAAGGTTACGCGGCTGTGAACCTTATTGCGCAGGAATACAAAATGCAGGCGAATAGCTTTTTCATGATTACTTACCTTGAATGGCAATTAGAGCTCAGAGTACGGCCCCAATCTACCAATTTTTTGTTTAATTGATCAAACCAAGTTTGCCTTATTACACAAAGTTTGGATAAGTGTCATAATACGCTTGAAAAAGTATAAGATGCATTCTGTTTCGCGCTGTGTTTCTACTTACAAATGTAAATTCAAAACGTTCTTGCCTTTAATAACAGGCTCTCATATGCGGACATTTGTAAACATTGTTCTGCGCTTACGTGAGTTTTCTCATAAACGACCAACGGAAGGAAACCTTGACATTATTTTTCTTTTATTCTTTCTTATTATATATTGTCTATCCCTTAAAATATATTCAGTTTGACTTTCTCGAGTTTCTAGGGGCAATATTTGTTATAGGAATAGGTGAGGCCGACCCGAACTATACGCACCTGTGATCCGACCGGGCACTAGTAAAATTTTGACCCTAAGCTATAAAACAAGGCAACGTCTGCGATGAAGGACGAATTCGACCATTCGAGGGTCATTCCCAGGGGCTCGAGCGCTTCTAAAATCTTGTATTACGTGCCACTGTGCCACATCAGCGGCCACTGAATTACGAGCCGACGTCGCGCCGGTGAAACGTGAATTATGGTTTCATTCACGATTATTATAGGACCTCGGCTGAAACTCAATAAACCGTGCCCTTTACAGCAAATTGGATAAAGCAAATATCACCCACCTAGTTCCTTCAATAGGCGACGCGAACGACAATCCCGAGGCAAAATTTTAAATTGCACAAAATTTATGCCAGAATTTTTTATAGCTTCTAAGTTGAAACTTAAACGGAGTGCGATTAAACAATGGTCTGAGCATGGCTAATTTAGATTTAACCCGATTACAGCGAAGTGCGTTCACAAACTTCATGATTCACGATTTATGAATCACATAATCTTAATTAAATTATTCTTCAAACTTTGGGAGTAAAATATCGCGGTATCACAATCGAAATCTCGAATAAATCTACGATTTGAAACAAGTACCGTTCATTAAGGCATGTAAATTAATACCGTACTGAGGCTAAAGCCGTTTATTAAAATTAAACTCGGTCTGGCGTGGAACTAGGAAGATTAATGATGCCGTGAATACTGAGTTATGTAAAGAGCAAATGGAGTGGGGCTAGACGGGCCACGGGCGCGGGACACGGGCCCTGTTCTGGCATCATTCCAAAATCACTTATCTCGCTTTATTGTTAACAGGAACTGCAATATGGATACGTATAGATTGTTCAACTGCCGATGCAATTTATCATTTCGAATGTAACGGGTTTATTCTGCCCGGAAATACGGCAGTGGTTCGGAAAGCTTTATCGCTATTGCAGTTTGCTTCGTTTATGATGTACCAATCATAAACAAAAACAAACGAACGAAACGAATTTAGGGAGATAACAAAATTAGTATGTGTAAACTCTGCAACCACAGAGGAAACAGGTGGTTGTAAAAGGAAATTAGATTAGAGATTATTTTATAGTCATTTCTATATATTATCATTAATATGGTAACCTAGTTAGAAGACAGTCTGACTCCCAATCTGAAAATGCTGGGTCCTCTGTTTTTAAGATAAGAGCGTAGGTATCACTCCTAGTTTCAAACGGTGATGGGAAGAACTGCTTGATTGGAAATTCTTAATGTTTTCAAAGATGTGTGAAGTCTACCAAACCGCGCTTAGCCAGCGAGGTGGATTTACAATGAGAAAAGGCAGGCGACCAACATGGGACAGTTTTAAAAACAATGCTGATTTTGAGACAATCATTGCTACGAGTAGGTAGAGAGTAAGTTTATTGATATGAATATTTTACAATAGCTTAGCAAAGTATGTAATGTATTTTTCACTCTCGCAAACAACGTATCCCGTTCGCCGCACACTATCACAAATTAACCGACAGTGACAGCTAACCACGTGGACGACAGACAGAACTGTGTTAGGTGTATTGTCTCTTTTATTCATGTGTCTCGTTGTTTAGATACACAAAGTCGTCAGACTAAACTCACATAATATAAGAAAGTTCAGTCTATGCCCTAGTAAAGTACCTAGTGGTGACTTTGCTAGGAGCTTCTACGTAGTTTTGGTTACAACACGAGAATATACGTTTTTCTATATTATATAAATTACCCACACTAGATATATAATTCGCCACTTTATCATACCTACTCCAGAGCCTACTCATAAAAATAAATAATCATTCGAAAAACATAAATTTTAGAAAATAGCACAATATAGGCTCCTGATTTTCCGCGTTCCAGCTAAAACTCCTTTGTGCAATACTCGTGACTAAACAATTTATCACGTGTGCTCACAAAGATAAAACTACCACGCTATCGTAGCGGAACCATACTTGTACAACCTGAGGGGAAAGGTTAGGGTGTATGAATGTATAACGAGGGCAAAACACTGTCAATGACGGAATGGGGTACCTATTTGTTTTGTTAAAAATAACTTATCATAATAAAAAATAACAAAGCACAAAAAATCTTAGATTTTTTTTAAACTTGTATAACCATTGTCCATTGTTCTCGTTTGACTACCAAGTCACCTGATGGTAAGCGATGATGTGGTAGAAAATTAAGCACGCAGACTTAGAAGATATCTATTCACTCTGACCTTGAAAAGATCTAGATTATATCTCTCAGGAAACAAGGAAACCTCTATTCTTTATTTTTCCTTGGCCGTACGGCCATAAAAAAAGTTTTGGCAACTGCAATATATGCACAATGCACAACCAACATGCAAATGACAATGTGCATTCCTTACAATACCTTTAGTTTGTTCCCAATAGTCCAGGCACGATGCAGTGGTTGGAGTTGAGATGACATCCACTTATAGGTATTGTTCCCCTTGGAGAAAATAGGAAACAAGTAATAAAAATAGTTCCGTGTATCCGGGATTCCGGGCACGGCCGGATTCCGGGGGGATTACGTGAGCAAATTAGACATTCCGGAATATTGTCGCGGTAATTGAGCCGCACTCGTTTGGCAGGAATGTCGGCATTGCCGGCAGACTTGCGCACCCGCACAGTTCGCGAGTTGTATGTCTAATAAATTAAACATAGCATTTTGCATTATTTAGTGGGAGTATTTGGGTAATACAAAAAAGGGAGGTAAATTACGGGACTATTGAGATGTATTTTTTTAATTTTCGCAATTTTACAAATAATTGTGTTTGTCATCGGGGCTTCATCACACAAAATACTATAAAATTAGTTTTGTATATTTACCTCGACGTTTCGGCCATGTTGCAATAGATGAGATGCTCTAGAGATGCTTAATTCTACATATTAAAAAATCTATGCTATTTATATGTAGTTATATAAAAAAACACAAATAAATTAAAATAAATTTAATTTTAAGTACACTATTTCATAACAGTCTAGCGACTACGCGACAGTTGTACAAACACGAGGTGACACAAATTGTTATAACGCTATTGATCTTTATACTTGATCTTTCTCAGTAAAAAAAATATCTTGTCTAAATTAGGAACAATTTTGAAAACGATAGTTTCACATTGTGGTAGAGTACATTCTTATACTCGGCTGGCTGGCTACCACCCTCTAGTTGAAAATTTGTCGTCAAGCACCTAATGGTGTGTCCCGACAACCTCACATGATAGCAAATTGCTATTCATGGTTTGCTTACCATCTTCGACCGCACCGACACATAACATCGAGTGAGCTGTGATCAAAAACAGACTACCATCACAAATAAAAATGTAAGTAAACCTAGCGTCATCTAGTAGGTACGTAGTGCCTAGACTAAAAGATCAACAAGAGCTATTATTCTCTGACGTTTATTCGATCGGAGAAAAAGGAAGTGTGTAAGCGTTGATTAACTCGCTATTGGAGAGATATTTTGGAATGGAAGCTCAATACGGCTGGATTTGCGGCAATTCATACACGTTAAGTCCGACGTCCGGGACGATATTTCACGATTTTTCCGCTTCCGACGCATAAAGCCGCTCTGCACGCATGGTCGCCCGTAATGAAGACTATCCGACGTCGAAAGCGGACCGTCCGAGCCAAGGATGCCGGGATACCGCGACCCGCTTCTCACATCAATAACAATCCTCGAAGATCGTCGCTCCCAAAGCCACGACGATTTGTCCCGGACTTTACAAGACAAGTATATTTATACTCTAGAATTATCTGCTATTTTGAGACGATTTACTCATAAATTGAGTTCTTTTCTCGTATGTAAATCGTAAAACCGTTCCATAAATTAGCCGGGAATTGAGGTGCAGCGCTTTTCCGCGGAGTTAATTGTAGATGAATAATAAATAATTGCTCTAAAAAGTGTTGCTATTAAGTGGGTGGAGCAGGAAGTCAACTGCTGTAGGTACTACTTAGTTCTGGTAACATGACTTGCTTCTCCATTATGGAAGCCTTCCAAATTTTTTTTTCTTTTATTATTATTTTTTTTTTTAACTTGAAAACGTTACTAATTTATATCAAATTTACAAATAAAACAAAATCATAAATAAACTATAAAACTATACTATAACTACTACTATAAAATAAACACGCCGTCGAGATCGCTGCCGCGCGGTAGGGTTCCCAGTACGCTGGCGGCATTGCCCCGTTGTATGGCTAAGCTTAACCTTTGACGTAGGTGACATCCAAATTAAAATGGTTTGACATTAGAATCAAAGAAAAATTAAGTTTTAAGTTAGTTTTAATTTATCTTTAGGTACCTACTCATTAAAACTTGGTTTTGCTTAATAAAATCGTTGCAAGTATTTATTAAGTAATTTGATGCCGTTTTGATCACTACTTTTTACAGCATGAATTGACTCGATCCAGATTTTCTTTGTATGACTGTAACTGAAGACTTGATTCACTTGATTTATTATTTAAAAAAAAACACGAAATATACTTGACACTGGCAAAATGTACAAAGTACATCGCCAAACACATATAATAAAAACAATAGATTACCGAGAACATAGCTACGTCACAGTAAGCGCTCGTCATTTGCTCCGGACCAATCTGCACGGAAGCCTGCGGGCACACCAGGTCACGACTCCACTCCAAATCTAAAATTGATTAGGAACACACGTAGGCACAAAAAAGACCGGTCCCGACGAAAAAAACAAACCCAGTTGCCATTAAACGTAATTTATTCAGCATTATTATTCCGATCGTATCTAAAACGATTTCCGAAGGACAAAAGTAGAAACGATCTTTGTAAAAACCCTACAATCTTTTAATTGATAATTGGCGCGCCGAATGTGAATATTAAAGTGTAATCTCGTTTGAGAATTGAGATCATTTTGTTAATAACATATTCGTTCATTGACCAACGATGATAGCCTCAACCTTTAAAGCTAATTAAAGATGTGGTGCTGAATTCACAACTTTATCAAGCTGTCATAAATGTTCTTATGTTTATAGTCGCGATTAGTTTGATGGCCAGTGAATTTTAAAATAAAAGAAGCCATAAAAATGTGTGTCGTAAACTTAATCATTATAATTTACGCAGTGGATTACTTACAATTGAGAATTCTATGCATTTATAGATTAATATAAGCTATTATTTTATTAATATTTATCTAGCTAAATTGCCTGATCATCAAATATCTCAAAATTATGAGCGTCAAAGCGCTGTTTTGGAACTCAAAGTTCTGGATATCGCTGCAGTTGCCATGCGCAGGTGTTATCTCTTACTATCAGGAGAGTATTTCATTTGTTACATTGACAAGAAAACAAAAGATATCTCATACAGAGTTGTAAGTTTATTATATACTAGTATATATATTATACCTACAACTTTTGCCACATGTAGGCACAACTCTGAAATCATAAAAATCGACTGTTCTATAGAAAAAATTCGTCGACCCCAGACCAATTGTATGGAGCTGCCGATGTTTATTCACAATTCCAGACTGGTGCTCATACTAAAAGTTCTTTATGATGATCAGTAAAATTACTACCTTAAGGTTGAAAAAGCTGCCAATCATAATGATGATAAGGAAAAAAACGCTCAATGTAAAAAATTGTAATTGAATGGAACAATCAGATCTATTAGTACCTAGTATTACAGAAGATACAATCTAAAGCGATCTATTTATTACAATCCATTATGACAAAGAGACAGCAAGCTTCGAGAAGGAGCCGCAATACCAGTATTGCAGTGAGGATAACGGCACCCGGCCACCTTCCGCATTTGCGTGGAACAGAAACCAGCATTATCGTCTACTAACTACAGCAAAAACCCACCACGAGAGATTGAACAGTGAACAATCACAAATCATATTACAAAACAAACTCGACACCTCTAACCCGTAATCGCAACGCAACGCTACGTGATTTTATGGTAATCTCTATAAACACTTGTTCAATGACAAATCGTACACCCAAAACAGATTAAACTGATGTTTATGGAAATTTATTAGCGACGTTTAATTCTTGTTTAGGTCGCCGACGACACAGCTCGGACGTTCGGTCAAACTTACATTAAATATCTCTGAATATAATTTAATAGGGAGGACCTAGGCAGTAATTGTAAGATAAGTTAAGCCGCAATCATCATTATTCTCGGGACATCACGCCACTAATAGTCGGTCGGTTTAGCTATTTCAGTGGCATCTCTCGCGAGCATCCTGAGACTAATGTAATTAGTTCATTACTTTGTTCCGAGACGCCCCTCGCCGCTTTGTATGTCTCCGCAGATTTATGTGATCCTCTGTGTTTTGCTGTGGCCCGGAATACACAACAGAGTTATTTTTTCTTCATATAAATTTGCCGAAATAAGAACGCAGTAATGAGCTCCAATGAATAAGGATAAAATGAACTCACAACCAAAATTATCATCAAAAACCGACTTATAATTCAATCTTCTATTCCTAATCGTAGTTTAGAAACCTTGAGAAATCAAGCGAGGAAGATCGGGGAACTTTTTGTGATTTCATGTGATTCGATAACTAAACCTTGGCAAATTGAATCACTGGACCTTGAATTATTTATTTAAGTTGATATTACACAAGTACACAATATCAGATAAAAAGAAACCACAACAAAAAGTCCCCGTCGAATCGTGAAGCTAAATATTGTTTTAAGCGGATAGCTACGTACCTAAGTTCAAGTTTAATAGGTAAACACGTTTTATGAGGCTTGGGAGCCGGACGATACCGTTAATGACTGTATAATGCTAATGAGCACACCTGCCTCATTCACTGCGGCCGAGACAACTTGCCAGGTAGTCCATGTGTGCCATCATTTCCGCCTCATCCGTATTACTACTAAATACGCGTAATTTCTCAATGTATGAAGCCTTTAATCTACAAACGACACATATTTTTTGGGGTATTCGCCGTAACTACAAGCTATAAATAAAAATAATTTATTGATTATAGCAAAATTACAGATCATTACTAGCGTGTTTGCTCATTTGGGTATGCTTTATGAGCTGTAAGGCGTGGGTTACCATACAGGACAAACAAATATTTGTTCTACGTCTAGGTGTTCTGTATGTATTATGCATAAGTAATTAAGTATGTATGTATTTACAAAAGTTATCTGGTTCTCATAGAACAAGTTGTGTTCATGTGTGAAGCGAGATGGTTTTAGGTTTGAAATTATCTACGATATCTATTACAAAGACCTACTTATACGGTATACAGTATTTCAACAAAGTGTAGCAGTACTTAAAAGTGTTGGTCTACCCATTAAACTGAACAGCATCTAAAACATTAAAGTACTTTACTATTTTGTTGTGTTTTAATACAAGTACAATACAGTGAGTATTGTACTTTTTCTGTTGTATTCCAGAACACCAGTTTGCTATGTAAGTTCATTGTGTTAATATTTTATTTAATGAATTGTGCAAAGTTACAATGTAACATTTCATCTGGAGGCACATTTTTTTTTTTAATTTGTACAACTAATGAGTAGACGTTGATCAACAGCCCCTAATATTGCTTCACCATGACACCCAGTAAAACTAACAATATTTTAAAATGTTTGCGTAGGTCAGGTCAAGAATTAACTTCTGTATAATGTTCCTTAATAAAAGATATACCTTTTGGGTTTCTCAATAAAATATTTACCTAAGTCTTGCTAATTCACGCAAGACCTTTATGAATTTAAAAGTAGGCACTTAAGTAAGGTTGATAAATTGTAATTTTCGTTTAGCAAATATTATCTTACTCTAAATTGGTTTATACAATATTTATAAGAACGTGTTCGGTGGCTTTTTACATGTTTTTAGTTCAATTTACACTATTCATCGTTTTCTTTTAAATTAATGAAAATTCACCTTAATCTTCCTTAATTTTTTGACCAGTTTCAAGTTGCAAAATGAGCTGACAGTTTGTAGGTACAATTTAAATTTAAAAACTATTTATTTCTGGAAATTTTGTAGAACTTAAAATTTTAGATACAATATTTGTACCTAATTCAGATCACTGAATTTTATTACAACTGGTCCCAATTTAGGATAGGCCTATATCTTAGGCAACTAATTAATTAAGCACCCAGTGAACTGTAGTTTGTTTAATGACAATAGATAATTACGATATATTTATAGCTTCCTAATAACTAACTCATCATATTTTAATTCATTCGTTTTGTTATCATTAACTAGTACCTACTTACGTTCAAATACACACTTACAATACTCGTTTTAGTTTTATTTTTTAACAATGCTAGGCATCGAATCAATTCACTACTCACAATATTATAATAATGTATATTATACATGTTTTTTTTTTATTTATGGTTGACAGGCTAGGTGTTTGACCACAGCTCACCTGATGTTAAGTAAAGGTGTGGTCGAAGATGGTAAAGCTCACCAAAGAACCCACGTCCTTCGGCATGCAAACCGATCGCGCTAAACACTGAGCTATCATCGCTACAAAACTACTTACAACAACTTTTATTCCTAAAGTATAATATAGTAAGGTCAATTAACTAAAATCGCTAGGCGCTTCTTGTTTAGTCTGAAAATTGAATCTGTTTACCGACACGTGACATTCGTATCTCGATGGATGTTCGTTGTACTTCGCGAGTCGATGTCCCCAGCCAATCAAGCGTCATTGTTTTGTTTTGGCGTACATGTCAGGAAGGGAGACTGGCAGGGGTGACGCCGTCGGCGCTAGCGAGGCACCCGTCTATGGCACTCGGTTGTCGAGTAGACAAGTACTGTGGAACTCCTCGCTGACAACCAATTAGCCCCATGCCCTCGTGCCCTGTGTCACTGGTACATATCTATGCTTACGACAAACGTGTTTGCAGATTAAATTACATTTACTTTTAAAATGCGCGAATTATATTAGTACACATTATTAGTGTCATGAGATCACATGACAAAGAAAAGATAATTCACTAAAAAAGTAAATAGAGATAATAGATTTAATACTGAAAATACAATGAAGAAGTTAACAGAACTATTCTATAGATCTAACGCTTTAATACAATAAAGTGGACAATCTAAAATAGTTCAAAACACGCACAGAGAGCTGCGTCCTCATGACCTCCACTTGACACAAGCAAAGAAAAAAGTTAATTAAATTATAATTATTATTGAACGTTATCTTGACCTGTAACACCTTGGATTATGACACTAAAAAATCTGATTGGCCATAGTAACGTGTTTATATGTGATGATGTATATATCCTAGACAATTTGTAGTGATGATAGCTCAGTGGTTAGCGCGGTAGGTTCGCATGCCGAAGGGCGTGGGTTCAAACCCCAACAATGAGCTTGAGCTGCCGGTGAAGGAAAACATCGTGAGGAAACCATAGCATGGTGGTAGGGTACTTTCTAGTACTCGGCTGGCTAGCTACCACCCTCAAGTTGAAAATCTGTCGCCAAGCACCTAACGGTGTGTTCCGGCAGCCTCACTTGAGAGCCAGTTCCATTCCAGGCTAGGTGTGCTTTACCATCTTCGACCACACCTTCACTTAACATCAGGTGAGCTGTGGTCAAAACACCAAGCCTGTCAATCATTAAAAAAAAAAAAAAAGACATTCCTAGTATAACGTAATAAGGGGTTTGAGTAACATAGTAGTATTGTTCAGGGCGCCACAGTGTTGACACTTAATTCCTTGATTTCATTTTCACGTTCAAATTATCCAAAATTACTTAATGATAAGTAAGTGTTATTCTGCTTTACGAGCTGCTTCTTTCATACATTTTCTATAGAATACGTTTATCATGTTCGATAAATAATATTTAAATGTATTATGCTAGTCTCAGAACAAAATAGCTATAAGATACCAGGAAAAGTCGTAAAGTTAAATGTGACCCCTTGCAGCAATGTAGAATCTATAAATAAGTTAGACAGTATAAATACATTGTTGAAAAGTAACGGGGATGTATCATGAACATCATTTGGAAAACTTAGAATATTATATCTCGACAATTTAATTTTTTACTACCTACTTTTACTGCTATATATTATACGTACATTTATAGCTTAGGCGTGGTTCTGAACAGTTCTTAATTCAAAAATTATTTTGTGGTTATTTAAAGATTTTAGAGCTTTTTGGAATGGTAAAATTCTTAGCTTATAGGAATTTAATTCAAAGACGCTTTCATCTAAATTAACTTTTTCTTCATCTGTCGAAACATTCCGTCGTAACTCTACTTATCTTTATTCGATAGAATCGAACGACGCATTCGATTCTTGTGAATGGCGATACCCTTCCCGATTGAGTCTCCGATCGCTTAGAACTTTCTTAACTCTCCTCTGAGACTGCCTGTGACACACGTACAATGACCGGTTAGATTTACAGCCATTTATAAAACTCTAAGAGCCAATGACGTGTATAAACTTGAGAGCTATAATTTTTACTACCAAAGTTATTACGGTAATATTTTATTTTCGTCTTACTCTTTTTTTCTTCTAATCGGTGATCAGATCAGCTTATAACTGGAGGCTCTTCAGAGCTAACATCTTGTTTAAAAAGATATCTAAATATATGAGACGAAACTTCTTAGCATGCCGGGTCCATCGCTTTGTACGGGCGGGGGCTTATACAATGCCTAGACTTGCAACCCAAATTTAGGGGGGGAGGGGGGGCTCTTTGAATACGCATCGACTCATACCTGGACTGGCCGTGTACTCATCCTTGCCTAACTAAATTTTGTATGACCAACGCTGTTTTGGATGTTATTTCCAGCAATTACCTTACGATTAATTTTAACACGCGAAGGTTTTTTAATAGATTAAAGAGAGATTTTGCTAGCAGAATACCTGATGAATTGATTACTTAGTATATAGCCTACAAATTGGGAAGAAAATTAGTCGATTCTTGCTTAAACATGGTCCAGTGAGCAATATCTGCGATTGTCAAGGTTAGTTGTTTGCTATTCTCAGAATATCTGTTAGCAGCCGTGAGTCAGTTAGCAACCCTGTCCGTGAGTCATTGCCTCCACATCACTCCTCGATTGTTTTCCGATAATTTGCTCTATTTGAAATACTCATACACACATTAGTAGCATTTTCATCTCGGAAATATATGGAGTGGATGTCTTGCGGCGTTCAGTAGTTATATGATGTTATCGTACGTATAAATTAAGTTAAGTTAATGGTCACGATTTGTTAATCGTTTTAGAATGGTGTACCTACCTAATTACTTCGTGAACTAATAAGATACTAAAGTAAGTTCGTATAAGCTGAGTGGCCAGCCGTAATGTCAGAGTCAAGGCGTCGTGACGCCCGAAGGCATCAACAATGGCTTGATGGTTGTTGTAATATAAATATTTCTACAAATAAACAACTAGAAACCACAATTTGAAGTATCGCCTGACCCACAGTTACGCTCAGAATAAAATGCCACTTACGAAAAACACTTATTCAAGTTACGCGACGAACACTACAAATACATAATACAAAATACTAAAGCAAATCAAACGTTTGAAAAAACACACACAAACAAACATTTGTGGCACATCCTCTTGAGATTCTTTTGTTTCTGTCCATTTTCTATATCTGGTGTGCAATAAAGAGCGCACTAAATTCACTTTTTTTTACAAAAGTTTAACGTGTAAATATTAACATGCGAGGATTGAAGTATGAACTGATGAGGCTTTCTCAGAAATATGCCATAGCACTTCACCTATTTTAAAGCTTATATAAACACGAAGCTGAGCGCGTTTCCCCGAAGACTTTAGGGACGAAGATAAGTCGCAATGCAAATTTAAACTGGGATCGAAATTAGTTTTCAAGCTAAGCCCCAAGCGATCGCTTTCGGTATAAATCTGTGGTCCACACTGCAAAAAAAGTTTGCGTTAATCCCTAAAACTACTAGGCCGTATCCATAGACTTACGGTATCGTTTATATTGGTCTCACTAAACGACTTATCAACTTTAAGCTCTAATGTGAAATTTATTTAGTTTTTTTTTTACTTTCAATGTGCGGACCGCTAGACAGTGGAATGCGCTGCCTGAGTGGGTGTTCCCTGATACATTCATACCAAATTTCATTCAAATCCGTTCAGTAGTTTTTGCGTGAAAGAGTAACAAACATACAACCATACTCACAAACTTTCGCATCCCACTAATATCATGTGAAGGTTTGGATGGATGGATGGATGTGTGTTACTCTTACACGCAAAAACTACTGAACGGATTTGGATGAAATTTGGTATGGAGGTAGCTGAGACCCTTGATTAAGACATAGACTATTTTTTATTCCGAAAACAAGTAGTGGTTAACACCGCGGGGCGCAGCTAGTTTATAATATTAGTAGGATAGGATGAGCACTGAATAAAGATGTCGGTGGTTTAAGTATGAAAAGTATTCGGAGCCGTGGTTGACATTCGGCTCGGATGCAATAAAGCGGTATTATGCAAAAATCTTGCTGCAACTATGCAAGTGGAATAGATGAAGCAGTCTTCAGAAGGAATCAGGATCGCGGATCGTGCGCTCGTCATGCCATTCACGTTAGACCGAAGCCTTTGGCACACGCTCGCCGAGACTCAGTGTTGTATACATCTGTTGTACATTAAATCTCTTTGATTGTGCCGAATCAAACCTTGCGTTCAAAAATGTCCACCAAATATATTTTAGAACAAAACAGGATAAACGGCAAAATCTTTATCTTTTTTTTAATGTTTGTCAGGCTAGGTGTTTGATAACACTCATTTGTTTTTGTATTTGTATTTGAATGGAACAGGCTCTCGAGTGAGGCCTGTAGATTTTCAAGTGAGAATCAAGTAGTAGGTAAAAAAACGTACCTTTTACCTACGTTTTATGCATTGCATGTAAATTTATTTCAACCATCCCACAGCGTAAAATAAATTATTAAAATTGAATGTTAAATGAAGTAGGGTCAGCAAAAAGAAACAGAATTTTGCTACAAAAAGTTATGAGTTCTTGGCGCTGTAACTTTTTGCTTTTCTAACACAAACTAGACGCACAAAAGTAAGTAGTATTCTACCAACACCGTCACGTCACACACCTGCATTTTTTAGCTAAGTTTTTAGAAGGCATACTGAAAATTCATTTGGCCCACTTTAGGTGTTCTTTTCCAAAATTTGTATTTTATCGAATGTTTATGTTACGGTTTAAGAATCATTTAATCTCATAAAAATTACAAACAAATTACTTATTGAGATCACACAGTTTAGTAAGTTGTTTATAATGCTGTTGATTATTATGTTTAAAATAGTAATGATTTCGTCGAAAAGTGCTGAATTTTACGCACGAATCAGGTCAAGTAAAATGACATGGTGAAACGTGACTTTTCGTGCTGTTTCCAAAACTCCGCAGTAGCATCTAATAAAGTTACAACTACATACTCCCAAAACATGGAATAGATTTCACAGTTACTTTGATTGAAACTTATGTACTTATATCATGATACTCATGGAAAATGCGAAATACTCGACAGAATGCACAAAGTGCGAAGCCAAAAATTATGAAAAAAAAATGTTATGATTTCACGTTTCTCCATAGCATTTTGAGCACAATAAATGGCCAAATGTTGCGTGCATTGATCGAGCAGAACACCAGCGTGTAACAAATGGTTTTGTCCCGCGGGAACCCGCGCCCGGTCCCTATGGTTGCGAGTTCGGACCATCATTAATCTAATGATTTTTATCTCGTCCATGTCACACGCACAACTGCCGCATGTGGGATTAGGACAAAGCTTTACCTTAAATTGTTTTCCTATTTTGTTTCCGCTCAATAGAGAAAAAACACAATGAAATAAATTATTCTAAAATATACGAATATTCAACGTCTTTTGGAGTAGTGTATTAAACGTTTCAATGTAGGTAAACAACTTTTTCTACGAGCCGACCTGAAATCGCGAAATGAAATTGGCTGTAACATACTTTTTTATTAAATCCAATAACATTTTTTTCTACGTGAATACAACAAGACAACTGTATTAACGTAGAGAACATCCCATCCCATACTAAAAATGTTCACTGTTCACACTTATGAGCACACAGACTTATTTACCATTTAGTACAAAGTTCCGCGTAATCCTGTGTATAGATATAAATAATAAAAAAATGGAAAGACTTCTTATATTTTGAGGAACCCTTTTAGTACTATTTTCTAAGATCAATAGGTCTGTCTATAAGTTGTATAAGAGTAAACTTGATAGCCCAGTTAGCGCAACAAGTAGCTGTCGTTCGTGGCCAGGAAACCAGTGCACTAGGCAAATATAGCCTTATCAGTTGCCATCTCAACTGTAGTGGCCGTTAACTGTCCACATGCTTTGGTATTCCGATCACACTTCTCATATGCAGTGACACGGTGCCGGTGCCTGCTACATGTACTGTCAACTAGCGCGTCGTCGTCTTCCGACAGTTGAAAGCCTATAGTAAAGTTTGGATTTCAGGGTCATAGAAATTTTAAGGAGTTTTAAATAAATGAATATCGTTAGACATTTCACTCGGCATCATCTAGCCCTACACTAAGCAAAACTTATGGGAACTTTCTAACTGAAAGAATACTTATTTATACCTACTTTTGTTTTTGTAAATACATACTTTTAATATATACAGAACACCTAGACACAGAATAAACATTTATCGTCCCATGAATGTTTTTTTCTAGAACCGACGTCCAGCTCTTGAAGCAGAGACTCTACCAAATAAGCTAACAGGGAAATCAGCGTAGTCACGAGTTTTGGAAGGGAAAAACTAACACCTTTTAACTCTCAAAGTTCTACTTAGCTTTGATAATCAAACTTTTTACTAAACGTTTAACGGAACGATTGTTATGAGAAACGATTTTAGTAGACAAACTAGATGTTATACTTATGGCTTGTCAATTAGGGACATTAAAAAGTCAAATATAAAATAAATAAGCAGGCATAATTTTTATTTACATTTACGGACTTAGTTTTGAATCAAGTTTATTGAAATATTTTATTAATTACTTACATGCATATTTGTGACAATAATAAATAAATAAGACCATAATATACTTATTGAGTAAATATATATTTATATACAAAATGTTTTTTTTATCAGCGATATCAAACTAAGCATAGCTTGCTATCTAGCTATCGGAGCTTGATAACTAATTGGATTCTTAAATACTTATTTTAGTAATAACATAAATTTATAACACCCAGACACATTATCTATTTATGATCGTCATACTTTTTTGTCTTGGGTAAGAGCCGACCCTACACCATACAGCTCACGATGATGAGTTAAGCTTTATTAATATTTACTCTTAAAAAAATAATTACATAGATCCATTTGCTTATGACACCGTTAGCATGCATGCTGCTAATATTACCTTGGCCGGTTCTCGTAACACTTACTAATTAATGGACATGGAAGTAGTAGGTACTTTTGTACCTTGTACACTTGCCAGCGGCGATATGAATACTTACATACCAATGTACATTAAATGATAAGGTGGAGTATGAAACCATAAACAGGGAGTGGCAGTTGCGTTTGCGTCGTCTAATTTCACAACTTTTTTAGTTATCGATCAACGCACCGGCAATGTCGAGTTGCAGCAACGAGTCGTGGGACGTAAAAAAACGTCAATGTAAAACTCGTATATCCAAATACACGTAACCAATGCCAATAGCAAGTAAGAATATAAATAACCATTACCGTAAACGAACCTCTCCGAGACCACTCGCTGCTTCCTAACCATATTATGAGATCAAGAGCTCTTTATGATCTTCAAGAAATGTTTTATTTCCCGTTAAATTTTTTCTCAAAACAACTCGGTTATATTTCAATTCCGCGTGTCAACGCTGAGGAGAAAATATTTCATTTTTTATAAACTTTGCTTGCGATGTTGTCTCCCGTTGCGGATTCTTCCTTTTTGCGGGCACGTGATTGATGACTTTTCTTATACCGTGACACTTCTTTGGGCCTTTTTGGCTGAGCAGTGAGCATGCCCGCTGAACCTATCAAAGTGGAGTCAATTACAGTAAGAGGCATTTTGTTTATTAAATCATTATTTTTAAAATCAATATGACATAATGTTTAATTAAATTATTGAATGCCCGATAAGGGTAAACTGATGACACAATCATGCATGAACACCTAGCATATTATTAAATTGTATCAGTGTTTTATCAATAAATATATCTGAATCTGAATCTGAATCTGTATATTTTGCCTTTTTATACAAATTAAAATACTTTTACCGAAACGTCAAAAGTAATTTGGAGGCAATTTAGTATCATTGTAAGCCTTGTCATTACTAACGACTCATTTCAAATTGAAATATTATATCACAATATCATGATCGATGAATTGCTTTACAATTTACGTAAACCATAATTTATAAGGAAAGCCTGTCGTGAGCAGTCTGACCTCATGCATCTTTACGAAATTTGGAGACGGTTTTGTTGCTTGGATGTCTCCACATGCAAGAAATTGTATTACTACATCAACACAAAGCTATACCTTATGCAATGCGCATAGAGGTCATATTCAAGCAGAGCATTGTCCATTCGCATTAGTTGATAGACGTGCGTGAAGTCGTAGACACTATACCTATTATAAGGTACTATGTACTGTTTCCCGAGAGTGCTAATTACGCAATCGGTGAGTTCGGGTTAGTTAAAGACACTGTTATTCTATACTGATAGCTACAAATGCAACGTGTATTTACAATAACAGATAGTTATTTGTTTCTACAGATATAATGGTTTTGTCCTTGGTCTGATTTGTAAGCGGTGTAGCTTAAAGTTCAATAACGTAAATAAAATGATTGACATGCGAATCTTCTTATTCAAGTTACAATATCATATCGGCTGCATTTATTTATTAGTTCAATAAACCAAAGGCAAAGTTCAGTAACAGGACTAGCGGGCAATGCTGCTCAGTGATCCGAGACAGAGGGAAGTGACAACAGACAAGATCCTCAGCGAAGCGTAAAGAGCCCGTACATGACAATAAATTCTCCCTTAACCGGTTATTGTTCTTTAAATTAATGCTTTACAGCATCAAAATCTGACTAGCTACACAAATTAAACACGAGCAATATAGAAAAATAAAATGCTACGGTATTGAAGTAATAAGTGTAAAAAATTCAATTCAAATAGAACTAATAACGATCCGCTCCATTTAGCGGCGCAGTTGCTCGCGACCGTTTGCTCTGCGACCACTTGTTAAATCTAATTGGCAGATTTTTTTAACGAGGTTCGTTTAATTATAAAAATAGTCAACGGCAACTCGGTAGCAAGTATGCAGTTGTAAAAGGAATAGGCCGCGGTATCGATATCCTCGTTTGTTAAGGACACCAAAACATGAAGTTGACTCGACTGACAAGGATAAACTATTATAACACAAACAGCATAAATCTGCGAGGGCAGCATTCCAACACGTATTCACGGACCGTAAGCCATCAATTAACCTTAGAAAAGCACGGTACTTACAGCACAGAATTCCTCATAATGATAATGCGGTAGGTTTATAAGTTGCATGTACAGTTTCGACAACTAAGTAGAACGGTGTCCGAAAACAATCAGCATGGAGAAAATGAATTTTTCAAAATTTTCTTAGATACAATCTTTGTTTCGATATATTATACTCGACAAAGAAATCGTTTGTTGGTCATAACATAAAGGTCGTCGAAATTTTTGGGCGGTACGTTCAAGCTCAACTCGTGAATTAAGTATGAAAACATGCACATTATAAGTTTGCAACGATAGCAATCTGCATGTACATAATTTCCTATCTTAGCTAATTTATCAATTTACTCAAGTAAGTAGACAACAGTTGACCAAAAAGTCAAGTTGAACTGGAAATACTAGTTAGGTAGTTCTGTATTTCTCCATTGCTAAGTTGACTTTATTACGACATTTAATAATTAAGTGCGGTGGGTAATCTCAAAAAATTCTAGAAGCAGTTTTGGTCACCGCTATAAAAACACAAAAAGGTAGAATTTGATTGATGTAGAGCCAACACGAGTATATGGCAGCAACCGCCTATTAAATTTAAAATGTTTTTGAACTTGACTGGGGCTATTAAAGTGTTATTAAGAACGGGACGCGGTGCGGAGGTTCGATGGTGTCGGCGGAGCGGGAGGGCGTCGGAACGCGTTTGATGCATAAGTGATCAAATGGACTTCACGGACCATGGGTCGATGGTCGCGGTGTTCCATTGCGCAACAAACCGTTACCTATCTATTTAAATTGGGCTCGGATTGATTCGTAGCAGCAAGCTCCGGCCCCTTGGGCGCTCAGGGCGAGACGCTGCTGCCGCATCGAGCCCGAGTACAATAACCGACAGATTACACAGCGCTACGTGACTCTAAACCACTTCTTGCAATTATGTCACCCGTTACGAACACTTTTGATGCTATCGTAAAGGTATATTTAAACCCGAGCTTTGTAAAGTACCTACAAACCATGGGAAACACGAAATCGTAAGTCATGTTCGCCTAAATAAGGCTCACAGTTTGGGGGTACTTAAAAGTTCATTCCGAGAAGTCACACGAAAAAGTTCCTCTGACTAATACTTAGCTATTTTTGCCGCACATTCTGATTTGCACCCATTTATAGTTCTACCGAACAGCGGAACATGAAAGCGTAAAAAGCATTAAGTAGCCAGGAAATGGGAAAGTTTGCAAGCAGCAACTCGCAACACTTTTATAAGTAGATCGGTAAGTAGTTCACTAATAGCAAAATAACACTCAAAGCGTAATTAACTAGGTGTCCAACATGAGCGGAGTAGCATCGGCATGATATTCAATATTAATGTAGCGTGAAATAATTTAAAGCATTTTCCAGAGGCTATCAATCTGGGCTGTTAATGAGATTCGTCCGGTCGCCCGCGCCGCTCGCCATTGCCGACACATTGCCTCTACCAATTTGTGCAACGTTGCCACTCGCTAATGAAATACGAATATGATGTTGGGAGCAACAAATACCTCATAAAATGATCTCATCAATAACTAACATTTACCTACTCACTAGATTAATAGTTCACATTTATTACAACGAAGAACCTTCGTCATTGCCACTATGACTAGTCGTAACGCAAAAAATATACGTCCTTCCAAACCTTTTACAAAAGATCCTTGTCTTTACCGAAACAATCGTAAAACCGACGGCCGTAGTCACCATGAATTGCTGACAACGGGATATCAACTTTTATTCGGAGACAAACCTTTGTTTACTTTATGGTTTACAAATAAAACCCCTCATACATTTCAAATGGTGCAACAAGATAATAGCAATATTTGTTCATAGTTGAAAATGGGTTAATAAGTTGCGAGTAGATGTGGGAAAACCTAAAACTTAGTGTATCACATAGTTCGTATCGAATCAGATGACACAGCCCCTCGGGCCACGACCGCGACCTCCGACCACGCTTTCACTATCTACCCACAGATACCCAACGCTTTCCAACCAATTAAATTATTCTCCCAGACATTTTTATAATCAGCGTATTATTCAAATACAACCCAAACATGGCCGTAGTACTCAGCTACATCAACGCAAGATATTCATTAAAGAACAATAGTTTATGCGTCATTTGCAAACAATAGCAAACCGGAAACGATGTAGATTCAACTCATGAGTAGATGTAACTTTCTCTTCAGATACGATTACATGATTGATATCATTGTTGGGTAAAGAAACATAAATGACATAACTAGGTGAGTAGCATTTTTTTAAGAAGATCTTTTTGAAGCTCTTTTGTTTATTCCTTCTAAATAGTCAATGTAGGTGTGTTGAATTAAATGTGTTAAACAATTTAAACTAGATGAGCAGAGGTTGTTCAATCCAGACATAATTTTCAATCTGTACATTTCCTGCGTCTCTGACGTCTCAATTGCTGCTCTTTTGTAATCAACAATTTGTGTCGGCACTCAACGATATGCTACCGTCACACTCATTCAATAACAAGAACAAATTCCAGGCTATTTTAGTTCCCTCGTTATGATTAGCAGTTGTGAAATGTGCCTGCTGTTGCTAGTTTACGCATTGTAGTTGAAAAAGCAATCCTATAAATCTGGCAGTCACGCAGGCCACAATGATCATCATCATAACGACCCGAATGTCTGCATTTCCTAATCATACTTAAAATAGATAAGACTTGATGGGTTAACGCGGACAAATCATGTCGCTGTATTAAAAAAAACTTATGTTTTTCGAGTTTCAAATACTGGGTTTTTATTAATTATAATAAAATAAATAAATAAATAAAAGAACTCTGTACCTGGAAGCTTCTAGTAAAATTACCACTATACTTTGCGTACACGGCTCCTATACATATGTGTGCAGACAACAGCACAGTTGTAGAAGGTTATAATATACCTACGTGATATATCTAGTACTCAGACAGGTGGACCAGAAATCCTATCTATAAACGTGCTTAATCGTAGCTCGCATCTTCGCTTAACATCAGGCGAGATGACAGTCTGACGATTTTTTTAACTTTATTACGTTGTGTCACTTTGACTGTAACTAAGAGTAACCAACTATCTAACAGAATGCAGAATGCACACAGCGGGATGCCAAAAAAGTCTTAATTCAAGACAGATGGGACTTTTATTTAACTTTCTACGCCTACTTTCTTGCTTATATCAAAATAACATAACAAAACTTCGTTTTCGATTCCATACTTACAGTTCTAATCTAACAATTTGTTTCCATAGTGAAAGGTTAACAATTCAAAGTGCGAAATTTTGTTTCAAATTATGTGAACCTTAAAAGTATAGTACATTTTTTACTCTAAGTACGAGCACTTATAGATTCATTCAACATGTTTTATAAGCTTGAGCAACTTGAATAGGATCATTAGTTACCCCATTATCAAGGTTTAGCAATCCACTTGCCCTACATAAAAATTGGCGCTAGATGGAAGATATTTTTGCTCGTGTAATGGCGGAGCCAGTTCCATTGTCTCTACAAGCAGCAATTTTATAAGTCGCAATACAAGTAAAGCAACACGCGACCATTTGCGTCTATACACGAGTTACAGCTAATCGGCTTTCCGCTTCACAACAAACATTAAAACTGCATTAAATTGTATTTAACGCTGGATAAAGCACGCCTAGTTACCTAATTGAAAAGTATTTTTGTGATTCGTGCAAAACAAAAACGTTTATCTATAGATATTGTGTGTGGTTTATTAATAAAAAGAAATCGTATGTGATCGGACCCAATCACTTTCTTATGAAGAATTAAAAATGACACGGCCAAGGATCGTGGTGGGCAGCGAGGTGGGAGAGGTCACGCAATATGCGGGGTAATAAAATAAATGGATCGCGAGCACACGTGTCATAAAAACGATTTTCTATCAGAGACCGAACTAATTTTATCGCCACTTGTGATGGACAACATTCCGTACATTAATTTTATTAACTTCTAGGTTTTGTAATAGATCAGTTGAACAGAATCGACTTATGTACGGCTTTTTCATGGTCGTGTACCAGAAAAGGAAAACTAGGACCCCTATACTATAGTATCACTCTACTGTCCGTTTGTCTGTCATAACCAAAAAAATCTTTAATAAATATAAACATCGTAGGACATTAGACACAGCGCCATCTGAACACAAACTAAGCAAAGCTTGTACTTTGAAAGTCAGATAACTGATAGAATACTTAATCCTTTTTTTTCAGACATAGAACAAACATTTGTTTATGCCATAAAATGCTTGTCCTGGGTGGGAATCGAACCCACACCCTTCAGCTCTTGAAGCAGATATACTACCAATGTCAAAATGACTGATTGTATATCTACCAAATTACCTATATCTAACTATAAGGGAGATTTATTTTTCTTACTTTTCAACAACAACGTTAAATTTGTCCTTTAATACCTATAACTTATTTTTATGACTTTAGAACAATATTCGGTGCCAACAACAAATTTAAATCAAACATTTTTTATTCGCGGGATATTAAACTTTCATAGTAAACATCTTCACGATTCTGTTTCCATAATGGATGATCTATCTACATACAAGTCTGTACGGAACACTCGGTGCGCGTAGATCAGACTCGCGCTTGACCAATTTTCCCCCAAAAGAATCTAAGTACCATGTTCTCGGATGTAATCTTCATTGAATGGTAAATAGTTTTTCCGTCTATTTGTATGATAATAGCCGTGGCCGCAAAGGAATAGACTGCCTGGATTTATAGGAATGCTCGGAACCGGTCGGACTTCCGACTTAGGCCGCGTCATCGACATGGCTCTCTCGTAAATCTGCTCGGAGTTGAGAATTGCGCCGACATTACCGGAATAGCGTTCATTCCACAGCTTGTTTTGAAAAATTCCTTACAAAACACAATTGTTTTACTGTAACGCAACATTTTTTTGATAAACTGGTTCAAGAACTATATCTACTTACTGTATTTAAAAACTACATGACAAGTAGAAAACTAAAAGTAGGGAAAAAGTTTCTTAAATTTCTCTGAGTTTACTGTCATGTCTATGAGGCCTGGTCAAAGTCGCTGCTTTGTTAAATTTTTGAAATTCTTACCACATTTGACGTTTCGAAGACTCTGAGTTATAAGCAGGTTCAATATACATGTACCTACCTACCTAACTGATTGCTACTTCGATTGATTTAGCTCGGTACATCGATTGAAAACATGCTATTTTAATTCCGCGGCCAGTTGCTCCATCATCATAACATCTGAATGCTGCAATGCTCTTGACCAATAGCGGATGTTGTTGGTAGCGGTGATTCAGTTTGAAAGCTGAAATAGAAATGCACTGAATGAGAAGCGGAAAAACAACCAGTGTTTTCTATACCTCCAAACCTAACAATAAAATACTTAGGTACCTAGCTACTACCTACTGTAGATTACTGGCTACTCTGAAATCGAAAAAAGATGCTGTCAACGTAATTTTTCAACGGAGTAGCCGATTTTCATTTTACAATGGACTGCGAAGTGCTTTTGACACATTTTTATTTCACTTGTGCGCGATAATTCACGTTTAATTTTGTCAGTTACTCCGACTGTAGTTTCGGCCCCTTGCGGTGGCCTTCGTCGAGGTGTTAAAGCAGAGTTCAACGCGTGCGCGGCTTTGTCTGGCTTTGCACAGACTGTTTTCATTTTCACGATTTCAGAGTTCAGCCAAAGTAAAAGTTTCACAGTTTTCATGCATAATGATAAGTACCATGACACCTTTTTTATTCAAAGTGGGTCTACGTTTAAGCACACCCTGTCTGATGTTCCATCTAGCGGCCAAGATGAAAGTATTACAAAGTAAAAACTTATGAAACAACTAATGGCAACCTTTTCAATAAGAGTGATACCTTCCAGGCAGTGCTACAGACGAACAATTATAGATAGATAGGATAGATAGAAACGCTTTATTGTGCACACCAAAAACAGATAAAAGATTACAGAAAACAAAAGAATCTTATGAGGTAGTGCCACAGGTAGTGCCCTTATCGCTAAGAGCGATCTCTACATACAAATATTTTTGGACAACATGCCTTGCCTTCATGACTACTAAGCACGATTCTCCTTTCAGAAACGGATGCTGTCGATTGAGGATTATGTATTTTGGTCTCAGGAAGCATAAACTGACTAAGGCAAGTGGTACCGACCACGCCGGCGCATCGCCCACAGTCACGTTCATAAGGAAATGCCAAACATCAGCTACATTGGCTTATTTTAGACTTCTGCGAACAGGTATAGAGCTTGCTACTAATTATTTTGAACTAACAAAGTCATGGATTTCACAACAAAAATGGGTAACATCCGCACGCGTTTATTCAGCCGATTTATTTATATTTTAATATTCGACATTGTTATGAGCGCGTGCGAAAGTCACAGGTTTGTTTTACAACCCGTTGTTATGCTACATATGTTATGTTAGGTAATCCTCATTAAATAATCCCCGGGTGGTGTCGTTCGTTCGCAGAATTCGTTTTATGCAAATAAGTCATTCGTTCTGTTTGTGAAGCTCGAGGTTAGACAAACAAAACGTTTAAGAATGTTTTTCCGAGAAACAATCTACTCGAGTAATCACGGCAATAAATCTAATGATTGTTCGAGATTATTTATTGACATTTTCGAATATTTAAGCCTTTTCGTAGCGCCATGTTATTTACGACATTGCGAGATGCTGGAACGAGTTTGAACGAGGCAGATGTGTTCAAGGTTCTTTAACAATCAAAACTTCCTTGATGACCAATGACAACTTTGCATTTTATCTTATAAGTTTAGGTATATTTAAAAACCAAGCAGATAATCAGTAAACATTTTTATAGCATTTTGGTGTTGGAAACTTTTTACACTCGAAGACACTTCATAAGTTATGTAGAGAGCTAGAGGTCATTTGTGTGTCGTGGGGTTACTGCTGTGAATAAAACCCAGTCCCTTGAGTTACGACATCGATAGCTATCTTCTTGTTTAAAGTCTATAAAGTATAGACAGTTCAATAAGCATCCAAGAGGTAATTCCAAAGAAGTTGCTCTGTGACGGACGTTATCTCGGGAATCTCTAGGGTCCGCAGGACAGACGGTATAGCCAATCATACAATTTGGGTTAAACGTCTTTATCGCTTACAGTCACTCGCTATTTCTCAATTGGAAACTAGACTTGAATCTATTGGAACAATGTCCATTACATTACTACTTATCTTTTGGTATCTTAACAACTTTTCATATAATGCAAGAGCTGGATGTTTTTTATCTCAACAAGTTTATATTAATTTTATCGTCGCCATCATAAGGAGAGTGGTCGGTCCTAATCATTGGCTGCGAAGTTTAGAGGTCAGACAGCTTTTCAAAACGTGGAAGTGTTTTTAGATGTTTGACTGATAAGACGGTCAAGTGATTTAAATAGCCTTTATGATTTATTGAGATATTAAGCAGATTCACTATTTCTATTTAACAAAATTCAAGTGCAGTAGGTATCGTCTGTCTGGCATATTATTTCTGAAATCAAATATTTATATTTTTATATATAGGTATATATAGTCCTTAAAAAAATAAACCTAATCGTTCTCTATTTTGCCTTGATTGGTAAAAACGCAGAAACAAATTATTCATTTCTTACCACAAGTAATATTTATGATGATTTTTTATAGCCCTAAACTAGAGAAAGGTTGATAGGTTTGTTTTCCATAAAAACTTTTATCCTCTATTTCACTTCCATAAACTATTATTTTTGCGACAAAGTAAAAAGTAGCCTATATCCTTTTCCAAGGTCTCTTATATCTCTACACCAAAATTCAGTTCAGTGGTTTAGGTGTAAAAACATAACAGATAGAGTTACTCTTGCATTCATAATATACATTTTTGTTATTTAGTTTTGACTCTAGATATAATTGTTCATACATTCAGATGACGTCTATTTTATAATTTGTCCTACTGCTAATCTTCTCATTGAAAAAGTAAGGACATAGCTACGCTGGCTAAGTGCAGGTTGGCAGATTTCACACATCTTCGGAACTCTCACACATGCAGGTTTCCTCGCTATAGGTACCTTCTATTTTATTCGCCGTTTGAAGTTCGTCACTCACACCTTAGAAAATACAGAGGTACCTAAGTGACGCGAGACTCGAAACCAGGACCCTCAGATTTAAAGCCAGACGAACTCCCATCTTGGCACACGCTTAGTAACAAAACCAGTATAAACTGAGCCTCGTGCACTATAAGTACGCTGATATTCTGGGGTTCATGTTATTGTGGCATTACATTTTTATTAAAGAGATAAAAAGTAGCCTATGTCACCCGGAAATAGTGTAGCTTCTCAACGGTGAAAGAATTTTTGAAATTGGTCCTTTAGTTTCGGAGCCTATTCAATACAAACAAACAATCAAATCTTTCCTCTTTATAATAGTATAGATAAGTATATATAGATACAGATTAAACGTATATATCGTAGATACATAATAATTATTCAAAGAAGGAAATAATACTTACCTTTTATTATGTAGCTTACAGAGTGATTCTTGGTAGGTACCTTCTTAGCTACTCATTAACTCAGGTTCAGATTCAGACACTTGGCGGCTATATTGGGTTTCACATAGGTAATGTTATACTTACCTGTTTAAGCGTTAAATGAATAACATATTGAATTGAAAACCGATGTTGTGTTTCTACCATTTACATACATGCATATTGCTTGTGTGTCAATATACTCTGAATATGTACCTACGTACCTAGTGTAATGGGACTCTCTTAGGGAAATGAGTAGGTAGATATTTTTCAGGGAATAACGTTATCTATACTATGATAAAGAGGAGCGATTTGATTGTTTGTATTGAATAGGTTCCGAAACTACTGGAGATTTCAAAAATTATTTCACCGTTGGGAAGCTACACTATCCCCAGGTGACGTAGGCTACTTTGTATCCCTGTATTCCTACGGGAACGGAAACTACGCGGGTGAAACCGCGAGGCGTCTGCTAGTAGGAAAAATAAAAACAAAAGATATCTCAAAATCAATTAAGACTTTAGCCAGCCGAGTACTATAAAGTACCCTACCACCATGCGATGTTTTACGTCACCGGCAACTCAAGCTCATTGTTGGCGTTGGAACCCCTTTCGACGTGCGAACCCACCGGGCTAACCACTGAGTTATATCATCGCTATAAAAGAGCAAGTAAAAGTTTGGTTCAATCTACATTAAAACTCAAAGTATACCCATCTATTGTGTTCGAGTTTAAATTCAGTTATTTACGAGCAGTTCAGTACAAATTGACTTACAGTTACAGTGGCTACAGTTGAGATAGATCACTGACGGTAAGCGTAACTGGGGCGAGCAGAACAATGTGTTTAGTGGAATCACGTTTAGTGGAAATACGTGGTAACTATCCTACACACGGAAGCAGGGCTGTCCAAAGCATGGCTAGCGGGCCGCAAGCGGGTCTCTGTTTACATAATTATGCGGCTCGAGAGACGAGACTGTATTCTTGTTCTACCGCTAATATGAAAACTTTTCTTTTTACAACATTCATTAATTTGATAATACAGTATTTAATTTTTAAGGCATCCCAAATCAATAAATGAAACATTAGGTAAATAAAGTAAAATAAATCAATAAGATATATTTAAAATATAGTAAAGATTAAATTAATGAAGAATTAACCAAATAAATACATACAATGATAGTATGTACTTTTATTTTGGACTGCACTGTTTTTTTTGACTGTATTATTTACATTACATCATTATTGTTTAATGGCTTTCCCCCAGTTGTATTATGTATACCTACTGAACAGTATGTATTTATGTCAAATGTTATCATAATACTGCGATAATTAAACCCGTAAGGTAAAATGCTTGTTATTTCACTAGTTCTACACTCCGTAACATGCTATGATACCTCATTGCTAAATAGCTATGTTAAACAGGCTATTGTATCATAGATCGTTACCAACGACTTGTCTAATAGGTAATTTATACTAAAATGAGTATCATTATCGGTCTTGTGCATATTATTAGTAACTATTATTCATTCTGTGGTATTACAACAAAGATTCCGCAATAAACGTACCTACTGCTAGATATAGAAATCTAAAGAGTTTTGCATTGTAAGACTTGGTGAGATTTATATTCTCTTCTGTGATGTGGCAATCGCGTTTTGCCTTCTCTTCCGAAAAAAGTTAGTAAGTATTATGTGGTTTCTTTTTCAGAATCCCAGGTCTGTGACAAAGATTTTTATTTTTTTAAACTAAGCACCGAATGAACAGTACACATTAAAAACAACAAACTTTGGATAATAATAATGGCTATTGATTTTTCCACGTCAAAACTCCTTGCACCGGTAACTAAGTGTAACTTATCTATCTATCTAAACTATTATAAAGAGGAAAGATTTGATTGTTTTGAATAGGCGTCGAAACTACTAGACCAATTTCAAAAATTCACCGTTGGGAAGTTACACTATCTCCGGGTGACATAGGCTACTTTTTATCTCTGTATTCCCACGGGAACGGGAACTACGCGGGTGAAACCGCGAGGCGTCCGCTAGTAAATAAATATTCAGCAAAATGTGAGTTAAACAAACGACACGCGACTAACGTTCAGTTGTAAATTTATGTTCAGCGAGTCGAGTCTAAATTTGGCGCGGTCAGTAGTCAGCAATAAAGTAGCAACTAGTCGGTTAAATGTGACAAAACTTCATTTGTCATGAGTGGCTGTGATGTTTAACATCCTGCTTGACTCGTGCCCTTTTTGTAAAGTTTTGCGATGTTTTGTTCGCTCGACGGACAGAGTCCGGATGTTGCGAGATGTGATACTCTGGTGCAGGGTTATCCGGGCCAGATACGGTCCCGGGCCAATACAAATGACTAAATAGAAAACCACACAGACAAATACTTTTAGAAGATTTTTTTTAATGTTTGGCCACAGTTCACCTTATGTTAAATGAAGGTGTGGTCGAAGATGGTAAAGCACACCTAGCCTGGAATGGAACTGGATCTCAAGTGATGCTACCGGAACACACTGTTAGATGCTTAGCGGCAGATTTTCAACTTGAGGGTGGTAGCTAGCCAACCGAGTACAAGAAAGTACCCTACCACCATGCTATGGTTTCTCTTGAGAGTAAGTACCTACCCATTCCAAGCTAAATCACCGTCTTCGACCAGACAGTTACCTAACATCAGGTAACCTTACCAATCAATCATAAATATAAAAATCAGGTTTCCTAGCGGTGTTTTCCGAATCAAAAAAGTCAATGGTGTATCTTTAAGCCTATTAATTCCGAAGAACTGGAAACTGGCCTAGAATCGAACCCAAACCTCAGGAATATGAGACAGATTTTATCCCATACTACCACGACTTCTACGCGTATTATAATAAGTAACGCTAAGTAAATTGTGCTTACCTATGTACCTACTACTGTATGTACATTGTGATGGTTGGGAATGCATAAGTTAAATTGCCCATTGTCCTTATCTTATTCTTGTCCTCAGCCTCACTGATTAGTAAGTACACTGTGTTTTTGCAGACACAAAGCAATTCCCAACAAATAGTTAGGTACAATAATATTTCGAGTTGTGGGAAATTGTGTTATGCGAAGCCCCCGCTCCTGCAGTAGCGACTTTTGTTTTTCCCTCGGTCTCACGACACTCTGTTTTACTTCGTTTTCTCACACTCGTTACTTGAGATTAATTATTACGCATTACGCCTTCCCGGCAGCTGAATACGAGAGATAACATTGTGATCCTATATATAAGGAAATAGAAACTTAATTACACAAGAAACGCTTCCGTACCGTTAAAGTTCCCTAAATTGTGTGATTAGATCCGAACCTACCCTTGAAGCAATTGTTGCAATATTCAGACTGAACAAGAACTGACTCTAGACAAATAACAGTAGTGTCTAAAATATATGACGATCTACCATCAGAATTAACTTTTCTTTACATCCTAGGCAGAGGTAGGTATTAGTTGGATGTTAAATAGTTGTAAATACCTACTTATAGAACTATGGAACTGACATGTCAGTGTTGACAAAAGTCCCAAAATAAATAAAGAAGGAAGAAAAGGATAATTTTAATTTTACTATTCAATGGCGAGGAGTATAAAAAGCGGTTGCGTTTCATTATAGATACTCGAATATTTTTTACAAAAAAAACCGAAATCATTTCATTAAGCCCAAACACAGCTAGGTTACATTGTTCTATCACGGAGTTCTGATGCCTACCTTCCGGTTTCATCATTAGACGATGATGGTAGTTCATTGAGGCTATTCTAGTGATCATAAACACTACTGAAATGTCACAGAAAAGCACAAAAGTAATTTCGTTTATTTAGGTTTAAAAATCAAGCTACTGAACTGATTGTGATGAAATTTGACAGCCCTGTTGGCTCATTGGTAGCATGTCTGCTTCAAGAGCTGTGGGGCGTGGGTTCGATTCCCACCTAGGACAAGCATTTTGTGATATAAAAACCAAATGTTTGTTCTGTGTCTGGGTGTACTGTATGTATTATAAGTATGTATTTACAAAAAAAAATAATATTTAAGTATTCTATCAGTTATCTGACTCCCATAGTACAAGCTTTGCTTAGTTTGGGGTCAGATGGCGCTGTGTGTAATGTCCTGCGATATTTATTATTTATTTTTATTTATTTCATTTCTGACTTCCATAGTACAAGCCTTGCTTAGTTTGGGGTCAGATGGCGTTGTGTGTAATGTCCTACGATATTTATATATTTCTTAGTAACTTTGATTTATGTGTATACTTAGGTACAATATACATCTACGTATTTATTAAAAAGTTTTCATATCCTGAAAATTTTATTTTATTATGTAACAGTCGAGAAAAAATGACGGGGTCAGTTGCAAAGGGTCAGTATGATTGAATTGTCGCGATAAGAAGGTATTCGTGTGGGAGCCAAGCTACGACGCGTGACGTCGCTGTTATAATTACTTGCGTGCATCCGGACAGACACCACGTCTATCGACACCCATGTGCGTGTACTAAAACCGGTGGTGGTAAATATCGGCAATATAAAAAAGAAACAGCAAGAGAAACAGAATTAATACCAGTGGAAGTCCTATTGTGATGAAGCAAGTAGTACTTACAGAGCAGCACAATAGATCAGTATCAACTCTCTGCGGTATGTGGATGCGGTGGACACGGGTCACCGCTACACAATGAGTGACTTCCTGCGGCCAGCGGGCGACCAAGGACAAGTTGCCTGACACGAGAGTCCGCTCACTTATCTTTCAATCGAGGTACCCCAATTTAAACCCTATTGCAACACACCCGAAATAAAAGTATGTAACCATTGGGGTTACACACTTTGAACTATATCACAAAGCTTAGAGATAGGATAGGTACGTGATCTGTCGAAACTTGGCGTTGTTGCCAATGATGTAGGTACTATATAAACTGAGGGTTATTGCCTCGTTCGTTGAGTTAGCTGAATCCTGTATGGCATGGTTCTACACGCACCAGTTATAAACTTATCCTACAAATCGAGTTATAACGTAGAGGCGGTTCTATAAAAAAATAAATACAAACTGATGACTACACCGAAATTTTTATTCGCACGGCAATGATGTGGAACACATACAATGTTGGTTGCTCAAATCTAGAGTAAATATGTGCATTTTAGGTAAGCCTACCTTACTACACCTCGCTGCTTAACATGAGGCAGGATGTGGTCAAAGACGAACCTATTACGATTATAAAAGAAAAAATGAATTAAAAAAACTATGCACATCCTCCTTTCTGCTTCACTGGCTCTAACGTCCAGACATTCTATGCTCGCTATCGTGATCTGGTAAACGAGCGTAACTGTTATGAAATTGAAGTCTCGATTGAATTTAATTACGTGTAAAATTAAATCTTACGGCTGATAGGCGTTGCATCGGATACTGGGAGTGGAGCACTGGATGAGTGCTGTAGATTTTCTACCAGGTGGAGCTGTAGAGCAGGCAGGCAGCTGACCGTAACTGACCTCGTGCCAATTACCCGACCATTAGCGTACAGAGCACAATACGCGGCTATTAAGCGGGTGTCCAGAACTCGCACGGCCTACACCCGCGTCCGCTCAATTTGCATTTGTTTAGAAATAGATGGTCATTGCGGGCACGAGCTTTGTATCACCTGTGTTGTACGTTATGCTAAGCCCTCAAGTGTCGAAACCACATTTTTATATAAGGTTTTCGAAATTAATGTGGCTAAACACTAATCGCATCATTGTTCACAAAATACAAAACACGAATTATTGCCCATTTTCAGACAAAGCGGGATATGCGCGACAACGCCAACGTTCGCTACCCATGAAATCTCGGAATTCGTACCAATAAAACTTTGTCAAAGAGTGAATTGGCTGTACAAAACAATTCCTTGTGGCATTGTGGCGTCGTACGATATTGGTTATAATTAGCCAGGTATATCGATTGGTCGTATAATGATCAACGAATGACACAATTCGTTTTGTTAATCGAGATGATCCTATGTTTATATTCTCGACCATAAGTCAATTATTCTATTTAAATCTTACGTAGATTATGTATACCTTCTGATTTATCGAGCGCTTAGAATCATATACTGGTACAGGTCAGATTAAAAATATTTAAGTATTTCCAGAACTTTCTGACCTGATATCATTACCATACCAAAAGCATGGCATTTCGATTCTGAAGTCACGCAACACGTATTATGGGCATTATAATAGAATAGAAGAACACACGCGTTCCTTCGTTCTAATTTTATCGTCGGCGTAGACGAGACGAATTTAGAAAACTCGAGTGAATTAGACTGCGAGACGTCACGTTTTTGGGTTAGATCGAAGTTTGGTGGTTTACCGACCTATTTGTCGAATTCTTAAAGTAATTACGTGTCGTTTGCTGATATAATTATAAACTTGGTTTGCGCTTGTTGTATAGTAAGCCACGCCAAGGTTCATTGCACTTAGCATTAACAACAAGAAGTATGGGCGCAACTCAAAATTGTGAAAAAATAACAGCTGTTTTATACATTTAGTGCGGGGCAAAGATTTTTTTCTATGGAACAGTTGTTTTTCTTTCCAGCTTATAACGTAAGTAATTTACCGTAAGTAGGTATATATACCTACCTACGTAATTTTAGTATGAATAAAAGGACAATGACAGACAGATACGACAGGACTATACGGGGATCGTTAGTTTAGGTACCTCCTTTGCAATTTTAAAAGTACAAAATGGAAAAGAACAAAAATAATAAATAAATCACTTTGATCAACACTATTTATATTAAATAAATCAATCGGTGTGTGGCTGTTTTTAAAATTGTTTTTTAAATTTCACGCGGTTCTGTGTAAATTTTTGAGCACTAAAAAGTCCTTCGGATGTCCATGTTTTCCCATGTTCAAGTCCTCACTCAATGTAACAACTCCTTTTTTTAGTCTGTTCAAATACTGTCGATAAATCTAATTTATAATAGGTAACTACGTAAAAGAAAAGATGAAGGTATTAAAAAGAGGCGAACCAAACCAATAGAAGAGAAATGGTAATGACAAATGGCGCGCTGTGTGCCTTATCAGGACGGTCTGAACTGAAAAGATGTAGACTTTTACACGGGGTAAAATGTCGTACCGGCGCGGCGCAATCGTTAGCCGAGCCTAGAGCCATCCAATCCAACTGATATCTGCGCCACCCGCTAGCCTCCTGGCACACCGGAGATAACTATTTTTGCTTTATCGATGATATTGCAAGCTACACAACTTTTAAAATGGTTATTCTGTAGTCCGAATAGTCGACGCGGCTTATCTAGGCAGAACATAATAAAATCTGAGACTTGATTTTGCTACTTTGAATAAATGTTTAAAGGTACAAGAAACTAAAATAGGTACCGGCATAGGATATTATATAACGGTTGCTCTTTACACGGGAGTATACTAAGGCTCACTAAGTACCTAAAAACTTTTGTTCGGCTGCGCCGTGGCACGACGCCAGTCGCGAAAGCACCTTTCTTGGTGTTTCGTACAATAGGCAGAGATAGCGACGACGTCTTTTGCTGGAATATATATTGTCCCGAGCCGCGGCACACTCCGCGCCCACGCCCGGCACTGATATGTAAATAGGCTCCAGAGAGATTGTAAACCGTTTCATATCTGATAACGTAATTCGGAGCAAAGTATAGCGTGATTAAAATAATACCCACACAATAACTTAGCCTATTAATCAGACTCGGTCCTGGTCTACCATGCTAACCCCCAGTTGTTCTAGATAATTCGGTTAGCTAAGTAGACACCTAACTGATACAAAGTTGGATAGTTAGTTCCCGTATCCTAGTTCGGGGGCTATTTTATCATAGCTGAATAGCCTGACTCGTGACAAATGTTCGCGATAACCCACCGCGCGGAACCCACCCGGAGCTCTACTACCTGCGTCGGCTATCGGAACAAAGATCTCGGACCTCTTCTTACTTATCTTTCGTAATATGTTATTCAAGAGAAAGCCCGAACGCTTGTGGCCGCAGGGCATCGGCTGTTGATTGTTACTTTAGTTTGTTTCATGAATACAAATCTAGGATTGACGTCGTGAAGTTTGTATTTGAGAAAAAAAGGGTTTTGTGGTAATGACTTGAGACGGTTAGTAATAAAAGTTTCAAAGGTTTGCTGCAGTACCGCGCATCGCGATTTTTCCATTTCCAGAAAACATTTTACAAATCTCTAGAGCTCTGGATTATTGACTCGAATGCAGGAAAACGAAGTTGAAAATCAAATCGTTTCACGAAGCGCATCAACACTTGGTTACGAATATCAGGAATTCTCGAATGCGAGCGTCGATTTGACAGAAAGCTGTGGCTGCATAATAGTGTTACCGCAGGTACTTGGCCAGGTAGCACCTGACACGTACAATATTCTCACACAAATGTACCACAGTCTGCGGACTATTCTCGAGTACCTTCTCAGTTGTTCCTATGGATGGTAAAAATCTTTTCTGATCTGATTAATCATGATTTTCTCTATAGCTTAGCACTGTTTCGGCAATTCTCTTCAAAGCTACGACAGGTACCTAACAGGTAATTTCTGATACGATTCTACAGGCTGTTTTGAAGTGCTGCTTGTTCTACCCATCAATGTGAACAGTTGTTTTGTACATTTTGTAGCAGGTCAATGATATTTTTCAATAACTAGCGATTTTAGGATCACCCTTGATTGTTACCTACTGCACTTAAAAAAGTAAATTGATGATTAGTGTCGATTAAGTAAACATGTTGAAGCTACTAACTTTTACCCAGACAACTAGGTCAAAGTTATATAACTGAAGCTTTACTTACCTACGCTGACTAGTTAGACAGATAACATGTCGTAGTAAAAAAAAACAACAGGTGTTTAAGAAGAATCTATCAATCTGCGTATTCTCTAATTTTTAATAGTAATTTCCATAATCTCTTTAGTTGCTCTAAACATTGGTGCAGTTCGTCTACCAAAGTCTCTTTTTTTACTTTGTGTTGCTAAAAGCAGGGCATCCATCAATTTTTTTCATAGGCGCATGGTGGCCCCTACCTGGCTCAGCGAGGGGTGCCTGGGTAATAATGAAAATAAACTGGGATCGCCACATGTGGCAGTTGCCATTTGCTTTTTGTAGGACTTTTGATATCGTACGAATAGTTAAAAAATAATGTCATACTAAATTTTATGGATGATTGTCTATAATATAAATATTTAAGTGTTATAATATTTTTTAGTTAGTGATGTAATATTTTATGCTGAGCTTAAGGTACAAATGAGTTTTTTTTAGTTCAGACAGTTAATATTATTTGATATTTTTACCATCTACTATCATGCAGCGTCATTATAAATATATATTGCTGCGCTGCTTAGATGCCATTTTGTTTCTCGTACGTCGATCTACGTCTCTATTTTATGGCCCCTCATTGTAAAGCGTCAACACAAAACAAAAAACATCGTAGACCTGGCAACGCTTGTATCGAGGAAATGGTAAACGTGGCATCGGCGCACACGCATGGTAGAGACGCGAAGCCTGTTGGGCGGGTTCGGGCGGCGTGCGGCGCAGGGGGGGGCGCCCCGATCGCGGCTAGCAGTGCCCCTGCCGAGTGCGCCACGAGAGCACGCGACAGCGCTACTCGCCTCGCTCCAAGAACCGACGCGTCCACTGTAAACACTACTGAGTTGTTACACTCTCCCACTTTTCAACCGGTTTGTGTTGTCTGCTGTGATACTGTGTCTCCAACTGATTTTGTGATTTTATCGTGAACACTGTGCTCTATCCGACTGTCAGTCTGGAAAGCGTTGTAAAATTTGTGAGTGTTTGTGTTACCAAATTGGATTTTACTGCCCTCATGACCCGGGAGTTGGAATTGGACCGTAATTGGATTATAGAGCGGAGAATAATTTTAAGTGGTGAGTCCACTGTTAAATGTTGCTAGTTAACCGTTAGACGGTCATCACGAGCTTGACGATACGACGTAGGTTTGTGGAGGTAGTATTAACAAAACTGTATAGACAGGGGAGAGAAGGAGAGAGAGAGCGCGCCTTGTTGATACAAGTAACTAGTGACTAGCGAGCGTCGACGCTTTGTACAACTAGCTGGGTATAAAATCCTCACCTCAAAACGGTGTAAATTGATCCGTCAGAAGCATATGCCCTGTTTTTGTTCCACAATCGTTTACAATAGTTTTAACAGTTTTGAAATAGCGGTGTCTGTTAACAGAAAACGGTTCCGATATTTCATTTCTCTCCATTGTTGAGTTGATTACAAGTGTTACGATGCATTATATAAACAGCACAGGTACCTACTTCACCATCTTAGTGACTGATTTCTAGATAATTTATGAGTAATTAGATAACAGTCTCATTTGTATCATTTGACCACACACGGCCGACTCGGTAATTCAAAGTCTGTAGAGATAAACGAACAAACTAATTCATTCATCAAAATGAATACTTATGGTAGAAACCTTCTCAACTGTTTATTTCTCAACATAACTAGGTACTTTGCTGACGACAACACAACATAATCGTAATACCTACTTGAAATCAACAATATGAAATGCAAGTATGCTATAGCATACCTGAAGAAATACTATAACTTTTTTTTTTCTTGCTGTTGGCCGCAGATGGCCTCTACAGCGTCACCGGACTGAAATACTATAACTATTTTGAAAGAAGTATAGCAGATGAAAACTATTTAGTATTCACAAACTAGTGGATGGTATCGTACACCTACACATCCCACGTTGTAAAAGATGCGAAGGTGGACAAAAAAAAACACAATCTCGTAAGTTATTAACTAGTTTATGGCGCGAACTATGACTTAACTACCACCGCCCTGGACGATTTGACTCAAATGTGTGTTGAAATACAACAAAACTAGCTTCCAAAGTTGAATTTAGATGACATAAACCGTACCGTGGTGTTACTTATCTTCAAAAATAAATGTACAAACATAAAAGCCAATTTATTCCAACAAACTTTTAGACTTTAGTTTCACTCGATTAATAAACAATTAACGCAGCATTTTGAAGTGGACAAGAAACAATCATGTTTAAAATTGTTACACATGCGATACGACGAAAATGATAATTTATCTAATCAGTCGACGGCAGGTAGGTTTAATCACTTGCGCAAACAAAGCAAAAAATATAAATCATATTTTAAAATATATTGCAAAGACAAAACAACATGCCACATTATAGAGGTATTTATGCGCTAAAATTATTCATCTCAGATATCTAGCGTTATCGTTTATAAATAGAAGAAACACTATTATAGTAAGACTGTGTTATAATACAACAATAGCAATGAATGAAAGACATTATCAACATCCTGGTGTAATTATGTATGCGTCATGTGTCTTGATAATGAATGTAGAGTGGACGTAGGTAGGGTTGACAACGTAATTGAGTTTTTGACACTTGATGAGTCATTATTTTTAGGGAGAGTTTCTGTGCTAAAGCTGAACTAAGACTTTACGAATGCAAAATGTTACCTTCTCCAGTTGTTCCTGGTTGCTATACGAAAATGGAAGTAAATTCCTACAAATCATAAAAACTTTGAACAGCCCTAAGTGGTCGAAAATACCAGATGCGCCCGCGCAGAATAAACGTTAAACAATAATTGTAGCAGAGGCCAATGGGTCAGCGGGGCTAGTTAAGCAAGCCGTACTGGCTGATGGTCAGTTGATGTCGTGGGTTACATTTTCACATACCTACGTAATAACTCCCACACACTGCTCGTTTGAGAGTTTCATTCATATAAGCGCGATTCGAATGAGTTCTCATGCATATCATTAGGCATATTAAAAAATTACAAATGTTTTCAGTAAAGCTTTTCACAAGGGAAATTATAAGCAAGTGGCACAAATAAGAAAGTGTGATAAATATTAATATGTGCCTAATGCCTTAATTTGCCCGATAAACTCCTATAAAGTAGTAGCCAAATGTTTGTAATAATTAATATACATATCTATAAATCCAATGAATCAGCGTTGAAGTAGCTTCATTTGTTATGCTCTATGCATGTATGACTAAAATAAAAATGCACGTACGCCAAACGTATTACTATACAAACTATGAATAATATGTTTTTTTGTATGTAGGTAGATAACTTTTGCTGTGAGCGACATTAATATAAAATCACTACTAATACTGATAGATAGGTATCTCCAAAAAAACCTTTTTTTTAATTTTGTAACAAATACAACATGTCATCACTTTCTACTTTAAGTCATGTATAATTAACACTTGGTATCTAATATACAAAAGTTACCAACTGCGGGTACTGTGTATGTTGATGATTATATTTTGATGATAGGAAACTTTAATTAATCGTGTCTTTGGATATCATTAATATTTTTTCAAAATGAAAACCGTATTAGAAAACGACTAACTTAGATGAGTTTTAATTATGTCGCTTAAGGAAAACCACGTGAATTATCTTAATCAGGGCCTCTAAATTGAAGATAATACGAGTACTTATTGCTTGCAACAAAATTTCTAATTTTTGAAAATGTTAAATATATTTTATTTAATAGTGAGTAGTTGTTTTCTTTATTTTTTGTAAATTTATATTTAATTATATTCGACAACAGACATGTACATATTTGCGACCGCGAGCGCGCGAAAATGACAAGCAGGCATTTCTATAACAGGGCCACCAAGAGACTGGCCTTGCCGAGTTTGGGGCCCACTACTATAATTTAGGTCAATCTTAACGGGCAAGTCTTGTGAAATAAGGCAATCGATGTGTTTTTGTCAATCTTTTTGTGACGTTATACATCATGTGGAAGTTTGAAATTAATGAATACTATAATACATATCCTGAATTATTATGCTTGGAGAAAAAATAGTTTCAAACGCTTTTCGTTTCTTGAAATTATGAAATAGAATATGGCCAAATTATTTTTAAACCGTAATCTTGATATCAAAAAAATTATAGGAAAGGCGCAATTTTATAGATGCTAACTTTGATGCAGATACATTTAAGGCTTAGACCTTTTATTGTACGTTTTGTTTATTCTATTAGCAGATAAGTACGGATAGTTTGATGAAAATTTCTGATAGTGCCTGCTGAAAACCTCTTTTCTGCGTTACGTCTGTTGCTGTTTTATTTTGGTAGGCGCTACAAACCATCTCTCTCTTCGAAGAATCAATCTCTCTGACGAATCTGACGTCACGAGGCACGTGTACCTATAGCATGTCGCGAGAGGCCGCAAGAGGTGGGCGCGCGGCGGCGGCGGTACCGAGCACCGCGCGCATGCTTCCCGGCCGTTTTGTATTTTGATTCTTCTAGTGTGCAACTAAATACCGACCGACCGCGCTCGGTCGTATTATTTTGTTGTCTTACCTCTTTAGTTTGAGTAAATGATACGTTACCGCGATATTGACGCTTTTATGTAATTTAGTGGAGTGAATCAGTGATTAGTGCACAGACGCTTTTTTGTTTATTTTTTATTATTCATCTTGTGTACATAATATTATAAAAATGAGAAACAAGCAAAGACGGAAAAGAAAATGTCTGTGTTTGTTTGTTACCTCTACACGCTTCAGTAGTTTAATTATTATCTTTTTGTTTGTATTTATAATTAACTAGTGGCCCGTCCCGGCTTCGCACGGGTGGACATTTATTTTTTAATTAAATTCTAGTAATAAATATAGCCTCATAGTAATTACTCTAAACTACCTTTTTTAAAATGGGTCCAGAAGTTTTTCATAATTCATACCTATTGCGTAAATGGGTATAAAATGGATAAATGGATATTAAAAAACTCAAAGAGCGCCATATTCTGCATTGCGCCGTGCAAAAATAATCATGTTCATGTACATGCAATACTAACGTAGATAAACAAAAAATGACAGAACCTTTACAATATTATATTCATCGATAATTCGATGATTATAACAATATTATTAGTGTAGACTAGCTAACCCATGTTAAATATATTGTAATGTATGTAGTAAGCCTTATCCGTGTGCGGTCCACCTTACTCTATGGAAAATGTTGAATCGTGTGGTCTATGGGAAGGCGTCGGTTCTGAACGGTGAATAAAGATGGTGCCCGATATTAAAACGGTTTTCATTTAATATCTCAAAAACCCATCGGCCCCATTGTTTTCTCCATCTACGCCCCACCCTATGCTGCCTACTTGCTACGTGCCCGCAGGCTACGCGATGCAACTAACTATTACTAAATACATTCGTGTTCTCTGTGACTTTCATCAAACGTCATACGAATACGAAGTCGTGATGAACATTTAATTTGTACGAAACACCGAAGGTAGATTTATTCGTTTCCAGAGCGAAAATTTCAATGTAATCATAAGTTCCCACGGTTGCTTTATGAAACTTGAAAATATAAAACACTTGACACTATCAAATATTCAAAACGCGATGCCAAAACAAAAAAAAAAACTTCTGTCATAATGTAACAGATAATCAATGTAAAATCCGCTTTCGGCAATAGGAATAAACATTCTGTCTCCTTCTTGCTCGTGGCTATAGTAATTTAACTCTCCTTATCTATTTTAGCGTGACGTCAATGTATTCAAATCTAACGTCAGACGTATGTACGTCTGTGTGAGTAGAAAATATCAATGTAGATGTTCAAGCAGAAGTTCCCACGGTCGAGGACTTGGCCCTTAATAAGTTTGAATTTTGATCCATTACAAATAAAAATACATGTCCATTAAGAAGTATTATGTATCAGAAGAGTTACCAAAATGTTTTAAGCAATAAGTGGAACAACGCCTTTACACTTATTTTTAACCCCATTGCCAAGGAAGGGCTATGTTTTACGCGCGTACATTGTATGTATGTATGCAATTACCTCGTATCTTCCAAACGTCTGAATGGATTACGACAATTAAGGTATCATTAGATTCGTCTTAATAACCCAGGTTTCCTTAGAGTGGTTTAAAAAAAATCAAGATGGTGGATTTTTGACGCGAAATTAAGTAGGGTATTGTTTTTGTTATTTAATTAAGTAGGTGAATTGCGGTAGCACCGAATAACGCTTAAAATATAGTTAAAGATCTGCTTAGATACGATCTCGTATGCCGTGAAAAGACACGTTCAGCGAAACTAAGCGTGAAGCTAGTCAGAGTGACTCGTACATAGAAAAAAATGTTAAATTTGGTTAACAATTAAATTGATCCTATTTATTGATGATTATCATAATAATACATAATTAATAACGAAACGTGCATTACGCAAATTCTCATTTTCTCATTATACTAATATAATGTAGGTAATGAGTCATATAGGGGAATTTGTACTTACAACTAATAATCCTGCTATTTGTACTATTAATAGATCTGGTTGGGTTTTACCAACTTCAGTAGGTAAACTACCGCTGTCCGTAATCTAACCAACATGAAAGAAAATTTCCTCGTGTTTGCTGTCATAGCGTGTATTATTAGAGTCATCGTATTTATAATCTATGAGTGATAAACTTAACCACAAATAAAAACGTCTAAAATAATATCTCAATCATGCAACCGGAATAATAAAATCGCATATAAAGCGATCAACTCAATTTACAAGGCAAAAGTCCGATCTTCATTTCTACCGTCCCGGAGAACCGTCACGTTTTCGTCCTTCTATCTCTATCACATTTCATTTGAGAAGCTACATATTTCAGGCGTGACATCGCCGGAAGCGGCTATAAATCGTGCGTTGATATGGAAAAATGTCGCGAAAACTGTCTTTTATCGTCTTAGGGTAAACCCATGTAACCCCCTTGCTTGTGAACCCCTATGTGTTAACGTGCCGTTTGCGGCTTCGAATTTATTTATCCCCAGTAAGAACCACAGCTTCCCGGGCTGCGTGGGATCATATAGGTCTTCACGTCATGTCAGCGACACAAGGGCTCAAATGTCAACCGCGGCTGCGTAATTACAGTCTTATCTTATGCCATACAGTCCCATGCTCTGTAATCCAATCCAGAGAGCTTAAAGCCAATCACACTAATGTGAGAATACAATATTGAAGTGCTTTATTTATCTCGTGTAAATATTTAACCAGGCCAAGTACGAGTAAGATGGCCGACGTGCCAGGATGTATGTTAGAATGGTACATATTAGGGTACGACAAAAATCTACTTCAGCATATTCATCCAAATATTCCCGTAGGTACAGTTTCACGTACTATCTTATTTGGACTTATCGATATCCATCATAATGTATTATTCTGCTATTTTGACTTCCACCATTATTTGTGTTGGTACGAGTACATTTCAATGTACCTGATTTTGGTTAGGGTTGAATTTTTATACATATTTGATGAAGGTTCTGTTTATATGTTATATATGGAAACAAAACAGGGGTGTTACCGTGTTACGCCCTATGTCAAGTGACCGCACGTTTGTTTAGCCCAACAATTGTACCGCTAGTTCAAGCGACCATAAATGGCAGGTTCGAAGCGTAATATATCGCCGCGGCAAACCCCAGCTAACTAAAATATTGTAACGGTAACATGTAGCGTAGGTACATCAGACTGCCTACTCCCAAAATAACAGTGCAATCCCGAAACAGATGGATAGAACGAAAAGTAATGTTGGCGCACCACCCCCTTGCGATCCTTTTGTGCAACATCTGCGTAATTGTGCAGCACGCCCTGTTACATGAAACTCTACCCTTTGAGTAATAATGCTGCTTAACGTCACATGCAAATGTTGTAGTTACCCAGTGGCACACATCTGCTTTATACTGCATCTCGAGACTAAAAGGACTTGATAGTTATAAATAAAAGCATACAATTTACTATGTAAAACTATTCAAATAATACTAACACAGAAACTCATAAATAAAAGTAAAGTGAATAAATTGCTCAAATTAAGTATAAACTTGGAAACAAAGTTTAAGTGGTTTATTTAGCAAAATTACTAAGTAAATTTTAACGTAGCCGATAAGCTTGTAACGTTGGCAGCAACCGCAGTTTTCCGTTAACTTTTGCAAGCACTAACTTCTTCAGTAAAACGTTACAGCGTGCAGTAAAAAGACCTAGTCCGTCCAGACATCGTCATTTTACTTGCTATTATAATAGCTTATATCTGTTATAAACTCTCATGCGATCCTAATAAATATTTATAACCCGTTCTGTAATACTATACACACGTTTTACGATGCCTATGCGAAGTTAAATGTCTAAATAAAAACTGCGGACGCCTCACAATAAACTGTTTTGATCGAGATGGCAAGGTTTAAATTATAAAAGATATCGAAACAAGTGGCATCAGATGGCCAAGGCTAGATGATCAAGTTTTATTCTCACGATTATATGCAGAGACTTAAAAATAGTAAAATAAAATGATACTAGTCCTGCCTTACCAGTGTGAGAGGATGTAAGTACGCGCGTGAAGCTGCGGTGGTCCCGTGTGACCGAGAACTCACCATACAAGTATTGGCGTCGAGTCAACAACATCCACTGTCATTTATAATATCGGTTTCTTCTTCATTTTATAAATCCAGCTTTGTTTCATCTGAGAGCCAAAAGCTTGCTACTTTGTATAATTATACTGTTTTAATACTCGATTATACGTCCGATAAAAAGTCAGGGACTATTTTTATTGCAATTTCCATATTATTTTATAAGACCTCATTTTATAAACAAAGCAAATAAATTGTCCAACCTACTAGGCCAATTAATAGATAGTAAATATATTATTTACAACAATAACGTATGTTTTCGTATCTTTTAACGATAACTTTGTTTACACGAGCAAGTTATTTATACCTACATATATTAACATCATAATGTGATTCTAAAACTGTTTAATTAATGGACTCCACTAAGGTCACGAAAGGTCAAACATATAATTTTTTATTGCTTAAATATCATAGGCGACTACTACAATCCATAACCAACTACAAAATATTACGTCTGACGATTTTGTAGCTTTATTCGTGTATTGTTGTTGTTACAGAGCGAAGAGAAAAGCGCGGGAAGATGGCGTGCGTGGAAAGGAGAGACTAAATCAAAATGGCCGTCGCCCGCGCGGTCCTCGTGTTGCTTGCATCCACGGCGCACGCCTGGATGCCGGACGCTAATGCTAGGATATACGTCAAACTAGGTAAAGCAAATCTGTTATGAATGTAATCATAACGAATTAGGTTGTTTTTATTAACAAAAAGCAAATGATTACGAGTTATTTACAGAAAAATCGTTGGTAGATATTTAAGTTAGGTAAACAAAAAGCGGTGCCTTAGAAGCGCAAACACTGATTTTATGGTTGTTTACATTAAAAAAAAATAATTTTGAGGTACAGCTAAATCTCATGTACGTATGCTATAATGCACTACATAAAGGAAGCATAATTTCTCTACAGAAGGAAAATGTTTCCCATCCCATGCAACCGACACTGCAGGTGCAAGAAACGCTTAGAACCGTACCTATGTATACATACGATTTCGGCGGATTGCCACGTGAGAATATCCCCAACCAATTGTTATGAAATCGCGAACGTTCGCTGTTGTTTAATCGCTCCACAATAGGATCATTGTTCGTTTGGTCTAGCAAAAACAGATTTCTATAAACGTTAGAGACCACCATATTCCTGGAAATCGTTTCTTCTTAATAGATACACGTAATTATATTGGTACCGACCAAAATTATAAAAAAGTAATCTTAAATACTATATGAATTTTCAGCGGGTAAAATGTACACAGAAACCATTCTGCAATTACAGCTTCACATGTATAAATGTTATGTCACACATCACAACCGTGCAAAAGTTTTAATGAATTGGTTTTTTACAGGCGATGAAACTTCAGAACAGTTCGTGGGCAATGCGACGGCACCAGACCACTTCCGTATCTTAGACAAGGATGATTTCTCTATTATAGTTGGTGGAAGGTAAAAATTTTACAACTCTCATACATGCTTTAAACTTTTTGCATACTTAAATACCTAATAATTTTTGGTCAGCTAAGAATAGAACTTGTGTAAGTTAACGTTGGCTACCTACCACTCGCAACTTCTACAATCACAACATCAGCGGAAAGCTAACATAAGTTATTCTCATTTGTTACAATAAAACATTTGCGAGAGCAAAAGACTGTCCAGATCACTTTTATAAGCAACGCCCTGTCAATGCAGCAAACTCTGTAATTGCATGTGCAATTACAGAGTTTGCTGCACTCAACATAACGTTCTATAACGAATTGCCCTCTTTACAGGAACACAGTGTACAACCTCAGCCTGTACGACTTGTCCGAAAACATCGATCAGGTTAGTTTAATTTTAAATATCTACAATTATTCATAATATAAATTCATCCTTTAGATATTATCTAAAGGATGCTGAAGGAATCTTATTTACTAAACTTACGCCGTTTGTCAGTCTGTCCGTCCTATCTTTAATGTTAACCCCATGTTATCCAAAGTTAATCTAGAGTTATAACTAACAGAGCTTGCGGTTTCACAATTTTAAAAATAACTTACTTTTTGCTTTTATACAACATTCTTTTTATCCAAATTAATTCGGCCGTCACGGTGTTAAGGTATAAACATAATTAGAGTATATTTGACATTACTTTAATATTTAGTGGAAATGTAAGTGATGTAAACAATACAGATACTCTTACAAATCATATGTTCAAATATTCGTGACAGATTTTTAAACGCGAATTGCACTATGAGTAGTATATTATCACATAGTAATGCAAAATGTCACACGTTGCACCTTGTAAGTATCACCTAAACTGGATTAAACAAACATAGGCTGATTAAACACGAGAAGTTGCCAAGTCAACAAAGTCTAAAACACTGATCGTTTGATTGCCTAAATATAAATTTATAAAAAATATTTAAAAAAATATAGTGTTTAAAAGAACAAACTTTGATTACTAGTAAAAAAATATAGTAAGACTATACACACAGCGCCATCTGGCCCCAAACTAAGCAGAGCTTGTGTGATGGAAATCAGATAACTGATAGAATACATAAATACTTTTTTTTTTGTAAATATATATTTATAATATATACAGAACACCCAGACACAGAACAAACATTTGTTTATTCACAAAATGTTTTGCCCCGAGTGGGAATCGAACCCACGCCAAGCTCTCAAGGCAGATATACTAACAATGAGCCAACGGGGCTGTCGTGCTGTGCTATTGTGTTAAATTCACAGCACTGTTATCATACGAAGGAACTGTAACTCCAAATTGATAAAGATTATTTTTTTTACTAATTCCGGTCAGCGATAAGTGATAGCTACCGTCTACCGACCTAGTCTCAACAAATGGAACCCCATAATAAGTCTCGCACTCGACTACAGGTTTATGTATCTAATCTTGAGCAAACAACAACGGAACCCCGTTCCTTATGCTGCACTTACTGCGCTTATTCTTAGTTACGACCCATTTCGCCCGGCCAACTGTTTATTTTCTAAATCATGTTGGTTTTATTTACAATAATATCTGCACTGCTACTTTTAAACACGAGTGTTTTTACATCGAGCACGTCTGTGAATCACGGGGTTATGCAACTTATCGAAGTGCATCATTGGCAAAGGTTTTTACCTACTTCTTCTGCATTACTAGATCATCAAATCTGTATACTAATTGCTACCCTAAAATAATACCAATCAAAACAAAATACCTCTGTCCTACAAATTAAATAGAATAAAAATAGCCTGAAGGAAATTATACCTGAAAAGAATAAAACAATATAAAAATAATAGCCGCTGTAGTAAAACATTTTCGTCTACTACCGGTGCTGAACTTCAATCTGGCTCTCGTGAAGGCAAAAATATATAATTCATTCGAGGCTACGATTAATGGCATCACAATCTGCGCATGAAATAAAAATACGATACGAACGGACATAGGGCCGGACCAGTTTTTGGCTCTCAGCCAGAAATCGCTAACGTTTCACTCATCAAAAAATGTTTAGTTATTTATACTGCAGGCGTGGTAAGGCATTTCAGGAAAAACCTTTATAGTATTAAACCTTTTAAATATATCCATACATGACTCTAATAAAACAGACACTGCAGATATAAATTTGAAACTGCGAATAACATTTAAAACCATTATAGTTTTACTGCTCAAACAAATCTAACCTACAAAAAGGTCATGAGAAAACTGAACCGCAGTTTTCGGTGTAAATTATTTGATAACAAACCTTAATTCTTTCATTAAACAAGCGTACCGTTTTAGCACCGTTTTAAGTTTGTTATTTACCCTGGTTTAAATTAATCTTGTAAACAGTAGCTGGGCCATTAACCTGAGGTTAAAGCAATCATAACAGCCATCCTCGAGCAACTCGATGAGCGTATTTAAGGAAAACACACAAAAAGGAAAAATAACAGATTTTTGTGTCGAGCTGATGTTTTAAATTACTCTTCACCATATTATAACTAGCCGGTGCTGGAGCGTTGAATTATTCAAGCGCAGCGACGCAGGGCGTCCACTGGCTGTCGTCCGAATACTAATCGACTCTACATGGTTACTTTTCTTCGACTCCTCTGCCACGTACGGCTTTTTGTTGCTGACACCATTTTGAATTAAATGGTAAAATTAGTTTGCTGTGAGCGTTCATACATAATGTAGGAAACCATGTTTTGTGTAAATACATAGCGACTGCGCACGTACAAGTCGCACGTGTGTCGTCTATCATTCACGAGTAGTCGCGTTTGAAGATCCCTATCTCGTCTTAAACAATAGCTACGAATGGATAAAAGTTTTATTAGTAAATCAAAGATTATAATAAAATTAGTTTAGTATCATGCAATATCAATAGTGTGTACCTAATACTGTTTCGGATTGAAGTGCTAACAACACAGTGCTATTGAGAATTACATCCATGGGATATCTCAAAGTAATGAGCGCCAAAGCAGTGAAATCCAAGTTCTGGGTACCACTGCAATGGACATGAACAAGCGTTATCTATTATTATCTGTAGGAGAGCGTTTTATTATCGAATTACTTATCAAAAAAAGTTTGCTAAATTTACACACAAATTTGAATTTTGTTCACAGCGAATAGAATGGCAATCGACAGACGCGCACAGAGAGCTATGTCAGCTCAAGGGCAAATCTGCAGACGAGTGCCAGAACTATCCCCGCGTGGCAGCGCGATCTCATGGCCGTTTACTGGTCTGCGGGACCAACGCCTTCAAGCCCTTGTGCCGGCGGTACGCTAGACATCCCGCCAACCACCACCTCGAAGAGTTTGACGGATCCGGCCGCTGTCCATACGACCCGCAACACAACTCTACCTCAATTTTTACTGGTACGTGTACTTTATTATATCAACCAATACTTTCCAAGTTCAAGATATATGGCATAATAACAACTATGCCCGATGATGTCTGTAGCTGTTATTGGATAAAATGTTTTCAATATCGTCTAAACTACTAACCTATAATCTCAAAGCGTGACAACACATTCGATTCATTAAACGGCACAATTTTCCACCTATAGTTAAGTTAGCCAATAACCGTGCATCCTGAAACAAGTTTCCCACGAACTTTGTTTATTCTGTACTAGTTCTTCAACTAAAATGTCACTGATGTTTCATTTAACCTTTATTTTATTACTTCCTGGTATCGTCGTGAACACACATTGTGAAGATGATCTAAAAACTAAACACGATGCTGCGCTCGCTCCAGTCGTGGAGGGGTTGTGCGAAGCACGACCTAGCCAAGACCCAGATACCGATCGATTTATTACCTTTACCGTTTAATACAAGTGCAAATGCAATATACCCAAATCAGGTTTAAGAGGCTGGTAGGACGCCTTAGTGCATTCTTTCTACGCGGCTTGACAATATGGCAAGGAAATTATATTGGAACATCGCTTTTCTGTTTAGGTGCACTATAAGGACAGTACAATTTTTGCACGTTTTCCTTTTTTCCAGTTTGGTGCTGCCAAGTTAAGTTTTCACTGCATAAATCTCATGCCACAAAATTAATGCTCAATCTCAACTGAAGAAAAAGTAATTACAGTTAGAAGCGGTCAACCTGACCAGGCACGACGGCATTAGAAATCACATCATGATTAGCTCTACGAGGCTATAAATCGCATGCAGTTTTACCTTTTTTATGCTAATGGGCATCATCAGTCTAACCAGTTTTCTATACTTTGACGACAACAGTACGTATTTTCTATACGAGTTGTAATTTTGTTGTGTTATTTTTTTCAGATGGTCAACTATTCACAGCAACAGCGGCGGACTTTTCTGGAACAGATCCGCTGATCTACCGAGAACCGGTGCGCACAGAGCGATCAGACTCGCTCTTACTGAATGACCCTTCATTCGTCAGTGCGGTGGCTTCCACAAGCCATGTCTACTTCTTCTTACGTGAAACTGCAGTCGAATACATGAATTGCGGAAAGGTAATTTTTGCCTCATTGAGTTTGATTGTATTTTATTCCACAGACGATTATACTAAGCTTTTGGATATAGGAGAATTTGATTTAAACTTCAAATCTTTTATTTGCAGGCTGTTTACTCAAGGGTGGCCAGGGTATGCACCAATGACAAAGGCGGTCCACACACATTCAGTGATCGGTGGACTTCTTTTTTGAAAGCTCGGCTCAATTGCTCCATACCCGGCGAATATCCTTTCTACTTTGACGAAATACGTAAGTATTAAACTCAGACTTTAATTTCTTAGCAAAATTACTCCCTATGATTAAAAAAACACAATCATAATGACTAACATATTTTTTCAGAGGCCACAACAGAACTTATCAACGGCGTTTATGGGAGTGGCGGCAGCAGAAATGATATTGTGTATGCAGTCTTTACTACACCACAAAATGCGATAGGTGGATCAGCCGTATGCGCTTTTGCGATGAGAGATATTTTAGATGCATTTGAAGGCTCATTTAAAGGGCAAGAGAGCATGAATGCGAATTGGCTGCCTGTGCGAGAAAAAGTACCAGAAAACAGGCCTGGATCTTGCGTGGAAGACAGTCGAACACTCTCCGATGCTTCAGTCAACTTTATAAAGACTCATTCTCTTATGGATAAAGCGGTTCCTTCATTTTTGGCACGACCAGTGCTCATCCGTGTCAGTTTACAGTATCGGTTTTCGGCAATTGCTGTACATCCACAAGTGCAAGCAATGAACGGGAATAAATACGATGTTATGTATGTCGGCACTGATGACGGTAGAGTCATTAAGGCTGTAAATGTTGCTTCTAATGAGGGCGTATTCGATACTAGCTCTGATGAGTATAGCAAGAACCCAGTTAGAACCACTGTTATTTCTGAGATGCAAGTCCTACCTCAAGGAGTTCCAATTAAACAGATGCAAGTAGCTCTTACTACAGAGAAGCTAATAGTATCATCAGGTGATATTATAAAGGCTGTTACACTCTCTCATTGCGGAAACGTGCAATCATGCAGGTGAGGAGCACGCAAATGTGTTATTTTTAGATCATCAACATTATCCTTAAAATTACGATTATGGACATCAAATAATATTATTTTCTTTTACAGAGAATGTGTTTCGCTTCAAGACCCACACTGCGCGTGGGATTCTAAGCAACAACAGTGTTCTTGGGTTGGAAACCGGCAATTTCCAAATCCCGAGAGATTTCTACAAAACGTAGAGTATGGAAAGACTGAAATATGTAATAAGCTGCCAGCCCTTTTGCCGGGCGACCGACACAGTAACAGAAATCCGGGCACAAAAAAGCCTACGCAAGCTGAATCCGAAATGCGCCAGAAAACGGACGATATACAAAATGAAATTTTAATAGAAGTCGTCGAAACAAACGTACTGTCCGAAGAAAAGAATACAAACAGTGACAAACACGAAACAGGTAAACAAACCTAATTTTTCGAAATAATATGTTGATGAAAAAAATACACAACTCTATCTTTATACTTACACACATATTAATTTCCAGATTTGTTAACAGTGGAAGCGGCTGAAGGCAACATCTATAGCGCCCAAGCACTCCTCACGGCAGTCGTGGCGTCATGCCTAGTAACCCTCATGGTGGGATTTGTCATCGGCTATTTGTTCTCGCGTCGATTTCGGCACCCTTTTCTCCAGGATACGTCACCCTTCAACGAACAACACAACCGATTGAACAGGTACAGTTGAATTCATAAACTGAATAAAAGTAGATTTCTCTCATTTCTAAGCAAGACTGATACAGTTTTCCTTTGCAGGCGAGTTTTTATAATATCCGGAAGTGAGTCCAATATACACGCCGAATTTATCACTTACGTCCTTTTTGCACCAAAATTAGAGCGGCGTTTAATATTCTACCTACCGTTTCGCTTCATTTCAATTTTTCGTTAAAGCACCTGAATGTTTTATTCAAAGTACTCGGAACCTTTGAAAATGTACAGCAAAGTATTCGATGTTCCGCCTCAGAGTGAAAACTTGACCTGACTTTTAATTTTCTTTTCAGATGTGCCTTAGAAACGCCGCTGAACGCAAACACAACCTACATGCCCCCGCGGTCAAAGAATGTAAACATGGTGGCTAACGTCTGTCCCAAACCTGACAATCTACACCTCGAGTTGGGCAAAGAGCGAACGCTCGACTTGCGGAATTCCACGGAATCCCTCGACAAAGATCTCAAGTGCGGCACGTTGCAAAAAGTGAAAAAGACATATATTTGAGAATTACCCAAACAGACTATGTACGGGTCCATTTCGAAGTGATTGGAACGATGTGACGCGTCGCGTGTGCCAAGTCTTCCGAGCGAATCGGCTAAGGCAATGTTAGTTGAATTGTGTAGCATGAGTGAGGCAGTGTTGGTTAAAGTCCTGTAAATATCGCCGAATGCGTGTACACTGTACCGTAGGTATAGATATGCCTTAGACTTTTAATGTAAACGAGAGTTGAATATGCATTTAAAAGTAGGATATCGAAACCACTCCCTCTCTAATTGAAATCATTTAAAATATTAAATTGAGATTAAGACTAAAGCAGAATTAGTAACAATATAATGGTTATTTGAACATATTTTTCAATTTGTTGGTGAATGAGATATCTAGCTTCTTAAAGCCAATTAAACAAATGAATGTGATAATATGGTTAACGATGTTACAACAAAAAGTTCTGCATTAGTTTTAAATCTACAACAATATTAATTTGTTACATTCCATATTAAATATTGTAGAATAATATTACGGTGCAGCTAATTTTGTAAATATAGAAAAAGTGTATATAATGCTAGTGTAAAATAAAAGCCAAAGGGCTCAAGAATTTGTTTGACATAGTCGAACATGACACAAAATGGTCAGTTAATTCAAAACATAATGTAATGTCGGCTTTGTCTAAAGAATATCGCATATAAACGCTGAAATCACTGATCAAAGCTGTATGTTAGCTGTTTAATTGGGAATGAAGTTTGGAAAATCATTGGCTTGCAGAATATGTTTTGGCTAATTTCATCAAAAGATGTTACATCTTTTACCCATCTGCTCATGAACGAGGGTAAAGTTTTCTAGGAAGTTACAATGTATGAATGTAGGTATATTACGATAGTATTTCGTAATATATATGGTAACAGTAATGGGGTTCAATTCGCTTAAACCATACCCACGAGTTTGCGCACACGAATAGGACAATTTCTCAAACAATATTATCAGTGTGAGTCACGTCGTCCTAGTATGTAAAAACCGTAAGAATTATTAAAAAATCGAGTTCCTGGATATATATTTGCGCAATACCAATTTAAAAAGCATTTCCTATAACACTAACGAAATTGACTAATATTCCACCCAAGAAGTGAAGGCTTGTGTGTTATTATTTTATAGATTCAGATGTATCTATATTGTTTTGTTTAACTCTCAATCTCAACTGAGTCACAAGCAATATTATTTTAAAAGGCTGGCATTACAGTTATAAGAAGTTTATCATAGCATGTAATAAAAGTTATTAGATTTTGTTGAATTATAAAATTATTATAGTTATGGATAGCATAAATTGCTGTGCTAAGTGCATAGTGCCTTGTAGGTTGCCAATTTAGTGCCTAATATTAGGACAAAGATTAAAATATATATACCTAACCTACAGAATGTAAATTCTGTGACATTAGAAAAGCTTCGAAAATATTATGTTTTCTTAAGGTCTATGTTGCACAAATACTTTCCAAATTGAAGTCTCCACCGAATGGAAGTTATGAATGGTAAATTTTATCAAGTGTGTTTGGAAGATTCTAATTTTATTCTTAAAATATTAGGCTGCAGTAACCACCAGAGATCTAAAATTATAAGTGTTCCCACCGTGTAAAAAATCAAAGTCTTAATGGACATGTATCAGTTTCTGTATATATATATTATTTTATATAAAGTATAATATATAGGCATTAGCAAATAAATTAAGTTATCTACATCATGGTTTCTTGTAATGAAATGTTTCTAGGCGTTCTATACAGTAGTACTGTCATGATTTACTTAGTAGGATACATCTGTATATATCATTTCCATTTCTGATAAATCAATATTGACAAAATCAATTTTATTTATATTTTTATATTATGATAAATCCATTGAACTAGGATCTTTATTAATTTCCCATAATAGTGGAGAAAATAAAAAGTATTATAATATTACAATGTATTTTATTTTTCTACCAATTTTCTTGTTTCGAGTAAGTAGGTATATTAATGAAAATTCTTGTACCATACAGGCATATTGACAGCAATTTCCTCTTTTCCTAAAAAGTCTTGAAAATATGTCTTACCTTTTCCATTTCAATGAAGTCTATTCTATCCATGAAAGCACTTTTCTTCACATTCATCTTGATATAGTGTCACTATCAGAATCAATGTAATTAATATAGTTACAAAGAAATTGTCTCTTTTCAGTTGCGGTTAGCACAATTTCGTTGTTTATAGTGACAGCATCATCACAAATTATAGTTTCCTCCTTCACCTCAGGATTCCCTTCATGCATAATGATAAAATTATGCAAAACACATGCAGAGTAAATCAATGTGTTGACAAACTCAGGCTTGAACATTTCTAAGTGGTTCAGTTTACACATTTTGCTTTTTAGCTGCTCAATAGCAGTTTGTATGTATGACCGAGCCTTCCAATGGATCTCGTTAAATTTCATTTCCTCGCTAGTCAGTAATTCTTCACTAGTAAAGGGAGTTATTAAATTCATTTGTAATTTATATCCAGAATCACCTAATATATGGTTGTCATATTCCACAAAGTTTTGAAGTTCCCCTGCCAATGGGCTCTCTTTGAATACTTTATTTTTCTTAAGTTTCCCAATCTCTCCTATATGGGTATCTATGAACATCAGAGATTCATCACAGACCAGCTGTAGAAGTATGGTCTCATGTTTTTTCCTTTTTTGCCCTACTTTGAGCCTACAAACGTCGACAAAACCAACACAGTTTGGAATTTTAAATCTGCTATTTACTTTAATCCTTGTCACATGTTGTTCTTCAACTGATGGCCAGCTAATGTATGTATGTCGATTATCAGCAAGATATGATGCAATTTCATGGAATATGTGGCTTACAGAGGATTTGTGAAGGCCAAAAAATTTTCCAACGTCATTGTAGGACAAATCGCTCATTATGAACATTATAAACACATGGACTTTTTTCTCCATTGCTATAACCCCTGGTTGCTCAAAGCTTGTTAAAAATTTACTCAGTGCCTGAAACAAAAAATACGAAAGTATTTCTGCCAGTCTCGTTAGTATCTCTATTCAAAACTAAATGTGTGAATATTATATAAAATTTGGCCTGGCAATAATGTGCACAATGTGCGTAATTGCGATAGAAAAGAGAAAATGCAAAATGCTTTTCCTTGGAAAATGCAGAAAAATTGGGAAAACACAGACAAATAACTGTGACTCAGTTATTATGTATTACACAAAGTTTAATGTGTTTGCTAAAGTGACTGACAGTAAGGTTTTGCTCTTTTCAGTTATGTGTTAGATAAAAAAAGATCTTAATAATGATGTTTCAAATAAATTTAAATCTAAAAACTCATATTCAATTTAGTTCCCAACATTTTGACTAACGTTACAATCAGCAGGAATATTAAAACCTTAAATTTTCAGCATCCCTGCTAGATATCATCACTGGTTTCATCAATGTGTAGTTGATAATTCAAAATTGCTGCAACTTTAATAAACTTATAAAATACCAGCGGACGTCTCGCGGTTTTCCCGCGTAGTTCCCGTTCCCATAGGAATACAGGGATAAAAAGTAGCCTGTCACTCAGGGATAGTTTAGCTTCCCAACGGTGAAAGAATTTTTGAAATCTGTCCAGTAGTTTCAGAGCCTATTCAATACAACCAAACAATCAAAGCTTTCCTCTTTATAATAGTATATAAGATAGATAGATAGATAGATATATTAATGATAATAGGCATAGCTAGTAAACAGTAGGGTAAATGAATAAATTGAATGCAGAGTTTTTCAACATAGACACCAATTTTCGTTGAAAATGTCAGGAAATTAGCACATTCAGACAAAAAATATCAAATGAAGAATAGAAATAATGTTTACCATAGTTGTATTCTTTTTCATTCCAAATGTAGACTCATAATCTTCATTACTAAAATGATGTACTTCTTTGTAATGATCTTTGTACCTTGCTAGGGTAGGTTCTCTTACATCTAATGACTCTATTTCCGGCTCATCACCAAATTCTTTTCTTACAGTCTCATTGTACCTAAGCAAGTTATCGTTATTTTCATGTATTACATCCGCAACAGCAACTGTTATTCTATTTATAGTGGAGACACTGTCATTGTCCATGAAGAATTCCATTACAAATTCCCTTTGAAAATTATTCATAATAAGTTGTTTCTCACACGGCACTCGCAGCAGGCTGATACATTTGCAGTAGTCAGTCAAATAGTGTTATTACATAAAATTTGGATGTTCAACGTAAGTATTGCAATCAACTAATTCTACGCAGTATATGAAGAGCAATAATTGAAAATTGAAATATGTACTTCTCCGAGTTGAACTGTTGATTAACAAATTACACTTTTCTGTGATTGGAAATAACGCAAGTGTGAAAATTATGACTTTAAAATTAAATTTAAATTCACTCGAAAAACTAACTCACGAGCAAAACGTTTTTGACCGTCGCCGGTCGCTTGTATTTTTGTTCGTAGTGAGACGCAGTGTGAGTCTGAATTTATTCTAATTCTAATTAAGTATATTTCCAATAACATATTTTATGACCGACTAGGTAAGTAATTAAGTATATACATATTTTAAAAATAATAATTTAAAAACTTGGTAAACAATAACAAATTTAGAATTTTGGCGGGAACACGTAAAAATCATGTCGTTGCATTCTTGTCGTCTCAATCTTCGCTAGGTATTTGTGTTTTGTCAAGTACATACGTTTTAAATAGTAATGTTTTAATCACAATAGGCGAATAATGCACGAGTGTGAGCAAGTGATGTAGTAAAGTGTGCTATTTATACAATTTGAAGTAAAACTGTATGTACTACTTCTGTGATGTTTGCAAAATTCCGTAAAAGCTTCTATCTTGCTTATATTATACTGCTTTGGTCTCAGGCTTTGGTAGACACACACAGGGCATAAATTACAAATTAGTCATAGCTATCATTTAGACGAAACACCTGAAAATCTAAAATCCTTTACTCTGGCAGAATCTTCAACGTGTGATGCTAACTATGTCAAAAAACAACAATAATGTTACCGTAAATGACATTGACGGCCACGTTTTATAGTTTTTCTTCTTCTTCACATTACATATAATTATCACTTTCGCACACTCGCACTTGTAATTTTGTACTTTATAAATAAAACACCACTATTTCTATACATAAATACTCGAAAAAACAAGTTTTGGATAAAAATACAATAGAGCGATATGGCTTTTTTCGCGTTCCCGCCACAACTTCTTCTACAGTTGTTACACATTACGTGATTGTCTGATTGTTAGGAAATGCGGAAAAATCATATAGTTGCATTGTATTATTTTTCATAAGTTTTCGTGTGACTTCAAAAACTCTGAAACTCGCCTGAAGTAAAGTTACCACTACTTTACTAGAACTTAACTGCAGTTAATCTTGTCTTGTGAATTCGACTGTAACTCAGAGTTATTTCACTTGACTTAGAATAATAACCATTTATTGTTCTAAGTCAAGTAAAAATATTGAAATACTTGACACTGACAAAATTCACAAAGTGCGAGGCCACAAAAAAAAATCTTAATGGCGTAAATGAATTGATTGTCTATTAAAAAGTAAATGGCTAAATGGTAATCAAAGTTAATATTTTGAGTAAGACACACAAAACATTTCATTTCAAACTTGGGATTATATTGGAATTGTTACGAACTTTAGATAGGTACTACCAATGCTTTAAAACTATAAAAGGTTATCTAATACTCTAGGCGCTGACTCCTGTGCCACTATAAGTACCTAAACACTAGCTCGAAACCAGCAAGATTCATTTCATTAGAACTATACCGACCCGATATCTAAGACTCTCCATGTCTAAATCACACGATATTGCTGTAAACTTTCATTCTGATGAAAGGTAAGCTAAACTGGAATATTTACTAACACACCTATATATTTTGCCTTACGATTTAAATGAAACACTCGTGTTGCGTTAATTTTTATCTTTAACAAGTGCATTACATGATAGTCTTCGCAGCCTTGAAGGCCACTTCCTCTTTCTATTTGGAGGTTTTTTACACTACAGATTAGAAGAAAATAGTACAGATAAATATCTTGCAGAAAATGGTGGAAATCTTGGCCTACAGTTTTTACTTGTCATATGCAGCCTAAACACAAATATATACTAATAATTGTATGTGTTAGGTTGCATAGAATATGACTAGCAAAAATATAAGGTTATTTTGGCTTCAACCATTTTCTATGCAAATTTTCATCTTATGTTTTTTTTCTCATCACTGGTTTACACTTGAACTAACTGTGGTTGTAAAACTTACTTAGTGCTACTGCTTAACCTTTGGCAACCTTTGCCCATATATTTAGAGCATATGTGTTTACTGATATTTGAAGTATCTTGTTTTAGAATCACAAATGAAAAGCTGATCTACCCAGCTGCAACAAGAAACCAAGAACCAATTTTGCAAGTCCTTAAAAGACTTATACTCTGTGATGATGACAATGATGAAAATCCAACATTTGTGGAAATTTCCTCTGGTTCAGGGCAACATCTAGCACATTTTGCACCACATTTTCCGACTGTTACTTTTCAACCAACTGAATATGATAAAACTTTACTTGGTAGCATAACTTATTATGCTAGTAATTGTCCAACTAAAAACATTAAATCACCCATATTGTTAGATATTAGAAACAAAATGTCAGACTATGGATTTCAGGAAAATAGTATAGATTACTTATATAATGCTAACATGATTCACATAAGTCCATTTGAATGTACAGTTGGACTTTTTGAAAATGCCAGAGAGCACTTGAAATCTGATGCTCTCTTGATCACTTATGGACCCTACAGTAAAGATGGTGTTATATCACCAGAAAGCAATGTAAAATTTAATGCTTCTCTAAAAGCAAGAGATCCATCATGGGGTCTCCGTGACATTGCAGAGTTAGAAAAATTGGCAGAGAAAAACTATTTATCTCTTATAGATACAGTAGAAATGCCTGCCAACAATCACATTCTGATATTTAAGAAGAATTAAATAAAATCATACATGATAAATAGTTTTAGCAAATGTGATGTTTTTTTAATATCGTAGATGCTCTCATACAAATAATATCTATTAATTTATGGTAAAGGTATAATCAATGAAGCCAGGTAGGCCAGATTCGAAACATAGCAAATGTTCTAAACTTTCTTATTTAAGGTAGGTAAGCACTGATGTCCACCTTGAGGTGTTCTGTGCATTTTTCCCTACCTGGTCCAACCAACCAACCAGCTCATTGAAGTATCAGAGTGAGGCTATGGGCTGCTGGCATAGTAGCTCCAATGAGTTGGGTGGTTTGTTTTATGATAGTGATAATAACAAGCAAGCTGTTGCGGCAACATAAATTAAAATGAAACAGCTTTATACAGTCAAGTGGCAATTGTAGTTCCTTTTGTGGCTTTGTATGTGAAGGCACATGTTTACAGTTTCATTCCATTGCAAGCAGCCATAGCAGCGGCATAGTGGACTGTCCATGGCTCCTTGCTTAAACAGGTGACTTTTCAATGACCGGTAATGGGGCCTACTAAAAGATGTAGATCCTATTGTTGTAACTTCAATAAATAATATTCTTGTGAAGAATTGCAAAAATGGTCTTACCATTTCTGCAGTTGTCTTTCTCATCTCACAAGTTTTGATACTCTTTCTCAGTGTGATGGTTTTTATTATAATTATAATAAGTATTTGATATTAGTCTCAATTTGATACCTCCACACCTTCAAGAGTCTTGAGCGACGGACATCAAAGTGAGGGTTCAGGATTCCTTTTTTTTATAGAAGTGGAACCCTAAATAAACAAAATTAGGTGCTTAAAATCCACTATTTTCATTTTTTCATAAAGTCATATTTTGAAAATATAGACAAATCTAAAGATAACTATCATTCAACAAAGTTGGTTCTGCTGTTTAATACAAGGAAATATGTTTCTGTGTTTCATACATAGGTACAGGTCAACATTACTTTTTTGCTTCGCCGCAATCTGGTAGGAATGTGTATTTGGGTTTTTAAAACCTGCAATACAGCTATGAAATATTAGGTACTCCATACGTTCATGTTTTGTAAAATCTATCATTACTTGGTCAATGCAGCAAATAGTGCAACGAGCTATGGTCAACACCTAGCTCATCAAACATAAAAGTAAAACAAAAAACCGGCCAAGTACGAGTCTGACTCGGGCACGAAGGGTTCCATTATCTATAAAAACGGTAAAAAAATCACTCGCATTTGCCAATAAAAATAGAAGACTCATTTGTTTTACAAATGTAACAAATATAAATTGTAAATTCAAATAAATCTTGTTTTTTAATACGGCCCTTGTACTTCTGCAACGCTTTGGTTTGCAGGTGTACAGGGGCATTGTCAAACTAATTAAAAAGTAACTCATCAGCGTCTGTCATACACGCGCTTTGAAAAAAGTGGAACCGTTTTTAGTTTGTTTTTGTTAGCAACGACAGAACTGACTACTCTACTCTGACTAGCCAATCTCTAGGTTTTAAATTTCTCATATTTTTGGCACCTTTGAGCATTTTGAATAGTTATAAACCTATTAATTAATTTAATGTAATACATGTTTCAGATTCAAAACCAAATCAGGCTGAAATGATGATAAATGACCGCCGCGTACAGCCGTACACAAATAAATTAATAGGTTTATAATTATTTAAAATTTAATTTTTGTAGCGATGATAGCTTAGTGGTTAGCGCGGTAGGTTCGCATGCCGAAGGGCGTGGGTTCAAACTCCAACAATGAGCTTGAGCTGCCGGTGAAGGAAAACATCGTGAGGAAACCATAACATGGTGGTAGGGTATTTTCTAGTACTCTGCTGGCTATCTACCACCCGAAAATCTGCCGTCAAGCATCTAACGGTGTGTTCCGGCAGTATCACTTGAGAGCCAGTTCCATTCCAAGCTAGGTGTGCTTTACCATCTTCGACCATACCTTCACTTAAGTGAGCTGTGGCCAAAAGACCTAGCCTGTCAACCATAAAAAAAAATCTAGAAGTTTTCAGTAGGTAGGTACTACAGAATAAAGATAGCGGAAAGGTCAGGTTTATTGGCGGGAACGCAGAAATATGACGTCGTTATATTCTATTATTTTCTACTTGTGTTTTTTCTTGTGCTTAGCTTTAGAAATCTGTCTGTAACTAATGGAGACCACAGGCCGGCAAGCGCAGCGTAGGACGTCCACCCACAAGGTGTACTGATAACGTAGTATCGTAAGGACGTAAAAGTTAAAGTAACACGCTAGACGCGGACCGTTTCCGATCGGTCTTTATGGAAATCAATGGGGAAGCCCTATGCCGGCTATGCCTTGCAGTATTATTATAGACGGCATACAACTGAGATTATGATGTATAGCAATACCGTTGTTCTAATCGCTATGTAGCCAGTGGATGAAAAGGCCTTCAGCCCTTCACAGATTCAACGCTAGTTCGTATCAGCGAGAGCGCAGACGAGCAAGCTGTTGTTTGTATATTGCAAAAACATACCCCTCGATCCTCCACACTCATAAAGATCCATCTCTTTTTTAATCATTAGACCGTATCATCACTTAACATCAAGTGAGATGGCGGTCAAACGTAAGCCTTCTACTTTACTTCTCTTAGTATTTTCTGATTAGCTGAAACAACGCATCTTTCTTTTCCTACCAACTACTTAACGTCTGAGACCTAACAAATCTAACAATGGAGTTTTGGCGGGAACGTGGAGAGAGTCGTATCCCTCGTGAGTAATATTATTCTTTAGTCGTATCTTTTGTTCCACATGTAGTGTTTATGCATTAAAATCTCAGACTATTAAAATGATGTTGTTTTATTCATAAAGTGCCGACTCACAAGCGCGAGTGCGGGAAAAGGATATAATGTGGTGAAACATAACTATTCGTGTTGCTTCCAAAACTCCATCGAAGCTTTATAATAAAGTCCCCACTACTTTACTAAAGCATGACTGGACTCTCCAGTCATGTCAGTCTGGCAGTCTTGGTCAAGTACACTTGACTAAACTGGACTTTGACTATAACTATAGCTACGAGGCAACTTTGTTAAACTTTTGAAACTTGAAATTATAAAACATGACACTGGCAAATGCTCAAAATGCGACGCCAAAAAAATCAAAGAAAAAAAAGTGCGTGAAAATCGTGAAATCTCCTTTTACATTTTTTACATATCGAGTTATCCTTTTTTTTTTTCTTTGGTTTTGGCGTCGCGTTTTAGCATTTGCCAGTGTCAAGTAATTATATATTTTCAAGTTTCAAAAGTTAAATAAGTGCCATCGTAGCTAGTTTTAGTCAAAGTCGTCTTTGTCAAGTCCAGTTCGTGTCAGTTAATTCCAGTCATGCTTTAGTAAAGTAGTGGCAACTTTACTACAAAGCTTCGATGGAGTTTTGGAAGCAACACGAAAACTCATGTTTCACCACATTATATCATTTTCCCACACTCGCGCTTGTAATTCGGCACTTTATGAATAAAACACCACCATTTTTATGCATAAACACTCGACAAAACACTAGTTTTGGAAAAAAATACAACGGAGCGACACGACTCTTCCCGCGTTCCCGCCAAAACTCCGAGTTATCCTTTTCATCGCTCCAACTTTTCAGGTGTCCAGTTCAGTCATTCTAAGGAAAAGTTGACGAGTAATACCAATATTATTCTCCTTTTGTATATTTGTTGTCATTCATCAAAATAATACTACACAAATTCACGCTATGGCTAAGCGTTCAGCCTCGGTCGCATTTGATGTTAACGAAAGTCTCCCAAAGGAACAAAAAGAAGGCAAGAAAGAGGGCAAGAAGCACTCTTTAGATTCTGATGAAGAAGACAGTGGAGCCGAGGAGGAAAAGAATAATGTCCTCCACGCTGACGACATTGAAGGCGAGGAGGATGGCGTCGGTGGAATGGAAGGTGAAGTAAGTGAGATTAAATAGTTGTGCAAGATCGCCAAACAACATAAAATACTAGAATTCCAGTGAAATGTGGCGTGAGTTACAGCGCACATAAGTGCACGTTACCTTATTGGTATGAAATAAACTAACTTTATGTATGTTCATATATATGAATAACATTCTAAGTGGTTTAAAAAAATTTAATCACCTATATTAGATCAGACTTAATTCATGTTAGGTATATGCTTAGCAATGAACACAATTTGATATTTTTTGTATTGAATATGTATTATCTTGGTCATCCTATAACAACATCCAACTACAAGGCATCCTATGGCAGTATATTCTAATAGTGTTTAAAGAGGAATGGATAATTTCTTATTCTATTTAATTTCTGACATAGTAGGTTCATACATACAAAAGAATTAGTTTCTTCAACATAAATTTATTTAAATCTTGATTACAGATTACAATTACTCCTTTCAACATGAAAGAAGAGCTAGAAGAAGGTCACTTTGACACCCAAGGACACTACCACTGGAAGAAAGAAAAAGAGATTCGAGATGGTTGGCTCGACAACATTGACTGGGTGAAAATAAAGGGTAGACCTGAAGACAAGTATAAAATACATAAGGATGATGAAAATAAAGGACTAGGGGATGAATCTAGCAGTGAAGATGAAGAACCAGAGGAAAAATTTGATTTAATTGACAATTACAAAGAAATTGTGCAGCATATGAAGCCTAGGGAGACCATAGCTAAATCAATACAGAGGCTTGGTAAGTTTGATTATTCAATTTAGTCTTATGTTTAACATAAAGTTATAAGTTTGATCATTTACTCATCTGATGTAAGTGACAATAGAATGAGAAATAGAGGGTTTTACGCCATCTGCCTAAAACTCATCTAAAATTAAAAGGTACAGTAGTTTAGGTACATACAAACAACAACATACAAACTTGTGTTCTCAGTTTCCAGTTAGGCCACATTTAGCTGTCTTGGTATATTACACTTAACCTACTTTTTACTATTAAAAGAAGATAAGTACATCAGTAAGATAAACTCTTAACAAACAAAATCATTATTTACAATTATTAGATTTAATAACAAATATAAATCAATAGCTACAATAATGATTAGATTTACACATCTAGTAGTGATGATTGATTTTAGGCACTATGTGGAATAAACACTGTGTTCTAATTCTCAGGTGCTAGCACAAAAATATCAAGTGCAGAACGCTGGAAAAGAAAGAAAGCTGGTATTACTGATGACAGTGGCAAAATTGTTACTAGACTGACAGAACTTGCTAACCAAATATTAACCAAAACTGGTAATATGGACATCTATCAAGAGACCTATGAGAAGATTTCAAACATTCTAGATAAGAATAAAAAGAAACATGTGGATGCAGATTTGGACATGTATGCCGATGATTTTGATCAAAAAGAGAAAGCTAGTCTGGGGCAACCACAAACATCAGATCAAGATACAAAAACTGAGGATTCAGAAGATCAGAATACAAATGTAGTTAAATGGGAGTTTAAGTGGAGTAAAGATGATGATGCAGAGATATCAGGGCCTCATTCTACTGATCAAATGCACAAGTGGTCTGAAGAAGGTTACTTCAAAACTGGGGTGTGGGTTAGGAAACATGGTGAAGACACTCAGTTTTACAACTCCAATAGAATGGACTTTGAGTTATATATGTAAATTAGGTTTGTATATAAGTGTAATTTCTATAAATCAGTTATTTCTCTGTGAAAGTTCTGAAATAATAAACGTTATGTAGTTTCATATAGATTTATTTTTGGTATGTTTGGGAATGTAAGAGTATGCCTCATAGCAAATGTTTAGGTCTTCACTACAAATCTTGTTGTATCACTACTGGGCTGCGTCTAGTCACATGTAACCTTATTTCACAAGTCCACTTAATTTCAGTAAATAACTCTCATTAGGAATTTTAAACTTCTCAACCACTCTTGCATTATAAAATACATATATGAGATGTTCATGACAATAATAAAATTAAATTAAAAATTAATTTCAATTTATAGTAGACTGTGTCCATTTGTAACATTGTCACGTCCCAGTGGTGATATGGTGTACACAACAAAAATTGAGATAGAAGAAGCACTCACAGACTGCTCCCTGAGAAGCTGAGGCCTTAACATTGCTTAGTGCTTTATTATTTTATATGGTAATACTGATGTAATACAAGTAATTCACCCACAAATGAACTCCCAGATGTTTATTTGGATTTGGAAAACCAGCTAGTTTTTTGCAAGTGATTTCTATATACAATCATATTTCCAGTTTTTGTGATATTACATAACTAATGAAATAATCTATCAATTTTTTAAAATTTTTTGTTTATTTAAAAAAAAATAATATCGCCAGTACAACAAATTTTCTATACATATTTCTTTCTATTCTTATACACCCTACCAGCTATGCTGACATCAGTGTATAATTTAGCTATCTTATTAATTATTACTATAAATACTGTAATAAGTTGGACTATCACAAATTGTGATATTGATGTACCAATCTCCAACCAACTGCCGGTATTCCGAACATTGTAGAGAAGTTGTATGCCCATGAGGTTAGAGTAGACTAAAACTATGATGTTTAAACATCCAATGGGAGCCTGAAACAAATCTCAACTTTAGAAAATTTAAACCCAATAATGGTGTTGTGTATATTTCAGTATTTTGTGATCTTTCGTTATTTTAGCTCAATCAAAAGCTCAATTTGCATTTGTGTGGATCTTATTAGTTGTTGTGATACTTAGTGTGCACTATAAATACATAATTATATTGGATGACATGTGACACACAGCACCAAACTAAGCAAAACGTGTGCTATGGAAGACTGATAACTGATAGAATATTTAAATACTTTTTTTTTTGTAAATACATACAGTAACACAGACAGAACAAACATTACAACTCTATAAAGCTTTTGTTTATATCACTAAATGCTTGTCCTTAGTGGGAATCGAACCCACGCCCTTTAGCTTTTGGAGCAGACATACTACCAATGAACCTACAGGGTTGTTGAATAGTAGGTACATATACGTATTTATTTGTATGTAAAAAAAAACATAGCTTGGACAGACAGACAGCAGAGGTTTACCCGTTATATATCCTTCGACTATAGAACAAACATGTACAAATTAATTCTGTTCACATCATAAAGTTTACTAAGAAAAAAACCTGTACCTCAGTTAGCGTTTGTACGGCGACGAAACCGCACCCAACCACCATAAAGGGGGCAAAAGTCTTAAGCAGTATGAGTGTAGTAATCATGAAAGGCTGGAATGACGTCACAAAGCACGTCACCCATCGAATCTCGAACGAGTTCAACGACGCTATGTTGCCCGTGCCGAAGAAAGCTAGAATTATGTAGAACACCTGAAGACGATTTAAGGAAAATTATGTAAGGCATATCTAGTGTACCTAGCATAATTATGTTGTACTGAGTTACGGATCGGTAGTAAGACCACAAGATTGTATTCATCAACAACAACTAACTTTTACTCTTTACTATGGAAACTGACGTAATTATATGCGAGGTTATTCACGTTTACACATCCGGTGGCCTTCTTCATGGAGACAAAGCTGAGTACAATGCGCGCGCGGCCTCGTCTTTGCACTACAGGCTGCTGCACGCTTCGCACGTGAATGATGCGTGTGCCTTCTCTGGCCTTTGGATTAACCGGAGTCATTTTACAGTCATGAAGACAAGTTCTCCACGTAGGTGGCAGATTTCACTCTCCAACAAACTAATTAGGACGCCACGGACGCTTTGCTTTAGGTTGTGGCCGAAACTATAGTAAAGTATCCGATATAATTAAACGAGTAAAACAAAACTTTTACTTTTAGATCAATTTCTCTGAAATCGATATTTCGTCACAGGTGAATTATATTTTTCTATGGAACAGCTACTTTTTTTCCGCGATTTTAGGGTCGGTCCCACGGTAAAGGTTGTGCATAATGATGAGTATATAGGTACTTATGACCCATCGTTTTAGTACCTACTATGGTTCCGTGTATAGTACCTATATTATAGGTCCAAATTCTGTTAACCGTCACTTAACATCGGTTGAGCTGTGGTAAACAGTTACAGTAGCCAATCATAAAAAACAAAAAAAAAAAAATAATTTATGTAAATACCAAGTCTCGACTCGATCAGATCTATCGAAAATGTTAGCAAAAATAACTGATTAAAATCGGTACTACAGCCGTTTTCGTTATGCAAAAGGATACAAAAAAGAAGGCTCTTCGAAAATCCTGTTTAGTTAAACTTCGTTCAATGTATATTTCGTTTATGTTCTTATATTTTTCTGAATTAAAAGTGCAGTCCACTATCTGTAAGAAAAATAAAATAAACAACATCAATATATACATAAAAAACAAACATATTACCTACTTTCCAAAACTTAGGTATGTTTTTCGAATATTTAAACAATAAAGTACCGAATTACAATGTGGTGGGTACTACGTGTAGTACCCAAAATTCAGTAGAAAATTGTAAGTAGGTAAAGTGTGTACCTAATTAGTAAAACCAAAAGTTACCACTGTTTTACTAATTACACATGAAGTGTTATGACTGTGACTTGAGGCTTATTTTTTTCATCATTTAACAAATGACTGACTGTAGCATTTCTCACCTGCACCTTTTCCAAACCAAGTAGACTGAATTCTATAGCAATCCAACTCATTACATGTATAGTTAACGACACCATAAAAAGTCCTTCGTGTGCCACAGACATCATCAAATAAAATGTTATGAGCGAGGTATTAATTGCCGTCAAACGGATAATCATCCTTTTGGAATACATCATGGGAAGTAAAGGAGATATTACTAAAAGAAAAAACATTACTTGTTATTTTAACAAATGTACGAAACAGCTATAAAATATTTTGTAGCAATGACAACTCAGTGGTCTTCGACATCTCTTAGCATCACGTGAACAACTATCCTAACATCTATAAAAAATGAAGCTGTTTTTTCGTGACATCAGAATGATAGCTGAGTGGTTAGCGCGGTCGGTTCACACGCCGAAGGGCGTGGGTTCAAACTCCAACAATGAGCTTGAGCTGCCGGTGAAGGAAAACATCGTGAAGAAATAGCATGGCGGTAGGGGTACCTTCTAGTAGGCTGGCTAGTAGGGGTACCTCTAGTATACCTACCCGGCTGGCTAGCTATCACCCTCAAGTTAAAAAACTGCAACCTAGCATCGAACGGCGTGTTCCGGCAGCCTCACTTGAGAGCCAGTTCCATTCCAAGCTAAGTGTGCTTTACCATTTTCGACCACACCGTTACTTAACATCAGGTGAGCTGTGGTCAAACACCTAGCCTGTAAACCATAAAAAAAACTTACAAGCCCATGAATCAAGGATACCTACTATCATATGAGCCAAGGCAATTACCTGCAATAATCCAAGCTAAAGTCTGATCAACATAATTAACTGGGGTTCCTCTATCAAATCTTTCTGCTTGTACGTAGATATTGTACAAAGCCAGCAGTAAAACTGCTATTTGGAACATGAATAGTTTGCGCTCCCTGGAACTCACTTCCTCTCCCTGAGTCTGCAACTGGATTAGGGCATAATAAATGTATATGCAAAGGAAGCCTATCCATGTAAATCCTGCCAACAATCTGGAATTAAAATTGGAACATGTACATATTATTTACAAATCTCCATTATTACCCGACTATGCAATAAGCTCTCGTTTTTAGAACTGCAGCAGATCTTTTCTTAAAAAAAAGAAGAACGTCAGACTTCTTGTCCCCGACAATATCATCATCATCAATCCAGCCATAGGACGTCCACTGCTGGACATAGACGGCCGATATCGGGGGGTTGTATCTATATCCAATGATATGTTATATCCAATGTTTAGGTTGTGTAATGAAGTTATTGATTTATTTAGTTGTAAATTTATGTTAAATTTTTGTCAAATATCAGCCAATAAGCTTCGTAAGATGTACGTTTTTATCGTACTTGTTGTCAACTTTGTAAATAATGTTAGTTAATTTATACTGTGATGTTTAATCTGTTACTTTAAATATTTGTTGTGATGTTACTATTTAATTATTTTATATTGTTATATTTCGTGATATATCTAGAATTTATTTTACAGTTGTTTAATTTGTTTCTGTGATGATTGACCGTTTAAATTTGTTTTACTTGTTATTTAATGTTTTGCTACAAGAATTATTTTTATTTTGTACACTATTTACTTTATTTTAGTTTTCAACGTCTCATTTCAGCACGAGTACACACTCGTAATTCTTTCGAATTATGTGTGGTACTCGTTTTTCATATATGTATTATTATTACCTAATAGAACTAGAGGAAATTCAATTTCCTAGTCTTATTCCTGTTTATGACATCTTGTGCTAGTTTCGTGCAGAATTCCAACAGGTACGGCCTGGAGTCACCTGATGTTAAATGTGGTCAGAGATGGTAAGCACGCCTGACCCGGAATGGAACAGGATCTCAAGTGAGGTTGCCAGGACACGGCTAGACGGCAGATTTTTAACTTGAATGGTAGCTAGCCAGCCGAGTACTAGAAAGTTATGCTATGGTATGGTTTTCACATAATGTTTTCCTTCACAAGCAGCTCAAGCTTCTCATTGGGGTTTGAACCCGCGCCCTTGGGCATGTGATCCAGCCAAGCTAAGCACTGCGCAAACATCGATACAAAAATTTATCAGGGTTTAGTTATCGCTATTATTGATTGTTATAGTCGTTTTAATCTCAATAAATAAATTAAATCATTGTTGAAGTAAAAATTACGTTTAAATATACTTACACCAAAGCGATAAACGTGTCTTTTCCCACAACTGGCATGAAAGCAAAAGCACTCAGGAACAAAGATCCGATTGACCATAAATAGATTATAGGTGTCGAGAGCTGGTGCCGCGTTGAAGAGAAAAAAGGCCACAATCCCATCCCTAACAAAGGAACGCTAAGCGTCCATCTGTAGGTGAAAGACATACCCTGAAATAAAAAACACATGAACACATCAATAAAGGGAATGTAAATAAAGGCTCAGATAAACACAGCATAAAAAAAAATGTACTGTACAATGCCAATACAAATGCCAGCAGCCCAGAGCCTTGCATACTTCAAGGAGCTTGGTTGGCTCTAGTAGATGCTGGTACCCCAAGTGGGATGTCAGTGCAGGACTTATCATCCCCACTTTGAATACTAAGAAGACCTTACAGGGCAGTGGATTGCTGTGGAGCTGCCGGCTGGACCGTGGCTGGACTATTGGGAACAAACTAAAGGTATTGTAAGAAATGCATATTGTCATTCGCATGTTGGTTGTGCAAGAGTTGCAGTTGCCAAAACTTTTTTTTACGGCCGGACAATTTACTTTTTGCCTGAGAGATATAATCTAGATCTTTTCTAGCTCAGCTTTTAGGTATCTTCTAAGTCTGCGTGCTTCGTCTTTGACCAAATCGTCAATCACCATCAGACGAGTTGGTTGTCCAACGCGGACTTATCCGTATTGAAAAAAAAAGGATGAGACAGCAGTAAATTCAAATTACACTTAAATTTAAAATAATGCTTACCAATGCTAAAGAACCCACAATGTAGCTGCAGACTTCAATACACAATATCCATCCACTACCTTTTAACTGTTTCAATGTATAGCTCCACACATTGAAAGGAAATAAAGCTTTGAACCACAACATTAATGGCATATGAACATACACATAATACTGGATTGGTAAGTTTTGCACTGTAAAAAAGAACATTGTCATTTCAAGTAAAACATTATTGACTCCCTGTTAGCTCATAAATCTGCTTAGATTTCTACTACAACGAACACTTCTGTGACGATATAATTATGTGTGTTCTGTGTCTGGGTTTGCTGTATGTATTCTAAGTATGTATTTATAAAAAAACCGTATATCAGTATTCTATCAGTTATCTGGTTCCCATAGTACAAGCTTTGTTTAGTTTGGGGCTTCATAGCGCAGTGTGAATTGTTCGAAGATATTTATTATTCATCATCATCATCATCAGCCTTTTGTAGTCACCGCTGGACATAGGCCTCTCCTAAGACACACCACTCAGCCCGATCTTAGGTTTTTCGCTTCCATCCACCGCCAGCTATCCTATGTATATCATCACTCCATCGAGTCTCTGGGCGTCCTACGCTACGTTTGCCAATTCGCGGTCTAGAACACGTCTACAATTTATTATTATTGCTTTTTTAATTTAATTTACTAAATTGAATAACTGCTACTAATTGCCTGGTACTCAGGGTAGGGTAGCTAAACACTTTTTCATGTACTGCTATTTCATTAACTATCATTATATGCCATTAATAACGATCTCTTCAGAGGGGCCAGCATATCAATTTCTGAGATTTACACACTATGTTAACTATAACTAGCCTATATGAACATAAGAGAAACCAAAAATAATAAATGATTACCATATACAAGATAGGTTCCTGTGCAAAATGATATAAATAGTACAGCATTTATTCCAAACATAACTATACTTGGTCGATATAATTTGTTTCTATTTCTAGAAGCACCTTCTGACTGCAAACTGAACATTTGTTCCGCCAGCACTCTCAAAAGCCACACTGCCCATCCCAAAAAGGATAAAGTGACTAGAATTAGTAATGACCTCTGATAATAATCTTGATAATATCTTAGGCCGGAAAGACTTAAACTAACTATTTCTTTACTAAAAACAATAAGCTCTTCATAGTCTTGGTCTCTCAATAGTTTTTCTGTGAAGCTGATAATTTCATCGTAATTTTTCTTAGTGAATGGTTTGTAAGGTTGGTACAGCATTGGAAGGGCATTAGTCTCAACATCTTGTCGTTTCTTGTCATACTGGGATGAAAGTTGACGGCATATGCTGTACATCGCTTTGGCTCTATCTGATAGTGACATGTTTATCAAACCATTTATTGGTTTTCCCTATAAAACAAAAGAAATAATTTAATTAGTTTTCAACAATTTTATCTAATTGATAAACCATTAACTTCATTACATGCACTATACTATTCTACAAATATTATAAACTTGTGACTTTCTGTTTGGATGTTTGTTACTCAACCACTCAAAAATGGCTGCACAGATATCGATGAAATTTGGCACACATTTAATCTATTATATCTATATAAACATATAGGATTTATAGTATGACATTTGATAGTAAGTCTCAATAGGTCCTGCAATTTTATGTAGTATCCTTCATACATAAATTGGAAAGAACTCTTTAGTATGGGCCTCACAAACTCATAAGCACTTTTCCCAAAAGCCTAACATGGGCAATATGTTTAAATACCTAGAATATGATAAAATCTTACATAAAATTAATAGTAAAAAATTATGAATATGTAACTGAATAAATAAATAAAAGATACTTGCAATAGAGTTAACAGGCACAGGTATTGATAAAATTGTTGACATAAGAGGAGTCAAATCAACTTGGTTAATGTCCATTCTATGCTCTAAAGACATATCAAGGGTTTCTGGGTCCAACTTGTCTTTCTTGGCTTGTAGGATTCCTGAACCCCATATTACATAAGGTGTCTCTGTTTCATGATTATCTCCTGATCCATGAGAACCTGGAAAATGAAATATAGTCTTTAGACATTTTAATATGCTTTATTGTATAAAGTAAACAAACACACTGACAATGTCTCAGGTATTGTAGGGGTTGTGAGTACTTATCATCAGGTGGCCACTGGCTTATTTGCCATGTTTTCATATAAAAAAGTCTATTAAAACTATTATTTCTACAGCTGATATTGTCCCATTGTAAGGCAAAGGTCTCCCTATCCTCCTTCCGTTTTCCTTTATTTAGGAGTCATATATGTCCTGCCATCTCTATCTGGGTTTTGAGAGCTTTTTTGCCATCCTTAGGGAACCTCTGCATCATTATCATAGTTATTGCTCTGTTATCCTCTAACATGACCATCCTAGTCTTACTTTACTTTCAAGCCATATTGTGAAATTTAAGATGTTTATTATGGCTTTCCATAGTTTACACATAAATTATAGCTATTCTGAATAACTGTCTTACCCCAGTCAGTCATGCCATGATCAGATGTCATCAGAAAGGTAGTCTTCCCATCATCACCATAATAATTCCTTATTACTTGTTCAATTTCCTGTATACCCTCATCAACATGTTTTAATGTTTCCAAAAAATTGCTGTAAAATTAAAAAAAAAAAAAAAAAAAATTGGTTACACGAAAAATGACTGGATTTTACTATATTTCCATCTAGAAAATTAATTCATGATTATTTTAACACAAGTCAATTAGACAGCCAACCATTTCTCTGGGCTTCCATATTTTCATTTTTTAAAAGTATCCCTATATTTATGTCAACAACAATGGCAGATTCAAACTATTCACAAGCGTTAGTTGCTGTCACTTTTTAATAATAATAAGCGAAGTTTCACATGATATACATACTGAGTCTTTGGCTTGTGGGTGTGTCCTGCAGTATCAGTGCCAAGCAGGTGAAGAAAGAATACAATTTTATCTCTTTGCAGTTTGTGTTTAATTGCAGGATTGTTTTCAGCATCATTAAAGAAAATTTTAACTTTATCAAAAACCCACTCATCCAGTTGTGATGTATTTTTGTCTGTACTAAAACTATTTGCATAAGGGTCAAAATCTTCAACAGCTATATGATTATCTGCTATTCCTTTAGTGAAAATATTGACTATATCATAAGTCCCCCAACTCCATGTGTATGTTGTTTGGTTGAAGACCGAGTCAAAGTCGACTGGATTTTCTTTCCACCCTTTGAATACAGCAGATGGGTCTTCATAGAAACCTGCTATAAGAGCCACATGTCCAGGGCGTGATTCAGTTGGCACTTGAGTGCTTGATATGCCCCATCTGCCATTTGAATTTGCAACTGACCTACAAGTGAAAGAAAACTACATTTGCAAATTATAACTAATTTATTTTCTTAATAATGGTGTTCATAATTATCTAGTTAACACCTTGTTTATATATGTTTACAATTGGTATTATAAAGCAAGCAAAATGTTGAGCAAAAATATGTTTTGAGTAAATTGAGAAATTTACTTTTTTTTTGTAGAAAATATCACTAGAACTAATAAATTAATAATTCAAACTAATCTAATGCTTTAGAGTAGTTATTATTTTAAGTTATTTTATTTTAGGTCAATTCTTGTGTGTTTATTATATCTGAGTGACATAGACTATATTTGTAGAGATCTAATGCTTCAGTATTTGTAAATTATACTCACTATTTTAAACATAGCTTATCATCATGCCTCGTGCAAAAGTTACTGATTTCTGATGTTGGTATATTTAAGGGACATACCCAACGAAACTTACCTAAGATATTTCATTGTAGTATAATTTACAAAAGACTCTGCTCGCAACCCATCGACCACAAAAAGCACAAGCCGATCGGCCGGCGCATGGTGCTGAGGCTGATAAGGAGTTACATTCTTTACAATTGGCGACTTGAAATAAATGTCGAAAATAGAGTATAGATATGTAAGGTGTACGATAATACCCAGAAAAAACATCCCGAACTAACTTTTATAAAATCATTTTATTTCTAGAACTAAATAAAAGTTTTTATATCGTACTGGAACTAGGTTGCAAAAAATCATAATATTACAAAGTAAAAACAATAAATTTCAACTTTTCAAGTCAGTTTTGATTTTGACTATTAGAAATTATTTGACATTACACATATTTTTTTATTCGAAGGTACGTCAATTATGACAATGATAATCCAAATAAAAATCTTCACACTATTTATGGCTCCAAACTTTGTGTATTTTACCAGTTTCAAGTATTTAATCTTGTGATTCCTCCGAGTATTTAATAGTCGTTATAGAACTTACACAGCTAATCAAGGTCAAAACTGTATACTTTTGTGGTGGAACTTTATTAGCTTATCAAAATGTTTGTCTGAATCAGTTTCCCAACCTTTCTTGTGTACGAGCCTCCCAGGAGTACGAAATTACAATGTTCATATTTCGGTTTTACTACCTATGTAATGAAGACTTAGATAAGAGCAGAACTGGTTGTACTAAATAAAACTCTAATTTTTTAGAAGAAACTAATTCTTGTTATTATTCCATAGAGTATCTATAGAATCCTCACTGTCTTCTACGCCTCCCACACCAGCTGACAGCAACTCCATAAGCTCATTTTCTTGAGCTTGTTCTAAACAATTCAGTACAGATTCTGTCGCCATTCTATCTTCATTGTGTTCATCTGGTGTAAGTCCTAGAGTTATATATGCACGACGTATTTGGCCGGCACTCATCCATCCACGTTGCCCAGGATCAAAACTTTTAACAACAGCTTTTAAATGTCTGGAATTTAATGAGATATAAGTAACTTAAGCCAGTTATATATATATACGCCATAGTAAGTACGCCATATTGTATATATATATAATATGGCGTATTTCTAACTGCGTACCAATGTTTTTTTGTTCAATAAGCTAATATAAACAAAAGGTATAAACACACAGATGTTATAGGTACCCATAAAACATAAATAAAATAAGTTAAAACCCTTGAAATCTATACCATCACCACTCCATTGCCGTCGTGCTCGAAAGCTATTGTAGTTGATAAATAATTAGGCTAATGTTTTAATGTTCTTAATAATAGCAAAATAGACGATATTATAGCCTCAGAGAACTTCACAGTTTTTATCCATCTAATTCTGTTTTCATCACAGGTATCGTCTCAGTATATTAAGATGAACAGGTGACTACTTTTAAGGTAATCGTTTTAAAATATAACGGCAAGTACAATTATTTCTGTAATGCTTTATAACTGTTCATCAGTTTTATTTTCACAGATTATGTAATTACTCAATGAAACCTTACGTGTGCTCGTACAAAACCGGAGCTAGTCCATGTCCTGCGCGGAACAGCATACAATCGTTCAAAAGTTTTTCGAGATATGCAACTGGTTTTCGGGAATCTTGTGCAATAAGTTTGGTCAAAAGAAATCTAATCAATTCAGGAATACGGCGCTCCCGCAAATAGCTCTCGGTTCTAGCAACCGTGGAAAGTATTTGCTGTTTTCGCGCAGATATTTCTACTTTTTCCGAAGATTCATCATCTCTTAAGCACTTACAAACCGGAATCGGTTCTCTTTCCAATATTGGAGATACATATACTTCTTCTTCCTCCTCCATTTTATTTATCAAACACAGCATCAATAAATACGAATCATAAATCGAATGAAACTATAGACACATAGTACATAGAATTCTACCTATGTTATTCGTATGAAGTTCTCAACTATTTAACAATGAGTTTTCTACATAATTAGGCATTCTTCTTGGACCCTTCGTAGAAATAACAAAAACCCGCCAAAACATTTCGTCTTTGTTTCTACCAGGAGTTTTGGCGGGAAGGCGGAAAGAGTCGTGTAGGTCCATTAGATTTTTTTCCAAAACTAGTATATTTCGAATGATAAACACTCGAAAAATACTAGTTAAAACAAAAACCAGCCTCAGGTTTATGCATAAAAATGGTGTTGTTTAATATCACGTAGGACGAGGCAGTGTGGCCTTAGAGCTTTAGCCTGCCCGAAAGGGCAAATTATTATTAAAAAAATCTCGGCGAATAAAAAACAAATTTCAAAATTCAAATACCAACTGGCGTGTTAAACGAAGTTGTGATGGTGAAATTAAAGTGTCTTTGTTATTTTATTTCAGTGTTCTGTTGAATCCTATTAAATGGTAAAGTTTCTATAGACAAATATATATTCCAATCCAACATGGGGAAAGACGACGCTGAAGAAATACGAATAGGAAAGATCGACGATTGTAAGTTTTATGTTTACAGTGTTAACTTTCGCTTTTTTAGTATTGCCTTAAAAACACACTTTATTATTGTCGGAATATAATGGCTCTATGGCTAATAATAGTCGGAATATAATGAGTACTCCAAAGAAATCATAATTGGTAATACTTAATCTTTCCTGCTGAAGGCGATACAGATATCCGAAAAACCGGTCAAGAAATGGACGTTATTCGACAAAGAACTATTGCGTACGAGTATCTTTGTCGTTTAGAAGAAGCAAAGACATGGTTGGAAACGTGTTTGAAAGAAAAACTTCCTCCAGTAACAGAATTCGAAGAAAATTTACGAAACGGCGTATACCTGGCGAAGCTGGGAAATTTCATAGCCCCTGATATGCTACCACTCAATAAAATTTATGACATTGACCAAAAACGTTACAAGGTAAGCAGATATCAAGTCATAGTAATGTATAACTGTAGTAATAATTGCTCAGCGATTACTGTATCAGTTTCACGCGCCTCTGGGTGTGAGTTCAAATCCCAACAATACCTTGTGTTATGTTAGTGTCTGAGAATAACCTGGTTTTAAACTTGAGATTACATTTCTCCCAAACTAATAGTTACACACTCATGTTTCATGGGATATAAAGTAGCCTGTCAGTCTAGGCTATATATAGGTAGTTTATTTTTATTTATTTATTCTATGTATATTTCAAATCTCATTGAAATCTGTATTACCATTCTTGCACTTATTGTTGTAGAATAAAAAAAAAGTATAAAAACTTTCACATAATTATATAAAAAAGTAACTTGTGATTAGAAAGTTTCTTTTTTATAGGATTTTTACCTTATCTTAACAATTGGATGGATATTAAACCTATCTTTATCAATTATGGCATGAGTGTATATAGAATCGGGAATATAATTATTTTCTGCTGAAACATGTAAAAACTTAATAATAATCTCAAGTAAGATATTGGTATGCAGCTATTGTCTTGAGGCAGAAAACCTTGATGAATAGGTAAACAACTTTATATTGTTTATGTTAAGTAAGATTTTAATGATAATTGTCTTTAATTTAATTACAGCTAACGGGCCTGCAGTTTAAACACACTGACAACATAAATAAGTTTTTGCAAGTATTAAAGAAAACTGAACTTCCAATAGTAAGTACCAAGAAAATAACTTTTGCAACCAATGTTAAATTTATTTTCAAATCTTGTTTTCTTTTGACTATTGGTCCCTTTTTTACACCAATGTTATGCAGGCAATACTGCATTTTTTTAATCATCCCTCTATTGCTACACTGGTTTATGTCATTATATTAAGATATTTGGTTTAGTAAATGTCATGCCTTACTTTGTCTTATTTATGTACAAGTTTAAGGCCATTCAATATAATATACATTAAATATAATATAATGTTAGCTAAAATTAATGATAGTAATAACATTTAATATCTAATAATTGTAATAAGATACACAAACATGTAAAAAAAGTTAAAATACATAGAAGTTCAGGTCAATTTCATATTTAATGTTATATGCTATGTAAATAAATAAATATCATAAGACATTACACATAGCACCATCTGACCCCAAACTAAGCAAAGCTTGTGCTATGGAAGTCAGACAACTGATTGAATACTTAAATACTTTGTTTTTGTAAATACATATGTATAATACATACAGATTCATACAGTACACCCAGACACAGAACAAACATTTGTTTATATCACAAAATGCTTGTCCTGGGTGGAAATCGAACCCACACCCTTCAGCTCATGGAGCACACATACTACCAATGAACCAACAGGGCTGTAAAATACATTTAACTGCATGGTAAATAATTAAATGTTAAATTATGTATATTGTGTTGGCTATAAAGGCTTAATGAAAAATATAGTATTCATACTCTTCTCTTTTGCTGATAAAAAAAAACATGATGTTCATTCTGAACTGTATGTGTTTGGAGCAGGATTTATGTGGCCAACTGGCATGTAAGCAAGCCTGAAGAATGACATTTGTGTAAGATTGTATGTGAGCCTGTGTAAAAATCTAATTTTTTTTATAGACTTTCCAACCTGAAACTACAGACATTTATGACAAGAAAAATATTCCAAGGCTAATTTACTGCATACATGCTCTTAGCTCCCATTTATTTAAACTGGGAAAAGCTCCACTTATACATGACGTCTTTGGAAAAGTTGTGTTCACAGGTAACAAATCATTTTTTTTTAATAATAAATAAATATTGTAGGACATTACACACAGCGCCATCTGACCCCAAACCAAGCAAAGTTTGTACTATATGAAGTCAGATAACTGATAGAATACTTAAATATTTTTTTATACTGTAAATATATATTTATGATAAATACTGAACACCCAGACACAGAACAAACATTTGTTTATCATTATGGAAAATGACATGGTTTGTTAAACATTTTTGTTTTACTTATGCAGGATTATTATAGTCTGAGTATCTAACACAATTAAATCTTTCATAGGTAACAAAAATCATTAAATCCTTCTGCACACTTGCGAAATGTTTGACTTACTTCCTCTAGAAGTAGAGCATGGAGTTTTGAAAGATTGCTTATAAACATTTCACTCTTGGCAATTATGCAATTGTTTTTATATTTAGTTATTTGTATTTTAAAGTAATATAATTTGTTTTTAAATCATTTTTCAGATGAGCAACTAGATTTAGTTTCTAAAGACCTACAAAACTGTACACATCCACTCCCAATGTTTCAAAAAATTGGAGGAATTCTCTCCAAGAATAACACCGAAGACGATACTCAACTTCACATAGCAGTGATTGAGCTGAATGAACTTTTAAACACAAAAAAATCAATTACTTCAGCATTACTCAACCCCTTCTTGAAATTGAAGTATGTTCAAAATGTCTTAATAGATGCATACAAAAAAGTATTGCAAGCGGCAAAGAATGACAAAATGCAAGTGGCTCTAAATCGCTCATTAAATGACAGTTATATACCTGATGAATATGATGAATTATTGACAGTAGTAGAAATCCAAGGACATATCACCGCTGTAAATTATAAATATCTTTGGAAAAACTTATGTAAAGCTTCCCAAAATAATGACATTAACTGCTTACATAAAATATTCACAGAAGACTGGGTGAAGGTAAAGAAATATGACAGTAGAAATATTGACTTCTACTGCGATGTTGTGAAAGAAATAATTGAATGTAACAAAGATATTGATGTGGAAAGTGTAACTAACTGGCATAAGATTTTTCAGAATATAATAAATGAGGGTAATAGAAAATCTCTTGAACATACTGAACATAAGATTGCAATAGCAAATGTTAATACAGCACTAGAAGAAGGCTCTCTAGAAGACCTTTATGATGCTTTAATAAATCCTCATCTGGAATTAAATTTTAAAATTGACAAATATGCTGTTCCTTTGTTATTTGAAGAAATGAAATTGGAGAAGTATGAATGTGGAAAAAATCTTAATGAGAGTGAAATAGCTGCATCCTTGTCTTATTTGACTGCTGTAGCTGCTATTTCACAGGCAGTAGAAAGAGGCGACGATACCCTCGTATGGAATGCTCTTAATTCTAATAATATACATCTCGACGAGCTAAGACCTCACTGTAGAAGAAGATATTTGACTGCACTTACAACTGCCTTACAAGTTAAGAAAAGAGAAGAATTTGCGTGTCCATTACTCACACTGGATGATATTCGTGATGCTATTGAAATGGTTAACATGAAGGATGATGTTAATGAAGAATGTAAGTATGGTACTAGAGCAACAGAATTATAACCAAAATACTAAAACAGGGTTTTTCTCTCTAATCAATGTTATTTACTTTTTTTGTGAATTGTTATAACAGTTAAGGGTTTTACAAATGATGTTACTCATGGAGCACATCATATTTGTGTCATGCAAATGTTAAAATGGTTTTAAATAAGACCTCGCTTTAAAATATTGCTTGTTTCAGTGGTAATTGTCATTGATGGGATTAACAAAGCAGTTGTTGAAGAAAAACTTGATTCTCTCATGACTCTTCTAAAAAGTTCTTGTTTAAAGTTATCTACACCTTTACATAAAGAAGAGAACCTCATCTACATGCGAATGTTGAAAAAGGCTTTAGTGTCAAAAGAATCTCAGAACATATGGTATGATGATATAATTGAAGCAGTAAATGAAGTTAATGAGGAATCTCTTAAAGTAAAGGAGCTAATGGATACTCTAGTCCAGTTAAATTTGTCACTTTTGAATAAAAGTTTAGATGAATTTTGGAAAGCTCTCTCAAGTCCGATTCTTTCAACAACAGTTGTAGAAAGTTCTTACAAAGATGTGTACTTTCAAATGTTTGCAAAGGCTTTAAAAAAGAGAGGACATTACAGTTGCCCTTGGATTGTGTGCCACACAGATGCAGGCAACACCGTTTACATAGATGTGGAAACATACACATATAGTTGGGTGACGCCAAAAGACTTTGTACCACATGCTCGGTATCTGACCAGAAAAGATGTTAGTGTGGTAATAGAGAAGACAAACAAACACCACATCAACAAATATAAGCAGATGGTCTTGGAGAAATTGGTTGTTAAAATACAAGCTTGCTGTAGAGGATACCTTTTAAGAAAACGTCTTATTACAAGGCTTAAGTATTTTAAACAAAACGAAAAATATATTGTGAAAATTCAAGCTTGGTGGAGGAGAGTAGTCGCTGAAAAAAAATTTGGGACTCTGATTAAAATGAAAGCTATTGAAGCGAAGCTAAAAAGAGAGAGAAAACAGAATCCAATGGCTTGGTATAAAGTTCAGGTTTGTATTATTTCCTTGTATCCATACTCTGAGACTAGTGTAGTCATGATACACAAGATATAATATCTGATAGGTGGCAGTTGCTGAAAAGAAAAAAACCAAAGATGGCTTTGAGCAGCTGGCCTTGAGAGAGACCTAAGCCTATCTTTGGGATTATTTATGAGCTAATTAAGATATATCGTAGGACATTACACTCAGCGCCATCTGACCCCAAACTAAGCAAAGCTTGTAGATACTATGGGAGACAGATAACTGATAAAGTACTTAATTTTTTTTTTTTTTTAAATACATACAATACACCCAGATACAGAACAAACAATTTTATACCACAAGAGGTTTATCCTGGGTGGGAATCGAACCCACGCCCTTCAGCTCTTGCTGACATAGACACAGCAGATATACTGCCAGTGAACCAACAGGACTGATAAATAATCCAAGTCTTTGTTCTTCAATAAATAACCATTTTTATTCTTGTTCTAGGAACACAAAATCGTCAAGATACAAGCGCTGTGGAGAGGCCGTCGCGCTCGCGAGGCGTTTACGTCTTTATTCCATTCGCCAAATCCACCTTTAGGAGTAGTCAAAAAATTCATACCAATGCTAGATTTCTCCACCGAAGATTATGACCGGGAAATAGAACTGCAGTCATTAAAGTCTGAAGTGGTTCAGTCAATCAGAAAGAATCAAGAGTTGTCAAAACAAATCGATGACATGGATTTGAAAATCGGGCTTCTAGTTCAAAATCGTATTGCATTGCAAGAAGTAGCAGCCCACGGTTTGAAGCTTAATAATCTTGTGAAACACAATTCAATGACCAAGCTCGTGTTCCAGAATGGAACTGAGCATAAAGGCCTTATGACAGTCACAACAGCCGTTAAAGGGCTTAAGTCTCTAACAAAAGAGAGCAAACGACTCCTAGATGGATACCAGCACTTATTCTACGAACTACAAACAAACCCCACATACTTATCGAAGCTTCTATTTTGCATTCCACAGAATAAAACCAACTTCTTTTTACAAAATGTTGTGTTGAGTTTGTACAACTTCGGCGCTTACGCCAGAGATGAGTATTTGCTGTTAAAATTGTTTAGGTTTACTTTGGAAGAGGAGATCAGCTGTAAGGTTGTGAAGCCTTTTGATATAATTGCGTCGACACCTTTGGTTTTGAAAATGGCTGTTAGCCTATCAAGGCAACTGTCCGGCCTAAACAGCTTACAGTCGATAATAGGTCCTCTCGTTGAGAAAATGCTGAAGGACAGAGATTTGAATATTGAAACTGGCCCTGTGGAAATTTACAAAGCATGGAGGAATGATACTGAAATGAAAAGTGGACAGATTTCGTAAGTAACCGACAACATACCTATGACATAACCCTTCCTTCTGGCTTTGTTGTAGTGGGGTAAAAATCGTGTGAAAATCAATGTTTGCATCATTGCTTAACATCATGCCAGTTTCACACTGGCGCAGCCTGCGATTGCGTCCATGGTGGTACCACGAATTTAGCCCCTACTGGCCCTGCGCCCGCCACCATTACCACGAATTTAGCCCCTACTGGCACTGCGCCCGCCACCATAAACCGTGGCAGCTTTAGCAGACAGTCTGGGTTTTAGCTAACTGTATTTCAGGCCGCTACCCTAGGTTGCGTCTGTTTTTACAGGCTTCTTTCGAGATTGGAAACTCGACCCTATTACAAAATAAAACAAAATTTTTTCAGAAAACTTCCCTACAATGTAACTCAAGAAGAAGCTTTGACGTATCCGGAGGTAAAATCGCGACTCGAGATAGCGCTGAGTCAGCTAAAGACCATAGTTACCATGTTTTTGGATAAAATCACCAATTCTACTGAGATACTTCCGTTTTGCATCACATACATGGCACGCGTACTGCACAGATCTCTTACTTCCAAATTTCCTCACACTCCTGAGAAAGACATCCTAAAGGTACTTAAACATTATCTAAAAAAACTTTAAAAGAAACTAAAATGGCGTTATTGAGTTAATCACTACAAAGTATTAATTAGTAATTTAGGGTAAAGTTATTTCATTTTATGGTTACATATTTCTAATATACACCTCTTCGTTAGATATAAGAACAGGTGTTCCAACTTATATTGATATCTACCATATTATGTATTTTTTCATTTTGAGTAGGTACACGAGTATAAGCTAGTTGTGTTAATAGTTTGATCGTTTTAGGTAATTGGTAACTTGGTATACTACCAGTTTCTGAATGCTGCCATCGTAGCTCCTGACGCATTTCACATCGTAAACCTGCCTAATGGAGCATCTTTGACGACTGACCAACGGAAGAATCTCGCTTCCGTGGCAAAGATTTTGCATTTTTCTGCCGCGAAAAAAGGGGTAAGATTTTTTAACGGTATCCTGAAACCTCTTAAATACACATACAAATCTTTTATTAATAACACCAACATTACAAGTCATCTTTCCATTCATATTTAAAAATATCAAAATCATAAGTGGGTTCGATTCCCACTCAGGACTAACATTTGTGTGATTAACATCGATGTTTATTCTGTGTCTGGGTGTACTGTATGTATTATAAGTATGTATTTACAAAAAAAAAAGTATTTAAGTATTCTATCAGTTATCTGACTTCCATAGCACAAGCTCTGCTTAGTTTGGGGTCAGATGGCGCTGTGTGTATAGTCCTACGATATTTATTTATTTATTATTATTTATTTATAACATATGTCAAAACAATGAAAATGTGACTTATAAAATAATTATGTCAATAAAAACAAAAATATTATGCTAGATATTATAATTTAATGCTAGATTAAACAAAACCATAACTGGTGAAGCACTGCACTTTTAATTACAATTTTTTTATTTAGAATAACAAATAACGACTAAAAATTCCTAAAGGGATTTTTTTATTGGCAGGTTAAGTGTTTGACCATAACTAAGTGTTAAGTGAGTTGCAGATGATAAAAACAACTAAGTAGCCTAAAATAAGAACTGGTTCTTAAGTAACTTTCGCTGCAAATACTGCTAGGGGCTAGGAGACATTCTCATTTTAGGGTGTTTATTTAGCCAGCTAAATACCTACTATGAATTAACAAAATACTTTGATTTTTTTCATACACAATTTTCCCTTCACCAGCAGCTCAAATTCACTATTGAGACTTGAACTGGAACTTTGCGGCGTCCAAACCTAACAAGCTAACCACTGAACCATTATTGAATTATTATCGAGGATATTGAATAATCCATTGTATTTCCTGCTACCATATTGTGGTTTGTGTTTCGGAATATAATAAAGTTATATTCTACTAGCTGCGCCCCGCGGTGTTACCCGCTACATGTTTTCGGGATTAAAAGTAACCTGTGTTCTAATCCAGGGTCTCCACTACCTCCATACCATATTTCATCCAAATCCGTTCAGTAGTTTTTACGTGAAAGCGTAACAAACATCCATCCATCCAAACTTGCACATTCATAACATTAGTCGGATTCTACAATCTGAACTACTGGATTAGCTGTTTGCTAATTATTGTATTGTGATATCTTAAATGTGTAGTTCGGTGAAGAGTCAAGTCACCTTCGCTGCCTGAATCCATTCATAATCGAGTGCCACGAGCGTATGAAAGAGCTGTTCCGGAAATGCTGTCGTGGACCTACGCTAGAAGAGTACTTCGCAGTGGACGAGTACACAGAAGCAACTTTGTTGAACCATCCACATATTTACATCACTGTTCAGGTAACAAGGTTATAAGCATAGAATGTGTGTATTTATATAATGTGAGCACTATGGCAAGTTATTGTCGTTGGATAACTGTCTGACAAACTGGAGAGCCTGTGTTCGAATCCCACTACATGCACCTCTTTTAAATTATGTGCGTATTGTCAATTACAAGCTAGCTTTAAACGGTGAAAGAAAACAGCAAGGAAATAACATTTTCGTAAATTTATATGCTCACCACTCAGATTTTAATAACTTTCACATATCCTATTCCATTACCGTTGTCTCTCTGAGTTTCCATTTGCATAGAAGTTAATTATTTATGTAGTAGCTGCAACCCGCATTGTTACCCGCTACATGTTTTCGGGATAAAAAGTAGCCTATGTGTTAATCCAGAGTCTCAGCTACCTCCATACCAAATTTCATCCAAATCCGCTCAGTAGTTTTCGCGTGAAAGAGTAACAAACATCCATCCATCCATCCATCCATATATAATATTTGTGAGATTATGTTTTCATCCATAGGAAATCGTAGACACGCACGCTCTTCTAGTCGAATATCAGGATATAATAGCACCGGATGCACGCGATCGCTTGAACGAGTTATTGGACGACTTGGGAGAGGTTCCGTCGGTCGCGGCGCTTGCTTCTCGTGACGTAGATAATGTGAGTTGATTCTTTAAGGTCTAAAAATAAATATCTCTGTAACATGATTGAGCGCTTATTTAATTATAAGCGAGTTTATTGTTGCAATAGCGTACAATACGCAATTAGAAACGACCACATGATTGGACATTTCATGAGAGAAGGGTGTAAGATATTATTAAGATGTTCTATGTCTCTAACGAATATTAGGCCTACTGGAGATACCACATAAAAAAAAGCGCCTCTTATGCCTACCTCACTGTGATGAGAAAAAAAAACGATAGTAGGTACTGATTAATCTGCATGTACTGAAAATACGAGAAAAGATTTTGCGAACTGGAAAAATTTGCCGAGTTTGATTCCGTTGTAACTCTTAGCTTATTTTATTTAATCAAAAAGTGTTGTTAACATTGAAGTTGTTAGAAATATTATGCTCTATAGTTTTTGCATTGACCATTTTTATAATGTTAGAGAGAACATATTCTCGAAAATCAGATTTTTGATACCATTTTTTCAATACGGCAGCGGCGGCGGTTTTTCGAATTCTGCAATATTAGCGCACTCTTTCATTGATTCTGTTTTGTTTTTGACAAGTCTTACTATAAACACCGCTCATCTAATCCTTAGTGATAGTGTGATCGAAGATGGTCAAAACACCAAGTGACTCTACAACAAGTCGTCAAATGCTTGGTGACAAATCAACTTGGAGACATTAACTAGCAGAGTATTAGAAAGCTACCATTTATCGCCATAATTATGATGCTATTCATCGGTATCTCAAATTAGAAATTGAGCTGTCATAGCGACAAAACTAAATGGTTTTCGTTTATTAGCAAATGGGTGATTGTACTGAAGAGAACGCTCGGCTGGAGGTATGTTTGGCGCTCGTGAACAAGTTTCAAGCTCCCGCCGATGACATGACAGACTTGAACAAATTGTTCATAAAAACCAAGGAGTTATGCGTGGCTATCGTACCATTTTTGAATGGTAAGTGGTTCTTTAATATGTTCCATTGTTTTTTTAGAGGCGTGCCCATTTTAAAATTGTCCATAATGACTAGTACAATGTGCCTCTTCCCGCTTAGTATAGGTACCTTAAGCTTATCTTTCTTTTTGCTTAGCTTTGGCTTTTTGCTTATTTGTTACTGAGGACGTATTTTTTAAATAGCATATAAATCAAAAAATTCATACTCTTCAATGTGAAAAATACATGACCAATTAAAAGTTTTAATACAAACTTTCATGTCCCAGTATGTTAACCTTAAAAATTTACGAAGTTTTCGTTCATTATAAAAGGCTTATAAGTCTCTAGCTCTCCACACTTTTCCGATAAAATTATCTCTGTTTTAATGCATTAAAAAATTAAGATCGTTATCACACCTCCCCTATAAAATAGTTCTTTACAGACACAGCGGGCTTAGCCACGAATAATTATTTTGATGTTTTATTCAAATTAATCATGTGTTTAATTTAAAATCTACCCCAAAATACATTATAGGTGAACATCTACTAGAGGCACTCTGTATTGGCACGACAAAAGAACAGCAAGAGCAATACGCAAAGAAGATTCAAAGACGCATATACTCAGGGCAAGCTCGGCAAGATGAGGCCATGACACTGCGAGAGCACATCGCGAAGCTACGAAAAAATCTACAACTTTTGGAAGAGGAAGGCTACGTGACTCGCGAAGACGGCTACCAGGCCTTAATAACGTCCATAGCACTTGATTTGTGCAATAAAGGAAAATACAGGCAAGCTCAAAGGAGAGCCTTGTCTACTCTTACGAGGACAAAACAAAGTTTGGTGGAGAAAACGAAGTACTATCAGGAGAAATGCAAGTCTTATGATCAGTATATCAAGTCTTGTTTGGACAATCTTCATGCGGGAAAAAGGTATGATATACCTATCATTATTCATTTTGTTTTGTCATTTCTTCTTTCTAAATATAATATTTCAAAAATTCGAAGGCAAATAAGCACAATCTTAATTCTTTCATCCAACTATCGCTTCCTTGATATCCAACTGCTGACAATAGGCAAACTTTGAAAGCTTATTGGGTGAAAGATTCGGTCATGTAAATTATTTGCTGAACATATGCAGGTAAATTTTATTCACAGTGTTTCTTTCACATGAAGTTAATAGCCCATTGATAAGGGCCCACGATTTCGCGGGCCCTTTTCACCTTTTTTTTTAAATTAATAAATAGACATGCGTTTGAGCATCACGCCTGATGTTAAGCAAAGGTTGGTCGACAATGAAACACGCTTGTCTAGAAGAAACCGATTTACTGGCGATTTGGAAACACGCCAGAAAAAGTTGAAAGGTTGCCTTTCCCAAGTCCCTGTTTCTGCAACTCATGTGAGATACCTAACAAAAAAGCGTATAGCGTTTATCACATTTTATTCTTATAAAGTTTATTTTAACAGTTTACAATGAGAGGAGGCATGGCATACGTCACGTCCTTAAATTTGACTTTGGCGTAGCCAATACCATTTTTCGTGTTATGTGCTCATAGATAAGAATGCCTACGTTATGCTCTACACTTGTTAGACTTAGGGCAAAGTGAAGATATAAATATGTCAATTCGTGCATTTTAGGAGCGTCCACGCCTGCCTCCGACGTTCAGGTAAAGATATGCAGAAGCTGAAATCAAAACTGACCGTAAAATATTCCGGCGCAAAACTAATGGAGCGCGGCGTTCTTCTAGAAATAGATGGCTTATCGACATCACAATTCAAGAATGTACAGTTTGAAATCACACCAACAGACCATAATGGGGTCTTCACAATAAAAGGAAAGTTTATGGGTGTCGAGATGGAGTCAGTAGATATAGACATACAAGACTTACTCCAGAAACAGTATGAGGGGTGTGCTATTATGAACATGTTCGGTAAAGCTAAGATTAATGTTAATCTTTTGATATTTTTGCTTAATAGCAAGTTTTATGGTAAATGTAAGTCATAAAGTAGTTTTTTGTTGAAGGAGCACCTGTTACAATTAACGATTTTGGGTTAGGCCAGGGGTCGGCAATTTACGGCTCGCGTGCCGCTTACGGCTCTTTCGATGTAAAATTACCGTTCTCCAGTTCCATACGTAAAAATTAAAATTTATAAAGCATTTATAGGCGTTGATTTTAAATAAAAATCAAATGTATACAATATTGAAATGAAAATTTTTAGTAGCTCTTCAAAAATTTGCGAAATTTTTTAATTTGTAACTTCAGTCTCAACTTGTTGGCGACCCCTGGGTTAGGCGGTCACTCATGCGAGGTCAGTAATTTGAAGTACGTTGCTTGACGCATCGTGTTGACCATAATTGCGTCCGCACTCGTGCGGCTGAAATCGTGTTTCATGAAAACCCTCACGAAACTAAAATATTTTTCGAGCTTTTGGGTATGTTTTTTCGTATACTATGAAATCCTTACTTATGAAATGGATGAAAAATTATTACTATCGTTATAGTATAATGAACAGCCTGCGTAATGATCCGTCTATTTTGTTCCAAAAATTAGATAAGTACCTACTGTTCTGTTAGTATTATTAACCTACCAAATATTTTAAGTTTTTTTTAAATTATTGAAATTTTTTCAGATCTATTTCATTATCAGCAAACAAAATGTTGTTTGCATCATATCTCAAAATGTGATGTAAAATAGTTTACATAATATTAAGACATGAATTTTTCGAATAATTATTATGTACTTATTGTTAACATTTGTTATAATATTGAAATAAAAAATGAAATAAAATGTTTATTTCCAAATTCTCATCGATTACATGTATTAACCATGTTGTAATGAGTCTGTTGTCGGACATAATGTATTTGAAATATAATGTAAGGTTTAATAAGTCCAATATATTGGAAACGCGATTAACTAGCAATGACTGCTTTTTATACACAATAAATGAGGCTAACATTGTAAATCTTGCTTTATTTTGGAGGTTCGAATGAGGTTTTTTTGGTTTACAAGCTATGTGTTTGACTATATGTTTCCTGATGTTAAGTGGCAGCTTGTCGGCAGAGTCTAGAAAGAATAAACCTGCCACCCACCATACTATGGTATATTCACGATGTTTCTTCATCCGGCAGCTCAAGCTCTGAAGATTTGAACCTACGTTCTCTGGCATGTAAATCTGCATGCTACCTGCTTTTGGTATGTAGCTAAACACACGGCGTTTCCTAAATTTATATTACCAGTCAAATAAAAGCTATTTTTTTATTACTATTTTTGTATGACATATTCGTTGATAGCAACACAAATTACTGTCAGAATGACATCACGACATACAATTTTTTCTGGTTTTTTGGCGACTGTCGCTCCGTTGTATTTTTATCCAAAACTAGTGTTTTGTCGAGTGTTTATGCATAAAAATGGTGATGTTTTATTCATAAAGTGCCGAATTACAAGCGTGAGTGTGGGAAAATGATATAATAAGGTGAAACATGACTTTTTGTGTTGCTTCCAAAACTCCATCGAAGCTTTATAGTAAAGTCGCCACTACTTTACTAAAGCATGACTTGACTTGACTGAGACGGACTGGACTTGACTAAGACAGGACTTTGACCATAACTATAGCTAAGAGACCAGAAATAACACTTAAGACAAGGCAGTATGGCTTTACAGCTTTAGCCTGCCCTATAGGGCAAATTAATTAAAAAAAACATTTTTTTTCTTTTTTTTTTAGCACTGCACTTTATGTAATCTTCCAGTGTCAAGTAGATCATATCAAGTACATTAGGATAAAATCAGGTTAAAATTATCAAAAACACACAAAATAAGTGACAGTCAAGTCTAGTTTATGCATGAATACATGCACATACATACAATACATGAATTGGTGTCTTTACTTAAGGCTTCATGGACAAGACAGTACATGCTTTACCAGAGTAGATATATCACTATCTTACGATCGTGCGTATTCCACACTTTGTTAACAAGACGTGTTTTAATTCAGAAACATTATGAAAATCACGTTTTTAAAAAAAATTTAATGCAATGACACGATTTTCCGCTTTCCCGCCAAATCTTACCGTCTTGCTCTCTTGCGATAACATTAGCTACAAATCAATGTGATAACTCAATAAGTATTTATTATCTACGACTCAAACTTTATTTGTGATAAAAATAATTGATAACAAACTAGTCGAGCGCCAAAGATAAATGTAATCTAGTTCTAGTTCTCATAATATGTTTCGTGCTTAGAAATGATTAAGCTTGTAACATGAGTTCTTTTATTAACCATGCGTCGCGTAACGAAAAAAATATTGGTGTTTCTATTAGGTGTTTTATTCACTACCTTTTATTGTGAGTTTTTTATATATTATGTGGTGATTTCGCAGGTAAATATACTGTCTGTTTTATATGTAAAACTATTTATGACAATGACCCATTTAAATAACATTAAATAGTTTATGTTTATTTAATTTAACGTTTCAATTTTCCTGTTTTAAAGAAAATGAAAACTAGTGAGTCACATACAAGTATTATTAAAAAGAGTGAAATTGGTTAGAATTTATTATCAAATATTACTCAAGTGCAAGTTTGTGTCACTTTTAATGTGTTTTATTATTTTCTCAATTTACAGTGTAGTTGGCCGGATCTAGAAAAATCTTTGAATAATAATGAAATTAATGATTCTCGAAACGGTGACGGTGTTCTAAAGGTGCTAATACTGGCTGACACTCATTTGCTGGGTCCCAGAAAAGGGCATTGGTTAGACAAATGGCGCAGAGAATACCAGATGCACAGAGCTTTTCAGGCTATAATGACACTACATAACCCGGAGGTTGTGTTTATTTTAGGTTAGTATAACACTAATGCGGCGAATATGGAAAAATGCTTTGTTTCGTATATTTCGTCGAGAGTAAAAGACATTTTTTTTATGAAACTGTTTTTTTCGCGATTTCAGAGTTCCGTATCTTCAAACTTAGATACCTACTAGCTGCGCCCCGCGGTGTTACCCGCTACATGTTTTCGGGGGAAAAAGTAGCCTATGTCCTAATCCAGGCTCTCAGCTACCTCCACAGTAAATTTCATCCAAATCTGTTCAGTAGTTTTTGCGTGAAAGAGTAACAAACATCCATGCATCCATCCAAACTTACACATTTATGATATTAGTGGGATAGGTAGGTTTGTACTAACAAAATTATACATTTATATCTGCATACTTATGTAACTTCAATCACAAAGCAGGCGCATCTATTTATTTATTGTCGACTAAATTATAAGTCAAAAACATTAATAGCAATTTTTTACAAATTCCAGGTGACCTTTTTGACGAAGGAGAGTGGAGTAGCGATAAACAGTTCGATGATTATGTTGCACGATTTTATAGACTGTTTGCGGTTCCCGAAGACGTTACAATGCACGTTGCTGTGGGAAATCATGATGTCGGTTTTCATAATTAGTAAGCAAATTACACATGATATACACTTATAGAAACAGGGTTATAAGCTTGTGTGTACATACTAATCTTAAGCCGAAAAGCGATCACTGTACCGACTCATCATTATAAACAACTCATTCATAGATTCAGGTGTTACTTTTGCGGAAGTTTTGTAGTGATGATTGACCAGTGGTTGAGCTGTCGGTGAAGGAAAACATCGTGAGGAAACCATAGCATGGTGGTAGAGTACTTTCTATTACTCAACTGGCCATAGTTACCACCCTGAAGTTGAAAATCTCCCGCCAAGCACCTAACGATGTGTTCCGACAGCCTGTTCCATTCTAGGCTAAGTGTGCTTTATCATCTTCGACTACACAGGTGAGATGTGATTTAACGCCTAACTTGTCAAACATCGTAGCGATGATAGCTCAGTGGTGAGTGCGGTCGCTTCGCATGCCGAAGGGCGTGGGTTCAAACCCCAACAAATGAGCTTGAGCTGCCGGTGAAGGAAAACATCGTGAGGAAACCATAGCATGGTGGTAGGGTACTTTCTAGTACTCGGCTGGCTAGCTACCACCCTCAAGTTGAAAATCTGTCGCCAAGCATCTAACGGTGTGTTCCGGCAGCCTCACTTGAGAGCCAGTTCCATTCCAGGCTAGGTGTGCTTTACCATCTTCGACCACACCGTCACTTAACATCAGGTGAGCTGTGGTCAAAACACCTAGCCTGTCAGCAATAAAAAAAAAAAAAAAACATCGTTAGTGTATTTCGGTAAAAATATAATTCCAGGTAACAGTATACTAGAACTAAATTATTACGATGCCTTGTAACTTATGCTAACACTAAGTATATTTTACAAATATTTGGTTTATGTCACAAATTAAAAAAAAACTTTATTGATAATCTGTTATGTTTTTTTATTACCACCATTCAAAGGCCTAACAGGTTTACTACAATACTTTTCATTTTTTGTTTTAGCGCATACGTCACTCTCTTTACCGTAAATACTCTTATCAACAGTTTGTAACTAACTAAAATGATTTTTTTTTGCAGTATGCGTCGAGGTTCTTTGCAGAGATTTTCAAAAGCTACGAATTCCTCATCAGTTCAGTTCGTTACATTGAAGGACAATCACTTCGTCCTTATCAATTCTATGGCGATGGAAGGTGACAACTGCAACATGTGCATTGAAGCTAGGAGAAGGATTGATAGGATTTCAGGTAAAATCCTTTACTTTTTCGTATCTTTTTTGATTATAGTCTGTCGCTGAATCTGTCGTATCAATTTCAGAGAAAATGAAGTGCTCGCAATTACCAGAGCAGTGTTCTAATAGCAGATTTAAAATAGTCAACTACAGTAGACCCATCCTAATGCAGGTACAGTTCTGTTACTATAAATTCGAAACAAACTCTCTGCTTGTTACTTTTTACGAAACAACTAGCCTCAGTCTGTCAAAAGTGGCAGTGTAATTTTCAAAAATCAATAGTTAAAATTTTTTGACAAAATACTTTTGACTATAAATTTTTCAGAATAGACCTCAAATCACATAGCAGGCCAACAAACAAATAAAAAAAAAATTACCGTCCCGAGTCGAGACTCGACACAAAATTAATAAACATGGAACGTGATTTTGAAATAGTTAATCTAACACCATAGACCAAAATGATATTGTACTTTTTTTAAGTAGGTACATACGTACACTAATGTTGAAATTAAAATGTTCATTTCCAGCATTTCCCGTTGTACAGGAAATCTGACGCTGAATGCACGGAACCCGACGCGCCACCCGTGCCTGAACGGAACAAAGCCTTTAGACTGAAAGTCGATGCCTTGTCCAAAGAAGCGACGGAGTACTTAATATCTAAAATTAAGCCTAGAGTTGCTTTTGGAGGACATACGCATCACGGATGTTTGGTACACCATGTTAAAAAGGGCTACGAATTTCACGAGTATTCAGTTCCTTCGTTTTCATGGCGAAATAGACCGGACCCGAAGTATATGTTGGTAAGTTATTTTTAAAAACATTCCTTCAATCGTTATTTTTATTTGCAAACACGTACGTGGCATCTTTGCATGCTTTTAGTCAACTGAATAAAGAATTGAGGCAATCCAGCATATACAGGGTTCTATGCTTAGTGTGTACTAGGCCGAAAGGGGGTTATTGTACTCGGCATTATAAGAAGCATAGTAACAGTATGAACAGAACAACTGAGATCGATAATAATCAGCTACTCTACACAACAGTCAACGGCCAATAAATATTTTCTATAGAACAGTTAGTATTTTTTTTAACGTAATAAAAAGTGCAATGAGCTCTTTTTAGAAAAGTATGCCCCAAGCTCATAACCTTGTATTATACTTATTTTCGCGATCGATTTTGACTATCATATTCTCTGTAGATGTGATCTCTACAGTCTGAGTGCAAAAAAAATGTGTTCTTTTTTCATCGTTAGGCACATAATGATTGTTTTTATAAGAATTAAGGCAATCTCAAAATTTTTTAGGTATCAATAACACCAGAAGAGTATGCCGTACACAAATGCGGGCTACCTTTGGAGACGACAATAGTCCTAACTGCCGTAATATTACTGTTTATAGTGACTTGGCAAGCACTAACTACGAGGCTGATCGGAAGGTGACAATAAGAGACAGTCGTAAATTAATCTCATGGTTATATTCGACAATAAATATATTTGACAAGATCGAGCACTTTGTACAAATTTTATACACATCCTAAACCGAAACACGGTCGCACGGGAATCTCATATTTCATACGTTTATTAAGTACCTACTTTATATCCATCCCATATACGAATACAATTCTATCTTTTCGTACCAATATTCTACGACCAGTCGTTTCGGTTCACAAAAAAATTCAAAATTAATCCATCATTTAACAAATTATCACAAAACACTTACATTTTACCTGCTTAAAGTACTTACTCATTACATTTAAGAATTCCAATGTCAAAATAAGTTATCAATACACTATGAAAGCAAAATAAGAGGTAGATATTACATTTTTAGAGATTCATTTATAACTTATAAGGTAAAGAATACTGATATTGGTAATGTTATTGAGAGTAGGTTTTTGATAATTTGACTTAAGGAAGTTGGCATTTGAACAGTGCGCACTTATCTGTAGAGGTGGGCAAAGGTCTTAACATCTTGGATCTTTTAAAAGTATTTTTCTAGTTTTAAACAATATTTTAAAACTTGCCGACACGGTTTGAACTTGCGCAACGTTCTGGGCAAATTTAACTTTTAATAATATTTATCTCTGGAGTTATGTTCATCTTTTCGTGTATCATGTATTCCGAATTAGTATTTAGTTTTAAATGTAGGCTATCGACCTTTTTAGGAGGTTCCAGGGCACTTCCTCTATTTATCTTTTAAGGGTAAAAACTTAGAGGATACATAGAACAGGCGTTCCTTACAGATTGGTAGTTATGTAACAGTTTATGATACAAGGATCTACTTAAAACTAATTGTTGACAGAAACCATTAACTAAATTTCCCAAAAATCATTTTTTCTTCGAAACGATAAGCGACAACTAGAATGTTTTAATTATTATACAAAGGCTGAAAAAGCCAACAGTAATTTCAGTTTAGAAGCTCGATTCAAACATCGTTCATTTTCTTACAATACTAATTGGTATGCAGTGAAATGCAAAGCATTGTTTGGAATTGGCGATGCTTTGAATGATTTTTTTTTTAATCCATTAAACAATTTCATTTATTTGCCACTGTTCAAGAAGTAAATATTTTGTCACAAACAGTTAGATATATTATTGTATGCAACTTGGGTTAAATAAATAGCTTTTGACAAATTTCAAGTTTGTATGAAAATAACTCGATGTATCGAGCGTCACGTCGATACGGTTAATTTCAAAGTAAGAATAACAAAGTTAAACTATCGTCTTCAAGCACCTACCATAACACTTAAATCTAAATCAGTCTGTTAACTCTAAAATGAGTTTACACTACCCTACTGAGCATTAACATTATTAGCTGAATATAAATAAATACAATGACAGATCTTGCGGACAGTAGGACTAACAATTTTCTATTTTGATCATTAGTAAGATTTCTATTCAGTCTGCTAAAATAAGAATCTGAATTGTTTTTAGTCAACAATATTGACTTTACCTGTTAGGTAGTCGGTTATTGTTAACGAAAAAACGGAAATGCTTAGAAATATGAAACTAATCAACATTATACAAATAGACATAGAAATTCAGTACTTTACTACAAGTACAAGGCACTTGACGCAAACGCCTTTATGTAATAAGTGGTGGCATTCAGACATCGTAAGTAGTATCAAATTTAAATACAACAGCGTTTTCAAAGATAAATTTAGGCAAATATCTCACTTAAATATTTGAGCAGCGACTACATTTTAATGTTTAATATTATTCTATATTTTAAATCTATGTATTAAAATTCTGCTCTATATAATTGCAACTGCATTAATACACACAGTGTACGTACATGTCATGGAATTTTCTGCATAGAATAATGTAATTCTATACTACACTGTAGCTGAAAATAAATACTGATTACTGACTAAAGTTACACAACTTGTCCATGCTACTGCATTCTTATCTATTTGTCTCAGTACAGCACTTGGTAACTCACAGTAGATAGACACTCGTCGCGCGTGCACGCTTCATAGATGAGAACATCGCGTTTGCCGGCGATGTCCTTTCTCAAGTTCTATAAGAATATTATTTGGAGTACTCTCGGTTGCTGTGGAGTTAGTTGGGCAGGCGCGTCGTGGGAGCGTGAGCGCGCGTGGTGTGACTGGGGAATAGCCCGAGAGTCTCGCGGCCTTGCTGGTTGCACTTGCTTCTGATGATACCCAGTATTAGCGTGTCGTGCAGACGAACAAATCACCGCATGCAAGTACCGATCGTATCTACACAAGTGGGAATCGCCTCCGCTCGCCAAATCCAAGTACCCGTTACCGGTGTTCTCTGTTTTCAGTTTTTGGAATGCATTTACCGGTTTCTCGCTTACGGTGTGCGATCTGTTCCTGACTTTTTGGTACTTGTGTACTGTCTCTCTTTCTTCTTCATAGACAACAGGATCGCAGGGCTTTCTGCAATAAAAAATGCAATACTATCAGTGTTACGAGCAGAAACTACCTTCACCACACCATCACCACAAGCATCGATAACCTGTATGCTGTCTGTGTATCCTACTTGTAAATTTGAATTTTAAATTACCCAAGTTGTAACTTGGGCAATAAAAATATAATCTTTATTAGATAACACCAAAAGATCATCAAACATGTGTACCTTGAAGCTTGAAAGCTCAGATGGTTCTTCTCCATGTTGGCTTGAATGATTTCAAGTAGTTCTCGTCTCTGCAGACTCCCTGAGCGCTTTTTAGTGTATTTGCGTTCACGTTGGTCTCTGCGAGGATGGCGATGCGAACGGGAGTGATGGAAGGTGGCAGGCCGTGGCGCCGGGCGCCGATCGCCTGAACAAGACGACTTGGAGGAGACGTCATCGTCAGGCGACAGTCGCTCGCGCTCTTCGTCCGAGTGGTCGGCGCACTCCGGCGCCGGTGCCATTGCCGCGCACTCTCGCCGCCGCCTGCGCCTTGTCTCACGTCGCTCTCTTTGGCTCCGCGATTTTCCGTCTTCCGGCACGACCGTTAGTCGTACTTGTATTGTTTTTGAACCGTAATGGGGAACCGTTACTGACTTCCCTATCGATTCATATATCGTGGAGACAATTCCTGCTATATCCTGCAATATTAAAAACAAAAATAAGTGAAGTAATTGCGAAAAATTCAGTTTAAGATCGTGTTTGGTTTACGTCTGAGAGCTACTTACATCCTTAGTCATGCGACCGTGTCCATCCAAATCATAAAGCGTAAAGGAGAACTGCAGTGGCTGCTGCTTCGAAGATTCCGGGTGTTGTAGCTCAACATCGCAAGTCAGCTCCTATAAATATGGAATTAAAACTATTTATTTGTCTAAAAATACTGCAGCCCGCCTGGCTCGCCACATTTAACGGCTCCACAATCTAAGTATCTATAAATCAACCGAAACATTCGCAGTTAATGTCGCAATAGGAAGGGAACGATTCCGTCGTGCACTGGACCATAAAACAATGACCCCCATCCATCTGTTTGTTTGAGAGCAACTGAGCAATAACAACCTATTATATTGGTATGAATGCCGATCGATATCGATAAAGGATGCATAAACATGAATGGGGCCTTCTCACTATCCTTAACTTGAATAATGTCTATTATTACAAGATTAGGTATTTCCGATTCTCGCGAATCAAAGAACTTGCCGCCTAATAGTATGGATACAGATCACGTACTAGCGATGCCAGTACCAGAGCAATCACAATCTATGTTATAGAAACCAAATGACTAATACAGATCTTAACGACTTTGGCTTTTCTCCAACGAGGTAATTCTCGGAGCAGTTAAGAGATCTTTATAGCATATTGTTATGGGGTTACGGTCGGGAATAGTGGGTATGCAAGCTATGTAGGGAGATATCCGAGGCGCCGGACAAGACGGTGGTCGCCCTCCTTATCGCAAGCTTTAAAAGGAAACTAGCAACGCATTTACGATCACTAAGATATGAAGCAAAGTGATGCCGCTCGCATTACGCTGGTATGTGTACAGTACGATTGGTCAAGGATACGACGAGCGTTCATTATCTTACCGCATTATGAGACAAAAATTTGTTACAAAAAAAAATGTTGATAAAAATTATAATATTTTAGTCTCCGTTTCAAGAGTGAATTCAATTAGGGAAACTGAGATGGATGGATTTAAAAAGTACTTTGCTGTATTACTTATATATATTAAAAAGCATAGATTGAACGAGGGGACGCGCGCGAGGGAGATTAATGAGGCGTAAAACACGATCAATCATAATTTAAAGTGACAATGGCAAACGAAAGGTGCAAAACTTTTAGGTATTTAGATTCGATTCAAGGTGTGGAAATGGTAAATAACCCAGGAAAGTAAATACTTTACCATAAAATCTCTTGCGAGACTTATGTTAGCCGAATAGATGTCAAGAGTTGAATTAAATAAGAGGTAAAGAGATGACATCAGCGTTATGTACCTACCTACGATCAAATCTTGTGTCACGACTTGAAACTTTCTAAACTAAACCCATGGTACCGTGTCTGATGCTCTCTCTTCGTTTCTTGTGACTTCAACATTGTTGCTTGCTAGTCCAAAATTGCCTCTGCAACTTTGGGCTAGCTTGCTGCTCTTGTTTATCTTAATGAAAATACCTAGATGATGTTTATGGTATCAGATTCCGGACCGAAAAAGACCGATCACAGATCACAGTCATGTGCGTTTTTCGTCTATTGGATGATTGGATGTCGCCGCCCCGCAGCCAGCTGAGGTCAACAACTAAGCATCTACATGGATGTGTATCACACCAAGTGGTACTTAGTTCTACACGTGTCTTATACGGTTCTGATTTAGCAATGCAATCTATCAGTACCTAGTTCAATTACTCCGAACCACTAGGTAAGCTGGCCTCAGACTAACAATAAAAATTAACCCTTATTACAATAAACTTATTCCACAATCATGCTAGCTCATTAGTCCTAAATATAATATTAGGTATTGCTAAGAGGCCTTGAAATCGAAGTCTAAATGATATCTTTTTGTCGTGCCAATATGAGTATAGAATATGGAATTAGGCAATATTTACCTCAAACCGCAATCTAGGCTTGTCATCGTCACGTGCGCATGGCGGCGCAGGCGAAGGCGGCTTGGCAGTGGGGTCAGCCAGGCGCGCCGCCCTGGCCGGCGCCGGCGGCGGCGTCTGAAGCAGCGCGCGCGCCTCGCTCGGCAGCAGGTCTGGCGGCGCCGAGCACTGACTCGCCGCCCGCCCCACCAGCTCTTCTGTGTCAGTCCGCTCGCTCTCCGTGCCGACTGGAATTTTGATGACAATTCCTTATTGACTGCTAAGATATAGTTTATATTGGATGTTCGGGTCCTGGGAATACCTACCCTTGAATTATTCGCAAGAGTTTTCGTACGACTACATACGAATTACGTCATACCTATACGAAAACTAAGATAACATGACAGGCCTAAAAATAGAGCCCTTGTCACTTAAACAAAAAGTATTCTAAATTATCTTAAATTTAGATAGAAAATGTTTGGTTGCACTAAAAGTTGAAGTAAAAAAAAAAGATCCTATAAGCTAATGCCGCAAGTCGCTAGTGCCTCAATGAACCTTATCGTTAAAAGCAAAAAAAATCACATCTAGTGGGTACATAGGTACTGAACTAAGCAGCAAAGCTTGCTATTTGCCACCTAAGTAAGTGTAATACCCAGAATGATAACACATCGTTGAAACTCGTTTTTGAAAAGCTGTACATACAACCTAAATACTTTTATAAAATAATATGTCCGAAATTTTATTGTACACATACTTTTGAAAACTTCCATGTTCCGTATCTCATAAGAAAAACTAGAACCCTTATCTGGATCATTTCTTCGTTCGTCTGGTTGTAGGTATAATAAATACAAACATACGTACATTTTCCCGTTGACTTAGAATCGTTTTATTTGACAAGATGCGAGGTTATGTTGTTACTCAAACTTCTATTATAGTATCGCTGCAATGGTTTTGGACATGCGTTATCTCTTACCAATAGGAGAGTGTATCGTTAGTCTCATTACATTTATGTATAAAAAGCTCGATATTAAATTGAAAATGTACTTAGTATGACTTTTGTTTTAGTAAAACAGAGGCAATCAAATTGAATATAACGAAAAAAATAAGAAACTGAAACTACAGACAGAATGATGATACAGCAGAAAATAAATAAATAATTTACTATTGAATTCTCGCCATTACGTGCACAACTGAAGCTTTTTTGGTTTTTATAATCACTGCAATGGAGATAATATAACAAGCGTGCACAATGGCGGGAGAAATACAGCGAAGGCACGGCCGAAGCCAAAACTATTTTGTCGGCGAAGCTCAAAAAGTTTTTCTGAATCGCAGCGGCCGACGACGGGCGAGATGTAAGCGACACGAGGCCTGCCAGAGACGTTTCCTGGAAGGCCTGAGGGGCCGGCCTTTGCGCTCGAAATGCCGTGCAACATCTGCCCTTATAAAATTACTGTGCTGACGATCTCGCCCTATTGCATCTGCCGATTTCTGGAGTAGGTACATAATTATGTATATATTATGAAGATGCCAAAAAAGGTAATTTGCGGTGTACCAATTAACTTTATTGTTCTGAAAGATTGGATAAGTTCATTTCGTCTTGTGTAGGATGTCCATGAAGGCAAATATTTTTTGAGGAGGTACGGGTAAATACAACCTACTCGCTAATGTAACTAATATAATTAAATATCTTGAACACGATTGACGTAAAATTCAAATTCAAATACATATTATGTATTATAAGTACGTACCTACTAAATTTGTTATTTTTTTTGAAAATTGTAGTTAACTAAACACATGAACTTCTACAATTACTTTCACTGTGTTTATCTTTCCGTATCATATATTATCTTATTTTCTGTTTTTTGATGTCCACAATAAAGAGTTTCTATCTATCTAACAACAAATAGACAAATTTTGATCGTAATTTTGGCTGTAGGATTTCAAAAATATAAAAAAACTCTTATTCCGATAGAAATCTACACAAACTATATCTTAGGCAGCCCGTACACGTAGCGCGTGATCCGCGATCCGCGATCCGCGATCAATGATCGCGATCCAGACTGATCGTGTACGAAGCGGATTGGCGGACTGATGCTCCGGATCGCAAAATATCTAGAAATTTTGAAATCATGATCGCGGATCGCGGATCGTGATCATGATTGAACGTGTAAGGCGGCCCTTAGAGACTATCTATGTAGTAATTTTGCATTAGAGATTTGACATACCTACCTAGGTATTTTTATTTATTTATTAAACATTATTACAATCTTTCTTAATACAATATATAACACACACCATTAGGTTTGTCTCACTGTCAGTATAAATAACAACTATTATTCTTTGCACAAATATGAAAGGCGACGCTGCGAATAGCGCTACACTATCGAATTAATTCCTGGACCAATGACTTTTTAATACATTGAGCCGTAACTAGAATCGTAGGTAATCGCAATCATTATACATTGCAGATTTATTTATGTTTAAGTACATAAATAACGTACAAACTTACAACTATAAGGTTACATTTATGACCATGTCTGCAGTCAAAGTACAACTACATTCCAGCGTTTTAATTTACCATAATATAAATTATACAGTGTTATGTTACTTGTATAACATTGAACTTGAGTAAGGCATTTTATATTTTAGTATTATGTTGATATATGTGGTTATTAATAAGATGTAGACTGTATTTCATGTTCATTACTAAAATCATGTTTTTGTTTGGTCTTTTTTTTTTAATAAATAGGCCTGATATTACGCGAAGATGCGATCTAAAATAAGCAAAATTGCCTCGAAATAACTGATACCCTTGCGATTTTAAAGCATCCAGATTGTAACTATTGAGGAACATCTACATTTTTGATTTACATTCTTCGGAGACTGGTTGTTGTCAATTTGTTGTCTGGTTATGGTATTGTGTATTAACCGTTTATAAGGTATGTCTTTTAAATCTTTAGCTAAAAAAGTTGTACTGGGGTCTGGAAGACAAATTTGCTTCCATTCCATATGCTGAAATGACTGATTGTCTCAATGACAATTAGTTATCTCTACTGTATATATTTTGATTACATTTCAAAAATATTAAATATTATTATTGAGCTTGGTCTCTGATGTTAATTTTATTCGTTTTTTTTTTAATCGCTTTTATGATGTATAATGTGTGTGTTGTTGTTTCTATAATATCTTATGTTTTATCATTGTGAATATTTGAGTATCATCAACATAATTGTGCGCGAGTCAAACCTTCAAAGGAAACCAAAGAGAAGCATAAATCCAAGGGCGGAGTTTTTCTTTGATATTAAATAAAAGGTATCATTGTCTCCGCTACGGCGGCAAGTCGACGTGCTTCAAAAGCTGCCTTTGAAGTAGATCAAATGAGCGGCGTAGTTCCATTTGCATCAAAAACTTGATTAACAAACTTCGCTTCACAGATTTTAAATGCGTGCCATGCTCGCATGAGAGTTGAAAAATGAAGCCGCCTTGTAAATTGAAGTGTTCAACATTCGTTATTTCATCATTTAGAACGAGATCAAAGTGATATTCGTCTGCTTTGAAGTTATAGGATCAGACTGTTATATTCTCATATTGGAATCAACAGCTCTGGTCGTTTCATTTCATGTAATGACGTAAAATCAATGTAAATAGGAATTTGTGTCATAGCCGACATAATGTTTTATGTGTTTGAAACATCGTCGGTTTATTTTTTCTGTATGTAATCTTTGGTGTGGACAATAAAGAGTCAATCAATCATATTTTTTGACTCACTTGATGTTTTTCTGTTTTCGTTTAATTTTTTTTATTGTATCTAATAAAGTGCGCTAAAACATATATACCTGTGAAATGTATAATTACCTATTCAACAACCAATTCTACAATTTTTTTAAATCAAATTTCTAGTCAGACAGTAGTTAATTTTTTATTATAAATAATAGTTTTTTAATTACAGCTGAGATTTCATTTTACTTTGAAGTTTATATTATTCGTGCAGTACACAAAATACCTATATCAACACTTAAATCAACGTAGATTTTCTCGTAAAAGTTGTTATTAAAATATATCTGCGACTCATCCAGGCTAAACCGAGAAGCTAATAGCCATTCAGCTTGTTTTTTTATTATAATAGCTTTTTTGTTTTTGTCGTTACTGCGGTCGAGGTCGTGCCGGTGAGCCCAGCCGGCGCGGCGGGGCGGGCCGCCCGTTTGATCTCGCCGACTTTTGATAACGACCGGCTGAGATCATAAAATCTCATAAGCCCAATGTATGTACCTATCCATTTGGTACCTCAAAACAGGTATTTGAAATGGGCTGAGGTAGAATCAGCGGGTGTATCAAAAGATTTTAATTGTGGAATAAAGGCTATCTGAATATTCGGAATGTATCCTAATGTCATTGATAATTTATTTAAAATAGTTCGGTCGGTATCTTTGATGTTTACTCAACTAACAATTTTATTTTGCGCAGGTATTTATCAGCAAACTGATGCTAATGTGTAGGTATAAACGCAAGCCTTTTAAATTTGCAGTTTCTGTTAAGATTTAGCGTTAGATATTTGCTATCAAATTGAATAAGTCTGACTATTATCTTTAATTAAATATTATCACGATAGAATTAGTTGATGCTTGTTTTATAGTAGAGAAAAAAGAACTGAAGAGCATAAGCAAACAACCATTCATTGAGTTTGGCGATTTTTTGCCACATATGTTTTCGTAAGCTACCCTTAATTACTTTAATTACTTTTTACATTTATAATTATAATTGTGACCTGAAAATCTTAAACCTATAAACATGTGTATCAGTCAATCAATTTGAATACCAATTCAAACAATTTAATATATACATAAAGCGTGTTAATGACAACATTCCATAGCATGTGCGTTTGTTTTGTTTTTGCTGCCAACGATATGTAAGATGTCAACTGATTGTCTGAGTGTATTTTGGAAGCTATCTAGTTTATTTTAATCATGGCAGACGTTATTTATTTTCAACTTACTGCTGAATTTCTTGTATCCATTTCTAAACTTGTTGCGCCACCACTTGACGAAGTGGTGCGCCATGGGGGCGTCCGCGGCCGGTGCCGGAGCTCTCAATGTTTCGTAGCACGTCATGCGCTGCGCTCACGCACGCATCCCGTACACTTCAAAAGAGCCGCAAGTTAGTAAGGTCACGTAGAATAATATAGCCACAACACTGCAATTGATCACAACACAAAACTCATCGGCTCCGGCTCACTTTGTTTGTGCGTAAACTGTGTGACCCAGTTGGCCGCGTGAACCGCACTCTTTGGGAGCGAATGAACAAGCGTCCTACTCGCGTAACGTAGAGTGACTGACTGATGGATGAAGAAGGGAAGGGTGAAGCGAAGGGAGGGGCGAGGGTCGGTGCGGTGTGGCGCCCGTCTCTCGGCTCGGTCTCGTAGCGTGGCGTGCCGTACGGTCGGCAGCATTGATGTTTGGGTACTTTTCATTCAAAATACGAGACGGGACGCACTCGCTCTATCTACTTACTACCTCGTGATTTTGTTGCGCGTTTCGTAGGTACAGTAAACAAATACATATCTGTAGGTAAACTATAATTTTATAATGTATATGTCAGTCGTAACTTTTACTGTCTATATAAATATACGTGTACATAAAGATAATTGCCTTATACTTACGACTCTTACGAGTATACGTGAGCATCAGATTTGCCCATCATCCCCTGGTGACCTTGTTGTACTTGAATGTTGTACAAATTATGAACAGTATTATTAAAATAAGATTAATAGATAGATACGCTTTTCTTTAGATATTTTTGTTTACATACATACCTAGGTACATACATACATTTTAATTGTTTAATAATACTTAATTGTAATTTGATCAATATTATACTTACAGTTTTAATAAATACTCGAAACAAAATCTGTTCCGTGCTTAGGGTTTTAAAAGCGTTTTTCTTAAATAAAACACCTTTCGACATGCAATGATATAAAAATTATATTAAATAGGTACCTACTAATAAGGTAGGTGTAGGTACTTAATAATGAAATGTATCAAATGTAAAACTATTTATAATTAGAGAGCAAGTGTAATGAAACTAGTTGCGTAGCCATCATTGATTTATTCCTACCCACATAAGTAACTTAATAAATAATATTACAATCTACAACTACCTACAATCCCCTTATTAATATAATGTTTAATAACAAAAGCAACTTTCTAACTTTGAAATGATTGACTTAAATATTAGATACATTTAGATGGTCTATTCATCCAATAGATACATCTCCTTCTTTACATTATTAATTTTAATTAATTGACATGACATTTTTAATTTTTATATTAATATATAACTGAAATTGTAATTTACTGTTACATTCACCTGATTGACAAAATATACTGCTAATTGAATATAATTATTCTGAACTTAAATCTATTAAGTTGATTCTTACCTATTATTATTTTTATTTATTTTTTATTTTTATTTTATTTTTATTTATTTTTTAACATGCATAGTATATTTATATAGATAAACTTATATACTCCCAAATTAATACAATAACCATATGGTTCTATTAACTTAACGGTTTTCTTTTTAATTTATACAAATTCATATGTTGTTTATTTATTCTTGTATTACTACTAGCACTAATAACATGATTACTTTTAATAACGTGACATCAGCGTGCGGCGCGAGTGCGCAGCGCCTAAGAGCAGGTCCACCGATCAGGAGGTCTCACTTCCCTGCCGGAACGAGTGCGGTAATTAGAAGAGGCGGGAGGGAGGACACTGGAGCTGTGTGCGTTACCCGTGCTATTATCTTCGTTTACTGATATTATGTCATCGTAGTCAAACGCATAACCGACCGGTGCATCTATTCGTTTATCTGAGTCAATTAATATATGTTTCCTATTACGTCTTAACTTATTTCCTGAAACCATTCTTATCAAATATGAACGTATTCCCACTATCGATTCTACAGTTCCGGATTCCCATCTATTTCCTAATCTGATTTTTACTTTTTGTCCTACCTGTAGCGGTTTTAAATTTCTTGCTCCTCTGTCATAGTACTGTTTCTGAAGTGTTTGGCGATCTAATAACTTAGCGTGTATGTTGGAGTGTATTTTAGGCTTATACATTGCAGTAGATCTCGGCAGAATGCTACGTAGTTTTCTACTATACAATAGCTCGGCCGGGGACGGCAGTTCAGCGCTGATCGGTGTATTTAGATATTCTAAATGGGCTAATTTAAAATCGCTGTTGTCCTCACCTACTTTTTTCATTATATTTTTAATAGTTTGTATACTGCGTTCTGCTTGTCCATTCGACTGAGCGAACCTTGGTGATGATGTTATATGTTGAAACTTCCAGTTTTTGGAAAAATCCATAAAGATATTGGAATTGAATTCTGGTCCATTATCAGAAATTAGAATTTTAGGAATTCCATGCCTCACAAATATGCTTTTAATTTTTGTAATTATTTCTTCTGACTTCAACGAACAAAGTTTTTCAATTTCTATAAATTTACTAAAATAATCGACCATTAGAATGAAGCTCTCACCCGCAAAATGAAATATGTCCGCGCCTACTTTTTGCCACGGACTAGTTGGTATTTCGTGCGGTATCAATGGTTCTTTTGTATTTTGTTTTCGATGTGTTAAGCATATCTGGCAATTCGACAAGTAATCTTCAAGTTGTGTATTAATATTCGGCCAAAATATTATGTCTCGCGCTCTTAATTTACATTTCTCAATTCCTAAATGGCCTATGTGAACTCTTTTCATCATATCTTGACGCATACATTTCGGTATTATAATTCTAGTTCCTTTCCATACAATTCCAAAATTAACCGTCAGCTCATCTCTGTAATCCCAAAATGGTTTTAAAATATCTTCTAATTGTTTTTTCTCGACTGGCCATCCGGATCTGATTATTTTAATTAATTGTTGTAATTCTTCATCGTTTCCCGTACATTTTTGTATTTGTATAAAGTGAGAGTCGATCAGCTGATTGCTCGCTGATAACGCGCACACTTGCGCCTGCCAGTCTAAGTGATCGCGTGACTGTGTGCGTGTATCCCCGCCGCCTGCGCCGCTGTCGCTCGGTGCAACTGCCCGCGATAGCGTGTCCGCAATGAATAGGTACTTACCTGGTTTGTATACTAGATTGAATGTATAGGGCTGCAATCGCATTAACATTCTCTGTAGACGGGGCGGAGCATTGGCTAGGGGTTTTTTGATGATACTGACAAGAGGTTTATGATCGGTTTCGACGGTTACATCTGTCCTTCCGTATATATATGTATAGAACCGCTCGCACGCGAATACACACGCATATAATTCCTTTTCTATTTGAGCGTACGCTTGCTCCGTTTTAGTTAAGGAGCGCGACGCGTAAGCCACCGGTAGTCCGTCCTGTAAAAGACAAGCGCCCAACCCGTTTTTACTTGAATCTACCGATATTGTTACCGCTTTATCTAGCGTATAATATTGTAACACAGGTGCATTTATAAGAAATTGTTTTAGCCTTTCGAAACACTTTAAGTGTCTATCTTCCCAGTGCCATTCTACTTCTTTTTTTAATAGCTCTCTGAGCGGGGATGTTTGCTCTGACATATTAGGTATAAAGCTATTAACGTACGTGATCATGCCGAGGAATCTTTCAACATCTTTTACATTTTTTGGAATTGGCATATTTTTTATAGCATTTACCCGCGATTCATCTGGGGATATACCTTTTTCAGATATTTTGTGACCGAGATATTTGATCTCTGGTAATCCTATTTTACATTTATCTATGTTTAATTTTATATTTATTTCTCTGCATCTTTGTAGGACAGCTCGTAATCTTTGATCATGTACTTCCTTACAATTTGCATAAATTAAAATATCATCTACGAACTGTATCACCCCTTCTAGGTCATCCAGATGCTCATACAATTTTCTATGGAATATTTCGGACGCTGAGCATATTCCAAACGGCATTCTTAGGAACCTAAATCGCCCAAAAATAGTGTTAAAAGTACACAAATCAGTGTCTTTTAATTTTACCTGGTAGAAAGAGTGCTTGGCGTCTAGCGTACTAAATACCGTGGCTCCCGATAACCGTGCCGTGACCTCCTCGAAGGTCGGCAGCTTGAAATGCTCGCGTCGTATTGCCCTATTTAGATCTTGAGGATCTAAACATATGCGAATGTCCCCGTTTGGTTTTTGTGCAACCGTCATACTATTGACCCAATCCGTCGGCCCTTCTACCTTGGCGATAATGCCTTGTTGTTGCATTTCCATTAGTTTATTTTTTACCTGGTCTTTTATGGCTTCGGGTAACTTTCTCGGGGGGTGAATGACGGGCTCAGCATTTTCTTTTAATTGTATTTTATATTCCCCCGGTAAACAACCTATTCCCTCAAACACATCTTTAAATTCATCGAGAATGTTATTGCCGTTTATATTATTTTCACTTATCGACCATACTCTTTTTATCAGCTGTAACTCTTCACATGAATGTTTTCCCAGTATGGGAACCGAATTCGTCTTAACTATTATAAATTTCAAGAAATAAGTATTCCCTTTGTAAATTACTTTTAAATAACATTTTCCCGTGACTTCAATTTTACTACCCGAATATCCATTTAATTTTGTAGAGGTTGAAACTAAATCCGACTCAGATAAACCGACAGAATGCAAACATCTTTCAGGAATAATATTAACATCAGCTCCAGTATCTAATTTAAATTTTAGAAATGTATTATTTACTTGTAATTCTGCTATCCACTCTTCACTTCTATTGTAAGTGTTATATTGATTGTTTACCTGATCGGCGAACCTCTCCTGGACCTCATAGACTCTGCACACTTTTGCAAAATGATTCATCCGGTTACACTTGTTACACTGACGACCGTATGCAGGGCACTGGAGCTTCCTGTGGCGATTTCCGCACCTGGAACACTGCACAACGAGGTTATCATTTGTATATTGCGTCGTGTTATCTATCCGCGACTGATTCTGACTGTTGGTGCCTCCGCCGCGGACTGGCCTGCCGCGCGGCCGAAACGCCTGCCGAGAGCCTGCCCTCATGTTTGGCGTGTAGTTCCGATTGCTGCGTTCCCTATTCAACCAGTCGACATTGTTGTCGTTTTGACTCGACTCGTGGGTTTGGGCACACACTTCATGCGCGTGATGTTCCGCATTCTCTGAGCTGAGACGAACAGCTTGTGCGCGGGATATTTCGGCTAACCTGCAGATGTCAATAGCCTTTGACAACGTTAAATCGACTTCTCTGAGTAATCTTTCCCGTAATACTCCTTCCTTTATCCCACATATCAGTCGGTCTCGAACTAAGTCATCACTCAAATCTTTGAATTCGCACTTGGCTGCCATCTTGTTTAATTCGAACACGTACTGCTCAATACATTCCAAATCTTGTTGATCTCTAGTGAAAAATTTATGCCGTTCCACCGTTAAATTCTTCTTAGGTAAAAACACTTCATCAAACTTTTTTAATAACTCTTCAACTGACTTAAACTCCTCGCTGAACTGATCATATACCTCGCGGCATCGATCTCCAATAATATGCAATAGAATATTTAACTGGACTTTTCTGTCTTTCTTCCCTAGTTCACATGCTTCATAATAAATCTGGAAGGATTTCTTCCACTTTTCCCATTCCTTGCTTAGATTTCCTGAGGTCACGTTTGCTAAGTTGTTCTCGAAATGAAACGGCTGAGGTGGTTGCAACAATGACTCCATTCTTACTTGTATTTTTTTTTTTCAATTTCACACACTTATATATCTCTTCCTTATCCGTAATTCACCGTAGGTAACTCTTTTCATTTATTTATCACTTTTCAGTAGTTTATATACCGGCTGCGCCATGTAAAACTATTTATAATTAGAGAGCAAGTGTAATGAAACTAGTTGCGTAGCCATCATTGATTTATTCCTACCCACATAAGTAACTTAATAAATAATATTACAATCTACAACTACCTACATGTATCAAATATATTCATTTAGTACCTACATGATGAAATTTATTGATGAAGATGAAGTAATTTAGTCAAAGGCAAACTTGTAACATTTTTCTTAATTTAAATACCTATATCTCTAGATAATATCTCCTAAAGGTCCTAGCAAGATGTAGATTTAATATTTGACATACTACCTACTTAAGGTATATCAAATCTAGTACATACATATTTCTATACATATCTAAGTCTAAATTTTATAAAGCTCTGGTAGAGTTAGTGATGGATATTAGTAACTTCTATGTTTGTGTAGGTAGGTACCTATAGTAAATAAATGACTGCTCGTTTGCAAGAAAAGTGTCCATGAAGTCTGATCATAACGAGGTTTATGTATGTCAGGCACGGGACAACGACGGCTGCCTGTTAATGATGATGACGGCAAACACTCATTACGCATTAATGCATTTGAACCTTCAAATGCCGACACGAAATTAGCATATTGACAGAATTGTTTATAGCCTAGTCGCCATCCGTAGCATATGGCGATTGGCGCCACTATCAAAACGTGATCACACCATTCGCCATGTAACTTTTACGTCGCTAAGAAAGTTTAGTAGGTATATGCCTACAGGGCAAAGTAGTAATAGAGAGAAAGGTGCTGCGCATCCACTACGTTGGCAATGCCAGCCTCCATGCGGTCGACGACCCTGACTCAGCGATTACAAAAAAAGATTATGGAAGGCGGATAGAGTACCTACCTATACCTGGTACCTAGTGGTTGATAATAGGAACCCTATACCTACTGAACCAAGCTTTAATTCGCATAATCACCCACATTTGACCGCGATTACTGTCATAATAACAAGTACCCTAATTATAAATTTTAATCTTAGCACAAAGCACAGATCACAATAAGCAGCCGGTCTTAGAGTATTTAACTATTGTTTCTGGCCTATTATTTTATCAGCAGGCCGTATTCCGTTAGGTCTTGCCCGTTTGCGTAAAGTCAAAATTGTCAGAAACTTCTTTAGAAATCGGTTCGTAAATAGATTCTATTGTGCGTATATAGATGCATTGTTGGATGCGTGGTTGGGTGTTCTAAGAAAGCTATGCTTTTGGCCACGGCTCAGTGGACACTCGGCATCTTTTCAAATGCGAAGGGTGCGAGTGTAGATAGTTGCAGGGTGCCAGCTAGTCGGGCTGCCGCACCCGGCGACTACCAACCGCTTCGAATTAGAATTTTACGGCCTCTTCGTGTTAGGTTTATTGTCGGCGAGTAATCGTCGACCGAGATGAGGCCGTATTCCAAAACTGACTTACAACAAACACTGTTTTATGCAAGTTTTATGTGAGTAATAAAGAAATCTCCTCGACACCGAAAAATAGCACACGTATCGTAACAATGTACCTTGAGGTAATTTTGTTTACTCGATTCGTGTTAATCAAACAAATACATCTATGTTAAGGTCGATATTATTTTGTATCGAGAACTGAACAAATGGAATGCGTAGAATTTGGGATGTTACCATAGAGTTAATCCCTGATGATGTCATAAGAGAATGAGCACGCATAGCGGACTGGGAGGCTTTGGTCAGAGGCGCGGCGGCGCGGGCACAGACCGACGTCGACGTGGGTGGCAGCGTGTTCTACGAAATAGTGTTGATGGCCAGTCTTCAATATCACCCATCGATAAACTCTGGCACTCAATATTCAATAAAACGCCCGACACGTCATATCTCTTTTATGGTAAAAGCTTTATAGGAAATTATAAAACAGTAAAATCACGCCCGTCTACGGTCAAATTGATTGACCACCCTCATAGATGTAGAGTCGATAATACCTACTGCGGTGGGTCGGCAAAGGCAAAAACCGATTTGTCTCGCATCACACTAATATTTTAAATATAGAAGTTTGTCTGTTTATATGTTTGTTACTTCTTTATGCTGTAACGGCTTAACGAATATTAATGAAATTTGGATGGTAGATAGCTTATACCTACTTACTCTGATTTTGATCCCGCGAGGAGCAGTTTGTAAATAAAAGGTAGATAGATACATAGGTATGTAAATGTATGAATACTACAGTTAAATGGAGTCGCGGATTCGTAATGCTATATAATGCAGTAAGCATACCTACATAAAAAACACGAACTTGGAAATGGAGAACTGGAGCGCTTTTATAAGAATTTCCTAACAAACGTGGCAAAATTGCCGTGTCGTCTCTTAACTGCTCCTTCGCTGGCGTTATGTTTATTTATACAACCCATAAGGGGATCAAATCTTTGTGTACGATCTTGTAATAAAAAGATAATCTTACGAAGTGACCTGGAATGTTGATAGTGGCGTTATTTCTGCTATTTAGCCGGCTGGCACGAGGCCAGATGCGGTCTCGACTCGGCCACTACCGGCCGTGGAACTAGCGTGGGCAATGCCCACTCACGTATTTTCACCGCACTGCTCTAATCTTGAGATTTTCTTTAAATAAAATGTAAATAATCACGATGTGTTGTTTCATCAACTAATTAAAGGCAAAACGAAAGTAAAACAATCTGTGTCAATGATCAAGAAATTACTTTGCCTAATGTGATGTTTAATGATCTCATATTTTATGATAATAATTTTCTATTATGTTATAATTTCTCAATTTGGTCACTTTTTTTTGTGAAATTTTGAACTTGGTGTACCTACCGATCACTGCTTTGTAATTAAGTAGAGTAAAAGCGCCAATTATGGACTATGTCTGTAATATGGACTAACGGCGTTTCTCAAAGAACCTCCATTGTATCGAGCCATTGGCCAGCGCACGTTAAGCTTCACCACTCCTGCAGCTCGCTAATCGTTTGCAGGCCAGCAGAAAGCCCGCACGTATCCATGAGAGCCATTTTTCGTTTTCATCACCGTGCGATGTAATTTCTTAGGTAACTTCGTAAGCTCATAATTTCAACAAATATTACTCTTTGTGAAAGTGAATTAAACTAAGGGAAAGGTAAGTTATTTTACAATTATTCATATTAAGTTGCAATGTCTAATCGTTTTTATAATTTCCTGAACAACAATATTAACCTAGAAATGTAAGTGTATTATAATATGGACCACCGGCATGTTTTAAATATGGACTAGTGGTCCATATTACAAACAGTCACATATATTAAATGTTAATGTTTTAGTATAACATCTACAACCAAAGAAAAGACAAACATGGGATAAAAATGCAATGGCAAATGAAAGTAAGAGCATTTACGAGAAAAGCAAATGAACTTTTTAAAGCATCCAAAACATCCCTCAAATATTTGAGGGATGATTTGGATGCTACATCATCTAGATAGCCCGCTACATCATCTAGAACATATTTGTCGCCAAAGTTGTTGCAGCCTATACTACGTTTAAAGGAGACTGTCGGCAACAGAGAAAGAAAAGCCACGATTTTGGTATCTTCACCTTATAAACAAGATTTAGAAACGTCGATGCAAAGGAACACTGTTGATATCTGTGTGTGCAAATTGTGTACCAATGATTAGTTTAACCCTAATAAAATTGACTGATTCAACTGTAAGAGTACTTGTGTTGCCACAACTACACTATGAATTTTAGTTTTTTAGTAATTTTGAACCCTATTAACTATTGTCCATATTTGAAACTATGTGGTCCATATTTTGTACACTTTTTGCAAACTCACAATAATGGCACATTTTGGAAAATGTTGATTATTTCTAAGATGTTGATGTTTCTTAAGAATTTTATTAATCATTTTTGATACCAAATAACTATCAAACTGTTTAATATATATAAGGCTGATTAAACTTTAAAATTCTGAGTTTTATTTAACAAAATGGTGGTCCATAATTGGCGCACTTACTCTAATATATATCTACTTAGGTATACATAACAAATTGGTATTCTAGTATTCACGAAGATTAAAATTGCGGGAACATCTTATTTTCGAAACAAGTTTGTGTGTGATATTTCAACTTTACCTAAAATTTAGAAATTAGCTAAAATAATATTTAGGTATTATTGACAGCAATACTAACACCTACTTATTCATAATTTTAGACACCGAAGTTATCTAATAAACAGGTTTATACCTACAATTTATAGGTACGAGTATATAAATAATTTCATGAAGTCGCAGTTTGTCAAACGAAAAGTCCATCCCTGACTGTAGACCTACGTGATGCAAAGGTACCCACAGGTATGATCTAGTCGAAATTTGGTATTATTTTAATATTAGGTGTACTTTATAAATTTGTTTGATAATGTCGTTTGTATTTTTAAGCGATTGCATAGCTTCTATCGCGGGCCTTGAGCGTGGAGATCGAATCCAGAAATTCCGTAACGAAAATAACCTAACACCCCCCACTCCCACCGGCACAGCGGTGATACTTTTTAGTTTTGCCATCTATCGATGAATGAATAGCAGTACTTTTAATGCAATAGATTTACCGCGGCAGTCCCCGAGTGCCACACGTCTTTTTTTTGGTCAATCAATAGGTAATTCGGTATGTAAAGAAAAAAAAAACTTTTCTGATTCCAAAACCATTTCGAAATAGTACATTTCTGCACAATATTTTTAAGTTTAAAACTCTGTAAATAATGAAGTGAGGTTTATTTTAATAAAAAACATAAATCAAACTTGACTTTCAATTGACGTCTCATGCTTTTTTTTTTTTTATTAATTTGCCCCATCGGGCAGGCTAAAGCTGTAAAGCCATTATGTCACGTGTTCGGTTTTTACAATTGACATGAAGTAAACAAATCATATGTCATAAAAGCGATATCAAGTAACGTTTTTTTTTTTTTTTTCTTTGGTTTTGGCGTCGCCTTTTAGCATTTGCCAGTGTCAAGTAATTATATATTTTCAAGTTTCAAAAGTTAAATAAGTGCCATCGTAGCTAGTTTTAGTCAAAGTCGTCTTTGTCAAGTCCAAGTTTGTGTCGGTTAATTCCAGTCATGCTTTAGTAAAGTAGTGGCAACTTTACTACAAAGCTTCGATGGAGTTTTGGAAGCAACACGAAAACTCATGTTTCACCACATTATATCATTTTCCCACACTCGCGCTTGTAATTCGGCACTTTATGAATAAAACACCACCATTTTTATGCATAAACACTCGACAAAACACTAGTTTTAGAAAAAAATACAACGGAGCGACACGACTCTTCCCGCGTTCCCGCCAAAACTCCAAGTAACGTTTAAAAGAGTCCAAATAACGTCAATCAAAATCAAAGTCAATCAAATGTGTCAAATGTATTTGTATACTTTTTTGTTTTATATGGCAAAGGCATATTCTACATATTCAGCCGACCTCATGACGTCATAACTATAAAAACTTTGAAAACATATTAAAATTAAACTACCGCATAGAGAGCTAAAATATTCAAATTAGTTTCATAAAATAAAGTTTAATTAAGTAGTTTAGTTAAGTTAGTTTAGTTTAGTTTTATATTTTGTTACTATCAGTAACAAAATATAAAATAAATACAAAAAAAAACTTAACATAATGATTCTAGCTTCACCCTCTAGCACAGGCTTAACTTGCTCTTCACATGGACAGAGCCATCCATACAGTTTGATGTAAACGTGATCATTATCGTTCAGCGGCGCTTCAAAGCTGTAATAACCCACGATTATTGTATCCCTTATCCGAACTCGAGGCGTTTCTTTTACATCACAAACTTATCTTTAGTGATGCCAAGTGTAACTTTTCCGGTGATTACGGAAAGTTCAGAACAAAATATTGAACAACTTAAAATACGATAATTGATTCACTATAGAAAAACTACTATCGTATTTTCTTTCAAGATTTATTCGTCATTATTTATTTGATTGTAAATAATTATGGACCGAAATCCGAAATGAATGATTTTATTTATTTATTTATCGTTGTTATTGAGCTATGCTCCTCATTTCTCTAAAAGATCAAAGAATCTGAGAATCACAGTCACCGACATAGCTCAGCGTATTAGCAAGTAGAAGTGGAAATGGGCTGGCCATATCTGTCGCAGAAACGATAACTACTGGGGTGAAAGTGTCCTAGAATGGAGACCACGAATTGGTAAACGTAGGTACCTAGTGTGGAACGTCCTGATGGGACTCGATGGAGTGATTATTATAAACGTAGGACAACTAGCTATGTGTGGAAGCGAAAAGCTGACGATCGGGCTAAGTGGCGTGTCTTGGGAGAGGCATATAGCTAACAGTGGGCTATAATAGGTTGATTGACGATGATGATAGGTATATCATTACGTAATGTATATAGATTATAAATCATCTTTCTTTATCCACTGCTAGATATACCTAAGTTTAAGCACCTCTCTAATCCACAGCTTTCCGGTAGTAGGAACGGGTAGAGTGAGTGTTTCCTCACCAGACTCCTTAACAGTGCCGTGTCAGGAATATTCCAGCTCACGGAGTTGACCACATCGTTTTCAGATACACGACACCCTCACAAGGTCAAGAAGACAAGGTCCTGTGATTCTGTGTCAAAACGATTTCGATTTCCTTAGAAATTCTGTGAAATATAACATTGCTTGAGTTTAATTTGATTGTAACCAAATTTATCATCATCATCATCAGCCTATTGAAGTCACTCAGCCTGATCTTCGGCTTTAAACCAAATTAAGTATGAACCATTATTTTAACCAAATTAAACTCAAGGAATATCTGATTTAGTTTGAAGTATTCTCAGGATATTCAGATATAAGGTCTGGCAGCACTGCTGCACATTCACCTACATCGAAACCAGTTCTCTCCTGTATCGAAGTAAAAACTGAACCCGACTTAATAGCTCCGAGGTGTGATTACCGTTCTATGCACTCTCTAATAAAACTTAATAACGGCTGATCAAGCTCTTTATAATTGATGCAACATTATACGTAACCTAAGTAAATTCATGCTTTACTAAACAAAAAATGATAAAACGAAGTACATCTTATCGAATACATAAATAATATGCATTATGTTTTTGATGAAATAGATGAAGAGCTTTCGTATAACTTTTTTTTTCATTTTATAGAGGGATGAACGCTTCGGCGACAATCAAAGGGACTTAAACGATATCAATACCTTTGTGCTACCGCTGAGACCTTTGTCGGCACATTTCTGTCGGCGACATCACAGACAGCGACTCAGCCGCCGCCAGCCAATCCATTATTTTACAAAGAGAACATCAAAAGAGCCGCCGGGTATTGCGTCACGTGCCATCATTTGGCATCTTTAGATAATGTTGCAAAAAGGGCTTTTGCATTACTTCCTACACTTACGTCAAGGCATGATCAAATTTTTAAAATTAAAATAAATAAAACAGGTCATGGTGCTGGTGCTAGTCACACGCACTAAGGGTTCCGTACCACAATACAATTTGTTATCTATAGGCCAATAATATATTTTTTTTATAGTAGGTATAGGTATAGATGAATTTGATTCGAGCGAAATAAAGAAGCCAATTTATAATGGCGATTTGGGACCTATCCATAAATTAAGTCATATTCTATGGGAGAGGTTTGTGTTTCGTGACGTCGCACATTAATCTTAAAATTAAAACAACTGTTTTATGTAATCTAATGGTTTTGCGAAATATGACGTCACACTTAGTGAAGGGTTCACAAATTTGATCACATGGTAAGGAGGAGGGATTCAGAAGTCATGAGTGTGATGTATTTTATGGATGGTCCCTAATTTTTAACTTTTCTTCACTGTAAAATCCAAAGTTATGTTTAATACACAAGCCCTTTATCGGCACGCTATTTTGTAAACGAGGAAATGTAAAGATACGGCTGTTAGCTGTTAAAAAGTTTACAAAAAATGTAGCTGCCCTCGGGCTGCGCCTGCGGCGGGCTGGCTGATACTCATCTCGGATTCTTTGATGTGCCGCCCGGTCTCGCTCGCTACACGCGCGTTAATTACATTCAATAATAACATTTGAATTCGGATATTTATGTTAGTGTGATGAGCTGATCACAGCTGTATAGAGAGAGAGACAGTTGAATGAAATGAAAGTTAAAAAGTTTGATAAACACAGTGATAGGCAAAATACTGTAAAAGAATTCAAATACCTAAGTAGGTAGTAGGTAGTTACCTATAACATGAATCATTGATGGGATCGCGGAAAAATCATGTCGCCGTATTTTTCAAAATTTGTGTTTTAATTAATTGTTTTAGTATTAGTTGGCGCATATTCTATTTTTTCAATAGTTACTAAAGCCAATTCTTCCAGATTTAAAATGTCGTCAACTAACAAGTATCGATTATTTGTAAATTATAGGTACCTAATAAAATAGGTACCTAATAAAATTATTTTTATTAATAACTATTCATGACCTACGTTTCTTATAATTATAATCCTAGTCTTTCCTTTAATCTGTTCATTGATAAATAATCCAATACTAGCTAGCTTATCAATTTCATTAACAAAAAATATTATCATGCGTAATATTTATTGATTTTTGTTGTATTATTTAAGTGGTAGGTAACTGAAGTGAAAGGAAACTAATGATAATTAAAAATACTTGTTATTTTAATTTTTATCTATTCTATTCTAGTTATTATCTGCTATTATTTGCAAATTATAGGTACCTAATATAATAGGTACCTAATAAAATTATTTTTATTAATAACTATTCATGACCTACGTTTCTTATAATTATAATCCTAGTCTTTCCTTTAATCTGTTCATTGATAAATAATCCAATACTAGCTAGCTTATCAATTTCATTAACAAAAAATATTATCATGCGTAATATTTATTGATTTTTGTTGTATTATTTAAGTGGTAACTGAAGTGAAAGGAAACTAATGATAATTAAAAATACTTGTTATTTTATTTTTTATCTATTCTATTCTAGTTATTATCTGCTCCTTTTCTTTTCGGTAGACTTTGGATAGCAAGGATAAGAATCATGAGAAATGTACTAATATGGACATTAATTAGTGACTTATCCTGTAAAATATTAGGTAGGTATATGGCATCAACAAATACCTACAACAGTATAAACCAATTACGTTGACTACGTACCTATTGCCAGAGGTGGGTTAAGTTTTAGCGGAAACATGAAAAGGTCGTGTCGCCGCGTTATACATATAAGTTGTATTTTTTTAATAGGCAAGTATCTATTCGTGTTTATTCGAGTGTTCATGTAGGTACCTACTTATTGCATAAAAATATTGGGTGTTTTATTCATAAAGTGCCGAATTAAGAACGTTATGCTACGCGAGTGTGGAAAAGTGATATAAATAATGTGGTAAAACATTGTCATGTTTCAGTGTTGGTTTTAAAATTCCATTGAAGCTCTAGTACCTACCTAATGCCAACTCTACTTTACTATTTATTACATGACCGGAATCAACAAAGAGTTACTTTGTGTGACTTTGACTTATTTAATTTGATTGTTCATGTAATGCTTGAAACATTTGAGAATGGCAAATACACAAAGTGCGACGCCAATTACAAAGAAGAAGTGTATTGCCATACGCGACAATGGGGCAAGCGTTTTGGGTTTTATTTCCATTGAGAGTGGCCTTGTAGATTAGTTTATTTTATTAGTACCTACCTATCTATTCTGAGTTTTATGATAAATTTTTCGTAGTCATCTAACTCCAATGGCATTAAGAACTCACAGGCAGCCCTGTAGACATATATGTGTTAACACTGATAACTTACGTATCACGCCAGATAAGTGAAGTTGTTTGAAGTTTGGGGATGAATCTGTTCATTCAGTAAAATACAGTTTTAGATATCAACATCATCATCATTTTAAGTTAGTAGTAGGTACCCAAGTAATATAATTGTTATAATTTTTTGCAACCCTATTATTAATATGAAATAATAAAATAAAAACATGATTAAATTTATACAGATAAATCATTTTAATTTCTTATTCAATGTCATAAAAGCTGCTTTCGTTTAAAATTTTGTGAATGGGTTTAATGTTTCAGATCGCACTATTCTATTCTCGTCATATAACTTAAAACCGACGACAAATTGACTATTTCGAGGCGTGGCTAGCGGAGGCGGCGGCAGTCAAAGGCCCGGCGTGATCAAAGGCGCCGCCAGCGGACGGCCCCGGCTTTGATCTCGCCGCGCGAAGTGCAAATTATGTTATAAAAGACAGTGAGTGGCGCGCCCGCCGCCCGCTGCACTACTAATTAATTCAACTCGTTGGGTTACACGTACCTCGCATCGCCCGCGATCTACCACGTTTGATTTGATTACCTCGCTGCGATCATATCGGCCGCACTCTACTTTGGCTTATTTTGTACATCGTTCTTTTTTATTCAACTGCTGCCCTACTAGCATGCGTCGTGGACAAAATTGTCTTACCGATTGCGGAAGTGTTGTAAACTGATAAAGCTAGATAAGAACATTGGTACCTACGTCATTCTACTTTACAGGGCTCGCGTCCTACGCGTCGCGTTGTAGGTTGTAGGTCTATTTCTCAGATTTAAAAAAAATTTGGACCATTAAAATAAATGGTTTAGACGATTTCATCTGATGGATGTGGCCGTAGATGGAGCACGCTTGCCTAGGAAATACCTATTCACGTATTTCTTGAACAACCCTGGGTTGTATTTACTTAGTGATTTTTGGTAATGGTTTCGTAATACACAGATAGGTATAAACTCTTTACGATATTTCCTAAATGTTGGCAGCGTTGGTGATTAGGATCATGGTGTATATCAGTCTTGTGAGTAGGTTAGGTTAGGTCAGATTTTTTTTTAATCGGGATAAATCCGATTGTAACTCGTTTGTTGGTAAGCGACAATGTGGACGAAGATAAACCATACCTTCTTATAATATACTTTTGATTGTGATCATAAATTAACAGTGTTCTATGAAAATCTAATTTCTAATAACTGTCTCAGAAGCCTGTTTTTTGCCTTTGAAGTTTAGAGTCCTTTTCGCGTAATGAATATTAGATATAATTATAATTTAATTTCCGTGAATGTGTTCAATTAGCTTTATAATCGGTATGGTCATTTATTTAATAGATTTTTTCCGTTTTCCTAATGGAAATAACATCAAAAATAACCTTACAATATTTTGTAACTATTGACATCAAATAAAGTACGGAAAGATCATATTTCGCATTTCGCAAAAGAACATAAAACGTCTTATATTCGCCGACGCAATTTATGAACATTAAACAGTGTTCGTCTGTAAACAATAACCGGTTCTAAGATGGTAGGTTTTGTTTGGGCGTTATTTTGCGGCCTGAGTGCGGATAGGGCGGCATCGGAAGTCGAACAAACGAATTGAGGCCTAACGATAAGAAAATACAATATGCAGACATGACAAGACAAACTTTTTTTACGTGATTACATTCTTAAATTTGCGGAGGTTGTTCAGAACACTGATGATAACAAAACCGAGGATAAATTACGGTGTTGCAGCAACATATACCTACTTCGTAAATTTAATTACACCACAAAATGATCAAAGAATTATTTACGTTACGTTAGTGAGTGAGGACTTAAACAAGGAAATCTGAAGGACTTTTTAGTGTATAAAAATGTCCACGTATTCACGTACACTCGGTCGAGTCCATGACACAGCTGCCCTCCAATTTTTTTATTTGATACAAACTCTTAACTCTTGATTTAGGTAGGTACTCCAAACATTTAGAAAATTAAGTTAAAAATTATGTGTATGTTTATATAAATGTGAGTTTATCATATGATGATGAAATATATTGAATAAAAATGTGAATGTAAGAAATATGTTTAAGGCCCTACATTCCAACGTATCAAGCACCTCTGTTACTGCAGTTAATCATCAATCTAATGTCATGTTAAATAGGGTCACATTTAGCAGATCAAAAATATGGCGTTTACATAAGATCGTGTATGTCAAACACATTTTTCAGGGGTTTCTCACATTACTCGAATAGTAAAATATTTACATGTTTTTGGAATATAATTTCTTACCAGCTGTCAAACATATTTTCACGACACTTTTGATTTAATTTTTGATCGAGCCGATTATTCTAAATTACGATTCTACTTTAATAGAGTATCTACATTGAAAAGAATTATGATATTTTTTTTAAAACGAGATATTTTATTTAAAAATTATATTTAAGTTCTAAACAAATTCTTGCATATATTGTATGCAAAAGAACTTACTTTCGTAAGAACTTTTTTTAACCCTTAGACGCCGTGTCTAATTGTTGTATGTCTATAGGCGAGGTAGGTTGTTGTTGTGTAGTGAGGGGGGCCTGAGGGCGCGGGACGGGACGGGACGATCGAGAGCCGCGTGCGTCGACCCGCGGCGAGCTTTGATCTCGCCGCGCTGCCCGCGCCGTCCGACTCCAGCGCAAGCTCTACCTCACAACTGCCAAAGTCCCTCACAATGCCATGCCACTCAACGTGATGCACTCCAAAGTCGGTGTAATAGTCGAATCTAAATTCAATCATGATAATTTTGTTATAAAACTTTCGCCAATTTTTCGATGCCAAAATTTATGAAAAATGACTGCCACTTCAGTTTAGCTTGTGTTAATTTTTTTCATTATGGCATTGAACATTTGGCTAAAGTTTTTTCTTAAATTGTCACGCTAGATAAATCATTTTAAATCGTTATCATTACATCATGTCGTAATTATTATCATTGTAGGTATCTATTAGTACCTACTCTAATTAGGTACAACGTATTGAGTGCTCTTACTGGGTTTGATGAATCCGAAATTGAATTGATGAACTCTACCGTTAAATTAATCGCAACTTCAACTCAAGTGAACCATGATGAGTAATCCCATGTCGGCAAAACGAAAACGAAGTGAATTGAACCTTTTCCCGAATTTCATATAGAAAGGCCCGAAGGCGACGTTTTCAATTATACAATACCAAGTAGCTATGGTTATGCAGAAACGATTATTTATCGTTCGTCGTGAGAAAGATGGAAGCTAAAATAATAAAGCTTTGCTCATACAATAAACGGTCACATGTAATAAACTTCGTGATTAGAAAAACAGAAGGCTCTGTTAAACACATTGTGCATAGAATACATGAGGTGCGTTATTATGTATATTTATCATAACATAAAAATATAAATTATTCAATTTATATTCTGCAGCTTTATGAGATTTACAAACATGCGAATGCTTAGTTCAAAGTAAAATTACGATAAAATGTAAATTCTTATCAAGAGAATTCTTTCTTATAAATAACATTTCAAGAAAGCCCATATTTAACGCGCCGGCGGTTGATGGTCTTTACAGATAAACGTTTATTTACTTCACGACTGAGATTATTATCTGAAAGGAAGTGCGTGGTAATTATATTGTATGGTCTTAAGCTCCATCTCCTGACACAACAAAAGGGTTGACGATTAAAGACTGTTATTCTAGTCGTGGCGGTTGCCATCAGATTACAGTAGACGTATAAATAAATGCCAAGCGAGGGTTGCCAAGCGAAACAAATTATTATATACATCTCATTTGATGTTTGATAGCTTATAACTTGAAGACAGATACCTCCTATAAAATTAAGAGCTTTTGGTAGGTACTTTTGAATTTTTGTTTCCTATTTTCACTATAGCAATGAAAACCCTTCTTTGTCGTACATATATTATTCAAACTAAGCAATTATTATAGTATGTAGTAATATCGTCTGTCGCTCACTCAATACGAAGATATGAATTGTATTATGAACTTGCCCTGTTGGCTCAGTTCTGGCTCATGAGCGAGGACCAAGGGTAAATATTTTGATTAACAAAATTATCATTTATTTGATGTTTGTTCTGTGTCTGGGTGTTCTATTACAAGTAGAAAATTATAAGTAGGTAGGTATTTTTTCAGTTCCTATAGTAGAAATTTTGGTGCTTATCTTGCACCATTGTGTGAAAAGTCCTACAATACTTATTCATTTACGTTTTAAATATTGAGGAAGGAGGTTTTTGCTCTGGCGCCGTACTGTTTGCTCTTATTGTCGTTAAATTCAGGCTATCATGAAAAAGTTACGCTATTGCGAACATTTTTGCACGGTCATACCTACTATATATGGTCGTGTAGCATTTTAATTATCGATTAATTACAATGGTAAGCAGTAATTAAAATGGTAGCTCAAGGTAATGCTCTTGCAGTGGGATAGTAAGAGTTAAAAATTAAAATTCGCGTTCTGTGTTTAAAATGTGAGACGTGAGAACCCTACGTGAGACGTAGGTACGCAAGAGATCCGATACAAGTGTTACTCGGAAGCGCTATTTCCGACATACTCAGAACATGGTCCTCTTAGCAATAAGAATAGTCAAACACCGATTCGGTGACAGATGTTCTCATTCTCAGAGCACGTTATTATTTATTGTTTGCTATAAACGATTGGTGTGTCTCGCGTCCTTGATCTTCGTTTCACCTTTACCTACCACATTCCCAGAAATGCAGTGGGAAACTATTTAATAACAATAACCACACGTAATTTCGAATAACAGAATACAATACAATAGAAGCAAAAGCTCAGCAAGTTTATAGTATCTATATGGGATGTTGTCTCGAGAATCATTGCGTCGATAGTCATCACGGTGAAAGGCTTTTTTAGCTTCGAACAACACCTTAAAAGGCTCAGGAGTCAAGGGTTATAATTATCTAAAAACGACATGATCCTTGACACTTGACAGAGGTTTCTCACTCTGCAGCCCTAACCGTCGGCTGCTTGAGTATCTTGCCATGCTGCTGGCTGGCATCTTAGTTTGTTTTTTTTTACTGTAAGTAGATACATATTCAAAGTAAGAATAAATTAAGAAATAAAATAAATAGTACGTAAATAACAATGAGTGCAATTTTCGTTGAAGAATATTTCGTATCCAATGTCATGGCTATTTAATTTTCTCTCACCGTAAGTAGATTGACAGAAATATAAATCGACATTACAAAACACTAAATTTACATGTGCATCGACCCAAAATGTTTTAGCCTACGGCAATAAATTACGCCGTACAAATATTCAATTACTAGCTGCAAAACGCGGGTTCACCCGCTTTTGTGTCAATCCAGTCTTAAGCTATATGCATTCCAAATTTCATCAGAATAATCCCTGAATAATAATAACTGACAGCCCTGTTGGTTCATTGGTAGTATGTCTGCTCCAAGATCTGCAGAGCGTGGGTTCGATTTCCAACCAGGATAAACATATTGTGGTATATAAACAAATCTGTGTTCTGTATCTGGATGTTCTGTACCTATGTATACAACAACAACAAAAAAAGTACTTTAAGTATTATATCAGTTATATATCTGTTTCCCATAGTACAAGCTATGCTTAGGTTGGGGTCAGATGGCGCTGAGTGTAATGTCCTATGTTATTTATCTATACGAAATCGAAATTGACAGCATGTTATTTTTACAAAAAAATATCATAAAATAAAACTTATCCATAAGGAAGTAACAAATATTACTCACATACAGAAAGATAATTTCAAATTTATGTAATATTAGTATGATAAAAATAATAATAATTTGTATGGGTTTCCCCTGTTAGCAATGTTTGGCGCGGGCTTGACATTTTTGGCACTTGCATTGCATTGCGTGATCGCTGTTCATTGCCGGTTATAATTTTATTGTTATGGCTTAGTTATTACGTTGCTATAGTGAAAGCTTTTCGTGGAGCTAGTTTCCACATGGGTGATTTAAAGGCCTGTCCGTGTCCAGCCATCCACCGGAATGGCCGCTCCGCCAGCTTCCATATTCAAATTACAGGTTTGATTTTGTATCCAGACGGCTTTCTTGCTGCCGCGTCCGTTATAAATATAATGTAACTTGCTACTTTCTATTAATTTTCTAATGAGTTGTCAACTTGTGTATAAAAATTAGACTTGAGGTTTTTTGTTCTCTGTACTCTTTACTATATAATAATATGATGTGCACAATAAAGAGTTATATCTATCTATCTATCTATCTATCTACTTGTGTGTTCATCTATATTTTTTTACTCAGATTATCTATTTTTTTACCCATTAGGCATTCTATCGAATTGGCACAATGCACGAATGTGCCATGGCCGAAGAAAAAATAGAAAAAAAGGCATTCTATCATATCTTTTCTTTTTTATATATATTTTATACAAAATAGGTTCGCGTTTGACCACACCCTGCCTGATGTTAAGCAGGATGCAGTCCAAGATGAAGCACGCTTATCTAGAAAAAAATCTGTTTACTCTAGATTTGAAGACACCCTAATCGTACTTCGCGGGAAAAACAGACGCTGGCAGAGAGTTCGTAGTTCAGAGAGAAGCGCTTAGTCCGTACCTAGGTGGGGAATGCCCATCATGACTGTATGGATGGCGCTTAGGCCTAGTCTGCCTAGCCGTCCGGTAATAGAAAGGGGCTGCCGGAACCAAATAGTGCAATTCCTACTTAAGCACTTATGTTTGTGCAGGTTCGAAACGCATTACTCAAAGTCAGAGCAAAGAAATTAAATTACTTTAGAATGATATAGGTAGGCATAGTGCCAAGAATGCCGCGATGCATGGCGACTATTTGCTCCCTAGATCGCGACATTATATAGCCTTTGATCTAATTAGGAAAAACGTTATCCAACGTCTCTTTATTGTTATTCCGTGTTTTCCGGTCTTTGTTGTTTGTTCAAACTTTAGACATTGTTGTTTTAGTTACAATATTTCATTTCAGTATCTCGTTGTTTCCCTTATCGGAGTAACCCCCGGTGTTACACAGCCGACTCAAGAGCGGGATTTCTTTATATGTTTACTTTTCTTTCTAATGACAAGAGTGCGCCGCTTCGCTATCGCTTTTTATCTATCACGTCGTGTAAATAAGCCTGAACCATTGGCTCAAAATAAATAAAGAGAAAATTATTATCAGTCCAGTGTAAACTCTGCGGGAATTATGGCGGGTAAATAAAAAAATAATCGCGGTAAAATATAAGAGGGCATGTGTTTTCTTACGCCGTGTTTAGGGGAGACCGGGGATGGTTGACCAAGTTTCAGCTTAAATGTTTCTATTTTCATTTCTTTAGAGTATATTACTTTAAAAACGGGTTCAGTTAATAGATTTACTATTGAGCTTTGGAAAGAAGTGGCAAAAAGCACGTTATTCATTATGATATAGAGTACAGGCCAGTTCTTGTATCATAGAAAAAACTGGTCAACCTACCCCACGCTTGGGGTAGGTTGACTATTCACCTGGGGTAAGTTGACCTATGAGGTTGTAAAGGCAAAATCTACAAGGAAATGGGATAAAAGACACAAAAATGCTACTAAACACTATTTTTTTTATTAAAACCAATAGGCAATCTTCCGCCACTTCCATTAAACACAATAAAATTCAAATTATAAGAAGAAACAATCCGACGTTTAAACATTAGGCAATTGGAGTATCTAAAAATGAAACAAAGTACCTAACTTTCTTAGTAAGTATTTAAAACAAAACGAACTAACTTCTTATAAAGTATCTAATCAGTCTTCCTCATCGGAGATGCAATTTTTGCATTCATAAAACAATATGTTGACCAGGTGGTCACTGGTCAAGCAGCCCCGTTATACGTTAGTCTACTAGCCCCGAACCCCCTTTTAATTTATAACTACGTGCCATATCCTCAAAACTGCGACGAAATTAAATAGAACAATACATAACAGAAAGAACATGAATCTAATATTAGTAGTAAATTGTTTGACAATCAATAACCATGAATAAACAGACATTAATACAAATAACATTACGTTAAAAATAATTACTTAGGTGCGTTGTTTTGCAATATCACGTTATTTCTTTCAAACGACGTGCGTGCGCGACGCCGCGTTCCCGGTGATTGTGCGTGGGGAGGTGACGGACTTTTGTGCCTCACTGGTTGCCTCAAGGCTATTACGTCGGACGAGTTTTTAATAGTTAGTCAACCTACCCCTATCGCCAACCAGCCCCGGTCTCCCCTACTGTACAGGGTAATGAAATTTTTATAAGATTGAAGAGTCTATCCAGAGTGGATAGGCAGTGTTATCGAGCGTTCCCATGGCTCTTATTTAGAAGCTAAAATAAACAGTGCACGAGACGTAAACAGGATGCGTGGGTAAAGACTTTATATCCTGTGTGGTTTATGTAAGTTGATTGAGTTCTCGACGGAACCTCCAGTCCTCGCCCCGCTGAAAGCCGTCGCCCGCACCCCGAAAGGGGAGGAAAGGCAAACTCTCAAGAAGCCTTCAAGTGTAATTGAATTTACCTACAACTTGATAGGAAATTGCTATCGTATTTGAGTTTTCCTTCACAGACCTGCAACGGCAGAGTTTGACAAATGCTTGTAATAATGGCAAAAACTATTGTTGGAAACTGTTTTAGTAAAAAATAAATAGAGCCTTAGTCTTTGTGGATCTTGCTATCATTTTTAAGAAGCGAAGCAAGGCTAATATTCCTACTAATATTATAAATGTGAAATTTCGATGGATGGATGTTTGTTACTCTTTCACGCAAACATCACAGAACGGATTTGAATGAAATTTGGTATGGAGGTAGCTGACACCCTGGATTAGAACATAGGCTACTTTTTATCTCGTAAACGTGTAGCGGGTAACACCGCTGGGCGCAGCTAGTTTAAACATATGCAACGAATATAAGCCGAAATAAGCTTATAAACTATGGTAAGAAACAGATTACTTAGAAAAGAGTAGGTACTTAGTACCTGGTCTATAGATATAATTTTGCGTAGAACTTGGGTGAAGACTCCTTGATCCTACAATTTTTGCTTTTAGGCTCAAAGCTCTAGCTCTAGCTCTATTACATCACACAAATACATACGACATTCATTTTTATTATTTGACTTGTAACTTATGCTATCAATAAAACACTATGACTATGACAATGATTTACCATTTACCTCATGCGAAAATAGGATAATAAATTAAAAATTGTGAGACCAAGGAGTCTTCACGCATTTTCTTCGCAACATCGTCTGTACATTTAAAAAAAATCGAATCGTTATCAATTTTTTATAAATAAAGTTTGTAAATAACGATAGTGAAACAATTATTGTCAACATCAAACCGATGAGAGTGCACACAAACAAAGATATAAGCATATATATACCTACCTACCTATTCGGATTAAATATGGAACAGAACCTCCTTTTTTGAAGTCGGTAAAAATTGTAGGGAGTAGTCATGCGAGGCTAGTAGAAAGGTGACGTCACGTATAAACACAATCGCGTCGTGATGAATAGCGAGAGGATCGGATTTATCGAAGGAAGTGCTCTGCCAATTCAATGCGGCCTGTCGGGTCGGCATTCTGCCTCGGGCTCGATATCCGATCCAATTCATTGCATTGAACCAAAAAACTGATCATTGTTGTGACAAGAGAACGCTGAGAACGCGCCAGTTAACATGATTCCGTCGAAAATCGCATCCTGTTCTTACATTTATTAGCGCCAGTGCGCTTTTGCGTCCGGTCGTGCGCTCTCCCTAATCATTTCTGTCCAAATATTGATCTTTTTTCGTTTCCGCTTTATTCGATCAGCCGGAAAAGGGTGGATTTTATTCGACAACCTCGTAATCAATACTCTTTAGACACCCCTTTATTATACGCTATAGTGGGGAACAATGTAACTTGTATGTTGGTTTAACACGCAACGAAAAACGAACAGTTCTAGCTTTTCGTGCCTGGTGCCAGGTTAACGTTCTGCTTCGCAACAGTTATTAGAAAATCTTTCTGTGGAATGCCAGTGATATCAGAATACGGAACTATTGTTAAAACTGACTATAGTTGTTTTATAGTTTATATTTAAGGCTTGCCATAAAATATTTATTTATGGCGCGTATAAATCACGGAGTTCTATAGAAGTCTTTGTTGTATCTGTGACCATAAAACAGAAAGCATTAAAATGGCGATTAGGGGTCGGAGTGTCTCATCGTTGTATTACTCATGAAATAACACAATAAAAGTTGTGATTATCAGATACATTCTACATACACACTTTTAAGTATTTTCCTTGTTTCAACATTACGCTCGTTTAGGTTTGATGAGTTATACATTTCTGACATAAACTACATACATTATACACAGCGCCATCTAACCCCATACTAAACAAAGCTTGTACTATGAGAACCAGATTACTGATAGAATACATGTTTTTTTGTTGTTACATAGCACTCAAATACAGAACACACATCTATCTTCGTCATACAAATGTTTATCCTGGAGTGGAATCGAACCCACGCCCCACAGTTCAGTAAGTAGAGTTACTACCAAATGAGCTAACAGGCCAGACGAATTATTTGTACTTACCAACTCATTTGTACCGTTTCCACCTATAAAAAAGCAATTAAATAAACTGAAATTCAATTAACTTTTTCACTTCACCGGTTCGGAAAGGCGTTCTTTATTCTCTGATTTCTGCGAAACTCGTTCTACGTGCCTACGTACTCAACGTACCATGGAAAATTAATTTGAAATTAGAACTTGACGAAAATAAACCGTTTTTTAATGTTAAAACAACCTTATAACCTTACCTTGCATTTTAAAATAAAAACTAGTATATACTGACAGATATAAAGGAATTTCACAATAATATTTTTGGGAGAAAAAAGGAGGCGGGCTAAGCTTTCTACGGTATTCAACACTGAAAACTCTATGCCAATGAAAATACATACCTATATTCAATTATTATATTTTTAACTTTTGGGTATAGTACCTAGCCAGTCAAGTAGTTACTAGAAACTATCCTACCTACATGCTATAGAGTTCTCACGATGTTGCTCTTCACCAGCAGCTCAAACTAATTAGTTAGGATTATCCGAAATCCGACTCGTTCATAAGATATATCTTAGTTTTCAATAACAATCACTTTTACAAAAAAAGAGACAAATCGAATCTGAAAAAGAGTCTGAGCCTACAGTTTAAAGTTTTAAATCCCATTTATTCCAGAGCAAATCGACTTTTCTAAATTCTCGAAAGAGCAGTGTCCAATACAATGCGAGGGTTGTTAGCGGCGACGTCAATTTCAAATGAAGCGTCCGAGGCTGAGGCAGAGCGATGATAATGGAATTTCTGGGAACGTCCCAGAACAACCCTTGTGGGGTGTGGCGGGGGCGGCGGCCGGCCATCTATCACGCAGCGGGGGTGCAATTAGGCCGAAGTGGATGTGCTGACACGAATGCGGCCGCTGCAGTGACGGACCCTGTGCCGCCGCGCATTTACGGTGCAGACGCCATCCGCTTGATGTGCACTTGCCCATGCATAATGCATCTAACGCAGTCTTAATTACACGCCACATTGTTTTTCTTTTTTGTTTCTGGCATCACATTTTGTGCATTTACCAGTGTAAGGCTGTGTTCCGTTTTGTTAATGTAAATAATTAAATACCATAATTTTAAGTTCAGCCTCTAATATTGCATGTTCGTACTGAACGTAGCTGTTGCTCTACCTATATACCACAGTAACACAGCATAGCAATAAACTATACTTTGACTTTGACTTTAAGAACTCGAATTTCGATATTTTAATACGTCTAACACTGTCTAACTTCTCGAAGTAAGTCAACATGAATTCCGATCATGCTATAAAATTTAGTAATGACCTAGAAGCTTCAATGGAGTATTTATTGCAAACAACATGAAAGTTATGTTTCATTACATTATATTACTAACCCACGCGCACGTACGTAACTCGGCACTTTAAGAATATAACAACACTATTCTTGTATATAAACACTGAAAAAATCGTGTTAAGGATTGTATTACACTGCAGCGACATGACTTTTCTGCTTTCTCACCAAAAGTATTTTTTAACGAGTTTAGACATAGGTAACACTTGTATACTGTAAAAAGATATAGCAAACAGATAGTGTGCGATGGCGCGACGTAAGGCTATAGTCCTGCCAGCAACCCTTCAGGTACCAAAAAAATGACGCATAAGACAATCTTAAATAATGTCTTTTTGAGTAAAAAAAGCCATTAGCCATTCCTAACCTAATAATAGGTAACGGCGGACGCATACCAACCCACATAGTCATTGCACTATATTATGTATATACAACCACAAGATATCTGTAATGGCTACTTTAACCATTATCTATTGGTCTAAAATCCTTTAATAGTTTCCATTTAAGAAAGCATCTAGAGAAATAAGGTATCTCTACTCTTAATCATGTCGGTTCGTTAAGGTTAATTCACACAAAAATCCGACTGTTCATCCGGAAAGCGGTTCGATTGGAGAGCGGGACGGGGTTACGTGTGCTGTATGGTGGGGGAAGGAAAGGAATGGTAGCGCAGTAGCAGCCGCCGATTATCCGCCGATAAGACACAAAAACAACTTTTTGATTTATTAAGAAAGCCGGAGAAGCAGCTACCGGGCGCCGCGCGTCGCCGCGTATCGACTAGTGAAGTCACTTTGCAGTAGGTATTCATTCTCAGTAGGTTTCTTGGCAGATATCATCTCATACCTATATGAAAGCTGCATACGTACACATATTAGATCGTTTATTTTTTGACTGATGTTAAGATGTCAATCGAAGACGGTAAAAAAGCAAAACGAGGTTACTGCATTATTCGATTCGGGATATTTTAAAATCAAATAAACAATAGAAAGAAAAAAAAACATTTATTTTATTACACACTAACGACACTACAACAACAATACACTAAAATACAGTACAATGTAAGACGACAAGAAAAACATGATTAAAAAATTAAAAGGTATTGCTGCAGTGTCCACTGCGACAAAAAAGGTTAGTTCTCAACAATAATGCTGCCGATTTCTCAGCAAGCGCTGATTTTCAGAACTAATCTCTTGGGTCGCACGGGACTACTTACTAATAAAAATAAGTAGATACAAAAAACAATATACCTACTACGGATTTAATTTTCGTTTCTTACGTAGGCTGGTAGTTACCATTTTGTACTAGAAAGGGAAAATTACCAGACACTATAATACCCTACAAAGTTTCTATAATCACCTCTTACCAATAGACCATTGGTTTATCACTAGTGTTTTTTGGAGTGTTTATGTTATGAAATGATTAAAGGTAATGTTGTTTTAATCAAAAAGTACCCAATTACGTGCCACTTGAGTGTGTGGTGAATGCGATGAAAGATATCCTTTCGTGTTGTTTTCAAGATTCCGATACAGGGCATAGACTAAACTTGGTCGTAACTTATTTTACGTGACTTTGACTTTGACTAAGATTTTATTTTATATAATAAATATGAATCATTTGACACTGGCAGAAAGCACGACGTGCGATGACAAAAATAGCTACATTAAAAAGCGCCCTTCGTTTATGACGCTTGTTACTTTCGTCTATCGTTCAGCATAGGTTTTTTTCAGTTTATTAATTTCCTTCACGGGTTTTTTTCATTTTAATTTTAGAATATACCTATGAGCTTATATGTATATGTAATATAGACATACATGGTCTGAAATAAATTATTATTATTATTATGTTAAACTGGTACTTATTTTTGTTTCGACAGGTCTGGAGAAGACATCACTAGCGCAGCACAGAATCGACAACTCGTCCCGCGGCGCGGTCAGATTTTGAAACGTATGTAAATGAGCAGCGGCCGGCGGGGGCCGACGCTCAAAGGTGCCGCGCGCCCAAGCCTTTTATTAGCTACGCTTTAATTCTAAAAACATTTATGTATGGAAATAAAAACTAAATGAATTATTGCAGATTAAGATAAACCTATTGAATATTTTATTCGTTCGGCGTCTTTTAGCGACATATGACATTAGCCCAGCCAAATTACTTTACTTGTATAAACCTTTAAAACTTTTTAAAACTTGTACCTTTTTTACGGTTGACAGGCTAGGTGTTTGAACTTATCCCACCTGATGGGGTCGAAGATGTACCTAGCAGCTTCAAATAAGGCTACCAGAACACACCGTTAAGTGCTTGGTGGCAATTTTTTATCTTGAGGATGGTAGCTAGCCAGTCCAGTGTACGAGTACCGGCAAGCTCATTATTCGTAACCACTGACTGAACTATGATCGCTACCTACTAGAGATATCTAAGTCAATAAGTAATTTTTCGTACAATAATGTGAGTGTCAGCGAAATAAGTGGCACAAGCGCTTAAATTCGTAGGTTTTTTTCCTTTTTTTGTTTTTGGCGTCGCACTTTCTGTATTTTTTAGCGTCAAGTGTTTTAATATTTTTAAGTAGGTATATTACGCAAAACCAAGTTAAATAAATTTAGGTAAGTCGTAAGCCATGGTCGAGTCCGTTCAAGCCTTAGTAAAGTAATAGTGACTTTACTACAAGCTTCAATGGTGTTTTGGAAGCAACACAAAGCCATTTTTTTTTTTTAAAAAAAGAGAAATTGTACAGCTCGCAGCGCAATGCAATTTGGTAGCATGGTCACAGGGCACTTGTTACCTACATCAGGTTTCTAAGAAACACTTCCATGTATCCTGTAAAGTTTTTCGGGTTGATTTACTTACATTGCTGTGTGGGTGCCGACCGAACTAATGATAAATTCCACTGCAGGATACACATGATATGCAATTCCACTAAGTTTTGGCGCCACTTGGACGGGTCAATGTTTACGTTTTCAATTATCTTCCTCCCTTTTAGAGTTTGAACAGATCTATCAACAAAGTTTACATCCTACTCAGTGGATCAACAATGGTAGAGTTGTAACATTTAATTTTAAAAAAGGTTTTACTCTCCTATTTTGGACTTAATTGAAAAGAACTTGGTATGTGATTTTGTCACAAATACCTTAGAACAATAAATGAGTGAATCGTGAGGAAACCATAGCATGGTGGTAGGGTACTTTAGTACTCGGCTGGCTAGCTACCACCCTCAAGTTGAAAATCTGCCGCCAAGCATCTAACGGTGTGTTCCGGCAGCCTCACTTGAGAGCCAGTTGCATTCCAGGCTAGGTGTGCTTTACCATCTTCGGCCACACCTCACTTGACATCAGGTGAGCTGTGGTCAAACACCTAGCCTGTCAACCATAAAAAAAAAAGAATATTATTGGTCTATTCAATTAGGCATTTATCTGATTTATATTTCCCACCTGTTGATATAATGATTCCCAATGCCAACATTTTGTCTACTACGGTCTAATTCTGCATTTTCTTAGCCGCTACCGTATGTACGAATTGACTTAAGGGGATTCGATTTCCATACAAATCATTTTTTGCCATTAATGGACAAATGGAGCGTAATTTTACAGGGAAATCACAGCTACTGGCATTTATTTTGGCCTTAATTTGCGGTAAATCACAATTGCAATTGCAAAATAAAACAGTAGATTATTTATTAGCATAAAATCAAATTTATGAATTTATGATTTTTTAATAAAACTGTAGATTATGCTAATAATCTACTGTTTAATTCAAGCAATTGTAATTTACCGCAAATAAACACCCAAAATAAATGCTAGTAGTTGTGATTTCACTGTAAAATTATGCTCCATTTGTCCATAAATGGAAAAATCTATTTGTATGGAAATCGAACCACCTTAAAAAATAAACTTCGGTCGGCTCCTAAAGGGTGGGGTGCGATTACAACTACGTGAAGATTACAGATTTCAGACGCATCATCGTCATCGAATCGTCATTTATATTATTATGTGTCTAAGTACTAGTTATCTGTGTCTAAACTCTTAAGTGTCCGCTTGTCTATCAATCAGTGTTTTTGTATTTTTTTACACAACTCTATCTACTTAGTTATTGTTATCTCGAAGTTATTTGAAGAATGTTAATGAGCTCAAGTCTGCAGTGAGTCATAGTAAGCGCCTATACACTTCGTGGAGATGTGGGGTCTAATCGAACCCAATAAGCTGTCGCCTGTCGCCCGGTAGCCACTAGTCCCTGCGGCATTAATCAAAATTAACCTATTAGGCAAAAGATATTACTTGTAGAGTAATTAAGGCACTCCCAGTAACTAAGCAGTTTGACCGTGTTTTTTGGTAGCTTAATTGATTTCCAAACTTATGTTGCAACACACAATGTTGTGTTTAAAATTGATTAAAAATATGGCAATTACGCGTCGACATAGTAATTCGTACGATTTATTTTATTAGAAAATAATTAATTTCCTTCATAGAATTATTACCTTCTATGACTACAAGCTTCGGTGGTGTTTTCGAAGCAACCTGCAACCCGAAAAGTCATGTTTCACCACATTACCATATAATAATATTACGTTACGTTCACACATTATAATATTACGTTTCCACAGTCATAAAATAATTCGTTACGTTTTGAATAAATCACTTGTTTTCATACACAAACATAAGTTTTGAAAAATAATTATAATACGACTTCTTCGAGTTCCCGCCAAAAACTCATAATGTAAATATGTTTTTTTTCTTCTTTGATTGGCGTCGCATTTTGTGTATTTGCCAGTGTCAAGTATTTCATTTGTATTTTTTTTTCTCATGAGTATTAAAACGTCATACGTTCAATTCAATTCAATTCTTGATGAATGGCCTTTTTTTTTTTTTTTTTCCTTTGGTTTTGGCGTCGCGTTTTAGCATTTGCCAGTGTCAAGTATTTATATATTTTCAAGTTACAAAAGTTAAATAAGTGTCCTCATAGCTAGTTATAGTCAAAGTCCAGTCTTAGTCAAGTCCAGTCTGTGTCAGTCAAGTCCAGTCATGCTTTAGTAAAGTAGTGGCGACTTTACTATAAAGCTTCGATGGAGTCTTGGAAGCACCACGAAAAGTCATGTTTCACCACATTATATCATTTTCCCACACTCACGCTTGTAATTCGGCACTTTATGAATAAAACACCACCATTTTTATGCATAAACACTCGACAAAACACAAGTTTTGGAAAAAAATACAACGGAGCGACACGACTCTTCCCGCGTTCCCGCCAAAAACCCATGAATGGCCTTTGCAACGTCACACGTTATACCTCAGATTAAAAATCTGAGGTTTCAGCATTTTGCTTATGTCAATTTTTTTTTTTTTTAATAATTTGCCCCTTCGAGCAGGCTAAAGCTATAAAGCCATACTGCCTTGTCTTCAGTGTTATTTCTGCTGTATCTTAGCTATAGCTATCGTCAAAGTCGTCTTAGTCAAGTCCTGTTCGTGTCAGTTAATTCCAGTCATGCTTTAGTAAAGTAGTGGCGACTTTACTATAAAGCTTCGATGGAGTTTAGGAAGCAACACGAAAACTCATGTTTCACCACATTATATCATTTTCCCACACTTGCGCTTGTAATTCGGCACTTTATGAATAAAACACCACCATTTTTATGCATAAACACTCGACAAAACACTAGTTTTGGAAAAAAATACAACGGAGCGACACGACTTTTCCCGCGTTCCCGCCAAAACTCTCTTGCTTATGTCAAGTTCACAAATACGGTTTGGTATTTTTTTTCTTCGGCCATGGCACATTCGTGCATTGTGCCAATTCTCCAGTTTTAATTGTTTTTTACTAATGAAAAACGGGAAAACACAATATTAAATAATTATTACATTACGATTTAATTTATTATTTTCCTAAAATTGTATTTTACTACGTGACCACTATTTTGTGTAGCTGAGACATATTTTGTGTGTCTTTGACTGTAATTTATATTGATATGTTTAGTTTGTTTTTTAATCATTACTTAAAAATAACACAATACTTGCTCCTGGCAAAATAAACAAATTGCGTTGTCAAAAATCAACAAAAAGTAGTTTAGAGATTTTGAGTTTTTGAGGTTATAAATTCAGTCACTTTATTTCATATAATTCAATAGTCCAACAATAAATCAATTCTAAGCATATTAAATATGGGGAAAGTGCGGAAAACAAAAGCAAACAAGGGCAAGAAAAACACGCCAGTAAATCCTAACGAGCAAGATGAAGAAATTCCTACAGACAGTAAAGAAAATGCGATTCAGACAATATTGGATCAATTGCAGGTTAGTTTACTTTTTTACTTCACATTTGTTGATTGATATTTTATTTTATCTGTAATAAACCAGTACCAATCACTTTAGAAAGGCTAGGACTAACTTGGATACTTGGATCATATTTGTACATGTAGCTACGCAGAGTAACTCCAATCGTCAATGTAGAATGCACTCAGTATTGGGCTATTGGGTATACATATACAAGCGAGCTTTAATGCTGTTAATTTTAAATAAAGTATCAGTTTAAAGACAAAATTTTACATCTAATAATAAATATTGCTTATGCTTTCCAGGCTGCAGATGTCGAAGAGAAGTACTGTGGTCTCCAAACCATGGCCCTTTTAATTGAAGAACCCGAAAATGTTGGTAAAGTAATTGATCGAGGATTGGTGAAAGCAGCAGCACCATTAATTCTTGATGCTGCAAGTTCTGTGAGGAATGCTGCTGCAGGCATGCTCCGAAACCTCTCCACTGTGAAGATGGAAGTGTGTGATTCTATGATGGAACAAGATGTCATGACACCATTGACATGCTATTTTCATGAGGTAAAAAATTGCACATTATCAAAATATTAAAATTATGTAGTATTTAGTGATGGTATGATGAAATATTTTCAGCTTAGGGTTGACTATACAGGATTATAAGCTGTGATGTACTTGTATATGAATGCAACATGTTGGTATTTCTAGAGTAAATTGTTGCCTGTTGAGCTCTAATTCTTACTTAATTACTAAACCCATTTTATTAAGGTTAGGAGTAATGAGACCATAGAAAAGTTCAATAAGAGAAAATTCCCAATCCTGATCATTGCAGTGGCCCCTGTAACTAAGATCCTAGGTTTTTTTATACATTTACATGAACAAAAACCTTGACTTGAGAAATTTGATTACATGTTATGGGTGTTCTGTATGTATTATAAGTATGCATTTCCAAAAAAAAGTATTTAAGTATTTTATCTGTTACCTGGTTGGCATAGTACAAGTTTAACTTAGTTTGGGGATTTATGACTGGATATTATGTCCTAAGATATCTATTTATTTTTATTGTTTTATTTTACAGCATGCCGAGTCATGGACTCCAGATCCAAATTCTAAATCGAACCAAGAAGACATTGATACATTAATTCAATGTATTAATTTGCTGTTAAATCTGTGTGAAAGTTCAGGTATTTTATTCTACTATATCTTTATGCTAGCTTGAATTAATCCAGAGTATAAAATTCAGTATGACGGAGTAACAAACATACAAACTTCACATTTATATGTGATTGTTCCGACTGTGTGGTAAGGTTAGGTCAATAGTCAAATGTCTTTGTTGGGGCATGCTTGCCTAGAAGAAAATTATGTCAGCCTCAAGTTGAACTTTATCTATAGTGTATTATCAGGATATAATTTAGATATATTCAAGACTAAGAGTAAATCTGTATCTTTTAGGCTAGCATGTTCCATCAACTGCATTTTTATTTAACTATAGGGGTGATGGCGGTGCCTCCTATTTGTTAAACAAACAACTACTTTATGCATATAAAATAAATAATTAGTGTAATTAAGAGAATGCTTAAACATTTTCAGAACTAGCTGTGAAATACCTTGGGCAAACTAGAATCCTTGATATACTGCCAAGATTTCTAACTTATGATGACTCTACATCAAATAATGACATTGTAACAGCTGTACTACAATGTCTCTTTGTAGTTGTTGAAGACAATCCTTTTGCTATGCAGAAAATAAAATCCAACTCAGAAACTCAACTAGAGAGACTCTTGGCTTTAGAAGGAACAGATCCATCTGTATTGCTTGTGAAAACTTTATCAGCAGGAGTTATTATAAATACATGTGGGGGCAATATTGCCATATTACCTGTGAATGTGATTAACCAAGTCATTACAATATTGGCTTCGACTTTAGAAATAGATCACAGGTTAGCCTGTAGTCAGTTGTCCAGTAACATTCCTTTAGTGAATACTGATGGAAAAGTACCAGAGGTGAAAGGGAAAGATGCTCAGGTTCTGGAGAAGCAGACAAAATCTGTGATGCAAATGTTAGATGCACAGCAAAGTGCTGTAGAGATTATTGCCAATATCTGTTCTTGTGAAGGTAAGCAAAGATACTTTTTTATTTTTTTTCTTATGCTCTGAGATCTATATAATTGGCACTCATTTTGTACCTCTACAATTAGTATTTATTCTCAATGAATAAAGCCTTGACTAACATTTAGATTATAAATGGTGTGAATGCAAACTATTTAGAATTGCAGATCTTTGTTTTCTAATATAAGCTTGGAATGAAAAGGAAAAAAAAAATTTGAGTAACTCTGATGCTAATGTACATATTTATATATTTTCAAGACAGTGACAATGATGAAAGCCCTACAAATGATTCTGAAAGTGATGAGATGGATGATGACAACATTGAACTAGAAAATGAACAGGCAGTTCAAGCAGAAGATAGACTCCCTATACATGTTATGGAAGCCTTAATATCTTTGGAGCTCTTTGATAAAGTATGGGCCAGAACGCAGGTCCCTGCTCAAAATGTCTTGTTGATTTTAAAGGAATATGAAGGATCTCAGTTGATATTCAAAAGGTATGTTCCTTAATTCTTAACTTATTGGCTCTCACAGAATAAATGCATGCCCTGCTATATAAAACCACTAAATAATGACTTATGCATAAAGGTTACTTATAACATGGTAACCAACTCTGAATTTGTATACCTGGAAAAAAATCTCTGCACTATAATGTTGCTGAAATGCGTAGGTTCAAACCCCCAATAATGAGCTTGAGCTGCTGGTGAAGAAAAACGTGAGGAAACCATAGCAGTGTGGTATTGTATTTTCTAGTTCTCTGCTGGCTAGCTATTACCATCCAAGCATCTAACTGTGTGTTCTGGTAGCCTGTTCCATTCCAGGCTAGGTGTGCTTTACCGTCTTCTACAACACCGTTACCTAACATTAGGCGAGCTGTGGTCAAATACCTAGCTTTTTAACCATGAAAAAAAAGTACTCCAAAACCTTGCAAAATTAAATAAGTGTCAGCAGATAGCCAATCACAGGCTCAAGGGGAGAAAAACCCCTTCTGATATGTATGATATGTAATAGTAAAATGTTTACTAAAATAATCATTATGTTTCTCTATTATTTAAGACTGCACAGTCTACAGACAAGGGCTCTATTATGCATAAACAATATGCTATCAACCCTTCCCATAGAAAACCTTGGCGGAGTGAATGGTGTCTACAAAATCTGGGTAGAAGCGGGTAAACTGGTCTTCAAACAGAGCTCAGAAAACGTTAACCTTTTGGAATCTGCTACAGCTGTTATGAGAGCCTCTTTGGACAAGATAAAGTTCAGAGAAAATGGCAATACCAGTCTCTTCAGTGACCTCGCTCTATCAGACATAGAGGTACAGTGACAATGCTTTGATTAGTTTACCAACGAAATATTCAGAGCGTACAATGTGGTGTTTGTTATCCATTAATATCTTAGTATATATATTTTTATATTCATCTTTTGTAACATTAAGATTTGCTATCATTTGCCTTATATAGCATATTCTGCTTTAATAGAGACACAGGTCACTTTAGTGTGGTGTCCGGTGCACAATAATCGAACGTTAGTTAGTTGTTAATATTATTATTAGTAACTATAAGTTTGTTTAAATAAATATATTTATCTTTATTGTTACATTTATCTTTAATTCGAAAGTTCATGTTATGTTGTCATTTAGATTATGAGCCAGTAAAAAATCCTGTTAGTAAATATATATTTGCTCTAAAAATAGCTGTAGAGATTTTATGTAGATATGTGCATAATGCATGATCGCTTAAGACCGAGACTGACGAGTACCATACATATTTATAATACTTCTAGTACCTCTACCATTAGCACAGAAATATTATAGGTTACCGCTTGCTCTTCCTGGTTGTGGGGGTTTTAACCCCAATCGTCATATTGTGCTACAAGTTTGACATGTGTATCTGTGTATGTGTCTATGACATTGTAACTCTCATACCGCTGTTTTAGAAGCTACAATGCTAAATTTAGTTTTCTTATGTTTAAAAAGCAACTTGATCGAAAGTCTTCTTAGCTAGAACTCAAGAAAATCAGTTAAGCAGTTTTATAATAAGCTCTTTTCAAAATCTGATGATCTGTTACAAATAAGAGTCCAAATTTAGTATTCTGTTACTAGTATGGGGTTTTCGTTGACTTTTGAATTTATACATGTGATGAATACTTGTGAGTGTTATGGAGCATCTGACATTTCACACAAAGATATAAATATCATTTTAAGAGTCTGCAATTAGCCGTTGTCGCTAATGTGAACGTACTTTCTTCAACCTTACGAGGAATATTTATATAACTCGTCCAAAATTAAAATCATATCATGACTACATAGAACAATGTAAATGTAATGCTTTTAATTGAGATTAGATAAAATATTTTTTGTTTGAACGTTGGTAGAAAGTACGTTCATAATTCTTGTTATTCAAAGTGTCGACCGCCTCCGAGAACAGTTCGGAATGAACATTCAGCCAACATATCAAAATCGCTTCGAATAGTTTTCAGTCAGTTACCAGTCTTGGTTTCATTTCGTAAAAGATGATTTAACATTCGATGCTGATCAGAAAGATAACTTTTCTTAGTTTAGCACAAGACTGTAACGCAGCTTGGCATAAATTAATCGAAATGCATCGTACCTACCACGTACTTTCTTAACACCTTATCACCTGTTTATGCAAATAATTACATCATTGCAGATAATGCTAGCAGGCATCAGGGAATGTCAAGTGCCCGAGATAAGGTCCAACCTCATCCGCATGACTGGTCTCCTAGCGCTGCTATTGGTCAACAGCCTAAACGACACGACTGTAACCGTTATTTGCACCATCACAGAGTTTATATTGGAACAAGCTCATAAAGAGAATGATGTATGGGTGCTAGCGGAGGCTATAGATACACTTGTAGATATATATTCGGAAGATGAAACAGATGAACTGGCAGTTAAAGTTAAGCTGGTTGATAAGCTGCAAATGTTATCGCCTATTTTGAAGAATAAGGTATGTAATCATCTTGTATATAATTATGGACGAATACGCGATCGGTTCACACGCTATTCAAACCCCAACAATGAGCTTGAGCTGCCGGTGAAGGAAAACATTGTGAGGTAATCATAGCATGGTGGTAGGGTATTTTGTAGTACTCAACAGACTAGCTACCACCCGTCAAGTTGAAAAATCAGCTGCCAAGCATCTAAAGGTGTGTTCCAGTAGCCCCACTTGAGAACTGGTTCCATTCGAGGACGTGTGCTTTACCATCTTCGACCACACTGTCACTTATCATCAGGTGAGATGTGGTCAAACCACATAGCCTGTGAAACAAAAAAAAATCAATAGAGTAAATTTGTTCCTTTACTTTTTTTCCCATAGTATTGTTATAACGTTTTTTCCCGCAAGATACTACTTTGATCAGATAATACTTTTATAAGTCTGTGCAGCTATTTAGTTGAGAAATATTTAACTTTGATGATGGTTATACTTTATAATTGATCAGTATTAATTTATTTCTTACAGGCAAGGCAGCAAAAGAAACTCCCTAAGGAATACAAAGTACTAGTGAGCACAGCGGTGTCAAATTTACCGAGATTTATCCAGTACAAGAGAAATAGAATAAATAAGTTGTAAGTGATATTATCTACATTGTTAGTATTTAATTTGTTATTTACCTAATATACTATTTTACATAATGATTTATGTTCTTTTTTTTAAAATAAAAATAATTCATAGTAAAATAATAATTTAATGAACAACAATGACTGAGCTAAAAATTCTAATTCCAAAGTGACAAGTTATTTAGAAACCTTACGTAATACATAATGGACATAGAAATTATTTATGTCAACACAATAGTATTTGTCATTCTATTAATATCTGACCACTAAAATCTCACTGAACAATTATTATAAATTACAGTCAATAATGTTTCAATCAATTTTTATAACATTACAGTGCGAATTCATCTGTCAAATGGTAGAATCAGAAATTTAAACTATCTGCGGGAAGTTCGAATTTCTCATACTTTTTTTGAGAAAGTAACTTACATATTCTACTTGACAAGATCAATGGCTCGCACTGTATCAGTTCTAACAAAAAGTTTAGTAGCTAAACTTTGAATAAATAATTTTTCTAGATCTACATTTTAACTCCCATTAAATAAATATGCTACAAAAGCTTCATATAGTAAGACCTATGCAAAAGCGAACATACTTGAATATTATGCGTTATACATAGATGTGTGTATGTAGATATCACAATTAAAGGCATGTTTCTAATAAAGGGCAAATCATCTGCGACACGTGCCTTAAGGGATTTCGAACCCGATTTCGCACGATATTTTGAGATTATAATATCGCCATATCGCATATTGCGTAATCAAGAACTGCATAGTCTTCTGCAAAATGTCTTAAGACAAAATGCCAGGGGACGTCGCGTGATTTCGTGACATGTATCTGGATATGCGTGTCGCGAGATATTTTGTCCCCTCATTAATATAGGGCTTAATACCCCTATAACGTAACGGTACTTTATTACATAAAAATACAACAATCTACTAAATCTTGAAAATTGTCTCATCTTGTAAAGTAAGGCACTCGAAAGGCAAGTTTGATATGACAGCTTGATATTGCATTTTCCCCTTAGTTAATTTACGAGATCCAATTACCTAAATACTCTCTCATGATTTACATATATTATCAATTTAATTCATCAAGCTAAATCTATACGATTTGTACCGTCTCAAAATCTTCATTGGATACAACATCAGTATTATTAAAATAGTAAATGATATTGACTTAGGGTGAATTGGAACCACCGTAATGACTTCGCCTTGGCTTTGGTATAGGATTGGGTGAAGAAGCACCACTCTTGTCAAATCTCTTTTTGATCTCTGAAACTGACAACCGATCATCCGCGCTTGGTATGTCGTCTTCTTGCAGAGCGGAATTCAATTTGCTTATCTCCCTTTCAAGCTCTCTAGTCGCTCTATCTATCTCCATGAACTCTTTTTCTGTGCTAGAAATTGTGATGGTATCAATGCTCTGCTTTCTAGCCGTCTCGTCGTATTTGCACACTACTTTTTGTGGTTCGTTATCGTTTGCATCTTTATTTGATATATGCTCATTTAGGTTTATGTCGTATGTCATATAAGTAGTATCTAAGTTATTGTGGAGGCTTTTGCTTCTCTTGTTGTTTAGAGCGTGGAAATCTTCTAGGTTACCGCGTCGCAATTTGATGTCATCCTCGTTGACACTGGAGTTTCTCCTATATTTGTGGATGTCTACTTTAGAAAACGAAACGGAGCTTAAGATATCTTCTTCTGACCCACTTTCTTTTACATTATTCTCATTTGTTTCTATTTTGTTCTCAGGCCTTATTCCTTCATCTTTTGATTCGTCTGCTTCGTTATGTACTTGGCTTGTTATAACTACCGTTTCTAAGTGACTCTCATTTGTGACTTTGGGACTATTTGTCGCTTCTACTTTGTTACTGTTAACATCTTCGTCTTCAACAATTTTCAGTTCTATATTAGGTATGTTGGTATCATCTAACTCTTTGTTATCTTCTACTTTAGTAGTGTTTTTGTCTTCGACTTCGCTTATGTGCAGTTCCGAATTTTCGCTGGTAACCTAAAAAGAAGATAGAATGCCGAGTTTAGTCCGATTTATAATACTTGTAACAAACGGGAGCTTCAGTATGCAACGAAGTAAACATCGTGAGATAACCAACAATAGATTGATCTGTATATTTATTTATATTTAGGACATTTGATTAAATGACAGATATGTTCTAGGTTTAGATTTGCGCCGTTATGGAGAACTTTTATTGTATAGTCAACTCTAAAAACACAACAAATCGGTTCTTTAGATTTACACCATTCGTCCTCGACTTATCTAACAAGTGTCTTATATTTACTTTGTGGATTTTTAATTTAAATTATTCCATACTGTAAAAGTTTTTCAAAGTTACGTTTACGTAACTTTACGTATACGTTTATAATATCATAAAGTATATTCATTGTCTAATCGAACATGTGTAGGTAGGTAATAATGCTAAATTAATATATTCTAAATTTGTTAATTCTGAATTAGCATATTTTTCGCATGTCGGTGCTCAGTTTACACGAATAGTGGGTATTATCGCAACTAGTCATTAGTTTTACCGAGATATCAGCAGCGGCGGAGGTAGAAGGGGTTCCAACGGGCGGCGGCGGCGGCGCGCGTTTCTTCTTGCGCCTGGCAGCACGCACGGGCGGCACTGGCTCGTCCTCATCGAAGGGGTTAGTACTTTCCACACTGAGCCGCGAGCCAGACACCTCGCTGCGAGCCATACGGGGTGTCACACTGCAATAGAAAAAGTTAACAAGGACCGTTAACCACATTTGAAAAAAATATGTACTTCTAACATAGAAATGAAATTTACGTGATACGTATGTGTATTCGAAATAAAAATGTATACAGGCTTATACATTTTTCTTAAGTTATGGTAAAGCTTTGACTACACCGTCAGTTAACATCAGATGGTCTGTCGTAAAACACCTAACCTGTCACAGTGAAAAATGGGTGTAGGTAGCCAAAATTCTATTCAACATTGTATTCATAATTTTAAAGCAAATCAAGAAAAACAATTGCTTCACAAATTTCGTCAACGGTCAAAGAAGTATTTCTGGGGAGCATGAAATTTTTTTTACTATTTCTGAGTTGTGCCCGAGGCAAAAGTTAGTCATAATTTTTGGCAAAACAACATTTCGGCTTACTTCAAGCTTGTAGAAAAAAATAGTTTCCGTTTACGCGGGAGCCGCTCGCTGTCTTAGTCCTCATATACTTCAAAAAGTAGGTATTTTTCTAGGGGTAGGTACTGGTAACGATCTAATGTAATTTATAGACGCCGTAGACACGATTAGTTGCCATGTACTAGGTCTAGGCCAAACTAAATCTTTCATAACAACAGTTACATTACGCAACACTATTTGGTTTGGGTCTGTGTAGGTGGATAATGCGGGCACGGGCTGCTCTCCGTAAGGAAACGTCTTCGAATGAATATTAAAATTGATGATATCACAACTGTACTGCCTTGTGGTTGTAATGACATTATCAATAGCCGTGATAAAAGAAAGCGCGGTATGTAAAGAAAAAAAATACTTTGCTGATTCCAAAACCATTTCGAAATATTACATTCCTGTACATGATTTTTCCGTTTAAAACTCTTTAAACTATGAGACGTGGTTTATTTTAATAAAATACATAAAATAAATTTGACTTTCAATTAACCTCTAATGACGTCATGTCCTTGGCTGTATAAGGATTCTTTCAGTGCCTAAAAAAGTACATATTTTACATATTCAGCCAATGTTATGACGTCATAACTATAAAAAGTTTGAAAATGTATTAGAATTAAACTACCGCATAGAAAGCCAAAATATTCAAATTAGTTTCATAAAATAAAGTTTACTATCAGTAAAAAATATAAAATAAATACAAAAAAAAAACTTTACATACCGAATTATAGTTCTTAATGTGTTTTATAATAACGCGTTTCCCAGGTGACTTGTTATGAAATAAAATAATAGCGAGCTCTACGCTTTCCCATGTAACCTATACAGTTGTTTTCGTAAAATATTAAAGCGAATCTGAGTCTGAGTTGCAATTTAAGTTTGGGTTTTATATCGACTAAAATAGAACTTTTAAATAATAATATCTATCACATTTTATTAAAACACATGTATTTAAATACTTCGTAAAAGTAGGAACGTAGAAAGTAGAATTATCGACTCGATAGAAATTTAAAAAAAGAATTACACTGAAATATTTGATTTTCGAGGTCTGGGATAGATGTGTTTTTCTCGTGACGTTTTCGTACAGTCCGAAAAAAGTCTCGAATTTATGATCAGTAAATAAACTGGTACTTACCCAATAAGCTACTGATTTTAAACAGAATGTGTAAGGAGCGTCTTTCACAGGTAAGCAAAAGGATCAGTATATAATGGTAATTTGTGAATGCTTCAAGATCCTTATAATAAATTATAATAAACAATATTTTAAACAGGCAGATTACAGCATTGAAGCACTTGCTAGCCCTGAGAGTTTTAGGTGACTGGTTGATCATTTATGTCCAGAGCTAATATTTTAATTTCCTCGTGAGAGACGCCCACTGATCTCTAATCTCTATAATAGGACCGTTTTGCTTGACAGTCACATGTCACATTCAATGTTTTGTGCCGATTTGAAACCTTGAACATCCCTGAAACTAAACTAGTACCTGATAGTACCTAACGACATATCATTATGTATGGATAATCAATAGTACCAGGAGTTCCGTAGACGCACTGCTACTGAGCGCACGCACTTTTATGAATCGGTTATATTTCGTCTTATGTGTTAGAGGTCTTACTTGAATGAATTAGCATCATACGTGCTGGAACTTCGCAACCGTTCTTGGAACCGCGAGCGCGGGAGCGGCGTCACTGAGCCTCCATACACGTAGCGCTCTGGAGACGCTACCGTGCTTCGCGCTCCCGACGAGTCTGTCAAAACAACAGCCAAGTTATATTCACTGGATGTAATCACACTATAGGTAAAAAAGCCGACCGATAGTGTCGTATCGGCAGGGTTTCGTACATAGATAAATAAATAAATACAGTGAGACATTACACACAGCGCCACCTGGTCTCAAACTATAGAAGCATTGCTTGTACTGTGGGAATCAGATGACTGATATAATACTTAAAATACTTTTTTGTTGTAAATACATAGGTACTTGTAATACATACAGAAAAATCTGCCGCCAAGCACCTAACGGTGTGTTCCGGCAGTTTCACTTGAGAGCCAGTTCCCTTCCAGGCTAGGTGTGCTTTACCATCTTCGACCACACATTCATTTAACATCAGGTGAGCTGTGGTCAAACACCTAGCCTGTCAACCATAAAAAAAGAACATCCAGACATAGAACACAGATTTGTTTATACCACAAAATGTTTGTCCTGGGTGGGGATCGAAGCAATGCCCTGCAGATATACGTACTACCGATGAGCCAACAGGGTTGTCAATAGGTATATATCAAACTTTGTGTACAATAAAGAGTTTTATCTTATTTTTAGCATTAGAGCACAATAATACAATAGTTCTTCAGTCACGTATGTGGTGCCATAAGTCAATATTGGGTAGGGTTAAGGTTTTATTGTCATAAGGGAAGCCTGGGCTCCGAGGTGGTGTCCGAGAGGACAAGCGCTGTCGAGGCCGTGGAAGAATCCGAAATCGTGCCTGCTGCCTCGACACAAAGCGCCGAGGTGGAACACTCCAGGGTTTTAGTGGGTAGGTCGGAGACGGACGGAGAATCTCACATAACCACCATGCTTGGTCTAGGGCCGGTGGTATCCGTAATAGATTTTGCCTGGGCCAAAAAATAGTTTTATTGTTGTTTGTTCCGTGTTTCCATAGCAAAATAAGTATGATAGAAACAATTACATTATTAATCGTAATCATCACAGGATTTCACACAACCTACATGGTTTGCAAGACCCGATAACACCGCGTGGTCGTGACTCTTTCTGATATACTGATTAAGACAGAATAAGGCTATTTAAGCACCATGTAGTTACATAGGTTTTTCAATACTTACTTAGGGTTATATATAAATAGGGGTTTTTCAGTAGGTACTTACTTAGGGTTTATGGGGTTTTCGGAAAACTTTATTCAGGATTATAAGCTACAAGAATTCCGTGTATTGAAATGGTTTCTGATCTCTTCTGGTAAAGTTATTTCTGCGAATATTCGGAAAATTTTACTTAAGTAGTAGTATTAGGAAATGATAAGATTTTGAGGTCTTCTTTGGACTTCCCATTTCCTTAAGTAGCCATCCAATCCAAGAATATTGCAATGCCAACATAACGTGCCAATATTGAAATTCCATATTTGTAATATTGACGTAATCCTCATGCAAATTGAACAAAACAACTCAATCAACATTCTTACCAAGTATATCGATGCTATGTGCGATGGACATTTATGTGCCTACACAGGTTGAATATAGTTACCGACTGATACTTTGTACCTACCCAAGTATTAAATTAGTTGCGCTCGTTGAAATATTGAAAATGGACTATGCACCAAATCAATTATTGCGTTCGCAATAGGGACAATAGTTTAAATTCCTGCACTTTGCTCTGTTACTCAAAGTTGTGGGTACCGGTGCAATGGTCATAGATAGGCGTTATCTTTAAAGAGCGTTCCGTCCGTTTCATTAGTTTAAAAAAACTAAAGCTTCTTAGCCAGAGAATCGTACCAATGAGTACGAAATCACCTATAACCCTTTAAACCGGAACATAGTAACGTTTACACAATATAGCTTGGCAGAAGAATATTTGCGGTGATACATACCTAGACGACCTCCTGCTAAGGAGTTCTACCACCTAGTGAAACTACATGTAGGGTTCAATATAATGTGTGAATTATTTTTCATTAAAGTGATTATTTACTTTTTATTTTTATAGACTTACCTAACTACCAACAAAACAAAAGCCAGAGATTCCAATTTTATATTTTTTCAAGTATAAAAACATTTGGAAAAAAATCTTACATTGTATCGCTCGCCTGTAAAGGATGGGGCTTGTTTCTCCATTGACCTGGCTGCTAGATTTTTCTTGCGAATTCTTCTTACCTTTCTTCATGAACGACCGGAACGCCCTGAAAAGATCAAACAGAATTGCTAACTATACTGTTTTATACTTATAAAATAAAACTCCCACGAGTGCGTAGGCACATGCGCAGAAGTCTGTAGGTACTAACTAAAGTAGGTAATGAAAGTTTAGTGCACTTGAATCCACTTGAGCGGTCATATTGTGCCGTGACCGGCAATTCGTTCTTTTCACCCTACACCCGAGACCATTGTGTTATATCCAGGATTATGGTAGTCGTGGTAACGTGGTTATTAAAGAGCAACAATAATTTAATTAAGACCCCCGGTATTACGATCGACTTTGGTCTCTAGTGCACTGGTTTTGACACACTTTGTGCATTTTGCCAGTGTTGTTTTTAAAAGCAATGTGACGATCGTGACGCTCTCCTGATGGTTAAAGATAACGCATGTTCAATTGTTCATGATCATTCCAGCGATACACAGAACATTGAGTAACAAAACAAAGTCCAGGGCATCGCTGCTTTAGCGCTCATTACTGTGAGACATTTTGTGGTTAGTCTCAATAGCCCTGTAATTTCGCTAACTGCAGTACTCTTCAAACCGGAACGTAGTAATGTTTACTTACACACTAATGTTTGGTGGCAAAATGTCTGGTACTGCGGTGGTATTTACCTATTTTGATATTTAAAAGACTGTAATATAAAATCAAGCGAAATAAGTCAAAAGTTAGTAGTCAAAAGTAGTAAGTCAGAGTCAAGTCCATGTCACCTTAGAATACAACCCTGAAAATTTTACTAGAAGCATCGACAGAGTTTTTATCTTTTTTCCACACTCGTACACGTAATTCAACACTGTATGAATAAAACTACTATTTTATACATAAACATTTGAAGAACACAAGTTTTGTTAAATAATTACTACGACGTGATTTTTACGCGTTCCCGCTAAAACTCGCCTTTGTTGTAGCACGATTTTATTGTCGATGTTAACTTTACATTTTCTATGAAACAAACAACGAATTTCATGTACCTACCTAGAAAATAACTTCAGAAACTTAACGAAACTACAATGTTTAATTTAAGACTTTCCCTAAAAAAAAGGAAAAAGGTGTGTCCTAAAATATCGACATAAATTATCATCTAAACACCGTAACCTTTGTAACTGCCTTTATTTACGGTATTACGGGTTACTGAAACACTGGAATAAGCCTATAATGGAAATTGGTTCGCAAGCAAGGCTACCAGAAGTTAGGTCAAAACGAATTTTCGTTGGAAGTACATAGGTAGTCGACACACCAATAATAACAAGCGAATGCAACGAGTACAAAGTTATGTACAGAAGTTGATATCCTTTGTGCTTGTTGCTTTGTAATCCAATAACTAGCTGTTATGCAGGTCTAATCGTCAGTCTAAGAGCCAGACAACCGACCTCGTTTCTTATTTAACGACGCACTAAAGATCTCCTATAATCAGTTCGAGTTTATGTCCCTATAACATAACAAAGAGACATGTGTTTCGCGTACCGATCGTTAGGATTAATAAACATAAATACTTGCATGACATTAAAATCTCCTAGGTCGCTCAGATAAAACGGAGATTTGTTTGACCTGTACTTGAACTCTCTGTTTCTTGTAACTTTGACGTCTGGTAATAAATATACCAGTGGTTTAATTGCATTCTTATCGTCGTTAATGATTGCCTGCATTTATATTACATCTCCCAATAAAATACATGAATCCGGTTCATTATTTGATGTTATTTCTCTGCAGTTAGGTTACATTTTTAGGTATCGATAATGATGAAAGGTTATACACACGGTATACACACAATCTAGTACCTACTTTAACCTTAGATTAAGATCCTACTAACCTCTCCTCTTTTTGTAATGTAAAATTGTTGTAAAAAAAAAAATATGGAATTAAAGTTGACAAAGGTCACGGACCCCAGTGTCTGTGGAGCGTATAATTATAAATAAAAAATAAAAAATAAAATGATGAAAGGTTTTGGGTACTCGATCTTTTAACTTTTTTTAAATTAATTCCAGGCTAGGTGTGCTTTACCATCTTCGACCACACCGTCACTTAACATCAGGTGAGCTGTGGTCAAACACCTAGTCTGCTAACCATTTAAAAAATGTCGAGGTACTTAGTAACCTATACCAACTTTATGAACGTACAATTAAGTTTGGTTAATGTATATTGCTTATCATGTTTGTGGTTGCAGATAATATGTACCTACATAAATACATTGTATAGTACTAGATCACCTTGCGTAGGTCATCGAAGAGATTGTAGTTCCTGTTTAGTAGGTACCTAAGGTAGCTAGCTTAGCTCCAAGGAAAAGATGGGAATTGTCGTTAGGTAAAAGGTACTTGTTTATGTGTGTATGTTGGAGCGAACTTGGCTATTCATTCGAATGGTGAAATTTATATCGTATTTTGAAACAAAACCGAATGTTTCCCTAGTAAAGTTTTTGGACGACTGTTAATACGAGTATCAATACAACTCTATTTCGAACAAATAGCGCTTTTCTTTCGGTGACTTTTTAAATAATAAATAGGCTTATATTTGACCATCATCTCACCTGATGTCAGGTGAAAATGTGTTCTACGATGCAGCACGGTTGCCTAGAAGACACCGATGCACGGATGCATTCGCGACTTAAAAGTATGTAGATAGTATCCATCAGCGAGCACCTGCATAAATAGCGCATTCCACTGAAGCGGTTCAGTCAATGAAGGTGGAATCAAAACGTTTCGTTTAGGTTTTGGAACGTCAACCCCATGAAACGATGTCACGTGGATGAATTACATTATATAAACCGAAGCCTTGGACTCTGATTTATTCATCTGAGCCTGAAGCACACTCCGGTTTTTGGCGGGAACGCGGAAAGAGCCTTGTCGCCCCGTTGTATTTTTTCCAAAACTAGTGTTTTTTTTGAGTGTTTATGCATAATAATGGTGGTGTTTTATTCATAAAGTGTCGAATCACAAGCGCGAGTATGGGAAAATGATAATATAATGTGGTGAAACATGACTTTTCATGTTGCTTCCAAAACTCCATTGAAGCTTTATTATTAGTCGCCACTACTTTACTAAAGCATGACTGGACATGACTGACACGGACTGTACTTGACCAAGACTGGACTTTAACTATAGGTAAGTATAGCTACGAGGCAACTTATTTGACTTTTGAAACTTGACATTATGAAACACTTGACTCTGGCAAATGCTCAAGAAGCGATGCCAAAACCAAAGAAGAAAAAAAGCACACTCGGGAATAAATCAGATAAAATACAGATAAACTAGCAACTTTGCGACGACGCGGAAAAACGGAGACATTCCAGGTGAACCTCTTTGCACGTGACTTCACTAAGTCTAAAATTGTGACCCTAAAAACATCATTACCTATATCTATTATCAATTTCTGATCCTTTGAATACTATTTCAGGAACACACCGGTGTAAAAAAACAGTTGTACAAAAAAAAAGGAAAAGAGTGAAGCGAATATGCTTATTATCACTTGATATATTAAGTAGAGTAGATTCAGACCACAACTAGGTACAACTATGCGTTGTGCTGGCCTGATAATACTGTTAGAGTGTCTGTTATTATTTAATTAGCACTTTGTTTATTCTTATCTTTATTCTCTATGTATTGTTTATTTACTAAGAATTATTTAAATAATTGTATAGTATTAATAACAGTGACGAAATGACTTTTGAATTTGGAATACAATTTTATTTACAAATTTGAACGCAATTTTCTTCGACAAAGTCCTGGCCGGTAACAAAAAAAGCGCGCTGACGAAAAAATACGCGGGAACATTTTATTAGTTTTTTTATTACTTTTAATCAAAATATTACAGACGAATTTTGGTGGGAACGCGGAATGAGTCGTGTTGCCCCGTTGTATTTTTTCCAAAAGTGGTGTTTTTTCAAGAGTTTACGCATATAAATGGTGGTTCCATCATAAAGTTCCGAATTACAAGCGCAAGTGTGAGAAAATGATATAATGTAGAGAAACATGATTTTTCGAGATGCTTCCAAAACTCCATCGAAGATTTCAGTAAAGTCGCCACTATTTTACTAAAGCATGTGACTGGACATGACCTAAACTGGACTTCAATTATAACGAAACTTACTTGCTAAGACAACTTATTTAACTTATGATACTTGAAAATATCTAAACGCTTGATACTGGCAAATGCACAAAATTCGACGCCAAAATCAAAGAAGAAAAACCCAGCACAATGACAAAATTGTAAGTAACGATCACATGTTTGCTGCAGGTAACTAAAACATTGTCTGATAAGAGATAACAGAAGGTACCCAAACTTAATCCATTCGCATATAGGATGTGCTCTACTAACATCGTTCTAACATGCCCTTGGGTATACCTACATACATATAAAAATATGTACCATAAATACATAAAAACTGATGAAAAATTCTTATTACAGGCTCTCAGTCTGTAAGTATAATATTTTTTCATTTAAAGTTTTTTTACTTTTTAGTTAAAGTTAAATAACTGACGTTTTAGATGCAAAAAAATTGTTGACGTGATCCAAACACTCACTTTTTTTTCTTTCTTTCTTCTTGGCATCGCACTCTGTGCATTCTGCCAGTTTCAATGTTTCTTAATTTTGTGTACAATCTTCAGTCTTCAACTTCTTTATCTTAACATCCATGTATTTCAAGACTTTGATTTCATGTAGTGAGAAAAAACACTCACTTTGTCGAGTTCAACTGCAGAGTAGTGTAACCTACCTTGTTCAGTATTCCACAAAAACTTTTTTTTTTGTTTTTTTTTTTTATATCGGGCGAGGCATGCGTTTGACCACGATCTCACCTGATGGAAAGCGACGATGGGGTCGTAGATGGAGCACGCTTGCCTATTCACGTTTTACTTGAACAACTTGTAATTAGTAGGTAATAATTTTATGTCCTGCCCACCTCAAGTGGAGCTGGGCAGGACACGTTGCTAGGCGAAGTGATGACAGGTGGAGTAAGGTTGCAACAGAGTGGTGGCCTAGGCAAGGGAAGCGGAGCGTCGGTCGTCCAGCCGCAAGATGGGTCGACGATATCGTCACCGTCGCGGGTCGAACCTGGACCAGATTGGCACAGGACCGAGGCAGATGGCATGCAAAGAGAGAGGCCTATACCCAGCAGTGGGATAAAGAAGGCTGTGGATGATGATGATGATGAATTTTATGACATGACACAACACGTAATTGATTTAGTCATCTTTTTCGACCATAACTTCACAATCGACAAACCCATCCAAAAAACAATTACCAAGATTAGTTGTCATTTTACACACTTCTCTGTTTTGATGTTCTCTTCTCTATACATTTATTGACGACTTGCGGACATCTCGCGTTTTAAACCGTGTAGTTCCCGTTTCCGTGGAAATACAGGGATAAAAAGTAACCTATTTCACCCGGGGATAGCGTAGCTTCACAATGGTGAAAGAATTTTTTAAATTAGTCCAATAGTTTCGGAGCTTATTCATTACAAACAAGCAATCAAATCTTTCCTCTTTATAATAGTATAGATAGATAAGTAATTTTTATTTAATTTGAAAGTCCACGTATCTATAATATCGCGTTTCGATAGTTAAGAGTAAGACCAATGAAACAAATTGTCGAGCATGCCACAAGCAATTATGAAGGTTAGTAGGTCGACTCGGCTCATATTTTTATTATATGATAAAGTGACAAGTGTGTATAAAAAGTGTCTATCGACATGGTGCTATAATTATAGTTAATATTATTCTGGCTTTGATACAAATAAGAGAGGCAAGGTAACTTTTAGACCCATGGGATCGGCTCTCGTTCTCTGGGCTTGTTATTGCGGTTCCTGTTTAGTTCTTGTTACGAATAAGTCGAACGAACCATCAGACGAATTCCCGTTCCTGTCGTGTGTGGAATATTGCTGCCTATCTTTAGAAAAGTTAAGCTAAACACCAATTTCAAACAAGTTCTTAGTTTTGTAGCCTTTCTTTCTTAGCCTTGAACACCGCTGGAAAACGTAGCACTCTCTTAAAATTCTATAGGATTTACCTATTTCGATGAATAGTGCACATTCCCCGAAATAGGCTGTATATTCCGCGAAAGAGCTGTACGATGTTGTTAGGCCGTCTTTAGAACAAGTGCAGAAAAATGGAAAGGAAGATCATTGTCCTTTCCATTTTTCTGCACTTGTTTTAAAGACGGCCTACTATCACTCAACATAGCGTAATTTCCTTGAATGGGTCCCAAAAGTTTTGACAATGTTTCTAATTCGTATGACCAAGGAATGAAACAAGCGACGGGTTCATTGTTTCCTGGGGGATATAATCTGGGTCTTTTCAAGATCAGAATGAATAGGTGTTTCCTAAGTCTGGTTTCATCTTTGATCACATCGTCGCATGCCATCGGGCTAGTTGATTTATAGGTGTTATAAAAATTAAATAGACGTGCTGTAACTTGGTTGTAAGTACCCAGTTATAAATCAGCACTTGAGCAAACAAATTAATCATCTTTATCAGATAAGTGACCTATCATTTGTCGTGTCCAATCAAATTCGTGTTAAATAATAAAAGTTAATCTTTTATTCTGGTCTTACAAAATACTAGAATGATTTTGATCATTTATAGACTTATACAATATAGTATGTAGTAATAGGGTATGTTATATCAAATTAAAATACTGTAAGTACATATATATTTTGGTCGAGAAAGTGGAGATTGGATCGAAGCCAAGTGCACGCATCGCGTTGTTTTGTTTCATGGGCAATCCAAGCTATCACTAACCCAGAGAAGTATGCAGTCCACAAATGCAGACGCAATAATAGTAACATTAAAATTCCCCTTTCTTCGAGAGCAACTTGCGTTGTATTGTATTGTTTAGGGTCAAATGGCGCTGTGTGCATAATAAAATAGATTTAAGCAAAAAAAAAAAATTGTCAGTGGTGTATAATATGATTATAATGAGACTCCCACGAAAATGTCGTATTTATTCATTCAATTCCCAACGAGCAAAATAATAAAATTCAGCAGACAAATTGGAAAAATGTGTTATATTGTTGACATGTTGACATGTAACCTGTAATTGTTATAAAAAATAAACTATAAACTATAAACTATATTTTCGAAATCAACTGAAGACGATAAAAATGGTATTCAAAAGGAAACGTTTTGTAACGCACGTTACAAAAAGATTTCACACATTTACGAAACTCTACCTACTTACATAGAGACCTAGTAAATGACATTTATTAGAAAATCAAAAATACTTATACGTAAGTAGGTGTTAAGTGTGTACCTAAATATCATTCTATTACCTAAACGTCAGATCGATATGTTTGTTTGTTATGCAAATCCTTGCGTAAAATTCCAATGTAAAGACAGTCTTTAGACTTTACATAATTTAGGTAGGTATGTAAAATGTATTGTCCCAAAAACATGTCGTGTTTTGTTTCAAATCAAAGTTCCGAATACTTATTTAATCTATGCTTAATTACAAAGCGTCGGTACAAGATATTCGTAGACTGGTCCCAAAAACCATCCCTTCACCCTATAAAAAAATTTGGTAGGTATTATGTGTCGTAGAGTAAATAGTCATAGAATCACTATACATTTACATTTTAGGTCAATTTTGTTCTATCATCTAACCAAGTCGAGTGCCCAAGAGTTTCTCACAGTCATTTTCCTGCAAAAATGGAGCTCGAAGTTCAATTGGTTGCTGTTAACAATGCTTGTATGTACGTATTACCTATGCTATAGTTACATGTTAATTTTGACGGAATAAGGAACGCTATTGGAATCAACTTGTGTCTCTCAAGTCGTTGCGATATAATTATGCAAATAGCTGTAGAACACAAGTGACAATAGTGAGTTCAACGCTATAAATAAGCGGTGACGATTGTACATTACTGAGACCAAACTATCGATAAACCTACACTAGATATACTATCCCACATAGAAATAAATTAAATATACGATATAATCCACGTCAAAGAGATCTCTACATTGACCAACGAATTATATGTATCTAAAAGCGAACTTCAAAATAAAAAAGGTTTTATTAAAAAAATATATTAAAGTTGTGACAGTAGTGATACAAACGTAACAGTTTCCTGATGGAAAGAGATAACGCTTGCCTACTTTAGCGGTACTAAGCTTAGCGTGAAAGCTGGGCATTGCTACTTTGATGCTCATTACTTTGAGGCATTCGATGGTTAGTCTCAATAACCATGAAATTAAGCTAGCAACAATCCGGAACACAGTAATGTTTATACGTTGCCGTTGTATTGCCGCTAATAAGGATTAGCGGCAATACAGCGGTTGTTGCTGTTTTTTGAGATGTATGTAATGTAAAACAAAGTAATACTCTAGCACTACGTATTAAATTATAATTGTTTCATGTCATATTACGAAACGTAAAATTTTTTTCAAAACAAAAAAAAGTTGCTCTGTAGTTAAGCGAAGTGAGTGTTTCACATTTTACGTCATCTAATACGTAGTACATATACATTATACATATGTAGGTATATCACTGAAACTAACTATATTAGGATTGAGCTACTTTAGCGGTACTAAGCTTAGCGTGAAAGCTGGGCATTGCTACTTTGATGCTCATTACTTTGAGGCATTCGATGGTTAGTCTCAATAACCATGAAATTAAGCTAGCAACAATCCGGAACACAGTAATGTTTATACGTTGCCGTTGTATTGCCGCTAATAAGGATTAGCGGCAATACAGCGGTTGTTGCTGTTTTTTGAGATGTATGTAATGTAAAACAAAGTAATACTCTAGCACTACGTATTAAATTATAATTGTTTCATGTCATATTACGAAACGTAAATTTTTTTTCAAAACAAAAAAAAGTTGCTCTGTAGTTAAGCGAAGTGAGTGTTTCACATTTTACGTCATCTAATACGTAGTACATATACATTATACATATGTAGGTATATCACTGAAACTAACTATATTAGGATTGAGCAATGGAATCAAAAGTTGTTAAATTTAATCTGTTTTGTTTAAGCCAATACCTAAATGCATTCGCACTGAAAATACTTTACCGCAGATCGGATTAGAAATAGTATAGCAGATATCAATTTGATCTATAAATATTTTTTTAATAGCTTTTATGTATCTTTTTTTTAAGTTGTGAGCTTAATTGTAGTCAAGTTGTCACACTGCACACACTTTATTTAGTCATATAACTCACAACAAATAAACTACGAATCAAATTTGTTTATGTCAGTGGCAGCCAAAAAGAAAAACAAAAACGAATCCATTACAATGTAATAAGTAAGTTCGTATGTACAAACTTAGCAGAATAAAACACGTAATGAAAAGACCTCAGAATACTAGAAAAAGAAGTCAAAATTCGATGGACCGACCATCTGGCGCCAGAAAGTTCCAGTCGTCATCTTCAGACCACATTTATCACTGTTGCTTTCATATATTAAAAAGTACTTATGATAACAAATAAATTAAAACTTGGCGCTCCAATCATTAATAGATAAGGAAGAAAAGTTTTCCTGATCATAAGATAAATAGTATCGCAAACAAGTAAAATTCTTGCTCTACCAGACATGAGAAAACGGAACAATAAATGTACAAGATTTGAACCTGAATGAATGTTATAACTTTAGACATACAAATCTTAACTTAGTTTTCTGTATGCGCAGATAAAATTGCAAAGTAAAGGTAAGCTTGCCTTAACTTTATATCCCAGTTCTCAGACTATATTTGAAACTATTCTTAGCAGGAGTACCGGTAGACAGGCCGGTCTCTTACTATCAAGTGAACATTTCGTTTGCGTCATTACTTTTACATAGAAAAACTCAGGTCTAGACTAGACCTAGGCTAGTAGCAAACTAGACAGGTAGAGTACCTGTCTAGTTTGCTACTAAAGTCTGTGATCAATTCTTCGACTCTTTGATAAGAAAATATAAAAGTGTGGTGTATGTACACCAAGGAGTTTTTATACTTTTATAAGTGGCCTGTTACGTTTGTGTCGTGCGCTTGGCCGATGGTCTTTTGTTTCGGCAGCGTGGTTTTGTCAAATAAATGGTTTGATTAGAAAAGCATTTCGCTGTGTTGTTTTAGTTAAAATACACATTAATTAGCGACGAGGATGGGATAAAAAAGGGAATAACTTAGAGAACTTACTTATACAATTTTGCAAGTTCTACATGTATTTAAAATATTGTGCGACATACCCTGGCCTAAACCAACGTCATTGTTACGTAAACATTATTAACCTAAAACTGTGTTCTTTGTGTTCAATTATGAATCATTTTGTAATAAAACAAATAATTACGAATACTTTTAAGAACAATGGTCTGAATTTATACCAACATCTAACTTTTTATAAAAAATTTGAATTACCTCATTTACCTCTCTTTTTCGTTTAGTTAAATTCTAAATCATCTATTTTTTTATTTATTTTAAGATACCTCGATTAGAAAAGGCCAATATAGACTACATCATTAAATAAATATCATAGGGCATTATACACAGCGCCATCTGACACCAAACTAAGCAAAGCTTGTGCTATGAAAGTCAGATAACTAATAGTGTACAAAAATATTTTTTGTTGTAAATACATGCTTATAATATACACAGACACAGAATAAACATTTGTTTGTAACACAAAATGTTTATCCTGTGTGAGACTCGAACTCACTCCCTACAGCTCTGAAAGCAGATATACCTACTACCGATGAGCCAACAGGGCAGCAAGCAACTGTAACAGTTACTATCGGGTAAATAACATGCATTTGCTTGCCAGTTGCATAAATAATTAAAAACACAACCCTCATAAATTACTCATAAATTGTATACACCTAAGTACGTACACATTCGTAATCTTATCTCGTATGAAGAACATCACATCGTTCTTATAGAATTGACAATGAGAATTGTTAAGTGTTGAACATTCTGAGAATGATAAATACGTATAAATAACGATTCAATCATTATTTTCATGCACGCAAACTAAGAACTAATCGTAAAATGACTAGGTAAGTGTACAGTCGAAGTAAATATTACAGCATATCTAAATTTAACAGCATATCTAAATTTAACACTTGTATACCAAGAATTAGGAATCCCCGTTTTAAAACAAAGCTAAACCTAGTTAGTAGCTTGGTATCATTTCCACTAACCTCATAAAACCGCTAACATAACACTAGGTGTCTAATTACTTACTGCTTCAGGGTGAAATTACTCAGTGAAATCATTGACCGAAATCTGATATACTTGGGTGCAATGAATCACGATGATGGACCAATATGCCAATAACCCAATAATATTTGGCAGAAAGAGATTAAGGACTTACCACGAGTTTTTAAGGTCTTTCATTCCAGAAAACGTGATGCTATTGGATCTGGTTAGCTTCTTCCCCAAAGTCCAGAAGCGTATCTTGTTGTGGTTGTCCTCTTCATGGAAAGGGTTAAGATGTTCCGGGTAATCGTGAATGGAAAAACTCTTGCGGGGAGCCGCCATCGCAGCCATAATCGATCCTCAGGGAAACACTTTTACATAATACACAGGCGTCGAATCGGTTTTATCTTTTATCACTGTGGTGCGTTATCACGGTCCGATATAGTTTTATCGCGGGAGATAATTGCGGTGTTTGTTTTTGCGGCGAGAGCTGGCGTCGGCAGCGGCGTCGCGGCGTTCTGCGTCGCGTCTTGGCGCACACTAGCTGGGTAGAGCGGCGGGTAGCATGCTCGGCCTGACCGCTTGCGGTAGTTATCACCTCGAGCCGCATTGCCACTGCAGCCGACCGCACCGCGATACACGAGCGTCTGAGTTTCGTGCACAGCGCTGAGCGCACACGTCTTATCGTGCCCACTCATCTAGAAGAAAACTGAACTTTCCCTGATGTGATTTGAATAATTCAAGAGTTCTTACTCTAACTATTTATCTACCTCTCTCAAACTACGCTCACCGTATGATTGCAATAATCTGGCAGATATGTCAAGAGGATCTTATAGTAGAAAAGAAAACTTAAGAATTCTGCTATGTTACAACAGGGCTTTATGTCCTTTCCGATCGCGTGATCAGACGATGCGTTTTCACGTGATAATATGTCAGCTACTTATAATTACTCTAATATGATCAGACAGGACAAACTTGTTATAACGGATACTTTTATCACATAATATTCAATAGCTAAATTACATGATAAAATATTCACTTTAAAAGAGTTCTATGACATATAAATAGATAGATAGATAGATAGCTATAACTCTTTATTGTGCACATCATATATAGTAAAAAGTACAGAGAACAAAAAACCTTATAAAACCTAAAAACCTTAAAACCTTAAAATAATACCTAAACTAGAATAAAAACCGCTCTACACGTTGTAGCCTAAAAATGCATTTGAACGTTATTGGACGCTTAGTCTTCATATTTTATGCAACAGGAAATTGAATGTTGCACCTAAGAAAACATTACACGAATACATCGTTTATTGTAAAAAGCATACATTATTTACAAAAGATGACGGCATAGTATACTTGAATGATGAGGCCACGTCACCCGCATGGGCGAAGGTCGTCGTAATGTGAAACTTGGGAAAAATATTAGGTAAGATACCTACGCCTTGAAAACTTCATAAATTATTCTACATGCGGTATGTTTGCCGTTATTTAGGTGGTCCGACGTACCGTGTCATTTACCTACCTACCTACTTCTTCCTAATACGAGTTTTATATAATTATAGTAAAGAGACATAGGTATAATTAAACGTGAGGGTAAGAGAGAGTCTAAGAATTTCAGGAATGTAATTAATATTCACTAAATGCATAGATGTTACATATACTGTAAACAAACTCAAATGGAACTGGACAGGTCATATGATTAGAAATAAGTTAAGAAAGTGGTCAAGAGATGTCACCATGTACCCTCGTAATGGGAAAAGAAAAAAAGGACGGCAAAAGAAAAGATGGGAAGATGTTAAAAAAATTGCCGGACCATAATGGAGAAGAACAGCCACAAACAGGAAAGAATGGCAAACCTTGGGGGAGGCCTTTGCCAAAGGGCAATCTGATAAAATCAATGCTACCAATGTCGCAATCTAATATAATTATATAAAATAAATAATAATAATAAGATGTATAATAAAAATTCAAATGATTATATTTAATTATAAAACAATTAAATAGTCAAAATAATTAATGTAATAATAAATAAATGAATGCATGCTATATTATATTTTGTAATGTCAGAAATAAAGGTTTTTTGAATTTGAAATGCATAGAACTTAAGATTCCATGTCACGGGACATGGAATCTATACGTTGAAACTGTAAGGGTTTCTTAAACTGCTAAGGATTCCTAAAAATGTAAGAATGGGGTATGAAAAAGAAAAGGTAAAGATGTAAAGAAGAGAAAGAAGACAGATGAAATCAAGTAAGGAATTGTTATTTTAAGATTCTAAGAAAACTTGATTTTATTTTGATTTGTTATTAAATTTATTTTATTGGTATTTTGAATTACTTTGTGGTCTTAGTTTTTTTGATAGGAAAACGATAAGCACATCTCGTCTAGAATGGACTCTCAAGTAAGGCTGACGGAACACACTGTCAGGTGCTTAGCGGTAGATTATAGATTTTTCGAGTTGATGGTCTAATTGTAAATTATTACAGTAGTGGTAACAGCTACTTTATTAACGTTACTGTAGACTAAATCTTATGTTTTGTAATAGTAATAGTACGGTGTTCTATTAATAAAATAAAACAAGTAACAACATAATATATGTATACTCGAACCAATCTAAATAATTTATGAAACTGGAAAATAACGTAATAAAATGCTTGCACTAATGGGCTCTTTGCCAGATATTATTTGAAAATGCGTCCTGTATAAAATACTTGTAATTTTCTTTGTAAAAGCAGTGAACGCGAAATGCTTTCAAAAATGGGATTGTGGTATCATGACAAATTAATATAGGAAAAACAAATGAATACTTATGCCAAGACAGTCAATATTGAAAAGCAAAATCCATACGTGTCGAAAAAGACATAATTATACCATTTTGTAGCGATGATAGCTCAGTGGTTAGAGCGGTCGGTTCACACGCCGAAGAAGAAAAATATCGTGAGGAACCCATAGCATGGTGGTAAGGTATTTTCTAGTACTCAGCTGGCTAGCTGAAAAGTTCAAAATCTGCCGCCAAGCACCTAACGGTGTATACCGGCAGCCTCACTTCAGAGCCATATTCTCCAGGCTAGGTGTAGGTACTTTACCATCTTAGACCACACCGTCACTTAACATCAGGTGAGCTGTGTTCAAACATTTAGCTTGTCAATCATAAAAAAAAAAGAAATCGCCATCTATTGGTGTTTTATACCTAACACTCATTATATACAACTATATTAATCAAGATATTAATTTAGAGTGAACGTGCAGCGTTAATAGGCAAGGAGATCAAGCAACCTACCTTTTCAACAAAGTCTGTGCATTGATAACAGGAAAATAAATAATTAATATAGGTATAGTAGCGTTAACGATTATTACGATATTTTTTTATCACTAGTTAATGCCTCCTTCAAGGTATTTTACAAGTTTCTATATAAATTACACAGATACGAGTAAGTGAATTCAAAAGTAATGTGTCGTACAAGACGCTCTCCTGATGGTAAGAGACAAGGTCTGTCCTAACCGTTGCAGCGATACACAGAACTTTGTGTAACAAATAAAGTCTAGGCTAGGACATCGCTACTTTGGCACTCATTACTTTCAGACTTGCTATGGTTAGTCTCAACACCCCTGTAATTTCCCTATCTGCAGTACCTACCCAAACAGTAATATTTACATACTCCTGCTAGGCGGCAGAATATCTGGTACTGCGGTGGTACCTACCCAGACGACCTCCTGCAAAAGAGATCTACCACCAAAATGTTTATAACTTTCGATGAACATTGACGTTTTAAGCATTTTAATTGCAGCTTATTATTGATTACCAGTCTAAAACTTTAATCTATAGTCTTATTAAGCAAAATAAAAACATGGCGATTCATGTTTAGAATTGTATCTAATAATGCACATATGTAATTATATACATATGTAGTTAATTATGAAACATGCCCGTGAGCCAATTCTACGGCAAAAACTCGTTGGCTGCTGCTGTTACGCGTAGATGAAAAGCTTAATATTGTAAACTAAAATCGCTAAATTCGGATAATACCTTATGCAGTGTTTATCATTGCCATTCATCGAGACAGCGCTGCCTGCATGCTGGGGACTGGTGAGTGTGGGCGTGTTTTAGTAGTTATTTGGATTGTCTCTAGTCTTATATCGGTATTTAGATAGCACTGAAGAGAAAAATAAAATGTTTAGACAATTCAATTGTTTTTGGTACAGTAGTAAAGTAAGTATATTTTATTTTAGTTAATAAAGGCACTTCTCCAAAAAAAGAATATAATACATTTTAGAAGCTAAACAAATTTTATGATGTAGATACTATTAAACGAAGTCCTGAACAGCGTCTGTTTCTTTGAAAGATAAGTACACATTTATTTAATTTCTTATACTATATTATTAATATCATGCCGTTCTATTCTGAAATTCAGTACAACTAAATTATTTTAGTAGGTGAATCAAGCTCGCCGCGCCGCAAGAGGATAAAATCGACCAAAATACCATCTATAATGGACTGACCTGACCTCCCTTGCCTTGTCTTGTATCGATCCACAAAGCAAAGTAACGTACGGACGTATAGGTAGGTAGGTACTTCAGTCGACATTGAAGTTGTAAAACTTATAAATCCATATAAATCGTATGTGGTAGTCTAATTACTTATGTAGGTACTTATGTCTCTACGTACCTACTACAAACTGAGTTAAACTATATCGTAAAGGACGTTTTTTTGTACAGATTTTTTTCAATGTAATAGAAGATTATGAAAACTAAAATAATAATTAGGCATTCATCGGTTAATCCCTAATTATTATAAAACAAAGTCTAGTTTGTATGTCACGCGGATATTTCAAGAATATAAAATATGTATACCTATGTCAATATTCGATATGTCGGGATTGTCGGGTATGTCAAGAATTTTGATACCGTTTTCACTATCATTTAGATTTTTTTTACGAACGAAGGATTTGTTATGAAAACTTCCTAGTTAACTTTACAGTTAGGTAGGAATTACATTAATTTTAATCAAGTCGCCAAAAGAAATTGCGCATAAGCGAAGATGGGGCTGAACGCTTCAGAGACGCTCTCCTGATGGTAAGAGACAACGCATGTTCATGGTGATATTATGCCCCCCATCCCCCACGTTACCAAAAATAAGCAAAGCAAAGACGCATCGACTCTCTTTGCTGCTTATGTAAAATTTTAACGGTACGAATTTGAACAAACCCCTATCCCTAGTTTTGTTATCATTAGTTTCTTTAATTGTCTCTTCTTACTATGGAAGCAAATTAAAAACATGATGAGATTTGCCTACCTACAAATAGCATAAACTTTACGTTAAACGCTTTCCGCGTGTTTGAAAACGAATCTCACATTAGTTAGAGAATCAGGCCCGTGTAAACACTTACATTTTCTTCAACACTAATATAAAATATTATGTTAAATAGGTTCTAAGTACATTCATTAGGGTAAAGAGTTTGGCTATGTGCCTGCAACGCGAATAAAAACAAACGTGTTAGTCATTGTCTCCTTTTGTTTCATTTAATACCTATTTATATACTTTAAACAAAGGTTGGACACTGGTCACATTTAGACAGTAGGTATACCTAACATCATTTTGATTTGATTGAATTTTTGTTTGTTAATAATTCATTCTGGCAGAGCATGCAAGTAGGTATTATAATAATAGATGGAAACACTTTATTGTGCACACCATAAACAGAAACAAGGACAGAGAACAAACTAATCTTATGAACTAGTGCCACAAGTGGCGGCCTTATCGCTAAGAGATAACATAAGAAACAGACGAGAGATGTCGTAACACTAATAAGAAAAATAAAATGTATACTTAGTAAGTATATAAAAATAACAATAATTTATTTAAAACAATCTATTAATGTTAAATGTATTAATGTGTAATACATAATGTATTTATGTAATAATATATCTAATGTATTTGAGATGGCAATCAAACGCAAGCCTATTATAATACATAAAAAAAGTATATACATATATGAATATATACATAATACTATACATATACTACGCATAATTCCATAATTAGTGTCAAATATATAACTTACATAGGTAAGTATACGTCTATGATCTTTATCATTTAAGAAGTCATCAATAATAGATACAATAAGAGTAATTTGGTGAGAGGTGTTAAATAAACAATTTTTGTTTTATTGTGCTTAGCTATTTCCGATCTGGTTTGCAATAAAGCAATTAAATAGTTATGCCGCTAAGTTGATTGTACATTTACATCTTACCCACTGGATGGATTGGATAGGTATTTACAAAAGTACCTATGTGTCGTAAGCATGTTGAAACTCATTGAAAGTTTCATGTTCAAATGGCTTTATATTCCGTCGTTGTGAACACATTTGTTACTGCAGTCGATAATAAATAATATAGTCAGTCTTATTCTGAAAAAAGGGTCACATTCACCGAAGTAAAAATGTGGCGGTTACGTAAGTTCGTGCGTGTAAAAATTTTGTTTTTATAGTAAGTAATAAAAACCTAACACCAATTTTGTCTTACGAAATCGTAAGCAATGAAAATATTTGTCTATTGGTATAATATTGGCAAGTTTTTGCAATGGAGTCACTTGGCAGGTCTCGAAAAACACATGTTTAGTGTCATCTTTGATTTCATTTACTTTACAGATATTCTAAACAACATTTCAACTTTCACGATTTTTTGAATCTATGATCAATTTTAATACATAGCATGTTTTTTATTCAAAAGTACTAGGAGATGAATTCGCAAATAAATATTGCTAAAAGTCGGAAAGTATCGCCAATACTTTCAGGTGGACTTGACATTTTTCCAGACGCATAAAGTTCACCTCTTTATAATGTGTCCAGTACACGCTTTCAATTAGGCCATTATTCCCGGTATCGCCAATTCATTGCCTGGGTTACTTGTTAGCTGTCACCCCTTATCTCATTTGTCGCAATGTTATATTAACATATGCATTGCAAATCGAGAATGTTAATTCATTGTCATTTTTTGCTCTTTTAAAAAGGCAACCCACAAAAAACATGCTGAGATTAGAATTGAAAATCAACGTATATGTTAGAGTTTATAAGTCCCACCTTGATAAAATTAAGATGTGTTGTATATGTAACCAGCATATTTAATTCAGTTTAATGCTAGACTAGGTATGTAGTTATAGCTGTGGCGGTGTGGTCGATAATGATTAACACCTAGCTTGCAATGGGAGTTATCTCAAGTAAGACCTGAATACTTCGTAGCAAATTTTCAACTTGAGAACGATATAATAAGTACAGAACTATACAAATACTTAAAAGTAATTCATAATTCATTTATTGCGCATATGGGTATAATAGATATTTAAAAAAGATTACGAGCGCCATATTCTGCCTTGCGGCATGCAAAACTTAAAATTAACGTTAACAAGATTAAACATTACACACAAAAAAAAAACTACCGTCAGTGATTCGTCAAATCAAAAGTAAAAAAAAAATAAAAATACCCATACCTTGTTCACAGAGAATATAAAAATACAGTTATAGTTACAGTAATATTATAGTTTTTTTTCAATTTTTTTCTATTACCGGAATCGCACATTGGGATTAGAACCTACGCTTTGCGTTAACCACTGAACTAATATCACAACAAAATATTTTGAGCATAACAGATATATATGAAGTAGAAATACAAAAGAAAGTTATTGTCTAGCTCTATCAACTGACACAGACAGGTAAGCAAAGAAAAAGTGAGATGTGAAACCAGACCGACAAATTAGCAATGTGCTAGGCGAATAAGAAATCTAGGATTCATTAGAGAGGCTACTGACCGAGATCAAGTCTTTGAATACATCTTGAATAATTGAACAACATTTAAATTAGATAACCTTACGAACACTAGGAAATTTATTATAGAAAATAATCTTAATTTTCTATATTAAAAGCATTCGTTGACTGATCTAAGCTTAGTTAATAAAAAGTAGATACACTATATTGAAATCACAGGTAGCTAAAATCAGCCCACATTGAGTTTATGATATCCTGCGTTTCGTACAGTGTGATATGAGTTACAAACGTGTGTCGGGCGATGCCGGATGTAGAGACTTATCTCGGACATTGCAGAGAGGATGCGCCACTACAGACGGCATTGAGCAACAATCAAGTAGCGTGGCTAAATGGCACGACTATTAGCCATTTCTCAGCATTTTCTCAGTACATAGGTACATGCGTTTATATGTTTAAAAAATTTAAAAGATCTTAAAAGTTTTTTTAAATATACCTTTAAATTCATATAACTACCTAAGGTATACTAGCGGACACCTCGTGGTTTCACCCGCGTAGTTCCCGTTCCCGTGAGAATACAGGGATAAAAAGTAGCCTATGTCACACGGGGATAGTGTAGCTTCCCAACAGAAAGAATTTTTGAAATCGATCCAGTAGTTTTTAAGTTTATTCGTTACAAACATACAAAAATCCAAAAATACGAATCTTTCCTCTTTTTAATATTAGTGTAGATTATCTTGCAATCAGTCATTCTCGACTGAAAATCTTGAAAATCTGCCGCCAAGCATCTAACGGTGTGTTCCGGCAGCCTCACTTGAGAGCCAGTTCCATTCCAGGCTAGGTGTGCTTTACCATCTTCGACCTCACCTTCACTTAACATCAGGTGAGCTGTGGTCAAACAACTAGCCTGTCAACCATAAAAAAAAAAAAAAAAGACTATAAATAGATGAGATGTATTATGCTTTTTGGCGTGTAGGGCGCTGTTCCCAGTGGGGTCAGCCCTTTATTAATCGATTATACGTTTATTCTTTATTGATCAAAAATATATCGTCGCTTTTTAAGCTTCTACTGCCCCATAATATACATATAGCTAAGTTGTAGAGATAATTTTATGTGTTCAATTTCTGATTTTAACCCCTGAAGTAGTATATTGTAACCTACTTTTTAACCCCAACGTACCTACTTACATTATTTTCAAAGAAAATAGGTCAGTCACTAACGTATCCATAGTAACATTGCTAACATAGAGTTCTGTCGCTCAGTTTGAAAGACAGCGTTTATTGGAGTAGTTTATAAAAAGGTTTACGTTTATGATATCATATTCGTTATTTTAAGATTTATTTTTATAAACAATCATGGCTTTGACTACACCTCCGAATATACAGGCACGGATATTTTACGGCCTCCGGACGGACATTCAGTAAGTACCGAAAATAAATATGAAAATCTATCGCTTCCAACCTATTCGCTTGCTACTTAATTATCCATTTCTAACTAAGTTACTTATTACCTATCGTTAACTTCAAGGTTGACTAATAATAGCTGCTGGATTAAAACATAAAAGTACAATCAGCGTTAGGTACCTACCTATTGGTACTGAATGACTTGATAAAATTCATGTCCCCGACATAACTGTATACAAAGATTTAAAAAAGTCTTTGCCTGTATATCAGTTTTGATTGCTCCTTTCCTTTCAATCTTGACCTAGAGTTGTGTGTAGGTTCAATGCTCACTATTTATCGGAGTCCGAGATTATCTACCCAGCTGGAGGAGTAATTGTTATACACAATCACCTTCAGAAGAAACAGAAGTTTATTCGGCTTCAGGACAAACACAAACCGATCAAATCTTTAGTGCTGGCTCCAAATAGGTAAGGCATAATAGTAAATCGTTGATGTCTAATACATTATTGTAATTCTACATGCAAGCAAATTAAATAATATTACTTTCGGTCAATTTGGAACCGTTCCAGGCGATGGTTAGCGCTGAACGAGATCGCCGAAGAGGGCCAAAAACCCATAATAACAATTTACGATTTAACTACTTACAAAAGACGTAAAATTCTGACTGTTCCTTTCGAAAACTCAACTGCACGAGAATTCGCCTGTGTACAATTCACATTTGACTCTAAATATCTTATTGCTGTGACTGGAGAACCAGACTGGTATTTATATTATTACAACTGGGACAAAGGAAAAGTTGAGAGTCATGCCAAAGCTCAGAACCCTAGTGGCCAGGGCTACGTGGAATCAGTGAGTATCCACGCAGCTACAACTAAGTATGCACCAATGCAGCTAAGTATGCACCAACACTTTTTTGTGTCTTATTTGTAGGTGCAATGCAATCCCACAGACGCAACGTTGATTGTTATAACAGGACCATACACGTTCCGTATCATGAATGTCGCCGAGACGGTATGGCGTCAATGGGGATGGTGCAAAGCTGAGAATGTAAGTGTTACAATTAATAAATAATTAATGTTAGAATGGTTGTGAAAATATAATACATAGATTAAATAGAATGTTTTAGGCTGGGATTTTTTGCTGTTTCAATGAAGACAAACGAAAGCTTGTGGACAAAATGGACCTAGGTTATTTACAGTTTTGATATGAACGTGAAAAAAACATTTCGCCATATTGTATCATTTGTTTAAAACTTATATGTCTACTTCATTATAAAATAGTCGCATTTTATCCGTAAAATGGTGAATTAAGTGCATGAATGCGGGAAATTGTAATGATGTGGTAAAACATGTATTTTTGTGTTGCTTCTAAACTCAGTCGAGTCTTCTACTAAAGTTGTCGTACTTTACTAGGGCTTAAATATAACTTACTTTGGCTTATTTAACTTGATATTTATCAAATACCTAAAAATATCAAAATACTTGAAATTGTGATGCCAAAAACAATGAAAACATAACATTTTTAGGGCTTTATAAACTGATGCTTAACGAGTTTCATTCCCGCGAGTGATATTTCGCGTCGGCGAGATGTTCACATAGTATTTTAAATATTAAAGATGGTCTTTAAGAGCATTCATAAATTTTAATGTGCTCTATCTAGACGGTCAGGGACACTTTTATTATCTACCTACTACAATCTATCTACGATTAACATCATCCTGCGTTGCAAATTCTTCAATTGGAGTGCCACGTAACGTTTTACCTACGATTTTTCTTGACTAGTTGACGTCTTAACTTAACTAGTTTTTCTTGGTTCAGATCAACATTACGGCTTGCATGTGGCTGACTCCGGACCGTATTATGTTCGGAACAGATAACGGAATGATCATGATGGTGGAAAATGGCGAGATCAGACAGAACTGCACATTCAAAGCGACTGAAGTACTCGAGATGTCGCTAAAGAAGGTTGACGCTGAGTAAGTTATGTAATACCTAATAGGTACTTATTTCGTTTTTCATGACTAAGATACCTGTGAAGTAAAATGATTAGAGCGTACGTAACAAAAATTTATGTACGCCTTGCCCTTTACCCTGACTGGGGCTAAACGCTACCTACTACGCGTACATATTTACGTTTTCAATTTTTTTTTATTATTTCCCGCAAAAAGTCTTATTTAGGTAAGTGTCAAATAAAAGATCAAATGATGTTCGTTTAGCGCATAATTTGAGAATGGCAGAACCGATTGATTTGATTATCGTAATGTTTGTGATATTTCGAATAAAGTTTATGTAGGTATATAGATACGAGGCTCAAGATCTAGCGCTACCGCACCAGGTACGAAGTGCCGGGTATTCCACTAGTACCTATTTCAATGTAAATGAAAAAAATATCGAAGGACAATAGCATCAAACCCCAAACTAAGCTAAGTTTTTAATAAAAGGAATAATTACTATAAAACTTATACATGTATACTTTTTCTTGGTAAATACATATTTACCTATAAGACATATAGAATTCCCAGATACGAAACAAATATTTCGTTCGGCTTATAAAAGATTGGCTTAGACGGGAGTCGAATCTACTTCCAAAACTACCAGGGCAGTAAAAAAAAATTGTATGCCTACTAAAATATTGTTTAGTACCCATAAACTCATATTGTTTCCTGTTGTGACGCTGAACATGTGAAAGGCAGTAGCACCCTGAAAAGTATCATCTACTCCACAAAACTCATTAAGCTCTAGAAAAATGATTGAAACGGCTGATTTTTTTTCATTTCAATGTCGGATTAATTGTAAAAGTTGTTCACATTGATAGTGGATCAGCACACTTGAGTATTGCCACACTTGAGAAACACTGTATACCAAATTATTTGTTTGCAATAAAACAGAGCCGAGGCTGCAGCGGCAGGCGAGGGAGACAAAGCTGCTAGCTCCTCCAGTAAACAAGACATGACGGAGGAGTCTATTCTGACGGAAGAAACTTTTCCTGTGACTAACTTCACCAACTTTGCTAAAGGTACTCTTAGTCTCAATATTACATAAAATATAATTCTAGTTGTCGAGCCACGAATAGTATTTGCAATCACCGTTTGTTAACACCACATAAAGAAAAAAAACTAGTTTTATTTGGAAACTGCTACAAACGTCAGGAATTATAAAAATGGCGTCTTATATAGTTTGAAGTAGATACGGATTATTTTATTATTGTTAGATATATACTAGTTAAAGGAATCACAAATTGCAGGATTTGCATTTGCATGTGGCCCGGGCTACGTACACATGTTCGAGAAAGAAACACTTCATCACTGGAGAAAAAGGAATGTTTTCAGAATATCAAAGAAATCATATAAGTATGAAAAAAATTATCAATATCATTAGATAGGTAATTATGTTTCTTATGTAAAAGTAATGAGACGAATGAAACGCTCTCCATGGTAAAAGACAACGCCTGTCCATGACCATTGCAGCGGTGCCCAGGAATTTTAGTAGCAACACAAAGGCATCGCTGTTTTAGCGCTCATTACTTTGACATATTGGATGACATATTCATGAATAGTCTCAAAAGCCCTGTAATTTCACGTACACTTCAAATCGGATCAATCGGATCGGACAATAATTTTTAAAAATTTTTTTACACCTTTTTGGCGGCAGAATATCTGATATTGCTATGGTAATTAACTAGAAGACCTGCTCAGGAGATCTACTATTTAGTCGTAGTAATTTCAATTGATTCAATGAAAGAAGTACGTTTTTAGTATCTAGTTCTATCAATGGGCATTCATTAAATTAATGACACAAAAGCCCCACTAATTCTGTTAATGGTACCTAATCGATTATTAGAATTGAACAAAGTTTGTTGACACGAGTATGTTTATGGTAGCGGCTAAATTAGCAAGTACCACTGCGATCGCAGACAGCGTCATACTGGTGCTGGATCTTATGGAAATTGATGCACAAGACATTTTAACTGAATTTTTCACAAAGGCACACTCGAGATAACCCGATGTGGTCAGAACTGGACGCCATCCAGCATATTACAATAGACCCCAATCAAGAGACGCTTCTAATTACCACGTTGCGAAAGCAACTTTATTATGTGAAACTATTCGGCGTACATATGCTTCAGGTAAGACAAATATCTGAGGTTTTGAAGTCCACTGTCCACTCTAATAGTAAAGTGGTCGTATTTTTTCTATACTAAGTACTCTTAATTGACTGAATCTGTTAAACTACAAACATTATTTAAACATTTATTCTGTTTTAGGCAATTTTTTAAAATGTGTTACTAGATAGGTGTTTGATCACATGTCATCCGATGTTAAGTGACGACGTGGTTGAAGATGGTAAAGCACACCTAGTCTGGAATTGCACTGGTTCTCAAGTGAAGCTGCCGAAACACACCGCTAGGTGTTGGTGTTTGGCGGCAGAAATTCAACTCATGTTTAAATAAAAATGTCTTGGTAAGACACCTTCAAACCGTAATATACTGTAGATACATGTTTAGAGATTCTACTTGGCGACAGGATATTTGATTCTACGGTGGGGAATAGACGACCTCCTGGTAAGGAAATTTACCATGTATCATGTATTTGGAATGCCAATAGCTGTTACTTTAGACTTTAAAACAAATGTTATTTTTTTATCTCGATTTCCTTAAACGATTGAAACCATACAAAATGACTAGTTACACTATATTTCACAAACTGATAACAACCTCAAAAATTTTTTAGAATCCGGAAATTAGTTTTTCGGAGCTCGGGCCGGCTATGCATTACGGTAAAATAAACTCTCTGTCCATGTGTGCCTGGAAGCCTATATTCATTACGGCAGGAGAACAGGACAAAAGCCTCAGAGTTTGGAACTACATGACCGATGATGTCGAGATGATAAAACTGTATCAGGAAGAAATCCATTGCGTCTCTTTGCATCCAACAGGTTTGATCTACTTTGTGAAGTTGATAACTTATGTTATGTAGAATATACACTATACAGGTTCAATAAATAAAATGGTTTTATCTAGGTCTGTTCGCGATCGTGGGATTTTCTGACAAGTTACGTTTCATGGTGGTGCTAATCGATGACTTCGAAGTGATGCGAGAATTCCCGATCAGGAATTGCAAAGTAGCGAAGTTTAGCACCAACGGACACTTGTTTTCCGCTGTTAACGGACAAGTGATACAAGTTTTCTCTTCAGTATCTTTTCAGAACGTTTTCAATTTAAAAGGGCATAATGGACGGGTAAGATAGCATTTGAAATAAGTAAGGTTTGCTATACAGCTATCTAAATGTCATTGAGATTTTTGTTCTAGATTACATGTCTGGCATGGGCAGCAAATGATCTGACGTTAGTGTCATGTGGAACCGAAGGCGCTGTATACGAATGGAGTATGTCATCTGGCCAAAGGGTCGGAGAGGTCATCTTGAAGACCAATCAATTTAACGCATGCGCAGCGAACAGGTTATTATATTTACATTATATTTAAAGTTACACGAACGAACGAACGAGCCAATGATAAGGAAAGGTTAAATATAATTACAGTATCGGAAAAACTACATTCGGTGTTGGATCTGATGGGGAGATAAAAGAAATCGGTTCGAATACAATCAGAAGGAACTTACCATTGATTGGAGTATCTTTAAACACAATTGTGCTGTCAAGATCTGATATGATGCTGTTTATTACTGGCGGGGAAGGTGGCGTCACTGCTGTTCAGCTACCTTTATTGGATAAGGCTATTTACAATGAGTTTCATATGCACAACAAGAAGGTTACATGCATTGCGTTGGCATACGATGATCAGACCATAATATCTGTAGCAGAAGATGCTTCGATATGCTTGTGGAGATTAACTAACGCTGATGGTAGAGCAATAGCTCTAGATAAAGATTTCGCGTACTCGAAAGAAATATTGATTAGCAAGAAAGACTTGCAAGAGAAAATTAACAATATCAATGTAAGTACCTACCTTCACAGTGAATTTGTCGTATTTTTACCTAAGTGTTACTCAGATGTATGGATACGTTTTTTCAATGTGACGCTATGCTTAAATGGATAGAGATATTTTGAAACGTGAGCAGTCTCCGATCAAGATCTCAAGATTTCGTCATCAATTTCTATAAAGTCTAAAATTTACTAATGCAACGAATAAACAAAATACTTTTAATGGAACCATTTTAAGTTGAACTCCAGAGAGTATAATGTCATTGTTTCTATATCATTATACTTTGAAGTGACGGTGTGGTCAAAGGTGGCAAACTCATTTAGCCTGGAATGAAACTCAAGTGAGGCTGCCGAAACACACTGTTAGGTGTACTTGAAAGTAGATACACTACCATCGCGCTATGTTTCCCTCACCATGTTTTACTTTAGCGGCAGCTCAAACTCATTGTTAAGGTTTGAACTCACGCCCTTCAGCGTGAGAATCGATCGCGCTAATTAATGAGCTATCATCGCTACAAAAATAACCTTACTTATTCTTTTATTTAGTTACTCAGTACAAGAATGAGTGAACTAGAAACAGAGCACACTTATCAACTGCGTCAAGCAGAAGCAACGCAGGCCGAGAAGTTGAAAGAAGTGCATGAAGGTTACTGCGCCGCGATTGAAGAACTTAAAGACAAAAATGAGGTTGGTCATTAAAATAAAGGTTGCTTTCGAAGTAGGTATACTCCATCGAAAAAAATCATCGGTTTGGTTCAACTTATAAAAAGTTACGCATAGATCCATAGAGAAGGTCTATATACTCTATACGTATATTCTTGGTCATCCAGGGTATAAATTATCTTCATCCCAAATTCCATCCAAATCCGTTTAACCGTTACATAGTGAAGAATTATTTCTAAGCGTAATAATCAACACACGCCCACAAAGTTTCACATTTGTGAATTACAAATGTGAAACTTTGTGCGCGTGAGTAGTAAAACATTCCGCAAATGTATTAATCTTTCGGGTTAGTACATTGTTTCTCACCCGCTGAATAAGCTGCTAATATTATTTTCTCTTTACAGACTATGGAGAACGAACACACACACGAAATCGGCATGATACAACAAGATATTACTAAACTTAGATCGGGACACGAAAGAACGCTACAAGGTCTAGAAGCCGATTTCAATATCAAACTTATTAGCGAGTACCACAGGTATCAGGTACGGAAATGTTATTTTAAATAAATTTTGTATGGTTAGCTCTAAATAGTATTGCGTCATTATCTAATGTTTGTAGAGCCTTGAAGACAAAACAGCAAGAATGAGACGGGATTACGATGAGAGGCTCGACGACTTGGCTGATAGTAAACGTAAAGCTTTGAGAGACATGCATGACATGTTTGAATCGAAATTAGAAGAAAAGGATATTGTCTTGACAGAGGTAAGCAAACGAATAGAATACACATTCATATTGCATTAAATGAATATAGGTTAGACTTAGGTGCATTTACACGTCACACAAAAACTTAATTCTAGCTACAAGAACAAGCGGATATGGAAAAAAGAGAACACGAAACAATAAAGACAGCTATTGAAGACGACGCAGATCGTGAAATCATAGAAATAAAAACTTCATATGAAGCTCAATTAAAAGAGGAAAAGGATGCAAATGTGCGACTCAAGGGAGAAACAGGCCTTATGAAAAAGAAACTCATCAGTGCTCATAAGGAAATTGATGAATTCAAGCATCAAATCCAACAGCTTAAAGGTAAGCAATTACTAATTCAGTAAAATTGTACATATCTACAGTTTTTGAAATTATTTATTTATTTTTGTAGCTGAACACAAACAATTTCAAAAGGTGATTGCAACATTGGAGCGAGATGTGGCAGACTTGAAGAAGGAAATCGCTGAAAGAGATATGACGATAGAGGATAAAGAAAAACGCATTTATGAGTTAAAAAGGAAAAAGCAAGAATTGGAGAAATACAAGTTTGTGCTCAACTTTAAAATAACAGAACTTAAGAATCAGGTGAGTTGAACTTGTAAATTAAATAATATTTACATAGGTGCAATAAAAATGATAAATGCAATCATACAAAATATATACGATAAGATATTGACTATTCACATAGATTGAGCCAAAAGAACAAATGATACGAGAATTGAAAGTTCAAATAGATGACATGGAAAACGAAGAGATGAAGCTGCTTAATGTAAAACATGAACTTGGTATGGTTCTATCAGGAATAATTTAAAATTATCCTTAGAAGCATCTTTTTAACGTGGAAAAAAGTTACAGCTGCTTATCGAATTTAATTCCATTTATGAAATTCAACAGATAGACCCGTTAACGCGCGAAATCAAGGCCAAAAAGGTCCGTATTCTCGAATTGGAAGTTTCACTGGAGGCTCTTCTGAAAAAAAGAGCTTTTCGCGGTAATCGATCAGTTGTAATTTTTTTCTTATATCCAGTAGCCATAGGTTTAGTTTTGCCATTACGTTTATTTTGTAGCCGTTGTATTTTAATTTTCACACCTTTGTTACGTATGAATAAATAGTATACTTACAAATAGAATAGCTAATACTTAGTTACGTAGTTAAATAATATTTCTTTGGCATTGTAATACATAGTTATTTATATCAATTGACATTCGTAATTTTTATGATAAAAATTTGAAACTTTTCAGAACTAACTATCGCTCAACTGAATGAAAAACTACAGTCGGCTAAAAAGGACTATCAGAATGAATCTAATAGAATGTTAACTTTGAAAGGCACATTGAAGAAAATCAAAATTGATTTGCACAACATGACCGCCAATTTCCAAGATCCTATGAAATTGAAACTAAACGTAAAAGTGAGTTATTGCAATTAATCACGATATTTTGGCATGACTATTTCGCACTATGTTGATGCAAGTAGCTGGGAGAAATGATTGAACGGCGAGGTCGTTTATAAATTACTAAACACGAATGATTATCTTGGAAACTTCCTTGTGACAAAATATTGTACCTACTCGTATTAGAGGTACCTGCTAGGTGAAATAGCAAAACACGATTCGGATTATTTCGATACATCTTATAGCGTACGTACGCTATGAGATGTATCGTTTTTCTATGCCACAGTTGGCAATCAGGTGACGTGTTCCGCTTGATGGTAATAGTTGATGTAATTGAGGGGCAATCAGATCTAAATTACACACCATCATCATTCACAATCTTCTCTATCACTCTCATTATGTCATCTGCTCGATCCTGTGCCAACCTGGTCCAGCTTCGACCCGCGACGGCAATGATATCGTACATAACGAGACATAATATTCATTTTCTTGATATCTACAATTTCATTAGTTTTTTTTAAACCACCATAACGATTTTATCAACCAATATCATATTTTAGTTCTGTTGGATAATTTAGAATTAAAAAAACTTTAGACAACGAAACAAACAATAAATTCTAATTTTAAAAACTTTAACTTCATCCATGGTCGATGCGGTGTACAATTCCTTATTTTTACGACAAACATCGACATTTTGTTTAAACAGGAATTATTCCACAAATACGTGGAGGACATTGATTTTGTGAGGAGTCGCGTGGCTGAGGACGAAGCGATTCGCGAGTTTAACAGACAGAGAGACCATCTTGAGAAGCAGGTCGCAGGATTGAAGAAACACTTGGCAAAAGCGCTCGGAGGATCCAAGGCTGACATTAATAGAATTATGGATGTAAGTGACATTACCCTTGATAATATTGTCCCCTTATAAAGTGTCAGGGCGATATCAATTTATTTTCAACGCTGTTATATTATATCGGATTATCCGATACAAAAATGTGTCATAACCACGTCAGCTTTCATAGTAAACTAGGTACAGAGTTTGCTGGAGTCATCGCCCGTATAAAACTAAAGTAACGTAACGTTTGTGTAGCTTTAAATTATTAGTAAAGAATTTCAAAATTCGAGTATTTAAAGTTGAGTCTTAACGTACTTCTAAAACTATATAAATTTAAAAACAAGATTTTCATACAGAGGAAACAATTACAGATCGTTGATACCTATCGTTTTTATCTGATTTTGAAAACAAAGCTGTGATTATTGTGAGCCGGAATCATCTTTAAAGACAAAAGCAATTAAAATTGCAGTTCACCGAACTGCTCTGACGAAACCGGAACGGATGGTATTGATATTACACAAATCGGTGAAGTCTGTGCTAGATCGAACGTCTTAGGTAATAAATCAAAATGACGAGTCCAATTTCTGAACCGATTTCATCGTCTACCTAATTCACGATTTGGATTGTTAACGGTACCTACTCGAAAAGTTTGCGCATAACTTAGCCATATCGTTTCACGAAATTCTGTCATATTAATGTTAATAATTTCAGAGGTCCTAGCATATAAATTTACGTTCTACGTAAATGATAGAAAAGTGTAAGCTGAGATTACTTTTTTTTTGCAAACATTTGACTATAATTTACGTCATGATTATAGCAAGTTAATGCTTTAATCTCAGTATCGCACTATTACCTACTGAGTACCTACCAGAAGATAGTAAAACCATAGTTGAATGAGCTAAAGATTTTATAAGAGACGCGAGTTGGAATAGTGAAGGAGTAACTCTGCCAGTCTTTATTTATTTATTTTATACAGTATACATGTTCCTTTTATATAAGCGTGCACCGTCCTATACCACTTAAAATAACTTCTCGGTTTTGTACAACCGTTACGCGTAGCCGTATATAATATGTATCTATTTTATGTGGGTTTTTTCAATACAGGAGAATTGCACCCTGCTGACTGAGATCAACAACCTACGTACGGAGTTGAAGTCCACTCGCACAAGGTGCTTCCAAATGGAGTCAATATTGGGGCTGTCGGCGCGGTATGTGCCGCCCCAGACGGCTCGAGCCAAGCTGAAACACGTCACCGAGGACCGAGAGAAGCTTGATGAGAAGTTCAAGGCGAAGATTGAAGTAAGTTTGAAAGAATCACCACAGAATAAGTAATAGTATAGATCTAATTTGAAAGTTTTAAGGGACAGATATCAACTGTTGTTGTCTTTCTAATTACCTACAGTCCAGTACGTATACAAGCATTGTTAATAAGTTTAGATCTTACTATGGAAATTGACGTGGTTTAGACGTTGTGGTCATCCTGGATGTGTGGTCGTGTCTATAATATGGGGTTTCGTGTTTTTGATTTTGCTTCGACGCTTAGCCGATGCTTTAGTCTGAGTATCCGACCGTGAATAGGTTTTATATTACTAGTAGCGGGGAAAAAATCCCTACTTACTAAGTAGGTACTATGTATATCTTTTAACTTCTATTCACTAGTCATTTATAGCGGAATTCCCGATTAGGTTTTAATAAATATTGGGCTTAGCATAAATAGTCGAATTTTAGTTTCCCAAACTTTACGTCGTAAATATAAAGGAAATCGTAAAATCGCACATCTGTCATAAATATTTTGTCCGCAGGAAAGACAAGAGATAATACACGCGCTGAAGGAGGAGAACGAGCGTTTACTGGGTAAGGTGCGCTGCCTGGACGAGACTGACAGGGAGTCTTCACCGGAACCGCCAACCGAAGCCCCGGACTCTCCTAGCGACATCAAATAGTTTTACTTAGTTTAGTATTCCCGACATCAAATAGACTACGTCGTCGTATTACGTTGATCGCTATTCAATATTATACTTATTATGTTACCATATTTTGTATCATTTTTCACAGCATACCTACTGAATATTTGGATCTGGATTATGACCTGCTTAGATCTCAATTTTTTTATAAAAGTTATGAAACGAACGAGACGCCTGATGGTAAGAGATAAAGCCTTTCCATGACCATTGCAGCGATACACAGAACTTTGAGTAGCAAAGCAAAGTCTAGGACATTGCTGCTTTGGCGCTTATTACTTTGAAACCATCGATGGTCAGTCTCAACAGCTCTGTAATTTCGCTAGCTGCAGTACCCTTTAAACCGGAACACAGTAATGTTTACACAATACTGCTTGGCGGCTGGTACAGCGGTGGTAACTACCTAGACGACTTTCTGCTAAGAACACCAAACCACCAAGTATAATGTTGCATTACAGTATTCACGTGAGTTTTGCAGTTTGTACTAAGCTTTGTCTTCATGATGAAGGCCACTGGTTGTGGCCGAAACTACAGTCGGAGTCAGTCGAAATTGAACGTGACTTTCCCGCATAAAGTAAAACAAAAACAATCTTATAATATTTGATAACTCTGGAGCACACATGATCTCATTTCACATACTATTTGACCCTTCAACCTTTGCCAGCAAAAGACATCATCAAAACCACATGTTTATTGATCACTAGCGGACGCCTCTCTGTTTCACCCGCGTAGTTCCCGTTCCCGTGGTAATACATAGATAAAAAGTAGCCAATGTCATCCGGAGATAGTATAGCTTCCCAACGGTAAAAGAATTTTTGAATTCGGTCTATTAGTTTCGGAGCCTATTCAATACAAACAAACAAACATCTTTCCTCTTTTTAATAGTATAGATGTGGTTTTGATACGAGGTCATAATTTACTAATTATTTATTTTTATTAATTATTAATAAAATATTCATTATATATTAAAACTTTTATTAAAAAAAAACATAAATGCTTCCAACATTAAATATACTTAATGGGTGCTCTTAAATTACATTCCCACAGTGACGAAAAACTTATTGCGATAAAAGATACTTATATAAATATAAAATCATATATTGTATTTAAGAGTTAGTTTTAAATCCCTCACATTCATGCCCACAATAAATAATAACCATTACCCGAAAAGTATTCTAACCTTCTAATTATACAAAAATATTGCTTGTATTTTTAAAGTTTATAATCGGTTTCTATAAACCTAGTTTTGAAGAATTTTCATTAAAAATGTATTGACTGTCTGGGCTACAACATAGTTTTTACATAATGATATAGATAGATATAACTCTTTGATTATACATAATACCTATCACCAAGTGTATATTATTCTACACAAAATTATATACTTTTTAAGATGTCTATTTAAAACCTCAAATATTCATTAGGATTTTAATTTACAAATTTACACAAACGATTAAATACGCAAGTTCGCATTTAATTGTGCGATAATAATTAGTGTTGATAATTATATTGATAAAATAATACATCTGAAATGAATAGTAGATGTCCTTAAAAACCTTAACACACTGCCGATTCGCGAACTCCGATGACAAATTAACCCTGCAAATAGCTATAATGTCATTTTTGTTGTTTTCTGTGAATTTAAAATCTCTAGACATTTTTAGGGTTAGATAATAATTTAATCTTAATTATGGTTCTTAAATCTTGGCAAAAACTCCGCTTACGTAGTTTGAGTTGTTTTAGGCAAGCGACATATTATTCTATTCGTCCATAAAGAAACCGCTCTCGCAGCGTTTTGCGGGGATAACGCGAGAATACATTGATTTCCTATTTATACACATCACTAAGATCTCATCACAATGTACGAGACTTTTAAGGTCTAGCTATGCAGTGTTTTAGTGTTCTATAGCCAAATCAAAATCATTTATAGTGACGCGAATTGGTCGTCCCAATTGAAATACGCCCAATTCATCAGTGTGCTTTATCTTTCCGATAAATTCGACAAATAGATATAATTACGAAAAGCAGTTGTAAAGTATTTAAAGTACGAAAGGTAAGATAGCTTTACGGCCTTTGGGGTAGTCTGGGAATTCCTTCTTGTAGTTGCGGTGCTTGCCGATCGCCCACACTGCCATCTGGTAGAATCCGGCCGCGGCGAAAAGACCCGCTGGAACATTAAATCACATGCAATTAGTTGCTGACTAGCTGCGCCCCGCGGCGTTATCCGCTACATGTTTTCGAGATAAAAAAAAGCCTATGTTTTAATCTAGGGTGTCAGCTACCTCCATACCAAATTTCATCAAAATCCATGTTGTAGTTTTTGCGTGAAAGAGTAACAAACATCCATCCATCCAAACTTTCGCCTTTATAATATTTGTGTAATTGTTGTAAACATTGAGTTGACATATTTCAACTAGAGACAAGTTTCCTACTCGTGCTATTAAACGTTTTTTTTATGGTTGTCAAGCTAGGTGATTGACCACAGCTCACCTGATGTTAAGTGATGGTGTGGTTGAAGATTGTAAAGCACACCTAGCCTGGAATAGAACTGGCTCTCCAGTGAGGCAGCCGGAACGTTAGGTACTTGGCGGCAGATTTTCAATTTGAGGGTGGTAGCTAGCCAGCCGAGTACCTACTAGAAAATACCCTACCACTACGCTATGGTTTCCTCACGATGTTTTCATTCACCGGCAGCTCAAGCTCATTGTTGGGGTTTGAGCCCACGCCGTTCGGCGTGTGAACCGACCGCGCTATCCACTGAGCTATCATCGCTACACGATTAAAAATTCTGAAGGTCACAACAATTATATTGTCTCAAAAAGCGCTCTCTTAGACAATGTCCACTGCATTTGGTTAGTAGGAAGTCGCCTTGTAATCATAACTTTTTAGCGTTAATCCAGTTTGACGACTCACGTCGGACATCGCTTTGGCTATTTTAATGTGAATAAATGACTACTGATCACACCGTTTATGCTAATCACTCGGACCGAGTTCAAATGCCATGGAACATACTGAATCACTGTCATTTCGAATTCAGATTTGGTTGGAAATCGTTGAAATTGTCACGCGCATATCGTTTCCTAAAACACCTTTGACCTTACGTAGGATCCATGTAATAAATGCTTTAATTGTCAATTAAACGTATGAAAGTTAAGATGTCAAAAAATCTACTTTATATTTCTACTGTCATATATGAACTTACTTATGAAGATACAAAAAAGGATAGGAAGTCAATAAGAAGTCATTAAGATATTGATAAGGATTAATTTAGCATAAAGTCTGACTCAGATAGATGCGGTTAGGGGATAGCGCGCAAGTAATATCGCAACTAGGCCGGGGTAATTAAAGTGATAAAAATGTATTTACCTGGAACACATTTAGTCATAATGGTGAAGAAGAGCCAGGAACCAAACTCATACGTGTAGTTGGGGCAGGAAACGTAGTTGAACAGGAGAGAGAGGGGATTTCCGTCGGGGACAGGAACGCGTCTTACTTTTGTACCCGGGGGGCGGAGGTTCTTGAGCGTTATGTGGATGCTCAGGTTTCCTAGTTCACAGATCTGAAAAATTAATAGCGTTTGTTTCATCTCTAAGATCACGGACTGCAACTCGAGATTTAATATGTAATAGCTCAAATGTTTTAATTTAACACATTTAGTATCCGTTTCAAAGAATTTTTTTATGAAAATGAGGCAAGCTATATACTAGAATAGGATACTTATCTACTTAAATTGTACAATGCACTTTTTGTCCACCATGAAATGGAATACTCGCAAGGTTATAAGTTTGGGGTGTACTAAGCGGAATGAAGGTGATTGTACTTATCATTATGAACAAATTTTACTCCGAGAGGAGCAAAAGTTTGTTAACTATTAACTATTGACCATATGTGAGGAGCAGCTGATTTTATTTTCGCTATTACAGAGTAGTGTAAAAATTATTCATATAACTACTTTTTGGCTAGGTACATCCAAAGTTTTTAGTCATGTACTCTATATGTTTTTCGTTATTCAAATTTATGATAATCTTTGTTATGACTTACAAGGCAATAAAATTTATCAATAAACTTGCCTACTCAACTGTGAGATGGTTGTTACCATATCATATTATTATTTAAAGTCAAATAAATGTAGGAAACCATATGCAAAATATTCATGTATCAATAGATAATAATCATTTACTTATTGAATAATCACTATGCAGGCTTCTGGAACAAATAAAGTACAATCACATTACCTACTTCTTATAGGATGGACTTTGACCCACAAGGTTAAGTTACTTACCGAATAGTAGCATTACTTCAGTAGGCATACCAAATCAAGTTGAAGGCTAGTAGGCAATAAAAAAATTAAATGCCAAAGCTTGAAGTTGTTGGTATTGGAAAACATTGATGAAGCCACCCTTGAAATACCTGTCATTTTTTTTTTGTTTTTCAGTCTGTTTGTAATTTCAAGTATTTCTTTAAATTATAAATAGGCGTGCATTTTACTGTCAACTAATCTAATGTTGAGCGAAGATGCGGTTTATGGTGGCACTTGAGGGAACCCAGATTGTATCTATCAGGGAACTAAGCTTTGGTAAGAAGTATGATGAAAGTAGAATTAAATCGTTTCATACGAGTTTATAGAATAGAATTGTATTGAAATATTATAAACGTGATGTTTGATATTCTTTCACTCAATTTTATAATGTTTTATTATGGCTGAATGGATTTTTATGGATTTTTTTAAGGAGTTAGCTTATAGTTAGGATTCTGTCCCGGATCTAGGTAAGGAACGGGCGAGACAAACTACAGCGCGACCCCTGGAGTGCAATTTAAAAGTGCACCAAATCGCAAATTTATTTTCATGGTAAAAATAACTAATCTTGTAAAATTGTTTGCATTGAAAGTTAAAATTCAAGGCCATTACACATAATTAACAATTACAACACACAAGTGTTGTCGATAGATACAATCTCAGTTCAATTAAATCCTATTAGGTGTGGAAGATAGTACTAAATTTTTGTTAAACAGGTGACATAGTGCTGCTTAATATTTAATACAAAAAAAACTTCTAAACACTTACTGTAAATCCTGCCAGTCCAACATAGAAGCATAAATTGCAAGGAGCAGTGTAAAGAGGATGGTTGACATGGTAGGCTACATAAAGGGTGAACAGCCAGTAGTATGAGCAATTCTTGAAAAGATTTCGCACTGGCATTGTGCCATGAGAGAACCGATGGATAAACAGGGTCTCAAAGATACGCTTGGCATAATGTATAGACCAGCAAACAGCAGCTGCACTGTAACATTAAGAAAGGTGTCTATGTAATACATAACAACACATTATAAATACTGTTGCAAATAGGATATTCTAGGTATATATTTAGTTTTTTATCGCTTCACAGTTGTTTCAGTTACAATCGTGACGAGGATTTGAATTTAACTAATTTTTACAACAATTTCATCATCATCATCATCATTAGGCTTGGTAAAAATAGTATCACTTTCTCTATGTGTTTTGTTTTTGAAGCCAAAAGCTTCATGTTATGCACTTTGTAATATAGAAACATCATATTACCACTGTGATGGTGATTTAGTAACCAGAAGAAAACTATTAGAAAACTTCAACTAGGAATTAGCTGCTATAAACTTATATGATTTATAAATGTATGTTTATCAGCTATACATATAATATCTAGTTATTAAATGTTATATCTTTAAAAATTATACATACGTAGCCACATTTCCTGGGATCGAGGTTTGAGCTCCATACAAAATCCATGGTCTTTGGTATACCCATAGATATACAAATAATGGTCCAGCATACTCAGCCAAAAATACATTTTTCCATGATATTTGCGGTCCCAAATCTTTCACGTATATCTTGGAACCGTTCTCAAGATTAAGACTTTTAATAGTATCCTCATCTTTTAGAGTTTTTCCTTTAGCTTCTAATTTAATAGCTTGTCTGTCCGGGTACAACGACTTCTTCACATTCTGATGGATTTTATCTTTGATATCCTTTATTGTTGAATTCGGGGTTACTTGGACCTTGCCCAGTGGTTTAGAGCCGGTGGCGTTAAGAATTTCAATCTGTAATATACAATTTTTAGTATTCACAAACCGGGTAATAGCTTCGATTTTTTAATATAATTATTCTATTTTGAAAATATTTACCTCCATTACTGTAAGCTGCTTTGATTTAAAAGTTATTATTTAGTATCTATACGTGAACGTTGTGCTAGCCAGACCGCAAAGCCGTGTCATGCAAGAAAAGAAATCGTGTTTTAGTTTTCTTGATTTTTCTTTTCACGAAATCGAACGAAATTAAATTGATATGACATTGATAGTAGCTGGCTTCTTGACATTGACAGTTTTTTTTCTTTCATCGGCCATGGCACATTCGTGCATTGTGCCAATTCTCAAGAGTGACATTGACAGTGAGTTCTATTTGGGTTGCATTTTTTTTTTCATTTTTAGCGTGGCACTGTTCATCTTGCCGCGTGTTTTTGGCGGGAACACAATAACATTAAACACAATAATCACAAAAATTATTTAAACTATGTATAGTTAAATTTACGATAAATGCATGAAAGATTAAAGGTGTCTCCTGTTTTGTGCATTTACTAATATCTTGGAGCCTAGACACCAAATCCCATTACAGAAACACGTGATTACAAGAAGGCACAAACCAACACACTACTAACAACAAATGTAAATATGTGAAGAAAAGATATGCATTGTTAGCTGTTCCGAGTAGGATTAGCACCACTTTTTTAGTCTTATAAATTATAATACATGTCAAGGTCAACCAAACCGCACATTTTTACGAACGCAGACATTTTATTTGTTTTCATTATGTTGGCCAAGAGTAATAATGCATGTGAAAAAGCGCGGGAAACCTTCGTATTGTTAGGGTGAAAATTTTTGGTTTAATTAATTAAAATTGCAATTTATAAGTTTAATTGATCAGTTAAGTAGTAATTTTTGTTTATATTTAGTGTATATAGCTTGTTTATATTGGTAAGTCTTTATTTTAATTGATTTCTTCATGGATCCTCCGATCGACCCCGGGGGCACCACGGTGCCCTCGGTTGGTTTAAATGTTACGATAACATCTTGCGATTCTGATATAGATTTTGAACCAGTTATCATTGATAAAGCAAATATCCCTCCGAAACGTAAACGGTCTAGTAAATCAATGGAAGATACGTTTGTAATTCCATCGGTTTCTACTTCGTTAATTGATAATTCATCTCCTCTACGTCCTTCCCCAATCGCGAGGGCTCAGTACGAAGCAACTGACATGGCAGCATACATTGTCCACGTTCAGAGAGAACAATCATTAACAAACGATGGTACCACTTTTCATCCGGTTGCGTTTGGTAAATTTCTTTTGAAGAACAATGTCCGTAACATTGTAAATGGCAGCATAAAACGAATTGGTAGAAATAGAATTTCCCTATCGTTCACAACTTACAAAGACGCCAACTCTTTCATCCAAAATAGTAATCTATCAGCTCATAAGCTCAAAGCATTCATTCCCACATACCACATTACCCGTATGGGATTAGTTCGCGGAGTTCCCGCAGAGTGGTCTCCTGAGGAAGTTATTGAAAATATTGACGTGCCAGAGGGATGCGGAAAAATAATAAAAATAAGACGTTTGAATTACAAATCCATGGTTGATGGATCACCAGTATGGAAACCGTCCCAAACTATAGTAGTTACATTTGACGGTCAGATTTTGCCAAAACGAATTTTTATGTGTTTCAACGCTTTACCTGTAGAATTGTACACATATCCGACAATTCAATGTTATTCGTGCTGTTTATTTGGCCATACTAAATTGCAATGTAGGTCTAAGCCACGCTGCTTCAAGTGTGGTCAGGGTCACACGGGCGACTCATGTTCAGCTGAGGAAGGGAGTGCTAAATGCTGCTTATGTTCTGGTAATCATTTTGCCACCCGGAAGTCATGTCCAGAATTTACTAGACAAACAAATATAAAACAGTCAATGGCAGAGAACTACATTTCATACGCAGAAGCATCGAAACTTTACCCACCGTTCACAAAATCTTACGCCAGCGTAGTAAGCTCTAATAACACAAAACTTGCCCATGAGAAAATCAGTACTACAAACAACAATATTTCATCTCCTAACGTTTCATATAGAAAAACAGTATTTTTACGTCCATCGTCCCCTCCCAAGCCGACGTCAGGGTACGATCAGGTTGCTCACAGAGAGCTTATAAAAGATTTTAATATGCCTACCCCAGCAAATGGATGTGCTCTCTTGCATAACTCTAACGAATCACGAAGGACTTACGATGATTCCTTAAAAGAACTGATGATTACCTTTGTTAATATTATTTCACAATGCAATCTAATACCGCCCAACGCTGCTCCAGTGATTCAATCACTATTACAAACTCTTATAAATTATGGATCTTCTAACAACAGTAATTCAGTGGAACTGCCGCAGTGCGCGCAGTAAGAAACACGAAATTATTTATTTAGTTAATAAATACAATCCTATTCTAGTTGCGCTAGCAGAGTCATGGCTAAAACCTGGCTCTGTTTTCAATTTTAGTCATTATACTTGTCTTCGTGATGACAGAATTGATGGGTGTGGTGGTTCTGCCATGCTTATCAAAAATTCCGTCTCTTATATTCCTATTAATATTCCTCCTCATAGTGACAATCTGTCAGTGGTGGCCGCTATGATTAATTCTATTTGCTTCGTTTCCATTTATATTCCCCACCCTTCGTCACATATATTCCATGAATTGAGTAATATTATTCGTAATCTTCCCAGACCATTTTTACTGCTAGGCGACTTTAACTCCCACCATCAATCGTGGGGTAGTTCAACCACAGATTATTATGGAAAAAACCTTCTTGATATATTTAATGATCAGAATCTTTTTGTATTAAATGTTGGCATACCTACTCGTAGGACTAAACCAAACGAAGGGAAAAGTGCAATTGATCTTTCAGTTTGCACTTTGAATTTAGCCACCAAAATAAAATGGCAAATTCTTTCTTCATCCTTCGACAGTGATCATTTTCCGATTTTGTTGACATTTTTAAACAGTGATATTAAGAATCCGCCGCCTAGAGAACCTCGCTTAAAATTTAGAATTATTGAGAGGGAATGGGATAATTATCGTTCAAGAGCTGAATCTAAAATTAAAACACTTCCTCCTGTGTCGTCACTCGGGGTAATTGCAAGTGCAAATAGCTTAATTACTTCCCTCTCGGAAGCAGCTAAAGAAACTTTTCCTCTAAAAAATGTCGGTTCGCGTAAAATTTCATCTCCTCCTTGGTGGGATAATGAATGCTCATTAGCTGTAAAAAAAAGAAAAGACGCTGAGAAAGTTTATAATAGTAATATGAGTAACGAAAACTTTCTGATTTTGATTGAAATAATGGAGAATACACGAACACTTTTAAAAGATAAGAAATTTAATAGTTGGAGAGGATTTTGTTCCTCTATTTCTCCTCAAACCCGTCTCTCTTCTGTATGGCAAAACATCCGAAGATTTAAGAATGCCATGTCTATCTCTAACTTTTCTTTACTCCCTCAATCTATGTCACAAGAATATTTGATTAATTTAGCTCCACCATTTGTACCTCAGCAAGAATTGATAGAAAACCCGCTTTCTAATCTATCTTTCATTCAAAACCCGGTTGGCTTCAATTCGCCATTTTCTTTGGAGGAATTAAAAGGAGTACTATCCTGTGTATCAGATTCATCCCCTGGAGAGGATGGGCTCTCTTATTCATTTTTCTGCAATTTGTCTGAACACTCATTGACATATTTTTTAAGTCTTATTAATTTAGTAATGATGTCAGGCACAGTTCCTTCCACTTGGAAAACTCAAATTATTCTTCCGATGTTAAAACCTTTAAAAATCCCTTCCCAAACTTCATCTTATCGTCCTATTGCTTTATCTCCAGTAGTCGCTAAAATTGCTGAACATTTAGTTAAAAATAGATTAGAGTGGTTCATTGAAAATAAGGGCATTTTATCCTCCTCACAATTTGGCTTTCGCAAAGGTAAAAGCACAATGGATGGTATTAGTATTTTAATCACCGATATCCGTACTGCTATGTCTCAAGATGAGTCAGTAGTTGCAGTATGTCTGGATATTAAAGCTGCCTATGATAATGTTCTTTTACCAATTCTTCGTAATAAGTTTGAAAAATTAAAAGTGCCTCATATGTTGTCTAATTTCATAATTAATTTATTGTCTGGTAGAATAATAAAATTAGATAATACTGACTCTGACTATAGACTTCTCTGGAAAGGCCTACCTCAAGGCTCTGTAATAAGCCCTATTTGTTATAATATTTACACATACGATCTTGAAACGTCTCTTCAAGGTGCTGCCAATGTACTACAATATGCTGACGATTTGCTAATTTACGCGTCCAATAAATGTATTAGCACAGCGTCTTCACGTGTTACTCAAGCTCTTTTTAATTTAGGAGGTTGGTTAGACAACAATGGCTTAGATTTATCAACACAAAAAAGTAATGTAATCTTATTCACTAGAAAACGTTCTCATGAACCCTTAAATATTACATTTAAAGGAGAAATTATTCCTGAAAAAGAAAACATTAAATTTTTGGGTGTTATATTGGACAGTAAACTCACAGGTCTCCCACACTGTGATTATGTGGTATCTAAATGTGAACGAGTCTACAATATGCTAAAATGTTTATCAGGCGTTTGGTGGGGGGCTCATCCGTCTTCCCTAAAGCTGATCTATAACGCTCTGATAAGAAGCGTCCTTGATTATGGTACGTTTCTTTTAGAGCCCTGTAGTTCAGCGGGTCTGGGAAGGATGGACGACATCCAAGCAAAAGCTTTGCGATTGATTTCAGGTGCTATGAAATCGAGCCCTATCAATGCCCTTCAAGTTGAGTGTAGTGATCCTCCACTACGTTTGCGTCGACAGTTTCTTTGTGATAGGTATTTATTCCGTGCTTTACAGTTTGCTGATCACCTGCTTGTACAGAAACTTTACCAACTCTCAGATTTAGTAGGGTCATCTTCTTACTGGCGTCATAAACCCCCTCCATGTTTAGTTAACAGTTTCAGAAAATTCTTGTCTCTAGATGCTCCTGTTTACAGATCTCTTAAACTTCCAATATTCACGTGTAATTATAATGCATTAATATATTGCCCGAGCGTAATTCTAAACTTAGGGATTGAAAAACACAACCCTAATGCGAACACCAAGTTTAATGTTAAAGTTGATGAAATATGGCGTGGATGGCATCAAATTTATTGTGATGCCTCTAAACACTCCGAGACAGGTACGGTAGGTGTCGGCATTTACCACTCACAATACAAGATCGTTCAGAAAATTAAATTTCCACCAGAAACTTCTGTTTTCACTGGTGAGTGCTATGGTATCTATAAGGCTATTGAATACGTTCGCATAATGAAACTTCCTCAGGCGGCCATATTTTCGGATTCTTTGAGCGCTCTATATTCTCTATCTAAATTTCCTTTTAAATCTCAATGTTACTATCCGATAATTTTCAAAGCAAGGGAAGAGTTGTATCGATGTCTTCTAAGCGGCCTTTCCGTTTCTTTTGCATGGATTCCAAGTCATTCTGGGATAAATGGAAATGAGAAGGCAGATCTTCTCGCTAACCAAGCTATAGTATGTGGGGACCGTTTCCCTTACACAATTTTCTGCCACGATTTATCCACTCTTCCTAAACTTTCCCTGAAGAAAGCCTGGGAAGAGTTTTGGTCCAGAAGTGTTATGAAAAAGGGTAAATTTTATTTCAACCTACAACCTAATATTCTGCAGAGACCGTGGTTTTTCGACCAAACATTAAGTAAACGCGTTACTTCTTCCTTGATACGGATGAGACTTGGCCATGTATGTAGCCCAGCGCATCTTTATAGACTTGGCATAGTTGATTCTGCTGCCTGCGATTGTGGAAGTGACTTTTGTGATTTGAATCATATATTTTTTTGCTGTCCCAATAATAATACTTCATCTTTTTATGAAAATCTTGTTTCTATCAAAGTTCCTTTCCCTACAGATATTCCGTGCTTACTTGCTACCCTAGATACAAATATTTATTATTTTATATCCTGTTTCCTCTTATCTAATAACGTAAAATTATAATCTTTCTTTCTTCTTTTTTCCAATTCCTACTTTCCTGATCCTTGTCCTTTCAAAATTTTATTCCATAAACCTATTTGGTATTTTCTGTTTACGCGTCCTATGGTTTCCCCGTTTTCTCGATACATGAAATCAAAGTCTTGAAATACATGGATGTTAAGATAAAGAAGTTGAAGGCTGAAGATTGTACACAACATTAAGAAACATTGAAACTGGCAGAATGCACAGAGTGCGATGCCAAGAAGAAAGAAAAAAAAAAAAATAATGCATGTGTGCAGATGTTGACTGTCATCCCACGTCAATTATTCATGTAGTGGTGAAAATCGTGAATGTGTGTGTTTTGAATCATATTGAAATTAAAATGGCGTATTGAAGTACGTATTCTTGAGTGTTATTTTATTGCATTGATACTGTAAATTGGGAATTGTTAACTTAATAGTTGCTATTTTAATACAAAGTAAAACGTTAAAATGCGGTCAGTTGTGGAGATCGGGGCCAGTGTCCCTGCCTTTCTGGGAAAATTGTGGAAATTGGTAAACGATTCGGAGACTAATCACTTGATATCATGGAGTCCTGTAAGTGTTTTTGTTTGTTTATTCAAGAGTTTTCTTGATATTATTAAAAAATTCTTGCAATTATGTTATGCATCTAATAAGTTAATCCATGAATTACAATGAGGGCTCTTAAATAGAAAGTAAGTTACGAAAACAACCTATACATGGCGCAAGTTGTCAATTTAGTGAAATTCAATAAATAAATAGATACAAGTCACGTTTTCGGCCATGCTCTAGGATCTAAAGCGAATATTAGGGCTGTAGACCGATTACCAAACTAATAAGTGAGGTTTTTGGTCATCATGATTATCAATGAGGGAATTGGGAACAGCTGTTATGATGTCACATAATGTTTGCGAATGGAAAATTTTGTGAGCAGCGTTTTGATTGCAGTGATGGTCAACCCTACTCTTGCCTTGATATTTTAATAACTTAACTGAATTCAACCGCTACACTTGCATAGTTATATACATAGATGTATTAATCTTGCTTTGTGGTACAATATGTTCAACATGATATATATTTTAGTATTAGTTTTGCATAGACACTGCTCAGTGCAGGAAATTTTCTGCAATTAAGTAACCCAACATCCCACCATGTGTGGCTTGAACACCAATGATCATTATAATATTTTATTTTAGGGTGGAAAAACATTTGTTATAAAAAATCAGGCAGACTTTGCAAGAGACCTCTTGCCCTTGTACTACAAACACAATAACATGGCAAGTTTTATCAGACAACTGAACATGTATGGCTTTCATAAGATTACCTCCGTGGAGAATGGTGGGCTGAGGTATGAGAAGGATGAGATTGAATTTTCTCATCCATGTTTCATGAAAGGTCATGCTTACCTATTGGAACATATTAAGAGAAAAATAGCTAATCCAAAGTCCATAGTAACAAGCAATGAAAGTGGAGAGAAGATACTTTTAAAGCCAGAATTGATGAACAAAGTTTTAGCTGATGTGAAGTCTATGAAGGGCAAACAAGAAAGTCTTGATGCAAAATTTAGTGCTATGAAGCAAGAAAATGAAGCTCTATGGAGGGAGGTGGCCATTCTGAGGCAGAAGCATATTAAACAACAACAAATCGTCAATAATGTTAGTATCATTACACAATTTTACAATATACTATTTTTTTGGCATTAACTAGGTATTATTCAAGGCATGGAAAATAATTTTGTTTTTATTTTAATCATAAAAACTATCAGTTTAGAAATGTAACAATAAAAAAAAAAGTGTATACCTACACTTAAAAAAAAAAAATCAATCTAGTAGGTCTCATCTAGGAATACATGTTTTTCCGAGTTAACATTAGCTTTAAATTTTGCATTCACTGAGTTAAGCTTGTAGACTCTCAGGTATTATCTACACAAGTCTACATCTAAACTAGTATTATAAAGAGGAAATAATTGGATTTTTGTATGTTTGTACCGAATAAACTCAAAAACTACTGAACTGATTTCAAAAATTCTTTCACCATTAGTATGCTACATTATCCCTGAGTAACATAGGCTATATTTATTACTAAAATTTAATTAAAAAATAAATGTCCACCCGTGCGAATCCAGGATGAGCAGCTAGTTTTTATATATTTACTAAACACCATTTTCTTTTTTTTAATTTATAATTCATAATAATAATTCATAATTCATTGGTTTTTGTTTGCAGCTTATTCAATTCTTAATGTCTCTGGTACAACCAGGAAGAGCTGGCAACCCTAATGGTAACAATGTGGGGGTTAAGAGGCCATACCAATTGATGATCAATAACGCTGCACATAATTCTGGTGACGGCACATATCCAGGACGAATAAAAAATCTGAAACTTGATAAAGACACCTTATTCGAAGAAATGAATGAAGAAAATCTGGTAAGAGATTATTTTATTGAGGTACCTATCTGTTATGAAGAATTCATTGAATTGTTTGCTTTGTGTATTTAAAAAGTATATAAGTATTCTATCAGTTACATACATGTATAAGCTTAATTTATTTACAACTAGGCTAAACTGTTTTTAGGTATTGTTTTGTGTGCTAATAGAAATGTCATAATAATAGAGTGCCTTGCAGTTTGACCATGTCTATAGGAAGTGTATGTTTTTCACCTTAAAAGACTTGTGTAACATTTTTAAACAAGACATATATAATTATGTAGAAGCAGTTTCTTTATGACTTTGCCTTAAATCCCTTTAAGCTATTAAAACCATCAAAATGAAATAAACATATCTGTTCATTGTACATAAATAATGTGTGAAATTTTTTCCAACCATTTACATTGTATATTGCAATAATTAGAAATATTAATTGACTACTTTAGCTGTAATTTATGTGTTAATTATTATTAACATTAAGAAGTAATATATTGCTTCTTATACATATGTACAAAGATATTTTTAGATACTAAATAAATTTTACTTCCTTTTCTTATGTGATAAGGCCGCCACTTGTGGCACTAGTTTATAAGATTCTTTGTTCTCTGCACTCTTTTCTATTTATGATGTGCACAATAAAGTGTTATATCTATCTATCTATCTATCTATCTTATGTGAAATCTAACTTTTTTAGGAAGATGGACCAACCATACATGAGCTGGCACATGATGATATTCTTCATAGCGAGGTGTCTCAAGATGCAATGTTGCCCAATGATTTTATAACCATAGATGTGCCAATGGTACCTAATAGTATGGCAGCTGACCACAGTTCTGATGTGCGCTCACCTGTTGAGTACCATGTCACGATGGAAGATGGAGATGACTCTGAAACAGGTAACAGTCTAATTTATAACAAGTTTATAAGTATTTCTCTTAGATATATTGCTTAGTAGTCAAACATTCTGATACTTGTCACATAGCCCTCAGTAAAGTTGTACTTCACAACTCTCAGTAAAGCTATCTAATTAAAAGGTTATAAAAAAAAAGATTTTTCAAAATCTGGTTCCGATGTGTTGTTTTATTATCGTAGCAAGCGATTTGATGAACAAAGACCTCTTTATGTTAATATCACCTGTCTACATCAATTTTATTATTGCAACCCAGAACTTTTTATTGTTTATTCACAAAATGTTTGCCCTGAGTGGGAATCGAACCCACACCCTACAGCTCTCAAGGTAGATATACTACCAATGAGCCAACGAGGCTGTCAAGATAATCTAATAATAGTAGTGTACCTAGGCAATCTCCTGAATTCGAAATCTGCCACCTATTTAGATAAACATTGTAAAGGAAAAGATTAATTGTTTGTTTTTCACAGGTTCTACTAGAGTGGTATATCCGGTTACCCGTATTAATAGTGTAAGAAAAGGAGGTAATTCACCGCTTATGAATTTATCTCCTTCACCAACACAAGTGACGCCAACCTCACCTATGAACAGTTCTACAGTTAACCCTCTGACTAGCAATGTACAACCATCCACATCTAAGCCGAGAACACGAAACTCTTCCAAATCTCAATCTACCACCAAGCCCTTACTTTCATCAAGTAACTACCATGCTTTGAATCCATCAGCAGACTTGAGGCTTCCTGCTGAAATATTTGCAAGTGATGACTCTGTGAGTGATGCTGGAATGACAAATCAAGAAGAACTGAATAATGTTCTACAAGAGCTGACAGGAGATCCTATGGTCACTTCTACAAAGGACAAAATGCTTGGTGGTATCAACATTAAAGTCGAAAAACCTGATGCAACAACTGCTTGTAACAAGAAGTCCAAAAAGAACAAAGATGCTAATAATGCAGCACTCAATTTGAATTTGTCTGATATCAAGACTGAGCTGCAGGATGATTTGGATTGGAACAATATGACACTGGCTACTCTGAACACCAACAACAATGTTGGCAGGTTTCAATCTAGGTACAGTTTTTCTGTGGTTATTATTTTATTTTTATCCTTTACTACCAGTATTCTAATTGGTTTTACTATTGAGCCCGATTCCCCAGTAACTCTAAATAGGGCATAATCTTTCTCACTATATTTTGATGAAGTGTCCGTATCTAGATATTTAATCTGTGTCTAATAAGGGTATATTTGAATATTCAGGAATAGAAGAGATAACGTCGGCAAAAACCTTGAGGACTTAACATCCTACTTTGGAACAAATCAGAACAAGTATGTGTAAAACTATTAAACTATAATTATTTATTGGAAATGAAGTCTTCTTGTACATATTCTCTGTAATATTCTTAACGAGATTCTTATTTTTCTTTTGATTTTTCATGTTTTTTTCAACATTTATTTGTAATAAATTGTAATTTCCTGTTTGTCCCTTTTGGCGTGACCAAGTAATTAATTCATAATATCAAATGTTTCTTGAATATAATTTAGACTTTGATTTCGATAAGTATGTATATTGGACCAATCTTAATTTATTCATTATGTCTTTCACATATTTCTATGTTGTTGTGCTGCTTGCAAGGAAATGTTAATAAAATTCTCTGTTTAATATTATTTTTATATGTTGCATAACAATTTTATTTTTGTAGCTATAACTCTTGCTATAATGCTGCTTTTAACAAATCACATTAATTTAATATGTAATTTAAACTACTATTGTGTGTCGTCACTTATATACATATTTATGAACATTTTGTAATCTCGAATCTTTATTATATCGTGAGTACCTAAAAAATTCAATTGCATTACTTTAGATATTTCTGCGTTACAATTGATACCCACGAAAATAATTGGTATACAATGATTCTTTTTTACTTGGGTAGAAGGTTGTCATTATTTTATTCAATGGCGCATCTGATTATATGAGTAATTTTATTGTTCTATGCGCACATTACAGGGGTGACATTGATGATCATCTGGACGCGATGCAAACCGACTTGGAGTCACTGAGGGAGCTGCTACGAAGCGATTCGTACGCTTTGGACACAAATACATTAATGGGGGTATGTACCACATTTCATACATAACTTTTTTGTTGCGCTGCAGCATTTTTTCATGTATATTAGGTATAATAGTTATAAAAAAGTAGTATAGTAATAACAAAACATCGAAAGAGTCCACAGCGCGCTATCAACCGCGGTCGAAAGCTGTGTTGTATTGATCAAACTCGCTTAGTAGCGGTTATTATGAACGCATCCATAAATATCTCCATGCCTGACACACACACACCAACATAAATTAGATGTAAACATTCATAGTTATCTTTGTGAGGTTGGCAGCAGTGCGCAAATCACGTTGCATACAACGTGGGGATCGGGGGCCGATCGCGTGCAAGGCCGTGTGGCTGGCTCTCCTCTCGCACACAAACGTAGCTACGTAAATATGCCGGTATTGTTGCACACATGCGTATACCGGTTTGTTGTGTTTATTGATATAATGTTTTTGTCGCCTTACGGTGCGCCGTGTCGGCGATTACTGATACGACGTATCAATGTACATGCAATTGATGCTACCGACCTTCTATTCATTACCTACTCCAATTTTTGCAACTGTATAAGACTATAATAGCTTGCAAGATGTGACTTGCTTAATAGTCTCAAATACGTTACCTAATATAGGTACATTGAACTTTATCTCGCGCTCTCTGCCGTAGAAAAAATGCGACAAAGTTCAAGGTGACGTTAAAATGAGAGTGATTTGCGATTATATAAGTCAGGTGACACGATCCCTTTGTACTACTGTATCAGTCTTAACAATCCCACTGCTCTGTATTAATCTATGGGTGATAAGCCCATATTCCACTACACGGGCCTGTCGCATATTGGCGCACTAATGCCATTTAATTACTTTTTTGGTTTGTTTCGTCACGATGTTTTTTCTTCACCGAAATAGGTAGGCATTTTTTCCTCATTCAATCCCCAGTGAGTATATATTACAATCTCATAAACATTATTCTAATGCTATTTTGAACTATGTATACCTTTGTTAACTTGTAGAAGCTTTAAATTTTAAAGTTTTACGTCTGTTTTATCAGGTACCTATTAGACGGTAAATTTTTCCTCTTCCTGGGATCTATGACGCTACGCTCTTCACGAAATTGCAGTAACTGATAGGATTTTATTTTTATTTGGAATAAATCAGTGTAACTTCTGTATTGTCCATAGAATGGTGACCCACGACTAGGACGTACGCTGTCCCTCGCTTTACCTCTACAAACAGAAAACAATTATGTAATAATAAAATAAATAATTTATAAATAAATTTCGCCAGCAGGTTTTCATGGATAGAAAGTTACATTGAACATTTTTGCTATCATTTTCGACATCATCATTATTTAGTTAGACACTTGAGCATTTATAGTTTTGATATTACATAGAAACATCCCTTTTCATGCGCTTGACATATTCTAATGATAAGATAAGGTATGAACCGGGCGTATAAATACTTATACGCCCGGTTCATACCTTATCTGGTCGTAATATTTTTTTTTGCCTATTGCGGTTTATTGTACCTAATAATACGTCTTATGAACAACTTTTATTATGGACACAAATCTGAAATCGCGAATAAATCAGCTGCTCTGTATTTCTGGTCCGGGGTCATTTGAGATAGCTGGGTTTTTATTCACGTTTTTAAGTGTTGTGCTGATAGCAAAAGTTGTTTGTGCATTCTGCTTAGTGAGTCTTTAAGTTGGTATAATAATATGTTTATTATAATGTCAGTTATCTTACGATGCCTTTGCAGAAAAGTCAGTGAATGTGTTCGTAAATTTAGACGAATTTATTAGCAGACCTGGAGTCGAACTCGCAAGTCACAACCCCACACGTATTGTTAACTGTGTCTTCTAACTGGCTTATAGTTTTTTTCCTTCTGAATGTTCAGCTGTCTACTGATATGCATAATCAATTTAGATTAAGTACTTACTACACGACTACTACTATATAGAATTAACAGTATGCTTTTCTTAATGGATGAGAATTTTGTGAAGTTAATCTGTTTTTAATTATTTCTCTTTTTATGGAAAACAATTGTATTAAGTACTTAGTTTGTGTATTACAGGCTTCGGGCATCTATTTACATTTTTCTTCATAACAGTTTTTAGATACTTGTGCTGGCAGAATTAACTAATCAGCAATGTTAATAACTAACCTAACTGCTAAAGTTACATAGCCTACTAGCTGCACCCCGTGGTTTTAACCCTGTTTTAAGGGATATAAAAGAGTCTAGGTGTAAATCCAGTAAATAAGAAATAATGGTATAAGGTATCAGGTTATTTCATTTAAATTCATCCAACCGTTTCCACGACAAGAAGTAACAAACGTAGATACAAAAGAAATAGATATATATTATAACACACTTTCGTATTTATAATAACAATAATGTATACTGTGATGTACACATATGTAATAATAATTAGTTACTTTGACTCTTCAAAAAATTCATCTTGCACTTGCAAATTATTACATTTCTTGTACATGCCTACTACTAAACGTACGTTATTACGAAAAATGTAAACAGATGCTGAAATTATAATACGATGTCGGTGGCAGCTGCTAAGAAAATGAACTAATTTCTTCTCTAACTGGGTCTTGCTAAAAGCTGCTTAAAGTTAATCCATGTTCAAAGTAGCTTGCTTCGTTTTCATTTTACATCAACGAGAAGTCATGGAGAAGTAACAGGACCGACCATTTTAAGCATTGATTATGTTTAAGCAACGTTTTATATGTAAGACCTACGAAGGTCAACGGAATCACAGCTTTTTTTCTCATTCTGCTTTGTGAAGTACATCTTTACGCAATTTAGTTGAAACAATTTTTATCATGATATTTAATTGTCATTTCAGTTGTTCGGTGCCGATGATCCGTTCTATGGTTTATCTTTCAACAACGGCTTGGATGAAAGAACAAAGCCCACAGGCAGTGGTAAGTTGACTGACAACTTTTCGTAACTTGCATGAATTTTGAGTTTTCATAGATATCAAGTTTGTACTACCCTAAAAATTGTCTTCGATGAAATTAAGATTTCTAACAACACACAAAGTGCTGTGAAACAGAATGATGAAACAATTTATATTCATTTACTAAAGCCTCATTTGGTTATAATCAACGAATATGTATTTGCATCTTTAATTTAAGCATAATGAAAAGAAAAATGTGAGAGACAAGAAATAGTAATTTTTTTTTAAATTTAAGTATGAATACTATGCACATTTAATTATTGTATGTCTACAATTGACGAAAAAAATTGGTATTACGAATTTGATTCGAACGAAGGAACAGTTTATCTTCGGAAATATATTCATCACCATTTTGCATAGTCACATGCAACTATAATTCCAATCTCCAATCATCAATCGTTATAACAAGGGTGGAGCTCATTAAATTATGCTTCTGTAAAATCCGAAAAAATTCTAATTTTCTGGTAAAAAAATACTCATAAATTTTCTTTATTCATGAATTGTTTGACAGTGAATAGCGATTGTTTAACCCAATTACCGTCGCACACGAAAAACTCGATAAATAATAGAAGGCCCTGTAATAACATTATATCTAAATGTAATTATTTTACTTAAGGTGGTTCAATTTCCATACAAAGAAATTTTTGCCATTTATGGACAAATGGAGCATAATTTTACAGTGAAATCACAGCTACTGGCATTAGTTTTTGGGCCTTATTTGCGGTAAATCACAATTGCTTGAATAAAACAGTAGATTATTGGGAGTAAAAGAAAATCTAATTTCTGAATTATTTATGAATTTATGATTTTTGAATAAAACAGTAAATTATGCTAATAGTCTATTGTTTTAATGAAGCAATTGTAATTTACCGCAAATAAAGACTAAAATAAATCCCAGTAGCAGTGATTTCACTGTAAAGTTATGCTCCATTTGTCCATAAATGGCAAAACATTATTTGTATGGAAATCGTACCACGTTAAATAAAGTTATGACAATATTAACTGAGTATTGTAGGTACCTACTATTATATTTGACGGGAAGACAGACTCCGGGAGTGATATCCATCCCTGTTACACCTCTAGTAAAATAAAAGTTTTACTTATTGTTCCAAAGTGATCTTGAAAAAATATTTGCTCAAAACCGTGCAAGCTAGAAAAAACGATGCCGTGGTCGTTAAAGGGTTTAGAAATAATTGCGATAAGACGTCACGGCGATTTTACTAATGCATAGTTAAAATATAGCATACAAAATGCTCTCAATTTGTATATAGGAATTTGTAATATACCAAACAAAAAATGTTTAATCGATCGTTTTAACTGTCAAACAGTTCTTTCCTAAGTCGATGAACTCCACCCTAACTCAAGCTGTATAGAGAATCCGCCCGTCAAATGACAGTCAGGTAAAATAACATCATAATAACATATCCATACCATCACCCAGTTATATTTCACGTTTATGTTAATTGTAGATACAACCAAACAGTATCCGATGATTGATTTTGATTGGCTGATTGGTAACAGCGAAGCTCCACCACCAAAATAGACTGTGGCTGCATTCCACACCCTTCAAGAGTATATGCATCATGTCCACAAGTTTGGAATGGTTTTGGTAAAGGATTATTTTCAGCGTGGGATAGAAAAGAATTATAATCTATAGGCCACACTGACTTTTATTGTGTTGCGGAAACAGTTATTTACTGAACAATTGATATATCGCTTGACGCGCCATACGGTCGTCCAAGATACAATCTCAAATTGTTTGTCGATTCAGAAGTATGAGAGTTATAATTAGGTATGTCTATTTTTTTAAGTTCTCGAGGTTAAGTAAAAAAAAAATGTTTTTTCAACAAAACGACCTAGGTATCTATATAGAATTAACAGAACTAACTCACTTGGGAGCGAGTTTCCATTGCATATTGCATACCATCTTCGACCGTAACGGCGTCTGAAATTGAGTCAGCTGTGGTCAAATATCTAGTCCGTCTTAAAAGAAATTGTCGGTTTTCTAGATGTTTTTTTTTGTTATTGTGGTTCTGTTATTTAAAAGTTTAAAAAGAGTTATTGCATTTTTTTAATAGGTTGTAGTGAAATCATTGAGTTATTAATGTGATAATTTATCAATGATAGATTGACTTGGACGACCGCGTCATGAGTGAATAATTTTGCAGTGGCATGATTTCAGGTTGATTTCCACGTTCTACAAACGTTGGGGAATCTGTTACATTTTATGGAGTAGCTGGCATATTCTTAATGTCTTAAGTCAGATTGCGTGACAGTCATCATTAATAAATGTAATAGTAAGCATTTTTAGCAGGAAAACAATTTAAAACCATGAACGAATCTTGACTCAAAGTCTTGATAAATTCTGACCAGTTTTGACGGCGCGCTCGTCGCTAGTCTAAGCGCTGTCACTAATGTTACAATGAATATTAGCCCTTACATAGCGGTAGATTAGGTTTGATTTGCGTTGTAATGTATCGCTCTCTGTCTACATTTCGTAAGTTGTTCGGCACAATCGACATTGGGTTATTCTAGAATTCTATTCAAGAAATGTCTTCTGTTGTTTTTCAAAAAACGAACGAAACGACAACGAAAGTTATCGAACGTTTGTGAAGGGGGGTAAGTACCTGGTGATTCCAGTTCCACTCGATCTGACTTAGGATTTATGAATTACTATGTGATACCATACAAATACGTTGTTTTAGTTTTTAATAATAGTTGTTTCGTGATATATAAGAATAAAATCATAGTTGTTTTTTTTAGTCATTAAGTTATTCATAAGTATATTTTTATGTGGCATACTTCTTGCACAACATTTATAAACCCAAAGGGTAACTTACTATAAGTATCGTTTATAAGGGTATGGATTATTAATTGAAAATAAATATAAATATATTATAAAAAAATATATTTTGTATAATAAGTAAATATCATATTTCCATAATGGATATGGAATAATATATTATATTTATGTATATGACAGGTGAATACTGTAATGCAGTTCTAACTTCGTTGTCTTCAATACATAGAATTACCCTGTTGATATATTTTATACAACTCTATCATAAAGGGAGAATTTTATAGAGAGCAGTCACGCGTATACTGTAAAGGGATAAATAGAAAGTACCTTTCTTCCGCGTTGTTTTTACCGCTACATACGTAACTGTCAAGTAGATTCACCAATATACCAAAGAAAATTCACAAAAAGTCAGTTTAAAGCACAAGCGCTGAAATAGCGACGATGAACAGTTCTAGTAATGTTTGTCTTGTCTGTCTGCCGCAGTATAAGATATAAAAACAATTTTTTTTTATTCTGTGGTTCATACGTTTTTCTCTCTTTTACGGTTATCATTATCTATGGAACTCGTCAATATACGTTTAGTCTATGAACACCTTATCGAAACCACTAGTATTTTTCTAAGATTACGCGGTTTTTTAGATATTAAAGTTAGATATTTCCTTGTTACTAAAAGGCAAGAAGCAGAGGGTCGGGAAAACGAATTCGAGCAGCGATGAGAAGCAGCAACAGCTGTTTAATGAGGACGATGGTATTAAATAAATTTATGTATGCAGTTAGACTGATTTTTATTGCTTCGTTGGTAGATTATAATATTCATCTAAAATTATATGCGCTGCTATTGGTTAGATTGCATAGATTTTGTAGACTTCTCTTAAGCAGAAATCATACTTAAGTGTAAGGTTGAGATTTTGATATTTTGAGCAGAAAATTAGTTTTACGTTTGTTTTGGTTTGTTTGGGATGCGTTTTGAGGAATTATATTTTACAAATGCCGCAATATCTACTAAGCGACATCGGAGCATTATATTATTTTGTTAGCTTTATCTTGTTATGTATTATAAATATACGTATTATTATTATTTTATTTTGAGACTGGGACTCTATTCGGGTAGAAACTAAGCATGAACGTGGAGTGCTAGTTCCATTATGTAGAAATTTTCGTAACTGAGTGCAAAGCTTTGAGGGGATGCCTAGGATGAAATCTAAGGCAATTGAAAACATTTTTTCAAATTTTAACTTCTGAATATATTTAAATTGACTGAATGACATTTAAATTTGAAAATTGTATTTGCTCGAAATAGTTACCTATGAAATTTAATAAAGCGCATTACGGGTCGCTTATTCATGCTATTTAGAGTAAACATACGTACATACATTATGTCGATATATCGAGGTAAGATTATTGTTGAAAATTTATAGAATTCTGCTTACGTAATACTTAAATGACTTCAAAGATGGAAACAAAATAATAACACTACTTAAACTGAATAAAGGCTGTGCCAAAAAATGTAGAGTCATCTCTTTTAATTTCAATGAAATGGAAAGAGATAACACCACATCCCTTAGCGTTCGTTGACCCGGTCTATACCCGAGTGTCTACAAAGTAATGTTCGATTAGCGATAAAGCCATTAGAAACGTAAAAAAAATTACGGTATGGCTGTCGATATATCACGTAGCTTATATTGATCCGTTTTTGGAATTTTGTATTAGCGTATTCGAATATACCTATTGAATGTTACTTTGTATATTATTGGAACCAAGTATGGCTCAAAATGCTGTAACAACTTAAATATTTTGTCATAGTCATAAGTATATTAACTATATAAAATATCGTAGAGCATTACACACAGCGCCATCTGACCCCACACTAAGTAAAGCTTGTACTGTGAAGACCAGTTAACTGTTAGAATACTATATTTTTGTAAATACATACTTATAATACGTGCAGAACAAGCATTTTTTATACCACAAAATGTTTGTCGTGGGTGGGAATCAAAACCACACCCTGCGGCTCTAAAAGCAGGTTTACCACTACCGATGATCCAACAGGGCTGTCAATATAATGGCTTTGCGCTCAGCTACCAAACACATTAATCAAGTATTTATAATTATGTACATATATTTAATTACTTGTACTAGGTTATAAGAAAATACTTCGGAAAACTAAGACAGGTGATAATCTCTCATTTTAAAAAAAACATTGCTGACGGAGCCTAGAGGTTCCGTTCGTTAATGTGTTATGCGTTAGCAAGTAATTTTTTATAAGAAATATTTTAAATACAATGAGACGTCAAAAAATCCTTAAAGGCAGTGCTGATATTTAATATGTCACAAATTCAAAATTTTATAAAAAAATGTCATTGAAAAAAAAAACATTTTGCCTTATTAATTACAAGTTGTATCATCTTCGTTTTCGGGAGAATTTCCTTTACACGTAGTACAAAAACATTAACTATCAGTAAATTTAGTAGATATATACTATTTTGATTTCAAATTTGATTTTTTTGACACCTACAGTTTCGCATGTCTAAATATTTTTATTTGAATGTATACAGAGAACTATAGAGGTTATTTGAATATGTGTAAACAACACAATCACGCCTTTGCATCCCTATAAGATCCATCTTTATCTTTACTACCACAATATTAGTAGGTACGTATTTTATTATAATACTATTTTGCTCTCAATTATATAATAAGGGTATCTAGTAATAAGTTGCATGTTTAAACTTTACATAGATTTATTAACAAGTGTGTTTATAAATCTAGGTATAACGCATTAGTGTAGTATTACATAAGCTTTTACTTCATAGTTGCGTAGGCGCCATGTTGTTTTTAGCCATTTCTGGAAATGGGCGATTTTTTTATTAATTACACGATTATTTTAAATTAAATGTTAATTTAACAACGTGGCGCTAATACTTTTTATTATATTGTAAAACTTAAGTCGAATCAAGCATATATATATAAAAGAGTAAACTGCTTTTGAAAAATCAGTTAATTTAACGATTTTTTGGGCAAATTTCAGTGGAGGGGAATCAGCTAATCTCGTATACAGGGAATATTCCAGACTTTGAGGATATAAGTATGCCGGATTTGGAATGCGACAACTCTCAAGACACACTAGCGCCGTCACCGAGTAGTATGTCTACGTTAAACACGCCACAGATTCAAGTAAACTCGCCCGCGTATCCTCTCAAACCATGAGGAAAACTTAAAAAACGTCACCGCGGGAAGAAACGCTCCAAAAAATAATCCGTGACGATTATTGAACTCCTTTAGTGTTTATTCTACACTTAACGCAGTGTTATCTAGTGTAAATTGTACATTGCTTTTTAGTTACTTGCATACCTACATGATAAATTGCTACGTTGTGTATAGTTTCGAAATTCTATTGTTTATAAAGAATAATTGTTTTTTTTTGTCTGTAAATAGAGAATCTGTCTAAAAATTTATTTAAACTTTTATAAATATCCTTTTTTTCTTTAAATCGTGGTAAAATTTAAAATGGCAGCAAAGGACATGCTAATGTAGATATGTTCTACATTTTATAACTCTACGAAACTGCTTAGGTGCCTTAAATATATTATACCTAGATATTCAAAGTAATGGACTGTTTTACACGCAGCTTGTTTAAGCGGTACTGTTTTTTTATTTCATGTGAGTATAACCACAGTAAAAATAAAGTAAAATCAAGACTATAGTTTTGGTCTTTCGCCTTACCACGGAATATTTATAGCACAAAGCAATTTACCTAGAAGAAAACCATGTAGATTTTGATATTGAATTGTGAAATGTTTGGTTTAGTTTCTGCAGAATATTAGAGCCTGATTCTGTAGAAATAAAAGCAGCTAATAAGGAGTCTAGGTTTGTACTAATTGTTATCAGTCGACACTGAGGTATGGTACAAATTTTTAGAAAACATGGGTGTATTACTTGCATTTTATCAGGCTACCACTGTATAATATAGGTATTTGATATAATTATAATGTATAACACATTTAATTAATACAAATCTCGTGTGTCAACTAATACAAGTAAGAATGCGATTATTGAATAAAATGTATGATTATATAATTGGTTATTCTTGACGAAAGTAGGTAGGTATTAACAGAATTGAATATTAATTATATAATTATATATTAATGTAGAATGTTTTAATTTCTATAACTGTGTTTATTGCTACGACCATTAACGGTATCGTCGCACTATCGATTTGCGAACGTGTTTGACAGGTCGACAGGTCCTATCGAACGCGTCGTGTAGGACCTACCACTAGGATACACTATTTCCTTTGTTACTGTTGAAGTTAAGTTTACATAGGAAAGAAAGTAGTATTAAGTTGTATAAAACATGGCCGCGTTTCCAATTTGTTGCAAGCGTGTTCGCTAATCGCCTCTTATAAAACACGTTCGCAGATTGTCAATGTGATTAATATGTCCTTTCTCAAACATTTACAGAGTGTTTTCGCTACTACGTAGCGGGTACCCGATATTTAATACCCAATTTTCACAATAATGTAATAATTCTTTCTCATGAATACCATCGCAATGTTGTATTTTTTGCCATTTGTATTAGGTTTTTGATGTTTTTTAAAAGATAATGTGACTACAATACATGTATCATTAGTTTACCTACCATTACTATAATATCATTGTAATATAAATAACATACATCATTTTATGAACAAAGTTTGGTAAGATTTATGTAAGGAGAACTATATTACAGTTAAAATAAGTTATGTTTTAATTTGATGTAATAAAATATGTATAAATTATAATTTGGTGGTTTTTGTTAAAAAATGACTATTTGCATGGATTCCTTATCGTTAAGTACTTAGTAGGTAGGCACCAAGAACCTAAATAGTGAGTTCTCATAGGCCATGTAGCCTGATTAGCCAAATCTTAGGTTTTACAACACAAAATCTAATTCTACTATGGTAGAATTAGATTTTATGTTGTAAACGTAGTAGTTTCCACAAAAGGCAGTACCGGACCGGAACTCCTTTTTTGTAACCGGGGCAGAAACTTGATGTGACTCCAGTTCCAATCTGTCGTTTGAGATAAATAGTTCAAAGTAGGTACTCTTAAACTAACTGGGCGTTTTAAAATCATTTTAGTAATATAATCCATAGAACAACGTCCGCTGGATGCTAGACGGTTTCACGACGAAAGTTTTACAAATTTTTGGCGCCCCCTGATGCTGCCGCCCAGGGCAGGGCAGGGCAGGTGACGACAGACTAAAATGCTAGTAGAAAAGCAGGGGTAGGTACGTGTAGGAACGTATGTACCTACTTGTCTAGCACACCATGAATAAATCAAATGTAGGTAGGTATACACCTATATCTTTTTTCATTTATATAGGCAATATCAGTAGGTACTCAGTATCTACCTACCTATATTCTCATTAGCATGTTTTTTTTTTAATGGTTGACAGGCTAGTTGTTTGACCACAGCTCACCTGATGTTAAGTGAAGGTGTGGTCGAAGATGGTAAAGCACACCTAGCCTGGAATGGAACTGGCTCTCAGGTGAGGCTGCCGGAACACACCGTTAGATGCTTGGCGGCAGATTTTCAACTTGAGGGTGGTAGCTAGCCAGCCGAGTACTAGAAAGTACCCTACCACCATGCTATGGTTTCCTCACGATGTTTTCCTTCACCGGCAGCTCAAGCTCATTGTTGGGGTTTGAACCCACACCCTTCGGCATGCGAATCTACCGCGCTAACCACTGAGCTATCATCGCTACAAATGTTTAATTAACAACGCTATCGCATTAGGTGTAATCTGTACCTAATGATAATTGCAATAAATAAACATAGGTAGTGAGCCTAGAAGGGCGGAACTACACAAACGTAAATGATAAGACAATACACAATATTGTGGAGTAGACTCATTGTTCATAATAATTTTCACTTATACAGTATACACACGCTGATACCTACTCAATAATTTATTGTAATATAAGTATAGGTAGGTACGAATATGTGTAGGAGCTTGCAAGACTTCTATAGTTAGGCATAATAATGTAACAAGTCATTGCGTCTATATACGCTAAGTACACACACAAATACGACAAAGATATTTGTGTAGTTCCGTATCTCAAGCGAAGATAGTCGATTACTTGGGACGTCAAATGAAAGGCGGCTAATGCGCCATCCCTACATGGACATTCTTATTTTACGCATAAAGGATCCCATACTATTTTAAAATGCAGTGTATAACTTCTTTAAAAGTATAAAAAGGTTTTTATTTATACCCAGAGAAGGAAGTATTTTCTAAGAAAATAACCATTTTAGTTTATTTAAAATACATTCATTTCATTCATTTAACGTAATTCATAACTGCGGCGTTTTAAAGGCCCACAATATAATCCTAGTGTTATAATCAGATAGATAGATAGATAAAACTTTTATTGTGCACACCATAAACAGAAAAAAGTACAGAGAACAGAATAACCTTATGAACTAGTGCCACAAGTGGCGGCTTCATCGCTAACAGGGATCTCTTCCAGGCAACCAAGAAAAGAAAAACACGATAGATAACATAAGAAACAGACGAGAGACGTACCTAATACTAATAAGAGAAACAAATAAAAATAAAACATATAAATAGTAAGTATATAAAAATAATCATAATAATGTATTTAAATAAAACGAAATATTTACATAATATATAAATACATATAAGGTAGGTATTTACCAAAATGAAACGCTGCAAGTAGGTGATTCAATGAATTTATTAGAAATTATTGGTTAGCACTTTGTACTGACATCATTTGACATGATTTATAAATTATGTTATCACAGATACACAGTTTCCGCGAAAGGAATGACGAGATCTTATAATAGTTAAAACAACGAATACATAGATATTATGATCTAATCTATCAGGTAGGTATATAGTACTTACTTCTTAAGATAAAAATATAATAAGCAAAAGATATAACTGACTGAGTATTGGATGTTCGATAGACGAAGGACATATTTTGAGGATGTAATATTTTCAGATAAGTTGTATGGTACCTACATAAAAAATATATGTCCTTATATACGCAGTAGATATTGTTTTCATCTAAGTTTGTGTGAGTGATATTGTAAAGGAATTTTGGCGGAAAAATCTGGCTCCGGATTGTACTATTTTACAAAAAAGTGTTTATGTAAAAATTGTGGTGTTTTAATCATATAGAATTACGCGCGTGAATGTGGGAGGTGATAGGTACATCTAATGTAAAAATTGGCATCATGTTCCTTTCAAAACTGCATCGATGATTTACAACAAGCATCAATGGAGTTTTGTTTCCAATACTTTATTAGGAGATAACCGTATTCGTTCATAACTTATTACTTTGTGTGATTTTTTATTTATGATTTTGACATAGTTAATTTTTCATAAAATACTTTTAAATATTGAAACATTTGACACTGGCAAATGCACAAAGGTGCGACGCCAGATATAAAAGGCAAAAATATAAATAGATACCAGTACCAGCGCGCGCTCCTCAAATTAACAAAGCAATAATAAGCGAGGCGAGTTAGATCATTATAACAACATAGGAACTGCTATTTCCAGTTGATAGCCAGATATAGTTCAGTGATGAATAAGAGAAAGAGGCGATTCGCTAGCACGGGCCACATATAAATGGGATTAAAATTTTATTAGTTTTAAAATAATTTAAAAAATTTATTAGACTAGTTAGACCTATTAGATATGAATGGTATAATTAATAAATAATTCATTATAATATAATCTAGTATAATTAGTAAATAATTTAACAAAGAGATAGTGTCATATTATGAGTAAAGGACATAGAATACAGGGTAGGTACCTACTTTATACAGCTCTGCTGGCTCATTGGTAGTATGTCTGGTTCAAGAGCTGTAGGGTGTGGGTTCGATTCCCACCCTGGACAAGCATTTTTTGATATAAACAAATGCTTGTTCTGTGTCTGGGTGTACTGTATGTATTTACAAAAAAAAAACTTTTTAAGTATTCTATCAGTTATCTGACTTCCACAGTATAAGCTTTGGTTAGTTTGGGGACAGATAGTGCTGTGTTACTCCTACGCTATTTATTTATTTACTAGAAAAACGAGAAAATTTGCAAGCTGCAGCTACTTGACTCATAAACCCACTGTGAAATAAAATCAAGATTATAAGACTAGGAAATGTGTTTATGAATTGTAACTGTAGAACTTGTAAAGTAGGTAGATAAGGTATTTATATAAACCTAGGTACAGCTCTTATGAACTTGTAACTGAATACTTTCAATTGACGTCACTGAATAATAAAAAGATTAACCTTCTCTTGGCCTCGTCCATAGCTTTTTATGCAGGGAAAAATACAGCGACAGATTTAAATGATAGCTAATATACTGCATACATACATACACATTATAAAATGATTCAGACCATCTATTGCAATGAAGGTATTTTTAAAACTGTAGACATTAGCAATTGTTCATAGTTCATAGTAAAATTATAGGTAGGTAATTATGAAAATTTCTGTACTATCACTATAATTATGTAAAGTGAAATTGATTCTTTTAGATATCAATTGTAATTTAGTTATCAAATTCGATTGCATTGACTTTGGCAAAAGGATTTGTTATGAGACGAACGATCCACTCTCCTGATGGTAAGAGATAATGCCTGCCCATGACCATTGTGCAGGTTTCTAGAAAAAACTAGGACATCACGGAGTTGCCGCCTGCCCATGCCCATCGTGGAGGTCTCTAGAAAAAACTAGGACATCACGGCGTTGCCGCCTGCCCATGACCATCGTGAAGGCCTCTAGAAAAAGCTATGACATCACGGAGTTGGCGCCTACCCATGACCATCGTGAAGGCCTCGAGCAAATAGTAAAAAAAAACCAGGACAATTCTTGAGACAACTTGAAATAATGGAGTTGGCGCATTACTTGAGACATTCGATGACGAGGCTAGCCTTGCAACTTATTCATACATCTCCAAGAATATCAAGAACTCTCAGATATACATGTCTCCATCCATGTATGTATGTATGTATGTATGTATGTATGTATGTATGTATGTATGTATGTCTACAAGATATGATTTTTGATCATTTGAAGCTATCCACAATACACACATAACTTATAAAAGATTGAGGTGTGTGCACTGTGATTTGTACCCAAGCAACCATTGGCAAGCAGAAGTCTCAAACAGGCTGCCATACTTTACAAACTGATCACATTATTGTGGGCTTTAATGTAATCTCAGCTTTCTCATAAGTGCAGGTAAGAATGCTGCAGCAGGTTTCCTGTCTTTGACTCCCTCTGTGATGTAAGGTCCTGGCTTGGTCATCAGTACTGTGTGCAGGGTTGGCAGACCTATTGTACAGGCCAGCTCTGGACTAATGTTGCGACAACCTTGCACATCCAAGAACTTCAGTTTTTCACAATATGACGTCACAGCTTCGACAGTCTTGTCTGTTAATTGGTTGCAACCCTGAAACAGATTGAGAGAATGATGAATGAAACAGAGAGATTTATAGATGTATTGTTGGGTATGATATATTGATAAGTTATTGTTTAGATGAGATAGGTAATGGTTGCTAGTTGATTGGTTATGCTGTTTTGTTTTCTATCCTATGCATTCTTCAGTCAGTCAGTCCTTATGGTGCCAATGCATCATAAGGACTTTTAACTGACTTTTTTTAAAATAAATAAATAAATATCATAGGACATTACACACAGCACCATCAGACCCCAAACTAAGCAGAGCTTGTGCTATGGAAGACAGATAACTGATAGAATACTTAAATACTTTTTTTTTTGTAAGTACATACTTATAATACATACAGTACACCCAGACACAGAACAAACATCGATGTTAGTCCTGAGTGGGAATCAAACCCACACCGTTCAGCTCTCGAAGCAGACACACTACCAATGAACCAACAGGGCTGTCAGGGCTGGGCTGTCAGGGCAGGGGTTTTTTTTTATTATCCCACAAAGATTATAAGTTGGTTGACATCATATTAGTTGCTTTATCTAAATCAAATAACCTTTAGGTGCACTTACTTTCAGTACATATTGTTATGTAAGTAGCAAGTAAAGATGACAAAGACAATAAAAAAACAAGGATGACAAAAAATAAATCAACAAATATTACAAGTAACCTCACCTTCAATTGAAGATGTTTCAATCTTCGCAGCCCTTGAACAACTTTTTCCACTGCATCATCTTTTAAATTATAACAGTCTGTCAAATTTAAACTTTCAATAGTTGGGCAGTTTTTAACCAAGTGTTCCATACCTTCATGTGTTATCTGTTGACAGCGGCTTAAATCCAGTTCAATGAGTTCTTTGAAGTTAAATGCATACATTAAACTGACATCTGTTATTCTGTTGCAATAACTTATGTCTAGCTCCCTGAGACATTTGAGCCGTGCGAGGGAATAGCCTGTGTAAGTCTCAGTAGATAATTTTTCACACATTAGCATTACATCACGTTTCCTGCGAGCATCCCGAACAATTTCTTCTTCAGCTCGTGACCCAAGGTGTATTTTCAAAATTGCTGGCGATTCCTCAAATGACGTAGTGGGAACTTCATGACAAGTTTCTAGCTCTTCATCTTGGGCCTTTCCCATGCCTGTTAAACCTACATCAGATACTTTGTCACAGTGACTCATTTTTAATACTTTTAGGAATATCTGATTCTTAAAGATGACTTGGATAGAAGTGTCAGTTACGGCATTGAAACAGAAACTCAAATTGAGTGATCGCAAGTTTGGCAATCTTTCTGAGAGCATTATAAGCGCACTTTCATCTAAATTCAATGAATGAACATCTAACTCTTCCAAAGTTCTGTTTTCTTTTGCACAAATTCCTTTTTCTAGGCCTTCCTTGGTTATGTTTTCACATTGAGATATATTCAATGACTTCAATTTCTTCAAATTTTGTAATTCAATAATTCCTAGATTGGTGACTGCTCGGCAACGTTGAATATTGAGTTGTTCTAAATTTACTAGGTCTCTGCAAATAAATACCAGAGATTGGTCTGTCACTCGATTGCACAAACCCAGATTAAGAGCCTTAAGAGAAGTCTGGTGTGTTGTCAGTGCTTTTATTCCTACATTTGTAAGTTGATCACAACAGTGTAAAGACAAAGACTCCAATTCTAAATTCTCTGTTTCTGATAATATTTTGAGACTTGATCCATCAATAAGTGTATGTGAAAGTGTAAGATGCTTGATACTTTTTGCTCTACTTGCAATAACTTTTAGTATAAAACTAAATGTCAATACACTTTCAGATGGGTTTTGAAACATATCTACACCACTCGGATAAAACTTTTTAATGAGGCCAATGTGAAACTGCAATGAACAAGCAGATAGATTCAGTTCTTCCAATGCTGGTGATGCAACAACAAATCTGCTGAAGAGTGCATCTGTCAGATATTGATTATCTGCCAAACTTAGAGCCTTTAAATTTTCCAGATTGTATTTGAATAAACCTTCAGTCTTGCCTTCTAGTAATCTTCCAGACATGAAAAGTTCTTTGCAACTTAATATATTTAGAGTTTCTAGATTAGTGCACTTTTCCAAGATATAAGTAAATACTTTTTCACAAACATCACAGCTTTTTAGAGTCAATCTCTTTACATGCTCTCCCATTTTTTCCCAAAAGTAGTTCACTTTATTTGATATTTCAACTTCATTGAAAAAATAGTTGTAGTGTATAACTGACGAATTGTCGAAGATATTTAACGGAGATATATTTTCTTCATTTAAAGGGGCTCTGTAGAATACTGCAACTTTGTTTTTAAGAAAGGAATGATCATTTGCTGCTATGTACCAAGACTGACAAGTTTCACTTGCAGCTTTTCTGTCTCCCTCAGGCAAATATTTGAAAATAATTACGAGAACCTGTAAGAAATAAAAGTTTATGTTATCCAATTTAACATGAAAATTAAATACCATGATTATATAAATAACTAATGTTAAATTCTTGTAGATTGGTCCTAGATGTAAATTAGGTTTGAATATAATATCAATACGATTTCGTAAGTGTTATTTTATCACTATGGGATAAAAATAACTTCCAATGATCGATCAATCACGTGAAAAAAATAAAATCAAACAAAGGATAATTTCCAACACGGAAACTACTAAAAACTATGTACGCTGCAAGTGGTTCGGGCTATAATGGTTCATAAAATATAATTCATAGTTTGTTACCTCGTATGGGAGTTCCATTATTTTTATATACACTAAAAATCAAGTTAGAAAAGTAAAATAAATAAATATATTTCCTGAAAAACACTGTTCACACTATACTTTCATTTCTTGACAAGTTGACAGCAAACGATAGTCAAAAACTTGACGTTGACAGTTTTTTTGTATAACTCATCGGCAAGTGAATACAGAGTTATTAAAACCTTTACTTGTACACTTTAGTTTTGCCATTCATGTTGCAGCGTTTCATTCTAAGTTATAGTCAAAGTAACAAAAAAATGAATGATGGTTAAACACAATCCATACTTTACAAAGTAGTGGTGGCTTTATAAATATTTTACGAAGTTACGGATACAAAAAACTATACATATTTGACCACTTTATTTCACTTTCCCACCCTTATTTGACAAATTATTATCGGCTATCGATATCGAATACAGAGTCTTTGATTCCTAAGATTTGTATGACTTCGGGTTTGTATCATTTGTTTCTAAAATATTATGTTCACTTTTTCAGTCTTTGCCAAGTCCAGTCCGCGCTGATCGAGTCCAGTTATGTCTTGATAAAGTATAATTTATATCTAAAATATGATTTGTTCAGTCTTGACCAAGTCCTTTGCACGCTGGTCGAGTTCAGTCCAGTTATTATTTATTTATTTAGTTGTCTTATTAAAGTATTGGTGACTTTTTAATATAAACTTCGATGGAGTTGGAAGCGCCACGAAACGTCGTGCTTCATCACAATACATCACTTTTCCACACTAGCGCTTGTAATTCTATGTATTACAGATAGATAGAAACTCTTTATTGTGAACACCATAAACAGAAAAAAAGTACAAAATAATCTTGATATTTTATTATATCGATATGTTTTTCATTAAACACTACTATTTTAATACTCACTCGAAAAAAACATAGTGTTGGAAAAAATACAATGGATAACACGAATGTTTCCACCACAGACGATTTGAAAGGTCGAAGGTCCAAGGTTTCCGCGTTCCCGCCAAAACTACAAGTTGACACTTAGTTCTTTATTCATCGTTGCCATGTAGCTAAATTAACTCCAGAAAATGATGTACGACGTACCTACTTTTGTTTTTAGTGTTTATTTAAGAGTTTTTTTCATAAAGTTCAGAATTACACGAGTTAACGTCAGTCTGGCAAAAAAATAAATGAAACTTGATTTTTCGTGTTGCTTCGAAAATTCAATTAAAGTTTATAGTAAAGGCGCCACTTCTTTATTAAAACATGACTGGACTCAACCACTAATTAACACGATTTTTTTCATGATTTCATGATATGTTTTAATGACTTCGACTACACGAAGATGCTGAACACACCTAGCTTGAAATGGGAATTGCCTCTAAAGTGAGGCTTTTGTAACACATCGTTAGGTGCTTGGTGGCAGATTTTTAACTTAGTTGCTACCCAGCTGAACATTATGTTACTGCCACTAAGTTTTATTTAGTTTCCTCACCAAGTTTGCCTTCATCGGCAGCTCAAGCTCTTTGTTGCGATTTAAACTCACGAACGCCTTTCAGCGTACAATCAGATCGAGCTAACTACTATACTATATATTTGAATTTAGCAACATAGAACAAAACTTAAAAAAAATCGCGTTGCTATAGAATAGATACATAACATAAAAAATATGCACAAACATTCAGCGATTGGCAACTATTTGCAATCGAAGGCATTTACAATGTTTACAATCGCATTCCACTATTACTGGCATCGTAACCTAACTGCTAGGAACATTAAGTTACACATGCACTTATGAGTTTGCGCGTAAGGTTTGGTTGTTATCGCCACTTGTTGGGCGCCAGAAAGCTCAGTGAGCGCGGGGTGGCCCGCGCGATCGGCCACGTGCTCTCTCTCGCGTTACCCTATTTTTACGACAAAACTTTCGTAGCACTTCGGGACTATGAACATGGTTGTTTTATTGTGATATTTTACTAGATTTGTATTGTGGCAGTGATTTGAGGATGTCGAGAAGAAAGCAAGCGAAGCCAAGGTCCCTTAAACGTAAGTTTTTAAACAAAAACATCCACATAAAGGTAAGGGGATTTTATGCAAACCATACAAACTTAAAATAAAAGAAAAACTTGCAAATGTTTTCTATTAGGACATGTTACTATATTTTTTCATGAGAGGTTGCGTATAACTGTAATTCAGGTGGATATCTACAATCGCAATATTAGGTAGTAAGTATACCGCTAAGCAGTAGTAGTAGCGTTTCTGTGTTAATGGTTTGGGATTACTTTATTTAGTGTAAGTAGGTACAGGTTTAATGGGACTTAATATGGAAAGTCTGAAAGTAACAAGTGCTTAATTAGCGATTCTGTGAACTTTGCTTTGTTGAAGTCCTGGATACCGCTATGTATGATAATGGTAATAGGCAGGTGTAAGTTTTACCATCAGGAGAGCATCGCGTTCGTCTCATGATTTCTTAATTCTTATCATAATAAAATATGTCTACATAGGTACCTACCTACGTCCTTAGATATTTTATCGTCAATAATAAACGCTCTATATTTTGTACCACCTTTATATACTACTGTTTTTTTTTTATTGAGTTTTAGTGACTACTTTCACGGTACAAACTTCCGTCTTCCATTGATCAGTAACTTGTGGTCCAAAAACAATCAATGGTTATAATATCAATAAAGAAATATTTCAAATGTAATTCCAAGATCTCTTGATGGTCCGGAATGATACGGATCTACCTAATAAGTAAAGGTAGTAGTTATTTACCTCTTATTGACATATTTTTATATTATATTGACATGCTTTATTATTTTGACATTTCAGACAATAGACAACACTTTATTTATGACATAAAACAAATTTTCATTACATTTAACAATACATACAAAAATAACTAACAAACGTAATTAAATAAAAAAAAACAAATTAAACATTAAGAACAAAAAAAAATTAAGTCACCAATTGTCAATTTTGTGTTTTTGTTTTTAGTGTTATTTTTGGACATGTATGGGAATATGACTTGTAACTTTGTTTTCAATAAAATGTTGTAGGTATGGTAGAGTCATTGAGTTCGGGTTCATTAATTTAGTTGAGTGCCTATATAACTTTTAAAAGCGAATAATAATTAATAAAAGCTTGTTTAAAAACAAATTGACAGTATTGTACGGGTTCGTCCCTGCAGTTTGATGGACCTGGAATACGCACGTTGAGGAGTTTCGTTTCTAGAACATTGTATTTACCTGCATATTATGTGGTCGATATACTGTAATCAGTAGTGTCCAAAAGACAACACTGATGGACGAGCTGCGTCTCGTATTGCGGCCCGTGTAATACAGCCGCTTTATCAGTGACGGTCGCGGCCGCAGCCACTCGCGGTTTGGCGCGCTTGCATTGCACAAGTCACCATCCTAGCTCGCTCGTATAAATCAGTCTACTCCAGTACCTACAACATTATGTACTATCACAATATAATGTTCTATGCAAACGACGAAAAATATTGTTATAAGAATCGGTTGTGTCAAAACCATGCCAATTTCCGTAGTAGAATCATTGATTCCCCGGTCATCGCTTGTCATACGCTAACTACAAGTTCACAAACGCGTCAAGACTATATAACATAACTTGATATATATATAGCTAGCATGTAACTTGATATAATATTATGTGATGCGTGTAGTTCCCGTGAGTAAAGAGAAATTATTGCACTCTTCACTCATTTGCTACACAACGTTATCTACCTATACCCCTTTTTGTTTAAATCTGTGATGTGTGTTTTTATTAGTTCACTCCTCGTAGACATTATACAGTAGGTACAGGTAGTATAGGTACCTTTATAACGCGGAAAATCATGTCGCCGTATTGTATATTTTCCAAAGTTCGTATTTTTTTTATAGATAGATAAAAATAGTGCTGTTTTAAGGGCCGGATTACATGCGCGAGTGTGGGAAAATGATATAATATTTTGTGATCAGACATAAGTTTTAGTGTTGCTTCCTAAACTCAAGCAAAGTCTTTATTCAGCCGCCACTACTGTACTAAAACATGACTGTGATGTGACTTAGACTTATTTAATTAATTTCAAATTAATTAATATTAATTTCGGTCTCCAACTCGTTGGATTGACCTTGTCAAGTCGATAACGAAGTCCACTGCAGTACAGTGTGCTCGCAATGCGGAGGATCGCCACAACTGGAGAGACATCGCGCGACGTGCAGCAGCCTTGGGAACTAACGGGGACGACGGGACGCAACCTTGTGCATCTGCAGCCACGACCACTCTGCCAAGAGTGTCCGACTGAGAAGAAGAGAATTAATTTCAAGTCTACACTACTTTACAAGAGCACCTTAATTTGAGTGACTTTGACTATGACTTAAACACATCACTTAAATTACTATAAATCTATAGGTATCTACTGGCTTGAAAATATACTTGACACATGCAAATGCAGAAAGTACTACGGTACCTATACAATTACATATCTAACAGTTGAAACACTATGATAATGTAACGAAGCTCGAAGTTGCACAACACGACTGTGTTGTAATGTTGTAACTTTAGGTATCGATCTCGGCGTCTAGTACTTTCATAATGCGTCCCGCGGGTCGCGCGAGGATGCTCCGACTCCCTTGACTCCCTGGTACCTAATGCAATAGCGCTCTGCTTCTTACAACGTATATTTCTATTCTATTGTTGTATTTATTTGCTTTGGCTTTTATTTAAAAAATAATGCTGCCACGCACTGTAATGGTATGTTCCAGTAACACTTAAGGGCTAGTTCCCATTTCAGGCTAGGTGTGTTTACCATCTTTGTCACACTGTCACATAACATCAGGCCCCTGATTATCTAGTATATCCGCATCTGTATGACAAAATTATCTAAAGCTGCGGTGTTTGCCAGAGTTTAAGTTGAATTATGAAATAATAACCCCATACTCAACTCTCCTTTGATTCCATCCTCATACATAACGCGAGTAGGTATGGTTCCGCTCGCTGGGGCCCAATAACACGTCAATTTCAGCTCGCCGGCCCTCACACAGGAATTAAAATTTTACATTCAGTGAAAATGTTAATCCTTCCCGGTCCCAAGTAGTCAATAAAAACGAATTGCCGTATCTTGAATTGTTTACCCTGACACTGCTACCTGGAGCGGCTGAAGTGAGCCTGGCCTCCTGCTAAAGCTTTAGCTACCCTTTCCGGGTTTACTTGGGATTCAATTCCTATGTCCGGCATTATATTGGTTACTGTTTTCCTACTGAATTTTATTGCGATCGATTATGTCGAATGTAAAATACATGTAAGTAGAAAGTTTCGGTAACTTAATTGGGAGACCATCTTGGCTTCCAATCAAACCCTCGGCATGCATCTTTGTCTTTTCTAAGTTATGTGCGTATAGCGTTTGCGACTGACTTCAAGCGCCAAAGGAAAACATCGCGAGGAAACCTACATGTGTGAGAATTATTAAAAAGTTCTCGAAGGTGTGTGAAGTCTGCCCACCTGCACATAGCCAGCGCGGTGGACTATGGTCTACTAATGGCCTTATAACTACTATTTTAAAGTAAATGTGAAATAAACATTTAGTAACTTCTCTATTGTAAGGATTAAAAAAAACTTTTATGTTTTTTTTTATTATCTAAAGCTTGTCCTTTAAAATAATTTTCGGTAATAACTTATTTAGTTATACAAGTACAAGCCTAAAACACTTTGTCTGTAGGGACCAATACACATGCATATCCATACAATTTGATTCATTTTAAGCTGAATTCTCCGCAATAAGGTTCCAGTACAGCGTAGATGAACAAAATACATTGTAGCATAGGGTGGGAGGTGTGAAGATCACAATAAAACATATGAATGTTTTATACGAGGTAAAAGCTTTGGACGGACGCATTTATAAGCCGTTTGAAGAGGGTTAAGTCAATTTGGCTTTGGACGTCAACTTTTTTGTTGCGCGCGTGTGCTTGGTGATTACACTGGTCAAAACCGAAGATCCATGCTTAAATTTTTACAACATATTAAATGTGGCAATTATACAAACTTTTCAAAGATTATAAATTCAAAAAGATCTTTGTCAAGTACATTTGTGAATCTATTTCTTACCGTCTTTTTGTAGACTGGCAGCAAACAAACGGTTCGCCTGATGGAAAGTTCCCGGCCGCCTAAATAAAACAACATTCGCCTTTTTATGTCCCTAAAATTAACACTCTCCTGATGGTAAGAGATCAACGCCTGCCCATGATAACTGTAGCGATGCACAGAACTTTGAGTAGCTTTACAAAGTCCAGGGCATCGCTGCTCTGGCGCTCATTACTTTGAGATATTCAATGGTTAGTCTCAACAAAATATGTATATAACAATAGTCTTGTATACGAAACAACATTCGTCTTGTTGTCGATACATTGCCAACCCCGAAAAGATGTTTGTAGACATGTTGAAACTCTGCAGAAATACCTTTGTTGAATAGATTTACATAAACCTTTCACGATTAAGATAACGGATTAAGATAAACTAATGGTGATGAATTTTGATGAAGAAGCAACTATGTGATATGAGCATGAGGAGGAAAGTCCGATATTGTTTATTTATGAAATATGGAGAAAATATATAGAAAGATACAGCAGAGAAATAAGGTGCATGACACTGTTTAAAAACATTAGATTTTTCAAGACTTGTAAGTTTTAAGTATAAAAAAACTACAAAAACCTTGACTATTCATTAAAAAAAAAATCTGCCAAATTAATCTGTGAACTGTATGCGGCACTTATTACAGGAGCCCCCCGTATGTGTAACGATAGAAGTTGAAGGCCCTAGGGGTGAAAGCGGGGTGCGGGTACTTTCAGGGTTGCCACATTTTATTTTACATTTTTTCCCATATGGGAACAAAACATTGAATAAAAATACAATTATGCTCACTGTACCTACATCTCAGTGGAACTTTTTTACTTAGTGTCATCATAATAAATCAGCTCTAAATAATATTCTACACCTATGTGTAAGTATTATTAAACATAAAGGGCGAAACTCATATACGATTACTTTCATTGCCTTCTATTCACACTTCTTTATGAATTGCCAAAAATTCTCATAATCTGTGGTATCATTTTTCCTGTTTCTTTTATCGAATTCACAATCTCTTATTTGAACATTACATGATCACTCAATATAAACTACCTAATTTCTTTCTACGAAAATATTCCTTCCAACAAACATCGTCAAATAAACGGAATAAACCAATCTGTCTAGAGCTGCGAAAATTTAAGTTCTATAATCTAGATTCAGTACAAAAGCACTCACCCGCTGTAGCCCTGGGTGTTGCGCGTCCATAAAACTTGTAGAGGCCCCACCGAGAGTCGACGGCAAATTTCCCCTGGGTGGCACCCCCCCCCCCCCCCCCCCCCCCCCCCCCCGCTCCCCGGGCGCCCTCTGGGAAATACGCTAAAGGCATATCATAACAGTTTTATGTTGATGTTGACCTCTCTCAGATACGGCGGTTCTTAATCGATGCAATTTGTTTAACAGTGCATGGAATTTGAGGTTTTAACAGGTAGGTAGGTACTTCGAAATTCCAAAAGTAACTTGTTTCAGATCAGTAGTAACAAAATTTGTTTTTAAGATTCTGAATTCAATATCAGCCCGGCAAAATATTGAGATGGTAAAATTTATTATGGGTCTGCGTGTTGTTGTCCATGTGAATATGAGTATTTAATGGCATCACCGACACTAGGCGTCCTTTTGTAGGGTAAAAAGTATTTTTTAATCACGTACCTAGTTACTTCTAGGTTTTTATATACAAAAAAAAATTTGGATTAGTAACATCAGAAACACCTTTTCAAGTGATAGGTACTTTTTGTTCTATGATCAAAAATGGAGCAAACATTATTGGAAAAAGTATCAATAAATTATCAGTTATTCTGTCACTAAGCAATAGTGTAGCAGCTAGCGAAACTATAGGCCTATTGAGAGTTATCAAAGTATAGAGCATCAAACCAGCGATACCCTTTTTTTTACACAAAGTCCCGGGTATCGCAGCAATGTTCATAGGTAGGCGTTAGCAACAGGCCAGCGAGGCCATGTCAAGCCAGGTTCTCTATACTTTTACAAAAAAAAAAAATGGTTTAGACTTTAGATTAAGGCTTAAAAGATTACAGAAATAATGATTCTAAATGATAAAATATTTAACTATAGTAGACTGTTTATATATGTCTGGTACTACATAATTTTGTATATCTATACATTATATGTAATGTATACTTACTTTTAACGTAAAGCGTTATGTATGTTGCTTTACGTTTATTAAATTGTGATGCGACGCCAACATGCCTATTATTTTACGGGAAACCTTTATAAAAGTACGGCGTGGTTTGGTGAGTGATGATAAATTTTCTTTATTCCCGATCGGCTGCTATAAATCACTCATGAGTTTTTCAGGCGAAACATCCGTAATAAGGCGGCGGCAGACGTGATTCTTGCTACGTAGGGTTGGTTCCGTAACTTATTCATCATTTTAATTCCTAGAAAAGTATATTACATCATGACCAAGCAGAAGCATCTTTACAAGAGAAAAATAAAAAAAAAACTCTGTGTTCCGGTTCGAGAGGTAGGTACTGCCGTTTCAAAGCAGACTGTTTTAAAGTAATGAGCACGAAAGCAGCGAAACCCTGGAATTTGTTTTGTGACTCAAAGCTTTGAGTACCAACTTCGACCACACCGCTACTTAACATCAGGTGGTCAACACACACACACACAGGTCACAGCTTGTCAAGCATAAAAAAAATTAACTACGTGTAGATTGTAAACGTGGTTAGGATTCCAATCGATAATTTTTTTGAACAGCATTTTTTAAAAGTTTTTGATTGTTGTCAATTTCAAACATTTTATATGATTAGGTACTTGAATAGGTCCCGATAAAATGTATGAGTTTCGAACGACTACTGAGGTGACTTACTGGTGCGAGTTAAAAAAACATTTAAACTCATTTGATAATTATACTAGGTATACGCAGATGTAACACACCAGTTAGATGAAAAGAACTATAATTACTATAGAACACATTTTCCGCTCGCAACAGTGCTTAAAAATATCACGGCGGTGGCGGCGTCCTTGCTCCGAGAAGGGTAGTGGAGGCAGGTTCCCAGAGGAGCTCCTACCCGCCGCCCACGCGGTTCCCTCGGGACTTGGCCTGGCAGCCGCGTGCCGCCTGCTCCCTGGAGACCAGAGCCCCCCGCACCCCTCGCCCGTCTCCGAGGAAAATAGCTGAGAGTACAGAGCGTTGAGACGTTCGACTTTTAATTGATAGGTACGTGGGGAGACAGAAAATAGCAATTAGAGTGTTTTGAGGCTCACGTTTCGTTTGACTTGACGTGAAAGGGGATTAATTTATTTAAAGATTATGAGGTCGGTTTCCTTTATTGTGACAAACTCGTTTTATTTTCTTGTAATTTAGCCCATACTAAAAGTTGTTTTCAATGAGTATTCTGAAGCTGTAGTAAGCATCCAGGAATTTGAATTTCGTTACAGGATCACTTGAAAGCCAGTTTCATTCCAGGCTAGGCTCGTTTACTTAACATTAGGGGAGCTGTGGTCAAATACCTAGCTAGTCGACCATAAAAACAGTATGAAGGTAATGTGTGCTATTGTCCCTACCCCTCCCTAAATCACGACGAGAGGTAACACTTAACCAATTATTTTTCTACAATATTTAACGGGACTCTATTGCCAAGCTTAGATAGTATACCTATCTATCCCGGCTTCGATAGCTTTATTTTGGAACCGTAAAAAGCGGAAGATTTATTTATAATTTTCTCAATATGTACAATCAGTACTAGATTAATGTATTACTAATTCGACAGTTCATAGCCTCATAAAGATCGTTACCGCCGTATATGCAGAGACATGGTCAGATGGCGCTGGACAACGTTTTGTCGCCATCCATATTGTATTAGCGCAAGTACATTAGTTAACGATGTGGCGTCCTGAAGGCTCGGCGCGGACCCGCGCGCCTCGGAGACCGCCTCCTCTATTCCCTGCCGGCTGCCGGCACCGGCCACCACATACTGATCTTGACGGTGCATGAGGTTGCACATTTACATAATACTTATTAATAATAAGTTTTTATTTTATTTCGGGCATATAAATATAATTTACTAGCTGCGCCCCGCGGTGTTACCCGCTACATGTTTTCGGTATAAAAATTAACCTATCTGTTAATCCAGGGTGTCAGCTACCTCCATACCAAATTTTATCCAAATCCGTTTTGTGGTTTTTGCGTGAAAGAGTAACAAACATCCATCCAAACTTTTACATTTATAATATTTGTGGGATGTACTCGTTTTGATACGCGCCTGCACATCTCATATAAGTACTGTGGGGTTGGCTAGTAGAAAATGCTTTAGCATTAAATCCTCCTTATGTACATATTATTTTTGTGAGTGTGCAATGAAGTATTAAATAAATTATCCCGTATAAATTAAGACTATAGAGAAATAGGAGAAAAGGAGAAGAAATTACAGAGAAAAAAAAGTGATGATGTAGGTGTGTACAAAAAGGTACACACATTATTTATTTTCGATTCGCACTTTGGGGCGCTTTCCTCCATGCTTTGAAAATTTGACTTTTATATAATAGTTGTCATTTCACATAACATACGGGTCTAGCAGGACATTTTGCGGAAACAAATTTCGTAAAACTGTTTTTTCGTGGGGGACGGGCTAGGTGTTTGTTAGGTAGTGTGACCACAGGTCACTTGGTGTTATTACATAGGGTTATTATGGTATGGTTGGAGATGGTAATCACACCTAGCTTTGGATGGAACTGGTTCTCATGTAACGCTGCCGAAACACACCGTTATAAAATAAATAAAATAAATAAATATCGTAGGACATTACACACAGCGCCATCTGACCCCAAACTAAGCAAAGCTTGTACTATGGGAATCAGATAACTGATAAAATACTTAAATAATTTATAGTTATGACACCATGGCGTTAGATTTTCAACTTGAGGGTGAAAATATATGAATTTTGCGTTCACCAGAGGTGCTGCTCCATTTTTCATACATTTTGAAATCGAAAACTTGACGGAAGTCTTTTCGCAACATGCCATTCTAGACCTTCTGAATTTTCAAGAGTCATTTTCATTGAGTGGTGGTTAAACGGGTATTAAAGGAAAATCAGACCTTTCTCTCAGAATCTCGCAAATTGAAATGCTTGCTTGTTTGCTTCTTAGGTGGCAATCCTCCGGCATATTTACTAAGCGAAGTAGACGTTGGTTTTTGAGTAAGAATTACAAAAGTTGTGGAACTGCTTTCTACAATGGCCAGTACTAACGCCTCCGAACACATTAAAATTACAGTTTCCAAGGATATACAGAACTACAATGACTTGCCCGAGATGGGGTTAGCGTTATTATTCCTCTGCGCGGCCGCCCGCGTGGTCCTTAATCAAAGTTATTACCTACAGCGTTTAGAGCTGCCTCAGGAATACTGCTCGTTTCAAACGCGATATTGGTAACGATGAAACACCCACCTAGGTGAAATTCTACGCTAGATTGGATAACATAAAATGGATTTACGGATTATTTCCCTAATGCACTCAATAATTATAAGCTCACCAAGTGTATCCTAAATCAAGATTTCAGGCGGCATTTTTGTTGCAGTTTCCAGGACTTTATTACTAGGTCTGAAGATCGCGTACCCGCTTCCATTCGGGATGCACCTTCCATCGCGTGCTTCAGAAGCAAAGTAAGATCTTGGCTTCAAGAGACCTTGTTTTATGACTTTGACGATTATTTAAAACTAAGAGATTATTGAATTACTAGTAAGTAATTATAATATTTTTGTTTTTATTGACATAATTATTTTATATGTGACATATTATTTCATTGACATTTTCATTGTATTGACATTTTTAAATATGAATGGAAAAATAACCTGTAACTTTGGTGTTATTAATAAAAGATTTGTATTTGATATTAGGGTTTCTATAGAGACGTATTATTTCCATATAAAGTCTTGTAGCGATGATAGCCCAGTGGTTAGCGCGATCGGTTCACCCGTCGAAGGGCGTGGGTTCAAACTCCAGCGATAAGCTTGAGCTGCCGGCGAAGGAAAACATCGTAAGGAAAGCATAGTTGGGTGGTAGAATACTTCCTAGTACTCGACTGGCTAGCTACCACCTTCAAGTTGAAAATCTGGCGCCAAGCACCAAGCGGTGTGTTCTGGCAGCCTTACTTGAGAGCCAGTTCCATTCCAGGCTTCGAACACACCGTCACTTAATATAAGGTGAGCTGTGGTTAACTTACAGTGACAGCCCTGTTGGTACATATGCGTTGATGGTAGTATGTTTGCTCCAAGCTGAAGAGCGTGGGTTCGATTCCCACCCAGGACAAGCATTTTGTGACATGAAAAAAAACAAAAAATGTTTGTTCTGTGTCTGGGTGTACTGTATGTATTATAAGTATATATTTACAAAAAAAATACTTATATTATGTATGGTATGACGTCAAAAACAAAGAAGAAGAAACTACTCGTCTAATTTTGATGAATGAGATGTCAATTGATTTATTTTTATTTCTTCCTTTGACTCTTAGCACGTTCGTGCGTTAATTAATTTGTTATTGTCCTAGTGACATGGGCTAAATTTGTACGGTAGTTGGCTTATAGTTTTTTATAGTTTATATAGCGATATGACATTTTTCAGCCAATTTTCTCTTAAATCAGGGGAATTTTTAGGGATTTTTTTTCAATTGCACCGGCAGTGTTTTTAGAATTTTTTGAGATGCTCTTCTGACGGTTAGAGAGAACGCATGTCCATGACCATTGCAGCGATACACATAACTTTGAGTAGCAAAGCAAAGTCGAGGACAACGCCGATTCAGCGCTCATTACTTTGAGACTTTCGATGGTTAATCTCAACAACCCTGTAATTTTGCTAGCTGCTAATTACTGTAGATACATACATTATATTTATAGGCTGTTTATGTTTTTTATAGTGTTGGGTAAGTTTTAAAAGGCGTGCGTTGGAATTATATTTCAATAGTCGATTTGATGAAAGGAGTAGCTAGACCCCTGGTACACGTCGTAGTGGCAAATATAAATAATAAGCTCATTGTATCTCTATCTCCTCCCTTCCTGGGGTTAGGTTAGGTTAGGCTATGAGGTCCGCTCATTGTATGATTAGGTACGTCGTTAAGCGCTACGTTACAGTTACTTTCAAGAATGCAAAGAGATTGCATAACTGCAGCTAGAACCAAATTTTAAATTCACCATTAACGGAACCTATCTGCAGTTTTAGATATTTTACGACAGTGATATGGTCAGTGTAAAAATTGAATTGCGCGGTGGTTATTGGCGCGGCGCGGTGTGGTGCCGAATGCGTCCCGCGCCGCTCGTTGCGCGGAGTAGTTATGGTGGGAGGAACGGCTCTCTTCGGACTCACCTCAAGAATGTGACGCTACTTCAAATAGGAATTGGTGTCAAGTATTTCGATATTTTTAAGTTTTTTATAAATTTTTTTTTCAAGTGGGTCTAAGCCCCTGTCAAAGTCACATAGTAGAGTAAATTTCGATCACGCAATAGTAAAGTATATAGTGGTGGTAGTGGTCATTACAAACTTTAATGGAATTTCGGAAACCATACCTTCGAGTTCCACCACATTATGTTAGTTTCCTATACTTAAGCCCGTAATTAGGCACTTCATGAATAAAACACCTTTATTTTTTTATACATAGACACTTGATACAATAAGTTTTGGAGAATAATATAAAGCGGCGACATGACTTCAACGCGTTCCCGCTAAAAGTACTTTTTTTTTTTTAATAATTTGCCCCTTCGGGCAGGCTAAAGCTATAAAGCCATACTGCCTTGTCTTAAGTGTTATTTCTGCTGTATCTTAGCTATGGTTATCGTCAAAGTCGTCTTAGTCAAGTCCAGTTCGTGTCAGTTCGTGCCAGTCATGCTATAGTAAAGTAGTGGCGACTTTACTATAAAGCTTCGATGGAGTTTTGGAAGCAACACGAAAACTCATGTTTCACCACATTATATCATTTTCCCACACTCGCGCTTGTAATTCGGCACTTTATGAATAAAACACCACCATTTTTATGGATAAACACTCGACAAAACACTAGTTTTGGAAAAAAATACATCGGAGCGACACGACTCTTCCCGCGTTCCCGCCAAAACTCCCGCTAAAACTACATGGCGACGATTTTTTTTTATTAATTTGCCCCATCGGGCAGGCTAAAGCTGTAAAGCCATACTGCCTACACACACATGGCGACGACTTCACTGTTACCTTGGGTTATATTTTCTTTTCTTTCTTTTCTTTGGTTTTGGCGTCGCGTTTTGAGCATTTGCCAGTGTCAAGTATTTATATATTTTCAAGTTTCAAAAGTTTAATAAGTGTCCTCGTAGCTAAATTTATAGTCAAAGTCCAGTCTTTGTCGAGAACAGTTCGTGTCAGTCAAGTCCAGTCTTGCTTTAGTGAAGTAGTGGTGACTTTACTATAAGCTTCGATGGAGTTTTGGAAGCAACACAAAAAGTCATGTTTCACCACATTATATCATTTTCCCAAACTCGCGCTTGTAATTCGGCACTTTATTAATAAAACACCACCATTTTTATACATAAACACTCGACAAAACACTAGTTTTGGAAAAAAATACAACGCGACACGACTCTTCCCGCGTTCCCGCCAAAACTCTTGGGTTATATTTTATGATGATTTTGAATAGTTTTTTTTGGCATTGCACTTCGGGCATTTGGATATTTACAAGTAAATGTTGATAGGTATATCACTATACATAAGCCTAAGTCACACAAAGTAAGTCAGAATAAAGTTCAATCATGCCCTAGTAAAGTTAGGAACTTATTATTTGCAATGTAACTTGGCGTTGGATCCCCAATAATACAATTTATTTATATATCCGTAGTTCCCAGAGATGGTACCTCCAGTATACATAAATTCATTCCTTTTCCTCCGGGACAGTAGATTCCATCACAACGCTGGGATTTAGCCTCCGGCCTGCTTTTGATGAATCGATGGATGGAATCTCCTGAGCATAGGCCGGACTGACTCCCATGTGAGTTGCTAGACCTAAATAGTGCTGACCAATCTAAAATCTAAATGCGTAATTACAAAGAAGCTATACTCATACATACAGGTTAATAAAATTGGTGTACCTATCTAGGCGTAAAAAAACATTGTTCTCATAATTAATTAACACATTTTACTATGGGCCTACCAGCACAACTCTAAAATCGCAAAAGAAAAATCAACTTCTCTATGCATTTACATATGCCTACGCACTAAACACCCTGGTGTGTTTCTGCTTGACGCATATGTGCCGGAGCTACGGGAATGCTTTCACACTCGTCCGCGGCAGACCTACCACAACACCAACAATACGTCACAAACTTGTTAGAAAATATCTGTGCGAATATAATAAAATAAAACAGTCACAGATTATATAAAAGTACAGATATAATATATTCTTTGACGCTACAAACTTTGCGTGTCTTATGAATTCGAAACACAAATACGCCAAGACCTTTTTTCGTCACACATGAATCAAGGTAGAAATATGTTTTGTAAGAGACAAGAGTAGCAAACATTTTAAGACTAAGAAGGTTCCACAATGTTGCGCGGAAAACGTTCCTCGCAACATTCTTTCAGATGACAATTTTCGGAAAAGATTTCATCAAGCTTTCGATATCGAAATGTATTCGAAATGGATAAGCCCTGGCAGGCGAAAATGGAAACTAAAGCTAACGTAAAATACTGTTATTTTTGTCTGAGGGGCTAGTATATCAGTTTGTAAGTTTTGCGTAAACTGTGGAAAAATGCTTGGAAACTGGGACAGCGCCTTCCCTTTGCAGTAGTAAATGGAGACTACTTTTTCTAATACATTCATCTATCACTATATATGTGTTTGTGTGTACATCATTTATACAAATTAATATGCTAGCGCCGTATTATCGAAAACTTTATGACAGGAGTTTCAGCGGCAACGCGGAAAGATCGTGTCAACGCTTTATATTTTTTTCCAAAACTTTTGTTTTTTTGAGTATTTATGAATAAAAATTGTGAGTGAGTGTGGAAAACAATGATAAACTGTGATGGAACATGATCGTGTTGCTTTCAAAACTCCGTCGAAGTGCTCCACCATTACTGGACTGGATCTTAACTTACTTTGTGTGACACTAACTGTAACTCAGAGTTATTTCACTTAGAAATATATTATAAACTAAAATATTTTAAAATATCAAAACATGGACAAAAACAAAGACAAAACTTTTTTTGGCAAATTGACACACTAGAATCTCTGCTCGTTTTTTTAATCTGTGCTACACAGTGAGTATAACTTATAGCAGAGTCGTAGAGTGGCAGTAATTCGTGTGACATCGTTAATTAGCCGGCGAGGGTGCGGGTGGCGTGATTGCGCCCTGTCCGTGTTAGCCGCACCCTGCGTGCTGTACCTACATTCTACTGACAGAAGTGTATACAAACCTCGGTAAATACTCTTTATAACGACATGTACGACTGACATCCATGTCTAGATCTCTGAGTAAGCAGTATAGTAGCTGCGAAGAAGACTGTCTAGTTATAAGTAAGATATCTGCAATTCATGTTGTTCATCCCACTAATATTATAAATGTGAAAGTTTGGATGGATGGATGTTTGTTACTCTTTCACGCAAAAACTACTGAACGGATTTGAATGAAATTTGGTATGGAGGTACCTGAGGCCCTGGATTAACACATAGGCTACTTTTTATACTGAGAACATGTAGCGGGTAACACTGCGGGGTGCAGCTAGTCTTACTACAAATTATCATCATCAAGACGTTACAAAATCAGACGATCATCAGGTATTAAATATTGTTTATTATGGACATTTATATTTATTCTTTTTATTCATAAACTTTGGTATCATAATAGATTTGATATTACGTGTCATATTGGCCGATATGGTTTTTCAAAATATTTTTTATACTTGACTGGCTAAGTGCTTGACCACAGCTCACCTGATGTGAATTTAAGGTGTGGTCGAAGATGGTAAACTAGCTCTCAATTGAGGCTGTCGCAACACACCGGCAGTGCTAGGCGACAGATTTTCAAATTGAGGGTGGTAGCTAGCCAGTCGAGTACCCTACCAACACGCTATGATTTCGATGTTTTCCTTCACCGGCAGCACAAGCTCATTGTTGGGGTTTGAACCTACGCCCTTCGGCGTGTGAAACGACCGTGCTGACCACTTGGCTTTCATCGCTACAAATATAAATAAAACAAAAACAAAATGAATAAAGCAGTGATTTCTGGAACCGCTGCGCTGTGCTGCGCTGGGCCCCCACCTATGGTATCGATAGCGTACGGCACAAATGTCCACGCTACGCTTTCATTATCCTAATTAGATTACACTTGAGGTCATTACGGCACTCTCAGTAGCTAATGCCCGCGAGTTTTGGTTCCTCAGCTGATTACTAAAATGAATCAACCATACACAGTGTCGCATTTAGCGGAGCGACAATATGGCAGTTACATACGCGTCGGTGTTCTGATTAATGCGATTAAAGTAGTAAAAACAATTATTAATTGCATTAATACTATAGCGTAATAAAAAAGGAGACATCAGTATCAATAAACAAAGTATTGTACGTAACTTCGTAATTTAATTGGTGTCTTGATAATTTATACGTTTTTTTAGTTTAGTATTATTTAAAAAAAGAAAGAAATTGTATTGAGAACGTGTTTCAAAAACTCTTAGAAATATGTTAATGTATTGCAAATCCATTTTGACTATGTACAGCGTCTTTTTATGTTTGATAGGCTAGGTGTTTGACCACAGCTTACCTTATAAGTGACGGTGTGGTAGAATATTTGTTATTTAGACTTTTGACCCAGGACAAATATTTTGTGGTATACACAAATATTTTTTCTGTGTCTGGGTGTTCTGTATTTATTATAAGTAGGTATGTATTTACAAAAAAAAAGTATTTAAGTAGGTACTTTATCAGTAATCTGACTTCCATCATACAAGCTTTGCTTAGTTTGGGGTCAGATGGGTTTGGGTGTGCGATATTAATTTTTATTTATTTATTTTATAGTAAACACACCTTGCCTGGAATGTCACTGGCTCTCAATTCCTAATCAAAATGACAATAAGGAAAAAAACATTTTACACACTTCTTTGCTTACAGATACATACAATTACGGATATTTACCTATATTTTGAATTGGATTCCTCTATCACAATAGACTCGCCAAAGGATACTGAGAAATCACGCTTCCAAAGCAATTCGATTTCAGAAATTTTATTTATTTAACTGTGTGGTCATTACAGTCACCCCCGCATTATTTTGAAATTGAGGTTGGTACACAATAAGATTATTATAGTCCAGGTAGAAAGAGGATCTGACCGAGCACCTTTTATTTCGTTAAACAGAAAATGGATTTATTTTGATTTAATTTTTCATCAAGTATTTCTAAGTGGCTCTAGCATATTTTTCGAGAATAATATAGTAATTAAAAGATAGTAAAAAAGTAATACGTAAATAAGAGTTTCCATTTCTCTTAGCTAAGCCTAAAAATGTTGCTGCCCTTTTGTATTGCAGTTCATTAGGCATGGAGAGCAATATTTTTAATAAGACTAGATCTGTAATTTTTTTTATAAACCTCTCAAAAATAGGTCTTATTATTATTGATCTTACCGAAACTCAATGTTTTACCAATTATATTATGTAATTACCTAAATGTAATCAACAATTTAGGCACCTACTACTACTACATTGCTGCTCGAGATTTTATTCTGGAACTAGCCGAGCCTCCCAATTTTATGTACAGTGACAATTCCACCGGTACAAAGAGTTCAGAATGACTAATTTGCTAAAATAAGTCAAGTTTTCTATATCAAAATGTATTTACTAACTTAGGGCAGCTTCAGTTACTGTTTACATCTGTTAGGGGTCCGCTGTCCATATTTCATTCACTTTGGTATCAAAAACTTTAGAGATTTTTCGCGTTTTACCATGCTGGAACTCCTCATTGTTTTACCACAATAAAAAAGCCTGTCTCTCTCTAACCAGTAACCACTAATATAAATAATATATCTCTGCCTAAAAATTAAGTACAATTCGTTGCTCCGTTGCTACGCGAAAGACGGGCAAACGAACACATTTTTACATTATTTCTTTATTTTTTCTTTTATTCCATAAACACGAGGAGGTTTATTTGTTTTCAATGATGTTTTGTTTGCAGCTGGGGAAGAAGAATGGTCTGAGGACATCGATTCTGCCGGTGGTACAGACAGTGATGGAAATGAACCAGAAGGCGACGTCGAGCCGGGCGATGAAGACACGCACGATGACGAACACTCGAATGAAAACGAAACAAAAGACGACGACAATATTAATGGTAGGCATGTTAGAAAATAAATTGTTAGCGTAATATACACTCTATGGATTCGATAGTATCCTTGTCAGGAATTCATGGAAAATATAGAAATTGATGATATTGCACTCACTTGTAGTTATTTCATTACTACAAGCAAAAGTTGTTTATAAAGGTAAGTACAATGACCCCCTCTCCGCTTAAATTATAACTCTGTATATATGAAAACCGCAAGTTTTGTAAAGTATATGTATGTACCTACCTACTTATACATAATGTATGTTAGTTAGAGTATGATTCTCAAAACTAATTTATATCAGATTTTGAAATTGATGCTATCCTTTTCCCACACATCGAAATGAAAAGAGACGCTAGACACCGAGACCTAACATCAAATATTTAATTACATCGATGGTATCAAAACTGAAAAGTAACTTATTTTCATATGGATAACTAATAAAAAAGTAGTCTAAGAGCAAACTTGACAATGATAAAAATTTGTAGAGCTTTTGTGGATGCTGAATATAATGAAAAGGTTTCCAGCCTTTCCACTGCAAGATAGCGCAATAATCATCCAATAAAGATTTCTAGTCGACATTTTCGCTCGGAAAACTGTCCATTCCGTCCATATGGTCGGCACTCTAGTCAACAGGGTGCCTGGGCTTTACTGGAGTCGAAACAGGGATGATACTCTATAGAGATGCTCTATGACTTAATGCTTGAGTCAACTGCTTGCTCAAAATACTCAAATAAAATTATTCACTGTTTTCGTGATAATCTGGTAACAAACATAGTTAAGAATAATATTAAAAAAATATTCAGACCGGTTATTTATAAAATTAAAATATTCAACTACAATAAAAATTAATTATAATCTTTAGCTTTTATGATTTTGTTTTTTTGTTACTTACGTATCATGATTAAACATCGGAAATTCTAGTTCATCCCTTTCGTTCCTTGTGGACATGTGGAATTTGTTCTTCACTTAACACATAATGGCATATCTAGACAATCTGTGGCTATTCGGCTGTTCGAGATTGGCGACTGGCTGACACTGACACACGGCAGCTGATAACGTATGACGTACGGTGTCTAGTGTCGGCTAGTGGGCGCACTGCACTGCGACAGACTCGCTAGGCGGCCGGGCATCTGTCTGTTACGACACTCACATTACGACTCAATGAGCGCTTACGGAAATCGCAATTGACTGAATGCAGTCTTATATCTCTTAGTGCTATTACTTGACAACATTGTAAGTAGGTACAGAGTGGTGATTAATTTTATAATGTTAATCAGTCTTCAGATGGGTGACCACGATTAGCATTTATTACTGAGCTCTATTGTAGGTCAGATGACATGTTAAATAGCTAAATAAATATAATAAATATACCTATATGTAGGACATTACACACAGTGCCATGTGACCTCAAACTAAGCGAAGCTTGTACTATGGAAGTCAGATAACTGATAGAATACTTAAATACTTTTATTTTGTAAATACATACTTATAATACATACAGAACACCCAGACACAAAACAAACATTTGTTTATACCTCAAACTGTTAGTCCTGGGTGGGAATCGAACCCACGCGCTTCAGCTCTTGGATAAGACATACTACCAATAAATCAACAGAGCTGTATTGTAAGTTGAATAAGTAAGTTAGTATCAGAGGCCTTCAGGCGGCATATTAACTCTTACAAACAAAAAATTGTCAAAATCACGTCAATTTCCATAGCAAAATATGATCAAACACAAATTTAAAATCTTAATTTTAGCAAAGTCGCTAGTACTTTTACTCCGGCTTTTCATAAGATGATTGTTTTTGTCAACCGCATAAATGTATAGCCTTCAAAAGAAGATATCAAAGTGAACATGGCGCGGCAATAAAGCATTATAAAAAGTGCTGATGAAAACATGCGAAACCTATCAACGTCAGCGCGAAACCAATGAAAATTGATTTAATCGCAGTTGTGGCATAGTTGTGAATAATTTATGGTTTTGGTTGCGTCGGCACCCAGCACTTAGTCAAGTGTCAGATGCAGTGGACACCGCCATTCAGTGGCGCGTTCGTCCGCACACACCCATTCATTGTCAGATTAGTCTCTAGCGTGGTAAATAGCTTGGACCCAATGCGCCAGTTAGAATATAAATACCGTGCCACGGTTGATTAAATACACGGGGGGTTTTAGGCGCAAAACGATCGGTCGAACGACGCAAATCAGCTGTGCAGTTGTCAGCTGCAGCTTATAATAAATAATAATCATCATCATCATCAGCCTTTTGTGGTCCACTGCTGGACATAGGCCTCTCCCAAGACACACCACTCAGCCCGATCTTCGGCTTTTCGCTTTCATCCACCGCCAGCTGTCCTACGTATATCGTCACTCCATCGAGTCTCAGGGCATCCTACGCTACGTTTGCCAATTCGCGGTGTCCACTCTAGAACACGTCTATCCCAGCGGTTCATATAATTATTTATATAATAAATAGTAATCTTTTTAAATTTTACGTTGCCCGTAGACGACCAATAAATACATGAATTCCTTACACACTATTGTTTTTTTGGTTATTGCCGCATTGTGATTAGGGACAATTTTGACAAATTTGGCAAATTGATAAGCGTGTAGTAATTAAATCTGCATTCAGTGCTTACAATCGATTCAACAATATAGTTCAAATTATGTTTGTTGATTGATTAATTCTTTATTTATTTACACACGGTACAACAATAAACTTAATGAAATAAGTGTCATTTGTGACCTTATCGTTGAAAGCGATCACTTCCAGCAATCCTTGGGACTGAATGAATTCGAGAAATAAGAAGTCGGGGTGTGTCTATAACGAGGAAATGTAGGATATTACATAAGCCATAACATAAATGATTACCTGCGGCAATACATCTGAATACTTAGATTACCTAAAATGCACTTTTATTATAATACGACTAACGATAGAACGCTCATTAGAAGATACCGTACGAGGTCATGACTCAAGGTGCTTATTTCTGAACAGGTCTCTTGGTAGATAATAATCTTATGTGTATACGTACTCTTAAGCCAGTTATAAAATAACATCTACCTACTGGTTACTAAGTAAGAATATTTATAATTGAGAAACTGAAAAAAAAATGTTACAGAAGCTGACGACGAAGACGGTAACAATGAAAAGGCAGAACTATACGAGGTTGATGGAATGGCGGGTAAGCTGTTTTTCTTTAAGTTGATATTTTACAACTATTAGAATTTTAAGATTCCAATTTCATGATGTAAAAACATTAAAATATTGACTCATTCATTAAAATTTATAGAGTATTCGGATAAAAACATCGTCAAACGTATGATTGACATGATAGAAATTTTAATTTTAATTTGACACCAAAAAATTAAAATCTTTGAAACCTATGTCAGGTTTCAATGATCCATTGTAAAAACATGCTAATGTTATAGCAATAGATGTATATTTTTCTTTTCATGACTTTGTTAGACAGAATTGGGGTTAGACTTATTATTGGCTTTGAAACATTACAAATAGGCGTGCGTTTGACCACTATCTCGCCTGATAATACGGTCTACGATGAAGCACGTTTGCCTAGAAGATACTGATTTGCTCCCGACTTGAACACATCCAGATTGTATCCATTGATGAATAGTAACTAACGAGTAGTTGCTGTTTGCTGTAACAAACGTGCTTGAAACGTCAGATAAATAATGTCTCCTTGTTAGAAACAAAAGATAAAAAGTAAATAAATTTACATTAAGATCATAATGAAAATGGAAGAGTTTTCGTCACGATGATAAATTATTTCTGTCAAGTAGTAACATCAAAAACAGAACACTAAATTAAAATTCACGCTCAACTTTTTAATGTCTGGAGAAGGTTTAGGTAATCTCACTACTTAACACTGGTGAGAGCTAACTCTCGTTACGTCTTCATTGAAATTCATAAGAAGGCGAGAATAATAAGAAGCAGGAGCTCGCCCGCGAGCGACCGATGCGTTTTTACTGCGGTTTAACGCGCTTTTTACAACTCTGTCGTCGGGCACGGGTGTGTTGGCTCCAGTGCCCGAAGCCCGCAGTGCCGCCCCTTGCTTTACGACCCTGTCCTCGCTTATCTCACGCCGTTCGCGATAAATCTCCACCCAACTCCTTGGACTTCAAATATTTACATGCTAATTCGTAGCCAATTCTGCACCCGAGATTATAAATAAATTGTTCGCACTGGCCCATCATCGACCGCCACCGCCGCTTTATCTTTCATGACTTTAGAACTTTTTAAAACAGTGGCCCATCTCGCAGACTTGACGTTTTAATTTTATGCCACCCAGATAATTTGGATTTTATGTTACCTAGTCGTAACGAAATCTTTATGAGAATAACTGAGGGTTGTAAAATTTTGTGATTTAGTTGCCACGACTACGTGCCGTACCTTGGAGTTTGTTTCTTTATCTTTGCAAATTACACTGTTATTGAGGAAGGCGACTATTGCCAGGAGACAAAACTGAAAGTATGTTGACGACACAATCGAGAGATAAAAGTGGACAGTTTACAAAGAAGCTCCCCCGGGGAGAACACCCAGTATTAGCTGAGAAAATTACATATTGTCTTTTTGCTGGCAGCCTCTTCGAACTTTTTAAAGGTACATAACATAACCAAACATAACCAAAAAGATTCATTGTTTCGTGCAAACTACAAACTATATGACCTAAGTTAGAAGCGATGCAAACAATTTTTTAAATATTTTCATGGTAACAAGTAATAACGACACGACCGAGAAGAGAAGTCCATTAGGAAATGCTGACAGATCACACTTGCCCATGACCTATGCAGTGGTACCCTAAGTTTTAAGTAACAAAATTTAGTTCAGAGCATCGCAGCATCAACTTTCATTACTTTGAGTCGTTGGAGCCGCGTGTCTCCTTAGCTTCATCAATTTCGCTAGCACATTGCCGCTCAAACCGCCCGTCTCGAAAAGTACCTATCAGAATATTTTGCCATTTACTGCGAAATATAGCTGATACTTATCTGAATCTTTACAAGTTAAAACTAGTATCTATCACTAGGAGAACAAGTTACTATAGAAAATTACTAATTTTTCGCATTGAGTGGGTCCCGTTGTCGCAGCGCTGTGTCGGCCGCGAGTGTTGCGCAAATGTATTCTGTGCGAGGCGGGCGGCGCGCGGGGGGCGGTCGGCGCCGCTGAGCCCGAAGTTGGCGCGCGGGCGGCGTCCCGCGGGACTCGCCGCCAGGGACCGCATTTGGAGTGTGTGTAGAAATTATAACTCGTTTTTTTTCTGACAAACACGCTAGAAAGAAATACAAGAAATATTTCGTAACACAAGCACAAAAACAAACAAACAGAGACAGTCAGTCTTTTGTTGTTTACTATAGTGTTTTTTATCGTAAGAAGTTATGAGACGTACGAGTCGTTCATCTGATGGTATACGATATTGTCTGCCTATGAGCATTGCAGCGGTAAGTACCTACCCAAAATTTAAGTTTTTAGAGTAATCAAATAGTAATTATGAAATTTTCGCTACTTTCTTTTTAGACTACCAATCTTTGCTTAGAGCAAAGATTGTTACGGGAACCAGATAACTGATGGAATACTTATAATAGATACAGAACACCCAGAAAGTTATTGCCCCATAAATGTTTGTCCTGGCGGGAATTGGACCCACTCCCTATAGCTCTTGAAGCAGATATTTTACCAAATGAGCAAGCAGGGTAGTCAGGGCAGTGAATCGATTTATTCTTATACGTATAGCATATTTTGTAATGGCTAGTTATTTCTCTTAAATTAAACTGAAATAGTACCGCCCTTGGGACAATGTTGCAGCATTGCATGCTGCGGCTGAAGTATTGATAATAATCAACAAATAAATAATTTTCCAAAGCATCCGAATAATTAAAACTGGAGTTAAACCGCCGACAAAATATCTCAATAGGGTAACATGGATTTGTAAGTTATTCTGTCAACTTAGACGAAGAAGAATGCGAGCGATGTCGCTTCGGTGGGGCAAGCTGGCACGTGGGTAATTAAATGCCGGAGCGGTTCCGGCTCCGGCAGCCGTAGTCGGCGGCCGGGGGTGCCGGAATGCCGGCCGGTGCGGCGCCGCGCTGCGTGCCGTCGGCCGTCGCCAACAATGCCGAATTGTTGTCGAACTTGGACCCAACAATCGGGTTACTATGCTGCTTTGTGTATACTGACGGTTTTGGTAACACGTTGTTCGAATGCTTAGGTAGTTATTTGCTTATAATAATATAATAGACAAAACTTAAGTAGATAGTTTCGATGTCAAATCAGGAATCCATAGAGTTAGTTTTAAATAGGCACTTCGAAGTATTTGCATGAGTTTAATGACTTATTATTGCTATAGCTATTAATAAACTTTATTACCAGAATTTATTCGCTTAAGAAATACTAAACAATTAGTTGTCGCCACGGCACACTACCCTAACTCAGCAGACCTTTCTGAAACTACACTGTGATATGGGCACTTGCATATGACCGGATTCCACGACGCCGATAACTTAAATAAATTCATCTTTGCGGTTGAATTTGTGTCATGCGTTGTACACATGTTTGTTCTGTGTCTGGGTGTTGTTATGATGGTATAAAAAGTATTAGTTATCTTGTTCTTATAGTACGAGCTGGAGCTAGATCACGCTGTATAAAATGTCCTCCGATATAAGTTATCATTGAATTCTATTAGGTACGTTTTCCCACTTTTGTGTACGGATTATTGTTTTTTTTAACTTCCTTTCATTGCCTTCATAAGTAGAATCCGCAACTACTAAGTCCGACTTTTAATGTTAGTGGTGGTTTTATTAAGTCTTGACTTGTCACCCTTCCATGGAAGTTGCTTTCTTCTTTTTATGAGCCAACTTTCTTCGAGCGTGCGGTTGTTTTAGATGGCTTGATGTTAAATGAAGATGCGGTCTATGATGGAACACGCTTACGTAGAAGTAACCGGTTTACTCTAATGAAGACACTCATATTGCACTTTTTGGGAAACACAAACTCCGGCAAAGAGTTCCACATCCTCTTAGTTCGAGATTTTGTAATATCAACCATAAAGCGGTGTCGCTTTTTAGAGCTAATAGCTGTCCGAAAATAATTGGAAACTTTAAAAATGTAGAAAAAATTGTCGCATTAATCAAACTATATTTTGCAATTATAAGCGTAGTTAGATTATCAAATTCTCAAAGTAATAAGCACTATTGCAGCTATACCACTGCAATAAAATAAAATAAAATTAAAATAAATAAACATCGCAGGACATTACACGCAGCGCACCTCACCCCAAACTAAGCAAAGCTTGTACTATGGAAGTCAGATAACTGATAGAATACTTAAATACTTTTTATTTTGTAAATACATAGGTACTTATAATAAATACAGGACCAATGATTATGAACAAGAGTTATCTATTACTGTCAGGAGAGCGTGTCGTTCGTCTCATTATCAAAACAAAGTAAAGGGAAGCATAGTTCGTCCCTGTGCGATCCCAGGTGGCGCGGCCGCAGCGTTTGGAATTATCACATAGTGGAGAAGCGGGCGCCGGCGGGGCCGCCGGGAGTCGGGGGCCGCGGCCCGACGCCCGATACATTCGTCACGGGCCCAGCAGCCATTAGGCATTTAGATATTATCAACGGCCGCCAGGGACCCGGCGACCCGTTGTTTCAATGCAACTTAATTACTAAAAGTGTTCGCTCCTCACTCCGGGGATTGGATTTTAATCCGGCCAGATATCGTGAAGCTCGCTCGTGTCGATCAAATGCGTCCGCGTACGTCTCTTGCTTGTCTAACTGTTACTGCCCCGCTGTCTCCCTGGGCCGGCGCGGCGCTGCCGACTGTTTCTTTCTTATTGTTCCGGGATAAACGTTGCAGGAAGGAAAGGTAACATGGATAAGGCCAAGAAGATGATCAATATTATTAAACGATGCAGGATTATATTTCCGTCCTCATAATGCATACTCGTAGAATAGAACAGAACAGAACAGAACCGAATAGAATACAACTTTACTACATACCAAACATCCATACATTATAACATACAAATATGGAACATAAAACAGAGATAAATAATATAACAAAACAATAAATACGCCTCGTACTGTATTTGCCAAGCTTTTCATACAGCTTCATCAAGGTTATTCAGCAGTACATCTAGTGTACAGTAGAAGGCTGATGATGATGATGACGAGATTATACGGTAATTGAAAAAATTAGGCACTCTGGCATATAAGTAGCTATAAGTTATTGATGAATCGCCGTAACATACAGTCGATGACTTTTATAAAATCCTTGACAATTTTTTCCCTTCAACAGCCCTCTTTTAAAAGTTGAATATGTGTATTTTTTATTCAAAATAAATTTGCGGTTGACTTCATCCTATCAGATGTTAAACAGTGGTGCGGTCTAATATATACCTACCTATTATTTGCGGCATCGTAGCTCCCAAACGGCTAAACTGATTTTTATTTAGTTTTAATTCTGTTTGAAGATGACTTGTATTCTTAGCGAGAAAATCTTTTCAGCTGTTTAAAAATTATTTAGAGTTTGGCACAGGTTTGATCAAGTAAAAATTAGGTATACTGTTACGAGTTTTTTTAAAAATCTAAGATTGTTGTTACCCATATCGATTTGTTTGGCATATCAGTCACAAAAATGACAAAAGTTTGTGTGATTTTTTAAATAAGTTTTATTAATACCTCTTTATAGTTCACAGTTATTACAAACAAATATGTATAACAATTTAAATACTTAACACTAGTCGAACAATTTTATTGAGTTTTCTCTTCTATGTCTTCAGATGTAAGAAACCTTGTCGATAATATTGTCTTCGTTCCCATATACCCTGTTCAGGGGTTCCTCGGGTCCCAGGTGGCGTCGCTCCAGAACTTCATCTGTTTCCCGCGGGAATGCCCGCACGCACACACTCTTACTGTATCTTGGACTTATTTGACTTGGAGACATACAAATATGAAGCTCAAATAAAAAATACTAAAGTAGAATTTTACAGTACCTACTACAGATGTTATGCGAGAATGATAGAATCATGTTTGTCTGATGCCGATGGCGATTTTCGCGTACAACTTTTTTTCTTTGTTTTTCGGCATTGCATTTTGTATATTTGCCAATATTTCGTTATTTTCAATTAAATGAAAATTCCAGTCAAATTCATGCAAGATTAGTCAGGGTCAAGTCGGGTTATGCCCTATGCTTCCAGTAAAACTGCCATTGCTTTAGTAATGGCATGGCAGCTTTACTGGGAGCATCGACGAGTTTTTGAAGTAATACGCTAATATACGCAAGTATACATCGCGTTATTGATAAAATTTTAATAAATAATGGAGGATATTTCACAAAGTCCCAAACTAAGCAAAGCTTGTTTTTTTATGTATAACTTGTACTTGTTATATTATAACTGACAACTGACAGAATACTTACAACCTCTTTTTGTAAATAAAGCCAAAAACTTTGTTAATTAAAAAATCTAAATAGTAAGTGAAAGCCATGTTAAAACTTGTAGCGCAGTTAAAAAGAACACAAAAACGTAAAATGTAACTACATTTTTAATCGACTCAAAAAAGGAGGAGGTTCTTTACTCCAAACCTAGCTGTTTTATTGAAGCAGTGCGTTTAGTTGGCCTAAGGGTCATGGAGTCGGTTAAAAAAAAAATATCTATATATTATATACTATTTAGTTTACAGATAAATTGTAATGTGGTAGGTACATTTCATTATTCAGAACGAAGTTACGAAAATCGTACCACTAAAATGTACACTGGCAACATCGGGCGAGTAGCTCCGAGTCCCACGGGGTCCTCCGGCCACACTTCCTTCTATCCCCTGGGAACACCCCACGCACACACGCGCAAGCCATCTTACACTTATTATGTACCTACCTACGTTTATAGCTGTATTTATTGTAACTGGATAGACTGTTTTATATTGATTGTTGTCTAAGTTTCACGTTTTCTTTTCCCTGAAGGCCGGGAAATGGGTCACGTATTTGTAAGATCATTGCTCGTAATAGGTCGCTTGTTTTGTAAAATGATTGAATAATGTAATTTATATTTTAGGTTAGATTAAAACTAAAGTTAAATATGCTCTCTTGTGAAACAAGGAAATCGAGAAAAGGATACAACGTATTATCTCCTCAGGACCAAAAGCAAAATTTAATAAAATAAAAACATAATTATTATGTCGTTCACACAAAATTATTCAATAATTTATATCTATGCCAATCGGAAAATTTAAAAAGTAATTTAGTTAAAATGTTGTTCGACAAATTAAAAAAAATATTGATGTTGTAATTTAATATTACTATGTCATCAATGATATACTATGACATTAATAATTTAAAGTAATTAATAATTGTATTAGGTACTTTTGACAAATGTATCTAATAATTGTAATAATATTGTTAATATACTAAATATTGTATGCCTAAAAAAGTATATAGCTGTTTATAACCAATTGATAACACCAGCTTGTAATACCTATTCAGTTAACAATTTTGAATTTGAAGTTTCTTACCGGTTTTTTATAGAAGTATGCAATTTTAGAGTTACACAACTCTAAAATCGCTATGTCAAGGTTTAACAAACTTTTTCTATCGAACAACTGATCTTTTTACGCGATTTCATAGTTTGCCCATAATAAAAGTCGTTCACAGTAAAAAGTATAAGGACCCTTTCGACTTAGTAGGTACATCTCAAGCTTAAAACCCTGTAGATAAATAATAAAACGCTGCTACATATTCTATGCTCAACTAATCTAACGATAAAACTTTTTACATTGTCAAGCAAACACGTGTAAAATCGCCTCTAGTGCTCGAGGAATCTAATTTGTTTGCAGCATATCACAAAAGTTTAATTCTCGGACAATATGCCCTTGTATACGGACGTAGATAATAACATTACCTATATAGCTTTTATTTTTATGGCAGGTGTTTACACACCACAACTACATGCCACCTGACGTTAAGTGACATTGTGGTCGAAGATGGCAAGAACCTAGCCTAGATTGGAACTGCAACTTGACCACCATGTTATGGTTTCCTGACCTAATTTAGCCACCATTTAATCCTAAACTAAGCAAAGCTTGTGCTATGGGAACCAGATAGCTGATAGAATACTTACATATTTTTTTTTGTAAATACATTCAGAACACCCAGGCATAGAACAAACATTTTACGTCAAATAAATATTTGGTGGTGGGAATCGAGCCCACGCCGAACAGCTCTTAAAGCAGATATTTTACCAAATGACCTAACAGGGCAGTCAAATAATCTATGTGTTAATCCAAAGCATAAACTATCTGCTTTCCACGTTAGAAAATGGAAGCTAGAGTTAATACATGGCTACTTTTTTTTCTCCGGAAAACGCAGTTGAAATCGCACAGCGCAACTATGTAGTTTGTTCATAATGTTCACTACAATCTGCCCGTTGCGTCGTCCGAACATCAAATACAACGAAAGCCGATGACAATTTCTAACTCTTTTTAAAGACTTGAAAAAAACTTTCCATCTGCAAATTTAAAACAGCTAATTCCCAGTCGTACGCTGGGTAGCTGTTAGTTACAGTACGTGTTGTTATTTTATCCGGTGAAAAAAATCTCTCCAGAGAGGCATATCGGCATCAGTCCGCTGCTGGAATAACACCTTCGGTCTGAAAGGTAGCGCGTCCCGAGAGAGCACTATGCTCAAGGCGGCAGAAAATTAACTTCCTCTCTGGGGAAATCTACGGCAACCTTAGCGCCTCAGCCGCGCGCCTCCACGCCGCCCTGTAGGGATGTATTTAATATCTGCGAGCTGGTGACGACACACCTGCGTCCGTACTGTGAGCTTCTTCTTCCGATTTTTATTAGGCGCTTGTGAAAATGCTAGCATTAGCAAATTTTTATGGATTGGATTATAAGCAACACATCACAATTTATATACATAAACACTTTAAAAAAACACTAGTTTTGGAAAAATACACAATGGGGCGACACGACTCTTTCCGCGTTCCTGCCAAAACTCCTGAAACGGTATAGATTTGTATAGCTCCTGGGTGCCCGATAGTTAGTGGACTTGGCAATGTGGAATTAGGTCATTCAGATCTGAAGCGCACTTTTCAAAGTGTATCACTTAGAAAACAGCAGACAAGCGACTGTCCATCGATGTTCCAGGGTTTGAAGCCTACTGTGAACCTTATTGCGCGGACGGTATAAGGTTGCGTAGGTTTTCCTCGCTTAAAGAATCGAAATAAGAAGTTCACAGTACGGGGACTGAACGGTGAAATGTGTTTATGCCAACTAAAACTACCCAAATCATATTGTAGGTCTTCATTCTCTTATTTTAGTGTCTTGCTATATTTTAATAAATGATTGTAAGAGTGTATTTTAGTTTCATTTTTAAGTAAGAGTAATGAGATGAATGAGACGTTCTCCTGATGGTAAGAGATAACGACTAACCATGACCATTGCAGCGATATTCAGAACTTTGAGTAGCAAAAAAAGGCCAGGGCATCACTGCGTTAGCGCTCATTACCTTTAAGACTTTCGATGGTTAGCCAATTTCGTTAGCTGCAGTACCTAGCCTTCAAACCGGAACACAGTAATGTTTACATACTAATGCTTGGCGGCTAATGTATTGCGGTGGTATCTACCTAGACGACCTCCTGGTAAGGAGATCTACTAAGTATTTAGTTAGGCACACTTTCGATAATATTATATCTCTGTTTTAATTATTTTATTAATATTTATTGCCATAATCATACAAAGGCACAACTACACACACACAAACTAGCGTGTACGGATAGAAATAGGGTTGTATTAGTAGTAATCTAAAGTAATCATCGTCATCATCATCATTATTTCAGCCGTAGGACGTCCACTGCTGGACGTAAGCCTCCGCCTAAGTCTCATTGACTTCCATAAAGACCGGTTGAAAGCGGCTCGCATCCAGCGCGTTCCTGCGGTCTTTACTAGGTCGGCTGTCCACCTTGTGGATGGACGTCTGTTTACGTTCTAAAGTAATACTCAAGATTTACTATTGGTAGAACTAAGTGAATCATTACTAGGTGGTAGAGTTCTCTAGCAGGGGATCCCCCAGGTTCACCGTAGTACTAGATATTCTGCCGCCATGAGGCGAGTGTGAACATAACTACATATATAATATGTTCCAGTTTGAAGGGTACTTGCAGGTAGCAAAATTAAATGGCTATTGAGACTAAACACAGAATACCTCAAAGTTATGAGCGCTTAAGCAGCAATGCTCGGGATTTAGTTTTGTTACTCAATGTTCTAGATACCGCTGCCATTGTTATTAAAAGAGTATTTTGTTCGTCTTATTACTTTCACACTGAAAAAAAAACCAAATAGAAAAAAGAAACAGCTGTTATATTATAGAATAAGCTTAAAAGCAAGACGTAGCCGCTCGCGAGTTGTAGGTACTTACCGAAACTATAATTTAATAGTAATAAATTATAACATCAGGATATGGTCAAACAGGATTAAAAAGATGTGTAAAATACAATGACTGAATGAGAGTCTGTGACAATTCCATTAATCTCTTACTCAATACATGATAATTTTTTTACTCGCACCCAATGTTTTAATATTCGTAGTTGCGGGTCATAGGCTACAAATCTCATATAAATAGAAATGTGAAAATCGTTATTTTTTTCATATATTTCTATAGAAACAAGAGAAATACAACACGATGACATGAAATACATAACAAATTTCCACGTTAGAGAGCCTCAGCTCTAATATGTCGAGCAATTTGTTTCTGCAGTAGCAAAATATGGATACAAAGCGTGCGCATACATAGAGTGTCGGATAACGAAGTCCCGTGGGATCGTCCGCTCTAGGGATATGTGGGCAGTTACTGCATTGTAGATTGTTTGACGGCCGTTAGAGAATTACGGTTTTAAAACAAAAATTATAGAGAAACAAGCGATGACCTATTGATGGTGAGATGTCACCAGTTGCAATGCCATTGCGTTGTCAACTATTCAGGGTAAGCATTCTGTTATTTTTTTTTTACTTAATTGTTTATTTTATTTAACTTGATGTTAAGTGACGGTGTGGTCGAAAATGTTACGTACACTTCGTCTGGAATGAAACTAGAAGGTGGTAGCCAGCCAGCCAAGTACGTTCTATGAAATACCTTACCACTATGCTATGATTTCCTCACGATGTTTTCCTTTACGGGCCGCTCAAGCTTTGACAGCCCTGTTGGTTCATTGGTAGTATGTCTGCTTCGATAGCTGAAGACCGTGGGTTCGATTCCCACTCAGGACTAACATTTGTGTGACTAACATTGACGTTTGTTCTGTGTCTGGGTGTACTGTATGTATTATAAGTATGTATTTTAAAAAAAAAGTATTTAAGTATTCTATCAGTTATCTGTCTTCCATAGTACAAGCTCTGCTTAGTTTGGGGTCAGATGGCGCTGTGTGTAATGTCCTATGAAAAAAAGCTCATTGTTGGGATTAGCACCCATACCAACCATCGATAATTACAGGGTAATTGTCATATATGTATAAACCATCTTGCAAACAATGCAATTATATAACGGCATATAAAATGTTTAATGCAACTATAGAAATAGAATCTATATTTAGCAAGTCTCCATTATCCCCACTAAATTGTAGATTACACGCTACACAGAAAATGTTTTACCTCGCCTAAATATTTGAGAGGACTTCGGAACTACTAAATTAGACTAAAAGTTTAAACTGGATCACCTATTCGAATTTAAAACGGGTGGAAAAGTGTGGGGGTGCCGCGCTCGTAAGGTTGGCAAGTGGATTAGAGCGTCTGACCGCAGCAGGCCTCGCCTCGGGCCGTAGGGCTCCGCTAGCGGACAACTTGATGCGGTCCGGCTGCAAGAAAAGGGATCGAAAACTTTTCGATACTTTTTAACGTAGTTTGCGACATTTTTGAATTGTTGGTATTTTACTATTTACCTACCTACATAGATAGTATTTTTGACGAAGGTGTTTCTTTAGTCCAACCCAAAAACAATAACTACCTTATATTCTAAAAAAAATTACTGATATTTATATTATGTTTCATTATTGACCATGGCAATACCACTAATAAAATATTGCATAAAGCATTTTAATTGGCTCTAGACTTCATCGGATATGCACTTTTAGAACTGAGTAATGTGAGTAATGCTTGTTATTTCTACGGTTTAAAATATACTTAGATTTTTTTAAACAATTACAAAGATTCACTTAATGTGAGAACAACACTAACACAACAAATTTAAGAGAAAGAGGTTTTTGGGTACATTTTTATCTTCGTAAAAGCTATAATTGTATTATTTTGCTTTGTTTCAGATATTGCAGATGTCAAATCAGAGAGCATGGATAGCTTCGACTCGGGTAAGTGAATGTTGAAAGTAGATGCGTCGTTACTTCAAACAGTTAAAACTCGGTATTACATAAATAGAGTAAAAGTTAAATGACAACGACGAAAAAGAACACTCGTGTTAATATTTGAATAGTGGAAAGTATAAAAAAGTGTTGTAAGTCGGAGGTGGTAGGGCCGGCCGCGGCGTTAACGGAGCCCTGGAGGGTCCTTGGCCAAGTCCCGCATCGCAATACAGCCGGAAAGATAAAATGAACATAAAGTTGAGGAGCAGATATTCAGCTCTGAGGAATCGTAGTTTCCCTCCTGGCGACACTAAACCGGCGACGTCACGGCACGCAGTTTGCGGAACCGAACTGGCGCGCTCGCGCTCGGGGACACACTACCGGATACTGGCATTATGTCTGTCTTTGTACTAAATTGAAATTATATTTTTATGCTGTGTCAAAACTTTACATACCTAGTAAAAAAATACGCGCCGAAATGAGAACCTTCCTTCTTTTCTAAAACAAAATAATGCTTGAATCGTGGAGTGGAGTATAAATCCACTTTTCTGATAATTTCATTTTTTATTTTTTTTACGAAATGGGGCTGCGTTTGACCACGATCTGCCTGATGTTTAGCAGGATAAAATCTTAGATGAAGCACGCTTACCTAGAAAAAACCTGTATTAATTAGCCGTTTTCCGGGATGAAAAGTTTATGATAATACAGAATATAAGCTTTCCAAATTTTATCCAAATCCGTTAAGCCAACGTGAAGAAATATGAAACATACATACCAATTTACGAATTTATAATATTAGCGTGGTACTTGCGTAAGTGAAAATAACATAATATGCACCATTAGCTAAGCGTGAACGAGAGAGAAAAAGAGAGAGATTACATGTTTTTGTCCCTTCGTATATCGTATGTTCCTTAGTATACCGTATAATGAGACGATTGTTTGCCTCAGTGTTGCTACGAGGCAAACAAACATTGCCAGATCTTTATATCATCGTTATCCCAGTGCTTGTGCTTTAAATTGACTTTGTTGTTAACTCTGATGATTTGGTGATCTAACTAATCTATAGGTACTAATAATGGAGTATTGCGTATTAAGCTGTAAAAACCGCACCGCTAATTTGTTTTTTTTTTCAATACTTTGATATTTAAGACGGTACCTTAACTGTAGAAATCTATTCAGCAAATTTACAAATATACATAAATACATACTTGGCAGTCGGATAAAAAAGAGGGACGCCGTCGTAACCTTTCTATCCTGTGGTAAAGAAAGACAAACATTTCACAACAATAAATACATAAATAAATATCATAGGACATTACACACAGCGCCATCTGACCTCAAACTAAGCAAAGAATACTTAAATAGTTGTTTTTGTAAATACATATAGTACCTACACCCAGACACTGAACATACATATGTTTATATTACAAAATGCTTGTCCTGGGTGGGAATCAAACCCACGCCCTTCAACTCTTGGAGCAGACATACCACCAATAAACCAACAGGGCTGTCATATAGGTTGAAAGTTAAAAGTTAATTGAATTTCGTTTCTATATGTAGCATGGTACCAGAAGCTCAAATTGCTCAGTAAGCTGTATACTGTATAGGTACCTGAAGGTTTGTTCAAATACGAAAATTGCATTACGGAAGTTTTGCACTTATTAAAACGGACGACTGAAATTGTTCTGAATTGAAACGACATCGTTCGTCACTTATGCACTGGTGGGGGCGTATGGCAAGCTTTATATTCCACCAGATTTTCCGAGCGCTCTGCAATTTAACACATTTCTAATAATAGGGCCTGTAGTTATTTATACAACATTTTTAAAAGAATTGTTTATTTGTATGTGAAACTACATTTTTTTTTGTAATTAATTAGTTCGCTAGTTTGTACCCTGGAGGGGGTTACATTCATGGCTGTGTAATTACGTCTAATCTATTTACAAAAATGACAAAATTATTATAAATATAACAAACGCACACAAAATTAAATCACAACAATACGTAATAGAAAATAGTATAATTTATAGTATAATAAAACGTAAATAGTATAATTTTTGCAATAGTAATAAAATGCAAAAATGTTTTAGTTTTTACAATACGTAATTACGTTTTTTTTACCGAATTTCCTTGAAAATTCGTGAAAAAAGGTAAAGTTAAATACAAAATATAAACGTTATTAAAAGTATATTTATTTTCTTATTCGCCATAACTACATCAGGTCTCATCAGTGAATTTTATGAACCTAAAAGAGGCGATGGCGTGCAAAACGGCCAACCAATTTGCGTGGTCGTTTTATAGATGACATACGAGAATCAATTATATTTTGTATTATTTTACAAAATTATTAATTTGTGTATTAAATTAAAAAATAAACTATTATATAAACTAAAAACTAATATGCGAACAAGTTTTACAAACTGCTCTGTAGTTTACCTGAATGAAGTGACCTCAGGTCACGTTAAGCTGTACGTAGTAGACCTTTTTGGTACGTACATGGTCGCTGGGCTTCCTAGTGAAATATAATTATCCGATTGATAGTGCCCGCTAGATATATTAGTTATAACCAGCAACCTTAAAAGCTAATTGTCGGTTAAAATAAAGCGACAGCGGGACTTTTAGTCGAAAGGTGACACGATTCTGCAATCAGGTCGAGTTTAAAATGTGCATTTGCGATGTGGCGTAGTGCAATCGTGGCAGGGTGCGGACAGGAATGCATTTTCAATAATTGAGGGTCAGACAGGGGGGAGGGGGGTTAAAATGCTCGCAGCCAAACTTTCCGATCGTCACCGGATCGCATGAGGCCGCTCGAGCTAAATCGGGAAACTAATGGAAGATGAAACATGAAATGAAAACGGACTGCAGTGAAGCTTTTATAACTGCCGAGAATTTTCCTATTTCCTTTCTGTAACTCTGACAAAGGCAGTTGCTGTGAATTCACTTTATTAATTCGTCATTTATTCCAAAACTAATTACGTACCTACTACACACTTAATTAAAATGCTGTATTGTTATAAAAAATAGATAACTTTTTAGATACCAGTATGTTCATACTTCTGGATAGACGTAGTTCGTACTAGATTCGTTCGTAGTCGTTCGTTCGTATTAGTCTTGGCTTCTTCCTTTTTTTTACTGAAGCTGAAAAAAACAAAAAGCTAATTTTTTTTTATGGTTATCAGGCTAGGTGTTTGACCACAGCTCACCTTATGTTAAGTGACGGTGTGGTCGAATATGGTAAAGCACACCTAGCCTGGAATGGAACTGGCTCTCAAGTGGAAATATTTTGTAGCGATGATAGCTCAGTGGTTAGCGCGGTAGGTTCGCATGCCGAAGGGCGTGGGTTCAAACCCCAACAATGAGCTTGAGCTGCCGGTGAAGGAAAACATCGTGAGGAAACCATATCATGGTGGTAGGGTACTTTCTAGTACTCGGCTGGCTAGCTACCACCCTCAAGTTGAAAATCTGCCGCCAAGCATCTAACGGTGTGTTCCGGCAGCCTCACTTGAGAGCCAGTTCCATTCCAGGTTAGGTGTGCTTTACCATCTTCGACCACACCTTCACTTAACATCAGGTGAGCTGTGGTCAAACAACTAGCCTGTCAACCATAAAAAAAATATTAAAAAAAAATATGACTGCTGTGCCTTACTATCATATTATAATTATCAGCAGTATCTTCCGCGGCTAAACTAATTATGACATCAACAGTTTATTTCAAAATTTTGCATAAACTTCAATAATAATTTTAAAAAACCTAGAAAAAAATACTTGTTTTTGAGAAGAATCAGATTTAAAAAAATCTATTCTGTTTCGTAATTAAGATATGCCAAGTGGAGCTTGTTTACATCTAACAACTAACATGTTAGTACCTACCTACTTCTAACAAATCGCGCCGTTGTACCTAGAACTAAAGCATGGCGGCTGACAGACCTTAAAGTACGAGAAAACGAGAAAATTTCGTAATTAAGAGAAGGCGTTGGAGTGTCTAACTGTCTACAAAAGCATGTGTAGTTTGTGATGCCTGTTTAATTAACTATCGCGATGGCTTAATTAGTGCAGTCACTCACACAGAGGAAAGCGCAAATAGAACCAATGCAAAGCCTATTCTAATTGCACGTGTAATACATCATATGCTTACAATGTATTGCGATTTCAACGGCGAGACAAAATACGAAATTTTTTTTCGATTACAAAAAAAAGTCACGTTTGTCAAAGTGACAACAATAACGCTGATTGGCTGGCAGTTTTGCATTTTGCATAGAGTTCTTTGGTTTGTACAATGTGATCGCACGTGTTTTCTACTTTGTAAAAAATAAAACAAACAAAAAGAAGTTGCCCTCAGTTATTTTCTCGGGGAGATCACGTAGGCGCGCACCTCATCTGCGGCGCTCCCCGTGCGGCGATAAAATTTAAAATTCAAGGCCGCGTTAACGAACCGGCCTCGCGAAGAAATAGATATTCAAATGTGAGAAGATCCCATATTAACATTTATGGCAAGTTTGCGGGGACGAGACAAAGCCGGCCCCCGCGGAGCGACCGCGTGACGACCGCCCCGCTACAGTATGCCCTTACAATATGCAGTGCTACAGAAACGGTTTCATGATTCAGCGTTCTTTACATAAACAGTGTTTTGTAGATTTGTTACACGACTTAGGTAACAAGTGACGAATTGATAACACTTACTCAAAGTTTCGTTTCGATCATTTGAATAAAGTCTGTCTATGGAAAATTTCATTATGCGAAACGCTAAAATGTGGAATTGTCTATTCGAGTGGGGGTTTCTCGATAAATATGTCTTTAGGTCAAGTCTCGAGTACCTAATAAAAAGTAGTAAAAAGAAGTGGTATCATTTCATTGGCGCTCATTACTTTGACACATCCGACGGTGAGTTTAAAATCATGTTTATAATGCTAGGTGGTAAAATATGTATGTCACACTACAATTATAAAATATATAGACTATTAATAAATAAATAAATAAAACTATTATAGATAACATACACGCTACAGAAAAACAATTTTAACTAATCTAAAAGGCCGCTATTAATGAGCATATTTTTTAAAGTTGACAGGCTATGTGTTTGACCACAGCTCACCTGATGTTAAGTGACGATGTGGTCTAAGATGGTAAACACACTTAGCCAAGAATGGAACTGGTTCTCAGGTGAACCGGAAGATACCCTTAGGTGCTTAACGACAGATTATTATCAACTTGAAAGTGGTAGCTAGCCAGTTGAGCACAAGTAAGTACCTACTGTACTCCCCTAAACATACTCAAACGAATACACTATAGTACCTACCAATTAACTAGGCCACCTGGTGTGTAAATGAGAGTTAACACAAAATCTGTCATCGTAAACTTTTCCTGTCAAAAGTTTCTAAGTTTCAAACGCCAATTTTTTAACAAGTATTAAAATATACGTTATTCTAATTACATGTGACAATACGCAACTTTTTTTCTGTCTTCGTCTTTGTATTTCAAATTAAACCTTGAGTAATTAATTTTTCCACTTCAATAAATAGGAAAGCTCTACTAACTTTGTCCAGGTAGTGCTTTTGTTCGAGCGCCATTTTGCTATAAATAAAGATTGGCGGAAGTTTTCAAGAAAACAAATCAAAATCCCAATTCTGTAGGCTGCATTATTTATGCGATATTGCTTGGTGACTGTCGGCGTCCCCCTTTTCTTTACTATGAACTTGCGTTGTCGGTAATCCACGCTTTCATCCAACTTTTGGTTTCAATAAGAAAAATGACGAAGGAGGTTGATTTATTTTTCGTGTTTGCATATTTTTCTCTCCGTATTGATATGTGAAAAACGTATATTGACATGATAAAATTTAGTAAAGCGATAGATGTAGGACTTGGAACTTCTTCCTGTAAACTTTTGTCACAAAGTTGTGCAATTATATACTAATCTTATGTTTTTGTTTAAAAATGAAAACTGGATAGACGTTTCCATCGGGCGTGGTTGTTAGCAGCGGCACACACGTTTCTTATTAATATCAGGCGCAGTCGGAATGGCCGAAGACGTCCCCAGCGCCTGCTCTCTCCCAAATAAAATTGCCGCTATCTAAACAAAGAGCCCTAATTATTCGGCCGTGGCGGGCGGGGTCGCTCTCTTATGGGTGTTCTGGGGCCCATTTCGCTTCTCGTATAGGGCCCCGGGGAACAGCGGGCGCCGCCTAGCCAATCGCCGGATGGAGGAGCGAGCGATCCGCAACCTTTTTATATGCGATACCGGCGTCGGCGCCGGACCTTACCTCCGCGCACCCCCTCCCGCACCCCCGCACGGCTACTCGGGGAATTAAAAGTTGGAAGGCTCACATCTGATTACCCAAACACACACATTACACAGGATCGCCAATCTCGATAAGCCCACCACAATTTATTAGTGGTCGCTGACGAGTTGTTTTCGACTCTTATCTCATTAAGTATACGCATAGAATGAACTAACAAATTCTTAGAGTAAATATACAGAATGCCGACTAATTCAGGCTTCGCATTTATTTTGCTCCTGGGTCGCTGACATCCATTCCCGTGGCGACCTCTGTTCTAATTTTACGTAAGCTCAACTATTTTCTATTCACTATTGCTTTGTTGATTTCCCTTTTTTTTAACACCTTGTAATTGTAATTGTATGTAACAATGTAATCAAATCTCAGAACTCGATTTCAATCTATTTCTTATTGTCATATCAAAATGAATCTTTGTATAAATATATAGCTTGGATGACTATACTATAATTTGGTATCTTGGAGCTGATCTGATAAAATGAATCCAGGAGGTGGATAGTTGAACACTTCAGTGGCTACTAGTCAACCCCCCGAGTTTGGGGTCATAGGATTCGTTTTGATGTGCCTAGTATATCGCACTTAGTGCCAAGGGTCTGATGATGGAGCTAGAAGGTGGATAGTGGAACTCTTCGGTGGCTACTATTAAACCCCTCAAGTTTGGTGTCATAGGATTCGTTTTGCTGGGTCCAATATTACATTTTGCGTCGATGATCTGATGATGGAGCTAGAAGATGGATAGTGGGACTTTTCAGTGACTACTAGTAAATCCCTTGAGTACAAGACCAGATTACAACGTGCACGCGAACTCGTCTTGCTTTACATTGAATATTTAATACAACACAACGGATACGTAAATAATTCGAACGAAATACGTATCAATACGTATTTTAATTTGCACCCGATTTTATTTTGAGACAATGAATTGAATATAAAGGGTTTCCGAGCGGTTTTACCTCCGGGCGCATTGTCTTCACCCTACGCATTTGCAGCGATTCTATTGTGATGGAATTATGAAATAAAAAGGCGATATCATATGTCGGCTGCGTGAGGTGGCGAGTGGTGGTGAGGAAGGACGGCCGGCGTGGGCGACACTCGACACCTACCCGGCCCGCCGCGGGTATTGTCCTACCACCATTCACCCGGCAACATATTCGATTGCAATGTTTTAAGCATTCGATTGCCCTCGCCAGTAATAAAGGGTTCCCAAGAAGTACGTACAATATAAAGTTTTTTCTCGTATTTGAGTCTTTCTCCCGGCAGCGGCAAAGGGTACGCTTATTGTTTCTGTGGTGAATTGCGCGTATGAATAGGTCCCGAGCATTCATGCCCTCAACACTTGGAGATCGTCGGAAGATAATAGAGAATAGGCGGGTTCGGGCGGTCCAGGGACGTCTGGGTTGGCAACAACAAACCTCCTACTCTACACCGTTAATTGAATTCTAACCTCGATGGAAAAAGCTACTAGCCTAGAATGATTGTCAGTGTAAACACTTATATTAGCAAATACCTACTTTTTTAACCTACATTACCTTACCTTGGAAATTCAAGAAAACAATGAATAAATTTCTTCTAGGTCGATGCACTTAAAATACAATCACGCCGTCGCGTCGGGTCGCTTGTTATCCGATTAAGCTAAAATGGAGCATCTAGAAGGTACTAATTACAAAGGTATTATTAGTTTAGATTTGAAGACATCTATGTAGGTAGATCTATTATACTTTATAGGAGACACAAACTCATAACGTTTCGGAGAATATCCACAGTGTACGAATGCTATTTTGTAGCGTTTTTCTGGGTATCGCTAATATTAACTATCTCACTTAGCTAAGCAAACCATAAAGCTTGAATTACCTTAAACCTAGTAGCTCTGAATAGCTCCCAAGAGCAGTTTCAGGTGCATAAAAGTGACTATACACTACGCACGACGACGGCAACGCGTGGTACCTACGTTTAATTTAACTTCGGCGGACAAACTATAGAGGACGATAATGACAAACAAAATTTCGTAATAAGCAATTTTTATTTGAATTATTTATTTATACATTATGTAAGGTACGGTAAGGTTTGCTTACCATCTTCGTCTTCATTGTCACTTAACATCCGGTGAACTGTAGTCAACACAAAGCCTGTCCACCAGAAAAAAAGTCGGTTATCATTGGACTTACAAAATTTAATTGTAATGTAAGTCAATTCGATTCAAATTTTATTCTAGTTTTTATAATTACCCTTTTTTATTTGTTCAAAGCAAAAAGCAAGATACCATCATATCACTTTGTTTTGTCGTAAAGTATTTGCCAACTTGCCTATCTATACACTATACACACGAATCCAATAACAGTCCCCTGACGGACAAAATCATTTTCATTTTTCATCATTCACGGCTTTCGACATCGTGTGCCTTATTCCTATTGGTTATGTTCACGCTGTACAAATTTAAATAGGTTTCCTGGAATGTTTTTCGAAGCTGCATTTTGCTAAACAATCGTAGCTCAGTAGCGTGGCCTACGCCGTTTCATCACGTCGAAAATTTAAATTATCTCAATGGAGCGCCCTCTATTGATTTGAAGTGGCCATCTAGCACTCTGTATATCTAACACTAGAAAATAACCCAAAAAATAATAATCCGATGTACTGTAGAACAGTTTCTATATGAGATATGAGGTACATTAAGTGCGACCTAACTAAAATAATCAGGACAATCATCCGGGTGATGAAAGTTGGATACATTTATTAAACAAATTTGTGAAGCCAAATTCTTCGGATGAAGCCCGTCAGGGTCGGGAGCGCGGTAATATCTCAAGACGCTCGACGGACTCCAGGGAGTCAATCCTTGCGCGACGCAGCAGTCTTTTTATCTATGCATGAATAGCTTCGTGGTTTTGTCGAGCTTCTCTCTACATGAGACTTCTTTGTCTGCTATAAGATTAGAGACTCGTCGTTTGCCGGTTTATAAATCATTTTAATATCGGTTACAATATAATCTCATGTTGTAAATAGCACACAGTGATTGTATTAATACTTAATTCAATTAGGTACCGACCTAATAATCCCACTAATATTATAAATGTGAAAGTTTTGGATGGGTGGATGTTTGTTACTCTTTCACGCAAAAACTACTGAACGGATTTGGATGAAGTTTTATATGGAGGTAGCTGACACCCTAGATTAAGAAATAGGCTACTTTTTACCTCGCAAACATGTAGCGGGTAACGCCGCGGGGCGCACCTTGTTAAAAATAATTAATAACAGTGTTCGTGTTTAAATATATTTAGAACTAAATGTTTTCAATGTGCCTAACGAACATGTGGCGATAATAGCTCAGTGGTTAACATGGTCGGTTCATACTCCGATGGGTGTAGGTTCAAATTCCAACAATAAGATAGCATGGTGTTAGTGTTTAGTATTTTATTTTTGTAAATGTTCTAAGTTAACGAAAATATTTTTTTCTTGAGTGTGCTTTTTCGGATGGGCTATTATTTATTGGCCTAGGATCTAAGTACGTCAATGTATAGGTCCATATTCTACACGGCGTCCAGTTAAGAAGCTAATCCTACGGTTGCCCCAGGGGAGACAAAATCCGATATTGCGTCGACACTTGACACAGATGCACTTAACTATGCATGGCCAGAGATCTGGTCTCCAAATACAAGCAGCGTGCCAAAGTTTCAGATAGACAATTTTAAGTTAACGCATAACACAAAGTTAATCATTATGTAGTTTTATTTCTTTGTGATAAACTCGATAAGTTCAGGGTGGGTTAATTTTAGCGGTCGTGAAGTAATTTGACTAGACATTTCAAATACAAATATTTTTTTATAACACTAAAGTTACAGATCATTTCCAAAAGAGAGACGATTTTTTACTCGATCAATGTGTGACCGCGAGTGGTATTTACAACCAAGCGCTATCATGGGTCAGGTGACACGTAACAGTATCGATCCTTTTTATGTTTGCCTTTTTTTATTATGTAAATGTAATTGAGACGAACGAGACGCTCTCCTGACGGTAAGAGATAACACCTGCCTATGACCATTGCAGCGATACACAGAACCTTGAATATTAAAACAAAGTCCAAAGCATCGCTGCTTTGGCGCTCATTGCTAGGTTAGTCTCAACATCCCTGTTATTTCGCTAGCTGCAAGTACTCTTCAAACTTTTTTATAACAACAATAATCAAGAGGTAAGCATAGGATAGATAGCATAAAAAGATAGGTTTATTTAACTTTATTTGCCAATGTATCAATACTTTGAAGAAATAATAATCAACGATCATCGACAAAACAGAAGATTCATGGTTCTGATAATGGCATCAATAGCGTGAAATCATGACAGCCATCGATTTTCACCTTGACTGGCGATTCGTTTGCGTGCGGTGCATTGTTTGATTGCTACCGGTTCACAACTCAAGTTTTCGAATGGAATTTTGCTTCACTGGTCACAGCATTTGTGTAGTAATAATGCTACAATATCTCGCCATGGGATTGCTGAAGCAACGATCTCTGGGAATCCGACAGGTGTAGCCGTGGGAAATTGTATTTTTTACATATTTTGTCTTAGAAATTAAACCTTTTGTTTTATTAATACAAGATGAATCACGTTTGATTAGGTCGAATATCTAAACCATAGTTTCGACAACTAACAACCATTGCAAAGCAAGAAAAAGCTGCGCGCGCGTTTTGCTCTGCTTTGATTTCTAGAAAAAGGCCATATATGACCTCAACTAGATATGGTTGGAGTATCCGACCTATTCAAACGTAAGTAAAACAATCTGTAAAAATTATGACACTTTCCGTAGTATATACCTTAGACAAGACAATTTTACTACCTATTATTGTATATTGATCGAAACTGGGCTAGCTTCGGTCGCATATAAAGTTCGTACTTTCTGGTGTTACTCTCCTAAGTATCAAATCAATCCTCTTGACTCGATGCAGAGAAGAACTATCACGCTTGTTTATGACCCATAACAAATCGACAAGTTAAAGCTGAACTGCAGGGGGGGTGGAAGATGATAAATACACCTAGCCTTGAATGGAACTGACTCTCAAGTTATTTTGCCGGAACACACCGTTGAGTGCTAGACGGTAGATTTTCAACTTCAGGTAAAGTTTTCTCACGATGTTTTCTTGTACCGGCAGCTCAAGCTTATCGTTCGGATTTGAACCCACGCCACTCGGCGTGTGAACCGAACAAGCTAACCACTGAGCTATCATCGCTGTAACCAGATGCATTCATGCAGAAAATAAAAAATTACATTCATCTAAGTACTAGATAATGAAGTACTCGTATATTATAAATTTATTGTAGCTATGCTTTCCAATATTTTAAGGAAATGAAATTTATTCAGGGTTATAAGCTCGGTGCATACTAAGCCGAGAAGGGTCGTTGTAATCATCATTACAAATAACTTTTACTATGGGTTAAATTCTGAAATCAATAAAAAATCAGATGAAAAAAATGCCCTTTTCCAAATGTATAAAGCAGTTGACTTTTTGTTCACGATTTCGTGACCATATATTTGTTCAGAATGTTGAGTACAATGACCTCCTATCGCCTTAGTACGCCCCAAGCTATAGATAACCCTGTATCGTTACAGCATAATAAGTGACATAAAGTTTAATTAACCTTAAGTTAGTTTATAATTGCTATTAGAAGATGCACATTGATAATGAAGAAGGCGGCAAGTCTATGCTCTCTACACATGAAAAGTAATCTAAAGATAGAGGCTAAACTAGGCATTCGCAGATGAAATGAATGATGAGCACAGCATGTTATCAGCAATTTGATGCAAGGCGCGTGGCGACGGCGGCAACGATCTAGCAAAGAGTCTGCGATGGTATCTCTCCCTTCATGTTGCCGCGCCTACCGCCGCAACCACTAGCAAATCTCGCCCCAACACTAGCTGAAGCCACTAGATTCTAATCTTTTTATTTAAATTGTAATGCTTTATCTTTATTGCACCAACTCATTGCTGAACGGAATTTAAAATTCATATCCTCTCACCTGTGCGACACACTCCGGATGAAAAACTAGCTGGATTAAGTTTATTTGTACACATAGCGCAATCTGTCGACGTAAGCAGACAACACAATAAGGGAGGGTTCTTGTTTGAACGGAAGCTTCACAAACTTGAACGTGTACTGACATCTGACGGAAAATTATAGAATTACTTTACTGATACCAGACGTAGGTGGGACGATGCTATGGTGCATGGTGGCTATGTTATTTTCCACACATTTTCTTTAAAAAAAAGTTGTGCAGACCTGATATTGCATATAAAATGGGTAAAAACGTAGCGTTTAGTGTACTCGTAGCGGTATTGGTACAATACGTCAAGATATTTGTTTGCATGTAGATACCGTACAGTACTACGAAACCTTATTCCTGTACCTACCCCCAACTATTATGCATTCTGTAGTACTACTTATTTGAAAAATGAAAGAATAATAATTGATTGATTCAGGTGTTACTTTGTAACACCTTAGTTCATTTTGAATATTCAAGTTATATGTTTAGTTTTATTATGTTACAGTCGTCTCAGTTAGGTACAACAGTGATGAGGATTTAATTTAACTAACTTGACAACAATTTAATAGTTAAAAACTGAACCGTACTTAAAAACTAATTAAAATTAAAATGACGATGCAGTAACCACTTGCTAACACGTGTTTCGCCTCTACACGAGGCATCCTCAGGACGAGTTGACTCTTCCAGTGCTTGGTCAAGATTATGAAAGGATATTTACACGTACTGTTTTAATTACACTTGGTATGTACAAAATACAAGTTAATATTTAAGTAGCTATACATAAATAATAGGCACTAAATATGCATCGAAATATTTTAGTAATGAATTACTATTAAACAGAAGTGTATGATTATAAATAATTACCTTAACATTTAGCTCTACCTTAGAATTTTATAAAACATTATCATGAAAAAGACATCAACGCTACATAGCTATGTTTAATTTTGTCAAGAATTGTTTTCATCTAATATATATACTCGCTTAAGTAACTTTAAAAATCTTACAATACTATTATTGTATGGCATACCAAACATTCGTTAACTGCTATTCATTTTGGTTAAGGGTTATGAAACTTTTTCTATGTAACAACTTTTTTTCACGATTTTAGAATTGTTTCTGTAGTAAAAGTTGTTTATGAGTATATTGATTCCCCTTTGGCTTAGTATATTCCAAGCTTATAGCCCTGTATAGGTATACCTACGTTTTTTACTCCTTCGTTAACTTCGTTTTGACGGGAACACGGAAAGAGTCGTGTCGCTCCATTGATTTTTTTTCAAAACTAGTGTTTTTTTGTTGTCTGTAAAAAAAGTGGTGTTTAATTCATAAAGTACCGAATTACAAGCACAAGTTTGTTAAAATGATATGTCCATTATATTTACTATCGAAGTTTATAGTAAAGTCACTACTACATTACTAAAGCATGACTGGAATTGACTGGCATGGACTGGAATTGACCAAGACTGAACTTTGACTACTTATGAAACTCGAAAATATCAAAACACTTGACAATAGTAAATACACAAAATACGACGCTATAAGTATGTATTTACAAAAAAAAAGTATATTAACAGTTATTTGGTTCTCATAGCTTTGCTTAATTTGGGGCTAAGTAGATAGCGCTGTGTGAAATGTCCAAAATAGGGGTTTACTTACACGCTGACTAATACTTAGCCGTATCAACTAACCACATCGTCCTTAATCATCATCGTCAAGTTCAACTTTTTTCACTCATAAACGTTTAGCTGTTGCTTAGTCGAGAAGTACTGATTCACTTAATTTATGTTGATTGGCACAGACAAAACCACGATAATAGATTTAACAACGGATATGGCTAAGACTGCAAGTAGAAAAAAATCAATAAACCCCAAAGAATGAGAGGTTATTTAAAAACTAAATGTACAAAGGTCATAGAGGGGCGTATCACAGGGCGGCGCAGTAGGCGGGCCGGCTCCGCCTTGGGCACCCACGCAAGCACCTAGCACCCAAGCCGGCCCACCCATATGGTGTAATCTTAAAAACAAAGACGTATACGTTAACTTGAGCTTTAACAAAACCAAAGTGAGCTCAAAGACTTTCTAATTCGGGCATCTATCATTTGCGTATAATTTAAATTCAGTAGATAATCTAATTATTTAGGACAACTTGGATCCATGTTGTTAGTATGTAAAAAAGATAAAAACTACGCGTTAGAATGAATACTTGACTTACTGGACTTGAGACAATAAGAAGTTAACAGAAGATGGATGCACATTTCCTTTATGGTTAACATACATTAGCAGTCAACTTTACGTAAAAGTAACGAGATAAACGAAATGTTCAATTGATAGTAAGAGATGCTGATTATCCATGACAATTGTAGCGATACTCAGGTAACAAGAAAAGTCCAGGGCAACGCTGTTTTGAAGCTCATTACTTTGCGTCTCTTCTTGTTTTTGTGTTCAATAAACCTTTTTTTTTAACTGCCCCCTTTAAACTAGAACTCGTGTACTATATACGAGTATAGCGTGTGTAAACAAGCTATACTCGTAGAATAGCTTGTTTACACAATACTACCTGATGGCAGAATATAATTATGATACTGCGGTGGTACCTACCCAGACGACGCGACGTCCTACTAACTAACTGCTAGCTTTAAATTAAATAAATAAAAAAACACTCACAACAGACCGTAAATAATTTCGATTAATTGTTTTTAACCTCTAATTAATACACATTGGTAATGATTACAGTTTTGTGACTGTTTATTTAATTTATCATTATCAACTACCGGTGGTGTAAAGGCGTTTAATATGCGTGAAATGACTGCGACCACCCTGCAAACGATCATGTCTGACTCTATATCGAGGTGATATAGTGCTACGTGACCTTAGAATAACAATAATTTATGGTAGATCACAATGATTGGGAACGTTTGATCTCAAAAATATGGAATTGTATCGTAATTATTATACTTAATACTGGTCCAATAATCCATACCAAAAATGGTTATTTTGGTGTTACCAACTCGTGGTTAGTTTTTCTGACGAGACTTTAATTTTGTGTTTTGCTATTTAAAGATATAATTTAATATATATTTGTATGTAGCGATGATAGCTCAGTGGTTAGCACGGTCAGATCGTGGGCCGTTTGGCGTGGTTTCAAATCCTAGCAATGAGCTTGAGCTGGTAAAGAAGGAAAACATCGTATTATGGAAACCAAAGCGTGGTGGTAGGGTACTTTCTAGTACTCCGCTGGCTAACTATAATACTCAAGTTGAAAACCTGACGCGAGGCACTTAACGGTGTGTTTGTGCAGTTTCACTTCAGAACCATTTTTCATCCCATTACCTATTTCCCGGCAGATAATTCCACAACCTCGCTGTGCGAATAAAATATGGAGAATCGAAACGCTTTGTGCGTACGTGGGGGAATATTCACTATGCACGATTGACCTTTTGGTTACGTTTGTTTGATCGTCTGGTAGTAAAAAGGGGCGGGTGATATCAAATTGTGTAATTCAAGGGCACGCTCTTCCAAGTTTAACCGGTGAAAATCCGACAAATTAGGTTAGGTTAACACGTCTATGTCGGTTATGGTTATAGGTTATGTTATGTAGCACGCTTCTCGATCGACTCCAATGCCTCGAGTTGGTATTAGGCAGAGTACCAGCCTGTGTTTCTTCTAGGCAAAAGTACTAAAGTAAGTAAAGAACCGTCGTAGACCACGTCTTCGCTTAGTATCAGGCGAGACGACGGCCAAACGTAAACCTTTTCATTAAAAAAAAATGAAGCAACATCGTAATTGAAGTTGTAATCTGCCGATTTTATGGGAACACATTAAGTTATTTCGTTATATTGCGGCGACACCAAACACTTGAGTCACGTTTTCTTCACTCGGTGCTGGAAAATCAGCGCATTCATGTTATGATTGCCCATCAACTATCCTCATTGTGGTGAAGATTACCTCCAACATTACGCCGGAATATTCTCACTTGGATTGAGTCATTACGTCTATCCAGTACCGTGTTAGTCAGACTTCATGTCGCCCAAATATTAATATTTTACGGCTCATGGCTCGTAATGAAGTAAATTCTAGGAATAAGCAACTGGTTTGAAATGATAATATCTCTGATCACACGATGAAATGAACATGACTCACTAGTTGAGAGTAGTTTTTTATTTTTCATAATGGTGCCCTGGTTAAGTTGTTTAGTAGTAGCTCTGTTTCTCAGGACATACATTTTTGGCACGAACATACAGATATTTGTTCTATCTGAGTGTTCTGTAGATATTTACAAGAAAAAGTATATAAATACTCTTCTATCAGCTATCTCGTTCCCATAGCTTTGTTTAGTTTGGGGTTAGCTGGCACTTTGTAAAAATAATGTTCTACGATATTTATTTATATGTTGGCAAATACGTCCTAACATATTGATTATACATCTGTTTTTAAAGAATGTAATAGATCAAAACACCGCGTACTGTCATGGAGTTAATTTTTGTGACATTGGCACTTAATTATGATAAGAGCTGTTTTTTATACTCCATAATTAGTACTATATTATACAAAATAATTAAATACTCAAACGGTACATAAAACAGGTAAATAAATTGAAACAATAAATATATTGTAAGTATACCTATACCTACATATTTGAATATTGAAAGCATTAAAACCGCTATAAATACGATTACAAAAATATTGGAAAAACAAAACAGCAATGAAAACAATTTTGGTTGAAACCACAAATTTTGCGCCAGGTGCATCACCTGAGCAGGTGATCGAAATCGATGAGTACTGACGTCTCCATCGACTCGTGCGGATCTAATGTCCTTTCACCCCCACATTAAAACCTCTCAAGAACAATTTACGGTAACCATCTCATCACTCACGGCTATTACACACTCTGTGTGGCAATCAAACCAACTTCCGCACTTTTTTCGGACGATCAACTAAATGGATGGTGTTAAATTAAGTATTTTGAGTCGGTGTTTTTTCACCGTTTGTAATCGTTCCAATTTCACGTAGCGAGGCTGTTACAAATACCTCATTAGCTAGAAGGTTGTTTGTGTAAGAACATAAGTTATTTGTCGAATAGGTAACGTCTACGCCGAGATATCTGTTTACTAAACTAGTTCTCGTACGCAAGTCCTTTGTTGAATATTGCTATTGTGCGTGCATTAGGCGGGCGCGTTTCGTCTTCAACTTCCTTGGCATTTCCTGCCGATTCAACTCTGCTATTGTTATTGTTTGGCTATGTTTGTTTGCTCTACTCTGGATTAGTTTGAAGTTTACGTCATGATCACAGATTGTATTACTAACTATTATTCTATACGGCTTAATCGCATCTTACAGGAACCTTTGGTACCTAAGTGCATTCAAATAATTACATTGATCTGTTATTCTATATATTGCTGTTTAACAAGTGTAAATAAAAAAATTTAAACCCCTGACGCCAGGAATAGGATAAACTAGTGGAAAATGCATTCAGAAAGTAAGTTCATCAAACTAGAAAAGACCTGATAAACTTCAAATGGTTGATCAGGTTTAGCCAAGAACAATCTCGATTACATTTCCTTTCAAACAAAAAAAGTAAATCAAAATCGGTTCAGCAGTCGTTTGGGAACGACGACGCTTTAGAGTCTAATACGTCTACGCTCTGTGTGTCTGTTTAATAAACTTATAACAGAAGGGCTATTAGCGTCGGACATTAAAAAAAAACAAATTCAGAACTCACATTAATTTTAGCAACACCTTGATATACCAGGAAAGGGTAGTAGCAATAGCAAAAATAAAATCTATGTGCGCATAATTTATTGTTCTGTGCAGTGGCAGATTTGTGAAACTGTATTGTGCCTGCCGTAATAACAAGGTTATGTACTAGTGCTCGCCATTAGCCACAAGCCTTGACTCAACTGTACAGACATAATCGACGCTATTACTAAGAGGCCTAACCCCATTATAGTATTTCAAGTACCCTATCCTAAAAAGCTCTGCAAACTGCGCAAACAATTGTCAGCAGGGTTATAAATCAGGGGCTCTATGTCCATGTAGGTAATGGGTACTTTGTAGTGATAAATAAATGATAGTGTTGGACTGTTTGGGGTGGCTTAGGAACAGTTAAAAGGCGGAAGTCCATCTCGTGAGAAGGCAAGGCGGAGAGCTCGCGCCGGCAGACCGGACGCACGGGCTGCCGGCCGGTTTACAGGGCCAGTCTTCCGGGTCTCTTCCCGTAGGTTCCGTAATTTAAATTTTCTTTCATGCAAATATCACAAACGTCTAAGAATCTCGTCTTTTGTCTGAGCAATTCTCTATTGTATCTACGGTGTAAAGCTTTGTTATGCAAATCAATTATAAAGTTAATATAATGACTTAAGCAGTGATGCTGTAGGTACCTAAACTGTATTTTGTTATACATTATTTTCGGTACTACTTCAATGTTTATGGAAAGCCGCCTTTTATTTTATTCATCCGATTACTCGGCATATATAACAGAACTAAGTAAGAAGAGTTATCTATCTATATATAGATAACTCTTTACTGTTTACACAAAGATTACAAAACAGAAATAGCCTGTCCTGTCTATCTACCTATAACTGTTATCATAAAAATAGGATTTGCAATAAGTAATTTAATACCAAGTCAAATAAAACTATGAAGGCTAATTGTCACAGAATATTTAAAATTATTTATTGACTTCATCAGCAGTGAAAATATCTTTATCAATAGTCTACCTACTAGATTAAGTAATACGAACATCAACAGACACCTGTTCGATAAATGTACCACCAATTTCCCACTTTGTAAACCATTGACATTAATAGACACCTGTATTACAATCAAGCATCGATTTTCAGTTTGGTAATCGATTCCTAATCGATAGGTGTTGGTTATGATCGTTGCGCGTGAAGCGTAGAACGCAGGTGGCGTCACGCCGCGCCGCGCCGCTCGCGACCGCAGCATCACCTGCGCCGGCGCACCGGAACGCACGGCCAACTTATTCGAAGATTTGAAGAGAGGAGCCACTATTCTATTTCTGAATGTTATGTACAATCATTTTAGTACCTACGTTTTGCCAATTGTATAGATTATGTAGGCACGCTCTACGTGCCGATTATCAGTTACTGATGTCTGCGAACGCCTTGATAGGACTTGACTGCCTGGATAAATTGCCACTAATCTCGTTGTGGTTCCTCCTTTAACACTTAAAAGTTGGTAATATGTCGCTTACTAGCGAAATATTCATTTAAAATAAACCTAAAACGAGTTTTTTCTGAATAAATTAAAGGATCTACAGTAGTACTATTGCAGTAATAATAACAGTATACTAGAAACTTACATTACAACTCAATCAACCTCTTATAAGAGAAAGGACTTAATTTTTCTACGCAATCAGGTACCATATAGGTATCATCTACCATATAATATTTTTGACTGAGTTTTCTTCCGACCCGAAACAGGACATCAAAATGCGCTTTATCTAATTGTTGTCAATACATAATTCAAAAGGAGAATTGCTCATTGATATTCACTTCTAACAAAAGCTGTAGTGAGTAGGTACTTATCTTTGACTGGTACCAAAAGAACCATTATTTAATTTATGACCAACGACCAAGGCACCAAGCGCGTTGCGGCCAGGGTCACTGAGACTAATGTAGCATAACTCACCAAGAGGTGGTAAAAAGTTGCGTGACACGGTCTTCAATCGTAGATCACGACTGTGCCACGGCCGATCAGGGCAATTGTGTTATTTGTCGCAGATATTATTGTGACAACGCTTTTGAAAACTTTACAAAGAGATGTTATCTCTTAAAGTTTATGTTATGTAACGAACTTTCTTTTCTTTTTTTGTTTCAGCAGCTATGACTACACCGTTTTATACTTTTAATTTATTTTCACGAGTGTTTCAGGAGTTTTGTTAAGACCATTTCAATTTTAATAATATTCAAAGACTAAAGTGACAGAAGAGTAATTATATAATTGTATTATGAATTTTTAATTTTTTTTTACTGTGAAAGTAATGAGACAAACATGTCACTCTCCTGGTGGTAAGAGACAACGCATGTTCACGACCGTTGCGGTAGTACATAGAACTTTGTGTAGCACAATAAAATCCAGGGCATCCATTCCTGTTCTATTTTATATAAGGTACATATTCGTTGGTACGAGCATAACATGAGAACGATTTAAATGATTCATTTTTAATGCTCGTTACATTACAAAAGTGCTTCATACGCATTATATATGAGAGAGCAAAGACCTAACTCTACCTACCACACATGGTAAGAAATACCGGGCATTCAACTAGTAGATAAAACAAAAATATAGGTACTGAAATATGACAAAATTTTTATCTTTATTTTTCATATTTTAAATAGCATTTGTCATAATATGTAGAACCTTACTATAAAAAGTTAAATAATTCAATGGTGATGTATTCTAAAAGATTTATATAAAACAGAATTTAAATGTCATTTGTCAATTTAAACAGCCTTTTGAAGAAAAAAAAAAACATTTATTCGACACAATAAAACGTATTATGGCGTGTGTTTCTAAAACAAACACTTACAAAATAATACCTATGATTTTTGAAGGATCTATTTTTAAATATCAAGTACATGTATAAGTCCTTAATCTCCATAGAGTAGCAAGTCATGGTCACTCCAACAGTCTCGCTCAGGTGACCTCGGTATGGTAGGCGCTGCGGTGTCGCGGAAGTGTCACCAAGACGGGCATGGCTCCCGCTTCGTTCCGCTGAGAGCACGCTTTACTCGCTCCACTCTTGATGCACCAATTCCCACGAATCAATCGATATAAAACCAATTCAAGCATTCGCTTAAACACTGATCAACGTTGGTCGGGGTGACTGCAAAATGGAAAACCATAAATATAACGTGGAGTATACACCCCTAGTCTATTGTTCCCTCAATGTGGAAGTAATTTGAAGATCACGCCCCGTCTCATTTATTCAACGGTTAACATCACTGCTTTGCTAATGGACTGTTAAATCGATCGATTTATATACGTTTCTGAGAAACCAGTATAGAAATTTGCAAGGATTGTTTCAAAGTAATGGTCGCCAAACCGCGATGCTCTGGACTTTATTTTGTTACTACAAAGTTCTGTGTACCAAAACTGTGTTATTCATAACCAGATTTTATGTCTTGCCATAAGGAGACCGTCTCATTCATTTTATTATTACTATTGAATTAAAAATATGAGGAACTAATTTACATGATAAAAAATAAGTATTACACATTTCTCTATCGTTTACTTGCTATAAATTATTTTCAAATGTATCTATGTGCTTCTATTTGTCATAAATATGAATTTCATGCTAGGTATGTCTCTCCGCTTATGTCGGCAAAGAGAACGGCAGCTACGATGTAAGAACGCGATAGTTTTTGTCGTGACGCTCGCAAGCATTGATAGTAACGCACCGAGAGGCGTGAAACGTAGCACCGCTCGTATCTGGATCGGCATCAGGCGTCACGGTCACGTATGACTCCACTCCCACGTCTTAATTGACCTATTTCGTGTGAGACGTCGCGCTTGTTCAGAATAAGCTGTGTCAGGGATACCATCTCCGCGATACGTGATGTCGCGTATCGTACCGGGACGCGCTTGATTTGACACTCGCGGCCTGTCTAGTCTCACCGCACGTTGCTCCACCAAACATTGCCTCCATTACTGTTAACTGGATTGTTTCCAACTCGATTTCCCACGGAACTATTTGCCGTAATAACATTTTCTCGTTTCGACTAAAACGATTATACTCGCCGAGGGTGAAACGACGCCGAGTCCCATAATCGTTTAACTAAATATGAGTTTACACGGGTAGGTTGATGATATCTTAAAAGCGGTCACATATCGTGTAGTAGTGTTTATTACGTAGATTTACGTGGCCGTGTAGGAATCTCGTCCATTTGTGGTTATGTTATGTGCCAACATTATAGCCGCAGAATGAAATGAAGTTATTATGCCTTAAGAAAATAAAACTTGGGAATTTACTTTTGCTACCGTAGTTTCTTACTCTACATTTTGTTTAATTGCGTTACGACTGTTTAATTTTTAAGTATCAACATTTTACTAAGCGTACTATTTTTTTCCGTTCTATTGTAATCCTGGAAGTGAGACCAAAGGGTGTGGGTTCAGTGGGTGAAACGACGGACCACCCTGCTCTTCTATCTCATGGCGTGATCGTACAAAAACGATATTCCCTCGATTTGTTTGTCTTGTGTGGGCTCAATTTTCCGCTTTTAGGACTGTGAAATGTAGGTAAAGCGAAGAAATATTTCTGTTTATGGTAAGATGGAGCATGTGAGATAATACTAGATTAGGGTAGACATAAAAATATTTTTACAGTCTCAAATCGGTCACTTATACTTTAGTAGAACTGTATTGCTTTTTAAATTGCTAAATTCTAAGTTAAATATTACTGAGTAGTCGAGTGATACCCGCGAAGCATATAGAAAAAATAAATTATGTGACTAGGGAAAAGTAAAATGTTCGGCCAGCAAAATGATATTTAAAATGGTTCCTGGGATAGCATTCTAAGTAGGTACCTACTTACGACCGATCTCAGAAGTATTATCAAGATTCACACATATATTGTTGTTGCTTCAAAAATATTTATTTTGCTAAAAATATATTAGAAAACCATATTAAATAATATAATAAATAAACGATATTGACTACTTACGGCGCCTTAGTTAAACTTATTATTAACTAGGAGCTTAAATCAAAATAATTTAATGTTAAAACTGTGGCGGATAAAACTGTTGTCATCTATATTTTTTATAACATCTTCGTACATTCTCACTCACTAGACTTCGCGACACAGGTTTTCCTGGTCTAGGGTACTTACTCAATTACCTAATTGTTATACTTTATATACCAAGATAAGATTTTTTTAATGTATTATAGGTATTAAGGGTCATGTAATATTAAATAAATAAATAGTGATAAAACTTTTTGTAATTCTGATTCTGTGCAGTGTATATTTATGTAGCTTTTAAGTGATCTATATTCTTTCAAAGTATTTATAAAGATCTACTTTTACTTATTAATCCACATGAATGAGCTATGACGTCAGTTTGATTTATCAAGACGTGAATAGACGTGTGCCATGTCCCATTCCCTTGAGAACCGCAGGTAAGGAAGCAAAAAATGTTAGGGTGTTTGTTGACAACGCAATCTCGTGCGTCGGAAATAAATGTTGGTTTTTGGGTGTAAAACATTTTTTCTATAACTTTAACAGATTAGATTGTGGTTTTTGAGGGTGTAGATAAAGGTAGAAAGGAATTTTTGGGTATAAAACTAAAACTAAAAATAATGTTAAAATAAATTTAGATTGTTCAATGTCACAGTGTTTGATGATAGTAACTTTTTGAGTTGATAATGATAGATTATTTTTAGATTAGCTACAGCTGCTTTATGCTTTTTTTCAGCTACTACAAAGCTAGATGAAAACAAAATATTAGTATGATATACACTTATGTGTGATTAAAGTTGCACTTATTAGAGACGGTTACATTTCTAAAATCGAGAGACCAAAATGAATCCCTGAGTAGGGTGTAATGGATCACGTTCTATTTCTACATCCCTGAATAAACTATCGTGGAAGTGTTCGTAGATCACAAGCTCCGCGGGAAGGGTTAACATTAGAGTCTTTGTTTCGGAAGTCAGGTCGTCTCATCAAATATTCAGGGAACGGGAGCGATCTGATCGCAAATTGGGGACATGGGGCCAAATGTAACACTAATGTAATGTGGATTCCGATCCCATACACGAACGGTTACATCATTGGAATCTATAGGTGAAGTACATAATGAAGTGAACTAGCTTTACCAAATAGATTTTTTATGAATAGGTAGTAAGTACAAAGTATGCTTTATTGAGTTTTCGGTCATGGCATACCATATTGGTTAACATGTCATTGTGTTTGAATAAACATTGTGATTATAGTGCAAACTCCGTAAAAGATTTTGTAATAAAGAAATGCAAATTATTATAACACAACGCTAACATAATAAGTATAAATATGAAATCGATATAAAATTTGCTACCTATTTGGCAAAATACATTTAATTTTTTATTTCTAGTGTGATTGCTCGGAACCCTCGATGTGTGAGTTCTCTCGACTTGAACTTAGTCTGTTTTATTTACGATGCATTTTTCAGTGAATCGAAATGACTTAAATAATTAAGATAAAATTCTTTGTTGTTCACACTGGTTACTAACATTGGTTACGGTGGAACTACTGGCGGCCTCATCGCTGTGATCAATCTTTTTTTGACAGCCTACTATTACTAATAGATACTTACTTAGTACTAGATACCTACTAGATATTCTACCACCAAGCAGTAGTGTGTAAACATTGCCGTGTTCCGGTTTGAAAGATACTGCAGCTAGCGAAATTACAGAGCTGTTGAGACTAACCATCGAAACTCAAAGTAATGAGCGCCAACGCAGCGATACCCTGAACTTTGTTACTACCCAAAGCTCTGTGTATCGCTGCAATGGTCACGGATAGGCGTTATCTCTGACCAACAGAAGAGCGTCTCCCTCGTCTCATAAAATTTAAAGAAAGCCTTTGTATTGTTTTATTCTACAGAATATGTTAAATACGTATTTAACTTTTAAAGTTTCACAATTTGGTAAATAAACAAAATCTAATTTCATAGTATTTCTGCTCTACTCGTGGTAATATAAACATAAATTGATTGAAACACGATATTTGCTGTGAAGAAAAAACATATTATCGACATTATGTGTTTAAATCATACATAAGTACTTAGGTACCTATATAATTATGTAATATGTAAGTATATTTACATTACAAAGCTACATACTAATACTCAAATCAATAATTCATATAACATGTACCATGCATTTTGGTTTTACGAATAAACACCACAGTACCTACGTGCTAAGCCAAATCCGGAAATATTTCTGTACGTGAACCTGCAAAATCCAGGCTTTTGACATTTTCCATAAAAATTTCAGCTTCATAACCCAAATCATGACACGACGATGACACTTCCAGAGACAGTTTTTGCTTTGTTTTATATAGAAAACCATTCTGACCCTCATCACGTGGACATCTCTGTGTCGGAGATAAGAAGTACTTTTTCGTAATACTTTATTCAGGGCTTCTACCCAGTGACAGACTAATCGGTCCCGTCACTGAGGTGCCTTCCTATTAAACATTAATGTTAACCCTTTTGTATCGAAACACCGAGGCACCCGACAACTCGGTGTCAATCTCGCGTGATTGCCTTGAATATTTAATGTTCATTAATTTGTCAAATTGGCGCGATGTTGGCTGGAATTCAGATATGCAGATACAAACTGCAAGCGTGTTAGCAATTACACTAAGCGACTTGAGTCAGCTTGCGTCTATTTTATTTAGTGTCAATGACAATCTTACTTGATTATGACAGTGGTGGTTCAGACGAGGTAAACGGAGCGTTGGTCGTTTAACTATAAGATGGATCGACGATATCGTTGCCTGAGTTGCACCTGAACCAGGATACCGCAGGACCTAAGCAGATGTCATAGTCAATCAGTCATGCCTATACTCAGCAATGGGATAATATATTACATACAAAATCTTCTATGTATATAAATTTTTTTTATGAAGTTTTGTATGTTTATTTGGTAGGTATGAGAATAGGTCATAAAGTAGGTATACCTTACCGCTAGATCACTTGATATAAGAATTCTAATGATACATGCAATTAAATTTGTTCAAGCATTTTAAAGTTATAGTGGAATAAAGAAACTGGAAAAATTACACACGTTTTTTGGGCGGTTGTGTTATAAGTACCTTGGCAAGTCATTCGCGTAATCTAAAAAAATAAGATAAGTAAGATAAAAAAATAGCACGAAAAGATGGTCGAAATAGGGTATTCCTTTTATCTCTGTTTGGCGAGATTGGAAGCTCAGGGGAATGCTTACATGCAGATATTTTAGAGTTTATCCTTTGAATTGGAGCCTGTGTCGTTGGCATAATCCGCTAATATATTCACAACTAAAAGGAACACCGCCGAGCTCGCAATTCTATCGGCCCCCGGGGAACAATCCTCGGACAACGGGTGGCCGCACTTATGCGATTAAATCTTTCCATAATCCATCTAAATCATACAAAAGCGATTACAAACAAGTACCAATTCTTAATCTATCTTGTGAAGCCACTCGGGATTGTCGAAGCGAAACAAAAGAGATAACAATACTAGGTACTACTGTACCAAACTAGCGGACCGTACAGAATTATGACAACGTTAACCAGACGCTATTAGTGAAATAGAAAAAAGCACTCGGATCAAAGGTGTCGAGTGCTGCATTGTATTTAGAGGAGTTCAGTAGAGCGCAGCGGGGAGAGGCGCGCGGGGCGGCGGCGCCCATTGGCCGCGCCCACGCCCGTGGGTGGAACGAGGAAAACACAGTCTACAGGCATTTCCACGGCGCGACGGCTTTGACAAGCTTTTAGCGTTATCCGTCTGTCATTCGATTCATTTACCCCGATAATATTTGCGTATATTACCGGCTGACACGAGAATGAGGCACACGGTCTGACGACTGATTACGCGGGGGATTTCGCTGTTCCTCGGGTCTCACGTCTTTGCTCCATTAGTCGTGTCATTGGCGGTATAAAAGAAAGATGTGGGATTACATAAAGTGATGGATTTCGTAAAAGCAAAAAAATGAATGAATAAGTTTTCCTAATATGCGTATAACATTATTTTTCATCAAGGTTTTCTTGTGTTGCTGGAATTTACTAGTTGTGGACCTATACTTCAGCTAAATCTCGACAGGATCCTGAATACATATAAAATTATTGACTTTATAGTGATAGTACGTATAACACAATAATATGAGAGTAATTATTATCGTCGGAATCGTACTCGTAAATCCACAACTGGCTCGCGGATACTTTAAGGCCTGGCTGTTACGTTAAAGCTGCTGAACTGAAATTCAATAAAGGGTGAACTGGAAGCTAAAGTAGTTCTAGTTGTTGTGAGTGGGAGTGGGTGCAGATGGGAGGAGGGCGGTAGGCGGGGCAGGCGCGGGGGGGCGGGGCGCAGGGTGCTGCGGGTGCTTCGGGCGCTCGGCTCGCCCACCAGAGCCTCGCAGTCGCGTCGAACTCGCCGCACTCGGCGCACCGCTGTACCGTCAGTCCGTACCGAAAACACCTGTAACCGGAAAATAAAGGTGCACGCCGTACGCTAATTAACCAGCTACCCGAATTACCGTGAAGCACACGCACGAAGCGCAGCCGCGACGGGCGCCCCTTCAATTAGCGGCAGCTGTCGGACACACGTCGCATTAATTCGCACTCACAATAAATGAACCCGCAAAAAATTCCGAAATAAACTGGAACCGATGCACCTGCGAGGATCCGTGTCAAAGAGCGGAGCTCCGAGACACGCGTCGCAGGAGTCCCGAGGGAGAGGTCCGGAGGACACGCGGACATGATCATGCTATTCAAGGGTAACAGCAGCAGGCTGGAACATCTCATCGAGAAAATACAGGCTAATAAAGAGAATCACGACGTTTCTTCTGACGAAATAAAAGGTTAGTCTTATTGTGTTTTCGTTATGAATATTAATTAAGCCCTGTGGCACAAATCTGATTTCATATGGTATGTGCAAAAAAATATATACTTACCTAACTGTATCATCGTTCATTGACGAACTTTTCTTTATTAATGCCAATCTTTTGTCATTTTTTAATATTTATAAATAAAATATCACTATTTATCAAAACTAATTTGCATACGTACGTCTTCCACAAAAGTACCTACATATAATAATATATTTTGTGGCATGGGTCAGATAGATATAATTATCATTTACCACAAGCAGTACCTAGTTACTGTGTTCAAGAGAAAGCTGTTCAATTTGTGTGTGTATGTATTTACAACAAAAAAAATGTATTCTAGCAGTTATCTGGGTATCATAGAAGAATGTCAGATTTGTTAGCCATTGAGAAAATTTATCGCAATCGTGTTTCAAAAACATCAGTTCTCTCAGAAATATCATCAAAACTGATACATAAATTATGTACCTACATATGTTTTTTCACTTTTTTTTAATGTATAAATTACTATTACCATTTTGAATGCCTACAGCGTCTTAAAGCCTAAATGTAGCACTTAGGGCAATTAACACACATTGGAAAATTAATTTCTCTGAAAACATTGGTCATCCGCTGAAAATAAGGCCTGAAATGTGGGGTTAACATTTTATAGCAGAATTATGAAATATTTATCTACAAACGATATTACGATACGATACTATACTTAAGAGTTGTAACTACAAAATACAGGCTAATAAAGAGAATCACGACAACATAAAATTGTTGGCGATGATTATGTTTAATATACATTTTATTTTACTACATGGAATAAGAAATAAGGCACACCAGTCTGGAACATCCCATTTTATTTATTTATTTTTGAGAAAATAAAAACTGATTATAATAGATAATAATTTACGATTACGATTATTGATTTATTTTATTTAGGATATTGTATTATTTTAAATAGTAATACATACTAAAAAGTATTCCGGTTATGCCCGATGTCATGTAATTTACAGTCGACTAGCGTCTCAATTTTATTATCTTACTGAATCAGAAAAAGGGATTGCTCAGTTTTTTTTGTCACCGCCTCACTCTAATATAGATAATTATGTAAATAGAAAAATACAGTTAAGATTATAATATTCTACCAACATTTCTTTCCAATTTTTTAAAAATTTTTTTGTTTGGTCTAGAAATTGTATGTCATATAATTTCTGCACCTGTACATCTATATGTTGCCATAACGCTTTGCCGCAAACAATGTTTAGGTTGAGGGCTAGCCGACTATATTTTTGAGACGTCAACACGACTAGAGCTATCGATTGGCACATTTAAAGGCATCATCCTATGACGATACAACGACGAGGCTTAAGTTGATTCAACCGAGTCAATTTAAGGGCCAAGTCCTCGACCGTGGGAACTTCTGCTTGAACACCTACATTGATATTTTGCACTCACACAGACGTACATACGTCTGACGTTAGATTTGAATACATTGACGTCACGCTAAAATAGATAAGGAGAGTTAAATTACTATAGCCAAGAGCAAGAAGGAGACAGAATGTTTATTCCTATTGCCGGAAGCGGATTTTACATTGATTATCTGTTACATTATGACAGAAGTTTTTTTTTTTGTTTTGGCATCGCGTTTTGAATATTTGCCAGTGTCAAGTGTCAAATACAAAACGGGCGGGAAGCATGCGCGCGGTGCTCGGTACCGCCGCCACCGCGCCCACCTCTTGCGGCCTCTCGTGACGTGCTATACACGACCACGAGACTTGTGACGTTAGATTGTCAGATTCAGAGATTCTCGATGGTTTGTAGCGCCTACCAAAATAAAACAGCAACAGACGTAACGCAGAAAAGAGATTTTCAGCAGGCACTATCAGAAATTTTCATCAAACTATCCGTACTTATCTGCTAATAGAATAAACAAAACGTACACTAAAAGGTCTAAGCCTTAAATGTATCTGCATCAAAGTTAGCATCTATAAAATTGCGCCTTTCCTATAATTATTTTGATGTCAAGATTACGGATTAAAAATAATTTGGCCATATTCTATTTCATAATTTCAAGAAACGAAAAGCGTTTGAAACTATTTTTTCTCCAAGCATAATAATTCAGGATATGTACTATAGTATTCATAAATTTCAAACTTCCACATGATGTATAACGGCACAAAAATGTTGACAAAAACACATCGATTGCCTTATTTCACAAGACTTGCCCGTTAAGCCGCCCGAATTCCGAACACTCCAGGGTAAAATCAGGCCACCCTTATTTATCACAAGACAATACGAAATTGATTTAGCCAAAATTATGTTTCACGATTATAAAAACGTCATGTATCATAATCATCTACAGAGCGGGGATTGTTTTTTTTTATTGGAGCTGCTTTCCACACATCTACACCTAATCTAAAACTAAGCCAAGCTTTTACTATGAGACCCAGATTACTGATAGAATGCATTTTTTTTGTTGTAAATACAAATAGAACACCCATGCACAGAACAAATATTTATCACATAAATTATTATCCTGCTGGGAATCGAACCCACGCCCTACAGCTCATGAAACAGATATTCTACCAAATGAGCTAACAGTTGTAAGTAATTGGATCTCCACCGCACAGGCACACCGTTCAGCCCGATGTTCGGCTTTTTGACTCCAGACACTGCTAAACAGTCTTACGTATAATGTAACTCTGACAACACTCAAAGCATCCTACGCAACGTTTACCATCGTTCCTTCTCTAACTGATAATTATAAGAAGATTTCCATGATTATGATCATCACCCGTTATGGAAAATACCTTTACAGTTATCCTTTCCTCATTAATACTTAGCTTATCGTATACCAGCAATCGAAGATTTGTTGCCTAAGAGTGCTCAAGAAGATTTGTTGTCAAGAGCACGGAAGCGCGTGATAATGAGCTCATCACTTTGCAGTAATGGATTATACACAGGGTTATCTGGACTGGTATATGTGCAAACTGAGTATTAAGATCGTTATAAAATGGATTGTCGGTTTTCCATGTAGATAACGATTGGCGTTGATTGCCGAGGCGCCGGTCGAGGTGTCTCGGAGACGGCGCAATTAGGAAGTGGGCTTCCGCCGCCCACTGCCGCCGGCGCCACCGTCCTCACCCGAGGAATTGCCTGCAATCGGTGCTAATTACGGCTATCCTACAGCAACGAGACGGGACGATGCATCTACCGGTCCCAAAGCGTAGACTTAACGGGATAAACTCTTTATTAACCACTTGTAACCCTGTAATGTAAGAGCTATTTTAAAGGCAGGAGATGTGATCATCTTAACAGGGTTATAATCTTAGAGCGGACTAAACCGAGAGGGGATCACTGTAACTTTTACTATGAAACTCTCCTAAATCTAAAATAAAATCTCAAAAATGGTTTTTATACAAACATCGGATGTTTTTTTTTTTGCGATTCTATAGTTGTTTCCACAGTGAAAGTTAATCGTAATGATGAGTACGATGACCCTTTGAAGTAGGTAGTATATATACCTAAACCTACCCCAAGCTCATACCCTTATATACTTACTACATTAGATGTATTTTGATAGAACAATACGTGATCCCCTGAATCAGCTCTGTTTTTATAAACTGCCCCACTGCTGAGCGTGGGCATCTTGACATTGTGAGAAGGGTAAGGCCATAGTCCACCACGCTGGTCAAGTATCAATAATAACAATTTTACGGCTCTACATAGATAGGCCGCGCACCATCAGATGAATTGTCGACCAAAAGTACATATAAAAATAATATTTTTGCTTTAGAATATTAACATAATTAAATAGCATTTTCATTGAATATGCAAAAAAATCTTCTTGTTTGTTTCTTACCATTTTTGAACCATTGATTTAAACGATACACTATAAAACTAAATAGATAGCAGGTATGATCTTATAATATGTATTTACCATTAATTTATATGCACTAGAAGTAGGAGCGAGAAGAATACCAGCAAAATTTCTTCATAACCTGCTTGAAGACCTTTTTTGTTGTGGTAGATAAGCTAACTGTTTGACTTCAGCTCACCTGGTATTAAGTAACGGTATGGTCGAAATGGTAAAGCTCACCTAGCTTAGAATGGAACTACCTCTCAAATGAGGCTGCAGGAACACACCGTTTGGTGCTTGGCGGTAGATTTTCAACTTGCGAGTCAGCGAAATATTAGGAAATATCCTACCACCTTGGCTTGCCAAGAGCAATTATTCTATGTTGGAAAAATTATCCGAAGCAGCATTTGAATGAGTAAGGGTATTATGGACCTACCTTTGGGTTACAGGTCTTAGGCACTCTACGTATCCCTGGAACTCGCTGGGCCGGAAGTTTCGTCTCATTTATTAATGTCATTCGTTTTGTATATTCCGAAAAAAATATTATAATATGCAATTTTGAAGATATCAATATCTTTAAAATTGTACTTACTAAGATAGTATTACATTACATGTTGCTCATTTTGCTATTTAAATATGAAATCATGTCCATTATGTTCTACTATAAAAATCATTGCCTATTACCGCTAAACAAAAGAGTCTGTGGCCCGAGTGGGTAATCCCCGATAGATGCAATCTAGGTGTGCCTTCAAATTGCGTTTGAATCGGTTTCTTGTGCATGCTCCATCGTAGACCGCATCTTCGCTTATCAGGCATAGCAGTAAAATGCAAGCCTACTTGTTAATAAAAAAAAAATCTCAAGAAAATATATTTCAACAAAATTGTGCATTCAATTTCCAAGTAAATTCGCTACTGTCATTACTCTGGCCATTACTTAGGGTCGTTACACACGTCCGGGGCGTGGAGGGAACAGATTGAAATAAATAGTTCTTATTAAATTCCCAGCGAGGGAATAAAATCAGCACATAAAGATGGGAACATATTTTTGAATTCCTACCTTGGTGACATTTTAACATTTCTTGTAATGCTTAATGCTATTTATTATCTTGCCTTTGTAGTTCTTCCTCTTCCTAGTGAAACGTTTACACAGACTCGAACTAACGGCTTTTATGCCGTCATTAGGAAACCATTGCTGCCACATATTAGGTAACTTGTGCTGGCGATGCGATGGTCAGAGAGACATCGACGAGAGAGGAAGTGATCTGCGCAAAATATCTTTTTTACATATAATTCTAAATATATGTTTTTTGTAGAAGTTTTGTATTATTTTATTCACCTTTTCCTGTTGATGTTGTTTTTGTTTTGATATTATCTTATTTCTTTTTAATGTTTTCCATCTTATAATGTATGTATGTTTGGTATACAATAAAGGTATATTCTATTCTATCCCAAGCCATAATTACCCATGTACTTATCCAACGGGCATGTACTTTATGGCCTGTATCTATACTCATAACAAGAGCCTAAAGAAGACGTATCCCTTTGAGGTAATTTGTTTGTATTTTTCGATTATTTTTAAACAGTTTATTTTTGGTTGTCAATAATTAATTACGTTAATTGGAAATAATAAAATAACTCAGTTTTGTCACAATGAACAGAAAGATCAAATTTTCTTATTCACATCCAAAATGTCTAATTGTTTTTATATTAAAACGTAAAAATTACCTTCATGCACATTTAAAAAAAAATTGTAATATATCTAAACTACGGTAATTTGAAGTTATAGGCGAATATTTTCAAGTCGTAATAAAATAATTCTTCCATCCCCGTATTCCTGGAGGTGGCGAACTGACATTAGTCATCATTTGCGTTGATGCGCTCGTCATGCGGCCCATTCAATTTGTTTATATTTCACGCCACTCGGAGGTGCTACAGGAGAAATACGACCTCTAACGCCGAAATATGGGGCTTTAACTATATTTATGACGGCTTTATTCCGGCGACACGTTTGACGTCTGTAATATGCTTTAGGAACGTGTAGAGTCTCTCAATTGACATTTATTGCTCCAACTTCATGACAATAATGAGCTACTTTATGTTAAGTAGTAGTTTGCCCTAAGCTTTGACCTTGTTACTCTTGCAATTATTGTACCACTACCTACACCAATTTTTACTATACTAGACATATCTACACTTTTTGATGACAAAGATTAACTTGAAAATGGCATTTGTGTCTGTGTTCCGAATTGAAGGTAGCCTCTAGAGGGATCACAGGGCTATTGAGACTAACCCTCGAGTGTATCAAAGTAATAAGCGCTAAAGCAGCGACGCCCTGGATGTTGTTTTCATACTCAATGTTCTGGGTAGGTACCACTGCAATGATCATGGACAGGCGTTATCACTTACCATCAGGGATGGACCAATTTTAATGAATTTTGGAAAATAAATAGATGGGACCTTGAAGAAGAACATAGGCTACTTTTTTGCAAAAAGAACTTGCGAGTTCTACGATATTTATTTATTTATACACTATTTTTCGGACATTTTTCATTTCAAAACCTTCATAATATTTAGCATGTAACCTACTGAATACGAATTCGTTTTAAGCGCCTATTAATGAAATAATAATTCAATTTTTGGCGGATGTATGGCCTTATCGTTCTATTTATTATTATTTAGGGTAGGACATAAGGTAATTAATGTTTTAGGCCATATAACAATAATCGTTATCTCTTTCCGTCAGACTCCTAGCACGCGCCGGGGACAAAAAAATTTTTCGCCATCTGGATACGTGACATGTTAGGATATGTTTTTTTTTTTATTATGTTTCACGCACTATGCGAACAGGAAAGTGTCTCGGTTGTCTACTTCTTACCTTACGTTGAATATTGTTTGTTGTTGTGCAGAGGCGCTGGGCAGCGTGGGAAGCGCGGCGGGCAGCTCTTGGCCGTCGTCGACGCCGGAGCCGTCGTCGCCGGGCTCCACGCGATCCGCCGACGCTGCCGACGGCGACGCCGAGCCGCCCTTCACGCTCGGCGCCACTGAACACACGCCCTACCAGTGCCAATTCTGTGACAAGGCCTTCCCCAGACTCTCCTATCTAAAGAAACATGAACAGGTAAGCACATAAAAATATTGAAACTCGTATTCTCTTCACACTTTCTACTGACGTGGCCAACGGTGACGCCGAACCAAACTTCACGCTTGGCGCCACTGTACACGCCCTACCCTAGTGCCAATTCTGCGACAAAACCTTAGACTCTTCTGTCTATAGAAACATGAACAGGCACGCGCATATTTAAAAACTTTAAAAACTCGTATTAAAAAGAAAAGTATAATAATTATTTACGGTTTTACCGTTGATTTTAAACTTACCTCGATGATTTAAATGGGGTTTTGGTTTAAAAATCAAATGAAACGACTACAAACTGAGTTTAACTAGTTTGAAACTGACCTAATGAAGTAAGTTTTGCTGCAATTGTAGTTCCTTAGTTTTGTCCAATAAGTGTCTATCCAGTAACAAGGGCTTACATGATTCCAAATAAAGAAACATGGACATTTACTGTGTGTTATCAGGTATCGGGCGGTGAACCTGGTGATTTGACCAACAAAGCTTATCTCAGTTGTTTAGTTACGGCTCAGTACTACATAAGGGTTTTAGCTCTTCTTATTCAGATTGACTGATGCCATTGAGTTTAGTATCTTATGCGTTGGTGTTTACCTCCTGTATATGGGTGCGTAGGTATACATTATAGATATATCTATTTTTTGTTGCCATAAATGTTGCAATTCTCTCCAACCCACAACATACAATAAGATAAGCATCATTCCATCGCATCAAGAACCTTACACGAGTTTAGTAAAACCAGCAGTTGCCAGAATAATAGGACCACTGTCTACTCATTTCCATAAAGGAACTTGGCTAACTGCATAAACAATACGACTGTTATGGTCGTCATATCTATGAATTCACGGTCCAGTTTCACGATGCAGTCCGGACGCTTCATTAGCAAGTAGATACCCAAAACGGCCCATTTACAGAGTCGGTGCGTAGATATGCATCGGGCTCGCCTTGCACCGTGAGGGCTGTGACGTGCTTAGCCATTACGCCGGCCGTACATCTCGCTTCCTTTGTGTCGCGCCGCGTTACGATTACGACACACGCCGCGACAGATCTAGTCGAGATAGGACAAATAGAAACGTCACTTTGCATGCTGCCGCTCAGGCGGCACACCTGAATCTGGATATAGATCGTCACGTACTTCGAGAGTGACAAAATCGTCACCTCGTTCCAAGTTTCAAATTAAGGTAGATCACTGATTCCAAAGAAGTCGAGGGATCGTTTAAGTAATTCAGGAGATCATCGATAGTTACTTTCACAATTGCAGGCCCCGTTGAGTGCGCTGATATAGATCGATGCACGCGCGTTGCGCGGGCTGCTGCGGATTGCGGGTGTGCGCCGACAAATGTATCTGGCTGTGATCGCGTCGAGCGCGTCTCACTCGCGGCCGCGACGACGCGGTGACGGCCGGAAATAGGCTCGCGATAACAACTCCCTAGCCTAGCTGCTTAGCCCGGCGCTCCTTTATCATTCCGCCGCCGCCGCGCGCCGGCCGCTTGAGAAATTCGATCATTATAGAAATAAATCAATTACAGATTCCTGGCCACTTCACATATTATAACTGCTATTCATCCTGAACCAGCTGTCGCTACTTTGTTAATGTATGAATACTGTTTTTTTCTGTTTTACTTCACTAAACAACGACTGTTTGTCTGTTTGCTTGGCTTTTCAAACTTAATTAAACTATCTAATCTCTAAACAGTATAAAATAAAGTCGCTCTCTCCGTCTGTCTGTTTCTTTTCTTAGGTAGGTAGGTACTTATTTCACAGCCCACAGTGCATTTTCATACAGTTTTCATTATCAATTAAAGGAGTTTTCCGGAAAGTTTACATACTCATATGCGTAGCTAGGGTGAGTCTATAGCATATAAAAACAAAGTAGCTGTTCGCATACTCCTGTTTCTCCGCTTCTTCTAAACCACGCAAAGGATTATGATACGGGTTTTACAGTAATTTAGATTTTTTTTAGAAATGTCTGTAGATTTACAATACATCTTGAGAACTTTTATATAAGTCTCTACGATTATATTAGATTCAAGATTTTGTAATTAACTCTTGAAAATAAAATTAATCATTGCGAAGCCGAGGCTATAAGTTGCTAAAGATTTGATCAAGTTGTTATAAAAGCAGTCGCATTGCAGTGTTTGGACTCCTGGAACAGCCGGCAGGAGTGGTAATCACGTTCAACTGTCCAAACACCTCGAGACTCGAAATACACCCCGCACTGTAGCCTACAGAATTTAAAAACTGAGAATGTTGTAGCCCGACATTGAAAATCATAGATCTTGACGAGCAATCACAAAGAAATCTCGAAATTGTGTCATCTAGATGTTTACATTCTCCCATTTTATAAAAATAATAGTTGGGTCATTTCAAACTGTAAGATCTCCATCTTTATTACTTATCTGTATGAAGCACCAAAAACTTGAGCTACTGTTTCGGAGAACTCGTCTCCACAGGAATATTAAGATTATTCATCACGTTATCAAGGAGACAACCTTTTTGCATAACGACCCTCCGCACCAAGTCGGAATGTCCGCAAGCCTAATAATACGGGCTTTTATTGCCGCTACCTAAGAGCATATCTCGACACGGACACACGGTATGAATTCGTAATAATCGGTGCAATAACACATGAGTCAGTAGGAAAGAGAGCGGGTGTAGCGGACGGGACGGCAGTGGTTGACCCCGAGGCCTTCCGCCGGCACCTGGCTGTGTGAACGGCGACTGCAGCTGGGAAAGTCGCTCGGTAGTCGCCCGCTGCCCATTTTGGAGCTTTTATTGGCTATCACGTTCACCTTAAACTAGTTTTAGAATGTTTCATGGTAAGGTCTACCTGGAAACATACGACCATTACAACCATTATGTGCGGCCGCTCTCACGGTGTTTGTTGTCATTTCTGATATGATAAAGGTGTATGAGATTCGCGTGTTCGTTCACTATAAGCAGTTTGCGATGTCGTGGCGGGAGCAGCACGAGGCGACCGGCAGCCAGCAGGACTCCTGCACCCAGGGGCTGAGCCCCCGCGGCGCCGGCCGCGCCTCGCTTATTGAATTCTCGCACGAAGCGCTGCGACGCCAAGAATCAATATTTTGCAAAATACACACACTCATACGAAAAACTCGTTAATCAGAATTATCTATTCGCATTCGCAGTTATGATTCTAAGTGTGTAAGTGGCGCGTCTGTAAGAACGTTTGTGTTTGGAAGAGGGAGACGATATTTTGTTAAAAAACGAAACGAAATGTTGGCGTAAATCTTGTTAACTTAGCCTTATCGTTGGACTTGGGCGCTATTCAAGTTGGATTAGAGGCAATGTTTATTACTCGCGCAGGATCAAATTTATTAATTCTGTCTCGAGCCGATTGCTCCAATTAAAGGAGCGGAGTAAACATGCCGAGCGACTATTTATGTGTACTCTTGCTTGCAGCGAGGCCGCGGGCGCTTCGGCAGCTCTCGTCGTTGATAATCACAAACACGACTGATAGTTCCTTTACTAGCAGGCCTATCAATATGTTAATTGATTTGTATATTAAGTTAAAATTGCATACTAAATATAAATAGAGATATCATTTAAAATCTATATTAAATATCGTGCATTTAAAGTAATCGCCGCCATAAAAGTCTTTATTCATTATTTTCCAGTTTGTTATCATCTTTTTCTTAGCTTTTGGGTAATTAGTTTAGTTGCAGAGGTGAAAACAAACTCATACCCTATAAGCTTAATAAGTAATACTTTGGTGTATGCTGTAACGTTGCTTATTATTACACAATAACTAAATTAATAATGAGTTGTAAACAGAATCAATAGTAAAATTGTTCTCAGTATAAAATTTGCTAATTTGTAGACATGACAAGAAATAAATTATTGTACAAGTAAATATACAAGCCATGTCATTCTTTCGGAGACATTAACTGTCATACAGCTTTTTTATAGAGAGCGTTTCTTGTTATAGCAAAAATAGCTCAGTGGTTAGCGCGGTCGGTTTACATGCCGAAAGACGTGAGTTCAACCCCCAATAATGAGCTTGAGCTGCCGGTAGAGTAAAACATCGTGAGGAAACCATAGCATGGTGGTAAGGTATTTTTTAGTAGTCAGCTGGCTAACGACGTGTTCCAGCAGAATCACTTGAGAGCCAGTTTCATTTCAGGCCAGATGTGCTTTACCATCTTCTTACTTACGATCATACGTCACTTAACAACAGGTGAGCTGTGGTCAAAAACCTAGAATAACCATAAAAAAAATTAGGTCTCGCGACTCAATCAATACGAACTCGCTTTTATAGACACGGATTTTCTTTTTCTTGTAAGATTAAATTTGTCTTCTAAAGTCTTCAGAATTGGTTTTCGTCGATTATTACATGCCCATATTACTTCTCGATGCTTAGTAGTTGAGAGTTCTGTAATGACCATAAATCCCATGGCGGTAATTGTAATTCAACGAAACCGCGAAAACCTCAAGAAATTCATATAAAATACTCCTTATAAATAAACCAAAAGGCTATTCATAAATACTCATCGATACTTACCGGCCACGTTTAAAAATCTTTTGTTGTGAAAAACGATTAACATATTGCCTAAAGAGTTTAGAAGCGAAGTCAATCATTCGTAACGTTTGTTTAGTGGCGTAATGAATGAACGTCGAGGTGGTCAATTAGTAAAAGCGTGAAGTCTGTCATTTTGGGAGTCTATTATGGAGGGAGCAGCGTCAGTCAGTCGCTGGTGCGAAGGCCGGCGCGGACGACTCTCATTATCCTCCACAGACTATTCATAACTGCCAACATTAACATCCTCATTATGCCCATGCTCATGAATAATTCTCTCAGCTTACTGAATACTTACTTCTTTTTTTAAACGAATATAATACGTGCTGTAACAATACTTTTCGGAGTAGTTGTGGAGAAGTATAATTGTTTGCGTCCAAATTATTTCATCTACAAGCTGGAAATGGGTCTAATTAGGTTTCATGGTTGCTATGTAACGTCTGAGAAACGCATGTAGCGTAATATGATCTGATCCATTTGTATTTAAGTACAATATATAATTATATATATTCTATTATGTATATGCCATTAAAACGAATAATTAACAACTTTTTAAAATAATTTCAAAGTAAAACTAAAACCTGATTTTTTTTTATGTTAAAGTAATATGAGACGAACGATGCGGTCTCCTGATAGTAAGAGATAACGCATGCCCATGACCATTGCAGCGATACACAGAACTTTGAGTAGCAAATAAAGTCCGGGGCATCGCTGCTTTGGCGCTTATTACTTTGAGACTTTCGATGGTTAGTCTCAACAGCCCAGTAATTTCGCTAGCTGCAGTCACCTTCAAACCGGAACACAGTAATGTTTACACACTACTGCTTGGCGGTAGAATATCTGGTACTGCGGTGGTACCTACCTAGACGACTTCCTGCTAAGGAAATCTACCACCAAGAAATGGATGGATATCGTTTAAAATATGTACAAGCAATAAAGGTAATGATAGTTCAAACGAGCTCCACCAGGAGAGCTTTTTATTCGTTTTATTTCATTTAAATTTTAAGGCAGACTAGACATGAGAAATTCAGTAGGTTCATGTATGTTGATGTTTAAGCGATGGTGTGGGCAAATATGGTAAATACACCAAGCCTGGAATGGAACTGGCTATTAAGTGAGGCTGCCGGAACACACCGTTAGATGCTTGGCGGCAGATTTTCAACTTGAGGGTGGTAGCTAGCCAGCCGAGTACTAGAAAGTACCCAACTGCCACGCACAAATCAACTGTATAACTACTTACCCCCGGGATTGGTTTGCCGTTTTGCAAACATTTCTTTGTTTTATAGTTCTCTTTAGTTACATAGAATTCATTGCTAATATGTCACTCATATAAAAAAGAACAACCGTTATGAAGAACCATTGCCCAAAACTAGTTATTCTCGTAAGTCCAGTGAACATTACCGATCAGATGGGGAGCATCTGCGTCATGATAAGCTAGGAGCTCCCGCGCAGGAATGTTATCGTTCATCAATTCGTTACTCCAATGCTTAACAATAGCAGCTATCGATACAAGATCAGACTTCGATCCAATTCGAATTGAATCATTAGATACTTACTCGTGTCTCGCACTATAATTGCATTATGAAGATTGTTAACTTTGAAATTACTGTAGTGGTATTTTGTAGATGATTTATAGATTTGTCAGGACAATTAATTTATCGAAACCAATCGATCGCTATTGGGAGCCGTGTCACGGTTGATGGGAGTATTAGTTGATATCTCACTGGAGAGTCACGACGGACTCCCGCGAGTTTTTTATACTCTGTAGACAAATAGATCAGTTGTGAGGTGCTCACGCGCAGCGGTAGTCTGGCCCATTGTTCAGATATAGTTCTCACGATTTTTTTATGAGCAATGCACCCGGAGTTATTTCATTTCAATGATTCCACAACATTTTAATTGTCATGTACTAGATTGGATTCCTACGTGAGTACAAGTGAAAATTGAGGTAGTATTTTTGAAAAGTAGGTAGGTACTTAATCTGCAACTATTGCTGCATCATTATTTTAGCATGATTAAATTATTTTGGTTTAGAGAAGAGGTAAGTACAACTGAAAGTATAGGGTTCAGAAGTAATGTCATAAAAGTGTATCAGTACTTACTAAAAATCATTTTAAAGAGTATTATATTTTTTTTATTTACTTAAAAGTAATGACGAATACGAATGATACGCATGCCCATGACCATAAAGAAGAAAAACAAATTCCAGGGCATCTTTGTTTTGGCGCTCATTACTTTAAGACTTTCGATGGTTAGTCTGTAATGTCACTAGCTGCAGTACCTTTTAAACCGCAACATTGTAATGTTTACACACTACTGTTCAGCAGTATTTATAAATTATTTAAAAGTACCTAATCGTCGCTTAACAACATACACTATGGAAATAAATTTAAAGACGTTGAAATGGTACACGTAAAAGTACCACGTCAATCCTAGACTATCAGACGCTGAAAAGGTAATAAGCGTTTTAGTTATTTTATCTTTTGCCTACAGACACACTCGGATCAGATGCCGTTCAGGTGCGAGTTCTGCTCACGGCTGTTCAAACACAAGCGGTCGCGGGACCGCCATGTAAAACTGCACACCGGTGATCGCAAATATCGTTGTGCGCACTGCGAGTCTGCCTTCTCCAGGAGGTAACCTTAGCTACCTTACTTACAGCGCTACGTCAGCTAGATGACATCGTTCCTTTCATTTCTAAAGAAAACTATTACCAGCTAAAGCTTACTAGCGTTATTGTTCTCGAAGTTATAAGTCCTATCTACTTACGGTACCGAAGCTGTAATATAATGGGTATGCTAATGTGCCTAATCCAAAGCCATTAAAGACGTGCTAGAGTGTGTACTTTATGGATGCTGAAGAGGTGCGTGCAGGACAATGGCCTCGCAGCAAGATTGATCACCACAAGCCACGGGACAAAAGCTCGCCTTAGTACGGCGTACCGTCACCTTTTTCGTCACCTCAACGCGTCCACTTGACTAATTCCACGCAATTTGTCGGTCGTACGAAACGCTCGACGAGTGAAAAGAGATGATGCGCTGACAAATGGCGTCGAGGGTCTCACAAAAATAAAATAATGGCCCGTACCTAAAGCGGTGCGGCGAGCGTGGCCATTAGCGGAGGTGTTTGGGCGAACCTCTATTCTGTAGTTCGCTTTAAAAGACTCTTTGTAAGTTCTGTTTGGTCGGGCCTTTATGTGGATACTTATGTCCCATATGACAAATCGTCGGCTCTGACCACGAAGACTATTTATCTCAATTCTTAGTGGTTTCTTGTAAGAATATTTCTTTAGTTAGTGTACTCAGATTGTGATGTAAATTCCGTTTGGGTTGTTGCCATGTTGTATTCTGAAATATAATGCACAGGAAAGCTAATTCATCTAATACAAACTAAGCTTAAAGTTAAGATTGCCTGGAAGATATCGTTTTTCACAACAAGGCTACAAGAGTACCAGAGTATAGTAAGAGTACAAGAACTTTTTCCAATTGGGTCCAAACTTTAAAAAAGTTAGAATTAAAAAGCACGCCCCCGGAGTCCATGGAGTGTAACATTAGAAATTCAAAAAGTGCTATCTAACATTATGAAAGTATTTCAGAATAGGCAAACTACTAAGTAGGTACTTTTAAAAACGTGAAATGTACTCGTAGATAGGTACTAAAGATCGACCTATTTCTTTTATCAGCGATCATTTAAAGATCCATATGAAGACCCATGACAACCAGAAGCCGTTCCAGTGTACAGTATGCAACCGTGGATACAACACGGCGGCTGCTCTCACTTCTCACATGCAGGGGCACAAGCGGGAGCGCGAGGGCCGTGAGCCCGACAGAAGGAGAGCCCTTCGCTGCTTAAGATGTGGAGAAGCATTTAGAAGGCCGGATCTCTTACAAGTACGTAAAAACTTATATCATCTGCATTTCATGAATTTTCGTAACAGTCCTGTCAATTTCGCAATAGTTACCAAACCTCTACAGCAAGCTTAATTTTCAAGAAGATTAACGTGTGCACCGCGACCGATAATAATCTCTAGTTTTTTATGTCATGTGAAAAAGGTTACTAATATTTATATATTATACGTTTCATTTGCGCTCGAAAAAAAGAGTACACAAGAGTTTATATTATTTACCTTAACATTGTAGTATTTTTTCGGGTGTTTATGTTGTGAATGTGTTATAATTATAATGTGCCGAATTATATTCTCGTGTGTTGGAAAGTGATATGACTTTCGTAATATTTCCAAAACTTCATAAAAGTTTACCATTATTTTTACTGAGACTCTGGGACTGCAAACTAGACTTTGTTGTGACGTCGACTATCACTAAGACTTATATTGTTATAAGGCTATCTTGATCTTTATCATGAGATTCTTGAAAATATGAAACACTTGACAAAATGCAAAAAAGGCTGTCAATGATGAAGAAAAAATAAGCATAAGTGAGTACCACCGCAGCATAAGTGAGTACCACCGCAGTATAAGGTAATTTGTCGCCAAGCGGTAGTGAATAAACATTACTGTGCATTACATCAAATTACATAACTGCGTTCCGACTTGAAGGGGTGATATAAATTACAGGGGTAATGAGACTAACCGTCAAAGTAATGAACGCCAAGGGAACAATTTTGTTACTCAAAGTTCTGGGTAGTGCTACAAAGGTTATAGCCATTATCACTTACCATCATCACATTTACGTTAAAAACCATAATTTCATTGCAGGCCCACATGACGGCGATACACGGGGTGGACGCACCTGCGCTGACACCTCCGCGGCGCGTGGCTTCGCAGCCGCCGACGACGCTTCTCGCATGCATGTACTGCACTCGCGATACCTTCACCAGCATGGAACAACTGCAGTTGCATGTTCGTGCAACACATTCGGCGCTGCTCAACGGCGAAGGCGCACTGCCCGGCATCGATCAGCCTGCGCCCACTGACCTCAGCCGACGAGCGTCAGAGGATTTACCACCCCCGAGCAAACGACCGCGTTCCGGCTCTGGAACTCCACAGATGACTCTATCCCCGAATACTTTGCTCTGCAATCAGTGTGATGCCGCTTTGCCGGACTTTGAAGCGTTCCGTGCTCATTTGAAAGGGCATTTGGAAGAAGGGGGAGAGCTGACACGTACCAGCCCAGCGCCGTGCGTGCATTGCGGCGCAACGTTTGCAGACGCGGCGGCAGCTGAGCGCCATCTCACGGCACATTACCTCGCCGTGTCTTGCGAGTACTCGTGTCATAGCTGTGCACGCAGTTTCCCCGCACCCGACGACCTGCAGAAGCATTTGTTGGACCTTCACGCACATCATTTGTATCGCTGCTCTTTGTGCAAAGAGATCTTCGACTCAAAAGTTGCTATCCAGGTATTTCAAAATTATATTCAACATAAATACAATAAATAGTATATAGTTTGTGAACTTTCAATAAAAAAAACAATACATGATTTTCGGCGTTCCTGGCTAAATTTCTCAAGTGAATTTATCGATAGGTGCATTTCGCGGTGGCGCACAGCGGCGAGAACAAAGTGTGGGTGTGTCGCGGTTGTGGCAGCGGCGCAGGCGCACTGCGATCAGAAGCTGAAGGTGCGGCTCACGTGCGGGCTGCGCACGGCGGAGCGCGGTGCTCGTGCGGCGCACTGCTGGCTGGTCCACGCCTGCGCCCGCGCGCTTACCGCTGCCCCGCGCCCGCCTGTACCGACGCCTTCGCCGTGCAGTACCTGCTCGAGCGCCATATGCAACTCCAGCACGCTGTGCCGCATCAGGTAAACGACACGCCCTAACTTATACTAAGACGTGGAAGATGAGTGGATATATAAGTCATTAGTTATTAGAAATTAATTAACTTCGATACAAAGTTGTGTTCTTTTCTTCTATTCTGTTCTAAGCGCCACCAATTGCTGCAAAGGAATTAGAAAGTAATAGAACAAAAGTTGTTTGTTATGATGTAGCAATGGATCTTGATGAGATATTGTGTCGACACATTGTCACCTCAATTGATTTCATATTGCATTACGCTAACACAGTAGTTTAAGTTTTTACTAGAATATTCGTACTTCTGTACCTTACGCACTTATGGTAAAATAAAAAAAATGTTTACATTTTCCGTGTCAGGTGTTGAACGGCGAAGTGGCCCGACCGAAGCGTGCAGAGAACAACAACGGCACAGAAGTAGACGGCGCATGTTCGCCTTGCACAGCGGGTGGCGAGGGAGGCGCGGGGACGGCTCCGGAGGAGCGTCGGCGCAAGAACGGCTCCGTAGCGCTACAATGCGCTTACTGCGGCGAGCGCGCACGGTCTCGCGCCGAGTTGGAGGCACACACGCGCGCGCACTCCGGCGCAGCCACCGCCCGACACAAGTGCCTCATCTGCGATGAAGTGCTGCCCTCTGCCGCAGTGCTCGCTGAACATAAGCTCACACATTGCAAGGTCAGTTCTAGAACCCAGCCTTTGTTTTATGTTAAAAGTACCTGCTATGAGCAGTACGAGTTAATGAGGATCACAATATGACGCTGTGGTCAAAGATGTTAACAGCCTGGAGTTAGCATGAGGGTGGCAGCTAGCCAGCCGAGTAGTAGATAGTACCAGCTGATAGCACTCTTCATGGTTTTCTCACGAAGTTTTCTTCGATCGGCAATTCAAGGTTATTATAGTTGGGATTTAAACTCACACGATCCGACCGCAAAACCGAAACTGTGAGATAGCATCGCTTCAGAGAAAGTATTTATCCTTAGGTGGTGTGTGGCGACACGTGTGCGCGGTGCCGCGCACGGTTGGTGTCGGAGGAGTCGTTCCTGGCGCACATGGCGCGTCACCATCCCGCGCTGCCTGCGCCCTGTGTCGTCTGCCGTCAGACGCTCGCGTCGGAACCAGAGGCGCGCCTGCACGCGCGTTTCCATCTGCGTCCACCCGACGACGAACAGAGGTAAGCTACCAACAATTGCTAGTTCATTCATAATTTCATACAGAACTTTTCCCTTCATAAAGTTTAGGGCTTCCTTTTACCTAATTAAAGTGAAAGCTCTGCTACTCAGTTTTTTGAGCAGATGCAATGCTCATGGGCAGGATAAGATAATAAAGCCTAAACATTCTTAGCGATAGAAAAATGAGAATGATTTAGGGCCTCTTATGCCTAGTATGTATACATGAAACACTTTTGTAGAAATGTACTAATACTTTATGTATGTATAGAGGTTATTATGTCGCACATTTGTTTTCAGATGTGCGCTGTGCTTGCGCTCGCTGGGCGAGGGCGAGGGTGGAGGCACGGGCGGCGGGGCGCGTGCATGCGCTGCGTGCTACGCGCGTCATGCCGCGCCGCGCGCTCCGCCTCCCGCCGAACACGACTGCCGGCTCTGCCGCCGCGCGCTCGGCTCCCCAACCAGGCTACAGGTATACCTATTACTAAGAAGTAGCTTTACTAACATTGGACAATAGAAGGCTGATGTTAATTAATGAAGTGGCTACCACAAGCCCCGTCAGTATGGAAGAAACCAAGAGCAGTACCAGATGAAATAGCCAGGCCTCAGATGGGCTGCAACAAAGGCATTTAGAATAAATAAAAACAATAAATTGTTGATTCATTGGATCTTCAATGCCTTTGTCAAAGGTTAGGTTTACTCTGACACTAGACAGCCGATGCAACAACTTATAAGAAGTTACTATTTTTGCTATCATAATAATTTAGGGTAAGATCAAAACAGATTGCTTCATCTACTAATTTATTTCAAGTTAGTTAATAATATTGTTTCCTGCCTTAATTCCAGGCGCACCTGATAGAGCACACATTCGCTGGTATTGGTGCGTTTACGTGCTACCTGTGCTCCGCCGTATTCACATCAGCAGCTGGCCTACAGCGGCACCTGCCCGAGCACGCCGCCGCGCCGCGCCCCTATGACTGCGGACGGTGCTCACTCAAATTCTTCTTCAGAGCAGAACTCGATAACCACGCTTTCGTGCATTTGGAAGAAGCCGAGATAGCGCAACGAGCTTTTTATGAAGCTTACGCTCGTGGGGCTGCGACGGCATGGGCCGCACTTGCACCGCCCGAGCCTGTTTCCGAGCCTCGTGCGACCACAGAGGTAAAACAGGAGATCAAAGAAGAGCGGAACGATGAGTATATAGAGGTATCGTCGCCTCCCCCTCCCGCGTCGAAAGAACCGCCTGTGGAGGAGGCGCCAGTTGTGAAGCAAGAGAAGCCTGATGAGGAATAAAAAATTGTCATAACAAGGGACTGGAAAGAAAACTGAAGATCCAAACTTAGCTATAGATACCGAATTCTAAACCCCATATTCCTATTCATGTCCATATGTCTAATAAATAACAAACTCACTCACTCCCTGTTTGTAACACAAAGGTACTAGCATGTCAATTTGCGAGATTTACCTACTCTCTACAAAATGATAGTAAAATGTATATGCTAGAGCTACTAGTTAAGCGAAACTATAGGACAGTCGGCGACTCAATATGGTCAAATATTTTTTACCCAAGTATTTGAACTTAGAATCATAAACTGAATTTCCTCCCAAAAGTACACCCACCCGTACTTAACCCAACATCGAGTATTATCCAAGAGTCCCATGTTGTATAGAGTTGCCTTGCGAACGGTATCGTCCGACGCGGGTTCCGCCCGCTGCAATATTAGATTACGTCCGAAAACGCTAAGTAATTAACTAATTAAATTTAAGTAGGTAGTTATATTGAACCCGTGGCCGCGTTGGGAAATTACACCTACTTTTTTCAAACCTTAGTTTTAAATGTTTTAATTGTATTGGATAAACAAACTAATTTCCAAGAATTTGTTAAGTTATTAAATGCACTAAGTAAGCACTATGTTTTTATTATTAAGTAATATGTTTAGTTAATTAAATCTCAAGATATTGAATTTTAGGTGTAACGAAAAAAAATATCGATAACGTTTCAAAATTACATGTTACATTCAAACTATGAATGTTCTCCGAATTCCAATGTGAAGATTCGCCATTTAATATTTATTGTCTTTATTTGTATCTTGCACTAATTACTAAAATGTTTGTGAATAGATTTCCGTGATTAGGAAGCAGCTTCTGACTAGTCTATCTATCTTCTGACTTCTGAAAGTCCCAAACTTATATGTGCATAAGTGAAGGAAACGGATTATATGTGGTAAAACGTGATTCTTCTGGTGTTTCGAAAACTCCGTCGAAGTTAGTTGTTAAGGTTGCCACCACTTTACTAAAATATGACCGAACACGACCTTTTTTACCTTTGTATGACTTTGACTCAGACTTAACTTCACTTGATTTATCATAAAATACTTAAAATTATCGAAATACTTGACACAGGAAAATGCACAAAGTAGGATGTCAAAAACTAAGAAGAAGCTTCCTAATTGGTCCTTTCATAAATGTAATTAAGTTTGGTTTAATTATTTTGTGGAGGCGCCTAATGATTTGAAATGTTTTTTACTACAATTGTTGAGACTTTAGTAGACATGGTCACGGGTTAATGTTATGTTAAAGTTGATCGTTGATGTTTGCGTTTAGAACGCCTCTCCCTGTAAGTAGTCCATAACCGTCGTTTATGTTATTAGTACCTATCGTAGTTTTATAATGTTTACATGGCTATTTGTATTTACTGTTAAATTAATAAATTATTGTGTTAAGCTTCAAGTATAACTTTTTAATGGATTCCTAAAATAAATCCCAAGTATAATTGTTTTTTGTTTACTACGTAACTCTAACATATTTAAATACTAATACAAGAACCATTATTACTATCTCAGTATAGTTTTGTAATACAAAGTACCTACCTACGTCTAGGATGTTTTATAAGCCCAGTTTTTAGGGCAAGGCTATGGTGGCTACGCTGGCTACTTGAGTTTGCAGGCTTCAGATATCTTGGAGACTTTTTTAAGAAGTCTTAGACATGGAGGTTTCTTAACTATGTTTTTCTTTACCTTTTGAACTCAACGACATTATGCTATGTGCGTAGAGACAGAAGTGTCCTTTGCTATTGGTAACTAGACGGTTTTCCAACTTAGCTGCAGAAACTTTAATGTTAGGATAGTATAGCTATAGAGTGAAAAATAAAACTAAAAGAAAGAATTCAATTTTCTACAAAAATTTATTAACGTACAGAAAAACTACTAAGTAGACTGGCGGTAGTACACATTGTCATACTTCTAACAGAATGATAGTGCTGAATACTATCGTATCGCCACGCGTCGTTTCAATTAGATCAGGACTGTCCAAACCAGATACAATTCTCGGAATACAAGTGACTAAAAATATTGAAAGGCCGTAGAAATAAATTATTCAAGTGTTTCGTGAAAAAATGAATATTCGTGTCCTACATCTTTGTTATGTTAGTTTTTATATCTTTTGCTATTTATTCCTTTCCTTCATTTGGGATAGCATACTATATATATTTTGTAAAAAGGAAAATGTATGTTTTAGCATGCGACCCGTGATAAGTGATTTGGACAGCCCTGATTTAGTAGGTATAATTGACGGAAACGGGAACAATAAATTCTTACTCCAAAATACGAGTCGAGGTTATACCTCGGACATGGTCATCCTTCATCTATAGTCATATTAAGTCGCGGCAACCTGTGTCTGTATCCAAGGCAGTAAGGCAGCGATGTTGACGTATGCCGCAGGAACGTTGGCGCTCGCACAACCCAGCCCCCACGCGACCAACCCCACCACCACCCATGACCCATTCACAAGACACACCAACCCGGAACCACCGTCACCCTGCAATTACCAACACCGTGACTTTGGTAAACAGAAGTTCTATTAGGTTCAATTTATGGCATAGGTATCTCTATAGGTATCAATTGATCTGGTTTCCAAGTGAGGCAGCAGGGCAGCTTTTTAACTTGATGGTGATGGCAAGGCAGTCAATTATGTATGTAAGTACTATCATGCTACGGTTTCCCCACGATGTTTTATTTTACCGGCTGCTTTAGATCAGTGTTGGGATTTGAAACCACGCCTTACAGCTTGTGACCGCGCTAACGAGCAGCTACAGCTACGGAGCTACAATAGCTACAAATGTGTGTAAACTGGAATGGCGCCTGGAAGTAAATATATTCATACCACTGTTTGTCGTTTACGTGCTATGTAGGTTACATAATTCTCACAATTTGATATGTCTTTGACCTTTCAATAAAATAAAATAAGAGAAATATCAAGTGAAATAAGTTGCAGTTACAAATAAAGTAACAAAAAGTAAGTCATATGTAGTAAAGTCCAGTCCATGCCCTAGTAAAATAGCGGCGACTTTACTAAGAAACGACACGAAAAGTTATGATAGACGCACGTGCGAAACAAATACGCGAAAGCATGTTTTGAAAATTATTTTGTATTATTTTCCAAATATTTTTTGTTTTTCTGTTTTGTTACTGCAATATGATTTTCCCGCGTTCCTGCCGAATCCACATGAACTTACCGTGCAAGCATCAGCATTTGCCACTCCACCAGCACATACGAAGGAGGTGGTGTCGAGCACGTACCCTGCCCCAAGGCGGGCAGCTTGAAGCTGCGTTTGGCACGTGGCCGGCGGCACAATAGGCACCTCCACTCTCTTTAAGATCGCCTGGTACTGGCCGGCTACGCCGAACATATCCTTACCCCAACCTGCTACCATACACCTAGAAGTGAAAGTAGTGTTAATATTTTTTTTGAGAAGAAATTTTTTTTCGCATACTTCTATTTAGTCTAAGAAGAAGATACGAGAATTTTGGCGGCAATGCGGAAAAATCAAGTGCCTGCATTATACCCAAACTTGTGTTTTTGCGAAGGTATCACATACATATATGTATTGTATCATAAAGTACCGAAATATTTACTTTAACACCTGTTCATCACCATTGCAGTAGTACCTAGAACTCTTATAAATAAAATGTAATGTACCTAGTCCCTGGAATCATTGCAATGCTGATCATTGCTTTGAAGCATTCAAAGATAGTGTAATTTCGTTTGTATTTCTTGACTGAAGTTGTTTTATAATTTGTTAAAGTGTACGACTTTTATGTTTAGGATATATTTGAAACGATTCTGTAAATTATTTTATTTAAAACAGCCTCCACTATCCCAATTAATCTAGAAATTCTTTTTATCTTCTATAAAATACTTACTTCTGTCCATTATAAACAGCAGTCGCAGATGGTGGTAGACAAGCTCGGTTTATGGTAGTGGCCGCTCCCGTAGCAGGAGTGAACGGCACTGCAGATGCCAGCCTCAGTACTGTGATGTCGTACTGCAGGGTGTTAGGATTGTACGAAGGATGAGAGAACACCTTTTGGACATTGTACTCCTGAAAAGGCACGGGCTCATACGTGCCAGCAGCGTCCCACTCCCCTAGGCGCACTTTTACGTTAGGTGCTGTTCCTGAAACTCTAAACAAATATTGCTAATATTGCTATTGTATTTTTTTATTTTATCTTACTATTTGTTCATAGTACGACTACATAGGCTTCAAAGAGCAGGGTCTTTCGACTTTTGTCGAGTTTGTGATACCAAAATAAAGTTTTAATCGCTTAAAATCTTAAATCAATCATTATAAATACGAATGATGGCGAGACCTTCAGCCTAGTCATTCAGTTGCATAAAACAGTATCCTGTTTTGAAAAGTACAATAGGTGATGCCTGTAGCAAAACATCTGCCTGGCCAAGAATTGGTCCTCTTACATCTAGCTTCTAAGAAAAACTCACTATCATTAATCCGTAGAGGTTGTTGTACTTACACGTATGATACAAGTCGATGTGTTACGGTCAGAACATTCAACGAATCGATCAAAACTCCTCCTGCTAAGTAATCATTTTGTTTTGTAAGAATGATGGCCTGAAAGAATTGAAGACATTAAAAAATAACAACTGAATCTAAGGTGGAGTGATGGTGGTGAAACTAAGGTGGCGAGAGGTTGGCTAGATAGGTACATACAACCGCAGTTCCAGATATTCTGCCACCAAGCAGTAGTCTGTCCCTGTTTGAAGGATACTGCAGCTAAGAAATTATAGAGATGTTCAGAATTTGAGGACTAATCTTCAACTAAACCTTTGTACTAATGTCTCTAATAAAATAATGGGCATTGTGTATTGTTTTTATTTCAATAAAATAATTTGATTTTTTTAAATTTAAAAGCATCAATGCCAGGGATTTTTTTTATAACATAGGCTTGCGTTTGACATCCATCTCGTCTGATGTTAAGCGAAGATACGGTCTACGATGAAGCACGCTTGCCTAGAAGAAACTTGCGATTTGCATGTACCCAGATTGTATCTATCGGAGAACATCTACTCGGGCAGTAAATTCCAATGTTTAGCGGTTCGTATGCAGAAGGTGGAATCAAACCACTTAGCTCAAGTTCTGGAATATCAACCATGAAGCGTTGTTGTTTTTTAGAGCTCCTAGCTGTCCGATAGTAAAATGGGCAGGGTAGAAGTGGACTCTCAAAAGTATTTCTGGTAGAAAAGCAAGTTTGCGTCGATGATTAAGTTTTGTTGCTCACCGTTCTTTGTACCGCTGCAATTGTTGTGGACAAGCGTTATCTCTTATCATCATCAACAATTTTCGCGTTTCGTTCGTCTACAACAAAATTTTTTTTTTTATCAAAAACAGCTCATTTTTACCTGCCAGGGAAACTCCCCAAAGTTAGCCTGTCCACCTGTAGGAGTAACGCCGGTTGTAGGGACCGTTTGAAGTTTACCACAAGCAATCGCTGTCGGCGTATTATCACAACAATATTCTTGTCCAGTCGGACATTGGTTTGTCTGAAATATTTGAAAAATTATAACCTTTTTTGTTCAACTCATTGGATTAATTAATAAAAAAAGTATTTACCGTTGCCACAATCCTAATGTCAATCATGCCCGCTCCATTGTTCGCAGCGTTTGTATTTGTTTTGCAAGTTCCTGTGGGAACGCAGGTACAGGTAGCCCTTTTACGGATTCGGTGCTCGGAGTCCATTTTTTGAATAATAAAGTCTTTTAAATGCGGCTTCTTAGATGGAATGTTTCTTTTTTGTCTTGGGAACCTCACAGCAGTGTCATACGACGGTACTTGTGCACTGTAGCCCGTTATTGGAAGTTGGTAAGCGGCGGATGAAGATGGAGTGGTGCCAAGACGGGGATCGATCGGGAGAGAGCCTGTGCGAAGGGTTTCATCAGGATTAAATACACATACTATGTCAGGGTCGTTACAAAGTAACAAGGATAACAACTCTCCACCTGTGGTCGCCGGTGCTGCTGTGGTTGGTGCCGCGGTCGGCGCTGCAGTCGGTGCTGCAGTTGGTGCTACTGTCGGCGCTGCGGTCGGTGCTGCAGTTGGTGGTAATGTCGGTGGTAATGTCGGCGCTGCGGTCGGTGCTGCAGTTGGTGGTAATGTCGGCGCTGCGGTCGGTGCTGCAGTTGGTGCCGCGGTCGGAGGACCCATAGTCATATTCCCAGGCGGCATAGTCATATTTCCGGGTGGCATGGTCATATTCCCGGGTGGCATTGTCATTGGACCTCTAGTAGTAGTCGTCGTGGTTGTCGTGGTAGCAGCTGTTGTTGGTACTAAAATGGGTGAAGGAACAGCCGGTACATAGATTACCGGCACCTGATTTGTAGGCATAAGCCCAAAACATGCTGTCAAAAGCCACAAACACATTGCTATCGCACGTTGTCTCTCAAGGGAATGCAGACACCATACTAACTAGCATACGAGCGATTACGAATTTAGATCGAAGTAATGACCAATGTATTAAATGCGTCCTTTACACCATGGTATTCCCCTAACGACTGCAGCCTTCATGGTGTAATGAGCATGATTATCTGTAGTGACAAATTGTTGCAATCATCGGAATGCTTAATCCGTTGTTGGTCGGTAAATGTTGTAATTTCTGCCGTCATTTCAATGAGTAACACAATTTTTTCTCGCCCTGACCTATCATTACCTACTGTCTGTCCGGAAGCACACCAATTTGGAGATGCGTGAACATTTTATTTCCATTAAATTTTATCTGTTCAGCAAAAGTAACAAGTGAAATGTGAACTTATTACTATTTCATAGGCTACTAGCGGCACACGGGTGCAATGTGCATATGCATGTATTATACACAAGTATAAACCTTCTTCATAAATCATTCCATCTATTGATGGTAACCGCATTAAAATCCGTTGCGTAATTTAAAGGACCTAAGTGTACCTACCTACAGACGGCGGGAAGCGACTTTGTTTTATATTATACCTACGTAGAGATGTAGACAAAGCATACCTATATATAGAGCAGACAGATGGCTTTTTCAGCTGCTAAAGATGTACCTATTTTTTTTGTATTATGTTTAAAGCATAACTAAGGATTATAAGTAAGTATAGATATTTTTCTTTAGGTAGACTGACTAGATCGTGAAGACATTGTAGAAATTCTTATAGCAATCTTTTCCTATGTTAGAGTCACATCCTGTCACCAGGAGATAGTGTAGCTTCCCAACAATGAAAGAATTTTTGAAATCGGTCCAGTAGTTTCGGAGCCTACTCAATACAAACATACAATTAAATCATACCTCATAATAAAAGTCTAGATATAGATATTTAAGTTAGTTGTATATTAATTTGCAAACTAGAATAGATATTTAATACTTATTCATATTCAATTTGTTGTTTTAGTTTAGTTTAGTTCAGATAAATAATCATAAATGATTACAGGTCATTAATAATAATTGTTACAACTTTAATTAAATCCTCATGCTTTTTGTAACAAGAACAATGTATAAGCGGAAATACTAAAAAAATACAAAAAATATATCCTAAAAATACACTTTCTATAATTTACATAGCTTTTTGTAACCTCATTTCAATATCCAAACAAAATAACCTTTAATAGATAATATTATGTATCAATGTACAGGGTTGTTAATCATATTGAGCGTCGAGGAGCGAAAATCAGTAGGTATGTGCCCCAAAAGCAACCAAATTTTTGTCTTCAATTTTTTATTTATTAGGTAATAAGGTACGTCACAATTATTACCGTGTGTATTTATTGAAGTATAAATTTAATTCGTGATATAAATAAGATCTATATTGGCTTGCACATTGAAAATCGCATAGCAAATATGCCGAAAGCTGCACGAGGCATAATCTGTAAAGCATATTGGTACCTACCCATATTTCTATAGGTATAATGAATATTATTTTATTAGGTAATTTTTAAAGGCGATTGTGTTTTATATTGGCGTTTTATATGTGTTGGTATAAGGCGATCGGCTTGTAACTCCTAAGGTCCTAAGACTGCACCCGGACGCCACGCACCTCTTGCGCACCCGGACATAAAGACGGCCCTGATTATGTCAGACACTGGCCTGTACACTAGCCTTCCATAGGGACCGACAAGCGACGCTAGGCATATGCCGCGTTTCAGTAACTTATTTTTAGTAGTCTTTTACAAAATCTTAAACAATACATTTCTGACATCGAGGCCACGGGCAAGCGTTATCTCTTACCATCATGAGAATGTCTCAATCATCTCATTACTTCTTACTTATAAAAGCAGACTTTCTTCTTTAATGTATGACAAGCTAATTTTCAAACCACATCTCACCTGTTCGATGATAGTAAACACACTTAGCCTGGAATGGAACTAGCTCTCAAGTGAGGCTGTCGGAACACAGAAGTACCTACTTGTGCTTGCTAGCCAGTCGAGTAATAGAAAGTACCCTTTCACCACGCTACGGTTTCCACACGACGTCTTCCTTCAGCGGCAGCTCAAGCTTATTGTTGGGATTTGAACACACTTCCTTCGGCGTGTGAACCGCCCTAACCACTTATCATCGCAACTAAACTTTAATATATTAATGGTATTATGTAACACTTGCGATATAGGCACTTCTGATAGATTTTTTTCCTAAAAGTATCTAGCCATAGCCTTTATCAAAGCCTTTCTATTTTCATTATTATTTTATTTCACTAATGCCATCTAACGGCATAAGTGATAATTACAACTTGTGCTACTTGATAACTTCATATCACTGTCGGCAGGCTAGCTAGACTTCAGACCAAATAATTCCGCTGTACGGTACAGATGGCGCAATAGCGCGTGTTTTAATTCCAATTGACGCTACGGCAGCACTGTCGCACTAGAGCGTTTTGCGCAAGCTGAACTTACGTCAATACAAACAAGAGGTACGATCGCTGCCGTCGTATATGTATAGCAGATGATAGCGGCGGCCAGTATAGTGCTCCGCTCGGTTTGCGCACACTGCTTGTGTAATTCGAGGCTGAATGTGAATGCAGTTCGTAATAAATCTGGAGAGCCGTTACCGCGGATTTGATCATGATATATTTGTGTAACTTCAGCTATTTACAGTGTTTCTTGCGCGGTACAGTGAGTTAACGTTTCTAGTTGGATGTGCCTAACAAAATCATCGATTAGATATAAAAAGTTCAAACAGATGCCTTTCAGTCATTGATAGTGCACCAACACGTTACTGATAAAAATGTGCGGTTCGTTAGCGGCGTTTTATTTTGTTTTAGAAAACGCTATGATCGGACAAAACTCAAAATTGACCATAATAATATCCCAAATGCAAACTTAAATTGTATGTTGATGAATTTCTTCAGCTGCAAAATTTTCAGGATGCCATCGTGTAGCCAAGATATTAACGTCGATCTTAACTCTAACGAAAACAATGCTTCTGATTTAGATAAGCACAAAAATAACGAAAAGGCATACGTCGATACGACTAGAGTGAACGAAGCTCCTCCTCAGAGTTTAAACAATGACCAAAGACTAGCATACGCTCTGCGAGACTTTCTCGGCACGCCCACCGGAAACGGCGAGCCTTCACCTCTGGAAGTCCCGCTGCCGTTCATCGACGAGCACGTCGGTCCTGAGGACGTCACTCAGTCAGATGAGGAGCCGGTGCGACGGGATACAGATGAGGTGCTGAACAATGCGGCGTGCCGGCTGCGGCGGTGGCGTGCTGCCTCGCGGAAGCTGCGCCGACCGCGAATTATAAACAACCTGAGCAGCAGTGATGATAGAGAAGGGAATCTTAGTCGGGCACGGAACGGTGGGCACACAGACCTAGCAGACCGGCTGCGGAGCCTGGCGGCGGCCGGCAGCATGTCAGCATCCACAGGGGAGCTTCTGTCCCTGGCACCGCCGCCACCCGCCGCTACCGCACCGCCCTCCCCAGGCTGTCTACTCTCGCCGTCACTCGCAGAGCAGAGTTCTGCAGAATATTTTGTGAGTACTTGCCTAATCTTTGCTGGGCTGACATTGTACAGTTTTGAGCAAAACTTAACTGAGTAATTAATGAAGGGATAATCGGAATATAGTTTTTTGAAGAAGTCCCTCTGAAGACGCAAAACTTGTTTTGATCGTATGCTGCGTCTATTATATGCAGGTAGATCAGCTCTGTTCAGCCCTTGATGTCGTTTAGCTAGCTATTTCTATCTAAGACAACCTGGGGTGATCTTATGTGCCATTCAATATACTTACGTGCTAAGTAACTTTGGCGATAGCACGGTATCTATCAACAATAGATACACTTCCTTGTTTGAACACGAAAAATCCTTAACAAACAAGAATGTATGCTACCATTCTCCCGACACCGCAATTTGATTATTTACTTACTCAAATCAAAGCTATGTTATTTGCTTTCAACAGACGCACGCATTGTGATCAAATAAACATACCTATTAACGATAACGAGGCACCAAGAACGCACAAAAATCAAACTACCCACACGTCAAAAACATAATAATAAACAACTATTGCATTACAATATCCATGACGTATTTAGGCAGCACTGGTACCGCCCACTATAGGTTTTGATAAACTTCCTAACTGCGATGTAATTTGATTTAGTGGTTTTTAACGAACTGGCTAGAAACACTTAGGTAAAGTTCTCTAGCATTTAGATGCTATAGAAGTTAGGAAGGTCAGTGGCTAGCAGTGGAAGAATTTTTGCTCGACATCTAATCAGCGAGTAAATAGATATGTATATACATGTTAACGAAACATTCGTGTTTATAAAGGAAAAAATACACAGTTGCCTAGTCCGACAGATGATCTGTAGATACAGCAAGACGTAGATCATTTTTCGCGGTTTTCTTATTCACGTTTATGAAGTTACAAACCGCATTATAGACTAAGTCTGATATTTCCACTCCCGATCATACTGATATTTGATATTGCCAGATGATAGAAAATTGAATCATACACAAATGCTACATGGAATGAAATTATCCCCCGCAGCTCCTAAAAGTCACATAATAACAAGTGTTCTTTGCTTGTTCTTGTATTATAAACTCGATAATTTTACGCGTGAAATGACATTTACTGGTGTCGCCGAGGAATCAATTGTATTTGAACAAGATTTGTAGAAATCAAGTTTCTTGACGTCATCCACGCCTTGTCGATAGTCGTTAGATCTGAATATCGAACATAGGTTCATCTATTCGATGCGACGCACGATGCTGTTTCTTAAAAAAAATGTTACCAAATAACTTTAATGATTTATAGTTGCTGTTAACTGATATCAAAACAAATAATTTCTTTTTTTTTTTTAAGTTAGTTAGGCACTACTCCAAATTATTGATTTGAGTGGATTCTGAGCCAAGTTACATAGCTTATAGTACACAGTGCGGTGTAAATTGCCAAAGCGCTCTTATGACCTGAAACTTTCATTATGTCTTAATAGATGCTTTTTGCATAGTTGTATATTCTATATGTAGGTATAGCTGCGCATGCTTAATGTGCTCAGTCAAGTGATTATAGTATTAGCTGAATATTTCTAGTGTTAATGAGTTTCTTAAACAAATCCGACTTTTGTGTATTATATACAAAATTAAAACTCAGTACCTGTCTATAAATACTTAATTGCGTAAAGTTAAATGGTTATCAATGTTTAGGGCCCCTATGTTATGAGTTTCAAATGTTATTAATACTAATGATTGTAGAGATTTTGGTGTCACTGATTAATTAATATTCGGAATCCCGAATCAGCCCTATTTTTTATAAACTGTCCCACTGCTGGGCGCAGGTCTCTTCTCATTGTGAGAAGGTTAAGGCCAAAGTCCACCACGCTGGCCAAGTGTGGGTAGACAGACTTCACAAATTTTCGAGAAATCTTTTTTTATGAACTCTCAGACATGTAGGTTTCCTTGCCATGTATTCCTTTACCGTTTGAAGCATGGACGTAGCTACCGCCATATCAGCCTTGTCAGCCTTATCAATGATACGGGGCCCCCGGGCTACAGATGCCCCTAACGTATGCAAGCAAAAATTAGTAAAACGTTATCCACAATATCACTTAAATATATAAAAAACTGTCATACGATCAATCGTCCATATAATCAATAAATATTTATTTTGATTTAATGCAAGCATTTTTGTTTCTTTTGTGAGAAATCTTTACTTATCTTTTGGGACCCCAACTAATTTTTATCCAAGGCACGCTACACCACTGGTTTCACGTCAGTATTATTACTAACAAACAATGCTAAGTTATAAAATTACATAATTTTCAAAATTACATTTATCAGTACTTATTACTTAGTGTTCGATCTTATTGCAAGCTAAATGAAAGAGGTAGTGATGGAGATAATTTCGAAAATTGCTGAATACCAGCCCTGTCGGTATGTAATGTGATCGCAGGCACAACCTTCACATGCCCTGGGATGAGACCCTGGCACCAGCTCTGACGTACGAGGCGCAGATAACATCTGCACTGGTGAACTAGCGTCAGGAGCATGCGGCCACAGCGTGGCTCGCAATGCATATAACTACCCGCGTGCTATATCGATTGGTTCCACTTGCAAATCAACTCCAATCTTGGTCATTCGTTCCGCTTCTGTTGGACTATTCAATATTGGACTTGTGCGTTAGGCACCATAAACTGGTATAATGGTATGTAAATAAAATAGACTGAATACGTCACGGGTGGTCTTGTTCGGATAGGTTTGCTTTACATACGATTATTATACTACATGTAAGTATATGATCTAGCTTTTTATAATATTATTTATGTACAACCAATTTTTTTGGCATATTGAAGTTCTAACAATTTTCTTAGAAAATGGTATTTTGTATGTAGGTACTTATTTATTTTTAAGTTCTTTACGTGTAAATATTTTAATGGTCGACATTTTGAATATGTATTTCTATTAACTGAATGACACTTTGGTTTTGGTTTTTGAAGATAACTGTTATGATCATTGTATTTTAGTATATAAGCGTTCATTGATTTTTAATTGCTTTAGTCAGTTTAATAAATAAGTTAACGTTTTAGACATGCGCACGCCACTCCCGTAAACGTGTGTAGACACGTCTTTGTCAGTCGATTGACTAGATGTGGTCACAATTTGATGGATACCAACTATCCATCAATATTAAGATGGTGACCCTAATATCAGATGAAAGCTGCTGTTTTCCTAACTGATTTCATTATGGAGTTTTGCTTTGTATAAGAACAGTTGCGTATGCGCATTGATTGTGCAATTTTTTTCGAAAGACGTCAAGATTTCACGATTACTCACAATGTGAATGAACGCGTTTCACTCTACTTGCTAAATGTTAACTTTCTAACTTTTATTTTGTAACAACCTCTTCATATGAAGCATTAGTCGATATCCGCTGATTGATTTAGAAGTTATCCAACAGCGGAACTGAGATGAGACGGAACTAAAAAAAAAATCGTTGGACATTACACAGCGCCATCTGACCCCAAACTAAGCAAAGCTTGTACTATGGAAGTCAGATAACTGATAGAATACTTAAATAGTTTGTTTTTTGTAAATATATACTTATAAATACAGAACACACAGACACAGAACAAACATTTGTTCATGCCACAAAGTTTGTCCTGGGTGGGAATCGAACCCACACCACGAACTGTAAGGAACCTTTTGTTAGTTTCGTTTAGTATCATATGTACCTACTAGGTAGGTACGTAGTAAGATGAGTAATAGATGTATAAACTCTATAGTATTTACACTAAAGTAGTGTATCTAATACAATATAGGTACCTACCTAACAAATAACAATGTGCGGCCTTATGAAAACCTTTTTGGTTATAGGCTCTGTGATTAAAAAAATCGGGGTGGCTGTGTCGCGGCCATATGTAGGTACTTACGCGAATACGTGTAGGTACATTTTTGAACAATAAGAAGTCCTACGGATTTCCATGTTTTAAGTCCTCACGGAACGCAACCATATTCTTTAATCCTTTAGCTATCGAGTTGTGTAATTAAATTTTGGATGTACATGATAGACATACTCGTATAGCTGCAACACTAAACCATATCACTGTTTTGTCATCCACGCTTTTCTGAATTACCTTATACTATGGATCAAATTTAAAGACATATTCACGTCAAAAATATACATTAATATTTTCTATGGAACAGCTGATTTTTCTCACGAATGTTAAACGTTCTAGAGCAAAAGTTGTTTGGTTATATTAAACCTAAGAAAGTTGTTAAGATTGTTAGATATCTAATTACAGCACAAAAAAAATATAATCACAGCTGTGAAGTATTTATTGCTTAATTTGAAATCTACAATAAAAGAAGGCTCGTTCGGACGGAAAGCGTCGCCTCAAACAGACTCCTTGAGAGGCTGACGTAGATTCCGATCCGTGACCCAAATGTTGGTTATGACGTCATAGAACAGCGCCCTCGATGTAGGTCAGGCCAGCAGTCGAAACCGGCCGCCCCACATCTCAGCTGCATCAGCCGAGATAACAATCAAACAAGAATAACGAGTTCCAATCATTATCCGGCTAAAACTTCATGCAAAAACATCACAGGCCTAGGTAATATGCCATATAACAAAATAAAAGTTTTCAAGAGTTACATTGTTAGTGCATTCCGCTTAAAAGTAGTTTTGGTTACAACAATGTCGCGGATTTGATTTAATTTGAATAACTCATTAACTTCCGCAAAGTAACGCCTGAATCAATCAAAATATAAGTTGAGAAACTCACACTATTGCATAACTTACGCCTCATTTTTTACCCACGACGGAACGGAGACGGTATAATAAATATGCGTTTGGGGTGAGAGGATGTTTGTTTGTGCAAATTCATGTTGCCATTTTTCTCCAAAACTACTACTCCGATTTTGATGCAGTTTTCAGTTATGGGTTTGGGTTTGATTGGTGCATTATCTTAGTGACAATTACTTTTAATCGTTGTGGGTTTTTTTTGCAAAATTTTAATTTTCTTTTTTTGCTGATGGCGCTGTGCAATAAGTATTTTATGTAAATCACATTCATATACTTGTACACTGCGCTGTCGCATGATTATTGTAGCGAAATTTGCTATGAACTGCGAAACAACAATTATTTTATTGAAAACTAACTAAATAGCAGCTGAACATTTTATTTATATTGAGAGAGGGCCTCGTCAGATGAATTTACCACAGACCTCGGAGGTGTAGCTACGCCAGACCGTGACGTTAATACTTTATGATACGTAGTGCTAAAACAAATTGAAAAAGACCTAATTTGTCAAAATATACGATTGACAGTTTATGAGATATACGAAAAAGATGAAAATACCTAGATGCATACTTTATGTATAGATTAGATATCTATAGATTGCTAAGATTATAACATTATTTGCGTAGTGTAGTTTAGTTTTATACTTTCCGCTGCTTTATTTGAAATTTAGTTCTCAGTTTTTGTGATAATTATGAAAGAGCTTTATCTAGACAAACTGAGAATTAAATAATGGTCTTCTTGAATTAAATTACTTCCTATTAATGGTATCTAACATAATTAAATAATTCGCCAAAATATATGTAGCTATCTACCCAATATATATCGTAATAAGTAGGTATATAATTGCGATGATAGCTCAGTGGTTAGCGCGGTCGGACTGCATGCCGAGGTGCGTGAATTCTAATCGCAACATGTTGGTAGGGTGCTATCTAGTACTCGGCTGGCTTATTACAATCAAGTTGAAAATCTGCCGCCAAGCATCTAACGGTGTGTTCCGGCAGTACCCTCACTTGAGAGCTTGTTCCATTTTAGACTAGGTTTGGTCACCATCTTCGACCCTTCGACATTTATTTATTTATAATTATAAAAATAACAAGTCAAGTGAGTTGAGATGTGGTCAAACATAAAAAAATATCTTAACGATCTGTGACTGTAGTAAGTATTACCGAGTAGGTACACGACCGTGTAATTTCAAATCATGAACAATAGTTTCGTACCTTACATTTTCCATTTTATAGAAATCTTTACGAAGTAAGTACTTTATTCTAATCTATACCAAGTAAATGAGAAGGAAATAGGCAAAATTCTGTTTACAATATGCAATTGACAGTTATTATATATAACCCGTGGCAAAATGTTCTGTAGTCCATAACAGGTAAAGAGTATTAGTTACTTATTTTATGTACCTATAGTCATGTTATGAATCTGAAATAGTGTCTGCAGGTTTGAATGTCTTTTTTCACACAGTAATTAAATACTAGAACATATTTTGACTTAAACTTTAAAAATTATATTATTTTTTTGAAATTCGTTCCCGTAAACACAGATAAAGTCATGATAGTACTTATTTAACTAGATTTTTCATGATATGGGTACGTGAAAAAATGTCACTGGCAAATTCATATACTGATACGCCATAAACGAAGAGTTAGTGATTTTTTTTTTATTACAAAGCTTATTATTATTTTTTGGAAAGAGAATTAAGAAACTAAATTGTTTAATTAATTGGCGTTAATTTGTAATAATGAATTATCTTTAAGCCTCAAAAATGTTTTGGTCGTAGAATATACATTTTTGAGAGTTAAATATAAATATAATAAATACCTGAAAAAATAACTTCAAGTTAGTTATCGTGAATGAAACCACAAGGCACTGCTATTTTTTAAAACCCATTAATGTTTCAACACATCACGGTTAGTGTAAATATTTTTGCTAGTTGACGTCCGCGGAATTTTTGATTATTTTTCCCCAATTCTGGATTTTCCCGAGTGAAGCGAATTCTATGAGGTAGTTAGATCTTCAAATACAAATTATTACAATTAAATCTTGCAGGAGGTAAAAACCTCTTTTTATGACGCCTATTATTTTTATTAAACTAGCTTATCTATCTTCATCTTGCGATAAATCAATACAAGACAGATGTTGTTTGAAACATTAAACTATAATTATGCTATCAAGCAAAAAAATATTCTTCGTAACAACGTCAAAGCATTGCAAGAGTTTATCGAAGAAGTGGCATTGAAAATAGAATTAATTGGAACATATATGTAGGTTAGTTTTTTGCTATGAACTTCTATCTATCCATTCTATAGACAAACATACCGTAAACCAACAAACACATTTTTGTATTAGTAAGGAAGGATAGTAAAGAAAGTATCTATTACTGCCCCGCTGACTGTGAAGCAATACAAGATTATGGGTATCTAGCGAATAGCCAATTGAAGACTTAAACCCAAGACAATATATGCCTATGTATGTATGCCTGTGTATGTTTATTGTAGTTCTATGAGTTTTAAAATTGAGGGCAAAAAATAAATTTACAAACACATTACCTATATATGTATACGACTTGTTTTGACAAATGTCAACTTCAACTTCAACTTTTTCTTCTTGGCTTCTGCGGTGTTGCCACAATTTTGCCAGTGTCTGGTATCAGTATATTTTCAATCTGGCGCATATTGTCCGGTGTTGACTGTGTTTGCAGTTACTTTTTTTTTTTTTTTTTTTTTTTATTACTATTATTTTGTTAGTGGTTAGTTTAGTATTATTATTTTTTATCTAGACAAAGGGACAAATACAAAACGTCACATCACATAAAGTATACACGTTAGATTTGACAAATGTCAAGTTAAATAACTGATATATATTTTGACATTAATGTGTCAAATTTTTTTATTATTTTCTTTTGTTAAGTAGCTTATAATGTAGTATTATTTATTGACTATAAATTTGTGTAAAACAGTATTTTTTTACGAACTTATTATGCTGTTTAATCTGAAAAGGTAGTTAATAATTCCGTAGAACTTATTTGATCTATGTATTTGAAAATCGATTTATATTTCTAAAAGATCAACGAGACATGGATATACAATTTTTTTTTGTGTAACATAGTTGACAATTTTAAGTAAATTAATCGATTGTATAAGACACAAGCCGTGCTCCGCGGTGTTGCCCGCTACATGTTTTCGAGATAAAAATTAACCTATGTCTTAATCCAGGGTCTCGGCTACCTCCATACCAAGTTTCATCCAAATCCGTTCAGTAGTTTTTGCGTGAAAGAGTAACAAACATCCAAACTTTCACATTTATAATATTAGTGGGATTTAGCATTTTTCACAATAAATTTTCGTTACATCAAACATCTAAAATACGTAAGGAAAATCTTGGTTACGGGGAATGTAAATAAAACTTATATCTACTGTTCTAAATTGTCATTAAATGAGTCATCGTTCCTATCGGTACCACTAATTGTGCATCATTATTGTTTGTACGTACCAATGACCGACTTTAAGACTTTGTAGCTCAGATGATTTTCTTGGAATGAATTAGGGCCATAGTCCGAGTCACGAGTTTTTAGTTCACTAAAAAGTTAAACCAAGATGAAAAATAACACATCAGAGAGAATTAAAAATGATTCTGCATTAGCTACACAGACTACAATAATATACAAAATTTACAATTAAAAAAACCGACTCAATGACCGTTAGGCCAACTAAACGCACCGCTCCAATGAAACAGCGTGGTTTCAGAGTAAACTAAAATATCATCGATGTATACAATTTTTAGAATTTTATTGATTTTTTAAAAATCTCTCTATCGATTTCTATAAAATTTTATGAAACCACCTCTGAAATATGATCTACCAAGCAACAAAAGAATCATCTAAATCGATTCATATTTGGCGGAATTATCGCGAAACATACATACAAAAACAAAAACATAGGCAGCCCGTACACGTAGCGCGCGATCCGCGATCCGCGATCCGCGATCAATGATCGCGATCCAGACTGATCGTGTACGAAGCGGATTGACGGACTGATGCTCCGGATCGCATAATATCTAGAAATTTTGAAATCATGATCGCGGATCGCGGATCGCGGATCGTGATCATGATTGAACGTGTAAGGCGGCCCATACAGTCGAATTGAGAACGTCCTCATTTCTTGAGTCTGTTAAAAAAAATATACAGACGAATTGAGAACCACCTCCTTTTTTGAGTCTCTTAAAAAAGACAGATATAATGTGGCTTAGAAATTAGTGAAGACTCCTTGGTTCAACGTCACTTGATTTAAGGAACTGACTACACGGACACAAATCCCAAAATGTATTTGTATGAAGTAAGGCCTTGGTGTTTGTGTGCCTGTATTTTAACGAACAAGCAAAATGTAATCCGTAAAATCTTGTTTTTTTTTAGTCTTAGTTTTTTGTTAGGGACAATTCATAAACTAATGTGACGTGTTTTAAGTTTACATTTCTGTTTGCAGTCCTCATGGTTGCCTATTTTTTATCTGTGATAGCGGACTTGAACGTTGTAATTGGCTCTAGAATTTCATCAATCAAAAAGGTACTCAAAAGAGTTTTTGCGGGAACGCGAAAATTCATGTTGTGGCATTTCATTATTTTTGAAATCTTGTGTTTGTTCCAGTGTTTATGTAATTTATGTATAAAAATAGTGGTGTTTTATTCATAAATAGCTAAATTACGCGCGTGAGTGTGGGAAAGTGATACAATGTGGTAAATCATAACTTTTCGTGTTGCTTGCAAAACTGTATCAAAGTAATGTATTAGTCACTACTGCTTTGCTAGGGCATGAACGGACTCGACCATGAGTTACTTAGCGATTTTTATTTACACTTACCTATTTATCTTTTTTTTTCATGAAATATTTAATAAAAGCGAAACAATTGACACTGCACAAAGTGCGACGCAAAACACAAAGAAGAAGGCACTTAAGGCTCGACAGAAATGTTAAAGGTCATCGGTCGAAGGCCTATGAGATAAGGACAAGACATTCAGTCTATTCAACTTAGTCTCACCTGTATTAATAACCATACGACCAACCAACCATAAAACAGAACCTAAAATACAATCAGCTATAATAGGCGAGGATACAATCATACAAATATAATTGGATATAGATCAGGTACCTAATGATTATAATTCATTTTTTTCATTTTGACGCAATGCATTTTTAGTTTTATTTATTTCATCGACGAACCGTTATCTAATGTAGCCATTTACATTCTATATGTAAAACTTGTGCTGAGTCGTGCTCGCTGTATGAACCACAAGGACGGCAATGACGTCAATAAGATATTTTGTAAATTATACCTGTATAGGCCACAATCCTTAAATAGCAGCATTTGATTCCATTTGGGCTTGTAATTTGGTTAAAAAAAACATGCAAGGTTGCCAACAAGGTTTCGCTTAGTCAGAAAAAATGCATGTCACATCCATCACATAAAATGAAAAAAAAACAATCATATTTTTTAAATGCGCGTGCGCCTTTGTTTTGGCATGTTAAAAAAAAATGTTTAGGCATGTGCCTATGGGTACATTTTATATTATCCTCTTTGGCTATTGGTGTTAGTCTTCGAAAGTGCTGTGGGTTCTCAATATTCTCATGCGTGACGCACATATAATAAATCACCAGTTGCGTTCGAACCAATGGCATGGCTTTCTTTGAATCAACAATATATTTCGATTCAACAACAATTTCCACGTGTAAGCATTTTATTACCGTGAAAACTATAGGAAATGCCATTTATAGTTATCATTCGAAGTCCTTGCTATTTTGCATGTTTAAACATCAGTCACGCAACTTGTTAATAATAAAGGTTATTTTACACTAGTTTATTTTACTACACCAATTAAAAACCAATTGAAATGTAATAAAAACCAATTAGAAAATTCCAGACCTTTGTTATGTTTTACTAGCTGGTAGATCGCCTTAATAAGTAATCTGGGTAAGTACCACTGCGGTATCAGATATTCGGCGTCAAAGCAATATCATAACATTTTACCATGATGTACAGCAAAATGACTGGGATATAGAGACTAATCATCGAATGTCTCAAAATAATGATCACCAAAGCAGCGATGCTTTCGACTTTCTTTCTTTACTCAAAGTTCTGGATACCGCTGTAATGGTCATGGAGGCGTTATCTCTTAACATCAGAAGAGTGTTCCGTTTTACTCATAACTTTTACGTAAAAAAAAGATAAAACCTAACCTTTGTATCTTTCAATCGACTCTCTATTGGTACGTACAGACGCGTCAAGTGTTGTGTTTACTAATACTGTATCGATAAGATAAAACGAAACGTATCGCATTTCCGTTGAAAACGTTTGTCTACTGCAATTTTTATTTTTACTAAATGTTTGGTTTAGCATAAAATAGCCAAAAGAAGACTAAACCTAAAAGATTTACTAATAGAGTCCCACCATCAACCTCCAACGTAATATGAATAGATATTCGTACCTAACTCTAATTCTTCATTGTTTACATCAGTATTATAAAATGAAATTATACAATAAAATTAATATTAATAAACAGCTAAATAACACCAATTTATTGCGTAGTCGATTCAGATTATGTGGATAATCTGAATCAACTACGTCGATCGACTAATCGAAACGTGGAACGGTAATAGACTTCTTTATAAGCATCTTTTACTAAGAGACTAACTCAGAAAACGATTATTCCAAACACGATTATACAAACATGTTGCTTGTATTCTTCATAATGTTAAAGAGCAGCTGTCTTTTTCGCAATATCAGAATTGGTCTTCTCTACATAGCATAAAATAAAATCGCTTCCCGCCGCCTGTACGCTTAGATCTTTTAAACTACGCTACGGGTTTTAATGCGGTTTCCATTAATAGATTCAAGAGGAAAGTTTATTTATATAATACATGCATATTGCATATGCACCACATTAGTACCTACATTGTACCCGTGCGAAACTGGGGCGGGTTGCTAGTATAATATAAGTCGTCAACATTATTTTGAGCCCCTTTCGGCTTAAAATTGTGTTACTACTATTCCGTGTAACCCTGTATCTAAGTGCTATAAAAAACCCCTACACTTTTTTTTTATTGAAACAATAAAATATAAGTAGTTTGAAATGGTTTTCTAAATTTTATTTGTTTACTCATTATCTTAATACGAGGTTGTTTGTTTGTTCAGGGTTCAAGTCCAGAATGCTGCTCAGACAGTGCCGGCGTGGAGTCCAGCTCAGCAGGGAATCCGATGCCTCCACCAGGCCCGCGATATAAGCTGGCCACCGAAGGCGCCCTCAGGGTCTGCTGCTTCCAGCACACGAGAACAGTCGTCGACAAAATCTTGGCTGCCAAGTTTCTGAGACGGTGGGAAACGCATATGCTGTGTCTTCAGGAATATCACATTGTATCCAAAACGGTAAGTGCTTTTCTGATATGTTTTTTTTTGTTATTGGCACCGGACTTAGTACATTTTTCCAGTGTCAAGTAAATTCGTAAATCTAAACATGTTCAATTATGTCATTAAATATTAAGTGCAATAAGTTTAAGTCACAGTCAAAATGACACACAAAGTTTTTTATTACATATAGGCTTGACTTTGACCGCCTGATGTTAAGCGAAGATGCGGCCTACGGTGGAGGACGCTTGCCTAGAAGAAACCGATTCACTCGCTACTTGAAGGCACCCAGATTGTATCTATCAGGGAACACCCACTGGGGCAGCAAATTCCATTATTTAGCGGTTCGTACATTGAAGATAGACTCGAACCGTTTAGGTCGAGTCTTTGGAATATCGATTATGAAGCGGTGTTGCTTCTTGGAGTTGTTTATTCTTGTTTTCTTGAAGTTAGTCAAGTCCGGATCATGCCCTAGTAAAATGGCGGCAACTTTACTAGATGCAATGCTTCATCATTATAGCACTTTTCCAATCTCGTACTCGTTCGACACTTATTTTAAAATATAAACATACGAAAAAAGTTTTGGACCATGTGGGAAATGGGGAGAGCTCTTTTTTCGATTCCATTCTATTGCTTGTACCGAATACTTCGAAACGCTTTGAAGGTCTTTTCCTTACAAAGTGCATTAAAAATGGCATATCATTTTTAAAGTGTTTTTTTTTTTCATTTTTCCAATGAAAATATATTCAATTCTTAATTTTTAATGCCCACTGCATTAAGATACTGAGAAGGCCTTTTTTTAATTTGATTCTGTAGCACACAACCAACGACCTCTGACTAAATAAGGTTAATTGCCAATTCCTATAGTCTAGAGTTTCTAGCGTATTCACTGGATAACCTTGTCACGAGTATAAAAATATCAAACGAGAAGAATGTATTAATAATGATTATATGAAATGTTATAGAGGTAGCTGCTAGGGTTGAATTAGTATTTTCCGAAGAGCACCTAATCATTCGATATTGCATTGCATTGCATTGTCTGTCTCTGTTTGTTTGTTTTTATGTTTGGTTTTTTGTTACAAATTGAAATTAATTTCTTTATTTCCTTTCTTTCTTTCATTATAATGAAAGAAAGAAAATTGATAGTTATCAAATCTAGCAGCGTGGCGATCAATGACATAAGATTTATAGGGGACAGGCTAAATATAGATAGATAGATAGAAACTCTTTATTGTGTACCTACACCAAAAATTAAAAAAAAGTACTGAAAACAAAAGAATGTTATGAGCTTGTAGCGGCCTTATCGCTAAGAGCGATCGCTACCAGACAACCAAGAATGGAAAACACGATACATCTTAAAAATATACGAGAGATGTTTTAACACTATTATGATCAAAAAATTAAACTAATAAAAATAATACATAATAGCAAGTAAGTATGTATATTATGTAGATTTAAAAAAAAATAAGGTACATTTTGGACGCTTCAATTTAAGGATCAAAATTTACTAAAAACGGTGGTCTTTTTCATCGTAGCCTATGTATGTTTTTGTTGTTGTAATGAAGAGTTGAAGTTAGGTGATATTATTTTTTCCACTACGAATCAAAGAAGGTAGGCTAATTTTAAGAAATCTAGCAATCTGTTTTGATCGATTTGTGACTGCAATTAAAAGCACGCTTATTAAAGACCACGTCAGTGAAAGAATCACTATAAAATAATGAAATTTGACGTCAATACCCAAATATATGATTGAAGGTGTCGATTTTCCTCATTTTTATAAATTTCCCAATTATAACTGAACTAACTTCTAAGATTATTTTTTTTAATAAGAGACCGGGACGAGAGGTGTCTCGTCCCGTACCCACTTGACGTTGAGTTTCGGAACACCCTGTGTGTACTAAACTGAAATCGACAGTGTTAGCACCAACCATCTATACTATTATAAAGAGGAAAGATTTGATTCCTTGTTTGTATTGAATAGGCTCCGAAACTACTAGACCGATTTTAAAAATTTCATTCATCCCTGGGAAGCTACACTATCTCCGGGTGACATAGGTTTTTTTTATCCCTGTATTCTCACGGGAACGGGAACTACGCGGGTGAAACTGCGAGGCGTTCGCTAGTCCTTTATAAATTAAATTTATTTCAAGGTCTTGCAAGCATTAAAGTTAAATTATTTTTCGAATTGTGGTTAATTCTCGATGTACGTATGGACGTTTGACCGCAAATGTGTCAACTTGTTCACATTATAACAGCTGTCCTTTTCTACTCTACTATATAGTATATTTCCTCAATTTTAGCAATTAAAGTAATTGATATATGTTATCACTCTAAACAGAACGTAACTCGGTATATTTACCCTCTACCTACCTAATTTCATAGAGTGAAATGACGATGTTGTTTATCATTTTTGTTGTTTCATTGAGGACCAAATTTCTTATACTTATATAAATGTATTAGGTATAGCATAATTTACTTTACTTTTGGACTTTATACTAGCACTTAAATGCTTTTGAGTTTAGTTTTAATTTAGCCAATTTGTGCCCTTGGGTGGCTAATAATTATTAGGATTAGAATTTAATTTTGCTAAAAAGTAGTAAATAGTAAATTGTTTAGTTTAATTAGTATGTAGTGCAGTTTGTTTTAAATATAAACTAACTAAATAAATATAACTAAGGAAACTTTCCATAGCAAGTTTAGCAGGTCTTACACTTCCGTAACTTCCGCACTTCCGTATGTTAGCTACTAACTATAAAACTATATCATGTATTCTATTCAGGACCTTATAAAACATGGAGCTATTGATTTTGAATTGGAAAACGTTGCCCCAATTTTAATAAAACGTTGCGTCGTTCATTGTCGTCAGTTTGTTTACTCATATAAACTCAGAGGGCTTGGCGAAGTAATCCTTCTTCATTTCCCTAATAAATCGCCAGAATGTTGACTCGAGTGTAGTGTCATTCACATGGCATGGCTTACTAAGTAATTGTGATTAAGCTAATGACTCGCCGTTTGTTTACGATTCAGTGGAGGCACGTCCCGTGTGATATGATTGTGATGTAATCTGCTCCGATATCGTGATAATATTGCTAACAATACGGACACGGAGCTCATTCTCAATTTCTCAGGTTGTAAACGTCACATCTGTCAACTGTCACTTTATTGGAGTAGAATTGAATTGCGAGTTTTTGGCGGGAACACGGACAAAACATGCCGCTTTATTGTATTGTTTTATTGAGTGTTATGTATGATAAGTTATATTTGATATCAAAACATATCAAACAGACTTGCGCTAGACTGCCATCTCGCTCGAAGATATTCTTTCGCGATTTAAAAACACTCAGATTGTATCGTCCAGGAAACACCCGCTCGGGCAGCATATTCGACTGCTTGGCAGATCGAACGATAAAAGTCGAATCAGTTCGAAATTTGGATCATCAACTATGGAACAGTGTCGCTTTTAAGATCTCTAAGCTGTTCGACAGTAGTATGGGCAGGGCAAAATTCGATCATATACATCTGAAGCGCATTCACCAAAGTTTACAAGTTAAGGAATTTTCTATTGGCTTTTAGTTTTGTTCAGATCTTGGAGTATTCTGACCTTATCTTGTCCTAAAACTTTTAAGAAGTATGATGACGAATTACTTATATGAGAATAGCGGGAAGACAGTAATACGAATTATTACGAATATATTTACCTTAGACAAACACTTAACTTGGTTGATTTTCTTTCATAATCTCAGTGATACTCGTAATAAAAACGGTTCGTGGTGATAAGTATAATGCCCCCACTATCGACTACGTACATCATAAGTTTATTATCCTTTATACAGGTTAGGTTAGTGCCCTACTAGTAGGTATAGTCGTAACTATCCGGTTTTAAATACAAACCGTAATACGTAGATGTCAGTCAGTAGTAAAATTTTATTTGTATTGGAATTCTCATCATTCGATTTGCAATTCATCATCTTACGAACGTGACGTGTTGACGCTCGAATCGAAGAATTTGTAAATAAAAATAACGCACGGATGAGCTTATCGGAAAGTCATATTATGACGTTTATCGAATACGTTAAAATATCCACTTCCTACTTAGCATCCGCTTGCAATATTTTAAAATTACACTCAGTCCCCAAACAGTGAGTAAGACTTAATTATATTATTGATACATCATTACATCATTATGTTTAGTATTTATCTGGTTAAATCTATTTTAATTTAACTAAACATTGTGAATTAGACAATACGAAACCCGTTCAAATAAGAATATAATCAAATACGCTTTGGTGCTTGGTTGTTTTCAAACAAACATAACAACTAAAGTTTAACATTTGTAAGACAAATATCCATAGATACCTAGATATTATACTTAATTGTATGAACCAGAAATTAAACGTAAATAAAAAAACATTATTATGCAAAAATGTGCAAGTAAGTACAAGCTGAAGAGTTTAAAAAATCTATAACTCGACTGCGACTAAAATAGCTATAATTGAAGGAAAATTACTTTTTAAACCAATTTATTATTATTCCTAATTAAATTAAATAGCTAATATACTTTCCTTATTAAATGTAAACATACCTATAACTTCATTATATTTTTGTAATGTAAAATAACCATTCGATGATTACCTATACTCTGAAATTGCTTTGTAGTTTCGCTAGCTGTTTAAATTAATAAGATAATAAGGTGGTACATCACCTCAGCAGTAGGTCGCCTAGATAAGTACCACTATCTGTATCAGAAATTGTGCCGCCAAGCAGTAGTTGGGTAGTTTTGTTACGGAACCCAAGGTGCGTGAGTCCGAATCACACTTCAACGATTTGGACGCCGTCATCTGTGTTTATAGTATTGCGCCACTTATGTGTATGTCCAACAGCTGTTAAGACTAAAAGGGCTTTGACCTCATACCAAAGGACGAAGGGATTTCCTTTTTTTAATGAGATTCGTTGAACTTTCCGACTATTATTAGGCGTTATCCTTTGACTTTATGCAAATTGTTGTTTGTGTTATTATCGTCTCCTAAAATAGAACCACCGATTACAAAATTCTCATGTGTAAAAATTTATCATAATTATATTCAAAATTTTGTAATTTAGATAAACTGACAACAAATTAGAATCAAATTGGAATTAAATATAATACTGAAAATATGCTTTTCAAAATTTGCTAAGAGATACTTTTGTAAAAACTAGTAAAAGTTATAGTAATAGTTACGTGTGACTGTATAAGTCTTTTTATTTTGACTGCCCTGTTAGCTTATTTGAGAACATAGATATTTGTTCTGTATCTGGATGTTCCGTATGTATTTAAGTAGATATAATAATATATTAACAAAAAAAGTTAATAACTAATACTAATACGCAACAGTAATGGAATTTCATTATTTTTAGTTAAGTGAGAAAAAAAATTTGAGTCGACTGTCGACGTACGAACTTGCGAAACCGCTTCCTAAATGTGATCATATCTGATGCAGCAATAGATTGTCTTCTGCAGTAGCAGACGAATCAGAGATAATAACGTGCGAAACGTCGGAGAGCCGTAGTAAAATTGTACTATTGAGCATTCTTTAAAAAATTCTGGAATTTTCATTTGGAATTCTAGACTTGAGAGTCTAGAAAAAACATTACAACAAACATAATTATCCTAAGTAATGGAGTTTTTGTTTGTGCTGCCAGTCCAATATTGGCGCTGAACAAGGGAGATCGGCGAAAGAAGCAGAAAACATAAGTTGCATAAGATAATGTTGATGATGATGATGAAATTATTATACTTAATACAATTTATATAAAAATTACTACCTATATATATAATATTCTTTGACTTTTGAATGTATCTATTACTCACTAGCAATATTATTTATGACAAGCTAGGTGTTTGACGACAGCTCACCTGATGTTAAGTGACGGTGAGGTCGAAGATGGTAAAGCAAACTTAGCCTGGAATGGAACTGGCTCCCAATTGAGGCTGCCAGATCGCACCGTTGGGTGCTTAGTGGCAGATTTTAACTTGAATGTGGAAGCTAGCCAACCGAGTACTAGAAAATACCCTACCACCATGCTACGTTTTCCTCGCGATGTTTTCTTTCACCAGCAGCTCAAGCTCATTGTTGGAGTTTGCACGTCCTTCGATGTGAACCAACCGCGCTAACCACTGAGCTAGCACCAAGTTGTGACTCGGTCAGACCTATGGAAGATGACCACGTCGATTCATCAAGTGGAAGAACTGATATCTTCAATCAGCTGAGCAGATTTTCTTGAATTAAAGCTAAAAATACTTTCAATCAACTCTCCTTGCAAACAAAAAAAACTTAACTCGAAATCGACCCTACGATGCTCCAGCCAGAAATTTAGATACACACGTTAAACTTATAACACCAAGGTTAAGAATACAAAAGCTTCTTCAAATGTGTATAACTTAAATGTTTTTAAATTGATAGGTATTTTTATATAACATACACTATACCAATAATAATTTATGTTACAGCAAACTATAATAAATATGTATATAAAATAAGCCTGCAATCTTCATGACATCTGAATAAATAAAAAAAATACGTCAAAACTTTGTATTACTCATCCAGGTATGAGTAATGAAGAAGAAATTTTAATTCAAGTTTACGCAGGTAGGTGAGATGTTTTCAATGACATCAATATTTTTATGAAAACAATTTATTGAAAATAATTTTTGGGTAATGAGATGGGAAGTATGAGGTAGGGGAAAGTTGTTTTTATGATTGATAGACTAGATATTTGACCATAACTCTTCGAGAAAAGTAAACACATCTAGCTTGGGATAAAACTCGCTGTCACGTTAGATTGCCGGAACACACTTTTAGGTGATTGGTAGCAGATTTTCAACTTGAAACTGTTAGCTAGCCAGCCGAGTAGGTACTATAAAGTACCCTACCACCAGATTATGGGTTCGTCACGATATTTTCTTTCATCGGCAGTAGGTATATGAATATTTTCAGAAAAATATTTTTTGTTGTAACAAATTATTTTAGAGGTATACAATCTTTGCGTGCCAATGTTTATTCATACAATGAAAAATTTTTACTTACTGTACATTTAAATTATAATACAATTCTAATTCTGTAATGTATAATGTATATTTGTTCTGAGTATGTTGTTGGAAAATATCAGCTTCAAAACAATGACGCCAGTAATTAGTGTAAATGATAATAAAATGGACTACATCATGAAGACATTCCTTGTGAGCTTCCTGCAACAATAGTTAATAATAATTTGTTATTCAGAAGTAATGTTCATTGTTTACTATTTGCCCATCTTTACTACATCATGGTTAACCTAAAGTACCTACTACCTATTGCAATGCGTGTTAGTTATATATATACTTACAAATACATATGTTAAGGATCAATTTAATTCTGTTTTTATTTTAGTATTAAGCTTATTCTTGTAATGTCAGAATACCAATAAATAGGTTACGGCATCTAATTTTTGGCTTCCAATTTGGAGATACTTGGTTCGAAACCCATTCCTTACATCAAGTTTTTTAAATATTATCTGAGCATTATTAGTTGTCGCTAACTTCAAACCATGAAGTTTCCTTCTCATTGTTGGTAAAATCACATCGTGAGAACACAAAAAAATTCAGACACTGAGAATTCTTAGTGTTCTTGGAGATATGCTTCTGAAATCGGCCAATCCGCACTTGGCTAGTGTATTGGAGTATGGTCTAACTCTAGTAAAGCCCGGCGCCTATCAATGTGATAATATAATTCAATATTCCTCTTTTTTTTATTTAGAAAAATGGGGCTTTTAATCATGGATTAGTCCGTAAAATCTTGGAATTGTATACATACGTATTTTATACGGATTCTATAAGCACCTGTCTACTAATTATAAGTAGTAGTTTTGTAGATACGAAAGACGTACACAATTCGAAATTGATACAAGTAGTCCGCGTAAATAAAAAAACAAACGCGGATATAAAAATAACTAACACATACAGACGCTCACATAAAAAAGCCGTAAATTTTTTGCGTTGCCTACTGTATATTTTCACGGCACTCCAGCTGTTTTCACGATTCCATTTCCCGTGAGGCTGTAATTAAGACAGGCGAGATTTGATTAGATAAGCATATAAGTGAGTGAACGCTTCACACTTCACGTGTTTGAGTACGATATTTATTTGCAACACGTCTCGCCCGTCGTTGGCAGTTACTTTATAGAGATCTCAATATTCATGTTGGCATTGTTTGCCCATGATCGATTCTAGTTTATGGCATACGGCGACAACTTCGTCGTATTTAAAGACGATACCGATGCGCGATTGGTTCTTCTTAGAGCTATTTAAAGACTGAGTTATCTTAACCATGACTTCTTTGAGGCCAGAGATAGAAAAGTATTTTAAACGTAAGGTTATCATCGTTATAAATGTTACTAAAATAAAGTTAACTCCAAGCTCTTGATTCGGTGGAAATGATCAGAGTGGTGAATGATCAGAGCGGCGTACTGATCGATTTATTGGTGATGAAAAGCTGGTAGATGTGATCTGAGCTGTATGACCTTGTATTTATATCCAGAAGAATGCCCTATTACAAACCATACGTTGTACATTTTCTTTCAAACCTAGCAAACGTTTTGATTCTAAATTTCTTATCCGTACTGCCAAAGAATGGAACAAGCTGTCAGCTTCCTTGTTTCCTGAGATATGTATTCTAGGTATTTTCAAGGTCAGAAAGAATATATAACGTATGCAGACTAAGGAGATATCTCCTCAGTCGTGTTATATCTTCAACCAAACCGTTTCTCACCATTAGACGACGTGATAGCCATACGCGGACTTATACGCAAAAAAAATTAATAACATAATGTAACTACTTAAAGGCGGCTTCGCACGGATACAATATGGATAATAATGTGGTGCATATGCATGTATTATATATACATGCATATTGCATATGCATAAAAACTTACCTCTTGAATAATTCTGTCTATTACTGGAGACCTGGCTTTAAAATCCGTTGCGTAGTTTGAAAGATCTAAGCGTACAGACGGCGGGAAGTGACTTTTGTTTTATACTATGTAGAGAAATGACGAATAACGCGCGTAAGAGCGGTTCAGAAGTGATATAGTGTAGAGAAATATGACTTTTACTGTTGCTTCCAAAACTCAACTGAAACTTGTAGTAAAGTAACTACTACTTTACTAGGGCATGACTGGATTCGAATATAACATATTTTATGTGATTTACATTACTTATTAATCTAAGTTTTTATAAAATACTAGAAAATATTAAAACACTTGGTACTGGCAAATGCACAAAGACCGACCTAAAAACAGAAGAAAAAATTCTTAAAATAGATCGATGACTACAAGCGTCAGATGGTCATGAATAGTCGATATGAAGTGCTAGAGTTCAAGCTGATTTACAAATCGTGTCATCAAATAAATAATTAGGTAAAACGAAAGTTACATAATATCAATTCTTTTGTTTTTCCGCTAACTCAATAGCTAAAGCAATATTGTCTGAGAAAAAGAAAACATAAATGTTTACATTGACCGGAGTTTGCTGTACGAAACAGTTCGCCGTTGACGTCAGGAGATTGGAAAACATTCGCTTTTGGCAGCGGAACAACAGTAGGTACCTAATCGTTAGCCTTTTAGGTATTACAGTATTAGTGTTTCACTCGCGATGCGTAAGTAGCTAACTCACATTATTTCTTGCCACTAACTACATACATAATTGTATGAAACAAAGTGCAAGACTTATAAAAGTGCATAGAATATAGAATCATTGGTCTATACGAAGAAAGTAGATTTTATCGTGACGTGCATAACAGGATAAATGCCCATTCATCACACTAATGTTATAAAGGCAAAAATTTGTGAGTGTGTTGTATGTTTGTTACTTCTTCACGCTCAAACGGCTGGACCTATTTCAATGAAATTTGGTATAGAGATAGCTGATAAAAAATAGCCTATATGTTAATCCACCCTGGAAAAAAAATGTTGTAGTCGCGTGGGAGCAGCGGGTAACACCGCGGGGCGCAGCTAGTGGTAAGTAAGATATTAATCTCATTCAGCGCACGTTTTGTAGAACTCGATCTAAAGGGATAAATATTTGGAACGGTCATATTTGTTTTCGTATGAGTTTGGTGTCGAAAGTCACCTCATATTTTTGTAATAAACTCTTTTATAGGATTAAAAAAATCGAGCATCATGTGCCTTGCATTTACCTACTATAATAGCCGACATCATTCCATGCAAAAATATCAGTAGGTATATATGGAGAGTAAAAGAAAAAAAAAAGGATACAAAAGGAGACAAGTCATCATCATCCTCATTTCATACATAAAGAGTTTATCTATGTATATTTTCAGTTATACAGACGATCTGTATGACAATTTGCGTAAACCTTTTTTCTTGTTTATTGTACCAAAATGTATGAAAAAAAGTGCTCCTGGCTGACGTAAACTGAAAGTAACGTGAAGTGACAACCATTTTATATCAAAAACTCGACGAAAGTTTTTTCGCAAATGCCATGCCCTCAGGTCGCTGAAAATTGCTGTTTTATTTACCTATCGATCATTTTTTCGTTCCTCCTTCCTAGACATATAATACAGGAACATCGATCATCCTATTAGGGTTTCTAGGTTACATCACGGGAAAAACATAAATTCATTCCAGTGTGGGCAGATACTCCGATGTAAGTTCTCATAAGTTTACGAAGATATTGCTCTCACATCTATTTACTATCATATTTAGTGATACTCGTTGTGGGATAAATAAATGCCGGTTGAAGTTAGTACAAGATTTTATGTATACCTTGTAAGCATTCAAATTCACTTGACTATTTTAGGTAAGTTTTGTGAATTAATTATGCTAGTGCCACTGAACTATATCTGTTCAGATGAATGAGACAAATTGGCTGAATTTTTGCTTGGTATTTTTTTTAAATCGTTTCACCGTACTCGGTCGTATCGGTATAAATCAGGGACATTGTCATGCTGAACGTTTGCTTACGCATTTGACTTTATTATATTATAATGATAGGCCAGTTCGATAACCTTACAAACGTAAAAACGTAGGTACTAATTTGATTTTCTTTTCTTTCATCCCTTTTATGTTATTTTTCTATTTTATAATTATTACGCCTCTTTGAGTAAATTTGTTTTTTTTTTTTAATAATTTGCCCCTTCTGGCAGGCTAAAGCTATAAAGCCATACTGCCTTGTCTTAAGTGTTATTTCTGCTGTATCTTAGCTATAGTTATCGTCAAAGTCGTCTTTGTCAAGTCCAGTTCGTGTCAGTTAATTCCAGTCATGCTTTAGTAAAGTAGTGGCAACTTTACTATAAAGCTTCGATGGAGTTTTCGAAGCAACACGAAAACTCATGTTTCACCACATTATATCATTTTCCCACACTCGCGCTTGTAATTCTGCACTTTATGAATTACCACATGAAACACCATATGAAACACCACCATTTTTATGCATAAACACTCGACAAAACACTAGTTTTGGAAAAAAATTCAACGGAGCGACACGACTCTTCCCGCGTTCCCGCCAAAACTCCCTGAGTAAATTTGAGTAAGGAAGTAAATAGGAAGAGGTCATAAACTGCATAAAATCTTTATCTGTAAAACTGGGATGGTAGACGGAACTTCGCTGCGGCTCGCTAATGTCAGAGGTTGTCGGAAGATAGTCTAAACATTTTGTACTCCATGACGCGATGCACCAACGATATTGAAGTATACCTACTTATTGTACAGTCTGCTTATCGTCTCTAGCTCGCGTAGACAAAATAGGTATGCAGGGTCATAAGCTTGAAATGTGCTAAGCCATAAAAAAATATATCTGAAATAACGAATATATGAAACTACAAGGCTGTTGAGACCAAGCATCGAAAATCTCAAAACAATGAACGCGAAAGCAGCGTTAACCTGGACTTTGGTGTGTTACTCAAAACTTTGTACATCGCTATAATGGTCAGGGCATGCATTATCTCTTACGATCAGAAGACTACCTCATTCGTCTCATTACTATAACAAAAACAAAAAAAAAAACGACAAGAATTAGAAAAATTAAAAAACTTTCTGCTGTAGTGTCCAGTGCGACAAAAAGGGTTAGTTTTCAGCAAACTGCCCATTTTTCAGTGGCGCTGGTTTTTGGAACTAAAGTATGCTATATAACTAACACAAGACTAGTAATAAAAATTAAAGTATTAATTATCATATTTATATGTCATTTTTATAATGTGTGTAACTCTAAAATCGTAAAAATATGAGCTAGTCAACAAAACACACGTGAACCTGAAATATATGGAGCATTTAATTTATTTATTGTAAGTTGTACCTATTGTAAAATTTGTACAAAATGATAAGTACAATGACTACTTGACGGCTTAATTAGTCCAAACTTATATACCTTTACGATGTGCACAGTTTCGTGCGGGAATCATATATTTTTTCGGAATAACAAGTACAATGTTAAAAAGAACAAACATACTTGCACACGCCTACACCTTCTCGCACTTACAAAATTTTGCATTTGCGTGTGATTTTTGTATATCACATACAAATCGATGTAAAATATTACAAAAACAGTGGTACTATTATAGGCGTTAACAACGTTAAAACGTTAGTATTGTCTACAAATTTGTCTACGTCGTTTGCCGTATTTATTTAGAAGTATTCATATTTTATGAGTAACCGTTTGAGATGTCAAAACGTCTTTAAAATATCAATATTTGCGACATGGAATTCCCAAATTCTTGAGGTTTTAGGTAATGAGAAACATACCAACGACAAACATGACTTAGCCTATTTTTCAGCTAAGTACCTACTTCACTCCGTTTAATAAAGTAAAGAGACAGACCAGAGACCAAATTAAAAAAATAAAATAACGACGAATGAAACTAGAGTTGAAAGTAGATATTTATGATGATGATGAATGCAGAACCAAAACTAAGAGAAAGATTAAAGAGAATACTTACCTACAAAATCTACCGTTTTCAAGCATGGTAGATATGCATCAGGTGAATTGTGGTCAAGCACCTAGCTTGTCAATCATAATAAAAAAAACATATTTCTACCAAATGTAATTTATATACACAATGCAAATACATATATGTGTATAAAAGTGGACTAACAATTGTGAAGTACATGGTAGAGATATACCCTATTTTTGCATTTGATTTTTTTTTTTTCATTTTTGGTAATGTCATAGGCTGATTTTATTCCGTAATCGGACTTTAGTTTTTAAGGTTGTTTGATTTCCATACAAATATTTTTTTGCCATTTATAGACAAATGGATCATAATTTTACAGTGAAATCACAGCTACTGGCATTTATTTTGGTCTTCATTTGCGGGAAATCACAATTGACTGAATAAAACAGTAGATTATTAGCATAATCTACTGTTTTATTCAAACATCATATATTCATAAATCATTAATAAATTTGATTTTATGCTAATAATCTACTGTTTTATTCAAGCAATTGTGATTTACCGCAAATAAAGACCAAAATAAATGCCAGTAGCTGTGATTTCACTGTAAAATGATGCTACATTTGTCCATAAATGGCAAAAATTTATTTGTATGAAAATAGTACCACCTTAACCTCTTTATCTCGTTGACTTAGCCGCTTCCCATATGAAAACGGTTTGAATTAAATATTTTGTAAGTAAACTCCTAGGTTCCCAAGTTCGAGAGCGAAAATTTCGTTTTATTTTTAAATAACACGACAGATTTTGATTTTCATGCTTACTTTGTTTACCATTATTTTAGCCGCTGTTCACTTGTATTTACATGTAGTAAAGGAATTTCAACCTTAATCTTTTGTTGGTAATACCTGAAAAAATCATATATCTTACAAATTTCTCCTATCTTTCAAATCATACTTGGATATAGGCAACGCTTAATTCCGAAATCTTCAGGATTTAAGAATCCTAATTATTTTGATAATACTCGATAAATACAATCAAATGCACTGTCTTTTTAGAAAGTTTTCGATGAGGCAGGGATAATCCCATATCATAATCCCACTTTCAGCTCAAATCATACATATAATATGGGGAACCTGGACGAAATTAGTAGCAAGTGAAACGAGTTACCGTACAAACCATACAGTATGAATAGAGCTTAATTGACAAGTCGCACGTGCGTTGAATTACACCGCAATTAGTGTCATTGTCAACTACAAGAACTATGCATCTAAATATTTTGTTAACCGTTTAACGTTGGTGACGTCACTTATTAGTATGCGGCATAAGACTTAGCACCTAATAAATATTGACTACGAAATGATTTTAAGTATGACGTACAGCTACTTGCGTGAAATACATTTCAATATCTGCTAGCGTCGACTGCGTGTCTCATGGCAAAGAGTAATAAGGTAGGTTAGATGGAGATTTAAAATTATAATATTTTAGATTATATTGTCAAGTTGTATTTAAGCACGTTTTTTAAAGGAAGGCCAAGGAGCATTTTCGGATGTTTTTTTTATATAGACTTTGGCTATAGTTATAGTTTTTTTTTTTTTTTTTTTTTTATAGTAGATAGGCTTGCGTTTGACCGCCATCCCGCCTGATGTTAAGCGAAGATGCGGTCTACGGTGGAGCACGCTCGCCTAGAAGAAACCGATTCACTCGCGACTTGAAGGTACCCAGACTATATTCATTGGGGAACACCCACTCGGGCAGCTGATTCCAATGTCTAGCGGTACGCACGAAAAAGGTGGAATCAAACCGCTTAGTTCGAGCTTTTGGAACATCAACCATGAAGCGGTGACGCTTTTTAAAGCTCCTGGCTGTCCGATAGTAGAATGGGCAAGGTGGAATTAGGTCATGCAGATCTGATGCGCACTCTCCAAAAGTCAAAGTCCAGTCATGCTTTAGTTAAGTAGTGGTGACTTTACTATAAGCTTCAATGGTGTTTTGGAAACAACACGAAAAGTCATGTTTCACCACATTATATCATTTTCCTACACTCGCGCTTGTGATTCGGCACTTTATGAATGTTTATGCATAAACAATATACACTCGACAAAACACTAGTTTTGAAAAAAAAACGAGGTGACACGATCCTTTCCGCGTTCCCGCCAAAACTCTTTTCGGATGTTCCCACCCCGTATTCGTATTTTTTTTTAATAATTAAATGGCAACTGAATACAGAGCCAGATATTTTATGCCCTTTTCAAAGTCATTAAGTCAAACTGAGTCTAAACATACATTCAAACTTTCGCCCTTGTAATATTAGTGTGATAGAGTTACACAAAATACTATCAAGTACTCATCAGACAGTACATATTATTTTAATGTAAACTAGTAAATTATTCAATGCAATATAATTAAACAAAGAACGATTAGCATATTTATGGGTTAATGCTTAAACACCACAGCTATACAAGAGAAAAAACCGGCTTCCTTAAGTATCACCTTTACCACTATCATAAAAAGGTTACCATTGACGTAAATCACATACTTGTACTTAACATTTTACGTTCTGACTTTTGGTAAGTTACAATTATTACTACAACCCATGCAGGGCTACAGCTTGATGTGTACTAAGCGTAAAGGGGGGTCAATGTTCTCATCATTATAAACACATTTTCTTAGAGCTGATAAAATTATTTTTATTTCATTTTAATAAATTCATTTTAATAAATCTGACATATAACATTTAAATTAAATTAAGCACACCAAATAACAAAAATGTGACTAATTTGTAGCTAGCCAGGCAAGTACCTGAAAATACCCTACAACCATGCTATGGTTCCTCACGATATTTTCCTTTCCCGGTAGCTAAAGCTTATTGTTTGGGTTTGAACCCACGTCCTTCTTAAACCGACCGCGCTAACCACTGAGCTATTAGCGCTACACACTTGAATACAGTATGACGTCAAAACTCACATACCACCACACATGTATTCTAATAAATATATTATTTTATTGCACAACTCTGAAGTCGAAAAAAACAAATGAAATGCTTCATATAAATGTACATAGATAAAATAGATATGTATTTGGTCAAGGGTTAAAAAACTTTTTCGACGGAAGAATATTTTAATTTATAAACTACAAGCGGACACCTCGGGGTTCATCCGCGTAGTTCCCGTTTCTGTGGGAATACAGGGATAAAAAGCCTATAACGCCCGGGGATAGTGTAGCTTCCCAACGGTGAAAGAATTTTTGAAATCGGTCCAGTCGTTTCGGAGCCTATTCAATACAAACAAACAAACAATCAAATCTTTCCTCTTTATAATAGTATAGATAGATTAAATTAAAAGAATGTAATAATTTAATTCTACTCTTCACGGGCTCCGGCGTTCGTGCTGCCAAAATAAAGTAGATGAATCCAAAGAATGTATTAAGTTTTATCATTTATTAAATTTATTACTAACCGGTTTTCGTAGTTAGTTAATTAGATTATATGATGGATTGTTTTAGTTTTTATAAAAAAATCTATAATTTTTTTTAATGGTTGAGAGGCTAGTTGTTTGACCTCTGCTCACCTGATGTTAAGTGAAGGTGTGGTCGAAGATGGTAAAGCACACCTAGGCTGGAATGGAACTAGCTCTCAAGTGAGGCTGCCGGAACACACCGTTAGATGCTTGGCGACTGATTTTCAAGTTGAGGGTGGTAGCTAGCCAGCAGAGTACTAGAAACTTTTTAACCTTTTTTTAACTTTTTAACCCAAAATATTCTCTTAACAACAACAAAACCTTAAGTTACTGAATGAAATAAAAAAGGAACCTGTCAATTACGATAAGATCAGAATACATTAAAATGTATTAAAATAAAATACCTTAATATAGGTACTATATATAGTATACATACAAATATTGAGTAAATCCTGAGCGTGCGTGATTCGCACATCGCCGATTTTTTATTCATAATGCTCTGGCTGATAACAAAAAACATTCAACCAATTCATAATTAATTATGTTACGTAAATAGTTAATGATAAATAACTAATAAAAGTTTGACGTCAATGCAGCTCATTTAAATGTTATTTTATGTAGTTGACGGCTATCGTTTGTTTTAGTATGATTTTATTGTATTAATAACGATTATGATCACACCAGCGATTTATTTTTGTTATATATATATACCTACGTTTTTTCTATATACAACTTGAAAGCTAATTTTAATGACAATAGGAGTAAAATAATTCATTGTACTGCACATCATACTACTAAAATAACTAATTTACTTTTAATTACTTTAGCAGTACCTACACGGTACTGCTAAAGTAATAAACATATTTAGCATCATAGACAATAACACTGATAATGCACAAAAGGTGATGCCAAAAAAAGAAAAAAAAACTTATTAAAAATGCTTAAAAAATTTGTTATCGAGTTTTTTTTTGGCGGGAACGCGGGAAGAGTCGTGTCGCTCCGTTGTATTTTTTTTCAAAACTAGTGTTTTGTCGCGTGTTTATGCATAAAAATGGTGGTGTTTTATTCATAAAGTGCCGAATTACAAGCGCGAGTGTGGGAAAATGATATAATGTGGTGAAACATGAGTTTTCGTGTTGCTTCCAAAACTCCATCGAAGCTTTGTAGTAAAGTTGCCACTACTTTACTAAAGCATGACTGGAATTAACTGACACGAACTGGACTTGACAAAGACGACTTTGACTAAAACTAGCTACGATGGCACTTAACTTTTGAAACTTGAAAATATATAATTACTTGACACTGGCAAATGCTAAAACGCGACGCCAACACCAAAGAAAGAAAGAAAGAAATTTGTTATCCTCGTCTAATGGACTGCAATGAAAAATACAGTAAGGTTTTTAGTGAGTTAAATCTTCTAACTAAAGCTTTCAAAGTTGGTGTTAAAATTAGTTTGTATGTAATACTACCTACCTACGTAAAATAGCTTCAACCTACTTATGAGAAATTCAAATGAAAGAAATAAGTATGACTGCATCTATGACTCTAGAATAGGTTTTTTTTTTTTTTTTTTTTTTTTTTATACATGATAGGTTCGCGTTTGACTACACCCTGCCTGATGTTAAGCAGGACGCAGTCCGAGATGAAGCACGCTTACCTAGAAAAAAACCTGTTTACTCTAGATTTGAAGACACCCAAATTGTACTTCACGGGAAAAACAGACGCCGGCAGAGAGTTCCACATCCTCGCTGTGCGTATGAAGAATGTGGAATCGAAGCGCTTAGTCCGTACGTGGGGAATGTCCACCATGTATGGATGGCGCTTAGGCCTAGTCTGCCTTGCCGTCTGGTAATAGAAAGGGGCTGGCGGAACCAAATTGTGCAATTCCGCGGCACACTCCCCGAAATGTATCCGATAGAAGACAGACAAGCAAGCGACTTTACGTCGGTGCTCAAGGCTTTGTAGCTGAGACGTGGCCAGAGCGTCGTCGCCAATTAGTCTCCTAGCGCGCCTCTCGATCAACTCCAGAGCCTCAAGCTGATACTTGGCAGAGCCGTCCCATAGGTGAGAGCAGTACTCCATACACGACCTTACTTGCGCTTTATATAAACTAAGCAGCTGTTCTGGTGTGAAGTACCGCCTCACTCTAGACAGGATGCCAAGCTTTCTTGCTGCTAATTGAGCCTTTGACTCTATAAACGAGCCAAAATTTAGAGTCGTCGAGAGAGAGACACCAAGAAGCTCGAGACTATCTGCAATCGGCACGGATACATTTCGGAAAGACGGAGACAGTGAAAAAGGCCTTTTTTTGGCCGAAAATAAACACGCCTGAGTCTTAGAAGCGTTAAACTTGACCAGGTTGGCATCGCCCCAATCGGTTTAATTGATCACGAGACACAATTAAATTTTACGCATTAGAAATTATTATTTCTTGTAAATAAAAATGATAATCATCAAATGAAGGGATGGACTAACAATATAAATAATTTTGTGTAACTCTACTGTGTGTATGACCCCATTAAAATTTATTTGATGTGCAGTGGTCTGAAAAAAAACAGTTATAGATGTTGCAAAATTCAATCAATACGATGAGCCAAGACAAGACAAGGGTATTCGATCCGGAAGAGAAAGCCAGGTCAAGCGGCGCGAGCAGCGGCGCGGTAGGGCCAGGATGAGTGCTGACGTCACACCGCTCACAGCCGGGTCGAGCTGCCTTGGGCCGTAGGGCAATGCACTGCAACCCGACATCTCTCATACACTAACGTAGAACACCCTATTACAACCTCCCTATTACCCCCCTAAGCACCCCCTCCAAACAAAGCTCCGCTCTATCGGTGACCTAATTTCCACTATCGAACTTTTATTGGCCACACACGTCACACTGATATTTTAAACTACGTACCGCGATTTCAACGCGAGATAAAAAATACAGCTATGTATTAATCCGGAGTGAGTTATTTTTAATTGGTGTTGGACGACACCTCACCTAATCGTAAATGACGGTGGTCGAAGCTGGTAAGTACACCAAGCCTGGAATGGAACTGTCTCTCAGATTAGACTGCCAGAAAACTATGCGCATTTCAAATTTCATTATATTATGAAGAGTAAAAACATAGATGAATAACAAACAAACAAACTTTCGCTTTTATAATTTCAGTGTCATGCGAAAGTTTATAAATGTACCTATGCGTGTCTATTTCGATTACTTCTTCATGCTTTACAGTTCAACAGATTTGGGATGGATAGCATTATACTTTATATTTATGTACTAAGTGCTATCGTGAAAAAGTGTATGTAAACCGAAATGGTAGTTTTTTTTTAATTTAAATAAATCAACGCTTCAAGTACTCCGCGGGCCGTTTTCTTCTTAATTCTTTAAAAAAAATTTTAAAGAATTGTCATCTCGTTTGGTCGACGCCACACGTGAACTAAACGCTGGCCTTTATTTTGCTCAGCGTTTGAGTATTGCCATACAACGCGGCAATGGGGCCAGCGATTTGGGAACTATTTAATGGGAACTAATCTAAAAGGCCGCTATCGGCCTAGTAGTTATTATTTTAAGTTATTTTATTTTGTTTAATTGAATCTAAAACTTTGGTAGGTATTATATATATAAATAAATAATTAAAACTAATTTTATAAGTTTAGGCTTACATGAAAAAAGATCATTACATACTTTAATAATACTATGATCGGTTTCTAACATTCTCTCAGGTAGCGTTAGAAACCAATGGGCAAAGCTTAGCTTAGTTAGTACATATATTTTTTTACATCGACTGATAGCTACAGTAGGTGGTTAATAATTTATTTTATACATATTTGATTAGAAAACTTAGAACAACTTTAATGATCAATAAACGTTTAGTTTATTGATAATTAAAATTTACTGTCACAAATTACTTTATTAACAATTAAACAACTATTTTAGAATGTAGGTAGGTACTGTTAAAGAGGTTTATATAACCTACTAGTTAGGAACTCTTTCATATATATAGTGTTCTAACTTTAAGATATTTTACACGATAGTATGTTGTTTTTGCACTTCATGTTGAAGGCTGTCGCTAATAACCCGATATAGAAAATAAATAACTTTATTCTCATCTTTTACTATTTAATCTTAATATCCAGTCGTCGATAAGGTCTACGATGAATTTAGGGTCTTCACTGACCACTGTGCATTACTGCCAACATGGTAGCAGAGCTCGTGGGACCGCATTCTAATATTGTCGAGAATAGTAGAAAGCAATCGACGTGACGTGACGCGATATTTTTTCTTCATGATGGAAGAAGTTCGAGGTGGTGTTGGAGATAAGGGTGCTGGCTCTAGTATGCTGCACATGTCACCAGTCCCAGGCGGAATTCTTCAAGGTATTGAGAAATTGGATGGAGCAACCAATTATGCCACTTGGAAAACCCAAATGGAGCTATACCTGGTTATGGAAGACCTATGGGAGTATGTTGAAACAACACCAACAAAAGTCGCAGGTCTGAATATGGATAAAAAGGTGCGTGCGAAAATCCTTTTAATGGTCAAGCCACATTGCCTAGTGCATGTTAGGAAAAGTACTACAGCAAAAGAGAGCTGGCTTGCACTTAAGGCTGCTTTTGAGGACCAAGGAGTTAACAACAGATGTCGCCTGCTAGGAAGGCTTGTCAGTCAGAGACTTTCCATGTACACTAACACAAGAGCTTATGTAACTGAAATACTCTCGTTAGCCAATCAACTTGCTGATATGGGTAAGGAAGTCGATGATGAGATGTTAGCGGCACTAATGCTACAAGGGCTCGGAGAGCAGTATGAGCCCATGAGGATGGCTATTGAGAATAGCAATATAACGTTAACTACAGATTATGTGAAAGCTAAGCTGTTACAAATAGATACAAAACAGTCTCCAGAAGATTTGTCACAGAACGCTTTGAGTGCTAATCGGATGAAGAACTATGCTAAAAGCAAGGAAAAACATAGAGAAAAAACAGTTCAGAAGAAGATTGAATGCTATGTGTGTGGGGGAGAACACAGAGCACGTTTTTGCCCAAAGAAGCATGGCAGTCAAGCTCACGCTTCGCATACGGCACTTCATTCCTATACAAGTGCTTCGCAAGAGTGGATTTTGGACTCTGGAGCGTCATTTCACATGACTAACAGAAAAGATTGGCTAGATAATTATAATGAGCTGAAAGAGCCAATCCAAATATCCTGCGCGAATGGGAATAGGGTGGAAGGTGAAGGTCGTGGTGATGTTAGTTCAGAGGAATTGAATGTGAGTGTGAAAGGAGCTGTTTATGTGCCGAAGTTAGCTGCTAATCTATTGAGTGTAAGTACGTTAGTAGAGCGTAACTTTGTAGTAGTATTTTCGGAGAGAGGTTGTGAGTTGTATAAGGCAGAGGAATGTCAGGTGGCGGGTAAGGTGGAATTGAAATGCAGAGAAGATAGAGGGATATATGTAGTAAAACTAGACTCTAATCCTACTATGCTTTCAGCTGTGAAAACCGAAACTGAGTATCAATTTCATCTATGGCACCAGAGACTCGGACATTTAGGTCTTCACAACATGAAGGTACTACGTGACAAACTGGCCAGAGGTGTGAGTTTCAAGGACCCTGGTAAATTGCAATGTGCACCGTGCTTGAAAGGTAAGCAAACTACTTTGCCTTTTCCAAAGCAGAAGGGTACGCGTGCTAGTAGCATCCTTGAACTAGTACACAGTGATGTGTGTGGTCCGATAGAAGAAAAATCATTCACAGGATGTAGGTATTTCGTCACGTTTATAGATGACAAGACAAGAAAAACCTTTGTTTATTTTATGACAAACAAAAGCGAGGTCTATGACAAGTTTCTTGAATTTAAAGCCCTAGTTGAAACACAAACCGGTAAAAAGATCAAGAAAATACGCACTGACAACGGGTCGGAATATGTCAATAAACAGATGAGCACTTACTTGCGAAAGAATGGGATAATTCATCAGTTGACAGTGGATTATACTCCGCAACAGAATGGTGTGAGTGAGAGGGCCAACAGATCGATAGTAGAGAGAGCCAGAAGTATGCTTGAGGAGTCAAAACTCGGAAAAAGGTATTGGGCTGAGGCAGTAAATACCTCAGTATATCTAAAAAACAGGTGTCCTACATGTGCTGTCAAAGGAATGACGCCTGAGGAGGCGTGGAGTAACAATAAGATAGACCTCAGTCATTTAAAAGTCTTCGGCTGTAGGGCTTTTATGCATGTCCCGAAACAAAAAAGGAAGAAGTTTGATGCAAAAACCAAAGAACTTGTATTTGTTGGGTATTGTGATACAACAAAAGGCTATAGGCTTATAGACACCAAAACGACGAGACTATATAAAGCACGAGATGTTGTATTCTTCGAAAATCAAACAAAGACGCATGCAAATGGCACCGATGACATATTAGAAATAATACCAACAGATGACTGCTTGGAGAGGCCTATAACTCTGAATAGAGAAGTTACTGTTCCAAGTGAAATTCAAAATAAGCGAGATGAAATATCAAGTACAAACGATGAATTTTTTGACTGTGAAAATGTAAATGAAGAGCACTGTATGGAAAATGTAACTGAAGAAGTATTACACACACCTGACGAGAGGAATAGTACTGAAGCTGTAAATCCGGATGACAGAGATGGCATGATTGATTCTTTAGAGGACGTTATAGAAGAAACGACGCATAATGTTCCTGAGAGAAGATATCCTCTCAGAGAAAGGAAGCCCAGGAATTTTGATGATTATGTTCTTTGTTCAGCTGGAGAAGACATAATGGAAGAACCTTTAACCATTGAACAAGCTTTATCAGGAGACAATAAAGATAAATGGGAACTAGCTATTCAAGAAGAGCTCAATGCGATGAAGAAAAATCAAACGTGGGAGCTAGTAGAACAGGCTGATGGCTACTTCGTGGATTCTAAATGGATTTTTAGAATCAAAAAGGAGGCGGGGAAGATAAGGTACAAGGCAAGACTCGTAGCCAGAGGTTTCACGCAGAGAAAAGGGTTAAACTACAATGAAACTTTTGCGCCTGTTGTACGTTTTAGTACTCTGAGACTACTACTAGCTTTAGCTGTAGAAAACAATCTTAAAGTCGACCAAATGGATGTTAAGACTGCTTTTCTGAATGGTGACTTAAAAGAAAAAGTTTTCATGAGACAACCAAAAGGGTTTGAAAAACAGGGAAAAGAGGGCTACGTTTGTCTGTTGAAGAAAGCTATTTACGGACTGAAACAAGCTCCCAGAGCTTGGTATGAAAAGCTAAATCAGGTGTTGTTAGACATAGGTTTCAAGAGATGTGAAACTGAACCCTGCGTCTACACACGGAAGAATCAAGGCACAATGATGATCGTTGCTGTCTACGTTGATGATATTATTATTTTTTGGAATAATGAGAAAGAGAGAATATCATTGAAGAAAGAGCTTCAAACAAAGTTCGAAATGAAAGACTTAGGTGAGGTGGATGTTTTTCTTGGTATGAAAATACAGTGTCAGAAGGACTGCATGCGGGTAAATCAAACTGAGTATCTTGAAAAAGTACTTAATAGATTTGGAATGAGCGAGTGCAAAAGTGTGAAAACTCCTATAGAAAATGGAATTAAGCTCGTGAAGTCACAAGATGAAAAATATGTTCCACCGAGTGAACTACCATACAGAGAGTTGATTGGTTCGCTCATGTATCTAGCTGTTTGCTCGAGACCCGATATTGCATATGCAGTCAGCTATTTAAGCCAGTTTAACAGTTGTTTCAATCAAACACATTGGACAGCTGCAAAGCGTGTGCTTAGATATTTAAAGGGAACCAAAGAAGTTGGTTTGATGTATAAAAGAACTGGCAAGAAACTGGTTGGGTATGTGGATGCAGACCATGCAGGCGATATATGTGACAGAAAATCGTATACTGGTTTTGTATTCACATTTGCAGGAGGACCCATTTCATGGGAGAGCCGAAAACAAACTACGGTGTCACTCTCAAGTGCAGAAGCGGAGTACGTAGCTCTATCAGAGGGCTGTAGAGAATCAGTGTTCTTAACTGCACTTCTAGCGGAGTTGTCTGGGTCAACTGGGGCCATAGAACTGTTCAGTGATAGTCAGTCTGCAATTCAAATCGCCGAGAATCCCGTGCATCATCGAAGAACGAAACACATCGATGTACGGCATCACTATATCAGAGAGATGGTACGAATGGGACGAGTGAAGTTAAACTATCTGTGTACAAGTGACATGCCTGCTGATATCTTGACCAAAGGTCTTAGTCGAGAGAAGCATGAAAGATGTATGAAAGAGATGCAACATTAAGGAGGAGTTTGGACTAGTTCTAGTAGTTTATTTAAGGAGGAGTGTTAAAGAGGTTTATATAACCTACTAGTTAGGAACTCTTTCATATATATAGTGTTCTAACTTTAAGATATTTTACACGATAGTATGTTGTTTTTGCACTTCATGTTGAAGGCTGTCGCTAATAACCCGATATAGAAAATAAATAACTTTATTCTCATCTTTTACTATTTAATCTTAATATCCAGTCGTCGATAAGGTCTACGATGAATTTAGGGTCTTCACTGACCACTGTGCATTACTGCCAACAGGTACTAAGCAGAAAGGGAGTCGTTGTGCTCATAGTTATACACAACTTTTACTATAAGCACAACTCTACAATTGTGAAAAAGATATCAACTGTCACAAGCTTCAAACTTTGTATATATAACAACAGTTAAATAATAAAAATTGATAGTAGTTTCCTTCTAGGAACTACCTTCTGCAGTTTTATTTTGACTTGACGTCAGCGCAACTTTCACATTCGTTATTGTATTGTTATCGCGGATTAAACAATCTAAATATACCCGTAGTTTTATTTAAATGTGTACACACATTGTGGCCTTTTGCACGTATGCCCATTAATCATTGGAATATATATGAATGTGCATTGTGTCAGATCGTCGAATAAAATCTAATAGATGGAATAAGTGCTAATAGATAGAACCAAATAGAGTATACAGACAAACTGGTATCTACATATATTATAAAGGCGAAAGTTTGTGTGTGTGTCTGTATGTTTGTTACTTCTTCACGGTCAAACGGCTGGACCAATTTTAATGAAGTTTGATATGGAGGTAGCTGACATTCTGGAGTAACACATAGGTTACTTTTTATTCTGAAAAAATGTTATGTTCACGTGGGAACAGCGGGTAACGCCGCAGGGCCCAGCTAATCAAAGGATAAAGATAAAGTGTGTCTTTATATGGGTGTTTCAATCAGAACCATCCTTAAAAATGTGTACTATTTAACTGAACCGATCCGTTCACAGTCCTATTGACTATATTCCGACATTTTGAACACCCTTGCTATTGCAATCGATTGTCGCTCTAAAGCTATCTAGGTAGGATCATATTTTGTGGAGCAAATACATAATTATGTATTTGTACTCGTATATGGCAGCTACGCGCGTGTCAAACTTCGATATTCAGACTTTTTTTTTTTTAGGCTACTCATAAAGTAAAAAAAAAAAATCCAAATGTTGTGTTACGAAGTTCTAAAAAGAGGTTTTGGCGGGAACGCGGGAAGAGTCGTGTCGCTCCGTTGTATTTTTTTCCAAAACTAGTGTTACGTCGAGTGTTTATGCATAAAAGTGGTGGTGTTTTATTCATAAAGTGCCGAATGACAAGCGCGAGTGTGGGAAAATGATATAATGTGGCGAAACATGAGTTTTCGTGTTGCTTCCAAAACTCCATCGAAGCTTTGTACTAAAGTTGCCACTACTTTACTAAAGCATGACTGGAATTAACTGACACGAACTGGACTTGACAAAGACGACTTTGACTAAAACTAGCTACGATGGCACTTATTTAACTTTTGAAACTTGAAAATATCTAATTACTTGACACTGGCAAATGCTAAAACGCGACGCCAAAACCAAAGAAAAAAAAAAAAAAGTTCTAAAAAAAGACTTATCTATTGTTATGGTCGTATCGTTTGTATGTTTTGTTATGCAATCTCTTAGTTGATCTCGAAAAACACATTTTTTGTGACATCATGATTAAAATTTTTATCGACCCAAATTACGTTTGTAGGCTTACCAAGCATCTGTTACATTTATTTTGGTAGATAAAAACGTACATGAAATTACTGAAATCGAAAATTAACTTCGTACTTTGAAAGATTTACCGAGAACTACAACAAGAACTCAGAAGTGGTCAAAAATGTATGGCTAGTTTCGTATCAATTTGCCCATGATTGCCCCGCAAAGATCTAGCGATCTCTACTCACGCTATCCACATTATACTACCCACGCACATAATTTTAACTAGAATCTGTTTTTAGTACTCGAATATAGGTGTACCTAGTAGTGTACACTTATATAAGAATACAATCAAACGTTTTTCTATACCTATTTCTTTTATATATCCTTACATTTGTTACGATTTTGGCATGCATCTTTCGCTTCTACTTTTAAACGCTTCTTCTTTATTTAGTAACTTACTTTCTTTAGAATTGTTTGTACTTTACTTGTACTTCATTCATATTTGACTTTACTCCCATTGGTAGTATTGATTCTACCTCATAATAATATAATAGAAAGCCATTTTATTGTACACAGAAATACAACAAATAATTAGTGTAAAAACTGAACACAACAATCCGAATCAGCCCTGTTTTTATAAATTGTCTCACTGCAAGGCACGGGCCCCATTTTAAGAAAATTAAGGCCATAGTCTACCACGTCCACCACGCTGGCCAAGTGCGGGTTGACAGACTTCACATATCTTCGAGAACTTTTTTAGGAATTTTCGAACATATATAAATCTCCTTATGATGAAAACAATTTTATTATAAGTAGGTATGTATCTATATATTTTTTTTAAATGTTGGCGTCGCATTTTTAGCATTTGCCAGTGTCAAGTGTGTTATATTTTCTAGTTTTTTATGTTAAATAAGTTGCCTCGTAGCTACAGTTATAGTCAAAGTCCAGTCTTGGTCAAGTCCAGTCCGTATCAGTCAAGTTTAATCATGCTTTAGTAAAGTAGTGGCGACTTTACTATAAGCTTCGATCGAATTTTGGAAGCAACACGAAATGGCATGCATCACCACACCATATCATTTTCCCACACTCGCGCTTGTGATTCGGCACTTTATAAATAAAACACCACCATTTTTGTGCATAAACACTCGACAAAACACAAGTTTTGGAAAAATATACAATGGGCCGACACGACTCTTTCCGCGTTCCCGCCAAAACCATCAGGTATATATATTTTCTCTCTATTCACTTCGTTTTCTTTTTAATTTTACTCCTTAAAAAACATATTATTACCTAATATTAAAAACAACGCAAATCAATCATGTCAATTACATTTTTAGTCAACTATTAACACTACGTCGAATCGTTTTTATCTGTTTGATTTTTAATTCCTAGATGGTCTATCCGAACATTCAGTAGGTACAGTTTCAATACATGTTTCCGTTGATTAGTATTTATTGTGCTAACGACGCTAAAATGATGAGGACACGCCCATATCTATCAATTAAGTGCCTCCATATTTTGGGTTAGGCAATCGATATTAGGTTATTGTTCCCGCCTGCCGCCACCAACTCGAGCCTACGCGCGATGCTAACTGATATCGAGTGATAATGCATTGTATGTTGATGCGTAGATTTCAGCGGTCTACATTAGTTAATAACATACTATGAACCTTTTGTGATTACTTATCTTTTGTTTCACTGAAACAATACCGAACTAAAATAATGTCAGAGGATATTAAAAAGATAATCTATTTCCAGGTCATACACGAGTAGGTACCTTTATAGGTCGAACCAAACGATGACCGAACCCACTCAATGTTTCAAACATCACAAAATTTATCATGATTGTATTTATTTTCTCGATAAGAGCGTAAGACCACTGACCTCTATGGTGTGTACTATGATAGACCATAATGGCGTAGAGGCACAAGAAAGTGAGTTTTGGAACGCAGTAATATCATATAGTCGCATTGTATTAATTATCAAAACTGATCTTTTTTTTGTAACTTAGAAATGGTTTTAATTAGTTTATTTAGTATTAAAAAAATGTAATCCTTTATTATGGATACACTGGATTATACTTACTGTGGGCAAGATACTACTTTACTAGGGCATGGACTACACTTAAATGTGACTAAGAGGTATTTTACATTTCTTCATGAGACACTCAAAAAAATTAAATACTACTTGACACTGGCAGAATGTACAAAGTCGATGCCAAATAAAAGAAAATAGAAAGGCATTTTATGCATTCACTTTGTTTGTATCTACCTATATGTATACATGTAGTAAGTGAGTATAATATGTTACTCACAGACAGATGTCTTTACATTACACTACAGCTGACTTTGATAAACGATGTGTCAATAGATTTGTGAAAGTAAAGATATTGCTATTGAGTATGTGACACCATAAGAAATACAACAAAATGTCTACATATTTATTCTATGGCGATGCAATGTAGGAATAAAACTTTTAAAAAATGAAAGTGGGGTATTCACCATTTAATCTTATAAATCAATCTGCAAGCTTTCAAACTTCAGGCGAAGCTCAAAATAGAAAGAGGTTTAATCACTTTGATTTCGCAGTTGTTTTTTATTCGAAAGCAATTTGTTTAAAGCATTTTATTTTGTTACAGCCATCTGGTCTTCTGGAGAATCCTCTGTCATACAGCTGCATGCAGGAAGTGTATTGCATCTCTCGCTGGGATCCAGCGAGGAAGTATTGTCTACGGATTGTAATGCCTCATGGTTCTCTCCTTCTTCAGGTAATTACACGTACTTAGGTACATCACATTTTTTCACGCTGTGACGACTTTAGAATTAAACTTTGAATGCAAATAAATAATGTACCTATACCCTGAATTAACATGTTGCTAATTTTAATACTCGGGTGAAAGCGCAGAACGCAGCTAGGTTGAGAAATAAACGTATCTGGATAAAATCACGAACTGAGCCTAAGATCAACAAAACACGTTTTTATAATCACAATGTACTGTGAAGTGGTACTGAACCTTTCGATACGTGATTCCGGCACATACTTAAAAAGGATTTAATATTTTTAAATAATTCATTTCCTTTATTTTTCACAATGTAAATATGTATATCCTTTTAAATACCTTGTTATTTCAGTAAGTTTTTAAGATGTCATATGCAAATGACTTTGTTACGGCTGAAAGCCTTAATCAGTGATATGTACAATAGGTACTACATGACGTGATCTAAACACTCGCTTCGCTCAGTCAACAGTAGAGCAGCGTATCTATTACCTACCTTCTTCAGTGCTGAGCAGTATAAAAACAGTACCGATTTATTAAAAAAAGCGATCATAAAAACTTATCTAATGACAAAATCATAATATACAGAACAATGACGCAGATTGGTTGACTATTAAGCGCACACTTCTTTATTCTGAAGTTCTGTACTAGGTATATAGAATGGTTTGTATGCAATTTTGTAGCGAAAATAGTACAGTAGTTCATATAAACAAGACTTACAAGAGTTAGCGCGGTCGATTTACAAGACATCAAGACATCGGTTCAAATCCTAACAACAATGAGCTTGAGCTGCTGGTGAAAGAAAACATCGTGAGGAAAGCATAGCATATATCACACTCAAGTTGAAAATCTGCCGCTCAGAACCTAACGGCGTGTTCCGGCAACCTAGCTTGAGAACTTTACATTTCTTTGGTTTTTCATTTTCTTTTTAACTATTAATTCTTACTTGGTGGCAGTCTAGGTAGGTACCACCGCAGTACCAGATACTTTGCCGCCAAGCAGTAGTGTGTAAACATTACTGTGTTCCGATTTGAAGGGTACTGCATCTAGCGAAATTACTGGGCTGTTGAAACTAAGATAGTCTAAAAGTAATGACCGCCAAAGCAGTGATGCTCTTGACTTTGTTTTGCTACTCGAAATCGCTGCAACGGTCATGGACAGGCGTTATCTCTTACCTTCAGGAGAGTTTCTCGTTCGTATCATTAGGTACTTTTTACAAAAAAAAAATACAAGGTATGCTTATCATTTTCGACCAAACCGTCACTTAACAGGTGAGCTGAAGTCGAAAACATAGCCTATTGACTATATAAAAAAATACTATTGACGTTGCTTGGTTAACACATACGCTGTTAAATAGTGTGTGAAAATGAAAAGTGGCGCTACAATAAACATGTCTTGTTGTTATGACTACAGAGCCAAATGACATAGGTGCTATGATGGGGCTATAGGTGATATATTTTATTGCTGATCCGATGTTTATTGTTTTATTTACAGGCAAACGATGCTTATACCAGGGACCAATGGTACCACTCAATTATTTGGAAAGTGAGTATTCATCCTATAGAATACTTCCACAACAAACGACGCTTTGTAACAACAAACAATAACAACATTTTAATATTCCAGAGAAACATCATTAGATACCGGAATTTTATGACGAAGACAGTAAGGAAGGAAGTCGTGTTAAAGGAACTTAAGGTAAATGTCAATTTAATTTACATTAAACCATCATGTCTGAGATTTATGGGCAAAATTTAGATAAATAGCATATTTTTGTGAATAAGTAATGAATCGAATAAAAGACGCTTTCGTACTTTTTTACATTATAAATACCTACTTGTGTGTGACTACCATCTTAACTGATGTAAAGTAAAGATGCGGTCCATGATGGAGCCTATAAATGCCAATTCACTCTAGACTTGAAGCCACCTAGAGTGTATCATCGGATAGCGTATTCCACTGTTTAGCGGTTCGCACAATGAAATTGGAATCAAGTCGTTTCGTTAGAGTTTTTGGAGTAACAACTTTTACCACCTTCTGGACATCCGATAGAAAAATAGGCATGGGGGAATTACACAATCTACATTTAAAAGCACACTGCAAAATGAATCCAAAAAAAAACGAGTAACTTTGTGACGATGTTCTGCTATGTAGTTTACCTTGAACAAAAGAGTTTTTGCAGTGGAGCCTCTAAGCACTCAAAAGTTACTATAAATTTTGAGTAACAAATCATGGCGCTTGTCAATTTGGGCCTCTATATCTAATTTTCTTGGTTGTTTACAGAATATGGTGGATTTCGTAATGACAACACCATTGCAAGACGAAAGCGTGACAAGAACGCCGCTGCAGATCCTAACAGACTTGCTATGTGAGGTATGTGCCATTTCAAACGTCTAATTTTTATAGTAAGAAATTTAGACAAACGAGTCGCTTTCCTGCCGTTAAGAGATAACGCCTAACCTTCGAGTAGACAACCAAAAAAACAAAAAGGCTGGTTTATTTATCTGAGCGCCTAACCATGATCGCTAGAGTACCCAAAACTTTGAGTACCAAAACTAAGTACTTTGGGTTTGCTGTGAGCTTTATTGACTACGGATGACATGGAGAGACGCAATGCGTTTTTATAATAACTATAAGAACTTCACGGGCATCGTTCAATTGGCGCCCAGTACTTTCAGACATTTGATTCTTATCATATTTTCAAAATTTTTATTTTCATTTAAGCAAAGGTCTCGTTCCACTACTGCAATATTCGCTGGTTGTGATATTCGTGAACACATTTACGTTCCTTTTTTATTATCAGTCAAAAATGGCATCAAATTTGGTTCAGCGAACCAGCTCCAATATCATGAATATATTTGTTGTTGAAACACCTACATTTGCTTTTTAAAATGATAAAAATTATTAATTAAAAAAAAACATTTACACGTATACGATGAAATTATCTCAAAATTGTGGTAATTAAATAAACGGTTTTGCTGAATGTTACGCACATATTTATCAAGATAGGAAGCGAGTACACACACATCAGTCGCTGCGCCAGCCTAGTTTGTTACATATTAATCAAGTAGGCTTCAGTGTATTAAACGAATTATTGTTACTATCCAAAAGTTCACATTGAATTTCCAATAATAGAAAAAAATATCAGAAATTTATTTGGTCGTTTACGTAGATACTTTTTACTCGTACATAGCCAAAAAGTTAAGAATCTTTCTCTGCGCCTTCTTTTTTTAGAACCAAAATAATTTAATCGGAATTAGAGACATTTTATTAGTAAATGGATCAAAAGGTCAAGTCTATCAATTCGTCAATCTGTTTATACTGAGCATAATGACAAAAATTTTCCACTTTCAAAAGAGGACATTATAAACTATCTTAATCAGTTCGTGATGTTCTCATTTACTACGTACTGACGTAAATGCTTGGTCCGTGTTCATATTCACATATTATTTGCAGCAAGCGGAATACTAACATAATATTATATTTGAAAATTACTAAATCCGCTTTCAAATACCAACTCCACTGCTGGGAAGCAACGATGACTAAATTTTAAGTACAGACTTAGGAGATACATTTTCACTCTGACTTTGTTAGACTTTAATTATATATGTATATCCCTGGAAACAAGGATGCCCATAGCTTGTTTCATGCCTTCGATTTGTGAAACAAATGGCTTTAGTACTGTAGATATTTGGCAGGCCTTTCTAATCGATCACAGCATTGTTTTTAATCTAGAAGATCGTAATAAAAACCACGATGATACTTAGATTGTTGTAAAAAACATGTATTTATGTAAAGTATTTTTAACCCCCGAGGCGCAAAGAGGTTGTTTTAAATTATACACGTTATTTTGATTTGACAGCCTGTTGGCTCATTGATAGTATATCTGCTTTAAGAGCTGTAGGGCGTAGGTTCGATACCTACACAGGAGAAACATTGGTACGACGATCGTGTATCTGGGTGTTCCGTATGTATTATAAGTGTGTATTAATGAAAAAGTTTTTTTTTTATGTGAAAAATAATGAGACGCACTAGACGCTCTCCTGATGGTAAGAGATAACGCCTGATGCGAACCGACCGCGCTAACCACTGAGCTATCATCGTTACAGATGCCTACGCTGCCTAGATTTTAGTTTTGCCTCATCCGTAGGGATATCCAGGGCGTCGATGTTCAGAAACACCAAATCCAGGTAAATTAAACTGCTGACGTACGCATTTTCCTGTTTTTATTGCGTAAAATGTTTTGCCTGGTCTGCGTGTATGGGGTTTCCCAAGACAATTTTATTTTATTTATCGAATTCATTACGTCGGGTAGTTATATATATCTGGCGTCTATGCGTAGGTTATTATATCTCGGTACATTACTGTTCCTGTATTAAAATAAACCATTCATAGAAATATTACTAGTTCTTATCACGAGCATTCGTTGCACACGTGCTGTTTGCGTTTGAATTACATTTTGATAAAGCGTGGAGTAGCAAGTAAATTAATTTGCGAAATCAGACTTGCTGACGTCAATGGAGTTAGATTATTCTACCCTTTGTATATTTTTAGTCTTTACTTTGTTTTGATTCTCACGACAAACAAAACGAAGTGTCTACTTTGTATCTAAATACTCGCATAGTTGAAAAGTCGATACATTGATACATATATTTTGCGATGTACTCATTTGCCCTATTTAAAGATATATGTATATTGCCAACTCATCTTATAGTTTTAGTTTAAGGTATGTACATCATAAAACAATCTAATTTTTAAGCTAGATTTAAAAAAAATATTTAAACTCAGTCTTACGTTCCACGTCTTGAAATTTGAGTAGCTCACGTTTCTATCTCTCTTGCCTGAAAGAAGCGAATCTACTTACGACAAGAATGTACTCAGATTCGGTATTGGTTCCGATACGCTACCAAAACATAAATATGTATCAAGCTGAAAAGTAACTTAGTTAATTTGTTTCAGGATAAGGATAGTCCTGAGTGGGAAGAATGGGCGGAAAACGCGACAAGCGTCGCGGCACCAATGCTGGCGGAGCGATGTGCGACGGACGAGCTGTGTGCGCTGTTAGCTCGCATGTGCCGCCGGAGACCGCGTGCCGCGCCGTTGCCCGCGCTCGCTCCGCCTGTGCGGCGTGTCCTCACCCGAAATGTAGACTTCGCGAGGGCACCGAATGGAAGACGTCTAGTCAGAGATTACATTAGGTAAGTGCCTACGGGTACATTTTATTACTATTACATGATTACTCACGTTTTATTATCTAATGAAACAGAAATCTGTATTAGTAAAATAAAAATTTGTCAAAATTACGTCAGTGTTTGTAAAGCATGTGTTGTGGCACTGTAAAGCCACAGCAGAAACTAGAGTTGCCACTAAAGTTAAGAGGTAAGGTAAAGAGGTAGCTTTATCTTCATCTATGTCACCGCGAAGTGCTGACCGCTTTTCATCATTACTAACACTTCCATCTCAGCCACTGGAGCTACTATGCCAGCGGCCCAGAGCTTCGCTCCGGTGTTTCAAGGAGCTAGTTGGCTTAGGTGAATGCTGGTAGGGGGAAATGCACAATACACCCCAAGCGGGACGTCAGTGCAGGACTCATCGCCCCCATTCCGAATAAGAATACGTCAGATTCCGAATCAACACTGTTTTTGCTACTACTCTACTCATTTTGAGAAGAGTAAGGTCATGTTTTCTTTCACCGTTTGTACTTAGTCAGTGGCAATACGCACATAACTTAGAAAAGACAGGTGCATCAGAACGTCTTCCAACTAGGCTCTTAAAACTTCTATCAAGCGATTATCGCGCTTCAAACGAGAGCCGATCATGGTTGAAATTTCTGGTATACCTTGATCGGAGCGGATGACGCGAATTTCTCGTTTTCTTGCTTTCGCAGTCAGTGTCTGGTATCGGAGTACCTACATTGATATTTAGCCAAATTCTCCTGACAACTGACTTTCTTTCTTTCTTTATAAGTATAAATAATTTTATTAGCTTTCTGCGTCCAGCTCCTGTCTAACAACAATTAACGTGACTAGTAACCACGTCTATCAAGAACTCTAACAATATCTACTTATAAAAATATTCGCTTTCCAGTCCTCATAATAAAAGTAGCCATCTTTTTGGAGCTCAAATTTTTGGGCTCTCTTTTTTTCAATACGACATTAAGACATCTAAAAATAGTTTCATTAAGTAAAAACCTACTACATAGAAACTATAGGTATTTTAAGCTGTAAAGGGTCTTGACCTGTATCTATAATAACTATGGTAATAGGATCATTAAATTGATTTCGTCATTTTCACAACACGGTCACAAGATAAATCTGTGTGAAGGACGCTCAGATAATTTCCGGCGATATACTTAACTAAATTATGCCAATTGAACGATAGGCTATTAAGGGCACTGTAAAAATGGGCACAGTATGTTGTGAAATAGCAGCATCATTATATATGAATACAGCGACTATTCTCGATTACAAATCGAGTAAACAGTTAAAATTAAATTATGAATTAATTTAATTGATATTAAATAATAATAATTAATTTATGTTTATATTAATAAATATAAATATTATTAATATATTTTTTTTTATTAATATTAATATTTTTTATTATTAATTTAATTGAATGGTGAATAATGATTGAATGGGATACGAAATTACCTACTGGAAAGTAAATTATGATTAATTACCATCTATACATGCGAAGAATATGTAATCGCGGTCGTCAATCCATATGCCCAGCTTTGCAACTCCTGTCTTGATATAGGGAGGTTGTAGGTACCGAGATAAACAGATAACAGTTCCGAGTGAACAGTGCATCGCTGCATTCTGTTATTCTTATAATATCAACGCTCAGTTTTTTTTATTATTGACAGGCTAGGTGTTTGACCACAAGTCATCCGATGTTAAGTGACAGTCTGGTCGAAGATGGTAAACACATCTCGCTTGAACTGGCTCTCAAGTGAGGCTGCCGTAATACATCATTAGGTGCTTGACGGTAAATTTTCAATTTGAGAAGAAAATAGATACATACTTTATTAACTTCTAGCCTTGCCTAGACGTTTATGTAGTTTACCAATCTCGTTCAGAAACGAACTAATTATTATTAAACGAAATCAATTTCTTACCTTCAGATCATCAACTCTGTCCATTGAACCTCAGTTAACACGAGTTCAATTGCATTGACGTCATTGTTTTCGATGTCAACGCAACATACGAGTACCTCGTGTCTAAATAATGTTCAAAGTGAACAATAGGCACAATGGTAGTAAACAATGTCATAAATAAATAATTACAAGAGAACACACATACTCGACATTTGAGGTTTGTCGTCACAACTTAAACCACATTAATGCAAAAAAGTATATTTTGTATGGCTCCAATAATATACACCAAAATACCCAAATGTATCCGAGATGTAAATTGCAAAGTTTTTAAAAGTAACCTTAAAATTGGTATACAATTACAGAGTTTTTACAGACAACTATGAATAATAAATAAAACACTTACCTAGCTTATTTTGTAATAATTTCTACTCTACATAATGATTTATTAGTGGACATTTTAAAATTTGTATTTTTTTTATATTTTGACTTTTATTAAACAATATTTTATCATTTTTTTAATTATAATGAAATAGATACATTTTTATTTAATTTCTCAGACATGGTTAAATTTCTAAGTATTTCTTCATATAATATGAGAACATTTACAAGCCATTGTGCTAAAAAAACGATCCTTAAAAATATTCAAGTTTTTTTTGCCGTACTCTAACGACAGCGAAAACCGGCGATCGTTTTTTTTTAATGTACCTAAAAGTTGTGAGATGAACGAGATCTTTATTTTGCCAGAACACAACGTACAAAGTAGCATACTGGCTTGTAATTGTTTAGTTACATGTTCTCATATTATACGTAGAAATTCTTAGAAATTTAACCATCGAGTAACACTTGTTTATGATTGTTCGCAGCGCGTTGAGCGCGCACAACTCAGGAGCCAGCCTGGTGCGTCGGTTCGTGGAAGTGACGCACGGTAACAGGGCCAAGTGCCCCCACCCGCGCGCCGCCCCCAACCTGGCGGCGGTAGCGCTCGGGGCGCTCGACCATCACTATCGGGACTCCGCAACCCCGCACGTCTGCACAGACGCTGAGGACGAAGTGCTGTGCTTCGCTGACATCTTAGATCACATGTAAGTTGATGCTAGAATAATAGTTTTTGATGGCGATCCTCACGATGCTCTTTAATTTGGATTGTTTGGACAAACTTAGGTTTGTTTTTCAGAATGATACTGGGACTCGAACCCACGCCCTACAGCTCTTAAAGCAGATTTACCTACTGACAATGAGCCAACTGGGCTATCATATTTCTATTTACTACTAGTTGCGTGCCACAGTTTTATCCACGATAAATCCATGATATCCGGGGTAAAAAGTGTTAATCCAGACTTTATGCTGTTTGCATTTCAAATTTCAGAAGATCATCATTAAGGCGTTAGTTACAACGTGAAGAAGAAACAAACATACATGCAAGTTTGTTTATTGTGACAAAAAAATATTTGTGTCATCAGGTGCGAATACGAAGACTGGTTAGTAATAGTAGGCGCGGTGCTACAGCCAGTCCCACTGTGCGTGGGTGCTTTGGGCTGTCCGCGCGTAGCCGCGCGGCTAGCACGCGTGCTGGCAGCACTAGCACGGGACGGTCGATGCGCCGCGCACGCGTGTCTCGCGCCCGCGCGAGCGGCTCGCCTCTACCCTCCCTCGTGGCTGCGAGCCGCTGCTCCCTCACAACCCATGCTGGCGCTGCCTCAGCAACAACTTTGCGAGCTTTGGGGCTCTATGGTAAATATTGCCTGTTAAAAAATATTAGTAAATCTTACAGGATAGAAAAAAGTAGTACAGAGGCCTCACATGAAAATTTGCGGAAAATCTTTTTTCTTATTTTACGCATAGATACGTCGATCTATGTGTTTTATTATTTATTTGGTGAATATGTATTATTAAATAAATATGGCGCGTAATTTTATTGACATGATTTTGAAATGACATTATTTGTAAGTAGTAGGTACCTAGTAAGTTTGAGGTAAATTATTTTGGATAAATCTACGTACTCAGTTAGTAACCTAACATTACAAGTCAGGATTTAGATTTATTGTTGTGAAATTGGAAACGATGTTAAATCTAGTGTACTAATTTTCGTTAATATCGTAATGGGAAAACTTTTTTTTATCGTTGACAATCTGGGTGTTTAACCACAGTTCACCTGATGTTAAGTGACGGTGTGGTCGAAAATGGTAAATTACACCTAGCCTGGAAAGGAGCTGGCTCTCGAGTGAAGCTGCCGGAACACACCGTTAGATGCTTGGCGGCCTTGGTGGATTTTCAACTTGAGGGTGGTAGCTAGCCAGCTGAGTACCTACTAGAAAATACCCTATCACCATGCTATGGTTTCCTCACGATGTTTTTCTTCACCAGCAGTTAAATGCATTGTTGGGGTGTGAACTGACCGCGCTAACATAAAAGGTTCCTTATTTCCCGCGGGTTAAACAGGTCCATTTAAGTATAAATTGGTTTGTCCCAAACTTACCTACAATTAGGTATGCTTTGCCAAAACCTGTTTAACAACTGAAGAACACGAACGTTAGGTCAAAGCAGTCACAGGAAATTGAATTCTGGTAATAGATACCTAAATGGTGTGATAACTGGACTTTTCAACTGACGTCAATACAGAGTCATCAGAACAATAATAAAATAGATTGTTGAGTAGATAACCTAAAAACCTTGTCCATTTTAAACAGATTTTGTTTAATTTTTTTTTTGCAGCTCTACAGTTTACTAAAGTGTTGCTGTAAAAGAAAAAGCTTTCTACAAAGTATTAGTGCACAACTGCCAGATTTTATTCTAGTCGCCTTAACTGAAAATGTAAGTACCTACTGACAATGCTCACATAATCCACTTACCTAATTATAAGTATAGGTATAAGTAATTGGAATTGGTTTATTTGGTGTTAGGTGCGTCCGAACTTTTTATCTTTAAAATTAAAAGCTAAAAACTGAAAGCCGTAGATAACATCTGCAATAAAATAAAGTATATACAAACTAAGTTCGATTATTTATCATTATTTAGTAATAGTACCTAGCCCCAAGTTATTATAAAATATATAGAAATTCTTCTACGTTTTATAAAAATTACAAACGCAAGCACTTGCGATACCTGCATTTCTTGTTTTCTTTTTTATGTAATAGTAGGTAATGAGTCGAACGAGACACACTCCTGATGGTAAGAGACAACACCTATCTATGACCATTGCTTGGCGGCAGAATATCTAGTAGGTACTACGGTGGTACCTACCTAGATGATCTGCTAAGGTGATCACCTTAGCAGATCATCTAGGTAGGTACCACCAAGTATCCAAATAATTAAGCCACTTCTTAATTAATTATACTCATAGTTTTCGTTATTTCAGTCGGCAGCTGTGGAAGCGATATGTCTAATGTTGGAGTGGGAAATAACGGATGGGGAACAAACGCAACTGGAAATCATCTCCACTCTAGAGAGCACGGAGCTGGGACAGAAGTATTACAGGGACCTATGTGAACGACAGAAGACCTTAGAGAGATTAGTAAGTTAACTGATGAAGATAATAAAGCTACTGTAAATGAAAATTTAAATTACTATTGGTAAATTTAAAAAAAAAATCTTAGCTGGGTGTAGTCAATTCAGGACTCATTACAAAGATGCGACGCGACGAAGTATAACTCATTCTAACTACAGAACTATAGTTCTGTAGTCGCAACTAATTTTAGTCAACATGAAAAAAAAAACTTTTCACTAGTACCTAAGTACACAAGTAATTATAATTTATTTGATTGCCATTTAATTATATAGGTATTGACATATTTTTTTAGTTGACATACTAATATATTGACATCTCATTTCTATATTTATTCACAGTCAAATATAGTTTTAGAATATTAATTAATTATTATATACATTACATAGGTATACATGCAACTAAATGTAAAGGCTGTTCCACGTTTATCCGCATGTCATTTTTTCCCATAATAGTTCAGTTAATAGCTATTTTTATATACAAAATGAAAACGTAACGCTGATTTAACGCCTGTCATTTGCCACTGCAGCGGTACCTAAGACTTTTAAGTAAAAAAAACTACGATATCGTTGTTTTGGCGCTCATTACTGTTCCGTACAATATTTAACATTTAATCTGCGATGGAACGATACCCTGACAAACAACAGACAATCTCCAATTAAGGATATCTACCATCAAGTAAAACCTAATAAACTACGCCAATTTTAATGAACATTATATAATTGTAGCAAGCTGAAGGTGGACCAAAGCGGCTCTCTCTGCCAGTGCGGGCCACTGACGCGGACGTCGCAGCGCTGCTGGAAGCAGGCGCGCTCGGTAACCTGGAGTGCCTGTCGCTCGCCTTCACCAGCGTCACCAGCGAGTGTGCTCACCACCTCATCAAGGTAACTTGTTAGGCGCCTTTATGCTCCAGCCCATAATTGTTTTCCTTCTGGGTACAAAGTCATTTGTCAAGGTTCAACGGAACCGCCCGAGGCGCATACTAGTATAATGATCATAAACAGCAGGCCAAGTACCTACCTACCGCACAGAGGGTTCCGTACAAACTTGTAGGTATGTAAACAGTTCGTCCATCACGGGAACTATGAAAGCACCGCACATTGCTTTAACCGTCTAACGATATTTATGATAAACTAGATGGGGCAAACTTAACTTTGCCGTTGTAAAACTGATGCTCCACATACATCGACGTAGGTCACAGTCAGTTTACCTACTAGCTGCAAGTTTATAATAGCAAAAAAAAGCATAAACTCTCACAGCTTCAAAGAATTGCAGCCCTGATTATTTGATAGACATCTAAAATATGAGTAAGATTTGTGCCTAACTCTAATGACAGACAGAACAGAGTATGACAGATTGATTAGGATGAGGTAGGCGCAAGTGTATTGTTCTTAAGCAAGAACATTTTGTTCCAGCTGCCTTCCCTTCGCTACCTGAACCTGTGGGCCACCAAGTTCGGAGACAGCGGCGTGCAGCTGATCGCTGAGCATCTACCTCGACTTCAGGTCCTCAACCTCTGCGAGACGCCTGTCTCAGATAAGGGCATCGAAGCACTTTCAGGTACGGTTAACTTTCTCAATGTTTACGAGTAAGGAATCTATACAAGATGCCTGCATGACATACATTATTGCGACTAAGGTGAGTAGGTAGGTATGATGGCAAGTAGGTCTTTATCAAAGTTCGTGATAAGCGTGCAAGAAAGGTAGACCAGTTTAGCCCAGTCCAACGGTGACAGGATGACCTCTGAAAGTTCAGTGTAAGTAGATCGATAAAGTTTGCGCTGAACTGCCGAGACACACCGTTAGATGCTTGGCGGCAGATTTTCGACTTGACGGTGGTGGTACTATTATGATATGGTTTCCTCGCGATGTTTTCCTTCATCGGCAGCTCAAGCTTATTGTTGGGGTTTGAACCCACACCCTTCGGCGTGTGAACCGACCACGCTAACCACTGAGTTATCATCGCTACAAAAACATTGTACATGGAATGAACCCTCAATGGCAGATACCGACAGATACCGACATAACGCCTTTAGTGGCTTGCTTCAATGCTTGACGTACCTACTTATTTTTGAGATCTTATTTTCATTTTGAGACGTTTAGCAATGCTCTCCCTATTATAGCTATAAGATTTTTGTCCGGATTATCCGATTATTACTCAATTATGATGTCTGTATATCTTTAAATAATGAAGGGAATATCAGCCGTTTCCAATGCAATCCTGAACCATAATTTCAAATCACAATTAAACTTATTTCAGGTCTATCAAATCTACGCCGCTTAAACCTGAATAGTACGAAGCTTTCAGCGGAGACCTTCAAACTGTTACGTCAGAGACTGCCACTACTCCAAGAATACGACGTGAGGTACACGGAAGCATGGTGACGACAAGCAACGCCCCCCTCCACCATTTGCTGCACATACCTTTAATTACAAACTCCTGGTACAAACCAAGCTAGACGGGCTTTTTCTTATTGCTGTTTGTTTCACATCAGCAGAAAAAATGGCAGCTGTATTCTGTTTAACTTATTTATCTAATATCTCACAATAATATAATAATGGATACGTATACGTAGGTACGTACCCTAGTAGTAACCAGACGATGAGCCAATCGCATTTAAAATCGATGTATAAATAGAGTAAAAGATGCTCGCCGGGTATTACAAAGGAACGGATAAGTTGAACAGACTGCGACTGTCAATTATTCCACGTTAATAAAAACTTATTCAACTGAAGTTTTTGGAAAAGCGATCTCAAATCCATCCGCGCAGTATTGCCTAGATATCGTTCAGGAATTATTATCAACGGTACGCTGATTTGTGTTGCTGTTATGACGTTACTGGTGCCGCATTTTATTTAGAATATACATACAAGTACTACATCTGTCCCCGTCGCTTTTATGCCATCTACATGTGAGTGACCTACGACATAAATGATTTTGATAGTAGGTACTGGAATAGGTCACGTGCCATAATTTTTAAATTCAATCCGTTTGATATATCGTAATTACAACTAACATCGATATCAGCTAAAATGACGTAATGCATGTCAGAATAAGGGCCTTACTTATATTCAATCAATGCTCTAAATACTGTCAATTTCTCGCTTGAAAATCAAACAGCCTATTTTAAGCAACAAGTAAAGCCCTTGGCGTCATGCGGGTCAGTGTAATAAGAAAATGCATTTCATCCCTAGTCGTTTCGATTGTAGGTATCAGCTTAAAGACATCACATTCCTAGCGTTAGGTACTTATATATCTATCAAATTCAACACGTTATGCAACTTTCACTTTCCATTATAAGTGTGAGTTTATAGTGAACTTGTCACGCAAGAAACACCAATCCTGTATTTATATTATAATCTAAGTATCAATTTAGGTAGGCGTGTAAATTACGTGCTATATACCTACTTTATTTAATAAGTACACAATTATGTATATTTACATTAAAGTTTAGATATTTCGAACTACTTATTATAAACGAATTTAATAGAGCATTGTACTGTCGATGCTTTCCAATATTAACCCTTGAATACAGGTTCGTAAAGTTTAAGTAATGTGTTGATTTTTCAAGAAACTGGTTTTCACACGAAAAAAATAGACATAATATGTATGTAGTCACAGTAGGGCCTTAATTTTGTAACCGGGCTGATAATTTTAAGCTTATTGCAATCTTAATAAAGATAGTTTTCCTTCTGAAAAATGTCTCCTTCTTGGGGGCAAAGGTTCTTAGATCTGCCATTCAGAGTTTAAGACAGCCAATACGTTAGTTCTAAGATAAATTATTTATTTTTAATTTAAGTATCGCAAAATTAATTTAAATGTACATATACAATTATACTCGTATTATTTAAGGGGTTAGTTGCAGGCAGAGGCTTTTTTCTATGTAATGTAATATGGTTTTATAAATGGACCTGATAAATTAACTACCACTGCACTGACCTCTCGTGCCTTATTATTGAGGTCTGTTTTCAATTTATAGGTAATGTTTATAAAGTCTCAATAGTGTACTGTGGATTTCATTATCATACACGATTACAACACAGTACCTAACATACTCTTGGTTGGACACGCTAATGTTTTCGAATAGAACCAGACTTTGTTTTTTTAAACATAGCTTATGACCTTAATAAGTAATCAGTTCGACACAAATACCAGGTGCTTTCCTTTCTCACAAGCATTTAGTACAAGTACCTATCTATATTAGGTTCTGCTTCAAATTAGACAGCAAAATTAATAATAGTGGGATTGTTTAAACAAATGTTTAACGTAAATATAGGTAACGATGGCAGAATACGGTATGATTGATTGATTTACTCTTGTTTCCACAAAGAAGAAACATTATTCAAAAGGACACAAATATGTTTTTTGTTTTTTCTATCGGCAGCGCAAGCTTTCAAAATTGTGTCATTAAAATATTAGTAGAGATAGCAGTATAAGTCTTTGTATTGTGTTCTCTAGTTATTTCTTTGAAATGAAAATTTTAGTAAACAAACATGGCGTCATTCAACCAGTAACATCTCTATTTTGGTTGCCCGTCTTCCGTATTTATATGTAAATGCTTGGTTATCTCAAATCAAAAAGTATAATTCCCGTTATACTATATACTGAGCACGATGGATGTAGTTACTTATTCCTGTACTCCACATTTATTGTACCTAATAACTGTACATAATATTGATTAATATGAATTCTTAGTAAATTTCTTCTGAATTCTAAGTAAATAACTATAACAATAAGGAGTCGTAGTGTTTAATTGGTAACGTCTACTCGTGTTTATGTATTAGAATTAGGAAATAATTGTCATCATTTTCACTTTAAAATTCTGTGTAATAAGGATTAAATTCCATTGACGTACTTATGTCAAAGCGCAGCGTATCGTCAAATTGTTTACAAGTCGCGCGACCCTGCGCGGATGTACGCACGTGTCTTTGACACAGCGCTGGTTTTGTTGCGCTTTAGCTCGCTAGAATCCGCGCGGTTTCTCGGGGACTAATCGGCATAGTACGTTGCACGTTTTCCTTTTATTTTCATAGAAATAGATACGTTAATTTGTGAAAGGAGTGGTAGTAGTGGTACAGATTGGGATTGTAACTGCGTTTTGCTACGCTGCGCTTCGACTTTGCGTTATTGGGGATCGACCTTAAAGCTTTATTCCATTTCTATTTACCGGGATATTCACAAAAAACCATCAGTAATGTATACATTAAGCTACACAACTTCTAGCTTAAACTAATAAAGAAGCAGAAATTAAATTTGTACTAGAGAAAAAAGGAATTTATAAGTAAGGATAAAAAAGGAATGTGTTCGAATTTCGTATGGATAACTAAGTTAATTATCACTAAGTCATAACTACTTACTTCTTACTGGTAAATAAGGTTATTTACAAGTTATTAAGGTGCTCCCATCACCGGGAGCATTGGCCTGTATAATGTTACAAACCAACATTCTATTTTGAGCATTGGCCAGTAGCTGAATTACTTAGTTGTTTACACAATGTCAGGCAGAGCGATGATGTTACAAGTTGTATCAAAATATTACAGATTGCACGTTGTAATGCTTGGTTGTCCTCACTTACTGATGAAATGCTCGAATCTGTAACTTTACATTACAGGCGAATGCTCCCAGTGAGGGTGCACCTTAAAAGTATTATTTTTATTTATGCTCCCTTAATTTGAATAAATACTTGATAATAAGGTAACGTAATGTAATGATAGGTACAATCTGTAATATTTTGATACAACTTGTAGTAGCTATAATAACGTCATCGCTTCATCTGACATTGTGGAATTAACTAATTTAGCTACACGCAAATACTGAAAATCGAATTGAATTGTTACATCACAAACGAATGCTTGTCTGTCAGGGAGGCTGTAATGTAATTCTCAAAATCGAATCTTGGTTTCTGACATTACAGCGAATGCTCTCTGTGAGGGAGCACCCTAATGATTTTTATAGGTTTGGGGTGATGCTTTTAGGGTCCTCATACTCTCAGAATAAAATGGAATTCATTTGAGCTAAAAGAAGTTCTCATAAAGTAGACTTATAAAAAAAATACATTGCCTTATTTACCAGAATATAATGTCAAAATCTGTTAAAGGATTGCTAATTTTAGTCAATTTCAAACTTTTCACCCCTTCGAATATAACACATAATTAAATTTTAAATATAATTAATCAATAAAATGATATCACCAATAAGTGTGTAGGTATGTATTACTTTAAATAATAAAAAGTACTTAAGGCACGGTTATGAATGCATTTACTCAGGAGTACACCGTCTTATTGTCAGTAGATGTGATATATTAATTGTAATTGCAAGTTTTGTGAACTGAATTGTTATAAACTGGTAGTAGGTACATGAAGAGATATAAGACTTACCTATCCACTGTGTGAAATGTGAAATTTTTTAATAAAATGATATGATAATGATTGTTTGTGATTTTTTCCGTCCGCGACAACATAACCATATTGAATTAATATTATTAACTGCCGGACAGTTAATAATATTAATTTTTGTGTGACTTGGTAGTTCTCCTTAGCAGAAGATCGTATAGGTAGGTACCACCACAGTACCAGATATTTTGCCTCCAAGCAGTAGTGTGTTAACATTACTATGTTCGGTTTAAAGGTTACTGCAGCTGTTCAGACTAACCATCTAATGTCTCAAAGTAATGAGCCCCAAATCAACGATGCCCTGGACTTGGTTTTGCTACTCAAAGTTCTGTGTACCTATCGCTACAATCACTATTATCGCTTCATGGATAGGCGTTGTCTAGATACATTCAGTAGTTCGTTTTTTGATAATCGCACAGGAACCTTACATCTTTCTGATATAAAAAGTATCATGTATGTGTTATATGGTATAGATAATTCAAACTATATGTATGCAAAATTTCATCCAAACCCGTTTAGCCGTTTTTGCGTGATTGAATAAAAAACATCCAAACATAATTATGTACAAATATGCACACTTTCACATTTATAATATTAGTAGGATATTAATTAGATTTTAAATTATAACACAATAAGTAGAACAGAAAAAGTGATTATTCTGGGCTTGTTTCCATAAACTACCAAAATAGGTACATAGTTTCTTTCGACACTAAAATTTAGTTTTAGTTAAATGAGGGTTAGACACTGAAGTGTTTATGATATATAAAAAACTGTTTTCTGTTTGTATTTCTAGTGAATATATTTGAATAAGTTCAGTAATAATTATAATGTATGATACATAGAATTATCCTGCTTTTATACAATTTTGTAGTTTTCAAACATTTTCTATGGAATTCAATATACATGAATCCAGATATTTACAAACCAAAATTGATTACTTATGTACAAAATAAATCCAACCATTAATTTATCTATACCAGTATAAAATAAATATTGTTTCAGCTAAAATATGAAACAAGACAAATGATTACTCGTAATTAATATGTAATTTATCATTAACAGTAGTCTAGTAGTTACAATTAATATTACACAGTAACTTTATTATTTATGTGTAAAAATAAATAAATATTATGTAGATACATAATATATTTTGTATATGAATAAAGTTACATATAGATATCAGATACAACACAGCTCTAGCTCTTGAAACATGATGTGCGAAGAAAATAAACTATGAATTAGAATTAGCATAAAAATGTTATAAGAAAAATAGTAATAAATAAGTACCTACAGCCTAGTTGAGTGCGGCGGGAATAAGGGCATGGCTTCAACGATTTACGCTTTCCTCTCTTAACATCAAACGTGGGGATAAAAACCGCATTATATACTTACCTTTACTAGGTGCGACTATATAGTAATTTTGTCTCGTTACTACCCCAACTACGAATCAAAATGCGAAACCGCCATGAACTCCGTTTATGCACTATATACATATGTATAAAAATGGATAAGAATCATTTTGCTTGAATTACACGTGAATCTAATCATCAGGCACGGATATCTTTATAATAGGTACTAATAAAATAGTATCAATAAATAATTCACCGTTTAGTCATTCTATATTTTATCTTAAAATCAGAATGTAACTCAAATAAAAAATTAATCACTTTAGGCCTAGAAAGTGGCACGCCGCTAAATTGATTGTAAGTTTCAACCTTTTGAAGATATCAAATCGATTATACATGAAGTCGTCGAATAGTTATGAAAAATCGCAATCGATAAAATCGCTGTATTAATAAATTCGTTCTACATAAATAAAAATAAAATTATTTTCATCGGTAAGCTTGAGAACGGCTGAACCGATTAACCCGTTTCCATTTTTAAAATGTACGTGACATTTAGAATTTAGTTTATACATACAAATTTTTACACGCGAGGGCAAAGGTAGAGCACGTGTACGAAAGTTCGGACATATGTACATAAATCCCATTTTCAGGTACGAAGTATTGTTTGAATTTTCGTAGATATATTCATTATTCAGTGATTTATATCTCCAGATACATTTGTTGAAATGTGTGAGCAAGTTTTTTTTTATACGAAACAGATCTAAGTTTGGCCACCGACAAGCCTGGTGGTGTACGATGATGTAGCCGAGAATAGACCACGATGATCTAGAATCAGCGTCGAGCCACTTTCTGGGCCGTATGGGGTCAAAATTCACCCACATCTTTGCAGGTGTCAATGAGAATTTTGACAGCCCCAAACGTTTTACTATTTCATCGAGTTACTTGCCAATATAATTTTACTATAGTAAACATCATACTTAACATAATTTATACAGTAAGATATTCTAGCTGCTAGAGCTACCAATACTTCTAGACATATGTACATATTATGTAAGCTTGTACAACGTGGCAGTGCATGATGTTGGTAAGATTACATGTTTTTTTTTTATATCTGTTAATGGCTGTCAAATCTTCGCGGAGCGTATGTATACATTGAGAATGACAGTCAATCTAATAAGGTCTATATAAACATGTTATTTTTATTATTATAATAGCATAGTTAAATAGCAATAATTTGACACCCTGTATGCCTTTGTGGAAATATATTTTTATTCCGTCTATTATTAACTTTATACAATAGGAAATTTAATGGTAGGGCGTCTAAAATTTAAGTACTGAAAAGTACGTCTAACTTAGAATCGTCAAAGTCAAATGATCTATACCTACCTCAACCATTTTTTAACATAAGTAAGTATTAATAATGTACCTGTTGTTTATAGATAGATATTTAATACATAGGTGGATAAATAGCTAACACTTTTCTGTTCGTGAGGATATACTAGTAATAGATATGCGGTGAGACACCTTTATCACCTTATCAGTTCAGTTAAGTATAGTATACACAATATAGTTAAGAGTTGCATGCAATGTACCTACTTACAGTCGAATGGTAGGTGATTTTGTTGGTACTTATAAGGTTTTAAAATCCAGATATGTTAAAAGAAACTTTGTTCTTTGATAACTGTAATAAAATACGTGGCCAAGATGACAAGTCTTACAAAAATACTAGCCTACCATACCTATGGCAAAACCTATTAAAACCATGAAGCGTATCGCTTTTCTAACAATACTAAACTCTGTAATCGTTTTTGAATGTGTTTTTCAATAGTATACGACATTAATTAACATTTGTGTCTAAATTTTAAAACCGGATAGTTCGACTATTTGCTGGCTTCACTATGATTATTTCTAAAAGCGGAAGTCCTGATAAAGGAATGTTATCTTGGATGATAGCTACATTTTAGCAAGAGTTTGTCCAACAATGGATTTACGTTATCATAATTTGTGTTTTTGCATGATTCGTCTAATTCAAGTATTGTTAGGATGGGAATTGTATGTACAAGAATGAAGTTCAATAAAATCGCATTCGAAAACTATTAACTCCACATAATTTTATTTATTAAATTAAATAGAATATATGCACCATTCGACGAACTAAAAATATGACAACACATATACATTATACATATGTTGTACAAGCTTACAAATATAAAATAAGTAGGTAATTTTTACTTTAGACGCCAAAGGAAGCTTTGTGCCGTAATTTATAACAAAATTATTTGTCTAGTTTTACAATAATCTAATTAAAATTAAAACAAACTATACTCAGATGATTAACCACGAATGCGTAAGATGTAATTTTTTTATACTACACATAAAACTGGCAATAAATTTTTGTTTTCATTCCCAGAAAAATATATCCATAAAAAGCGAAATACATATGTATGTCGAATCGATAAAAACAAATTCAATACGATAATACTGAACATATTAAAAAGGAATGGGAATGAATTGTTTAAAATGTTTTTTGTACAAATTCTATCGTCCAAATGCACAATACATGATTACATCGAATAAACACGTTTTATTTCGTCGCCGTTTTCACTCACTAACTTTGTAAGTATATTATTATAGTAATATAAACGTGTGGATTTGTTTTGCGCAGACCACACCAGAAAAACGTATCCAACTCTTTTACTCCCGTTGGTCGGTGGTGGTCGCATACGCACATTTATGTTCATAATTTTGAGAGGGCTTTTTTCAAATTGTAACCAATGGAATAAATCTTAAAATTTACATTTAACAAATGTTTTACTTTAAAATTTATCATTTATTCCTTCGTTCTTTATGACAATATTTTCAACGAGGTCCATAAAACTGTCAGTTTCCTATGTCTATTGCTTAGGCGTCAGTGACAGTATGGTCTCATTAAAAACCAAGTTAGACGATTGAGAAAACACCTTTACTAATAGTATCATAAGTAATTACTTTTATTTTATCACACGGAAACTACTCATGTAAGATTCAGCTCTAAAAGTACTCTAGACAAGTTTCCTTTCATTAGTAAAGTGTACAGTAGAAAGGAGATAATGCCTCAAAGAGAATGATTTAAGTGACAAGGCTTTTATAGCAGTAACTCATAATACTTTTGTTTAGAGTTTATTTTATGCGAGCATGACAAAATAGTATCTATCTATCTAACCACAAAATCTATCATAAGTGATTTCCGTATACTAAAAAAATGTAAATACCACATTATTCATAAAACATTAAATTCATCTGGCGAGAGTTTGTGAACGTTCGAAGGAGTATATCGAGAGTCGGGCATGACAATTTGCAAAAAAAATACTTACGTCTAGTTATCTATGTATGAAAAATGCCACTTCGGTTTAGTATCAGTTTTTGATTACACCCACAGGGGCGTAAAATTATTTTCATTTGATATCCAAAACTTGACAACAGTATTTTTGGCAAATTATTATGCTCGATCCTTGTACACATGGAATAGTTTACCGTGTCCAGAGCGCGAGTAGCAGACGGTGCTATTTGGTGAACGCTGCGAAAACTGCCCACATGATGTCGCAAGCCTCTGGTCGCATGGCCTCCGCCTCGAAGTCGAGGTCAAGGAGGGTGCGCACACGGCGTGTGGCCAGTTCGTAGTCCTCGTCCGAGAGCGGCGCGAACGCGTTCTCGAGAACATCTGCTGAGTGCGCTAGCATTAGCAGAGCTAGCGAGCGCGCGTCCGCATGCGCCACGTCAGTCATAGAGCGCCGCAGAGCTGCTTCCTGCACCTGATAACCAAGTTACAGAGTTTTGGTTGGAAAGCGGGAAAAGCATATCGCTGGATTGTATTATTTTCCGAAACGTATGTTTCTCCGAGTAATTATAGTAGATATAGTGGTGTATTAATCAAATAAATAAAAATAAATAATTAAGTGCCGAATTATACCCACGAGTGGGGGCAAGTGATATAATAATAATATAATGTGGTGAAAATGTCTTGAATTGAATTTTATGTCATGTAATAAAATAAGTCTTATCACAAAGTCAAAGTTAAAAAAAAGTAAAAGAGCATCAAGTCCAGTCCTGCTGGAATAAAATAGTGGCAACATTACTAGACTAGAAGCTTCGACGTAGTTTTCGATGCAATATTAAAATAGGTACATGTTTTCACCATGTTATATCAGTTTGTAAACTCGAGCAGCTAATTCGACTTTATGAAATGAAACACCCCTATTTTCATATGTAAACACTCAAAGAAACATATGTTTTGGAAAATAATAGATTGGTCAAATTTAGCAGTGTTTCTGCCAAAACTCCATATAATTCTATTTGGTATGCACATAATATGCACTCGAAATTTTATTTGCATATTTAGTTTATTAATATAATTGGTAACGTATTACATAACTTCCTTATAAAAATACGCTGTCTGTATCACTGTTTACCTAATCACGCCGATATTATAAAAGTGAAAGTTCAGATGTGTGTCATTTTGTATGTATGTGAACAAATGTTTGTAATCAAACAGCTCTACAATGCTTAAAAGGATTTTAGTGTTTGATATAGGCAAAGGTAAATTTATATAATGTGTTATCACTTACTTAACACTAATTACTTAAAAAACCTTTTTATACCTGTTAAACCACTATCCATAGTTTACAGTGTAAAAAGCTATTTGAGGTTCCTTGGTTTTATGAGGAGAATCTAAACATTGGCCTGAACCTAACGCACCTAAAGTAAAAACAATGAACCTGACAACCACAGTATGATACCATCAAATTATAAGAAGTTTCATTTCTCTCTCATCAGCTGCTGCTGGCAACTTTTTGACAGTTATTTAAACAACAAACTTTTAAGTATTTCATACACAATAAAGGTGAAGATGATAAGATTTCATGTTGTTGTAATTAGAACTTGTGTATAAATATTACTCTGTGGCATATTCTCTCTCTAAGGAATGTCACTTGTTTATGTTGAGGTGTTTACACAAGTGTAAGTGAACACTTTCAGTCCACATTTTAGTAAAATATTATAATATATGGTAATAACACCATATGTCATGAAGCTTGTCTAATGTCTACCATACTTTTTTTTTATTTAACACACAAAAAAGGTTACAATTAAACAAAAAATTAACTAGAGGATTGCTGGATCTGACCAGGATTACAATTCAGACCATGTGTGCAATATTGGTTCAGCATTTACAAGCTTTTAATATAATTATCTACATTATAACAATAATATAACATAACATTTGCTCTACTCAAACTAAACTGTACTGTAAATTATTATGCTTGGTGGTATTTTTACTTGGTGGTAGATTTCCTTAGCAGGTCGTCTAGGTAGGTACCACCGCAGTACCAGTTGTTCTGCCGCTAAGCAGTAGTGTGTAAACATTACTGTGTTCCGGTTTGAAGGGTACTGCAGCTAGTAAAATTACTGGGCTGTTGAGACTAACCATCGAAAGTCTCCAAGTAATGAGCGCCAAAGCAGTGATACCCTCGACTTTTGTTTTGTTACTCAAAGTTCTGTGTATCTCTGCAATGGTCATGGACAGGCGTTATCTCTTACCATCAGGAGAGCGTCTCGTTCGTCTCATTACTTTTTGCATAAAAAAAAAGAAAAAAAAAAATGCTGTAGAAAAATAATTACATACACAAATCTGAATCTTTTCAGTTTCATTATTTGAAACCTACCTACCTACCTCAGTGTGCTGTTTAATTATATTATTTTGACTCGATGTACAAAGATTATTTTTTTCTATAAATCATGTACCTATGAGAACACTTTAATTTTTAATTATTTCTTAGGTAATGTATCATAGTAAAATGTATTCTGTTAATGTTTCAACAGCCGACCTATTACAGTTCTGGAGATAAAGGTCAAAATAGATCTATGGATAGACAGATGGATGGCCAAGGATAAGCTTCAGTAGATCCATTAGACACTTATTGGGTACAGAGCCCCAAAAGAAATCCAGTTGACAGGCATATTACAGGCTGATAGATGATTTAAGAGCCAGCTTGATCGAAAGAACAGGAGGTCCTCTGCACAATACATATACTTATATTTAAAATTCATTTATTTAGCCTTTAAGTACTGTTAAAAAAAGCATTTCAAAGTAAAAATAACATTACATACTTAATTTTGCGACGACGATTTTACTTAATTTTTTTTTTGACGTGTTCTAGAGTGGAGACCGCGAATTGGCAAACGTAGCGTAGGACGCCCTGAGACTCGATGGAGTGACGATATACATAGGACAGCTGACGGTGGATGGAAGCGAAAAGCCGAGGATCGGGCTGAGTGGCGTGTCTTGGGAGAGGCCTATGTCCAGCAGTGGACTACAAAAGGCTGATGATGATGATGATGACTTAATTTTGCATTGCACTAAATTTAAATAACTTTTTATAACAAATTTTAAGTAAACTGTAAATTTTTATGGTGGAGAACTTACCTTTTTAACTAATCTGCATTTGACAACATTGTCTGTTAAGGGATGTGTAGTCATATCAAACAATAGGAAATTTTGTTTTTCAGTAGTGAGCACACCTTTCTCTACTAGATTCTTGGCCAGTCTTTCTCGGACATTTTTCAGTTGATATTTTAGCTTCATAGGGTTCCATGTTTCTCCTGCAAATATTACAATTAAGTGTACAATTAGGTATCATATGACTAAAATAATACTTAGCCGCACACTGAAAATACATATTAGCAATATAATACTACGAGAGAACATTTGTAATACATCAGTCATCCAAAGCTTAGTGGTAGGTTATACTTTCTTAGTTTTCAGCTGACTAGCTACCACAATCAAGTTGGAAATCTGTACTATAGCATCCTCGCTTAAGAACCTGTTTCCATTTCAGGCGAGGTGTATTTTCCATCTCACTGCCTTTAATACTTATCATACTTCAATACTCCTCATACTTTTGAGTGTCAATGTGACTGATTAAAATTATTTTAGCTACTTTTAATTACCATAGATACTTGTACATACAGTTACAAATGTAGTATGATTAAATTGAAAAATAGTGAATAGAAATTTACATCATCATTATTAGGCTGTTGTAATCCACAGCTGCACACAGGACACATCTTTTCCTTTTCGTAACAAAACACTAAATTAAAAAAATATGAACCACTTTGTAGGTCAATTACATACCACTTAAATATTCTATCCAACTTTGCACACTCTCAGGAGGATCTGTATCTTTCATGTGTTTCAATGCTTCATCTAATAGCACATCACCAGTTGGTGTATCTGGGAAACATAGTATAATACAAGTTTATGCAACAGATCAGAAGGCTCTAATTAACTAGGAATAATAAGTACTGTGAATTTTACTGACATTTGTAAGTAGAGAATGATACAAAACATTGTTTTTCCAAGCTTTACAAATCTGCTAGTGTCCATCTCAACACTGCTGCTGGACCCAAGCTCAGGTAAAAGAGGAGGGTTTATGAAAAGGCTAACAACTTATCATGGTAAAAAGAAAGTCAGTTGAGAAGTCCACAAAGTAAACCTGATATAAATATTATAGGTAAATAAAATATTTACTACAATCATACTACAACTCTTACAACTTACATCAATTTACAGTATTTGTTATCAGGGCTTGTAATTAAGTTCTGGTTATCAGCTAAAGATTATCTATTGTAACTTTATTATTACTTTTCCTTGTGGCGTGTGCTTACCTGATTTTACTATAACCTTTCTCGAAAGCAGTCCCTTTCTTCGCATGCCAGCTCTCTCCAACTCTACGCGGCCTCTCAACCCAAGCTCGATTAGAATACAACCTCGGAGACCGCTGGATATACAGTCATTCCAAAACGATGTGTAACCCTGAAACAACAACGCACGATGAACCAAACTAGTCACGAGCTTTCAATATAGTTTTGCAACATATTAGGCGCACAACATCATTTTACCTCTTTGTCCTTCAGTCCAAGAAGTAAGACTTCTTCCATCAGTGTAAGTCTAGTTTCCTTGGAATCGCCGTCATCATAGCTTTTATCATTTTTCTTATCATCGTTTTCATGGTTTTCTCTCAATCCTCCATCTGTTGTGGTGTCTTTTATAACGTTTCTTCGTTGCACTAAACCCTCACTGCGATTCATTTTAACATTTAACTAAAAACAAGGTATTGGAACTGAACTGTGTGCAATTTTATTAGATATTTTTGGAAAAATATAATTAATTTTGACTGACGTTTACTCTTTAGGGTGACGTGATGTTGTTGTGGAAAGAAAACATGGCCGCAGTGTAAAGTGTTGCCAGAACATGTGCCTTAAAGTAGCGTAGAAATAATAATATACATAAAAAATGTCTTATTTGTAGGTTGCTCTACTATGCTCGGATTTCACTCACTATGAGCTGCTTTTTTCTTTGTAAAAAACTGTTATTTGGCGAAAGTATGAAAAAATAATGTTACAAAAAAGCTTGTCTCACACTTTCTATGTAATGAAAAATCTAACATTATTAAAAAAATAAAGCACTGCATAAAGGCTTACCACTCATAACCAAAAAACCGACAGGTATTACTATAATATAAATTTATGTATAATTTTCAAATTAATCTGTGGATTCAACTCAACATCAACCTTCATGGTAATTATCCAAATAACTATCTAAATATTATTATTTTTACTAACAAAACATAATTATACTATTAAGTAACATAAGATGATTTTATTTAAAACTGACACATCATACTAACAAAATTGAAAAAAAAAATCGTATAATTAATACTACACTGTTTACAAATTTGTAAAAACAAAAGATACGATAATTATTAGCATTTTTAAAATAAAATCGCAGTTTTTTTTGTGGTAACATGTAACGGAACGTAAACATTATTGGGAGTTTTGGCGGGAACGCGGGAAGCGAATTACAAGCGCGAGTGTGGGAAAATGATATAATGTGGTAAAACATGAGTTTTCGTGTTGCTTCCAAAACTCCATCGAAGCTTTATAATAAAGTTGCCACTACTTTACTAAAGCATGACTGAAATTAACTGACACGAACTGGACTTGACTAAGACGACTTTGACGATAGCTATAGCTAAGATACAGCAGAAATAACACTTAAGACAAGGCAGTATGGCTCTATAGCTTTAGCCTGCCCGAAGGGGCAAATTAATAAAAAAAAAAGTAAACATTATTGGTACGGTACCAAAGAAGAGATTTTTGGCGGGAACGCAAAAAATAATGTGGGCTTAAAAATGTTGGAAATAAATTCAAATTTGTAACTTTCGATTTCATGTAGGATTTATTTAAAAAATGGGTGTGTTTATTCATAAAGTGCTGAATTTTAAACGAAACAAAAGTGTGTGGAAATAATGTAATGTGGAGAAACATGGCTATGCGTGTTGATTTCCAATGTGTAGTGAAGATTATAGTAAATTTGCTACTATCTACTAATAATAATAATAAGTTTATTTTCAGAAAACATTATGTGGCACATACAAACAAATGGTTACATTAGTACATTCCAATTTCAGGGTTCTCCCTGACGACAAGCGGCTTGACGACGGGCCCCAAACTAGGCAAAGCCTGTATGTATCTTGGGCGCCCTGTTACAAGTTTATCTTTTGTGAATTACGCTGTAAGTTGCACACTCTTGTATAATGAATAATTTCTATTGTATATTAGTTATTTCACATAAGATTTTCTCTTTAGAGTCATGCTTTAATAGGGCCTGACTGGGCTTTGCACTTTTTCATCATGAAGAACCAGAATATTGTTACCTATATACATTATTATTAGTGAATAAGGTTTTTTCGTCTTGCAACGTTAAAATTTAATATTTTTGACATTGCTTCGTGCATTCGGCCAGTATCAAATACCTACATGAAAATAAAATAAGCCTTAATCACAGTCAAAGTTAAGTAAGTCATGATTAAATCTAATCTGTCTTGGTAACTTTTCTATGGAGTTACCTAAATTTGAAAAATTGGTTAATTACTTTGGTAAGTAATTAACCAATTTTTCAAATTTAGGTATATCTTATCGATAACAACCTCAAAAATGTGTTCGTTTTCAAATGTCGTAAATTTACGTTATTTATAATTATATTTTGCCATTTTAAAAATCAATTACAATTTTCACCGAAAAACGGCCAAGACTGTCATGACGTCTAAATGACGTCACACCATGTGAAACAGGCATGGCATTTGGCATAGCGTGACGTACACGGTCACATAAATGTATAACTATGCTAATTTAGTGTCCAATAATAATTATAATCATTATCTTATTATCTTATGTAGTAAATAATTTGGTTTATTTTTGTTATCTACGTAAATAGAACTCTTACTACTATTATAGTTCTAGTTCATCCGTTTTATTCCTACAGCATAGAAGACTAATGAGCAAACGGCAGGAACACTTAATATTATAATATTATCAGGCGCGCACTTATCGTTTTGTTGGAAACTTTCTATTTGTTTGGCTCTACAACTTTTACGAAATTTCCGTGGTACGTAAACTATATAAAAACGTATGGAAACGGGGGCAGACATAGCAGTTACGCGTGGCCGTTATTTTCATAGAAAATAATTAGCTGTTTCCGTAATTTAAAAATAGAAGATAAATCGTTGTACCTTTATAAATTTGATAATTAAATTAGTAAAAGTTACACAGTACAAGATCACCTATTTTGAATTGAATGGCAATTTATTTCTTGATACAGAAAACTTTACTAAAATTACTAATTAAAAGTTACTTTTGTAGTATTTATAAAAAGTAGTAGGTACCTATTACTACTAGTCATCATAGCTGCTAAAATATATCGCGATCAATGAAATTTGAAAACAACAGTTTCCTGATAAATACGTGCCTTCATGTGTTGGTAAATTTATAATTATATAAAGGTGAAGTTTAATTAGTTTAGCGATGATAACTTAGTAGTAGGGTCGAGCGGTCGGATCACACGCTGAAGGGCGTGAGTTCAACCCCCAGTACTGCTGGTAAAGGATTACATCATGAAGAGACTGTAGCATGGTGAGAGGGTACTTTTTAGTACACGGCTGACTGTTGTACCTACCGACAAGCACCTAACGGTGTGTTTCAACAGCCTGATTTGGGAGCTAGTTTCATTCCAGATTAAGTGTGTTTACTATCTTCAACCACACCTACAGTTTACATCAGGTGAGCCGTGGTCAAATACCTACTTGACCTTGAACAAACATAAACGAGCTACTTTACGCTACCACTAAGCTACAGAAGTCGTAATTATGATGAATTTTTTCTCAGTTATTGTTATTCTACGGTTGTTAGAGGCATCTTGAACTTGTCTTATAACAATAGCATCAAATAAGTAGTACCTATCGTAAGATAAGACCTATTTTGACACGAATAACTCAGATTGCTTTTAGCAATTATCGTGGGAATTGTTTTAGTACCTATAATTTTTGAACAGCTCTTTCCTATGTAAATGACTACGGGTATGAACAACAAAGATTTAATGCATTTTATTATTTTGGAACAAATAGGTAATAATTCTATGGGAACAAATTTGAATTCGGTTGGTTAGCCGTTTTGCACAATATATTGGTTTGTTCTGAGATACAAAACTATATGCAACTGACTGGAACGTTTAAAAATATGTATGTAATATTATAGTAAACTATATTTTCATTGGGTGGTAGATCTGCTTAGCAGGAGGTTGTCTAGGTAGGTACCACCGTAGTACCTACCAGATATTCTGCTGCTAAGCATTACTGTGTTCCGGTTTGAAGGGTAGGTACTGCAGCTATGGAAATTACAGGGCTGTTGAGACGAACCATCGAAAATCTCAAGGTAACGAGCGCCAAAGTAGCAGTGCCCTAGGCTTTGTTTTGTTACTCAAAGTTCTGTGTATCGCTGCAATATTCATGGGTAGGGGTTATATCTTACCATCAGGAAAGCTTCTCATTCGTATGATCACTTTCAAATAAAAAACAAAAAAACGCTAACTTAAAACTAAATACCTAGGACTAAAATTTCACTACACAACAAAAACAAACTAATTTTTGGGAAATCAAGATACAGTTAAGAACTTTATGTGAGCTTGTGCTACAATGGCCGTCTTTATTTTATTGATTGGGGTCTTATCACTAAAGCGATCTCTTCTAGGCAACCATGATAATAATATTATAAATAATTGACTAAGGTAACTTTTTCAATACAAAATGTTTTAGTAGGTAATATCAAAATGGTGGTTAGGCTCTCGAATTCAATATAATATGTAGAAGGTACGTACGTATACATAGGTACTTCTTTTTTTTGGCTAATGTAAAAAAAAAAGACCGGCGTAGTTATGAAATTACTCGTAGATTATAACAAATGAATGTCGACACGATACAGGTGTTAATACAAAAGAAAACAAATTTATATGCTGACAAAAACATGTTTCATAGTTCTCCTCGGAACAGATAAAACGGATCTTAAAACTTACGCCCATAGATAGGTAGATCTTTCCGGTGATAAGATACGACTTGGCGTATTTATTATAAAAAATATCATAAAATAAGTAATAAGCCAATAGGCGCCGATTAGACAAGTCGTGTAGTTGTGTTTTTATCTGAGCGTGCTGAAATACAGAGAGAGCGGGTAAACGGGCATTCAGTCGTCCGCGTGTCATCGTCCACTTCACGGGTCTCCACGTGCGCTGTGACACTTTATACCAAACGACCGTGCCATGGAGCAGCCAGAGCTCGCCACGGTACGTGACACAACTTTCTACAACCTTATTATGCCTGGTACACCGTCTGCCGCTGACCGTTACTTTTGGCCGACGCTGACGCGGCCTCGTGTCTTTTATTTTTGTGTTTACTAATTTTCGCGATCAGGGAATTGAACTTTAATCTTGCTGCGTAGGTATCACGCCACAGGGCAAGTCGCCAGTTGGCTACGTAAGTTGCGTTGTCGCGGTCGTGTGTTTTCCTCTATAATGACCTTACTCGGGTCGAACTTTGTATAAATACTGCAATTATAATTTTGCTATTCGAAGTGTTATTTGCAATAGTGGATTCGTGCCCCAAAATAAAATAAGAAAAAAAAATTAAGGTGTTTGTGACCATTCTATTGATTCGGTAAGTCTTTATTCACCGGGAAATTCTAAGGTACAAATAATAACTGGAATAATAATCTGCATAATATAATTTTAGCCACGCCTTATTTTAATAACCAGCGTGATAAGGTTAAACGTTGGCTGTAAATTTTGACGTCGATAGCTGTGATAATGATAAGAAACCCAATTAGTACCGTGGAGATCTCGTCATTTCCATTTTTAGGAATTTTCATGACTGATTTTTTTTGTAGAATAGTAAAATATACCTACTTGATTGCAGTTACTTACATGCAACTTTGATTTTGATTACCTACATATATTTTTCTAGTTTATAAAATGTTACTCATTATTTTCTTCAGCATATAATTTCTGTTTTTAAATTATTTCTTACGAGTTGTTACAATATGTTTACAACAACTATAAATATATTACATTACATTACTATAATACATAAAAGGTTTAGGTAGGTATGCATTTTCTATAAGAAAGACATACTCACCTACATAATGGGTATCTGAGCACCAAATAATCTGAAAATGTCTCTCTCTCTCTCTCTCAAAATATCTAGAGCTAAAAACCTCAGATTACAAGAACGTAGGATTGAGCTAAGCGATATTTTGTAATTCAATATTTAGACAATTCTATCACATCACAATAGGACCAAGCCTAAATATACGTATTTAGCAAGATATGTTCTAAAAAGATTAATGTTTGGCACAATACAAACAGACGAATACAAAATAATACTTAACCGAATGGACCTATCCCAGCATGGGTTTAGAATGCGAAGTTGGCGTGGTGAGCAAACATGTGAGTCTTGGCCTGTGATAGTAGAAGACGGCAATCTTCGCAGCATTGTGCGTTCGCATGCCGTTGCAGCTCACGCAGATCCCTCTTTACTGCGTCAGATTAGCAGTTGGCGCCATAAAGACGGTTGTAGAGGGAAGTAGGTAACTTAGGTAACTTAGGGCAAAACTTAATCAATCACTTAATTAACTTACAAAAAAATGTAATTATTAAAAAAATGTAATTATAATGCATCTAGACATAATTATATAGTTTTGGAATGTGACTCGGATCTGAAAAATGTCTATTGAATTGAAATTAATGTTACTGCATTCTGTTTTGTGTGTTATTAAATAAATAAATTTTAAAACTTCCTACAAAATATTTAAGTTGAATTTGCTATGTGTATTTAATCTTAGAATATTAGCATAATTTGTTACCAAAAATAATTCGATAATATAAATGCAACACGCTTTTTTTTGTTGTAAATATAATTGATACTAAAAGATTTTGTAAGGTTAGAAGTGAGAGCTTTCAGGGTACACCACTCCTTCGTATGTAATTTAAATCATACTCACATGTTTGTAATGATTTTGCATAACGCCATCCATATGAGTCAAATAGCGCCTGTGCATTTCCATATCAGTATGGCGTGATGGCATTACTTGGTACCTATACCTACGAACCGATAAAAATAACCAAGTTATCGTTTTTCCGTGTCACTAAAATTATGATTTCGCAAGTTTATCCATGTTTGTATGACGTGTATTTAATAACGACCAATAAAATAGTATATCTTCTTAAATATACCGATGTCGATAAACCTGAGCGTCTTCGCGTTATTTTCGTAGTAAAAGGCGTATGTTTACGCCTTTCCTGAAGTACATACATAATTTAAAAAAATGCAAAATTGTTTTTGTTTCACTGTCACGCAACATCAAAGAAACCTAATTTTTAGATCAATCTCTGACATAAGGAGTTTTGGCGGGAACGCGGGAAGAGTCGTGTCGCTCCGTTGTATTTTTTTCCAAAACTAGTGTTTTGTCGAGTGTTTATGCATAAAAATGGTGGTGTTTTATTCATAAAGTGCCGAATTAGAAGCACGAGTGTGGGAAAATGATATAAAGTGGTGAAACATGACTTTTCGTGTTGCTTCCAAAACTCCATCGAAGCTTAAAGTAAAGTCGCCACTACTTTACTAAAGCATGACTGGACTTGACCAATACTAGACTTTGACTATAACTTTAGATGTAAGACATGAATTATCGCAATAACTGAAGACGAGGCAGTATGGCTTTATAGCTTTAGCCTGCCCGATAGGGCAAATTAAACAAAAAAAAAATCAATGTCTGACATAAGCTCACAGTATATAGTCACAGTGTACTTTATAACTGAGGAATATAAGTATAAGTACATTATAATACTATTAATTGAATAAGCATATACTTATTCTTTATATTACATGCAATAAAAGCATTCTCAAACACAAACGTAAAAATTACCACTGATATAATATAATGATGTATTGTTTAGGTACCGACATTACACATTCGAGCCACATTACCTATCTCTATCTAGACCATAAAGTTTTATAGGTCGACCTATCTGTGTTTATGGCAAACTAGATTCCACGGGCTAACCACAGATAAAGTATCAACTAAGTTAGTAGAAAATTGTAGAAATCTATAAAATCAAGTTAAACTAACAATTTATCTAATAGACAACAAACAACATTAAAACTCCTCAAAATGTACAAGTACATTGTTTTTCATTATTATATATTATAATTACCTACTTACGTACATTTTAAAAATAGATTATAACAAATCAACCGTGTGCTAGGCATTTCTGTGTGATATGGCTCCAATGATAATAATATTTTGAACTCTATGATCTTTTAATCTCGTTGCTTTTTGTTCGACTAAACGATTATTGCGTAACGTTTTCACAAGGTTTTAAATAAAGAGCAGTTATGATCATTATGAATACCAAAATATATAAATAAATAATAAATATATTTCACCATAGGCATATATGTAGCATAAAACAGTCAGATTATTAAATTAAAAGAATTCGCAATTACAATTTACATATCACTATTTCCTCATTAGTCAAAGTTAGACACAAACCTATTGACAAACACATTTAGGATGCTGTTATGGCTGCACCGGACTCTACGATACAGGGAATGCTTAGCTTACACTTGAATCAAAAACTGACTTCAGAAAAATATTCGTATCTTAACTGTCATACAAACTTATTTCTTACTTCTTACTTATTTGTTTATGCGTGTTGGTTTATTATCGAAAACCCTGACCTATTACTCTAGCCTAGGTACGTTAATTGGGACATTTGCCTTTTTTAATCACAGGTTTGCCAAGTTGTGTACAATTGTAGGTACATCCCAGTTAAAGTAATTCGTTCTCTATAACTTTTGGTTTGTAACAAGCGCAACCGAATTAATAAATAAATAGACCGTCTTGGGGACTGCTGACAGAAGTGAAAACTTAAAACTTTTGACTAACTGTTCAACACGTCACATCAATGTCGGTGACGTGTATCTAGAAGTTTTGCCTCTACCAAAACGGCTCAACGCGGCTAAAGAAGTTTTCACTTTTATACAAAATGTATAGGTAACTATACTAGATCTTTTGTTAACCGTTTTTCAACTAATAGATACATATTTATTTTAATAATTTACTCATGCATTCAATTTATGTGCATATGCGGATATCTACACGTAATACATGTAACAAAACAACGATAAAAGTATAAATAAATAACAATTACTTGCGTTAAATTTGTTTATAAACCTATCGTCGCAACATTCATAAATGTACATTATAATATTAATACATATACCTAGGTGAACACGTAATTAAAACTTATATCTAATATAATAAAATTTATGTAACATATCTGCTTCGGTTTGATAAAAATAATCCATATTTCGGTGTATCATTGCAAACTTAGGTAGGTATAAATTGATACAATTACCTAATCCTCAATATTTACGATGCACACAGTTATATACCACAATAATAATTAAAACCTACCTATTTTATCACTATCAAGGAATATAACAAAGAATAAAATTATAAAATTTATTACATCCCACATAAGTATGTACTATAACATACGTATAATGAAGAATGTTCACTAGTTTCGATTTTTAACTTTTCTTATAGTTCATATGAAATAAAAAAAAAGTGTGTAAAAATTATTTCGATATGTCACTTAGTTCCCGAGATATTGAATTTTAAACGGCGCGAGTGTCGGCCGGCCGGCGCTCGGTGCGCTGACGTCACAAGTCATACACTCACGCAGTACGTTGCGCGCTCCGGCACGTCTCACTACGAAATAACGCAAATATTATTCGAAAATGTCGAATTTAAATACAAGAAAATCATGTGTTGTGCCAAAATGTAAAAGCACTACCACCAATGCACCGGAAAAGTTATTTTTTTTGGTTCCAATGGATATTAAAATACGTAAGAAATGGATAAAAGCTATGAAGAGGTTGGATCCATTTGGAGATAAAAGCAAAGTATATTGTTGTGAAGATCATTTTGACGTAAGTACATGACAATCTATTATGTATACAAGTATATTTATTAGATGGTAGGTATGTATGTAGTTTGCAGTAGGTTAGTATCTCTTATACCTATCTAGTTTGTATTTGGTTGGTATAAGTAGGTATCAGTGGTGGCTCGTGATACCAAGAAATGATGGTTCAGTTACATAGAACAAACAAACGATAAAACTATAATCTTTCAAGATGTCGCATCACAGGTACGAAACAATAAACGACTGAAATTAGGTCAAGGTCACGCAGGGCCTGCCCGGGCGCACCGAACGTCGTCACTCGGAAACATAGGCCGCTCCATTTATTCCTCATTCATTTAGTACCTACAGAACATTTTCCGTTTCACGCGCGAGAACATTTCTATCTCTAACAATAGTTTGTATGGAGAGACGTGCGCTCTTTTAAAAGCACTCCGCAAAATTTGAGTTAAACAAAAATGGATAAAGTTGTAAAACTTAAAGATGTAGTCGTTCAGTGCGTGCACGAGTGCAGTCAAAGAGCGGCCGCCGCCGCCAGCAAGAGTACCTACCTAAGTATATAGGAACTTATATAAAAATAAGACCAGAGGTGCAAAACCTTTGGTATCAGTTTAAACGTATCTACCTAATATGTAAATAAAAAAACAACTAATTTTACGTCATCCTTTGTTTATTTTATCTACTAGCTTTCGCCCGCGGCTCCGCCCGCGTTACTATCGATCCCTCGGGAACTGTATTATTTCAGGGATGAAAGCTAGCTCCTTCTCCGTGTTCTTAACAATACCAATGCTATATTTCATGAAGATCGGTTCAATATTTTTTGCGTGATAGCGTAATAAACAAACAAATAAACGAACAAACTCACTTTCGCATTTATAATATTAGTTAGGATAAGAACCTACAAGTATTAGTGTATCAATACGAGTCAAAACCTTTTGCTCCACATGCTTCAAATCACAACTTATAGTATTTATTCTTGAAAGAGGAAAGAGGTGTATGACCTGTGACGTCACACCGAAGCAGCGCCACCGCGCAGCGATTTCAAATTAACGGGATTTTTGAATGTCTATAAAATCTAAACTAATTGATATTTTGGCATGAAACAAAAACTAGTATATTTATATTCACATAGGCTTTACTGTGACAAAGTTTCAAGCGATTTTGCATACCCAGTAACATTCTCCATTGTAAACTACCTAACTACATAGAATTATTAGATATATCCAGATACAAAATCAATAATGATAGGTACCTACGTCAGAATTACATCAAGCTTTAATAGTACAAACAAGTACCTAAGTAATCGCTAGGTCATAAGATAATCACAAATGATGTAAATATATCTCAAACTAGCGGACGCCTCGCGGTTTCACCCGCGTAGTTTCTGTTCCCATGGGAATACAGGGATAAAAAGTAGCCTATGTCACCCGGGGATAGTGTAGCTTCCCAACGGTGTAAGAATTTTTGAAATCGATAGTAGTAGTAGATAATAGGCTCCGAAATTACTGGACAGTAATTTCGGAGCCTATTCAATACAAACAAACAATCAAATATTTCCGCTTTATAATAGTATGTAGTAGACAGATGGATAACAATGTAAGGTCTAACTGTTATCTATGTTTTTCTATTTAGTACATTTCGACACTATTTGAGAATCGAATTCTTGTCACCTTGATTATGATACCTTTCTCTATCAATTTTACGCTGCTCTACTTTTCAATTTCTCATCGACCAAAAATAGGAAACTAAGCCTATTTAGGAAGTATGTATCTGACAGATATAATTATGTAAAAAAAATACAATACATTATTTATTCTTAATGTTGTGAATAATTCATATTTCATGTTCTGAATATTTTCATGCGAAAGTGTTTTAAACTAAGATAACTTCTAAGATAGCATGTCAACCTTTCGGCGAATAAATGTCGCAATGACATTCTGTTTGATGTCAAATGTCGTACCATATTATAATAAAGGTTGATCATAACGTAAACATATTGTATAGGTAACCTACCTGTACATTCAACTTTCTTATCAGAAATCGATTTATGGTGATTATATAATTGAGTAATGAGTATTTATAATTTATGCTTACCTATAAGTTCACCTGCTGTGCTCATATTTTATGACCTTCTTTAGATAAAAGGTATTAAGGGATAAAAAAAAATACTAGGTGGCATAATTTATCACAAAGTTATTTATTTATCATTCGGGTAAGCTTTAAAAAGGATTATACAAGATGTCCCTTGCAATTGATTATCTTTAAGCTCGATTAGATTACGGTACTCGGTGTCGATTGATTGATCTATGTTATACTAGCTGCGCCCCGCGGTGTTACACGCTACATGTTTTCGGGATAAAAAGTAGCATAATGTGTTAAATCCAGGGTCTCAGCTACCTCCGTCCTCCATACCAAAAATCACCCAAATCCGTTGCGTAGTTTTTGCGTGAAAGAGTAACGAACATCCATCCAAACTTTCACATTTATAATATTAGTGGATAGACGCGGACAGCGATGTTGCTTTAAACCTACTAGAGAATGTAAATCAACCTAAGTAGGTAATGCAGGTCGGAATTTTATTGCACACAGCGTTTCACAAAAAAATCTCATTTGCAAAGGCTTAAAAGGCGAAGGGGATAAATTTATTACGGTAGGCATAATTCATAGCTATCTAGCAGACAGTTCTACATCTTTCAAATAATACGCAATATACTAAATCCCAAATTAAGAGAGCTTGGAATAGTACTACCAAGAAATGGATCCAGCAAAACCTAATCTAACCTAACCAACAAATGGGAGTGGTGGAAATTAGGGTTCGCCGTACTGGAATCCGTAAATCTATAAAGGATAGGTATAATTTCAAATAAATTGACTTGAAGAGAAAAGATACGTGTTACATAGTAAGTATGTAACACGTATCTTTCTCTACATAGTATACAACAAAGCCGTTTCTCGCTGTTTGTACGCTTAGATCTTTTAAACTACGCAACGGATTTTAATGCGGGTTCCATTAATAGACAGTGAATCAAGAGGATTATAAATATACCGAATAAGTATATGTATATGCGCCACATAAGTATCTACATCGCACTCGTGCGTAGTCGGGACGGGTCGCTAGTTATAGGTACATAGATAAGTGGGACGGAAATCCAGGATCACTCAAAAGTCAAGTGTTACCTAATACTCAATTCAAAGTGAACAAAGGTATCGTTAATGGATTAAATATCCAATTAATCATTTGCACTCACCTTTAATGCAGCAACGATAAAGCGGCTAAGATTAGGCGCCTGTATCATTTAGCATTATTAAAAATAAATTTATGTAAACTAGGTAGGTACATAGGTCTTTATTAATCTTTATCTTAAGTACCTACTCTATCCTGCCTGCCAATATTAAAATATAGTATTTATATTCGTATGAACATTTCTGAAGGTAACACTTTGAGTAGGTAAATATATTTGTAGCTTATACTTTAGTTGCTATAAATATTTCTGAATTCAACAATTCGATGTCTAGTTAATTACTTACTTTAATTTGACCCATTTTATATTTATTGTGTATTCATATTCGTCATATTTGTTTTTATATCACGAACAAAACTTTAAAAAATATGAAAAAGTTAAAAAAATATATATCAAGTCGTACTAATTTATAAGTTAATAGCAATGAAAACAATGTGAAAATTAGCTTGTTACAGTAATTAATTTGTATTGGAAGTAAAAAGTTTACGTAAGTGTTTTTTTTAATCGAGAAAATTAACAAGGGGTTTTTATACTCATTGTTAATTTATTTCCTTCACATTTAGGTATTTACCAAGAATCAGTATTTAATAAGCTGGAATTTAAACATTTCTATTTTTCTTCTTTTTCAGAACACGTCTACCGTTATAGTGGAGAACGGCGAAGAAATAGTCCAAGTAAACAAAATGCACGTGCCGAACGGCGTGAATCATCACGATGACAAATATATGAATGGTGAGTTGAATAAACATTATTTGTTCAGGTAATGATACTTTAGTCATCTGCCAATCTGCTGATAGAAACAGTTTGTTAGCATCGTTTTCAAAATTGGGCGCAAAGTAGCACATGCGTTTGTTATACCCGTACGACAAAGTATCACGTATCACCATAAAGAAACAAGAAACCACTCAAAATAAAACCCCATCTATTGATTTGACGCTTCACTACTACTAAGTGACCAACATAAAATCAAGATCACCTGAAAGAAGCACAGAGAACGGCGCCATGCAAATGACACTGAAACCATCCCGATTTTCCGTAGTACCGTTTCTGTAAAGGAAAAAATAAAATTAAACAACAAAAATAAGCAATAAATAAATTTACAATAAGTACGTATTACACAGCTCATAGTTTTAATCGTACTTATCGTATTAATCGTAATCGTACCATGCCAATTTTGAAAACACTCACTTTTTTTTTTTTGCTCTATAAGTTTTTTTTAAACTAAATCGAAAAACTTTTGACACTAAGCTAAGTTCAACTATGCAAGTTTCAACTTTAGGTGCAAATTTCAAGTATGGTACCGCGAAGGTTATTTCTCGGGAGAACGTCTTTTGTAATATCGTTAAGTATATTGCCTCTTCTAGGTTAAATCTACTTATGTTTTGAAAAAATGTCAGCTGAAAATTCAAAGATGTACTATATTGCCATTTTCTAGGACTGTGTATTTATTCGCGTGTAAAAAAGAAATAGTAAAATACAGAAGCGGATATAGCAGTTAGCGATTCTTGAAATTAATCGCTTAGTGATTTGGTGAAAATAGATTAGATTATTATTGAGACCTAGTTAATAATAAGGAAGCGGTAAATTTTCGGCGATTAAGATAGCCAAGGCGACATTATTGCATTTTTATCACCGCCTGTAATTTTTGTGCCTGCATTTAGATGTAAAACATATTTAGAAGTAAATATTATTATTATTTTTATTTTCAATATAAAATTATACCATTACTCATTATACCACTCACCTTATACTGTTAAGTTTGGTATAACATTACGGAGTCGGGTATTTTTGAATGTTTAATGTTTACGTGTTCAAATAATTATAATATGTATGTATAGGTACTTATTCTATTTATCCAGTCTGATTCGATTTTTACTACATGAAACCAACTGGTTGGTGAAATTCCTACGCTGTATTTATGATAATAAGACATTTAAAAGACTGGAGTTTACGAACATATTTTTCAAATAAATTGTAGCAATGATAACTCAGTGGTTAGCGCTGTCGTTTGACACGGCGAAGGGCGTAAGTTCAAACCCTAACAATGATCTTGAGCAGCCGGTGAAGATTTCTAATTCTAGTAAGAAGGTACCTACTCGGCTGCCTGTCTGACAGCCATTCTAGTGAATAATGTTTGGATCTATTCCGTCCTATATTGTTTCTTTATGAGTCTGACGTGATAGGCTAAAGTCATGTAAGTATTTAATTATGTCGTTACAGTTTTATTACAACAACAACCTAAACGACGCATACATATTGAACAATCTATAAATTTAGTCAAACAAGAAAGCATTTTTTTTTCAAAGATACCCTTTTTTTTAATTTAGGCGCTTTTGTAGAACTTTTTAGTTATGTAAGTTGGTTTTTGGTTCTATTAGTATCCTACCAGTTATATGCGTACAAATCATACCGATGTTATTACAGCTTGCAAGAATTTTTGTGACGCCATGATTTTTGGAGTTCAAGGAGAGTTATCTCGTCATGGTAAATTTTAAAACGATTACCGTCAGATTTATCTCCTTTGTTATTTCATATTTATCTATCTATTAAAGAGTGGTCTACACCTAGATCGTATTTTGATTTTGGCAGGCACCACATGCTCCAGAGTAGTGTCGCAAGTTTTACAAACAAAATAGTTACCAATTGGAATTCTCGTGATATTTCAATTATTAAACTCATGTAAAATTTAGTTAACTGATATAGAAGTCATTTTTTTCTTTATTATTGGCGTCGCACTTTGTACATTAGCCAGTGTCAAGTATTTTGATGCTTTTCAAGATAAATTTAGTAAAATAGATAAGTCAAAGTCACAGAGAGTAGGCACCTAAGGCAAGGCCGATTCCAGTACTTCCCTAGTAAAGTAGTAGTGATTTTACTACAAGCTACGACGAAGTTCTAGAAGCAACTAGGAATGTCATGTATCAGCACATTATATCATTCTCCAACACTCGTGTGCGTAATTCGGTGTGAATAAAACACCATCATTTTTAGATGTATGTATATAAAACACTCGAAAAATCTCAAATTTTAGGAAAATAATTCGGCATTACAACCTTTCCGCTTTTCCGCGAAAATTCGATAAAGAAATTATTGATATCGTATTATCTAGCGAGAAAGCATGGTGGACTTTTTAAACTTTATGTACCTACCGATTTTTACTATAGCCTCTACCGTCTTTATGGAGATCGCCTTAGAAGATGGGATCGCAAACAAATAAATTAAAACAATACAAGTATCATCTGTTGACATTGTAGTCAAATGTCAACAGTGTAATCCTTCTGTAGGTATTAGGCTGAGGTATTAGGTATTAGCATTTGGCAATATTCCGAGAGTGTCAGTGCTAATGGCAGGTCATTGAAACGTTGTTTTGTTCATCACGCCACAACACGCTTCAGGGTGACGAACCGACACCATATCCGTACTCCCTAGACACGCTTCTAATGCCTGATAGACTGACAATGAGACTTCACTACCAATTTGTAGTTCCTAGCCGCTTCTAGATTTGTTCGATTTTTCACAATTTTTACACTAGAGACACATGGGCCATAGGGGCTCGGTGCCTTGTATATTTTCCAGAAATTGTCAGAGAGGCTTGAAGTGTCTACATGTGACCATATTTCGCAAAAAATTAGCCTTGTAATCCAGAGTGACAAAACAGCATTTTGGGCAAGTAGCTTCAAATTAGAAAACGTTAAACTATCTATTGTTAGTAAAATAAAATGAGTATGTTGAATGAATGAATCTGAATGTTTTCAAGTCTCGCACGAATAGATTTCTTCTAAGCAAGCGTGCTCGATCTTAGTTTAACACCAGGTGAGACGGCTGTTAAAAATGGTGCGATAAACTATATCTACCCATTAATCAACAAGAAAAAATATTACTTAGGTATCACATGCCGTCTTCAGGGCCTATCGAGTGCATTTCTCTAGTCGATTTTAGGTATTCTGTGCGCTCTGTGTGTGAGTGCGCAAGGCACACGAGCGAACAGCTAGTACCGCGCGCCGCCGTCGGCGCCACGCGCTACAGGCATTGTCGATACACATACGGCGGCGAAATGAAAATCGGTTTGAGCTAAATACTTAAACGGCTAAGTAGACGAACTGGATCAACTATTTTGCCGCTTATATTAGTAGACTGGTGGCCGAGTGGTAACAAGCTGTATGAGTACGGCCACATAGTCACGGGATCGAAATCAACACCATATTAATACGGAATATTATTTTTGCACACAAATTTTGTTGATAGGTATTTTAAATAAATATAATACATAAATATTTCGTTTTTTTTAAATACATTATAATACGATTATTTTTGTATACTTATTATTTTTATAATACGTTTTATTTTTATTTTATTTTTTTCTTATTAGTGTTACATCTCCCGTCTGTTTTTTATGTTCTCTATTGTATTTTTTCTTTTCTTGGTTGCTTGGAAGAGATCGCTGTTAGCGATAAGGCCGCCACTTGTGGCACTAGTTCATAAGGTTCTTTATTCTCTGTACTCTTTTCTATTTATGATGTCCACAATAAAGAGTTATATCTATCTATCTTATTTTTTTTAACCGACTCGATTTTAAATGGAGGAGGTTCTCAATTCGACAATTTTTTTTTATGTAAAAGTAATAAATCGATCGAGTCACTCTCCTGATGATAAGAGATAACGCTTGTCCATGACCATTGTAGCGATACCCAGAACATTGAGTAACAAAACAAAGTCCAGGGCATCGCTGCTCTGGCACTCATTACTTTGAGACTAGATGGTTAGTCTCAACAGCCCAGTAATTGCGCTAGCTGCAATACCCTTCAAACCGGAACACAGTAATGTTTACACACTACTGCTTGGCGGCAGAATATCTAGTACTGCGGTGGTCTGTACCTACCTAGACGACCTCCTGCTAATTCCGCCAATTATGAATCGATTTTGATGATTCTTTTTTTTGCTTGGTTGATCCATACTTCAGAGATGGTCCCATATATTTTTTATCGAAATCGGTCGAGCAAGTAAAAAAAAATCAACACAAGTATTAAAAAACCTCGCTGTTTCATTGAAGCAGTGCGTTTAGTTGGCCTAAGGGTCATGGAGTAGGTTTTTTGTTTGTAAATTTGTGTATTTCTTTTTATGTAACTGAACATTTTTAATTCCCTATTTTATCTATTGAAAATAATTAATTTATTATAACACTATGGAACCTAAGAATATGACATACCGTAAGCAACTCCTACGATACACCTCACTTTTTTCCTTTCCACTGACGAATAATAAACGACGAAAAAGTATTATTATTTTGACTACCCAGTCAGCACGTTTGCGTCATGAGTTGTATGGCATGGGTTCGATTCCCACCGAGGGCAAATTTTAATGAGAAGAACATAGATGTTTGTTTTGTTTGGGTGTTTATGTATACTTTAGTATGTTCATAATTGATTGATTCAAAATAATGACGTGCATAATTATTAAAAAAAAATAGTTTATTACTTTACCCATGGCTTTACTCGCATATCCATTTTGGAGAAGTCATTTAAAAAATACTAAATTAAAATAAAATAATAATAAATATTTCTTTTTTAGTAGAATATAGCTTTATGGCATGGGTTCAATTCCCGAATTTTTTTGTGAAAAACATAGATGTGTGTTTTAATTTTTGTTGGCGGCCATATTGGATCAACTTTAAAGTATTCTCCATTCTACTAGTCAATCCCATTCATTTCATTTTGATACCTATATTGAGGTTGTAGTGAAAAAATATGTAATCTGCCATTTTGTTGGCGGCCATATTGGATTTGCTTTTTTTTATTATAATCTATTCTACTAATCAAGCCCTTTCATTTGATACCCATATTGATGGCATTGTGAAAAAATATGCAATCCGCCATTTTGTTAGCGGCCATATTGGATTTGCTTTTTTTAAAGTTTACTCTATTCTACTAGTCAAGCCCTTTTATTTGATACCCATATTATAGGAGTGGTGGAAAAATATGTAATCCTCTAGTTTGATGGCGGCCATATTGGATTTGCTTTTTTTATTATAATGTATTCTACTAGTCAAGCTCTTCCATTTGATACCCATATTGATGGTATTGTGAAAAAATATGTAATCCGCCATTTTGTTAGCGGCCATATTGGATTTGCTTTTTTTAAAGTTTACTCTATTCTACTTGTCAAGCCCTTTTATTTGATACCCATATTATAGGAGTTGTGAAAAAATATGTAAGCATCTATTTTGATGGCGGCCATATTGGATTTGCTTTTTCATTTATTTTATTTATTTATGCTCTAATGAAACAGCGAGGTTTCGGAGTAAACGAAAATGTCATCGACGTATACAATTTTTATATTTATGTTGATTTTTAAAAATTGCTCGACCGATTTCGATAAAGTTTATATGAGACCACCTCAGAAGTATGGATCTATCAAGCAAAAAAAAAATTATCAAAATCGATTCATAATTAGCGGAATTATCGCGTAACAGACAGCCCCGTTGGCTCATTGGTAGTATATCTGCCTTGAGAGCTGTAAGGCGTGGGTTCGATTTCCATTCAGGGCAAACATTTTGTGAATAAACAAATGTTTGTTCTGTGTCTAGCTGTTCTGTATGTATTATAAGTATGTATTTACAAAAAAAAGTATTTATGTATTCTATCAGTAATCTGACTTCCATCACACAAGCTCTGCTTAGTTTGGGGCCAGATGGCGCTGTGTGTAATGTCCTACGATATTTATTTATTTATATTTATTTAACATACATATACATTTTTGTAGCGATGATAGCTCAGTGGTTGACGCGGTCGGTTCGCATGCCGAAGGGCGTGGGTTCAAACCTAACAATGAGCTCGAGCTGCCGGTGAAGGAAAACATCGTGAGGAAACCATAGCGTGGTGGTAGCGTACTCTCTAGTACTCGGCTGGCTAGCTACCACACGAGAGTTGAAAATATTATGTCCCCAAGCATCTAACCATGAGTTCTGGCAGCCTCACTTGAGAGCCAGTTCCATTCCAGGCTAGGTGTGCTTTACCATCTTCGACCACGCCTTCTCTTAACATCAGGTGAGCTGTGGTCAAACATAGCCTAGCACAGTGGTTCTCAAACTTTTTTGGTGTCGGAACCCTTTTGGGAAGCAAAATACTTGATGGAACCCTATAATAAAACAATACTTTTTAAAAGTGTGTTCTTTAATAAAGAATCTTTATTAATAAGCATAATAAAAGTACAATGTAACAGTTACTAATTATTACTTACTTTACCATATGGCAAGTACAATAATAGAAGATATTAAAAAAAAGTAACTAATGGGATTTGATAAACAAAAAGCAAAAATAAAATGAGAAATTTAAAAATTGCGTTGTAAACAATCTCGACTTTATTTTTTAAAGTTAGAGTCGAAAGTCGCTTGTTGACAACTATAGCGTCTAATTCAGAGGCGGCTTTTATCAAAGGGACAGCGCGCTCACAAGTATACAAGTATACATGTTGATTTGTAGCGATGATAGCTCAGTGGTTAGCACGGTAGGTTCGCATGACGAAGGGCGTGGGTTCAAACCCCAACAATGAGCTTGAGCTGCCGGTGAAGGAAAAACATCGTGAGGAAACCATAGCATGGTGGTAGGGTACTTTAGTACTCGGCTGGCTAGCTACCACCCTCAAGTTGAAAATCTGCCGCCAAGCATCTAACGGTGTGTTCCGGCAGCCTCACTTGAGAGCCAGTTCCATTCCAGGCTAGGTGTGATTTACCATCTTTGGCCACACCTTCACTTGACATCAGGTGAGCTGTGGTCAAACAACTAGCCTGTCAACCATTAAAAAAAAAAAAATACCAAACTTATGAGATATTGTACCAGCTATTGTAACACATGTTTATACAAATAAATAAATAAATAAACCTATGCGCGGCCGCGGAGTCAAAACGTTCGACCAGAGACAGGTGTTTTGATTTTTTTTTCTAAATTCTTGCGGAACCCCTACAGAGGTATCGCGGAACCCTAGGGTTCCGCGGAACACACTTACAGTATAGCAGACCTAGCATAACAAACCATTACAAAAAAAAATTGTCGAATTGAAAACCTCCTCCTTTTAAAATTGACAGCCCTGTATGTCTGCTCCAAGGCGTGGGTTCGATTCCCACCCAGGACAAGCATAAACAAATGTTTGTTCTGTATCTGGATGTACTGTATGTATTTACAAAAAAAGTATTGAAGTATTACCTATCAGTTATCTGACTTCCATAGTACAAGCTTTGCTTAGTTAGGGGTCAGATGGCGCTGTGTGTAATGTCCTATGATAATTATATATTATTTAATTTTATTATAATTTATAAAATCGAGTCTGTTAAAAAAACAAAATAAAATACAACAAAATTTGTGTGCAAAAATAATCTTCGAGTGTTGGTTGGTTTCGATCTCGTGACTGCGGATTAGAATCGGGTACCGATACCACTCGGCCACCTGTCTATGTCTACAAGTGGCAAATTTGTTGATCCGGTTCGTTTACTTTGTGATCGTACGTAAAAGCAACCTCAACAGCGACACAACCTCCCCGTCCGACAGTCGAAGCGGTACTAAAGCGGATAGGGGAACAGCGTGGTAGCTCTGCTTAGAATGGACGAAACGCGCAAAAATTTAGGTATTTCCTTCGTTTGTTCAAGCAAAATCATATTTTGGTAATTTTTATGTAATAACTATTTAGAGAAAATGTAATTTTATTGTTATACAAAGCCTGATGACTTTCCGTGCAGTATTTACGCCGTATCGAGGTTTTCTATAGATTGTTTGGGGTTACTTTGGATTTTTTTTCTATCGAGGAAACTAAAAGTAATCGTGTTTCTAAATTAGATCACATATAGATTGGATCCTTAAATATCTTAAACATTAACCTCATAAATGATGTTTTAGTAATAACGAAAATACAACGAAACAAACAGTTCCAAATCCACTCGATACCGGCTTCATTTTCCGCAAAAACTTGACTGCTGGCTCCGGTATTTCAAGGAGCTGGGTTGGTTTGAGTAAGTTCTATTCAGTGAAATATCACAATAAACCCCAAGTGGAACGGGGCTTGTCATTCCCACATGGAAATCCCAAATTATGAAAATTAATTTACTGGTTTAAAATTATTAAAACAAATCACGTTCTCATTCAAAGTTATATTAGAATTCAGATTGGTTCTAATAAAAAAAATGTTGTCTGTTTTACAGGACCAGACCAAGTAATACCAGCAGACAGCTACGTCGCCACCACGCCTGGAGAACACGTCAAACTGCGTGTGGGCTCCAGGGGAGTAGATGCAGAACCTCCAGTCTCCGTGCCCGGCCTTTTATCTAGAATTGTGGCGCGATACCCTGACGCGGCCGCCTTGGCGACGAAAAAAGCAGACGGAAAATGGCACAAAATTACTTACAGGTAAAATATATATATTTCATATAGACTATGTTTGTTTTTTTATATAAAAATAAGACATACAAGACTGCACTCCTAATTTTATTGTTATGTTCACAAATAAATTAAAAAAATATGAAACGAATGAAAAATACGAACGAGAGACCGCCTGTTTAATACCTACTCTTACGTGTACCTACCCATAACATTGAGTAACAAAACAAAGTTCAAGGCTAGCTCTGCTTTGGCTTTCGTTACTTTGGTGTGCTTGTGTATTAAAATGTAAGTACTTTACAGGCATAGAGACAGAATAAGTTTTTAGGAGGTCTTATGAGAGCCTGAAAGACTAACACCTCCTGTCCCCCTCAAGGCAGTTTTTTTTGTTATCATTTTAGAGTATTACTGGAATGGGTGTTCGTAGGTACTTTTGCGCCCTTGAATGTTTGTTTGGGGTTTGGGTAGTAGAGTTTTCACGCGTATCTACCTCGTCACGCTGATTCAAGCACGTGTCAAGAAATGAGTCTTTATAAAAATAACTTTATTTCCAGACAGTATCAAGAGAAAGTACGGACCATAGCTAAGGCGTTCATCAAGATAGGCTTGGAGCGTTATCACTCAGTTTGCATCCTTGGTTTCAACTCTGAACAATGGTTCATTGCAGATCTAGCTGCTATTCATGCTGGGTAAGTTACAATTATTTATGTCTATGTAATAGGATAAATTTTGTCTTGCATAGGATGGAACCCTTCGTGCGCGAGTCCAATTTTTTAAATTGTAAATTTATATACAGTGATCATTTTAACTCACTTGATCTTAGCCGCCGTGTTAATCATAGTCACAAATCGAGCAAAACAATATTGCTGGTTTACCTGATGAAAATTAAAAACATATAAACTAATAAAGGTATATTATGACAATACCCTAGGAAAGTTATTTCAAAATAAAACATGGGTCAAAACGTTATAAATAAAATAAAATATCGCAGGACATTACACACAGCGCCATCTGACCCCAAACTAAGCAAAGCTTGTACTATGGGAGTCAGATAACTGATAGAATACTTAAATTTTTTTTTTTGTAAATACATACTTATAATACATACAGTACACCCAGACACAGAACAAACATTTGGTTTTATATCACAAAATGCTTGTCCTGGGTGGTAATCGAACACACGCCCCACAGCAGCCTCTTGAAGCAGACATGCTACCAATGAGCCAACAGGGCTGTGAATGGAATTTTAATTTAGCTCACACATGTCATTATATAGGTAACATTTAAACATACAAACTTTCACATTTATGATTTTAGTTCAGCTTAAATACAATTATTGTCAATTTATGTATTCTTTTACAAAATGTCTACCTTATAAAAACCATATATCAGAACTATGCTGCTCGAAAGGTTCTGAGAAATGAAACATATATTTATTTAACCAAAAAACACGAATTTTTATTTAATCTAGACATAGTGGCAGAGCAAGTTTCGTGTTATTGCCAAGACCACAGAATTTATAGCAGTTTTTGACGAAGTATGACGCAATATTTTAACGTCTGAACATTGAACCCGATAAGCAGAAACGTGGTACAAACAAAAATATGTAGTAGGTACCTATCTTGGTTTAAAAGCAACTATTAGTGGCTGAGGCTGTGGCTTTACTTTAATTTATATTTAAGGGTCTCAAGCGAAACGTGACATTCTTTATTTGGCCATTATACCTAGTTATGTACCTAAGTAAATAAGTAACACTGACGGCCTCCTGAAAGAGATATTGTCAACTTAAGACTATTGCAGCTTATAATACCAAAAGCCCAGACTAACATTACATAACAAATTATGTAATTGTCTCATTTTCATAAAACCTACTTCATTAAATTCAAAATTTTATCTTTAGTTTCTATTTATGTTCTAGAATTATGCAAGTTCGTAATAAAGTATCCCGATTTTTTTGACAATGTTACGGACCGACAGCCTAACTCGAGATCTCAATATAGGCATAAGCTCATTGAGCCTAAGTCCAACCTCGCCATGTACAGTTCTGGTCCTAATTCGATGGCTGTAAAAATCTTTAATAAACTGCCCAACTCACTCAAGGACATACAGGACAAAAATCATTTTATTAACCGGCTGAAATTAATCCTGGAAGCTAAATGCTACTACACACTTGACGAATTTTTTAACGATGACAATATTTATAGTGACTAATTACGGCCAATTAATATCCTGATTTTATTTTTTACACTTTTGACGATTTTTTTTAATGATGATGTATGACTAAGTATATACTAGACTATGTATGACTAAGTATGACTAATTATTATTCTAATTTTATTTTGTTATTATTAATTGTATTATTTAATCGGTATTTTTTTAATTTAAACCGCATCTCAAAAATATTTTGACCAAAATTGTTTGCCATACCCTAATGGGGTCATATGTACTAGGGACAACATTGTTAAATTGATAAGCATAAGAACCTGTACATATGTTGCAATAAAGTATTGAGTATTGAATATATTAATAGCTGGTGTTTACCCGCTACATTTTTCGGATAAAAAGTAGCATGTGTTAATCCAGGGTGCCAGCTACATCCATACCAAACTTCATCAAAATTGGTCCCGCCGTTTAAGCATTAAGAAGTAACATAGAAAATTCTTTCTTCTTTCTTCTGGTTGACAATAAATAGCTCGTCAACCATAAAAATAAAAAAAATATGATCATATCTTACCTGATGTTAAGTGACACACCCTAAGTGGGACGTCAGTGACCTAAAACTACAAGTGTGTAGTGTCTGTGTAATATAGGTGGTTATAACGGTGCATTTGTATGGAGATCTGATCGAGTGTCCGGGGTGTGCTATAGGTACAACTCCAAAAATCAGCTGATTTTTCTTCACAGTTCCAGAATTGTGCTCATAGCAAAACTTCTTCGTTATGATGAATACAGTGACCCACTTGCGGCTTCATACACCACAAGCTTGTATTCCAACAAATTCTAGTAGGCATGTTGCACTCTTCACAAAAATTTCTTCATTTTTATCGATTTGCATAATTGCAGTCGAAAAAAGCGTCTAGGACAAAACTTTTAAAGTATGTATCAACACTATGAATGTATATGCGTCATTGTTATCAGAGATTTTTCTTATCATAATCCGTAACGAGATAACAATCATAAACAGAATATTTTACTGCGTTCGATAAATGACTGTCAAAACGGTGTTGTGTATCTATGCCTATGCGCTATATTATTAAAAATAGTTGTGGCTCATGGTTTCGTTTACGCGCGAACCAATAAAAGATTTTTTGAAATAATGTGGGAAATGTTTACTAGATTCTTTTTTGTTTTGTTAGTAAGACAAGAATCTATGTTTGCTGCAAACATTTTATCAAGCCTATCGATAGTATGATCCGGATAAGTCCTGAGGGTTTAAGTTAGAAAATAATATAATGTTGCCTCATGATTTTTTCACTTTCAAACCAAATCCTTTCCTTACCATTTTTCTTCCTATGACCTATTGTTTGGTATATGTAATTAACAAACAAAAGGAAAGAACAGATGCTTATATTTACTTTATATCTTTGTGTATGATATATTGATTAGATGTTTCTATCGTCTATTATTAGTAAAGTTTGCCGCAGCCATTCATGCGGTGATACGGCTTAGAAGATAATTGTGCGACACAAATTACCGACACTTATCATGCAATAGAGCAATTTTATCTAATGCTTTATAATTAAACTAGCTGTAGCAATATATTGCGTAACCGTCTATCATTAACATTTTTACAAGGAAAAAAAATACCATCCTGATCACTTTGCACGATGTTATCATAATCTATAGACAATTGACAATAGAAAAAAATATCTTTATGCCACAAACCGGCCCCAACTGAGCTGTAAACAACCAGTGCTATTCTCATTGTAGTATGCTTATTTATTATGTATATCGAAAATTCACTGTGAAATTTTTTTTTTTAATGTAAATTGTAATAAGACGAACGAGACGCTCTCCTGATGGTAAGAGATAACACCTGTCCAAGTGTTCATGACCATTGCAGCGATACTCATAACTTTGAGTGACGAAACATAGTCCAGGGCATCACTGCTTTGGCGCTCATTACTTTGAGACTTTCGATGGTGAGTCTCAACAGCCCAGTAATTTCGCTAGCTGCAGTACCCTTCAAACCGGAACACAGTAATGCTTACACACTACTGCTTAGCGGCAGAATTATATTACGATACTTTTCTGTAGCGATGATTGCTCAGCGGTTAGCGCGGTCGAAACACACGTCGCAGGGCGTGGGTACGAACCCAACACTGAGCTTAAGCTTTTTTTTTATATGGTTGACTAGCTAGGTATTTAGCCACAGCTCTCATGATGTTAAGTAACGGTGTGGTCGACGATGGTAAAGCAGACCAAGCCTAAAATGGAACTTGCTCTCATGTGAGGCTACCGGAACACACCGTTGCATGCTTGGCGACAGATTTTCAAGTTGAGGGTGGTAGCTAGCCAGCTGAGAACCTACTAGGAAAAACTCTATCATCACGCTATGGTTTCCTCACGGTGTTTACCGTCACCGGCAGCTCGAGCTCATTGTGTGAAACGATTGCGTTAACCACTGAATTATCATCGCTACAAAAGGAGCTGTCGGTGAAGGAAAATATCGTGAGGAAAGCATTGCGTGGTTGTAGAGTACTTTTGCGTACTCGACTAAGTCGTCCAGGAAGTACCAGATATTCTACTGCTACGCAGTGATGTGTAAACATTGCGGCATTCCGGTTTAAAGCGTACGAAATTACAGGGCTGTTGAGACTAACAATCGAATGTCTCAAAGTAATGAGCGCCAAAGCAGCGATGCCTTGGACGTTGTAATGCTACATAAAATTCTGCGAATCGCTGCAATTGTTACAGACATGCGTTATGTCTTATCATCAGGAAAGCGTATCGTTCGTCTTTTTTAAATTAAACAATAAAAAAGTTCATTGTCGCTTAACTTGTACTTTTTTTTTTTTTTTTTTTTTTTTCTTTGGTTTTGGCGTCGCGTTTTAGCATTTGCCAGTGTCAAGTAATTATATATTTTCAAGTTTCAAAAGTTAAATAAGTGCCATCGTAGCTAGTTTTAGTCAAAGTCGTCTTTGTCAAGTCCAGTTCGTGTCAGTTAATTCCAGTCATGCTTTAGTAAAGTAGTGGGAACTTTACTACAAAGCTTCGATGGAGTTTTGGAAGCAACACGAAAACTCATGTTTCACCACATTATATCATTTTCCCACACTCGCGCTTGTAATTCGGCACTTTATGAATAAAACACCACCATTTTTATGCATAAACACTCGACAAAACACTAGTTTTGGAAAAAAAAAAAAAATACAACGGAGCGACACGACTCTTCTCGCGTTCCCGCCAAAACTCCAAACTTGTACTTCAATGTGCTGGAATGCAGTTGTTTTTTTTTGTGCAGGGGCTACGCTGCCGGTGTTTATACGACAAACTCTGCCGAAGCGTGCTACCACTGTCTAGCATCATCTCGAGCTAACATCTGTGCGGTGCAGGATAAGAAACAACTCGATAAGATCCTATCCATTCGGGACAAGCTGCCGCTGTTAAAGGCGATCGTACAATGGGAGGGGACAGTAGACACATCGGTGCCGGGAGTTTACAGTGTAAGTTATAATTTATTAGCGTTTGTTAGCGATGATATAATAATAATAATAATAATATCGTAGGACATTACACACAGCGCCATCTGACCCCAAACTAAGCAAAGCTTGTACTATGGGAATCAGATAACTGATAAAATACTTAAATACTTTTTTTTTGTAAATACACATACTTATAATACATACAGTACACCCAGACACAGAACAAACATTTGTTTTATATCACAAAATGCTTGTCCTGGGTGGGAATCGAACCCACGCCCTACAGCTCTTGAAGCAGACATGCTACCAATGAGCCAACAGGGCTGTCAGTGATATGATGAAGTGGTTACCCCGGTTGGTTAACACGTCGAAGGACGTGGGTTAAAACCTCAACTATGAGCTTGAGCTCCCGATGAAGGAAAACATCTTGAGGAAACCATATCATGGTATCATTTTATAGTCGATAGTCGGCTAGCTACCAGCCTCAAGTTGGTAAAATAAATAACTATGTTTTACATCATGGTCATGCCTATCTATTATATTTAAGGAAAACTACTGAATAACATGTAAATGTTTGGAACTACTATGCTATGCTAATATCAGTAGTTAGTAGTGTTGTAAAAAAATGTTATTTAAATTGAAAGACATAATCTAAAGTAATATGTAAATATATTAACTTATTTGTACTGTAACTGTACCTAATCTATTAGACTTATTGACCAATCTATACTATTATAAAGAGGAAAGATTTGATTGTTTGTTTGTATTGAATAGGCCCCGAAATTACTGCTCCGATTCCAAAAATTCTTACACCGTTGGGAAGCTTCACAATCATAATCAAGACATAGGCTACTTTTTATCTCTGTTTCACCCGCGTAGTTCCGCGTAGGGAACTACGCGGGTGAAACCGCGAGGCGTCCGCTAGTTATTAATAAAACTGTTCATAATAGGCAAAATACCCAAATATACTTTTACACCACGATATACGAGTATAATGTACTTCGTAAGCGATTAAGTATAATTGTAGATGTCCATACAATGTTTAATTCTCATTTTTTTTTCAAACAGTGGGAGCAGCTAATGGAGATTGGAGCAAAAGAAACGGACACACAATTGAACAACATTCTTAAAAGTATTTCCGTCAACGAATGCTGCACATTAGTTTATACGGTAAGTCGGCATGCTAAGTAATGTTTATACGTAAAATGCATATATTCAAGACCGTTTCGAGCACGTTTGTTTCTCGGTTATAACTGTTACAAGCTTCATGTCAAATAGCATATAATGCTCAGCAAAAATATAATATTTATTTGTACAAAATTAATCTTAAATGTAGATTAAATGATTTGAACTGTCAACCGCCATCATTCTTAGTTTTTCTCTCTCACACTGGTTTCGCCTCTGTGCTAGGAATCAGTTACATTGCTTCCAAATACACATACACCGTATTATTTTAAATCCTTAAATATTAGTTTTATTTTGCATCTAACCTCATATAACCTACAAGTTAAATAAACATCGTTTTTAGAAGTTATTATTGAAAAATAAAAATCTGAGCACAGTTCTGTCACGCGACCGTGTCTCTGTCTTGCTTTGCGCGTAGCAAAACCTAAAAGCGTGCGTTTCGTACTCCACTGCAACAGCTTGAAATCAAAGCTATAGTTTTATTCGACCTAATCGTAATGTTCGTTTTGTTAGTCGGGAACAGTGGGTCCACCCAAAGCTGTGATGTTGTCACACGACAGTTTAACGTGGGACGCATTCAGTATCGGCGAACGCGTAGCGGATTTGGCGCCGACGCAGGACCGGCTGGTCTCCTTCCTTCCTCTTAGCCACGTCGCCGCTCAGGTAAGAACAACCCTGTATATATATCTTTTTATTTTAGCAGATGCATATTGACACTAAGTTTTAACCCAACATACATCTACGTACAGAATAAAAAGCCTCACCATTATTATAAACATAAATTAAATAAACTTTCACATTCAAATTTGGGGTAAATTTTCGAAAATGCTTTTCGTAGTGCACTTCTTTTAAATATAGGCCTTTGACGACAACTGACCTGATGTTCCAATATGATCAGCTAAATTTATCAGTTTATAAGTACTTGGAAGCCAGTGCCATTCCAGGCTAGGTGTGCTTTACCATCTTCGACCACACCTTCACTTAACATGAGATGGGCTATGGTCAAACACCTAGCCTGTCAACCATTAAAAAAAAAAGCATATTAATTTTATAATGGATTAGAGTACTACTACTATCACACACACACTGAATATTGGATTGGACTACCTCATAGCATTCAGCAGCTATATTTGACGTCATTCCGAGAAAATTTTATTATTTATTGACCCTGCGGCGAACAAATCTACACATTGTAGGTATTGATTTATTTATCTGAACTTATACGTTGTTCAGAAGTTATCGCACAAAAGTTTGGAGTTACCGCATATCAGTATAGAACAAGTCTGAAACGTGAAAGCTTACGTAAATTATTTTGATCATAACTAAAATTTCAATTGCTAACTAGTAACATTAGGTAAGAAGGATATGTGCCCGGTTGTTCTGATAAAAACTTCGCGATATATCACATTTATTATGTACACCTGTTCGACTAGACATGTTTCGATAATAAAGATGGATGTTACGCGCCAAATTTCGATTATTTAAAAACTGACAACATTTTATCCTTTCATCGATTACTGTTAATCGATATTTTTCCTCTTCGTATCACTAAATAATATCAGCAAGTGACATCATTGTTCGAACAAGTGAACCTGAGTGGCACTATCTGATCGTTACCTTATTTTGAATGTCATATTTAATGGAACTTAGATGTCTTCGAGGATCAAGTATCATCTACACTAGATGTGGTCTGTCCACAATTTTAATAGATGCTATTATTTCTCGTAGACGCTCTTGCAGACGCTGAAAGCCTTCTGAGAGTCAATAGATTCTAGCTTCAGGTTATAGTCAATCATACCTCCTCGTATAGATTGACTAACCTGAAGCTAGAATCTATTTTTTATACGTATAAAAAAGTTAAAATGGTATTTCTGCAAAATACTTGCGTGGTGCATGGTAACGCGACTGATACGTCTTCTTTACATTTTGGTCCTTGTAATTACACTGCTAAATAAATACAAATATTTTTAGATACTAGCTTACGTCCGCGGTCTTCTTCCGCGTTAACTTTACAATTTGGTTCAGAGCTAAATGAAACATGTGTAAGTAACAAATAAGCAGTAGTCATGAAACTTATGCTATTTTAATATTAAATTAAGATAAAATATACCTTTTATAAATGGATTATGTCCTATAGGTAGTGGACATCTATACAACCCTCTCGAATGCGGTAGTAGTTTTCTTCGCACAGCCCGACGCTCTCAAAGGCAGCCTTGTGGAAACTCTCAAGGAAGTTCGACCCACAAGGTAGGTATCGTAGCTATTAAATTTTGAAATCAAAGGGTATCTATATATACAGCGTAATGCTGTACACAGAATAGATGCTTAAAATAATTTCACGAGAACATCCGTAAATTTCCCAACTGTGCGCTGTGTGTAATATTCACTGATTACGGGGAACGCCGTTTATCTAATCGCTATTCTGTCCAGTAATAGAAACTGAAATTGAAAATATCAATAATTTCCTGTGCGGTTCGGAAATCGTATGATTATGAGCTGATGTAATATTTGCCTCCAGTAACGTTTAACCAACAAAAAAACCAAACAAGGTAAAAGCGTACTTTTTAATACTCGGTTGGCTAGCTACTACACCCTGTCGCCCAGCACCTAACGGTGTGTTCCGGTAGCCTCACATGCCAGAGCCAGTTCCATTCCAGAATAGGTGTGCTTACCATCTTTGATCACACCATCTCTCAACATCAGGCGAGCTAAAGTCAAACACCTAGCCTAACAACAAAAAAAAATTGTTATCTATAATTAAATCAATTCTGAAACTGAATTCTTCTTCTGTGTGATTGTGAATTACTGGGCTGTTGAGACTAACCATCGAAAGTCTCAAAGTAATGAGCGACAAAGCAGTGATGCCCGGGACTTTGTTTTGTTACTCAAAGTTCTGTGTATCGCTGCAATGGTCATGGGCAGGCGTTATCTCTTACAATCAGGAGAGCGTTTCGTTCGTCTCATTACTTTTTACATTGAAAAAAAAAACTCAAAACTATGTATCGAGAAAATCAAGTCAAGAAAAGATACCAAGACGTGTAGGATGGGATTGCCCACCCGCAAGACGCTGGATGATGAACGCGTAATCAGTGACTTTTTTGCAGGTTCCTGGGAGTCCCTCGGGTATGGGAGAAGATGTATGAAAAGATCGTAGCAGTGGGTTCTAAAAATGGCGCAGTAAAGAAAGCCATGGCCAAGTGGGCGCGTGAACAGGGACTTAACCACCACCTGGCTAGGATTAAGGGGTAGGTACCTCATGGATTCTGTACTTTATATGGCCCTTCTTTACAATGTTATATATATCGTAGATGTTCAAATGAAGAATGTATCTATTTTATGTAGGTATCTATGACGATTCTAAAATTATTTGCATTTTTTTATTTTGATTCATGACAATGAGAAGTTGAAAAGAGAGAATACCAGCGTAATTCCACAAAAATGCAAACTCGATTATGCTTTTCAACGGATAAAAATTACGTCTGACAATCAACAAATATTTATAACTATTCACAGCCAAATGTTCGTAGTTCTGAGTCATTAATTTGAAAGTATGTCTTCCTTTCTCAAAAGAACGAGGCCGAACAAACTAACCGAGTATGCTAATATGTCTGTGAGACTTTTACTACCATTGACCACGGAATATACATTAGTTATTATCGACCACAGAATATACTAGTAACGAAATTGGAGCAGAGGCCGAATTTTACCAACTATAGTTTCATTTGAGCATATTTTGAATCATGTCTAAAGACTAGGTAGAGTTGATACGTATAAACGTACCTGTAACCCAGATTTTATGCTATAATCTAACTACAAATTAAGACGAAATTCTTTAAATTCAATTCATAAAATTAATATCAAAATTACATATCTTATATTTCAATAATCAAAATTATTGAAATTGCATTCAATTGTATTGCCGGTGATAATAGAAAATCTCTTCCGTATTTGGTAAAAAAAGTAGGTATATTTTGGTGTCGATTTAGTTAACTTTTAATTTAAACAATCAGCTTTAAATTGAAATCTCTATAACAATGTTTTTATCTCGGGTCCAGTTCTCTGTCATCGGGAATGTACGGACTTCCTATAGACTTCACTTTAGTCGAACTCGTCGAGTTTTGGTATGTAATATTCGGGAATGTTCCCCAGCGGTAGCATGTTTGAAACGTGGCATTCAACGAGTAATCGACTCGTAGTAATTTGCACCTATTATTGTTTGTATCGCTAATTTAAATCGCAGTCTTAGCACGAAGTACTATCCAAAAAAATCATTTACACATGAAAGACATTGTTAATTCGATACGAATAGGTAAGTATTTCTATGGTTGGCGAGACGAGTTGATAAAATGAGACCAACAATCGAATATCTCAAAGTTATCACAAAAACAGCGATGCAGTGTACTCGGGTTTATTATTTAAATGTTGTGAGTACTTACTGCCGCAATGGTCATGGACAGTCATTTTCACTTACCATCAAGCGTTCGTCTCATTACTTTTACATTTAAGAAAAAAATCTAAAATACTGTTCGGACTTAGACCCAAACTCGAGAGAAATTGAACCCTACCCAATAATAAAACAACAAATGTTGTGTACTTGTGTATCACTTCGATAAATTTAATGATAGTGCTTTATGCTAGGGCTGCCGATTTTTAATCACGAAACTATAAAGTTGATCATTTAGCGTAATCATCTATCTTTGTTTATATACACGGTACAGGAATCCTGTAATGTGGGTTCCAAAGTTCACAATCTATTAATGTTCTGAACTGGTTTTGCTAAAATAAAAAAATATCATTGAAATACTGAGGTAATGACTAATTTATGATATATAATAACATATATATGTACTTTTCATTGTTGGTGCTAGTGCGTAGTGTATTGTAGGTAGAACGCATGCATTTTCCTGAAAAATAGCATGTGGTTTATATCGATTTATTTCAAGGTTAAAGTAGAACCAGAAATAGAAAGCACGTCAAATAATACATGCATGCGTTTATATTGGATACATACAACATTCGACATTCGATTCCCTGTTTAGTGTTGTAGATTACAGTAGATAGTAGAATCTCTTTTATTTACAGGATTAAAGTATGACGTTAGAAATATGATTGCATACCACATAATAACTCATATTCAATGTGGTATTGTGCCGCTGCCAAATAGAATGCAAGTACTTTATGAGATTTGTTTGCATCAAGCCAAAATAAATATAGAACAGTAGCTTTGAAAGTAAACGACCTACATGCATGGCAAGGTTAATGATGAAGCGAAGAACTAGGTAACGAAGGTCTAGGTACTGGAATAAATTAAGTTTTTATGTATAATTGTATATTTGTTAGACTTTTTCGATGTAAATCAGTCCCGAGAATGCAAGGCCACGTCATGCAACTAAGTAGGTGCATTTCATAATTTTTCAAAGGCATCTGATGTTTTAATTACAATTAAAATTAACATAGCCATTAGAATTTGTTTGTTTTTCAGTGAAATTAGAACTTATAGATGCTTTGGAACTATTTTTATTGTGGTTAATTTTAGTATGTTTTGTTATTAAATAATTGCGTTCATTATTTGTACTTATGGCTTTGAAAATGTAAATTAAGTATAAAATAAAATTAACGCATGACCTCATGGGACATACAGTCAACATGTTTCTAGATCAAACACAACCATGCTAATGTTGTGTAGCTCAAATAAATAATTGACGCCCAAACAGGGATTAAAAGACACCAATGTATAATCTAACATTTTGTCATAATGTTTCAGGCAAAGCGGCAATTCGTTAGGCTATAAGATGGCAAAAAGCATAATATTTAGCAAAGTCCATGAGTCTCTTGGCTTGGATAAATGCACGACTTTTGTCACCGCTGCGGCGCCATTGTCTGCTGACGTCAAGAAATTCTTCCTCTCACTAGATATACCTATCGTAGACGCTTTCGGAATGAGCGAGGCGTCTGGAGCGCATTCCCTTAGCATATACCCCAAGTAAGTACACGAATATTTGCACGATTTTTTTACTATGGAAAGAAGATACGACTGACTGACTAACACTGATTGAAGATTTGTAGCCTCAGAAGGTAAATAAAAACCTTATCCAGTTATTGACCAACATTCAAGTTGAACTGTAAAAGAAGTTGAAAGATTAAACTATCAGTCAGTCAGTCTATCAGTTTACGATAAAGGAGACGCCTCGTAGTTTGGCTAAATTATATCTTATTTTAGCACAGTGTTGTCTGGCTAAATTACATAGATCTCTTACGGACTGACAGATGTCGTAGACTTATTGATTTACCCTTTGAGCTCGAAACCCTAAAGATAAACAGAAATTTGAATGATACTATCGAACGATCTTAGATCACATAATTATAGAAGTACATACATATCATAAAATAAAATAAGGTAACTCTTTCTAAATATACTTTATTGAACTTGGCCTTAGCACGCGAGCGGAAGCAAGGAGTAAAAACTAGTTTATGTAATACGTGTGAAATCTTTCCAGATTCTCCCTAGATTCATCAGGCGAGCTGTTACAAGGCACAGAGACAAAGTTCGGTGGTTCCGTGAGCCCCAACGGTCCCGGAGAGATCTTAATGCGAGGCCGGCACGTGTTCATGGGATATCTGAATGACGACGCTAAGACAAACGAGGCTATTGACGAGGACGGCTGGCTGCATTCAGGAGATATCGGCCGTGTGGACAGCAACAATTTACTGTACATCACTGGTAGAATAAAGGTGAGTCGAATTGCTTGAAACTAGTTAGGTTCAAAAGGTGACATCGCACCCACAATCTACCCCTTTCCGTAAGTTCGGACTGATTTTGATTCATCCGAACTTAAACATAGTATAGAGTCTCAGATTATTGAGATTTTCGGTACAATTTCCTATATTTTTTTACCGATTAACTCACTTTACTAGTTTTTCGCTGCAAGAAAACATTGCGAGGAAATTGACATTATGCCCACAGAAGAAATTTAATATCATAGGTACATATTACGTTAATCCACAGCCAAACCTTTAAACCTTAGGCTTAGCCTTAATTATTGTCTCGACATTATATTTTGCTAGAATTGTGGCAGTATTGAAGAAGCCATTAAAAAAGTTGAAATTTGGCTCATTGCATTCTAAATATGTGCTCCGTGTTTTTTATTTTAATTTTTGTTAATTGGACCAGTGTATTCATTATAACCATTGTAGTAGGTACAGAGTATCCTTCAGCAATTATTATTGACAGAATATTGTTAATTTAAGTAAGCTCACTCTTTCGACTTTTTGTTCCAGGAGCTGCTAATCACGGCGGGCGGTGAGAACATCGCACCGGTGCTGATCGAGCAGACGGTTCAGGCGGAACTGCTCCACGTTGGGTACGCGGTCCTTATCGGAGACAAGCGCAAGTTCCTCGCTGTTCTGCTCACGCTCAAGGTGTATAACACTTATATCCCACTTCTCAACACATCTCATTTACCATCACCCTAATATTATAAATACAAAAAGGTTGCCTGTTTATATGTATTATGAAGATAGATATATCTTTCAAAATGTCAATATGTCGGTATTTTCTGGAGTAGACGAATTATTTATCAGTCCAAATGCTTCTTTCCACTTCATGTACCTACATAAACTTACGCCTGATATTCTATACTTATGCCTGATAGCCTATACTTCGTCATAGTCATGTACCTACTTTACTTAATCACGCTAATATTATAAAGGCGAAAGAGTGTACGTTTGTATGTTTGTTACCTCTTCACGCTCAAATGGCTTGACCAATTTTGATGAAATTTGATATAGAGGTAGCTGACACCCTCGGATTAGCTGCTGGTATAATATTTTATAAAGCGTTCAGTCGCACACTCATAAAATCTTCACAGTTTTAACTCAATCTTGGTTTTCGCTTCCAGTCTAAGGTGAACTCCGAAACAGGCGAGCCCCTAGATGAGTTGGAAAATGAGACACGTGGCTGGGTGGCGAGTCTCGGAAGCTCTGCTACTACAGTCAGCCAAATCGTCAACACTAAGGATCCGGCGGTAAGTCCTCTTTTTTAAGCTGACTACGCAATAAGGAGGAAGTTATGATTGTATGTGCGTATTCGTTGTGTCTCTTGAATTACTTCTCATATTTTGACAAATGCGGTTTCTGTTGACGCTTTTGTCGTATGATATGACATGTCATGTCAGTAGACTTCGTATCGCTCTCTTCCCTCAGATATGGTTGTGTCTGTCAAGCGCTTATTTTAAGTAAAAATACTAACACAGTATGATAAATAAATCTGTAATTATCATCTGAAGTTACTTCTATGTCTTTTTATTGTTTACAGGTGCACAAAGCGATCGAGGCCGGTATTACAAAAGCGAATAAACAAGCTATCTCCAACGCGCAGAAAATACAAAAGTTCGCCATCCTACCGGCAGACTTTTCAGTGCCCACAGGAGAATTAGGTTCGAATTTTCATCTACCCACATTATTTACATGACATTTTCTTAACTCTACTAAAGGTTATAAAGATTATGACTTGAATATAATTTTTTTTTTACTTTTTTGATTATGAGGAACTCACAAAATAGTGAATCGACGTATGCGTTTTTTTACTAAGTAAAAAAATCGTTTTATACATACTATATTTACCTCTTGGTTTAACAAGCCAAAGTAGTCATATTTTTTCTCCGAGTTAAAGTGAGTTTAAAGAAACATAAATTACTAGCGGTCCGTCCCGGCTTCGCACGGGTAGACATTTATTTTTAGTTAAATTCTAGTAATGAATATAGCCTATGTTGCACAGAAGAATGTAGCATTCTAATGGTGAAAGAATTTTTGAAATCGATCCAGTAGTAGTTTATTCGTTACCACATACAAAAATCCAAATGTTTCCTCCTTATAATATTAGAATAGAATAGGAATATAACTTTATTATACACCAAAACAAATCACAACAATATATTTATATGAAACATAAAAAAAAGATGAGATAATTAACATAACAAAACAATATAATAGATATTAGTGTAGATTTTTTTATTTTTTTTATTATGTCAATACAAGTAAAAAAAAAAAACAAATTAATTAATTAAAAACTTGGTCCACCGGTCAAGCCCGCCGCAAACGTACCCATAAAACTGGCGGCATTTCCTCGCTGGATCGCTAGAGAGATACGCTGGACTATGTAGTCTCCCGACCTCGGATCCCGACCCCTCTCCCTAAGGCGACGCCCTAACTCTGCCACAAACTTTGCAGCGTCGGAGTAGCGTAAGAGTTAGTGTAGATTGTGTGCTAATAGACTATTTGGTATATTTCAGGACCCACATTGAAAATCAAGAGGAATGTAGTCTACGAGAAGTACAAAGATATCATAGAAGACTTTTACAAAGAGTGATCTAGAAGTAAGCGTAGTTATAGGGCAAGGGACAACACAAGTTAAATTATTTTCTAATTTTATTGTAATTATTGAATGCTGCTCAATTAGGGAATAGTGCAAGGAATCATTGTGATTTATAGTACTTTACGCAAAAGCATATGAAATAGGTGATATTTTTGTTACAAAAAAAATATATTGTTTTTTTACAATTGAATTGTTTTATTAAAATGACTTTGTTTTATGTAAAGAGCTACGCTCGGAATTTCTCAGAGGCATTGTATGCGGAACGAAGTAAGTCGCCAGAGTACTAAAGTCACAGACATAGCGTATTAGCAAGCTGAAGTGGCAATGGGCTGGACATATCTGTCGCAGAACCGATAACCGCTGTGGTAGACGTATTGTAGTGGAGACCACGAATTGGCAAAACTAGCGTAGGACTCCCTGAGATTCGATGGAGTGACGATATACGTAGGACAACTGGCGGTGGATGGAAGTGCAAAGCCGAACATCGGGTTGAGTGGCGTGTCTTGGAGAGGCTTATGCCCAGCAGTGGGCTTAAAGATGATGATGATTAAAAGACTTCATAACTTTAGTTAAAATTTATTTCAAGTATACTTAACTCAAATACATTGGAATGATATAATTTTAAGTACATTTAACGAGATACTAATAAATTCACATTTCTTAGGCTAAATTTAATAATAATAATAAACGAGTAAATTGATTAAAACTAAATGTCAAAAGATTAAAAATACAATTTTGTTTTTATAAATATAAAAATAAGTACTGATTTACGAATACTCAAGTCAAATAGTTGCACTAAAAATAGTGGAATGTTAAATAAATGTTAATGAAGATGTCTCAGATATAGAACTATACCCATAGTTTCATAATTCTACGGGCGAGTTTAATAATAACCTTTTGGAGGAATCTATTATTGTTACGGTCACATGAAGTATTTGTCATCAAGCACGCGTGCTCAAAAACTGGCTATAAATCAACGTCTGGTATTCTAATTGGTCTGAATATACAGCATTACCAACAAATTAGGCTAGAGAAAACTTCTTTACAGTATAGGAAATAACTTATGATGCAAGTCAAAGAACAAAAGATACGCGACTACGAGCGGCATCGTTAAGCATGGCAGAGTGCAGAGCGACGACAACCATCCCGTGCGTGCGGCACGCGTAGACTGGCGCGTGCAAGGTCTCGCTCGTATATTTATAGTGTGCGAGCGAGACAAAACAAGAAGCCGTCTCACTCGCGCATCATCATCATTCGATGTAACTTTAGAAACTGGGCACACTAATAATGGATGGAGATAGCAAAAATTGTTTTGTCTTGTTTTGTTTTGCGTTATGCTATACAATTGTTAATTCTATAACCGTAGCTGCTAATTGACCCTGCATTTCGATCAATGAAACCAAAACATATTTCACCGAGAGCACAAACGCGTCCCTCTAAAACTCCGCCAAAACGTTTCGGTGCAGCAGTTTGGTATTTATTTGTTCACGTTTAGATGTCACTGAAGTTTTAGCATTAACGTGTTAACTTAGAGTTGTCATTTGTTTGCCACATGCGACAATGTTCACATTCTATGTACAGCGCGCCATATCTTTTATATTATGTTTTAAACGATGGCCCTATTATAAAACAGGGTTATAAGCTTGGGGTGTATTAAACCGAAATGGGATCGTTGTACTCATGATTATGTTAAACTTTTACTTTGAAGTCGCAAAGAAAAAAAATCACTGTTATTAAATTAAATGAATAGCAGCATACATTTGGCCAAGGGTAACCAAACTTGTAACTGGAACTGTTTATTTTTTAACAATTTCAGGAATTACAAATAAAAAATATTTTATTGATAACACGTTACAAGTCAATTGGAAAAATAATTTTTAGAAGTAATTAGGAAAAAAAAAAGAATTTGCACATAGTAAAAGTTGTTCATAGTGACTAGTACAATTACCTCTCTTGGCTCTGTGAGTGAATCCCAAGCTTATAAACAAGCTTAAATTTTTATATGAAAAAAGGATATCCTATATTCTCTGTTCAACAATCATTGCGATACACACAGATATGTACACACAGTTTCAATAATGATCAAATGTGTTTTCAAGGAATTTCCTTTTTCGAACCACCAAAAACACAAATACAACATTAATAATAATAATTATGCCTATCTATTTTAAAAAGTATGTATGATGTCGCTGTCGATTCTAAAGATGATTTAATATTAACACAAAATTTTTAATTTTTTAAATTATATCCATCCTAAAAAAAACAATAAATAACTTCAAAGAATTTGCTGATAATTATTTACGGTCCAATTTTTTAATATTTGGCGCAAAAATTTTGATTGGACTAATTCTGCTTTCCAAGAAATTTAATTGTGTGCGTTCAGCTTTGTTTGTAATGCAATTGAGATCATGGTAAAAAAAACGAAAAACTATTTGAAACGCTAGGAAAATATTTTTTATTACATTAAAGTTATAGTAGGTACTTTTATTTTTTAAAGTTACTTTTGTCATTAAACGTTAATTTTAGCAAAATAATTCCGGCTACTGCTGGACGAATTATTATATTTTTAACAATAATATAATTGTAGAGTTTGAACATAGGTATTACCAAAAACTTTCGTTTATTAAAAAAAGTTAATTTCGTCATGAGACACTACTTTGGGCAATATAATTCTAGCAACACTGCCGGAAAAAAATATTTAACTAAATAATAATGGTAGAATTTGGACTTTTTTTGTTATAATACTTGTTTTTGTCATGAAATATTACTTATTTATAGTAAAGGCTACACTACTGGACTGGACGTATTACCCGGCCGAAGGACTACTATCCAAGGGCAAGAATAAATTAAAAATATATAAATTTACAATTTAAAAAACCGACTCCATGACCAACTAAACGCACTGCTCCAAGCAGCAAGGTTTCAGAGTAAACTAAAATAATGTCATCAATGTAAACAATTTTTAGATTTTTTTAAAACCGCTCGATTGATTTTGATAAAATTTAATTTACATAATTTAGAGCACCTCTCAAGTATGATCTACCAAGCAAAAAAATAATCATCAAAATCGATTCATAATTGGCGGAAAGCAACATCATAAAGCTGATTTTGTCAAAAATAAATAATTCAAATTATGTTTATATTCTTATTAAAAAAAACAGTCGAATTGAGAACCTCCTTCTTTTTTGTATCGGTTAAAAAAAGGATGTATTAGTAATGTTGTAATGGTGTTCGTGGTACCTCCGTGTATACTCAGGGCGTGGTAGCGTTAGCATGCAGCCGCTGTGGCGGCGCAGACGCGGGCAGCGGCGGCGGAGCGTCCGCCAGCGGGAGGGGCTTAGCGACTCCTATACGCACCACCCCGCGAGGAGCTCCTTTCAGCGCAGCTACAGCTTGTTCAAGGCTTGCGTTCTCTAGGTTCTGGAAAAAGGAAACGTATCGATAAGTTTTGTAGATTTATTTTTTTAATGTAGAAATAATGAGAGGACTGTACGATCTCCTTATGGTAAGAGATAACTGACATTGCTGTGTTCCGGTTTGAAGGGTACTGCAGCTAGCGAAATTATTGGGCCTTAGAATAACCATTGAAAGTCTCGAAAGTAATGAGCGCCAAAGCAGCGATGCCCCGGAATTATATTTTGCTACTCAAATTTCTGTGTATTGATGCAAGGGCATGCGTTATCTCTTACCATACGGAAAGTGTGGCCTTTTACATAAAAAAAAAAGACACACTGGTAATTGTACTTTTGTTACATTTTTTATTGAAAACTAGCTGCGCTCCGCGGTGTTACCCGCTACTTGTTTACGAGATAAAAAGTAGCCTATCTATGTCGTAATCCAGAGTCTCAGCTACGTCCAGACCAAATTTCATCCAAATCTGTTCAGTAGTTTTTGCGTGACAGAGTAACAAACATCCATCCATGCATCCAAACTTTCACATTTATAATAGAAATAAATAAATATAGTAGGACTATACACACAGCGCCATCTGACCCCAAACTAAGCAGAGCTTGTGTGATGGAAGCCAGATATCTAATGAATAATATTAGTGGGATAACCAATAAAGATATTTTGAAATTTAAATTGAGTCATGTTTACACTACGGGTTAGCGGCAAAATATCTAGTACCGCGGTGGTAACTACTGACGACCTTTTTTTTTCTTTTTTTTTTATGGTTGACAGGCCAGGTGTTTGACCACAGCTCACCTGATGTTAAGTGAAGGCGTGGTCGAAGATGGTAAAGCACACCTAGCCTGGAATGGAACTGGCTCTCAAGTGAGGCTGCCAGAACACACCGTTAGATGCTTGGCGGCAGATTTTCAACTTGAGGGTGGTAGCTAGCCAGCCGAGTACTAGAAAGTACCCTACCACCATGCTATGGTTTCCTCACGATGTTTTCCTTCACCGGCAGCTCAAGCTCATTTTTGGGGTTTGAACCCACGCCCTTCGGCATGCGAACCTACCGCGCTAACCACTGAGCTGTCATTAACAAATAAATTATCTTTATCTTTATCTTTATCTTTGTCATCGCTACTAACCTGCTTAGGACAGCTACCACCGCTAAGTAAACCTAGTACTTCAAGTGAGTGCAGTAACCTGTTCGTTGACGAAGAGCAGTCGGTCGCCGGGTATGAGGCGGCCGTCCTGCTGCGCCACGCCGCCCGGCACCAGCGACCGGATCACCACGAGAGTGTGCGCCGGACGCAGCGGGTCTTGGTAATCCAGGATAGAAAATCCGAGACCGCGTTCACCCTTCACCAACTCTGAAATATTACATTTTCTTTGTACAAGTCTAGAAAAAATAAATTAATTGAACGATGCTTTGTTTATTTTACTTTATTTATTTCTTATCACACAAAACAGAATATAACAATATTAATTTCAATATACATTTTTCATATCTGTATCACATTCCAAAACTATGTACATAATTATGTCTAGGTGTATTGTAATTGCATGTTTTTAAAGTCACTAGAGAATTTATTGTAATTGATTAATTAGGATTATATTTTTTTAGACTATGTATTTATTAAATGTAATATTTTTTTAACAAATTAAAAAAAGTTTCATTATCAATGATAAGGTACATTATGAGGTACATATGTAACAAGATTAGGATTAGGGTCATTCTACTTTTTAGTGCAGGTTTTTGTGTCCCCCAGACAATAAAATCTAGATTTGCCATTTTCTTCATAAAATTTAAAAATATTGCGCGATACACGAAACTTCCGTAATATTTCCTTTACTTCTGTTAACATTTATATTTAAATATTTTGCCTATTTTAAGATAATTAAGGGTAACAAAGTGGAGTTTTATGGTAACATAGTTGTTTTCCATAGTATTGCAAAGTGTCCCCGACCTAATACGCGGACTAACTTAACCAAAAAAAGTATTCTTATTGCAGTGTAGTCCTATGTTTCAAAAATTTATTAAGTTTATTTGATATGTTTGCGTTTTTTATGTAGGCCTCATATATTTTTAAACGATTTATTTCTTTTTCAAAATAATTACTTTAGTTTTGTCCCTAAGGAAGAAGCTCAATACGGTACGACTATGTTACTGGTATTTCTTAAAAAAATCGTTAGATGTCGCTGTACCGCCACTGGTCGGGTCGATTGGGTAGGTTGTGCATTACAAGTGCGGGGCGGAGGGGAATGGCAGTAAGCCACGTGCCGCCACTCAGTCGCCGCCATGTTGTGAATCAAGACGTGTGTGTTTATTTGGTGTGCACTTTGTTACCCGGCGAAAAGGTAAGTTTCTAAACTTTTACTTTATGTTTTAACTGTTGAGACGTGGCGTTTATGTCACTTAATTGTATTCTATTGTTGGATTTGCAAATTATATGGTCATTTCGTAAATATCAGGTAGCATCATGTTATTTTACAACTGTGTTACCGGCCCACTTTGTTACTCTGCTGTGGTAACGCAGTTGTAAATATACTCTGTCACTGATTCTTTCTAATTTTATTTAACTTGATTAGTTCGTATCGACCCACAGGTTAATATTTTAACAATTTTACAATTGTTTGCTGACTTACTTTAATTGTTGACGGTAAAATTAGTACTAGAATGCCATGTTTTTATCTTTTACAGAAGATCATGCCGCTAACTCCAGCCGAAAAACAACGTCGGTACCGAAACAAGCGAAAATTAGACCCTGTTAAAGATGAGGACGCAAGAAAAAAGGCTCTAGAAAGGTACCACAAAACAAAACGCCTTGTCAAAGACTTAACATCACGTGAACATCGCCAATGCAAGAGAAAATGGCGGGTCGCTAACAGCAAAAGAAGAGCCCGCATTCATGCCCTGCAATCTATTTATTACAAGAAACACTCCGGAATTGACCCCTCAACCTGATGTACCTCGTGTGAACACTCCACCAACAGGACAAAATGCACCAAATATTCCTGAAAATCATCCGATACCCGATTCTCGCAGATTGCGCACACCTTCTTTGTCTCCATCTCCATTGTCTTCGCGCCAGAAAGCCACTCGAAAAAATTCTCATGAACGGATGCCTAGACAATCACTATTTCTATCTCGTTCGGCTAAGGAACAATCAACATCAACGGTGACTTCACCTGCATCAGCTTCTGTTTCTGCGCAGAATCGTGGACGTAAACAAGTAAGAAGAGACAGAACTAAACTCTATAGAGAAAACGTAAATCTGAAAGAAAAGCTAGAGGCAGCTGAGCGAAAATATCAAAAGTATAAGAAGAAATGCCATAGATTAAACCGAAGTAAAGAGAATAAAGCAACGGAAACTGACAAAACAGCTAAAAAGTACAAAATTTTGACGAGTGCGATAAAAGAACGGCACAAGAAAATAAAGAGTCGAAAAGAAAGAAGAATTTTCACGAAAATATTTGAAGAACAGACGATTGCGGCATCGAGAAAGAAACTTGATATACTTCGGGAAACCCTTGACCTGCAACAGGGATATTTTAGAAAAAACACACTGACTTCAAAAACGACGATATTACGAGCAAAAGTAATTGAATTCTTCAAACGGGATGACATCTCTAGATACTTTACTGTTACTGTTGAACAACTGTGTTACCATTATGTCCCTATTTCTAAGTAAAGGTTTTTCAATTTGAGTTGTACAATTGGCATAATAAGCTACATTACAGATATATCAGATGCAAGATAATATTTTTTAATATCAATGTTAAATACGTTGTTAAGATATTTTTACATATATACATTTTATGTCAAATCTTTGTAAACAAAAGTGCACAACAGTAACATAGTTGTCATTTAAATGTGATTTATAAGACTTAATAAATGATAATTTCTAATTTTAGTTATGAAAGAGAAAGATTTATGTTCCTAAAATACGTTTTGTTAATTATTTGTCTGTAATGAGTGACTAAAGCTGCTCAATAAAAATATTTAGATTGGTAACAAAGTGGTATGATTTTTCTACCTTGGTCGCCAAAATCTTTATTTTCAGAAAGAAATATGTAAAAAATTCGCTGCTGGCAGTTAATTTCAATTGTGTGGGTATAATTACGCATAAATACAGTTACATTACTTCATTTATCTCTAATGATAAAATTTTTAAAGCCCACTTTTAGCAGTGCAAAAACCTGCACTAAAAAGTAGAATGACCCATTATTATTATTTTATTTAATTTATAATTATACTGTACAACTTACCAATTACAATTGATAAGTTAAATAGACACAGAACAAATATTTGTTTATAGCACAAAATGTTTGCCTTGAGTGGGAATCGAACCCACTCTAAAATATGTACATACGATCTGACTATCCAATCTGTTTAACCTAATACATATGAATGCAACTTGCCTATGATCTGCGGTTCAGAGGACCACATGGCTAGGCCGGTGAGCGGTTCGAGGCTGCGCGAGCGCACCTTTCCGCCAGCGGACAGCGAGCCACCTTCCTCTGCGCCCGCACCAGCTAGGCTTCCATCGGACTTCGCCTAGAATAATAAAAAAACGAGTATTATACAATACATGGAACATAAGATTTTCATCATCATCATCATCCACAGCCTTCTTTATCCCACTGCTGGGTATAGGCCTCTCTCTTTACATGCCATCTGCCTCGGTCCTGTGCCAATCTGGTCCAGGTTCGACCCGCGACGGTGACGATATCGTCAACCCATCTTGCGGCTGGATGACCGACGCTCCGCTTCCCTTGCCTAGGCCACCACTCTGTTGCAACCTTACTCCACCTGTCATCACTTCGCATAAGATTTTAATAGAAAGGAAATGCTAGATTTCCAAGCTACTTGTTTACAATCTTCAACCACACCGTCAATTAACAGGCGAGCTGTGGTCAAAACGAATTGTTTTTTCCATAATATTTCAATATGTCAAAACTAATTAAAAAAACAAAGAATAATAAACATTGATTAATTGAACAAAACAATACATAACGGTATACACCTATATAATTATATTATCAGAGAATACATTTTCAATGTTACTTCGTATTTCTTTCGCTCTATCTACTTTTGTACAGTAGAGCGATCAAAGTTTATAAATTGATTCAACTTTATCGTTGCAAGAGACGAAGGATTTAGTTAAGTTTGGTTAACGGAAAACTTGCATGAATGCATGCACGAATACGAAAACATTTATCCACGAAACCGGATTTGTAACAACAAAATGATTTGTGCTGACAAAAGTTCTTTCGTCAACTACTATTTCTAATTATATTGTGTAACAGTTACACTAAAAGACAATGAATCATTTTTTTATAGGAAATTTATATCGAATGTTAATTCCTTATAATCGGTTTATGGGCAGGAAATGCACGTTAGTCATCGAATTTTTTTCAAAAAATGTTGTATGTAAAATATTAATCAATCTGGGCGAGACTTTTTTGTGATAATACCACTTCGCATCGTACGAGCGATACGTCATGACGGAAATAGATAACTACGGCCTATGTACTTTGATTAGCAGAATATTTACATAGAATAGTTAATTAGTGTAGAGATTACGCAACGCCAATAGAAGCGTATCCGAACATGAAAAATCGTTTTCGGAAAACCCAGGCTTTATCTTTGTTTCTGATAATCTGAAATTCCATTGGCGATGCTAAATTTAATACAAACAGACTGCGATGTTTTTGCCCATTATGAAACGCGATACACATTAGATATGTTATAACTAAAAACAGCATAATTTAAATAACAGATGCAACTTAAACTCCGCGCCAAAATGGAAAACAGTTGTGCCAATCTAACAACAACAGAATTTTTATGTTTGACAAGGGTTTGACCACAGCTCACCTGATGTTAAGTGATAGTGTGGTCAAGCATAAAGCACTCCTAGCGTAGAATGGCTCTGAAGTGAAGCTGCCGGAACACACCCTTAGGTGCTTGGCGGTAGATTTTCAACTAGAAGGCGGTAGCTAGCCAACCGAGTATTATAAAGCACTACCGCCATGCTATGGTTTTCTCACAGTGTATTCCTTCACGGGCAGTTCAAGCTCATTGTTAGGGTTTGGACCCGCGACCTTCAGCGTGCGAACCGACCGCGCTAAACACTGAGCTATCATCGCTACAAAATGTTGTGCTGTAAAGCTGTAAAATAGTACAGCACAAAAAGAAGGTACTTTCTAAGTACACGCTTCCCTTTCTAGTATACGCTTCCTCAATTATAACAGTATATTATAATCAGTATTTTTCACTCTTCAATAAAACTATACGTAATTTCGATCAAAAGTTGGAAGAAGAAAGGAAGCAGAAGAATTGAATCAGATTTTTGTCTCATTTATCGATGTATCTAGCCTTGTTATGTGCACAATATCACATGATTCATACTAGAATCTCATCTCATAATATAAAAATGAACTCGTTTCCCTTGATCACGCCATAACTTGAGAACGACTTTACCGATTTCACTCATCTTTTTTTTAAAGTTTCTAATACTTTGTAAAAGGTTATTACGGAAAGAAATTAAGAAAGTTTAAGAAATTAAGGAATTTCAGTTTTGTTTTAATAAATTCCACGCGAAAGATATCGCGAGTAACACCTAGTTAATTATAAAAATTCTTAATCAACATCTTATCCGATTTAATGTCGGGTACCATAAGTAGCCCTTCTAATATCGCCTAATCTTTTAATTTAGCATTTGATAACTATCGTGATTTTGAGGTTCCAATGTATCGTATGATATATCGCCCTTTCCTTTATCTGTTAAACGACATTTTTTTAAAGCGCCCAATGTTTATTTGTTTCAATTTTGCTTCGGATTACGATAATGGTGACATGTATCCCACAAGAATTTTCATATGTGATGGATATGTATATCCGTACAACTAAGTTATGATAAGGTTAGCAAAAACAAAATATCTTTAAGCCTTGGGAATTTTTTGTCGATAAGTAAAACGTATCGAAAGATTTTATTACAATATCAGATGAACATTTCATTAAAACAGACAGACAGACAGACAGTTACCTTGACGAGAGTGGGTGGCGGCGGCGCGAGTTCTAGCGTCGGAGCGGGCCGCGGTCGCGCACATACCATGCACACCTCACTCGAGAGCTCCTTCAAGATGGACACAACTTCCAGATGGTTCATGCCAAGCAAACGATGCCCGTTCACTTCTGCAAACATGACGTACAATTTTCTTGGCATCGAATTTTGTAAATTTTCCTAGTCAAACTTGCAAACTGAGGCATCCCACAAAGCGTTTTCCGGTGAGTTAACGTGGTACATTTCAAAAAGGAAGTCGGACTTCTATTTGGTTTGGTAACGCATTAGCTACGTCCTTAACGTTGCAGGCGTCCATAAGCAGCGATTAGTTAATAGGGGAAGAAAAGGAATATTTGCCGTTCTTTTAAAAATATATTGTCAAGTATTTGATGTAAAATCAAGTTAAATAAGGCACAATTAAAGTCTCACAAAGTAAGTTCGAACCTCGTCTGGTCACGTCTTAATACTTCTATGGAGTTTTGATAAGTTCTGTATAGGCTGTGACTAGCCTTGGTGTCAGATTTGATATGCCGTCTGAATGCCACGTTATTCCTTCCTTGTTACATGAGAGATATAATCTTAGGTGTCTCCTAGGTCAGCGTACTTCATATGCTACATCATCAATTACCAACAGACGAGTTGGTGATCAAACATGGACTTATCCCTAATAAATAAAATATACAACAAACAATCGGGCCCTACGTGTCATCCGAGCCACGGTAGCGCTCCGAAAAAATATTATTCACACGGTCATCCATCCGATGACTGACCGAATTGACTGTTCCTCAACATCCGTGATCGTTTAAAAAAATTTTAGTCAAAGGCTTAGTGCTGTATTATGATGTATTTTAAACTTACCAAGCAGCTCGTCTCCCGGACGATGCACGTTGGCGCGACCTACAGGCCCCTCGGGCAGCACCGAACGCACGTAGTGATGGGGGCGCACCTCCCTCCCCCCCTCCACGTCCACTGTGCCTTCGAGAGAAATGCCGAGCCCCCCGCCCCCGCGAACTACAACCCCCACCACAATCTCTACGTCGTCACCTGAAATGATAAAGAACTTTTTTTATATATAAATATTACGTATTTACGGGGAGTAAAATTTATGCTAATTCGCTATTTCAAAGTCAAACTTGGTCCTTCGAGCTCAGTCAAAAGCCATGATAACCGATTCGTAAAATTTAACTCGATATTATCGTTAAAATATTATAAGATAATGCTAATATTAACCTCCAGGGGCGGCTTTGTGGCAAGCCGTGAATGAGTGGTGACAGCGCTCACCCCTATTCCATTGAGTGAGTGAATGAGACGCGTTTGAGAATCTTTATTTTTATTCAACTTAGCCATATACTAACCCAATATCGCCTGCCATTTCTTCTTGATGGCATCCTTTTGTTCGTGCGTCCGCGGCATTTCGAAAGAAGGTTGCGGTCGTGTGAATAGAGCCGGTGGCGAGCGCGGAGGAGACACCGAGACTGCCTCTTCTGTCGCCGCACTATCCAGACTGGAATATGAAATATATGAGCTAAATATTAACGGTTACTTCAAGCCAGGTTAGTACGGGTAGCTGACAGGGGGAAATGCACGAAATATCCCAAGCGGGAAGTCAGCGCATGACATTAACGCACCCGTTAATGCGATAAACTTCTAATAAGAATACTATTATGTATTCATTTTGGAACACAAGCTAGATGTTAAGCTAGAATTACAGAAAAATATCATAAATGTATGCAAGCTATAAATTTAAACAAATTTTTGTACCTTTATCTAAACTAACATTATAAACAGAAAATATTGGTAATTTTGGATTTTTGTATGTTTTTAATGAATAAAATCAAAAACAACTGATCCGATTTCAAAAATTCTTTCACCATTAGAATGCTACATTCCCCTTGAGTAACATAGGAGGCTATATTTGTTACAAGAATTTAAATAAAAAAATTAAATGTCCACCCGTGCGAAGCCGGGACGGGCCGCTAGTTCACGATACTACAAAGCATTTTAATCCCACATTTTTCATTTGCACAGCGAGTTTGTGGAACTCTCTGCCGGAGTCTGTGTTCTCTGTTAGGTTCAATATGGGTGTCTTCAAATCTAGAGTAAATAAGTTTCTCCTAGGTAAGCGTGCACCATCTTAGACCGTACTACTGCTTAATAACGAGCAGTGTGGTCAAACGTGAAACTATTTTGAATTTAAAAAAAAACTTAAAAAAAATAGCACGAAGAGTGACTTACGAAATACTTGACACTGGCAAATGCTAAAACGCGACGCCAAAACCAAAAAAAAAAAAAAAAAAGAGTGACTTACGAGTTGTGTATGGTGCTCATCTGTATGTCAGCCTGGGATACAGAGGTGGGGTCAGGTCGGTGCATATGCAGGAATGGATTCGGCGCAGGCGCGACCGCAGCCGCCGACTCGCCCGCCGCTATCGCTTGCTGCAGTTGCTCGTACTTTGGACCTCGCAGGTATCTAATAACATACATATAACAATTATTATTGTGCAAAAGTAATGGGACGAACGAAACTCTTCCCTGATGGATATAATCTGGGTGTCTTCAAGTCGAGAGTGAATCGGTATCTTCTGGGCAAGTGTGCTCTATCTTAGACCGCATCATCACTTAACATGAAGTGAGATGGCGGTCAAACGTAAGCCTATTTGTTATAACGAAAAAAAAAAGATAGAAATTTTTTATTGTGCACATCATAAACAGAACAAGTACAGAGAACAAAAGAATCTTATGATCATGTGATAAATAAATAAAATAAATAAACAACATCAGCAGCGACGTACCATAAACATAACAAATAACTAATCCGACTAACAGCAATAACAACTCAGCATATGCAGTCTAGTACATAGCAAGAGATAAAGCGTGACCATGACCATTATTAGGTACTCAGTATTTTGAGTATCAACATAAAGTCCAGGTAATCAATACTTTGTGATATTCTATGTAACAGCTAATTATTTTTTCCCAATTTCCGAGCTGCTCCTATTGTAAAAGTTGTTCATATTTTTATTTTTTTATTTATAATTATACACTCCACAGACACTGGGGTCCGTGACCTTTGTCAACTTTAGTTAGTTATTTTTTTTTTTTTACAATTTTACATTACAAAAAGAGTTTTTCATATTGAATATAGATTGATATAATGAAAGTATTATCGTTTAAAACCCGCAAGTTCAGCGTAACTTTATTATGGAAATTAACGATTTTTAGTACTCCACTTTGAGTCCTTAAAAAAGGTTCTAATTTGATCATCAGCGTGAATAATTGAATATATCTTATATTCGACTGCCCCGTTAGCTCATTGGACGGTAGTTCTGATTCGAGAATTAAAGGGTGTGGGTTTCATTCCACTCAGGACGTCGGATACGAAGGACGAACATAGATGTTTGTTTTGTTAAATAAATAAATATATGTATTTACAAAAAATATAAGTATTCTATCAGTCATTAGTATAGCGTTGTTTAAAATGTCTTTCAAAATGTTTTTATTTATCACTGATATGATCAAATAGCTGGGCCCTGCAGTGTTACTCGCTACATGTTTTCGGGATAAAAAGTAGCCTGTGTCTTAATCCAGGGTCTCAGCTACCTCCATATCAAATTTCATTCAAATCTGTTCAATAGTTTTTGCGTGAAAGAGTAACAAACAAACATCCATCCATCCAAACTTTCACATATTTTTTTTTTATGTTTTACAGGCTTGGTGTTTGACCACATTTATATTATTAGTGGGAGTAGTGGTATGTTACCTCTCCAGTTCAAGCGTGACTACATTCCCGCTCTGTTTGAGCGCATCGACAGCTCTCTGGTTGGATTTCCCGGCAAGCGAGACGCCGTCAACTGCCACGATGCGGTCGTTGACCCTGACACAGCCGCTCATCGCCGCCGCGCTCCCGGGGGTAACAGACTTCACGAATATGCCAGAAAGTTCTTCTTTCTCGCACACATAGCCTGTAAAATAAATAAGTTTTTTTAGTGACGCAAAACGAGATGATTGATTGATTGACTAATTCTTTATTGCACACACTAAAAACAATACAATACAGAAGAAATAAACTTAATTAATAGGTGTAACAACTGGCGACCTCATGCACTTACAATCATAGGTATGAAATTACCTGCTATTGTAATACCAAGGCCGTTTTCATCTTTCTTGAGCTGCACTGTGAATCTATCAACCTCTGGAGATTCTGCGTCTGTGAAGAAATGCAGTGTTAAAAAAAATAGAGAGAAGGTATCCATCAGCTGTTGAATTGTTAAAAACTTTTAAAAAATCCACCAAACTATAATATGCATCGATAACTCTCTGGGTATTGTTGATGTCTTGTCCATTGACCATCAGTTCAACGGACCTCTTTCGAGTAATAAAAAATTTAAGATTATGCATTATGTGACGATTCGACTGTAAAAATTATCCATACTGTTACGAATGACAGTGACAGTTACAGTGACAGCCCCATTGGCTCATTGGTAGTATATCTGCGTTGAGAGCTGTAGGGCGTGGGTTCGATTCCCACTCAGGGCAAACATTTTGTGAATAAACAAATGTCTGTTCTGTATCTGGGTGTTCTGTATGTATTATAAGTATGTATTTACAACAAAAAAAAAAGTATTTATGTATTCTATCAGTTATCTGACTTCCATCACACAAGCTCTGCTTAGTTTGGGGCCAGATGGCGCTGAGTGTATAGTCCTACAATATTTATTTATTTATTATTTATTTATACTGTTACGAATAATTAAATGAAAGTGTTATAAATAAATAAATATAGTTTTAACAGTTACAAGAAACTCAGGACTATTTGTGCCATTAATATAAAGTTCAAATCTTCGATATAACTATTATTTACATATATCTATTTGCGTGGTGATAGGGTACTTTCTCATACTCGGCTGGCTAGCTACCACCGTCAAGTTAAAAGTCTGCCGCCAAACACTGTTCCAAGTGTCTTGGAAGCCTAACTCGAGAGTGAGTGTTTATTATCTTCAACCACATCGTCACTTAACATTTTTTTTTTTTTAATGCTAGACAGGCTATGTGTTTGACCACAGCTCACCTGATGTTAAGTGAAGGTGTGGTCAAACACTTAGCCTGTCAAACATAAAACAAACATATCCCTTTCATCGGACCAAGTATTTATTGGCTATCATGAATTACCCAAATAATTGAATTGTGATTTTTTTATTATTAATTATTCTGCGACTGGATACTAAGTCCTTAATGCCAAAAATTTGCTAAAATTTTATGCACTTTGGTTTTCGCCATTTATGTCAAGGGAATTTAATCCTAGTCCCACAATGATAGTCACAGAGACAGTCCAAACACTATAATTATGATCTTACTAGAAGCTTCTACGGAGGTTTGAAAACAATACGAAAAGACATCATATTCAACATTGTATTACGTGGTGAACGACCACCACTTTTAAACACAAACACAGGGTTAGTGAGTAAGTGAGATGCAAAGTATACCTGTGTCAGGTGGAGGAGTGAGAGAGCGATCGAAGAGGAACCTCGAAGTCGGCCCGGCGTGAGATACAGGCAGCGTGTGGAACACCTGCTCGAATCCGGCTTCATGTAGGTACCGATCCAGCGCTTCCGGATCCGATAGAAGTCTGAAACATCAGTGATTTTTTTAATGTGTGTTGCTTTCGAATGCCATCTCGTTTACTGTTCACGTGTGAGATACGGTTTATTAAAAAACAGAAATTTTCACAACGTAAATAGTTTTAGTTATTAAATGTATTGAGATTGAGACTTTGTTACTATAGATAGCAAGAAACTATTTTTTGTGCACACCAGAAATCGAAAAATGTACAGAAAACAAAATAATCTTACGAGCTAATGCCACAAGTGACAGCCTAATCGCTAAAAGCGATCTCTTCGAGGCAACCAAGAACAGAAAACACGTTATTGACTAAGAATAGACGGGAGATGTACATATAATACATACATAGTTTTAAAAACATTTCACAAACTAATATTTACCATACGCCAATGTTACAAGTCAAATTCCGAGAATGTATCCGGAATATGTATTATCTATACTGTTATAAAGAGGAGTCAAACCACGAGGCATCCGCTTGTTTTAAAATAAAATAATTAGATTTGTTGTTGTTGTTGTTTGTTGCCTTACATGCATTAAGTTTAGAATGTAACACTAGTGATATTTTAGCTAGGCGAGTGATTACTTTATTTTGAAAATTATATAATTAAGTATTACATTATGGTTCTTCTCGCTCGTCATACAAAATAACCCAATTAAAGTTGTTGTGTTTAAGTATGTTATGTTTAAGTACCTATGTCATTACCTTGCGGGCACAAGCGGAGCGGGTGGGGCGGCAGTGGCAGCTGGGTCGGCGGCACGAGCCACCACTAACCGCACTCGCGACCCTGACGCGCGGAGAACACCCGCCACTTGCTCTGATCCCATCTCCATCAGGCTCACCTGAAAACATACCATTTTTTGATAAAGTTAAAAAACGTCATCTGGCATCTTTATTTATTTTTTTATACAAAGAATGGCAAACAGACAGGCGGTTCGCCTGATAGTAAGTTCACCGCCATTTAGCAAACCCAAAGAAAAGTACATCTGTTTGTTTCCGGTGTGGGCTTGGGACTCTTAAATTTAGTCTAATTAGTACTAGTAAAAACTTTTTTGACTTATCTACTAATTATTTTATCAATTAGCAGCTGTCCGTTTTCTATGTAAAATATAATAAACTAGCAGACGCCTCGCGGTTTCACCAGCGTAGTTCCCGTTCCCATGGGAATACAGGGATAAAAAGTATGTCACCCGGAGAGTGTATTTTCCCAACGGTGAAAGAATTTTTGAAATTGGTTCAGTAGTTTTTGAGTTTATTTGTTACAAACATACAAAAATCCATAAATACAAATCTTTCCTCTTTTTATTATTAGTGTAGATAATAAATAATAAAAGTTTTTAAATGCCCTTTTTAAAATACATATTTTATGTTGTAATTCAACGGAAATCACTCTTTGCAATGGCCCGGATACAAAACAATTGGGTTATTTTGTTTGAAGGGATGAACATCAAAAAGTTCGGTACAGGATTTCCAAATTTGCAAAATTAAGGGTCCTTTGTACTCCTACAATACATGCTTTAGCAAAATAATGCCCTATGCTACGATGAGCCATTTGCTTTAAAATGGCGACCAACAGGCAAAAAGAAAGACAATAAATAATAATACATTCCTTCTCTTGTTTCATCTTTTCCGAACGTCTATTATTATTAGTATTAGAATTCAAGCACTTACATCTCCAATTTGCAGAATATGATCTCCAGATTTTAGTCGTCCGTCGCGGTCAGCCACGCCACCAGCTAAAATAGTTTTCACGATAACTCCACTCGTCCTTGCACCAATTATGCCTAATAAATAATGAAAATACAAATACAATCATATTTTTTGATTAAAAAATAAACTGTTAACATCTTTTTTACCAAACAACGCGAAAATGAGAGTTAAGATTTTGTCAAAGTATGTTACAGTATGTATATGCATGTATCTATATGTATGTTCACAATTTGCATCATAATTGTCTCCAAAAGGACCTATTTGTTAACACAAATGTATATCAACGCTTCTTAGTACACTGTTTCATAGAATAATGTCAAGTGACAGTAAATCAAAAATAGGGAATTCAATGATTAATTTCAAATCTACTTGGCCAAGCATGTCGTGTTAGACAACTAAAGATAATAATTAAAGAGTACTCTCCAAATCATATAAAATTTTCTTCACATTTAAATTAATGTGTAATTATCTATCCCGTTACTGAATCCAATTTTGACTTATTCAGCTAAAAATGTTACTCATTACCAAGACATTGGCAAAATTGTGGCAACACCGCAGAATCCAGGACAGTTGAAGATACTCATTACTCTCTGTTATACATTATTTGTATTACAGTATTTCATTAAATTAGATCTATCCATTAAAGCTTTTAAAATTGACTTTATTATATGAACTAGAAAAGACATCTCATATTTATTTATTGATCATGTTATTCTTACCGAAGCCCAGTCCAGTGCCATCATTGACCAGGTTTATGATCTCGACCTGCGCCCAATCACTCGCCACTATGTTGTGAGACGTAGCGGCCAGAGAATCATCACGTCTCAAGTCTAGTATACCTCGGTTCTGGAATCATGGACGAGTATAAAATGACAAGCTGCTTATGATTAAACTCGCGATATTTCCAATAGTCATAAATGCAGAAGCTATTGAAAACATCACTTGCAATCATCAATCAATTAAACAAAGGAAAAAAAACAATCAAATTATAGTAACTTTTCATTAAATATTTAATAATATATCCCAAAAAAAATAGCCTGTGCGGTAAATTGCCATTCAGTTGGCCTTTTGTTTTATACTTGGCAAGCTAAACAATTAAAGTATTACTTTTTTAGCTAATAGACAAGCAAACAAACAGACAAACAAAGAGAATGGCATGACTTGTTGTGCGGTGTCCAAGTAATCACTTACCCCTTTGGGTGACATATCAGAGTCAAGCCCACTGTCCAGGGTCAGTCCTGGGAGGTGTTCATTATCGGAGCTGGAGCCAAACTCCAGACTGGCTGGAGGTGACACTTGAGGTACTCTCTGTTCTTCCTCACCTTCATTGTTATCATACAGATTTCTTGCTTGTAATGCCAAGTCTCCTAAAAAGAGGATAATTATGTATGTATATATTAAATATTCTTTGCAACAAGATCCTAATTAGTGGGGTAAGAAGGTGGCATGTTTTATTCAGAATAGATAAAATCAGGTAACATTCCACAGCCATCTAGCCCCAAACTAAGCCAACTTGTACTATGGGATAAATAAATAAATGTTTGTCCTGGGTGAGAATCAAACACACCCTACAGCTTATGATGAAGCAGAACTAGAACCAAATTAGGTAACACAGTCATCAAAATGATTGATAGGCTTGATGTTTCATTAAAGGTTAGCTGTCAAATAAAGATAGCAAAAACATCTAGTCTAGCTCTCAACATAATGTAGTGTACTTAGTTAAAACATTAATGGTGGTACATTAGAAGTAATTACAGCCAATTTCAGATTATAAATGTTGAATTTACCAGCAGGTGTGATGTCAAAGTCTCCCGGAAGTATTGAAGGGTGGTGGGCGACTTGTGTAGCGAGCATACCCACAGAGTCTTGAAGTGTAGCTATACTCTTCAAAATAGGACTTTCCAGCAAATTAATTAACATAGTCAAGTCATCGTTTGTTGCAGCCTGAAAAGAAAAAGCATTTATTATTGCTGAAACAAACTACATAAAAATCCCTAATTTTTTTTTTTTTAATGGTTGACAGGCTAGTTGTTTGACCACAGCTCACCTGATGTTAAGTGAAGGTGTGGTCGAAGATGGTAAAGCACACCTAGCCTGGAATGGAACTGGCTCTCAAGTGAGGCTGCCGGAACACACCGTTAGATGCCTGGCGGCAGATTTTCAACTTGAGGGTGGTAGCTAGCCAGCCGAGTACTAGAAAGTACCCTACCACCATGCTATGGCTTCCTCACGATGTTTTCCTTCACCGGCAGCTCAAGCTCATTGTTGGGGTTTGAACCCACACCCTTCGGCATGCGAACCTACCGCGCTAACCACTGAGCTATCATTGCTACAAATTGTCACTCTCTACTTTCTTTATGATTATTATAGTAATTATAATATGATGAATGATTGAAGTTACCAGAATTATAATTCTTATATATGTAATTTATTGATTAAGATCATTACTTTGTAGAAGTCCATTAAGGTATTCAAGAGTTATTATTTTGTGTATGTATATTTCCGCTTAAAAGTTGTTACACACAAAAACACACACTAAAGATTTAACTTTTGAACATCTTATAATTCTTATTTTAAATGCATAACTGTGAGCAATTGTGCAAATCTAGCAAACATCTACTGCACCAACATACCAAAACTTACACCATATGTTTTAGATTTTTGTATGTTATTATGTATTTCAAACTTATTCTAAACATCAGCTTTAAATATTTGTAACAAGAAGGCACTTTAATATGTAATAAACATTAATCTCCAATGTTTTTTCAAATAAAGCTAATAGACAGAAGTTAAAACCTGTTAGAAGATATGGTATGCAGCTAAAAAGATTAGATATTGGCCTATACCTATTTATCGCAACCATTGCATATGAGCTTAGTCATGCACGTCAGGTTTGCACTAGGACAAAAGCATATCCATGGTTCTTAATTACAAGCATTTAGGAATTAGTTTTGAAATAAAATTACCATATTTTATAAACAACCAGAACTACAATTATTACCTAGTTAGTTGTGAGCATTAAAATCAAGTATTTATTCAGAGTAATTCTAATCATTTACTATCATCATAATACCCAGCTGACTCTTTTACATAGGCACTTAAAATCATTGTAAATACTCACTTTTAGTTTCGGGTCATCACTTTGATCCACTGCGGCTTTAACGCTCTCTAACTGTTGCAATGCATTTGAAATATTCACGCCTAAATGCATTTTAATCTCCACAAGATTATCTTGAAGCTGTAAGTGAGATATTAATTTAAAATTACTTAAACTCCAACACTAGTTAGATAAGAGATCAAATTATCTGTAAGGTTTGTACTTACGGGATCAATAATATTATACTGTGATCACTTCTCTAACTAATTAGTAGTCTATTTACTGTACATATATGTCGAATTCTTTAGGACGCAAATAAAATACAGAAAAAAGTTAATAATTTTATTAACAAAAATATCTTTATTTCTTTTTTCTATTTTGTTATTGGCTTAACACTGTGTATTTTGCCAGTGTACAGTGTTTCGATATTTTTCATATTTGATGATAATTATATCATAAGATCAAGTTAAATAAGACGAAATTACAGCAAAAATCATAATCATAAATAGGAAATATTTTTCTTTCAAATTATATCATGTGTTAAAGTTCTGACGGCTATACCATCTTCTACGTAGTTTTGAGCACAATACAAAAAACATTTGTAATTTGTATCAACAAATCACTTTCCTACATTATGTAATTTATACACTTTTAAGCTTTAGCCATATTAAACACTCTTAAAACTATGTACCTTTAGAAAATAGTGCAATGCGGGGCCAAGTGCAATCCAGTGACTTCCTTTATGTGTTTTCCCTCAGTGTTTTCCATTTACGTTCCCGCATATACTTTAAAATATCTTTGACATTGAATAAGACAGAAGTTTAGTATGAAGGGTCCAAGGCCCCAACTACCCGGTAGAGTTTTGGCGGGAACGCGGGAAGAGTCGTGTCGCTCCGTTGTCTTTTTTTCCAAAACTAGTATTTTGTCGAGTGTTTATGCATAAAAATGGTGGTGTTTAATTCATAAAGTGCCGAATTACAAGCGTGAGTGTGGGAAAATGATATAATGTGGTGAAACATGAGTTTTCGTGTTGCTTCCAAAACTCCATCGAAGCTTTATAGTAAAGTCGCCACTACTATACTAAAGCATGACTGAACTTGACTGACACGAACTGGACTTGCTAAAAATAAATAATCTATCCTATATATAATAATAAATCCGGCAGCCTCACTTGAGAGCCAGTTCCATTCCAGGCTAGGTGTGCTTTACCATCTTCGACCACACCTTCACTTAACATCAGGTGAGCTGTGGTCAAACAACTAGCCTGTCAACCATAAAAAAAAAAAAAAAATACATAAGCTGGACTTTGACTAAAACTAGCTACGATGACACATAATTAACTTTTGAAACTTGAAAATATATAATTACTTGACACTGCCAAATGCTAAAACGCGACGCCAAAACCAAAGAAAAAAAAAACTACCCGGTCCCCGCGTAAAAGTAGTTCATATTGTTTATGGACGTAAGTTGTTATGATTTTGAAGTGCGTTCTTTTTGGACTTTGATGGAGTTGTTAGTGTCCTTGTTTTGTGCTAGATGCTTTTTTGATTCTGAATTTTGAAAACAAAGTTTTATATTTTTCTGTCCTAAAATTCTTAGTTTTCTGTTGATCCAGCTCGAGTATTTTCGTTTCATAACCACGATTAAAAACAATTATCACTAAAATGACTGATCCATGCCATCCCATTATTGATTTGACTAATATAAGTTGCCTTGGTCATGACCACGATGGTGTTATTCCCGAAAGCGATCAAAGTACTCTAGATAATAGTGTAATAGAATTAATATACGAGCCTGACGTGAGGAGTGAGTATTACAACTCTTATTGGAAGTGAGATACCTGACTTTTAAAAGTGTTTAAAGCATTGACAATGTTTATTTATCTTAAGGGGGTGGCTAAAGAGTGAATTTGCTGAATGAATTTTTACTATTATTCCCATAACATGAAAATATATACCTACCTATATTCATGCAATCATATTATAGGTATTACACAAAAAAGTATGTACATACACAGTGTTTCTCTTGTTTACTATCTGTTAATAAACCTCTATGGACAATTGGAGCATCACCGTCTAGCTCCAAACTAAGCAAAAGCTGTACTTTGGAAACCAGAAAACAATGATTACTTCTATATCTTTGTTTCTTCATACATAAATACCCAGACAGACAGAACAAACATTGATATTTATTAGATAAATGTATTTCCTGGGTGGGAATCAAACCCAACCCTACAGCTCAAAAAGCAAAGCTACCAAACAGAATAATGGGGCAATTAAGTTTATGCACTATTACCTACTTCATTATGATCAGCCTATAACTGTCCTGCATGTTACTTAGAAAATAAAATTACAGGTATTATTGTGTTCAATTGCAGTTATTGAATCTACTCGGACTCAGTTTGCTGGTAGCCCTCGGCGCGGGGATCGCTGGCGCACCCGCGGAGGTCGTGGTGGCCGCAGGCGTGGTCCCACTACACGTAGATATAACAATGAACCCATAGAAATCACAGACTCACCACAGCAAAATACTGATGTGCCTAGCTATCGTCGAAAAGTTGGAAAAACTTCAATAGATAAGGTATTAACTTAATTTATTTTGTGAAAGCGAGTTTGTTCTTTTATTCTAGATTCTGGTAATATGAACAACCAAAGACTACATAACTTATATCCTTTATTTTTATACTTATAAATCCTTTAATTAATTTTACTTGCATACTAGGTATAGCAAGATAATGTTCAATTTTATGTGAACCTGGCCGGCATAAATATGCAGGTAGGTTTAGTAAAACGTGGATTAGTATCTTCAAGATTAACTGTATTTCTATACATTGTCCCACTTCTTACTGTGAGAAGAGGATTGTCCTCTGTGGTAGCCAAGTACAGCCTCAAAGAGAAGTCACTTCGCAAGTTGACTTTTGGATGTTTTTTCTCGCCTGCCTTTCTATATATATTTTTTTTGTTGACAAGCTAGGAGATTGACTACAGCTCACCTAATGTTAAGCGACGATGTTCTCATTTGAGGCTGTCGGAACACACATTAGGTATTTGGCGGTAGATTTTGACACTTGAGGGTGGCAGCTACTGAGGTGGTACTCAACCAAGTACTAGGAAATACCATGCTATGGTTTCCTCAAAATATTTTCCTTCACCGGCAGCTTAAGCTCATTGTTGGGATTTTAACCAATATCCTTCAGTGTGTAACTGCGCTAACCACATATGACCACATATTGTTGAGTGTTTCACTTTAGCATATTACTATTAGTATTACTTTCATTTTACAAGAGTCAATTTACAAAATTTGTGATTTTCACTTATTTAATCTGTATGCATCAAAAATATTGACAATAATTTTACAAGTAGTAAGGAAGTACACATTACACAAGACTAAGGAGGAACAGTATTCTGAGCCTTATCAATCGATATGCCAAAGATTCGTGAGAGAAATGTCAATGGACAACTCCTCACTGCTGTAAATCACAAAACATGCAGAAGGTTTCAGACATAGAAACAGCTAAATGTCTCCGACAGATTGCAGTGTTGAGCGGGATGTAATAAACAAAAAAAAAAAAATTGTCTAACTATGTTATTATATCCTATTTCATATCCCTACTACCTATATTTCTTCCTTGTTAAAGAATGTCACCTCGTATATCATATTAATGTGTTTGTATGGATTTGTTGTAAGGATGTATGCATATAAATGTAACATGTTTTCCTATAAATGGCATGGAGTGTGTGCTTTTTTATGTCTTAATAAGTTCTATCATTATACAAAGATTCAATCTATTTTTTTTTTTTTTTTTTTATGGTTGACAGGCTAGTTGTTTGACCACAGCTCACCTGATGTTAAGTGAAGGTGTGGTCGAAGATGGTAAAGTACACCTAGCCTGGAATGGAACTGGCTCTCAAGTGAGGCTGCCGGAACACACCGTTAGATGCTTGGCGGCAGATTTTCAACTTGAGGGTGGTAGCTAGCCAGCCGAGTACTAGAAAGTACCCTACCACCATGCTATGGTTTCCTCACGATGTTGTCCTTCACCGGCAGCTCAAGCTCATTGTTGGGGTTTGAACCCACGCCCTTCGGCATGCGAATCTGCCGCGCTAACCACTGAGCTATCATCGCTACATATCTAAGATATCTAAGCAATAAAGCAGGCTGTGATACAATTGTTAAATGCTTTATTCAGTTTTTTAATTTTGCATGAACAATAAAGAGTTATCTGTTTACCTTTGTATGTATTACTATTTATAACACCTAAACTATTCATCAGGTATCAATTAAAGAGGTTTCTATTGGTTCATTATTTTGATCTGTGTGGCATAGACTAAATTTTTCCTTTAATTCTCGTTTTTTTCCATAGCAGGGGGTTATAGTTATTAAACTTGTTATTGTTTGTTTATATTTATTCAGAAACAACTAAGCCAACAAAATGAAGATATTGATGATCCTGTGAGAGACCGCAGCCCTCTTGGTGGTAATTTTGGTGTTTGTCCCATCTGCCTAGAAACACTTGGTAAGCAACCTTTGGTATCAACAAAGTGTGGACATGTTTACTGTCAGAAGTGTTTAACACAAGCCTTACGTTCAGAAAAAAAATGCCCCACTTGCAGGAAAGCCTTAAGAGGTAATACTGCTTACCATCCCTTATTCCTAAACAGAGGATGAAGCATAAATTTTTTGTAATATGATTGAATTTAACTCTAGATTTATAATGTACAGATAATAATTACTTTCTATAATAATGTATGCATGAAAATTGCAGCTGATATATTTCTAGAGCTAAGTTTTATTATTAAGGTATTGTAAAATTCTGTGGTTGTCTTAACTTTGTCGAAAAATATTTGAAGGCTGGTTCTGTTTTTGTGTAAAAAATAAAAATGTAATACAATATGGAAGAGTATAGATTTCTTGTAATATTGTAGGTTTTTGTATATTGATTGATTGAACAAATGACACAATATGTTCAGTGCCAAACAGATTTGTTGTTTGTGAAGTGTGTATTATGTAAGGTTGTAATGCTATTTTATTTCTGTGTATCACTGTAATGATTGGTTTTACTGTAGAAATAAAACGAATGCAATTTTATAGGTTCAGTTAGCGGATTTGCTGGTCTTTAGTTTGAATCAGTATTTAGTTCGGATTTGACTTATCATCACTTGTTCTACTTATAGCACCGCTTTATTAGTCAATTTTCTATTCACAAGTAAACCCTCATACATTTTATTTATACGATACACACACAAACATATTGTCCTTTTCCTGACATGTCATCTCTTGCTGGAGATATTATCTTAGACACTGCTAAGCGAAACAAAATCTTTGTCAAACTATATATGCATATTTTTCGAGCTACGAGGTACATACCTACGTTTTTTCAGACAGATACATATTCTGTATTTTTCCCTGTATGGTATTATATAGTTCGCCTCATGTAGAAATAACGCTGGAGAATAGTGTATGCGCATGGTACACTCGCGCACCAAAGTACTAGGCCTATTGTTTTATTTTTAAACCAGCCTTTCGCTCGCGCGTCACATTGAAAAATATATTAGATAGACCATCATTAAATAGAATTAATAGTTCTGTTTACATGACGCGACCTGTAACAAAGTAGGCAATAGGTATTTTTGTCTTCACACCGGTTGTCATGTAATCTTTATATTACATATTAGATCTGTTTCGCCCAATATAGTGACATTTAATTTAAAGTATATGCATTTATTTCTTACACTGAAAAAATGTTACGACAAGTCAAACCATGTACAAATTTAGTAAGAATTTAGATATTAAGCTCCTTATTTGAACATGACTGTGTATATAATATTTATGAATATAAAATCTTTAGTATGTAATTGTTAAGTATGATATTTTATTTCTAAATTAATTGTACATCATTGGCCGAAAGTCGGACAAAACTGTTACTTTCTGAAGGAGCGGGCATTTAATTTAAAGTAGGTATGTGTATTTATTTCCTACACTGGAATTAAAATGTTAGAAAACAAGCCTAACCCAGTACCAATTTAGTAAGAATTTTGATTTTAGCTCCTGGTTTGAATATGTGTACATAATATTTATGGACATTAAATTTTTAGTAAGTATGTAATTGTTAAGTACGATATTCTATTTCTAAATTAATTATACATCATTGGCCGAAAGTCGGACAAAACTCCATTACTTTCTGTATGAGCGGGGGCCATGCAGGTTAATAAGCTCAGGTTCACAGAAGTTTAGATATGAAATTGCTTCGAGCTATTGATGTACGTACAAACTACATAAATAATATGGATTTCATGACCTGGGAACGTACAGAATGTCCCATCGGCGGGATACCATTTTTTTCGCATCCGTGTTTTGTCATTATTCATCGAGACGACACTCTGCTATATCCCCGGTTTGAAATCCATATACGTAGCAAAATGCACAGGCGCATGTGCCACCATGTTTAATACCGATCGTTTGACGCCTATAAAAAAAATCCCATGCTATCAATTATATTAATCAACTTCCAAAAGGAGGAGGTCAATTTGCTCCATATTTTTTTAAAACTATTTATCATTTAACTGAAAGCTATTTTACAAGGTGGTTCTTAGATTATTTATCATAAAACGATTCAGTTCCTTAATAGTAAAGAGCGTTTTTGTAATTTTTTGTATTCTTAATCGTTAACCATACTTTGCTTACCCAGAACGCTTCTTTGAAATGTTCCATCGCCCCTCAGTTTCAGCACATGTAGTTACTTTTAAATGTATGTAACCCGCATTATTACCCTCACTCCTATAAAGTCATAAGTACCTACTGGATTTTTTAGTATTGGCACGAAATTTTGACCAAACCTGATTTTATATATTTTTTTTATTTATTACTTAAAATTAACTTGACTAACATACGAATCCCTTTTTGCTTCCAAAAGTAATATTCTATCTTTATTGTGATTTCAAAATTTCTTTATGGTGTTGATTGTGATGTAAGTGCCAATTACACTTCATTTGATAAAACTAAACTTGTTGTTCGCTTGTCTTAAATAATTTTAGTATTATTATGGATATATGGACTTACATGAGAATCGCCACTGTTATGCCAGTCAACTTGATTTTGTTACAACATTGATAAAAATAAAACATTTTCCAAGATTTTTATATATTTTATTTTAAAGTAAGTATAATGTAATATTGTGATAGTAGATGTCTTATGTACAACTTTGATAATTAAAAAAAAAATGTAGATAACAGTTTAGGTACTTAAGCTCAATCCTCATTGACACATCAAAGCGCAACTCAATTAAATTCGAAATCTGTATACATATATACCGATATGATAAAGTCGCGCGCGCGACTTGTGTAAAATTTTATTGCGCTTCGATAAATAATGAGTATTGACTCTTAATTTACAACTACCTAATAATGAACTTTATGCTAACGGTGCAAAAATAGTTTAGGAAAAAAAAAACTTTAATAACATACCTTAACATGAAAACAGTAAGAGATCTTCCACAGATTTTAGAAACATTTCCAATATTTCCATTGACATTTTACAGATTTTGAAAACGTTGTGAGACAAAATTTACTTAGCGATATAACTTAGATCAAAGTTTAAGATTATGTGTCGACGTCAAATACCGCCGGGGAAAAAACATAATCCATACTTGTTTCATCGTTATGGAAAATAGGTAAGTAAATACAACATGATTCTAAGGACGTAGCACCAAATAATTTTGTTTATGTTATGGTTAAAGATGTTATTATAAAATGAAATAATTATGCGCGTTAATGTGTTAATGATATAACAGCGCGCAGCGACCTAGCTCAATTTTAACAATAAATAATTCGCGTCGCCGTTAAAACCACACACATAATATTGTCTGTTCCCTATAAAAAAAAATATATATATAAATAATATATTTACTACGTTGTTTACAGTTATAGTATTTTCTGTCAATTATGATTTGGTTGGTTCGATAATGAAATGACAAAAATTCTATATCTACACGTTGATGATATTTCTTTCGGTGGATTGGGCATTTGCCGGAGCTCAAGTGTTGCGCTCTCGGCTTTCCCGCGGTTTGTAAACTCTTATCAGCATGATTCTGATGTTCAGGTTGCTTGCCAGGCGGAGGCTTTGGTAGCCTGGTACGCTTCACGCCCAAGGGTCAGTACTTCCACCGAATCAAATATCCAAAAAATGTGGAACCTTACGCTAACCAAAATTACTTTCATAGCCTATTAGACCAAGCTACTAATTACACTGATCGAGGCCCGAGCACGTCTTCTTGCCGTTTCAGAGGCAGAGATGGGTTGCTGGCTCCACGCTTTGCCTTCTGACAATTTTTTCTATGGCTGTCAGGCTAGGTGTTTGATCACAGCTCACCTGATGTTAAGTGACGGTGTGCACACCTAGCCTGAAATGCAATTGTCGACTATTATACTTATTTTGTATCTTTTTTTTTTTAATTTATGTAGGAGTTATCGTTCTATGTCTATGAATTTTGATTCGAACTTTTGTGTAATTCTTACACTGCCAAACCAAGCTAGTGCATTTATTTGATTGCAGTACCACAGAAATATAATGTATGTTCATTTTTACCCTTGTATCTTCTAACCCGCCTACAAATCGTATTTTGACAAATGAGATGTAATGTGTACAGACGCGTCATGGAATAATGTAAAATATGACTAGTTAATTCACATCCCCAATTTTTTCATGTTTAGTATATATACCTATTATTACCTATATGCGATTTCTTGTATGAAAATGAGACACGACATGAAAGCAAAAAAATGGTGGCGCAGCAAAAGGAAGTAAGAAAGGTTTTGTCCTATAGCTATAATATAGGTACCTATAGCATGTAATCTAATCGTTCGAATGCGTTTTCAGATTAGTTATTATTCGATTGTTTGCCATATTGGGTGAAAGCTTATGTGTGCGGTTAAAAAATACACAAAAACGGTACATTTGACAACATCACGCAGGATACAAAACGTACGATGTCGCCCGTGCGGCCGTTGCAACACTTTAAATGCGCAGCATTTAATGTGTTGACGTTGACGTCGTTTTTTTTATAATTCTAAATAAACGTATATAATATTTTCGTATCTTATGGGTAGGTACATACATAGAGAGCTTAGTAACAGGGTAGGGTGAGGTCAGCAGTCTTAGTTCTGAAATCTCTCTACCACTTCATTACATCATACAAAATAGGCACCTAATATTAACAATAATAATTAGAGCGGATAATACGAATATGTACAATACATTTTTATATACCATTACGAGATTATTTTGGTAAGTACTTGTTAACTAAATGGGGGAAATTATTGTTTCATTGTCTTTATCAGCGCTGGTTTTAGGAGACGAGTGGTCTTTATTGGACGTATTCTTTAGCAAAAACGCCATGCCATGTACTCTGAAATGCTTTTCTAGGTCTTCAGCATTTTCAAACTGATCCATACAAATCGTGCACTGATTTTCTTTCGGCGGTGTCATTGGTATGTCGCTTTTCTGTTGTTTTTCAAGAGCATTTTCATTGTAACACTGTTTGTTGTTAATATATTCGTCAGCGTTGTCTATACCATGCGATAACATTAAATGTTTTGAAAACGATGGTTTCACAACAAAACTTTGGCCGCATTCTAAGCATTGATATGCCATACATGGATCTCTGTGACTTTTCAAATGTGTTTCTAACAGTTCCTTACTTTCGCAGATGTCGCCGCACATGCCACACTGATTGGCGGGCGTTGGAAGAACGACAGAGGAAGGTTTCGAAGACTTTGGCGTGTTTTGTTCGTGTGAACGAGGACGCTGTAAATTGCGTCTCCTTTTCTTGATTCGCTTAGTAATTTTACTTTGATATCGTTTCATATATTTTTGGACGTCCATTCTATTGATAATTAACTTCGGTTCCAAACAGCGGTAATTTTTATGCTCCGAAGCGTAATGTAATTTAATATCTTTCCAGTCATAAGGTATTTTAGCGCTACAAATATTACATACTATTTCGCCCTTTGCAGTATCTGGGACGATACTGGATTTCAATTTAGATGTACATTTGTACGGACATTCATTAGGCAAAATAGATATTTCGTTGTATTTACACTTGTAGGTGAAATTTCTCTTGCATTGATCACACCGTTTAACCACCCTGTATATGCGCTTAGGTTTCCCAAACTGATTTTCAGACTCGTGTATTGTTGAAATAAACATAGATTTCACAGTGTCAGACATTTGTTGATGATGTTTCTTTACATGATGATCTATGAGAGCAAAAACTTCTTTGAAAACGATTCCGCAGCTCCAACACGGGAAGACGTTGGCGTTCACGTGGGTCCGAAGATGGTTATCGATGTGATTTTGAAGCACCAACCTGCCAGGACACAGCTCGCACTGGTAAAATATCAATGCTTTAGGCATTGAGTTGAGATTTCCACCCGTAGAGTGATTATTCAGATGATTTTGCATCGTAGGTTCATTAAAACAAGCGACAACGCAAATAGGACATTTGAATACCTTTTTGATGTGAGTATCTTTCATGTGATCTTTGAACTCGTTTGGGTGAAGTAGCTGGCATCTTTCAACGGGGCACTTGAGTCTAGCGGTGGCTCTCATCATTTTGAATCCTTCGCAATCGTGATTGAACGGATAATGCACGCTCTTGTTGGTGATGTAAACTCCGCACTCTGGACAGTAATATGGAGGATATTTTAAATGAAATCGCATGTGTGTACGAATCGCACAAATAGTAGGTAACGTAAACAAGCACACGGGACACGAATATGTCTCATTTGTATATTGCATTAAATGTAATGCGCGATCTTTGTAAGTCATGCCAACGCTGGGTAATAATTTCTTACATTCGATGCAGACAGTTTGCGATTTTGTTGAGTTCTCTGTAGATGGCGGTGGATTTGTCTTGGCTGCTCGTGCTGTTGGAGGCTGTTTATAAAGACTGAGGGGTACTGGTTCCACTTTTAAATCTTGAACGCTTATTGTTGCAGTTTTAAAGGAATGAGATCGAATATGACTGAGCAACGTGCATCTATTGTAGAAAATTTGCGACAGATTACAATGTCGGCACATGTAAGTGATAAGCACGGACTTGCGATTGATGTGGTCATCGTAACTGGTCTCAAATAAGAACCTGAAATAAAGAAAAATATTGGTAAGTAGTGAACCTTATTAAAGCCGATTAAGTAGTTGCTAAGTCTGTGGGAAAAGGGAGGAGGGCAAACCGGTGTAATAGTTACAGGCGGTAATTTCAGAAGGAGCTACATTTATACAATGTTTAAAGGTTAAAAAAACTCAAGACAACTTAGGAGTTGTTTTGTCTAATAATTTGATGTCTCAAACGCTAGAGGAGAGAGGGCACTATCGCAATAATCTTAGGTCCAGGGCTGTTGATTACCATGAATCGAGAGTGGTTATATTCGACAGTGGACTATAAGACTGTCGATGACACGTTTACTGATCAGGGCTGACCGGAGCCTAAACGAACCTGAACATAGAATATTTCTGTCTATGCACTATGATCACTAAACATTAAGGAATAGGAGGTACCTATTAGTATTATTTTTAACAACGTTTATAATACGTAATAGACTTGGGGCAGGCTCATAAGAAAACAAGATAGGTACACATAGATTGGAAAACTAAGAGCCACCAACTTCCACATACCACGCTACATTTATGATAGTAGGTTTAATGTAGGATATGGTTCATAGCATTCGGTTTTTTTCCTTCAAATTATACGTATTAAGAATGTGCTCATTCAGCCTTTTTATTTCATTCCAAACACGACAAGTTGCTTAAAAAAACAAATGTATTAATATTACGCCATATTTGATGTACCTACTGTGACGACATTATGCTCTGGCGAGTAGATAGCCATACAATTTCCGTTTTTAGAATAAAAATGTTTAAGTACCTACTGTAATTTTCTCTTTTTTAGGGTTCCGTACCCATAGGGTAAAAACGGGACCCTATTACTGAGACTTCCCTATTACTGTCCGTCCGTCTGTCACTAGGCTGTATCTCAAGAACGGTGATAGCTAGACAGTTGAAATTTTCACAGATGATGTATTTCTATTGCCGCTATAACAACAAATACTAAAAATAAAATAAATATTTAAAGGCGGTTCCCACACAACGGTCCCCTTCGTGCGGAACGGACGGAACCCTTCGTGCGCAAGTCCCACTCGCACTTGGCCGGTTTTTTATATAAGTACTAGATATGCAACTAATAGTTTTAGATGAACATCTATCTCGCGCAATAGTCTTATGTACATATTTTAATAGGTACTAAAACAAACACCAATGAATACCCAAAAAAAATTTTTGAAACCCCAGATGGAAAAACAAACTTAAGGTCATAGTTAAAAATAATGTTTTCCATACATTGATATATTTATCAATTATTGTTATCGATCGCCGATCATTTCGCCAATTATAAATAAAATATAAGTTAGTAGCTAATCTCAATTTTTTAATGTTATATAGGTACCTAACTTTATATTATAGTAAGTAATTAGAAATAAGTGTACATATTTTTATTTTATGTTTATGTTTTCATGTGAAAAGTAATATGTCTGGTCTGGATGATGAAAGAGCCAAGTCCTCAGAGATTTTAAGTTTTAATTCAGCATAAAGTCTACAAAAGGTACCCAGGCTTTAGATATACATAATAATATATATATGTATACTAGCTGACGCCCGCGACTTCGTCCGTGTTAACTTTAGAATTAGGTTCAGAGAGAAATGAAACATGTAAGAAATAAATAAGCAATAGTCATGCATGACATGTGTTAATATGACGCCTGTCAATCTGACATCTGTCAATGAATAAATAAGCTTTCAAATGAAATCAATCTGTTGTAAAAAGTGTTATAGTATATGTTAATCCAGGTAATGCTAAGCTATGTGTATTCCAAATTTCATCAAAAACCATTCAGCCGTTTTTGCGTGATTGAGTAACAAACATCCAAACATACAAACTTTCACATTTATAATATTAGTAGGATATAAATATACCAACTTATCTGGTATTGGATATACAATTATACATACTTAAAATATTTCACATTTTACATGATTCAAGGTATACAAATTACTAGACTGAGAAGGATTTCCTTACTATTATGTGACCAGATTTAACAATCTTTTAAGAATGAAGTCCTATGAACCAGTTTGAAATTTTAGTATAGTGCTCAGACACTTTAAAATTAGTATAGTTAACTAAGTTTTTTTTATACCTAAAAAAGTATGTAGGTGTGTAAATATATAATAATCACATTAGTTGACAATAACAATTCAGCCCAGCCAACAATTAACAATATTAAAGATTTATAAATAGCATAAACAATAGGTTTTTTCAGCACTGAAAATTTTACAATTTGCTACCTGAAACTTTATTTAATATAATTATATATATATATATATATATATGTATTTTAGTGGATAAAGTTTTTAATATAGTGTCTACACAATTCTCTTACTAATAAATATGTTATCTTTTTCATTATACATGAATAATTTGATAAATGAGACAATTTTTTTAGAAAATGAATAAGAACATGTTTTTAACATTGGATAAGACTCAATATTTTGCATTAAAACTACTAACAAGAATCAATATGAACTTCATTTTCATTTGCTTTTAAAATATCCTCCTGGAGCTTAATGATTGGATTTGACTAATATTTGGTAAATGTTTCACATACTTGTCACCACAATCCGTGCATGGAAATATCTTGCAACCTTCAACTTGAATTGTTGCTGAAATTTCGCGGTTAGGTATCGCTTTGGTGAAAAGAAGGTTTTTGATACTAAGTTTGTCTTTGGTATCCATAGCAAAGTGATCAGCCATTCTGAAAATAATAAGTAAAATAATGTTTAAGACAAATTCTCAATGATCACTGACATTAGTAGTAAGTGAATAAGCTACATTGAATTAGAATCCATTCATGTCCTTATTTCAAAATGTAAGCCTTTTAGGTCAAATTTTCAGTATGTCAAATTTCATTCGAGTTCCAACATTATTTGTAGTATCCAACATGATACTTGAATTATACTTACAACCTGATTTTTAACTAATTATTCAATCTTTGTTCTAGAATAAAAATTGTGTCTTAAAATATATTCTGAAAACTTAAGTATGTACTAGATAATGTATATGGTCTACCATGGTGATATTAGTATTTTTGTACTGAGCAGGCGTTGAAAACAGTAAAAAATTACCAGCATTATCACTGGTCTACAAGGTAAGAAATTGAAAAGGCCACAGTTGAGTACCATTTAGCATTGTTTTTACAGCTAGGTGTTTGACTACAGCTCCTCATCTGATGCTATGTGACAAGCTATGAAATTTTAGTGAAAAAAAAAAACTATTTATTACATTGTCTATGGTTTTTTATTTAATCTATCTGAAGCACCTATCTATGGTACAACAAAAGGAAAGTAAAAAACACTGATCTGGCATATTGATTTATATGTAAGTGGTATTAGATTACTCACAGGTCACCTACTTTAAATGTTTCTCACGCTTACAAACGAAACAATAGGTCTAGAAGATACTTTCTCATGTACCTAGATTTTTACAAAAAAAATAATTACAAACTAGCTACTAATAATGAGTCTAGCTATATAGGTACCAGGCAATAAAGAACACAAGTACCTACACTCTTGGCTTAAGTACATCCAGTATAGCTACTTACGAGATTGAGTAACACTTATGTGCGGAGTTTATCCATGCAGTTAAATAAAACTGGGAAACCAACTTACCAACAAAACAAAATAAATAAGTAATTGTATTACATATGCACGTAAAATCGTATTGCTACTTTTGACAGCACACCCAGCAAAGGCAAATCAAACAACCAAAGAGTATAGTACATTCAAAACGCCCTCTACTCTATCATTTATGACCATCAGTATCGCCATTACAAAAATTACGTAATTGTTACCAGGTAAGAAATATTAAGATATGATTCTAGCAGTTTTATTCATATTATATACGAGAATTAGTTGATTTGAAGATAAACAAAATAATAAAAATACTCTTTGAGTACAAGATCCGAAAAATAAAAGCAGTAAAGAGTCCAAGAAATGCTTCCAGCATTTCTAAAATATATTGTAAATGTATAAAATATATTGTAAATTTGCATGCCGATTGGTTTAAAATGTGCTGTACTTATATAATAAATATTTAAGATAAATCAATCAGATAGATCAATAATATAACCACATTTTGAGCAAATAAAAGCACTTGTACTTGAACTTGAAAATCGGCAAAATCCACATCATTTTAAAATAGGCGTATATTTCATGTCTATGGAAAGACCACCATATTATTATTTAAAATTGAGATTATATAGAGCAAACTTTAGATACAAAGTAAAATAGGTTAATATGATTGGATATTGTGTATACTATGGGAATTACGTCGTCTTATTATGGGACTCAATATCTTCATAAAAAATATGATTTAAAAAAAAATCTATCAAAGAAGTTGAAGGAACTCTACTAGTCTCAGTATATTATTATTATCAGTACTCAGTCTACTACATTATTATAATACTAATTATCCGATACCCCACGCCACATTGTTTTATTTTACCTATGTATCGCCAATTTTGATTAGGAAACTAAATACAAAATTTGAATTTATGTTCTTTACGCTTCAACTGATACCAAATAGCTAGAGCTGTACGACCTGTTTGATTCAAATATTTTTTGTTGATTGCTACAAGTTTTACATTCCTTCCATAGACAACTGTTTTTTCCCCCGGTGAATGGCTCAATAATACAAGTCTTCTAAAACCCAGACCCCGGATATTTTTTTACTTTTTAACAAATTGTATTTAGGCCAACTGTTGCATAATTACGAAATAATTTAAAATTGTACACATATTTTTACATTATAACGCAAAAAGGAAGGTCTCTGTATATTAAATTTAGGCAGATGAAGCAACAAATAAATTTATTTGTTGCTTCGCGTTTCCATTTTTAAAATTGTTTATATAGTGACGCGTATAAGCACACCAATTTTATTGTCATAGGGTATATGACGTCACAGTATATCTAATATGGCGGCTTTTGTCTTCGATTAAATTACTGCATTTGACTTTGGTCGAAGGGTTTTTATGACGTAAGGAACATGGAATACCAAAAATTTTATTGAGCAATTTATATATATGTAGTATATATTAAACTATTTTTATAGTAAACACTGAGCATTCCCGAAATATTGTATGACGATCGTGTTAAAATACAGCAGCACCAGAGTTGCTATTTAAAAATGTGGCATGGCATGAGAAAGGTTTTAGTTATTATCACTCGTGTTTATTTGACCCTACAACGAGTATTGCTACTCAACATGGCAATGCCGTTAGGCAAATGGTAATAGACTTAAACTTAGGAGTCTCTAGATTTTTATCAGTATTTATACAATCCATTAAATTCTGTATAAAATAGGTAGGTCAAAGGCTATTGCTCTATAAAAATCATAAGTAGGACATGGAAGATATCATTATCAACATTATATGACAGACTGTAATGGATAATAAAAGATAATATTATTATTAAAATTTTAATAGTAACATACAAAAATATATATGAATCTTTGGTATAACAATCAGAATTATTTACATATGGCACTGGTTTAGTCTTTTAATAATAAACTTAAATATAATAAAATGTTACTTATTCCTAGATTATGGGACCAACAAGTAAATTTGTTTTAGGTGTCTAAAAATGTAAATGTAAAGTATCTTAGTACACATTATGTTACACACTGATGTAGAGTATTTGGTCTCTGCATTAGTGAGTACTGACACCTAATCTTTAGGTCTTATAATAATTATAATTACATTAGCATGTAGTCATTTTAGATTACAAATTGACATAACTTGGTTTACATTTGTAAAATTAGTAATTATATTTTAGAAACAGATACTTAGAAATGATAATGAATGTGACCTACCAAGATTTGTTATCTTTTGGAACACCTTAGAAAACATACTTTAGTTTTCTATATTACACAAAACATAAATGCAATGCCTTTACTTAGTTTCCTAAATCTCTACTCAAGTTACAATATTTTGTAGATATACCTTACCGTTATCATTACTGAAAGACAAACAACCTTTTAGACAATATTATCAGTAACGTCTTTACTATTTCTGGAACGAAATGTATGTAGAAGTTTCTTTTCATACATGTCCCGTTTATAATAGTAAGCCACATCAGCCCTTTCAGTGAATGATTTGGGATCAGCCATATAACTATAGATATCTTTATTAATTAACATGTCTTCATCTTCAGGGTACATCATTAGATAAGAAGCAGCTGTCTTTGCTGCATCATTAATGCGGTCAAGACGGTAGTAGCATATCTGTATATGATTTAGCACATCAGCAATAAATTCTACTCCTGTGTTGTATTCCAATATTTTCAATTTGTCTTGACACTGATGCTGACAGTGCAAAAGAGCTGCCATGTTATTAGAAACAGTTATAGATACTTCCGGAGACCATTCCTGTTCAGGTTGATATTCACATTCAACACGGCAACTGTTTTCTGAAGAGAAATAGTCAGTAAGAACTTCTTCCATATTAGCTACGGCATCAGCCCAATTGTTTCGCTGGTATGCATTGAGACCTAATCTATAGAGAACTTCATAATCATCACTTAAAAAATCTATTACTTCTTTTGCATCAACTTCAGGTTGCTGTATGTAATATTGCAAATTTTGCTTCATATTTTCATCATTTGGGTTAGCTACCAAATAAGTAAAAACAGCTGATGCTGCTTTTGGCATCATATTCATCTGGAAATAACATATATGTAAGTATTCATAAGGTTTTCTAACTTGCATACCATGTAAGACATCATCTTTTATATCGCTCTGCAGATTTAAATCATCAAATTCTTTCTCTTTACATTTCAATAGGCATTGTTTTCTATTGAAAAATATTTCGTATGCTTTTAAATCTCCTATGTCCTCCTTTATTTCAGGTTCGAAGTTTTGCGAGTTGCACTTCATTCTACAGTTTACAATAGTCGATTTGTATAGTTTGTACAAATGTAAGGATTCTTCAAACTGTGCAATGCATTCGGACCATCTTTCATCTTTATACGCTTTGATCCCTTTTAGAAATGGTTTTTCCACGGAAGATAAAGTTCGGCACTGGCATAAAGCTAATATAACGACTAAACAAAATAGTTGTTTTACAATCATTGTGTTTTGTTATATTTAAAAAACTGAAAAGCAAATAAATCTATATAGGTTATGTATAAAGTAATAACTAATAAGAGTATGTATGTATTAAATTAACTATGTACTATATACATGAATGAACATTATGAACGAACTAAATGTAAATAAAAAAAACAAATAACTTTTTTTGTTAATTCATAAAACTTTATTTGTCCACCTTAATTTTACTTAGCCAGCATTTTTACCGCACATTACACACTTTCCCGCACTTATATTATGCTTAATTTGGCACATTATGATTACAACATAAAAACTATTTTTAATATGACGAAAAATCATACAACACTCGATATATTTATAATTTTTTCGAAATTTCTGTATGTATTTATTTATTGCTTTATCAGTTTCCGCAAAAATAAAAGCTAATTTCAGGATTTTGGAAGCCTGAAATAAGTTGGCCTATGCGCTCTGTCGGAAAATAATAGTATTCACACAAAATTAAGTTGTTGCATTGCTGCGAATACATTACGCTACTGAATGTGTCTATCGCGCATAGCCAATGATGTTTTCTACCGGGACGAAAAAAACGACAACAAATCTATGGATTTCTGGCGGTATATTTGAGTTGTCAAGTTCAAATGCGGCATTTTAAGATTAAAAAGAATTACAATAAATAACACAATAGCAGAATATTAAACATAATCATAGTATAGTACATACTACATAAATATATGTCTGTTACTTGCTTGGGCATCTGAAGGTTCTTTGTATAATGAGTTACAATAATTCAGTGTTGGTTGGTAATTGGAGTGAAGAAAGGCTGAAAAATGAAGTAAGTAGGTAGATACTAGTCTACCAATAATTGCCTATAATTTTATTATTATTACACAGGCCTTCTTATTTCCTTATAACTTCAAATTTTATGGGAAACTACTGTATTGAATAAAAAATTACCGAATTAAAAGTACCTACCTATTTACCAATACCTACATTAAAAAAACACATTAAGCCTACAGAAACTTTACGACGTAGAATATACAATTGTTTAGGTTCGGTTCAAGGGTAAGTAGTCCTTACCTAGTCTTTCGTCACATACCGGTGTGATGTTTGGTTAAATTAAATTTAGATTCCACGATTTCCACGCAAAGTTCTAAGGCGCAATACACAGAAAAAAAGTTCTATGTGTGGCCACTGATGGTAAGCGAATCGAAGATAATGCTGGGTTGGAATACGTTTTTGCTTTACTTTTATCTTACAGCATTTTATTGCAAACGATTTTACGGAAAGTTCTACTACACTTAGTAAGTACAGTACAGTTAAAGATTGATTGTGCGTCTATGTTAAAGTTACTCTTAGATACGGAATCGGCACTGATGGATTATGTAGGCACATGTATGACGATTTCACTACAAAAATCCACCAAATACCGGGCCCATCAGGTTGCGGGACTGGAACTCGTGCTGTCGACCCTGTCTTTCAACCCAGTGCCCTGTTTAAATTCACTTGAGATTCCTTGCCGAAAACAACGCCAACGAAAATCAAACTGATACTACTTGTTTTATGATATTGATATTGATCAAGCTCATTAGTTAGCTTATATACAGCTTAGTGTTTATACAATACATTATAATATTATTCCTATACCTATCTATCTAAAAATAGGTATTTTAATTTTGATGCAAATCTGCTAAAAAAAATACCTACTAATGAGTTTGTAATGTTGGACATTGTATATAATTTATGTTTTGTTGGACCCCTAAAATTTCAGTTTTTCTTGTTCGGATACTAATGTAATATACATTTTTTCTTATGTCAAATAAAAAGTATTATTATATATTTTAAAGTTTGTTTTGATAGTTTAAAACAAGCTCCTAACAGATCTCGTAACGTTTTTTCGTTTGGCATTGGCATAGAGATTACAATGGCCCGCGAATTTAATTCAGATTCTGCTACGTTACATAAACGCGGCGCGTTACTCTTTTCAGCAATTAATTTACGGTTGTTCTTGACACGCCGAGGTCTTGTAGGTAATACGTATACCTACTTATACAGAAAAAAATGCGGGAACTCCTCTGGCTTCCACTTAGCTATAAATTCAAGTCTGTAAATACAATAATTAAAAATTAAATATCTACCTACTACTTTCTCCTATGCTATTTATTATATTTTTTGTAAACTATAAAAAAACCACCATTGTATTCCTATTGTGGTGATCGGTACCATTTTAAATGGGTAAACAGTAATTAATTATCTAGATTTATTAAATATGATCTGCGTTTTGCAGTATGACTTCAAAGTATTTTTACGTAGACGTGACCGTAAGGAGTTACTGCTGCAGAAATCAAGGAACTTGTTCAGTAATTTACTGAAAGAGGTAAACATATTTTATTTACCTAAGTACCATACCACCACCAACTATATTTTCCTCAAGATATTTTACTTCACCAGCAGCTTAAGCTAATTCTTGGGATTTTAACCCAACCCTCCAGTGTGTGATTTGACCGCGCTAACTCCTGATATTTCATCGAACAAAAAGGAGAAAATGTTTTCTGTTTCACAGAGACCTCTTATGATCAGTGGATCATCTATCTTGTATGGGTACAATGTTCAAGTGGTGGCTTCAGACATGCCAGGTATTTTACCTTTTCATAATGTAGCACTGAAATATTTGTAGAACCCTGTAGGACCATTTGATTGGAGTTCTACAAACAGTGAGATTAAAATGCCAGTAGATGGCGCTAGGCACAAATTAGAATGCACTATTTTTACTTGAAGTTTTCCTTTGGGCGAATCAGTAATGTACTTGGTAAAACATATTAAGACATCTTAGAATAAAAAAGAACTGTAATGATATTGATTTTCTCACTAGTTCTTTACACGTGTTAACCCTGGGCTCGGTCTTGTTTGAATTGAAACAATAAATTGTTTTCCATTTAAATGCTCATAGGTAGATACTTTTTTCATATATGGATTCGCGGAAGGGAAAACATCGTGAGAAAATCTTCAAACCTGAAATTACAATCCATCAACCTACACCAAGCCTGTGTGATAACTTATTGTGCAATTTTCCTTAGACCAGGAAAGTCCCGAGTTAAAAATACTTATGTAGTATATAAACAATTAGACTATTAAATAACTAAGCTAGCGAAATTATAGGGCTATCGAAATTAACAATTGCATGTCTCAAACTAATGAGCGTCAAAGCAACGTTGCTCTGGACTTTGTTTTGTTACTCAAAGCTTTAGTACTTTTACATAAGTACAGAACCAGAATTTAATGAGGTTTTCAGATTTTGTCATCTGCACTTCTGCAGACGCTAAAGAGAGTGAACAATTTTATCTAAGTATAATTTATATGGTGGGGTGGTTTTCACCCAGATCGGATGATTTTATAGTAGGTATGTTTAGAGATTAAGTATGAAAACGAGAGAAGATGAATGTGTACTTCGATCTAGCAAAAACCGCGGTTCCCGGCGAGAAGCAGAAGTTTGGGCTGGCTCTCTCCAGTCTAGTGACGGACCGCCAAGTGGACTTCATGCAAAACATTAACGACGGTTGCCTGATGACTTTATCGCCCATCGCCACACCTTGCTGTCGCAACACGTTTATTATCCTCAGGTGGGTGATTTTTACATTTTTAATTGCAACAAATGGCAAACATGTAGACAGTCATAATATGTGTACGTATATCAGCAATACCAGGAAGCCCACGAATATGATGCTGACTTTTCGCTTTTCTTTTGTTACTTCCGTCGTTTCGTATAGCGTCGACTAATCTAGACGTGGGCGAACTCGCATCAGCAAGGCCCATTTCTTTGTGTATTCGTGGTCTATCTATCTATATAAGTATTTAAAAAAAGTTTTTCGAGCGTTTGGCCGCTAAGATTATTTTTTTTAATTTATATCGTGCTTTGTTAAGATAAATAAATACGATATTATTTTTACACGGTCGTTTATAATAATAGTTAACTGTATCAGGTTTTATTACATTCTCATCCTTGTTGCAACCATAACGAATTATAAGCGGAAATACACTAGAGCCATGTAACTCCAGAATACCATCTATAGTACATTTTATGGAACACACAGACTGGCATAGACTACCACAGTCATCTTCTAAGTAATAAGCGGAATCTTCTATGTGATTCAATTCATTTGCGTATTTGATCCCGACACCGTATTAGCTACATAATTCATGCAATGGAATTAATCTTCCTAGGTAAGGATAGCAAAGCCTGTTATAATTATTAAGCTACTTTACTGGAACTATTGGATTTTGTATTAATATCAACAGCTGATGAAGTATGATACTATATCGTTACTTACAAAAGCATTTTCTTTGGAATTCATGTAGGTACTTAACATAATACCGGTAGATAGGTATTGTGTTGTACCTATTTATTAAGATTTTTACTTTAATAATTTGAATTACTTTTTTTTATTACGAATATGCTTGCGTTGATTAACTCAGTAATAAGTTATACATATGTATTTATTAGCCATAAATGCCAAAAAACTAAAAATGATGTAACGATATTTATTTATTATTGATATTTAGGTAATGTTTAAAAGTAAAGTTAGTAAGTACTGCTTAAATTTCAGTACAGAAGATGAAAGCCTACGTGGTGTCAAAATGAATTATGGCGATGAGTTCCTGTTAAAATCTGAAAATTATGGCGATCCCGATGTAAGTTAGAATTTAATAAATGTTTTTTTTTTTATATTGAATAGGTTCGCGCTTGACCTCATCCTGCCTGTAGGTACCTGTATCAGATCTGAAAGGGAGACATTGTTCTCATCATTATAAATAAATAATAATAAATGTAACACATTACACACAGAGCCATCTGACCACAAACTAAGCAAAGCTTGTACTATGGAAGTCAGATAACTGATAGAACGCCGAATGCGATGCCGTGGACTTTGTTTTGTTACTCAAAGTTCTGTATATCGCTGCAATGGTCATGGACAGGCGTTATCTCTTACCACCAGGAGATCACCTCGATCGTCTCATTACCTTTACATAAAAAAAAAGAATACTTACATACTTATAATAAATACAGAACACCCAGACATAGAACAAACATTTGTTTATACCACAAAGTTTGTCCTGGGTAGGAATCGAAACTACGCCCTTCAGCTCTTGAAGTAGACATACTACCAATGAACCAACAGGGTTGTCCAACAAACAATTTATAAACAACTTATACCTAATATGGGCATAACTTGAAAACTGTAAAAAAGAAAATCAGATGCTCCATCCCCTTTGTTGAGGAACAACAGACTTTTTCTATGGAACAGCTGATTTTTTTCACAATTCCACAAGTCGTTTATAATAATGAGTACCTACAATTGCCTCCATTCAGTTCACTTCCCAAGCTTATAAACTTGTATAGTGGAATAAAAGATCGGACTCCAAATAAGTTGCTCTACAAATTTCATTTGCCACTGGTTGACCTTTCTTAAAATAATGAAAAATATATCTTGGCAACGATCCAATCTGACTTGAGACGCCGTAGTTACTTTGATATCCTACATATACCATACGAACAATAAATAACACTAGCATATTTTTCCACTGACGATGGAAGAGGATTGCTTAATGCTTATGTTTAGTACTGCGCAGCCAGAATACTGTATGACTATAAGATATATTTAGCTTCATTGATATATAGCATATTTGGAATTTAAATAGTGGTTTTGAAGTTAGGTATAAGTATTATTTATGGCCTGAACATTTTTGAATAGATGTTTTTGATTTCAATATAATATTACGATTAGGTAGGTACGTGCCTAATGGATAAATTCTGTACGTTTTGAAAAATCTACTTTTAATATTTGTCTAAAGACATGGACGGCACATACCACGTATTCACAAGATGACGGTCAAACGCAAGCCTAATAAATTACATAATATACATACATATAAACCTCATGGTGTAGACAATGATAAAGCTAGTAGATTTCGAAGCGGTAAGACATTTCACGCGTCACTTTGGAAATTAAGGGCTAAAAAGTTTATACATTTAGTATTTATGTTAATAGCGAACTAACTTTGCGACTTGGCGTATTAAATTGACAGGTTCCATCTAGGTAAGCTTGCTCCATCCTAGAATGCATTGCAACATATTTTAAACAGAAAAAAATCGTTAAGATTAGGTACTCAACTAACCAATCCTAGAGTCTGCAATAATACTACTAATTACAGTTTATCACCTAATGGTGTGTTCCGGTAGCATCACCTGAAAGCCAGTTCAGCCTAAGTATGGTTTACTCTCTTCGACTACACCGTTACTTATCATCACCTTAGATGAACCTAGCCTGTCAACCATAAAATAGTGTACAATACTGTGCAGAATTAAATTTACAGCTGTAGGTACAACAACATCTTCGACCACACCTTCACTTAACATCAGGTGAGCTGTGGTCAAAAAACTAGCCTGTCAACCATAATAAAAAAAAAAAAAAACATTCCATATCAACAAACTCCCAAAATATTTTTCATATTTCAGGCTGCGCCTCTTTACGTTCGGTACACGCCCGAGGGAGTCCCGGGGCCGGCAGATCGGATGCCAATTCGACTCAGCGCCACCAAGAACAGCAACTGCCGGTGGACCACCACGCCGCTACTGCCACGCGACCGCCTCGAAGCCTTGGGCAGTCCAGTGCCGGTACATATCACCAAACTGTCAAGATCTGGATCCAGATCAGACCTTTTAATACCAACTGTCGCACTGCTCGGCGCGCTTGATTTTCTTCTCATTATGAGAAGGATAAGTTGGCCACGCTGGCCAACTGCGTCAAACATATCTCCAGTGAATTCTTCTAGGGTAGCTTGCTTGTAGCTATCCTAGGCTACCTAGCTACCCTACGCACATGTCTTTTTATAAAGATATGTGCATATCACCACTATATTCAAACAGTAAAGGAAAACATGATGAGGAAGCCTATGTTGTAGTCTATGAATTGTATATTAGATATACTGTAATACTTTGTCCATGACCTGTCCAGCACAGGACTTATGGCGGCCAAGTGAACCGGACGTGTGTCGGAATATAAATGTCTGAATATTAAGTTGTCTAATTGAAACTGAAACACGGACAAAGAACCTACACCAACACATAACAGCTTAAACCTTTGAAAGTTCCATATCTTTTTGAAAATGTATGTTGTCTGCTAATAGGATAGCTTGAAGGACTACGGTATTCTTTCTCACAATGAGAAAAGGCCTGCGTTTAATAGTGGGCCAGTTTATGAAAAGTAACGAGAGAACGGATGGACAAAATTGCATCGTTTTTTAATTTTATATAGGCCAGTCTATATAGATAGGTAGATAGATAGATAGATATAACTCTTTATTGTGCACACCAGAAATAGAAATGAGTACAAAGAACAAAGAACCTTATGAACAAATGCCACAAGTGGAGGCCTTATCGCTAACAGCGATCTCTACCAGGCAACCAAGAAAAGAAAAATACGATGGAAAACAAATAAATAATGTTATTTTAACTGAATTGTGTTGTATAATTTTCAGACTGGTGCCAAACTAGTGTTGAAGAATTGTGTTGCAGATAAGAGCTTGTGTGTGATGAATCAATGTTGGATGATGACGTTCTTTGGACCGGTGAGAACTAGGAATATTAAATATAACAAGTACATCCAAACTTATTATATAAAATGAAACTAACTCTTCTGTTTGCTTATTTATCAATTTACTGTTGCCGCGTCAGTGAAAACTCATCTTATCTCATCTCATCTTCTCTTCTCTTTCTTGATGTGCACAATAAAGAGTTATATCTATCTATCTATCTGTATCTATCTTAGCATCCTAACAATTCTTTTATCAGTGCGACGATGCGTTGCGTTTATCGCTTTGCAGAAATTATACGGAGCGGTAGTACTAAGAGGAATAAAGGTCTTTGTACCCACATTATGAATAAATTCTTTAATTAACCCTGAAAAACAATCATTCCCACTCATGAAGAAATGTATGCAACAACTAATTTTATCTCAAGATTTCAGTATTAATTCAATAGCAAATGTTGTTCTTAAGACGTATACTATAGTATACTATAATATGTATAATATATACATAAATTGAAGGACATTTTACACAGCGTTATCTAGCCCCTAATTTAGTAAAGTTTGTACTATGGGAACCAGATAACTGATAGAACACTGATACACTTTTTTTGTGAATATATGCTTATAATACATACGGAACAACCATACATAAAACCATAAGATTGGTGCAACCACCTCCCCTAGACTTATTACTACCGTTCTGCGTAACCCTATATATGATGTTCAATGTCAGTAATTTTACTGAAAATATTGCTCTGTCGGAATACAATTTTGTTTGTTTATTATTGCTTGTTGTTTCAGGAATGCGGAGTAACTTGTCGTAATTGCATTAACATCCACAAGTTGCATACTGCTGAAAACATTTTCACGCTTATCAGTGATATTGAGACCAAGACGAAGACCTAATTTATTACAAAAAATGTTTTAATATATTTTTTCATTTTGAAAATCAATTGTTAATGTCAAAGGTATAAGTACAAAAAAAATTGGGACTTATACATATACATCTTGTAGTTATGTTTTAGACATAAAATTTCTATAATTTTGTCCACTAATTGATGAGTTTTAATGTTCTTTAAAATGATTATATAAATATTTCGTAATTTTTAAATATACATAATTATATATTTTTTTGATTTAACAGTATATTCATTTACATAACAAAACTATATTAATCACAATGGAGTCGATATAATTAGTAACAGTCCGAAAAAAATCGTTGTTTCGCTGCAGGGCACGATATCTAAATTTGGAAACATGTTCAAAAAGTTCTGAAAAAAATCAGTTAGCCAGACTTTTAGAGGGAACGTTTCGTGATTGTCTATAATCGGACGTGAGGTTTTTTTGGGTGCAAATTAACACTAAATATTTTAATACACGCGAGGCAGCATCGGCATCTCTAGCCTGGACTATATTATAGTATTATAACAAAGAACAAAGAAATAAATAATAAATATCGTAGGATATTACACACAGCGCCGTCTGACCCCAAACTAAGCAGAGCTTGTGCTATGGAAGACAGATAACTGATAGAATACTTAAATACTTTTTTTTTTGTAAATACATACTTATAATACATACAGTACACCCAGACACAGAACAAACATCGATGTTAGTCTCACAAATGTTAGTCCTGAGTGGGAATCGAACCCACGCCCTTCAGCTCTCGAAGCAGACACACTACCAATGAACCAACAGGGCTGTCACACACAAAATAAAATGTGCGGGTAACAAACGCTTAAACAAAATAACATCTTAATATAACATAACTAAGACCGTTATTCTATTTACATTGTAGAGAACATTCCTCGGCTTTGTGTCCCGAATTCCAGTGCCCTTGCCTTGAGCGAAATGGTTTTACAAGGCTCGTTTGCGGTGTAATACCTATCATTACGGGTCTACAAAAGGAAAACAGCTTGCTTCATAAGTGTCTAAACATTGTGCATAAAGTTGTGAGTTTAAACGGGGCAGACATTTTTACCTTTTATTGTAGGTATGCAAACATTTGATGATCCATGTTCAGTTACTAACGGTATCTCGTAGGTTGAAGCGTTTTTAAAGTTCGCTAATATAAAACCCACTTAAAATTTCGGCAATCTAGTGAAGTTTTTTTTTATATAAAATGTAAAAAGTAATGAGACGAACGAGACGCTCTCCTGATGGTAAGAGATAACGCTTGTCCATGACCATTGCAGCGATACACAGAACTTTGAGTAACAAAACAAAGTTCAGGACATCACTGCTCTGGCGCTCATTACTTTGAGACTTTAGATGGTTAGTCTCAACAGCCCAGTAATTTCGCTAGCTGCAGTACTCTTCAAACCGGAACACAATAATGTTTACATACTACTGCTTAGCGGCAGAATAACTGGTACTGCGGTGACCTACCTAGATAACCTCCTGCTAAGGAGATGTACCACCAAGTAAAGTTCCGACAACGTAGTGAAGTTTCGGCAACCTAGTGAAGTTTCGGCCTGGAGTAACGTATAGGACACATTTTATATCAGGAAAATGTTAGGTTCATGTAGGATTATCAAGGAACGTACTACTGGACGTGTCCACTTGAAATTTGGTATAGATGCGTCTTATGGACCATTAGGTATTTAGGGATAAAAGGTATATATTATCTTAGTCTTATAAGAAAATAGCGCAAGTTACATGACTGTTACTTACACATGCTAGATTTCTATCTGAAACTCATTGTAAGTTTAATGCGGATAATGTTGCGGGCGTAAGCTAGTTCACAATTTTGTTCCACTTGTTTGTGAAAATGTTTGATTGGCCTTATACATTTATATATGAAACTAAATGTACCTAGCTGTTAATTTCCCTAATATTAATAAAATAAAATATATCGCTTCATCACCATCATCATAGTGGGACTCGCGCTTGCTTCTCCCAAAGTACGCTATACTCAAATATGCGTCTGTGTATTAGAGTATAAAAACTATTTGATGATACTTATCACTTCAAATGTCTCTTATGACGTTTTTGTCAATTTAAATTTTACAACAAAATAAAGACAAAAACGTTTTAAATAAATTGTTTTGCTCTTTTCTTGGATTTCATATACAAAGTAGGAAAACGAAGAACGAAATGTCTCATAAAGACGAGGATAAAGGAATTGTTTACAGCAAACGTGTTCTAGTAGGTAATTGGTATGAGGCTGCCAAATTGGAGGAGGTTAGTGTTCATGTAACAAGTCGTGAAGTTTGTAAGATCCTTATTTACGACAAATTCACATATGTGTACTATATCACTTACTTTATCTTACAGTATAAACTAAACCAATTTCTGGAGCAAATGAAAAAAGGCGATTTGATGCTCGCGCGGTTTCGCAAAATGACTGAAAATCTTAACTCGCCTACTATACTGACTCAATCTACAGGCTCTATTAATTTTGGGGACAAAATATCTATATTAGCACCACATGTTCCAGGTAATCAAATATGTTTAACACTTTTATAACCAACTTCATATTACATTTAGTCAAATCTTCGAGGCCAATTGTAAGCTACTAATACAAAAAATGTACGTACCGATTTGATACTTAAAATAAATTAGGACTAATGAGTTAATATGATAGTGGTAGGTACATAGCATAGCATAGACGTTATGGCCAGTATTCGGATGGGTGACCATGAAGGGGGCATATCTTTCTGAGCGCGACGGTGGGTCGGATGACACGTCAAATGGTAAGCCCCGGTTGTTTGTTTATGACACTAATGTTATAAATGCGAAAGTTTATCTGTATTTTCGGTTCGGTTCTTGTTTGTTACTTCTTCACGATGTTAGGGCTTAACGGAATTGGGTGAAAATTGGAAAATTTCATCCTATTATTTTCATTAGCCATTCAATTATTCCCTGGATCAACCTATAAGTAATATATGTGCCTACATTACTTTTTATCCCGGAAAACGCGGCTGGAATCGCGAGGCGTAGCTTGTATTTCTGTATCTAACAACAACCGTCTAGCCATGTCGAAAGCCTTTGGGTGGCATATAAGCAATTCTGAAACAAGGGCTGGTCACTCAATCGATACAAACTTAGCCTTAAGGCTACGCGAAATTAGCCTGTGTGATTGTTGCGCGCTATGACTTGTTTAACAATTTTTTAAAGCATGATTTTTTCAATTAGATTACTTGGTAGAACTCAAGAACTGTGTTGGCAGAACTTTAAGAATTCAGTTTGTATCTCTGCAACAATATTAAAGATATATACTTTTATTATTAGCATCTGATCCACCAGAAGAAGGTAAAGATGGAGTATTATTAGGAGGGCGTGTCTCTTCAAACGAAATAGCTTATTCGCAAGACCTTGAGGATGGCTGTTCAGTGGTATTGTTACCGAATCTCACGCCAAGTGAAAGAAACACATTTGTTATTACCAGTGCCGATTACTGCGATCGTAAAGGAGAAGTGTTAAAGTACAACCAAGAGTTTCTCCTCACATTGTCATCATCGCTAAATAGAAAGGTAGATTTGATTCATAAATTAAGCAAAAAAATAACTTGCGAACCAATATCAAATGTTCAATATGTTTTGCTGTCACAGCTCTCATATCTTTTGGGATCTGTCTACAGATTCAATACATTATGAAAACTAAATTGCTTGGGTCGGATAAAATCTAATCTTGGTAAAAGAACACATTTTGTCAGGGACGAAAATCCTATTCTTGTCAATAGGGTTTCCCTGACTTACGAGCTTCAGACGTTAGCGTTTGGAAATACCCTTGGCCAACCTTTGTCAAAGATATTATATATTACGCGTAGTGTGAAAAATAGTAATTTAGGTAATCTGTGTCAGTATTCGTATATTCGTAGAAAGAGCCCTTTAAGTCTGAACCAGCTGAACCTGACTATGTATTTGCGGTGCTTGTGAATGATGCATTGCGTTTCAGCCTCTGTACATAAGATATGACCCCAACCCGATTCCTGGGCTTTGCGGTTTGTTTCCATTGTACCTCAGCGAGCATTACGTATCAAACACTCGGTGGCGAGTGTTACCCATTCGGGCTCCACCGGATAATCTCACACGATTCGAGCTGGAAGACAAACCTATTACTGTAAGTTTTTTTTTGTCATACGCTTACAGCTATGTTGGCAAGTAGCTTACAATCTTTTTAAATCAATTTGTACTTTAAGACGTTTTAAATATGTGAGTCAAAAAAATAATCAACTTTTTCATACATTTTGGCGACAGTAAATAAATATTTTTCTGTATAAGAATTGATTCTTTACACATCAATCATAAAAGTCGTATTTTTTATATTTGTTTATTATGCTGTACAGAAATATATTTTTTTAAATTATTATTATTATTTCAACTATTCTGAAAACCCTGAAATCACAAAATAGTGTCAGCAGTCCTACTTATGTTCATTTTCTTCAAGGTTTATTTCTTTATTTTATGGAACAGCCGATTTATTTTTCGCAATTTATGGATAAGTTTCTTTTAGCAAATTTATTTTTGTAATAATAGTGAACTCGTTTCGACTTAGTACCTACTGCCGTTTCGCTTATAGGTATTACCTCATACTTCCATTTATAAATATCCCCGTATACGTTGTACTTTATACAATTTTAACCTTTGTATTACTTTTAGGTGACGCTTATATCCTCATATACCTACGTTGTACTGTACATAATTTTTTATTATTTTTAGGTAAACACCGATGTCATTATAAATCACTGTGCTACAAACAAAAACTTGGGAGTTAACGTTGGTACCTGGGTAATGGGCTTTTATGGGAAAGTTAGTGAGATATGAGCAACCTTAAAATAATAATAATATTTATTTCAAAATTTACGCAAATAAAATATTTATTCCAGATCTGCCCACCTCTTTTGAAAACTTGTTTGGATGTGTATGGAAAAGAAACTGCAAACAATGTTTGGCAAATCTACACTCCAATACAGCAAAACGATGACTTAGCGAAATCTAGCCAGTGACACTTAGTGCTAAGTATACGAATGTATCGGTTTCAGCAGATTTTAAAAAGAAAATTTTAAGTATTTAATTGTCTTTAAAATTTTGGATAGACTCGTAAATTTGTTTTTTATAAATAATTTCGATGAAAAATCATCTGTGTCTTTAACTACAATATACACGTATGTGAATCACAACTTAAAAAGACTAAAAATAAATTTATTGTTTTGATATAAGTAAATAACTTTTATTACGGACACAATGAGCTATGGAGTGGGCTATCCTCGATATTTTAATCAGAAATTAGGAGATTCATTGAAGTTACGATGCGGGCCGTTTCCAACTGGCCTGTATGGAAGTCTATGGGGGAGGCCTATGTCCAGCACGTCCGGCTGAAATGATGATGACGATGAATTTAATTCAATTTATTAAAAACAAAAATCTTGTTGTAAGTCTGGTACATCGTAACTGTTGCGGTAGCGCTCGGCCTTCGGTCTCGTATATACCTATTGCCTTATTCGAAGTATCACGAACATTGACAGCCCCGTTGGCTCATTGGTAGTATATCTGCCTTGAGAGCTGTAGGGCGTGGGTTCGATTCCCACTCAGGGCAAACATTTTGTGAATAAACAAATGTTTGTTCTGTGTCTGGGTGTACTGTATGTATTATAAGTATGTATTTACAAAAAAAAAAAGTATTTATGTATTCTATCAGTTACCTGACTTCCATCACACAAGCTCTGCTTAGTTTGGGGCCAGATGGCGCTGTGTGTAGTCCTACGATTTATTTATTTATTTATTTATTGTAAAAATTATAATCATCAGCTGAACCGTAAAAAATAATAGCTGATTATTATTTTTTACGGTTTAGCCGTTTTCAAACTATACGCTTACTGACGAACATAATTTTATTTATATAGATTGATATATATAATAAGTTAGTTCTGTAGTTTTGTATAAAAATACCATAGACGATCAGTATTTCCCTAATTTAAAAATTTCTTAACAAAAGTGATGCGCTTACCAACGAACACTATTACGTTTTTATACGTAGATAAATTTATGATACAGGGACAGTAAAAAAATGTTCCATGCCTGTGGAAACAGTACACCTTCGTTATTGTCTCGTTTATTATACGGCTCTGAAGTCTTCGAACTTATTGCGTCTACCTTCAGAACATGAATAAGTCATATCGTTCGTTACAAGAATTGCTCTAAACGCCTCTACAATCATTAATATCGGACGAACGTTCGGAAGAATCACAATATAATACAACGTTGAATAATAATTATTATACAAACATAATGGATTATGAACTTGCAAATGAATTGACCATAAATGGTTTTGTGTTTAGTTAATTTTTACGTTAAAGAAGTGGGAGCGAGAGAAATAGCAAAATATCTATCTCTATATCCCGTTAAAAAAACCTGGCCTGATAAGAATTACTATTACTTATTTACTGGAAAGAGCAAAGCAGCGTTGGTGGGATGATATCAAATTTGGTTGGATAGAGATGGGAACATCGAGAGTAATAAACATGGACAGTTAAAACTTCTAAGCGCCTCTAATGGCACAGTAGAAATTTTTGTTCCTGCAATGCGATTTACTTGATACCCACGATGTGTGTTGCATCCACTTAGTCATTTAAAGAGGCTTTAACTGTTTTAATCATGTCTAATTTTTTTATCATTTCAAAAAAATGAATGTTTAAAAGATTATGTTAGTTAGTTATAACTAGATTAACTTTTTCATTGCTGGCTATAAAAAAGTTTGCTGACCAATTGGCCATGCTTTCCGTATTACGACTTATAGATAATTATAATACAGACGTTTCGAGAACATTTGCTACAGCAGTCCCATTTGGTAGAGCAATATGTGACGATTACGCAAGTTCATGCGTTTCAATCTTTGGTATTTTGAGGTTGGGGTTTTCAACCAAAAGTCTTAAAGTAGTGAGCACCAAATCAGCGATGCCCTGGACTTTGTTTTGCTACTCGAAATTTCTATGTATCGTTGCAATGGTCATGGTCAGGCGTTATCATTATCAGAGTGTCTCGTTCGTCTCATAAGTTTTACATACAATAGTCGTTTTTTTTTACTTGAAAATTAAAAAAGCTCAACTTTCAGTATAAAAGTAAAAAAAATAAAAATACTTATCTGCTACGTGGATCTTACTTGTTGTTGAAAGTCTACGTGAAAGAGTGTTAAAATGTATCGATGAAATAAATAAAAATAACGGTTTCACAAACTATTGTACATTTTCTAGTCGATGCAACGAAACATTCGATTCCTTTTTCTATTGGAACGAGACAAATTGCGAAGGAAACACAAACCTCCATTCAAATATTTGTTCCTGTCTCAAGTTTCAGTTACAAGATTGAATTTATCAAGTGCACTTTTCCAATAATGAGCGCAATGCTTTGAATTCCAAGTTCTATTGGACGCTGGCATGGGACATGGTTCAAGTTTTGATTAAAAAACTAGGGGAACTAAATTATCTAGGGGTTTTTATAGTTTTGTAATTGAGATCGCCATAAATTCAAATTAAGCCACCGTTTTTGCACCGTTAGCTTATTTAGTAGCAGCTGCGCATCTTCTGTCAATCTCACCCAGGACAAACATTTGTCACGGACATATTATTATGTAGATGTTTGTTCTGTGCCTGGGTGTTCTAAATATGTATGAATAATATATGTATATATTTTAAAAAGAAAAATATAACTGACTTAGGTACTATGAAACTAAGTGAAATCGAGAAGAGATTCTCAGATATTTTAATAAAATGTATCGATGAAATAAATAAAAATAACGGTTTCACAAACTATTGTACATTTTCTAGTCGATGCAACGAAACATTCGATTCCTTTTTCTATTGGAACGAGACAAATTGCGAAGGAAACACAAACCTCCATTCAAATATTTGTTCCTGTCTCAAGTTTCAGTTACAAGATTGAATTTATCAAGTGCACTTTTCCAATAATGAGCGCAATGCTTTGAATTCCAAGTTCTATTGGACGCTGGCATGGGACATGGTTCAAGTTTTGATTAAAAAACTAGGGGAACTAAATTATCTAGGGGTTTTTATAGTTTTGTAATTGAGATCGCCATAAATTCAAATTAAGCCACCGTTTTTGCACCGTTAGCTTATTTAGTAGCAGCTGCGCATCTTCTGTCAATCTCACCCAGGACAAACATTTGTCACGGACATAATAATATTATTATGTAGATGTTTGTTCTGTGCCTGGGTGTTCTAAATATGTATGAATAATATATGTATATATTTTAAAAAGAAAAATATAACTGACTTAGGTACTATGAAACTAAGTGAAATCGAGAAGAGATTCTCAGATATTTTAAAGAAAAAAATATATTAACCCTTTCGACGAATATGGAACAGTACATTTTTCGGTCTTTTATCATATGATCAGAGACCGTAAAAAAAATGAAACAAAAAAATATAAATAGAAAATGTTAACGATGAGTTACAGTGATCATCTTTCGGCTTTATACTACGGTTTTGCGCAAACCGAAGAATAAACGGCAATTCTTTACCTTTCTAAGAGGTAAACAAGCAGCTTGTGAGGTAAATGTGATGCAAGTCAGGAAAGTCTTTTTAATACGCATCTTAATAATAACATATCCAGATACACTATAACAGGAAGAAGTGTATGATAAAAATATGCGCTAAATATGTACTGAGATTCCAGATTCCAGTTGCAAAAGCTGATCATTTGGCATGTTTTCTACATAGTCTTAAAGAATTGGGTTACATTGATTACTCATTCCTGTCTGGCCGCAAAGTTCCTTCGGCAGCGATGCTTATCAGTGGCTGTGAAAAGGCAAAGAGAGTAGAAACTAATCTTCTTTAGAGCGGTCGGCGACGACGTTCCGGGCGGGTCACTCAGGTGGATTCGAAGCACGTCGCCGACCCACGCGCCTCTAGGAACTACCCCGCCAAAGTACTGCGACGCCTACTAAAGGAATTCCTCCTAGCTTCTTATACGTTTAAACTCATTATACGTAATACACTATTTAAAGTTATGTTCACCATCTTATTGCATATTTTGTAGAGGTAAATTTAACTTTGAGAGTTGTAGTGTGTAGATACGATTCCCACACAGATGTTTGTGCTGATCAAAGAAGTTTGTTCTGTGTCTAGGTATTATATCTGATTCATAAACTCTCCCACTGCTATCTTTTCTGTATGTGAAGGTTAATTCTACCACGCAGGCTAAGTGTAGGATGACAGACTTCACACGCTGTCGAGAACATTGAGAATTCTCAGATATACGGGTTTCGTCGCAATGTTTTTCTTTACTATTTGGAGCTAGCGGCGAGCGTAAGACAGAGGAATCACACACGAAATATACACTTGTCTTTGAAAAGACAAGTGCGTGCCGTGGAATTTAAACCCGAAACCTCTAGATGGGTAGTAGACGTTCTCCCAACTAAGCTGCCGTAACTTTTATTCGTAGCTGGTTGTGTATGACTGGCTGTTAGCTTGTTTAGTGATACATCTGCTTCAAGAGTCTAATATAATATACTTCTATTTTAATTCTTTTTTTAATTTGTTCTAATATACTTTTATTTTTAACATAAATAAATTAATATCGTAACACATTTGACACAGCGTCATCTAACTCCAAACTATGCAAAACTTTTACAATGGGAACCAGATAGCTGATAGAATAATTTTATACTTTTCTTTTGTAAATACACACTTGTAATAAATACAGACACAGGACAAACATTTATCATCAGACAAATATTTGTCCCGCGTGGGAATCGAACCCACGCCCTTCGGCTCTTGAAGCACACATTCTACCAATGAACCAACAAGGCTGTCAATGGATCGTCAATTGGACAGAACAGTTGGACTACCACTTTCTACCACATTTGTAGTACCTAATATTTGTAAAATATTGTGGTATAACCTTGAATGTTGAAGTTTTTAATGTTAGTAGGTACAACTTAATCGAGGTGTGTCGAAGTTCGTGAATGAACAACATAATAGTACCAATGGTAGGGGTTACCCTGTCCAGTGCCCGCACTTTGCTCTACCTTGTTTGTAGGTACAATGCATGTCCTTTGTGAAATGATTCCTCTTGTTCCCACGGGATTTGCAATCGAGTCGTTTGACGACGATATTAGATGTTCTCGATATTGAGTTTGCTTAGTCTCTGCGGGTTATCGAAACAATTTAGATTTGTTGATAGAATTGAGATAATGTTGTCTTGTTGGTACAAGGGGCTGAAATGTTAATAATGTTGGGTAAACCTTTACGTGAGTACGACTTTGTTAATTGTACTCATCTTAGAATAATGTGTTGGCATTGTGTTAACCTACGTTTCAAAAAGACATTGCTTAGCAAGTAGATTGGCTTCCATCACGTGTCTGATCAAAATACAACGACGACTGAAGCGTATCAAAACTGCTTGTTTTGAGTCATGTTCTTTGTTACGTAATCTAAGGGTGAACATCGATGGAAGTAGACCAAGCTTTCGTAAAGGCACCAACAAGATTTTAATTGACATTAACTGGAACTATTCGTATACTGGAAGCTGCTCGAAAAAACGTAATGACCAATCGAGTGCAATTCGTGTTCGCATAACAAGGATTTCAAGTCAACACTATTCGTCCCACAGTATCACATCCTTCGTGTTAATCAAAATGTTCCTGTTTCAAATTTTAAGTGTGAGCCCGACTAACAATACCAAGTTTCATGATTATATGCATACCTATAAGTTTATGTTAAGATACAGCAAAAACAAAAATGTGGACGTATATCTAGCCTCAAACTAAGCACAGCTTGTACGTAGGAGCCAGTCAGTTGATAGAATACTTATATAGTAATATATATACTTAATAATACATACCAAACACCCAGACACAACAAACGTCTATGTTCGTCACGCTAATGTTAGTCCTGAGTGGGAATCGAACTCACACTCATTAGCTCTAGAAGCAGAATTACCACTAAATGAGTTAATAGGGCAGTTAATACATTTCGCACTTGCTTATAGGCACTAGATATATTTTATGTGTTGGTTAAAAATCTATAACACACAATAAGTGTGAAGACACTGGTGTTTTAGTAAAGATTACCACCGGTAACAAAGTAGTTAATTAAGTAACAATTCCATAGAATACTTTTTGGCTATGAAACTCTGAAATAAAAATGTTTGTTCTGCGTCCTGAAACTATCATTAAACTTAGTAACAGTTTAAATTATATTGCAGCACTTTTCGGTGTAACGTTAAAAAAACCCATAATCATTTACAGGCGAGAACAAAGCCAATGCAAACAACTTTTGAATTTATCACAGGTATTTCATTAAAAGTGAAGTGGAGCAGTATCAGGACCCTTGTGTATTTGTCGGTGGAAGTTATCTACCCTCCAGTGAGATATGGTTACAATGGGCAACCCTTGCCGCCATCCGCCTGCTGAGTTTTCGCTTTATACCGGTACTAGGATCTCCAATTACTCGCTACTGCTTTATATTGTGCTAGTTGCGGAACGATAGACTATTATCTATTCTGCGGCTGCGGTAACTAGTTTATCAAGGAGCGAGGAACGTATTTTACCGTTGAGGGGGTGGTCGGGTGATTAGTAGTGTCTGATTAGCTGAAGTTATATCACAAACCGTTGCGAAACACCCGGCAGAATACTTAGAGACTGCTAATACATAGCTGGTCCTTGTCATTGAGTATTGTTTCGTTTAGTAACTAGGACACTAATAACAATTTGGAACACTTTAGTTGCCATGAATCTAAACCTATTAAAATGTCGTTATCTTTGTCTTACATGGGCGTGGGTTCGATTCAAACTCAGGACTAACATTTGTGTGACTAACATCGATGTTTGTTCTGTGTCTGGGTGTACTGTATGTATTAACAAAAAAAAAAGTATTTAAATATTCTATCAGTTATCTGTCTTCCATAGCACAAACTCTGCTTAGTTTGGGGTCAGATGGCGCTAAGTGTAATGCCCTATGATATTTATTTATTATTTATTTATATACTGCAATATAAAAGCAACATATTTAATAAAACCAAAGACATCTTTTTTTAATATTCAGGATATTGTTTTCTATTAATTGAAATAAATTTAATTTGATATTCTAAAACTCATTAATAATAACAAAACACCTAGACACCAAAAATAAATGTTGTAGGACATTTCACACAGTGCCATCTAGCTTCAAGCTAAGCAAAGATTGTACAATGGAAACCACGTAATACTATTTAGAACTTTCCAGTAAGAAGGTACACTTATTTTCTAAAACTATGCATTAACTGGGATTGAGCTTTGCCCAGCAGGTTTAACTTAGTGTAGGACAGAAAAAAAAACAAGTACCTAACTACAACGAAATACAGTGCTTAGGTACTTAAGTACCTACTTTTGTTCATGTAATCTTAACAATTAAGTTAAAATAAATTTATTAATTCTCTTACATTAAATTTTGAAACGCGGGGTAAATTGAGTGAGATTTCTTCTAATCTGCACCAATTTCCATACAATCGTCCGATTTTCGCTCCTATTTATCTCCGTTGAAGCAGAGCTGGCGTTTCCCGTGAAACATTCATTAAGGCTCACAATAGGCCCGATAACAATTCTAAAAACACGCCAGGAGGAACAAAGAATAAGGGAAATCGAGGCATGTTTTTTAATAGGGTGTTTTTCGATTTGACTGCGCTACGATTATACTGACATTATAGATTAGTCATAAATCGTTCCATAGGCTTCCCGATTTGTTCATTCGATGGTAGCTCTGTTTTTTAATCTGTAGGCAGTGGGTGGGGGTGATGTTTGCTCTATTTCTGGGTGTTATAAATTAATTTTCAAAAGAAAAGTATCAGATATGAAATTACTGTTACGAGGCTTTAACTTTGTGTTAAATGTTCGCCAGTATTTATTTATTAGGTAATATTCATTATTGTTACTGATAATATACTTAGTAGTGTTTAGCTTGCAATCTTTTTAGTTTGGTGTCAGATGGCGCTGTGTGTAATATTTATTTATTTGTTATTATTGTTTAGTTTTTTTTTTTGTCTATGTAGTAGTAACGAATAAAAATATTTTAGCTGAATATATATAACGTTTTTCATTGAATAATAAAGTTTATTCGTTTAAAACAGCGAACTTTTTATTAACAATTGTAGGTTGTTACAGTTGTTCAGGACCGGCAACCTTTCCCACGTGAATTATTCATCAAGTTGTATAACAATAATATTCGTTCTCGCTTCATATACCAACAAATTCACTACATTAGTCTGTTTATTGATAAAGTGGGAGGAAAAAAAGTATTTATTTATAACGAGTGACTTAATTTGAGCTCTAGTTGCAAATATTCTTTCTTTGAAAAAAGTTTTATAATTTCACCATAACTTTTGAATGACTGAATAGGTTTGGATGTATTGGGTATCGTTAGTACACCCAATCATCCCGATTGACATAGCCGGTAAAAAGTTTTTGAAAAAAATAACTGTTTAATCGTTAGTACTACTGGTGATGTAAATTATTATGTCCACATTATGTTTTTAAACTTATTCTCTTCGGAAGTTGAAAACTGAAAAATGTATAACCGAAGTCAATTATTATGTAAACCTTATAAACATGTAGTCGAGTTTTGTAATTTTATAAATTGCGTACAATTTCTTTAATAAAGATGACGTTGACTGTAACTAAATCTTAGTTACAGTCAAAGTTAAATCTCAGTTAATTTTATCATGTCACGCTTGAGAATGCGAAATACTTGACACTGGCAGAATACACAAAGGATAGTGCTAAAAATAGAGAAAAAAACCATGTAGTAGATAAATGTTAGAAAAATTAAAATTAATTACCAGTGGTAATTAATTTTAACATTTCAATAAAATACGTTAGATACTGAACCTTCGAGAGTTTTCTGGCAAAGTTATTTAAGCTCTCAGAGAGAAATTCAAATGAAGTCCGTTTCAAACGTACCTACTTATAATATTTTAATTGGTTTAGCTTTAGATACCCAGCTTTGTAAATCTACGTCGGTAGGAAATTCTTAAAACGGCTTTCTATCGTTTCTTGAAAAGACAGAGCGTTAAAAACAAAATTAATTTATCCTCGAGAGAGAAATATTTTCACTTCACCAGCCTTACGAAAAAAATTCGTAGCCTTCTTTGAATGGAGTTCACGAAAAATATTTCAGAAAGTCCTCACATAAACTTTCAATTAGGTAGGTTCTTTAGAAAAGTTGTAATTTCCATGCAGGTGATGATGCTTAGACTAAGTTGAGAGATCATTAAAACTTGTAACAGGAAAGTATCTAACTGCGTGACGGAACCAAGCCGAGGCTTTTACAGAGTTAAGGATTTGTTAAGGACACAAAGTTTAGTTCATCTTTTCGTGGTATCTACCGCGAGTTGGTATTTTATTGAAATAAAAACAAATCTACATCATAGGGGCAACTTATTGCGAGATTTGTGTACAAAAACTGCCTTGTTGTTAAGCTGCCACTTGGTGTTGTATCTTGTATTTGTTTTAATTGGGTTAAATTATTATTGGGCGTGGGTTAAATTCCCAGTCAGAACAAACATTATTAGTGATGAGCGTAAATTTTGATCTGTGTCTGGGTGTTCTGTATGTAGATATTAAATATATATATACGTATTTACTAAAAGAAGTACAGATATAATGCCAGTTATCTGGTACCCGTAGTAGCTTTGCTTAGTTTGGCGATAGAGTGCACTGTGTGAAATGTCCTAGGATATTTATTTATTTACGTAAGAAACGATAGAAAAATGTATGAAAAATGTTTTTTTTTTGTACTAATTTACATTTGACTGCACTTTACGTCTTATGTACTTAGCTTTTAACGTGAAACTGTTGTCTAACTTTGAAAGGTAATTGAGCCAAATTTCTCCACGCTACCCTGGCGTGGGACTCATATACGACGTTGAATTTATTTTCAAAATATGTGAGGGGTTGCATAATAACAATAAGCGAGATTGACGTACAAACAATAGAAAAATGTACAGAAATTAGGAAAAACGCTGGCGGGAAAACATTCTTTTTTTATACATAAAATTATTGTTTACAGTACGAAATTCACGCTAATATGCAAGAACTACAGATTTTATGTGTACTTCTTTGTCAAAGAGGCAGTTAAAATCCTTGCATAAATTCAGAAGAACTCATTGGTACGGATCTGAGATCGAACCCGACAGCTCGAAGATTTTGAAGCGTTGATAGTTTCCATTTATACAAAAGTGATACCACTCCTTCTTCAACAGAAACCTACATACATAACATTCTTTATTTTCCCCAAATCAGTCTCAATATTTTTTTCGAAAAATGAGGACGCGACTTTATGCCAAAATTACTCATTTTCATAACTAAGACAGATTGATTCATTGCTCTTTCTCTACTCTCTCTGAATACGTTGAAGGTAATCTCAAAGGTATCATTTCGTCACAGCACAATCTTTTCACCGGTTAATAAAAGGAGAACGTTAGTCAGACAAGCAATTTTCGTTCTTGACTCAGCGAATTCTTAAAAAGAAAAGTGGTTAAGCGTGTGTCGAGCTCGCAAACCTAGGGTTCTGTATTACAGGAGAATATTTTTGTGTTATCTATGAATAAGTAATAAAAATGTATTCTTTCAGTTCTTCAGTTCGCATTTAACTCATATCTGATCGGATTTTAGAGTTACGTGCTTCGGAGTATCTGATGAGACTTTACTATTAGGTAATCTTACGTTGAAAATTTTCACAGCATAAACGTTACTCTTTGCTTATTTTTAGGTAGGTATATTGCAAAAACGAAGATGTTAGTGCATTTCACAGAGAACCAAAGAGAATGTGCGATTAAATAAATTTATAGCAGTGGTTGTGGTAGAGTGGAATCCTCGGTGTGCGAATCCAATCCTCATTTGGCCAGTTTTTATTGATACCTTACTACAAATACGTGAAACCTGACGCTTATATCTACGTGTTACCGTTTATACTGTATTAAAAAATAATAACATTTTTTTAATGACATAAACGTATATTTATTTATATAACAAAACTTGAACCAGCTACTTATGACGGCTTAAGCACAATTCGTCTAAGAGTTTTGGCGGGAACGCATAATAATTATATCGCTGCATTGTATTACTTTTGAAATTTGTTTTTGCAAACGTTTATATTGTTAAAAAATAGTTGTGCTTAAATCATTAAGTGCTTCATTGTAGGCACGCACGTGTGACATAATACAAAAAAAAAAAAATTACCACTTTATAGACTGGATTTAACCGTAACTTGCTTTGTGTGAACTTGATTGTGACTAAGACTTAATTACTTGATACAGTAAGATATTTATTTGTTACACGAAAAAGCACACGTATTGATAAGTACAAACACAGAAAGGGTTATCTTTTGATACATGCGCCAGTTACAGGCATAACGCACAAAAAGCGATGGAAAAGAATCGGGGTATGCTTTTGTCGTGGACACGACCTTGTGTATGTTTAGGACAGACGGATAGACAGATACATGTATCTTTTTTTTTTTTTAGTGGTTGACAGGCTAGGTGTTTGACCACAGCTCACCTGATATCAAGTGAAGGTGTGGCCGAAGATGGTAAAGCACACCTAGCCTGGAATGCAACTTCATCTTAGGCTTAGTAATACGGCCCCATTGACAACCTTTATATACGGAACCTTAAAAATGCTATGTGGCGACATAAATAAAACGGCGAAACTGGCACGCGTCTACACGAGGGTCTCTTAAATCACGCGCATTTATCGAACCTGAAAAATGTCCACGATTAGAACACAATGCCGATACAACAATGGCGTTAAATAAAATGTAAATTACTCTCTTAGCAAATGTTATTCATAGAGCAAGCGAAAGTTCATTTATATTCAGTAGAATTACCTGCCTACTGTAGGGCATAACGCAAAACAAAGTGATGGCAGAACGAAATTAAACGAAGTCTGGAATATTAAGGCAATTCACGTTTACGTATTTGCTCACGTATACGAGTTTTGTCATATTTTGACTTAAGACGGCGTTGCACATTTTTCATAGAAATTTTGATTTATGGCCTTAGAAGATTCACAGTATTACATCTTCTAAGTTTATGGCTATAATTGATTGGCTCGCTATTGTGTCATTCAATTTTTTTTTGTGTTTAATTGAAAACAAAAAATATGACTTGCAAACAATATAATTTTTTTTATCAAGAACAGATTTTCATTTACCTACTTAAAAATAACATACGCACCCTTACCTTAATTGACGAAATAAAATGCGTGAAAAAACTGACACTAGTTTCTCTGATGTGGTCTCACCCAATAGATCAATCTGATTGGTTAACTTGATAATTCGCCGGTTCCATTGCAAAATCTATATCATTTTTTTTCACGATTTCAGAGTTAATTCCATAGTAAAAGTAAATTTGCCAAGCACTTAGATGCGGTGAGTTTCGGCAGCCACACTTAAGAGCCAGCTCCTTTCCAGACACGATGTGCTTTACCTTCTTTAACCGTTAGATAACATCAGGTGATCTGTGGTCAAACACCTTGCTTGTCAAACATAAAAAAGAGTAGGTACCTACTATATCGCCTTTTCAGTTTAGTTCCGTATACTTCCGCGTGACATTGTATACACTAATATTAAAATTGCGAAAGTACGCCTAATTGCCTATTGGTATAAATGTTTGTTACATGTTTTGGCTCTAAGGGTTTCAAGAATTTGGAATATAGATAGCTTATAATTTGGATAATAAATAGGTTTTTTATACTGCGAGTGAAACCGCGGTGCGACGTTATCTTTGGTATATTTTCTGCCACAGGCAATAATTATTTCATTTGCGCAAATAATACTCATAGCCCGAGGAAACATAATATCAAATATCATTATGAATTTGGTATAACAATGAACCAATTGAAACTTAGAATTCTCGAAGAGTAGGTCTACTGAAATAGTAGGTACCTACTCTCAAATATTTCAGAACGTTTTGTCTATCTTCCTGTTGTATGATGGCTAGTTTCATATTATTGTGACATCAAATATAAGTAAAGTACCGACCGCAAAAAAGAGTACTTTTTTTTTCTATTCATACTAATCACTTTTTTTTTTTTTTGGTTTTTGGCGGGAACGCGGGAAGATTCGTGTCGCTCCGTTGTATTTTTTTCCAAAACTAGTGTTTTGTCGAGTGTTTATGCATAAAAATGGTGGTGTTTTATTCATAAAGTGCCGAATTACAAGCGCGAGTGTGGGAAAATGATATAATATGTGGTGAAACATGAGTTTTCGTGTTGCTTCCAAAACTCCATCGAAGCTTTATAGTAAAGTTGCCACTACTTTACTAACGCATGACTGGAATTAACTGACACGAACTGGACTTGACAAAGACGACTTTGACGATAACTATAGCTAAGATACAGCAGAAATAACACTTAAGACAAGGCAGTATGGCTCTATAGCTTTAGCCTGCCCGAAAGGGCAAATTATTAAAAAAAAATAAATAAAAAAATCACTTTTTTGGTGTCAATAAAATATTATTATGGTTCATTCTTATCGAGTTATAGAGAGGATGGGACAGAGGCAAGTTAGTTTATTTTTTAACGGCTCTACGTTCTCTCTATACATAAATAATAATAATAAGACATAAAACTGTGCACTACGTATTAAAAGTACTTCATAATTTCAGGGGTACCTATTTATTTTATTTGAATATAAGTTGTACACAACCTATATCTTAAAAATAAAATTTCTAATTATTTATGTCTTGATTTATTTTGTTTAAATACTATTGTGCTACATTTTCTCGATAGAAATAAATCTTAAATCAACCTCTAAAATAATACTAGTAAGTACGTTTTCTGTGACAATTTCATATCATGACATTCATCAAATTAGTAAAGATCGTATTTTTTTAATTACGCAATTTTAATGCAATTAATATTGTCTGATAAATGTATCGTTCGAATCACAATGTCAATACGTAACTACCACATTTTTGCTCTGGGAAATGCGATTGTGTGTTTTTAATATACTTGATAATAATCAATTGAGGTTTAGCACGTTAGCTACCGCTCCACCGAACCTCGTACAGAAAAAAGTGTCGTCATAGTAAACATGTAAAAGATTCAATATCAATAACACACGTACGTAGATTCAGGGTCCATTTACCTACAAAGAAAATAGATGAAAATATTGTAGTTGAGGTAAACTGTAATAAATATTTTCCAGTCGACAAACAAGCTCGGGGGTACGCTACATTAAATAACATCGACAGATCCAAGCCAATTTCGTACTTTCCGCTAAGCTTATTTCAGACTTTCCACACGCAAACATTTTTCCATGCGAAAATATATTCGATTTGCATTTCAGGGGCTATAAGACGCGCAATAACATTTCATATTTGCCTTGGTGCCATATGCTATTTAAGAAAATAATTCAAATTGCTGTTTTGTGTTGAATAAAATATATTACCGATCCGATTTACGACCACAATGATAAAATGTCGCTCCCGGCCTCCATGAACACTAGGTTTATTTAGATTTGTGCATATATCGACTATTTTATCACTTACAACTTATTATTTACAATCAGGTAAAAAAAGAGTTAAATTCAGTATTTGTTTTGGGTCTGAGACTGGTTAGTCTCAAGTTCTCAGTTAGTATGTTTTTAATTGTACGCAAAAATTCAAAACATTTTTTATCACAAAGTTAATATGTATATAAATCTATTATATGGTATAGTTAAGACCGTTAATTTTTTATATATATAAAAATAAATAAATATCGTAGGACATTACACACAGCGCCATCTGACCCCAAACTAAGCAAAGCTTGTACTATGGGAGTCAGATAACTGATAGAATACTTAATTATTTTTTTTTGTAAATACATACTTATAATACATAGAGTACACCCAGACACAGAACAAACATTTGGTTTTTTTTTTTTATATCACAAAATGCTTATGTATTTACATTGTAAATGCAATACCACCTTATTGTACCATCGCAGCGTTCGACATTCTACCGCTAAGCAGCACTATGTAAACATTGTACTATGGTACGGTTTGAGCACAGCTTGCAACATTACAGGGCTTTTGAGACTAACCATCAAATATCTCAAAGTAATGAACGCCAAAGCAGCGAAGTCCTGAACTTTTTAACTTTTTTCGTCACTCAAAGTTCTGGGTGCCATTGTAATGGCCATGGATATAAGGCGTTATCTTTTATTACTACAAAAGAGGTTCGTTCGTCTCTTTACTTTTATATAGGATTTTAAGATTGGGGCATACCAAATTGAAAGGGTGTCTTTCTATTTATCATCACGAACATCATTCTTTGTAGGCACATTTCTGAAATCGTGAAATTTTTTTAAAACTTTGTTGACCCTTGGTTTTTGATTTGATGTATGGAGTAGCTGATTTTAGATTTGTGTCATTAATAAAAGTTGAACATAATGAGTTCTTTTGGCTCAATATACCCCAGACTTATAAGCCTGTGTAGAAAAAAAAAAACAAAACCATTTAGATTGACTCACAAAGTAAATAAAGCGGGATCAATATTCGGGCGTCCCAGCATCATTACGCTGCGAATGAAAGGTGACAACGGAAACCTGGTACCTACGGAATTAAAAAAGGGATTCATTATGATGGCCAACCCCTTGAGGATAGGAAGGCAATTCTCGACTGTATAATAAAGACACAGTACATGTGTGTCGCCGTTATGTGAAGCTAAGCTCGCCCTCCGGCAATTAAATTAATCAAGAGAGCTTGGTAGCGTGCAGCAGATTGTCGAGACACTACATACATGAAATTAAGTTTCCGTGCAAACTGTGTCACCTGAATGGTTCTACAAACTGTAGTTTGTGAAGTTTTCACTCCATTACGTAATTTCGCGTGTGAATGTGTTAGCGTTGTAGCTTTTATGATATTAAATTTTAGTAAAACTCCTGGTCATTGTGAAAGTCAAACTAAAAGATTTTGGGGTTGCTCGTGATGGTCTAATACTAGAAATTAAGAGGGTGTAAACAATTTAATATAATATGAGATACGGAAAACGTTTAAAAATACAATTTGTGATTTGCAAATATAAGCAACTGTAGTTACGTAATTGTAAACTTTATGCGCTTGCCAAAGGGAATAGTAGAATCTGTAATTTGTTGGAAGGGGAGAGTGAACACGTGCGGGCAATATTTTATTAGCCACGAACGGATTTATGCATTATCGGTGTCATTCCGAGCCCGAATTGAATTGGATAGATGTATACCTAGAGTCCTCAAATGTAAACCAAAATATACTTCGTTAGTGTTGTACAAGCCATCTTGATATTGATGTCATTACTCATACAGTTGTTTCACTTTATAAATGTACAAATCCAAAGTCACCTACTTTAACCTTAGATTAAGATCCTACTAACCTCTCCTCTTTTTGTAACGTAAAATTGTAAAAAAAAAAAATTGTAACTAAAGTTGACAAAGGTCACGGACCCCAGCGTCTGTGGAGCGTATAATAAAAAAAAAAAAAAAAAAACCAAAGTCACAGAGATGAATCGTTCCTTTGCAATGAATCACATCACTTTAATATAATGAATCCGAATCCGTTTGTATGGTAATTGTTTGTTACTTATTCCTGATGTTATGACTTAACAAATTTGAATGAAATTTATTGCCGATAGCTTAAAATATCATTTTAAGATAGGTTTATTGATTTTTTTGTTGTTTTTGTTGTTGTTTTTTTAATTGTTGAATGTTGTTTGTTTGTTGTTGTAGATATTTGACCGCAGCTCACCTTTTGTTAAGTGATGGTGTGATCGAAGATGGTAAACATACCTAGCCTAGAATAGGACTGTAAGGCTACCGGAACTCACCGTTAGATGCTTGGCGGCAATTTTTAACTTGACCCCTCAAGTTAGCTAGCCTGCCGAGTAGTAAAAAGTACCCTACCACCATGCAACACAACACATAGGCTACTTTATATCTGGAGAACGTTGGTGTAATCACACGGTGCAGTTAATACCATATTATGTCAAACTTAAATAGAGTAAAAATATTCCATCCACTAATATTATAAATGTGAAAGTTTGGATGGATGGATGTTTATTACTCTTTCACGCAATAACTACTAAACGGATTTGGATGAAACTTGGTATAGAAGTAGCTGAAACCTTGGATTAGAACATAGGCTACTTTTTATCCCGCAAAAATGTAGCGGGTAAAACCGCGGGGCGCACTCTACTTACTAGGTATTAGTAGGTAATTGAAACAAACGCACGAACATAAAATAAACATTGGACAGTTTCAAAACTGTCCAATGTTTGTGTATGTTTTTTTTAACAGCAAAAGAAAAAAGGTTTACAGGTTTCCACTTTGTGACAAAGTACACGAATTGCAGCAAAAACTCGACACGTCCATTTGAATGAAAGCTACAAGTACGTGGCTTGAATGAGACGTAGGGGCTGATTTCAAAGTTTGTCGGTACTGGGCGACGCGCGACGGGCGATACCTACCTTGTGCTTGACGCGCGCACGCTGAAATTCATATTTTTAGTAACCCTTTCTAGAAGTTGATATTAGAATAGAATATTTTTGTTATCTTTATAACTACGTAATTATGTTACACTACGCACGTCAACATTACAATTCATTTATAAAATTATGTAACATTAAAAAAACAAATGCCTTGATAATAGCAATAATGTCCAATACAAATTATATAATGTAGGTAGACACTAATAATATTATTACACGCACTATATACTGCCTTGCACCATCTCTAAAGAAATTTAGGAAAAAATCAATTACTTCGGATAAACACAATTATACAAATTTTATGTTTATCCGAACTATTTTATGTCAATAAATAAGTAATGAGTAAGTAATAAGTAATGAGCGCCAAAGCAGTGATGCCCTGGACTTTGTTTTGTTATTCAAAGTTCTGTGTATCGCTGTAATGGTCATGGATAGGTGTTATCTCTTACTATCAGGAGAGCGTCTCGTTCGTCTCATTACTTCTACCATAAAAAAAAAAAAATATAGATATATATAATACGTCCATAAAAGTTTACTTCGCTTAAAATTATTCCGAAAGATAGTATGTGGCAGACATCATAGATCACACGAAAAAATCATAAGATTAAAAAAAAATGCGGATAAATAAACAAGTGTTGATTTTTTTATAAGTACATATTATGAAACTTAATAAACTACAACTATTCACCTGAATCGTTTATCGTAAAATTGTTCCGAAGGTCTAAATTCTTCGCTAGCCGCCATAAAGAGCTGTCAATTTTAAGCTTTGTAGGTGCTTGCATTTCCTTTGAGACTTTTCACGCCTCGCTGTTTGAATTATTCATACTACCTGCAAATATCTATCAGATAGAACATTAGATACGTCTAAAGTGATCTACCACGTAATACACTTTGATTTTTGAGAAACGTTCATGACTTTTTACCAGATTATGTAAAAAAGATACGAATTTAGCAGTTTACAAAGGCACTCATATTTACGTGTGAGGATGTTCGTGTGCTTTTGTTTTTACTATATTCCAACTATAGTACAAAGCAAGATGAGACTGCGTACGCATTGTACTCTGCTTTGACTCCTTGAAAAAGGATGTGGCCTAAACTATAGTTGGAGTATCCCACGTAAACGTGAGTAATCCCATATAAGTAGATACCTTATACCTTACCATCATAGTATGGTCGTAGAATACTTTCTAGGACTCTGAAGGTTTGCTTCAATTTGAAAATCAAACTGGTGGAGTAAAACAAAAATGTGTCAAAACCACGGTTCATGTGATTTGTTTATATATATATATATGGTTTAAGATATTTATTTTCTCAAAAAGAATATAATATTCACTTAAATATGAGAAAAATACATGTTTTTCCTTAATTAGGGTAGGTTCTTAAGAATTGCAAACATACAAGCGAGACGAAACAAACAGTGGCGGGTAGGCAGAACATTTGTTAACACCGTTATATCGTATTCATATTTAATTGTAATGGGAAACTTTTAATATAGGCACAATTATTTTTTAAGCTATTGCATAGCTTCTATCGTGGGTCTTGAGCGTGGAGACCGGAATCCAGAAATTCCGTAACGAAAATAACCTAACACCCCCCACTCCCACCGGCACAGCGGTGATACTTTTTAGTTTTGCCATCTATCGATGAATAGCAGAACTTCTAATGACTTTTTTGAAATATCACGCTTGTCTCTTTAGTTCAGCAACTCGCCTCTAGGTGGCATTGGTTGTATTGGCGTAAAAATGCTATGCAACAGCTTTACCGCGGCAGTCCCCGAGTGCCACACGTCTTTTTTTCTAAGAACTAAGTAATAAAGACATAAAAAGAAATAATTCTTACTGATAAGACCGCCTTTGAAGAATTAGTTTTTAATGTTTATTACTTCGTGATTGAATAAAGAGTTACATTGTATGTTTTGGGTTTAATTCACAGTGACTTAGTTTACTTTAGAAGAAACAGGATAAGTTTTGGAGGGTATTTGAATGAATTAAGAAACTAATTAAAGTTAATTAAGTTGACGTTGAGCTTCTCTGTGAAAAGAAGGTTCCTAACGAGGATTGTAAAACTCACAACAATAATGAAAACAATAGATGAGTGAGGAAGAATGAAGCCGGAGCACACTGACAGAGAAAGTACCGACTAAAGTAGCGGAACCATCAATCTTCAGGGACGACACGGGGGTCCACTCTGAAACTCTTTCCACTAAACTTTTGGAACAACAACGTGATAAATAGTCCAAAAGGTTACGTGGGAGTAAATAAATGCCTAATTGAGTAACCAGACCGTCGAACTACTCCGCCGCATTACGAGATTAGATAATTAGTTATTTAGTCAATTACTGGAGGTAACAGTTTGTGTCACTCTTTTTTTCATGATACAACAAACCAGCTTAAGGAACAAATAATATAGATCGAGTCTGGTCTCATGTAACGCAGGATCTACTAAGTGGTCACCACTTTGAACAATAAATTTTGACTATGATGAACGCACTTTGAACTAACATTCAGACAAAAACTTGCTATTCAATCAATTCGATTCAGGCGTTACTTCGCGGAAGTTCATTTTGAATATTCAAGGTATATATTTAGTTTATTTCCGCTTAACAGTCGTTTCAGTTACAACAGTGATGAGGACTTAAATGTAACTAAAATGACAACAATGTATTAATTAAAAACTTTATCGTAACTTTACTTAATACGTATCTAGAACTAATTTTGGTATAACCTTACAAACTAATTAAATAATCCTTAAGTTTGAAATACTCGTCAATGTCATAAAACAAGGTCTCTAGCAGCTAAGATCTTAACTTGGTGCAGACAAACGTAGTATTGTATTGTCTTTATCTAATACTGCAGGCGCTGTATGTGTGATTCAATATAATTATGTCTAGTCTGTAGCAAGTCTAGTTAGTGGTTTTAGGTGACCACCGCAAACCACTAACTAGCCGCTACCCGAAACCACGTCTGTCTGTGTTTTCGTTTTGGCTGTATCTTCTAGATTTTTTGACATGAGTGGACCAAGAGTTTTGGTGGGAACGCGGAACGAGTCGTGTCATCCCATTGTATTTTTTTCCAAAACTAGTGTTTTTTGGAGTGTTTATGTATGAAAATAGTGGTGTTTTATTTATAAAGTAAAGTGTAAGTGTAGTTTTTTAGTTGTTTGTTTATTGTAAGTAACACAGAAAAAATGAAAGTGTCATAAAATGTTGTGATTTTAATTTCGTAAAGAAATTATTAACAGTCGATACTCGTATAACACATTTATTAACTGTTATCGGAGGTGGTTATCGGGATTATTATTTCTCGGTATCCCTTAATAAATTCAACGGCTTAATTTCTTGATTGGACGCCGCGGGGCGCCAGCCGCCCAGTGCCGGCCACCCTAAGAAAATTGAGCCAGTGTGTTGAAATTATGATCTAACTTTAATTGCCTTTTATCACATAATTTTACCTGTCCTTTTAAGCTTAGTAATAAATTCATTATTAGCAACAAATTCTACGTACGTAGTAGTGTTATATAACTGGTTATTTGCTTATGCGTACATATGCAAGTTTAACACGTTATAGATTTGATTCATCATTCATCTGGTTTTTAGTCATAGGGCATTTTCACTACATAAATGTTCTGCGACGGTTTTTAAATCTCTCTTTGCGCTGGCTTTTGAAATTATACTATCATTTATTCCAACACCATCAAAAGGCTCATCCACACAATTCGTAAAACTAGAAGTCACGAATATTCGGACACATTATGGAATATCCTACACCGCTTCCTAGTAGATCTTTCCACCATGTTAAAACATGAAGCGTTAAATTAAGTATAAATCTAGGAAGCTAGATGATTCTGTGTCAAAAAAAATTGTCCAATATTTTATTTATAACTACATTTGTGTAACATGTCTACAAAAGCGAATGCTATTGCTTTCATTACCATCTAGTGGGGTTCTATGCCTATTTGCCGCTTTTTTTATCTAGTACGTAAATAAATCTATTTATTAAATTTCAAGGCATAAATAAGTAAAGTAACTAAGACATGCAACATTTAAAATGAATGCCACTTTTTATTTAAAATCTTTTAGAACTCTTAAAATAAAATAAGTAAGGAACTGAATGATTAATAAACTCTCAACTGAAGCTTAAATATTAGGCAGTAAGTAACAAATAATTTGTGTGAATACTAAGTTACTACTTATTCTGTGATATGAATTCTATCTGCAACTGCAATGTTTTTTCATTTCCACCTTGAAGCCGTTTTGCTTCCTACGTAAACCTAATTAGAATCTTCGTAATGTTGCTTGCGGCTTTCACCATGCATTTAAATTACACATTACACGAGGAAGATAGCTGCGCAAGGAAAACTTGCGTGAAAAAAGAATAGATATATGTTGATTTTTGGTGAAAGTCACTGCCCACAGATAGCTTGAATATTTTGAAAAACACACTTTCATTGGAGTAAGAACAGGCATTAAAAAGTGCATCTAAAAAATCGTGTCATGTCGTTGACAGTTGTTAAATTAATTAAAGTTTCGAAATAACTTTTTTTAAATCTAGTAGCTGAATGCTAGCTACGGTACTCAGTACGGTAGCTCTCGATTTTCAGCCTCGTATCTATGCAAACCTCATTGACAGTATCATAATCATTTAAAAAAATAATCAGCCAAATCGATTCAGTCGTTCTAAAGTTATACGCTTACCAACGAACATCATTTGATTTTTATTTATGTAGATAGATATATGACAGATATATCCCTTTTACTTTCACAAATAAAAATGCTCGTCGAGTTTACATCCCACAATAAATAGGAGTATATCTCAAAGGAGCCAGATGACGGCTTAAATCGGAGGCTTTCAGTCACATCCTGAGGGGCCTCTTTATGCTAGTTGGCCGTAAGCACCACGTTTGCCGGGTTCCGATAAATGTCCATCATTGAATTCAATAGATCATAGTTACCCGTGTATTGTAGAGAACGAAATATATTTTATTGCTTATTCAGAAGCGCGGTGAAGAAATTTTGTTATTTTTCTCTCAGAATAAGCTGTTTAGAAATCTATGACTAACTCTATCGGAAAACAGAAAAATTGTAGGTATGTATGTTTATACCTGAACTACCCATACAAGTATATTTTTTTTAAACTTCTGACAACAACCATTAAATTTTGATACGATTAGACGTGTGGAAAATGCTTACATCTATTGATCAACTAAAAATGAGCTGATAAAAATGACTGAACATATTTTCTGGACTCGGTAGCTGAGAATACTATGATAACTCAGTGGTTAGCGCAGTCGGTTCGTACACCGAAGGACCAAGCAAATCCCAACAATGAGCTTGAGCTGCCGGTAAAGAAAAACACTTTGAAGAAAATAGATCAAAATCGGCTATTGGGAAGCTACTATGTCAAGCAAACACACAAATAAACACATTGAACTTATAACACACATATTTTTGCACTCGAGGTTAACAAGGATTACATTATAGACGGATCGCATACAGAACACAGACAAATTAACGTGACAAATCTATAAGTTGTTTAATTAGAACTGTTCTCAATTTACTACAGAACTCTTAAAGTTCCCGTAAAAGAACAAGAAGTTGAAGTTGCTCGAAGTAATTATTCAAGTATGAAACATAGCGAGAAACGAATAAGCAATTTAAACTTTGCAATTGTGTAAACTGAGATGCAACTCACCGCGACCTGCTAAAGCTGACGGCAAAATAATTATTTTTGCCAACAGATTTGCTGCCCTGCTGGCGGTTTTGAAGTACGATTTTTCGATTCGGTTTTATTAAAACTTTCGTGAAAATCGTTTACATTGTGTTGTATTATTTTCTTAATCATTAACACTCATATGTTTATCATCTCCGACACAAAGAGTCGGGTGTTATACACAGACTGATACACATATATATATATATAAATATATGTGTATCAGTCTGTGGCATCTTAGCTTCCAAACGGCTAAACTGATTTTGGTACCTAAGCTAACTATCATCATTCATCATTGACCCAAATCTTTGTCAAGTATTTGAAGATTGATTTACAAACACAAACACAATCACTAGCACTAGCACTAAACATAAAAAAAACTTTTGTTTTGAAATACTCGTCAATGTCATAAAACAATGTCTCTAGCAGCCAAGATCTTAACTTGATTAAGTTATTGGTGTCAGGGAGTTTTAAGTTTTTATTTGTACCTACTTGTATTGTTACGATGCTTCCCCCAAGTAGTGTCTAAAATCTTTTGGTCTGTGCTCATATTGCACAATCAAGCAAGTATACGTATAGACAAAGGGTGGTTACTGGACCGCTCCAGACAGTTCAATTGCATGAAATTGGAAGCTTGTATACGCATTAGGTAATCCCTTTGATAGCTGAACAAATGAACATCAAATTTTTGCGACTGCGTATATCTTGTTGCATTTGTTTATTATTATTAGCACTGTATAGTTTTGTGGGACAGCATATAAGAACGGTTGATTTTCTGGATTATATGTATAGTAACTTTTGTAATTTTCCAATAGGTACTTGATTTATATCTATGTCAAAAACTACGTCCATATTTTCTCTGTTGCAGTGTAAAACAAGCCACCAAACACTTACATTTTTTATTTGTTACAGAAAAATCATACCGATTGGTTGGATTTTTGCACATTCTTCTTCGCAAAAAGTCATAAGACATTTCAGAATGACTTTTCAGTATTATAAGTTATTTTTAAACAAATAAGTCAAACACCAAGCGTGTCAATAATAATTGACAAGCTATGTGTTTGACCACAGCTCACCTGATGTTTAGTGACGGTGTGGTTCATGATGGTAAAGCACACCTAGCCTGGAATGGAATGGGCTCTCAAGTGAAGCTGCCGGATCACACCGTTATTTGCTTGGCGGAAAGTAGAGACAACCAGGTAAGGTAGCCAGCTGAGTACTAGCCACACAAATAACCAACCACCATGCTAAAGTTTCCTCATGATGTTTTTCTTCAACGGCAGCTCAAGCTCATTGTTGGGGTTCAGCGTGTGAACCGACCGCACTAACATCATCGCTATCATTGCTACTAAATAACGCTAGTACTAATGGGTAAGTGTATATTTAACAAAGGTAATATTTAAGTATTGTATCAGTCATCTAGTTCACATACGTCTGGTACAAGCTTTGCATATATTTACTTTATATATTAATATTTACTAATGGACGTCAAAGTTGCGGTGTCCTAGTGCAAGACGGTAAATATCTTTTCATTAGAAGACCGTTTCACAACCTTTGTGTAAAAAAAAAACTGTTAGCATCAGATTGCGCATTTTGTAGCATTATTGACACATTGTTAGGGTGTTCCCGATCCAAGCTGGGAGCGCTGATCAGCGCTGGTCTGGCCACGGGTGAGTGCCGCCGCGGATTGTCGGTTCAGCCTTAATTAGCGAACGCTAATGGCTAGCCGTCAGCTTTTACATGGCAAAGTTCGCGCTCCAAATCCGCTCGCAGATGCAAAACTGAAAGAGCACGGCTGTTTGTAAATATAGACTTTTATGTTAGTTATGAGTTTGTTCGGACAATGCTGATGAAGCAAGTTTTTTTGGTCAAAGAAAAATTATAGCCGACTTACTTGTAGATTAAAAGGTATTATACTATAATAGAGTTACCTTTGTTTATCATATTGCAATGATAGCTCAGCAGTTAGAAGGGAGGGCGTAGGATTAAATCTTAATAATGCGTTTGAACTGCCTGCGAAGGCAAACATCGTGAGTAAACCATAGAATGGTGGGAGGGTGCTAGCTAACACTCTGTGGGCTTGCTACCATCTTCTGCCGCCAAGAACCCAGCGGTATGTTTCACCAGACTCATTTGAAAGCCATTTCCATTGCGTGCTAGGTATGTTACCATCTTCGACTACACCGTCACTTAACATGAAGCTTTTCATTTCAGTAGATCTAAAATTAGAGCTAAAGTTTTACATCATTTTGTCCATAAACGGAACAATTGCTCTCAATGAACGCAAATGCGATTTCGCATAGAATGAGCGTTGAATTCGTATCACATTTACTGTAGCATTTACATACAGTGTGGGCGCATATAGAGCTCACAGCTTCGTCACACATACATTCACACATTTGCAAGGGGAACGTGATAATGGGGTGGGCAATCTCCATATTATGCAGCGATTAACGTTCTTGAAAATATATAAACTTGAAGGAACTACCGACAGCTACGTACAACTCTCAAACAAAAGATACCTCTGATGAAACCTTTTTAGTTGTCTTGTATTTTGATATGCTTTTGTTCATATCACAAATATAAAGATACCTAATATCATTGACTGTTAGCTCATTTGGTAGTATATCTGCTTCAAGAGCTGTAAGGCGTGGACTCGATTCCCATCGATCAGACATCAGGTTCCCATAGTACAAGCTTCGCTTTGTTTGGGGCTAGATGGCGCAGAGTAAAATTGTACAACGATATTTATTTTTCATGTTTTTATTTAATAAGTCTACCTGTATATAAGATATTCGTTAAATTTTCTGGAAGATGCGTGAAATCTACCAACCCGTAATTGGGTAACGTGGTAGAACTTATAGACTCGCCTCCAGTATTGGGACAGTTGACAAAAAACAGGGCTGATCCGGAAGTGGATAAGTACTCTAGAACTTTAATCAAAGCCAAAATTTTAATATATGCGTTTTTTTATTTTAAAAAAAAAGTTGCACTGCTTTTTGTCCACTGAACGTTCAATTGTCGGACACGGCTATCTATGTCAAAGCGCTGTATGGACAAGTCGTAAATAACGTGAAGCCTCTTATAGGCAGGCGGTGACCGCAGACGGCTTTCAAATAACTTCCAATAAGCGGCGCGTCGAAACCCGACCTTGCTAAGTAGCCATCTTCACTAACATTTAAAACGTGCTGAATAGTTGGCGGCGCATACGAACATTTTACTACTATTCTAACATTGAAATGCTCAGTAAGCAATTTTTCTGTACATTCAGCATCAGCTATCATAATATCATTTAAAAGAAGAACTAATGTTCATGAAACAAACTAGCTTATTAATTTTATAAGCAGGAGAGCATATACGAGCTCGTAATTATTCTGTTTTACTTTTGCGAAATTACTCACGTTTAATTATACAGGAAACTCCGACTATAGTTTATGTCCACCGTAGAACTCCGATGAGGAAGAGTTCCAGAGTGCATCGGTGCATCTCGGTACACTACTTGCTCCCACCTCCGCGCCCGCGCATCATCCGTTCAACTTCAGGTTTGAGACGCTCAGCGGCCCGTAGTCCGAAACAAGACGAGCCCGCGCGCGCGTTGTATTCAGTTTTGTCTCCATGATGAAGGCCACCGGATGTAGCAGAAACCATAGTCGAGGTTTCCGATATAATTAAACGTGAATAATCCTGCATAAGTAAAACGAAATGTGTTAAAACCACGTCAGTTTCCATAATAAAAAAGGAGAGCGTACGTTACGAGTTTTTATTTCTATTATACCCACTCGAAAAGAGTTCCATTTATTTTATGAAAAGAGAGATCTAAAGCTATTATTTCCGTATGACATGATTTGCAAAATGAATGATACTAGGGTACAAAAACATTGAAAAAAAATTATACACACAAACAAATACCTAATTTAACCTTAGATTAAGATTAATTAAACGAGCTTCCCTCTACCGGTATTGTCATAAATTAAAAAAAAATGAATTTACAAGTTGACAAAGGTCACGGACCTCAGTGTATGTGGAGTGAATATATTAAATAAATAAAAATAGACAAAGTAAAATAAAATTGATCTAGAGTTGTCAAGAAAATCGTAAATAACAAGTGATTGGACCCAAAACATTCAAACGCAATAGTATTTGTCACCATGCAACGAGAATTATAATAAACGTCAGTGTAAACGGTCACGAACAACGACCCCTCTGCCTTCATATTATTGAATTTTCTTAGCTTCAGCTCCGATTTTCCACTAAGTAAAGTGTTTTGTAGCTTGGAAATCGCACTTGTGAATAAACGGAAAAGTAAAAATACATCCTCGGTAATTGATCATTAACTGGGTAAAAGAAAAATATTGTTACGGGATCTTTAAAAGTTTTATTTATAAAATATATAAAAAATGTAAGAATAAGAATATAAATAAATATCGTAGGACATTACATACAGCGCCATCTGACCCTAAACTAAGCGAAGCTTGCACTATAGATGTCAAATAACTGATAGAATACATAGATATTTTTTTTTGAAGTACGTACTTATAATAGCTACAGAACAAACATTTTTTTATACCACAAAATGTTTATCCTGAGTGGGACTCGAACCCACGCCCTATAGCTCTTGAAACAGATATACTACCAATGTGCCAACATCAGAACAGAAGATAAATCTACTGACAAAAAAACAATTATTCCAAATTACCAAATAATTACATAACCAAATTACCAAATAAATATAAAACTCAGATAACAAAGAAGTAGGTATGTACCGTGGGATTGGAACTTAGGACCTCCAGATAGGAAGCCAGACGATCTCGCAACTAGGCTGCCGAGACTTCATGAAAAATGTAAGCTTTATTTTAACAAATATTTTAACCTAGTTTTTTTTTTACATAATGCGTTCATAATCATGGACATATACTCTTTAAAGTCTATCTGACCAAGCACCCTGTATACACTCACATGAATACGAGAAGAAATACGTTTCATAGCTAGATGTATATTGCAGACAATTGGAAATGAATCCGTCGTGTCTTCCCCACACCTGTCGTTACAAACTTTATTGCGTGCCGTCTTCATTAAATCCGAGTTCCTTTGAAGTTTGAACGAGCTTTCAAAATGTAGTGAGTGTTCACCTAAATGCTATTTTCGCTCGCTTGCTATTTTCACAACTTTATATACTGTTCCTATATATTATCTTGCTATTTTATTTAGTTTTAAGTTGATTAAACATGTTTTTGCTAGCAAAATATCATTTTCATGTTTTTGAAATACCTAATCTTTAATATTTAAAAAAGTCAGACTATTATACAGTCACGTTTTTATTTCCTTTTGTTATATTTGTAATATTTTTTTTTATATTAAAGGCCTTTATACTCATAATAAAATGATGAGTAACTTTTACAAATGCACCGACCCCGAAATTATCAATTCCAAAAATTTCGTCAAGATCTAATGACGTTTTAATAGCTGTTTTTTTTTAACCAAATTTTAGAGTTCGTCCTAGTCAAAAATTGTGTAAGTAACTCTGTATTTTTTTAACAAATGAAAAAGACACCCATTAATTTAATGTAAGTTACAAAAATTGTATGAAAATCATTTACTCTCGTCAGAGACACTATCCGAATTTCCATACGTTTTTATATCTTTTACGTATACTCGAAAATTGATATGTGGCCCTTCAGGAAAAGAGCAATGCTCTCCTCATGATTGAGAAACTTACGTCAGAACATGGTAGTAAAGAATAAGTAGGTAATACGTACCCGCATGAAGCACCTACAGTGGTCTGTACAACCCAGGGGAAATCAAGAAATCCTGATTCTCACATCTTGTACTGAGCCGAACTCCGTTTTATTTACATCGTTCATTTTGGGCTAAGCAGCTGATTTATTACTTTCTTGAAAGTCTATCGCTAGTTCATGTACAATATATATAACAAATACACGGATGGCTTATATCTGTTTTACGACTCAAATAACAGTGTTTTTCTTGTTAAATTTCTATGTTTTAAATGTCCTTTTGTAGCCTTAACGACTTGACCGATTTAGATGTCTAAAGTGTCTGTTTTTATCGTTATATCGCTAAATTCATCGGTATCTCTAAAAATTCATTGTAGAATTTTGCAGTTGGATTTCAATTTTCCTTAAAACTTTTGATAACACGTTCTTAAAACATTATTGTCTATTTTATGTTTCTTATGTTACTGTGTCAAAATTACCTTTCAAAGATAATCTCAAAACATAAAATATCATAAAAATAATTTCACTTAGTCTCTCTTCCTCGTTTCTACACAAATAGATAAATATTCTTATGCAAAAATGTATATTTAAAAGCGTCCATTAACTTTGCAAGAGAATTTTAACGTCTTATCTTGAGCATAAACCAATTCTCTGATCCTCTTACTGGCCCCTCCGCGAGCTTAGCTAATGGAGTAAATATTCCAAACAATATTTTAATGGTAAATAAATATCTACACGTTATAAAAAACTTAAATAAGGAATGGAATTTTTGTGTTTTAATTATAGCAAATTTTCGAAGCTTTGCTTTATCTTAATATTTTTGTCTTATATACCGAAACAAAAAAGAGCCATATTTTACAAGTAAGTGTTTGTGAATACCTCACTTTTTTATAGTACAATTGGAATTGTAAAGAATTGACAGTGGATAAGTGTTACAACATAATTGATGCGAGTCATTTTAATTAAGGTTGAATTTCAATGAAACGTCCGCCATGAAACTTGTTAAAATATGCATCAAAGGAACCGAGCAAATTGAACGTATGACGAGCACGCCCGATTGCCAATGGACCGTGAATTCATCGGAGCTCGTGTACCTAGATATCAAAAGCAGAAAGGACGAAAAGTCAGTTTTTTGCAACGTCCGTGAGATTTTTTATTTTTGTGAGTAGTATATCTCTATGATTAAGGTTGCATCACTGTCTAAAATTTTTACAAAAATTAAATGGCAAGCACTACGAAAGCGAGGCAGTCATTTTATACTTTCCAAAAAAAGTTACCTATATTACCGATATTTCAGGCATCCTATTTCATATTTTCTAACTCCAATTATTTCCATACTTTAGACAAGCAAACTAAAACTTTTAGTCGTATATGACAGACATCACAACGTGATAAATTGAAATAACGCTTATTTACCTTGTTATAAAAATATCCCAAGATCCATAACACACCTTCGTCGTGCTAAAAGGCTGTACGCTTTTCGATCCTAGTCGGAGATGGCGTACTTCCGTTTCCGGCAAAGGAGAGACTATTTTATGCTCACTACGGTAGAGCGATCGACCTTCTCATTTCATCTTTCACCGTCTTGTTATTTTTGCACTGAATTCGTTCAAAAGCTTTAAATAAGCTTAATCTAATTTGGTTCTGTAAACTTGGGGATTATTGTCAGCCTTCCGTAAGGTTCATGGTTTACTTTGTAATTTGATCAAAAGAAGTCGAAGTAATTTAGAACCTTTTAAAAACGAACAAATATTATTTCATAGTAAGTCAGAAGTTTGTGCTATATGTATTATACCGAAAAGAGGTAAATGAACTCACCATTATAAACAAAAACTAGAGACAAAACTGAAATCGCAAATAATAAACAGGTATTATTAATAATTGATTTACTCTATTATAGATTCACGTATGTATCTTATTTTTTATTTCATTCAGTCTCGTGCGTCCCAAAAGACTAGTTGTTAAAACCAGCGCTGCTGACTAATCGGCAGCACAAATGCTGAGAACTTTTATATTATTTATTGTAATTTTAGTCATCTTTTTATTATTTATTTGTAGTGTAAAAGTAAATAAAATTAAAATAATTGTTTTCTTTCTTCTTTCATTCTATTCCATATATTAAGCCAAGAGTCATCGATCTTTTTCTGATCACGATTTCAGAGTTGTGCCCTTAGTAAAAGTTATAAATAATGACGAGTACAATGACTTGAGTACAATCCTATATTAATGACTCTGTATAGCTTTTACCAACAGTTTAGTAGCTGTAGCTTTTGCGATCATAATAAATTTAATCAAATATTTGTGATTTCAAGGTATCCTGGCCGCACCCACGTGTGATGCGGCGAGGGCCTTATATGCCGGCATCTCGGAAGTACTAGCCAATCGAAGTACAGATGACATATTATAAATATGTAAATATGATTTGTTTTGTAATACGGGGCTGGCATAATCGCATTGCGATAAAAGCCCCCAATAAAAATAAGAATAAAAAAAAAAAAAATTGTGCACGATTAAATCTCGGTAATAAACATTATGAAACTTAGTGAACATGCTTTAACTTTTCAGACAGTAATTTAAATAACCTAATTATTTAGTTACTTTATTTTATTATGTTTATTTGAATTAGGATAGGATTTTTAATAACATTAAATAAGCTTTGAAAAGCAGGAATGGCCGTGTTAAGAACTAACTATTCCTCTTTTCTCGCTCTACAGCCGAAAAAACTGTGCATTAAAATAGATAAATACAATTACTTATGTGCCCTTTGCAGTGTGAACAATAGAGTTAATTCATCCATCAACATATCTACCTATCTATTTCACAAGATTTTGACACTGGTATTAAGTTCCACAAAGTTATGATATTTAGCATTTCAGACACACTCGGAGAGGAATTCTAACAATAACACAATAAAGATATAATATGATTACCGTAGAAATATACTCGGAAGACGTCCGGAGTAAGGGACAAAAGACTCCGAAGGGACGTGTACAATAACGCAGAAATTGAACTCAATTATAATCATATTACGAACTCAATGAAAGGCTTAGTTCACCTGAACAATCATGAGATACGAAAATATGAAATTATATCATCTGCTTCTCTCAAAAACTTAGCGTTACTATCCAGCGTCAGCATTCTGGTCACATTTCCCTTCTGTTGTGGACTTTTAGATGAAATTAAATGGAATTTATTTGGCAATTGAAATGGAATTTATTTGGCAATTACATACATCGTTTATACATACAGATACGTGTTGTTCAAAAGTATCACTCATAGAGAAGCATAGTAACCCACACTAGGAATTAACCTACGTTATGGCTTAACAATACCCTCCGCTGGACAAGAAAATCAATACAAGCACTTGATATGTTATGTTATAGTAAGTGTATTAATAGCCAGGTATGTAGATATTAAATTAAATTTTAAATAATTACCTACGAACAACTATTATTTACACAATCGCTACGTGAAAGACGACGTTTCGTTTCGCACAATGTATATGGATAGGTGTTGACTATTTACCTGATACCACAGCCAATTCATATTTCATGAGGAGCAGTAAATGAAATGCGGGATCACGTTCCTATCGTCCAGTCTCATCCATCGGCCGATATCGGTGCTATTCTGGCAAATAGGCTGGAATGAGCACGCATTCTCGTTTGGAGAGCGCCTGGCTGGCGGCGAACTTCTCTATATTACGTATTACCCAAATAGGATAGCTTTCGATATGACTGCTATTGCTGAGTTTTAGGAAAACTTCTTTACCGGCTTTACCGCTGTTTCAGTAGATTTCGTTCGTTATCGCAAAATACGTCTGTAATATGTTTGAGAGATCACGATGAGTGTGGCAAATTGGTAGCACGTGGTCGGTGTCGCGTGCAGCGCTCGTTACTCACAGGATTTTATATCGTTTTCGCTTAACTCCGGTCTTGTCTCGCGTATATGAGCGTCACGTCGCTGCTTCGCATGCTAAGAATTTTGCATTTCAAACAAGTTACACGGAGCTTAACTTTCTAAGTTACGGAGCAAAGTTTTAATTAGAAGTTCTTTATTATTAAATTTAGTAGTCTATTCAATGTCGGGGCTCTGTTTGTTATTTAAACTTGTACAAAAGTCAAAATGTTTTTTTTAATCAAATATAATCAGAACAGAATTATAGTTACGTATAATGCCAAAGTAGCATGTACGACTGCTAAAATTACAATATCAGGCAAGTGACTGAATAAAAATCTGCTTATTTGGCATTTGGCTGTATTTTATGACATGACAGCAAAGCAATAACTAGGCCAAATAAAAACAAACAAATGATTCAATAGAAACTGCGAGTGTGCAAAGGGGGTAGGTAGGAGACCGGAATGGACACATTTTCCTTTCCAACGAAGTCCTTTCCCCTTGGGCGACATTTACACAACTAGACCGATACAGAATACGTGTCGATTTCTATCAAATATCCAAATTTTTTATGTAAGTAATGATAGCTCGGTAGTTAGTACGGTTGGGTCGAATTCGAACAATGAGCTTGAGCTGCCAGTGAAAGAAAACATCGTGGTGAACCTTTTTATCAAGTTGAAGATCTGCTATCAAACCTCTAACGGTTTGTTTTGGTAACCATAATTGAGAGCCAGCTCCTATTGTAGATGTTTTAATTATAGTTAACTACTACGTCACTTAACATTAGGTGAATGTATTTTTAAATCAAAAACTATGGTAAAATGTTTCCCACGTAAACACAAAAGTTAGAATTTCAGATTTTTTTATCACAAAGAGGTTTCATTCGCCATTTTCCCGGAACACAATGCTAGGTGCTAAAAACAATGGAATGGTATTTCGAATTATAATTTGAAATGATAAGTATATTTGGTTAATTTCCCCTTAACGGGCAAGTCTTGTGAAATAAGGCAATCGATGTGTTTTTGTCAACATTTTTGTGCCGTTATACATCATGTGGAAGTTTGAAATTAATGAATACTATAGTACATATCCTGAATTATTATGCTTGGAGAAAAAATAGTTTCAAACGCTTTTCGTTTCTTGAAATTATGAAATAGAATATGGCCAAATTATTTTTAATCCGTAATCTTGACATCAAAATAATTATAGGAAAGGCGCAATTTTATAGATGCTAACTTTGATGCAGATACATTTAAGGCTTAGACCTTTTATTGTACGTTTTGTTTATTCTATTAGCAGATAAGTACGGATAGTTTGATGAAAATTTCTGATAGTGCCTGCTGAAAATCTCTTTTCTGCGTTACGTCTGTTGCTGTTTTATTTTGGTAGGCGCTACAAACCATCGAGAATCTCTGAATCTGACAATCTAACGTCACGAGTCTCGTGGTCGTGTATAGCACGTCACGAGAGGGCGCGCGGTGGCGGCGGTACTGAGCACCGCGCGCATGCTTCCCGCCCGTTTTGTATTTGACACTTGACACTGGCAAATATTCAAAACGCGATGCCAAAACAAAAAAAAAACTTCTGTCATAATGTAACAGATAATCAATGTAAAATCCGCTTCCGGCAATAGGAATAAACATTCTGTCTCCTTCTTGCTCGTGGCTATAGTAATTTAACTCTCCTTATCTATTTTAGCGTGACGTCAATGTATTCAAATCTAACGTCAGACGTATATACGTCTGTGTGAGTGGAAAATATCAATGTAGGTGTTCAAGCAGAAGTTCCCACGGTCGAGGACTTGGCCCTTAAAAGTCGTTTCGGTTACAACAGTGATAAGGATTAAAATTTAGATAACTTGATGACGATTTTTAAAATACATCCGGAACATTACTCTATCGCTAAAACTAAAATTCGACATACACTTAAAAAATAAATTAAAACAAAAAAAGTAATTCAAATAACCACAACTCTTTACATCCTCTTCTCGCTGCAGTAACCACTTGCCCCAAACTTTCTCAAAGTAACGTCTGAATCAATCAATTATATTTCAAATAATTATTTGAAATAATATTATTTCGATCATCGAGTCGTAGAGTTTAAAAGGCTCTATTAAAAGTCCCTGATACGTAATCTGTGGCTAGTGTGATCTTCCCCAGCGTCGCGATACCACGGATTGAATGCTACCCTATCCCGGGCTTATCCCGTGCTTCTGATACTTTGTTATTCTTTATTCGCGTCCTTTTCAGCTCCGGGCACTGTGATAAAGATATTTCCCTAAATACTACCCTTTATCGTCTTTAGATCAATATTTTATTTCTTACATCAAAAATACATTTTATTGTTTCATTTTTAATTTGAATTCGAGTATATTTTTGCAGATGAATCAACATTAATTACTTTCTTAGTGTGGTTGTTTTTGTTATTTTTAAGACTAACATGGAAGTACAGGCCAACAGCGTCTAGATTAAAAATAAACAAGGTTCAACTTAATAATAAAGGAATAAACAGCGTAGCGCTGTCTGCCCCTTTTTTTTTCCAAAAAAAAATTTGGGCTATCTCGTTATCACGCGTGATATTTCACATAATCACTGATTTACTTAAAGGAATTTTTGTAATTAAAACTTTAAAATATTTCAAATTTGTCATTATAAACAAAGTTTGTCTCGTGCTAGAGTGTAGACAGAAAAATAACAACGCTCTCTGTGGAATAGAACGACCGACATACACTCACCCATACGTAGTTGTCTCGTAGCCTCGTAGCACGAGCTCGTAGCAAAAACTCCCTGTTACAGAGTTTCGTATAGCTGACTGGGGTAGGCGGCGCGGCGTAGACTACACGTTAAATATATTTTAAATCAAGTTTAAGCCCTTGACTTTCGAGGATTACATTCGTTTAATGTTGCTAACAAAAAACGGACGCAGACCATTTTTGTTACTTTGCTTTGTACGAGAATACGCCTACAAATGCTCACCTTGTGTATCGTGAAGGCACCAGAAAAAATTATGAATCTATATAAATAAAAAAATAAATGTAAGCGCATAATATGAGCACGGCTGAACCAATTTAACCGAGTCTTTTTTTACCGTTTAAAGTTTTTTTTTTCTTTGAGTCTTTTTCTTTTCTTACATTTATATTTGTCTCATAAACGTTTGTCCTGGGCAGAAATCGAACTCAAGCCGTAGAGCTTAAGAAGCAGAGTTACAACCAAATGAGCTGACAGGGCAGTCGAATATACTTGGACAACAATTCCTTGCCATATGAGGACAACAATAACATAAGTTAACCCTCATAACATGTTCCGTTCCAGCTTTACAACCTGAGAGCGTAATAGCTTTAAACGACGGCTGTCGTCAGTGCGTCGCAGTTCTCTGGGGACAGAGTAATATAAAGGCAGAGCTTATGGAACCTACAGCCTGCTTATTTGTATAACAAACCAACAATGCCGGCGAGATCAAAGACCACTACCGGAATTAATTTGCGAGCGCTATCTCTCCCCACTACCCTCCTAACTCAGACCACGATAAGCTCCCAAAAAATATAATTTCCTTTTTTTGTACCATAAGTATTTCCGTTGATTCTCGTAATCTAGTTTAATACCCCCGAAGTTATTCAGTCATTAGAATAATAGGTGATATTGTCAGGGACCTTGTTTGTTTACGTTATAAGGTTCTGCAAGTAATTTTATGCATGAGGTTTTATTTGATCTAATAATAGCGTACCATTTGAATAATTCCGGTTGTTTTATATGTATAAGTATGTTATAACAAAAAAAAAAGTATTAAAGTTTTTATCAGTTATCTGGTTAGTAGCTTTGCTTAGTTTGAGCTAGATGGTAGTGTGTGAAATGTTATACGATATTTATTCATTTTGCGTTTTTGCGGTACGTAATTTTTTTAATGGACGAGCCATAAATAATACATTAAAAAAAGAAATATGTCTACATTTGACAGCCTGTTGGTTCATTGGTAGAATGTCTGCTTCAAGAGGTGAAGGGCGTGGGTTCGATTCCCATACAGGACAAACTTTGTGGTATAAACAAATATTTGTTCTGTGTCTGGGTGTTCTGTATTTATTGTAAGAATGTATTTACACAAAAAAAGTATTTAAGTATTCTATCAGTTATCTGACTTCCTTAGTACAAGTTTTGATTAGTTTAGAGTCAGATGGCGCTATGTGTAATGCCCTACGAAACGATACGATATTCATTTAAATAAGCTAGCTATTAAAGCACATTATAACCATTCCCTGTATAATTTTATTTTATTGGAATTCTTCACTGATTCCTAGACTTTTAGACTAACAATAACATTTGGTCTAACTATATTCCCTCTACACGGGAAGGCCTGTGTTTTCATTCTGTTTTGCATTTCATTTCGTAATCAAATCGAATCAAATTACCATTCCTGAATACGTTCGAGCTTTGATCCGAAACACTCATTTTATCGTTAGTCAACTGAACCGTTTATAATTACCGAGAAATACGGTGCGTTTGATATAATTACGGATGTAATTGGAAAAGTCTATAATTAGGTTACCGTTCTGTAACAGACTTTTATAAGATTTTATTATGTTAAGTTTGCTATCATGAAATTTATCAACAGCGCATGGCTTTCAGAAAATAGGTTATTCTATTTCGGACTTATTATGGGATTAAGTAAAATAAGTAAGTACATAAAAAACAATTTAAATCAACTGATAAAGCTCTAAGATAAAAGTAAAAGCGTTTCAAATTAATGCTATTTATTGTGTCTTGATAATTTTTATAATTTTTGATGAATGATGTCTAAAGTTTTTGGTGAGAACTAAAAAAAAATATCTTTTTTCCGTGAAGTGTCTGTTTTTTATCTTTTTTATTACTATTTCGATACTATTTATCATAGCATATGAAATGAAGATATTTTTGAGGCTTTTTGTGACGCGCATAACAATTACGTTTTTACATAGTGTGCTCTGTTTTCTCGCTCTCTCTGTATCTCTAGCATGATATAGTAATGACTCTCACATTTTAAATTGAATAAAGTTTAAATGAATGAAGTTTTATTCTTAAGGAAGCTTTGATTTCCATACAAATAGTTTTTTGCCATTTATGGACAAATGGAGCAAAATTTTACAGTGAAATCACAGCTACTGGCATTTATTTTGGTGTTTATTTGCGGTAAATGACAATCTCTTGAATAAAACATTAGATTATTAGCATTTAACATCAAATTAATACATTAATGTTCTACACAATAGATAAATCTACATCGGCTCGACCAGGATTGACATTCAAATTTACGTAGGTGTGCTTTACCATCTTCGACCACACCTTCACTTAACATCAGGTGAGCTGTGGTCAAACACCTAGCCTGCAAACCTTAAAAAAACGTAGGTACAATTTTCAGTTTTTTGGCTCATACATATATTATATGTATATATACATTTACGTAACCCACCAATGATTCTAAAAAGAAAATATTTACGTTCTTGTTATCGTTAAATACAGAAAGTCTGGTACGCCCACTGAATAATTAACCTTTATGATAAAATAAATAATTAATGAAGTTCCCCGTAAATCATTATTACAAATGAGTGCGCCTAAGTTAATATTATATTTTCACTGCCTACAGTTGGAAACATTAAAGAAGAAAACTTAGCCCTACAAAGATTTTGTCCTTTACGATCATTACAGGAGATGCAAATAGATTTAAGAATTATCATCTTGATACAAGGATTTTTAAAATTATTAAATTGATGGCCAATTGGCCCGTTGGGTAATTTGGTAGCCTACGTTTGACCATCAAATTACCCAACGTTAACCGATAGAGTAGCCGAGGATAGACACACGTTGATATAAAACATTAACAAGATGAAAAGTTTAAATAATCTATAACCCGACTGAGTATAAAATAGCTTTAATTTGAGAAAAAAACACTTTTAAACCAATTTATTATTCCTAATTAAATTTAAGCATATAATTTAGATATGTTTTTGTAATCCCCTTTTAATTTCCTTTGTATTGATAGGCTTGGTATTTTTTATTTCACGCCAAAAATCCGCCATTTTGTTTTTATTTTCAAACCTCTATCAAAGGACACTTAGAATTTTAAAGCGAATGTAACGCACCTAAACTATTAAAATCCATCCAGCCGTTTGGAAGATACGAAGTAATAAAGAAATTTACAAACAAATAAACTCACATTCAAGATACGCGCGAAAAACATTTATTTATTTATTTTATTTAATCTATTTACAACAGCTTTAAAAATATTTAGATCATATATCTTTTTACAAGAAACAAAGTACCTGGCTGTGTTCTATTGTTCGACCGCACATATCATGAAAGTGGAGTAATGTTTCTCTACAAGGTTTCAAGCTTGGGGGTACTGAGCCAAAAGGGAGTCATTATACTCGACATTACAAATATTATAACATTTGGCAATTGGTCAGGGCTGTAGTTTTTCAACAAGACAATTTAGATTTTCATTTCACTATTTCAGAGTTGTGACCACAGTAAAAGACCTACTAAGTTTGTAAGGATGGATGGATGTTTGTTAATCTTTCACACAAAAACTATGGAACGGATTTGGTTGAAAATTGGCACATGTAGTTTATGGCTTTGATTACCATCTAATTGTGTAAAATATTTTTTACACTGCAAACTTAAGATACTTTCAGTTAAATTCTACGCGGACGAAGTCGCGTGTGAAAAATGAATAATGATAAGTAAAAATACCTCCTTTCGGCTAAAGTTATAACCGTATAAAATTAAATCCCACCGTTATTTAACACGTACAGCTGCAAATCCTATTGACTGTCCAACAGTCATGTTGACCACGTGGAATTCTTTTTCGATATTTTCTGTAAAAAATGGCAAATTCTTCCAAACATGACTAGCGCCACTTTCATTATCGTTTGCTTGGCTACAAACAATAAAATGGAGCAGTAAGTTAGCTCCCTGGTGGGATGTTCCATGTCAATGGAGGCGATATGTTAAGGTAATGGACCGGCCCGCCGGCGGTTGATTAACTCGACCCTTGATGCTGTGTGATGACCCTATCAACCACTCGCTCGACCGCAAACGCCTTGCTTGAATCACAATTGACAACTTTCCAGTGTGTGAATTAATTTGTGACTTCCACGCGTTCATTATTCTCTTGCTCTTACGTTTATCGTGATTAACAGTAAGAGATAATAACGACCTTATTACAATAGCGTGTAGCCTTTCTGTCCATCGCAGTTGGTACAGTGTATTCACAATGCTGATAGTCACCATAAGTGGAGATACATCGTATGACGTGCAGCAGCTGGGAACCATTGATGACGATAGGTTACAACCCTATCGTTCGACAGCCAAGACCACTCTGCCAAGAGTGTGAAGTCTAGCCTCGGTGCTGTTTCCTCTTTATTTTTATTATGATGATTTAAAAAAAAGGTATATTACCTGAACCTTAACCGAACCTTATTGCGCGGACATAAGATATATGATATACTCTGACAAGTTAAAAGCACAGTGGAGGAGAAAAGCAAGGATCTTTGTATGAGCTAAGGCGAGGTGGCCAAATTATTTAGTTATAGCGTGTTGGCTGTCGGAGTCACTAGTTGTAGGCTTCTTATATGGTTTTGCTATCTAGCTGCGGGTTTTAGCATCGCCGCTGGAACGAGGAGGACGCCAGCTGCACGGAGGTCTTCATGGGTTCGTGGCGATGGCGTCGCAAGCGCCGGATTTCAGCGTGATACTCTTTGTAGGGCCTCGCTGAGGGTTATACAGGAGCGACTGGCACATTCCAAGGGGTTTAGTGGGAAGGCCATCATAAGGATGAAGATAACTAATACAACCCCGCATAACCAACCTGCCTATCCCAAGACCGATGGTATCAATTAAGGATTTCACTACTTTGTCATTCGTAGCTGGAGGATATTCCCCATGTACACACAAAGCGTTTTGATTCCACACCATGTTATTTGCACATTGAAGTTGTGGAACTCTGCTGGAGTCCACAACCTACACTTTACTTCTAGAACTTTAAATCTAGAGTAAATAGGTTACTTCTAGGTATGCGTGCCCCATCTAACACCGAACTATTGCTTAACATCAGGCAGATTGTGGTCAAACGCAAACCTATTTAGAATTGAAAAAAATAACCTAGCCAATAAAGCTCCTTAACATTAACAATAGTTTGAATTTACTCAACTATCTCTATCCTAAAATTAGGATATTCGTTCATTATTATCCCATTCTACTAAATAAATACGCTGGTTGGAAACTTTAATTAATAAAGTTTCCGGACTTAATGGAGTTTTTAATGAAAAATTACGTCTTCGGTCAGATCCCAGGGGTTAATCTGCGTAAATAGCCCGCCATCCTGTTAAATAGTCAGCCGCATCGGCCGATGCCGGAGTGGTTCTTCATTAGGTCGATATCCGGCGTATTCCGGGACCGCCGAAATGTGCTCTCACCGAGATTTACTTACTCTTAATATTTTTGTGCCTGACGAAGCTCTTGGCTCAGTTTGCGCTGATAAAATAGAGATTGTTTATGTTGGAGTTTTATTGCAACAAACAGAATGTGAGACATGTTTTTTTTTATAATCTTGAGTGGCTCACGTATTCATAAATATATGAAAAATATATCCAACAAATGATAGACATGGTCAAATAACTCTTAAAACTATAGAATTCTTGCCTTAGATATATGTATCCATATAAATAAATATCATAGGACTATACACACAGCGCCATCTGACCTTAAACTAAGCAGAGCTTGTGTTATGGAAGCCAGATAACTGATACAATACATAAATACTTTTTTTTTGTAAATACATACTTATAATACATACAGTACACCCAGAGACAGAACAAACATCGATGTTAGTCACATAAATTTTAGTCCTGAGTGGGAATCGAACCCACGCCCTTCAGCTCACGAAGCAAACATACTACCAATGAACCAACAGGGCTATCATACGTATTTACATGTATGTCATACATACATACGTATGTATATTGTATACCTATATGGATGTTAAGAGGATTTAACATACATTTAATACACAAATACCCAAGATTTGGAATCTAAATGCTTCATGATAAGCAACATGGTTTTTTTTCACGTCCACGCTTAACTATGATATATGGTATTTTACCCTATGTTGGGCGAGGCCTATATGTCTATCTATAGACCAATGTACCATAACATGATAATTAATCATTCATTTTATTTCGACGCTTTAAATTTCGTTTGTTGATAAGGTAAAGTAAATGTAAAATTAGAAGAACAAAATATGATTTAAAATAAAATAAAACTTTGTAGTCGAGCTGTAATAACTAATTTCATAAACCTAATAAAGCAGAGATTTCTCTGACGCCTATTATAAATACAACTGAGTCCAGTTAGGGGGCTCCTCATTTTGCCAAGAGACGGCCACCAGGGGTGACTCGGAGCCCTCTCCCTGTGCGATTGATTTAGCTTTATTGACGGTAATAAATTATTCTTTAGGTTTCTATAGGTTGGTGGATAGTTTCACTATAGAGACTGATAGATTTTTGTAAATGTCAATGGTTGCAGTGATGATAGCTTAGTGGTCAGCGCATTCGGTTAGCGCTGATAGGGTATTAGTCCGAATTTCCTGATCGAAAACATCGTGAGAATCTATAGGCTATCATTATACATATTAACTAGTTCCTCAAGTTGTAATCTTTTCGGTTCGGTTCTGGTATCACTTTTCAATTTAAGATTGTTGGTCCGACTATAACGTCACTTATATAATAACATCTGAAAAAACCTGTTGTCAATCTAGTTAAGTCTAGTCTGTCAAATATTCAAACTACTAATAAATTAATTTAAAAAAGTAAAGGTGTGAAACAAAAGAAACGTTTTCCTGATAGTAATAGACAAATATAACGTCTGCTCATGATCATTATAGCGGTACCTACTCAGAACATTGCTAAACAAAACAAAGTCCTCCATCGCTATTTCGATGCTCTAATTACTTTAAGACATTATATGGTAAGTTTCATTAGTTCTGTTATAGTACCAGAACCCAGTAACATTAACGCCAAGCACTAATGTGTATAATTAGTGCTTGGCGACAGAACATCTAATACTAAGGTAATACGTAACTAGTTGTTTATCTTATTTGATTATACCTACAACCAAAATAAAAACAATAGTATGTCGTTGTGTGCCTTTTTATCTGGAATTTAATTTCGTCAAGATATACTTTAGCCCGAATTTAGTGAATGCCGTAAACTTTCATGCCAGCGTTCTGTAGTCCGAGGTTTAGTACTTCTCTCTCTATTACAATGTCGCTTCAAGAGTTTTTTATGACCACTTCACTCTACAGGCAAAATGTTGTACTTTTACTATCGATATAATTCCGTAAAGTAAGTAACGTTTTTAGTGCACACCATAATATATGGCTTGTGATAACACGTGAGAGTAGGGTAAAATTTATTGCAAACGGTTTACCTTTGAATGAGTCTTGTTATTTTTGATATGAAGCCAAAATAATGTTTATTATTAGCGCTATTATTCTCTGCTAGCTTCCGAGAGTAATGAATGTAAATTGTATTTATAAGGAGTGTGCGTCCGCGAGCGTCTGCAAAGTTGTAGCAGAACAAAGGGCGGGAAGACTGAGTAAACAAGTTGCAATAAGTTCCTCGGCAACTTGACATCACTTGTTCCGCAAGCAGCTCACTGCCTCACTAAATGCCGTTATTACTGTCTACTTTAAGCTCTTGAATGTTACTTTATGTTACTTTTTACGTTTGAAAATTTGTTGAGTAGTGTTTCAATAGTAAAAAGAAACACTAAGTCCATTTGATTAACTTGTATCATTCGTGTTATCAAAATAATATTTGTATTTGTATTTGATTTTCTTGTGTAGGCTGTTACCTACATTGCTTTTGATTTCTCGAGAATCATTATTTTTATATCAAAAAGATTCTACAAATGTGTGCGTTCACATAAATAGATACATCTAATAGTAAATGAGGGATCTTCCCCTACGCAATCTGTCAAGGATCCTACTTCCGCTTTTCTGTCGAGTTCAATTAATCTAAACGTTGATGCTACGTAAGTTTTTTATGCCGTTAGTCAAGATAAAGAAACGGTTCTAGAGTAGAAATAAAAGTGTGTGTTCCATAAGATACCAGTAATAAGTTAAATAAATATTTTCACGCAAAAATACCAGAATAAGTAAAGGAACTCGTTCATGTTCTTTCGGTAATGATATTGGTACCGCTATTAGGCCTTTCGTATTGCGTTTCCGTGACAAAACGCTCATTTGGGTTACTATGAGCGGAACCTTTTTGTGTTTGATACAAATAAAGGTAGTGATAGTGGGACGTAAGGGAAAATGTCAGAGGTATCCCTGAGACGGGTCGGGTAGTTTTTGCTGTAAGGTAACGGTACCCAACCTCTGTGATGTAACCAACAATTCAATTTTCCGCTAGAACCACGTGGAAGTGATATTTGCTTTTCAAATAAACGTTTGCCTATTTCCTAACAAAACTTACTTAATCAACTCTCTTGTCAAGATTTCGGAGTCGGGGTATATAGTCGCTACCTTTTCAGTAGGTACTTATAATATAATTAAAAATATAAAGCTGTAGCAATCAAAATCAAGCGGTACATTTTCAAACTACACTTGGATAACTTTTAAAGAAATGAAATTAATGAATTATTCTTTTTTTTTTTTTTTTTTTAATGGTTGACATGCTAGGTGTTTGACCACAGCTCACCTGATGTTATTCATGATTGTCTAAAATGCCAAGTTCCAGTTTATTTCATTTTTAGTTTGTTATGGTACCATATGCTATCACAACAATTCGGCAATTACTATCTATATTAATGAAGTAATAAACATGTATTACCCAGCGAAATTAGGGTCAAAAGAGACAAAAATAATATTGTAATGCCATAACAATAATATAACCGTCAATTCCTAGAATATCTAACGTTTCCAAATTGTTTTGCTCAGCTGCCGGTAAAATGAGATTAAGGTGGAACGAATAATTGGAAACAAAACCTTCTGTATTTGTATTATAGCTGCCTAATCCGTGGAATAGCTCACACACGTACCTACTGTAGGAATGAACCTACAGTAGGTACGTGTGAATGTAAGGAATGAACCATGAACTAGAGTTTCTAATGACATTTAGGTAAATAAACAAATTATTCATTAAAAATATTAACTATTTCTGGAAAACTAAATTACCAAACAGAGAGTTATTGTTGACGTTTTCGTGGAACAACTACTATACATAGATGATTGTTTGCCACGGCGTGACGTCATTCAGATGCCATGACAGTTTTGCCTATATTCGCAGTTTTTTTTTTCTTTGGTTTTGGCGTCGCGTTTTAGCATTTGCCAGTGTCAAGTAATTATATATTTTCAAGTTAAATAAGTGCCATCGTAGCTAGTTTTAGTCAAAGTCGTCTTTGTCAAGTCCAGTTCGTGTCAGTTAATTCCAGTCATGCTTTAGTAAAGTAGTGGCAACTTTACTACAAAGCTTCGATGGAGTTTTGGGAGCAACACGAAAACTCATGTTTCACCACATTATATCATTTTCCCACACTCGCGCTTGTAATTCGGCACTTTATGAATAAAACACCACCATTTTTATGCATAAACACTTGACAAAACACTAGTTTTGGAAAAAAATACAACGGAGCGACACGACTCTTCCCGCGTTCCCGCCAAAACCCCATATATTCGCAGTTACTCTTCACCGATTTATGGCATTGTAAAATACATAATGTAAATTTATAAAATAAAAATAAAAAAACACATTTATACCTAATCAGATATCAAGGTTACCCATTTAAATTAAGTCTAAAGCTCTTACAGCTTTATTGCAAATGATCCATACAAGTGCGTTTAACACGATAACACTACATATACATATAGTTGTATTGTATAAAGTTGGATATGATAATGTGAACAATTTTTAATTCATGAGTTTCATGGGAATTCGATAAAAATCATTTGTAATCAAATGAACCACCATCGAATTGATAAGTTCATTCCTCATAATAGGTAAATAAACTTTACCTATAACCTAACATAGGTACATCAAATTTTTGTGTCAGGAATAGCGTGTGTAACCCTAAAAGTTGTTCAAATTGAATAAGTAATTTTATTGTTCCAGCATAGTATTGCTGCGGTACTCTTTAACTTTTTGGCTCGCGTAATTAAAACCAAATACCTACGGGTCTGCATCCATTTATTTTTTTAGTAAATGAAAATGCTACTGCGGGTAATATTGATTCTGTCTAATTGAAATCAAACTGCACTCGGTAGTTAATGGAACCGGGGATTAATAATGTTACTGCATCTGTTTTCACATAACAGACAGCTTTCATGACTGAGTGGCTGCATAAAGTGTCGATTTTATTGTTGGACTTGCGACCTACCCCTGCTGCGCATTTTATTTTGGTGACTAGATTACAAAACATAAAATTTATTTTTTGGTCGAAGATAGTATACGCACCTAGCTTGGAATGAAACTGGCTCTCAAGTAAGGCTGCCGAAACACACCGTTAGGTGCTTGGATAGATTTTCAACTTGAGGGTAGCTAGCCAACCGAGTACTAGAAAGTATACTTTTTGATTTTGTGCTTTACTGATGGTAAGAGATAACGCCTGTCCATGATTATTGCAGCGATACACAGAACTTTGTGTAGTAAAACAAAGTTTAGGGCATCACTGCTTTGACGCTCATTACTTTAAGACTTTCGATGGTTAGTCTCAATAGCCCTGTAATGTTTACACACTACTGCTTGGCAGCAGAATATCTGGTACCTACTGCGGTGGTACCCAACTAGACGACTTCCTGCTAAGGAGATCTACCACCAAACCCTCACCTCCCTAAAACACTACCACCATAGTTTTCTCACCACGTTTTCCTTCACAGGCAGCTCAAGCACATTGTTGGGGTTTGAACCCGTGTTCTTCGGCGTGCGAACCGATCGCGCTAACCACTGAGATGTCATGGCGACAAAATGCGATAGTTTTGGACACAAAATGTATGAAAAATGGATCACCACGACTGGCGGTCGTAAACAGAAATTGAAAATTATCGTGGTTATCCTCATATTTTGGTTTTGAAAAATTCGCAAATGTTTTTTCCTAAATTTTCATGTACACACAAACACTCATAATAAATCCGATAGACACCGCCCACTAAGGAAGTTCTAAAAAATACCAGAATACATAATATATGTATATTATGTATAAAAATCTTCTTTAATTGGGAACTGGATCCGATGAGAGAACACAAAGTTATACCATAGGTGGAAATGATTCCACTTTCCACGATTGTGTTCATTACTTAAGTTGTTTTGACGTAGTTGAAAGACTTTACATTTTCGCTTTTATTGCTCTATCTGAGGGCAAATTAGTGATCTTAACTACTAAACTCAAGCTATTTATACTCTTCGTTATCTAATACGGTGTAACATTAGCTTAATATATTGGGTTGTAGAAAAACTAAAAGGCACGCGTTTATGGAGCTTTTATTTGATCATATTTGTTCCTACTTTTGGCAATAAAATCGTTAAATGGAAATTGCTTTCTCCAGGCAAAAGTTTTAATATTGAGTTCCATGTAAACGTACCTCTTTATATTGTGTTTCTTTTTTAATTATCACGATATAATAATTATTATAAAAGACGTATATCTATCATGCCTTGAGCACCGACGTAAAGTCGCTTGTTTGTTTATCTTCTATCGGATAAATTTCGGAGTGTGATTCGGAACTGTATAATATTTGGTCCCACCTGTACCTTTTTATTACCGGACGGCTAGGCAGACACGGCCAAAGCACCATCCATACATGGTTAATATTCCCCACATCCGGACTAAACGCTTCGATTCTTCCTTTTTTTTCGTACAGCGAGAATGTGGAACTCTCTGTCGACGTCTGTTTTGCCCGGGAAGTAAAACATAGGTGTCTTCAAATAAAGATTGAACAGGTTTTCTCTAGGTAGCAGTGCTTCATCTTAGACTACATCCTGCTTAATAGAAAACTGGGCGTGGTCAAACGCAAACTAATCTCTACATAGTACAAAACAAAGTAGCTTCCCGATGTCTGTAGGTACGTTTAGATCTTTTAAACTATGCAACGGATTTTAATACGGCAACCATCAATAGACAAAGTGATTCAAGAGAAAGGTTTATACTATGTATAAAACATGCATATATGCACCACAGTTTGGCACGCCAGCTAGCAGAACTAGAGTGGGCAATGACCGCTATTTGCAATTAATTAAACTGTGTAGTACCACCAAGCACCGTAAACGCAGCTCGTAACACAGCTACCGACCAAAACAAAATGTTATTAAATTTTCACAATTAATAACTCTATGATGTACTGATGATATTTTAATCAAAGGACCCGAGTTTCCCTTATATTTTGTCAAAATTAATTTTACTCGTTATTATAACCGTTGGCTGAAGGTTGACTAAAATTTTTCTTTACTTTATTGAAGTTAAGAGAATAGATGAAAATGAATATAGGTAGGTACTAATTGTAAAGAGTTACGTCGTAGTAAGATTCTTTGTGAATCGCACTGGGCATATTTTTCTTGTCCCCCACTTAGAATGCGACTTACCGAACTGCTTAATGTATAAAATAAATAAATATCGTAGGACTTTTAACACAACGCCGCCATCTAACCCTAAAAAGCAAAACTTGTACTATGGAAACCAAATAACTGATAGAATACTAATATAATATACTTTTTTGCAAATATATAATTAGGTATAATACATTTAGGACACATATTTAGCGTTACACAAATGATGAGAATTTGGGTGGGAATTGAACCCACACCATTCAGCTCTTAAAGCATATACCAAAATAGCTAACAGGACAGTCTAACGCATTATAAAACTCATGATAGAAATAGATAAAAAAGGAATAGATACCTACATAGATATAGATAGATAGGTATAGGCTTAAAGCATTTCATACAGATTTCATTCAATCTGGTGCCAGAATAACTATACTATTTGCGAACAACCTAGAAACTATTGAATTAAAAAGCATATTCAGTTCAGTGTGCATATTACAAATTTCTGTTTTTTTAACGTAAACGAACCAACCGCTCTGCTATGGTAAGAAACAATGCGTGTCCATGACCATTGCAGTTCTGGGGACTGACTCAGAACTTCCAGACCTTATTTGGTGCTCATTACTTTGAGACTTTGATGATTAGTCTCAACAGCCCTGTAATTTCGCTAGCTGCAGTACTCTTCAAACCGGAACACAGTAATGTTTATACATTATTGCTTCGCGGCAGAATATCTGGTACTGCAGCGGTACTTACCTAGACGACTTCCTGCTCAGGAGATCTACGACCAAGTAAATATTTGATGATAAGTTTGAATAGTCTTATAATTTCTTGTTAATATATACAAGAGAGATTAATATGCATAGGGGACTAAGCGCGGTAATTGTATTGTTTATTCAGGAGTAATAAGGAATAGTGGCTTAGATACGCTCTACTCTATGCATAAATTTGTACACAGAAGTTCTTCACACTGGTGGTGGGAGAGAATGAGCTCGCCCCTGGCTGACATGAGCTGAACCAACTCGCGGCAATGTATCTAGTGTCTCCAAAACCAGTTAACGTTGCTCGCCAAGTTATTCGACCGGGAAAGTCATTAGCAATTCAAATACCCAACCACCGCATGGCTACCCCCACCGAAGAGAGGGCTCCTCTTTCACATGACCGCTTTTGTAAATTATTTATTACTGTTTGGCCAGTTCAAAAGTTCGCTTTGTTCTGCGGTGTAATACAAATTCACAAACAGTACAATTGACTCTCTTTGTAGGTATTTGGCGGAAGCAATACTTCCGAAACACTTTTTCTATTTACAAACGTAACGTAACGTGTAACGATGTCTTTAAAATACGTTCTTTTTAAAAAAAATGCTCCTTGTTTAAAATATGTGATACCGCGATGGAATCTACCATGACGACCTCTTGCTTGCTTGCGTCTGTTGTTAAATAAAGATTTATTGTTATTACTTACTAAGGAAATCTACCGCCTAGTTGATCTACCCACGTAAACCATAAAGTTATTTTAAGCAACAAACTAGATTGATAGTTATTTGTATTGAATAGTGTCTGGAGTATTATGCGTCCATATATCTTTATAAGCAGTTGGGACATATATGAGAGAAAGATATGATATTTATTTCTGGTCATTTCTTTTGGAATATTCCGGAAAGCATCGGGTCTCGGAGAGATTAATAGTGATAGCTACAAGCTATCGTCGTGTAGTCACGTTCGCTGCCATGCCTGAAGGAGCGGTAAGAATTTCAATCACAGACGCCGAAGACAGCGCGCGACAAATTGCAGACGACTTTGTTACATACATGGTAGACAGACGTTTCACAAAGCTGTATTAGCAATAGTTCATGTTAAAAGCAATTTTAGACAAACTACTTACCAAAATACCTACCTACTAAATTTTCGGAAGTGGTTTGTCTAAAATTGCTTTTAACAGGTTATACAATACAAATTTCAACTATCTATTTGAATTAATTTTACTCCGTACAAGTACACTGAAGCTTTATAAACGCGTGACGAAATTACAAAGAAAATCTATGATAATATTAATAGACAGAAATTCAAGTCACGGTGTGCGTAAGTAATTTGTTGTCAAAGTGTAAATTCCCTTTGAACTTGTAAGTGCTTTACTTGCCGACCTGTATTATGTTCATAATTCTTACCCTAAAGGAGCACCATTTCTAAGTAATCTGATTGAAATCCCTACTAACATAAATATGACGCGTACGACGACATAGGGATAATCATAATAATATAGGCGTGGTAATGAAACTGTATCAATTCAGTTAGCGTGATAGCAAACAATTGTCTCCCTTATTGGGTCGGGGTTGCCGATATAATTGAAGATCCGTATAAGGACATTAATAACACAACAGATACTATTAAGCGCAGGGTTCCGGCCCTCTTGTTACAGAAACAAGGAAATACAAAATAGTAATAAAGATACTCGATACGCTCGTTACCTAGTGATATTGTTGGAGAAAATAACTGTAATCAAAATTTATCTATTATTCAACGGGATTGTTTTGAAATTCGATTTAGAAACATACGATTTTTTTAGAATAATATTTAGAGTAAGGATTAATTTAATTAGGACGAAAGACTTTTCTCTGGAGTTTTCTTAAATATGTGTTGTAACGTGATATCAATTATATTAGTTATCAATCGCTGCAATCTTCAAGGCACCCATGAATATTGCAGCGGTATCCAGGACTTTGTGTAGCAAAACAAAGCCGAGGGTATCGCTCCTCTGATACATTACTTCCAGACGTTAGATGATTACTCTCAAAAGCCATCAAAAACTCATCTGCTGTCAAAACTTTGACAACTGATGCCCTCGAAGTAATGTTTACACACTATTGTTTGGCGGCAGAATATCTGGTAGGTACTGCAGTGGTACCTACCAAGACGACCTCCTGTTTCCGCTAAGTAAATATTTAAATTTGTCAACAGGGAGGTTCCCGTAGCGTCTACGAAAAATTGTTTAGTTTTAAATATTCGTAAAGACGAATCGTGCAATATAAAGCATATTACGTCATAACACGCAACGGACGTATATCGCACTATCGTAAATATAAATCAACATTACGAACCTATTAGCGTTTCAGCTACATTTGGCAAATACGTGACAATTTTACAAGTCGATACATAATAATTTATTCTGGGATCAAAACAATAAAAAGATTTATGCTCGACCCTTTCCAATTAAATATAATCGAGTGAAAGAAGCAACATTTTCCAAGCTGTGAGAAAGGAAAATGTATTTTGTTTTTAAAATTTATTTCTTTTATCAGAATTTTTAATTAAATAAAGCTATAGCAATGGTCAGATTGTTAACGATTATAGAAATTTAATTGAGTTAACGGGTTGGTTTATATATCAGTTCATTCATGATTAAAGTCTTTATTTAATTTAATAAGGACTACCGGAAAACGTGGTCCATCACATTTGTCGACGGTAGTTTTCATATACCATAGTAATTATATTTAAATCTATTTTTGTGTGTGTACCACTAGTGCGTAGGCATAAAGATAAAAAATAAACATAACTACTTTTTATACAAAGCTAAGCTTTTGTAGCGATGATAGCTCAGTGGTTAGCGGTCGCTTCATACGCCGAAGTTCGTAAGTTCAAACCCCAACATTGAGCTTGAGCTGCCGGTGAAGGAAAACATCGTAAGGAAATCATAGAGTGGTAGTAAGGTACTTTCTAGTTCTCAGCTGGCTAGCTAGCTACCATCCTTTAGTTGAAAATTTGCTGCTAAGCATCTATCGGTGTGTTCCGGCAGACTCACTAGAGAACCAGAAACTAGAGTTTTTTTTAAAATTTATTTAGTTCATTGTTTTACACATGTATACAATTAAGTACATCAGCTAGTATGATTCTCCTTGACCAGTTGAGTCATTCACTGGTTTTACTGCAATACAAATTGTTATTTAATTTCTAATTAGACTCACTTTTTTTAAAGATTTCTAAACTGAATTCGGTTAAACTATTTCTAGATTTCACTTCAAATTATACTAAATATGGATTAGGGTAGCGGCTTGAAGTGCGGTCAGCTAAAGGTTTCCTGAAACTGTTACAGATTTTGATGACGCACGCAAAAATATACAACAAAGTCGGTTTCACACAAACACGACCTGTAGTAGTAGTAGTGGTTAATTTCGTTGTCGTCGCTATGGCCGCTACCCCAAATTGTGTCAGTCTTGAGCAGGCTTTACGAATTTTCACAATATAGACACGAGTACAAATAATAATTTACCTACGGAGTTGCTGCGATGAGAAGGATTTGGGAACGAGAGCTTTCCTGTCTGGCAACTTTGTCTTTACGGACTAATAAGTACCACAACGTCACAAAATACCTTGTTGAACTATTAGGTGTTCGCAGACATTGTAGTACAAATTTTGAGAGGTTTCTATTCAAGGTGCTTAGTTATCCTAATAGCTCTACAAGCTTGTAATGTATATAAATCACTAAGATTTTTTAAAGATTTGTCCTTATACATTGAGGTTATCTACATTCATAATCAAGAATGTAAAGAAGCCAATTGACAGCCCCGTTGGCTCATTGGTAGTATATCTGCCTTGAGAGCTGTAGGGCGTGGGTTCGATTCCCACTCAGGGCAAACATTTTGTGAATAAACAAATGTTTGTTCTGTGTCCAGACACAGAACAAACATTTGTTCTGTATTATTTACAAAAAAGAAAAGAAAAAGTATTTGTTTATTCTATCAATTATCTGACTTCCATCACACAAGCTCTGCTTAGTTTGGGGCCAGATGACGCTGTGTGTATTGTCCTACGATATAAAAAAAATATATTTCGTGTGAAATGTCACAAGAATATTATTGGAACTTCCAGAACTTCTTCTATAGACTGCGTGTTTCAGGTTCGATTATATCGTCGCTTATTTTTAGGTGAGTTGGTGATCATTTGAAGACATACACGTTTTCACGTGTAAAAAAACCAACATAGATCGATATTTCATACGATGACATAATATCAGTTCATTGCAGTTATGAATTTAATTGTATTGATTAATATGATACGGAGTTCCATAGTTACGGGAAAGCACAGTGGTATGGAAATTATATTTATATTAAAATAAATCTAGAATTTCGGAATTAACTCTTTAATACAAATAACCGACTCGTTCCGGTTTGTACTTTCCACTCTAAGTGTTGGAACAGATTAATTTATTGTTAAATAAATTTTGATGGCACAATATTTTACAAGGGAGGCAGCGAGCGTTAATTGGATTAAAATTTTAGCACTCCTTGCGGCTGCCTTATTGATTTTTCATTTAAGTTCTTCGCTAAAATTCATCTGTCTTCAATAAGAAATGCCTTTTTAGTTTTAGCTTTCAATAATTCATTTACATATAATGTAATATCTGACCTTTACTCAGTACTGTATTTTAACAATCGAGATACTTAACTTAAAATTTTTGATAAAATTAATTTTACTTCTTCTTAGCGTCTCTTTGTAGGTCCGAGCAATAGGTTTTTTTTAAATATTAAATTAATGAGACAAACGAAACACACTCTTGCTTGCAAGTGAGAACGGCTATCCTGATCATTGCAGCGGTACCCAGTACTTTGACTAACAAAACAAAGACCAGGGCATCGCTACTTTGGCGCTCATTGCTTTGAGACGTTCGGTAGTTAGTCTCAATAGACCTGTGATTCCGCTAGCCGCAGTACCTTTACAAGCACATGACAGTAATGTTTACATGTACAGCTTGGCGGCAGAATGTCTCTTTTTTATATTATATCTCCCTAAAAGACCAAATGAGATCTACCTTCTAGTATTTGGTTGGGATTGTAGGACTAAGTTATTTGCTGTAAGTTCAGCAACACATTTTAGAACTGAAATTATTGGGCACTACGAGAGCTCTACGTTCCATTGAACAATCTCAATGGCTTTTGTTATACCGTGATTGGGTAGACTTGTTCTTGGACCACCCGTTTGACAGTTTACTTACATTGAAATGGTCTCTGCGGTTTGTAAGCGTTTGCATTATGCGACGTTTCATTCTTGCACTTGCTTTATTTTATTAATAGATATAGTTGCTTTAGGAATCATTGTATAATCAACCGTTCACGTTTAGCAAAATATACATATAAAGTATGACATTGCCGTTTCGAACTGTTTTTTTTTAAATAAAATTTGTTAATTTATCCACGTTGTATACATATTTTTGTCATGTAATCGGAATGTTATTTAATCCTTTGCGGTAGACCTCTAGAGACCTGTCGACAAACTGTATGAGGAAATTTTGTACAGCTACCCGAGAGGAAACTTTTTACCGTGAAAAAAATGTCCAGATAAAAATGGTAGCCAGCTGGGTCGTGGTCCGGCGAGTATGGGGGTGGTTTCTAACTGCAGGTCTTATCGAGTTAAAAAAAAACTGAGCAGTGTGAAGTCTCTGCATATCAGTTAAACCAAGAGGCACATTTCAATCACGATTTGCTATAAATGGGCCCCAATATAATGCTAACAATAAACCATGACGTGAATTACTTGGTAGTTTGGTACTGATCGGCTTCCACCATCACCTTTAAATCATTATTATTTACTTTAATAGCTGGTTTTCGTCGTAGTTCATTCTTTAAGTTTCCACAACAAAAGCGGTTAACCTAAAAACACACAGTGCGTTAATTAGCCTTATCCTCATCAAACGAGCAATTTCTACCTGTTTCGCTGTATCTATGCATACGTATCTACGTTGAATTATGAATGTAAAAAAATATATTTAAAGTCGAACAATCAAAAGGTATGTTCATTATTTATTAATCTAGAATGTTTTTGCTGAAAAAATATTCAAAGTGACCATTGCGTTAAAAAATGGCAATGATAGACTCGATTTAAACTTTAGTACCTACCTAATAGACAAGCTACAAAATATTAAAATACTAAATGTATATTTATGGAATAGTTTTCTTCTCACTACGATTTTACCTGCTAAGTTACTTTACCCCATACAAATAGTCATATTTGATCATTATTGTCAAGTTGTTTGTTAATTCTTAAAGCAGGTCAGCTTGTCAGGTCTCGCAACCAAATGGTCAAGTTACCTCTTATCTGGCCCATGGCATTGGCTGATACTATTCCCGATGTACATTTGTTTAATTGCTTTAATTTGTGAAACGAAGCGACATAACTCTGATTAAATTTCACACAAAGCGACGTGATAACAATGTAAAGTTAATGGTCTAGTGGCCGTTAACTATTTATTAACTATATTCATTTGATTTTCGCTAGCTCGGTAAAGTGTTTACTTAGCAAACTCATTGCTAGAGTTACAAAATGACATCTTGTTATTTTGATGTAAATAGCCAATAGAACATGTGTATGAAAATGTATGTCGAGTCGTGGTAAGTTCTTAAGATATTGCCGTGATGATATGTTTAGGCGCACCACGTTTTAAGTCAGATCTTTAATCTAGAGAACAAAACAGAATAAAAGTAGTTTTAAGAAAAGCATACATTTAATTTCGTTACCTAGGTGAGATAAATATATGTATGAAAAGTGTAGATTTGAAAATAAGTCATTTTTTTTACAGGGCTAGGCTTGCATACGGTATTATATTTGCATCATTTTAAACAACTTTTTATTACGAACACGACTCTAAAAAAATTGTGGCTTCATACATTTCGTCAAGGGTCAACGACCTTTTCCCATGAAACAACCGTTTTTTAAGATATCAGAGTTGTAATTGCCAGCCCGTAGTAAAATTTGTTAGTAACGATGAGTAGAATAATATATTTTTAGCTCAGTGCACTTCAAGCTCATAAACCTGTGTATAATAATTACAACTAGACACAAAGAGCAGAGTCCGTACCTAATTGGGTGCAACGCATGTGCTTCGACTTTCGACAAACAGATTTAGATATGTGTAGGTACATACAATCAATATACACACAATGTATTGATATATCCCGTGATGCACAAAGCCCATGCGAGTGGGTGGTAGACACCGTACGTCGCCTGCTCTCATAGACTAAACCTGCTCTATTTGCACACGTTTTGAATGTCATTGTCAGGGTGCTAATTGTCGGTAACTGCACGCGACGCGCTTGCCACCTCTCTTCGCTCGCGACATGCATGTTACAATACTTGTCGGATTTCAATGAATAATATGAATATGCAATTTCAACGTACTGTGTATTTCGACTAGACCAGATTTTCTCATTAAAACTTTCGAGCAAAACATTTCGCGAGTGATAGTAGGATACCTACGTAAATTTGTAGTGAAACGATTACAGGGTAGGAGCGCTCACAAAGGAAAGGAACACCTACGGGTATGATATTTTTAAGTCTGTTTATTTCATTTATGAAGAGCGAAAATTATCCTGAAAAGCAGAGGGCGGCTGAGGAGCGCGCCCTCGCCTCGCGGCATCGAATTAATTTTTCCAGGCAGTTGACTTCGAATGCGCTTCCGACTCGAGTTGCCTCAACTCGAAAGCAAACTTTTCGTGTTTACATTTCTTTAATTTCTTTTAACTCTTAATGTTTGCTATACGATACTTTAATATTGTGTTTTATTTGTTTATGGTCACGTGACGTTTCGAGAATTTTAAATCATTCAAATTTTACGCAAATCATCATAAATCTAAGTTTGCTTTAGAAAAACTTAGACATATTTTGTCTGCATGGTGAAACTCTAGCACGATTGTCTTTTAGTTTTTCTTTTTCGTTAATTTCTATGTATACACATGTACAAAGGCTAAATTTCTATTACTGTTAATAAAATTATCCAAAGTGAACTATGGTAACTTAACTTGACAACAATTTTTAAATATCTATCTATGTTAGATTAGTATCAAACACCTACAAAGTAATTTCCATTTCCATTTCAATATCGCCCGACCAAATTGACTTCAACAGAGAAAACGCTGCGCTAAATGCGATTTTCTGACGAGCTGTATCAAAGGCTAATTGCTCTATGTGACGAATGGGACGCAATCATAAACATACATATTATACCTTCATAATTTATTATAACCGTAGGAGTACCATAAATATTTGCCTTTCTGTACTTTTGTAATAAGGATTGCCAATATATTCATACTAAGAGGACGAGATCTGTGCGATTTATGGATCTATTAGCTTTTGCCTGCGACTACGTCCACGTTGACTTTGGAATTAGGTTCAGAGAGAATTAAAAACAAGCGTAAGTAACAAATAAACAATAGTTTCGTGACAGTTACGCTATTTTTAACCGACTCAAAAAGGAGCAGGTTCTTAATTCGACTGTATGTTTTTTTTTGTACGTATGTTACGCGATCATTCCAGCAATTATGAATCGTTTTTCTTTTTTTTTTTTGATAGATCATAATACTTCAGAGCTGGTTCTATAAATTTTTTGACGAAACTGAATGAGCGCTTTTTTAAAATCAACAAAAGTCTAAAAATTTTATACATTGATGATGATTTCGTTTACTCCGAAACTTCGCTGTTTTATTGGAGCAGTGCGTTTAGTTAGCCTAGGGTCGAGGAGACGGGTTTTTTAATTGTAAATTTATTTATTATATTACCTAGAATAAGATAAAGAATAGCTTTTATATTATTTATATTACAAGTGGATACGTCTTGTTGTAAGTTTTTTTAATTTCCAAGAACCTAACATTTTTTCGGTATAAAAAGTATTCTATATGTTAATCCAGGTAATAAACTCTGTGTGCCAAATTTTATTCAAATCCGTTGAGCCTTTTTGCGTGATTTAGTAACAAATATCCTAACATCGAAACGTCCAAACAGCCAACTGGACTGGTAATTTGCTAAACATATTTACAAATCTTTCCTTTTTTTTTTCTTTAAGTTAATGTGTTCATTGTTTTTTTTTTTTTAAACCTTCGTGGGAAGACACTGTCGCAGCAACACAGCGAAGGCTACAGCTGCAGGCAGGGTTACTATACATACCTGTACTATTTTGATGAACCATTAAATTTATTTGTATTTGTATTTCCTCTTTTTAATAGCATAGATAGATTGATATACACAGAATACGAGTAAGTTGTTGAATATTTACAGTTTTTCTTTCTTTTGAGAGTTTTTATTTTTTCATACACCTATATATACCACAATGTCGCAGCTTGTGTCTGTTTCGTTAAATATGTACGAGCGTGTACGAATAAATTCTAGTGTAGGAGCTTATTTCGAAATCCTGTCTGAAGCGCTTTGAATACAACTGTAAACCCCGCAATGAACTTAATATATGGCGACAAGCACTCAACGTGATTAGAGAAGGCGTTACCTATCCCTTCTATATTATTAAATAGAAACTGTAAAACAATATTGTAACGCGCGTCAAATGCAGCCTTCCATTAATCAGTGTAAAAGCCGGGACGTTTTCGGCAAAATTTATTAAGCGTCAGAGTATACAAATTATCGAAAATTGTAAAGGCATGTCTGTTAAATAGAGTAGCTTTGTCTTGTCGCCCTCTGACTTCCCGCCTTTCAATTAACCAGTAATCATACACGCCCTGGGCACCCTTTCATTAAACACTGGTAATGAGTTTTCGCCCTTCGCCGTATAGTGGACATCGGAACCCTGATAGACCGGCTCTTATTTTGTCTTTTACCTTTATGCGGACAAATTGGGCCCGTGTGCCGCGTCCACTCAATTAAGCAAACTTTATTTTGTTTTTGCAAAAGGTAGCGTAGTTACGAATAAATCGAGCTGTAATAGGTTGTTTTTATTATACACCATACATGAACGAAATTATACCTACCTACTTCTTAACATACGAGTACACTTACAACTCTACGACATGTAAGAAACCTTGTGATATATTAACTCTGACATTAAGGAACGTTACTTATCTTACACGGACTTACTTTTGGGGTTGTAAGTAGATAGTAGTAGATATGTAGTAGTAGCTAAAGTAGGACGTTGTTTGTTGAATTCTAACATCAGAGAAAGACTGGTGGCAGGGTACTTTCTAGTACTCGGCTGGCTAGCTACCACCCTCAAGTTGAAAATCTGCCGCCAAGCATCTAACGGTGTGTTCCGGCAGCCTCACTTGAGAGCCAGTTCCATTCCAGGCTAGGTGTGCTTTACCATCTTCGACCACACCTTCACTTAACATAAGGTGAGCTGTGGTCAAACAACTAGCCTGTCAACCATAAAAAAAAAAAAAAGACTGATTTGCGGAATCTATGATGGTTGTATTTTGCACAAAACAATCTTTGGTTTAAACGTCAGAAACAAAAGAAGTAGGTCTTTATATTAGAACCATTATGTTTAAAAGTAAGCGAGAGCTCCGCAGCGAATCGTTCTCATTAGTGGTAATGGCGTTCGGAGTCGATATCTGAGATAGAAAAGCTTAATTAATACCAAAGTGAGACTTTCGGATAATTCATAAATGCGGATAATATTTTCAGTTTAGACGAAATACATAATGATAGATCATTACAATATTAGATCATCGTTGCGATCTTCATATGGTTTGGAAGTCGTCATTGCGAACTTAACACACAACACGAACACATGTTATCGAAATAAATAAAAGTTTGTCCATAATTATGGATATGGACCCAAATAACTAGTCTGTAGTAAGTTTTCAAGCAAATTTTACAAGATACGTCGGCATACACGCAAACCCACCGAAGCCGCCCGGCTTTGAGAACCGGGCTCCTTCGTCAAAACTGATATGTGCGTTTTTTTTACCAAATCAATACATATCCAAATGTTATCTGTCCGGTTTCAAACAGATTGATTCGACATAAAATAAAAATACACTTTAAAATGTGTCTTTGATACCTGTTAGTGATTCCATTGTAGAACATGCAAAATGTTCCAGCTGATTTTTAATTTTACTGTGTGTTTTCAATTTTTATGACCGCAATATCATGCAAAAAATGGCTTGTAATAGTTTTCAAGAAATGTGAGAAGAAACCTTAAAAATCTAAGGTCGTGCATGAACCACCATATTTATGTTTTGCTAATGGTGACCTTATCTGCCACAGTGTCATATTGACAACCAATTAAGGTAGCAAACGTGATTGAACTATCAAAGTATAGGACCTAAAGTGAAGCTTATTTTACTGACTGGTAGACATGAAATGCAATGCCACAAACAGCATCGTTGACGTAAATCACTGGATTTATGAAAATTTTATAACATGAATGGTAGAAATGATTTATTTTATGGCGATTGTTCAACCAATGTTGTATTGAGTTTTACGAGATTATGCTCTTTTATATTGTACGCCCTGGCTGGGCCGATAGCCCAGGAAAATGAAAATAGATTATTAATTAAATTAAATCGGAAAAGTTACTTAGGTAAGGGAATCCGCGAGCGATTATTGTGTTTTTTTCACGCTGTAACAGCTCAATGAATTTGTATAAATCGCAATGGAGTTAGGTAGTTTATAAACGAATAAAACCCAGATTTTTTTTCTGATTTGAGGTTTCTGGCCTTACAATTCCGCTTTGCATAAGGTAACTACTAAATTACTCGTATTTATGGAGCTTCCCGTTTTCGTCCGCTTTCCTACAACCATATTACATTACTTGGTGGTAGATTACTTAACAGGAAGTCGTCTAGGTGGGTACCACCGTATTACCAGATATTCTGCTGTTAAGCAGTAGTGTGTAAAAGAGAGCGTATCGTTCGTCTCATTACTTTTACATAAAAAATATATCATTTTTTTTTTAAGATTAGTGTAAGAAATAAAATTCGTTGATGTATTGTAAAAGATCATTTTTATTACGTGAACAACCGAAACAATTATGAAAAATACATTACAAAAAGGATTTTGCAATTTTAGTTATAAAGTTCAGGTAATTTGAATTTTACAACATATTTCAGTCTTGTCCCGTCTGAATTTTTGCAGAATAATCTAGAAGAGTCAATACCGATACAATGTGTTTGAAATTTGTCTGTTTATTCAAAGTTTCTTTAGTTACAATTTAACGTTATATAAATGCAAAATTGACTACACAAATAACCTATATACTTATAAAATCAAATGCTTGCAATAGTCATGACTCATGACTTTTGCATGAGTAATGAATTGTAATAATATTCTATTTAATTTTTTTAGTTGTACCAAATGTAAAACTTTCGAGACGCGTCGTCATTACCATCAGTAAATCTTAGCCCATTGCTGGACTTCATCTTCCCACTTAAAATTATTTCCAATTTTTCGTCCACTGCCTTCTGTTTACGACCCAAAATATAAATTAAAAAAAAACTTTCTTAAACAAAAAGCTTTTGTAACGTTTAATTTGAGTATAAATTTATTTTTTATCTTTTTACATGTTTCAAGCCAGTATTTTTTTTACACTGGTGTAGTAATAAAAAAACTAACTTACTTCCTAAAGAGATATCTTAATAAAAACTAAACTACATAACAACTGTACAAAACTTGAAGGATAATAATTATTAAGATATTGGTAAGTAAGTAATATAAAAAAAATATCTTATTTATACCCGTAGGCAAATACTTAGCCATAAAATTATGGATATTAATTCTAAAAAGCCTTTATAAACTTTAACCGTTTTCTTTAAATACTAGTCTAGGAAAACATAAACTTGTTGACATTTTTACCGAAAGAAAAAATTGGACGTGGATACGTGAAATTGGGAAAAAGTAAGCAAAATATATCAAGGAAAGAAAAAAAAACAAAAAAGAGGAAGAAATTTGGATTAGCTTCGTTTTTTGGAAGGGCAAGGGCAATATTCCAATAAGATGATCAAGTGCGGGTTGGTAGACTTCACACATCTTTGGAAACATTAAGAACTCTTAGGATATACAGGTTTCCTCGCGATATTTTCCTTTGCCGTTTAAAGTACAGAAGAACCATCGATAAATACCGGTTCCTTATATAATAAAAGCTTGACAAACATATAAACATATGATGTAAGTGAACGAGGGAAAGATTTTTTTATTGAAGCAGGACATTACGAGGCCTTGTTTGTCAACGATATTTTAGTGATTGTGAAATTTGATTTTGTTTTGGATGTTTTATAGCTAGTTGTTATACCAATTTTCTAGTTTTTCAATCAGATGAACTATTTTTTTGTGATTTTCTCATACAATACAACCCCGATTTTTAATCTGTCAAACAACTATGTACATACATATTATGTCGTAAGTTTCCATTCCGTGTATAGGTAGGTACCTGTTACGCCTTAATTTTTCTAATTCGATTAAAATGTCACTCGTATATGTTTTCCTGGTAAATTAGTACATTATGATTAATGGTTTATTTCTCTTTATAAATGCAATAAGAAAAAATATACCTATTGAAATTTTTCAAATAATAACCTCTGGAAATTCTTTGGCACAACTCAAAATCTTACTGGTAATATGTGTTTCACGTCATAAAATATTTACAACTCCTGTTTATTTACATAAAGTGATTAAAATATTTGTATATAAAAAAAATGGTGTTTCATGACTTCAAAACTATGCACAAACAAAATACTCACATTACAAAGATCCTACGGTATTCAATGAGCATAGTCAATTATTAAACTACAAATTTTAGTTTTTAATAACAAATATTAACAAATTGAGTAATAATTAGCTTGAGTATAAATTAATGACAAAAATAAGTTGCAAGATATTTTTTTTAAATAGTGCTTATAATTCAGTGCTCATTTCAGCCGTTGAGGGTTTATGGTTGCCAGATGTGTTGGAAACTGCCTCTGCGCCAGATGCGGCATTTGACGGCGGACTCAGTGGCTCGGTAGCCTAAGACGAGAAAGCAATAATCAAACAAAAAAATGTATATCAGCCTAAAAAGTTATCAAAAGTAACCAATTATGTAAATAAACAATTCAAAATTACGCTAAAAGGTTAACAAATTTGAATTAACACAAAAATGCAACACACAAGATCAAAATTAAGGGATAACGAGACGAACACAAATCAAGTCTTAAAATGGCTTTACACCACCCAATAAATTGCGTGTTTAGGAACGCAACCTTACCTAAATGAAGGTAGGGCCCTCGTCCACGCTAAAAATAAAGCCTTATTTATTGGGTAGAGCACACCTTTAGAAACAAAACACAAATGTTAGTGAACCGTTGTTAGCGGACTAATCTACAACCACTAATCTACCACAACCGACATGCAAACAAAACATATCAACACAACGAGACAAACAAACCAAGGGTGCGTGCAGGCAATCATTCCGCTACTGGTTGCGACACAAACATGGGTGGGTCCCGACCGCGGCCGGCGCCGTACTTACTGCGTGCTTTCTATAAGAGGTTTTAGGATAATGTCGAGGGTGTTGTCCTGCCTGTGTGTGGCGTGCGCATGCGCGAGGCGCGAATGCGTGCGCGCCAAATTCGCGTTGTGGTCGCGCGTGGGACGCGCGTAGCGCCGCGCCAGCGATCCCCCCGCGCCTTCGCCCGTCAGTATGTTGTTGTTGCTAGCATGTCTCTGCGTATCCCAACACACACACGCTCAAACTACCTGTGCAAGTGTGCACACCTCGCCGCGCTAGCGACACATAAACAGCACATACATATAATATTATAGCTCGTAAATTAAGTGTGATTTAGAGGAAACCGGGACGCAATAGGCGCCGGAACAACGTACTAAAGTGGTAATAAAATTAAGATAACGCATCAAATGAGATTATCGTTACGTCGTATCTTCGACGCAATATTACAATAACTGAGGCCGCGAGATGTCGTAAATCAACCACTTTAGCACTTTGCAGATTTATTTATGATCCTGAAGCATAGAGAAGTTTCAGTCTGCGAGTCTCTACATCCATTGTATTAAAATTTTCTTTATCCCATAGAAATAAACGAGAATGAGAAATAGAATTCACATCTACATAAACTATAGATTTTGTTAATATTGATACCTCATTAACATTTCTAATTTCATGAATTTTAATTAACGTCGTAGTAAAGTAACGTAGCATCTTAAGACTAAATAATTTGTATTCGTATAATATTGTAGCAGCCTGTACACTGTTAGCGGCCAGCGGAAACAGACTGCGGATTACTCGCCGGCCCTCGTAAGCCTATTTAACTCCGGCAGCATTTTTCACGTTTTTAAACGAGCCTTCCTTTTCATGATAATTGCAATTGGAGAGTAAATAGAGCAAACTGTTTTAGGAACGGACTACAAATTGCTAGTCTCATTAATTAAACTTGAGTAAAGAATATCGCTCGTTATTTATTTACTTTTTTTTGAACAGAAAAGGGTTTTCAATATTGGTTCAGGTTACGGGTTATTAAAACGTTGAGACTCAACATAAGTACATACCACAAATCAGCGTACATACCACAAATCAGCGTCACTTAAGGGTATAATATTATTTAGTAATCTTCGTAGCAAAATACGATAAAACACTAATGTTAACATACTATTATATCTTTCATCTGTGATTGAAAGAGTTCTATAATTTAGACGATGCAACAATCATGTGTAAATACAGTCAGCGTCTACTAAGTGGCGCGTTAGGTTTTTTTTGGGCGTGGTGGGGGAGGGAGTGACAATTTTTGAGGGTATGATAGTAATATAGTGTAGTCCCGTTGTTGATGTATTTTTTAAAATAATATTAAAAATAGAACATCATCGGTCTGATGGCTCTTGAGCAGTTGTACCCATGAACCATGGAAGCGGATCCGCACAAATCCAAAAATAAATTTGGGCTCTGCACCAGTCTTCCCCAACTCCCCCCGTGTATTCACTTCTTTAGATAATAGTACTTTTGTATTCCGATGCCACGTAAGCGAAGTGAAGGTTGCCGAGGGCCGGCGTTCGCGTAAGTATGTTAACAAGCGAAGCGCCCACTCACGAAGAGAGAAAAGCCAGAGTCCTGCGGGTAGTGGCGGGTAGTAAGAGGGTCGCGCGGGCGGCGCGCGGCAGCGCTGTCGCTGGCTACGGACACCAGCGAGCGCTGCGAGCCAGATATGCGCGGCGCCGCAGGCGGCCGCCCACGACCCCCACCGCCCCACGCCCTCACCGCGCCCCCCGCGCTCCACTGCCTACTCACAGCCGCTGCCGAGCTGCTGGCGCCAACCTTCGCGCTGTCGCTCGACCTGCACACAATATACCTAGAATCAGAAGGTCTTTGAGGTTACATCCATACGACGAATCTAACTTGTTTCGAAAGCTTAAAAGACAAGAACAACACCTATTTCAAGATGAAGATATTTCATTCGAAATAGTATACGTTTTAAATTTTATTAATTTTAGGAACTAAACCTAATTGCTAATTGAGTATTTAGAAATTAGGTCCAAATGACCTTGAAATTTGAAAACTGTCTTAATCTGTAATTAGTTACAACTTCAGATCGAGTGTTATGTTATACTGCAGCACAACGAACCCTTGATGAACTAACTTATCTATTTCTTACCTTCTTAAAAAATATAGTTATGTAGGAAATTCCCAATTCCAAACACACACAAGTCATCTGACACCATCCCATAATATCTTACGTCCCCTACTCAGTCATGAGATGTGTGATAGTTACCTCTCTGAAGAATACGCATAATCCTGGTCGGCTCCGAGCCCCGAGTCCGTGTGTTCGTGCGACACGCGAGCACTACCCGATATCAACTCTCCGCTGGAACTGTTGCTGTTGCTATTCGTGACGGGGCTGTACGGGTTGTTATTGTTGGAGACGGGGGTCACATTGCCTTTGTATCCGTTGTTTGTCAAGTAATCTTCCCCAATTCGAGCACTTGGGTCTTCGTAACTGGGATAGATACGTCTGAAAACGTTTTACATAAGTAGAAGAAGGTTAGAAGCAGATTTTTGTTATAGTTACAAGTAATAGGACAAACCAGATGCTCTGTAGATGGTGAGATGGAACCTGCTCCTGACCATCGTAACAGTACCAAGAACATTAAGTAGATACTAAAACGAAGTCCAGGGTATAATCACTACATCATTAAATGTTAAATTTTGTCTACTATTTTACATACCTTCCGTGCTTTTCGTGACTCGTCCTGTGGGTGCTAAGTGTACTAGAACTAGATCGGAGCGATCCCTGATGAACATCATGCTTGCTATTATGTGACGAAGAACTCTTCTCGCGTCTCGTGAGAGATTCATGTTCTGGCCTGTAAACGATTTCGAATTTGATTCCAATTGGTCTGAAGATTGTGTAAAAAGATGTTCAAGTAAATGAAATAAACATACTGTCTGTGTTTTGAAGATGTTTTTAACTTTGCTTGTCGCGCGTGGCTGGTCTGCACGACGGTGTACGGGATTTCCTTGAGTTGTTCCTCAGTCATTCCTGTGGTGTCAACTAATGAGAACTCAAGATGTTGCTTCAGTTCAGATGGCAACCATTTCTTTTCATTTGGAGACCGGGAGCGGGACCTGGTAAAATATAGCTCAGATATAAATAATCTATTTCATGAAATGGTCTATATAAATAATATATTTTCTCAAATTTACCGATGCTTCTTATGCCTTCTGTGGCGGTGAGAAGACCGATGAGTTCCTACTTCGGGTTCCATTTGTGATCGACGCACACTTGCCACCTATAAATAAATCAATGTAATGCGAGAAGCGGAAGAATCTACTGACAATACTTTTCGTGTGAATTGCACTTTACCTGAACATGGTTTCCAGTAGACGTTTGCCTCAAAACTTCTTTCCACTGCATTTCTGAATCCACTAGCTCGTATTCTCTGCAAAGAAGTAAGACCAAATAGATTTTTATTTAGGGAAAATTCCCTTTTTATTAAGCCCAATAGGAAATCTTTTAGTTTGAAAGTTCGAAATGCCCTTTTTATAACATCCGATAGGAAATAACTTTGTTCAAAATCAGTCTCTATCCATCGAAATGGTTCTCTTCTGTTCCATAATCTATATCCTGGTTGGTTAAAAAGAAAACAAGTAGTTTTCGAATCTTTACAGTAAAGTCCAGAATATTGAAATTGGAATTTAAACCAAAAATTATTTTAATTGTTCCAAAATTCATTTTATTATGTGAATGTAATGAGACGGATGAAACAGTTTCCTGATGGTAAAAGACAACGTTAGTCCATGACCATCTGAAGGCCAATACTTACATCATTAATAGCATACATCTGTTCACTGCTGTACATAGTACTTACCAACGCTTCTACTATACCACCACAAAAACCCTCAATTTTCGTATCTCAATTTTACAGGTCTATTTGAAAATAGTAACAATATTGTAATACCAAACATGTCAGACGCAATTTTGAATGAGCTTCTATCCCATACAAACTCCGCGAAAGTTATCTCCCATGGTAAAATTATGTGTCGTGAAAACGTCTTTCGTAATTTAAGTTTTAAAAATTTGCACAAGCAAACATCCCCGAAGACGCCCTAAAGCTGCTTGATGGAGAAACCTAGAAAAAGTGTCTAAAACAAAAGTATATAAATAGTAAATGAGAAAATAGCGAAAACTTATTTAGAGGGTTGATCCCAAACGACCTGTGAAGAGGCACCGAGAAAGAAGAATATTATTGCACTAGACTCCAAATTCTAAATTGTTGTACTAACTTGGTGTCTGGCTGTGAATCGTCTTTCTCAGATCCGGACTCATTCTTGTGTCGAGACCGTTGCCGTCGGTGTCGGCGACCGGAGCGGCCCGAACCACGGGACAGCTCGCTCTCCGCATCCGACTGCTGCCGCCGTGACCGATGTTTATGTCTGATTATGAAAATTAAAATAAATTAAAAAAATCACCAAACATCTTGTAATCAAAGCTAAACCCCGTTTAATTCACGCTTTAGGTATGTATTCTATTTTTCAAGTCAAGTAGTTCCTTGCTATTTTTTCCCCCTTAAATTGTGATTATTCTACTGCAGGACAAAGTGATATCAAGTCGTTTTGGCAGTGTCTTATTTTCCAAATACAAATCCTATAAGTCCTTACTTTCTATTGGTGCGTGAGTCGTTAGAACTCTGTGAGTCGCAGGAGGTGGACCGGTGGCGAGGCGCTGGCGGCGGTCGCGTGGTGGTGGGCGAGGCCGCGTACAAACCGCGACGCGCCGGCGCCGAGCGTGTCGACCGCGGCGAGCCGCCGACGCCGCCGCCGCCGCCTGTTGGCACCTCGTGCCCTAGCATCTCGCCGCTGATACTACGCACAAAAAGGTTGAAGAGATTCAAGTTAGAGATTATCAGCCCCTACGCGAGCCATGATAAAAGTCTTTCCGCAAACGTGATAAAGTTAGAAAATGAATTCGCGTATGCCGTTTGCGTAAGTAGAAAAGTATTTATACTTATTAGAGTCCGTGTGCTACGAGCTGCTTAATCGCGATTATGTATGATAAAACGTAAACGTATGTAGGTACAATTAAAGAATGAGATTAATACAAAATATTAACTAGATGGCGTTACTAAAATTTTATATAGGTTTACATTTGATACAAATTTTGGGTAAACGTTAACGCGATCAACTATTTATTTATATATTTTTATTTACTCCTTAATAATGGATAGATTCAACGAATATTCGGAATATCTATCCTTATTGACAGCCCCGTTGGCTCGTTGGTAGTATATCTGCCTTGAGAGCTGTAGGGCGTGGGTTCGATTCCCAATCAGGGCAAATATTTTGTGAATAAACAAATGTGTGTGCTGTGTCTGGGTGTTCTGTATATATTATAAGTATGTATTTACCAAAAAAAAGTATTTATGTATTCTATCAGTTATCTGACTTCCATCACACAAGCTCTGCTTAGTTTGGGGCCAGATGGCGCCGTGTGTATAGTCCTACGATATTTATTTATTTATATTTTTATTTATGGTCCACGTCAGAAACAGAGAGAGAGAGCGAATAATGAATTAATTAGTCAGAAAAATTCAGTGCTGTGTTTGGAACAGCTGATGGTTTTTCTAGCAAATTGGAAAAGTCATACAACACCAAAAAAGTTGTTAAAGATGTTGTCGGGTACTAACGACACTTAGGTATACTGTACTTTTTTATTTTAAAACAACATGCTTTAATAGCCGGCCTTATTGACAAGATCGAACTCTTCTAGGTAACACTAGTATCGAGAGGTAGTGCTTTAACTGATTACACAGAGAACAGAAAATGAAATAAATAAATATATAATATATTAATAATAAGTAACTGATAGAACACTTCAATTTATACAATTGTAACTAGTGTAACTGTTAAAACTTAATTACAAAAAGAAGATGATACAATGAAGAATGAAATTACTTACGAATTAGGCCGGTGAACTGAGGTAGGTTGTTTCATTTCTGGAAGGCAGTCTTTTATTCTCAAGTCTTCTAGTTTCGGAACTGTAAAATACACAAACCGTTTAGAAAAACTAATTCAAATCGTCTACTTATAGGCTAAGTTCCAATGGCAAGGGTAAATTAATATAAGAAAGCATATAAATAAATACTTATATTTTATATTACAACTTAATTTTTACGTATATATCGAAATAATAATAAAAATATAAAAATACTCATATTTCTTTATTTAAATCTGAAAAATAAACTTTACATAAAGAAGCTGAAGAGTTTAAAAAATCTGTAACCCGACTGCGAATAAAATAGCTACAACTCAAAGGCGAAAAATTTTTAAAACCAATATATCAAGCCTAATTAAATTTAAAGATATGTTTTTGTACTTCCCTTTTAATCGCTTTTGTTTACATGTTTGGTTTTTTTTAAAATAACTTATTACTATTTCGCGCCAAAAATCCACCACCCTGATTTCCTTTAAAAAACCACCCTCTAAGGATACTTGGATTAGAGACGAATCTAACGATACCTTAATTGTCGTAATCTATTCGGCCGTTTGGAAGATACGAGGTAATAAAGAAATTTATATACATATAAGATACGTGCGAAAAACATAACCCTTCATTGGCAATCTGGTTACAAGATACGCGCGTAAAACATAACCTTACTTGGCAGTCGGGTAAAAAAATATTAATATTCTGTGAGGTATTTTCGAATTTTTATGGCACATACATATCTTGCTTATACTAGAAGCAAAGGATCCAGTACCTACAACAAATGTTTAAAATTAGATTCTATAACTGTTTTATAAAGGGTCACTTACCAATATACATACCATCATGTAGCGAGTTGTGTGAAGCGTGCGATGGTCGCCCCATGCGACGCGATGGTGTCCTAGTAAATGTGGGCGGTGGCCGAGGCCTCGCTCCTCGCCCACTAGTGGACAAACATTACTATCAGATATCACAATGACAGTAAGCTGGTGAATGGACAACAATGAGACTATACGAGTTCAGTGTCTGTCACAATACCAGAACGTGACTTGAACGAAGGTCATAAACACCAACTAAATACAGAAGACTGAGACTGGCAGAATATTTTCAAAAACATTCCATTGTCAAAATGTAAAGCTGAAACTAAGGAACATAAGCACTTTAGTAATAACCTTACCGAACCTAACGACTTCTCCGATTCAATTTGCGTGTGAACCTCCAGCGACGTCGTCAGAAATGGCTAAACCAAAAGTATGGCGGACGTGCATTGCGTTCTTATAGAACCATTACGCATGACTCAATGTGAACGTTAGCATTATTCCATACAAAGAACTGATAGTATTTGTAAATAAGACTGGACAACACGAAACAAATGGCGGAACATGTAAATCAAGCGCCTTGGGTGCCAAGATCCAGGCTTATGAACTTGGCGCACGAGATATTTACGGTGCTCTTTACGCCAAGCTATAGGATTTATTCCCGACAACATGCTTAAGTTATATGATATCTAAAGCGGCCTTTGAAAATTATGAAGTGAGATGTGTGGGAAAACCTTCACCCTAAATAGAATACACAATGTTAACACGCGTAACGAAATATAATGTTGCGAGGTAACTCATATCTTTTACGCTGTTTCAAATTAATTAACATTCTTAGAAAGGTTTCAGAGTGATCGTTATTTTTGTTTCAGTATTCAAGTAGAAATGGTTTCTTTATTTTGGCCTTATGCTGTTTTAAAAATGTGATACAACTTATTATTTTTTGTGGAGTGCGTAACAAGGCATACACTGTTTTGCAGTTGAGTTGAAAGAAGTGAGCGTTTGGATCACTTCATCCAGTACCTAGTACATTTATATATCACTGATCGGTTACTTTTGCTTGTGTGGTATTGTACCGCTGGGATAGACGTGTTCTAGAGTGGAGACCGCGTATTGGCAAACGTAGCGTAGGACGCCCTGAGTCTCGATGGAGTGACGATATACGTAAGACAGCTGGCGGTGGATGTAAACGAAAAGCCGAAGATCGGGCTGAGTGGCGTGTCTTGGGAGAGGTGTATGTCCAACAGTGGACTAATATAGGCCGATGATGATGATGATGATGATGATCATGATTATATACGCAGAACTGATGACCGATGGGGCAATAAAGTTCTGGAGTCGAGACCACGAACAGACGTCTTAATGAAGACCGCAGGAACGCGCTGGTTGCGAGTCGCTTTCAACCGGTCTTTATAGAAATTAGTAGAAACTCAAACGTCCTACGGCTGAGATGATGATGACGATGATGTTGTACCTGTTCCTGAGACGAGTGCCGGTCGAGAAGATGTCAGCGGAGGCGGGGGCGCTCTGTTGCAGCCGGAAGAAGGTGTGATGGTCGGAGCAGCAGCGCCACAGATGGCGGCACGCGGAGCGCGTCGGGGACTCGAATCCATACGTGCACGTCTCGTTCTGACAACACACAAGCACGTTAAAAACTACTTTTTAAATAAATACAGAAATATATTTGGTTGAAAGTTTTAAACTGCGTCATCTAGCCCTAAAATAAGCAAAGTTTGTTGTATGGAAACTAGACTACATTTTTTATTGTAAATAAGTAGTTACTTAAAATGTATACAATTAGGATACCCAGACAAACATGTGTATTTTGCCACATAAATAAATGTTAACATTAAGGTGATACATAAAGGTCTTTTGGCAGATTTTGGTGGTCAATAAAGTCAATACCTAGAATAAAAATTGGAATTTACACATAAATAAAACGGTTATATAATTTGTAGACAAAACTTATTTGTGTAATATGTATGGAAATGCTAAGCCATTAGTTTCATTTTTAATGTATAAAATCTTTGCCAAATACGTAGCAAAGTCGAGCTATTCCCGGCGGGCGGCGGCGACTGCGGCGCGCAGTTATCGCCGCGCCCACAGCGCTGTAAATACTGCGCTCAGTTCTACGCGACTTATCTGTAATTGCCTGCCTGCGAATGTCTTTCAAGGAAGCGGCGCTAGGTGGACTCCATCTTGTACCACTATTCAGCTTGTCCCTATCAGCTGGGGCGATCTACCGGCAAACGGGTCAAGAGGCGCACACGACTTTTATGTTTATTTATTTAGAAGCTTTTGTCATTTGTAGAAACTTGTGCAAATGTGCAAGTTTCATTTTGGAGCTACTAGCTACTGCCCACGACTGATGTCGTATTTTTATTGTTAGTCAATCCAGCACCGATAATTGATGCAAGCAATAGTTAAGAATGCAGACGTCGATTTAGATGATTAATTGACTTTATTTAATAAATTTACAAATATTACAACAAGTACTTCCTAGTATAATATTTTATTTCAACTTCTTTGATTTATCCCTCTAATGAAATCTTTCCAAAGCCGATGTCTAAGTCTCATTACAAAACCCACGCTAATAATAAATTTTGCGAATAGCCACCAAATTTACGGTGTGGGTTTTCGTGTTTCAACAATTTTCGTGATTGGATATTCAGTAGTATTTTACTAAACAAATAAATGCCAAGTTAATAGATATAAAATAGTTTTTCTCCGTTGTAGAAAGCTAAAGTCTACTATCTACGCACCAAAGCCGCCGATACGCTGACAGTCTGGCGGGTTGTTGTTGGTATTATTATAATACCTTCGATTAATAATACCTTTAAGTATTCACTTAAAATAATGTCACCGACATCGACTCGGCTGTGTCAACGGGTCAACAGCTCGGTGTGTAGGCTCCTTTAAGAAACAAAGTTTGTCTTACGTTCTTATCCGCTACACGGAGCATGAAGTAGCGTCCCTTGTAGTAAAGTTTGGAGACGCGCGGCCAGTAGTAGTTTGAGACGGTATGTTTGCCTCGGAGAAGCAACAGCCCGCTTGGCGCCAGACCAAGGAAATATTCTACGCTGTCTTCGCCCTGTTGTAATTAAATTCCTTGTACATTTTTTTACACAAAAACAAAAAAAAAACAAATGTAAGTCAAAAGATAAGGTCTGCCCATGGACATGGCAGCGGCACCTAGTACTACTACTACTTGAGTAGTAAACAAAATAAAGTCCAGGGAGTCACTACTTTCCGCTCATTTGAAAGTTAGTCTTAATACCCCTTAAACCGAAACACAGTAATGTTTACTCACTACAGCTTGGCGGCGAAATATCTGATACTCTGTTAGTGTTAGTACCTAGACGATCTCCTGTTAAGAAGCCCTATTTTTCTACATAATTTTATTATATACAAACAAGGGAGGGGGTTACCTGATGGTAAGTGATCATCGTCCGCGTCGCCTATGAACATCTAGGTACAACACCAGAGGCGTTACCGGTGTATTTCCTACTTTCCCGGCTCAAGAGTATGTAACACATTTGCCTAGTAAGTATATAATTATATTTATACAAAGTTTAATATTGTACAATCGATGATTCATGTGTATGTAACTTACGCAAAGTAGTCAAAACATACCAAAACTGGGTGTAAATCTACGCCGTACATGTCGAGCCATTTCACTTTATCGAGGTAGCTGAGCTCGGCTTGCGCCGGCGATATGCCTCTGAAACAAAAGGCAAAGAAGTTGAAGAGTCAATTAAACTGTTACCCGTAATTAAGGGCGCCTTGTATGCAGCGTAATAGGCGACAAAAGGCTAAGCAATCATGAATAATCTTAGCGCGTGGAGGTGCGCTCGTGCGCTGATACCCCGTACATTGAGTAGGTACAAATAATTTGCATGTAATTGCGGCTTTGAGACGCCAGCGCATTCCGCAGACTGCATCTTTTCACAGTTAAAAATTCATTCAATTAGGCGAGAAAGGCAGCGAAGTTTAATTTCCGGGCAGCCAGCGACGTTTTTAGTGCGAAGCTGCTCCTTCTGAAATCTTAATCTTTAGAAACTTGCTTTGTGCAAACCTCGACTCTCTCAAGTATCTTGTGCACAAAAGTTTTATTGTATCAAGGCAGTAGATATACTCGGAGAAACAGTTACTTACTCGCAGTTTTATGGAGGCGTGAAAGAAAGCCTTGAGATATGACTAGACGGTTCCAGCTTTTACGCTTTTAAAACTTGTTTAGTATTTCGCACGTTGCAATGTTGGTGTCGAGAGAACTTTGTATCGTGAAAAATATATCTATATGTATTATTTTCTTACAAAGCAACGATACGTCACTTTTACGTTATATTGACAACTATTATATATTTTTTTATTTCTTTTTGTATTTGTATGCATGTCGTCGTCACCTAGTGTTAAATTTAGCTTTTGTTTTTGTCATGTTGATGACCGTAATGTATGTATGTCGTGATGTATATAGAGTTGGTGATCCAAATAAATAAACATAATAATTTTATAACTTAAATTTTTTATCACGTCAAATGAATACTTTACAATGACAACTCGTATATGTATAGTTTCATTCATTACTCGTATAGGTATAGTTTCATTCATTAAAGTGTAATCGTAAGGTTTTTTTTTGTACATGTGACTTGCCTTTAACATTATTGTTATTTATGGCCAATAAATATTACTGATTTACTTACTGATTTAGAATTTCTCCGTAACAGCTGAAAAATGAGAAAAAACACTCACGTAAGCGTGCGATGTATTTCAGCAGCACGTGCTTCCAGCTCTGGAGTTTGATGCGCGAGCAGTCTGAACTCCGAGACATAACCGGGCGCGTGTCGCCGCCCATCGTAATCGCCCAACTCAGCTGCACAAAAAACATTCATATTACCACAAGGTACAAAAACAACGTAAAAATGTACCGCGCTCTGCTAATCCCAAGTAACAACAACTGTTTTTAAACAAAAAGCTCCCCGTAACATATCTCGCAAATGTAGGACTGACATATCTAGCAAATGGGAAATAGGACTAAAAGGAAACCCGCATATCTCTTAGCAGACGACGTAAAATATTCCCACAGAATGAAATAAACAACAATATGTGCTCCCGTTGGCGATATCTCCTCATACAGGATACGTAAAATGTGTGCCGATGTTATTGAACAGTTTACGAGAGTGAAGTTTATGGCGACGACGATCAAAAAGTAGCTAAACGCAAATTGCTTAAACAAAGCACAGTAAAAAATAAGATGCGGCTATAAAACTGAGAAACGACATACGGGGAGCGTTTTGCCGCGGTGAAGTCATTTAGTTGATGGCACTTCAAACAGTATAGAAATAAACCGAGGACGCGCGGGAGCGTAGATGCTCGTATGCTCCATTTTTGGAAGAAATGCTGCTTTCAGGAACACGTTGAAAGCCGAAAATATTTTTAACTATCTGCGCTTCGTAGCCCTGTGTGCCGATATAAAAACTAACCCATGGTATAAGATTTTCGTATTCGTATTCCAAATTGCATCTAAATTTGACAAGCCGTATATCGTGAAAAAGATGTATAACGCAGAATGTTGGTTTTAATAATAAATTATACCTTACAATAGAATGCAAAGTCTTTAATTGACTCAATTAACTCCTTTGAAGCGACGGGCTCACATCCTAACCAAACACAACGTGCCTCTCAAAGTAAACATAAAGAGCGTATAAGCCAAGTATTTGCACGTTGATTGTAAAATTGAGGTCTTGCTATAATTTCTCAAGAAACCCTCTCAAAGAACAAGTATTTCGAGAGTTTAAAGATAAATTGTTGTGTTACATTCTGTTTACCTATTTACGGTAACTTTTTATGGTTTCTTTTACCAATCGGGAAAGAATGATGTATCTCTACATAGGGCAGTGTTTATAAAAACTATTCATAGTGGACAAGGCTGACAGTCATTTCCCGTCATACTTTTTTTGTCTCGGAAATCTCAACATCTGTTACTCGCTAATATATACCTACATAGAAAAGTTCGGACCTTTCCAACATTAAGTTCACGCTTGCCTGAAGGAAAAAAGTGATCGTTGGAAATTTCACACGCCTCGTACCTACATACCTACTTATAAGTATTTATTCGACATAATATGTATGTGATAAAATAAAGAACTATAGTATCAGTTAAAGATCTCACAGTAACAAAGATAGGTACGTTAGCATTAAATAACCTGGACATGGTTGGCGAAAACATACAGCCTCAATTTTTTAAATTCTTCACATTTTATAAATGTATACCTATTATAGAACCCTTAATTTTATGGCATAATAATCACGCTTTCATCTTCAAAAAGTTCATAATAATATTAGATGCCCAAGTACCCCGTACCCTTACTAAAGCGGTGTGTACTTCAAATTGTCGTTTAATATGAATATTTTTAAACCGTCTACAGTTTACGAGTTCTTTCAAGTGTCTTGTTGGATGAAAATCTCTCAATAACATAAAACAAAATCGCTGTTCTCGTCTGTTTGTTCTTACTTCTTAGCCACGCCACGGATTTTGATACGGTATAAACAAAGGTTTAACTCTGTGTATAATTATAGAAATTAAATGTTTTGTAATCAAGTCGCGAAAATAAACTGCATAGGTACGTGGGAAGCCGGGGCGGGACACTTCTAGCCACTTAAAACAAACAGTAAGTAAACTAGACTAAATTAAATTTGTTTATTTTACATGAAAGACTAACGCATATTTTATGAGTTTTAAACTTTCGCGACTTGAACACATAGTATTTTGTGCGCAATTAAGACCCGGTGATAAACATAATTGTGACTAACGAATAGTTATGTGCTATTTTACATAATTCAGATTAGATGATCTAAAGTAGTTTAAAAAATAACTAAATGATGTATAAAGACTCTGTTCTGCTGTTCTATACATTTTATTATTTCATACTCGAGAAAAAGTATGGAACAGCTATTTCTTTTTCACACTATTTTATTATTCTATAACTACTAACTAGCACTTCTATACGTGGTTGTTGATTATGTCGCTCCATCATATAATTTTATAACAAATTAACATATTTTATCGAATTAGGCTGATTTGTAAAATTGGGGATGAACATTTAATCTCAAGATTTTTACTTTACCTACACTAAATGAGTAGGTATGAAACATTAGAAGGCTCTTAGTGAGTTAATTTTAAATCAGAGACAGAGATATAAGCCAGACGTGGAAGCTGTTTTGCATCGGAAAATGTAAGTGACCCGTGAAACAATGTCCATTTAGTGTGAAAATCAGTGTCGCCATAGTTTTGAAATAAAACTAGGCTATCAAAGCGCATCGATGATCAGCTGATGTTGCACAAGTTTGCATTACACTATGGGAATATTGATGTCTTTCTGATCATGTAATAAAGAGTTGCTTATTCTGTATTATTATTTTCAAGGCATCTCTTCTCTCCTTTTAAACTGTCCAGTTTTCGATTTTAGTTTTCTAGCCCACCACCTTCGTCTAGTTTGAACCCAAGGTTGCATAGATTTTGGAGTCCACTTTGACATTTACTCAGCGGTATGCGGCAAATGTGTCCCAGTCACATTTCAGCTGTTCTGCTTTGTGGCTAACATTAGCGATTTTGGATTTAGAGCGAACTATAGTGTTGCTTATTCGGTCTATTAATTAAATCCCGGGAAGCTATATTCGATAGTTCGATATCAATTCCAAAAAAGGTCTTTTGATCATTCGTGAAAGACCAAGCTTGTATAGTGTACACCTTTCATGAAGATGAGAAGGACGCATATGTCCATGAGTTTATGTTTTAGGTATAGTGAGAGAACGCTTTCGATGGCCCAATAGCTCTTTTAGGCGTTATCTGTGCGTCTAGAAACTACATCTTGCTTTGCTTGGAAAGATTTTGAGCGGTATTCATGAATGCAATCTTCTCATTCTCTACTATTAACGTAATACTTTACTGTAGTGATTATGCATTGAAAGGTAAGTTTAACGTTATGATTTAAATCAAACGGTTGCTAAGTCTATATTGTAATTCATGTTAGGAAATGACGCCGCGAGTTTGGTTGGGATTCATCTGGCACGGCGCCTGTGATTGTCCGTGTTGTTGATTAATGTAAGGCGTGTTGGCCGAGTCCGTTAACTTGTTGCGAAGGACGGCATCTCGCTGCTCCCTCTCCAAACAGGGAATCTACCGACTGCCCAACTAAAAATAGATTCGACTGTGATTAATTGTGAATGTCCGTCCGTTCAGTTACTCTGAATCGATTTGGAGAACATTTTTTGCTGTATTCGTTTTAAGAGTTCTATGAATTGATTCTTGTTATCATTTTATACATTCTCCTTTATTCTTGTCATTATAGATACATTATTCTGTGAAATGTGACATGTATAGAAGATATATTATTGAAGCTAACAAAAACATGAAAGGTCTATTTTCATACATTCCAGGAAAATATTTCAGAAAGAAACCCAGATAATACTGTATAACTACAAAAAAGAATTTTTGGCAAAAATAATGTGGATGTTGATACCGCTCATAAAACGGTGAAAGGGACCGGATAATTTCGGGTGCTAAAGAGCGGAAAAACTCGAATATTTCAATGTAGCAAGGTAATTGTTTCATTGAGTCATAGACGAGCGCTTTTTGTCATAAAATTCTTATAAGAAGCATCGTAAACCAAACTGAAAAGAGCAAACGGATCTTTACACATCTATTTTTGTTATTATTTTTAACATCACAGTCACATTGTAACCGCTTGATTTTTGTATTAGGTACAAATATAATAGCTGCGGATAATATTTTTTATATTACTCTGTGAGAATCAATATAGACGATTTTATAGTTTATTATTTTCGGCTTATACTAAGTTTGTTTTGATACTTTCACTTCTACTATTCTCAGTTTTTCTTATCCTATTTTATGTTTTATAACAAAAAAAACAAGTTTTACCTCGCTGTACTCGTCTGTTTATCTGTTCATTAATTTTAACAGTAGGTATCTACAAATATAAATGATTTTAATTTAGTAAATAAACTTTTTTTGTAGCGGGAACACGGAAAAAAGTATGCGTTGTATAATTTTACGAAACATGTGTTCATGAACTAAAATGGTGGTATTTTGTTCATAAAGTGCCTAATTACGTGCACGAGTGTGAGAAACTGTTGTGAATGTGGTGAAACATGTTCTTTCGTGTTACTTTTAAAACTCCGTCGAAACTTCTAGTGAAGTTGTAGTAGGTACTTTACTGGAACATGATCGGATGTTAAAAGCAGTTAAAAAAAACTTTCATTAAGTCTATTACCGGGAGTATTTGTAGTATTTGGTGTGCGATTAAGTCCTATTACTTTTATTACCATAAAAATAAAATCTTGTCAAGCATTTTATTTACAAAACGGTGAATTAACGAAATTCAAATTTAGTCAAAAATGAAAATAAACTTGCCAAAATATACAACACTTGAAAATATGAAATACATACCTACTTGAACAAGCAAAATGCACAATGACCAAAAAAAATTAAGTTACGTCATACTAACAAGTAAGCTCAGAGATAGGTAATGCATCTCATCAGTACTTTCCGAAGAATTAAGTGGATGGTTGGTTGGCAGAGGTCGCACGTCTGCACGAGTCCCGTGAGGCCTCCGCGAGGGTCGCTGAGAGAGCTGATGTAGCAAGATTAGATGCAAACGATGCCTCGCCGCTGATGGCTCATTTACCTCTTGAATAACGCATCGATATAACACCCCTGTCGGCCGCCTCTACTTACTCTAGTGATTGCGTCTTTCATAAATGGTGATTACGTTGATGTTTTTTTAAGGTTTCGTCTCAAAATAGATACCGCTATAGACACGTATTGTAGGTATATCTGTACGTTCTATGCGTATATAATGGTACTTTTGTAGATAAATCTATAACTGAACAAATATTAATTTGGTTCCAAAAAGTGGTTCCAAGAGAAATGTGTTGGTTTTAAGACATAACTTTTAGGAAGTTTAAGAAATGTAGGAAAAAATATAATAGTTTTTAAGTTCTAAGTATGTTTGTTATTTTATAGGCACTTCGTTATTTGTAACGGCTGGACAGATTTGGATTGAACAAAATTTGAAACGAATCTAGGTATACCATGAAGTAACACATACTTATGCTACTTTAGATCACGAAAAATGTGGAGTGTAGCTAAGAGTAGTATCAGTAAAATATATCCAAAGTATTTACGAGAGCTTAATAGATATAATCAAGATTTGATATTGAGTTGTACTGAGCTTTAATTATCATATTCCACACTATAGAACAGTTTCAGTGTTCATAAATTTGCTCAAAGTTATGAATATCTACCCATTTAGGCTTTAGGTATCTATTCCATTTCTGATTAATAAGTTTCATTAAGTTGATTGCTTAGTCTAGACCATGAGCATAATAAAAGTTATTAGTTAGAAATGGAATATTTTCCACTAACAGGTAAGTAAATTACACCAAGGTATCAAAAAGATTCAGGTGCTATGTATTTCGATATTTTTAAGTTTGTATTTTATGAAATAATTTTTTTTTTTTATTTTACATGTTACATTTGTCTTAGTGAATTTACTTATTTATACCTGTAAATAAAATATGTATAATGTGAATTTGGTAAAAAATTAATTAAAATGATTCTTAGTGACAGTCAAAGTCCTCACAAAGTAGTTGAGTAAAGACATGCCCTTGTAAAGTACTCGTGACTTCGATGTTTCGACAAGATTTAAGGAGTTTTTGAAGCAACACGAAAAGTCACGTTGCACTACATTATACCACTTTTTAACACTGTAACTTGGGATTGGCACTTTATGAATAAAAAAAAAATTTTTTAATACTTAACATACTCGACTAATAACAAATTCAATGCGATGACATGATTTTCTCGCGTTTCCCCCAAAATTAAGGTGTTACTTTGCAGAATTTTAATTTAAGCTAACATTTGTAGGGAACAAGAACGAACCTTATATGACAGCACAATAATTAGACAATACAAGAGACAAAAATAAATTATACATTTTTCATACCGAAAAAAATCAAATTAGAAGTTCCAACGGTATACTTCAGGTGGCAGCGCAATATTATAGCCGACACAAACTATGAACGTAAAAGACAGTGAGAATCCTACTTTACATTATATATGTAATAGTTTATCCATTGGATGTTTAGATGTTCGTTACTTACTTAAAATGGAATATAAAGAACTAGCTAGAGGTAACCAAAAGATCCACTATAAAGTATACATAATTATGTGCGTAAAATCAATGCTGAAATGATCACTCAGAAACACAAAATGCCATGAAGAAAATATCAAAACAAGTGTGTGTGTGTTAAGTGTCTGTACAACGGCCCATCAATCTGCTTGATTATTCTGTGATGTTTTTATAATCAAAAAACCAAATTAAATCAATTAAGTATTGTATCACAATATTTTTCTTAAAAATCTTTATTATTAAATGAATTAACATTTTTCTGAAGTAGTGAACAAGATGTATACCTAGACTACTCTACAATTGAGCTGAACAAAGTGCTCGGATAACGTCATCTAGTTGTAGAGCATATTGTTATAGAAAAATCACATTATGCAAAACTTGTAACAGACACACAAAAGCGGAAATATACTTAGGGTTTCACAGATTAAACATACCTATGTAATGAATGTACCTAATACATAACTTATTATGCCCGGACGTGTAAATTGATTAACTTCGTTATACTTCAAAGGCAGCAGAACGCTTTCATTATCTTGTTTAACAAAAATTTATGTTGTACATTTAAATTAAAAAATAATTACGAATAATGCGATGAAATTTTTCAAAGAAATATAACAATGTAAACGCATTGCGTGTGTATGTTTTCGAAATACAATAGCAAAATTACTATGCAAACGCGTAAAAAGAAGCCTTAGCAAATTATGCACTCGCTGATAGCAAGAGTACTGATGCAATAACTAGCCTTAAACACTTTTATTGGTAGATTATGTTCTGCATTGGATAATATAATACTTTAATAAATTAACCTGTACCATTATCCTCACTAATATTATAAATGCGAATGTGAGTTTGTTTGTTTGTCACGCATTCACGCGTAAACTACTCAACGGATCTGGGTGAAATTTTGCATGTAGGTATTTTATGCCCTGGAATACTCCATGGAATAGTTTTTCATCATCATCATCAACACGCGGGTAAAACCGCGGGATGCAGCTAGTATCTAATAAAAGCAGATCTGGGTAGATAGGTACTCGTGTTTATTCATTTACCTTTCATGACGTCTTCTAGATTGGTATATTAATTGAAATAGCTAACTATAAAGACAATCCTCTTTTTTAAACTTTTTAATAGACTTCCGTAAGATTTTACGGTTTAGTCTTGTTTTTGAAAATGGTCCCACAGTTGGGCTCGTGCCTCTTGTCATTGTGATGAGGTCATGTTTCATCACTGGTCAAGTGCAAGTTAGCAGACTTCACATATCTTCGAAAATAGTTTCCTCACAGTGTTTTCCTTCACCGTTTGAAGTCAGCAGTAACACACACATAACTTTGACATAAGACAGAACTGCGTACCGCGGAAGACTTGTGACCTCCATATTGATAGTGCCGACACTTTCTGACCGTAACATTAGTCTAGTATAATTATATTTAGAGTGTTACATGTAAGATTAATCTTACGGAAGTCCATTCAAAAAGTTACCGAGGACAGTTTTTTTAGTCAGTTGTTTTAATTAATATCAACGATCTACGAGATGTCCTAACTGATAATGAACACGAATCCCTACTGAGTTCTGCTTTTATTAGAATGAGCGCGGAGATTTAGCGAAGCGGAATGCCTGATAAATTTTACTGTGCTTGCGGCGAGATAGCACCCTGCTCATCGTTTGCTGAATTTCCGAGAAGAATAGTTCGAACTATTAGTACTAGTATTGAGCTCTATTCAGTGCGCAGAAATTGAACGAATAAGAAAAGAAGGGACGCTGTGGAAATTTCCTTTGAATTAAACCGTCTTTCAAGTACATTTCTATTTATAACAAATACATAAAGTAGGTAAAACACGTAAAATAAAGAATTCACATGTAAATTATTCTGCGCGTGGCATAAAAGACCAAATAAATTCGATTCGTCGAAAAATGCAATAAAATGCTTAGCTATGTTATACGCACAGTAAAATTGGAAATCATTGTGTATGCTGCTCCACGCGTTAGCTTTAAATTTTTCAATTTTTGTGTAAATTTAAATAGAATATTGATTTTGAAACTCCAGTGGTAAGTATTACTTATAGCAGAATTTCGCGCAGAAAAGATTTTATTCGCGTGTCGTTTACTTTTTTAAAATTCTGGCACGCCTTTGACCACACCCTCCCTAATGTTAAGTGAGATTTAAGATGGAGCACGCTCACTTAAAAGGAATCTATGATTTTTTTGCGGCGGTTATTAAACTAAACAGTTTAATAACATTTTTTACATCATGATTTTGGTTAGATCGGTATTCGACAAAAAATTAATCGCAGCTTAAAAAGAAATTAAGAATTTTATAGAATGAAGATCTTATACATCACAATAATTAATGAGTACACTTACAAAACAAAACAAACACAGAAATTGTTAAGCTACAATTTCTTGTTTTATTTTGTGTCTAATATTATATTTGGTGTGAATAATAAAGAGTTAATCTATTCTATCTATACATATGTGTATCGATGTACTTGCTACGACTTTGAAACCGGAGCTTCAGATCAAACGTCTCAACTTATATTTACTGTACTGCAATCGGTATAGAGAATCCCAACTAAGATGTTTCCAACAAATAAGCATGTATGTTTGAAATACCGAGCAGGGATTAAACTTGTTTCTGCGTTGCTATATGAGCTTCAAGCACCGAAGTTCACAGTCGTTCTCTTTAATGTACCTACGACTTACCGAGTTATCGTGCAAATACATTTAGAAGGTAGAAGTTGCTCCGTCATATTGAAAGTTGCTCGCGTAATGTTTTCCTTCGTGTATTACAGTTCGCAAACATGATTTCCAGAATACTGATATTTGTTAAATAAGTCGTTACAGTAAAGTTTGAAACACTTAGCGTGAGTTCGAGAAAAAATGTAACTTACTTATTTTTATGTAAATACCTGCTATGGTTAAGCAAAGTTCTTGGTTTAAGTTTTTTTTTTGGGTTAGCTTGGTTTGTATTAATAGAAAAATGTTGGCGATGTGTGAAATGCTCTCTAGAATTTGTTTACTTTTCAGTAAAAATTAAATGTACTGGGACACATGAATACAAATTTTAATTTTACACAATCTTATGAACATAAAAATGTAATAATAGTTGAATTATTTCCTCATACCAGAAAGTTCATACCGGCATGGGAAAACTAGAGTAACAACTGGCAGCCATCTGCTCTTTATTCGCATGACTAAGCTGTGTTTGTAGTAGCTGTTAAAGATTTCGTGGATAAACTAGAATTTTATTATATATCTGTACCACTTTAAAGTTTCAATATGTTTTTTTAACTATTTAATAGACTTGCGTTTGAACGCCATCTAGCCTTATTAGTCGGGTCCTTCCCCCTTCCTTTTCAGGCGATGTGAGGAATCGGCCTCGATACGAACATCTTTACCGAGATATGGGCAGAGTAACCCAGAGCGGTTACTCTGCCCTCAGGGGTTTGTGTCGCTTAGCAGCCCGGGCGGAGCTCAGCACCCGCTGGTCACGACCTCATCTTTGTGGCACTATGTTTGAGGGCCTTCAATTAATGGTGTAATATTATTAGGTAGGATTAGGCAGGCTTTTTAGCTTTAGCATGCCCAATGGGGCAAATTATTATTTTTTTAAATTGGTCTAATTTATGCAGCAGTAGAATTGAAAAAGTTTGATCTAGCCGATCCGATTGATAAGATATTACTTACATTGTAAAACAAAAGCAGCGAGCTCTGCGGCGAGATCAAAGGTGACTGGTAGCCGACCACGCAGCACATCTTGCTTCAACTGCAAGAACAGCTGGTACCTGGGAAAATAGTCATAAAACGCATTATATTTTATGCCCTAATAATTTCTTTAACCAGCACTTAAATAAAAAAGTGCCTACCTCTTTCTTTATATATCTATTTACGTATATATGATGCCATACTCAATAGAAGAAAACAAAATACTAGACAACTAAAAAATTTTGTTTTGCTTATGCGGCATTAGTCACGTTATACTCATGTTTAATTATGGCGAATATTCCAACTATTGTTTTGGCCACATGCGGTGGTCGTCGTCAAGGAGCCAAAGCAGAGTAGGACAACGCGGCCTCGTCTTTTTTTTCTTTGACTCCACGAAGGAGACCATCGTATGTAGTTAAAGACTTTTCTAGTACTTTTCTCAAATAACGTGTTTTTTTCCTTTGGTTTTGGCGTCGCATTTTAGCATTTGCCAGGAAATATTATATTTATATATTTTCAAGTTAAATAAGTGTCCTCGTAGCTAGTTATAGTCAAAATTCAGTCTTAGTCAAGTCCAGCCCGTGTCAGTCAAGTCCAGTCATGCTTTAGTAAAGTAGTGGCGACTTTACTATAAATAAAGCTTCGATGGAGTTTTGGAAGCAACACGAAAAGTCATGTTTCACCACATTATATCATTTTCACACACTCGCGCTTGTGATTCAGCACTTTTATGAATAAAACACCACCATTTTCATGCATAAACACTCGATAAAACACTAGTTTTGGAAAAAAATACAACGGAGCGACACGACTCTTACCGCGTTCCCGCCAAAACTCCCAAATAACGTGTTATCTATTGTTTTGGCAGCAACAAGTTTATAACCACTGCTTCACCAAGGAGGCATCAAGATCACTGGGTGTCAAAAAATGTTTAGAAAAGTTAGAAACTAATTTACATCACTTGAACGTATATGCGCCAATGTTATGTTAATTTTTTGTTCTTAATGAAAACCGCCTGCAAACCAGTTTAAAATTTGAATAAAATCTGAGTAAAGTGACCTCCTTAGTTGCTATTTTTGTAAGTAAAAAGTTTGTTCCATTTTTAAATACCTAATACAAAACATCCATTTCATAGTAACATTGGTTGCCGCTAAATACGACATGTTATGGATTCTCATACTTACACGCTCGTAGCGTGTATTTGACCTGTACAGCAATTTCGATTTATCTTGAAGAAGGTTGTCTAAGAAATGTTTATATTTTCAAACGTGTTTGATAAATCGTACGTACGTTATGTTTTTTTTACTTCTGTTTGTAATCTTTGATATGGACAACATAGAGTTGAATCCATCAATGTTCAATCCAAATTAATCAATCGACGTCAAAAAATCATGTTGCTAAAAATATGAAATACTTGCAACGGCAGTAGGCATAATGTGCGACGCCAATAATAATTAAAAAAAGCATGTACTAAAAAGACTTCCTGGAGAGCTTGCAATCAATTTGACAAAAACAATGTCGTAATAGTTATCATACATAGGTAACAAAAAAAAATTATATAAAAAAAAATCTTTCCTTGGAGTCGATAAAAACGTTAAAAGAGATAGCTTTTAAGAGAAAATTAAATATTAAAAGTCTATCTTGGTGAGGGCTTTCAAAGGACAGTATTAAACTACGCCTCTCAGCTAAAAAATCTGTTTTCGTCGACATCGCGCCACCGCCATGGGGTGCTGCGTCAACACCGTAATAACGCAATTTTAATAAAACATCCCCCTATAACCAAAGGGAATAAAATTAAAAATTTACTGAAACTTTAAGAAAATTTTATAACAACGCGGTCATTGTTACAAAGATTAAAGAATAAAGTGAAGGCAAAAAAAGTTAATGTTTTAAAAGTTAGTCTAAACCGCACATTTTTAAAAATTATGAAAAGAAATATTACCAACCAAGCCTTTTAAAAAAGATAAAAATGACAAAAGGCTCTAATTTCCGAGGTAACCAGTATGACGATCAATTAACAGACTTATTTATGGTCACTGGTCAGTCATCAAATGGCATCGCACTCTGTGCATTCTACCAGTAGTATCAAGTAGTCTACATTTTCAATTTTTTTATGTTAAAATTAAGTAAAATAAGTTTCAGTCACAGTAAAAAGTCAAAGTCACATAAAAAGAGTTACGGTCAGGTCCAGCCCATGCCCTAGCAAAATAGTGGTAACTTTACTAGATGCTTTGACAGAGTTTGCTTGTTTGTTTGAGTTTGCTTTGTTTTGGAATCAAATGAAAATCTATCTATCATGAAAACTAATTTTTTACCACTAGTACTTTACACACACAATTTAATCAGCGAATTCATAGCTCAGTGGTTGGCGGGGTAAGTTCGCATGCCGAAGGGCATCCTATCAATGAGCTAGAACTGCCAGTGGAGGAAATCGTAACGCACGGTAAGGTACTTCATAATACTCGGCTAGCTAGCTACCACCTTCTAATTGAAAATCTGCTGCCAAGCGCTTAAAGGTGTTTTCCGGCAGCCTCATTTGAACGCCAGTTCTATTCGGGGCTAGGTGCGTTTAACATCTTCGATTACACCGTCACTTATCACCAGGTGAGCTATGGTCAAACAACTAGCTTCAACCACAAAAAAAAATCAGGGCGTGGTTGCGTCGTGGGAACGGCCGTGAACGTGAATTATTATACATTTTTCAACATTATGAAGTCTTGCGGATTTCCTTTCCATGTTTCAATTCCTAATTCAACATAACGAACTTTTTGATCTAAAATGTTAGACGTAGGTGATAGATAGAATGATCTGTAAATTTGGTGTTATTAATAAAAGATTTGTATTTGTATGTAACTGCAACTGTATCCCCCGATTTTGTTATTAGTTTTCTGAATCGCTTTCCACCGTGGACATTTAAAAATGTATTCACGCCAAAACTCGCGTTTTGTAAAATAAAATAATGCGGTGGCATGATTTTCCGTGTTTCTGTCTGTCGTGTTCACACACTCAAACACACGAACTCGTGTTCTATGTACAATATTTTTGCACTGACAGCTTACGAGGCGCATTTAAAGCCCAGCCCTAGTCATTTCATCAGCACGACGTCAAATTACGAGCTCACTTCGTTTACTGCGAGAGCACTACACTTCGTTTTGTTTTCTTACCCCCACTTCACATCGTTTTATGGCCATGAAACTTTTAACAGTTCGTAATAAAAGTAAAAAGATATGTGAATATTAGCTTATAAAGCACGGAAGCTGGATATTACTGAGCTCGGATAGATGCCTGGTATATCATTATATCGCAGTTTGTGGAGTTATAAACAAGTGCTCATTATTTGCCACGTAGAGTGTTCCCATTACGAACAGCCGGTTCCCATGACATAACAATTCTAAATAGATAACTATATTTTTTACGCACTATCACACGAAAAGAGATTTCTTTAATGTAATTATGTGTCTCTCTAGCTGTTTCCTTTATCTCGTAATGTGTGGGAATTCAGTTAGTGAGCTTACGTTTGCAGCTTAGGTATTTGATCACAATTATGTGCAAACGTAGCTACATAACATTTGAATTAATTCAAAACTAATATCTCTCATCTCACGCTAAAATTAAGTCGATATGGAAAATGACACTTTCCATGAATAAACTGTCAGATATCTAGTAAACTTTTGCATCCAGTCTTGGTATACATCCGATTCGTATGTAACTGCCCGCCCTATTAACTCATTTAGTAGCTTTGCTATCTCAGCTGTGGGGAGTGGATTCAATTCTCACCTAGGATAAAAAAAAATGTGACAAACAAAGATGTTTGCTCTGGGCCTGCGTGTTCCAATACCTAGCATGTCAACAATGGAAAAAATGCCTCTAGTACGTAGTACTTAAACATTATATGATACTTTCAGAATTTACTGTTACATTTCCTTTATCATATCCTTTCTAGGGAAGCAATGATTCGCTACTTGATTTGAAACCATATATCATGACACAGATGTGTTTTATTACCTTTCAACCCGACTGCGAATTAACGTGCTCAGTATATGAGTGATGTTATAAAAGTTTTACATACATATGTTATAGACAGTATTTGCCGACATGTGTTCACATAAACACTCGAAACGCTTTGACGGAAAACCACATTTAATAAATAACGTTTCATAATATTTGTTAATGGTTAACCATTATTTTGATTTTCATATGCAGTTAGTGGTTGTACTGGAACTAATAATAATTTCGAAATAAACACGAGTGATTTTATGTTTACGGTTAAACTTGGTAGGTGAACTACTGAAAATATCAAACATAGATGAAATAAAGATGAAAACATAGATAGTTATCTTACATTACATTTTCAGTAACATGTAAATATGGCTGATAGAGTCTTAACTCGAAAGATGATTTACCTACTTTCTTGTTTGCAGTTTGCTTCATATAGACACATTCAAGAGAAAACATAACGGAATGCAAACAAAAATCGACAACACTGCGGAAGTCTTATACGAAGTCAGAAGCTGAATGCAAAATTTTGCAATAAAATTTTATTAAAAACGTCTACCGAAGCGAAACGGGGGCATTCTCAACATTACACTTTATTAAATTGAAGCAGATCAGGATAATATCGCTTTTGGAGGACAGATAACGGAATTAGGATACTTGGTTGATGCAACAGTGGGTCACTGCAGGTTAAGATCGATCTGATCAGTGCCAGCTACACCTCGGTCAAAAATTATTTTGGGTATTTGCTTTACATCAAATATTGTTCATCCTTGTTGCTATATTTATTTCAAATTTACTACAAGAAACTTTAAATGATTAACTCAGAAATTAATACAAAAAAAGGACTAATAGAATAGCATTTATTGTTAGGTAATTCTGTATAACACAATAATGTTGCACAAGGGGGCTTGATGGCATAACATTTGATATTGCGTGGTATGTGGGCCTATACGGTCTCCTGCTACAGAGATCCACCATCTACTACAAACTTACCGGGTTATTTCTTCCAGTAGTTTGCAGGGGTCTGCTGCGTAGAACTTTACCCCGAAGTAAAAGGTATGGGGATCGGAGCCACGGAGTTGGCGTCGCAAGCGTTTCCCAGAATCCAGCCAATGCTGTCAATGGTAAAATCATTTTAAAATCCCACAGCATGGTGTTACGTAGTACGGTTACTAAGCCGAAAGGAAGTTGTTGTTGCGATGTAACTCAGTTGCTTGCGCAGTCGGGTTACACGCTGAAGGGCGTGGTTTCAAATAATGGAGCTGCCGGTGAAGGAAAACATCATGAGGAAACTATAGCATGGTATTATCTAGCTGCTGGCTAGAGACCATCTTTTAGTTGAAAATCTACAACCAAGCATTTAAAATATAACGTGTGCTGGCTGCCTCACTTGAGTGTCAGTTCACGTTACAAGCTAAATGTATTTACTATCTTTGACCGCAGCGTCACTTTATATCAGGTAAATTGTTGTGGTCAAACATCTAGGATGTCATCCAAACATCCAAAAAAAATCTCATATTTGTGAACAACATCTTTGAGAGATACCCTGAAATAGGGGGGAAAAATTGCTGCTCCCCTTCGACAAAATGAAATGAAGCTGTTTTTTTCGCGGCTTTAGGATCAGTTTTACTTCAATTACCGATATTTAGGTTTGAATAAAAACAACTTACCGTTTGACTGTCTTGATCGACGTATCTCAGGCCGAAGTAAGCTGTCTCCAGTAAGTCTAGATGCCTGAACACAACGTCTAGTAACGCTTGCCCCGGGTTGTTATCCTGTAACCAAATAAACATCTCATTCCGCCACTCATGACATTCAACATTAAAACATCAATATTGTAAGTCAATAATACAGGCGCACAGAGCTGTAACATTATTCAGTAAACATACATACCTACTTACTAAGAATTTCATGAACTTATCTGTGATATTTATATCAATACAGACAAATCAAATATTGGATTTACATTTATTGAAAGTCAGATATTATAGCAAAAGATAAGATATTATTGAAGTCGTCCAGGTAGGTACCACCGCAGTACCAGATATTAAGCCACCAAGCATTAGTGAGTATACATTAATGTGTTCCGGTTTGAAGGGAACAACTGCAGCTAGCGAAATTTCGGAACTTACTATCGAATGTCTCAAAGTAATGAGCGCCTAAGCAGCGATAGCGTGAACTTTATTTTCCTACTCAAAATTCGGTACAGCCGCGCAATATCAAATATTCTGTAAATGTAAATACCACTTACGAAATAAATGAATATAAATCTGCCGTCAAACAGTTGTGTATAAACATTACTATTCAAGTGTGAAGGATACTACAGTTTAATCTACCGTAATTACAGAGTTATAGGGACTCACTATCGAATGTGTCAAAGTTATGAGAGCCAATATCCCTGAGTCCCTGAACTTTATTTTGTTAAAATTCTGTGCACTACTGCAATAACCATAAATAACCGTTATAAATTGCTTCCAGAAGAGCGTCACGCGTATCGCTGCTTTTTTAGGAAATAATAAAAAAACGACATATAGAGAGCACTGACTGCCCTGTTCGCTCATTGGTAATATATCTGCTTGAAGAGCTGTAGGGCGCGGGTTCGATTCCCACCCAGAACGAGCATTTTTGATATAAACAAGTGTTTATTCTGTGTCTGGGTCTTCTGTATGTATTATAAGTATGCGTTTATAAAAAAATTGGATTTAAGTATGCTATCAGTTATGTACCTATCTGACTTCTATAGAAGCTTATAGGGTCAGATGGCGCTGTGTAATGTCCTTCGATATTTATTTATTCGCAGATTTAATTACATTAAGAAACAAAGTTAATCTGTATCGGTTACACTTAATTCGATTGGAGACGAACATATTTACAGCCACAACAAAATCTCCCACGGAGCTCGCGGTAATTCAGCGCGACTGCTTAATTAGCATTCCTCGATGCTCGGCTTTCCACAATTAGGCTAACTTGCACGCCATGGGCCGGGACCAGTAAAACCAGTAGTCCGCCTGTGATATCATATTGGCAGTATAATGAACGGCTTTGGTTGAAATTGCGGGGATAGCAGACAACGCTCTCACGCCTTGTCTTTTGCCGGTCTACACGACTGCATGACTTTTCTTTTTAATAGAAGATAGTGTGCACCTTAAATCAATGTTACAAAGCTCAAAATTGTTTATTTATTTATTCAGTTATCTGTAGCACCGTCTAGAACATGAAACTCGCGTGCGTTAAAACTGCACGTGATATTGGCCGCTAAGGGCTCTGCCTTCCATTTCTGCACAATTTGGTTTAATTTGTAATTGTCATTAACAAAACAACCGCGTTTGTATTTCTTTCATCCTCTTTGGCATTGCACTTTGTGCATTTTGCCAGTTTCCATGTTATTATTCAACTTCAAGCTATTTTTTATAATTTCATGTTTCATTTGCGTTGATTGGTAGGAAGTAATTTTTATTTTTGCAATGTTGGTAAACAAACAGCAACTTGAGCAGCTTAACTACTTAAAGCTAAGTTGATTTAGAAAGTATTTATGATAAAGTTGATATAATTATGTATTTGATCGGAAGTGACGTTTTAGTCGCATGATTGGTTTTGAAGTGTCTAATTACTCTTGTTGTATACATTATGTTGTACAGCAATACTGAAAACGTATTTTGCTCCTTGGTAGACGACATTAAACCCTATGATCTGACCTCTTAAACATTTATTACTGCAATCAATCAGTATTCGAATGCTGTAAAAGATACTTTCTTATTTAGCAGAGCTAAAATATAGCGGTTATGCAAGTTCGTACCTGTCAACTTCCATTTTATAGGTTTTTCTCACATTACATAAATAGTAAAAAAATAACGAAACACATTTCCGTCTTACGAAGTTCGAAAAATGAATACTTGTCTATTCATTTATGATTTTACAACACTTGACACCTGCCTCTAAATCATATTTTTCATCGTGTTTATCTTTCTAAATTACTTTTCTATTTTTACAAAGTTTTAAAATATCCATTTTTAGAGTTACCGTACCCAAAGGGTAAAGCGGGCCCCTATTACTAAGACTCCGCTGTCCGTCCGTCTGTCTGTCTGTCCGTCTGTCACCAGGCTGTATCTCATGAACCGTGATAGTTAGACAGTTGAAACTTTCACAGATAATGTATTTCTGTAGCCGCTATAACAATAAATACTAAAAAACGGAATAAAATATGTATTTATTTATTTAATACTTTATTGCACACTTAAAAAACATGTACAAAGGGAGGGCTTAATGCTAAAGCATTAAGTGTTTAAATATTTAACGGGGGGCTCCCATACATCAAACGCGATTTTTTGCCGGTTTTATAGATAATGGTACGGAACCCTTCGTGCGCGAGTCCGACTCGCACTTTTCCGGTTTTTCAGAAATGCTTTTTTTTATTTCAAATCTTAATTCTAGTAGATAAAAATGCAATTTCAAATAGCTAAAAGTTATTAAATAAAGATAATTAATAAACAAAAAGAAGTTGTTGAGTCGATGGGTCAGTTGAACGCGTACTTGCTTATTTATTAGTTTACGATCTCTATAAGGATAGGATAGCCTACTTGAAGTTCTATGTTTTATTAATTTTTACATTATATAATGAGTTAACATAGTGTACTTACAATAATTGCCGATAATAAACAATAAAATTCACTAATTAATTACAGTACCTATACACAAAGGAGTACAGCTACAAATAGTATAATTTAATTAAACCGCAAATTACGGCGGCTGGGATATAGCAACCGAACTACTACCAAATAATTGGACTCGGTAAATGGAGTGGGGAAGGTAGTGACAAAATATCCTACTCCTGAGATAAGGCGTTAATTAGAGGACGTGTGAACATCACTATAAACACCGCACTCTGTAGAATCATCCAGCTTGTGGGAAAATTGCGAAACAGTTCGTTGGGTTGAATAATAAATGATTTAATAACAGAGCGCGTTTGCTCCCCGTAGCGTTCTACGCGCACGGGGAGCTCAAAAAATAACAAACGATTTCAAAATCTGGCAGCCCCATGTTGAGGTACATGTACCCGCCCGGGGACGCACACGATTCGACGGCTAGGAGCTTCAACCGACAATTTCAATTGAAAAACATTCTGTTTACCCAGTTACTCTCTGCCTGTGCCATCACTGTTTTATTGCCTATAAATAATTAACGCATGAATTGTTGTTTCAAATAAAACTGTTCTTTTTTGTGGATATATTTTATTGAACAGTTTTTGACAATATTGCATTATTTGATGCGTATTGATGATTGCAGGTACCTAGTTTTACTAATTTGTCGTTTCGTCTTGATCTGTTGTCGAACTAAATGTAAAATATACCTACTAATAAAAACGCAGCACAAGATAGAGATCTAAAATACAGTGACATTAGAGTATTACTAGATGACAAAATCTGAACACTCACTTCGTTCAGCTCAACTGCAGAGTACTGTATACATCTTGTTCATTACAAACAGAAAATAATCCAATTAATATTATAAATGTGAAAGTTTGGATGGATGGATGTTTGTTTGATGACTCTTTCACGCGAAAACTACTGAACGGATTTGGATGAAATTTGATTTGGAGGTAGCTGAGACCCTGAATAATACATAGGCTACTTTTTATCCCGAAAACAAGTAGCGGTTAACACCGCGGGGCGTAGCTAGTTTAGTAAATAAATCAAGGATTTCGTAAAATGTAAAATTATTGACTCAAAAAAAATCTGCCTTAAAACATGACGAATGGTAAAGTTATCCACAGAGGAATAACCAGCCGTTTCCTTTGTTCTAAAGTTCTCTTCTAGGTACATAGAATTCGTTGGCTTTACGTATCCAAGTCTCGTCTCTCCCTTACTTTTAGCAACCTAGCAAATACAACAGATACATTTATCTAGGAAAAGCATAAATATTTTTAGGACAGCGTAGGATAAGATTATAGCATTTACAATATATTTTGTAAAAAAGTAATCATAATAATCCCGTTTTTTGTATAATTTATTAGGTTTTAGGTATATTGAATCAATTTGAGTAAACCTAACTAGTGATAAACTTCAAAGAAAGAAAGTTCGTCTCGGTAATACCGAAACATATTTCTTAAGCCATCTCGTGTTTTGAGATAATTTCAAGGAATGAACGACCCATAATCTTCTATAATCAACGCAAGCTCAGGCAGCTTAATCAATTATGTACTCAGACATTCCATGAAACGAAACCAAAGACTTTAAGTTGGTTGATAATTACGGTTAGCTATATCTATCGGACAGTTACATATATGTATTTTCACAAGAACAACTCAATGTAAGTAGACAGCCAAACGTTAAGCATTCTGTTCCCATTAAATATTTTGCATGTTTGCTGCCTATTTTAGGGTTAAATACAAATTAAAAGTTTGCCATAGTAGTAGTTTGCTTTACAAAGACGAATATATGAAAAGCTTTTCGCCCGTCAAATCCTAAAATTTTGTAAATTACAGGTAAAATGGCGAGACGACTGTTACATACTACTATGTTTCGTGTAAGGTGAGTGTCTTGAAATATATAAATAAATAAATAAATATCACAGGACATTACACACATCGCCATCTGACCCCAAACTAAGCAAAGCTTGTGCTATGGAAGACAGATAACTGATAGAATACTTAAATACTTTTTTTTTTTTATAGCTTACAGGTTACTTCTAGGTAAGCGTGCTCCATCTTAGACCGCACTACTATCTAACATCAGGCAGAGTGTGGTCAAACGCGGCCCTATTTAAAAAAAAAGTATATTTTACCTCTTTTAAATTTAAAGTTTGCATAATAAGTTGAAACTAACAGAAATCGATGGATATTTCAGAAAAAGGAAATTGTCCCATTGTAAGGTTCGTTCAAGACAAATGTCCCTTCGCAGATAGGGAAATAGCTGTGGAGGCCGGTGATTTATCTAAAATATCCATACAATTCCGCGAGAAATGTCGAACTCTTGTCGCATCCACTTTACCCAAATTGGACCATTCTAGCTCCATATATCTTCAGAATTTGTTTGATGAACAAGTTTCGAGGCTCTTGCAGCCTGAACAAAGGCATATCTGCCATAAATTCTTCTCTTGTTTACGGTTATGACGCAGACTTATGAAAGTATTATCGTGGTGTGTAGGAACGGAATTCGTCTAAAGCCAGAGTCTTATATGTTTCAAGTTTGTGAAAGTTTTCAAGATAATAAAGATTTGATGCTGTACGACTACGTCGACGTTGAAGTGGAATTGGATTCAAAGGGCTGTGTTCTAAACAAATGAATTTGTTTAGAACTACTCCTTATTCACATAAAACTCATCTATTTCATAAATGTATAGATAGATAGAAACATTATATTGTGAAAACTGAGATTGTCAAAATCGGTAAAATTGTATCTACGTAATAGAAGCAGTAAACTAGTAGCTACACACCGCGAGTCATTCTTACATTCAGCATGCAGCGACAATGTGTACAAAATAGAATTTAATATTCATACAGACGACGACGTACGATTCAGTGAATTCATCGTCCGCACCTTAGACCCGTATTCCGCATATAAAAGACCTTCCTGGAGCCCCTGGGTGTACTTCAAATAATTCGCCTCGGAATAGCTGCACTTCAAAAGTGAGGGGTCGAGAGATACGGAGAAATCTACGCGTTGTTTCATAGATACGGGGAAAATTGAAAAATGCCATCAGAGCCCGTCGGGACGTGTCCGCAGCAAGGTTGCCTTTAGAAAATCCATTAGGTACAAGTACGACTCACGTTTAGTCGAAGAGAAATACTTTGATATATTGCTCAGAGTCTCTTCGAAGATTTTTACTTTTTAATCACATTTTGACTAACCATCGAAAGTCTCAAAGTAATGAGCGCTAAAGCAGTGATGCCCTGGACTTTGTATTGTTACTCAAAGTTCTGTGTATCGCTGTAATGGTCATGGACAGGCGTTATCTCTTACCATCAAGAGAGCGTCTTGTTCGTCTCATTAATTTTTACACAAAAAAAAATAAAATAAAAAATTTGAGAGGTTTTGTGTTGATTCCTCTTATAAAGTTAGGTATTTGCCCATTTGGAATATTCATAAGTCAAAATCTATGAATTTAAATAGTGCAGTGTGATATAATAGTATGTGACAGAATACATACATAGGTCGTCACAATTTTTTTTTCCACATATCAAAAGTGTTCCCACAGCAAATTATGTTTTTATTTATTGGAAATAGTTCCCCACCACCGGGTCGTCTGATGATAAATGATGGCAATATGAGTGTTACAAGTAGCCGAAAATGGAGCAAATCTTACTGGCAGAACACACTGTTAGGTGAACAGCGACAGATTTCCGACTCAATGATAGTAGCGAGTCAACTATGTATTCTCTTTCTTTTTTGAGCGGTGAATTAGTCGGGTCTTAGCTATGTTTGATGAAAATCGTTCCAAGATGGCCGCCGCCACAAAATGCGGATTACAAATTTTTTCACAACTCCCTCAATATGGGTATCAAATGAAAAGGACTGACTAGTAGAATACTATACTCCTGTCGGAGGTTTTCCTAATTTTAATTTTTAATTTATACTTGTTGTTAACTGTTATGGGGCCCGCAGTCTACAATCACGTACACGCTTCCATTCGGGATGCACCTTCCGTCGCGTGCTTCAGATGCAAACTAAGATCTTGGCTTCAAGAGACCTTGTTTTATGACTTTGACGATTATTAAAAATACGAGATATACGAATTACTAGTAAGTAATTACAATATTTTTGTTTTATATTGACATAATTATTTTATGTGACATATTATTTCATTGCCATTTTCATTGTATTTCCATATGTTATGATTTTGATATTTTAAAAATATGATTGGAAAAATGACGTGTAACTTTGGTGTTATTAATAAAAGATTTGTATTTGTATTTATACCTGTATCTCATGCAGAAGCTCTCTCTCGTCCAAGAGCACCACACGGCAGGCTAGTGTGCGCGGCGCGGGGCACAGGCAGTCTAACATGATGCCGCCGCCCGCCGCCGGCGCCGTCCTGCACCGCCTCTATCTACGACAAGCAAGGGCATTATTAGAAAAATATAATACAGACAATAATAACAATCACCATCAAGTAGCTCAAAGTACTTGTAGTGTACGTCGACCCTGTAGTTGTTTTTTTATTGTGACTCATGTTTTTTGTTACCCACACAATACATTTTAATAATCATTGAATGAATAAATTAATTATTAATTATACATCATTAGAAATGTCAAAAATATAAAAAAACATGTAAAAAGAAAAAATATTGACACTTGTTTTTATTGTAAATTTATACAATTTGAGTCTAATCATCTCCTTCATTTTAAAACAAATTATCAGGCCACAAAAAAAAACGCAGTAAATAAATCAGCTGATATTATAGAAAATACGTTACCATTACGAGAGCGTTTAGTTTTTTTTGTTTGTTTTATTTCTTATTACTATAAAATAATGTGTGAACGCCCTAGCATAAGGATCTTGAATTCAAGAATTATTCTTGTTCGTAGGAGAAAGAAATATTGGTAATGTATTGATAGATTGATAGATTTGTGGACCCAATCGGCTAACAGAAACAATTTAACATGCGCTAAGTGGTACTATGTTTCAATTATTAGTTCATCACTTGTACAAGTATCCATATTCGATGACGATCACATGTTCACACACACACACACACAACTTTAATGACAGTTTTTAAAATAAATTATAAATAAAGTTTCGAGTAGATAAGTCCATCATCCTTTCATCCATGTAGATTGCATCCATCAGAGCTGGAAGCGTCTTTCACCTGTATAAATACCGCTACAATCATAAAGTTTGTACCAGAGCAGTTGCATTTGGCCAGAAACTACCTGACGATAACCATGGTACCATTAATCAAGGTAAGTGCAATAGTTGCATGTTGGTGCTTGACAATGAGCTAGTTTGGAAGTGTAATCCCGCTAACAGCTCCCAGACATCCCCGGTAGGTTGACTGAGGTAATCTCGGCATTTGCCATCAAAAGCCAGAAGTTGTTATAAGTCAATTATAGAGTTATTTGCAGTCAGTTTCAATGCTAAAATCGCCAAAGGGTTGTTCGAAACCAAATATATCCTCGTTAAAAGTTAGACCGGACCGGGGGAGCGCGTCGTGAGCTGTTTCAACAATTTTATTTTAATTAGTAGCAGTGCTCTCTCTAATAGGCGTATTTGATTCGACGAGGTGGGACGGAAGTCCAAATGTTTTCGCGCCCAAAATCAGTTTTTGTGCTTACAGATTTCAGTACTGCTGATTTGCCTACTGACTAGCACACATACTTCTACCGGTGATGTAAATACTACATTCAGCTTATCTGCAGAGCAGTGTACACACTTCGTTGAGTAGTCCACAAAGAATATTAATTTACTTACAACATTACAACAACATTTATTAAATAACCATTTTTGAATTATAATAAAGATTACGAATCACGAATTCATCCATAGAACAGTCACGCAGATTGGTCGGCCGTTGCGTATAAACGTTTATTTTAAAGGTATCTTTTAAATGCATAAAAATCGTAGACGTAAATGCATGATTTTATAACTAGACCCACTGAAGTCGCAGAATCAGAATTGCTTTTTTATGAATGTATATAAATGTAAAAAATAAATAATGCTTAAAAATCAAGTAGGTAGTTTTGACTCTCTGCGTGTTTGTTTATTTTAACTTTATGTTAATACGACAACAACATTATTCCAACCAAAGCATTTTATTTTATTTCTGTGGCAATAGAGTCAGGTACAAAAATATTTTTATGTTCTCCTCTTGGTAGAAACTTTCACTGCAGGATAAATTTCCAGTGCCTGCCGCGTTCATTCAAGTCGGTCAAGAGCACTCGGACGGCTTGATGCCTTTTCATTTTCATTGTTTATAAAAACGTCACTGTGAAATGAACGAGGTAAGTACGTTATATTCAGATCATTTTTAATAACCGCTAATGTTTTAGCAACTTTGCATGGTGGTAGGGTACTTTAGTACTCGGCTGGCTAGCTACCACCCTCAAGTTGAAAATCTGCCGCCAAGCATCTAACGGTGTGTTCCGGCAGCCTCACTTGAGAGCCAGTTGCATTCCAGGCTAGGTGTGCTTTACCATCTTCGGCCACACCTTCACTTGACATCAGGTGAGCTGTGGTCAAACAACTAGCCTGTCAACCAAAAAAAAAAAAAAAAAAAAAACTGAAGTTTTACATTAGTTGTCCTTACAGTATTTCTACTTATATGCTAGAAAATGTATGCTTAGACCGACGTCGTAATACATTCTACTGTATTGAAAACTCTTATCACAACCACTATAAAAGTTCAGTTGTAAAAAAGTACCAGACCGGGTACTTTTGAATTTTTAATATTAATGTAGGTAGGTACTATTATGAGCAACGGCTCGTGATTGTATGTTCGGGTTTCATGTTCAGCTTTTGTTTTAATTAATTACTCAATTCCTGTAAATAAAGGAACGAGTTAGCAAGCCACAAGTAGCAACGTAAACAAATAAACAAGCAAACACCTGTGTCGTGAAAAGGAGCCGCGTCGCAAAACGACAAACCGTATCAAGAAACTTGTAACAAGAAGACAAACCAAGAACTGTGAAACAAACAACGGGTACGGCAATACGAGCCATTAATCCGAGCGATCCCGACAGAGATTAGTGCTCCCGCTGTTGACCCCACACCCCACCTTCCCCACACGCTGAAAACATTTTCACTCCATTGTCTCACCAGGCAGGAAACAAAAAGAGGAGTTGCGATTGACATCGTGGCTGCGCCCACTCGCGACCGGGCTAGGGCTTCGCACCCCGTCAAGCGAATACGGCCCCGCGACTAGGATCACCATCACAAAAAAAAACATTTTTAGTTATACGATAATAAATAGTAGGTATATAACATTATAATTGATGCCCTGGTCTGATAGACTGCAATATTTTTAATAGGTTTAAATCTGTTAACTAAAGCTAGAGCCTTCGTCTGTTTTGAAGAAATTAGTGTTATTATTATTTTGTTTTTTACACTAAACTATACTTAATACCTATTAACCAAACCTGACTCGGTGCTTGACGAAGGATTTCGAGATCTCCAGTGGAACGAACCGAAGTCCTCAGTGCTACGCTTTGGCTTCTCACGAGACAGCCGCTGCTGTCATCAACACCACACACGACTACGACAACGTGGGCTACCAAGCGTCGTCGTCTTCGCTTGGCAATAAAAGTAAATAGTTGAAGCCTAAACTTCAACCACCTTAAGCCTAGCCACCTATTGTAGGTAGGCAAAAACGATGCAGTATTTTAATGCCCCGGCATCAAAGCGTGACATATGGTAACCCTACTCGGGACTGTACATGTACATACGAGTACTTTTACAATTTTACCTTTTGTTTTTCAGAGAGCACACAAGATATAATCTCCACTCAATACATGCCGAGGACTGGATGCAGCGGTTCTCGCGCCGCAAAGCCATTTCACAAATAATCACTCACATTCTCACGTATTCGCAATTTCCCATGTGCATTGAACTGATGCGACGGTATTGGAAAAACGAAAATGGAAATAGCTAAATAATAGTCTGTCTCCATTTTTCCGTTGATTTAAGTCCCAGGTTTGAGTTTGGTTGGTTATTGCGAATAACAAACGAGTTAAAGGCAGGCTTTCTAAGAATAGCTTTACGAGACAAAGGAAATAAGTTTTCATTCGTCATAAATTCCTAGAAAGAGTTTCATTTGATTTAATAGACATAATCATTGGAATTGTATTTTTATTTTTATGATTGCTTTTGTAAGGCTTCCTCGATTGAAATTTACAGGTTCTCGTAAGGAAACAATAACGGTTCAGGACAAAATAACAATCTAGCTTTTTTTCATAATCATTCAGGGTGAACGCTAATCATTTGGAATGGTTGTGGTTGCATTACCTACTTGGGATGATTTACAGATTTACTTTTTGAAATTTACGTGGAGATTACGTTTAAAATAAATATAGATAAAAAATTAATAGATAGGTATTTATTATTCCTCTGATCACAACAAGTTCGTGCACTGGACCTGTTGAATAAAAGGAAAGAAAATGAGTATACGTATGGGTATAAATTTCATTTTTTTTTTTGTTTCTTTGTTTTTGGCGTCGTATTTGTGCATTTTGCCAAAAATTCGATATTTCTAATTATGTAATTGATGAAAAATCATGTCAAATAAAACAAACTCGTAGCTATAGCATAAAGTAAGTCACAGTCATGTCCAGCCTATGCCCTAGTAAAAGAGTGATGGCTTCACTGAAAGTTTCTACGAAGTTTTCTGAACTATATGAAAATACCACTATACCATTATTTTATCACTGGGCCACACTCAAGCGTATGATTCGAGGTTTTAATTTTAAGATAAAACGCCTCTATTTCTGAACATAAAAATACTCAATAAACACAAATTTTCTGTTCTATTTCACATAAAACAAGTTATGCTTTGTTTGAGGCCAGATGGCGCTGTATAAAATGTTTTCCAATATTATTTATTTTTATTATTCTTACTATACGTTACAAAAAGATCTATAAAATATATGCACGTTATACCTACATAGGTTAAAGTAAAACCCTAAATACTTACTTTACATAAAAACACTGCCCAAATTAACAATTAATGTTACTTAACTTTTTCACAACACAGCAATTAAGTACAACATTCTAACGTCATTTAAATTTATGCTATGATTTTAAGTAAAGCACTCAGGGAAAGACAGACAGAAAAAAGCACTTGTCCTATGACTGTGGATATTACCCTTGTGGATAGGACCTTAAATATTATATTAGCCACTTGTACCGTTCTTGATAGTTAGGAGGTAGTATGAGATAGTTAATGATACCGATGCTTCTGTTTGTACCGTTCACTAAATTTAATTTGACACGAGTAAAACTGTTGCCATCTTTTTGTGACATATTGCAATTAAACGAGATGCAGATAATTGTAGTCCTTTCAGATAAGTTCAGTGACTGATGGAAATCGAAGATGGATAAATCGACACCAACATAAGGTGTTCGGTAGTTGTTCTTACGGCGATATAAACAGAGGTATCGGTGCGAGCGGACGCCAACGCATGCCGACACGCACCGCTCGCGCATACTGATGCCGCCCGTAACTCCTGCGCAGCTATTCTATAGCACCCGATATTACTCCATCTCCGTCACACCCATCTCCATTTCAATAAGTGTGATAAGAGACAAGAACATCTGTTATTCCAAAATCGTCCCGTAGCGACGCCCGCTAGCGCGACTTTTCTATATAATACCCTAGTAAATAAATATATTCACAGTTGATAGACACGCATAAAACGCGTACTTTATAAAGGGTCAACTGTTCATGGGCATACAGTACATCTTCACAAATCGACCACTGAGTGACGACAATGAATTTATAGTAAGTAGTGAAGACGACAAACGTTAACTTTATTTGACTGATTCACATTGATAAAATTCTATGTGTCGAATATAACACCCGACTAATATTATAAATGTGAAAGTTTGAATGGATGGATGGATGTTTGTTACTCTTTGACGCAACCACTGAACGGATTTGGATGAAATTTGGTATGGAAGTAGCTGACAATCTGGATTAACACAATCATGGTTAATCCACAGTGTCTTTTTATCCCGAAAACATGTAGCAGTTAACACCGCGGGGTGCAGCTAGTTTAGACATAAAGAGGGAATTGGCAATTTTTTTTACGCGCGTATGACATTTTTAATCTTTTTCTCGAAAGTTTAGTTGTTAAAATCATAGTTTAGGAATTATTTCTGTATGTACTATGTTTTGTACATTGCTATAAAATCTTTACGCTGATTATGTGGTTAAAAATCTCAAGCCATGCGGTTAGTTTACATTCTAGGCAGTATTGTCATCTTTGATCAACATTTGGTGAAATGTGTCAATTTATGTACAAGTTTATTAATCTTGCAATATTTGTATGTTTGTTTGTTTAGATCTAAACTTGCAAGCTGAATTAGTACTTCCTTTTATCCTACGAAGTTGAAATTAGACACATTAGTTCAGTTTCGATGACAATGAATTTTTTAGTGAAAATATCTTAATGGTACGGTCAGGATCAGCTACAAGCGAGAAAACTCCTCAGCGGTCAAAACCATACACGAAAATTTGGTTACACTAATTTTGATATCCCGTTTTAAATTGCATTACCTCGTTACACATATTTAACAGAAAGCTCTTTTTTAAAAATATTTGAAAGAAAAAAAAATGATTTTATTTTGTAACAAATACAAAAACAAAGAATCAGACACAAATAGTTACAAAATAGGGGCTCACCTCAGCATAATACTTGGTAATAATGGTCATACTGCTTAGTATGACCATTATTAATGAAAGCGTGTGTGTATGTGTAGGCGTGTGTTGTGTGTGTGCGCGCGTTTATTTCTAAATTTTTCAATAATTACTTATTATTTTTGTCAGTCATACATGCATTATTAAATCTATACTTCATTATCATTATGCGCGTAATTCAAAAACGATTTAAGGCACGAACCCAGTTGTTATTACTGTCTACAATTACGAAATTGAACGAGATCCGCTACACGATTTCCTATTAAGTCAAATGGCCCAACTCGAATTTTATACGGCAATAACTCGCACGCAGTACTCGTGAGTCGCATACGGTTTGAACGTAGCTACGTGTGGTGGAAAACGTAAAACGGAGTAAAGTGATGAGAGGCCATAGCGCGGCGGACGTCGTAAACTGTTCAAGGCGAGCCTCACTTTTCGCGCTTCGGCGATAAACCCCGCGATCTGCGAATTGCCTTTTTAAAGCTCAGTGGTACGGAGATATGCCACCCGACCCAAGAGATAAGGTACCTGACAGGAAAAATGCGAAAGTGATGCCCTGAGCCATTTAGCTCTTGATTCACTTGTTAGAACAAAGTGAACTATTTTTATCAGTAGGTTAAGTGACATGCAATGCCTCAGGAGATAATGCCCGTCTATGACCATTGCAGCTATACACAGAACCTTAAATAGCAAAACAAAGTTCAGGGCATCGTAGCGTTGGCGCTCATTACTTTGAGAATTTCGATGCTTAGTCTCAACAGCCCTACGCCTATTTTTTACACAAGTTTTTTTTGTAGTTTCACATACCCAAAAATATGTCATAAGCAAAAAAACCTATAGGTACCTACTCTTTGGGTAATGTGGGCTATAGCTGTGTGAGAATTAGTAAAAACAATAGTAAAATAATTTAGAAAAAATGTTGTAATTTTTTTAATTAGCTTACGTTGGTTTTAAGTTTAAATAAAATTAAAATTAATCAATACTGTGGACATATCACGTGACCTCATTAAGTTAATCTCGTAGGTGCTTTTTTAGGAAACCAGTTAAATGTAGAATGCCTATGATGCTTATGTATTTTTTTGTAATACTACATACTAACATTTTAAAACAAAAAAGAAAAGCAAACATACCTATGTTTTTCCTTATTCGTGGTAAAATAACCAATAAAGAGAAAAAAAATATCAAGCGTACCGCAAATGCTCCGGGTATTTTAACTTCTGACTCATAGATAATATTCAAAGTTCGGTGTTCTCTGCCTCACCGGAGAAGTTTAAGTTGTTTTGTTTTTCGAAATTAGTAGGCTACATTTATTATTATGAGTAATTTGTTGCTCTCAAATTACGGCAGGTAGCCCCCGGCAACTCCGGGGCACGATCACCCGAGCAAGGCTCATCGTAACTTCAGCCCCGCCTACAGTTTAACATTTTTTCCTCTCACTAGCCTGGGAATTAAACCCGCTAGCTCATTGTATTGTTTATTATAAAGCTCTGTAATTATAGTGTCATTATTGTTTTCTACTTATCCGAACCGATCTATATGCATTAGACAAGAAGGGTCAACGCCACTTTTGCTTATTAAATTTTCATCTATCAAACTTTTTGCCTATTGAACCACTTATAACATAATGCTAAGATTTAAATCGAGGTGAGAGATGTTGGGAACTTGCTTAGTAAAACGCTCTACATATACACGTCATAAAAGTATTAACAAAGTGAGGGAGGTATCGCAGCTTCCTCTCAAGCTCGGAAACCATATGAACGAGGAAACTGTACGTCGTTATTTTTTGTGACGCAATAAAAGCGAGCGTTAATTAAAAACTGCAGTTAGGATTCTCAGCCCGATCCCCGCGCGGTGCTGTCGCGGCAAACCGCGGCCTTTTTGCCATCATTTTACAATATACGATACACTCATTTCAGAGGCTTCACTGGGCTGCTAACGGTTTTGTGGATTACTGGGCTAAACTTTTTAGTGGTAAAATTTCATAACGATCTTTTCTTACTTTAAGTTTCGCTTCTATTTCACTTTAATACTTAAGTAGAGGATAAAATAGTAAACAATTTTACGTTAGTAGGAGCCTTGAGCATATCAAATTTCGTCTATAAGTGACGGGAACACGGTCAGTAAACGTAAGCGTCGATATGTATGTAAATAAGGAGAACTCCTTAACATCTGGGTTGCAAGTCTCAAGTACTGTATGGATTCCTTATAACACGATTAACCCAGCACCAGCACTGTGATACCATTGAAATGCTAGAAGCTTCGTCTCATTAGCACTCAGAATAGACGTTTGAGTAGACGCCCGTAAATTTCCTATTAAAAGTTTTCATGGCGTCCAGCTAAATTAAGACCCATAAATGTACCTATATCATGTTAATTAAAGTAAAGTATAATAAAGGCGTAAGAGTAAAATGAATCTCGATTAATATACTGACTGGCAGTTTGCAATTTATCACACTGACTCTCAGTTCAAACCGAACTCTGTGATCTTATTAACTAACGATGAGTCCCTCGTGAACTTTGTTTTACGTTCGCACCGTACGACATTCGCTTTGTGAATTAAAAGCTGCGTTCCTTTTGCACTAAACACGTTTTAATGAAACGCGATGATCACAAATTCGTCTAAATTTCCGCAAGAATGGGTACGACAAGAGTCTCGTTTTGCAGGCGGCGCGTTATTCAGCCGCCCGCATAAAGAGAGGTTAAATTAAATAACAATCAAACTTTGAGTTAATTCTTGAAAGTCCCTGTTTCAAAACACTTCGCAATCGATGGTGGTATATTATTATGATTTTCACTGGAAGCTTATGACCGTAAACAGCTCCACGATGCCCAGAAAAGACTTAACTACTTGCGTTCTAATTTCGCAAGATATTAACTTTGGCATAACTAATTCTCAACTAGATGTGTGGTTGATTGGGAAGTAGTTATTGCACTTTACAGTCTTACGCAGATTGTATTCCAAATGGAGCTAAGTATGTAAAAGAGTAGAGTAAAGTATGTGTAGGTATATCTATCAGAGTACATTTTATATAAGATTTTCCTTAGCTTAGTTAGTTTCTAAACCGACAGTATTATGCTGAGGTGAGCCCCTATTTTGTAACTGTTTGTCTCTATTTGTTGTTTTTTTTGTTTTCTTTTTGTATTGTTACAAAATAAAATTATTTTCTTTCTTTCTTTCTTTCTTTCTTTCTTTAAACCAACCGATTTGTTGGTTTAGAAACTAACTTGACCAATACTACTTTTTAACACATTAAACACGATTGGAACCATGAAGTGCAGCTTGTACAAAAATAATGAAAAATCTTGATTGTCCATTCAAAGGAGCACCTTTACAGTTCTAGTGCGATGTCTGCAAAACTACAGGTACCATCGAAAATATGAAAATATGAAAGTGCAAAACCAGTGCCTCGGGATTTGCGCGGCCGGTTATCGACACAGGCGCTTTGACGAACACGATTCAATCTGGTAATCGGAAATGGGCATTGTGCAACAAAGGTTCTATTGTCCACCAGGACAGCCGCGCCGCGCCAGTGCCCACGAATATTCACATTCATGTCCATCGCAATATACATCAACTGGTACATCATTGTTCGTATCTACTTACCACGGATATATATATATATATATATATATATATACGTTATGATTCGTAAACAAAGGTATTTAACAATAGCACATTAAAATAAACCACTTAAAATAAACGAAGTTTACGAAGTTACGATCCGATACTCTTTCCTTTGCCAATTTTCTAGGAAACTGGAAAAATACTGGTTGATTGTAAGATACAGCTTGTAAAACATATTCATTACGAGCTGCGCCCCGCAGTGTCACCCGCTACATGTTTTCGGGATAAGTAGCCTATGTGTCTCGGCTACCTCCATACCAAGTTTCATACAAATCCGTTTAGTAATTTTTGCGTGAAAGAGTAACAAACATACATCCATACATTCTTACAAACTTTCGCGTTTATAATATTATTAGGATTCAAGTATTATACCCACTTTTTTGCAGCGGTACCCGAAACATAGTCCAGAGTATCGTCTGCTTTGGCGCTCATTACTTTGCCCTTTGGGTACGAAACCCTACAAAATCTTAGTCAACTGGCTCAACTTTAACATCATCCCGCGGGATGAGTTGACTAATAGTCTTTAAAATAAAATTTGTAATAACGCATCTGTATCTCGGTTGTATTATTTATCTCAGTTGCACACAGTTCGACAGTCACTATGTCGTGTAAAAGCGGATGTATTGAGCAGGTAATCATCTAACTGCTAGCATCAAAGGCCATAAAACCTTAATGAAGTGATTGCCCGGTCGGGAAGTCTTTGGTACTCAAATCTAATTGATGCATCTATAGGTATATAATATGAATATATTACTGTTTTTTTTTTGTTATTTATAATTTGCAATCAGTCTTTTAGACTATAAGCAGATAAGGTGAAGTTTTGCTTTGAATATATTACTAGAAAAACTATATCGTCCGCAACCATTGAAATAATAACGATTACTTGTTATAAGTGGTATCTACAATACCAGCTATGCCCCTCTGTTTCAACCTCATTTTCGGGGCGTTTTGTTCTAGGCTTTTTGTCCAAGGATATCCCTTTATCTATTTTAGAAATATGTGTCTGGTATCCAATAGCACTAACTCTACATTGCCCGTCAGTCTGTCTAACCAACTTATTTTGACCTGTATCTTTTGAGTCTTTATAGTACGTTGAAAATTCATAGAATATACGGAAATAGTGCGGATCACCTTTCTTCAATAAAAAAACTTACAATTTAATCGCCAATCGATCTATTTTTTACACAATATGATGTATGCCCTGACAAATAGTAATAATTTAAAAAATAAGTAAGACCCTTGTACAAAAGAGTTGAATTTGATATACCTAGTTATAGTGTAAATCAGTAGTATAACAATAACAAAAATAGGTCAAATGCAAATCGAATTCACGTTAGGAGCTATTTGTAACTATTTGTTCTATTATCACAGCATCAATTTAAATACTTTCATCAATAAATTTTTCAACATTTTTAGTAAAAAATATTCATGTACCTATTGTGTGGAGTGGTATCGATGCTTGATTTCAACTCGTACTTATTCGGTTTTATTTTTATGTAGAATTGGTTTACATTTGACCTTGCCTTACTGAAGCGTAGATGCGGTCTAAGAATATACCAAGTAGAGCGCGCTTGCCCAGAAGTAAATAAATTCAATTCAATTCCAAAACCTTCGAAACCACTGAACGATTGTCCCAAGAGTCGGTATCTCAAGTGGATGGTCCGAGCCGACCGCGACTTACAAATCTCTATTGAGGACAAGAGGACTCTTGACCCTCAAGAGAGGTATCGCCCGATTCTACCGGTTTACTCATTATTACAATTTTATCCGAAGTTCATTCGATGTGGATCAATATATTAAATAATAATAAACGTGATCGCATCATCGTTTATATTATTTGATAGCCCCGTTGACTCATTGGTAGTATATCTGCTTTAAGAGCTAGGCCTGGGTTCGATTCCCATCCTGGAAAAACATTTTGTGGTATAAACAAATGTCTGTTTTTAGGTGTTATGTAATATACGAGTAAGTATGTGTTTACAAAAATACCAAGTATTTAAGTATCCTATCAGTTATCTGACTTCCATTATACATACAAGCTTTGCTTAGTTTGGAGTCAGATGACGCTGTGTGTAATATCTTACGATATTTATATATTTATTATAAAAAAATTGTCTCAAAGATTTGTTTCAAAATCATAAACTTTTCAACAAATCAAATTTTTGATGAGTGAAAGCTTTGATGAGTGATTTAAAAACGATGATCTCATTTTATTTGCTGCTTAAATACCTAAACATAAATTAGATCTAATCTGAATATTGGGTAGGTAGGTACCTACTCACTATATCATTACCATATATTTATTCACTGAAATCTACTTTTACTAGAGAAAACAGGCTCTGAAATCTCTATGCTGATTCATATGGATTTAGGATATGCTTTTATTAGAAACGAAAGTGTAGCCTAGACTTTCTAGCTTTGTTATATGATTAGGTTACTCACAAAATCTATATTTCTATCTATATAGAAAGTAGGTATAGATTTGCAAATATTATAACAGAAAAATATTTTAGGGGTCCATTTTAGTGTTAATAAAATTCGTGTAAAACCATTATTGGCTACCTTTTTTCATTTGCGTCTTCTTTTTCTGATGTTGATCAGAAAAAGAAGGCCAAGTGTCATATCTTTTTCTACGTTTTATTGTGCAAAACAAACGTAAAACAGTTAATTCAAATTTTAAAGATATACACATGATAAAGTTACAAGTTTATCTGCCGTCTGTAGAGTTTATCTAATCAACTGTGTAGCTTAGGTTTAATAAGTACACGTACCTACAGTAGCAGTACTGGTATTTAACTTGCACGGTGTGAAAGCACACTTAACTTATCCATCTAGTTAACAATAAAATGACAAGGCAAGATGCGAAGATCCACGAGACTCCCTAGAGTCCGTCTTTACCAAAAGGATTCCAATTTGAGATTTAACCCTTTGAATCTCTTGTGAGAAAAATAACGTAGGTACAGGTGTTCGGAGATGGGAAAAGGACGTCTTTAAATTGGAAAATTGGATATAAAAAATGCATAAATAGATGGGATGAAAAATAAATACTTAACGCCTTACTCTGGAAGGTCAGAAAACATGTAGCGTGCGTGCTAAAGGTGTATTAAAAAAAAACTATTTCATTGATACTCCAACGCTACCTACCATATAAATAATAAATCAACTGACAAAGCGTTGATCAATATCTCAATATCACGCAAACAATAAAAATCTCAGAGACGTTGAAAACATTCCCAGGAACGAGTCATTTATTATGACCAAAAGAAGTTTTTAATGTGAAAAATCCGAAGTGCGCGAGCCGGCTGAATATCGAATCAGTTCCGCTAAGAAACAAATGAGATTATGACCGAGGTGAGGTAAGTGAGGAGCCTAAGTGCGGGTGTTTGGATGTACTAGTACTGTGACCGTGGCTACCGCTAGGCCATTCAACTCGCCGCGGCCCCGCTCTATGCCCACCAACAGCCGCCATGCTCCACTACTCCATCCAGGGACCCACAATTAACAATACACTCCAAATCCACATCTCAACTATCACTCCATATCGCTCCCATTCGAATCATCATTCGAAGCGTCACCAATTAGCGGCACGCAATAGAACACACAACACACGCACTATAAATTATTTTAAATGTCACGCTTCTTCTGAATACAACACATGTGTTGTTAAATATAAATTACAAACCTCTCACCAAGTTTAATAACACAGATGACAGATATCTTTCATCTCCAATAAAGACAGATTTATAAATAGGCAATAAATGCTAATACAGTTCTAAGTAGTCGAACTCTCTGTAATGCTACTTACTTGGAAACTAATATATCGGTGTATCAGTATCGGAAAGTTTCGCAACAATGCAACTCATACGGTAGTTTGGAGCATTGTCAGACAAACTAAGACGATTTTTGCACTTAAATTGTACTTGACGACATTACTGACAAAGCCGGTATTTCTTCGAAACACTTCACCTCACTTATGATTCGTTCACATGATCTTTTGGTTAAGTTTTATAGAACTCGCATAATATTAATGTTAACACTTAAAGAGACAACAAGTGTTATAAACAAAAGGATGGTTTCGCGAACGTAAGTTGTACGCTAATGGGACAGCGTGTCGTGCCACCTGCCGCTGTAGCGAACCCGACTTTACTGCCGGCAGCTAGAGGTTGAGGCTGCCGGACCCGCGCTCCCACGCCAGCTCACCACCTTACGATCTTTTCGAAAAAATTTACTACGCAACATACATTGCTATCTTTACTCACACGTTTAAGCTCTTCTTCGCTTATACTCCACGCAATGTAATATATTTTTTCGATATAACTATGTAGGAAGCGGCAGTAAGTTTGGTGTGGGAGGTAAAAGCTCGCCTGGTATAAACCGTTGAGGTTCATACTTGTAGGTCGGAACTATGGCGCCACCTACAGTAAAAACACGTAACTAATTTAGCGCCATCTACCAAAATCTTCTTGTACTACAATGAACTCTAAGTTGATAGGACACGAAACTTAAGGGCAACTTAGTCGCCTTGGATATTTCATATCAATTGTCAAGAACTTGAGATAGATGGACATTTTAATGAAGCGGGCATACAAAAATTGTCGCTAAAAAAGACTATCAAACTATCAAATGAGAGATGGGAGAAATATCCTAAAAATGAATACGACTGTCAAACAGCAATACTATAAAAACAAGTACGTGTGTATAATATACATATTATGTATATACTTATATAAGCGGCTTCTATAAAAAATCAGAAAATGATCTAAGTAATAAAAAAAATGATATTACAAACTACTTTTTTTATCTTGATAACCGAATATTATAATAAGTTTGATATATGGAAGTATTATATTTTGACTGCCTTGTTAACTCTGCTGTTAACAGCTCTGGGGCGTGGGTTCAATTCCCACCCAAGACAAACATTTGAGTGACGACCATAGGATATAACTGTCCAGTTCCTGTGTATTCTAAAAAAATTAAGTAAATACAAAAAATATATCTAAGTATTTTATCAATCATCTGGTTCTTATAGTAAAAACTTTGCTTAGCTTAGGGTTTGATGGCGCTGTGTGAAAATGTCGTCCAATACCAATACATATTTATTAATGTAATTTATAACTAATTTATTTATTAATATTTTTTTTTTAATATCTTATTAAACTAAAACAACCCGCCCCTGACCGCTCCCGGTGCAAAGGTGCCCATCTCACTCGCAGCATTCCCGCGCTGAATGGCAATGGCCAACCTCTGCACCAGAAACGAACCGGAGCGGGAGAGTTAATATTTTTAAATTTATATTTTGTACAAATTTGTCTGAATAACGCAGGTCACGCAATTAGATCATATTTTATACTATCAATAGAACAATTAATATATTACCTAGAATCACCAATGAGTCTACACAATCCATGGTGTTTGTTTGTTGAATTGAAACTCAGACCGCATGGATGAGTCAAACGATAAATTTGATATTCTGCATGGTCGCCACCAGTGACTCACCAACTAACGTGATAGAATTTTACCATCATAACATTGACACATTGCCAATACTATAAATCAATGGTTGGCTAATTACAAGGGGCAAAAACGCTACTGTTTAACAAACAAACAAATAGTACCTATGGTATTTTATAGGGCATCAAATACTGTACTTATTTTTTAAAAGCTTTTAAGTTGCAATGTCTTTTGATTAGTTGGCTTAGATTAAATCTTGCAAGCTGAAATTAAATAATTTCATTGTATCCTACGGAGTTGAAATTTCACATGTTGGTGCAGTTTCGACGCAAATGCAATTATATGCTCCAGACGAAGGAAATTATGAAAAATCCAAAACACGAAGTGTATAAAAGCTGGTTTTAAAATGTGTTTTTTATTTTTATACAATTAATACAATTATTGTTTCGTCTAATTGGAAATTACATTAGTTTGATTGAAAAAAAAACTAGACAACTGACAGGTAAATTACTGTAGTAAAAATGCACTGCAAATGAAAAATAGGCTACTTGACAAAATTTTAAAAATTGGTTAATAAAGTGCACTTTTTTAAATTCATAAATTAAGTGATTTTAAAAATATTGTTTTTCGACAGACGTATCTAAACATTACCGCTGAAATGTTTCAAATAATACGATGGTTGATATCGTAAAAATGATTTCTTATGTAAATCATTTTGTCGAACGGTACTAAAATGTATTTATATTTCTCGCAAGTGCGAGCTACATACATGTGTTTAGGTTGCAATCATTGTTATTTAAGTTTGTGATAAAATTAAAAAATATTTTAAAGTCTTGTAATAAAAATTGTTTTCTATGATGTCTTGTGTGAGCTGAAGTCGGAGAATTAAATAAAAAGTTTAATATTGCAGAGCACACGAATTTTCTCATGTTTGTTTTCCTATTTTTATTTTTGTGCCACTGTCATCTACTAGTGAATACCTAAATTATTTGTTTACGTAAGAAACGAGCGCAATGCGAGTCGAGATTAGAGTATATCAGAGAACAATGAATGCTACACAACATCCTTTATGGTCCAGAAACTGCGTCCGGCCTAGATGTGCGTGTTTGTATCCAGTGAAAGTATTGGTGATGTCCACAGATTTAAAACAAGCAGTATATACGTACACTTGCACCGATATAACTTTGGGTAGAATACAGGTGTAAATTTTTTGCCCCAACAATTTGCGTATGTCATACACTAACTACACGTATACACTCGTCACAGAAATATATTGAGGTACCTATTTTTTTCTTTATTTTTGGCATCGCATTTTGTGTATTCTGCAAGCGTTAAATATTTCATTTACCTGTTTAATTGTCTATCTTGTGCATGCTCTAGTAGAGCAGTGATGACAATAACAGAAACTTCTATGGAGTTTTGAAATGATATGGGAAAACATGTTTTACCACATTATATCATTTGCACAAAATTTTGAACTTTAATATTAAAACACTACTATTTAGAGACATCCGAAAAAACAAAAGTTACAGAAAGCGATACAATGCGACGAGGTATATGTGTGTGTATTTTACGTTCGTCTAGCGCAGGGTTTAGATATAGTTAAGGAAACAAGATGTAAGTGGTAACCGAATATTTGTTAAGTAGAATACAAATTACAGTAATTTTATTTCTTCGTTAGCAATTAGCTGCTAGCAAATGCTGAAACCTGATGTCTGTAATGTACCCATCATGTTGGTCACAGTAATGTATTCTGTATATCTTTTACTTGTAAATTTTATATTGAGAATCTAAACCACTGACCTCTAGAATACTAGAAGATCCATATCAATTCCCAAATAAATACTGCGACACATAAGGATTTTATTAATAACTGGCTACGCTCCGCGGTTTTACCCGCATAGTGTTGGATGATGATGATGATGATAAAGTACCAGGGTCTAAAGTACCTACATGATTTCACCCAGATCCGTTGAGTAGTTTACGCGTGAAAGCCTATTAAACAAACAAACTCACATTCGCATTTATAATATTAGTAACGATGGTACCTACTTACTGGACAGTAAGAAAAAAACGTATTTTACCAAAATACTACATTATTAAAAATAATGCATATAATTATATAAGATCTTAGTAAGTACTTGTATAGCGTGAATACTCTTAAGTATTCACAGACTCCTTGAGCAACCGCTGCTCTACCAAATCAAGAGCCTGAAGTTGATATTTGACAGAGCATACCAAAGGTGACAGCAGTATTCCACACACAACCGGACAATTTTTGTAATCAAGTCACCAAAATAAATTACAGCCGTGCAAAGCTGGGCCTCTAGTATATGAATCTATAAACAAATAAATCAAAGGTATAACATAACATCATAAAACATGGCTAGATATATAAAGTAACAAACTGTTCATGAGAAGACTCGGCGAGGCATTTACAACAGTATTCTGTTTCAGCATGGGAAACAGACGGTTCCACTTGACGGCGCCCGCGCAGTCGTACCGCGTGCTACTACCGTTATCTACATGGGAACTACGTCGATGATGCGAAAACTAAGTATTATTTTGGTAAATTTCATTTTAATAGAAGTAATAAATGCATTGATGACGAATATGAATGCGATTTCCATTTTTACTAACAATAACTTGATACTGCACTTTTTTATTTATAAATATTAATGCTTGCTAGATTTATTTAGACTTTCAGTTCAATACAAATATGTGACTACGTTGTATTTCTACAAAATAAACTAAAATTCACTAAACATCAATATTCACATAAACTCATTTAAATAGGAAAATACCTTTTATTAGTCAATTCAAGTTTCAATAAAAAAAAAAAAAAAAGTAAATGTGTTTTATGTATTCTGTATTACATTAAGTTTGATGTATGTACCTTTATTATTATTACGCGAAATAAATTATTGTTATTATTGTTATTAAAATAGAAAACTGAACTATTCACAGGTGGTCTCCTTGATAGGGACATTATTCACGTCGCTTTGATGGAGTATCTCTACGAAAACGCACGCGAAACTGTAAGTCTTGGTATCTACGGCACCAATTGGCCACAAGCAAAAGATACGGATATAAAGTTTATAAGCGAGGGCTCAATTGCAAATCCTAAGAGCAAGCCCTACTAAATCTTAAGTACTGTATTGTAAACTTAAGCCCGACTGGGTGCTTTTTTTTTAATGTGAAAAATAATGAGACGAACGAGACGCTCTCCTGACGGTAAGAGATAACGCCTGCCCATGACCATTGCAGCGATAAACAGAACTTTGAGTAATAAAACAAAGTCCAGGGCATCGCTGCTTTGGTGCTCATTACTTTGAGACTTTCGATGGTTAGTCTCAACAGCCCAGTAATTTCGCTAGCTGCAGTACCCTTCAAACCGGAACACAGTAATGTTTGCGCACTACTGCTTGGCGGCAGAATATCTGGGTGCTTTTGATGGACATATATACTCAAGAAAACAAACATTTATCTTAGTGATATTTTTGACTAAAAGTTGTTGTTTCAACAAAATTCTATTTATATACTAACCATACCAGCGCAAAATCTATTTTCATACACCTACGATGAGAAATTGAACTGTAATTGGCAAAAATCGCAAGAAGTTGAGCAAAACGACCCACCAAATTGTCAAATAATTAGATGACTTATAGTTAAATTTAGTGAAACAATTTTCTTTTTTGTTAAATCCGCCTCGAGCCCAGAATTTTAGCATAGAATTGTTATAATCTAGTGTGATGCCTGTACTGTCAGGCAACTGCTCATTTCATCACTCAGAATCAGAAAAAAATCATTCTTTTACTATACTACTACCTAAGAACATTTACGTATGTCCCCATCACACGTAGCGTAAAACAAAGTCGTCACAAGTCATCACGAAATTGTAGATTTTCAACAAAGGTTGATCATATCCACATGCACTTCTAAACATGTAAATTAAAACATTAAAAACAAACGGTATACCGTGGGATTAATTCTTGTTAAAATATTTTCAAGGTTCTCACGAAATTATCTCCAGAGTAAGTACTTAGCTAAAGAATTAATAATAGAAAAGATTCAGAAAAAAATATTTAAAATAATAGGTACGGCAAAAACATTAACTACCTACTTTAAAGCTTTCGTGGTGATGTGGAATGTTAATACTAATATTAAGAAATGTAAATTTTTTAGTGTTGAGTGTTAATAAGACGAACAGTTACCAAAACAATATTATCTCTTAATTCCCAAAAAAAAAAAGAAACAATAAATAACGCATACTTATCGTAGATTCGAATCATATTTTTCTATAATACAGATAATTGCTTTATCACGGTTTTTATATAGTAAAAGTTATTAAAATTGACAAAAACGGTTTTTCTTACATTCTTCAACGTAACATGCAGCAGATTTTAAATTACACTCATGTAATAAACGCAAACGTTGTTTGTATGTATGTACGTACGTAGGTAAATGTATGTAGGTATGTTATTTGTTATTGGTCTATAAACATATAACATAACGCAACAATGTGACATGACAATACTTATATGCTACTGCTTATGCTGAAAAACACTTCGGCATAATAATTGTGCAAGGTAAGGTGGGTCATTACACCCAGCACAGTACATATATACTAATAGGTAGGTATAACGTTTCGCATAGAATCAGTCACCGTAACGGCAATGTCGCTGTAATGGAAAACTTTAGTTCGTACCAGTTTTGTTACGAGCTCACCCTAAATACACTACCACTACCTTTGTTCTGTGTCTGGGTGTTCTGTATTTATTATAATTAGTATGTATTTACAAAAATATTTAAATATTCTATCAGTTATCTGACTTCCATAATACAAGTTTTGCTTAGTTTGGGGACAGATGACGTGGTGTGTAATGTCCTACGAAAAAAAATATTCTGAATTACTTTTCACTCACTGATCGATGTTTTCATTGTTTACACGCTTACTTTGTTGTCTTATGGCGAATACTTAAGTAGGTAACTAGGTACATAAAAGAGACGATGAGGTTATTAAGCGTCTTTATCGAGATAATAGACAGGGGGAAAAGGCAGACAGACACACAGACAGTGGTAGGAATGTGACATAATAAAAAAGAATGCAGTGCTTATTAGTTACGAAGATTCCTTTGATAAACCAACACAATAAAATATGTCACTATGTGAAATCAATTAATTAAATTTGATAAGTAACTTAAAAACAATGTAAAGTAGGTAATTAGTAGGAAATAAAAGGCTTTTCTATTTTTTTTGTTTTATTTCATTTTAATTATCTCATAAAACTCTCGGGTATCCATAGAACAACAGTAAATAAGTGAGTCATGCACTGTCTTACACTAATTTGGCGCTTAGCAAAACCGGATCAAGAGCTATAATATCATGCAGATCTGGTTCGCTGATTATAGACATTTGCATTCAATTCCATGACCGTGGGATTCCGTTTAGTTCCCAGTTGTTTCCTAAATTATTAAAGAGAACATCAAAATCCAGAACAGGAAGCTTCGGTTTTTATTCTAAAATAAACGTTTGTTTCGAATCTCAGAAACTTGAAGTTAGAAATAAAATATGTAATTGAAAAATGCTTATTAAGTACCTTCCAATTTGGGTTCATATGTTGCGCAATGAAGTTCTTGATACGGACACATTTTTTTTACAAATACATGGGGTTGCGTTTAACCTCTATTTAGCCTGATGCTATGCGAAGATGCGGTCTACGATGGGGCACGCTTACCTAGAAAAAACCGAAGCACTCGTAACTTCAATCTGGGTGATGATATATATCAGGGAACACCTACTCGGGTTATCAAGTTCCATTGTTTAGCGGTTCGTACAATGACAGTAGAATCGAATCGTTTAGTTCGAGTTTTTGGAATATCGACCATGAAGCGGTGTTGCTTTTTAGTCTTTAGAGACTCCTGTCCGATAGTTGAAAGGCAAGGATTTGTGCAGTACTAGACTTATTAAACTAAAAAATACTTTGTGGTTTACTGCCTCCGACGTAAATGTCGGTGGCATCATAACTCCCAAGTAGCAGAGCCGATTTCTTTTCAGTGTTTATGTTTCAAAGGCGACTTTATCGAGAGTGTGTTTTAAATAATTATTCAAAAAATCTATGCAGACATTTGAAGATTTACATATTTTATCATGATAGTGTTTTCTGGTTCAAAAAAGAATGTGGCCATCTTCCACGGGTCAGTCCGAGTAGAAATTAGGTAGATACTCTGTTACTGCCGGTAGAGGTTTTATTTTAATTATACTTGTTACAGAATAAGTAAAAAAATATCGCAGGACATTTCATTGCGCCATCTAGTCCTAAACACAAAAAGCTTGTACTACTATAATTATAGGAGCCAGTTAACTGATTTCACACTTTCATCCTTTTCTTTTGTTGTAAATGTACACTTATAATACAAACAGAATACCCAGAGAGAACAAACATGAACGAACATTTATGTTCGTCACATGAATGTTTTTCTTAGGTGGGAGTCGAACCCACGCCCTACAGGCCTTGAAATAGTTATAAGTAATGGAGAGCGTCTCGTTCGTCTCATTACTTTTTACATTAAAAGTCTTTTGTGTATATAATAGTGTGATATTTGGCTGTTTGATTGACTTTAACAAATGAATATAAAATGTAGCAAAAAGCAAATGACATTAGATCATACGTACCTACTTAGTACTTACTAAGTGTAGGTGAACTCTATAAAGGTCAATAGAAATAACAAAGAGTAACCTTGGTAGCGCATGTAACTCCGGCGCACCTCGTCAGCCACATTTAAATGCCTAAATATGTACATAGATAAATTAGTAGATTAACTAAATGTAATAGTTAGGTACGCGTTTACTCAATTGGGTAAATTTAGACATCGGTCGTATTAACCAAGCGCAGCAAAAAAATGTGAATTGTGAAGATGGAGATGAGTATTATATATGTTTGTCATTTCTTCATGCTGTGACCAACGATTTACTATATAAACTGAGGAGTATGGTCGCTCAACAGATTTGCACACAATTTATAATACTGATAATTTAATCTTATATTTATTACACTAGCTATACCTGCTACTTCGTTCGCGACACGAGAAGACTTTATTTGCCGGACACCTTTTCTTCACTCGCTCGACGAAAAAGTAAGAGAAATGCGGACTAATCAACATATTTATACGGATATAATAACAACTTAAGGTTTTCAGAACCGACGACGTTGTAAGTTTTATTTGACAATTTGTGCTACCTTTCTAACAAAAAAAGAATAATTGAAATCGGACTATTACAAAGTAAACATTTTCTCTTTCATCCCCACAGGGTACGTGTGTGTGTGTGTGTACGTGTATAAGTTCGTGTGCGTGTGTGTATGTGTGAACAGAATTTGACCTACACCAGTTTTATTATACCATATGGAAGAAATATTTTGCACAGCTGAGAAATATATATTCTGCTTATAGGTAACTTATATTTTTTGTTTGTCTGCGTATATCAGTAGTTATAGATTTTATAATTATTTATTTAGGTTAACATTATTCGGGATACCAAAGAAGTGTTTTACGCAAATTCTCGGAACTTCTTCACTCAAAAGATGTTTATTGATGTTCTATCTTTCCTTTGTTCCGCCACAAGAGGCTCGCCGTCTGTGGCCTATTAAGTGTTTCAAAGGGCCACCAGATTTTTCTTGTCTATACTACTGCGCTGAATACGTCTCGATAAATCATGCGTCTACAAGCGGTGCTGACTAAATTTACGAAGATTTTTTTCACTTGTTTTATACGTAACTCTTCGACTTAAAAGGCTGCTCAAAAACTTTAGTCATGGGTGTTATTTAGTCAAGTTATATTTTTACAAATTTTAATTATAGCATAATCATCCTTAGCTTTTCTTATTCCACTGCTGAATGTTCAACACTCTTTTGCTACGCCACTTGCCTAGCTCATATGCTAATTTATTGAAGGTTCAACATACAACGGTGACGATTTTGTCGAATCATCTTGCAACTGAAACAGAAATAACGCTCCGCTTAACTTTTATAATATAATAGTGTAAATATTCATTTAAAACAAGTTTAACCAGGGCGTTTCTACTAATTATGTCTTACGATGTCAAAACGTGGACACTCACAGTTGGAGCGGCCTACAAATTCAAAGATGCTCAGCGAGCTATGGAAAGATCCATAGCTCGCTGAGCTGTGCTCGTTTCTATAAGGGGTCGTACCTGGAACGAAGCAATTCGCCAGAGAACCAGAAACATATCTGTCGCAAAACTGATAACCAATGCTTTAGAGTAAAGACCACGAATCGGCACATGTAGTGTGTGGCTAGCCGTGAAACTCTAATTATTGACGTTACACAGAACCTATAGGTAGGTTAGTTGGCAGTGCCTAGAAGCAAAAAACTATGGATCCGGTTGGGTAGGATAAGTCTATGTCTAGCAGTTATGTTGATTTTGATGATGAATACTAATTTATCGTCATTACCATCATATGTATCCACCTACTGCTAAGTAGAAGCTTCTTCTCTCATGCTCTCTGTGCCGGACTAATCACACCCGCAATTCTAACTTCGTTGACCAATCAAACAACATCATCGTCAGGTTTCAAGAACTTATATAAGTACTAGCTACACTCCGTGGTTACAGCCGTGTTTTTCTATACAAAGTATGTATGTATTAATCGTATAAATTATGCATATTTTATTAAAATCTGTCAGGTACTGCGTTATAGCGTGAAGAAGTAGAAGAAGAAGAACAAACATACATAAAAACCGACAAACGTTTGCATTCATAATATTAGTGTGATGGAACTCCATACAGACGAGTTTGACGTGCACTTGGTCTGGTGGATATAATAATAGAATCAGCCCCTCCCGTCTAGACTTGTATGAATAAAATTGAATGCAGAATTCCGTCGCAGATTAGTTCAATTGTGAACACTGCGCAAAGAACCCACAGATAGAAAATGTATGTATGTACAATGTACATACATATATGTCTATGCAGTACATATGTGTGTAAATAAACCATCTTGACATATAGACTCAGTCCATTGATTAGGACGTCGCTGATATTTAGCTCACCTTTTGTGACAGCTTTTTCATTGGCTTAAGTGTCTACTGAAGCAGGTATTTTTAAGGTTGTAGGCAAGATGTTGATAAACCTGATGACAGCATATTTAATGTTAAGTGTCGTTGTGGTAGAACGTGGTTTGTAACACATCTAGCCTGAAAAAATAACAGGAACCTGAACGTACCGTTCGGTTGACATGTTGATTCGATGATAAATAATTAATTATATTGATCTTGCCAGCGGAGTAATATAGTTTCAACAAAAAAACTACTGGAGGCTTACTACTACATTGGTTATTCTTTTGATGTTGCAGGCGGTACCTGTTACTATTAGGAGACAAGCTTGAATTTTTTCTCCTTATTTAAAAAAAAACATTCAATGCATAGTATACCTAGTTAAATTATTGGTTAGAAAGAGTTTTACCTACCTATTAATATAACAAAAACCGGGATTAATAAACCCATTATTAATTAGGTGTAAACGCAAGCCACGGCGGCTTGGAAAGGGTTCAAAGAAAATAAACCGTGTGCCCACACCCACAAATCGTGCTCACAAGTCACAATACTAAACAGGGTGTTCACTTGATTAACGAAAAATATTTTTATCTGACAACCAATACGAATTTATTTATTTTTTTTATTTATTTGGTTTGAAAGTTCTTTTTTTTCGTGTAAAAAAAAAACTAATTTACTAAAATTCCGTAAGGCTTTTTTCTCAATAAATTCAAACGTAAGCAAAAATGCTGTCGTTCACGTAAAAAACATATAAAGATACAAATGACATTAGTTTGTTATGACGTTGAAAGTGTCCACTTAGTGATTTTTAAGTGATCATAATTTTTTGACAGATTTATTAAATACTAGCGGGCCGGCCCGGCTTCACACAAAACTCGATTAACAAATTAGCCCATGCTACTCAGTGATAATGTAGCATTCTAATGATGAAAGAATTATTCAGATCGGTCCTTTAGTTTCGGAGCCTATTCAATACAAACAAACAAAAAATCAAATCTTTCCTCTTTATTATCAGTGTAGACGTAGCATAATTTTTTATTGCAGTCTATAAAATACAGATCAACAATGTAAAGGACTGCAGTGTTTTGTTTTATTATTTACTATGTTTACATCTGACAACTAAAATCTTAATAGTAATATTTTTCTATACCTATCATGCTGTACGTCAAAACTATCGTAACAACATTTTACGACACGCATTGGGGAGTCGTGCGCGTGCCCCTTCCAAAGCAACGCGCGCGCAGGAAACTCGACCGCTAGGTATATGATTATTGCTGTATGGTCCATAACGATCCCTACTAGCTAGGACATTAGGGGTTTTCTCTCGTCAGTTAAACTTATATTCGTATATCATTATTTTTTCAATAATAAATAATTTAATGCATTCAGAATGATAAACTCTACATTACACAATACTTATAATTATATTATCTTCAAATTCTTCGCCATAGTTCCTTGCTAAACCAGCTTTGTGGTGAACCATCAGTGACTAGCAATACCTCGTCTCCTGAGTACATGGGACTACTGACCTGGCTTGCCTTAACCTGAAATGTATGAGATTGACATAGCTCAACATTTTCGGACTTTTGTAATAGCGTTATCGCTAATCAAATATCACTAAGCCTTATGGGATGTGTTATATTATTACTATTCCATAATATTCCATCCACTCATTAGATGTTTGTATTTTTATATTCTCTTAATGTTAGCTTCAGCTTCACCAACGCCTATCAAATGTCCAAGCTAATCCCCAGAAACTCTTAAGACTAAATAAATGATATACCTACTAACAAAGTGGACATTATTTATGAAAAGGTTATAAAGAAATCCCTAAACGCAGTTATCGTGCCTGGGAAAATAAGGACCATGTTGATACCCTACTTCACCTTATAGCTTGACAAATGCCTTCTACAGTTCAGTAAGGTCAAGGCAATCAACAACATGTTTAAAATGTTACTTACCTGCTAATTTCTGAGTGGTCATGTCACGAAAGTTTTTACAGGGATTTAATGGTATTCCTGGATTAGATCGTATAAGGTCGTTACAAAACAAAAGTTAAAGTAATTTCCGAAGGATCAATATCTGAAGAATCACATTTTTTACATTGTTTTTTAGCTAAGCAATATAAAATATATCGACCTGATAATGTAAAATGGTAATTTTTTCAAGCTTTACCCATCGATTATGCAAGCAAATGTCTTAAGAACAGTATATTATAGTAAAAAGGTCGTGAAATTTCTCTGCAGACTAGACGGCGACAGCTAACCTTGCAACGACTTTTGGGAAACTTAAAATACACGCTATGTGGGCTCTCCCACTTTTCATCATAAGAACAATGACACACGCCTAAAAGGTACTCATTAAATGAATAACCTTCCTTATAATCTATGCCTTCAGTCAACAAGCAAACAAATTCTCCTCATTCTCAAGGTTTACTTTATAAACAACAAACAATAAGGGAAAAAGGTAGAGAATACTAAGTGGGAAGAATTTAAAGCAGGTACTTGTTTGCGGCTGTTTAAAATCATTCATTCCTCACGGTTGAATGGTTTCTATAGGATGGGAATGGGACCCAAGGGAGACGCAGGTACATGTCACGGTTAATTTTTTTTTAAACCTGTCTACAAGTACACGTGTGATGTGCCAGTTCAGTGTCTGACAATTCTGTGAAAATCGCATATACCTATGTAAAAATTTGCAAACATGTACTATTTGAAACATTTTTTTTTGCAATTCTAATTTCTTCTGAATTGAAGTGAAAAATTCAGTAGCTATCAATACGAGGTATGTTTACTCATAACTTTAAGAATTTTCGGTGAGTTTACTTAGGTGTTGATATCATATCAATGTTTATTTTAGATTCCTCACGGGCAGGTGTAACTTGCTACGCGCTATTATATTATCTTCAGTTCCAAAAACAGTAACTACATGTAGCTCTTATTGTTTCGTAACAAAAATCACAACGTTGTTACAAATTTGTTTGTTGATCTTTAATAAAGGTCGGTGTTAGTACTAGGATATCTATCACGTATGCTTGCTTATTGCACTCGGCTCCCCCATCAGACACCTTTGACATATACTCCGTCTTTATCTATCATAGAGCCATGGTGTATTGCTTGCCTGTTCACTGCTGTACCCCATTTATGGGTGTACAGACAGCATAAACAATTTCTCGAGCGGCGCGCGTAAATTTGAGGTTATGGTAGTATTAATTCGACGTTCAGTTGAGACGTACGTGCCTCGCCGTGTCGCAGTCGGGTACGATCGTGCGTGCATTCGTTACGTCACGATCAATACATAGCATAGTTCAATCAAGTGCATCACAAGTGATTGTTGAACCTTCTTAACCTTTTATATTTAGTTCCAAATTTAAAATGACCAAATTATTTGGATTAACGTCTCGCTTTCGTAGTTCGTTAATGACTTGGATAAATTAAGTCTGTGAGGTAAGTGTGTCAACACGATAAGACATTGTTGATGTTTAAAATTAACGGTTTTATTTTAAAAATATGTCTATTGTTGTTTCTATATAATTAAATAATCTCAAATCTTGTTTACTACTTTAGCTTTTGCATAGAACTATAATTGGGTTATTATAACATTTGATAGATATTTTAAAATATGTACACATTACTCACTGTTCTGTCTTACGGGTACAATGTGTTAGTTATATTTGCAAAATGTGTGTATAATACCTATTTTAAACTATTAGTATTGCATCTTAGTTATTATTTTCTATCTTTTAAAACATTTTTTCATTATGGTTATTTTTAACCTTTTATACGAAATCATCGAAAGTTTTTACTTTTTACTCTAAATCTTGAATTTCATTTAACAACATGGAAGGGGAGCCAGTCAGCTGGAAACTGATAAACGTTCGAATAAAAATATTTGCAGAAAAAGCATCAGACCGACATTCGATGGTTCTCCGTCCCCTCATACCTTGAACCCTCGGCTGCCACACTCCAGCAGACAAATGTACCAACATACATATGCACCTCTTTCACCCTTAATGATGTATTGTTAAAGTCTCTTTTATCAAGTCTTGCATGATCATGTCTGGTTGTTTAGTCAGTACGTGCATTCATCCCACACCCCCGTTTATTACCTATACCGTATGCATGTTGCGGTTCTATTGTGACTTGCATCAATCCATTAGAAGATTACTCATATCGTTAAATGCATTGTCGTGCAAATTCTCTAATAGATTAATACGTCCAAATTGTATAACCGGTGTTTGCGGTGTGCAAAATTGAAATTGCAATCATAAAAAACCGTTATGAACTCAGTTAAAACGGATAAATGTTAACAATAGCCGATGGCGTGGCTGGCTGTTCACATGAATGATTTCGAGTGGATTCGCGATGATATTTAAATCGCAACTCGTTTTGGGGCTCTCCTTGCTCTCTCCTATTACGGAAACTGGGCTCATTATCGAAGAGTCAATCGCGTCGCCCATTATGGTTCACCTGTGTAGGTTGAAAATATTAGTAACTTCTGTGTCTAAGTACGTAGGTGTAAAAATTCAATAAAACTTAAAATGTAATAACCCACCGGATATCTTTATAGTCATATAACCTAGATGACTATAAATATATTATTATATTAATACATGAAAATGTGGAATACATTTCGTGACTAATATCGTGGGATATTTCAAATAGCACCTCTAGCCTTTTTTTTATGGTTGACAGGCTAGGTGTTTGACCACAGCTCACCTGATGTTAAGTGAAGGTGTAGTCGACGGTAAAACACCTAGCCTGGAATGGAACTGGCTCTCAAGTGAGACTGCCGGAACACACCGTTAGATGCTTGGCGGCAGATTTCCAACTTGAGGGTGGTAGCTAGCTAGCCGAGTCCTAGAAAGTACCCTACCACCATGCTATGGTTTCCTCACGATGTTTTTCCTTCACCGGCAGCTCAAGCTCATTGTTGGAGTTTGAACCCACACCCTTTAGCATGCGAAACTACCGCGTTATCCACTGAGCTATCATCACTACACAACTAATCAAAGCCTATGGATATCAAATTATTTAAAAAATTAAATAAATAACTGATAGAGTACTTTTTACATACTTATAAGACATACAGAAGAACCAGACTCTGAATAAACATCATACACATTAGTGGCGAACATAGTCGCAAATGTCCTGGATGGGAATTAACATTGCTTATTGCATATGAACATTGATTTAAATAAGCCGGTATTACTTCCATGCCTGTCATCACGTCGGTGAGCAGTTGAACCGAGATATCCCACTAATATTGTAAATGTGAAAGTTTGGATGGATGGATGGATGTTTGTTACTCTTTCATGCAAAAACTACTGAACCGATATGGATGAAATTTGATATGGTGGTAGTTGAGACCTTAAATTAACACATAGGCTACTTTTTATCCTGAATAGGTGTAGCGGGCAACACCACGGAGCGCAGCTAGTTATTTATAAATAAATAAAATAAATAAATAAATATCGCAGGACATTACACACAGCGCCATCTGACCCCAAACTAAGCAAAGCTTGTACTATGGGAGTCAGATAACTGATAGAATACTTAAATACTTTTTTTTTTTTGTAAATACATACTTATAATACATACAGTACACCCAGACACAGAACAAACATTTGTTTTTGTATCACAAAATGCTTGTCCTGGGTGGGAATCGAACCCACGCCCCACAGCTCTTGAAGCAGACATGCTACCAAATGAGCCAACAGGGCTGTCATTTTATAATAGGTTTATGGGACCACTACTATTAGTTATACCAACATTTTCATAAGGCGTTTATTCCAAAGTTATGTTAAGTCCTTGATCTATAGCATGAAGAGAGGGTCTCTCCTTTAACCTTTTGTTTCGTCATGCAAACGGAGATGCTATTTCAAACCCACCTCAATCTCTTTACAGTTAAAATGTATGCAAAGTTTGCATACATTTTACATTCGCACTTTTACTTGGTCTCGTTGCATTGGATTACAATGTATTAAGTTTCGCTACTTTCCTTAATCATGATAATTAAGAAACTTATCACGTAAGAGATTTTAGAATATTTGTTGCATATTCGTAGAGTAAACAGAATTAAATTTTGCGTAATTATGTTTAAAGGAATTTTTTATTGTTTACATGTAACCGTACCTACTACTTTCGGTAATAAAAGATGATATAACTATTCTGATTTAATCTTCAATAACATATCAGTTTTTTAACACATTTGACAACCAACTCGCTTGTTGGTCAGCTACAACTACTAAATAAAGCTAATAAATACTCAAGCTTGAAATAAAGGAGTCAATTCAACAATTCAAAAGTTTATAGGATTATGTTTTTTTAATTATTTCGCTAAAGTATATTAACTAAGTACCTACCAGCTATCAGCATATATTAAAAAGTAGCAAAATTGGTCTTAATGTATGCTTTATTTAAGCTGCTATCTGTTCTCTTTAATATAGCTAGTGTATGTATAGGTGAAATAAATCGGCTGGCTAGCTACTACTATGCTACCACTAAGTTGAAAATCTATCGCCAAGCACCTAACGGCGTGTTCCGGCAGTCTCGTTTCAGAGCAAGTTCCATTCCAGGTGTGCTTTACCATCTTCGTCACTTAACGTCAGGCAAGCTGTGGTCAAACACATAGTTTGTCAACCATAAAAAATATGTATTGGAAGACATTTCACACAGCGCCATTCAGCCCTTAAACTAAGCAGTTTGTTTTACCTATGGGAGGATGACACTTTTTTATAATTAGCTGGTAAGATGTTTGACCCACCTAATATTGACTACCTATTTGATTGAAGATGGTAAACTCACCTAGATTTGAATGGGAACTGAATCTCAAATAAGACTGCCGGAATACACCGGTAGCTTTAATTTTGAAGAAGAGGGTGTTACATAGCGAGCCGAGTACTAGGGAGTACTCCACTTCTTCACGATATTTTCCTTTACCGGCTACTGAAGCTCATATACACAACTAAGAACATAATAATAAAAACAAGAAGTTATATACACAGTTGGTGCAATATCTGAGAGCGATCTTTTCCAGACAACTCTTAAATGAGTAAGGTAGGGTTGGTACACGATTGAGGAAGTAAACAACCACCTAAGCAGAGGTATGATAAACAGACGGTAACAACAGCTCTTCACAACTCATAGTTCCGGATCTCCCACGCCTCGTCATGTGTAAAGGCGGGACAACAACAAGGCTTCTAATATTTTATCGTTATAATTAGCACCATTTTACTGTATTCTTTTATCTAAGAATAAAAATATATTAAAAATATATCAAAATATATTAAAAGTATTTAGATATTGAGATGCTGTAGGTAAAAAAGATAGTTTCGCAATACATTTTATAGCAAAATAGAATTATTTTAACACCGCTAAAAATGCGTCTGAATTTTTTTTCTTAGAAAAATATCGTTTTTTATATACTATAGACCAGAGACTAGATATTAATCGTACGTTTAGATTTATTTTGACGTAACGAATTCAAGTAAAAATGATAGAAATACTTTGACGCCTGAAATTTAAGAGGCGACAAGAACCGTAATAGACAACGTATTACCGCCAAAATAGATATTAGGTAGGTACTTAGTTTTAAAAACGTAGTGACTACTTAAAAAGTAGCGAAAAGTAGTATAAAAGCCACAACTAGGCATTTATGGACTTACGCATATGCATGTGATATTTTCGAGTTCGTCCATGAATGGTTTGTCGGCAGTAATGTACTATAGTTGTACATGTACATTGTACAATGTACTTACTAAAGAGTTATTATTTTTCCAATTTATATACATCGTTATTGTGTTTCAACAATAATAATAAAAGAAAGCCTTCGGAAATAAATGAAAAGCTGAAATGTGTATAGCAAAACATTTTGCTCTAAAGCGCTAAAAAATGAATATTGTCAATGCAATTTTTTGTTTGGAAACTTGAACTCCTTGGTGTGGCTCTTTAATACGATTATCAGAAAAAAAAACACTGATAAGAATGTTATAAGCAAGAGCCAAAAGTGACGGCCTTATCGCTGAAAGCGGTCCTTTCGAGGCAAGCATAGGAAGGAATAAAACAAATATTTTATCAACGCTTTTCATAAATAAATGGGGATCTAGAAAAATAGTACAGTCAATAGTTTCGACATTCAGACAGAAAATACTATGTTACTCTGTCCTTGAAAATGTTCACAACTACTTTTACTAAAGTGTTTACCTAGGTGTTAGTTGAATACAATTTATCAGACTGTTTAACTATATGCTCTGCAAAAATTTGGGCCCTTTTATCATATTGCGTGAACTTTTTGAAAATGATTGCATGACGAAATACCCACTTTCATCAACTGAGCTTTTACCTCGGAAGCCTCGTCCTACATACGTCGGACTTCGTAAGAAATTTGCGATTATCACCAGTCATTTATCATCGCATCCGTGCAATCTGTAGAAAACAGTTTCTAGTTCAGTTATATGTATATGCAGAAATTAAGTTTAAGGCAATCAGGTAAATATATACTGAGTTATTTTCTTACGTAACTTGATATAGAAACATTTATCATATGTAGGAGTTTTAGTTCTAACAATAATAAAGTGTGCCTGTAATTGCGTATGACAATAATTTCACCTACTCCATTTTTAAAAAGGATACCACCGAATTTTTTTAATTTTAAACGTGCAGAATACTTTGTACTGTTGCGTATAAATTTATCATTGCCACGCTGTACAGCAATGCTAAGTTTTTCAGCAAAGTAGGTGCCAGTATTTTGGTCATCCGACGCCTCCTCTAAACTCATCTAAAGTGTGAACTCATTTTGAAAGTCATAATAATTCGCAACTGATGCAATCGGTTCAATTTAACAGCTATAATAATGGATATAAGAATGACATCATCTTTTGGATGTGGTTTCACTCTAGCTTCTACTTCCATTGTTCTCTCTTCATTAGTACCTACTACAGCATGACTTCTTACCGCCTTACAAGGAAAAATATTTGTAACTGACAATTAATTAGGATTAGTTACTTTATCGGTAGTCAGTCTATGAATACTGCTCTTACATAAACAATAACCGCGTTCATTAGATTACTATCAATCGTTTGTTGTATTCGTAGTTATGTTATCGATGTCTATTACTTCGTGAATTATCTAACTAGGTCGATACAAATAGGTATGCATTATCAAATAATAACCAGAATTATTTAAACACAATACAAAAACAAGATCAGATTTCTTCTGAGAAATTACAAGCATAATTAAACGTAAAGAACAACGACATAATAGGAAGAGCGCGATGCAATTTCCCAGATTCGTTCGATCTGGAACAACTGTTTGTTAATTCAGATGAACAATGTTATTATGAAGAGATCTTCAATCGCAATACCGTACTCGGCCTACTTGTTCATAAAAATTACGAATAACGTTATAGCAATAATGTTTACTGAATCTTGTTGTTAAACTACCGTTTGTTACAACAACAACAACGCGTTATTGACTTTGGTAAAAACGATTTAACTGAGTAAAAATATTAGAAATAAAAAATATGAAACGTTTGGATTATGTAAGGTGCAGCTTCTAAAACGTAATCTTGGACAGTGGCTAATAAAAGTTGTTTCAAGTCCTATTATCAGCCGAAATTTTTAAATGTGTTTGTATACATTCCCAATTTCTTCCACGTCCGTTATCAGTTACAGCGTGAAGAAGTGACAAACATACATTAAAACAAACACAAAAACATTCACATTTGTAATAGCCAACTGCGTCTCGTGGGTGGGAAAAAAATATTTTCTGGCATGAAAAATAGCCTATTCTTTAATTCAGAGTATAAACTATCGCTATCCCAATTTTCATCCAAATTGTAAATTTTGCTATCCCAATTTTCATCCAAATTGTAAATTTGGATGAAAATTGGGATAACGATAATATTGGGATAGCAAATTTGGAATATCGTATAAGTAACAAACATTACATACATACTAACAGACACTTTTTCGCATTATAATACTAGTGTGATTTAGGTAGCTATCTTCAATTAACAAATATTGCGTACCACCCTACTTTCCATCTCGAAAAATATTGAAACGCTTCAGAAATAGCGGTTTAATCTAGCGGTTGAAGCTAGTTATTCGATATTTCTAACCAAATTCTAAATGAAATGACTGAAATTGAGTGCCAGCGATATGTTAATACGGGAGTCACGGCTATAGTTTATAAGCAAACAAGCCCCGGGTCACATTCCACGGACCTATTGTGCCACTATCGCTCTCTTAAGTTACGCATAAATCTGAGTTTAGTTAATCAGTGTGGGCGAACGCGGCCCCGGAGCCGTTATGTTATATGCGTCGTAAATTCTTATAAACAATATGCAGTATATAATGGGTAAACGACTTTTCAATGCAATAGAAAATTGGTTGAACTAGATCTGGAATAAAGTTATAAAGTTCATTGTTTATAGTGTACCGGCGCCAAAAACCTTATCTGTGCCTGCATCTATTTTTGGGATAAGTGAAACAAAATATTACACAGAAATTGTATAATACGAACACATTAAATTGTACAAATGTTGCCGTTTTTTAATAGGTTCGAGTGATGCATTTTTTTGGTCTAAAAGCCCCTCGATCGGTGAACCACTTGAAATACTGTGGAATGAACAATTAATAGAATGGAGCTCGGTTTTATTAGGAGTCCACTTGAGTTCAAAGCAGGGCCGCAGGGTGAACAATGCGGCAAACGGCCCCTCTCCTAGCTTTGATATCTGTTTGAGATAATAGCACCATTTGGGGCACATGTGTTACAAAATTAAAGTTAAATCCAAAGTAAAATAATACCATGTTGGTTTTTAAATCAGATTTAGACTTGTTGCCAAATGTTATATCGCGCTTCAGAGATATTTGAGACGGTATACAGAAATTTAAATGTTTATTATTACCAAAATCTTATGATTTCTTTACCAAATGTTACCGGTTAGGTAGCCACGCAGTAGAATTTACTGCCCGAGTGCATAATCCCCGATAGATACAATCTAGGTTCCTTTAAGTCGCGAGTCTTTTAGGAAAGCATGATCCATCGTAGGCCATACTTTCGCGAGACCATCAGGCGAGATGGCGGGTAAACGCAAGCTTATTTTTTTAGTAAAAAAATGTATTATTTATAGATGAAATGAAATTAATAAAATAAAATTAATGGATTGAAAAGCATATCCTCCACGTCCTGTGTAGTGGGCTCGAATGGGCTCGAATGGCTCGAATCCTAGTCTCGCACAAACACCAGCGAGTTTTGAGAGCGGTGCCGATACAGTAGACATTACTTCGATCAGAATATATACAGGTTCGATTGCAGACTCTCAATATCTCTATCCATTGTTGTCTTTTATAACGAGTTGTTTATCAGAAACAAAAAGCTGTACCTACTCAAGTACTCATTCATAATAAGAAAAACGCGGGAGAGTGCACTCAATACGATCAAAATGTTAACTAGGAATTTTTTGGAAACAGTTTGAAATTTTAGCTGTTGATAATTTAGCATCAACTAAAAGTAATGTAGTAATAAAATACGCATACACAAACCAAAAGTTTATAAACGCAACGGGAATAGATAAAGAGATAGTTATAAAAACATTCATATTACCCCCTCAGCCAAGTGCAATCACATTCACAAAACTTGTCAATAAACTAATCTTCCGCCTACCGACTACCGCATGTTTCATCTCGCTCGTATTTTTGCGATTTGTAAGTACCCAAGTTAAAAATAAAACGTTTTTTTTCTCTAATAAATGAAAGACTTGTTTTGAAAGAATTCTTTTTAGAAAACAAACATCTTAAACCATATAAAATACTATAGACGTGACTACCGGAGTCCAAAAGGTATTTGAAAAAATGACTTAAAATTTATCTCTTTCTTTCTCATTGTTCATACCGTTGTTTGCCATAGTATATGTGGAACTCAAAAGTATAGATCTGTTACTATAAAAGAAAACCAGTTTTTTGCCGATTAATGACATGCGTCGGATGCATCGATACCGTTGTAATTTTGCATATCCGTTCCGTTTACAAAGTTGTCGTTCCTATCAGCTTGCAACGCTGTTGAATTAGGTGAGCCTGCATGGCACCTGTCAGAGCCACCGGAAGATCGTCGACCAGTCGTCGCCGCCAAATTCGGTCCACAACGGTACTGTCAGCAAATTTATTGCCAGTTTCCGACAACTAAACTAATCAACCAATTAGGAATACAAATGCATGGCACTATTTAACAACGAATGAATGAGAAGTAGGACTAATTCTGTAAATTGCTATTAAAATAGTTTAACGAAACCCGGCAGGTACCAACTGAAATTACTAGTAGGTACAAACTTATTTTCTGTTCTTTGAGGGTGTTTCCAGTACAAAAAAATTAAGATGAAAAAATAAAACAAGCGATAAATCGATGTTACTGGGTATTGTGCGAAGGGGAATTAAAGAATATTGTCGTATTTTGGGGTGTGCGCGCAAGAACTCCATGACCTTATTCCATTTTCTCCATTTCACTATAGAACAAGTAGACGAACGGCATACTGCTACCCATTCCTCGGGGACATTCTCTGCAGTATTAATACACGATTCGACTCTACTTTTTTGATACGTACAGCCCATGAATGGATCTTATTATCGACGTCTTTGTTTCCTATTAACTATAAATTTAGGCGTTTTTAAGGCTACATTGTATAGGTTTCTTCTAAATTAATTTGCTTCATTCTTGACTGCGCCGTCGCTTTCCACCAGGTAAGATGGAGGACAAATGTAGATATATTTATATTTTAAAAAAAAGAGTTAGGGTTTTGTTTCAGTTTTAATCACATCGCAATATAGATTTTTAAAACTGAAAAATATTTCGAACAACTTCTAACGCAAATTTAAATCCAAAGTAGATTTAAATAGATTATTTTTTGTCGCTAAACGTTTATTTCTTATTTGTAACTCATCTGAGTTAACAATTAACAATTTTCAAATATACCAATGTATGTAACATTAGAGACTGTATCTGTATGGCCTCCCCTGTTTACGTGATACCGCATGGGTTTTCGGCAATAACGATTGCCCTTAGGGGTTGTCCTCCGAAACTCGGAATTTAATTACTCGCCAATGTCCACAGAGAAAATACCCGAGGACTCGTTAATCCTGCTCTAGTCATTTTAGGGTGAAATAATGTCTACCATAATGTGTATCCCTGCTCGATTACCGAAACAGTCAGCAAATAGAACCTTAGTGTTAATGAGTCATATAGACATTTTTACTGGGATCTTTTTAAAAATGTAATGAAGAGATCGAGATACCTTCCTGATGGTAAGAGGTAACGCTTGCACATAATCATTGCAGCGATACACATAACTTTGAGTAGCAAAACAAAGTATAAGGCATCGCTGCTTTGGCGCCCATTACTTTGAGATTTTTGATGTTTAGTCTCAACAGCCCTGTAATTTCATTGGAGTCAGTCAAGTCATCTTCAGTCAACAGTGCTTTCATCTTCGATCACTTTTATATTTTGATCACATTCGTATTTTTTTTTATACAGAATAGTTTCGCGTTTGATCACACCCTGCCTGGTGTTAAGCAGGATGCAGTCCAAGATGAAGCACGCTTACCTAGACAAAAACCTGTTTACTCTATATTTGAAGACATCTTTATTTATATAATTGTATCTATAGTAAACTAGTATCAGCTGTAGTAAAGTGTCGTTGACGCCTAATCTATCAACGATAAAGTAAACCTCGGGTACTTATACCATACCTTAAGTATAATACGACAAGTACAAGTATAATACGTACAAATGCTTCTAACCTAACAATAAATCATACTATATCGTATCCTACTCATGACATTGAAGAAACATATTATGGTACGTGAGCGGTCATGCTTGGGCAATTTTCAAAGTCGCATAAGTCGCAGCCTACTCACAGAATCTAAACGTGCAAGGAAAATCCATTTCATGGTAAAAGAAAAGCGCTTAAATTGTTAGCATGTTTTGTCGGTTTTGTAATCTAATTTTATCCATGACAAGTTTTAAAGTAAGCTAAACATGAGAAGTTAAAGAAAAAATTATACGAAAACACCGAAGCAAAATGTTTGGTAAAATTATGTCCTCTGCACGCGCTGTTTAGTATGAATGAGGAGTAAGCAACTCTGCATTAGCGGATATCCGGGACGGTTCTAGAGCCTGCGCCGGCGCATTTGGACACGCACCGGTTGTTTCGTATAAGGATATAATTAAAGTAACATACTTTAAATATCTCATAATAAGCAACAAACAACTAAGAAAAACAATGATGTTAATTGTGATTATTCTTTTGTATACCAACTAATTCAAATCTTGACTCTTTCCTATACATACAGTTAAACTTTCACTATCTGTTAAATACAATGAGCATTTAGAGGCGCCATTACTATTTTTAACTTCGTTTTATTTAGTCATGAATAAGTCGTATTGTCTTCAATTTATGTTTTCTTATGTACGCATTTTATGACACATATGGTATATATGTGTGTCTGGGTGTACTGTATGTATTATAAGTATGTATTTACAAAAAAAAATGTAACTATTCTATCAGTTATCTGACTCCCATAGTACAAGCTTTGCTTAGTTTGGGGTCAGATGGCGCTGTGTGTAATGTCCTACGATATTTATTTATTTTTTATTTATTTATATATAATTAGATACATATTTTATAAACTCTTTATAGTTTACTAGCGGACGCCTTGCGGTTTCACCCGCGTAGTTCCAGTTTCCATGGGAATACAGGGATAATATATAGCCTATGTCACCCGGAGATAGTGTAGCTTCCCAACGGTGAAAGAATTTTTGAAATCGGTCCAGTAGTTTCGGAACCTATTTAATACAAACAAACAAACTAGCAAGCAAACAATCAAATCTTTCCTCATTATAATAGTATAGATAGAAGACAACAGAATTCTTACCACCAGAATGATCAAAAGTATGACACATACAAGAAACTTAAGAGCTAGTGGCATAAGTGGCTGTCCTATCGCTAAACGCGAGATTTGTAGCATATTTAACAATAATTGGGCTATAAATGTATGTTTTAATAGGTATACAGACACAAAGTTTTCATGAAAGATTAAGGATTAGAAATTTGATCGCAAAGCCTAACATGGTAATTCTCAAGTTTTCGATAACAAAATGTATGAAAATTTATTCAGCGCCTCCGGCGGACGTCGACGACAATAGATACAAAATAATTGTCATTTTTCATAAATTTTGGTATGGATCATTATAAGAAAGTTTTTTTATTGATTATACTTATTCTAGACCTCCAGTTAATTAAATTCCACTTAAATAGTAAAACAAATACCGTTGGATAATTCGCACAAAGAGATCTAGTTCCAACCGAAGCAAAGCTTGTACTATGGGAACCAGATAATGGTCACTTGTATACTTATTTTTTTAAATACTTATAATAAATACACAACGCACAGGCACGGAACCAACATATATGTTCGCACATCGAACTTACGCCCTACAGCTCTACTAAATTAACAGTGTTGTCAAAAACAACATTAAAAAAATATAAATAGAAGTAGCTTTCAATAACCTATTTTACTAATGTATAAGAATACTTCACGCAAAACAATTGCTACTTAGCTAATACATACATTTAGACACAGCGCCATCTAGCCGTAAACTAAATAAAACTTGTCATATGCAATCAAGCATAACTAATAGACTTATTACAGGTATACAGGTTAACTATTGTATGACAGCTAGTAGCTACGCAGTTATAATCGGTAGTAGTAAAGTCGCTACATAACACAAAGTCTTCTTCTATCTAGGTCAGAACTAGCCATAGTTGTACAAACGCACTGGGCTTCGGTCACCGGACGTCGTTGATCGTTGTTTGCCGACCATAACCCACACAGCACCATAGAATACAGTACTTGAGATTCAAGCATTGAATCAACTATCATTTTACTAGTGATCCACCCTGGCTTCGAGTGCTTTTTTTTGGCAACTTGATTATAAAATGTTGAATTTATCTGGTCTTTGTTTAACATTATTTACAAAATAAATAATATTCTCTTTCTTTGTGTATTAGATAACCAGCGCAAGAAAAAAGAATGCAAAATAACATATTTTATTTGCTTAGGTAAAGTGATCTTTGCAGAACAAATCTGCAATTTTTTGAACATTTTTTTTTTTCGATTTTAGCAGTGCTTCTTTTCAGTATTATGTATGTAAATATTTTTGAGTTTCAAATAATATCCAGTCAGTAAGTCTTGTCAAGTCGAAGTAAATAAGCAGTGATTTAATCACATTGTTCAGTCACAGTTGTTGTCATAATACGTATTTTGGTAAAACGTTTCACCACATTATATCACTCGAATATATTTAATTGTATGAAAAAAAAAAAAAAAAAAAAATTGTTTGTCATTAACATAAAAAATCACATATTATATTGGAAAATAATACAGAGCGAAGGCATGAATTTTCCTTCGTTGCCGCCAAAATTCCGCATAAACTTTGCGCAGAACTCTAAACTGTTTAAATGGATTACAGGATATTCATCGTGAAAGTTCCTTAATTTTTTTAGAAGATTTATTTGTAAAATAGGTACTACTTATCTCCAGCTAAATTGCTGATTAGTGAACTGTTTTTCTTCACCACAGATTAGATTACGCTAAATACATTCACACAAATACGTCAAGTCTTTTACCTCACACAAATACATCAAAGAATTGTGTAGGTATATATATTTTGTCGTAAATCAAGCGAAATATAGGACTAAGGAGTTTTTACCCATTACTGTGTTCTTAACTAATAAATGAAAAACATAATTTTAGAGCTATACAAGCTAGGTCTTGAATTTTTTGTTTAGTTTTAGCTCGAACTTTGTCATACTGTTAAACAACTTGGAAACCTTTAGCGTAGGTATTTATCAACATAGATTATATGTGTTAGCAGTGTGGGTGTTTACCTCTATGGCCAGCGTTTGTGATCTATATCATACTAGGAAATAGAAACTATTGAAAATAGAAACTTGCATTTTGTGATGACTAAGGTTTTATAATTTTTAACCTAAATACAATTTAAAATGAAAAAAATAACAAGATAATATTTCGAAGAGAAATCAGGAGAGAATCAATCAAAAGAGAAAATTAATCTAAACACTGAGGGACAATGACTAAAATCTGCAGAACTCTTGAAAATCGGCCATCACTTGAGATGTAGTAGGAAAATTCTGCAATTGAGTTGTTTGGAATGTGCCAACTAGTACGTAGTAAATACAGATCAATGTCAATAACATTTGGTATATTTTTATTATTACAGGCATTTTAAAAATATCTAAATGCGAGGCGCGCTCGTATATTTTCGTATTTCTTAATTGTAACGCTCCAGGAAAGAGCCTTAATTCTATGTTTGCTATAAAATCATGCGTAACCTAATGTATACCCAATTACCCATCTATATGATATTTTCTGCACAAGTAAAATTAATTAATGCGTTATTCCCTATATTTCATACACCTTACAGTGTGTTCTGGCAACCTCATTTGAAAGCCAATTCCATTCCAGGCTAGGTGTTTACCATCTTCGACCACACCGTAATTTAACATCAGATGAGCTGTGGTCAAACACAAAAAAGAAAACAAATTCAAGACAAAAAAAATAATATGAATTTCTACAAAATCCTGCACGATGCGAAAATCCACATACTCGTATAAAGTGAAAAAGGACAAACGATTCATGCCTACCTACTATTAAAAGAGCTGACCATTATTCATTTACTTATATGCGGTAGATCTTGTGCTATTAAACGGCTGCTCTCGCATTTAAGTGGTTATCAAGTCATGTCTAATTATAACATCCAACTTCTAAAAAGCACAAGTGCCTACTATAATTAGCGATGCGTGTATTTACTCCGGTATGGTTTTGTAACGACTACGATCGGTATAGCACTCACCTAAAATAAACTCAACAGGTACTTTTTAATTTCAATCAAGGAAACTTGTTTAGGGTACACTATACAGGGTTATAAGCTTAGGACAAACTAATCCGAAAGGTGATCATTCTACTCATCATTACGAACATCTTTTACTATGGGAACAAAAAAATCAGCTGTGCCTTAGAAAAAGTTCGATAACCCTTGAACAAATGTATGGCACTAATGATTTTTTTACATTTTCAAAAGTTGTTCATTACTAAAATTACACCACTTTGGCTTAGTATAGCTCAAGCTTATAACCCTCTATAACATTTATCAAAGATTTTTTTTGATAAGTGTTGAAAATAACTTACTTATTTTAGTAACTATTAGGTACAATTTCTTTTTAATTTACAGCGAATGGTTTCTACGTGTACGTTTAAAGATAGTATTTACTCACATATATTTTTTTATATAATTTAGGTAACTTATCATATTGTACCAACCATATTTAACTTTGGTTGGTTGTAACCAGCGTTGCCAGGCGTCCGCATAAAGCCGGGCATAGTAATGTTTTTTGATTGCGTGTCCGGCCAAAATAAACGGTGTCCGGCTTTTGTTAGCTAGACTTTTTACATTTCGCAAACGTGAGAGCACCGAGCGTGGCTGAGCGTTTTTGGCGTACCTACTAATACTGAGACACAAAATCCTCAATAATGTAGGGTGTCCGGTCTTTTTACCCAAATCTCCGGCAAAACTAGCTGAAGGTTTGGCGACCTGGCAACCCCAGTTGTAACTGACTTGAGTTACGTGTAAGACTAGATATTACAAAACAACCTAGACTAATAGAAAAAAAATAAAGATAAGATGCTAGTACGTAAATTTTAAATCAAATTTTTTTTCTCCATACTTTTTTAAGATAATAAGTAAACTTGATGTGCTATCTAGCCCCAAACTAAGCTTATGCACATTTTAAAAACCGGATAACTGATAGATATACCTAAATTTACTTAAAAACACTTGTACTTAACTATATTCAAGCAAAGTATTTGAGCTAGCATGTTTACTAACAGTCTAGCGTCTGTGATTATTGTGATTTTACTCTGTCGAGACGTCTGGGACAACATTGATTTGTTCTCCCGTCATTTGCATTTTTAGAGTTTCATCTCAGTGCAATAGCCTTAAGTCCATACACGAGCCTAATAAATTCTATGATTTATGTTAGTACCCAACATGCTACCGCTATATATAATTGTAAGATGCGTTTCATATCGTATGTGTCATATTTCGTTAATTAACCTTATTTTGAGTTATGTCATAGCTTTTATTGATTGTACATCTGGGAATTTGAAGTCGCGGTTTAAAAACAATTGAGAAGCAACAAGCTTCTCAATTGTTTATTTAGATAGTGGAATCCAAACTTTTTTTTATGGTTGACAAGCTAGGTGTTTGACCTGATGTTAAGTGACGGTGTGGCCGAAGATGGTAAAGCACACCAAGCCTGGGATGGCATTATACAATTATTATATGAAAAGTAATAAAAAGTGAAGGTAGTGGTGATTATTTGATATACAAGCGTTTGCACACGGCTTCGCTCGCATTAATGTAGTTTATTTTTCTATCTTTCAAAAACAGTAATTTTGTTATGGATGAAAGGTACCCAATGTTCTTTTCTATACCCCTGAAAATGTATACCTACGTGAAATTTCATAATGATCGGTTGACTAGTAAAAGCGTAAAAAAACAAACAAATTAAAAAAATTACATTCGTATTTTTAATATTAGTAAGGATTACATCAATACAATCTAAAATAGCTATAGACAGAAGAACAAACCAGTAAAGAAGATAAAGATTCGCGTATTGATTCCAGCCTGTAACGTTTCAGATCACATTCAAGCAATGGGCGCACCGGCGTGGGGCAGCCGCGGCGGTGGCGACCGGCCGCGGTTGCTGCGAATGACTCCACTGAGACACAGCTTCGCGGCTCCCGCGTCACCGCCTGCGCAGCCGCCTCCGCGCACGCATGACTATGCTTCAGACGCAGATACCAACAAGAAAGGTAACCTTCTTGTTGTTTGGCCTGCACTGTTGATATAGTTGCTGTTTGATAGTAGCTTTGCTTCAGGAACTGTAGAGCTTGAGTTAATTTTGCCACCCAGGATAAAAATTCAAATCAATCAATTATCCGGTTCCCATAGTACAAGCTTTGCCTAGACTTGGGGCCAAATGGCACTGTATGAAACATCTTCTTATATTCATTAAAAAAAATAACTTTATTTAGTTTTATTCTTTCTTTAGCACAAAATATCTATATTTTTCAATAATTTGGAGTTTGTAAGGTCTTAGGCAATAGTTCTGTCACCCGTTATCCCACGGCAACCGTATATTTTTCCGGGATGTAAAATAGTGTTAGGTAATACATTTTAAGCTATCTCCATTTCAAATTTTAAATAGCGCGAAGGAATTATTGAATTGAAACGTGTTTGTTGTGTCAGCATTCCCAGAAATGTAGTTTGTTTACATTATTTTTAAATTATCCAAGATGGCGTCACTAAGAAATCTAAAACGCCTCGGTTATGTTAACAGGCCAAAATCTGCCGTGCTCTACCCACAATTTGAGAAATTCATTTGGAATAATATAAATATATTTTATCTTGAGAAAATAAGAATTGCCTATAAATATATATGAATATATAAAGAGTAAACACAAAATAACACATTTAATTACAAACATAATTTATTAGATAAATAAATATTTAAATAAAACATCGTTGCAAAACCACAATATTATAATTCTCTAATAAATAGTGTAGACCACCAACACCATATTTTCAAACTACCTGCTTAATTCAATAGATGTAGGTATTATGACTCACTATTTCTCGTTGAAATCTTTTTAGTTCGAGGTATCCTTTGAGGTTACCAAAAATAAATAAAGAATCATTAAAGTGTTCATGCTATAAAAATAAAACCTATTCATATCAATGCTTTCATTTTTCTTCTGAGCCAACACTGTAGATTTACATTTTTTTTAGAATTAGGTTGCAGCTTTTTTAAACAAGAGTTGGCAACACTGTCTATATCTCATGGGCAGTTCTGTTAAAAGTGTTAACCGAAAGTGTAAACTTTAAATGTTGTGTTTACACTTTGCGCGTAAATTTGGTAAAGCCAGTACAATATTTATATAAACATATTTACATTTACAAACGCTTTTGCTTTTTCAATTATTATCTACTACCCACTGAATAGTATCATCACTTCCGTAATTTATGTTCTCATGACAAGTAAAATTGGATTCTTTTTTAACCGACTCAAACAAGGAGGAGGTTCTCAATTCGACTGTATGTTTTTTGTTTATTTCATTATCTTCAATTCATCATTAAAACAACAGTCTGTCGATTTCAAAGCACTTTACAGTGTTTTACAGTATTATATTGTACTTATTTGCCTGATAGATTCTAACAGACTTAATAGCATCCATAATTTCATATTTCAGAGGAAGGCTGGAATGCAAATCTATCACAAAGATGGCGAAAATTACGGCGTCGATGTTCAAGACTGCGACCAGGCTCTGGGAACCGTGAACCGAGCCCAGTTAGGTGCTCCCCATCGCCACCGAGGCCTCCAACGCAATGTTCTCCGCCTGCACCATCAAAACTTTCATTCCGACATCGGGGCAAAGTCTACACAACAGCTTCTCTTCGCGTCACAAGTGGAGCTCCCGACATTCTTCGAGCCCTGGGTAAACTAGGCGGCGGGCTTCGAAGACGAGCTCTATCTGCACACGATGTCTTAGCGCCACCACCACAGCAACCGTCAACATTCTACGTGCCAAGTCCCACAGCAGTCCGGCAGCATCCTTCACCGTCACCGCCTCGTCAATCTTCAGCCACATTAAGAAGACGCTGTAGTTCGCCGAACGTTTACCGAGCTAACAAAAACGGTCAAGTGACTCGGGATCGTGCACCTTTGATCCAACAAGACGATGAGAGTAGAGACGTGGTTGATTACAAATATCTCCCGGAGAGAAGAAAGAACACATCTGAAAGTCGAAATCGTCGACCTTACAGTGAAAATGTGGAATTGGATATTCCTTACAGAAACGGTTATAGTCGTCTTCCTCCAGAGGCAGCGCAGAGGCTGTGGGAAGAGCCTTATAAGCTACCTCGCGTGCAATCTCGTCATGATCCGGTGAACCAGTTGAGAAATGGAGTAGCTGAGCTACGTGTAAGTTCTACGCCGAGGTCAGCTAGGCCTCCCGTTGCACCACCTCCATCAAACACACAAAATGCGAAAAGGCCACCACCGTCTGAACCCAGGGATCCTCATTCATTTGAGGTAAGTTATTTGTCTGTTTGTGAAACAAGTTGTTTGAGAAGGTATTCAATAGGCTATGTGAACTAACCCGAATCTAATCAGCGTAATTAACTCGGTGTTGGAATAATATATTAACATGATTTTTAGGTAGCCTCTTTTTATTTTCAGGTTCGTTTCACAAAGTCGGCTGGAGGAAAGGGGCTGGGGTTCAGCATTGTCGGCGGTAAAGACTCGCCAAGAGGAGATATGGGAATTTTTGTTAAAACTATTTTCAACAACGGGCAAGCAGCAGAATCTGTACTTCGTGAAGGTAGAGTAAATTATGGCATATAATTTTTAGACCAATAAAATTAAAACAAATATGAAACACAATTTTTGAAACGAAGCCAATAACCTGCTTGTGTTTTGAAAAGTATTTACCTGTCAAAAAAAAACTTAAACCAATAACTGTATAGAAATACTTGCCACAAAACTATAGGTATTTTATGTCTGCACTAAATTTCTTAACTTAGCTTGAAATATATTTGAACTATTAATATTTTCTGCAATTTTAGTTTTGATTCGGAAATAATTGAACAATGTGGTCAGCGTGTGTGTTTCTTCTTTGAAACATTAATTTTCTATTAGCGATAAAAAGTCCAGTATACAGTGGACAAAGCTTTTACGTTATACGGAAAGGTGCAACTCATTCCATTGCGTCGGTTACATGACAGCTGCCAGCAACACTACACACCTACATACACCTGCCCTTTAGGCAACAAAAACCATTAACTTGCAGCGCAGTGTGATACCGAACACATAACGAAGTTAATTGCCTGAAGGTAAATTAGATCGCCCTTGTCAAATGTTCAGTAACGTACGGTAAATTAAAGGCCTATGAAGCGAATCAATTAGATCTAATAAACGTTAACTCGTACGAGCGTAGTGTTAGTTTCAATATAATTGGACTGCCTTGCAATTACGACTGAAATAAAAGCTATACTTAACTTTACCAATTAAAACAACTGCTTTTCCGACCTAGATCCATAAACATTAAACAATGAAAGTTATCACTCATGGCTCCTGCTAAGATTTCTTATGTTTCAAATGCCGTGGAATAGATACACAACTTGGTGGTAGATTTCTTTAGCTGGATATCGTATAGGTAGGTACCACCGTAGTACCAGATATTCTGCCGCCAAGCAGTAGTGTGTAAACATTACTGTGTTCCGGTTTAAAGGGTAGGTACTGCAGCTAGCGAAATTACAAGGCTTTTGAGACTTACCATCGAATGTCTCAAAGTAATGAGCGGCAAAGCAGCGACGCCCTGGGCTTTGTTTTACTACACAAAGTTCTGTATATCGCTGTAATGGTCATGGACAGACGTAATCTCTTACCATCAGGAGAGCGTCTTGCTCGTGTCATTACTAATACATAAAAAAAATATACAAAGAAACGGACAGCAATTCACAGAGAACTACAACTGAGTGACAAGATCTCATCTTAAATATGATAATGATCGGCGCCACTTCTGCTTAATATAGTAAGTTGGAAGGATTCTAGTGAATCAGTGATTTTCAGGGCATGTATTTCGCGAGTGGTACGAGTGAAATTAACTTCTAAATAGCATTATAAGTATCAAACCTTTAAATTATACCAGTAGCATTATTTGTCAATCGTCAGATCGATCACGGCCTGATGGTAACAGATAACATATTCTAGGGCATCACCTGCCTCTATGTGGGCAGCTGCCAACATTGGGGACGACAATTCAGTTCAGTTTTTGTTCATGTTTCAGGTGACGAGATCGTCTCCGTGAATGGGCGAGGGACCGCAGGACTGACCCACGGAGAGGCCATCAGGTTGTTCAAGGACGTCCGCGCTGGACCTGTACTGCTTCGTGTAGCCAGACGCGCTCCGGCTCGTTGACTGCCCTGCGCCTGCTGCGACCATACCTCGCATCAGGCGCTTACGTACTACCCTGATTCTTATTCTACGTTGTAGAGGCAACTCACGTGATTTGCATAAATCTATTGATTTTGCTAACAACCTTTATGGGTAACTTCTACATCTACATCGTAACAAATTATTTCAGATTATTTTGCAGTTCTAAATTTGAATTACAGTTTGATTTGACAATATACTTTTTACAAATGAAGATAAAAAAGAATACAATAACTAACTTGCCTGAAAGAGGTTGCTAGCAAAATTATCAATAACTCCGTGTAATATAGTCTGTTAGCTGCTTTTATGCACTGAAATAACATAAAACCTAGCTTACTTTTGCTATTGCAATTATTATTTTATTTCAACTACTTATGAGAGGAGTGTTTTTATGCAAGTATGAAAAATTTGTATGGCTTGTAAATTGTATCAAAGGTTCAATATACCTCAGATGCTTCATTTAAACAGCTAACCGCAAGTTGTTTGAACCAACTTTAAAACGATGTACCTACTGTGAGCAACTTATCGATATAATCTATTTTGTTAAACATTATATTTTATATTTAATATTATATTTAAATCATTTTTCATGATTCTTATCATTAGTAATGACAGGTAGGTAATATAGAGGCAGCTTATATTGCCATAACCCTTTTTTTAGTCTTAGATATGGCTGATTTCTAGGACACTGACAATATATGCCCTAGTTATTTAGTACAGCCTATTACGGCCAGTGATTGTGAATAACTTGAAATGTCAAACTGTCAATATCCAATTTATTTGTGCAACATTTTAAGCATGCAGCGCGTCATGTTTTTTATCGTTATCCCACAAAAAGATTTTTTTTTTAATTTTGATACAAAAAAATATGTGTTTCGGTCAGGGTTGATTTCACATAAACTACCCACAACAAACTTAAGAGTTAAGCAATTAAAACATAAACTCGTTTTTACATAACTGTGATAGTGTGCAGAATGATATGAAAATTTCTGTCAAAATTTGGTCCAATTCCAATTCTGTAATGACTAAAAAAATTTGTATGAAGTTACCTACGAATAGCTTATGTCTCGAATTAACAAAATTTATCCCAAAATCTTGATGGGACTATGAGCGAAACTGCGGCGTGTTACAGCGATTTTTTTACAAATTTAAAGTTCAATAGCTGAATTCAAACGCTCATTGATCGGAAATAAAGGTGTCTTATAGTAAACAACGAATTAATGCGTGTATATTTAATAATAATATAACTAACTATCACATTGTCAGCTAAAGTAGATATAAGTGCCTATATTAATTTTGCTAGACACACGAATGTATTCTAGTATGACAATATTAACAGGCATGTAACAAGTCCAATGAGGTCTGGTCCATTTTGACCAGGCCCAATAAAATTGACTGTGATATTGAAATTCAAAGCTGAATAGCACAATATATAACATTAACATGTATTTTTGTAAGATAATAAATATTATTACGTAAAATAGATTTTTAAGAGTAGTATAGTAACTTATTTTTATAATCTAATAGCGTTAGAATTTAGTATGAAATAAGTAAGTAGCTTATAGCAGCTTGTCCAACAAGATATATTAATCCTGCATTGATAGCAGTTTGTTTATAAAAAATCATTAAGGGAAACAAGTATAAATATAACATACAAGAATAACTTAGTATTGTAATCGTTTAGATATAGGTACTATGCAAGATTTTAATCTAAGTATAAATGAAATGTATGGGGCTGGCTTCCTTTATGCAAGTATGATTAGAATACCGTATTGGCTTTTACTTGGGGCTTAACTAAATAAGCTGCTGTCAAGTTTCGACAATTTCATAGAAACAAATTACTATTACAAGTTTTATTGCGTAGCAACATTTAATTTTTGTTTTTACTTATACGGAATAAATCACATTTAATTGCATCAAATTATGCAACTGCAGTTTCGGCCACCTCAGATGATCTTTATCGAGGAGACAACCTACGCACGGTCTCGTCTGGCTTCGTACTCAACCAAAACTTCTTCAGTTTCCAGTAACATTTAATTCAGCGTTAAATATCAGAATAGTTAGGTACTTGTCATAATTTTCTTCATAAACGAAATTATTATTTGAAAATTACTTTTAACTTTGCTGTATCTTCACGTTCAAAGCTGAATATCAAAGCAATTGAATTTTGGACAATCAAATAAATAAATATCCTGGACATTTCACACGCCATCTAGCCCCAAACTAAGCAAAGCTTGTACTGTGGGATCTAGATAACTGATATAATACTTAAATCCTTTTTTGTTGTAAATACAAAATATACATACAGTACACCCAGACTCAGAACAAACATTTATCATCACATAAATATTTGTTTCTGTGGGAATCGAACCCACACCCCTACAGCTTTGAAGGCAGATATTCTACCAAAGGGCAGTCATTTTGGCAGCCAATGTATTTTTTTTTAATTTAGAATGTAATTTTCGTATTAAAAAAAGTTGTACTTTAAAATCGAACACCAAGTAAGTATCATTTATATTCCCAGTGGCCAGTTCGTTGTTTAACATCAGGTGAGCTGTGGTCAAACATCTAGCCTGTCAAAATTAAAAAAAGGATTTTTGAAAAAAAAAATAGAAAAAAGAACCTTTATTGATGTGTGTCAAATATATATTTCGATAGTAACAGCTTATTAGCAGAATATTTATAAAAATGTAATAAAAAGTATTTACTATGTAGGTACTTATTAAGCAATGTCTCAACCAAGGACCTAAATATAGGAAATATACTATAAACGTGTTTGTCATTTATAGCATTCAAATTGTATAGCTATAATTTATATAAACAAAATAAAATTGTGAAGATATTTTTGCATTTTCGTATAATAAGGAAAACATAAAAATATATTAATATTTTACCGTAAGCGAAGTTGTTTTTTTCATTTAAGCACCTATTTTTAAAAATATACCCACTGCAGAGATCGTTATCCCAAAGATTAATTTCCTTTTATTTCCTAAAAATATAAGAATATATAGAAGATTACTACTAAGTCTAAAGAAACTTCTCATTTATTTCAGTTCATAGTTTTCCTAGAATAAAGGAAACTTAAAAAAATTAAAGAAAGAAAGAAAAAATTAAACTAAGTTCTTTACCATCTGCGACCACACCGTCGCGTCGCTTAACATAAGGTGAGTTGTGGTCAAAACAACTAGCTTGTCAACCATTAAAACAGCCTCAATATTTAAGATTTTGTTTCTTGTTGTAAAGAAATGCAGTTCTAAAATGTAACTTCTCGTACATTTTTGGACGTTTCATATTTACGTAAGTCTTGCAAACTGATGTTAGATCCTCAATTTTTAATATACATTGTACACTTTGAGATACTAGTCAAATCAAATCAGACAGACAGACAAATGGACGCACAAGAACGCAAACTGGATAACTTTTGGATAAAAAAAAATATAAAAAAATATTTTGTACATAATTCTAACATAATTAGTATATTTATTAAACAAAATAATAAATACCTTAAATTATACTATTTACAAAATGTATACAAAAAACTTAGTCTAAAAAAACCGTCAGAGGGATATGTGGCTCGAATGCTGGCAACATTGCCACGCTGGATGGCAATGCTTAGCTTATGACCAAAGTAGATACCAGCATTCTGGTCACCTGAAGCCTCCTCTAGACGTTTGGCCAGGTCCCGATACAGTTCGAGAGCGGCCGGCCCCCACGGACCTTAAGTTACCTTAACATAATTTAAATTTACCCACATTTAAATAACCTTTAATCTATGTACTCTCAATAAACTGACTGGGATAAAAGAGCGTAATCTATTGGATTTCACTTTTTAATAAATAAAAAAACAATAAAGTTTTACATAAGTATAATTTGTAACCATTTGAAAGTATATATATCTAAAATTAAAAAGAGTAACGTAATGTTATTTCGTAATCATAACTAGATAATATATAGTTATAAATACTTTTCAAAACAACTTATAAATAATAATAAAATAAAATAGATGTCAAATTTATTTACACACTTTTCAAGCTCATTAGAAATAATGGTAAGAACAGGCGTTATGAAAGGCGTGGCAAGGAAACATATCTCAGAACTCGAATTTTTTTGTGTACAGAAGTATTTCTAGAAGATTCTTAGTAATTTGCAGTACTATCTCTATACTATCAGCTGAATTTATAGTTTGATAAAAACATTAATACAATACTACTCTGTATGCATTGTCTATGTACCTTTAGTACCAGACCTGTTACATTAAGGCCATTTTTGCTGAAGCAACAATTCAATAAATTTCGGAAAAAAGAAATATCGTTTTGAAAACTATAATCAACAAACTCATTAGATAAATGTCGTTAAAAATTATTATTCTTGTAGAACAAATTCACTTCAAAATGACATTCCTGTAATATTAGAGTGTATCCCGGTTTTAGAGCACGTCAGGTTAGAGTAAAGTCCCAATTTCTAAAAGTTTAAAAACCCACAGTTCGTGATAGTGGCATCATTACAAATTTATGGCCTGGTGAAGTTTAAATATAGATTGTGTTTCAGTCCAATAAATGAATGAAATAAAGCGCTTTTAATAATGGATAGGTGTAATATTAAATGGCAATGCTTTCTCAGTTTTTTTTTTGAGTCATTTATAATAAATAATATTCAGTTAATAATTAAAAATGTCATTATTACTCGTACTTTGTACATATTATTTTACTTATACAGGATTACTCACGTAACACGCATAACTGAAACAATGTGTCAAAACCACGTCGGTTTATACATTAGTTGTATGCATACATTAGTACATGAAATGACATTTTTAATTGTACAACAACAGAGAAATCATTTTGTCTTATTACCTCGTCACGACCAGAGACTACCGTCTTGTGAATAATATTATTATAGCCTCTGACACTTTCAGATCTCCAAATTATGTGATAAATGATAAATAACATCGCTTTAAAAGCTCATGCATACATATCTATGATATATAATAATAGTCACTTAAAATAATAATCTTATAACACAGATTTAAAAAAAATATTACAGATCACGTTACGTTGATAATAATTAATCAATGACTGCTTGGTCCTACAAATTTGCTTGACTTAAGGGAACTACTACAAACACTTAGTATATTTTTTTATGTAAAACTATGAGACGAACGAAACGCTCTCCTGATGGTAAGAGATAACGCCTAACCATGACCATTGCAGCGGTATTTATAACTTCATGTAACAAAGCAAAGTCCAGAAAATCGCTGCTATAGCGCTCAATAGCTCTGTAATTTTGCTAGCTGTACATTTTAAACCGGAGTATAGCAATTTTTACATACTACTGCTTAGCAGCAGAATATCTAGAACTACCTAGAGGACCTCTTGTTGAAAAGACCTTCAAGATCATCAAGTAAGGCCTTGTGTGCATGTAATTAGTACACATTAAGAGATAGCTGCAGGACCAAGGAGTCTTCACCTATTTCTAATGGAAGGTTACATCTGTACTACATTTTTCCAATCTATGTATTATAATTACACAATATTGTGCGCGATGTCCACAACAGTAACATATCAAACCTAAGTAATGGCACGCAATTTTGATAGATTCAACTAGCTCCTTCATACAATAAACTCTATTGAACCCTAAAACATCTTACCGCATTCAATATTCTGACATCTTTCTTTACAATTCAAAAGAAACTTCAACTTATTTTTGCGCTGAGATGCTTTAGTATTCATTTGATTTATTTTCCCGAGTGTGCCATAACAATGGAATCAAAGATTGGAACTCAAATTTCTCCGCACTTTCACTTTGCAGACTAGCAGTTAGCTAAAAGTATAATAGTATAAAATAATGATTACCTTGAAACCACAAATTAGAAAAAGAACAGATAGAATGTTGAGTAGGGAATGTCTCCTTGGACCTACAATTTAGTTTATCTTACTCGAACTACTTGATACGTAAAGCCTCAGTGTACGTGTAGTTCATGTAAGAATAGTAAAAATTGTAATGCTAAGGGGCTTCACCTTTTCTCTACGCACCATTATATCTGTACTACTTTTTCTACTTGAAATCAATAACCTAAAAATGTTGCAAGTACGTAAATAAGGCAGTCTTCATAGATTACAATCCAGTTTATCTTTCCTATTCACGTAAATAAAGTCAAAGAAAAGCCGCAGTGTTAACAGCATTTTAATATTAAGGCTTAAAACCAAACATTTTTTTAAGACATGAAACAACATTTAAAACATTTTTAGTTAAATTATGCAAAAATAAATAATCACCAATTTCGTCTCTAAATAAAGTGGCTGTCAGACCAAATCCAAACAAGTAAGATAAACTCTTTAGTTCAAACTCACATTCTAACCGTTCCTTAAAAAGACAAGTAAATATCTACACGTATAAGAGTAACGATGAATACTTTAAAAAAACATCTAACCATTAATGAGTATAGTAAATAACCTTAAAAAAACTATTTACAAGTAAAATACGGTGTAAAAAATTCGTTGTTCTCAAGTTTCGTTAGGGTTCCTGAGGACGAGGGCAACGGGTCCCGCTGGTAAAGATTTGAGCGCTGCCCAGGCTTGAGTACGGGTGAAGCCTTCCATGGAGTGCCCTCCTGCTGACAGGAGCTCTGCTCCGACTAGAACTTGACCGCTTTGTGCTGCGGAACCCCCTGAAAATCATAATATGAACTTTTAATTTTATGTGTGATACGTCAGATTCAATCGGTCGCGTATAGAATACAACCGAGCGTTTCAAACAACCCCCGAATTAATATCTACAAAAACAACGAGATTTTTTTAATGATGGCTAGGTGTTAATACTACAGATCACCTTAATTATGTTAAGTGGCAGTGTGGTCGAAGTTGGTAAACACACCTAGCCCAGAACGAAATTGGTTTTGATGTGAGGCTGGCGAAATACCGTTGGGTGCTTCATGGTAGATTTTCATCTTGAGGATGGTAACTACCTAGCCACTTGAGAGTACCCTACCACTATGCTATAAAACCCCCAGATCTTTGCAAACATGCGCGGTTCGAAAATACTAACCATTGACCACTCGCTGTATGATTGAATTTAAGAAAAACAATTTCTTCCTTTTGTCTGAATTAAATAATCAACACTCTAAAATACATCTTTATACGATTCAACTAATTAAATGGAATGATTCGATGATGTGGTCGAAGATGAAGCAGGCAAGACTTAAAAATACCTATTCACTCTGACCTTGAAAAGAACTAGATTATATCTCAATTAGGAAACAAGGAAGCCTTCAGATTGATGTTATTTAAAAAACATATAATCGAAATTGTATAAAGTGGGTATCTATGACCATGTCACAGGGTCCAGCACGACAATTTATGAAAAAAACTATTTTTAACACTGAAATTCATGAAAATGACAGTATAAAAAGAAAAATAACTTAAGTTTCAGTCCGCTTGGGGCGCGTAATCCTTCTTTCATACATTATACTCCTAGGATCAAAAACATGACGAAAGATTTTTTGCAAATTGTCACGCTGAACTCACAAGTTCCTATTATTACGTTCTTAAGAAAGAAGAACAACAAGAAAAAACCAAACAAAGAAATTTAAAAAAGTTATGAAAACTGAACAATAGCAAATTGGACTTTTTTTTTAAATCTTTATTTAAGAGTGCTTTTTTGCACAGCGAAAATGTCGCACCAAATTGGTCTTGCACACAAGATCCCAAACCAAATAAAAAATAGACTAATCAAAATTCAATAAAACAAAAATATGATGTGCCAGATTTGTTATTATAGAAAGTTAGCATACCTGCAAAGAGTTTCTTTATGGTGAGTGGGCAATCTCCGCGTGGTGAGTCCCGGCCTCCGTCGAGACCGAACCCAAGCCCTGCTCCTCCGCCAGCCTTCTCCAAACTAACTGTCACCACGGAACCCGCTTTGCTGCCGTTTGCGGCACCCTTTACCTCGTGTCGTGCCTTCGACTCCGCTGGAAATGGAACCAAGAAACATTTAAGTAATGTTATAAATAATTACTCACACTCGGAAAGTAAATCTGAAGTTGCCTGAGGAGCAGGCTGAAAGTAATACTTTGCCGCCCTAGGGAGAATCGCTTTCAACTAACAAGTGACAACTGTCAAATTATAAAAATATTATATAAATAAGAAAATAAAAATGTATCAGTCAAAACTTGAACGCTAAACTTGTCGTTTAGTTTTTTTAAACCGCAAGCTTCTATAAAAAAATATTTCTTAACAAAAACGGTTTTCCCCTTTTTGTTTCATTCATGAAAAAGAATGAAACCACTGGAAGCACACCCAACTTGTTTTTAACTTGATTTCTTATTTTTCAATCTAAGTTTATCAGCTCAAATAAGTCATTTATTATTATTAGTTCGTCTTATAACTCGATTACAAAACTGATATTTTCATTTTATGGTTCTTTAATCGTAGGTAGGTACTTTAATATTATGATCGTTAAACATGTACGCATATCCGTACCTAGGGAACATTATTGTCGAAATCCGCCAATCATTAAAGTAATTGCTTCTAGTTTAGAACTTCGCTTTACAGTAAAGTTTCTGATGTGTGTAGAGTTTTGCCTTTATCAACCAAATGGAACCAGACCATAATGCCTTATATGTAAACTTTATGTGAATAAGATCTGTTTCTAACACAACTATCAAGTGATAAACTAGCTGGCATGGTGATTTCATTAGATCGATTTAAATTCAAAATTGACACAAGGGTTTAAATACGGAAAGATTTTGTATCGTTTTATTTACCTTTTTCAGAGCCGCCTCTATTCACACTTGCGTTTTCCGAGGATTCATTCTCTATTTCAATCACTACTTCCGATCTTTGTTCCTGAAATGAAAAATTAATTTGTCTTAACTGAAATACAAATAAAATACAGTAAACAACATTTTTGATGATGCTATCAAGTACCTACAACGATAAATATTTAAATAGTTATTAAAACATATTTGTCTTGTGTACAAAACAGAGTATTCTAAGACAAAAATTAAGCATGTCACTACATAACATTACATTAGTTGACAAATTAAAGTTAATATAAATCTAGTCGTATCATTGCAATCTGATTGTGAATGAGTAGATCATATTTTATGTAATTAAGAAAATATACTTTTATGCATGTAAATTAATAATCGTTGGATATATTTATCCGAAATTTGGTATGCAATGTACGTTTTGGATTAGACCTAGATTTTTCAACACAAAATTATGTACGATGACTTGTAAATGTGACTGATTCCAGAAAACTTGAGTGATCAAACTATAACTACGGTCTAGAAGATTTACGAAAGCACTACCAAATGAAAATAGATATCTAACTGTAGTTAAATAAACATACCTTTAGAATAGTAACAGATTGTGCGTGGGTCAATCCGGTCATAGCGCAACCGTTGATACTATGAACTTTTACACCTCGTTTCAACCCTGCTCTGGCTGCAACACTGTCCGCCAACACTCGATGGACCTGAAATTTAAAAACACTAAATATCATTAACTATTCTCCATACTAATAAAAAGTTGTAAATTTGAATACTCTATTACACGTACCGTAACGTCTTTAGCTTCGCAGTCAATACCGCCTGCTAAAATAACACCCACACCAGTACCCGCTCCCCGTTTGAGGCGCATGGATCGAGTGGATATTTTAACATCTTTCATAGAGCTACCGTTCATATCAGTCTTGGTATCGGTGACACTGTTTTTAGGCGTTACTTTTGTTGTGGGTATTTCTTTATATTGTATATCACAGACTTTACTCTCTTTTATCTTTGTTGAGCTATTGTTATTTTTGAAACTCTTTTCCTCTTTATTCAAGCTAACGTTGTCAGTTTTTATTACGTCAAAACTATGTTTATCCAACAAAACTGGTCCTTTGGAAGAGGTAAAGTTCTCCAGGCCAGCTTTTTTAATTTCCTTGATAATTTTTTCGGATATCACTCTAGGCGCATCTTCGGCTTTCGGGCTTTCAGAAGAATTTTCGTTTTGTTTATTCTTGTTCGCAGAACTTGAGTTTCGTTTTAATCTCGAATTTTTATAGTCAGCCTTTCTTTGTCGAATGTTAACGTCGCTATCGCTGTCTGAATCAGTTTCGGCAATTATTTTATTGCGCCGTCTGTTTTCACCTTTATTCGACACAGCGCTCACCGATGGCGTGAGCGTAGAAAGGCGTTCAGACGCTTTCAGTACTGGACTCGGAGACCTGTCGCAAGACTCGTGGGGGAACTTAGTTTCAATAACAGGTGAAGTTAGGTTAATGTCTCTCCCGCTTCGACATTTTGCTGACGCCAAAATGTTTCTTCTATTTAATGTATCGACATTGGAAGTTTTTGAAACTTTTCTCTTATCGGAGTCAGCGACAGAACTTTCAAGCGAACTGCAACTTGCTTGAGAACCAGATGTGGCCGCTGATCCAGCTGACGAGCTTAGCGAAACGTTCGTATCAGACGACATTGATCGACTAACGCTACGTTTGATATAGTCTTCGTAACTCTTTTCTGTGGGTGATTTAGACGCTACATCTGGTTTAACCATAGAGTATGTGTAATTTGATATTCTTGGTGAAAGCCGCGAGCTGTCAGACTCGATGGTGTCTAAAGTGTGCATTGGTGATGATGCTGATGAACGATAGCTTGATTGAGTTGAACTCATTGCAGAATCGTTATCACTGTCTACAATGTCAGTTACAGTACAAATTTTTATATCCAAGTTTTTATAGTCACGCGCATGATTTAAATTGTTATTGAATTCTTTTTTCGTCATATATGTGGTGTTTGTTATATAACCCTTTGAAGGCAGTATTGATGTGGACAGTTGTCTTGGAGTATCATTCAAATCCAAAAATTTCGAGTTTTTATTAAAGGTGTCTTTCTTGTTATTCATTTTGTTAAGTGTTTCTATTCTTTCATTAAAACTACGCTCCGGCGTCGATTCTTTAGACATAGAAGTAGGTGTGTATACTTGTAGTGATTTTCTTTTGAAGGCAGGCGAGTATTTGGGAATATTGTTTGAGAAATTAGTTTTCCACTTTGATTCATTCAAAGTAACAAGTTTAACGTGATTTGGTTTACTAGTGTTCAATTTACTGTTATTGTTATCACTTGGTTTGATTAAAAATGACTTTGAAACATTATCTTGAACTTTAATTTCTGGTAGTCCTACAACGGGACCTTGAATTTCTGGTATTACCAATCCTCTTAACTTCGACATCGATTTTTTTCTTTGTTCAATAAGATGCTCCAGGTTAGACTTATGTTTTGTAATATTTTTAGCGCCACTATCATCACTGGTACTTCGCATATGGTAAATAATAGGTTGACTGATAGTAGACTCTACACTTGAAGGCAAAATAGTCGTACTACCATAGAATAAAGGCTTATTTTCCGCATGAAGAGGCCTATTCATTTTAGTAGCTCCATAATTAGAAGAAGTTGTTGTATTTCCAAAGCTTCCTGATACTTCCGGTCTACTCTCGATAGGTTTTTTACTGTATCGTGGCAATTCATCAAGATTATCCTGTGACTTTGTCAGGCGTCTGTCTAAAGTTGACGCTTCCGTGTAATTGTAAATGGTTGTACTTGTACTTTTTCTCGTACTGACTGCATTGCGGGTAGGCAGAGTGCCACATTTGTCGATACGATCTGTAGATATAGCGTGATCGTTTGAGAACATAGCGATTTTGTCTTTGACACTGGCTTCACTTCGTGCATCTTGCGTCCTCGAGGTATATGAGTACCGAGGTCGGAGGAAGTGTAGCGGAGGGAGTCGCGTTGGCGGATCAGGGATCTTTTCTACTACGTCATTAGGAGTCTCCACTCCATCGGGAGGCTGCCTTGGGCATGACGGCAGCGGGGTTTCATCATTTGAAAGGCTTTTATCTTCTGTATCGCTTTTGTTGATGCGATCTGAAACAAAAGTAGTGAAATTGAGTTCAGTTAAGTTAAAATATACTACATGTAGGTACCTATTAGACTTTCGCCGTAGTTTTCAAACTATTGAACATTGTCCTAAGCGTATAGATATACTAAGTCAAAACAAGGCAATTGTAACTAACTTTACTGTAACTGCGTAAATCAATTACCAAATTAAACTAATCATTTAAATTAAATTAATTTAAACCAATCATTTATATAAATTTAAATTATTAATTTCTGACTTTATATTTCTTCCTGGCTAATACATGTCTTATTACATGCCAATATAATGTTAAGTATAAAATGTCAATGAAAATAAGAAACAAAATACCTTCCAACACAAATATTATTACAAATACAAACTTCTTTAAACAAGACAATTAGATTAGAATAATTTTCTAGCTTCTAAAAGAAAGGCATGAGTCTTGAGTATATAACACATTATGCAATAGTTATTATAATACGTAATATCTACTCGCTCTAATGCACGTTTCTTTTGTACGTGCTTGTGTGTTCATTTTGCGATGAAAATCAAACAAAGATTGTGGTATATCACATCCACAAGTCCTATGAATCATTTGTGGTGTCCTGTTACCTACAGTTGACCAACTTTATATTAGCCAAGACATGAGCCAAGATTATGTGTCACCTCCTTAGTTCCATCAGCCTTACCTATCTACTAAATATAAGTAATCACTGTTATTTTCATATAAATACTTCGACCATAATGGTTATATTTATCGCAGACTTTGATACCAGTATGTATTAAGGAATTTATTGCTAAATTATATAGTTTTTATTTATGTATTAAATTTTAATAATTTATTGAAATTTATCTATGAATGAAAAGGTAATGATGTACTTATATATATTAACCCTGTAGTTATGTTCATGAATTTAATGTAAATAACTTTATAATTTATTTACATTAACCTAACTTAATCTTTTAGTAGCGATGATAGCTCAGTGGTTTGCGCGATCAGTTCACACGCCGAAGGATGTGGGTTCAAACCCCAACAATGAACTTAGCTGAGCTTGAGCTTGAGCTACCGGTAAATAAAATCACTGTGAGGAAACCAAAGGGGTAGGATACTCTTTAGTAGGTACTCGGCTAACTAGCTGCTAGCTAGCAGTTCCATTCCAGGGTAAGTATGTTTACCATCTTCGACTTCGACGTCACATAACATCAGGTGAGTTGTGGTCAAACACTTAACCTTGATCTTTGCCCTCGCATAATTATATAATTATATTCAAAGTATAGTACCAATTTAAAAAAGAATCAGCTAAATCGGTTCAGCCTGTGTCAAGTTATGAGCTTATTAATAAACATCCTTTGTTTTTATTTATAACTATGTACAGATAGATAAAACAAAAATAAAAGTGCAAAATGCCACAAGAACAGGGAATGTGACCAGAACGCCGGCGGAATTTTCATTTTGAATGTTTCAAATGTTATGTAAAAAATAACTCGACAAACACCTAATTTCGAGGAAAGGGACTAAACCGGCGTTGTAAGAATGTTATATAGCATAACGCTAATTTTACTCCAAAAGAACAAGCTGTTCTATATAAACCGTATGTTGATCCTTGACCAAAATTTATGAAGCTGTTTGTTTGCAAAATTAAATCATTAGAACAGAAATTATTTATACTTCTTTCAAAATACTTTTAATGTTACTTTTTCACATCCCTATTGCCTATGTTTTCATTGTTTTTTATAAAGACTATTTTCTTCCAGTCCAATGTTATTATTGTTATTTTAAATTAATTTTAATAGCAAAAATATTCGTAAGATAACCGTAAATCTTGGAGTGCAACTGTTTTAAATATACATTTTTTTAAATTGATATTCGAAGCTGATTAACTTAATTCTATTAGTATTATATGTAAATAACACGTAAAGCTCTTTAATTTTAAATGTCAGATGTAATTTATTACAGACTCGACGCATAAGACACTTCAACGAATTATTAATTCTTGTCACAGACGCTTAATAATATCATAATTTATTTTGATAATGAGTACTCAAGTGATGTTCAGTCAGCCAAGGATACTCATTTATGAAATTGATTGTCTGCAAACCTTCAAACAAATGTTCAATTAAAACTACTGTAATAATAATTTATTTTTATTGAGACTTGTAGCATGCGAAGTTGTCATTTAGGTATTGATTGGTCATGCAGGTGGTTTATAAAACATTTTTTATATAGTTTCGAAAAATAATTATTATATTATGATAATTATGACAAAAATAAATCAAGTACCTTCATAATCAAAAATCTTGAAATAACCTTAAAGTTTTAACGTTGTCATTTGGTAACATCATCCCACTATCCTAATCCTAATAATACCAATTATAAATGCGAAAGTTTGTGAGTATGAATGCATGTGTGTTACTCTTTCACGTAAAAACTACTGAATAGATTTTGATGAAATTTGGTATGGATGTAGCTGACACCCTAGATTAACACATAGGCTACTTTTGTCTTTATACATTGTTGTCTATAGAAATATCACTAAGTTAAATGTTTTGGCACAATGTAGTTGACAGGCAAAATACGTTACTACAGCTCAACTGACGTTACCCTAAGTAATGACGTGGTAAGAAAATACCGTTTAATTACCTTCTTTTTCTTCCTCTATCGGGTGCAAACACCGAGAATGGCGTATTTTAACAACACTATAAGAATGCGTATTCAATACAATAATGTTCCTAGTGTACATATTACTAACTACGTTACAAATTTAAAAATAAATTTGTCAGAAACATTTTGATCTTACGGCGAACGAGGCTGTTATGACGACTGTCTACGATAATAACACGTTTTGATATTTGGACAGGTGTCGCTGAAATTCAGCTCTCGTGCGGGTAGCCTGAAAGGTTTGTTACCATATTTCGTCACAAACTAGAACAAAGACAATCGATCTATACAGTTGCGCAAATACGCCATGTCCAAGGTACAGAGAAACGCTCGTTTTAATCATTTACAGAATTACCAACATGTGTAAACTGCGTCATATAGGTATAATATAATCTACTGACATAATAATTTTTACTTTCAATTATTTTTGGCGCTACTATAATAATATTTGCATTTAATAAGGAAGCAACTTAATTCGGAATCGAAAAAGTCACGATTGGATTCAAGGTTATGAGTTCATGACTATTTTTTATAAACCAACCAGATATGCATTGTTTTATACCTAGTTTTCACACTTGGTTATTACATTTACAGGCTTAGAATAGAAAAAATAAATAAACAGGCAACACAAATTATTTATTATTACGAAAAAATGTTAACTTTGACGGACTACATGTACAATTGTACATGCAATGGGAAAAAATACGCTTTTTTACAAATCATTTTAATCCCCGAATTGCCCGTTGAACATACATTATGTCTCTTTTGTACTCCACTTATCCCGGTTCTGTGATAATCTATCAAACTGTATATCTTAATATCGTAGAGTAATTTTTATTACGTTTCATCGTTAAATATGAATCAAATACATCAATAATTTGAGACGAGTATTAGTCAGGAAAATAAATTATTTTGTAGTGGAATTATGAGTTAGAAACACGCGCATGGGTAAGTTATGAAAGTCTTCAGTCCAATACGGAACGCAAAGATCTTTAACTTAGTTTCAATTTCCAACAGGAAATAACTTTATCGATACTTACTTCGCTGATTATGGCGAATGGAATCTAGGTATTTTAATGTTAGCTCACTATACTATATTGTAAAAAATGCTTAGGTAGCTGTTTTTTTTCAATTGAAATAAATGAAATACCTAACCTACATTACCGATATAACATGCAATTCTGGTTAAAATAATATTGCACAATGCTGAAGCATTCACGCATTTACCTACATATCGGGTATCAAATATCGCAAATATGTGCGGCGATTCTGTGCATGCATTTGTTATTCGTTTGGTATTTACGCACAATATTATCTTGTTATTATTTTATAGATTTGAATGTTTTTAGGTTCCGACAACGAATTTTTATTTAAGCACCTACAATAATAATATTTAAAGTGATAGTAATAATTAAGTAAGTGTATTATTTTAATTAGCGTCCAAATCTGAGATAGTTTTAGACTGCTAAAAACTTTAGCACCACGATTTCATTGAAAACACGTGCACAAAGCATAGTTACTAAACTAAACTCGACTACTTTTTTATATAAGATAAGTCCGCGTTTGACCACCAACTCGCCTGATGGTAAGCGACTACTGGTGGTACTGTAAAATATATTCTTCATAATCTTGCATTTGGAACGATACGATATTAAACTTCTTAGCATTTATTGGTATCGCCGTTTGGGTGCCGGGATCAACGTGTTGTAGGGATGGGAACCCGTACCATACCTAGGACTTTCGACACAGGTCCTAAGACCCCTTTTGATACGCATGGATGCTCGCCTTCACTGCCCATGCTGTGTCCGATATAAATATAACACATATACATATATGTTCTTCCAAGATCTGTAAGTAGGTATTCCTAGGTAACTCTACTAGTTATGGATTAAACCTCGACATAATTGGCGTGCGACTGAATTTAGCAAGAGAGAGACCTATATTCAGCAGTGGTAAAAAAAGGCTACGGATAATGTAAATTAACGTAGTCACGTAGGTAGATACCTAACGCATTGCGGTAATATAGTACTCTTCAAATAAAGTGAATGGGTAAAATAAACTTTTTTCTTCGTTTTTGGCAACTCACTTTGTGCATTTTTTCAGTGTCAAGTATTTCGAGGTTTTCAAGTATCTCAAGATAAAAGCAAGTCACACATAAGTCATGGTCAAGTCTAGAACGTACTTTAGTAAAGTAATATTACTAGAAGCTTCTACGTGGTTTTTGAAATAACATTAAAACACCTTATGTATGTCTTTTGCTTACATGGTTATAATTTGACATATTATACATAAACAACATTATTTCTAATTATAAACATTCCAAAATGACATGATTTTTCCGCGTTCCCGCTTAAACTTGCCCTGCGTATGATTACAAGACGTTTTGATATCATTAATTTAGATTCAGTAACTACAAATAAAAGTCATGTGCAAGTGTGATTATATCAAGAAACTATTACCCAGCTATTTGTGTACTTCTATTTACAAATTAATCAAAGTTAGATTTTTTTTTTACAATATCTTGTCTAGTCTACTAAAAAGTTAATTTCGCTCCAAACTGTTCCAAAGTAAACCGTTAAATAAAACCACAAGACCCAAAAAACTGTAAATGATTACACATGCATTTCATTTTAAATAACAGTGCAGCCTAGAAAATAACAACGCAATGCTGGCCGCAACCTACATTTTTAAAAGAAAAATTACATTGGCGCTAACTGACCACATTCTAAAGATTCCAAGCTTAAAAGTGCATCGGTGACCAAACCGCATAAAATCGTCGCGAAGTACAAAACCGCTGGGAGGAGAACGGGTTCTCGAATGGAGGCCACATACTAGGAAGTAAATTGAACTGGCTGGGAGGTGCTGTCTACATGGAAAAGGTAGACAGCCATATATAGGAGCACTAATGTGACAAACGAACTGATTACCATTGTTTAAGACGAACTGTCAATCAAACTCTGTGATTTGCTGCTACTAACTGACAATCACATTATGCTTATGGACAACCTCCTCTAATTTATCAACTACAAAATTTGGGTCGTTAGAAAACCGAATCTAATGCAATATAGAATCAAATGATAAGCATAACATTAGATGCGCAACCGCATTAGAAAAACAATACTAACCGTGAAGCGACTGCGATAGTCGCGCATATTTCCTCATCTCCATTATTGTGAAGATTTAAGTCAGGTCCTGAACCAACGGTCATTTGATCCAAATCATTACACAACACTTTCATTTATGAAACCAGTTTCCGGATCCTGTTCATTCTGAAAATGTTTACTTTCATTATGAGTTTGGCGCACAATGAGAGTGAGCAGTTTCAGAATGAATCATTTTTTGTATGCACGTTTCGCGAGATTACAGAAAGCCATACGCTCGCGTATCCGGTAGCGCGACGATACGCAGAGAAGAAGGATCGGGTTAAGAATGCGGAACGTGTCCATTAACGACCGAAATAACAGTTATTTTTCATAGGGCGGTGCGTGCAGAGTGGTGCGCGTGCGGCGGCGGCGACGAGCGAGCGGTGAGCGGTAGGACGGCGAGCGCGGAGCCGCCGCGGCGGGGCGCGATGCACTGACTCGCCGTGGACTTGCACAAATTTGCAGCGTCGCCGCCCTTGACGGGGGCGTTGCTCCGAGTCAGGGACGACGGCGCTGCGCACGCGATGCTCCCCCGCGGCCCGACCCTCGCGCCTGAAGGCCGCTGCCGGCCACCGCGCCGACACCGACCATTATTATCAACGGCTGCCGCGACTTTGCCGACATGTGCATGTGCAACCAGACTCGTAATAAAAACAAGAAAGCACCATGAATCGAGAGCACTGATTTTGAGTTAAGTTCGGTGTTATTAAACAAAGCACAGGCGGCGATCGGCTCCGTGAGCTATTTTTAGCACCGGGCGTACCGAGGGCGGCGACCCTGAGCTCTAGAGCACAGCAGACGGCGCCCGCGCACCCACAGATGTCAGGGTCTCATGCTCACTTCCGATATGTTAGAAGCGAGTCCGGTCAACTCGGGTATCGAGTGTGCTATAATATCTATCTCAAAATTTTGTATAAATAAAAAACAGCCAGTCATGAGGACTGAATGAAAAATTAAAACACGTCACACTAGTATGTTGGTGACGCGAATCCAACCCGCTCAACGCGGCTAAAGAATATTTGATTTCAAATATATTATTATATGGATCGAATAAAGAACCTTCCTTTTTTTAAAGTCATTTAAAAGTTTTCGAGAGGAATTTTACCACATGCGTAATTTCTGAAAAACCAATTTAAATAATGTAGAGCAAGTTAAAAACTGTACAGATTTATAAATTTACATTTTCCTGGGTACACCTGCGCCCTACGCCCGCAGTTATGTTTAAATCTCACCTAAATCCATTGAACCGTTACAGTGCAAAAAACATGTACAAGCTTAGTGGAAAGGAGGTCTTTGTAGTCATCATAACGAATAACATGCACTATGAACACAAATCTCAAATCGTAAAGAATCAATTGTTATACAATAAAATAATTATGTCCACAATTGTATGGAACAGATATATTTCATTCACGATTTTGAAATGATGATATTTTTCCCCCCAAGCTAATAATTTTACATGCATACATACGTTTACAATATTAGTACGCAGTATCATTTTTCCTCAGAAAAGCTTATATCGGAATGTGCTTTGTGCGAGTGAGGCCGGGTGACTCCAACACGGCACTCTCTAGTGCGTTGCGGTGCGGCGCGGCCTGGGCCCACAGCCTGGAATGCTGCCCTCGCCGCCCGCCCCTCGCAATCCGGACGCGGCCTTTAAACCGCTCCGACGTGTTTGCAGAGTTGTTTGCACATTTTTTTACATTCCCGTCCTTTTATTAAAACCTCCAGTAATGCCTAGCCTCTGTGTACACCGACTCATACCTATAGGTGTTATTACTCACGGAATGCAATTTAAACGAAGTGATCTAAAAGAATTTCTTTATGAAACGAACGGCTACGGTTGTGCGCCGTTCGACAAACGATGACACCAATAACCCCAATTCGATTCGAGGAATGACGAGGCGAATATGGGAAACTTTAAATCTGACTGTTAGAGATCGATGGATTCTTTCATTGATCGAACAGCGAAACTATGAAATGGATAAGTGAAAGAAAGTGCAATAGATTTCACTTTCAAAACTAAATTAACTTTCTCCAATGACATGTATTACGTAATCTGAACAAAACAAGACGGCCGTAGCAGCAACATTTATGTCGGCAAAGGTCGGTGGTCAGCATTTACTAGAGTCATATATAATGTCGATAGATACTATTGTACGTATTAGGTAGATATTACAGATATTATTGGCTAATTTAAAGTTAACTAATCAGGCTTACTGGTATTAAAATTCTTTAATTCTTTTTTTATTTGCGTTTGAAAGGTACTATTAAAAGTAAAATTACTCTGCGTTAAAAGAATAAGTAAACCAACTACTTTTTAGTCCCACATACTGTGAATGAACTGCAGCCCCTCTCACGACAGCACACATAGGCGATACCGATAAAAATATTTGTGTGTCGGTATGCGAGCGGTCAAGTTGAATGTTGTAAGTTGAGGAATCCGCTAAACGTTGCGACTCTTTTCGCTCAACAGCTCACTGAATAGCGACTTTAATTCTGTGATATTCGTCTGTAAGCATCGAAATCGCCGGCTGCGAATATCTCTTTTTGCCGCTTCCCAGGAGGAAATGCAACGACTTCCATTATATACGACCATGTGAAAGAAGTTTAATTACAACCGAAACTGAATTTAAAATTATTTAATGGTTTCTCGAAATCTTTGTACATACAAATCTGCAGTATGATAAAATGTTACGGCGTGTAGTTTTGCGCTCGATTTGTGTGTAACAAATCTTCAGTATTGGTAATAACTTTCAGTGTTAAGGCGATTGTTTATTGGCTGGACCGGTATGCTGGCCACGGAACAATGAGAGGCGGCGCAGGCGCAGGTCGAGACTTGCGCTTTACGACCGCAACGAGATTCCAACCAGCATTACTTTCATCACAAGAATTCGCTTGAAAGCGCGTTTTATTACAAATGTTATTAAGTAATCCAAAACACTAAAATACTTAAATAACCTACGACCGCGTGGTCGTAACACTGAAAACTAAACGCACGTACTTTCTCCATCGTCAGCTTTTATTTTGGAAAACAGTATTCAGGAAAATTTCCCGCTTCCCAGAGAAATAGCGTTTCATTAATCATATACTCGTATATACCTAGTCTTGCCATAAATATTGTAACAAAGAAAATTTATTTTTTTCTTTTGCAAATAACATTTATTACTTTTACAGTGTGTTAGTTTAATACATAAATATAAAACAATTTCAAATATAAAAAGCTTATTCGAAGTGGTCTCCATTGGCTACAATACAGTCCTTTAAACGTTGAAGCCAGTTATCAATAGAAGTACGCACTCTTTCTATGGGAAAATTCTTCACTGCCAATCGTATGGATTGTTTTAGGGACTCCAAATTATCATGGCGTTTAGAGCAAGCCTTACTCTCTAAAACTGACCATAAATCATAATCCAGCGGATTAAGATCGGGACTAAAGGACGGCCAGTCTTCAGCTCTGATGAAGTCCGAAACGTTCGCTTTCAAACAAGACTGCGTGGACCGAGCATTATGACCGGCGCCGAGTCTTGCTGGAAGGACCATACTTGGTTATTGAACATGGTGTTGTTAACTATTATATAAATATTCTTTACCTACATTTTAAATACAAATTATTTGTCAAAAACATTAGTAAAAAATTATATTACGCTCTCAAGTAAATAGCCCATAATTAAGTAATTTCAAACATTAACAAATTATACTATGGTACTATAAAATTAATTATACAAAAACTTAGATAAAAACTAATCAAAGTAAACAGTAATATATAAGTGGATAGTGTAAGTAAACAGTAATATATAAGTGGATAGTATAAGTAAACAGTAATATATAAGTATAAGTAAACATTTACATAAATATAATTATACGTATATTAACACACCAATACTGATTCCCATAGTGAATATGTAAATTTGTATATTCCTAAGTTCCGTTGCTTGTAATATTTGTCCATAACTACCTAAGAATAGCTTGTATTTCTCAGTTAAGTGAATTTGTAATTTTTATGAGAAATAAATGTCTTAAACCATAACTACTTAACTACCTTCCCAAGAATGGTATCTTGATACACTTGTGCCGATGTTTCGATACCTTTTTCACAAAAATATGGCTCAGTCACTCCTTCATAGCCAACACCCCACCAAACCATCACTGAAGTCGGATAATGCCCACGTTGCACTCTGTCGACTAATTGGGAAGCTTCCTTAGAGCTTTGAGCATAAATACGGTCATTTTGATTGTTAAAATGTTGCTCAATTGTAAAAAATTTCTCATCCGTAAACAAAAATTTTCTGTGACCTCCTTTTGCGTACCGTTTCAGTAGTTGTTACGATTTTACCACCCTATTCTTTTTAAATTATCAGTTAAGAAGTGACCAGTGCGTCTGTTATAGGCTGCAAGTCCTAAGTCATCTTTTAAAATACGCGACATGGTTCTAGGTGCCATCTTCATCTCCCGAGATAAAATCTTTTGCTTTCAGGCAGGATTTCTTCGAATTCTACCCCTTACTGCTTTGACCACCTTTTTCGTACGAACACTACGTGGACGGCCAGATATTTTTCTGTCACAAACAGAGGAGGTCTAATTGTACCTATAATTAGCCCGGTACACAAACATTTGACTAATACCAAGCGTATGAAAAGTTTTAAAAATTGCATTTGGCTCCATACCTACTTTGCGTAATGCAATCACAGCGATTCGGTTCTCTTTATTACCCCACTCCATTTTAATATAGCAAAATATTGTACAATTTATTGGCGCCAAAATGAAAAAACACAATGAACAATCATTTAAAAATTACAGATTCCAAATTCCAATGTAATATTTTGTTTATTTTTAGTTTTAACAGTATTTATGGCAAGACTAGGTATAGTGATAACTTACATTCCATGTACTATAACTAGTTACAATTATTTTCATAGAGGGAAACATTCGCGTCAATGTCTATGACTCCCACTATACAATTATTTATTAAATATAGAACACAAAAACCAAGTTAAATCAACTCACTCGTTCTCAAACTTGGTTCCGTAGTCCTTGACATGATGAGTAACAATGCTACGACTTTCTGTCACCATCCGATATATCCTTTACGCAGTCACACTTTGTTTACAATTACGAAAAATGTTCTGACTCACCATTTACGTAATATATCATGTCCATATCATGTTGCGACTTGGCATGCGCTAGTATAGATGCAATTTTGTACTTCAACTATTTCGGTGTTATGCGATACTTCAATATACACGTGAGCAAATATGTATCATATTTAAAAAAGTTTTACTGGTAGTTGCTATGTATAGCACTAACGTAAGCAATTTGGGGGGAGTCAAAATAATGACTAATGTACAAAATGAATATGGAAATCGCCAAGTGGGAGAAGTCACTGAATCTTGGTTTATAATCTACTATCTTTCGCTCTCGGCATTGCTCGCGTTAATGTATATTTTTATATTCCTCAGAAATAGTAGATATTTATTTTTGGATGAAAAGTACCGTACCGTAAAGTATGTCTTTTTTTGTACCCCTGAAAACGTGTATGCAAAATTTCATTGTGATCGTTTGAGTAGTTCAGACATGATAGTGAAGGAATAAACTGACATGTATAATATCTAAAAAACAAGGGTTAAAAACAGCGTTTACGTATTGGCTATTTCTCCAGTTTCTTTTTTTTATGTCGTTGTATGATCCCATTCTTATCAATATTCTAAACGTAATATTTTGTGTCTGTTATGTAGTTAATTTTTCACAATGTATGTATAAAAGTCATTATCGAGTCGAGTCATTCATAATGTTGATGCTGATAAGGCAATACTTGTAATAAACTATACTTTTACAGTAGAATAGTCATCGCTAATGCCTCATTACTTATAGACATTTAGTAACATATTTTGAAGTTCATTTTGCTTTTTCCCAGGCCTGTTTTTTGCTTTTGCTCAAACTTCATTCGCAATGTGGTCCAAGCTCTGCGAGTCGTTACGCCATGTGGAAGGAATGGGCAGGTGCGGCCTGCGCAGGAGCAAGGTGCACTTTCACGACAGACGGCAACATGTAACGATTCTTAAATAATTCTACTTTAAACCATGGATTTTAAAAAAATAGTGCAGATCTAATTAAATATCTAAAATGAGTGAAATCTCAACAATAGTGGTCTTACAATATTTGTGTAGTTAGAGGTATGATGAGCAAAAATGGAACCACCCATCAGTCAGACTTCACCCATTTCCTACGCAACATAATGTCTTTATTATTATTTTTCTAATCTATGCGCTTTAGTTTCTTTAAATTGCTCTCATTGCTATCGTACGTGCATCGTATTGTATTGTACGTGATTCAAAAATGCAAAAACATTTAGATGTTATTGATGTAGGTCTATTGATCTACACTAATATTATAAAGAGGAAAGATTTGTATTTTTGTGTTTGTAACATATAAACTCAAAAACTACTGGAACGATTTCAAAAATTCTTTCGCCATTAGAATGCTACATTATTCTTGAGTAACATGGGTTATGTTTATTACTAGAATTTATTTAACAAAATAAATATCCACCCGTGCGAAGCCGGGACGGACCGCTAGTAAAGAATAAAATCTTTGTAAATCAGGTCTTTTTGTGCTTGTCACATTACTGTATCTTATATAAATTACAAAGTTTTGTATATCGCTGCAATGGTCATGGATAGGCGTTATCTCTTACAATCAGAAAAGCGATACATTCGTCTTATTACTTTCACATTAAAGAAGAAACAATAAAACATCTGAACCGTACCTAATAGGAGTAAACCATCGTCCCTTGACAATAGAAACTCGAATTAACAAATTTTGAATAAATGAATACTAAAAAGAAATACACCCATAAGAATCTTTCTAAAGTTCAAAAACTTTGTCAATATTAGAAAATTAACATAAACTGGATTAAGCAATAAATAGGTATTTATAATGACGCGAAACGAGTTTAGAACGTGTTGCGAATTTGGAAACTTACAACACAGCTTATGCCTAATGCATATCAAAAGGCTATTTTAGCTATTATGATTTAATTTTATTGCAGAAACCGCAGAAAGCTGCGAAACAACACCTTGAATTTATATATTTTTCAAATCTAATTAAGTTGATATTTTTAAATTGCCCTTCGTGGCACAAAGGCATTTATAATTTTTAATGCAGCTAAAATTGTATAACCCTGTCCACCGGACCTCAATTTAAGACAGCAAATGATTTTTTCCTAATATATATTATGCACAATGTACATAATTATGATTGAAATCGAGTTGATTTTATTCATATCCAAAAATAATTAACTCGCGTTGTCATAAGCTATAACAAATAAATACTTAAAGAAAATATTCAAAGACTTGTGATCTCATGTGGTCGACACCTCACGTGACCAAAATGCTGGTCTCTATTTTGCACGTTTGAGTATAATTGCCATACAATACGGCAATGGGGCCCGCGTTTTGGGAACTCATTGATAGCGGCCTTTTAGATTAGTTTATTTAAAATTGTTTTTCCTGTAGTTTGTTTGTTACATTTAATTGTGTTAATTTAAAATATTTATGTTCATGTATTGTATTACAAGTATAATCTTAATAATTTTGCATGTATTTAGATAATTTAAGAAAATAACAACAATAAAATATTTGATATATAATATTTGTTTTTTTTTAAAGGTCAGCATAAATTTTAGCGGCATTCAGTCGAAAAATATACCTAACTAAACCTGGTGCAGAGGAACTCTACGAAGGTCTGTAAAAATTTAAATTAATATGTAAAACTTCACACAGCAACTTGCATGTAGCGCCTAATCTTAACTTTATAGCAATAGTTTTCTCGTTGATTTCTTTCAGAATTCAAGTAAAATCCTTCTTGTTTTCCCTGTTAGCTTATTCGGTAGTAACCCTGTTTTATGAGCTGTAGAGCGCGGGTTTGATTCTTACCCGGAACCAATATTTATGTGGTGGCATGGGTTAGATTCCTACACAGAACCATGTGACAAACATGCATTTGTTATATGACTGGACACTTAAATGTGTATTAACAAAATAAAAAGTATGTAAATGTTCCATCACTTATTTGGTTCCTTTAAGACTTCCTACGATTGGGGCTAAATGTTGCAGTGGGAAATGTCCAACAATACTTATTATTATTATATTTACGACTTTAAAAACGCTGCTGTATCATATATTCTACCACCAAGCAGTAGTATATAGGTAAGTATCATTGTATACCGGTTTGAAGGATACTTCAGTTAGCGAAATTACTGGACTATTCAGGTTACCATTGAATGTTTCAGAGTAATGAGCGCTCACGTACCAATGACCCACACTTTATTTTGTTTCTTAAAGTTTCGGGTACCGCTGCAGTGTCATAAACAAGCGTCAACTCTTTCTAAAAATGAAAAAAAAATGTAACTCATGCTCTTTATTTACATAAGTACTATTTTATTATTTGTTAATTGCGTTTTATATATGTCGTTATAGGCTAGCTAACCCTGTATGTAATAATTGATGTTTGGACTTTACCACGGCTTTCTCCCTATTAATATTTTAGTACCTAACTATGCTCGATCCATTTAAAGGTTTGCAAATTGATAAAGCTGTAAAGTGCAGGTAAATGGAAAAGATAGCAAAATTGAATCCGAGCCAAAATGACTTGGCAACGGCATGTCGTACAAACGAGTGATTAAGCTACCTACTTACCTACTAACAAGTGCAAATTTAAAAATGCCTCTCTAAATAAATATATGCTAATGAGGGAAAGTGAAAAGTCAAGTTAATCTACAAATCTCCAATTTTGAAAACTGTGTTTTTGATACGGTATGTGTACTGTGGGATTCAAACCCAGGACCTCTAGATTGAAAGCCAGATTTAATCTCTATTCTGAGGTATTTACTGCTCGAGTAAAAGTAGCTAGTACGATTTTCCCATAATTCAGAAAGTTTCATATAGACTTGCAATATAACTCCATCTCCACCTGATGTTAAGCTTACTGAGTCTGGTAAGAATAGTAAAATCGTTGTTACATGGTATTTAGTAAGCACTAACTGTCTATTTTTATGTGATATGTGATGCAAATCAATTGCCACATGGTATAAACGACATGACTGACAGTCGTGGTGTTTCTGATTGTCAAAACAAAGTTTGTATAAAATAAATTGAAAATCTACGGAACCAAAACGAAAATTTGGATCGTGTCATCAGATTACCTTTACATCTTTCCTTTTGTCAAACTGACAGGACAATAAAAGTCGTGTCAGCTAGTTATTATAGCTACTTGTTCATAAAATTAAATAATAACTGTAGAAAATCATGTGACATTTCAAAATCCTGACAACTCTATTTATAAACACACATAAACCGAAATTACTTTGTTATTTACCTGTTGTTAAAACAAAACACACCTCACAGTCAAATTTTATTAACAGACTGTTTTCAAGACAGCGTTTATCATTTGTCCGGAGTAAAACTGTATGGTAATGAACTGGAATGTTAACTTACCTTCCCAAAAGCTTCTTTCAAAAGATGATTTTCTCTTTTTCGTTTCAGTCGTCGTTACAGGTTTCCTGAAACAAAAAAAAATAATGGTAAACATTTGTAATGAATTAAACTTATTACAATTGTTTACTAGTGTAATGCTGAGTTAGATAAGGTCATATTTAGCGAAGCTAAAATATTTTGGTTACGCAAGTTCGTGCGTGCAAACTTCGGTGTTGAGGTATCTCACATTATAGACGAAAAGCAAAAACTTAATTTAGTAGCTTGCTAAACTTGATTAAATATGACATAATGCACATATTTAAAAAAATGGGTCTCTCAAAAGAACTCGACTCAACAAAACCATATTCATTAGTCTTTTTTTTTATTTTTTTTCTAATGGTTGACTGGCTAGTTGTTTGACCACAGCTCACCTGATGTTAAGTGAAGGTGTGGTCTTATCTTTGATTTAACCTTCTATCGAGACCATTGTACGTTGCGACTTTTAAGCTCTTGAATATACCTACCATGAATTATCTCATTTAGGTATTATTATTTTTTTTTTTTATGTGAAAAATAATGAGACGAGCGAGACGCTCTCCTGATGGTAACAGATAACGATAAAAAAAATGTATATCTAAAGATTTGTTCGATTATGACAATATGGAAAAAATAGTGTTGATTAGTGTAGTATATTTATAATGCTTTTATAAATTAAATATGTATCTAAAGATTATATATATTTTAAAAGATAAAAATACAAATTTTAATTGTTTAAAATTAGAGAGTATCGCTTTAAGCCAAAGCTTTGATCTCAATATTTTCAAGGTTAATACACAAAGCCCAGAAGCGCGAAGAGCGAAAAATGAAAAAAAAATCAGTGTACAGCAAGGCAAGTCATGTTCGTGAGAAATGAGTTATTCTTTTATTTAACAAAATGAGTATACATTTTGCAACTATGTAAACGTCAGTGAGCGCGCTTGCGCGAGCAATGGTAGAGTACGGTGGCGCAGGGTAGTGATTTATACTAATTCAGAGTAAGTGACCAATTTGTGTAATAGCAACAATTAGTGGCCAACGGGTGATGCCAGGCCGCCCCCAGCTAGCTGCATGAACTACTTAGTAATCTGCGCATTTTTACTTAAGACTGTACTGGGAATTTTCGATTTTCGATAGATTTTTGATAAACAAATTATGTGAAACACTGCTTTATTGGTGATTTATCTCACCAATAATGCAGTAATTTTATTTAGCTTGCGCTGTTTGTTTGGTTTCAGAGGATTGACATTTTGGTCGACATTTAATGTAGATGTTTTTATGTGTATATGTATTCACATATTATAATAGAGTGACGAACAAACGAGCGGGCTACCTGATGGTAAATGATATCTGCCACCAATGAATATCTGCAACACCAGAGGCGTGTTTGTGTGTGGAGATAACCTAAGCAGATTAATTTAAAAGTTCTACACCAAAAAATTTTTTTTATGCTGTGCAATATTTTAAAAGTAAGTTTCTAATAACCATGTAAATTGCATGTATGTCAATACTATAATAAATATTTGCTTTTTTAGGTTTTTGTTATTTGAACTTTATATCTTTTTCTTTTTTTACGATGGCAATTTTAAATGGTCAAAGTTACCGTTCCGTTATATTTTTGAATCTCAATCGAACGCAATTTTTGTTGAGAATCAATAGTAGTTTCTGGCTCTACAACTCGCCATTAAATTTCCTCCAGTGCCACTGTTTACATTAAACGCAACTATTACAGCTTCACAATCAATGTTATGGCTGCCCATGTCAAAGTTAACAGCTTAATTCCAAGAACCACCCATTGAAATGCCAAGTTATGAGAAATGTTTTGCCATAACTTAATGCTATAACTTAAAACACTTCGATAGCTGAGAGTGACTTATGAAGTCGGAACAAATTGGAACAATAGAGGTAGAGTTACTTAAGTTCTGGGAAAAATAAAAGTGCAAGTTTATTCTACGTGCAAAATTTAATGGAGGAAGTTGTACTTGGCATTGTAGAACTAGCATTATAAATTGACAGATACATAACTGAGATACATACTGAGTATAAATTTATGTTCTTATATTCAAGTTCTTTGTAGCTTAAATATTATACCATGTTAACAACTATATTGTATTGTATTTTTACATAACTGTGTTCCGATTTGAAGGATACTGTAGTTAGCGAAATGACAGAGAAATTATTACTAACCATTGGATGCATCAAAGCGATTATTGTCAAAATAGTGATGTCATGATTGTTATCTCTTACCATAATGCGATGGTAAGAGATAATGCCTCAAAGTCTCGTTCGCCTCATTATTTTTACATAAAAAATTAAAAGTATTGAAATATTTAACAAAGAAAATGTTTTCTCGCTTTTTTATAGCAAATATTGAGACGAACGAGACACACTCCTGATGGTAAGAGACAACGCATGTATATGGCAATTAGCGATACGCAGGACCAGCAGCGATACACAGAACTCAACAAAGTCCAGGGCATCGCCGTTTTTGCGCTCATTACTTTGAAACTTTCGATGGCTCGTTTTAACAGCCCTGTAATTTTGCTATTTGCAAATACTCTTCAAATGAAAACACATTAATATTTACACACTACTACTTGGCGGCAGAATATGTATCTGGTACTGCGGCGGTATGTAACTAGATGGCCTCCTACTAAGGAGATCTACCACCAAGTAAAGTCAGATAACAGCTTTTATCACAGAAAAGCTGTTATCTGACAGTTGTGAGGTAAAGTTGTACCGTTATTTTAATCATTTAAGTACTCACATTTAATCCAAGCATTTACAATATCAATAAACTTTACAAGGAACAAGAGAGCTCGTTAAATGGTTACGAACGGTTTGTACCTAATTAGCGAAATTGCCTCTTCACTACACTTAAGGTAAAAATACTTTACACAAATTTTAAATAGGTGATGTTAAACCAACTCAAGGACTTCGAAGAGCATTGAAGCTTAAAGCTTATTTCCAATAATAATTTTCTTTTGGAAAATTTTGAATTCGTGATGGAATTTTAACATAATTGGTTTATCCTGCTCTTAATTTGTAATTCGAACATTTTAACGAAATAGCAGCAAAATATTATTTGCTACTATCGGTTACTCAGAGAAACCGCACCTCAAGTACGTACAATACACTGTCGACAAAATAGTACATATTTTTTGATGAATATAAGCATTTTCGATCAAGAGATCGAGATTTTTTCGGTGCCAAATTTCATATTAGAACTCCATTCAAATACAGAATTATACCTACTACTGGAATAAATAATAAAATATATTTAATGCACTTCCAACATATCACAGTTCCACTTAACTGAAACAAGCTACCCGGACACAAAATTGCATGCGAAACAACACTTACAATTATAAATTAATGTGCAACAGAACTAGCCAATACCAAAACCAATTAGCATCGAGTTCACAAACTACCATTCTAACTGGCAGTGTTTCACCAACTATCGGGATTTATTCAAAAGCAAGTTTTGACAAAAAATATCTTCAAAAACGGGTCATCGGCTGCCGCTATTGAAATGTCAGGGTCTGCTGGCGACCGCATGGATAGAACCTGAATACCAGACAGGCGGTATTTAAAACAAGAGCACAGCTCACGGTTTTTTAATCGACCTCGACTATCAGTTGGACAAAATCATTTTATAAATATGGATGTATTTATTGCATACTGCATTTATCACTATTTACTAACAAATTAGACATACATGGATAATACAAATTACATAAATATAGATGAGCGTTAAAATTACATTAGTAGGTACTTATTTTCAAGGGCCTTGTGATATACCAATAAAACCGTATAGTTTATTAAAAGGCGTGAGCGTTAGAATTTAGCACATTTTAAGAACAACAAAGTAACACGCTCCCATTCGAACATACGAGAGCGAATTCCTTAGAAGTGAAAAGGCTGTGTCGAGAAAGGCAACGAGTCAAAGCAAACCTAGTCTAGGCAAACCACGTCGTGACTCCGCACTGCATTCTCCCCTCCACATGAGGGGTTACCCCCCTCTCCGCCCCGCGCAAAGTCTCGCGACGCAGCGCCCGCGCAGCCTGCGGACCACTCACCGGAAAGCCTTCACGTTATTATCGAGTTACATTCTCACATCGAACCACTCGATCACCTAAACCTTCTTTAGCTAAACCGGTATTTAAAGCACATAATGTCGCACCGACTTCTACATGTTGTTCGTCACATTCGCTAAGGTCAAAGCTGCAAGTAGAACGGGTCGCATTCTATGTACAAAAGCAACATGAATAAAAACAACTAAAAGTTAGTTGTAAGAAACCTATTCTTACTAGATAACCGTGTCTACGACAATCCAGCTCAATAACTACTCACCAGTTACCTAATATGGTCGTATAATGGCGTCGATGGAGCAGTGAAAATAATTATTCGAGCACCAACCCTCGTTATGAGACTAGTTTTGGCTCGAGAATAGATGACACTATACGACTGTGGGTAAATTTAGTTTTTGTCAATCATAAACCAGTCGTTAAAGATGTTTTATTTATTTACAAACAACGTTTCAAAATAATCGTACAACTGTACCTAATAAGGAGCAATATAAATCTTTTTATCGTAGAGGTACTCCACGTAATTACTAAACTTAAGTTCTTAATCTTGAATCATTACTATTTAATCAGTTTTGTACTGTTAAAATTCTAAATTCGAACTAAATGTGATTGTTGTTATATTTGTACTTTTTCCACGCAACGACGGAACAAAGGTCCGAGACCTTTCGGCAAGAATCTGAAACGGGCTCTTTTTTATTTCTAAAAACTATTTGTTTTTCCGAAATAAAAGAAGCAGTATCGCAGCGGTTGAACATACAGGGCAAAGCTAGTCTATATTTTATACTCTTGCGTTTAAATTGTAATATGTGCGTTTGGGTTTAAGTTTTAATTAGTTTTGGCTGGAACGCGGAAAAATCATATAGCTGCATTGCATTATTTAACGAATTTCATGTTTTCGTGTGTGTATAATCATAAAATATCAAATTATATACACGAGGGAGGGCAAATGATATAATAACGAAACGGGTATTTTCGTGTTGTTTCTAATAAAGTTACTATCTACTACTTTACTAGGACATGGACTCAACGTGACTGTGACGTACTTTATTTGACTTTTTATTTTTTATTTGACCAGCCAAGAGCCGATTTCTTTGATTATTTCATTTACTTGTTGTAGCGATGATAGCTCGCCGAAGGGCGTAGGTTCAACTCCCAACATCACTGTTGGAGTTTTTCCTTTATCGGCAGCTCAAGCAAAAGTAACTCTGTCAGCGATGACACCGATAGCGATGATAGCCGAGGGGTTACTGCGGTCAGTTCACACGCCGAAGGCTGTGAGTTCAAACCCTAACAATGAGCTTAAGCTGCCGGTGAAGGAAAACAGCGTGAGTAAATAGCATGGTGGTAGGGTACTTTATAGTACTCGACTGACTAGCTTCAAGCTAAAAATTTGTCACCAAGCATTGTGTTTCGACAGCCGCAATTGAGAGCCAGTTCAATTTCAGGCTAGATGTGTTTACCATCATCGACCACACTGTCACGTGAGCTATGGTCAAACAACTAGCTTGTCAACCATTAATAAAAACAAAAATAATTTAAAAGACACTTGAAAATATGAATTACTTGACACTGACAGTATGCAAAGTGCAAAAAATAAATTGTAATTTATCCATATAAGGGGAGCGTCGAATTGAAAAGCTACGTAGGAGGCTGTCCTCTCCACGTCAAGTGAGTACGCATAAAAGGTTAGCAACGGGCGATCATGGGCCGTTGAAGTGGCTGTTAAGTGGGGATCAGGCTGTACCGCCGGTCCACACCGTTATACCTATAGTAGATGCCTCGTCAGCACTTCATAGAACACTGTATTGGCCTGCTCTTAACAATATGCTAGTGTTATACTCGATACAGGGTGTTTCAAAAAAATTGAAAAACTAAAGAGATGTTGATCTACCTATCAATTTAAATAACTATTACTAGAATTTTTTGGTGATTGTAGAGTTTGTACATAACAAACTCTACAATCACCAAAAAATTCAGTCGTCTCACAAAAATAATATTATTGATCTTGAGCCAAGAAACAGAGTTACTAACTACCGAATAAGCTAACAGGGTTGCGTTTGCATCTTGTCTAATAATGTAATCTATGGTGCCCAGAAGAAACCGAAACACTCGCCACTTGAAAATACACAGATCTTTATTTTATTGAAATACAAAGTTAGTACCATTTTAAATATTCAGTATTATAAATTATGGTTAATGTTTTACCGCGGTGAAGTGTAAGTGGTTTTTTTCAGGGTACGGCTGGTTCTGGCAGTCTTTTTAACGGGCACAATTTGTGCAGACTATTGCAATTTTGTCTCCCAGCTGAACTGCTAAAAGGGTCACGTGGTACAAAATCGATACGCGTTGGGGTAAACGTGCTCCTGATTAAAGTCGACGACTGAAGGTCGCGTTTTCTTTTTTATACCTAGATTATTAATTATTTTTATATTTCAGATGTCTTCAATAATTTAATACGTGGGCATTTTTAAACCTTTTTCTTTTGTTTGTCAAAAATGGTTTGCATTTGATTATAACTGATATTACGCTATGATAGAGGCTAAGATGAAATTAATTTTAAGTAAGCGTGTCCTGCTTACTTAAAATTAATTTCATTAAACCCATATTGCACCTCACATACTCCAGACCCAGCAGAATTCCGTTTTGTATAATGTTGAGATATTATGGCGAAAACGACCTAGTGCAATTTTATAAATCCATATTTTTTGTGTTTTTTTTTACTATAACAATATTATTAACGAATATTTGATGATATTATTTTTCCTTTGTTTTCGGTATTTTATTCATTTTCTATATTATTATTTTATACATTACATTCGGTATTTTCCCGGTGTATCAAGATTTTCAAGTATTTGGTGAAAGATCAAATGAAACAAGTATAAATCACCGTCAAAGTCATGTCAAGTAAATTAGGTTGATGTCCTGTCATAGTCTAGTAAACTAGTGGCAACTTTACAATGAAGCTTCGATGTAGGTACTTTTAGAAGTGATATGAATCTTTCAGCTCTTTACTTTCCCAAGCTCGAGTACGTAATTTAACCCTTTATAAATAATGTACCACTATTTTTATAACATAAGTTTTTTAAAAATACCCCAATGCGGCGCCATGATTTATACGCGTTCCCACCAAAATGCGTTTTTTTTTTGTAAATTATAAAACTAAAAAAAACTAATGGTTTTGATTCTTTTACCTTAAATATTATTTAAGACCGCGTATTTCGTCATAATAATAAAATAACTTTGTGAACTTTCTAGTTTTACATAGTAGTGATTTAGTGATTTTTAATTACGAAGCAAAGTAATTTAAAATAGCAAATGTCGAAATGAGGAGCATTTTAGATACACGCGCAAATCAATCTGCAAACTAAATATCTTGCCGACAAATAAGGTGTTGGCATTTTCAGTAGAACTTAAATTCCGACCAGCCTATAAGCTGACACGCCTTTATTATTTGCAGTGCAGCAAGTGACTTGTCAAATACTTCCAAGAAAATCAACTTTCGAAATGCTTCCTCTATCTCGATAACAATTTTCGTTGTTTCCCACCAAAGGATTGGATACCTTTCATTTATGATAATGCTATAAAGTTATTTGGTTTATATCTTTCGCAAAACATTTTTACGACATCTGTAATGCGCTAATTGGACATAACATTTTGTTCTCAGATCATAAATAATAATGAGAATATGTTTTAATACAACTCGTTTAACAAAGTGTACCATCTTTGCAAAAAAATTATGTTTTCTCTGTCTGACGGTAGGTACACGAGGATTTTGAGCTTATGAGATTTTTATTTTTAATCATAAGTCATCATTTAAAGTTCCGAACTAAACCTGCATAATGCATATTCCACATTTTTTAAATTATTGCATTTACTTTTTACTGTACTGTATTGCATGTAAATCGTCTGAACAAGTCAATAAAAGGAGAGTAGGACGAGCGTGCGAACAGAGTTAAACGTGCCTTTGTTACTTGACGTCTTTCCAAGATATTTTCTACACAAACATGTGTCCTACCTTCTCTGTGTATTGAACAGATCAAGGCAACACACTTGCCACTTCCGTCATTCAGCTTTGCAATTCCATAAACAGGGTTATAAGCTTGGAGTGTACTAAGCAGAGAGGTGAATATTATACCCATCATTATGAACAACTTTCACTATGAACACAATTCTGGGTTCCGGATCAACCCTATTTTTATAAACTGCTCCACTACTGTATGTGAGCCTATTCTCATTGTGAGATGGATAAAGCCATAGAACACCACGCTAGCCAAGTGTGGGTTGCCTCATTTCCCACAACTCTGAAATTGTGAAATTATAATCACCTATTCCATAGAAAAAGTACGTTGACCCTTAACCAAATGTATGAAGCAACTAATTTTTTTTCGAGATTTCACTGTTGTGCCCATAGTAAAAGTTGTTAAAAATGACTCCATTTCGATTTAGACTGCAAATGTATAATCCTTTATACGAAAAATGCAACAAGATATGTTAAATTTAAAAAAATCAATGAATGTGAAAAAAATCAACTACTCCCTAGTTGGCCCTTGATCAATGTATAACGCAACTAATTTTTTTTTTTTGGAATCTGCGTTATGCTTATAGTAAAAGTTGTTCGCAATAGTGTGTACAATTACTCGCCTCATCTTTGTCAGTTTGGACGTAAAGCTTATAATCTTTTATATAAACGACTCAGCGGAATTAAATTAAATTCGAGAAAAAAAAATTAAACGGAAACAATTTGTTGATATCTACAACCGCATTCTTGACTTACATAAATGCCATCAAGTTTCCAACGTTATGTGAAAATGCTGTAAACTGTAAAGTCGGTTAATGACAGGCAACTGTGTAGTAAGCAATTCGTTTTCAATTAGTTAATATGTTCACTTAAACGTTTATTTATTTACGACACTCAACTAAATATACTTACGCGTATGTAGGTATGCATAATTATACACGTCCAGGTGATATTGCTTGCAAGAAATACTTATCTAGACTATAAGAATAGGTCATACACACACTCATTCAGAAACACATAGACGTCAAAATGCATTTAAAAACAACCTACAACTGAACGGCTACAGTTATACCAGACAGGTACCTACTCTGTATAAATCTACCAGTTGCATTGATTGCAAAACCATATAAGTGCTTTTAACGTGGGTGTTGAAATATGTTAAGCGGATAAGAATAAGAATTTCGATAGGTCCGCCGTGATCGATGCCGGTGATTATCATCATACACGAGAGAAAGTATAGAGAGATACAAACATAAATTTAATAACAGTATTAGATATATTGGATTGCAGAGACAATATCTGAGTTGCAGGGCCAATCAGTGCGGTCGGCGAGGGTCCCGTTAGCAGTCGCGGCCGGCCGGCTCCACAGACATATCAGCCTACTTACACCAGATAACGCGTCAATCGTGTGAACCCTCCTTTTTTTTCGGCACCACACTTTTTGCATTCTGCCAGTGTCAAGTGTTTATTACATTCACATGATAAAAATGTAAATCAGTCACCGTCAAAATTAAGTCACAATCACGACCAGTCCATGCTCTAGCTAAACAGTGGTGACTACACTACAAGCTCCTACAGATAATGATGACAAAATCACGCACAAAATGCTACAAATTTATAGTAAAAATTAAGTTTATATTATAGTAACTAAGTATTAGTAATAGTAAATGAGTGTGTTCAAATAGCGAAAGTTTACAAGTTACAGAGTTTTGAAAACAATGCTTTCGGCACTTTTTCACTAAAACAACATTATTTTTAAACTTCACTTGTAAAAACACAAGTTTTAGAAAATAATTGAATGCAGTGAAATGACTATTCGGTGATCCCTTGAATTACATCATAATAATATATGAAGAAAGATCTAGAATTGGACAAGATCACATTTGTAGCGATGATAGCTTAGTGGTTAGCGCGGTAGGTTCGCATGCCGAAGGGCGTGGGTTCAAACCCCAACAATGAGCTTGAGCTGCCGGTGAAGGAAAACATCTTGAGAAAACCAAAGCATGGTGGTAGGGTACTTTAGTACTCGGCTGGCTAGCTACCACCCTCAAGTTGAAAATCTGCCGCCAAGCATCTAACGGTGTGTTCCGGAAGCCTCACTTGAGAGCCAGTTGCATTCCAGGCTAGGTGTGCTTTACCATCTTCGGCCACACCTTCACTTGACATCAGGTGAGCTGTGGCCAAACACCTAGCCTGTCAAGCATTAAAAAAAAAAAAAAAACAGGCAAGTGTTCTAAAATCAATGGACATATGTCTCTGTATGCTTTACTCAACTAATAGAACTGAACTCTGCAATAGAATTTGCATAAAATGTTAATTGATTATAGCTTTCCATCTGCCTGTGCGTTACTTAACAACTGATGTTAAAAAAACTAGCATATAGAAGATATAAACCAGTTTCCTTATACTTCTGCTAGGATTTCCGTATATTTCAAATTCAAAATGTATTTATTTGCTAAGTACCTACAGGTGTCAAATTAGATAAAATAATAATGTCAAGTTTATATTAATTAAATATGTCATGAGGTCTATTACAAAATGTCAATCAGTGCAATTTATTTAAATGTTAATACTTACTATATGTTTTTTGCCTTGTCATCAATAAATTCTTTTATAGAGTAATATGTCTTTTCGATTAAGAATGATTTAAGTTTCCTTTTGAATATAAATAAAGAGCTGGCTTCCTTTATTCTTTTCTCCATCGTACTAGCCTTCAAATCCTCACAAATCGATAGCCCCTCATGTCGATTCATAAAAGTTACCAAAACTAATTTTTGGATAATACGCTCGTTTGCGAAATGACCACTAACCATTAGGTACCATTCGAATTTCGTCGCGGAACAGCGGCCAACATTTACCACCATTAAGTGTTACATGTACACACGCCTTCTGAATACATAACACTGTTTACGAGAAGATGAGCCGTTAGCCTTAGTGTACACAAACCACATCCATGCGAGAGTGACCTCATAGTGGTCTGCCGTCTAATATGACTTGCACTCTGAAATAAAGCAAAACGGCTGTCTAATAATGGATATATGCAATGACCACTCCCAGCCGCATTCTAGTACAAGTCAATATTGTGGATTGTGTACCACAGTGATCATTAAAGCGATTAAAGCTATCCGTTACAGAGACGGATCGAAAGATCGGAAAGTGTTTTCTGAGAACACTACCTGAGAGGTACTAAATAGTATTTTACTATTGGATAGGAACTAATGTCGGGCGTTTCGATTATTTATTTTAAAGACTGGAGAGTGGTTAAGAATTCAATATAGTTTGCTTTGGGAAATTGGCCGGAACGCGTAAAGGCAGTGTGGCATTATACGTAACGTATGATTTATATTTTTCGAAACTTAAATTTTTTCGAGTGTTTATTATATTTTATAAAAATAGTGGTGGTTTATACACGAAATATCAAATTACATGCGCGAGAGTAGAGAAGCGATATAATATACTAAATCGAGACTTGTTGACTGGTTGTGCCATCTAAAACTCCATCTAAGCTTTTAGTAAAAATTTAAATTAGTTGCATGACCAGCCTCGACCTAGACTTAGTTTGTGTGACTTTAAATGATTTCCCTTAGAATTGTTTCATTTAATAAGTATAGTATTTTCTTTCAATAAATTCTACAGTACGAAAACAGCATTTGATATAACATAGATAGTTCGAGGCGCAATGCGGTAATGAATGCAGTTTGCCGTATGTGAGGTTGAACTGAAATATGTGATTTATCTGCGCAACCTGCATAGTGTACACGCATCCCTGCCTAGTTTGGGGACAAACATTTTTAAATATAAGTATGTTTTTTTCTTTATTCTTGGCAATGCACTTTATGTATTTCCCAGTATCAAATTTTGAATTATTTTATGTTAAACCAAGTGAATTAGTGTTCGAGTCATAAAAAGTAAGTCAAGGCCGCGTCCAGTCATGCCTTAGTAAAGTAATTTTTTTTTGTAAAGTTTGGAGTTTGGGAAGTAACACAAAATTTAAAAATCCACTATTTTTTATTCATAAACACTCGAAAAACATGACATTTTCACGTTCCCGCCTAAACTCTTACGTGTATATGTACTCTATACGCACCTATATTATGCTCCTTTAAAGCGATGACATTTGACATTCCTAACAAAGTCTTTGTGGAGCTAGATTTCTACATACGAGTATATAGATAATCATGAAAGATCTAAACCTACTAAAATGTAGCAGTCTTTTGAATTGCATTGTATTATTTTACGAGAACTTACGTTTAATAAAATTAGATCTGTCAACTAAACCTTTGAAAAGTTTGTGAAAAGTTCGACAGCGATTAGCGGAAGTAATCAGAAACTATTTTTTTACTTACATCTGACTATCGTTTACTACGTAACTCACAATTTAATATGCTATACCACTGTTGTTGTTTATTTGGACAGCCCCGTTGGCTCATTGGTAGTATATCTGCCTTGAGAGCTGTAGGGCGTGGGTTCGATTCCCACTCAGGGCAAAATATTTTATGAATAAACAAATGTTTGTTCTGTGTCTGGGTGTTCTGTATGTATTATAAGTATGTATTTACAAAAAAAAAAGTATTTATGTATTCTATCAGTTATCTGACTTCCATCACACAAGCTCTGCTTAGTTTGGGGCCAGATGGCGCTGTGTGTATAGTCCTATGATATTATTATTATATTATTATTATTATTTATTTCATTTATTGTGGCTTCACAATAGCAACTATAATGATAATTATACCAATTATATATAACTAAAGTAATGCTAAATGCGTTGCTTGTTTAAGGGAGCACAACATGCAATTTTTAAATAGAACATAATATAATAAATTAAATTAAATGTTAATGGAGTAGTTTAGCAATCACTAGTAAAATGAAGACGTGGACCGATTGTAGCACATGATTTACTAACCAAACAAAAAGACGAGTTTGTAAATTGTCCTTCGTGTCAACTGAAGATAATCAATCTCCAAAAAACTAGTCATTTACCATTTACTTGGGCATTAAGTCAGACATGATGTCACATCTCTGTGGACATATACCTATAATGGGTACATTATAATGACCATGAGAACGTATCTATGACTCAGTTTAATTCCCAACTTGAGAATCTCTTTATCAAAACAATGATTTAACAAAGTTAAACAGCGTTGTTGTTTAAACAGAACTATAATATTGTACCATGAAAGGTCTCATTTAACATAGCAAAAATATGACGGTAACGCGAGTTCGTGCTTGTAAAGGTTTTATCTTTTCGGAATTTTGCACGGATAAACGGATAAACAATTATTCATTTGTCACTTTAAAAATGTAAAAAAATTACGAAATGTAAAAAACTAATTCCCGTTCTATCTTTACGAATCTAAAAATTAAAAAGACGCGCATATTTTTTGGCAATAAGATCTTTTAGTAGGTCTCGAATTTTCGGTGTCATCTTTGGGTTGAATTTCTATCGAGTTAATCTTTCTAAGTTTCGCATTATTTTTTAATATTCTTTTTTATTTATATAATTATGACCAATTTTAATAAAACGAGTTTTTAGTTTTTCCAAACGTTACATTTTATCGATAAAACGGCTAAAAGTTTGGGAATGTGACCTTTAAAATCATGATAAGAAGGTTTTTTGTTTAGTATTGATATATATTTTCAGGAAGAAAATATTTATTTACTAATAGAAAATACATTTTAAATTAATAGAAATGGAAAATGACAAATTAAACAAAACATTCATAAATTGTAAAAAAGAATACATTGCCCCACCTCATAAAACATGGTACTTCTTACGTTCCGCATAGATAGGGTTTCATTTTGTATTTAAATTTAAAAATATAGCTTACAATGTAAGATAAATAGCATGTTATTCAAGTAAGTCACTTGTTAATGAATAATTAAGTACATAATAGTGTTTGTAATATACATTCTATTCGAGTTAATTATTGCAAACAATGAACCCTCTAATGTACTGCCTTGATAAATTATCTAGTGCCACTCGCCAGCTCAACACTTCTTATCAAGACACTTGTCTTGCAAAGCAATTTACAATTTGCAACGAGGCAGAGTACGTTGAGTAATCATAGCTGGAAGTTGAACATATTCCGGCAAATTTATGTTTGACCTGTTAATAAACATCTCCTGTTTTTTATAAAGTTCATATTACAAACTTTTCTTTTAAATACCTCTTTGAGATATCGTAATTGCTTTACAGATCGAGTACTTACACGTAAGCAGCATCCGAATAAGTAAGAATAAAAATCCAAAGCGGCGCGCGGCGGGCAAATTTACTATAAAATTTGATAACTTTTAAAAATGAAATACATCTTTTTACTCCAGAACATGGCAACTATTGTCCAGTCCAGTCCACTTTTTAAAATTCCGAACTCGTTGGCAAAACAGACAAGGGTTAATAGAAAAAAAAAAGGATCATTATGAACATATTCGTAAGGTAGTGTTTTAATGTTTTTGTAACTACCTATTATAATTATGTTTATGGGCTGTAGATTTCATACGGTAAATAAAATAAAAATAATACCATACTTGTACACTATTTATTATCATCATGCTGAACTGCCCAAGCTTGATATCAAATTGATTCTGATTGACGAACGCACGAGTCATCAAGTCGGACTGATAGACAATGCAATTGACTTTCTATTTCATGCTTCATAACCGTGGCTTTGGGCTACCATTATGAATGTCTTTCATTAAAAAATATCGGTTGCGCAACTGATTGCACGTCAAATGTATCATATGAATACATAATGTATTCTGGAAAAGTATAGTAATACTTGTAGGTGCTGGTCTATTAATATGAATATTTTTTACTCAAAATTCCATAAAAAAATATCATCGAACTTCCATGCTGCATCAAATTTTTTTCGTAATTTCGGGATCGGCTCTAAAGTAAAAGGGATTTACATCGATGAGTAGATCAGCATACTTTAGTTTTACTACATTACTGCTTCCCAAAACATGTATATTTATAAAATATGTATACAGTATTTTTTTATTTTTTTTTAATGTTTGACAGGCTAGGTGTTTGACCACAGCTTACCTGATGTTAAGTGAAGGTGTGGTCGAAGATGGTAAAGCACACTTAGCCTGGAATGGAACTGGCTCTCAAGTGAGGCTGCCGGAACACACCGTTAGATGCTTGGCGGCAGATTTTCAACTTGAGGGTGGTAGCTAGCCAGCCGAGTACTAAAGTACCCTACCACCATGCAGATAGTAGATCCAGTAGGTCAAATATGATAAAATATGAATTTATTGTTCTTCAGGCTATAGATGTCACAGAAAGGTGACAAAGACAAAAGAAAAGAAGGAAAAACGACGATAACGACATCAAGAAATTAGCAGGTATAACTAGAAGAGAGCCGTAACCGAAATATAAAGAGCTTTAAATGAGGAGGCTGATGCTTAAAAGCGAGACAATCTGAATATAATTTTGTTTAATATAATTTAATTCTAAGATTGTTAAATAAAAGGTATTATTAATGTTTAAAAAAAAACTAGTTATATTTTGCTAAATGACGCTATATCCAAATGTCCTCCACTGTATAATTTATGTATACATGTAAGCATATAGATATATAGCGTATAGTATATAGGTACAAGGTAAGTTTAAAAATGAGACTCAATTTTCAAAATCTTCAAATCACTTAAATCGATTGTCCACGATCATATTTTTGTACGAACGATTGATTAATAGTTTATAATACCATTAACTAACTTACATGAGATACCTGTAGGTATAACGTTTATAACGTTATACACTTTATTTAAACTTTAAAGAAGATACCTACATATATTATGACAGTTCAAAATTCATAAGTGATCAATGATCATCCCCACCAGCTCCGTGTAGTACCTACCATAACGAGCCACATGGCTAAAAACTTACTTAGCCGCAAAACTATAGTATAGAAACATGACTTTATGCGCGTTTGCTGGTTACCAAATGTTACCTCTGTACCTAATGATCATGAACAAGCTTTGTGCGTTTTGTGCATCTCATTACTTCTGGGTAGCTAAAAAGGTAAGCGATAGTTTCACCTTTAGGTGACGGGAAAATAATTTGAAAACTAGTAAGTATTCGTACTTTTTTAAGTAAAACTAATGTGACGAACGAGATCTTCACCTGATATTAAGAAATAATGCATATCCCCAGGACCATTTCAGTGATACACAGAAAACAAAATCTAGGGTATCGCTGCTTTGGCGTTCATTACTTTGAGATTTTCTATGGTTAGTCTCAATAACCCTGTAATTTCGCTAGCTGCTGTACCCTGTAAACCGCAACATAGTAATGTTTAAACACTATTGCTTGGCCGCAGAATATCTGATACTTATGTTACGCAATGGACGTATAAAACATATCCTGAGCTTTATGCGGAACGGTGTTACTAAGGAAGTCATGGCTAAGACTCTAAAATCACGAATGAAAATCAGATGTTTTTATATTTTCTGTTTGTAAGGACCAGATTTTTTTCGTGATTTTAGCTTCAGTCCAATTACTTCCTTTTGGCTTCCTTATTCCGCGTATATATATTTATACTCTCAATAAAGAATTTACAAATACTGATTCTATTTTCAACACATAATCGAAAACGAGAAACGCAAAGGTGTATCGAGACTACTTTCAACATCTGCCAGGAAATGCTACATCTTCAATTTCGAACAAAATATTGCTCGTGTTCAAAGTTTTGCGAACATTTTCAATAGGAAACATTAAAGTACTGTTTTCTATCTATCGTTTGGATGGTTTCGATTCTTATATGAAAGAGATGAAAGTTTTTCTTTAGAATACACACGACTAGTAGTAATATTATAAATGCAGAAGTAACTCTGTCTGTTTTTTGTAGCGATGATAGCCCAGTGGTTACAGCGGTCAGTTCACACGTGGCGTAGGTTCAAGCCCCAACAATGAGTTTGAGCTCCTAGTGAAGGAAAACATCGTGAAGAAACCATAGCATGGTGGTAGGGAACTTTATAATACTCGACTACCATCCTCAAACTGAAAATATGTTACCAAGCACCTAACGGTGTGTTCCAGCAGCCTCACTTGAGAGCCAATTCTATTCCAGACTAAAGATTTGTTTACCATCTTCGACCACACCATCACTTAACATCAAGTGAACTGTGGTCAAACACTTAGCCTGACAACCATAAAAGAATAACCAAACGGTTACAAACAAATACACATAGTGACATGCCATAATGATCCGCGTGATCACACGAAAAGAAAAAATATACTTTTCTCTCCATGAAAATAAGAAAAAGAGTTTTGGCGGGAACGCGACAAGAGTCGTATCGCCCCATTGTAATTTTTTTCTAAAACTAGTGTTTTTTCGAGTGTTTATGAATCAAAATAGTGGTAATCAAAGTAGTGGTATTTTATTCATAAAGTACCGAATTACAAGCGCGAGTGTGGGAAATTGATATAATGTGGTGAAACAGGACTTTTTGTGTTGCTTCCAAAACTCCATCAAAGCTTATAGTAAAGTCACCACTACTTTACTAAAGCACGACTTGATTTGACCATGAATTACTTTGTGTGATTTAGACTACTTTTTTACTTATGAAACTTGAAAATATCAAACACTTGACAATGGCAAATGCTCAAAATGCGACGCCAAAATTAAAGAAGAAGAAAATAAGAAAAAACTAGAAAACCGTAACCTACTGGACGGAGTTTTAGCGGGAACGCGGGAAGAGTCGTGTCGCTCCGTTGTATTTTTTTCCAAAACTAGTGTTTTATTGAGTGCTTATGCATAAAAATGGTGGTGTTTTATTCATAAAGTACTGAATTACAAGCGTGAGTGTGGGAAAATGATATAATGTGGTGAAACATGACTTTTCGTGTTGCTTCCAAAACTCCATCGAAGCTTTATAGTAAAGACGCCACTACTTTACTAAAGCATGACTGGACGTGACTGACACGGGCTGGACTTGACAAAGACTGGACTTTGACTATAACTAGCTACGAGGACACTTATTTAACTTGAAAATATATAAATACTTAACACTGGCAAATGCTAAAATGCGACGCCAAAACCAAAGAAAAAAAAAACCTACTGGACGCAATTGTAGACGCAGAAACGACTGAACGCGTCAAAAGGTAAATAAGTTACGATTTTATTATTAGTCATTGTCGAAATCATGAATAAGTAGTATTTGGTATTTCAAAATTCCTATTCAGCAAAAAGATGATTGGTACAATCGGGTGAAGGTCTAAAGATACTATTCGCATAGGCGTCTATTTATTATTAAAACGCGTGTTATTATGTTATGAATGATTAATGCCTGTATTATTATCGAAATAGCACATCATTCTGCAATTTATAAGTCCATAGAACTCTACGAAATAGATACCCATTCTGACAACGTGTATTAACAATATTAACAATAATTATTATCTGTTGAGTTAATTAATTTCCGATCTAGACGGCGGTGTTTTTATTTTACAGCTTGTTTTTTAATACTTGGTTTGGTAATGCTGATAATGCCATTTTATTCTAAATGTAGGTAATTGAAAAATTTTTAATTTATGATTTAATTTGTTTTTAGGTAATTTCTTGCTTTTGGCATGGCACTTTGTGCATTTGCCTATGTCAAGTATTTAAATATTTTAGTCTAAATCACACAAAGTAATTCTAAGTCAAATCTGGTTATGTCCTAGTAAAGTAGTGATAAATTTACTACAAGTTTCGACGGAATCTTGAAAGTTTAAATTTTGAAGGAAAACTTATGTTTCACTACATTAAATCACTTTCCCACACTTACATTTGTACGTATAATACGGCACTTAACAAATAAAACACCACTAGTTTTTTACATAAACACTCGTACAAATGTTTTAAAAAATAATACAAAGCGGCAGCATGATTTTTCCGCATTCTCGCCATAACTTACCTATATCCATGGAAATATACACTAAAAGTGTTTCAGTATACGTTCTGTGCTTCATAGATGCTTTCTTCAACGCTTGCATATGTACGTATATACATATAGGTATATGTGTGTAATAGAGCTAGCTTAGTGCATTTTTAGAGTGCACCAGGAGGGCGAGGGTTCAGAGGGTACCCTTCTCCCCTTCCCCGACCACCCCCGAGCCCCCGGCCATTGTTGCCTGCTAGTTTGCATGAAAATAAAGAAAACTCACCATGTGTGTCGCCGTTCCAAATAAAATATTCTTTTCTTTGTCTACAGCCGTTATTCCTATGCAACTGGTAAAAGTATTGTTTTCTACTACAACAATGAAGTTATTTTAACTTTAAAGATCCACTGCATCATATTTTCTGAGTTATGTAAACAAGAAAACAAAAGTAATTAAATTTCTCACACAATTTGGGTAATCACTGCGATAAGTGAGCGACTTTGTTAGTTTTAAAAGCTGTTAATTTGCTTCACAATCTAGAGAATGTAGGAACTCTCAGCTATGATTGGATGTCATAAAACTACTCAAATATGTAGGTAATTAAAGTAATCATACTGGGAATGCGGGTGGTTCAATCACGCACGTAAATTCTAGTAGTAGCAAATAGCTTTATACTGCATCGTTAACACACCTTATTTATTACCAACTTAACTAACCCACTAGCTTGTTTTTAGTTATTCAGAACACAAAACCTACAGACTGTTTTAGTGCATATTGGATAATGAAATAATCACATCTAACCAAGTAAAAGCAAAATTGCTGTTTTTATAAAAGTTTGTTCAACCTTGACCAATTGTTAAATGGTTCTAAATAATGCCAAGGATAGAAAAATTTTAATGATTAATTAGGATTTCTTGTTTAGGATCCCTTAAGTTTGTAATTCTGCAGAGAATAGGTTTTTAAACTTATTCTCCAACGAGCACCGAGTGTAAGTGTGCTTGCCAGCCTTGCATAGCAAACGCGAAAATACATAAAGAAATGGGTGTCACTGTGACAATGAGATATTGTGTCTGGGTCAAGAAAATGGAGAAACTGTCAATAAAACAATGCAGCATCACACAATGGCACATCTGTCAAAGTAACGCACAATTATGAATTAAATAATTTTCGAAACGGTGAAAATGTCGAGCGATTTCGAGAAAATATGACATTATCAACGAAGTTCCGTAGAAAGGTTAATTGTAACGTCAAGTCTTCGTCACTTAGAATGGATGTTTGCTAGCAATGATTAGGTACTTCCCCTCGGGGAAATTAACTTTCCTTGCTTTTCTTCATCGATGACTGACTTTCTGGTTAAAAAGAGTTTTTTTTTTACTGTACCTAAGTGTATTTTTTCTTTCTTACCAAGTAATTTACGAATACAATTGCGAAAAAAAATTGTTGAATCTATAAATCACTAGTGGCAACTATGGATTTATTATTTAGACAAAGTCATAATTATGCATCGTCTTTAAAACATGTTAGTTACACTATACAGTATCTATTACAAGAAATTTCTAACAAAAATGGTAGAAAGCCGTACTTAAATCACCGAATCTTTTTTCCATAACCAATGAGTTTCAGTCGAGACAAATGTCATGTAAAAACAGTGTCATATTAATAACGATCGTAAAATATACGGAAGCATGTGTTACTAGGAACGTACTCCTTCATTCACAAAAAGGCAGGGACAGTAAAATGAACAAGACTTTTAGCGGTAAAATCTCTCACCCTGCAACTATACAATTATCATTTAGGGTGGTAAGTCATAAAAACATCGACCTGGCAACCGCTTTGCTCACTACAGTATGTATAATTAGTGGAAAGCTAGGGGAGAGAGAAGAAATTAGTTCGTAGCTCGCCGCTCGCTAATGCTTTTCCAGTAATCGCTTACTAAAATAGATGTAAAGGAAATGTGTGCTCTATTAAGTAAACTTGTTGGCAAAGTTCAATCATCTTAATAGTGATATGGTAGATGAAAAAAATGTTTGTATTAGAATGAAATTTCTTGTATTATCACCAACAAACGATACAATTGTTATTAAACCATCTAAGAACAAATATATCGAACGTAAATATTGTGTAATGTATGGATGCACAATATAAAGAACACAAGGTTATTGATAAAATGCTCACTTGCTTTATACTAACGTTATTTTTCAAAGGTAGATTAAAAATAGGTAATCACTTACGCATTGTCAGTGACGTCGCTACTCTCATCCATTTCGCCGATGGTATCCAGGGAAGCTCCGGAACCGTCTTCTCTGGTCTCAGCAGGTGGAGGCGGGGGAGGGGCAGTGGTGGGCCGCGTTAGAGGCACTTCATGGACGCTCTCCTTGAATTGAGGCTTTGGCACGAAATCGATTAGACGCGGTAGCACCTCCGGCATTGAGCCGTCCTCTAATTTCTCAATCGTTTTGTTGTTCATCTCGGCTTCGGATCGTTGCAACCAAGTTTCGATACAATTCTTTTTGGTCGGTGTTAGTAATGATTCTGGAACTGGTGGTGGAGGTGTCTCTGGAATGGGAATAGGTCTCGGTTTGCGGTCGCTAGCAGATCGCTCGACTCTAGTGCTCCTTGGCATCGGCCTAGGTTTATCCGGGGCGTCGTCTACCTTGCTGTCACCATTTTTTTGCAATTTATCGTTAGATATTAGGCTGTTAAGTCTGTTTGACAGAACTGTGCTATTATTGTTCTTATCATTTTGAATAAATTTCTTTGATTGGATAATTTCTTCTGTAGTGAAAGAACTAAACATATTGGAATTAATGTTTGCTCCATTCGTTGTATTTGAGATCTTATCGGCTACTTTTGATTCTACTTGTCGATGTAGAGATCTTTTCGTTGTCATATCTCTCAAAATATCCGTGTCAATATTTTCAATACAATTGAGAACTTTTTGTATATCGATAGTTTTTTGCTGCATAATCGGCGTAGATGGAATGCTATTCTCTACCGAACTAGCCATTGATCCTAGTCTATCTACAACTGTTGATATGGAGCTTCCTGTGTCATCTGACTCTGCGTCTGCTAGAATAAGGCAACGTTCCCATTCTGACGATAGTAGATCTATATATACCTCGGCTTCTGGCGGCATAGCTTTTCCATCTGATAGCCGACGAACAAGCCGCCTTACTTCTTCTGGTGATCCTTTTTTCAAGTAAGCAATACTTTCTTTGTTTTGTCGTAGCAAATGACTATCAAAAGAAGATTTTCTCGATAATTTTGTCAAATTACTGTTATGTTTTCCATTCATAAAACTCTCCAAATCAGTTTGTTGGCTACCGTCATTATTGATTTGTTCCCCAAGAATTTGTAAAGGAGATTTGTCTTTAAAAGAGTTTTTCTTTCCAAGCTTTCTCGGTGGAACGGGTGGTGGTAATGTTGTAGGCCTCAAAATTTCTTGTTTAGTAGGTATAGAATCAGTTATAGTCACCGAGTCTGACATTTTTGTAGACTGCTCCGTATTTTTATTGGATTCAAAATGACGTACTAAAAGCGTCAACGATTCGTCAGAATCTTTAAGTCTCCTAACACAGTCTATTCTGGTTAATTCTGACACTGATATGCCATCAATAGCCAATATTTCATCTCCAGGTATAAGATGACCCCAAGGAGCACAAGCTTTAGCTGCTGGACTGTCTTCTGCACATGATTGCACTAGTAACCTTCTTACTTTTTCGGCCGCAGCAGACCCTCCTTCGAATTTAAGACCTAGCCCGAGCCGTTCTCCTCTAGGCCTCCTCACTACCACTTCAGCAGCACCTGCAGCGGCACTAACTGTCAATACGGTGACAAAAGAGGGGTCCTTCGCGGACTGTCGACCCTCTCCGACCGGAACGATGGTGACGAACTCTTCCCCGGCCGCGTCTGTCGCCATGCCGCGGTAATCGCGCACTTGCGCAGATTAGATCTCCGCGTTTTGTTGAATCTGTAGACAAGAAATATTCATAAGCTTGCGTAATGGAATGCAATAGAGTTGCGCGCTCGGCGGCCGGCACGCAAGAACTGTGCGGCCTCCCTCTTTCACCGCTACCGCGCTGCACTTGAACGCTTCGAGATGAGCTAACAGCGGAAGTATCGCTCTTCTAAATGCATAAACATTTATAGGTACAAATATAAAATATTCTCATAATAGTTTCAAGCACGCACATAGATAAACGAAAATGTTACTTTATTTTTTCTGTCTCATTTTCTAAATAAACATTTTTATAATACACCAACAAATAGTATGTAACAAAACATTCAATCAAACGGTTCACTTAAACCGAGTTAATGGTCGTTGAAACATCCAATCATGATAAATAAATATTCCAATAACCATCACTCTTTAATGGCCGTACCTACACGGACACCTACATCTCTGTCACGATTGAAACTTTCGTTGATCGGTCGAAAGTGTAACGAGCGTGTTTGGGAACAGGCTGACCACAAAGAGTCGCATCACTGGGCGAGATCTGGGTTAGTGGCACTGTACCGAAGCCGGAGGCGGCGCGGGCACTGCATTGCCTTCGTTAGCTGAGATCTGCGCATTAGCATATTGCCCGGGGCGGCGGCCCGTTACTCCCGGGTCCCGTTTCGAAGGGTCGCTCTTTCTCACGGCACTGCAATTTTCACCGATGATTGCTTCCACGATCCAATAAGGTCTGTGATCTTGAGTATTTTGCAATCCTTTGAATTTTTCATGGCGATTTATCGTATTATGTTGCTACATTATCTATATAATTCTCTCGTAATTCAACTATGGCTATTTCCATATATCATGACCATATAAACAAGAACAATCAAACACGTTTATCTTCACCCAAAGTTACTGATTGTGTCGGTACCTTTACACTAAATTCGTACGTGACTTCGGTTTCCGAGATGTAATCAAATGAGGACACGAGAAACATACCTACCTACGTTCATGCTATAGTCTGCATTTTCGTGTTGTTGTCGGGTAAACAAAGAAATATTGCTGCATCGCATATGGTATTGTTCAAGATATCTCATAATTGAATCTCTACACCGTAACCTACAAAGTTGAAGATGATGTTTTGAATTTCACGTCCGAATATAATAACTGTCTATCTTCTAAGCAGGCGAAACCTTATCCGTCATCAGTATGGTATGGTAATCCCGTTACTATCCGATATTCTCTACGCCTACCTGGCTAACAAACCCATTCATGATTATGTACTAATGTTAATATGAATATTCATAATATTCATGTTTTTGACGCGGCCGACCCGCCCGTGGCGCTCCGCTGTTTTGGCGTAATTGCTTTTTAAAAACAAATCAACAGAGCCACAGCGCCTGCACAAGTAGGTGATGATACCGTCAGATCACTGGTAATTCACACCTTGTTGACGATATAACCATTGATGATGACGTTATAACCCAACTGCTTAGTATTAAAGACAATTGTATTGCTTTCGTACAAAAAACCATACAAAAATAAAAATAAATTTAAATAAAACGCGCCTACAGTATGCAAAGTTATGCTGCTATACACGACGGAGCTTGTACTATACACACAGAAAACTTTATTAACAACAAATTATGCTACTTACTAGAAATAGGATTTACTGTATCTGATATACATCAGCAACTTATAGACAAAAATTAATTCCGTCTGTACGTCTAGAACGCAAACCTCGGACCTTTGAGATGAAACAGACGTGTGTTAGCACTGAGGCAAACATGTTGCAAGTATAACGCGAGTATTGAAATACATTTGAACGCAAATATTACTGAACAGTTATAAACCACTCAATACTGTGACGATGAAATCCTTAAAACGTTTCTACATCTTGTTACAAAAAGTCAGGGTCAATGTAGCGATGATTAAACAAAATTAAATCAAGGTTGGAAATACATTCAAAACTGCAGTTCAACACGCAGGTAAATGTACCACTTATCAGTTATTATCGGGCATATAAACATTGTTATCACTGCATAGTCTCATTATCATACAATTGAGCTGAAATTAGCGAGAATATTCACACAAACAATGACTAAGACTAAAGTAATTCCTTAGACCTAAACTCAACATTCGATGGCATCTTTGCTATTTTAATAATAATTAATCAGGCATCTGGTTCCTAGTAGATGCTACTTAATAAAGACAATAGAAAACGATTCAAATTCTTCAGTAGAAATTCTGAAACTGCTAGTGTACAATTAGTTAACTGTAAAATAGAACCTCACCTTTCCAACAAACGGCATAGAAGTCAAAGTACACTGTGTAACGCAACATATTTACTAGCAACACTTGCGATCGCGGTCAGTCATCTAATTAGAGAATCTCAACTTGTGCAACGAAATATGGAAGGCGTGAACGCAGCAAGGAGTAAAGCTGGGGCATAAGAGTTTTATATATTATTAGGTTGATAATATATATCTTATAGGAAACACATTTAGTGTATAGGCACATTTAGAATAGAGTAAATGATCACATGGTTTTTAACATTTCTCTCAGCAAGTTATATGTTTATTTTGTGTGGTTAAGTCTTGATGGAACCCCTAAAGTATTTTCCCTAACTACGGTCACGGAGTCATGCAATACCTGGCGGAACGTGTGCTGATACCAATTCATTGCACGAATTCATTTATTGCGCTGGTTCGTGCTAATGCACTGCAATGCCAAACATTCTAGCGTGGCCAATATTACACCTAAGTACCTATATTATGGCAGCTACGGTAACTGAGTAATGCGGATTGCTGTGATTTTCTTTTAATAATATGTCTACAATTCATTATTTTTTTTTATACCAGGTCATAAGTTTGTGGTCTACAAAGCCGAAAGAAGGTTATCGTACTGCCCTATAAGTTTAGTCCAAAGTAGTGTAAAGTATATTTGTCTATGAAACAGGTGTTTTTCTTAATGACCTGTTACGGAGTAAAATTTAAGCTTAATACTTAACTTATATAGGTACTCATGGAAAGATAGAATTATCAAACACTATACAATACAATAAAACAAGATATACAATTTTAGTCAGACCCACGGCAAAGTAATTTTTCAGAATTAATAAATAATAAATGCAAATCTAAAACATAAATATCGTACACACAGCGCCATCTGACCCCAAACTAAGGCAAACTTGTGCTATGGAAGTCACATAACTGATAGTAGGTATACATAAATACTTAAATATTTTTTTTGTAAATACATACATAACAACCAAACACAGAACAAACAATTGAATATACCACAAAATGTTTGTCCTGGGTCCTATTAATTTTATCAAACCATTTGGGCTACAGCTCTTAAAGCAGATATACTACCAATGAGCCAACAGATGTACATGGTTATAACCCTATGCCTATAGGTAAATGATAAAGTTATAGAAGCAAAAAATTGTGCTAGGATCGTAGCAAGTTATAAGATATACTCGTGCATAGATATCTTTCTACGCGTTGAGTAAAAAGCTAGTAGCATACATACTAGATAAACGAAGATCACATTTTTTGACATAAATTGATATTTTTAAAGTATCTAATTGTACTATTCTTTTGTAACTAAATCTACGTTTATAAATCATCTGTCACTACCACAACTCTATTATTAAAAATAGGTACTTATTTAAATGTTTGTGTTAAAAAAATATACCTATCGTACTCAAGAAATTGCCAAATTAAAATCCGTTATGTAAAAGAACCGTTTTCAAGTTATTTTGCAATTTGTTTATTGGCTCTCGAACCTATGACTCCATCGGCACGCGACATTTACATGATCTCGAGGTAAAACTCCGCGTCTTAACAACGATTCACGAATGGCTCAACAATCTCAAAGCAATACTTGTATTATGCGAGTAGGTATACCTGGTTACAGTATAACATAAAAAGCTTTATAGCTTGCGTCAATGAAAATAAAAACGTTAGTCTTTATCAATTTTCATCATCATCGGCAGCCCATATCAATCCACTATAGTATAGTCCTGTTAGCTCAATTTGTACTATATCTGCTTCAAGAGCTGTAGGGTGTCATTTCGATTCCTATCAAAGACAAAAATGTACGTGACAATAAATGTTTGTTCTGTATCTAAATATTATGTAGGTAGGTATATATATTATAAATATGAATTTACAAAAAAAAGTATATACGGATTCTATGTGTTATCTGGTTATATAAGCTTTGTTTAGTTTGGGGCTAGATGGCGCTGTGTGAAATATTCTAAGTTTTTTTTACTGTTTTAAATAGGCCATTCAAGTTACATTTTAAAGCCGAACCTTTGTACTTTTGCTTTTACTACACTTAAATTAAACTTAATCCTGCTAAATGACCTTGACGCATTACGTGAATTATAATTATATATACACTGTACAAGTGTACAATCACACGGCGCCTTCCTCTGCACTTATCGTGCTCGAAATTGAAATAAGTTTGATAAAAATCTTCTCTTTGCGGGGCATACCGCAAAAGGCAAGTGGTCTAGACATTATCTAGATACGTGTCGCCAAAAACAGCGCTCGAGGAGGCGTAACAAACGCCGCCCGCCACTCCCTACCAGATCCCTGATAGCCGAAAACGAGTTTTATATCACAAACTTTCATGAAGTTTTTTGTACAATAAATTTTATAATTATTGAAAATGCTGTTCTGTTACGTACAGATAGGTGTACCTACCAGCTTAATGTGCAAATTATGTCGAAACTCAAAGGTAAATGAACTGTTTTAGCCAGATGCAAAACAAGAATCTATCGCTACAAGTTTCGCTATGTAACTTCGCCCACGGAAATGTTGAATATATTAAAAACTCGCAATAATTTTTAATATGAATGAATTCATATTGATAAATAATAATTAAACAGGCACGTCTTCCGAAAACTATAAACATGAGCCCACGCAGGCAAATCTGACTGAGGTGATCGTTAAGAAATACATTATAACAAAGGTAACATAAAAATGTAATTCTGAAATGGAAATTACCTTAGTATAAATAAATATGTGCTCTTGCAACTTTTCAAACAAAATCAAATTACTCTGATTTCAGATTATATTAACCAGAAAACTGCGTGGTATTTACCTACATGCATTCCCTGCAATGAGACAGACACTAAAAAAATTAAATGTGTTTTTGTTTGTAGGCTCTCATGTGGACAGAGATACCAAACTAAGCCAAATTTTTGTATTTTGGGATCGAGCCGTTTTTCTGTAAAGATAAAATAATCTTAGTTTCTATTTTATTATGAGCCCAGAGTTATCAATTTAAATTACTTAAAACTTTCAACACGCTATTATTTAAAACATTCCAGATTTGTTTAAAATAACACATGCAAACTACACACAATAGTAATAAAACTACCTAATCTAAAAGTCCGCTATCAATAGGAATAGTTTCCAAAACGCTAACGCTATACATAATCTTTGTGCAAAATAGAGGCCAGCGTTTTGGTCACGTGTAGCGTCGACCAGACTAGATGACAGCTCTTTAAATATTTTTTGCTCTATGGTCCAAAAATTGTAACCCCAAAACGCTCAAAGATAGTGACACTATTTAAATTTCAGTATTTCCCATTGCGCTCAAGCACTGTCATCTGCAAGTTGGATGGTGGCATTAGTAACAAGTGTCGCCACCGTGGCATTAGGTATTTCGCGGTCATGTATAAGTTCTCCGACCGAGGTGAACATTCTGTGTGCGTCCGTGCCTGCCCAATCGACCAATAAGCTCGCTTCCGATCAAATAATATTCTCCAAAGCTTCGACACGGAATTATAACCGTTTTATGGCGTCTAGCTGATATTGAAACACGAAATGTTGTCTGGAAATCTAACAGAAATTAGGTGCGCGTACTAACACGTACATCATTAGAATATGTGTGTGAAATCAAACGTGAATAATTGGATACTAGTAGATACTTTTGTAATTAAGTATTTTTTTGGAATTTTCTGCTATTTGTGATAATAATTGTTGTTGGAAAGTTCTTTAGCTTTAATTAGTTAAATATAAAACCGATTAATTAGTAAGTTAGATTTACAATAAAAGCAAAACAACTGCGAGCTGAACGCGGGTTCTTTTTATTATACCTACCAGTTAACCAAACGGTTAAAACAGTGATAACTTTCTACAATAACAATACAATTATCTCGTCTTATTTTAAAGTATGAGAGATAACAATGTAGAAGCTTTCAATATTTCTGGCATTACTGCTTTCTCCTCAGTCATTCATGCAAATACGATTGACCATTCGATAAGTAAATGTAATAATTTGTCGTATGATGGCTTCTATTGTTGTGAAAATAGTTGTCTATGTAAATGTAAAACAGTAAATAACTGACTAGAGATCAACTGAAACAAAACAAAATACGCCGAAAACAAACGGACAATACAAGTAAATATTTGTTGTTTACTTCATATTTTATTAAATGTTTACTAAAGATCACTGAAAATAATAATGTACTTTGTACCTACCTATTTTTGAACGGAAACCTTCCCAACTTTATACCTTTGTTTATCGATATTCAATCCTTTATTTTCATGAAATGCAAAAACATGTTCGTTTATTTATGCATTCCTCGACTGCAGTGTTTACAACAATGAAAAGGAATCATTTCTTTTGAGCTGAAATCGAGAAAATATTTTCTCTTATTCTATATGTGGAAATAATATTTATAAACAATTAACATTGTTTAATCCAATCAAGATTGTGTGTCACTTTATATATTTCCGCCGTTATGGCAAAATCATCAATAGCCGTGGAGGTCACATTCCCTCCCTGCAATGGGGAATTTGTTTTTTTTTTATTTGTCATGTTTCCATAAATATGTTGAATATCCTGTATTTTGCCGTTTAAAGCGCGTTTGTAGTAGCTGCTGTAGTCATCAGTCTAATATAGTGTCGGATAGAGTTCCACATATACCTAATAACAAAAACTTATCAGTTATGTAAGTTCGTACGTGTCATACTTCCATGTTTTTTTTCACATTACTCGAAAACTAAAAAAATTAACCCAATTCTGTCATACCAAGTACTACAAAATAAAAAGACTTACTTATCTATTGCTATGACTTTCGAATGTTTCTACAATGTAATCTCTTAGCAGGCCTAGAAAACACATTTTTTATTGTCAACTGTAATTTAAATTTCTAACGTTTCTACTTTTACGAAATTCTTGAACATAATTATGATCAGTTTTAATAAATGAGTTCGATGTTATTTTAGTGAAACAAAGCAGAATAAAACGAAAAACATTGCCTTAAATTATTTCAATGTTTTCTGCGCTGGCAAACATAATCATTTAGCTCTATATGTGTAACAATTTACATTCTATAAAATCACCGGGTAATACATAGGAACAGACCGATGTACATAGTTTACTACAGAACCCTAATAAAAAGGAGATGTTACTCATACGGCCCCAGCCGTAGTCGAGGCCGTGTTTCAGCTGAAATCGCAGGCGACTAAAATCCGGATCGCTGGGGGCGCGACAGGATCGCACTCGGGAACCGAGCCCGGGCGAGCGCAAGACGCGTCGCACCTGTCTCCCCACCTTGACGGAAACGGACCGTGGAGATATCGCTGCGCGCCCTATGAGGGGATACAACCCGCGAACCACTTCCCGAAACCCGCAATAATCCATTCTTCACTATGTACCAACAACAAAATAAATTCATTTAAATACTCACCGAGTCCGTACAACGCAAACTCTTCAGTCACGAATTAAATGCAACCCACAACCACCGATAACGTCCCACGGCACTTATCAACGTTCAAAACATTGCAGTCCTTTGAGTGCGTGGGTTTCGCGATTTTACGTATAAATTCCTTCGTGTTAGTGCGATTCGGATGCGTAGCGCACACGGGCGCGTCGCGACGTCGGCGGCGCAGTGCGGCGTGTGCGCGGGCGCCGGTCGAGCGGTGGGGCCGACCGGTCGCAACCGGGCCGCGCTCTCACCGCGCGCCTGCCGCCACCGCCGGCCCTGCCGTACCGCGCCATGCGCTATAATTGCACTTGACACCGTGCCGCGTTCGATCCGTAAGAAAGTTTCCCATTTCTATGTCACCTATTCGAGGAAAGTCGCTGCGCCTCTGCCGCTTTTCCGATTCTTTTTATCACATTGGTTATCGTCACGACTGCACTCACTTTGCTGGCGTTAAACACACTGTCGCTCTACAAACACAACGGTCCTAATTCAATTAGAATTTTAATAGCAATCTTACAACCGATGATGTAAACAACTGTAGCTTCACTGGGAGGCGAATATGAATTCGTTTAGGTACTTTTGAAATCAACCCAATCGGTAAAGTAATTACATATATTTATTTATTGCTTAATGTTCAATTTGCATAGCCGCGCTATCAGGAACTTTCCTTTAACACCATATCTACCGTCGACACCTCGCCACCGTAGTAGGAGTTTTGATGAACTGAAAGACAGTGAAAGTAATTGCCAATTCTCTCCGGCAAGATAACACGAACGATAAGTTCGCTGCCACTTTTCCTTCTTGTCCGACAGACAATCAACCGCTAATTTAATTATTCAACGCTCTAAGTGCTGATTCCCGTAATAAAACAAAAACCATCTTCTACCTTCAAAATAAAACAAAGACCAATGTTACAACAACTTTCAATCATGTCATTCAAAAATGTTCAAGCATCTAGCTAAAAACATGTTATCGTAATCATCGTGACTATACATTATTAGTAGTAAAATTTAGTGTTTAAAATTGTATTAAAACTATGATAGTTAAATCTACTCATAAATAAACAAATAACCATTTTACCCAACGCCACCTAGTCCCAAAGTGAGCAAAGCTACAGGAACTAGATAACAGATAGATTACTTATATACTTTTTTTATAAACACTTATGATAGGTACATACGGAACACCCAGACACTGAACAAACATTTATGCACGTCACACAAATATTTGTCCTGAGTGAGAATCGAACCCACGCCTTTCAGCTCTTTAAGCAGATAGACTACCAAATGTGCTAACAGGGCCGTCACTAATAACCAGACGAGCGACTTGCTCGTCTGGCAATCAATTGCATAAAAAGCTACTTATCTACTGAATTTTAAATTGGATAAGGAGTACAAAATTAATAGCTCCGTGTAACTAATTATCTCAATATATTCTGTGGCCATAAAAATATAAATAAATGCTAATGAACGCCTTCAACGGTTAGGTAAGCCCAGTACAATTTTGCTATCTATACGGCTTCTCGTTTCGAATTTTATCGCGTTCTACATATTTGTCCGTACATTCTAGACATGCCTACGCATACGAAGTCTTACGAAAAATCTAGGATGATATATTCTAAACTAACATAGTACTGACCGCTATACCTAAATACACATACTTAGTTTATATTCATCATCACATAACCAACCATAGATGCTCCAATCTGTATGAGTAAAAAGGACGCAAGTACGTAATATGTACATTGCACATTATATACTTAGCATATATTAGCTTAGCTACCACCGCAGTACCAGATTTTCTTTCCCCAAGCAGTAGTGAATAACATTAGTGAGTTCCAGTTTAAAAAGTGCTGCTAGCGAATTTATAAGCCTGTTGAGACTAACCATTGAACGTCTTAAAGTAATGAGCGCCAAAACAGCGATACCCTGGACTTTGTTTTGGTACTAAACGTTCTGTGTGTCATTGTAATGGTCATGGGCATGCGTAACCTCTTACCATCATGATATCTCGTCCGTCTCATTATTTTAACATACCTACTTATAAGCATAGGTATTGCCACTCGCTCAGTTTTTTTTTAAATAATAGTTTTTAAAATACTAACTGCTGTCAAACATGAAAAGGGGAATAGAAAATTTCACACGGTCATACAATTTATTGCAAATGTCAAGTCGACTACTTCACTAATTTATAGACACTATAATATTTCAAAAAATCCGGTAATTCGGACATTGATTTCTCTTAACTACTTATGTTAAAACTGTAACATTTTCTTCAAAGTTCACTAATTAAAAACGATTGAAGATAACAAAATCTAGGTCTGAGTTGTATAAAATATGCCAATTAGTTTTTAAAATATCTGTGTAAAATAAATTTTAATCAGAGATCAATTTCGTTGATGAAAGTTTTTGCGTTTGTTAATGACACCAGGTTGAGCGAGATAACATTGCGTTTTGTAAATATATTATATCGTTATGAACGGTACATTTCATCAATTCGAAATCAATTTATTGTAAATTATACTCACAAATGCTAGTTAGTTTCTTGTTTATAGCCGGCCTTTTTGTAATAGTAAATAATTAAACAAAAATCAGTAGGGATAACATGACCTTTGCAGTGGGTTAGATTCAGAATGTGTACTTAAAAAGCACTTCCAAAAATTACACTTTATTAAATAAGTAGGTACTTCCCAAATTAGTCATGGTGCAAAATATTAATGTACTCTATCAATTTTGTACAGGATTAATTTCAGTGAATGTGTTCCTGAGCTATACCTTGTAATTCCATCCCCTTTTTACTACAGGACTAGTAGAAAGATGTCCCACTACCACCCATACATAGTGGAATTTCCTTGGGTACGTACCAAACGTTTTGACTCTACGTTTCTCATCCCTACGGCCAAGGAATGAAACAAGCTGCCGGCTTCCTTGTTTCCTGATATATGTATATAATCTAGATCTTTTTAATAGTGAATAGGTATGTTCTAAGTCTGCGTGCTTCATCTTCGACCACGTTGTCGCTTAGTTAGAGGTCAAACGCGGACTTATCCGTATAAAAAAAAATATGTTTTATTGGAGAAATGTATATATTTATTGGAGAATACTACCAATACTGTCTTATGTTCTTACTAGGAAGTGCAAATATGCATTAACCCTTATTACTTCGAGAAAAAAACACTAAAAATCTAAACTGAAGTTAGAAACTAAATTTGCAATAGCTAAGTTTACGATGCTTGGGTAATATTGAATGAACACATTGTACAAATGTGAGATTTTATAGTTAACCAAATGTAGACAAACTCAAATATACCTACGGATGTATGGGTAGATCTGCCCGTAATTAAGCTTCAGCTCGTAAAGCACGCCTACCAAGGATAATGTGCGTACGTCCTCGCAAAATCAGCAAAAGTACGCCTAACTGATTTAATTACTGGCCATTAGTTTACTTTCTTTACCATCTTTCGTACCGCAATTACCGTATTCTGTTCAGCGTTTCCTTTAGAAGCTTACATACTTACTTACAAATTGTCACCATCATTGTCATTGATACCATTTATCATCCGTCGCTGAGAATCTCTTTATCCGCGCCACCCTTTCTGGTATTTTTGTCGTCATTTATTATATAGTTGACAGTCTCGTTGACCATAGCTCGCTGTCACAGTTTTATCTACTGTTTTCTTACATACTACTAAAAAAATTAAAAATATAGGAAAATATGTACTACTAAAAAAAATTAAAATATTAAATAGAAAATATGTACATTTGAAATACATAATTTAACCCCCATATGCCTTATCTTATGATCGAGAATTCAATAACCTAATAAACACGCATCAGATGTTTTAATATAATAACAACGTATCAAACTTATATAAGAATTATTTAGGCTGTTTCATATTCTAACACACGTTTCCTACGTGTATCAGAATAAAAAATCAGTCATTAAATTTTATAATTAAGGAAAGCTAAACTTTCTTTTAGAGATCAATGCAAAGTGCAGGTTGAAGATACTAATATGCGAGGCATGCTTTGTTTTATTTATAGCCTCATTCATATTTGTAAGCTCTTGAACTTACGATCCGATCGGAAGACGTCCAAATTTCATCCGGAAAAACCGGTCCAGACCAGCATGCATAGCTGCTCTGTCTTACGTTAACTTTAATGATGTAAGTCTGTAACTGTATCTTATGGATAATACATCGAAAATCCCTTTATATGTATACAACATTTGGTAGAAACAGCTTAAAATGACCTTTGTATTGCAAATTTAATCTCTGCAATTTTAATCTCTCGCGTTTGAGTATTGCCATACGACGCGGCAATGGGACCAGTGTTTTGGGAACTATTCCCATCGATAGTGGTCTTTTAGATTAGTTATTATTTTAAATGTTGCTTGTCTTATTTACTTTACTTATTTATACCTTGAAATTCTTATGTATGTAATTATACTAGATTTCTGCAATCGATTCATGAAAACTCTTGAAATCATTCAATCTGAATCCATCAAACAAACACCGACTCAGCTGATGACGTCTCGTAACGACTTCGTGACGAAGAAATAATTTCAATAAAGTATTTTCATGTCTATTTTTTAAATTTCGTCACCGATTCACATTGTTTTGAGAGATCGATGATTCAATTTGTTTTGACTCGATTTATCACAGGTCGAGGTCTGGGTGCGGGGTGGAGCTCCGCAGTCATTAATAAGTAATCAGTGTGACCAGCCGTCACCCCCTCCTGACCTGGCCGATATCGCAAAAATACGAATACCTGAGCGCACAAGTGAAAGGGCGTAAGTGTCTATATTGGAATGAATGTACCTATTATACTTCACTTAGATATTTAGGTAATGTCGAATGTATATAACTGCAAAAATCATACAATCACAATAATATAACATTTATTTTATTTATTTATTTATTGATAGCTAAATAAATAAATTAATATCATAGGACATTACACACAGCGCCATCTGACCCCAAACTAAGCAAAGCTTGTGCTATGGAAGACAGATAACTGATGGAATACTTAAATAGTTTTTTTTTTTGTTGGAAATGCATACTTATAACATATACCTACGTACTACAACATAACCCACATATTTATTATTATAATATAAAATTAAATATACATAATATTATTATAATTATAATATATACATTATTGAATAAAATATAGATATGGCAGACTACAAAATCAAACCGTTTATGCGTAGGCACATCTTTGCCCACGTGTTTAACAGAATTTTGAACAGAGCTTATTTTAAGCAAAGCCTCAAAGTTGTTTAAACATTAAATCCTTGATTTGTGCAAAATGCTTTCGCTTTGTTCAAATATGGAGCGGCTTGTTTGAAGAAGAATATGTTAATCGAGGGACCGCCTGTCAAGCGAAAAACTTTATGATGTTTATAGCACGATACCTATAACATACGGTTATATAGGTAAATAGTTATGTAGGTAGCTGTTACACATTCAGGTTATGTTTAGGTGTCAAATTTCCATAGCTTACCTGAATTGTTTCCCGATTATTAAATAGTTAATAAGTAATCATACTAATAATTAAATATTAATCTTATATGTATATATATATTGACGAATCCATTATTAGTATTTGGACAAGAGATATATTTTTATTACATGCACACATAGAATTCGTTGATATTGGTATTTAATTTTTTTTATTAGTTTCTATGTACATATTGTAACATAGCTCTTTTTTTAGCAACACACTTTGTGCATTCTGTCAGTATTAAGTAATTCACATTTTTAAGTGTTTCAAGTGAAAATAAGTCTTAGTTACAGTCAAAGTCACAAAGAGATTTTTTTATGGTTGACAGGGTAGGTGTTTGACCACAGCTCACCTGATGCTAAGTGAAGGTGTGGTCGAGGATGGTAAAACACGCTTAGCCTAGAATTTTATGATCAAGTCCAGTCCATGTTCTGGTAAAGTATTAAGTAGTTTAAATTGAGTTTTAACAACGCAGCATTTTTTTTATCAAAACACTACAATTTAAAAAGTTTTCGGCAATAAAACATTGCAGCGCCATTATTTTTCTGCGTTCCCCCGAAAACTCTGAAATATGACTTGTAAGTTTGACGCTATCAATGAAAAAAAAATGTATTTGACTGGAAGTTTATCCTAATCATACATGTAAACATTTAGTAGAGTATAATAATTACAGGACGTTACAAAAACAACGCCATATTTATTGTTTTCAAGCGAAAAAGTGGGGAAATTTTGCCAGTTTATAAAAAGTGTACTAGTTTCTATGGTCGGTTTCGCTATGAAGTAATCAGCGGGAATGCACTAATGGCTAGTTGCGCCGACCGCCGTGTAATGTGCAATTTGCAAGCGCCTAGCGATAGTCACGCGATCGAGTGACGCTTCTGTCGCCTTTGTGACCGACATTGCCTCTTTTTAAGTTTCCCACAAGTAAAAGAAAGTTTGCACTTTTTTCACCTTTTTAGCAAGTAACTACAAATTGAGTACTACCGCTGTATCAGATTTTCTGCCGCTGGTACTGTTCAAACATTATTGTGTCCCAGTTTAAAGCGTACTGCAGTATCTACTAATAGGTAAGCCCCTTCATCGCATGTCTTAAAGAAATGAACGTCGATGCGGAGATGCCCTGGATATTGTTCTGTTACACAAACTTCTGAACCCCGCTGCAAGAGTGATATGCAGACGTTATCTCTTATTGTCTAGAGAGCGCTTTACTTGTCTTATTACAATCTGCCGCCAAGCATCTAACGGTGTGTTCCGGCAGCCTCACTTGAGAGCCAGTTCCATTCCAGGCTAGGTGTGCTTTACCATCTTGGACCACACCTTCACTTAACATCAGGTGAGCCGTGGTCAAACACCTAGCCTGTCAACCATAAACAAAAAAAATAAAAAATATCACACTGTAAAAAAAAACATTTTAGACTGTGTAACTTGAATATTTTATATGTTTAATAGACAAGGTGCTTTCGACCATATTTCACCTTATCTCAAGAGACGGTGTGATCGTAGATGGTAAACACCCCTAGCCTGGAATGCAACTGGCTCTCAAGTGAGACTAACACAGAACACAGCTAGGTACTTGACATCAGATTGTCAAATTAAGAGTGGTAGCTAGAAAGTAACCCACAATACTTTGGTTTCCTCATCAATGTGCACCAGCAGCTCAAAATTTTTTGGACCCCCGCCCTCCGACATGTGAACTGACCGCGGTAACCACTGAGCTGTCATCGTTACAAACGGTTTTTAGTATGAAAAAATTACGAAATTGCTTTTTAAAATGATGTACGTATCCGAAGGATTCTCATTGCTATACTTACGTCGTTTATCTGTCTACATGTATGTATTTTTGTCTGTCCATACACAGCATATAATTTTATTCATTTGCTCATGGTTTGCTCTTATTAGATACTTATCTAATTTAGCAAAAAAGATGAAAATTGGCATAGATGTAACTTTATCGGCTAGATAGTTTACCGACAGTGCGGCGCAATGCAATCGATATGAGTAGATGTGTGATAGATGATCGATGGATCGTAAGATATCATTAGTAGAGTGTGACTGCCCATACATTTTTAAGAACTGACTTTTATACTAGATCGTCAATTGATCAGAGTCGTCGAGTCTCGTAGTAATTTTTCATCCCGAAAAAATAATAGCCCCTGTATTGCATAATTATGTAATCATAGAACGCTGCTAGTTATTACGAAATCAATTACATTATTTAACGGGCAAGTCTTGTGAAATAAGGCAATCGATGTGTTTTTGTCAACATTTTTGTGCCGTTATACATCATGTGGAAGTTTGAAATTAATGTATACTATAGTACATATCCTGAATTATTATACTTGGAGAAAAAATAGTTTCAAACGCTTTTCGTTTCTTGAAATTATGAAATAGAATATGGCCAAATTATTTTTAATCCGTAATCTTGACATCAAAATAATTATAGGAAAGGCGCAATTTTATAGGTGCTAACTTTGATGCAGATACATTTAAGGCTTAGACCTTTTATTGTACGTTTTGTTTATTCTATTAGCAGATAAGTACGGATAGTTTGATGAAAATTTCTGATAGTGCCTGCTGAAAATCTCTTTTCTGCGTTACGTCTGTTGCTGTTTTATTTTGGTAGGCGCTACAAACCATCGAGAATCTCTGAATCTGACAATCTAACGTCACGAGTCTCGTGGTCGTGTATAGCACGTCACAAGAGGCCGCAAGAGGTGGGCGCGCGGTGGCGGCGGTACCGAGCACCGCGCGCATGCTTCCCGCCCGTTTTGTATTTTGATTCTTCTAGTGTGCAACTAAATACCGACCGACCGCGCTCGGTCGTATTATTTTGTTGTCTTACCTCTTTAGTTTGAGTAAATGATACGTTACCGCGATTAACGCTTTTATGTAATTTAGTGAAGTGAATCAGTGATTAGTGCACAGACGCTTTTTTGTTTATTTTTTATTATTCATCTTGTGTTCATAATATTATTAAAATGGGAAACAAGCAAGGAGGGAAAAGAAAATGTCTGTGTTTGTTTGTTACCTCTACACGCTTCAGTAGTTTAATTATAATCTTTTTGTTTGTATTTATAATTAACTAGTGGCCGGTCCCGGCTTCGCACGGGTGGACATTTATTTTTTAATTAAATTTTAGTAATAAATATAGCCTCATAGTAATTACTCTAAACTACTTTTTTAAAATGGGTCCAGAAGTTTTTCAACAATGGATATTAAAAAAGTCAAAGAGCGCCATATTCTGCATTGCGCCATGCAAAAATAATCATGTAATAGTCATGTAGGTACATGCAATACTAACGTAGATATACAAAAAATGACAGAACCTTTACAATATTATATTCATCGATAATTCGATGATTATAATAATATTATTAGTGTAGACTAGCTAACCCATGTTAAATATATTGTAATGTATGTAGTAAGACTTATCCGTGTGCGGTGGTCCACCTTACTCTATGGAAAATGTTGAATCGTGGGGTCTATGGAAAGGCGTCGGTTCTGAACGGTGAATAAAGATGGTGCCCGATATTAAAATGGTTTTCATTTAATATCTCAAAAACCCATCGGCCCCATTGCTTTCTCCATCTACGCCCCACCCTTTGCTGCCTACTTGCTACGTGCCCGCAGGCTACGCGATGCAACTAACTATTACTAAATACATTTGTGTTCTCTGTGACTTTCATTAACGTCATACGAATACGAAGTCGTGATGAACATTTAATTTGTACGAAACACCGAAGGTAGATTTATTCGTTTCCAGAGCGAAAATATCAATGTAATCATAAGTTCCCACGGTTGCTTTATGAAACTTGACATTATAAAACACTTGACACTGGCAAATATTCTAAACGCGATGCCAAAACAAAAAAAAAACTTCTGTCATAATGTAACAGATAATCAATGTAAAATCCGCTTCCGGCAATAGGAATAAACATTCTGTCTCCTTCTTGCTCGTGGCTATAGTAATTTAACTCTCCTTATCTATTTTAGCGTGACGTCAATGTATTCAAATCTAACGTCAGACGTATGTACGTCTGTGTGAGTGGAAAATATCAATGTAGGTGTTCAAGCAGAAGTTCCCACGGTCGAGGACTTGGCCCTTAACAGAAGGGCCAAGTCCTCGTCACGCTAAAATAGATAAGGAGAGTTAAATTACTATAGCCACGAGCAAGAAGGAGACAGAATGTTTATTCCTATTGCCGGAAGCGGATTTTACATTGATTATCTGTTACATTATGACAGAAGTTTTTTTTTTGTTTTGGCATCGCGTTTTGAATATTTGCCAGTGTCAAGTGTCAAATACAAAACGGGCGGGAAGCATGCGCGCGGTGCTCGGTACCGCCGCCACCGCGCGCCCTCTCGTGACGTGCTATACACGACCACGAGACTCGTGACGTTAGATTGTCAGATTCAGAGATTCTCGATGGTTTGTAGCGCCTACCAAAATAAAACAGCAACAGACGTAACGCAGAAAAGAGATTTTCAGCAGGCACTATCAGAAATTTTCATCAAACTATCCGTACTTATCTGCTAATAGAATAAACAAAACGTACAATAAAAGGTCTAAGCCTTAAATGTATCTGCATCAAAGTTAGCATCTATAAAATTGCGCCTTTCCTATAATTATTTTGATGTCAAGATTACGGATTAAAAATAATTTGGCCATATTCTATTTCATAATTTCAAGAAACGAAAAGCGTTTGAAACTATTTTTTCTCCAAGCATAATAATTCAGGATATGTACTATAGTATTCATTAATTTCAAACTTCCACATGATGTATAACGGCACAAAAATGTTGACAAAAACACATCGATTGCCTTATTTCACAAGACTTGCCCGTTAAATTGGCTCACATAATTACAACCAATTTTATAATGTATTTCAAAAATAACAATTTACTTATGAATTTTTACACGGAATGTTCCCTTATTAAAAATTCTTAGACTTGACGGGGAGCGGAAATCATTTCATTGATAAGTATTTATCTGTAAGAAGATATATCGATATCCAGCAAACCTCTAGACGGCAGGTTGTCCGACAATCTGCCCGTTATTGCAAGGAAAAACAATAAACAGGAACACGTTTTTTTAAAACACGGTTACTTACTTCACTTTTATAAGTAACGGTACTTATTGGCTGTGGTTGCGTTATTTTCCAATATTTATTAGCTTCAAACTTGCTACCGACACCATTTGAAAGTTAATGATAGCGGCATAAAAATATATTGGACTTTTATCATGTTCAAACTTTGGACGGGTCATGCAGTCACGGATATAAAAAGACGGCTCTTTCTAATTCATTAGAACGATGTAGTTAAACTTAAACTATTCTACTAGTTGTTCGCTAAGAACTGAGGCCTCACGATCGCTATAAAGCTTCATTATTGATTGATGACTTTAGCTGCCCTGTTAGCTCATTTGGTAGAATATCTGCTTCTAGCACTGTAGGGCGTGGGTTCGATCCCCACAATGGCATCTATCTATACTATTATAAAGAGCAAATATTTGATTGTTTGTTTATATTCATAGGCATCGAAACTACTGAACCGATTTCAAAAATTATGAAGCGTTGGGAAGCTACACTACCCCTGGTGACATAGGCTACTTTTTATCCCTGTATTCCCACGGAACGGGACCTACGCGGGTAAAACCGCGAGGCGTCCGCTAGTGTGTTATAAGTATGTTCATATTTATAAAAAACAGTTATCTGGTTACCTGTATGTATTATAACTATGTATTTACAAAAAAAGTATTTACGTATTCTATCAGTTATCTGACTTCCATCGCACAAGCTCTGCTTAGTTTGGGGCCAGATGGCGCTGTGTGTATAGTCCTACGATATTTATTATTTACCATAGCATAAGCTTTGCATGGCTAAATGGCGCTGTGTGAAAAGTAGTAATTATTTGTTGAGCCGTTTGATTCTACATGAACATTCCATTACAAGATTAAATTTTTTATTGTAAGAACTACCTACTTGCCCACAAAATTACACGGAGAACGTATAGGTGTATAAACGCCCCTGATCCTCTACTTTTAAATTATTCCTTACTGAAAACGCGTGAAGTGTTTACAACGATATACGCAAATAACGTTATTTTGATTATTAAAAGCAAGCTCCTGGCACACCTTGTTGCATATTTTAATTTGACATTGGCATAGAGCAAAATTTGCATGGCAATACCATGCGAATTTTACCGGAATTCAACAGCGTTACATACACGGGGCACGTTACGTGATCATCAGTTCATAACGAATCCTTGTTCAATAACTATCATCAAACAAGTATACATACATACAAACATACATGCAAATGCCAATCGTTCGTTCTTTATCTATCGTTCAATAACACTCAGACACGTTTCGCTGTGCTCAATAAACCAATAATCAATTACATATATCATTTATTTTTACATGATCTTGTCCAATGTTATCCCACTAATATTATATATGTGAAAGTTTGGATGGAGGAATGGATGTTTGTCACTCTTTCACGCAAAAACTACACAACGGATTTCGATGAAAATTGGTATTGAGGTAGCTGAGACCCTGGAATAACACATAGGCTGCTTTTTATCCCAAAAACATGTAGCGGGTAACACCGCGGACCGCAGCTAGTATATAATAACATTGTGACGTGCGACGTACGTATCTATATTATATTACATGATTACTCGTATATATCCTACAATATCCTTTTCAACCGAGTAAAACTTCCCGCTCTTGGCTGCCGCTCTTGTTAACCAAATGTATTTCGTTTTAATTTATGAAATTAAACATTCCAAAGAGATATAAAAAGGAATAAAAACTTTGCAGCAATTTTCTCTCCGGGCAATCTAATCTTTTTTATTTAAAATGGACGGCGAAATCTGCCGTGGCGATTACAATAATTTCGCGGTAGGTTTGCCACAGCTGGTTTCGATTAATATCTCAAGACAGAAATAAACAGCAATGTTGTAATAATCACTCCACTTTGTAATAAAAAGAAATCTCATTCAGTACTGCATCTGAGTCTTGCATAGAATTCAATTTAAATGAACTCGACTGAATCACTAATGATAAAAAATGACATGTACCTAATGGTGGCTATTTGTCGTCCAATGTATTCAAATGTCAATTCCAATCATAGAGCACGTAGAGGTAAAAGAGGCAGTTCTATTATGTTACAAGTTTTTTAAAAGATCAATTGAAAATATATTGTGGGTATTACCGGAGTATCAGATACCGCAGTATCAGGTATTCTGGTGCCAAGTATTAGTATGTAAACATTACCTACTGTTTTTTATAGTTTACAAGCTAGGTGTTTCACAGCTCAACTGACGTTGAGTAAAGGTTTGGTCAAATATGATAAAGCACACCTAGCCTGGAATGGAACACACTGTTAGGTGCTTGGCGGCAGATTTTGAACTTCAGGGCTTGCCAGCCAGATAGCTAGGCTAGGTTAGGCTATTCACAGCTACATTATTGACCATATGCTTTCATAACACATGACAACAAAAAATAACAGAAAATATATCAAAACGACAGCCCTGTTGTTTCATTAGTAGTATGTGTGCTCCAAATAAAATATCTGAACGGCGTGGGTTTGATTCCCAGCCAGGATAAACATTTTGTGGTATAAACAGATGTTTGTTCTGTAGCTGGGTTTTTTGTTTCTATATTTATACTATTATAAAGAGGAAAGATTTGATTGTTTGTTTGTTTGTATTGAACAGACCCCGAAAATACTGGACCGATTTCAAAAATTCTTTTACCGTTGAGAAACTACACTATCCCCGGGTGACATAGGTTACTTTTTATCCCTGTATTCCCACGGGAACGGGAACTACGCTGGTGAAACCGCGAGGTGTCTGCTATTTTAGTAGTTTCTTATAAGTATGTAATTATGTATGTAGAAAAAAAGTATGTAAGTATTCTATCAGTTGTCTGACTTCCATAGTGCAAGCTTTGCTTAGTTTGGGGTCAGATGACGGTGTATTAAATATAAAAAAAAAACAGATTCTTTCATAACACATCACAACAAAAAAAAAACAGAAAATATATCAAATCTACAGCCCAATAGGAACTTGCCCCTGTTATAGCGACTGTTTCTAGATGCACTCGTAACATTTAACCTTTACTTCTGACATTTGACTCAGGCATAGGGCGGTCATTATTTCGCCCAGTTTCCAGCAAATGAACCGCTTTTGTTCGTGCGCTATTCAATACTGTACCTTACTCTTTGGTCGCTTTCTCCGAGTTTCGTAAACTTCCTAGTCGAGGGAACATTTACCATTTACTGAACATATCCAATGCCCAATAAAGACTTGAAACTAGATCGTGAACTCTGGGAATGGCTTTGTTCAATTCACCCTGTTTACAATTAATTGCCTGCTGTGTACCTACTGCTAGGCTGTTAACCGATAGCATCCAGAACGAACTAAGGTTATCCAGGATAATATAAGTCGGCAAACAAATGATCTCTTTTACCCGGATCGAACATACATAGTTATATAAATTCTTTACTGTCCATACTAAAGATTGAATATTTGGATCTGGACATTTTCGAATTTGTTGAACGTATATTTTGGTCATATAATAAAAAGACCAAATTCTTTGCCATTGTGATATAGTGTATAGATAAAAGATTTTCATATATGGACAACATTTATTGGATTTACGATTTCTAGACTTTTGTTTAGCTTTGGACTTTGTTTTGCTAATTAAAGTTTGTGTATAGCTGCAATGGTCATGGATATGCGTTATCTCTTACCATCAGAAGAGTGTATGGTTCGTCTTATAACTTTTATATAAAAAAACCTCTCCATAATAAGTTCAGTTCTACGATTAGTACTTTTTGTAGCGATGTTAACTTAGTAGTTAGCGCGGTCGAGCTTGATCTGCTGGTAAAGGAAAACATCGTGAGGAAATCAAGCATGGTGGTAAGGTATTTTCTAGTACTCGGCTGGTTAACTACCACCTTCAAGTTGAAAATGTGTTCCGGCAGCCTCACATGAGAGCTGGATACATTCCAGGCTAGGCGTGCCTTTACAATCTTCAACCATGCCGAACACCTAGATTGTCAAACAAAAAAAGTATGAGTATCAACTACCTAACTACCAAAGCATATTTATTTACCTACGACTCGATGCTAATATGATGAGAATCAAGTCGATTCTGCGGCGCATTATATCGAGTCCCAGTTCGTGACGGGGACTGAATAAACATCCTAAACGTTTTCCTTAAATTTCATAACAAGTATTTTTCTTAGTAATACTATCAACAATGAGTTTAAGGAAAACGTAAGGAAGCCATAGAATAACGGTGCTTTTTACTTGGTCGGCTAGCTGTAGGGGCCAAGTATAAAATCTGCCGCCAACAAGCGCCTAACGATATACCTACCTATATCGTCAGCCTAACTGATACCCAGATCTCATTCCAGACTAGGTGTGTAAACCATTTAACATCATGTTCTACTATTTGTTTTTTTTTACTGTTGACAGGCTAAGTGTTTGACTACAGCTCACCTGCTGTTAAGTGACGGTGTAGTCGAAGATGGTAAAGCACACCTAGCCTGGAATACAACTGGCTCTCAAGTGAGGCTGCCGAAACACACCGTTAGATGCTTGGCGGCAGATTCAACTTGAGGGTGGTAGCTAGGCAGCCGAGTAGGTACTAGAAAGTACCCTACCACCATGCTATGGGTTTCCTCACGATGTTTTCCTTCACCGGTAGCTCAAGCTCAAAGTTGGGGTTTGAACCCACGCCCTTTGGCATGCCAACAGACAGCGCTAAACACTGAGCTATCATCGCTACAAAACTTCTATCTGAATTTAAAACATTTACACCAGCGGTTGTAAATCTTTACCTCGTTCTATCGTGTGATAATAGCGCAGAAGCGTCGATTACCGACGGTAATGACCAAGCACCCTTCGTTATCAGGCCGCGGCAGATTAAGCACAGACATGCCTCGACGATTCGCTGAGACTGTGGGATAAGCTTGGCCTTAATAGAATTTGAAGTTAGCCTTTATCTATTTGGAGAAATTAAGTGTTTCTGCTTAGCATAGCATCCATTGCTTATAATAAAAGTTACATGTATTTAGAACACCCATACTGAAAATGTTACATGTGGAATTCGAACCCACGCTCCACAGCTCTTGAAGCAAAGCTATTTTCGTATGGGCTAACAACGCATTTATAATTTGAATCTTGAAAAAATATAAGACTGTCGTAGGATAGGAAGTGAAATCACAAGCCATTGCTAATCTACACTAATAGTAAAGAGGAAAAATTTGAATTTTTTGCTTGTTTGTATTGAATAGGCTCCGAAGCTACTGGACCGATCTGAATAATTCTTTCATCATTAGAATACTACATTATCTCTGAGTAACATAGGCTATATTGTTTTTGTTTACCCGTGCAAAGCTGGGACGGCCCGCTAGTCTATTATAAGTAATAATATTGTAAATACAAATGTAAGTTTGTGTCTGATACAAATCCATGCCATAACTCCTTAACTGAGGATCAGTTGATGAAATTTAGTTAATAACATTTTTCATACACGTTGTTAGAGGTACAGAAAAGGACATAGAGTAGTTTTCATCCAGAAATAATCCGGAGGTAATAGAAAAAATATTAACGCGAGCGAATGTGCGGGCAAAATCGAGTTATTATAAAAACTGTAGGTATAATGTTTTTTTTTAAATTATTGACAGGCTATGTGATTGACCACAGCTCGCCTGATGTTAAGTAACGGTGTGGTCGAAGATGGTAAAGCACACTTAGTCTGGAATGGAACTGGCTCTCAAGTGAGGCTGCCGGAACACACCGTTAGATACTTAATTGTTTAGCGGCAGATTGTCAATTTTGGAGTGGTAGTTAGCCAGTCGAGTACTAAAAAGTACCCTACCACCATGCTATGGTTTCCTCACGATGTTTTACTTCAGCAGCAGCCCAAGCTCATTGTTGGGGTTAGAACCCACGCCCTTCGGCATGCGAACCGACCGCGCTAACTAAGTTCTTTGTTAAGAGATGGCTGAACATATTAGGATGTATTTTTAAATGTTTATGGATACTACGAACGATGTTCATACATATTATATGAATTTAGATACAAGGCCGAAGGCTGAGCGTTACTGCCTCGGTTATGAGGAACGGGCATTCAGGTAGAACATTAATAAGTACATCATATCATTGTTAAACAGAAACCAAAAACAACCCCCTCAATTTTACAAAAAATATCTGTATAACAATATAATATTTTGTAAACATAGCCAAATCAAAAAGAAAATTTATTAATATGTACCTACCTACATTACATGCGTAAACTGGAAGAAATATAACCGTATTTGGATGACAAAACATTGTGGGAATAAAATAGGGCACAAAAGTTTTCAACTAACAAAAATCTCTGTAGCATATCAAGGGAGAGTTAGTGAACTGCTCTCTATATCGCATATCTTGGTTTCAAAAAGAACATCGGCCAATATCTCAAACTTATGGCACGAGTAGTGAGCTTGGTAGTGTAATGATCGTACAAAAACAGGGTTGTCACCATAAAAAAGATTAGGCACATCTAATATTTACTGTTTCACATACTTAGCATCACTTTTACAAAAAAGCTTACCAAGCTGTGTAAAATTAAAGTGTTGAAATATATATATTTAAACGTTTTCAAAATTAGTCCATATATCCAATATACTTTTTCGATGTAATTTGATGGTTCGATTGCCATTGGTCAACGATATTTTCTATGGCTGATTTTTTTCGTGATTTTAATGGTTGATCCAATAGTAAAAGTTGTTCGCATTGTACAACAACCTTTTGGACTTTAACTAATGATACATGTAACCCTGTATATATTTAGTGAAATGTGTCGGTAGCCCTAGCGTAAAAGCGCGTTGCAGAGCTGGAGGGAGGCACGCGGGCAGGGCGGGCGGCGTCATTGATCGCGACACGGCACCCTGGCCCCCTCCCTCCTGCCCCGCCCGCGCCCGCGCCGCGCCTGCATCCCTCCGCAGCCTCCGCGATCCGCGACACAACCACAACACTCAAATCTTTGATCGTTAACCGCGACAACCCATCATTACTAAATAGGCTTTTTGTAGCTACGCTTTAGAATACGGATATATGCATATTAGTACTTTGTAAAATTAAAGTACGGCGAGACTGCCTGATGAACTAAAAGTAGAAATTAGAATGTTACGCACAGCTGCTACAGGAACAGCAAATCAGCCTTATTAATTTTTACCGTAGTGCAATATTAATCAAGCTAGATTTATGAATGGTTATTCATAAACCTTACCTACCTTTATGAAATATCTAAGTTTTTTTAATACCTTATTTTGCTCCAGGAAATTATAAACGAGTAATGTTTCTAGTATTTACGCAAATAACAAAGTGGTAGCGATGTATGAATTATTCAAAATACATTTTATTTAGGAAAACCATGACGTTAAGTTAATATTTATTTATTTTGATGTTTATTTATATACTTTATTTACTGGATAACGTGTTGTGGTGGCGCGGTGAATGTGTGAGGGTTCGTCGCTCGAGTCCTCACGCGTCACACTCCAAGGAGCAGAGCTGAGCGGGGCTCGGGCGGGAGAGCAGCGCAGCAAGGAGCTCGAGCAGGACTCCGCCAAAGAAGACAAGGTTGGCGCAGCGCGGCGGCGCGCCACTGCTTGAATGGGCGGCGGAACCGCGGGGCGGGCGGCAGCCGCGGCGGCTGCGCGGCGCGCGCCCTCCGCCAGTCCGCACACCGGCGGCTCCGCTGCCCCACGGTCGGCCGCACTCCGCTGAACAACAATGCTCAAAAACACGTCGTGACTCGAGCACACCACCCGCGGCGCGTCGGCGATGATCCAGCACCGGACGGCACGCGCGGCCGTCGGCGAACGGTCCTGAACCCTTCGATATATGAAAACCGTAGAAGAATTTAATACCGATCGTGTTCGATAGATCCGAATAGAGTCGGGAGTGCGGCTCGGGGAGGCGGGGGCCGGTGTCGCGCGCGGGCGGGCCATGGCGCGGCGCGGCGGCGCGGCGGCGGCGCGCGGCGCGGCCTCGCGGCGCTGACATGGCCGGCCGGGCGCGCCGCTCGCTGCTGGCGGCGCCCGCGGGCCTGCTGCTGCTGCTGCTGGCCCTGCTTTGGCCGGGGGGTAAGCACGATTCTTCACTCAGAATATCAACAATATTCTTGTACGAGTATATCTAAGTATGAGAGTCGCTACGTAGCGGTTAGAATAGTGAACTGTAGTTTAGTTTTAGTTTTTAGTTTAGTTTAGTATGTCATTTAAAAAAAACAGCTATATCATTCAAAGATACCATCACTTTAGGAACATTCCTAACTAGTGGTAAGTAGGCAGCATTTGGATTGTCTTGACTTTAATCGGTCTGTACCTATTTATTATATTTGTTGTCCTTGTACCTAGTTAATACTCGTAAATTTAGGTAGATAGTTTGTATGCATTTTGTTTTGACCTAATCTTAATAAAAGAATATACTGAAAACAAATCTCCTGGACAGTAATGATGATGACAATATGATTTAGATCTACCTAGACCTAGATTTTTTTAAAGAATTGGACAAAGTAATATTCCTAAGTCTGCATTATCTGCATTTTCAACTGCCCAAATGTGCATCGAAATTGGTCCGTTCGTTTCTGGGACAAACGAAACGAAACCAAACCACAAACATAATTAAGTCAAAATTATACGAAAAAATAATAATTTAAGGTTATATAAAAAAATGAAGGACTATAAACAACTACTAACTACTTTTGTATGTATGTATGTTTGGTATGTAATAAAGTTGTATTCTATTCTCTTATTCTACTTACGCAAAAAATTGAATATGAATTTAACTTTTAATTTAACATTTCGAAAGAGAACTATCAGCATGCATACAGTCGTGAAAATAAATTTAAAATCGTTTGTTCACGCTCTACCTTTCTGTATCTGTGGCTGATGAAGATGGGTCTGCACCTAACCAATAAAAACATTACTCTTCTTCTTGGGAAGTAGAGTAAAAATAGACATTTGACCTTTTTGACGGCACTGGTAGAACCGCCAAGTTTGAAAAAAGTTTGTTTACTTATATTGTATTTCATATTAAGTTTTAATTTGTATTATATTTAATAATTTGACATTTATAGTAGGATAGTTTATTTGTTTTGTTTATTCAAATAATTTTGTTTGCATACTTATATTAAGAAAATTTATTAGTATTATAATTTGGCTTAATTATTTACATGACTAAATACAATCATTTTCCAAAAAACTTATGCAAATTAATGAAAAATCAAGTTAAATATAGTAGGTTGGAAGTTCCCATTAGGTACTCTAACCCCATTGCGGCATTGTGTGCCAGTATTGTAGTAGGCAAGAAGTGTACCTACATTAACTTATATTTCATATGTGCACCATGCAATTTATATTTTGATCACGTGATCCAGATAGGAGATTATAACTGCAGCTCGTTTGTAGGTACATATTATATGAAACATTTGTAGCATAAACTACATAAAACGTAATAAGCAATATCCCTAGCCATGTAAGTAGATTCTAGCTCTGACTTTGTGTTATTAAGACTTTTTAACAGGAAATCGTTACTAACAGTGGTGTAGCGTGTCTTGGAAGGGCCCTGTATCAAAATTAGTTGGGGGGCCCTAATGAAGGGTAAAGATTTCTCACAAAAGAAACATAAATGCTTGTATTAAATTAAAATATTTATTGATTGTATGGATAGTTGATCGTATGACAGTTTTTTTTAAACGTTTTTTTCCCAGGAAGCGAGATTAAGTGACATTGTGGGTAACAATTTACTAAATTTTACTTACACACGTTAGGGGCCTCTGTACCCCGGGGCCCCGTATCATTGATGCGGCTGATACGGTGGTAGCTACGCCCCTAGTTACTAACCTTAATGTAAAAGTTATACATTTCCTGATGACATCAAAGTAGCTCTTATTTTAACACACAATATTATTTTACGATCATGCATGAATTGCATGTGCACTCGTGTACCGTTAAAATTTAGCTTATCATGACTGTAACACTCTACTCTCACTCTACACTTTATCTTATCTTTTTAACCGGTTGTTTTTTTAGGAATGCCCTTTAACTTTATTCCTACACCGGAATGCCACTACCTCATTTAATTATCATCATCGCCAAAGCACTCATTCAAACAATATGGCAACCCCGCAACATATGGTTTTCCCGCTCATTCCTAAATTCACGCATAGATCTACAGTATGTACCTACTCGTATGTGGAATGTTTTCTTTCCTTTCTTTGAAGCTTTTTCCGGATAGCTTTTTTAAAAGCGTATAGTTATATAAATATCTGCGATGGCAACGCATCCACATTTCTAATGTTGCAGGAGTAAATAGCTAGGGTGCGCTTATCACCACGTAAACCATAAGCATGTTTGATGCTTTATCTACATACCTATAAAAAAACCTTAATTCATATCTTGTAGTATTTTTTTTTTTGTATCCAATACGGGATAATAACTCTAGCCATATATAGGTGCCTACCTAAAAGAGAACTTCAAAACAAAACGGCCAATATATCTACGTAATTGTTATGTAAATGAATTTGACATACGTGGCGTTTATTTTTACGATTAAAAAATTTATTGTTACTTAATCAATTTCGTGTTGAGTTACGAAATTCGTAATTTATTAACTTAACTAAATAAATTAATGTTTTTATGGAGTTCTGAACAAGGTGTACCTATACACAATTACACACCTCTGCGTTTGAGCTGACAGAAACAAAATTTCGGATCGTGTTATATAACACATTGTACATACATTTAGGTATATCATTTGCACTCTGCAAATGATATACTTTTGACATTAGAAATCACTACTCATTTTGGCTAGCACGCAGCGAAAAGATAGCAGACTTAAAGATGTTATATGATGGTAATGCGCCTCATTACTTAGTTACTGAAGTTACTCTATGGATTAATTGTACGCTATCTCCGTTCTGAATTGTCAACACCTATAAATTTTCACATACGAGATTACCAGATGTATGACATCGCGAAAGGACCAAAGTAATTTTTGCCTATTTAACATTATTTTACATGGTGAAAATATTCAATAACAGTCCGCAAACAATTTTTTTCAAGTGAAAACTTTTTGAATCGCTTTGAGCGATTTTTGTTGGGAGCAAAACTTATGGGTTCGAGTCACCGACATACTAACTATATAAATTCAGTCGGCAGCCCCCATGACTACCTATTCTTTTATTTTACCAGTTTAAGAAAGCTTTCTATATCAGCTGATTTCTACGTTTTTTTGCCTCAGCGTGGAATGTTATTTCGAAATTCAAATTGGATGAAATTAACTACATATTTGAAAATATTTTCAGTGGTAAAATTGAATCAAGAAGGATCCTATATCTATACTAAAAATCAATATACAAATACAATTTAAAAACATATTGATTTTTAGTAATAGCTATAAAATATCATGAATCAATTGTACTAATAAAAAAATTGGGATATTTGAAATATTAAACGGCTTGGTTCTTATGATAGTAATAATTTATACATGAAAATGATTGCAGTCAAAGATAAGTTAATGCACTGAAAAAAAAAAGTTTATTTTCGTAGAAAACTATAGTAAATATATTTTTTGTTTTTCTTATATTGCTAAAACGGTAGAAAAGTATAATGAAGATGAGACAAACAGTACAAAGAAGAGATTGCTTTATGTCAACTTTGATACATATAGTATAACTACGTAACCCTATAATGAAATTATTTGGGCACAAACTAAAACTACACAACAAACAAAAAGACAACGATGACGAGCATGCTTGAATAGAAAAAAAAACCTATAAAACTGAAATTTGATATATCTGGCAGGAGCAAGCGGCGGGTACCACGAAAAGCGGCTGTTGCACCACCTACTGGACCACTACAACGTGCTGGAGCGGCCCGTGGTCAACGAGAGCGACCCGCTGCAGCTCTCCTTCGGCCTCACGCTGATGCAGATCATTGACGTGGTACCTACTTTATCCTTTCATTCTATTAAAGTTGTGTGTTTTACCGCTCTATTTTATTCTTTTAATCGTGATATCTACTTTATATTTTAATTTATTCACTTTTACACAAGTTATATTAATTTAAAGTACGTATTCATCATTATAAATAATATACCTAATATAAAGAGTACATACATCATTATCTTCATATTATAATTTGATAGTACCGATCTAATATCCATTTATGTGCATTCATGCTTTCATTCTATTGCCGTGGTATCTAATTCTTACCTTTACAGAATTACTCACGTTTGATTTGATTTTGAATTAGACTTCTTAATCTGATTCTATTCATCTTCAATGTTTTAAAACTGGTAGCCCAAGAGGAATAAATTTGCTTCACATTCGTAATATGGTGGATTCAATCTCAAACCCGTGGGAATCTATCATGACCTATTCTTTAGAATTTATGTACGATAAAAAAATAGTCTTGTAAGTTTTTTTCCGTTAAGGAAAATCTGCGTGAAAAGTCCTGTATTCATTGGAGTGAGTTGATTCACCAACCTACTGCGGACCAGAGTGTGATGATCTGTGTCCTAATTCCCATTCGAAAATTGGCTTATGACCAGCAGTAGCAAGCTAAAGACTTTCTATATTTTTAATCACGAATGTGAACTTTTAGATTTCAGTTTTCTCTTTTTATTACTTTTTTATGATTAGTAGTAATGAGAAAAACGAGACGCTCTCCTTATAATAACCCTTACACTGGTACCCAAAACATTACTTAACAAAACAAAGTCAAGGACATCATTACGTTAGCACTTATTATCTCTTACTGCGGTGGTACTTACATATACGACCTCCTGCTAATAAGATTTATCGCCTACTGAACGTAAAAATGGCTGAACCATGTTTTACGTAGTACTACAATCATACTCCAGGTCAAATTATGCTTTTCCTTACAGGACGAAAAGAATCAGCTATTAATAACAAACATCTGGCTTAAATTGGTAAGTATATTTTGTAACGCTATCCACTATTCTTATGCTTTCCGAGATTTAACGTGAATTAACTGTCTTTGTAGGAATGGAACGATATGAACTTGAGGTGGAATACTTCAGATTTCGGTGGAGTAAAAGACTTAAGAGTGCCGCCGCATCGGATATGGAAACCAGACGTCCTTATGTACAACAGGTTTGTGTACTTTTAGATATTTACTTCAGTCAAGTTTCGTAATTATTTTTTACGTCAAATAAATTTCAAATTTTTTTTGCTAAAATTCAAACTACTGATTTTTCCAAAATATGACATATCGATGAAAATATATATCTACTATTTCAGCTTATTATTTTTATTTATTATATTTTAATGATTTTTTTATGGGCATATATATAGATGTAGGATACAATCGTGAGAAAGATATCCAAACCGATGACCAGTGAAATGACACTCAACGTCTACTTATTTATATGTCTATTAAAATTGTTCTATTTTTCGTATTGTTAGCGCGGACGAAGGATTTGATAGCACGTATCCAACCAACGTGGTAGTGAGGAACAACGGCTCATGTCTTTACGTACCTCCTGGCATCTTCAAGAGCACCTGCAAGATTGACATCACATGGTTTCCTTTCGACGATCAGCGCTGTGAGATGAAATTCGGTAGCTGGACTTATGATGGCTATCAAGTCAGTAACAAATACATTGACATTTGTAGTAACAAATACCTTTAGCTTTTGAATTTTGCATTTATATGGCATTTCTTCGACAGCTGGATCTTCAATTACAAGACGAAGGGGGTGGAGATATAAGCAGTTTTGTAACGAATGGTGAATGGGAACTTATAGGTAACACTAACAGTTTTTTAAATATATAATTAATGTTACATTTAAGAGTCCAGTTATTTTTTGTTTCTCTCTTCCGCTTCCCGTCAGTCTGTTGAACATGACAATAAGCTACTGCTCTAACTGATTCTTTATATTTTAATACCATAAAAAATCACATAGGCTTGCGTTTGATCGTCATATTGCCTGATGTTAAGCAAAGATGTTGTACGATGGAGTACGTTTGCTTATAAGAAACCGATTCACTCGCGACTATTAGCTTGGTAAGACATTTCTCAGAAAGGAGTCTCATTCTATCTTGACAAATATATTCAGTTAGGTTGTAACACTATCTCTTTCATCTTCGATGTCACAAACTTTTAAGAGTATGTCTGAGCCTAGTTATCAACACAATTTATTTTTTAGGTGTGCCCGGCAAACGGAACGAAATCTACTACAATTGTTGCCCCGAGCCGTACATCGACATTACGTTTGCCGTGGTAATCCGTCGGAAAACGCTGTACTATTTCTTCAACCTAATCGTGCCCTGCGTCCTGATTGCCTCGATGGCGCTATTAGGTTTCACCTTGCCACCGGACTCTGGCGAAAAATTATCATTAGGTATGTGTGGCGTCACTCGTATCAGTTTCCTGGTAACATGATAAATTTGATTTTAACACACAACTTTTGTGACCAGGCGTTACGATCCTGCTCTCACTGACGGTGTTTCTGAACATGGTGGCGGAGACGATGCCGGCGACGTCGGATGCAGTGCCATTATTGGGCACATACTTCAATTGCATCATGTTTATGGTGGCCTCGTCCGTCGTTTCTACTATTCTCATCCTGAACTACCACCATCGGCACGCAGATACGCACGAAATGAGTGACTGGGTATGGTTATATATTGGTTAAAACTTATCTGTAATGTTATTGCCGTACGGTTGATAACGGTGTGCGTTTGCGCCGCAGGTACGTTGCTTATTCCTGTACTGGCTGCCGTGGGTGTTGCGCATGTCACGGCCAGCCTCGGCGACGACTCCACCGACGACGCGCGCGCCGCCTCCTCCAGATCTGGAGCTGCGCGAACGCTCCTCCAAGTCACTCCTAGCAAACGTGCTCGATATCGACGACGACTTCCGGCACGCACAATCGCAGCAGCCCCCCTGCTGTCGATACTACAGGTCCCTCGACGATCTACACGAACACTACTCGCCGTAAATAGCACGGTTACAATAATTCTCCCCAGCCTCGAACGTTCCGCAGTCAACCCGACCTCAACAGCTTAAAGACATCTCATTAATAATAATAGAGTCATTCTTTCAAGTCTCAATCTTTTATTTCGGGTCTATGACTATCGTTACATCTGATCAATCAGCATAGCATTACTCCAGTAGCTCCCTTCGATCCCCGGCTCCACCCGTAGTGTAGCGCGCAGAGTTAGCAGTGACTACAGAGCGGTATTGTTGCAGGGAGGGCGAGGGGAACGGCGCGGGGCTCGGCGCAGCACACAGCTGTTTCGGTGTTGACTACGAGCTCTCGCTCATACTGAAAGAGATCCGAGTCATCACAGATCAGGTATACAATAATCGAACAACATTCTCTTGCAATCTGCTTTAGTTAATTAGTGTGCAGATATCTTGGATGATGGAGTTTTATTATTCCAGATGCGCAAGGATGACGAAGATGCGGACATTTCGCGCGACTGGAAGTTCGCCGCCATGGTCGTGGACAGACTGTGCCTTATTATCTTTACCCTGTTCACAATCATCGCCACGCTAGCCGTGCTGCTGTCCGCGCCACACATCATGGTGTCGTAGCGACCCGCCCGCTTGCGGCTGCGCATGCATAACGTTCTGTGATACCGCGAATACTTGTTAAGTTGTGATGTGCGAACTGGCGCGGGCGCTGACGCCGCGTCGCTAGGAAGTTGCCGCCGCCGCCTCGCCGCCCGCGCCTCCCTCTAGACATAAGTTACCGCTGACTGCCATCCCCTACGCTCAACCAATGACTGCCTTCCTTCGATGTCCTTGATTCCTCTAACGACCTCCGCGATTATTTCTTCCGAAATCTCAAAGACGTTCGTTAAATATAAAGGAATTAATTGACGATCCCCTCAAAAATCACTAATAAAACATGATGAGCGGTTCATACGGCAAGTTCCGCCGGAGCAGTCGATGTTAAAACGTGGCAGTACCTACGTGCTCAGTAGTCGCGCCGCGCCACAGCGCCTCTTGCTGGTAGGGCGGAGCCCGCACTTGTGGCCGTTTCTCGCGGAAACGGCCACCGATGATGCCGGTGATCATATGGAAATTGTAGCACAAAAACGTCTTCCTTCATACCGTTTAACGACCTGATTCGCATTTAAATTAAAAATTTGTTAGAATGTCTTCGACTCTTGAAATCTATTGTACAGATAGACTTTGGGCAGTTAAGTGCCCTTTGTTTCCTTCTTGTTCGATTCCATGAATCGTGGTTACCCTAAGTTTATTTTCGGATGTATTTGTGTCAGTAGCTAGTATAGAACTTTACAAACAATGTTGATTCAATTGGTACAGGTTGTGATATGCCTCGTTGTGAACGGGTCGATATTGTTATAATGGTAAAATACCCATGGCTATAGCTTAATAAAACGTTCGTTAAAAGTTGTAGTTAAACGAAATATTATTTTAAGAAAGTCATACCTGGGACTTTCGGAACGACTTATACAAATAATAATTAATTAAATTACGTAATAGTATCAAATTTGTACTTCTTTCGATATGATTACAGAAAGCCATAAGCTGAAAATAATATTACCTGAAAATTTCTTCTACATTAAATCTCTGTCAGAATTTATACATTGTTGAGCGACACATACATTAACATGCGCGTCACATTTACGTTTATCATGTTAACTAGGAGAACAACACAACCCAGTTGTTCCGTCAACGACTTCTAATCGATAACTAGTCGACAAAGCACCTCGACCGGCAATTTACACCGCTCGTCTGCCACATCTAACGACACTCATCTCAAGTTCATTTCTATTCGAAACTACATTTTAACGTTACTAATGACACTTCGTTTTGGAACTTATCATTTCAACAAGACATTATAAATCTCCCAAAAGGAAAACGTCAAAATTGAGCGAAAGCGCGGGTACCTAAGTTATCGTATATGTACCCCGCAGAGCTCTACCATGTTTTCCTTTTTCGAGGTGTTAATAATCGCAGGCGGTCTATTATGGAAGTTGCGGACCGACTATGATTTTTACAAGGTAATGTTGTTGTATGAATTAATTTATTGTTATTTATCTCGTATTCAACCAGTCGTTAGCGGTTGTGTAAAAGGGACGGTGGGCGCCGCATGTAGCTCAGAGAGCTCTCTTTCTCTCTACTCTTCGCAAAAGTTCGGGGAGCTTGCTGCGGGCGGCCTCCATACGTCCCCATCGGGACAATCAGATGTCCTTGAGATATGTTCAATTGTTAGGGTTAATCTCTGAACTGTAACTTTGTTTATTAAATATAAATGAATGAAACAAACATGTTTTATTTTAACAATCCCACAGAAGCAGATCTCTCTTCTGGTTAGAATAGAACGCGGGTAAAGAAAGAGCTACGTTTAAGGGGCGTTTAAGGGAGCCGTAAATTGTGCACATTCCTGACCTATATTACATCGGCCGAGGTGGCGGGTAGCGCCCTGCAGGAGACAATCGATGTTCTCCCGTGGGATTGCGCACATGCGCACTAGATGCCCGTTTTCCAACAAAAGCAAATTAAAAAATACATATTAAGAACAATTTTTGCGAGTAATATGGTTGTCTGAAAATTAAACTCATTAATTATTTAGCTCGTCCGGGAATAAAGAATTTTTATGATGGTGTATATTATAAATCTTACAACTTTCAAACTTAGAGCTTATATATTAGAGCTTGAAATACCCGTAACAATAGATGTACTACAATTACCAAAAGCATTCACATGAATGACTTGTAATGGTTGTTACATTATGAGAGACTGTGTAGGTACTTAATGACAACTACATATGAATAATTAATAGAGAATGCTTACTTATTTATGGGAAATAAACCTATATATGATGTACCTATAGATCTATATATATATGAGAATTACAAAAAACAATACTTGATCGTAAATAATTTGAGCTACCTTTTGTAGGTAGGTAGGTAGGTACTGCAAGATTGCCTGAAAGAAATCGCTGCAAGTGATAATATCATTAGTTAGGAACCTCGTCCATAGTATTGCGGGGTATACATGTTATCTTTAATTGTGAGGATTTTATCTATGTATCTGCTCGTAAGTGCTTTTTATACATTTTCCTATATTTTATATTTACATACATTAGATGCCTATGTTATTTATAATACATTATAATTGGTAAAGTATATGTAATTATGTATGCTTAGATTTAATTACACGTACAGATAACAAATCAAGGAGGTTGTTCATCCACATCTTGCTAAAAGCACAGGATTGCCTGGCTACGTTATACAGAACCTGTGTGGAGACGGGCTGGGGCGGGAGTGCAGAAAGCTCGAGGCGGGCGGGACGCCAAACAGGGCGGCTGCGTGCGGCAGTGCCCGTCCACCCGCCGCCATGTCGGCCGGGACCCGCGCCTTTTTACTAACCATTGCACTCTTCACCATCCTTTATTCAGGTAATTTTTATCAGTATACACATAGAAAGCACATCTGCACAAAGAATTTTGCGCTTTATTTTAATAGTCGGTAGGCTCTATCGGGATCGTACCTTTACTCCCTAAATGTTCGTACGCCTAAACGCTTATTAATATAATATAATTTTATCAATTCGTTTTATAATCATTGTGGCATATTAATAAAAGACATAAACGCGCGCTGTGCTAAGCTGTACTATTACATTTTATTAATAGTAGTTAAGACATCAACGCGTTACCGGCTAATTTAAGATATGATTGATAAATTATAATTATCTTAATAATTTAGTATTCTTACTTTAGCTATATAGTAAGAACCGCAAGAATTCAAAACAACTGACAAGCTAATGCTAAGACTGTAAAATTTATCTTACCTACTTGTGTTTATTGATCTGACACGCTACAGCATCTTTCGCGTCTATCTTTTGCATAATTTATTTTACCAGCGATTTGTAAACTTAGATTCCATAGTACCATAATAATATCTAGGTATATTATTATGGTACTGTGGAATTTAAGTACTTATATAGAGTATAATATTAGTTAGTTTTAATAGAAACTTGATCGTTAAGAAGTACCCTACCCACCAGAATAGGTAAGTAGGTAAGTACCTACTTACCTAGGTATAAAATAATATACCTTTGAAACCTTTCCCACATGGTCACGCAACTAACCCCGAATATTTGTGTTAATTAACCGTAAAAACTAATGTTATTACCTATACCTATAAATAATTAAAATTGTCTATTTTGTTTCTAGATCTTGTTACTTTATAGGCGTAGAGCTTTTGTTTTCTGATATAAGCTCTTCTATGGTCCGCTAACCAGACTTCGGGAAAACGCTAACCAAGCTTTAACTAGACCTTAACCTGACTTTCACTAGACACTATCCAGGCTTTGACCAAACGCTGAACTGATCTAGACCAGACGCCAAAGTTGCTTTGAAGCTCACATATGATCTTCCTTCGGTTAGCCTTATTCTTACTTAAAAATATTTATAATTAAACGAAACACGGATCCCGGAATCCTTGGGGTGTAGTTTTTTTTTAACCTGGCTTTGACCATAATTATGCTAACTTGATTTGGTTCCAGGATGGTGTTCCGAAGACGAAGAGCGGCTGGTGCGCGATTTATTCCGCGGATACAACAAGCTCATCCGACCGGTGCAAAACATGACGCAGAAGGTCGACGTTCGCTTCGGGCTCGCCTTTGTACAGCTGATTAATGTCGTACGTTTAAGTATCATTGTACACAAGTATAATCTAACTTTAAAACTTTACACTAATAATTAAAACACCATTTAGTTAAGATTTAGTAACTACTGCGCGGGTTTGTTAAACCATGGCGCTGGTATGGCATTGGCTACATAGCTCTAAAAAAGTTACTGAAAGTGTTTATAATGCTCATACCTATTTGTTTTCAGAACGAAAAGAATCAGATTATGAAATCCAATGTTTGGCTTCGACTTGTGTGGATGGATTACCAACTGATGTGGGATGAAGCTGATTACGGCGGCATAGGCGTGCTGCGTCTGCCTCCAGACAAAGTCTGGAAACCAGACATTGTGCTCTTTAACAAGTGAGGATCAATTTTACCTGAAATAATGTTATATACCGATACTATAAAATACATGCATATAATTATTATTTCTAGTGCCGACGGTAACTACGAAGTCCGATATAAATCTAACGTCCTAATATACCCAAACGGTGAAGTTCTGTGGGTGCCACCTGCAATCTACCAGGTATGAATTTTAATAGATAGGTAGGTACCAACTTTCCCAAGACTATTTCTTTCTAACCGAACTTTGAACAAAATTACTTTATTATTACAGAGTTCATGCACGATTGACGTGACATATTTCCCATTCGATCAGCAAACATGTATCATGAAATTTGGTTCATGGACTTTCAATGGCGACCAAGTTTCCTTGGCTTTATACAACAACAAGAACTTTGTGGACCTGTCAGATTACTGGAAGTCGGGAACGTGGGACATAATCGAAGTACCCGCATACCTGAACATCTATGAAGGAAACCATCCGACTGAAACTGATATCACGTTTTACATCATCATACGAAGGAAGACCCTGTTTTACACTGTCAATTTAATTTTGCCCACGGTGTTGATCTCATTCCTCTGCGTTCTCGTCTTTTATTTACCCGCTGAAGCGGGTGAAAAGGTAAACTCTATTGTTTAACTCTTGAACTAACAATAAATTAACCGAATGTGTACCAACATTCAGCAAAAAAGTATAACATGAATGGTAATTGCAGGTCACACTAGGTATCAGCATTTTGTTGTCACTGGTCGTGTTTCTGCTCCTGGTATCGAAGATTTTACCGCCGACTTCACTTGTATTACCGCTCATAGCCAAGTATCTGTTATTTACATTCATCATGAACACTGTTAGTATTTTAGTAACGGTAATCATCATTAACTGGAACTTTAGAGGACCGAGAACACACAGGTAATTTTTTTTCTATATACCTACATAGATTACAATGAATACTAGAAAGTTGATTTTCGAAATTATTTTAATATGATATTCCTACTTCTCTAAAGGATGCCCTTGTGGATTCGAAGTGTCTTCCTTCACTATTTGCCTGCAATGCTGCTGATGCGCCGTCCCCGGAAGACGAGGCTGCGATGGATGATGGAGATGCCCGGCATGAGCGGCCCGCCCCATGCCGCAGCCCCTCACGAATTACCAAAGCACATCAGGTAGTCTTGTAAACATTCATTCCATTCCTGTACCATTATCCGTCGTTTTTGATATTAGTTTTATTGACAGTGCAATTGGCGCGAAACAAAGCAAAATGGAAGCTATGGAACTGTCTGATCTGCACCATCCCAACTGTAAGATCAACCGCACACAAGGAGGCGGCGAGGTTGGGGCTCTGGGGGGTCTCGGAGCGCTTGGAGGACTGGGGCTGGGAGGAGAACGCAGAGAATCCGAGAGCTCCGACTCTGTACTCCTGTCCCCAGAAGCGGCTAAAGCTACAGAGGCGGTGGAGTTTATTGCCGAACATTTGCGCAACGAAGACCTTTACATCCAGGTAAGGTTTGTTACGTAGGTTTTAATTTCTTTATGGTAAGGTAAATAACAACTATCTTATGTTTCAGACTCGTGAAGATTGGAAGTACGTGGCTATGGTGATCGACAGACTCCAGCTGTACATTTTCTTCATAGTCACGACAGCGGGAACAGTTGGTATTCTCATGGATGCACCTCACATCTTTGAGTACGTCGATCAAGACCGCATCATAGAAATATACAGAGGGAAATAACTCCCAATATTGGTAATAATGGCTTCCACGTCAATATTTTCTTCCAAGAGCTAATAGGTTACGTATAAACAATTCAAAAAATATCGCCCAGCAAAATTCGAACCACAATGGTTCCGATTAGAGACATAAATACCAATATAGTACCAAATATTGAAATTAGTTATCGTAACCATCGTTTGACAACGCAAAAAAAAACCTGAACTCAATGACTAGAATAAAGGGGATGTTTACACAGGTTTAAATCCCTGCAGACTACTAGATTTTTGAATTGTTTAAGTAAAAGCTCATGTTGACACTCGACTAAAAAAGAGTAACTAGCTATAGATATGTACCTACACTTAATAAAATTTGGGTAAATTATTGATTGTAACGCTCTCATCGACTCATTCGAGTTATCATTAATTACCGAGCTTACCATCGCATTATTTTGCTTTCATCTCATTCCATAAATTATAGTCGGTATAACGTAATGTATAGTATCTAAAATGGCTGTGTTCGATGTTATAAAGCACAATAGTTAGTCATGTAAGTTTGTATTTTGTAATCATGTTAAGAATTAAATAAGATGTAATGTATAGAATATGGCGATTTCATTCTTTATTTATTGACCAAAATGTTCCTAAGGTACATAAATGTAGTGGACTATGGGGAACTACCCACACAGCTAATTTCGCTAGTTCTACTCTACTTACTTAATTTTACTTCATATCCAAAATAATATAAATATCTATATCCCCGAAAAACAGCTTTAATTATGGGAACTTTAAAGGTAACAATAAAAAGGCATCAAAGGCGTTTTTAAACATTTTATTTCGTAATTTAACTCTTAGTTACACTGTCTCGTAATAAAAACTTCACTAACCTAACACATACAAACCACTTTCCATAGTTAGATTTGTTTTCATATTTCGGGTGTGGTATGTCAAACAATGCTATTTTGACAAAATTTCTCGCAAAACTTATTTCACTAAGTAATTAACAAAATAATTTCTGTACTTATCTAGATTTAAAACTAAAACAAATGCCCCAATTTTGATTGGAGAGCTCAGTAATAAGCTCAGTTAAATCATAGGAATATAGTTCAAATTACTTAACAATAAACACACAGATTTACGAAAATTATTTGGAATATACCTATATAGCATTGAATATACAATACTCACGACAATACCTTGTAGGTACAATAGATTTAAATTAGTCCCTAACGTGATCAAAATTTGTATAAAGAGATTAATCGTCACCTTCGTCATACTGTGGAGAAGTCGGCGAGTAGGTAGGGGAAGTGGGTGAATAAGTCGAGGGACCAGCTGACGAGGACGGGGAGTACGCAGGGGATGAGGGGGAATAGTTGGGAGACGTCGGTGTGTAAGTGGGGGATGTCGGTGAGTACTGTCGGGTCGACGACATCGGTGAGTAGCCTGGTGAAGAGGGCGAGTAGTTGGGAGAAGACGGTGAATAGTTGGGTGAAGACGGGGAGTACCGCGTACTGCCCGGGTGCTGCGGCGACGACGGCGAGTATGCGGGGCTCGTCGGCGAGTATTGCGGACTTGGTGGAGAGTATTGAGGACTAGTCGGGGAGTAAGTAGGACTGCCTCCTGCAATCGATGGTGAAGTAGGCGAATAGTTCGGTGACGTCGGAGAATATTTAGGTGATGATGGCGAGTAGCTGGGAGAGGTAGGCGAATACGCCGGCGACGTCGGCGAGTAGGACGGGCTCGTTGGCGAGTACGCCGGGGACGCTGGAGTATAGTTAGGCGATGACGGCGAATAACTTGGCGAAGCAGGACTGTACACGGGACTGGTTGGCGAGTAGCTTGGCGAAGACGGTGAGTAACCGGGCGAAGTCGGGGAGTATGCCGGACTAGTAGGCGAATACGACGGACTAGTCGGCGAATAAGATGGACTTGTTGGAGAGTAGCTCGGTGAAGTTGGCGAGTAACTTGGGGAAGTGGGTGAATAAGCGGGACTGGTCGGTGAATAACTTGGCGATGTTGGCGAATAGCTGGGTGACGTTGGCGAATAGGAGGGCGAAGTCGGCGAATAACCAGGCGAGGTCGGCGAGTAGCTAGGCGACGTCGGAGAATAGATCGGGGATGTTGGGGAGTAGTTAGGCGAAGTTGGGGAGTATGACGGGCTTGTGGGCGAATAATGGGGAGAAGTTGGTGTAAGACTGGGAGACGCGGGAGCGTACACTGGGCTTGTGGGAGAGTAGGATGGGGACGCACCGGCGGGAGATGCGTACGGAGACATAGGGGGTCCAGGGGAGCCGGGCGAGCCGGGCTGGGGCGACCACGCGCTGTACGCCGGCGACAAACCTGACGCATCCGATGCGCCCGATGGCGAGAACGACGGTCCTCCGGGAGTCATGCTGCTTCCCACTGTAACATAAAAATGGAACATTCTAAATCCATCCATTCAAGGAACATAACATTGAAAATTTAATTCGGCACCTATATATTGTTCACACTGGCTGACTAGCTAAGTACCACTTTAAAATAGAAAATCGAAAAATTCCTAGTCCTCTTAAAAGTTAAGCCAGTTAGATAATTATATGTGAATGAGTTGTAGGTACTGGCAACACAAGCTCAACCAGTACATTTTCTTACCTTGACCCGGTGACCATACACTGCTGCTGTATCCAGGAGTGTTTTGGGTGGACCAGGGAGTCATGAGCGGAGTCATGGACGGAGTGCCGACACCAAAGTACATGCCACCTCCCACGCCCATGCCGACGCCGAGGCCGCCCATCTCCATTCCATTCTTACATTTCTCGGCATCGAGAAGTAAATCGAAGCAACCTGAAGGATAGTCAAACATGTAGAATCTGAAGTTTAGTAACAAAGATATATTTATTTTTAATTTGAAATAGGTGTGTGTTTGACCACACACTGTCTAGTCAGCATTATTGCGGATTGATGTTTACCCATATATTATTCTTGGATATGAAATTAAAATATCCACAATCTCAATACACAAACAAAAATTAAGAAATGAAACTCTTTATGGATATGTAAAGGTGTCCATCATGTATGCGCCCTATTAATTAGTCGCGATTATCTGGCCATTCGATAAATAATAGAAAGGCAACAAGGTACTCAGGCCTCTCTCTCAAATATTATCAATGCGAAACAATTTTATAAAAGTGAGTTGTGTATTTAAACTCACCAGTTCCCATACGCGGCAGCTGTCCCATGATAATGTTTTCAGACACGCCTCTCATAGGGTCCACTTCCGCGTGGCTGGCAGCATCCAACAGCACGTCAACAGTTTCCTCGAACGAGCATCTCATGAGCGCGCCCGTGTCCTGCCTGTTGATACCGTGACGTGTGATAGCCATGAGATGACCTTTAGCCGTCATGACGTCGCAGAGCAACGCAAGATGACGGTAGTTCACGTAAAGACCGTAGAACTGTAATACAGCATTCATTTCTTTCTCCACTGATTTACGCACAGCCTCAATACCCAACACAGCAAAGATCTCGCAAATGTCGTTACTGAATGTTCTTATTGGATCTACGTCACGTTCTGATAATACTTTCATTAAAGATGTTCCGTCAGTTTCTAGAAGCCACTCAGCGATGGCTTTGAACTCTCCTTGCTCAGTGATTATGATGCGCTTCTTGGCTTCAGTCTGGGGTAAATGCATGTACACTTTGGCGATAGCCTCGATACCCTGAAGCGTCATGTCGGACAACATGTTAGCTTCGATACATCGCAAGAACATGTCATCTTCCATCTTGTCAACAGTTTCCTCGTCATTATCTTGGAACTTACTTTCTTCGTTGTTCATAATCCTGATACGAAGAACGAGCTTTTCGGCGTTATCGTCATTGAAGATACAGTTCAAGTCATCTCCGAAACCGGCATTTATCTTTTCTGCGATCTGTTCCATAGTCAGTTTCTTATCAGTCATCCTCTTGCGGTCCAACTCGATACGCAGCAGCCACGGAGAGATCTTGGTGGGGTCAAAGTCAGGCATTTCGTAGTAAACATTGACGAATTCTTGATCTTCGGCGATAACAGTGTTTTGTGGATCGGGATCGTAATAAATAGCTGTGTTTGCAGTGACTTTCCTTAGTGTGGTATGTTCCAGACGACAGAGCACATTTTTGGCTTTTTCTGCGTCTCTAGCTGCACCACCCGTCAAGAATACCGTTAGAGATGGGGCCTTAGGTTTCTTTGAAATATTGATGATTTCCTTCAGACGCGGCACACCAAGGGTTACGTTCTTAGACGACACACCAGCGAAATGGAAAGTATTCAATGTCATCTGAGTAGCAGGTTCACCGAGAGACTGGGCGGCTAAAGCGCCAACCATTTCACCCGGATTTACTTGCGCTTGCTGGAATCTCGCTTCGATTTCACCAATCAACCATTCAAAAGCTTCACTAGACAATCTGTATTCTTCTGAAACGAATTTAGTGCACAGAGTTGATCGTACCAAGCACTGGAAGAGAAGTGTCGCGTTCTCATTGGCTTGTTTGGACAGCCTGTCCTCTCCTGCTACGATAATACACTTCTTCAGAAGATCTTTGACGCCTTGGATTACTTTTATAGGACTCAAATCAGTTGGCATTCTTTTATTAATGTGGAACGTTTTTTGTGCATTCCAGATCATTCTCTTGAAATTGCAAGGTAATACAACTTTAGATTCACCACTTGGGAAGATTTGACGCAAAACATCACGATCTTTAGACAGTTGCTCCCATTCACTTTCAAGGTCAGCAATTACATAGCCTGATTCTGTTAACTCTTTGATAATGTCTTCATTGAAAATTCTCTTTAAATATCTCTCATTTGATGGATCAAACTTGAATTTCTTTTCGAAAGCTTTGTTGGAAAGCTTAACCGTAGGCATGTTCTGGAACTCTACAGTCTCGCCAGCTAGGCCATCCTCTCCATATCTCAACTGGATAAGCTGTCCAACGGAGTTACGGACAGTGCCGTCATAGTGTACCATTACAGACTCCATAGCCTTTATCAAACGACGCTGGATGTAACCAGTTTCGGCTGTTTTGACGGCGGTATCGATGAGACCTTCACGACCTCCCATGGCGTGAAAATAGAACTCTGAAGGCGTTAATCCGGCAAGGTATGAATTTTCTACGAATCCTCTCGACTCGGGACCGTAATCGTCTTTGATGAAATGCGGCAATGTGCGCTTTCGGAAGCCGAATGGGATTCGTTTACCTTCAACGTTTTGTTGACCTACACAAGCGATAACCTGAGAAATGTTAATGTTCGAACCCTTAGAACCTGCCACTACCATAGCCTTTAGATTGTTGTACTCAGTGAGAGATTTCTTAGCAGAACCACCAGTTTTGTCACGAGCGTCGTTCAAAATACGATTTACTTGATTCTCAAAAGTCTGCCGGAGTGTGTTACCAGGAGTAGGCTCCAATTCCATGTTGTGGGCCTTTTGAATGACCTCTATTACATCGTCTTTAGCCTTTACGATGGCGCGCTGGATTTCCTGGTACGTCTGCGGATCGGCAATGGTGTCGCCGATACCGATCGAGTGTCCTTCGAGCAGCAACCAGTTGTTGATCACAGTCTGAATGTTACCATAGAATCGACCGGCAGTTTCATGGCCCAATTCCAACATGCAAATATGCAGCAAAGAACCGGCTGAAGCACCAAGCGATTTCTTGCACAGGATTCCCATAAGCAGTTCACCATGCTCCACAACGACTTTAGTGTCTCCAGGCGAAATCCATTTGTAAGGTCCATCATCTTCTTCATCAGGATGTGTGGAATGAGTTCGAATCATGTTAACGTGTCCAGGAATGATCAGAGTAAATATTTGTTTGCCAGTCCATAGTGGTTGTGGTTTCAAAATGCAAGGCTGTGGAATTTTACCATCCCAAGTCGGCAAGAACATGAGAAGGTTCATTACTTGTTCCTTTGTGAGAAACACATCTCTCTTCGTCATTTTCCTAACAGCCGTTAGTGTGTCCTGTACAATACCCATTACAGGCTTGTTAGCTTGTGGTGTTATAATTTGCCGAGGTGTTATATGAATGTTTTCTACCTCGGCTCTTGTTTCCATGGATTGTGGCACATGTAAGTTCATTTCATCACCATCAAAATCAGCATTGTATGGTGACGTGCAGCTCAGGTTCATACGGAATGTCGACCACGGGAGGACCTTTACCCTATGGCCCATCATACTCATTTTGTGCAGTGTAGGTTGACGATTGAAAATAACCAAGTCGTCATCTCGTAAGTGACGTTCCACTTTATACCCATATTGTAAATGCAGATCCGATGGTTTAGGATGAAACCTCAAGTCTATCCTTTCACCATTTTCACGAACTATGTATTTAGCGCCAGGATACTGAGCATTGCCTCTCCGGACAAGCTCTTGCATTCTGTCAATGTTGAAAGGTGTGACTAACTCGGGGAATGTTAAGTTTTGTGCAATAGATCTGGGAACTCCTACTTGGTCGATACGTAGATTAGGGTCGGGGGTGATGACGGTACGCGCCGAAAAATCGACTCGTTTACCCATGAGGTTTCCTCGTATTCTCCCTTCTTTTCCTTTGAGACGAGCCTTGATCGCTTTGAGTGGTTTTCCAGATTTCTGCATAGCTCTGTAACATAAATACTATTCATTAACTAGATGCATTTTGCAATTCTTCCCACTATACCACAAAAACCGTTATTTGTATAGAATGACATAGCAGTTATTTCCTTAGCCAATTTCAATCAAATCCATTCAGCCATTATTTTCAATAATAAAAGAAACAAGAAACTACTGAACTGAACTTACTTTGGCATGCCAGGCATATCATTATCCACAAATGTAGCAACATGAAATTGCAACATTCTTATGTTCTCAGCAAGCACATGAGCTGCCGCACCAGATTGCTCATTCCTCATAAGTTCATTGTTTGATTTGATGATGTCAGCCAGTTTGTGTGTCAAGTCATCCTGATTCTTAGCTGAACCAAACATGACTACTGCAGGTCGCACCGATAGCGGTGGGACAGGCAGTACTGTGACTATCATCCAGTCGGGTCTCGCAAACTTTGGATCCATACCCAATATGAATGATTCTTCATCTGAAAACATTACCACAAGAACTGAATGAACAACTGATATGTGTATGATATAGGGTATTTCTAAAAATTGTAGAAACAAGATTAAGATAGAATAGAATATAACTCTATTATACACCAAAAATGAAACACAGATCACAATAAGATAAGTAAGTAAATCTTACTACAGTAAGATTTTTTGCAGTCTGCATAGGGGCATACTACATCTTTGCAAATTATAATTAACTGCTAATCTTTAAAGCAAACATTAATATTCCAGACAAATGGCATATTTCTAGTGAAACAACAGTGCATACTCAGGCGCATATGAGTATACGTCATATTTTTACTCGTACTACCAAGTAAGTTACTAGCTTACATAATTATTAGATCAATGAAGTTTTTAAACTTGCAGGTAACAAAATAAACATTCATAAAACTATGAATACCTGTAATGTGTTTCAATATCTCCCATACTCTTTCTGCAGTGATGATGATTTTCTTTTCCTGTGTATCTTCATTTGCATGTTTCCATTCAGCCGTCAAGTCCAAGCCCTGCCGTCGGATGGATGGCTGATAGTGACCACAACCACCGTGACCTGATCCTTTTTTGGGTTCTTCTCCCTCCTTTCCTATATCCATGTCTTCACCACCCTCGCAAATGTTTTTGCCTTTGCACAAGTCGTATACATATGTCAATCTTTTACGGGGCTGCCCTTTTGATTTCATAACTACTTCTTTTATTTTTGGATTGGTCTAAAAATTAAAATTTTATTCAAAAAAATTGATGATGTTTTACTATTACAGGAGCTTAATACAGTTTTGTTATTCCCTTTGTTTTTCTGGTGTTAAACGCTGTGTAAGATAGTTTTGCTTCTAGTTAAAATGGTAGTTGCCCTTGAACAAGACACTTGCAACATCTTTTAGTAATACATTCTTTTTACATCAATGTTACTCACATTTTAATTCACAAATTGTATTCCCATGAAACACTCTTCATGGGGAATTCCTCATAATGGTCATACATTCTATAAATTATACAAGCTGATTCTAACCTGCTATGATTTATTTATTTTTAGTGAGTGACTGGACAAAAGAACCACCTTTTGCCAACATTGTGTACAATAGCTGTGCCTAATGTAAATAAAAAACTATAGGTAAGTTTATACACAATGCCAATAAGAAGTACAGGGCATTCCCTATTGCACATTGACTGAATTTAATTAATGAACTCTTATGAAATAATAAATGTATGGTGAACTTTGATTTTACTAGATTTTTTTTTATTTAATAGATCATAATCAATTAAATCATTTTATAAATCAGCTCTGCACCAACTACTTTCACAAAATTTCAACAAGAAGTATTTGTAAATAGTGGTATGAAAGCTTTATATTATTACATTTGATTATTTTAATGGGTGTGTAATTGTGTATTTTCATGACATTATTTTTAAAAATGTATTAAGCTAAACCTTCTTACCGCAAACCTATTTCTCAAGAATTTAACTCACTGCTATCTTTATTTCTAATTCCCCCTACACATTAAATTTAGATTACATTAAATGTACAGGAAGGCTTGATTATCTGGACTGTCATTCATAGATCCATATATTTGAATATTTTAAGTAAAACCATTTATGTATTTTTTTTACATAACTTGTACTTTTTCACAAAGCAAAGTACAATCAGTACAAAGATCAAAAGTACATTCCTGTATAGAAGTGCCAGTTCAAGAAGTCAGCACAAGAAATCTACAAGCCTTGTCGGTCTTCTGGATCAATCATATATCAGTAAGGTCATATATCAAGTCAAGTCAAATCATATCAAGGCTGTATGCTATTTATAAGTTACCTTCTCTACTGTATGCTATTTCTTTAAAGTAAACAAAAAAGACATTGTATCATCAGCTAGTTGTATAAAGAGACTTTATAAATTCACTCTATCCTCTCTTCAACCTTTACTGTGCTTGATCAATTACCTGACATACTTATTGTTGTTTCCATTTGATGTTACATCTTGATGGATAGTGATAATTCTATTTGCAAATACGGTAAAATAGAGTGTTATCAACTTACCGGACTGACTAACAACTTTGAACAATAGAAGCAGACACATCTGAGAATCTTTATAGTTTTTGTTATGAAACCAATATGAAAAACTGGTTTTGCCAAATCAATATGCCCAAAGTGACCCGGGCATTCAGTCATATTTCCAGCACAAGTCTGACACCTAGAGCTCCTGTCGATGACGCCTTGCCGCGGGTCCATGAGACCGCCCAGCTTGGGCCTTCCGCCTTCCATGGTCTCGGGGTAGCGGATGCCCCCCTCGGTAACTGACATACGTCGCTAAAAACATACGTAGATATTTCATTTGCAGTGGATATGATTGATAGAAAATACGATGTTTGCTAAAAGGAGTAAATTTATTATAAATGTATTATTAGTAAACTGAGATAACAGCAATCCGAGAAACAGAAACATCTCCAGCATAAGTGCGTGTTCGTTTTCCTTGCACAATATCAGACATTACAGTTTGTATAGGGCACAATATTTTAAATTATTTCACAACTACTGTAAATTGCTAACAAAACACACAACTTACGATTTCATCTGGTGATATTATACCAAACTGCACTCTTTTTACTTGGCGCAAAGGCGCCTTCGAATCATTCGTCGTCGCCATTTTGGCGACAAATGAAATTGATTGACCATTGACACAAATGTAAAGACGAAGTCATAGACAATATTTTGTAATTAATAGTTCGATTCAAGCAAGAAAAATGCAAGATCCAATCGATTAATCGACTAAATTATATTTAGGACGAAAAATGTATCTAGCGTCCTAAATACCAAATCAAAGAGATTCCAAAAACAAAATACTAATTTAAAATCACAATGACTGAAACGTGGTTAGTGGTTTAGCCTGCCGTGCTGCGATTAGTGGCAGCAGATTTCAAATTCTACGTCAAGAGCAGATGCCTTCCCTTTCGTCGCCGCCGGGATACTCGCATTCTGTACTCTACTATCTTTAAATATTCTTCAACCCATGCTACCTTACGGAATATTTCAAGTTTCGGGATTCTATCCAAATTCATACACCGATTTCATGCTCATATTCTTACGTTAAATACTCCGATATGATTGATATAATTTTTATATAGGTATCTAGGTATATTTTTTAATAATTACTTATTCGAGGTCTGTCCTAAAAAGGTAGATTTTGGCTTCTAAGACATTCTACGAAAGTGACTGTGCGATAATAACGTTTTGAGAAAGTGACGTTGTGCGAAAATGCCGAAAATGACGTTTTGCGAAAGTGGCGTACTACGTCAAGATCGTTTTATTCAAGTTATGTATAAGTATTTAAGTACGTATAATATTGATAAATATAGATAGTTAAACAGGTAGGTAAATATTATTTTTTCTCTAGTTAGCACACCCCGTCAATTTACCTCTTCATCAAGTCCTATCCAAGACATTGTCCCAAGCGATAAAACCGCTACCGTGAAACATGCCAACTTTGCCCGCTTTTAAAGAGAAATATTAGTTATTTATTGTTTTTTCTATGAGCGCTTGCGTATTTTTTTTATTTGCTGCATCTCTAGCATCATGTGCATGGATTGGCTAAGTAAGATTTTTAAAAAGTTCACAATTTTCCGGGATTTTATTGATTTTGATGGCGCAAAGTTATCTAGACTTTTAGCCAACATTACCCATGTGGTTTTTTGACTAAAATTTAGCCTTTATGCCATTGAGAAAGAAACTAGCTAAAGGATTAGGGCAATGAAGGCGTTACCTTTAAAAACCTTACCGATGATGATCCAAGTTTCCCTATTAAGTTAGTTGGCAATGTTACCCGGACTTTTTTTCTATAATCCATACTAGACAAAAGGTGCGATGTCAAAATGTTAGGGCTGCCAAAAGCAAATATTTTTAGTTGGTACAGAAAAACAAAATAGGAATATTAATGTTTATATTTTTCTCAAACTCAAACATACAAACAGCTGAAACTCTTATAAATTAACTTATTATTATAAATACTAATATCAAAATCGAGATCAATCAACGTTCGAAATGAGGTAGATATTCGAAATACACAAATAGTGAAGTTTTTCATTTCAATCAGTGAAGAATAGAGGCAGGTACTTATACGATAATTTCAGTAGGCGTATTAGGAACTTATTTAACAAAAGTTTAATAATTTGTATTTCAGCCTGAGTTAGCTTACTGAAATTATCGCAGAAGTAACTATACACTTAAATACACATAAAAAATCTTTTATTATTTTTACTAAATTATACTTCCAGCATTTCGACAGAATAATTTTTGTACATTCTGGAACCTATTTGGCGTCTTGACTTTCTTTGTCGGATCCGAGACTTGTGCTTGGTTTTCTAAAATTGAAAATAATAATGTACATTACTAAAACTCATTTATCTTAATTTTATAATAACATAATAATGCTGCACGGGGCCCGGTAATTCCAATATCAGCCCGGTAATCAGTTACGAAACCTCAAGTTAAGTGCAAAGGAAGAACACACAAGTAAACACATTTTCACGTAAAAGTATAATTGTTTGTTTTTACTAGTTCATTGGAATGGACAAGTTAATATTACTAACGCGAAATAATAAACATTTTTTTTTATACATAACTATTATAAAGTGACAACCCTAGGGCTTTTTCGAACTTGGGCAAAGTTGTCATTCTTAGATCGGAACATTACTAGGTAACATTGCCCATCGTCATAACTTTTGTTTTAATTAACTTTTAACACTGAAACTAAGATTAAAATACACTGCAATTCGTTTGCTAACAACATAAAATTGTTAAACTTACCTTCGTATTCGCCATGACTAGGAATTCAGTTCAACCTTTTCTCAAAAATTTGCCCGCAAAAACACCCACCACACTCAACAAGCCGCAACACGATACTAAACGGAGTTGGCTTGATGCGCGATTCTCAGTAATGCCATACGTAAAACCTAATTTCTTTCAAAGTTATCAACGTTGCCATAATACATAATTATTTTTCTACAGAAACGGTTTTGCATAATTTGTGTATTTTGGGCAAAGATACCTCTGTAGGCAAAGTTGGCATATTTCACGGTAATTGTTGCGCTGCATTTGGATATTTTTATAGTAATGATCAGCAAAAGTAGTAATGATGAGCAGCTTTCGTCGTTGTTTTTGTGTGAACTATAACAGGAACTAGGTACTACTGTTACTGTAACAGGAATACTTACTAGTATTTTCTAATAAAGATTAGATTGAACACGAATTTACTAAGGCATGAATTTGACTTGGTCATGACCATTTACTTATAGTTGGTAACTTATTTTCTATGACTTTGATGTCTTCATTGCCTGAAAAATAATCAAAGACCATCATAAAATGCCAAAAACAAACCCACCAACGTTATCAACAAATTTTCAGCACCCCATATTTCCGATCTAGTCTCGTCCGCCGCTTTCTTGCCTCCTCATCAATAACGCCCAATTCCAACGAGCTGGAACCTTTAATCTTCAATTAACTACGGCACGGCACCTTTGCGGGATCTAAGGATTTGGTCTTTCATATTTTCCACCCTCCGTATTTCCAATTAAACCACATGTTAATGGTTGAACATTTGATACCATTTTGTTGGTGATCTTGACTTCTGATGGAAAAGTTTTGATAAGTTGATAGTTTTGACAGTTTGATAATGCCAACCAACTCCCCATTTTGATCACTACCATAAGGACAGATTTAGGTACTTCAGAATGAACATTTATTGATTTCGGTTAGTTTACCATATTTCTAGTTTTAACTTACTACTACTAGTAAACTAGTAAGGTTACCTACTGTAAAAGAATCAAGACTGTCATTCCAATAATTGGCATTTGTTATAGGGTACGAGTGGTTTAGTTTCTTTGACGGATACAGTACTCACCTTATTTTTTACAGTGGTTATTTATAACCGTAACAAAAATTTAGCATTAACAAAGTTAATTTTCAAGTTTGGATTCTGAGTTCAGGCACATCAAAATAAGGGGTTTATTACTAAATAGCGGACGCCTCGCGGTTTCACCCGCTTAGTTCCCGTTCCCGTGGGAATACAGGGATAAAAAGTAGCTTATGTCACCCGGGGATAGTGTAGCTTCCCAACGGTGAAAGAATTTTTAAATCGGTCCAGTAGTTTCGGAGCCTATTCATTACAAAAAAACAAACAATCAAATATTTCCTCTTTATAATAGATATAGATATATGAACCTAGATTATTCAGACAGGGTAATAAATAATCTAATTTTATGAATGTATTTTATTTTATTGACACATTAAATATATCTAGTTGTATTTTTTTTCCTTTTGGTAATGGAAATTATCCTAAAGTAACAAATAGGATGCAATAGGATTCATCTAGGAAACTCCCAGACTTCCACATCTCAATGAAAGTCATCAGTGAGTCATGTAGCTAGGGAAATGAGTGAAACTGTTAAGGTGATATTAGTCTCAATGAAATATAATTAGTTATTATTTAAAACAAGCAGTTATAAAGTGCTGTCGAAGGTGGGATTTAAAACAGGTAATCAAAATTAACAAGCTTTCGTGTGTGAGCTGTTATAATAGTAGAGGAGTTCCCACGTCTGTAGATTGTTTTGGGTTATTATAAAAATGCATTGTGATCGGAACTAAACCAACATATCCAATTTCAACTCTGACGATAAGAGAAAGTGGTTCTAAGCTTTCAAGATTTGATCGCAAGTTAAATGTATGTTTGTAAAAATACCCACCTGTCTGAACACACTTGCTTGACGGTACACATTATAAAAAAAAAACTTTAAATAGAACTAATTTATTGCAGTTTATTATGTATTTATGATATAAATATACTTTGGCAGAACAAAAGGATTCTAGCATTCACAAGTAGTTATTACAAAAAAGTGCTTACTTATTTGTGATAGTTTACGATAAAAATGCGCATGAGGTTCACTTAAACTTTACTGCTACTAGAGGCGTTAGTGGTATTAAACTCTAAAAAATCTTTCAGCAGCGTAGTTCGTCTTTTCTCAGCTATGTCCATTTGATTTTCTAGCTCACCTCTATCCATTGTTTCTGCTCTTTCCACTTTCCAAGACAAATTTTCTATTTCTGCTTCTAACTGGGCCTACAACAAAGTATAAACATGTTTTTTGTTAACAAAAACAGCATTTAAAATAAATAAAAAAAGGGTGAAAAAGCGTCATCGTTCCATAGTTGATATTCCAACCACCCAAACTAAGGTTCGATTCCACCATCATTGTGTCACGGCTATGCCGTGAAATAGGTATCCTGAGCGAGCTTACCTCGATAGATTCTATCTATATAGGTCTGTTTAAGTGAGTTAGTATAATCACTTAATTTGCGTTTAAGCATGTTTTATTATAGATCACAATTTCGTTTAACCATTGGCAAGATGTCAATTGAAAAGTATGTAATCTTGAAGTTAATCGGGATAATCCACTTACATAAATTGTTCATATTTCAACAATATAATCAACCCTTTTTTTGTAAAGAAATTCTTTTCTATGAACTTACAATAAGAGCAATTGTGTTAAAAATAAGCAAAAACATGATAATTTGGCGCCCGTAGGCGCGAGGTGGTCTACTTTGGTGTGAGGTACAAATACAAATACAAATCATTTATTAACAACATCAAAGTTACAGGTCGTTTTTCTATTCATATTTCAAAATACCAAAATCAAAATCATTACATATATCAAAACAAACTTACTCATCAAAACTTACTTACTTTACTTATCAAAACAAAAGTACTTTTGGTGCATACAGCGTAACAGTAGGTAGGTCAAAAATCAGGTTATGTATATCCCTTCCTAAAGTAAAGCATAATAATAAAGCAAATTTACCTGTTGATATTCAAACAGTTCTTTTCTAGGTCCTATATCCATGTAATAAGCGTAAGGGTAGGTGTATTGCAGGGTATATCGACAGCGTTTCAGCAATCTCGCGGCGTCCCACAGATACTGCCAATCTATCCAAGTTCCTGCACCAGTCATAACCTGTCCACAGAGCAAACCAAAGAAATTAGAAGAAGATTTTACCTACAAGATAATTACTGATATGTTTCAATTGAAAATTAATCAGTAATTACCTACTCTATTACTTGGTTCCGTTTTCGTGCATGGTTCCCTTACACCCAGTTGGGTTCCCTATGAGAAATCGAAGCGTATAATGTATGATAGTCTCAAAGAGCTTCCCATGGGACCTATTTAAATAAGCTTAAGAAGTAATAAATCATAATACCTACTACCAAGTTGTTGAAAATGAATGCAGTAAAAAAATCAAACTTGTTTCGATTTCATGTAGGGAACCTGACCCAATAAGTATTATAATGCAATAATATATGTTTTTTACCTTTTGATTAATACGGCCCTTCAGATTAGCTAATGTTTGCTCTTCCAGTTTCAGAGATCTTGCATGATTTTCCCATCTTTCATAGTAATGCAGGTACTTTTTCAGCGCTTCTCGAGCCTAAAAGATAAACATACATGTTATTTTGATAAGAGGTCATTAGATCAGCAGCCTTTTTTCTATCCTAATTAGAATTTCAAAGACACGACTATAGTGTCTTTGAAATTCTGATTAGGATAGCATATTGTTACTACTGAACACACGACGGGAATGGGACCAATACGCAATCTACAATTTTATTTTATTCTCAAGCTGAATGGTACGTATATCTCCTTGTTACGTTATAGTAAGATCAGAACAGCTGTTTAGGTATGAAAAGGTAACAAACAGAAAGAGTGACAAACGTTTTTAAAATATATGTCTGGACTGGATAATTATGGCAGCCATCTGTGCATAATGATGACGATGATTTATCCATAACTTGCAATGTAGATACTAACGTGGTGCATATGCATTAATCATATAAACATCCCTCTGTCTGTTGATGGAATCCACATTAAAGTCCGTTGCATAGTTTAACACTTTCATTGCCACCATTATTTTCGAGTAGTTCCCGTCGATGCCAGCCTATTTATACAAAAAGCGAGCACGCCTGGCGTGCTCGCGGCATCGCGATAGGGATTGTGAGGACACGCTAGGCGTATCGGCAGCACTGAATGTGTTAAAAGATCTAAGCGTACAGATGGTGGGAAGCGACTTTGTTTTTTACTATGTAGAGATAGAATGTAACTCGCCACATTTCTCTATCAGCACTGTTTTTATTAATTGGCCTGCTGGGTGTAGATCTAATCTTTCTGTGCCAATCAGATGATCAGACAGTTTTCTGGGTTGCCATTACTTATTTTGACGTAGTCAACTTACTTGAGCGTGTTGACTGTCAGTAGTCAAGTTAGGATCCTCCCTGTACCGACTACATTCATAGTACTCTGAGCCATGGCTCTTCCAGTCGCCGAGACACACCCAGCAAAAGTCGTGTCTGCACGCACCACACTGCATATGATTACAACCGCCATTTTTTTCTATGCAAATTTGACATTTTGGGCAATCCTGGAACACAACATTAATATGCAATTTGTATTTAGTTAGAATTAAGGTAGCACCATTTTTTTTATAAATGTCCGAGCTAAGTCTGATGTACTGGCATAAGCAGTCTTTTCTATGTTTGTCTATAATAATACCTTGGTGTGAGCACTGATGTAGTTGGCGGTCTCCGAGTCATCAGCACACTTGGTGAGCCAGAGGCGGATGGTAGCACAGTCGGTCGGCGCGTGATGCGGCGCACCGCACGAGAAGCAAGTGATCAGCTCGCAGCCACGGCACTCGACGCGACGTGCTCCTTCACGAGTCCACGCACGAAACAACCACTAAAACACATATCAGTTATAGGTAGAATATAGTTAGTTACTCTGTACAGTTGCACTCTGTAGTTTTACCTACGATTTTCTACTTTTTACAAGGGGTATTTTTGTGTATGCTATATGCCCATCATGCTATATTACAAAATATTTATTATGTATTCTACAGGTCTGTCCCGGCTTCACACTAGTGGACATTTATTTTTAAATAAATTCTAGTAATAAATATAGCCTATGTTACTTAGGGAGAATGTAGTATTCTAATGGTGAAAGTATTTTTGAAATCGGTCCAGTAGTTTTGGAGTTCATTTGTTACAAACATACAAAAATCCATATAACATAACACAGAATGCAAATCCTCTGGCAGTTTTTTCTTCCCTGTTTATCTTGTCAAGAATCAATGTTTTTAACTATTGTAGTTTACATAGGAGCATCAAATTGAATACAATTGTGTCCTTAATACAAACTATACTAACAGTAACTATAAGGTCAACCAATGGATTAGGATACTGATCGCATGTGACAAGATGACACTGAAGTATACTGTGACAAACACGGGATAGTTCCGATTACAAAAGAACTCACCTGACAATTAGGCCCCGGACAAAATCTTAATTGAGGATGAGATTTCACATGGTCTTTGAACATGAATTGTTGGTATCTCTCACGCATGTTAGGTTTAGTAACATGTGATAAAACAAAGTCTTCCGGAGCTATAACCTCACAATCTTGAGCCATGCACTGGATTGTGTTAGAAACACCTGTAAAAAAAATTATAAAGGAATGTAAATAGTGACGAAAGGAATCAGTAAACACTGATTAGTTGTTTATTTTTTTGGACATACCCATACCTAGATGAATATAATTTAATATTGTGTTTCTTCTAAATAAAATTAGTAACATAAGTTACTATTGAAAAATAAAAGAAAACTGCACATAAAATAATATTATGACTGTAGATACTTTTCCCTCTTACTTTTTGTATTGACTGGGATCAATAGTAAGAATACTACCAAAAATCATTGTAGATAACAGGATCAAAGTTAAAACAAAGAAATGGGTATTTTGAAAGATTCTGGTGTTACACAAATGTTATCAAGTAGGGTTAACTTGGCTATTTCATTATTATTAACTAGCAATCTTTTGTTTTGTTTGGGCATAAATATTTTTCAGATGACATTTATGTAGATGACATTCTTAATGCTAATAACCCTGTGACCTTGAAGTAATAAGAATATTTGATACCCTTTATATTATACACACATTTTTTTGTAAAAAGTGGCCTATGCAGTTTTTGTTGTTACTCACAACCATCTTTTTAGTGCATAATCTAAAATTACATAAAGGGTAAAAAAATACCTCTACCTGTATTAAAATGTATAAGCCCTTTATAAAGTTCAGGGAGAACAATCAGACTACAGACTAATAAAAAACTACAAAGCATACTAATTAAAAAATGCTTACCTTGCATAATTTGTACTTCAAAATGCCTAGCCCAACAATCATTGCAAAAGTAATGACCGCATGCTAGAGCACTATATTTATTTAGTGGAGGAGTATTGGCGCATACACCACAGGAAGTTCGGCTAGCTGTGGCATGTACTGAAGGCACTCCAGGTTTTACGTGACTGTATACCAGCACTTCATTCGCGTTCTCTTTATACTTATTTATTATTTCTTGAGCATTCCATTCATATGCATGAAGAGTAACCTAAAAACTTAGATGTTGATAATAGCTGCATTGTTTAGTCATCAATTAATTTAACACTGCATTGATATTTACTAAACAAACCTTGGCAAGTGAAGGCGCTATTTGAAGGCTATTGCTGAGCAGTTCGATAGATTCATTTAGCAACTTCTCGACTTCCTCGACCTTCAAACAACTATACATGAAATATTCTGGATCAGCCTTGGTACGATCGATTGTCTCCATGTCGCAGTCATCTTGCTCTCCGTAATAATCGTAGTCGTCTACATCATTATCTGAATATTCCATATCAGAATCAGCAGACATTTTGATGCTTGTTGGGTCACTGCACTGCCAAGATCAAGAGGTAAAACACTGCAAAAAATGATAATAAGTTTTATTCAAGAATTACCCTCAGTTTTAACGCCGTCATTTTTTAAGAGGGAACTTACTACTTTACCAGTGAAGTTAAATAATATTTATTTAATAGAACTGAAAAACTCATAGGAAAGAATTATTTACTACTGTTTTTTTAATTGATTTTGTTTGACTGATTGATTCTTTTTGCAGTTGCTAACTCCAAGCAAACGAGTTGAGATGATTAGTGATGTTCAATCGGTTGTAGTCGATTTTTCTGTACTTTAAACATTTGTACTACTTAGTCGCATTACCCGAAAATAAAAAGTTTGATTGCTTGGCATCCCTATAAACGTCTATCTTCTTCTTCTTTGATTTTGGCGTCGCATTTTATGCATTTGCTAGTGTCAAGTGTTTTGATATTATTAAGTTTCATATGTTAAATAAGAGTCAAAATCTGGTATTGGCCAAGTCCAGTCCATGTCAGTCGAATCCAGTCATGCTTTAGTAAAGTAGTGGCGACTTTACTATATGCTTCGATGCAGTTTTGGAAGAAACATGAAAAATAATATTTCACCACATTATATCGCTTTCCCATACTGACACTTGTAATTCAGTACTTTATCAATAAAACATCACTATTTTATACATAAATACTCGAAAAAACACTAGTTTCGGAAAAAATACAATGAGGTGACACGAGTCTTTTCGCGTTCCCGATAAAAGTTCAAAACTCATAAATGTCAGTGCGGGTCATGAACGTGCCAATATTGTCAATGTCAAATTTGTCATTTGAATTATTAACAAAGGTCACCTTGGCGAGCTCCAAGATTTGAATTGTATTTCAGAAGTTAAATATTTATTTAGGTATGTAGATAATCTTGAACGATTTGAAATTGTTCTTCCTTGTGTTCTGTGCTTTTCATTGATTTGGTTTGTGTTCGATTTTCAGTGATTTGTTACATAATATCAGTCATAAACAATCGTAATTATTTGCCAGGTATTAGGCACCCGTAAACCTCTAGGATGGAGGGCACACAGAAGTTTATTGGACGCGGCTCCCACAAGGGAAAAGGCCTAGCTGTTTTTACAAGTGGAGGCGACTCTCAGGGTATGAACGCCGCTGTGCGCTCCGTGGTGCGAATGGGCATTTACCTGGGCTGTAAGGTTTACTTTATTCGCGAAGGTTACCAAGGAATGGTAGACGGAGGAGACAATATTGAGGAAGCGAATTGGTCTTCAGTTAGCTCTATCATTCATAAAGGCGGTACTATTATTGGATCTGCAAGATGCATGGATTTTATGTAAGTCAGATAAATGATTAATTTTGTTGCTGTAAACAAACAAAGAAAAACTATTAAAAAAAATTGTTTAATGCTCATCCCTAATTTTTACTTTCAATGCTATTTACATGATAAAGAAGCCTCATGGTTGATAATTTACTATTTAAAAACTGTGAACTTGATAAAAAAGTATTTAACTTTTAAAAATGTTTTATCTTGAAATTATTACAGCAAGAAGGAGGGTCGTTTGAAAGCTGCTTACAACCTGGTAACTCGTGGTATTACCAATCTGGTAGTGATTGGAGGTGATGGCTCCCTGACTGGTGCCAACCTGTTCCGCCAGGAATGGTCTAGCCTCCTTGATGAATTGCTTGAAAACAACAAGATCACCAAAGACCAGAGAGAGAAATACAAGCATCTTCATATTGCTGGAATGGTAACTATGATTTTATGTGAAAGTCCATCAATGTTTCTAAATAAATACAAATAATAATATAAAGATTATTTGTATTTGTATGTTTCTTTAGGTTAAAAACAAATTTTGCAGGATTAGTTAATTTACTTTTAACTTTATAGGACAGAGGAAAAAATTGATTTTGTTCTAAAATCATTAGAAAAGAACTTAAAGAACTACACAAATAATAATATTAAGTTAAATCAATCTAAATAATATGTTTAATTCTTTGCAGATAATGGCAAGTAATTAAAATTACAATACCATAGCTATATTTTATGAGTATTAAAGTACCTGTTATACATTAATATTTAGGATTAATTCAGGGTAAAGCACACTCTCTTGATATCACACCATAGCATCAAAAATACAAAAGTTTGTGTTCTTATATACATTATACATATTATATATTTTCATTCACCTCTACTGCTACTTTGGCATCAGCAAATTCTAATATTCTAATGTTCATAAGCACGAAAACAGTTCTATACCTTTTGATTGTATGTGTTGCCTACATTTTATGTAAGTTCAAGTAAATTCATCATCATTATCATCATCCACAGCCTTCTTTATCCCACTGCTGGGTATAGGCCTCTCTCTTAACATGCCATCTGCCTCGTTCAAGCAAAATTATTCACATTAAATTGTGGTTACATAAGGTTACATAAGGTCTTATGGTTGTGTTAAGCCAATGTGTGTGACAATCCAACAATTATAAAAATAATCCCTGTTGATAATTATAATACTAAGAAATTTTACTATTAGGGTATATTTGGTATTTTCATCATTTACTTTAAATGTTTTTCTAGTCACTTTATTCAATAGTTATTATATCTTAAAGGATCATTTAACTGTATTATAGGATGAGCTATAACTTATTCATGTTTATTACACAATTATATTTCTTATGGTAGGTTGGCTCCATCGACAATGATTTCTGTGGTACAGACATGACTATAGGCACCGACTCAGCATTGCATCGCATCATTGAAGCCATTGATGCTATTGTGAGCACAGCCTATTCACATCAAAGGACGTTCATTATGGAGGTCATGGGCAGGCACTGTGGGTAAGATTTTTTTTAAATATATCTCATCTGTCTAAAACTGTGTTCCCTGTGATAGGTTAGCTAGTACTTTATTAATCTTATGTCTGCCAAGTAGTCTAATAAGTACAAGAAAAGCTTGTACACCTCCGGCGTTATGACTTGACAAGAAATATGCTCTTGCTCTATAAAAATGAAAATGTTGTTTTGGGTTGTTATCAATACTGTGTAAGCCGTTTTGTTAGTGCACATTTTAGTGGTTTGGTATACAGGACTCAGTGATGCATTTATGCTATGACGGATAAAGTGTTATTAGCCTTTGATTATTTCTGTACACTGATATAATCTAACCAACAGTGTCATCTAGTTTGAAAAAAAAAAACAAAGAAAAATAATATACTATCTCACACTCTGCCTATGAGATATTTTGTGATATTGTTTTAGCTAACAATATCATAAGTAAATCCTAGAAAATGGACGCATGCCAATTCAGTTTCAGTACGCAAAGTAACAGATGTTTACTCATTTAGATATCTCGCTGTGGTCACTGCTCTGGCATCTGAAGCGGATTTTGTATTTATACCCGAAGCACCACCTTCAGTTGACTGGAGCGAAAAACTGTGTGATAAGTTAGAACAGGCAAGCCTTTCCGTCAACCCGTTTATGTTAACCCTATGTCGAATGCTAGTTTACCTTTTACATTTCCATATTTGTTTATTTATCCTTTGACTCAAGTTTCCATTTTAGTTTTCTTGCAGTTTACACCGCCCTATGTACGGACGCTACGTATTGCTTTATTTGCGAAGACCCAGCGCCCCCCAATTGGGAAAATAAATTGTGTACGAAAATAGCAGAGGCAAGGATTAATTTTCTTATTTTAAATGTGGGAGCAGGATCACTTTAATACCTTAATACTTCCCCTCCATTTATTTGAATTGGCAGACTCTATTGGCGTTCCTTACGTGAAATCTAAAGTACGAAATTGTCATAACCCCAAACTTGAAGAAGAGAAGAAGGCACAGTGCATGCAAATAAATTTGGAAGACTTCAGGCAACATTTTAAAATTCGATCAATCTTTAATTTTGCAATGTCTGTTTCCTGTCTTTTCTTATTCGCGTGTGAGGTTATCGCTGTCGCTTCATTTCGGTGGGTCCATGTCCATTGTCCATGGCATGAGCCATCATGCACGGGCGCTGCTTGTTGCAGTTACCTGGCCTTGGTGGCCGCTCTGGCGAGCGAGGCTGACCAAGTGTTCATTCCCGAGGACCCTGTTCCCAATAATTGGGTCGAAAAGCTTTGCAAAAGATTGGCACAGGTACGCAGGCTTGATTGAGTGGCACTGCAATGTGATAACACACAATCTGATTCCTATAGATTGTATAAAATAAAGCTTATTTCTATATTTAGCAATAAAATATCTTGAATTATGAAAATAACTCAATCTCAGAATGTCAATTTAGTACAAGTCATTATTTAAATTGACTAAATTGAAATGACTTATTACATTGTTGACAGCAATGGGCTTAATAATAGAGTTGATTCTTTTTATTTGCTTTGCATACAAATATAAGTGCCAAGTCTTTGAATGTGTGTTGTTTTTATGATCCGCTTATAAATCTTACATTTCAAAACTCTACATTAGATACTTATGCCTCTACAAACTTTACCTATCAAGAAGTTTTTTATTGCAACTTTAAATCATACCACTTATGGTCTAAAAAAATACGCTGTTTGTTTGCCTGTTTATTTTTACATTTTTTGATTAAAAGAAATGTGAACAATGAGTAATTCATTTTCATATTCTTATGAAATCTCTGAACATTGTTATGAAATATCGCAATAGGTACCTATATTGGAACATAAACTTTGCTTTCACACATGAATTTGGGTGAAACGTAAAAGTCCCATTTTAGTTAATGAACGAATGCAAAAATGACGTTCTTGCAGAATTATTGTAATGTTAGTTTCTGGTTCTCTAAAACGATTGCTGTTTTTCATAATAATATTCATGTGATGTCATATCTTCAATTATGTTGAAAAATGCACGCGGAATAGCCGCGTTGGTTCTGGGCCTTATTTATCTTCTTTTGAGTATCTTTTCTTCTTAATATTTAAATACCTTTTTGCATGCATTTCATAAAGCAAAGAGAGGACCATATTGAACTTTGTCCTCATAAGTCATATCGTAATTTTATCTTATATTATCTGTATACTTGATAACCCTGAAGATCGAGATATGTTGACTTGTATGACTTAAATAAAATACTGTCCTGAGGTTGACTCATTGAGGTAGATGACCTCAGAAATTAGGACAGAGTATTGTTTTAGATATAATTATTGTTCCTATTTAAGCGTAGTATTTCCATTTTGCTATGCTAAAACATTCCATATACCTACTTACTTGCAAATTGAACAAAAACTTATTGACACTTTACTAGCATGATTCACGTGTTTCACAACGATTGCTAACACTGTTTTGAATATGAACACAGTTGCTAATATGAACTCTGTAAAAAGTTTTTAAATAGAAATTCTGTCTCCAAAGTACCTTGTATCTAATGTGTTCTGGCAGTTTTATTTCAGAACTAGTTCCCATTGCAGGTCATCAAAAACCTAGCTTGTCAACCAAAAATTCTTCTAATACGAGAAATTAATGAATGTCTTTTGCAAAGTAGGAAAGGAAATCGGGCCAGCGATTGAACATTATCATCGTTGCTGAGGGCGCTATCGACCGGGAAGGCAAGCCGATCACCGCGGAACTGGTGAAGAAAGTAGTTGTGGACAACTTGCAGCAAGACACTCGTATCACTGTGCTCGGTCACGTACAGCGTGGAGGCTCGCCTTCCGCCTTTGACAGAATTCTGGTAAGGATGTAAAATTTTATTATACCTCCTACAATGTTTCATTCAATTACTATATTATATAAACCATAATGTCTTCACACACAATACTTTGACACGGTTTATGTTTAGTTCTTTTCTAAATCATGGTAGCCCAGGAAAAGACGAACTTTATAATAGTGAGGATTTAGATGTGATTCCAGGCTCATATCATTTTGCGTCAACCCACAATTATTTTTTATATTTAAAAGTATACTTACGTTGGCCTTAGGGATGCCGCATGGGAGCAGAAGCAGTCATGGCTCTGATGGAAGCCACTCCAGAAACGGAGTCCTGCGTGGTGACCCTGGATGGAAATCAAGCCGTCCGTCTCCCTCTTATGGAGTGTGTGAGAAGGACGAAGGCGGTCGCCCAGGTAAGCAAAATTCTGCAACATCTTCCCAAATTGTATAATGCTGCAGTTTTAACACCTTATTCACATTCAAAGAAAACCTTGCCTTAAAATTATATTTTGAAATGGATTCACTCTTGTACCTAATGAGATTAACTAAACTCTTCCTTTATGATGAGAAATAATTGGAACGGTACTCAGAACTTTGAGCAACAAAGCAAAGTCTATCCCATCACTATTTATGTCTAGTGCATCGTTGGGTTATCTAAGATTTTTTGAGCTAACTGCAGTTGTTTTGCCATTTTATTTTTCTAGGCTATGGCTGACAAAAACTGGGATCTAGCGGTGCAGCTGCGCGGGCGCAGCTTTGCTCGCAATCTGGAGACATACAAGATGCTCACTCGCTTGAAGCCGCCTAAAGAAGCGTTCGACTCTACTGGTAAACCTGCTGTAAGTTCTTTTGACTATTTATTGATAAGTTTAATCTTTCTGTATCTGTTTCTACAATTATTTGCTAGACGTTACTTTCTGTGGGTTTCAATAAGAGTCAAATCGTTTACGCAGTTATGATTTTATAGAAGTAAAAACCAACTCAATTGCAGATCCTTGTTACTCCATAATAATATTAGTTTATGTAATCATCATCGGGCATAGCCTAATAAACAAAAAAATCTACTTGTAACTTTAGACAAGAAGCTCAGATGGTGTATGGAAACAGCGTGAAAAGTCATATTATATCACATTGCATTACTTTCTCACACTCATGCACGTAATTTAATACTATGAAAAAAAGAACATAAAACAAGCTTTTTGAGAATAAATTCAATGCAGTGTCTTGAATTTTTCCGCGTTCCCACGGAAACAATTAGTTGTGTAAAAGGTGGTGTGGTTCTCAGGAGGGGTACACTCTGGCGGTGATGCACGTGGGCGCGCCCGCGTGCGGTATGAACGCGGCCGTGCGCTCTTTCGTACGCAACTGCATATATCGCGGGGACACTGTGCTCGGCATACACGACGGCATCGAGGGCTTCATCAGCGGGAACATTGTCAAGATGGACTGGTAAGGAACAAAGAACAATAAAATATCGAAGAACACATCGTTATTTCGTCCACAGGGTACAATACCAATAAGCTAGATATACGTACAAATATGTATCTATGTTTGACACATTGTTTAAGTACCTCCAAACTAAAAGAGCAGTGAAGGAAAAATGCTTATAGTGGCACAATCATAAGTTGGCGGTGTCGCTTTTAGGAACTAAATCAGTGTTGCTAGCAAGAAGTTCAGCTAAGATACTTTTTACGTGTCGATAAAATAAGTAAATATGCCTTTTTAAGCTTTCACGTAAGCTAAAAATTCCAAAAGCATTTTATGCATTAATTTAAATATAAATAAAATTAAAACTGAGATTGTAAGTTGTAAAGTTTTTATAGCCAAGATGGTTAGATGTAAAGTTATTTAATTATTCAGGTCGGATGTGACTGGGTGGGTGGCGCAAGGCGGTGCCTTCCTCGGGACCAAGCGCACCCTCCCTGGCGATAAGAAGGGCGAAATCGCAGCCAGAATCAAGCAGTTCAACATTCAAGGCCTTATGATCATCGGAGGTTTTGAGGTAAAGTCTACACTCCTGAATCTGGGGTTACAGAAGACAGATATTAACACCAGTGACTTTCAGAAAATAAATTAAAAGTTTGTAATTATCGACACTGATTGCACATTTACGATGTCTTAATCGGTCTGCATTACCCTTTTTTTCTAGTAATTAAATAATAGTGGTGTATATTAGGGACTGTTGAGACTAACCATCTAGCGTCTCAAAGTAATGAGCGCCAAAGTAGCAATGCCCTGGACTTTGTTTTGCTACTCATTTTTCTGTGTATAACTGCAATGGTCATGGACAGGCCATCAGGATAGCGTCTCGTACGTCTTATTAATTTTAAGTTCATAAAAATTGTGGCACAAAAGATTCTAAAAAAAGCTGAATCAATTATCGTAGAGTTACATTGTCATGCAGACACGAAATGAGATCAATTAAACGATCTATCCTATTTCGCGTTTCCAGGCGTACCAAGCCGGTCTAGAGTTGTACGACGGTCGCGCGCAGTTCCCGGAGTTCTGCATCCCTCTGGTGGTGGTACCGTCCACCATCAGTAACAACGTGCCCGGTACTGACTTCTCTCTCGGCGCGGATACGGCGCTCAATGAGATCACCGAGATTTGCGACAGGATTCGTCAGTCTGCTCAGGTATATACAAGCTAATGTAGCAATAGCGTAAGTTAGTATATGCCATTTACTAATTTTATTCACTGATTTATATATTTTACGGCACAAAAAAATTACAAGACCCATGGTGTTAGAAAAAATGAATTACGTTCGTACGTAAGCAATATCAAATGTAAGAAAAAAAAAAACCGGCCAAGTGCGAGTCGGACTCGCGCACAAAGTGTTCCGTACCATTATCTACAAAAACGGCAAAAATCACGTTGTATGGGAGCCCCCTTAAATATTTGTTTTATTCTGTTTTTTAGTATTTGTAATTACAGCAAAAACATACATCATCTGTGAAAATTTCAACTGTCTAACTATCACGGTTCATGAGATACAGCCTGGTGACAGACGGATGGACAGCGGAGTCTTAGTAATAGGGTCCCGTTTTACCCTTAGGATAAGAAACCCTAAAAAGCAGTTTCCAATTAGTGGCAATCGAACCCACGCCCTGTAGCTTATAAAGCAGACATTATACCGATGAGGCAACAGGGCTGTCAATATTTATTTCGTCTTATATTGCAGGGTACGAAACGTCGCGTGTTCGTTATCGAAACTATGGGCGGTTTCTGCGGATACCTGGCTACATTAGCAGGTTAGTAAACGTACTGACATAGAAATATATTATTGAGTGTCCAAACTATTTCATCTTATCTCTCTTCTCACCAATATTATAAATGAGAAAGTTTGTATGTGCGTGTATGTTATTGTTTGTTACTTATGCTGTAAAGGAATCCGATGTATTATGGAATACAGATAGTTTATAACTTATAGTTTATTTAACAAAAACAAAAAAAAAAACATTTTGACTTTTTAAATGAATGCTCTTCTTTTCTAAACGTTGCTGTGCGGGCACAGCAGGGTCCATATTTGATTGTGTACCATAATTATACTTTGCACCTATTTTAAACATCTTGTACCTATTGTATGGAAGCAATAAATATCTGGAATTTTGAAAAAAACGGGTTAGTTCTATATAATATTTACTTTTTTTTTAAATATTGAATAGGTTCGCGCTTGACCACCGCGCTTTACTTTCGAGCAGTATTCAATTTTAGACTTTATTTCTTCCTTATCCGTTATTGATAAATAATTACCCTAAACAAAATCAAATTTATTTTAATATCCTATAATAGGTATGAGGTATATAGGTTGTAGTTTTGGTAAAATTTTAGAAATGCTATTTGGCTGCATCGTTAAAATTAAGTTTTCATATTTGAACAAAATTTGTTACAAAAATGTAGAAAACATCAGCAAAGCGATGTCTTCGTAATGAGAAGTAGTCTCTTGAATAGTTTTATTCAAAATTATACTTTAACACAACACAATAACATCGATTTCCCCAGGTCTAGCTGGCGGTGCCGACGCGGCTTATATCTATGAAGAGAAGTTCTCCATCAAAGATCTCCAACAAGACGTGTACCACATGGCTTCTAAGATGACTGGCGGCATCCAGCGCGGTCTCATTCTACGTAACGAGAAAGCTAATGACAATTATAATACCGAGTTTATTTACCGCTTGTACTCTGAAGAAGGAAAGGGGCTGTTCACCGCTCGGTCGAATGTTCTGGGTAAGTATTATTCCGCACAAGCAGTAGTGTGTAAATAATACTGTGTTCCGTTTTGCACTGTGCAGCAGCGAAATTATATTAGGGTTATTGACACGCACCGTCGAGTGTCTCAAGTAATGAGCGCCGAAGTAGCGATGCTCTAGACTTTTTGTTACTCAAAGTTTTGCCGCTATAATGATCATGGACAGCGATCAAGCGGTCGGAGCGTTTCGTTCCTCTCATTACTAATCCATTGAAGAAAAAAAAAAGAAAATGTTTATTGATTTTGAAAAAGCAAGGGCGAATACAGAACATAGTAACTGGCATGGGATGATTTTTGTGTGAAGTAATTACGAATTGATTGGAAACTGGGACTATTTTTTGCTAATTTTCGTGCACTAAAATCATAACTTAGGGCTGCGTTACATTTCTTTTACTAAACTGCGTTCTTATGCGGTTTTGCCCGCGATTCCAAGATATAAAGTACAATCGATAAAAGTAAACGTCAATAGTCGAAATATATTTATTGTTTTGTTGCGCAAAGTTCCGCGGCAATGTCTAAAACAATATCGCAGGACATTACACACCGCGCCAACTGATCCCTAACTAAGCAAAGCTTGTATGATGGAAGTCATATAACTGATAGAATACCTACTTAAATACGTTTTTTTTTTGTAAATACGTACTTATAATACACTAGCGGACGCCTCGCGGTTACACCCGCGTAGTTCCCGTTCCCGTGGGAATACAGGAGAAAAAAGTAGCCTATGTCAACCGGGGATAGTGTAACTTCCCAACGGTGAAAGAATTTTTGAAATCGGGCTAAGTAGTTTTTAAGTTTATTCGTTACATACGGAAATAAAAATCTTTCCTCTTTATAATATTACTATAGATTTAGAACACTTAGACACAACAAGGGCAGACGTAATATTTTACCAGCAGGGTTACTTTTACATAGATACTTAAAAGAAGTCTTTTTTTTCTACGACCGTATTGCTAATTGCTTTTTAAATTCTTCATGCAGGTCACATGCAACAAGGTGGGTCCCCTACCCCATTTGACCGCAACATGGGTACTAAAATGGCGGCCAAGTGTCTGCATTGGCTGGTGGAGACGATCCAGGCCGGTCCGGCCAACACTCCACACTCGGCCTGTCTGCTTGGAGTAGTGAAGAGGCAGTACAAGTTCACGCCACTTGAGGATCTTAAGGCGCAGACGAACTTCGCGTGAGTTTATCTTTTAAGTCATTTCTTTTCTACTATGGAAACTGACGTGGTTTTGACGCTTTTTGTTTTAGACGTTTCCGATTAAATTAAATGTAAATAATCATAATCCCGCATAAGCAATTTCTTTCCTTTCATTTGTATTGGCGATATTGTATTAAAAAATTCAAATTATACGTAAATCGAAAACAAATAATAACTTGTGACACATGAAAATATGACCTACTTGACAATGGCAGATACCAATCAACTACCGTGCCAAAAATAAAACCGGCCAAGTGCGAGTCGCACTCGCGCTTATCTATAAAACGGCAAAAAAATCACGTTTGTTGTATGGGAGCCCCTTTAAATATTTCTTTTATTCTGTTTTTTAGTATTTGTTGCTATGCTGGCAACAGAAATACATCATCTGTGAAAATTTCTACTGTCTAACTATCACAGTTCATGAGATACAGCCTAGTGACAGACGGACAGAGGAGTCTTAGAGGGTCAAGTTTTACCTTTTGGGTACGGAACCCTAAAAATTACTCACCGAAATTAAAGTGATTCTAAAATCATATATTGTCAACTAACCACGTTTGTTGTATAAACGCAATAGCACTAGCACTACATTTGTTTGTTCGTTTACCCAAAATGATTCTGTCCCTAGCATTATACTCATGTGGGGATCTTTAGGTTAACAATTTTTTTTTTTTCCAGTCAAAGAATACCAAAGCAACAATGGTGGATGAAAATGCGCCCGCTGTTGCGCATCCTCGCGAAACACGAGTCCACGTACGAAGAGGAAGGCATGTACATGACGGTCGAACAGGGAGAGATCGACTCTGAAAACGTCATCTAAGCGGGCTATTAAGGCCGAGTTACGGTCAAATCAACCTATACTCTGTTCATTATGTTAACCGCTTTTTGACAGCTCATACAAAGTTGACGACATAACTTTGTACAGCGTCTAGCAAAATAAATGTCTCACAAATAAATGCGTTTAATCTAGCATTACCTCTTTACAAGGCTCCGTTAACTTGACAGCAATTACTATTGATCTTATAACGATATAAGTGAGATTTATTTTGCTAGACGCTGTACAAAGTTATGTCGTCAACTTTGTATGAACTGTCAAAAAGCGGTTAATATAATGGACAGAGTATAAATTTGGTGAAATAATTTATTGTATTTTGCAGTCTTGTGCTCGAATCTTCAGATTAAGTAACATGTTTGGTGTTGAAACTTATTTGAGAGATTAAATGGTAAAATTGCAATGATTTCATAAGCTATCAAATTGAATCGTAATTCGATCGATCATGCTCGTATAAAATTTCACAAAATTTTATAAGCATATTGCATACAACTTGGACTGGAAAGCTCTAATGCTTTGATCACAACTACATTTTTTTCTTTTCGTCCGTATTCGTTGAAATGACGTCGAATGGAATTTTCCTGCAGAGTTCAAGTAGTTAAACCAAAGTGTCTAATTGATTTGGCCAACTCATAGATATTTATAAACGCTCTCAAATCACACGTTCTTATAGAAAAAAAAATAGTCGTTATGCAGTCTAGTCATACCTATGCAAAAATGTTGACTGCAATTTTTAGATTCTATGGGCCAGTTGATACGGAGATGGCGCCCGGTAGTACGAAATTATGTCATATTGAAATGGAGATATAAATTAAAACTATTTGCAGCACTAGTTTCTTACAATGTATCTACCGAGCGTTAATATCACAGTTTGAAGTGACTCTATGGATTATTATAATTAGATTAATATTAAGACAATATTAAGATGTTTAAAAAGTTCGTCCAATTATTTTTTATGTTATAGTCTTGCTCCATTGCTGATGCAGAGCTATAACTGTACATTATTAATTTGTTGCCATTTTATTATTCATACACGTTTATGATCGTCGGTTAAATTGAAACGCTGAAATTCGATAGTATTATATTGACAAAAATGTATGTGTCGCAAGTAAAATTATGAAAATCTAAAGAAGAGGCATATTTAGCCAAGATCTGCTATAACAAATTCAAGCAAATGTTTCAGAACTTGTAGGATTGTTTCAAAGTGAAGCAAATATTTCAGAGTTTGTAGAATTGTTTCAATGTGCGGTATTTGTTACAAAAGCAGTTGTTTTTCACATATTGCCATTGCAGCCTGATTATGTTAGCTGTTGATTGGAACTCTGATGGGGAGTAACAGTCAGCGTAATAAGGATGCGGCTATGGTCAAGTACCTCGTAGTATTTATTTGCTATTTATTTTTACAATTATTTAGCAGTAAACCCGTGGCTGTGGAGTGACTGTGACAAATGTTTATGATTGTATTTCGCAGTGTTGAGATAACATTATTTTGTCGAGATTATTAATGTTTTTAAGATTATTAGGTTTATTGATTAAAAATATATTTTGTCAATCAATTATATTTTTATAATGTAACAACACTTTATGGCTTGAAATTAGTTTATGATTTAAATCAGTATTGCATAAACGAAATTTATTGAAATAAGTACCTATGTTATTTTCAAAATTATACTAATATTATGTAGGGGCCTATAATATAAGAGTATTTATTATATTACTATCAATATTAATCTGTATGGGTATATTCGAAATAAATGTTTAATGTTTATACATGAATCTGATAAATATTTTATTTTCCTTTGTCTTACTGTAGATAAATACTTTATTTTTAAGTCGGTTACGAAAAAGCAAGTCATGTGTTAAATGGTAAGCGTTAGAAATAAAGTAAGTTCAACAAAGTAAAACAGAACAAGTACAAGATAAAATCGTTTCTCTTAGATATAGTCAAAATATCTTTGTCGGATCAGTATTTTTCGCTATTACTTCTTATTTTTTTTTATTGAATATCTAAAATATATTAAATACAACGGTTCGAACTTGGAATAACTTGATGTATAGAATTCGCGTCGATTTGCATAGTATATGGCATAGTTGCTATATGTGATGCTTAAAACAGTCATGCAAACGTGATTGTAGTAAATTATCATGTACTAATTCTCATCACGTTTGTAAGTGGATGCTTAAGTTTAGTACAATAATCAATGCAAAACACTTCTGTGTATATGGTATACATTAGTTACAAACGTCCATATATACTTTCATTTTATTTGAACTGTCTTCTTTTTTCTTTTTTATTTTTTTAATCTGTTCACCTCTGTTAATTATTGAGACTGTATCCTGTTTTGTGTAATATAATTAAATAAATAAATAAATAAATACTGACACTATAGTTGATTGCGTGATTGTCTCGAGGATCCTTTACTACATTAATAATCTAATACCATTGTCTATGATACATAGGGTGCCTAACATTTTTATTTCTTATAATTTTAAATTGTAAAAAGAGAACGATGATTATTATGTTGTGTTAAATAATCAAGCTACCTAGTTTATAGCATAAATTTGAAATAGTGATTTGCTCTATAGATCAATAATTAATGATAATTATATTTTTAGGAAAGTGTGTTGGCTATTCTAGTGCCAACACAACTTCCGTAATCAACAAACGACGTTGACGTCTTGACGTTTCACCGCGTAGCAAGTGAAAGTGTCACGTCGATTGAATTTTCTTGTCAGAAATATTTTTATCTGGCTAAATTCTCATCTGTTTCGGGGTAAGTAAGGTTAATCGTTGTTTACTGCATAGAATATTTATATATTTAGTTTTTAATTGATAATACGTGCTATACTGCAGAATGTAAATATAATCTTGATATTATTTTTCAGGCACAGGTTATAGCCGGGAAAGATGGGTGTAAAGCCTGCAATTGGAAGGAAACCTAACAAGAGCCCACCTATATTCAGTCATGAATTCGTTATCCAGAATCATGCCGACATTGTGTCATGTGTGGTTATGGTTTTCTTGGTCGGGCTGATGGTACAGGTATGTATGGATAGAGTGCCACGTATGCCGACGATTGCTGTAATGAAATCTAATTATATCTATATTTAACTGAATTCATAAATCATTACGCACATTAATTTCAGGCGACAAGTCCTATTGCCACTTTATTCATCAGTTTACACCATAATGTGTCTGGAAGTGAGCCAACAAGAGAAGAACCTAAAGGAGAACCATTCACATATGAAGCTGGCTGGAAAGATGCTTGTGCTGTGTTCTTCTACTCCCTGGTGTGCATTGTAATGCATGCCATCTTGCAAGAGTACCTTTTGGATGTAAGTAATTCATTGCACCTTAGTAAAGATATTTCTTCACCCAATTTGACATTTTTATGTCTTATACAAAAAGTTTTTAGAGTCTTATTTACCTTTACTCTTTAAAGTCTTAATGCTCATTTTTCTTACAGAAAATATCAAAGAAGTTTCATTTATCAAAGTCAAGATTGAGTGCATTGAATGAATCTGGCCAACTTGTGGTATTTCACCTATTGACAGTGATGTGGGGTGGAGATGCTATAATCCGTGAAGGCTTTGTAGCTAACATTACAAAACTTTGGGAAGGTATGTTTCATATCAGCAATAAGTAGAAACTATTGTTTATAATGTACTTGTAGAACAGACATCCTCAATAGTTGGATTTAAAAAATCTATGTTTTGTTTTAAAAGCTATTAAAATTAAGTTTGTGGCAATGAGCTAATTTTAACTTTAATACCATTTATTAATTCATAATTCTTTAAATTATATAGGCAAGCTAAAGGATCTATATTATGTCACCATTTTGGCAAATCAATCAATCAACATTTTTGTGTATAAAAAGATTATATAGGTCTGAAGATAAAACTATTCAGCAGTCAAAAAATTGGTTTGTTTGAAACAATAATGAAGTACACCAATAATAATAAAATTATAATTAAAGAAAATGTTTGATACCTTGCTTCCACCTACTAACCGCCGCCTACCAACATGCCATACTTCAAGAAGGTAGATGACAAACAGAGTAGTAACAGAAAAGAAAACAGACTAAGATACAGTTATGTTCTGATTTAGAATTATTTTGTTTCATTTGATAAATGATTGCATAATAAACAACCATTTCAATTATATCATAATAATTATCACAGTCATTGCAAAATAGTAGGCATTGTTTATATCATAGTAGTGGTATTTAGATTTAGGTAATGATTTTATGATACAAACTTAAAACTAACATTAGTTATTGGTTTTACTCTGCACAACTTCTAGTTGTCCAAAATTTTTGCCATAAAATGCATTGTACATTTACTCAGTATACTTTCAATCAATCAATTCTCGTTTAAAATATTGTTATAATAATGATTAAAGGACATTCAGTAAAAGTCATACCCACAAATGGGTACATGCATTTTTGTTAACAAGCATTGGATTCTATACAAGGCTGTTAAATTAAATAATGAATGTAGTATCAGCTTTTCAATTTATAACAACTCAAGGTTACTTCTTTGACATCTATTGGTGTCAAAGAGGTATGGCTTTTGCTAAAAAAACCTTTTACATAATCAAGGCTGTAATTCACTTCAGTATTGGTTGTCCAATTCATCACATCAATTGATCAGAGCTAACTATGTATTTGTATGAAAAGTACTATAGTGCTAATAATTATTGGGATAGACTTACCACCACCTTGACCTTGCAATTGATCAGAACTAACTGTGTATGTGTGCACCAATAATTTTTAAGATAGACTTATTATAGAATTAGGACCATGTCAATTGGTGTAGAAATTATCAAGGCCTATTGAATCGCTACATTTGCATGCTGTTAACCTCTAACAAGTATTCAATTGATAATTTTCAGTTCTACAGCAGAGTTAGATTGTGTTCACTTTTACTTCTGCGGATATAGGCTTGGTAGTGGTATTTATTTGTTAATTATGAAGGTTGTCTGACTGATGACAGTAAAAGAAGAAAGGAATGGGTGGAGGAATATGGGTGATGTGGTCAACTTTAGTCAACAATATGATATGATTGTTCACAGGTTACCCTAACCATCCAATGAGTTTCCTCCTCAAGCTGTGGTGGGTAGTGCAGGCTGCCTACTGGATCCACGCCATCCCAGAACTTTACTTCCAGCGCATTAAGAAGGATGAGTGGTCTGGCCGCATCAAACAAGCTATTGTTGGATTTGCTTTCGTCGCAGCTTCTTATGGATTCAAGTGAGTTTTCACAATAACATAGAAAGAGAGAAAGTAATCTTTTTTTTAGTGTTTACCGGCCAAGTATGTGTGACCACAGCTTACCTGATGTTAAGTGTCAGTGTGAGTAAACCGGTCAAGTTCTAGAAATTACCCTCCAATCACACTAACCTTTAGCTAAAATGTGAATATCTTTTTTCTAGAGAAGAATGATTGAATGTAGACTTCTTAGCTTGACATCATGACAGATAATGACCAGCATTCTTAACTTAACAATATCTTCTCCATCCTATACACATATTGTAATAGTACTATTTACAACAATAACTATATGTATACATACACAAAGCATAATCCTATGACTACTGCGAGTCGCGCATCGTAAGTGCGCTATGGATATCAACCATTTTTATAAGATAAAAGCCAGTGATGAAGTACAATATCGATGAAATTGTTGTGATTAATTATTGATTTATAATAAAAAAACAATTACTCAAAGTAACAGTCACATAAGAGGTCTAAAACTACGAAATTAATGAGCAAAGCGCAACCGTTGACACTTAAAAAAAGTGGGGATGGCTTAGATGGATTTGGAGTCATCTAACTCTAAATAATCTATTGTGACCACATACACAACTATTTATTTTTACATCGTGACATTAACATTCAACTGTTTTTTTAAATTGAGATTACTCAGAATGCTCAACTAATCCTTAGTTGGAGGTATTTGAACTGGTAAACAGTTTACACCATGTAAATCGGTTTATGAATCCAGATTCTTACCTTATCACTAATGTCAGCCTCCAACGACCACGGCGTCTGGTAGACATAGACCTTAAAATATACCCTCTAGGCTAGGCCTTGCCATCTTTGACCACACCAACACTCAACATCAGGTGTCCTGTCAAATATCTTGTCTGTCAGCAAAAAATTTGAAATTATATGCCAAAGAACAAGTTTTTATTTTAATCACTTATATCAAATGAATTATGGAAAATAAAATAAAAATATTTTTAAAGTAAACGTTTATTATATTTCCTATAAATAAGAGCCAAAAGTATTGCCTGAAGGAGTCATAGGCGGTTTAGGTACAAATTTTTGTTTCGCCTGACGTTCATACGAGATTCCTATCGAATGCGGTTGCATTTTGAAATCTTATTTCCGACTAAAACACACCTGTTTTTTTTAGATTCCAACGTGTAGGTGTGTGCCTGATAGTGCTGCACTCGCTAGCTGAGTTTGTAGCTCACAGCAATCGCCTCAACAACATCCTCAGAGGCGAGCGCGAAGACTTCATTGACAAAGGTGAGCGCTTCAAATGTATCATTTATTCTTGCAAGAAATTGTCAAACCACCTCCACGGTAATGTTCTAGTATGCCTTTACCGTGAGACCAACGGGATTGTCAACTTCGCTGCCAACATTATGATCAAAATCACCCGCCTGTAACCCCTTCACATCATCGCTAACACTTTTAACTTTTCTATTAGTTGTTCAATTCAATGCTCAGAAAAAATGACATAATTTAACATTTACTTAAATAAAGGGGCGGGTTTTGCTTTTCTGGCGAGTTATTATGTTTCCGACGAACTTGTGACTTGTCTCTAAGGATATTATAATATTTTTTTAAATTATAGCCTTGCATTTGATCGCCATCTCACCTGATGTTAAGTGTAGATGCGATCTAGGATGGAGCACGCTTGCCTAGAAGATGTAATATGCAATATGTTGGTAATGTGTGTTTGGGCAGTGTTGGGCGTGACGAACGCGTCAGTGTTCGTGGGCGTGCGGCTGTGCTCGCTGGTGCTGGGCGTGCTCACGTTCTACTTCGGGCTGGCGGGCGCCGCACCGCTGCCCGCGCGCGTCGCTGCCCTCTCCGTACTCGTCTCGTTTCAGGTAACATTCCATTCACAAACTCATTTCACTGATTCTTCATCAATCACTTTAAAATTAATTAACACTGGCAAAATGCACAAAGTGCGAAACCAAAGAAAATAATACACCCAAAACTATGACTACTATTGTCATAGCAAAGTCACACATTTACATTGTCCACCATAGAAACATTGTATAAAAAAAAACTACTTGCCTGCTGAACTTTATGAGTAGGTTATAACTTATATCGTTTTCTAAACTTTTAAACTGCGCCGGTAACGTAATCTAGTGGATGAAGAGGAGTTATAATTGATTATTTCTTCAACAGGTGTACCTCATGTTCAACTTTATATCTGAGGCGATGAAACAGAGACAAGAAGCGCGCGCGCAAGCTCAAATCAAGACCAAGAAAGAAAAGAAGGAGAAACCCAAAAAGGAAAAAGGTAGGATAGTCATCACATCAACAATCCTCTTAAACATGCGTATACCTTCGAAAATATAAACTTCATCAGAAACTTAGACATGGTTAAAAAATCTTTAGCAAAATTAAAACTGAAAGGACAAAACACATCATTTTTATATATGTCTATTAACCCAGTAATTTAAAGTCGATAATTCGAAAGCTTGCTACAAATTTCTCTGCACAATTCATCCCTGAAATAGTGTTGCATCGATAACCTATCAGATAACCAGTAACAACTTTTACGACCCTGAAATCGCGAAAAAAACCGCTGTTTCATACATTTTCTTGAAGGACAATGATTTTTTTTTGTCGTAGCACACTTAACAGAACGTAACAAAAGCATGTTATCATTGTATACAATTACTTTCTACACAAGAGCCTTTTTTTTGTCGGGAATCATCTTGCAAAAGTTGTTTACGTTATGAGGTGTATTACTATAACCCTTCAATAATGCTACACTTTTAATAAACATCCCTGTATAATAATCTGGTTTTAAATGGTGTCATTTGTGTTACAGTGAAGAAAGCACCCATCGTCGACGAGTCCGACTTACCCGAAGTGGACCAAAATACAAACAAGACACTACGACAGCGCGCTGCGGCCGCCAAAGCGAAGTGAACTCTATCAATGACATTAACTTATAACAAGCCCCCTACAGACTCTCCTGTGAAGCACTAGATTCGCCCGCGTTCTTGAACTTTAAGACTACAAGAGAAGTCACGGATCTTAACCGAACAAGGTTGAAGAGACTACTCAACTTTTGGAGCATATTAAAGTTTCTCGCGAGAGTCTGGAGGTGGCGACACTGTACGTACTTCTAAAGGTTGTCGTCATCCTCGTAACTGTGTCTTTCCACTATTATTTAACAAAAATGTTCATCTTCCATCTCTTTACTTACTGTTCTTAGCACAAACTTATCAGACTGATCGCAAGTGGACGATTTGTATTATTGTATTGTATGTAGTGAATCGATGTTGTCTGTCCTTTTATAAAATATCAAGCACTATGTGACAAGTATGGAGTATTTATCATGACTATGTTGTTTTAATAAAATTTAACGAGAATCGTTGTGGAGATTATTGTCATTAAAAGCATAGTGGAAACAGGGTTGTAAAAATATCTACTAAAATGTAAAATGGACGTCTAGGCTATAAAGTGGTTTATATTAATATAATATTGATAAGTATTACAAATCACAGGTGTTTACTGCCTTTCTTTGTAAAAGTTTAAAATTCCATGTTAATTTTGCATTTTGAGTTTAACAATGCTTTTATTTTTTAAATGAATTCCGGAACAGATGAAATTATTTTTATATGCTCTATATTTTATTATTTCCGTGAGATGCCGTAACGTAAGCATTTTACTGAACAATCTTTGAGCTCTTTATTTTATTCTGTCTATTGTTCTTCCTAAAATTTTCATTTAAAATGAATATTTTTAGTAGTTCGTGTATCACGAGATTAATCCACGGTAATTGTTAAATGTACTTTAATGTGAGTAGGTAATGAAATTATTCTTCCCAATGTGAAATGTGCTCATGAATTATTCTATTATTTTCACAAGGATTGTCAATTTATAAAGCTTGATGTTACATATTTTTATTTCGAAATAAATTTTGTAATAATATGACTTTGTCGTCTTTTACTCTACAAGCTGGTATCTAAAATACAAAAAAGAAAAATAAACTGCCCGGATTGCGCGCTGAAATACGCCCCGTATCACAGGACCAGCAAACTCTATGGGCCGCCTTACACGTTCAATCATGATCACGATCCGCGATCATGATTTCAAAATTTCTAGATATTATGCGATCCGGAGCATCAGTCCGTCAATCCGCTTCGTACACGATCAGTCTGGATCGCGATCATTGATCGCGGATCGCGCGCTACGTGTACGGGCTGCCTATGTACCTTGAATCTTCAAAACAAAGAAGTGTGAGCCTACAAATATAACTACGTGATTGTACTACATGAAACTAATCAGCAATGCATTTTCTTCGGAATAGGCACCAAAGCCTTGAACATCGATGAAAAGTCGATGTTCTACCAGAAACACTTTGGAGTGCACTTCAGATCTACTTACACGATCTTATTCCATTCAGTTCATTTTACTATTGAAGAGGTCTAAAAAGCGACACCGCTACATAGTTAAATGGTTTCAAAAACTGAAACAAAACTGTTCGGTTCCACCGCACGAACCGCATTTGCTACCCGAGTACCTACCTACCCAGATAGTACCTACACTAGGTCTCTCCAAGTACGCACGACTTGGGTTTCTTCTAGGCAAGCGTGCTCCATCGTATATCGCAGGTGGAATGGCAGTAAAACGTAAACAAATTATTTATTATAATAAAATATTAAAGGTAAAGACAGAAAAAAAATTGAAAAAAAATCCTATCGGTCAGTCATGTAACAAAATTTTTAACGGACTCAAAAAAAGAGGAGGTTCTCAATTCGGCTATATTTTTTTAATGTTTGTTACGCGATGATTCCGCCAATTATGAATTGGTTTTGATGATTCTGTTTTTGCTTCAGAGGTGGTCCCATATAAAATTCGCCTTATAAATTTTATCGAAATCGATTGAGCGGGTTTTAAAAATTCAACAAAAATCTGAAGATTGTATAGATTGATGATATATTCGTTTACCTACTACAAAACCGCGCTGTTCCATTGGAACAGTGCGTTTAGTTGGCCTTAAGATAATGGAGTCGGTTTTTTAAACTTATTTATCTTTTTTGTGGATTAGTGCGAAAGGTTCCTCTACAGTTGAGCTGAACAAAACGAGTGTTTGGATCATACTGCTCATTGGTTCTGGACATAAAACGAATCTATGTTACCAAACTAGGCCACATACAAAGAAGCACGTATTTGAAGTTAATGCAAAAAAGTGTCGTGCGAGATAGATCTCTAATAAATTGTTTATAAACTATTTCGTATTGTATGCAAGTATACCGAACAGTGCCTACCATAGGCAGCAGTTTACTTAACGGGATCAAACCCTGCCTTGTTACAATAAAAGCGTTACCGCTTTATTTATTATAAAAAAGCCGATAACCAGCTGTGGAATAAGCTGTTGATGATGATGAAAAGAAATATTGATATTGTTATATTACTTAGTAATGACATCATAAGCGATTTATCATTTGAAATATGCAGGCACCGTTTACGACAATGTAGAACAGCTAAATTGCTTACGGTAGAGTAAGTACGGAGACGACACCGCAAATCTTTATGCAAAGAAATACATTTTAGCTTTTGCTAGACTTTCCAAAACGTTCTATGCAGGTCTACTTTAGTGTAAAAGCAATACTTTTTGTGTGAACAATGTGTAATTTTAACTTCCCATTCAAATGACGAAGCCTTTTTGCAGATCGACCGTTATAGCGGGTATGTTACGCCGCTCGCGGCGGGGCTGCGCGCTTATTTCACCCGAGAGTCGAGGCTTCTAATGCGATGTAAAAGCCTTATAAAAGGTCTGAGGGGCGAGCTGCAACCAGTTCTTAACTTACAGTTGTAGAGAGCGCACGTCGAAAATGCAGACCGCGACTTTACTCCTTCTAGCTGTGATGGTCACCGCGGCTTATGCAGGTTAGTGCCCCTACTTTTTGTCGTTGAACAGCTCAGCGGTTTGTTTCTGATTTATGCAGATCATTCAGTCTGAGTAATTTCCGATTGGCCTTCTGAGATGATGCTTCGAAGACAAGTCGCTTTTGCAAAAAACATAACGAGTAACTCAAGCTGCAGAACGTGCCAATGTAAAGTTTATTCTTAGTTACAGATTTGCTATAACATGCATGGTTACGAGGACAAAAAGATTACCTACTGCATTGTTATAGGTTTTCATACGAATACTTAGGCTCAGAAAATGATGTTGCCTATAGGCCCGTACCTAACATTCCTCTAGGTCGCTAGTACCTAGGTACTTAAATTTACTCGCATTTTATTTTGTTTAAAAGTTTTTAAGATAATTATAACACGTAGTTAGGTAAGTGAATTTTGGTCATTACAAACATTTATTTTTAAGCAAGTTATTTTTCAATAATCCATACAGACCTATGCTCCTTAAGAATGTAGAAGACCTTTAAATTCCATTATTAAGTACCTATTCTGCGAGAGACCCGGAAAGTTTCTTACCAGGAAACTTAATTAAGTACCTATATTATCCATCTAAGTGGCATGCAACCCTAAGTTGTTTTCAAGGAAGATGAGTCAACTTTGAGATCATCGTAAGTCTTAACAAATTACAAGTTACGGTTTTTACATCAACCTCCGTAAGTCGTGACCGCGTTCATTAGACAGGCTTTAAAAATACGTGAGTAGGTACATCAAATCATTTTGATGGGTAGGTAATGTACTTATAAATTTTATTTATTAAGTCCAGATAAACTTTTTAATTAGAGTTTCAAAAACATAAACCATCGAAAGAATATGCTGGGTCAGCTAGATACATTGTGTAAGCTAATGTGTGTTTTAGGATAATACTTGTTAATTAACTTGACTCTAAAGTTTAAAGTTGCATTAAACGTTTCTGAGTGCGGCTGTAACTCTTATAAATCTATAATTTAGTAAAGGTGATACATTGAGTCTATGTGTCTTACAGTCTATGAATGAAGTTCGTAACCTAATGCTGATTATCCAAATCATCGTAGATCATAACTTAATTACATTGTTGGTAGTGTTGGTAGGTACTTGCATATCCTTTTTAAGAATTATTATCATAAATATAGTTTCTTTAAGTAACGTCTCGATGCCATAATTCCATGTAATTTTACTTGACCCAATCAAGTAAATTACCAATTCGTCGCACTTCGAGCTCGATCGTTTCTTATAATAAACGGTCAAACACTAAGGTTCATGCATTTATGCAATAACGTAACTTGTTATTTTACTGCAGTTCGCCAGTGCCGGATGCATTCTTGAAACCTTATTGTGAATTCTAGTCGACCATAAAATTGTAACCACATGACTTATAACACATTTAGCATTTTGAGCCGTGGGAAAACTTGCCAGCATTTCTAAGTGAGGAATATTTTTAGGTGCAAGCAAAGTTATTGTATCTACTCATGAGAATAGGCACAACAATATTTTACATATATCGACGAAGCGACATTTTTACCCATGCCTTGTCTTTGAGCCTCATTTTACTGAATCTGCAATAACATCGCCTAAGTCAGTTACTATGTAGACTGTTACACAAACAGATACTATGAGATGTATCTATCTATAACATGATAATGAACTTATAGTAGGTAGGTAGGTACGTTTCCATTTGTATACAAACAGGTACATTTATATTTGTTGTCAAAACACCATAAAATGTTTATATACAGCTGGCAGACGTATCTGCCTATGACATATACTAAAAAGTAATGGATAAAAAGTAGGTGGTAGGTACTTTATTATCGCGTGAAGTTTACAGCATAATAGGTACGCCCATATATCTCTAAAACTAAAGGGGTACGCTACCGCCTCAAAAAACATTGAGGCAAACAATAATTAATTCATTATATATTATGTAGGACGTAGGTACCTAAACAATCATTCTCTCGTTTGCTCTCAGCTATTGGTGGATAATTTGGGAACGCGTCTACAGATCTTGAGTCTAATGACCACAATTTCAGATCAGAACAAACGCCATAATCACTTAGACTAATTTTGATAACAGACCTTCGCAATTTGTTCGCATTGCTCTCGAAACTATAATTAGGTACATTTATTGTCTTCTTTATGGTACATTCTAGCGGGGCAGTATTACGTGCCTCGGTCGTACTACGTGATCGACTCCGACGGACATGAGTCGGATCCAGTACCGCTGCGGCGCCTCCGCCGTTCTCTGGACCCCTACCCGTATCTGAACCGCAGAGAGGCCCGCTCGCCTAACCACGCTCGGCTACATGGTGAGTAACTCGATCTTGAATTTGAATGCATCTTTCCTTTATAAAAAAAAATAAGGCATATTGTCTTATTTTTTTTTGTACCTACTACCAAAAGAATTAAAATTACACTTTGTATTTATATGCACTACACATATGTAGTTAGTACTCTCCTTATAAGTTTTTTTAGATGTTTTTATCAAAACATTCACATTTTACTAAATGGCCATACTAAATTACTAAATTTTACTATTTAGCCGGTAACATTGTAACTTAAAAAAAAGGAGATGACCAAAAAGACAACTTCTGCCCATGACAATTGCAGCGGTATCCAGAACTTTGAGTAACGATACCGCTCAAGGCATCGCTGTTGTGAAGCTCATTATTTTGAGACATTACATGGTTTGTCTCAGTAGCTCTTAGCTCTCTTAGTAGCTCTCGCTAGCTGCAATACCTACCTACCCTCCAAATCAGAACAAAGTACCTACCTAATGTTTACACACTACTGCTCGGGGTAGGAGAATATCTAATACTACGGTGGTACCTAGGTACATAAACGACCTTAACAGTAGGTAGCTGTTACCTAGAACTTTTATTGAAGATCTTGATTTCAATTATAATTAATAATTATGTTGTATAAAGTTCATGGAAAGTGAAGTAAATGGTGCTCAGTATTTTGTAAGATGAAATATCTTGGTGTGGTAGGTATTAATTGTCAGCGAAAATCCTTGAATTGAGATATACAGTCACGAATTTCTATACAAAAGATCATCGCGTCGCACTAAAACTTCTTACATTATACATAAAGTCAACATATCCATAGGTACCTATTACTCAATGTTTACATAGCTGCAATGTGTAGGAATAGTAGGTACTGTTCAATATCAACCACAGTGAAATTATACAACGGAGTACCTACCTACTATATGGTTTCACCTAGTACTTACGTACACATAAATAAATTCTTAATTTAAAACTACATTTTTTGCCCTTGTACGAAAAATATTGTTGTGACAAATTTTAATAAGAATGGATTTAAAATTGGTTTATATACCGACCTGCGTAAATTTAGAAATATAAAGCTAAGTACCAAATTAGCTAATTAGATGGGTAGAGATAATGCATCTCGGTGTACATAAATAAAGTGTAAAATATATTATTGTAGATACCTACATAAATTAAGGTTATTTTATAACTATTACAAAATATTACTAATATATATACTTTACTAAATCTATAACATACGTTTATACCAAGAATATACATAAATATAAGGTCATAAAAAATATTCTATTAGAGGTGTTTATTATAGTTTGACTAACTAGGTTGTCAAGCTATAACTAGTTTGACTAACTACCTACATACCTGTCTCCAGCTGAATAGGTACGTACGTAGATGGTTGTTCTGCTGTAGTTTAATAAAATGAGAATCTAGTTACTTACGAGTAGGTATATGGCATGGCATGTTAACATGCTCTACAAACATAATTTTGCAGTAGGTACACACAGCAAGACAAGTTGATCAATTAATTGAATATGCACTATAAGTTGATACTTAAAATAGTTTTAAAAAAACCCACAATTTTACAATACATGTGTGTATAATGTAATACATGTGAGTTACGTATTCCCAGCAATTATGTTCAAATACCAAAGCAAGTAGTCTGCTGTAAAGCTTAGTGATTTTTTTTAAATTAAATTAGCACGGTTGCTTACGCTAATGATAATATAACTTATAAGTAGGTACCTAATAATTAAATTGAATAAATTATCTTTTAATTACAGTGACAAATAAAATTAAAACATGTCGAATATAAAAATAAACAAAGTCTAATCAAATTTTGTTCAATATTCATTCTGTTACAAGTCAGTATTACATTTCGAACAGTTTTCTCGTTGTCTGTACACATAAAGTAGACCATCGGCACCAAACGCGCGCAGCAAGCTAAAAAGCCTTTCTAGGCGTCTCGACGGCTAACGGTTTCGCATTCCCGAAGCTTCGGTCAAGCGGTCGAAACTGGAAGTCGACAAAAAATGATCGATGCAATGCATTTCTCTATGATTGAAGTATCTAGAGTAGATAGATAATAGTTAAATAGCTATACTTAAGTAATAACGGTTAAATTTGATTTGCGAACTTTTTGTGTCAGGAGGAAGTTGTTAAATGTGGGTGGTTGGCTGGTTGGTATTGATTTGTAATTAGAAGCGAACGGTATTTTCGTTTAAAATATTTCGTTCGCAAGAGCGAAAATAGCGCACTTATGTTAACTATTATGTAAGAAGAATCCACCGTAAATTCAATTGTTTTAGTTGACAGGCCCAGGTGTTTCACCACAGCTCATCTGATGTTCAGTGACGTGACGGTGTGGTCGAAGATGGTAAACACACCTAACCTGAAATCGAACTGACTCTCAAGTGAGGCTGCCGGAACACTTCGTTAAGTGCTTGGCTGTAGGTAGTCAAATTGAGGGTAGATCCAGCCGAGTAAAAGAGAGTACCACCGTGGACATTAGATTACATAACTTTCTACATAGATGAAAAAACAACATATTTCCAAGAGACAAAGGAACGAGAGACATGACATTTACCCTTTTAACATTTCAGAAGACAATGCGCATGTTCGCCTGGGCAACGGTCGCCACTTGGCTTCCCACGGGGCTTGGAGGGCTCTTCACGACAACGCCGCAAGGTAATTTCGGACTCGTCATAAGTATAGTAGAATTGACTGAAGTGATGCTAGCGTTAGGTAACTGAATTGTACAGTACATACCCAAGTAATATTACCCACTCATCTATATTTAATAGAGGCTTGTGATTGATCGTCATATAAGATATACCTACTCGTACTTTACGGTGGAGCATGTTTGCCTAAAAAGCCTATACAGGGTTGAAGTCTACTTCTATACATAACAAAGTAGGTACCTACATAATATTATGTATTTTAATTTCGTGATTTTATTGTTATAGGTCTTAAAATGACAATTATTCTATATTTATTATTTTTTAAACGGAGGTTGAGGCAATACCTAAAATCCAGCTTTAAATTTGAAGCTATAAAATATTAATGAAAAGTTACAGTTTGTGGAAACAGTTGTTAAGTTTTTTCTTCCGTTTTCTTATATTCCGTATTCTTATTTTCAGGAAACCATAGATGAATCGAGGCTTAACGTAAACTAAGCCAATGCAGCAAAGGTGCCGTCGTGGCCCGTCCATCCAGAAAACGTATTTTCCAGCTGTTGTACCTACACGGCGCATGCGCCTCAATTCTGCGCCCGCGCAAACCGTAGTACAACTGCCGGAAGATTCTAAATATTTATTATTTTTCTAATAGTTATTAAAGCAAAATAAACATTCAAGAGTTGTTTAATTTATTTTTCATCCCATCTATTCGAAAAGAGGCGAAGGGTTCCTCGATAAGTGCGAACAAAATGTGTCATTTCGGCGCACTTAATAAGAGTGACGAAATAACTTTTATATTTGGAAATCCTGGCCGGTAATAAAAAAAAACGCGTCGGCAAGCGCCCTTTTTTTCGAAAATGTATTTTTCTCATAGACCCCTCAACACGATCTACTATTTTATCTTCGATGGAAACTGCTGTGTAAATACTGTATATACTACTGAATATCTATAGATAGAAATCAATAATACTATTTACAAGACAAGTAAAATCGAATTTACATTTGCACTATTATATTTTTATTTAAAGTGTTGCATACCACACCAACTCATCCAATGGTAAGCAACGGTTTGGTCGAGAATGGCAAATACTCCTAGCCTGAAATCAACTGGAATGATGACTAGTTCTCAAGTGAGGCTGGCGAAATATGCCTTTAGTTTAGATGTATAGCGGTAGATTTCGAGCTCAGAAGAATATGGAATTACAAGTCTTTCTCTCTACTTTTCTGTTTGTTTCTACATTTAAACCACGCAACGGATTTTGATACGGTTTTCATCGTCATTTAGATATTTTTACAGGTTTGTAATTACAATACGTCCTACATACGTTAAACTTTTTGAATAGTACCACCTTTACGATGCCAGGGTGGGTTGCTAAAAGTTACTTAAAAAAAAAGATAGCAACCTTACTAAAAAAGCCTTACTTAAGGCTGCTAGCAAAATTATCACACGTAGTAACTATCAAGATTGTGTAGGCGTATCTAATAAGTAAGTCACGAAATCACATCTTCGTTTCCACAGTTTAACGATTAACATATTTGACGTTTAGTAGAATCAATGCACAATGACAATTTAAGAAAAAAAGAATATCGCGTTGACAATAAAATAAAAAACAAAAGATCAATCAAAAAGGCTCCTGACGGGAATCTAGAGCCAACGTGAAGTGGCAGCCATTTTTCATAAAGTTTGGTATAGAAAACTCGACGGATTTTTTTCCGAAAATTGTCATGCACCCTGACCATCATAGCTACCCTCTTCTCCATGCACGTAACGCAGATCTTGTAAGCTACCATCTTTGTACATAGTGTTTTAGGCATCGACTAGAAAAAATACCAGACGAAATGATGTGTAGAAATTAAATGCAGACTTTTTAGCCCTACAGTTTTGTTCGTCTTGCATGGAATACACGCACATTGTTGCATTATGTATTTATGTGGCGTCATGTCCTGACATATTTGTGTTCATGCAATAAAAGTATCAATTTCAGGGTCAAGAAGTCATCACTCATTTTCTGCGAAACATATCTACTTTTTGTAGTTAGATAGATAAACTTTTTGTTATTCACACTATATCTATTACAAAAGAAGAATATAAACTTAAAACTAGTGTAGTGTAACGGCTTTATTGCTAAAAGTGTCCAGCTAACCTTACGATAAAAAAGATTAAATAAAAGATCAAATACAAATAGATAATGGGGCGTGCCAATAATAAATATGATATATATGAACTATCCGATCACTAAATATTTTGGATTAGTTTATATTATATTATGATCATTACCTACACAGGATCATTCTATCTTTTCTTTTGAAGATCTAATCTAACATTTGACAGTCCTGTGGGTTTATTGGTAGTATGTCTGCTTAAAGAGCTGAAGGGCGTGGGTTCGATTCCCACCCAGGACAAACTTTGTGGTGTAAACAAATTTAATGTTTGTTCTGTGTCTGGATGTTCTGTATTTGTTATAAGTATGTATTTACAAAAAAAATTAGCGATTAGAGATCTAACTGGATCTTATCTCTGAGAAAACGCGTATTTCTGAGTTATGCACGTAGACAATAATTTTGGCATAAACCAAAGATCGGTAGATCGGTCGCCCAGGTATCTACTGTTAGTAAAATCACGTCACTCGGTGTTGATCCGTTGAAAGAAAAACAAATAAATTAACAAACCGATATTTCCATTAGCATAGAATTATACATAGGTTGTTCCACTAGCACCTTAACGTTTATAGTAAATTATAAATATTATCGGACGAGATCTTTTGAGGATAACTTTTTGCACGCGCATGACTCATCTTTTAAGTGGTTTTAGGAAGTATAAGTACACACAAATAATGTATCTTATACTGGTAGTAGGCCTTCATTCTTAAAACTATTGCTCTCATAAAAACTTTTAGGTAAGTAATTACCTACCTACTTCTAAATATACCTACTAATAAACTCTGCCAAAATAAAGGAACTCGTAAAAAATATTTAATTTCAATGTTTTTGAAATTTAAAATGTGCCCAAATTATTTCCTAGGTACATTTTTTAATGCGATTTAGAAACCGAAAGGTTGTCTTGTTATATAATCATGGACTTTCATGAAGAATGAAGGTACCTACCTACCTAAAATATCTCGTCTCGTAAAATTCAATTGTTTTCCTAAAAATTTTACAAACTAGCGAAATTTATATATTAATGAATGAATGAATGAATAGGAAAAAAATACAAATCGAAAATTGCTTAGCCTAAAGTTCTACCTAAAGTATCTTAATAAATATTTCATACTCATAGCGGATAATTTAAGTTTAAATTAAATTAAAAGCAAGTGTTTTAAAGGATAGTTTTTTATTTTTTCTAAATCTTAATTGAATTTGGTATAATTGAATAAAATTCTAATTTAAAATGATTAATAATGATTTTGTTCAGTAATTAAATCGACGAACAGTATTTAAGAGAGCCTCTTTGCGTTTTACATTATGATATTTATTCAATCACAGTAATAAATACCCGTTAAAGTCATGGAAATGGCAATGGTACTGGCACTATTTTATAATCTATTCTTATTATCTACTGTTGAGGAGTTGCTCCTGAAAACACAGCAGAAAAGGATCGTAAGCAACCCTTATAGGAAATGGCTTTAGCCGTAAACCATTCGTCAGTCTGCAGGTAATTTATTTACGTGGGTACTCCAGTCTGAATTGAGGTTTGTCGTAATTGTAACCAGGGCTGGGAGCAGGGGCTGGTGCAGGGGCTATCGGAGCGGGAGCAGGAGCAGGCGCGGGTACAGGGGCTGGTTGAGCAATCGGCACGAAGGGGGGTGTCACTATCACGGCATCATCGGTAAACCCTACATCACGACCTGAAGGAATAAAACGCTGACCGAATTGCTGAGCTTGTTGAGGAACCTGCTGGTAGAACTGCGGAACTTGATTGAACTGCGGAACTTGGTTGAACTGCGGCTGCTGATATCCCGGGGCACCGTATTGCTGAGACAGTTCATACCGGTTTGGAGAGCCGAACTGCGAAGGTGCGAATTGGTTAGGAGCAGCAAACTGTTGAGGCACATCGTACTGATTCGGAACACCATATTGCGTCGGCAGTTCCATGCGACCGAACATACTTCCTAGAATAGGAAATTTGTTGGTCAGCGTTGCCCACAATCCCGTTCCGCCGACTTGATTGGTGCCTTGAGTACCCCAAAACAGCCGCTGTGAAGGCTCCTGGCTGTAGTTAGGGCTCACTGCGACAGAATATGGGTCATTGGGCCCGGTGTTATACGGCGCTTCCCTCCGCACATTGTAGCCTACCGCACTACCTACAAAAACAAATAAACATATGACTAAAATGAGACACCAATTATTAGCACAGAACACACAGAATATTAGCAACACTCAATTTCACTTCACGTACCGACGACACAGCACACCAAGAGCGCGAGGGACGCATTCATTTTCGCATGAGTAGCTGAACCAGAACTGCGTGCCATTGTTGCTCGTCTTTACATTTATACCTCCTCTATTTGCTCCTAAAAGAGGGCCTTGAAGTAAAATTCTCGTAACCCAATATTGAAAGTGTGAGGTAATGGCGTGGTAGTGGCTCACCCAGTGGACAGCTTGGACAATAGGTGCGACATCTAGGTGACTCGTGCGCCACCGCCCGCCGGTACCGCGCACAGGCTGTTGTCGATCGCACATGTATTGGACACATAACAGCCATCGCTTCGTAACAATGGTAATGCACACAGAATATCGCTGAAATCATGAATACTAAAAAGTTTAGAGGTGGTGAGAGATCGAAAACAATGGATTTTATGTAAAAGATTTATTGACAACTACTAACCTATTACATCACAACTAGAGTTCAGTATTGAGCCAATGAGCGAATACTGATTATCTTTCCTGTCCGTGTTCAATATATCTACCTACTTGTGACATTTTTTTCTCATCTTTCATTATTTTTTTGTCGGACCGATATAGGTTCAGATTGATGCAACTCTTACATCACCGTTGACTTATTGTCCAATAGGGCGCAAATAAGTAAATATTGCCGACTTTATATCGGATTTCGCAGGAATAATTAATCGATGGCGCATCGTGTAAAGCCCGGATCGGGCTTTCTCTCATTTTTTCTTGTCGCCGCAGGGAATATGGTCAAGCCGTATAGTTTGTACACCCTGTATATAATAAAATTTGGTGAAAAATGCACTCGACCGCGTGTGCGCGTGTTTACCCAACATAATCGGCATTATTCATAAGATAACAAGGTGGTATTTGTCTTCGCCGCTTGTCACGGTATTGTCGCTTCTGCAGGCGTTTTGCGAAATGTTGCCCAATACGAGCTTCACATACTAACGGAATATAGACTGTATATGGCATAGATAAGAATATTTGTTTAGCCGTGCCCGTATTTTTACGACTCGTTAGGTCTGCAAATAATGACTAGTAAGCCCAATATTACACATCCATTACAACAATCTAATAAGTATTGGAATTAGTATTTGAAACAAATTCAAAGAAAAACTTAGTTTTGTTTTATTTACATGGGATTAATCACGTTTGATTTGGTCAAATTACTTTGACTAAGTATAACATTACGGTAGACACTACTGTACTTTTTTCAAATGTTTGACAGGCTAGGTGTTAGACGTGATGTTAAGTGACAAAGATAATTAACATACTTACTTAGCCTGGAATGGAACTGGCTCTCAAGTGAGGCTGGCTGCCGGAACACAACGTTAGATGCTTGGCGGCAGATTTTGAACTTGAGGGTAGCATCTCGCCAGCCGGGTACCAGAAAGTACCACCTACCACTAAGTATGCTATAGTTTCCTCACGATGTTTTCTTTCACCGGCAGCTCATGCTCATTGTTGAGGATCGAACCCCCACCCTTCGGCGTGCGAAATGACCGCACTAACCACTCTAACATCATAGAGATAAATAACCCAATGAACAACCAAACCTCCAAGTTGGAATTAATAAAATTCAAGGTTAGTATCCTATCAAGAAAACCTCTAAGTACAATAAAATGTCTCAAAACATATCAGCTTATAAAAAATAAGATTTGGTTTATAAAATAGATACGTGTAGTGTCTATTCTATCACATTCTATAGACATCGTCCGATTATAATGTAATCGTATTATTGTCTAGCTTCTAATGGATGAGGTCGGAAAGTGGTCTTTAGTCCAGCAAGGGTCAAGTGTCGAGCCGCTGCGTGTGTGGTTTATGTTGACATTTAGCTTCTGTACTATGTTAATCTCTATACCCTTATTACTCATTTCAAAGGTCAAGTAGGTTTTTGTTGGTGTTGGTGTGAGAGACACCTAATGCGTATCTACATATAAGAAGTTAGATCTACTTAGAGAAATGAAACTATCAAGAACAGCTATTAAGTACCTAAGATTACATAAATTGCATTCGAAACTGTATTTTAGTGAGTTTTAATAGTAGGTATGTGCCTATATTTTTATAAGGTGAGCGGACAATCACAAATGCTTTGATAAAATGAATAGCGATCCGCTCTCTTTGTCTTTACGGTATCTGTGGAGCTGGAACGACCGACTCTGTAAAAATATCAGTTAACAGTTATTAGTTAGCTAACATTGTAAAATCTGAAATCGTATTCAATTTCTCATCATATCTTGTCTAAGGGTTCTTAATATTTGTTGTTTTAGTACGACACCTTAAAAATATAAAGTTCTTCATGCCTGGCCCTCATTGACTCTTCCGATATAGGTACCTACCTAATGATTATAGAGTAAAATAATTAATTCATTATTTTAAAATATTTTTTTTTAAAATAGGGTTATGCGGATATCGTACTCAGCTAAAATGAAGTCATTGTAGGTACTCGATTTCGATAACTATTATTATGAGACCAACAAGCGGAAAAAATTTGCTGTTATATCCAGTTTGTCGGTGTAAATGACATTTTTCTGTTGAACAGCAAAAGTTTTTCGCAAAACTCAGTCCCATAACAAAAGTTGGTAACTACAATGTTAAGCTCGCGGTGCAAATAGGCTTATGTCTACTAGAAATATTAGAACCTACGGATGAATAAGTTCTTAATGATTAGATATATGGGGCGTTCTACTTTTCTACCGACAATCTGAGTGATAAATTTTTAGATTTCAAAAAAAAATAAAAGTGTAATTCTTTAAAAAAATGTATTTTTACATTATTGTCCAGTTATCGAAGATTTCAGATATGTATAGTGCATCGAAGTTTTGTTATTTACTTTTTATTTATTTTAAGTTTTATCGGAATAGTTAGAAAAAATAAACACCTCTGTCACAAACTAATATATTTATTAATTATTATGTCAAATCAAATTTACAGTTTTTTTTAACTTGGCATAACTAGAATACAAGCATTTATTATTATCGAACACGATTTATCCCAATTCTTGTTACAAATATAATATAAAAAATGACATTTAATACCACTCTGTCACATTTTTGCTCATTAAGACAACAAACTTTGAAATATTTTGCAAATAATTGAAATAAACATAGCTGAAATTCTGTTACTACCTTTTATGGTCAATATATAATAATATAATACGTTATTTTAGTGTATATGTTTTCAATAAACTGAACATATGCTGCTTTAATGCTTAATTACAAGGGGGACAAAATTGTGCTAGAGTATGACAGAATGGTAGATATTAATAGGCCAACATTTAAACTTAATCCTTTAAGGTTTTGAAAGTTTTTAAAAAGGATAACAAAACATAAGGCTTCTCTTACAATGCTACATAAGATATTATTTCTTGGTATAATCATTATTTGGTGCACGTAAAATCAGACTAATCTTTTCTTTTCTCTTATTCGACTTTTCAAATACTTCTATAACACGCCTTCCTCTTTTAACCGTAATCATTTTTATCAAGTTTTCAAACATCACATCTGATACATCTGATTTTACTAATTTAAATATTTTGTCAGTGTCAACAACAGTTTTATAAAATATCACCTGAACATCTCCATCTTCATCCACACAACTTTTTTCAACTCCTAAGTAGGTGCACACGACTTAGTTTCTACTGGGTACTTTTACTGACATAATACCATTTTTTATTAATAATGGGTCTCCAGACAGGTCACATGAAGCACCTGGTTTTATGTGCACAGGTTTTTTTCTGATTAACGAGAGGCTGAAGAGGCTGATCATCTTCTGAAGTAGTAATACTACTTCAGAAGATGAAGATGATACAATGTTATACAACAGTCTCATAAAATCTCTTTGTAGGAGCTCTAATTATTATGTTGTTTATTTATATCAGCCAATGGTTCTTTTTAATCTGAGGTTGGGCTTAACTACCTACCTAGCTTTACTTTTATAAAGAGCAACTTAATAAAAATAAAGCTAGCAAATAATATTTGTTGTGCAGCATTTTTTTATTACCAAAGTCTCTTGAAACAGTTGAAGTTTTAGTCCGGAACGGTTAATTGTTGTGTCTTGTAGGAAAGGATAGGATTGTTTTGGAGCAGTGTTTCATTTTGTTTTTGTTTTTAATGTTTTTGTAATGTTCCTTAATGGCACTTGTCAAAATACTATATGTATTTTCTTTTTTCTTCTTTATTCGGCGCTTTTAAATTTATCTTAATTTTTTGGTTTGGGTATATTATGTAATAAGCTGTCTTCTTTTATTTTTTTGGCGATGAAGTCTTTCCTTGTATTTTCGTATTTTTCTATAATTAATTTTACATGGCCTTGAAGTTTCATATTTTGCCTATAAATTTTCGATCTGTCTCGGCTAACTTTTTCTCTTCCCCTTGCTCTAGCAGCGGATGAGGTTGGAGTTAGTGAACGAGATCTAGGAATTAAAGGAGTAACCTGGGGTTTGAAGGAACAGGTGTGGAAGTCGAGTATTCATTAGAACGTTCTGCAAAGCTTTCTGTTGTTCTCTTTTTGTTTCTAACTTGCCATTTTATTTTCATTTGTCTGTGTACTCTTGGTGTCAGATCTTTGACTAGCTTTTTGCAAGCATGGTATCTTTCTAAATCTTATCATTTCACTTCTACGACTTTTTCAGGGTCCTGTTTCCTTTTTTCACGACAATGTCACTGCTTTTCCGTCGCAAATAACGCTATTATTTAATTACCCTGATGATAATACCTTAAATGAATAAAATAATTGATAATGTAATATATAGAATACAAAAGATATCAATTAACTATTGTGAAAATCAATTACGGCAAAGTTTCTGACAAAAAATACCACTCCGTCACGAGCTATACTACTCCCGTCACAGCTATTTTGTGACAGAGGTGCCTCGTGACAGAGGTGTAAAATAACAGTGTTCGAGGATTTCAACGTTCATAAAATTACAAATTGTTCGTAAAAGTGAGTAAATATGACAGATATACTGGGAAATAATAATATTACGTAAATAAATGGGAATTACAATAATATTTTAAAGTAGTAACTTACGTGACAGAGCGGTCGCCGAATAAACACACGCACCTCTAGTTCACTACCAGCGGGCGCCTAACTCGGCTCGCTCCAGGGTGGGGTCTCAAGGCTTAAAGCCGAGAGGAGAAGGAAACCGTGCTGTTGTTTAGTGTTGAAGATCAAACAGCTAAGGCGTGTTTTTTGTTGTGCGAAATGCGTGACGGAAGATAGCAAGAAAAAACATATGCAGCCGTACCCAAGGATAAAATATTTTTTTGCTTAATAGTATGAACCTTTACGTTTATTATATTTTTATTAATCTAAAGACAATATTTCAGCATTTCAATAAATAATTTTATATTATAGGGTCCTATATGATTTTTTTAAGCGACATCATTTTGTAACATTAGGCAGCGTAAAGGGACACGCTTTATTTGTATGTAAAACACCTCTGTCACACGTTTCGAATACTATGTCACAATAATTTTGTAAAAAGCAAAAACAATAAAAACGGGATTTTAGTGTTATTATAATGACTATATGGTCCAAAAAATCTTGTGACAATAAAATTTGAGAAACTGCAATTTAGGACGGATACAGATTTTTTTTTCCTGAGGAGACACGTCATTGTCGGTAGAAAAGTAGAACGCCCCATATATCAACAGAATGTTACGTCACACCGTGCGTAAAGCAATTGCTGATGTGTGCATTGTCATAGTACTGCCATCTAGTTATGATTGTTTCACACGACTTGACGTCACTCAGACGCCATAACAGTAATTTTTGTGATAAATTTTAAATAGTTTTGAAATCTTAAAAGACAAAACCAATAAATATAAATTTGCGCGTTTGAAAAAATACCACATTTTTGAATAAAACTAGATATAAAGGTAAAGTATCCAAATTTAGTCAACTAGCTTATTGTGCTCTCCTGATTGCTACTACTTCATTTCACCAGGTAATTATCTCACATAGCTATTAATCTTTACACGATCGTGCAATTGCTAGACTGGTAGTACGTAATATTTGTTTTCGGGTGTTTAGTCATGCCAGACTATCGACGTGCGATGCAGTCGTGCAACCGACTAAACTACAGCCATGAAATAGGTACACTCGCATCACAGTTGCATACAAATGGACGCAATTGATATTTTATTTGTCTGGGGGAAAACAACGAAACAAGATAATATATCCTGATATATTGCAGTTTTACTAGGCTATAATGGATGACATAATTCAATAAATAAAAACTTTAGTGAACGGACGGACAGCAACGACATAGAAAATAATATACTTACTTATTAAAAAACTGAACTTCTTGTATTTCTGGAAAAAAACGACAATTTCAATACTTACCTAAATCACATCGCACCCGCGAGTCCTTGCAATACCTACCTAAAAGGTGAAGGATAGTGCCTACCTGTGCGCAAAGCTGTTGTTTACTTATTTAATTTATTAATTATTTCCAATAATCCAATCAGTATTTTACGTAGTAATAAATACCTACAATTGCTTAACCTTAGCGATCATTAAGATAATAGGTATAAATAAATAAATAGATATAGGTACCTACCACTTAACTTAATACCTACCTCCGTAGTAAAGGACACGCAACAATGAAGTGTCTCCTTTAACACAGTATCAGTAGATAATGTATGGGATCAGGTTACAATTAAAGTCTTAGTATCCTTAAGTACCTACCTTTAAACATAATGTCCAATCATATGGGCGTGTGCGAAAACTTCCTTCGAAACATTAACATAAATGTACAATTTTATGAACGTGACAATTCTTTTCCAAGAGTTTAAAGTCTAATTTGATATTGCCTGTTGTCCCTGTTGAGCAAATTATATACATGCAAATATATCTAGATACCTATGCATTATTATAAGTAATATAATTATACTATCCACGCAAAACATTACATGACTTGAAAGGACAAGACCTCAATTCGTCTCCCACGAAAAGGACAATAATAAGAATGATCTCATTCAAAAAGATGCACGCCGGTATCTGAGTCTAGGACATAGAAGTAACGATTTTGTTGTCATTTGTTTAAAATATTTTATTATATATTCCAGAAGAAAATGGAATAATAATTACCCTAATGTCAATCTAAAAAATATTTATCCCATCATAATTCACCGCTTATGCAAAAAGGTTATTATTTTTTTAGGTGTTTTAACGTTTCGCTATTGCAACTTTTGTCTTTACATAAGATATGATCTTCTATACATATCTAGGATTAATGTACCTACCCTAAGAATGTTTTGTAAGTTATGAATAAAACATAATTATTCATCTTATTTTATATTAACTGACACGTAACGTTGACCAAATCATGAAAAAATAAAACAAATATCTATGGTGAAATGCATTAGCTGCTCAGTGCTCAGCTCCACAGAGAAGTTGTACTATAAACCTCGTCGAACTTCCAAGTACTTACACAACATTTAAGTTTGTTTATGAATAATTTAACATCCGCGATGTCCGCATTATGCCAGTCGTGTACAATAGATGAGAGAACTGAACGATTGGATCACCGATAGTTGCTGATTTATTATCGCTAAGCAGCCACTCCTTAAAAGGCTGGCCGAGGTAAATAATACACGTAATCATTATAATTTACTTGTATTATGTTAAGAGACTGTAACGAGAATTTATAGCACTCAATAAAAAAGAAATGAAGTGGGTAATATTGTATTATCCGCTTGTAAATATGTTGTCTTTATCCGACATTTTTACTACTTACTTCAGCAAAAACTGCCTACTGACTACATCGTACCTGTACCTAAGTTTGATGGATCTATCGCAGTCATCTAGATACCTACTTATTTTTAGACCTAGGTACTTTTCTTTTAATACCTTTATTACCTTTGCCATACAACGCGGCAATGGGGCCAGCGTTTTGGGAACTATTCCCATTGATAGCGGTCTTTTAGAGTAGTTATTATATTAAGTTATTTTATTTTAGGTCAATTCTTGTGTGTTTATTATATCTGAGTGACATAGACTATATTTGTATACAAAAAAACTAAATGATTACATTCAAATTAAGCCTTTATTTAATTATATAGGTATATTTCTAATCGATAAAAGATTATATCATCCTGAAAATGAAACTGTGCCTACGGTCACTCTAGGAGGATAATATAATCGGCTGCAGTAATAAAATGAACGAGACGAATGAAACTCTTTCCTGATGGCAATTCTATCATGAGGGCCTGTCTATAACCATTGCGCTATATTTAAGCCAAAGCTAGCTTAAATAGATATATATTTAAATCTAGCTGAAATATAGACCTGTTTCCAAATCCCATTTTTAACTAGGTACTAGCTACGTCCATGTGTTAATCTATGCATCCATACCTGCATTCTAAATGTCAACTATCCAAATTCCTATTATTTCCTAAAACAAAAAATTTACTCAACGGGATACAGTTTTCATCGCAGTAAAATGTGCTTAGAAAAGGCTGTATTAGAAATGGTGTCAGAGGCAGACTGGGAAAAGTATTTCAAAAATTTGTAAATATTTGTATAGACACTAGCGGAGAGTTTTTTAAAAAGATTTAAAAAAACCATAGAACCCAAAACGTTCTGAGTGCCCTAATAATTTTATTCCAGTATTTTCGTTGTGAATTGAATGTACCATGAATTTGGACCCAGAATGATGCGAGCTGAATTGATTAAGTAACTTTACACTAAATAATTACACACATGAACTCAACTGCCTGCGACTTAATTATTCAAATAAGTGGATGCATTTAATAAAAAAATTGGTTTTTTGTACAAAAATATTTAGTAAAAACAAATCAAATTGTGTTATAGAGTACATATACTTAACTTACGAGTACAAAGCTATCACAATGAAATGTCTTACAAAAAGCTTAATGTATCTATCTAGGGTTAGATTCACGAATAAGTACCTACACTTTAAAACAAAGTGAAAAAATAATTTGAAAAGAAATAAAAGACTTAGGTACTACTAACAAAAAAAACTAGACAGTAACACCCAGTGTAGGTACTTATTAATTTTCTTTTAAATTGTTGCACATATGTGGCAAAAAACGAAAGAAAAAGACTCCTAAGAGATAATGTGCCTCACTTTTATTATTTAATTTCCTAGTAGGTATAGCTGTGAATCTTACCCTTAGTTATTATAATAATCATTAATAAGTCTTGCGATTTTTCTTAAAATCTAGGGCACCTGATTATCGCCTTCCATAACCTGAAACGAAGACACAACAATTAAACATTAAGTACATGAAGCCAAATTGAAATTTTTTAAGTTATTTTTTTTACCATCAGGGGTAAAGAAAAGAGCTCAAGATAATTATAAAAAACCAAAACTCGACGGGGTGTAACCGATTCCTGTACATTAATCATATCTAATGACTGTTATTATCATACATAGATAAATATTAAACTTTTGTTGGATAAATTCAATTTTACATAATCAAATCGCCAAAATAAATTGCACGCGTGCGAAGTTGAGGTGGGTCGCTAGTCATTTTCACATACATTTTCCGATCGCTAGTCATACATATGACCTCCTTATTACCACCGTTCCGCGTAACCTTATCTATTAAAACCTCGAGGACTAATAACGAAAAAATCACTCAAAAACGTTGAACGTGAAGGACAACTTTTTACACGAATTCCCAAATACAATTTTTTTGAAAACTTCATTTAGTGGGCTTTCGTGTTTTTTTTCTTTATTAGCTTTCTTATAAATAAACCTAAACAGGAACAACGCGTTGGGCGTTGTTTCTGTTTAGGTTTTTTACTTTAAAATTTATTTATTTATGATACTTTTACTTTTTAATTTATCATTGTGCCAAAATAAATTCATAATTCATAACTTTTTGTTGCGAAATGGGCTTCGTTAGTTTTCCTGTTAATGTGTAATTTATTTTGAAACTCTACTGTTGACTAAATAAATAAAACTCACATTTTTATTTGTAAATTTTGATGGTAAATTTGTATACATTTTACACGCAAATTGTTTCAAAAACTCAAGTTCTATCATGAGGGCAGATGTCTTCATTTCATAAGTATAAATTGTAGTGTTAAAATATCGATGTAATAAAATAATTATTATAACTTACCTCCTTTAACTGAAGCTCCGGCATGAGCAGTAGCAGAACTGCTGGCGTAGCTGCCACCGAAAGCTCTTGCGCCACTGGATGTATTGGCAACACTCTTTGCAATAGCACCCGCCGCGGCCAATCCGCTACTTGAGTCATTTAAAACTCCAGTTTTTAAATGATTGAGTGTACTACTATATCCCAGACTGCCACTATCGGTACCACCACATCCACCGCCACAACCCCTCGTACTACCATGTTCGTAACCGTGACTGTAGCCACCACTGTGGGATTTGCTGTCTCCACTGCTAGTTCCCGCCGAGCTAACAGCTGCAGTATTTGCTTGGGCGATAGCACTTCCACCGACATGTGATCCACCGATTAAATAGCCGCTTCCACCGACGCCTTGGGTCAAATCAAGCGATGTAGCTAGCCCAGATGCTCCTTTAATGTCAGTTTTACCGTTATCGTAAGGTTTTAATAAGCCTGGTGGACCTCCGAATCCACCAGTATATGCTACTGCATTTGCGCTAGCTGACGCTTCCGCGGCAGCGAGAGCGCTTAAAGCAGTTCCACTAGGAGTATGTGCAGAAGACGGTTGCGTGTCACACGTTCCAGAAACACAATTGGGTTTGGCAGTTGTTGCATCAGATGATAATGTTGGTTTGTTACCATAGCTTGGCGCCGGGGCTGCACTGTATTCATTAGGTTTCAATATTCCGGCAGGGCCGCCGAAGCCATCATTATAGGCTGGAAGATTTTCTTTTGCATCATGTTGATCACTACTCCCAGCTGTGGTACCGACAGTGCCCAGCGGTGGAGAAGGTCCTTCACCAGGAGTAAAAGTTGAAGCCGATGGTATTGATGAGATTCCAGGCGCGTATGCTCCATTTCCACTAGGTAGTCCAGTAGACGGTTTAATAAAAGATGTCTGTAGAGAACCAGTACCATGAGTTCCGAAAGCTGCATTATGTGAAATAGATCCGACACCTGACGCACTATAGCCAGGTACAGGGATTCCAGTACTAGTCTGACCATTAAGTAATGATGATACGCCGGAAGATTGCACAACTGAAGTGCCGGCAGAGGAATGCCCAGCTGAGAATCCTGTAGCACTAGGGTGGACATTAATTGGCGTATCAGAGCAACCCGGAGAGCCTGGAGAACAGCCTTGAGATGATAATGTTGGTTTGTTACCATAGCTTGGCGCAGGGACTGCACTGTATTCATTAGGTTTCAATATTCCGGCAGGGCCGCCGAAGCCACCATTATAGGCTGGAAGATTTTCTTTTGCATCATGTTGACCACTTGATGATGGATATGTAGTACCGCAACCTGGAACCCCTGGTACGCAACCTGGTCCTGAAGGCTTTACTGGGAAATATGAAGAGCTTCCTTGTGTATAGCTCGGTTTGATATTTGGGAAGCCACCTTGTCCTCCTATCGGAGGGAATTCATTACAATTACCTGATTTGCAACCTGATGGGTCTTTAGGAACTAATGGAAGTGCACAACCGGGAGTTCCAGGTATACAAGCTGGCCCACCTGGTTTTACTTGGCCGTGAATAGACAAACTTCCGTATGAAGAAGGTTTAATACCTAAAGAGCCACTATCGGCAGATGTCAGATATGTACCACAATTCCCTGATGTACAGCCAGTTATACCACTGCTTGGATTTTGAACGCAACCTGGAGATCCAGAAGCACAAGCTGTCGGTGTAGGAATCAATGTCGAGAATGATGGCACACCTTGCGAATTATAAGGCTTTGTACTAGAAGAGCCGCTATACCCTGGGGCAGAAGGGTATGAGCCACAATTACCGAATACACAATCTGAAGGTACACTTGCTGATGGAGCTGTACTGCATTCTGGGTTACCAGGCGCACAAGGCGACCCTACAGGCCTCAATGGGATATGGGAAGGCGAACTTTCATCTGAATGAATAGGCTTAATATTTAAAGAGCTGTCATAACCTTCTGCTATAGGTTTTATATTGCATTCCCCAGATGCACAATTAGAAGAACCAGATGTTGTTGGGGCTAAGCCACAGCCTGGGGTACCTGGTGCACAGCCTACTCCAAAAGGTTTTAAAGGGAAATTTGAAGGCGAAGCACCGTGAGAATAACTAGGTTTGTTACCAAAATTGCTATAGTTTGTCGAAGTTGGGAATCCACCACAGTTTCCTAATGCGCAACCTGCTGGGCCATTGAGTGACGTAGAAGTAGGGCAACCAGGAGAACCAGGAGTGCAGGCCGAACCCTTAGGATTTCCAGAGGAATATGATCCACAATCACCAGATACACAATCGGAAGGTCCACTTGCCGATGGAGCTGCACTGCAATCTGGGTTACCAGGCGCACAAGGCAACCCTACAGGTTTTAATGGGATATGCGAAAGCGAACTTTCATATGAATGACTAGGCTTAATATTTAAAGAGCTGTCATAACCTTCTGCTATAGGTTTTGTATGACATTCCCCAGATGCACAATTAGAAGTACTAGATATTGACGGAGGTAAACCACAGCCTGGAGTACCTGGTGCACAGCCTGCTCCAAAAGGTTTTAATGGGAAATTTGACGGCGAAGCACCGTAAGAATAACTAGGTTTGTTGCCAAAATCGCTATGGCCTGACGAAGTTGGAGATCCAGCACAGTTTCCTGATGCGCAACCTGCTGGGCCAGTGAGTGACGTAGAAGTAGGACAACCAGGAGAACCAGGAGTACAGGCTGAACCCTTAGGATTTCCAGAGGAATATGATCCACAATTACCGGATACACAATCGGAAGGCCCGCTTGCCGATGGAGCTGTACTGCAATCTGGGTTACCAGGCGCACAAGGCGACCCTACAGGTCTCAATGGGATCTGGGAAGGCGAGCTTTCATATGAATGACTAGGCTTAATATTTGGAGAGTTAACATAACCATCTGCTATAGGATTTATATTGCATTTCCCAGATGCACAATTAGAAGAACTAGTTGTTGATGGGGCTAAACCACAGCCTGGAGTGCCTGGTGCACAGCTACCTTCTAAAGGTTTTGATTGGAAATTTAACGGCGAAGCACCGTGAGAATAACTAGGCTTGTTGCCAAAATTGCTGTAGCCTGTCGAAGTTGGGGATCCACCACAGTTTCCTGATGCACAACCTGCTAGACCATTTAATGAAGTAGAAATAGGGCAGCCGGGAGAACCAGGAGTGCAAGCTGGACCTGTAGGATTTACAAACGAATATGACGACAGACTTCCTTGAGAATAACTAGGTTTGATGCTGGAATGGCTACTGTAACCAGAAGGGTATGTCTGACAATTTCCTAATGCACAATCAGGTCTATTCGTAGTTGGGGTTGAGCTGCAGCCTGGTGAACCAGGAGAACATGCTGAGCCTGAAAGATTTATTCCGAAGGTCGATGGAGAGTTTCCATGAGCATAGCTGGGCTTCATCTCGGAATGGTGTGTACCACAATTTCCAGATGTACAATCAGAGGAAACGCTAGAAGATAAGAACGATATACATCCGGGGGATCCAGGAGCACAACCTGAGCTCGAAGGGTTCACTGTTGGTGTGCTTCCAAGAGAATAACTGGGACTGTTACTTGAGGGGCGATCATAGCCAGGTGCAAATGGATGGTTATATCCTGGTGCAGATGGGCTGCTAATGGCTGCAGTGACACCACAGCCTGGAGTGCCAGGGGCACAAATTGCGCCTTGTGTTGGCTTTACTGGAGCAGAAGGTAGAGATACTTGAATATAACTAGGCTTTGAAGCTCCTCCATAGTTAGAAGACACGTGACCTAATTGATTTTCGTTTTGATCACTTGTCGAAGCTTTTGAACTGGAAGAACTGTAACCGGATGGAGTAATCGGACAGTTCGAGCCAAAGCACAGAGGTTCTAATTTAGGAGCTGTTAGGTCTACAGCAGGTTTATTGTTGCTCGATACTGTCGGAGATGCTTCTGTAGGAGCTGAGCCACAATTTCCCGTATTACATCCAGGTTTATTAACACCATAAGATGCTTTAGAATGTGCGGATTCTATTGTATGAACATTAATGTCATTAGTATCACCGTCTATTGAAGAGCTTCCGCCTGTACCTCGGCTCTGTTCACATTGACCAGATGTGCATTTTTTTGAGTCATTAAAACTGGACGGAGAACTTCCGATATCAGACGATCCACAAACTCCTGATGAGCATTTCGCATTTGAGTCACATTTTCCGGAGATACACTTGTCACCAACACTAGCTATATTATTACAGTCCACGCCGCCACAGTTAGAACCTGCGGTATGTCCAGCTTCAGCAGAGGCTACGGCTTTAGCAGCGCTACTAGATTGAGATCCAGCTCCACTCTCACTTGAAATATTTGAACCATTTGTTCCCTGGCAACTTTCAGATACACAATCTTGGTTTTTATTCGCTTGCACTTTACCATTACCATACTCATGGCTGTAGCTACCGGGTGTTATGTTGCCTCCATATCCCCCAGCTAATGATCCAGCATTTGCACCACCATATACTTGAGATACAGCTGATCCTTGAGAACCAGATGCTACACCGGAATTGCAGTTTCCAGAACTGCAGTCACCACTACTCGGAACGGCTCCGCCGATAGCTCCTGCCCCACTGTAGCTAAATGAACTTGAACTAGCACTTGACGACGATGAACTGGACGAAGACGACTGGGAGAAACTTCCTGAGTAGCCAGCACCACTAGGGATGCTTAACGGTATGCCCGCAGCGCCGGTGTAAGCCCCAGCAACAGCACGCGCGTCCGCTATTAAAAAAAGTACCCTTTGTATCACAGAGTAAAAAAAAAAATGTTTTAAAAGCTATTTAAGTACAAAACATTACATATAATTTATGTAGATGCGTTTAGATGATAATTTTTAACATTACAATAATCATCACAAACTTTTTGTGACGTAATTAGAACTGAACAAAAACTTGCTAACGAGCTATACTGACCTTTAGCCGTTGCTCCTCCTTTCGTACCATATCCGTAAGGGCCAGCTGTTACGGACCCTACAATTAATAACACTAAGGCACATGCGAGCTCCATCGTTATGAAGCTTCCTAACTACAATGCTAATCCTGCACAGTCGCTCGCTTTTATAAAGCAATACACAAATAGGCACCCATTTATATTTCCAGCAAAAAACCAGTCGGCGTTTACTGCGAACTAAGAATCGCAGGTTGTATTCGCGTAGGCTGCCGGTATTGTTCCAGAGTTCATGACTAGCAGCGCTCTGTGGCGCATCGTTATCACTAAGTGAACACTCTACAAGAATTTATTATTCGCATACTATAACTCTTATATTCAATCTTACATTAGACGCTGGGCCGCGGGAAAACACGCTGACACCACCAAGGCTGCTCTCCGGCTCCGGTTTGCTATTTTTGTCGGTTAGTTATTTTATGGATGTAAGAGAAATACAAATCGATTAGGTACCAAATCTAAACAGTTAACGATTTAGCATAGTAGTTATTATAAAATATGTGCATTTTTTTGTTCGATAAATGACGTCTGTACTTTTTACCGTCTTTTTTTTACTATGAAAGTAGGCAATAAACTAAAATAACACAAATCTATGGTAATTCTGACTGAAAGACCATAATCACTAATCTTTACACCACATCACAAATTAAATATTAAAATACATAAGTATTTTATAAGTTACCAGCGGACGCCTCGCGGTTTCACCCGCGTAGTTCCCATCCCCGTGGGAATACAGGGTTCAAAAGTAGACTATGTCACCCGGAGATAGTGTAGCTTCCCAACGGTGAAAGAATTTTTGAAATCGCTCCTGTAGTTTCGGAGCCTATTCAATACAAACAAACAATCAAATCTTTCCTCTTTATAATAGTATAGACGACAACTCTTCATTGTAATCAATTAACTTTAAGACGGGACTTTAAAGATTTGTATTATTCCAATATAATGTAGGGTATTATATAAGTAAGAAACCCACACACTTCACTTCATAAAAATACTTATAAAGTTTACAAATTGTGTGTTTCTCCTAAGTATGAGAGATATTTATGTTTGTGTGTAAAATTAACATACATCTTACAGGCGTATGTTAATGGAAGCTGCAGTAATCGACGGCGATGGCGCGTGACGAACCCGCCGACAGACCGACGACCCTCGCTAGATGCTCCTGCGCGCACCATACGCGCAACGAAGATCCGGGTAACAAGTGCCTATACCTACCCGATAACCTCCCACGCATGTACTCTTCATACGCTTGTTGAGATCTAACTCCGATATCCATACTTACACATATACATTCCATTCTCTCTTTGTATGCACAGTTCATAACGACTATCTAGTAGATGCTTATGTCATGAACTTGACATTGGCTTAAACAGCGAGAAAAATCCCACATTATTAAAAGACTACTTATGGAGCGGTGAAGATGGAAAAGTCGTGTTCTACGCAATTCTGTATAAATGACGTATTTGTAAGGAAACAAAAGGTTTGACCGACGACAGTAAATTTAGAGGTCAAGGTACGCTAGGCTGTTGTACAGAGCGAGACATCATATTACGTATTTATGTGACGGTTATTTAACTTTATGGCATTTTGTCTCGGTTGTTTAAGTTTTTTATTTTTATGTAGAGAATATGTTTGCGTTTTCCTCCTCATCTCTATAAAGAATTCGAAGAACATTTCAAGGAGAAGGTCGTTATTTCTGCTTAATCGAATACCTACGATGTTAACTATTAGAAAGGACTTCACGAAGATATGTCAGCATCCTTATGTGCGGTTTAAATTAAGATTTCGTTGTAATTTGAGTTCCGTACGAGTCTTATTAGGAAGTAAATTATTGTAAGGTTATTGAAAGGTTGTTATATCCAGTTTTTAATTATTAAGTCTATGATTCAAATTTCTTTGTACTCAAAATACTTTAGTATCAAGTAAAGTCAGAGTAGTCAAAGTAGAGTCTTTTATGTTGTACAAGTTTTCAATGTACAGCATTGTCACTGACAATCACGATTATTATTCATACACTCCATCGAACGTTATTACGGACAGACAGAGGTTATATTGAATGTTAACTTTTGACCTTTGGAAATACCCCATCAGTTAGTCATACTTTTGTTTGAAAATTAATCACTTAAAAATAAAATCGATTCCATTAAACATAGTAAATTTATAGTCCTCGGTCACAGAACTTGTTCTGCATTCGTTGCATAGGTATCTTTACTCCGCCACAGATAATATAATACTAGCATTATAATAAATCATACAACAAAACTGCACTGCGGTAAATGAGGCAATTCTTCGGTCTCAGCATACAGTAATATAGACGGGTTCCTTAAATAATAATACCTCTAAGCAGGACAAACTTATGCACCATTATCTGAGAGTAAACGAGAGAAAGGCAATATTTTTTAACTAAATTTGCTTTTACTTTTTTTTTTAATGGTTGACAGGCTAGATGTTTGACCACAGCTCACCTGATGTTAAGTGAAGGTGTGGTCGAAGATGGTAAATCACACCTAGCCTGGAATGGAACTGGCTCTCAAGTAAGGCTGCCGGAACACACTGTTAGATGCTTGGCGGCAGATTTTCAACTTGAGGGTGGTAGCTAGCCAGCCGAGTACTAGAAAGTACCCTACCACCATGCTATGGTTTCCTCACGATGTTTGCCTTCACCAGCAGCTCAAGCTCATTGTTGGGGTTTGAACCCACGCCCTTCGGCATGCGAACCTACCGCGCTAACCACTGAGCTATCATCGCTACAAAACTTACCGCATATAATGAAACGACTGCTTACCTGCTTACCTCACTTATTTGAGGGAAATATAAGTTTTTTATTGTTTATTGTTAAAATATGCAGTGAAGTTTCTTCGGGGAATCTAATCACATCACACTAATATAATAAAGGCGAAAGTTTTTGAATGTATAAGTGTGTACTTCTTCACGTTCAAACGGCTGGATTAATTTTGATGAAATTTGTATGGTTGTATTTTTTTTTTTTTTTTTTTTTTCCCGTCCTCCTCCACCAATGTACCCCTAACATAATCAGGGACCTTGTCTAGGTTTTTATTTATGTATACATGTAAGTTTTTAAGTGCTACTGTTGTAGCTATTATCTATATTTAAATATTTGTTGTATTGTATACATCTTTTTATTCAGTTATATAAATTGCATTTTTTTTTTTTTTTTTTTTTTTTTTTTCTTTATTTTTATCATGTTATTATTTATTTTTGTTTTGTGAACATAGATGTCACAAAATATTATTATTAAAAATTAAATTGCATTAGATTAGTATTAAATTGTCATTTGTATAAATAGTATATATATTTATATATTTTTGTCATGTAAACTTAAAATATTTAATAATTGCATAGTTATTCTAATTGTCCTAAGATTAAGTATAAAATTGTATATTGTATTTATAAAAATTTGTCATTATAGATTATAAATTGATTATTATATTTACGTGTTTATTTGACTTATGCTAGGGTATTTACATTTCATTTGTAGGTGATGCATCTATTTATTCCGATCCAACTTTCCCACGTGCGTGCATAACTCCTAATTCCTAAGAATTAGGTGCTGCACGCACCTTCCCCTCTGTTGCTTACCTAAATAGAGCTAAGTGACGCTCAGCGTCCTTTAGCCCTATTGCTTACTATCAGTTCTTAGCCACCGTAGTGCCGACTGCAGTCAGGTACGTCCAGGAAATTTTTCCGCTCTTCATCACACAGGATAGAAGAGCGGTCTGCTTCATGCTTTGTTTCCAGGACGCACCTGGGCGCGTCATATTTAAGGGCACTCCGGTAGCAAGGGTACAGATGCAGCGACCAAGAGACATCTCGGGCTCTTCCTGCACTCGAGACTGTTTGGGTGCATGGAGAGTCCAACATGTCCTTTACCCGCGTCTTTTTGTCCATCCGCACGAGCTCCGTGGTGCGTGCAGGTGTCGCCGTTTCGTCGGTATTTATTGGGGTGCCCAGTACCTTAGCAGTACGCCACGCTAGACCTAGCAATGGCGTCCCATCGCTTACGTACCGGGCACTCTCCGTCGAAAGCGTTGTGGCTAAAGTCCGGGCACTTCGCCAACCTGCAGTTGCGGCACGACGCAGTCCCGCCCGCCGTCACAACTGGACAGTCTGCCCGGAGGTGTGGGCCGGCGCAGTAGCTGCACAGGTCGGCTGACTCTGTGCACATCCTGCGCCCGTGCCCATACCCCAGGCATCGTGTGCATTGGACGAGCGGAGACTGGTCCTGCACCGCCGCGTACTGCAGGTCGACGTGCACTCGCCCCGCTGTAGTCAGCTTCAGCCACAACTTAGGCGACACCTGCACCACCACATGATTCTCATGCGGGTTCCTCGCTCTTCTCCGGTACTTTACGGTGGCCCTGATCTCGTCGTCTGTTAGGTCCCCGAGGAGATTTCTGTTTTGGGACCTAAGAGACGACACAATCTCGGCGTCCTTATTAAAGGTGAGGAGGTTTTTTATGATGACCAAGGGATCCTTGTTCTTTGCCTCCTCCACGTTGAGGCCCTTGGTCTTCTGTGCAATCCTCTCCGTCACCTTTAATAATTCGGCCTTGGTTGCGCAGCTCAGGACCACCTTTTGGTTCCGGACTTTTTGGACCCTAGTGAGTTGGAGCCCGGTGGTCTTGGCTTCCAGCGCCTCGCGGACCTTTCCGAGCACCTCCTCACTAGTGTCCATTTCATTGTGTGAGGACACGATGACCGAGTGTTTTTGGTGTTGCTTCGTCGGTGTGGGTGAGGTCACACTCTTCGGTCTGGCCAGAACCTCCGCATACGAGGGAAGGGTCTCCTGAATTAAGGAAACCCTTTTCCCCGTCTCCTCGGTGGTCCGGCGCAGATCCTGCACCTCACCCAGAAGCCTGCCGATATTCTCGGCTTGCTGGTCATCGCGTCCCCCCACAACGTCCCTACAGTGCAGCGCTTCGCTCAAGGACGTGACTCTGACGGTGTTTTCCTCAAGCAGAGCCATGTGTTTCCTCATCACCTCTTCCAGAGCAGAGCCTGGTAAAGGTGACGAGGAAACCACCTCCGCCGTCGGCTCATCCTTCCCCCGGGCCTGCGGCTGTGTGAAGGAGCTCTGAGTCCTTTCAGACTCAGACTCCTTCACAAGCCGATACAGACGATCAATTGCATCAAGGACCGCATTTTTGATGTCTGTTTTGAGGTTCCGGGAGTTGGAGAGGTGAAGTTTTGCCTTCAAGAGGCACGCCCTTGCCTCGGCCACCCTGTCCGGCGCCTTCCCCTGAGCTTTGGTCGCTGGGCTCCCCGAGGGTCCCGACTGGGACTTCGGAGCCACCGGTTCCTGCCTCGGAGAGCCCAACGAGAACGTTTTATTAGGAGAAGACTGGCTGCTACGGGAGTCCGATTTCCCGGCCTCCCACTCACCAATACTTCTCCTAACATTTGGTCTGGAAGAAGGCGCGCAGACTTCGACGGATCCAGCCATCGGTGAGTCAGAGTCCTGTGAAGACTTAGCTGGCGTCCGGAACATATTTGTGAGTATTATCTAAAGTCAAAAATAAAATATAATAAGCCCAAACACTGTCGGGCGGTCTGCGTCTTTGTTGTCGCTAATCTAAGCCCAATAAGGCAAAAGTCAAAAAATATTTTGGTTCCTCTCAATTGGAACCTCCACCTGGTGTAGTAACGACCACCGGGGGGGTGGGTGGGGAAAAAATTTGCGATTTTCGAGGTTCTGAGGGTGGGAACCGACGCGGGCACACCCCCAGAGACCAGGAAAAATAAAAGAAAAAATCTAAGAAATATTTTCGAAAAGTTATGAAATTAAAACTGAAATTTGGAAAAAATTTTGAAGAATTTGAACTAATGTGTACTTTCTTATTCAGGTGCTGGATAGCGGACACGGAGGCGAGCTCAGCGACGTATCTCTTTTGGAAATCGGATAAGTAATATTTAAGTTTTTGAAACTTGTAATTTCCTGTATGGTTGTATTGTTGGTATGGAGGTAGCTGACACGCTGGGTTAACACATAGGCTACTTTTTATCCCCCAAAAATGTAGCGGGGAACACCGCGGGGCGCGGTTAGTCTGTAAACTGTTGCGTATTGAGCTGTACAAACAGCACGGAACGAAAAGAAAATAAAGGAAGGTATTTTCTATCCATCATTGTCTAGAAAAACGCGTTGAGACGCAGTTTTCTAGACAAGGTTACTGTTATCACTTTCTTTGTTTCGTCTATTTTAATTGTCTAGATGGCACCACTCTCTTTGCATGTTTCGTGTAATTCATTGTAGCTTTACGTTGTAGTGAAGCGTTTAATCAACAGATGGTGCTCAGTTTTGAGAGAACTTTCGTTTCTTCGTTATGAGATCCCGTGACACCACACACCGCAAAATATCGTATGTTCAACCGTGATCGGCATTTATGATTAAAGTTTAAAATTAAAATTACATTTTGCTATTCAAATGTTAAGTAACAAACGGCATTTCAATTCATCTCTGTATATTTCTAAAATACATAGACGGACCATAACCGAACTTTCGTAACTAAAATAATTTTACAGTGAAATCAGGTAACAATCATCTACTGAATGCATACGTATAGTATCGCATGAAACTAGCTAGGTATCTAACAAATCTAATGCTTTTACAATGAGTCGCGTCATTAATGTGTCGCATAGTACGAGTGATGGTGCGTACGTAACAAGTTCCTTTGGCAAGTCGACGCGGGCGCAGCGAGGGACGCTATATGAACTCGTCGGGTTCTCGCGGCGCGTCCAAGTCGCGGTAGTGAATGACCGGGCGGAAATCTGCGCCGCCGCCCCTTTAACAACAACCACATACTGGATTAAGAGCAACTCCACACGGCACAACACACAAATACTCTATTTTAGGTGCTCAACTACCTAACCTAAACCAGTGCGAAATCTCAGCTTCCCGGGAGTCGCCTGACTTACATATTCACTTAACTAGGTACAGGAGTGATCAGAAAAAATTGAGATATTAAAAATTTTAGACAGTTTATTGAAAAAATACAACAGTACAATGTGTGTAATGAATTGTTTCTGATAGAATACATAGAAGATGAAGAGATACCGCAATGTAACTTGACAAAATGAGTTTCATGATAAAATAGTACATCATATTACGAGTGCGGTAAGTTTGTTTTTATAAACGTGTAGACAAAGTAGTTGTCGCGAGTTTTGTAATAAAAACCAACTTCCGCTCGCGTATCATACGTTGTTTTTCAATAGATTTGTGTGAAATCATTTCAAAAGAACACTCACAACCTCACTTGGAAGAATCTGTCACTACAGAATATGTTATAGATAGAGCAGTTGGTACTCACGCAAACTGATCTCGATTTGCACAAAAAAAGTAAATTTATTGAAAAACACGATAAAGTAATTTGAAAATTCTGAGCAACTGCAGTTGGTGCCAATCGCAGTTATCTATCTACTGTATGTATATATTGTCTACGGTTAGTTCTAGTGTAATAATAATTTATCTTTACCTTAAGTACAATTGTAGATACATAATTAGTCAATAACTACTCTATTACTTTATAAATTATTATGCCTATGTACTTCAATGTGAATAATTGTACATGAGGTTTAATTCAAAATAAGTCTATTAATTCCATATAATAATAACTTTATCAGTACACAATACAGAAATACCATTAGTTCGTTAATTCAGATAATTATTTTTAATTTATACAAATAATTTGTAATCTTAAAAAAAAAATACGTAGATGTTAATGTATAAATTGTAAAAATGTACTAATTATATGCGTCTTAACGGAATGCTTATAAAAAAATAGAATTTGTTTGACAGCTATCGAATAGCAGTCTTGTCATGAATTTCATTCACACATCATTAGAAAATGTCACCACTGTCCGGGAAGTCAAGATCGTTGTATGCAATAATAGGCCGCGACCGATCCACATTTTCCCTGCAAATCATTTCCTTTTTACTCAAAACACATCCGCAATACTTTAGAAATAAAAAAAAAAGTGATGAGTTCTCAAACATGAAAGAAAAGTGAGATATAAACCATTCCAAAGCTAAGAGCTATTATTATTAGTAAACAAGCCACAATAAATATATATCGGAGAAGGCGTACGAATAAATCAAATGTTAAGGTCGTGCAAAAAATAAACAAGATATCAGTCACAACCACAATGAAGCCTTAGCATAGGTCACCCGAACTTAAAATGCAATTTTGATTATGAGTACTATATGATATTGTTACTCATGTAATTATTGTTATGTTACGTTTATTAAAAGCGATTAAAATATGTTTGCTAAACGATTATAAGACAATAAAAATAAAACTTTTTCTGTGAATCTATGAATCCTACATAATATGTATGTATATAAATCATCATAAATGTATATAAAACATATGAGAAGACCAACATACAAATGTGTTCTTAATATGACGTAATATTTAATTGCTATTCTACAAACACCGTATATGTAAGTCACTCTTTGACCGTATGCTAAATGAATTATAATTAAATAAAAGTATAAAATGATCTTTAGGTTTCACAAGTTTTTGTTGTCACTCTTTCATTTAACATCATTATAATCAGCCTACCATACTCCACTGCTAGATATAGGACTCTCTCACGTCATTCGGTTCATCTTCAAGTTTTCACCAGTCACGGCCAGTTGTCCTACGTACCTATATCGTCACTCTATCGAGTATCAGGGCGTCCCACAATACATATTAAGTTGATTTGTTGTTTAAATTCTAAAACACGCCTTACACGGTAAAAATCCGTAGCAGAAGGCCAACTAGATAGGTACCACTGCAGTATCAGGTTATTCTGCCGCCAAGCCGTAGTGTATGAACAATACTGTGTTCCGGTTTCAAAAACTATTACTAACCATAGAATGCATCAAAGTAACGAGCGCCAAAGCAGAATGCCTTGGACTTTAGTCTAAAGTAGTGAGTAATGCCGCAATGGTCATAGGCAGGCGTTCCCTTACCACCAGGAGAGCGTTTATTCATCTCATTACTTTCCTATAAAAAAATCTACCCCAACGGCTATCGGGTCTGCTTTTGCAACAGATATGGCCAGCCTACTGGCAACTCAGCATGTCAATACACTGAGTTATGTCTGTGAATTTATTTCTCTGAAATTACGTCGTTCCGGATACGATACCGGTATTATTTAACTAGTCACTGGGAGTTTTGACGGGAACGCGGGAAGAATCGTGTCGCTCCGTTGTATTTTTTTCCAAAACTAGTGTTTTGTCAAGTATTTATGCATAAAAATGGTGGTGTTTTCTTTATAAAGTGCCGAATTACAAGTGCGAGTGTGGGGAAAATGATATAATGTGGTGAAACATGACTTTTCGTGTTGCTTCCAAAACTCCATCGAAGGTTTATAGTAAAGTCACCACTACTTTACTAAAACATGACTGGACTTGACTGACACGAATTGTACTTGACCAAGAGTGGACTTTGACTATTACTTTAGCTACGAGGACACTTATTAAACTTGTGAAACTTGAAAATATATAAATACTTGACACTGGCAAATGCTAAAACCAAAGAAAAAAAAAACTAGTCACTATTTTCAACAGACAGCTTACAGTGAAATCCCCCGGTAAGACCTATATTACTAATTACGGAAAGTCGCAACAAAAATAATAACTTTTATGACATCATAATCACAAAACCAGCAATTAACTTCGACATATTAATGGAACATATTTTTTAGAAGAGGCGCCCCAATGTTTTACAAACCCATGCATTTATTTTAGGCAAGCAAACTTTTTTCTATAGCTGCCACAAGATTAATTTTGTGCGTGTTATTTTCTATTAGACATAACACATTCTTCAAATATGCTACTCGTATTTTTTTGCATTTATTTTGACAAAAATCTGTTTTTAACATTAACTGTTTTGTGACGGCTATAAAAAATTACAAGGCGTAGCGGTTGTTGGTGCAAAAACAGGATCTCAATGATGGTAAGTTGATGTTGTGCTAAACTTTCAAATCACATAAAAAATAGGTATGTCTGTCGCATTTAAATATTTCGAGTAAAAGCGTAAGTTTTCAAGTAAAAAGAATAATAGCTTGTTTGCTTCCTTAATTATAACAAATATGTACGTCTATAAATTACCATGTTATTTTTTATTTCCCGTACGTACGATCTGGCAGAAGTATGAATCTGTTAAAGTTGAATTTAGTTGTCAACTTTAGAATCATTTTCTATTTGGTGCAGTTATCAACTTTAGAATCATTTTCTATTTGGTGCAGTTATTATGTGTAACAAGTAATGTATATTGTAATTCAACTAAGCTCATCTTATGCAGTTTTATATGTAGACCAAATTTTTCATTTAAATCGTACAAAGTTATACTCATAAAGTAGAACTGAATAGTTTATCGGTGTCGGTTAAGTATTAATGCTTTTTTTAAGGTACGTTCTGCAAAAATAATATCAAATAAAATCAGATTATAGAAAAATCCCTAAAATTCATACATCAATCTACAGCTTAGTTTAACTGTGACGTTAGGTCGGTAGGTTTATTAGGTAAAACTACTGAGACATTTCGCGTTGACTGTCTCTTGTCAAATTAGTCGCGACAATAAATATAGTAGGATGTTGCACAAAGCGTTATCTAGCCACAATCTAAGCAAAAGCAAATCTTGTACTGTGGGATCCAGATATTTGATAGAAATAAAAAAGCTCCTAGATATGTTCGTGGCATAATCTAGCCTGCTATTGTAATGCTATAATGCCATGCGGGTGAGGGTGGTTACCTGGGGCGCGTGAAGCGCGGGTGTCTGGGGGCGTAGGGCGCGGGCGGCGCCCACCCGCCCCACGCCCAGCCGCGGCTTGCTGGCGGACCCCCACTGCCTGGCCCACCACCGTACCTGCAATACAACACTCTCTTCAGTAACCAACTTCATATGAGAGTATTAGTTGAAACGATAGAAAAAAAATGATGTCACTTTAATTAGAAACTGCTAAATAATACGCACGAGTTTGGCAGTGATATATTATGAAGTAGTGGTGACTTTTTCAAACATTTTGTGTTTTCCGGATGTGGTTTATCGTTTTGTTTGAAAAACTTCTAGTAGAGTCACCACTACTTTACTGATGTCAGTGCAGTAAGTAGGTACTACATATTATAGAACACATGAACAAAGTGTCTTCCCCTTAATAGAGACAGTAAGAAAAGTGTCGATGGACGCATTCTTCGATTAGACTCTACTTAGCAATTTAAGTTACATTAAAATTGCTTTTTAGTCTTAACTAAGCTAGATTGTAATAACAATGAGGTATCTAACAAAAAACCGGATACATCATTAAAAGGAAAAAAAAACCCACTACTTTACTAGGTCATGGAACGGACTTGACTGTGACTTACTTTATGTTACTATGACTAAGACATAAGACAACTAAGACCAAGACACTTGAAAATATAATACATATAGTTGACACTGGTAGAAAGCTTAAATTAAGCTTTTCAATAATGTCAATGCGATGAAAAACGGTTTAATAATTGAAAATATAAAATTGCGAAAATTACGTAGTACGTAAACAACAATATATGAGGTGAGAAGAAGTAACAATATTATAAATGCAAAAAAGTGTGCCTTAGAAAAGACATCTGAGGAAGATTCATATCAGAAACCAGTTCGCCCACGATTTCATTAGGATACCATTATAATTTGAAATTTTTGGTCAAATTAATTTGTGCGCCATTAAATTACTATCTTAATAGCAGGACAAATCTTCCGAAAATGTTGTGTACCGAACAAAAAAGTTGAAATCTAAAACAAATCCAAAACCAAATACTGAATAGATATCTACTAGAATCTATATCTACTGACTTGCAAACGATAAACCTCTTTACCGCTTTATTTCGTGACTATAAAAGCGTTTTGTATCTTCTGAAGCCATTACTGTCAGAGTTGTTTCATAAAAACGGTGATTTATACTTTGGAATAGTAACTGGAGCTTTGAGCTCATTAAAACGCTGAACTTGAGGAATTAGTAAACTGATACGAAGGCATTTTATTTATTTATACCTATATTGTTAAACGGTTTTTAGCGGATGAATAATGATTATTCGTTTTTTATGGCAAAGGAAGGTCATGGTAGGTTAACTGAGGCGGTTTGGGTTCAGTTTACTGTAAGATAAAAAACTAATTGACGCTACCGAGTTACTTCCACAGACTTAATTTTTACAAGTAATATTTAATCAGAATTGTTATCGGATTTAAAACTGGATGATGTTCACGGCCTTAACAGGTAATGGACTAAAATTGTCTTAAGGTTATGAGGGGATTCATTTACGGACACCGTTTTTAAAAACTGTTTTAAACAAGCGTTTTAGAGAGGTGAAAAAGGTTCTAGAGAAACAAAATGGCATTTTAGGTCATACAAATAGTATTACCTAAAATGTCATTCTGTTTTACCAAACACCGCATCTTCGCTTAACATCAGGCGGGATGGAGGTCAAACGCATGCCTAGCTATTATAAAAAAAAAAATGTTTCCTTTCGTTTTCATTTCGCTGCCACTTGCGCTCCCTGTGGACATAAAACGCGGCATTGCATTCTTATTTCAGTTTTGCCTTTCTCTTTTTATGCAGTTACATTTTTAACGCAAATGGGTAAACAGGCGAGTTTTTTGTTTAGCGAGTCCGTTGTTTAGGTAAGAGGTTACCGTCGCCTTTGGGCAACAGAAGCAATGTCGGTGCATTGCCTACTTCAGGATGTTCCATTCTTCGCTAGGTGCTTACGATCTTCGACTAGTCTTACCTAAACATTTAAAAACATTTTTCTGGAAGCAATCCATTTCAGATCATATTTGAGAAAAATTCGTCCCTGGTGTGTGCAATGTATACAGTAATAGAGTATATAGTTCAATTTCAGTTACTCACGCGGGCGGCGGCTGATGGTGCGGGGTAGGTGCGGCGCGCGATGCAGGCTCTGGCTGTTGCGGTCGACGCACATCACGAACGTATGCGTTGAAATACGCCACCTCCCGTCGCACCTCGTCCACCTACCAAAAACAAGACTTACTCAAAAACGTTGCTTAAAATACCATGTCTACCTGGAGCTAACGTAAAAGGTGCGAAAACGAGTCTGACTACTTTCAGCTTCAATATAATTAATAACGTTTACTTGGTGGTCTATTTCTCTGTCTGTTTAGCAGGAGGTCGTCTAAGTAGGTATTACCGCAGAACCAGATATTCTGCCGCCAAGTAGGAGTGTGTAAACATTACTGTTTCGGTTTGAAGGGTACTACAGCTAGCGAAATTACAGTGCTGTTGAGTCTAACCACTGAAAGTCTCAAAGTAATAAGCGCCAAAGTAGCGCGATGCCAAATTTTTTTAACGGTTCTGAAGTTTAAGAAAAACATTGCAAAGGTATTATTTTTAACCATTATTAAAACGCAAATAAAAAGCAAATTCTGTTAGAAGTATTTGAAATGTCCTCGGAGTAGATATATTTTGAATAAAATCGTCATAGAACCGAATGGTGCAAACAAGCAGAACGCGTCTTTATCACGCGAATTCATTTATTAACTCTAGCAACGACACGAAACTAACTACGTAAAATAGATTACACGTAGTACTATTAGATATTCCGCCTCAGTGTTTAAGTTATGTGGAACTCGGGTACAATAGAATCTAAATTATTTAACCAAGTTCTCATAAGTTTAGTGGTCAATGTCTACAAATATATATGGCGTGGGAAAACTGACCAATCCCACGGCACATTTCCACCTACTATACAAAAAATAATGATTTCGTCATCCATTCACAAAGCTTGCTGGTGACACTTCAAACAAATTATGTGAATTGACCTACTGTTATTACTACACTGAAATACCTTAACAGAATAGAATAGAATTAATCTATTCTGTTAAGGTATTACAATAATACATAATAGATTAATTCTATTCTATTATGGTATTACATTGTTCGTAAGAAACGTTCATTACCTTTTCTCCATGCTTATTGAAGATATGTTTTCTGATGAAATCGGGGCCTTTGAACTTTTTACCGCTTAACGGGCACAACCACTTATCTTTCGCCAACTCTTGAGTGTTGGATTGAATAAACTTCTCAACTTCTGCCTCCGAATCCTGGGAATTAAAAATTAAATTTAGCTAAATACCATTACATATTAGTGTAGAAATTAATTCATAACTGAGTTATAAATACAGCACAGGTGAAACAAAGAATGAACTATTGGAAATAGATAACAGATAAATGTATTTATCACCGGGTCTTAATCGCGCACAAATACTAGACATCACAACCTGTGACGGCTGTTGCTATATAGCCGAAACGTCGAGTTAAATAAACAAAACTAATTTCATAGTATTTTGTGCGCGATTAAGTTTCGGTGATAAATTATGTGTTCAAGTCGCAAAAGTTTTAAAGTTTCATCAGTTATCTGTAATGTTCAAACTACCTTGTTTTTAATAAGTTATATATAGAACACCCAGACTGAACGAATATCTATGTTCATCACATACTTAAATGCTTGTCTTGTGGTCCATCTTACCAAATTTTATTGACAATTCAGTTATTGCGTTACGGCAACAGTATAGATAAGACAAAAACAATTAAAGAACACCATAAATCACCTTAAGGCATGCAATTATTCAACTTTCAGTTATATAAAAAAAGTTTCAATTGCAGTGCATTAAACAAAAACTGATTTTAAATAATATTTCATACTAGCGACCCGCCCCGGCTTCGCACGGGTGCAAAATTCGAAAAAAAGTAGTCGCGTTTTCAAGGTGTACAATACTTAGTACATTATTTTTATAAATCCTGTAAGGTTAAGCCTGCGTACGCAATGTAAGCGGCAAGAAATGTAAGAATTTACGACACCACATTAGAAACCCTGAAAATAACAGTATTTCTCCATTATTTAATAGATGTTATTATACATAAAAACCTTCCTCTTGAATCACTCTACCTATTACAAAAAACCGCATCAAAATCCGTTGCGTAATTTTAAAGATTTAAGCATACAGACAAACAAACAGACAAAAATAGCGACTTTGTTTTATACTATGTAGTGATTACAAGATTATAAATATTAATACATTAATGTCTATTATAACGTCATGATCATAGTTGTTAGGAAAATAAAAAATAGTACATCAATTGGTCATACAACAAACAGCACGTATATCATATTCAACTGATTCAAAGTAGAATATACCTTGATGCCTAGTTTTTGCAACTCCTCATCAGAAAGCGGCTTGACATCCTGTAGGAAGGCAGACATTTTCCCCTCAAATGTCTTTATGTAGTCTTGGACTTCTTGTTGGCTTGGCTGTAACAAAGAGTGCAATGCATTATAAGTCAAAGAGCAATATAGATAATCACTTATTTTTGACACGAATATGAGACAAAAATAATATTACAAAATACAAATAAATTTATGTTTGATGGTAACTTGAGAATGGCTGGACCGATTTGGCTACTTTATCTTAATATTCATTTTACAACTGCGGTTAACAATTTTATATTTCACCATTTGTTTGCCAAATCGGACTGAGGTTGAAAAGTTGCGAGTAAATAGTTCAAGCTTGTTTTCGTTCTGTTGAAGGATTGTAACTAAATTGTTTTTAAATAAAAGTTTGAAAAATAAATAAGTTTATTCTTAGCTTAGTTCGATTTAAGGATTGCGAGTAAATAGAGCGAGCTTTTCGTTCGGTTAAAGGATTATCAATAGATAGTTCGCGCAGAATAACTTACCTTGTTAGGTGAAGGACCAGAACGCGCATGCATGATACCACAGCGGTTCGGCATCTCATCTTCATATGGATACTCGCAGTGGTTGTAATAGTCAACCGAGTGCACTATACGCAAGTACAGGACGAGGCGGTCGAGGACGCGCATCAATTCCGGATCCGGCTCCTCAGAGGCGGTCGACTCAGAAGACGCTTCCAAGCCCAGCAGCTCTTCCTCTTCAGTGGAAGCTTCTTCGATCAAGTGCTCTGTGATCTTGTGCAGCACTGGGTTTGGAGAGCTCAGGCTGAAGTTCTGGATAGTAGACATAAATTACAGTGAAAATAAAAGTAAGTCATTTGTGTCAAAACTGAGCATGTAGATGAGCAATTTGTACCTGAGCACTTGGTTTGCGTTTAATTATACGCTAGATTAGAATGAGATAACATAATTTGTAACAACACTTACATCTGACTGTTGATGTGTCTTCTCTCCATCTTCCTTCTTGTTTTTTAGTTTAGGCTGAAAATTCAGAAAGGGGATGGTTAGAAATGTATCATGTAAATAAATAATTGAAAAAATAGATTTATTCAGAAAATTTACTTTTGTTAATCTATTATAAACTCTTGTGACATTAAAAATTTATAGGTTTTCAATATTGGCGCATGTTTTCCGCGATTTATAGTTTTACAAATTATGCGGGAGAATTCAAGTTTTATGCAAGGCAAGTCTGCGCCGCTTCGCCCATAAGCTGCTGCCAAACAAAACACAACTTGCAGTTGCAAACAGCAGATGAATTGCTCTCTTTCCTTTTGTTGATGTTCAGACTGCCAGAGCATGTGACGTCATACACGGGCCATGAGACAGAGAAACAGTTACTTACGTCTGAAGAATTGGCGTCTCCTTCTTGTTGGTCCTGCTCAATCCGCCAGAGCTTAGTGCGCGTGTCGAGTAGGTGCGCGAGGCGCGCGGCGAGGCGTGCGTCGGCGCGCAGCACGGGCCGCTCTAACGTGACGCCCGCCACAGCCCGGATGCGACGCTGCAGGTCGCGATTCACGATCGCGCCTAGCTCGCACTCCCGAAGCTAAACATTTTGTTGTTTTTTTAAAATAATAATATTAAGATTTATTAGCTGCGTCCTGCATTTTCGGAAATAAAATGTAGCCCATGTGCTAATGTATAGTATAAGTATAAGCTATCTATATACCAATTTTCATCTAAAGCTGTTTCAGCGTGACGAAGTAACAAACCAACATAATTATTAGTATACGATCATACAAACAAACTTTCTTAGTCATGATATAAATGTGACACTAGCCGCATTAATTTTTGTGCATTTATAAGAATAGGTTTTACAGCGACATGTGTTCGACAGCCCTGTTGGTTCATTGGTAGTGTGTCTGCTTCGAGAGCTGAAGGGCGTGGGTTCGATTCCCACTCAGGACTAACATTTGTGTGACTAACATCGATGTTTGTTCTGTGTCTGGGTATACTGTATGTATTATAAGTACGTATTTACAAAAAAAAAAAAAAAGTTCTTAAGTTTTTTTTTTTTTTTTTTTACATTGAATAGGTTCGCGCTTGACCACATCCTGCCTGATGTGAAGCATCGATGCGGTCTAAGATGGAACACGCTTACCTAGATGGAACCTGTTTACTCTTGACTTGAAGACACTCATATTGTACCTTTCGGGAAACATTCACAAGTAAATATTCTAAGTATTCTAGTAATTAAGTATTCTATCAGTTATCTGTCTTCCATAGCACAAGCTCTGCTTAGTTTGGGGTCAGATGGCGCTGTGTGTAATGTCCTATGACATTTATTTATTTATTTATTATGTAGTGATGTGGTTGTACAGAACTCATATCAATAATTTTATCGATAAGAATTTTGAACACCTATACGAGATCAAGTTAGAACACGAAATGAAATATAAAAATGAGCCCATAGAATGCAATTTCTTTTGCTTGATTTTTTTCTCCACTGAAAAGACTGACTATCGCTACAGACGTTATCATCATCAGTCATCATTGCCAAGCATTGCATTCCAATATTATAAATTCTTGATAAGGGGCGCGCCCGTGCAAGATGCAGATATCTAATGTAATAGTATGGCGTAAAGCACCTAACTACACTCTGCTAAAAAAACCTCTATCTCTTGCTCTATCAGTTTTCTCCATGTAAAAGACATTTATTTTCACACAACTCATACAGCAGAGCTGATTGTACAGCTAATTAGATTTTATTAGAATTTCGAAATCTTCGTTACTTAATTTTGAATTCTTCTATCTTCGAATTAGAAGCTTCTATGCTGAAGGAAAACAGCAACATCGCAAATGCGTTGTTGCTGTTTCCCTTCAATATCGATGCAATTAGTTGCAAGTAATTCCAGTCCATTTTGGACAACGAACCCGTATATTGTTGAGGTTCCAGCAGATGTCCTTGATGTTGACCTCGCGACGGAAGGTGACCCAGCCGCGGCGAAACCAGCGCCGCTCCGGCAACGGGTCGGCCAGTGCCACGCGAAGGAACCCCCCGTAGCGCTTACACATCTGCAACAGTACTCGTAAACTTACATTGTTTGTTTTTTTTTTCATCTCCACAGACTCCAGTGACCTTGACCATTGACAACTTAACAATTTTTTAAATAAATAAACTTAAACTACATGCAAGTCAACTCACATTCACACATCTTTCATGATCAAACACTTATGAATGCACACCATTGGCATTACTACTTCATACCCTATGAGCGCGTGAGTTTATCAAGTTCAAGTTTATCTAGATACCAGCAATATTTATTTAGGTACATTGGTTTTTAAGAAAATATATCCCGCTTTCAAACCATTTTTTACTATTTTCCATAGATGTATGTAGCTTTTCTTAACTAGTGTGATAAATTCATATATACTCACAGCTTCAACTTCTGCCTTGGTAATAGTCGGCGCCAAATTTCTTAAAAATATGGACGTCGTTTTGTGTAGCGCGCGAGGCTCCTTCTTTTCGACTACTACTTCATCAGTAGGTGGTGCTTTCTCGTCCTCGATCTTCTCTGTTTCCTTTTCTGTATCATTTGGTTCAGTTTTTTCGACGCTGGGTGATTTTTCTTTAGGTTTGGGCGATTTGTCCGGAGTTTTTGACTTCGACTTGGATTTCCGGCGGGTCGTCGCTTCGCCCTCATCCTCAGAGCTGGACGACGATGAACTCGATGATGACGAACTTGAAGACGAGCCGGGAGGCGCTGCCATTGAAAGTAATTTCGGTTATTTTCTTTTTTAGTAATAAAACTATCTATGATATTGGCTTTTGGTTACATCTTGTCTGATATTAAGCAACGATGCAAGCGTGTTGCTTGCTGTTATTAAATGTGGGGCGACATTTGACCTCAGGGACACATTTGGGAAGTTGTTTAATAAAAGTAATAGCCCATATACTTACGAGGCTCTTTTTCAGGTTCGGGCTCCGGCTCCGGCTCAGTCCCGTTGGAGTTGAACCGCGAAAACAACTTCGCTTGTTCCTGCAATTGACGCAAACGTTGGTCGATCTCCATCGTCAAAGGGGCGGAGGGCTTTGGAGATTCAGCCTTTTTATCCTGAACATATACAATACAGTCAATACAAGGTAAGGACGAAGATTATGCCAATTTGGTGCATGTGTTAGTGCAGACAGCTGGAAAATATTATACCGCAACAGAAAACTTCGGAAGAATGTCCTCCTTAAGCAGATGAGCGGAGCAGGTATGACATTAACAAAACAAACCTTCTCCTTGTTATCTTCCTTCTCTTCTTTAACTTTGACTGAATCGTCTTCTATGACTATAGGTTTGTCAGGGTCAATTTTATCTGAAAGATATAACAGCATGAAGCACAAATTCATTTTGATTTTAAGAACGAAACGAAATACGAAACTTCTTAGCAAATAATGTTATCACCATACTGGACCTGACCCTGTAACCATGATGATGGGAATTCATACCGTGCCCAAGACATGCAACCCAGGTATAGGTGTGTACACATAAGGATTTATTGGTTTATAACATCAAGATTGTATGTAATTAATGCTAAATTAGTTTCGATTTTATTTGAATTTAATTAAAAAAAAAAAATAGCAAATGCAAACCAGATTTTTCCTTGTTGTTCTCAGCTGGTGTAGGCTCGTCAAGTTCCTTCAAGTCTTCTTCAGTGCCTCCCTCAAGCTTGATGACAACAGTATCAAGGAGACGTATGAGTTTGTCAGACTTGTCAACATCCACTGTCACTTTATCAAGTTCTCCAGTTTCAAGCAACTCAAGGAAAACATTAAGACGAGTCTGCAATCAGTTATAATTATTTATATTCTGCATGTTACTTTTTATATCTCTCAATCTTTGTTGAAGCTAGGATTATGGCAGAAAATTTAAGAAAACTAGACACTCAGCAATGTCTTACTCCGCTGGTAAATACTAAACACTTATCACAGAATATTTTGTGTCATAATTTTACTGTTACTTTTCTTGTTAAATTACCTTCAAAGCTGCAAATTGTTCTTCTTTTCGTTTCACAGACTCTTCAGGATGATACTTGATCTTGAACCTAGAGATCAAAAATAATTACTGTGTCAATTTACATCATGCTTTGGAGAATACAGAGACCAATACAGTATACTCAAAATGCAGTGTTCACAATAGACCAGTTTTCAAAGAACCTTTTATCGTATTATATTTTATGAAACATTCATTTTTATAAACTGCACAAGACTATTTAGTACTTGTAATAGTAATGTACAGGATTTACAATATTAAATGTAAACCGATATAGTTATTTTATACACAGTTTAAAAAATGACACAAAAATTACTTACTATTATTGCTACAAATGAATAAGAACACAATTTAGAAAACTGGTCTTCGAAAAGGAATCCAAAAATTAAATGAATCTCCTTTTGTTCATAATTCAGTATGTAGTATGGTGAACATCAAGTTACAGAAACTATAATGGCATATATCATACTTAAAAAATCTTCATAATCTCACCTGTTCCACACTTGTGGAATATCATATACCCTACCCCTAACAGTAACGAAACCTGTAGCATTGCGCGCTACTGGTCAACGCGATATAAGCTAGCTACACACATTCATTTTAATCATTTGTATAATTTTCATAAAATGTTCTTTATGATGTCCGGCATTTCCACGTGATAACGCTGTAGACTGTAGGGAAAAAAGTTTTTCGTTAAAATTTGCATAGCATGTGTAAAAAGTTCTAAGCATGACTACACAAAATTACAAAAAAATTACCATTACCATCTTAATCATGGAAATGACAATGCTTAGAATTTTTTACTACCAGCAAATTACTACATGAGCAATAAAACAATCAATGTATTTGCAATAAGTTCAGGTAGGCTAATATAGAGTAAACTTGCCACCAAAAGGCTTTTGACATGGCAATAAACTTGTATATAAAACTCTGAATACAATTCTAATCAGTCTCTATGAATTGGCTTTAGAAGACAAGCTAGTTAATTGGGTGCAAGAGTGTAAAAACTGTTACATACCATTCTTCATCTTTATGTGCAACAAAAAATTCATTGAGCTGTTGCCTCCTGAACTCGAGCTTGTATTCATTATACTTGAGAATAGCATCATCTACAGTGATGGAGTCATCTTGAGCCGCCAGGAAAGCTTTGAAGGACATCATAGATGGAGGTCCGTCTGTTGGGTTGACTGGTCCACTGTCCCTGAGATCATAATAGCATGCACAAAAATAAAGTCAGATAATTATAACCAAAGAATAGAAAAATGACCATAGTAACAAAATATTTTAATAAATTGAAAGTAGTTTATTTTTATCTGGTTGTTACTGGTTTAGAAACAGCGTAACTGAAAAAGGACATAATTTAAGTCATTGTTGTCTGCACATAGCATCACACAGGTAAAACCATGATATAGTTTAATATACTTCACACTTTCCTTCACTATGTGATTTATCTACATAATCTAATGTAAAAATTATATCAGCAACTATAACATGCATGTAAAAGATAAGAATTAAGATGTTTTCATAAAATATCACATTAGACTAACCTTGCAGGAACTGGTGGCATTGGCTGCCCATAGCCTTGATGTACTGGATGAGGCCCAAAGTGGTCATGAGCCCACCCATAGGACCCATATGAGTCATGTGGCATCCCTCCATACCTCCTGTCATCTATAGGCCAATCCGGCCTAATTCGTTTACTTGGAGGACCCTCACCTCGAACTGGGGAGTATCCACGACTAGCACTGCCACCTCCACGATAATCTCTGTAGTCAGGACCAGAGCGACCCCCACGAGGTCTACAACAAATTTAGTAGTGAAAGTCTGCTTTTCATATGATCTGAAGAGTAATATATATAATTTAGTTGTTCATATAAAATAACAGACACAATAAATAGGTATTTATGTACATTCACTTTAAAAATATTTAGGTTAACACAGTTAGCAGTTAGGAAGTCAGCACTGACCCTCGATAGTGGGGCTTATTTACTAGCATCATTATATAATACTTGCCAACTTGAAATATTTCATAAACTTGGATACTGGTGAATAATATGAATTGATATACCTGACTAGTATTGCTACAGAGCGCTTGGTAGGTTTTGGAGCGTAGTAGGGAGGATTTTTAGGTTCAGGAGGTTGGTGTTGGGATCTGAAAGGAAAGGTAAATAAAACAGGTGATGTAGCTCCATAAATAAGTAACCCTACATTTATGTGTACCTTTCAGGCCAATCTTCCCGCCCTCTGCTTCTTTCTTCGCGTCGATCGCTGCTTCGGTAACTACTGCCTTCGGCGGTTCTCTCGCCACGAAACTTATCACGGCGTTTACGATCATATTCATCGTCACTGTCTGCCATTGCTTGTTGATGACTAAGTTTGAAAGCGAATTTAATTAAATTCAACAGCTTAGAGGCGAAATCGAGGACCCGTTGGCGAAAATAAATGCAAGAGAAGCGAAATGAACGAATTAGTTCGAGAAAGGGAAAAAATGCCACGAAGAATGTTGCCAACTAAAATATGCAATGTTAGACAAGACTCTAGCTACGTTGGTTAATCTCATAAGAACTCAGATAGATAAATTTCTTTGTCTACTCGAAGCATAAGAACTACCAAAAACATTTTTAGCGGAAACGCTAAGGGATTGTGTCTGCATTATATTATTTTACAAAACTTGTGTTTATAATTATTATTTTCTAAATCTGACTGAACGCGACCTCATCTTACTGAATTTGTGTATTGAGATAAAATTAAATATCAAGGTAAGTGTTTCTGTTTTTAGACAATATACAGGCGGCATAAAAACGAAAGCGTTCAAGAAAATTTTCTTCATAATAAAATTGTAATAGTTAAAATTAGTACAATTAGGATCAAAGGCGTGAAGGTTACCAACCTTCACTTTAAATTTCGTATTTTTTGCCAATCAACGTGTATTCTAATCAATATCAAATCAATTATTGCTAAAAAATTCTTCTAGGTTGTGAGTGAAAAATTTGTGATATAGATATTCTGAGTGGTATAATTATACAATACATATAAGACTAGTAATGTAACGTTAATAGATAGTTGTATAATGAAAAGGAAAAAATATTTTTATTTGCAAATAAATAAAAAATCTATAACTATGCGATTTATTATTAAACAAAAAAATTGTCTATTAACAAGAGATCCCAATAACTATTTTTAGTGCTAATACTACTAAGGTGGCAGCACTTTCAAAATTATCACGCAGTTACTTTTTTTTATTTCATTTACCCCATCGGGCACGCTAAAGCTATGAAGCCATAATGCCTCGTCTTAGGTTTTTGCAATTTATGTCTAACATCTATACTTACAGTCAAAATCTAGCCGAATCTAGTCTAGTCATGCCTTAGTATAGTAGTGGCGATTTTACTTTAAGCTTCGATGGAATTTTGGAAACAACATGAAAAGTCACGTTTTACCACATTGTGCCACTTTTCCACACTCGCGCTTGTAATTCGGCACTTTATGAATAAAACACCACTTTTTTATACATTAACACTCGAAAAAACACAAGTTTTAGAAAAAAATACAATGGGGCGACTCTTTACGCGTTCACGCTAAAACTTCTTACGCAGTTACGGCTGAAGGATTTTTAGCATCTATGTACTTGAATAAATTTAAAAAAAAAATCCACGCGGTCGGCTCAAGAGCTAGTTCTAAGGCCAATTTTTTTAAATTGTCACGCAGGGTTACAGACCACAGTCGGGTTCTCAGACGAATAATCTTTGATGAAGGTTCCAAGATCTAGTTGCGCGCGAGTGCTGGCTGACGCGTGGAACCCGATCAGTGGTCGTCACCAGTGCTCCTACCTACGTATATCGTAACTCCATCGAGCCTCTGGGCATCCTAAGCTACGTTTGCCAATTTTTAATACATTAAATGAAATAAATTAAAATATTCCTGTAAAACTTCTACACGAACTAAACGCTCAATTTAAATTTTAACTTGATTGGCCCGGTAGGTAAATGTACCTACTTAAATGATGTCTCAAAAACGACATATAAAAAACCGGCCAAGTGCGAGTCGGACTCGCGCACGAAGGGTTCCGTACCATTATTAAAAAGGGCAAAAAAACACGTTTGTTGTTTCTCCCATACGTTTTTTTAAACTTAAACATTTATTTTATTCTGTTTTTTAGTAGGTATTTGTTGTCATAGCGGAAACAGAAATATGTCTGTAAAAATTTTAACTGTCTAACCATCACGGTTCATAAGATACAGCCTGGTGACAGACGGACAGCGGAGTCTTAGTAATAGGGTCCCGTTTTAACCTTTGGGTACGGAACCCTAAAAATGTACTTATATAAGTATACGTTTTTATATTTACTTTCATAATACGATTCAGAAAAGGATGATTATAAATTATATTGAGGGGCATTAGTGTTGCAGCTATTAGGTATCTACATAATCTAAGTAGGTACATCCAAAATGTAAATAAATCCCGTTCTATTGCTAAAGTATTAAAAAATTCGTTACGTTGAAGACTTGATTCATATCCACAACACAGCCATAATAATATATTATCTCGATTTCTTCACATTTTTTTTTTGTTAAATAATAACATTTTTAGACTAGCTATAGCAGAGGCGTAGCGTGCCCTATATCAAAATTAGTTGGGGGGCCCAAATGAAGGCTAAAGATTTCTCACAAAAGAAACAAAAATGCTTGCATTCAATTAAAATAAATATTTACTGATTATATGGACAGTTGATCGTATGACAGTTTTTTTATGTTTTTCCCCCGGGAAGCACGAAATTAAGTGACATTGTGGATAATATTTTAGTAATTTTACTCGTAGCTTACGCACGTTAGGTATTTATTCATAGAATTTGCTATCGCGTATCAACCTACCTACTATCCAATTTTTTCACAAATGTTTACTTTAGAGCTATATCCTATTCGAACTTCATTCTTTACCTTCCGACGAGATAAACAATGTCGTCTGACAGGGTCGTTCTTGTCTACTTTTTGTTAAAATGAAATAACAACTTTAGTATAAATATAAAAGTATCTTTATTGTTATGTCATCACAGAGGGTGGACAGTTGTGTTCGTCAGTGGCGTCCCCGCAGTGGTCGTGTCCGTCGCAAAGAAGTGCGCGCGCAACGCAGCGCCGATTGGCGCAGCGGAACTCGTGCGCGCCGCACTCGGCGTCGCAGCCGGCTGGCTCGTCGCTGCCGTCCGGGCAGTCTGGCAGCCCGTCGCAGAATCGCATGGAAGCTATGCACTGGCTGTCCGTGCACGTGAACTGCTCCTTGGGGCATTCTGAAACATTTTACGTATTATTAAAGTATAAATTTAAAAAAAAGTACTGCCTGAAAATTTAATGTCAGGTATCAACAAGAAAAAATTTAAATCGAATTCTTATCTTATCCTTATGTATACTTACCTGTTAATCGATATAAAGGAAAAATATGTTTTGGTATTCTTAAAACTTAAATATTATTATAACAATAAACAAAGTCAAAGGCTTTATGTCAAAGCTAGCTATGAAATGGTTGTAGCTCTCGATTTTATACAGTAACAGTGACATTTTGATACAGCTCGATTTTGTACTACGCCGTTTGTCTTGATAACACACGAAGTTAAGGGCAGGCAGGGGTATTTAGAATACTACCTATCAGCTAAGCAGTTCGACGTGAAATCAATGTAACAAAGTTATAAGTACCTACCGCGAGTACTACGCGTGAGTATTTCAAAGTTACTCCGTTTATTCATTTCTCTTTGCTCATACATTATGAATCTATGATCGAACGTATTTCAATCAAGCAGTGGAGTTAACTAGGTATTTTGTATTGCACGGCTTTTTAATAATGAGGAAGTTCGCTATAGGAAGCCCCGTTAGGTTGAGTGAGCACATTCATAACCCAGTTTCGTGAGCTACTGAACGGTAAGCACGACTCTTTTAGTATGTCAACATTGATATAATATTTACTATCAGGTTCTGAAAAAAGTAATAGCGTATTTATAGAATTACCCGCAGTGCAATTAAGTTCGTCGTAGCCATCCCAACAGTCGATGGTGCCATCACAGAGCTTGGTGTTCGAGAAACATGAAATGAAGTGACCACATCGGAACTCTTTCGTTAGATCACAATCTGAAAATAAACAATTTGGGTCCTTAGCAAAACTAGGTCAGACTGATTTCCAGTCCTTATTACACAATAGTGAACCAGTTCCATAGCCGCCAGTAGCATTTAGGTAATAATAATTTATAACTTTCTCCTTCACTTTATTGATTTGCTTTTGCTTATAAACTGAAGCACATCTTGTTACATAAAAAAACACTATTGCTTTTAAAGGCAAGTATAGAAGCTAAGCTAATGTTGTGTCCACAGTGACGCGCCCAACCTGTTCACCCAACCCCTTGTAACATTCATTCACCAATTTATCAACTTACTTACTAACATAAGAGCAAGAACAACCTACTTAAAAACATAAGAGCAAGAACAAAACAAACACTCCAAACGAAATCCTTACCCACAAAATATTGTTCGCTACTTACCCCATCTTCACACGGGTTGAATTTATTTTGGCGATTTGATTAGAAAATGTTGAATTTCTCTACTTCATTCAAACTAGGCAAATTACCACTTACCACAGTGCATCTCATCGGAGCGATCATAACATTGAATGGCGCCGTCACAGCGCGCCTCTGAAGGCACGCACAGTCCGTTACGACAGCGCCACTCGTGCGGCAAGCAAGTGGCCATCGCCAACAGGCGACATACCCGCACTCCACGGGTCTTATCCACCAGCTGACAAGCCTCTGTCTCTAACGCACAGAGACCACCGCATCCTGGGGGAAAAACAAACAAAAATAAAGCACTTAGTCTATAAATGTGTGATTGCCTCAATTAATTTCTACATTTACAAACCTGTAGGATCGTCTTCATCTATTGGTATTCGGCACACAGAAGTTCCACTGCTCTCGTCTAGCATACAAATCTCATTTCTTTGGCACGAGCAAAATTTTTGCGATATATCTCTGTTAATAATATCCTTAGGTTTAGGGCTACCGTGTATCTTGGGCTTCGGATATGTTCTTATATTCTTTCTTACTTTTAGTAGGGAACTGGATAACGTTTCTGAACTACTTTCAGTGCTCAAGGTTGTTATTGAATCAGTAGAAGACGTGATAATAGCTTTAGTTGACTCGGCTTCTGTAGCTGAAGGTAAATATGTATAAACATTCGTTATTGCTGACGATGTTTGGTTCACGTCATTTTCTGTTGGCACTATATTTATGTTACTGGCATTTGTCGCACGTATAAAATTAGGAGAAGTAAAGTTGACCAAAACAAAACTTATTACTACTATTGCTATAATCATTACACTTATTGAGCAGGCCTGAATTTGAGTACGTTTCTTTACAGGACTTTCAGTCAAACTAAAATTTACAAAACACCCCATTCCTCTGAGAGTTTTCCTCAGTCTTCGTTGCTGGTGGGATTGCTCATGTGGAGTTTCATATGAAAAATATTTGTGTCGAAAACTAGTATCTACTTGACGCGATATGGAGGGAATGCACTGTTTGTCACTTGTATCCATAGTGTTTAAATCTCTCGCACAACTATTGTATGAGCGGATCGCTTCGCAACTATCATTTATGGAGTTTTCTTGCAATTCATTTATCGCAGTCTCCTCTGTGTCTGGTTCATGTTTTCCATTTGGAGTGGAATGGTTGTTTGGTGAGAAATCATTTAACGCCGTCAGTTCATATTTTCTTATTTTGCCTTTACATGTGTAACAGTTTTGCACAAATTGTCCTGGTTTATTTGGTGCAGTAACAATCGCATTTCGTAAGCAGCTGTTTGACCATAAATGCGAACAGTAGAGCGAATCCAAATTGGTAGAACCATCTTGCCTACTCGTTGTCGGTAAATTATCTTCGAAGATAATATCGGATAGAGTCATTATGCTTTCGCAACATTACAAAAATATGCCTAGTTATTTGGTTACCTGCAATAATGTAATCTAGATTAGTGCAATGATAACAACTAAATAGTCAATATTTTTTTTTACCATGCCCTTAACATCTCAACAAATCACACGTAATTTTACAGCTCTAATGAGTTCTAAAGTGTTATTAGTTCAAAAACTTGTTTTTCAGAATTGTTACTTAGAGCATAATTTTCATACAACTCTACTCTGCAATTGGATACAGAGAGAGAGCTAGCGATACATTAAGCGTATCACGAGGCCTATTTCCAGCAGTGGTCAATGAGAGGTTGACGATGCTGATATGTGGCATATGAGCACGCAAATGCAATGTTAGAATGTTAGGTAAACTATAAATATTTATATACAAAATACTATCTACAAAAAAGTTACTAATTCGAAAATGGGGATTACGAAATATGATATTGTGGTTAATAGTTATTGAATGTTATATATTTGAAATTCAGGATGCATGTTTGCGAGTAAGTGAACTCTCTGTTGTTCACACCGATTAAATAATGTATCTACTTTTTTTGAATTAAAAATCGGTTTGCATTTGACCACTCCCTGCCTGATGTTAAGCAGGATGCGGGCTAAGATGAAGCACGCATACCTAGAAGAATCTTGTTTACTCTGGATTTGAAGATACACAAATTGTACTGGTTATTATTTATGACATTTTTCGTAAAAAATGTTGTGGAGGCTCTCACTTTATATCGGTTAGATACGTGGTTACGATTTGAAGATATCCAAATTAATTTAATATCTATTTATTAGTACCTATTATAATATTATTTACTCATACCTATCGTATATTAAGTGCTTAGCAAGCACTTAATATACGAGAAACCTAAAACTACGTGGCGTTAGTCAGTCAAGTATGAAACTAATTTAATCCACTAAATTGTAGCAAAAGGTTATTCGATATCCAACCCTACCAATGTTCAAGTTAATTAACTCTGTAAACGATATTGGGCTGGCATCTCCTTCAATTTCACGACTTGAATAGAAAACAAAATGTGGTGTTTACAGTATATAATTGGGCATTTTTTGTTGGTACATGACGCTTCATGTAATCTGGATCGACTTTAATACACACTGACATAAATGCGAAAGTATGGACGGTATTATAGTGTACGTTTTGAAAGTTTTTTTTGTTTCATTTGAGTTCGATAAAACGGTGTTTTACGGTGGATTTTTAGAGCTCCTGGCTGCCGATTAGTAGAATGTGCAATGAGGAGAATTAGATCATGCAGATCTGGTACGCTCTCTCCAAGTGTATTCGAAAGCGAAGATTAGCAACTTTGCGTCGATGTACATGGCTTTGTAGCCTATTTCAATCAAGGGAGTCATTGCTGATGAGCTTCTTAGCACATACGAAGAAAGTTACCATTGATATAATTGTTTCAGTTAGGTAATTAAAAAAAAAATCCTTTACCTAGTAGGTACCAAACAAAAACAAATAAAATTGATGAATATAAATGATAGATACTTTTATCATAATTATAAGTTTAGAATGTTCGTAATTTCTGTTTAACATGATTGTTCGTGTGTTTGTTTTTTAGATGACTGTGGTGTGCCCTGCCAATAATTATACTTAAAATAAACCACTTTTTATCACGATAATGGTAGATGAGCATTTATTTTGTACTAGCATATGGTAACCATAACTCTGGGGCGCAGCCAGTTTCTAATCATTCTTACGCTAGTACACGTATTGCCTGTACATATGAAAATAAATACTAATTAACTGGAATAATAATTAATTATCAATTTGGAAGACTACTTGACAGTGCTGCTGTCCTTGTCTAATGAACTGCAACGTATAGGTTCAAAATTAAAATCAAAATGTCTCGTTTCTAACTTACATAGTGAAATGTGAAAGTTTTTGTTAATGTATGTGTGTGCGTGTTTGTTACTTTTTCATGTAATTAGACGAAAGAAATGAAGATAGCTCATATTGTTGCTACTGCTACTTTATGTCTAAGAAAACCCGAGAGAATCCGCGAGTCGCAGCCAGTCTGTGATGTAAATATTGTAGTCTCACCGTGAGTAATATTACAAATACTACATAGCCTTGAAAGTCAACTACCCTGTTTGATTTGAATAGGGTTTTAAAAATACGAGCATAATATGTTTAGTTACGTAAGCGACACGTGAAAAATAGCTTTCTCATAGTATTAATTGAATCACATAAATTGTATGTAATAACAGTTTGTTATTATGTTAGTAATTACCTAGCTATCATAGTGTTATCTAAGTAGGTATACAATTTAAAGAAAGTTAGTTATTTTACTTTTTATCAGTGTATCCCAGTTTAAAAAAATATTTAAAATGCCACAAATTGATAGGAAAATAAATTCCTAAGTGACAAAAACATTCAAACATTTAATTTTACTGATACCGCAAATATTAGCTTGTATTTTAATGTCATAGTTTGAATTTCCAAGACTAATTAATATAAAAATATTGTAATAGTGTTACACCGTTTTAAGAAATATTTGAAATGAACTCACCAACATGGTTAATTTATAAATGAATTAAATTATTTAACACTATTTTAACACTTATCTACGGTATTGTCGAGTGGAAGCTATAGAGTACGTCAGGTCACTGCGAAGGCGTTCTTGTGTGGGTCTATCGTTGCCTATGACAACCTCTGTAACAACTCCACCATCACCCCTAACCTTCCAAACGAAAGAGATGCAAAGTCGAAACTTTGTAAGTAAGTGAAGGATAAATATAGGGGTTTGTGGTGTATGGTGTACCAGCTACGAAGGTCCGTGCTCAGTCAAGAGTGACACGTGGAACGGTTTTATGTTAGCATGCAACTGAATGAACAGCTGTTCCCTTTATAACTCATTGCCCTTGTGCGGATTCTATGTAACGAGTCCTGGCTAATATAGTAGTTTTGCTTTTAAAACAGTATATTCTAGGTAGTACAGTAAGGGTACAGAAAAACGGTCTGACACGAGCTTTCAATCGCTATTCACAGATTTTTACCGAAATTCACAAATTATAAAAGAAAAGTCTAAACCTAAAATTATTATTTCCATATAAAAAAATCAGTAAGACTACCTAAAATACTTATTAAAAACTTTAAAAGTTTTTGGAAACTTTTCCATAGCCATGAAATATGTCATGGGGTCATACTTGGGGCCAGGGTAGATAATTCATCGTCAATTGAAGGTTTGACCCAACTGACCCGATTAAGAACAGTTTTGTTATAGTACCTGAGAAAACGTAAATACCTATCATTTGAGTACGCAATGTGTATAACCGACGAATAGTATCGTGTGATTGTTATCGGTTATTCGGCAGACAGAAAGTGATATCATCGCTGACCTGTGCGAGATAAATGTTACCCGCAGTTTCCTCTGCAGGTATTGGCGCGTTGCGGCACGGGAGCGCTCTGGGAGCGCCGTCCTCGAGCTTTAATGCCGCTTGCGGTGGCGAATAAGCGCTGGCCCACCGCCACAGGATAGCGCCGTTCGGACTCCAGCCGGTGCGAATCGGTTGCATATGCATCGAGCAGCATCTCGCGGATGCAGCAATGCCCTTCGCTGCCGCCGCCGCGTGGGCCTGCGACACGCAACCCGCGGAAGGCACAACTCTCACTGCGCGCGCCGCGTGCGGTTGTGGTCAGTCGCCTTCTCGCCTCGTTCGCTCGGACGTGCTGTGATTCCGATACACAAGTCAGTGTTCTGTCGCACTACTATACGTTTGCGCGTTTTACCGTACATCGCGCAATTTCTCTCGAAAATTAACCAGTAAGTATGTGAATGTGGAGTTTTTATTTGTTCAGCACGAAACGAGTGAAATGTTGTTCGCGCATTGATCAGCGCACGTTCACTTGACTCTGGATTGAACTCACTCCATGAAGAGCTGACACTTATATTTTAGGTAAGTTGAGTGTACTGGTTTTACATTTTACTTTGTATCGCGTTTTCAGTCAAGCTAAAGTACAAAAAAAAACACTAATAGAGCGTTTCACTTTAGAAATCGTCAACAAAGATCGTACGAAACTTCACTCAAAATAGGCACAATGTTAGCACTTCTTCGCTAGATACCGCAATTATTTTGTAATCGGAACCTCGAGGAAAGCCTGTGTAGGTCACAATGTCAGATGTCCCACTTCTCATAACAACCGGCGAGTCTAGTAGGTGTCCAAGCTACGGTCTGTTATACTGTTCTTTTATTTGTATCAATTTGAGATGCTAAACTTTTTCAACAGACTAGCACATTGGCATTGAAATAATTGAGTTATGAATATTAAAAACGCGAAAATAGTTTTCGCACATGGGCAATTGGGCATCTAACTGGACTCTGGAGGATATTTGTTTGAGAAGTTAATGGTAGTTACAATTTCACTAATGTGCTTATCACTTGTATTGTTAAACTAGTTTAAAGTTTGTATTTTTCTATCGTATTAGATATTTGTCTTTGGTGTGAACAATAAAGAGTTTTTGTATCTTATTGTTTAAAAGCTGCATCGCCTTCAAATATGCTTTTTAGCAGGAGCCAAGCTTGGCAATGCTAATGCGATTTCATCACAAGGAGCGAGTCTTAATTTAGACAGGCGCTTTGCCAAAGTAAGTAAATATTAGCTATCGGAATCCGGTCAGGGCTCCCTAGACCTTTAGAACTCAATGACTATAACTTACTTACTTTTACTTCGGTGTTATAATGTTAGAATACGATAAGGGTGAGTTTTAGATTGAACATTTCATGGATAAGAGTAGTTTAGTACTTAGTTTTTTCATCGAAATTAGTTTTTAGTGTTGAATGGGAATAAATGTAGAACATAGTATGCGTAGGTATGCTTTAGCATTAAGTCTTTCTTTTGTACATGTTATTTTGTAAGTGTGCAATAAAGAAATAAATATACCAACTTTAGCATTTACGATGAGTACTTTAGTTTGATACAAGTATCCATTATTCTGTTGTTCCAATAATGACACATCATTTCTGAGGAACTTTCATTTAGGTTAATTGCAAGATACCTGATACTACTATAGCAAGTATTTCAAATATCCTGTTATTCCCTTTATATGAAGTAAGTGAATTTATTAGATGGATAGGTGCAAAAGCCTGGTTTCCCTCATCCAGCATTTATAAACTTGTCGATGCTGTGATTGGCTACGAGCCGACTTTCCCGCAGCAGCATAATGAAAACAGTTAGTTTCTTTGGAAACTAGCAATATATTATGGCTCTACTACACACGTGATATAAAAACCAAATTGACATATAAAGTTTATACTGTATAGAGCGTCTTGCCCTTCGTTTATTGGTCTTTGCCATCTTGGAGAGAGATATCACATAGTATAAAATACGCATTTACTAGTAAACCTTTTCTGTCGCTCAGGACACTACACGCAGTGACAACAAATAAATAAATAAACAATATTAGCTTTTTTTCATTTTCTTTTATTTTGCATATTGATCTGTAACACTTGGTTTTTTGTTCTTAAGCATGTTTACATGCCGAGCTACGGTAAAATAGGACTACTATATATCATATTATAAAATAACGAATACGTGTAGTCGTACGTATAGTCGTTATATAGTCCTACGATTATAAAGTAACTGTATCTTACCGTATTTTCGTGAATAAATCATAATTGAATCGAATTGATTTCAAGAAAAGGGGGTTCCTTCTTTTTATTTACACACCTAAAGAAACATATTTTATTTATTACAAATTTTTGACTTTTTTGGGATTTCGAATACGTTGATTTGCCTCTATTTTCGAAACTTGTTATTTCGTTATATAACTGAAATGATGTCCAAATATAGTGTTACTTCTGATGAGTGAATGAGTGATTCAAACTATAGGGGAAATACTCGAGAAATAGAGAGCATAGTCATCAGCGAAAGTGATTTCATTTTGGACCGATCGTTTCTATTAATCGGTGCCTAACGTGAACTTAACGCCCCGAAGTTTCGTCTTCCAGGAACCATACATTTTAGAGAATATGCATACGAGTACATATACAGGCATACAATACAATTTATCTATAAAATTTAATGTATAAGTCACAAATATTTGACAAGACTTTGACATTTATTATAATTTAAGATTAGTTTGATTGATTAATGTTTTAATAGTTTTACATAGTATACTAATTTTATTTATTTATTTATAACTTAGTTTAATTTATTATAACTGTCTTTCAACAGCACAAAATAATATCAATAACCTGCCAGTTTTTCATAAAATGAATAGAAACATAGAGTTGAATGAACATGAGTAAAAACTAAATTGTTAATAAAGCTTTCGATTTGACTTTCGTTTTAAACGTAAGATTTATTTTATAAGTATCATATTAAATCATGTCATGTCATCACGCCAACACCAAAATTCGACCGCGGCTACTTTCTTTCTGGCAAACTAAAGTAGGGTAACGGCAAATTTCGATGCGGGCAGAATTGCAAAGTATCGTAAACCTTTATCTACTGACGCAGCATACAAATAGAACTGGTTGTTTCATTTCATACTACATGAATTATTCAGGATTTAAGTCACCGGACAAGAAGTTGTCAGAAGCAATTTAAATTCACTCTCAACAAGCTAAGGACATTTACGAATCGTGAACGTATGAGTGTCAAACTTTCGCATCTATGAAGTGACTATAAACCGGAATTGTACTCAATAACAGACTCGTCGATATTAACGAACCGCAGTTTATAAATAGTGATTATAAATGATAATGTAACAGAATGGAGAAGTCTTACGACACGCATCTTATATGGCGAAAAGAAAGTGTGACAGAGGTCACTTGGCCGATAATAATAGGAACACTTGTATGCATTGTGAGGTCTCGAGGGCTACTCATGATGCAACTGATGGCAACGCCAATTTTATGTTGATCTCAATTTTAATGAGGTCATGATGAGCGTAATAGAAATAATTAGCACATTAAAAAACTGGATGCTCTTAAGATGTGATCGAAACTATAGTTGTAGTCTCCGACTTATTCAAACTTCTATACCTAATCCCTTATTTATAAGTAAAACAAAATTGTATTTAAACTACCAAAGCAAAACATTAAAAAAAGTTTATTATTTACATTAAAAAGCCTAAACTAATATTATACACAATTTGCTAATAAGGTAGTTCTTCTGTAGTCCATATGCGCCCATCATCAGAGCTGCCCTAAAGTAGCCTTATGGTATGGTATGATGTAAAGGATTGACGGGAATCATATTTGATGAAATTAGGTATACATTCACCCATTCATGCAAAAACGTGTACGTACCTACCTACACCAAAGCTGAGACTAAGAATTTACTAGCTTTGTTCGTAGTACGGAGGTGAGACTAGCGTGTATACCTGTTAAATCTCAGAAGTCTGAGTCGCTTGCTTACATAGAAGAAGTCCTAAAGCGGAAGGTACAGAGCAACTATAACAAGTGTGACGCAGCTCACAAACAACATGCTTTGTTCAAACTTCCAGTTACATCGCGTGTCTTGGTTCGGATAAAAAATTAGATAAATTAATCACAATACATCCTTGCTTCTATAAACAAAGAATAAATAATTATGTATCAGAGCAAACAAAGGCTCTGGCGTTCGGTCTTATGATTGGATCAACATGTCACTTCACCTGTTAAAAGCAAGCAAATTTTTACCTAATTGTTCTTAGACACAGAGGCCTCAGGCCTAATTGTTCTTAAGATTTGTTAATTTACACAACGAGTTTTAGCAAGATGTAACAAATTGCTTATAATATGTAGAACAGTAATTTGATAAATTGAAAAAGGTCATGTTACTCGTCATTTATATATCTCATTATTATATAAAGAAAATATATTTTCTTTCTCGATTTTGGAAAAAAGTATTTGGTACAATTATAGTAACTAAATATTTCATTGGTTTATCTGTATTCCTGTTACGCTTAAGTACCTATATCCTTCCTATTTATGAATAATTAAAGCTCATCAAAATTATTAATTAAACAATAACTCATTCAACTCCTACACATTATTGCTGCACCTATACCTACTGTCAATTTAAGAATCTAGCCAATCTATCCTAATACAGGTTTAATTGCCTTGGTAAGGGGACCTCATTCGTGCATTCTATCTGCAAGGTCTCAAAAGTAACTAGAAATTTCACATGATTAGTTAATTGAAAATTCGATTAAACAATAACTTAGCGTCTTAATTTTTAGGTTTACCGCCGATTTATGTCATGCCCTTATTGTTTGATCTCATTAATAGCTAGCTAGCTATATATCTAGCTATCTAATTAAGGAAAAAAATAGGAATAAAATCGCTCACAATTGGGTTGATTGATAGAAAATTATTTAATCAATTATCTTACTTCAAAATGAAGTATTTATGAGAGCAAACGACCCGCGATTAGGTTTCGATATGTAAACAATCGTACGAGTGACGCCTAGTCCAGTAGAGGTCAGACTTTTTATCGGAACAGTGGGGCCAGTCGGGTCATTAGATACTTCAATAAATAAAACAAAATGTATGTAAACCGTTTATAAAGTATGACTTCTTAGTTTATTTGAGTCGCTCTATCAATAAACTGGTGAGTTTAAGATCGATAGTGTTAAACTTGCAGTAACACTTTGTTATAGAAAGCAATAGTTTAAATTAAATGTACGTTAAGACAATACAGACCTTATAGTTTGTAAAATACAGCTTGATTCCTGTTTGTCAGTTTGAATTTAAGAGATACATTTTAAGTCGCAACCGTCACAGAATTCAAGATATGTATTTTACAGTCTGTTATTATGACACATGTCAGTTTTATTTTTCGTTGCCAGTTTTCCGTTAAATTATATTTGAGTGCGCAGTTAATGTGTTTTCCTTGTACTAGCCGCAGCATGTGCAAGTATGTGAGCATGCGAAAGTGGAAGCATTGTTGTATCTTGATTTTAAAAAACCTCGTTTCCCGTTACGCGTTGTTATTGTTCAAGTTTCTCTCAATATCACTATGATCACATTTCTTACCTCTACAATGTACACTTTAGCTCTTGATTAAATGATTATGGATATTTATCACTTATAATATCATTGTACACGTTTCCCGGCGTCCAAGCCGGCTACACTATTAATACGCCACTATAGATAGCTGAGCAGTGCGCCTCAGACACTGAATATCAAATGAGAAAACCAATGACTCTGTACTCAGTCGCGACCTCAACCCCGCATATTAACGTTTACATCAAGATAAATACTGATAATGTTACATTGTATACTGATTTTCATTAAATTGATTTTTGACCGACTACGGCGAAGAGTTACAATTTTAATACATATTTACGTGAGTCCAACCGTAGCGCCGAAACTACGTATCTCATTTTGATGATGGAAGCAAGTAGGTACCTATCAATCGAATTGTAATTACACTCCATTTATATAGGCTTTATTTTTTCTTTAATTATAGTTATTTTTTCCTTAGCCTAGTCGGGTTTGAGCTTGTTAATTGTAAGCATGAATACAGTCACAAATTCGGAACAGCATATTCAAAGAGCTAATGAAGGCAGTCTTACTTATCAGGGAAAGTTTGCCGATGAAAATAATAGGTAATCCAACCTAAACCTGAATCTAATTCTATTAAACGAGCAATATTTGTATTTAAATATTTTAAGATCTCGAAAACGTTTCTAACAATTTTGATGAAATTTGCTATAAGTACTAAGGTTTTTGGGAGCGAATAATGGATGCAGTCTCATCCCTGGAAAACGCTTTTTCCGAGTTTCACATCGTACGTCGTGCAAAACTCGGTCACCGAGTTACTAAAGTTTTATGTAATTAGGCGATACCCTAGTAAACAACAAACGTTTCATGCGTAACAAATTCTCTTAAATAAAAATAAGTGCTTCCTTAACTTCAGTTTATAATGTTGCTACACATAAAAACAATAGCAAAAAGATTTTTTAAGATGTGGGTAGTTTTTGTTCATTAGTACTAACAACAAAACGATAATTATAACCATCCGTAATAATAAGATAAATGACTGATGTTTCATGAATGAATTCGTAGTTGTTTACGCATACAAACATTGTAGAGCTAAGGACTCGATATTTTTATTGAGTTGTAAGAGGAGCAAATCGTTTGCCGTATCATGTCTCGTTTATAGTCAGTGGCCACACAGAATTTGAACTTTCATCAGTTACCTTGCGCAACATCGCACCCTTATTAGAGCTTATTATGATATAGCTGATTGTAAATAAATGTATCCACTGTAATTTTACTAAAAATATTGCTATGTTCGCATTGCTTGTTTTTTTTCGAACGATAGAGCATATCGTTAAAAGATAACGCATGCCCATAACCATAAAGTGATACACTGAACATTGAATAGCAAAACAAAAAAATGGGATTTTTATTGATCCCTTCATTTTTTCCACTAGTGTATGATACAAAATTACAGGTGCTGTTTCACGACTGCTCGTGAGACAGCACCTGAAACCAGTCGAGGGCGTCGGTTCCATTCCTGCCCCGGTACAATTTTTTTTGTGACGAGTATAATGTTTGATCCATCTGGGTATGTTAAATGTGGGTATTATATTTAAGTACCTATCTATGTAATCACAAGAAAAATATATTAAGTATAAAAAGTATTCTGACTATGTACCTATCTGGTTCCTATAGTTTTGCAATTCGGGTTGAGATGGCACTGTGTGAAATGTTCAACGATATTTAAATATTGTTTTTAATTATCATCAGTAGGAAAGCATTATTGTTGAAGCTGAAATAGCTAGCTCGCAATAATCTAATGCAGTTATTGCTCATATAATTGTACAAGTCACACGTTTACTGGACACGATCGGCCAAGCGCATCATTCACGTGAATGCCACAAGGTTTTTATAAATTCAGTGTTTGATTGTAAATTATCTTGATTAGTGTTAGAACGCTATCCCTATGAATTAGATATCAGAGAGTTTAAATACATTTGCGTAGTTATTAAAGACTGCACCACATTAGATAATAAGGCACACGATTCGCATAGCTCATCTGATATTAACGACGGTGACGGTGTGGTCGAAGATGGTAAAGCATATCTAGCCTGGAAAGGAACTGGCCTCCAAGTGAGGCTGCCGGTACTTACCGTTAGATGCTTGGCGGCACATTTTAAACTTGAGGGTGGTAACTAGTCAGCGGAGTACCTACTAGAAAATAGCCTGCCACCTGCCTGCCTGCAAGAAACATTAATAAATTCGTTGCGATTGCTGTAGAATTAGAGTCACTGTATACTAAACCCTGTAGAAATATATCGAACTTGTGACAGAGGCAGAGGGGAATGTCCTTATACAATAGGCGTCATATCTTATTATCAACATGTGGGAGGCGCTAACAAATGAATTTGAAATGCATTCCGAAGAGAAGAGAGCACGTGCTTACAATAGGTGAAAGTATTTAAGTTCGATGAACCAAATGAAAGTTTTTACAAAAGGGATTCTGGATCAGGAGCTACTGCTCTCTAGAAAGTAAAAGGTATGATTCATGTTTATGCACTTATTAGTGCTTATAATTTTATTTCAATCAGTTGACTGAAACGCTGGAAAGCTATTAAAATATAGGCCCCACAACTAGTTTAGTGGCCTGAGGTGCAACATTATGTAGCTCATCATTTTCTTAATGATAATTTATACTAGATATAGGCAAAATTATTTTTAGTTATAACTTTTTTTTAATAATCATTATTCAGAGTGCAGTTTTTTGTACAGCGAAAATGTCACAATAATTATTACCAAAAATTTTAAAAACACTTGCGTATTCATGTATTTTAAATATTGATATACTTATTGCTATAATACGTTAAATTACGTCTGGATAAATATTGGATTAATAAATAATTTCACTACACAAGATAAGTGGTGTGTAGGTACAATATACAATTTATGTGCATCTTTAACAGCGTTTCTGCTATGGCGTGAAATTTCAATAATTAATACTAGAAATTGCGAAACACTTGTAGATTATATATGTAATATAATCTACAAGTGTCTAGATACATGTACTATAAACGTATTATTAATGTATAATAATACGCTGCAGGCGATAAGGTCGTCCTGTACAAAAAGTAATCTTCTATTCTTCTACTCTAGTATCCTTTAGGATGATGTAAGAATTCTAACGATACCTCTAATATATATATATACATTTTAATCTGTTTAGGTTTAAAAGTAGTAATGGTAGAATAAAGAAACTCACATACATACATGAACCCTGAAAACAAACAAACTTTTCGGGCTCGCGTAATAAATAAAGAGATGGATTAGCCTACAGCTACTTCAATTTATAAATTCCCTTCCACTATTAATTTCCAACAAAGAGTAGTACCTAGTAACCTAAATAGGTAGTCGGGTAAATTCGATACCATGTATGAAAACCCCAGAAAATATAAGAACAAATATAATTATATCGGTTCAAAATTTCAAAACAACTGTCCTCATGACCTGAATTCATTTATCTTATCAATCTATAAAAATACGAGTAAACATTAACGCTGGCACATTATAGACTGTTGTCACGACTAATTAATTTTAGAAGTTATATATTTTTCACGTATTTGTGTAGTTTGTTCCCTCGTCTATAATAGGATATCGGACAGTATCAAATTTATATTTGGCATTTTTTTAAATCTATGAACAACGGATTGCAACTTACCGCTCTGTCATTAGTGAATACTTTTGTGATGTAATAAGGCAGCAGACAAATTATAAAAATGTGTTTCTATGACATTTGGTTGATGGGCTTTATCGAAAAAATCTACCATGTTCAGTTTTCATACAAGTTTTCTTTAGTTGTCAGCTTCTTAAAACTAATTTTGCGAAAATCTTCGAAAAATATTTTTTCCGAATTTTTTTATAGAAATATTTGTACACTGTGCTACTGAACACCATACGTAAATCACAATATAAAAGCATTAAATTTATACTGTGCCACGTTGTCGTAATATGCTTTTAATTATGGCCAACTTATGTCTTTTTCCTGGTAAGGGTAATGAAAGTACCTCCTTGCGAAAACTATTAATTATAAAATGCAAACCTTTAAAACGTAATGTTTAAAAATTCTTTGTTGAGTGCTTATTACCTTCAGCTTAAATGTAAATAAAATAATGAGTAAACCGTTGCTAGTAATTTACTTCAAATAACAAAGAGATTGGTCACAAAACAAATTAAACGCCTGTTTACCTCATACGTAAGAATTACGCAAGTAAACATTCTAGTGACGAAGCAACTGTCACCACCGGACACGGATAACGGTGGCAGACCATTACACCCTCCCACCTGTCGACCTCTCTCCCTGCACGCGCACCTATATCCAACTAACTGGTTTCTGCGAATACTGCCGTGCCAACTGCCGACCGAGATTTTACACCTACAGAAACCAGAATTAAATAGAAATTTTTGCATAGAAACGCAAATTGCGTACGTTAGTTGGAAGTTTTGTTTTATAATAAGACAGATGGAGACACATGGAGGGAACAAAAAAAGTTTAGGACATTTTTAGTAGAGCTTATGTATGTCATCATAACGTGCCTTAGACCTTCTTCTACCTATGACGTTTGTGGATACTGTAAGCGTAATTCACAGCGCAAATGTTACTGAAGATCATCTTAGTCATCCTAGTCAAAACTGAGTGAAATGCATGTATTCATGGCAAATCGAAAAAAAGTTTTTACTCAGCGTATTAATAAATATTTCAAAGCATTGCAATTATTTACGATTGTATATGAAAGCAATGATTAATGAATAAATACGTATGAAACACTTATCGGTTAGCTAGCGAGCACCTACCAAATCAGATAAATTATTATTGTTATAACACGACGTGATCATTTAACCAAAACCAAAATACTGTAAATTAACGGTTGACTAGTGAACGACAAAGAACACAAGCGCCGCACGGTCGGTTGACCAGAACCTAGGTTATCACTAGATCAATCATATTGTTATAAGTTGTGCCGTGGTGCGTTGTGCGGTCGTGCAAAATGTGCCAGATAACAATCAACCCTTTAATGGTTTATTGTTATCAGCGGATGGAGCACTACAATGCATCGTGAATGAGCTTATTCAGTTCGATATCGTACAGCCTTTTATTCACACGACTAAATATTCAAAGACTTGTTATCTTGTTTGATCGACACCAGTCGTTATCAATACCAAGTTTCATTCAAATCTCGCTAGTAGTTTCGGCGTGAAGCTCTTTCAAGTAACATAGGCAAAAATTTACTTTTTTTTTTATGGTTGACAGGCTAGTTGTTTGACCACAGCTCACCTGATGTTAAGTGAAGGTGTGGTCGAAGATGGTAAAGCACACCTAGCCTGGAATGGAACTGGCTAAATAACATTTTTTTCTTCAGTATTATTAATAAACTGCCGTCCAATAAAAAATCAAAATAGCTTCAATGTATAGAATTTCACCTCCACCAGTTTTATTGTATGTATAGATGTTAGCTCTATACATTTATGTAATTATTTAATAATAATATTGTGACTATATTTTTACACGGAAAAATATAATAGTACCGATAAGCATGAATTCTATACTGTATTAATCTATTAAAAATAAATTTGCAGTTGATTTTATCATGGTATGACGGTTTCTAATATTATTCTGTTCGGTTTCGGTTTCTTTCACATTTGAGATGCAAAATATAGACATGTATGTTACACGAAGCCTTAGGAATGTGAGCTCAGATTTTCTTAAGTTAACGTTGCGGAGTTAAGTAAACCAATTTGTTGGGTTAATCCCATATAGTACAGATATACCACATTAATAATAATTAGAACTACGTATAGATAGTATGATCTTCTTTTATGTTTTTATCAACAGTATTTTTTTATATAATTTGTAGCAATTGTAGCGATGATAGCTTAATAGTTATCCCAATATGTTCACACGCCAAAGGTCGTGAGTTCAAACCCCAGCAATGAGCTTGAGCTGCCGTTGAAGGAAAACATCGTCAAGAAACCATAACATGGTGGAAGGGTATTATTCGGCTGGGTAGCTATGAACTATATGACCACAGCTCACCTGATGTAAAAGTAACGGTGTGGTCGTATATGGTAAAGCACACTAAACTTGGAATGGAACTGATTTTCAACGTCAGGGTTCACGTTGAAAATCTGCCGCCAAGCACTGAACAGTGTGTTCCGGCAGCCTCACTTGAGAGCCAATTTCATTCTAGGTTAGGTGTGCTTTACCATATAGAACCACACCGTCACTTAACATCAGGTGAGCTGTGGTCAATAGTTTTACTTTACGTTTGACAATCTATACAAAAAAAATATACCTACATTTTTTTCATACGCCACTTTTGACAGCGTTTCATTGATTTGGTTTAAAAAATATGACCCCGCTGCACACAGTGATTGTTTGTTCAGTTCTAACCAATATTTGGACTCTACATACCGACATTGAACTTACATCACGTGCCTGGTAATTGAATAAACATAAAACATTAGTTCAAATTATTGGAATTGGGAGTTTCTGTGTTGATTATATATAGAGTGTGTTGAGCAACAGTATCATTGTATGCGCGTTTACAATAGGCAGCAAGCGCAGCGTGCACCGCAGTCACTTTCCAACAAAGTCAATGAAGCGAGGAGAAAGTGACGACCCCACGTCCGTGTACTGCCAACTTTGTAAAATCTGCTGACTCACATGCTTGCTCACATAATACCTATCTCATTTCCAGCCGTTTCAGAACCGAATAAAGAAATCATGATATAACCATAACATGTAAAACAATCACTAAATGGAAATACTGCAATACGATTTATGTCATCAGGAGTTAAAATAATTAAGTAACCATTAGAGAGTATTTATGTCCTGTCATGTACGATAATGCTTATACGTATACATTTAATGTAGGTATAAAATTATTCCACGACATTTAATAAGTGTACCTACGCTGTAATATTATAAAACATAGACGGCTATTTTGTCACACTATTTGGAATATTTATAAGAGCTCCATGCTCACAAGGATTGGACCCCAATAGCGCCAAATAGAGAGGTGTGGAAGGGAGGAAGATAGGCCTTTGCCCAGCAGTGGGACAAAATGGGCTGAAATGATGAGTAATAATAATTTGGAATATTTACTTTGATTAATAAATAAGGACTGTAGAATGTTTACATACATTACATCTTATTGTGAGACATAATGTACAAATTAATATTAAAAATCTAAAAATCTAGTTTTTTGAGAGCTTGCACAATCAGAGACGGGCATTACTTTCTCTCTTAGGAAATTATATATAAAACCATTTAATGGTATATGAGGCACCCAGACTTAACCAAACACCCTTTCTCCTTTTAGCATATGAACAACAAAGAGAAACTGTTGCCTAAATTCGAAATGGACACAAAAGTTTGCATTTATTACGTAAACCCAGCCGTGAGACGTAATGCCCAATAAGTAGCATATCTGTGGTAATATATTATCTTGCTTTTCCATGTTGTTCTCTTATAATTGTTTATGACCTCCATAACATACAACTGTAATGATATTCTGAATTCTAGCCAGATTTTATGAGTAGTGTAATTTAAGGGTCCACGTTTATTTATGGTAATCTACGAAGTGCATAAATGGGTCATGTGTGGATCATCCGCTGACCCACTTTCACTACAACTCCTACTGCACTCGTAATCATGAATAACAAATGTTTATGTGATATTTTATGACTTTCCTGTAGGATTAAGTGACATTTATAGATTATTCATTTATGAAATATAATAAATATTCAAAAAAGAGAGATTTTATAGGTTGTTATGAAATAGAATAACTGGACAAGAACTCGCACACAGAGGATTCCGTAAAGTGTTGTAAACTTATCTTTGGTTTAGCAGCTTATGATGTTACCGCTTCTCTTGTACATTGGCTCTTTCTTGGTCACACGCTCTTTTACTCAATCTCTGTTTGCCTTTTGACTTTTATATAGCCCCATTTACTTATATTCATTCTTGTTTTTCTTTTTGTTACAGTATTCCTTCTCTTCTCAGCTATGATTATAAGAATACAATGGCCTATACAAATTCTAGTTTTTACCGCAGTCATCATTATAATATCAGGTTTGTGTTATATTTATTTTGTAAAAGATTAAATACGATTGAGATTATAATTCTGTAAATCGAACTTTTGGTAACTATTAATGTTTTGTGAAATTTATTTACTCCTTTATTTTTAAGGTAACCCCATATTTTTACAACAATCCGGAAGACAAAACAAGCCTGTGATAAGATGGAATCCACCAATGGATACTTGGAATTGGACTCAGACACCGAGACACGAACTACCGTTTTTTGTTCCTTCGAATCATTCCCACAAACTTCCGCCGTCAGCAAACGAAACCGAATTGATAGCACATATGGCTGCTTTAAAGCGGAACTACTCCCGACTTCTCTGGGATAACGACAAAAGTAGCAATTTGCCAATCTTTGTCGAAAAAGCTTTAAAACTATTAAACTTGAAGCAAGTTTACTATGAAGTCGAACACTCCGTTATGTCTAAAGTCTCATGCACAGCTTGTAAAGCTGGAGCAGGTCTGTTACAACATTATATTAGACTCGGTAAGAGTAAAGAAGATATCAACAAGATGATTTACCAGTTTTGCGTCTCTTTGAAAATTCAATCGGCTAGAGTTTGTGAGGGTATCACTAGATTATTCGGGGTAAGATTGAGTATTACATTCATAAGTTAACCTACGATTATAAGTCTTTAATTATTTAAAATAATCATACGTGCATATTTTATTGGGTAATTTCAGAGTGAGGTGGTGTATGTCCTGAAAAGAATAACTATCGGGCCCGATGAGATTTGCAGTTTTGTCATTGGAGACGCATGTGGTGACGTGTACAATCCTTATCACGAGTGGGAGGTGGCTTTCCCGCCGGTACCTAAGCCCGCGATACAAGAACTACCAGCCCCTATTGATAAGGCACCGACTTTTAAAGTTTTACAGATATCCGATACACATTTCGATCCTTACTATGCTGAAGGTATGGACTATGCACTATTAACTTGATAAGTTGATGTAGGTACTATTCTCAGATTTTAAAAGACAATATTGTTTTGCAGGAGCTAACGCTGAATGCAATGAACCACTTTGTTGTCGAGCATCGAGTGGGCCTGTAACATCACCAGGTGGCGGTGCAGGCAGATGGGGTGACTATCGCAAGTGTGACACACCCAAACGGACCATTGATCACATGCTTAAGCACATTGCTGACACTCACGCGGTACGTAGAGTGTACATACTTAGATTAAAAACATGCACATATCTATATTTTAATGAATCTGGCTCAGCGCAAAAGCAAGTACTTTTTATAATTTTATTATTTTATTTTAGGATATTGACTACATCCTGTGGACGGGAGATTTACCCCCGCACGATATTTGGAACCAAACTAAAGAGGAGAACTTGAAAGTTTTACAAGAAACCGTCGCTCAAATGTCGGACATGTTTCCTGGCGTGCCAATCTTCCCAGCACTTGGAAACCACGAATCTTCCCCCGTCAACAGGTAAATAATGATAAAAAGATTATCTGTTGTTATGTTCAGGAACCTTTGTTGTAACAAAATGAGTTCCAACGTGATCAATGTAATTTTTCGAGGCGTATGTTCAACGGACCTAGTCTATAATCGTTATTATGTTATTATGCATTGCAATAATAATTTTAAAAGAGCAATTTGTATGTATAGCAGGGCACTCTTAAATCTTCTGTTACAATCGCAAAAAAACAAGCCTATTTGCGAAGCACTTACATAAGACAAACATTAAAGAGTAACAAACACGAATCTTTTTCTATATTTAGCCTCCGCACAAGACTAGGTATTCGATAAAAGGTAAGACTGACATACTTTTTGCCATTTCATATGTAATTATGTTATGTAATTTATTAAAACAAAATAAAAAATACCTTAAATTATACTATTTACAAAATGTATACAAAAAACTTAGTCTAAAAAACCTTCAGAGGAGGGATATGTGGCCAGAATGCTGGCAACATATCCCTATGTTATGTAATTAAATTAAGCATACGAAACTAGTAGTACCATTCTGAACTTTAAACTTATGTAGGTATATAGTTATATACATAAATAGTGCCTGCATTTTATATGTACTAGAGTTCTTTGAGCTACAAATAGACACAGTAATTAATTGAAAAAACTAACAGATTCTTTGTTATTTTATTACCGTAGGTATGTGCCTACGTGTGTGAAAATAAATATTATTGTAAAAAGTATTAAGTCGAAAAAGATGTTATTGTAAAGAAAATACCTGCCTATGACCATGACAGTATCACTCAAAATTTAGAGGAACAAAAGAGAGTGTTGAGCATCTCTGCATTGGTGCTCATTCTGCAGACTGCAGCTTGTATAACTATTGGAGACGAGAGGCATTTGACAGTGAGTTTTATTAGCTGTGTTATAATAAACTAATGTGTCCTTACTTACCGTTTTCCAGTTTCCCTCCACCGTATATTTCATCCCCGGAGCTCAACATAGCGTGGTTGTACGACGAGCTGGATGCGCAGTGGCGGCGCTGGCTGCCGGCTGGCGTTTCGCACACCGTCCGCCGTGGCGCCTTCTACTCCGTACTCGTCCGCCCCGGCTTCCGCATCATCTCCCTTAACATGAACTACTGCAATAATAAAAACTGGTCAGTATCAACGAACTTCTTTACATTTAGATTACTTTGCAGAAGTCATAAACTTCACAAGGTACCTATACATTCCGAAATTGATAACAGGTTGAATACGTTCATAGAGTAATTACAAGTTGTGAACTTTGACCTGTCACAATTTATAAATTATTGGTGAGCGTTAATATTCTTAGGATTCTTTTTGACGAAAGTGGAATCTAGCTGTCGTAATTTGAATGATTAGGACTCTACCAGAAATGTACTTGTTATTCGTACGACTGCATTTATTCATTTGCAACTCCGGCTGTCGTTAATAGTTAAACGATGTTGCATGGTTAAGGGATCGCATGCCTTGAGTTTTAATTAGAGATTTAATCAGAGTTAAGTAAGATATTTTTTTTAGATTATTCTTGTTTCATGAAATGTTAAGAAATAGCCTAACCTATAGCTTTTGGGAATTTAGCACTGGAAGGCTGGACCCTATTACAAAAATTATTATCGAGTTGAGAATACAAGACAATACTCCAATGAGTTAATAAAGTTAGTATAAAAGTGGTAATGAGGTGGTGTGGTTCGATAATGGGGTTGGCTGTTTTCAGGTGGTTGCTGATGAATAGCACAGATCCAGCGACAGAACTCCAATGGTTCATCTACGAGCTGCAGTCTGCCGAGTTCAGTGGAGAAAAGGTCCACATAATCGGGCACATACCCCCAGGGCATTCGGATTGTTTGAAAGTGTGGAGCCGCAATTACTACGCTATCATCAACCGCTATGAATCCACTATAACCGCGCAGTTCTTTGGACACACACATTACGATGAGTTCGAAGTATTTTATGATCACAATGACCTTGGTAAGTGAACCGCATCATAATTATATTTCTAGGTAGGTATTCCACAATGATATTAATGTTATATAGGTACTTACAGCGCATTCATCATGTAACTATATTTTGTGTGCAGGTCGAGCTACGAGTATAGCGTATGTCGGACCGTCAGTATCGCCATACTATGACTTGAATCTTGGTTATAGAATATACTACGTAGATGGGGACCATGAAGCGACGACTCGAGTAAGTAGAGCAATTAACCAGTTCGTTTCAATTAAACTTTGAACTCCACTCAAAATTAATTATAATGTAAAATAGCAAAGTGGTGTCATAGAAGCTATTCGCATTTTGTTTATAATATGATCAATTTCAAGATTTGGTTTTACTTATTTCGTCACCGCATTATGGTTTATTTTATTTAAAAATTCGAGTGCAATTCTGTCACTATGACAAGAAATAGCGGCCCTGCCTCCGTACTCTGAGCTACTTAATGCGATTCTTGTTAGGCACTCATATAATAGCTACGCGACCATATATCGTATGCCTGTATTTTAAGGTTCACAGTCGCGTAGATATTTCGTAAGCGGTTAACAGATATCGCAATAAGATGCTCAAAGTATTGAGGCTGGATTTAGAGGATTGGCAAAAGGGGTTTCTATTCCGTGTGGCAATGTCAGAGCGCGCCATATTAAATGTTTGAAGAAAAAGTACCACTCAGTAGATAATTGATTGTATTTTAATCACAAATTTTATCCATAATGACCTATTCTATCCTTCTTACTAATAATATTTTAAACGCAAAAGTTTGGATGTGTGGTTGTTTGTTACTCTTTCACGCAAACTCTATTGAATGGATTTTGATGAAATTTGGTATGGAGGTAGCTGACACCCTGGATTTAGGTTACTTTTTATCTCGATAAAATGCAGCGGGTAACACCACAGGGCGCAGCTAGTTTCAAATAAAGATAACCGAAAGAAGTGTAGTGAACCGATGAATACATTGTGGTTTCTTGCTATTTAGATCTAATTAGGATTCACAACTGTCTAATCTCTTTCATGGTTGCGTCTAATATCGTTGCTTCATCCGGCTGGTTGTCTGCTGGTCACCAGTCTGAGTCCGGGCTCTGCCCCTCCTACAGTTACCACCGTACCTAATTGCGGTATAATAACTAATTGTAGCAATCTTGAATTTCAGCAAGTGGTAGACCACGAGTCGTGGATTATGAATCTGAAGGAAGCGAACCTGTACGGATACCCCATTTGGTACAAGCTGTACTCCGCTCGCTCCGCGTATATGATGTCAGCACTGCGCCCCCAGGACTGGGACAAGTTCATCGATGACATGACAGCTAAAGAAGACATGTTCTATTTATATTACAAGTAAGTGGGTACATACCTGGACGACCGAACTCTGCTCGATGAATGTGAAATTTATTATCAAATGAAAACTCTTCCATCGAAATCATTAGCCGTTTTTGTTATTCAAATTATATACCACCTATGTAGGACATGTAGATTGTAGGTACATAATTATATGCATATTATGCTAACAATTTTTACTCATAAGCCAAGCATGGCGGGCATCTACTTATAGTCTATATTATACCAACCTTTGGTATCCTAGCAGTGCTCTATGTCCATAGTCTATACCTTAGAAGATATCTACTGTGAATCTTCTTCTAAGCTCCACACATACTATCATACTATGTCCAAATTACCTAACAGACGTCAAATTACTTGTTTTTTTTTTTTGTGACGTATGGTGTTGTGGATTTCCAGGCATTATTGGAAAAATAGTCCCAGGCGCGGTACGTGTGACGGAGAGTGTCGTAAGAGACTGATTTGCGACGCGCGGTCGGGCCGGTCGCACGACCGGCGCGCGCTCTGCGGGCACATAGAAGCGCGCATCGACGGATCTGCACCCGCGCCGCAAACCTGGCGCTCTTGGCTTTATAACGGTCTTTCAGTTTCGTAAGTCCTATTCACAAAATTTTGTCCTAATTTATTTATAAGGTAAGTTCTAACACAAAATGGGACCGGTGAAAAGTTGGTAGGACTCAAATCGTATTGACTATATAGCATACAGGTTTAAAAATTCTGGCTAAGCCGCAAGGAGTTCAGTCACATTCAACATTATGAGCACAAATCTGAAAACACGACAAAAATATCAGCTTCTCTCACAAGCGATTTAGTACCTACACCAAAAGCTTTTACACAACCCTGTACCTATACTCGTAAAAGACAAATTTCCTAAACGCAAATAGACTACTATTACCTACTCTTATCAACAGTATGACTAAAACACCACTTTTAATTTTTTTATGGTAACGAGACACAACTATAAGTATATAAGAATTCCCACACTAATTCTCTATAGGTAGATACTCCCGCTATTACTGATGAATCACAAACAAAAAGAGAAATGACCCGTAATCGCGATCCCTCACGACTCGAGATCTGTTATTTCCTGTGGAACTCATTATCCTATCAGAGCAAACATATACCTACAATCTAACTAACGTTACTAGCCATAAGCAGCTAATATTTTAAATTATACTTTAATGAAAGTGGTTTTCAATTTCAAGTTGGTCCTAATCAAGCAAAATGACTTGTATAATTATGAATAATGTACATAAATTGCATGACACGTTATCAATCCTTAGAATAATGATTACTATTGCATTGTATATTTATATTGTTTTCTTTGTACAGAGATAATGCACCTAGTGTACTTCGTGTATAGATGTGGTGTGGTGGTGGAAATAGTTACAGATTTTCAGAACAGTTGCATCAGATTGGTAAGGTTTCTTCTTTCTGTAAATATAATGTTGCTTCTGTCTTTTTTTGCTGTTTAGTAAAATAATACTAATACTATTGGCTATAATAGTAACAAACTTAATGTGACGGTCTATAGCATGTCATTATGCGAAAAAACTTTCGTTGAAAGTTTTTGATACATTTCGCTCGCTAATCCGTTGTTCATACATTTGGAATGTTTTTTCGCAAATTGCCATGTTAGGATCTCTGAGCACTGTAAATAAATGGCGATGGTTTACTTTAACATTTGGTATCTATCTACAAAATCTGTTCACATAAGTGCATAGCTAATTCACTTTTGTGAAAATGTTTTTCAATCTCAACTTCGCTAAATTTTGTGGTGAACCGCACAATGTTAAGTACATTGTGCGGTTTGAAATATGTTTATATTACTTACTCGCCAATTACTTCGGTCCAAATAGGCTCTTCAGTAAACGCTGACCACCTACATAGCTTCGTGAATCAATCTGGAGCGAAGATTTAATTTCATATTGATAATTTTTTTTATATTAGCGATGATAGCTGTTTAGCGCATTCGAAATACACGCCAAAAAGCGCGGGTTCAAATCCCAACAATGAGCTTGAGCTGCGAAGGAAAATGTGAGGAAATCACAGGTGAAAATCTGCCGTCAAACATCTAATAGCGTGTTCCGGTAGCCTCGCTTGAGAGCTAGTTCCATTCTAAGCTGGGTGTGTTTACCATCTGCGACCACGCCGTTGAGCTAAGGTTAAATACCTAGCTTGCCACATATAAAAATAAATATCGTACCAATTACGATACGATAACCGTATTGGTAAATATGACAAAAGTGAAGTCTCTCGAATTTATAAACGAAGCTAAGACATCCAGTAGGTACCTACATCTACAAATTTTTAAGAAAAATATGTAGTTCTAATATCCATAGATTTTTCTATCGTTTAGGTACGGTTGTACATAAGTAGGTATATACGTTAGGTTTTCAAATTGCAACGTTCCGTAGCGATGACAGTTGTGGTTAGCGCTGTCGGTTCACACGCCGAAAGTTCAAACGCCAACAATGAGCTTGAGCTGCCGAAAGGAGCTCATCGTGAATCAAGAAAGGAAATCATCGTGAGGAAACCATAGCATAGTGGTAACTTTCTAGTAGGTATTCGGCTTGCTAGCTACCCTCAAGTTGAAAATTTGCCGCCAAGCACCTAACGGTGATCCGGCAGTCTCACTTGAGAGCCAATTCTATTCCAGGCTAGGTGTGTATCATCATCGACCACACCGTCACTTAACATCAGGTGGGCTGTGGTCAAACACGTAGCTTGTCAAACATAAAAAAAAAACGCTAGCTCCTCCTACTCGTTGGCGTGACGATTTATACAAGTGTTTAATACATGTACTGGTTTCAGATTGTCAATGCTCAAGCAAATACCTCAAGTGGCTTATCAAATACCAAAGTACGTGATGGGACTCGGCTGATTAGCTGCAGCGTTAGGGATTGAGTAAAAAATATATACCACCGGATATAGTCATGACAGAAATACTTTAGCCCTAGCATGCATTCCGCTGTGAAATTTTGTCTACTCTTTTCATAGCATCAAAGCGAGAGACATACTTATACATATATTTGTACTTTATGTTTTCAGACGACAAAAAAGACTTACCTACCTATTGTTACTATTTGAAAACCGCAAGGTAGGTTTCTTGCTATGTTGACCAATCGTGAAATATATTTATGTAAAATAAAATATTCCTCAGTATATTTATCTACTAGTGACAATTACAGGAATACAAATTAAGTTTAAGAATAAATAAATCTACTCAAAAATCGTTAGTGACTTCCGGCTAGTTCTAAGAATTCTTAGAAAAAACTTCAATGGAATAAATTATGCAAATATAAAACATAATATTCTAAGAATAAATTTTTATGTAGGTGTAAGAATTCTATTTTGTACATATTTCTATAAAATGTATACCTAATAAAATATTTTAATACTGGTGTTCTATTTTATTTCTTTTTAGAAATTACCTCAGAAGCATATGAAAAATATAAATCTCATTATCAAATAGGAGTAGAACAATTTTACCAGCGACTCAAAGCCGCGGAACTCTGTTCAAGGAGCTGGTAGGAGGGAATGCACTAAACACCGAGCGGGACGTCGGTGTAGGCCCCATGTAGAATTAGAAAGAATAGTAAAATAAAACCTAAACATTTAATCAAAACTTTTATTACTAAGACTTATAAAAAAAAAGCTTTTTAAGCTTTTGGTTGAATACATTCGATATAAATAAAATTGAAAATACGCTCACGTTAAAACTGAAAATATTGAGCCACAATACAATAAACACTCGAGAATTCATATATTCAGGATATATTAATAGCTCTTAGTTACGTTCACACATTGCGTTGCTAAAGTGAATGATAATCTAACAAACAGGTATAAGGACCAAAATTAACTGCATTACTTATTAGACATGCAACTTTTTTAAAGATGGGATTTTATTTCTTCTGATTTTGTTTTTTTATTCCCTATTCACAGATTTAACTTAAGACTTTACAACAGCTTGTATGAGAGAGGTACGGCAAAAAAAAGCAAACGGTTTCTATTGCTATTTGTCTTAAAATGTGTACTTGGAAAATATCCCAGTTACAAAATGTTAACTAGAGTACATACATTTATGAAGAGCCACACTATTATATTATGAAAGTATGTGAGCAAACATTTCAACCAAAGAAAAAAATCATATGAATTTGAGCAGAGTAAAAATATTCGAGCATTGTTGGTCCCATCTTACGTTAAGTATATGTATATTTATAGTAAAATTATAACAAGTAGCTCTGTCATTAATTTTTGAAATAGCTACTTATTTTTTCTTTAAATCACATATAAATACCTACCTAGGACAAGAATAAACCAAACTAGACTAATTATTTCACAAAATAGAGAGAAAATTGTAAAGATTTATCAGCATTGTAACATTTCCATGAGTAGGTAGGTATAGTTAAAATTAGGACTAGGAGTATTTAATTACTAACGTTATAAGCTCAAGTTTCATTACCATGAGAAAAAGCTTGAGATGTAATGCATTTATCTTTATTTTATCATAATTATCATTAAACTTTTCAAATCAATCATAGAAAATGAGTAGATGAGTATTGTGGTACATAAGAAAAACAATGGAAGTGTGTATTCATAAATCGACCGTTATGATAAGGGCAAACACAGTCAATCATATCATATTAAGCTTCATTGTATATCATGAATTCAACATAAAAAATTTACAATTTAATGCATGCTCGATTTTTTACGTACAGGAAATAAAATAATGTAATTTAACGCATCACTTTTCGATAACTTATTATATCACGAAGTCATTTACGTAAAATTACAATTAGCCATTTTTTTATTTATATAATACATACGAGTGATACATACAACTTACGGCAATTTACGAGTGGTGAAAAGAAAACAGTTATTCATTCGACCAATCAAGTCACTGGGCATGTTTATCAAAAAGATATAAATATTGGAAATTGTTATTGCAAAGTTATTGTTTTTATTAAATCGAGCTTTTTTAAAATGTGGCTACTGTGGGTTAAACTGCTTTTAAAAAATTCAGTTGACGTAATTATAACCCAAACTGTTTTACAATTAAAGTAAGTACTTATTTAAATTTTATTTCATTTAAATTTGTACGAAATTATTTACGATCGACTGCTTCTAACTTGTATTTAAAATGGACTACAATAATTCTGTTCAAGAATCAAGTATACCTTTTGTAAACCATGTCTCAACGCTAATGTCAGATACTTAGATTACCAAAAATTATTCTTCATAATAATAATCAGGAAAGTGATAAAAATGTTTTTTCTTCGTCTCCCAATATCTCACCATAATGTTGTAGATAACGTGGACGCGAAATTTTACAGCGCGAAGTTTCTCAACAATGTATTGTTATGGAATTACGTCGTTGACTAATTGATTTTGATGTGATAATAAATGAGTTCCCAATTGTTGTATACTACAGTATGTGCATGATAAGTTTTAAATCAGTAAGGTTAAATGGAATGCGATATACAATTTAGAAACGGGATTAAAGCTCAAGATAGCTTGTTAATTTTTGATGTTTAAGAGCTACTGCAAATAACGTTATTATAAAGCGTCTTTTAGCAGCGATGCTTATGCCAATAAATACATTTATCGGCAAAGGACTGTTTGTAAAAATATTTTTTATAAAGCTCTGTGACTATATAGCTACAAATGTGGTATGTGTGATCACATGTGGTCTTTCTCGTTTAAACATATTTTTCAGTTATCCTTGGCCGTCTCAAATATTTGTACACAATCACAAACTAAAATTCCATTGTATATGTAGTGAAATTAAAAGTGAAGTTGTTTTTACAAGATATCAATTAAATATCTAGTTAAAACTATGACAGTATTTCTTAAGTTTATAAACATAATTATGTAAAAAATATATTAGTGATGTAGATTATACAGTCTTGGAAACATACAAGGAAACATTTATTCTTAAGCAGAAATGAATACTATGTCATTGATAAGTTAATAAATGATTTATTGTAGACAAAAATTTAAATAGGTTGTTACCTTAATCTCCTGATTAATATATGATAAAGTTTCCGATACAATCTTTAATTGAGAAAGTTTGATCTTGAATAGATAATATATACATACATACATTAGCTGTCTGGTAAATTAGCATTGTTTTTACTCTTATCCTGGTAAAAAGTTACGACTGTTAATAAAATAGAGCAGTATTAGGCATCTAAATCACAACAATCTCTAAGACTTGTTTTACTTTAAGATCAATGTGATGTGTTTGGTGTGTTGATCTATGGGGCAGATTTCAATATTAAGCAGTCTGAAATGATTGTAAATAGTCTCACAAGTGTTTACTATAAGTAGTTTTCCAGTATGATACCTAGGCGACTATTGGAACATCATTAGCCTATTAATATGTATATGGTTTTATTAAGAAGTTTTTTCATTCATGTAGGTATCATATTGAAATTCTACTTTTATGCTATTTACAATTTGATGTTGAATGCCAATTGAATAACAGCCGACATTTAGCTCTATAAGAACAGGTCTTAGCACTAGGTCTATTGAACTGGCACACCTCCTTAATGACAGTAAAATGTTTTGTTTATTGTATTATGAACATATACTTACACCATAAGAGTAAGCATATGACAATGGCTTCTAGCCATACTTCCAAATAAAATTATTTATGTCCATACAAAGAAATCAATTAAATTAACTACCTGCTTCACAGTTAAAACAAAAATTAATGATATTCAAAAATTCCTAATAATTAAAACTATTTACAACACTAAAACTTAAAACACAGACTTTGTCATGATGGCCTAATAATTCAGTCTATTTGAATATTATAAACTATGGCAAACAAAGATATTCAAAATTGTAAAACATCATGAGATTAAAAACACTGGTGTAGTAAAATAATCGCTTGTCACAAACTTAATTTAAAAATTATAGGTATTCATTAATGTAAAATGTCATTTGGACCTCCTTATCTTAAAAGTAACTTCTAGCTGTACCTACTTAATTTGCCTTAATACAAAAATTTTGAGGTAGGTATTAGCTTGATCACTAGATAAAATTTTGGTTTCTATCTAGAGGTAATACACTAAATAATGGCACTGCATTGAGAGGAATATTCCTCATAATCTCGAAGTAAAGCCTTTCCAAAAATGCAACATTCTTTGGAAATGGAATGCAGTACAGTAACTTACAAGTAACACTGGTTCTTAAAATCAAGTCTATATTTCATAGCCGCAGCAAGTTCCTTCTACTTTTCTTTGTGCCGATGGCATATTGACTTTTTTTACGCTTGGATGGGCTGGGACGATTAAGATCATATTGGAAACAGAACTTATCAGGGTGCCTGGGACATTTACAGAATTTGCAAAATTGATACAGACAATAATTGCTAGTGCAGTCCACCCATATCTCACCTGAAGATTCTTCAGTTACTTTCGCAGGAAGACAACACCGCACACAGGGCATCTGGCTGCGAGAATCCAATGATGCTGACTGAAATTAACAATAGTCATAGTTAAGAAGAATTAAGCAATTTTCAGGCAAGTAATGTTTACTTGTCACACTATGCAGGGCTAGACTAGACCCCTATTATTTTATAGTTATAAATGAGCATAGTTCTAAGTTCTTACCTTTGTAAACTTTCTAAACCTATTTGTTCTTGGAGATACTGGTGGACTAGGTCTAGATGTGATCTTTAATGAGTTGTCTTGCATTTCATTATGTATTTCTCGTAAATGTCGTGCTAGTTTGAAATTTGTTGTTTTTGATGGGACACCTTTATCCCTGTTCTCTTGGTTTTCTCTCACAGTTTTCAGAAAACCTTCATACTCTTTCTTTTTTCTGTTTTTTTCACTCACAGATTTCCAAATATTGTTCCATCCTTCACTCACTAAGCTGAAGTTGCGAATATCTTCGTTAGACAGATAGCTCAAAATTTGCATAACTGGTGGGATGGCAACAGCCTCATGGTACAGTTTTTTGATGATATCTATTTTTTGGTCCGGCCAGAAATTTATAGTCCTTACTGCCTTACATGGGGCTCTTGCATTATTTTTGCTCTGCAATCCATTTGTTTCACAGGAGAGGGAATGTATAATAAAGTTAGGTTGCCTTCCAGACCTTCGACACGGGCTTCGTTTGCAGTTTTTCTTTACTGGTGTAGTTGGATATGACAGAATTTGATCAAGATCATGTTGATACAAATGTCTCTTAAATTTTTCAGTACACTGGGCATTTACTGGTGAAAGAATTTCAGCATTTTCTTTATTTTCATTGACGTCGAGACTCTTAATTTTTCCTGCGATGAAACTGGTAGGAGTAGGCACAGTTTCAGTAGAAGAATGAGGCCGTTTACAAGCTCGCCTATACGGCGGCGTTTCCGACAGGTTTTCATTATTTGCCGTGGAATGAGTATATAGCCGGTTCAAGTGAATGTTTACCTCTGGTGTAACTTGAAAGTAACCGAATTGTATCTGACCAGAAATGCCTGAGATAGCTTTACTGACCGATTGATCCAGGTATTCATGGGATATTTCCTCACAATTAAGTGATCCTGGCGTAAATGTATGATATCCACTATCTTCTCCTTTGCTAAAGCTAACATTCTCGAACGATAGAGCTGACGCAGCGGGCTCAACGTATTCCGAATGGATTTCCATCTTTGAGGGGATTTTATTTGCACTTCATTGTCGGTTGACGCTTTTGTGAATTACAAAAATGATCACCAATTATACGCTTGAATCTGAATATAAATTGTTGTGCTACACTAAAATAAAACTTGATGAATTCATATTGGCCAGTATGAGGCCATTATTTTACTGTTTTTTACTAACAAACCAAAAAAGCTCGTTCACAACCAGTAACAACGTTGACTAATGTTTAATGTTGCCATAATTATCATCATAATTTAGCGTACCCAATATAGCGGCAAGTCCGTACCATGTCGTCTGTGCAAGTCCGCTATGGTGAATGGTAGTTGCAGATGGGAAAGACTTTGCTGCCGCGTCCGCTACCTTAAGCTACTGCGTTGTAGGAGGATACCATACAAATTACAAACTTCATATTCCCGTCTACGAACCATAGCAATTTTGGTTGCCCTACTCATGGTTTTAGCCAGTCGCACTTTAGGTATGGTAAAAGCTTTACTCTTAAACTTTCCTATTATGGCAACTCTTTTCAGTTCTGTCACCTCGCTCATTTAAAAAATGACTCGCTCATTATCGCTATTGTTAAATTATTACTATTATTTACTATTGTTTACTTTTTTATTTTTATTATTATTGCTATTTCATTAGGAGTTTTGGTGAGAACACGAAAAAGCCGTGTTTTATATTGTTACCTTGAATTTGCTTCCAAAACTCTATTGCAGCTTGTCACCAATACTTTACTGGGGTACGTTTAGTCTTGACCTTGATTTACTTTGTATGTCTTTGACTTAGACTTATTTATTTGAAAATACTTGAAAATGTTGAAACACGTGACACTACACACTAGCAAATTAACAAAAAGCGACGCTAAAAAAGTCGTTACTGTCAAATTGACAATAAACATCGTTTTGGCGGGAACGCGGGAAGTGTCGTAATGTATTTTTTTTTCAAAAATTACGAGCGCGAGTGTGGGATAGTGATATAATGTAATGAAACATGATTTTTGGTACTGCTTCCAACCCCATCGAAGCTTACTACCATAAAAAAATTACTTTACTAAAGCTGCTAAAGAATGGCTAGATTTTATTAACACTGACTGGCCTAGACCACAACTGGACGTGTGACTACTTTATATATGAAACTTGAAAATATCAAAACACTTGACACTGGAAAATACACAAAATGCGACGCCAAAATCAAAGAAGAAGAATGAGCTATTATTGTCATTTGTCACTGTCATAAAATTATTTTCGCATTGAATTGGATTTTGTATTGTGATAAAAAATATGACTTATTATTGTTCATTGGTAATAAAAAATTACTGCTTTACTTGATCCAAAGTTAATAAAAATATTTATTGAAAATGAATAAATCTATGCCATAACAGTTAGATTTACGCTACTTACGTGAAATTACGATACCTAAACAAAATGGCTATGAACATAAAGGACTTCTGTAGATTATGTGCAGCAAAGGAGGAATTGTCCAAGGATCTCTTAGATGAAAGCAACAAGAACGTATTAAAAATGGTTCAAGATATTATTCAAATATTTGTAAGTACTATCATAACTTGACGAAATAGAAGGTGGTAACTTAATTTGGAGATATACCCATACTTGGATGAAGTTTTATTTAAGTATACTATGTATATCTTTTTGGAGTGTTTGTTCCTGTTAGTGATAGTTCAACACAGACTATTGCACTGTAATTTATTGCCACTGGCTACATGTAGCCAAGACACTCATGGTGAAAATGTTTTTTATAGATATATGATAATGACAATCTACCTACAAGAATATGCTTGAATTGTGAAGACAAAATGGTTTCATTTCAATCATTTATCTTGGAGTGCTACAAAGCTCAAGATAAACTACGTAAAATGTATATGGATGAGCTTTGTGACATACAAATTAAACTAGAGCAACAGCAGTTACTGGATTTGGAAAATAATGCTGTTATCAAGTCAGAGGTAAGACAATATTGCTACATTTGTTTATCTGAATTGTTGCCTATAACTACATTACTAAGGTTGAAAAATGAAATGTATGATAAATGTTGTGATTATTATTTTTCTATGATTGTCTTTTCTTTCAGGTGAAAGATGAAATGACAGCTGAGGATATTGTTTGTGAGTAATTTCTTCCTAAGCATTTAATAAATTATGATACATACATAATGTTTGAAAAGAAGTGTCACATGTCAAAGCAAAACTAGACTTATTGCAAAGTCGTTTTATAAGATATTTCAATGAGTTCTGTAGTCAAGAATGTGTTAAACTTCACTAAGCATATTTTATTGATAATACTTGATCTGAAAGGTTTCCTTGCACATTAAATTTATATGGATATGTAATAATTCATATCTAAAATAGATCACACATGTCCTGGATCTCCTTTTTAAACTCCTAATGCTAACCGAAGAATGTTATAAATTTAACTAAGTGTCTGTGCCATACTAGCTCAAGCAACTTTAATTTTTTAAACAGCTGTCTTGATTAAGAGAGTTCTTAGCAATGGTTTCAGAAAATAAACAGCTGTGTGCAGATTATAGGCTTTTTTCAACTTGATGAATGGGATTAGGTATCTACTACAGATCTTATTTAATTCAAATTTGGTGTTCTGCTAATTTAGAGTTGGAGGGTATTTTTAATGTTAAATTTATACTATTCAATTTGATTGTAATTGTAATCTTATAATGGGTTCTTTCAGCTGCCCTGAAGAATGAAAGTTCATTTACAGAGATTAGTTTGTATGAAGATGATGACCAACATAATGATGACCACCAAAATGATGATAATGATGATGATGATTATCTGGATAATGTGGCCATCTCCACTCTAAAACAAATAAAAAAGGATCAGATCAAGCAAAGAGTTGAAAGTAGAACGGACCCAGAAAAACTTAATAATATTTTGAAAACTTCTAATTTTAAAGTAAAAGATCTTGTTAAGTAAGTCAAAAACATTTATTTTGTAGTCTACTGTATGGCACATATTGTAAATCCTTAAACAATTACAAACACACTTAATATAAAATAGTCATCATATTTGCTATACAAACTCATATTTAATTTTTGACCAACTTTATTAAATGAACATTTTATGTACTCAGTTATATATGACATGTATGTAAAAGACCAGCAATAACTCTTTTGCTTATCTTTTTTACAGATTTGAATGTGTTCTATGTTCAGAGAGATTAAAAAGTTGGGCAAATTTAAGAGTGCACTATGCAAAAGACCATAAAAGTGAACCAGTTGTCATATGTCTGTGTGGATATGAAATAAAGTCTAAAAGTATCCTCTACAAACATGTATCAGACCACAAAGTGGAGAGCAAAAAGATGAATAATTTTGCAGATAACGAAGATGAAAAACAAGAGCATTTTGATGTAAAATATTCCACATTAAATGTTAAAGATTTTGTTAGGTAAGTAACATCATTTTTGCAGGACGTTCCAGGGAAGTAGCAATACACCATGTTATCCAACTTTTATATGAGTTTTTTATGTACTAAAAGACAATAAGTATTCAGGTAGAATAAGCATTTAAAAATATGTACTTTATTAAAAATAATTCGACATTTTTAGGTTTATATGTCAAGAATGTGAGAAAGAATGTTCAAGCTGGTATAGCCTGAAAAATCACTGCCAAGGGAAGCACAAATCTGTTCCCACTGTACAGTGCAGCTGTGGTATTACTCTCAAGTCCAAATCGGTTATGTACAAGCACATACAAGATCATAAAACTCCTAATGTATTGGTGTAAGTATATAAACCCATATATAATTATGTATATGAGCCATAAAGAAACCTAGTTCTGGTTATATTATCTGACACAATAGTTGTTGTTATAAAATACTTCATAGCCACCATTAAGGGCAAATAAAATCGTACCTACCTGATAATTTAGTCCATAGTTGCCAACCTGAAACAAATCATAGATTTATCATCATATAAGGCATTTTTTTTCTAATCTCTACAGTCCTACTGATGAGCAATAAGCCAAAATTAAAAAAAAAAGGTTACTTATAGTTACTTTCAACTATTTCCGATCAGACTACTAAGAACACCTCAAGGTTATCATGCCAGAATATTTTAGCTTTATTTTCCATTGTATGATAAACTAATAAAAAAAAAAATCTATTTTAGATGTGACAAATGCCCAAGAATAACAAAGTCACTTGCGGCTTTGAATAAACATAAAATGAGACACGTTCCGAAATCAGAGAGAAAGTACACCTGTGATTCATGTGATAAAATATTCACTTCGAAAGATGCTTTAAAATCCCACGAAAGATCTCATATTCCTATAGAAGACAGGAAAATATATCATTGTGAAGTTTGTAATCTCAAGTAAGTAGGTATTAAATCTATGTATAAATAGTGTTTAAAAATAGAACAAAAAATTATAGAATAATACTCAAGAACTATAATGTAGATAGTGACTGACTGCAGCATATATGGTGGATTACAACGTAAAATAAATATATGTAATTAATTTCATCACATTAATGTGTAAGCAGTGGCGGCCTTAGGGGGTGGCAAGCAGGGCAACCGCCCAGGGCCTCGCGTCCTCGTACAAAAAAGTATTTACCATATACGTATGTGTATCTCGCGCCTCGCACTTAACAAAACCCCCCTCTGAACGCACGGTTCCATTATTAGTGCAAGCATGTTACGACCACTCGAGCACTCGATTTTTTAGTAAAACTGACTCAAAGAAAAAGGGCCACACAATGATCTGTCGCAACAGCTAAAGCCGCCACTTACTGTAAGTGAACCTTTCTCCCGTTGGGGTAAAAAAAGCCTTTGTAATTGGAGTTTAAAAGTATGTGCCGACCACGCAGGTTTACGACGCGTTCGTCAGCAGCGTCGCACAAGCGCGTGGTCCACGACAAGATAAAGGGCTATGTGTGCGACTTGTGCGGGTACGCATGCGGCACGGGTGGCGAGCTGCGACAACACCGCGCTATACATAGCGAGGACAAGCCTTTTACGTGCAGGAAGTGTTCTAAATCGTGAGTATCACATCGTCATTATCAGTCTTAAATTTAGTAAAATAAAGCTTAAACTAGTTTTAAAAAATGTGGACTGGATTTTTTCTAAGTCAAAGTTATAGATACTGCTGTAATGGCATGACTATTACAGCGGTATCTCGAGGTTTCATGAAAAAACGAAAATTAATTTGACAATTTATCACCATGAAGTTCCAAACGTTAAGCCAAAATATGTAGTTTGAAATATGCACAGAGAGTGGTACTACCTAGACGCCCGCATCATAAAAAATAGCATAAAAATTTGTTCGATTTACCGTAACCCCTTTTTTTTGGAAGAATGATGTAAAGTACCAGTATTTATTATATTATCTTTGGCCATAGTAATGTATAGGTTGAAAAATATAAATTTGACAGTTTATTGACACGTCTGGTTATATTTTTATTGCTTGTGTTCATTCTACATACTCTTTTTTTGAAAAACACAACTTTAAGTAAAAAAAAAATTGAGGTTCCAATTTAGGGAAATTATAAAATCCTTCACGTTGGATTTGTTGTGATGTTATACATATTTATGTATATCCTAACACCCACAGAGTGTTAAAACGCTTCAGTAGATCCCTAGAATTTCTGAATACTAACAGTTATTTCTTATGGTGTTGAATCAACAACAAGTTTTCCTTTGTACGATGTAGGACCCTCCAAGTTACAGCTACCCTCGTACTTCTGTGAATGAATTACAAACTTGTTTCGCCCGTTTCCAGTTTTAAAACGTACTCAAACCTAAAGACACATATGGACACGCACGAAGACACGTCATACGAATGTTACATTTGTCGGCGAGTGTTGAACAGCCGTCGCACTCTCCGTAAGCACCTCCTAGTCCACGAAGATAAGTGCCGGCACGTTTGCTCCTATTGCAACAAGGCGTTCAAGCGACGACAGACGCTTAAGGTAAACGCATCAAGCGACTAAATACACATGAATTTTTTCAATTACGTTATTAAGCTACGACGTAAATAAAGAAAGAGTAGAGCCATTTCTTAAAACTAGAACTTAAACTTCTGCTCTTCTTTCATACCAATCGTAGTTAACGATCACCACCTATTTCTGCGTTTACCTATCAAATTGTAGGCAAACGCAGTAAAATAATATAAGGCATATACTGTAGCCTAACACCATCATGAGCTATATCTAGTAGGTACTAGCTACGATCTGCGGCTTTATCTCTTTAGCAGCGTCGGTATAATGAAGTTTCTGTTTACTTATGGCGTGGCGTTAACGTCATGTGTAAACGCGTTTGAAAATCTCATGGTAGGTATGTGCAGTGCAAAAATTGAGCAAACAAATTGCAACTCTAAAGTAAGAAGTTAAGGCTAAAAATGAAAACGACCGTTGGTTACGACCCGCATGACAAAAGAACGTGGATGCGGTCGGGCGTACGGTGCGTTCCTTTGTAACTTTAACAGTTTCATTGTCACCACAATTTTGAGTAGTTCCCAGCGATGCCGTTGTATAAAAAATGCGAGTACGCTGGGCGTGTTCACTGGCACTGTATAAAGGTGAAATCATAAAAAGCCGTCTTTCGGCTTCAGGTAGAAAATATACCCAAATCCATGAAAAATCAAGAGCACGCCTGGCGTGCTCGCGGCATCGCGGTAAGGATTCGTGAGGGCACGCTAGGCGACACTGAATGTGTTAATGGACGAGTCTCTAGACCGTATTTCATAATGTTCGTTCCCGTCAGGTACATATGTACACACACACGGGCGACAAGCCGCTGACGTGCAAATGGTGTGAGGAGCGATTCGCGTATGCGTCGACTCTGCGATCTCACCGTCTGCGCTGTCACCCCGGAGAGATGGCGGCGCAGGTGCACACTCAGGCCACGCATACGGCGCACTACCAGCCCTACGGAGAACACGTCACCATGAAACAGGTAAGCTATCTGCCTTACTATCCCGACGAGTTAATATAATTTTGTTATTTATTTGGGACAACAATGCCAATAAAAAGAAACTATATAAACACGCAATCACGCCTTTTTCCCGTAGGGGTAGTCAGATACTATGTATTAGGTACTATAAAAAATAGTCATGTTAATCCCAGTAATATTATAAATGTGAAGGTTTGCATGGTTGGATGGATGTTTGTTACTCGTTCACGCAAAAACTACTGATCGGATTTAGATACAATTTGGTATGGAGGTAGCTGAAACCCTGGATTAACACATTGGCTATTTTTTTATCCCGAAAACATGTAGCGGGTAACACCGCGGGGCGCAGCTAGTATAATGTAATCCCTATTCGGGATGTAGCTTCGACCGTCATTCGTTGTTAGTCACTGAGGTGAAAGATCTTATAGCAAAAAGGCTCTAAGCGGTTGGTTCAGATCCAATGAACAACTCTGAAATAGTGAACAAAAACTACATTTGACCGCCCCAGTAGCTTATACGATAGTGTATCTACTTGTTCTGTGTCTGGGTGCTTTGTATATGTGTATTACAAGTACGTATTTACAAAAAAAAGTATACAAGTATTCTATGAATTATCTGATCCCCATAGTAAAAGCTTTGCTTACTTTGTGTCTAAATGGCACTTTGTGAAATATCCTAGGATATTTATTTATTTATTAACCTATTACCAAATGTATCGAGTAGCTGTTTTTTTTTGCAATTTCAGAGTTGATGTAGTAGTAAAAGTTGTTAGCCCATAGTTAAAGCTCAATGTCGATTTAGTACACATCAAGCTTGAAACCATGTATATTATGAACTGGAAAGTTTTTAAAATACGAATGGCAATAAAACGCCCGCCGACCCGCAAGTCTTGCGGTCGAACTAGCCAGCTCCATTTGCAAGTATGGTACAGCAAAGTTAACTTGCGTATTTTATTTCCAGAATTACATCAAGAATGATGGTGTAGCAGTAAGTGTGCCAGTAGCTAAGAACGAGGTTGAGGCTATGTAGTGTAATTGTAGCTCTAAGAGCATTTAAAATTTCATAATAAAAAAAAAAAACAATTTTATTTGGTGACCTGTTTATTTGCATAATATTACTTGTCAAAGTTTTTTCTATATACCTACGTCATATCATATTGTAGTCATATGATCGGACGCGCATATTCCTTTATAGTGAAACTTATGTGTGTCTATTTAGACGCAATACGAAATTAGTAGGTTATGGTGCGGCGGTATGGCCCTTACGCCAGCTTTAAGCTGCATTTATATCTAATACCAAAATACAATACTGTCTAAGATTATGGCGTAAAATTATATGGCTATCAATAGTTAGGATCAATAGTTTGGGTTTAAAATGTTATTCTAACATTAGGACAAGTGATATTACGGTTACTTGATTAGTAACAAATAATATGTAGGTATTAGGTTGTAATTATTTTATGATTTTCAAAATTAGAGACTACAATATTATGCGAATAAATAGGGGATCGTTTTACTTAAATCGACACTTTACTGATGTAGTATTGGTAGCTTTTAGATTAATTATTATGATGATAATGTCTTACGGTTTTTATTTTTTTTTAGTTAATACGTTTTATTCGTAATGCATTACTGAACAGTATATATAATATAAATAATTATGATAGGTGAATAAACACCGAGATTACACACTTCACTCGTTTTATTCCACACTCGTTTATAGCCTTTGCGTTAATAAGCTTCTCTATTTTGTTGTATTATTATTCTGATATATAGTTATTCTGAGGTTGCCTAAGAGATTGCTTTGAACGATAAGACCTCTAACTATTACACTAGTGACTAGATCAATCTTTTGTGAGAACAATACAGAGCTTATAATTATCATACCTATACATTTTTAATAAAATGTTAGTCTGTGGTAATATGGTACATATAAAAAAATATTACACTATACCTATTCTTACAAAAAATTCAAACAAAGATTAATATTTACATAGTTCAAATATGGTTCAAATGAAAACATTTTCCAAGTGTAAATACCGCTTTGGAGATGGCGTTATCCAAATCCAATCTAAATGCATCTCTAAAACCTCGGAATAGATTTTCTTTCAGTCGAATGAGATGAACTTATGAATTATGCAAGAGAAACCGATTCAATGGTTTTCTTTTTATCGTTTTACGGCATTTACTTTGCTATTGAACCTTTTCACCCTGCGCTTCGGTAGAGTAACATAATCTTCATATCTTACAATAGATACCTACTTTGTAGAGCTTTACTTCAGTGTTTTTGTTTTTATGTAATACCTAGTAATGAGACGAATGAGACGCTCTCCTAATGGTAATACATAAAGCGCGTCACATACAGTGAAGATGCTATATTTCCAGGATCTCGAGATTGGAATCCAGACGGTCTCTCAACTAGGTTGCCGTAGTCTGACTCATATGCAAATGCTGTAACTGCCACCCAATATCACCCATTGTATATTGTATCTAGTAGCGATGATAGCTCAGTGGTTAGCGCGGTAGGTTCACATGCTGAAGGGCATGGGTTCAAACACCAACACTGAGGTTGAGCAAAGTGAAGGAAAACATCATGAGGATACCATAGCATGGGGGTAGGGTACTTTCTAGTACTCGGCTGGCTAGCTACCACCCTCAAGTTGAAAATCTGCCGCCAAGCATCTAACGGTGTGATCCGGTATAGCCTCACTTGAGAGCCAGTTCCTTTCCAGGCTTGGTGTGCTTTACCGTCTTCGATCACACCGTCACTTAACATCAGATGAGCTGTGGTCAAACAACCACAACCACAGTCGGTCAACCACAAAAAAAAGTTAAATACTTATGTACATACCTATACCTATTGTTATAACATAACCTTCGTATATCCTCCCTTTTTTGATTGCCCTGTTGCTGCTATCAGGGCAATAGGGCATTTGGTAGAATATTTTCTTCAAAAGTTGCAGGGCATGGGTTCGATTCCAACCAGGACAAACATTTACAAATATAAAGTATGCAAGTATTATATTAGTTATGTCGATCCTATAGTACACGCTTTGCTCAGTTTGGGGCTAGATGGCGCTGTGTGAAAATATCCTAGGATATTAATTATTTTTTTGGGAAGTCGGGTGAAAAGTAAATCGCTGGACCGAAAATGCGATATAGCGGACTACGCGAACGATCCTATAAGGCCGTGTCAGCGGCTGGCAACGTGCCAGAGCCCGAGCGGAGCGTGACCCGCCCTCGTCCACACTTCTCTTCTCTACCCGCCTATTACGCAACACTTTATATAACCCCACTAGTTTCGCTAGCTTGTTACGTGTATCCGGCAAATGAAAATTGAAAATTCTATAATATGATATCGATTTTTGGAATGAGGTTTGAACTTACTGCCTTCTGCGTGTGAACCGATGCGCTAACCACTAAGCTATTGCTACGGGGTAAAAAGTTTGGTATACCTGTAGTATACAATTATAAATTTAGCTCTACCATAAAAATCAAATCGATAAGAATTTATGCACCATCCATATTTTTTTAAATAACATTTAAGTAATTACTTTTCAAACATGTTTTACACTAAGAATATTAAGTTTTTCTTAGTGGTTAAGTTAAACTTACCTTAAAAAAACGGAATTTTTGTATCTATTTTTACTTTTTCTTTATCTGTATTTGTTTACATTTTTAATAATTACGTCTACATGCAGTGCTTAAGTAACACAATCATAAATTATTGTTCCAAAAAGTGTGTGTGTGTGTGAGAGAGAGTAAGTGAATTATTTGTAATTATTATGAGATTAACAAATATTATTAAACCGTAAAAAGTATTCTGTAGCTGTCTTGTTCCCATAGTACAAGCTTTGCTTAATTTGGGGCTAGATGGTGCTGTGTTAAATGTCCTCCAATATTTATTGATTTATTTTTATTCAATATCTACGGATAACAATTTTCATGTGCTAAAATAGCTGTGTAGCAAGTTTAACCTTGCATTAAATTTTTTGTTAATTTAGTATAATATATACAATCTAAATTTCTTTTAAGATATTTTTCTTCTCGTAAATCACATAAAATAATTGAAACAGTTTTCGTTTAAAAATCGTAATTCCTTGCGTGAGTAAGCAATTTAGCTAGGTCACGACTTAGGAAATCTCATTCGAGGCAGCAAAGTAGGCAGTTAACGATTTCAAGCTTCCCATGGTATAAACTTAAGTAATCGGCAAATTCATGCTGGAAATATCAGGTGTAGCTTTTTCACTATTGACTAGCAAAATAAAATGTTTAAAACATTTCAAAAATATACCTACTATCAGAAATATACCTACTATCAGAAATCTGCATAGTGTTAAATTTCACAGATAGAATAGTACCTACCTGTGGTTACTTTTTCGTCGCTGCTGTCTGAAAACATGAAATTTTTAACTGGATTTGATTTTATTTTCTTTGTGGCAAGACCGTTAGAGTTGAACATGAAAAGTGACTTGCCAACGCAGATGCAACAATTTTGCAATATACCTTCTTTAATAGAAAAAACGGCGTACCTAATCTCTAACATAATAAAGACCTTACAAAAAATACGAAACCCACGCACTTAAACTGCAGCTTTTTAAGCTAAGGCATTTTTTTTATGTATGACAGGCTAGGTATTTGACCACAGCTCACATAATGTCAAGTGAAGGTGTGGTCTAAGATGGTAAAGCACACCTAGCCTGGAATGCAACTGGCTCTCAAGTGAGGCTGCCGGAACACACCGTTAGATGCTTGGCGGCAGATTTTCAACTTGAGGGTGGTAGCTAGCCAGCCGAGTACTAAAGTACCCTACCACCATGCTATGGTTTCCTCACGATGTTTTCCTTCACCGGTAGCTCAAGGTCATTGTTGGGGTTTGAACCCACGCCGCGCTAACCACTGAGCTATCATCGCTACATGAATATTAGTTCAAAGACCGTCTGACTGCCAATCCGGAGGTGTTAGGTTCAAATTTCACGACATGCATCTTTGTTTTTTTAAGTCGGTGAATAAAAACATCGTGAATAATAAAATAAATATAAGAAACCATCTCTATGTGTGCAGTTTGCCATACCGCACTAAACTTAGCCTTGGGTGGTGGTCGATGACGTTACCCTTCCCACAACAGGTAGACGCTCGCGCCCAGCTGTAACTAAGCCCAGCAGTTAAAAGTAAAAACACTTGGTTGATTCGGATCCCCAAACTACAAACAATTTTTAGTTTGACTGACTGCCTTACAGGAGTTACAGGCCAGTTGGTAGTTTTGATTCGTAAGCTGTAGGATGTGGGACCACTCAGGACATAATAAATATTTGTTATAAGTTTGGGTTTTTTGGTATGTGTTATAAATAAGTATTTACAATATTTGTACATACCTAAGTGTTCTATCAGTATTATATCCGTTATCTAGTTCCCATAGTACAAGCTTAACTGAGTTTAGGCTAGTTGACATTGTTTGTAATGCCCAACGATATTGGTTTTATTTAAATAAATAATATCGTACGACATTTCACACAGCAATATCTAGCCCCAAATCAAACAAAGCTTGTACTATGGGAACCAGATAACAGATATAATATTTAATAATTTGCATCATTTATAATTCAACAATTATAAATGATGTACTTATTTATTAATGTCAAAGCAACAAAATACTACGTACTTAATTCTCAAATAAGCGAATTAAATTGTAATTCTTTTGAGAAAAATAAATGTCTTTAAACTGATATTTATATATATATTTTTAAATACAATTAATACATACTAAACACCCAGACGCAGAACAGACATTTATTGTCACGTAAATGTTTGTCCTGATGGGAATCGAACCCACGCCCTACAGCTCTTAAAGTAGATATTCTACCAAATGAGCTAACAGGGTAGTATTTCATTTAGTATGTACCTTTAGCTTTTATAAGACTGTGCTTCGATGCTCGCAATATCATCAATTGCTTAGAGAAGCGCAAAACTTGAAGCCTTATTGTCGCATTTTAAAATCGATCGTCATCAATCACTTTCGCTCTGCTTAACCTTGTTAGTAATTCGATGAGCAAGACTCCGACAAGCCTCGCTCAGTAATTAATTGGCTCTCATTAGTGTGGTACGATCCAGAGAACTATTATTTCTACGTAGATAGAGCAAAGGGTGTCTCTATTGGATATATAAGTATACGTACGTTTGCCTTTTCATTGGAGCCCTGATTAACCCCGTAATAGATTACGTACGTGCTTTCATAGTAGATTTATTTATTTATTGCGCTCCTTATAGGAAACTTACTCTATGTAGCTTGGTGAAAGTGAAAAAGATCGTAATTGTTGTAAAATGTGTCAATGTTATTTTATGTCATTTTTGTTAAGACACATTGAGATACACATACTTTGCTGTAGGTGCTAGTTAATTATGAGTTGATGCTCACATCCAACATCAACTAGAAAAGAGCTGATAGTATTCAAACGGCTGAACAGATTTTCTTGAATCATAGCTAAGAGATAATATTTTCGATCAACTTAAAAACAACCAAAAGAAAACAAAATCACAATAGTTTCAGCCGTTTCGGAGCTACGATGACACAGACAGACACACAGATAATATACATGTTAAACTTATAACATGTTATTTGTCTGTTTGTGTTGAGGGTAAAAAATTAACTTTAATTTTTCTCATTTCCCAAATTGTAATATTAATTGTCCTATTGATTCTTACTAATTTTATTGTAATTTGAACAGAATTAAAAACTAGAGCTGTTAATTTATAATTAACGAGTATATTTTAATTTCCTTCGCACATTAATGATGTTGTGTAAAAGCCTGGTAGAAGCAGAAAGGCGTGAAATTATGTTTACTCGGTTGTTTAATAACATACTTGTATTGTCGTGTATACCTATATACTACCTAACTCGCTATTACTTTCGTCGTTACTAAACGTTCGCCTCACTAATGAATACATTTCCTGAGCCGCGCCAACAGCCAACATTGTCGAAAGTGGATATGAAATAAAGTCACAGCAAATTTCTCAATAAACGTTTTCGTGCTTACGTAGCTTAATACTTGTACGAAATTTATAAAATGGTCGTGATACTATGATATTTATGTCATGGACAACTTGCACCGTTAAAGATAGGTATATTGATATTTTAAACTAGTTAAAATTATTATGTGATTAAAACAAATCTTTAATTTTATACTCTTAGTTGCGAGCAAGGCGACCAGACGCAACTTTAGCATTTAATGGTATCACCTTGCGAGGCCGTGTCCAACGCGTTACTGGGACGGGAATCCACACAGTGCTTAGGACTTGAGATCCAGGTGTAGGGTGTTAAGGGGCCTCTTTATCATTCTTCTTTACGTGTCCATCAACGGCGAATCCTGTCAGCACTTGCCATAAGCACGAATATAGCTGGCAAAACCAAAAAAAGGGCCTCTTTATACACGTACTAGCGGCCCGTCCCAGCTTCGCACAGGTGGATACTAATATTTTAATTAAATTCTAGTAATAAATATAGTCTATGTTAGTCAGGAAGAATGTAACATTCTAATTGTGAAAGAAGTTTTGAAATCGGTCCAGTAGTTTTTGAATTTATTCGTTACAAATCTTTATAGTATTATATATATGTATATTTAATATAGTGTAGATGTAGATTTACGCTAACCTTCACTGTGTTACAGTTATTGATGTTGTGCGTATTTTTTATGATCGTACAAAATTGTTGAAAACATAAATCACAATTTTTCATGTTCCAAGAAAAATATTTTCAATCTACGAAAATGTTATTGGATCGTGATATTGAAGATTCCTCTGGAATGTAATGCAATAAATATCTGCCGGTGGGCAGGCAGAGGCAGCCAGCGGTGGGTGGCCGCATTATACATGATGTTTACAATCCGACCCGGCGGGACAAGCTTCAGGCCTCATAAAATTTTACCACAAAATATTTCGCAAAAACGGGGATCAGTATTATTGCTGAAACGCAAATCCACCCGAAATAGAATGGCTCGTAGCTTCTAGTCCCGTCACGTTAAGGAAATCGTTGGCGTTACAGGCGTAGAGAAAATTAAGTAAAGATACAGGCGCATGCAGGCGCGGCCGGGGAGCGGGCGGGCGGCCGCCCTAGCGCCCTCAGTATCGCGGAGGCTGCGGCAAACTCGGCCGCCCGCCCTGCGCTGCTTCGCCTCACAGTCAAAACATTGCATCTAACTCTGATAAATTAGTAATTTTGCTTATGCTTTATACAATATTTCTCTAGTACATTTTTTTGTCGACTTTTACGTCAAAACAAAATGTATTCATTATATTATTTGACTAAAACGAATAGTAGATTATGTTGAAATCGTCATATTCATGTTAGTGACAGTGTCAGTGAAGATTAGTCTGTTTACCTTTGTTGCGAACTATTCGTAGAGGGTCTACGTGCAAAAGTTACACATTTCTCAACTATATTACGTAAGTATCCTATCTCTTCTATTTTAAGGTAAGTTGTAGGTTATGGTACTATGTGACCTTTACAAAAGTGCTATTTTTATTATACTCACCGTCTATGAAATAGTCTTTTTCGGATAAAAGTACTAGAGCTATATTATTAAATTGACAATTATTATGTTATTTTGGATTACATACATCTACCTACTTACAATAAAAACACAATTACTTTATGTAAGTACTTACAGTATTAAAAATTGATTTATTTAAATATATAATTAGTTCTACGGATACTCTTTAATATTTAGTAGATAGGATCTTTTTAGTACTAGTCTATAAAATAGCACAAAAACAATATTTCATTGTTTCGTAGTTTCGTATTTTTATGTGTTTTTTTTCTAGTTGTGCACCGCTTTTGTAAGTGATTGAATATTATTTTAGGAGTCGGGTATCTTATGATCTTCGTCTTTCAATTAGACAGCCAATTAATTTACTCGAGCCTTTATGCAAACCAAGCTATGCTTGTAAACTTTGTTATTTAATTAATAAAATTAAGTTATCTACTAACTTTATTATCACAGAACTAGCTGCATGTGTTCCAATACCTGCATCGCCATACACTTGCAGTACAGTTCCAATACATTAGTGCTAGTTCTCATTCCAGTCTGTATCAGGTTAGATGAGTAAAAAAAAATACAAATTTTGGCCTGCACGACTTTTCGGTATAATTTATCTGGAAATCGATTGAAGCAGTAAATAGAAAGGGGCTGCACCTATGGAAATAAAAGAATTGTCATATAGACTCTGGCGCTGAACACGCAGTCGTAACATTTGATACAATTTGGTCGAATTTTTCTCAATCTTTCAGGGTATTTTTTCTCCCTTGGCAAGCGTCTTCCATTTTAGTGCAGGAAAGCACTGATGGCTTTTCTGCATTATTATGCGTAAAAAGTATCTTTATTCTTCTGAAGAGAGAATGCTAGCGTCTAGCACTCGTTCTTCAGAAGAAACGGCTGTAACCGGTCTGCTTCATCACGTTAGAATGCTGGTTAAATAAAACAATAATTTAACTTCAGTTAAGTGTGAAGCAGTGATCCTTGACACGGCTCGCAATGTCAGTTGCAACCCTAACTACCGGCAGCTGGTGCACTGCTTCGCTGAAGATAGCACTACAGGTTTAGGTTTTTTTATAATATTTATGTTTTTAGATTTATTTTGAAAAAAAACTAAAATTTTATTAATAGTAGTTTAAGTGTTCTGTGGATATTATGTTATACTTACATTATTATTATTCTCACCCAGAACCCTACTTTCATAATGTTGAAAATGTGCCTAAGTACGAGTTTTTGGCTTCTTGAGTGGATCCATTGTGTCCGAAGTAACTTTTGTTATTGCATTTCATCTGCTGATTCAGTCCTAATGTTAGTGCTCGCTAACGTTGAACTATACGTATTGATCGGCCTTATGCAGCAGATTCATTAACGTGACTTCATGTCCACGCTAGAGAGCACTTTAAAAGCAAACATGCCAAGCACATTAAACATTTTCATCACACATTCAGTATCAAGGACTAATATTTATTTTGTGACGATACACTCTTTCAGTGTAGGTCAAACAATATAGTTAATCCGAATATACTACGAGTAGGGTCTATAATGCCTAACGATGCTTACATTAAAGACAAGATTAATTATGAAAAGTTAAAAAAAAAACTTGAACACAGAATAAATTAATGTAGTAAACTAATAAATAAAAAATATATAGTTTGATTCACTTGGAATGAAGTAAGGATTCTAACGATACCCCATACAACCAAATCTTGTCAAGCTTCTCAATGAACTCTGAAAACATTATTGTTTTTTTTGGGCAGTCGTGTAAACATATATAAGTCCTTTTAAAGTATCCAGATCACAAGATGACGATCACCGCTGAGTAAGTATTGCTCACGCCATAAAATTACGAATTAGCTAAAAATCTAAAAGGCTACGAATTCTATTAAACTGGGGGATAAACCTCTAGACGTACCTAATATAATTATGTTATCTGATATTTTAAATGGAAATAAGTTATCCAAGAGGAGCACACCCGAGGGCTTGCACTCGTTCGGAAGAGGGTTTCCACTCGACATGAGTGCTCTACAGCTTGTCCAATTATAGGTGTTTTCACTGAGAGGTGTTCGCCTTTATATTATGGCAATGAGAGGATCGCGACCCTTTCGTGTACCCACTTGTTCCCAATAACATAATAATACTTTGGCGTACATATTTAGAATGTTTTGTTTGCTTATGGAACCTTTGTTCTATTGTGGGCCTCTTTTATGTGTTGTTGGGGGCTATGTATAGCTTGAAATTCTGTTTCATTTATGTTTCGTATATGTCTTAGTGCTTGTTAATGTTAATCTAGGTACAATGTACATAGTGGGACTATGTACATTGTACCTAGATTAACATTAACAAATGTAACTCTTAAAAATAAGTATGAAAATATTAAATATTGTGTTCTCTACTACTTGGATTTTTAATGTATTCTAACACTATTACTTCTCGTAAACCATAAAGTAAATAGTTGCTAAGTAGACTTAAAATTTTAGTATTGTATTTTTTGTACAGATCCTATAGAAACAACCCGTGCCAAAGTGCTTCAATTGGTGCTACATAACGACCCAAAGAACGATGACTAGAAATCAAAGCAATATGACTCTTATCTTGCCAACTGCGCGCTTTTTGTTAATGGTGTTGGCGTTAATCCTGTCATTAGTCGGCGCCGGTTTGTGCGAGATAGCTTCTGCTAAAGACCAGATTAAAGGCGTATCCAGTTCCCAAGCGCCCACTACTACTTTTAAGCCGAGTACAAAGCCATTAGCGAGCACAGTAACGCTGACGACTGCATCTCATACTATAAAGAGAAGCTTTAAAACAACAAAAGCGTTCGAGGCGACCGAGAGCCCGACGACCACCGAGCGCCATTCAACTACAGTGCACGCGAACACAAAAGGAATAGTGAAAAGTGCAAGAAGGCAAAAGTTAAATAGTAGTTCTAGCACAGGGGCGCACTCTCCGGCGAGGCTTCAAGAGCGCCTTGCGGCTATAGATTGCGATCTGCCCGTGCTGCCGCGAGACTCGCGAGTTTGGCGCGGCAATGAAACTCACGAACTCAATTTGCCTGTCACGGTGAGTATTTTCTATCACTTCTTTAGAGATAATTTTACTCGTATGTGTTCCGGCTCTATATACCAAAATTATGGACACGTTTGTTTTGCAGTTGAACATGAGTCGAATGCTGTGTCATGTATAATATAGCCCTACGTCATGGTATGTCACATTTAGCGAAGCAAAAATATGGCGATGCAGTTGTGCGTGTCAAACTTCGATTTTCGCGATTTTTATCACATTACTAGCAAAGTAATAAAGTTAAACCCAATTCTGTCTTACAAAGTCTTAAAAAATAAAAAAGATTTGTCTATTACTATAACATTAACATATTTTACAGTGGAATCTCTTATCAGGTCTCGTGAAACACATTTCTCAGTTGTTCGTTCTAAATTAGAATAACCAACATATGTTAACATAGAATACATGACATAGAATACATAACATAGAATATATATATATATATATACCATAAAGACTGAAATTACTTTTATAATTTTCACTGAGTTAGAAATGTTGTAAATTTATTATTCTAAAACTACATACACCTATGTACAAAGATGATAACTATTTATTACGTTGCTACGGAACTCTACCTCGTGCGATCACAAGTCGCGTCTGACAGACTTTTATTCAAGTTTCTAGCACCAGTGGGCATTTGTTACATACAGCTTTTGCGAACACCTCTTGTGAGCAAAACTTCGTGCTCCAGATAAATATTGAACTTGTTCCTTTTCGAACCACTCCGTCTCACTGAGTCGCCTTATGTAATGCGCGAAGTTTAGCGAAAAGATATGTTGCTAAGTCCTTACATATTTAGGTTAGCTAAATATTGACAGCCCTTGGAAAACTTGTCGTACCGATATGTTTTTGACAAGTAAGTAAGTTTATCAACATCGTTCCTTTTAGTACAGTGTCGCATGTTGAGTGACAGATTGAAAGACAGACCATTTTCCGAAAGCCTTTCATACGTAGAGCTTGTCGAATAATGACGAACCCATTTTGGTTGTTCCTTTAATATTTCAGCATCCATTAGCCTTATGAATAACCTTTTGATATGGGTATGTATGTAATTGATACCTATGTCATTGCTATGTGGATATTGTTTAAGTAGAATGTGTAGATTTTTAGGAACATAAAATCAAATTACCATTATAATAATTATGTTAAAGATGGTAAAGTCTGTGTGCAAGAGGTTTTGTATTTATTACTTCTTATTAACATAATAGCCTTCTTTTTATCCGCGAATAGATATAATTTTTTATACATATAACAGTAATAGAAGTAATCGTGTAGTGGAGCGTAAGCGCGAAGCTATTTTCTCACTGTAAGCATGTATTATCAACACAAAATAAATGATTATAATTTAACGTAAGAGACTATTCTGCAGTTAGGTAACAGTGAATATTTTACAGCATAAAATAAGATTCAAGACATCGCAGGCAATTTACAGAACGTCTTTTCTTCCGCTCTTTTATAACTGAGCATAATATTCTTGTTCGCACAACTTCTATCGCGACAGTAGCGAGCACTGCGAGGTCAAATACATAAACCATAAATCGTCTTAGTGGAGGAGAAATAAAGGGAAAGCTTTTTTTTTTTGCTTGAGCGGTTGAGTTCTTCCTATTCATTATTTTTGTGGCGGAAAAGGTCGGTCGACTTTCTTTTAAAATATGATTGCGCTCAGTATAGCCTTTACATTGCAGTCAGCCGGTTTCAGGTCAGGGCGGCTGTATTGAAATGGCGCCTTCAATAACGAGACGCTCCCGTGTAGAATGATTTATTTAGTTTTTTGGGTACCAATCTGTAGTCTGCTTAAACATTTAATCTAAATGTTTTCCTACTGGGAAATATGAAAAAACTCGCTTCGAGTACATTTACTTTAGAATAACAAATAAATAAAAATAAAATAAATAAATGTCGCAGGACTATACACACAGCGCCATCTGGCCCCAAACTAAGCAGAGCTTGTGTGATGGAAGTCAGATAACTGATAGAATACATAAATACTTTTTCATACTTATAATACATACAGAACACACAAATAATGCTTATGTAGCTGAGTGAAACCTATTCAATATTTTTTATGATGGTGCTACTGAATTAATATCAATGTACGTATAGCTCAATTAATGAGTGCAATAGAGACTTGACAACCTTAGTAGCAAACTAAAAAAAAAAAAAAAATTTGACTAAAATGATTTATCATTTAGAAAATGTAACCAGATTTTTTTAACATAAGCATCTAATTTAATTCACGTGAAAATTCTAACATTTTCTATGACAAACAAATAATATAGCACAAGATCTCAGAACCTAATACAGGAAAGTCTAATAGGTTGTCTTTTTATACTTATTGTAATTTGTACGACGTTTACTCTACTCCACGCCAATTAAATTAACCATTGTTTAAATGTGTCGCGGAAGCCAAATAAACCAAAGCCAAACAATTTCATTTTACCTCTGTATTAACGTAGGTGGGGTTAGATAATGTCTTCATAACCCACATTGATCCGATGCTTATAAAACGGTACTGCAAACGAAAGGGAGGGAATTTCAATTAGCATTCACAAAGGTGACTCGCCAATGAATAAACAATCTGTATAACTTACTGAGATGACCTTTACCTATTCGTTTTACTAGAATATTCGATAAGATTAGACTATTTACCACAGTTTATATACTAAAAAATTACGAAGGTCGCTTGGGTAAGCTTACACTTGTGTTAATGTGTGACTTTGGTGTGCGGATGGCGGAGGAATGCGCGGGCGGTGCGCCGGACGAGGAGTGCCCGCCGGTTGTCGTGTCGTGGGAGGGTGCCGCTGACATACAAAGCGGAGATATCCTCATCGTGCGCATCGCAGATTCTCTACTCCTTGACACCTTCGACCCGAGGAACGGTTCAGCCACGTCGATCGGTGCAAACCATACACGTGTGCTTGCCGACAGGTGGGTGCCTTCGCATTATTATTAAGCATGTCCTACACTGGCGCGACTTGTAGTAGCAGACTTGTTTAGCGCCCCAAATTTAGCCGCTACCCATACTTTTGTGTAGGCTTTTCTGTTAGTAGCAGTTTCAGCAAACCTAATCGTGGTTTAACCGTGGCTGCGCCATTGTGTGGAAGGCTTTATATAGCCTTGGTCTGGGACACGACACGTATGCCGCTAGGATGAGCACTATCGATCTTCCAGCGCACTGACCGAAACATCTGTTTTTCGCGTTTACCGCATAAATGGGCACACGCTTTCACGCCGCTGTTCACACGAGGTTGATTTCATACTCGCACTCGGCTTATTTACCGACACAGTCATAGAGATACGCATCGAAATATATACCCGAGAGATAAAGCCATGCGAACACGCTATGGCTACGAAGTTTACTTGGCTAAGGTTGCGTGTTCGGACGCTATAACTATCTGAAAACGAACAAAACTAAAACTTTTCATGGATTTGTCGTTGAAACAGTCAGATATATCAACTATCCAAACAAACACCTATATGAATCCAGAATGTACCTAATATGTTAATTTTTTATTTTATTCTGTTAACACAAAAAAAGAGTACGTAAATACCTACCTATTTGAGTAAAAATATATTTCATATTTGCATCCCTAGAGAGAAAAGCGAAGACTCGGCGGTAGAGTTGTTTTGTTACATTTGCCATCCCGGTGTTTGTGCGGCGCGTTTGTTTTATGTTTAAATTAGGCCTGTGTGGTGTTGTGTATTTAGGAATTGGGTCGTGTAATATATTTCTAGGGAGCATCATACGCTACTGCAGCCGGCGGTGTACCAAGTGACGAGGCAGGGCCATGAACATTGCGATGATTCCGAAGGCACGCTGCTGGACATCACGCCACTCGACGAACACGGAGCAAAAATATTTACGCTTTACGAGAAAGACCTCACGGAAGGCGTTAACTTACTTATAGGTATTTAAACAACTGCGAGTATTTCTACAGACCTTACTCAGACAATTAGCTTTGTAAACATGTTTTTATTATTTTCGGTGGGACAGGCTTTGTGTTTGATCCCACCTCATATTATGGTACCTACGTAAATCTAAAAATGATCGACACACCTAGCCTAGAATAGGAACTGGCTATCAAGCGTGGCTTTCGTACACAATAAGATGCTCGACAGTACACAAGACACATTTTTGACTTTGTTAGGTAACTAGCCAGCAGCACTTATTAGAAAAGGCACAACAATCATATTCACGAAGTTTTCTATCAACTCGAGCATTCAACATCTACTTATGTTTTTGTTGGCATTTGACCGCAATGAATATACTGATGAATAAGTAGCAAAATATCTAAAGTAGAAAATTGCTGAAACAATATGAGCACACCAGCTACGCCGACTCTGGAAAATTCTACGGTGACTTTTATTCTACCATCGTCGCTCAATAGCAATGTCAAGAATTTACTCCTTATTGTACGAATGCCGCAGTCCACGATAGAAACGCGCTGGCGTGCTCATTATCACAAATTAACCTCAATAAAAGTACTTCCCTACGTCATATTATAGTTATTTTGATAATGTTAATGACTTAGATTTAACTTATTTTCTTGTAGTAGTGTCGGAAAATTGGAAATCTCAATGCGTACGGTTGAAAGTGACCGTGAAGTCGGACAGCTGTGGTGAATCTCAAGATTGTTCGGGGAAAGGAATCTGCTATACTAATGTATCAATGGTAGGTAACCTAAGTTATATTCCGATTCTATATGATTAACTTTTGTTAAGCATTGCTATGAGAACATAAATCGCGTAAAAAATAACCTTATTTCGTTTCGTTGTTGAGACCTTAGTAGATAATCATTGCATAATAAAAACAATATTAACCAAACACAATAAGCTGGTTGACTTTAAAAACCGCTGTTAACTTCAGTCCCTTGGAACAAACGAGCGTTAGGGCTTTTATTAAGGCATTAATGTTGGTCTACCTCTGCGGTGCCGTGGCGAGGGTTATATTTACGATTATCGTGCAGGAAGGGTACGAGTGCCAGTGCTGTGGCGGGTACGCCGGCTCTCGCTGCGAAGAGAGAGATGTGTGCAGCCCATCGCCGTGTCTGAACAACGGTATCTGTGTTGACCTCACCTCGTCTCCTAGCGCACTAAACTACTCCTGCGTTTGCCCTTACGGTAAGAAAATTTGGTTTGATCAGTAACATAACATATAAATGAAGATGTTTTAGCGGCAACGTGGAAAAATCGTCGCATTATATTATTTTTGAAAGCTTCGTGTGTTCATGTACAAAACCTACTTTATGAATTTTTATTCATAAAGTAGGTTGAACTTGGAAAACGGAGTAATGTAGTGAAACATAACTTTTTGTCTTGTTTCCAGAACTCAACCAAAACGTGTAGTAATTTCATCACTAGGGCGTGACTAGACTAGACTCCTCAAAAAACTACTGAATGCATTTTGATGAAATTTGGCACACATATAGTCTATTACCTGGATTAACATATAGGATACTTTTTATCTCGAAAACATGTAGCGGATAACACCGCAGGGCGCAGCTAGTCTTATCTAATCTTAGGACGTGGACATTGCCGAGTCCTGCATTCTGATTTAATACTAGAGGCTCACAAGGACGGCTGTAATCCATCACCGCGGCTCCGAGAGCCGCAATGTGTTTGTGACAACATAGACGTTCATGCATATATACATGTAATATATATAAATATATACAATTGTCATACATATGTCGCAGGAACGTAATGAAAACGGGGATTTGGTCAAATAGAATCTGAAGATAATTATTAGATTATTTTCCTGCAGATGAAAAAATATTATTATACTTGTACAGTTACTCCCCTACAAATATTAAGTGATTCGATCATGTGAGTACTTGTACAGCACTGCATCGTCATTTTAACTACATCACTCACTCTCCCTTCCCTTCATTTTTCATCTTTGCGATGCCTCCATGTCGCATGAACATTAAGCAAATGCAAGCGCTTTCTATGAAAACTTTAACAGGAGGACGAGATCTTGAGACAAATTGGTTTAAAGTTGTAGTGAAAAATGCGTTCTTGCTGCAGTTTAGAGTTTTTATCTGAAAATGAAATTTTTATTAGTTACTATCATCAAATGTATCTATCCTTATGTTTCGTGTCTGATAATAATTTTTGTAACAGTGGTACGTTTTTGATTAAAATTGAAGCAGAGAAGCGAGTTTTAATTAAAATGGCTTTGAAATAATGTCTTATAATTAAAGTAATGAACAAAGGGGTTTAAGGGAACTTCTCTACCCCAAATGAATAATGCCACTCATTTATCAAATCGAAATGTAATCGGAAACATTAGTTTTATCATTATGACCTACGGAGTAGGATAACATTTATTTATTAGTATACCTACTCGTATGTTCCAATCGAAGAAAGCTGTAAAAAATTACGAGCATTTTATGTCCAATTCGAATGAAACATTGAAAAAGCGATTTAATTTAATAGAGATCGAGCGATAAATTGTATTTTTTTTTGGTCAATTAAACATCCATGTGACGCAACCTGGCGCGGGCTCACGTGGCGCGTGTTATTACGCAACCCGACGTTTTGCATGCCTTCCCAAATTCATGCCAAATCGAGATTTTCGATTTGTATCTCTGACAGATTTACTCGTGCGTATATTTCTCTTTTGTCTCTTACATACACATTAACCATTGGTTTTAATACACTTTGATGTTATAATTATAGCAATTGATATTTTCTCAATAACCTGATCGTTATCTTACTGTTGAAAATTACGTAAGTATCATACTTAGTAGGATGTAAGTGTATGCGTAAACATTTTCCTCGACCGTTAACGAGATTAGGGAAATCGTGCCAGTTCATATCTAAATGCTAATAATATAGATTTATTTTATGACAGTTACAAGTTATCGTTATGTAGGGCTTAGGCAGACCACTATTAACTTGGGTGGACAAACGAGGTCGGCGGTCAAAAGTAGGACTTGGACGGGATTGGCGCAGGAACGGAAAGAGTGGCGTGCAAGGGAAACCTTTATCGATTTCCTGCTGAGTATAACCTTGTTTCCTATGAGACATCTCATATTGCATGATGGACAATCCGCTTAAGTCGATAGGAAAATCCTTTTCAAAAAGATAAGGTCGGTCGTCGAGCTCGATGCGACGTTTTCGATTGCGTAAACCGGACTTTAAGTAAATACTTACCTGATTTTATTGGCCAATTATCTTATTCCATGAAATAATATTAGTTAACATTTATTGAATTTAATTTTATTATATAAAAAACATAAAAAAATAAATTTGTATACTTTGCAAGTTAACATATCAGTTTACACCACTCGGTGATTTTTAACTTTATGTAACTATTTATAAGATAAACGATAAGGACCATAATTTTTACGTAGGTGAGTAATGAATATACTGTATGAAAAACCGAAAAATTATTCTGATTTAAGTTGACAAAAAGTGCAGACTTATTTCAAACAGAAGCCGAACGAGTAAACAGTTTTAATCGACCTTTATTTGCGGAACGATTTAACACAGTATAGTTTAATGTCCCTTCATAGCTGTCAGCGACTATAGGTATTGTCACTTAATATTGACAGATATGGCACTGACCTATTATATATTAACCTAAAAACAACGCAGCACTTAAGCGCTTGAACACTTCTTTCACATTGGTAACTTAAACTTACTTATTTAGTTTATTTCGAAGATATCAAAGAAATTTAGTAGTCTGTTAGAAGTTTTAAAAAAAAACTCCTTTTCACAGGCCTTGTGAAACTTTCAAATGTCAATATATATACCTACATCTAAATCAAAAGGTCTTAGAAAGTCATCATCATCATAATCATCAACCACCAAAATTATTTCACTGCAGCACGTGGGTCTAATGCATTCCGCTTCCGGTCGCTTTCCACTTAGATTGTCACTACATCCAAGTGTCAGGGTGCCCAATACTAAGTTTACCAATTCCTTCTGGAAAACGTTAACCCTGCTAATAAGGTTAACCATACATTGTCTCAAAGTAAGAAGCTTGAGCTTGAGCGCAGCATTGCTCTGTTTCTTTTGTTATAGGTTCTGGGAACCGCTGCAACGACCGTTCGTCTCATGACTTCTTATTATAAAAAGATCTAGGAAGGGCATTTTTCGCAGGTATTACGGGCACTAACTGCGAGCAAGACCCGTGCTTCTCGTCTCCGTGCTTGAATGGTGGATCGTGTATGACTATGGCAATGAACGGATCGACGACATTCCACTGCGCATGCACGGACGGGTGGGCAGGCGCGCGCTGCGAGCTTTCCGTGACGGGCGGCGCGTGCACCTCCAATCCCTGTCTCAAGGGTATCTGCATCGAACAGCTCGACACTGAAGACGAAAGCGAGTACCGCTGCTTCTGTCAACCTGGTGAGTCTCACTCATTGTAGCTTGATATACATTATCGTCTTTATGCGACAGCTGAACAAGGCTATTGTTACAAAACGTCGAGGATAATATCGGGTTGCATAATTTTTATAATCATATTTCTTTAAATCATAGATTTTTAAAATGAAGAGATTACCTTTAAAATGAATTTTCAAAGTTAAATTACTTTAAAATTGCAGATTAGATTTAGGAACTATACTAGTCGGCAATCAGACGCATACAAATTAATATCTAGCCAAGGTCTTTCAATAATTAAGCGTTACTCGGTGCACTAAAGACACTAAAGGTGTTTACAGAATAAATCATCAGAACTTACTCAATTCAATAATGCTTAATCTTGTTTGCAAATGTTTGGGGCGCGGGTATTTCTGTAGGTGATTTATATAAAGCGAAGTTGGAAGGTTGCCCGCAGGCCGCGGTACGTGAGGCCTTGCTGAGTTCGCTCTGGTCGTGCCTCGCCGGCGCCCGGCGCAGGACGCGCCCTTATCGCCCTGAGAAATGCTAATGTTGAGCGGTTATGACGCTTATTTATGATTTAACTTCGACATAACGTTCCTGCCTACATCTGCATAACTGAACAGCCCGTTTGCGATACCCAACTATCCCATTTTAATGTTAACTGCCTATATTTATTAGTGTGATAATGTGCTGGCAGATAAGTTCAATTTATCGCGCTAGTTGATTAAATACACAGTTATAAAAAGCAGTTTTAGCTTGGTGTTTACTAAGCTATAAGGGTGTTATTGTACTAATTATAATGAAATATAACAATTACAATACACATATACTCGTATTTATTATTTACAATGGGCACAACCCTGAAATCATGTTTGTGAAAAATCAGCTGTTCTATAGAAAAAGTTCATCTACTTTTGGTTGAATGTATGAAATAGCTGATTTATTTGATGAGTACAAAGACCCTCTCTCGGTTTAGTTCGCCTGACGCTTAAAACACGGTATAAATATGTTAGTAAAGCCACATTACAGCTTTGTAGATAAATAAAATAATGTCTAGTCACGTTAAATGTTGAGTCAGTAATAAACAAAATGGAAGTAATTTTAGTAATGCCCCTTCGATTTTAGGTTTCTTTCAGCTTTAACAAAAGATTTTTCTCTCAATACCAACAATTTCCAATTTAGATGTAGCGCGCGGGCTTTAGCTCATTTCTTTTTTGCATTAAAGAAATAGGTAGACACTTTGGAAATACAAAGGCAAAGGCGAGAAGGGTTTTTCCGATGCTGGAATAAATCGTGGCGAATTAATCAAGTGCCTTGTTTTCCCGACAGCCGGGAGCAAATTTGAAACGGATGCAAACAAACAGCCCCTCGGGGCGGATTGTGTTTCGCCATAAGGAATTTGAAACTTTGCGTCGTGACGCGCCGACTGATCTATCCCCCCATAGGGCTACTTACCTCCCTACCGCTTGGCAATGAATGAAATAAATCTTCGCTAAACATAAACCCTCGATTAAACATCCAGAAACTTGCAAATAACTTTGGTAAAATCTAAATTTCTTTGCGGAAAATCTTTTTCTTTTTGTCGTAAAAAATGTATAACTAGTAAATGCCGTCGCTCTAGAAAACCCTTAGGAACTCACAGGAAATCTTTTATTTATGTGAAAAAGTAGCATACAACTGATGAGCCACCTAAAGGTAAGTGGTCATGGCCGCCTATGGACACTTACTTACAGTACCCGGGTCATTGCCAGTGCTTCGCTTATCTTTGAGGACCCTATTCACCCTTTGTTGGAAGCGAAGTAAACAGAATTAATAATGTGTTTGATTTTATAATTCGGTGGAAAACCCGAAGGTAAACCAATTCTACAGAAGACAAGTATAAGCACATTAAAGAAACAGTTAATGAAATCGGGCAGTACGAGATTTCCACACATCTATAAGATGCGAGTGGCCCTTCTGGCGATGGCAGCTGATGTTCCATAGATCGCAAATCTATTTTTGATAGTACCTAGGGATGTGGGTAACTTATAATATGGCTCTTTACCTAAATACATAATTATATTACCTATCGAAGTGATCTAGTTGCAAGAAAGTAGATCAAACAAATCCACAAACGCACTTTATAACATTAGTCGACTTAGGGAGTAGGTACAAGTCACATGTTTAAAAGTAAGTATATATTCTAATTAAGTGATGAAAATGGTTAAATTTTTTATGATGTTTACGTGTCCTAGAATTATTTTATTTATAATTACGTAGTCCAACTATTTTTGTTTATTATATAGTTTAACATAATAACTTCGGATAATGTTTTGCTTAAAAACGGCCTCGCTGTCGATTGTATCTTAATTAAAGTATCAGGGTATAATTATCGCAGTCAAGGTCCAAGCGTAATAAAATATTATTTCGATTTAACTTCGGTTGATCGCATTATTTTAAATTGCTACTGTATTATAATAGGCTATTTTGTATTCAGAACAAGTATGGTCCTTCGTGCGTTAACAGAGCTATCTCAGGCAGAATTTAGATCATGCCCTGCTCGTCGGACCCGGACTACTGAATTAACCTGAAGTTGATTAACGTGCTTAATCAGACGTATCTTTAACAACCTCATACCTATATTTGCTATCTAGGTAGCTTGTAGGGTTCTACTATGCCTCGAAGACTCAATGACCTTTATAGGTACTCAAACGTTGTGAGTTGGTGAAGGATCCAGGCGTGACTGTACACGTGAGTGGTTTTAAACCGTCTAAAATTAAGTACGTTGTTTATCTTTTGAATATATGCTGATCACATGCGTTGAGGCATGTTGTAACGATGACAGCTTAGTAGTCGGTTCACACACCGAAGGGCGTAGGCTCCAACCCCAACATTGGGCTTGAGTAGCCGGTGAAGGAAAACAACGATGAAAACCATAGTAATGGTGCTAGGGTACTTTCTAGTACTCGGCTGACTAGCTACCACTATTTGAAATATTTTATATGGGAATTATTTTGATCATTGTCGACCGCTGTTACTTTGGCATGGACTAATAAGTACATTCCAAATACATATGTACAATTTGTGAAACAAAAGTCTGCATAACGTAACTTACAAGAAAAAAATATGCCGCGCAGTCAGGAAATAGGCGGGTTTTAGTTTGCAATGATATAGGCTTTATAATGTATACCAAAAGTCTCGTGATTCTTTGAACCTAGAAATTTTTAAAAGTCAGTGTTGGATTCCGAATGCATTGTCCGGTTTCAAACAGTCAGTAAAAATGTATTTCCCAGGGTACACCGGAAAACAATGCGAGCTGGAATACAACGAGTGTATGTCTTCCCCCTGCGCGAATGGCGGCACTTGCACGGACCGCGTCGGCGGGTTTTCTTGCGCCTGTAGTCGCGGCTACACCGGAAACTCCTGCCAGTTGAAGGTAAAACATCCGACATTTCCGCAATAATATCTGAACGTCACAGATTAGGAAAAAGTTAGAAAAATAAATGTTGTGTAGCAAATACGTAAAAACTTCTTGGTCCTACAATTTACGTTTATCGTATATGTCAGAGCCTTACACCAAAGTATGCGTGTAATTTCTGTATGTTAAGTGAAATTGTAAGACTAAAGAGTCTTCTCCTGTTTTATTGGATACGTTATATCTGTACCACTTTTTCTTAATTCGTAGTAATTAACACTACTTAAAAACGATGCTATATCATGTAGATGCTAAGTTTTAGAAAATATTACAATGTGATAGAATGTTTTTGCATATTCGCACATAGTACAGTACTACAGTACAGTAATCTATGTTTTTAACATTATTGCAGGTGGACCTGTGTTCTCCAAGTCCGTGCCCGTCGCACCGGTACTGCGTGGATCACGGCAACAGCTACTCGTGCGAGTGTCCACAAGGCTTCGTCGGAGACGAGTGTCACATACCCACTAGATCGGTAAATACACACGTTTTCCGCCTTGAAAGTAATGCCATTAAGTTTCTAAACCGGTCAACTGAAATTAGTCGACAATGTAAACAAATCTGTATTTGTTAGCTGCGCGACAGCTTATCGTATGACCCGGGCACCAAGGTTCATAGTCGCGTAGCTATTTTTGACATGAATCACAATAAGAATTGTATAAGACTCACATGGGCTGATTGTTACCTGTTTTTACGTGTTGCGTGTGTTTATGCCAGGCGTGCGACAACAACCCATGTGCCCATGGCGGCACGTGCTGGAGCGACGTGGACTCGTTCTACTGCTCGTGCCGGCCCGGCTACACGGGGAAACTCTGCGAAGGTAAACCCGCCGATAACCTTGCATACGGAGTATTTAATCGGAGCATCAATTATGCATTAATTTGTTTCAAAGTAAGCGGAGCGTTGGTCGTCAAGCTGCAAGATGGGCCGACAATATCGTCACCGTTGTGGGTTGAACCTGGACCAGATTAGCGCAGGACCGAGATAAATGGCATTACATTAGCTGTGGGATACAGAAGGCTATGGATGATTATGATAATGAATTTGATTTTTGACTAAATAGCATGATAATAATCATTATTTTAGCGATGATTGCTCAATGGTTAGTGCGGTCGGTTCACACGCCGAAGAGCGTCGGTTCAAATCCCAACAATGAGCTTGAGTCGCCGGTGAAGGAAAACATCGTGAGAAAACCATAGCATGGTGCTAGGACACTTTCTAGTACTCGGCTGGCTAGCTACCAAAATTGAAATCAAGTTGAAAATTTATCGCCAACTCACTTGTTACATTCCGGACTAGGTGTGTTTAATCATTTTCCACTACACCGTAACTTAACATCAGGTGAGCTGTGTAAGGATTGTGTCCGTAATAAAAGTTGTTTATAATGATGAGTACGATGAGTCCCTTTCGGCTGAGTATATCCCATGCTGTATATATAAGCTATTCCAATTCAACTCAATTGTACAAAATTTGCGGCTAGATGGCGCTGTGCGAGATTTTCAACCAGTCCTATCTATGTCTATACTTCTGACCGTCATTCATTGTGCAGAGGACTTCATCCTGGAGCCGGTGATGGGCGGGCCGGGCGAGAGTGGCGCGGGCGTGGGCGGCGGAGGGGTGCGGGAGGTGCGACTGCCGCTCGGCCTGTACCACGATCGCCTGCACAACGTGTACATTGCAGCCGGCACGCTCGGAGCCGCTATCGCCATCGTCGGCGTCGTGGTACGTGACCTACACAAAAAAGGCCGACTACGCAAAAGCAGTTGGTTATGATTTTTTGAGTATCTATTCGTATCTCCAACTACTAAACAATAAAAAAGTTGCGCTAAAAAACGTGCGTGCGACGTAAGGAAATAAGCGAGAATTAATTCCCACATTTATAATTTTGCTAACGATTATAATGAAGTTTGGAGGTTAAAACTTCTTGTGATACTATGCTGCATCTTTTGCTAGTCCTCACTTCTTGATGTCATGTAGCCATTAACGTCTGAAATGGTCTACGCTTCTCTTCCCTGGCATTCGGCTTGCGGTCAACCTTGGGATTTAATCTAAGGATCGTCTTTGTATGTATCCGAAGAGTCTATAAAATACTACTATAGGGAAACCCTTAACAATCTGGACAACAAAAGTAAAAAAACATGACAAGAACTAGGTAATAATTACGGCGGGTTGGTCACAAATCAATTTAATGACAGGTCAATTTATACTAATGTAATTTATTTTTCGATGTTATGTAAATAATTTTTTTGCGGAAATTGATTGCTTGACTTTCATGAAACACTATAATTTAATAGTAATATGGTAAAAGGTGATGATAATTTAACATGTATAATGAGACAAACATAACGTTTTTATGATGGTGAGACACGATCGCTTTCAGATTTATTCATTCAAAATACCTTTTTTGGGATATTACAGGTGACAGCATGCCACTGCCGCGTTAACAAGACCTACTCTCGTTTGTTGTCACGCTTGTCGCGCGTGACCACGCCAGGACCGGCGCACCACTGGCTGGCAGACAAACGCGTGCCCCCGGCGACGCCTGCTGCCCCACCGCTTGACACCACCGACATGTACTATACTCTCGACTTCAGCGACAGCCAGAGCTCGCCTCTCATTCAATAGCAATCGTATGCGAACTGCTCCGATGGGGAACGGTTCAACATACGGATCTAAGGAAACTTTTAGGTCCTCTTTCCTTTTCTGAGTTGTCCCATTAAAGGTATAAATCCTTCAAGTGTCAATCCGCCATTAGATAATATAGATAACCCTGATTATAAAATAAAAACAGATACAAAAATTAGCATAAGACTATAAAGGTCAGAGTGTTTAGTTTATGGCCAATTTTTTCGCAGAATTTACATTATCTTAATCACCTGCGTAGGAGCCATAACAGAGAATAATTTTGAGCCATTATACGCGGCCTTGGAACTTATGACTCAAACATTACGCGTATAGTCATCTCAGTGCGATGTAGCCGCTATAAATTAGCTAGACGGCTAAAATAATAAAATAATGTTTAGAATATCTTGATGTTTAGATTACATTTTCATTAACTTTGGCATTATATCTATTTTTTAAACTTTCATAATAAAATCATTCATCGTGTCTGTGGTCTGTGCCAACTAAATAAAAGTACATTTCGTGACATAGTAATTGGAACTTTCACACGCATTGTAGGTACTTATTTGCTAAAAATAATACGATTAATATGAGAACCTCCCTCCTTTTTGAAGTCTGTTAAAAATTTCCCGTGCACTTTCCTTCGACGTTTCTATACCGGTCGATAATACTAACATGTTTTTGAAACCTTTACTTCATTATTTGGCCCGGGCCACGTACGCTATTTAGAATCATTGTGATTGTAAAATTAAATTAGATAATTAATATTTACTATCGTAACGGTGATTCAGAATTGCTTAATCTTTATTGTAACAAATGTAAGTACTCACATACATATATACCAAATATAAAAGTTAGTTAATTGATTAGTGAATATGCCAAATATTTTTTTCGGTCGTTGTTTAAATTAAGTAAAGTAATGTTAGCAATAAGGCAGTATGACGTAGAAATGGCTAAATATCAAGTTAGATCTGACAAGAAAGTATTTAGAAGAATTATAAAATACTACAAAGAAATAGAATTAAGAAATCCAATCGGTTTGTTCTAAGCAATGTTTTGATATTTTTATTTGTATTTACACTAAGTGCCTGTTATATGGGAAGCTTGTAACCCTACTTGATTTCCAGGGACAAAAGTTTAATTTGAAGTATATTTTTCGATATATTGTAAAGTGGGAACGAAATGCGTTCGCAAATGTTTGATCGGCTTATGAAGGCAACTTTTAATATCTGTATAATGTAATACTAAATGTATGATATATACTCGTAAAACATGTTAACGTGAAAAATGACTGATCTTCCAGTTAGATGTCCTTCCTACTATTTCTCATCTTTTTTTTGTACTCGTATAAATGGAATGAGTATGATACAGTTGTGAATAAATAAAATACTGTACCTTTTTGCTTTGTGTTTTGAAAGTAAGCACCTACTGCAGAATAAAATAAAATTTACTTAAAGAGTTAAACTATCGTTTAATCCGAGTGAAAACTATTTGAAATAGCTGGATAGCCTTGAAATAGCTAAAAATGTAGCTGTTTTCTAAAAAATAAACTGCAGTTAAATCGGCCCACTCGTTCAAGTTCTGAGATACACACACACTGTGACATAATTATGTAAAAGTCTTTTTTGCTTTTGGGGTCTAAGAATACGTATTGTGAAAAAAAACCTACAAGGTGGATCTTTGCTCTCTGAAGCTGTCGACTTATCTCAGAACCATAATCTTAATCTGTATTTTCCTGGGGTTCAATTTTGAATCATTCTCAAGCGTTTTCGCACAGGCTTCAAATGTAGGTTCATAATTTTGTGCGAATATTAATGCGCATGATTCCAAAATTTAGTCTCTGAATTTTATTTATCTAATCCTTTTTCTCTATACGCTTTCGTAAACTTAAAAGCTTTCGGATTGTAGTTTGTAAATATTGTCGAAATTGTACGTGCTACTAAGAATGAAATAAATTAAATTGAAGTTCCAAATGATTTTAATTTACAACTAGGTTCCGTGAATTATAAATTATGCTGTGCTAAAATAGACCTCAGAAAACCCCAATAAGAGTTTCCGATACGTAGGCGATACCAATACGTACTGTTCATTCAACGTAGCAGAAACTTAATAAAGGATGCAAATGAGTGACGTATTCCCAATGGGTTGAGTACTGTGATAGATATAAAAAACAATTATTACGTTTTGAAGAAAAACATTTTTATTTAGATTATAAACTTTGATAAAAATAATTATATTAATATTTTATGACAACTTACAAATATTTTTTTTATAAAAGAATAACGTAACATCTATTCAAATTAAAACTTAAGTATTTTTATAACGAAAATGTGCTACCACTTTCGGGTATAGTTTAACTAGTGCGGTGAAGGGCGCGCCACCGCGGCCTCGCGAGCCGCCTGTTCCCGCCCGCCTTATGAATCGAACCACATCAATTTACACGACAAAATTTATTAACTCTCGTTACCAACATTGCACCCGGTCGGCGGCTTCGCAGGTGCAGCGCTGGTATCGCGCCCCAGCACCTTTACCACTAAACTGATTTACGTATTTATTGCTACTGACATTTGTGACTTATGACGAGATTCTGAATCACGATCTAACATCATTGTAAGTAAATATTAAAGCTGCACAATTTATTTCATAAGTACATAAATAAATATGATTACATAGACACGCATACGCCTTTATGTGTAGACACGTCTCCAGCGACCGCCCTCGACGGAAGCTGCCGTTTGAGCAATGGAAGTACATGTAAGCTTAATAATATAATAAGTACATATCTAAGTAGAAAATATATCAAGAAGTGGAGATACATTAACGAGTGTAATCGAGTCCAACAATGGAAGAAAACAGTGCGTGGCATGACATGTCACGTCTTTCAATTGCAGCGAAGAAAATTAAAAAGAAACAAAACAAAAAGAACATATTTATACATATTATTTTAATAACATTAATCTAAATTAAAATTCGATGCCTACCTGCAAGTCACACGTAAAACGAACTATGTTTGAGATTCTATAGCTAAGATCAATAAGTACCTATTTCTAGTAAATTATGTCTTAATATGGCAGTTAATGCAACCGTCTACACAAGGCTTCTCGGCCTCCACACGAGACCGCGACTGTCCGCGACTACCAGCGACCAACCCATTCAAGGAAACAGAACCTTGTTCTGAATTTCGAAAATAAATCGGTGGAAAACATTCATCACTATTTTACTCACATCAAACAAAATATATTTTTTACAGTTCTGTTCTTAGATTCATCGGTTTAAATAATTAAAAAATTAACATTACCGAAGGAAGATTTTTTTTTCTTAAATTTGTTTCTTCATAAACTGCGGTTCTATTCACATGAATCCTTAAATTATAAATAAGTCTTGGACACAAATACTTTTCATATGCTAAGGAGATGCTAAGCTGTCATGGCCTGAATAATCTACACATCGAAATTATTTGTCATAACAATAATCTATTTTCTATAAAATCTTATAATTAATACTCAAACCGCTCCCATCGATGTTAATGTAAATGTTCGGATGTACGACTTGTGACTATTTAGAATGACTATGATTAATGATACATTATAAAAATCGCACATTATGCAAAATTGTGACTTGTTTCATTTGAAATTATTATTGGTTGTCCATTGCCTCCGCGTCATTATTAATCTTTTACCATTTAATTATGCGTGAATATCTAATGTGTTTATTTCCGAGTGATCCGAATCGATTTACAGCAAAAATAAAAATTTAACGTTATGTAAATTGAAATACATAAACAATATGTAAATGGAATGATATTCCTATTTAAAATGAGTAATAAATATTTAGATTAGGTAGGAAGCAATGAACGTCAGCTTGGGTCCTATCCACTAAATTTAACTTCACTTAATGAATGAATTGAGCGAACTTACACGTACAGCAAACTAATATGCTTATTACGATAAAACTTAACAAATTGGATGGCATTTATTGTGACTTAACTCGCTTACAAATCTAAGAAATAATAACATAATTATTATGATAAAGGCACTTTATGTTTTATTTCATGTAGGTTTTAAAATCTAAATATTTGACAAGAATTTCTTACTTTATCATCATGGCAAGATAAAAAGGTACCTGTTTGAGACGTTAACTAACGATCCTAGTGTGATATCCGAGTGAATGGCACATACGCGATAATAAAACTCAGCAATAAAACAAAAACGTACGCCTATACGTTCATTTAAGTCTGGTATTTCGAGTAAAATATAATTCGTTTTGCCATCACTAAACAAACATCGCATTACAGAGTAATCTTCATAAGGCACTAAATAAATTTAAAAATATTTACACAAGGTCTTTCCGGACCAGAGTAATTTGTGACATTCATTTTATGATGATGAAATGCTTAAAAGTAATTTTCAATCTGAGATCGACGTTTTTAAGACAACCTTACCCCGTTTTTTGAGTGAAAAGGGAATGTTTAAGAAAGTATAATCTAGGGTGCAATCGTGTGCGCCCAAACGCGTATAATGTTCATGTAAGTAACACTGTCGAGTGCTCGCGCCAGGAAAGCACTGACGCTAGTGCTCCACGGGTAGTTCTACGAACGTGATGTCGTAGAGCCGTTCCTCCCCGTTGTCTCCCGCTGGCCTCACCTCCAGCAGGAACAAGTCCTCGTTGCAGTAGTATGCCAACATTTCATCATCAATTTTGGCTGTAATCCTGAAATTGATTTCGGTAAAATTAATGCACCGCTTTCATTCGAAGTGCGCAGTACCTAAGCATTGATTCCTATTACACGCAACGGGAATTAATTGTGATAAATCACATTCAATTAATCATTTAATTAATTAATCGATTAAATTGTACTGATATCCTTTTGTTAAGTGCACATTAATATTAAATGTAGTGCTAGTGTTTGGCGATATGCAAAATTATGTTAAACGGGGTCCGTTAAGGTGCTTAAATTTGATTAAGGAGAGTGATTAAATGATGGGTCCTCATTATAAGCTCACCGCCAACGGTACAACCACAGGGACATATCCAAACAAGCGTTGCGTAAGTTAGTGGCGCGCCCTTCGACAAGCGATGCTCCTTTAGCGCGAGGCGGCCGGTTCGAGAGCCCTAACCGAACTAACTGAGGCCAATGAAAACCACTTACCCTTTCTTGTTCTTTCGATAAAGATTATTAATTGCCGAACTTGAAATTTTGTACTTATTCTCAATCTGAAAATAAGCAAAAAGAAACAATTACAATGGGCTTTTTGCCTTTTGTAACCGAGACGTCTCGTCTAACGGAACGGAAGGTTCTGTAACCGGTGCAGTGGTTTCGCAAGGAGACTCGTGTCGCGCCAGCGTCCGCGGGGTTAATTACGACATGCGGTTATGATGATCGTGTGTGTTTATTAGACGGGGTTATGAAGCGCCAACTCGGTTACGGCGACGCGGGCGGCGGCGCGGCGCACGCGCGAGCCGCCGCCCGCGCCGGACGAAGCGTCTCGATTCCATTCAACAACAATAGAACAACAGAAACGGCGAGAAACCGAGAATGCAACGCGCGGCTCGGTGGTGCCGCGGTTAACCGTCGACACCGTGGTTATTTTCGGAGTACTCACGGCGTGCAGCAAACCACCGGTGGTGGGCGGTACGACGTGCAGCGCCGTGTACACGTCCTCGGAGTCTTGGCGCACGTACAGCATGACGCGCTCGCTGAGCGGAGGCGTGGCGGCGCGCGCGCGCTTGCTCACTACGCCCTCCAGCTCCAGTGAGTCCTTGCGGTCGCTGTACGGGGACAGACCGCCCACGTCACGGTATCTGAAATAACAAAAACGTCACGTTTTATCTTGACAATTATATTTTACTAATAGATAACTCTTGGGGATAAAAGTTGTTAGTCTACGGGCACTTAATTTTATACAATATTTGTTTCGTCGTTTTAAATTGATTGGTAACAAACTTTTTCCCAATTTCATCATGTTCATGTGATTGTGTGATAGTTTTACAAAATTTCTCGTAATTCAACATTAGAATACATAAATGATCTTGTATCACTGTTTAGTCCCCACAGTTACGACCACTTTATTGAAACTCGGGATATTCGTAGCCTCAAATATGTAAAAATTACCCGAGTCTGATACATTCTTTTGATGAGCTTTTGTTAGAATCAAATAAAGTTACACCTTACAACGTGGTACCTTAAAAAAGAACGATGAAAATAAGATAGAGGTGCGCCGCACGATATCATAACTAATTGGCTTCGTAAATATTTATGATTGCCGTAAACTTATTAATTACATATTCCACGATCTACTCAAATTACTGGCGATAAATTGTAACGTTTGTTGTGAATTTGTGAGACAACGGTGTGTAACTTACGCGGGCGCGTCCGGTGGGAAGTGGTTGTGGAATTTCAGGGCCGGCGCCTGGGGCTTGGCCGTGTGGAGTAGGAAGGGAGAGGCGCCTTTCAGGTGCGCCTCAGCGAGAGCCGCTTCGTCGTGTCCGTAGAAGCCCTGGATGTCCATGCCAGCGAGCTTGTCGATGTCTTCAGCGGGGCTGAACAGCACCGGTGGTTTGCCCAGGTCTGCCATCGTGTAGAACTCGCTGCGCTCCGTCACTGGATGATAGATCTCATCCAACTTTTTTCTATTCGTGGCCGACATTTTCCTTTTAGCCGCTCGTCTCTCTTCGTCCCTAGTTTTTCTTTCCGCGCCCTTCAGTAAATAAAATTTCTCATTGCAATAAATTGTTTAAATTATTCTAACCCGGAAAATTATTAGAAATATTTTAGTTTGATAGAAAAGCGTTCCAATAGAAACTTACCTTATCGCAAAAGACTTTTATCTGACAATATCCTCTATGGTAGACTTGCGTGTCTCGGGGATCCTCAAAGGTGTCTATCTGAATGTGTAGTGGTAAACCCTGAAACAAGCATAATCTACTTTATAAATCAATTAATTTCTAGGTAAAAATAGGTATTAGCAAAACAAGATGAAATATGTATATTTATTAGCATTACAAAAAAACACAGACACTTTCTACGTTGGCATTTGATTCGTATTTATATCCATCTAGGCCATCTTTAGTTTACCAAAATTTCTATCATTTTGGCTAAAATTGAGAAAACGCTAGGTTTAATTGGACAATTACATAGATCACGCTATTTCCGTATCCATTTAGAGATTCTGTACATGTTTCTACAAACAAATCAGCCATTTTTGAGGCAATCGATTTCACGCTTGTAGTCTACGGTCATCTCGGAATTATAACAAAAAACAGTTTTAATAAACGTTCATAAGGGATAATTGCGATAAATTCACGAATAAGGAAAAAATATGCACGTGTCTGAATCGAATCGTGTTGAAACTTCTTAATTGCGATCGTTCGAGGTCGCTTAGAATAGGTAACCGAGAGGTAGATAGCGGAGCGGCGGCGGCGTCAGGGTGAAGCGGACGCGACCGCGGGACTCCAACTGCGGCGGGCGCCTCGCCTAGCCAGTAAGTTTTTAGTGTTTTTTTATAAGAATGACTAAATTTGCCTTACCGCTCGAGCTCATGCGTAGCGCCGCAGTTCAAGTCAGTTCTGGCGACAACGCGGTTACCGACCCCGTACCTTTACTAACGTTATCGACATTTACATACAACATAATTTCAGCTTCATTAACGTCTTCCAGTAAACATAAGCTTATCGTCCTATTTGTAGTTTATATTCAACGCTTACTCATGACTACTTTTGCTCTTTACTACCATTTTATATGACATGCTCCTTTAGAAATATATACATATACCTACCTACCTAGATAGGTATCGATATGACGTTTACTTTGTTTCTGTAATGGGTTTGCAACTTATAACAATATTTAAATAAGAACATATTTATGTTAATTGATAATCGTAGTTGCAGTTTTCCCTTGCTAGCTTCGACAAGTATTAATTACTACGGCTAGCTATATTTTATGGGCTATTATTATACCTAGGTACTCAATTTCATTAATTTAATTCTTTATTACACAAATACATAAAAATGTACAACATGAGGGCTTACATAAAATATTAGTCTTTATGATGTCGTGATACATAGGTAATAACATAACATGTCTTTAACATTCGATTGTAGCACCAACCTACCAATACAATATAAATAAACGTGGATTAAATCCACCTTATGACAGTTTAATATGTTTAGGTATGTATATCTGGCAACATAAATAAAAACAAGCAGACATAAAATGAAGTTATTTTAATCTTAAAGTCAGCACGCTTTTACGGCAAAGTATATACATGCAGAAAAACGTAATTTATGACTTTCGTGTTATCTTAATGTATCTGTGTATTATGCAAATAAAGAATTTTAATCTACGAACCTTCACTCCCTTTTGGCTGCTGAAGTCTGTACTTAGGCACTGCACAGCGATATTTATCTGGAAAAAGTAAACGGATATTAGATTAGCATAAAGGTTTGAAAATAGAATATCTCCACATCCTGACCGCAGCGACAGGCGCCAGGGATATGTCGGGGATACCAGGTACTCTACACGCACGACTACATGTTTCCAATCTAATATGCCGGGAGCGGCTCGAAAGGTTGTATGCGCCGGTCTGCGTTCTATGACTCGTTGAAGGATCGCCTGTGTAAGGGTGCTTTTAGTGCGGCAGCGAAGGGCGGCGACGCTGGGCGGCTGTCCGCTCATTACCGCGGTCTATGCAAATGACCACCTCGCGTTTTTACCGACCACCGCACGGCCACCGATCACTGTCCATACACATATTATCTGTCGCGAAACAACTTGCATCCGCTACGGTTTCACTCTAACAATAAATAATTACGGATATCGATAACCAGTAGCGGCCATAGCTATAAAATTTAAAAAAACGCCGCGTTTGAAACGGTTTAAATTAAAACTGTAAGTTTAATTTCCACTATCAATTTTACGATACGCCCCGAATGAATGTGATTCGATGTAGGCGTCGTTAAAGGTAATTACTCCCTTGACTCGCTTTGCATACTGTCATAGAATTGAGGCTACTTCACGCGGACTTTTAATTGTTGATGAATATTAAAAAGACTTTACAAGTAAATTGCTATCAACGATATATCGTTTTTGTGACGGTTGGTAGTAGGTACATTGTGAAGTTCACAATTAAATAAAGCCGTTTATGTAGGTAATGGGCATTTTTTTTGTGTCTTCTGTAGATACGTAAGTAAATGTTGGTTATGTCCCGAACCGCATGGTCAGAACGGCGGAACGCAACGGTAGACAATTTGCAGTTTTTTTGTTCCATTTACCGAAGCCAAATAAGGTAGCGGGGTTCAATTTAATTACGCTATAATAAACGTAATAAAATCTTGATCAGACATTAATTTTGTATAAGAAATTGTAGGTATGTTCTCTGTCTGCCCATTAATGTGTTGTCTTAAATATGCACATATTTTTGCATCGCTGAGGCATGTTGTTACATTGTGCGTTTAGCACTGACAGAAAGACACATTATACTCCAATTAAACGATGACTTAAAATGATTCAACACCAGGATTTGGCCAGGAGGCTGGGCAATAAATTACGATAGGAGAGAAATTGTGATACAAGGAATTTTAAAACATTTTAATGTGAGTAAACTAAACGTAGGTATCTCAGTAGATGCCTACTTAAATAATAGAAAAATAAATTCAAAATGTAGCTAACTCAACTGCAGAACAGTATATACACGTTGCACTCACATAAAAGATATTAATTAACTTAGTGAAGAATATTCGTAAACAATACGAATTTATTTAGACAATATTTTTTTCGTTTATAAAGTCCTATGCAGAGTTATTACGCTGATTGGTTAAGTTCTTGCGCAATTTTTTTTAAACTCCTTTTTGAACATAAAATTCCTTGGTTCATAAAATTCACCTACGGTATTTTATTCCAGCTCTATATCAACATCATAATCAGCTTCTTATCTTATATTATGTTTTTGGCTAATTAATAGATACACATTTAAATTGCACATGTTTACAATCTTTATAACATGGCTACACAGTACACACCAAGGACACCAACTAAAAACAAAGAACAAAAAATAAAATACAAACGACTTGGTAATTCAAACTAAAATCTTTTGGCGGCGCATACATTGTCTGGACATATGACACCCATTAGGCACGTTACTCAGCCCAGTTCACAATCTTCAGTAACCTTGTTTTACTGGATATAGTGAGTAGTCTTTTATCAAGAGTAGACGAGAGTAGAGAATAGATCCTTACCTTAGCAGCGCTCTCTAGCGGGTTCCAGTAGACGGCGATGGCGTTATGGGAGACCTCTTCGATGCAGCCAGCGAGACCGATGCTGTTCTTTGTGTCTGCAACAACACCACAAATCCTCATTAATCTGCCGTTGACTCGGTGCAGTTATGCGGCGCAGATTTCGATTAAGATATCAACGCACAATACGTCATCGAGGACGGAAATTTATTTGCTGGGCGTGAATAATCACCCGATTGTATCGATTTAACGACGATTGCAATGTCTCCGCTGCTGCCCTTCCTAGGTTGGAGTTTATACTCGGCAATTAGCAATGGTCGTGAGCGGCGAAACTTCACTCATATAATAAACGAGTGGCCGACTAATTTATTCACCTCCCGATCGGTCTACTTACGTTTTATGAAGTTTCCGCATCACTTAAAGTGTTATTGCTTAATAAATACTTAAGTTGTTTTCGTATTCTCTACCGGTAATTTTAAGGACAAAATCGACGCAAATAAACAAACTGCTTCATACTATTAATTTACGCGGTGAGTAGGTTCAATATTTTGATGGTCATCAAAATTTTTTTCCTATTTGGCTAATTGTAGCAAATTATGTAGGGATTTGTTGAGTAATGGAGGCATTGTCACTAAGACGTGGGCGCGGGCTATCGGCGCGAGTGCGATCTGTGCGGGCAGCGCGCCCGCGCCTGCGCCGCTGACGTGTTTATGTGCCCGGGGAGACGCCGCCCGCCCTCCGCAGCTTATTGTCTTAACAGCTTCTCGCGAATTTACGAGCTCACCCGACCTCCAACTACTAATAAATCCACCTACTCAGCCAGCCGCCAACTCGCGAAACTATCTAACCAGAGCTGAGGCGCGTTTCTATTGTAACGGACTTTTCCTGATGTCACTTTTTATGGCATTGCGGTTTTTTACACGAAAATAAATCAAAATTTATTATGAATATCCGCATATTAAAACCTGTCATATGTTTTTTGTCATTTAATTTATACTTCGGTGGATTCGCTCGAGTCTTATCATCAATCAATATTTCCGAATCGTGATACGTTACAAGCTTTATTAAAATTACAGAGATTCTTTCATAAAATTACCCGAGTCCGGTATCTGAGCAGAGATTGAAACTTAATGCAGTCAAAACAAATAATTAAAATTAATCTGTCGAATCAGTGATGCGTGCGGCAAGCGAAGACTGTCTAAAGAAATAAATGTACCTATATGCTTTGGACGTTCGCTACAGCGAGCGGAGAGCGTTGGACGACGGCGGCGGCGCGGGCGCGCGGTCGACACGCGATAGGAACAAGAAGATGTGAAGGTAATCGGAGAAGGCATTGTGCGGAGGCGCAGTGCGTTGCGATCCCCTCCCCTGCACCACCCCCCGCTGCGCTTTCACACGCCTGCGCACAGGTGTCCGGTGTCGCCCTTGACGGTAGCTCCCAAGTTCGTTCCATGCATATTAGTATGCAAGTAATCTAATTACGGTTGAAATGGTACCACAACTACGATATGAGTAAACGTAATGCTTATTGATCATTCAAACAACTTGTTTATCTTGTTATTTAGTTGCATACAGAACAAACTATATCATTTATAACGAATTTCTATTACACATTATTTAATTCTACATAATGACGCTAACAAAGTAAAAAATTAAACTTAACTAACATCGAGATAAGCTAAGAAACCTTGACATTAAACTTGGCCCGGCGCGCGAATTAATGGCTTCCACGTTTTCATTTTCCTTGAGATTTAATTTATAAGTTGTGGTGGCGGCCGCGGCGTCACTCATTACAGATGCCGCAATGTTAGAATGTGTAAAGTGTCATATATCAGCGCTGTTTACTCCGAGTGCCAGATTAATAAGCGAGCATTCCATCGATGACGCAACACCCATTCGGTTTAATCCATTGCGCCAATAAAATACACCTAAATATAAAATTATACCGATAATTACCGCATGTTTTTGTTAAGATTTAATACCACACATTTAAATTTTATCGAACTTAATGAGGACGGCTGACTGAATAACATTTACTTATGTATATTAAAAATTCTTGACGTTTGGCCCTACTGAAAATTATCAACAGTAATAATTCCCATGTTTGTAAAGATACGCTAGATGTGTTTACGCTGGCGCACGCAGAGCTCATCGCGCAATTAACATGCTAATGAGCGCGCGGCCGATATCATCGAAGTAATTACGTCCGTGCTCAGTTATATTGTGTGCTTAATTATATCCCCTCTTCGGGTTTTAGACAACACTGAGTGCTATATACAAGACACCGCGTTTAAATCCTAGAAAATATCACAAAGTGTAGGCATTTATATCGGCAGGTGCTCGGACTGTAAAATGGGGATTTCTCACGAGTTTTAACGATTTCCTGTTAGTCCCCCCCCGAGTTCAGAGAGCACAACGTCTCAGGTATCTTTATTATATCGGATCACAGCAGCAGCGGTGCATCGGTTACTTAACGCGTATCTTCAATCTGGTTAATGTCGGAATGTGTCATTATGAGCGGTGTGCCTGTACCTAGTAGGAAGGTACAACGCAGCGCAGCGGCGGCGCCGGTGTTGTTTATTTTTAACCGAGCGATTGATAGGTTCGCCTGCCGGTGTGGGCTGCGGACGTCGTGCGCGTTATTTATGCAAATGTTCTAACGAGATGTAATGATGGGTGGTGGGGTGCGGAGGGTAGGTGCGTCTCCGCGCTGTAGCCTGCAGCGTGGTAATTAGGTCCTGCGTGTGCGCTGCTACCGGCCGCGCCGCTCCCCCGCGCACCCGCCGCCACTGCACGCAACCAGCCTACGTGTTTCTGTGTCGCCTTAAGCACGACTATATTTTTTGCAGTAACTATAGTGTAGACAAAGCACTTACAACCTCTAGATTAACTTTATTCTTTATTATTAGCTTTTGTTACAAACTGTCATTTACCTAAGTGATATTACTCCAAATATTATATACCTACCGGAATGAAAGCATTTTTCTCGCGATCAAACGTGACGGTACTAGAATATACATAATGAAATGAAATGAAATTTATTCACAAAACATAGGATTTACATTGATGTTATTATAATTATTGAATTAGATCTCCTAATTTGCCGTAACTCGGCATGTGACGTAACATAGATACATCTGTCTCTTTTTCTCGAGTGAAAAGACTTTTATCACGCCTCGTGTGCTAAGGTAACTAACTTGTACTCTTAGAAAGAAAGAAAGAATTACTCACCAGCATCTAATATTCTTTGTTTGACTGAATGTTGTCTGCCGTGCCAAAACTGCCACGCTTTGATTTCATCTTCAGGTGACTTTTCTTCTCGAAACATAAGCATAACCACACTCTGCAACAAATACAAAGTACATGCGTAAATAAAATTGTAGCGTAAATATTTCCGTTATAATTTAATCATCTATCTAGAAAAATTAAGCATCGCGATAATGAAACATCATTCTGCATTATGTGTTTATAGAAATTAACTGCTACCGACACTAACTAAGCACTTAATATGCATCGAACAGCAAACTTAAGTACACGTGGCTATATATTGACACAGAGGGTGGTCATTAGACACCTGACACCGTAGAGATGTTTTCGCATTATATATTACTCGCGCTTAGTGTGTTTTAATGGCAAAAGTACCAACTGAGTGCCGTAAGCATTTCGCGAATATGCGAATCGCGATTACCGCCATGCACCGGCGCGCGTTTCTCAGCTATTACATTAAACGAAAGCGATTACGTCGTTACTGTAGCCATCTTAATTTCATACACGTTTAAAGGGATTTAAAAAGTTGCGTGAAATCTTTCCATAGTCTCTGTCCCGTTAAAAAAGAGAAATATGCTGTTAGGATGATTTCTATCGACGACTTAGAAAATGCAGTGAAAAAGAAGTGACGCAAGGCGTGGTGCGGACACGCCATGTAGGGCTAACGACGAGAAAGCACCTGCGATCGACGCTTCAGATTGATGGATCTGCCCGAGACAGAATCGCGGCTGCGAGCCATATTGGCGCATATTCTTTCGTACCTAGATCTATCATCGATTGTAAATTCAAAAAATATTGAATCCCTAATGTATGTAATTACTACAATATTAACCATAGCTCAATTGCAGAGCAATGTACCCATATTGTACAGAACTCTACAAAAAAAATATTTATCTATTTGGTTAATAAATTCAGAATTTCATAAGATATCGTAATTATCGTTTGCCAATCTGCACACACTTTTTTGTTTTAAAGTTCTCTTCTAGATGCATAGAATTTGTTGCTATCAGTATACTAAGAAATAACGTAGCTCCACGATACAGTATAGATGGCTGCATTATTACAGCTTTAATTGAAAGCTAATTTAATAATCTTTTGAACTGTTAAGCAAAGGCTGCCTCTCAGTTACGACTCCTCAAGGAGTGGCTTTATAACTGGCCGTAACACAAACAATTTCATACAACTTAACTTTAGAGTTAGATGTCATTATAAAGTCATGAATATGCATGGAACGATAAGTCTGAATCAAATGAGGTGGGTACTGGGTAGGTATTTGGCGTCTAAGTCGGCTAATTACGTTAGCACTGTGATTAAGTAAATACTTATCGAAAGGACGTCGATTACAGAGTGAGTTAGCAACGATAAAGACACAACTTTACTGTGAATCAATGCGTTAGTGTCCGCTAATAGGTAAGCATTTGTATAAGCGGGACACGGGCTTTCTCCGGAGATTGGCGGGCCCGGCGCGTAATCCCAACGGAACCACGCATAGTAATAGATAGCCCATGTATACATTTGTAACGGTGCACATCAGCCGTATCTTTTATAATATAAATAAATATTAACATTTACTACTTTATTAGAATTCCTCGAGCCTAAAGCGTTAGACGAAATACATAATACATATGTAACTGTAAAAACGAATTTTGAATTTGCTATTCGTATATTGCGTGCGTCAATAACTACTAAGTAGGATGGAATGAGAGAGATTAAAAACTGAAGTTTATGTCTTTTATCGTGCCTATTTATTATTCTGATAAAATAAGAACAGTTTCATGGTTTATCACGGGTAATAGTTTCAACTAGCTGCCTTAGTTTATTGTATTGAACTAATGATTCATAAACACTTGCCAACTAATTTAGAGGTCTGACTGGTAATGGTTTACGTAATTTAGTGTCTATTTTGCAGCCGCAATTGGCACTGAACAATGTTAGCTATTGTTGCACGACAGAGATACATTGTAACAGCGGGCAATCTTAAACGTTTCATTTCTACGATTTATCAAAGACAGACTGTATTTTGATTTCATTAGCAACCTGAATAGTTTATTAATTCTCGTATATAAATTGTGAACCAGATTACATTGTATAAACAAGATAATTTCCTTGATTGTTGCGGATATTATTATTTCTGTCGCATATTTAAAAATGGATTCGTATTCTAGCTTTAAGTGGAGTTTTAGCAGAACTTTTTGGTAAGGCTTATTTCACAAGTGTTTGTTTCATAAGTCGCGTACAGTTTTGGCCACATGAACCAGTTACTCCCAACTTTTCTGGCCGTCAATTAATTAATCGTGTGTATCGACATTCGACCCGATTTCAGGAGCTCGGTTGGGTTGACAATCTGAGTTATCTGATTAAGCACGCTTTCTCTCGAGCGGCGTGTCACACACGCACACAGTGGTGTGTCGTGTGTCATTCGCTGCCTTCATTCCGACAACCACTCTGAATTAATTTCGTCACTCTATTTGAATAAATAACCAATTGCATATTATTTATATCGCATGTGTGCGGCTACGCAATCCAGTGATCGGTATCTAAAATTTGTGTGTGACAGCTAGCAAACATTCATTAATCTCTAATAGAAAAACACAGCGTCATCTCCTTGTTGCACTATGAAGATCGTTGCAAAACTATTAACACAATAATTCAAAAGAATATTTCTACTTTAAAAAAAAATGTAAAATTATCTTTGACATAAATACATATAAGAAAAGTAAACGAATGAGTATCGATAAAGGTATAGAATATTTTGAGATAAACTGCAAAGACTATTTATATTAATATTAAAAAAGCGGTCTTATCGCTAACAGCGATCTCTTCTAGGCAACCTAAGTGTTGAGAGGATTCAAGAATGACAAGAAAAATAAACCATTAGCATAATTATATGAGACCATTTTAAATACGATTTTAGACATTGTGGCAACAAAACATAAGGTAATTGAGGTAAATGTTCACATATTGAGGTGTGTGTGTACTTACTAAATCTACTTATGTACTATCCGGATACGTCTACCTATAAGGTAATTCAAAAAATTACCTCAAAGAATTATGTGGAAATTAAGATAAATAGCGCCATTAAGCGCAGTGCTCGAACATGTACGCACTTTACTGTCATATCGTTACTTATTTTTCATTTTGACTGCGTTGTCGACGGGACCATAAGACGGCTTCGGTGTGTGTATCGATCTTATTGTTTACTATAAATTCAGACTTAATAGCGTCGTTAAAATATAATCGTATCAATTACCTGTTTACCGTTGAACCCAGCGTTACGCACTTCACATGTTAGGTACGCATTTATGGCACTCTGTCACTGACAACAGTGACGGCATACGTTTTAATTTATGTATTTCATGTGAGAAGTATACCATATCATGCGTGTCAACCGCCACGATTTTGCACGTTTGTTCAAGAATGTAGCGTACACGGTTCTCGATCTTTTTGCTCAGCGCTTACGCTTCCTCGTTAGTTGCGGCCATCCATCATTCGCTATCTGTTTTATGACAATTATTTATGTTCACTGCGTGGCAAAACTATTTCGCTCACCGTTGAGCTTTATCGATAGCGCAGAAGTAATGTCCTGCCTTCTCGATACGCTATATCTGATACGGATACGTCTGTTTGTTAAGTGCGCTAGTTGTCCGTGCCAGTTGTTTTAACGCCTAGGTTATTTGCTAGAGTGTTCTCCGCAGTGAATGTATATTTCGACATAAATTCTGAGCGGAACTGTGGGTGTAACTGCTCCGCGGTTCCGCGGACACGCGGCCAGCGTGTCTGTATTTATTTCACCTGATGTGAAATATATCAATGACTATTTTTGTCTCGTAAACAAAGTGATAAGAACAAATGCGCATATCCATTTAGCGTACCAACTCATACATTATTGTTTCTCGTTCCTCAGTTTACGATGTTGAGCTATGGGCACATACATTCGTATACCGGGTACTCTGTTTAACATTTAATGTTTTGTGTGAAAATAGTCTCGTGTACGATGCGTGCGTAGTATCGGACAACGCGCTGCGGGCTCCTCAGATTGCTAGAGATGTGCAGCTTCCGCCGCTGGACAAATTATCTGCCCTGCTACGCATCCGGCGCATGACTGCAATTGAATATTCAGCACGTAGCGTCGAATTAGTTCCAATACCTCGTGATGGAACAATTCGTGCGTGAAATCGCTTCATCGTTATACTACGATATACTATATTGTAGGTTGACGTGGACATCATAGACTTACTACAACTAATTAAAAGCTCTGCTCTTTTGTTGTATTTTGCATTAATTTCTTAGCTTTTGAATAGAAGTAAAACGATTGATTTAATACAAGAACAATAAAAGTATAAAGTTGTCACAATTATTTAATAAAACAATAACTTCAGAGTTACTCCATGGCCGATAAATCTCGATTATTGGAGCAATTCCCGCGACTCGTCGAGCGTCGGATTAACATCCAAAGTCTCGTAACACTAATCTACTCAAACGTCGAAAGGAAATGTCAGATTGTAATGTACAGGGCTCTGGACGCGGTGTGGCTTAAGCATCACCTACCGCCGCGTCCATACTTTCAATCATGCGCGATCCCTACTCTTATTTTAATTACGCAATCTATTCTCCAAAACAGAAAAGCACCGAATTTTTAAAACGTAATTAGGTAAAAATGGCGAAACAATAAGAGTCAATCAAACTATAACTTAGAAAAATAGCAATTATTTATTACCCAATACCTAGGCATATGCACCTAGATGATTAGGTGAGAATTGTTTTGTCAGCGACACGAGATCTCTACATCAGCCCCAGATCAGCAGATCAGACTTACAACAGCTGTCCCAGTGGTGTTGCATAATTGCGCGTTGATCCCCTAATGCCGCTGATTGCGCCGGCTGTCGGTTCGAGATGGTATCGAGGATTGACGCTAAATACGCGTGCGCTGTGACAGCTCCAATATCGAGACAATGACGGACTTCAATTACGTAATGCAGCTTGCGTCCAGCTTAGTCTTTTGCAAGAGAAAGCTGTCATCCTAGATAGATAAAAATAATCGCTTTCTATTGTTTCTCGTTCTCTTTGTAATAGATACAGACATTATTTAGTAAGAATAGTATTGAAACAATCTCTCAAATCGATGACACATAAAACTTCGTCCCTGTCTGTTCCTACTTCTGAAATCTCCAAATTGCTTTTATAAATATTTAGGATAACTGTGCAAGTAGTAAATATAACTCTAATGCAGATTTCAAAAGTAAGGCTTAAGAGAATACATCAAATCCAAAAAATTACCTATATTTTTTTCGGTTTGCGCGCTTTTAAGAAAGCACTAATGCATCGAATTATAAGCACACAAATTACCATACATTGGCACATCGCACAGTCGATTACCGGCTGCAATTACGCGTGTTACGCATTTTCAGGCATTACGTGAATAATATTACCGAACAGTACGTAATATTTGGAAAGCGTAATAGTTACCGTGTCGTTACGCGAACCTGAAACCGAACGTGGAAAATTCACGCTCGACGGAGCGGCGCGGCCTAACTGGGTTGTAGGACTATATCATCGACTGACTCATCACATGCGAGTATCGGTAGAAACATTACAAATACAAAGATGTTCATTTGTAGTTTTATTCTCATTTTACGCAGCAAACGCTGAGCAAACTACGCTACGCAACGCACGCATAATATTTTTAGCAATGATAGCTCAGTTGGTAGTACAATCACATCAAACGCCGGAAAACGTGCGTTCAAATCACAAAAATGAATTTGAGCTGCCGGTAAAAGAAAACATCTTATGAAAACCATAGCATACTTGGTACTTGCTAATACTTAGCTGGCAAGCTACAATCCTTAAGTAGAAAATTTGCCGGCAAGAACGTAACGGTGTGTTCTAGCAAACTCACTTGAGGGCCAGCCATCTAGATACATCTAGCAAAACATCTAGCCAAAAGCCACCCTCGTGATTGGCTAGATGTATTTACCATATATATTTACGATAACACCGTCCCTTAACATCAGGTGAACTGTAGTCAAACACCTAGCATGCCATAACCCGTAATCCTTATCAACCGTCGTTGTTACCCCGAATTTTTTTCTATAGGTAAACCGAATGGCGATATCTGTTATATGCATTTCGACCAGTAATCGAGCTCACAATTATTCGTATCAGCCAGTAGTACCCCCCATAGAGACAACGTGCCGGTCAGATCACGAACATGTGACTATTTGTTTGTTTTTATTATAATTAGCTTCCATGCCAGTTTTACAACTTCTTGTTTTTGTTGCAAACAGTATTTATTTTTTAAAAGTGATTGTAATATGCTTCTCAGGCAATAAAGATAGATAATATGGCATAGATTGTATACATTAAAGGTTTCATAGTAACTTTTTATATTGTGAAAGCAATGAGACGTTTGAGACGCTCTTTTTATGATACGAGATAACGCCTGTCCATAATCATTGCAGCGGTACGCTAAATTTTGAGTAACAAAACAAAGTCTAGGGCATCGTTATTTTGTGCTCATTACATTGAGGCATTCGATGAGTGTTTTAAAGAAGAATTTACTTCATGAACAATACCAAATGGTATTGTAGCTTAGCTTAGCTAAGAAGCTTTGCGAAAGTTAATAATAACAAGTAATAAAAAGATTTAAAAACTATCTTTTACAGTGCCATCTAGTCCCAAACTAAGCAAAACTTGTACTATGAGAACCAGATAGCTGATAGAATACTAAGTATAATACTAAGTATGTATTTGAAAATACATACTTATGATGTACAAATAACACTCAGATACAGATGACTCAGACATTTGTTTTGAGTGGAAATCGAACCCACGCATTTTAGCTCTCGAATCAGAACTACTACTAAATAAGCTAACAGGGCAATCAAACTCGAAACTATAACAAACTATACAAAATAAAATAGCTAAAAGAAATAATTGAAGAAAAGAGTACCTAGCTTATTTGATCGAACAAATCGATTAACACCTCAATCATCAAGATCAAATAAGTAGTTCAGGCGATACGATAGAACTATACAAACAAACATACAAGCACTGCAAAACATAATCCTACGCAAATATATCATGGTTTGCAACCTCCTATACATAATGATATTAAAACAATACGATATCTAAATGAATGATCAAAAAACTTAACACAAAAACGAAAAAAATGCAATTTTAAACATCATTAAAATTACATAAATTATTGTTCAAAATGAGAAACACAAAAAGAACATTACGTCAAGTTGAGGCTGCGGCTGATACATGCGAGCCTTGATGACGTCACTCAGGAAATTGATCGACACAAAACTTCGCGGCAAGTTGTTCATGATTTGCTCTTGCATAATATTTATCACTAACTGCGTCCTGCGGTCCCATTTTTCGGAGAAAAAATATTCATCAACGAAATATACATTACCGTTTTATAGTGAAAATTATGCACATCAAAATAAAATAAATACACACTATAAATATTACACAAATTTTTAAATCAAACATTTACTTCTTAAATTTTGTATAGGTAAGCTATCTGCATTGGTATTTGCTGCTGTTTTTGTATAATTATGTATACGTACAGTATAAGATCTTTTTTAAAGTATCGTAAGTACAGTTTCAGATTATTTAGTCACCTTATAACAGGGTTTCATTTAACTACGTAAGTCAATTACAGTTATAACATACACTTTGTAAAAAAAAATTATACTATTAGTCAAATAAAATTAAAATGTCATAAAAATCATGTGAATGTCAGATTGAGTCAATTAAATAATAAATTTAGATATTATTACATACATTACGTATTACATTAGTCATAATCACATGCAAACGATTGTTCATTCCAATTAAGTAGTTATCATAAAGTCATTAAACTTATGAAATGCGTTCCAGAGGAAAAAGCTTTTAATTTTTCGATGAAAGTCAGGCATTGGTTAAATTCCTTTTAAGCAACAACCACGTAAGCATAAAAATCTTATTATCCACGTCAGTTAACTTAGCTCATAGATGATTGAATAGAGATCAATCGCAACTCATTAAATAAAACGCCGTTACTAAGCTTTCTGTTGTATAATTTTGCAATTTATAATCATTAGTGTTTTTCTGGTGTGACAGGGCTTGTAGAGTATCCAACCTCGTCCCAGGAGCAGGGACGAGCGGAGCAAAACGATAAGGGTGCAAGCTTAATTGAGACGTCTCAACACATGATTGATTGCATCCATGATTGGCAACTCGAGATTCGCAACCGTCAAACATCAAAAATGCAAATCGTTAATTTTTAACTTTTTTTGCTCAAGGAGTTATGAAACCTTTTTCGTGCGGCTGTATATGAAAATTTAATTACAACGGGTTGCGCTGTGAGAAGCATTTCGTATACATGTCTCATATGACAGCCCTTCACTCGAGCGATGGCCGAAAGGTGCGCGCGCGCCGCTAGGAACCGAACTCGACCGTTATAATCCCTCATCAAGCGTAATACGTTCAGTGTAAAAGGCATCATTAACCATTACCTTAAAAAGGCGAACTGGAGCAATCATTAAATTCGTAAAATATTACAAAAAGAAAATAAAAAAGAGACGACGTGTCTCGTTACGCGAGTTTCCGTTGCTACGAAAGTGAGTACAATGATGTCAGTATTACTGCAAAAACTTTCATAAAAAATGAACTGAATGAGTGGGTGAGCTTCCAAGACACGCAACGTACATCTCGCCTATAAATACATAAATAATCACAAAGAAGAGCAACAAATGAGTTTACAGGTTTGATTAAGCAGATAGGGACATGATTTATAATTAGATACTTACTTTTGATTTTTGGCGTTACCTCAGTTTTATAGAAATAATTACATACAAGTAAAAAGATGTTGCAAAGCTGTCGTGATTAATGAAGATACATATGTGTGCTTACTTATACATTTTGTATTATTAATTTAAAAGTATCGTATCTTACTTATTACAAGGGGCGGCGTGTAGAGCGCAACCCTTCAAGTGACGAGTATGAGACGCGCCGCTATGCTAGCGTGATGATTAATCTTTGCCATTCGCCGTGATTGATCGAACTCTTTTCATACATTAAAAAAAAAATATCAACCCACTGAAGCGTATATTTGTTTTATTCAAATACTGTAACGTCTTTTTATAAACATTTTAAGATGACATTTGTCATTAACATTAAAATGCAAATACAGCGATGTAAATGTACAACATGCTAGATAACACAATTCGAACAGTCACTTCGTTCAGCTCAACTACAGAGCAGTTCACACCCTGTTCAGTCCTCTAGATAAAACATTTAATGAATTTATTTGATGAATAAATTAATAATCATTTTGTAACTTGACACAGTACAGTTGATAAAGTAAATATTATTAATTTCAGTCATAAAAATCGTAAAAAACGACTAATGATGACTGACTGAGAATAGTTAGCGGTTTTGGACAGATTTGTTTATTATGATTTTATCTTCTAGGTATGTACATTGAATTCTTTGTGGAAATACGATATTGTGGTGCTAAAATTCTCGTATTTCAATCGAGTACCATTCTGTGCTGAAAGTTAGAATATCGTTGTTTAATTAGGTGATCTCGAGTTCGCGGCGTGTTCTGTCAGGTGTTATCCCGGCGCGGAAGCGGTGCCGTGAGGATGGCGATGTTATCTCGCGCTGCTAAAGCACGCCGAAACAGGGGCGTTGCCGCTGTAATTGCAATGCGCCGGACGCTCTCACATCGCCGGTCATTTCTCTCTGCGTACCGAACACTCTTATGAGGTCCTAACAGCTTTCCGACACGCAAAACTTCACATGCAAATTTTGGCCCGTTCGCGTGTGAACAACAATGTTTTAGTTACGGTTGATAACCAAAATCTCTCAAAGTGGAATGGTTATAAATTTTTTGCTCGTTTATAAAATAAATATCGTTACTAAATAGTGTGTCATTTTTACCAATAAGTTTTTTGAGTAAAATATCCGTAGGAAAATTGATTAATCGTTACCGCGTCGGGGAATGATTGTGTACAAAACAAAACAGGCAAATATTGAAAAGAGTTCAATTATGAGTGATGGCCGTGGTAGGCAAAGTTAGTTCATGTTTGAACTACAATAGTACCGAAGAAAGGTGGCAAGTGAGAGATTTAAATACTCATTAAATCTGAAATTCTAATCCTAATGAAAGTGAAAATATTGATACATTGACAACCTTCCTTAGATTGTGAATGTACAAATATTTTCACATGTCGTTAATTAAATGCTTTAAAGTTGGTATCAGTAGCTGTTCTCCTGCATTACTAGCGCGCACGGACTTGTATACACATCGGAATCTTAGTCAGTTTTTGTTTCACGGTCCGAAACATAAAGGAATTCTCGTTAAGAAAACACGATGTTTGCCGCATTGAAATTGTTTTATCATAATGCAGAACGGTTATTGTTTAAGGGACGATATTATCCGAGCACGGGCACGGTCTCCCGAGGCGGTCATTGTGTTCCTATATGGCGAATGTCAAAAGCGTCGTCGTCTTAATTATCGGGTGCGGCTATACAATGCCGACTCGATTGCGATGCGATAAGGTTCGCTGGTCTCGGCACCGCTCGCTGCTGCGGCTTCTATCCTCCGGTATTGAACGTGATACGCGTCCAGCCCAATATACTGCGGACCACTTACTGCCTTAACAATAATTTCAAACTCGAGTCTCATTGTATCTCTAATTATTCAGATCTTAGCGCATTGAATTGAGATAAAGCCGTGTTAGAATATGTTATCTACTTTTAACACACTAGAAAACCCAATGCCATTTCAGTGCTTTTAAATCTTCTATTTATGATAATTTATTAGATATTTTATTTCAAGAAGCATAGTACAAGGTATCTTTATAGTGTTCAGTGAAATACTTCCTATAGTTAAGTTAGTTAATTTCCTTCTTAAGATACAATCAAAACAATACGTGTACGTGTTCGAATACTACTATAATTATTATACTACTTAAACCTGATTTACTCGCTTTTCAAGAATATCGAGTCATTTGTTGAGATAGTGGCGTAATTTTATTGTAACAGTTATCGTGTTAAAGGTAAATTATAGTGTCGTTTTCTAAGGAAGTGTTAGGAAATAACATTACGGGGATTTCCGATTTCCACGGAGAACACGTGGGCCACTGAGACTTCATCTTTTGTTTCATCTTGATTTTCCCACAAGATAATGGCACATAAATACACGTAGTTAAGTGTCTCATCATTGCTGGTTATTTTTTTATAAAATCATTATAAGATTTAAGTCAGCTCCACTTGGATTCAAAGTAAACGTACAACAAAGAAAAGTAACAAAACGAATTTTTAAAGTAGATACATCCAATCAATACATATCGAGTTACCCGAGTCTGACAATTTTTGTTTTGTAATATGAGTGTTTTACCGCGATAAAAAAAATAAGATGAAAGTGAATACATTGAAGGTGAGCAAGATGCGGTAACCGGGAGCGCGTGTAACCGACCCTGGATGCCTGCGGTGCGGCTTCCCGCGCCTCGCGCCGCTTGCCTGGGGGCTTGCGTGCTCGCACGGCTCCCGACACACACCACCATAAATAAAAACACCATGTACTCCGTATACCATCATTATGTTATTTTACCACTGGTTTTTTTCTCCCTGTAACTGTGTTTTGCCTTACACTTGCGAATTAATTTTCTTTGTATCGTTGCTTGAATTCTAAGTTTCTGGCATTGGTTAACTGTTCGAGTCGACACGTATTCTAGAAGGAATCTTAAATTGCAGAGTACCTATAGCGTATCTCGTTACACATAAAAGATATAGTAGTATAGTAGTTTGAAAGCAAAAATCAATTAGATCAGTGACGAGCTCTGGGAGAGATACATACATATATGTACATACCTACTCAGCAGTGAACTATGATGATGATGATAGATTAAAAAATGTAAATATTATCCAATATACAAATTAAAAAAGTTTTTGTTGTAAAATATTTAGTACAAGCTGTACCCGCGATTTCGTTCGCGATACGTGAATACTTTATTTGTCAGACAGCTTTTTTTCAGTTACCCGACAAAAAGTGTTTGAAAAAAGCTTATTTGAAATTGGAGTATGCGTTAATAGTCATTGTTAAGTAAACATTATAAATCTGATCAACTGTGTCGAAATCGATATAAAAAGTTTCTACGAACCTACTTCATTAGATGTGTTATAACCATGCCAAGTTTCATTCATAGTCCTCCATTAGATTCCGCGTGATATTCTTTCAAGTAACAGACTGATAAAAAATAATTAAATTAATTTTTTTGTAGTATTGCCCTCCGATGTTTTTTTTTTAAATATCTTCAATGCACGGAATTTGACCTTCGCCAGTTTTATTATGTGTATAGATTAGTGTGAGCTCAACTTCCTTGTAGGTTTTGTTTTTAGAAAATGGAAAATAATAGTGAATGTAGGTTTTTTGTTAATTTTACTATTAACGTGACAATAAGTTCTTGTGATTTCATGTTAAGGAAATTTTTGAACGGCCCGAATCTCATTGGAATCTTTTCTATGGAGACTATATGAGGATGACTCGACATCTCACTTTATTCTACTTCTTTGTACAGTGTTAATGGAAGCTGTCTTATCTTATTAATGTGATTTCAGACTGTTCCCTCGAGTGAATGCTAAACACTGCTGAATTATAAATATCGTAGGATATTTCACACAGCACCTAGCCTCAAACTAAGCAAAAGTTACATAAGCTCTGTTATAGGAACCAGATAACTGATCGATAACTTGTTCGTTTTTATTATGTAAAAACAAAACATTAAAATAAACATTATTTACGTCACATAAATGTATGTCCTGGGTGAGAATCAAATCCACGCCAGTTCTTAAAGCAAACTACCACATGAGCTAACAAGGATGTCGAAACCTAAGATTTTGAATTCTTTGAAAATATTTTTCAATAATAATAGAGAAGACTGATTTGACAATTAATAATTTAATTTGTGATTGAAACAGTAATGTTTAATAAAAACGAAAATCAAAAATTCAAAAACCAATGTCAAAATCAGTATATTTGGATATAAAAGACATCAACGAGCTCGGCCCCTTTGGAATGTTGTACACTTTTATGATTCTAAAATCACAAATTTATTTTAATATTTTTACTGATTTTTCAGTTTTATTCCTATTTTATAATATCACAATTTTGAATTTGACTGTTAAATTGATATGTTCTTATTGATCGAGCCATCGTAAACATGTCGATAAAAACATCGTAAAACAACACTTCAACTCCAAATATTTTTATTGTTACGTTACGTAGAAAGAAAATAAAATTGTCGAAATTATTTTATTATTGTTACATGTAAGTGTTATTATACTTCTGGGTAGATACCTTAGTAGCCACTTAATAAATTCATTACTAAAAATAAAAAAATGGTATTTTAGTTTTGAGTAATGTTGCGATACAATAATAGATTTCCTCATACAGATATGTTATTTACATTTCGTCCAGCAATTAGTTATGCTCAATTAATATTCGGGTACTTGTTTATTGATCCATCGATATTAAGTTTACGAGGAATGATGGGAACGCATGAGCCCGCTTCCCAATAAAATTATACGCTCATAAATATTGAAAGAAACAACATCGATTACGTTTCCGCACGGCAGCAATAATTTAGAACATTTTATTTTTATAGTTACACAGCACAAATAAATTGAGACGTTCGCTAATCAAATGGGCTCGCTTTACGATTCCCTTGCGCTGAGCATCGGTGCAGCTTTCTAAGATCCACTAGAAGTAAACATCCGGCAGCAGCTAGTAACCGGCGACACTTTCGACTTAATAATAATCACATAGGTACGCAACATTGCTTAAATTATAAAACTTAGAGTTTAAAAAGATACTTGGTGTATATAGTTTATGCGATCAAATAATTAAGCATCAATAGAATTAATAGAGATTACGTACATAATAGTAAATCTACGTGTAAATGTTCGCTCAATGAAAAAAATATGACCTACATATTTTAGTGTAATTAGACAAACGAAACGTTCTCCTGAAGAGATGATAAAAGATAACGCCTATGAACATTATAAGTGATAAAAAAGTCTAGGGCATTATTACTTTGGCGCTCATTACTTTGAGACATTCGGTAGTTAGTCTCTTTTTTTTTTTTGGATTTTATGGTGGTAGTTAGTCTCGATTGCCCTATAATATTGCAACCTTTAAACTGAAACACAGTATTATTGATACACTAACAGAACATTTAAAACAATATACTACAGTAATGTGTAACAATCAAAAAAATGAAAACTAACGTGTTTTTCTACTACTAAACATTTTGATTTTATTAGTTACTTTTAATTATATAATAGGATACTCTGACTATAGTTTCGCTCACATCCGGTGGCCTTTATCATGGAGGCAAAGCTAAGTACAACGCGCGCTGCCTTGGCTTGCGAAAAACAATGTGTGGCCAAAACTATTGTGATAGAATCCGATTCGATTAAACGTGAGTAATCGTAATAAATAATAAAAAAATCGTTAAAATGTGGACTACTGTATTACTACTAGAGTACTACTGAACTTCTCGTATGCAGAGAGTACTGGATTTCTTTTATGAGAGATATGAATCCAAGGGTAAACGAAGTCTGGCCTATTCGGCTAGTATAATTAATATAATATTAGTATAATTCAATGTATTTTACCTTGACAGTTTGATTCTTGAGCGGTTTATCGGGATCGTGCAGATACTCAAGTGTGATTCCGTAGAACTGGCCCTTGTTGATGTAGGTGATGCGGTCGTCCTCGCGCCGCTGGGAGCTGCTGCTCGCCGTTTCCAGGTGGTACTTGAACCCGTACTGGGAAAACCTGACACAAACAAACATATCTCATGTACTCGCCGACTCGCAAACGACTATGACATACGACACCTGCCAATTTAAGATTTCAGATAAACGCTACGACTCGCATATTATGGAGTAGCGCAGTAGGCGAGACGTTGTAAAACGGCCGTTTAGAATATAAAAAGCACAATAACATCTGGTTTCTGAAACATTTAGAAAAAGTGCGATTTCTTCTTTGAGATACTTATCTACGAGTACCCGTTCTCGACAATAAAGTTTCCATGAAGTGAAGCAATAAAAGTGTGCAAAAAGTGGAAATCTTAATTGCACTGCCGGTAAAGCTTGTCAACGACGTTACATAAAGGCGTGCGGATCCAGTTCGTAGTACGCAGTGAAAAAACGTTTTCTCGCGATTTCTTGATCATTGGAGTGACGGAAGGAAAACCCCGCTAATTTAGCTGCGATCGCGTGCCGCGGGCCGTTAGCGACACCGCGACGCGCGTCGCACGCGCCCGCTTGTCGCGCGACGATCGCGCGGCCCACGCCCGCACTGCACACAGATACCTACACTAGGAAATGGCGACGTCATTATCGGCTCACTCTATTGTGCCCCGCATTAACTTATATAACCAGATAAAAAGCCATAAATCGTTATGAAATATTTAATCCTTTAATAAATCTCTTTGAGGAATGTCGGTAGAACAGATTGTGTCGATTCTGTTCTGCGGTTGCACCATTACTTGGGCTTATTGGAAACAATTTGGTGTACAGACCCGCTGATGTTTCACGATTTAAACCAAGCCGCGAAGATAAAGGCCGTGTAATGCAAACGCGGGCCGACATTGACGGATCGGCCGCTGCGGCGCACGCCTATCTGATGCTCTCTAAGTGATTCGGACCATAATTTACATTGGCGACGTTGCTTTGTTTTGTCATTTCGATAATATTTTTCTTTGTTTACTAATTTCTAAGAAAAGAAGAGTTTAGCATATAGGTACATAGTACACAGTTTACGAAAACACAGCGATTTAAAATTAAAATTGATAAACCATGAACGCAGTCTGCCACATCATGCACTATACATGGGTTCTCCGTATTCGGTGATAAATAGCACATTGTTCTCGATTCAGCTTCATTACAAATTTTCATGGTATGGCTACCGAAACAAGGCACTTCCTGAGTACGAGACAAGAACCTCGCCTTTCATGAATAAATCAATCGGTGAGGCGCGGAAATTGATGAGTGCGCAAAAAGGCTCGGATTGCAGCGCCAACAAAGTGGTGACAGTAAAAACTCACGCCACAATCGGATGCCGGAGCGAGTGTCCCGCAGGGAAACATGCTTCACCACCGCCAAATTAGATGCGCATAAATACGAATGCCGTACCCTTTATGTCTTTACCCTCTACTCCGAAATAGAACATAAATGCGATAAAGAAATTTTTAAGCTGTGGCTGCATCTAGTTAAAAGTAAGATTGTGACTTTGCGATAGGGTATTTTTGGTTTGACGTTGCCGGTTTAGTGTAGTTAACTGAGATTTACACATAAGTAGTTAATATGAACGGATACACCCATATATAGTAATTTTTTCATGTTTTCTAAATCTACTCTGGCTCTGTATTTCTTTGAAAAATTAATTACTTTTCACCTCATTGAAAATAGCAACAACTATGAGAACTCTACATATCTAAAAATAAGACCCTAAGATATCTGCTCTTAAAATGCCAGTATAAGATGAGATTTTTCTTTGACATGCCTATCGCGGTTCATTAGTAGGTAAAGGATTTGTAAAAAAGATGGAAGAATCATAATCTGTAACAATATCACTTTAGGTTACAAGAGAAGCAATTTACTAGTTTTAGATTAAAGTTAAATCGGAACTTCATTGAAATTAAAAGATGGTATCTTTTAATACTTGAGGGGCGGATAGCACGTTAGAAGTGCGCGGGCGCACAGGACCGCGCAGGTAATGAGAACACTTAGCCACGGTAATAGCGCAGCGGAGATTGCCGGGCACTCTGCCGCTTCTGACAGCCGACACGCAGCCTCTCATAACATTCTTTGCTACGCTACCATTCAACCGACACCAATAAACAAAACGAACATAGTAAACTGTTACGTGTACGTTACACACGCACACAACCAAAGTTCAAAATTGCATCGCACTAAAATGCGATAAAAGGTTAACGGACTATATAAGTTAGATAAGTAAACAGCGCTCCGACTAATCGAGTGGTAAAATAAAAATGTCTGTTTAATTCTCCACAGAGGTATCGGAATGCAGTTTTAAGTGAACATTCATTTTGCTTAAAGCGGACAGATGTTAGGTTCGCGTGTACCGCAATCCTGAAGCATTGCAGCAATATCACTCGCGAGCTTATAAATGCCGATAATGAACTTGTAAATTTAAGATACATTACAAATATAGCGGTTTCGTATCCATTTCAAGTTTACGACTGTTTAAACTTTATGAAACGTCAAGTAGTTATGTTTAAAAAAATTGTTGTGAAATGTCGTACAATAATTTCAACATCGTCGATCAAATTACCGTAATCCTATCGTATTGGATACAAAACGAAAACATCTTTGATAATCAGAAACACACACGAGACGCTTGATTAAATTTTACCTTTTAAGAGCTTATTCCTGTGGTGAGTGCGAGTGTATTGGTGGAGTAAACAAAGTAGCTATTTGAGACATCGAACGGACGGGTATCTATAGAGTGCTTAACTGGCTGGTAAGTAATAGTTCAAACATTTGAGAGGGCGTTGGAACAAGCCGAGACTCGCGGCACAGGCGAGGGCTGGTAATCGCCGGGGAACGAGCGCGTATCGCCATCGGAGGTAATTTAAGACGGTAGAAGCGACCGAGCTATTTGGGCCAAATGCACGCGAGTAATTATCGAGATAATAATGCTAATGCACTTATCATGTCGACGAGTGCTTCCGCCGCGATGTCGCTTGCTTTCGATTTTAACGAATTTAACTGAAAATATTTATATTGGACTACACCACGCCGACTCTAAATTCATTTAATTGCTTTACAAACTTTTGTATGTTATTAAGGTTGCTGTGTTAAATTGCATAAAATACCTAGTAATTAAACATCATACTAATAAATGTAAAAGTTTGTTTGTTTGGATGTTCGGATCTTTGAATGTTTGGATTTGACAATTGGCACATAAATTGTTTATTACCTGGATTAATATACAGGATACTTTATCAGAAAATATTAGGTTCCTATGGGATTACCAAATATGTTCAAGGACACTACCACTATCCACCACCACATGTCGTCAAGTTTCATAATACACAATAGTAATGACTATTCTACTTATGATTCGGCGACATCTGATGGTGGTGGTTATACATATATTTATTTCTCCTCAATTACCTGTAACAAATATTAACTAAGAAAGAAAAAAACATGTTTACTAAACTTACTTTGGGTTTAGAGATCCATTTATCGTTCGCATGAAAAAAAATTATACATTACAAAATTGCATACAGTTTTGTATTATAAAACAATCTTAATGTCTTACTTTGATTTAAATTTTAATAGTGGTACCTACCCTCGTTAAAGCTCAAACAATCTAGATTACGAAATGCATATTAAAATATTTCTAACTATTCAAGTTACGCCGCCAGGAATCGAGAATAATCAGCAATCAGAATATTACTTGATCAAACCAATTAGTTTCCGTTGCATTATTTAGTCAAATAATTAGGGGTATTAGCCTTTTAGAACGCAATTAAGATGTCTGTTTAGGAAATTACTAATTTACGTCCACTTTTACGGTGTATTCCAAAATCACGAAACACGAGTTAGCACCTTTTGGAGAAGTGCGGCGTAACGGCCACGAGGCGAGTAGTGTGTGCACACTAACGCTCCGATGGTGGATAACAACGTTAATTTGATGAAGGTACTTACTTACTAGCTACTTTACTCGTGATTGTACTATTTGGCGAGTCGTTAATTTTACGTCCTAATTAACACAACCGAATGTACTAACATGGAAACTAACGTGGTTGTGACACGTTCAGTTTTATTTTTTGCGTTTTGTTTTTCATTATAAATAAAACAAAAAGTTTAATCGCTTCACATTAATTATTCTGTTGATGTATTTAATATGAAAAAAATAGAATTGTAGGTATTATTGTTCACTCAAATTAATTAAAAATCAATGACTAAACATAAATAGTAAAAAAACTGAACCAAAAGTGATATCTTTTTGAAAGTGATATTTAAAGATTTTGCACACAGTAAAAAATAAAGCCGTACATCATAAACATATAAACAATTGACGTATATACATAACAAAACAGGGGTCAATTTAAGAACTAACCCCTTTTCTGTTCAGTTAAAAAAAAAAGCAATTGGATCAAATAAGTATGAATTCCTTTATGCCTGTAAAAATAAATAAATATCTAGTATTTCAGACAGCACCATCTAGTCCCAAACTAAGCAAAGCTTGAACTATGAATTAAAAATATTTTCGTTGTAGAATGTTACTTAATTAGTGTAGCATTAATAAGTAAATTGTACAACACTGAACCCGTTGAAGTCTTTTGGATGCGTAGAAACATTTCGGGCTCAGACAATCTTCCCGACGCAGGCGTACCATCAAATAACATTTAATAGTTTTATATTTGCCTCAAAAGCATTGCGTGTGTCCAAACATTAAGTACAAAAAGCTTTTCCTAGAAAGGGCCATGTAACGTGGCACGCTGGGAGGTGCAAAGTGGTAGGTCAACACCACTTGGCCTCTCCTCACACCAACAAATTATTTACAAGCGGGAAAAAGCTTTAATCAAATTGCTTACTATTTATGCTATCTATTTATAGTATCGCTTTGTTTGGCTACGGTTCACAGTTAGTTGGCCCTCCTATATTGTGCTAATTAAACTAAAAGTACTACGGTGTTATATGCTTAGTTTTTTTGGAAGATTATTTGAAATAAAAACGTGTTGCCAGCGAGATATAGAATTGAATAATGTTGTTTTAATTTATGTATAATATGCGTTAAGTTAGTGATAGACTAAATTAAACAATTTTAGCATAATTAGTTAAGAGGAACTTTGTCAAGATTGTGTGCATGACATGGTCTTATTTAGGTTCCGCAGATATGTGAGAAATAAAATACTAATTATAAGTATATATTATATTACGACGTCTAGTTTAGTGTTTTTGTCATTTTCAGCATTGTTTAAGAAATTCAATTCAGTTTTTTAATTAATAGATTAGTAGGCTGTAAACCGCTGGCTGTATGAAAGTCAATGGGGGAGCCTTACGGCCAACAGTGGACGTCCTACGGCTAAAATGATGATGATGATCTCGTAAACAATTCATTTATGGTAAGTTTATATTTTAAGCTATCTCGGGATGTGTGTAACTAAACTAAAATAAACAACTTTGAATAAAATGTCTACAAATGACTTTTACCGTTTTGCTACGCTGCTACAGAACTCTAAAAAAATAGTTTAATTTGCAAATTGTCTTACGAACAGCGATATGGTAACATCATGATCAAATTTATTGAACGAGTTATCAAATGCAGATCATGCAATTAAATCAGCTATAGAATAGCTATAAATAACGACGACACAAGAAAAATATATATGTAGCTTTCAACTAATGAACTTAGCGAGTGTTAGTGATGCAAAATGAAAAATTTCAACAACGATTACGGCAATTAAATGTATGTGGGGTACACTTGAAGCGATCGGATGCATTTCGTTGCATGCTTCGAATTATCTCAAATTCAGAGAATTATTTTACCCAAAATTGGTTTTATCTTATCTCATTTTTGCCACGTTGATAAGCACTATTTACGTCATTTAAATATAGCAAATACGCTCTTAAAAACAAAGACAGGTAAATAGCGCTGTGTTTTTCATATCGAGAGTTTAATTTACAAGATTTAGTCATTTCTATTCATCCATCTAAAATCCATCGATGCAGAAGTATGAAGCAAATTAGTAACAAATCAACAAGAAAGCAAAATAAATGTTACATGGAGGCCCTGGCGAAACTTAGAACCTGAGTTTGTCACAACCGACTACGTAAAATTGTTTTTACTAAGCCGTATGTGACCAAGCTAAAAGCCAGTGTTATGTTTTAGCAGTCTCTGTGTGGTTCAACAAAGTGCCAAAATTATTCATTCGATTTTTGTGAATGATAAATAGTCAATTTTATTTTAGAAGGTTAGATTTTAAACATTTTACATGTTTTAATGAATTGTATTACTTTTTGTGATGAGTCAGGAAACACAAAAGTTGATTTAATAATGAAGATGAACTTTTCAAAATATCAAATCAATTATGAAGAACGATCTTTTTGAAGCATGAATCTTAATAATAACATTGAGACTGGCAGAATGCAGACATGAATGCCATAGAAGAAAAGGCTATTACGCCAAACGTCAAAAGCAGATTGCGAGACTAATATAATTCTGTAAATACATATTATATAATTATACATATAATGTTTACATATCATCGGGATTTAACCACGCATCGCGCGTGGTCAGTTCATAACCACGGTTATTGCAACATGACCGGAACGTCGTGGTAAATAAACAAAACGAATTGTATAGTATTATAATTGTATTAATTATGTTCTTAAGTCGCGAAAGTTTAAAAATTATAGTCTGTACATAATATAATTGTAATATATTCAATCGCATTATTTGAATATCAAAGTGATCTTATCATCAAAACACTGAGATGCAATTATATGTGATCCGATGTCCCAATATCGGGCCCACTCTTATACCAAACAGATCAATGCAAGGTCTGGAGTTACGTAGGCAATTGGTTGTTTTCTATTTGAATTATATCGTACTTAGACAAACTAGTAGTACCTACTCGTACAGTGAGGTTTCAATTTGCAATTTCTTTACTTAATGCCCCGCCGAGCAGTACCGTGCAAATATAGAGTAATTTAGTCTACAAAGCATTGTTTCTAGTATGATAATTATAGCACTAAGTATATTTAATAATAATTGTATAGGTGTTTTAAGATGAAGAGTGCCGTGGGGTTTAAAGTAAAAGTTTTTATTAGTATCTGTCAAATGAAATTATTATGGTCATTTTTACATCGAGATAATATGGATTTCATTGATTGATTGATTAATAACTTCAAGTTAATTACAATATCTAGCCCAGTTGGGAGTAGACACTCTTAGTAATATCACTGGCACGATAAGGGAAACATGAAATATGTACTTTTATATAAGAAATTCTATGGCGTCTATATTATTTGCTTAACTTGAGACTAGATGGCGCTGTGTGTACCTACTGACTGATGTTTAATATTTATTTTTGCAATTCCCTCTAACACAAGTGACTCTGTGATGGAGTAACCCAACCATAAATCGATGGAATAAATAAATATTAGAATCCATTTGACACAGCGTCATCTATTTCCAAATTTAGCAAATCTAGCAGATAAGTAATAGAACACTTGTATTCCTACAAATTTATAGTACATACATTTAGGATACCTAGGCACTATACATATATATATCTTCGTAACATAAATGTTTTTTTCCGGATGGAAATCGGACCCACACCCTGCAGCTCAAGAAGATCTAACTAAAAATGTTATAATGGAAGAGACGCATGTTAAAAGTACGTAGACTATACTTACAGTTTGGCGATTTGTATCTTGTCAGCGTCGTTTTGTCGGCCAAAGTCGTGCCAGGGGCGCGTGCGCGGTGCCTGCGCCGGCGAGTGATGCGCCGAGGGCGTCCCGCGCCCATCTTCGCCGACGCTGCCCGGCTGCTGGCAGATTACCGTGTAGTCGAACGACTGCGCGGACAATAAATAAGTCTCATAATCCTACTTCTACATTAGTACAGAACCATGTGCTATACGGTAAAATTAAAAGTGTACCTACTTGTCTAGATTACTTTGATCTCTTAGCCTGGCGTAACAAAATATGCAAGCTTTATAACTATCTATCATCATAATGCAATTTTATGGTCATAACAAAAGCTGGAAGTTTACCGTCAAGCACAGGCACAGGCTCAAGAGTAAAGTCACACCACGGACAAAGTTGGCAAACGCATAAAAACTTTGCGAAAATGTGATGGGAAAAATATTTTACATACATTAGACAGGCTTCTCACGGCTTCAAAATTATAGGATTATTTATTTAAATGATTTAATTATTTCAGGTCTGTTGCACAGTCTGTTATAATTTCACATACACCGATTTGTTTCAATACATTCTTCGCTCCGTCAGTAGAGGTTTGCAATGTTAAATCACAACCTAGCATTTATAGACTCGGGGCCCCGTACTTTGAGCACTATGTGTATTACGATTCCTGTTGGGCGCTCACGAAAAAGCTGACTGGGAATCTAATTGCAGGTATATACGATTTACAACCGCATAGCTCGTTCGTGAGAAAGAAACTCACAGTACGACAACTGGTGTGGATCAGCCTTAACTTTAAGAACACAATTGTAACAATCTAATGGGTAAGCTTATTTAAAATCTAGACCAGAGTAGGTACATACCTAAAAGTTATAGAGATGTTTCATGTGATTTTTATGCAAATTCTAGTAATTTAGCTGCAAACATCCTGATTCAAATGTGTTTTGACATTTTCAAACTGATTTCCGGATGTTAAGCAGAGGATGTTTAATATTCAACGGTACCAAGTTCAAACGGTGATTTAATAACCAATCACTTTATAATACTCACGTATTTACTTGAGGTGGGGAATTTCGTAGTTTATGATAACGACTTTTGTTAACATATTTGTGTACTTACTTAACATACATATTAATTTATTAATATAAATTGTTTCTAAATTTTAGTCACCTTTATCACAAAATGGTAAAAACAGAACTGTAAAGAGATATTTATTTCCAAATATGCCATAAATTACAACTAATTATGTCCATTGGTAACTAATTTATGATAATGGTTACACATTAAAACATTATTGTAATTACGTCACGCGTACTGTCGGTCGGTAGTGACTTGATAGGAATTGGACAAAATTTAATAAGATATCTGCCCGATTTCCAGACTCTATTGACTTATCGATCAATCATATAGCAAATATGTAAATGGGAATAGAACAAAAGTCTCATAAGATTATTTTATCTCTGACCACACTAATAATAATAAAACCCAGTAGCTAGAAATCCGAGAGAATTTATTTGGTGTCAGTCAGTGTTCCTTTATGTCAAGATAACAAAAGGCGAATTATTAAATGTCCAATCTAGATCAGCTAGGTGGGCAGGCGGTAGGGTTTGGTTACCTAGTTCGTGATTGCCACACCCTGGATTATGCAGTCCTTCAGACGCACTTATTTATAATGCTCTAATGCAATTACCGTTGTGTCAGTCATGTTCATTTGTCATTTAGGTATGTAAACTCATAAAGATTCAAATGCGTGGTGCTAGCAGTATATTAGCGCGAAGGTCTCGCGTGGCGACGACTCCATTGTCTGCACATCAATGGAAGTGCAATTAGTGGAACCTAGTTATTATGCCTGGCTTGTTGTCTTAATAAATTCCAATAGGATTCGTCTAAGTAACGAACTTGCTTGCGAAAACACAATCTTCATCGACATGACTTCATCAAAAGATTAATTTTGCAACAACATTAACGAAAGAACTTGGTACCGTTGGTTTTTTAAATAAATGGGTAAATGATAGGTTTCAACTTGAATTATTTTGCGGTAGACTTTGGTAGAAATGATTCTAACAGACTACTCAGCTAAATTATATCGATTTCCTTCTGTTGACTGCCATGAACTAAAAATACCTAATTAAGCAAATAACAAATATTTTGTTAATCTATTCGATTACCTGTAAGTTTTTTTTTAAAAAAAGATAATTTTGTCACAAAAACCTAAGATGCGCTTGCTTGGGTAATCAAGCACAAATTGTGATTTTTGTTTGAAATCATGTTATTTGAAGAATATTTGACATTATTTATGTATTACTGCCGTAACATACGCTTGATATCAAAGTTATCAGGTACATATTGGCAATGTAAGCTATGTAAACAATACAAAAACAAAAGTGAAGAGCGCGGGAGGGCTTCGAAAAATGTGCAGAATAGACAGCTGTAGTTAGTAAACATCGCTTTGCTGACTTTAGAAGATTGTCGGTAATCAAAAATGTATAAATGTACCTAGCTCGATGTACTCGTCAGCATAATATACCTGCTTTTCTGATCATAGTAGTATGTAGTATCACAATGTTGTACGTAAACGTTAGTCAAATAAAAGCAGTATTTAAAGTAGATGTTGTGTTTTGTTGTGAGATAATGGGGTGTGTATGAGTATGGAGGTTCGTGGTGTATGAAGCCCGCCCGCCCGCGCCCATATTGGAACACCGACCTGCTGAACGGTGGTGTGATCTCGAGGAGTGACGGCATCTGCGCCAATCCCACTGTCTGGTGAGGGCAAGTCCACCGTGAGTCCAGCGGCGGCGATGACACTTTTGCTATGGTAGCGAGGGGTCCCGTATCGATCGCTGAACGCAGAAGCCGAAGCCGGTTCAGCATCTCCGTAGGGTGGCGCCGCTCTCTGCTGGTATCCATCGCCGACGAAATATTCCCGGTAGTAGGGCTCGCCGGCGAAGGGCGCGGGTTGCCTCGAGTACTGATCCGCGTACGGAGTAGGACTGGGGGTGCCTGGAGGCGCGAACATCTGGGCCGCGTACATTGCGGCGTCGGGCAACAGCGAGCCGGCCGAGGAAGCCCTCGACGGTACCGGGGACGGCGACGTCGCTTCACCGGGCTCGCCGACCGCCACCTGCGGACACACGCGCCTGTTACACGCGTTCTCCCACGACAACTGTCCGCTTCGCAACGTGGACGCATACATGCCGCGTCTATGCACAGTTCACTGCTTCACGTACACTAGATATGTTCGACGAGAACAAGTTCACGAGTTCAGGGGTTTCCCGGGAAGGAGCGCTCCTCGGGGAGAGCCGGTGTCGGCACACTGGGCGGGCAGCACTGGCCGGCCTGTGGGGCGCGGGCGGGCGCGGCTAGTGCGTGGCGAGCGCCGCGTTCGGCGCATCGTACGCTAACCGCGGTAAATAAAACATGAGTGACCGGTAAGGTAAGTGTGTGAGTGCGTGCGCGCGCGGCGGCGGCGTACGGACGTGTGACGCACCTTGTGTCGCGGCGGCTTGAGCGCGTGCGGCTCGGGCTCGTCGACCACCTTGCGGCTCAGGTCCTCGGGCTCGCGCTTCACGAGCCCCGCGTGGAGCAGGCCCGACAGCTCGCCCAGCTCCGCCCCGTGCGCGCCATTGGCCGCCTTCAGCGTAGTGCCGGCCCTGCGGAGGGGAGACAACCGTGATTGGTGACGATGCGCGCGCGCCGCTACTCCGCGACCGACCTCGTCGTGCGCGCGCTAACTCGTCGTGCTATCATTCTCGCTCTACGTGCTACATACTGTCAAATTGTTTCATATTATTTTCCTAGTATTTACGACATAAATAAAATTAACATACAAATCGCACTACAGCGGGTAACGTTTACCAAGAATGCAAATGTATGTATACTTACTTAACTACCTACTTACTAATATGACTAAGTACTTTCTGATGCACAAATACCTACTTTTTATTTTCAAGCTGATACAGAAAATTAAATAGTTATGTTTATATCACTAAAATGTACTTACAATAGCTGCACTATGGGTACGTGCTATTATTTTATATTTTTCACTAAGACGTGCTCTCTCTCTCAAACGAATTACAAATAAAGCTCGAACTGGAAACTCGTAGAGATTTTATTTTGAAATTAAAAATAACGCCATCTGTGAGAAGTTACAGGTACTTCGTTGTGATTTTAAATAGGTGTACTTGTATCAAAATACGAGCGAACAATCATTCATTATGTGATATGTGATAATGCTGCTAATTAGTAGGTAGATAGTTAAAATTAATCTTTTTTTTACAAAATTTTCATAAATTAAAGCAGCGAAAAAAATGTATTTGGATGATATTTCTGAGGAAACGTTTGTTTTTGAAACACGATAACGAGATTTTCGACAAAATGTGATATTGTAATGATGAATAATGTAAGCGAAAATAGTATCAAAGTAAGTAGATACAATTTAATATTAGATATATTTATTTATATTATTAAGTCAGTAAAGGTTACGCACAATACTTCATGGAAAGGCACTGTTGTATTCCTTTTTTAAATTACGCAATAGTTTTAATACAATTAATTGTTTATCATACTAAATGTAACTCTGCACATTTTTCGATAGGAAGTAAATCTCAGCTCGTATTACCCGATTCTGAGTGACTTCATGTCAAAACTGCCTAAACAACAATGGATAGTATGTTTCATTTTAGGTATTTTTGTTGTAACGTGCTACGCTTCGTAGGATTGTAGAGAATCGTAGCACTGCTACGGTATCTTATTAATCTGGGATGTGATCCATTGGACAAGCATCAATTTTATAGATTTTTATATAAGTATTATATTGTTGAAGTGACTTTGCAGCCTCTTGTTGTTTCCTTAACATTGACATCGCACTATTACTACGGTTAGTGGTAATATATTTAAGCCAAAGCCAAGTTAAGATCTTGGCTGCTAGAGACCTTGTTTTATGACTTTGACGAGTATTTCAAACTTAAAGATTATTGAATTACTAGTAAGTAATTATGATTTTTTTGTCATGTCATTTTAATATATTGACAATATTGTTTTGGTATTGACATATTTTTATATTGACATATTTTATATTTAAAGTATTTTTATATTGACAATATTTTTTTATATTGACATCTTTGGATATTGACATACCTTATTTTGACATGTAATCAGTGTTTTAAAACCCATTTAATGACATCTGACATCTTTAAAATTTTGAAGTGACTTGTAACATTGGTGTTATCAATAAAGTATTTGTATTTGTTGTGGAGTTTTTGAAGCAACGCGCAAAGTCACTTACCTACCTATCATAATTTTTTCCACACTCATGCACATTTTAGCTCTTTATGAAAAACCATCACTATTTTTACAAAAAAACACTCGTAAAAACAGAAGTTTGGAAACTTTTACAATACGTAATTACTAATTAAAATAATTTAATTTTCCCGCGTTTTCCCCGCAACTCAATTTTTATAATAATTAAAAATTAAAACTGTATTTTTTCACAAAACCTAATCTTTTGGCTCTCTCTGACTGCGTTGCCCTACATGTAGCGACGATAGCTCAGTGGTTAGTGGTAGCGGTTTTAGCTCGGGCATACGACATGCGTTTTCGGACTATTCGTGGTTGACTTACTTGATCTGCAATAAGAGCTCGTATAAGAAAAGCGGTTTTTAACACACATATCATTATCACCCCAAACTAAGCAGAACTAGCTACCTCTCCCTCAAGTTGAAAATCTGCTGCCAAGCACGTAACAGTCTATGTCGGTAGTTTCACTAGAGAGCCAGTTCCATTTCAGGCTAGGTGTGTTTACCGTCTGTGACCACACCGTTACTTAACATCAGGCCAATACCTGTCAAACATAAAACTATGACTATAATGAATTTGTAATTTTTATTAAATAAAATCTTATCAAACTTCATTTTAAAAAAAGTTTTCAAATTAAAAGTGCCCCTAAAAAATCCGAAAAGGTGAAATTGACAATTAAATACAAAAATTATATTGTTTTCAATTCAGAATAATTGCATGACTTTTTTTTAATCCTTCTACAATCGTGCATAGTGCATACTCAATATCTTTATGATTTTATAATGAATTTCAAATTAAAAAAAAATCAGATTTTAATAACTATTTTTATCGGCTTATTACTAGTAGGTAGGCACTTGCCGCATGATTTAGTTGTCAGATTTTTTGTAGAATGTTTATATTTTTTTTAACCTAGGTTGATTTCAATACAGCATGATATTTTGTTATATCGTATTATTATAATTCGCTGTATTTAAATTATCCTTGGCAAAGTATCTTTTTTTTTTATGGTTGACAGGCTAGTTTTTTGACCACAGCTCACCTGATGTTAAGTGCAGGTGTGGTCGAAGATGGTAAAGCACACCTAGCCTGGAATGGAACTGGCTCTCAAGTGAGGCTGCCGGAACACACTGTTAGATGCTTGGCGGCAGATTTTCAACTTGAGGGTGGTAGCTAGCCAGCCGAGTACTAGAAAGTACCCTACCACCATGCTATGGTTTCCTCACGATGTTTTCCTATCCTTTATCTATTCTTGAGAATCCAAAAACATATTAGAACATGGAACACCACACAAAAAAAAAGTAAAGTCAGTTGCTTTGTTTACATGTGCGCATAGGCAAGGCTCGCAGCACGCCGGGCGGCGCGGCGGCGAGCACGGGCGCGGCTTTCGTCGACCAGTGTCAGTACGCGCCGATTTATGATAATTGAAGGCATGTTTCATTGGCGCTCAGATGTTTATTTTAGATAAGAGGTTGTTGCGGCACTATTTCATGCGTCTGAACTGGTAGAAACTTGCGACCTACCGCGAGGTGCATGACGGACACATCCCGCGACCGTATGGAATTCATAGTGTCCACTCCTCGCCATCATTCTCTGGTTCGCATGAAAAACGTACGATAGTAACATTTTTGTATTTTAAACTAATTTTTTCATTAGACCAAAGTCTTTCCAGTTTCAGTGTTGCCAGTCAAATTTGAAAAATTATGTCACATATTTTAAAAAGCTTGTTGGTAATAATGTTGCTTTATACTATGTAGGTATATATCGTGCCGAATCATAAGCAAGTTTGTAGGAAAGTATAACATGTACTTTACGCGGTTGCGTTTTACGTTGCTAATATACATAAGATGTCATGCCGAAACCAAAGAAAGAATAAGTCCCGCAAAATAAATATTTTTTAAAAGTACTGACTGTACTTATCAAAAAAAAAATTTTGCTGTCGGTACATTTTTGATAAGTAGCGATGGCAAGTAAGTATATACGCGACGTATAACTTAACATGTAAATTGAATTGAAAGCTAATCCTGGGTGGATGTGCCGCCGGCGAAGTATGAGCATAGACATCGTTATTCATGCGCTCCTGACACAATGCAATATTTGCTAGTCGTTCATTGTTGACGTTTATAAAAACCAACCGTGAACATAATGCGATCTCCGCTGACAGCTGCCTAGGCTCAAGTCTTTAATTTAACTATTTTTAGCAATACTAAATTCCGTATCCAAGTAAAATCTAGTGGTGGCATTTCTTGAAATTAAAATTTAGATAACTATCTTATTTGCAAGGAAAACCACTTTGCGAAGCCCTTTGGCATATTATCTACTCATCTTTTAACTGAGATCGGACATTTGCAATAAACCAAGGAGACTTTTGAATCATGTCTATTAATTAGCTAGGTAACACCTCTTGTCTATGGTAACATTTAGATATTGAGTTACATTTTAATGTAAATTGCAAATTTATTTTCTCGTTTTATATAATATCTCTTCTTATACAATTGCTACGAAGTTATAAATTTATCGACAAGTCGAAGTTATCGTTTCATCGTCGAGTCTACTGATGTTTTGTTAGTATACCAGGTAGCTAAAATTCAAATGTTAAATTCCTAATCTGATATCAGTGTCATGTTGCACCGTATTACCATAACAGTGCGCGTAATAAAAGATAGGAATAATCACCTTCCTTCGCAACTGTTGTTATGTCTTACATGCAAATATATGATTTCTTATCGAAACAGCATCGCTGCGACGCGAGATGCAATTGCCATTATAATTATTTGCAATGTTTACTTAACACCCTTTCACACATGATGAGACTTCGACAAAGCAGCCCATGGGGTGCGATGAACCCTCGAGCGACATGTACTTATTCAATGTATTTATTGAAGTTCTCTTTGAAAATTACAATAGTTTGAATATGATTTACTGTTTCGAGGTTTGTACGAAATATGCAGTTTGAATATATTATCTAACATTTAGGAAAAATAACTTTAAATTAAATTTTAAATTGTTCATTAACTTGGTGGTTAAGATCGATAAATTAAAAGAATAAGACCTTCTATGATGATCTTCCAGATTAGAATTACCTTTAATTGCAATTTAACGTTTTGAATGGTTTTTTTCCTATTTATTAAAACTTATTAACGAATTACAGACGCTGTGTACAAATACATATAACCCAATTAAGTCTTCATCTAGACGTATTGTAAGATCTTGTTTTTTTTTAAAGTGCCGACATAATATTTTTTGTACGTTCCCGTAGTCATTGTAGCTAATATTTCGTAAGGGTAAAAAGGTAAGTTCGGTATCAATGCCGGGATCTGAAGCAGCGACAGTAGTATCCATCGTTTGACGAAATGATAAGAATCAGTGAAGCTGCGGAATGAGAGGCGCTGCGACGGATGCGAACACAATTCGATTCTATTTGAATATATCATCCGACTAAATGTAGGTTTATTGCTGCTTTTCTCACGGAACTAATACATTATCAAATACATTAATTGAAAACGATTTCGCCATTTGTCTATGTCTTTAAAAATTGGTTGTTCGATTACGTTCAGCTTTATAGGTGATTAATTTCCCGTTACACTAAGTATTCCCTAAACATAATTGCCGTTCGATAATAAAAAGAGATAAGAATATGACGGCTGAGTTATGGCGATATAAGACTGCTTTTGTTCACTGCTATTGAGTTTCTTCAGTAGATCGTTTTAAAGGGAAACGTTCTTAAAGGGTGGTCAATAGTGAATGGTCAATATTTCGCTATGTGATGACCATCGCTATCGGGGACATAGCGACGTTACTGTATTTTTTACGCATTATCTTCGTAAGAGGGTTGGATGTTTCTAAGGGAGTTGAATGGTTTTAACTGTTATGCTATTAACAATACCGGTGTATCTCCAAGAGGAAACCGGTTTCAGTCTTAAATGGGTCACACGGTTTCAACTCCCTGAGTTTTTATTAATCTACCGCGACACCAACGTCACATATTCTAATATCGTATTTACGTTTCTTCATACCTTAATTCGAAGTTCAAATCTGTCTATTTATTTTTATGAGATAATGGTTGATAACAGTAAGTAATACAAACGTATATACAAACTTGAGAGACGTAAGTTACAATATGCCTATCTGCTATACTATGAAGGTATACGTACTTTACGAAATGTTTAGAAATTATCTGAATATTACTGTGGACGCATAGTGTAATGGAATATCTAGATAATTTCTATCATTGGGTCATAAAGTACACACAGGCGAGTGCGGAGAAATCGAGTTCCCGCTAGTGCGGCAAGTGCGAACAGTGACAGGGTCAAAAGGGCGCGGCCCTCCCCGGAGGCATCCCACCGAGCGTTTCTATGCTAATCTCAACGTTAGCATTCGACAGCCTCCGACAACTTATTAATGGTTATAGCCTTATAACCGCAGTTTCCATTTAATGTAAGCGCTCCCGGCTCGAATCTACCTATACCTAGGACGTATCCGCCGCGCCCGCGCACAACGCAATGCGCTTACGAAACGCTTTCACGCCTACGTCCACGGATCTCCGAGGAATACAGACGGAACTAGTTCATTTCTACATCTATCGAGCATTCAATTCAAATAATACGAGCGATTTAGACAACAAATACAGCGTTCAAACCTGACGATGCACTGGCGCTGAGCGATTAGCATACAAACACACTCGGAGACACAGAACTCGGTGATGGGTGCGGGCGCGCCGGAGTGTTCGTTATAATTTTGAATGTATGAATGAGCAATAGCAGCGCGTTGAACCGCGCGCGTGGGACGCGTGCCGACAATGACTCGAGACAAGTCCTGGCCGCTGGGCGTCCTTGTCAATGTGAGCCGCTTCCAGCCACATCCGTCTATTGTCATTATTTGTATTTATGCACTCCCGAGCGGTGAGGATGACGAGCCTGTTGCATCGCTGGGAGTACGTCCACGCATTCTAGAGCATCCCATGTGTAACATGGCTTCGTGCCAACGCGCGAGCTGCGCCGGCGACGTGTGCGGTACCCGTAGGTGGCTGTTTTCCATTTCTACTACGACTTCATACCTACACATTTCTATTCAATCGAATACAAGAGTGTTCCATTTTAAGAAAAAATATTTAACGCAGCATAACAATACCTTTGTCCTCACTTTTATAAAATCACGAAATTTACATTTTCATGGACATAAACTAGTTTTCTACATAACTAGTATTTATGGAGTACAATAAAACATTCATAAAGTTGAAATGGTTTGTATGGGGTCAAGTTAACATTATGCACTGCCTGTAGATAATGCGACACGGCGTTTGCTCATTTTTGCGCCGCCATTGAAGGGATGCTGTTAACAACTTCTTTGAAAGAGCGAGCATAATTTGATCGGGGTCACGTTTCTATGGGAATGCGTTAAATGTACCGACCTTATCAACTTTGCCGGGTATAAAATGATTTATTTCATGAGACACAGGACTCGATGATTTTTCTGTATTATAGTTATTCAGTTGTTTATAGTTATGTTTATTCGAATCACAAGTCTAAGTCATTTTACTTAGTATTGCCTAAAACCAATAGATTACTTTAGTGAATTTACTGAGTATAGAAATGCATGTGAAAATAAACATATTCATGTTTTAGTAGCTAGGCAGTTTAATGTTACGATGTCAGAAACCTTTTTGCGTGACTATCAATATGACAGAAATATGCAAATGTTTAAGGATGTATACCGGCAAGCGTGAGGGGAGCGTTGGTTCTTCGAAGTCGCGAACTGATAGTTCGTTAATCCCGGCATAGGTATTCAAATGAGTGCTTATGATTTATTGAGTGGAACATTAACATTTTTATTATTTGTTATTCTTACACGTTGCGCTAGGGTCGGAAGTCACGCGGCGCTTGTCTCAGTGTACTCGGCCGTGAGACTTCGCAGATACAAGCGGCCCCGGATCCCGAATTAGAAAAAACATCACTACAAAAAGATTGCACATTATCATAGTTTGCATATAAATTTTACGCGAATCTATTCCGTATTCACCGTGCCTCAAAACTGTTCGATTATAATGATAATTGCTCCGATACACGAATGTTCGATTTGATCTACGGCCGTGAGAATCGACGATTGATTTTCCGCGATCATTTATCGATTCCACTTGATTGTTAGATATCGATATTCGAGACTGTATTTACATATTCGATTAAGTATGTGTCGCATCAAAATACAGCAGATATGTGTGTTGTTTAAATATTTAGTATCTATAATAATTAATAGCTCGTTGACGTTATAAGTGTTATTTGAAAGATGGAATGTTCTCTGAGCCCGGCTTTTTGACATATAAAAATTGTAGGAGTGTGAATAGTTCCCAAATCTATAACCAAGCTTTAGTAGAATTCGACTGACCATTGTAAATAACATACCTTACCATTAAACATACCGATATAGATAGAAATACAAAAATACATGAAATCAGGCCTTTATTCAAAATACATAAATATATAAAATCAGGCATTAAATCAGACTTATCAGGCTAAAACTCTACGTAACTACCAGAAATATCTATTATACAGTCTATTTCATATAAGTGTACTTAACTTTGTTGGACTTTTACAAAACTAGTTTGCTTAAATCGAAAAATACATACTGTGGCCTCCTACAAAATATTAATTTTGTAGCGATGATAGCTCAGTGGTTAGCGTGGTCGGTTTGCACGCCGAAGTGCGTGGGTTCAACCCCCAACAATGAGCTTGGCGGTGAAGGAAAACATCGTGAGGAAACCATAGCATGAGGGTATGGTACTTTCTTGTACTCGGCTGGCTAGCTACCAGGTTTTGCGAACTTGTCCTATAAGTTGTTTACTTTGATGGGTAATGAAATATTGATACACCCCGCTAAAACACTTAATTAACCACTTGGCGAAAAAAATCATGACGCTGCATTTTATAATTTTCCAACACTTTTTGGAGTATTTACGTTTAAAAATAGTTGTGTTTTAATCATTCAGAGCGGAATAATACGCATGAATATCGGTAAGTGACACAATGTAGTGAATATTTCACCGGACTTCGTCTTTTCTTCGTGTTATTTCCAAAACTCTGTTAAAGTTTCTATTGATATTGCCACCACTTTATTAAAACATGGATTTAACATACATTTCATTAAATTTAACTCTGACCAAGACTTATTTGAATTGACATTATCACGATAGATTTTTTTTTTTTTTCTTGGCATAGTTCAAATACTTGACACTGGATGAATGCATAAAGTGCGATACCGAAAATGAGGAAATATATACATATATATTCGTATAACGTGTAGGTACTTCAATGATGAGGATGACTTCAATGTTATGTAGTAGAGGTCGCGCAGTTTTATCTTAGATCCGTACAAATATTGTTAAATTGGAATTTGCTGCCCGAGTGCGTGTTTTCCTCAAAAGATACAATCTGGGTACCTTCAAGGTTTCTTCTAAGCAAGCGTGTTCCATCGTAGGCAGCATCTTCGCTTGACAACCGACGAGATTACGGTCAAACGCAGGTCTATTTATAGTTTCATAGTAAAGCAATACTTACGGCCAGACGTCAAGAAGCTTAGCATCCTTGTGCAGAGTGAGATGCGCTTCCTGTCCTAGCGGCGGCAGCTTGTAGTACTCCGTGACGAGCGGCTGGTGGTCGTCGGAGACGCCCAGCACGGCAGAGGTGGCGGCGCTGAGCGGGTGTTCACCGCCACTCGAGTAGTACGCGCGCCAAGGCTCGCCACCCACCTCCATCACTTCCTTGCGTCTTCTGACAACAACAACATTGTTATATTAGACACTATTCAAAGTTCATTCGCTATTTTCACAACTACATATATCGTTTTAAAGATATTAGCAAACGGCCAGAAAAACGCGACCAAAACATTATCGTATAATATGGGGCTTATTCCCCGCGTATATACAAAATTTTTTTGAATTTCACATTTTTTATTCGCAGAGCGAGGTTGTGGAACTCTCGTTCCACGAAAAGTACAATGTGGATATTTTCAAATCAAGAATAAAAAAGAAGTTCCTTTCAGGTAGGTAAATGTGCTCTATCTTAGACCGCATTACTTACTTACTGAAAATCAAACATGGTATAGTAAAAGCAATCCTTTTCAGAGAAAAATAAATATTCTGTAAATAGTTTTGTCGATTTTCATTTACATGGAAACTATGACAGGAATTTGCTCGCATGCCAATTTTCCAAAATTATTATTTTATACATCTTGTGACTTGTATAAGAAGTACGTAAAGTTATTGAATGGACATAATAATTATAGTATTGTCATTAAAACAATCATGCCAGTATACGAGTATTACTCGGTATCTTAGATAAGTACGTTTCAAATCATCCTATAATTATACCTAGCATAAATTTATAGTAGCTAACGTGTTCTCATTCATTCTATCTTGTTTTCGTATAAACGCACCTACCGTGAAATACGTCTGGTACTCTGAGCCAGGTTTTACGTACGAGTCTACTACAACTTACGAACCAGTTATTAGGCGTGACCATTTCGGTACGGATACTGACCTTTGATGGTACAAACGTACGGTCATCGTGTATTGTGACGCTACGTTCGCTAATTGTTGCGCTTGTCAAGATGATTCAGCGGAGCGAGTGTCCAGTGCGAGAGTGAAACTGGTAGCCGGCGGTAAACGTAAACGAGCTCGCGGGAGGATGTAAGTACTCGGGCATGGGCAGATTCGGAGGGGTCGGTTCGGTCAGAGGCTGCAGCTCACGTGACTCGCTGACTGGCCGCGGCCGGGTGGTGCGGTACAACCTGATGTAGAACAGGTCCGAACCACTCGCAGAACCGGAAGGATACGAGGCAAATCCCTGCTCCCTCGCCAACCAGTTTAGGTCGTCTGACGTCACGCCCAGCGGTAACCGACGATGCAGACAAATAAATAAAAAATGTTGGAAGCACGCGTCGGACGGGTTCGACCGGATCGTAGTTCTACCTGATTCCTGTTCCTGGTCGTGTGTGATGCCTATCTCGCCATTATTTGTCAAGCAAAACATATTTGTGATGATCTAAACGTAAAAACAAGATACCGTAATTATGTACCTTCGTGCCGATATTTTTTGTCTAATATAATATATTATATCAACTTCCTAAATTCAACAACTGAACTGATTGTTTTTTGTATTTGTTTTTATGGTTCTAGATATCCTTTTTAGATTTAAATAGAAGGAAAAAAGGGTTCCGTAGGAAACTAAGGAATTCTTATATTTATGTGCCCTTTTAGCCCACCTGGTTATCCTACTCCATGAGCTGTAAGGGGTCGATTCCCACATAGAATAAACATTTAGGTAACGAATATAGATGTTTATTCTGTGTCTAAATGTTATAATTATATATGTATATACATATATAATAAATATTTTTATGCTAATACATAAAAATAAAATAAAATGAAAGCCAAAATGAATGTGATTTATTGTAAATTATAAAATAATTTCAAAAACCACTCACGTTATGAAATCTTGTAAGCTCTACCGAAAGCTTCTTCAAGAAATTATATAAATAAACACGTGTTAGTTGTAAAAAAAGATATCTAATAAATGTGTACCGATCGAACCATATATTACATAAGACATCCTAAAATGTCGCGCTAGTGTCAAGTGAGTATAGAATGTGCGAATTAGATCAGAGAACTGGAAAAGCCAGCTTCTGGCATTTAACCAGGCGTAGCGTGAGTCATTTGACGAGTTAACTGGCAAGCGGCGCGGGGCGCGCGGGCGGGGCGGGTGCACCACGTCAATGAGATTCCGGTAGGTGCGCACGTAAAAATCGTGCAACGAATCTAACAGGTTTGCTGGGGTCCTTGCGAGGCCACCGGGACTGGTCTAACCTGCCCTGCGCATAGCAGCTGAACCTCGAATTTCCGACCGTTTCCTATCACGTTCGCCTCGAACCGATACATGTAAACATACGAGCTTGTTTACACTAAAACGATTTAATTTGACCTATAATGTTAAAAAAAAACAGTGCTTAGGGGGTTAAACTTTGCGCAATCATTTCGAAGTAGAATAAGCCGAATGGCACCTCTATAAATAATTAATTGATCGTTCTTTTCTTTGCTGTCAATTGTTCGAGGCATTTAAAGTTTCGCAAGTCGCGCACTCCTTGTGTTTGTTTGTTGAAGAATTGAATGGAGCGATTAGAAAGTATCGCGCAGCTGTCACGAGGAGACGTGACGTATGCTAGAGCGGAACGGATGGATCCGGGCAAGGGTTGGAGGAGAATCGGCTAGACACACAAACACATTCGTCACGGCCATTCCATGCACGAACGTTTCTCAGACACATTACGTAGGTACCCTTGACGACGGAATAGATGTCACGAATTAAGAACGTTAGATACTTCAGTACTCAATTCTGTTGCAACACATTACGAGTATAAATCTAATTTGCAGACTTAATATCGACCGTGACAAGAGCAGCGCCTTCGTTACATACGAAATGAGATGCATGAGTGAAAGCTCTGTATAGGCACGTTATTCTAAGAATATGCATTTCGTGCTCGATCGAGCCGAAGACATTGCGGGATAGATTTATCGGAGGTCCAAAGAGTACATTGAAGTGATCAGTCGGCGGCGGCGAGTTTCGAAAGGCGGCGCTCGTCCACGTCCACGTCCGGTGACGCGTCCAACTATCGATCATTCGGTTCGTTAATAAATAACACGTCGCCGTCGTTCTCCGCTTATCTCCTGCTCGGGCATGTGGAAAAATTTGGTGTAGGTGTCGTAACGGAGCAGCACGCATGTCGCGCAGGGTTGCGTGCGCCCGCACCGCCGCTGCCGCCGCCGCTCCGGTCGTTGCCTCGCGCTTCATTATTGATCTCTTAATTAAGCACACAAGACACATTGATAGCCCAATATGCATTACAACTAATTACTTTTTCTGTAAAATTAAAATCACGGATTGTCGTCAACTCTAAGTATCGTTAAAAAGTTCCACAATGAACCAGTCGAATGGGCAAACTTGGTCCTGTACAGCAAACTTTCTCGTACCTATTTAACCTGTCTCGTATGCAATAACCACACGTAGATACGTACCCATAAATGTTGGAGTTGCATTGCGGCATATACTGAATGACGCATTAGCGAGGCCGAGCCGAGGGACGGCAGCGGCCGGCGGCGGCAGGTGCTCGGACCTTCGAGGGAAAGTACAGGGTGCGGCACCGATACACACATGTTTTATCATCGATGATAAGAGAAACTACCATCTACCGGCTCATAATCGAGCTACCGCTATCACGTATGCCTTATAAACTGTTTTCATAATATTTCAAGTATCTCTAGAAAACTTTAAGAAAGTCAGTAAATGGCTATGAAATCAATGACTAAGATGTTTTCTCAGAAAGGGTTACTTTTTGATGATAATTCATTAAAGATCTTTTATAACTCATATTGATAATTGTATTGCAATACTTAGTAAAACGAAGTATAATTATAATATCTAATTGTAGCCATTACCGTACTTATTAATTACTTATATCATTCCTTTACTTATCTCTTTAGTTTAGTATTCCCACATTACCGCTATCGAGTCGAAGCGGAATGCAGCGCCTCTACGTTTTGTCAATTTAGGAATCCGCAGTTGGGATCGCGACCACGCTGTTATGGCACTACAAAAAAGAACATTCTTCGTACCAGTATAAATAAATAAAGGATGAGTACAGGCAGCGGGCACCAGAGCACTGAGCGAACTAAGTCGAAGGAGCATTTTCGACAAACCTCTTTTTGCGCCCTGACGAGGAACGCATATGCGATGATTCATTTACGAAGTTCTTCGCCGTACAAGTATGGCCAGCATTATTACTTCTGTTTTCTCGGCAGCATTATGTACGGTTAACAAGAAATGTTTTCTCAGAAATATGCGCCCACGCAGATTAAAGATGGAAACGCAACATGGGCACTAAATAAGTCATGTCTCCTGTCTGGGTAACTAGTAGCTCTCGAGTAATCTGGAAATTTAATGGTGGAGTATAATTATACTCCGATCGCAAGGTTTCAATTAGGTACCGATCGACGTTCAACGAACGACAATGGCTGATTGCTGCTTGTTTCGTGTGATTATGAATCTTGATCCAAGAAAAAAATACAACAAGGTTATAATATTCGTTCTAAGTACTTGGTGATCGCATAACATTGGGTAACAGAGTGATTTTTAAAGTTGATCCCTAGTACAATTTTTCACAATATGTCATTTAGACTTTAAACGACTGTACCAAGGGCGTAAAATTATACGAGGAATGCGTAAATTTGTTATTCATCTTTTTTTTTCAATAAAACCATTCTATAAAACCATTGACTGACACCTCTGGGTAGTTTGAGGCAGATTCAATGAATTTTATATCTTTGTATTGTGTGGCAGCCGTGGTTTAGTATGAAGCTTTGGAAATCAGCAGACAGAGGACAGAGGTCCAGACCGGCTGATGGTAAGTTGAATAGAATAGTGCCACTTCGGATTCATAACTTCTACGCTATTCACTGAGACATTTATATTCATTTCAAAACTGGAATTGACAGTGATATGTACTGTCATGAATGACCGTTATTTTCGATGATACCGACAACAATGATGTTGCTATGTTGAGTAGGTAGCAGCAATATATTTTACTGCTTCCTCTACGTGCAAGCGTGTGATCTTTGCAAGCCAATTATAAAATGTACGTACAATACCAAATCGACCAAATTACAGAAAAACTTTACTAGCACCCGATTGATTACTAAACTCATAGCATAAATAATCTCGAACAATCGCTAAAAATGAATAAATGTAAATTTGCGTTGTAAAGTCTACATCAACCTTTAAAATATTTTAAGTTCCAAATGTTTAAATGGCTTACATAAATAAAATTGAGAGCATGAAGCAGCAGTAATCGTCTTACCAGAGAAAACTCGAGACCAAATGAAACACGAATGTTTTGGTTTCATCACAAATCAAAATGAAATATACAAAACGAAGTGGGCTGCGTAAGCACTAGTTAATCTCGCGTTAAGTGTCTTATTAGAAGAGTTACGAGCTTGAAAAGGGACGCCTGCGGGGAGCCCGCCACTCGCACCACAAGAATAAATGCATCATTTCCGTTTTGTCAGACTTTTCTAATTTGAATGCCCGTGTGTGGTCCATATTCATTGAGCCGCCATTACTTAATAGCTAACAGAATAAACCGATTCTTATAAATCAGAAATGAAGTTCACGAGATTACAAAGATATATAGGTGTAAAGTAATACGCCGGTGGTGGGTGTGCACGTTACCAGTTTAACGAAATATAAAAAGATGTTGAATAGGGCTCAGCAATGCTGTCACTCGGATAAGTCATGTTTGGGTTGAGCGAGTAGTATCAGCCGATTATACTCATAGCAGGAACGTTTCAATGGAAATGATAATATACTCTCAATTGTGTGCTAAACTGGATACTTTCTGAACGGATTTCTGAACAAAGAAAATTACGTCTATAAATATTATAGCAGTAAAAAACGTCCAAACCGCAACATAAATGATTTTGTAGTTCTTTTGAAGTGAACTAATAAGAGTTTTAATTCGTAATAGATTTTTATGGATACGGGTGTCCTTAAACAACCATGAAGATATAAATTAGCAGCGATGTCGCCGGCAAACGGCGCGGGCGCACAATGGGCCGCCGCCGCGCCGCCGCGCGTCCCGGCCGCGCATTGTGCCGCGCGAATCGAAACAGGTTGTGGATGTCAGGTATCTATATATCGTGATTTATGTGCGATTATGTTACCTCCTGAGACCATAATTAAACCGCGAAGCTATTGTCCCCGAAAGAATCATGAACACTACCAGACCCTACACCTGTGGAATTGAATTCTATCGCGGCACTATTTATATACATAGATAATATAATTAATTGAAAACATTTATTTCAAACTTTCCTAATGCTTTCTTATATCTGAATTGCAATTGAAACTTTAGGTTGTCTTTATTTACTTAACTTTAAAATTTTATCTCTACTTAACCTTCCATGATCCAAGATTCCATCTTACCTACTTTTACCGCTATTTAAATAACGTCGACTTTTCTGTAAACTAAAAACCGTTATCAAACTCCTATATGTGTACAAAATGATTAAGAAGTACTTACTATACTTACGCCGATAGACAAGTCAATAAGTATTGTAAAACGAATGTAAATATTTGTCGTATTAAGATAATTTATCGGGAATTCTCCGGTAAAAAATACAAAAGTAGTTGCGAAGCAACGAGCGCAGTTAGGACAGCCGTCGGCGCCTCTCGACAACGCAGCCTCTTAAAAAATTGCAAACAACTCGTCAGCCACCTGACATTTGTGAGAACGCGATCAATTATCCCGTGCAAATAGTGATTGTCAACAATAAATACAATATGAATTAAACCCACAGGACGTTTTCATTATCGGCGCGCTGTTAAAATAGCGTGTCAATCATTTTACGAAGCAATCAGCGAGACTCGGATGGCAGCGCGGGAGATAAGGTTTAATTACTGCAGACGCCTATTTACATACTGCAGGAGATACTCGCGGATATATCGCAATTAGGGGCGTATGCTTCTTCCTTTTACGCCTGAGAGTGGTTGGCTGCGTTGCATAGGATAACATCTGTTTGACGGAAAGATTAAACGTTTTCTAAAGGAACATTTGCAACGCATATGCAGCTCCACCGTACTGCCATTTACAGCTAACGCAATCTGCAACTATAATGATTACCAAGACTTGAGTGAAAACTTTCAAAATACGCATACCTTTGGGATTGTAATACAAATAACAATAATACAAGATTGTAATACAAGTAAACAGGTTTTTTTTCTAGGTAAGCGTGCTTCATCTTGGACTGCATCTTGCTTAACATGAGGCAGGTCGTGGTCAAACGCGAACATATTTTGTAAAAAAAAAACATTTTCAAGTCAAAATGTGCATCGGTCTGCAGCAAATTTGTTAATGCATTCCGCCATTTTTATCAAAAGACATGAAGATTAGGTACATTTTATTATATTTTGTCTTTATATGTTTTGACTACAGCTTGTCTGAAGTTAAGTGAAGATATAGACAGAAAACAAATCCCGAGTTAGCAAATAGCTCTCAACTCTGGATGCTTGAATACTTAATAACCAGCCTGTACATGATATTGCTCAACCACCATATTATAAGTAGTTTCCTCCCAATGCTTTCCTTCGCTTCGCTTTTCCTTGGCAGCACAAGGTGTCGGTTTAGCAACATAGCATTTATTGTTTAATAAACCCATGTATTTGGCGTAGAAAATAATCGCACTAAGTCGCTTGTATTTTTTTTACAATACTCATTGTCACTTATAAACTCACTTATATATTTGTATGATGAAAAATAATTGCTTATTAAAATTCGTGAATAAGACCACAGACTAAATTACCCGAATGACTGCACGATAATCAGCTTCCATCATTCTAATTATTATCAAACAATTCTGTAGATTGATAGCCACAGAGTATACGTTGTTAACTGAAAAAGGTTCAACGATTGGACGATTAAATCTCTCATTATTGGGACGCGAAGATTTTTTTGCACGGATAATTTTATAGTTAATTTACGTGCGATAGAGTAAAGCTGGTGTCGGTGGGTTGACGCTGCCGCCCGCACTCCCCGCCGTCCTGGCGCGCTATCTAAATGCAAATCGGATAGGTTCGGTGTGGATGTCCACGATAAATCAGCCTCAGCGACCGCGCCGTTACACGAGTACGAGGTACTGCTAGCCCGAGGGCGCAACAATATGAACTTACCGACTTACTTACACGCAATTTATACTACAAAATGTCTGATAAGTTTTGGTATTGTTAAGCAATCTCAATTCTGTACTCAAGAAGACAAAGTTTTCAAGTGCTTGAAATTTTATTTCACCTCTCCAAAGACGAGTTATTTTTCCTCGCGTAGAAACGTGATAAAGCAAGTACGTGAGTCTCATTTCATTGAGAATGGAAGGAGTTTTATTTTGGACCACGTATCTACTATTCATAGGGTTCTTCATTTAAACCTATAAAAATCAGTTTCCTGTATGAATACCTAATTTATCCATAAGTAGGTATATAAATGATGGGCCACAATTGTATCTGCTTTTAATTTTTTTTTATAATTTCACTACGTTTTATGCACCTTTTTAAATACGTATTAACACTCACTTTGACTGGCCGTGTTCCCATCCCTGCCTCATCAAATCTGTTATACCCTGCCGACGCTGGTTTAGATACTCTTTTTGCTTTTTTATTAGTTATTAGTACATATGGTAGTTTTAATCCAAATAAAGAGAGTTAGGTACTAGTATCGTTCCTGACATGAGTGACCATGTAATACTAAGTACTAACATTATTCTACTGTACATAGTCGACAGTGTATACGTTTTTCCAGAGTTCAACCGATGATAAGTGACGATTTGAGCAACTATAATAATCACTACAAAAGCTGAAAGGTATATCCAAAAAAGGCAAAGATGCTAAAGGAAACGCAATACGTAAAATAGTTTATCATCATGGTCAGACAGATATTGTCAGAGCCGGTGCTATCCATTATTGTAACTACCTACGTTAACTTTTACGAACTCTCTTCTCTGCATACCTAGTATAAAACAAAGTCGCTGTCCGCGCCTGTCTGTTTCTCTGCTTATTTATTTTAAACAACGCAACTGATTTTGTTATGATTTTCACTGATATTTAGATAGTTTTTACGGAAAGCTTGTAAATAACTTATATCCTAATTAAACTTTAGTTTGAATAGAAAAATTCGATGTTTTGTCATCAAATCATCAAAATGAATTTGACCCGTGTGTAGACGGGGCAGATCGCTAGTGGCTTATAAAGTAGGGGAACAAAAGGCGGTACCTATTGTTGATCATGAGCTACTTGAGCTGGGAGACTTTGAGAAAAGTATACCTAGTGCTATATAATTCTGCGTGCAATTAAAAAACTAAAGTATTGTATATATCATCTTCCGAATAACAAGCTGAAGATTTTAAAAATCTGTAAACCGACTGAGAATAAAATAACTATAATAACTTTTTAAACCAATTTATTATTCCTAATTAAACTTAAACATATAACTCCGATATATTTTTGTAATCCCCTTTTAATTTTCTTTATTTAGATACTCTACTTAATAGGTGTAGTTATTTTTTTAATTAGCGTATTACTATTTCGCGCCAAAGGTCCACTATCTTGATTTTTAGTAACCCCTTCTAAGGATACTTGGGTTATTGAGACGAATCTAACGATACCTTAATTGTCGTAACCCATTCGGCCGTTTGGAAGATACGATGTAAAAAACTGCCCTTCTTTGGCAGTCGGGTAAAAAATATGAAAATGATAGTGAAATCGTAAAATCCGTAGCGTTGCTTAGAAGTGAGCGAAGACGGCGGACTGCCACTATGTTTTTTAGCTTTCTAAATTAAAATTAGATTTTTCAGATACGTGTAAAATAAACATCAGTATAATATTTAAACATTATGCTTTGACATATTTTGTAAATAAACTGAATTAAACTTAGTGTTAAACATAATTATTTTTCTAATTACTATCATGAACAAAATAGAGTACGATTATATTTATATACGATGCAAATAGTTCATTGTGTCAGCTCCGATCAAGGAAACGAAATCAACGTGCCTCATGTTCAAATCAAAGATGATAACAATTTCATCGAAGAACTAAAATTATATTATTTTGATAATGGCGTGATACGGTTCTGTTTGACCGAAATCATAAATGCGTTTGCAACGACAGCCCCGTTGGCTCATTGGTAGTATATCTGCCTTGCGAGCTGTAGGGCGTGGGTTCGATTCCCACTCAGGGCAAACATTTTGTGAATAAACAAATGTTTGTTCTGTGTCTGGGTGTACTGTATGTATTATAAGTATGTATTTACAAAAAAAAAAAGTATTTATGTATTCTATCAGTTATCTGACTTCCATCACACAAGCTCTGCTTAGTTTGGAGCCAGATGGCGCTGTGTTTATAGTCCTACGATATTTATTTATTTATTTATTTAACGTTGTATTCGAATCCAACAGAGTCGCGTAATTATCGCTGCGCAGTAGAAACGTCCTCACCACGTCGAGTTCATAACCGTTTTTATCGACCAGTTCCACTACCTCGGAATCTAATTAGATTAGCCGTGCACAGGTCTCAAGATTAAAATTATCTCCAATCGTATCGAACGGATATGTCGTTGTATTAAAATAGTTTTCTGCTTCACTTTTTTCTGTTTTCCGTTCTCATTTGCCGCATGTCGTGTTTATGATGTCATTCAACATAAACCTAATCCATTACTAGTTAAGCAAAAGTAATTACATGTAGCACTTTATACGAAGTCGTGAACCTTTTGCCTATAAGTATCTAACGCTCGCAATTAAATATATTACCCGAGTTACTAATGCTTTTATAATCCTTTAATAGTTAGCCATTATAAGAGAGTATATTCATAATGAATTACTTACAGACACAAGCATAGTATTTACGTGCCATATTTCGATCAAAATATAAATTAAGTTACACATTTACATGCAGCAGACACCTTTGCAATGTAATGTCGGTTAATACATTTACGAAATTGTGTCTCTATCTTTACTTTATAAATATTCATCTAGGGCTACCTTATCTTGTATCAATAACGGTGTACCCTATATACTGTTAAAGCTATTGATTTTGCTTAACATAACTGCGTAAACTAAACTTAAATAATTTGCTAGGTATGCAACGCAAACATTTAATTATATGAATTTTATGGAAAGAAGGTCGTTTCTCTCGTCGTCATGAACTCAAACTTTTTACAGGGATATTTTGAATGAACAAGCCACTGCTTGCATACAATTAATACACAGAAATAAAGTTTTATACCTTATTTTTGGAAAGAATTTATTGGCACTTATCATAAGAAATATGACCCTGTTTTGTATGTCGACGTAACTCTGTTTAAGAGCGGTGGAAGTAAAATTAAAAATAGCCCTGTACCTTCCAATTGGAGTATAATAAGTACACTTAGCGCGCCGTTCAATCTAAGTAAGTTTTTTTAATTTACACTCTTATATTTTAGTATAGCTCAAAACTTAGATGATGTTTGACTGTTAATCTGTTATGTAAAAGTAAATAGTTAATTTCAAACATTCTAATTAGAAAATGGTTATTAATTTTATGGCGTTCCCATGACCTACGTACGGAAATTGATCTCGGAAATACATAAAGCCACATTTGTGAATAATAATTTGTCGTTAGCCATAAAAAGTATTTGCTCTACTTGTTTTGCTCTACATACATAATAATTATTTATAATCATGTAAAGTTGGGTGTATTTAGGCATGAAATCATCAAATCAATCTATGACGTAGAACATGATTTTAGATATACATATTTCATAGATAAGAAAAAATATTCGTAAAGAGTTTTGGATCCAAAAAATATGCATGTATCTATCTAATACTATTATACGAGTAGGTAATACTTGTGTATGTAAATCAGCTTTATTTCGATAAAATTTGGTATATTTTATTTAATGAATATATGTAGCAAATGGGGATTTTTGGCGATCTATCTAGTCTCATCTCTGAGAAAACGTATATTTCCGAGTTTTCGTTAGACGATACATTTTACATATATCGAGCGACAAACACCCAGATGCTCACGTAGTGCTTAATTATACAACTAGAAATTAAATCGTTGAGGCAATTTCATTATGATAAAAGATTTTGGATTCTAATTCTAATTCTAATGAAAATAAAATTGTATTAAGAAAAACGGAGTCGAGAAAACGCATGATTGATGCAATTTTCATTTTAGTTAAATATAGAGGAATCATGAAAAATAGGCAATTTTATGTAGATACGGACACTTGCCGAGCACAATTATGTAAATATGCTACGTCAATTATTGCGGAGTAGGTAAGTACTGAGTACGCGCGGGAATTTATCGTCCTGCCCACTGCCAATGCTGCGAGCTACAGCTACTGCTAACTGAATGTCGTTAACATAGTTACTTCATATACATATATACTTTATTTCTATATTTGGCAGTAGCTGGACGGGCTCTATTGCCAAAGAAAGATATGAAGTTTTTGCCGGAAACACGGAAAAGTAGGTATGTCGCCTGCAATATTTTCTAAAACTTGTGTTATTATTATTCTTGCTTTGACGTTGCACTGCCTATGAATTTACCAGTGTCAAGTTATTAATTTGTATTTTTTTGTTTTTTTGGGTAAGGTTTTCAATATTTTTAACTATTTTAAGATATCAAGAATTAGATCAAGTGAAATAAGTCATAGTCACAGTTAAACTTCCACTAAGAAAGTCAAGATCGATTCCGATCATCCAGTAAAGTAGTGGCCTTAACCAACAAGCTCGGACGGATTTTTGAAAGCAACATCAATAGTCATATTTATCCGAATTAACATCAGATTATACTTCACTCGCGCACGTAATTCAGCACTTTACAAATACTTTATAAAAACACAAATTTCAGGAAATAATACAAAGCTGTGACACTAATATGCTGCTTTCTCGCTTTAATTCCTGTGATGTTTTTGTTTTATATAGCACGGCAATAGTTTAGGGGACGTTCGTAGGAGCCATTTAAAATCAGCGCAATCCATTGAATGGCACAGTCTAATTAGCTGACTAGTACTATAGAGATCAAAGCGTTAACTACATAACTACGCTAATTACAGACGTTAACCTACTTAACTTAAAACGTTTCCACATAATAAATAAAACTAAAGTTTTAATTTACAAGAAAGCAAAAAAAAATAAGGGTTATGATGTTACTACATTATCCTAATAATGCAATAATTACGTGCCTAAATTACTTACCTGTATAGTGTCAAATTGTTCCTAATGATTATATTGTCAATAACAATTAAAAAGAAAAGGGAAAAATGTCTGCCAGAATCGTAACATGTGGTAAGATATAGTCTCTGCATCACCTTACGTGAAAAAGCTTTGGTTGTTTAGATGCAATTTAAAAAAAACAAGGATTAGAAAAGCTAAAAGACCTTCATTGAATTATTAAGTTTTGTAGCATACTAAAAATTATTTCAGTTTTGTAATATTCATACATCTCCTTTACTCAGTATTGAAATGTGATAAACTCAAATGAATATTACACACGCTACCGCAAAAATATATTTTTTGAAGTGCTAGTTTTCATCAGAAGCAAAATAAAAAAAAAAATTGAAAGTAAATTAGTAGATATCTTGTCTTCGTATGTAGTAGTACAAATATAGATTACATTTAAAGTCGTGGGAGACCTACGCCTTCATACCATACTGCATGATAATTTTTCACCAAAACTCTTTGTGTATGCAATTAAAGAGCATTTTGTCGGTGTGTATGTCATTATCTTAAACGTATGATGTTATTTTAAGGACCGTAATCGGCGTTCCAGCGAGCCGCTGCGCTTTTTTGCGTACGCTCACGAAAAGCTATGCATTTAAACGCTTGAATTATGAAATTATAGTATTGACTGTAAACATGCAACGCTGGAAGGTAAACTTTTAATAAATATGAATTTGAAGTCAACGCATACACAAAAATATGCAATTATTTAAAAATCTGTCTAACGTATTTTTAGAATACCCATGTAAGGTCATGGCTTTTCCGGAAAATTTTGTTAATTTTTGCTCGATTTTTCACAATCTTTCAGCTGGTCACCATCGTATATATCACGTAAACTATACGTATTAGACATACATTTTTTTTAGCAGTAAGCAATTATCTTTAGAGATTTATTTCGCATAAATATTTGTCATTGTATTTTTTTAAAAAACCTTGATTTTACCTTAATGTCACGCGTCAATGTTTCAACTAAAGAAAGTTTCGACACGTTATAAAACCTAACACGGATGACCGCTGTGCACTCTTAATATTTGAAAAATATAATGTAACTTTAATTATTATTTTCAGTGTTTTTCATAAAAATACTGAAAACATTGATTACACATTATTCACTTTTCAAAAATATAATGGCAGAATCAGCAATTCCATATTACCTTTTTTGTGTTATTTTATAAATCTACACTAATATTATAAAGAGGAAAGATTTGTATTTTTGGATTTTATGAACGAATAAACTCAAAAACTACAGAACCGATTTCAAAAATTCACCGTTGGGAAGATACACTGTCCCCGGGTGACATAGGCTTATTGCTACTTTTTATCCATTTATTCCCACGGGAACGGGAACTACGCGGGTGAAACCGCGAGGTGTCTGCTAGTACATAATAAAGCTCTAAAAACAACTTTTAATTTTAGTGTAGTTGTGTTTCCAATCGTAGACATATGAAATTTAAATAAATTAGATACGTAATAGAAATAAATTAAATACACTTTGGTTCAATCACATTGCCATTTACTTATTACATAACGTTCTAATTTTTTTGTGCATTGGCCTGTCAAAAATCTTAAAAACATAATATACGAAGCAAAACAATTAAAATCTATCTACCAATATGTAATATATAATTGACTTTTAACATAAATATACAAATAAATATGTTTTACTTTTAATTTTGTTATTGGTTGATAGGTTAGGTGTTGACCACAGCTCAACAGATGTTAAGCGACGGTTTGGTCGAAGATGATAAGCACACCTAGCCTGGAATAGAACTGGCTATCCAGTGAGGCTGCCGGAACACAAAGAAAAAAATCAAATTGAGTATGGCTAACTACCATGCTCCCGTTGTTTACTAGAAAGTACCCTACCACCATTCAACATACATATAATTTACTGTATAGATACGTACATCGTACAGGTTACATTTATGAACGCAACTTTGAGTTCTTAAGGGCCCTAGATTAAAAATAAAATAGGATTCTGACATCAATATTTTCCAAACACTCATTTAATCTATTACTATTATATATTATACCAAATTTTACGGTTTAAATTTAATTAGTAATTAGTAAATGTTTAAATAATACTTCTATATAATTTATTTGTAATGGCTGCCACAATTACAGCAACTTCAATGTGTCTTTCATCAAAGCGTCTACTATTTACATATGAAATAAATAATATGAAGATATCAGGCAATCCACCTTCTTAACTCAAATAACATTGAATAACGTACAGTTTATAGGCATTCGTAGAAGTGAAGTGAAACCGCAGCGGTAGACAAATCCAACCGGATGTTTTGTCATATTGGCACAATATAAATGAGTGTCCATTGTCTCAGCTTAAAGTATCCACTTACGTTCAACCATTTAATGTCATATCCTAATACATTACGTAAGGTTAACACCCAGAAACAAAGGTGTATATAGATGAAATCATTATATTGATTCACAATGCGTAAGTTTATTCTGTTATGACAGGCGAGCATAAATTGTCGACGGGACCCTCGGATGCTGCGAAACAATGAAGATCCCCCGTCAGTGTATTGTCGAAACGGTGAGATACCGTAGACCTTAACGCTCATGGACACAGGCCAAAGAAAGGGTTGCACACAATAAATGGTTCGCAATTTTCTTTTTTTGTGGCTGACGAGACAATGGTCAGTGCAACGCTCACCGTGTGAAACTTGAAGACAATTCAGATGCGTGATCTTCTTATACGAGTCGGTAGTATAAAAAGATATAAGTGATTTCTTGAGTTTAAGCAATAATTGCTTAAAAACTATTTTATAAAAGTTAATTTCATTTGATATCCGTCCACTCTACCACTAAGGATATGATTATCCTAAATGATAGATCTCCATAGCAGGAGGTCGTCTAGGTAGGTACCGACGCAGTATCGGATATTCTTACGTGAAACAGTGGTGTGTATACATTACTAAGTTCCGGTTTGAAGGATACAGCTAGCGAAATTACAGGGCTATAAAATATAATTATTTTATAGCTTATTGTATAAAATGTTAATAGTAGACAAGTACTTAATATTAATAATCATGGAATACTTCTAATTACCTATAATAATATAATTTAAAACTACATAACTCATTTCAAGAAACGCCAAGAAAACGAACCGTAATTAATTTATTTAAATAAGCAAGCGAGCACGCATATATCTATCCTAATTGACGCATCCTGTCGCATATTCCCAATATTATTGGAGCTTACGTCTGCAACGTAATAAACACCAGCGAGGGCCGCGGCCGAGAGCTACCGCAAAATTACAGGATCCGATCCCAGCAGGTTCTCTCCTGCACAATAGCTCGGTGCCGCAGTGGTGTGCCTCTAATCGCCCAATTGCAGGGTAAGGTGTCCTAACTACCGGTTAGAGAACACGCGGCTAATTCATTATTTATTATTGTTGGTCCCGGTCTTCTTACTCTCTAAACACATGTGGGAAAATCGGCGCAGCAAGCAGTGATAATTACAGCTCGGATAAAGCTAATATTCTTGTTAATTACTTTTGAATTTGATTAAAAACATAACTAAAAAGCGACAGTTTGTTTTTTTTCATATTGACTGTAAATACTCGTGGTAAGTACATATTGTTTATTTACGTGTTTCTAGATCTAGAAAAGCATAAATATGTATAGAAGGTATTTGTCATACTCGTCTTTAAAATAAAGCCATATTTTGTAGTACATATGAATGAAACCATTAATTTATAGTTCGCAGTAATGACAAATAGGTACGCTGGTTGCACAATAACCCTAAAGCGTTGCCGTCGTCCGTAATAAAGGGTAGTTTGTAAGAAAGCAACAAAAAATTAAGAATCGCCCCGATGAGCCATTATCTTTGCATGTTAAAAATAATATGGTCATAGGGTAGTACATTCATGCGAGCCGCGTCCAGGAGCGCATTTGAATATTTCTTTGTGAGCGGCCCCCTGCCTGGGCCGGACTTCACACGCTCTCGGCAGGTACTCTGCAACCCCCCCGGCTCTAGCTTGCCCTACGACCGCCGCGAGACGCGAATACCCGAATACTACTCTGACCTGCACATTTTGATCTTTAGCCATATAACTTGTCACATTTAAATATTATACAAAATTTTGGACAAATTTCATTTTTATTTTATACTCTATTTTTATATATATTTCTATTTTTTTTTTTAATCATGTTTAATTTTTACTTATTAAATCACAATATTGTTGTTTTTTTATTAATAGTAATGAGACGAACGATACGCTCTTCTGATGATAACGCATGTCCCAACCTATTGCAGCGATACACGAAACTTTGAGTAGCATAACAAAGGCCAGGACATCACGGCTTTGGCGCTCATTGCTTTGATAATTTAGATGGTTAGTCACAACAACCCTGTAATTTTGCTAGCTGCAGTGCCCTTTAAACCAAAACATAATAATGTTTACACACTACTGCTTGGCGACAAAATATTTAGTACTGTGGTGGCACCTACCTAGACGACCTTAGCAGGAGGATAATTACTACAAATTACACTTTTTCGCAAGTAAAATATCTTTGTAAATTAAATAACGTTGAGTAATCTTAAGTATCAATATCAATCGTGGTTATTTTTGAAAAACCGGTACGTTGTGCGCTTTTTATCAACTCTATATTCGTTACGTCAAATCAAATTAGAATACCGTGAATCCCAAGTGTCAAGACCAGTTTCTCCAACTACTTTGATGGGTGCTACATATGCATTGTGCTTACATCGCGATTGCTAATAATTGTGATTATTATTAGTTAAGTACATTGTTGTGAAAACGCAAATTTATGAATGCCCCAGTTTTGTTGACGGATAAACTAATTTGGTTTCAATCAAAATTTTAGTACGAATAATTTGGTATAAAAATAATCTACAATTTATTATCTTATAATTGTGTTCCAACATTTTATTCTCTAACTTTTATTCAACTAGAGCTTAAGACATAAAATATTTTAACATGTGATCGCTTTGGCTTTAAGCCGACGTGTCGTGTTTCGGAATTGAAAGTAATTTAGTAAAAGAACGCAATAAATTTTACATTCCACTCCGTTATAGCGGAGGTTTCATCTGAGAGATTAAACTTATCTATACTTTGAGATTAACGGTTACACCTAGTTCATTTATAAATTGTGTTTCTGATAGGCACGCAATTTAGTTGTGCTAAGCATTTTCATTTCATCCGAAAAAGATACCACTTAGTTAGACTCGACTAATTAACAATAGATTCTTATGGTAATGAAACTGAGGATAACAATTCTAATAAAAAGTTGAATAGATAAAATATATGCTAGTATTATTTCACATAATTATTTTAGTCATACACATACGAATATACTGACAGATTTATAGCATAGACTTTTAGCATGGTGGTAGATTACTTTCTAGTACCTACTCGGCTGGACTAGCTACCACCCTCAAGTTGAAAGTCTGCCGCCAAGCATCACGGTGTGTTCCGGCAGCCTCACTTGAGAGCCAATTCCACTACAGGCTAGATGTGTTTACTATCTTCGACCACAACATCACTTATCATCAGATGAGCTGTAGTCAAATACCTAGACTATCAACGATAAAAAAGACAGCATAAATAATGCCTATTAATACTATTTAATTTGTGTATATTGTGGATTCGCACAAAGATTTTTATAAAAAAAAGATTAAATTTTGCATTGTAACGCCTGATTAAATTATTTAATATTGCTACACTTAGCTAGATTAATAGATTATGATTATCATCTATTTTGTGTAAAAATAACAAATTTAACGACTGTTGACTAATGTAGAATATTTTAACAATATTTAACAATTAAGGTAGAAACTTGCTTTGAAAACAGGTGTCGTAACAATAAATCTACGATTCACCTGACTGTTATTCACATTGGGAGAGGGAATAATAACGTTGATGATTCTTCTACGTTATAAAGAAGATCGCGTGTCACTTCGCATTCCTGGCGCAGAGTTAGATTTGCGTGGCAAACACAAGCGCAGGCCTCGAGAAAGCTCTTCAATAAATACGCGTCCGATTATGATCTACGGCGCGTAGCCCGTAGCCAAAGCACTCAGTATCGGTAAGTATCGCTTTCGGACTACGAATACGTTTCTACTGCCGCACCTGTACATTGTACTAACAAAGTTGGATTATACATGTATTTTGTGCTTTGATCAATATTTTGGTAGAGGTAACTTTTAAACATTCACGATTTGAACAAGTCCTGGTTTAAGTCTAAGTTATGAATGTCATACTAATATTGTAATAATGGAAATAATCCTATTTATGTGTATAATAGAAAGATAGAAACTCTTTATTACGTACACCAAAAATAGAAAGAAAAGTACAGAAAACAAACTAAACTAATCTTATGAGCTAGTGCTACCAGTGGCGGCCTTTTTAACACCAACAATGAGTTTGAGCTGCCGGTGAAGGAAAACATCGTGAGGAAACCATAGTATGATAGTAAAGTATTTTCTCTCAAGTTAAAAATCTACCGCCATACACCTAACGATGTATTCCGGCAAGCTCAATTGAGAGCCAGTTCCATTCCAGGCTAGGTGTGCTTTACCTTCTTCGACCACTACGTACTTAACATCAGGTGAGCTATGGTCAAACACCTAGCTTACCAATCATCACTACAAAAAAACACGAAAAACGTTAGTGAAACCACAAGCCCAGGAATTTTATTATTACAGTCAAAATGTAAACGTTGCGTTTTAGGGTAATTATTTAAATAATCCGTCGCAAACTAGAGCACATGTCTATCTGCGAATCTGTCTATATAATTATCCACGTAGTTAAAAGTATTATTTATAATAATCAGCACATCATGTTTACCCTCAGGTTTTAAAATAACCTAGAAAAAGTAAGTAACGGACGTGGAATTCTCGAGAACACGCTAAATAAACACAAAAAAGCTATCCATGCTGTAATACAATGGACACCCATTGTTGGACACATAACAACGTCGATGAATTTATATCCCTTTTCTTTGACAGTAACTAAACAGAAATATGATTGAAAAATGCGTTGATACTTTTACTTTATTCATTTTGTCATTGTAAAATAGAATAAAACATAACTAACTCTTAAATTACATAAATGAATAGAGTATGGGTAATCTATACCTACTTATGAATATGAAATGATATGCACAAATGGAATAGTAGGTGCGGTATTGAATCGTGAGGAACGACTTTAAATATCATAGGTTCAATACTTAGAAGGCTAAAAAATTTATAAAACATGTCAAAATAGTGAATTTTTTTTTTTTTTTTATTTTTTTTTTTAATGGTTGACAGGCTAGTTGTTTGACCACAGCTCACCTGATGTTAAGTGAAGGTGTGGTCGAAGATGGTAAAGCACACCTAGCCTGGAATGGAACTGGCTCTCAAGTGAGGCTGCCGGAACACACCGTTAGATGCTTGGCGGCAGATTTTCAACTTGAGGGTGGTAGCTAGCCAGCCGAGTACTAGAAAGTACCCTACCACCATGCTATGGTTTCCTCACGATGTTTTCCTTCACCGGCAGCTCAAGCTCATTGTTGGGGTTTGAACCCACGCCCTTCGGCATGCGAACCTACCGCGCTAACCACTGAGCTATCATCGCTACAAAACTATAACTATGTCATAAATATGTCATAACGATACAAGTGCGCTGAGTTTCCTGCAGCAAATTATTACCATATATGTACATAGAACGTAACGTGTATTATTTTAATTTTTCAAACAATCTTCACAAATTTCATAAGAATATTTTCCGAGTCAATATATCGAAAAGAAAGTTAGCTCTCCGTTCGCCATATATCTCGATATAATCAACTGTCAATCAATCGTTACACGAAGTTACGCATATCGTTAGTAATTAGCAATGGAGGTCTTTGTATATTGTTACGAGAAACTTTTACTGAAGATGACGATTTTGTTTCGGAATTTTCCTGAAACTAGTTTTTGTTTTTAATAGACTAAAATAGTACAAGAACTCAAATGATGATTCATTGAGTGTAGTTACACAAGTGTTAGTGTTTATTATTACGTAAAAGTAATTTGCAACATAATCAGACGAAGCATTGGGGCAATTTGGCCAAGCAAGTGGATTATTGAAATGCTATCGAATTTATTAACATGACAGCATGACAGCATGACGCTGATCTACAATTTTTTCGATAAAACTTAACTTAACGTTAAGTTTAAATAAAGTTATATCGAAAATATTGTAGATCAAGCGACGCAATCACGTGCCGGTACAGTGTAGACTCGCCCTGCTGGTCGCGCAGTTCGCCGCGGGCTTAAATTAGCATACAGTCTGTTAGCCATCGCCCGATGTGGCCATATTCAAATCTCGCATGCAATATCGACATGTCGTCCACACGTGTAGGTGTATATCGCGAAACGAATCTCAATGTAGGTCAGCCGAATGAGTTCAGCTCCACATAATTGGATGTGGAAGTAATTGTACACCTATGAGGCATTTATGTTCTACTACACCGAAGCCTGTGATTACGATACACGATTTTGATTTATTCTTTATTAAGTTCAATTTAATAAGATAAATGTTTCTTTGTATACCTATACGTAGGTACACAGTATATCTAAGTCGGTTATTTTCTCTTTTGAATATGAAATATAGGTCGTGTATATTATTTTTATTAGTGTGTGTTTAGCTGAGATATTCAGCCTTGCGCCAATGTTATTAACAACTTCCTGCATCGATTACATAAAAAGATCTCTACATGTGCAGATGTTTGTATAATGTCGTTATAAATAAGTATTTATGAAACCAGTGCACAAATACACATACATGTACGTAGGTATAGACGTTACACATACTCGTATGCGGCCTGCGTCTGCTACTTTCACGCGAGACGGGCGCGCCCATATTAATTGCTCCCGTTCTTTGCCGAAGCTTTATTTATTGCCCTCGCCGGTGATTGTGAAAAGCTTTGAGTTCAATGTACATTAGTTTTAGTTTAATCTCGTGTATTTGATCTGACGTGTGACACTCGAGCGGCGCGAGCACGGGCGCGGGCGCGGGGGCGGGTCTGGGTACTCGACGACGCACCGCATTATTCGGTTTGAAAGCTTTTCGCAAGAAAAATATAACGGATTAACACCGGCGACCCACGCTCCGTGAGAAAATGTGTGACGGCGACGATGTTTGCCGTTGTCTTCGTACGGCAACACTCATGGAGTAAATAAAAAATCAATTATTATCTTAACAAAAATGTGAGCGGGCGCACGCCGATGTTTTAGAGAAATAAACATTAATTGTGTGCACAACGTCCGCCGCCAAAACTAATATTTGACATTTGAAAATACTATTCTAATGTATGTCGTGGTACACGGGCTATGGGTGCTCCTCGAAGCATCTGGCACTTTAGCGGCTCTTTTGGTCTCTGTCCATATTACGTGACGTTTCAACCTTAAAAGAAGATGAACAACGAAATAAATATGTGGAGAACGGACGTTTTAAAAAAGTGGGAAAGGGTGACTTCATTACCCGACAATACATTAAAGAAGGTTCATATCCTTGTTTAGCAGTCTATACTTTATAATTGAGCTGCTCATATTATTTTGACAAATGAGGTGTATTTTATCACGCTTCGTAATAGAAGCACATGTCTAGACAAGTACCTACCCATTTTTATAAAAGTTAGTAAGGTATTTATAGATTTCATTATGTGCTGTAAAAATTTACATTTCATTGTTTTTTTCTCATCTACCATATCACACTAGTATTATAAATGCGAAAGTTTGTCAGTATGCGTATTTTTTTTATTTATTCACGCGGAAACAGCTGGACTGATATACATGAAATGTGGAATGTTGATTGCTGGATTAACCTTTGGGCGCCTTTTATGATTGCCTTGTGAGCTCATTCGGTAGTAGGTTTGCTTATTGAGCTGAAGGGCGTGAGTTCGATTCACACTCAGGACAGACATTTGTGTTACGAACATAGATGTTTGTTTTGAGTTTTAACCATTTTTATTATGAGTTATAAATTACAAAAAAAGCTTATAAAGGTATATCGTTCTCAATAGTATCAGGCTTGTACTAGAGGAAACAAAGTTTGCTTAGTTTGGAGCTAGATGGCGCTGTATGAGATTTTGTTCAATATCCATGTCCTGCAATATTTTCATGAAATCGCAAGACGCGGCTAGTTTATACTAATAAAGAGGAAAGATTTGATTTTTGTTTGTTTGTATTAAATAGGTTCCAAAACTACTGGACCGATTTAAATTATTCTATCATCATCAGAATGCTACATTATCACTGAGTGACATAGACTATGTTTATATTATTAATCGAGTTTTGTTTTCCCGTGCGAAGCCGGGGTAAGCTGCTAGTACTTAATAAATCTGTTCGGGTCACGTGACTTTTTTGGTTGGTGGTTGACAATTTTCATTTTGAAGAATATACTACTAGCTGCACTCCGCGGTGTTGCCCGCTACATTTTTTCGGGATAAAAAGTAAGCTATGTGTTAAGCGTGTCAGTTACCGTCCATATCAAAATTGATCCAGCCGTTTGAGCGTGAAGAAGTAACAAACATACAAAGCTTGTAAGTATTCACAAACTTTCGCCTTTATAATATACTAGCGGACGCCGCGTGGTTTCATTCGCGTAGTTTCCGTTCCCGTGGGAATACAGGGTTAAAAAGTAGCCTATGTCACCCGAGGATAGTGTTGCTTGCCAACGGTGACAGAATTTTTCAAATCGGTCTAGTATTTTCGAAACCTATTTAATACAAACAAACAAACAATCAAATCTTTCCTCTTTTTAAAAGTATAGAAATGTGATACATAGTCGCAGTAATTACGATTGTTAAGTTAAGTACTTTTACAAGCAACCTTCATATTTTTATCAGCACCTGATACTGTAATTAGTTAAATTGAGGTCTTTGGTCATGAATAAACAAATATATTGAACACTGTATTGCCATAAATATTCATGGAGCTATCAATAGAAGTTTATATTTATGCGTTATGTTTAAAGTTTTGACATGTAGTCGGTTTATAAAATCAGCTTGGGTTGTTTTATGATTAAATTTTAATAAATAACGCATTAGGCAAAAAACGGCTACGGCTGAGGTCTCACGGTCAATCTCGCTATAAATCTGTAGACGAAGCTAGCCCGCGCCCGCGCGGACCGCCGCGCCGCCCGCGCGCCTCTCCGCCGCCGAACGCGGAAATGTGTACCCCGTGATATTACCACCTAATTATCTACTATAACCGAGAAACCAAATAGCTAATTTATACTGTGTATCTAAATGTTTTTGTTCTTCAGAACAGTGATTATCAATTAACTTTTTGTAATGCCATACGTAGTAGATAATAATAAACGCTATTTTTTGTTCTGGTTGCTAACATGTTCCTTATCTTTTAGCTCAATTACAAAAATTAGAACTCTTCGAGTATTCGTAAAAAAGTAATAATTAAACTAAGTACCTACAACAATTGTATAACATACCTAACTATGTTTGCATGAAAAAGTCCGAAGTATGGATAGCCGCAACTCAAAAAATTAAGTTTTATTTTCAGTTATATGTCTACGCCTCCTCATATTGTATACAGGTCACAGAAATATGTATGTAACTTCCAGGGCCCTAAAGATTAATTTCATCAATTTTGTAATGCATGCAAAATGTTTACTTTTCCTTATGTCAAAGTAGATCTATTTTTTTATAGACGTTTATTAATCTAATGTTCACACAGACACAGATCAATTACGAGTAAATAGTTTTCCAGATACGTTTATAATTATATTACCTGCACATTTATTTTTGTAAATTGTTAATTTAGTGTCCATAAATCTTTTATGTGTAAATCTAATCCCCATTTAATTGAAAGAATTTACATATACCTACATAAGATTAAACTATTTACTTGTAACCACAGATTTAAAAAAGAACAGATACAATTTTGCATAGAAAATGAGTGGAGATTTCTTGATCTCAAAATGTGATTAGACGATTTATACGACTACACTCACACAACAATGCCAAGACCATACGTGACACAAATGCATCGAGATATCTATGTGCGTGTAGTACGTAAAAGATTAAATTCTAGGAGCGACACGTTTTCTACGCCACATCGTATCTGTGATTTTTTTCTAATCTGTGATCGTAAACCAGTATCTTCTATGACTGTGTAGAGAGAGAGGCATATATAATTTAAAAACTAAACTGTAACAAAATGATATCACTTCCCTTGAAGCGATTCGGTTTCTACCACAAACATACTTGACACTCTTTTAAAAGATATTCTACATATTATATGTACAAGAAATAACTTAATTTCCTTATTGTTCAAGACTTTTTTTGCATTTCATGTAGTTTGCTTCCTATTTTTAGCTAGTTTTTTGGAGTCACACAAACGGACAGCTTGTCACCCATGTAAAAAAAAGAACTGTTAAATGGTTCGCTAGAAAGTAAATCTGGCCAGTAGACTAACTGGCTAGTGTAGTAGTATGTCATCGTCAATAATTTAAAAAAGTTAGGAGCAAAATAATGTACGTTATCAAGTAACAACTAGACACGTGTATGATTACTATCAACTCAAAAATCAATTTGCTACCAATCAATCCGTTAGTTACGGATGATCAAATTACTTGTCGATAAAAATAATAATGAAAAATGTGAGGTGAGGTTTGAGCAATTCGAGTGGGAGATGAGAACACATTAGGATTCTTTTTTACGTAGCAACCAAGAAAATCCATCAGTGACCAGCGAACCACATCGTCCTGGACGCATGTATTTTGATGCTAAGCTAAGCTAATCCCAATTGTACTAACTTTAAATCAAATCATACAAATCAACTACTTAAAAGATAAAATACAGTCATATACGAGCCACTGCAGAATTAAAATATATTATTATTATGTACAATGGGCGATTTTATTTAAAACTATAATAAACTTCTTAAACTGTTAAAACATTGATCTAAAAACCAAACTCCAATTTTTTAACTATTATTTAATAAAATAATGGCCAAAATAACAGTGTGGGTTCTTATGACATCGATCACTACATTCAGTTTGCTAGTGTTCATTATATGAATTCAGACGCACCTAATTGGGTCTTCATAAAATATTAAGCTAGCTATGACCAGAGTCGCTATCAGATCATCGACTAAATTAATTAGTTTCGTTTCGTTGCCGTATCGTCATGTTCATTACAACGGATCGAAATGATTCAATAGTGGTTCAGCTCGTGGTCAAGATGAACGGGTCGTAACAATAATCAAAAATACCTGTGGAACGAGTCGGAAACTGGTAGCGGTGGGGGTACTGGGCAACCCCGCATCAACGTCCGAGGGCGTTTTGCATGACGCGGTCAGACACCGGTCAGTTGTCCAATAAGGGTCACTCGAGCACAATGCGTGGTCCGGTCCAGCCGCCCCACGGTTCAAGTAAGTTGGGGTTGGATCCGGAACAGGTTCGCGAGGTGAGACGCTGGTCGAGGAGGCTCAGTGCGCGACGGACGGTAGTGCGGTCCGGGTGCGACGTCGCTCGCTACTGCTGCCCGCGCTCACCGCCGCCCCACACGCACCGCGCCAGCGAACGCTCACTCGAGCTCGGAGAAGGGTGACATCGTGGCTCTTCCTCTTTGTCCGTTTCCATAAAGGGTTGATAGGCGCTAAATGCAGGGACCCATTCTAACTATCCTTTATTTGCGCAAAGAGGTCATGCTAACAATAGCTTTTTTTATGACATTAACGGAATACGTGCCATTATGTGAAAAATGTCTATACCTACCTGCTAAGTAAGTATACACATTTTAAAATGAAAATTAATACACAAACTGATTACAAAACATAAAATCAACATGGAAGTGGAAAATCCTTTATCGTCACATGTTTACAAAGTTAACGAACAAAAGACATCAACGTGCTCACGTATATTTCGGATTTTTATGATTAGTTAAAATTAGTTTCGCTTACTCTCATTATGATAATAAACTATAATATAAAAATCGATTACTAAGTATTATTTTAATTTGTTAATAATGTAAAACTTCGAACTATGTTAGTCTTTCCTACTATTCTTGTGTTAGTTTCTCTGACAATTATAGCATAAAAACTAAATTAAAAAAATAAATTAAGAGTAGTTAGCTGATAATTTATTTGATATTTATAGTTGTCTGTTATATAAATAACCTACTTACTGGAATCAAACACTTACGCAACTTTCGTCTTAATTTATCACCTAATGCATGATATTTAATTTTCCCCTTATTTTTATGCAAACCTACACATTAGGCAGGTACTTATTTAACTCGCTCTCGAGACACAATGATATTAATATATCTATATCTATCTAGTTCCGAAAAATCAACACGGAGGTTACAACCTAATATTTAATTACAATAAAACAGCGTGAGAAAAGCTTAGGCCCACGTTCAAAATTAATTAAAATAATGGCCTAGAGGAAACATAAAACGGCTGTGGCAGTAATTAGAATTCAAAATTGAGTTGAATCGGGAGGCGTGGAGACGGACGCGGAAGTTGGAGCCCATTGCGTCACACTTATACGCTAACTATAGAACCTAATTAAACAGTTTTTACGAGGAATATCCGATAATTTTAAGCAAATATTTTTTCTTGTGTTCACTAAGGTTTATTTATAAAAACGTACCATTAAACTGAAATGATAAATATATCACAGATACGGCAGTTGGACATAGATTGGCACAGATATGGCAAATAAGCAATTTGTATCAAAGAATTCTTTGCACATGGCGAAATGCTACCACCATTCAACGGCTACCACCAGTGAGTTGAATTCTTATATTTTAGAGTGGCGATCCCAGTTCACGCACAAAGCACAAAGTTTTGAAGACAAAAAAAGACCCTAAATTGCTTCGGACAAGGTGGCGTTTATTTTCAGGCGAGCCGATAGTTTGTCTTGTCACTGAGTTGTAAAAATAAAAGTACTTATCGCCATAGCAGTGTATTATGGCTAGTGGAAAACCCCAGTTAGACTCGCCAGTAGCCCGATTAGGACCACAGTGGAATAATTGGTAATGAGTATAATACCCCAAAATAACCTTCGCTGTTTATCTATTATTCTAATAGGAAGTAACATAGACGGTATTAATTTCAACAAGATAAACTTTCAACTTATTGGCTACAACGGATGTAGTAAATTGTGACAAAATAGGTCAGATACAAACGAACATAGCTTTATAATGCTTTTCCAATACTTTTAGCGCTTAATATATACCTGTCAAGAATAAAATATTACCTTAGTGTATCTAACCACCACCTCATATAAGCTTAATTGAATGATAAAAGTGGAACACTTACGTCAATTGATTGGAACCAAAATAGCTTTAAACATTTTGCCGTCTTGGAGTTTTATTATAACGGCCACTAATTTATGGCGCGTTACACATAGCAAACGTTTGAGTCTTGATATTTTTTTACCGTTTTACATAATTACAAAATTATGTTTTATATTTACGAGTATGCTTGTGTGTGGAGCGGCGCGCCCACGCCAACACTAATAAGAGAATTATAAGAGCCCCGCGAGATGGATTGCCGGAGATAATGTGTCATGTTAATTTTTAAGTAGTCAAATAACACCAGCTAGCCGAGTAGTCGGCTAATGGCCTGTCCAATATGACTCGATGAACTTAAACAATGCTTTGTATTTTAAACTTTAAGTATTATAGCACAATTTAGCACCTGCAGAGTACACAAGTATAATTTACTGCTATATTATTCTATAATTATTAAGGTAAATCGTATCGCATTCATCGCAAAAACGCAAAAATCTCCGTGATGACTGCGCAACCGTACGATCGGCGTATCGAGCACAGGTACCGATTTTGGCCAATAACGGCTATAAGTATGGTCAGTATTTTCGTACCAAATGTAACAATAATTGGTGGGTCCGATTTATCACATTGGATTTCTCAGAAACGCCTGAACAGTTCTTGTGCAAGCCCTTCACGTCGGCATCGTGCGCACGAAAATATCTCGAGGAGTCCATGCCGAGTGCACGTAATTATAGGTGGAAAAATAAACGCATGGGAAGTTTCGACGAGAATATTTTTATCTTTCTCACTCGGCCTAACCGTTCCGAGCACGCAAAAAATAAATAATCGCCATGTACAAAATTTTCATTCTTCGAACCCTTTTCACAAACTATAAAGAATCGTCCATAATACTAAAGAAGGGTCAAGCTAACACAAAGACACTAACGGAGCTTCTCACACTGGTCATTCGCTAACGGCGTACTGGTCAACGGTGGTCATCGGAATCATCATTGTTTATAAATCTTCTGCATAAAAACCGACCCTTTTGATTTCGAATACTTTAAAAGACATTGGATAGATGCACAGTACCTACCCTTGTGAATTGTGCAAAAGGTCGCTATTCATCACGCAATTAATAATACTAGTCTGTGCTTCACAGGTATTTATAAAAAGCATGAGAGAGAGTCGCTTCTACAAGTGATACCCGCGACTTTATCGCAGAAATATTTCTCGGACAGAGTTAAAATGAAACAGTAGGTATTCATAAGATGATAAGCTTCATTATAACTTGTTTATAGCGGGCGTCTCCAATTCCCGATTGATATGATTTCTTACAAGCAAGCAAACTTCATGGTAGACAGCATCTTCGCTTACCAGACAAGTTGATGGTCAAACGCATACATAACAAACAAATTTTAACTACTAAACGACTTATTTAACAGATCATTTTTATAAATAACTTGTTGCACAAGCAGGTGATTTATATCTGAGATTTTGACCTTTTGATTACAGTTTATTTCACGACGAATAGAATGAAAAGAGTCGTTAAATTTATCAATCATATGTGTTTAATGCCAGTCCTACAGAAATGATTTTATAATGATGAAGGGTGTTTTGCGGCTCCGGCATGTATGATGCTGGAAGGCTGAACCACTGTACAGTGCGCAGTGACTCCACTCGGAGAAAGTTAGATCATGATAAGCGCCCGCTGCCGATAAATTTATGCGCCCTTTGTTTCTTTTCAACGATTTATCAAAAATGCCCCTTTGTAGCAGCGACGTCATAAACGGGTCAAATGGTCATGGGTTATAGCCATTGTTCAGCGGTTCCCGTATTATGAATCAATAAAACATACACTTAACTGTAAAGTACAGGTTCTTAACATTTCGTCATTTCATTCATATCGTTATTGAAAATACCTACTTTTCTGTATCAATTTTAGTACATACAATAATGCATAAAATATACAAAGATACAAAGCTCGTAAAATTGCAAAGCTATTGAGATTAACCATAGTACATTTATGTCTTAAAATAATGAACGCCTAAGCTACGATGCACTAGACTTTGTTTTGTCACTGAAAGTTTTGGGTACCACTGCAATAGGCAATGATCATGGACAGGCGTTTACATAAAAATACAAATTGTATCATGCCTTAACAAATTGTAAACAGGGTCTAAGGGTATCTAAGGATCGTTCGCTTGCCCAAAAGATGACTCGTTCGATGATCCCCGTAGTTTGAAGAAGATAGTACATAAACGGAAATATCGCTGCAAGTAAATATAAATAGATCTACCAAATTGTATCAAATTCTTCAAATGATTACTTTTGATTCATGTCATTGATAATCAGAGTTATCCCCCTGTGATTACAGAGTGAAATCCTATGTAATATAATAATGCAACATGGAAAAAACAATAAAAATGTTAATACATCGAGTGCTCGAAACTGCTCGTTTGTTCAGATAGGCCGCGGGCAGCTCAATTTGACCCTTATCGAGAAAATAACTGACGAAAGCGCACTCCTATTAACTGCTTCGAGAAAAAATTAATTGCTCGTGATTATGGATTGTGGATAAATTGATTGTCCAAGACGGGATGTGTCGCGGCCCTACTCCCGGGGTGTTAATTTTTTTATGTATGTCAGACTAGTTCATCCACAGCTCATCGGACGTTGTGATTCACACTCATCTAGCCTGGAATGGAAACTGGCTCTCTAGTGTGTGTAGCTAGCCAGCCGAGTACCTACTAGACAGTTGTCTGCCATCGTAATATGGTTATCTGAAGATGTTTTCCTTCACCGGCAGCTCAAACTTATTGGCAGGATTTGAACTCACGCCCTTCGGCGTGTAAACTAAACGCGCTAACCACTGAGCTATCAAATCGCTATAAATTACAACAACTGACACACAAAAGTCATTGCACACATAACCGTGCAAACTCCGAGTACATATGACTACCATCCTTAACTTGTCCTATTCTAAGTTAAGCTAAACTCATTCTATATCCCATACTACCTACATACACTCATCCTAATAAATACTACATGTCAACGTTATAACTCGCTTTTATACTGGTCGCAGCAGCAATCGAATTTGTAAAATACTAAATAAATTGCGTTTACTTTATAAGGAAGCTAATTGGTGACTCAAACATTTATAATAAATAGGCAAGAAATTCTTTCTGAATTAGTCACAGAGATGAACGGTAATGTTTACCGATAATACACACAGCTATTTATTGACAGGAAGTAAGTATTTTATAATGGCAGAGAAAACCGCAATTTATTCACGTACTTAAGATAATTCAGGCAATTATAGTAACGTTTTAAAAGAATCGCTACTAATGACGGAATCAACCAGGCTAGAGAATAATGACTTAATGAACTTTAATAATATTAACGAAAAACAACAAGTTCCAACAAAAATAAACAAACACAATAAATTAAGTTAACAACAATCAAAACAATATCCGCGCACAGAAAATAAACCAACAATTTTAAAGGCAAATTACCCGAGATATCTTTCTTGAAAATCATTTCAACCTTATAAGGTGCTCGAAAATAGAGGTACAAACAAACACATGTGATTTGAGCACAAAAACCGTGAATTGTTTTGTATTTTATGTGGTTGTCATACAGTTCAATTTCAAGTAACCATTACTGGTAAATAAATATTAAATGTTATAAATACGAGTACAAAGTGCTAAGTATATCGATATCCTTGGTAAATTGAGTAAAATGTTGCGAGCGATATGATAATAACTATTCATTTAAGGTGACTTCCGGCTGGCTGCTATCATGGCAACATTGAATTATTATTGCAACACCTATTTTGGCAAATAAGCTGATAGTGTTATAGACGTAGTTTAATATACTAGTGTTATTTATTATGGGTTTCTGCTAATATTAAATGACAATTTAGTCGTCGAAGGTGGTAAACTAGCCTCTGTAATGGGAACTGGCTGGCAAGTGAAGCTGCCGGAACACACCATTAGATGCTTGGCTGCAGATATTTAACTTTAGGATGAGCTAGCCAGCCGAGTGTCAAAAAGTACCCTATCACCATGCTATGTTACCACACGATGTTAAGACCCTAAAAGTATACGTACAGCATGCTACAATGTTAATTGTCTGTCTGTCAAATTTTACTTTATTTTTTAATTATAAATGCTTATGGCATACTTTCATAGTCAAATAATCTAGTTTAAGCACCAGTTTAAAGCACCAAAGCTTCTTGTTACGAATATTGGTCTTTTTATCTCGATATTTCTTTGGCTTGTATTAAGTTTCAATACTTACCTCTAACATTGGACTTTCAACGTTACAAATTTAGGTTCTAAGCGCAATAGACAGTACTTACGAAAAACAAAGGCTTGTAACCGTGAGTGGGTCTCGACCTGATGTTGAATTAATGCAATTAGGTTTCTGTTAACAACAATGTTGTAGCTTGTCAATGAAATATAAATGGCCTAAATGACAGACAAGAGACAATATTATTCACTTGGCTTGGTTGAGCAAGGGAGCGGGCACTTCGCAATATGCACTTATATTTCTACTAAGCTTGAAATCAACCACCAATGATCATTGCTTGACATGGATTCTTGAGATACGCTTCCTACTACATAACCGTTTTTATTAGGTGACCCTCATTGACATTAATAAATAATATACCTAATTGCCTGATTGATTCCGTGATTTATTTTGACTTTGTTATTTTCTCACTCAGTATGTAGCTTTGCTTGATGAGTAGCGCATGGATTCGATTCCTACCCATGGCATTTATGTGACATCCACATAATTATGTGCCTAAGAGTTATTTATAATAAGAAAAATAAATGTAATATGTATCAGTTATCTGGTTTCCATAGAACACGCTTTTATTTTAATATTTAACAAGCTAGGTGTTGACCACAGCTCACCTGATGTTAAGTAACGGTGTAGAAGAATATGGTAAACACACCTAGTCTGAAATGGAACTGGCTCCCAAGTGAGGCTGCCAGAACACACCGTTAAGTGTTTGGCGGCAGATTTTCAACTTCAGGGTGGTAGCTAGCCAGTGGAGTACTAGAAAGCACCATGCCATGGTTTCCTCATGATGTGTTCCTTTACCGACAGCTCAAGCTCATTGTTGGGGATCGAATCCATGCCCTTCGGCGAGTGTAGCGACCGCACTTGCCTTTTTGGGGGTTAGATGGCGCTGTATGAAACGTCCTCCACTATTTACCTATTTCTCTCGACCCAGGACTATCCCGCATGTAACCCGAAAAAAAACAACAATAACAGTACAATTTTACCTTTTTTTTTTTGTCCAGGGAAAATACTTTGTGTATACCACCGGCCCTGGGACGGGCACGGTGGTTATGTGGGACTCTCCGTCCTAATGACGGCCTACTCACTAAAAACCCTGGAGTGTTCCACCTCGGCGCTTTGTGTCGAGGCTGCGGGAACGCTTTCGCACTCTACCGCGGCCTCGACAGCGCTTGTCCTCGCGGACCCGCCTCGGGGAGCCTAAGCTCACACCGCAACAATAACGATGTGTCTGAACACCAGACACATCGTTACCTAAGTCAACTCTACCGCGAATCATATAATTTATGTTTCATTTTAACTCTTCATTATTTTCCAAGTTCTGCTTATGGAGCCTTCAGTCTTAACGGCAAAGCCAATAGTTTTAACTGTGGGGAAATAATATCGTCGTAAGTAAAGTGTATAGCTAAACGGCAAAACCATAAGAAAATTTGCAATTATCTTTGTTTCGATATAATATAGCGGAATAATCGCCTATTGCTATGGCCTCTTATTAGTACTTATTTACAAATACCCAACCTTAGCTACTTAAAGCAAATAATATTATTTGCGAAGAATGTAAAAGACTAATATCTTTCACATAAACTTTGTTGCTAATGTTTTCGGTATCCAGAGAAATCATAAAGTTAATTTCCCCAATAATAGTGCCATGAATTTTTAAGCAGCTTCCTAACGGGCGTCGGCGATAACTACGCGCACGTTTATGACAAAGTAATCGAACTCGAATTGTTAATTGCGTACGTCGTATGAATTTAAAAACGCATGGCATTTAAATGCCAGCTCGGACGCCATTTTAGTTCTGCGCGAGAGAGACTGTCACCTTGAATACGACTTAAATCTGACAGCCTCGAATGTCACTCTCGCCCGAACCAATTAAATTAAAATCATTGGCAGCCCGTACACGTAGCGCGCGATCCGCGATCCGCGATCCGCGATCAATGATCGCGATCCAGACTGATCGTGTACGAAGCGGATTGACGGACTGATGCTCCGGATCGCATAATATCTAGAAATTTTGAAATCATGATCGCGGATCGCGGATCGCGGATCGTGATCATGATTGAACGTGTAAGGCGGCCCATACACCTAGGTATGTAAAATAAAACTTTACTACGTTTTGTTTTTTTATTTTAGAGTTCTGTATTATAATATTATTTTGAGGCCTATCGATCGCGTCTAATTGCTGTGTAATATTATAAATTATTAGCTGTGCCCCGCGGTGCTACCCGCTACATGTTTTCGGGATAAAAAGTATATGTTAATCCAGGGTGTCAGCAACCTCCGTACCAAATTTCATCCAAATCCGTTCAGTAGTTTTTGCGTGAAAGAGTAACAAACCTACATCCATACATTCTTACAAACTTTCCCGTTTATAATATTAGTGGGAAGTGGCACTAAAGTTAACATTACAGATATGTGTTTTCATAGTTACAGCCGCTACACACGATAGATATGGATTTTACATACCTACTAGCGTTCGCTGGTCGTGTGCATTTGACCTTTACGTTAATTTCGATTTATCTCAAGAAACATTTTAAAGAAAAAATCCTATTTTCGCGCATAGTTAAGATAAATTATGTACCAACTTTTATCAATTTAGACTTTCTAACGTGATAGTAAAAACTTTTAATAACTAAAAAGATAATACATGGCAGATATACCTAAAATTGTTCCATAAAACCTATCTAAACTAATATATTTTATTATATGATATCCTAGTCGACTACCTACATTACTTAAGTCTAAAATTGCACCATCTTTAGCAAATCGATCTTTATAAGCAAATATTTTTACTTTTGTAATTTAAATTTTACAACACAAAAGTATTCCGATGTGATACGGAACCTTCAAAGCGCGAGCCCGCCTCGCACTGGGTCGGCTTTATCCAGTAGTATCTTATGATTTAGCGCCACTATACACTCAAATTACATTTATGTTATAACATAATACGTTATACTATCTCTACCTTAATAGAATGTGAGTAGTGATCAAGTTTAGATGTCAAGACGTGAATGTTAACGTATTTTTTTTAATGTTGATATTAAAACAACGTGTTACATACAACAAAAGCATCTGAGTCGTTTATTGCGAAAGTTGTATGAAACGAGAGGGACAGATCTGAAACTTATACGAAGACAACGACGCAGTTACGGGATGTGATTGAGAGATAAGTTACGAGAACACCTTAACCAGAAAGAAGTGTGACGGCAACAGTACATTTACAGAGCAACAGTCGCTCATTCATCTGCAGATAGGCATCGTCTCTTTCTCGGTACCGCTAAATTACATTTCTAGTAGCCGTGTAGCGCGTTCACGAGCCACTTTGAAGATGCTACGGTGTGGCCGTAATGGCCATTGCAATATTATACGGTCTGATCTCTGACTGATAGGAACATGTACTCTACCGTATAATTTTTGACTACGGAACATACCGCGACTCAGGGTCAAAGAAAATTGTAGAGGGCATATCGCTTGATGCCTAACATTTGCCGTGTATCAGTCATCTATGGTTTCTTAGAAAACAGGGACGTTATTATATGCCGCCGAGGCCCGACGTTTTTACTTCTTGTCATTTTAGTGTTTATCGTAACACATAAAAAACCCGTGATAGTTGATAGATGCCGTTAACGTTCCAAAATTTTGTACATTTAGAATGTTGTTTGTATTTTAAACAGTTATATGGTTGAGTATGAGTGAAACTAGCCGGGATAATATGACAATACAACTTTATTGTAGCGTATGTATCAGATTGATGGGTCCGACTGAGTTCTGAGCTCTTCGGTAGCCACTCACTTGCGTGCCGACATTGCGGGCACGGACATTAAAACTCACGCCTGTACCTACTCTATGAGTACGTTCTAAGATCCTTATCTCGGAAGTAATGTTTGAACTCAATTATTTATGAGTAACCTACACACATGACAGTTGCATTATGAAAGTTTGAATCGTGCCGTAAGCACAATTATCTATGAATCAGTTTCAATATGTTTAGTAGCACGAACGCTGCTATATGTAACCTTAGTTGAAAGATAGCAACTCTTCAGATTGATGGTGAGTCATTACGCGGGCATTTATCTCACTCGAATCACCTTTTGAGAGTCGATTTTCCAATGTATAAAGAAATACGAGACCCTTATCAGTTTCGCTTAAAGTTTAGTAAAATAAATGCTATATAACTTCATTACAGGGTAGCAGTATAGTGTCTACGGAGTCCTTGCTAAACTCGACTGTCCGTCTGTCTGTCTGTCTACGTTTGTCTTTATAGAATTAAACTTGACCTTTTTAACCGTAGGTAATGAGTGTCCGACTAGTTTTCCAGGATAAAAGGTAGCCTTTTGTTAATTCAGGTTTCACACCGCATTGTTGTTGTTGTTGATGTTGCAAAATCGGATGAAAATAAACATACCTACACAAGAACATCCTTACACATACAAACATATTTCCGCAAACATATAAAATAGGAATGTAATAATGACATGATTACAAATATATGATGTGGAATCAATGGTGTGCAACTGCGTTTGCACTTGGCCACTAATTTTAAAGCCATTAGAAACAATTGATTTACCAACCAACGTTTTTAATCCTAACAATCGATATCTCTAGTCAAGACATGAGAAAGGCAACCTAATAGTTGAACAAAAACGATCATCCAAGAATATTAGATACCCAGATATATTAATTTACCATGTCATGACTAACACATGTGGCATATACAGTATCTAAATTGGATTGTTTTGCAATCGGATGAATAAGCACGGAAGCGATCAGTTTTGGACTCACTGATTAATCAATCATAAACACTATCGTAAAAGAGTAATATCGAAATGAACGCCGGCGGCGAGTCCGGCGCAGGCGCAGCGCCGCTGCCGCCGTCGACTTCACATTACACCTCCATGTTGCTATAAAATTTATGAGGGCTCTATTTTGGAAGCTAATTAAAAAAAATTTGATGGCCGTTAGAAACTTCGATCGTGAGAGAGTGATAAAACTTCTGGAGAAGTAATTTGAGATGTAGGTATTATACCGTACTATAATTAGCATCCACGTTGCCTCAAATAAGTTGTAAGCTTGGGATTTAATTTAATTGACAATATTGCTCCCAAAATTACGGCAACGTCTCTCACTCTACTCAGGTAGGGCATCGAGTCAAACTAAGTAACTTTTATAATGATACAACTGAAATAATTCTATAAAACGATAAAATTAATACGTACCTACCATTAGATATAATTATTAGTATGTCTACTATATAAATAGTTTATAATTATATGATATCATTTACATATTATTCTTTAATGAGTTTCGTAGAATGTGATCGAATTCAAGTAATAGCCTTTGAGAAATAGTTGTTTGTTATACAAGAGTGCAAAGTTGCTTTTTAACCGCGTGCTCAATTTTGATGACCGAGCAAGCGAAGGATTCTAAAATTGAATCACGAGCGCAGCGGCAGCGAGTGATTCTAAACTTAGAAACCTGAGCGTTAGCGAGGGAATCAAAAGAACACGAGGTGGAAAATCTTTGCACTCGAGTGCAACACGTAACTTTTCATCCCACCTCAGCGAGGAAATGACTCAATGCAAAAAAAATCTTTTACAATCACAAGATACTTATATTTCAGTTAAGGTATTAACTAATACATTTACAATATGATGTGAAAAAAATTGCGCACAAAGCAAATTAAAAAAAAACGTACACCAAGGAGGTTCCGAGTCTGAGTTTTTAACAAGTTAAAAAAGTTATATGATAAATTCGGCACAATGGAGGTAGAAGTAAATAAGTTTAATGATGTTTTAAATTCATAAACTTAGTGCACACGATGTTCTAAATTCAAATTTACTTTATCCTCTAGCGGCTAAAAACGACTTTTGCACTCAGATATCGAAGAGCAAAAATACTCTTTCTGAGATGGGGGGATGAGAAAGTATTTTCAAGTAATTTACTTTAAATTTGCGTGTCATAATGAATCTAAGTACAAATGTGAAGAGCTGGCACCATCATTAATGAGACACAAGGCCAATCAATACAGAACGCAACGGGACCCAGCCACACAGCTATATTTATGGTGACCCGGCACGGTCAAGCAGCTTATCTTGGACACCACACGGAAATCATTCGTGGTAGTTAGTGTACGCTGTAAGTTACGATCTGTGAAATACGACTGTTATGTACAACTCTTAGCTATTACTGGCTGTCAATAGAGAAATTCATAAAAACAATTTACTGCTCGCTGCCTAATTGAACTTGATTTAAACACTAGTTTATATTCAAGAAATTTACGGAGATTTAGCCTGCAATAAAATTATGTTAATCGAAGCTAAGGCAATTGATTGTTCTTATAAATAAGCGTAGAAGAGTTTAACGTATATCTTTACATTCTGTAAAGTAAGCTCCCACTATATGAATGACTGCGTGACTACAGAGATATGCTAGATTTATATCGAGAGCATTACTTATTGACCCAAAACGAATTCGTTTCTAATGTATTGACTCATTAATTATATCGTTGGTGCGACGCGAATGAATTGCGAACCAAGTACAGGGCCTACGTCTCGGGCTTTAGTCACGCAATTATTCCGAACAGGCCGAAGCCCTAGCAGGGGACGATGAATCTCACCGCATTTCTAATACAGAACATTTGCATATAAAGTCAATTGTTATCTTTAAACACACCGGACAATTGTATTCAAACTCTCGAATGCCAAAACCTCGTTCACTTAAAAATTCTATACGGCACGATGCCCATCAATATAATGTTGGCCAATGAGCGAGTTGCAATCGTATCGAATCACTATCGAATAGAATAAATTGATATAATGAGCCATTTAAGTGGTGAGTTTAGTTGTTTTTAACAACCAAATCACGTTCATTTTTCAGTTGGACTATACGACGGCGATGAATGGCGACATGGTACTTCACTTACCGAATATAGGTATGTATTATGTGATACTTTCTATAGATACATACAGTATACGTAGGTAAGTGGCATAGGTTTGCTCGCGTGCTCACTGTGACCTATCTTAGCAGCGATCAGCGTAATACGAGATAATCTCATGCGCATGCATATCGAAATTTTACGGCACCTCCCACAACCACGAACGTACAATTGAAAACAAATTCATGTCTTGCTGTGATAGAGATCGAATGCACGGCTTGCACCTTTTAGAAATTTAAAACAATTATCAAAGGATTATACAGAAAAGTTATATTTTCCAATAAAACTGAATTCCACCAAAATGAAAGAACAAAACTATATTTCTGATTAGAATAGCCATTCCGTTTAGATTTTCTGATTAGAATAGTCATACGATATGGACTCATTTTCTTATACAAAACATTTTCGTTGTAGTAAAAGAAAACGCCTATCTATAACCATATAAGCAATACCTAGAACCTAACAGTAAAAAAAACCGGCCAAGTGCGAGTCGGGCTCGCGCACGAAGGGTTCCGTACCATTATCTATAAAAACGGCAATAAAAACCCGTTTGTTGTATGGAAGTCCCCTTAAATATTTCTTTGTTGTTATAGCGGTAACAGAAACACATCATCTGTGAAAATTTCAACGGTCTAACCATCACGGTTCACGAGATACTGTCTGGTGATAGACGGACAGACAGCGGAGTTTTAGTAATAGAGATCCTAAATAACAAAGTCCAGAGCATCGCTGCTTTGGCGCTCCTTACTTTGACACACTCGACGTTTAGTTTCAATAGCCCTGTAATTTTGCTGGCTGCAGTAGCCATGCAGGAGGCGGTAGAATAGCTGATACTTCGATAGTACTTGTTCAGATGACCTCATGCTAAGGAGATCCACTACATAGTAAATAGGTTCTTTCGGAGGGCTTATCAGAATCTCAAAAATATTTCTATTTCAATCTTATATTGAACTTTGTCGCGTTCTCTCAACAGTAGCATACTAAAAAATAATCGATACAATGTTAAGTGAGAATGTTTTGAGATAATGATAGAATCCAGTTACAACAGTAAAAATAAAGAAGTATGTAGATAATGGATTGTTTACATAAATGTCCTAGCTAAAATCCACTTGCTTTGGCGATTAAATAGCAAGAAATTTAAAATGAGTAGTAAACAATAATCGAAGTTTACTTCTACAGTACCTAAACCTGTTTAATGTACCTGCTTACTTACGGGTTTATTTTCTTGTTGCATATTTTTTATTACTAGCGATCCGCCCTGACTTTACACTGGTGATATATATGTATATGAATATTTTGGCAACTTTTTATTGACATGATTACAAAACATTTAAATCCTCTTGTTAAACAAAAATTTAATTAGGATGTATTATTTACACAATTTGAACAACAAATTTGACAAATTGAAGTTTCGGCAGCCTAGCCTTCCTTCCGGCTGGAGGTCTTGGGTTCGAATCCCACGGCACGCACCTCTGTGTTTTCTAAGTCATGTGCGTATTGCCGATGACTTCAAACGACGCAAGAAAACATCGTGAGGAAATCATAGAATAGTGGTAGGGTACTTTCTAGGTCTCGGCTGGCCCTGTAGTTGACAATCTGTCGCCAAGGACTTAGCGGTGTGTTCACTCAGCCTCATTTGAAAGCCAGTTCCCATTCCTGGTTGTGTGTGTTTACCATCTTTGACCACGCGATCACTTAACATTAGGTAAACTGTGATCAAATACTTAATCTATCCACTCTTGAAAAGACAGCTGTACAGTTTTATGTGCATTAAAGTTATGAGTGTTAATTAAGCTCCTTGTTACCCGAGCGCTCTCCCGATCCTGAAAGTAATCATTAGTTCTCTGCAAAGGTTTTTATCTGCCGCCCACGAACAATGGGAACGTGACTGGACTGCCGATCTGCTGCGCTGTGTTATTATTGGCGGAGCTCTCCTGCGCCACCACACCACCACAAATAGCTTGCGCAGATACAAATTTGAACATAATACCTACAATACATATAAATTATAAGTACTTGGTGAATACTCCTATACTTTCCTAAAACTTTGCACACCTTCACTTAACATCAGGTGAGCTGTGGTCAAACACCAAGCCTGTAAACCATTAAAAAAAAATGTTTTATTTATAGTAGTTAATAACTATGCACGTTTTAATGTACTTATATAGATTTAGTATACATATATAGGGAATAGGAACATAATTATAAAAAGTTCTGTTCCAGATATAAGCCCTATTTTCATAAAATGTCCCACAGCTGGGCACGGGCCTCATCGCATTGTGAGAAAGGCAATTCCACTACACTGGTTACACGACATAAGAGCTTCCAGACTCTATGGCCAAAAACAAATTAAAAAAAGAGAAAAGAGCTGCCAGACCTGCAACTTCTCTCATGATAATTTTCGTCACCTTCACCGTTTGAAGCTAGCGACAATACATTTGTACATAACTTACAAGACACGGAAGTGCATGTTGTGGGATTTAAACTCACGACATCCATCCACCATTGACAGTCAGACGAACTCTAAACTAGGCTGGCAGAGCTGGAATGCATAATTACAAACCTACATTTTTTACTAACATCTACATTAATATATCACACCGTAAACATAATATATAAACTTTAAAAAATATAACGTATTTATAAGAAAATATAGACGTTATGGCGGAACGCGAAAAAATCAAGTCGCTATACGCAAACGCGGGTGTGGAAAAGTGGTACACTGTGGAAAAGTATACATTTTCGTGTTACATTCAAAACTACATTGAATTTGGTAGTAAATTCTCCAGTACTTTACTAGAGCATGACCGGATATAAGTACAATATATGTATAATTGTATATATACAAGCTTTGCTTTGTTTGGGGTCAGATGGCGCTGTGTGTAATGTCCAACGATATTTATTATTTTATAATATATACAAAAATAGGACCATTGAAACTGGCATATCGAAAACGGTTCTGGGTGATGTTTGTAGCATAATTTGGGCGTTTATATACGTATATTCAATTTAAATTAATGCAGATTTTCATCGTTTGAGGTTTACCTTTTTGTTGACATAAACATGATAAGAAAATGCCGAAGCCTGATACCAACCTACATTTATAACATGGCTCGAAACATGATCTCCTTCGAGCAAACTTCTTAAATTAACAAGAATATTGCAGGAGGCACTAAGTCGACTGTCGCATTACTTCTCTTTACGCCTTGCTTTACAACGGTCGTTACTTTGGTGATCTGGCTCGAAACCACAGAATAAGTAATAATACTGGCATACAGAAACGTATGGACTGAGTACCTGAGACACGCTCTTATCGTAACAAAGTACCACGCTCCTGCTGAACAATCGGACCAGATAACCCAGTGCTATAATACTTATTTACATTCCAACTTATCTTTAGTAATGACGGAACCAAAAATGTTCAACGAAATGTTTTTGGTTTTTACCTGAATGTGCTAAAAAAGAAGTTTCTAATTTTAACGATCATTATGTACCTATTGAAGGTCAACTTATCTTGTCCTTAAATACATTAATTATTAAGGTTTGGCTACAAGATCAGCGGTTTTATGACAACAATATACAATTATACATATAAATTTGAAATTACATAGCACATACCTACATTCTACTACATACATTTTTGCAAAATCGTATGAACGACTGAAACTTGCACGTAAAAAATGATTATTTATTGTTTTTTATTAATATATTTAAATCTATAAGTATCATTACCAACATTTTTGACAACCACACTACTATTATTATAAAGGCAAAAGTTTGTGAAAATATTAGTATATTTGTTACTTCGTCACGCTCAAACAGCTTGACAAAATTTTATGAAATTTGGTATGGAGGTAGATGACACCCTGGCTTAACACATAGGCTACTTTTTATTCCGAAAAATGTAGCGGGTAACATCGCGAAGTGCAGTTAGTTTAACTGAATCGAGCGCATGGCATGTACATAATTATGACGTTATTAGTAAAAACAAATATTGTATTGAATGTACATAATTATATTGAAATTTGTTTAAGTGTTTATTGTGTGTGATAATTGAGATTGACTCTAGATGCATCTTACCATTTGGCGTCTTATCATTTCGCATCTTACAGGGAATGGGTACGACTTGCTGTCCTTGTTTTTTAAAAGGTTCTTTAAAGTCTGTAAGAAACGAAACTTCTTAGCATTGAATGGTGTCGCGTACGGGTGCTGGGCTGCTGGGCTCATCGCGTTGCAGAACCCGTACAGGGCCTTGGACTTGCGACACAGGTGTAGTGGAGTTATAGTTACAGTAACTTAGCTATATGGTGCGTTGGTGCAAATCCAATATGTTCCATTTATTACAACGTAAATTAGCAGATCAAAAAAGAATTGTAGAAAAACTTGTTATTGACTTTTGTGAGACAAAAATCTGATGTGATGTAAATTATAATAAACCACTATGACAGGTGAAACAAGCTTATTGTGATTTTTCAAACAATGTTGTGTTCATCCAAACAAACTCAAACAATGTTGAAAGTTTGTGAGGATGGATGTGTTAGTTACTCTTTCACGCAAAAAGTACTGAACGGATTTGGATGTAATTTGGCACGCATATAGTTTATGGCCTGGATTAACATACATAATTATGATACTTTTTATACCTACTGCAAACTGAACAAACTTTTTGTTAAACTCACACGGACGAAATCGCAGGTAACAACAGCTAGTACTTCATAAAATATTAAAATCTATGTCTATGGACTCCAAAACAAAGTGACCGATTTTTATGAAATTTTAGGTAATCTTCAACATTGCCCCTTTGAAGTATGATAGCGAACGGATCAACAGTTTTTCTTTGTTTTTGTGAAGTGTGCCAGCCGGGGCAGTGCGCTAGTACCTACTTGACAAGATAGGACAGTGACTCTCCCTCACTCAACTTGCGCTGGTACTTACATTAATCTAAAATATAAATCTACAAGAGATTTATAAAATAGACTGAGTTCGAGTTTTACGACTTTACTCATAACTTAAATTTAATGTACATATTATGTGTGCCTACTTGGAGTTTCATTGCAACGTGTGAGATTTATAAACAAAGAATTATAAACATTGATTAACTTTAAGTAAAGTGTGTAAGAAATGCCCTATAAATTATTTATATTACCTATAACCAATTTACCTATCTAATGCAACTTAATTTGTCATCGTTTATATTTACACTAGCTACGCTCCGCAGTGTTACCCACTACATGTTTTCGGGATAAAAACCCTGTGTTTATCCAGGGTCTCAGCTACCTCCATAGCAAATTTCATACAAATCCGTTCAGTATAGTTTTTGCGTGAAAGAGTAACAAACATCCATCCTTTCATCCACACTTTCACATTTATAGTCAGTAGTATTAGTGGGATATATGTATGCTTAGAGTCAATATCCATAGCGGTCTACTTGATTATTATTGTTTTTACGCATAATCCAGTAACACGATTTTAAGGAATTCTTCTCTTCTCCTCCTGCCCCTGGTTCCCAGTTCATCTGAGGTCGAGTTTCCTCATTGTTCGGCGCCAGAACGCTTGGTCCTGAGTGATAACTGCTAGCAGGGCTATGATCCTCGCATCTTTATCCATATTCATCCACCTGGTGGCTGGGGTCTACCGCAACCCGCAATCAATATTCAAATCCCGGGGGATTTGAATATTGATTTCCTTTTTAAGTGATTATGGTATTTGGTCCGTACCTATCTCGCCTCATTACAATGCCCGAGTTCGGCGCAACCTTGAACCAAACCGTTTCTGACGTTATCCAGTCTTGATACGCCCCCGACTCATAACAACATTTTCATTTTGCTACGTAAAGTTATTTTTAATGAGTTTTCCGGGTTCAGGGATTCTCATAAATCATGCGTATGGTAGGTACCTATAAGAAAGTTGTGATTAATTTATCCAAATGAGGAAATCGTGTTATTTACATGTTTAATAAACTATCTTATTTGAAAGTTATAAATTTAAAAACTTGAAAAACAGTTCTCAAGGAAACATAATAATTATTCAGCCCTGTACCTTTAACTTCAATCGTTATATATTTGATCAACACTAAAACTTAACTGACAATGTATGTAACTACTCACATGTATTGGTTGTAAAATGCGACCACATTCTCATACTCGGCCGAAAAGTTCGTTTATTTTATTTGTATTTTATTAACATACTTCATTTTTACGTCCGTATAAATTGTGATCATTTGTAACTTGTTACATAATTTTTTAATTTAAGAGCTTACGGATTTTATTTCAGCAATATCTTTTGTACAAAGAACGAGAGATTTGTTTGTAAAATAAAACAAGGCATGCCGCAGTAAAGGCGTCTTATCCCGGAGTTCAAATAATGGCTGTCAATAAAACGGTTATGGTTGTGTGCTCTGAATGACCATAAATTGCAAAGATTAAGGTCAATAACGCGATGGATATGATAACTGCCAAGAAACGTAAAGCACGGCTCAGTTCAATAGTCACCTTTACCAATTTCAATTTGTTTTGAATTACGACGCCGTTTTTTTTTTTTTTCTTTAGTTTTGGCGTCGCGTTTTAGCATTTGCCAGTGTCAAGTATTTATATATTTTCAAGTTTCAAAAGATAAATAAGTGTTCTCGTAGCTAGTTATAGTCAAAGTCCAGTCTTAGTTAAGTCCAGTCTGTGTCAGTCAAGTCCAGTCATGCTTTAGTAAAGTTGTGGCGACTTTACTATAAAGCTTCGATGGAGATTTGGAAGCAACACGAAAAGTCATGTTTCACCACATTTTATCATTTTCCCACACTCGCGCTTGTAATTCGGCACTTTATGAATAAAACACCACCATTTTTATGCATAAACACTCGACAAAACACTAGTTTTGGAAAAAAATACAACGGAGCGACACGACTCTTCCCGCGCTCCCGCCAAAAACCCTACGACGCAGTTATTTTGTAGGTACTTATATTTTATGCACATTGCAGTGCGAAAAGGTAAAATGGTACGATTATTTTATTTAATATGTGGATATTACATACCAAGTTCGATTTTATTTTATCCGATAAAACCTAAGAACTGTATTACCTAATATTAACTTTTTTTAGGCCGCAAATCATTTCTCATTTCAAGTATTAGGCATTTTTGTTTTTGCCATTTATGAACAAATGGAGCATAATTTTACAGTGAAATCACAGCTACTGGCATTTGTTTTGGTCTTTTTTGCGGCAAATCACAATTGCTTGAATAAAACAGTAGGTTGTTAGCATAATCTACTGTTTTATTCAATAATCATAAATTCATAAATCATTCATAAATTTGATTTTATGCTAATAATCTACTGTTTTATGCAAGCAATTGTGATTTACCGCAAATAAAGACCAAAATAAATGCCAGTAGCTGTGATTCTACCTCTTAGTGTAGACAGACACAAAAAATATGTTAGGTATGATTTGGCATGTTGCATTAATAAGTACATTAAACTTAATTAATACTTTTTACCAATAAAATAATATCGTCGTTCATATTGCAATAGGTATGTACTAGGTAAAAACTATTACTTGCTACTTGATAAAAAAAATGTAAAAACATAGTTGTGTAGTATAAGTGGCGCCATCTTTTAGAATGTGTTTACACTACGCGATACAAACTACCGACTGTTTTCACAGATTTTTTTTTCGTAGAAAAATCTTCGTTGAAGAGAAATGAAAACAAATTCAAATTATTGTGGCAACACATTTTATACAAAATATATCAAAATGGCTATGATAATGAGAAAATAAATTCGGACACTTTTCTTAATGAAACAATAACAAAAATAATAAATGAATGTGAAATAAACGGGGATTATCCACTCTGGTAGTGATTGGCGGAAAACATGTCTATTGCTGGCAACGCTGTAAGTATGCCGGCCACGTCCACTATTGTTTTAAAGTGCTATCTCGTGGTGGACACAAAAACGGCCCGAAGAGGCATGAGCGCGCCATCTCGTTACCCTCGAATACTGTCATTCATTCAACATCAGTGAAGGCACAACTCAAAGATCGATAAATCAAGAACGCTTGGTTGATAATAATGTATACCTAAGTGACTAAAGCAGATAAAGATGCTGTTTTCCCGTGTTTGAGACTACCTATTGCTACAAAAATAACCAAGTTTGATTTATGTTTTTTATTAAAATACACCCCACCTCATAGTTTACAGAGTTTTAAACGTAAAAATATTGTACAGAAATGTAGGTACTATTTCGAAATGTTTTGGAATCAGTAAAGTTTTTTTTTTCTTTACATACCGAATTACTTATTCCCCTTGCTTGTATGATCTTTGTAGCTCAATTGTTCTGCTTTGCTAGTTTTAAGGTATGAACAAAAAAATGTGAATTCGATTTCCATCCAAATTGAACATTATTATGCGAGGAACATAAATAAATTATTGTTTATAGACTAATAAAATCGAATAAATATACGGTTTCTTTAGAGATCTTAGGTAGGTATAATTGGTGAAACGGCGGACTAGTAAAATATAGGTACATATTATAACACAATACTAATCGATGACATACAAATAATTTTCCATATCGGGAACTCGGAACGTCTTATAAAATGTACCTACGCAAAATACTTTAATAAAAAAAAACTATTTTGACCAACCGTGGTCAAACACATTGCCATTAAAAAAAAGTTCAACAAACATTTGATGCATGATAAATTTCTAAGTAGGTATCGGCTGCATAGATGGGAGACCGTCTGGCTTCCAACCTGGAGGTTTGGGTTCGATTCCCACAGCACACACCTGTGTCTTTTCTAAGTTATGTGCGTAAGTATTGCCGAAGACTTCCAACGGTGTAGAAAAACATTTTGAGATAAACTTTACATCCTACCCTACAGTCTTCGTATACGTATAATTGACGAGTGTTTCAATATATTACAAATTTTCTTTCTCAGCATCTAAAGGAGTTTAAACATTCTGACTGCGCGTGCGTTGCAAAAGTCACCTATTAAATATAATTATGTGGCCGCATAAACCGACCACTTTGCTGCTCAACTCCCAATTACACTTAGCGGGCCTCTTAATATTGTTCATTATGCTAAGGAAATGACAAGATTTTGCTAAAATGCACAATCCTTCTAAAGCTTTTTCTTAGCAATGTGTATAGGATCGAATCACCTATTTACATGTGGACGAATTGGTTTGTTGGAAGGGAGCCTAAAATATTCTTGTAGGATTCTACAACAAAATTTTACTTAATTTTTCTTACCATTTTCACAATAGCTGATCTGTGCACATTGAATTGCCATCCATTTATTAGATATACCTACCTACTTAGGTTACCTTCTAACATGCTTATATACGTCCTTATAACACTACAGAGTATTTGTACTGACCAACATTTAACTTTTTAAACTGTAATGTTCTTTATTATGAAGAAAGATATATGTAAAGAATTAAAGACAAATATATGCATTACACTTATATTAATTACCATATTCATAATATTTTATTGTACAATGTTCACCAAAACGCTACTACTAACGACATCTATCAAAAAGTCTAAGAACTTCCTTCACTTGAAGAGAATCACAAAACGTAAGCGCACGCGGAGCCTCCCACGGAAAATCTAATACGGGCGTTCTTTTTCCTTGTTTATTATGCGATGACGTGATATAATTTAATTTATGTATTGGTATAAATTAACTTTTAATTTTGTAGATACTACAAAGTTTACAAAAAATAACAGATGTAAGTATACAACTTGTCGTGAAAAATGAGTGGTTCCTTAAATAGTTTGTATGTAAGTAGTAAGTGTATTATTATGTGTGACAGTGTTCGTATAAACAAGTAAAAATTGTAGGGGCATGGATACTGCAGTAATTTTCTAGGCAATATTCTGGTTTTTTTTTTAAATCTGGTACCTACTTAGGTAGTTTCTATTTCCAGTACATAAGTAGTTGAAAAAAAATTGCGACATATAATTATGTTAATATATCAACAATCCATCATTAAATCTGTTGATAAGGTTTAATTACGTAACTCTGAATTTTTTACACCAGCACTTAAGAACATATTCATCAATCACACGCCACGAAACAACGCTTTTTGTTATAATAACCGAACCAAACATGTCCTGTCCTTGGCATCCCAAAATCATAAACGAATTATTAACTCTCTGGCAATTTTTAACATCTTTTCTTTTCCTTTCCTCAATCTTATCCTACTAATATTATAAATGCAAAAGTTTGTGAGTATGGATGTATGTTTGTTACTCTTTCACCTAAAACTACTGAATGGATTTTGATGAAATTTGGTATAGAGGTAGCCGACACTCTGGATTAACACATAGGCTACTTTTCATCCTGAAATCATGTAGAGGGTAACACCGCGGGTTGCAGCTATTATCTATCTAGTTTGAGGCATCTTTGGCCTATGTGTTAATCCAAGGTCTCAGCTACCTCCGCACCAAATTTCATCCAATTCCGTAGTTTTTGCCTAAAAGAGTAACAACGTAAGAAGAGTAAGACGAGTAAGAACAAACATACAGCATAATCAACTATAATATTAAAATTTTCTAAGAATGTTCGACAGGCTATTTGGGATCGTTGTTGAGTACCGTCTGGCTTCCGATCTGGAGGACCTGGGTTCGACTCTCAAGGTACGCACCTTTGTCATTTCTAAGTACACACATGGCGTTTTGGCGGTGACTTTAAACTGTGAAGGTAAACATTGTTAATAATCTACATACCTATCTAAGAGTACTTAAAAAAAAGTTCTCGAAGATGTATGAAATCTGCCAACCCGCACTTGAGCAGCGTTGTGGACTATGGCCCTTCTCACAAGAGAAGCTACCATGAGAAGAGACCCGCGCCTAGCTGTGGGATAGTTAATAAAAACAAGCTGAGTCGTATTATTAAAATGCTAGATCATTTTTAATAAGATATACTAGATCCTTTTTTGTTTTATTTAATTGTTTCTATTTGAATCTGTGAAAAAGTGTAACTACAATTTTTTCTGTCATATTAGTATACTCATAACCTCAGTTGTAACGAATTATCATGATATTGATGCCCTTGATCTTTACCTTAATCGTCAATCAAATTCATGTAATAATGAACTTATTTGCATATTATGAAGTCAACAGGTAATATAAAATCATCTGATAAGGTTTAAATGATGGCTTGCGAATATTATAAGGATTATAGGGGCTATAAAAATTGGTATTGCTGTGCTGCTCATGTCTGTTGATTTTAATTGCTAATTCATCAATTAATGGGGCACATCATTATGTTTTGCTATAACGATTGCGATACCTTTAGCAACGTTCATTATTACACCGGTCAAAGTAAGGATATATATACAGGATGCCCTTTCTAGCAGTAAAAAATGTGTAAGCACTTTTGTCTTTTACAAATAAATACCTACTATCGATTATTTATTATCAGCCTTGCATAATTGTGACTGTGTTGTCAAAGTAGGTTCATTATCAGCCTATATCATGACGTATTTTAGATGTCTGTTGCAGAAGACCTCTAAGGTTTTGTTACGAAAGCTCAGTCATACAACTGACTAAAATTAAACAGGCTGAAGTACTTGTCTATTTTTAGAAAATTTGGAACTAATATTTGTTAAGTTCTTATATTTGTTTACTTGGTAGTAGGTTCTAGTTCTTGTTCCAGGTCATCTAGTTGGTTCCACCGCAGTACTAGATATTCTGCCGTTAAGCAGTAGTTTGTAAATATTGCTGTGTTCTGGTTTGACGGGTACTTCTTCGGGTCTGAAATTACAGGGCTATTAAAAGTAACCATCGAATGTCTCAAAGTAAAAAGATCCAAAACAGCGATTCCCTGGACTTTTTTATTTTTTTATTGTTAACAGGCTAGATGTTTGACCACAGGTCACCTGATTTTAAGTGACGGTGTGGTCGACGATCGGAATTCACACCTAGCCTGGAATGAAACTGGCTCTCAAGTAAGTAAGAATCTCCCACTAAGAATATAACGGTGTGTACAGTTAGATTCTTGGCGGCAGATTTTCAACTTGATGGTAGCCAGCCAGCCGAGTACTAGAAAGTACCCTACCACCAAGCTATGGTTTCCTCACGATGTTTTCCTTCACTAGCAACTTAAGATTATTGAGGTTTGAACCCTCACCCTTCGGCATGCGAACCGACCAAGCTAACCACTGAGCTATTAGCTTTTTAATTAAAAATTTAAAAATGTTAAGTCGGACTCCCTCGTCACCTGCCCCCATTTATTAGTTATCTGATTCCCACAGTATAAGCCTTGTTTAGTTTGGGACTAGATGACACTGTAATGTCCTTAAATATTTTTATTTATTTTACTAGTAATGTATACAATCCGATGCGTTCCGTTTTTTATTTAGAGCTGACTATAATCGTAAGTTTGACTCTACCAAAAGTATATTGTACCTATAGTTGGGATAAAGGCATAAATAAATAGAAAGAACTTTTTTGCACCTATCGAAAAACATTTGTATTTATTATTTATGTTATTTCTCTTTCTGTGGTACAATAAAGATCTATTGTATTGTAAAGCAATGTCAAAACATGATAAAAACACAATACCTATTTTGCGAAAATTTCAACTGAATAATTACATGAAATATATATACACGTAGGACCCGGCACCTAAACGGTGATGCCGTTGAATCCTAAAAAGTTTTGTCTCTATAGTTCAGAAGTATTCAAAGCAAAAACAGTATAGCAAAGGCTTAATAAGCCCCATTTGAGGTACGGAATCAAAAAAGAGGCCAAAAAAATATATCAAAGTAGGTTCACAGAAATGTACCAGTCTTGATTTCAATAATAAGAATGGTGTTCCGAAATGTTCATTCTCCCCTAAATATACGCTTGGTTTTGGTTTAATTCAGAAAGCAAATTGGAAATACCTAACTGCACATTTATAGGGTGCAGCCACACCGAGAGAGAGCTTCTCTGGAGAAAGTACTCTAAAGCACGCAACGAGCCCTGTTAAGGCAATGTTTCTCATTCCTCGATTACTTTTCTTCCATGTATTTGTTCGCATAAATAGACCTCGTACTCTTAAGATCTAAAAAGTAAAATATCTAACTTTTATGATTCGAAATCAATTATTCTTATACTTCCTGACGAAACCATTCTTGTCTCGAACGATCATCGTAAACCTCATTTTATTAATGGGACATACAGAAAAATAAATATGCTCTTAGTTTATTACAATCTCCGGGTTGAATGAACTCGTGAACCTGAGATTTACACCTGTCTGATTTAATTAATTGTAACTATCTAACAATATTCTGCACCCTGTGGAGAACGAACACATAAAATTACCTATATGTCGGATACACATACATACATGTTGATTACCATGACAAATAAAAATTTAATCTCCGATAAAAGAGAATTTCGGGATCATATTACGTAAACTTAAATGCTATACTTGGCTTAGGAGAATCTACTGAATAGCACCTCTTTTATTAAAAATTGGTTAAGGAATTGAAACTACACAGGCCTGTAACTTTAATACCTGCTAACTATATCTAGTCTTACTTAGAAACTATGCCTAATGTTAATCAATGCATTTTAAATGCTCTGTTAACTTCTCGTCGACGAAAAATGTCTTAGAAATTGAATAGGCTACTTTGACATATACTAACTTTAAGCAGTGTTTGTAAATAAATGTCAAAGTACTTCCATTGCGCGGTGTTTGGGATAAAATAACAGCAATTTCAAGTTTTTTTACGTTTCCTTAATTTTCTTTTTTGTTTACCGGCCGTGACATAGCAGATACTGTCTGAGTTTAGTCATCGCGAGTATTGACAAGGTACACGTACATCAAATACAACGTTTAGTCATGTTCATAAAGTGGGTGCTAATGCTAATTCAGTGAATTACTTGGCAATTTTGTCAGTTAGAGGCTTCTATGCAGCTAGCCGACAAAGGTCTGTCGTTATAGGTGCGCTTGAACTTTGGAAAGCGTGGTCTACAGCGCGAGCGCATCAACACAAGAGTGTGACCTCTGCGAGGCGCGCGCGCAAGGTCACGAACGCGCGTGCGCGTCAGTCGTGACCCGCTCGCGGGCTTTACCCACAACCTAGCACTCCACTATCACGCCTACTGCAAAGACATAAAGTTCATTATCATCTGTTTAGCTAACTTGGCCATAGTGTCTAGCTGTACTGTGGTAGCATTGGTGTCGTATATGCTAGCCCGTCTAGGGCATCTATTTGCTCCTAAAATTGTGCAAGTAACACTAATATGCCAAACAACTATGTAGTTTTCTTTTTCTTAGTTTTTTGTTTAGCATGTTTAAAAACCTATAATCCGACTACGGATTTATGATGCTTCGTGACACTTGCACAATACAGACAACGACATATTGTTCATCAAAATCGGTTTAGCTTTAGGTTTAGCTTTAGTCATGACGTGACGTGTTAGGAGCATATATAAATACGGGTCAACCCCATAACCATATTTTTTTGGCTTCGCCGCAGTCGAGTAATAAGGAGTTTATCTGTGTTAATTCAGAATACATAAGCGTTTTCACGTTTCATCTAAATTCCTTAAACCGTTGCTACGTGAAAAAGTAACAAATATACATTATCGCATTTTTTATATCAGTGTAATTATTTGTCAACACTATTTACTGAATTGGTCGTATAGAATAGGTGTACAAGCACTACTCTAGAGAATTTCTTGCCAGTAAATTGCAGATATGAGTCTACACAATGTCAGATTAGATCACCACATCCGTATTATTTCTGGCTATCACGTGTCTTCCGTCATAATACTCAGTAGAGACAAAGCTCCAACGGATTCTACGACCCACACAGACAAGCGCTAGATTATATAACAGCTTATGTTTTTGGTCATGCGTAATCGAAAGTGAACCGAAAGTGTAACCTGTATTTCTCCTTACAATCGTAGATAAATGAATCAATTTATCAATCTCTTCGGACAATGACTGAAGAGCAGACAAATAGCTTGATGCCTATTTATAAGTGCTTTTATATTGAAGACAACACGTTTTAAATATATTAATACGTCATCAAAACCCAGACATTGTTGGATAGATCTTGAAGACTCGAAAAAATTACAAACAGATTCGGAGTAAAATAATTAATTCGGTGTATTTTGCGTACTTATTACGTACCTGCACACCGGAACAAAAAAGACGGAAGAATAGTTGAGTATTATAAACACAATGTTGCGAGTTGCGAGTTGCGAAGTACAATATAACAATAAGTTAATGTGAAGACAATGTAACAAGATATAAAATAAGACTTAATATGTCAATATAATATACGACATAATATTTAATCAATTTTTCTTCAAATACTTTCATAATGAGACTATATGTCTTAATAAGATTATGTCTTAATAAGCAGAAGAAATAATTAATATTTAATTTTAATTCAGCTGTTACCTAATTGCCGAAAAAGGAAGGTTGTGGTTTTCGTGCGTAAATTGGTGTGTATTTTTGAGAAATTCGTTTTTACCTCCTATACAACTTGGCGAATTTGGTCTTTACATGCTGAGTGCCATGAACTATGTTTTTGGTAAATGATTTTTTTTCGAAGTATATGTAATTTGACCAATTTTGTAGCTTACACGACTAAACCTATTTTAACTAACTAACTAACCTAAGGCTAACCAATTTTTTTAATATCATTGGTTTATTTTTTCTTCCTCAATTTTTTAAACCAAGAATTCAACCAATTTTAAAAAAGGAAAATATTAAAATAAGCGTTTCAATCATTTGGTTCGAAAAAAAGGTTTTCAGACGGCTTCATAAAACCTCTTCAGCTTTGGTTCAGTAATGGTTATATTTATTTGAAGATAATTGATTTAGCCATCCAAATTCTTTTTGTTTACATTTTTTAATCTACATAAATTTTATTGTACCCAGTTAAGGTTTTGGTATGCCTATTTTTTTTTTAAAGAATTCACATTTATGTATTTCACTAATTTGTAATTTAAACAAATAATGGGAAAGAAAATGTAAACAATGTTTTGGTGTGTTTTAAAGCAATTGAACCTTAGTTGCATAATTAAACCTTGTCTTTAAAAATATCATGCTCCTGCATCCGTTCACTACATCCCAATTTATCATATTATGTAATCATGTCGAGATTTTAAGAGCTCAAATTTCTATGTTCTAATAGGTAAGTATAATGCACAGCCGCGAAGTTTAAAACAGTAGAAAGTGATTTTAGGCTCGACTATCTAAGAATTATCGAATTGTATTTAGACTTAAAAAAGACTTAATTGCCTACCACGAGCAGTTAGGTGTAACGGTGGATTACAAGTGCCATATACGCTGTTGGTAGAAGTCGTAGCCGAGAATGGGATACATTATTCAAGGGGATCATTTACATCGGCGAGCGGCGGACGTGGCGGCTCGCAGCGCCTTGTATGTACGGCGGTGGCTCGCGAGGAACCCACTGTGCGACCTAAAAAACCTCCATATTGCTCCTTAAAGCTTTCTTTTTTAATGCACGCGAAGTATTCGCTTAATGATCGAACACAACGTCCATAGATTGCATTCAATTCAAAAGATAAGAAGTTTTATCTTAAAACATCAAGTGCTGCAAAAACCTCACTCTCCTCCTTGCGACCCGTATAGTGAACATTGTTCAAAGAGACAAAAACTGTTCAGTGGAATAAGAACTGTGTCAACAATTTCAGTAGGTAACTTCTGTACGCAGACTTTTGTCAAATTAAGTATTGTCATTATTTCGATAAGTTAACATCCTGTTACAGTAAGTAGGTGTGTACTTAGTTAAATAATTACCCATAAATAAGACTATTATTTATTTGGCTGTTAACTCCCGTTGCTCTCAATTAAGTGGAACGTAATTACCGAGATACCTACAAGTGCAGTGTTATACCTGTCTACCTACTGAAGTAAGTACAGGTACTTATATTAAATGACTATTATAAGTACAAAGCCTTTCGCTTTGTGCTTTAAGCTTCACACTTCAACTCTTTGTTTAACTTACACAAACTAAGCATTCCGAGCTTACTGTACCTATTATAATGTTACACAAATATTTGATTAAAACGATTAATTGGTTTATTAATTATGCGGGAATGCGATTTAAATGCAAACCAGGAATAATTTTCTCTTACTAACTTAATAGCGGTCTGTTCTGATATTATTAGGTTTGGAAATAACCTGAATTATTATGCTAAGAAAATTGATGTGTTTTTAAAGTACTTACAAAAAAACTTAACATAAGTACCTACGTAAGTTGACAATTTAATTAGGTGCAAATACGTTTTCGATGCAAAACGACAATTTCAATGAATAAATGGAAAATGCCTAAACGTTGAACCAATCGCTTGCCACGCATTTTAAATGTAGTTATTCAGCTTGTAAGTTATTGAATCTCGTATCGTAAGTTCGATAATAATCATTTTGGCATCCGAAAAACATGTGAGGTGCGTGAGTGAGAGGCGCGCCCTTGCAACGCTAGGGCGACAGTTGCCGACCGCCACCTCGCAATGTCGCAGGAGCCAGCCACCCAACAATGCACCAATTTATTTATACACTTAAGACGAGCGCCACTATAGCTTTTTCTTGAAAGAAACCACAGAAAACATTGTCACCTCGTTATTCCTATGTTTATAGACAGCTTGGTTTACTTCACATTACTTGAGTGCGTATACGGAAAATATGCGTAGGTACCTAAATAAAATATTATCCATATCCCTTTAATAGCTATGTTTACGAGAATATTAATTATTTATGTTTGTGTGAACATGCTTTATATGACAATTTTTGAAGCGGTGCAACACGAGACTGACTAAAGTAAATACGAAACCGTACTACACAAAACAATAAATTATCATGCGGATCTAACTTTTACTTCAAAGCTGTAAAATTGAGTATCTAATAGGTACGTACAAATCACTGTATTGAGGTGAGCGTTTAAGTCTTCTACTGGCAATTTGTAACTAAACTTCACGCCTTATTTTATCATTATCACACTTTATCATTACAATTTATCGAATTCCAAGTATTAAGATAAGAAATATTTTACGCCAACCGCCGAACACAATGTAAAATAGATATCAGAGCAATAATTATGAATCGACATCAGATAATGAATTGTCGACAATTTACAGCTCAAACTGTTGGTTAGTTGTGAAACAGGAAATAAAACTATGTCTACTTCGAAAGGTAGACAGGCGTTTTCATGATGGCTTTTGATTCGTTATTAATTTCAGGAGATTCATTTATAACTGTATTTAGATACTATAGAGTCCCGATTCCACACCATTTCTTAGGTTGTTAATACATCATGTTGAACCTTGTCTTTTCTTCAAAATTTCAGGGTGGGGGCTATGTTATAGTTATTTATAATTAAAAATACAATCCAGTTTAGGATGTTTATAACCCTGTTTATGTCCTAACCCTGTCCTAGCGTTAAACCTGAACAATGAACAACTGAGGAATAAAACAAAAACAGTGAGAAAATTTATAAATTTTTCAAAATAAATTCGAATCTGATATAAGAACCACCATCTTTTTGTTTACTTTATTTTTTGTTAAGCAAACTGTAATCTCGAAGTTGCGCTATATTGTAATCAAGTATACCTATGTATTATTATAATGGCAGATCGTATAACGAATCTCATGTTAATAAAAACGTACATTCATATACATATAAGGCAAAGCTAGCCTTATATACGTCCGCTCTTCTCAGTCACACGGATCGAAGCCATGTTCGCTGTCTTTATCACACTAATAAGCTATAACACTACATGCATACTATACTAGCCACAGCCGACACACACATGCATAATTTTTGTATATAAGAACTCGTACCATGTCAATGCGATGAATAAACTGTTTCTTCGATTTTACGACTCAATGATTAAAGATACCTATCTTAAGCAAATATCCTATGCAAAGTTAGTTAATGATTTTGAAACATCGTAGAGTTGTGCAAGTGATCAAAATAGAATTATTGTGTTCGCTTTAAGAATATTTTTTTTCATAACTAAGTTAAATGTCACAGAGTTGTTTAAATTTACTTAAAATATGTAAATTGCTATATACTAATAATACTTACTTAATAAAAAAAGAAATCAAATAATAACTTATTTTGACGTGAATTTGCTTTAAATTTTCTTCTACAGAAGAAGGCAATTCAGAAAATCAATGTTAATCTAGGATAAATAGATACAAAAGTGTTAAGTAAATATAAGGCTATTTGAGATCCATAACCACATTAATACTGAGTTACAAGCTTGGGGTATGCTAAGGCATAACTCTGAAATAGTGAAAAAAACTCTGCATTAGCTACTGTAAAGAGTTGGTTGAAGTTTAAAATACTTTTTTAAATGGAACACCTGTTTTTTTCACCCATTCAGCTTAGAGCACCCCAAGGTCATAACCGAATATAATATTAAAACAAAACTCTAATAACATCATCATTAAATACCATAATTTACAATCATAGCTTTTCGAATTTTATAATGTAAGCTAATTGTTTCGCCAAATATTAATCCAAGTACATAAAACACAGATGGATCGAAGTCAATGTCAAATACACGAAACGTACGTTCAATTTACTCGATATGTATGTACCTACCATGCGCATGCGCAACGGGAGGTCGTGGCACTCGGGCGTCGCAGCTTTTAAATAAAATAATGACAGAGCGAAAATGATAAGGAAATCAGGTTCTTAGTTATACATATTACAAACCACGTCACGTAATCATATAATAATATGGAATAAAGTTAGGATAAAATATGCAGATTGTAATCGAGATTAGAAGTAGAGTAATAGAATAACAATGAATAGTGAAATTTGCACTTGCAAGGTTACCGTCTATAATATGGCATTATGATTGCTAAGGCATATCATATGTCTTAAGTAGCAATTATTACCACAAGACAGTAAAAACCAGCAGTGTTCTTCATCTAATATTTTTGAAGCGATCTCAATCAAAGGGATCACGAAAAACTACAAAAAGTTGCATTCGGTTCTTTTAGTTGTAACTTTTTAGCAACAAGTAATGTTATTTGCAATTCTATTTTCAGGCGACGTAGAAATAATATACAATCAAACGGACGCTGTCCTTTAAGCCACTTTGAAGGAAAGAAACAAAACCCTATAACAGATTTACTGTGGTACGATTGCGGTCGAGGGAAACAAAAAAGGATGAAATCCTAAGCATATGTACGAATGGATATGACCCGTAATTATTTAGAGATTTGACGCATTTTTTTCAATCGAGTTTGTCTCATACAGTCCGTGTAACTTATAGTACCGTATAGCATGGAAAGACAAAAAACCGTAATTTCAAATTAATTAAACAATTTTGTAATCTTTGTCATGTATAAGCCGAAATACAGAATACAGATAAGATCTCGCTCGCTCGATATATTAATAATAAATACAAAAGTTTGTGTGCGTGTATGCGTGTTCACACATTGTCACGTTACAACGGCTTTACGGATTTGAATAAAATTATAAAATCAGATAGATTGGTACATAGGTTACTTTAAATACCGGAAAACGTGAGTCACGGGACGCTAATATTCAAGTGCTTTGATTTTTAATAGCTGTTCCCCTAATATCTACTATTTACGTAGTTATTCATATATAACCTCGTTACACCTGTACCTTCATCACGTCATGTCAAGATGATGAAGATTTTTTTTTTAAATACATACTACTTTGTGGTAACGCATACGAAATTGAGCGCAGGTCAACTTTGTAGGTACATGTTATAGTTTTAAGTGGGCAAGAATTAAATAAATAGTTCTGAAAAGAACTTCTTTTATCAGAATTTGCATTGTAGAAACACAGAGTTCAAAAATTCAATTTGGATGCGTACGTCGCATAGGGAGTTGACCGCGTGGGTCTTTTACATGTAAATTCTAAAGACAAATTTGGAACGTCAGAAGCGTAAGGCGACGACTGCGCGACTAAGCGTCTTACCAGTGGCTAATCGTGCGTAACTCAGATCAGAACCGGTTCAAATATTCAGATCGCGTAGATTTGAACCGTTGAGCTGCAGCTCAACCGCAGATCAAGCAGCTCAAATCGTGGCTTGCGGCTCAACGAGTCAACGTTGTCGCGCACCCGACCGCAGGTAATCGAACTGAATTGCGAACCGAACCGAAATTGAAAAGTGAACCGAACGGAGCCGATGCGACGCGATCTGTTTTTTGAAGCAGTGTGTGTAGGAACGAAACAGAATTGCTAAGTAAGTATCCGAAATAAAAATAATAATATCAGTAGATTTTCCGATAAATTGAGAACATTTCCAACGTTGTTGAGCTGCAACTATAAACCAACTATGTGAGCTGCATATTCTAGCGCTGCATAAGGTCTAGTTTACTTCGCTATTGACTAAATGACTCCCTCGAGTTAGTACGTGAACTGATCTGAAATGACCTGTTGAGCCGGTTCAAGTTTTCAGCTCAAGGGTTGAGCTGCGAGCCGCGGCGTGACTCAAGTAAATCTGTTGAGTTACCCATGGCTACCAGTGGCCCCTTCTACCCTCCTTCCCCACTCTGTTTCGCTCTTATAATTTTTTGATTTTCGAAGTTGTGCGTAGTTTTCAAAGAGCTTGTAAAATAAGGTTTCATATAGGTACCTTATATTGTAAATCGGAATACGCGTTAAGAATTATTGCTGAGTAAACATTTTAACTTTCATTCCTCCCCCTCTTCCTCTCTTCTTCTTCTTTATCATGGAATCTGTGCTGAATTTTGGGATTTTTTTAAAGGACCTTTCCCACAGTATGTGTTATTTATAATGCTCTTTCAAGATATAGACAGACGGACAAACAAAAAGTTATCAAAATACAATTTTTTTTCTCCAGTATCGATAAAATACTGCACTCGAATAAAAAATTTAGTGTACAGAATTTGACCTCCACGCTGTAACTCTCTATTACATCTATTGGCATTTCACACATGTCAAAACTTACTGTTTTCCGGTTCAAAAGATACTACAGCTAAGAAAACTATACGTCTAATAGAAAACACAGTTAAAGCACTGAGTGCCATAGCAACTAAGCCCTAGGCTTTGTTTCCCATAGTTCTGGCCACCGCTGCAATGATCTTGGCCAGGTGTTATAAATTATGACAGTATTATGGCCTCTACCACAATATTTATTCAAAAACACAATTTTGTAAAAGTCAATTTTAAAAGTTTAATTTTTCCCATATTAAATGAAACAGTAATATCGCAGGCACATCCACAATAGTCTTTCGCCGTTAAGAAACTTTATACCCTGCAGAGATTTCTTCGCAGTCTGGCCCTTCGATGCCCAAAGTTACGTATATACTAATGTGAGATGTGTGTGATCACCTGCAGGTGTGTGCGTGAGTACCTTCAACCTCCATCTGATGGGAAGTGAACCCTTTACGCGGGGAAACCGTTTTTTTATTAAGTTTTTATTTGCGTTCGGACACCAGCGTCAGGTAGAAAGGATGATCGTTAATTTTTAAAGGACACATTGAACTTTTAGTTTACGTTTGCTTGGAATTATTGACACTAAGACTAGAACTGAATGCATAGACAACTAGGCGGAATTGTAATGTGTGAGTATGTAACGTTTTAGTTTAAGTGATGTGTATTTTTTAATCATCACTAGGCTAACTCAGCAGGTCTGTATTATATAGGTGCATACAACTAGTATTGCTCGAAATAATACAATATTTTATATGTAGTCGTAAAAGTAAAAAAGTAAAGTATACTGCAAAGTATAAAAACAGTTAATCCTATTCGATAATGCATAGAAGAATGTATATCCTCATTTAAAAAAAACATAATTTTATAAATGTGTAAGACACTTCTATCTTTTATTTACAAATGTCCATTAGTGTTCAGGCTTTTTATTACTACACATTCAATTGTTTTATTAGAACAAATTACAAAATAACAATAATAGAGCGATGCTACCCACAACAGTTACAAAGATGTCTCGCGGGCAACAACGATAAACAAAGAAAGGCTTGATGTCACCTCAAAGAATCGGTTGGTCAGGCCGAGCGCTACGAGCAAGCGCGGGCTACGCGCCGTAACGCAGACCCCGTTGATGTCTTTTGCTAAGAGTTTCGATGCCTCGCGCTTTCACGAGTTTGTTGACTCCTCTCGAGCCGATTATGGACTGCTTACGAAATTTTACACCTTTATTACATCAATACATATAAAAACATATATCATGCGGTAGACACTAAGCAATTATTCTCGTTTTAATAAAGGTACTCACAGTAACTGTTAAGGCGCTACTACAAATACGAAACATAAAACGTGTTATAAAATTTATATGATTTAGCTTATGTGACGCAGTGTAAAAAATACATTTAAAAAAACATTTTTATTATGACTACAATAATTTTATGTTCAGAGGGCCACTGAATGCGAGTCGCAAAAGATATGACATCTCGCATGAAATCAGGCAAAGCTTGCCGACCGATAAAAAGTATACGTAACTGTTATGATTTCCAAAAAAAAGCAGTTCACCAGCCAAATACTTAATTACATAAAATAATGATCCCGGCGAGAAGGCGAAGCGATGGCGAGCTCATCTAGAGGGCTTGAAGCCAGCGGGCGCGACCGACGCTATAAAACAAGGCTCCAGCGGGGCCGCGGCGGGCGACGGGGGGAAGGACCGATACGTGGCCGGTACAAGAACATAAGAACAGCGATTGTGGTAATACATATTATTGTCAATAGTTAGGTCACATAAACCAACACACAATGCACATAAATCTAACAATACGTTCTAGTTACGGATATCTGTTTGCTATATATGTAAGTGTCCGTGGCTAACCAGTAGATCTAGTTAACATATCTGACTAAAGATAAAAGTAAAAAAAAAAAACAATATTAGTTACTTCGGAGCAATACTTAATTACTGTTATTATTGTTGTTTAGTTTGGTCGTCAATGTAAAATAATATGATACTTTGTGAGTCAGTGAAGTTTGTAATTTTTTCACTCTGTAATAGCTATTCCAGAAAACATACGGTTCAGTAAGATAACCGCGGGTCGCTGCTAGTATGTTATAAATCTTCGTAATTGTGTAACATTTTCAAATGAAATTATGTATCTTAAATTTCCCATCTAAAAAATTAGAACTTTTATCCGCATCTTGTTGTTTTATGAAATTACAATCTCACATGTTAATTATTTTGTGGGTGACATTTATTGTGCCGTAAAGGTAAGTATTGTTTTTCTGAAGAAACAAATATCACAGTAATGGTCATGATGATGTATTTAAATTCGCGCACCGCTTTTGGTATGTACCTGGGGAGAACAAAAAGTGATCATTAAAGGCTCGGAGGCGCGGCGGGTGAGGAGCGGCGCGGGCGCAGCCTCTCGCCGCCGCGTCCTAAACGATTCAGCCGAGTTTTTATCACTCACCAATCCATATCGAGCTTATTTATACATTTTTACTAAGAACTCACTCATTTCGAATTCTCATATCCACAATAATATAAGAGTCTTAGAAACTAAACCAAAAACAGAATCAGTATTCCAACGCCTATAATGATTTTATTTACATCGACAACGTGAAGATAGAAAATTCTTGCATAAATTAGTATAATGTTATAAGTATCTCTGAATATATATCTCCACGAATATACATAAAAGCTTATTATCGCCTAGTTTAGTGCCGTGGTAGTTTTGCATTGCATTCGTATTCGTTATGCTACCACTTTGTAATAAAATGTTTTGCCTGTTAAATTAATATTTCCCTAAGCATTAAAACGGAACTTTTAATTGAAGCCTGGTTTATTTTAAGGGCTGGGATAAAAATAGCTTGCGAAATGAGTGTCTACTGTTTAATAATGGGTTGTGTCGTTAGTCGCGTCTCATGCTTTAAATTTGCAGTAAGCACAAAGAGTAAGTAACCGGCTAATGCTGAAACGAACGGTATTTAAATTCGATAGCGAAAAGCACTCGAGGGTGCGTGGTGGACTTTTTGTATAGATATTTCTTTTTGTGTTATTTATTAGGTACTTTTTTTAATGGTATTAATAAACATTGTTTTATTATGGGTATTTAATTTTTTCACAGTTTTTAGTAAGTTATTATTATTAATTCAAATGAACACGTAATTCGTAATTAATAAGTACTCATTATGACATACAATTTATTGACATAAAATAAATTATATAGGTACCTTTATTTGATTCTATTAGGTATTGCATATATGTACATTGTACATGTTTGATAATATGAATGGCATTAGATAATAAACAAAAAATAATAATTTTAAACTAAGAAATATATTATTTGTGTATACATATACAACTACATATAATCTCTAGTACCTGGGCTATCGACTTCTGCTCAGAGCATGCAAAAAAACTGGCGAATGAAAACGCGAGATGAGACCAAGCCAGATCGATGTTTCGCTCCCAAAAGTTCTGTATAGAAAATTGCACAAAAAGCATTAGAGCCATTTTCAAATTTATATTTTAATTTATTGTAATTAGTTATTATATTTTGAGATTCGATACTATTAAACAAACAATATATTACTCATATATTACTCATCATAATAAAATATTTGTTAATAATACAGGCATAATGAATTAAACTTAAGCGTACATAGTATCTACTTAAAAAATTAAAGATAGAATTATGTTATGGACGTATCGCTATCTCTCTTTTTAACGTAACTATTTTTAAAACGAGTATTCGTAAGAGATAAGGTATCATAGTTTATTGATTATAGTTAAGCGATAGAGGGATTTGATTATGTTACTGTGGTTTTACGGTTTGAAAGCAGAATTTGTAAAATTTATTGACTTGTACTCTTTTAATTATTCCATGATTATTATCTACAGAGAAACTAATTATTAGTAGCCTTCTTCAAGTCTTACTCAGTAAGTGAAGATTAGGGACAAGTTAGAAAAATATTAATGTGATTCTTAGTTATCACTCACTCAACTCATTTTAGTACTTATGATACTTTATAAAACTTATAGTGCAATATAATATTGAACTTGTATAACATAATACAGACTTAAATGTGCATACGAACTTGCATACAATTATTCATATTTATAATAACTAAAATCCCGTTATGATTTGATACTGCCGCCTTAGCCGCATGTTATTTCTCTATACGAACAACAGCTTATACAAACATACTAATCCGTCTACAGAACTTGTCTGGGCAGCAAATAGACGTAACTAATCTTACTACACATGCCTGCTCCGCGTAGTTAGAAGGCATCAACGTCATGCCGTATGAATGACATGCGCAAGCACATGGTAACGCGAGTACTGGCTTTTTGTGGCGGTTACGATTTTCGAATGTGCTCTGACTTATGTCTCTAGAATTCTAAAATTTGAGTAAAACGACGACCATGTCTTTTATCAACAGGTAAATGAGCTTATTGTATAATTTGTGGTGTTTTAGATGCTAATAATATCGTAAAGAAAACATTTGTCCGATCGTTACGGTGAATACAATCTTCGGGCGTTATCGAATTCTCAGCTCGTCCGTTGGCTAGATCAGAGTGTCGAAATGTAAAATCGTGTGGAGCGGTGGCTGCGGCCGGGATCGGGCTCTCGCGGCAAGTTCAAGGTGAGCGCGTCGCTCCGCCCACACGCCGCCGCCGCTCCCAGCACAACCGTTACAGTGCGAGCCTCGCTGGACCTCCGACTCCGCGACTCGACGTCTCATTCCTCACACGCTACATACACACACAGAGCCGCCCCGCACCGCACTACTCGCTTGCTCAAACAAACGATTGTTTCTAACGACCTAAACAAATGTTCAAGTCCATGAGGTGCCAACACGCAAATGAATTAATTACTTGAGGTCGCCCCGACGTTAGGGCATCTTAACACATTCCATTAAAACAGCAATTATAACAATGATACCGAGCGACTTTGCGTTTAAATAATAATTACTTTTGTAGGTGTCAATAAAAAACATCATCTAAACAAATTGTCGATAGGTATATATCCGATACCCATGTCGTTTGCGACATACCTCTATAAATTTTGAATTAGTTACATTTTTATTTTAATCAGTGTAATACGATTTCGACACACCAACCGTCGAGATGGAATTTCCCACTAACGAATGGCGAACACCTGGCAACAGTGGCACCGAGATATTTCCATATCATCTCAAAAACCCAAAGCAATAAAATACGACGCGTTATAACTTTGTTGTAACGTTGTTTGTGATCGCAGTCATTAATATACGTAAGTATAAAAAATTAAGCATAGTAGTAGTGACGATATCTACAAGGTCTTTTAATTTAAACTAAGAAATACTGAGGCATGGGATGTCACAACGACTTTGAGTCCACGTTACGATAAAAATCGCACTTGTTGAACCTGTATAACATTAGCACAGGATGTAGCATTCAGCCTTCTGCTGACCGTGAAAGATGGTCAGCAATGGGTGATTACGGACTGAAAATTATGATGATGAATAAATAATATCGGGTTATGGGTTTGGGCAGAGTGGTTAGAAATGTACCTGGGTATCGTGGTGATGACTTGTCCGAGCTCGTCCACGACGTGGTCCGCCAGCACGAGCACGGTGGGCTGGCCAGGCGCACCCACCACCACCGACACGCCGCCGTCGACCAGTTGCCCGCCGCCGCCGACCAGGTGCCCCTCATCCAGCTGCCCGCTGATCATTTCCACACGTTTCTGATCGGGCGTTGTCGTATATATCACGGTTTGTTTGTCATCTTCATATATTAAGTCTATGGGAGTCTTTTCGTCAATCGATTCCATGCCTTGATCGTAGACTTCGGGCTGGCCGGGAACTTTGCCGTCGGTCGCGTAGGCGGCAAGAGCGTGTGGGGAGTGGCGGTAGGAGTGCGCTTCCGGGGGGTAGCCATCATCGGAGTCCATCTCGACCTTGTGCGGGTAGTAGTCGTGCGCAGGCTGCACGGGCGTCATGGTGGCGAGCACGGCGTGCGCGGGAGCGGGCGAACGCGGCGCGGACGCGGGTGACGACACGCCGGTGCCGCGCGGCGTGCGCGCGCGGTCCTCATGCCCCATCGGCGGCGACGACGACGCAGACATTGCGTCCCGCTTTTGCGCAAAAGGCGACGTCTTCGTGCGCGGAGGCCCCACTCAGGAGCACCCCGCTTTACACTTTCGTGACTTCAATTCCTGAAAATTATTTCGTCACCTGAGTATCGTTTTTAATAAACTGACCTCTTTCACTGATACTAGGTAATTTTCATCCAATGGGTGTACCGGTGCATAGACGTGTCCTTTTAATTATCAAAATTCATTTACCTCGATGTCCTCAATACTCGTTTTTATTTAGTTGTTAATATTTATTGTACTCGTTTTTATTTTGTTGTTTTTTTTTGTTGTTGTTTTATTTTTATGAAGTACTTTTACGGAAAGCTCTTTCATAGAAGAAAAATAGGATAACTATTAATTAATATTTCCTTGAAGAAGTGGCAAAACTCGATACCTGGGGTTGACTCGCATCAATTCAAATAAGAAAAAAAACAAGTTTGAATATCTTAAATAAAGAGAGAATGTACAAATACAATCAAACGTACTGGCATGAATCTCAACTGGTCCTTCAAAATCTAGTAACGTTATAATCTTTTGTGAACAATCTTTTGAGTCACGCAGTCAGTGCATTCTAACAAACGACATTTAATTGGTTCGACAAACGTATGTATTTTCACTGCCATGTCACAAGTCACAAATATTGACAGATGAAGATTCCTGGCTATTAGCAGTTACCGTCGTTTGTAGACATTTATGACACGAGAACCCTTTCTTAACGCAATATAACTTGATAAAATTTTAATTTCTTGTACGGAACCATACGATGTTTTAATTACTGTGCTCAGTTTTTTTAGGCACTGGTCAAGGCAAAGAAAGTAGAAAACCAGATATCGTTTTCTGACAGCCTTTACGATGAACTCAACTTTGTAGACAAATTGATGAGACTGCAGAAACATCGAGTTTGGAACTAATCCAAAAACCTGATTCATTATCATTCACTCACAATACAATATTCATTCATAAGTGTATGACGCAAAACTAAGCATCTAAACGAGAAAAGGCAGTTCATTGAGATACGCGTGAGTACCGCACACGAATACAAGAACCCAAGGGCGAGGCAGTAACAGCTGATCTGAGTCCAGTTAGAAAAGAACGAGTATCAAGTGGCACCTGATCGGCGAGAAGCGGCCCAACTCGTCGAGCAGCCCCTTGCCCCGGCGCCGGCGTGCAAGCCGCAGGAACACCACGAAACGGTATAAACTGGTAACTATTGTACCCACGTGCCTGCCAAACTCGTCAATAAACAACAACAACTAGACGTGGACCTTCGAAAACTGCCTAAACGTGTTACTACAGACAATGCTACCACTGCATCTGTAACTTGGATTCAAGTTGTTGATGGGGTACATACTTTTCTTCTTATCGCATATGTATGTAAATCAGTTTTCGGACAGTTATTGCCTAACTTTGAGAGCCTGAAGATATTAAATTACACAGAGTAAGCTACATTTTTAATTATTTTAACCATTAAGTAGTATATTCGAAGTAAGTATACGTTAGCGTCAATTTATATTATGATACCACAATAATAGATAAAAGCGAAATCAAACCAGGAACCCATAAGATTCAAATTCTTATCGATACCTTTTCTAGAAATAGAACCCGAAGGACGAGGCCAATGCACGTCAGTTCACATCACCTATAGACTTTCCTTTTTTGAAGAAGCCTAAAAAGTAAAAAAGAAAATGCATTTAATGCTTCAGAAGCGGTACCGAGCGAGGCTGGCACGGAGGCTGCGAGGCGATCTCGGCCGAGTGAAAGGAACAGATATATGCTTGACACTGGTACACGACAGAGAGATATATTTATAACTCAACCGAGACTTCTCCGATACTTTGTTCGTGTGTGCATTTAGGAATTTCACGATTTAAAGCTATGTTCTTTGTTCGAGTACAGTATGTTTTGAAACTCCTAGAAAATAATTCTTGATAGGTACTTATGTGGAACTCTTGGAAAGATCAAGGTTATTGGATTTACCACTTCGTGGACTTCCAATAGGTACCTATAAGGGATACCTAAACAAAGAGAAGAAGCCCATGCCCAACTATCGGGGATGGTTTATAACATCAACAAGGATTGTGGCGAAAGGTGAAATTCCTGTGCTAGTGTACAGAAATTAGAATAAAGAATTGACGAATTCCAATACAAAGACAAATACATCAAAGCTGATACAATCCTACGCATACACTAGTTCACAGATATAGCATGGTACATAAATGTATCAGAAAGGTTTTATCCACATTCAAAAAATTGCGGCCGAATGGAGCTTCGATAAACACAGCATGTCAGTAATCGCCTTTACATCCATGGCTCGATGCACTGAAGGAGGAAAAATAAAATTACAAAAAGGCTCTGCCGCAGAGCCGGTTGTGTGCGCTCGCACACAGACACAGCTCTCTTGGACCATGTCGTTACGAGATACGAGCGCATTATTGACTCACCCGCAGAAAAGAATTGCTCATGTCCACTGCTAGATACTTTAGTACAGAAGCAACAGCATAAACTGTGATACAGACTGTTAGAAACTGAAGAAATATATTAAAGCATTTATACATAAGTAATTACCTACCTACTATATCTACCCAAGTGGAAAATTTCCCATACAAAGTAAATCATAAAAGATTAAAGTGTTAGTTACCGCAGGACTATTCGTTTATATGAATGTAAATACATATTGCAATGTTTTTTACATTCAATAGTACGGTAAGTCAAGAAACAGAACAAGTTTTCAAATGACAACAAATATAAACAGCCAATAGTAGTGACGTCCGAGTAATGAGGCGTAGGTGAGCAGCCGTGACATCGAGGGTGGCTATCATTACCACTGATGATGGAGAAGCACGTCATTGCACTGGTACTAAGGTCGGGGGCGGCAGTGGCGGCAGCGCGGGCGTCCTGGCGCAAGCCGTCACGCACTCACGTCAAACTAGTCTCGTGACGTCACAGCCCGCCCGGCAAAATTACAAAACCGGCCGGGCGGCGGCGCAGCCGAGTGCGCCAGCAAGCGGCAGCGGCGGCGCAGTGGCGGGCGCGCTGCCGGCCGACCCCGACGCGCCACCGGCGATTCACGTACCGTGGGCGGCGTCACGACGCCTCAGCACGGCGCGGGCCGGTGCGCGGGCGCGGGCGCGGGACAACGAGCACGCGGCGAACGGCGCTACGGAGCGCGGGCGCAGGTGCTCTGAGCGCAGCAGCCTCCGCGCGCCGGCGCCGCCGCCCGCCGCACCTCCCCGCGCGCACCCCGCGCCGCTCTCGCACGCACCAAAACGACGAATTTATCTTCCGCGCATACAGCCTGCAAGCCCAACTCCCGTCCCCCACGGAAAATGAGAGCCAACTTCGTTTCTGCGCTATGTTTTCTTAATCGTCCAGCAAGAATTTCGCGCAACTCAATCGATCTCAGCTAAACATTGTACCTTAAGATATTTACCTACATAAGACATTATAAGACATAATTTAATTAACAAGTTTAGGGTTTACGTCGAATGCTTAGTAACCAGTTGTTTAGGACGGACTTGAGGTGAACACTTAATTCACTCTGTGATCATTACTCATTACTGAGCATGTACTTGCTGTGATGCGGCCGGCGGCAGGAACGCAGCGCCCGGGGCGGCGGCTGCGCTGCGCGCTCGCCGCTGCCACCACACCGTCCACTCGAGTTCCAGCAGCCGTTACAAAATCACCGACCTGACGATACGATTGCCCAACTTTACGCAATTTCCTTTATTGGACTTTCATGTGATATGTTTACAGGCGAACAAGCATTTTAAATGTCAGTCTACCTAGTTATTATTCCCTTCTTATTAAGTAGGTAGATACTTTATAGCGCCTTTAAAGTATATTCAAATTTTGAGACGAATAAATACAAAGTTGTTATAGGTATGTACAAAGATGTTTGATTCAATGAAAGGGATATGTGTCCGGAAGTCAAATTCAAATCAATTTTAATTTATCGAAATTCTAGAGAGCTGCAAAGCTCTACGTGTATCTCAGCGGCGGCAGACAAAACAGACATTGATAGACCGAATGTGTAAATGTGGCAGAGGCGAAGCTGAAGTACACAGTCATGTGTGAGTTCATCAATGCCTAATTATATACCTACGGCCAAAGGTCGATTGTAATTTTTACGAAAAATGCAAGGAAAACTAAACTAAGTAGGTTGTTACGTTTTTCAAACTAAGTAATATCGACTCGTCCATTGTTTTGGTAGCAAAAAAATTGTATTAGGTAGTATTAGGCTTTAGCTGCTTCGTGAATTACAAGTAACGACAAATTATTTTTATCACATTCAATTTCTACACTCGATAATCACATACTTAATTGTTATGAATTAAACTGCAACTGCAACTTTAACTGCTTTTGTTGCTTTACAACTTTACTGCCTAAATTTTTTTCAAAAATAAATCTGGTAGTTTTATCCCATTTTTTTTAACACCGTTTTTTTTTTTTTTTTTTCTTTGGTTTTGGCGTCGCGTTTTAGCATTTGCCAGTGTCAAGTAATTATATATTTTCAAGTTTCAAAAGTTAAATAAGTGCCATCGTAGCTAGTTTTAGTCAAAGTCGTCTTTGTCAAGTCCAGTTCGTGTCAGTTAATTCCAGTCATGCTTTAGTAAAGTAGTGGCAACTTTACTACAAAGCTTCGATGGAGTTTTGGAAGCAACACGAAAACTCATGTTTCACCACATTATATCATTTTCCCACACTCGCGCTTGTAATTCGGCACTTTATGAATAAAACACCACCATTTTTATGCATACACACTCGACAAAACACTAGTTTTGGAAAAAAATACAACGGAGCGACACGACTCTTCCCGCGTTCCCGCCAAAACTCCAAAACACCGTTGTGTTTTTTGTTTCATTTTATAATAATCACTCTAGTTAAAGTTCTTTGGTTAGTATGGAACTTGATCGCGCTGTGTGAAATGTCCTCATATATTTTTTTTTTTTATTATTTTTTTTTTATGGTTGACAGGCTAGTTGCTTGACCACAGCTCACCTGATGTTAAGTAAAGGTGTGGTCGAAGATGGTAAAGCACACCTAGCCTGGAATGGAACTGGCTCTCAAGTGAGGCTGCCAAGCTGGCTCTCAAGTATTTATTTTTAAATAAAACCGGCCACCGCTGATAGACTCCAACATTTATGTCAAGCTTAGCCCTATGTTTTAAATCAAACGTCAATAATATCTCTGTAATTTTTTTTTTTTTGTAGAATAGTTAATGAATTATTTTGTTTTGTATTTTATAGAACTGATTAAAATAAAAGGTTTCTAACCTTTGTTGAAACCTCTGAGCTATGTTTCGCTTGAGAAAGCATACAATTATTTTACCTATGTCTAGATAATAGTTGATATACTCGTTTCGTGTTAGCATAAAAATATGGCTATTTATTAATAATTTCCAACGGCCTGGTGACCGTCTAGTTAAAAATAGCCTTGTATGGTACGTATGTAGACATGTAGCACAAATATTCCACGTAGGTATGAAAATCAAAACTAGTTGTCGCTGCGATGCAAACAAGTACCTTCCATAATATAATTTATAAAACTTATATTTAACTTAAGTAGGGATAGTAAGATCGTAACAGGCGGAATAACCACGGTTGATTATTATTTAACTTCCAAGAATTATTGTTGAATGCATGGTGAAAGCTCCCTCGCTCACAGGTGTGTCATTATTAGGTAGGTACGTACTTTTAACGGGGTAGATGCACTTGGTGAATTTATGTAAGAAATCTTTATTGTAAGTATTTCTAACTTAGTACTGTTGTTGGCACACTCATCTTTTACTAGTTCTTGAACCTATCCTTGGGTTATCTGGGATAGATCGCTTTTAGATATAATCGCCAGATTACACTAGTTATTTAGTAATCGTATTATTTGAAGTGAACAGTGTATGAAGGTAAAGTATATACCTACTACTTATGCTTGTTTACCAGTTATTCCCCGCAGTTTCATTTACTTGGTGGTGATAAATATGCTAATGATGATGTCGATTATTATATAGGTAGGTACTCAAACTTATTTCACTGTAGGTATGTTGTACAGTTATTTTTAATCTATGCTTACCAAATGAAAAAAAAAATCGGTGTACTTTATTGATTGTGTGGAAAAAGCTAACAAACAATCAATAAAGTATAATTGTCTACTTACCTAATGATAAATAATGTATTTTTTAAGATCAAATAATCATACCAAGCGTTTGGTTCTCAACCATTTTGCAAAGTGACCAGGCCAGGTTATATAACAATTGCCTGATATTACATACGTTGTAAAAATATATTTTCCATTCAACATGGCAAAAACTTTCGCACTAGCTCTCTCGTATTTTTGTTGTGATAAATTTAGTTTGCAAAAGGTAGGTCGAATTTACTAGTTATAATATGATAGCTACTGAGCACTCGTACTTCCTACACTCGAGGTACTTGGGCTTTAGCCAAAAAAAAATTGTAAATTATTATCGATCGGGGATCAACAACTAATGCCTGGACATGTACGATATCTGCACCAGATGCCACCCATGGCAGCTATACTACTGGAGGTGCCATAGTTAAATCTTGTATAGTTTTATAGCAAGACAGCAAGGATGGATTCTTGCCGTCTGTCCGCCAGCCTGGTCATCAGACATCGTGACTACATAAAGTCACAAAATTTCATGAAATGGTGCTACTGTTACACTAAGACGAGTAGGGATTGCAATCCGGAAAAACGGATCTGGTAATCCGGCGGATCCGGCACCATTTAGCGGTTACCGGATCCGGTACCAATATACCGGATCCGAAGACCGGATCCGTTGCTAGCAGTTTGTGGCAAAATAATATAGCTGTTGCATTAGTGGGTCACTTGGTGGTAGATCTTCTTAGCAGGAGGTCGTCTAGGTAGGTACCACCGCAGTACCAGTTATTCTGCCGCTAAGCAGTAGTGTGTACCTAAACATTACTGTGTTCCGGTTTAAAGGGTACTATAGCTAGCGAAATTACGGGGCTGTTGAGACCAACCATCGAAAGTCTCTAACCTGGACTTTGTTTTGTTACTCAAAGTTCTGTGTGTCGCTGCAATGGTCATGGTCAGGCTTTATCTCTTACCATTAGGAGAGCGTCTCGTTCATATCATTACTTTTTACATTAAAAAAAAAACTTGTCTTAGGAAATAAAGTTGATTCTATACATTTGTGATTTTTTTTAACTACCTACATATAAGTGCAGCCCCGCCCCCTGTCACACAATGTCACACAATGTCACACTTCGTCGACCCCCTCCCACCCCCTTAACGTGTGACGTAATATATAGATGGCCCCTAGTTCACACAGTGATGGTCGAGATCGATTATGTCATAATATATGGTGACTGATAGCTATAAAGGAGTTTTGAAAGCAACACAAAAAGTCATATTTCACCACATAATATCACTTTCTACACGCGCGTAATTTTTTCAGCATTTTAGAATCGGGCAGTCGACGAGATTTGAAAATTATGTACATGTTTAGCACCAACATCAAGGCAAAAATAAATTATGCATCTAAAAGATTAAGTAGGTACATTTATAATAATAATTATATACTATAAACTGTATAGGTACATAGTTGTCATTTATGGCCATAAATTATAGACATAATTTGGTCAAACTAAATAATATTTTCGTAACGTTGACGAAAGTACTAATATTTTCGAAAACAGTTTAACAGAAAGTCTTAATCCAAATCAGCCCTGCTTTTATTATATTGGGCGCGGGCCTCTTCTCATTATGAGAAGGGTAAAGTTAGCGCACTTGCGGGTTGGCATTCACGCATCTTTGAAAACTTTTTTTTAACTCTCGTTAATTTAGGTTTTTTCACAATGTTTTGCTTTACCGTTTGAAGTCAGCGACAGTACGCACATAACTTAAAAAACAGAGAGGTTTGTGCCGTGGAATTTAATGCCAGAAACTCCAAGTCAGAAGCCAGACGGTCTCCCAAGAAGGCTGCCGTAACTTCATTGTTAAAAAGTGCGGACTCATAAAACATTAAAAACTGACGGAGTTTTGGCGGGGACGCGGGAAGAGTCGTGTCGCTCCGTTGTATTTTTTTCCAAAACTATTGTTTTGTCGAGTGTTTATGCATAAAAATGCTGGTGTTTTATTCATAAAGTGCCGAATTACAAGCGCGAGTGTGGGAAAATGATATAATGTGGTGAAACATGAGTTTTCGTGTTGCTTCCAAAACTCCATCGAAGCTTTATAGTAAAGCCGCCACTACTTTACTAAAGCGTGACTGGACTTAACTGACACGAACTGGACTTGACTAAGACGACTTTGACGATAGCTATAGCTAAGATACAGCAGAAATAACACTTAAGACAAGGCAGTATGGCTTTATAGCTTTAGCCTACCCGAAGGGGCAAATTATTAAAAAAAAAAAAAAAACTGACGTGAAAACAGCAAGTTTTGAAAAATGTTTTCCATTTTCCCACTAAAACTTTTCTTCTTCTTAGTTTTTATCGTCACATTCTGTGCATTTGCCAGTAGTATATATCATTGGTATTTTGATATTTGCAATTATTTTATGAAAAATTAAGGTAAAGACACAGGCGCAGTCTAAGACAGTAAAAGTAAGTTTTAATCAAGTCCGGTCATATCCTAATAAAGTAGGGTTGACTTTATAACTAAGTAGTTTCGATTGAGTTTTGGAAGCAACATGAAAAACATTAAACTACTTTGCCACGCTCGCGCACGAAAATCGGCATTGTATAAATAAAACACCACTATTTTTATACATAATTATTTTGTTTTAAAACATAGGTTTCCAAAAATAATAAAGAAACGACTCGATCTTTTCACGTTCCCGCCCAAATTCATTTACAATCATATTATTGTGAGTTGCTGTATCCGATAATAAACAGCCGAATGTTGGGACCCTGCCACAGATTACATTTGTCTTGGGCAAACTTAGCCGTTTCTGCTGAAATTAAAAGAACTAAGTCACAAAAAACAATTGTAAATGTTTAATGGGCTTCCTGCCGATACAAATATCCGAACTTATTTTGTATTATGGCAACGTGACGCACTCGCTGCGACGTGGAATACAACAAATGTCGCGTGGCTATTATTTTCTGTCATTTTGCAACTCTGTTGATTTTTGAATAATCAAAGTGTCCAAGGCCAAGACCAAATTTTAAAAAAAAGAACAATACTAATGTACATTTTAAGTAATTTCAAAGGCTTTTTACTACAAAGTAGTACTTTTAAAATTGAAATGATACTTAAATGATAACTTTTCTTTCTTTTTGTAATTTGTAAAGAGAAATTATTGTCAACATCTATTGATTTTTTAAAAAACATTACTTGTCACACGCGTTTGACATACAATATGTAACTTTGACAACCAAGACTGGCAACATAATTATTATAACTCTCATAATCTCCTTTCTCCTTCCTTTCTTGTATCTTGCCCGGAAACCGTCAGTGCGGCAAATATTTCGTGGCATTTTATAAATTAATTCTACTAAATAATAAGTGAGTGTTAACATAATTATTTAATGTTACAAACTTAGTAGTAACTATTATTATAATAAACAGGTATATTTGAATAGAAACTATGGTAATTCAAGTTCTAACCTACACACATTCAAAGTAGAAACATTTGAAAGTTTGGAACCTTATTGATGAACTTCGGCTGTTCAATTCAAAATATTGTATTATTTTTGTCCAGATACTTAAAGAGTATTAGCTTAGCAGTTAGCAAAGTATAAATTGGTTGTGTCACTTACAGTTAAGCTATTTCATGTCTTTAAGTAAGTTTTTAACTTCTTTATTTCCAGGAAATGTCTGCTCTTATCTACGAAAAGGTTTGGTTAGACAAACCAATTTACACCGAGGCTGAAAAGAATTACTATGAATCCTTGAACAAGGTATGTACACAGGTATATAATAGTAAATATAGTAATTGACAACTGCTTCTGAGAGGTGCATTGATAGAAATAGAGACAAAAATCTAATTATTGTTTTGAATTGATTTAAAAATGTCCTATTTCTATGACATGATGTATGTATGATTGACCATGATTAACTTCTTAATTTAATATGAAGAAAAATTAAAAAAAATCTCTTCATAATAATGATGAAGTCTACTTTCATTTTTACTAATTTTTTTGTGTAAATTCAGTAATTGATTTATCTTGAGTTACAAAAAGCTTAGTTATTCTTATAGGTCCAAGAGTCGCCACTTACCTTAGCCAAGTCATCTCTGGCCAATGAAGTTGCAAAGGCTAGACAGCACATTAAAAACTCTCTAGAATGTGTGAGTAATTTCTTATTCTATTTATATCACACATTTAACAAAGGTATTGTGGCTTAATATCATGTTTGTGGAGTCTTATATGTTTAAATGCTTCAGTAGATTTTCAGTTTCTGTCATATTATTATTTTGCAGTAAAATTAAATTCATATGGCGCTTCTTATAATCCCCGACATCAAGTATATTTAGTGCTTAAATAATGCTGTTCAATTTTTTTTTACTAATAACCACAGAGGTAATAAAGAAGCAATGTTGCATAGAAAATGGCTAAAAACTTCCAATGGCTTTCCAATTTTTGCACAAGTACCTCTGTATTGCACATTGCACTTGCATTTATGTGATGATGGAGATCATCATACTAGATTAGTAAAAATTGTAGTGCTAAAAGTCTCCACTCATTCTCTATGTACTTTCTTCTAATCTATGCTAATAAACTGTAGATAGAGTGTGACAAAAAACCTGACCATAAAGTTATCTAAGAATACCATATTACATTTCAGATGGACAGTGTCTCCACATTAGCTGGTGTGCCAAACACTGAGTTTACCAGTAAAATTAACTGCTTAGAAAAGGAAAATAGTGTTCTGAAAAAAGCCATTGATGACCTGCGCAACCTGGTCATTAGTCTACAAGCACGTGTAGAAACCCTTGAATCATCTGGAGGCAGTGTTAAAAGAGAAGTACCAAAAGTAAGTTGAAATTGTATTTGGTACTCAACTCTCCTTAGCTTTTCTGGCTCAATATGTGGAAGCTATAATATAGGTAATACAATCAAGATGGTTGCAGTAGGGCCCAACAAGCCACAATCATTTTTTTTTTATTTTAAACATTTTTTTCTAAGCTCTCATAGAAGGTAAAAAACTTCAAGAAAAAAATATCCTAAATTTGTGCACATACAATATAAACTATGTTTCTAAACATATAGTTGAATGTGACTTTCGTATTTCAAGGCGGTTCCAGCACCTGCTGCTGCTACTGCTTCTCAGGACTCAGATGATGGGGTTGACCTGTTTGGGTCTGATGATGAAGAGGAAACTGCAGAAGCAGCAAGAATACGCGAAGAACGCCTGGCAGCTTATAATGCAAAGAAGGCCAAAAGTAAGTTGCTACAACTATATTATTTTATAGTTGCTATATTTGTAGCTCAGCTCTACAGCTTTACAATGACATGCAAACCTACAAAACCCATACATTTATTAAGGATATAAAAACCAGTCTGAGTAGATACATTTATGGTTGACAAGTAGAAGCACAGCACCAATTTTAGTAGTGTTTGTGTGGTTAAAAGCAGATTTTCTACTAAAAGATAATAGCTAGTCTTGAATTAAAAGCACCATGCTATCATTTTCAAATAATTACATTTTTCAGAACCTGTTCTCATTGCAAAGTCTAATATTATATTAGATGTCAAACCATGGGATGATGAGACCGACATGAAAGCCTTGGAGGAAGCTGTAAGGAAAATCAGTACTGATGGTCTTCTCTGGGGAGCCGCTAAACTTGTGCCTTTGGCTTATGGTATCCATAAGCTGCAAATCTCTTGTGTTGTTGAAGATGACAAGGTTTCTATTGACTGGCTTACTGAAGAAATCGAAAAAAATGAAGACTTTGTAAGTTTTAATATAATTTTATGTCAATATATTTCAAAACTACTATGTATACCTTACTTTACTGCTGGTACATTACACATGATTTTTTTATTACAGGTCCAAAGTATTGACATTGCTGCTTTTAACAAGGTCTAGTGAAGAGCTGTTTTCATTTCATTAGCTAATATACAGTTTACAAAATGTTTTTAACAAAGTGGATAAATAAACCTATTTGAGTCTATTCTATTTTGTTTTGTCATGTATAATTGCAATAAAACCTAAAAAAAAACAAAAAACAAGGAAAATTATTGTCTTCTTGACTAAAGTAATATTCAATAAGACCTAGAATAAAACTATATGCAAAGAAATCGTACAAGAAGCAAAACAAATGACACACCAGAAAATATAAGCACAAAACTTAAGCCTAAACACAAGCACAACATCGAGTTTTGGCGGGAACGCGGGAAGAGTCGTGTCGCTCCGTTGTATTTTTTTCCAAAACTTGTGTTTTGTCGAGTGTTTATGCATAAAAATGGTGGTTTTTTATTCATAAAGTGCTGAATTACATGCGTGAGAATTGGGAAAATGATATAATGTGGTGAAACATGACTTTTCGTGGTGCTTCCAAAACTCCATCGAAGCTTAATAGTAAAGTCGCCACTACTTTACGAAAGCATGACTGGACTTGACTGACACAGACTGGACTTGACTAAGACTGGACTTTGACTATAACTAGCTACGAGGACACTTATTTAACTTTTGTAACTTGAAAAAATACAAATACTTGACACTGGCAAATGCTAAAACGCGACGCCAAAACCAAAGAAAAAAAAAAAAAAAAAAAGCACAACATCCATTTTTAAATTTCCCGCTTTCTTCGATTTTGGCTTCGCATTTTGTGTGTTTGCCATTGTCGAGTGTTTTGATATTATCAAATTTCATGAGTTAAATAAGCCCAAGAACCAAACCCAAGGCCAAGAATAAATTTATCTGTTTACGCGTTCTATGGTTTCCCCGTTTTCTTACTACATGAAGTTAAAAAGTAAATTAAAGTCTTGAAATACTTATGTATTATGATAAAGAAGTTGCAAATTGTACACAAAATAAAGAAACATTGAAACTGGCAGAATACACAAAGTGCGATGTCAAGAAAGAGAAAAAAGTGTTTTTTTTTTTTAATTTTTGCCTAGTTTATCAATCAAACATCTTAAAATCATACGGAGTTTCGGCGGGAACGCGGGAAGAGTCGTGTCGCTCCGTTGTATTTTTTCTAAAACTAGTGTTTTGTCGAGTGTTTATGCATAAAAATGCTGGTGTTTTATTCCGTATTACAAGCGCGAGTGTGGGAAAATGATATAATGTGGTGAAACATGAGTTTTCGTGTTGCTTCTAAAACTCCATCGAAGCTTTATAGTAAAATCGCCATTACTTTACTAAAGCATGACTGAACTTAACTGACACGAACTGGGCTTGACTAAGACGACTTTGACGATAGCCATACCTAAGATACAGCAGAAATAACACTTAAGACAAGGCAGTATGGCTTTATAGCTTTAGCCTGCCCGAAGGGGCAAATTATTTAAAAAAAAAAACATACTTTATTTGTGCGCGTCTAGAGTTTTGGCGGGAACGCGGGAAGAGTCGTGTCGCTCCGTTGTATTTTTTTCCAAAACTAGTGTTTTGTCGAGTGTTTATGCATAAAAATGGTGGTGTTTTATTCATAAAGTGCCGAATTACAAGCGCGAGTGTGGGAAAATGATATAATATGGTGAAACATGAGTTTTCGTGTTGCTTCCAAAACTCCATCGAAGCTTTGTAGTAAAGTTGCCACTACTTTACTAAAGCATGACTGGAATTAACTGACACGAACTGGACTTGACAAAGACGACTTTGACGATAACTATAGCTAAGATACAGCAGAAATAACACTTAAGACAAGGCAGTATGGCTCTATAGCTTTAGCCTGCCCGAAAGGGCAAATTATAAAAAAAAAAAAAAAAAAATTGTGCGCGTCTACGTAACGCAGTTTAATATATTATTAGTATTTATTAGTGAACAATTAATTCATTAGATATAAACCACAGTCATGAAATGCAATAAATGTGATTCCGCCAGTACCCTAATGTTGAGAAAAAAAGATTTATACTGTGATAAATGCTTTTTAATTAGTACAAATCACAAGTTTCGAGCCTGTATTGGAAAGAACAAGATTTTATCAAAAAATGATAAAGTTATGATCTGTTTATCTGGTGGACCAGGCTCTACTGTATTACTTGACTTAATTAATCATGGAATGTCTTTAGATATTCACAAAAAGTTAAGAATTACACCATATTTCTTACATGTGATAGGTAAGTGGCCTCTTATTTTAAGCAACCTTCGTTTCGTTGCCCACAATGTGACCAGCTGTGCTACAGCCACTACACATTTTTTGAAGCATGTACTATCTGAATGCTACCTATATGTATACTTACCAAATCATTCAACACCTTTTACAGGTCCAGACAATAGCAGCAGTGTCACCCATGCAGTAAAAGCACAATGTCAAAAATATAATTATAATGTTCATACTCTGAACATATCTGAATACCTTCAGAAAGATTTACAACTCTCTTGCAAAGAGAATAAAGAGTTAGATGAAGAGTTCATGGCTATTTTGAGAGACATGCCTCCTACTGCATACAATGATTTTTTGAATAAGGTGAAAAGAAATTTATTCATCAGATGTGCACAACTCTTGAATTGTAAATATGTGTTCTCTGCAGAAACAACAAGCACTTTGGCAGTTAATTTGCTATCAAATCTTGCAATCGGAAGAGGATCTCAAGTTGAGAATGATATTGTAAGACATTTTTAATAATTATAGAAAAATATGTCCTAATTTGAAATAATTAGTGTACATTGTGAAATGTACATTTAAGTATGAAATGTATGTGCATTTGTGTACATTTATTTTTTATATTACAGGGATTCATTGACTCCAGAGACCAGAATGTCAGAATACTCAGGCCAATGAAAGACATAAGCAAAGAAGAACTTGATCATTACATACGGCTTAAAGATCTGATGTCAGTATCCAGTGAGAATACAAGGAGCAACAGCTTACAAACAGCCATACATTTATTTGTGACTGATCTGCAGGAAAATTTTCAATCAACTATTTCAGCTATTTGCAGAACAGCTGATAAAATTGGTATTGCAGAAGACATTGAATTGAAGAAATGTGCTGTTTGTGAGGTAGATACAGTTTGTTTTTATCTCGGTGACTATGAAAGGCAAAATAACTGGCAGTGACTGGAAGTGAAAGTTGAGGATTGGGCTAAGTGGTACCTACCACTTAGCTCATGGCAATGGCCTATGTCCAGCAGTGGATTATCTTCAACATAGAATATCATCTCACTATTATTATAAATGTGAAAGTTTGTGTGTACAATATAATTATATCTTTGCTCTTTTTTACAAAGTTAGTCTTTTGCTTGTGGTTATCATCACGGTAAATGTGGGATTTGTGGGAAATTTATTTTATTTTATTTTTACAGAGCAACCTCAATAATATTAACAACAATTTGTCAGCGCTGGATGCTACAATATTTTCAAGAACTGTCTCCCAGGGTAGCCGTCATCTTGTAATTGGTGACGGAGATGAAACTCTGTTTCCTTACATCAACAAACATCTTTGCTACAGTTGCAGCAGAAATTATTCAGAAATGAATAGCACTTCACCTCATTTACAAAATATTATTCAAAATTTATGATATTTATATGACTATAATATTGTTATTGTATCTAGTAAATCTGTTCTGAAATATATTACTAATCAGTATCCAGTATTGTCATTGTAGAGCACTAGAGCAGGTATTTTTAATGGAAAAGTAATGAGACAAGTGAAACACTCATGGTTGCTAGAGATGAGTAGGTACCCAGAACTTTTACGAGTTACAAAACGGTCCAGTGTATTACAGCTTTGGCGCTCATTATTTTGAGACATCCGATGGTTAGTCCCAAAACCCTGTAATTTCGCTAGCTGCAGTACCCGTCAAACCTGAACACCACAATAATTACACACTACTGCTTGGCCGCAAATTATTTATCCGACACTCCGGTAGCACTGCTTAGACGACCTGTTAAGATCTATCACCTAATAAATATGTGATGAAGTCCTATGTGTAAGTTATCTGCATTCCAAATCCGTTCAGCCATTACAGCATGAAGTAACAAACAATACCCTTACAGCAGATTGCTTAGTGGTCGCGTCCGCCTACACGCGCCTGAATCCGGCGCGACTTTTCCACGAGAAGTTTAGCACTATAAGAATAAAACTAATACTAGAAAAAAGCTTCGAAGAATATTACAATGTGGCGACGTGGCTTTTGCACATTTCCACCAAAACTGCAATTATTCTGTTTTACATGGGATTACCTACACTAGGTCTACTCACGTTAACTCACGTTTGATACACGAGTAGGTAATCCATAACATTTAGACCTTGATTAAGATAACGTTAATGTGAAACAAAACTATCAAAACCACGTCAGTTTCATAGTAAAAAGTTTATTGCTATAAATATTTTTAGTTTGACGCAAGAATTGTAATCTAATATAATTGTAATATTATAAAGGCGATGCGAACTATTTGCCACTTCAGCGGCGACACACGAAGTATTGATAATGCTGCTCGTTTCCTCTCAACTATCCGTAACAGATAAATAGTTTCTTTGGTTGTATGGTTTTAAAAATATTCCTCACGACACTACTAGCAGTGTGGTTTGGCAATGCTCGTTAATAGAGGAGTTAGCTTACACCAATAAATTCTATGTGCCTAGGACAGAATTTTAAAACATTTTTTTTAAACAGAAAACATGTATGAACATGTTCCTTATAAATAATGTGATAATACAATGAGCAAAGTGAGATGGTAGTTTTGTACTTAAAAATGGGCTTTCTTGTATACCTAGATTTTATATTTCATAAGTTGCACTGTTCGGCGCGGCGCGCATTATTCGCACTACGCGATACCGCGCACTGCTAAGGTATTATCCTATTTTACTCAGGTTTTCTTACACTGAATCAGAGGCGTGTAAAGTGTTGATTTAGAAAGGCGATATAAGAAGCCACGTTCGGTGTGTGCCTACTAAATAGGTATAACATAATATAGATTATTTTTTAAATCACGCCTCGCGGATAAAATGCGCGCTTTGCAGTAGAAAATCAGTCTACTAGAATTATACAATTGTCGGTCCAGACATTCACAGGAACGATTACACTATTTCCGTAATCGACAGCGAGCTTTTCGTCAAATATTTTCTAGCAAACCGACAGTTGCCAATAATAATAGGTTGTAAAAATGACGTTTGTAGGCGTTTCGAGGCCATCAGAACTCTTATGATATGGCATTATATATATTAGTGTGCAATTTTCGAAACTTAAATTCTTCTCCCACAACATAATATTTAGTATCTACTACAAGGTCGCACATAATTATATATTTAACTCAAAGTAATTTTTATGTCACTGAAAAACTTAATTAAAATATTTTCCGTCTATAACTTGCTAGAGGTATTCTAGACATTTTTACATAAATAATCCAAGACATTTCCAGGCAAAAGTTAGTATTGTTTATTAAGAAAATTTTATGCAACAACTTGAAGTTATCACACTAAAATAAATTAAACTCATGAGGCTCACCTTCTAAAAGAAGATGGTTGATTTAGCTAGGTATACTATAAGGACAGCTAACATAACTTAAAAATATACTAGTAGGTAATAGAAACAATATTTTACTTCGACATTTTGTGTAGAATAATTAAATTTACTGGTCTTCTTTCTAATAAAATATGTTATAAAAGAAAACGATTAATTAATCATCTTAAAATTTTGTATTTATATCACACATATCTACATTTTACTTCTATTACATAAATACAAAATTTTAATTAAGTAGAGTACCAACGAAAAGCTGCTAACCAGTATTTTGCAAATGGTATGCAGATGTTATCAATATCATATCATACAAGTAATTACAATATCAATACCATAGGTTAATAAATGCAAAAGATCAAGTGCAATGAAATTCCATGGTTTTATCATCTCATTAATATTGAATTTCATGTACAAAAAACGGTATTTGGAAAATTCGTAACCCACCCACCATCATCACTCAGAAATTGAGTAACTAGCACTTCGCTTCATGACAAATTATGCCAGAGATAAAACACTTTCAAAACAATGAATAAACAAGATTTACTATTATTTAAACACTAAATTATATTGTCTTTCCAAATCATAATATATCCATTTGTAAAACAGTAGAACCAATCAGGAGAAGTCTGTAGTGCTGAGATGGTGTTCTTCACTGTTTTGCTTTGTATTGTATTTACACCAACAACCATGTGCCATGGTGCGATTTTGTCCTCAGGAATCTTTCACATGTATATACTCAATATATAGCATTACAAAGAGTAGATTCACTCTTCACTAACAATTATTCTGCATTATTTATTGGTCCTTGCAATGCATTTGGAGTCGGCGAGTTTGATGACACCATGCGGCCTTGCTCCTTTACAATGGGATCTGCAATGATATTTACAAATTAGACTTCATAAAAAAGCTCCAAATTCAATGAGAAGCTCGACCACATGTTTGTGGATACTTCTCATCAGATAAATAAATAATCTGCCAGATTTTTTGTAACACTTTTGTAAAATGTAATCTGTCAGAGTATTTTACAGAAGAGTTTGCTTATTGTGCTATGACTATCAAAATCAAACAGTGTGGTCAATGTTGAGACTATGGAAAATCGCATTACCACCATCAAATGCTTTAAATATAAGGCATATTACATTTAAAGCCATCATAACATTATTCTACATCACTATACAAGTACATAGTAACTATTTCTGTTTAATAATATAAAGTGTCAGTACGGATTAAAGCTTTATAGTTCCACTTTGTTTTTGTTTAATGCCCAACATATTTGTTCTAGGGAGCCAATACAATACTACAAATTATTTGATAGTGAATATCAGACTCATGTGGCGCCATCTATGGACAATAGGAAAAACGACACAATAACTTGATAGCACTTACAGAAGTATGGGTGATCCATGGCTTCACGAGCAGTGTAGCGCTCGTAGTGGTCATAGCGCAGCAAGCGGTCTAGGAAATCCAATGCTTCAGGTGACACCAAGTGTTGATTTTCAGAGTGCACAAATCGTTCCCATCGTTTACGAGAATGTCTGGAAGAATTAAAATTAAACATTAGCAAAAACTACTTTGCATTTTGTAGTAACTAAATCATCACAAGTAAAACTATTTTTACCTTCCAAGTATATCATTAAATCTGGGATCTAATTCTATATGGTATTTGTCCAAATATTCAAATAACTCTTCTGTGCCTAGTACTTTTGCAATACGCACAAGTTGGTCATAATTGTCATGACCATGGAAGAATGGCTCCTTGCGGAAAATCATGGATGCTAACATACACCCTAGTGACCACATATCGAGTGAGTAGTCATACATTTGGTAATCCACCAACAGTTCTGGACCCTGTAACATAATTATTTATTCATAAGTAAAATGCACTACAAAATATTTACTCACAATATTGAATTCATGCCACAAATATAGTCTGCCATTACCTTAAAATATCTAGAAGCAACTCGGACATTATAATCTTGCCCTGGGTGGTAAAACTCTGCTAGGCCCCAATCAATCAGGCGCAACTTTCTATGATCATGGTCAATCATCACATTGTGGGGTTTCACATCTCTGTGCATTATGCCCATACTATGGCAATAATCTAGTGCCTTCAAAAGTTCATACAAATAATATCTGCACACACAAACAACATATAAATTAGAATATTGTTTCACTTTTTATGTGATCACCTTAACTTAGTAGATTTTTAGCAAATGTTTACAAATTGCATTTACAATTATTATTAAAAAACCAGAACTTGCCTTAAGGCAATCTTTAGAAGCCAGCATTAACCTTCTCTTTTTTAAGCAAGGAACCAACACTTAAATAACCAATTTCCATAGATCATTCATGAATATCCTAGAAGTGCTCCTTGGTTTCTCACTTTTATAATAAAAAATATAGCTTGTGTATTAAACTAACTAGGGTATAAACTATCTGCATTCAATACAATTTTATTCAAAAAATTAGCTTAGCTTAGATTAGCTCATTAGAACATGAGGAAGTCACAAACACTCATATTTACATAATTTGTAATGGATTTCAGCTATAAGTACAGTAAGTAGCATTTAAGCATTATGATTTTTATTTATGAAGTATACATTACTTCACTAAAATTTCTCAGATTATTGGAGAGTGTAAAATAACAGAAACAACTTAGTTTAATTGAATGCACACAGTAAGGGTATAGCTTTCATAAGAAAAGTTAAGGATTTTTACAATTATTTCATGGTACCAACTTAGCTTTTATAGAAAACTTTAAAATCTTACCTTATATCATAATCTGACAGTGTTTGATAAAGTTGTTTAAAATCTGTGTTATTCACATGTTCAAATATGAGGGCTGGAGTGCGAGATACAGGGTCTTTGACTACAGCTTGTAATGTTATTATATTTGTGCCTCCTCTTAAGTTTTCTAATATTTTTATTTCTCTTTTTATCTTCTTCTTTTTAACAGGCTACAAATAAAGTGATAATTAAACATGTTAAACAAATAATTTCAAGCAAAAAATTATTATAAAAATATATATTATAATATAACAGCGTGACATTTCATGATCCATTGAGCGACTCACCTTCAATATTTTGACTACACATTTCTCATTATTTGTAATATTTATTGCCTCGAATACTTCACTGTATTTACCACGGCCGAGCTTGCGTACCAGCTGATAGTCTTCTTGGTTGCCCCAGTCCACCACATAGCTCTCATAATCCCAATATTCTCTCGGGTTCTGTGAATTCACGTCGGCATATACCCGAGCTCGACTAGGTACTGCCATTGTACTACGTCTCCGCAAACCAAATGATTTATCAGCGATAGTCTTTCCGGAAATCGCGTATGTCTTGAGTAATGATACTGCAAATAAAAGTTATAGTGCGTCACTCAATTTTCACATCACCACACACACTTGGTATAAAGTTTAGACAACTGTAAGTTCAACCACACGAAGCGAATTGTAGGATTACGAGTCACTATTCAATTACAGTATTATGATGTATAACCTAAAAACGACATCCAGCTCACTACTGTTCCCCATCTATAAACTGATGTGATGGCAAAACCACGGTTTTCACTACAATTATATCCAATCGATCATAGTTCACAAGCACATTGAATTACTATTCATAAGATCTGAACACATGAAAATAAAATATGAAAGTGTCTTCCAAGAGAAAAACGCACGCCATTACTAGCCAAATGATCAAATGCTTCAGTAGACATTCATACCTAAAACATTACTGCAGTTAATCCTAAGCTAAACGTTATAAACGTAGTTCCAGCATACGTGAAACTTCTTAAAAATCAACGATTAACGTGAAATTAAAACTACAAAAATCACTTTTTATAAACCGGCTTTACGTCCAGCAAAATTCCAAGATGGACGCCCACCTCTAACCAAAAGTATTCAATCCAAAAATTACAACCACTCCTTTTCCAGAAGTACCAACCGTAATTTTTGTATGGAAGCCTTATAGCGCAATGTTAGAAGGCTAGAAATAGAACTAACATTTTTTTTCACTAGCAAGACGTATATTAACTGTCAGATTTAGCAGAAAAAAACATTAGTTTTGAGCGCTAACGTGAATTAAATCATATTGTTTCATAAGACTTATTTTGAGCATTCCAATATAGGAAGATAAATATTTAAAAGTAATTATGTTAGCTAATACAAAAAGTTTGTAAAAGTAATATTCATTTCTGTAATAAGTATGAAGAGCTTTTCTTGTTTTGCCCTAACATAAGATTGTGCTTCCCAAATGGACCACTTGTCATTACAAAAATAAATTTTAAGATTTTCACAAAGTTTGCATCACTTTACTGAGAACCTGTCGTAATAGTCAGGATAATAGTCTAGTTATGTAATATCTACTGTATACTGTATCTATGTAGTTATGGATGCTGGTATCTTTGGTCAAAAGCTTAGCATTGCCATCGAGCGTGGCAATGCTGCCAGCATTCTGGCCACATATCCCTCCTCTGACGGACTTTTAGGTTCAGTTTTTTGTGTAAATTTGTAAATAGTATTAATTCTGGTATATACAGTAAAGAGTTTCTACTTCTATCTATCTAAGCATAAGAAGGAGGTGAGAGGTTAAAAAACGTAATTATTGAAATCATGTTTCAAATGCTATTAAAGTAATGTAATCATGTTATATGTAGACAGAGGGGATCACATTTTTTTAAGTGTGCAGCTTCTGTTACTGCAAAATAACTATAAAAACTGGCTACATTTGTTTAGAATTATTTGGTTTTATTTATATTTTTATCATCTCTCATAATTGAAATTTCTCCAAAATAGTTTGCACGCACCTACGTCTGAACTAACTGCGAATGGAGCTACCTCAAGCAGTGATAGTTTGGGATGGATTGAAAATTATTTAGTTTGTTTAATATATACAAATATTTTCATAAATCATTCACATAATTATGATCAAACGTGTTTATAGCTTTCATAGTATTTATATTTCACATTAATAAGCAAGTGGCCATATTACAATTATACCATCATTAAAATAAATCCAGTAAAAATATGCTATTTCTGATTATGGCAGAAACGCCGGAGCTGGTAATAATCAAGGAAGAAAGGTAAATTTAAACCATAGACATTTAGTTTACTTGTATTTATTATCTATTATTTTGTCAATACACATTCCGCCGTTTGCATACTACCGCCATTTAGTGCAACTAAAAAGCAACTAATTTAGTTGGTTTTTTTCCAAAAAAATATATTTCATACATTTTCTTGTATAATAACTGTTCTAAAGTTTGTATGTTTACTTAAGCTTCTTTATCAAATTGTATTTGAATGTGTTATGGTGTCCTTTTACTTACATAAGCTTTCACTTTTTTATGAAAAAACTAATACACATCTACAAAATGTTATTTATTACGGGTAGATAGCTTTAAATTCACACACACAAACACATCAACATACCTAACGTGGACGGGTCTTAAAAATATACCACGTAAATGACGGACAAAAGGCCTACGCACGTAGGGTCTTTTGTAAACCGAACACATTATTTCCATAATAAATGCTAAAATCTGTCATTACTACAACAGGTACATTTATGGCTAATGCTAATATTAAAAAACATACACTTTTAAAATAATATCGAGGGACAGAAGGCGCTGGATTTTGCGACACAGGTTTGCCTAGTGCAAAATCCAGAGTGTGTACTTGCGGCTCTAACAGTTGAACAATTTTGTACAACTACGATTCTTCTCATAAATGTATTCTATTCTTTCTCTCTCTCTACTGTTCTCTTAGTAATCACAGCGAGTACTACCAATTTTATTCAGGCTACAAGAATCCTAAAATTCAAAAATATTATTACCGGAAGTAGGTATTTATTGTTACTAAAACCATACTAGCCGGTTTCACTAAAACGATATTAAGTACCTATCAAAGTTGGAAAACGGAAGCATGTATACCTATAGTTATATAATGTCCTCAGTGCGCGTATACTCAGACGAATAATCAGTGGGCCCACGCACGTATACGTCCCTAAGCATTTCGAAAACAGAACAAGTAGGTATGTAGCGTATACGCTACTTAGGACATAGTTTAGGTATACGCTGCGTATACCTAATAATGTCTTTTAAATGTGTTAGGTACCGGCTATTAATAGCTACGAATGTTTTCATAGAGCAATATTTAGGGCCCGCCCATTAATTTTATCTTGGTCGAAGCTTCCCATTACAATAAATTCTGCGGTTTAGAGATATTTCTAATTTCCTACATGTCAGGCGCACCATAAATAAATGTATCTAACATAAGGGTTATGCAAACTTTTGTACCTCTATTTTGGTAGAGGGCGAGGTCCAAAATATTACAACCAAGTAGGCTCACGACTTAATTCTTATGAGGGATAACGGTGTCTTACCTCTCATTGGTGCCAAAACGGTGGCTGGTGTTTCTAACAAATTAGACTGCCATGTACGCACCAACATTGCCTTGTGGTGTCGGACCCCGCCCTAAATAAATAGGCAATTCAAAAAATAACGTCGTTTCTTTTTCTAATTCAGCTCTATAAAATCGTCAAAATTATACAATGGTAATTATATATTATGCCAAATATATTGTATGTGAACGTTTCACCGCTGAGGTTTAACCTGAATTCAGGGCGCTTTTTTTATAACATATAGGCTTGCGTGACCGCCATCTCGCCTGAGAATTAAAACACACGGCTCGATGATTCAACATGTCTGAATGCCTAGTGTAAAGGCGAAATACATGTCAGCTACTGCAGCGAGAAGCGGATAGAAAGACTTGTGGTTATTTTTAATTTATTTAGATATAAGGAATATTTCGGATAAATGTTTTAAGATTGTCGTCAAGTTAGATAAATATACCTACTGTTACACACTAACAATACATCTCTTGAATAGCCTTAATCCCTTACATTACTTGGAAGCCATTTCCCAGCAATTAGTGGTCATCATTTCTGACGATATCGTTGCTTACCATCAGGCGAGATGATAGTCAAACGATGATCTATTTAGTAGTATGTAAATCTAAAAAATATTTTTGAGGATTTTATTTCATTTATATTTCCTGGTATATGTATAGCAATGCATGCATGAAGGAAGGCTTGGTTGTCTGGTTTTGTATATTATTTGTTTTGAAGTTTTATGTGATATGTGTGTGTGTTATGTGTGTATTTGTTTAGAAATTCACTTCTAAACTTTAGAAAAACCTGTATTTGGACTTCATCACTTTCTATTAGGCGATATAGTGAAAGGCTCTAATTTGGTGTTAAAAAGACAGAACAAGACTACCATAACCTTTAAATTAAATAAAACAATTCATATAAATAGTTTTATTTGCAGTGAGTAAAGAGCCCATAATACATTTATATTGCTTTTAATAATTTAACAAACTTACCATAAAATATATGTAAATAAATAATACACACGTTAAATAAATGGTAGATCTACATTGGTAGTCTACATTGCATTCATCACTATGAACTATGAACATAATATAAGAATACATAACCTTTAAATTAAATTAATTAATTAATGTAAATAGCTTTATTTTCAGTTGCGAAAGAGCCTATAATAACTTAACAGACTTACCATAAAGTATAAAACATATATGAATAAATGGTACTCGTGTAGAAAGGAACATTGTTTTTATTTTCACTTAAAACTGTTCACATTGCTGCCGGACAATCAGGCAAGTATATTGAAACTCATAAAACAGGCCATAAAAAAACAATTTTAGTAATAAATATTGATACGACTATTTACGACTTACACTTGGAATTAATACGCCTGGATTAATTTCAAGTATATGGTTACATCTAACGGATATTTCTTTACTAATTTTACTAACATATATTTTGGATTTTATATTTACAAAGAAATTGCCGTTTAAAACTCTTGTTGTATAGCTACTACATTGTATACAGTACATCTGCTTTAAGAGCTGTAAGGCGTGGGTTCGATTCCCACCCAGGACAAACATTTTGGGGTATAAATAAATGTTTGTTGATATAATCATTTTGTACATTAAAACAAACCACTTTTGTCGTACAACCTTTGCCAAAATACAATAAATATCCCAAAAAAAAATTAAACTTTTTGTGGTACTCTCAAACACTTTTTAGTTCTCTATTGCGTAGATACTGTCTTCATCCATCGTAGCATCGTGAGAGTAGCCGCCCCCCGCGCCTCAACCCCTTTCTTTGGCTTTGATGACGTCATCACGTTTGCTGCCGTCACACATCACAGAGTGCGCGCGCGCGCGCTTCAGTTAATTTTGTTAAGACCGGACAAATATTTTTTTAAAATAATAATATAACTCTTTATTGTGCTCATCATATATAGTAAAAAGTACAGAGAACAAAAAACCTTATTAACTAGTGACACAAGTGGCGGCCTTATCGCTTCCAGGCAACCAAGAAAAGAAAAATACGATAGAAAGCTTAAGAAACAGACGGGAGATGTAACACATAAAAAAAAAAATATATTGTATGGAAGAAAAACAATACGATTTATTTATAAAGAAAGTGAACAAAAGTTGTTAAATTTAATGTACTGAACATTCCATTAAAAGGATGCCGACTGATTACAAATAACCAAGTATATATATACATTTGTAAGTTTCTGGGTTCTGTGAGCTGTCTGTCGACGGAAAGTATAAAGAATTAGTAAAGGTTTAGATCATGTCTATATGACACACAATGATGAGTACAACAAGCTTCTTTCAACTTCATTTGTACCTACTACTGTCTAATCTTTTAGATACAGTAATGAGATTTATACTAAGAACTGCTGGAAACAGCATGGTACATCCGGCCGCTTGAAAGGCTCCAAGTAACATTTTTTTCATACAAATATAGTAGCTTTCGAACAATATACGACAAGATATAGGTAGGAAAACTAAATCCCGTATACTTTATTATGCTACACCGATACATAGTTTCATTGGCTGCACCACATTTATACTTGAAACTAACGCCACGCTACATTTTTAATTAAATAATTATACATATTATTTGAATGTGTACTTTGTGTCCTTTCTTTTAAAGTCAAACACATGTTTAAAAAATTTATGAGGTGCGAATTAAGCATCATTATAAAATCCATCATACCAGTTCATTGTGACATCGTTCATATTTTGACTAATAAGTTGTAGGTATATGGATGCAACTTATTTATTAGTCAAAATGCAATAAGTAATGATACAACTGTAAAAATTGGAACTTGTAAAAACTCATACGCATTTACAAATCGAGTCCCAGTAATGTTGCTGTTAGTGTAGGACGAGATATCTTCTGAAGCACAGTAGATCATAAGAGAATTTTTGTTATGCTGCGCGAACAGGGCTTTCGACACTTCGAAGAATGAATTAAACTATGAACGTACTTTGTACCAACATTCTAACAAAAATAACATACATAAATTCTATCAAAACACAAAAGCGTTACATTACTTACATTTACAGTGCACCATGTAGTCGTATATGATATTACTATTATTATTATTCTTTGTAAATTTGACGAAAATAGGTTTAAAATACTTGCGAAAACGGTTAGTTGGGAAATGCAAACTCTTAAAAACGAGTTTTGGCATATTATTTATCCTATTTAGGTAAAATAAGGCCGTCTTTACGGCTAGGCCTTATTTATTTTATAACCATGTAACACGGCTTAGTTTACGTAGCGCGGCGCAGTTCGCATTGTATTTGCGATTAATGATATTCAATGCCAATGCCAAATTTAAAAGTAATGAGCGTCAAAGCCGCGATGCCCTGGACTGTTTTGATACTCAGAGTTCTGGGTACCATTGCAATGATCATGAATAGATGTTATCAGGACAGTGTCTCGTTCGCCTAATTACTTTTACATTAAAGAAAATTCCGTAATCGTGTCCGTTATAAACGCTGTATGCGTTTTCGGCAAGGAATTTCATATCAGTTGAATCAGGTCTCTGAAGTGACGTAGAATGTGATCAGGGCGCAATCAAGCCGCTTGCACGACCAGGAGTGACGTATTATTGTTAAGGTGCGTGACGCGGAGGTCAGCGGCGCAAGAGGAGACTGAGAAAGCGCCGCCGACGAGATAGGTGCCGGGAGCGGCGCAAACAGCGCGCACCGGCACTCGCCGGGACTCGAACCGCTGCAAGCTGACAGTGACGCCCACACCGCTTCCCTCGTCGCCACCGCTCAGCGCTCCTGCCCATCCCAGCGATCCCAAACCCTCTCTGAAAATAGAATTTTAGGATAAAGACTTTAATGGGAACTTCGGGATCGACACTATTATTTATCTGAAAGTAGATGTTCGCTACGTAATAAAAGTTCTTCAGAAACATTTCATAGAATATAAGCTGTTATAGCATGAAGACTTAACAAGCACACACGCAAACTTACCCTAAGTAAATACAAGGTTAAAGCAGCCACAGAAACTACTACGGCTTTTAGTGACGGAGGCGGTAGGAGCTAAATCCGTGGCCACGCCAGTGTGTATTAGGCTTTAATAGCTTACCTGTTTTTCTGTTTGGTCATATCGATGAAAACTTTGATTGGTACACCGTAGCAGTTAACAATGTTCATAGTAATAGGTACTAAACATATTTTTCGTTTCTTAAAGTCGTGGCTGATTTCGCTCGAATGCTCCAGACCAATAATGACGACGTCATCATTCTTTACTATTTTGGTAGAATCGTTGTTGTAGTCGAGCTTGTTGTCCGACTCGTCTAGCTGAAGCGCGACGGGTTCGGCGAGTGCGCGGGGCACTTCATTAGACAAGGGCTTCGAAAAACAATCAAGCCAGAGGCATTCTTGTCCGATCGCCACGTGGCCGGTGCTCTTATCAGTCGCTTTCCATCTGAGTAGAAACATCGATTCGATCAGCTCCATCCGTTTTTTAGGTTCTTGTACTATTGAGTCGTTCGTTTCAGGGAAAAAGGGTTTCCTATCAGTTACGAATTTATCATAAGGAGTAATGTCTGTTGTGAATTTTCGGTAATCCAATTCGGAAATTTTGATATGGGAATGGTCCACTACTCCTTCAGGTAAAGATTCATGTATTCTCTTGGCTTTCAGGACGAAGTGTAATCTTTCTCTCGGTAGCAGTGGGTCGCTCTTACAGCCGGTAGCGACGAGCCCAGTCAGCCGCCATTGGCGCCCCAGAAGCGCCGCTTCCAGTAATTCTATCGACATATCGTTTTGCTGCTCCAATATATTCTTCACTTCAACTGCCAATGTCATATTCTCCGATACGTCGTCATTTTTTGTGCATAGATTCCGTCGTGGAGTGACCGAAACTTCGACTGCTTCCTGTAATGCAAGGTATGTTTAGTAGATTAAATCTGTGATTAATCCAGGTTTTTCAGTTTCTTTTACGTAAGCTTGCTCCATCCTAGACCGCATGGTGGTGGGACTTACAGGCAGAGTGAAGTCAATGCTAACAAATCACAATTTATCATCATGGATTACGCGATTAAATCTAAATGGTTTTATTGCAGCCTAACTAGTACCTACTTGGAAGAGGAAGATGTAGTCACTTTGGTTAGGTTGGTCGTTAAGAGCTACATAATGTGACTACATAGTTTAAGTATATGTTTTAAATATGTCAATAAATCTATTCTAATATATCTGTATAGTGAAGGTAAAGGAACAAGTATGAGGTAACTAACCGCAACAGTGCAGTGGATGACGTGCCGCAACAGGCGGTAGGGGCGGCGGCGCTCGCCGGTCTCGTAGTAGGCGAGCAGGTGGAGCGCGGGCGCGCCGGGCGCCGCGCGCAGCTGCAGCGACGCGCGTGCGCCGCCCGCGCGCCACGGCACACGCTCCACGTGCCGCGCCGCCACCGAACGCCACGCCGCCGCGCGCGCCGCACGCTCGTCTACACGAAACAATCACTATATAAACAGGATATAAAAATTGCCGGAACGCGAAAAAAACTGGTTGGTTTATCATTCACTTTCGATAGAAAATACATGCTATGCAACTAAGGTACCACTTACAAAGTCTAAACATAAAAGTAAGACGACGCGACGAGGTATTTTGATGTTAGATCTCCTTAGCATGAGGTTGTCTAGACAGGCACCACCGCAGTACCAGATATTCTGCCGCCAAGGAGTTGTGTTTGGACTTTACTGTGTTTCGATGTAGGGTACTACAGCTAGCGAAATTTAATCATCGAATGTTTCAAAGTAAGAGCGCCAAAGCATGCGATGTCCTGTACAAGTTTGTTGCTCAAAGGTCAAGGACAGACATTATCTCTTACAATTAAAAAAAAATTGTAAGCCTTGTTACTTTTACATTAAAATATTGTAGTAATCGATAGATAGAATAAAATAATCATGTCGTCGTATTACATTCTATTGTTGTTGATGTGTTAATGTTTAAATGCCTAGGTATGGACAAATGCCAAACATTAGTCGAAGCTTATAATAAAGTTGCCTCTTCTAGGGCATAACCGGACTTAATTGTGACCGTTACTAGATTATTATTTAGGAATCAAGTAAAACTATCACTTAATTTTTTATCGCACACTTGAAAAATATAGAAACACTTGGACAAAATACACAAAGAGCGATGCTAAAAACGAAGAAAGACTACTTTCAATCGGAGAGCGCAGGCATTCTGCAAGAGAATCTCACGGAGACCGTCAGCACCTGTTCTAGTGCTACATATGTATATCTGATAACAACGTATCGCAACATACAGAAGATAGATGACCACTGGTGTCAGAAAATATGTTACCGGTATGAGCGGGAGCTCCGCGAAACTTGTCATCGTAGAGGCGGCTAAAGGCGGCGTCGGGCGGCGAGGCCAGTGCGACGCAGTCAGGGTGCGAGACGGCTATGTGCAGGTTCTGCAGCTCTGCCGGGCCAGCGTTGCTTAGCTCCACGTCGATCGTGCGCAGTTCGCCGCTCAGGATAGCAGGGCTCATCTCAGAGAACGTCATCTATTAAGTTTCGGAGACGAAAATTCTCATTTATAAACTTTGCTTCAAATTGATTGATGCATATTTAATAAACATTTTGGCTAAATGTTCATTGTCAATTGAAGGGGGCCAAAATCAAAGAAAAAAATAGAACACATCGGCAACAATCGCAATTAAGAAGCGAGTTGAAGTTTAAAAATTTTACATCGTCAACAGGGCACCACTGTTACTGAACCCGGATAAACCTGAAAGGAAATCTTGAATCCGTGCCCGCCAGCACTTAACTAACCTGCAAACACGGCGCTTCGGGTATGACGGTGATCTCTAAACGTCTGTCTGTGCTCTTCACGCCAGACGTTAGCTCCACTTTCCCTGTGATGGTGATACCGTTACCATTTTCGTTCCCTCCTTCGCCTACGTTCACTAGCCTGAAAATGAATAGGTACTAGTTTTTTCACAACACAATTATAATACATATTATATATACGTACATATCAATTTTTTTTTAAGAATTAAAACATAGAACAGAAAAAATAATTAAGATAATCATAAGGTGATATTGTAACATAAAATTAGTGTACATTTTTAGTAGATTTAGGTATCGCTGCAATAAATAAATAAATATCGTAAGACATTACACACAGCGCCATCTAAACTCAAACTAAGCAAAGCTTGTACTATGGAAGTCAGATAACTGATAGAATACTCAAATGCTTTTTTTTGTAAATACATAAAGTTACCATTATATTCTATAAATTTGCTGCATCTAATCCATCTCTGAATGAAAAGCTCTGTGTGATAGAAGGCGTAATGTAAAGCAAGACTGTAAAAGAAGTTCTGTTAGAAAAATTAATAGAATGAGCAGAAGGAGGAATTTTAAGTTGGGAGTTATAATAGGTCAAGGTTACAGGTTTAGTGATTCTGCTTACTTGTATGCCAAGCCGTGAACGGATAGTGTTCCGACGCGTAGCGGAGTCAATGTAAATGTTAACACCTTCCTGCTGTCTCCCTCTAATAGGACTGATTTAAGCTTCTGTCCATATATAGCGCTATTCTCAAGTGCACCACCAGCCGCTATTGCTGGCTCATTGTTTAGTACAACTTCGGGGATAAGGCCAGATTCATCGCTTGCAGCTACGAATCTCCACAGCAATTCCAAGTCCTTAAGCACTAAAGGTATATTCAGTGGGTTCCATAGAGTTATGGATATTTGTATCGGCTCTGAAACAGAAGAATGTAAATTTCAATTTCATATATGTGACAATAAAATAAATATAGGCAATTTTTTTAAAAAGGTCGGCTGAGCTGTTGGCAATGCTCTAAGACTTTACTATCTCACATGACGAAAACCTCCTCAAGGCTATGAAAAACAAATACAAAAACATTTGGTAACTTATAGTGCTATTTTTAGTGCACAATAAAAATTTATTCTATCTTGATCGCGAAGTTATCAATATGTGGGTTTATAACTCGACCAATCATTGTTTTAATTACACATTAGTGTTATATCAACATCAACTAAAATTCTAACTAAAAGAGTATATCTAACCTCCTTGCGGAACAACCGGGTCGTGATCCGTCGCGTCGCTGTACAGATCGACCGTGGGTTTGAAAATCATCGGCACGGAGCCTTGGGCCACTTGTAACAGCATCTCCTCCAAACGAGCGAAGATCCGCTGATCGACAGCGGAGGGCGGCGCAGCCAGGGAAAGTGAAGAGGCAGGCTGACGGCCAGGCGACGACAGCGGCGCAGGCCCCACGCACAGAACCGCGGTATCACGCTGTTCCACTAACGGTAGAGGCAACACCGGCAAAACTTGCCGATCTTTGAACTCTTCAGAGTTTTCTATCCATTGCTGTGAAATATTTTTGAACATATTTTTTTTGTAGCTGGACGCTAAGAAGGAGATCGAGATCTCTAGCACCTTAGGATTACGCATACACGACGCTGGAGAATGTAGATAATGTTTGCAGTATCACTGAAACTGTTCTAAATTTTTAAGTATTGCTATAAAAGTGAAAGACAATAGATATAACAAATCACATGTATTTTCATGGAAATATTTAGAAAGGCACTAATCATGACTATGTAGGATGTATTTAGAATAAATTCCTGTTGCTAAAAGTTGTTGCGGAAAGTACTAGCTCGAATACATATTTAGTAATGTTAGTACTAAAGCTCTTTAGCAATTATAGCACTGTGGGTAATTCAAAATAGTGATAATGAGAGACTATTCGCGTAATTATAAACCAGCAAATTTTTATAGGTATATGCATTAATAAAGAATTACGAAATTGAAATTGAATGATCACGTGCCCACCATTGGCAGTTTATGCACGGTATAATATTTATAACACTCTTCCTTTTTAAGTCAATCGTCTGTCTGCTAGTATTTATTACAAATATAAGTTTATATTAACGCGACCGAGTATTTAAACCCTCGTGACAAAAACTCACGCCAGGCAGCAGTCCGGTGTGGTGTAATTACCTGGTGCTGGTGCATATACTCCCGTAGGAAGGCGTGCTGCTGATGATGGTGGTGGCGAGGCGTGAGCGCGGGAGGCGCGAGCGGTGCGCGCAGCCAGCGCAACGCGTCCCCCCCGCGCCGCAGCGCGCTCGCTAGCCGGCCCAGCGCGAATTGCACGTGATCCGTCGCCAACCGCCATCCACTGTCACCGTACACCTATGAAAACAAACTTTTGCTAGACACATTTTTCATTACGAAGAAAAGTGGAGGGCTATTTGAAATGTGCCCAAAAATGTGTGTCCTTTGTAATAATTTCACCGGCGCTGCCTAGATAGGAGACCGTCTGACTTGCAATACAGGCCCTGAGTTCAAATACCACAACATGCACCTCTGTCTGTTCTAAGTGTATATTATAAATCGCCGCTAGCTCGGTGAAGAACCGGTGTAGGAAAACAACGCAAATTACTAATGTCTTCCTACCAACCTGCGCTTGGAGAGTGTGATAGACTTACTATTAACACACCATTACCATTTTCAGATTGAAAAGAGCAGTGTTGCGCCCAGCATTGGAAAGTTTTTAAAAACAGGGCTGATCTAACAGCTCAGTCGGTTCTGCTTCTGGGGTGTGGTAAATTCGTTAATGGTAACGAATGGTAATCTTATCAATACAAGTATTTATGTGACGAACATTGATGCTTGTTCTGCATCTCGCTGGGCGTTTTAAACATAGTATTATAAATATGTATTGATATAAAAAGAATAGCAAGTATTCAATCAGCTATCTGGTAGTTCCGATGGTGCAAACTGGGTTGGATTTGGGATTGGTTGGTGTTGTGTGAAACGTTCTCCAATATTTTATTTATTTACAAAATACGAGCTCTACTTATTATCAGCGGTAATCTCAACAAAATATTATAGTTGAGAAGAAGCGAATGAACCTATCAGTATTTGAGTAACTGCTAACCTGATACGCTTGTATGTAGCACCGGTACGCGTGTTTTTTTTGACCCGCCTTGGAGAACCTGTGTCCGGCGAGAACCATGTGGAAGGCGTACTTCCTTGGCATGGGCCGCGGCGGCGGCAGAAAGCAGAGTGCTGCCTGCTCGAGCAGCATGGCACTGCGCAGATCACTGTCCTCTGACGTCATGCGGATCAGTTGTTTGGCCGCCTCACCGTGCTGCCCGCTCGAGATCAGGCACACCGCCGACACTAGCGTCGCTCGTACCGCGTATTGCACCATTCTGGTCGCAAAATACACACTATTACACATCAATACGCGTGTTTGTCATAATTTCTTTATGTGGTGTCAATAAAGCGTTACTGTAATGTACACTTAAGAGAATCGTGGAGCAGTTGTTTTTTTCCCCTAGTAAAAGTTGCTCATGATGGCGAGTAGGTACAATGACCCCTTTTCGGCTTAGTACCTACACCTAACAAACAATATACGATGTACGTATCGCGTATATATGACACGATGGAATGCAATGGTCATGGACAGGCGTTATCTCTTACCATCAGGAGAGCGTCTCGTTCGTCTCATTATTTTTTACAGAAAAAAAAACGATATAAAAGGATCTATAAAGATCTTCCCACGAAAACGTGTAGCGACGAGCGGCATCATAATGATCAAAAATATAGTATAATATCACTGGACGCTTTGAGATTTTCCAGCAGTCGCAAGTCCGGTCAAACGTAGAAGAGAAGTGGTTTCACTGCTACCCGCTTGTTATTTTTCTGAAGTTAAATTATGTCATAGATGGTAGGTAAGATCCCGCTGTAAATTAGTTTCACCATTATAATACAATATCTGCAATGAGCTAACCTGCACGTGTTGAGATACGTGACAATACTCTCTTCCATATATCCGTGTGTCTTGCGATTGGCGTCACCCGCCATGAAGGCGCTAAGAGCGGCCATTTCTAGAGCTCCTGCGTAGAATAGAAAAGCGCTGTCGGCGTAAAACTCGCGCTTGGCCGCGTGATATGCGTCGTATGCGCGCTGCCATTGGCCGCACATGAACCATAGGTCACCTAGTCGTCGCAGTTGCAGCTCCGGGCACTCTGGCGTGTAACTGATCATATTGACATTTTAAGATCCATACAAATAATACTTTTAAAAAGCGTAGGATGTAGTTGAATAAAATATTCTTTTAGGTAGAAATGGTGGCAAATAAATAACCAGACGTTTCGCTAGTGAGCTCACCGTTACACATGTCAATGCGTTGCCAACCCAGGATGTTTACTAATTCCCTAACATGGTAATATTATTTACACAATGGCAACATTTTTAAAGTAAAGTGACTAAACTAAGTATAATTGTATGTATAATTATATTATGCTGCTTTATTACTTAAATAAGCAGAGAAACCAATTTTGATGAGATTCACACACAATTCTAAAATCGCGAAAAAAACAGATGCTTTTCCTTACTGATATTAAAAATGCGAATGTGAGTTTGTTTGTTTGTTACGCCTTAACGTATTACCGACGCCGTAAACTACTCAACGGACCTGGGTGAAATTTTGCATATAGGTACTTAAGGCCCTGGAATAAGTCAGGATACCTTTCATCATTATTACCCATCACCACGCGCTTAAAACCACGGGCGCAGATAGTGCTTAATATATTTTCGTCAAGTGTTTTTGAACAACTTTTGATCGTTGCTCTTTTTTCGCGATTTCAGACGGTTTAGTAAAATATGTTTATAATAATAAGTACAAAGACCCTGTATCGGTTTAGTACACTCCTAACTTATAATTCTATGCACTTACAATAAATAGCTCTATATCTTAAAAATATAAGATTAGGCTAGTGATACTTGAACAATAAAAGTTATGTAACATACATGATAGTGTTTGCTGCACTGTTCCCAACTTTCCCAGTCCCAAACCATCTTTTTGTAGCGATAGCAGTAAAGAATGATCTGCTCACCCCTTTCCTATTAGCAACCTATAAATAATAAATAAAGTTATTGAATTTTTTATTAATCTGAAATAGTTTCTTCAAATTGTAACTTAAACATTTAAGATCATCAAATACTTACCACTTCAGACAGCTGTCCTATTAGTTTCTCTAGATAAGGTAACAATGCTTTTTGAGAGTAATCTTTAAAGAATTTCTTGATATCATCAATGTCATTCATGTTTAAGCATGTCCCATGAACTTCCGTGGAAACATCTAACATTTTGCTCATAACACTAACACTTTCGGAGCTTCCAGAGAAAGAATGAGTCTGAAAACATCAAAAAGGATCATAGCATATCACTTACGTACCTCTTGAAATTTTATCTTTGGTTGTTGGTTTTTGAATTTTTTTTTCTAATCTGTGTGTGTGTATACAAGTTATAAAAAAGTGGTACAACTATAATGTTGCATTGCTTTGAAAATTAAAAAATCTTAATCCTACAAGTTCGCTTAACATAAGGGAACTACGCACACGCCAACATCCTAACGTATTTGTATGCGTATAGTTAGCACATGTTACAATTAAACCTTTTTACAATTGTTTTTATTATCTGTAGGGTTTATTATACTATTTTGTTTTATAAAATTGCTATGTATATAAATATGACTATTATGAAACATTGAATGAAGATCTTTTTAACAGTTATACCATGAAAATGTAATCGACAAAGAGGAAAGGTTCTATTTGCATTTAGAAATAAGTTACTATTCGTTTTATTAACTGTCTCCTGTATATTAGTCCTGCGGTTTTAACAGAGGTTTCCCACAGAAATTTCATCCAAAGACGTATAATTATGTATAGACGTATCATCAGTGTATATGTGTAAGTACTATGACGTAAGCATGTGTTTGTGATATACCATGTTATGTTTTAAGATCTTCAAGGTGCAGACTTTTTTTTTTAATGGTTGACAGGCTAGGTTTTTGACCACAGCTCACCTGATGTCAAGTGAAGGTGTGACCGAAGATGGTAAAGCACACCTAGCCTGGAATGCAACTGGCTCTCAAGTGAGGCTGCCGGAACACACCGTTAGATGCTTGGCGGCAGATTTTCAACTTGAGGGTGGTAGCTAGCCAGCCGAGTACTAAAGTACCCTACTACCACCATGCTTTGGTTTCCTCACGATGTTTTCCTTCACCGGCAGCTCAAGCTCATTGTTGGGGTTTGAACCCACGCCCTTCGGCATGCGAACCTACCGCGCTAACCACTGAGCTATCATCGCTACAAAACTTCTTGCCAAATTTCATAAAGATTTATCACGAAAATGTAACAAACATTTTTGTAACATTTAGACAGAAATACATTTGTCAAATATTATCTATATGTGATTGGAAATGCAAATAGACATGAAACAAAATTACATTCAAGTTTACCTGTAAGCTATTTGCATTATCATATGTGTCATTATCGGGAGACGTCAATGGATGCGAATTGTCAGCCTGCACTGAAGATGTAAGCCCAGGACCTTCATCAGCTGCTAAAAAAAAGATAATAATCCTTATATACAATCGGCCTCTGGGAATGATGCATCATGTAGTCTAGCTGGGAAAAGCGTATTATGTAGTCGAGGAAAGGTGCCGTAAGCTCACAGTACACATGCTTGTCTCGTATTAAAGGATTTCAAACTCCCAGTTGGACTATAGAGTAATATGCACTAGAACTGTCCTTGATGGACAAGATGCCTGATGAGCAAGACAGTGTGGCAAAGAAAGAGGGAAAGCAGGTGTTTGTCCTGCAGTGAGATGGTGCAAATAAATTACACTGATATTATAAACGCGAGATTATCGGTATGGGTGTATGTAATTATATTTGTCACTTCTTTACACTGTAATTGCTTGGATGTGCTTACTCAATGGATTTAGATGCAATTTAGAAATCAGAATGCTTTTTTTGATTAAATTATAATATAGGCTACTTCCAGAAAATGTGGATGAGCCTGCAGAGTGCAGCTGATGTCATACTATTCATATGATGACATTTTTTTTATTTAATTCCAGACTAGGTGTGTTTGCCACTGCTTTGACCACATCGTCACTTAACATCAGGTGAGCTGTGGTCAATCACCCAGCCTGTCCACCATAAAAAAAATGCTTTCAATATAGTGTCGGTTTTTAAATCTTACCTGAACTGATGGTAGGTGGTATCAACACTGTTTGAGGCTCAGCAGGAGAATTCAGTTGAGAATATGATGATGATGACATCTCATTCTGTAAGTCACAGTTTTATTGGTAAAAAAAAATAATTTAAAAAATCCAATTGGATGCAAAACTATTATTTAAATGGAAAAAATATAAATAAGAATTTACAGTAGAAAAAAAATGCAGACTCGACCATAAAAAACTTCAAATTAATACAAATCTAACATCACACCCATTAACACCTCAAACATATAAAGCTAGCACTACTTAGAATACATTTCATCAGAGTATGTTCTAAATATAATATGTTTTGTTATATTTTTACTAATACCAAAAAATATTTCCTAAGACACTCAAAAAGAAGACACTTAATGATAGAGGTGATACTTAATACAATAACATTGGTTAAGCTATTTAGGCTAAGGAAGAACACCTTATTCAAATAATACTTATATGCTCATGTGAAAAACATTACCCTCCTTCAGCAGTCCAATAACAAAAAACAATTGTATACATTTACAATTTCGAACATAAAAATAATAATTACATTAGGTTCAGATGTCCTTTTCACAAATGGAACCCAAAGATCAGCCAAAATAGGGTCAGAAGCACTTTTTGAGTTCATAGATAAAATAAAGCAGTTGCTGGCTCCAAATGTTTGTTTTAATGTTTCAAATGTTACATCTGCCCTGAAAATAGAGAGGTAGAGATAAAGAGCTTGAATAAAGACAGCACCTTATTACACACTATACATTTTGTATAAAGTTGAATTCATAATGAGTAAATAAGAAAAATTGCCTAAATTTTTTGAAGGGGATTAAGACAAAACAAGGAGTAATCTTTTATAGGTGTGTAAAATGATAATATGAAACATACTATATATTACATATCAAGACAGTTTGAACCTACTTTTCTCTAGAAATAACAGATGCATCATGAATTAATAAGTATGATTTCAGCACTCCACTGTTAAACCATTTTGGAAGTTTTGGTGGTGTGACATTTTGCAGCTGTGCATACTGCTGGTTCATGGCATTAAAGCTGTCAATGACATTTTCATCGTGAGCCACTCCCACAATTACACATGATAAGAAGTGCTTAGTAAACTCATGGTCCGAAGGAAACTGAACTTCTAGATATGTCTCTCTCCATGCATCAAACCAGTGTGTTGTCTGTGGAATATCAAATTTACGTCCCCCTGTAATTAGAAATAATTTTAAGTATCCTAGTCCTTTGGATAACATCAGTTACAAATGAATTAAATAATAAAACCTGTAGGTTTTAATGTAATCAAAATTATGGAAAAGCAATAAAATGAACAATACAAATATTTTATTGATAACACCAGTTACAAGTCAACTCTCCTGATTTTATTAGATAAGGCCTGTCTATGACCATTGCAGCAGTACTAGAACTTTTGGAAAGTTTAGCTTTATTGGTAAATATCATGGAATATTTACTAACAAAGTTAAATAGTCTAGTATACTTACCGAGCTCAGAAGGGACAGTTTTATCACTGTAATTGTGTAAGGCAGTATTGTTTAGCTGCCTTCTTGCTTCAGTTGGTTGCAAAGGTTTCCAGTTCACATCTCTAATGATAAGTCTCCAGTTTTTTATGACACATACACTTCCTCCCGGTTCTCTAAGTTGACCTGTAATATAATAAACGTGCAGACCAAGTTAGTTTAAGAACTACTGCGCCTTATAATGAACCTGCTATAACTTACAACTTACAGGTTGAGCAGCCACAGTAGCAGCTAGGTCAAAGTGTAGCAATTACTACATTATAAAAATAATCATACCTTCCCATTCCATTGATGTAAACGGCTGTAGTAACTCAATCAATGTGAGATTATTTTTGGCAACAACATTTTCGACTTTTGGGCTGCATAATACAGCTATAATAGGTGAAAATGAATCTCGTATGAATTCTTGAGCAGTTTTTCCTATTCGAGCCATGCTTAAGACGTTGAAACCACTACATTAGAAGAGAAATTGTATTGAATCATACAATATACAATTCTATGAGTATTAGTGTTCATAAAATCGAGAAATAACAATGGTCAGAACAGAAATGTCAGTCATAGTGTCACTTTAAAAAAAAAATTGCCCCATCGGGCGTGCTAAATCTATAAGGCCATACTGCCTTGTCTTCGGTTCTTGTAATTAATGTCTAACATCTATACTTACAGTCAAAGTCCAGTCTCGGTCAAGTCTAGTCATTCCTTAGTAGTTAGTTAAGTACTATAAGCTTCGATGGAGTTTTGGAAGCAACACGAAAAATCATGTTTCACCACATTATTTAACAAAACACCACCATTTTTGTGCACAAACACTCGTAAAAGCACTATTTTTGGGAAAAAAATACAACGGGGCGACACGAGTACACGACTCTTTCCGCGTTCCGGCCAAAACTCGTCACAGTAGTTTTTTTTTTTTTTCTTTGGTTTTGGCGTCGCGTTTTAGCTTTTGCCAGTGTCAAGTAATTATATATTTTCAAGTTTCAAAAGTTAAATAAGTGCCATCGTAGCTAGTTTTAGTCAAAGTCGTCTTTGTCAAGTCCAGTTCGTGTCAGTTAATTCCAGTCATGCTTTAGTAAAGTAGTGGCAACTTTACTACAAAGCTTCGATGAAGTTTTGGAAGCAACACGAAAACTCATGTTTCACCACATTATATCATTTTCCCACACTCGCGCTTGTAATTCGGCACTTTATGAATAAAATACCACCATTTTTATGCATAAACACTCGATAAAACGCTAGTTTTGGAAAAAAATACAACGGAGCGACACGACTCTTCCCGCGTTCCCGCCAAAACTCCAGTCAAGTAGTTTTACTTGTAAGATCAGGATAAAATCAAGAGTCTTAGAACTCGCCTTTTTAAAAGTCGATATATTATTAGTGCTCAACTCTATTCGACTTCTTTTTACTAATAATCAGAAGGGTCCATAATTATATGTATAGCAAAAAACATTATATCATATTACCAGGTGCGCCAGTACTACAACCGAAAAATATCATGGATCCTTCATAAATAGAATCTACAGAAATATAATAAAAAAGATATTGGGTCTGTATCATTTATATTTAATGAAAAATTCATTTTACAAAATTCAGATACTCTTATTTTAATCAAAAATAATAATAAAATCAATATACGAAAGTATTTATTCGTAAACGTATTACTTAATTTATTTAGGGTACAATAAAGTAATTTTCATTTGTCTAAAGTAACGTAAAATTAATCTAAATAATTTCATCAACATTAAGTAAACATAGGTAAAAATACAGTATGGAATTATTTTTACATGAATCGAAATAATTAGGTACATAGTAACCTTAATTCTGATAGTGGCTTGTCAAGTAATAATTTAAGCATAATTAATGCAAAAATAAAGTTAACAACTAGCAAAACCATACTTATGATATTATAGAATATTAAAGATTTCTAGTACAATTATTCAATTTCACTATTGAAGAAAATAATTATAAACCTATGATAAACTGGTGCAATGTAACAAATTACTTTCTGCTCTTTACACAAGTAAGAATGTAACTGACAATAGTTATTTGTGTACTCTCAAAGAGATTCTTCGTCTTTGAGTACTCTAATCAAACTAAGAATTAAAGACATATGCAATATGGTAAAGCTGAATAATAGCTATAAATTCTGATCCCTTTTTTTAGTTTAACAACACATATTATAGCTGTAAGCCTTAAGTAAAATATTAAAAATATGTATTCATCAAGCTTTCAGCTATGCTGTTGCAGTCATGTCTATTCTTAGCTTGTCAGATTGAAGTTTTGAGTATTTATTACACCACCCCAAGGAGCCTGTACAAGTCAACTCCATGTTGTTATCTAAATAAAGAATAATTGGAATGAAGACTACTTTTATCTCTATAATTAGTCTGTTCATTGAGAAGATAGCTAGTTTGAAGGTCTTGTCACATTCACATAGTACGTGTTTCATTGATAAATTATCAAATTATGATCATACAATAATATGCATTTTAAAGAGTCATGTCCTTATTTATAAGATCTATGTCTTGCACACCCCGAATCGGCAATCAAAACACGTTCTTATGATTGCTGAATGACAACGCTGAGTTGACTTGAACCAAAGATATAAAAGAAATAATGATTCAACATCGGCGAGCTGCTAACAAAATGTAGTATCTAAATAGGCAGGATGTTACCATTACAGGTACAATCGCATACTTGATATAACTACAGGAATTTTGTAATTTTTTTTATAATGATTATTTTATATAGAAATATACCTGGTATGGTATTTTTTTTGTGTATAGAATTTTTTAACATTCTACCAGTTTGTTAGCAATGTTGAATCTATAGTCAAAATAATTTTAGATCTGCAGTCTAAAAAATAGGACACTTCAGAATTTTGCCAAAATAAGGCATACCCTAGAATTTGCAGTTTTAAGCTTTCACTCGCTATTGTTATGCAATTCCACTTGGGTGAAGTTAATTACCCAATGTGCCTATAATGGATTTCCCAGAGTAACAGCTTATGTTATATTATGACACAGCTGGTTTTATTTTACGGATACGTAATTTTGCTAGTTACGGTAAATAAGATCTGTAAGTAATAAACATAAAAGAATTTTTGGTACATACAAACAAATCAAGCTTTATACACGGATACACATTCCACGGTATACACCGTTTAAATTCCGTTTTACAATTCCATCTTCACGATGTCTTGTTATTTAAAAAATATCAAAAGTAATTTTTCGACCTTGTATTACCCAGTACCACGGTGCAAGAGGCGAGGGAGGTCGGTTCGGTCAGCGTTATTCGAAATTAGTGTTGAACATGTTAATGTTGAGGTCTTCGAATGTGTTGGTGCCACTCTGGTCCAGTATCTGCAGCATGTCGGAAAGCTCGTGAGGTGCGTGCGCGCCCTCCGCGCCCCCCGCACCTCCTGCGCCACCCGCGCCGCCCTGCCACGACCACATGCCTGCAACACACAAACACACAATCTTCCATTAGTAAGTACCGAGTTAAAAACTGTCCGAAATAAAGTTAATTCTACTGGTGGATGTCGGACATTAGCACTAACTTAATTAAATTTTAGAAGTTTTGGCGCGGCCACAATTTTTTTTTCACATGAATAACAAACAGCAGCCTAGAGTACAGACACGCTCACCAAATACCAAGTCTAGTCGAGTAATAAAATAAATTATGTTTTACTGACCATGTGTGGGATGCGGGTGGTGGTTGTGGTGGTAATGCGCGGGCGGCAGGTAGGCGGGCGCGGGCGGAGAGCGCGCGGGAGAGCCCTCCGCCGCGACCGTGCCCGCGCCCGCGCCTGCACCCTCGCCGCTGTACGCGTAGCTCTCGCCACTTGCACCGCCACTCTAACATACAACACCCATCAGCAAAGTATCGGTAGATAGTCGTAAAAGTTTCATTGTATATTACATGGGTATTAAAAATCAGTAATGGCTACGCGAGTAGTTTCTCTTGACTCGCTAACAATAAATATAATAGTTTTACATGAGTAGCGATATCGTAATAGCACGACAGTTGAAGTCCGTGTATTTCTAGTAAGTATATGCAATTATACAGTGATATTACTTTCATAATTTTGTTAATTTTAAAGTTTTTTTTTTGCGGAACTAAATTTTTTTATATCTTTAATTATTATTCAAATATATATCTTTTCTCATCTTTACACTTTTGTAATATTTACTACGGTACCCTAAAATCGCAACTGCATAATATATCTTATAATTTTACAACACATGAATAGTTAAAAACGGTTTTAGTTTAAATAAAGCATAATTTCAGTACGGAAATTAAAATCAAGTATGGTATACTGTATAAATTATTTAAAATCATTGAGGTAATTAGTATCTTTATGTTCAGCATCCAATTACTAAAACCAAACTACTACGAACGCATGTGTGAATTACAAACTTATGACCCTCATTTTTAGACCTTATTACATTCACTAGCAGCAACCCATTATTACACACGCAAATGTTTCTAATTACAAATGACGCTACACGCTCCTTAATTGCAGGGCTACGGAATTTTTTTTATTACATAAAAGTAAGGGGATGAGAGCGGTATAGATACTCGTAACTATATTTAAGTGTCAAAAAAAGTTTAAGAGCATTGTAGATATTTGAAATCGCAGAATACATAAAAACACCTCCTTTCGACTGTTAGCCATCGTTATGCTAATGTACATAATTGTGCAAGTTGCATACGCCTTCGCCTTATTAGTCGTTACATGACTGAGTTATGACAAGCTCAAAAATATTTCTAAAAACAATTTCATGTGCATTTTCAACCAAATTATTGATATTAGAGCGGCAACATATTGACAGCCTATACTTGAGGTGTGTAAATCCGCCGCTAAAACGCTAAAAAGAGTAAGTAAGTAGATAATTATGTTACCGGACGGAGAGTGGTCCAAGTGGTGTGCGGCGGCGTGTTGGCGGGCCTGTGCGGTGAGTACTCGGGCGCGTAGTGCGGCGCGTACGGAGGCGCTACCGCGCCGGCGCCCGCGCCCGCCTCGCCCGGAGACCGCGCGCCCACACCGCTCCCCGCCACCGCTGCAACACAATTCCATTTAATAAAGTTATTGGCGCGACGCCGGAAAAAATCATGTCACAACGTTGTATTATTATTTTACTAAGACAGTTTACTAGTGTGGCTTAGAGTTATTTCATTTGATTTTTTATGAAATACTTGAAAATAACAAATACCTACATATAGGTGCAATGCCAAAAATAAAGAAAAAAAGTTGTTGTAGGTAGATATCGGGGAATTTGTGTGACTTAAGACTTATTATATATTTGAGGTTCACTTCCCGGTTAAACAGTCAAAGTCGCACGAACTTGACTTTATATTAAATAGATACTTAAAACTATGGAAACAAACCACCCTGGCAAAGTATGCACAAAGGGCGACGCCTAAAGCAAAGACGAAAAGGTACCAGGCGGAGCGTGGTGGTGGTGCAAGGTCGGCTGCTGCTGTGCGTACACGTCGCGGTGCCGCAGGTGGTAATCGTAGCTCTCCTCCGGCGCCGGCTCCGCGCCGCCGTTGCCGCCGCCACCCAGCGAGCGGCTAACACACATCACTCATGTTACATTTAAAGTGAAACTAGCTTGGAAATTTGATTTTTCTTCAACCAATGTAAACATTATATTGTTAACGAAATAGCAGTGCTATGGCTATGTATACATAACACCATCAAATATCTCAAAGGGGCTCAGAATACTTTTGTGTTGACGCTCTGGACGTTCTTATTGTAACTCAAAGTTCTGACCACCACATCAATGGTCATTGACAAACGTTACGTCTTACCATCAGAAGAGCGTCTCGTTCCGTTCATTACCAGAAAAAAATATTTATTCCCAGATTGATAAAAACTCTCAAAGCGTACGCGTCTCACTCTTAATTGAAAATATTATAGTCTGCATTCTGCAAGCCTATTACATACCTAACAGGGAACACAGACTCCGGCAGAGGCTTTATATTAGAAGGTCAAAGGCATTAACTTCTGATTGCCCCAGAACTAGTTAAAAAGTAGTAGTTCAAGAGTAAAAACAAGCTTTTACACTAAAGACATTTATAAAAAGTTGATAGAAGTAATACTCACTTGGCTAACGTATTTGTGCATACAATATATTCTACGTCGTCGTTGTATGGATTTAAGAAGGCAAAGGCGGAAGTTCTTAACCAAACCCACTCTCTGCTTTTGGTTCGAAACCGGTACATGAGAGATATGATCTGGCCTTTCAACTTCAACACTGTAACAAATAATTATAGCTTAATTATAATTGAAGACTACAAAACCTCACTTTCACTATTAGTGGATAGTTTTGTTGTAGGTCAGCTCGCTATATTATTATTGAAGTCTCTTAAAGATAAAGCAAGTCTATTTAGACAGCCCTGTTGGCTCATTGCCAGTATATTTGCTTTAAGAGCTGTAGGGTGGGAGTTCCATTCGTTTTTATAAGTAAAATACAGTATTTAAGTATTCTATCAGTTATCTACTTCCATAGTACAGTAGTTTCATAGCTTTGCTTAGTTTGGGGCCAGTTGCCGCTGTGTGTAATGATATTTATTTATCGTATTTTATAACATTTGTGCTATTTTTTACTTTATTTCATATATTCACTCCAGACACCGAGATCCGTGACATTTGAACTTTTGAATTTCATTTTTTTTTACAATCAACAACTTCAACAAATCTGCTAAGGGCTTGTGGAGCCGATCGCAGGATAAAACATAAAAAAAAAATTTATTGTTTGGTCGACGCCACACGTGAACAAAACGCTGGCCTTTATTTTGCTCAGCGTTTGAGTATTGCCATACAACGCGGCAATGGGGCCAGGGTTTTGGGAACTATTCCCATTGATAGCGGTCTTTTAGAGTAGTTATTATTTTAAGTTATTTTGTTTAATTGAAGATATTTATTATACTTTTTTTCATAATTTAGCTTGATAGTCGAATTAAATGTACAGTACAGGTTCATTTGTGCTATTCATAGATATAGTCCGTAAAAACGGAGTGAAACTTTTTAAAATGGGTTCTCACTTAAGCATAGACACTTTACTTTTAATTTGAAGATCCTCTTTAATGACCACTAAGAAACTCATTTGGATAATGTATCGATACCTTGGTCGAAGTTATCACGCATGTGCTGCTGGTCCTCCGGGTGGTAGAACTCGTAGGCAAGCTTGCCGAGCAGGTCCTGCGGGGCGTGGCCGACCACCTGCGCAGCGCGCTGGTCCGCGAACGTGAACCGACCCTCGGCCGAGTGCCGCGACACGAACTCCGCGCCGCCGCCGCACAGGCTGCCCTCCGCCGCATTAGGTGTCGACGTTACCTGCGCTCACACGTGCAAACGGGTAAGAACATAGAGAAAGAGGTATTATACAGATAACTGAAAAGTTATATGCCTCTAATATGTACTTTCATACATAGCCATAATATGTTAAAAACTTGAAAAATATTTAATGCGTTCCCAGTAGTCAACGCGAGTATATTTTGGTGCCTCAGTTGATTTGTAAACCTATGAGTTACACACAGGGAGCAAAGATATGGTAGTTGCGCTTCGAAGTTGTGATTCGTACGATACATCTTTCTTTTTATGGTTTACAGGTTAGGTGTTTGACCACAGCTCACCTAATGATCATACATACATTTGAAAAAAAATTGCACTACTATTGCGTAATTTTAAGAAAAAATAAATCAGTACCCGTGAATAAAGTATTGTGCGTAACTTTTACTAATTTAATTAGTGTCTCGATACTAATTTAATACGGAAAACGTACTTAAAAGTGTACTCACTATATAATATGTTAAAAAAATATATTCCGAAACCATTTTGACGACATATTTAAGTTTCACTTCCCATTTCAGGCTGGGTGTGTTTAGAACCTTCAACCACACTTAACAGCAAGTGACCTAGGATTTTATGTTGAGCAGTAATTACCTGCAGTCTCCCAATGGCGACGAGGCAACAATGTGAAGCGTGCAGTTCGTCGTCCACCGGCCGCTCCATCTGCATGCCTGGAAACAAGTCTGATATCCCAACACAGGTAAAATGATGCTCACTTAGATTTGAACATAACTATACCATTAGTATATGACCTACCTAGGCCGACTTACCGACTTATTATTAGCCAAAATTCATAGAAAAAAGAACAAATTCTTCATCAAGTTTATATTTGCTGAGGTAGAAAAATAGCATAAAATCGCATATTGCATGTCAAGCGATATCTGTTTGTTAGCTTATTTCTTCAAGACTACGCAACTGATTTTGATACAGTTTTTACTATCATGTAGAGAGTTTCTTAGGAAGGTTTATAATGTCCTTGTGAAACCAGGGTGGATCTTGTTAATACAAAACTAAGCAAAAAAATAGTGATTGTTGTAATGTGTTCATAGTTTTTTCTTCTTTATTCCATTTATATATTCCACCATAACTTCTAAATGCCAGAACAGATTCGGATGTATGAGGTATCTTTAGAATTCTTACATCATCCCAATTGAAAATGGCAATATTTATTTTAATTCTTGGTATATGTCGGCAGTATAGCTCTCCATTTTGAAATATAAATAAAAAAAATTATTATTAGTTTATTTTTATAATATACATTATTTGCATTAACAAAAAGATTATTTTATTTCAGCTGATTTTCTCCTACATTAAAAAAAAATAGCAAGCTCTGTACCTATCTATTCGGATACTCGAGCGTCTAACTATTCGCATAATTGAAGCTCACGTAGGGACTTACTACGTTTAGTCGGGACGCCATTGGTTAAAACGCGTATGTGTGATAGTTTTAGCTAGTTTTATCACACATGCGCGTTTAAATTACCAACCACCGCTACCATGAACGCATATTCTACATGAATACGCGCTCAATCTCACCATTATAGGAGGTTTACGGGGAACGGTAGTACAAAGCAAAAAAATAAATCATTGAGCTTACCATAATGAACAACGTTTACTAGGGCCGAACCCGTATTCCGAGCGATTTAAAAAATGTGTAGTAGAAAATGTATACCTGTGGGGGGCCAGTTCTTGATGTACCCGGTGCAATGCACAACAGCGTAGTTGTGTCCGTCATGCGAGGGCCCGAGCGAGTTGCGCGCGCGTAGCCGTCCGAGATGCGCGCCCTCCGCCGAGCCGCCCACGCGCATGCGGCAGATGAACCCGCGCCGAGAACCCATCACCTGACGCATCGACGCTACAACCCAACACGGTTATTACAATTTTATTTTATACTATAATGTTATTGGTTTGAATTGTAAATCAAGCTGATACAAATCTTTACACAAGCGAAAACGAGACAAACGTATCCATATTACTTTGTTACGTTTTTGCGAGAGAAAAGGTAAATTTGTCTACGGTCCGTGCTAGGGGTGATTATAATGGGCGAATAGTGACATTCTTTAATAATCATTAAGTCGAAATAATTGACACTGGCAAATGCACGAAACGGCCATAGTCGATTCAAAAGTATAAATGAGTTTTTTATAGAACTCACATTGGTGACCTTCTTTTTTCACAGTTCCTGTTTTTAGATCCAGGATGCGTCCTGTATTCTGCGGTTCTTGAGTGCTTAGCTGCTCGCGAACCTTTTCGACATCATCTGGGTGTACTTGATCGTACAAACATGACGAATACCACTCTCCCTATAAAACATCACAATTATTAAAAAAAAAAAGTTATAATACTACAGTAACTAAAATATTTAATAAGGAGTTTTTGTACCTGTGAATAATTAAGTACCGGAGCTATACTGTCGCTGACGTAGATAACGCGGCCAGTGTCACAACTGACGACGAATAAGAAACCGTCGGCTGCCTCAAGAATGAGATGCTTCAATTCTTGATCAGTTAAGAAAGATGGCTTGTATGTGCCATCGGTAGAAGTATTGCCAGTGCCTGCAAAGCAATTTTTAATTTCAATAAACCGTGTACACAAGCAAGTTGTATGGTATGATTAAAGACATATATATCAAGGTAGCCTTAGTCCCGATCCCCACTGACCCGAATTCAAGGCAGCGTAGCTCAGTTATAAACCATATCAGTGTGCAACCGACTTCCATTTGTTATTTTAATGTAAAAGTAATGAGATGAACGAAATGGTCTCTTGATCGTAAGAGTTAACGCATGACCATTGCAGCGATACACAGAACTTTGAGTAGAAAAACAAAGTCCAGGGACATCGCTACTTTGAAGCTTTTTACCATACACAGTTTAAGGTATTAAATGAAATTGAAAAAGTTTAAAGACGTGGAAACTATGCGGTTTGGTACCGACGGTTTCAGTCCACGTCCTGACCTGTCTGAAGGACATAAAGAGTACGAATATTTGACGCTACACTGCATTTTTAGCTTCAATGGGAATTGATCATTGATAATTTCTTACTGCGGCGTTAGATACTAAATTGTAGTTGACCAGTCTTTATAGTAAAAAATATGGCCGGTGCAAGTCAAATTTGTGCGCCATAGGTTCCATACACTTGTATGTATAATGGAACCTAATTTCGAACGAAAATAAAACGGATCGAAAGGATCGAAACTCAACGATGTAGTTGAAAAACAATCTCCAATACTTAGACATAGGTGTATCACAGTCAATTATACTGCATAATTATGTAAATCTGTGGTTGCAAAAAAAAAGTTTTTATGTGATAGAACTAATGTATTACTTTTCTACCAAGTTCCGTTTATTCAGGTCTATGGCAAATATGGCTTTATTTCTACTAGATAGACTTCAAAGTGATCCAAGTTCCTGTGTTTCTTTTTTTTTGGTATGGAACACTAAAAATAAGTCGCTTCAGCAAGTATGAAAAGCTCTCGTAGAGAGATAGAAACTTTCTACAGTGCACACCAGCAATAAGAAAAGAAAAGGAAAAATAAAGACAAGACAAGAGAACACACATATTTCATAATATGATAAATTTTTCATTAAGGCATCTAAAGATGCAACATAAGATAAGTAAGCTTCACTGGATAATGCTCTCGCACCATACATAATATGTATACTAATCATATGTTCTGATAACAAAAGATCATTTTCAACATTATTAGTATATTTTATGTCATTAAGTGCGCGAGCGCGGTAATGGATCTGCGAGTGAAAATATATGAATTCAGATTGTTAGTTTATTACCTCTTAAAGCTTTCATGTGAGCCACAGCCATACGCAGTATGGTAAGCTTGTCAGGCTTTCGCGCCAGCGCGGAGCATGTTGGAACCATGTCAGACAGTTCCGTGATATACGCCGTCATCTTGTTCCTCCTACGACGTTCAATCTCACAATGATTCTCGCGGCTACGAACACAATAAAAAATGTAGAGTGTTCAGTAACTACTGTAACACACTGAGTAAATTCCAGCTGCAGCTGGAATGTAGACCTCCTGAGTTGAAACTGGAACCTCTTCTTAGGACATACAGACGCGCAATTTTACCTTGGAAGATCTATATTTTAATGCCTTTTTGGGATGGAAAGTGTTGAAATACTAACATAATATAAGACTGTTCTGAAAGTATCCATAAAATTATCGTAAAACAGTGATCTAAAAATCATTATGCATATTTTAAAGGAAAGTGCGCGGTACTCGCTTGATAAGACACGTTTTCAATCATGACATAGTAATTTGTTGCGAAAACGGTGTCATTTAGTGTTAAAAAGAAAATATACATGTAAAAAAAACTCATGATCTTTGATAAAGATATACTTTTATATATGCAAGCTAACTTGTTCTTGTGCCTCCTAAGTAGTAGGTATTCATTTTTTATTCAACTGAATGACAATGTAAGTTCCTAGGCTGGTGATTTGCGTCACAATTGTTCATAACAATTTGGTGCCATACATAACTCTAAAACTGGTGTTAATTCACTATGCAAAAAAAAAATTACTGGAAATATTGTCCTTCAGGTAGGTATATGTAGTGTGCATATTAATGTGCTATAATTACATCAAGGTGGGCAAAGTACCACCCAGCCCATGGTTTTCTAGGACTTATGTCAATCAACATAATATTTACCATTACCATTACCAGAACTAATACAAAGCGTAAATTTGTTTTCAAATTAAATTTGACAGGATGTTTTTTGAGTTAAAAGTTATTCATCATAAATCATATAATGCACAATATCTAATTACTGGGTAAACTACAAGGGCCAATCCGTGAGAAAATAAAATTCACTTGACAGTGAGGCCTTCACCTCCTTTTACCAGCAGTAGTATCTTACATGGTGTAGTCATATTGGTTAAATATTTATAACTTTTATTCACTCTGCATACTTTTATAATACTATAAATAAGAAATAACTTTTAAAAACTTTGTGATTTCAAGGCTTTATTAATAATTTAAGACCTCAGCCTGCCAAGAACATCTTTAAATTAATTGCTACAAAGAGTATCCAAAGCAGCATTGGTATGATGATAAACCTATACCTGGGTAGCAAGTGTCCTGGGCACTGAGTTTCTGCCACTGCAATGTGAATGATCAAGCACCCACCCAGTGATACAATTGAATAGAAATTTACCAGCTAAAAAGTTGACTGACTGAATTCTTGACTGTTAGCTCACTTGGTAAAGTTCTGCTTCAACAGCTGAAGGGTGTGGGTTCGATTCCCACCGGCACAACATTTATGTGATGATAAATGTTTGTAATGTGTGCCTGCATATTCTCTTAGTATTATAATTATGTATTTACAAAAAAAGTATTCAAGTATTCTGTCAGTTATCTGGTTCCTATAGTACAAGCTTTGCTAAGTTTGAGGCTAGTTGGCACTGTGTGAAATGTCCTACTACATAAAAAAAAACTATCTTTATAGTATTTTGAATGTGACCTAGTCCCAGTGACAACCCCTACAAGTAATAAATAGTCTATATACAAATTTACAGGTTATTTATTTATTAATGTTATATATGACATAACAATCCTGTTTTTTATTTTTACAGGCCCTGCATGGGTGAAACAGAACTATTCTATCAGGTTGTTCTCTCATTCTGGTTTCACTATTGCTCTTCAATATAAAAAGTAGCCCATGTTTAGGGTACAAACCAAATTCAGTAATAAAATTACAAATTATAAATAAATTAACTGAGCAGTTATGTACTGCTAGAAGAAACAAACCTACACCGACTCAAAAACTTAAAAAAAAAAAACTTATTTGATTGAAATAGTAAATACAGTGTAAACTCTATATAGCGACGCTGAGGGGACTGCGTATTTTCTGGCGTTATAGAGAGTTGTTGTTATATGGAGAAGTTTGTGAGAAACTAAGAATATGATAACGTGTTGAAAATGCATAATAATAACCTAACGACAGTCTAGCAACTGAGGCAAACACGTGCAAAGTAACAAAAGAACTAATTTCTTAGAATCTCTGGTTCGTATGATGCCGACAGTCGAGGTGAATACGGGCCAGACAATAAAACAACAAAATGACAAACAAAAGAACGTACTCAACTGCTGTTCTTATCAATTTCGGCAACTTAGAAACAAACAAACAGTAGGTGCTTTATTAGCTCCCGAAATTACTTGCTTTATAACAACATATTGTGGTCGTTATGTAGAGTGTGCGTGATGCTACATAGAGTGCATCATTGTATGGACAACAAGGCAAACCAACCAAAGTCGAGTAATTCCGACGTTTTAAGGAGTTTGACGTTAAATCGAGTGATGTTACATGGAGTTTACACTGTATTATTATAATGTAAACATAGGACAGTCAGTTTAAAATCATCTGTTAGATGTCTAGATAGAAGAGGATGTATTTTTTCAAATAATTTACCTATTGTATCACTATAACTGTAAACTTATATTTAATCATTTGTTACCTTGCAAACCTCTCTTTGTCTTGAATATTGTCCTCCTCCATCCTTGTGTATTTTCCACCACTTGCGTCGTCTTCATCTGACCTGCTTTTACAGTGAAATTAGAAAAATATTTTTAAATTGATTCTGGCTCATTGAACTTACTAACTCTTACTAGAAAAGTTTAAAAAACAATAAATAACATTAAAGGGAAGAATGATTTTTTCACTTCTTCGAGCTATTATCACTCAAACCATGAGAATAAATCAATTGAAATCTCATTCATCAAAAGCGGATGAATGGTTTAGGTGCTACTATGAAACATACATATTTATGTATATAAACACAAATATGTAAATAAAAATGATTTCTTATGGCTTTGCCATAGTCAGATAAATACAAAGCCTATTTAAACAAACATCTAAGGTACAACACCTTACCCACCTTGGATGTTGAATTTGGCATTGAATTAGATATTTGTAAATATTTGCATGAGATTTTCAAATAATGTACTTACAAATTTATTGTGAAAGAAACTTACCCAACACTGCCTGCACGGCGTTTTTGTATATCCTTTGTTGGGTCAACCCCTGTAACAATGGAGCACATGTTTAGGGAAAACTTCACATTATTTAAAAATAATACAAGCCAAAGAAAACAATACAATTCAAATCTTATTCTGACTAGCTACTTACTACTAGCTACTTTTATTATACAAAATTTATTTTGAAATAAGAGAATTGAAAAGAAATAAGTGGCTTCAGTTTTTAAATGACATAATTAGGTAAATACTTAAGCTACTTACAATAATGTGTTTTCATTAAAAATATGATTGTTACAAAGTAAGTATTAATTAACTTTAATGTTTTAGGGTTTCGTTTCTATTAAAAACACATGACTAAATCATTTTAATCAATATTATATGATCTGAATTAACCTCTTTACAAATAGTCTGACTTGCACTTGGCAGGTTTTGTCATAAGTTGCAGACATTGGGGCCTTCACATTTTTAGATATTGGTCAAACAAATAAACTGAATTGGTTCAGTTAGGTGTCTACATAAATACGCTGGGTGTATTTGATTAAGTATATCAAGTAGGTGGCCAAAAATTTGCACATTACAAGTACCTAACAAGTATTTTGGATTTATAGTTAGGTTTATAATGTACTACCAGTATTAACTCGTGCAAACAAATATAAAAGAAGATAAACAAAAAATATCGTAATATATTTACGATATCTTACAGAAATATCTTGTCATCAAAAGTAATGCTCGATAATAGTTGGTAAGTTAAACACGTAAGTACCTAAATAATATATGAATTATTGTTTCTTCAGCGAAATATCTGCTGATACAACATTATCTCTAATAATTACCAACAACGCGTCACGCGGAGCAATGTCAGAGAAAATAGGTCGCTTGCAATTCATATTGTAACACATTATTAAATTAGAATATTGACTATTAAACGATGAATAATAGATAAAATATGGACGGTAAACAAATATTAGATGATAATTTGGCATTCTCTATCACTGTTCTGTTTCTTGAAACTTTAGCAAACTTGGCACAAACCGGGGATAGTGGGAGCCACGGCAGACATCAGTCAATAAAATCATTAGTCCACTTTATATTAACACTAAAAAGTTATGCAATACACTTAGTTCTATAATATTAAGTACGTTCAGTTTAGTAATGCAATACGTGTTTACAGATCTTCAAGACAACACAAACGCCATTTTTCATTTCATACATAAAATACATCGCAGACAGACATGTATTTTTTTTTATTCTTTGGCAACTGAGTATACATTCTAGATGCTTATTTTTTGGTTACAATATTTATTTTCAGATTTTGGTGAAATCGAGTCTATCTAAGACGTAAATAAAGACAAAAACTAAATCAAGTTCTAGTTAAAGTCTAGTCTACACTCTAGTATAGTAATGGTAGCTTTATTAACAGCTTCTGCGGAATTTTCGATAAAACTCGAGAATGTATGTTTCACCCTAATATATCACTTGCCCACACTCAAAAGTCTAATTTGTTACGTTTTGATTTAAAGATTGATTTGATTTAAATACAACTACTATAAACATATTCACTAAAAAATTCACAACTTTTCAAATGTAGTAAGTAGTAAGCAGCGACACGACTTTTCCGTTCCCGCCAAAACTCGTCACAGGCATTTTTTTTTTTTTTCTTTGGTTTTGGCGTCGCGTTTTAGCATTTGCCAGTGTCAAGTAATTATATATTTTCAAGTTTCAAAAGTTAAATAAGTGCCATCGTAGCTAGTTTTATAGTCAAAGTCGTCTTTGTCAAGTCCAAGTTTGTGTCAGTTAATTCCAGTCATGCTTTAGTAAAGTAGTGGCAACTTTACTACAAAGCTTCGATGGAGTTTTGGAAGCAACACGAAAACTCATGATTCACCACATTATATCATTTTCCCACACTTGCGCTTGTAACTCGGCACTTTATGAATAAAACACCACCATTTTTATGCATAAACACTCGACAAAACACTAGTTTTAGAAAAAACTACAACGGAGCGACACGACTCTTCCCGCGTTCCCGCCAAAACTCCGTCACAGGCATTATGCCTGAGGCATATTATTTCAAGTGCTGCCATACTAAGTTTGTGAGACTACAAAGCAAAGTCGCCCTAATAAGTTCTTATTTTATTTTGGCGTCGCATTTTAAATGCTAGTTTGCCAGTGCCAAGTGATTTATATTTTCAAGTTTCATGTAAGTTGCATTGCTATAGTTATAGTCAAAGTCCAGTTCGTGTCAGTTAAGCCCAGTCATACTTTAGTAAAGTAGTGGCGACTTTACTATAAGCTTTGATCGAGTTTTGGAAACAACACGAAAAATCATGTTTCATCACATTATATCATTTTCCCACACTCACGCTTCTAATTCGACACTAAAACACCACCATTTTTAAGTATAAACACTTGAAAAAATACTGGTTTTGGTCAAAAATACAACGGAGTGACACGATTCTTTCTGCGTTCCCGCCAAAACTCTCCTTAATTAGTTGTGGCGGGTCTGCAGAAATATCATATTGCCACATCATTTTATATATTTTCTAATAAGTTTTTTGAGTGATAAGCATAAAAATTGTGACGATTGAAGTGTTGAATTATGTGAATTAGTGTGAGAAGTGCTATAATGAAATTCAATATGGCTTTTCTGTTGCTTTCTGAACTATAGAAGCTTCTAGTAAACATATCAATACTTTATAAGAGCATGATAGAACTTGACACTTACTTTAGGTGAGTTTCACTATTATTCAAACATATTTAATATCCTGATTATTCGTCTAAATGTCTATCAGATAACGTAATAATGCTCAACGTGCGATGCCAAAAGTAAAGAAAAAAGAACAGTCAAAGTGTTTTAAAACGGAGTTGTGGGAGTATTTTTTTTTTCTTTGGTTTTGGCGTCGCGTTTTAGCATTTGCCAGTGTCAAGTAATTATATATTTTCAAGTTTCAAAAGTTAAATAAGTGCCATCGTAGCTAGTTTTAGTCAAAGTCGTCTTTGTCAAGTCCAGTTTGTGTCAGTTAATTCCAGTCATGCTTTAGTAAAGTAGTGGCAACTTTACTACAAAGCTTCGATAGAGTTTTGGAAGCAACACGAAAACTCATGTTTCACCACATTATATCATTTTCCCACACTCGCGCTTGTAATTTGGCACTTTATGAATAAAACACCACCATTTTTATGCATAAACACTCGACAAAACACTGGTTTTGGAAAAAAATACAACGGAGCGACACGACTCTTTCCGCGTTCCCGCCAAAACTCCGTTGTGGGAGTTTTGGACTTTGACTATAACTTTAGCTACGAGGACACTTATTTAACTTTTGAAACTTGAAAATATATAACCACTTGACACTGGCAAATGCTAAAAAGCGACGCCAAAACAAAAAAAAAAACGGAGTTGTGGCGGCAATGCAGAATCATGTTATCGCATTGTCTCATAATTTTATATTTGGTTCCATGATTCTCAATAAAATTGTATAAAACGTGGACAATTTAGATTTGGCTAAAAGTCGTTTTTTTCCATAATTTTATTATATTTAAAACATTGTTCTTTATTCTTAGACTAGATAGACATACAGGCACATAAGTGAAGCTTAACCAATAGGATTCAACTAAGCTCAATCTCGTGGATTCTCCTGATTTCGAGAAAACAAATATTTATTACGCCTCATTGTTATGGAAAAAAGGTAACATTTCTTTGCTTTACATTTTCTCGGTGAATTTAAAAACCGGAGTAGAGGAAACCAGTTACTATTTTAGTGTCATACCCGCTCGAAGATACTGGCCGATTCTTTTGTAAAATTATTTTTTATGACAGGATGATAAATGACATGTTTATTTTGAAAGAATCCAAAATTATGTCGGATTATCGTTAACATTAAATTTAATCAAAATAAATATACTTTAGTCAACTAGATAAATTACCATGGATGGAGAACCTGAAGTATTGTCCGATACAGCTACTAATTGCAATTTAGCTTCGGCGTCTGAAACTTTATCCGATAATAATCAAGCAAAGTTAGATTCTCTTGAGAAAAAAGCGGTGCATTTAAGGTTAATGAAAACCTTGTATAAGTATTCTGTCATGTTATTTATAGTTAGCTATAGCACATCGATTACCTACTCTAATCAAAAGGTTTTGTCAACAAAAAGTACTTTAAGCTATTTATTAAGGTTTGGTTTTCTAACTGGCCCTTATCGCGGCTTGCGTGGTTTTAGATTATGTTTATGGATACAAAAATCACAACCAATTCAAAAATCAAAAAAATATTGAAAGGGATAAGCGGAAGAGGACCTTCGTATTTTCTGTATTAAACAAAACAGCTTCTTCAAAACAACACACTATCCCTGAGACACAAAATAGCAAGCTGGGAAAAATATCGATTTTGTAAATTCAAAATGTCAAAAAGAGGGTATCTAACAAAACTACCTCCACAGATTGATCCTTGAAAAAGATTTCAAAGCTGCTGATATCAAATGGAGTTTATTTGTAGCGGCCGCTTTAAGTTTCCGACATGAAAGTTGCCTCAGGCCGTTTCCGCCATCATTCATGAAATGTGGTATTAAAGATATGGATGAACTGGTAAGTTTAGGACTTAGGTTAGCCAAGAGCATTTAAAACAGCTTTTATACATCCATTAACCTGAACGCGAAAGACAACAAACAGATCCTTGCAAATATGAAATTATAATTATATTTACTGGCCCTTATCCAGATATTCAAACCATGGCCACCTTGTCTTTGTGTCAATTTATTAATTCACACTTAAATCAAACAGGTCTTAACAAAACATGCTTTTTTCGTTTTTTGTCTCACCCTATCCCACACTTTTGATAAAGTAGACAAGTATACCTACTTAGGTACCTGTACCTACAGTGTCCTACAGAGTTTGTGTTGATCTATCTATAGTAGTAGTATAGTACAAGTTTCGACAATAAATAATTTCAGCTAAGTGTAATAACTGACGTGCCAGCTTTGGATTTGGTGCTCCATCAGTTAGATAACTTGGAAAATTTGCCGAACATCGGTGACATCATCGATCTATTGTTTTACGTCCTAGTGAGATTAAAAGAGCCTACACTAAAAACAGTGCCACAAGAAGCGGTAAGTAGTTAATATATTTGACATTGGATCTTGTGTTTTACCACTTAAAGCTTAATAACTGGTGCATTATGTTCTATGACGACTGAAAACCCCCCTGAGGCTTAGCTTGCTTGTTCATAATTATTTGTAAATACACACAGGACAGGACAACACACACAGGACACACACCACAGGACAGGAGACACACAGGACACACACAGGACACAGACATACAGGAGACACACACAGGACAGGAGATGCGGGCATGTGGCTCCCTTATATGAGGTTGCATGATTCATGCACTTTTTTGAATGAACTATAATAATTGTAGTAGTTAGATAATTTCATACAAGATGCAGTATTATTGTAAATTCGACTATTTTCTAGTGTCTCGAGGGGGGGTGTCTAGATGGCGCCACTTCTATGCGTTTTTGGATACGATAGTCCGTGACCTAGGTTTAATTTCCCTATCCTATTTAAAATTTCAGCATGACGGCATACTATCGTTGACTCACTCCAATCTCGCAGCTCCTAAACCTCAATGCATATTCCAAGTAGCAAGCTCTTACAAGTGTAGTGCGGAATCCAAATGGAAAGATTTAGCCAAAAATCATCAAGTATTCTTTGCGTACCATGGAAATCGATTGGAAAATTTCTACACTATCTTGAATTTCGGATTACAACAACATTTGACTAAGGTTAGTGCACTTGCCTATTAATGATGTTTATCGAGTTAACTGTCTAGCTGTCATGAACACTTATCTGCATTTTGCGTTCTTTTTTTACTTCACTCGCGTGCTGTTTGATCATTGCAACGCAACCCAACCATACTTACGTGCAGTACAGAGATGCGCAAAATATGTAATAAATTTAATATTCTTTTACATAATGGTGTAAGTGGATCTATTTGCATTCTCCCCCGTCGGGAAAAAAAAGATTAAGTAATTTTTTTTATTGAACTACAGTTTGAATAAAAACTATATATGCGATGCACCTCCCTAAAAGTAATCCTGGTGGCGCCCACGGTGGTAGATTTTGTCGTATCATATATTCTGCCGCAAAAAAGTAGTGTCTAAACAATGTCGTGTTCCGGTTTGAAGAATATTGTTGTTAGCGAGATTAAAAAACAATTGAGACTAACCAATAACGATTGAATGATTCAAAGTAATGGTCCTGGACATCGTTTTTTACCTTCTCGAAAGTTCTGGGAACCATAACAATAATAGTCATGGACAGGCGTTATCTCACCATCGAGTGAATGTCTGGTTCATATAATAACTTTTACATTTTAAAAAGTATTTAATAACTAGTTGCACCCCGCGATGTTACCCACTACATGTTTTCGGGAAAAAGTCTTCCATACCAAATTTCATCAAAATTCTTTCAGTAGTTTTTGCATGAAAGAGTAACATACATCCATCCATCCAAACTTCCACATTTATAATATTAGTGGGAAGTGGGATTGATTTTATGTTTATGTCAGTAGGCACCAGGTAGTTGCTATAAACATGATAATGTGTCAGAACACAATGCTGGGAAACGGCGTGTACCTCTCTCCGGAGCTGACCGTGAGCCTGCCGTACAGCCATGGTGGTTTCGGGTGGGGTTCGAGTTGCATTGGCGGACATCTTTCCTGCGTCGCCATGTGCGAGGTCATTGACGCACCCGAAGGCATCAACTACCAACGGCCAGTCTCTAATGGTGGTGAGCAATTTCATTTGGGCGCTTTTTTCTCAAATATATAGATAGTATATATACGAGTACTTGTTAACTTCTATGCAAGCGTTCTCCATTGTGTATCGCCAAGCGAGGTTACGAACGCCGAATTCAAATGCAAGCCTATTTATTCTCTACTAGCTGTTGACTTCGTCTGCGTGGAATTTAACAAAAAATTTGTTCAGTTTGCAGTATAAAAAATATCCTATATATTAATCCATGCCATAAAATCTATACGTGCCAAATTTCATCCGAATCCGTTTAGTGGTTTTTGCGTGTGTGTAACAAACATCCATCCATCCTCACAAACTTGCATATAGTAGGATAGGATAGGATTAGTAGGATTCTAGCAAAACAGTGTAAAATATTTATTCGTTTAAAATTATGAGTTCCTGATTGTAGGTAAGCTGTACCTGCCTATAGATAGGGAGGTACAGCTTACTTTAGTTTACAATTAGGTACGATGCAGTTGCTGAGTTAATACGTACCTAAAATATATATCTTATAACTATCGACATTCGACAGAGTTTTGATACTGGCACTCATATCGTACCACTAATGGATAGTCTTGCACCTATGGACTTAATTCTTTTGTAGGCGATGCCGTGTACCAGGATGATAAGAAGAAGCTCCTGCAGGTGGTGGCGCCAGAAACTCCCGTTGCTCAGTATATCGTGACCAACTGTGATTTGGTCAGAGTTCGATATATGTTGGTGTATGCTAAGCAGCCTGCTTCCATGAGGTTCCCTACAGCAAGCAGCATCAACAGAAACGGTATGAATAAATAATTCCTTGTGTTTTATTTTATTAAGCTTTATATTTTAGCTCCCGAATGGATGAACCGATTTTGGTTTTGTGTTTTAATTTTTTATACTTGTTCTACTGCACGATGCTTTTATTGTACTTATTCTATGTAGGTGTTTATATTATGTGCTATATTTTTTCAAACTACTATATTTCCGCGACTTTCGATTTACAAAGTACACTAGGTAGGTTAGGTATATTTTATCGTACCTAAGTATACAATTAATTGATGATTAAGATGGATTGCTTGTCGGTTTGCTGACGGATCGAGAACATGGATACCAACTGGAAATACCATTGACACAAATAATAAATAATACGCCGTATTTGTAAATGGTAGTGATGCTTATTAGATTTCATTAATATAGCGCATTTTCAATGCTAGCAATAGAAGTTTAAAGAGACTTTCAATGATTACAATGTACTATTGTAATGTGTAATTTACTTGATGGTAGCTCTAACCAGGAGGTCGCCTTTATAGGTACCGCAATACCAGATATTCTGCCGCCAAGCAGTAGTGTGTAAACGAACAATATTGTGCAGCTAGCGAATTTACAAGGCTATTGAGTCTAACGATTGAAAGTCGCAAAGTAACGAGCGCCAAAGCTGTGATGCCCTGAACTTTGTTTTACTGCACAAAGTTATGTGTATCGCTGCAATGGTCATGGACAAGCGTTATCGTTCGTCTCGTTACTTTTAAATTAAAAAAAAAAAACTCTTACCATTAGGAGATCGTCTCGTTCGTCTCATTACTTTTATATTGAAAAAATATTTATTTATATAGCTATTAATCTATTAATATTTCCCAGCAGGAGGCCTTCGCCAATGGCTTTCGAGACATAAGCTGCTCTCCATCCTACTCGGCTATGGGCTGATGTTGGCGACCATAGGTTTTGCTAATAACCAACCCGTTCATTACTACTACAAAATATTGATGAAAAAACTTGATATTGCTTACAGCAGCGTCAAATAAATGTCTGTCTGACTGTTTTTACACGTATCTGTCGGGCATAGTTTTGATACTAGTAACTTTTTATATTTTGTACAAAATTGTGCGTTACATTACCTACCTACTTTCGCTTGTAACATCATTTATTTGTAATTATCTACGAAATGTTTTTAAAAATATAGCGTATATACCATGTAAATATGAGTTCAATTCATTTTGATTTTTTTACGTAACGTAAGTTCCGATTTTGACAATGCAAATACTATTGTAGTGTAGCTGGTGATGTAAGAACAATGGTAGGTCGCAGTTCAGCCATCGTTACGGTGCCCCCGTCATGGGCCGAAGCGCAATCATTGTACTTACCAGCGTATCATCTAATTTCTGTTGTGTCGATCTCGACATGCCATGCCACGCCATGGCACATAGCACACGCACTGAGTGCCAAAACATCAGTTACATTACACGTTTGGTTCCACACGCAATATTTGCTTTGGAAATAAATCTGTTTCACCAGTTTTCAAGACAGATTAATAGAAACTTTTACACGATATCGCGACTTGTGGTATGGTTTTAGATATCAGATTTCACTATGAAACTTGATACATGTCTTGTTGTTTTGTATATAGGTTTAATAAACTTATCTCGAATAATGTCACAAGAGCCTTCTGTGAATTTACCGCAAGGACGTATTATTGGGGTAAGTAGTACATTTTTATTATAGGTACCTACGTCTTAATACTAGTGATTTTCACGCTAATCTTATAGCTTCGATTCGTAAATCAATTTTATATGTCCCTAGATTTTTATAATTCCTACTAATTTCAGACCAAAGTATACTCGGAGAAGTCCTTAGTACCTGTTGAAATATACTATGGAATTCCATATGCAACGCCTCCACTCGGGAGATATAGATTTTCGGTAGGTGCGAATTTATATTTATGTACGAGTATGTATAATAAATGAGAAGAGATGATATAAATTAAATTTCAATTTTAAGGCTCCAGAGAGACACTCGGGCTGGAGACGTACACTGCAGGCTCATCGAATCCCACCACATTGTCCTTTTGAAGTAACTCGGACAGATAGCAACTATAGTGAAGATTGTCTTTTTCTTAACATTTGGACTCCACGGGTTAGATCATTTCCATTTTAAATGATAAAGTTTCAAAAGTTCAACACCATTATTTTTTTTGTAACACGACGGAGCCAGGCTTCTACTTTAGCACAATTTATACCAACATCATACATAATTATTTTATATCACATACTCGTAGTACGTGCATATTTTATATAGATAAAAATATTTTTTTGTCGTAAAATTTTCTGCGTGGCCTAAAATAAAAAAAAATACAAAAAGTATGTTAAGTTCCTAAGTACTAAAAGTATGCCTATGTTAATCTCCATGATATGAACATTTCCTTGTTAGGTAATAATAGTAAGATCCAGATCAGCCGAGTAACAAACAGACTGATTGACAGAGTTACAGACGTTTTCATAATATTAGTCTGGACATAGATTATCTACACATTATTTTTTTTTCAGTTAGCAATCGGATGGTACTTCGCTTCCTGTCATAATTATCCTGTACAGTGAATCTTGGATACGTGGAGGAGCATCTCTGCCATGCCAGGATTTGGCTGCAGAAGGTGTTGTTGTAGTGACAGTCGGATACAGACTACACTTTTTGGGATTTTTCACCTTGAAGTCAATTTCAGCTCGTGGCAATCTTGCCTTATTGGATCAGTATCTAGCTTTCTTGTGGGTGCGAGAAAATATTGCGATGTTTGGTGGAGATCCAAACATGATTACAGTACTAGGACATTCTGCTGGCGCCGATAGCGTTTTACACCACCTTACCTCACCTCGGGCCAACGGTAAATATCTATTACAAACTATCAATTTTTTACCTCCTGGTGGAGTGTGGCCGGACCAAGACTGTGAGAAGAAATATGTCACTAAAATATGGTGTTAACCCCCGAGATGTTGGCATGTTTCAAGGTATTTTGGCCGCACCCACATGTGATGTGAAGTACTAGTCAATCGAAGTACAGACGGCATATTATAAATATGTAATTATGAATTTTTGTAATACGGGGCTGGCATAATCGCGTCGCGACTAAAGCCCCTAATAAAAATAAGAATTAAAAATAAAAACTTAATTTTTAAGTACTTTTATCACGCATATACCAGGATCACCGTGCAAGTTCAAACCATTCGAACCTTATTATTACTTTCTTTGGTATTTAATCTAGATTACGTACTTGCCCTGACTTATTCATCAACGCAGGGCATAAACTGCTACGGCTTCAAACTTGGGCTTGAAATTTTGCCAGTAGTTACAAATAAAAGATTTTTAGCAATTTCACCCCTAATGGTCGTATTGAACTCCGTCGTTTTCAAAGCAAATTTCATATACCTACGAGTAGATACATGCTTCTGCAATAAATGTAGGTAGGTACACGTATTTCGGCGTTTTATCCCTAAGAGAGTGAAATAGAGGTTGAATGTTGTAGAATGGAGAGGTTGTCACTTTGAAGGTTCAAGTAAATTTATTTACATTAAAAATTTTACATTAACAAATATTATTCGAACTCTGGACAAGGAATTTCTTTTTTCGGAGCCAATCTAAATTAGTAATTTCTAATAACTAAAATGAAAAACAATACAGGTATCTATAGGAATCCTACTCATGAAGATGATGATGCATGAATGGTGTATAGGTACATGTTTATGGGTATTTGAGCTCATCGTCAATAGGTCCTAGATTGGAAGGCATATCTGAAACAAGTTTTGATTCAACACATTTACGTCACTATAAAATATATGAAATAAAATTTCAAGTCTTATTTAAATATACCTACATATCTATGTATATCTACACGAGTGAAGTCGCGGGCAACAGCTAGTTGCAAAATAGGTAATTTTGTTAAATGTAGCTTAGCTTGACAGCCCTGTTGGTTCATTGGTAGTGTGTCTGCTTCGAGAGCTGAAGGGCGTGGGTTCGATTCCCACTCAGGACTAACATTTGTGTGACTAACATCGATGTTTGTTCTGTGTCTGGGTGTACTGTATGTATTATAAGTATGTATTTACAAAAAAAAAAAGTATTTAAGTATTCTATCAGTTATCTGTCTTCCATAGCACAAGCTCTGCTTAGTTTGGGGTCAGATGGCGCTGTGTGTAATGTCCTATGACATTTATTATTATTATAGCTTTAGTAGATACTCATTGTTAGTTTTCGTGTTTTCAGGTCTATTCCAGAGAGCTATAATTATGTCCCCGCGTGACATTTGGAAATTGATAGACGAAGAGAAAATTATAAATGCTAATACAGTAGAGATGGCATGTCGGGACATAGCACTCACTTTGGGATGTAGTAATAAAGCTGTTCCAGAAATATTACACTGCATGCGATCTCGTTCTCTATCAGATATACTATCGGTATATTCAGTATGTGGCTTTTTTGTTTTCTCAGAACAATTAATCATCGTCACTTGTGGTTTCATATATTACCTATATCATATACCTAATTTCTTGTCCAGAATAGCAATTGGTCTAAATTAATGCAGCCTATACCTGAGAGTTATTTACCGGAGTCAGAGCAGTACTTGCCGACGTCATTATTCTCAGCTTTATCCAATACTAAACAGTCTCCCATGCATGTTGACCTACTATTGGGGACTACTGACCTTGAAGCACTAAACTACAACGGTTCGTACATTACGAATAGATACCTATTAAAATATTTCAAATGAAAATACGATCAAGGTTGATTTGTAATGTAAAGCATTTTATTGGTTTCAGATGAAAATTACGTTGAACTAATGAAATCGAACACTTCGTACGTGACCGATTATGTAAACAATAAATCTATCCCAGATCTTATAAGAATGTTCAATCTGTATCGATCGGAACTGGTGCGTCCTAATCATGTACTAACGTTGCCATAAATAATGAAGAGTGAAAAATGTACTAAACCTCCAAATATACTTTCAATACACAGTTAGTAAGAGCAGTCCGATGGGAGTATTGGAATGATAAGCCTCGAAAAGTCGATGATGTGAGGGAGGCAGTCGAGTTACTCGCTCGAATAGAAACTTCGGCTAAGTGGGGGGCGGCAAGCGCTCTCCTCGCAGCGAGATTAGCGAGGCGCGTCTCTCGGCTATACGTGTATCGGTACTCACGACCAGGTACCGTAGATCTTCAAGGCAGCCAGTTGAACTTTTCAGGCAAGCATAAAATATAATAATAATAAATAAATAAATATCGTAGGACATTACACACAGTGCCATCTGACCCCAAACTATGCAAAGCTTGTACTATGGAAGTCAGATAACTGATAGAATACCTAAATACTTTTTTTATATATATGTATATATACTTATAATAAATACAGGAAACCCAGACACAGAATAAACTTTTGTGTATACCACAAAGTATAGTTGTCGATATATGACAGCCCTGTTGATTAATTGGTAGTATGTCTGCTTCAAGAGCTGAAGGGCATGGGTTCAAGTTCAAATCTTGACAACGAGCTTGAGCTGCTGGTGAAGGAAAACATTGTGCGGAAACCATAGCATGATGGTAGAGTATTTTCAAGTACTCAGCTGGCTAGCTACCTCACTTGAGAGCCAATTTATTTCCAAGCTAGATGTGCTTTTCTATTTTCGACCACTCAGTCACCTAACATCAAGTGAGCTGTGGTCAATACCTAGCTTGTCAAACATTAAAAAACGTACATTTTCGAATTATTATCGTCTATTCGACAGCCCCTGACAAGTAAATATATCTGTAGCAACACAATCAAAATACGATTTCTTCTGTGACTTTTATTAAGTACTAAACATGAGTGCCTAATAATTTGAATAATACTAATATACCTAATATATATTTAATGAATACTAAGGGAATATCTATAATAATATTAAACCTCTAGTCAAGATGTTCTTTACATCGTTCTCATCCAAACATCTATGTACCTATACTTATTATTGTCCTGCCGTTAGGCGAATTGGTAGCTAAGGATAGACATCTAGCTCGCCAATATAATTGATTGTTTTATTCCCTCTTAACTCTTAATATCGTTAGTAGGAGGTCATCTAGGTAATAAAAATAAAATAAAAAGCAATTCGATGATGAGTCTCAATTAGTCTCGTGATTTCACAAGCGGTAAAATAATTACCTACTAATGTGGTGGTATTTATTAGTGATTATTTTACCGCTAAGCACCTTCATCAGACCTACCTAAACATTAGATATAGTTTTTAACGGTACCTACTGAATTAGTTAATGCCTTTGGCGAGCCGATATTATATGATAGAGATTTTCTTCACTAATGTTACAGGTGCAGTTCATGGTTCTGATTTATTATCATTACTTGGAGATGCTTTGATCCTTCAGATAGCACGACGACCTGCTACAATCGATGAAAAAAGGTTCTCTGCTATTTTTCGACGTTATATAATTAATTTTGTGAAATATGGGTAAGATATTGTGATAATAAAATAAATTAGTAATAAGTAAGTATGATTAAACGATCTTTGTTCCAAAAAGATTCCTATAAATCCCAACTTACTCCTTCCTAGTTTAGTTTACGCCTTGTTATTTATGTAATAATATTAACGTTTGTTTGTAAACTGAGTACGTACTACCTACCTATCAAAGTGTCAAGAAAGTTATAATTTTTAGATCTCCTGAAAATGAAAACAAATGGATAAGATACAAAGTTGGAGATGCTCACATTTTTCATATTCGCGAGGAAGATAACAACCACGGAAATGATATTAGTAAAGAAGTGAAGTTTTGGTTGCAATATTTACCTGAACTGTCGAGTCTCTTTGGAAAGACTGAGCAAACTGAACAATTGACTTCAGTTAAAGGTAAAGGTAAACTGGGATAGCCTATGGGTTATTAGTAGGTATTAATTATATTAATAACTACCATAAAGATATGTTATTATGTATATACTCGTATCTATTAGTATACCTAATACTAACACATGCATCATCCTGCAAAATAATTAATACTAAAGTCATTTCACGGGGTCGAATCAAGGAACGAGGTAAGTACACACATACCTAGCCGGAATAACGTTGATTCTAACTGTCGACATCAATGATTAGTAGTAGCGGCAAAAGTTTCAATAAACTTTATTGTATTTTTACATAGTAAAAAAATCAAGTAGACCTTTGGTCTTCGGAGTTTTGGGCTTTGCAATCAATGTTCAAAGATTTAACAGGGTGGTATTTTATACGACGCGACGTAAGTATTTTATCTAACATGTCTATTGTCCGTGGTATCGAATATCATAGTTTGTGATAAATGCTACTTTAAATGCCTCATAACATATCCGTTCCTTATTTTGTCTAACCCCATACTCTTGAGTTTCTTGTCAGGTCATAATGAAAAAGCTGCGCGACTGCGATACGTAGTTTTTTACGTGAGTTTCTTATTAATCAAGAGCCGAAATAAGAAGCTTGAAGTAAGGGAGTAGTCTGGTTTGGCCACACTAACAGCATAATGAAGTATTTTTGACCCCGCGAGGTACATATAATTTGCATACCTGCTCTTGTGTTGTTGTCTAACGCTCCTCATAGTGCAGCAAATCAATTTGCGAAATTTACATACAACGTAAACGATAGAAAAATGTATGGAAAGTAAGACAGCGCCCTGGCGGAATAAAAAAAGAAATTGCTTTATTTACACATAAACTTGACTACCGTTAACACATACTACCTTTCTCGCATATTTATGTGCTAGAGCCAACGATTCTTACGCACGATTTTTATTTGTTCTAGATGGACGACTACGGGGTGGTGTCTTCGCCATGTGTGGAGTCGCAGTGGTTCTGTTATTACTTTTGTGTGCAAGTGCTATTGTATTACAACGACAACGCATGCGGCGCAGGTTTTCAATTTCTGATGATAACACGCAAAATAAATAACTAGGAGATCTCGGCTCTTTTAATTCTTCTGTTTTGTTTTTGGTATCGCACTTTGCCAATTTTGCGACATATATTTTTTATTCGAAAAGGGGAACTGGTGAAGGGTTCCTCGATAAGTGCGAGCAAAATGGGTAATTTTGGCGCATTTAACCACCTTCGCGCGTTTGACCCCCATATATAATACGATTGTAGTATGGTAGAGGTGTTTCGGTGGGAAGACGAAAAACTATAATATCACTGGCTACTGTTGTGTCATTTGTTTGAGTTTTTATGCCTCAGACCTCAGACATAAAAATAGTAGGGTGTTTTACTAAACTGTCCAATTCACCACTCTAGGAAACTGCTACAATTTCGTGAAAGTGACGAGTCCGAAACTTGTTATCGAAACGTCGCTTGCTTCTTGAAAATTATCCGCCAAAACTTTTTACTTTTTTTTTAAATTAATTGACAAATGGATACGGAGTCCTTAATGCCTAATGAATCTTTATATCTTATGTATTTTGGTTTTGCAATTCGGTATGTAAAGAAAAAAAAACTTTACTGATTCCAAAACCATTTCGAAATAGTACATTTCTGTACAATATTTTTACGTTTAAAACTCTGTAAACTATGAGGTGGGGTTCATTTTAACAAAAAACATTAATCAATCTTGACCTTCAATTGATGTCTCATGACGTCTCTCGACAGGCAACTTTCATAGACTGGCAAACCAAAACAAAACTTGTCAATGTCAAGTCAACGGCGATCATAATAATATTTTCAATGCACATACGTCGAGATGTTTTTCGGTTTATTGGTACAAATATCTGGATTATTTAACTTGAAACGTTATTTGGATTCTGATATCGCTTTTATGACATAAGATTTAGTTACTTTATGTCATGAATTGTAAAAACCGAAGACGTGGCAGAATGGCTTTTGAATGTTTTTTTTTAATTTGCCCCATCGGACAGGCTAAAGCTGTAAGCTTTAGCCTGTCCGATGGGGCAAATTAAAAAAAAACTTGTCAGTTCCGTTGTCAAATTTAATGAAATGTGTCAAATGTCTTGTATACTTTTTTGTTTCGTATGGCAAAGGCATATTCTACATATTTAGCCGTAATCATGACGTCATACCTATAAAAAGTTTGAAAACGTATTAGAATTAAACTACCGAAAGCCAAAATATTCAAATTAGTTTCTTAAAATAAAGTTTACTATCAGTAAAAAATATAAAATAAATACAAAAAGAAAACTTTACATACCGAATTTATGTCTAATATCTTTAGTTAGTCAGTCTCAGTCCAAGTAAGTCTAGACTTAGTCAAGTCTAGTCCGTGTCGAGACCAGTCATGCCTTAGTAAAGTAGTGACGACTTTATTAGATTAGACTGACTAGTTTCAGAAGCTATAAGCCGTATGAAAAAGAAGACTAAGATGTTCGTATTCGTACAGTTGGCATCACTGTATTTAGCAGATTCACATGACAAATGACAATAAATAAAATAGTTAATCTGTGGAAAGCGGGCCATAAAAACAAAAAAAAAAAAAATCAAAGCACGCACGACTTTAGTTCGATTCAGTTCTGCTCTCCCTGATTATTATTCTTTAGTTTTAAGTCATCTTTACTTCTTTAGTGGTAAAGTTTCTATTAATTAAACATGGCGTTGGCTCTTCAGAGACGTGCAAATGTAAGTACATGTTGTAAAAGCAGGTACCTAATAATTTATAATTTTACACCAGATACAAGCAAACGAAACGCTATGCCTGTTTTGAGTTTGGTATAATCTGCAACTTTGTATTGCAAGCTTTTTTTACTGAATGACCGCAACGATAGACAAAATAAATATAAATAACCAAGAAATACTTGGCCTGATTGTTAAATAGGTTTCAGCCACAATTTGTACAGCTATGCTGATAACACTGCGTCTAAACATGCATTTTAATATAGCAGTAGCCAACAATAACGTGGTGTTTGCTATAAAACCAAACATTATTGGGTGATATTTTATTGGCAGAGGTATTTACTGTTTATAATGTTTGTGCCATTACATTTGGATTACATTGTCTCTAGGTAATATTGGTTTCAGTTACTAAACGGTTTAGGCACCTATCATTAATTATTAGTAGTGAACATATATATATTGACATATTTGTATACATACATTATATTATTTTTTATTCATTCACATGTAATCAGTGTTTTAAAACTCTTAAAATGTTACTATGGAATTGACTTGTAACATAAAATAATTATATTTGAACCAATATTGAAATTGTCAAGATAGCCAGTAAAAGAAAGAAGATGATTCCAACATATCATGCATGAAATACTTCAGAAAATACAAAACAAATAATGGCAGAGTAAAAAAATCTCAGGCAAAGTTGACAGAACATTTTATGTTGGAATAAATTAATTACCTATATCGTCTCATTACTTTTACATAAAAAAAAAAAAAAAAAAACGTATTGAAAGCAACAAAATAAAATGATGATGCTGTGTATAATGTGTGTGACTATAATATTATTATTTTATAGGTTCGACTGCCTCCTGAAGTCAATAGAATATTATACATTCGTAACCTACCATATAAAATATCAGCAGAGGAAATGTATGATATATTTGGCAAATATGGTGCAATAAGACAAATTCGTGTGTAAGTGTTACATATTACATGTTCAAGTATTATGTATTTTATTAATTCTTCACCCCTACACCCTTGTCAATAAAAGTCGGCCAAGGCTCTTATCCTCCTCCTACGCTTATGTATACATTGTTATACCTAGTTGCCTTATCACTAAGTATTTTGAGGATTTAAAGAACAAGTAGAAAGTGAACTGTACCACTATCAAGGAAAATAAACAATCAGCATCACCATTGAGATCCCCCCATTATTCCCCCATGTCATCAAAAATAAGTGACAACCCAACCCTTTTGTTGTTCTGTTTGTTTGGCTATAAATTAAATGTGTTTTTTTATTTCAGTGGAAACACCCCAGAAACGAGAGGTACTGCATTTGTAGTTTATGAAGATATATTTGATGCCAAAAATGCATGTGACCATTTGTCTGGATTCAATGTTTGCAATCGATATTTGGTTGTCTTGTATTATAGATCTAATAAAGCATTCAAAGGTGTTGATATTGAGAAGAAACAAGAAGAAATTGATGCATTAAAAAAGAAATATGGTATATCGTCAGAAGATCTTCGTAAATAATCAATTATTTACAGTTTAGTGACAAATAAACTGAACTGTTTTAAGAAAGAAAAAACTTGGTAATATGTAAATACACCATTTATACCAGAGACATTGAACTATTACTTTTACCTCCTCATGTCATGGCTGAGAAAAAAGACAGTAGGATCTCCATGATATTGAGATAAAAAATCATATAGGAAAAGATTTGTACATGGCCTCATTTTTGTTAATAAAATTATATATTTATAGTTTACTGAACTCAAATCTAACATGGAATGTATGATTGGTATTTTTCTAAATACAGCTAAAACTAAAGCCTTTATGATACCTAATTCTTAGTATTAAAGAGTTGGGTATAACCATTATTCTGTTATAAATAGAGTCAGGATATTTATAAATGTATCTATTTTAATTCTATGGTTTAAACTAATAAAATATTTAAGTACTAATTATCTCGACTTTCATTAACAATTCCAAGGTCTTGGGATCAATCCCCACTTACGCATAGTCGAAGCCTGTTACAATCTAAATCTATACACTATTCACTAGCAATAAACTCTTAAATATATATTATTAAAATAATCTGCAGTTTGGTCTTCACATGCACGAACGCATCGATGCGTTCGGTCTGACCTGACAGACAGGTCTAATCTGGGTTTGTCAATTGGTCATCTGTACGTACGCCAGTTCGGTGCACCTTAGGTTCCGTAACATGTTTACCGAAGAAATGATTGCATGAAACTCCTGAAATCCCGATTGAATAAACGCGCGTGCGCTTCAGTTCGCGATAATACGCGTGGGTTTTGGAATTTACTTGGTGGTAAATCTCCTTAGCTGGAGGTCGTCTAGGTAGGAGCATTGCCTATAGCAGCTAGTGATGGTGAGACTAACTATCGAATAAGACTCAAAGTAATAAGCGCCAAGACAGAAATGCCCGGGATTATGATTTGTACTCAAAGTCATGTGCATCGCTGCAATAGCATGACTATTCACGTTATCTCTTACTATCAGGAGAGCGTTTTCGTTCGTCACATTACTATTACATTAAAAAAACTCTTGCACATAAAAGCATAGCTAACACAAAATCCAAAAAAAAGTTTAAGTAGGCTATAGTATATGTAGGTACCGTACACCTAGAGTAGCTAGCATAACCTACCTAAGATTTACGTACATACCTACTACGGAAACCATAGGAAAAAATTATGGAAAGTAGGTCAGCGCTATGGCAAATGGAGTAATAGGAAACTGCTTTTTTTATTTACTTGACTACAGAAGTACCTACTAACATAAATTTGGGTTGTAAGAACACCGCTTCAAATCTACGTAAAAAAAACACATCTATGTCGCTCGTTGCACTTACCTTTTATAATTTATGAAAATTGTGTCCGTCCTACTTTGGAAATAAATCTGTTGCGGTAAATAAAAACACATGTATTTTATACGCATATATTGATAGTAAGCTTTAAAGCTACCACAGACCAGACTCTCACGAGATGTATTGATCAGCAATTCCCTAACTAGAAGCGAAATTTCAACTAAACAAACATTTTAATAGTAAAAATATGGCTTTGAAACAGAAGGCAAAATGATCTAAAGTACCTAGTTTCTCGCGAGAGTCTATGTTAGAATTGGATATATTCATGTTTACGTAATGATATAGAATAAAGTTAACAATCAAGAGATACTTTAACTTGTAGGTATATAGTTCATATGTATTTACACTTGTTCAAGCCGAATAAACAGATATTTGTGAGTTGAGCTAGAAGTATCCGTCATAAATACCATCTGGAACCCAATATCCGTAAAGTCCAATAAGTATTTTAAAAACTTATATTATTTGTTCAACATGTGCTATTTCCACTTCAAATTATGTGTATTAGTAGGTTTCACATTTCAATGTTTCTTTTTTATGTCACTAGACATTGTGCATAATTTTACCACCAAGTAAAATTATGCACAATGTCATTATCTTCTTAGCAGAAGGTCGTCTAGGTAGGTACCACCAGGTGTACCAGATATTCTGCCGCCAAGCAGTAGTGTGTAAACATCAGTGTTCCGGTTTGTAGGATAGGTACTGCAGCTAATGAAATTACAGGGTTGTCGAGACTAACCATCCAACTCTCAAAGTAATAAGCGCCAAAACAGCGATGCCTTGGACTTTGTTTTGTTACTCAAAGTTCGGCATATCCCTGAATGGTCATTATATCTCTCATCAGGAGAGCGTCTCGATCGTTTCATTATTTTTACATTAAAAAAGTGTGCTCCTAGCCAAATTCGACTCAAACAAGCTGTGTAAAAATCATTTTTTTTTTAAATTTCGTTTTAAAAACCTCTTTATTTATGTCGACTGGGAAAGGCTGAAGAATACAAAATACGCAAATACTAAAAATAATTTCAATATTGACTTACGAGTAACATAGTTATTGCTTGTATAATGCTTATTATGAGTAAATATTGGGAAGACCACCCTTACTAACAATTATTATACGGAAACATATTCGGTTATTCATTCTTGTCATGAATCTGTGAATAACCAAAAGCTCGATTTTTTAACCATACACAATGACGTATATTGTAAGTAGATCATATTTATTTTCGGAAATTCATGCATATAATTAAAAAAACAAGCCTAACATATATAGATGCTGATAGCGATAATGATTAGGCTGTTATGAACTCCTATGTAGGCCACTGCATACATCTAAAACGATCCTCTACCAAAAAGCGTATTATAATAGTGAAATATAATCACTAACCTCTTTTATAAAATTTACTGTGCACCGTCTCATCTATTTTGTGACAACAATGGTGAATTATATTAAACATGAATAACCTTTCTTAGAACTGACAAACTACATACGTTTTACATGGAATATATTGGATTTACAATGAATGAATAATATAAAAAGTGGAATAGTCATGCTTTATATTAGAAAATGTAAATTATAGTTGTCTTTATAGTATTTTTTATTTAAATACGGAGTATTTATGACTTAAAAACTTAAATTAAAAGATCTAAACAAGTAAGTCTTAATTACAATTTTATACTATAAATAAAATAGGGTGTTTGATAGTTGTCTGCAAATCAGTAAGAGGGCATATATTTAGTCCTTATTAGCAATTTGAGCCAAAGGTTTATTTAGCTAACAAATTCTGATTTAATTTTTCTGCCAGTCTTTTCTATTGTTTCAAATTTTCTCAAAACTAAATATCTAATCAATTATTATTTCACTTCGTCACAGATAAATATTACTTATTCGTAAATATATTCAAAGCCTTACCTACCTTACAGCTTTGCACCCATCTACTAATCAGCCCATATAACAAAACATAATTCGCAGTGTGCAACAACAAGGGACTATCTACATTAAGAAAAATCGGGCTACACTATTATTGCTTTAACCTACATACCTATGATATGTAAGTAAAATCGAACAAACGTAGATACTCCCTTCAATACGGATTCATAGGCGATTTTTTTATAAACAAGATAACTTAATTTACAAGTGCCATTAGCCAATGTGTTAGCCTGTATGCAAAGCGTTGGTGACACGGTAAGCTCTCAATAACAATAATGTTGTAAGCACCGAGTATAATTAAGGAATGTAACATTTATCTTTTTAATTCTTGCAATTTGGTAGTTCTTCTAGAGCCGCACATCACTTGTCACAAATCGTAAATAGAAAATCATATAAGTATTTAACGAAAAAAATACAAACATTTTCATTTGCCATCATATTCGTCATAGGAAATCAGCCCTTTTCAAGGTCTACCGTCTACACGTTGCACTGGTGACCGTTTTACTTGAATCAGCACTGGTTTATAAGTCACTACTTAGCAGCCATGTTGTCACACGCGTCAGCCTTAATCTCCATTAAAAATGCTATTCTGCTTACAGCCATATTTGATTGTCGCACCCTGCACTATTAAGAGTATAACAACATTACATAAATAAACATGGAGCTATGCTAATTAAGAAGTCGAAGTGGAAGTGGAGGAGAGGCGCGCCCTGCCCTCGGAGACTAACTGCTTATTAAGATACACATCCTCGTCTGTGGTCGTGTCGATGAGGTCGAGAGTGAGCAACGGCTCACTGGGATTCAGGGGGTCCTTGCCGATGTCCTTGCATATACCTACAAACTGCTGCTCCACACACAGCTCTTGGAATCTCACGCAATCTTCAACCGCCCAGTCTTGGTGCAGAGGCCATACATCTGCAACATAGACAAATATGAACATCACTTGACAGATAATAAACTATCTGGAACTCGCTAGAGAATCGGTTTCGTCAATACAAGCGTGCTTCATCGTAGACCGCATCTTCGCACAATATTGAGCGAGATGGTGGTCACAAGCAAGTCAAAATAAAGCAAAGACAAATGTTGCTTTAGTTAGTTAAAAAAGTACCATTGTAACTATTAGTAGAGGAATTTCCCAACACCATGTGGTGTTGGGAAATTCCTCTTTTTTTTTTAAAGACACCGACGTCATTTTTCAGTTTAGGACGAAATTTGGAAATTTCAAATAGTCTTCAAAACAGAATTAACACAGACTAATTAATTATTCTTATTCTGGAAAACTTTAATAAGAGAACGTAAATAGTACTTAATAATATGTAATTCAAATACTTAGAACTAAGAGAACCAAACATATTGGGTAGTATTTTCTTTATGTGGTCATACCATAGAGTCGAGCCTTCAGAGCCTGTGGCGGTAACGAGCGCGCGAGCGGGGCCCCCGGCGGCACCGGGCGGAGGTCTTTAGTGGCGAACAAGGCAAGATCTCCGTAATCACAGAAATACACCGACACCATTTCAGTAGAGACGCACCCTGCCACAGTTACCCTAAAAAAACATACCAATAACAGATTTACATCCATTCCAATATCCAATAGACATTTTTTTTAAACTTGCGGTTAACGCCACCTAGCCTGATGTTAAGAGTGCAGACTACCGTCAGCCCTCTGTATTACAGGGAGCTCGAAATAAACGTTACCTATACCACGAAGAGTCTTTGTCATAGAAGACGGTGTACAGCTCTCCGCTGGCCGGGTTGGTGGGCGCGTCCGCCTCCGACATCTTGGGGCACTCTGCCTGCAGCGTCGCCATCATGGTCTGCAGCGTGTTCCTTGTGCTATTGGGCTGCACCTGGTAACAAATTTATTTTCAACTAGCGGACGTCTCGCAGTTTCACCCGCGTAGTTCCCGTGGGATAAAAAGTAGTCTATGTCACACGGAGAGAGATGTATCTACTCAGTTATGTACTACCTGACACAAGAAAGAACATGTAAATAATAATACATTTTATTGTTTACAAAACAGTACTTACAACGAAAATAATAGAAGAGTGTTTGTTTAAATAGTTTTACATTAAAATAGATTGTAAGTAGGTACTCACGACGAAGTTCCAAGGATTGGCGGCCATGGCGACGTGCACGTCGAAGCACATGCCGAGCGCGGGCAGCGCGGGCGGCGGCATCGCCGAGGCGCGCTCGCGCTCCTCCGCGCTCGCGCTCGACACGCTGCGGAATATGCGCTCCTTCTTCTTGTTCAGCGCCTCCACTGGGTTCGTGCTCAACACCTCTTCTTTCATTTTACCTCTGACGACAACAATGTAACATATTATTAAGTATAGTATCGTGTTTATGTAAAAATATCTGTTTATAGAGTACCTATAGATGTGTGTTTCTTTCCTTTTCCTTGGCATGGCAATTTGTTTATATAGCCAGTATCAAGTATTTTATATTTTCAAGAGTTTCAAGATACGATCTCGACTTTGAAGAGATTATTAGAAAGCAATAAAACAACACATAAACACACGAAAAAACACAAGTTTTCGAAAATAATACATTGCAACATGATTTTTCCGTGTTCTCGACAAAACTAGACGTACCTATAGCATTGTTTTTTGGAAAGCAGTTCTCAAACAAAACAGCGAGAGGTAGATAAAAATTTGACCTTAATCTACAGTTAAAATAGATTCTATACGGTTTCTTCTAGGTAAGCGTGCTCCATCTTATTAGACCACACTACTGCTTAACATCAGGCAGTGTGGTCAAACCTATTTTGAATTAAAAAACGGAGAGGTGGGGGAGAAGGAATTTACTGGTAGAAATAGAGTGCACTCACAGCTGCAGATAGTCAAACTCCATAAGTATGGCGTTGTTGACAGAGGCGAGTATGTTCTGCGGGCCAGTGCGCACGAAGAGCTCGACGTGCGGCGGGCCGGGGCTGGGCGGCGCGCCGGCGGACGGCAGCGTGCGGCACACCACGCGCGCATCCAGCAGCAGCTCGCGCAACCGCGACACCATGCCGCTCGCCGCGCGCTCCGCAGCGCCCAGCCGCACCTGGACAGCCTGCGCACACACAGAACATACAATACTACATTATTACTGTATACTATAACAATTCCTGTATGTAATGTATATTTTTCTTGTGTCAAATAAAGTATTATATCTACACAATACTACATACATTTGTTTTAAAAAAGACCTCTACATTTTATCTACGATTTCGTTAAAAATTTCAATTCGACTATGTTTTTTTTGTATGTACGCGATAATTCGCCAATTATTTATTTATGAATTGATTTGACGATTCTTTTTTCGCTTGATAAATTATACTTCAGAGGTGGTCCCATATACATTTTATCGATATCGATCGAGCGGTTTTTAAGCGGTACGCGTGAGAGGTTAGGCTCACCTGGCTGGGGTAGGCGTTGAGCGCGGGCGAGAAGGTCTGCAGAGGCACGAGCGAGGAGAGCGGCGCGCGCAGGATGAGCCCGCTGTCCACCAGCTGCGTGCGCACCGTGCCCTCGCCGTCCAGCCCGCTGATGATGCTGCACCTCACCCTGCCAACACACCACCACGGTTACGTACACGAACAACATTTACGATTGAAAACCCATTTGAATCCACAACCTAAGTAATAAGAGTGACCTAAAGATAATTTGGTTCATCGTGTTTTGCCACGCGACATTTATGATTTTTAGAGAGCAGTTTTGAACAAAAATTATACGCATTTTATATGTCGACTTTCTAGTTACTGCTTTCATATTCTCGTGCATTCTGACCATGCCAATTGCAAAAGAGTAAAAACTGGAATTAATAAATAGATTGAAGATAGTTCATTTGTTCAGTGTCTGGGTGTTCTGTATTATAGTTTGGATTTACAAACCGAGAACTATATTAGATCTGCATTACAAATTTAAATTCGTTAATCCGTTACAGCAGCAGCGTAAAAAAGTAACAATCATACAAACTTTCGCATTTATAATATTATTGTGTATTTAACTACTTGCCTGGTGTTAAACAACGATCCGGTTAGCTAGGGTAGACGTGCTTACTTAGAAGGAACTTTCCTCTGCATTTTTTCTCGAAAAAGTTCTATTTCACATCATTGCGGTGCAAATTAAAAAGTGTTACTGACCAGTCGCCTGCAAGCGTGCGCACGATGTAGAGCGCGTGGTGGCGCGGCGGCGGCGCGGGCGGCGCGGCGGGCAGCGGCCGGCGGTAGGGCCCGGACGTCAGCAGGTCGAGCGCCGCGCGCACGGTCGCGGCGCCGCCGGCACGCGCCACCCATATGCGCCCCTCCTCTGTCACGCAGCCCACCTCCACCTCGCACAGCTTCTGCGAGATATTGAACGCGCCGCCCATGCAGAAGTCCTCCACAATCTCCTTGTTGAGGTTAAGATCGTGTGCCGTTGAGGTGTCGTATAGCACTAGTGGTACGGCGGGGTCTAGCGGGTCGGTGCGCGGGCCGGGCGCCGCCACCAGCACCTCGCCCGACAGCCGCCGCTGCACCAGGTCCGCGCCCAGCGAGTGCGCCGCCAGCTCCTCCGCGCCCTCCAGTCGGCACAGCACGCCCTGCGCACGACACGACAACTAAAAACCGGCTCATACCTCCTCAAGAGAAAATACTTCATTCCACGATCCCGCTCTATAGAACATAATATAGCTTTTTCTCATTGTGCCCGGAAATACTAAGTTTTTGTGTTAACGCACGGGAAACATATAGGTACTATGTAAACTCGTAGCTATATAACGTGCAATGTAAAAATGGAACGAATTTTCAACACCAAAACGTGGCACTCAATTAATGACATTATTTACTTTTTGGCAAATTCATAATATCGTTTATAATTTAGATTATTCAGTTTTTGCAATGTTTCGTGTTATGGAAACATCGCGAAATTTGTCTCTGAGATTTTAGACAACATTTTTTTTTAAACAATTGTAACCATTTTAATTAACATCAGTTATAAAATGATCATGAAGTCACAGTTCAGAGCGAGCAGCTAGTCATATAGACAGTATAATTTGTGATGTAACCTGCGCGGGCAGCTTCCTGAACTGCGTGTCGAGTATTCGGAGGCGGTTTATGGGCACGAGGTCGTCGTCCCCGTGATCTCCGAGGAACACGGCGACGGAATCCTCGTGGATGTCCAGCACCTTGGCACGCTGCCACCCCGCCTCATCCAGCTTCACCGCATACCTACGCCACACATATATGTTCAGGGTTAAGAAAAAACGAAAATTCACACAACAAGAAGCGCCAACTATTGATTTTAACATTTCACTGCTACATAAAGACACCATTTGATTTTTTTACATATAAGATTATATGTCAGATCGTGTAACGGAAATGCTTTTGAAAAACGAAAAACAGGTGATAGTCCTGGTGATTACTGATAGTACCGATAGGTAGGTTTTACCGTTTGGATACGGAACCCTACAAACTTTTAGCACGATTACTTACAATATGGCGGAGATTCATTCTGCCGTAATATAATCTGACTAAACCCGACGTAATAAAAAACAGCTGTTTTATAAAATAGCTAGCCGTTATGTAATATGACGAATTCTACAATTCGGCTGGGAAATATGAACGCGATAAATGTAATCCTCTGTAGGTAAAAATAGTAGGCACAATTAGCTTCAAGCCACGATTATTCTAGAAAGTGGGGTAATAATAGAGAAAGCACTCGTATATTACTCACCAGCCGTTTTTTATCAGCATAGACCGGTCGACAGGCGTGCCGCTGTCTCGTTCGTAATATTCGCTCATTTTGTTCAAAAGGTCCACGAGCATTTCCTAAACAAAATAGTTCACGAGTAAGTGAAAATAAGTAGTTACATGTAGGTATATCTTCAACCAATAGAACTAGACATAGGGACAGGGACGAAGAAATAATCCCTCGGTAGATGCTACCGTTTAATATAGGTACGTATATCTATACCTAGATGTATTTATGAATTTTAATTTTATTTGACTAATAATAGATAAGTATTATATTTTAATTTCATTATGAACAACTTTTACTCATACCATAAACCCAACCCTGAAATCGCGTCGCTTCACACGCGTGGGTCCGGACCCCAACAATGGGCTTGAGCTGCCGGAGAAGGAAAACATCGTGAGGAAACCATAACATGGTAGGGCACTTTCTAATACTAGACTGGCTAGCTACCACCCTCAAATTGAAAATCTGCCGCTAAGCCCTTAACGGTGTAGTGCAATCTCACTTGAGAGCCAGTTCCATTCCAGGCTAGGTGCTAGGTGCTTACCATCATCGACCACACCGTCACTTAGCATCAGGTGAGCTGTGGTCAAAACAAACAAAAAAGTTTGCGTTTTATTCAATGAATACTGTGCTTAAGTGCACTAGTATGGGCAAATAATATGTTATAGATAAACATGTCACTATTTAACTAAGGCATGTCTTGGACCTGATTGTGACTTACTTGACTCAGAAAATAGAAAGCATTTAAATACTTGATACTGGCAGAATACACAAAATGCGATGTCAAAAACAAAGAAAAAATACAAATGCTCACACTATACTCTTCTCCGAGGATCCTTATCCATATCTCGATGGGTGAGCTCGCGACGGTAACGTGCACATTCCAGTACTGTTCCTGGGGAAACTGCAGCATCGGCAAGTCGCTCTCGAGCTCGTCAGACGCCGCCGGCTCTACGGCACGCGCGCTTCCCTGCTGGGAACACATTCACCACCAAAATAAGCCTACATTTCAAGTGAAAGTTACAAAAAAAGTATTTATAATCATACAAAATTATTTCTGGAGCGGTTTTAACATAAATTACGCTCTGCTGTAAACCACGGTTTTTAACATGTCTTTATGTACGTAAGTATTGTAGTAAGTAATATACTATTATAAAGAGGAAAGATTTGATTGTTTGTTTGTTTGTATTGAATAGGCTTCGAAACTACTGGACCGATTTCAAAAATTCTTTTACCGTTGGGAAGCTACACTATCTCCGGGTGACATAGGCTACTATTTATCCCTGTATTCCCATGGGAACGGGAACTACGCGGGTGAAACCGCGAGGCGTCCACTAGTTTATTATATTTTTTCAAAAATAACAATTGTAATTAGATGTAGTCCGGAGGTTGCGGTGTTGATTTATTTCCGTTTCATGCGTCAGTGTCGGCAGAAAGATAACAGTAAAAAATATTTTGGTATACGCACCTCCTTGTTAGGAAGCAAAACGAACAGTCCGTTCACTAAACGATCTTTTATAATGCGAGGACAATTCTCCACCAGCTCTTGCCAGTTGCTGGGTAAGTTCTCCTTGTACTTCTGCCTAAAAACAAATAGAAAAATCTAACGCAACTGCAGCCTTGGTGACCACCTATGGAGGCACGGCAATTTGTGTGTATTAGTAAATATAAACATTGTTATAACCTTGCCGAAAGGGAGTCATTGACTCGTCATTATGAACAACTTTGACTAGGAGCACAACTCTAAAATCGTGGGAAATAAACGCATTAGACAAAATTATTTGACAAATTAAAACCGTCACTTAACATAAGGTGAGTTGTGGCTGATGTTACGTAATGTATAGTGGGTACCTGTAGATGTGCGGCACGGTGGTGGCCCAGAGGCCGGCCTCGCATTCGGCAATGAGGTCGGCGAGGCGGGCGAGAGCGGCGGCCGGCTCGGCGGTAGGGAAGCCTCCCGCGTCGGCGCTCTCTACCACAGTGAGTAGTTTCGCGGCGGCTAACTCGCACGCCAACTCCTCTGACGGCGATGCCGCCGGGTATGACGTCGCGCTGTACGTCGAGCCCACCTGATCGCCCAAACACACCAACACTTCAAATATCAACATTATGCTACTAGACAAATGCTTCACAAGCATGAGAAGCACTTTGAAGTGAAGGCTTAACAGTATAGGTACCCTTTCCAGATGTAGGTTGGTCCTTTTCTTCGTGACGACAGTTTTATAGATCGTAAGTAATTTTTACATAAGGCGAACAGCTTAAGGACTGATGAGTATCTTCAGTTATTTTTTGAACTATGGCAAAAGAAAAAATGTTTGATTTACCAATGCAAGGTGCAACTAATCGGCAATTTACCCATATTTTTCTGAAAAAATAGACTACTTTTCAAAATTTCGTAATCTGTATGTTGTGTACAGTTCATTTGAATCACTAAGTATATGCAGCTACTGTCGACATTCACGCTACTAACCTTGACACTGCAGTAGGTGCCAGGCCCATGTTTCTGCTGTGGCATGTTATGAACCTTGTAGACGGGCTGCTGGAGTCCCAGCTTCTTGCACGTCCAGTCTAGTTTCACCACAGACGACGACGTGTCTGGCGGAGGTTCCAAGTTATAAGCCGGGGCCACATGCGTCACCGCCCCGCTGACTTCTTGCTAAGTATAACAGTACAGACTTCTAATTCCAAAATTATTAATTATTAAGGACAGCAAGGGCACCACACCACAGGGTTGGCATGATTAAATCAAATTATTTTTCAATAATAATTGATGATTTATCCAAATAACTGTAATTAATTTTTTTGTGAATTTTTTTTTTAATTACAGTTTTTACATGTGATTTGCTCTAAATCTGATGGAGTAGTGTCGTTATTGTAATATTTGAACAAAAAAAACTAAAAAATCAATTATTTGTTTGAAAAAAATCGTGATTTATTATAATTATCTAGGTATATGTATATTATTTATTTTGGATTGCATATGAAAAATCATCTGCTAGACCAGTGTCATTTTTTACTTCGACAGGTATTGTAGCACTATACAATATACGAAGGTTAGGTGTATCGTTAGTGCGAAATCTAAAGTAGGTGATCGATTCAGAAATAGCGGTAAAAAATGAACATTGTTAACAATCGGTAAAATGGACTAATAGATTTTTTCACGATTTCCTAGTTGTCTCTTAGTAAAAGTTATTCACATTGTTGAGTTGTAATGTCCTCCTTTTTGGCCTTAAACTTCACTTAACCCTGTAGTGTTGTGAAAAGTAAATCTTACCACGCTTATCATTGTATGTAGAGTGTAGTTAGTGGCCTTAGGAGAAGCACGACGAATACTTACAAGACAAGTTTCGTTGGAAGTGGCAGGTAGTTGTAGAGGAATGCAGTCCACCGTGTTCAGTCGGTCCCTGAGATTCGATAGTCTTTGGGATGCGGAGACTTTCCCGCTCGGCTTTTCGTTGTTTTCGTTGTTGCTGACTCGATTTGGGAGATTATACTACAGAACATAATAATTTTATATTTACATACCTATCTGCCAAGCTGCTTAGAATTATATTGTCATATTTTATAATTACGTACCTCTATAGTATGTATAACTGTATCTTGATTAGATGGGAGAGACACAGGTATGGAATTTTTAATTTTTGAGTTTAATTCTCTTCTTTCTTCTTTCGAATTCGTATTATGCTCTTTCGGATTGATCAGTTTCGGCTGCTGTTTGACGGGAGCCAAGGCGGTCTGCTTGAGTTCATTTGTTTTATAATTGTATTTAACATTCTATAAATAAATTTTAACAGTTAATATAGAAAATTGAATCGATAAATTGTGCACGAATCTGAAAATACTCTAATTAAGTAATTATCACTTTTGAATTTCTGAAGAAGTTTTAGAAAATGTTTTATATTAAAAACTGTTCAGGTTGGAATGTTAGCAGAAACTTAAATTATCGCAGACAATACGGTACGGTATTTTCAACTTTTAAAATTGTACTATTAATTAGCATTGAATACACAAATGCGACACTTCTATCAAGGGAAAAATTTCCTCGCCAGCCCTCCGTGATAAAAGTCTATCCACACATAGTATTTCGCGAACACATCCCCATATTCTTTAGCATTGGCATTAATTTGGCAAAAAAGTTTACGATAAGTCAGCTCATTTGGCTAATCAAATCTCCCTAAGAAGTCACAAGTTTTTTTATGGGGGCTGCATGCATTTCATCCCGAAATACACAACTAATGAAGTGCAGTGCGTTCGGCTTTCAGCCCAGTCTGTTCTATGGAAGATCAATCACTTAAGCCCTCTCAGGCCCAGAGGTTAGTGTGTATATATATTACTATAATATAAAGCTTTTAAATATACATACAAACCAATTGGAGGATTCATTAGTCTCTATAAATAATAACTATTTGCTTTTTCAAAACGTATCACAATATGTTTTGAAAAACTGTTTCTCCTGTATTCAATATAAAGAATTTGTTTATTACAATTCATAGCTTATACCTTGTAATTGTTGTTATATGGTGTTGAATCACCTCTTGCTCGGTAATACTGACTGGAGTAGGACTGATTATTATAATTTGATGTGTATGATGCTGGCTTTCTCCATGAACCCTGCCTTTTGGGAAATCGACTCTGTAATGTTAAGTAACTATTAAATAGATGAAGAATACGAGTAAAGGAAAAAAATTGCAAGCACAAGGTTGAAGCCAAAAGCATTTTCAATATAAAGTATAGACTCACAGGGTATTTTGTGGTAGGTTTTTTGGCAGACTTTTGTTTGGCTACCATAGTCGCTATGTGTTGAGTTTCTTGGCTAGCAATGGCGTCAACATACCACTCGCCATTTATTTGTGTGACCTTAAATCCAGGTACGTCTAAAAAGAGCTTATCAAGTGATGGATATCCCAATCTTTTGAATGGAATCCATTCTCCTTGAAGTTCTTTATAATCCCCTGAAAGAATTTAACATTGCATATACATAATTATGTATTACGTATGCATATGTCACTGTGAATGCCTGAACTACTGTAAATCCTAAGATTTACCAACTTTCAATGGTAACAGTCCGAACAGTTCTGTGCTTTGCTTTGCATCTTTGATTTGCACTTGGTAAATCTTAGGTTTCACTAACACTTTTGTCAAAATATTACTTTACAACCAAAGTTTTAGATACCTACTATTCATTTTACAAATTATTTCTAATACACAATTACAATATTAAATCAAACTACAATATAATATTTCTTTTACAAATAATCACTATGTAAATATTAACAAGAGGCTAGAATAAATAGATTTCTTCTAGATCAACATGCTGCACTGCCGCTTTCCATCAGGCGAGTTGGTGCCCAAACATAACCTATTCATATTTAAAAAAAACCTATCGCAGAGTTTATTCTCAGAACCAATATTTACCAATTGTCATTGGTAAAATCTACAATCTACCAAACTCTAATTGTATCAAAGCCTGAAAAATTGTGTCATTTTCGTAAATACCTTACATCTACCAAGTAACATAGGTCAATCGTAAGATTTTCCATTATAATGGGGTATAACATTTATTAGGTACCAATAGATATTTTTTAATAATTGAAATGAGACAAAACTTTATAGCATAAAATGGTATCACTGTGTGAGTGCTGGGTCCATCATGTTGCCGGGGCAGGAGGCATATACATCTTCACTCCCCATGTTCATATCCCTCCCTAGGAGTTTTGGCGGGAATGCGGGAAGAGTCGTGTCGCTCTGTTGTATTTTTTTCCAAAACTTGTATTTTGTCGAGTGTTTATGCATAAAAATGGTGGTGTTTTATTCATAAAGTGCCGAATTACAAGTGTGAGTGTGGGAAAATTATATAATGTGGTGAAACATGTCTTTTCGTGGTGCTTCCAAAACTCCATCGAAGCTTTATAGTAAAGTCGCCACTACTTTACTAAAGCATGACTGGACTTGACTGACACGGGCTGGACTTGACTAAGACTGGACTTTGACTATAACTAGCTACGAGGACACTTATTTAAATGTTGAAACTTGAAAATATATAAATACTTGACACTGGCAAATGCTAAAACGCGACGCCAAAACCAAAGAAAAAAAAAATATCCCTCCCTAACCAAATGTCATATGATCCTCCCGACACTGCTTTCAATATTATTTTTGAACACTTTTTACATAATTATTTGTAACATGACATAATAAATCGAAACCATGTGTCATCTCCAATAACATCTGTTTACTTATTAATTGAAGCATTATAATATTGTTATTTAATTATTACTTACTATTGCACTGTTTAATGGTGAGTGCTCCCTTCACCGATATAAGAGTCGCTCTAAGAGCCTGAATAACTTGTTCTTTATCAGACATGTTGAGTCACTGAAATGAAAGTCATACAGTTTTACATTAACTTGGCCAGATAGAGTTTGTTCATGTATATACATGTTAATATTATCAGATAACATTGTCTCACATATCTAAAAAGGCATGACAATGGATGAAATAATTTGTGTATTTTGAATACAGAATCAGCCCAGTCGTTTATAAACTGCTGAGCGCAGGTCTCTTCTTAACTTGAGAATGGTAACTTAAGACATTTCTGAGATCTTTTTTTTCTCATATATAAAGTTTTCCTTCACTGCTAGAAGTTATCGGTAATATGCACATAACTTAGAAAACACAAGATGTGTGTGCTGTGGGATTCAAACTCAGAACCGCTAGATTGGAAGCCAGACAGCCTCCCAACTAGGCTACTGAAACATATTAATGATAACTTGCTATTGTTGCAAGCATCATAATACTATGTATGTATATTAATAGTCAAGTATTTCATGGAAATACAATAATATTTATTTATTCTGATGATCTATTACAGTAAGATTGTGGCTAGAATTTCTCAATTTTTTTGCTTACACGCCTTAGGTCCCTGTAATCTGAGGGTCCCGTATCATTGTAGCCATGTCCATATAGTGCACTTATTATACCTAAATGCAAAAGTTTGTCTGTTTACAAATAGACTTACTTGACATGATATAACAGCTTAATGGATTTTGATGGAATTTGAAGCAATAGCTGCTCTGCATTAACACTATTTCGTACTCCACAAAATACAGGTGACCTATGAGATGACCTGTCCCATGATTAAGTGGGGATGGGCTAGTGTATTGTGCTCAAACATAATAATAAAGTAGTTATTAATATACAGTTCTTGTATTTCAACTATGTAAAAGCAACAATATCTTAAATACAACTAAATTAATTAGCAATATGAAATCGTCTGGTATAACAACAACTTAAAATACTTACATGGTACGTATACAAGTTTTGTGAAACAGCCGGTGAAGAAATAATACTAAATGTCGTAACTACGGCAAAACATGCCAAGTGCACGAACTATGCAAGTCCATTTGGAATTGCCTGGATATTGTCCTGAAATTTTACCTGAAACGAATATTGACGCGTAAGCAAGAGAAATACGATCATATTTACGTTTCGAGATGTTCAATAGCTTTCACCAAAATATAGCACTGTTTCAGCTTCGTATTATTTACTGCTGTCACGCGAACACGAAAAACTCAAAATAAGTCGTGGCAGACAAATTCAGATGAATAAAATCATAGGAAAGAGTTTACAATATAATTTTTTTTTAACACATACCTCTATTAGACGCAGACCTCTTTCGGAATCGGTTTTATTGATTTAACACAAAATTCGCTCCTTTTACTTACTCGCCGTCGATTTGCAGATAGAGATAGAAGCAAGAAGCAGGCAATCAGTCGGGGCTGCCAAATCTGTTTTTTTATTTTCCCTACAGAGAATGTTTTCCAAAAATTGGTTTTGTATTTTTTTGGGACGAAAATTTTATCACCATCAGTTTAGTTCATGATTATAGTCAGAATGACAGCAAATTTAGTGCGTAGGTATAGTGTAACATAACATAATATCAAGGTTGTGGATATAACATTTATCTCACAACACTCATGAATTTAATGTTTTTAACAAACAGCTCACACAGTTTATTCAAACATAATGAGCAACTAAAGTCATAAAAAGCTAGAACATTTTCAGTCAGACTATACCAAAAATTTATTCCACGAATATTATTTTTAAAGCCAAATTTTCCCTAATATTGCGAAAAATTAACTAATCTGGTAACGCTACTGACAATCAACAGCGACACAGCAAAAGTTTTATAAAATAAGAACGTACTTTGTACCAACATTTAGACAAAAATATACTACCAGAAAAGGGAGAAGTACTTCAAAGAAGACGCGTTTTCACTCTCTGAATCTTATGCACAAAGTGATTCATAACATTAACATGTTTGATGTCCTGGTGGTGTACCTTCCGAGTTCTTTGTCGTAGTTCAAGCTCTACCAAGAGATAGCTCCTCCATGAATGAGAAACACTGTACCAGAATAAGTATGTCAGTCACTATTTCCACATAGCCAGCACCAGTGTAAGCTGTGTAAACATTTATCACTTCATATATCTCAGACCATGACCTAGGAGATACAGAAGTACACAGTCGGTAGCATTAGTAGCTGGTTTGTTACATATTACTAGTTTTTAAAGACAAAATGTTTGTTGTCGTTTATACTCGCGGTTTCTCTAGAGCGATCTTTTTTACTGTTTGTTTCCCAGTGCCGCTTCATAATGTTTTCAAAGAACCTTATACTTTAGTGGGACCTAGTATCTTCGAAAAACATTTTTGTGGCTTTGACTGTTACGTAGACTATTTTAACTTTATTTTTATGATACCTATACGTGAAAATGCCTGAATGGCAAATGCACTAACTGCGACGCCAAAAACGACGAAGAAGTAGTACAAAATTCATGGGACATGTCCGATCAGCGTTGGATTTCGTACTATAATTATTGTATTTGTACTACTATTTCATGGTCCGTACTAGATACTATCCATATCTAATGATAGTACGGAAAAATACTACAATTTCGTTACTTCACTTATTTTTAAAAGACCGAAATAGGTAAATATGACACCCGTTTAAAAGCCGAACCATTGAGTTGTGTTTTTAAAATATGAAATTTGAAAGTGTAACTTGACACTGGCAAATGCTTTGGGTGCGATGCCAAAATCTAAGAAAAAAAATATGCAGCAAAAGTGGCAACTGTACCGATTTTATTCTTTCGTATACTCGCATTATAAACAAGCTGTTTTTATGATTACATGCTAAGGCTGAAGAAAATAATAGTCAAGAACTTGCATAATTTAGAAGAGGAGTAAATTTTGCATAAACATGTTGGTTCTATCTATTTATTGATGCATAGCTTTTTTTTAAACAATGTAAGATTTAAAAAAGTGTACTATCGGCGTACCACTATTTTTATAATCTTGTACTATATTTTTCAACGTACCCGAATCCAACCCTGTGTCCGATGTCCATCTGAAAACGTCGTTTTCCCTTATTAATCTGTGGTTGATTCACTTGATTCACCTATGTCGATTGCCACTGACGACTGTAGTTCTAGCAATTATATTCTTTAATTTTAATATTCACCAACATGGAAGACTCCAAAGCATCATCGTCTAACGATCACCAAAATGACAATGAAGATAATTCTAAGAAAAAATCGAAAAACAAGAAAAAGCGAGGCGGCGGCGGTGATGGCGACCACGGTGCACCAACCACACCTGACGGAGTAGTTGCAGTGCCCAATTCTGCCGATGTTCCTCCTAACTTGTCGCTGAAAGACTTAAAAATGGCTATGGAAGTCTTAAATTTACAGCACAAGCCTGCCAAAACTACTGAGGAAGCCTTGCATAAGTCGTATCAGTTCTGGTCTACTCAACCTGTTCCAAAGATGGATGAAAAGATTATCTGTAATGAACCTATAGAACTACCTAAAACTCCGGAGGAGATAAGGTCCGAGCCGTATACATTACCAGATGATTTTCAATGGGATACATTAAATTTGAATGACCCATTGGTTTTGAAGGAACTGTACATTCTTCTCAATGAAAACTATGTTGAAGATGATGACTGCATGTTCCGTTTTGACTATCAGACTGAATTCCTTAAATGGGCTCTTCAACCTCCCGGTTGGAGAAAAGAATGGCATTGTGGCGTACGCGTAGTGAAATCTGGTAGGCTAGTTGGATTTATATCCGCAATTCCTGCTCAGCTGAGAATATATGAACATGAGCAAACAGTGGTTGAAATTAATTTTCTCTGTGTACATAAAAAGCTTCGTGCTAAAAGAGTAGCCCCAGTATTGATAAGAGAAATTACACGAAGAGTCAATTTAACTGGTATATTCCAAGGGGTCTACACAGCTGGCATTGTACTACCCAAACCCATTGCTACATGCAGGTATTGGCATAGATCCCTCAATCCAAAAAAGTTGATAGACATCAAATTCAGTCATTTGTCTAGAAATATGACAATGCAAAGAACTTTGAAGTTGTTCAAACTTCCTGATGCACCAAAAACACCAGGTTTCCGAAAAATGGAAGTTGGAGACATTACCAATGTTGTAAAACTATTAAATGATTACTTGAGAAAGTTTGATTTGGCCCCAATTTTTTCTGAGGATGATTTTAAACATTGGTTTTTGCCTCAAGGTGGAATAATTGATAGTTTTGTTGTGGAAACACCAGGAGGTGCTATAACTGATTTTGTCAGTTATTACACTTTGCCATCCACTGTTGTGTATCATCCGGTACACAAGACATTAAAAGCTGCATACTCATTCTACAATGTCTCCACAAAGACTCAGTGGATTGACTTGATGCTAGATGCATTAATCACAGCAAAAAACTCTGGGTTTGATGTGTTCAATGCCTTGGATTTGATGGACAACAAAGAATTTTTAGAGCCACTCAAATTTGGCATAGGTGATGGTAACCTGCAGTACTATTTGTACAACTGGCGATGCCCAAGCATGACCCCTAATAAAATTGGCTTAGTTTTGCAATAACATTATTGGTATAGTTTTCACTCTAACTTATGTTTATTAGAAAACTGTTTATTTTCTTTTATTTTCACAAAATGTAAAGTGTTTTTATCAAATAAAAATAGCTTTAGTATAAACTGTGACTTTATATTTGATTATCATTTCAGTTTTATCATGTCTATACCTTAACTATAAGAAAATTTATCAACATCATTTACAGCCCTGACTGTCCCGGCTGGAGCCAAGTCTCCACACCTGCAAATAAGACAGGTGTTCCCACATAATAACCTTAAATAGCTGTGCCATCATTACTATTCATCTAAAGGTTGTCTGGTAGAAATTGCTCTAGGCGATAAGGCTGCCGTTGTACTATTATATATGCAAGTTTTGTATGTGATCTCCAGGGTAGTATGAGGCCACCCATATTTTTTAGAGCTAATTGATAAGGGCTATTGCAAGCAATGTAATGTCCCCAAAATTCAACAATATTTTGCCGACTACCAAATGCTTCAAGTTGATTAGGCTCTGGCATATCTAGTTTTTCTACTTTTCTCATTCTAAATGTCTACATACATAATATGTAGGTCTTATTTTGGTACCTGATGACATAGAGTTACCTACCTACCAGCTCTGTCTAATTGTTTATGAAGTTGTATATATTACTATAATATAAAGTTAATGTATAGAGATCAATGGAAATGTCATTACGATAGACATATTTTGTTAGTTTCGAAATGGGTAACTTCAAGGTTACACCCTAGAGATTTTTTTTAATCAATGTCAGCAGTACCTACTGATTTTAGTTCTGCTGATGTGAAAAGTGGATTCTCTTTTGCCAAATTTGATGGTTTGCGTTTCCCTTATCCGATGTTTCACTCTGCTGGTCTGTGCCTGACGAACTTAATAGTAAAAAAAAATAGTCCTCGCTAAAAATAATCATAACAGATAAAATTGAAAAAAGAAGATTGCGCTATTTCTTGTTCGAAAAATAAAATCGTTTGTAAATAAATTAAAAATATAAGGTAGGTAGCCAAATTGCTTGTCTGAGTTGTCGCTACTACACGGTTAGCTGATGAATATTACATAGAATAATAGCACCCTAAGTGGACCCGCCTGGCGGCAACTACATACGTACATCGTATATAATTATAGCGAAGTAGGCCAATCGTCTACCATTATTTAGTAGTTCTTAGTACAATCGATAGCTTAGTCGTCAGCCTGGTAAGTATCAACCATACCACACCATATTACATAACATTTTTTTTTAATATTCATTAGTTAGCCTCTATAGTACCCATATAAGTAAGGCAAGGATCAGATTTGATCTGATGATGAACGCCACACTCGGGCGAGTGTGGAGAGTGGGCGCATTTTGAAACTGATTCTAGGATAAGTTTTACATGACTGAATTTCTAGAGTACAGTAAGACGACTCCGAAAGCGCACCGCTATGCTACGCACGGTTGTGAACTGTATAGTGGCTATAGCATATCTATTTGCAATAGTTATGTAGTTTTAAAGAATACTATGAAAAATTATATTGGACGCCACAAATGGGAAACTATCACATAGCACACCACAGAAACGTGCACACCAGAAGTAGAAAAATTAACAGAAAACAAAAAATCTTATGAGCTAGTGCCACAAGTTGGGGTCATATCGCTAAAAGCGCTCTCTTCCAGGCAACCAAGAATGGAAAACACGTTGCTGATTAACAACAGACGAGATATATTGTAACACTAGTAGTAATAATTTGACCACGTTCCAAATTAATTATCAACGACAGCCCTGTTACCCGTTGGTACTATGTATATCTGCTAGAAGCTGTAGGGCGTGGGTTCGATTCCCACCCAGAACAAACATTTTGTGGTGTGGTGTAGGTATTTACAAAAAAGTATTTAAGTATTCTATCAGTTATCTGACTCCCATTTGGGGTCAGATGGCACTGTGTGTAATGTCCTACGATAATTTATTTATTATTATTATCTTTTATGCAGATGTCACTGTGTAGGTATATTGTCTTAAGATATTTATTTGTTATTTTATTTATTTATACCTCAGAGGCGGTAGGAGAGGGCCAGAGGCGGCTGTACCTATGGTGCAGGGTGTGCGTTGCACACGGCACGGGCACAGCGGTGTTATGGGACGCCCGCCTCAGCACTTTCAATGAACTTGCGCCTGTGTTATGACGCCGGGCGTTATATACAACCACACGTAAAAAGAGCTTCGGTTTACCAATGTTAAAAAATTTAAATTGTAAAAAAAAACGACTCGCCATACAAAATGACCGATCAGCTGATCGCGTTAGTATCAAAGTCGATTTTTTTATAATTTCCATATTTTTTTTTATAGCTGGCTAGGTGTTTGACCACAGCTCACCTGATGTAAGTGACGATGTGGTCGATGACGGTAAAACACTCTAGCCTGGAATGGCATGACAAATACATTTGTACCATTCCATTTAGACCGCGCGCTTACCAGAGAGCGCTAGGGTATCTAATGATTGCACACAGGCGCTACATGGGTTAACCCCAACCATGTAAGTTAGATCCCAGTGAAAGAAAACCACAGCATTGTTACAAGATACTTTGTGTTTTTTCAAAATGTACTCTTGGATACTATAAAAGCGATTTCATATAGGTGGAGTTGCCAGCACTAGTCAGAATTAATGCCTCTGCCACAGTTATTCGAAATATAGAACATAATATTACCGGTGCCGGCAATTTCTTTCAACATCTTCATTTTATTTTAGCCTAGCCTGCTAGGTGTATTTGGCATACCATATGTACTAAAAACGTTTGCTAAGGTAGATGTTATTTAGACTAGTATTCCGATCCGTTTATGCATTTTACATCAATGACTGCATCATTGGGAATAAAACCTATCTATTCTATTTGGGATGAGGGTATTATAATAAAATAACATCTTATTCAGAATATTCCAAAGAATATATTGTAACAAATCATAAAGAAATTAATCAGTTACATTAGGGACCAAGTTTACAATCCAAGGTACAAAGTTTAATGTAAACTGATTATGGAAAAAAAGACACAAGAACAAAAAGCCACCTCCAGTTTCTGAAATACAAGACAAGAAATGTATTTTACTGATAAACATAAAAACAAACTTCCTAGTCAATGTAAAAAGTCAGAGTCAAGAGTAGATCGACTCTTCTTAACACAGTTGCAATATTTTTGTTTGCAGATCTACACTCCTGGATATAAATGTTATATTATAATTATTTAGGAGCATAGTCCACTTTTTTCTTTTTCAATTTTTATTTAGATATTTTTATGAGCGGGATCATATAATAACTATTCCATAATGGTGTTCAAAGCATACAAATTATCAAGATATACTTTCTTGAAAACTTATGGTAAGTTGATCACATTACTTAGTGAGCAACTTTAGTGCAAATAATGTTATTCCTTTTTAGTAGCTTGCTGCTTTGCTTGGTGAGCCTGCAATACAGCAACAGCTTCATCAACTTTGGCTTTTAAAGACTCTCCATGTTCTAACATATGGAGAAGCTCAGAGTTATCAATTTCCAGAAGCATGCCAGTAATTTTTCCAGCCAAGTCTGGATGCATTCTTTGAATGAGTGGGAAAAGTCGTTCTCCTAGCATTTGCTTTTGCTCTTGATGGGGAGCGGTGGCCAACATAGTTGCAGTGAGTGGTTCTTGGCCTTGAATGTGAACAGCTGGTTGAGGAGCCGGTGGGTTGCGCATGTTAGCAGTGTATTTATATCCAGCTGGACGACCACCCTGAGTAACAAGAGGTGCACGAATAGAAGCAGCTGCAGCTACTCCTTGTTGTCCAGTGATTGGTCTAGCTCCAAGTGATGTACGTAAAGCAGCCTGAGCAGGGGCTCTAGGGGCAGGGCGGAAAGTGGCTTGCATATTGGGATAGCCGGAACCTGCAGACTGGGAGCTAGGTCTGACTGGTGGTTGAGCAGTCCAGCGTGGAGAAGGTCGAATCTGTGTCATCTGAGCTGGGCCATAGAAGCGCTGAGCAGGTGGAATAGTTGGCACAAAGTATCCTCCTGCGCCACCAGGTTGGAAGATTTGTCCCATTTGCTGCATTCTCACACTTGCCATTCTCTGCATGTATTGAGATGTTAAATGTGCTTTACGGTCTTCTTTGCGTTGAGCTAAAGCCACATAAAGTGGCTTAGTACCCACAATACGCCCATTCATTTCAGTAACAGCCTTAGTCGCTTCTTCAGGAGACGAAAAACAAACAAATCCAAAGCCCTTGCTGCGTCCATCTTCCAACATGACCTGCAAATAAAAATAATGTTTATACTAAGGCAAAAATTAGTTAATTTAGTTGTAAAAAAATGCTAATGAAAAAATCTCATTGTATAAGAGACCTAAAGCAAAATGTGTTTTAAGAAGCGTTCCTGAAAAATGAGTCCTGTATAGTATAATGTAGATATGCAAAATTGCACTTTTTAAGAAATCGCTGAACACTAAACACACTACATATTCAATACAACAATATTTTTAGGATCTTGTTGAGGTTCTACTGACACTTAGTTTTTAAGTTTTGTACAGACATAAGCATTTTGGGCATAAGCATTAAGTAGTCCTAAATAAATAATTTGAATAAGTTCCAATAAATCTTGATTACAATAATAACATATTTTTGCTTATGACAAAACTATACAAAAAAAAAATATACAAATCTGCAAAATAGGCTACAGATATAAAAACAAAATACTTCTTTATAAAAGTTGCATACTCATTTCAACAAGTAATAATTCTTTAATTGCATTGAGCTTGCCTCAGTAGAATCCTATTTCTAGAAGAATCTGGTTCACAATTGATAAGAAATAATATGGCAATGTAAAAACTTTTTTTTTAAAATTACCTTTGCAGATGTTATAGTCCCAAATGGTGCAAATTCCTTACGTAGACGTTCGTCATCAATGGTATCATCTAAGTTCTTGACGTACAAGTTAACACCTTGATAGCGTGTCAATCGTTCAGACTTCAGTTGTTCAAACTTGCGTTTAAGTTCTTTTTGACGTTCAGCTTTCTTTTGAGCACGTCCAACATACAATGGTTTGCCTTCAACCAATTCCTTTCCATTCAACTCCATACAAGCTCTTTCAGCTGCATCAGGGTCTTCAAAGGCCACAAATCCAAAGCCTCTTGAATTGCCATCATCCTTATACATCACTTTGTGACTTGTTATACGACCATATTTTTCAAACATGTCCTTTAACAACTCATCTGCAAAATCTTCACCAAAGTTCTTTACATATACATTGGTGAACAGTTTAGCTTTCTCTCCCAGTTCCTTTTCACGTTCCTTACGAGGAATGAATCTACCAACATAAACTTTTTTCCCATTTAACAGCATACCATTCACCTTTTCAATGGACTTATTGGCTGCTTCTTCAGTTTCAAAATGAACAAATCCATAACCTTTAGAGGCTCCAGTTTCATCTTGAGCCACTTTGCAACTAAGAATGTTTCCAAAAGCAGTAAATGTGTCATACATTGCTTTATTATCAATGGTCTTGTCCAAGTTTTTGATAAACACATTTCCCACTCCAGACTTGCGCAGTGAAGGGTCTCGTTGGGACCACATGATTCTAATTGGTCTTCCTTTGATCATATCAAAATTCATAGTGTCTAGAGCTCTTTCAGCTGCAATAATAAAAACAAATGTTAATCTGTCGCAGATATTATTGTGGATGAGCATGGAGGAGACAAGAAATGTAGCTAGATATTCTGCCGCCAAGCAGTAGTGTGCATACATTACTATGTAATGGTTTGAAGGGTACATACTGCAGCTAGTAAAATTACCAGGCTGTTGAGACATACCAACTAATGTCTCAAAGCAATGAGCACTAAATCAGTGATGCCCTGGACTTTGCAAGTGCAATGGTCATGCATGTGTTATCTCTTACCATCAGGAGAATGTCTCGTTCATCTCATTACTTTTGCGTTAAAAAAAAGTTTATAATCCAAAAGTAATAATTATATAAAATTATAAAGTGTATATTTTAACTATGGTTAACATTTCATAGGTTGCATTGAAATATAAAACATTGGACAGATATTGCAGTACAATAATTTTCTTTTAAAATCCACCAAGGTTAATGTTATTGGCATGTGACAAATTAACACCCATTAGGAATTCATATATATATATATATATATAATATATAATAATAATTGTGATATAGTGAATGTTTCAATGTTGTCAGCCATATGGTACGAAAGTTCTGAAAAATGTACACGGCGATGAAGTTTACATGCTATTAGTAAAATAAAATAAAATCAACTTACCATCAGCCGGCTGCTGAAAATTAACATAAGCGTAGCCAAGGGATCTACGAGTTATCATATCGCGGCAAACTCGAATTGAAAGTACCGGACCAGCAGTTGAAAATTTTTCAAACAACATGGCTTCGGTGATATCCGAGTGCAAATCTCCGACATAGAGAGATGCCATGGGATAATTCGGTGGACCAGAATTCATCTTGATATTTTTGCTGCGGCAGTTTTTATGTAGACATTAGCACAAAAAATATACGAAGGTAATTTCACTTTCTCTTTACAATGACTATCGCATTCCTCAGACCACGTTGCACGCTTACGTACACTAACTTAAAATCAAGTGATTCCCGTTTGTTTTTAATTATTTTACTATTTTTTTGGATTTTTGTGTATTTTATGTTTTTTTTTTTTATTTTACAAGAATATTTCACGAAATTCTGAGGATTGTGTGACCTATATCTCAGGGAACACACAACCTCACGTGAACACACCTTGCTCACCAAAGGAAAAGGTGACGTTTGACAAGAATCAAGATGGCGCTTGGTCAGCCATAGCAAGTGCACCAACACTACAAAAATATGTTTTTTTTTGTTTGTTTTTGACACTACACTTTGTGTATTTTGTTTCGACACAGTTTCGAAAGCAACACGAAATGACATGTCACACCACTTTATATCACTATTTCACATCCACAGACGTAATTTGATGCTTTATAAATTAAATATTACAATTTTTACTAATATCTCGGTCCAGCATCATCATTTATTCGCGTTCCCGCCATAAATGTCTATTTTTGCCATACCAATTTGAGCATTTTACCAGCAACAAGTATTTCATGCTCAGACGAATAATCAGATTTCATGCGTCTTTATGCGTTTGAAAAAAATATATATATAATATACCCTAGATTATTTATATGACACAAAGTAAGCCAGGATCAAGTATAGTCATTCCGTAAAGTTAATAAAAATAGATAAATTCATATCGTGGAACATTTCACAAAGCAAAGCAAAAAACATTTCAAAAAGCAAAGCTTATATTACGAGAACCAGATGACTGATAGAGTACCCATATACTTTTTTTATGAATACACCCAGTAGAGAACAAAATAATATTATAACATAAATGTTTTGACGGAGTTTTGAATGCCAAACAAAAAAACAATGTTGTACCACATTAATTATAATTATATGACTTTTTCACACTTTTGCAAGTATTTCAATAATCTAGTTATAAAACACAATCATTTTTTCATTTATAAGCATTCTAAATATATGAGATGTGATTGTGTACACTCACATGCCCATTTAGTTTGTTTTATTCTATATCGGACAACCTGTGCGACAAAACGTAAAACAACGTCTGGCATATTATGTTTACATTGGAGCAAAAGCCAAAAAAAAAAAAAAAACAATTTCGGAAGTTCGCAGCGGAATCGCGGGAAAATCGCTCCGTAGACCGGAGTATGTATGTTGGTAGTATCCTCCTTCAACGTGGCGCTCCATTACATTGTTGTAACTTGTTTTTTTTACGAGTATTTTTTTTAAATTACATTATTGGAGTTTTATTCATAAAGTGACGTATATCTGGTCAGTTATAGTTATTGTTATTATTATTATTATTCTTTGGTTTTGGCGTCGCGTTTTAGCATTTGCCAGTGTCAAGTAATTATATATTTTCAAGTTTCAAAAGTTAAATAAGTGCCATCGTAGCTAGTTTTTGTCAAAGTCGTCTTTGTCAAGTCCAGTTCGTGTCAGTTAATTCCAGTCATGCTTTAGTAAAGTAGTGGCAACTTTACTACAAAGCTTCGATGGAGTTTTGGAAGCAACACGAAAAGTCATGTTTCACCACATTATATCATTTTCCCACACTCGCGCTTGTAATTCGGCACTTTATGAATAAAACACCACCATTTTTATGCATAAACACTTGACAAAACACTAGTTTTGGAAAAAAATACAACGGAGCGACACGACTCTTCCCGCGTTCCCGCCAAAACTCCAAAAAAACCATAGTTATTGTTTTAGCTGTTTTAGCTCAGACGAATAATTTAATTTTTATGGAGGGTCCAAGACTAAGTGTTTTAGCCATAACAGAATTATACAGCATCTGACGTATTTTCCGTCCCATATTGTTCAATGTAATCTAAACCAAGATTTAGTATAAATCTTCTAAGCGTTATTTTTATTTAGTTTCTGTCAATTATTTTATGAAGTGTTCAAATCCCGGTAACCTTGTAAGCTTACAAAAAAAAAATTACAATGTGACATGACAGTGACAGCTAACTGTTTTGGACAATTTTGATTTTGACAACAATATCCATTCTAGAGTTCTTTTTCAGTGAAGTTTCCTTGGATCGGTTAGTGTTTTGCAAACTTAAATCTCGATAAATTAGATTAATCTTAAATAGTTAAGTTGAAGTGGGACTGAGATATGTGTCTACGTACGTACGATAACTAATAGTTACTTGATTTTTGATATTAATATTGCAGGTAAGCTTCAGCTTTACAATCATGGGGAAAGGGAATAATATGATTCCTAATGGCCATTTCCATAAGGATTGGCAAAGATTCGTCAAAACATGGTTTAACCAACCTGCAAGACGCCACCGCAGAAAACAAAATAGAATAAAGAAAGCCAAAGCCATTGCTCCTCGCCCAGCCGCCGGTCCTCTGCGCCCTGTTGTCCGGTGTCCCACAGTTCGTTACCACACGAAAGTTCGTGCTGGTCGAGGATTTACTCTTCGTGAAATCAGAGTAAGTTATATTTTCCAGCAACTTATTGTTTAGGTAAATATTTCTTACAATTAAACAACCAAACTATAACATAAAGGCTAACCAACCTAAAATAATAGACAACCGATATGCCGTTTCTATTACAAAATTCTCCCATGAAAATACAGTAAGTAATCTATACAAGTCACTATAATAACCTATCAGAATACCATTATTGCAGTGCTTTATTTACAGAGGTTTGGTACTCTAATTGCACTTTAGTCTTCAATAAACTACTATTTTATCAGTAAATCTCTTACTTAACTAGCGGTCGCATCCTTGCGCCGAACATAAGCAGCCCAATGACAAGAACTTTAATGGCCTAGTTTCAGAAAACTAATCAATATGATGAAAGATGAAAAAGTTTTATATGTGTAAATAATAATAAAACAATGTATTAATTATTTTTTAATAGTTATAAGGTCTATTAAGACTAAACATCATGATAGACTTCTTTTTTTCTTTTCACTTCTTTCTTCTTTCACTTCTAGCATGCAAGATATTCTCTGTAGTCTTCATAACTCATTGTCCAATTGTTTGCAGTTGTGGGTTAACTCAGAACGAAATCAGCTGTTATATAAATTGTTACACATGAATTATGTTATTTTATGGAACAGCTGTTTATTTTTATTATTTCAGGATTGATCCAAAAGTAAAAATTGTTCAGAATATGATTATTTTCTTTTATCTTAGTAGTACTGGGTCAAATAGCATTGTATTAATTAGGTTTTTTATTTTTATTTTAGGCATCTGGACTCAACGCTGCTTTTGCCAGGACCATTGGAATTGCAGTAGACCCTCGCAGGCGCAACAAGTCTGTTGAATCATTACAGATTAATGTGCAAAGGCTGAAGGAATACAGAGCTCGCCTCATTCTTTTCCCTAAGGGCAAGAAGGTGAGTTATTTAAAATATAATTTAAAAAGAAATATGTGAACAGCATATTTATTTAGCACAGGAAATGAGCTTCATCCAAAAAGTTGTTGAGCTTACCTATACTTATGAAATAAAATCTAACTTTAACAAAAGCTGAAACTTAATTGAAATTATATAATCAGTGGTGTTATGCTACTGCAGACTACTTTCAAAAATTATGCAATACAGAACAAGTACAACTTAATTATCACAAAAAATATTAAAAAACTAATATAATGTAAGGTTTCCTCTTGATGATAAATCTGCAAATAACTAACTATGTGTTTAGTACTGCAAATTCAATATTGTTGTCTACAAAGAAGCCACTATAGCTTGAATATGGTTTTTTGTAATACAGCATAATAGAATAAAAAACTTAAAATTCTAAGCAGATAATAACCAACAATTTTAAATAAGTATAACTCTAAGCATTAAATGTACAGGTACTGAAGGGTGAAGCCAATGAAGAGGAGCGCAAGCTGGCTACTCAACTGCGTGGTCCTCTGATGCCTGTACAGCAGCCTGCGCCCAAATCCATTGCAAGGGCTATCACTGATGAGGAGAAGGACTTTAAGGCATACCAATACCTTAGAGGCGTAAGTGTTTTTTATTTGATAACAAAATTGGTTTGAGTTCCCTATTACATGTTACTATGTACATTGTATACATTTTTGTTTTTTAATCAACAAGCAGGCATCTCAATGTGTCTTGCTACTTATGTAAATAGAGTAAAATGGAGAATGGCAATATTTTGTAGTTAAAAAACTTCTAAGAGTAATAGGCTTGGTACTAACAATATGAAACAACACATTTATACAATAAGTGTGATATTTTATGATTGGTTATTTTGGACACATTGCAAATCAAAATGTTCATAGCTTATTATCCCGAATTTTTGTTCCAGTCCTTACCCAACTAGCCCTATATGAAATGTTTCGAAAATATTATATGTATGTATATATAAGAATTGATGTTTATCCAATTTGATTTGTTTTACAGGCTCGTTCCATTGCTAAGTTGGTTGGTATCCGTGCCAAGAGATTGAAGGATGCAGCAGAAAACCCTGATGATGTCACCAAGGCTCCAACAGCTGTTAAGGAACCTAAGTCTAAAAAGTGATTTTGTCATTAAATTTCTAAAAACCTACTGTTGCCTATATTAAACCCTTACCAGCCTCTTCAGTATTACCAGTAACAGCAATGCTGATGCTGTAGTGACTATTATGTGGGCTGATGTTTTTGTATATTAATGGTCATAACTGCCTGTGTCAAGGTTGAGATAAATCATACCTTAGTCCATTCGCAGATAGCCTAGCCCTAGGTGATATAAACTTGATAGAAATATAAATCGAAGACGAAAAATGTGCTAATTAAGTCTGTTTACTCGAATTATGTTTAGATAGAAATTGTTCACGCCAGACAATTGAAAAAACAAACTGCGATAGCGCCACAAGTGGCGGCCTTATCGCTAAATGCGATCTCTTCCGTATAATCTGGTACTGAAAATTGGTTACTAGGGAGATGTCATAATATATATACTTAGTCCTACTCGTACAAATTTACTGATTTAAATAATACATAATATAGCAAGTATCCCACTAATATTATAAATGTGAAAGTTTGTATGGATGTTTGTTACCCTTACACGTAACAACTACGGAACGGATTTGGATGTAATTTGGTATGGAGGTAGCCAAGACCCCTGGGTAGGCCAATTTTATCCCGAAAACATGTAGCGCTTAACACCGCGGGGCGCAGCTAGTATGAAATATTTATTTACCTATATAGGCTGTAATAAACAAATGTATTATGTAATAGAAAATTAAAACTGACATCAACGAAGTACAAAAAAAATCTGATCCGATTAGCACCAATTTTAGCTCGGCATTGTGAAAATGAGTGTGCCAGTCTGATAGAGACAAAACTATTCCATAACCCGATGGCTTTGACAGTAAGACTCGTCTCACACCTCGGAAGCAGCGGTGCAGCACTAAATTTTCAACTAACTACATAATTAACAAAATACCAGTATCGCTTGAAACGCTCGAAAAGATCTCGTGGCCATCCGCGAGGTACTGCCCGCAGCAACGCGTTCCCCCGCACAGTTCTCTATATTCTTGCGACGGGATAGGTAGGCGCGTGGTGTCGGGATGCCACCAGCGGCGACGCGAGCCTGCCGCGGTCTCGTCGCTGTCGTTCCGGTGTGAATCTGCTCCATGGAAGTAAATACTGTTTGACGTAAAAAGATAAGAGGTAGGCTGTCTCAAAGACGAGACAGAAAATTCATGAAAGAATTTAAAATGATCTTTGAGATGGCTGGGGGGTAATGAGTTGAACCCAAAAATCGGACTTACGTATATCCGCTATTTTACAGCTCTGCTAAAACTTTACATAACTGAAACTAGACTGCGGCATTAGATTGATGATCGATCGCATCGAACAAACATGTTCGAAAAGTTGGTATACTCGGGTTTAAATAACAAGACTATATATTTTATAGGTATTTATTAAGTTTATTGCTTACACAGTATAACAATTATAACAAGGTCGCAAAATTTGTTAAATCAATATATCAGATTGCAAAATTGCATATTTTCCTAATAGTATTTCAATTATTACATAGACCTTTAAACAAATAATAATTAGAAAAAACATTCTGACTGATAAACCCTTATTTACACATTAATTTTATTAGATAATTTTTGTAAACAAAAACGATGTCTCTCTCTTATTATCACATTTCAGGTATAATAATGATTTTTGTGTCCTTAGATTTATTTTTCTAAGTATCATTTATCATCACTAATGTATAAGCAGTGGCGGCCTTAGGGGGTGACAAGCAGGGCAACCGCCCGGGGCGTCGCTCTTGCAGGGGCCTCGCTTCCTCGTAGAAAGTCTTTACCATACATATATGTGTATCTGGCGCCTCACAAACCCCTCTGAACGCACGGTTCCATAATTTATCAGGGCAAGCATGTTACGGCCACTCGAGCACTCGAACTATCTTTTTAGTAAAACGGACTCATAGAAAAAGGGCTTCAGAATGATCTGTCGCCTCAGGCCTCTCAACAGCTTTGTATAAGTTCATGTCTACGTCCGTTTTCACATAAACTGTCCCATAGGAATCGTTAATTTTGGCTCCAATGAAAACAGTGCAATCGTTATTTCCGTAACACTTACACTCAGCTGTACAAAGACGGGTTTTTTTGGTAAAAACGTCTTCGTACGCAAGATACAACATAGCGAAAAACAGCAATGACAAAGATAACGAGAAAAACAAACTGAGATATGCGAGAAACACTTTCTGAAGTTATTGTTTTTAACTCCAAAGTAACTAACATATTGAGTTAATATTATTTTAAAATATTGTTATAACTTTTAAAGTTACCCATATAAAAATTGGTTTCTTAAACTAATTGGTGTTACTTATTTAGGGCTAATTCATTTTTTTTTTTATTTATTCTTGGCCATGGAATTACTATTACTAGTAATTCAGCCGGCTAATTCCTAATTTATTAGATGGTTGCTTTAACTTGGCAGAAAATATCTCTAAAGAAATTCCACAGTATAGTTGCAGGAGGCATTCAGGTCAAAGTATTAATTATACGAAATCCTATATAGTAATTATGACACTAAATTTAACCTTATTACAAAATGAAAATTATCAAATTACCTTACACATTGAACATGATAATGTCAAGCATAATGAGAGATAATATGTTACTACATCTTTCCATCTTGTTATTAACGTAGCTATCAATTACATGTCGCTATCTATTATATCTTATGTATAGGTATACATTCTCTTTCAAAGCTAAATCACAGCGATAGATGACAAATTCAGGGGTTCATTAGAGTCATTATTAAAGAGCTTTTCGAATTCAATTAAACCATAGAAATAAAGACCTTAATAATAAAAACTACATAGTTTTATAGCTAGAATAATTTGCAATACCTAAATATTTTATAGTACCGAAGTAAAATGCAGCTAATGTTAACATTATGTACCTTTAAAAAGTTAACAACAGTATTAGTCACTCAATTATTAAAATCCTTACCAATCATGACTAAAAATCTATGTTAAATGTCAGATGTAAGGTTTACTTAACGGGCAAGTCTTGTGAAATAAGGCAATCGATGTGTTTTTGTCAATCTTTTTGTGACGTTATACATCATGTGGAAGTTTGAAATTAATGAATACTATAATACATATCCTGAATTATTATGCTTGGAGAAAAAATAGTTTCAATCGCTTTTCGTTTCTTGAAATTATGAAATAGAATATGGCCAAATTATTTTTAAACCGTAATCTTGATAACAAAAAAAATATAGGAAAGGCGCAATTTTATAGATGCTAACTTTGATGCAGATACATTTAAGGCTTAGACCTTTTATTGTACGTTTTGTTTATTCTATTAGCAGATAAGTACGGATAGTTTGATGAAAATTTCTGATAGTGCCTGCTGAAAACCTCTTTTCTGCGTTACGTCTGTTGCTGTTTTATTTTGGTAGGCGCTACAAACCATCTCTCTCTTCGAAGAATCAATCTCTCTGACGAATCTGACGTCACGAGGCACGTGTACCTATAGCATGTCGCGAGAGGCCGCAAGAGGTGCGCGCGCGGCGGCGGCGGTACCGAGCACCGCGCGCATGCTTCCCGGCCGTTTTGTATTTTGATTCTTCTAGTGTGCAACTAAATACCGACCGACCGCGCTCGGTCGTATTATTTTGTTGTCTTACCTCTTTAGTTTGAGTAAATGATACGTTACCGCGATATTGACGCTTTTATGTAATTTAGTGGAGTGAATCAGTGATTAGTGCACAGCCGCTTTTTTGTTTATTTTTTATTATTCATCTTGTGTACATAATATTATAAAAATGGGAAGCAAGCAAGGACGGAAAAGAAAATGTCTGTGTTTGTTTGTTACCTCTACACGCTTCAGTAGTTTAATTATTATCTTTTTGTTTGTATTTATAATTAACTAGTGGCCCGTCCCGGCTTCGCACGGGTGGACATTTATTTTTTAATTAAATTCTAGTAATAAATATAGCCTCATAGTAATTACTCTAAAGTACTTTTTTAAAATGGGTCCAGAAGTTTTTCATAATTCATACCTATTGCGTAAATGGGTACAATGGATATTTAAAAACTCAAAGAGCGCCATATTCTGCATTGCGCCGTGCAAAAATAATCATGTAGGTACATGCAATACTAACGTAGATAAACAAAAAATGACAGAACCTTTACAATATTATATTCATCGATAATTCGATGATTATAATAATATTATTAGTGTAGACTAGCTAACCCATCACTACATAGTATAAAACAAAGTCGCTATTTTTGTCCGTCTGTTTGTCTGTATGCTTAAATCTTTAAAATTACGCAACGGATTTTGATGCGGTTTTTTGTAATAGGTAGAGTGATTCAAGAGGAAGGTTTTTATGTATAATAACATCTATTAAATAATGGAGAAATACTGTTATTTTCAGGGTTTCTAATGTGGTGTCGTAAATTCTAACATTTCTTGCCGCTTACATTGCGTACGCAGGCTTAACCTTACAGGATTTATAAAAATAATGTACTAAGTATTGTACACCTTGAAAAGGTCTACAGAAAAGTCCGCGATGATATATGTCTATCTCTTATCGATATCCCACAAAACCATTTTTTGTCATTTACTTTTTACGGCAAATAATAGCTAATTTTCGAAGCGATTTTAAGCACTACAGCATTATTCCTTATTTAATTAAATACTATAAATAGATTGTTGATTTAACATAGATTTATATGGCCTTTTACAGCACATAATTTCTTTGAATATTTTCGAAGATATTACAGATTTAAAAATACATTGCGTAGCGTTTGCGGCGGTACCTATCGGCCGGCAGCCGCCGACCGCAGCGCGACGCGACGCGTTCCTATAAATAGCGCGTCGGAGGCCGCACTTCTCGCTCGTTACAGTCCGGTGACGCTGTAGAGGCCATCTGCGGCCAACAGCATTAGTCATTCAAAAAAAAAAAAAAAAAAAAAAAAAAACGCACTTCTCGCTATAATAATTTGAATTTGGAAGCGATTGGACGTGATTTTTGGAGCTCTCTAGCAAGGATAATAACATGACTATGTAAATATTGACTATCAAAAAGTGATGTGGTGCATCCTATTTTGATAAATAAACATATTGATTTTTTTCGAATTTTGCACCCGTGCGAAGCCGGGGCGGGTCGCTAGTGTTAAATATATTGTAATGTATGTAGTAAGCCTTATCCGTGTGCGGTCCACCTTACTCTATGGAAAATGTTGAATCGTGTGGTCTATGGGAAGGCGTCGGTTCTGAACGGTGAATAAAGATTGTGCCCGATATTAAAATGGTTTTCATTTAATATCTCAAAAACCCATCGGCCCCATTGTTTTCTCCATCTACGCCCCACCCTTTGCTGCCTACTTGCTACGTGCCCGCAGGCTACGCGATGCAACTATTACTAAATACATTCGTGTTCTCTGTGACTTTCATCAAACGTCATACGAATACGAAGTCGTGATGAACATTTAATTTGTACGAAACACCGAAGGTAGATTTATTCGTTTCCAGAGCGAAAATATCAATGTAATCATAAGTTCCCACGGTTGCTTTATGAAACTTGAAAATATAAAACACTTGACACTGTCAAATATTCAAAACGCGATGCCAAAACAAAAAAAAAAAAACTTCTGTCATAATGTAACAGATAATCAATGTAAAATCCGCTTTCGGCAATAGGAATAAACATTCTGTCTCCTTCTTGCTCGTGGCTATAGTAATTTAACTCTCCTTATCTATTTTAGCGTGACGTCAATGTATTCAAATCTAACGTCAGACGTATGTACGTCTGTGTGAGTGGAAAATATCAATGTAAATGTTCAAGCAGAAGTTCCCACGGTCGAGGACTTGGCCCTTAAGTTGCCGTATTGGCTTCTGTGTTGTTTGTTTCAACGGCAGCGTCTGTTGCATTCGTTTCATTTTCTCCGCCATCACCGGTCTTTACCTTTTTGTCGCTCTTGCGGAATTTATCATACCTGAAAAAAACATTGCTTATAATATAACGACCAGGTGGCACGGGTTGCACGTATCGGTGGTACTAAGCTGAAAGAAAGTCATTGGTATTCATTATGAATTATTTTACTATGAGACCAATCCTGAAGTCGCGAAAGGTGAAGTTGTTCCCTAGAAAATGTCTCAACCTTGACGACATATACAACTGATTTTTTTCAATATATGTCTAGAGGTCCTCTTTTCGGCTTAGGCTAAATCATCTCAAGTAGTCATAGTCATTAACACTGATTATAGCAAATGCTTTGATAGAATGTACATACATAATATGTTGTTAAATTTATACAATTTATTCAAGCGATTTTCGTCCTATATGCAAAAAACTACAGAAGTTACAGCTACATACCTGCAAGCTGTTACAAGCAAGTTTTAATGTGTAATTTTTTATATGAACAATAAAGAGATAGAGAGAGATGTTGATGACAACCAAAACCATCAACCTGGGGGTTACTACTAGTCTGATAGGAGTAGGATCGCAAGTTCTTATTGTTTAAAATAGTACATCTCTGCGATTACCTGCCATGATCTTCCTCGTCATCACTGCCTTCATTACCCTGAGGGTCCACTTCACGCAGGAACTCCCCGATGTCTTTATCGACATCAGCCCACAACTTATCTTCATTACCTATAGCAAATAAATGCACACTATATGAACATTTCACACATAAAATGTAGTTTAAAAAGTGATATTTATTTTATTACAAATAGCCTTGCGTTTGACCACCATCTTGCCTCATGTTAAGGGAAGATGTGGTCTTGCCTAGAAGAAACCGACTCGCATTACATAGTAATATGTACTTATATATACATTTGAGGATTTATTGGGTTAATAAATGGGAGTTTAGGATCTATGCAGGGACTATAAACTGGTCATTAAAGATATGAAATTTCACATCCAAAGGCATGTAAATACGAGTAAGAAATTGTAGGCAATAGTTGGTGTCCTATAAATGTTATGTTAGTGTGTGACTTCAGTCAAAAGGCGTACCAGACGCATTTGAAGCATCAGTGCCGTTATCTAGTTTCTTATTTTGCTCAGCGGCTGGCTCCTTCTCTTCTTTTATTTTTTCTCCGCACTCAGCAGCGGAAGCATCTTTTTCATCTTCTGAAAAACAAATGTTATAAAACTAATTAAAAACTAAATATTTGAGATTTTACTATAGACACAATAACAGAGTTTGTAAAATATGTTTTCCATGCATGGGAAAACACACGGGATTTTTTGGGTATCTTCTATGATCTTTAAAAAGCCTTCAACTGTGTGAGCCACAACACTTCACTCAATAAGCTGAACCATAATGGATTTAGTCAGTCATAAGTGACGTGCTCGAATTGCTAAAATCATTTCAATCACCATGTATGTATATAGGCATGACATGTTTAATTGATGAAAGTTACATTAAAAATTTGCCCACTAAGCCGGAGCCTAATCATATTGTACAGTAAAACGAAAAGCTTTTAAAAATGTGGTTGTATTTTGGGTCACAAGTAGCAAATAGTGTACTCAACAGATCAAATAATACTAAAAAATGTGGGTGGCCTGCTTGTACCCTTGAGCATTCTGGATTTTCTGTTTAGGGTTGGAAAAATTTGATCAACCTATATAGGGTTAGTATTAGTTAAAAAATAGGTAATATCTTTCACATTTTTTTTTAAATCGGTTTTTACATTACGATTTGTAATTGGTGTGAACAATAAAGTTGTGTTATTATTATTATTATAAATGACAGTTCTAAGGGCCGCCTTACACGGTTAATCATGATCACGATCCGCGATCATGATTTCAAAATTTCTAGATATTATGCGATCCGGAGCATCAGTCCGTCAATCCGCTTCGTACACGATCAGTTTGGATCGCGATCATTGATCGCGGATCGCGGATCGCGGATCGCGCGGAACGTGTACGGGCTGCCTAAAGGTAACATACATAAAAAATGTATAACTGAATTGACCTCTACCTTTTTTGAAGTTGATTAAAAAAGTAGGTTATTTCCCATATTTTATGTGAGTAATTCGGCAATTAATAAGTGAACACAAAATCATTTATCTTTAACACTAACACTAAACACAAGGTTTGGAAAATAACACATTGTAACGACTTAATTTTCGGCTTTCCCGTTAAGATTCAACAGCGCCCAGTTTAGGTTACCTTTCTGCTGGTGCAGCTGGCGGTGGATGCGCTCGGCGTGCTTGCGCAGCGTACGTGTGTCGCGGTGCTGCACGTAGCGGCCGAGGTGGATGCGCAAGCGGCAGTGCCGCCGCAGCGCCTCCGCTTGCTCAGCGCTGCCCGCCTCCGCACGCGGCAAATACACGCGGCACAGCTCGCACCAGTACACCTGCACAAATATCACTATTTCACTAATCTTAAATGGAGAGTATTATAGAACTGAGCGTCTAGCACGATTATCACCCCTGCCGGGCATAAACGTAATACTGCACATAAACTATCGTGAGTGGCAGCCATTTTCATACATTTAGGTAACATTATACATTACGAATATTTTTTCGTCGTCATTCATTACGCATTTACTATAAAGGTATACTTAGATCTATTTACACCTATTCATAGAGGTGGATGAAAAGCAGAGTGTGCCACACTGTACCTAAGTTATTTAACACCGAGCGACGTACTTTGAATCCTCGCTACGCTTAGGATTCTGCTCTAGAATCTTTCACTCTGGATTCAAATAACAATTAAATTTTTCAGTTGAAGTTTTCTCACCTCTAACTTCTTGATGTGTTCACTGCCAATGTTTATTTCGACTTTGGCCTTCTTAGGAGATGATTCATCTTTCTTCTCGCCACCGGAATCGTCATCTTCCACCTCTGCAAGTGAAACATTACTTTAGTCCAAAGTAAAGGTTTAGGTTAGGTTAGCAAGTAGGTTATCATGTGATTTTAGTTCATTGAATATGTACCTACTGCTAAAGATGCTTCGCGTCTACAAGAATTACTTAGGTTCTTTCTTCTATATACATTAATTATTCTTTGGTATAGAACAAAATCATACCATCTACATCGCCCACAGAGTCCAGAGTCATGAAGTTGTCCAAATCCACATCCATCCCTTCATCGCCACTCGCCTCCACCTTCGGGCTCGCAGCACGGCGCACCGACTGTCCAGCCTTCCTCTGTTAAAAACATTTAGCATTACTGCAGCAGAAATCAACAAAGGTTTTATACATTTAACATAATATATGAAATAGATATTGGTTAACATTTTTAAAATAACTCGATAAAGAACTGAGACTTAGTAGTGACAGTTATCTCAAAAACAAATCTCATCTCACTATTATATTATATGCGAAAGTTTGTATGTTTTAGCAATAGTATTTAATAGAAAATATAAGTCCCGCGCGAATGTTTTGTTTTAATTCTGACAAGTTCGTGTTTGACCACATCTGCCTAATGGTAAACAGCAGATAGAGTCTATGTTCACGGACGAGTTCTCACGAGTTTTTACTTAAAAAAAAATAAAAATAAAAGAAAAGCCTCTTATAGTGCAAATCAAAAATAAGGGACGAATAAGGGAGGGTCAAACGAGTTTGAAATCAAACTCCTTTTCCTTACACAAGCATTTACCTTAAGATGTTCCAAGGAGCAGATGTGGTGCTCGTATATCATGGGCGAGCGGAAGGTGAGCCGGCAGGTGCGGCAGAAGGGCATGAGGAAGCGCTTCATGGCGCGGTGCGTGTCTGTTAGGTTGTGCGCGTGGCGCGTGGTGCGGTGGTTGAGCCGGCACACCAGGCAGAACGTGGTGCGCGCCGCCAGCTCGGCGCCGGCCGCCGCCTCCAACTCACGCTGTGCGCCACGTTGCGCCACGCGCATGCGCAGCAGCTGCGCCTTGTGACGCCGTGCCACGTTCCCCATCGCGGCGCGATGCTTCATCGACATCAAGTGCTTCGCGTACCCCTGCACGCACATCATCATCAATTAATGAAACTTGATTCGATTGTATCTCATTCTGTACAAAATATTTTAAATATTTTTATTCTGGGTCTGGGTGTACTGTATGTATTATAAGTATGTATTTACAAAAAAAAAAAGTATTTAAGTATTCTATCAGTTATCTGTCTTCCATAGCACAAGCTCTGCTTAGTTTGGGGTCAGATGGCGCTGTGTGTAATGTCCTATGATATTTATTTATTTATTTTAGCTTGCAAACAAATTACAACTCTATGTAGAGGTTAAGAATAACATGAATAAACTATTAAAACTGACTGTCTTAAAAAATACTAACTAAAACGTTTTCTAGATATAAACATTAAGTATTATATGATAATTTGCCATAAATCATCTAGAATCATAAGGAAATAAAATTTAAATGCAAGATTTATACATTCAACATGTCAGACAGAAAACACTTTTTTATTTTATGTTACGGGCATTATTACAAAATAGAGTTGCTCAAAATTTATCGCACAGCTCGCAGCGGTGACGTGTGTGCGTAGCAACAACAAACGCATTGCTAAACCAGACGCGCGTAAACTTTATCTACTATGTTATTTCATAGTATAAAACAATGTCGCTATCTATGTCATGTCTGTTTTTCTCTGCCGATGTCTTCTAAACAACAGCGGATTCGATGTTTTAATGTCATTCAAAGAATTTCTTACGGAAAGTTTATATTATATTCTTTTTTTTTAAACCTCAAGTGGTTGATTTTTTTATTTTGTCATGGTGACCAGTAGTCAATTTGACTGATTACTTTAGAGATTTTGGAACTTTAAACAATATCAGGAGTTTGTATCCCAGGATAATCATAAAATATCACCGAATAATCGTGATACTATAAAACAGTGCATTAAATAATGAAATAATGTGCATACAGCGAAAGTGGCATGTTTCTCCTTGCAGTGCACGCAGGCCAGGTGCACGTAGGTGCGCGCGCGTGGTGGGGGCGCGTCTGAGGCCACGTCCGGCTCCTTGTCCGTCTCCTCGCCCGCGTCGCCGGCCTCGGGCTCCGACGAAGGTTCACCCTCCACCTACAAACATTACCACATTGATCATTTTGTGGTCGCCAGGTCGCCATAATAATGTGCATATGAAATAATTTTTAATAACTAACCTCTTCTTTAATTTTTATATCTTTCTTTTCCTCGGTGGATTCCTCTTTTTCATCAGCATCCCATTCCTCCTCAGTGGAAGAAGCTTCGTCTTTAGATTTAATCGAGCTGCTGTAGGAAAGTAATATTAAATTTCTATGACACAAATTGAGCAGTAATAAAAAATAGTATAAAAATAAAAGCTTTAACCTAATCTGTGTAATAGATCTCTAGTGTATTTCGTGTAAGACAGAAAAGTATCAATTATTATTATTTTCCACTCCTCAATAGACATTTTAAAAATTTACCTAATTGATAACTTAATCAAACCAAATAAAAGAAATATCAGTTTCTAGTACACTTAAAACAATAATTTCAGCTGCTACAAGTTTGAATTAGTCCTCAGCCAAGATCTAGAAGAATTGAAAACACATCCCATAGATCCTCGTGTCTATGTGTCTTATCGGAAAGCAGGTAACAATAAAGACAAGGGTGAAATTATTCAATTTAACCATTTTTTATAGTATTTGAAATGACACAAACAAGACTCTTCAGGTGGTCAAGAGTTAACACATGTCCATGGCCATTGCAGTGATACACAGAACTGAGAATTCTATGTATATTAATAATATTGTCGTTAGCCTGAAGCAATTGAAATTTGTGGCAGACTAATAAACTTAAACATTTATTTCAGGTATAATAAATATTTTGTTTTGGAAAATTAACTTAAGTTTGGTATTCTCAAATTGATATTTTTTCGCTAAATGATGACATAAATGTCAATTGATAATGGAATTTAATAAATTATTGACAGCATGTTTATACAGATTAGGTTAAATAAACTTCTGGAATATAATGCTTGCATCAACCACTAGTAAAGCTTTAGTTAGTCAGTTGTACCACCTGATTCCAGAAACAGTAGAGTAAATGGCTCTTTTTCATTCCAGCCTATTGATCATGAAGAGAAATAGTTGCCTTCTTATAGCATGGAGAAACCCTCATCTACAGAACTCATTTACTGGTGTCAATAGTTTTGAATGTGTATTCTATCAATCACCGATTGTACCCGTTTCAAGATCGTACAATCTCTACAAGGCTTTAAGTGAGTCAGTATATGGAATTACCTTCTCTTGATAGTTTTGTAAGCGCGGGTGTAACCGAGCGATCTATCAGTGAAGCGCCTGGGGGCGTAGGTCCCGCGCGAGCGCGGTGCGCCACGGTACGTAGCGCGCGAGCGCAGCGTGCGGCCGCGGAAGGAGCGACGCGGCGCGCGCGTACGCAGCGTCGAGCGCATCGGCTCGCGGGGCGGGCCCATGCCGCTCGGTTTGCGGTAGCTCTCCCGCGCTGGGGACCTCCTGCGGTCCTCGCCGCTGAACGACCTTCTCTCGCCGCCGTAAGTATCTTGCCTGGTGCTGTATGAGCCCCCGTAATGGCTGCCGCCATCGTGGCTACGTCTATCGCTCGACGAACCCTGTACACAATTCTCTACGGGTCTTTCTACATCCTTTACAAATCAGATCGCATAAATTAGTATAAACAGTAGCAGTATGTTCCGTTTTCGAGACCTTGTTATGTAATTTCTCTTTCTGAAGGTCCTATGATAATCTCTCGCTCGGATATTGTGATGCCCTTTTAAAATGGAAGAAGCAGTTTCTCTATGATGCATTAATTAATCAGTTTCAGATTGTGTATTTTATTTCATTGTGGCATCTTTGATTTTGTCTCTCACATGAAGGTTTCCCTGCTAATCAATTTTAAAATTCTGTGCAAAGGTAATAAATTGACAAATATGTCATAAGGCGACTTGCTCATGGAGCGGACACATTTCATTTAACCATCTGTACTGCAAATAGCATTCAGTGTACTTATATTATTTAATTATATATATTGTTTTACTTCACAGCATGACAACATAGAATACCATCAGATATTTTCTCTATATGATCTGAAAGTTGAGATGGAGAAGTTCTTTCCTGAACAACCTGATGAATGTATGCAGTATGATTGTATACCTCTAACTACACAATTTCAACACTTTCTTTGTGATAGGTAAACCTCTCCATTAATCTAAAAGAAAGTGCTTCAATTTAATCTCATAACATCATGCTCTCATCTGTTTCTCATATCAGTTTGAAATGCACCATGATTCAACAGTCTCAATGGTTTAGTAGTATTTGTTTCATATGTATAACATTATAAACTCATCAGACTTTTGTCATACATAAACCTTTGGACAGAATACATGTAAACGTATGAAATATATAAAACTGTTGAAATTCCTGTATTCTCAGCTATTTTAATTGAAAACAGGCCTTGTATTATTGGTGTTGTAAATAGGCAAAGATACCATGTAGTGTAAAATGATTACTAAACTTTTCAATCTTTGATAGAAATTCATATTCTGATGTTTGCTTTTATTTGCTGCTGAAGCTTTCATGAATATGACATCCTTGTGACCCAGTACTGATTTCCATAATCATCTTTGTCTTAATCAGTGTGGGCTATCCAATCTTTTTGTTCTTATAATTTTTTCTATTGCTTGTGCATTTTTACACAGGATGAACTAATGAATCTACCTACAACATACCTAGACATAACCAAACTTAAAGAATATACTGACCTCCATTCTCATTCTTTTACGTTCAGGAGAGCCTGAACGACCACCATAGTCACGGCTAGAATAGCTTGCAGATGCCTCCTGAAATAGGATGCATGCTTAAATATGGTTAAATATGCTAACATATAGCTTATTACTAGGAAAATTAAAAATGAACTATTACTGCTTCTTGCAATGTGTGTATAAATTTATCATAATCATTCAAAATGTCCTAAATATGACTCACAGATCTGTATGGTTTCTTGTATGATTCTTCTACTCTGTCTCGATTGGTGTATCTAGCAGTGGTGTTGTAGCGGGAGTCACTATTGTAGGAGTAGCCACCTCGACCGCCGCGGCTCTCGTAAGAGCCGCGGTTACTGGTACCGCGGTACGAGCCTCGGTAACCTCCACGCCCGCTGCTGTAGTTGTTACGCCCTCCATAACCTCCATAGCCCCTTCCACGAGATGACATCTGCACATTATCAATAACATATGCACTTTACGATAGTTAGTTTAGAAATAAGACATTTTCAATTATATTTCAATACTTGGTAGGAACAAAATATTTTTATAACATATTCAAATAATTTACATGCGAGCACTATTTTTTTATTGTGAATTCAACTGCATGTATTCTCAAGCTTCCATTGGTGGAAATTAGTTTATAACAAATTGATTTTCATCGAGTAGTAACCAGAGACCGTGGCAGAATCATAATGTTGAGTAGGTATTGATTTTATGTCTTCATCAGAGATTATAGTTATGGGGCCGGTCGGTCAGGTTGCCTACTCGAAGATTAGGTTATTTTTAAGTGATCAAAAAGTATTAATTAGATTGCAAAGTATACCACACGTGTCGCAACATAAGATCAAACTATTATATGACTTAGCTACTAAATTAAATAAAATGGCGAACCATTTACGGAATGGCGACACTCGCGACAGCAGCAAGCCACGGTTTGGTTGGCGGCGCGTCGCACGATTTTGTTTCAAAGGTTTTTTTACCTTATCAATATTAGGTAGTCGCGCTTCGTATTTTCACTGAATAGGCAATTAATCTTTTAAGTAATATCAATTAAGATCCAAAAAATCCGAAGAAACGAATGAAGTTGAAAAACGAAAATGCAGCAAAAACGGCACCAACTACCAAGCAACCAAGCATCAAGCAACTTCAGCCAACTTCTCTTCAAAACTTCAAATTAGTTCATATGTGCTGCCGTTACTAAAAAAATATTATTTTTTTTACTAAATAAATCGGCTACTATAGCATTTCATACATCATTATAGGTTGCCGTTAGATAAAATCCATAATGCTGTTATTTATATAGATAGACTACTATCAATTTGATTTTCATCATAAGTTTTGAGATAGCACGAAAACATATGTTTCACCGAGTGTTCAAACTCAAAAAATAAAAGTTTTGAAAAGTGTCATTGCAGACATGATTCTGCCGTTCTGCGGTTACAAAAATGCTGTAGCCGCATTCCAAATATGGCATTTTTAGAGTATTATGTATTATTATATAAAAATAATGAATTAGTGATGCTTGTACTTATTTAACTTGATTTATTATAACATAAGATGGAAAATATCGAAACATTTGATATTGGTGAATGCACAAAGTGTGATGCCAAAAACAAAGAAAAAGAAGAAGATTATTTATTTACGATTTGAAGATAATTTTGTTCTCTTCGTACTCAGAGTATTCATTCCTTGGTATATATTGTTCTTTGATTCACCCAGTTATCCACCCCACCAGACAAAACAGAAATGCAAGCAAGAAAACGTTTTGTTCTCCTATTTTTAACATGTGCATTTTTGATCTATTGCTACTTTGGAAGTTATCATTTAAAATCTGAGCTAGTTCAAAGTGCCCGTCGTGACATGCTACCCTCTTTTGCGACCCTAGAAGAATTGGAAGAAGCTCCCACGGCTCAGCAACGACAGCCAACATCAGCTGTTATTCCGTGTCGAATGGAAACTTGCTTTGATTTTTCGAAGTGTAATAGTGAGCCTAAAATATATATATATCCCAGTGAGGGCTCAGTTAGTGCATCATATCGCAAAGTTCTGTCTGTTTTAAGGGAGTCTAGATATGCTACAAGAGATCCCAATGAAGCTTGTTTATTTGTTCCTGCCATAGACACTTTAGATGCTGATCCATTATCACCAGAGCATGTCCCAGATGTGGGATCTCACTTGACTCGTTTGCCTTATTGGAAAAATGGGAGAAATCATCTGATATTTAATCTATATGCAGGAACATGGCCAGACTATGCCGAAGATGCATTTGGTTTTGATGCTGGTGAAGCCATCTTGGCTAGAGCCAGTGCTTCTGAAACAATATTTCGCGACGGGTTTGATGTTTCATTGCCTTTATTTCACAAAGAACACCCGGAAAGAGGCGGAGCTCCACCAGCTGCCACTGGTAATCCTTTTCCTGCTCCTAAACGACATTTATTAGCTTTTAAAGGCAAAAGATATGTTCATGGCATTGGCAGTGAAACAAGAAACTCGCTATGGCATTTACATGATGGTAACAATCTTATATTGGTTACTACATGTCGTCATGGAAAATCATGGAAAGATTTGCGAGACGAAAGATGTGATGAAGATAATAGAGAATATGACAAGTAAGAAATAAAACTAGTTCGTCACAATTTGTAATACATGCTATAAATAATAATTTACATTTGGAAATATGTTCAAAGAATCTTTCAAATCTAAATAAGACAACACAATATTTATAAATATGTAATTAAACATTTAAAACTAACTTATCTCAATTGGCTATCAAAATAACTACTTATATGTATACTAAAATCTATTTTATACAACCGTAATTAGGTATTTTTATGTGCATTTAGTGCATGTTAGCATTCCTGATTCTCTTGTCAACTAAATAGTTTACTCATAGGAGCTCTAATTTCTTGGACCACAGAACTGTTTCTAGGCTGCCATAAGTTCATTATAACACAGCCCTTAGGCCAGTATAAATCAAATCCACTTATGTATTGGCCACACTCGCTGGCCCATGCACACCCCCCGCTCCGCATCCTTTTAACACTGTGCTCAGATTCCGATTCAGAAATATTTATTGATAAAAACACTGATACAATTTAATATTATGCTAGGTGTTCTTGCAAAGATTGTGCCATCAGTCTACCCTTATCGGGCATTCAATAATTTAATTAAGCATTATGTCACATTGATTTAAAAAAATAATAATTTAATAAACAATTTCAAAATATACTGTCAAGTTATAATATTAAAATTCATGTCATGCCAATTTGTAGCAAATATATATTTAAATTCTAATTTAATGTGCTGGTTTAATGCATTCACTATTTGATGGGGTTTCGATATTAATTCATTATTTATTTTTATATTATTCTTAGTTATTTTTCATATCTGTGCCCTCATTTATTATTTTCCAAAAAAAAAATTACAATTTGCAATTTTGTTTTTTAGGTTTGATTATGAACAGCTCTTGGCCAATTCGACATTCTGCCTTGTAGCAAGAGGTCGCCGACTGGGCTCTTATCGTTTCCTGGAAGCATTGGCGGCCGGTTGCATACCGGTCCTTCTAAGCAATAGCTGGCGCTTACCTTTTGATGAGCGAATTGACTGGCGCCGCGCTGTCATATGGGCTGATGAACGCTTATTATTGCAGGTAACGGTTTAGAACATATTTATTTATTTTCAGACCTAATATCTGTTTATTTGTTATCAAAAAGTAAACAGCAAACACTGTTGTGCCTATTTCCGTGTTTTAATTTGGTATTTGCTTATTACCATTAACATCTTGTTTCTTACCAAACTGGTGTACCAAATGAGATTGTTATAAATCCATTAAAATAATTTATGTATGTGATTCAATTAAATTACATTTAGACATAAAGATGTTACTTACAGTACCAGGAGTTAAATTTTTAATAAGCTTGTTGTTAAAAAAACAGTATATTCTCCACATTCCACCAACTTCCCCATCAGAGCATACCAGATAGCAAAATACACAAACAATAAAACACATTATAATTAATTCACAGCAGATCCAAGATCAACTCAGTGTAGTAACACGTTATTTTATTTCTAGGTCCCGGAGTTGGTGCGTTCTGTACCACCAGAACGCATTCTTGCTCTAAGACAGCAAACACAGCTTTTATGGGAGTTATATTTTTCATCCATTGAAAAAATTGTTTTCACTACTGTAGAGGTAATTAAAGTTACATGTCCAAAGTAAACATTTACATGTACTTTGTTTTGTTACTGCAGTGGTACCTACCTAGACCTCCTGCTAAGGAGATCTATCATTTCATGATGTATCATTTCATACCATACTATATTTACAAAGAGTACAATAAAGACTTTCTATTATCTCTATCTATACTGGACTAAAGTAAATTGGCCTATTTTCTAATGTCATGTGGGGGTCTAGATGGCGCCGCAGTGATTCGGTTCGGGCTTATACTTTTAAACTAATAGATGGCACCTTTTTTAATTATAAGATCCCGTGATAAGCGTTATTTCCTTATTCCAACAGATAATATTGGAGCGAGTAATGTCGCATAAATTGTCTCGGCAGCGAGAGGCGTTGATTTGGAACAGTAGTCCAGGCGCGCTGGGCACCCTGCCCTCGTACGGCGACTCACGTGCGCACTACCCAACTGCGTCGCCGGTTCTTCACGCGCCGCCTGCGCCTCCGGCGCCGCTGGCCCCCCTCCCCGCGCCCTCCCTCCCGCTCGCTGCACCGCCTCCCACACCCGGTAACTCCTTCACCGCCCTCCTCTACGTGCAGGCGACCTCTCCCGCGCTACACAAACTGCTCGCCAACATAGCCAGCAGCGAATTTTGTGAAAAGGTAAAAGCATAACAAAAATTACTCGTAATGCATTTTTATTCTATAGGTGTCGCATATTCCATGAACGATTATAGAATAGAATATAACTTTATTGTATACCAATCATACTTACATAGATACATTATAACAGAAAGACTTAAAAAACAGATAAAGAAAAAAAGATACCTAATAACAAAACAAAAACAACATCGACTAATACTTTGGTAGTACAACGGCGGCCTTATCGTCCAGAGCGATTTCTTCCAGGCAACCTTTGGCTGGATAGTGATGATCATACAGATATGTGAGTTGTAAATAAATAATGACGTAGTTTATTCTCTAAAACCCTGGAACCCTGTTATTTATCTGTATATACTAAATTCGATAAATAAAATTTTTGTCCTCATACAAAAAGACTGATCACATGATCCATTTCGTACGAGAACAATTTCTTTTCTCAAGTTTAGCAAACTAGTATTTTTAAAAGTTGTTCAGTTTCTTGAAACACTTTGATGAAACACAAACGCCCTGTATAAGTTTTTGATGGAGATTGATGTTTCTTATATAGAATATCTTGGCGTTTATAATGTAAATGACGTCATGTTTTGTTTCCAACTTAAGGTTTCACATATTTTGTCATAATAAGCTTTAATGTTTTTGATTATTCAATTACATATAATTATTTATGATCCAGTATATATTGAAATATACTATGTCAAGGATATATTGTTGAATCTGATGTGGTTTCAGGTAGTATTGGTGTGGGACAGTGAGCGCGCGGCGCCGTCGCTCAAGTCGTTATCCAGAATGGCGGGCGACTCGCGAGAACCTATCCCGGTGCTGGTCATAGATGCTACTACTCATTACCCGGGGTAATTTTGTTATTCTTTACATGTGATCAAATCGAGCTCTTCGTCGAGAGTTAACCTAGACTCCATAAGCTGGTGTTGCCACATGCAGCGTTAAACCACGGACGAGCCTAAGGATGGAGCATCAGAAAATGGTATTAAGTACTCCATTAGTCTACTCAAGACTCCCGTTACGGCTTCAGCGTAGTCTATTGGGTCCATAGAAAAAAAAACCGGTTGCCGCCAGAGATTCTGAACAAGGAGCATATCATCCCAGTCTGCTGACTGGTACCGCCATATACGCCAGTGCCTTAACGACGACGGAGAGTATAAAATATTTTTTGTTGTATTTATGCGGGATTATTAACGTTTAATTATATCGGATACTCGGTCTATAATTTCTACTATATCCGGTGGGCTTCTTCATGGAGACAAAGCTGAGAAACAGATAGCGAGCGATAGATACCAGCGTAGAGAATTATCTCCAAGCCAGTGTCGACCAGTATCCAAAGTACTGAAAAATAAGACTATTCAAGATCTCAGAGACGCTTGACAGAAATATCGTCACGTGCAATAACATAGATAACAGCACGCGGCTTAAAATACGTAGCCTGGGTTATGAAAAACTACCTAAGTGTGTTCATCACCATAGCGCCAAAACTTCTCATCCTATTTTGTTGCATGCTCCGGGTGACATAGGCTATATTTTCCTCCTTAATTATTATTATAGATGTTTTGGCCCTTAGCGGGCGCGCAATTTTCAGATTATAAAGACGAGTTCAGATTAGTCTGCCCGCATGCAGTAACGAAATGATACGCTGTCGTAATTTACATATTATAGGTATTATTCTATAGTTTACGTAATTTTTGAAAATTAATATCCTTAACGTAGGTACCTTATGTATTTCATATTATTATAGTGAGGGAGTGGGCGCGCGATGGGCGCCGCTATGGGCGGTACCGACGGCGGGTGTGTTCTCGCTGGATGGCGACGCGCCGCTGCTGGCCGAGGAGCTGGACTTCGCGTTTCGGGTGTGGCGCCACTTTCCCGACAGGCTCGTCGGCTACCCCGCGCGAAACCACTACTGGGACGAGGCCAAGGTCACTACAACTCTTACGCTGTCTAAACGTCCATTGCGAACGCTTCTCATGTAATCAATAAAATGCTGAGACATATTAAACTTTCAGGATTCGGACACAATCATAATCATGTTTTTCACAGGGACTCTCACTTGTCATAGCATTTTGTGCGCCGTAGTAACAGTTTTACTTTTTTTTTTATGTAAAAAAGTAATGAGATGAACGAGACGCTCTCCTGATGGTAAGAGATAACACCTGTCCATGACCATTGCAGCGATACACAGAACTTTGAGTAACAAAACAAAGTCCAGGGCATCACTGCTTTGGTGCTCATTACTTTGAGACTTCCGATGGTTAGTCTCAACAGCCCAGTAATTTCGCTAGCTGCAGTACCCTCCAAACCGGAACACAGTAATGTTTACACACTACTGCTTGGCGGCAGAATATCTGGTACTGCGGTGTTACCTACGACCTCCTGCTAAGGAAATCTACCACAAAGAGGTAGAGGAAGAGGTTTATGTTACACTAACGACCCGCCTTGGCTTCGCACGGGTGCAATGTGAATACTAATATTAGTGCATATATGCAATATGCATGTATTACACATATAAACTTTTACTCTTGAATCACTCTGTCTTTTGATGGAAACCGTATTAAAATCCGTTGCGTAGTTTAAAATATCTAAGCGTACAGACGGCGGGAAGCACAGACCTTTATCTGAAGGTCTGTGGCTCGAAGCGACTTTGTTTTATTTTATATACTATATAGAGATTATTAGCTCCAGTATTAAATCAGTAGGTATTTGGTCAAATTGAGACCTATTAACATAATTATGAAAAGAGCTGGACTGGAATAAAAGTATGGATAGAAAATAAGATGATAAAAAGCTCTCGCAACATTTGTCTGCATCAAAAAAACCAAGCAATTGTTCCGTAATAAAATGTGATACATCAAATATAATCTTTCTTTGTGCTAATAGTGCATACGTTCGTCCCGCTTATACAGTTGTTATTATTATTTTAAGGAGACTGTTTAATATGATGGTTTGTCCATGATGCAGGGCGCGTGGGGGTACAGCAGCAAGTGGGGCCCGCGGTACTCGATGGTGTTGGGCGGCTCGGCTTTGGTGCACCGGAGCACTCTAGCGCTGTACGCGGCTGGCGCACCTGCACTGCGCCGCGCGGTGCGCCGCGCCGCCAACTGCGAAGACATCCTGCTCAACTGCCTTGTCGCACATCTCACGCGCCGCCCGCCGCTCAAGCTAGCGCAGCGCCGCCGATACAAGCCAGCGCACCACCGGTATGTCATCTCTATAGAACTTTGCGTTCGGTTTTACATATTATGCACATTATACATACATATATATTTTATATATCGAATAGATCTACGTTTAGCCACCAACTCGCTTGATGTAAAGCGACGGTGCGGCCTTAGAAGGAGCACACTGATCTAGAAATTGAACCTCGACTGATATTGCGACTTATTAGAAGCACTAAAGGGAGAGTGTATGAAAAATATATGACATATAGGTACCAAAACGCGCCGTGGGCACACGTTAGTGTGTCACAGACCGGTTCAAATAAATTATAAATACCTACTATGTTTTAAGGGATGACTCCCTTAAAGCCTTATTATTAGTATTACGCTACGTGAACGGTGAGTGAGTCTTAATACCACACTCGTGTTGTTCCATTCAATGCCAAAAGTAAAATTAAAATGTTATATGTCAGGTCGGCGTGGCGAGACCCGGAGCACTTCGTGCAGCGGCAGTCATGCCTAAACACGTTCGCCACAACGTGGGGCTACATGCCATTACAACGCTCCGTGCTGCGCCTCGACCCCGTACTATTTAAGGACCCGGTATCCACACTCCGCAAGAAATACAGGAAAATGGAACTACTCACTTCTTAATTACGTTGAAATGTAAAACGTGATTGTTTTACGTTTTTTGATGCTGTTACTCTCGTACTTTTGACTATGCTTTAAGAGCTTTATTATGACATTTAAAATCTGGTTTCTGTTAGCGTAATAACATTTGCTATTTGTACTTAGTGTACGTTCGTTTACGTAAGTGGCCGTAATGTCGGACTTAATGTACTTTCTAAAGGCCATTATTATAAAGGTGAAAATATTGTCTTCGCTTGATATACCATGTAGTTACTGTAGTTATTGTTATTTCTCGTATCACTTCCTTACTGGCACGCTCGCGATTACATATACATAATATTGCCAATACAACTAAATATACTATAAATAAAATTGAGACGGACCGGTAAGAGCAGCGTAGGACGTCCACCCACAAGGTGGACAGACGACCTAATAAAGACCGCAGAAACGCTTTGGATGCGAGCCGCTTCCAACCGATCTTTATGGAATTCAATGGATGATAATAATATGTGTAATTGTGTATACACAATAATAATATACTTATGTCTTACATATACCTACTATAGAAGCAGTACTAATTAAATTGAAAATACTCGTATATATAGGTACATAAATTAATGTGTCGATGAATCTAAATTTCCGCATTCTCGCATGAATGTCCAATTGTCCATGCAATAATATGATATAAACTATGTATCAATGTGTAAGTGTGTCAGTATGTGGGCGTGTGACTGTGTGTATGAGAGAAGATGTGCTTCTGTAGATTTATATGAGTGGGAAATATATGTGAAGAACTTTTGTAATGTGATTGTGTAATACTAAGTGTGAAAGTCGTAGAAGTTCTTCAGTTGCCTTATAAGTTAGAGGCTGGAGCAGTGCTATCATCTTACCCCTGGCTTTTTTATCCGGTATTTCCTTAACGTCGTACGGTGGAAGGAACATACGAACACTGTCCGGACTTTTGTCTATGAAACGCAAGATGAACTGCCTGAGAGACAGTACCATGGCTTCTCGATATAATTCTTCGGTTGGGTTGGGTTTTGGTACTTTTGAGTCTGCCATCTCTGCAACAGTCATGTTACTTATGGCACCTTCTCATATGCCTATGCAGCAGGTACCTACTGGATGTTACATTAAAAGTTGAAAATGGCAATTTTATATTTCTAACTGGTTGCGTAAAGGGACGAAAATCCTTCGATCGAAACAAGTATCGTACAAGGATAAAAATGTTTTCAATCCCAACTGGTCACGGAGCTCCAATACGTAGAGGTACGACCGAAGGTGTCCTTAGCGGGAATCTAACCCGGCATGGGTTAGATTCTACAGCTCTAAAGCACAGCTATTACCAAATGAGCTAACATGACAGGTCAATTAACTGATACATTCTTAATAGACTATTATTATTAATGACGATTGAGCCACAAACATGATTTTTAAAATGAACGCGATACTTTTTGCGAACAGAGCAAAGAAGTTCTATTTTTATTCTCATTCATTTTCTGTTCTTAAGTTCAAGTTCTTACAGTATAAATATTATTAAAAACCGCCTAGCGAGTCTTTTAACATGATAGAGACTCTTCGCTATATTACCGTCCACAGTGACGACCAAAGATTAATATTACTTACGAGGTGACGACTGTCGGGACAATGATCATCGGTTATCCCGTGAGAGTCAAGGTACTTGCTGAGCCTGTACTTCTTAGCCTTTTCGTGATTATATTTTTATTACTATTCCATGGTTATAGAAGTAAGATTATTTAGTTGATTAGACTCATTGATCTATTTGTAATTTATGTTGGTTATATGTATGTGTTTTACACGATAAGGCAATATGGTTTTTTTTTTTTTTTATTTTTTTTTTTTATGGTTGACAGGCTAGTTGTTTGACCACAGCTCACCTGATGTTAAGTGAAGGTGTGGTCGAAGATGGTAAAGCACACCTAGCCTGGAATGGAACTATGACTACTACACGTACCTAAACTTATAAGTAAAAAAATATAAGATTTATTTTGAGTGCAAAATAGCTTCACAAGTATTTTGAAAGTAGGTACTAAAAGTGGTACCTACCTACTGAAGATGGTAGGTACATACTAGGTATGTAGATAGACCACATTATAATTATTACATATGCGATCGTAGACTTTACTGTATGCGGCTTTTTCTATAAATTCTACTTTTGACGAGTTTCTTTGAAAAGTGGCTTAATTGTTAATAACAAGTATTATTTAGAGGTAGAAAACGGTATATATTTTAGTCAAAAAATATTTTTAGTAGGTAAATATATCAATAAAGATATGCATTTAACGTGTATAGATAAATTTCTAATTTCTTAAATTCTATTGTTTTGTTTCTATAGGTATGTATTTATTAGATACATTTGAAAATCGAATAAATTAATAATAAAGTTGGTTTTATTTTATTTCATGTTCACATTCATCTATAACACGACTAGTTTATTTATTATAGTTTACCGACCTTTTTCCTAGAACGAACTCCGAGCACCATGACTCTGTAATGCAATGGTTGATGTTGCCTTCTTGCGAACCAAGTCGTAATGTTTGGATTATCTTAGTGGAATTATTTGTCCTTGCCTCTACTTGTAGTGTAGGTACCTATGTCTATATTTATGTTTTATATACATAAGAGTGGAGAACCCCCTCTTCATTGAGGAGAAAGACAACAGCCGCTTTAGCACCAATTAAAAATTAGTTTCTTTGTGAATTTTCCCGTATCACAACTTATCTCAATAAATTCATTTTCTTGGGTAAATGTCCGGCTTGTAATGTCTGTGATATGAAGGGGATTATGATCCAATTTTACTTCGGTGCAGTTGGCCATGCAAGCCCCGCTGTATTTTTAATAGGTAGATAGGAACGCCTTTATTAGCTTCACTTTTAAGTAACAATGTAATAAAAACTTGAAAGTAAACTTTATACTGCTTCTTATTGTCGTATCGATGATGGCTACTACAGTGGTTAGTGTGGCCGGGAAGGGCGTGGGTTCAAACTCCAACTTGAGCGGCCGGGTAAGGGAAACATCTTAAGGAAACCATAGATGATCGTAGAGTATTTTCTAGTACTCGGCAGGCTAGTTACCACACTCAAGTAAAAAATCTGCCGCCAAGCATCTAACGGTGTGTTCCGGCATGATCCTCACTTGAGAGCTATTCCAGGCTAGATAAGCTTTACCACCTTCGACCCAGGGCCGTAGCTAGGGTCGAATTTGAGGTAGGGCAGCATTAGTTACAGGTAGGGCGGAAGTAAAAAAATTATCATAATTGATCTGCCGTCGAAACACGGGCTCCTAAATCAATCACCATGTATATCACCATCATGTGAATAGTTATTCGTAGACAAATAATTACTGTGACAGTGCATGAGCATGGATCTAAGAACTATTAAATCCTCAATGATGAAGAACAAGTGAATAAGATGGTTGAACTTCCAGATTTGGATGTAGAGATCCACGTCTGAGTGAGAGTGAGGTAATAATTAATTATTGGGTGGGGTGATACGAGTAAATAGAAACGACCAAAAATATCATTAAGATCACATTGTTTTTGCGTACTTATTATAATAATTAACTAACATAATAATAAAAAACATTTAAAACAGCTGAATTCTACGATTCGCCATGTTATTAAAAATGCGAAGAACTTCGTTCAGATCAACTGATTTTGTTCTTTTTTTTTCAAAGGCCAGAAATACCATACCAGCCATTCTCTCGTGACCCATTGACAGCCTTTGAGGCCTATTGATTGCAGTTAAAGTTGAAAACGTAGATTCACACACTGCAGTGCTACATCCTATGGTCGCCACAGACGCAAAAAGTTCATATGTATCTTTGAACGCCTCTCGTTGCCTGTACAAAACTTGCAATGTATTTTCCATTATATCCTCGTTACGACTCAAGTAAGCTTTAACCACACTAGCCTCTTCTCTTGATGGAATTTTCAGACCTGAAAAATTAGTTAAAATTGTAAATTGAACATGACAATTTTTTTGAATTATTTTTTTTTTTTAAACTTACCCAAATTTTTCAGTGGAACCATTTTATCTACATCCAACTCATCAAGACTTGCAATCGAATTAATTAAATCATCGTTGTCCGAAAACCTTCTTTGTAATTCAGCAATTAAAATGTCCAACGTTTCGAAATACTCAGACTTAAATGGCTCGTCGTTCTCATCTATATTTTGTCTGGCGGAGGAACAGGGGGTGTACGTCAAATAGTCATCCATCCGATTTGGTTTTTTTACTTGCCTCTTCGAGGTCTGTGTCCTATTTTCAGATTCGCCGCAGTCATTGCTTGTTAAAGACTTAGCTTCTTCCAGAATTTGATTATACATTTGATTTGATCTTAATTTAATAATTTCATCTTTGACACACTTTATGATTGTTATGGCATCTTTTAATCCTGCGCTTCGGGCTTGCAAAGCTGCGTCTGCAGGTTGTAGCGTGGATAAGATTTTTTTGGCCACAACCATGGCTATTCGGAATTCCAGATCAAGCATGACTTTTTTAATACCTATACTCTTGGCGACGTCATCACCGTTGAATCTGCCATTTTTAATTTCTTTCAAAGTCTGCAAAATCGATGAATAATTATCGTATACAACTTTTGTAACTGCTAAATGTCCAGACCAGCGTTGTTCGAGGAGTCGGCCAATCCTTTTTCCATCATATAAGGCAGCTATTTTGCCATGATGAAAGAATTCATGTAACATGATGCATTGGTCAAAAAATAAACGAATAAAAGTCATTTCTGAGATAGTCCTGATGACTATTAAGTGCAAGCGATGGTTATAGCAGTGGACGTAAGGAATTTTTCGGCCCAATTTATTTTCTATTCTAGTCGCAACTCCTGAAACTTTCCCACTCATTACACTTGCGCCATCATAGCATTGGCTAAGCATACAAGAGGGGTCAATGTTATTTTCCGTGAGAGTATTTAACGTTAATTCCGTGAAAGTGGCTGCATCAAGATTTTCAGTAGTCTTAACCATCAGCAACGACTCATTGACGACACCATCCTTGACGTAGCGTATTGCTAATGCAATATTTTCGCGGTTATTTTTATCTCTCGTCCCATCTTCCATTAGAGTAAACCATTTCACGTCAGATTCATTAATATCTTTGACAATGGAACTTCGTACCGCTTGAACCATTGCTTGAATTATTTGATTTTGAATTTCGGGTGAACGATATGTTGCGTTTTGTGGTATATGAGTGAGAACCTCGTTCAAATTTGGATCTTTCATACATGTGTATTCAAATAAATTCTGAAATAATCCTTGTTCTTTTTCTTCTTCCAAAATATAATTTCCACGCAAAGCTAATTCGTTGACAATTAGAAATTGTATTACTTCCATGACAGACTTTACATAATACCTATATTTTTCTAATACTTTTTGATTTATTAACGTTTCAACACTGCTAGATGTAGATATTCTTTGTAATTTCTCCTGCCACATCGACATAGCTTGAATATGAGAAATTGATTTTTCATGTTTTGGAAAACCAGTTTTAGAATCAGTGGCATTTTTCCAGTTTCTAAATCCTGTGGAAGTGTACGAAGTCTGTTTGCTTCCATGAGGTAAAAATTGCTGGCATGGATAGCAAAAAGCAGCATCTTTCTCGACAGAATACTGCAACCATTTATAACGCTTGAACCAATCGGAAACAAAGGCCCTGTTGTGTTGTTTTGGATATGTGTCTAAAACAACTTGTTCTATTGGTTCTCCGATTTGTGCAATATCAGACGGAATACCATAGCTAACGTTACCTGTTGCTACGGAACTAGGAGTAGCGATTGTATTTGGTGCTTCCACCTGTTTTGAACAGTTAGGTTTTTCGTGGTCAATTTGCTCCTCAAGTCTTCGTTTTTTTCCAAAGAAAGCCCGTATATCCATCGCGAAATAAATGAATCTTCAATTTATAGCAATACAAATAACAATTGTATCGATTTTTGTCTAAAACACTCTTCACCGTACACTTCACTTAACCAAACTACAAACAATCATAATCAATCTTTAGGTCAGGTTTAAAAGGGGATTCCCCGTACCATAGATTGCAATATAGCCCATATTGCAGTCTATGGTACGGGGATTCCCTCTGCATCACACAGATATTGGCGCCCAGTACACGCTCAATCTGGATCACGATCCAGATCTTGCCTTCTCGCTCTTAGATAAGACGGTGTCCCTTTCAGACTCCTACGTGAAAGGGACATAATTCAGTTGAATCTTCAACTGTTGACAATTGTAAACAATTGGAAAGGTGGCTAAAATGTCATGGGCGTCCGCAAAAAGGGAAAAAAAATTAGCTGATTGAGAGGTTAGTCATCGAAAGTTTAATCTAAAAACTTATAAAAAAAAATAACTTTTTCACTTTTATTCTAATTAATAATGTCAATTCATTTATTCTTCTGTAATTGAAAATATATTTTAGTTAACTTAAGTATTACTATGGAAGTAATTAATAAATTAAGTCATTAATATTTTGAGGCTACAAATGACATGAATAATTAGACAAATGTAAATATATTTAGTAGCTTTTATCATAAATAAAACGTTTAATACGAGATAATATAATTATAAAAAGATTATGCAATTATGAATAATCGAGTAAAAATATTTCTATAGATTTACTTATATAAAAAATATATAGAATCACTTATATAGAAATATATAGAGTTTTATATAAGATGAAAATTGTTAAATCAGTATGTATTAGTTTTGAATGATTTGTATTGTGTATCACTATAACATAGGTACTGACAAAATTATTATAATGGATTATAAAAAAACGGTTATTTTGACTTACTACTTTATTTCTTTTTCTATGTTTTTACAATTAATCGACTTGAATTAATATTTTCGCGTGTAGCGGGCACTTTAGCATGGTTGTTTACAAAAAACAGTACGAAAAAAATGGCTGATGCTAACGTATGCGCACAAAAAAAATTGTGATGAAAAGGCCTATAAACCCTTAGAATAATAACTATAGCCCTATTCTAATTCTTTGTATAAACCCATCGCTTCATGAGATGGCGCTTCGAATGCCATCTATACACAGAACAAAGAATGTAACACTTTTTTTTGCATTCACTGATAAAACACCTGAAATTCAATAAAATATAAACAATATCCATTTGAGGTTGTTTTTGTTTTGACGTTTTGTTTTTATTCAGCAAAATGTCATCATGACATTTGTCATTGGTGCGTTCCGTTTCATCGGCTTTAGTTTGAACCAATACAAGAGTCTTACCATCACATTATAAATTTTGTTGCAAACTTAGATACCTATCGCTACATTTTTTTTCTCAAACTATGAACAAACAATTTAATTATAATAATTTATCTTAGTTTTAGATATTTTTAAGGTAGGGCATTGTGGTTTCAAGGTAGGGCATTGCCCCACAATGCCCCCCCCCTAGCTACGGCCATGCTTCGACCACTCAGTCAATAGCGTGTCAACCATAAAAAATTATGAAACTTTGTATGTAAGTAGTTAAGACGATATTATAATCATGGGGTGATCTGAAGATTGCACCTGGAGGTACCTATAGTGGAACTCTTCAGTAGCTAATAACGAACTTCGATTTTGGGGTAACGTGAATTACGTTACCCTTTTTACGTTTCGTTATGTTTTGGTGAGTCCAATTTTAATAGGATTAAAAAGACCTACCATGACTAATACCAAGGATTAATACCTACCATGTATAAAGGTAATATTAGTTTTTACTTTATCCACGGATCCCTTGGCATAGGTCTGCGAACTCCAGGTTGGGAAGCCCTGGAATCTACAGCACCAAAATGCTGTCTGTAATGAGTCATTTTTTTACACAGGGTTTTAGCATCGGTTGTGTTGTAAGTACATATGTACCTACCTACATAAGTGACTGTACATTCCACCGACTAGTTCTTTCGAAATATTAACACCGAGCGGAAAGTGTTTCACCAATCATACCAAAAATGGAATGTCTGATCACAGTGTACGCGAAGTCTAATGTAAATAACTATAATAGCCAAATATGCAACGCTGATTAAGTAGGTATGCTTATTAATAAGCAATAATGACCCGGCCGTCGAACTGCATTAAATGGTCAGAACATTGCATAAGTAGAACGCAAACTGAAGCTGACATAACTAATACCCATCTAGCTACTTCGCAATCCACTTCGCGCGGCCTTGGCCCCGATGGCGTTGCGCGTTGCTGCGGCGCGGACTGCGGACGCGTCCGGACCGGGCTGCGGCAAGAAACGTGCGGCGCTTGCGGCGGCGGTGGCGGCGGCAGCGCGGGCGCAATGGCAGCCACTGCGCTTCCAGTGCCCTCGGCTGCTTTGAACGCGAAGCCGGTGCGCGTGCGCCTCTCAAACCATCTCGTATCTACACTTTGCATTCTTGGTATAAAAATTGTGGAATATGGTATTCGTTTCGAAGTGTCTTGGATATTAATTAAATTTTAGTTTTAATTGTTTTGGTGGTAATAGTGGTGACCCTGGCCTGGCATGGGAGTATTTCGATAAAGTTTGGTGACAAAATTATGTGCAACAATCCGTCAAGCTGTTATTGCAATAATTACCTAGTCAATAAGAGTTACCTACTTCATGAAATTATAAATTATGTCATACATTACGCTACTCACATTACAAAATTACTAAAGTGATAGCATTTCTAGTATAGGTACCTACCTACCTACATGATTTTTCAAATTATAAAATTTCGTACCTACCCGCGCGTTTATCGTGCTTATTTGCAAAATGTGTAATTTCCTTCTCGGGAGTCTTTCCAGAGAGTGTTGACACGTTTTGGACACCACATCTCCCTGGTTTTGCAGTGCATCGTCGACATCCATTATGTTGCAGGTGTCCATAGCCAGCGGTGAGCTTATCAACGGGAGTGCCATGAAACTGTTTATCGCTCGATTCGCTCGTTTTATATAAAAAAATTAGGAAGCGACATATTTTACAACAGGTTGAGGTCATAAAATAGATAGATATGTTTTAATAAACGACAGCGAAATCAACAACGTTGGCTTTGTTTAGAACACAGGTATTATTACCTACTATTGAATTCATACAAATATAATTATTCGGTAAATGGGGGTACCTAGATGCCTACATGTCTAACCGTTTATCACGCCACTGTGCTGTATTTTTAGTGAAATCACACTGTATTCAGCGTAACAGCCCTTGCAGACTGCAGCTTAATGAATACCTAGGTCTAATTCGACGAACTCGAAAAGTAGTTGAATGCCGTTTTTTTTTCTTACATACCTCGGTATCATTATCATGGGTTGGCAGTTAGATGTTATAGGTAGGTACATATCTCGGCTTCGATTAGACCTACATTGTATAGAATAGAATTTTATTGTAGATAGGTACCTACCTTTTATTTTATTTTTTCCCTAAGAATGTCCTCGGCTTCGGGGGATTATGTGGGACTCTCCTCCATAGTGGCAGCCTACCCACTAAAAACCCTGTGTTTCTGCCTGGCGCCTATGTGTCGGAGCTACGGGAACGCTTTCGCACTCGTCTGCGGGCCCGACGGCGCTGGGCCCCTGGGACCCTTCCCTGTTAGGGATGGAGCTGTAGAGCCTTCATCTCTATTGAGGGGAGCGCGCCACCTCAGGGGCTACTCTTGTCGGGCGATGGAACCCCTGAGTCCAACGCTCAAACTTTATTGTACCTAACCAACCAGCCTAAATATGTTAAGGTGGTACGATTTCCATACAAATAATTTTTTGCCATTTATGGACAAAGGAGCATAATTTTACAGTGAAATCACAGCTACTGGCATTTATCATGGTCTTTATTTGCGGTAAATCATAATTGCTTGAATAAAACAGTAGATTATTTATTAGCATAATGGTAAAAAATTATTTGTATAGAAATCGTACCACCTTAATACAGAAACATTAGCGGTGCCTACCTATTACAACAGCGGCGGCGGCGTTAGGACGTTAATTAAACCCCATCTTTGCCTACCATGAAAGTAACGTATCCGCATTTTGTTTTCAACGCTGTCTTTTTACATACCTAGAGACTTGTATTAGGGGGAAATATCTTCGAAGCCACATATCTACTGCCTACCTATCAAGCCAGCCAATCGATAGGTATTTATAAATACTTACCAATGCATAGAATTACGTTATGAGAAAAGCGAGCGACGGAAAATTATCTTCAACATCGTATATCGCGGAAATAAGTCGAAACCAGTTAATGTCATGAGTTCATGTAACCTGACTGTTGCGTGTAGATAGGCCGCTTCGGTCCTGGTAATATGTTGTTTTTGTATCTCTTGAAATCACCCACGTATCATGTAACATTACCTACCTATTTACTGACACGCCGCTGTTGCCGTCGCCGCACCGTAGATCCTGCTCATAGGTACCCAGCAAAAAATACATAGATAAGTCCTCAATTGGCTCATACATAACATGTCTATAAGAAGTAATAACCTAGGCTGGTAGGTACCTACTTGCAAGTAGGTATATTCTTCATTGGCTTTCTCAAGTATGAATATGAAGTAAGTAAGTAGGTAGGTAGGTAGGTACTTATTATACCTATGAAGTTTACTAGCCAACCTAACTACCAATTTTAGTCTTAAGTTTTAGCTTGTCTGTGAAGGGATGCGAAGTCCATGTAGCCTTGCTTCCTCGCCAACATCCTGAACCCTGAGTCGTCATTCATAAGGTGAAAGGTTGAATAACATTACACATTACGCGCGTTTAATGAATTAAGCATTCGACCTTGCCAGGGTTGCCTTGTGAATAGCATTTATAGTGTTTCTCAACGACGCGACGTCCTCAACAAGTGAACACGCGATTGTAATGTATGTTGCAGATTAACCCGAAGCATAGTGTAGAGATGGCACTGAGAGGGCAGAGCGCCGTGTGGATCACTATTGTGATCGTGGCCATCGTCGCTCCCCACTTCACCGCACAACCAGTATGTACTTATGAAGTTATGCTACCTATAAACTATAGAGCCCTATATTCGTGGAATTATTATCACGCTCGCGCAATTTTTGAGGATATTGTAGATACCTTATTGGTAGGTCTCCTTTGCAGGTCGTCTAAGTCTAATATTATGCCACCAAATAGCTAGGCAATGAAGCTCACCACCGAGTGTCTCGAAGTAGGCACCGAAGTACCTGTGTGAGTGATGCCCTTGACTTTCTTGATCGATGTTCAGAGAAGGTACCTACCGCTACAATGGCCGTGGGTAGGTATTACCTTTTACCGTTTTAAATGTCTTGTACGTTTCAAGACTTATTACTATGAAAAGTAAAAAAAAAAACTATAACCTCCACCTGCACCTCTTTAGAACGGGTAAGCAGTATTAGGTATCTTGGTGTCATTATTGATAGTAACTTGTCCTACAAAGAACATATATTAAACGTTGCATCCCGTACTCGAAAGTTGATATATGTTATGAAGAACCTACGAGACTGTGCGTCGGTGCCTCTTTTGAGGCAAATCTATTTTGCTTTGTGTCAGTCTATAATACAGTACTGCATTCTCGTCTGGGGTAGTGCTGGTCAAACTATATTTATCACAGTAGAAAGAGCACAAAGAGCTTTAATTAAGGTCATGCTGTACAAACCTTTTCGCTATTCCACTGACTTAATTTACGCCGAGTTTAAAGTGTTACGAGTTCGACAACTATTTATTTACAAAGCTGCTCTCACAATGCACAAAAGATTATTGACTCATCCAGACTATGTTTTTCTAAAAAACAAACGCGCGTTTTCCTGCCGATTACCGGTCCCACGAGCTCATTCTTCAATCGCCCGACGCAGTCCAGCCTACTCTCTTCCTTGCGTTTACAATAATATTAGTAAGAAAATCCCTCAAAACCCATATCTAGTCAATTTCGTCTTTAGGAGAAACGTCAGAGACTGGTTGCTTGCCTTAAACTTTAGCGAGACTGAAACTCTTATAATTAGTCTGTACAATGCTTAGTGTTTTTTTGTAATGCCATACGCTATCACACTCTTCAAGTGCTAAATTGAAATCTTTCTTGAAAGTAAACCAAAATAAAATGTTATCCCAAAATTTTCTTCTTTGTAAAACGCACTCGGTCCCCAAGATACAAGCCTTGTGCTTAGTTTGGGGTCCAACGATAACCTGTGTATACACCAAAACAAAAATTGTAACATCCAACACTTATGTATTATTTACTTATAACTGTCCATTATGTTTGTATTAACTTCACTGTTTTCTTTTCTTTGTGTATGTGCTTAACTCTTTCTGTTAATAAATTTATCTTATCTTATCTTATCTTAACTCAACTAAAATAAACAATCTTTTCACCCAGATCGATAACGAATCGATTTACATATCAAAATCGGATGAACGACTATTTTAGGCGCTAACGTGGAACATTTATAATAATAGACACTTAATAAATAGATACCTATTAAGTAGATACATAACCAGTCGCGTAGCAAAACATAGGTAGGTACATGTACATCCACAAAAAAAAATGATTTTAAAGTTTTTATTATAAAATCTAAGTATAATAAGTAGGTACCTACTTATCATTATGCTAATTTTTGTTTGTTTATATTTCAGCCAACTGCTGACGACGCTATACAGAACGACCGTCAATCAAGGCAAACTGCAATCAAATCAGGCAAACGTGTTGCTACCGCACCAAAGTGGGGATTTTTTGGGACCATTTTCAATCTTATTGTACAGGTATATAAGGAATTTACAATATACATATTAGAATTACTTTAATATTGAGTGTTATAGGTATCTACTTATTCTTGTTTCATTTATTTTCAGCAAATCAATGACACGAAAAGCGCGTACACTCAAATATCTGATTTGGTGAATGGTCAATTCGCCGATGACAGCGTAAGTAATCGTCATTATAAGTAGTAAAAGTACTAAGCATCACCTGGACTACAGGCAATAAGCAGGAAAAAATACCAATCCTTTTTTTTATTCAATGTTTGTTGCTGAGATTTTTTTTTTCAAATGTCGGAAAGTTCAAATTATCTACTCGGCGGATTACATCATAAGTGAATATAGTCCCTGGCCTGTTATACTGTCTGTACTTGTAAATACGAGAACTAACATGCTGTATCAATATTCTACCTGACATTTTCTTGGTAGAAAGGTAGGTGGCATGTTAGCGTAGGATAGACTAGTATCCTATGACCTGTGGCAAAGAGGGCTTCAGCATGTAGCGCCTCTCCTACAGATACTATTTGCGTGTCTTGTCTGAAGTACCTAAAGCATTTTTATGTCCGGTTGCTTTCCACGTCTAATTATGTAATTCTATAAGAAATGTAAGCAGGAAAAAATATCCGTAATAATATGTTTTTAACATCTATAAACCTTTCTTGTTTTAACTTATTTATACTCACATATTATACGTATCTATATCTACATCTATACTAATATTATAAAAAGGAAAGATTTGTATTTTTGTATGTTTGTAACAAATAAACTCAAAAACTACTGGGCCGATTTCAAAAATTCTTTCACCATTAGTTAGAATGCTACGTTATCCCTAAGCAACATAGGCTATATTCATTACTAGAATTTAATTATAAAATAAATGTCCACACGTGCGAAGCTGTTACAGGCCGCTAGTAGATATATGTACAGGACTTGCATTATTGTCAGGTCTCCACTATGGCGCCTGTGGAAGTCAATGGAACTACGGAGACTCCAAGGATTTCCCGCGCGGAGTTCCTTAAAATTCTTGATCGGAACCTCAAGGGATTGAATCGCCTAAGAAACCTTGAGTGGCGAGAAGCAAAAAAGGTGAAAAAAGTTTTTCCGTGTATTTTTCTTTTTTGTTAGTTACCTTTACCTTAGATTTATTACTTATTTACATGGGTAGTGGTTTACCTATCTGTATCTACTATGATCTGAATCTAGATATGTACTAAGTGAAATACAATATTTATTTATTTCAGGATTCTGCAGCGAATTTAAGAGCCTATAAGGATGAAATATTCAGAGCGAAGAAACCAAGGAGATAACTGGCAAATAAACAAAAATCTAGTCCAATAAGTACCTAAATAGTTGTATAGAAAAGTAATTAAAAGTAGTTTTAGTATTTTTTTATGTCTGTGTATTTTTTACGCACGGTGGTTTATTTTGACAAACTTTCTACTGATTCTACTACATCTTTGGACTTTACATTTGTACTGGTATAAATATGCAGTATGGCACGACAGTCGGGATACAATTCGTACTTGGTTCGCGAGATACCTCTTTTTATCCTCTTTTGTATTGCCACTTCATTGAGCATGGCTTGGAGAGCTTTGTCGTGGCTTAGGTGAGGTAAATCGGATGCGTTGATTTTGAGTTCAGCTCTGTCAGCTCCATCCACCTGCAAAGAAAATTAAAGTCTGCAATTTTTCCTTCTAGTAAAACATCCACATACGACTTTTCTGTACCTGTGACTGTTAGACTGGAAACCGACTAAAATGACAATAAGTTTTTTTTCATCATAACATCGGCATCGTATAATACGTAGTGTAGTTCGAATAGTTAGCGTACAAACAGGCATATGCTAAATACAAGTTAACCTTATACTATTTCGTTGTAAAATATGACGCTATACTAGAAATATTAAACGACACTACTTAACTAAGCATTAAAAATATTTTGAGCTTTATGTTGATGAATAGAGTCAAATCAATTCTTGATATTTTTAGGTCAAATTGAGCAGATGAAAAAACATGTCGATTTTAATCTTATTTCTGAAACTGTCTATGGTGTCTAACATTTTGTATTCAATTTATTTTCTCGATAGGAAAATATCTATCTCCTGGATATTATCTACCTATATTCCTCATCAATAACTGTTGATGTATTAATCTAATTAATAGTAAAGTGTAATATTTTATTAAAAAAATATTTTGTAAATATTGATTTCATTTCTCGATTGCTTTGCATGGTCATGATAGTTTCACTCCCCTTCTGCATCAATCTATAATACCCCAATGAGCCTACCCTCGACAGATTGGACAATATTTTACTATACTATTGAGACTAACCATCGAATATCTTAAAAGAATGAGCGCCAAAGCAGTGATACCCTGGACATTGTTCTGTAACTCAATATTTGGTTACCGCTACGTCACGGACAGGCGTTATCTCTTGACATCAGGAGCCCATGTGCGAGTGAGTAGGATACAGTTTTAAAATTCTTAAGTAAATTGGTATGGGTCCAGGATCGACTTTCTTCTGGATGCGTTAACACGATTACTGAATGTGGGCGTTCATTAAATACTATACTATATAATAATAATAATAGTATTCATTAAAATACTAGGTACCTACATATGTGTTTGATCACATAAGGTAGGTATGGGCCGGAGACCGTAAATTTGTCTGGAACTGCGTGCGTACCATGAGGTGTTAGAGCAGTTCAGTATAGGCCCTAAACTGAACCGTTTGGCAAATTCGTACCATGAGGTCCTTATAGCAGGACAGATTAGGTCGCCGCCATCTTTGTCCGCCGAAACATAAACATCATCGCAAACTTGTCAGAAAACGGCATTTCGTTCATTCAATTCGTACCATGAGGTGTTATTTGACGTTAGTTGCACCTAAACTGTACCGCCGAGTTGTCAAAATAACGATTCAATAAAAAGTTAATAAATATCGACCGTTTGGTCTGCTTTTATTTAATTTGTGAATTTTCTTGATATTATATCTTTAATAGCCCCATGCCCATGGGAGTTTAAACGTGATGCTGCTTCCTCCCAAAAGCGGCGGGTGTGCTGCCTCAACTGTAGGCGCTTATTGAACCCTAAAGCAATTACTTGATTTCTATGGAGTAATTCCCACAGCTGCTCTAACTGAGCGTAATTTACCCTTCATAAGCGTTCTGAGGGCTGTCTGTAAGAACAATTTTGATTTACAATAACAACAAACTATTCGAAAAAAAACTCATGAAATACATAGGTACATAAGTAATATAAAACTATAAATATACTAACGACATTATTATTGACAATGCCAATAATATAAATTTGTAACCACAAAACAGTTTTGTTTGGTTTATTTCGACCTTTGAGTTATATTATATTATTAGAAATCTAAATTTTTGAGTTTTGGCGGGAACGCGGAAAGAGTCGTGTCGCCCCGTTGTATTTTTTTTTTTCAAAACTTGTGTTTTGACGAGTGTTTATGCATAAAAATGGTGGTGTTTTATTCATAAAGTGCTGAATCACAAGCGCGAGTGTGGGAAAATGATATAATGTGGTGAAACATGACTTTTCGTGTTGCTTCCAAAACTCCATCGAAGCTTTATAGTAAAGTCACCACTACTTTACTAAAGCATGACTGGACTTGACTGACGCGGACTATACTTGACCAAGACCGGACTTTGACTATAACTTTAGCTACGAGGACACTTATTTAAACTTGAAAATATATAAATATTTGACACTGGCAAATGCTAAAACGCAACGCCAAAACCAAAGAAAAAAATCTGAACAACCTTTTTGCTGTCATTCGCAGATGAATAATGAAAAAAAAAGTATTTATTAGGTGTGTTCCGAAACAAAGAGTCGTAATTGTTTCTCTGTTTAGAATAAAGTTTTTTTTTGGAATTTAAGTAAATGATAGGGTAATCGTAAAAATAAAACATGTTAATAATTATGCTGTAGTGCAATATAGTATTAAGTAATATTTCACCTTAAAATATCATATCATTATAAAACATTAAGAAAACCGATACTTCCCGACAATCACAATTTCGGAACAGATTTTTCACACGAGATACAATTATACTTTTGTATAGCGCTGTCCTTTTCTTCGGTAGCGGGACAGTATTGGAGCCAGAGACAAGTATCGTTCGTTCTTTGAAGAGCTAGCGATGCAGTTGCGATCCAATTTTAACATGCTCATGGTATGAAATAAACCGGGACAGTTTAGGTACCTAAACTGAACTGCCCCGCAATTGGATGGAAACGTAAAACCTCATGGTACGCCTGCTGGTTCTCAATACAAGTGAAGCGTAACGTTAATTGCTTGACTGTACATTTGTTTATTTAAAGATGGTAGTTTATCAGCTTAGTGCTAAAAAGTATCCTGACACTATACTATAGATACTTCACTGGCAGCTTAAGATCATTATTGAGATTTGCAACAAAAGTTTCATGGCATGCGATCGAGCTAAAAACGCAACGCCATTTACCAAACATTACGTCTCTTATAATAAACGTACTCGCGTATTAGTTATTTTAAAAGTGTTATGTAAAAATAGTTTGGAAAGACTTAAATATGTATAATATGGTAATAATATTTATAAATACGAAAATCCTTCTTGGTTTGTTTGTCTGTCATTCGTGCAGGAACGAATGGACGAAATGTATGCAGTAAGCTCCCAGGGACAGTAAATAGGAAGATATTTCCCATGGGAATATAGTTTATATAGATTTATGTTGTTCATACTGTATGGAAGCAACAAATATCTTGAATCTTAGATAACGGATAAATGGCGAAAATACAACACAAATCTGTATCCAGAACGAGCTTCTTTGTAACAAAAAGAGTTATTTTATAGCTTACTTTACACTGAACCGAGAGTTTGTATTCATCGTCGACCGTTGGCCAGCGCTGGTCGAGCACGTTCTGGTTCCAGTTGATAAAGCGGGAGGTTTCGCAGACTCGGCGAGGCGCCGCCACCAGCCCAGCCCACAGCTCTGAGCAGAAGTGCGGAGTCACCGGCGCCAACATTATCAAAAGAACCGCTAGGGCTTCCTCGAACTCTTTGCTCTTTGAAATGATTTCAGGCGGGACTTTATTCTGTAACAATATAAATATGATTTTGTTGCAAGTTAAACAAAATGTTGTCTCTTTGTAGTAGTACTGATAAAGTATGTACCCGTAAGGTGCTGGTCAATGTTTGTAGTCTTGAAATGCCCACACTTAATTTTTGAGAATATTTAAAATGAAAAGTGGCTGTAGCTGTTACATAATTTCGAGTATCTCTGATTTTGTCTTCAAAATTTTTTATCTGTTCTTCAGAAAGTGCTTGTCCAGTAGTAGTAATAGTAGTTTCATTTCTTATTTTTAAAAATTCGCGCATTGTCATCCATAATCGATGTTGCCAGTTCAATACCCCAGGTAATGCTGTAAAGCAATGGGAAATAATTTTAATTTACAAAATTAATAAATTGCCTATGAATAGTCTAAATATCTTGTTGTAACACAGTCCTTACTTGCATCAGACCATTTCCTTGGTGTTCCAGGGGGAACATCAGCTAAAATAAGTAAACGTGTTGTATCACATCCATACTCCTTGAGCAGCCTTTCAGGGTTTTCACCATTGTACTTGGACTTGCTCATCTTTTCCCACTGTACTATCACAGGTTCGCCACTCTCTTTTACTTTGTACTCTTTTCCAATTTTTTCTACCTTTTCTGGTGGTAGATATTTTCCTGATGATTTTAATTTATATGATTGTCCCATAACCATACCCTGCACTAGCAGCTTCGTGAATGGTTCAGGAGTAGGGGTCCACCCGAGGGAATGGAGGAAATAACTCATGAAACGAGCATAATACAAATGTAACACAGCATGCTCCTTGCCTCCTATGTAAATATCAACTGGGGTGTGGTTCTCCAAATGTTTTCTATCGAATGGAGCATCCACATTTAGTGGATCTAAAAACCTATAATAATACCAAGATGAATCAACAAATGTGTCCATGGTATCAGTTTCTCTCTTAGCATCTGAATGACAGTTAGGACACTTGCAATTCACCCACTCATCTGCTTTAGTCAATGTTTGTATTCTAGTGGTACAAGAGTCAATGGCTGGTAGCATGACAGGAAGATCTTTGTATGGAACTGGGACTGCACCACATTCCTTGCAGTGAATTATTGGTATAGGTGTGCCCCAATATCTTTGTCGAGATATAAGCCAGTCTTTTAACTTTGAACTAACAAAGTATCCTCCAACATTTTTATTCTGTGCTATTTCTATAGCTTTCTCATTTTCACAATTAATATCTATTTCATATGATTCATCCACAGGAAAATTCAGAGATAACGCTATAATCTTATCACTTTCATTTGCTGCAGGACAAGCCAAATAAACATCTCTTCCTTCTGGATAATTGACATGGTCACTTACATAAACTGGTATTTCAGAGTTGTTGACTGGGTTTAAGGCTGTCAAATTATCATGTTTAGTGGTTAGTCCTTGGATGAGTGCATTACTTGTGGTTATGGTGAGAAACTTTCCATGAATGAATTTGAATGGTTCAGAAGTCCATACATCTAGGTCTGCAGTTTTCCCACTGATCTTCAATTTGAAAGTGACTACTACCCCATCACAATCTCCTATCCAATGTTTCTGTAAATTAATAATGTCTTTCCAGTTTTCTAAGCTTTCACTATTTAGTCCTGAATACAATTGTTTGGCATATTTTGTGGTTTTTATGTACCATTGTGTGAGGTACTTTTTTTCAACTATAGCTCCAGATCTCCAAGAGCAGCCAAGGTCATCCACTTGTTCATCTGCCAATACTGTTTGATCAACTGGATCCCAATTCACTTGAGCCTAAAATTTAAGGTAATTGAAAATTTTCACATTTTTGTTTTAAGTTTCCAAATGTAGCTTTGGAATTACATACTCAATAATCCTTACCTTGTTTTGGTAAGCTAAGCCATTTTCAAATAGCTTTAAAAATATATACTGTGTCCACTTATAATATTTAGCATCACATGTAGATACTTCTCTATCCCAGTCAAAATTAAATCCCAACTGCAGAAGTTGTTGTTTCATCGAATTGATGTTTGACTTGGTCCAAGTCTTAGGAGCAATATTTCTCTCTATTGCTGCATTTTCTGCAGGTAAACCAAAGGCATCCCAGCCCATTGGATGTATAACATTGTTACCACTGAGTATTTGGAATCTGGCTAAGGTATCGGATATTGAATAAACCCGAACATGACCCATATGTAAATTACCAGAAGGATATGGAAACATTGGTAAAACATAACATTCTTTCTGTTTCTCTGTTTTCTGAATTTCTCTCTTTTGGGAAACCACACCCCTCCAATGTTTTTCAATATTTACTTTAATTTTTGTATTGATGTCTTCATGCTGTAACACAAAAAGCCTTAATGATAAATGTTTTCCCTAAGCATCACTTATGCTCATATGCTCTAGTATTTTGTATTTGTATTTGTATTTGTATTTGCATAGTAAGAAAGTACTTACCCATAGATTAAGGCTACTCTTTGGTCTGCATATTACAAAAGTTCTTAAGTGCTTGATTAAGAGCTGGCAATGATAGTATAGTTTGTAGTTTAGTACTGTCATGGTACTTCAGTAGATATGTTGATAAATTGAAAATAGAACTTTAAAACTTATTTCATAAAATTGGTTCAGAAATTCAGGCTAACATAGCTGAAAGAAAAAAATTTAGAATTTTTACTACAGTTAAAAAAGTCTACAGTTTCTAAATTTTACACAGAAAAACTAATATGTATTTTGAATAAAATCATTTTTCTGTAATATGTATAAACCAGTAAACAGTTATTCAACTAGTCCTAGTGGGACAGGGCAAACAGGTTTTTGCAAACTCAATGAAATGATTCAATTTTTCTTTTTGTGTCATATAGGAGGTACATTGTGCCATTCCTGCGAGTTTTATGACTTTTTGTTACCTAATGAAATGTATGAAAAGTAAATAAATATGTCCAATATTTTATTTGTTATTAACAAGAGATTACTAACCTATGTATTAAGATGGGCATAATATGCTACAATTGTTTTAATTTTTTAAAAGCTCAATAAATTATTTCCTTTAATTATTCTATTTCTAACATAGTGTACAAAACAAATAATTAGTCGGTGTTACAATAATTAGATTATTAGAATGATCAATGATAGGAATTAGGATGTTACACTGACAATACTGATGACATTAGACCCCAGCAGGCTACAGCTGTAAAGTCATACTGCCTTTTTCCCCCTTTCCCCCTTTGGTTTTGGCGTCGCGTTTTAGCATTTGCCAGTGTCAAGTATTTATATATTTTCAAGTTAGAAAAGTTAAATAAGTGTCCTCGTAGCTAGTTATAGTCAAAGTCCAGTCTTAGTCAAGTCCAGTCTGTGTCAGTCAAGTCCAGTCATGCTTTAGTAAAGTAGTGGCGACTTTACTACAAAGCTTCGATGGAGTTTTAGAAGCAACACGAAAAATCATGTTTCACCACATTATATCATTTTCCCACACTCACGCATGTAATTCGGCACTTTATGAATAAAACACCACCATTTTTATGCATAAACACTCGACAAAACACAAGTTTTGGAAAAAAATACAACGGAGCGACACGACTCTTCCCGCGTTCCCGCCAAAACTCCGTCATACTGCCTTGTCTTAAGTGTTATTTCTGCTGTCTCTTAGCTATAGTTATGGTCAAAGTCCAGTCTTAGTCAAGTCCAGTCATGCTTTAGTAAAGTAGTGGTGACTTTACTATAAAGGTTCGATGGAGTTTTGGAAGCAACACGAAAAGTCATGTTTCACTACATATCATTTTCCCACACTCACGCTTGTAATTCGGCACTTTATGAATAAAACACTACCATTTTTATGCAGAAACACTCGACAAAACGCTAGTTTTGGAAAAAATACAACGGAGCGACACGATTCTTTCCGCGTTCGCGCCAAAACCTCTCAAAAACAATAAAGAAGGGTTAGTATGCCCGATGGGGCAAATTATTAAAAAAAAATTGTCGGAAGAGTTTTGGCGGGAACGCAAAAATAGTCGTGTCGCCCCATTGTATTTTTTCCAAAACTATTGTTTATGTTTATATAATAGTGGTGTGCGTTTTGGCGGGAACGCGGGAAGAGTCGTGTCGCTCCGTTGTATTTTTTTCCAAAACTAGTGTTTTGTCGAGTGTTTATGCATAAAAATGGTTGTGTTTTATTCATAAAGTGCCGAATTACAAGCGCAAGTGTGGGAAAATGATATAATGTGGTGAAACATGATTTTTCGTGTTGCTTCCAAAACTCCATCGAAACCTACAGTAAAGTCGTTACTAATTTACTAAGACATGAACTGGACTTGACCAAGGCTGAACTTTGACTACTCTTTAAGTTTAACTAATGAAACTTGAAATAATTAGCGTAGCATTTTGTGCATTTGCCAGTGTCAAACACTAGTGTCTAGTGTTTGACACTGGCAAATGCACAAAATGCTACGAAAAAATCGAAAGAAGAAGTCAGATTCAGTCAATGTCATTCGTAATCTGTATTCAATCTAAAGAAAGAGGGATATGAGAAAGAAAAATAATTGAAGTGATCAAAGTGATTTGATTGTGATCGTTAGTACGTACGTGAATCATATTGCTTTGCATTTCGCAATTAAAATATCATACCTCAAGAACCACACAACATTTCCAAAAATGGCTAGACCAAGAAACGAAGATCCAACCGAAGACGCAAAGAAAATCGTTGATGATGCAAAGAACTTCATCGAAAAAGCAATATCCAACATTGGGACTACATCTGCAACAAAGCAGCTAATATTAGGAACTGCGTCAGGCTGGTAAGATAATGCAATTCACTGGTACAGTAAAAAAGCGTTCTAGCACAAGAATAGATTTTTACAAATGTGATACTATGTGGTCTGTAACACATTTTCTCATAAAAGTACAGTAAATTTGCTAAAGAAAAAAGTGTGTATTTACAGATTAAACCAACTTGATGCAACAATATCCTCTAATTTTAATATTTCGATGTTAAGTAGGATGAGATCATGTAGTTGGCAATAATCCATGATGAGCTCATTAGATCAATACTTACTGGGTCTAATTCTCATACTTTAAAAATTTAAACTTTTTTGTTTGAAAATATACAAGTTACAACCCTATACTAATTGGTCTGTGTTCTTATCGTTTAAAGGATCACTGGTTTCATTTCAATGAAAATTGGAAAAGTTGCTGCTGTTGGTTTGGGTGGTAGTGTTATTTTATTACACATTGCAAGCCAGAAAGGATACATTGACATAAATTGGGATAAAATTAGCAAGAAGGTTGATAAAATAACTGACAAGATTGAGAAGGAAGCAACTGGAAAAGGGCCTAACTGGAGTGAAAAGGTGAGGATAAATCTTATTTCACCTGAGTTTGACCATATATTTAAAACTAATGAGTCACTTCATTTGTTATAATATTATTATATTTTGCTACCTACACAACTTGTATTTTTGATTTTCATCTGCAGTACACATAAGTTGTTTACAGCAGAAGCATACAAATTTGTGTAGTCTTGCTCTCCATTACATGCTATTAACATTGAAATCTGGCTTAAATCTGTTCCTGCAACCAGTGGGGAGGTGGAATACAAATTTTTACTGAAACACATACTATAGCATATAATACTGCTGCTAGGCATGTAGCTGATATCCTGGTTTACTTTGTCAAATTATTATTTACCCATGGAATCGTTTTCTTCTAAAAAAACCTTATTTCAGTAGATTATTTTGCATATGATAATTTTATTTATTTGATTGATAAATAGGCGAGCAACAAATGCTGCCATAACCATAATTTTAAAGTTGAGTCGTCCCAAACAATTTTTATTTTGTTACAGGTCTTAATATTTATCCAAAATAATTCATATTACTCAGCAGGTTTTACTGGAGGATTTCTGTTTGGTATTGCATCATCATAAACTTTAATCTAGTTAAAAGTCGAGTGAGTTTTCAAAAATTTCATTATTTTTATGCACCTCCTTCAACATGTTTACATTTACTTCATTTGCTATTTCAACCTTTTTTTACTTCAATAGCATAGATTAATATGTCATGAAAATTGTAATGTGGCAAGGATATCAGCTATCATGTTCTTTCTTAAATGTTTTATGTGCCATCTTCTAATTGCTTGCTTTTTTATTTGCCAGTATAACTTATATGTTATATAATTTGGTTACAAAACCTTGTAAAAAAATAATACAAACATCATATTTGTCTGTAAGGGAAGATTGACAAAGCCCACCCCCTATATTTTACAGTAAAAAATTAATATTGACATGAACATGAAAATAAACCAGTGCTTTTATAAGTGTCAATTCTGTACACTATTTTCGAAATTAAATTGAAGTGGTTTAAATTTGGTTTATACTAAGAGTATAAAAAATATACAACAGAAAAAAATAATACTAATTTATAAACAATTTCTTGTATTACAGTTGGAACGATTTGTAGACAGGAAATTGGACAAAGCCGAAGGATTATTAAAGAAAAAAGAAACAAAAGCTAAAAAATGGTATTCTAATTTCACTGGAGATGACCACTATCATGCTACAGAAAGTCATGTCTTCATGGCATCTTTTGTTGCTGGTATGGCTTTAGGCCTCCTCTGCGGAAAATAGATATTTTACAGTAGATAAGTAATCTACACTTTACTCCACTACCAAATTAGTATTAACAGCAATATTAGAAATTTCTTTATATTATATACATATAGGTAAGTAATAAGTACATACTCTCAATTAGGGATGTGAGATGAAACTACCTTACCTACATAAGTAACTCTTCTGCTTTGCAAATATATGAAATATTAGAATGATGCAATCTGTAGAGTCATATATGTACCTATTTAATGAATATCATCTGGCTTTTAATTGTATTGTATGAAATTAGGATTGTTGTCCTTTTCTTCCACAAAACATTACTGCAGTAGAACAAATTATACCTAGCTTCACTATAGTTGTAATATATTGATATTTAATACACTAATTATTGTAAATTAAATATATAGTGCTGTTTCATTTCTTTATACACTGTTTCAAGGTGTTGTGATGACGTCACAAAGCTTATGACTCATCCCCATGTCACATGATGCCTCTTTGTTGACCCATTCCTTCCCCTTACATGCGACTGAATTCATGGATGGCTCCCATGTATGTTACACAGCGAATAAGACATTCTGTGAAATAAATGTTTTGACACAGAAAATTTTGTGAGTGGCATTTGACATCTTAGTTGGTGCCCTGATACATGTAATTTTTGTCATTAACTTTTTATAGTATTTTTTACCTAGGTGGTGTGCTTTTTATTCTAAGCATTAATTCCTGGAGCAACTGATTAGTTTTGAAGAAGATTTGAGTCAGTTCTAAAGAAATAGCTTAGCACTAATGTTAAAAATGTCACCAGTTCTTAGAAATATGTATTTATTTCATTACAGTTCCAAAATAGTTATTGGCAATGCCCATGAGTATAATAAAATAAATAAATAAAATAAGAAAATCCTTTACAAATACAAAGTTGAATACTAATTGCTTTAACACATAGTATTCAACTTTGGATGCACATAGTTTTTGTATAGTGGTCAAAAAGTTCCTGTTGAGATAAGCTTTCAATATATTTTATGTAGTTTTTAATATATTCTCTTTTGATAACACGAACAGCAGAATTGTAGTGCACTCTGTCTTTTCTTGTAAGATTTTGCCATTCTGCGCTTCCAGGGGGTTTTATTACATCATATAAGTCTTTGCCAATCCTGAAAACAAAAAACTCAAGTATTCAAAGGATGACTAATAGAATTTTGATTCCATTATGTTGCATACAGCAATTGTAAACATCTTATAGAGGTATTGCTATTTTTCAGTACATATTTAATGTAGGAAAGGTATTTTTTATCACCAAGCTAAGTTTCGTTCAGTTGAGCCAGAGTTGAGTTTCAGTTTATTCTTAAAAAGGAATCTCTTTTTAATAAACTGCACTATTTCTTAATTTACACAATGTGTAGTTGTCGCAAAACGTTCAATACTCAGAAAGTTAATTGTATGTAGAAAATGTAGCCATTAAACATGTATAAACATGACCTGTTAATCTATCAGCTACTTTTGCTCAAGCAGCTGAGAACCAAGAGTTCCTTAGTGATGATGTCACACTTCTAAATATTTCTCAGTAGCATCCTGTCAAACTACTCATTTACACAGGGTTTCAGTTTGCATCAAATAGATTTGTTTTTTACTACTATAAATGTTGGGCTCTCCACGAATTGGACATTTTACATAAAATATTGAACATTCCACAAATTGGATGTTGTGAGTTTGACATTTTGTGAATTTCAAATTCTGCACTTACTCATTGAAAAGGTAACAAAAACTGGCAGTCAAGGTTAATTGACAGATAAAAATCTTAATTTCATTACACTATTTTTCCAAACAGTGGTTACTTTATTCTAGTCATCTACAAACTTTAGATTTTTTATTATAACTACTGACTAGAAGTGAAGGTATTATGATTACACATCATAATAACGGTTAATTTTGGATATCAAGTTTAGGTATGAGGTACATTTTGTAACTTACTTAACAGTAGGTGGTGTGGGTTCAGCTAAGAGATATGTAGTTCTTTCAACACTGCTGATGTCACTTTGAGTCTCTAATGCATCTTCCATTTCATCACTGGAAATATTTAATAGCTTAATTTAAGTATCAAGTTCTGACCTGTCTAATTACAGACAATTTATTGTACTTAGACATAGCTAATAGCTATATTGTTTGACAAAACCTACTTTCTTAATATTTTTTTCATTTTAACAACAAAATCGAATAATATAAAAATCTCGGAAACTAGGGTGCCACTGGCACTGGTGTGACCAGATAATTTTCGATCACTGCTACTTATGAGTACTTGTAATATGGCACCGTGGACTCTACAAGCTAGTATTTGAGAGCAAGTTGCTGATGGCCGATCCTGGCTACAGGGTTGTGCCTGTGCAAATACTTGCCATTAGCATGATACAAACAACATGTTGGAGTGATTCTCCATGTGGCATGCCTGAGACATGTTGACCATACCGTTCGTCGTCGGATGTTGATCGTTATTCATCTTGATAACTTTAGCAATCACACAGTTATAAGAAAAGCATGTTCAAGATTAGATAAATATGTTTTCTCACTTTTGGATTGATGAATTAGGCTCACATGGGTATTCTGTCATTTCTTGTGGATCACAAGCATCTTGGAACTCTGTGTTATTTCTATAATTTGATAAGTTTAGCTCCTGTAAAGGTCTTCCTTCATTGGCTTGTGGCTTGGGACTATCTATATTAACTATATTTTGTGTCTCATTTGTATCTCCCAACTCAGTAATGTTTCTGAAACAAAGTTTAATTTATACATGCAACATCAAATTCTATTATTTGAAAAATTTGCCTTGCAATTGAGCAAGCTACCATGGTCAGCATTTTGGGCAGAGTACATAATATAAGATATTGTTTAATCTTTAGTAAATTTATATTTTCAGCAATTTTTAGGTTTTCTTTATTTATTAAGTAATGAGTACTTTTTTAATGAAATAGATGTTATTATTTGTATAAAGTCAAACTCGAATAAAAAGTACTTTTATTATCTTTACATAGTATTAAACAAAGTTGCTTCCAGATTTCTGTATGTTTATATCTTTTAAACTACACAATCAGATTTTATTGTGGTTTACATCAACAGATAGTGATTCAAGAGTAAGGTTTTTGCATATTTTTAGGCATTATATGCACCACATTAGTAGTCTACATTGTACCCATGCAAAGCCGGGGTAGTAATGTAATAACAAATAAAGTAATAAATAATAGTAAAGTAATAATAAATAAAGTTTAAAAAAACGATTCAGCAAACATTGATTAAATGTAACTCTGTACTACTATGTTACTTTTCACCACATCACCCCAGAACTTATTAATGAAAGTAACATACATACATACATACTTAATTATATACAACATTAAATTCAATGTAACACACTTTTAAAAAAAAATGCAGGATAATTCAAAAATTAGGTATAGGTATAAAAAAAGATTAATAACTAGGATTGACAGTATATCTTACTTGTTCATTTCATTAAGTAATTCATTTTCTCTTAGTTCTGATACATTTTCTGTTAAATAACTTTCATTGATTGATGTGACTGTTTCTTGCTGTTCATTCCTGGCTTGGTCTTCATTTTGTGGCTTGCACATTTTATCATTAAGTTTGGGTACTCTTTCTTTTAAATATGCTTTAGTTTTACTTAAACTATGTACATAATCAATTAAATTTCTATCTGCAGTTGTTTTGGAAAATATTTTTTTCTTGGAAGAACTTAGGGATGTCCATGACTTTTTTGCTTCTTGTATGGTTTTCTAGAAACACATTGAGTTACTGTTAAAAATACATGTTTAGATAAAACTTCTTATACCTAGCAAAGTAGTGTCCAAATTTCAGAATGTCTAATAAATAGTTAATGATACCAGCCGGCGTACCATTTTATTCATGACTACTGGAAATTGGACATTGTGCTGAAACACCTTTATAAAAATATTCCATGCACTATACTAAAGAATGAACAATACATACTGTTATTCCCGTGGAAATGGGTAAAATCGCCCAAGGCTAAAGTTTTAAATAATTTGTACTTAACATCGTCTTCAGGACCTTCCCTGAGCCAGCGCCTGCTGTAGTGAGATTAAGTATCTACATACTAATAAATAATCTAACATTTAGTACATAGTAAGAAATATAGAGATAAAATTTAATTTATGTACTTTATCATTTTTGCCTTTTCTTTCACAATATAGTTTTATATACAGGAGGCGAGCGTTAGTTGGTAGTTGGTCAGCTGCGACTTTTTGTTCCATAACGAGGTATGTAGGTAAAAATGTGTATTAGATTTCTTCGTTATCGTGAGTTCTGTCACCAAAGATAAGTAGCAAAAATTGTTTTTGATATTTTGAATTTTTATCATATGATTTTGAATTTTGAAAACAAAAACTGAAGCAGTAATTTTAATCGTTTACATTAAATGTTATTAGAAAATTGTATGAAAAGTCCGCTTTGCCGACAACATTTTTTTTTTAAATATAATTTGCCCCATCGGGCAGGCTAAAGCTATAAAGCCATACTGCCTCGTCTTCAGTTTTTACGATAATTCATGTCTTACATCTATAGTTACAGTCAAAGTCTAGTATTGGTCAAGTCCAGTCCATGTCAGTCAAGTCCAGTCATACTTTGGTAAAGTAGTGGCTACTTTACTTTAAGCTTCGATGGAGTTTTGGAAGCAATACGAAAAATCATGTTTCACCACATTGTATCATTTTCCCACACTCGCGCTTGTATTTCGGCACTTTATGAATAAAACGCCACCATAAATCAAACACAAAACAAAACACTAGCTTTGGAAAAAAATACAACGGAGCGACACGACTCTTCCCGCGTTCCCGCTAAAACTCCTCGCTGACAACATTTAATCTTGGGAGTTTTGGCGGGAACGCGGGAAGAGTCGTGTCGCTCCTTTGTATTTTTTTCCAAAACTAGTGTTTTGTCGAGTGTTTATGCATAAAAATGGTGGTGTTTTATTCATAAAGTGCCGAATTACAAGCGCGAGTGTGGGAAAATGATATAATGTGGTGAAACATGAGTTTTCGTGTTGCTTCCAAAACTCCATCGAAGCTTTGTAGTAAAGTTGCCACTACTTTACTAAAGCATGACTGGAATTAACTGACACGAACTGGACTTGACAAAGATGACTTTGACTAAAACTAGCTACGATGGCACTTATTTAACTTTTGAAACTTGAAAATATATAATTACTTGACACTGGCAAATGCTAAAACGCGACGCCAAAACCAAAGAAAAAAAAAACATTTAATCACGATCCACAGATTAATTAAATTAAAAACATATAGTGTATACTCTATACTCAAAGATAATAGAATAATATCTGCATTCATTTAAAACTGAGATTTATAAAAACTAGCGCCATCTCTTGAATGCCTTCTCAAAACCAGATACCGGAAGTTTGCGCAATTGCGGCAAATTTAAAATTACATAAACACGTATAAAGTTAGTAGTAAAAGAACCTTAATTTAGGCATTTTAAGCATTTGCCAGTGTGGAGTGTTTTGATATTTTCAAGTTTCATAAAATAAAACGGTAGCGATGATAGCTCAGTGGTTAGCGCGGTAGGTTCGCATGCCGAAGGGCGTGGGTTCAAACCCCAACAATGAGCTTGAGCTGCCGGTGAAGGAAGAACATCGTGAGGAAACCATAGCATGGTGGTAGGGTACTTTAGTACTCGGCTGGCTAGCTACCACCCTCAAGTTGAAAATCTGCCGCCAAGCATCTAACGGTGTGTTCCGGCAGCCTCACTTGAGAGCCAGTTCCATTCCAGGCTAGGTGTGCTTTACCATCTTCGACCACACCTTCACTTAACATCAGGTGAGCTGTGGTCAAACAACTAGCCTGTCAACCATAAAAAAAAAAAAAATTAAAAAGCGACGTCCTCCACCGGGACCTCAGTGGACATGGTCACCATCATTCAAAAATACGCCGAAGCTCATGAAAATAGACTTCATCAATATGTGAACGTCAATCGAGGCTATCCAACTCCTCAAAAACACGGATATAGTGAGAAGACTAAAAAGGACAAAACCTTAAGTTAGTTATGTATAACAACAAACGGATAGATCCTTAGAAAAAAAAAGTTAAATAAGTTACCTCGTAGCTACAGCTGTTATAGTCAAAGTCCAGTCTTGGTGAAGTCCAGCCCGTGTCAGTCAAGTTCAGTCATGCTTTAGTAAAGTACTGGTGACTTCGATAGAGTTATGGAAGCAACACGAAAAGTCATGTTACACCACATTATATGTATAATTTTCGACACTTTTTGAATAAAACCACAATTTTATGCATATTTGTAGGAATAAACCTTACTAGAAAGTCACCACCTAATTTTTTACATGGATTATAATAACATATTCCGTTATAATAATAATTAAAAATGATATCTTGGCAGCATCGTAGCTGCCTTAATTCATCAGTGGCCAAGAATTTAAAAAAAGCTACCGTTTTTCGACTGAAGAACTAATATCTATGGCCAAGAATAAATAACTGTAACTAATAACTTTAAGTCCGATGATAAAATGCTGCAAAGACTAAATCAGAACATTTACAAAAATGAGGTGATGTAGGATTCGTATCAGTTTCAGGCAAATTTTAATTAGAGTAGTTAAAATGTTTTGAATTATAATAATATTCTATTATAGTACTAACGTAATTTTTCTAGTAAACAGTGGTAAAATGAATATTTTACCGCAGAATTCGTAAAATTAGTACACCATATTTTTCCTGGAGGAATTACCGTTATTTCTTTGAATCTACCGTTGTTTATTAATAGAATCACCGTTGTCCTGATTTTTGACATGGTAACACTGATTACGGCTGTCTGTACGTGTACACTTGTACTGTGTCAAGCTAATAATGTTCTCCCTCTCAGTTCAGACCCAGCGTTGGAGTTCGTACTATAATTATAGTATTTGTACTACTATTTCATGCTCCGTACTAGATAGTATCCATATCTAAGGATAGTACGGAAAAATACTACTATTTCGTTACTTCGCTTATAAAAGACCAAAATAGGTAAATATGACACCCGTTTAAAGCCAAACCATTGAGTTGTGTTGTGGTAAGCTGTCAAAAAATACTCCTTCTTCATCTTTTTTAATTTTGGCTTCGCATTTTGTGTATTTAAATTATGAAACTTGAAAGTGTAACTTGACACTGGCTAATACTTGGGGTGCGACGCCAAAATATAAGAAAAAAAATATGCAGCAACTGTACCGATTTTATTCTTTCGTATACTCGCAGTTTATAAGAGATGTTTTTATGATTACATGCTAAGGCTGAAGAAAATAATAGTCAAGAACTTGCATAATTTAGAAGAGGAGTAAATTTTGCATAAACATGTTGGTTCTATCTATTTATTGATTAATAGCTTTTTTTAAACAATGTAAGATTTAAAAAAAAGTGTACTATCGGCGTACTACTATTTTGATAGTCTTGTACTATATTTTTCAACGTACCCGAATCCAACCCTGTTCAGACCTCTCACTCACTATTGTTCTTTGCTCATGCTCAGCGTTGGATTTCGTACTATAATTATAGTATTTGTACTACTATTTCATGCTCCGTACTAGATACTATCCTTATCTAAGGATAGTACGGAACAATACTACAATTTCGTTACTTCACTTATAAAAGACCAAAATAGGTAAATATGACACCCGTTTATAGCCAAACCATCTGTAAAAAAATCATTGGGTTGTGTTGTGGTAAGCTGTCAAACAATACTTCTTCTTCATCTTTTTTGATTTTGGCTTCGTATTTTGAGTATTTAAATTATGAAACATGAAAGTGTAATTTGACACTGGCAAATGCTTGGGGTGCGACGCCAAAATCTAAGAAAAAAAATATGCAGCAAAAGTGGCAACTGTACCGATTTTATTTTTTCGTATACTCGCAGTATAAAAGAGATGTTTTTATGATTACATGCAAAGGCTGAAGAAAATAATAGTCAAGAACTTGCATAATTTAGAAGAGGAGTAAATTTTGCATAAACATGCTGGTTCTACCTATTTATTGATTAATATCTTTTTTTTTTAAACAATATAAGATTGAAAAAAAGTGTACTATCGTCGTACTACTATTTTGATAGTCTTGTACTATATTTTTCAACGTACCCGAATCCAACCCTGCTCATGCTCACTAGTCTCACTGCTCTCAGTCTTCTGTGGTTTACTGTACGATATCTTATCCTATAAAATTTTTTGGTTACTTGTTTTTTGTTATTCTATAATATCTGTCTATTTCACCGACAATTGTATCGAGCTTTAATTAAAATGTCAAATAAAAAGTAAGATGTGTTGGTCTCAGACCAAATAAAAATTATATTTAGTTTGAACTTACCAAACAATATTTTTAATTGTTTATTTTATTATATATACTTAGAATAAGTTACTCTACATAATAAGGATTAATTTTGATTGAATGTTAACACTTCGATTTTCTCGGGGTAACCTGTAAGACCAGATTGTGTGAAAGACGGATGACAGCTTGTGGTTCTTTCGAATTCTATGTACCTAACAGTCCATTTTTATAGATGAGATCGTATTATTATTCTAAATGATGCTGATCAACCATTTGCAGGTATGGTCTTGTTTTGCCAGATAAGGGGAGACAAGCGCCGAAATTCCAAGCATCAAGAAATGTATTTGGGGATGATTCAGATTCCGATAAAGAAACTTCTAAAAAGCCAGTTTTACTCCGTCCAAGTGATATTATAAATAGACAGGTAAGAAATTATAAGTAATTTATAATGTAGGTTATTTACTTATTGCTGTTATAATTAGTTTCTATTAAAATATTAGGCTATATACTGCAGTAGAACGTTATCTTTGAAAGAATTTATTGTAAATCATTTGTAGTGAGCTAAAAATTATGATTTGAGTTTGGTTTAATATTTTTCTGACACAGGCCAAAATAACACAAGAAAAGGCAGTGACACAAGATCCCACTGTGTATCAATATGATGAAATCTATGATGAAATGGTTGGTTCAAAACAAAAAGAAAAGAAGAAGAGTAAAGAAGAAGTCAAACCTCGATACATTGAAAATCTAATGAAATCTGCCAATAAAAGGAAAATTGAGAATGAACGTCGTTTAGAAAGACAAGTATGTTGACAATTGACATGTTTATTTATTTTAAAATAATGAAAATTTTACATCATTAGTTTTTCCATTAGTATAGTTTGGCCATTAGTAGTAGTTGGCTATTGTGATGGCATAATCTAACAATTAATTGTTTGCTGTATGACTCCAACTAAAGTTGGCATTCCACAAATCATATCCAATAGATATGATTTGTAGAGTTTTTATCAATTCCACATAATTATATATTGGATACATCTATGGGATTGTGCCTTGGAGCTGCAAGACTTGGTTCCCCTTGTGCTTTTTTGCTACCGGACAACCAAAAAAATGCAACCAAAGCATTACCCATTCAGGGTGGACATTTCCCAAGTGCATACTAAGCATTTTCTCAACATTATTTATTTGCACAGTGAAGATGTGGAACTCTTTGCTGGAGTCTGTTTCCCGAAATGAATAATATGCGTCTTTTTATATCAAGAGTAAACAGGCTCCTTCTAGGCTAGTGTGTTCCATCCTAGACCATATTGTTGCGTAACATTGTGCAGGATGTGGTCAAATGTGAACACTATTTGTATTAAAAACTTCTAGAAAATGGATGGCAACTGCCTGTAGCATTATTTCACTTTTCACCTTCATGAAGCAGAGTGGGCTGCATGATACCCAGTCTAGAATATACATTTACAAAACTGCTGCTGATATGCAAGTTTCAGGTATTAACTATTATAAATAAAAGGTGAATTATTTAGTAATACAATTCAACAGATCCAAAAGGAGAGGGAAAAGGAGGGAGAAGAGTTCAAAGATAAGGAAGTATTTGTTACATCAGCATATAAAAAGAAATTATTAGAACTGCAAGAAGAAGAAGAAAAAGAGAAACGGGAAGAATACTTGGAGAGTATAGGTGACGTTACAAAACAGAGAGACCTAGGTAATTAAAAAGGTGTAATGTTTTGGCCAGTATGAGTAAATTAAGTTCATCATCCACAGCCTTCTTTATCCCTCTGCTGGGTAAAGGCCTATCTTGTCATTCCATCTGCCTTGGTTCTATGCCAGTCTGGATACAATACAGAACACGTCAGTGTTCAAACCCACACCTTACAGCTCTTGAATTAGCGAACTTGACTTGGTTGGTTTTGAGCACTTTATAAGTTTTCTTGTCTTTTTGTCAATATGTGTCACCAAAATCATATCAAAAGGAAATAATATAAAGATGATATATTGCCTATTCTTAAAAAGATTTACATCTGAATAAAACAACAAATTCTTTTTCTTGTTTCAGGTGGTTTTTATCGGCATTTGTATGAACAGAAGTTGGGATCAGATAAACCTCTCCCTGATGGCAACAAAGATATTACTAATGAATCTAAAGAAGAACCAAGTCTTCCTGAAAAGACACTAGAAAAGCTACATACTGCTCCTAAAGCAGAGCCAACAAAGAGAAACTATAGAAAAAGAAAATCTATAGAAAAGAAGAATCATCTGTCTGAAGGCGAGATTGAAGATTCAGATGAAGAAATAAACAGATTGAACCTTGATGACATCAGATTGGCAAAGAAAACCAAAGTAGAAAATGAAAACATTGATGCAGATTCAGATTTCTCAATTGATGAGTCTAGTGATGAAGAAGCTGAGAAGAAAACCGACGAAAATGATTCAAAAGATTTACAAAAACAGTCTGATATAAAGACTACAGACATCTCAGAAATGGAAGCCAAAAAAGTGAAGGATTCATTAGAAGTGGATGTGCCTCAAGTTGTGGAGGAAGTGAAACTAAAAATAGACATCTGGAAGAAGAGGACGGTAGATGTAGTATTCAATGAAGCTCTCAAAAGATACTATGAAAGGAAGGCTGCTAGAGGATCTTAATGAAAAATTAGGTTGAAAGAATGACATTTTATTATTTTAAATTAAATAAATGTTTTATAATGCACTTGACACTTGTTTTTACTTCATACTGCTACATAGTGGGCTTTGCAGTGAACTGTAAAAAGAGAGATTTTTTTTTAATACATATTGATAATAATTAAGAAAGTTTTATAACATCTGATGATCTTTGTACAAATAGAAATATTTTATTAATAACACCATTATACAAGTCAATTCCGTCAATTAAAAATTTCAAATATGTGTCATTAAAACGAGTATTACCTAAAACACTGATTACATGTCAATGAATAAAAAAACAAAATAAAATGACATGACAAAAAAACTCATAATTACCTATTACTAATTTAATAATCTTTAAGTTTTTTTTTTTTTTTAATGATTGACAGGCTTGGTGTTTGACCACAGCTCACCTGATGTTAAGTGAAGGTGTGGTCGAAGATGGTAAAGCACACCTAGCCTGGAATGGAACTGGCTCTCAAGTGAGGCTGCCGGAACACACCGTTAGGTGCTTGGCGACAGATTTTCAACTTGAGGGTGGTAGCTAGCCAGCCGAGTACTAGAAAGTACCCTACCACCATGCTATGGTTTCCTCACAAGTTTGAAATACTCGTCAATGTCATAAAACAAGGTCTCTTTGTATCTAGGCAAAGCCAGTCTATATAAGTTACTATGCCTTAAGAGGCATTATGTCGCTCACCCTACAGCTATACTATAAATGTAACTGGTCGGTTCCATGCTCATTTTAGACAGTGTTAATCTTGGTCAAATGCAAGCCAATATGGTAAATCGGGATATTTTAGGAGGTACAGAGATTGGCGCCATCTAGAGGGTTCTAGATGGCGCCAATCTCTGTGCGTGTTTTGGGCTACTTTGTCTTTAGTTGGGCACTTCTTAATAGGGAAGCATTTTTTTGATTCTTGGTGATAACACATGGTTTCCTTACCTATGAACTCAGATACAGGGTCGTTTTCGCCCTCTGCTCGCATGGTGCCGGTTATTTCTTCATTCTCCACCATGGGTAGCACGAGTTGTACAAACTCTGATGTATACGGCGGCGCTATAGCATCGAGAACCTAAGGAAAAACACACTTTTCAAATTATACACACCAAATAATAAACCCTTCGTATTTAGCCATTACATAATTATACGTAAAACGTATGTTTATGTAACTGCGACATCTAAAATAAAAAAGATCCTGCATTGCATTAATCACCCACTAATAATGTTGGACTGATGTTGCGAATGCAAACAACTGAAGCTGAAGTTGTCTATATAAACTTACTTTATTCCCCCCAAAAAAATCACGTTTGTTGTATGGAAGATCCCTTAAATATTTATTTTATTGTTTTTTAGTATTTGTTGTTATAGCGGCAACAGAAATACATCATCTATTAAAATTTCAACTGTCTAACTATCATGGTTCATGGGATACAGCCTGGTGACAGACAGCGAAGTCTTAGTAATAGGGTCCCGTATTACCCTTTGGGTACGGAACCCTAAAAATGGAATCTCTTAGGTTTAAAAAAAATACTTTTTTCAGTGTCATGAAACATCACAATGCAGGCCTATTCGCTTATTTTGAATTATACATGTGCTCCGTCCGAGACCATGTCAGTTTGTAACTTCAGACCTATCATCATCATCATCATTTCAGCCGTAGGACGTCCACTGCTGGACATAGGTCTCCCCCATTGACTTCCATAAAGACCGGTTGGAAGCGGCCCGCATCCAGCGCGTTCCTGCGGTCTTTACTAGGTCGTCTGTCCACCTTGTGGGTGGACGTCCTACGCTGCGCTTGCCGGTCCGTGGTCTCCACTCCAGAACTTTGCAGCCCCATCGGCCATCAGTTCAGCGTGCTATGTGCCCTGCCCACTGCCACTTCAACTTGCTAATCCGTTGGGCTATGTCGGTAACTTTGGTTCCTATTGAGAATAAATAAAAAGAGCTAATTTAAAATGCTGTGATGCTTAGTCTTTATATTATACTCTTTCCCCTGTTACCTCTGTGATAAAATATCGTATCAAGGAGATATCCGTGTCGCCCCGCTGCCAACATTGTTTAATGTACCGCAACACCGGTACTACGCAGCCTCGGCTCAGCAGATTCACCATGCGATCGAGAAGCATTTTTCTCAATTCTAGCTGTAATAAAAGTACACAACTATATTTAAGAGAAGTACATATAATTATATAATATATAACACATATACTAGCGGACGCCTCGCAGTTTCACCCGCGTAGTTCCCGTTCCCGTGGGAATACAGGGATAAAAAGTAGCCTATGTCACCCGGGGATAGTGTAGCATCCCAACGGTGAAAGAATTTTTGAAATCGGTCCAGTAGTTTCGGTGCCTATTCAATACAAACAAACAATCAAACCTTTCCTCCTTATCTTAATAGTATAGATAGATATAGGTACAATTTAACATTAAAATACATAATTAGTGTATTTTAATGACCAAATATTATAAAGTACTCTGCCACCATGCTATGGTTTTCTCACGTTTTTCTTCACCGGCAGCTCATAGAGCTCATTGTTAGGGGTTGAACCCACGCCTTTCGGTGTGCGCACCCACCACGCACTGGACTATCATTGCTATAAATAACGTAATTTCTCATTTATTACCTGTACTAATATTTCTAACTCATCTTGCGGTGACTCAAAGAGCTGCACAAGTAGTCTCAGTAGCCTGTGGTGCAGCAGTTGATGACAAGAGGCCACCTCGTCCAGGAGCGCTAGGTGCACGGGGCAGTGCTCCGTGCAGAGCTTGAAGTAAGAAGGCTCCGTTACTACACATTCCACCCATACGAGGACTCCCATTCCGACAACAGGAAATCTGAAATTATTGAAGTAATGAAGAAACAATTTACGCAAAAAAAGCGCCAGCAATGCCTTGGACTTTGTTTTGCTACTCAAGGTTCTGGGTATTATTGCAGTGGTCAAGTACAGGTGTTATCTCTTAACATGATGAGAGTTCATTTCATTACTTTTACATAAAAACGTATGATGCGACCGCGAATTGCAAGACATTGGACAAGCTGCACCCTAGCGATTATTTACATTTATGTATATGTGATCGAAATAAAAAATAACGAGAGAAGAATGAAATGAAACATGTATGAGTTTAGGTAGACCTTATACAGTGATAGAGCGTCGGCAGTTCCGCGATGAGGTCGCTAGAGCTGGCGGAGCTACAGCAGACCGCGTGCACTTTCTCGATGGCTTGCACGGTGGCTTTGAGCTCGTCCTTCACGGGGCGGCCGGGGGTCGCGCCCTCGCACACGCTCGCCGCGTACGCCAGGAGGTACATGTATTTGGACTTGTGTTCTGGGTTCAGCTTACTGCCCAGTTTGAATAGGGCATCGACGAGTAACTCTGTTAATTTATTCCAAACTAATGTTATCAATGTACATATTTACAAAAATAACTAATTGATTATCTAATAATAATTTAATATTATTAAATTTGTATTGGATATAGCTTCTATACCTAGGAAATTAAAACTTATACTATATATAAAAATTTTGAGAATATGCAAAAATATTTTATAATTTGAAAAAATAAAGTCTTTAAAGGAAATCTGTTCCAACTGTGTGTACGTTACGACACCTCTAAATATATTTACTTTTATGATATTAGTTAGATATAAATGTCTTTATAGTACCTACCTACCTATTGAATGAATGAGCTCACTGTAGGTCACAAGATTTTGAATTTTGTTATTATGTCATACAGACACTGGGGCAGTAGGTAATCTTGCTAATGTACCTACTCTGCATAAGATCGCACAGTCAGAGAAAAACAATAAGACAACTTGCTACACTGAACTATTTGGGTCGTGCGACTATGGAAATTGTTCTCTGTGTGTATCGATGATAATAAAAGATGACGGTTATTTATAACGAGTAGGTACCTAAAAATTGCGGTATGCGTAGCAGATGCACGGGCGGCGGGTCAGGCTGTGTATAGGCGCGGAACAGCACGGAGATGTCAGCCGGGTTGAGCGCTCCGCGCGACAGCATGGCGGCCAGCGCCGTGCGCGCGTGCCGCCATGCCTCGCCCGCCGTCAGCGCCAGCGTGATCGGCGTCACGTCGTGTCCGCTGCACGGACCACACCACAGTTAGCACCATCATCATTAGACATAACTAGTGTATACAGCTGGGTTCGCATGGCACGCCCTTCTGACTTTTAGTTTTATGCGTATTGTTACTTCAAACAGTGAAGAAAACATCGCGAGGAAACTACATGTCTGAGTTGCTAATGTTCTCAAAGATGTATGAAGTCTGCCAATCCGGATTTGGCTATCTTGATAGACTCTTATCCTTTTCTTAATGAGACTTGGTCCGGGCCCAGCGGCGAGAAAGATTATTAAAATGGTTGTGAGACTCAGCGATTTGTATTTGCCGCGTGCGCGCCAGACTTATTGCACTCCTTGAATATCATCAATAAAGTATATTTTAAATAAGTATATGGCTTTAATACACCTAAACTACTGATACTGATTTATTCTTTGAGTCATAACAAAGTTGACTAAAAACATTATTTTTGTTTTACTAAATCTTTATAACAATGAATTAATTAATTCACTTACAGAAATATGGCAAAAGTGTACCTACCTTTGTTGCGCACATCGAGTTATTTCTTGGCTAAGGCGTTTCATGATAGCACCTCCTCTAGGTTCCTGAGCCAGGATGTGCACTATCACTTGACTGTATACATAAGTATGGGCGCCATGGCATACCATTTTCTGTAATATTAGTGAAACTTAAATTTATCAGGGGAAGTATTACTCTATGCTACAACAATCCATCCAAATTACCTCAGGAGCATTGACTACTCCAGACCTATAGAACAGTTAGCATTTACAAATATTACTTACTGCACATTCATTGACACTGTTCTGCCAGTCGTCAGAGCTTTGTAGAAAACCAACAATTGCAGACTTTAGTACTCTCGAGAATACCTCAATCTGTTGGGCTGCTGTGGAAATGCTGGTAATTTCACCTTGGAAACCAGCATCTGATATAAGCTATAACATAATTTTGGTTAGTCTTTGTAAAAATGATGTGTAATATAAGAAATATGTACCTATATCAAAAAAGTATCACAGATGTAAGCTATATAGTTTCAAGAAGGATGTTTATTCTTTATTCTGAGAACCAAGAGCAAAAAACGTGTATAAATAAAAAATAAGTAAAAACTTTTAACTTCTTAATTTTAAATAATAATATAGAGTACTTGCCTTTATAGTAAAGTTGAGCATAAGACAATCAGGATATTCTTCAGCTAATCTATAGATTAATGATCGCCAAGTGGGATGCTCAATCATTTCAGTCAACCATGCCGGGGTCTACAATAAATAAGATTAATTAATATTACTCATCATACTTTATGTTGCTTTTAACTATTTAGTTATTTTAGAACTCATTTTTAGTAATAGTACATCTAATTAGTTCAGTCATTTGTACATATCATTTGCTATAACTTGTTGACTCCTTAATGATGAGTGAGCTCATCATTAAGGAGTCTCATATTGGTTTTAATAATTTTATTAAAATAATAAAATTTTTGGTCAAAAATTACTTACTTCACCCTCTTCTGTAAAAATTGTATCAGCTTTTTTTGGGTCAAATGTTTTCAATATCATATCTTTTAAATGATTTTCCACCATTGCCTGTACTTCAGTTACTTTGACACCTAAAAATATAAATAAATGAGATATATATTTTTTTTATCCATTTATGTACACGATTGACAGCCCCGTTGGCTCATTGGTAGTATATCTGTATATCTGCCTTGAGAGTTGGAGGGTGTGGGTTCGATTCCCACTCAGGGCAAACATTTTGTGAATAAACAAATGTTTGTTCTGTGTCTGGGTGTTCTGTTATGTATTATAAGTATGTATTTACAAAAAAAAAAGTATTTATGTATTCTATCAGTTATCTGACTTCCATCACACAAGCTCTGCTTAGTTTGGGGCCAGATGGCGCTGTGTGTATAGTCCTACAATATTTTTTTTTTTATTTAATTGCATTGGTACACTTCAAAATTTAAATTAAACAAAATATTGACTTAAATTAAAAATAGGGGAGCTATAAGTGAAGTAAAGGAACAAAAAGTAACTGTTACCTTACTGTTACATTACAAAAAAAAATTGTAACATAAAGTTTATGAAAATTATGTATGGTAATGTCAGGAATTTTAATATTGACAAGCATTTGTCTATAGTTATTGATACTGTCCATATCACAACTTTTGAACAAAGCAAGGACCAGTGTCTTTTCAGGGATTTAGGTAAGATACCTGTGTGGTCAGACATAGATTGGAAATGTAAGTTACCTAGTAATGTAATTACTATCCCTTACAGTTGCAGTTTTCATTTTAATCATCAAATAACACATGAAACCTTGGCACAGTTAGTATCAAATATCATTATAGATTGGTCTGGTGGACACTATATGTTATGAGAAAAATAAATAAAATTTAATACGATGTTGGTAGAGACATGTCTAATCTTCTTAATTTTTTAAAATAATTACCTGCAAGTATTAGCCATTCTGCTAGAAGATTCGCCATCTGAGCTACAGCACTGTAATTGATTGATAGTTGCTCAATAACCTGCTCAGGATTCCCTCCCGCTTGAAAATAGCGCTTAAGTTGTCCAAATATTCCCGGTTCCATAATATAATCTGGAGTTTTGAATTTCTCCAAACATTCAAGTAACACTTCTTCCGGGTTTTCAATAACATCTTCACTACCTTCCTCCTATAAATTAAATATAAGTAACAGTTACAGTGGTATTGAAAATAACACAAGCTTTAATACTATACACACCTACAGTACCTATTTAGTAGTCTGAAAATAGTAGTTAGCGAATACTAGACAAAATTAGTCTTCTATAATTTAAACGTAAATTATGATTATTCCAATGTTGAAATTATTGTAATTTACTTTTACCTACTTATGATAGTTATCTATCTGATACATGCAGATGATGAAGATTACTTTGTTAACTAGAATAGTTAAATTTACTTACTTCATATTGATTGTGATTTGGTGCCTCCCAAACGCGTTCTTCTTCGTACTGGCTCGGCATGGTTTCTTACGTTGTAACACTAGACTTATTTATTTAGAATTTTATACTAACATGATTTGTTGATTAATTTCTTTAAATGTGTTTTCGTAACAGAAATTGAAAGAAAGTAGATAAAATTTGATAAAATATTTCTATCCAAAATCCAAATAAACAAACAATCGCGACATTGACATTGACTCAACATTTAAATTTGAATTTTGACATTACGAAGACAGATTGTAAAAACATCAATGACTAACGGAACGGACTAAGCTATAGGTCTTCTGCCTTGAGTGGTTCGATTCGCGTATGGCGCCATATTCAAAATTTTTTTATCACTTATATTCCAGTTATTTATTTCTTTTCTTAATTTTTAAATTTTTTTACATTACATATATATAAAAAACACATAAATAATATAAAAAAAACTTAAAAACTAGGGTGCCGCCGGCAGCGGGGCAGGGCTCAAGCTGCCGGTGGTTAGGGCTGCAGAGTGAGGAACCTCCTCACAATGCGCGCCGTGTCAAGGATCACTGCCTTTTGAAGCTGACCCTTGACCCAACCGTCTAGCGAGAGTCTCTTGAGATGTTGGTCGAGACTCTTCGCTATAAGACCGTTTACCGTGACAACTATCGGGACAATGATCGTCGAATCAACATCCCACATGGCGGTTATCTCGTGAGCCAAGTCAAGGTACTTGCTGAGCTTGTCCTTCTCGGCCTTCACGAGATTCTCGTCATGTGGGATGGTGATGTCAACGAGCACTGCCCGGCGTTGGGCTCGGTCGACCACCACGATATCAGGCTTATTGGCGACAATAGTCCTGTCCGTGATGATAGACCGGTCCCAATAGAGCAAAGCACGACCATTTTCGAGAACTGGCGCTGGTGCGTACTTATAGTACGGCACCTCAGACTCGACAAGGCCGTATTGAAGAGCAAGCTGCTGATGGATGATCCTGGCTACTTGGTTGTGCCTGTGCAAATACTCGCCGTTAGCAAGATGCGAACAACCGGAAATAATATGTCGGAGCGATTCTCCGGGACGGTGGCATGCCCGACAGATGTCGACCGTACCGTCCTTCATGATATATTTCCGATAATTGTTCGTCTTGATAACTTCGTCCGCAATCGCACAGGCAAAACCCTCAGTTTCCCCAAAGAGGTCTCCGAAACGTAGCCAGTTCACCGACGCGAGCATGTCCACATCGGGGCCCGTTAGGACCCGATAGAACCGCCCGTGCAGCTGCTTGCTCTTCCATACTTCCTTGCGGTCTTCGGTGCTGAGCACCGATGGTTTGCGCCAGTTCTCGTTCGCTAAGGAGAGCGGCGTGAGGCCCTTGTCAACTGCCACAACATCTCGATGCATCCCGCACTCGTTGTCGCGGAAATAATCCCTGAGACTGCACACTTCACGATTATGGAGGTTCTTGGTGCTTAAGAAGCCACGACCCCCCAATTTTCGTGGAATGTACAGTCTCATAACAGACGAGCGTGGGTGTAGCATGCGATGAGTTGTGAGCTGTTGACGGACTCTTCTATCCAGGGCGTCCAGCTCAGTCTGAGTCCACCTCAGTATGCCAAAGGAGTATATCAGTAGAGGCATCACCCAACCGTTGAAGGCACGCACCTTATTGCCACCAGACAAAAAACTATTAAGTACTTTTGTCAGGCGACAAAAGAAGCGTTCCTTCACCGATCGCTTGATGTCCACTACCGCTATACCCAACGACTCTGACATACCGAGGTACTTGTAAGTCTCGGCCTCGGAGAGAGATCTGAAAGTCATTGTCTCGGAAAGTTGTAAATCTGGACAATTTACAACTTCCCCTCGCTGTACGTGCATGACCGCACACTTGTCTACCCCAAACTCCATCTTGATGGCATTGCTAAAAACCTGTGTAGTTTTTAACAATTCCATCAAGTCTGGACGTTTTGGTGCAAACAGCTTGAGGTCATCCATATACAGCAGATGAGAAATGACTTCACCACCTCTCCGAAGCCGATGGCCTAGCCCTGACTCCTTCAGCAAAGTGCTGAGAGGATTCAGTGCTAGACAAAACCACAATGGACTCAGACTGTCACCCTGGAAAATGCCTCGCTCGATCCTAATCAAGTCCTGCGGCTCAGAAGAGCCATCTCCACTACCTGGTTGACGAAGGACTGTGGTCCATTGCCTCATACATGCGCCTAAGAAAGATTTTAGAGTTGTATCAATTTTATATAACTCTAAAACTCTCTCTAGCCATGAATGAGGCACTGAGTCATAGGCCTTCTTATTCAGTTATATTATTATTATACTTTATAGCATGAAAAAATATTTTACATGAAATAACCAATGTGAAGAGTCTGTGTAGATTTGTGCCAAAACAAAAAAACCGAAAGGACTATCTTTGCACATTTGTACCTAAACTAATTATATTTCAGCTCAGATAAATTATTTGAGTAATGTTTTAGTAAGTAACTGTAATTTGTAAAAAAAAACATATTTCCATGAACCTATAATGCGTAATTGAATTTTATTGCATTGTGATTGGCCGATAACGCAAGAAATTTTGTATTCCACAACCACTTTCCTCTCTTGATTTTCTTTTTGATTTGTGACATCACACTTTGTACATTCTGCCAGTATGAAGTATTGAATATTTAATGCTCGATTTAGTTGCTGTAAAAGCTACATAATAGTAATAATAGGATTGGATGGGAGGTATTAGGAAATTACTGAGGTTCTAATAAAATGAAACACAGATAACCTATCCACTCGCTTTATTCAATTTATGCAATAAGTACTTAGGTAGTACATAATTAAGCAATTGTCATGTTTTAGAAAATCTAATACTTAAACGCTTATTTAATTTTTGGCCAAAAAGCCACCTTTATTAAGTAGGTATAATAATAATATGCTTTTTGAAATGATAAAATCACCTATTGTAGACTACTTGGTCTTAATGCAATTTGCCTCAGCAGTTTTTGTCATAGGTAGACTAGGCCATATGTTTATATTTCAAAACGCTCGCGTTTTCATGCATTGAACTATGTAATTTTTATTATTGTTGTATAAATGTTGTTAAAATTATATTCTTTACAATTAGGTACAATTAATTATGATGGCTCTTTAAGACGTGCATTCTGTAAGGAGCGAAAATGCGTGGTGGAATGATTTAACATAGCTTAAGATATTAAAAATGTTGTAAGTACCAATGTACGTAACATGCCAGTGCTTAACATGCCATTTAGTGCGCTCGGTTAAACACATAATTTAAACATTACTTCGGCTTGAAAATCGGGTTGGTCGGTATGTAACATTACATTTTATTACTAGCTAATTACAATTTGTAGATAATATACACACATCTATGCTTGTTACATTTTATTCTAGCACGTGAATTACACACGCATCAACCAGTACCTTTATACATAATATTATTGAGATGCGTTCCTAAAGTTTTATTTGGTAAGTCCTATTTTTCATCATTTATTATTAGGCACCTAATTTTCCGAACAACAAAATAATAAATTCCAAGAATAGGTACCTAAACGTATATAATTACATTCTTTTGAACACAAGGACCAACGTCCGAGATACGCTAAAGATTTTTATTGTGGTTTAAACGTAACTACTGCATATTTTTTGTCCAAACGTTATTTTATCTAAGAAATGATGGGATAAAAAGGTAAAATTAAGCATTATTTATTATTAAGCGTATCACATTTTTACTAAGGTCTAACAGTTAGGCAAAAGTAGGTCCCATTGTACTTATGATTTTATTTATTGAATTGTTAAAGTTAGTAGGGTGTACAATGCACATGTACAGTGCCACCGATTTTCCAGTTCCGGTGGCTTAAATTGGAATTAGATGTGTCTCCAATGCAACATACTATGCTTATTTAGGGTTGGAGTGTGCTTGAATTACCTATATGAATTATTTGGGGTCGCTTTCGTCATCATAACATCTCTAGTAAGACGACGATCGGATAATCTTATATAAGGATCTTTTTAGTACTTCACGACCTAGAGATAAAATGGCGCTTCTATATACTTTTGTACATATCACGATGTCGTGATTTTTCATTTATTTCCTTGTGGCATTTTTTTCTCAAGGATTAGATCAAGGGTTGTGTTAGGGTTAGACAATGTTAGAAACGGCATTTTCTTGGCCACTAGTTACGCTGCACTATGAATAAAACAGCGCACCTGCACAGGATCTGTTAGTTAAATTTTGACAAGTAGGTATAAATGGTATACTTAGGTAACTATATGGTGAGTAGGTAGTTAGGCACCTAATGCATCCATCACTGATACTAAGTATTACGAACAATAAATAGAATTCAGTGACACTTACTACAGTTTTCATAGAATGATGAAATAGATTGCTACTAAAATAATAAGTAGTTAGACAGACAAATTGTTCTATTTCATAACAATTTTAAAATCTTATCTATTTAATTTGAATTCCAGGCAATGATTACCCTGCTTTTTATTGAGAAAAATGTCCAAAATCGTAAAATTGGTTCGAGAAAAGGGTTTTCTAATAAAATATGTATCCACATGAGTAGATACTACGTACCGTAACAGGTACAAGTATGTTTCACATAGCATAGTGAGTATACATATTTATACAATTCTAGGCATCTTGGTACCACTCTTTCAAAGGGTGTTTTGATACCTTAACATCTCAATATATGTAGGTAGGTAATACCTATTTTTTTGTGCAATTAGGAAAAACTGAAAGTTTATCACAGTTTTATTTGTCAATACTCTGTCTGTAGCCCAATTGAAGTGGAATAACGAGTATAGATAGAAATATTCTGTAGGCCAATTAGAAATAAAAATGTGTGTAAATGAAGAATGAAAAATCTATATAAATCGTTTGAAAAATACTAGCTAGCATACATTGTTCCACAGCGATTATTATGTCTATATGAACTTGATGCGAACAATTAGGTAATGTAAATTTTCTAATTTAAGTAAGTATTCTATACCTAGTAATAAATATCTAACTTATCTACTTATAAAATATTTACAACGTAACAATAATATAAATTCCTTTGAAATTTTTTAATAAATAAAAATCAAAGCACCTACAATCAAAACGTCTCATGTTCGTTGAAGCAACTCTCTAATTAAATTAAACGAGTTAAGCGTAGGATTTCAAAATTAACTACATTTTACTTACAAAGCTAAATAATTTAAAAATTGTTCATAACCGAGTGGAAGTGACAGTACATTATTATACCACAATACTGGCTCGTTGTATAATTTTATTCGATTTATTCAAGATTTAAGACACACTTCAACCTTTATGCTATCGTAACATACTGTTAAATACTTACTATCTATTCTATGATTGCTTCTTTTCTTAAACAAAGCACCTATCTACCAGGAAATTTTGTGATTGGACAGCATTTTGTGTCATTATCTTGCTATTATTGTGCGGAAAAGGCCAACTTGGGATATCTGTCGAGGAGTAAGTAGGTTCCATGGAGCCACGCCTTTACTGTCTAGTGTACACAGGGAAACACCGCTGCATAGATCGTAAAACTGAAGGTACCCACTTCGTATGCGTGAATTACTTAATAAGTTGTATTGTTACTATTGTAAGTAGTGTTAACTGTGAAGAAAAAAGAGGTGGACTACAAAATCTTCACTCTTCTTCATCTTCAATGCGGTGAACATGTAGCGTTCGGGATCACGATACGGATTGTTGTACCTAATCCTCTACTATGAAAACAGTCATGGTGTTAACGCTTTCTTACAGTTGAGCCGGTTTCTCCTGATTATTTATTATACATAGTAGCGATGATAGCTCAGTGGTTAGCGCGGTTAGCTTGCGCTGCCGGTGAAGGAAAACCTCGTGAAAAAACCAAAAACCATACCGTGATGGTAGGGTACTTTCTAGTACCTGGCTGGCTAGCTACCACCATCAAGTAGAAAATCTGCCGCCAAGCACCTAACGGTGTGTTCCGGTAGCCTCACTTGAGAGCCAGTTCCATTCCTGGCAAGGTGTGTTTATCACCTTCGACCACACCATCACATAACATCAGGTGGGTTATGGTCAAATTCTTAGCCTGCCACTCTTAAAAAAACCTACCTTTATTACGGAGTGTGCGTGCAACATTGACGTGCTTTGCAGAAGTTGTCAATATTCTAATTGTACCATTCATGGAACTGACAACAATGAAAAATACCTACTTCTGTATCTGAAAGTTCACCCTTTACCGCGCTTCTGCGCACTGGCTACTTTCGCTTCACCCGTATAGTGTGGGCAAGCTGTATACAACATGCCCACACTATACGAAACTGTAGTCAACACTATCCTAAGCGGTCACGTAGTAGATAACGTCCCTAATTATTGTAATGTTTTACATTAATAAGCTTTTATGTAGCATTAGCAGCACATTCTTCCTTTTAGTAAGTATACATATAGGTGCTGAGCTAATTAATTATATATATAAGAATATGTTTACTCCAAGAGCGCATTATAGTAAGGTAGGTACCAACAGAGATGCGCTGCTAACAATCGTTCCCCTGTGTAGGTATTAAGTAGCCGGCGGTGAGATGACAGAGGAGTAGGGGTCAGACGTCGGGGCGTAGCAGGTGCAGGTCTACGGCGACGTCGCGCTTCTGATTGCGCACGAGGCGCGGCGGCGGCGGTTCACCCAACAGCGCCGCGTCCTCGGCCACGGAGTCACCCGACCCATAGCCGCGCTCCTCCACCTCCCCCTCACCCGTCTCGCCCCCTTCTCCTTCGCACCACGAGCCTGAACCCGAGCTGCACTCCTGCGACCCGCCCCCATCGCCCTCCGTCTCCACTTCAACGGAACAACTCGCGCATACCTCTGAAATAGCACATGACAATATAAATACCTACGATTGTGGATTATACTAGCTAACGACCTTTCAGATAAATAATTATTTTTTCAAAACTTTTGTAGTGAGCAGAAAAACAAAATCCATATACTTAAAAATAAAACATTGAAATGAGAACTTTAAAAAAAAACTTTTGCCATCTCGGCTCATGACGCAGTATACGATGTTTAACGCATTATAACGCTTGCCTTAAAGATTCTCATAAATTCGGATTCGAATTGTATTTATAAATCAATAAGCAGAAGATTGCAGTTAAGTATCTATCTATCACATTGTCATACTCAAGATACGTTGTGAACCATCAAGCATCAAGACCCAATTCCATAAATCCATATTTGAACAGTGGCTTGTGTTAACGACTGTTTTTATTTTACTTAGGTGTGTGGCTTTACGACAACAGACGTTGCGTTGGGAAGATAATATTGTCGAGTGTTGATACTATATGTACAAGTAGGTATTCTTGCAATAAATCACTTCATTTTTATATTATTTTAACGTGAGGAATTAAGTAACATTTAAAAATAAAATATAGTAAGTACATCAATTTAAAAATATAAATATTTTCAATAGATACATTACCACATAGACACTAAATACACTACTCGTAGCCCTCAAAGTACATAGGTATCAAAACAAACATGCTGATGCAATTTAAGTAGGAATGGTATGAAAAAGCAAGATAAAAAATAATTATAGGTAGGTACCTGAAAACTTAAAATTACCAAAACCAATAGACGTACCAATGTATAAACAATTTTTTTCAAAAAATATATAAGGGAAACTGATTTTTTAAATTTTTTAGTAGTAAGTAGGTACATTAGCAACAAGGAAAACAAACCTTGTATAAGTACGAGAATTATGGAATTAGCACGCGTAAGTTTAAGGACTATATTACCGCGATAAAAAATAGCATTTCTTTAAATTCAGAGTATAATCTATCCGCATTCTAAATTTTATCCAAATCCGTTAAACTGTTAGTGTTAAGAAGTAACACACACACCCACACAAACTGTCATATTGCTGAGATATGATACATTATTAAAATTACTGAGTTTATCATCAACGACTAGTTATTTAATCCACCAAAAGATACAAACCTCCGCCTTCCCAGTCCTTCTATCACAAATAGAGGTAACCTATTTAGACCTTATTTTGTCTTTTTATACCAGGCACTAAGGGCCTTATTCGTGAACGTTGATTAAAGTTAATGAATGCTTAAAATACTCTGTCAACTCGTCGCCGACGTAAAGTGTCAGTCGTGGCAATGAGACAGGATATTTTAAGCAAAGATTAACCATAAGAAATATTCGTACCTACAGTCTTAACATATGACATCAAGATTAGAATATTATGTAAGGTTATCCTGCGTACCTAAAAATATGATAAAACATTTATTAAAGTTATTTCCTCAAATGTAAGGTACAATAATGTATATAGCAAAATAACGATAAGAAAAGTAGAAAAGGATCCTAAGATCTAAATACAACACGATTGAGACAAAAACACACAATCACAGTCCAGGTAGAGACTCGCAGATTGGACAAGGGAGGGCGCAAACATAAGGGTCTATTAAACTATGAAGATGAAACATTCCACACATCGAAGGGAAGGGGTGTCGACTCACGCAGCCCACGGCGACGGAATACGGGGCTCTCCCAAGTCGATCGTCAGAGAGAGGTAGATGATGAATAATCTTCATAAGATGCTGCAATTTTGTAATATGCGCATATTTATACCTAAGGCAACGATGTTCAATTGGTTAAATTATCATTCACAATATTGCCTACTACAGTTTGTCAGATGTGTGCATATGTGGTGGCAGTGTCAGTGCATCGGACCAGGACTGCAAACAATATCTGTACTTACTTATTTATTAGCTAAGAATATAATAAGTAATGGTTTATATAGGGTTTTAAGTTTGGGGTGTACTAAGCCAAATTGAGGTCATTACATAAATAACTTTTACTATGGGTACCCGGATATTGCGAAACATATACGGCTTCATACAAAAATACGGCATCCATATATATGGCCCAAGGGTAAACTTTTTCTAACAGCTGATTTTATTTTACGAGTTTAGAGTTATGCCCGTAGTAGAAGTTGTTAACAATGACTCGTTTTCGGCTTAGTATACCTTAAGCTTATAATCACATTGTTATTATGTTTATGGATAAGTACCTACAGCTAAAACTTTGTGAAAGTTGAGATCGTCCTTGGAGAATAGGCCTATATTGAGCAGTGGGATGTTAAATGCTGATGCAATACAACATAAAGTTAAACAGTTCGATCAAGATAAAATTTGATGAGCACGAAATTGTTACAATTAAGTGAATGTAGCTTAAGGTGCATTTTGGTGGCGCAGGTGTCAATGTGTTTTATTGCAGTAGTGTGGTAGTGGTGTAAGAGGTAGGTATGTATAATACAGTAGGTAGGTGTGTAGGTACGAACCTGAGCTGTCGGTGATGAGACGGGGGGGCGTATCTTCCCGGTCGGTGGGCACTACTATAACTACTTCGTCGTCCCGTGGGGACTCGCCGTTGCGGCTCGACGATGTTCTGCAAATTGAATGCGTTCCATGATAACATTGAAGACTGATTTATATTAGAGATTATATATCGACGTGGTCGGTGTTTCGTACTAACTCTATTAAACTATATAATAATTATTATTAAAGTACTTAAAAAAATCGCATGCTTATTCTTATTAAAGCTAAAACTGTGTTGTATTCATAACCTAACCATTTAAATATCGGTGCTTTAATTCAGGTCTAACTTCATTTCGACATAGCGACTCAATTAAATCTTCCTTAGTAGCGCATAACTTGAGAACAGCTGAAATGATGTAGATACATATATAGATGTGAGGTCAAAGGTCGAGCGCTAACACATCAGGTACAAATTAAATACATATTTATTATTCATTCACTCAGATACCGAACAAACATTAATGTTCATCACATAAATGTTTGTCCTGCGTGGGAAACGAATCCGCACTCTATAGCTCATAAAGCATAGTTATTACCGACCGAACGAAGCCATTAAATTAGGTCTCAATTTGTTTCATGATAACATTACAATTAATTATACTTACTAGTACCTAGTTACATTTCCACACCCTACAGAGACTCAAATCGGGCTCCTATAAATTTTCAAATAACAATAAACCACTAAACAAAAATTCCAAGAAAGCCGTCGTAAAATAAGAAAGTCAAGGGGTTTGTTTCGGAAAAATTGTACCACCCTTAGTGGTTTTTATTTTTATATGTGTATTATGTTGAGTAAAGTATCTTAACGTACTTACTCTACATAATATTAAATGAAGACATTTTTTATTTCAATGAATAGTTGATTGATTGTCGAACTGTCTCTAGACAAGTGGGTGCCTTACGTTGCATATAGCACTTGTGTGAGACAGAAGTGGAAGACTGTATCTCAGTAGCACATTTTTCGAAATTTATCCTGCAGAAAATTGACAGATTTGCTACGTTCCAGCGCAGTTCAAGGCTTGTTTTTTCTTCCATTTCTTGGATATGTTCCCCAATTTCTCCCATACAATGTTCCGCCATTAATTTGCGCTATCGGTAGCATGAATCATTTCAGCAACTGTGCATTGAATGGTTGATTTACTCAATATGAATATTTTGGAACTGTTGAAAATACTCACTTGACGATGACTCTCTTCTTCATGAACCGGGTGCCGAGGTCGGAGTAGCCGCGGTTCATGGGCCGGTGGTGCGGCACGGGCGGCGCTGACGACGGTGCGCTTGGCTCGTGCCGAGACACCGGCGAGTTCGGCTCCGAGCACTGACGTACAACACATTTAATTTTATTGCTTTAGTTTATGTTTACCACCGGAATTTAATCACGTAAAAAATATTATAAATCAGTTTTTTTACTTCATCGTTTCGGTTACAATAGCTGTGTTTTAGAGCTAACAGGACAATGTGAGTCGTGTCGGAGAAAAATGAAAGCTATGGTAAACATACAAACGTCGAGAAAATAAAAAAACTTCTTTATCATATTTTGTGCGGGATTAAGTCCCAGTGATAAACACCATTATGTTCGCATATCACAAAAGCTTCACTATCCACATCTAAATCCCCGCAACAGACAGACTGCTTTTCGCTATCATGCATAATTCCATCTCACCCAATGGAGCTACTATGCTAGCGACCCAGAGTCTCGCTCCGATACTTCAAGGAGTTGGGTTGGCTCGGGTAGACGTTGGTAGGGGGAAATGCACAAAACACCCCAAGCGGGACGTCAGTGCAGGATTCATCGCCCCCATTCCGAATAAGAATAAGATGCTTGAAAATAACATCTATTGTAATTACTGAGTGGTAATCGCGTAACGTGTGATAACACTTTATAAACCGAAACGGAGCACCAGTCCCGATGATCACATGACTTTATCAATAATGTCGGAAGGGAATGGACCTATGACATAATAAATGAGAGCAGACCTTATGTAGCAGTGTTTGAAGATGGGTTGATTACACTGATAGATTACTTTTGCTTACTTTTTTCGTACTTGCAATAAAAACATTTTCTTCTATTTATAGTATAGTATTTTATATATCAATATATGTTATGATAAGTGTAGCAGTTTTAGAGATTACTTATTTCAAGCTTGTACCATTTTGAGTCACTTTTTTGTTATACACTAGTGTAGATATGAGAGACCGAACATGCTTAACCGCCATCTTTTATTACTCTACTAAATGTGACTGTATCTTACACAGCAGTGACTTATGAAATCTATAGCAATAACAAACGTACTCGAAACGACGGAATATAACCTTAATATTAAAATTACTTACCTGTTTCTCCACCAATGCAGGTCGCCCGCGTCCCCGAAGCGTCACCAAGCACTCCCCGCCGCCGCCAGAGTCGCCTCCCGCGCCACTGTTATTACTACCACCTCCTATTCTTCTCACTCTTCTATCTTCTTCAAATAACTCTATTAAATGATCCAACTTACTTTCTATATCATCTACCTGAAAGTAATAGTCCACTATTAAATTGATTTTATTTTCAATATATTTTATTTAGTAGAGACAAACTTCTTAACATTCAATAGTAGTAAACCCATACAATATCTAAGACTTGCGACACCGTTGTAGGTTCCAGAGGACTCTTTTGATACGCACTAACACTTATTTTCACTGCCCCTGTTCCCATCTATGCCTAACTAAGTTTGATATGACCCTACCAATGTGGCTTTATTCTTTCACAATCAATTTACAGTTTTTCTCAGCAGGTTGTGTTCTTTTATTAGATTGTAAAGATATTGCTTTTTCTACTTCTACTGCAAATAAATTAAAAACATCTATTGCCAATTCATTTGTTAGATCCTAATTTTATAGTATGGTTTCTAAGTATATTTGTTTCCCATGGTTAGTGTCTAGAAGCGATCCCAAGTACTCGTAATTATAATTTTAAAATAATGTAAATTCTTTGGTGGTTTTATAATATGGCACTTACTTGTCTTTCAATTTTAACTACTCTGGAAGCGAGGCTAATTTTAGATGCGTAGACGTCTTTAGCTTTTGACCCTTGTTTTCCTAGGATTTGATCTAACCTGCGAATTTTATAGGATTTAATAATGTTATGTTCGTATTTGTACATTACACGCAATGATTTGTTTTAATCGTTGACAAACTTGACAATCACACAAGAGCCATAAGCAAAACGATGGAAAGTATTTTGGTAAATTAATTTAACTCCAACGTATGAGAAAATTTCAGTAAACTGTTTCTGAAAGTAGGAACAATACATCATTGTCGTTACATGTTTCCAACGTTGAAAATAAAAGGGCCGCCGCTGAGCGGCAGCGTTCCGACATGGATCCTGTTCAAACTTTGAACTTTTTAACTGGCACAACTTCATGTTCTGCGTCTGACTGATAAACTCCTATAGATGAAATAAACATATCTTACATTTAAGTAGGCACACAATATAAATAATGACAGCAGCTCTACGGCTACTCGACAGTCATCTGTCTTACCTCTATAGAGCCAAATTGAGCCAAGTGGCAACGTAATTAATAACAGTTTGTAGTAGTTAGGTTGCTCGGCAACACTTGGTAGGTAGCTACTCATCCACGTAACGATAAACTGGCACAATCCCTAATGAAACGTCGTTAAATCATACTGCTTTGTTTACTACGCTTACTGAACAGCCATTACAGACAAAAGAGCGATAATAATTAATCAAATAATATTCTCTTGATAAACATTTTTGAATTACAAAAACATGGTACGTAGTTGTAATAAACATCACAGTATGAATATCTATACATATAGTAAATGTTCATATGAGTTATCGATAGCTAAGTAATATTTACCCATTAGAAATTCATCTAAAAAGTTAGATAGGTCGTTTACTTAAAATTAAGCATAAAATATTAAAGCAAAAGTAATGAAAATATAGTAATAAAATTATTATATTATAATAGCTACACAATACACTTTAGTACTTATAATAGCGGCAAACACTACTGTTAAGCAACTCTGTATATTAGAAGTAAAAATAGAACATAAGCAAACCTGACATTGACCTGGTTAAGACTTTTGAATAGGAAAGTTATAACTTCTCCCTGCATTATTAAGATCATGTCAGTTTTGGTGATACTGCTTAAAACGGGTATTATACCATACAATACAATGAATTGGGTCGATGACGATGGGTTGGGTAGTCGAGTATTGTGATTTTGCAGTTATTGATGAAAAAAAATGCCGGGGCATGACCCTATATCTCTTTCACTGCACTATGCTATAACTGAATACCACGCACAAAAATATTTAACCATTGTATGCTGTTAGTATGTACTTGATAAAAAATACTTTATTTTAAACCAGTAATCGATGGAAAACAGAAACTACTCAATTCATTATACCGCTCCACTTTAAATTAAAAATTATACCACGCTAAATTTTACAAAACAACGAGCTCCATTCTTTCCTAAACAAGACATGTTTGTGTATCTTTTTAAGATGCGTATCTAGATTCCAAAATCATTTACCCCTATGACACGCGTATTGCTACGACGCGTCGAAAGACAACTTATTTGTCAAGGTGCGATTAGTAATTTAGTAGACAGTATAATTATGGTCGAACAGGCATAGTTCGGTGTGTGCCAAATTTAAAAATCGGAAAAATGCGTTTCGCTTGATATGAGACCTAGCTACGAGTATATTCGTAGATCGACATTTCGCCCTCAAAATCAAATTTTATCGAAATCGTTAGGATTTCAATGATCCGTCTTTGAGATCTCAATATATTATATATTTATACATAACTATGATTGCTAAAATCACAACCTCCTATTTTGCGCAATTGCGTAAACATGAAATAGAACCTATTGGGTGTAGCGAAATTTCAATTTTTTTTATACAATTGCTACAGAATAGGTTCGCCCTATATCTCAATTTTTTTGGTGTACTTTATAGTAGTAACATATTTTCTCTAAGTTTTAGTTCTAGGGATAGAAGGAGCACAAATGTACAGACACAATTAGTTGTAGAGCGATGATTATAATACCCGCTTTGTTCAGGTGTGCTTATTCTCATAGTAAAACAGTAGAGCTAAAATTTTAAAATGGTACTTGTATTTTTAAGGAAAATCTAGCGGGACCTATATTTCATCTAACTCTGTTTCACAGTTTAAGCTTATGATGGTTTTGTAAGTACATGCTCATCAACAAAATCGACACTGAATTACAGATTGCTGGTAAGGCTGGTTGTAATTTTTTGTAAAGGAAAACGTATAACTTTGATTGTTCCATAAAATATAGTGAAACCTTTGCAATTAAATATAATAATCTAAGTATAGGAAGCTTAAGCTGTGTCCGTTTGAGGGAGGCGCCATGACAAATGTTGTAAAATCACAGGCTCTGAATGGCACGGCACCTACACCACCCTTACTTTTATCGTGCAAATTTAAATATCATTAATAATGTAAAGGAAAATTGATAAAAACGTCGAAGAATGTATATAAAAACGACATGCAAATAACTTCTTCACAAACAACGGTAAAAACTACAGCTGCGATAATATCATGCGATAAGGTCATGAATTACCACTAAAAAAAAATATTATAATGAGGCAGGTAATAAATAAATAGAATTTAATACACTACTTTATACAATGGAATCGAATTAATTAAAATAAACATGTATTTTATGGAAGACTGAGTAAACAAAAGCGACACCTAGAACTGACACAATTTTGCGTCTATGATCCCTAAGCTATGACCTATCTAATCATTTCCATAAACAATAATATGATATCATATGGATGTAGTTAGTTATCCTAGTAAGAAACAAAATCCTTTTAGACGTGCTCTTCTTGCCTGGGATCTTTCAATTTTGGCAGTACCTTTATAGACGGTACAGTTCGACAAAGAAGTCATAACAGAACCTAATTGTGAGTAATCAGTTGATTTTGGGAAAACCTGTTGAGGACTAGCGACGTGTGACACATGACAGGTATTCCAGGAGGCGAGATGATGAGTGGTTGATGAGTGGCAGGCTACAGGCGAGGGACTCATCTCACCTGTATTGCAGGTTCTTGGTTCGGTTTAGCAGGTCTGCATGCCCCGAGGAGTATTGCTCTATGACGTCTTTCACGTCGTAAGGTTTCAACGCCTCTCTAAATCTCTTGCGTGCCACAAAATACTTGAGCTACACGGAAACAAAACATATCCTGATGGCTCATGTTATGTATAAACGATTAGATATCTACATACGATATGAGACAATCTTTGGATCGGCACCGTCAAAGTAAAACAATTCCGATAGGGTCCGCGTTCCGAAAGATTTTGACGGCGGCTAGATACAGAATTTGAGCAAATTAGAAATTCTGTAACTCTTTGGTTTGGACATGTTTATATTTGATTTAAAATGAGAGAGACGAATACACAATACATTAAAGACGTCACATTGTTATGTGTTTGATAGAGCGGTAGGTAAAAGGTAAACCTGATTGTTGTAAGGTTGATGTAGGTATTTTGATGACCTATAGGCAGCCATGCATAGGTACGTATTAATTTGCTAATGTAAGGTAGGTACGAGAGTAATTTGATGCAGCATTTGGGAACCTACATTTTGTAAACAGTTCACTGAAAAATTCCTTTCAAAATATAAGTACCTAAAAGTAAAAAGGTGTAAAACGTGTGTGAGAAACAACTCGTTACACAAGTGCAAATCGTAGGCCTGGCTGAATGTCGACTACTCATTAAAATCGTTTTGAAGTTTTCAGTGTCAAAAAACTTCTAAATCGCTGAAATACACATTAAAACTGTAATTATTACTTATTCGTTGATAGTATTTTATACATATACATATGTATATATATATACTGTTTTAATATATAATTATGTACTTATACAAAATAGAACAACTGTTATTAGCTCATGCAATAAAAAAATTAGGGTATTATTTTTATCATTACATAACTAGCATAATATAAGTAGGTATTTTTTGTCAGCGATTTCGAAGCTATGAAAGTAAAGGTACTTATTATGTTTAGCAATGCAGTACTAACTACACACTAGGTATATAGAAGGTATTAGAATCGATGCCAACTCGGACTACAAGACAACATGACAGACAGTAGGTTCAGTCCAGACAGAGAGCATGGCTTGTATAAGTAAATGGTGGTGCATGGTGTAAAGGGCGCTGGCTGAAGTACCTAGTTTGGACGTTTTTCACGCGGCCCAGCAGGTCCACATGGCCCGCAGAATATTGCTCAATAACATCCTTGACATCGTATGGCTTTAGCGCTTCTTTAAACTTACGTCGGGCCACAAAATACTTCATCTGTTAGAATTCCACAACACAGATAAATTACTTTGTTAACACTATTTTAATAACACATTTCATTCTTCTACGTATTGAAACTGCATTTATTCAAATAATAATGTAAAAATTTTAGAAGGAAATTCCAGGAATGTATTTTTGTAAAAGCATAAAAAGTTAAATTAGAGATTATTATTATACGGCTGAATTATCCAGCGCAACCATCCAAGCATTTTTGTTTTACTTATACGGGATTACTCACGTTTAATTTTGTTAGATACTCTTATACAGCCTATAGTTTCAGCCACGGTGAAACTATAGTCACTATATTCGGTGGCCTTCTTCAAGGAGTGAAAGTAAAGTGCAACGCGCGAGGCCTCGTCCTGTTTCTTTTCTCTTTGCCAAAATGTACACTCGCTGGACTAGTGGAAGTATTTCCTATACATCCGTTCTATTCCAAGAACACCGCAATGTATTCATCTCAACTTCTCTGATGGGAGTCAACAACCTAACCAGATGGTGCAGCAGTGGTCACTTGAAATGGAAAAGTTAGTTCGGATGGTGTATCACACTTCTTCCATCATGCAGGTGGATAAGTTGCTACTAGTTGATGCTTCTATTGATGGAAAAAGAGAAATTAGGGCGACTGTACTGGCTCATAATCGTATTACGAAAGACGCTGGTCTAGAAGTAGAAGCCGTTCGCCGAGGTCTAAGAAGTGAATACGTTTGAGCAATGACTTTGATAGGAGAGCGGCGAAGTGATCGTAGAGCCATTGGGTCTTGTTACATCTGTGGTAATCGTAGAAATTTAGTGAGAATTTGTTCAACTCATCACAAGAGTACTGTTAATAGTGAAATAGATGCTTGTACACAAATGTTGAGACAGTAAAACTGATTCTGGACAGCGTAGGAAGACAATCCAGACAGAAAGCTTAAAAGGCCACCGACTGTAGTAATCTCGTATAAGTAAAACAGAAATGTATCAAAACCACGTCAGTTTGTATAGTAACCATCAAGGTCAACTTAAAAGAGTAATTACGTAGGTAGATATTCAGCAGCCGTAGCCAATGTACGTAGAATCTAAATAATTTAATCAGGACATTAATTATTATGGGTTTATTACAGTCAACTGCCGGATATTTGTCACGAACCACATCCTTATTAAATCAACTACAGATTTCACTTGAACAGCGTTTTATAGCATCCTACTTCCTTTCTACTGCTATACCTAGGTACATTACAAGAGTGACTCGTATACATTTCTTCAAAGTTTCGGTGCGCATTTGCAGAGGTTGTTTTATAACACAATAAATTGTTCTGGCCATGAAAAAGTGGGCTGATGTGGTAAATGTAGCTAAGCTGCCGCGAAGTGCCGCAATGGCGTTGAGAAGGTATTACCTATAACTGTTGGTGTTTTTTCAAGTTGTATATGACTGTAAGTATAAGAATACTGTGTAGGATATTTATTAGTAAAGTACAAAAGTTTTGTATGGTTTTACATACCTTTCTTATAAACCGAATGGCAGCTTTGTGTCGAGGTGTCAGAGTCACACAACGCGGCTCGTCCTCCTCGTCTGTACAGAAAGAAAACCCTTGTTAATCATCACCAATGGAAAACGAATAGAATAAAGGAATCTAGTTATTCTTATGTAGTAATTTATTTATTAATGTTTATTTTCAATGGGGTCACTAGCAAAATGTTACATTCACAAATTACTTCAGTATGTGCTTCTGAATATTGTTCAAGACAAATGTTTGATGTTCATATGCGTTCAAGGATTTAATTAAAATATTATTGGTTTTTTATATCATCCAGTTAATTTCAATTTTATTATAAAGGATAACATTAATTGTATTACATAAGTAGGTTGTAGGTACCTACACAAATTAAATTAAATTTTTTTATGGTTACATATTTTGTAAATAGGATAATGAAAAGAATAATCAGATACGAAAATGAGTCGATGCCACAGTCCTGTATCTGTGGTCGATCCGGGATTAATTCTTTGGTTGTCACCGCGTATTTTTAAATAACATGTGATCCAGTGAATAGGTGTAGGTACTTAACAATTTTTTTTTTCTAATATAAGTACCACTAGAAATGTATCTCAAGACGGTCGTTTTATCAAGGTTTTATGAATAAAGGCATGATTTAATTTTTTTTTTGAATTGAAGCGTTTTCGAGAACTATAGTTGCTTAAAACTTCACAGTTGACGCTAGGTTAGTTTAGGCTAGGTGTTTGACCACCTCCCACCACCACTCATCTGATTTTAAGTGACGGTGTGGTCGAAAATGGTAAAGCACACCTAGCTTGGAATGGAACTGGCTCTCAAGTGAGGCTGTCAGAACACACCGTTAGATGCTTGGCAGCAGATTTTCAACTTGAGGGTAGCTAGCCAGCCGAGTACTAGAAAGTACCCTACCACCATGCTATGGTTTCCTCACGATGTTTTCCTTCACCGGTTCACCAACGTGTTACAAAGATAACTCATTCATTTATTGCTATTTTTAAATTGTATCTGAAAAAAAGGTTTTTAATCAATGTTTAATTTTCACCTACAATAAGATACATAGCAGGTTTTATATATCTTCAAATAAGGAAATAGTTAGTTATGGAATATCGTTTGTGTCCTTTTTATATAGACTTCGATGTTTGGACCTGTTTTTTTGTTAGGTAAAACGTAATTATGTTTCTGTTTACAACAAGTATCTACGTTGGTAATGTTGTGGCCATAGAACGATCAAGAGCTTATCCCTTGCATTTCAGCTGTCATAAAAAAAGCCGTACCCAACCCATTGCCATTATTTCATGTCCCTATTGTTTTACATGTCTGTAACATGAAACTGAACAATTTTAGTGAATTTCAAGAAAGGTGTGTACGCCTGTGCTTTTTTGAAAACGTTCTTTATTATAATTGTCGCAGAACCATTACTAACGTAAATGAACTAAAAAGGAAGTAGGTTTAAGTTCGTAGGTTTTTTTTTATACTAGCGTTAAGCCTACGATTTCGCTTGAGTAGACGACAAAACGTTACCCAAGTCTTTAAAAAAATTTGGATGAGCAGTTCCAGAGATTAAGATCCGCATCTAAACTCACAACCTCACAAGTAAGTTTTTTAATTATATTTTTGTGGATTATAGTTGGCATAGAAAAGGTATTTATAACAACCTTTTTTACCATACAGCTTAATTGTGTTTTTATTTTTTATCTGTGCGCTGTTTTTTACTATAATTGTAGTAAACCATGAATGTTTAAATATTTTAACATGTTTGTAAGACATGTACAAAGTAATCATAAATTATAAAACAGATTTCAGAAGACATTAAGTACCGACACAAACAAATTTGCGTTAACATAGATTACATCACATGGATCATGAAGTAAACTGTCGAGCAATGTGGTAGAGCAGCACTCTCCGAGCGCAATGTTTTTTTAATTTTATTGGCTACTGAATACAGAGCCCTTAATGCCCAATCTTTAATTGTACATTTTGTTCTTCGTTATTTATGTCTTAGACACAATCAAAGTCCCACAAAGTAAGTCACGGTCAAATCCAATCCATATTCTGGTAGAGTAGGTTGTAGTGACTATGCTTGCAGCTTTTACGTACTGTTAGAGACAACACATAAAGTAATACAAATAGGAAAGTATATCACGTACACGTGCGCTCGTGCCTATAATTCAGTATTTTATAATTAAAACACATACATATTGAAGCAGACAGATAACTCAATACTGTGTAGCAACACCGCTGGTAAAGCGGTGTGGCGACGTGGAGTTTAATAGATTACCAGAGTACAATTATAAACTATACAATTCTAAAATATTCCTTGTTACGTAGATATAATTTTATATTAGAGGATTTGTTAACAGAAACCGAACTAAAAGCGATATACCTACATATATTTAAATTTAAGTTTGTGTTTTATTAACTCATTTTCCTTTAATTTTACTGAATGAATAAAACATATCAGGTGACGTCCAAAACATATCCTACGTTATTTGAAAAAAAAAGGTATGAATGGTCCAGATAATAACTTATGCATCCAAACTCACAAATAAAATTAATTTTCAAGACTGCGGAATTGCCGATATTGATGTCCGACATTCAACAATGAAATGTAAAAAATACTGAATATATAATCCGAGAATTAGTCGGAGTATCCGACGTAATTAAACGTGAGTAATCCCGCATAATTAAAACAAAAATTCAAAATATTTTTTAATTAAGAACCCGGAATGTAGCCTGGAATACTTAGGGTAAAACCACAAGATGCTACTAACGCTAATTGTTTGTTGTCAGATCCATAATAAGTTTATATTGACTCCGTATCTATAATTCTTGATACAAAAGACTAATTGAGCAAAGAAGCGGGGTGTTATTTCATAAATATCATAAATGTTGAGACATTCGAGCTCTCCTATTACTCGTAGCTATTTCCTTTTCACCGACATTGCTTCAAGCTTCGTCGTTCATAAATATCTCTATTTAATGTATATTGTCTCGTACAATAATAGAGATATTTACAAATAAAAAATACAAATTATTATATAATTATTAAAAGTAAATATATTTTTTTTTTATGGTTGACAGGCTAGTTGTTTGACCACAGCTCACCTGATGTTAAGTGAAGGTGTGGTCGAAGTTGGTAAAGCACAACTAGCCTGGAATGGAACTGGCTCTCAAGTGAGGCTGCCGGAACACACCGTTAGATGCTTGGCGGCAGATTTTCAACTTGAGGGTGGTAGCTAGCCAGCCGAGTACTAGAAAGTACCCTACCACCATGCTATGATTTCCTCACGATGTTTTCCTTCACCGGCAGCTTAAGCTCATTGTTGGGGTTTGAACCCACGCCCTTCGGCATGCGAACCTACCGCGCTAACCACTGAGCTATCATCGCTACAAAATTACAGAACAGCTACAATATTTACAGAATAAATAAAGTATATAAGTATTCTATCAGTTATCTGGTTTCCATAGTACAAGCTTTACATAGTTTGGGGCTGGATGGCGCTCTGTAAAATGTCCTAGGATATTTACTACATTTTTTTTTACTTTTGGCATTTTGACCACAACTCACTTGATGTTAATGACGGTGTGGTCGAAAATTTTAGAGTTGTTTTTGTAGTAAAAGTTGTTTATAATGACGATTATTTATTTATTTATTTATTTATTGATTATCATAATCCTTTATCGACTTGGTACACCCCAAGCCTATTAATTTTGAATAGGTAAAGTAAAAGGGAAAGATATTTAGCGTTCTTCAACATTACATATTGAAATTTAAAATGTGTTGTTGATAGTGAATTGAAGAAGTGTTATATGTATAGGTTTGAACATTTTTGTAGACATGATGCCTGTTGTAAATATACGTAGATGCATAAAGTGCAGGGGCGTAGCAACCGCCGTTTCAGCCGTATCAATAATACGGGACCTACAATTCGTAAGCCTCTTAGGCCGCAGCAACAATGGACGTTCAGGGTTGGACTTTGTACGATTATAAATGTTCATTGACAAGTTTGGTAAAATAATAATAGACACGACCCCCGTGTAGCTATGAAATGAAAGTCGGTAGTAGAAGGGCAATATGTTTAACATTCAAAATAATGAGTAAAGAATAGACTTACGGAGTAATATTTCAACATGTAGGACTGACACATCTAGAATGTACATAATATAGGAACAAACACGAACGTCTAAGTACATATACAATCTAGACCTAGTCAACTCAACCACGTGTACCTACTATTAACATTCAAAAACATAACAGTATAATAATACAATAATTAAGTAAATGGGTAGTTTATGTCAAATTCCAAGTTAGCAGAACAATTTGATCTCGGAAATTAAAATATACCTACACAATATTTAAATGCATAACTGCAAGACCAGCTGAAATTCATTTTGTCAGAATATTGTCGCCATATTTCACAAATTGGGGAGAAAAATTGTAACAGATACCGTTTAAGCGACAAGGCACTTTCATAAATGAAATACATACTGGTATATTGTATAGTCGGTAAGATTTATCTACATTTTAAACATAGATTCGGTAAAGCAGTGTTGATTAAAACTATTAGTTAGATATTGTCTATAATTTATTAGCGGATCTAAGACTAAGTGTACCATACTCATACAGTGAAACATTACGCAGTCGGAAGAATAGTGACACAAGTGAAGCCGGTGTAGTACCTACGTCACGTCAAACCACATTCACTAAATCCGTACATAGAGTATCTAACAATATGAAGGCACTAAAGCGACAGTAAGAGCATGTCAGTGAACGATTACGGCTAAACGGAGAGAAAAACTAGTATTGGAAACTGCCGAAAGACACAACTGCGTGTTGGAACATCTTACCGTCGGAATTTTTCTTGGAGAGCGCAGTCTCTGCCACCGAGTCCTCGCTGAGCGAAGGGTTGACGGGCCGCGTGCGCCCTGAGCGCCCGTTCGTCGCTCCTGCCGAGCCATACACACGCTCACTTCAACACTTGCTCAACCTAAAGCTGTCTCCTAGCTCTCCGGCTCTATCCATACCTTCCATAGCTTCCCTACAATACAACGACCTTCGCTATACCTTCACATATAACATTGAATTATTTATTAGAGACCTGCATTATCCGCACTACACTACAAAATATTCCATAACTTATTTAGCGACGGTTTCACCACGTGGAACGTAAGTTGCCTCAGAAAATACGGGGTTTAATTACTTTCATACAGTTTATGTTGTTCATAGAACAACAGAATATCTTCGATGATAAAATATGACAGCGTTTCTGGCGGCTTGTAGTTGTTTTTGTCACTTTGTCTTATTGTGTTAGAAATAGCACCATCTGGCATCTGGTTTTCCGTTTACCTTTACACTGTCATCTAGTTAGTCCAACTGCTTTTGTTGGCTAATCAAAATGACGTTTTTATTTCCACGTTTCGTGTTTTTATAACAAATATGGTTGGTTCAATGCCACTAATTAAAACATAAAGAGTTTTGCTGTTCTTAGCTATTTCTGCGGCGACATTCATCTTGATAAACTTTGTTAGCGACATAATTTCATGATTTATTTAACTACTTTAAATTCTCACAGCCTAAATTTAAAACGTGACAATGTTTCAATTAAGCTGTAGCTTTGCATTATATTTACCAGGTTAAGTCATTTCGAAATGTCACCTAATGCAAAATGAGCTTAAATAATATCATCTAGGTACTTAAACGTGATTTTGTTGCAGCTTATGCTAAGCAGGATTCGTCTTTCATCTTGTTTTATATTACAGGGTGGTGGAAAACCTCTTCTGAGTGGAAAGGATTCTTTCATATTTTCTTTTATGAGTATGTTATTATATGAGTTCATGCGACGCAGCGTAATTGCTATAAGATATAGAGGTATAGGGTCGTAAATGGTAATATGACCCCGGATTTATTACTACTTTATTTGCAAAGGAAAACTTCATGCATATCACTGAGTAATCAACAATGATAAATCTTTGATATTGTAACATCGATCTATGTAATCATGTCAATCTAAAATAGAACATTTATTATTTGACTAAATTAACTGGTTAAAATATTAGCTGTAAATCTTTCTAGCATACCGCGTCAAAAAAATCTAAATACTAACATTCGCTGTAAATGTTCTTTGTTAGGGGAACTTGATGGACGGCGTGAAGAGCAAAGTAGCAAATGTTTCGCTTTGGCAAAAAGCTTATGAATTGCTTGTATTTTCACGCAATTTTAATCGACATATACTCGTTACAAACGTAGTAATACTTTTCTATGTTAAACGTAGTAATCATTGTGATAATAAATATATAACATTTGTTAGCAAAATAGTTTGTTCAGTACGAGGGACTGGTGGCATCTGTCTCAAGCTGACCTTTCAGAATTTAAATTTCCATGAGCCTTTGAAGTAAGCTGAGTCGAGAACCACATGATGAACAAAGTTTTATGCGGGCACTTATTGCACGGGGTCGTACGGACTCGACTAATGAAAAACTCAAAGAAAAGATCCAGTGATGTACCGAAGTATACTTACTTCTATTATAAGCAATAAAAATTTAAAACTATAATTAAAGAAAAAAAAAACATGTCACCCAGACCATAATAACGAATCGATTAACACCTCATTCATCAAAATGGAATGAAGCGCTACGGTGTTCATACACATACGTACACTGCTAAAAACATAACCCTTTCTTTTAGCTTTGCCGAAGTCAGATAAAAATTTGATTTCACTTATGTTGATTTGCTTTTATTTTTGCTGGCATTCAAGTAAAAAGGTAAGTAAATATATACCATTGGTGTCACATACAACACAATTCAATTTTATCACACTTTCATACAAATGATATCCAATAAAAATGCAATTGTAACTCGATCTGTTTACTACATTTTAAAAACTAAACGGGACCAATTTTGATAAAGTGCTTTTATATTAAAAAAGAATACAAATTGTTTGTAAATGGCATAATCAAAATAAAAAAATCTTTCTAAACTTTCACAACCAATAACTTATAACTGCTTATTTACGATTAAATGTAGCTGCAAAGAAGGATACCCTAAATAATGAGGCCAATGCAGCGGTTGCTTTTTAATGTGAGTACGATCGATTTTACTTGGCATCTCTTTCTTGCAAAGGGAAATCACTTTTCTGAATGAAACTTCATTTAGGAAAACATATTAAAATAAACGGATTCTTTAATATTAAAAAAAAGCGTCGCAAAAATAGTTTAAATTAATATGTATTATAGTTTAAATTAAAAATAATTAGCATTGTTGTACTCGTAATTATTTGACTTCTAGGGTTTATAACGAGGTATAAAGAGGTATCTATTGGCGGAGCAGAGGTTAATACCAAGAGGACTTTTTAATTACAGAAATATACATAATTAGTGAATGCTTGTGAATGCGTTAAAGAACCATTTTTTTTTAGTAAAAAAATAATAATTCTGGACGTTAATTATTTTCATAGGATAAGAAAACGGTATCTGCCAATTTTATCTCAGCCAATAAAATGTGAAGGCAGTCGATGACTTACCATGCAAGTGGCCCCGTGAGGTTTCCAAGTGGCAAGGCTATCGTGTAAGTACCTATTGGTGCGGAAGGGACATCTTAGACGTGTTATTATTAAGCTTAGCTGTAATTCAAGTAATTTGGGAACACGGTCAAGTGTTAGATAGAGTATTTGCATGTCGATAACTCGATTGAGATAGCGAACCCTTGTTGTTATCGTTCCGTGACGCGGCGTGTAACGATGATAGATATTGACATGAAAACCAACAACCTGGAGGCCCTTTTACTTAAATTGGATAAACAAAAATCGTGAGTCCGCAAAAGTGCTTTCTAGCCGAACAACACAAAAAGAATGTGGCTGTGTTTATGACAGCAAAACTTGTTTACAAGCATCAAAGTTGTTTCATGTTTTTGATAACCATCGAGAGGGTAAAACTACTTTATAACGATTATGTATCCAACTTGTATAAACAAACCCATTTGGGCATAGCTACGGTTAGCTTAGATATATTAGTTGTATGTAATGAATCCACAACGTGACTGGTCAACCACCTTATGACCGCTTGGAATAACTAATATCTAGGTATATTTTTGGTTAGGTAAATTATTATTTTATATTACTGAAGATTAACACGAAACACGTTTGGATACCTCATTTAATTTTATGAAAGTTACAGACGAATTAAGGCAGTATGGTGTTTCTTTCGTTACAATGTTTAAATACATTTTGTTCTCACGTAAAGAGCTCATTATAGTAAATATTTTACAGATTCCTATGTTACTATCTGGCATGCATAATAAAAAATGCAAAGCAGTGTGAAATTAGATACCTATTGATTGTTTAGATACGTAACCGAACTCAAAAGACAAGCCTTGATTAAAGCCATTCCAATAACATGAGATTCCTACACAAATCGCTCGTAAAAATTTGAAAATTATGTGAACCGCACTCTATTATGCTAAATGAACGCAAATCGGGCAACCGTTATCATCATCTGGCATGTCTAACTCAGCACTTACATACGCGGAAGCGTTACCATTAGAAGCCACTTTGTCAAATAGATACGTGAAGCTTCTCACTGCAATATAAGTAGGTAGTTTGATCAAGTATTTCGAAGCGATTTTTCAATCTACGCGGGTGCATTCTGATTTTAAAAAAGTGAAAAAATAATAGAAAGAAGTAGAAAGTAAGTAGAACATTAGCATCGTGTCTGGAGCTAGAAACGTAGCCGGCTCGCCGGGGGCTGCAATGCTCTCCGGATTCAAGGCTACGATATTTTCGCATTTCGTGTATTCACATTTTTTTTGAAAAGTTTCCACTAGGTAATAAGAATCATAAGAAACGCAGCAGAAGTTTATCGACTGTAATTGTCATGCCATAGTGCCGTCTAAGAGATGAGAATAGAACCTTTAAAGCAGCTTTTCCAACAATGGAGTAGGCAACACGCACGGTCCCCTCTGGATGTATGATTATCTACGGAACAGGGTAATAAATATTACTCTCCATTCCAACAAATTCTTCTCAGTTGGGTCTCTCGTGGTTCGATAGGAGATATACTGATCGAGGTAGAAGAGACTTGTGTCTTATTGTATTGTCAGTTACCTTGGATATACTTGAATATGGTAGAGTTGTTTTGGGTGCGCTGCTTAACGGGTGACTGATCTAAGTGTTTGCTTTTCGAATGGTTCGGCGTACTTTGATTATTGTGTTTAATACTATGTGCTGGTATTTTTTGTTTAAAATATATTTTAATCTAGCTTTTCCGATTTTTGCCAGTGAGTAGATTTGGTAAGTATTGAATACAGATTCAAGTCTGCCAATAACATACATTTATGTAAGTACATATTTAATTAAATAATAAGTAGTAAGTGCGGATTAAAACAAACTTAAAAAAAGAAATAAATTTTGAATACATTATGTAGTTAGTAGGTAAGCGATCGATACGTGTAATTTTGCGTAGCTGCGTAGCCAGATTAGTAGAGTGAGAATCTGAGGTTAGATAGCGCGATCGAATAAACCGAGGTAGGTATCGTTTTAATATCGATAACGATATGTGCATTGATTGATGCAAGTATAGATATAGTCAGTTATGCAGTCCTGTGGGTGGTGGAGTGTGTGGCGGCGGGCAGCGCGTGTTCTCACCGAGGTTCTCTGCGCTGGCGTTGACGTCGTACCGATGCGCGGGCTTGGAGTGCGGCGCCGGCGAGTGCAGGGAGGAGCTCTTGTGCCGCCGGATCGTTGGCAGCCGCGACACAAAGGACGCATTGTTCTTGAACGACGCGCTCATCACTCGACTGTCAAATATACATAATACTCGTCATTACCCTCGTCGACCCACTTGACGGGCATTTTACGATTCCTACTCGCGATTAAGTTACGAGTTGACTGACAGGGGAAATTTACATTTGAATAAAAACGGTTCCGGAGCGCTTTTGAAGTGAGCTGCCGACTTTTTTTAAGGCTAAAGAAGTTATTCGTAAATTCAGCTAAGTATTACGTTTGTTCGTTTTCCGGTTTATATACAGTGCAATTCTTTTTAGAACATCAAATTATGCACAACATGATGTTTTTGTTCCAAAAAAAATAAATAGTAAAAATAAAGGATGTAATTACCTCGTTTGTGGGCTGGGTAAGGGGACCTGGTGTATCTTCCAGGTGGCTACGCTAATGGAATGCTCGTCTGCCGCGTAACAACGCCACAGAGCTTGGATGAGAGTGGCGGCAGGCTGCCGTCGCCGGATCATATGCTTCTGACGTTGCTGCTGCTGCACTTTCAGCGCGAACCCCGAACCTAGAATACCCTGTGGAACAAATAATTATATTATCCAACTCCATAAAACTAAGGACAAACAATCTTTGAAAATAGCATCCACGGTAAATATAACTATACTAGTATTGTTAGTTTAGCTAACTGCAGAATGCTCGTTTCGGTTTATTACTCCCGACATTGAGTTTTCTTTTCGCAATCGGAAAACAAAAATGTTACGAGCTCGATAAATTGAATAAACAAATAAGGTCGGCTGAGTGTTCTCACCGCAGGGAGTGCGAAGAATGATATTCCGAGAAGCGCGCAGAAGGAGGCGATGAATTTTCCCTGCCAGGTTTGCGGGACCATGTCGCCGTAGCCCACAGTGCACAGCGTGATCTGTAACGCACGCTGGGTATTACACACACTTGCTCTACGCTAACAATGGCCCAAGGCGGCCTTTGCTAAACGCACAAAGACGTACTCAGAAATCGATACTTACAACTCCCCACCACAATGCTTCAGCAAAATTTTTAAACTTTGTGTCGGCGACGTCTTTTTCTGCTAAATAGACCAAGAACGATGCGAATATCAACCCGAGAAATCCTATATACAGTGTTGTTATTAGTTCCTGAAATAAAGAAAATATCGTTAGTATAAAATTTATAAGAAAGTAACAAATATCTAGAAGTATAATAAGGAGGTTGGTACCTACGTAGTAGGACTTTAAGACACCCTAGAAAGGAGGTATCGATTAATACTTATGACAACAAAACCACAGAATTACATGTAAGACTGATAAATTTAATTATACTTAGGCGCCTTAGTTATTTATGTTTTAGCCTATCCGAGACAATTCAATTATGTAGGTAACTTATATATCTAAAGTGTAAAATAAATATTTTTACTGTAAAGTCAAGTTTAATGCATCAGTAGGTAATTCATTCCTGGAAGTATCTTTTATTGAGTTCAACTTCAAGTCTTTTATTGAAAAAGAAACAAAGCTGCTTACTATTTTATCGGAGAGAGGAAATTGCTCCAGTGTATTTGTTCTGCATTGTGATCGTGCAACTTTAACCTAAACCGATTCTAAGTAGATATTGGGTTAGTAGACGTAGCTTGTAGGTGGGTATAGATACGTACATACGTGGCCGGCACGGCCCCAGAGGAAATTGCGGGCGGTTCGGCAAGGGCGCCCACTTACTCAGCATACCTGGCTTATGCAAAAGGGAACCAACAGTTGCCCTGACACGTGCTAACATAGCTTTTTCATCATACAAAAAGGTCAATTACTTGTATAATACCTGCTACCAAACCGTGTTCTCTTTTTGTAACATTCGTGTCGAGCAAACACCTCTGCAGTGGCTATACATAGATTCCAGTAAGAAATAAGTACAATGAAATGTGCACCCATTTAGAAATAACCGAAGTAAATATCAATAGCTATCCATTATCAGATAATAATAAACTCCATTATTGTTTCTGTTCCGTGTATGCTATCATCAACATTCCGAGACGTCTGATCGACCGAAATACATTTTATTTAATATCTAACAGATTTTGTAATGAATATCATTCTGTTTAGAACGACTGAATGTGGGCAATGAAACATTTTTAGTCACGGCCACATTAGTAATTGGCACCGCCATGTGCTCTTTGTTACTGAGAACTCAGAGCTGATTCCTAGTTTTAAAAATATTGTTTGTGGGAATCATGCAGTAAGAATAGGTTCACCGACTGCCCGTATGGTTATGAAATAATCAAGTAATTAACGCAATCGTTAGGCACGGTAAATAAAATTAGGTAAACTGAAGTATAAATCAGTCGGTGGCGGGCATCTGTTCTAATTTATTGTTAGTAAATGTAACGTGGAGTAGGCGTGCGCGGCTCCGGCCCGGCACTTAGTTTTATGAACTGCAATTACCTAATTTTAATCTCTTCTGGGTACCTGCCTATGATTTACGTGACCTAAAATTATACACTTTTGAAAAACGTGACGTAAAGTTTACTTTTACATTTTTCCATAGCTTATCTACTAAGTATGTCTGACAGGTACAACGGATATACCGAACACGAGTTCTATCCAATATTTGACGTGACTAAAATGAAACTGACAAGGACATGAATACAAATATACATTTACGTAGGTAGATCTTTTTTATGATAGCTTTTTTTTGTAATTTATTCGAGTACCGTGTTCATTACTAGAAAGAAAAACATTAATGACCGCACTTATCTTTTACCTAGTACCTTACGTGATACTACGATATAACGAGCGCAGCGACTAGCGCAAGCTCTTGTGTATTGCGTAGACTAGATTACGTTTCCGTCCGATGCCTCCCCTCGAGCTGCTAATGCAAATTTCTTGAAAAACGTTTTACTTCCGCTGTTCACCCACACAGCCGTAGCCTAGGCTAAAGCTTTACCAGCACACCTACTGATGGGGATTTTATACAGGGCGCGTGCTGAAGTGTAATTTCCCGTACTTATCTAATGATAACAATTTTGCACGTGAATTGTGTTTTATATAGATTAGGCAGGAAAATGTCACGCCAGATTATAATATTGATACCATTTATAGTAGTTGAACAAAGAGAAAAATGTACATATTTGTTATTATTATCTCCTTGAAAAAGACCTTCGAACTATGCCGAAACTATACTCGGAGAATCCGACGTTATCAAATATGAGTAATCCCGTATAATAAAAACAAAAATGTATTAAGTCATTTTCCATAGTTATTTATTTCAACGTGTTCTGTTGATATATTTATATGGCAATGTTGTTTGATATGACCAAAATTGTAAAGGTGGTGTATTGGAAGATAAACAAAAGAAATAGGACCAAATAAATAATATACAGTATTACCTGTCGATGAGCGTAGACGACAGATCCCAGCAGTTTCCAGGTGCCACCGCGTCGGTCCATACGCACCATGCGCAGGATCTGGAAGAAGCGCAGGCCTCGCAGCGCCGATGCCGCAAACACCTGACCCGATGAACCCATCGCTAGCACCACCAGCGACGCCAGAATCGTTGTCACATCTATGATACATGCATTGCACTCATAAGCATTCTATTGTGGATACATGTAATGTTATCTTTTAGATAATGGTTACTGGAGAGACATGGTAGAGTCTTGTGCGATTTTTACACTGTAGCATTAACTGTATAGGATAGGAAAATGTGGCGTTTCTTAGTATCGTAGACGCGGAGCAGTTATGGTATGATGCTCTACTCTTTAGTGAATTAGGTAACAATAATAGAACTTATTAACTCTATAAGGACTGCACGGCATAGGTGCACGTGAAATACTCCCGTGTGCAACCGCGTCATTGCGGTAAACTATTGACGACATCGCACGCTATTGCCCACGTGCGGTTAGTTCGTGTTCTAATAACACTCAAATTAAAATTAAATCCTACTAGATTACCACAGACGGGAAGTTAAAATTTCAATTTGGCAGAATACCAAAACCCTCATCAGTATTTTATACAATGAACACGTATAATTACAGGCCCATCAGATAAAACAGAGTTAATGAAACTCATCGTCCGACTGTATTACCTTTTATAATATTAAGATTGTCTATTATGCTTTCGATGAATCGCCAAAATGTTTGGTAATTGGTTTTGCATCGGTAATGTCGGTATTAAGTTTAATACCTACGGTTTGCAAACAAGGTTCGCGGCATCGTTTGTCGAGGAAGTGCAAAGAAACGAAGCATTAATAATCCAGGGGACTGAATAATTGCGGAAGGTCTGTTTTATTGTCGTCGGAATATCGTGTGCCAGTGGCGGCGGCGCGCGGTCTCGAGCGGCCCACTAACTCCCCGGAGAGCGGAATGCCGCTCGCACGAAACTAGTACCAGGGGACAGAAGAGGGCACACCGAAATGCGAAGGTCATAGCGGATTGCTCGCACCTGAAATAGGGTCACTTCGTCACGGTTTATGGTCGGTACGTGACTTTTACTTCAAATGTCGACGTAGTTGACAATAGTAGACACGAGACCGTTGCTTATTTATTATTTGCTATTCATAATTTCTTTAAATAAAGTTACGTCATTAAAACTTTTAGTCGCGCAAAAGCTTTTCATTCGGCATGCTAATTCGTCGGTGAAAACAAAAAGGTTATGGATTGACATTATCTTAGTAGGCCAAGGTTTGCAGCATTTATGCTTACCTAAACCTGTATTTGTTTGAAATAAGTGCTCTATTAATATAAGCGGAACAGAGAGGAATGTAAACAATATCGCGTTGTTGTCAGTAGTCTACAATTTACGTATATATAATATGAGCAGCAAAGAATCAAGAAACGTTCTGTGACATTCGCATGCGATCACAAGCCTGTTGCAATCGCTACGCTCCATTCAGATGCAATTTTGTTGAGAGCTTGTCATACTTTTAATGTAGCTCGTGTAACCGACCAACGCGTCGCGACGTGTCGCCATGAAAATAACATAATTTTTTTTACGTAAGTAGTTTTTTTTTCACAAGCTAATGTTTAAGTATAAACAAAGTGTATAACGAGTAGATACACATTATGTTTAAAGTAGCAAGTAGGTATATGTTACAAGAAAAAATAATTAAGTGTAAGTGAATGTAATCCCCTAGTCAATGAGTCCAAGTTTCCGAGTATAAACACAAATCTAACGACACCTCGCACGCCCAAATCTGTTAAGCCGTTTAAGCGATAAAAGGTCACATGGGAACAGACGAACATAATTATAGAAACTTATACAATATACATAAGTAAAACAGGCTATCTGGACTACAATAACGTAGTATATAGTGGTTACTTACTATTATTAACAGAACAAAGAAAAAATGATGTTTTAACCGTAACATACATATATCCTTAGTACCAACTAATAAGTTTGCTATTAATTACATATTTTGAATTACCAATACAACAAACGTGTCAGCTTTCTCATTTATAAACGATTGATAAGCTAATCAATTTACACACCACACTAGAAGTTAACAAATTATTTTGTTGTACATATCAGCTTGCTCTACAAACATGTAAGATCAGCTTGCAATTATTTACAAATAAGTATGTAAAGTATGTAAATATTTTCTTTGTTCTGACTTACTTGGTGGTAGATCTCCTAAGCAGGAGGTCGTCTAGGTACTAAGTACTACCGCAGTACCAGATATTCTGCCGCCAAGCAATAGTGTGTAAACATTCTGGTTTGAGGGGTACTGCAGCTAGCGATATTACAGGGCTGTTGAGACTAATTATCGAAAGTCTTAAAGTTATGGGCGCCAAAGCAGCGATGCTCTGGACTTTGGTTTATTACTCAAAGTTCTGTGTATCGCAGCAATGGTAATGGACATGTGTTATCTCTTATCAGGAGAGCATCGTGTTCGTCAGATTGCTTTACATTTAAAAAAAAGTTCTTAATATCATGCAGGGTATTATTAAACATAAACTTACTTGAAATATTATAAAAATTAACCCACTCCAACCAATCCCACTCTATCATAACATCATCATCAACTGTTGGTCAGTTAAGTAAAAAGTATGACAAGTGTTGAAAAATAACTATTTGAAAAAATGCTGAATTCATATAGAGCTAAGATAAATAATAATAAATGGGTTCATTGTGAAGAAACCTATTACGTACAGGTGAAACGGAAAAAATGTCCAGTTAAAATAAATAAGCTTACCTATAATGCAGAAGGGTCTCCGCAAGAATTTGAGGCGCCCCATTGAGCCTTGATATCGGGACCTGCATCCTGACGACCATAACCTTTGTAAAGAAAAAATATATTTAACCTTTCACAAATTGAATTATTTTCCACAACATTTTTGAGTATGTACAATTGTACTTTATACTACATATGAGAGTTTAAAAATAATGTTAAGTTTTTAAGTAATCTACTCGTATCAGTCAGAACTATGCCTTGCTTGCTTAGTTTGGGGTCAGTGGTGCTGTGTGCAATATCATACAATATTATTTTTATATGATTAGAGTAAACAAATGTTTGGCTTCTATAAATAGGAGTGAAACAAAGTCGCTGTCGTCATCTGTCTGTACATATGTCTGCTTTTGCTAAGCCACGCAACGGATTAAATACGGGTTTCACTTTGATTTAAATTTTATTAGTTTTGAAAATAAATTACATACATTGTAATAAACTTACAATATTTTGTAATCAAGACGCTAAAATATATTACACCTCTACGTAGCCGGAACGGGGCGTAAGTATGTTACAACTAGCTGCACTGCACACTATCATCCGCTTTTTCCGGGATAAAAATACCTTATGTAAACAATACTTAAAAAAACCCATTTTCCAAAATTCGTTCAATTCCATTAAGCCGTTGCAATAAAAAGACGTAAGAAACATTCACATTATTATCATTACCTCTAGAACGTACAGAAGCGTTTGATGTGGCACCTTGCTTTTTCTTGTAATGTTGCGAACAACATCAGAAGTTACCCGGCGAGGCTTAAATATTTTCATATGAGCTCTCTTTCGGATTGAAGACGCACGTTTAACTTAATATTGACAGCCCCGTTGGCTCATTGGTAGTATATCTGCCTTGAGAGCTGTAGGGCGTGGGTTCGATTCCCACTCAGGGCAAACATTTTGTGAATAAACACAATCATGTTTGTTCTGTGTCTGGATGTTCTGTATGTATTATAAGTATGTATTTACAAAAAAAAAAGTATTTATGTATTCTATCAGTTATCTGACTTCCATCACACAAGCTTTGTTTAGTTTGGGGTCAGATGGAGCTGTGTGTATAGTCCTACGATATTTATTTATTTATTTTATTTTAATATTCCTGTACAATGTACATACTTGTAAACGCAGCAAGCGATATCCCTGAACTGCTGTCTTGCTTCAAATTTTACCTGTGCCAACTACGCTAACCAGGGCTTCGAGGTTCGAGTCCTAGATATTATACTAACCTCGGCAAAAATGCTTCTCTAAATAGACTTATAACACGCTGCTGAATAGTTTGCATAGCAAACATTCCTTGGACCTTTTTACTAGAACTGTTAGTAGTTTCGAGCGACAATATTGACTTAGCTGACATATAAACTATTGTATTGTTGATTTATATCTAGTTTATCTTTAACTATGTGACAATGATGAATTCGAATTTGTAGCTTTTAATTAACTTTGACTGAGTATTAACTGAATTTTTAACTTTAATTGTTTATGACTGAATATTTGATTATAATCCATGCCGTCTTCGCCTATGATTGCTGTGACACTTAACTTGACATTATGTAATTTAATTTTTAATGTATTGGTTTACAATAATATGTTGACGGACTTTATAAATAAATTAATAAGTATTTTTTTCATTCCAAAATTATTGTACCTACGTTGAAAGAACGTTACTAATAAATTAAAAATGTAAAGGTGTGATAGTGGTCTTGGTCGTGGACTGTCAAAATATATGTTGACATTTTTCGTAGATTGACATCCTCGTCTCTCTGTGCATTACAAACTACTTAACGTCACTCATATTAGCGTTATTCAATAATGGCAACAGTGTTTTGTTTTAAAGACATGCATACATTTTTATATTCACAGCCGAACGCTTCTTTGCGGATACAGGCATCACGCCTACACAGTGTCTAACCCATTTCCGAACACTTATTTCGATACTTGTTCATCTATTTACCAATCAGCAACGCTTACAATGGAGTGAAGATAATCGGGATTGCTAGTAAGTAATTGCACGCAAAGATATCCGTGGCCAGTCGGTCGGCTAATCGAACTCCGGTTTTAGCCAGACTGGATAAACAAGCGAGCTCTGGCGTAAATGAAACCTCTCTGTAATTCCACCCTGAGTACTTTTGCAGCCTATAGCGCCTATGTACAGAACCCAATATAGTAGATACGCAAGAGAGAATCTCGAGAAGATTGGTCATAATCGTAACTGATCTCGGGTCACGTTTCCTTCAACACGTGTAACGTATATTCGTAAAGCTACAAGAAGTAAAATTGTTTAGTATCTACAACATAACTTAAGCTTTCCACACATACATCCAAATGGTGGTGTATTTAATAACTTTTGTATTGTAACAAAAGCGAACATATTTCTTAAATTAACATTTTAAACTATGTATACATTTCTAACTTTTTAATTTTACAAGTGTAAAGCCTAGTGTTTAGGCTTTATCAACATCCCTGTGTTCTTTCTATATCCTAAGATCCCTGTTTTTTAGTTAAAAGTCTGGAACTGAAGTTATTAGTTATGTTGCCTTTATGAGCTCTCTATGTGACTATTAATAACCTTGTATAAACAAAAACCTTGTGTAAAGGTTGTGTTGTGTTGTGTGAACCTTGTGTTATTTATCAAATTCAAATTCTAAGCAAAGTTTATCTACGTGTAACAAATTTAGATGGTGGAAGTAATAATAATGATTCAAGAATTACTTTTGATGGAGAGTTGGAAGTGAGTACTGTCTGATCTATCGGGTCGAAAATAAATAAAGGAAAAATAATGGCCACTAGACCGTTGAACGCGGAGTGATCCGTCTTACCCAGTGACGAATTACCTGCCTTCTTCACAAAGCTAATCTACTGCAATGTTTGTATCCTCACATTTTATACAAAAAACAGACTTCTTGAAAGCGGTAACGGAACTGAAAACTGTAATAAATGTTTAGATTGATCTTTTCTTCGAAGAGTGCAATGTTAACGTGGTTTTATATTAATTGCAATATTATTATCATCATCTTTTCGTTGTCCACTGTTGAACATAGGCCTTTCCCAAGATACACCTTGTCACTCAGTCCGATCTGCAGCTTTTCGTTTCCATCTACTGTCAGCTGTTTACGCAACATTTACCTTATAGCGGTCTCCACTCTAGAACGCGTCTACATCAGTTAGTTTCCATTAAAATTTGCTCATAATGTGGTCGAAGATAGTAAAGCAACCTAGCCTGGAATGGAACTGGCTTTCAAGTGAGGCTGCTGGAACACTTTGTTAGGGGCTTGGCGTCAGATTTTTAATTTGAGGGTGGTAGCTATCCAGGCGAGCACAAGAAAATATCTTACTACTATGGTTTCCTCACGGTGGTTACCTTCATGTGCAGCTCAAGCTCATTGTCGGGGGTTGAACCCACGCCTTTCGGCGTGTGAACCGACCGCGCTAAACACGGAGCAATCATCATTTTTATTGCAAAAAAAAAATCGGCTACGATTCCAGTACTCGAAATCACTCGTGTAACTGTTTTTCGGTAGCTAGGATACAAAAAGGATTGATGGCTAGTACAGGTACATTAACTTTATAAAAGAGGGCTCAATTTCAAAGCCTAACTAAACGCTCTACTCAATCTACATAATACTGCGCCATACTGGACTCTTATCATGAACACGTATGATATGATATTACAAAATCCCCGAGGACATAGAGCTTTCTTCATCCAGACCAGACATATTACTTTTCTCAAGAAAACTAAAACGTACTTAAGTTAAATAGTACTTTTAGAATTTATTGTATCATGAGAATCAAATATCTCTAAAACCACACAATTTAGTATTTACAAAAGAAGCGAGAGCAACAGGAATACCCGTAAAATGTCTCTATAATCTATTAAAAGACCTCGGTCTGCCAAGAACAACCATAAATCCATTGCTAGAAAGATTATCGAAAGCTGTGTTGCTAGGATCATATTAAATTTAGTTAGTCAGAGACGGGAACACGGGCAGTGACGGTGAGTTAGTTAGTTAGTACGAATGTAAAGGACCCTTAACATGGATCCCAAGTCCTAGGTATTGTATGTAAGGATCCCGTACCCGCACGTTGATAAAATTTAATGCTAAGCTGTTGCTACTACACTTTTTTGTCGCACTGAGTGTTCTAAAATGTATCTAATACCATTAATACCAAGTAGACATTAAAACACACATAGTAAACAGTGTTATAGTAGTTTGTAAACATTACTGTATTCCGGTTTGAAGGGTACTGCATCTAGCGAAATTACAGGGTTTTGAGACCGACCATCGAACGCCTTAAAACAGTGATGCCCTGGACTTTGTTACTCAAAGCTTTGTGTATCGCTGTTATGGTCATGGACATACGTTGTCTCTTATTATTCTCAGTCTCGTTTGTCTTATTATATTTAAATTAAAAAAAGACTCGAGATAAAGAATTAAAACCGTAGTTGACATAAAAATGTAGTCCATTGTAGCCATTGTCACTGGCAGCGGCCTGCCGGCTATTGTTTTAATTTAATCAAATAACACACGAATCTAGGCCGTATCAAATCTACGTAGACAATCGTAGCTTGTACGAAGTAACACAAACTGACAGACATATCATAGTATATTTGTGGTCGCAACTCACAAGCGGTCGTGCAAGTCGTTTGGAACTAGTGATCGTAAAAATCACATTACAGACAGTATCAACAAAGAAACTATTAATCAGACGAGTAGCCATAATAAAAAGAGGTTTATTTGTTCTAGCGGGTAATTACCACTACTTCGACTTAATGCCGTTGCCGTACGGGTTGGAATAACTTCGATCATTATACACCCTATCTGCGATTTGCTACACCTTGTTAATAGCGGCAGTTGCCATCTGTAGAAGTGCATTTTGTAGTACTGCTACGGAGCTACGAACAGATTTAATATAAGGGTTGAAACAGTTGGTATAGTATAGAAATAACTCTTAGAACAAAGTTCGTTGACAGTGTTAGTTAAGCACATAAAATAATAACGCTCCAGCTCACATTACATAACTGCTCAATAATACTGTGTGCCCGAGATGCATGGATCACACATAACCACAGAAATGGTATACTATAAAGAAGTTGTGTATCGCCTATAAACAACGGAATTGCATGTAGTCGACTCAAGCACTCATATATTTATAGCCGCTCCGTAGTATAGCATTTCTATGGACATAACGAACACCCAGTACAGAATAGATAACTAAATTCATCAAATATCTGTGAAACCGGGAATCAAAGCCTAATCTGAATCATAAAGCAGATACGGTTGCACTGAGTCATATAAGTTGTCTTTGTAATATTATAGCTTGTAGCAGTATATTTCGTAGCTGTGCTACGGAGCTACGAATATAAACCTCAATATCGGAATATGATGTCCGATAATTAACCTCGACTATTCACTAATTAATTACCGTAATTACAGTTCTGATACGGCCCGGGCAAGAGTTTAGCAAAGTTATTCCGAAAGCGTCGGATACACGTGTGTACCGAACTCACTCGGTTAATACGAACCACCGAACGAAAGTTTAAATACTCGTCTGTACAAATATCGTGCCAATATGTATATTTTATAACTATAGCGAAGTAATTCTGCACTTGTTGAATTAATAAGTTAAGGTAATAAGATTATCGATCCGACATGTAGCGCCGCGAAGCGTGTAGCGTGGCTATTGTACTGCGCTCGTGTACTTTGTATTTGTACACACCGTGTGCTACCATTTGAAAACAAATGTTTTGTTTACGTAGATACAAACTGTACTCCGTAAAACTCGAACCAGTCAAATTATACATTTTAAAAAGAAGAATTTTGTTGACAAACAAGACAAATAATTAGATTTGTATTTTTTACATTGTTTCACAAAGAACAGACTTGTTTTCTTGTTTCTAAGCAATTTATATATAAATCTAATTTATTATTATGTACACCAGAAATTAAATAAAACACCTAGTACCTAATAAAACATCTGATGGATTACTAGATCAAAATAAGATTCTATATGTAGCGCAAAACAATACACATGCATGACAACACTGAACAACTGGACAAGCCAAAAAGATCAACGAAACAAAGAGATGACATGGATCATAGCGCAGCATCGTAGAGGCCATGCTACGGCTGGAACGCTACGCGACACAAGTGGGCTGTCCACTACCCGCTTGTCCACCAATGGCGGACAGTGACACATTTTTGGAAAAGTTGCGAGGATGTAAAATTTTAGGTTCTGGGTAAGCGTGTTCCATCCTAGACCGCATCACCGCTTAACATTAAGCACGGTGTGGACAAATGCAAACTTATTTCGAATTAATTTGTAGTGTAATAGCTACAGTACGGTCGGATCACACGTCGTTATGCGTAAGTTCAAATCCCAACAATGAGTAGGAGCTGTCGGTAAAATAAACCATCGTGAGAAAACCACCGTACCTACGTACCCACAGTACCTACTCTACTAGTTAACCTTAAATTGAAAATCTGTCGCCAAGCACTTAATGGCGTGTTCCGGTAGGCTCACTTGAGGGCCGCTTCCCATTACAGGTTAGGTATGTTTACCATCTATGACCTCGGCGTCACTTAACATCAAGTGAGCTGTAGTATAAATCCATTAAAAATAATAAAAAAATCTGCGTACAAGGACTGACCTTAGAACAAACTCGATGGCAAACCAGATGACGACAACCGTCTCCATGTAGAAGAGGATGATGCCAGCGCGTGCCTCGTACTCTTCGATCGTGGAGAACACCGACAGAGCCAAGCACATGAACACCATCAGGAACCTGCCACATAAAACATCCTTCAATCTCACTTGAAAGATGTGCTGTCCGTGTGGGTATTTCCCGATATACATATATAATCTTCGTGTATTCAAGTCGTGAGTGAATCGGTTTCTTATAGGCAAACTTTATTGTAGATAACATCTTTTCTTAACATCAAGCGGGATGGCGGCCAAACGCGAGCCTATCAATCAATACACAGGCTTGGGGTGTACGAAGCTGAAAGGGGGGCATTGTATTCATCATTATAAACAACGTTTATTATCGGCATAACTTTGAAATCGTGAAAAATTTAGCTGTTCCAAACATTTCAACTTTGCTTTATAACACTTTCTAAAACGGTGAGTTAAGTATGGTAATCGATTTTATGATCGTTCGAATGCGTTTCCGCATGAGATGTCGTTCGAATTTCGGTGCTAATTTATTTTTAGGAGGGTCGCAAATGACCGCATTCTGCCTAATGATATGGTAAATTTAGAATTTTTCTTGTATAAAAATACACGTTTATTTAAAAAATAGTTCAATAGAAATGGCACGATACTATTTTTCTCGCACATCATATTACATATTTTTAAATTGCAATCTGAGAACTTAATAAATAAATAAATGAAAGTAAAGTGAGGTTTAGTGAGATTCATATTACAAAAATCTTTTCAGGTTTATCGTCAAAAATCTTGAATTGTGCAAAAGAGATAGCGACGCGCTGATTACTGGGTTTTATAACTTGTATTAGTCTAGGGTCTATACTATCTAACTTTTGGATAACCTTTCATTTAAACAACAAGTACAAGCATTCAAGAGATCTAGAACAGAATTGAACTCCACAAACACAGTGTACACCTACTGTGGAGCTGTATAGCTGACCCTGAATTAACAGATAGGTACTTTTTATTCCAGAATTCGAGATGAAATCGTGGGACGAAGTTAGTTTCATATATTTCTTAATAAAGATGCGATGTTTCTAGAGTAACTTTTAAAAAGTAAATATTGTTTAACTGAGAATAGTGACGTGGTTTTGTCACATTTTTGTTTTACTTATGCGGGATTGCTCACGTTTAATTATATCGGATACTCCAATCCGATAGTAGATAATATAGATATCGTAGATAGTAGTAGATCTGGAGTGTTCGATATAATTAAACGTTAGTAACCCTATAAGTAAAACAAATATCAATATTATTTACATGTTACGTCTACGGTTCTACAAAATTTCTGGAATAAGCACCTTTTGACCTTGTGATAAAGACCGCAGAAATGCGCTGGATGCGAGCCGCTTCGAACCGGTACTTACGAAAGTCAATGGGGGAGGCCTATGTCCAGCAGTGGACGTCCTACGACTGAGATTATGATGATGACCTTGTACCCATTAAGTTCTTAATAAATTTCTTAATAATATACACAGTTTAGACCGTTTAGATTAAAGTTGAAAGAAGACAAAAGGGAAAACAGATGTATTTCCGCATTGATACGTACTAAGTAAATGTTACAGTGATTAACCACGCTAATGTCTCCAGCTAAAAGCTTTTGTAACATCGCTCCACCAGGTGAATGAGCGGCAAATTGGCAAATATGAACGCTCCGAATTCACCTTTAATACAATTTGCAATTTTAATATAAGGGAAAACGTACAGATACAAAGACTCGGCGAAGTAAATTTGACAGTAACGTATTGAAGACAATTTCGTCTCTAATTGAGAAGTTTGTAGGCGAATCTTGCTTACGAGTAATTCGATGTCTTTGTTTCAAAGGAAAACAAGGGGAGATCACAGACGGTTTTTAATACTGGATCAATATAGCTGTCGCAAAATATCGGACCGTCTTTGTATCACAAACCATTGGTTTGTTTTTTAGAGCTGTAGTGAAACATAAAACTTCATTGGATGTTTTCTACTTCTTTATTTGTTCGCTACAGTAAAAAATAAAACAGAGTTAAAAATCAGTTCGGTTTCTTTCGTGGTAGTGAGCGTTCCTTTATCATGTACTAAAGTGATTTTTAATTATGATAGGTTAGCATTTGACCACACCCAGCCTGATGTTAAGTAATGCTACGCTCTACTTTGAAGCTCGCTAACATAGAAGAATTCTACTCACTACTCTACGTTTTCAGTAAAACCCATGTGTATAAATAAATATTCTAGGAAATTTCACACAGCGCTATCTAGCCCTAAACTAAGTAAACTTGTACTATGGGAACCAGATAATTCATAGAATAATTTTGTCCTTTTTTTCTTAAATCCTATCATACATACTTATAATACATACAGACCACCCAGACACAGAATAAACGTTTATGCTCATCACACAAATGTTTGTCCTGAGTGGGAATCAAACCAACTCTCAGCTCTTGAAACAGATACACTACCACATGAGTTAACAGGGCATCATTATATTTGGAGTAATATATTATACGGGGAGATTTGAATATATTAGGAGAACTAACAGCGTGCTTTGATTTCGCCTGCTATCTTAATATGAGAACTGTATATATTAACTCAGTGTATGAGATATCTGCATTTTAATTTATACTCAAAATTAGTCAAGACATTATAACACGAAGACATAAGAAACATACCGAAACATGCCTACTTATTTCCTGAGAGATATATTCTATATCTATTCAAGGTCAGAGTGAACATATCTTCGGGTATGTTCTATATCAGCATGCATCATCTTAGATCACATCATACCTTCTCATAGTCGTGTTGCTGGTCAAACATGGACTTTTTCATATTAATGTAATGAGAAGAATGAAACGTTCTGTTTATCATACGAGAATACGCCTGTAAATAACCATTGCAGCGGTACCCGGTCTTTAAGTAACAAAACGAAGTCCAGGACATAGCTGCTTTGGCGCTCAATACTTTGGCTATCGATGTTTGACATTTTTTTAATTCAAAATAGGTTTGCGTTTGACCACAGCCTGCCTGATGTTAATGGATGCCATTCCATGATGGGAAACAGCTGGAGCGCGCTTTCATAAAGGAAACCGGCAACTCGTTAAAAATAAATGAAAGTGATTCTTACACGAGCATATGATATAGGACTGCTTTCGCTCCTCTCGGCCGCTCAAGGAAGTTGTAGAACTTGGACTGCAGGCGGCGGTAGCGCGCGTCGCGTCGCGTGGCGCGATAGCTGAGCGGCTTGCCCAGCAGCGACATCCGCGGCGTCGCCAGCCGGTCGCCGCCACTCTTACACTCACTGCAACCAACACACGCAGCTGCCATCCGCGTCCGCGGCCCATGCGGCCCCGATAGCGCTATCACACACACTACCCGCCACTGCGGGAATGTTGCCGGAAGCGCTATTGTTAGTTTTTCTATTTAATCCGCGATAGTCTCGTCTCACTCTAACCCCGTTGTTTGCCTAAAAATTATGAGAGTAAAGTGAATTCCCTATATTATGATTTTGGCTGAAATTTAAGATATATATGTAGATTGGAAATAAAATTCCTTTGTCAAGTTTTTGTCTATTACAAAACCGCCTAAAACATGGCGAACTGTATTATACGGAACACCCAGTAGACAATGACGATTAGACGAGTATTACAAACTTAAAGATTATTGAATTACTAGTAAGTACCTAATTATGATTTTTTTGTCATGTCATTTTATTATACTCATTGACAAAAATTTTTTGTATTCACATATTTTTATATTGATATATTTTACATTGACAGTATTTTTATATTGACAATATTTTTTATACATTGACATGTTTGTATATTGACATACCTTATTATGACATTTTTGTTATTTTTTATTCATTGACATGTAATCAGTGTTTTAAAACTCATATAATGACATACATATTTGAATTGACTTGTAACATTGGCGTTATCAATTAAATATTTGTATTTGTATTTATACCTATTTTAAAATAGCTACATTAACTCGAAGTAGAATCGCGGCTCGTGACAGTTGAGTTTATCAACACGTCGGAGCCGCGATGAAATCGGTGCGATAAACTCACCTCCTTGCCAATGGAGACGGCCCAATCTACATCGCACCTAGTTTGCATGTACTCAGGGAGTTGTTTGCCTTTTTTAATAATTGCAATAATTAGCCTATTTGAGATTATGGATCCTCATATTTGCTGCTATGTCTACCTACGACCAACAAGAACACACAAAAGGACTAGTATATCTACTTCTTAAAATTATGTACCTGAGTTAAAAATTAGAAATAGTTTCATCTAAGATTTTGCCACTTCATCAAATAAGTAAAAGAAAATATACAATATACTCAATAAATACGATCATCTACTGAGGCTGTCATAATAATGATCTAGTTTTCTGACAACATCAGACGAACTTTAATATTTCAGCATTTTATCAGATGCAGATGCTTCTCTTTCATTTCAGTTGCAGATTTAATTTAGATAATGGCAAGGCAAGATTCATGCCTATGAAAATTACAAATAGATTTTTATCAATATCTTAGTTGCAACTTTTATTCACATTAGGTAGATTATTTCAGCAATAGTCTATTACATATTAGGTATTTGACGTAATTTAAACGATGTCTAGGTTTTATTCGGCTCAAAGCACGAGTAGTGTACTTATACGCAATGTATCAAATAAATATCATAAGTTATATTTATTTAAGATCAATTACGTTATCTGGAACTTATCTTTTCCTACAGTTACGTGAATAACTAAGTGCATTGAATTAACAGCATTTTCACAACACATTAGAGCAAAGCCTATGTGGATCACCACATAATGATGAGTATATGTTTATAAGAATACCAGCCAACTTTACAAACACTACTGTTCTACAAAATAAAAATAACATTGGTGTCACACCTACATTACGTATTGTTAGTTTTATTATGCTATGTATTATGCATTTTTTTCGGTAAGTGTGGTCGTAAAAAGCTTGTTTACACAATACTCGTAGTCTCAAAGTAATAAAGTGCTTTGACACGTTATGATTCCAGGGAAATATACATTGTTTCCGTTGAGGAAGTTACGCAAGAGAACGGCGTCGGGAATATTATCATAATGATCTTAATAAGTGGCAGAGAACCTGTGTAATCGTAGTGAACTTCCTTAGACACATGACTGAAGATAATCTACGAAAAGCGCTTCATTATCACGCGAGAGACTTGTAACTCGAAAGCATAAGGTGAGCTGTCATCGAGATGAGCGTAAGTTCATATTTAATAATTCCCTCACGATGAATATAATATGAAGCACATCGCAGCAGTTAATTGCCTGTCGAGAAAATTAGCCCTCAAGTATGTGGATGTACGCGAGCGAGTTTGTTTAGCGTTTGAGTGAAGCTTTTACTTATTTCCGATTTTCTTTTGTTAGAATAGATTTTTGGCTGCGAAAGCATAAAATGAAACAAAATCACAAAAGTTTTTAAAGCAATCTCTAAAGTGAAAACTGGTGATATTGACATTTTGTCTAAGACGTAATCAGTACGTACCTAATCATAGTCCACTACTGAACATAAATATTTTCCAAGGCAAATCTCTCAGCCCGATTTTTACTTCTAGCTACTACCGACTGTTTTACTTTACGTATGTCATGATATCCATTGAGTCTTCAGGCTTCTTATTGCGATTCTTGTCAGGTGTTCACAAAAAAGCCCGGCGCCTGTGAACGTTATTGTGCGGGCGTACGATATGCGGTCGTGTAGTTTTAGTCTAGCGTCTCACAGGAATCGCAATAAGAGGCTCGCAGCACAAGGGTATTGCTTTATTTGCCGTGGTCTCCACTCTAGAACACGTTGATCTTAGCGGTTATTGATTTTATGCTACTCTGAGTGAGTGACTTTATTAATACCTATGTCAATTTTTTGGCTTCGATCGCAAATAAAAACGTAAAGTAACTAAAGTATCTTTTCGTAGCTCGCTAAACGATTTGGAAGTTGTGGACTGCTATCAAAAAGATACGATAGATTTAATCGAAGATAGCCCAGCCCAATAGTATTTTTCTTTTGGCTACACTCTCAAAATTGTTATTGCCTTTTTCGAGCGTCTGCCCAAAGAATTATATTTTTTGGTGATCGATATAAAGAGTTACCGAAACTTTATTTTACTTTTCTCAGCTCAAAATCTCTTAAAATAATTATTGTCATCACATTTTATGCGTCGGGAACTTGTCAAAAGTCATAATTAAAAGAGCGGATTGGTAATTAATGTAACCGACAGAAGTAGTACCTACGTACATGTTTTAGAGTAACTTATACTTCGAGTAATTAATTATCCTTAAGTTTATTCCTTTCATAAATTAATGAAACTAATTTGCTTATCTATCTAGAGACTAGGATCAAACTTACAAGTAGAACGCTGGTTAACTTGACTAATTAACTTGCATATCATGGCTAAACAGTATACGGTATTATATAAATAGTATATACACTTTTGTATTTAATTTAACTTATACCTAGGTACCTTCGCTTTGCAAGCGTGATATAAATCCTCTCAACGTTTTATGGAATAAATCTTCAAGTGAGGAAAACTACAGGCATATATCGAGCACAGATATGTATGTATCATTATTGAAAGAGTAGGTGTATAGGTATGAAAACCTGTAATAAAATATACAACTCAATAGTAGTAATGACCTCGGCTTCGTGTCTCCCCTAGGGGCGAAATTTTAGTTCAATCCTTTGTTTATTACCCTATAAAATCCCCAACTGGTAGGATGGGTTCATATGGTACTATTTTATTGTAATCTTTGACTGTGCAGAAAGGTATCAAAACGATTTAGTAGGAATTTACTGAAAAAAATAGAAGTATTCCGAGATGATCATAGAGGGACTTTCTATAATTATTCCGGATCCGCTGTTTTTATAAACTATCCCACTGTTTGACGGATCTTCTAAACGTGAGAAAGGTAAGTCCAAATTTCACCACGATGGCCAAGTGCAGGTTGGCAGACTTCACACATCTTTGAGAACATTAAGAACAAGCAGGTTTCCTTACAATATTTTATTTTGTAGCTTGTGGCACATACACGCATATAGCTTAGAAAAGACTGAGGTCTGTGCGTGGGATTTGAACCCAAGACCTTCAGATTGGCAATCTGATGGTTACCCAACTATGCTGCCATATCTTACCTAATTATGAAGTAAGTATGACCAGCAATTTTGATTTCGAAATCTTGGGGCGGAGAATTAAAAGTCTATGTCCGTATTCGTGAAATGTGCAATCAACTCACACTGACAAAATTTGTCAAGATCGGCTTGATCTTTTTGTGGTGAACAGGTGAAAAACGATTATATTTAAGGATTTTTATAGTTTAGGAATACCGTAATAAAGTGCACAAAGTTTACATTCCTGTGTTTGGGAAAATATTGTTGCAGTCTAGTAAGGAAAACATTTCTTTAGAAGGAAAATATTGTAGCAAGTGAGCGTTGTATTTACATATTAAACATATTAGATTACACTGTTAAACCGTGTAGCAATACATAGGTTGGGTGAAGTATAGGGGAAACAAGATTCTGCAAAATACACATTGAACTCTTCAAAATAGATTAATTAAAGTTCAAAATGCTTGTGAGGCAATATTAATTCACAGAAAAGTATTTTCCAGGTGTAATTGGTAGGCAGAGAAAATTAGTTTGTCGCGGAAATTTACAAACGGGTTATGGGGCTCTATTAAGTAGATACGAATTTATTAGATACTAGAATTATAATCTAGCTACAAGTTGCAAATTATTGCTAAGTACATAATTATAATTTATTAAAATAATAAATCTGTTATGTTTTTTCAGTCTAAGATCAAATTAAAACAAATAAAAATATAGGAGCGTCTACAATGGTCTACATAATTATTTATGTAAATTATAAAAAATAGTAATGATTTGTATTACCTATGACGAATAGCATCTTCATGTACCCGAACACGCCTGGTCGTTTTCATTTTCACCTAAACATTTTATGCCAATAAATAAACGTAATATTGCGATAAGCCAATAAATTGTTAATTTGTTAGGCGGACGACTCATTTTTTTAAATTTTTGTTACGGTTTTCGATTTCATTAACGTCATTGCAAGATCGGATTAGTTATTGAGATTAGGATATTAAAGAGTGACCTTGCTTTATCTATAGATATTATATACAACTTAATATTAATTCTGCAGTCGATAGTATGATGTGTCGTTCATAGAAATCGGGGTACAGGGTACTGGAAACAGCATAAGTCCTCAGAACACGACACATTTTTCCTTTGTGCAGTTGTGCTAGCCTGGGGTCAAAGGTAAAAGGTCAAAACAAATACAGCCTGCACTCGTTTTAAAACACAAAGCTTAGAGCCAAGAATAAAATGGAAACTAAATAACCACGGTAAAACACGATGGCAAATATCATTAAGACGTCTTAATTGATTGTTTTTGGAAAGTTTAGTTAGGGCAGGTACTGCTATTATGAATATGTATCTAGCAATTTGGCATGTTCGCGGCGGCGCATTGTCGATTTCGGTCGCTTGCCGCCGTCATAATTGAATGTAATGCGAAAAATCACTCAAACCAACGCTAACACTACGTTTAATAGTTAAACTATCGATCCATATATAGAAGGGTAGGTACTTCGAGCGCCATTAAAACTGAAGTCCATCATTAGCAATTATGTACAAAGGCGTATGAAACTACACGATATCGAACAGGCATGCTGTTTATTTTCATTTAATTAATTAATCGCACAATGTCGATTTTTATTGAAACCTAACCGTTCGGCCACTACAACGACGTCGTGCAAAATCGAAACATCAGCATCAGTTACGTACCTTAAAATTCACAGCCAATCTAAACAACTGAAAACTGACATCCATAAATATTTACATTCCGGTAGACGTAAGTCGCGAGATCGCGTTAGTGAGCGCGGAGGCGCTAGGTGGCGATGGCGCGGCGCGAGCGAGGCGGCGCGGATGCCGGCGGCGAGCTCGCGGCACGTGGACAGCGCCTCCGGGGCGCCGGCATAATACCCGCACGCGGGAGCACTCGCGGCGCCGCGGCGAGTAGCCACCAGACGCGCGGGGTTCGGGCGCCGACTGACGTGCCCGCCGCGCCGCTCGCCCGCCCGCCGACCGCCGCCCGCCCAGCGCGCCACCACCTACACCCACGGCCGCCGCCGCGGGCTCGCCTCACCCACCTCGCACTCTTCTAATTCTAATTGTTGGTCACCTTTGGCTATATTCAGGTCATCGTACCTGCATGCCGATTGTTCTTTAAACGAGAAAGCCGGATGGGATTTGCATATTTAACGTGTGATTCAATCCATGCTGAGATTAGGCGCCTATCTACGCTTACATAAAAAGTTACTAGCCCGTAACTTAAATAATTTATTTAGACCGAGACCCTATAACGAACCCTTAACGGGGATAAAATTGTTTTGTTTGTATACACTGAAATATTGAACGCATAAAGTGTTGTATTAAGTTTTTTTTGTCGGTAAGTAGCCATTATGAACTTGCAGTTAATTACAATGTTTAAAATTGCAGGCGGATGATACGGTTAAATTTTTCCCAGTGCAGCCTTTATTAAGTTTGTGTAAAGGAATATGCAATAATGCGGAAAGGAAAACCCCAAGAGAGAAACCTCTAATCGTATTGTTTGCGAGTTAAATTGAAAATGTAGGCTTGTAGATATAGTGTTAGCGAAACGTGCCATTTCGAATCTATCTGTTTGCAAGTTACACGAGCAAAATTTTTTTAACTCCTTTTTTTAACTAGCGGGCCGTCCCGGCTTCGCACAGGAAAACAAAACACGATTAACAATATAAATATAGTCTATGTATCAGTGATAATGTAGCATTCTAACGATGAACGAAATATTCAGATCGATCGGGTAGTTTCGGAGCCTATTCAATACAAACAAACAAAAAACAAAATCTTTCCTCTTTATAAATAGTGCACATAAATAATATTACTACAGCACTGCACTACACTGGGTACTGCAGCTAGCGAAATTACTGGGCTGTTAAGACTAACCATCGAAAGTCTCAAAGTAATGAGCGCCAAAGCAGTGATGCCCTGGACTTTGTTATGTTACTTAAAGTTCTGTGTATCGCTGCGATGGTTATGGACAGGCGTTATCTCTTACCATCAGGAGAGCGTCTCGTTCGTCTCATTACTTTTTACATAAAAAAAATAATATTTTTTTATACTCTACTTCACCCTTGTGCAACAGAGTATATGTATGTTGGTAAGCATATATCTACTATACCACACAAGGGTAATAAATCAAAGTCAAAGGGCCCCAAATGATTGCAGTACATACTGTACTACAAATCGAAACGAAAATCAGTTCTTAACTGGATTCAATATAATTGTAGATCAACAGTGGTTTTTGTTACAAGAAACTGATTAACTCAGCTCAACTTTTCATTAACGTCGCGGTTGCAAGCTCATATTTTCTATATAAGGAATAGCCTATGCCTTACAATGTCTATGCAGCATACGTCACTACTGGCCTTAATGCCTTAATACATTTGGACGTTATTAGGTATTAATGAACTTCTATATTAATCAACATAATAGGTTTGTTTCAGGAATAAAACGTATGAATTAGAGTTTCTAATGTTTAAACATGAAATGTAGCTAACAAAAAACATACCTATTTGTAATAGAAGTTAAAGATTACATTTCATTTTAGAAAAAACGAATTCGGAAAAAGTCATCAAGTTGAGTCTTTCGTTGAGTCACGTCATGTGAAGATTGCGTGACGTCACTTAGACACCATGATAGCTATGCCTGTTTTCGCTGAAAATTTTAATTGGTTTTTGAAATAGCAAAATAATTAACGTAAATAATCAATTTTTTAAAATAAACTATTGTAAATTTTGAAGTCTAATCTAACAATCAAATAACTTAACCATCAATAACAACAACATATCAAGGTACATTCTTCTCATTTCTTTTCTCTTTTTGTTTTTTGTTTCATTTAACCCTATTTTAGAATACATAATATATGTTCTTTCTCATTTAGTCACAACCTTTTTAGAAATAAATTAGCATTGATTAAGTTTCGAACGAAAAACTACTCATCTAACTTTTAAATTATAACCATTGTAAAAAAATATAACTGATACCTACCTATACTTTTCATGAGTGATTTAGGCCATAGGCTATGTAAACCGCTAACAAATAACTGTACATGAACATAAGTAGGTATAAATGTATTCTTTTCCATCTACGCGCACAAAGTATCTCGTGCGTCGACGCTAGTTTCGTAAAGTCCCTAAAGTGTAATCTAGCCATGGGTTTGTTTGCCCTGGCGAATTTTGAACGAGATTGCTATCTCCTGTCGTAAATAAAAACGAACAGGCTCGCACGTAAACCTAACCCGTAATTCACAGTTGAACTGCAAGTGTGTAGTTAAGTGTGTATATACAAAACAGTGTTACGTGGACCGGTAGCAATAAGCCGATAGGAATAAAACTTTCATTATGGGACCAATACTAAAATCGTGCAAAATAACGCGACTTTGAACAACTATCAACCTATAATACCAAAATAACCTAAAATCCATTCATTGCATTGTTCCGGTTTGAAGGGTACTGCAGCTAGCGAAATTACTGGGCTGTTGAGACTAACCATCGAAAGTCTCAAAGTAATGAGCGCCAAAGCAGTGATGCCCTGGACTTTATTTTGTTACTCAAATTTCTATGTATCGCTGCAATGGTCATGGACAGGCGTTATCTCTTACCATCAGGAGAGCGTTTCGTTCGTCTCAGTACTTTTTACATTAAAAAAAAAATCATGTATTTCTGTGTGTAATGTCTTATGTTATATACGATTTAATCCTGACGGAGGGGGGTGTTTATATCGCTGTTTGCATTTTACGTATGTATCGGTGTGTCTGTCTGTAGCGTCATAGGTCCTAAATGGTTGAACCGATTTTGACTTAGTTTTTGTTTAAACGGTGACTTGTTCAAGATTCAAGAAAATTTGTTCAGATATTTGAAGTTTTTCAGTTCTTTTCTAGTTGATGGATGGCTATTCAATGGATTCAGGTGAGCATTTTCCACTGGTCTGATCGTGTTGAAATTTGGTATCTACTCGTATTCTGTTACACGGGGTTTTATATTTTTTTAATTTGTGCTTGTTATTCTGCTGGAAAGTTATTCAAACCCTGAATAGGGCTGTACAGATTGTTGTATAGGCACAGACTGCAGTATGGTATTAATCAATCTACTTATCCTATCCTAAAAGAACACGATACGAGATCGAACAACCACAAAATCAGGAACCCATGCATCAGACAACATGTCCGACGCGCTACAAAATCCAGGTTTCTTATTAGTGAAGACGCGTTTCGTTATAGTATAACTTAATTATAAACATGAGAAGGTACAATCATCTATTTCCTATCTATTAACTTTCGGCTTAGTATTGCCGTTCCGCGTATCCTTGTATATTGAATAACCCTTTAGATTCAGTTCTATCTGATCCATATTTAGTTTGACAGACGTCTAACTTAGCGACAGCGAGATAGTCTTATCAGCTTACTGCTTTGGTTTGATTATGATGCTAGTGTACTTATATTATCTACGATCTGGGGATTCATCGGGGTTTACTTCACAGTCCATTATCGACTTATCCAATGGGACGGCACAACGGTGACTATGACTATATAATGAAAGCTCTTTTAACTCGTTATGTCCAAAGTTACTAATATATATGTATAGGTACAGAGCGAACGAAAACAACACAATCAAGGGCGTGGAGTAAATTCTCACCCAGGACGATAAACACGTTTTTTTGTGTCTGAATGTTTTGTACGTATCATAAGTACCTACATATAAAAGTATACGTATAAGTATTCTATCAGTTATCTGGCTCCCATAGTACAAGCTTTGCTTAGATGGCACTGTGTGAAATGTCCAACGATATTTATGTATTTATTCTAAACAACTGAACTTAAAGGTAAGACAAGCTACGAGTACATTGCGGTCTCTTCTTTTAAATCTATTCTGAAATAATGAAAAATGAGATTAACTACTATATGATGTGAAAAGGGAAATTATATTGCTATTCATATACTTTGTTGCAGAAAAACTCTAGTTTCTGCTTTTAATTACAATTATTGAAAGTTAAGGCTGTCTTTTTTTTTTTTTTTTTTAATGGTTGACAGGCTAGTTGTTTGACCACAGCTCACCTGATGTTAAGTGAAGGTGTGGTCGAAGATGGTAAAGCACACCTAGCCTGGAATGGAACTGGCTCTCAAGTGAGGCTGCCGAAACACACCGTTAGATGCTTGGCGGCAGATTTTCAACTTGAGGGTGGTAGCTAGCCAGCCGAGTACAGAAAGTACCCTACCACCATGCTATGGTTTCCTCACGATGTTTTCCTTCACCGGCAGCTCAAGCTCATTGTTGGGGTTTGAACCCACGCCCCTCGGCATGCGAACCTACCGCGCTAACCACTGAGCTATCATCGCTACACAATATTTGTAAACGAAGTTAGTATACCTATTTAGGTAGGAACATAGATAGGTAATTTGTTTGTCCTGATATCCTGACCTACCTACTGCTCACATCAGCGTTTATCGATCACTTACTTGATGGCTACGAATTATATGGTTCACCACGTAGAGGAACATTTGTATTACTTATTCATGCTTATTTGATAGAAAATGCTTTTATGGACTGATTATTATTTTACGATTATCCATTCAAAGTAATTCGAACTCAATGATTTTTGTGACTAATAAGATCTTAATTGGATCTCATAGTTGTAAGCTGCTAAGTAATTCTCAATTATACTAATTGGAAGGCGGGCATAGTTAATAAGCGGATTATTTTTAATTTTTTAAGTAAGCTTGGGTGAATTAGGGTTCTAATCTTTTCTTATACTCAATTCGTAACAACACTTGCTTACGTACTTACCTAACAAACAAAAGAGCAGAGTTTACATACAAACGTGTATTTAATCTAGAATCTTCTTTTGATCACCTACAATACCTACATACCTATATTACTGTTTTAATAGGTACAATGCAGATATTTTCGATAAAACAAACGATTAATGACGAAAGTAGTAGGAAATCCTAGGCATGTGTAGTTAGTATGCTACACGTTCTTCGAAAAATTGTAATATTGACATTGCCTATACTACGTTACGTTCACTTGGTGGTAGATTTCCTTAGCAGGAACTCGTCTAGATAGGTACCACCGCAGTACCAGATATTCTACCGCCAAGCAGTAGTGTGTAAACATTACTGTGTTCCGGTTTGAAGGTGACTGCAGCTAGTGAAATTACTGGGTTGTTGAGACTAACCATCGTAAGTCTCAAAGTAGTGAGTGCCAAAGCAGCGATGCCCTGGACTTTGTTTGCTACTCAAAGTTCTGTGTATCGCTGCAATGGTTATGGATATGCGTTATCTCTCACTATCAGGAGACCGCATGGTTCGTCTCATTACTTTTACATAAAAAAAATATATTGGACTTCTTTATAAGTAGGTATGTACAACACGCTTTGACTGTTCTTTTGTATAATAGAATACTATGATCCATTGTTTATCAAGTCATTTACTTGGAGGTTGATCTCTATAGTACTTCATAAATCTTCTACATAAGTACCACCGCAGAAGGTATCAGATTTAAAGGCAAGTAAGTATAAAAGGTAAGTGGTAATGGAAAGTGTGTAATTTAAGCTCTAATGTAATATATATAGGTACCATCGAGAGTCTCAGCGTAACTTTGTTTCCTTATTTAAAATCGTATGTAGGTACCCTGCAATGAGATAGATGGTCAGTTGTTAACTCATACCATAAAGATTTTTGTTCGTTTTATGACTAGGTACTTACCACAGATATAATAAAATTCGTTCCTAAATACTCGTTTAATAATTTAACAACTAGTTATTTTTTTATGGGATTGTGCCTTGGAGTTGCAGGCCTTGGTTATTCCTGCCCCTTTTTTCTACCGGACGGCCAGACAAACGCGACCAAGGCGTTACCCGTACATGGTGGACGTTCCCCAAGTGCGCACTATGCGCTTAGAATCCACATTCTTTATTTGCACAGCGAGAATGTGGAACTCTTAGCCGAAGTCTGTGTTTACTATGTGAGTGTCATCACATCAAGAGTAAACAAGTTCTAGTAAATAAATGTTCGATCCTAGACCACACCATTGCTTAACATCAGGCAGGATGTGGTCAAGCGCGAACCTATTCCGTATAAAAAAAAAGAATATAGCTTCTGAAAATAAAACCGACATCCGACCTAAATATTAGGTACGTCCGGCTTATCGCAATCTCACCCTGAATAAATCAATCGACGACATAATCAATCGCGAGCTAGCTACGAGTATAAACGAACTGTTTATTGCTAACAGACTTGTAAGCTACAATCGGATAGGTTGTGGGGCTAATTTTCGCGTTATATTTGTAAACAATATGCGCACATGGCTGATTGCTACACGCCTACGGTACGCGTGCCCTATTGCATAATGTGTTTAATGGAAACATGTTTTAATACTGCTAAACACTTGTGCTTACGTAGTTTTTACATATTTAGACGTGATTTCATTTGATCTATATTCGTAATAATTTTAATCGTAGGTAATAGTCAGAAAATAGAGGAAGAGTTATGTGTTTCATTATTAAAGTATTCTTGCTGCTGCATCATATCCGTTATAGCTGATCAAAAATTTTGTTGCAAATTAACCTATTTATAGGTAAATGTTTCACACTAGGGCAGGGGTGGCGAACCTTTATAGATCAATGTGTCATTTTTTTCTAAAGAAATGTTTCATGAGGCTAAAGCCGAGCCGTCAAATAATTTAAATATTAAAACTAAATACTATCAACACATTACTCTAACCTAATATTTATTTGCTTTTCTTTCCATCCTAAGGTGGTCTGGAAGAAATCGCTCTAGGCGATAAGAACGCTCTTATACATCAAATATCTATTATATTGTTTAGTTATGTTATATCTCTTCTTCTTTTTTATTTTTATGTTTCATATTTGTATGTTGTTGTGATTTGTTTTGCAACATTTAAAAAAACATTTTGCACTGTGTTTTGGTGGGCGGCGTACACTAAATATTGTCTCGCGTGCCATTGGTTCGCTGTCCTTGCACTAGGGCAGGACTGCCCACACAACGGCCCGCGGGCCGCATGCGGCCCGCATGTTTTAATCACAAAATAGTTTGGATAGTTCAAAACATAATCAATAGTTAAAGATAACCAATAAATGATTTACCTACTTTGTATTTTTTTTACATGATAACTAAAAAATTTTTTTTCTGAGGCCCTCCAGCTTTTGTAGTAAATTTAATTAGCCCGCGAAAGTATGTAGTTTGGACAGCTCTCAACTAGGGCATGGGCCTCCACTCATTACGAGAAGGGTTAGGACTATAGTCGACCAATTTGTATGTATGTCAGCAAACTTTACACATCTTCGAGAATATTAAGAATTCTAAGACTCAAACATAGGTACATATGCAGGTTCTCACCCGATGTTTTTCTCCACCGATTGAAAACAGAGGTGCGTATAATGGGTTACGAGCCTAGGTTCTCCCGATTAGAATCTAAACGGACTCAAACTAGGCTGCAGTAACTTAAAACATGTGTCTGGAATCTTTAACCATAAAAATACCTATTCGATGATGCACGAGGGTAGCATTAGCATTTTCTATTTTCAGTTGCCGTACTGGACCTAGCCAAATATGTCGACATCCCATTTATCAAAATTATCACAGAACAACGTAGTGCAGTAAGTCTACTTATACAATCGGTTATATCCAATCAATATCATTCAGATAGTACGAGGGTGACACTGAAAGTTTTTACAATGGACTAGTTTAAAAACAACGCGGACTAGTAGGTAATACATTTGAAAATAAAACTTGTTTATAAAAGAGGTATATTTGTGATATTTAGTCATTTGGTTGTGAAATTTGGCGACGTTCGATTTTGTAGCGATGGTAGATAGGCGGTGGTTTGCTTACTATCTAGAGCCGTCAGCCGTCCTTTTTATAAAAAATAATAATACCTAGTAAAATGCAATTTCTTTTTTCGTAGTTACGGAATAACAGATCAACGTGATTTTAGTAAAGGTTGATTTATGCGTAGATTGAAGGTCCAAGTGCGATATATAGTAAATTTCGTAATTAATATTTTCGTATTACTATTTCGCGCCAAAAATTCACCATCTTAGATTTATTTTTAAAAACCACCCTCTAAGGACACTTGGGTTATTGAGCAGAAATATCTTAATTGTAGTAATCTAATCGGCCGTTTGGAAGATACGAGGTAATAAATAAATTTATATACAAAATACCCGCGTAAAACATAACCCTTCCTACCAAAGGCAGCCGAGTAAAAAGCCATAAATCACATTTTTGACAGGTAATAGTGGTTTTAGTCAGAATAGCCAAATAATTGGAAGGAACTATTTACATGTTAACACTGTCCAATAATGTACTTACTTATTACTATTTGGTATGACATTTTACTCAAATCATCATCATCATTTCAGCTGTAGGACGTCCACTGCTGGACATAGGCCTCCCCCATTGACTTCCATAAAGACCGGTTGGAAGCGGCCCGCATCCAGCGCGTTCCTGCGGTCTTTACTAGGTTGTCTGTCCACCTTGTGGGTGGACGTCCTACGCTACTCAAACGTTTACTCAAATACTCATAATAAATGTCAAAAAACTTACAATTGGAGCCAAATAGTGTTTCACATGATCTTCATTCTCACTACCAATCCAACTGATAACATGTGTTGACGTAGGTGTAAAAAATACTTGAAAACAGGCTTAAGTACCTAAAGAGAACAAATTAGGGATTCGTAAAAGGTAATAATAAAACCATAACAAATTAAACTATGCCAGTACTTACTCATAAAAATGTTTATTCCTCATTCTTATAGGAATCAGTGGGAAATAAATTCACCATCACAATTTTAAATGTAATCTTTAACAAATCGCCAAATTAAAGTTATTTCAGATTAGAAACAATGGTACGTTGTGATATGAATGTGGTGGGTTGCTTTTTGCAATACTTGCATTCACATGTCATATGTTCAATTATATATTTGCGACAAAATATATAAAACCATGAAAACATAAAAATGAAAACTAACATACACACCATAATTATGCAGTTGGTATTCTTGTCGCTTTCATGAAATTTATTTACAAACAAATTTTCTAATATTCATATTTTTACATCAACATAACAAAGTGCAATTAACAGCATTTCATTTTATTTGTTTTTCCTTTACTATATTAGATTCTTGCACTTGGTGAATATAGCAGGAGTCATATAGGTATGTTATTATTTATAATTGTTTTAGAAGTAAACCTCTCAAATACTAATTGATAAAACAAAAGCTCACATAATTTAATTTTAATTTGCACATGAATGGTAATAAGTCTTAACTTTAACTTAACTCTTTGCTGGTATCATGCTTCTGGAATATTTTTATTTTTTGTCAGTCGTGATGGTGGTTTATCACGCCGTGCCAAATGATTATTTCTGCATGATATTTGCAGGCTTCATAAGTTCATTTTTCCAACATAAGAATGTTTAATTTTCAATTATATGTAATTATGTATACATGAGGATAGGTAAATTATGCTAAATATGACAACATGCTAACAGCCATTATCCACCTTTCTTCCACTTTTCACCAGGAGTGTATTCAGTCATCGGTTTTCCTGATATACCGCAAGTTCCAATACCTACTCTGCCCGATAGGTTGTCGGGTGACGCAAATATACTTTTGTTACGTATGCCAGGCTTTTTAGAAGCCTTTGTGTGGAAATTCAGCCATTTATTTTTCTCAGTTTCTCTCTCTTCTTCAATCTGTTTGAATCTTTGTTGTTTTTTCTGTTTTTTCTTTTTTAGATATTCTCTGTTATAGCCTTTTCCATGTCTGCAAGAGATTCAACATTTAAATAAACATAGTAAAAACTTTAAAAATATTACTATCATGAATTTAGTAATGATTTTGTTTAATGCCATAGAATGCAATAGAAAGCAAAATTTTACTACCACTATGAAAAGAATCAAAGAATGAAATGAATCATCAATTTCAAAGATTAGTTACATTTAGACTAATAAGAAACCTATACTTATTTAATTATATCAAGAAGCAGTTTGGCTTTTACTTAGAACTAATGCATCTAGGTAAGATGTAATTTAAATATTATATTATTATAGGACCCAAAACCACTATAACCATAGCTAATTTATTTATTTTCATTTATTTGTTACATAATTATGAACCTTATATACCTATTGTAAATTATCTTATCTTAATATTTAAAGCATAACAATTAAGTAGTTGGGTAAGTACCCTAGTCTTCACACTAGGAAAACCTGTGTTGTGAAGTCTAGTGTCTTTCATTCCATGCATGTTTACTAATAAATAAGTATAAAAGTAAAAATAACATACTTAGTCTCGTCTCCACTTAAAGGTCTTTTAGCTCCTCCCCCTAGAGGCTTTACATCATCTATTGACACTGTTTCAAGAGTAGTATAGCTGTCAAACTTTACTTTAAGATTATCAGATGAAACTTCTTCTATAAGTGCTTCATAATACCTGAAATAATAATATTATGTCTAAATAACCTAGGCATTATGAAAAGTAGAGATTACACTACACCGACACACACACTAGACAGAGCAACTCAATTTTACATGTAAACAAACTACATGAGGCTAGAGTCCCCCATTATTTTACATTGATTCTAGTTTATTGAACACCTAATAGTTTTAGTATCACATAATATCAACAAAAAAAAAAAAGACTCAGCAGTTTCTTGTTCAACCATAAGTAGTAACTTAAGCAAATATTCTAATATGAATAATGTAATTTGTAGATTTTTATCACATTCCCAAAACACTCTATATCATGTACGTGATTTTACTACAAATGCAGTATTTAGGTCAAAAATAAACATACCTTGACCATGTTTATCAAATATGGATGAATATTACTTACCCTCCATCAGCTCTCCATTTGGCTAAGCATTTTTCACCTACTTGCCACTTTGAGTAAATTTTCTGCGACTCGTATTGGTTATTTTCCTCGGCCGCCAACAGGGAAGCTGTAACATCATCATCATTACTAGAACCATGAATATTATTCACTTTTGCATCGCCTTCTTGGGTTTTTATAAGATCTCTTGTTAACTCAATTACTTCCTCGAGATCCGACTTCAGTTTCAAAAGCTCCTCATTTTCTGAATCAGTGAGCAAAGCCGCTTCCACCTGGAAAAAAATAACATGTAAAATATTGTATACTGCATGTTACTACGATGGTAAAGAGTAATAGTAATTTGGTTACCTGTTGTAATTGTAGCTTGTAATTCCTTAGATCCTCTGCCATTTCTATTGGAATAGTCAACTAAATGCCGTAAGTAATTTTATCTATTATTCATACATGAGCAACGAAACAATAAAGATTTTTTCACAAAACATTGTCCGTAAAATGACGTTTGGAAAATTCGTCTTTTTCTTTATTTTTGGCATCACACTTTGTGTATTTGCCAGTTTCAATTGTTTCTTTTTTTTTTGGCGTCGCACTCTGTGCAGTTTCAACGTTTCTGTATTTTGTGTGCAGCGTGCCACTTTTTTGGTACCTACTGTGACGTCACAAGAGCAATTTAGTGATGAGAACTTCCGACTAAGTGTAATCGATTCGATCCAAGTTTCTTTCTTCTTTGGAAGTAGCGTGTGCTTCTCGTCTGCATGGCGTTTATTACTGAAGTTCGCCGCTCTTCAACTTACAAATATAATAAATTTTCCCACATAACTTCATAGGCTCACGCCACATTTCACTTATTACTAAAGCGTGGGCCAGACTGTTATAAACAAGCCCTCCACATCGGTCTCCACTGGCGGTTTACAAGCCTGTTGGAAGCTTGTTTACAACAATTGCAATTTTTTATGTATGAAAATTTTATTATATTTGTAAGTGTTGAATTTTAAATCGATTATAGATCGAGCTCATTGACAGAGGAATGTTAAATCCTGTTTTTTTTTTACCCTCATCGTAGTGGCAGTTATTTTCAATTTCGAAATTAATTCATAATCTATATTTTTGGTACCTAGTACCTAATCAACACTAGTTAATTTGTTGTAGATAAGTTTATTTAATGTTAAGATTACTTGGAAATCTGTAACTTTAATTAATTTTATTCTGAACAAAATCAATAAATATAATTTTTTTTACCTATATAGTATTTTTGTTTTACTGTAAAAATTAATGATACGAACGAGACACTCTCCTGATGGCATGAGACAACGCCTGTCCGTGACAATTGCAGCGATACGCAGAACTTTGAGTAACAAAACAAAGTCCAGGGCATCACTGCTTCGGCGCTCATTACTTTGAGACTTTCGATGGTTAGTCTCAACAGCCCAGTGATTTCGCTAGCTGCAGTACCCTTTGAACCGGAACACAGTAAAGTTTGCACTCTATTGCTTGGCGGCAGAATATCTGGTACTGCGGTGGTACCTACCTAGACGACCTCCTGCTAAGGAAATCTACCACCAAGTGAAATAATAGTATAATAGTACTACTATAAAGAAATATTTACTTGTCACAAAATATACCGACGCAAATACATATAAATATCATTTTCATTCCCGTTCCCATAATCGACCAGAATCGAGAACGTGTACAACACTATTTGCTCCATTTGACAGAAAAATGAGAATACAGAATAATGACCAAGACGAGAGTTTTGGCGGGAACGCGGGAAGAGTCGTGTCGCTCCGTTGTATTTTTTTCCAAAACTTGTGTTTTGTCGAGTGTTTATGCATAAAAATGGTGGTGTTTTATTCATAAAGTGCCAAATTACAAGCGCGAGTGTGGGAAAATGATATAATGTGGTGAAACATGAGTTTTCGTGTTGCTTCCAAAACTCCATCGAAGCTTTGTAGTAAAGTTGCCACTACTTTACTAAAGCATGACTGGAATTAACTGACACGAACTGGACTTGACAAAGACGACTTTGACTAAAACTAGCTACGATGGCACTTATTTAACTTTTGAAACTTGAAAATATATAATTACTTGACACTGGCAAATGCTAAAACGCGACGCCAAAACCAAAGAGAAAAAAAAAAATGACCAAGACCATACAACGAAGCTGATTAGCTGAGCGATGAGTGAAAGTATCAAATGCTATCAAATGTTCATTTTCATTTCGTGTTTTTATGAACAGGTCTTAAAACTTTGTAGTTAAAAGCGGCAATGTATTAAAACATGTAATACACATTCAGCTGCCTAGTTTTCGTTGTAAAAACCTCAACAAACATCAAACAATTGATTTAAAAATAAAAAACACGATGAAAAGGAGCGTTTTCTTTATCTCGATCAACTATTTTTTTAATACGGATAACTCCGCGTTTGACCACCAACACGCCTGATGGTAAGCGACGACGGGTCGAAGATGAAGCACGCAGACTTAGAAGATACCAAGGAGTTTTTATAGCTCAATACAGCACAACAAGGCATTTTTCAATATCGTATGAAGTCTGGCACCGATAAAGCGAGCACGGACCAGACATGAATTAATTGTACATATTATAAGTTGGTTTAATCACACATTTTATTTGGTTGCTATTTATAAAACAACCATTTATCTACTAGGGACAGATGTTTTTTCTTCAGTCATGTAAACAACTAGCGGTCCGTCCCGACTTCGCACGGGTGGACATTTATTTTTGAATTAAATTCTTGAAATAAATATAGCCTATGATACTCGGTGATAGTGTAGCATTCTTATGGTGAAAGAATGTTTGAAATCGTTCCAGTAGTTTTTGAATTTATTTGTTACTAATATACAAAAATCCAAATCTTTCCTCTTTAAATTATTAGCGTAGATACAACTTTTTTTTTTGTAAACAATGGCACCTGAGTAAATACCTTGAATTGGGATTCGGGACTATTCATCAATCTGATGATAAAAAATAGATAAAGGTACATTAAAATAAAGTAACCATGTGTAAAAATTGTTATATATTTATTATTAACCTTATTCTAGGTAATATGATACAGTCATAATGCAAATATATTATTATGTAATTACAATTACGATGTTTAGTGAAATTAAATTCAAGCTGTTTTTTAAATAATTAAATTAAAAGTAATTAAAAAATGACTACCAACTATTGCCTGAATTAGTTAATTCATTGGTCAAGTAAGAGTTCCAACTTGCGGACCGTGTGGAGGTTTCCATACTGCCATTATACTAAAGAAAAAAATAGTAGTTAAGAATTATTTTTTGGCGCTTTGCTAAAGATGTCATAGGTAAGTACATATAATATTAATTTTATAACAGCAGTTCTTAGGTGTCGTTTTCAATATACGTAAAGATACTAGTTTTAAAGCGTAATTTAGAATACTTTATATTTTATTGAACATTTCAAGATTTTCACTTTATTATTTTAACATGAATGAAAGTGTTGCGGAATGTCTCCGTATTTTTAACCCCCGACGCAAAGAAAGGACGGGGTGTTATAAGTTTGACATGTCTGTGTGTCTGTTTGTGGCATCGTAGCTCCCGAACGGATGAACGGAATTTGATTTTGTTTTAGTAAAAGTTTATGGTGAACATGCTCTACCTGAGCTTAACATGTCAAAAGTATATTTTGAAACCACCACCTAAGAATAGCTGTTATATGACATGACATATTTAGGAAAATGCTATGAATTAATTCCAACTCCCAATAATTGTATTATAAGTATTTATCATAACAATTGAGTTTTCTTCCATCCACTTGGGATATTTAGTGCAAGTCCAGCTTGGCTATTTATTACCTACTATGATTTTAACATAAATATCAATAATTTAATTTGATTAATTTAAATATTAGCAACGAACTTGTTACCTACACATTTTTTCAGTCAATAAAGGATAAAAGCGATAAATAATTTTTTTTACATGATTTCTCCAAACTTCGTTACGTAGGTGATAAAGTCGAGCCGCGCAATCAGTTTGTTTTATTAGAACTATAAGCTAAAACGTTTTATATATCAACGCCACCACTCTCAATATTAGAGTATTTATTTACAAACAAAATTATTTTATTTTTTTCACATACTTTTCAGTGAGAATATTTCAGTTAACAATTTAGATTCTATTATTATGAGTTTTTGTTGTTTCTCATGTCCTTCTACAATTTTTTTTATTGATATGGAACCTGCTTTCGCACTGGTAGAATTTATTTTGGCGACTTCATTACAAAAACATTAAATTTCTCTACTTATAAATAAGTTTAATGTATTGTGTATACAGACCTAAAGAAAAATCTAAATGACAGTTTAGAAAAAACAGACAGATGCGTTCAGCGACTTCTTATTCTATTTAGCAAAGTGTTACCGAAAATACGAAAACTATTATTTTAAAGGCACTATTTATGTTTTCTTACGTTTTATTCATGTAGCATGCTACAACGCCGCACAATGTTGTCTCGGTTAATTCCTAGTTTAATACAATTTTAATAAAATTTAACTTTGATAAACTAAATACATTTTTATGCAAAAGTAATGAAACGAACGAAATACTTTCTTAATGGTAATATGTAACGTTTGTCACAATGGTCGTGCCATTGCAGCGATACCCAGCACTTTGAGTAAAAACAGTCTAGTCTAGAGGGCATCACTGTTGTGACGCTCATTACTTTGAAGCATCCAACAGTTAGTATCAATAGTTTTGTAATGGGAACACAATAATGTATACAATCAGCTGCTTGGCAGCAGAATACGTAGACGATCTCTTACTAAGGAGGTCTACTGCCTATTTCATTCTTTGTTCATGAATAATTACATATATATGTATATACAAAATCACTGTTAGTAAGGTAGGTACAGTCCCACACTAAAATTTGTTTCAAAATTTTCAGATTACAGCCACACAATGTCCAGCATGCAGCTAAAAATAAAAATATGAAAAAGACAAGATTGATTAAAAGTAGTTCATTTTAGCGTTGAAATTCCACCATTTCGGTGTTCAAATTCGATATACTCTTCGAATTTGTAATTTTATTCACCTATACCAAATTATTTTGTTATCCATGTCAAATTTATCAATCTATACTGACAATACAGATCTGCGCTTGATGTTTTCAAGTTTGTACATGAGGTTGGTTGAGCGGTGAATAGTTTTCATTAAAAAATGTCTAAGAGATGAATTCCCTAGCATAAAAACTGTCAAAAAAATTATGACAAAAGTAGCGTCCTTTTACGTCCGACACCGATCCTTGATTGTGATTCAGGACGCGGATTTCATACATTATGCTGTCGAATAATACCACGTTTTACTACATATTTTTCAATAGTTGTCATGACCGAGTGCATTGCGTAAGTTTTTCACATGCATTTAAATACTAGATCGCCTTAAGATAAACTAAGATTTGTATGAAATACTAGCGGCCTGTCCCAGCTTCGCACGGGAGGACATTTATTTTTTAATTAAATTCCAGTCAGACTAGCACGTCTTTTCATTTTTGGAGTTGATATATAGCCTATGACACACAAAAAACGTGACTTTCTATTGGTAAAAGAGTTTTCAAAATCGGTTCAGTAGAGAGAAGTTGTAGGAGGTAATCTTGTGTCTAGATTTGGGACTTTCTCTAATTCTTCTATTACTGTACCTCATTGTAGACGTTAATGCGATCGAATACGTAAACGTGATCGGTATGCACTTGGCAATTAGTACTTGTACGGACATGTTACAAGTTAGCTATCGACGCTGACGAGGTGGCTCTGCAGAGCGGTGGACTGATGGTAGCGGCGGCGCGACGCGAAGTCTTCGTTGTCGTCATTCAGACGTTCTTCTTCCATGGATATGTCCGCATGCACTGGAGTCACTACCAGCTGCTCGTATTCTAGCGGCCTTTTGCTGTAATCATAAATTCTTCTATGTACTTGAAGGTACTAAACCTTTGCAAATAAATTACTGTGAAACTTCAAATAACTTTAGACAGGGCCATAGCAATCGTAATTATACTGATATACTTACATGAGAAACATTTTTGTTTTACTTATGCAGGATTTTCAGAGGAATTTTAAGAAACGTTTGGACCATATATGGGAGCTTTTTTCAAGGAATCAAAGCAGATTACAACGAATGCTAGCTACTTAAACTTAAGTAATCCCATTATAAGTAGAACAAAAATATGTCAGTATACTAAATACATGCGAAAATTTGTAAATAAATAAACAAATAGCCATCTGGCCCCAAACTAAGCAGAGCTTGTGTGATGGAATTCAGATAACTGATAAAATACATAAATATTTTTTTTTTCGTAAATACATACTTATAACACATACAGAACACCCAGACACAGAACAAACATTTGTTTATTCACAAAATGTTTGCCTTGAGTGGGAATCGAACCCATGCCCTACAGCTCTTAAGACAGATATATTACCAATGAGCCAACGGGGCGGCAAATTTGTGTGTAATTAATACACAAATTTTCGCATGTATTTAGTAAATGCATGTAATTTCACTGAACTTCATAATGGGTGAATAGATTTGTACGTAATCATTAGGTCGTTCTAATTAAGTTTCGACTTTGGAAAACTTGGCAAATATTTTTGAAATCACATCCTGTGAAATTTGATATGATTTTATACAATAGCATAATTATGCTAATTTTGGTAAGTACTATATATTACATATACATTAAAAAAAGTGCAAACGGCAGTCTTATCTTTAAGAGCGATTTTTTTCCAGATAAATTCTTACTCAATCATTTGCAAGAAGGCTATCTTCAACCAATGGAAGAAGCGGAACTCCGCGGCGCGGCCCGGCTTAACGGCCGGGTTGGCGGCGCCGATGTACAGCCAGAGCAGCCACAGACAACCAAGACAGCCCAGCGCGTACACCCAGTTCACCAGGAACATTAGAAGCAACTTTATCGCTACCTGGACAACAAAATACACATTAGCGTATTAATACCTTTTTTTATTAGTCTGTATTCTGTCGAATAAATATTTTTTTCCTTCTTCTTAACACGAGTTTGGCGACGACGACGTAAATATTCCAGCTGGGTTACTGGAGTATTTACGTCTAGCAGTGGACGTCCTACGGCTGAAATGATGATGAATGATGATAACTAATTGTATAGCAGTACTACATACCCCGGCCAAAGACAACCATCTGTTGCAGAGGTGCGAGTACCAGTTCTTGTTCTTGGAATGTACGCTGACGCTAGGGCGCCGCGCATCGCCGTTTGCGCGTCCGTTTGACACCACCGCCTGTTCTGTCGGGGACGCCGCTGGCGTGAAGTCCTACAACATAAAAGATATATATTCTTAATGGATTGATCTGGGTGTTACTTTACGGAAGTTCATTTTGAGTACTGAAGAGATATATTTTTAGTGTATTTCCGCTTAAAAGTAGTTTTGGTTACACAACGACTGAAATCCTCGTAATTGTTGTAATCAAAACGACTTTTAAGTGGAAATATACTAAAAATATGTACCTATCTATTGAATACTGAAATATATTCATATTTATTTATTTGCTGCAATGTTTTCTTACGTAAACTGATGTGACATTCATAGGTACTTGTTCTATTTGTATGGGATTACCTACTCATGTTTAATTAAATTGCATACTCTGAGTATCTAAAGAGTAAGAACTAGCTGTATTCTGAACCATATTCACTAAACATTTTCAGTGTGAATATAAACACAACAAACATGATTATGTATATACATACAAACAGTCGATTTTATAATTTGTATGTGATACTTAGGAAGTGTATATAAAAAGCGCGCGTGCTTTTCACCCGTAGATATACCTACATAAAACAAAAGAAGGTAGCATATAATATAAAGTTGTTAAGGCGCTACCCGTCATAAAGAGCGTGTTTTGGTAGCCCAGTTGATTATAAACTTCATCAATAGCTGCAGCTTAACTATTTTGCCACCCACCACATAGATGTTATTATCGCAAAGTTATAAACCACATACCAATATCAGGACGGCGGTTTTGCGACTAAGATACCTACAACACTTTCATAGCTGCTGACTCCTTTCTACTTATAGCAAAAATGCTGCTAGGAATTTAGAATAGATGATTTTCTAAAACAACATAATAAGTCCTACATGCTTGTGAAATGATATAAAAAAAAAAATAGGAACATAAGTAAAGTTTGCAATATTGTTAACGCGTCATTTACTTCTTATTGGAAAATATGTGTTATCTAATCAAGAAATTTAGCGTTTTTATTGTGGATTAGATGCGATCAACTGTTAAAGATAGCAGACAGTACTTATTGACAATATCTGTATAAATTAATAACGGAAACATGTTCTTAAAACGTAATGAACTGATTAAGCTACAAAAACAGTTTATACTTTGACTTGTAACTTTGGTGTTATCATTAAAATATTTGTAGTGTATCTAATGACAGTACAGTACGCCGGTACTTCATATGATTTTTACCACCGATTAAGAAACTGCCACATAGTTTAAACTGATAGCTCTTAAAAAGAAGCAAGATTTTTTTTACGAGAGTTCTTTGTAATAACACTAGTTTGTGTTAATCAAAGGCATATACATATGCCTATGTACATATATTCATTCTAAATTTCATTTAAATACGTTACGCCGTTACAGAATGAAGAAGTAACAAACCAATCATTATTAAAACATCTACGAACGTAAGTAACTTGAAAATTCGTTTAGGTAAAGTCAAATTTCTTATAATATATATATATAAGAAATTTGATAATAGCTAAAAAGTTGTATAGTATGTATAAAACAAAGTAGCTATCAGCGTCTGTTTGTATGCCCGCTTATTTCTAAACTACGCAACGGATTTTGATACGGTTTTCATTTGCATTTTCTTAGATTTTGTTTTACTGATGGTTTGTTTATACAATACATCGCAATTAATGAAATGCAATATCTTACTTAGACATTAAAATAAATTACACTCGTGGAAAGTCGAGGCAGATCGTCGGTAGATAATAAGACAAGGCTAAGGACGCCCCAGTTCCGAGATTACATATGCTAGACCGACCGTAGTGCGTAGTTGACTTAAGCAAGTGCCAACACTCAAATGTATATATACTATAATGTATATATTTTGCGTTTATGATTTGAACAGTGTAAGTACATACTATATACCTAGGTATATCAGTTTAGTGTATACGTACGCCAACATTTTTGTGTCGAATCCTTTCGGGAAATAAGAGATCAAGGTCACTACCGGTGGCGCCGTACACTTGATCACGTTGTGAATGTCCTTGAAATCTGGAAATAAATAATAATATAATAGAAGGTACCGAGCTTCAGCCGTGTTTAGCGGTTTATAGCTTAAGTGTTGATGGTAGTTTACCAAGGCTTGATCACATTAGCGGACATGGAGCGAGCTGGATGGCTTGCGATCATCACTACAATTGGCATCTTGCATTTTTTATTGGCAAGGCTACATATTGCTAGAACCGTCTCTGGGATCTCATCCCTTCGCTTTCAACCTTACAAAGAAGTTTCTTTTGCTCTCTACTGCAGACAAACTGACATAAAACGCAAAGCTTCATGATCCACATTTCGAGATTATCACTACTGAGATTAGAGTGATGCATACAGGCATAGCTAAATTTCGATTTCTTTATACTTATATTTTTTGGAAAAAACAAAAAGCGTTAAATTCCCCGATAGATAAGAAGGTATAAGCATATAGTAGTAGGTACTTACCTGCTAACAAGTCAAAAATAAAAGAAACAAAACAAACCGAAAATTATTTCCATACCTCATTTCGCGCCTGTGTTGCAAATCAAAAGTTTGGGCGAGGGCAAAGTAAGAGTAATCAATGCTAGCATAAGTGATAAGGAACGGCATGGTGACGATGGGTGCTAGTTTGTTGATGTCGCCGATGATGATGAATGTTACTGTCACTATAGCTACTACAACCATTGAGTATAGCGGCACTTTATTGGGCCCTCTCTGGAAATAAATCAGTGGTATTGTACTCTAAAGTACCTATGTAGTTTAAAGTTAATTAAAAAAACAATTTTTAACAAAAAAATAAATATTTATCTAACAAAAAAATTTTTCGACTCATTATATACCAACGACTTTTTACCCTTTAGGTTTACCTTTTCATACTTTCATAAAAATCTTTCTTTCATCTTACACTATCTTTAGGTGACATAGGATACTTTTTATCCCTGTATTCCCCCAGGAACGGGAACTACGCGGGTGAAACCGCGAGGCACCCGCTAGTTGCAGTATAAAGTCGTTGGTACTAAAAACTCAGTTTAGAAGAAAAACACAATAAACACAGAAATCACTCATTTGGTCAGCCATGTTAGCATGATAAAAATATTGAAGCTTTATAAACAAATTATGATACTTACACCACGGCCTAAAACATCCAACCCAGGTATAACTTTCTCATTAGAAATACTTTGTAACACTCTAGGTGTTCCATACATGGCTCCAAGGCATGAACTCATGGAACTAACATATAAACCAGCAAGGAGTAGCACTCTCAGTGCTGATATGTCAGCAGTTATTGAGAATTTTGTTAGCAGAGCTTCTCTTGTCACTGTCGCTGCCAAGGTTATAATGAACATAAGGTATAAGAATGTCCTGTAACCAAAAAAATTACTATTGACCGCCAACTCTATTACACAAAAAACTTTACCATGCAAAAACATATTCTCTAGAAGTACAGAACAAATATTTTTCATTCATACATACCCAGTTCCAATAGCAGCTAAGGATCCATTAGGAATGTTTACTGAGGGATTTTTCAAGTCACCACTCATATTGATACCAGCCAGAATTCCAGTGATGGTTGGGAAGAAAACTCCAAAGCATTTAAACCATGTATAGTTGTCTTGATAGTCTGCCCAAGTATTGTTAGCCATTGTTCCACCAAGCCAACCTTTGAAATCGTCATCTGCAAAATATGCCCACAATTCATCATCTGGCTATTCTTCTATAAACACTTACACTTATGTAATTCTTATTTTTATTATTATTTTATTTGATATTTGTATAATTTTATTTCATTGACATTTATTATTTTACCTTATATTGACATTTGTATAATTTTTTATTTTTGATTTTGGCTTGTGAGATAGATGTAACTGAACTATTGTCGTTTTTATCTCAATAAATAAATAAATAAATAAAACAACAGAAGCAGCATAGCTTGAGCATTCAAGGTCTGCTTTTGTAATAAAAGAATCTGTATGGACTACTGCATTCCACAAAGTATATCCCTTGGTTGCTGTGGTTAGTTGTGTTTACAAAGTTCCTAATGCTACAAGTCTCTATAATAGCTAAAAAGTTTTTGGAATTTAAAAACAAGCAACCGATTGAAGAGTTGGTAAGCTTAAATAAATAAAAACACAAATATACAGCAATAATAATTTTGGAGCTCTGATAGGTCCTTGGTTGAAATCCCACTTGATGCACTTTTGTTTATAAGTTATGCGTTTATTCCTGCTAATTTAAAATTGTGAACATCATGCAGAAATCTGCATATCTGAAGGACTTCTTCATGGTTTTCAATATGGTTGGTCTTAATCTTGCCACAGCAAGAGGCTCGTGCCCAGCTGGGGGACAGTTTATAAAAACAGATCTGATCCTGATCCAGATAGAACAGAATTGTGAGTAGATAAAATTTATACATACTTGGAGTAGTTGTAAAAGAACCAACGAAGAAGTCAAGAGCAGCCAACAATATGATCAAAAGCAATACAAACTGCAGCTTGATCACCCATTTCACACCGGCTACATTTATAGTTCCTAGTAGAATCACTGCAGCCACTGCAAATCCTCGAGCAGCCCATGTATTGTCAGTTGAAACCAAGTTTGCCATTGATTCACCAAAACCAAATACATTTAAGGCACATCCTACAGCCTGAAAATTACATAAAATGTCTTTAAAAAATGTTTTTGTAAAAGGTTGTCAGACTAATATATTGTGACAGACACAATGACTAATATATTGTGACAGACACAATATATTAGTCTGTTACCATTATCAGAGTGCATGAGTTCCAATGTTAAACCAATTAACATTTGTAGAATAATGCAATAATTTATGTCTAAAATTCTTTAATAGCTTTGAAATAATTCAGTAATGTGATATAATTACTCTGACTGATGACTAATATTTATTAATAGCCTAGAAATACACAATTCTGAGTTGCATCATACCTGTCCAAAACAGTACACCATTCCTAAAGCTCCCCCCATCCTGGAACCCAGGGTGTGAGCAAGCAAGAAGTACACTCCTCCACTCTCTATTCTGCATCTTTCACAAATTCCTACTGCTGATAGTACTGATATCAATGCTACAAATACTGGAACAAATATTAGGTATACTCTTAAATGGCACTGTGGTATTACATGTATATAACACATATAGATAGGTACCTAGTGAGTTCAATGATTTGAATAAATGTATAGGGTTCATAGCAATTTTAGCTTAGTGCAAATTATTCTTACCTGTAAAGATGACTATAAAAATACCATTAACTAAACCAGCTTGGCCAACTATCCAGCCTGATCTTAGGAAAACAATGACTCCAAATATGTTAATAAGGCAGGACGTAAATACTCCATCCCAGGTACCGAATAGCACCGGCTGTGATATAAAGAAGTTTGACTTCCACCAGGGTACGTCACCCTAGAAAATATTATAACTGTGAATATGACATTAGGAAAAAATATTCAAAGTTCATAACGAGTTTAATAGATTGTGACTATGTAACATAACTTACTTGAATATCGGCGAAGATTTCATTTGCACCGGAGGCTTGATGACCACCTGTACCATATTGTGATTCATTTCCTAAGTCCACGAAACCACCTGATTGCCTTCTCATGCGAGCCCGGTCAAACCCAGGTTCGTCACTCCGAAAACTATCTATATCCAAATCATTACGTCGCGGACGAGAGCCTTGATCCATTTTAAATAATTATCAACCGCTTCATTTACCTACAATTAAATTATTGTTTACTTTAATAAATAAATATTTAATACAGTACACTAAACCCGAAAAGCATAGCATAGCATTGACACTGACAGTACTGACACTGACAACTTCACAATAAAAATGACAAATGACAATGCAACACTGAGTCACACGTGTCAACAATTTTTTTTTCTTCAGTTCTTATTTTGTGCTAAATGTCTGTATTTAGCCGGTCTCAATTTTATAATGTTACTATGTCACATACATGAAAACAACACACGGGTCCCAACTAGAGTCTAAATAAAAAATTTAGTCACATTACACTTAAGGCCTCCAGTAAACTGCCGAATGTTACGTTTACCAGTTGATCTATTTGGTGATTAAACGAGCTTGCCGGTTTTAAAGTAATCTATCATAATAGATAGATAGTTAGATAATACTCTTTATTGTGCACACCATAAACAGAAAAAAACACAAGAGAACAAAAGAACCTTACGAGCTAGTGCCACAAGTGGCGGCCTTATATAATTATGTACTTATATACTTAGTCCTCAAAATAAAGTTATGGTAACGAACGCCACTCTTACACTAATTGTTATAAAAATGTAGGTAGAATTAAAAGGTCTTGGGGTAAATACAGCGTAGGTACCTCGCCATTTCATCGGTATTTTTCGTCATTTATTTTAGAGCGTAGGTACCTACATAGGTAAACGCTTGTTCGTAGGCATATCTACTGCTTGAGTTTTTAATGATATAATATAAGTCTAACTCGGACTGAGTGGCGTGTTTCAGGAGAGGCCTATGCCCAGCAGTGGAATACGATAAGTTTATAAATGATGATGATGATGATATCACAGACCGTAGGTATACGGTAAAGGTATAAGGCTAAGGAATAAAATAACTTATGAGGAATCGATTTACTGTGTTTTGCTTTTAACGCTACACAACCGAAACTGTTTTCGGAACCGAAACATGTCAAGTAGGTACCTACACGACGCCGACGGAGCGCTCCGTAGAGCAGACTATGAAATGAAACGAAATGAAATAAATCTAGTAGGTACCTACATAAATGAAACAAATTTTCGCTACAGTAGTAGTAGATACAAAGTAAAACTGGAAACATCAAAAACACATAATAAACATGAAGCTCTCGTAATTGGTAGGTACCTACTGTTTTGTATTATCAATTGTTAAAAATGCTGTGTCAAAAATTTCATCATGTGGATACTATGGCAATTTATTACACTTAACATCAGGTGGTCATAAACTAAGACTGTCAACCATAAAAAAAAATTGAGCTACGGAATAATATTCTAGGAAACTCGGTTGATGGAGACTCTACTTTTTCTTACAAAAAATGTTTCCGTATTATTTTCAACCTAGAAAGCAGGGATTCATATACATAATAATTAAATAAGTATGTTTATAAGAAAACAATTTCCTTTCGCTAACAGGAATTTATATTTTACGTTTGTGTCTATTTGTTTTAATATATTATTACAATCTAAACAAAAACACAATTTACCTACATACCTATGTAAGTAGGTATATAGAATTATGAAAATGGAAATGTGAAACTGAAATGTTACAGGGCAATATAAAAATAAAATAAAATAAGGAAATTTAAATGTAACACTGAAATGTAATAAGTTGATACTTTTATTTATTTTTTACTGAAAAGGTGAAGCGAAAATGAAATCTGTCGAAAGCAGTTTTGACTAAGGACTAACTTAAAGGTATAAAACCAATATTAAGTGCGAATAAATTAGAAAAAAGTGTACCTAAGTATTTACAAAACTACTTTTGACTGCGAAAATCAGTCAAAAGTTGTAAGGTCATATCTAATCACGCTGCATGGCTAAATGCAATTGGGACATTTCACACGTCTAAAAGAGGGTTAATTGTATTCTCAGAAATGCAAATATATGGACTAGGTAGGTACCTTTCTACGTTAGAAGAAGTTTCATCGTTAGAAACTAGCGGCAATTAACACGCACATAATTCAGAAAACACAGATCTATGCGTGCCGTAAGATTTCAAATCAGACCTTCAGACTGAAAGACCGATAGCCTCCCAAACTATGTAGATATTTTTAGACAAACAAAATGCTAGTTATAAAATAATACAATGTTTTAGTAATGTATACTTAGGTAGGTATTTTACTGGTTTTGAAACAAATATTAAATTTTGAGTAATTGCGAGTAAGTAGATAATTGGTACAAGTACCTAAAGAGAAAAGATTTGATTTTTTGTTGTGTTAAAACTACTGGACTGATCTGAATAATTTTTTCATCATTACAATGTTACACTGTCTAAGTATGAGTGACATAGGCTATATTTATATTGTTAATTGAGTTTTGTTTACCCGTGCGAAACTGGGGCGAGCTGCTAGTGTTTAATATATTTGGAATTTCCTTTTCTCCTCTATAGGGTATTTTAGTTTAGCGTCTATAAAGTACAAAATCTAAAAGAAATTAGAATTTAAAATTTGTTTTTTTTTTGTTATGTATGTAAGTGTCGTATTTTGTCAAAAAGTCCAAAAGTTTTTTACATTTATAAAGAGTTATAATTCCATGTCAATCATTACAAAATACGATTTGTAAAAATTTAATTGTTCCAATATTAAAATTTTCCTCCATATTTTTTAACAGCTATCTTGCGCTATCTTGTTTCATTGAAAAATGGATCTGTGTTGGGAACATTTCAGGGACATTTGTAGCAACGGTCACCTTTACTGTACGTATTCCCATCCCTGCCTAATAAATTCATATAATCCTACCAAAGCATCTTTCGATAATCTTTTCGCCAATTAATTTATAGTTGTTCTTGGCAAGCCGAAGTCTTTATGGTAGACAGTCTTTGTAGATTACCTATAGAGATTTTTTTGAAACAATTCTTCATTCTTTTTTTAAAAGTAGGTAGGTACTCATTATGTTATGTACCTATTTAGGTACCTACATATAAAATAACGGGGGCACATTTTTTTTAACTTATTATAATTTTTATTTAATAGGTAGGTACCTACGTTTGTAACAAAATGATTGTTGCTTTTTTTGCTTTTATTATACGTAGATTATAAAATGCAATAAATTGTATCTATCTATAATAATCAGTAGAAAAATCAAAATCGGTCGCAGCAATGGTCATGGACAGGCGTTATAATTATCTTACCATCAGTAGAACATTTCTTTCATCCAATTTCTTAAACATTAAAAAATTGTGCCTTGTGGTTTTACTCGCTACTTATCCATGAAATAAAAGGTTACTTTGATTTTCCGAAATTAAAATGCTGTGTTAAACCAAGATTTGTAATAAGTAGGTATCTAAGATTATTATTATTATTCAAGATTCCATGAGATGAAACTAGAATCGTTATTCAAGGAGCTTCTAAAGTATTTTAGTTGAAATTACGCTTAAGCAGCCAGACCTTTTTGTTCTGAAGAGTTTCTGCAAGATCACTTAATACTTTCAAAAAGCCTTTTCGCCGCGAGCTCCACTGAATATTGGAGTTTCTCTTAAAAGTACATAATATTAGAAAAGGAGACCGGGTAGGCAGGTAATGGCTCGAGGCGGGGTCCGCACTTCGACACCGTTCCGGGCGCTATCTTAATCGTCCAGCGTTTAAGCATATTTATGTAGCAATAAGTTATCAGGAGGCTAATTACGGCCGCGAAACCACCTGTCCGCTATCATCCGTACATAGGCCTTCGCATATACTTCCGTGCGTCTTACGCGCGAGCCCACCCCCCGGGCGCGATTGGTCGAGGGCGGAGGTGCGCACGCAGCCGCCCTCCTCGCGCCGGAGACTCGCCGCGACTCCGGATGAGCCGGCCGCGGCGCGATGCGGCCGTCGCCAGTGCCACCGCGACCTCGCTCCCGCGCCACCGCCGCCGACTCGGCCCGTCGCCGCCGCCTGCACGTGCACGTAGGCTACCGACAGCCTCTCGCGACACTCCATGAACTTTTTGCAAACTGTCCACTTTCAAACTGTACTTTCCGCTTTTTGCGAATTGGTTACTTTTATTTGAAAGTTTTAGGAACTTGAAGTAACTATAAAACTTTATTAAGGAGTAGGTAAGTGTGGAAGAGACCCGTGTGGGTGATGTGATGGGTAGACACGTGCGGCCGCGCGGGCTCGGAGCAGGGTGCGCGCGCCTGGTGGTAGCCGCCTGCGCGTGCGCATGCGCGCTGCTCGCCGCCGCCGCCGCGGACGCGCACGCCGACGTGGACACCTCCACAGGCCTCGGAGACAACACTCTTATCAACTCAGGTTAGTGTTAGATACAGTGTTTTTGTATCGTAAAGAAACTCTTCGATTCAAAAGGACAAGTAGAGTTTTACAAGGTGGTAGACCTGGTTGTCTAAATAGGTGTCACCGCAATATCAGATAATGTACTGCAAACAGATAGTATGTAGGGAAATGCTCCTGTGTTCTGGATTAAAGGTTACGCGCAAGTGAAATTATAGGGTTATTGAGACTACCGTCGAATGTCTCAAAGTAAGGAGCGTCAAAGCAACGATGGCCTGGACTTAACTTTTGTTATTTGAAGTTCTGGGCACTTTATTTAGCTTCATCTGGAAAGAGTTACCGTTTGTTTCATTACTTTAAATAAAATTTTAAAACGTTGTTGGCAGCAGATTGTTAACATTTAAAATATATTTTCTAAATACAAATTTTCTTTTATATTTACATACGTAATTTTAAATGTGTGATTTCAAAGAAAATCGAATGACAATAAGTCTAAAACCTTGTCTCGGTATACTTACTTACTTAATCGCCATTACGATTTATTTAGTTTATAGTCAAATGGTCCAAGAATTGAAATTTTGCGCAAAAGAGACTTATTTTAGTTCCTAATTGGATACGTGACGCAGATAATTTCAAAATGTAAATTGAAAAGACTTGAGAGCACTAGAAAGCAATCGTCATTGACAATGCGTTAATCACTATAATAACTTTACTTTTTCAAAATAAAATGTGTAAATAACAATAATAATACCTACGAGTATATGCACATTTCTGGGGAAATTAAAAATACTCGGTGGGATATTTTCCGGCGGAATTCGTGGCGTTCTTGCGTAGCGGAGACAACGGTGGGCGGTGACTAAAGAGAACAACACCTTCTTTACGCTAAATGTACATAAATTTATAACAAATTATTGCGTGTCACGTACACGAATTTTCGTTACTCTAATATTATAAGTTTAATGAACATACCGTATCAAAAGAAATTGTGCTGGTCAATTTGTGATGATGGAAACTATACAACGTTTTGATATTTATAGAACCTTATGCCAATGAGTAATCGTGGTAAAAACGGCGATATAAACGTATTAAAATATATGCATATAAAATAACTTCAAAATAAAAAAAAAAAGATTTGCAAACGTGAGCAAAACAGTCAACCAATTATTCTGTCAATAAATGAACTTAGCAATTCGTGATGTTTATGTTGGGAAAAAATAAAAACTTTGACTAAATCAACTGTGTATTGTGTTATGTTACGATATTTTTAATTTAGTCACTGAATACATTTTTAATTTTTGTGGTGGACCTACTGAAGAAGTTGTTCAACTTCATCAGTACACATTGAAAACTTACTTAGTTTACTTAGGTACTTACTAAGTACCTACTACTACATTTAAATAATTGAATATCGTTCTCTTCTTACATACTAGCTGTGGGCCACGGCTTATCGCGTGGACGTAGGTATGTATAAATTATTACAAGCAAGTAGTCTATGGTAATTTTTATCATAATATTAATTGTCTCCATGTTATTTTTTAAGATCAGATCAGCTGTTTAGGCGTAAAAAGGTAACAAACAGGCAGTTACAGAGTTACTAACGTTTTTGTTATACTTGTGGTTTTCTGGAGTTTCTTACCACCAGGAGAGCGTTTCATTCGCTTCATTACTATTTACATAAATGTTTCAATAGAATGCTAAAGTTTAATAAATTAAATTGCAGCGAAGTGGCAAAATTGAAAAAATATTATCATACTATTGCGTGTAATTTTTATATTGATAAATTATTGTTGTTTCCTGTATGAAAAATAATCATAAAAGAGGTATCAGTCGGCAGGTCAGCACTAATCAGCTTGCTCGTCATAGCCAATTGCAAACCCGACGGAACACAATGTTTAAATGTATAAGCTCTGTATGTATAGTATACTTAGGTAGGTATGTAAAGTTATGTTTAATAAACCGACAGTACTCTTTCTGATATTCAAAAAATACTTTAATGGTTGACAGGTTGTGTTTGACCCCAGTTCACCTGATGTTAAGTGACGGTGTAGTCGAAGGTGGTAAAACACGCCTAGCCTGGAATGGAACTGGCTCTCAAGTAAGGCTGCCGGAACACACCGTTAGATGCTTGGCGGCAGATTTTCAACTTGAGGGTGGTAGCTAGCCAGCCGAGTACTAGAAAGTACACTACCACCATGCTATGGTTTCCTCACGATGTTTTCCTTCATCAGCAGCTCAAGCTCATTGTTGAGCCATTGTTGCCTCATTTTAAAGTATCTGCATCAAGAGCAGGGCGTGGGTTCGATTCCCACTCAGGATAAACATTTGTGTGATGAGGATACATATTTGTTCTGTGACTGGGTGTTCTGTATGTATTTACAAAAAAAAAGTAGGTATTTAAATATTCGATCAGTTAACTGGTTCCCATAGTACAAGCTTTGCTTAGTATAGGGCTAGATGGCGCTGTGTAAAATGTCCTAGGATACTTATTTTTATTAAAAAATTTCAAATTAATAAGCTTGTCTTAAATGTACCTGCCTATGAACATGTATTTTATGTAATTAAAAAACAGCTGAAATCGTCGATTTGCTTGTGTTGTTTGTAGATAAGCGGTGATCAATCAATAATGCGAGTATTTTTATACATAAAACTTAAAAGCATACGTAAACATTTTGGAAAAACTAGCTTTACGACGCTCCCACTAAAACTCGATATAGTAGGCACAAGTATACTCATGCGTTTTGCGTGTTGTGTGCGTTCAATCGACTACTTGTTAAAACGTGCCTCAATTCATTGCTGAACAAACCGACTGTTACAAGCTAGTTTCGCTGAAACAGAAATAATAAATACACAAAACGCGGAAACTAGAACTATATTAATAAAGCCTAAATTTGAAATATAAGCCAATAAGGAAACCAAAACTAGTACTTCTACTGAATCATTCAATAGACAATAGACAATGCTTTATAACTAAATATAAAAAACAAAAAGAAAAAATAAGCTTCATGTCACAAACCGGCCTCAACTTCAGCATGCCGACTGCAGTAGTCAGCCGGCGCTGGTCTTCCATCTAGGCCGGCAGGTGACGCACGAGTGTGCCGGCCGGTAATGAAAAGGAGAAATAAACTCGTATCTAGGTACGTAAAATAATATGAAGAAGCAAATAAACAAATACTTATAAACAAACTTTATAAACATTATCTATATCTATACCATTATAAAGAGGAAATATTTGTTTGTTTGTATTGAATAGGCTCCGAAACTACTGGACCGAATTCAAAAATTCTTTCACCGTTGGGAAGCTACGCTATCTCCGGGTGACATAAGTTACTATTTTATACCTGTATTCCCTCGGGAATGGGAACTGTGTAGGTGAAACCGCGAGGCGTCCGCTATATATGATGTGAGCACGTGATCACATCATATTATCATACTTATCAACTGAACAAACTAAGTTGATTTACTACACAAGTGGTGTACATGTAAGTATAGATATTTTCATTATTTTAAGTCCTAACTATATTGAACTGGTATTACTTCTCATAAGTTCTTCACCCTTTTGGTGAGCGTAAATAATTTTTTTCAGATTATGTCTGAAGCCTTCTGTTTTCTGCCTTGAAGTCTGAAACCTACCTACTATACCTACACCTACTATAGGTATGTATAGGTACTGTGCAGGTTCCGAATTAGCGGAGGAATATTTTGTATTATCATTCCTGAATGCATTTACTGCCACTGTCTGGTAATCGTATTATATTTTGAGGGTTGTGCATCAGATAGCCAGACACAGTGCTGCCAGTAATTTGGCTAGTCATAAATAACTCGTTTAACTGAATTACGCGGGTTGAAAGCATTCCACCAGTGGAGCAGTGTCGAATGCGGACCGTATGATATGTCGGCTAGGCGGGCGCCCGAGGCCACTTCACAAAATGAGCTTTGAATCAATGAATTTAATTAGCGAGCTACGCGAAGTCATATGGCCTCGTATTAGCGCTGCGACCCGATTCGATTAACGTTCTTTGCATGGTTTGCGATTGCAAATTATGCAGCAGATCCAGGTTACTGGTATCATTATACACATTTAGGTATAAATTAAAACACGGAACACATAGGCACAACGAAGTGACAAAATTTCTGTTAACGTTTTGAATTAATATTCTCGATTTCGGGATCTTAATACGAATAATAATGGTATCTAATAAATAATTAATCGATTATGTTAACAAGGTTACATAAAAGGCGTGAACATTCCGTTCACGCTAAAGATTATATTTTGAGCTATTTTTTAATCAATTGTTTCGTACAATGTTGACGATTTAAAGTTGAGTTAGTTTTAATGCTGGCGATCGCAAAGCATAAAGATCCCCCCGAAATCTTTCCTTACAATAATATACATCTACAATATTTACGGTACCTATATTACATTATGACTCTTGTGACATGAAATTTGGTTTTACCAGCCATATTCGTGATTTTTACAGGATCTAGTAAGGTTCACCGTTAAAGGATGCGTCAAGGAAGCTTTGTTGTGTGCACAAACGGTGAAAATTTTGTTTTAACAAATTAACCTGTCATGCCATATCCATACGAAATTCAATTCAGTTAAAACGGGCAACGGTGTTGGATACTGGATCGGTGCAATATCTAGCTCTAAAATGGGAACCCCTTTTAGTTGAGTCCGTAGAGTCGTCGACAACTGAGAACAGTGTAACGAATTAATCAAAATTTCACCTCGGGGCCTAATATGAGGCACGACTTCAGCCGTCGAACAATAGAGGAGGAGGAGTATTCGAATCGAAGTTGAATCACGGCGTACATTTAGGAGTTCTATTGTTACAGAACGGAGTAATGAAAGCGCTAGCTGATAATAATTTACGAACAGCAGAAGTGTCGCTGTTTAATGGCGAAAATAGGGGTCCGAGGAGCATTCCAGCGCGCCGGGCGCGAGTGACAACCGTGCCGACAGCAAACTAAAATAATTATCATCATTGTCCTGGCCACGGCGAGCGCTTTAATTGTTCATTTACATTTGCAACGATGATACCAGTTCCGAACTATTCCGCTCGCCGTTTATTTTACTCTCGCCGTTCCGCTGCCGTGTTATTGTTCGGAGTTAATGGTCTGAAAAATAGAAATGAATCGCAATTTGTATGATGTTATTGCCTTGGGTGTAGTTACATAAGTTATGTCCACCGCTTAATTTGTAAACGCTGTTGAATATATTGGTGATAACTTTATTAATGTCTGTGATCTTCGGTGTCGTAAGTCTGAGTTAGAAACCTATTATCCATTTTGACGTTCTATTTTAAATTCCTTTAGGCCATGAGCTTAAAATAAAATGTATTGGTATAGAAAACCAAACTCTTTTTTAATACTATAAAATATCTCACCGCGCTTCGGTGCATGCACAGTTTTGATATTCGATTAATATACTGTTGTCTGTAACCACTTGCCGACACGTGTTTCGCCTCTACACGAGGCAACCTTAGGACGGGGTGACTCTTCGATTGCTTGGCTGAGACTGAGTACTTCTCGACAGCGGCGCTTTCGCCTGCACTTGCGCACTGAAGCACCACAGCAATGTCTGCGGTGCAAAGCTTGCAAAACCTAAATAGTAAAAAAAAATGCGTTTCAACTAAAACAACATACATGTCTGAGTACGGAATCCTCGATCCTTGACACCGGCTCGCGCTTCACCGATCTTATTATAATTGGGTTCGTCTGCCGACATAATCCAAAATTTAATAAAAACACCAGATAAAAATTCCGTCACCAAGGAACACATTGTCTTTCAGCAAAATAAAGCCGTAGCTTGGTATTAAGCACGTAGGGCGAATTTCACGTATTGTAATGTTTTCCCTCGGTCGTGAGGGCGCGTGGTATTACAAAATGAAATTACAAGAGACGTTCGTGGAGTCCTCTCGCGGCATTAATTTGTATCAGGAATTTGTAGAGATTTAGCCGAAGCCGACGCAGAGTGCTCCACGCGGCAGAAGCGGCGCGGGTTGCGCGCGACGTTAACACTTATTAAGGGGTGCATCCTGCGACAGATGTAGGGGAGGACTCGCCATTTGCGTAATGTTAGGAATGTGTACACTCGATTTAATAAAACTCCTACAGTGTGTCGTTGTGAAGAATTTAAGAGTCAATTCGTTTTAAACGCCACAATAGCACAGCGAGAAAAAACCGTGAGCCGAAACGTGCTTGGAATACATTGCCGAGGCTTGGATTTCTTATCGGTAGCAATTGAGATGAGTACTTATGGCTTTTCGAGTGGCTCGGCTTCGTTTAATTTGTTGTTTCAGCGTGGAATTTTTATTAACGTCTCCCCTCACTTTACATTTTTAGGGACGTGGCGTGGTTCTTATTGGCAAGTCAAGGTGAAGGAAAAGTTTCGCTTCGTTTCTGAGTGTTAGCTACTTTGAAGGCCTCGTTGCGAAGAATGTAAATTCTCAGTAAGTCAATGAGGTTTAAATGTTATAAGGTATTTTTATATCGAAATTTAAAGACGACGGTCTCAAAATTAAGGAACATTATAATAAATGGTTTAGCTAGGAGATTAACTGACAAAGAACTTGACGTAGGAAAGAAAATGTAATAAGTTGAATAAACAAAATTAATTTTATTAATTGTCTGTTTTATTCTGCCCCCTGTCCTGTCTAGTCTCATTATTGTACATTGTATAATGCTTCAATAATAATGTGCAATACAATCAAATACCAGAAAGAAAAACAAGAAACCTAAAAAAATATCAATGTCCAGTATGCCATAAATGTAGATTCTCAGCGTTAGTGCTGTAAATTTGTCCGCAGTGCTGACTTTATCGATTTAGAGACGGAGAAAAAAATTATGAAAGCAAGCCATGTAGATGTAGATTCATACTTATATTTGGATTGTTGAAAAAATGTTGTTCCGCTAAACTTTAATCAACAAGAACAAAAGATAAATAACAAATTTAGTTATCTTAAATAAAAAAAATGTTGATTCAAACTTTATTAAACTATATTGTACTTGCATAAACGGCCTGCAAAGTTTTGTGGTGATTGAATTATTGGGACTCAAGTTATTTATCGTCAAAGATACGAACGCCGATTTCTCCCAGTGCACTAAGACTGCTTCGTTCGGTCAAACGCTGAGGGTCAGCAGAAAAATCAATTCGATTAATTATAATATATATTCTACTGAAATGCCTGCTAACGTATAGGTTAAACTCGGTAATGTATAATTATGTACTAAGTGACATGTTACGAACACTTCTTTCTTACCGCTCAATTGTAGAGCAGTGTATACACCTTGTACTACACCTATTCCACAAACGAATAGTGAATAATCTAGATAAGAGTTTCGTAATATACAATGTCACGAAATGAATTCATAAATATTTTTTTGCAAAAAAAAAAACGACACAAATGACATAACCATCAGAACAAACATGGTAATTGGTAAACCAAATTTTTATATCTTCGAAGACATAATAGTGAATGAATCGCGTTTTATGTCACTATATCCAACAGACGTTTTATCAAGGTTCACACAAGGATTTTCCTCAGACATGATAATAGGAGTGCATAAAATTATAGTGTTATCCACATTTTACTTGCAAATACAATCACATTATGTTAGCTTTGTGACAGGGCGGAGAAATTAATAGCGAGGCTGAGCGTGTGCCGATCGGGGGCAGGGGGACCACTCAGCAGATGCTTATCAGCAGTGCTCCTGCCTCTAACTGCGTTTGCTCTCGCGTACCAATGTAAATAGCTGCTTATTATCTTACTTAACATATTAGTCGCTACGACTGCTGTAATAATCAATTAAACGAAGGAAAAAGAAAAATAGGCAAGTACTGCAGCAGGTAATTCGGGACAGATACGCTTTGCGATTAGTAAGATTGATTATTTAAATGTTTCAATACTTTGGTACATTTGTGTGGAAACTGTTCAATTTATTTTTTATTTCTGCTTTTTGGATAACGATACACATATTTTATTGATAACACTAACGTTACAAGTCAATTCCGTAATATCATTATAAGAGTTTTAAAACACTGTTTACATGTCAATGAATAAATATCAAAATTTCAAAATAAGGTAGGTATGTCAGTATACAAACACGTAAATAAAAATATATTTAATTATTTTTTCTACAAAAAACAAGGTTAACAAATAAAACAAAATCATAAATAAACTTAAATGGTGTCTTAAATGGTGGTGTCAAGTAAAAGTTGCTTATCAACATATATGAGATCAGCGCTATTACCCGCTTACGGCTGAGAACACTAAGCTTATAAAAAAGTGGCTATAGAAACGCACGATTAAAATATCTATCACTGTATAAACAGATTTTTTTTCAGGACAGAAAATGTGAAAATGTGAAAATTTGTTTTTTCTTATTATTATTTATTTAATGTTTATTAGTGTTACATCTCCCGTCGGTTTCTTATGTCATCTATCGTGTTTTTATTGTCTTGGTTGCCTGGAAGAGATCGCTTTTAGCGATAAGGCCGCCACTTGGTGGTTACTTGGTGGTAGAACTCCTTAGCAGGAGGTCGTCTAGGTAGGTACCACCGCAGTACCAGTTATTCTGCCGCTAAGCAGTAGTGTGTAAACATTACTGTGTTCCGGTTCGAAGGGTACTGCAGCTAGCGAAATAACTGGGCTGTTAAGACTAACCATCGAAAGTCTCAAAGTAATGAGCGCCAAAGCAGTGATGCCCTGGACTTTGTTTTGTTACTCAAAGTTCTGTGTATCGCTGTAATGGTCAGGAGAGCGTCTCGTTCGTCTCATTACTTCTTACATAAAAAAAAACTTAAAAAAAGCTTGTGGCACTAGTTCCTAAGGCTCTTTTGTTCTCTGTACTTTTTTTTTCTGTTTATAGTGTGCGCAATAAAGAATTATATCAATGTAAATATATTGTCAATATAATAAAATCACAAAAAATCGTAACTACTTACTAGAAATAGAATAATAGTTTTTTAGTTTGAAATACTCGTCAATGTCATCAAACAAGGTCTCTAACAGCCAAGTTAATTGCCCGATGTTAAACAACGATGTGGTCTAGGATAGAGCACGCTTACCCAGAAGGAACTTGTTTACTTTTGCTGTGCTGTGCCAATACAAAATGTGCAGTCGAAGCGCCCTGTTAGCTCATTTGGTAAAGTTCTGCTTTTGGAAGCTGAAGGATGTGGGTTCGATTCCCACTCAGGACTAACATTTGTGTGACTAACATAGATGTCAGTCGATTATCAGTTTCATATTTTGTCATATAGGGTCACAGTTAGTATAGCAATACTGGCGGTTACGCTAGTTCGTGCGTCAAACTTTGATTTTTTGTAGTTTTTCTCGTGTTACTCGAAAAGTAAATACTAAACCTCATTCAAATAAATAAATAAATATCATAGGACATTACACACAGCGCCATCTGACCCCAAACTAAGCAGAGCTTGTGCTATGGAAGACAGATAACTGATAGAATACATAAATACTTTTTTTTTTTTTTGTAAATACATTCTTATAATACATACAGTACACCCAGACACAGAACAAACAACATCGATGTTAGTCACACAAATGTTAGTCCTGAGTGGGAATCGAACCCACTCTACCCACCACCCACAACCCACAATTCAATTCAATATCTTGCGTAGTATTTAAAAATAAAAAAACACTTATCTATTACTATAAAATTAATTTTGTTTCCAAAATAGAATCTCAAGTTTCGATAGATTTTTTAGTGCCATCTTTGATTTAAATTTTTATCGACTCTTTTAATAAATTACGTACGTTTCTACTTTTACGAAGTTCGTTACTTTTTTGATGAAATGAAAAATGAAATTAATGAAATTTTATCGAAAAATTAATTGTTGTCTGTGTCAAACTATTTAAACTTTTGACATAAAATAAATGTTGAGAGAGAGAGAGAGAGAGAAAGAGAGAGAGATAAAGAGGAAGAGAGTCGGCTAATGCGTGGCGTGTCTAAATAATAAAATAAATCTAAAAAGTTCGTTATAAGAATTTGGTTTTAATTAAGCTCATATTGATATATATTAGATCTTGTTGTATGTAAGCAAATACTTGCATTATATGTATGTGTGGGTAGGTACTTAACTGTTTACCACATGTGTAGATTTTGGAAATCAACACATGTGTTAAACAGAACCTGCGTTTTACAATAGGCATACTCAAGTATCGGACTTTGTGAGAGCTTTCACACACGGATTTGTGACGTTAACACGAAACGAGGGTTCACAGCGGCCACAGTAACATGTGGCGTGTAAATGTGACTAAACGTAATTAATGATCGATTGTAACATGTCGACCATGGAGAATGGGACCCTCCGCAAATCTTTACCAACTCAAAATAGGTACAAGTCGCGGGGGACCGCCGCGCCTTTTAATTTGCGAGTATTAGGGGTGCCCATGTTCGCCCCAAGCTTGCTTACATTCATTTTTAAATTTCAACGATCGATACCTTCAAATGAAGGTTTTGGGGCTAATGTTTCTTACGAAGAGTTATTTAATAAGCTTAGTTATGGTAAACATTGCAATCTAGCTGACTCGGCTACACGTTTGGAAATAAGGAAACTGTTTAAATTATTGGAATACATACATATTCATTTCATGATTTTACTTTTCTAAATTTTACAATTTAGAAAAGTAAAATGCTAGTGATGTTTCAGGTTAAAACAAACATTTTTTTTATAAGATAAGCTTGCGTTGAGGAGTTTTGGCGGGAACGCGGAAAGAGTCGTGTCGCCCCGTTGTATTTTTTTCCAAAACTTGTGTTTTGTCGAGTGTTTATGCATGAAAATGGTGGCGTTTTATTCATAAAGTGTTGAATCACAGCGCGAGTGTGGGATAATGATGTAATGTGGTGAAACACGACATTTTGTGTTGCTTCCAAAACTCCGTCGAAGCTTTATAGTGAAGTCACCACTACTGTACTTGACCAAGACTGGACTATAGCTATAGCTACGAGGCAACTTATGAAACTTGAAAATATAAAAGACTTGACACTGGCAAATGCTTAAAACGCGACGCCAAAACCAAAGAAAAAAATCAAGCTTGCGTTTGCGAAGAAGAAGTAAAAAATAAAATATGCTTGCCTAGAAGAAACAGATTTACTCGCACCTTGAATGAATAGCGATAAAAGCTCAGTGGTTATCGTAGTCGGTTCACAAACCCCAATAATGAGCTTGAGCTGCTGGTAATAGAAAACATCGTGCGGAAACCATACCATGTAGATATACCATATTCGACCACACCGTCACTTAACATCAAGTGAACTGTAGCCAAAAACACCTATCGAACACAAAAAACAAAAAATATAATTTAAAAAAATGTATCGAATGCGCTGTTGGTTCACTAGGTTAGTTCCTTTATGGCTGTTGAGCGTTGGTTCAATTATCCAGGACAAACGTCAATGAGATAAATATACTAGTTTGTTCTATGTTAAGTGTTGTAAATGGAATGTTATATGAAAATATGTAAGTATTACATCAGTTATCTGCTTAGTACAAAGATTTCTTAGTTTGAGACTAGATGGCGCTATGTGAAATATGGAGGCCTTTTATCACAGTATACCTAAAAGGCTATTTCACTTATCTTTCAGATATCCACTCCAACCCTCCTAGGAGTAGTAGATTTCTTCTTCTCGGTACTCCTAGTCATACTACTTCTTTTGTTGGTGATTCTTTTAGAGTTGTGGCGGTTCGCCTATGGAATGAGCTCCCAATTAAAATTCGGCAAGCACCGTCCAAACCTATTTTCAAAAAACTTATACGCGAACATTTTTTGAATAGAAATGGGTAATTTTTATATTTATTTGCTATTGATTCGTCATTTGACATGGATGTAAGTACATATTTATTTATATCTTAAGGTTTTTTGTATATTTTTTAGATGTTTATTATTTATATTAAGTAGTATATCATATTTATTTGTTTACTGTATTTTTTTTATTTTTTATTTATATATTTATACATAATCTGATATATTATATATATATATATTATGTTTGTTTTGATGCGCGCCTACAACCTTGTTCTTTACTAAGGGGTTGGCTGGCAGAAAATGCTTTAGCATTAAGTCCTCCCTTTGTACATATTTTTATAAAGTGTGCAACAAAGAATTAAATAAAATAAAGTTCTTGACCTGCTAAGATCAGTAAAAATACACTGGGATCTATAGAAAATTTATTTAAATTATTATTATTCTTATTTGGCCTCATATTATTACGTGTGTGGATAGGAACATTTTCTAGCACCACATCGTACAAAACACATGGGACAATGTCACCGTTGGATCAAAGCAGTGCCCCATGTGTTGTGTCCGATCGTCTAATCAAAATAATGCTTTTTTCGTCAATCCTTCGCAATGTTACGTTTCTAGCTTACAAAAACATTGTTCGAGATCCAATCGTAAATCAATTTTGTGGACGAAAAAGGCGATATCGATATTGGTAAAACCGCACGCTCCCTCCGTATAATATGAGACGGCAAGTCCGCCGTAATGTTTATTTGATACATGTAATCGGCACATGATGTATGGAAGCTCGTATGGAAGCGATTGCCTCTGCGACCGCTGCGCTGTAAGGGCTTGAGCAAACTAGCGGCCTTTAGCAACTTCGATTAGCAATTCAGTTGCTGTTTGGAAGCTAGCTACCGCGAGCTAATGCTCCTAAATGCACGCATAAAATTCCAGTTGCCGCGACCAAATCTTCGAATGCAGCGACTTCAATGCTTTAGTTGGCTTTCTTTCGGCAGCGATTCAGGACCTTGATTTTCTAACATGATATTCTACGTCGAAAACGCGTACAACTTATATAACGTTAGATACCTATATGTAGAGCAAAACGATCGCCTCGTCCCTTTTTGTAATTTATTGTTTTAATTATTTGAAATTAGCTTTGATAATACTATTCCAATCAAATACAACCCATACGTAAATACAGCCGCGTTACGTGTCTCGTAACGCCATCTGACGCAGAAAGCCATCAAAATAGAACTAAGCAGTTACTGTATCACATCGATGCAGTTGCAAAATCGATGATCGCAGATGCGAAAAGTAGCTGGTTTGTTCAAGCCCTAAACGCGTGAGCCACAGCGCCGCCCGTGCCGCCACTTCTCGCTAGCTTTATGATGATTATTCCATCTAAATGATGATTTATTACTGGATTAGCCGACACACGGTCCATTTTGTGGGGATATTGGTTTTATTTATATTATAACACCCTCATCGCGTAAATTTGCAAGAAATCCGCTTTGTTGATCATTAATCAATGGATCAACACTATCATTTGACTGTTTGTGGGACTCCAATAATTTTTCCAATTATAATTATCATTGTGATTTATAAAATAAGATAAGCCAAGACACGTGATTTTATCCGCGTGATAATGAAAAGTTGTGATGTTATCCAAATTAACATGATGAATCTTTAACAGAGCGTATTATTTTACGATAATTACGCAGTACGTAAATGATTGACAAAAGCAGATAATTTTTATTTCTGACAGTGGCGCTGCCCGCTGCTTCCATACACTTTTCTGTCGTTTACGAACTATGCACGTAAATCTTGCAAATAGATATAGTATATAAAATAGAACCTTAGCCCATTTCACATATCCGTACTAATAAAATCGTTGATCCCTCGAGAAGACGGACAGACAAAAAAGAACATTCTCTTTTACAATTTTAGTAGAAATATAACAAAAATATAACAAAACATTAAGTGTATAAAAAATGTAAAAGTACCTGCTTTAAAGTAATGACTCGTACTTAAAGTTAAGTTACTTACTTGAAAACATTTTACTTTGAAACAATATGTTTAAAAAAAAAGGTTACCTACATGTAAAAATAGATCAGGTAAATTAATATAAATAGATCAGGTAAATTAATATAAATAGATCAGGTAAATTAAAATAAATAGGTCAGGTATGTTAATAATGAGTTAATAAGACAGGAGGACCAAGATTTAAGCATTTAATATTGGCAGCAGCTTGTTTCAATGGACGGATGCTTTTTTTCGTTATCATATTTTTTATCCCGAGATGATCAAATTATGATTTGACCAAAAATTTGGTTTGAAATGAGAGGCAATTTAGGTTAGCTGCTTTGAATTTCTTCTTTTAAAATAAAGACTGTCAAAACGTTGTTTGTTTTACAATAGTTTCGATCGCGTTTAGCGGCCTTATAACCAAGAAATAGCGATTGCACAAGGTGTAAGAGGAATGTTTTTGAAACCGAAGCCAAGTGTTACTGGTACGATACGATTAGAAACAAAAAGCTAACGTTATAGGTAAATGAATGGGGGTCTTCTGTTAAATCCTAACGTCAGCTAATATATATTTTTTAAATTGTTTGATAGATACATTGCGAACTTGTAACAAGGATACATTTACAATTAAAAAAACAATCGACTCCATGCCCCTAAGCCCAAACACAGTTTTAAAGGTTTCAGGTATTTTGGTTAAAAATCAAATTACTGCATTGATTTTTATGAAATTTCTATGAAACTATCGAGGAAGTATAATCCCATTTAAACAAAAAAAGAGTTTCTCAAATTTGTCCAGGTGTCTTTGAGTAATCGAAGAATATAAAAAAAAGATTCCGACGTATTGATAACCTCCTCCTTTTTTTGAATTTGGTTAAAATCATGTGTATTACTATAATAGTATTAAATCATCCACAAAGCTAGTGTCTATGATAAAAAGAAATATTTATGTTGTTTTTTTTTAAAACAAGGTAAAGCTTAATACATTAATTAAATGTACTGTATTGCAAAAGTGCCATAGACCAAACCAGGGTTACGAAACAATAAATTATTGAGTATAATGAAATTTATTTAAAAAAAAAGTAGTATAATTAAGTTTTAGTTACATGTATCACTAAGCATGCGTATAGATGAGTTTATGCAAAAGAGTGAGATTTTGTGTATTTTATAAAGAAATCTACAAATGCATGCATTTTTGTCGTGATTTTAATCGTTGGTACTATCTCAGTTATCACTAGAACTGTCTTCGTTTTTTGAAGTATTTAGTAAGTAAGTTTTAAGTTTAACAAGTAAGTTTTATGTTACATTACACACTAAAATTGTTCAAGACCCGTAAAACAATAATGAAATAAGCACCCTATCTAGCTTTACCTACCTACGCAAAAATGCATAACTTCTAACTTCGAACCAAGAATAACAAAGACGCCATTTGAATTACTTTAATATAAGTTTGTTTCTTTGAATCGCAACATTGCAGAGGGGAAATTTTCGGAATGTATTTTAAAGCATTTCTTGCGGAGCAGAAGCTTCCGACGTTTCTCCGAGTTAGACGGCTAGCACCATGTAAAAAGCAAAATGTAGTCTACGAATAAACTCGTCGCAACCTCATAACTACATAAAGTTTTTGTAGCCGGACTTGAAATCTGAAGTCTGGTATAGAATTAGCTAAGACGCCTCGTGTTTTCAGAATACTTTTTTTAAATTCAAAATGCGTTTGCATTTGACCACACCTTATTTGATGTTAACTTGATAGAGATGCTATTTTGCTTTTTATGCTTGATTGGCTAGGTTGACGGCGTGGTCTAAGATGGTAAACACACTTAGCCTGGAGTACAACTGGCTCTCAAGTGAGGCTGCCGGAACACACCGTTGGATGCTTAAATGACGAAAGGAACTTCATTTAAATCTCGACGATAAATACCTATCGTCACGAATACAGAACTGCAAACCATGAGTAATATTATAGGCAACATGCCCCGAAGCGGCCATCGATTCACGAAAGACAAGTAGAAACTTTCCCGCCGAAGACATGAAATCATAGAACGATTTCTTTTACGACTTCGGTTTCAACTTCATAGCGATGAATTATGCAGAGAGCAGAGAGATTTCCTGCGATAAAAGTCGTAACACCCAAGAGTGTTCTAAAAAGAACTCTTAGGATATGATAAGGGAACTGACTATAGATCGGTACATATTCGTGTAGCTCACGCTCGAATATAATATCGTTTGTTTTGATCTACTTTTCTTTTTACGAACAGTGGGGAAATATAGCTTGCAGATCTTACCTACCGATTATTTGTTGGTAGTCTTTCAAGTATTAAAAAACTCAAAGAAATAGAAAAAAGGGAGAGGGAAAAGTTCTTCTAATTGAATAATTAGAAATACTTTTAAATGTGTTTCATACAATAAAATACGCTTACATTTTATTAGCTGCGCCTCGCGGTGTTACCCGCTACATGTTTTCAGGATAAAATGCCTATGTGGTAATCCAGGATTTCAGCTACCTCCATACCAAATTTCATCTAAATCCATTCAGTAGTTTTTGCGTGAAAGAGTAACAAACATCCATCTATCCATCCAAACTTTCACATTTATAATATTAGTGGGATTATGCTTTGTTGTCTAACGTGAAGTACGATTATTTTTAATGAGTAAATGGATTTACAAGTACTACCGGACGGTTATATAAATGTAACTGAAATGTCATCCGTAGATATATGTATGGTGTATACACATACTAAAGTCCAGACGCTACGCACTAAACATGAGAATGACTGCAATTTTGGTAATACTAAATACGTGAGTCGTTTTCAGTCATGTTTGCGCGCTGTACGCAGCTTAGCGAGTTCATTGACGAGTCGGTCGTACGTCTTTTGTGGAATGACTTTTCCTATAGTTCACTATAGTAGTTATGCCGTATTATATACATATAAAAGTTCACACGAAACAATAGAGCCATGAAGAAATATTTTTATTTTATGGGTGAGTTTCATTATTTTTATTTGAAAATCGATAAATTACTGTTTTTGCAACTTGGAACACAAAATCAAAACACTGTCGGTCGGCTTCGTACTAGTTCCTACTGCTTAAGCGGAGGCGGATAGCTATGTGTGTGTAACAGCGTAACACCGCACAGCTAGCCAAGTGACTTAACTGCTATTAATGTGAAAACTCTATCTGCGTTTTTTTCTGACGTCTGTGGGTAGATATTTCCCATGTACGCGTACCACAACGTTTCAATTTCACATTTTTTATACGCTCAGCGATTTCATATCGCTGAGCGTATAAAAAATCTCTCTCTCGAAACCTGTTTGCCGAAAAGTGCAATATGGATGTCTTCAAATCAAGAGTTCGTTCAAAAACGTTCCATCCAAATAAGCGGGCTTCATCTAACACCGCGTTAAGCAAGCTTATTTTCAGAGTGAAAAACTTATAATTTATTTGAAACGTCATTGAATGCATACATCTTCGACTATGTCAATCCACATTTTAATTGGCATCGTAGTATAAGCAGAAAGAGCGAAGCGAGCGGGGAGCGGCTGAAACCTAGACGCATCGAGCGCCCGCGCGCGCGTCCTGAATACCTAATTGACTAATATTAGTTGCTGTAGGGGAACTTCCTTATAGGTGAGCACAAACTTGAGACAAAGAACACGTACGAGCCTCGCAAGGGCTACTTTTTAACTTTTAATACGTGAACTCGGCACGAGGCAAGCTTCTATACAGCAATACATAGTTTGCTTCAATTGCTTTAACTCCGAAAACGTCGTACTAAACGATGAAGAGTGGCTTATAAGACTACTTAGGTATAACTCGTATTACGCACTCGAATGTTAGTTTGCAGACAAAACGTAGTAGGCAGACAAAAATTAAATGTTTTTTTTTTTGCTTTAGTATCGCTAATAAATTGCCATTCAATATTTTTTTTTTCAAAATTATCTTCATTGTACTGAATTGGACATCCATCAATTTTATTATGTGTATAGATAGAATGGATATATTTATTGTAATGAAAGACGAACGTAGACTATACTTGCAACGAACTTGTATAAAGTTTCAACGCAACAAATGCATCAATGCCCGAGCAAGCCTCGTCGGGAGGGAGCGATGAAATAAACTCCATTAGTGTAATTGATAAAGGAAGCTATTGAGCTTTTGCTAGTAAGCGGGTTTGTGTCATACGAGTATGCTTTTGAAATATTAAAAACATTCGACAATTGTCAGGATAGGAATAAACTAAATCTAACCAAATCACTGAGCTATGTATTATTGTAGCGACGATAGCTCAGTGGTTAGCGTGGTCGATTCGCATGCCGAAGAGCGTGGGTGCAACCCTCAAATTTTACAATAGTTTCTTAATTTTTTATTTTAAATTTTGGTGGAATAACCCACACTACCGATAGGTATATGACGCGAGTGACACCACACATGTTTCACTTTCATTTTTGCTCTACTTTTGCATCGTTATTATGATTCTCACATATTTATGTATGTGAGAATACGGTTTGAAATAATGCATTTACTTACCAAATTTAGGGATAGATACTAAAACATTTATTCTATGAACCTTCCCAGAAATCTCGTACGACGACTTACTTAATTTCAGGAAAAATAAATAAGCACGCTGAGATTTGTTGCAAAAGGCGACGCATTCTGTGAATACAGTTTCGGCTTACTTTGTTATGCTAATCTTCATAATTCTTCAGGCGGCGGAAGTTTTGGCCGAGTTACTTTTTGAAAATAAGTTGTAATTCTGACATAATTTGTTACGCAGTTGAACGACACGCGCAGAAACGGAGGGAACTCTAAGGAAAGTTATTTTTTCATTATTTAAGTTGTAAATTAAAGTTGATAAAATCTTCTTTATGATTCAGGAAATAACGGCATGCTCTATTGTAACTATTTGATAGAAACATGTGTGTGAAACTTAGTTTCCGTCAACACAGCTTGGGGTGTACTATTTAAACTCATCGCATTATGAAGAACTTATACTATGAGCACAATACAGTAATTGCGAAAACAAACAATTGCTGCTCCCATACATTTGGTCAAGAATCAGCAAAGTTTTTCTATTGAAAATAGCTAATTTTTCACTATTTCAAAATCGTGCTAAAAGTTGTTCATAGTGATTTGTACAATGATCCACTTTCGCTTTAATACACCCCAAGCTTGTAACCTTGTATTGTTACAATTATACGAAGTTTTTTAAAATTTAAATAATAGATATTAGAGTTAATTGTCAAGTTAACAATCTGGGAAAGTCGTAACATTGTTTCTAAAACTATCTACTGACAGTCTCACAAAGCTTGTCTTGTTCAAATTAACGAAGAAAACTTCTCGATCAAGTCCGTCTACCTGAAAACACAAAGTAAACTCCGTGCCTTCGCAACTTATCCATTAACTTAAGTAGAATCTGTAGACAGCAAGGAGAGTAGTGCTTTCGTCCGGCGTCTTCGAAATAGTTTGAGCGTTAAGCAAAATTTATGATATCAGATTGATTGGTAACATACGTTGTACTGCTTTGTTTTAGCCACGCTGTCGGAAAGACGCCTTTGTTTATCCAACGTTTGTAGAAAGTTTTAGAGAAAGCTAACTTTTTATCAGATGTTTTCTTTAGATAAAACTTTGCGAAATTCCGCTTAAATCTACGTTACTAAAACCCATGTCTTCCACTTTACCCATGTGATTAACAATTAATTGATCTTTTGTAAGAATGTTTTGTTTTACATGTACGATGGTCCATTATGTATTATTATTTATACATAATGGACGATGATAGAACAGCTTTCATTAATTTTTACGAACCTTCAACACAATGTCTTTTTGACGGGGAACAGGAAAATGAAAAATGATTTCTTAAATTTTTACTTCACTTATAATCTGTACAGCGTTGTAGTAGACGACCGCTTTATTATTTATGACAAGGAACGCGAAACTCATCTCGAGTTATAAACTTCTTGGAATTTCTCCTGAAGTAATACAGAGCTATTATTATGATGCCCCCACAAAAAATATTCGTAAAGCCAGGCTTGGTAAGGTAGCAGGGGAGCGGGCGAGTCGAGAGGAGCGGCTGAAATCAAGTCGAAGTCAAAGTCAGTCGCCCATTGAGCTTAGGAAGGGACAGACCTTTATTTGACGCTCCAAGGAAATGTTATCGTTACTTCATTTGTCTTTTTACTTCTTTTTATTACGTCCGTACAGACTGTAGCTGGAAATCTTAAGTTAAATTTGCATCATCACACCGTGTGTTGACTGGTAGAAAATGCTTTAGCCCTACTGTTGTACAGATCATAGTTGTTCCTAAATGTTCATGAAAATTATCTAAAGCTAAAATAAATATTTAATCTTATTCAGTTTAAACTACATAATAGTAGGTATTTATTAGAAAGGAATTTTTTAACTAAATAATAGTATTTATATTCCAAAGGAATTAAACTAAATAATAGTACTGAGCGCTTTATGTAGGTATTTATTATTATTGTTATAGGTATTTATTATAACGTATTAGATAATAAGTTATTGTCCCATTGCTAACACGTGAATGAATACCATTTAATAATTCTAAAAATCAAAATTGTATCTATTTCTCACCACGATTTCTTGGAAATTTATTTTTGAAAAAAGCTACATTTTTAAAGCTACATATACCTATATGTTCAATTAACAAAAAAACAGCTGGTTTTTGTAATATTTTTTCCCAAAACTTTTTTCCCCGACCGTTTTCAGTTTTAAAATGGCGGTATATTTTTGTCATATAGCGCCAAATTACTTACACTAGAGTGATATTATATGGTCAAATATTTATTTTTGTATTGCTTCTAAGATTTCGCTAAAGCTTCTGGAAATGTTGTCTCTACTTTACTAAACTGCACTATGACTTTCTTTGTATGACTTTAACTGTGATTTAGGTTTGTCTCACTTGATTTTTCTTTAAATATATAATTATTTATAAATAGAGAAAAAAAGAAAAAACAAGAAGAAAAAAGAAAAGAAAAATGAATAAAGAGCTTTGCCAAAAAAATAACGTTTTGTAAAAATGCTAATAACCAACAGAAAAGTTTTGATTCAGTTTGTAGGGTTATCACAAGGCTTGCATCATAAGCTATGAATGTACATAGAGTGCGTCTCTTTATACGTAGATATTTTTACGAGTATTTGACAGTTATAAAGTTTTATCGACATTCTTTAACTGAATACCAAAGTATTAAACCCAACCCCTTCACAAAATTATGAGTCCTATAATAAGAATGAAGTTTAAATAAATAAATGTAAAAATAATATAAACTATTGCGATTGCTTAGACCTAGGAGTATGGTCTTTGATTTTGACTTAAAAAATATTGATAATTGATAATGTAACCTATGAGGCTTATAGTTACATCTGTAATAAATTGAATAAATATCGAAGGACATCTCAGACAGCGCCATCTAGCTCAAACTTAAGTAAAGTGTGCACTAAAGGAACCAGATAACTGATAGAATACCTATATACTTTTTTGTAAACACATACATCTTAACTAAAAAGAAACACTTATATTCGAAACATAAATATTTGCCTTGTTTTAAAAATTGATTCTACGCTTTACAGCTCATGAAGCAGGCTTATTACCAAATGAGCTAACAAGAGCTTAAGTTGGCAGATATGTACCTTGTGTCTTGAGATTTTATCCTAAGCTTATTTTTTATCCTTTTTATTGGCACACCCCGAATTCTACTTGTTATAAAATACTTTCCATCCCAAGGTTACCTGGACAAAATAGATTTAGCGATAAGGCTGCCAATTGTTATACTAGATGTATTTTTAGTTTATTTTTTCTATTGTATTATATACCTACACAATATAGGAGTGAACAATGAAGCGTTTATTTATATCTGCCTGAAGAATATCCAATTTTACATAGGTACGTACTAAATCTCGCAAGCGAAAAAAAACTCCGCTGCCATGAAAATACAGACACAAAGAGATAGGTTATTATTACACGCTCGAATTCGTAACGTACAAATGGCGCTCACCTATACAAAAGAAATATGCCTTAAATGGCTTACGACAATAAAAAAGTTTTTCTGATGTTTTTCTTCCAAACCACTTAACAAGCTTGGCGCACATAGACATGTTTGCGTCGTGCTTGCATTATGACACGGTGTTACTATAAGATTTAGAGGGGACAAAAGTGAGTAGACACCGTGGCGCCACGGACTTAGTCATAACTGCCATAGTCGTGTAAGTGGTGTGTTTCTAGTCTAATACTGGATCAGATCTACTCAGATGTAGGAATTATTATGACCTAAACTATGGCTCGTAAACCTATTAATTTATGTCCTTTGTTTTGCTTTATGACACGAGATAAGCTTAGGCCTAGTCTAATAATAAAATATACCGTGTGTTCATAAAAAACAAAAGGAAATAAAAAAATGCTTACCTACTATGATTCCCTGGGTATATTTTTTAATCACACGCTTTATTTTTGCTTTAAAATATGTGCGCCTGTCATACAAATCGTACGAAAGTCGACTATATTCGTATACGGATACCACACGAACGAAACAAAAAATAGAGACCTAGAATGCTTCTTTTTGCTTCTAATTACTTTGTATCATGTTATAGTTTGTACTGTAACCGTAACAGATTTGACTAGACTATGTTTTAACTATATATTAAATACAAAATACAATTTCTTTACCACGTAACAAGTTTTTGTTATTTATTAAACAATCTAGAATGTGAAAATTTCAGCCTTTAAAAAGGCAATCAAACTCACGTCATTGTTAAAATGAGCTAGGTAAAGTACCTACACTACACGTAGATAGTTCGTAAGTCAGGTCAGGCATTAATAAAGGGGAGCCACATGCTGAACGCGCCATTAATATAGTTTGTTGTCATAACTTGCGAGAATTCTGGAAGCGACGTTGAAAACATAAAAGTTTTCCCCGATTTGGCGATTAAATCGAGACTTCGTGTTGTAATGAACTTAACTACAGTGTTATTTGAGAAAAGAAGCTTTAATAAGCCGCAGCAACACAATAAACTTAGTTGCAGCAAACTGAAAAGTTGCCAGAACGATGACGTTAGGAGCTCTCGAGCGACAGACAAAAAGTGGGATTTATTATTTTTGTGTTCGTCAACACTGAGCTAATTTTTAGTTAACAATGAATAACGCACATTGTAACATATACCTAGAAAGCGAGTTAAAGTACACAGCGGGCGATGTCTCAGCCCAGCGTAATATACGCTAACGGTCCCGGACAAGACAAATGTGTTTTCTCTCGCTCGCTTAATAGCAACTTTCCGCTAGCATTCGCTCTCTTGCGCCTCTTGGATCTTGATTAAAAACTATGGCTTATTATTGGGATTTAAAGGCTGCTTTAGATTTGGTTGATTTATCTTTCTGTTCCATTTGCTTTTAATTGAATTATGTTTGGGGTTATTAATACAATATTGTCTCTTTAGATGTGATTTTTTTAACTGTAAATAGGCTTGCGTTTGACCGCCATCTCGCCTGATGTTAAGCGAAGATGCGGTCTATGGTGGAACACACTTGAATTTACTTTGCCTTCATTTTAATTTAAGTACTATTAAGAAAAGGCAGATTCTTGACTAGTGAATAGAGAATGGAATGAAATCGTTATAGAGATATCTAATATGAAGACAAGGGTGGCAGCATTCACGTCGCAGCTAGTTAGCAGCGCAAACTGGCTCGTCGTCAGCATTCGCGCAAATTGAATTTGTCTCGAATGCGCTGCGAGTCGGAGTGGCCGAGAGCCGAGAGCCGGACAGCCGCCCGGCGGCTACCTGGGCCGTACCTACCACACGATGTCGCCTTCGATTATTATCACACTTCCCGCTTTTGGCTTTATTTTACGATATTTTTCTCAAAATCTTTCATTATAAAAATTGTTACATAATTGATTCTGCGTTAGACTACGCTAAGGTTGTTGTACGAGAACTTTATTTTGACAACAGGCTAAAAAAGAAGATGGAACACCGGTATCTAGAATAAACCTGTTAATTCTGGAAACAAATATATGAGAGTCAACTCCTCCCAGGGGGCTGGACACGGGACATGCTCACTGCATGCTGCACTGTGCTCGACGAATAATCCAGAAAATTAATCGGACCTCCAGCATAAAGATCCCTGTACAATAGCGAGAAAACTCACTGAGTGCAGCTTGTTCTTAATATAAACACCACATAATGTTAAGTTGTTCTGTTTCAAAAGCCACCAGCTGCTTTTGTGTTCTCAGCTGATTTGAATAATCGCCCAATATAATTTGGCGAGCGACAGTGCACATTCCGCGAGCAGGCGCGCTCTACGCTGCGATGTGCGATCTGATGACTTGCGTTTCATCGAAAGCGTGAGATTAATGGCGACGTCACACGAGCGGCAATTACACGCGCAATAGCACGCTTTGCTGTAACCTTATTCTAGGGTTGTGCGAAAATTTAAGTAGGTATATCACACTTTACAAATATCGACAGACGTCAAGTGTTTAAAGTGATTGGTTAGCGACGCAAATTAGCGTTAGCGTAGCTTAATACGAGTAGCTTATGTTTTTTGAAGTGAAAATTTCCGCGTGTAACGATTTTTTTGCAGGGGTAACATTTATGGGTTCGCGTTACCGTCATGCCAATGTGACGTGTTGCAACTTTTCATTTCTGTCGGCATTCTCCATGACTGCAATTGTTATGAGAATTTGGTTATTATAGTTTTTCATATTTGTCTTTATACCTTTTGACAAAAAACATATACATATTATGTAATTGGTACCAGTCGTAGGTAAATGAAAAATAAACAACTTATCTCCTTTTTTAGTTGTAGTTGTCAAACTAGAATCGTGCATAATAAATATTTCGGATAATACTATTTCATAGAAAAACATTGATCTAAAAATAGCTTCTACAAAAATTACTGTAGGCGTTTGTTTCAGTAATAGTATTTAATACACAAAAAAAATCTCGTATCATGACACCAGAATACAATCTTTGACGTTTTGTGTTCGTATCAATGTTATTCGTGTGTTATTATTTGTTTTGTCATATTATACAAAGCAGGTAGCGACTTTGTAATTTCAACACAATCAAACTTTTAGTATTGAATATCGTGCGTGAACATTAATGAATGTAGGTTTTAGTTCACAACTTATTTGGATTCGTTGTGGTTACTAGAGACTAATAAAACAACATGATAGAAGAATAGATAAACATACCAAAGTGTTAAATAGCTCTAAAACTTGTTCATTAGAAATGCAAATTTAAATATTATCCAGTAGGACTACCTACATCTCATACATATGAAATGCTCATTCATGAAATATTCAAAATGGTTTCATGCTCCTTAATTAGCCGCTTGTACGACGGAGCCTGACAAAAACTTTCACATATTTTAAGTGCGGTTTTTATGTCGTAGTTTAATAAAAGTACAACGAAAACCTTGTCCTACTAATCCGTGTGGATATTAGTTTTGTAATTAAATGAAAAAATTAAACGCGATTATCTTTTATTTAGATTTAGAACAACAGAATTATTTTTATAATTGTAGTTGTAGAGTCATTTTTAGTCGTATTATTTTGTAAAATCCTACTAATATTGTAAACGCGAAAGTTTGTAAGAATGTATGGATGTATGTTTGTTACTCTTTTACGCAAAAACTACTGAACGGATTTGGATGAAATTTGGTATGGAGGTAGCTGAGACCTTGGATTAACACATAGGCTACTTTTTATCTCAAAAACATGTAGCAAGTAACACCGCGGGGCGCAGCTAGTATAGAATAGTATTCATGTTACTTTATAAAGGTATAAATATAGGTCGAAATTTTACCTATACAGCACATTAAGAAATCAAATATTCCTTACAAAAATGTCATTTGCATTCGGAAAAGTTTATAGCTGATACAGCTGATTTTTATTTGCTATTTCAGGGTCGAATTTATCGTAATTTTTTTTTGTTAGTTACCGTTCCGCGTCATACTGTATATGTATATTATTTGACATTCACAAAGCAAAACCTAGCCTCAAACGAAATAAAGCTTTTACGTAAAATAAATAACCAGCGAAAATTTTAGGACCAAGCAATCTTTACCCATTTTCTCCACAATATGACATCTGTACTTCTTTTTTCTTATCTGTGTAGAAAGTAAATAAAGTTGCAGTGAGTGGGTTATTTGCCAAGTCTGGTGATAATGCGCTGCTACCGTTGGTCTGCGGTTATTTTCGAACAGCAATTTTCTCACAATAGTTCTCGTCAATACCCCATTATCACAATTGGTAGACATCCAAACACAGTATTATAGTAAAAATTGTTAAAAGAACATTTTGTTAATATTTGTTTACATATAGTTCAGTGCTAATACTTAATTCATATTCTTGAAAGATAGCTTAAATTTTGTGATGGACTTGGAAAGCCAGTAATAGTTCTCTAGTATGAATTTATATTGATCTGTAGAGTGTGGGCTTAATCGATTATTATTCTTAGAAAATTTGTCTTCATTGATTAAAACTTGTTTTAGCACTTACTTAATTTTTTAGTTAAATTCTTTATGCTTCAAAACATATTATCTGTTATTTTAGTCGTAACGATATTTACTTTGCGCTACGTAGACCGTAGCGGCTTGTAGCGTCCGCGTAGTAAATGTAGAAGGCACGGCGCTTTAAAATTGGTTATCGTTGCAATTATCGTGGACAGGTATTATTCTCTTACAAACATCACATTTAGGCGAATAAATATTACAGGTGCCACATTAACAGGCTTATGTGGTCGATTAGTGTAGTTAAGACATTTTCTTCATAATAAATATCTAGTCGTTAAAGGGTTCGTTTCATGTTAGGCACAAAAAATAATACAAAACGGGTTGATTACATTATTATTTTGTGGACCGTCAAACAGTACCTAAAATGCGCTGCCCGAGTCGATGTTTCCCGAAAGATACAATCTGGGTGTCTTGAAGTCGAGAGTGAATCGATTTCTTCTAGGCATACAGGCATCATGGTAGATCGCATCTTCGCTTAATAAAAATTATAGTACCTATACTACTTAATGAAAAGAGCAGAAAAATTATGATGATGAAATATGATGTTTGTACTATCAAATATTAGTAAAATTACAAAAGTTTAGCACGTATGAGTGTGTAAAAAAAGGTAATGTAAAAATTGGCAATTTTCGTCATGTTTTCTATAATGGAAAACTGCCCTCCGAATCGCGATAGTTTCGTAATATTTATTTCGCCTTCAGCTACCCACTGAAATGGCACCGGCAATATACGTAGTTAGTACATACCTACAGCTATTGCGCTGAGTATTCCAAAAACTTTTATAGCAGGAATTGTTTGTTCACACACAACCTCTACTTTTATCAACACAAACATTGCATCGTTACTAAAAACACGGGAAACGTAAGAGAAAAAGAAACTTCGCAAATAAACAACTAGTTCCATTCCCATTCAATAAACAGCTTGGCTAAATCTAAACATACGCTTACCAAATCTGCTAAGAGGCCCATCTCGGCAGTACGTGACTGAATCGAAACGAATTTGTCCCAGCCCTGTAAAGCCGCGGCTTTTTCTCACACTCGATGGACAGATGGAGATAGTGGTCCCTTCCAACGAATGGCCACTAAATCCTTAACACTCTACTTCACTGACTTGCAACTTACTCGGTTTTACTTCGATGTTTACAGAGTGGAATGAAAAAGTAAGCGTCAATATATAGATAGATAGATAAAAGCTTTGGCGCGTACAGTAAGCCGCAAAGGGGTCATTGCACTGATAATTATGAACAACTTTAACTACAGATACAACTCTGAATTGTAAAAAATCCACATTCCAGGCGGACAGTTCGTTGACTAATGACTTTTTTATAGTAGATTTTTTTCATTTCATTTTGGATAACACGACGAAGGGCGTGGGTTCAAATACCAACTGTGTGCTTGAGCTGCTGGTGAAGGAAAACATGGTGGGGAAATCATAGCGTGGTGGTAGGGCACTTTCTAGTACTCAACGGGCTAGCTACCACCCTCAAGCTACCACCCTCAACTCAAATCTGCCACCATGCACCTACTGGTGTGTTCAGTTAATTGTTCTATTCCAGACTAAGTGCGCTCACCATTTTTAACCACACCATCACATGACATCAGGTGAGCTGTGTAAAACACCTAGCCTGTCACTACAAAAAAAAAATACATTTATACGTGTATATAATTATACATCATTATAGATGATTTGAGTTTTCCTTTGTTTTTGGGGCAATGTTGCCAGCAACAGCAAGGAAATAAAGGGATTACCAAAAAACGAAAATGAAACACTAAAGCTGAATATAATTTGATTATTTATTATTTTAGTTTGTAAGAATCGAAATATAATAATTCAAGTTTTAAATCCAACAAAACAAATATATTTAAAAATAAACCTCCCCGCTTTTCCCGGAGCGGGAAAAACGAAGCACAAACGTAGTTTTAATAAAAATCAAAGGAAGAATAATGAAAGCGAATCGTCAGCGAGCGTACACGAGCGGCAAACGCGCCTCGCGGGGTTTCCACCAGGTGCAAAGATGTTTCATGATTTAATTTGGGACTTAGGGATCTGCTCTATTGAATCTATTGAAGCGTGCAATCTTTTTATCCGTCCGAGTTCCGCGAACGTCGATTTAGGTCCCGGCATTTACAGCAAACACTATTAATCGGCGGCGTATTGACTCATCACACAAATATTATTTGACCCAGATAGAGGTAATTTGGGTAAACATGCATGACTGGGTATTACAGCGGCCGCACATTAGCGACCTCGAGTACCGATCGAATATTGCTACTGTTTTATTTCACTACAAATGGGTTTGGGAACGATTCAAATAACCGCAGTAAAACGTACAGACACTGAACAAGCTCACAGAAACAAAATCACGCATGGTTGGGCGCGCCGCGAGCCGCCGGAAAAATGAATGGATATTTTGGCATAATTGCGACCCCAGACAGACAATACACATTGCATTTTATCGATGTTGTCTAACAATATATCAATATCGATGGCCTTTTATGTGGCGGTTACAATATAAAGCTTATTGTTATAAAGGAAGCTTTGCAGTTTCTTTTTTATGGGCAAGTTTTTTGCATGACTTGACGTAGATAGTTTTCGCTAATACGAGGATGTTGAATCTTGATATAGCCATGTTTTTTGTATGTGGCGTGGTATGTTATTTTAGCTACATGTGGTGTTATGTCTAGTGTAGTGTAGGTGGATGTGCCAGCGCTAATGTTGGCGGAGGCGCGAGGCAGTCACCGGACGAGGGTGCTGTGTAAGGAATACCAAACAGGCGCGCTTTTACTGCAGTACGCTAACTAATGTTTCTGCTATTGAGGAATATTAAATTTATATACAAGTATATGTTTTTTACTATTGTTGCTTGTCTGTGCAATCATACTATTAGCAAATGCTTTCTTTTTGCCTTTTTCACGTTTCCAGTTTTGAAAAATCAGCTTAAACGTTATTTATTGTGCAATATTAATAGCGTCACCACACTATTCGCGATGTCGCCTCGGCGACGTCCTCGTTGTCCTAGTTAACGGAAGTCCGAAGTGTGTACTCTGAAACTTCACGAGGCGTCCAGTCGATGGTACGCCGTGCAACATGCATGACGTCCTTTATATTATAATTGAAAGGAGACGGCAGATGATTGCAATGTGTATGATTGGTTGTATTATCTTTCGTAAAAAAAAAAATAATTAGTTCAGGAAACATGAACAAAATGAATTGATTTCAAATTTAATAATAAACTTTGTTTTTATAATTAAAATAAATGAATCCTAAACAATTTAAAAATAAAAATATTTGGTTGATTATTATTATTATCTATCTACTTGGCAAAATTGAAAAAATCGGCTTATTAGGAAACGCTACTCTTTATTGGGTAGTGATTATATTCTGTTTGGTTTGTATAATGATACCGTAATTGTGAGCAAACCGTACTTGCCTTGTGCCTTAATTTATGTGACTTTGACTGTGGCTAAATCTCATATTATTTAATTTTATCTTGATACATTTGAAAATATGAAATACTTGACACTAGCAGAATATAAATAGCGCGATTAAAAAAAATAGAAAAAAACAGTAACTATTTAAAGCATGAGTGAGTTTTGATACTGGTTAATGTCGATACCTGGTAATTTCGGTGCGCAGCAGCATCTCCGCCCGTGCGTCGGCTTTCGCTAATATTGTGCTGACTCACATACCCGTGGCTAATATACAGCTAGTTTTATTCCACGCTGCACTCCGGATGGGGAAACTTGTTTTAATCAACTTTTGTTGAAGGTATTACATACAAAATAGGATAAGATAAATTTTCTGCGACACATGTAGTTCAGTTGTAAATTGCCTATTATTTCAATTAGTGAAATTTGATACAAAAATGTTGTCTGTAAATTTCTAGGCAAAAATACAAGGTTTCTTCTTTGCTTTCTTGTAGTTCCAAACCTAAGTTATACCGTGTCAAATCATATCTACCACAAACAAAGATTACCTACAGAGATGAGCTGTGACAATATTTTGATATTCAAATTAATTTAATGCATCTGCGTATGCAGTAATAACATTGTTCGGGGGTATTCAGTGCGGTGTGGTACGATGGTATGTTGGCGACTTCGTTGTTATTACCCCCACCCTGCTATGGTACTGGCAGGATGACAACGCACGGGCGAGCATGCATGGCTGTGAATATTAGATGGATATTATAGATAGACATTCGATTTCTAGTAAGTAAATAAGAAAATATTTTCATAAAATATGCCTTTAATACTCTCTCAGTAAATCCGAGCGTTTTTTGGTACTTCAGTCGTTTTATTGATGTTAATTGACAGTGTCGTCGGCGATGGTAAACACACATGGCCTGGAATAGAACTTGCTCTCAAGTGAGGCTGTCGGAAAACACTTAGTAAACTTACGTATCGTCGAGTTTAATGGGACAAAAATATGTCAGTTACGCATCGACGCTGTGATTCGTATGATTCATTTATTGGAAAATAATGAATTCCATTGAAATTATTGGGTCAGTTAAAAAAAGGACTGTGCCGTTTATTAAAATATCGTGCGTAAGCCGTACCAATTTTATTCATATGTCAAGACATATTCAACACATAAAACGTACATAGGCATTTTGTTAAAGATTACTTTAAGATTTATTTTGCAATCGATTTAGTGTTTTTGTAAAATAAAATACTATCTTTACATTTTTTCATTGCTTTAATATGGACACTTGCTAAAACAATGTATTGCGAAACCATTTTTCACTACCTAGGAACATAATTTTAAATTTAAATGCTAAATATGAATTGTATATAACAAAACTACGTAACCAGATAACGTTAAGCAAACCATCGAAGAATCAGCGAGAATCGATATCAAATTTGGAAAAAAACACGAAGAGGCGTAACCGTGCGTTAATCCCGCAGAGAATATAGCCAGTAACTTTTCGCTTTCTTTATCGCACCGTTGAAATCGTACTTCTTTGTGAGTAATCCCTCCACGTCCCAGCCATGTCGCCGACGAAGATAGAGCACGATCTTCACAAATAATGTCACATGCGATTCGTTTCAGACGACGTGACTGGCATCACCGGCGGCTCGCGCGGTGCCTGCATAATGGGATAAATATGCTGCGGTTATGTTCCCACACATGGCCCTCGAATTAAGTGAGCACTATTTACTGCACACGGTGAGACTCCTTGCTAAATTAACTGGATGGTGTTAACATCTGCCTTATTAAAGGTAAGATGTTTGCGTGCCATTCTATAGTGGGGCCGTAGCACTGCTGCGACCAGCAAACATCACCATCGTGCTAAAACGATTACACAAATTAGCATTCTAGCAGCTCGTAGTGTAGATTTGATAAGGTGTACTCAAACAAATACCCGTGATAAGCAACGGACGATCTGGTCAGTTTTCGGATGGGTGACCGCCATTGGCATATCTTTCTGAGCGTTACTGTGATTCGAAAGACACGTTACATTTTAGGATTTTTAGTTCTATTTTTCTATGACAACAACCGTTAAAGACATGTTGGAAGTATTCAGGTGGCATATTAACTCTGACACTAGGGCTGCCCCCGCTGCCTATACAAATTTACTTAATGTAGCGGTGTAGGTATGCATCTCATTTCTATTTAAGTATTCATTTAAAACCAGGTACAAAGCCCATTCCATTTAGACAATGTGCAGTTTGTATTCGTATGTGGCGGTTTGTTCTATAGGCTAATTTGCTTTGAATGCCTTCACTAATAGGGCCACCGAAACAAGTGTGCGATTCCAAGACCGTCTCAAGTAAAATATGTAATTTGAGATAAAGCGGCATCCCATTCCAGATAAGAGCAGCGCGATCCACGTCGAGCGCCCGCGCCGACTCGTTACGAGCCGCCCGAAGCGAGGTGTGATACAAAATCATCAATCTTTCCCCAGATTGTACTATTAAACGCCTCTTCGCTCTTTTCCCTCGAACTCGAGACCAGAAACAAATGTAAAAAGTTGTGTGATAAGTTCAATTTGAATTTGTAAAGCCCCTTTCACCGTTTCTCGCCTGTTTATCTCGGCGAAGAGAGAACGGAAAATACAAAAGTAAGAGATAGGAAATGAAGAGGCGGAAAAAAGTGTCGGGCTCGGAACAAACGCGGAAAAGTTGGCGTTATCCGGGAGACAAGTTAAATCGCAATTTATTAGGGTGTACCTAGCGGCTTAACACCGGCCGCCGCGGCGCGATCCCGGTCCACCGCTATCGCTGACGGCGACGCTCTGCGGACGCCCACCGAGCCCTGTGTTGTGGATACTTTGTGGACAGCCCGACACAACCATATCCGATCCTGAAGTCTGTATATTTAATCAGCGTACATTTCTTACTAGCTGCCACACGCGGCTTTGCTCGCGCAGTCAAGTGCCCCCTTTTAAGGATGAACTTTTAAAAATTATTTCTTCGTTATCGTCTTAATCGTCTTCTAACGTCTCATCTATATCAACTACACCTTACACGTTAAAGATTTTGTAATAAATCAGTGTGTTTGTGACGTTTTGCTTTTATATGTAGGGTGCATTAAGTCGAAATGGAATCGTTATCATCATCTCGAGTTACTTTTACAATAGACAACTCTAAAATACTTAAAAAAGTATTATATTATACAACAACTTTATTAGTTTTTGTTTTCAGAGATGTTCTTTTAGTGTCATGTTATGTAAGAAATATTTTTGTACCTTTAAAATTAAGATGTTCTTTAATTACCCGACTGCTTTATAATGTTGTTTCTACAGGATTAGCTTGGGTTACTATGCTGAAAAGGGGTTATTACTAGAGATACCACGAGTATTGATTTGGATGAATTCCAAATATCCGGCCACGCTCTTGACTAAGGCAATGAATATTCGGTCTCCGAATTTTCAGTGCAGCGACTGTCTCATTGTAGTGCATGCGGTGTGGTGACAGCGAAAGCAAGGGGGCGTATATAGTTGCATTTCAATTACAATTTGAATTAAATTAGTTACCACAGTTAGTTACAAAATTAGTTACCACTGTAATGTTTAGTTGGTAAAATATATTCATTTTTGAGTATTAGCTGCCTATGTGTGACTTTTTACATGATTTGATATTCGGTATTCAGCCCAATAGAGGATATGAAACAAAGTGGCCGAATATACCGGATACCGAATATTCGTGTCATCACTAGTTATTACCTATACTTATAATTGTAAAAAACTTTTACTTCGGGCAGAACTCTAAAATCGCGGAAAATAAATAATCAGCTGCTCTATACATTTGGACAAGAGTCAATGCAGTATTTTTATCTATAGACTGTTTTTTTTCAACGATTTTGATCTAAATTTATTATCATAGTTAAATTAAATTCAAAATAATAATTTAGAATTGGCTTGTTGAGTACAATGCCCCATTTTTAGCAAAGAACACACCAGGTTTTTGTTAGATATAGTTTTCTAGTTTTAATTGGTGTTAAAATGTTTTTTTTTCTAAATAGGTTTGAATTAACTACGCCCTGCCTGATGTTAAGTAAGATGTAGTTTAAGATGTAGCACGCAAAAGTTGTACACATGTATTACCTGTACCTGTAGGTATGTATTCTTTAATTTATAATGTTGTTTCTATACCTGGAACTAAAATCGGATTAACCCTGTTTTTATAAACTGTCCCAATCTGTATGCTCTTTTCATTATTTCTGTATAAATGTTTCAAATATAAACACTCAGATAGCAATACACTCGGAAACAATTATCGTAGCAGTAAGCTACGTTATTTTAATTTTGTTGTAATCGTTGATGGCTTTGAAAGTGCTATCGGTAGAGTAAACAACACGTAGGGTGCACTTGCAGGGAGACGCGGCGCGGGGCGGTCGGCACGTGCCTATGCCACGGTTATGCTATCGCGCATCTCCAGCCTCATTCACAAATCTTTGTTTATACCCTATATTTATGCCACACAGCGCGAGCGCTCTGGAATATGTTAACTTACTTTCAATTTTTGACGCTAGCCAGAACTATTTTACTATACCTGCCGTACCGAGTGTTACTATGAAAACTGACGTTGTTTTAACATTGTTTCTATTATTCGGGATTAACCCTTCACGTTTGATTAGGAATGATACTTTGACTATGCAGGGCTATATGAGCTTGGGATAATATACTTAACCGAAAGTGAGTCGTTGTGACGACTTACCTTTATGAAGAACTTTTACTAAAGACAATTATGAAATTGCGAAATAAACAAACTGTTCCATACATTTGGTCACGAAAAACTTTAGTGGAAATTTAAGTTTTTCTATGGTAATGATTGGTTTTTTATGGTTTTGTTATTTCGCGATTGCAGGCTTATGTCTACAAAATTTGTTCATAATTCTGAGTACAGTGATTCTCTTTTGGCTTAGTACATCCCAAGTACATTACCTAGCAGTTTTTCCTCTCTATTCTGCTTTAACTCCTTTTTCAAGGAGTCAAAGCAGAATACGACGCGAGCGCAGCCTCATCTTGCTTCAGACTGAAACCGTTCCTAATCCAACGAGAGTAATCCCATACAAGTAGAAACAAAACCGTAAAATATATGTTGGAATTGTTATAATAAACTGGTCTTGGGAGCCGACTGCCCATGATTTATATAGGGACCTAATCAAACGTTTGGTGGAGGTGTCGGATACCCGGAAAACTGGCGTTTATTTCTTGGACAAAAACTTACCATTCAACATGGTAAAGCCGCCAGCATTATGACAGCCAGACAGCCCTGCTCTGACAGCCCTATACTACCAATGAACCAATTAATTGGTAGTATGTCTGCTCCAAGAGCTGAGGGGCGTGAGTTCGATTCCCACCCAGGACAAACATTTTGTGATATAAACAAATGTTTGTTCTGTCTGGATATACTGTATGTATTTACAAAAAAAAAGTAAGTTATCTGTCTTCTATAGCATAAGCTATGCTTAGTTTGGGGTCAGATGGCGCTGTGTGTAATGTCCTATGATATTTATTTTACGTAATTTTCCCTCCACTATGTTGTTCTTAGATTAATATTTGTATATATTTATATGTTTCCTTGTTTTGTATATAGGTAGTTATAAATTTAATTTTAAGTAGTTTTTTTATTCATAGACTAAACACATAGGATTTTTATCATATAGTAACTGCAGAACAATGTTTACATACACCTTTGTTCAGTATTCGAGAAAAAAATGTTGATTCATTTAATGAATAAATTAAGAATTTTGTGGCATAACACAATATGAAATTGATTTTGTATTTTTTTTTTTAATCATAAAAAATCGTACTACCAATGAACCAATAGGGGTGTCAAGAGTAAGGATAGCTATAATAAATATTATTCAGATTCATTTTTATTATACGGTGAACGCTAATAATTATGCTAAGGACTAAGCTAAGACTGAGCTAAAGACTAAACGGATCTATGTGGATGTGCAGATTCTGTTATCCGCAGGATCGTGCCCATCTCCATACATATTCATACGATGCCCGCCAGCTCTGCCGTGCCACGAATCAACGAAGTTACACACTTACGAGCACAATTTTCTATTTCATAAGTGCATTTCCTGATTGGTCTTAGTAAATATATTTCCGAATCAAACAAACTTTAGTCTTACTTTGTTTCCGCTTCCACTCTGAAGTTGTAGAAACAAACTTTTTAATTAGTCTTGGAGGACAAACAAGCTGTGTCTCTCGTTCGATAGGTACACGTATATTCGTCTCTCCAAATAGAAACTGGTCTCGGTTATTCTCGGTGATTTATCGGAACGCTGTACCGACCTCGTGAATATTTCAATAGCTACTTTATAGCATTAATTAACAAAGTTCAGGTAGATATAACAAAGTTGCAAATTAATTAACCACGTAATTATGTGCTTGTATCTGAATCGCTTCAACTATGTAGGATATCTAATAACATGATACGATTGTTTGTCTTTCGGAGAGATGCTTTGATGAATAGTCAACAAACATAATAGTCAGTCGGTACGTTCCTCATTGTTTTATTACAGCTATCATAAAGTTATGGTATGTTAAACCTGCATCTAGTCTCAAATGTAATAATGTGGATATAAACTGGAGGAGGGAAGCATCGATGAAACTTCAACGGGAGAGAACATATCACTACGATTATATAGCTGGTCAAATGGAATAATAAGCTGCGTTTTATGAGTTAAAAAGTTAATCTACAAGGTAACTTTTTTAGCTACTATATGATGTGTCCGGTGCCGTGGGGGCCTGCTCAGCTCTCATGTAGCGCCGTCCCATGTCTCTGCTGCGCCGGCCGCAACAGCTCCTCATGTCCAGCAGGCCTGGAATAACGCTCGGGCAAACTTGAATCATAGAAGCCTTAAAAAGTTCCTTAAGAACCCTTCCTTGCATAATGCAAGTGCAAAATTAAAACATGTGTATGTGGATTCTAAACTACTTTGTTTCTAGATCTGCTTACCGTCAAGCATTAGAATAGAATATAACTTTTATTGTTCACCTGCAATCGATATATAAACAACTTAAAAAAAAAACATCATTGCAAATATGATGACAATATGGGGTAGTACCTACAACGACGGCCTTATCGCCTAGAGCAATTTCTTCCAGACAACCTTTAGATGGACAGAAATGATGGCACAGCTATTCAGGTTGGCGGTGTAAAAAATTCAGAAAAAAGGCGAAGAAAATAATAAAATAAATAATGAATGTGGAAACATTACTATTTTTTTTAAACCTTGCAATATTACAGAATTAGTGATTACTTAAATATATAATGTTTAGTATATTTATGCATTGTAAGTTTTAAGCACAAAAGCAGCGATGCCCTGGACTATGTTTTGTTTTTCAAAGTTCTGGGTACCGCTGCACAAGTGTTATCGATTACCAGCAGATAATTTTGTTCGTCTCATTATTTTTACATAAAAAAGTACTCTGTCCTTCAATGTTTCATCTAATTAGTAAGATCCTGATTGCGAACGCTCCGATCCATGACGGATGCCAGTGCCTGCCCCACGCAGGCCTGCAGGCCGCGACTGGCAGGCGCCACAATTACGGAGGCTGCGTAAATCATAAACATCAACCCTCCATTTAATCCAAATAGTACTACTAACGACGGATCGTTAGTCGAGCAGCCTGCGTCTAATTTGTCTCCCGTAACTGGAGATTAATTTATTAACATTAATTACGTGACAATAGATGGTGTGAGTTTGCAACAGTTGCGTTACAATGATACAAGCCATTATGACATAGTTAAAAAACGTCTCATCTTTAGCTTATAAGTTAACCTAACCTAACATTACATTCACAATTATCCTCTAACATACATATACATATACATATACATATACATATACATATACATATACATATACATATACATATACATATACATATACATATACATATACATATACATATACATATACATATACATATACATATACATATACATATACATATACATATACATATACATATACATATACATATACATATACATATACATATACATATACATATACATATACATATACATATACATATACATATACATATACATATACATATACATATACATATACATATACATATACATATACATATACATATACATATACATATACATATACATATACATATACATATACATATACATATACATATACATATACATATACATATACATATACATATACATATACATATACATATACATATACATATACATATACATATACATATACATATACATATACATATACATATACATATACATATACATATACATATACATATACATATACATATACATATACATATACATATACATATACATATACATATACATATACATATACATATACATATACATATACATATACATATACATATACATATACATATACATATACATATACATATACATATACATATACATATACATATACATATACATATACATATACATATACATATACATATACATATACATATACATATACATATACATATACATATACATATACATATACATATACATATACATATACATATACATATACATATACATATACATATACATATACATATACATATACATATACATATACATATACATATACATATACATATACATATACATATACATATACATATACATATACATATACATATACATATACATATACATATACATATACATATACATATACATATACATATACATATACATATACATATACATATACATATACATATACATATACATATACATATACATATACATATACATATACATATACATATACATATACATATACATATACATATACATATACATATACATATACATATACATATACATATACATATACATATACATATACATATACATATACATATACATATACATATACATATACATATACATATACATATACATATACATATACATATACATATACATATACATATACACATACATATACACATACACATACATATACATATACACATACATATACATATACATATACACATACATATACATATACATATACATATACATATACATATACATATACATATACATATACATATACATATACATATACATATACATATACACATACATATACATATACACATACATATACATATACATATACATATACATATACACATACATATACATATACATATACATATACACATACACATACATATACATATACATATACATATACATATACATATACATATACATATACATATACATATACATATACATATACATATACATATACATATACATATACATATACATATACATATACATATACATATACATATACATATACATATACATATACATATACATATACATATACATATACATATACATATACATATACATATACATATACATATACATATACATATACATATACATATACATATACATATACATATACATATACATATACATATACATATACATATACATATACATATACATATACATATACATATACATATACATATACATATACATATACATATACATATACATATACATATACATATACATATACATATACATATACATATACATATACATATACATATACATATACATATACATATACATATACATATACATATACATATACATATACATATACATAAACATATACATAAACATATACATATACATATACATATACATACACATACACATACACATACACATACACATACACATACACATACACATACACATACACATACACATACACATACACATACACATACACATATACATATACATATACATACACATACACATACACATACACATACACATACACATACACATACACATACACATACACATACACATATACATATACATATACATATACATATACATATACATATACATATACATATACATATACATATACATATACATATACATATACATATACATATACATATACATATACATATACATATACATATACATATACATATACATATACATATACATATACATATACATATACATATACATATACATATACATATACATATACATATACATATACATATACATATACATATACATATACATATACATATACATATACATATACATATACATATACATATGAGTTATATCTAATGTCGCTGCTTTGCGTTATAATCAGACATGTAAAATAAAAAATTGTGGTGTTTAATATAAATAAATGTACCGTGTGGTAATTGAAATTCGGTGAACCTTTATATTTCTTTCAAACCTGCGTTGAAGCTCATGGTAAAGTTGGCACTACTTGAACAGGACTTGACCAGACTTTATTTTGACTCATTTTATGTGACTTTGACTGTAAGTCAGATTTATTTACCTGAATTATTCATTATATTATTGAAAAAAAGTAACATATTTGGCACTAACAACGTGCATAAAGTTAAGCGTGCAAAAAACAAAGAAAAGGATTTTTTTGAATACATTGATATTGTAGCTTGTTCCAAACATGAGGCATAATTCATGTCCCATTATATGTTGTGGTCGTTTTTATTTCCCTATTTTATTAATTTTCTTCGGCAATATGCTGCACCCGCTCCCTAAACTATGACTGGCTTGGATGAAACTAAATTGAGCATAACTTTTTATGAGAGGTAGTTTTGTTTCAACTTGTAAGTAATATGAGAAAGATGATTTGTTAGCGGTAGTCAGCTGACATAGATATTTCCCTTTAGGTATTTTGTTGCGCGTCAAATTTGGAAACATCAGTGAACTACAAGTAGATCAAAAATAGGAAATAACTTGGTAGAAAAAACTGAGATTTATAAGGAATTAAAACACCTTAAGAGAATTTAAATCATGATCACATAGACTAATTGAAAATATTCGAAATTAACTATGTGTGTATACCACAATCATTATTACTTATCAATCGTTTATGGTTGAATCGATACAAAAGAGTGAAGTTGCGTAAATAATGCTGTTTGAATAGTAGATGCACTCCATTCCGAAACGAAAAATGCTTCAAAGTGCTATCAATACATTTCAGTCAATTTGCATAAATTTGAGCTCACTGCGGAGTGCTTTGACCATTTTTATTGGAGCCTTTTAGTTTCTGTGGTTGCACGACTCTTTCATAATAGCTCCATACGTTTGGTTGTTGCGGTTTGTTGAAAAACGATATGCATGAATATACATGCCATATTTTCGGACAGTGAAATAAATAAAAACTTGTTTATTTTTTAGTAGATGTATAGTTTGTGAATGAAAGAAACCAGTTTGAGCGAACGTAGAGACACATTTGTGCATGTCCACGGAAAATATTAAAAATATTGTTACTCGCCGTGAATTTTCTTCTTGCAATCAGATTAACATTCTATATACTAAAAATTTTTCAATTTTTTTTTTTTAGCGATCGAGCGAATATGATCATTTATGTCCACGCATATTACAAATTTTCATGTTTTTGTTTAAATGACGTGGGTAGCCGATGCTTTCGAATTGTGTGAAATTACCCATGGAAAAATTACATACGGCGCGCGAGTCAGGCGGCCATATGGCTGTTATGCGCCTTCCATAACTGATGACTTTTCAATGGCCATTCATTCGTGGACACGCCGCCGCCGGCGCTCGAGTCGCGCGCATAAATTCATGTAATCGTCACGCGTTACTGAAACAATTACTTGTGTCCGGCATAACACAAATCTGCTTTCACTGTTATTGACGAACATTGAATCACCCTTTTTTTAATAAGCATGTTAACTGGCACAGATTTTTAATAGATTACAAAAATAATATCTCTCAAGGCAGTTATAGCTTACAAGTAACTCCCAATAGAATTGTCAAAATGTTCGAAAAACAAAAGAGTAAATAAAATGCAACGCGGAGCAACTCGAGTTGAATTAATGTACTATAAATAGTACATCTACATACAAATTGATTGGGTAAAATTACATTTTAAAAAAAGCCAATATAAAATTTGACTACACATTTTTTTTCTATTAGAGTGATTTTATAAGAGTACTAGTTGCGCCCCACGGTGTAACTACAACATTTTTCGGGATAAAAGTAGTCTATGTGTTAATTCAGGGTCTCGGCTACCACCATACCAAATTTCATCGAAATTGGTCTAGCCGTTTGAGCGTGAAGAAGTAACAAACATACAATCACACTACACACTTACAAACTTTTGCCCTTTATAACATTAGTGTGATAACGTTATTAACGCTCTACATACAGTTGGTAGTAGCCTACCTCATGAGCTGTTAAATTCCCATCCTGGACAGACATTTATTTCATGAATGTTTGTTCTGTGTTCATGGTTTTTGTAATAATCAGACGTGGTAGCCCTGTTGAAAAAAACGTGCTTAACAGTTGTTGGTTGTTGTTTAAATGCCAGACCCATATCAACGATAGCATCATAATTTACGGAGTCAATTTAAAGCCATAACATGTCCGGTGTAAAAATTCAATGGCACTAGTTCCAACCCACACTATAATATAAGCAAATAATAAAGACTGTTACATCATAACAATAAATAACAATTCTTAGTATTCAATCTTTGATTTGTTGACTTGCTTTTGCACTATTCACAAAAATGTGAACTTCTTTCCAACAATATTCATTTCCACGTAATACGTATTTTTATGCACTCGTCGATGAGTCGCAGCACTCCTATTCTCGATTATTGCCGCTGAACTAATTAAAAAGTTTGAAGTTGATCCGCCGCCGCGGAGGGTAGGTACTTATCTGTCGACACCTCAATACACATCTGCCTGGATCTACGAAGAACTTTAATAAACAGAATACTAAACATGCAAAATGAATTTGACATTATTTTTTTACATAAAACCATGATGATACAATTACACATAGATGATAGACTGACAAAGCTTTTTTATTTTTAACTTCTGACGTAAAAATAGGGATGTTATAATTTTGACGTGTCTGTCTGTGTATCAGTGTGTCTGTGGCATCGTAGCTCCTAAATTTATGGACCGACTTTGGTGTAGTTTTTTTTTGAAAGCTGACGTGATAGAGATAGTTCTTAGCAATAATTTATGAAGGCTTGTTCAAGCGTTTGATGATTATCAGCTCATTTCCTACTTGACAAAAAGGTCTTACTAACTTTCGATTTTGACCGATTGATTTCAAATTTGGTATACTGTTACTTCGGTTGTATGTATATTTATTTTCAAGAACTTGTTAAGAATTTAATTGTTTATAAATTGTGTGAACAATAAAGAGTCATATTATAATTATATCCATAGTCTCAATGAAAAAAGCACTTTCAAGAAATACCACTAATCTTGATAGTCAAACAGTATGAATATCTATTTGACAAAAATTATGAAACAAGTAAATATTATAAAATACTACATTATATTGCGTCTGGAACCGATACGTAAAACTTGTGTCTACAGTGTGAACTCTGGAGATAGCGCAGTGCCTTATCCAACTTTACAAAGCGTTGTGTCCAACCGAACGTAAACGTCTACTTATCGAACTAACGATGAGCCATACTACAATAACTGACTCCTCTACTTCGAAATAGGACGCTTCTTTGACAATAAACTCGTCTTGAGTTTAATCAGGACAGGGTAGCCATGTAATACCAAACACTCGCCAGTCGGGTAGCTACGCGTTTTGTCTTTGTAGCCCACAATCGACGATCGAAATAGAGATTGAATAATTTATTTAACTGTTGTTACGGTATGTTTAAACAGGATGGGTGGTCCCTCGGCCAAACTCTGACGTACAAAGCAACATCACCGGCTTTTCATCGTTTCGATGCACCGTTTTCCAGCCTCTCAATTTTCAAATTGAAACAAAATCGTATACGCTCATAATTGCCTTTCGTTAACGCGAATTCCGAGCATGAATTACGAATATTTTAAAAATAAAATCCATGGTCGTAATAGGTTCGCATAAAATAATTAACGTCATCGCCGGCTTTGATGTTTCAATTAACAGACCCGATAAATAATATAAAACGTTATCTGAAATTGGAAGGTTTTCTTCATAAAGAAAAGTGATTGCTTTACAAAGGAATTCGTGGTTCCAAAACGTTTGTCTAGAGTGACACGAAGTGAATCGTTATTCAAAGGTGCTAAGTAGTGGGGCGTATAGTCGTAGAGGCGGCGGCGGTCCCTAGGGACGTGGACGCAGCCAGGAGTCTTTTGATAAATATTTTATGCTCCTCCCGACTCCTCGCGACACATAACTTGTGATATTTCTCCTTGTTTAGATTAAAATAGTTTCTTTTTGCTCTCTTTTATGTGCGCCTCATTGATATTCATGCGGCTCCTCTTTGTGTCGTATTGTTTCCATCAAAAAATCGAAATCGATGTTAAATAAAAGAGGATAACAAATTTTCTCAGATGGACGACATGTACTCAGATAATCTACCGAAATCCTGCTTATCCTTTTTATGGAGTCTTATTCATCTTTACGATCTTGTTTTCAAAGGGCAGTGTTATTATATGTACAAACGTAACAGGGTCAAATCGAGTTTCGGTAATAACCATACGCGAAAAAAATGTATAATATCTCATTAATTATTTTTTTAAATGAGAAATTAATTCTACGATAAACTCGATGTAAATCCGAAATGTGAAATACAATACCCAAAACAAAGGAAGTTCCTAGTGTCAGAATTAATGTGTCATCCAACTAAACAAGTAGCGTTTTGAAATAAAAATCGTATGGTCGGTCACCCATCCAAAACCGGACTGGATTGTCCGTTGCTTAACAGCGATGATCTTTTGAGAACACGTAAGCAAGTTATGCCACGAACTCTACATACTTGTAAATCCGATACTATTTACAAGTACTACGACTATTATTTTATCGATTGTTTGTTTTTTTTTCTAAATAAGAATTAAATGAAAAATTAATTATCGTAGCAAACATAGTCCTGAAGTTAGTCCCATTACATTCAATAGCATATCATGTTAGAATGTCACATCTTTTTCGGTCAGATGGTAAGCGACCCGATGGACTTACGCTGGTTCTGTGGCAGCGAGGACGTTGCCTCATTTGGGATGCTACGTTTGTAAGGACATTTACATCCGGCCATTTCTCTGTTACCAAGCAAAGTGCTGGTGCGAGAACTGAGGCGGCTACTAGAGGCAAACGTTCTAAATCTGCCTGTCTAGAGTCGTATGGTTTAATGCCGTTTGTTAAATATATAGGGCATTATCTACACACAGCGCTATCTAACCCCAAACTAAGCAAAGCTTGTACTATGAAAGTCAGAAAGCTGATAGAATACTGAAATATTTTTTTGGTTAATACATACTTATAGGTAATATAATACATACAGAACAAACATTTGTTTATGTCATAAAATGTTAACATAGGGCGGAATCGCACCCACGCCCTTCAGCTCATTCAAACAATGAGCCAACAGGGCTATCAATCCTATATATAAATATTCTGTTAGCTATCTGGTTCCCATAGTACAAGCTATGCTTAGTTTGGGGCTAGATGGCGCTGTGTGTAATGTCCTACAATTTGTTATTATTTATACTACGGAAACACTTTTCAATGAGCCATTTGGGTATATAGCATACATACCTACTTAATTTATACTTTTGTTTTAGTAAATTGTTATAACGACTTATAGGCTACTATATTTTGTGAGAGTAACATACGAGAAACTTGTTTTCGATGCGGCTCCGCTAACAGTTAAATAAATTAGATAAGGAGTGAACCACGCCGACGCAGGCACTTAGTAACTTTCTTTGTTGTCAACATATTTGTGTTTGTATTGAGTGACCCATTACTCTGATCGAGACAGCCTTTTATGCACTTCTAATTACTTACAAGGCTTCGCTTTTTGTTATTCTATTATCAATCTTTTCGTTGCTCAAATTTCGCCAAATTCAACTTTTAGTTTTTTTTATTACAAGAAATCTTCTAAACAGTATAAAGCAGCAGAAATACATAATACGCTTAAGCGATGCAAACATATTTATATATCTATTACCATGCTTCATAACAACAAAATCGAAAAATTTAAGGCATTTTAATTTTTGGGTCAAAAACTTAGTAATAGTTAGAAAATAATATTTTTGTACAATATTTTTGCATGTTACAAACAAAACAGAGTGAGTGCTAACTTACTAAGCTATTCGCTAGACTAAGGAAGGATGCGCTGTTTAACATAAATCAGGAAATCAAAGGAGCGTTTTTCTTTTTATCGCTTCCTCTTTGAAAGTCTCGTAAAGCTAAGCCACAGGAACACGCCTGTTATATTGCCGGATCGTCTCGAGTCTCAACTCAGAAGCTTTCTTTAATCAACTAACTGACTCTGAGTCCATCCTTACCTTAGACTTTGTATCACGTTATTGACAGATCGACTTTTAAAGGTTGAAAGTTAAGACTGCAAAACCAATGTAAGCATTCAAAGCTAGAAACGAATATAAATTAATTACATCTATTTTGTTAAGTGTTTTTTTTAAATGTTGCTAGGTGTTTGACCACAGCTCCTCTGATCTTAAGTGACGGTGTGGTCGAAGATGGTAGAGCACACCTAGTCTGAAATGGAAATGGCTCTTGAATGAGGTTGCCGAAACACACCGATAGATGCTTAGCGGCAGATTTTCAACTTGAGAGTGGTAGCTAGCCAGCCGAGTTCTAGAAAGTACCCTACCACCATGTTATGTTTTCCTCACGATGTTTTCCTTCACCGGCAGTTCAAGCTCATTGTTGGGATTTGAACTCACGCCCTTCGGCATGTGAACCGACCGCGCTAACCACTGAGCTACTATCGCTATAACGCAGTGCTTTTATTTTATCCTTTTATCATTCTATCATTTATTCTTTTGACTTTTGAGACAAATTAATGCCTCGGTCAAAGTTTACGGGCAGTGATTAGGGCGAGCGCGGGCGCCAGAGCGGAAACAGCTACGTGGCCTCAGAGCTACGCGAGTCTTGTAGCGGCTAGACAAGATAAGTGTTTTTTTTATCTACACCGATAGCGTGTTTGAGACTCTGTAGCTAGATTTGTCACTGTGACCGCAACGAAGGAAAAGGATAGTGACATAAATGTTTATCTTGGTGGGAATTGAACCCACACTCTTCAGCTCTTAAAACAGATATTCTACCAAATGAGCTAACAGGGCAGTCAATTTATTACAATCATCTCCACACTGAGGTTGCCTGGAAGAGATCGCTATTAGCGATAAGGCCGCCAATTTTTCCACTGGTGTCAAGTATTTTAATTATTATAATTGTTTGTAATTGGTGTGAACAATGTAAACTTATATTATTATTGCGTAATACAAAAATACTTCCCACCGTATAATTTGTGTAATAACACAGATGGAGTCGGTTGTAAGGAAAGTTTTAATATCTATTCCGATTAGATTCAGTGTCAGGAAGGAACCCAGATAGCATCGGCGGTGCTGGAAGGAAATATTAGATGGATCGGGCTTCGAATACAAATATGGGGAGATAGGGAAATCGGATTTGCCAGCAGTCCCAGACGTGTCGTATTATCGGACTCTTTTTGCGAAATATATCTCATTTTAATAAGACAACCCACGAACTGGATCTCAGAACTTGCCTTGACTTACTCGTAGATCTTAGATTGTTATATAAGTAAAGAATTTACAAGTAGTTCATACTTTTTTTTTGTTTGTAAATGTATACTAATTCTTAACACTACTAGAAAAATTAGCGGCCTTATCGCTAATAGCGATCTTCTCCATGCAATCTCAATATGGAAAGGATTCTGCAGTGAGTGTGTTGACAAGAGGAAAAAAAACATTTTATGCTCAAAATGAGTATTTAATTAAATAATTATTAATTAAAATATTTAATTTAGTATTATTAATTAGTATTATAATTATAATTGTAGGAACTGTAACGTTGTATCGGTAATAGTTTCTTTTTAATTCATGACTTTACCATACCCACCGCTAATAGTCATCGATTAGTTGGCGTACAAACCTCACGTACATGAGGTAGGTAGAACAATTTTATAGCCGTAGATATTACGGCAAACGTAGAGCTAGCTGGGCAGCCGGCGCGGTCGGCACCCTCACTAATTAAATCCCAGCGACGACGCGGTTTCAGACCGACAGCCTCTTAATTATTGTTCCGGCTCTTAACATCTGTCTTAATGTCACTTTCCGTTTAATTCACAAATTCTTGGCGTTCCGGTATGTTATAAATGTTAATTTCTTCGGACATTGTCGCCGCCTTAATAGCGCAGTGAACTGCAGTTACGTCTTAATAAAAATTGTGATAGTTGTTTGTACCTATTCGTATTTACTACTTTACAATACTAAACGATAGTGTAATTCTTTTTTAAGTAAGCTGATACTATACAGTGTTACGCTTATCGTATCGTAGGTAGTACTAAGCCGCAAGGATACTGTACAATATAAACAATTTTTATGTGACCAAGTCTGAAATAGCGAATTAAAAAATCAGCGAATCAAACATCAATTAATATTTAATCACGAATGAAAGGCATTTTTCTTCGAATTTTTCGAGATTTCATATTTAGTCTCTGTGTAAAATTCATGAGTAAAATTTCTTCGTTGTGAGTTTGTCCTAAAGATACGTGTTACCCAATATAATAAACTAGCTGTGAAAAAGTGTTTGAATGTCTATAATAACTAATTGAACAAACTACAGAATAATCTAACTTAGGTACTGATTTCGTATAACGGACACATTTTTCCAAAGTTCTAATTTCCAAGAAGGCAGTTAACTATCTAAAAAGCCAGAAGTAGATAAGCTACTTAGAACTTGTTCAAGATTCTGCAGAACGCTTCCGGATTAAAAGCCTTTATTGCGTTAAGAAGGTAAATGCGAAAACATCCGAAAGTTTTTAATTTTCTTACTGGTATACAAATTGGTTTCTGAAGCTACAAAAGGAGCACACGCCTGCCTCTCTCCGGCCGTCCGAGGGCCGAATACAAATTAAGAAGACTTCGCACTCACAAAACTAGTTAATGTGTGCAACGTCTGGATTGGAGATACTACAGAGCAACTACTGGCGAAACCTAGTAATTCACTTTATCGACATAATGCGCTCACTAGCTCCCAATTTAAAACCGCGGCCTTGCCAAATCCAATTTCATTTTTGTACAGGTACGAGTATTCACGGCCAGTGCTTAGTTTGTATAAATTTATTTTAAAAAGCTTTAATACCACAAGATTGGTACAAAAGTCTACACGTAACCATTATATTGGCCTTTATTTCGTGCAAAAAGTTTGACTTGTAATACAGCGGGGAAAAGCGGCCAGTATTTTGGGCACATTGCCTCAAATTAGAGATCGTTTAAACTCTTTATATATGATATATAAAGAGTAAATTTTATAACGATTTCTATTTCGTTTTTAGTTTACTGATTTTATTAGTTTATTATTTAATTTAAAATACTGCATTCATCAGCCTTTTAACAGCTAACGCGGGACTCAAGTCTATCTTTGTAGGATGTAATCTATTAGAATATATTGCACTGCACTGGTCCAGTGCGTAGGGCGGATTCACATATCCCTTTGGACGTGAAATTTTACTTCACCAATAGCTTGTTGAATTCTAATGAGCTCGTTGGAACGAGCTCAGGGTCGAACTGCCACCTCACGATTGCAAGACGCATCTTCTCCCAACGGGCTACCACCGACGATAAAAAAAAACAGAAGTAAATGCTTATAGGCTCTCAAATGATGCTGTCAGTTTTGAGTAATGAGCACTCAACATTAATGATTTTTGTTCAAGTTTTTGTTTGACTTCCCCGATGTTATGTTTCAATTATAATTATGTGTGTTCACGGTTAAACATTTATCTTATATGAACGCAATAATGTGTGTATTGTCCTTATTGTATGTATACGAAATTCAAAAAAATAAAAATGCTCTTATTGGCAAAACTCATTTAGCTAAAGTCAAGCAGAAGCAAGCTACGTTGAAGTTTACCTTAATTAATTTAACGTCACAGTTTGAACAGGAAATTGTGTACAATGTGCGTGCACTCTTACAAAAAAGAAACAATGGCACAAGATTTAAAAAAAAAGTACGTGTGTAATATTTAAAAATATTCGACTTACATTTCATTCAATATGCTCCAAACTAAAAATAGACTTCATGAAAGTTTTGTCATACTACATTGGTATTTTTGTATACGGAGCTACGTGGAACAAAACGTATTTGTAGGTTAGTGTTCTAAACTCTAAAATTAGTTCATATCTTTGTAGAGCCGTCTTAAGATACATATAGGAACTTGAGCGAACACACAACTAAATTTATACGGATATCTTCAATTTCAATTTTAATTTGGTGGGTTTGTAAAGTAGAATTAGTTTGGTGCGTCTTTAAAAAAGCAGATCGGGCGTGGGTCGGACTTGACTCTCCCCATACAAAGGAGCGAGCACGACCGGCAGAAAGTTTTAATATCCTTGCGATTGGATTCAGCCACAGCCAGGGACGAAAGTACCTACTTTTGGCTGCGTATTTGAAAGGAAATGTTCACCATTGAACACTAATACGAAAATCGGACGATAAGGAAATCGACTAAAGACGCCTGTGGTTTCCGTCGTTTATCTTGTTCCCCCGGAAATGTTTGCATAGGGTTTGTATGTCTGTTTTTGTAGAAAATGTGCGAAAGATTTTCTAAAATATCAGGTATCTTGTTACTCTGATACTCTTTACGCCGTATTCATGTAAACTGATACGTATAATATGTACATATACTTAAGGATATGATTACTACAAGCTATACTACTAATTGTTGATATGTCGGTAACTCAATTCGATTTTATTGCCCCTTAAGACGTTTAGATGTTTATTAACGAAAATAAAATATCTCAATATTCACCTACATACGAGTACAAACTTGTTTATCTAGTTTAATTTCGACTGATAGAAAGAGTTTTTGAAAGCATGAGGCTGCGTTCAGCAGTATCTTAAGAAAAACAAGAGAATAACAAAAACTTGCACGAATATCAACGACCAAGTTTTTGCAATAAAATCTTCGAGAACGCTTGCAATGGGAAATGTGCAAGAATTTGTTACGTTTGTTTTATTAGAATGTAGAGATTATTTTTCGGGTGTCCGACCGCGTCGATATGCCAGAAGGGTGTGACACGAAGCGAACGAAATACGACTGTAAATCCATATTCGATCTGTGGGATCTGCACTGAGCCGATCTGACAAGCTTCCGATCTGTTTTGCATTTATATAAACAGCTCTTACCTTAGATAATATTTGTGAGATTCTTTAAATATGACAGATGATTTCTATTTGAAAGTTGTTACACAATTAAGTTGGACGTCAAAAAGACTTATCATGCTAGATTTTTTAGCATTTTGGTACGGAAAAAAATGTAAAAAAATAAAAAAAACATGGTCCAGGATCGTAGCAAGTGAAAATATAGTAATTCCAGTTACGGGCTAAGTTGTGGTTGTACTTTGGTACGTAACCATCAAATTTCTTAATGCAGCCAGGTATAATTTTGATTGATGGCATTTTATTTAGAAATCTCTGAGAAGGGTGCAAATATTTTGGTATGCTGTGGCGTATTAACGTGTGTGTAGAGACAGAAAGGGCGCGTCGGGCGGCAGTGGCGTGGCGTCGGGTGCTGGCGGCGGACCTTCATCAACCGGTTGACTGGTATTACGCCTTGCAATTGTTCCATGCGCGCATTCCAAGCCTCCTTCGGCCGTCCATACCTACCCCACAAAATATTTCCACTGTGAGATTTCACAAATTAGCACTCACGTCCCAGAAGATCCAACTCATACGAACGCATGTTGTTGTTACACAAAGCCCCGTTGCTGGTGCACAATTAAAATCGTGTTAACCTCACATTTGGTTTCCATTGCTGAAACAAAAATCTGTTTGTTTAAGAGGTGTAATTATAAAATCCCTCGAGTACTGAATTTTCCGATGTTTTTGCGCGGTGTGCTAGTACGGGTACGTGCCGTAAAAATAATTCGACGTTCCTCGGGGATCGTTTGTAAAACGTCACGCGTAAAACATATTATAAAGCCAATAAAACGTGTTTACAAGGGTGAGTAGAGCTCGCCGTCCTCGGGGGCGTTTCGTTTCCGCGCGATATCCGTAAACATTTTAGCACTGCAATAAATTTAACATTATCCAAGTCGCGAGACATTCTGTTTTCTTCCGTCCCGGGATCAGTCGGTTAACGGTTGTAATCTCGGCTGTCTCGGATTTTCCGCGCTCTCCTAACAGGAATTATACAATTATGTGGAATACGCATGTTGTTTCCGCCCAGCTTTATTTATGTGAGGGATTTCTCCCTATAGAATTCTACATATCTACATTTTATTAAAAAAAATGGTTTATCAAACAAAAAAAGCATAGCTATTTGATATACGTAAACAATAAACAACAACTAGAACAACAACAACTTACTTACTTTCTTTTGTTTACAACTTAATATGTAAACATTATTGTGTTCTGATCTGATTTGATTTGATTGTAGCTAGCAAAATTACGGAGGGGCCATCGATACCAATCATCGAATGTCTTAATGTATGCACGTCAAAGCAGTGAGACCCTGGACTTTTTTCGTTATTTAAAGTTCTAAGTTGGACATGCATTATTTTTTACCAGAGAGCATTTCATTCGTCACATTACTTTTACATAAAAAAATTTACTAACGAAATAATTTATGCACTTAATGCACAAAGCCACCGCGATTCAGAGACCTACTGGCCTTAGGGTCCTGAAGGCATAAGTCGTAAGTCGACAAGTAGCCGCAAATTAGTCCGACAAAATAAAACCCCCCGTTTCGGCGAGCGTCGTTGACAGGGGCGCAGCCGAGTGGCCACATTGGGAATACTGTTTGGCCAACGGCCGCCCATCTGCCTTCATTATGTCAGGAAAACACTTGCTCGGATTTTTATGAGCCCTGTAAATGTTTAACTACGCATTCGAGAACTCAATGGTGTTTTTATAGTCTGTTACGACTTCTATGCCCCATAAGCGGTTAGGTTCGTAATTTTTTATAGCTATGAACATGATTGCGTTTATATTTTTAATCTCTGCTTTTTAAACCAGTTTAGCAGGCAAAGAAATTATTAAAATATTTTATGATAGAATATGTTAAAATCGGTTGTAGAATAGGACATCAGTTGTTAGTAATTTTTTTTGATAACCTTTCATACTTTTCTGTCTTAACTTTTTGTATTCTTTTTGTTCTGTTTTATTGAATCGTATTTTTGTATTAAAATCGGGGGTCTTATTTTTATTTATATGGTTGAGATTTCACATACAATATTTTTTGGACAGATAGACATATTGCTATGCGAAAACTTAGACTTATGATTCAAAAATAGGGCTCTGAGTCGCAAAACAACTAATAATAATAGCTAGGTACGGGAGCTGTTCAGTGGCCCAGAAAGCCGCTTACGTTAGCGTTAGCATTTTTGAACCTATATAGAAGAGTACTCCACTTTCTGTATAGCAAGAGTTTTTACATAAAGTAGGTATGAACATCGTGAGAAAACCTGCACGATCATAATACGCCATTCTATCAGACGTGACGTTTGTGAATTTGCTAACAAGCACCGGGCCAGCGTGCTAAAATTACAGCACAATAGTCCCCGATACCAGTACTAAAATGTATTATACTATTAATCAATGGACAAAGCTAGAAGCAAGAATCTCGTTTACTTAACTAAAGAGACAAGAATGGCTAATAGGTACTTTCACAATAGATTAATCAGAAGCGTGTCTGCGACTACTGTCTGCATCGCAATGCCCTTTTGCAACGCTGATCCACTTTTCTACGGATGCGAGATTAAAGGGGAGTGTAACAAAATGAGAAATGGAACGATTTCAGGACGAATTGTTGGACGGCCGCCCGTTGTCGGATTTATGACAAAGAACAGCGGATGATTCAATCAGCCTGTTCTTTAGTTGTTATATTCATGTTACAGCGACCATCTGGGAGTCTTATTGTTATCCGCGAGGTTGTCTTTTGCTCCATTTGTTCGTACACTATTTCGACTGAAATTCAGTTTCCATTCGCATTGACTCGGATATTCGAGATCGAAAGAAATGGTTCGGGTTCGAGAATTGGTTCTTTCTATTATTGTGGATTTATATTATTTTAATTCGCATCTTATCAAATTTTTAAATTTAAAATTTAAATTTCACTCTAACCGTGCACAACGGGGATGTACACTGTTTGCGCATTTTGGATACAAGTAATTTAGAGAAGTATTCCACTAATATTATAAATGTAAAAGTTTGATGGATGGATGGATGGATGTATGTTTGTTACTCTTTCACGCAAAAACTCTGAATGGATTTTGATAAAATTCGGTATGGAGGTAGCTGACACCCTGGTTTAAGACATAGGCTACTTTTTATCCCAAAACCATATAGCGGGTAACACCGCGGGGTGCAGCTAGTTTTACCAAAAAAGAATGTGCGTATAATGAACATAGTTGAGTTTAATAAGTGATTTTACGAAAGGGCTAACGTGAAATAGGTATTCAATGCAGGGAACAATTTACAATTTAAATATTCTTAATGTCTCCAAGTTGTCGCAGTAGAGGGTTCGCACCGGCTTCCACTACATCAATCACTCGCGGCCACTGCCTCTGAACATTTCTAATTATTCGCCTGCCGTTGTACCAGATAAATTCTTAACACTTTTAAATCTTCGCATTTTTAATGTTTGCACTTCTAATTTTAATTGCTGGTTATATGGCGAGTTTCAAAGGAATGTAATTTTTATTGTACCTAAAGCTGAACTTAAACATCGAAACAACTTTTCTAAGTTTATAAAGGGTGCGCCCCATTCTGTTCGATAATAGCGTACGCGAAACTTGTCGTCATGTTCTGCATATTTGACGTTGTTTGCTCACAGACGTCGGGGCTGAAGCCTACTTGGCTCGAGAGCGCCGCAAGGTGACAGCCCTGTCTAATCTCCACAGTTTAAGACACTCACAGTACCTAACACGAGCGTGTATCGGTACTTCCTCAGTCGATTACTAAGCAGCAACACACAGTATCATATTTGACAGACCAAGAACATGAAATTAATGCGGCTACGTTGTAATTCGTAAAGTAATGAGCGCCAAAGCAGTAATGCCTTGAACTTTGTTTTGCTACAAAAAGTTCTGTGTATCGCTGCAATGGTCATGGACAGGCGTTATCTCTTACTATCGATGTTTGTAGCGATGATAGCTGAGTGGTTAGCGCGGTAGGTTCGCATGCCGAAGGGCGTGGGTTCAAACCCCAACAATGAGCTTGAGCTGCCGGTGAAGGAAAACATCGTGAGGAAACCATAGCATGGTGGTAGGGTACTTTCTAGTACTCGGCTGGCTAGCTACCACCCTCAAGTTGAAAATCTGCCGCCAAGCATCTAACGGTGTGTTCCGGCAGCCTCACTTGAGAGCCAGTTCCATTCCAGGCTAGGTGTGCTTTACCATCTTCGACCACACCACACACTTAACATCAGGTGAGCTGTGGTCAAACAAATAGCCTATCAACCATTAAAAAAAAAAAAAAAACTATCAAGACAGCGTCTCATTCAACTCATTACTATTAAATATAAAAAAAAGTAAATTTATCAAATAAATAATCGGAACAATTTTTTTGAATAATAACAAAAAAAATAGCAGTCTCACTAAATAATGCCGTGATGTAAAACTACCACAGAAAACGAACTTAAGTTTTACTTTAAGAATTCAAGAATAACTTTTAAAATGATATTAGTATTATAACAAAATGTATAAATATGGTATTTGTTAAACAATGGTCTCCTCAAAACTATCATCAAAATTAATTATATAAAATATTGCTTTAAAATGTACGTTTCTTACTTAAAATATATTATTGCACAACTATTTTGACTACCCACAACGTCTTAAGGTCTCTCTAATCCATAGACACACTTAGTCTTGTGCCGTCAAGGGCACTTACGTTCAATCGATATTCGGAACTTGTTGATTGTTAGAAGACTGATATTAACTCGTATTGACATACTAAACTGAATTAAACTTATAAAGTTGTCATAACTTTTAAACGATTGATTGATTGATTTAAAAAAAATAAAATATATTCAATTTCTTATCTTTATTTTAATTTTCTCACATACTATATTTATAAACGCACTATTACTCATTAATTCCATTAGTTCCTTAGATCAATTAATGCGGCTGCTAAAACTCCATCCTGCTCTATATTCATTGCATAACACTGTTCAATCAAACAACGTTTTCCTAATTAATTTATTTAATAACATTAAATATTCACTCATATTGAGCGTAATTTTCAAAAACGGGTAACTCGCAGGTAAATTAATGTCGTGTTAACTCATTTGTGAAATGGTTCAACACGCGTAACAAAATGTAACAAATAAAATTATTCGTAGCTGCTGTGTGAGAGAGTGTTGCCAACACGTCGGGTCACAATGGATGTGTTTACAGGAAATCGGAGCCAAGAGGGAACGGCTTCTCCACGTATCCTGTGGTGCCATACTGACAAACATGCGTTAAATAAATTCTACATACTGACTACAAATACTATGTGTAGACTGGAAGAGATCGTTTTTGGCAATAAGGCCGCCTTTTGAGTTGGTTATTTGGAAATTAAATTGTATATAAGTTAGTTATTAACATGATTCAGGTAACTTATAATGGTTTTACTGAGACATAATCATGCACAAAATACTATGAAATTAGATTTGTTTACTCAACGTTTGGTCATGTTGCAATAGCAATGGTCACGAGCTGCCCCACGTAACCCACATATAATTATGTTTATCACCCCGGCGATAAAGCAAAAGCGCCAAAGCAGCGACGCTCTGGGATTTGTTTTGTTACTGAAACTACTATGTATCAATGATCACGGGCATGCGTTATATCTTACCATTAGAAGAACGTTCGTCTTGTTTCGTTCGTCTCATTACTTTTACATTAAAAAAGCGTGTGTAGAGGATGAAGTGTATAAAAATATTGTTAGGAAAAAATTGTATCCTTCGCAATACTTGTCGAGCGAATACGCCTGCAACAGCTAGTCTCTAAATAGTATAAAAATACGCGTGTCAGTTTCTCCGCAAACGACTTAAAAGTCACATAACGGATTTCAATACTGTTCTCACTCTCTTTTGGATATTTTATGCAAGGAATGTATGTATATAGTGTATTCTAATTTAACTTTAGTATAAGAAACGCTTAATATTTTGTAACCAAGTCACCAAAATTCATTGTATGTATGCAAAGCCGGTCGTAGTTTAAATAAAATAAATAATAAATATTGTAGGACACACAGCCCCATCTGACCCCAAACTAAGCAAAGCTTGTACTATGGAAGTCAGATAACTGATAGAATACTTAAATACTTTTTTTTTTGTAAATACATACTTATAATAAATACAGGACACCCAAACACAGAACAAACACTTGTTTATACCACAAAATGTTTATCCAGGGTGGGAATCGAACCCACAACCTTCAGCTCTTGGAGCAGACATACTACCAATGAACCAACAGGGATATCATAAAGTAGTTACAGAGTGAAGTAGTCATAAATATATAGGTATACACACAATCTCAATTTTTCGCGTTAAAATATTTTTTGATTCATTTGGAAGCCAGGACTGGGGCTTTAATTAGAGCTTATTCGATTAATAGTATACAAAGAGCTCTTAAAATACGTTACATCTGATTGTTATGAAGATACTGATTTCGTTAGATTGATGTAATGCTCCGTCTCATTGACGGGGTGCCGTGTGCTACGCGTGTTATATTCAGTATTCATTCACTGCTCTGAGGTGGCGTTATGAATAAGTATAGCGTGTCGCTGGTATTATCTTCGTGTTCGGTAATGTATTCAAATATGTATCAAGCCCCATCCGCACCATGTTGCCGTTGTTATTTTATTTCATACGCGTGACGGCGCACCAGCTTTATTTTTTGCGATACAAGAATATCATATTGTCCTGCTGCTGTACCGGCAGCGCCTATATTTTGCATCGACTACGTAAACGGGCTCCGGTATCGATTGTACGCATTTTATATCAGCGGAGTTGTGATGTTCATTGACCTTGCAACTTGAAAGTTGTATCATATGCTTTAAACTTTGATGACTCGCATAGTTAAAGTTTTGATGTAACTGTATTTAAGCGAAATACCTTAACTAATTATGAAATATCCAAGACTGCTAACGCAGCTGAAGTTTTCAGGTCTAGTAGATAATCGCAAAGAAAATGAAGGGATAGTGTATAAATATCTACGCGTATGAAGTCGTGACGCGAGCTATATATTAAAAAAAAAAACAGTCTGTAGACTAAAGTGTGGATGAAAAAAGAAAAATGACTCAACATAAGACAACCCCGCCGATGCTCTCGGTGTTCAACTGATATTGATTACTTGTCTGTAAGGAATACAAATGTATCAAGGAAACTGTGTTCTAGCGCTCCTGCGAGCGCCATTCTTTGTGCTGACGTCTAACATTAAACTTCATAGCGCACCCCGTGTCTTGTATTTCAGGAACTGTCGTTTGTGCGGAAGTTGTGATACGTGAAATTTTTATTTAGATACGCTCATAACAACAGGATAGCCGTTTTTATCCGGCGTTTGTGCGAGATAAAATACAAGATACAATTTATATCTTGGTACGAGATAACGGCCGGTAGCGTTGCGTTCCAGAGCAATGAGAGCCCGAGGCTAACTAGCAGGTGCACGTTAGCAAAGAAAAATGAAATAACGCAAAAAGGAGAAGTCGTGTTGGGTGGAGGGGGGTACAGATACTGGGGTGGTTCCTTCGAGGAAAGCCAGTTTCCTTTAGTGGAAACAGATAACGATCCGCTCCCGACGACAGAATACTTAACTGCACTCACTAACCGTACATACATTACAAGTTGAATTTGCGCTTATCAAAAGTATCTTACCGCCTTATGGTGATTATGAGATAATGCTCAGCCATGTCAAGATATTGTCTTTCTTTGCTAACTCACCTACCTATTTATGTTTACTTGAATCGATTTTTAGATAGAATAGATAGATAGATATAACTCTTTATTGTGCACATCATAAATGGAAAAGAGTACAGATAACAAAAAACCTTATTAACTAGTGACACAAGTGGCGGCCTTTACTTAGTAATTTGAGATAAAATAACCGCAATAATCTTATATTACAATAATCACCCAAGCCTTATGTAAACCAAATAATTTGGATAATTAAAGATCTTTTAGAAATAATAAATGAATAAGTATTGAAGGACACCAGGTGAGCTGTGGTCAAGCACCTAGCCTTTCGCCAATTAAAAAAAAAACATTTGATACAACGGTGTTTAGCCCGAAATTAAGCAAAGTTTTGTACTAAGGAGATAAAAAGACACGACGAATAAAATGGGGCTTTTCAGTAACGGAAGCCAAGACACAATTTGGGTCGCTGCGTTAGCAAGCTAGTTTAGTTACCATGAAAATATTAGACTTAGAACATCCAGACGCAGAACAAACAACTTCATATATCCGTTTATCTTGAGTGGAAATTGAACCCATGCCCTAAAGCTTATGAAGTAAAGCTACTACATAAGCTAACATGGACTGTAGGTATTCAAATATTTTTTTTAGTATCTTATACATTGGTATTATGACTTAACTTATAACATTTCTTTAAACAAAAAATTCACACATTACCGAAAAGCCCCAAACTAAGCAAAATTTGTACTTTGGGAACCAGATATTTTTCTGTAAATATGAAATAATCAGATGTGATCGAAAATGATACATAGCGGAGTACTTTCGTCTAATCCCAAACAAAAATTAATAAATCAAATTTAAACCTAGATAACATTGATTCTATACAAGAATACTGCGTCGTGCAGACGTTTCTTGCATCGTAATGCGTCTATTTTTAAAAATACTTTAGAGGTTGCTAGTTTTTCTCAAACATAAACACTTTACAAACACAAGTTCTAAAAAATAATACAATTCAGCGATATAATTTTCTTGCCCTAAATTTCTATCCTACCTATAGTGTTAAGGTTCAGTAGGTACATTATTTTCTGTTCTGTAATGCATTTATTAAAATTTTTTTTTTTTTTTTTAATTATTTTAGATGACTCCATTGCAGGTATTTGTAATTGTTTTGCATACATTTATTTGACTATGACTAAAATGATATCGATCTAAAAAAATTGGTGAAAAAGCAATAAGCTAATGTCAGCTGAATAATCAGTCATTATAAAAATCTAAATTCTGTAAAATTCTTTAACATTGCATACAATTGTATTCTTTTTCACATTAAATCTGTCTGAAGTATATTAGGTACCTACTATCAATAAAGTGTAAAAAGTGAATGTTCAAAGTTCAAATGAGGTAATAGGCAATTGGTAGGAGAACGAACGAGGCGCACCGCACGGCGCGCCGGGTGCGGCGTTTAATGGGCAGCATTACCATTCTAAGCTGGTAGCACTTGGTAGGTGAGCGAAGTGAGCGGAGCGCACTGAACGAGCGGTGAGCGGTGAGCGAGCGGTAACCCACAGAGGATGCCTTCTGAATATGCAAAGTGGGACACGTTAAATATTGAACCACACCGTATTGTGCCTAAAGATTAGCTTCGTTTATAAAAAATGTAATAAGCCAAACTGTAAATCCCTGTGCATTAATTTTAAAATTCTCATGCAAAATTGTTATTTGCACTCAAAGATTTATCTTATATTATTTCAAATTTCATCATATATATATATATATGTAATATACAACATGCGCATAAAAGATGTTACAGCAAAAATTATAATATCGTAACATAATAATATCATAAAGTAGCTAAAGCATGATCAAAGTCACGTATAAACACTGAAAAAACTCACTGAATAAACTTTTGGACCAAATAAAACATGTGAAGAAGAAAAATACCATAGATCCAAGAAGAAGCAAAGATCCTATAGTAAAACTTGCTTTATCTAATTTCTCTAATTTGAAATTCATGTCAGTTTGAAATTGTTTTCAAGACGACAGGATTGTGAGTAAGAAGATTTTCCATAATTTTGTTTCATAGTTTTACGGTTCATGATGAACCATTTCACAAAACTTGAGATTGTAAATTAGCCTTGGCAGATTTTGCATTCATTTAAAAAGAAACAAGCATTACGAACTAATATTGATCGACTTTATAAAAATCTAAGTAGCTAGGTAGCAAAAGGGAAAATATAATAACGTGGTAACCACACGAAATATTCTCCGATAAAGTGATAAAAAGTACATACTCGGGCGTCATCGCGCGGGATGTTAGAGCAAAAATTGCTAGCCGTCGCGTTCCCGCCGCGGCATTGTGCCCGAAATGACACGCGAAAGGCGTCGAGAGCGGCGCGCTCTCCCTTCACAAAAGGCTTACAGATGCGCGCACCAGAAGATTTTAATGAGGCAACGACTCTGTGTGATTTTATCGCATGTGCCTTAATGAGAAATAACCAAGCGCATCCTCTTTGACTAAACTCGTGTGGGGTGCCAGCAAAAATGTTACAAATGACAACCGTGACTCCTAATTTACACAGTTTCCTATGCAAATAAAATGCGAACGTAATCTCGTATCTGAGTGTGCTTTCTAAACTAAAGCTATGAATTTTTAACAGGCTTATAGCACTCGTATGTTCTTGAGTTTGTAGATCCTTTCGTAGCAGCCTACGAAACGTCTACGTCGTAGACGTGTCTACACGTCGGGAATTTGCTGAACTTATGTTTGATTTGTTGTGATTTTTGCTTGTTAAAGTTTACGAGAGATCTTTTATTTGTTCGATATATTGGAACGGTACAAAACGAAAACGATTCAAGGGCGATTTTCACCGATCTGAACGATGTGAAACTTAAAGTGTGTATGTAATTTCACTAACAGTGGATGAGAATAGAATGAGCTCATCTGACGATGGGATGGTATATATATTTTCACAAAGCAAATAAGCTGTCGAAATAAGTTATTCGGCCACGGTACACTGGCCAATTTTCATCAATGCAAATCACGTTGTCGACTCGTCAACCCAATTACCAAGAAGTGAATTTAAATAAAGATAAGTATCGCCCTCTCGGAGACAATGCTAATAGAAGCGGAGGCGTGTTAATAGGCTCCGACTGGGGTCTGCCGGCGCACCGCGGAGGTGCTTTAATTAGATCCCGGCTTGCCGTGAGTCGCAAAACACTTGTTCAATTAGTGATTAGCTTAAGAACTTGCTATGCAAACATGATCCGGATAAGTGGTGCCGTCTGAATGTTTAGCAGTTATGGTTTTATGGCGTATTTTAAATCTAATGTTTTGTATTTTCCAAATTATGGTACACTACTACTCAAATTTAAAGATTTTTTTAAATATGACATTTAAGTTTGATTAAAATCACCAAAGTTAATTAATAATTGAAAAGTTGAAAATCTGCCACCAAGTACCTAACTGTGTGTTCCGGCTGCCTCACTTGAGAGCCAGTTCCATTTCAGGCTAGATGTGCTTTACCATATTCGACTACACCGTCTCTTAAAATCAGGAGAGCTAGCTAGTCAAAACTTAAAAAAAATGTTTTGCAACTGGTTTCATCAAAAAACAGAAGCCATTTAGGGCATTACTTATAAAAGTTGCTTAAAGATAACTAACGGTTAAAATGCTCTGTCATTTTTTCGCCAACGTGAAGTGTCATGCGTAAAAATCAGACAGACCTTATCTTTTCTGCAAAGTTTCATTGTAATTTAAATCTTTAGTTGGTTATTTTGTTTTTCCTTAGTAAAAATAATCAAGTATACGTTACGATATCTGATATTGGTGAAAAGATTGTCCATTTGACATGGAGTAGCGGTGACAGGGTACGGGAAGCGTGATGCGAGCGGCTGTCGACATCTGCTTCCTTCCGCCTAACTGACCGCGACGCCGCAGCCCCGCCCGCCCCGATGACCCTACAAATATTGCCTTACGTTCCACCGTCACATGACATTAGCGGACACGACATTATTACTCTACTACAGTGTTAGCGAATATGTGTATCATTTATTTATTATACTAGATGACTTGGTGAACTTCCTACAGTTAAAAGTTGATTTGAAGCGAAATAACGATTTTAATGTAAAATACCTATTTCATACAACTGTACTGAATGAATAACAGTTATGCAACAGATGGTGAACGACACGTCTACTACGAATGCCGTCAATTGAAAGTAATCCGACTGACAATTCCAACACAAAATTTCAATTTCGAGTTTTTTTAGGCTGTTCCGTTATATTTTCCAAGTATTCAGGAGAACAAAACAAAAATAAAATAAAAAATGTCATATTGGTCGAGCCATTTTCGAGTTTTTGGGAAATTGCGCAAGGCAATGGGTTTTTATCTAAATAAAAGAAGATTATATTCACATGACGTACATACACTTAAGTAAAGAGATGCAATTATGAATATTATAAGTGTAGGTATGTTTGAGTGTCACTTTGAAGCGACAGAAAACAACTTGTCTAGATTATACACAAAATATTAGAGAGTGACATTGTCTAGTTTCTGTTCCGGAAAAAAATAATATAATGAGATGAAGTAAAGTGAAAAGTAGTTAAACAAAAACAGAGAGATTAAAAAGAAGGATGGAAACTATAACGGTACAGGGTTATAAGCTTGGTAGGTAATAACCTAGAAGGAAGTCATTATACTTATATTTTGAGCAACTTATACTATGGGCACAACTCGGGAATCGCGAATAATAACATCTTTCCATTTAACAGTCAACGAATTTTTTTAGAAAACTCGCTGACAAAACTAGAAGGTCTCCGTTTCGGCGTATCGTTAGTACATCCAAGCTGATGTAAATATAAAACATCAGAGATTAATAAATAGTAAAATGATGTACACATATCTGTAAATTTAGTAGCAAAAACAATACTTAGAACTGACACCAGTGAATAACTCGAACTCATTTTATCAAATTTAAAATATAGTCACAATAAGGATCACAGAATCGAACCCTTTTACAACTCTTGCCGAGCATCGTAAACAATTTGATATCAAATAAGACGCAGAGCGGGTAGCAATAAAACAAATACTACCCATGATATATTTTCCACAATCCGTCCACTAAAAGATAATATGTATGTAACTTTATTTCTATTTTCTGTATTCACTCAGGGTGTATGTATCTCGAATAGTCACGTGCCCGTCCGGCGAAGGGTGAAGCATACCAATAAGTGAAAGTCCGAGACCGCCCAAACACCCGACGCTATGTTCTTTATTTGGGGATCTCTTAAAAGAATTTGATCGTATATGAGAATATTACGGACAACATCTGTGACAAGGGACGTATAAACTTAAACACTTGCTTTCTTTAACAACTTTTCCATGATATTGTAGTATAAGCTACTATATTACATTTGTTTACTATAAATTCGTAATATTTAAATCAAAATACGAGTATTATCATCATCATTATTTCAGCCGTAGGACGTCCACTGCTGGACATAGGTCTCCCCTATTGACTTCCATAAAAACTGGTTGGAAGCGGCCCTCATCCAGCGCATTCCTGTGGTCCTTATTAGGTCGTCTGTCTACCTTGTGGGTGGATGTCCTACGCTGCGCTTGCCGGTCCGTGGTCTCCACTCCAGAACTTTGCCGCAATATCGGCTATCAGCTCTGCGTGCTGTGTGCCCTGCCCACTGCCACTTCAACTCGCTAATGCGAGTATACATAGTATAATATACATTTATTTGTGTGTATGCTTCTTTAGCGGGAAATCATGAGTATGTACCACAGTAAAAATATTCAGCCCTCAAGAAATCGCACGTTATGCGCAGATTTGAAAGGGTTCAGTTGTTATCAAAATTACAGAGTAATAAGACATTTAAGTCTTATTTGATCGAATTTCTAAAATAAAGTAAGCGCCAATGCAGTTCTGTAAACTATATGTATACATAATTATGTACATTTAGTAACAATTATTTCATTTTTTAATATTGCCTACTTTATTAAACCATTATATAGTTTTAAATTTTCTATTCCCAAATTTAAGTTTTTTTAAGTAAAAATATAAAGTAATAAATGTCATAAAATAATCTAATTTTAGAGTGCCACTACCAGCGCAGTGGGGCAGGGCTCAAGCTGTCAGTGGTTAAGGACAAACTTCCTAACCTCTTGATAATATATGCCGTGTCAAGGATCAGCGCTTTTTGGTTCTAACCCTTGACCACTTAGCGAGAGTATCTAAAGATGTTGGTCGAGACGTTTCGCTATAAGGCCGTTTCCTGTGACAACTATCGGGAGAATGATCACCGAGTCAATATCAGCTTGTAAGCTACTTTGTTATATTTTTATTATGTTTAGTTTTTGCCACCACTGAATCATGGCGGGCATTACCATACGAAAGTGTTATTTGTTACATTATAATACCTTCAAAACCTTCAAAAGAAAAAATAAAATTAAGCACTATTATTGTGTAAAAACAAGATTTCATTGAATTGAATGAATATTTACGAGCTTACAATGGCAATACCAATATGGGATTAGGGTCAGAATATAAATGCAAATAAATAAATATCGTAGGACTATACACACAGCGCCATCTGGCCCCAAACTAAGCAGAGCTTGTGTGATGAAAGTCAGATAACTGATAGAATACATACATACTTTTTTTTTGTAAATACATACTTATAATACATACAGAACACCCAGACACAGTACAAACATTTGTTTATTCACAAAATGTTTGCCCTGAAAGGGAATCGAACCCACGCCCTACAGCTCTCAAGGCAGATATACTACCACTGAGCCAACGCGGCTGTCAAAAAAAATACACTAGTACATGTGTGGTAAACAGAGTAAAATGCAATATCACTCTCGTTGCATTTGGAGGTTTTCCAGCAGTCTTTTTACCAACGATGAAAACAGACATAAGTTAGAAATTCACGATGGTAAACATGGAAGGAGTTCACTGATATTCTTGTAAATTGATTAGGTTTACCAACTTAGCCAACTAACGTCCACATGAGAAAATATTTAAATGGTGGTGGGTTTTACTTACATTTTACTTACATTTTCAAATAAGTTTTGTACAAATGACAGATCAGTAGTTAGTGCGATTGAATCACACGCCGAAGGGTTTGAGCTCAAACCCCGCCAATGAGCTTATGTAGGAAAGTATCGTGCGGTAACTATAGTATGGTGGTAGAGTGCATACGACAGTTAACTACCATTCCTAAGTTGAAAATCTACTGCCAAGTATATAACGGCGTATTCCGGAAGCTTCACTTGAGAGCCAGTTCTATTCCAGGCTAGGCATTCTCACCATTATCAACCACAACGTCACTTAAAATCAGATGCGACAATTTAGATCAAACTAGACATTGATTTTTTTTATTTAGAATATTTTCTGCAATTTTTGCACGATTTTTCACGAATTTTTTATCTATAACATCAAACCAAACTCAAACTAAACCCTATTTCTAGAGAATAAATTTGTCTGTGGAAGCAAATTTAAAGATGTAATCAAAAAATAATTACCAGTATTTTAATAATGTATGAGTATAAGCCTTACACAAAAAGTGGCAATTGATCACAACGAGACGAGCGATATTGTAAGAGGCTAAACAAAGGCTCGGTGGAACGATACGTTATTTGTCAACGGCATGTCACCGGTATTATAACGAGGTGTCTGTATGGTCGCAATCAATTTGGCGGCACGGGCGCTGTCAATTTGCGGAGCTCCGCTGTCGTCGTGCCGCCACAGACCGTCGCACCGCGCGGAGCGCCCGCCGCCCGCGCTTGATGACTTCCGAGTGACCACTCCTGATTTGCATAAGGGCCAGCTTTAATATGAGATTATTCTCGAGTTAGGAGCGCCCGACGAGCCGGACCCATTCATTATTAGTTTTGGAATATTTAGTCGACCCAATCCCGGTCGTAATTATTTAAATTGCCACTAGCGTTTGACTTGTTTGATGCTAAATTGTAATTACACACAATTGTTTTGATGGTTATTTGTGTTGGTCAAATGTTTATCTATGAATGTTTATCTTGAAAGCCAGTTCCATTCCAAGCTTTCCCATCTTCAACCACGCCGTCACGTAGCATCAAGTGAGCTGTTGTCGAACACCTAGCTTGGCAAGCATAAAAAAAAGAATTCTACCTAAATATAAATTGCACTGACTAGGCTTGCTTTAGAATTCTAAGTAATAAAGCTAGGTTTTCACATAGCTTCAAAGCAAAAAAACTTTTCTTTCAAAAAGTGCGTAACATTTAAAAGTATTATGTAATCGTAGGTGGCTTTTGCAAGTAAGCTCTACCGGAGGGTAAAAAACCATTATAATACCATTGGTCGCTATTGTTTGTACTACCTTCTCTTCTAACGTATGTGTCTTCCCAACTAATGAAGGTCAGCTTTGCATATTTGTCCTATAACAGAAGGCAAACTATGTCGAGGCTTCGGGCCACATATTAAGACTAAGACTACATTGTAAGAGAAACGCTCTAGAAAATGAAGACACGTGATAAATATTTATCATGTTTATAGCTTTTGTAAATAGCTAACCTTTTTTATAGTTTCGTGTCAGTATCTAACAAATAGCACTTCCGCTTCTTTTCGTTTCCAGTAGTGTTCCCCATAAACCTTGTATAGAGGTAAGTCAGTTGGCTGCTTAGGCTAGCTTGAGCTTTACCTACTTACTATCAGATATGAATAAAAAATTACTTTAAAAACAAATATAGACCAGTTTAACGAGTTCTACAGCAAGTGAATTGACGGTGCTACTGATTCTAACCATCGAATATCTCCAAGTATTGAGTGCAAAGTAGCGATGCCTTGGAATTTGTGTTGATTCTAGGTACCGCTGTAATGGTCTTAGACAGGCGTAGTCTTTTAATATCAGAAGAGTATTAAGTTCACCTCATTACTTTCACATTAAAAAAATACATGACGTCGAACAATATTCTGCAGCAAATACAAAAAACAGTCCATATTTACAAAAACTTAAAGTTATTTTAACCGGCTTTAAACATGAGAAGCCCTATTTGGTTGTATCTTATTTTTATACACACACACACAAACCAGGCTAGTACGTCCATACCAGGCTAGGCGTGTTTACCTTTGAACACGCCGTCACTAGACATCAGGCGTGATCAAACCTAAAAATCAACCATAAAAACACACTGTTTCCCCGTAGAGGTAAACAAAGACTATAAACTTCTACTTGCTCCGATCCTGGTAAACATCTTTCGTTTTATTTAACGTAATGTATATATACTTACTTTTATAGCGAGCATTTAGTCATAACAATAGTAATAACATCATTACGTGTAGTCATGGAGAGTTGCTATCGGCGACGAAAGGATTAACCCCGGCCGCGTACCACGCCGTCTGCGGTTTCTTAATTAACCCTCGAATACGCTCACAACTGGCGCTGCGGTGTGCAAGATTATTGCTAACGTTCTCCTTGTTAATTTTAATGTACGACATCATTGAAACAAATATAAGTTCGTAATTCCGTAAGCCTTTTCTGCGTAACAGGTAGCTTTTGTTCACAAATCTTATTCTCAACATAATTGATCGTAATTTTCTGTACATCTTTATAAGTAGGTATTAAGTGCTTAAATATTGATTTTGATTTGCTCACTTATGATATAGTAATTGTGTGATCAATATCTGCACGAAAACGTAGTTTTAATATTAAACACTACATACTTATAATAATTACATACCTACCTATAATAAATAACAACACCCAGCCTCAGAACAAACATTTGTTTATGCCACAAAGTTTGTCCTGAGTGGGAATCAAACCCACGCCCTTCAACTCTTGAAATAGACATTCTACCAATGAACCAACAGGGCTGTCAAAATTATTAGTCACTAACTGCACCTCAAAGTTAGAAGTTCGGGAGCCTAGTTGAGAAACCGTTTGGCTTCAAATCTGGAGGTCCTGTGTTCGAATCCCACGGCACGAACCAATGTTTTTAAGTTATGTGCGTGTTTCCGCTGTCTTTAAACGGTGAAGAAAAACATCTTTAGGAAACCTTCATGGTAGAGAATTCATAAAAAAGCCAAAGCAAAGGGTTGCTAGTAAAAAATAAACCCATCCGTTTTCCTGGCATGTGTAAAAAAGACGTTCAAAATGTACCTACTAGTATTGCGTGAAATAATATTTCGGTTCTCATAATAGTGAAGTGTTAAATCGATTGATACATTCACGGGTAGAGAATCGCATACACAGCTAATAGGGCGTGCGAGCCAATGCGCGGTTTACAACCGTCGAGTCAGGCCACCCGGGTAGAAAATGGAGCGTCTGCTTATAGCTAATACGATCAGATGAGCAAACAGGCAAACCAGCTTTCATCTTCACTCGAGTATCTCTTAGCCGAGTTCACAAACATACATATATAATAATATAACAAACATGTACGTCTATAACCGCATTGCCACATTTCTAAAAGCTAACAGTACACAAACTTTACATGTCTGTAATTTGCTATAAAAATAATGGTCAATCTGCATGATCATTTATTATTTTAATCCTTTAGTGCCTTTGATTTAATTGTGGGGTAACTCAGCTTTAGCTACGAATTTGATTGAAGTCATTGACATAAAATGTTTATGATGTATTTCAATGTGTTTCGAAATCCTTAAAAAGTCTACACATGACCTAAATTCTAGCCTTTATTTTGTGCAGCTTTTATTTTGAGCACGTTGCTTGCAATGTGAGATCATTTGAGTTACCTATAGGTCTTATGCAATTTTTATTTTGCTAATAGGTAGGTATTTTAAAAGTTACATATTTAATTTTAAATTACCTCATCAGTATAATTTACGTGTTTTGTTTTCTATATGCAAAATTAAACTACAAGCAAAAATATAAATATATAACTGTATGTACCTTGGCGGGAAAAGTAACCACGATACTAGCGGCATTGCTACGTTGACTGGCAATACTAAATTTTTGATCTAAATAAACGCCGGATAAAGATATGAATTATTGTAAGTATTCTATGACCAGCGGCGGCCTTAGCTGTTGCGAGGCCCTGGGGCGACAGAGCATTGCGAGGCCTTTTTTCTTTGTGTTCGTTTTAATAAAAAAATTGTTTGAGTGCTAGATTAGCCGTGCGTTCAGGTGGGGGTTTGTGAAGTGCAAGGCGCGAAATACACGTACATATGTATACATAATATGGTAAAGGCTTTTTTCTACTTGCGTAGTTGAGGACTCGAGGCCCCTGCAAGTGCGGGGCCCCGGGTGGTTGCCCTGCTTGCCACACCCTAAGGCCGCCACTGTCTACGACCAAATATAACGGAAAAAATATATCTATGTATTTCATTAACTTACGATGCGTTTTGAACATATCAACTAGATTTACGCGTCAAAATTTCTGTCTTCTAAATAGTATGGATTTAATACTCTGAGTCGTTATGCCAGCTTCACATAAGCAGCAATCAAACGGGCCGCAAGCAAGCGTTCACCTTGTTAAAATTGTTTGACATTGTTTTTATCCATTCGACCGACAATAATTTTATTTTATCCAGTTGTAATATTTTTGTGGACATGCAAATTAATATTACCATGCATAGTGTTATATTGTTTATTGAATCATTTCACGTTTCTCCGGAAAAGTATTGAAACAGGGCAATTAAAATGGCAATTAGCAAAAAAACAACATATTTTATTAACATTGAATTGTTTGTATCTCCGACCCTTATATCATCACACGTATGTCTACTACTACATACTACTATGGAAGCAAACTTGACTGAATTGATTCGCGCTAGCAATTCAGGAAATTTATAATATTAAAATTGGAGGATACGGTTTGGTGTTACAGCTACATATCTATCATCTATATCCAAAATTTAATTACACATCGTTAGCTAAAGGATCACAGAATTCGTTACGAGGCCTTGAAGCATTAAAAACCGAAAGATTTATTTGTATTCAAAAATGTGTACGACGTACGTATTCAAATCCACACGCCGTATCCTAATTTTTCTTCTCTCTGTCTTCTGTGAACACATCAAACGGCTAAGGAAAAAAATATGAGGAAAACTAAATGTCTGAGCGTTCTTAAAATAAAAGTTATCGAAGATGTGTGAAGTCTGCCAACCCGCACTTGGCCAGAGTGACGTAGGTACTATAGACTTACTTTTCTCACAATGAGAAGAGACAATTTATAATAACATAGTTACCTAGGGGTTACCTACGCCTCGGGGTTTCACCCGCGTAGTTCCCGTTCCCGTGGGAATACAGGGATAAAAAATAGCCTATGTCACCCGGAGATAGTGTAGCTTCCAAACGGTGAAAGAATTTTTGAAATCAGTCCTGTAGTTTCGGAGCCTATTCAATACAAACAAACAAATTTTTCCTCTTTATAATAATATAGATAGATAGATAGATGACGGATATTAGACAGCAAATTTTATTCTGATTTTCACTTGTCCTTTTCAGACGTGAACGACTGCACGTAGATCCTAATACAAAAAAATATATCAAGCCCAATAAGCGTAGTCAGTGAAAATCTAACAGAATTCAAATAAAAGAAATGTATTATTGCTGTTGTGTGCACGACCGTGATACGTAAACAAGGGAGAAGCAGACGAACTATCGTCGCTGAACAAGTTTATTCAACAAACACGGTATGTGTAAAGGTGCGGTCAGACTGTTACAACACTGTGGGTGCAGATAATGCTTATCTCCTTTATACAGGAGTAGTAGTAGCAAGGGCAGAGACACGATCGGAAACGCATATAGGTTACGAATGTGATGTAGGTATTCCCTGACCGTCAGATTTTTTACACATCATGTTTGGTTAGATATTAACATTTATTAGTTTCACTTTAGTGTTACTAACAGTACCTATTCTAAATATTTTAGGGATCTATTTTTACATTGCTAAACGTAACAAAAAGTGTATTTCTATATTAACACTGAACAAATAACTTAAGATAAGACTGCTTCTTAATCTCATTGTCTTATCGACGTTTCCATTCGCCCTTTAGGCAGTCAGCCACTTCGTTCACTGAATAACAAATATTTATTCACGCTACCCTCCACACTCCACAGACAGACGCAGCGCCAAAATGCAGCATTCGTGCTTTTATAAACACTAACGTTTGACAATCAATCGATACTCGCCTTTTCATTTCGCCATCTACACGACAAAAGTGAGAGAAAACTCGAGAAGAAAACAAAGCACGCCAATTTGGCAAGTCGAAGACAAACGCATTTAAAATGGGCAGAGCATAGCTTCGGCCATCTATCTTGGAGCTTGATAAACGACGACATTATTCCTTATCGCCCACTCAATTTGTTTAAAAGCGTTCTGCTTTGATAATTTGAGAATTACAAATCGTATTTTCTGACACAAAAATGTCCCCATAACTGCAAATACTTGCCAGCTTGATAAGGCTACGGAGAGAAATCGTTCCCAATTTATCTAAATTTATATCTTCGGAATATGCTTCGCCGCCGACATAAAGGGACCGGAATATGAATAATTAGGTATCTGGCGTCCTTGTAGGTGCTTATGGTGTGTATGGAAGAAGTTTTAATAATATGTTGTGTTGTTCCAGTGGTTGAAGAGCCGGAGTTCACTGACGTGATCCAGAATGTGACGGTGCCCGCTGGTCGCAGCGTGCGCCTTGCTTGTTCCGTCAAGAATCTTGGATCTTACAAAGTACGTTATTTTTTTATTTCATAACACATAAAACAGAATGTAACAATATTGATTTCAATACGAATACACATTTTTCAAATCTGTATCACATTCCAAAACTATGTATGTCTAGTTGTCATTATATTTACATTATTAAAAGATCACTAGATAATTTATTTTAATTAAGGATTATAATTATAAATTAAATTAAATAATAATTGTCAAGATGTTCAGTCAAAATATGTATTAAAATGTGAACTACATTAAATTGAAATCTAAAATCTAAAATTATCTTAATCGCTTCAATAGATCTTAGTATTTTGTTTTGCATATAATTTTCCTGCAAATTATATTTATTTTTAACTTAGCTTTAGGACTTGGCATGGTTTTGAAAACAGAAAAGCAAAATCCCTACAATTCTCGATACCTCGATGATATACTATTCGGTTTTTTAAAATACTTGGCAATCAATTTTAAAGAAACCTTGGTAGTAGTAATAAGCAATGAGAACGAGTAATAAATATTTGCAATGGCAGTAGGAGTAGCGGTCGAGGACGACAATATGCGTACGGCACCGAAAAGACACATAAAATAAGAAGCATTTTATCATTTGATTTAAAGCGCGACGTCGTAATAAAGTATCTATATAAATGGAGGAAGATATGATTTAGAGTCGTTACGCCGAGTTTGCACCTCGCTCTGGTGGTTTAAAAACTATAACATTTCCTGTTGAAATACAATTTTTGCACTGCAGGCTGTCTTTGCTGTATTTTGAAGTCAATGTCATGTCATAAACGTGGATAAAATGTCTACTTTTGTGCAAATAAATATTGACAGTTATAATCGAGAATTATTTCGTAAAGGACCTAACTGTTTTCATTCTAGGCTAAGTGTATAATGGTCATCGTCAATAATACAATCGCTGAAAATTAAATAAGTTTGGTCTAACACCAAAACATGAATGAAGAATGAATGAATGATGAAGAATCATGAACCCAAAGTAGTTTAAAAACTTTCTAGGGGTAATAGTTTTTCCCAGTGAAAGTATAAAAATCCACTAACATTATTAGGTATAAATGTAAAAGTTTTCCTATATATTCGGTACTTCTTTATAAAAATATTTAGATGAAATTGGGATTGCAGATTGGAACTTTGTCCTGAATTAACACAGAATACATTATTATATTTAATAATTAAGAATAATTTATTTATATTTATTTACATAACATACTCGTATAATGGGAGAACATAGTGTGAAGAAAAAGTAATATATAAATAGACGTAAGACTACTAAATAATATTTTAATTAGTTCCAATTTTAAAGGTTAACAAAAGGCTTGGAAACGGGAAACTGTAGCCAAGAGTAAAAAAAAATTCATTGCAAGCGCCTTTTTTTAAATCAACAAAAAAAGTCAGTTTGTTGCTGTGTTGTGGACACGGCCGTGTGTACGTATATATATAATATGTACGCATACATTTTTTAACATTAAAAAGTCCTTCAGATTTCCACGTTTCATCTTAATTACACTTAACGTAACGAATTGTTTAATCCTGTAGCTATCGAGTGTAATTGAGTATTGGATGTAAATGATAGGTCAGTTGTCTGAATTTCCCCTTATAATGAAAGCAATTTTAATGACATATTCACGTCAAAAACACAATGGCAAATGTTGTGTACCTACGAACTAAGAAGCTCGTGAAAGTCCTCGAAATTGCTTACTGAATTACAAAGATACTTAAAGGCTGATGATGGTGATTTACCAGTCCAATTTATTAGTCGTATATTTGTAGTGGTTGCAATCCGGCGCCGGCCGGTGACCGGACGGCCGATAAGCCGCAAGGTGACGCCGCCGTCGGCTAACTGCCGTCACCGCACAGGGGGATCCGGTTCATTTGGCTCTCGGACCCCTCACCCTCTCGACGACGAAGCACCCACTGCTCGCTACAAACGTAGATTAGTTGGAGCTAATCGTCAAATGTCATGTAAATTCCGCTGAGCTATCAATAAACTCGTAACACGTACTCGTAGCTCAGGTCGGTAATTTAAGTTAACTATAGGGGTAGGTATAGTTAAAATTAGCTTAGGTTAAATTAGGTATAGCTTCACCTGAGACAAATTCTTATAGGATATCATTGTTATGTATCATCAATTTCTCTAAACTACTCAACAAAATGTTTTCTTTTTATTCTATAACATCAAACTTTTACTAAAAATTAAAAAAACGTTTACAATTGTTAAATTTGGCATTAAATGTACATAATTATGTTTGCATTATAGTTAATAATAGTATGCCAATCCTTTCATTAAATTTATAACGATAAGCTATAGACCCTGAAATCGTAAAAAAATTAGGTATTCTACAGATAAAATAGATATATTTGGCCTTTGACCAAACGCTTGTTTTTTTTTTCGTTATGTCAGATTTGTGCCTATAGAAATAGCTGTTCGTATTGGTGAGTACAATGACCCCGTATTGGCTCGCTACACCCACGTGTATAACTTTGTACAGTATCTCTGTATTGTATATAGTTGGAACATTTTTACACGTTGATAAGATCTTTTTTAGGGGTACAGACTGTGCTTGACCACAGCTCACCTGCTGTTAAGTGAGTTAATGGTAAACACACCTAGCCTGGAATGGAACTGGCTCTGAAGTGAGGCTGTCCTAACACACCACTAGTTTGGCAACAGATTTTCAATTTAAGTCTGGTATCTAGTCGAGTACAAGAAAGTACCCTGCCACTATGCTATGTATTCCTCACGATATTTCCTTCACCGGTACCTTAAAATCATCGTTGCGGTTTAGAACCCACGCTCTTTGGCATGTAAACCGACCGCGCTATCATCGCTAAAAGTGTCTTGTAAAAGTAAATGAGCCACGAACACATCTACAGAAACTTCATCGATTTCCGTTTGACCGACTTTTTCTCTTTATTTTATTGCATTTACTTACGTCTGAGGCTGTCTCCAGTGCGGGCGCAATAAAAGCGGAGATAGTGTTCTTCAGAAATAAAGGCTTAACGGAGGGAGCCATCACGGTTGCCCTGTATTGACAACAAGAAGCGGATTTTCCCGAAAGCCTCGCCTGTGCCATTAGTTTCCCGCGTCGGTTAAAAAGATTTGCCTCTCCTACCGTATTTTTTATTTAGAATTATGGACTCATGCGAAATATCGCGATGAAACGACTAAAAGCTCCAATCGTTTTGGCTTTGTATCGCCTAACAGCTTTGAAGTATATGTTGCTTTCATACAAAGTATTCATTTAGAAAACAAACAGTTATTTAAGAAACACTCAAAGCTGCGAACAACACACTCAAGTAAGACGTTTAAATGTAAGTAAACTGGCTTACAATTATCACTTAGATAATAAAAGTAGTCGATACCTATAACGTATATAAAAAACAAACCTTAAAAAAATCAGTCCCATTTCATGGCAAAATAGACGTGCCTACGAAAACAATAGGCTTGCCAATGTTCTCAATACGAAATTTTATTCATGATGTGAATGCTATGAGGTTTCTTGTTTCATGTGATGAAATTTTGGTGAGTATGCGCACGTAGCCTGTTCATCGGTATGAAATGTCAGATAGTCGGTAGTATCACGTATGTGGGTTTGCAATAACATACCACAACGAGTCGCAGCAATGTTACACTCGCACCGCATGCGAGCGCCGGCTGTTCAAATTCTGGCATATTTCTCGTACCTTCCCGCGGAGCTTGCCCTGCCAAACTAAGCTCAAGACCGTGGACTCAGAGCACTAGTTCCGGCAACCGCTCGCATCACGCAGAGCACCCGGAAACGTAATGATCGTGTTCCCTATAACACAAATACTTGATTCATGTTTTAATTAAAAATATAGCTTCTGTAATCCAAAACTCTTAATTTCAGATAAAACTCTTTTACCTCGTTCAAATAGAGTAAGTAGGCTTATGTTTTCGATCAGCATTAGCCACATCAACCCCAAAATATCTCGGGTGCCTATCGGTCGAAGATTTTGCGAAAAGTTTGAGAGCCCTCCGCGTAAATCCGTAGTCGAAGAGATCTCTAAGTGGGCTTTTAGCAGGAGTAGGCTAAGCCGTCTTGTGCAAGATGTTCATTTCTGTCTACGCTGTTGCATTAGTGTGCAGACATACTGCCAGTCCGCCATAACATTGAACGAGTTTGTACGTGAGAAAATGTAGCCTCGAGTGGCTTTTAAGGATTTTTCTCTTTATTAAATTATATTCTACGTTGAGCTATCGGAAGTCTTCGTTAGAAATGGGTAGCGTAGATTTTTATAATAGAATATAATAATATGTGCAAAAAAACAATTTAGTAGCATTACTAAAAACGAAATCTGTTCAAGAACAGAATGCGTTTAGAGAGTTTAATGAAGCGCGTTAAGCGCTCCATAATTAAATCTGTCGTAATATTATTAAACATGTCTAGGAATCATCTCCTCGGGCGATAGGGTCCGTCGTTAAAGAGGTCGGTGCTACGCCAAAATGGGCGAACTTTCCAACGAGTCCATTATAAATCAAACGACGCCTCCGAGGCATGTCCTGAGGGACGCAAACATCTCCCGCCGAGCCACCGAACTTCAACTTTACCTCCTTAATGCCTCAACAATTAAGATAAAAAGAAAGAAGGGCCTAAATTAAAGGTGGTTAAAAGATAACGAGTTAATAGGCCTCTCTAACTTCGCCGGTGAGCCGTGGAACCTAAGATTGTAAATAAAATTAAACCAAGCTTGTAAGACTATAACGTATAACTTTTTAAAAGGATGGTTATGTTTGTGTTTCTAAGCATGTGGTGACATCACTGTTTCCTAGAAGTATTATATCTTTATATTATGAAAAGTTAAGAAATAGAATATATACAGCTAATATTTGAAGGTACCTTTTGGTATTGTGATTTCTTTTGATTCAATTCCATAATTTTGACTTGATTAATTCAAATCAAAGCAAGGTGTGTTGGAAGTCCGAGCACAGACACCGCTGGCACCGCTTCCGGAAAACTCGTTTAGGATCCGCAGACGAATCAAATTAGTTAGCCTCTGCAGTCTGTGATTACGAATATTATATTTGCATCTGCTATTTCCGCCAGCTTCATTACTGCGGAAGATTTAAAAAACCTGGATATAGTTAAGGCAGTTAAAATGTTTACAGCACATTTTTAAGTCTGCGAAACTCGTAACACGATTTCAGGAGAACCGAACCTTCAGTTTCTCCAATCGTACGATGCGATTTGCGAACTTCGTCAAGTTTAACACTCGACGCTTATCTTCTAACCGCTTATAAAATTTTGATTCCTATTTAATTTTATCTTAATTGTTCATTTTGAAGGAGAAGTTTCGGGTAATATCGCTCCGGGTTAAGTTATAACGGTTTTAAGTGGTTCAAAGTGGAAGTTTGTGGAGGCAGTTGAATCATAGCATTACGCTCCGTGACAGTAACTGCCGTGATTCTAAATAAAAGTTTTTGTTACGCTTTTATCCTACAATTAAACCTCTAGAGTAAAAACTATCCAATAAATCTTCGTTACGTGTTGGAGAAGCTACCAAGCTATCGAAAAATATGTTTAATAGCCTTTTTTGAGTTTTCATACATATTTATCGAAGATAGGCTAACACTATATTAGTAATCTTAGAGTAACTATTTCGAAAATGTTTTGTACCAGAGGCACTGTATCTGTAGTACAGAAACTATGAAAAACAGGTATATAGTTATTATGAAAAGTGGAACAGTTTTTAAATAATTTTTTTTATCGAATATGTACCTACTACGTATTTTTCCATAATTTGATTGCTTAAAGTACTTTTACTCGTAGGTCGTATTTACTAGTTAGTGCTTATGAGCCAGTTTGTTCGCTGAGAGGTAAGACAGCGGCGGACTTGGCGCCGAGGTGGCGGCGGCTAAGACTCGTAATTCAATCAGTGTGGTGCAGAGGGACACACTGCCGCGATTAGATTAGACGCCGGCCACAATTACGTAGATCAGATTTACATCCTCCGCCGCTCCCGTGCCGTGTCGCTCGCCGCATCGCCCAGCTTCCTTTATCTCACCACCTGTATTTGGATATCTATGATAAACCACTAGGAGCCATTTAGTATGAGGAGAGGATGAAGGAGTATTAAATCTTATAGGAAACTTTGTTCGTACTATCATACTGCACTTGCATACTTACATGATAGAGTAGCCAATTACTTTTCACGGCTTCACAAGCAGTCACTGACAAAAAGTAGTAAAATTACTGAGATTAACCATCGAATGTCTCAAAGTAATAAGCACCAAAGCAGCGATGCCCTAGATTTTGTTTTGTTTATTAAAATTGCTGCGGCGTCCGATGATGGTAACCATCATGAGAGCGTTCCGCTCGTCTCATTACTTTAACATAAAATTTGATGACATAACACTCGTTATTTTTCAGATAGCTGTGAAAACGGTTATAAGTAGAAGTTACTTATGGATAGGTACTTTTACGGCAATTATTATTTTTATTTTTTAGCGATTTTTTCCATTCACAGATCTCAGATCAAATAGAAATATAGTACATTTACACGAAATAATTATGATATCTTAAAATAATTTTAAAAACAAATACCATTGACTTTTAAAATAGCTCTTTATTTTACTCATTGTCTGAGCCCGACAGAGTCTATATTTGACTATGTACCATACTATACTACTTTGTATTTACAACATCTTGTACTGTATGGAAGCAATAAATACGTACTATATTTAATCTTTAAAAAACACTACTAGCACATATTTTATATTTGATAGCGGATCAGTACATCATTCAAAACTTGTAAATTCAGTCCACAACAAAATTTATGTATTTTAATGTAAATCTAGAGAAATTTTCGGAAGCTTGGTTAATATCTCTGAGCCCCAGGTTACGGCGACAAGTTAGGTCGGCGGCCGGCGTCATTAGAGGGGTTACCGTCCCATTGCATAATAAAATGGCCGAAGTTTCCACAAGTCCATTATAAATTAGACAGCGGAGAGCCGCATCAGTTAAGATAGGTAAGATGTGACCCGGCACGAGTTTTAGTCAAGTTCCCCTATATTGCCACCACAATCTTGATAAAAACTAGCCATGATTCAAACTTAAAGCTGGATTACGAGATAATGGATGCTCGTCGAACTTTCAGCTTCCGACAGAAGTTTCTTTTTCGTAATTTTTTTTAGATCATTTTTAATTAAAGCAGCTATTGTGTGGACTCAAGCAATATAAAAATTCTTATCTTATGTTTTTGTAATTTGAAGATCAGGGAATACTCAGCATTCAATTGAAACAAAACTTTCATTTTCTCATTAAAGCATGATTTCAAACACTTTCATTACTGTGTAAGCTCAACTCACATTCCAAAATGAGTTGACTGTATCAGTACTTGGTATGCCTTTGATGGGATTAAATTATTCGGGCGTCGGTAAAAGTGGCGGGATTGCTGAGAGCGAGTATAACAATCTGTGTAAAATGCATTTTGAGCGCTTAATGCCCCGGAAATTGGTGTGGAGTGGGACGTGATGGCAGGCGCGTGCAATCACACAAACTGCTGCTGAGACCACGAACTCCCAGTTATTTAGATGTTCAGCATTAAACTCAAGATTCAAAGCCGTGTTTCACAATAAATAATATTGCCACATCATTTTTTTATTTAATATTTATATTCTGTTTCAAATGTATCTTCAGCAATTTGTTTTTCACGTAGTTATAGTATGGTAAATCTTAAATTTCTGTTTTTTTTGCAATTTTAATGTTCAAAACATAAATATTAGTAATTATATATATGGCAGCAGGAGTCAAATTACTGATGGTTAGAATTGCGAATGAGGAAACTTATGATAACACTTTATGGCAGACAAAACACATGTTTAATGGGAAAACTTTTTGGAATACCACTAATACTGGCAATGCTCGTGTAACAGCTTTGTTCTGGAACAGAATTATAAGGAGAATTATTGTATTATTAATTATTTATTAGTTTCGGAGCGTTTCCTTTAAAAGGCGTGTCAGTGAATTTTTAGTTAATTTTTCAGTTGCGTAGAAGATACATGTAATACAAATAATGTTTATTTAAATAGATTTTAATGATAACATAATTTCATTTTTTAACTAGTCATCAAACCTTCATAAACATAAAATATAACATCCTCCCAATAATATGAAAGTATGTTTGAAAAGAAGCGACATTTCTTTAATTTCCGTTACGTCACTCGTCCAATTGGGAGAAATTGGAAATCATTCGAGCGTTTGCCACACCCCTCTCGCATTTCTTCGTATTTTTCTCAGTTATACCATAGACAAATCATACAAGGTTATATAGAGCTTTAAATTAAGTTTTTAAAGCTGTTAGCCACAAGCCAGATATTCTGGCGCCAAGCAGAAGCAACAATTGTTTTTAATTTTTTATGTGTATTTTGCTTTACCTACAAGGGCTCACCGGAAGACCAGCGCTGGTCATACCACTTAGCAAAATTACAAGCTGTTGAGACTAACCATTGTAAGTCTCAAAGTAATGAGCACCAAAGCACAGATGCCTTGGAGTTTGTTTTGCTTCTCAAAGTATCGTGTATCGCTGCGATGGTCATAGACAAGCGTTACCTCTTACCATCAGGAAAGCGTTAGAAAAATTAATCTAGTCCGTCCTAAATACTATCCATTATTTCGTAACTAGTTCAATGTTATAATATTGGAATCTAGCTACATGTTATTGCAACAGGAAACATCACTAGAAACTTGTAACTTAGGCGTCAAACTAGTTCACAACTTATTTAATCAAATAGAGTCGTCTATTTGTCCAAGTTTCATGACAAGTTATTATGGAAAAGTGATTTCCTGAATATCCTAGATCCTAGAATCTAGTTTGCACGAGTAAGACTTTGTTTACAGCTAAAAGATAGCAATTTAATTAACATTTATAGGAAGTGTTTTGCAACTTCACAACAAAAGTTGGCACTACTTAATTTAGTCTAGATGAAACTTCGTTTTACTTGTTGTGAAAAGAAAATGTTGTCCAGTGAAGCTTTTCTTCTATTACGGTATGGTTAAATTTTTTAAAAGTTTGTACCTTATTCTTGGTATTTGTGTATGGGTACTACCTACCAAGAGTTCCTAATTAGATTACATTATAATGTCATATTTGTGAAAATTGAAGAATTAATACATATTTTTTATTTATTTCTATTTGCGAAAAAATAAATTGAATTTTTTTTCACACAAAATCGAGCCCCTCACTAGCTAATGTTTCTATTTTTATTTATTTTTTTGTTAATGTAAACTTATAGTAAGTTCAGAACACAGACACAGAACAAACAGCCATGTTATATAATATAAGTATCCATTGTTATTTTTATCATCATCATATAAGTCATATAAGTTATCTATGGATTGCCTGTTGAGTAATACGTTACGTGTACGCTGGCCTCTGGATTGATGGGCTGGATTCGACAACTTTTTTTTAAAATTACATATTGCTTTGTGTCAGGTAGCGTGGATGCACTTCGAGCAGTCGGCCATCCTGACGGTGCATAACCACGTGATCACGCGCAACCCGCGCGTGAGTGTAACGCACGACAAGCACCGCACCTGGTTCCTGCACATATCTGACGTGAGGGAAGAGGACCGCGGCCGCTACATGTGTCAGATCAACACCGTCACCGCCAAGACGCAGTTCGGATACCTCCACGTCGTTGGTAAACTTTTGCCGCAGTTACCCTATACATGTGCCGTATACCCGAAAACTTTTTGGCGCAACGATACTGTAGACAATGTGTGTTTACTAGGTGTTTGATCTCATTAGCATGCCAAGCAGTTGTGTTGTAACATTAATTTGGAAATAACAGGTCTATTGAGATTACCCACCTAATGTCTCAAACTAATGAGCGCCAAAGCAACGATGCCTTAGGCTCTAGGTTTCATTACACAAAACTCTGGGTATCGCTGCAATGCTCATTGATAGACTTTATCTCTTACCATCAGGAGTTTGTTTCGTTCACCTCTATATTTAATTGTTAATGTTCTAAGCACTAAAAGAATCCTTGGAAAAAAGAGGCTGGGCGAGTTAGACTCCCTTCGCAGAGTCTGGACAACAAAAGCGCTCGATCGTGAGAAGGACTAAAGGGGAGATCTTTGCCCTTACAGTTGGACAGTCACGCCCAAAAATAATAAAGCTTAACATTCTAAAAACCGTTGTATGCAACGGAACGAAAGTCCGACGTACACTGAATATGCTTATTTTCAACTAAATTTTTTTATTAGTAGTATAATGTTTTAAGAATTCGTAATATGTATTTTTGGGGGCATGTGTTGACATTTACACACCCGCACTAGGCTAGCGTTGTGAATGATCTATGGTATTTGCCATCTCACAGTGGCTCGTGCCTAGCAGTGGGACGATTTGTAAACACATGTTTAGATCAGGACCACGTACATACTATGGACAGACTTTTTAAATCAGAGCAATTAAAACAACCCAACCAACATTACCAACATCAGCCCTATAATGTACCATAAGGGAGCATCAATTAATTACAATTACGCGTTTGTTAAGAGACTAAATTTATCTAAATATTTTTCATTAGTCATGAGATTTCAGTTGTGATATGGTTACTTAAAATATTTACCTATATTATACGTACACGGTCCCTTGATAACGCCCGAACTAAACGTCGTAATTATGGCGAAGTGAATGAATCCGTCTGTCGTTGAGTGTTCACGTGTTGTTTGCAGTCCCGCCGACAATCGACGACTCGTTGAGCTCGAGCGACGTTATCGTCCGGGAGGGCGCCAACGTCACGCTGACGTGCCGCGCTAATGGCTCGCCTAAGCCGACCATCAAGTGGAAACGGGACGACAACTCTAAAATCTCCATCAGCAAGGGACATACCGGTGAGACGTCGATTTTGTTGATGACCCTAATTGCCGTCAGTTTTTGCCAACCCTTTTCTACGTTTTCTTTTTTCGGCCTGTCGATTAACTTTTTCATATTTTATAATTCGATTTTCGAGGATTTACGAGACTGTGCGAAGTGAAGTGGTTAAGTGGCAGAAATATAATTTGCAGCAGGAAATATAATTTGTTGGCTAATCATCGAGTTATTTTACGGAGCTTCTTGGCAGACATATTATGTACTTAGTGTAAATTCCAAGTAAGATAATAATATGTATAGGTATATAAAATAACATATCAAAAATTATTTTTTTTAGTGTCCGAGTGGGAAGGAGAAGTTTTAGAAATGGCTAGGATATCGAGGCTCGACATGGGAGCGTACCTGTGCATCGCCAGCAATGGCGTACCACCTACTGTTTCCAAGAGAGTCAAAGTCAGCGTTGATTGTAAGTATTACTTGGAAAATACCAATAACAGACAGTTTTATTTTGAACATAAAACTATACTACATAAAATTACATAAATTGAATTATTTTAAAAAAAAGCTATGACAACATTTGTACGCCCATTGAGGCAAGAACATGATGAGACTATGGTAATATAAGATCAGTACTATGCAACCACTCATGTTTATGCAAATAAATATATCTTTATCTTTATCTTTACATATTCAGATGTAGCAATGATATGTGGTTTTAGGAGTCACTTAAAAATGCTGCTAAACAAAAATGGTATTATTTAGCATTGCGCAATAAATTTTTAAATATAGCATAAAATCTAAAGGACGGATGCAATTTAAGCAGCATTTTAGTTAAAGCTATCTAATATAGGTAATAAAAATATTTAACTCTAAACATTACTAATGCCGTATTTTATAACAACAAGCAAAATACTTAAAAAAACACAACAACGGAAAAAAACAATAATAGTGAAAGAAAAAATAATGTATGTTACATTATGATGCCAAAAATACGCCATTTAGATTTTTTCTAATTAATGACACTCGCGCAATAAAGACGAATCTAACGACAAATCATTCATCAAAATAGGTTCAGCCGTTTAGAAGCTACGACATACATACGGGTAAAACAAATAACCCTTTTTTTGACTTGCCGCAGTCGGGTAAAAATAAAAAAGAACCATTCAGTTCAGTCTTCATTAAAGACCTAAAAATATGATACTGATTCAACTTTTCAGTCCCACCGATGCTCTGGATCCCGCACCAGCTAGTTGGAGCTCCTCTCAATTACAACGTCACATTAGAATGTTTCACCGAAGCACATCCTACTTCACTCAATTACTGGACTAGAGACGACGGGCATATGATCCACGAGAGCCCGAAGTACCATATGGAGAACACCGTGGGTCTTCCAGCTTACAAGACCCATATGAGGCTGCTGATAAGGAACATTAATCACGAGGACTATGGAACGTATAAATGCGTGGCGAAAAATCCGAGGGGAGAGTCGGACGGGACGATACGTTTATACAGTGAGTGTGCTTACTTATATTTGAAATATATATTAGCTGTTCGAATTTATATTACTGGTGTTTACCCGCTACATATTTTCGGGATAAAAAGTAGCCTAGGTATATGTTAATCCAGGGTCTCAGCTACCTCTACACCAAATTGCGTCCAAATCTGTTCAGTAGTTTTTGCGTCAAAGAGTAACAAACATACATCCATACTCATAAACTTTTGCATTTATAATATTAATAGCAATACCTTTGCTGGCTTGGAAGGCGCTGTCAAATGCCCAACCATATTTATTTATTTTAACTTAATTTTTGTTTTGTAGTTTGATCACAGCTCACGTGATGTTAAGTGATGATGTGGTCGAAGATGATAAAGCACACTTAGCCTGAAATGGAACTGACTCCTAAGTGAAGCTACCGGAACATACCGTTAGGTGCTTGGGGGCTTGAGTCAGACAGTATAATTTTTTTTTTTCTAGCTTCTTCACCACCAACGACAACGCCAGATCCCCGAGCTTTAACTGTTCCACCGCCATCGAGACCACCTAGACGTGATTCACCAACTTCTGATAAAGGTAACACGACTATTTTTATCGTACAAACACAATAAGTTTTTTTAAAGACCTCATTGTTTTACTGTGAAAACTGGCGTGGTTTTGACACGTTCTTGATTTGCTTATAAGGGATTACTTACGTTAATTGTGTCAGATACTCTCACTAGTTTTGGTCACATCCGGTAGCCTTCTTCAAAGAGGTAAAGCAGAGTACAACGTGCGGGCGACCGCGTTGCGTCACAGACTGTTTTCTAGAACTAGAAAGTGCCCTATAAATACCCTCACAAAGTTATCCTTCACCGATACTTCAAGCTCGTTGTTGGGATTTGTACCCGCGCCCTATAACTTTAGCCAAAAACTCAGTATTTTCATCTAGCGTAGCATTGCTGCCAGCCTTCTAGTCATTTTCTCACATACTTTAAGATTGGATTTTATGTTTAGTTACTTTTTATTAAGTCAATAAAAGTATTCACACCGCAGGCACAATACTACCAAATGAAAAAATAATGTGTTTAGATTAGTTATTACAAAGGTTTAAACTTTAAACAGATTCTCATACATAGGTTCCTGATTGATCGTAAATGATTTTGTTCAATAAATATTTACATAGCATCCTCGTTTGTGTACACAATTCACATAGTGATTATAAAACGTACCACCAAATTTTGTGGTCGAACGACTCCATTAATATTCGATACGCAGCCGATAAAATGCATCAGAACAACATTTTTACACCGACGATTCCGTTTATTAAGAGATAATATTACCTTTACGAGTCATCCCCCGAGAGCGGTTGTTTTCATCGTTCACTGCTGTTTCAGTTATTATTAGTGGCAGTTATTTGTTTATAGATCGTAAAGTCGATCTGCCTGTCGCCAGTGCCAGACTGTAGTTTGTTAACTGGCTTCGAACGTAATGGCCTACCGTAAAGTATATACAAACCGTTCAGCTGTAAACAAATGTTCCGAGTGGTACGAAAACGATTATGTTGTCCGAGTCTCGAAACGTTATAGCTGGTACGATTGTATAACTTTAGTGTCTTAATAGCCCATTACACAATATTACCCTATGATGATCTATCGTATTTACAAAACGTCTCTATGTTATAAACAAGCTCCGTTCTCCATAAATAGCTAGAAGCGTCGCCTATATTTTATTAAAATTTGTGCGGGCATGTCATAAGTCGGTGGACGGGCGTCATTACCCCACGTTATTGGCAAGTTAGCTGTCTCCGGACACATCGCCGGACGACATCTTGCGCGACAACCTATTACGGCCAAGTGTTCGCCTTTCTTGTTCCGAACTCTTAATAAGCTTTGTAAACACAACTTTAATCTGTATGAGCGAATAACGGTACCGTAGTAAATTTCTGAAATGATAAAGTATACGCTGATAAAAGAGGATCTTGCCGGTAGCGTCGTCGTGGTGTATAGGTACTTCCTGCAAACATTTTTTCATTATAACCGAACTCACATGAACTTGTAAAATCCATTTGCGATGGCACCGATGTAAGTTTTGCGGGTGGTTGTTTTTGCGCGAGCAGCGGCGGCGTCTGCTTGCTCTTGTTTTATTTTTTGCACCCATTACGAATTTACGGCTGCCCCACTCGACAATATTGCGCAACTTTTCAATAACTGTTAGCCGACCGCCAGCCCTCGGCTCGTCCCTTGCCATATTGAATCCTTTACGCGATCAGTTCACTATGTCGTTTCGCCCCTCATATATTTTTTACGAAAGCCTAAATATAACAGATTATTATACGTTTTACTATTTGTTTTTGTAGGAACGAAGTACCAATCAAACCTGAACGAGATTGACAAAGGGAAACAAAAGACGGACGAAGGTGGTGGGAAGATGTTACACAGTTGGGTGGGGGGCGCCTCGCAGGTCACAGGTAACTATTCATTTCGTACCAATTAAGTTAATTGGTTGGAGTAGCAAAGTCTAGCGGCTAGCCTTTCTAGCCGCCTTATGTTGGCAACTGAACATTTTAAGGTGTTTCATTCGCGTTCCAAAATTTTAAAATGTTAAAAGTAAAGTATTGACACAGCTTTTATTCTTGCAGGTCATGCCGTTTGGAGTAGAAGTCATTTATGGTTGCTGATTTTAGGGTTTTTACCGTTTTATTTTTGAAACATAAATAAGTAATTTAATTTAGTTGCCATCAAATAACATGTCCACTATCCAGACCTATCATTACCTCCATTGATACGTAATCAATATTTTATTGTGAAAGCCAAAGAAATGTAAAATTATATCAGACAAAACATTATATATTACGATTATTCTTATTTTTTTAAAGAACAGATATTTCTTTTAATGTGTTGTTTTCAAGTACATATTGTTATAATTCAAGCAGATACTAAATAGATTGTATCGTAAATAGAGCTTAGAGCTTATATGACCAAGTGACAGTTATCTGCTATTCATACGAATCAAAAATGATATTAAATATGAATTTAAATGTCCTTGAAAACAGGTAAACTAGAATAAATTATATTTAATGACAAATGTAACGCACGCATGATAATTTTTAAAAAAAACCAATGATATAACACATTTATAACGTTGTTGTTAATTGTACCATTTGTCACATATACATAATATAATAGACTATAGAATATATCGTATTATGATGTTCCTTGTACTATTTGACGATTCAGCTGACACTATTCAAGATATCGTTTGTTAGGGCCCTTCGTTGCATTCACTAATGTCTAATACATTTTCACATTGATGGTTTGCGTGAAGAAAATTACCAAAAGTAAATTTCTAGAGAATTTTAGTTACATTTCATTTAGTCGTCCCTTATCATAAGAGTTGGTGGCCAAACATACTTTGTATATGTTATCATAATCAAGAGGAGACAATTTTCTTTCGTGAAAGTTACTTATAATATAACGATAACTTTCGAATTTTGACAGCCTTGTTGGGACACTGTCTGACTTCCAATTTGGAGGTCATGGATTCAACATCCATGGCAGCCACCACTGTCTATTTTAAGTCATGTGCGTATTGCCGACAACTTCAAATGGTGAAGGAAAATATCATGAGAAAGCTACGTCTAAAAGTTCTTAATACATTATTTTGAAGATGTAATCTGACAACCCGCATATAGCCAGCGTAGAAGATTACGGCCTTACTCTTCTCACAATAAGAACAAGCTCGCTTCCAGCAGTAGGAAAGTTTATAAAAACAAGGTTGACCCGAAACTACAAGTTTTGCACGCTAACTGACACATCGTCACTCACATATAAATAATGTCAGTGATTACTTCGATTATAGAATCCATTGGATCTCAGGACATGTCCACTTTGACTTTTTTTGTTTGTATTTTTTTTTTCTTTGGTTTTGGCGTCGCGTTTTAGCATTTGCCAGTGTCAAGTATTTATATATTTTCAAGTTACAAAAGTTAAATAAGTGTCCTCGTAGCTAGTTATAGTCAAAGTCCAGTCTTAGTCAAGTCCAGTCTGTGTCAGTCAAGTCCAGTCATGCTTTAGTAAAGTAGTGGCGACTTTACTAAAAAGCTTCGATGGAGTTTTGGAAGCAACACGAAAACTCATGTTTCACCACATTATGTCATTTTCCCACACTGGCGCTTGTAATTCGGCATTTTATGAATAAAACACCACCATTTTTATGCATAAACACTCGACAAAACACTAGTTTTAGAAAAAATACAACGGAGCGACACGACTCTTCCCGCGTTCCCGCCAAAACCGTTTGTATTTTTATTTTATTGGCTAAACCAACACTTTTTTTTACCTTTCATATTAATGTGTGACTGAGACAGCAGCTGAAGCACTAATGTCCCTTACATTTACATTCGTAATACCATCATTCTGTGAAGTGTAATTTCATTTAAAAAGTATGAAATTCTGAATCGTGAATAGTTATAGAAAATTAACTGCACATACTATATTAAATATAATATAAAGTGCACTCTTATCATAGTTTATTTTATTTTATAAGTAGATAGATAGGTAGAGTAAGACTGAATGAATTAAAAGATCGTTTGTAGTAAATGATATTATTTTGTGCTTGTGTAAAACCTCATGTTCGCTGTGATACAATTATGATTGAATTATAACAGTTCAAAATTTATATATCACAAAACAAATTAAAGTAGAACTGTATTGAGTTTCAGTTTTAATTCAATACCTGACTGATGAATACCTCTCTAATGTAATAATTAGAGTTTCTCCTAATTGACGTTTTGTAGAGAACACCTTCCCCGATTCTCATTTCTTCGAAAATTCCGAGTTTCTTCTGTCAATTATTATCCTTTATAAATAATGTTGTATGTAAATGTTACCGTTAACACGTTGCCAAATTGCTAAGTGTAAGCTGAATAGATAGAACTGTTGTAAATATAAACCATAAGCCAAAGCAAATGAGTGCGTTTTTAAGAGAAAATATTGAATGTTTATTGAATTTTGCGAAATGGTTCGAAAGAATGTAAAGCACCTACGTAACTAATGTAACGATAGGGTTTAAGGGATTAGGTTATTAATTAAATAAAGCTTGTTTTAAATATTTATCTTTTATTAATCTCACTAAGTACATTTAGTGCCTAATCGATCCGTAGCAACCTATACCCTCTACAGCTTTGTCATGTCTGTCTGTAACTCAATCAATTTTACAGGGGTTTAAGCTTAGGGTATATAAAGCTGAAAGCTTTTCCTCTTTTACTCTAAAATTGCGAAATTAGCTGTTTGATAGAAGGAGGTCAAGAATCTACAAGCTTTTTATGCTGAACAGCATATTTTTATCCACGGCCTCCTTCGCTCACATAACTGTACATGTTACACCACAAGGTTAAACCCATGTTTATATGACGATACTTAGAGGGAAGTCATTAAAGTAGTTTGCCGCAGTATTAGAGAGTCAATCAAGCGGTGCTGTATTCCGGAATGATAGATACTGTAAGAGACTACATTGAATGTCTCAAAATAATAGTACGCTGATGCGGCGACGTTCCGGTTACTGCGACAAGTCCCTTACACGCGTTTACCACCAAGAAAACGTCTTGTCTCACTTTTTACCATAAAAATCATGAACAGATATTATAGTGTTGAGATATGAGATTATAGTGTTGATGATGTTAGGTGGATTAGTAAGATTAGTAGTATTTATCTTACTACTAACACTAACAATAATACTATCATGGTATTTTAAATGATTTGTCTTTGTTTCTTTAGTTTTTTTTTTTTTTTTTTTTAAGCGCCATCTGGCCCCAAACTAAGCAAAGCTTGTACTATGGGCGTCAGATAACTGATAGAATACTTAAATACTTTTTTTTTTGTAAATATATACTTATAATACATACAGTACACCCAGACACAGAACAAACATTTGTTTTTGTATCACAAAATGCTTGTCCTGGGTGGGAATCGAACCCACGCCCCACAGCTCTTGAAGCAGACATGCTACCAAATGAGCCAACAGGGCTGTAGTTGTTATGACATTAAAGGTTTCTTTCATAAAGTTACCTATAACGTCGTTTTCTACTAGGCTATTTCTAGTACACGGCTGGCTAGCTACTACCCTCAAGTTGAAAATCTGCCGCCAAGCACCTAACCGTGTGTACCGGCAGCCTCACTTGAGAGCCAGTTCTATTCCAGACTAGGTGTGCTTTAGCATCTTCGACTACAGCGTCACTTAACGTCAGGTGAGCTGTGGTCAAACATCAAGGTGGTCAACCATAAAATAATTTACGTTCGAGCACATTCTACATCAGGTGAGCTGTGGTCAACACCTAGCCTGCCAAGAATAAAAAAAAACATTCCCCTACAATGTATAAATATATTTATTTTATCTCTTATTTTTTAAATTTATTACTTTAAATATTTATAACGAATATATAATATAAAAAACTTAAAAACTAGGGTGCCGCTGGCAGCGGGGCAGCTGCCGGTGGTTAGGGCTGCAGAGTGAGGAACCTCCTCACAATGCGCGCCGTGTCAAGGATCACTGCCTTTTGAAGCTGACCCTTGACCCAACCGTCTAGCGAGAGTCTCTTAAGATGTTGGTCGAGACTCTTCGCTATAAGACCGTTTACCGTGACAACTATCGGGACAATGATCGTCAATTCAATCGATTAATGATTTATTATTATGTTGCTATGAAATATTCGAGTCCAAAGTCCGTTATAGATTTTATTAACAACTGTGTCATGTTTGTCCGTAGTCATTGAAAATTGGTCGAAAATCAAATCTGAGTAAGTTCCGATGAGAATTTATTTCGCAATGTCAAAAGTATTTTCGACAGACGAACATAATTTCTGAAGCTTTTACTTTGACTTCTGAAGTTGGAAGCTATTCCAAAAATCACTTAATAAACTTGTGATTTTTTTACACATCAAATTAGACAGGTCTTGATGAAAGTTCAAGTGTTTGTGTAATTTATGTGGGAAACTTTCCGCTCCCGTCATATTTTGATGGGCCAAAATGCTCGCAAACAATCTGCCGCGGATCTTCTGAGATTAGGGCGGCTTCGGGCGCCGACGAGACTCCGACTCGGCGTGGCCGCAAGCCAACTCCTGTAAGCCAATCTAACTTCTTTTAAATGTGTTTTTGATATAAAGAACACATTACTGTACGCACGGATTCTCAACTCCCGAATCTCGGACCAAATTAGCTTTTGATTTATAGGACTTTAAGTTGGTTGCGTGCGAGCTGTGTACCGGCTTCGGTCGTATTAAACAAATTATAACTTTGTTCTGTGTTGTCTACTCGACATTTAAGTGTATAATTTGTATGTAAGTATTCGAAACAGGCTGCCTTAAAGTTCTATGTAGTTAAGCCATATTGGAGTTTTAGAACAGTACCTAACGTTAGGAACGATATATGACGATATGCTACTTAGAACCAATAAACTAAATAATCTTTCATCCGCAATAAATACGAAGATATTTTCGTAACAATAACACTCTTACTATACTATCTAGTACTATACCTACTGAATCAATTGATGTTCGGAAAAAGTATCAGGAAATAATTAAGTCCTGAATAAAATGCAAGTTTATTTTATTTTATGCAATATAGTTGTTATTTTGTCTATATTAGAAGGTTTATGTAGCATGGCAATAAAAAAAATTGCTACCAAAATATAGGTACAATAAAGTGTATTAGGACCCGTAGCAGGCGTAAATAGAAAAACAATCAAACCAAAAAAGAACATAGATATTTTGTTCTAAATGTATGAATTGTAAATTTAATATGTATTTCGAAAAATAGGTATCTATGTATATTTTTTGTCCGTTTTTTATGGTTAAAAAGCTAGGTGTGTGATCATAAGTGACGATGTAGTTGAAGATGGAAAACACACCTAGCCTGGAATGGAACTGGCTCTCAAATGTGAGACTGCTAGAACAAATCGTTAGATGCTGATGATAGGGTTGGTAGCTAGCCAGCTTAATACTAGAAAGTGGCCTACCACTATGCTATAATTTCGTCACGATTTTTTCGTCACCGGTAGCTCAAGCTAGTTGTTCGGATTTGAAACCACGCCCGCTGACGTGTGAAGCAACCGCGCTAATCACTAAGCTATCATCGCTACAAAGTTAGATAAATCATAATAACTAGGTTATGTAGGTACAATATAAATTCGAGAGTTCGTCTGAGTGACTAAATCGGTCGTGAAGGGTAAAAATTTGTCGCAGAAATCTCATGCAAGTATTAAATATTTCCAATGTTTTATAATTAAATTTTATTTATTGCGATTTAATGCGGCCATGCTAATTACATTACGATCTCACATATTACATTAACACGTTCACTGCGGCAAGTAAAATCATAATTCTTCATCTGGTGCGGCGGCGGGCCAAAATGCGCCCCCAATGATATTTCCGCCAGTGCGTGGCAGGTCTTTCTAGCCCCACCAGCACTAGGATAGATTAAAAATTGCTATAACTTTGTGGAAACATAATGTATACATTTTTTTTATATTGTTATAATGACCTTGAACCCAACTTCCTTAGGTTTGGTTCGCCCTGGGATCTGCCAAACAGGAAATGAGAAATAAAGCAGAAAAAGCGGCAGGCCGTTATCGACCTGAACCGCACTAGAAAGTATTTTTAGTAGTGATGGGACAGAGAAAAATAAGGGGATATCGAAAATAAAACAGAATTATCGTAAAAGAACTGAAAAATGTTTTTATTTACTTATGCCTGTCTTGGAAACATGTTACGCAAAGGTTTTGGTTGCATTTCCTGCAATATTTTTTATTTTCTTACCTTTTTTTTGCTTGGGTACTATTAAAGGTTTTCCGCAGTCTGTCGTATCACCCTGCACAATTTCTTCGTTTAGCGCTCATCTCAAGGACATGGTCATTGTCCTTAGGTTTTACTTGATTTTCTGAAATGAAATTTTTTTTCTTAATTTCTTGTGATTTATTAACCATTTATGAGTTTTACCACAAAACTCGCGAAACTGAACAACTTTCCCCAGAGAACATAGGTCGAAATATGAAAAAAAAAATTGGCCCTCCCTTACAAAATTGACAACCAGCTGATTGCTTTACTATTACTATGGGAGGTCCAACATTTTTTTTCATACTTCGACCTATGTTCTTTGGGGAAAACTGTTCAGTTTCATGAGCACATTCACCTCCTTCAGGGTTGATACCTCCCTTCCGTTACACGCTGTATAAGGTCATTTTAAGTAAAAAGTAAGTGGAATAAAGTTTATCTACACTAATGTTAAAAATTATAATGTGAAAGTTTAGATGTATGTATGTTTGCTATTCTTGCACGAAAAAACTACTGAATGGATTTAGATTACACTTTACAGTAATATAAGTAAAAAATTAAATAAAACATGAGATGTGGAAAGATGTTCACAGATGCTCGGCAGATACTATAACACTAAAAGTAAAGAAATAATTTAAGAATAATCATTTTCATAAAGGATGGTATTACATAAAAAAATCCCCACGTCATTATGAGTCTAAGGCTGATATGTTGATACGTGTAGGTAGTAAACAAAGCTTACCGCTTGTGCTTCGTTTTCCGTGCACATTTGTTTTCAAATTCTTTTTATTTTTCTTAGTGGAAAATATTTCTTCACTGCTGTCACTATCACTGTCAATAACTGCAGGGCGAATTACTCTATTTTCCAAAATTTGTATTTTTCTTTTATTGCTTGCCATCGTTGATTATATCGAATAGCACAACAATAGCACAACACTAACTGGCGGGGCGCGCGCTCTGTACGGTATTGGGTCGCCAGCTGCCTGTTGGGAGGGCGGGCCGAAATAGGCCCACTGCCGCACTCAGCGGCTGTTTTTCACCGTCAGTGCGACGGTAGGTCGATAAAAACCTGCCGTTATGTTTTGATGGGGAACACCTACAATTTTGACCGCAAGATGAAACGAATTTTGACGATTTTGACGAATTTTTACAAACACCTGAGATAATCGTTTCGCACAAGCGAGAGGGACAAAGGTTTCTTCGTCCGCACCAGCTGAAATACCGCGGCAGGCCGATATCGGCCTGTTACGCAGTGAACGTGTTAAAAAAAATATAGCTTTGTATATACATATACGTATATTTGTGGTCATGCACTTGCGCAAGTTTCATGATGTATGAAACTATTGCTCTTTTCTTACTTACACGTCTTTTATCTCTCTCTAAACCAAATTCTTAAGTCAACGCCGACGATGACGCGGGCGCAAGCTAGTATATGTATACGATAACTCAGAAAATTGTCTGTTTGTATGTACGTATGTGTGCTACTTCTTCACGCTGTAAAGGCTTAACAGATTGGAATTCATCCGGGATTAACACGTAGGCTACCGTTTATCCTGGCAACTGAGGGTAAAACGGCGTGGTGCAGTTTGTCAATAACGATAACATAATTACCCTTTACTTTTTATGTTAATAGCCATATCATACCTAAATAACAATGTGCATGTACTACGTCAGCCGAATATAAATCTTAATTGCGAACTTTTAAAGGTTAAAATGTTGTGTGGGTTAAGTGTGATAATTTATTGGAAGGAACAAGTGCACCGTTGGTAACATTAGCCTCATTACTTAGCGGTGGAGGCGGGTAGGCGTGTGCTTCCGTCGAAACCGGATACGGCACGGCGGACAAATAAAATTAACGCTTATTGCCCTTTGTACGCTCTAATAGAGGACCCTCCGAGTTAGTTTACAGGGGAATTAATGAAAAACTGAACGTTAAGAAACGAGTACCTACTCTGTTTTCTTTATGTGAGTTGCGGTAGAGTAAAAATGTTATAAGTAAGTAAGTAAAATTCAAAACTCAGGCCCGTTTCTCCACAGATATGTCCAAGCCAGATCGATTTCTCGCCTCCAAAAATCCTCATTTAGCAAATTTCAGCGAATTTATTAGAGCCGTTTTGAACTCAAAATATGCACATAAGCATATGGGGGATTATTTTGAAAGCTGTCAAATATAGTTAAGATTAAATAATGGTAAATACAAACAATTTGTATACAACTGTGCCCACAACCAAATAGAAATGGAAATTTCAGAAAGTAACTAAAACATTTTTTTTTTTTTTGCAAAAACACTCATCAAAATTTAAATTTAAATATATGAAACGTAGCTGTCAATTCACGTTAGTATCAGTATCCGTATAAACCTGCACCCGTCATTTTTTTTTTTTTGTCACTGTATTCACGTCCATGTCCGACAAAATTTATAATTTATCAATGAATGAATGATCAGTTTTCAATTGGCAAACAATAAAAAGAAAAGCAGAAGAATAAAACAAAGCATCCCATTGGCATCGAGCGACTGCACAAGCGAAAAGCGAAACAATAACACCGGCGATCGTTCCGCAAGCCTCCATAATTTCCAGAAGGCAAATTAATCCGAGCCGGGCCGATCGGCGGTCAGCGCGTCCTCGCATACTAATGCTATTGTTTATCGAAGGGGCTAATCTGTGCGTACCCAGCCGTCACTGTCCACCCCCACAATTATAACGGATCACTTTCGGGATCGTCTAATCCGACGTCCTGCCGGCAGATCCAGCACGCGCCTACGACACGCTCTTGTTATTATTATGTTAATCAATTTTTAAGGTAAACAGTATTACGATAATTAAAGGATAAAGGTGTGGAGACAATATGTGGGCGCTCACAACCGTGAAATGAAGTAAGGACGTCTAACACGTTAAGCATTTTAACGGTGATTGGTTACCATCTATCAGGCAACCCGTCTGCTTGTATGCCATTTGTATGTATATTTGTAAAAAGCTAGGGCCGATCAGAGTTTCATAAAAAACACTTAAAAAGTAGTATGTATAGTAGCGTAGCGTAGCGTAGTGTAGAGTAGTGTAGTGTAGTGTAGTGCAGTATGCGCACAAAATTTATGAAAATTCGCCTAACAGTTTCACAAAACTACAATTACATTCTTTTTGTGAGAAGTAACGTAAAAGTGTAATCAATAAAGCTGCACTATAATAACCTGTTAATCTTATAAAAGTGCTAAGCGCTAGTGCTGGTACTTTTTTTAAATATAGAATTAGGTTATGTGCAACCGCGACAACCGAAAACATGTATTTTCTTTGTGATAATTCGTTTGGAAACTATGAACCTGTTAGAGAATAAATAAGAAAATACCAAGGCATTGAGTTACACCTTCCGAAGTTGATATCGAAGTTTCTTCTACCTGACTAGGCATTCCAACATCTCTGCAACTATGTTTTGTTTGAAATGCTAGTTATTTTAAGCATTAATAATATACGCCTTAACTATTTTCATCGTCATCATCATCCACAGTCTTTATCCACTGCTAGGAATAGACCTCACTTTTGTTATGCCACCTGTCTCGGTCCTGTACCAATCTAGGTCAGGTTCGACCCGCGACGGTGACGATATCGTCGCCTCATATTGCGGCTGAGCGACTAACGTGTCCTGCCTAGCTCTACTTTGTGTTAGTATAGTTTATAATTCGTACAAATGGTTTTTTAGGTTAGTGAAGTAGAGCTAGGCAGCTGCTAGGCAAAGTGGTACGGGTTGAGTAAGGGCGTAACAGAGTGGTGGCCTAGGCAAGGTAAGCGGAGCGTTGGTCATCGAGCCGCAACGACATCGTCAAATAACTACTATAGCTATAGAAATAGCTATCTAATTATTTTATTAAATGTTAGCTATAAGTAGATATAGCTGCGCGCGCGGCTGCGACCAGCGCTGTGAGGGGTAGTCGAATACACCTCTTGTTCACAAGCTGTTGTGTTATTATTTTCCGCCCTTGAGCGACTCTTAACATTAAGATAGCTATTAAAAAACAAATATTTAGCTCCAAAAGCAACAAAACAGTTTTGTAGCAACTTTTATTGGCGATGTTCAGTAGTCACAAAGCAAACATATCGCTAACCGCCACGAAATAAAAATGCTTCGACATAACTATAAAACAGGGCAGCCAACCCATACCGGCGTTCGTGTAACATGTGTAAAGTTGTAAAAGAGTCGTCCCGCACTGAGTGATAATAAAGGTAACCCTCGGCGGCACCTTTATTGTTATCGAATAAAAATAATCCCGGGATTTTTCGGGATGATCGTAAATTATAACGGGATTCAGAGGGTGGAAGGTGCTGGCGCGTCGACGCGACGGCGGCGGTCGCACCTAGCTCCACTCACCGACCCACGGGCTTGAAGAGATGAATTGGGCTTACACCTTACTTGAGATTAATTTGTAATCAAAAAACATAATTTGTCATAATATATACGTCTACTACGTTACCAAACTGATAAGAATATGTGAAATTCTTCAAACTGTGCTGAAGAATTTAATGTTTAATGTTTACCTGAAAGATAAATTCTGAACATAGATTCCAAAACGGTTAAAGTACCTGCGTAATTGAGCTGTAGATGACTTGTTATTTGTGATGTTTTTTATGCTTTTTACTTGGTTGTAGATTTCCTTGGGAGGAAGTCGTCTAGGTCGATACCACCGCAGTACTAGATATATTATGCAACTAGCGAAATTATTGGGCGGTTGAGACTAACCATCGAAAGTCTTAAAGTAATGAGCGCTAAAGCAGCGATGTCCCGGGCTTTGTTTTGCAACTCAAAGTTCTATTTATGTAATGGTCTTGGACATGCGTTATCTCTTACCAATAGAAGAGCGTATAGTTCGTCTCATTACTTTTGTATATAAAAAATGCTTGAAAAAAGTTATTTTAAGTAAATCAATTTGTATTGTATCATGTTACGAAATTCTTCATTTATACATTAAATTCATTTTTGTTTTTGTGGAGGATTGAACAAGGTGTACTAAACTGAACTAGTAAGTAGTCAATTTACTTCACTGGGCAACGCCATGGCAGAGCAAAAACAACGTCAAGAAATTTGTTTGGAACTTAGCTATGGATATTATGTGATATGAATGCCTGAATTTCAGTTTAATATATCAATTATGTAGGCTTGCGCTTCTATAGCAATTTTTTAAAAGAAATTTTAAACAATTCAGTTCATATTATAGAACGTACTTAATAATTCTGCTCGGTGTATACATACTTACGACACCGCCAACGCGCGACTTCGTTCTTGCAAAAGGGTCAAACTTACAAAGAAGCGCCTCAAACGAACTATACAAAGCGTTACACTCATAATTCTGTAAATAATTCAAAGAGACCCGTTAGCAACATGGCACATTTAAAATGAAAGAGTTTGGTAAAGAGAAGAGTTCTAACAATAACCAGCCCCTGAACGCATATTTTTGACGGTGTGAAGCGCTGAAAATCCACCGATACCAACAAAAGTGGCAACTGAAACTAATGAATTATTCATAGAGGCGGTGCGGTGCATGTTCTATCACTGTTTTATCTATTGCGGGACTTAGGGGCGAGACGCGGCGCGGTGGCGGGCGCTGGCTGCCTGCGGACCCGCTCGTGCCATTCCAAGCTGCCCGCGCAAGGGTTAACTACCTACCTACTGAATAGGGATGTCTTCAACGTTTCCGAACTCGAGCACTTTCAATTCTGATAAGCGTAGGATATTCTAATACCGATCTTTATTTGAATCGTCACTAGTTCAGAAAGGAATTTGGAGCTGCAAGAATGAGTCGCAAACCCTCTTGGTTAGGTACGATATTCGGGAGAAATAAGGGTGTGTGGTGACCCTGTTGCTGCCAACAGTTTAAGAGCCGTTTGAGAAAACTAGATAAGCTTCATGCTGGGAATAAACATTAAGTTAACGCCGCCGCGGACGCAATGAGTGTTAATAACTGGTCCTTAACTTATTTATTTAGGAGCGGACCATTTTTGTACTTAGCTAACTAAGGGGTAAGCAAGTTAAAATACATTTGGTTAAAAGCTTTGTTAATATTGTTGAAAATGAGTGCAAAAATACAAAAAAATATCTATCTTATAATACAACCAATTACCTACTGATTATCTTTAAGTTTTATTAAACAAAATAAAAAATACCTTAAATTATACTACCTATTTACTATTTATTATACTACTGATTATCTTGATTCGGATACTTATTGATAGCATACCGAGTGGGTTTTTTTTTTTTTTTTTAATGTAAGAAGTAATGAGTCGAACGAGACGCTGTCCTGATGGTAAGAGATAACGCCTATCCATGACCATTACAGCGATACACAGAACTTTGAGTAACAAAACAAAGTCCAGGGCATCACTGCTTTGGCGCTCATTACTTTGAGACTTTCGATGGTTAGTCTTAACAGCCCAGTAATTTCGCTAGCTGCAGTACCCTTCGAACCGGAACACAGTAATGTTTACACGCTACTGCTTAGCGGCAGAATAACTGGTACTGCGGTGGTACCTACCTAGACGACCTCCTCCTAAGGAGTTCTACCACCAAGTGATGAGGGTTTTTGAGAAAGAGTAGGTACCGGAGTGGTTTGTAACTAGGGGCCTCTGATTTATATTTTAGAGCATCCTTTGCCGTTAAACAAGATAACTTGCACCTGGCTAGCTCGCGTGAGACACATGTTACATAAATCTGAGCAGTTTGCAGGGGCAATTTTAGCCTGGATTACCCTTACTTACTTAACATTCAGTCCCTTTGAAAGCGTACGTTAAAAATAAAACAATGCATGCTTCGTAAAGCAACTGCAGTATAGAAATAGTCTCAACACAGAATTAATCCATCAATTAGCCCTAACGCAGACTTCTGTTACAAAGTCATGTAGTTGATACGAACTAGGTAGACATTTAGTTAAATAAGTTTTAGTATTGAATGAAACTGTTATTGTCTTCCATACTCCAAAGTTTCATCTCCGTCCACAGGAGTTGAGATTTGACGTCGGCGTACTGCAGTAATAATTTTGGCAATTAAACTTTTATTCGGATTACACGTATTAGGTTATTTTAGTGAAGTCTAAACCAATTTTTTGATAGATATTATAACAACTTGTAATTTGTGTTTAGTGACAATATAATTTTAGTCAAAAGATATGTTTTGTTTTATTTTGTCGTTGTAAAACAACTCGTAGTTTCTACCATGGTGTGGAGTATATACACCCAGGAGTTGTTATACTTTTTCTAAGCGGCCTGTTATGTTTTGTTTCGTGCTGTTCGCTGACCGTGTTCTATTAACAAATTGACAAATAAATGGATTGATAAGAAATGCAATTCTCTGTGTTATTTTAAGTTAAATACCCTCACATGGATAGCCTTTGAAATAAAGGCTCGTTGTTTTGTCTACTAAGCAATATCTTTACTTTATAAAACTCGACTGGCTAGTTACCCTCATGTTGTAAACTGCCGCCAAGCATCTAATGAAGTGTTCCGGCATCCTCACTTGAGAGCGAGTTCCATTCCAGGCTAGGTGTGCTTCCATCTTCGATCATACTGTCACTTAACATCAGGTGAGCTGTGGTAAAACAACTAGCATTAAAAAAAATGTCTTAATTTTAAACACTGTCAAATATATTGTAGTTTGAAAAGATTCTAATATGCCATTCATGTTTTTCGTGTTCTTAGCAACGTATAATTGGTATTGAAACGAAATCTACAACCTGTAGTTGTAACGAAGCTTGTACAAAACTGCCGTTTCCGACAAAGTTTGCTTATTATGATTTTATACGAGTATGTTCGAAAAGCCACCGACTTGTTTACATAGAATTCAAATCGAGTTTTTAGTTTGAAATATACAGTAGTATTTGTTGCCAACTGAACAAAAGCAATAATAATATGTTAAGTACCATTTGAAATCACATTTACCTACAATTCTCAAAAATAACTTTAGTGTTACTGTAGTAACTTCAGTTGTCACATTGTAACCTTATAAAATAAAATTAAGTATGTCTCAAGTAACAAAAATACAAGTTGAAAAAAGAGAAAAAAATAATTCTAAATTATCTTCGAAAGGATCTACAAAAATAGTACATCCTAATGTTAGAGACAGCATTATTTGTGTTATAGTTTTAATTAAATATTGGTTTTCAAGTTAGCCAAACTGGTGTAAATAACCTATGAGGTTTATCTAGTTAAAACTGTTTAGTCGCATAATATTTCGTGTGGCAACACTAAGGAAAAGGTCGTGGAAGAGACTTAAATGCGACTGGACACACTCGCGGCCGACGTGAAGAGTGGATGAGAAAACTAGGACTGAATTATCGAAATATAATTATTAAATCATTAACAGTTGTTTTAATCAAGAATTGTAACGGATTCACTAAATACAACACTAAAGTATTAAGAATAATTGTAACATTGAAGAAAAACAACTTTGAAGTAAGATACCAAAAGGCTTGACTTATAAACATTAGATAAATTTTATTAGTAGCTTCTCAATTCAACTCGTGACCACAGCATCGAAAGCATGTCAACGGCGCTTTAAGCGCATCGTTTATAAATAGGACTCTAAATGTAATCACACTAAATTTAAAACGGCAAAAGTTTATATAATTGTTGGTTCTTTAGGTTGTAACGGCTTGACGAATTTGCATGAAATTTGGAATGGAGAAAGCTTAGTTCCTGGACAAACAAACATTTTTATAGCGGAAAAAGCGGTTGTGGCTTGTAAGATATATTGTTTATAGGGCTTTTAGCTTAGGGTGTAGTAATCCGAAAGGGGTAATTGCAATTATTGTACGCAACTTTTACTAAGGACACAACTTTGATAACGTGAAACCCCCAAGTTTAAAATCCTACAGGCAATCATTTATTAATATTTCTATACTTTTGGATGACATTCCTTCTTGTTCTTGGATGCAGCGGTTATAGCACAGCGAGCCGGAGCAGCGCATCGCTCCCGCGTCGGTCTGCCATACCACGCGCCGGCCACACATAAATCTCACGAGCAATATGAGGCACCGCAATATCACAATAACCCTTCCCGCAGCGACGGCGACGCCAACAGGACACAACGCCATATTTAAATTGTGATAGAATGATTATATGAGCATAACTATAGGTTCTGGAAAACACGTAGAACTGACAGCGAATATCGCAGCATTCCCCGTTCTATAAATAATTATATTTCTGAGGTGACTAAATTAATGTTACTAATCTTATCCTATTAATATTATAAATGCGAAAGTTCGTATGTATGTACGTAAAGCTAAAAAAAAGCTTATACAATGTTAAGCTTAAGGTGCACAAAGCTGGAAGGGGGTCATTGTCTCATATAGTAATAAATATTATTATAAATACCATTTACTATAAATAAGCTCTGAAATCGAAAAAAAACAGCTGTTCTCATGTATGGCCAAGGTCCAACGAGTTTTTTTGCTATGGAATAGGTAAATTTTTTCACGATTTTGATGTTGTGCCGTAGTAAAATCTGTTCATAATAATAAGTACAATTATGATACCCTATCAGCTTAGTGCATCTAAACTTATAACCCTATATATAGCTTTTTATCCCACAGGAGCCACTAGTTAATAAATAATTATTATCACTAATTCATTCTTCATCTGCGTACCGCTAGACATTGGAATCAGCTGCCCGAGTGGGTGTTCCCCAATGAATATAGTCTGGGTACCTTCAAGTTGCGAGTGAATCGGTTTCTTCTAGGCAAGCGTGCTCCACCGTAGACCGCATCTTCGCTTAACATCAGGCGGGATGGCGGTCAAACGCAAGCCTATCTACTATAAAAAAAAAAACTGAATTTAACCTACTAAAGCCACTACTTCTTTCTGGCTAATAAATAATGTTTTGATAGCGTATCCGTATCTTGTAGGTACGCATTTTTAAGAAGAATACGAGTAAATAGACAAGTAAACAAATATTGGAAATGAAATAGTTCCTTAAAATATATATCCTTTTTGAAACGTAATCCGATCCACTATTATAGACTTATGGATGGATGTCGGATTAATCTCTCCGACCCAAATGATAATACGTTTTACAACTGAACAACCTTGATAGGTATACAAAAGGCCGAATAGACGAACGGAGGGAGCGCGCTCTCATTATTCAAATGCATTGAAGCAAATTATGGTAATCTGGGAAACCTGTTCTGTTTCAGCAATTGGTAGACAAATATTAATAGGTAGGCAAACATCCGTGTCCCTGTCGCTCGGTCGTATTGCCTTTGCTCATTCGAGGCTCATCGCTGACGTGACTACACTTCCAGGAACATGTGTTCTATGCATTATGCAATGAAAGCTTCCACTGCTGACCCGCGCAGTACGCCGGGCGAACAAACCTTGTTCAATTAACATACTCTGATGGATAATAATAAATAATTGGTGGCCAACATTTTTATTTGTATGCATCGGTTTTAATTTTAATCGTAAGAAAACTGATGTACCTATTATGTGTATTTAACTGTATGCTGAAGTGTCTTAGCATAATTTTTGTTATTAGAACCTTTTTTTATTGACCACGGCAAAAAATGAAAGTGGGGTTATGTTTTTAGCATGTATGTATGGATGAATGTATGTTTGTATTTTACGTGTTTTCCACCGTAGCGCCGAAACTTACCATGCGATTTTGATAAATGAGCCGTCAATCGATTTGTTATTATGCTCCGGTTGGCTCCAGTAGGTATTAATTATAATTATATACTCTGCGCAGCAGATCTCATAGTATTACCATTTATTTTTACTTCGACTGTTTGTTGCCTTTTTGTCAGAAACGATGTAATAAGTTTTTTAATATCGTGTCTAATGCCGTAGTTCTAATTTTTCTAATAAATAATAGCTTGTGGTCAACCGAGTCAAAGGCCTCCGTATGGGCCGCCTTACACGTTCAATCATGATCACGATCCGCGATCCGCGATCCGCGATCATGATTTCAAAATTTCTAGATATTATGCGATCCGGAGCATCAGTCCGTCAATCCGCTTCGTACACGATCAGTCTGGATCGCGATCATTGATCGCGGATCGCGGATCGCGGATCGCGCGCTACGTGTACGGGCTGCCTATGCCTGCTACTCGTTGTTTACTTTCAAGGCAAGCTGTCACTTTTTCAACAATAGTTAAAGTTGCTGAAATCGGCTGTCAGACAGTGATCTTTTTCTATTTAGATGCTTCATTAGAACCCAGGACCTCTGGATTAGCAGCCAGACAGGATGCTATAACATCCTAGTGGGAAAAATATAAACATATACGTCTTTAGTTAAGTTTACTATTCTGGCTATTGAATAAACACATGCGAGTATATTATACGAAACAGAGATTGGCAGATGCCAAAATTAAATAAGGCAATACTATTTCCTCATGTCACGTTACATATGCGACGTGTTCATCGACATGGCTGTGTAGGAAGCGCGACACGCGCGACACGTCGTACTGACACGCTGTTTCGTCGCTCGCAGTCGCAACGGCTCTGCGCTGACTGCCACGTGTCACATTTGTCAAGACCGCGCTATAAATAAACTTTGAGTTTTCATTTGCGAATTCAACTCAAACACGTAGGTACATACATTTTTTATTTAGTTTTTTGCAGACAGCAGAATTGCTAGGAAATGGAACACAAGCTACCGCCTTTCTTGTTTCCTGAGTGTTTGACACCCAAATCTGCGTTTCATTTTAGGTCACATCGTCGCTTACTAACAGGCCAGTAGGACTAACTTGGACGTTCCGTTGATAAAAAAAAGGCAGGGCTGCCGACAAAGTAAAAACTTTAAACCTTGGAATATCTGTGTCAACAACTGTCCAATACCTACGTCACATTAGCATGTCGATGACGCGAACGAGTTTAGCCTCTAGCAAATAATTTCTCAACCCGGTAAAAGAAGTATTCACTTCAAAAATGTCATCTTACAATAATGGCAGTTCTTATAATTTTCATATAATTGTATTACGAATATTTGTATATACATATACCTAATATGTATAATATTTAATCATAAGTATATGAGTGTTACCTACTTCTTCACGCTGTAACAGCAAAACTATGGTTTGGATGAAATTTGGAATGTAGATAAATAATGTAATTTTATTTTGTACTCTGATTTCCTACAAAACGAGAGTTTAGTTATAGCAAACAATTTTTAATCAAAGAACTTTACCGCACACAATTTTTTAAAAACACATTTCTCGGAGCTATCTTGTTATCCGAGATTTTTTTTAACGGTTTTATTTTATGCTATCGGAAATTTCATGCGGCTAAAGTAATTTTCCGCGAGCGCGGAGCGGAAATTACCACATAGTGTAGTGACGTGTTCGACAAACGTCACGTAGCCGGAACCGAGCGCGCAGATCCTTATATCCAATTTCCGGGCGTTTTTGTTGGAAATGAGAATTAGCTGACGTGACGTGACGGAAGGCTAAATATCAATGCTGATGCTATCGCTCCTCAACCGACATCTGACATCCACATTATAGCTAAAATGTGGAATCGCGCGCCACAGTCTAACTATCTTTTGGTAAATTTCTAGGTAAGTCTGGTTGCATATCTATACATATAGAAATCTGTCATTATCACGATGAGTTGGAGAACGAATATCTCAGAATCGAACAGAAATAGACTTTTATAGTATTATTAAACGAACGCCCTCTTGCTGAAAAACCGCCTGCTCATGACCACAGCGGCGGTACCCAAAACTTTGAGTAACAAAACAAAGTCTAGGGTATCGCTGCATTGCAGGCATTCTTCACTTTAAAAAACATATGATTTCATCACTAATTGTAATTAAATTTATAATGTATTTATATAGGTACGAGTATTTAACAATATAAGAACAATATTTTTCGTAGTAGGTATGTTATTGGTATTATACCTGCATACGTTTACTTGCCAAATATCGATGCATAGAGACAAAAAATACCTGTCATAGAGATAGGGAGACGATAGAGATATACAGCGAAATTGTTGGTTTTTAATGATTCCAAGAACCACATGCCTCATACAAAAGACGTAGGTACAAACATTCTAAGAAAATGTAAACTAGGTACCCAAGTTTTTTGTCCCGTAAACTCGTTGAGGAGTTGAAAAAGGTGTATTTTTTATTTGACTACATTTTGGCGGGTGATATTCGGTGAAGAGACTCCCAGCATCACTCGCCGAGCCAGTGGAGCGCGCGTAACGAAGCCGAGCTCGGCCTGAGACTAGGAGTGCCAGTGGGGATAGATTCAATACATTTCACTTGCAGACAAACAACTTCATCAATACCATATTTTAATACAGTGTTTCAGGGAGGAATGGCAATGTATGCTTGTACTTATCTAACTTGGTGCTAAATAAATATTATAATCAAATGTCGGTAATATAAGACTATAATGACCTAACTAGACGAATTACGACAAATAGTTCACAACTAATCTAATCTAACATTACCTAGTGTTGGGTAGACCTAGGTGTACCTATACGGGTAAACTGTGAGTTAAAATTTAATTTTGTCAGTTTTCAAAGTTTACCCAACAGCTAAATTAACCCGAATAAACGAAGGTTCTATATTCTCTTCTATCATTACCTGTATATATTATGCATTATAAATACGTAGGTTTGCATTAAAAAGGTAGATTGTTATTGTACATATTTTAAGCACAAGCTTTGTTTAGTTTAAGGCTAGATGGCGCTGAAAAGTTTTATACGATATTTATTTTTTAGGTATTTGTTCAATAACAAACTACTGGTACTTTTTGACATTAAAATACAAGCTTAATTGTCTAGTTTGACCCCCAGAACTAAACTACTTGAATGATGTAAAGCCTAAATGATTGTAGAAGGTATAATAACAGTGGCTTGTGGTTCAGTAATTTTTATTTAATAATTTGTTTTGTTTATAATTTAGTTCTGTTTTTGTATAGAGATAAGAAACTGCGAGTATGACTGCGGTAGTGCGGGCCAGCTCACTCCACTGAAGGGCTCCGCCACAAACACGTCTCGTGGAAATTATATCTCCGTTGGCGCTGTCAATCCGAACGCGAGTCAGCTGTAATCAGAGTAAAAAATCTACCTCTCACAGAAAAGGCACGTACGCTAATTTTATTGCAAATGGACAGATGATGTAATAAAAAATATTCAATAGTTACTCGTATTTATTTTTAGGTGAAGGGATCGAAGGTCGGAATTAGTGGTGTGTCTTGGGACAGGCCTATGTCCAGTAGTGGACTTCGATAGGCTGGTGATGATGACGATGATGATAAAGGAATGGTGACAGGAGTGCAGCCTTTTAAAATAGTCACACCGCATATTTTTTGTTCGTGTTTATTTTAGCTGCTCTTTCATTCACTGTACGAGATCAGAACGGTAGTATTGACTCGAAAAGAGGTCATTATGCTTAACATGATAAACGATTTTTAAAATGGGAACGATCATGAAATCACAAAAAAAAAATGCAACCACTCATTTTTACAAATTTAAATCATAATTTTTAACTTGTTCCAATTCATACTACCAATTCACATAACTATGTAGGTGCATCACAAATCCTTCGTAAGTTACTAAGTATATGTATGTAGGTACATTTGAATAATACGAGCATATTACAATGGTTCCTGTAACTAGTTGGCGTATTATTGAAAACCGCACTCGATGCTTGAAAAATTACTTTTTTGCGTCTCGTCCCGACATTCCTTGCCTTTAGCCCGCGCCCACGTTAGTACGCTCCGATGCAAATACGAGATTCCTTACTGAATACAATTTAAGGTTGTCATCTTGTTAATATTTAATACTAACGGCGAACCCGCGTTCTCTGCCATAAAAAGTAACCAATGTGCCAATTTAAGGTTTAAATATTCTAAATATCATCCAAATGCCTTTAGCTGTTACAACGTGAATAAGAAACAAATATATATGTAGTACGTGTACTTATGTATATTTAAGCATTAAAAAAATAAAAGTGGTCTATGTGTTAATCCAGTGTACAAGTATTAGCTATCTACATTCCAAGTTTCGCCAGAATCCGACAAGCTCTCACAGCATCAAAGAGAAACAAAGACACGAGTATGGATATACAAATAAGAATAAAAACTTAAACTTTTACTTTACTTATTTTAGTATAAGATTAATTCGGTTTTTAATTTTTACTGTAGGTACCTATTTTTTTTGTAAACGAGCCATTCTAGAATATACCTTTATAATTATAATTTTCCTAAATGAATGTGAAAACCGTATCAAAGTCCGATGCGTAATTTAAAAGAAATAAACGGACATACAGACAAACTCGAACAGAAACTTTGTCTTATACTATTTAGAGACAAATTGTTAGCTAAGATTTGAGTTTATACATATATCTAAAATAATGTCAACCCTAACATACGAACACAATAGACGAATGGTGGGTTCCGCCGAGCGACGGTAGGAAATGTTGAGATAAGTTGTTTGTCTGTTAACGTTTTGTGCCAGTGTATTACGTCGACAACATAAATTTAAGAGCCATACAGTTTGATTCATATAACTTTCCAATTTAATCTAAAAAAACAATCTCTTAATACTCTTATGGAATTTGGAAACGGTATTTTTGGCGTACCTAAACATGGGAAAATCATGTCCCTGAATTATATATCATTTATGTGTGTAGGTGGTTGACAATTGCTCAGATGATGTTAAGTGGCAGTGTGATCGAAAATGATAAATCACCAAAACTGGAATTAAACTGGCTCTTAAGTGAAGCCGCTGAACTACACCGTTAAAGGCTTGGTGGCAGATTTATAACTAGAGGGTGGTAGCCAGTCAGCCAAATATTAGCCTCTACCACCATGTTATGGTTTCCTGACGATGTTTTTCTTTGCAGGCAGCTTGTGTAAGCTCATGTGGAATCTGCTTACGCTGAGTACAAAATTATTATTGCCTAATACCAGTGTTTTTGCAGGTGTTTATGCATTAAAATTCAATTCAATTTATTTGTTGCATAATATATTTAACATAACAGTAGCACCAAGTTTAATCAATTTCACCTTGGTAAAACTAACTTTAGCAACTATAGGTACTAAGTGTGTTAAAATATACCTATTCGAGTGTCGTGGGTAGGCGCAGCGCGCAGGAACGGTGAAAGATGTGAGATCCAAGGTTAACCCTTGCGACTTTACACTGCTAGGCAAGGAATGACTTATAAATATATGTGAGAGAAGAAATACATATTAATTTTACGTACATGGATTGATGTTATCAGTAATGAATTTTAGTGATATAATGGATTGTGGTGGAATATAAAAAATAAGTTTTTAATTACTAGGCGTGCACCAGATATATCAAATTAATTTAGATACATTTCCACTTACCTTAACTATGTGTATTCGTTTGTTTCCTTAAACTAAAAAAAAATTAAAACAATCATTATTTTTTGATTTTTACTTACATTAGGATTGGCAACAAGCTATTCCGACTTCAACCAGAAAGAATCATGTTATACCTACCTACATGTTGAAAGAAGACGCATTTTTCTCCACAGCCATCATTACGAATAAAACGTCGTGCGACTTAATATTAGGCTTACGGACTCTCGCCAGTTAAAGCCGACGGCTGGTTAATGCGCTAAGGGGTAAGAAAGTTTCAGGTAAAGCGTCTTCTTTCGAGGAACGTGATCCGCCTTCAGTATCCACCTGCACGTGTAAGGAAACGTTTACGCAATATAAAAATTACTGTCAGCGGGAACTGTTTTACTGAAGCACTGCATAAAATACGTAACCAGTGTTTACTGTGTACCATTTTCTGTAGCAAAATGTACGAACAATATTTTTGTTTTACTTATGCGTTTAATAATTATATCGGTTACCCCGAGGCCGCGCGAGGGTTGTACTCAGCTTTGTCTCCATGATGATGGCCATCGTATGTGGTCGAAACTTAATCCCGCATAAGTAAAACAAAAATGTGTCAAAACCGCGTCAGATTCCTTGGTAAAATACGTACAATATTATTACTTATCACAAATGACGGAGTTGTGAAATGTTTTCACAAAAGCCAAAAACCAATAATTTAATTGAATTGCATCACAATAATTTCTGCTTTATTAGTTAATTATATATGAATATCACGGAAAATTAATCAAACACAAAATAGAAAAAAAATACAAAGTAATCAAAATACAAAGTCATGACACGGTAAATTTCTATTATATCTTTTCTATGGGGTTCTGTTATATGCAGAGCGGATCCTAAACATTTTTTTCATTGTTGACGATAGTATTCAATATTAATGGTACCTAATTGCCAAGGCGACATCATTTAATATAGACTTACAATTAATTATTATAATTACATAATAACTGTCTACGACCGTAAAAAACAATTTATTTGTGAAAAAGATACACTGAAAAAATCTAGTGAAAAAGTGTATCGCAAAGTTGGCATTGAAAATGATAGGAACTATACAAGATTCACGTAGTAGCTGTCATGGGACCGGTCGAAGATGAAAATATAATAATAGAAGCGTATCAAACGTGATGTTATTAAAGCGGTCGTGACCGGCGTGACGATGCACCCCACGCACCACATGGGATACATGCATGGAATACCATGCTCATACAGCCCCATTCACATGCAAAAACATTTAAACCCACCCCACATTCCAAGACCCATACCATGCTATAAATCTGCCGTGCTGAAAGGTAAAATATGCGACATTGATTTTTTATATTACTATTGATATTTCTTTAAAATTCGTAATCCTTCATTTTTCTTTTTCTATATTTTTATTCGCTAAAAACCCGGTTCTTGTTCTATAGAAATAAACAGTTATAACTTCACTAAATCTGTCAATTAAAGTCAATTTGTCTATTCGTTTTTGTGTAGCAGTTCTGTTACAACGCTATATTATCATGCGTAAGCACATGTTAAATACCTACATTATAATTTATCAGTTATCAAGAAAAATATTAAAAAACTAGTGAAAAATGGCAGTCATGGTGTCTGCCGACAGAAGGGAAAACTTAAAACACGTCACATTAGCACGCGAACCCAGAAGTTTATCCTTACCAAAGAATCGCTCAACGCGGCTAAAGAAGTTTTTTTTAATGTAATAGTAATGAGACGAGCAAGACGCCTCCTGATGGTAAGAGATAACACCTGTCCATGCCCATTGCAGAAATACACAGAACTTTGTGTAGCAAAACAAAGCCCAGTTTTCACTTCGATTAGTTGTCCCATCGAGTATAATTATGACGTAATTATTTTTACTAAATATATACCATATATATATACTACCAAATTACCAAAGGGGTGTGAAACAAAATCTTCGAAAAAAACGAGAAAACAACTTTGCTCGTTAAAAACAACAACTATCTTTAACTACACTGGGTTATAATATGGATGTGTAGGTACTAGTCATTACGAACCATTTTACGATAGGCACAATTCGGAGATTTTGAAAAAAATCTGCTACTTCATACTTTTGGTCAAGGGTTTTATTTTCTGAATTTCAATTGTGCCGATAGTAAGGCTTGTTCTTAGTAATGCTCACCGAATTTATAACTTTAACTCTGCATAGTACTACACCAACTATACTAAACCCTATCATGAGACACGGCATTTCAGAAACTAAAACAACTTCTAAACACTTAATTACATTATCATATTCAATACTTTAAAACAAATCTGTAATAGTAGTACTGAGAAAGAAATATCATTGTTTCGTTATATTTTACTAGCGCCGTTGCAAAACCAAAATATTTGTTAGATCAAAGCAAAAAAGATTAAAAATCTAAAATAAAATTCACTTCAACTCCGTGCACATTCCACGTTCTTTTAACGAATCCTTACCGTGCGGGGAGAATTCTTTTATTTGTTGCGGCGGCGAAGCATCGCTCGCCTAATCAAGGAGTTGGCTGGGACTTGCGCCGCTAACGAACAGGTGTACCTATAAATACTTTCCGGGGCGATTGCTCGAGGCTTTAATCAGCACGGCGGCACCACTTTACCGCTTTCCATTGACTCCCGGCTGACCTGCCAGCGCCGATTGGAAACCTGCTCCCGGGGAAAGCTACTGAAGAAAATTTATCTGGTATTTCGGCTTCTTAGCGATTACGACTCCGCTAAAGAATGGCGACTTGATTAAATATTGTGTTGCGTACTGTTAACGATTATACTGTCACTACTGATCTATGGTTCTAGAGCTATTACTTTTTTACGGTTGACGAGTCAGTTGCTTGAACACAGCTCACTTAATATTAAGTGACGATATGATTGGAGATGATAAATACTCTTTTCCTGTAATGGGAACTGGTTGTTAATCAAAGCTGCACCGTTAGATGCTTTGTAACAGATTTTGAACGCGAAGTGTGATAGCAAGCCGAGTACTAAAAAGTACCTTACCACAATGCAATGATGGATAAAGTTCCGAAAATCCCATACCACTTTTGACTTCAAAATTTTTGTATACTCATGTATTTTTACCCGCTGATTCAAAATATATGAGATTAAAAATTGGCGCAAATTGTATTTTCAAGGTCAAAACTGTAACAATCGATCTCAACAACATTTAGCACAGAGATCGCAACGTCATCACAATATCAGACATGAGATAGTAAATCTCGAAAACTGGATAAATAGGAAACTCGCAATAAATAATTTAATACAATTGTTAGTAGTAATAATTTAGTAACGAAAAAATATACAGGTTAGCGATAAAGTGTAGCGCTTAATTGGCACTGGCTGGTGTCCCTGGGAGACACCGTGTAGTGCCAATCAAGCACCGTGCACTGTCAACATTTTTTTTACTCTTTAATAGGTTCTATTTTGACCATATTCTGCCTGCTAGCAACGATGCGCTCTAGGATGGGGTACGCTTACCTAGAAGATAATTGTTTACTCTGGATACGCCCAAATTTTACGTTTCGGTAAACACAGACTCCAGCAAAGAGTTCCACATCCTTGCCGTGTGAATAAAGTGAAGGGTTCTGTACTTCTGTTTTTTAGTACTTGTTGTTATAGCGGCAACAAAAAATACATTATCTGTGAAAATTTCAACTGTCTAACTATCACGGTTCTTGAGATACAGCCTGGTGACAGATGAACAGACAGACAAACAGACAGACAGACAAACAAAAATGTAGATTTGAAGCGTCTTTTGTGCACATGGGGAATGTGCATCATGTACCTACGTGTAAAGCATTTTTCTGTCCGTCTTATAACAAAAGGATACAGGTAGAATCAAGTAGTGCAACTCCAAGACACAATCTCCGAAATATATCCGATAGACAGTGGGCCTTACTTCGATGATTGACCCATGATTGATTGTTTGTTTTGAGTCAAGAGGCACGCTAAGAAGCTGATAGGCAATGCCTATCAGCTTCTTAGCGTGCCTCTTGACTTCTTAGGCAATGCCTATCAGCTTCCTCGTGCCCCTTGACTGACGACTCCAGTGCTTTAAGCCGTTACTTTGACCGTCCTACAGTAGGGTATGGTACTCCATACATGGTCTCACTTGCGCTCAACTGAAAAGACGAAAAGTAAATACATTATTAAACAATTTGCATCAAAACATATGGACCCGTATGAAAAAAACCTATAAATAAAATTATCAAAGTAGAATGTTATTTGTGTTTTCAAAGTCAACAGAAGTCTTATTTGGAGTATATATTATATTATTTCAATATAGTCAATATAGTTGCTTGGCATTGGTAAACATCTGCATTCAAACCGAACTTTCCACAATAAGATCTCACCTCTCAGTAATGAATACAAATAAATCGGAGAGAGCAATCGGAACTCCTCAAGTAAATTAATATAAAGTTGTGCAATCCTTCGTACATTGGTATTCAGAGTCTACGTTCATATAACGCGGAAACGAAAGATTTTAATGAAAGCCTGAACATCGGTGGACCTCTATAGAGCTGATTTAAATGTCTTACAGGATTTTTTATTATTTATTCTCAGTTTGAGCCTTGCTTATTTTGTGTATCTTGTTCAAAACTCTCTATCATTACTGTTAATAATGATAGAGAGTGTTACGACGACGTAGCGGGCGTTATGGTTTAACTTATGTGGGAGTAATCCCGCAAAGTAAAACAAAAACGTGTCAAAACCACGTTTCCATAGCGAATGTTTAATATATATAAATATTAGTTGTTGCCCGCGGATTCACTCGCGTTAACACATGTGTGTAAAATTACAAATAAGTAGCCTATGTTAATCCAAATTATATAAAGTATCTCCTTTTTAAATTACAATAAGATCAGATAAGCCGTTTAGCCGTGAAGAGGTAACAAACAGACAGAGTTACAAACGTTATTTAATATTAGCCTGGTTTAGAATGCAAGGTGTCGTGGCTAAAGCCTACGGCGTAGACATTGTATTATCACTAAAATACAATCATAATTATAACGGGTTTACATGGTAACTAAACTGTTGAAACTTAAAAACTTTATGAAATAGCCAAGTTTTTAAGCCTGAACATAAATTAAACAACTGAAGCATACCGTTCCTAATCACGCCGCACCAATTGATATTTAAATGTAAAGAAAAATAAAGTAACCAATAGATTTACCTACATTAGGAGTTAGTAATTTTTTTTTACCAAAATAAGGTTTCCTCAGCTTTGTGTGATATGACATAGTCACGGTCGTCGCGGTACAGGGTGCTCGCGGCATCTTGAGTACTTAAGTACCCGTACTTTGAGTTGTTGCGGCCTCGACCTGCGCTCGCACTAATTATCTACTATTTATTATATTTAATTGTATCAATTTTGTTATAATAATGTGACATAGACAGAGTTAAATCCGCACTTAAAATACGTAAGTTAGATAATACGTATACAAATAGTCAAAGGTACTAATATTAAAAAAAGATAATAAAATAAGCAATGTGCCGCGTGGCGGTCGTCAGGTAGTGGGGAAGTCGGGTTGTCGGTTGTTTGGTGGCTACGCGTCGAGCTGCCTCATTAAATCCCTGTATTTGTTTAGGACCGTAGCCCAAACACAACGTCACTCTACCGCGAATAACGGATTTTACGATTTAAAATATTTAGCCAGCAATTTCACCTCGCAGCATTTATGACAACAAACATTTGCGTTTTTGTCCTCTCAGCGTGTAAACGCCTAGTGTGTACCAGATACCACCTATTCGCGGCCATATCCCGACTTTAATGTTCGGCTATATAAATATTATATGTACATTGTACAATGTAACCGATTAGGAAAATTAATAGTTATGTTCCTAAGTTTTATTGAAGATCTGCGTTTTATAGATCTTTTCATTCCATCACAAGGTAAAGTTATTCTTATAATGAAAGCTGTATTCATTTTATTTGGGAACTTATATGAAAGTGATAAAGGGTTAATTGTCTGCCCTTTAACTAAAAAAGAGCCTGTTTACTAATTTATTACTTACGAATTAAAAATTACGTAGCAATTCTAAGAAATTTAATGAAATGGACTGGTAAAGTTACTACGGCTACGACTACGACACTACGACTACAACTACGACTACGACTACGGCTACGACTACGACTACGGCTACGACTACGACCACGACTACAACTACGACTACGACTACGGCTACGACTACGGCTACGGCTACGACTACGACCACGACTACGACTACGCCCATGACTACGACTACGACTACGACACTACTACGACTTCAGATCCGGCTTCAGGTCGTAGACGTAGACTGCATTCTTATTCTGGCTCTGGCTCTGGTTCTGATTCCAATTCCGATTCCGATTCCGATTCCCATTCCGATTCTGATTCTGATTCTGATTCTGATTCTGATTTTAATTAATTTTGAATTTAAGAATTGCATGTTGCGCTTCCTTTTAAAAGCAACGCATTTAGCTTTAATTTAAATTTAGTGTAAGCATTCATGCTCGTGTGAAACAAAGCTTAATAAATAAAATAAATTAAAAATAAAATGTCTATACCTAATATGCAAGTACGTTTTAGTATTATTATTTGAAGCGCATTTCAATACAAACTAGAATCTCGAAGCGAAATGACAATTTTCAGTTGCAATTCAGAGGCGCAGTAAATTTTCATTGCAAATTCCGGCATGGAGCTACATGCACGAGGGGATCGGTGTGCAAACAGTCAGGTTATGGATGTCAAACTTAAACGAACCGAAATCAACCTTTCGACGCGTATTCTCCCAAACGACACGTAACTTTTTTCCCGAAACATGGCTCTGCAGGGATGCAAGGGTTATATCGTGAAAAAAGTTTGTTGTAGTCTGAACTGTATGAGATTATAGCTTTGGTTATAGTTTGGGGTTCGTTCGAACGACAGCTGCGTAATATTTTGGTTGGCACTGGGAGAATGTACTATGAAAATTTGATTTCTTTTGATGACATATTGGACATTGGAAAAATTTCACCAGGTACATTGGGATGTTTCACTCAATAGCTCCTTTGTTTTTGGTATGGCATTTTGTGAATTCTACAAGTGTCAAGTAAATCGATATTATCAAGTATCAGATGATAAATCAAAGGAAATAAGTCTTAAGTCATATTCAGACGAAGTATGTCAGAGTCAAATCCAGTCATGGCCTAGTAAAATAATGAGACTTTTACAAGAAGCTTCGGCGGAGTTTTGGAAACAACACAAAATAACATGATTCACGGTATTATATTACTATTCCACACTCGTGTTCGTAATATGGCCATTTATAGATAAACACATTTATGTAAATAATCCCAAAAAATACAATACAGCGACATGTTTTTTTTCATTTCATGTTTACTTCAATTAAATCGAATCTAATTGAAATCAAAACGATAGGGAAGTAAAAAAGATATTACAAACTAGGTCGTAGCAAAAGGTTAAGAAGTCACTTTTAAGATGAGTAGATATTCCGCTCCCGAACGCCATCTGTAACGAACCACACAAATACGTGAGTTGTCTCAGCGAAGCATTGTTGATACATTTTTGCCAAATAACTGGAGACTTTCCGCTGGTATTGCAAACCCTCGTAGTGAGATACGAAAATTGACTATGAAGCTTTTTCAAAGAGAGACACGTGCCCTCGAATCACGATGATTTTACCTACCTTTTATATGATTGTACCTTGATGAATAATTGAATACTGGTATATCATAATGTCAAGGTATTTAATGTAAGATTTTTACCTATAAGTTTTTTATATTCATTATTTTAACGAAATGTATCATTATTATATATGCATTAATTTTAGAATTTCGTGTCGCATAATATTTCTGAATTACATGAGAATCAGCTAAGTAAAGATTTTATATCTCTATTGCTCTGTCGTAATACACACTTTTATTATTTATTAGTAAAGTTTTGACAATTATATCAGTAAAGTCATAATAGATGAAGTAATTTGTTATTTTAAATCCGTTTGTGGTAGTGTACAAAAATCATTATTATATATCTATCATCTCAGTTCTATAACAATTCCTTAGTTTGCTTAAACATCTAGAACCAGTGAAAATACTTTGTCAGGTGGTATCGCAATACTAGGCAGTACCAAGAGGCAGTACAAATAAGAAATGATGTCTGAACACCTTAATAAGTAAATACTCTTAGTTATGGAAAGACGCAAAGTACATCAACCCATCTGTAGGTAATCAGTGAACCGTCAAAGTTGGGTTGACCTACGAGAGTGCGGAAACAACGGGACTGGAAGACAGATATGGCATATTGATCGAGTCATCGGTGCGACAACAATTTGCCGGTCCGCTCGGCTCGAGAGCTTGTATGCAAATGGCTGCTGCGTTCCATTTTACGCTCGGCGAAGGAGGCAGCTCTGAAGCAGCTCGGCAGGCCCCGGGGTGAGCCGCGCGAGGCGGGGGGCGCGACGGATGTTCCGCTGTCGTCGCAGGAAATTGGAACCGCTGCATAAATCCTGATCCTACAAACCGAATTTAATTCGACCTAATCCGGATATTGATACGAAACAAACACTGCTGACGGAAATTTTAAAGATTTCCAAGTATTTTTCGGGGTCCCATGCATAAACAGTTTTTTAGGATGCAAAACCGCAAAATTGTTCTTTTATTGTATGTTTTGAGCCTTGCGGAGACCTCGGAAAATTAAGCTGGCAGCCCGTAGAGTGAAATATTGTCGAGAAAATTGAAAACGTGCAAGTATTCACAGTCATTTGAGCCGCCTTAGTAGGAAGTACTCTTTAAGTGCCTCTACAAGTTTAAGCTAATGTTGAAATAATTTGTTATAACTAGCAAGTTAGGATTTATCTATTCGCATTGTTCTTTAAGTTTTAATTATGCAAACAACATAGATAAGTAAGCTAAAAACTTTTCAATTCAAAAATATGTTTTCTTTTCTCAACATTTTGGGTTATGATTAATGTCTTATTAAATTCCAGACCGTAAAACTGGGCAAGAAAAGCTTTGAAAAATTGGCGAAAAGAAACAAATATTTTCGTACTATTTCAAAGAAAAGCGCTGGATTTGATAAGAAATTCCAATATTAAAACTGCTCGACGGTTCTTTCCACCTGTTCTCTGTGATTAAAGCGTGTTTCTGGCAAACATGCGGCTCAGAGACGCCGAATGTAAATGTTGGCCTAGCGGGACGAAACGTCTCTCGAAACCAAAGAAAGGAAAACAAGCAAAACCTTGTTGGATTTGTCTGCTCATTGTTTTTCTAATATTCTAAAATATTTCGCTGCTAAGTTCACATCAGTAGTATGTGACTGAGCAATCTTTAATAAACTATTATAGATGGCAAATAAATGAAAACCGACCAAATGCAAATTTGTCATAATTATACTAAAAGATACAAAGTTTATTTCTATTTATACTTTTAAATCTAAGTCCGCTCCACCTCGTGTCACATTACAACTTTCGTAACATATTTTTTCCTTTGATTTTGGCATCGCACTTTGTGAAGTTTGCCGGTGTTAAGTATTTAAATATTTTCAAATATTTGTGTTTTTTTAAGTATAGTATAAAATTTAAGTCAGGGGGAATTCCAGACATACCCTAGAAAAATAGTGGACTTTACTAAAAAAAGGCTTTGACGTAATTTTGGAAGCAACACGAAAATGTATCGTGCGCCTCATAACATCGCTTGCACACAATCGTAAACATAATTCAACACTTTATAAAAAACGCCATTATTATAATACACAAAAAACATAAGTTTTGGAAAATGATACAATATGGAGACATAAATTTATTACCAGGTTTAAAACACAAAATAAAACTAATTTCATAGTAATTTCTGCACGATTAAGACCGTTGTTTTAAATTATACGTAGTACCTATGTTAAAACCTATAAAAAATATGTTGTTTGTTGAATATTGGCACAAAGTACATTCAAAATCGTCTAATTTCGTTCTTCGAAGAAGGTCTGCTTGCCACGCCCAACTATACTTAATATTAAAGGACAAGTGTGTAGGTACACCGCCCGCAATATCTCTCAGGTCCAACTGATGCTATCGGCATTGTATAGGGCTAGGTACGTCGAGGGTACATTAAATTCAATAACACGAGTTTGGAGTTCGACGCTCCCCCAGACCGTCCTCAAAATAAGTACAGAAGAAAACTTTCAAAAACTCGCAAACTCGCGCCACTGTTATGTATGAAAATTTGCAAGGGAAACTAAAATTATACGTGTTTCGTCAATAAAAGCTTTTTCAATGCGCGTATCGTACAACTTGAGACTCACGTGACTTGATTTGCAATTTATAACGAGTTTCATTCATTCCGTAATTAGAGAAATAATTTAAATTAAGTCTACGAGATTTAAAAATCCTCTCAACTAATTGGATGTCGATTTGGTTGTATCATCTAATACGACAGGTCAGTAAAACTCATTTCGAAGGTTTTAGTTAATAGTAAAATACCCAAAAATATTACTGTTCTTGTCTATTGCTTAGACAAGAACAGCGATATTCGATGTAACAATACATAACAATATTCAATATCAAGAGGAAAAATTTGATTGTTTGTTTGTATTGAATAGGCTCCGAAACTACTGGACCGATTTCAAAAATTCTTTCACCGTTGGGAAGCTACTCTATCTTCGGGTAACATAGGTTACTTTTTATCCATGTATTCCCACGAAACCGGGAACTACGCGGGTGAAACCGCGAGGCATCCGCTAGTATTCAATAAAATATTCGTATTTTAATCATTTTAAATGTTAACTGAAGCTGGGTGCGGGTCTCTCTTGATCGTATGAAGGGCAAGATCATAATCAACCACGCTGGCCAAATGCGAGTTGGCAGACTTGGCATGTAGGTTTCTCGCGATGCTTTCTTTTGCCGTATAAAATCCGCATCAATACGCCATAACTCAGAAAAAAACAGAGGTGGATGCCATAGGATTCGAACTCAGACCCACCATATTATAAACCAGACGGTCTTCTAAAAGATAATGTATACATTGATTTACATTATCTAAATTCGAAATTTTATTTAAGTCCGTTTAGAACAACTTATAATGTAAAAAAACTTGCCTATTTATAATTTTAGTATGGTTAGTTTGAGATATGATTATAAGAAATTAGAGGAACTAAAGCGTAAACGTAGCCTTAAACGTTATTTCAAAGTTCGTAATATAAAATTAAATGTAGGTAGTTAATATCTCACATACACACGATATGCCGATGATAACTCGCGTCCATAATACGCGACGGACGTAGTTCCCTTGTTAGAACATTCTCAACTACGTAAGTTCGGAATCGCCACTAGTATGTGCTTATCACTACACGACTAGCGCTTGCTGTTTACTCTCTAATTTTCACTTCCAGCGTGTTAGCAGAGTTGGAAATTCAAACGCTCTACAACTTCATCTCGTGTCGAGTTCACAAGTCAACAACATAAAAGCTATTAAAACTTTGTAGTTTTACAATATTTTCCTATAAGTATCAATATAAAGACATTATTACTAAAGTTTCGATATCTAACTCCGCAACAAACAAGATCACGCAAATATCAATTAAATTCAAATGTGAAGTTGAAATAGCATTTGTGGAAGTTGAAGAACGTGATTAAAAACTTTTATTTCCGAGATTCATATCACGTAAACACGAGGTGCGGGAGATGAGACGGGAAGAGAACTGCAACTGACGGTCTCATCAAGCCATCATTATGGACGCGCCATGTTTTTAAAACGGCTTCGAATTGCGCGTCCAAATTAATCCTCACTACAATGTTGTTACGGAAATTTCGGTAATCTGGCTCCGGTACAACGAAAATATAAAACTTTACAAGCCTTGGTAACCACGAGTGTATTAATTATTCCTGGCTCTACGTTTACTGGACGGTGACTTCCGTCGTGATTTTGCATATAATTTTCTACTCAATGAACGTTGTTTTTGCTACCCGGATAATCTTTTCTAATATATAAAAGTAATGTTTGTGTGTTCCTATTGTATGCGCTACCGTACCGGTCATCTGATTTCTATGACGCTTGCTTAACTTACAGCTGGCACTTACGCGATGATTACCTATATACAATTATACATAGTACAATTAATATGGTTTGCGGCAGCAATAGGATGGGTACCAGCCTACCAGCTAGTGAGTAATAAAAATAAATAGCCACCACAGACGGAATTCTTTTAATTCGGGAAGTCTTACTTATCCTTACTTTTGTGAAGTAAGATTAGCTCAAACATCTAGCTAATTAGTTTCGAGGAATGCAGAGATATTTTGTACAAGGCTTACCCTCAGGGGTTTCTCAATTTTCCACTTAAAGAAATTATGTATGTATTTTGTAAAAAGTTTTAAATGTAGTTTATATACCCATGTATAAAAAAAATCATAATTAAAAAAATAAATATGTAATTCATAATTTCATTCTGATTAAAGTTATTAGTAATTAATAAATAATATGAAGTACAATAATCAATATAAATATTAAATTTAGGTAATTATGTATGGACCCCCTTCGGGTAAAAGCCTCCTCCAAGAAATTCCACAGTGACCTATCCTTAGCTGTGTCTAGCCAGTTTCAACACGCCACCGACAATATTTCGTCAACCCTTCTAGCACACGGGCGGCCTATCGCTCTGGTGCCCTGTGGACCAGACCACGCCACTGATCTCATAGTCCATCTGTCGTCGCTGTATCTAGCCACGTGACTTGTCCACTTCCATTTCCTTTGAAACGAGAAAGTCAAGGTATTGTTTTCTTGCGAATAATCGCATTTCTTCCCCTGTCTCTTAGTTTTACGTTCGGATAACTTCTTTCCATTCTCCTCTGAGTGGACTGAATTTTGTTTTTTGTTTTCCGATTGAACGTCCAATTTTGGCAACCATAAGTGAGACATGGTAGTATTTCTAAATCCATAACAATTTTCTTAGACGAGTTCAGAAATTATATATTTATTTATGAGCCCAGTACTTCTTCCAGGTGATCACTATTCTACGCTTTACTTCTTCTATATTTCTTTGTTTGTTAAAATAGGTATCTACGTAAAGTAATATACATATTAAAAAATAACTTTATCTGAATAAAATAAAAACATTCATAACAAAATATAATCGTTTAAAATAATCGGTTAATAATCGGTTAATATAATCGGTTCGTACAAGCGTTTTCGTAACAGTGGTGAAAATTTCGACAAATTTTATTATAACATACATATACATATAAAAAAGGAGTCAACGCCTCTCGATAAAAGCTGTGACTTGTAATAGCACTTGGCAGTCATTTTTCATAAATTTTAGTACAAATAACTTAACAACTCTTTTTCTGTAATTTTCATGCTATGCTAGTTGTGGTTAAAATTCACGTGACGTGGTTTATCACAGCCACACCATGTGCTCGGTGCGGCAATAAGGGGCACAATGCGGTACAACTAACGACAGAACCTTAACTCCCCTTCCTCAGCCTCCGCCGCTCCCTCAGGCTCACTCTGGGTAATAAAAGCACGCATTCCACTTGCAAGTCACGAAGTAGATTACCGCGGAACACCGCGACAGCCTTTCGATGCGCTGATCATCTATGAACTGCTGACGTCTCATTGGCGACTGTAACTATCAACTGGATGAATAAATATAAATATTACGCACAGTGCCTTTATCTCCAAACTAAAATAAAATAAAATTGTAGGTGGGTGTTAATCCAGACACAACTAAAAAAGCTTCGTTTTAATTCTCTAAGACGAGATAACCAAATTGTGACCTAGTTAATCGTTGCATTTGCTAAAAAAAAATACATTTTTAGTCAACAAAATTGTCCGTTTAACTTTTTACACAATATACGTACGTAGTCAAGTAGTAATGTAATGTATAACTACAAAAAGTAAAAGTAAAGTATATGTTCATGTAAAAAAATTGACTAATCCATTTAGGAGTTACGAGGAAACATAGAGACGGGCATACAGTCATATATACATACTTACAAGTCAAACACATAACCCTCCTTTTTGGATTTCGCCGCATTGGAGTATTAAGTGTTTCTGTTTTCATCTGATTCCAGCATTTTCTCCAAATTAAGAGAGGACGAAGAAAGTATGTGCTTTCAATAAATGGCGGTAGAGTTAGCAAATTGAATTGAGTAAAACACACAGACCACTAACGAGCCGGTGTTTACCCAAGTGGACACTAATTGGCTTAACCAGCGGTCGGCACCGCGGCATGACCATGGAACGAGAAAATTTTATAGTAAATGTGACTTGACCAACTATACAAATAAAACTTTAAATATGCCTTTTTTAAGAACTCGAGTATTTTATTTTTACATATAATATTTCTTAGATACACATAAAATCATACGTAATTGTATACTTATACACCTATTTAAGTAAGTCCCATCGCTGTTCAAATCATTTGATTTTGTAAAAAACATAATTTTATGTACTTTTTTAAAAATCACTGAATTAACCGTAGACTAGTCCTAATATACTTGGTTTTCACGCATAGCATTTGACATTTTTAGATGCAAATGCTACATGACACCGCAATGTATGGTTCTATCTGCGTTATACTTACATCTTTTTTAAAAATTTACAGAATGTCACATCCAATAATCACTCAATTCGATTTCATTCCTCCGACTGAAGATATTTCGAAGGCTGGGTGACTCTAGAATGAAGATGCAATCACCAAACCTACTCGACCCACGTTCTGTTCTTTTAAACTTGACCTTATTTTGCTAATCTCTTTAGCTGGAATGTAACTCAACTACTTAAGTACTTAGATCATTTAGCCGTTGATCAATTTATATGTGTAATCCAACTGATTTTAAAGATACGTAGGTAATCGAAAGTTATCCGACATAATTTAATATTTATGCGGAAAACGTAGTGGCGGATTTATACATTTGCCGCTAGTAGGCTATTCAAATTTTGCCGCCGTTACCGACCTCTAGAATTCCAAATAGGATCTAGAATTTTATTAAAAAAAAAAAATCTAAAACTAGCCGGATAAAGTTTTACAGAATATGTATTATTATTTGCGGCGGAATCTAATAAAAAATACTTAAGTATTAAATGCCAAAGAAGCGCCCCGAATGTCACATGAACCTATCCATATCAGTCATGTAAATCAGCGCTATGCATATTTACCAGCGGCGCATATGAATATTCCGGTCGCAAAAGTAATTTTAAAGGCTATCAGAGTATCAGAAGCTGTGCGTTTCCCTGCAGACGGCGGCGGCGTAGCGGTGCCACGGCAGTAGCGGTATCTTGCTTGCCGCATTAGCATATAAATTGTATCTTCTGGTCAGACAACCGGCCAAGATGACACGCGTCCGTGATGGCACGGTTGTTGGCTGTATATTTATAAGTACCTATATTGTACATACATACTTCGGTTGTCTATTAACCTTTTGAACAAATATAGATACTTAGGTACAAGCACTTCATGCACTTATAATGTCTACTAACAATTAGAGTTAAGACTATAGCGCGATCGCATCGCACGCTGACGGGCGTAGGTTCAAATTCCAACAATAATAATAATCTTTATGTACCGGTGAAGGAAAACATCATGCAGAAACCATAAGTACCTACTATGTAATTAGATATCCTAGTACATGTAAAGATGTTAGTTTAATTGAATCTGATTAAAGTATCTGGTAGATCACGTAGGTATACGTATATTGAACGCTGCGTAAATCAAGAAAATGATTTAATTTTAATCAACGACGTATACATAATTTGGAGTATACCTACAATTACTGAATAAAACTGACAAAAAGACTGTAATGGTAATAAATCAGCGGCGTGGCACAGAATTAGCGGTTATATTAGTCTTCATCAGTCACTTCCCGATACTAAAGCAATAAAACGATGAAAGAAACTAATTTTTCAGCGAATCATCTCCGGGCTTGAGCCCATGAAGTCATCAATATTCATTTTGCGGCGCTCCCAGAAACAACACCTTGCACAAAATAGTTTAAGCAGCGTCGGTCATGAACAGTAAGATCAAATTGAAAATGTTGTAATTTGATTTTATTTTTTTATTTGTCATTATTTACTTTCCTTGTTTCCATTAAACTGGGGGTCTGGCTCACTTGAATTTATTTAAATTTAAAAAGATTTTTACGTTTGAGGCGTGTTATTCTACTTATAATGCATTTGAGCAAAACAGAAAAGTGAAATTCATTGGGCATACTGAAAGTTTCTAGATTCGAAAAATGAGACTAGATATTATACTTGTGATGTATTTATTGTTTCCATGTTCTTCTCGATGCCCATGTCGTTATAGTTAGTCATTTTTGAATTCGATGGCACCATTGCTAAAAGCAGTAGCACCCATTCTTCTTTCCTCAATCCTCGTCAATGGGCGAACAATTTACCGCCGCTTCCGGGTTCATAAATCTTAAATCTCGACACGCAAGGTGCAAATTACGAACTGTATGGCAAATGCATAAGCTCTACATTTGCTTATTCCAATCTCAATGTAGTACGAATTTGTTCACAAGTAATATTTTTGATATTCTATCATAACTCTGACAAACAATTTTCACAACGACCCAACAGTTAAAAAATAAATAACACTCTCGCAATTTTTAAAGTAGGTGCGATCCGTGTGAATTCTATTATCGAAATGCGTATTTTTTTAATATTTTCGTCATATGTGGCCAGTTCCAGAAAGTTTTTAGAATGCGCTTAGTAAAAGGTTTTACTTACGAAGCTTGCCGCATCAGCCACGTTTTCAAAAATAATAATAATTAGCCTAAGTTAAAGTAGCTAATCTAAATAATAAGTTACAATACTAACAAACACAAGCGCGCACACAACACACGAAGGTACGTTCTCACAAACTCCCGCATTTATAATATTAGTGTTATGAGTAAAAAGTAGGTTTTTAATGTTTTTTTTAAAATCACTGATATTATAAATGTGAAATTAGTCTGTATATATTTGATACAACAGATTTGGGCGACGTTTGGAATGCAGATACTTTAAGCTCTCGATTACCATAAGCGACTTAATACTGAATAAAACCCGCGACTAAAACCGAAGGGCACAACTAATATCACCTAAAAAGCGCTCACTAAAAACGTACGCGCCTCTCCGTGTATAAGATATGACGCGTTTCCTTTGAGGGTGCCCGCGGCTACCGTGACTCGGCGCCGCCACAGCCGCCGTAACTCAATTTATTTAGATAATTGCTTGTTTCGGTAACCTTCCGATGTTGCTAATTGTTTCTATCCTATTGCATTATTTTGATATCCAACTTTAGTGGCCCATTATAGTTAGTCTAGTTTGTTGTTGGTGCAACGAGAAGTATCGAGAAATATTGTGCAATTATTTTTTTTTGCAATCTGTCGCTATTTAATATGGCAACCACTTTTAAAATCAGAACTTGGTTCAGGGTTGATGTACCTACATCGAGTATTATCGGTTATTTTCTATTTCCATGTAGATGATAAATATCTAGTTGCAACACCAAACTGTATGCTCCGATATTGTTTCATTTCAATCAATTTTCTGAATTTTCTCCTACTACAAGTAGATGCAAATTCAAAGATTGTTTGTGATTCACATCAAAAGTGCAATGAACATCAGACATGCTTCATTCATAGTATAGTTTATCGATAATTTTAGCAGTATTATTACTATTTAGAACCCTACTAATTAGTAGAATCATATTAACGTAGCCCAGTCCTTGATGTTGTGACGTAGTTTCTAGCAGTTTCGTAGCTGTAGAACTTCGTAGAAGCCAAATACGTAGAAATGAACATATAAATTACGGCATATTTATGTAGGAAGAAACAAAGCTATATGATATGTCACTATATGTTTGACATTATCCAATAAAAAACTAATGATATTCAACTTAAAAATATATATACGCTTTACATGTTCCAATCCGGGAGCGAAAATGATTTGAATGAATGAAAACTAATAGATAGGTGTGTCATACTCGTGATCGGTTGCTGCTTGCGGGTCGCTGGTCTGCTCTCGGTATACACACAAACTAGTACCTACTTTAACCTTAGATTAAGATTAAATTAATTTGACAAAATTTCTTCTTCCTAAATTGTACGTTGACAAAGATCATGGAATCCTGTGTCTGTGGAGCGTATAAATAAAAAAAATAGGTAGCTGTTTATTTGATTTTAAAAATACTATAAGTTCGTTATATACATGACATTCCTCGTAAATAACTATTACGTCCACATTAAACAAGTTAACAAGCAGCAAGTGCCTAATAACAATACCAATTTAAAAAGCCAAACCAAATCTTTCTCAGTCTTAAAAATGCGTTGCCGTGGTATAATATTATGCTTATAACGTCAAACCATACCGTTGATACAGCTCAGCTTATCTTAGCTGCAAGTCTTCCTCGTGTACACTTATTACAACATTTTGTGCCAAATCGTCATTAAACCATCTAACGTAGTCAGATGCGGCTTCGGCTGTAGCCACGAATTTAGCCACTACCGTAGACCATGTTTGTATGTAATAAGCTTCAATGTGTCGAGTGAGTGCGTGTGTGTGTACTATAATCATTTATTGTTATAGAAACTACATAAAACAGCCAAATCTCAGATCCATCTTAAGTACAAGACAGGACACAAAATCTCACTCGCGAAGTAAAAAATCAACGTGTCTAATCTTTATGTCGGAAGTCCGAACGCTAGAAACGCGAGTGACGGCGGCGGCGGCAACCAACTAGCTAGCCAACACACGTACTCGACCGCAGTCTGCGAATCGTTACGTTGTCGCAGCGCCAATTTACAATATCCTCTGCCTTGCAAGCTAAGCTACTATAGTTTCACGTGTATTTTTTTTCCTGTGACCACGTGACTGAGCAAGAAAGTAATGTTTTCTAATGAATAAATGCTGATTTGTCGTCTCCTAAGGCACGAGCCTAACTTAGTCCAATTTTCGATTTCCAGTAACATATAGCTATATGTATAAGTATATACATATAGACTTATGTATGTCGTCACCCTACTGAGCTTACATTCAAGCGAGAGCGATGGACTGAAGTGAGATGTTGAAAGTGTATTTGTAGGCTTTTCGTAAGAAAATAGTGAATAACATTAATTTTACAAATTTTCGATTAGTGAATTTTCGGAGGAAAATAATGTTATTTTTTTATTTTTCTAATGTTCTACTTAATTTTTTAAGTTATACTCTCAGATACTCAGCAAATTCATCCACTACGATCACAATATCCAGTGAACATATATTTTTAAAACGATATAATACAATTGTACCTACAGTACTTCTAAATTACAATTTTAATAAAATAGTAGTAAGTACAAGGGAGTGTTTATTTTTTTTTTAATATTGTATTAGTAAGCTTACATTTGACTGCTGTCTCGTGTGACAAGCACGCTTCTCAGAAGAAATTTATTCACTCGCGACTTGAAGACAGCCATATCTATCGGGAACCTCACTTGGGCAGCACACTGCACTGTTTGCCGGTTCGCAGAAAAAGTGGAATAAAACTGTTTCGTTGTAGTTTATGGAATGTCAACCATGATACGATGTCGTTTTATGTGTTCTAAGCCTTAAGTACTTATTTGTAAAAGCATGATCTGCCTGAACGCTACAAAAAAGGCGAGCCGCTTCTCGCAGACCGCTGTTGTTAGTCGCGGCCTCTGTCAGCACACCGACCACACTCTACAGTAACAAGCCACTCTTGTTTATTTTACCGCAATGAATTTCCTTTGCAATATTTTCTTCATTTTTTAATTTTGAATACATTTGAGTACAATTCTCCGTGGTGCGCCCCCGGCAATCTCCAAATTGCCTCTTTATGTGCAGATGTTCCGACCCTCGGTTTTTCCGTCTTTTGAATGTCGTTTTGCTGTTAAATAACGTGCTCTTTTATTGTAATTGAGGTTTGTGAGTTACTTCCTGTGTCGAGTTATCATAAATGGTAGCTAAACTAGACGTCATTGATTTGTATACTATCTCTATCGCTTACACTTACAAAAATATTACACCTATAGAATAAGAAAACGTTGTAGCCTATGAATAACATATATCTCTTTACTATGATATTATCATCGGCAAACATTTGCCACACTAGGTATCCTAAGTATGTATATTTAGCATGTCATTTTCCTGAAAGGTCTCTCTTTTTAAAACGGGTTTGTTCACTGCTTTCCTGTCATCGGAATAATGTCATTTATAGTCATGATCTACCCAATTATTTTTTTCTATTTTACATTATCTGGCTGTTTTATTCCTAAGTTATCTTTTTTATTTATTATTTATGTTGTTCATAGGTTGAACTTCCCCAAAAACTAATCGAGGATATTGTCAAACAGGAACATTTTGCTGTATTATCAGATTTGCTGTTTTGATCTGCCAGTTTGATAACCTTAACCTTAAGCAAATGCCAAAATGTATTTTTCTCCATAATCTCTTTTTTTATAAAAAAGCCTTCTCTTGGTGTATCTTGTTGGCAACACTAATATTAACAGCGTGAAGTGAGTAATAAGTGGCCTGGAATACGACCTCCGCAAAGGAAGCAACGTCAGTTCGGTGCCGTGATAAGCGAGGCGCGACCGGGGCGTGGGTCACTTTTGCTCCAGCCGAAGACCGAGCCAGCGGTGGCCATTTGCGCCTCAGTAGGAATCCATCTTTGTTGATTTGCGGTTTAATTTCAATATGACTGACCAATTAGCTATTTATGATTTCATGTATCGTTGTAAAATTAATGAAATAAATATGTAACTTCTGAATATAACAGTGTTCTATGTCTCTTCCCCGCTTCTGAAGTAGTTAAGTTTACATCAGAAGTGGGATTCCACGAGACCTAGCTCGCACCTGACCGTTGATAATTTTCGTGTTTAACAGTTTTTTTTTATCTTCAAATCGTCAACTTTTACCGAGTATCCGCGACTTAATAGAGATGGGTCACAAACGGAAACGCAAAAGCAAGCACAAGCACAAGAGAAAACGTGCTCATTCGTCATCATCGAGCAGTAGTTCAAGTGCCAGCAGTGACGACAACAGATCACGGACGCCGCCACTAGCGCCCGCGGATAAGAAGAAGATGAAGGTATCGCATGCAAACGATGCCGGTATTGTGAGTACAAGCAATCCTATTCTTCATAATGTAATACCTGACTTCGACCCCTTGCACGATAACGTGGTTTCATGGCTTGAATGTGATGATGAGTTGACCACAGACGTAACGCAATTGCGTAAACAAGTTGCGAAAAATACATGCGATAGCGCTGAATATCAGAAACTAAAATTTGATCAGAAACATACGAAACCTAAGCAATACCGGGAAGGAGAACTGGTACTTTTAAAAATTCAAAGTAAATCAAACGACGGTCGAAGTAGAAAACTACTACCAGTCTATAAAGGTCCGTTTCAAATAAAGAAGTGCTTGGGGCATGATAGATACGAAGTCAGAGACATGAGAGGTAGTGAAAGGAGTACAAGAACCTATAATGGCGTAGCTGCAGCTGATCATATGAAACCTTGGATTAATATTGAAAATTGGAGACTCTATTAAATTTTTCAGATTGATTGATTGAAAATAAGGATGATGTGTTGGCAAGGTAATTTATTAAGTACTTTCATAACCATTATTAAATTTCCCATATGGTGTTGATAAATCAAATATTAATGATTAAATTAGAAGTAAATTATATATTTATAGCCACCCAAAAATAAGTCAATTCATTGCTCTTGTCTCGACAGTGAGCTGACACAGAAAATATCTTCTAAGCATAAAGGAGAAATACTGTAACAGGCACCGGTGAGATCGGAGAGTAAATTGATAATAGTAAGCATTGTCTAAGTATAAAGGCAAGATGCTGTCATAAGTGATTTAGTACAAACAGCAGAGCTCCTAAAGAGTTCCTAAGCCTAAAGGTGTTTTTGGGAGTGTCTAAAGTTGTTGTGTACTTTTATTGTCATGATAGGCCGAATCTACTTATTATTGGTAGTGTTACTTTTGATAATACATTGGTGTTTATTTACTCTTTTACAGTTTGATTGTGCATGAGGACATGCACGGTGCAGGAGGGCCGTGTTGGCAACACTAATATTAACAGCGTGAAGTGAGTAATAAGTGGCCTGGAATACGACCTCCGCAAAGGAAGCAACGTCAGTTCGGTGCCGTGATAAGCGAGGCGCGACCGGGGCGTGGGTCACTTTTGCTCCAGCCGAAGACCGAGCCAGCGGTGGCCATTTGCGCCTCAGTAGGAATCCATCTTTGTTGATTTGCGGTTTAATTTCAATATGACTGACCAATTAGCTATTTATGATTTCATGTATCGTTGTAAAATTAATGAAATAAATATGTAACTTCTGAATATAACAGTGTTCTATGTCTCTTCCCCGCTTCTGAAGTAGTTAAGTTTACAATCTTATTTATCTCTACATAGTATAAAGTCAATTCCCGCTGTCTGTACGCTTAGATGTTTTAAACTACGCAACGGATTTTAATGCGGTTTTCATCAATAGAGACAGTGATTTAAGAGGAATGTTTATATGTATATTACCTACATGCATTTAAAGTAGAGAAAATCCGAGAATTTCAAAGATTTGTAATATGATGTCGTAAAATGTAGGTATGTTTTTGTGCGCTTATATTGCAAATACTAGCTAAACGTTTCGAGATACATCATAATAATGTACCTACTACGTTAGTATCTACATTGCACCCGTACCCGCATGAGCTAATAAGTGTAGGATTGACACTTTTGATGTGGTTCTATCGAGGAGGTTGTAATAGAAATAATTGAAACTTGATATGAAAGTGACATTTTATTGTTTTTTTTTTAATATTTTGCGGTTTAATAAATAATTTCATAAAGAGTGGACGACAGTTAAAAGCATAAAACCACTCAATCAAGTTCTTTGATAATATAATCGGTTTTAATCTGAAATAAATTAATTGTAACAACATTTTCACGGAAATAAATCTGGAAGTGGCTACCCTCAAACGAACGGCATTTAAAATTGTTTCTTGCAACTCATTTTAAATTTAATTTCAGACGATTTCTTGCCAAAGATCACAATTACGTTCCTCAACATTCCAAGTCATTTATTTTTTCTCAGAGCAAATTCATTTCTCGTGAACCAAATTAATTCCTTAGCATTATACTTCTTTCAAGATCTGAATAAATTTGAACGAGATTTCTTAAAAAAAATAGACGGGCTGGAGCCCTGCGGCTAACGCCAAATTACGTCTTTATTTACAAGTACCCACCTTATATTTTACTCTTGGAATAGTAAAAAATAAGCACGTTTTATTTTCTTTCAGAGATGAAATGATGAATTGTACGAAATTAAAACTTGAAACGTTTTGAATTGAACACTCAATTTTATTTTAAAAGGAAATAAAACACTGTTTCTTGTCACCACCAGTTAGAACTGTAGGTTAGATAACTTAACTACAACCCTCTTCTTCAGCTGTCGATCATGGCTTAGAATAAGAAATATAGCTGCAACAAAAAACATATTATTGAAATCAAAACTCTTTATTGGTTAGAGCTTATATTTTTTCCTCTTAGAGTATGCATATAAATTCTATTCTGTTCTATTTCTATTAATATTCTTATTAAATGATGCCACCAAAAAACGTAATTAATTTTCTGCGTTTTTTTATTGCTGACACCTAAAACACCTAGTCAAGGTGTTTTACCACAGCTGTTAATTTATGTCTCAGAGTTTTTAAAGCATGGTCTCACATTTGACTTTGCCTAAGTCAGAAGCCAGTACTTGTCAGATGAGAAACTCAGGATTTAAATGGTCTACGCTACCTATTATATTTTAAGTACCTTTATCGATTTTCTCGCAAATTGGCACAAGCTACTCTTTTGACAAATACAATTACAGTAATTTACAGTCTAGGTTGACAAATTACGAAAAAACTTTCGTTAATATATCCATAACAAAATGTATGTAAAACTCACTTTAGATTCCTTTAAATTCCCATTTATGCAAGGGGCGCTGATACATTTTTCAAACATTTTGGTATCTAAAACTTGACGATATTTTTTTTAACCTCAGCTCTCTATTATTATCTTATACCAAAGTGAAATTTTACCTAATTAAACATGCAATGTCATTATCTTAACATCGAAACACGTCCACAAACTTTTCAAAATGTTCTATGTAAAACAGAAAGAATCCTCCAAAGCCTTTTCAAAAATGAGACTTTGGTAAATTCTTAATTTCAGCTGGTAAAGTCACGAGACCCCTTAAAATTCAGATGCCTTTCTATTACTACGACTTTGAAACTCGATGAATAAAAGAGAAGATAAGTTTCTAGACGGTAAGATGTTATTGTTATAGTTGACTATTACGATAACAGGTCCCTGAGATTTTGAAAGTGAATTGTGGAGAACGAAACCATATTGGCTTAGAATGTTCAACTCCGATAACTGAACAGCTTTTGTTTTAAGAATTCGAGTTGTTCCAATGTACTTTACATCTGATGTGTAAGGAGCAACCTATTTAAGGAACATTTTAACCTTAAATTCTTAGATACCAAAGTATAATCGCTAGAGATTTAAAACTCAAATAACTAAGACAATTTGAATGTAAAATTAAAATTTTAAAATTACATCTTTGTTTAGATTTAGCCCGAACTTGCCATGTATTTTAATATCACTTTTAAAATATAAAGAGTAAAAAACCCTTCACTTCTTTCAAAAAGAAAATCACAATGTATTGTAATGGAATAACTTACGTCTGGATCGCTCTCGTAAGAACACTTGTGAACATCAAAAGCACTCTGACATTTATCTTTACCCGGCGTGTCTGAAAAATATCATTGAGAAACTATTTTGAATGTCTCTATACGAGAAAAATATTTCAAAGTAAGTTTTTTTAAATACACTATTACCGTTATGTTTGCACCCAAGTATCATTTTAGCTGTCCTGTCGTAGTATTCCTCAGGGATCAAACTAAGCAACATATCATAGTCCACATTCCCATCTTCATCAGCCTGAAAAGAAATTTAAAAAGTTTTGTTTTTTTTCTAAAAAAGAAAAGAATATGCAAGGCATTAGTCGTTTCTATTTTTCAAGGAAACAACGCATGAGATATTCCGTTCAATTTAATTTTCCAAATCACATATTTTAGCAGTTAAAAGAGCTATTCCTAATGGTATACGAAACCAGTCAGCGGGTTTTAACTCAAAGCAAACAAATAGAATTAAAAATAAATTAAACGGTTGTTTGTATCTAATTTCGTGTTGTCTGCAAGGGTGGAGAGAGAAACAAACAAAGGCAGTAACTCACCAGACTCGCTTCTTCGAGTATGCAAAACATATAGCACTTCAATTTTGGATCCTCCTTAAATATGCCCTTTTCGCAATTCGCTATATCCTCTGGAGGCAAGTGGAATAAAGACTCTTTAATGTACACAAACATGAGACATTGTATTTCAAAACAATGATGATAAAAGAAAAATATAGAGGTTCTTGCTTTTACTAAAAAACTGTAAAAAAAATCTTCTCTATCACAGGTTATCACATATTTTCCATCATTCGGATTTAGGTTTATTTGAATGAACGTATTTAATATCATTCGTATGAGGTTTGATATACATATACGTATTGTGTGACATGTAATTAAAGAGTTATTAATAAATTATTGTTTTTTTATCGCATCTTATCAATTCGTATTGTATTGTATTATATTTACCCACTTTTCCGTTTGTGTATTGTATGTTTGTTTTTTTCAAAAACTAGTGAATTCAATAAACCCGTAGCCACACGAGATCAAAGTTGAATAATTCACGTATGAAATGAATTATCGTTTAGTGATGTTTTTTTTTCAATGTTTCTCCTCTGACTATTGTCTGCACAAGGTGTCTTGTCTAGTTAGTGAGGAAAACGGATTAACTGTTTTTAGGATAATATTGCTACTAATCCGCAGTCTACTCTCGCATGGCGCTGCTTTTTCCTAATGTCCGTGAAAAAACGACAGAAACGGATCTGTGCAAACATTTTCGAGGCGCTACAAAAACAAGGTAGGTTTAACATCATCCTAAAAATGTTATTATATTGAACCCATAGGGTGATGGGATCTAGCGTTTTTAATGTGCTTGGCCCATGAACTGCCCGCATACAGACGCTTTGAAAAGTGTAGATTATGCCTACACCCGTACTCCGAGGTTCTTATTGCGATTCCCGTTAGGTGCTCACAGGAAAGCTACGCGACTGCGAACCTTCCTGCGCGGATATCCAATATGCGTTTGCGAAGCTTTTATTTAATGTATAGGTCAGCATATTATCATTACCCTATGAAACTAAGTAAATAATTAAAATTTGTTAAAGGAAGAACAGCTTTTATCGATTTCAATAGTTCTACACTATATCTACAATAATTTTATTTATTGTTATGAATTACCAAAATTTCACGCGTCTTGAGCATCTTCTAAATCTACAACGGGAGTCTACGTATAACAAGCAAATAAGAGTTTTTTGACAATCCCCAGAGCATTCATATCATCATAACATTATATGAATGTAAAAAATGTGTTTTTACATGGTTAATCCAACTTAATTACGAGCAAACAGAACATTTACTTAATCACGATTTCAACATTAACAAGCAGTTAAAATACCCGTTATACATAAATAGATATAAATGTAAGTATATGTTTGGATATAATTTCAGTATTAAATTTATTTTAAAATACAAGAGAACAGTAAATAAATGTTTATATGTATTCGCAAAGACAATATGATGTATTTAGCGTAATAATTTGTATTGTATAATAATGGACATTTGTATGAAAATACATATACTTAAGTAGGTATCATATAAAAAAGTGAATTTAAAGGAGCGGTCTCTCCTAATACAGGTTTGTTCAAACTTAAGAGGACAGCCAAACCCATGTAAATTATATAAGTCTTTAGTAAACATTATATGTATTTAATATCAAAATAATAGTTTTAGTTCAAATATGTACCATATCGTACATTTTCGTAGCGCTGAGGCTAGAGGCTTAGCCACGCCGATTGTTTCGCGTCATTCACATGCTAACCTACAACAAAGGAAAAATAAAATGTTCTTTGAACACTCACCCTCTGAGACCCCTGTGTTCCCAACACACGCGTCGTGAACAGTCTGTACTATTTCGATCATTTCTTCACTGAACACCTGGAACACAATCGTGTTGTATAACTTCATTGTGACAACACAGATAAAATAGTACTACCATTAGAGAAAACTGTCGTTTTAAAAATGTTTGAAGTTTTGATAATACTATAATTTTTTTTAATGATGATGATTTATTTTTTTACTAGAAAAGATTATGATGTTAGTTAATATGGTGCATTCATTTCAACAAGTTGGTTTTTAAGTTTAAGTTTTGCTTTTAAGTTTTGTTAAGTAGTTTTCAACGTCTGTTCCATCTTAGACAGCATCGTTGCTTCACATCAAGCAGGATGTGGGGTTTTTTGGCGGGAACGCGGGAAGAGTCGTGTCGCTCCGTTGTATTTTTTTCCAAAACTAGTGTTTTGTCGAGTGTTTATGCATAAAAATGGTGGTGTTTTATTCATAAAGTGCCGAATTACAAGCGCGAGTGTGGGAAAGTGATATAATGTGGTGAAACATGAGTTTTCGTGTTGCTTCCAAAACTCCATCGAAGCTTTGTAGTAAAGTTGCCACTACTTTACTAAAGCATGACTGGAATTAACTGACACGAACTGGACTTGACAAAGACGACTTTGACTAAAACTAGCTACGATGGCACTTATTTAACTTTTGAAACTTGAAAATATATAATTACTTGACACTGGCAAATGCTAAAACGCGACGCCAAAACCAAAGAAAGAAGAAGAAGCAGGATGTGGTCTAGCGCAAAATTATCCAAAAAAAAAAAACGCCTAGACAGCCAACCATGACAGTTTTTGGTTTTTTTTTTCACAATTCAATGACAACTTGACCTATTTTCAAAACATTGAACAAAACCGCAGATCACACAGACATATAAAATAAAGCAGACACGAGGTTGGTAGAGGTTCTTAGCATTAGCTTATTTATTATCTTGTAGGTTGCATACTGAACTAGTATGGACGTGATTATAAGTATTCGTATATGATACATAGATCATGCTTTTTTATTACATACCTATCTGAATTAACTAAAATATAAAGCAATCTGAACCGAAATTGCTAAAATAGATTCAACATAACAGATTCCATCGTAACTAGTTTCCTCGAAAAGCTCCACATCCATACGTGTATAGGTATACTTATACGTGTATAAGTATATGCCGAGGTAATTTGAAATCCAACATTATTCGTCCTTCTTTTCGCCTAGTATACACGTGTCAAATAGCCTCATACATTTTATGTACATATTTTTTCCCGTTTTAGTGAATATATCACATACATCATCTCCCCTCAGATCTTCACACACTTTCCCTTTGTGAGCACCGGATCCCCACGGGTGTCCTCCCGTAAGTCGTTTCAATATTAAAAATAATATAACATTCTCAAAGAAAATATTAAGTCGTGATTCCGCGGAGACCAACCCGATCCGCATCAACTTGTATCATAATGTTAAATATTCATTTAAATGGTGAGAGTTGGTTTCCATTATCATTGAAGGTAATGGTGTAGGTACTTTAAAGAGTTTTGGTGGCTTTTGGAAGCTATTACACTAAGCTTCACATATTCATATTGAACTGTGTGTTTTACAAATTAATTTTAAATTAGAAAGAGCGTCACGCAACGTCGTGACTAAAATTACTCGAAAGTATCAAATTCAGCAAATGACCGCACAGATTTTTTTTATTCATAATTCAGAACTGCGCGAGATGAATAGCAATTATTCATGACGCAGTTATAGGTCCGCTACTAACGCTCTTAACGATAAGGCCGCCACTTGTGGCACTAGCTCATAAGCTTCTTTTTTTCTTCTATTTTTGGTGTGCACAATAAAGAGTTTCTATCTATCTAGAACCATCTATTGAACGTAATCCGAACTGAAGTATTTATTCACAACAAAATTTGACTTTTTTTCATTTTAGATTTTTCAGCTGTTCCATTCTGTTTTTCCTAAACCACCCCAGTATTAGAATTAAACTAAGAAAAATTAAATCGGTCGAACCATGCCATGAGTTAGTTATATCAATGCCGTAGTTTAGTTAGTGCTAACGGCATTGTTGTATACGTATATCGATGCCTTGCGAAATGTATTTTTTTTTAAATGTTCCCACGCGTAGTATGGAAACAGTATGAAAGAGTACACGAAAGTTGAAAGTCAGTACCCGCATTAGGTATTCGCAAGCGACACGACGTTGAGCAATAGCACCGACCGAGTGCGTGCCGTGCCTCATCCATCAACGAAGCCTTGGGTGGCACTTCATAACTACATCTCGCGTCTCCTGACAAATTGACAACAGAAACTATGCTTGACACTAGAAGCAGGAATAGCGTCTATAGTTGCACAATAGCTATTTACTACCTACCTACTTACGCGTTATTGTAGCGGATTTACTGATATAACTGCCCTCTTAGATCATTTGATCATGATCTGCTTCAAAAGCTGTAGGGCGTGAGTTCGTTTTCCACTCAGTACAAACATTTGTGAGACGAGCATAAATATTTGTTCTACGGCTGGGTGTTTTTTGTGTATAAATATGAATTTACAAAAAAACAGTATTTAAGTATTCTATCATTAATCTAGTTTCTATAGTACCAGCTTTGCTTAATTTTGGGCTAAATGATGCTGTGTGTAATATCCTAGGATATAGGTATGTATTCATTTATAAACCAAAAATCGGTACCTACTGTTGGTATATAGCTTACTCACATCTCTACATGACATAAACTACGCTTTTTTTCTCTTATTCTTTTGTGCATTCTGGACATTTAAACAATGTTTTCAGTCAACTTCAAGCTTTAAAAAATAATATCATAATCATCGACATGATATCTTATAAAAGAAGCTCTATTATAGCCCGAATAGTCCTACAACCTCAGCACCGCAGCACAGTGAAACATCGACAATATCATTTGGAAAACGATTAGTTTAGAATCTAATAAAAAAACTATTTGAGATAAGGCCGACGTGCTATGACAATCGAAGTGATAATTCAGTTAGCAACAAGTTTTAAACTCACCGGCCTATCCTTCCCACAGTGTCCAAAAGCAAGTAAAACAAGAAAGACAGGCAGAGCCGCAGTGAACATGACGTTGCCGGCTGCCGCCGCTGTCACGTCTACAGCTTCCTAACATGCTCCTTTTATCACTTTACATCAGACGGCGAACAACGCTACTAATAACACGAATAAAACAATCGTTCTGGTAATTATCAGTACTAGCAATTAGAGCATTAGTAGTATTGTTGCACTCCAAGCGTAATCATGGAGCGGAAACTTTCAGAACGCGAATGAATAAGCATCGGTGCAGATGGTTCGGAACTGTGTACTGTGTAAAAGGTACCTACGAGTTTTGAAATTGAGTTTCGTAGGCTTTTAATTTTTTATACACCTCAATTTTCATGAGTTTATTTTGATAACCTCATGAATTTAAGTAGGTCAATAAAGCGTAGCCCGTAAAAAATTGTACAGATTTTGTTTTACTTATGCGGTATTACTGACGTTTAATTATTCAGGATACTTCGACCGCTCCAACGACTGATACAGTGTGTCTTTATGTCAAATTTTAGTTTTTTTTTTTTAATTGTTGTCGAGTAAGTTACATTTAAATCCTTATCACTGTTGTAACTGAAACGACTGTTAAGCGGAAATAAACTAAATATATACATTGAACACTAAATCAATCACCTGCCTAAACCACGTCAGATTCCATAGTAAAATTGGGAGATATCTATATTTAAAAATGAAGGAAGACAGCTTAAAAAGTAAATAAAAGGACATATAATATCTAACTTTGATTATGTACTTGTCTAGATAGAAAATCTGAAAAAATTACCGTCCATCTGTTGGACGGTAAGCTCTTTCCGTTGCGGCAGTTTAGTCCCGAAAAGGTAATCGTTCGTGACACCCGTGTTACGAAGTATTTAAGAATGAAGATTTCGACTATCATAATGTGTAGGGGCATCACTAAATAAATTTTAAATAATCACAAATTCAAAAACCAATTAAATTTTTCAATAAAATATATCGCCATTTTAACGCAATATTTACATTGTTTCTTTTTCTATGAATTTAAAAGTTCTCATGTAGGTAACCTGAGAACTTTTAAATTCATAGAAAAAGAAACAATGTAAACTAACCTAACCTATACGTGGGATATAATGTAAAAGTTATCTTATCTAGACGTAGGAATTTATTACGAGATTTCAATTAATAATGATATATTCCATAAATATAGTTAATAGATTTAGTAGTGTCTGACAGGGTCTACTAAAATTGTGAACAGTAACAACATTACAACGTTGTGGAAAACTTAATAAAATAATGTGACTATGAATGACACATTTTTACAAAAATCAGCATACATAACATAGCATAATGATCACGCGATAGTGTTACTTCATCTTATCATCCTCTAGTAATTGTCCGGTACTGTACCTACATGTAAGTATATGTAATTAAAAACTAACAAGAGATAATTCGCATAAACGGACACGTATACCTATCTACTTATAATGTTTCTACGCTATGTTCTGAGATGTGTAAGTACCTAGACTTTACGGACGGACGGTCCTAAACATGGCAAGTATTGTTAGGAACTTCTTCACTCTGCAGCCCTAACCACCCTAGTTTTGAGTTTGTATATAAATTTAATGTGGTTACATAAAAAATTGAGAAAATAAATAAATAATAACAAGCTAATTTAAGAGTTTACAAAACTATAGCCCTATACTAATAACTATACTACGGAAAAAATAACTAGGTATAGTAAAAAAAAAAAATTAAAAAAGTTAACCTTGCTGTTAACCTGGAACTGAAATAATGAAAATCGATTGACACCCCATTCATAAAAATCGGATAAGTAGTCTCGGCGCTACGATGGAACACACATTTATACATAGACTGTTAAATACGAAAAAAGCGCCAACGTGTATTTTACTGTCTTCAGAAATGTACCTACTCCCCTGGGCCTGTCCATTCATTTTATTTTTATTGAAGATTATAACTAATGGTCTGCCCCGCATATTCGAAAACATGTACCAAATAAATAGTAATCATAACAACAGATGTTTTATTTAAGATCTACGACGACAGGTAAAATTGGAAATCTTGAACATTAGAGTCCGTAGCTAAAGTAATTTTTCAGAAAGTTTCGCTTTAAAGTTATGACTCGTGAGTGACAGGGTTTTCCCGAGTCATTTCCTAACTTTGCAACAATCATTCATTGTTTCGCCGTTAACAAAGGGAAGCTTATGTTTTTGTACGCCCTCTATTGTGGCTCCACACAATAATAATTATAAAATTAATGTCATAATTTGCCGTGTTCGCTGCTGGGAGCTACAATAAGGCTCCGGCGATATCAGCTGTAATGATTATTAATGGTGAAGACAGACTGGAAAATCACGCTACATTTAACTACGTAGGCATAAAAATACTGAAATATAACCATACGCTATAACTGATGCGATACAACTTCGTAACACACCTTTTGTTGGTTGATGAAAAAGGCAAAAAAAAAGTTGTATGCAATACAACTATACTTGTAGTACTCTTACAATGAAATAAAACCAACGACACCAAGTTGGTGGTAGATTTCCTTAACAGGAAGTCATTTAGGTAGGCACCACCGCAGTACCAGATATTCTGCCACCAAGCAGTAGTGTGTAAACATTACTGTGTTCCGATTGGAAGGTTACTGAAGCTAGCGAAATTACTGGGCTGTTGAGACTAACCGTCGAAAATCTCAAAGTAATGTGCGCCAAAGCAGTGATACCCTGGACTTTGTTTTGCTACTCAAAGTTCTGTGTATCGCTGCAATAGTCATGGGCATGCGTTATCTCTTACCATCAGGAGAGCGTATCGCTTGTCTCGTCTCTCTCTCGTATCGATTTTTTTCTGTTTATGGTGTGCACAATAAAGAGTTTTATCTATCTATCTATCATTACTTTTACATTTAAAAAAAAAACACCTAAGAACGATGCAATACAATACAATTTCGTAAAATACGTTTTCGTTTTATTTATACGTAGTGTATGGATATAAAGTTTATAATTTTTTTTTGTCTCATACAGTTTCGGTCACATCCGGTGACCCTTTTCAAGGATTGAAAGTAAAGTACGATGAGCTCGCGGTCTTTTCTTGCTTCGCGCTTGTTAAATAAAATACAAATGTGTAAAAAACGAATTAAAAAATTCAGAAAAAATACAAAGATATGAGCGAACATAACAAAGTTTTTTCTAATATTTTACGTTATATTGGTATAGGAGCAAATTCTCCGTGAATTTTTCGATTATCTTCCACGCATAGGATTTAAACGGCGTGTTCAATCGACATGAAAAATCCATTAGAGTTGTTTGTGCTGGCGTGCGCTTGCAGGCGCCGCCACTGACCGTGGTTAAGAGGATTTGCTACCCTAGTGCATCATACATCTGCATTGTTTCCGTCTACTATACTAGCCTTATAACATGATACATAGTTTTAAGATTTTTGTAGTAGAGTTCCGAGGTGGAAAACAGGTAAAGAGTATCGGTTAATATTAGTACATCTAGTTATACCGGGTATTTCGGAAAAGTGTGTTTTCAAGGTTCGAGCGAATAGGTACCTACCTTATAAAATTGGCGTGCTTCATCTGCGAACACATCATCGCTTACCATCGGCTGAGTTGATGTCCAACGCGTCCAACTATATTATGTATAAGTCCGCGCTTAAAAAATAATAACTTTTACTAAAATCGTGAATTAAGCCGACCTTGAAATCGTGAAAGAAAAAAGAAAAAATCGCACTAGTAGATAAGTAGTTGTTTTTTCTTAATATCTCAAATGCTGTAGAAGACAGGTCCTTTATCAAGTTTCAGTCCCAGGTCGTGAAAATCTAGGATCTATGGTGAAATGCTGATCATCATGGTTGGTTCACTCTAGACAGGTAAAACCTTAATGTAATTACATATATGTAAGTAAATCTAACCACCTCATAGTCTTTAGCTACACGCAATGCAATTACTCTAATGATAGACATAGACAAAACTAAACATATAAATACACCTTTATAAAAAAATCTCGGAGCTTTCAGATTTGATTAAATTAAAGCAAGTGCCATAGTTAAAACTAGGCCATACAACCCGAGCAAAAACTCCGACACATATGAATATATCGTAATTAAAATACGGGCCGGCATTAATTTGCAAAGGAATAATCATTAGATAGAAGAGACAAGTAGCGAGTGGGAGAGCGGATAGAGAAGAGTAAAGACGTCATTACCGCAATCAAAGCATCCACCGCAGCACGCGGCCGACGACCCTTACCGCTAACGACGAGAGCTCTCGATAAAAATTAAAAACACGTGCAGGCCCAGCCTGAGGAAAGTTTTAATGAGTACACGGTACATCTCTAAATGTCTGAATGTTTTACTGGTAACGTTTGGTGGGTACCTACTTGATATAAATATTTGTATTTTATATCTAGATGTAATCTTTAGTAAATACATTTTTCAAAATGTGCCTAAAACTACTACGTGGTCTAGTAAATAATTAGATTAAAATGTATTTTCTTAAACGATATAATAACTGACTAGGTAGGTACTTAGTAAAAATGTTATTTCTAACTTGAAGCTCGTACGTTATACTAAAAGCAATCTGCAATAGTCGCTTTGACGTGAAAGATAAAAATAAAATTTATAACGCACGAATAAAATCCTTTTGGCAAGGTGCATTCTCAATTTTATTCATATTGGTACTTTCACAGTGGAACATAAAAAATCCATTAGATTTGTGCAATGGCTTAACGAGCGAGAACGCGCGGCACCGAAGGCTGACTGCGGGCCGGAGCGGGCCGCTCCGGCCGCAGTTGACCGTGTGTAAGCGGCTTTATGGCTTTCCTATAAGCATCACTAGTTCGTTGGCCACCTTCCTTGTTTCCCGTCCCAACCAATTTCATGGTTACTCAGCGGGATGTTGCTTAACATCATCTGTCAACATTGATCTTCATGTACCTACTCGTACTACGTAAACGTACTACACTCGTTGTATATGTCAATTACTTAGCTGCGTTCGTATTTGACTTTTTGTACAATTTGTACCTGTTTTTTGACGTAAAATACATCTTAAAATTTGCTTCCATAGTGGGAGACAATTCAAAAAAGTGATGATTTACAGAATCAAGAATTCGTGAGGTTGAGAAAAAACTTGAAATGTAGAAATCCGACGGATTCCTTAGTATTCAAAAATATACCTACACCTTGCTCTCTGGTAAGTTAGACTAGACCGCGAGCGCGTCGTAGGTAGGTACGCTGATTTGAAAGGTAACTGAATGGACCAACACTAGTCGGAGTATACGATCTAATAGATCTACGATCTATCTATAATCAAAGTTACTTAAGTAATGAATATAAATAAAACAAAATGTGTCAAAAACGCGTCACTATAATGAGAACGGGATAACGAATTATATCTACGTAGTAAACTATATCTACCTAGTTAAATGGAAGAGGGGAATATTTTTATTTCGGATCATTTTGCTATTAATTTATGGCAATACATGTTTGCAAAATTAAACAAGATGTAGGTACCTACCTATAGACAAGTATTAGGTATATGTATAACAAACTCAACAATTCGTACTTTCTAAAAAACTATAAGCATAAAATTGATAATATTAATATACATACTTAGAATAATCCAAACAACAATTTCTTTAAAAACTGGGAAAATTACCGACTGACTTACTCGCAAAATGTAACTTATTAGTTCCACGTTCCAGCAGTCGTCTCGTTAACAGAAAAACATTCAGCCTTTCTTTTTGTGTAGTCCATGTATAGTCAACATTCAACATTGTACCGTATGTTCTCGTCTTACAACAAAATTTCCAATAGTTTCCAATATTTTTAACACTACACCAGGTAAAATCAAATCTTTTTATAATAATTTTAAGCTTGTCACTTAATACTTAGGTACGTACATTGTACCTTAATGTAATTATTCACATGCATGCGTTCACTTCGAGAAGGTCGTGCATAACATTTTTTGCTTTTCAAGTTTTCATGAATGTTTACCGAAATTCATATTTTATGCAACGGCCAGTTTAGTGAACCAATTAAAAAAAAAAACTATTTTCGTTTCTTTTTTTTTAATAATTTGCCTCTTCGGGCAGGCTAAAGCTATAAAGCCATACTGCCGTGTCTTAAGTGTTATTTCTGCTGTATCTTAGCTACGGTTATCGTCAAAGTCGTCTTAGTCAAGTCCAGTTCGTGTCAGTTCGTGCCAGTCATGCTTTAGTAAAGTAGTGGCGACTTTACTATAAAGCTTCGATGGAGTTTTGGAAGCAACACGAAAACTCATGTTTCACCACATTATATCATTTTCCCACACTCGCGCTTGTAATTCGACACTTTATGAATAAAACACCACGATTTTTATGCATAAACACTCGACAAAACACTGGTTTTGGAAAAAAATACAACGGAGCAACACGAATCTTCCCGCGTTCCCGCCAAAACTCCGAACCCATAGATAATCATAACTGACATAAATATCTACGCACAGTCAACGATAAACGTGATTTCAATTTGAAATAGGTATCACCTAGCAATAATTATTTATTATTAAAAGCTCGTCAAACGATTAACCACGAAACCAATAGATTGTGATTTCCACGCCCTGCGTGAGTCACAACTGTCACAAGCAAACAACCGACTCCACTCAATTCAATTTAAAATCCACTCTGACAACACCAATTTGCCTGCTTCTAAATGGCTACCTTAGCCCCGAAAAGCATTTCAAACACAACAATAAATCTTCACTGAAATCACGGTCTAATTTCGTAAAAGCCCCATCTCGCTTTGCTAATTAATATGAATGGCATTTGCATCCGGCTTTTTCTCTCGTACACCATTCCAACTATTGTTTTGCAAAGATTCTCACAATTCATTTCTGTTTTTACCCTACTGGGCGACGCAGAGGGTCATAGCGAACAATAAAAACATCACTTTCATGACTGTTCCCAAATTAAAAGCTTTTGTTGTCTTTTTAATTAATTTAGCTACTTGTGTTTAGGGATTTTATGAGCATCTAAGTTGGTAGGCCTTTATTAAACGCCTAAAAAAATTAACTATCAACGCCTAAAGATTTCATTATCGTTTTCCAGGTGTAGAAAGTAATTACTAAAAATGTTCGCTGAATAATATGTGAATTATACCTAATCATGATACACACATAGATACCTTTAGTTTTTCCTACTTCCTATGAAATCTAAACATTCTATTTTTAATACGTTTATTTTTTCGCTAACCCCATCCTTATCATGTGCGATATAGATCGCATAGGTAGATAAATCTACTGTCATATCTACTAATCAAGTTATTCTAACCCGTAGCATGGCTCTAATTTTTGCATATCACAACTTCATCCACAAATTATGCTCTGTTGGGCGTCATTGCCCGCGACGGAGTTTATTAAACTTTAGTGGCGGCATCGTTGTATTTGTTATCGATAGCGATACTTTCTAAATATTACAAACTAGCGGACGCCTCGCGGTTTCACCCGCGTACTTCCCGTTCCCGTGGGAATACAGGGATAAAAAGTAGCCTGTCACCCGGAAATAGTATAGCTTCCCAATAGTGAAACAATTTTTGAAATCGGTCCAGTAGTTTCGGAGCCTATTTAATTAATACAAACAAACAATCAAATCTTTCCTCTTTATAATACTATAGAATTGGGTATATTTTCTCATAAAATATTCTCTTCCATGTTTGTCGGTACGGAAAACGAAGTCTAATCGACAATAGCATGGAATATCCAATTTTGAACGTAACTAAGTAATCAAATAAGGGTCAATATAAAGGCGAAATTATGTTGTAAACATGTGCACTTTTATTGAATCCAATATTTACATTTGTTCTGTTATAGAAATGGCTCAGTTTCATCACTATTTTTCAAACATCTTTTGGTTATTTCAACTAAGGTCATTAACAGAAAGCCACTTCTAATAAAATGCTATGCTATGTAGTTACATTCCAAAACAACTATAAATAAGCACAAAAAAGTCTTATATGAAATAAATTATATAAATATAATCAATGGCAAGATAGGCTACATGGACACTAGTAATTGATAAATACATGAAATATAAAGTCTTACATTATTAAAAATTAAATTTTATGAAATAATTCACTTGTACAATCATGTGTGCAATAAAAAAAAACATTATTCTACTCAAATATAAATACATGCCACAATTGTATGTATTTATATATTAATAAAACAGCTAATTGACTTTTATTGTATACATTACAAGATTAATTTATTTACAATGTATAAGGAACAACAAGAATTAAGTATCTACTTACTATCTATTTACCAATGTCACAGATTAAATAAAAGATAGATTTCAATGTTAATATTTTGAAATGTGTTATTGAGTATATAATAATTAACATGATAGATATACAATGAATAAATAATTATAATACATACTAGGTATATGTATTAAATTATACATAAGAGTAATCTTGATTATTAGACATCTTACATTCATATGAAATATCATATCACCATTTTTGATCTGCTCTCTCTGTAATTTTGAACATAAGTGTAACTCAATAAGATTAAAACAACCTCAAACAGTTTCATAGGAATAACACAACCACAAATTATAAAATAATATAACAAAGAACATTAATTCTTAATATTATGTACTCAAAAGATTTAAGTAATCACCTTATTAAGCTTTGTTCCATGAATAGCACAATCCAAAAAAAACTCTTTTTCTTATGATATTACACAACATTTCATTTTATGTATTTAATAAATTTTTATGCACATTTTATGATGCATTTTTTTGCTATAAATTATCATTTCATTATAATTATAAAACTTATTATTAAATTTACATAATACTTTTAATAGCCTTCATTGTTCAAACTTGATAATATGTACTAATGATTGTCATACACTACAAAAATCTAAATATAAATAAATATGTAAGTATAAAGTTACCAAAAACATTTTGAGCCTTTATGTTGAGACAAGTAACTATTAATTGATTTACATTGATTTGCAGTTAATGTAATACAAAAAGGTGTAACAAGCAGTAGAAAAAGCAGTACAATAAAATGTGAACTATATTGTTGATTGATTGTATCATAAATGCATGATACTCACTCACACAAATGTAATCTTAGATACATTTTTGAATATTTTCAAGTGATTAATCATGTTTGAATAGTAAAACCAAAATTTGTCAAAATTTTTCCCAGAAAACATTTACCATTTTCAAGTATTTTGTACAGAGACATTGATATGGATTTACACATGGACATAAATTGGTCTTTGACTTGAAATCTAAGTGCAGTTTGCAAGAGCCAATTCAGCTTCCACTTTTGCCAAAGATCTACTAATGTACACTTAGAGAGACTTAAAATACCAAATGTCACCCAAAAAGGTGCAAAACTGAAATATGCTTAAGCTAGATATGTCTTCTGTAATTCAAACGATCATTGATTCATTAAGTAATTTGATTAGATTTATAAAAGAAAAATTAAATGAAAATCCAATTTAAAAATATACTTAAATGAAATGTGCACTGACAACTGCAGATTCAGACAGAGAACTGACATTGTAGCCTGCAGATCAAAGCAATGTTTCTTTTAAAAGTTATCCATGGTGTAATTTACTTGAAGAATATTGTGTGTATTTGGTTTTTTAAGCACACTGTGTCACAAACATGGTGGTGGTAAAGGCATGTCAATAAGTTTACACACTTCAAGCAAAAAGTTCTTCAGTATCGCAGGCTGGTTGTCTTTAGATCCATTCAATGTTATGGTAGGTATAAAAGTAGGTTTTAGTAATTGGGTGTCATCACCATATTTTTTTAACAATGCTGAGCCATGATCATGCGTGGCACAGTTGCTGATGGGGTCTGGATCTATTTTCATTAGTTTTGCACACTGGAACAATACATAAGTATATATTATATTAAAATTAATCACTTTTTAATAACAAAATTCTTAGCTTTAACTGACAGATAATGCAATGCAATCCTTTGATGGCAAAGGTAAGGCAAGGTGGGAAGCAGTTCAAATTTTGGCTGCTTAAAGAGCTTTCATGATATCATAATATGTTTATACAAAAAAAAGAATTATGTTCAAATGAATTAACCCCAGTTTAGTTTGATGCACATGGAAGAGGCCTTATCACCTACAATTGATGAAGTAATTAGAAAAGCCCTTGTTTCAGCAGAAATACTGTGCGTTTTGGAGCTATGCATTTTGATGGGTTTACGCTGGTTCAGTGACAGTGAGACTGTTGCCTCATTTGGGGTGTCACATGTGTAAATACATTTCCATCCAGCCATCTCCTCACTACCATGCAAAGTGCTGGTGCGGGAGCTGAGGAGGCTACTAGTTAGAAATTATATAGAATAATGCTGCCAGCATGTTAAGTATATTTGGGTGAAGTTTGTCTTGCCAGGGAGATACTGATTACTTTTAAGATCCTCGTTTTTTGTGGTATGAAAACTATTGAGAAATAACAAAATAATAATTCATTATAATAAATACTTATTAAACATAATAAAGATATTATTATATTAAATCTAAGAGACTAACCATCGAAAGTCTCAAAGTAATGAGTGCCAAAGCAGTGATGTCCTGGACTATGTTTTGTTACTCAAAGTTCTGTGTATCCTGTGTATCACTGCAATGGTCATGGACAGGCATTATCTCTTACCATCAGGAGAGCTGTTAGGAGGAGTTGGGTTCAAACCCCAACAAAACCAACAACAGCTCGAGCTGCCGGTGAAGGAAAAACATCATGAGGAAACCATAGCATGGTGGTAGGGTACTTTCTCGATTGGCTAGCTACCACCCTCAAGTTGAAAATCTGCCACCAAGCACCTAACGGTGTGTTCTGGCAGCCTCAATTGAGAGCCAGTTCCATTCCAGGCAAGTGAAGGTGTGGGAGAAGATGGTAAAGCACACCTGCTTTACCATCTTCGCCCACACCTTCACTTAACATCAGGTGAGCTGTGGTCAAACACCTAGCCTGTCAACCATAAAAAAAAGAGTCTCATTGTCTCATTGCATTTTACATTAAAAAAAATGTATTACCCGCGCCAGAGCTCCATCAGGGTCCATATTGTCAGTTATCATGCAACTTGTAAACTTCACTGATGTTGTCATATTTCCAATGGCATCTATTGAACATCCATGGATTTTGTTTGCATAACACTCTTCTTCACCATGTTGACATTTGAAAGTATACTGCCCATTTTCTACTTTGGTCTGAAAATACATGTTGTTAACACTACCATAAGTACAAAAATACAATACAAAATTTATAGTATTTCAAGTAAACTATGAAAATGTAGTTAGGTACCTTTTTTCAACTTGGTTGTTATTTTTAATAGTTTACATAATTATTTATACAAGTAGGTACTGTTTATTTAGCTATAGTAAGGCAGTAATTAAAGTACTGACTTTACCTACATTATTCTAACTGGGTTTTGGTTAATATGTCAATCAATGACATTCAAGATATATATAGCTGTTACCCGCAACTTTGCCTCCATGAAATTTAACTAAGTTCGTTCAGTATGCAGTATAAAAAGAATTCTATGTTAATCCAGGCCATAAACTAATGAATTAATGAGTGCCAAAGCAGCGATGCCCGGACTTTGTTTTGCTACGCAAAGTTCTGTGTATTGATGCAATGGTCCTGGACATGTGTTATCACTTACCATTAGGAGAGTGTATCATTCATCTCATTACTATTATTAAAAAGAAAAAAAAACTACATGTATGCACACATTTCATTCAAATCCATTCAGTTTTTGCATGAAATGGTAACAAATACCCATCTACACAAACTTTTACATTTATAATATTAGTAGGAATATGAAAATAAATTAAGAAACTAAATGTGAGGAAGTACTTCAGCAGTTGATTGTTTTAAATGGAGCAACAAGTGGCATGCCATTATAAGATAATAGAACAGAGGAACTTACAGTAGCTTTGCCATAAGGAACTAGAGTTATGTCAAGGAATTCAAACAGCTTCTCTGCCACAGGTTTCAAATGTTTTATAAAAAAGTGTTTCGAGTCCGGACAAAGAGCCTCATAGTATACTCTGATTTTCACTTTATCCTGTTTATGTTTATTGTATTTATCATCTTCTAATTTTAAAATATCTGTCTGTAAAAAAATGTATTAAAACAATTAAATAACAGAGCATTTAGAGGCTTACAACGACAGTGTTATTTAAGATTAGTATATCTACTGGATAAAGTAATGGATTAGATAAAAATTAAACCAACTTACCTCAGTTAAATCTGATACAGGTTTCTGTGGTAGTAAACGGAAAAATTGCCACATAATCAATATTAGCAATATCAAGACAATAGTCCTGTATCGATTGCAGGAGTAAAATGCCATTTTAATTCATAAAGTCACCGATACAAACACGATACAACACATTTACAAATACCATGTCTAAGAATCCGAAATTTTTAAATAGTAGTTTACTCTTCTATTCCTAAAATGCATGCTAGAGACATTACAGGACAAATATCAAAGTTTAAGGAGACTTTGGAGTAAATTGTAGGAAGAAAGACAAATTTTATTTTCAAAATTCTATTAAAAAGATAATCAATCACGAGAACACAGACACGACCATTACACCAATATAATATAATTTCCTTTACACGACTCACGTCACATCGTCACAAGCTCATTTTTTTTAAATCCTATTTTAAAAATAATTTAATAATGTCCTCTGTGGCTGACCTAATCTATATTTTTTCGCTACTGTGAGAAAATGAAAGCGTCACGTTTTGTCAATTTGCCAGGAGGCAGTATCAGGATTTCCAAAATTTATTATCATTTATTGATGAATTTATTAACATAAAAAGTTAATAGCGTTTTGGAAACAGAAAATATTTCATAACCCGCATAAATGTATTTAAAGTTTCCGTTGCATTAACAGACTAAGAATATGACTCGAAGAATATAATTGGAATAGTTACTATAGCTTCGAGGCAACATAGGAAACATGAAAATAACAAAACACTTGACAGTGGCAAATGCACAAAATGCGATGCTAAAAACAAAGAAAAAGATTAATTCTTTTTTTACGTCGCTGTTTACACGTCTACTTTCCAGTGTCGTCTACCTAGTTTCACGAGGATCCAAGGTTTCACGTTTCACGTATATCATGAAAAGTCAAGATAAATGAACCTAAGTCACACAACTTTGTGTGACGTTAATACTATGCTTCGATGGAGTTTTGGAAGCAACACGAAATGTTCGCCTTTTGGCAGAAACGTGGAAAGTGTCGTGTCGCCCCGTGTCGCCCCGTTATTTTTTTCCAAAACTAGTGTTTTGTCGAGTGTTTATGTATAAAAATTGTGGTGTTTCATGCATAAAGTGCCGGATCACCAGCACGAGCGTGAGAAAATACTAAAATGCGGTCAAATATGACTTTTCGTATTGCTTCCAAAACTCCATCTAAGTTTTAGTAAAGTCACCGCTACTTTACTAAAGCATGACTGGACTTGACTGACACGGACTAGACTTGACCAAGACTGGGCTTTGACTATTACTATAGCTACGAGGCAACTTATTTAACTTATGAAACTTGAGACTGTAAAACACTTGACACTGGCAAATACTCAAAACGCGACGCCAAAATTAGAAAAAAAAACACGAAAAGTCATGCTTAAACTCATGTTTTCCTTTTTTGGCATCGCACGTTTTAATCATTTATTTTTATACTTGCGTTAAGATTCCATATTTACCAAGAACCTGTGCCGTATTGCAATAAAGTAATTAAATTCAATATTTAAAATCATTCAATAATGAATGTGTTTTAGTCCAATGCAGCATTGCCATATTTGCCATTAGTATTTTGTTCCATGACTGCCATTCAATACTAGCCGGCATTTGGTTACACTGCGACTGAGGTTAATAATTAATAATTATAAGTCGTTATGTCTAAGTATTCTATAAATAATTGTATTTTGTCCTTTACATGTCAATTTTTTCTACCGTCTATTAATAAGATACATCTATTGTTATAATTATGTATATTATTAAAACCATCAGTTTTTGTCAACTTTTAATTTATTGTACAAAGGTTAGCAAAAGAGTATTCCAAGCAGTCAGGTGAAGCAAGATTGTTGTAGAAAACCAGTGTAGATCTTCTTAGTAGGAAATCAATAGGTACTTTATTTTAATTCACACAAAAATACCTACTTGTTTGTTCTACAAGTAATGATACACTAGTATCATTACAGGTCCAGTCAGCTTTAATCTACAAATTACAACATTGATAGTGAAATTACAGGGTTGTTGAGTTGAGTGACTCAACTCAAGAACTTTGAGACTAACCATCGAATATTTTACAGTAGATAGGTACTTAATGACTGTAAAGCAGTGACGCCCTGTACTTTGTTTTGTTTATCGCTGCAATGATCATGCATTATATCTTATCAGGAAAACGTCTCATAAGAGTCATTAAATTAACATTTATTTTAAAGTACTAAAACTGTGCATCTAGGAACAGTTTGATGAAAGTGAAGTAAATTCGTAAAAAAACGCCAAGAAAAGAATAAAATTATTTATTTAAAACTAATCATTCCATCAATTTAAGAGCATTGAATTTCTCCACATCATAAAACCCGGCTTTTACCTGCCTTCCGCCAAAGAACCTACCGTTCAAATCCACGACAGCTTTAATAGCGCTTTCAATGCGTTTGAATTCGACGAATATTCTAACTGCTTCGTCTGCAGATACATTAGGCATTTCGAATATCAATACTTTGATGACATCGCCATATTTGGTGTTGCATTCGTCCTTTACTTCCGGTTCAAGTTCTTCATCCACGTCGCCAGGTCCGACCATATTCTGTGGAAACCAAATCAATTAAGTCTCATATCCATGCAAGCAGGGCAACCGCCCGGGGCCGCGCCCTTGCAGGGGCCTCGCGTCCTCGTAGAAAAAAGTCTTTACCAAACATGTATGTGTATCTCGCGCCTCGCACTTAACAATACCCCCCCTGAACGTACGGTTTCATTTTATTAGTGCAAGCATGTTACGGCCACTCGTGCACTCGACCTAATTTTTTAGTAAAACAAACCCAATGAAAAGGGGCCTCACAATGCTGCTCATATCATACCGCAATTCTTTCAAACAACTGAACGATTTTTGATACTAACATTTAGGAAATTAATAATTATTATTTAGGTTTATAATGTGCGTGTGAAACCAGAGCGCGTTGGTAAATCATAAGGTGATATAGTTGATAATATTGATTCAGCTGTTTATGTAATAAAAAGGTATTATTATGCAATTAGCTAATTCTTTTCTTAAAATGTTTTTAATACTTCAGATGAAGTTGATGTAGATGCGAGACCAAAGGCTGAACTCTACCAGCACTAGTTACAAAGTAGGTACCGCGCATTTACCTAGTATAACAATGATTCAAATTCTTACCCGTAGCAAAACCACTTTACTGGGTGACTTCATTATTTCTGTAATAGATGGCTCTTGTTTGGATTGTGGCGAACCTGAATTGGAATTTGGTGAATCTGAAACAATACAAATAACAATGATTTACTTTTTTTTCACTTTCAATAAAGTTAATCAATTAATATATATTAATACCATACGTGTAATACAATAATAGATGTGTATTAGTCATTCAAACAAATATCAACTCCAAACTAGGATATGTGAAGATCAAAAATTTAATGGGACTAGTGGCTTTAGGATATTAATTTTTTTTTTTATGTATAAAGTAATGAGACGAACGAGACGCTATCCTGATGGTAAGAGATAACGCCTGTCCATGACCATTACAGCGATACACAGAACTTTGAGTAACAAAACAAAGTCCAGGGCAAGACTGCTTTGACGCTCATTACTTATTATGTACTCGTAGTAAGCAAAATATCGAAAAATATGTGGAAAAACCACATGTGGTTTTGTTAGCAGAATCAATGACCCTTACTAATTTATTATGACAAAAAAATAATCGCAACTTGCAAAGTTTAGAAAGTTTTATTTAAACTGATTACAGAGAGAGAGACTAGAGACTAACTATCGAAATCTTAAAGTAATGAGCACCAAAGCAGTAACCAAAGCTTGAACTGTTTTACTACAGAAAATTTAAAGTTTAAAATACTTTATTTTGACATTTTGTTTTTATTCATTGACATAATTATGTAATCAGTGTCACTCTTTTTATCATGATATTATATATTTGAAATGTTTTACGTACTTTGACTTGTAACATTGGTGTTATCAAAAAAATATTTTTATTTGTAATAATAATTATATTATTATGTTAGTACCTGGTCCAGGTGGTGCCGGCATAGCGAATCCTGGCGGTGGCATAACATTGCCGTCTTTTTCATGGATGATGCGTCCACCACGTTTAGACGTTTTCTCTACTTGAAGAGCCACAGACATGCCTTGCTCTTTTTTCCCTAACCCTTGACCTTCCTGAAAAAGTTATTAAAACTCCTTAGCATTCCAAGTCCACTGTACAGATCATCTAAGCCTTCTAAAATGTAATTATCGTATAGTAATTATTATAAGCAACTTAATCCCTGAAATCAAACCCACCTTGAACCCGTATTTTGCCATAATCTTAGCAGCTATGGAGCTAGCTCCGTAACCTCCTATTGAGAATCCAGGTGAAGGTGTAGAAGGCGCGGGGAGCACGAGCGGGGACGGCGTCTCGACTGTGAGAGAGGGAGGCGGCGCGATAGCAACTCCTGCAGCACGCTTTGTTATCTCTTCCGCCTCTTCTTCTTCGGGCACCTTTAATTTAAATTAAGAGATCTATTAGACATTGGGTAAAGCAACTTTTTTCACAAGTAGCACAATTCTTCTAATAAATAATTAATCTTAGGCTAAATCAGGTTTATAACGTAATTCTTAAAAATTACAATGATTTACACTAAGCAAGATTGAATCCTCTTTCTTTATTTGTACAGCGAGGATGTGGAACTCTTTGCTGGAGTCTGAGTTTCCCGAAAAGTACAATAAGAGTCTCTTTAAACAGGTAAACAGGTTCCTTCTAGATAAGCATGCTCTATCCTAGACCACATTGTTGCTTAATATCAGGCAGGGTAGAAGCAATCATTTTATATTTAAAAAAAGATGTGTAGCTGTGTTGTGGACACTGCCGTATATGTGTGTATGTAGCAGGTAATATTTTTTGGAGCATAATATTTGGCTGTCATAATCATTTTTTCAACATAACAAATTCTTTGATCTTTCTAGCTGTGTAAGCAAATTTTAAATGTAGATGATATTATATGTAACTGAAATACCATATTACTTTGCCGGATATAGAAATGTGGAAAATTTGTTACCCTGGCAATAAGAGTTTTTTCTGGAATGATGTCTTCTTCTTCACCAAATCTGGATTTCCTTTTTCTTTCTGTTCTGTCGCCTCTCTCACCCTCATTTAGTCTTTTGACTTGCAGTTCTGAAATCAACAAACAGTATTATGGTATTAACAATGATTTAGTACCAAAGATAGTTCATAAAATATATTATACATATACCTATCTATAGTTAATGAAACAGCAGATGGAAAAGAGAAATGAATTAAGGGTTAGTTTACTATGTTGGCCAAATGCGGGTTCTCTTCACACATCTTGGAGAACTTTTTTTTAAGAACTCTCAAACAGGAAGTTTTTCTCACAATGTTTTTGTTTGATGTTGGCTACAGTATACACATAACTCACACTTACACATTTTTTGTTCTCTGTACTCTGTTCTATTTATGATGTGAACAATAAAGAGTTATATCTATCTATCTATAACTTGGGAAAGACAGAAACGCTTGCTCCGAGGTAAAAACCTCCAGATTGGAAGCCAGATCCCAACAAAGCTTCTGAAATATCTAAAAAAAGTTGAACTTATTTTATACCTTTAGCAACTTTTTCATAGTCATTAGGCCACATAGGGTCATATTCATTGGCAACATTCCAATCCAAATCTCCAACATTAAAAGTAGTAAGTGTGTTTTGTTGGAGACTCGGACTATTTGCGTTTGAGTCATCATCATCTTTTGGTTTACTCTTCAGGTCTATAACGGGAGTCAATACCTGAAAATGAATTATAGATATCAATTCATATTCCTAGTATGCATTAGTAAAGTTCTCAACATAAGGAACCCAATAGTTTAGAAGCATTCTTAAATGAGCTAACTTAATTTTCATCTCAATTCTATTTTCAATAAAACAGCTTGATATAAAATAGTTGTTTCTGGTTCTAACATATTTCAGTACCAAGAGAGATGTATATGAACACTAGAATGACCATAGATTAGTACTTTGACCAAAGCAGGCACAAAAAACATACAGTGAACTTAATGTAATACTTAAGTCCCCTTAAGTTATGATTTACAAGTTGAAACCATGTTGTTAACGTCTGATACCAAAGTATGGTGTCACCCAACATGCACTTATGATGGTACAATAGCATGCTCTACCCTTAACCACATAAATGCTTAACATCAAGTAGGATATGGACAAATGCGAAATTTTTCAACTATATAGGTATCAGAACTTCGTAAACTTATAAGCTGCACTAATCCAGCATTTATGGTTAATTACCTGCGTTGATCTTCTAGCCGCTTCTCGTTTTGGTTGTGTCACCGCTGCTTTTTTGAGTTGAAGTTGAGACTGGAGTAACTTAATACCCGACGACCACCCAGCAACTTTTTCTGTGGTGCGAGCCTTGATTGTATCGACATCATCGTATAGAGACATTGGTCTCCACTGATTATGGTACTAAAATAAATAAAAATCGCAAAAAAATATGCGTGTACATTGAAGTATACAAAGCTTAATAATGTTCCTATTATATCAGTAAAATATCTAAAGTCAAGGCAGGGGTTGGCTTGGTAGTTTTATAGTAAACATAAGTATTATACCTCTTGATCAATATCAAAACCAAGATACCAAAAGTGAAATAATCAAATAAAAAGAATACAGTCCGCAATGCAAGATTTGAAGATTATTTACAAGTTTTTTTTTTTAATTTATTTGCCCATCGGGCTGGCTAATGCTATTAAGCCATACTGCCTCGTGCACTTCATTTCTAAGGGCCGCCTTACACGTTCAATCATGATCACGATCCGCGATCCGCGATCATGATTTCAAAATTTCTAGATATTATGCGATCCGGAGCATCAGTCCGTCAATCCGCTTCGTACACGATCAGTCTGGATCGCGATCATTGATCGCGGATCGCGGATCGCGGATCGCGCGCTACGTGTACGGGCTGCCTAACATCAAAGTCCAGTGTTGGTCCAGAAAAAATTAATGGTGCAACATTCCGAGTTCCCGTCTAAACGCCGTATTCAACATTAACAACATTCAATTAGAACAAGGATTCACATCTCAGACGTTTGATGAAAGGTCCAAGATCTGAAAGTCCAAGATTCATATATTTACAGACTTCACATTTCTCTTTTTTTTGACATTATAGGTATTTTGATCTTTTTTCACAGGCACTATATTTTATTCAGGTCTCAGACGCTGGTTATCTATTCGAAGGTCACAGACGATTATTTTTATGTGATGTTAAAAATGCAAATTATGTACCAATAGTTTAGTATCATATAAACGATGACGCTACTAGACGCGTAGTAGATGGAATTAGGTTCCATTAATGTAGGTTTTACTACAGATATTTATCTTTGCTGGCCTTTTTTGAATAAAAAAACATTTGAATCGTCAAGTTGTTATAAATCAACTTACAAAAATAATTAAAATTACATAGAAATGTGTTAAATTCGAGTTAAAAATCACTGTTGATTATGGGAGTGATAGCAAGTCGAGATACTAGGCGCATCAGTTTTGATAATACATTTTCGTTGAGTATGTCTGCTCTAGCAGTTCCTAAGTCCATTGAAAATGAGAGCATCATAAATTTTGATGAGTTGACTCCAGTAAGTTGATTTCCATTGCCTTATGCGCAACTAAATGTTTAAAATGAAATATAAGTCTTGTAGCATAAAGGCCACTATTACTGAACTGAAGTCTTGTAAGACCCGACGGGATGACCCCTATCCCTTGGAAGATGGGACGGCCACTTGTGTGGGACGCCACTTGTGTCGACACCTTGGCGCCGTCTCATCTTCCTGTGACTTCGGGACAAGCTGGTGCTGCCGCATCTAAAGCTGAAAACCTCAAACGGCACAAATATAGTTATTTGGATAGAATGTATCTTTTTGTGCCGTTTGGGGTTGAAACTTTAGGTCCGTGGGGGCCGGCCGCTCTCGAGCTGTATCGGGACCTGGCCAAACGTCTAGAGGAGGCTTCAGGTGACCAGAATGCTGGTATCTACTTTGGTCAAAAGCTAAGCATTGCCATCCAGCGTGGCAATGTTGCCAGCATTCTGGCCACATATCCCTCCTCTGATGGTTTTTTAGACTAAGTTTTTTGTATACATTTTGTAAATAGTATAATTTAAGGTATGTTTCACAGTCTTGTACTAATACTCTACACAGTACCTAAATGTGAATAGAAATAGAGAGAAGGATGTAGTTATCTTGCACAATGCCTCTCGCTTGCATGACTCATAAATCTAGCAAACGTAGGTGTGAGGTAGCTAACTTAAATGAGCTTTTTTCGAAGATGGTTTTTGTGGACTTAGGTATATAATGTGACAGAAATGTTCGTTATCATCTTAAATCTACAACAGTCGTATATTTTATTAATTTCTCACATTTTGTGTGATTGATAGTTTTGATGACTAACTGCAACTTTATAGTCAGTATTTTAGAGGCTGCTTATACTTTGACTTCAGGACAAAAGGTCTAAGTTGAGCCAAGTCTTATAAAGTACATATTTGTACGTACCTACAAAATTATGTACAGCCTTATTTATGTAATTAGGAAACTCCTGGAGAACTAATTTTTGCTGACAAAGTCAACCATATAGAAATACCGGAAGAAGGGGATGTCGATTATTGGTCACAAAGAATCGAGAATCTGAAAAAACAACATCAGATTATTAATAAAATAGTAGAAGTTGAGTATGATAAACAAATCGAGAGCACAGAAAAAGCGTACGAGCCACTCAAAATAATTTCTCAGGAAAAAATGCTTCAAATACAACCATGTTTTGATTGGCGCACCAAGGTGAAATTCCATGTCATACATTATTTTTTTTCCATTAGGTACATAGGACTCTGGCTCTGACTATCAAACCATTTTAATAGATACTATACGACGTAATATCTGTCAAATCAAAAATATAATGTGTAGGTAAGTATTGAATTTCCTGACGAGTGGCAACTGGCCGGTAACTCCATTGACGATGTTTTACCCATGTATCTATGTAATATCGTCATAAAAATGGTTTTTGTGCTTCTAGGTAGGTACCTACATTGATCAAAGAGTTATCTAAGTACTATGACTCCTTTTTCAGTAGTTGTTGATGTTTTGCAGATAATGCAATGCTACGAAGATAATCCACATCAGCCTTTGGTGTGTTCATCATATGTCCAAGCATTTGCTAATTGTGTCGCATCTTGCAGAGCTGCTGACTAATCTTTTTTCCCCGTTGTTTTCTACTAAATGTGTATTTGCTTAACATTTTAGAATGAATATTTGCATTCATTTAATATTTTATTTATATCTTATCGACGCGATATATTATACTATTATATAAGTTAGACAATATATCCTCTCATAAGGAATAAAGAAAGAAATTTAGACTGAGGGCTTTTTATGTGCTTTTGCGGAAAATTTGATCAATTTGCAAAAGGGCATAGGTATATCATTGGGGAAATATTTCACCAGCATAATCAATATCAAAGAAAATAGAAAAAGTTTTGGTAGTAACAGGAAACTTTTAAACCTGAATATTTTGTGTTTTATAGAGTGTTTATGTTTAATATAGTGCCAAATAGCGTCCATAAGTATGGCAAAGTGATTTTAAGGAGAGCAAAAAATTATATTCACACATTTCATAAATGACATAATTAACTTGTTTTTACATCAAATGTAGAAATATTTGATACTAGCGGAATCAATACATTGCGATGCCAAAAAGTGTGAAAAAACTGCATTCGAAATCGTTGGAGATTTTGAATGGAAACATTCGAAATCGTAAAATCTTTTTAGTGAATAGTGTTTTGTTTAGTGTTTACTTGACTGTTGAGTTGTATACCTGTTGACGATGCCGCTGTTAATATATCACTAGAGTTTATAAAGGTATTCCTTATGTAACGATGGCTGCTAATGAATCTAAAGAAGATGATAATCCTACGCGCCAAACAATATTGGAAAAAATTAATGCCATCAATGTTGTCACCAAGGTACCCCACGAAGTTACTTTTTGTTTATATTATTTATTGTTTACCTGTTCAAGTCTTATTTTGCTTACAGGCTCCAGATATTAACGATTTCACGATAATAAAACCAATCAGCCGTGGTGCTTTTGGAAAAGTCTTTCTGGCTCATAAAAAGAATAATCAAGAATTAATGTATGCCATCAAAGTTATGAAAAAATCTGATATGATTAATAAAAACATGGTCACTCAAGTGGTAACAGAAAGGAATGCTTTGGCATTATCCAGGAGTCCATTCTGTGTACATCTATATTACTCCCTGCAGTCTACTTCATCTGTATATTTGGTAAGGTACTTTAAACTTATAAACAGCAGAAATACTATTTTAAAAATAATAATCAATTTTCCTTCCTCCTACTATTTCTAACTGGTTACAATTACAAAATAATTATTTCAGGTGATGGAGTACATGGTTGGTGGTGATTTAAAATCATTACTCAGTGTTTATGGTTTCATGGAAGAGTCAATGGCTGTATTCTACATTGCTGAAGTAACTTTAGCATTGGACTATTTACATAAACACCACATAGTCCATAGAGATCTCAAGCCAGACAATGTGCTTATATCCAAAACTGGTCATGTGAAACTAACTGACTTTGGACTTTCCAAAATTGAAATACATAGAGGTAGATAATGTTCTTATTTTAGTTTTTGATTGACAGAAATGTGACAGTTAAAAAGTTTAAGTCAGCACTGAAAAAGGTCTAATCTAAATTTATAGACTACAGTCTACACCCATGGCTACTAGTGCTGTAATCTGTGCTCATGCCTAATCTAGCTTTTAATATATTTGCAGTTTAAATGCTAAAAATGTTAAAAATTAATTTACATAGCAAAATTTAAATTCATATTATTCTTTGTTAAAAATTGTAGAGTATAATTTATTCTATAATTTTAATTTACAGATTTAGAGATATCAGATTTTGTGAATTGCACTCCAAGTTTGAACATGCGAACCCCTGGACAACTGCTCTCGCTGACATCCCACCTGTCCTTTGGCTCTGGTGGTGGTGACAGCACTTACAACTCTGTACCAGCAGATGCCTGTGAGAACCTTCTTGATGCACTTAAAGAAACTAGTATGCCTCTACTTAATATGTTTTGGTGTCAAATTTGTTTAATGTCCTCTAGAGCAATCTGGAAATACAAAGACTATACCTATTTAGTTTTCAACATTTTCAGAATATGTTATAACAGAAATTATACAATTATCCTTCAGATTGACCATATATATTTTAGCTGTATTTTAAAAGTTTTGTGCTGATGTCAGTAGGCCCCTACCAAATGTTAAGTTGATGTTGTCTCAATACTTTTTGGGTTTTGTGATGTTCATATATCAATATCTTCAACCCTAAATATAGCCTGATGGTTGACGATAGCGGCTTGAAAGAGCCAGTCTAAACTCTTCCTGGACTGGCTAGTTTATGGAAATGGCAAGCGTGACAACAAACTGAAATCTGTTCCATACAAACATGGCCTGGGGTAGTACCTAAATTTGTGGTCACACTATGGCCACTACTCCAGGTTGCATCTGTCTGGGACAAACTCCAAACTGTCATAGAAAAGTGGGTAGTACTAATAACTCAGTTATTGCAACACTTGGAGTATATGAAGTTGATCTCCCAATAAAACAAAAAATGTCTTGACCCAAACTTTAGATTGCAACAAGGTTGTATTATTTAACAATCAATTTAAATATTTTTTTCTATGAAGAAAATCAAGCAGACGTTTGCCTGCTGGTAAGGCATCACTTATGGACAACATTAGACATGTTGTTGATGAGACAACCAACCCAGAGAAATGTTTACAGAAAGTAAAAATTCATTTTCATCTCATCATTATCATTATCAGTTAAGGATTTACTCCACTGCTGGACCTATATCTGTCTCAAGGCATGGAACATAAGCTACTCGGCCCATTTCTTTACCAAAATCTGTGTTGTTTCATCTAATTATCTTTAATTAAATAATTAATGTTTCAGGTAAACTAAAGGGCCTTTTTGATGGAGTGTCAGGTCTAGAAAATTCACCAGTGTTAGACCACTCACAACTTTCCGGAATACACCCATTCATGAGTGCAGATAGCATCAACATAACAAAAGAAATTGTAAGTATTGTTCTCTTGAGTAACAGCTAGACATGTATATATTGACTGACGAAATCAGAAATGGTCAAAATGTCGTTATAGCTATGGCTCAACCACTAGGGTGGTGATTTATTAACTATTCATATTGATTGTTTAATTCTATTCATTAGCACATGATGCTGTAGTAACCTAAATTTAGCCTACATTTCTTCAAGCTTAACTTGCTCTATCCACCCACACCATTACTTATATTCACAGTAGTTGGCGGCCAAATAGATTTATTTCATATTTAAAAAATAAGTATAGAAGCAAATTATGATTATGATATAAAAAAGGGTCAAAAATACATTAAATAGGGGATAGATGTTATTGTACTCAGTCGATAAATTTATTTATCCTACAAATATTATAAATGTGAAAGTTTGGATAGATGAATGTATGTTTGTTACTCTTTCACGCAAAAACTACTGAACTGATTTGGATGAAATTTGGTATGGAGGTAGCTGGATTAAGACCCTGGATTAGGACATAGGCTACTTTTTATCCCGAAAACATGTAGCGGGTAATATCGCGTGGCGCAGCTAGTTGTACATACATTAAGTACAAGTTATCTAACTTTATAAAATCCATACAATGCCATCTAGCCCTAAACAAAGCAAAGCTTGTAGTATGGACTGGTACCCAACTGGTACATAACTTATAAATTATGTGGGGTTTGATGGAGACGTGTGATATATGTTCCAATATTTATTTATTTTGTTTTCAGTCTCAAGACTCTGGTTCAGAATCTCTAAGCTCATACCACACCTGCGAAAGTTCCAGAAACAGTAACAACACTCGCAGTACGAAGTCTACAGACATCAGCAGTAACAATGATGGTTCTTCTATAGGCGAATCCGCTATCTTGTCTGATTCTACACAAGATCACTCCACTTCACCACTCTGTAGAGGACATTCTCTGAAAAGAATACCTAGGTAACCTCCTACCAGCAATCTATTGCACACATAATCAGATTGCATTTGTTACATGTTTTTGTTTTTTGATGGTTTTCTTTCAGTTTTAGGGCTAAAAAAAGAAAACGTATATTAGACGGGGACAGTGACACGCCTTTTCGTGTCACTAGCTTAGCAGAATCGAAGGAGAATCACAGTGGCCTTACACAAGAGATAATGGCCTTGGAACTCAGTCAGAACACTCCTAAGCGCATGGCCCTGCACCCAACGCCTGATAGACGCAAGAATCCTGTGAAAGGGGTTTTAAAAAAGAGGTATGTTTCTTTTCTTTTCAGATTTTTTTTCTCTCAAAACCTGATTTTCTATCTTCGAGAAAACTTTTGTTTACTCCAAGAAACTGAAGACTAACACACAGGATAGAACGTGGGTGGGTACCTATTGGGTAAAGGTACCTTAAAGATAAATACTTTCAGAAAATAGTTTGGTTTTGTTACGTGTTTTATCTTCTTATGTCAGTTTGCCAGATTGTGACCATGGTTATCATGATCTTTACTGAAACAAAGACTAGTAACCCACCTTTTGATTCAATAGGAGTTAATTTCCCAGATTACTCTCATCATGAATTTATTTATTTCACTTCAGGGCAATTCTTGTTTCTCTCTTTCCATATCTCACGGATTAAATCCCGCGCGCATTTCGTACAATCCTTTTTTTTTGTCTAACTTAAAGTAATGAAACCTTTTAATTTCCCTAGATGGGTATCCCAAAACGACAGTCATCACTTCAACGTTGGCGTAATATTTTCTACTCCAGTGTCAAACAATAAATGCCAAGAAACTAAGAAAATGCTAAAGGCAACTAGATTCAATCTTCCAAAAGATGACCAGCCAGCGTCGGGTGTAAAGGACAAGTCGTTTTCATTTAGTAAGCATATATCTACAAGCTTAGAAATATTCCCGACAAGGAGGATGAGTAGGGTAAGTAATAATATAATTAAACCTTTTCTTGTTTACCTGCTTTCTTTATTTGGTGGCAAGCAAGCAGTTCTACTGTCAGTAAGCAAACCATGAACCTGTAAATACTCTCAAAGTGATGTTGTTAGAGATAGTTATAAATGTCATTTTTAAAATGCTTCATATGTAAGTAGGTATGTACTTATATAGATATCTATAGAAAAACATTCCACACTTATCAAGTGTGCACATATCCTATAGATTTTTAAATTGGTATGTATTTGACTGTCATCCTGCCTGTTGTTGAACAATAATATGGTTTAAGACTTGAAAAGAATTTGTTGATTTGGAAACACTTCACAAATATAAATTTAGTGATTTGTTAAATCTATTACAGAGTGATTCAAATAAATCTCCAACGGATCTATGCAAGACGCCCCTAGCCGCTGCCCAGACTCCTTACCGCACGCCGAAAAGCGTGAGGCGAGGAAACCTAGTCTCGGATCAAAAAATATTAGGCACTCCCGATTATTTGGCACCAGAACTCTTACTAAGGTAAGCTGTACAACAAAGAAAAAAAAACCTAAAACCTTTCATAAACTGTAATAAATTTACAAAGAATGTTCTTGGAAATAATAGAGTACTTACCTATACATAAATTATTATGTATACTGGGTTGGTGATGTCAGTTTTAGATTTTAGCTGAAACTACCCTAGACACTATAAAGCGTCCAGTTTACAAAGGCAGCCTCATACTTATATCTTCACTAGAAGATACTGCTTTTCTAAATTTGTACCTCCATCTTTAACTGCTATACTGTAATTTTTTTAATGCTTAATTTAATAGACTTGGCAGTTGACTACTTCAACTTCAACTTTTTCTTCTTGGATTCTGCAGTGTTGCCACAATTTTGTCAATAGTATGTCTGGTAGTAGTATGTTTTTCATCTGGCGCATATTGTCCGGTGTTGACCGTGGCGGTTGACTATACATATAGCTCATCTAATGTTATGTGACAGTGTGTCGAAGTTGATAATGTCTCTATATAATGTCTGTCTGATATCTAGCATGGAATAGGAGCTTTTAAGTGAGGCTATCCAAACATCCTATTAAGTCTTGATGGTAGATTTTGAACTTGAGGGTTTGATTTGGTATTATATTGTTCCAGGCAAGGTCATGGTGCGCCCGTTGATTGGTGGGCTCTGGGAGTGTGCCTGTATGAATTTATGACTGGAGTGCCACCGTTCAACGATGAAACCCCTCAAGCTGTATTCAATAATATCTTGACAAGAAGTGAGTCAGTCCTATAAACTTTACAATTTTCTGATTTTTCTACATTGCTTTTTTAACTTGCTATGTTATGATACTTATAATAAGCTTTACCTTAGCCTAGGCTGCAAATCTTAAGCACTGTATGGATTTCTAGCATTCCAATACTCTGCCCCGTTTATTTAACCGATTCAAAAATGGAGAAGGTTCTCAATTCGACTATATGTAGGTATGTTACGCAATTATTAAATCTAAAAAAAAACTTTAAACATTACTGTAGGGTTTAGAAAATAATGTAATGAAGCGACATGATTTTTCTGCCCCAAAACTCAATACAATCTTCATTGTTAGTTTTTTAATTTCCGTGTTTCTGGTAAATAAATAATTATTTATTTCGTAGACATTGAATGGCCGGAAGATGACGAGGCGTTGTCCCCTGAAGCAGTGAGCGCTATCGAATCTCTACTTACAATGGAACCCAAGGACCGGCCCGCGGCCGTGGCAGTACGAAATATGCCTCTTTTCAAAAATGTTGATTGGGAAGACTTGTTAAACAAGGAACCACCGTTCGTGCCCACACCTGACGATTTGCATGATACGGGATATTTTCAAGGTAACAATTTAGAGATTCACGTTAATGATGATATCAGCCTATCATAGACCTAGACCATTTTTTTTTCTTTCTAATGATGTATCTGTTTGTTGTTAGTTACCTTGTTGGACTAATAAGTAATTTTATTATAACTTAAATAGCTAAGTAGAGTATAATCGAAGAATGCGTCCATTAACACTTTTCTTACTGTCTCTGTTAAGGGGAAGACACTTTCTTCATGTGTTCTATAACATAATATATATATATATATATATACATTGTGTGCTTTTTCTAAAATTGTGTTTTTAAAAGTTAATTGATACTGCAAATTTATCGTATTTTTTCCTCGCCTGATGTTAGGAGAGGGAAAAAAATTCTGTAAGCGTTAAAACAGCGATGCCCTGGACTTTGTTTTACTACTCAAGACAGCGTCCTGTTCGTCTATTTAATTTTAAAAACGGCTCTTTTCGCATTAATAATACTATTATGAGAAAATTGGAGCGTGCAAGCGTGGGTTTCTGCTAGTTCTTTATGCTGTAATAGCTGAATGGATTCTAATCGAATTGGGAATGCATATAACTTCTATTTATTGCACAAAACACTCCAAGCGCAGGACTTATCACATCCACTTTTGAATAAGAATAACGTATACCTTGGATTGACACATGGCTACTTTGTGTGTGACGTGTGCACGTATATGACGCCTTTTCTAGAAGTAAAACAAACTTGATTTTAGATTCATGATACAAAATAATAAATGTATTTTGTTTCAGCCCGCAATATACTTCAACATCTGCACGTATCCAACTTTGACATTTAATTGGTAGAACAATGGACATTATGGCGGTCTAGTACCTACATATAAGTTAAAATTATGTAGAAATTGTGACTGCTAGGTCGCGTATAGGAAATGTATTGACTGTAAAAATGTTGAACATTATACTAATAGTATACAATGACTTCACTTCCATTATGTCTAAAGACTGACTTAGAGCTGTGTGCGTTAGTGTAATACTTTTTGTTGTTTTATTGTTGATATTAAAGTTAAATTAATGAGTTATAGATAGAAAAACGTAACCTAGTATAATGAACATAACTGGAATTATATCAAATGTGACAAATTTTTTTGATATGTTTTATTTAAGAAACTAAATCTAAATTGGCACAAATTCGTGATACATCAATTAATTAAGAAAAACAAGATAACCACAATTGTCTTTCTCAAAATAATTGATTTACAATTTGTTCGTGGAATAATGAGATACTTTCAGTTTTCACCTGTAAGACGATAAGTATTTATTTCCCTATGTATGCAAGAAAACCAAGACGGTAGTTTTGCCAATATAAGATCCAGCAAAACTATGTCTGTCGGATATTTTTAATAATACCATCTCAACAAATACAAAGAAAAGAGTTCTAAGGCGACTTGCAATTGATCACATTAACCGTGAGATTTAACAAATCCGGTAATTATAGTCATAATTTAAAGTGATATTACAAAAAATATAGAAAAATTGTCTTCAATGCCGTTACAATAAAACATTTCAGAGTGGCATTTTAACTGATATATGCTTTGTCTCGTCACTCTTTAGTCGAGAAGTTTTTAAAGCATATTAGAGCAAAGTTTCGCTTATCGTATGTTGGTGTAAACTTAAAGAAATAAAAAAAAATCTGCAGTATTGCCACTTTCAAAGTATTTGTTTCAATGCTCAATTACTTCGAGTTCTTCTGTATCCAGGGGAGGAAGGAAGTGACACGAGTGTATACTCCGGGGTACTGTCCCTTGCCACACCCGATGCCCCACGACACCACGCCGACTTGGTTCCATACGCCGCCTTCGTTCACCATGAGAGGGCCACCGCTGTCACCCTGTACAAATTGTTTCAAAACTTAAATCGCGGTTCAATATTCTCAGATTAATTAAAGAATTTTAGATTACTCGAAATGTAAGTATAATAATGCTTGGATATAATTTCGATTGGTGATCAGATATGCGGCAACGTTCAAGACCACTTTTTGCGTTATATGTACCATTACTGATTATAATAAATACATACATGAGTTAAAAAAAAAAAATTGGAGCAAGTTGAAATATCCAGTATATTTCAACTTGCTCCACTGGTAACAAGTTTTATCTAAACAAACTGGTTATTGTTGAAAAAAGCTCGAGATCGATTTGCATCTTAATCAGTATCACACAAAAGGCAAGTGCATATTGTATATACCTACACCTGAGCCGCGATAACAAGCGTTCTTAACAGCTTTAATTATATGTATTACAAAAATCGAAATGCATGAAAAAAAAATATTCTGCTCAATTTCAAATTCTGCGTTCGGACCGTAATTACAATGTAATTACCGTCAGAACGCAATTTATTCTGCTCGGTTGTGTATAAACAATTTTTAGTGTTTGTATGCTTACACTACAGGAATCCATGCTCGCCTTCCCGGCGCAGATCATGTGCTCTACGATACCTCCCGGTGCCGCCGCGCCGTATTTTAGACGACATTCGTTGTTCGACCAAATTGGAATCGACACCTCCTGAAGGATTGGCGGTTGCGGTCCACCTAGAAAAGTTCATTGTAAGTAGAATATCATTCAAATTCAAAATTTAATCGAGCTGCAGGTTAATTAGTAGATTACCTTAGGCTACCTAGATTCTTAATTTTTTTAGTTAACTCATCTAAATAAGTATGTTTTAAAACAACACAAAACACAATTATTATATATTTATATTTATATATTCTGTTAATAATTTTTTTATAGTTGACTGGTTATGTGTTTAATCACAGTTCACTTGACCCTAAATGACGGTGTGATGAAAGATGGTAAACACACCTTAGTCTAGAATGGAACTGGCTGCTGGCTGCCGGAACACACCGTTAGGCGATTGTAGGCATATTTTCAACTTGAGGATGGTAGCCAGCCGAGTACTAGAAAGTACACTACCACCATGCTATAGTTTCCTCACGATGTTTTCCTTTACCGTAATACTAACATAATAGCTTAGTGTGGGGCCGCAGTAGTCTAAGAAGTCGGTTTTGTGGAAACACGCCCCGCTCCCATCTCATTTTATTAGTACAGTGCTATCAAGTTAGAATCGGTCTGAACTGAGTCGCCACAGAAAAATTGCAATCAATAGGTGATTGCAATTTTTCTGTGGCGTAGCATGGTGGTAGTGTACTTTCTAGTACTCGGCTGGCTACCATCCTCAAGTTGAAAATATGCCTACAATCGCCTAACGGTGTGTTCCGGCAGCCAGCAGCCAGTTCCATTCTAGACTAAGGTGTGTTTACCATCTTTCATCACACCGTCATTTAGGGTCAAGTGAACTGTGGTTAAACACATAACCAGTCAACTATAAAAAGTTTCTGTGGCGTCGCAACTTACTAAGGTAAGGTTCTGTTATACGCAAAAACATACATGTACATGCTGAGAGTAAATTGAAAATTGTGGTACTTTTGATGGATTACACTGCTATTACAAATGTATAATAATTGCACTGCTATATGGAGTTATTTTTTTTTACTCATTATTATTTGTTTCATACACATTTTAAAACATTGAAGGGTACTAACTTTCACGCAAGCTTCCCCAACCAACGACTGTGGCGATGAGACCGGAGTATGCTCTCGAACCGCCCGGTAAGCAAATTGGGCGAATAGTCTTACTAAATTGCACCGGTTGATCAAGGGTCAAGATAGCTACGTCGTTGTACTGAAAGTCGAAGAAAAAACAGAATCAGTTGTGGTATGCTGCTTATATAGAGATCGTGTGTTAATATGTAGAAAACAAAGTGGATAAGAAAATTACCAATGTTCGCATGTCGAATCCTCGGTGTCTCACAACTCGCTTGATCTTTCTTTCGACGTGCTGGGTTTCCGTGTTTGTCTTTATATTGTGATCACCAAGCCTTGCTGTCAGGCGGGCTACATCCCATGACGTCATGCTGTAACAACCGAACTAATTAAAAAACCTGTTGCTACGTTCTTAAATGAACCTTCATCGCAGGCTACGTTGGAATAAAGTTGAGATTTTTAAGGCATACTTACTGTGCAACACAATGCGCTGCAGACAGTATATGTCTGTCGTCTATCAACGAACCACCGCAGAATTGGCGGCCGCCGTTAAATAGAGCCACAGCCCAGGGCCATTCGTTGAGATCTGCATTGTGACCACCGACAATACGCTCCTCATCTTGTGTGCTTCCATAAGCCTAAAAAGTTTATAAAGTCGTGTTTATTTATTTCGTCATCATATTTCAAAGAAGTAGCGGATATTTAAATATAACATACATCGTGTAAATAAGAATCTTTTAATGCGTAAAAGACTTAAAATATCTGTACAAACTGTCCCAGAAAAACAGGCCCACTTTTTCTGAGTTTGCGAGAGGTCATCCAACTTTAGTACTTGGCATTCGGGTCCGTAGGCGTTAGCGTATTATTCGAGGGGCTCGGCACGATTTTATCTCATTTTGCAAAATTTATCCAAAAAAATACTGACTTATAAGGATTGAATAACAGTTTTTTTATATTCTTACCTGAGCTCCATTCTTTTTGCCACATCCAGATACAACGGGTTGCGAAGGTATTGTAGGCTTTGTTGGTTGTGAAGGCTTTATAGTCTGCCATGTCTAGGAAAATAAATATTAATAAATTCATATCATTACACACAGCGCCATCTGACCCCAAACTAAACAAAGCTTGTACTATGGAAGTCAGATAACTGATAGAATACTCATTTTTTTTTAATTTTTTAAAATATTTATAATATATACAGAACACCTAGACATAGATTAAACATTACTATAATATAAAGTAATTTATATATATAGGTATATGTCACAAAATGTTTGCTCTAGGTGGGACCTAGGATCAACATAATACCTACAGCTCTTAATTAAAGCAGATAAATAAATTAATGAGGCCAATGAGCCAACAGTGCTGTCAATGGATAAAAAAGCACGTTAAAAAAGCTCGCCACGAGTATTATCATGAACTTAATTTATAGATTTAACTCACTTGTTTAGTGGTAGGTTTGGAGGTGCTTGGAGGTCTGGTTGCCCAAGTTGTGGGTGGTTTACCGTTGATAGGAGGTGGTTTTGTTACTCCGGCTACTATAGAAAAAATTATTGATATTCACGTCTGTTACAACTGATTTTTGTTTACTTGTATCTCTAGCTAAGCTATTCTCAAAAAAGTTTTGTACCGATAGAAGGTGGATGTGTAGGCGCAGCGTGGTCTGGGGGATGGGTTGGTAGTGGCGGGATAGCAGGAGGCCATCCAGGCGGGATCTGACGCGTATCCACCCCATGGTTCATGCCCCATTGACGTGTAAAAGCCGGATCTAAGCTACCTGGAAATCTGTAACCATATAACTTTTTAGTTAGTTCAAGTGTAAATCGAAAGTAGAAAAGAATTTAAGAAAATAGTAGTAATTTTTACCCGAAATGCATCGGAGGAACTTGCATCGGCATAGCTGGAGGCATAAATCCAAAGCGCTGAACATCTGGTTCTTGTTGTGGCGGTGTACCCGGAGGCTCTGTGCAGCATACTCCAAATACCTCAAGAATCATACAAAATTTTGATAAGTTGCCGCTTTTTGAAAATTTTGATATGTTGCCGCTAAGGACGTGACGTGTGAAGGTATACGCAATAGTTCATTACAGATTTTTGAGTACAGGAACCAACTTATTTAAATGCCAGACTTTAAAAATTGGATGGAGGGAACCTGATAATGCAGATCCGAAAAACGCTCTCCGAAATCAATCTGTGTTGACATCTGTATTAGTAAAACAGGATTAGAACAATAATAGCCATATGATCTATTATACCTCCATATTATCAGCGCTGATATAGCTGCAGGTGTCATAGTGACCCATGACCCATCCGTCCCAGCCAGTGAGGTCAGCCACTTTGATCAATGGGTAGCACTCCCGAAAACTCTTGCAAATGCCTTTCTTGCCGACGGTTGTTAAACATTCTGTTCCAAAAGCTCCATCATCTGCCTGAAAAAGATTGCAATGCTATTTGTTTTTACTATTTATTTACATGTTAAAATTGATTGTAACTTTCTGAATTTTCCGAGTTTATGTAATGTATCTGTGTATCTCATTGTGACATCATAAAAATGGCTGCACCTATTTTGTTTTAGTTTTTTTGGTTCAAATGGTGACTTGATCATGCACCACAGATCTCTAAATCTAATGAATTGTGACGCTGTTCAGCTGATCGGCCAATAAATCTACAGATCTAATCAAGTCGAAATTTAGTACTTTGTTACTGTCGTCTGGGGTTTTATGTGTTTAATTTAAACTTGTTTTGGTTAATTATTGAATTAAATTTCTCGTGGTTTATACTAAATCTTTGCCTACCCAAGTTTCAATAGCCGGCATACATAATTATGCCTCTTACGTGGTTATTGCAAACCAGTTGTGCGTTTATGAATTTCCTTCTTAGCGACCTTCACAAGGTCTAGCTTCGAAAGGAGTTTGATGTACCTCTACTAGGGATGTATAACCACCTGTCTAGGTCGCAGGAACAGTAGCTGCTTGGCATCGCGAGTGGAGTTCGATGCGTCGCGCTTTTGACGGCCCACGTGAGCTACGAACAAATAAACATCACATCATTTTAACAGACAAACATTTTCGCATACTTTCGTCGTTGATAAAGAAGTATTACTGATCATTATCGGCTCGATTTTACCTATCAGGATTTATGTAGTATCCAAGATGATGCCATGATACAGTTGGTTGGTAGTCGGGTTAAAAATGGTTATAATTGACATTTTTTTTTTTTTTTTTTTTAATGATTGACAGGCTAGGTGTTTGACCACAGCTCACCTGATGTTAAGTGAAGATGTGGTCGAAGATGGTAAAGCACACCTAGCCTGGAATGGAACTGGCTCTCAAGTGAGGCTGCCGGAACACACCGTTAGATGCTTGGCGGCAGATTTTCAACTTGAGGGTGGTAGCTAGCCAGCCGAGTACTAGAAAGTACCCTACCACCATGCTATGGTTTCCTCACGATGTTTTCCTTCACCGGCAGCTCAAGCTCATTGTCGGGGTTAGAACCCACGCCCTTCGGCATGCGAACCTACCGCGCTAACCACTGAGCTATCATCGCTACAACTGAATGTACATGATACCAACCGGTAAGATACTCGATTATGTATAATATTACGGTATCATAATTATTATCATGATTAGTTTGATAATATAGTGGTATGAATTAATACAGTGTATCCTGAAAATACCGAAATATCGTAGGGGAAACTGCTTTATTTCTTATTACGATGTTCAATAAAAACAAACTTATATCTGTTTTGGTTTCGAGTATAATGTTGACACGATCGATCGTGGGTATCATTGCATCGAGTTTAAGGGGGAAAAGTTGGTATTTAATGGCAACTAAGTAACGGTACATATTATCCTTACGACCGTAAGCACCGTAATATTATCGATATGGAATTTAAGCTTGTAGTACTTGTTAGTAATGTTGATACAGTTTTCTAAAACCCGTTTTTGCTTGCGGTATCTTATCGATATTTTTATCCTTTGCTTTTTGCCGGTTTTGCAATTCTATTACTTTTACTCTGAATACAAAATCGTGAAAAAAATACAGTCGTTCCATACATTTGGTAAGATTTTACTTTTTCTATAGACCAGCTGATTATTATTTTACGATTTCGGAATTGTCCTCGTAGTTAAAGTTTTAATGATGAGTACAATGACCCCTTTCGGCTTAATATACCCCAAGCCAATAACCTACATAGCTACTGCATAAATACATTCATAAATATAAGTTTGAATGTACCTTCTACCATTTTAGCTATTATTATTTATTAGCAAAGCTTATCTAAACTTATCAATGAATTTCTTCCGTAACTATCAGCTCAAAATTATTATTCTATTAGCGACCAACAAACATTGGTGTGTACAACATAAATACGAGTAAGTCGTAACGATGCATGTTATTTATTTCGGATTGGTGCATAACGGGATTCGGTGAGTAGGTATCAACCAAACGTTTTCGTTGGAATTTATCAGTACATGACCTGAATGTTAACTCAAATGATGACCCAAAATCTGGTGTCATCTTTGCAATGCTTGACTTATAGCGAATTACCAATAACCAAGGCCTCCAAACTCATAAAATACTTACCCTAATCATTCGTCTGCATTTGTCACTGGTTTAAAACCTTCATACGTTCTAATGAAAACACTATAAATTGAACATGTACGATTAGTCAGAGATGATGAGTTTACTTTAAATATGGGGTATAACAATCGGAAAAAAAGTTTGCACCTATATTTAGGTAACTACGTTTTAATACCCAACTGACATGAAACCAAAGAAGACATAATAATATACAAATCCAGCCTTGAACACTTACTGAGGTGACGAGTAGTCCTGACATCCAAGTAGCTTGAAAACCAGAGATCTAAATAATTAAAGTCGATTTCCAGAGACACTGATGAAAAAATACGACCTTTAAAGGTTCCTAGATACAAAAAGAAAAAGTATGTTTCTGTCCTTAAAGCAATCAAAAGTAAACTTAAAGTTCTCCGTGACAGAGACAAAATTCAGTCGTAGTATTACTTGCACTGCTTTAAATAACTTGCTGAGGTATGCCAACTTATGTACCACCTTGAACTTGATACCAATAACAGGTAATATAATTTTCCTTTAGGGTGTTGTGCCTGAATGCCAATCCATGCGGTGCTATTCCTCCCTTCTATGTTTTAGTCTCGTTTAAAACAACAGTCATGAGTAATGGTCGTTCCTCTCAAGACCAAAATACAATAGTGATTATTTTGATTCTGAAGACTTATAAGCATTAAAAAGGTCAATTGTACTCTGGGGATTCCGGGTTCAGCGTTCTAATGCTAGGAAATGTCACGGGCGTCATCCCGCTTCAATATCGCTTCACTGATCTAATTAATGTCCTCGAAGCACAGCAAAAAATGTAAGTGGTTTAAAGCGGGTACCGACGAAGTGTTAGAAGACAATGCCTTGATTGATGTGCTCGAACGCGGACATGTGGGCGTTAGAAGATTTGCATTGAATCGATCCCATAGTTTTTTGATTCCGAGTACTGGCCCACGTGATAAATTTTAAAAGTACATCAACTGTCGATTCAGTCATGACCAACCAAAACATAGAAACCATGTGTCATATTGATCACACTGAAATACCGGTATCTAAAAAACAGGTTCCGGCGGAACTCGAAATGTTTTATAGTTGAATTAATCTAATTTATGTCTAAAAAGTGTATCGATAGTTATTTATGACAGTAGTTTTCGCCGTGGCCGGACATCTCAGTTGCAAATTTTAACTTTCTCTAGCCTCAAAACCTCGTAGCCACATGCGGCGTGCATTGTCTGGACGCTTTACAAAACAATATTAGAATCGGCCGTGACATTTCTTTGGTCACCAATGTAAATAATGTTTTGTTTTGTTTTCATCGTCTATACATCTATGAAATAATTATAATAAATATGTATATAATTTTTATGGTTACTAAATAAATAGTAGATTAGGCACCTACAACATTTAATTTATTTCAAAAGCATTGATTATTTTATTACTATCATTTTAATGTAAGTTTTTTTTATTTAACTTAAGTTATTGAACGAAAACTCAATGGACAATGTGAAATAAATAAAAGGCGTATATGCACTGTGTTTTGTAAACAAGTTTCACTAATGTCTTACCGGAAATTATCACTGCATCGTCAGTGTAAAACGCGCCATCTCTCGAAGAAAATCCATTATGAATGGCGTCATCAGAAACACTCCCGAAGCCTTGCGCCAACAGCCCCATCCAAAGGATTAATAATTGAAACCCTATTAACATTTTGCCCGAATTTTAGTACATTCACTTGACGAAACAACGAAGGGGTTAGTTTGAATTCGCGCGACACGCGTGAATGTGCAGCCCGCAAGGAGTCGCTTTGCAAAATGCTTCGGACTCTTGGTTGGCGCGCCTTTATAATATTATACACGACGCTCTACATTATCTTAAAAAGAACCCAGAGCTTTTTCTCCTTTTGTTAGCTGACATTTCGTTGAGGCTAAGCTTTATAAAATATGACAACCATTCTGCATGTTCGGACGAAAGACACATCGGATTAATGTTCATACGACATCACAACAAAGGATGTTTTGGGAAATCAGTGGACCTCAATCAGTTTAATAATTAAGGACAAAGCGGTATCGGCATAAATGAATTGGATTTTGATTCTTGTACAACATTTAAAGCTATTTTGTTATCAAAACAATAAAAGCTAATCGATTAATTAATACCGATGTCAGAACATTTTATAATTATACTAGAGTATTTTGTAAAACTCTTCGATTTACTGACAAAGTAAATCTTCTTATGATCAAATGCAAAGTTACAATACTGTACCTTATGTCTATAACAACGGACATTTGTATATTTATTATGATTACCTACTGAAGCAATCAATAAAACGATCCTATTGCATTAAGGAAGAGCTTAAGACCCCAAATTGGCGATCTCTGAAATCATGAACTTAATGGAAAGATTATCTTGCACTTTGCAGAATTAAGGCAGGCCTTTGTCTTGAGACATATTAATGTCACTATGATTCAGAAACATTTAAATTTTCTTGTTGTAAGTCGTACAAAGATTGATTAAAGTGCTCCGAATATATCAGCGATTTTTTGCGAGTATTCTAAATGCACAACAAATCGAAAAGTTCAGCGAGCACCCACAAAAGCACCCACGTGGGGTCAGTGATCTCTTGGAAATAAAGTGGTAGGGCCAACATTTTTATAGCAAGTCATTAAATCATATAATTTGCTCAGGGCGACGAGGTGAAATAAAGTACATTTTATGTGGTCCACTGGTGCCTGTAGTATGATTAAATTGTACTCATTACGTTTTATAATTACTTTGTATTGCTTGAGGAAATAGTTGCAACATTAGTTGTGGATTTTAAGATTTCCTAAATTTAGAAAACAATCTGTTGTCACTAAACGCCAGCAAGACAAAATATATGTGTTATAGCATGAGGTCCATAGAAAACCGTAAACTCGCGATTAATGTAAAAATTCACACTTATCCCTGTAACCGTGGTGCACGGCCTACTACCTGCAGATGCGAAGAGCTAACACGGGTAGAATCCATAAAATATCTGGGGGTTCACATAGATAATAGACTAAATTGGAGTACTCAAATAAATGCACTTAAAATTAGGGTCAGGAAACTTATCTATATTTTTAAAACACTAAGAACAGTAGCGGAACAAAAACTTCTGTTACAGACGTATAGAGCTTTGTGTGAATGCATTATCAGATACTGCGTCTGTACATGGGGTGCTGCAGCCAAATCTCACCTCATCACTGTCGAGCGTGCACAGCGTGCGGTACTGAAAGTGCTCCTATATCTTCCTTTCCGTCATTCTACTTCAGAGGTTTATAATATAGCTGGTGTTCTTAGTGTCAGGAAAATATTTATATATGAATGTTTAAGAAGATACCATAAAAAAACCATACCACAACTACCTGCTGAAAGTAATAGAAGAGTTGAACTGTTTCCAACGCCTGTATTAAGGACGAGGTTTGCTCAAAAAACATATAACACCATTGCACCACGATTATATACCATATTTAATAAAGAATATAATCCTAAAAAGTACAGTAACAACGAAATAAAAAGAATTATCCTAACTTGGTTACAAAAATTTGATTATGGAGGCATAGAAAAACTATTAGAAAGTTTATATTTATAACTTGTGTATCTATCTTATTCACACACACACAACACACACACCCACACCCACACACACACACACACACACACCCACAATTTAAGAACTGCTGGCAGAATTAACCTAGATTTTTATATTTTTACGTTTTTTTTATTCATATTTATTTCCGGCAACACTGGAAACTTTATATATACTCAAAATTCAAAATTATTTAATTTAATGTAACTTGATTTATTGTAATATTATTATTGTATCTTAATCTAAAAGGAGAAGCCACTGGCTCCTGACACACAGTCTTTGACTAGTTCGGGAGCCTATGGTTTAATGTATCTATACACCATGTTTTATGTCAAATAAATAAATTATTATTATTATAGTTTTTTTGTAAATATATATTTATGATCCATAGACAATACCCAGACACAGAATAAACATTTATCGTCTATATATAGGTATATATTTGTCCTGCTGGGAATGGAACCCACGCCCTACAGCTCTAGAAGCAGATATTCTACCAAATAAGCTAACGGGTCAGTCAAAGGGGTATGGAACTGATTTTATTATTTTTTGCTTGCAGTTTTATGTGCGTTGCGTAGAAAGTATAACTTGTTGCAATGTTACTTAGGAAGGCATGATGTATGGTTGTAAGCATGTTACATCAGGTTGTGGTTAAAGGCAAGTTTATTCAAAGTAAATAAAGGAAAGGTAGAAATGATAAATCAATTTCTTAAAATTTTATTTTGTAACAATAAAGAATAGCATTGCCCAGAAACCACACAATGGTGGTAGCTTGAATATGTACCACATGCAAGTTGAACATTAGTCTGTCATCAAGCACTCATAAATATCTGTCGCCAAACCACGCCGACATATCTGTTTGACCATCAAATACCTTTCAACCAAAGAGATAATTCTGGGGGCATTTTTCAAGGAGTCAAAGCAGAGAAAAACGCGCCCGCGGGGCTTTATTACTTCGTAAACTCACGTCAGTTTCCATTGTAAAACCTTCCAAACTCATAACAACAAACAACATTTTAATAAAAGTTTAGTAGCTCCTTAAAACTCTAACTTTACTTCCTTAAAACTGCAACCAATATGTTTATCAAGCTGTAGGTACCTATTGCTGGTGCATGTATCAAAACATAACTTTTTGCAATGTGTTTATACATTTTGCAATAGCTATGTGTGTTGTTGGCGTATCTTAATAAATAAAAATAAAATAAATCTAACAGTGAACAAATGTCGTCTATCAATTTATTTTTCATCATATTAAGTATCTCCAAGTGTTGAATAGATATTAATAAATATTTATCTGCACTTAAAAAATGAACTAGATCACAATTTTAGAACAAATTAACAAGAGCTATCTCATCTCGAAAATGAGCTAGAACATTAGCTAGTAAAGAAGCATTAATCTTGCTAAGTTGGTACCGCAATACCGTTATGTCAATTTGTCGTCGATCACTATCTTGTTCGGACCGCAAAATTAAAGGAGTACTGTACGCACACACGCTATGTAGGTCTATAGGCAGGTTCAGTGTCAACACAATGTTTTATTGTTTGACCAAATATGTGCCTCTTAACGGGAACAGGTCATGACTTCTTATAATAATCGAAGGTGTAAAGTTCATTGATGATAAAATCAGTATGTACTCTTCTAAAACCTTGTATATCTCAGTAGCAATTCTGTGCTATTTGTACGTAGGACGTTGGAAATGAACTGTTAGTTACAGATTTAATTGTGTTGATTGAAGCTTAATTGAATCCATGAAGAAATACTAAGGTGTCTTACTGAGAACATGGAAAGATGTCAGATAACGCCTATAGGTATTTCTAGAGTCTGTAATGAAATATAATCCTACGTAGAATCTTAAGTTTTTTTTTCAGTTAGTAGCTAAGGTGCTCTAAAAATAACTGTTCTGCTATTAACGCGCTTTTAATTCTCTATTTTCTTTGTCTTTTTGCTCTCATAAAACTGCAGTGCACCATAGCTCTACCGTTTGCAGCACAATTCAGGTAAATTTTGTAAATTCGATAGTTTTAGTCATATATCAATTTAAAATTGTACATCCTAACGCTAAAACCAGAAACATGTACAATTTGTACAATTATTGTTTTTATGATTAAAATTAAATCACCTACCGAAAAAGGGATTTTACTAAGTTTTAATCGTAACTAAAGTAAAACTGAACAGTAGGCAACGCATCGGTAACGCTTCTGGTATTGCCACATATCATAACATGAACGAAGTCGCGGCCTAAAAGCTAGTGCTTCAATATTTTATGTACTAACAAGCAAAAGAGCAAAGATAAGCCCCTATAAAACAAAACACTTACATAAAAATTTCTCCGTTATTTTCGAGCATTGCATCGAACATAAACTATGTAGGTACAATGTACATATTGTTTTTTTATTATTTGGAAGGGTTTATGGTATGCAATAACTAAGTATGCAGGACCCGTTGAACTGGTCTTGTGTAAAATGATCACGGTGGGTACAGCAGATTTAGGGTGAGTACCAGTTTATTTTCGGAGAGATTCAAGCACCGCAAGTCTGTAAGATACCTAAGTAATTAACTTTATAAAAAACCGACTTTACATTAACGCCGCATCAAAGCTAATAATCGTATTGTTGGTGACTAAAATATTGTGAACAAAAGTTAATTAAATTTTTAAAAGGACTAATATTTGAGAGAAACACACACAAAAACTATATACTATACATAAAAATACTTTTAAAATTGGGAGCCTACTTTTTTCTGAAATCTCTTTAGTTGGCATAGAAGCATAAGAACGAGCTCGATAAACGTGGACTTCGTTTACCAGGGTATAAATAACGAATTACACGAAAACGAAATCAGTACGCAATTAAAAGGAAATACATAAAAATGGGACAGGGCGTTATAATAACAGGGGGTACCCATAAATGAAGAAAAGGCGAGAACATTTTTCTATTACGGGTGTTTAACAGAAAAATGTTTTCGCCTTTTCTACTTTTATAGGTACCCCCTGTTATTGCAATCATACATAAATTCGACCTGTGTAAATGATTGTGTGGCCAAATTCCTAATTCATTACTCTTTTATACTATCTTTGTGATTTCAAGATGTTAATAATATTTTTCATATTTTTTATGCATTAATTAAGCAATTATTTATTAGCACGACAAATTAAATATAAAAGGTAAGTTTATAAAAGGGGTCATAAATCAGTCTTCCACATAATGTATTCGAGCTGAGAAACTTTTTATTGATAAGACAATATTTAAGAAACATATAATCAAGGACTAAATCTAAATACGATTAAACAGAACCTTACATTTCTTTTTCGTCTAAATATAGTCAGACAGAAGTTTTTATCCCTGACCTACAAATACGATGATGTTAATCGATACATTGATGATTGGTCTTGACGTTTGATGAACATTGGCAATGAATTTTATGATAGTCCCGTGTTAACTGTAAATTATGAGCAACTGGACCGTGCATAATATTTCTTCGTTAGAAACTTATTTATCTATGTTTATTCATAGTTGAAGATTAATTACAAAATCTTTGTAGATAAATCTGTTTGGTCTGAGTTTGGCTAAACGTGTTTGATACTCTCTCTCTTGATCATTCGTTATTTTATTATCCTTTTGTAACACCTTATTTCGAGTTTCATTTTGGAGTTATTGTTATTGTAATAGAATAGAGTATATAGATTTAGTAAGTTTGTGAACTAAACGTAACTAATGTAATTTTTCAAGAGCTTTTTTTCATTTATTTCTTGCTTTTAGAATGCAGAATGTGTTTTCACGCTGCACTGAGCGTTTGTGAAGCATAAAATGTAAATGTCATAATTAAAAAACCAGCCAAGTGCGAGTCAGACTCACACACTGAGGGTTCCGTACAAACTTGTAGGTATAGCTGAAGGGCGTAGGTTCCATTCCCACTAACATTTGTGTGACTAACATCGATGTTTGTTCTGTGTCTGGGTGTACTGTATGTATTATAAGTATGTGTTTACAAAAAAAAGTATTTAAGTATTCTATCAGTTATCTGTCTTCCATAGCACAAGCTCTGCTTAGTTCGGGGTCAGATGGCGCTGTGTGTAATGTCCTATGATATTTATTTATTTATTATTTATATAAATATAGCTCGTTCATCACGGGAAATATGCAAGCACCGAACATTGCTCTAACGCAAAAGTTAAACTGGATTGAGAAACAAGCAACAACTTAGCTTTGCTGTTGTAAAACTGTTATCGCGATATATCAATATGAACCACTGTCTGTTTACTAACTGCAAATAAGTTTATAATCGTATTTAAAAAAAATTAAAAACCTGTTTTGTCTAATGAAGCTCCTTCATAATTATGATAAACCTTATTTGAAATTTGGACCCTCATTCCTTGCATAAAGACCCAATTTTTGTGATTTAATTTAAAATGTACAGATTTTGGATTTATTCCTGCATGTGCAGTACTATAGAGTTCCCTCTATAAAAAAATAAAGATTAAAAAAAAAAATAAGACAATGCATTTTGGCAAATTTTATAGTTCTAGGTTAACGGGAAGCACCCGGTTTTGATTTCTTTATGGGTATCGAAATATAAGGTTTTGTTGGGACATCGGCTGTAACTTTTTTTTTGCGATAACTGAGAAGTTTGATTTTTACATAGCAGCAAGGGGCTAAAGATCTGCGTATATGGTTTTAATTTCAACTCGATACCTCCACACGTTCTCGAGATAGAAACTCTTGACAGACGACAAAGTGACCCTATAAGGGTTCCATTTTTTTCGTTTTGAGACACGGAATCATAAAAACAGTATAATTCGATATGCACTTGCAGATTCGTTATAAGAAGGAAAATGTTGCGAGAAAACAGGTATTGCCAGACCCTAATGCAATACTTTTATCGTGCAGCTGTACTTAAAGTTAATCTCTTGTGCACGTACCTACATAAATATCTCCTCTAAAAACGGCTGCCGGAGAGGGAACCATAGCATGGTGGTAAGGTATTTTTTAGTAGGTACTCCGCTGGGTATCTGTCACAGTCGAGATAAAAATTTGCCGCTGCACGATTTTTGAGCCAGTCTCAATTGAGAGCCAGGTATTCCTTAGTATGCACTATCTTCGACAACATCGTCACTTAACATACAGGGATAGATACACAAACCACCGGAATATGTATGAAACTGAGCTGATAACATCGTAATTTTATACATACGTTTAATAGTAATTGATGAACAAAATACTTTTATTGTCATTGTTACTTTTAAAAACCCCAACAATGAGCTTGAGCTGCCGGTGAAGGGAAACATCGTGAGGAAACCATAGCATGGTGGTAGGGTGCTTTCTAGTACTCGGCTGGCTAGCCACCCTCAAGTTGAAAATCTGCCGCCAAGCATCTAACGGTGTGTTCCGGCAGCCTTACTTGAGAGCCAGTTTCATTCCAGGCTAGGTGTGCTTTACGATCTTCGACCACACCTTTACTTAACATCAGGTGAGCTGTGGTCAAAACAACTAGCCTGTCAAACATAAAAAAAAACATTATAAATAAGGTGAAAAGATAGATAGAAACTCTTTATTGTGCTCATACCAAAAAACGAAAAGAAAAGCACCTACAGGGAACAAAAGAATTTAATGAGCTAGTGTCACAAGTGGCGGCCTTATCGTTAAGAGCGATCTCTTCCAGGTAACCAAGAATAGAAAACACGATACATAAATAATTGATTACTTATAATTGCAATATTGCATAAAACCCATAACATATATTTATAAATATATTAAAATTTATTTAATGCTTTGCTGCTAATTGATGGATAACTTACACCTCCTGAAGAAAGCAAACATAAGCAAAGTATAAAATCTTTCTATGTGGGTGTAAAAAAAAAAGTGTATCTATAGCTGAGATAGACTAAGTGACTTGGAATTATGTTTTAAAATTAAGTACCGTAAGCTAAGACCGTTAACTATAAATAAATGATTAACAATTACTCGCAGTCGCAACTATGTGAGCAGTGGTTTTAAGAGAGAGGCTTTCGATTTGGCCGTGCCAACCTATATTTCCATACAATAGTGTTGATGATGGGTATAGGACTATAGGTACTCGTTTACATGCCTACATAAACAAACTATTTAACAATTACGTTACATGTAATTTACACTTCTATATATGGGGCGTTCTACTTTTCTACCGACAATCTGAGTGATAAATTTTTAGATTTCAAAAAAAAATAAAAGTGTAATTCTTTAAAAAAATGTATTTTTACATTATTGTCCAGTTATCGAAGATTTCAGATATGTATAGTGCATCGAAGTTTTGTTATTTACTTTTTATTTATTTTAAGTTTTATCGGAATAGTTAGAAAAAATAAACACCTCTGTCACAAACTAATATATTTATTAATTATTATGTCAAATCAAATTTACAGTTTTTTTTAACTTGGCATAACTAGAATACAAGCATTTATTATTATCGAACACGATTTATCCCAATTCTTGTTACAAATATAATATAAAAAATGACATTTAATACCACTCTGTCACATTTTTGCTCATTAAGACAACAAACTTTGAAATATTTTGCAAATAATTGAAATAAACATAGCTGAAATTCTGTTACTACCTTTTATGGTCAATATATAATAATATAATACGTTATTTTAGTGTATATGTTTTCAATAAACTGAACATATGCTGCTTTAATGCTTAATTACAAGGGGGACAAAATTGTGCTAGAGTATGACAGAATGGTAGATATTAATAGGCCAACATTTAAACTTAATCCTTTAAGGTTTTGAAAGTTTTTAAAAAGGATAACAAAACATAAGGCTTCTCTTACAATGCTACATAAGATATTATTTCTTGGTATAATCATTATTTGGTGCACGTAAAATCAGACTAATCTTTTCTTTTCTCTTATTCGACTTTTCAAATACTTCTATAACACGCCTTCCTCTTTTAACCGTAATCATTTTTATCAAGTTTTCAAACATCACATCTGATACATCTGATTTTACTAATTTAAATATTTTGTCAGTGTCAACAACAGTTTTATAAAATATCACCTGAACATCTCCATCTTCATCCACACAACTTTTTTCAACTCCTAAGTAGGTGCACACGACTTAGTTTCTACTGGGTACTTTTACTGACATAATACCATTTTTTATTAATAATGGGTCTCCAGACAGGTCACATGAAGCACCTGGTTTTATGTGCACAGGTTTTTTTCTGATTAACCAGAGGCTGAAGAGGCTGATCATCTTCTGAAGTAGTAATACTACTTCAGAAGATGAAGATGATACAATGTTATACAACAGTCTCATAAAATCTCTTTGTAGGAGCTCTAATTATTATGTTGTTTATTTATATCAGCCAATGGTTCTTTTTAATCTGAGGTTGGGCTTAACTACCTACCTAGCTTTACTTTTATAAAGAGCAACTTAATAAAAATAAAGCTAGCAAATAATATTTGTTGTGCAGCATTTTTTTATTACCAAAGTCTCTTGAAACAGTTGAAGTTTTAGTCCGGAACGGTTAATTGTTGTGTCTTGTAGGAAAGGATAGGATTGTTTTGGAGCAGTGTTTCATTTTGTTTTTGTTTTTAATGTTTTTGTAATGTTCCTTAATGGCACTTGTCAAAATACTATATGTATTTTCTTTTTTCTTCTTTATTCGGCGCTTTTAAATTTATCTTAATTTTTTGGTTTGGGTATATTATGTAATAAGCTGTCTTCTTTTATTTTTTTGGCGATGAAGTCTTTCCTTGTATTTTCGTATTTTTCTATAATTAATTTTACATGGCCTTGAAGTTTCATATTTTGCCTATAAATTTTCGATCTGTCTCGGCTAACTTTTTCTCTTCCCCTTGCTCTAGCAGCGGATGAGGTTGGAGTTAGTGAACGAGATCTAGGAATTAAAGGAGTAACCTGGGGTTTGAAGGAACAGGTGTGGAAGTCGAGTATTCATTAGAACGTTCTGCAAAGCTTTCTGTTGTTCTCTTTTTGTTTCTAACTTGCCATTTTATTTTCATTTGTCTGTGTACTCTTGGTGTCAGATCTTTGACTAGCTTTTTGCAAGCATGGTATCTTTCTAAGTCTTATCATTTCACTTCTACGACTTTTTCAGGGTCCTGTTTCCTTTTTTCACGACAACGTCACTGCTTTTCCGTCGCAAATAACGCTATTATTTAATTACCCTGATGATAATACCTTAAATGAATAAAATAATTGATAATGTAATATATAGAATACAAAAGATATCAATTAACTATTGTGAAAATCAATTACGGCAAAGTTTCTGACAAAAAATACCACTCCGTCACGAGCTATACTACTCCCGTCACAGCTATTTTGTGACAGAGGTGCCTCGTGACAGAGGTGTAAAATAACAGTGTTCGAGGATTTCAACGTTCATAAAATTACAAATTGTTCGTAAAAGTGAGTAAATATGACAGATATACTGGGAAATAATAATATTACGTAAATAAATGGGAATTACAATAATATTTTAAAGTAGTAACTTACGTGACAGAGCGGTCGCCGAATAAACACACGCACCTCTAGTTCACTACCAGCGGGCGCCTAACTCGGCTCGCTCCAGGGTGGGGTCTCAAGGCTTAAAGCCGAGAGGAGAAGGAAACCGTGCTGTTGTTTAGTGTTGAAGATCAAACAGCTAAGGCGTGTTTTTTGTTTTGCGAAATGCGTGACGGAAGATAGCAAGAAAAAACATATGCAGCCGTACCCAAGGATAAAATATTTTTTTGCTTAATAGTATGAACCTTTACGTTTATTATATTTTTATTAATCTAAAGACAATATTTCAGCATTTCAATAAATAATTTTATATTATAGGGTCCTATATGATTTTTTTAAGCGACATCATTTTGTAACATTAGGCAGCGTAAAGGGACACGCTTTATTTGTATGTAAAACACCTCTGTCACACGTTTCGAATACTATGTCACAATAATTTTGTAAAAAGCAAAAACAATAAAAACGGGATTTTAGTGTTATTATAATGACTATATGGTCCAAAAAATCTTGTGACAATAAAATTTGAGAAACTGCAATTTAGGACGGATACAGATTTTTTTTTCCTGAGGAGACACGTCATTGTCGGTAGAAAAGTAGAACGCCCCATATATATTATGTATACTATATAAGTAGATATTATGAATTGTGTTAAATTAAAAATAAAAAATAACAACAGTTAAACATAAAAAAAAATGTGTATATTTAAGTTAATTATTTATGTATTAATATTTCGTAAAAATTCCTTTTATAAATATATGTCATTATTGAGCTATTTTTAAATTTTAATATGACAATCATTTTGTATTTAATAAAAAATAAGTGATAATGTGAAAATTCAAATTATACAAGGAAATAAACAAGGTTTTTTTTAAATATTTATTATCTGTCATATATCGTCGTGTTTATTTTGTTTTATCCTATGGTTGCCTGGAAGAGTTCACTTTTAGTAGTAAGGCAACCTGTCGCAATAGATAGGGTCTTATAGTTCTTGCTTGTATTGTATTACACAGTACCTAAAGAGTAAAACTATTTATCTATTTAGGTGAGTGGAGAAGTCCCTTAGCGCAAAACCTAAAATCTGTTCTCACCTATAATAAAACTGATCGGCTAAGTATCACTTTGATGCGTTGGAGTATATTGAAATACGTGCTAAGAAGATTATCAGTAAAGACTCCCTAATTGGAACTAGGCTACAAACTTTTATACTAACTATATAATCGTGAAATGAAGTCAGCTTTTCTGAAGAAAAAGTTCGTTGACCCTCGAGAAAAAGTATGAAACACCTTTTTTCCGGCATTTCAGGACTGTGTCCATAGTAAACGTGTTTTATAGTGAATTGTACAATAGCCCCTAACCATTTTGGTACATTATCCCAAATTTATAGCGCTACGTTATCATTTCGCCTTTCAATAAGATTATGTCAAAATGTATTTGTGTAGTTGCTATGATTATTTTAAAAGGCTCTTTATTAAGATGTCTCTGTTTTTAGTCGTGCAAATAAGCCAGGGTCGTTTCAAGTAAATTTGATTGTTTGTATTGAATATACTCCGAAACTACAGGACCGATTTCAAAAATTATTTCACCGTTAGGAAGCTACACTATCCCCGGATGACATAGGCTACTTTTTATCCCTGTAATCTCACGGGAACGGGAACTACGCGGGTGAAGACGCCGCGAGGCGTCCGCAAGTAAGAAATAATCAGTCACAGGAAAGGCCACCGATCGTACCTAAACTGTGGAGTGGAAAGACTTTCTGTCCATATCTAGATTTCTAGAATAAGCTGATGTAAATAAGAGGTTACGCTGTAGGTATTACTAATTCCACGATTTCGGAATTAGCTCCAAAACAATAGTTGTCATTATGAACAACTTTTATTGTTCTTATGAAGTTGGTGAGTAATGGTACCTACAATATGTCATACAGGTCATACATACCTCATACAATGCATGACACATACAGTACCTAAGTCAGATGAGAATTGTAACTTTATATTATACTTAGTTCTTTATCGTTTATTTTACTTGGTAATAATCGTAAATGAATAATAACCAGGAATCACTTTTTTTGTGGATAATTTTTCGACATCGATTTTTCAAGTTTTTTTCATAGATTGTGATCAGTTATAGCAGAAGATAACGCCAATTTTTCTCTCTAGTAATTATAAAATAGTGATGTATATGTAAAATCAATCAAGTAAACTTGTAAATAATGTAGAGTCGAATATATAATGTTACGCAGAATGAAGTGTACATACTAAAACTAAGCCTTATTTATTATTTTGTTATTGTTTATTATAGCATATAATAAGACACATTTTATACATGTATGTTTTTGGCACGCTCTAGAGCTTAAATGGATTGACGTATTTCTAAGTGTGAGATGACATTTTATAGTGGTAGACCTAAACGCCAACCTAAAATAAAACCTTACAGGTATCACCTGTAAGGTTTTATTTTAGGTTGGCGTCCGCGAAAAAAATAGAGGGTACTAAATAAGTGAACTTTATTGAATTGATCAATATTAGACACCATCACTGTGAAGTGACACCATCGCATGAGTGTTACGAGTAAATAATAGTCCTCTATACCTACTGTCCATCTTCCTAACATTTTTTTTACATTTATGTTTATTTTAGATACCTAATACAAAACTCTTTTTTGCTTTCCAGTAACAAGTAGTAGATATGTAAAGCAGTGGTGTTTTTTAAAAAAAATTCGTTTAATGTAATTCTGATATATTTAATTAGTTACGAAAAGACTTCTTCCACGCACAGCATGCATTTGGCACGGACCTCTAAAAACTAGCAAAGTAGATACATGTTACTTTGCTAGTTTTTACAGGTATTGTGACCTCCGCGTGGAACAAGTTAGTACAAAACTTATATGTGCCTATTCCGTGTTTTTAGTAACTGAGTAATTACTTAATTGACCCAACTACGTTCAACTTTAACAATTTATTTTTTCGTAGACATCGTTGCTCAGAACAGTCGGATTGTGAATTAAAACGTCGTTTGTAATTGCGTGCAATGTATATGACATATGGTGCTGTGGTAGTTTGAGCTAGAATTTACAAAATATTTGTCCTTTAATATAACAGACATTAGTACCAGTTTTTTTCGTAAGAGTAAAAAGACGAACGAGACGCTCTCCTGATGGTAAAAGATAACGCCTGTCCATGACCATTGTAGCGGTGTAGTAACAAAACGAAGCCCAGGGCATCGCGGCTTTGGCGCTCATTAGTCATTACTTTGAGACATTCGATGGTTAGTCGTCCGCGCCAATACTTCTTGTGGTGATAAAAATAACTATTTTTATCATTGCATAAAAAAATATTTCTGTATGTAATATACTACTCGAAAGTCTTTGATATGGCTTGATGGTTCCTGTAATAGCTCAAACAAAAACAACAAGATAGGTACACATTAACATAGTACACCTTAAACGTTTTACCCTATAAAAGAAACACAATGAACGTTGCAGATGAAGTTTTAGCTTGAATATGGAAAAGTCATGTTGCCAAATTATCATCTATTATTTTCCAAATCTTGTGTTTTTTTAGTGTTTACGTTTAAAGATTATGGTGAATAGTCATAAAGCGCGTGGGTGGGGATAAAAATGACAAGCTTTCAATAAAGTCATTCGTTAGGGTATTACTAGACTCGACCTTGACTTACCTACTTTTATGTACCAACTTGAAAACGTCAGAATACTTGACACTGGCAAATACACAAAGTTAGGTGCCGAAAACGATGAAGATGAAAGTTGCATATTTGCAGAAGCTTCAAGTAATAGGATACGCCGTCCTATATACGCCTCAGTGAATTGAAACAGTTTTACTAAGAAATAATAGTTAGACAGACAAGTTTTTGTCATCTGGCTGGCAAGGTAAACTAGTAAATCATATAAGTACATAACTTGAGTAATGAGATAATCTATTTTCATTAACCGCTTAGAATGATGGCAATCTCACTATGCCGTCAAGGCAAGGTACTTACCTATTTTAGAACACAAACATAAAAGTTGAGTATCGACACAAACATGCCTAGAAAAAGAAATATACCTGTAACCCATATTATGTCTGGAAGCATGGTGGTAGGGTACTTTAGTACTTGGCTGGCGAGCTATCACCCTCAAGTTGAAAATCTGCCGCCAAGCACCTAACGGTGTGTTCCGGCAGCCTCACTTGAGGGCCAGTTCCATTCCAGGCTAGTTGTGCTTTACCATCTTCGACCACACCTTCACTTAACATCAGGTGAGCTGTGGTCAAACACCTAGCCAATCAACAGTAAAAGGAACTTCAATGTTATATAGCGGTATCTAATTGAAACCATTTCAGCCTACTGCGCCTACAATACTTATATTGTTGATCTTAAATTAACTTGTATTTTTCTGGCTAATTTCATTTTGCCTGCCCATTTTGAACAATACAATTTTAATTTATGTTATAATATTACATTAGCTGGAAAAGAGTATCTTCAAGTCAAGATCGAATCGGTATCTACTAGACAAGCCTCCTCCATGACCTCCATCTTACACCGCATCATCCATAACACGGTAATCAAACGCAAGCCTATTTTTATTATAAAAAAAAATGTGGTTTATTTTTAGATTTTATTATTTATTTTATCTTGATAATTCTAGATTTTATAATATCTTTAATGTGAAGATTTTATGATTGAAAAGAAACATACCTATACCACAAACAAAATTCTCTCATCAGTGTAATTAAAGCTCTTGTATAGTGGTATTTTTTTATCGATTTAATTATTAGGCTGTAAATGGTACCTCTTACGCTTGTTTCCGCGTAGTATATCGAAATCTATTCATAGTTTTATTACGATTTTATTGTTTTATGAATGTTTTTTGTCAAGACAAATTTAGAATATATAGTAAAACGTATGTATCTACGCGTACAAAAAAAACTTGAAATTCAAGATCTGAATTTATGACGAAATTACACCCATAATTATTGTTGCTAGAAATCCTATAAGTTTTTTATGTTCCTGTTTTTTTTTATTTCACTCTTCAAACTCGTTAAAAAGTTTTTGAAACAGAAAATGATTCTGGGATTTGGGGAGCTGAAGTGCTAAAAGCAACTTCATAGAACTGACATTACTCTTTCTTATTGTCAGGGATGTTTTCTTTTTGTTACTATTCTTACCTTACCTTGCCTAATATACCTAAAGTTCAAAATTACGGAAGTTAATGATCTACACTTTTATTATAAACATGGAATTTTTTAGATGTTCACAATTGTTCATGAAAGATTATTTATGTACATATATGAGTATAGTTGTACTGGTTTGCGTTTGTACTACGCAAAAACAATAGGTATGTATATCAAAATGCAAAATTTTGGTTCAAAATGGTTCAGGTTGCTTACATAGAAGTATTAAAAAACTCCTACCGAACGATTTTCCAATAATTTAGACTTTTCCAGTTTTTCCATTTTTTGTCACTTATCCGCTAAGTTAAACTCTACGGCCTTAATTGTTGTCTTTTACGAATTCTTATATAAGTATTGACCTTTCTGTAACTCTGTGGAGGTCGTCTAGGTAGGTACCACCGCAGTACCAAATATTCTGCCGCCAAGCAGTAGTGTGTAAACGTTACTGTGTTCCGGTTTGAAGGGTACTGCAGCTAGCGAAATTACTGGGCTGTTGAGACTAACCATCGAAAGTCTCAAAGTAAATACAAGATTGATAAAGTACGATTAGGTATGTACCTAGTAATTACACAAGAATTCCGTATTCTCACGTCTATTCCGACATTCAATTCTGATAATCTCGATCAAAATATAATTAAATAGACAAGTTTTTTTTCACATGACTGGCAAGATAAACTTATAAATTAGACAACTACCTAACTTGAGAATAATAAGATGGTCTATTTCTTATAACTGCTTGATGGCTTATGGATGTATTATGATGGTAATCTCGCCGTGCTTTTAAGGCAAGCCGTAAGCATCTTCTTATTTAAGAAAAAATCGTTATATATATAACCAATACCGTCTTCACCATAAGGGACCCTTATGCTCCCTGGAGTGCCTCTATATATTCGCTTAATATTTTTGGTAAATATAGCAAGATAAGAAAAGGTTGAGTAACATAATAAGTAGGTACCGATAAGGTCATAGCATGAAAATATATGACATACTTTCTTTACTTTCCAAAAGGGTCTAAAATTATTATGTGCCCTTGGGCCCGGCATGGCCTAAGACGGTCTTGAAAACAACATAGAGACAAAAAAGTTGAGTATCGACACAGGTATATGAATTATATGCATGTGTTTTATAGGTATAACAAATCTACGTTATACCTATAACACAGGCATATAACTGTAATGGTTCTCAGCGGCAGGTAGATACATACAAACGTTTCTTCTCTCCGCTTCACTTGGCAACAGACTTTTGTCTATAGATTCATGTTATTGTGTATTCTGTGGTACATGTACCTAGTCTGGCCATAAATACTGTTAAAACTAAAAATAAACAAAATATTACATTTGAATTTGGAATCTGTAATTTTTATATGATTGTTCATTGTGTTTTTTCATTTTGGCGCCAATAAATTGTACAATATTTTGCGATATTAAAATGGAGTGGGGTGATAAAGAGAACCGAATCGCTGTGATTGCATTACGCAAAGTAGGTATGGAGCCAAATGCAATTTTTAAAACTGTCCATACGCTTGGTATTAGTCAAATGTTTGTGTACCGGGCTATTAATAGGTACAATGAGACCTCCTCTGTTTGTGACAGAAAAAGATCTGGCCGTCCACGTAGTGTTCATACGAAAAAGGTGGTCTAAGCAGTAAGGGGTAGAATTCGAAGAAATCCTGCCCGAAAGCAAAAGATTTTATCTCGGAAGATGAAGATGGCACCTAGAACCATGTCGCGTATTTTAAAAGATGACCTAGGACTTGTAGCCTATAAGAGACGCACTGGTCACTTCTTAACTGATAATTTAAAAAAGAATAGGGTGGTAAAATCGAAACAACTACTGAAGCGGTACGCAAAAGGAGGTCACAGAAAATTTTTGTTTACGGGAGTGAAAATTTTTACAATTGAGCAACATTTTAACAAACAAAATGACCGTATTTATGCTCAAAGCTCTAAGGAAGCTTCCCAATTAGTCGACAGGGTGCAACGTGGGCATTATCCGACTTCAGTGATGGTTTGGTGGGGTGTTAGCTATGAAGGAGTGACTGAGCCAAATTTTTGTGATAAAAGGTATCAAAACATCGGCACAAGTGTATCAAGATACCATTCTTGAGAAGGTAGTTAAGTAGTTAACAACACCATGTTCAATATCCAAGTATGGCCCTTCCAGCAAGACTCGGCGCCGGTCATAATGCTCGGTCCACGCAGTCTTGTTTGGAAGCGAACGTTTCGGACTTCATCAGAGCTGAAGACTGGCCGTTGTCTAGTCCCGATCTTAATCCGCTGGATTATGATTTATGGTCAGTTTTAGAGAGCACGGCTTGCTCTAAACGCCATGATAATTTGGAGTCCCTAAAACAATCCATACGATTGGCAGTGAAGAATTTGCCCATAGAAAGAGTGCGTACTTCTATTGATAACTGGCCTCAACGTTCAAAGGACTGTATTGGAGCCAATGGAGACCACTTCGAATAAGCTTTTTATATTTTAAATTGTTTTATATTTATGTATTAAACTAATACACTGTAAAAATAATAAATGTTATTTTCAAAAGAAAAAAATAAATTTTCTTTGTTACAATATTTATGGCAAGACTAGGTATATAGCGATGATAGATTAGTGGTTAGCGCGGTCGGATTACACGACAAAGAATGTGAGGAACCCATAGCGTAGTGGTAGGGTATTTTCAAGTAAGTACTCGGCTGGATATAGATATATTACCACCTTCAAATTGAAAATCTGTCACCAAGCACCTAACGGTGTATTCCGGTAGCCTCACTTGAGAACCATTTCCTTTCTAGGCTAGGTGTCAGAGGCGTCTCTAGCCCTTGTGGCGCCCGTGTGCAACCAGTACCCTGGCGCCCTCTAGTCTAGTAGGAGCGGGGTCCAAATGGAATACTAACAGTTATATTTTCAAACGGAAATTCGGATGCAAATGGTGCAATTTTAAATGATGTCGGAAAGCAAAAAGTTTTTTTAGGAAGGAAGTTAAAAGTAAAAGTTGTAATTGAAAAAAATCCTAGGTCGTATAGGTACGAGTATTTAATTTCGATATCACTATCTATCACTCGATGTTTTGTTTTTTTTTCATGAATTTCGCTAGCTATTTTTGATGACCTCCGACCTCGAGCCATGTCGCAATAATTGTGCAATGCAAGCAAATAACCAAATCTTACCTTTTACATATTTTTTATCAAAAGAAATGCCGATTTACTTCATATTTACATGTTTATTCAAAGATGATACTTAAGCAAATTGCATCAAGGCGTATTTCGCAAAACTACGGTGTAGAGGTAAAACAAAAATTGCGGCATGCATACACAAGCCTTTGAAAATGACCGCCGCACGTCCCTGGGAATTTCAATTTAAACTTTATAGCATTCTAAAATACAGCCGAGTTAGCAATGATTGTCGGCGTGTTGTCAAACGAATCAAAACAAACAGGTGCCGATGCCGGCACGCGCCTTTGGTAGCGATGCGACATTACGCCAATTTAATCTTTAATAATCTGTTTTAAGGCTGATTTTACGTTGAAACAAAAGTTGTTGTGTAAATTTAAATAGAGTAGGAAAAGCAGTAGCCTTGCTTTGCTACCGCGCGCCCGGCGTCGGCCATAACACGAGCGCAGGGTCTTTGAGAGCGCCGGCATCGACGCATCTTTGGAGGTGTCGCGTTAGAGGGCGCTCGGCGCCCCCTTAGACCCGGCGCCCGTGTGCGCCGCACACCCTGCACCATAGGTAAAGACGCCTCTGCTAGGTGTACTTTACAATTATCAACAATACCGTCTCGTCAAATACATAATCTGTCAAAAAAAAAAACGCCCCAATAATAAATATGTATAATCTTAAGCAAAACTGTAGTAATAAGCTAAGAAAGGTGTACATCGTATTATTAATAATAGATATGTATGTATGTATGTATGTATGTTACGAAAACTAAAATTGCAATAAAAAAATCATACATTTTTATCGAATTATAATGACAGTTTCTTATGAATTTCTGAGGTTGTTTTTGATGTTGAGTACAATGCCTTCTTTTTGAACCGCAGGTACTGCCGTATCACGTAACCCCGTAGAATGCCATTGAGCATTATCATAGTACCTACTTAATCCAACAATAGAATATATTATTTGGACTCAAGTCAATGTTACGATGAAGGTTCTTTAGTAAAACATAAAAACCAACCTACTTACTTCCTTTTGTGTCTACCGAGATAAATTCTACTTGTTTATTTACTACATGATACGAAATATTGAGTGAATTAGGTCAGTAAAAATAGACGTTTTTTTGGTCAAATTTGACAACTAAATTTCTAACCTAATTTTTTTTATAATAGGATCACTTCCTAAGTATAGACAAAAAAAAAGAATTATCAAAATTTTAATTATTTTAAACGATTTATAATTATCGCGTAACAAACATTTAAAAAAAATATAGTCGAATTGAGAGCCTCCTCCTTTTTTGAGTCGATTATAATCACAAAATGCTGACAGATTCTGGTAGAGCTTTAGGCGTCATCTTGAAAAACGTTTTTTATCGATAATACCCGATATCTATATATATCGATATATCACCGCTTCATGGTTGATGTTCCAAAAGCTGGAACTAAGCGGTTTGATTCCACCTTTTTCATGCGTACCGCTAGACATTGGAATCAGCTGCCCGAGTGGGTGTTCCCCAATGAATATAGTCTGGGTACCTTCAAGTCGCGAGTGAATCGGTTTCTTCTAGGCGAGCGTGCTCTACCGTAGACCGCATCTTCGCTTAACATCAGGCGGGATGGCGGTCAAACGCAAGCCTCATCATCATCATCATCATTTCAGCCGTAGGACGTCCACTGCTGGACATAGGCCTCCCCCATTGACTTCCATAAAGACCGGTTGGAAGCGGCTCGCATCCAGCGCGTTCCTGCGGTCTTTACTAGGCCGTCTGTTAACGCAAGCCTATCTACTATAAAAAAAATAAAAAAATAAAATATCTAGGAAACTATTAAGACCATTTTTGTAGAGAATAAAATTTCGCATCTTTTGTTCCTGTAACGTTTTTTTGACTTTAAATGCAAAATTGGGAAGTCGTGCATATAAAATGGTTTTAATATTTTGACTTTCAGTGAGTTGCATGAGTTCCAATGGTTTCCAATAGATATGAGTTCCAATACCACAGGCACCGGCCTGCGGTATTGGAACCGCTTCCTTCTAGAACTTATGCAGCGATTTCATTCAACTTTGTTCTTTTGTTAAACGGCTTTGATATTATCAAAGTTTATGATATGGCCAAATATTATGTATTCCGAGAACCAGTACGTGACATTGGGTCGCGATTTATGCAATCGGTGCTCAAGCAGTGGAGCCTATAAGACGACAAACGTTGCCGCCAGCTAGCTCGCACTAGTCGTGTTTTGGATTACCTAAATTTTTAAATTTTAATTATCTATTCATTGTTTATTATAAACATGATTCGTGTAATATGTAAGGCTGTATATCTGGCTGCTCTGTTTGTTGCTTGTTACGGTGCTTATGATCTAAGTAAGTGAATTTAATACTTATTTTTTACTGTACAAAACTTAAGTTAAGTTTAAGCTGAATTAAAGTTTCTTGGTGCGCAAACGCTTGGGTAATAAACTTTGACTTTTAAATGTGACATTACTTACGATTAATTAAATAGAAAGGTATCTTACGATCGGCGGAAAGTTAACATTTCCTTGTTTTGCACAAGATTACTATATTACTGTGTTGTAATTACTTAATATGTGTGTGAGTGTCTGTTTGTTTCCATTTAACTTTGGAACGGTTGGGCAGATTTGATTTAGTGCGGAGATGTTTTGAAAACCTTGGATAAATAGCTTTTTATCCTGAAAAATGCAAAGATACTTCTTGTAAGTAGGTGCAATCTTAGGGTGCAATTACTTGGTAATAAAATAATTATGATCATGTTAAATAGACTATAAATAAAAAACGGTATTATTTATAAACAGCACGCGCGTCATTGACATTGACATTTCATGTCAGCGACAAATTGATAGTTTTACGAGTGACTTAAGATTTTTTGTAAGTTTATTTACCTATCATTTATTATAATAGGTATGTATGCTGTGGTATTCTTTTATTTATTAATTTTACTAGCTGCGCCCCGCGGTGTTACCTGCTATATGTTTTCGGATATAAAGTAGCTCTAGGGTTTCGGCTACCTCCATACCAAATTTCATTTAAATTCGTTCAGTAGTTTTTGAGTGAAAGAGTAACAAACGTAACGTAGTTTTAATTCTTACTTTTTATTGGCACTGTACTCTTTTTATACGTCTCCAGTATCACTTAGCGAGCCCATGTTTCTTCTTAAACCTTGTAAATTCTAGAAAATATATTAAACATTAGTCATCATCGTTGTGACTAAATCCTCCAATCATTTTATTACTACTTGAATTCGTTATTTGACCATGAACGTGAATAAAAATTAATACTCTTAAAATTTAAATTTAAAACTGTCATTTGTCTGTGTAGCCGCTCGTCCTGGCTTACCATAGATATAAAAAAAGAAGAAATTCGCGAATGATAGAATGAATGTGTCAAATTCCTTCGCTTAGTTTTAAAAAGAAGTAAACGAACAGACACGCGAAATGAAACTCCTTTTAGTATAGTGATGATAAACTACATTTGGATTGCACTGTTTAGAGTCTAAACAACGCGACCTGCAGTTGATTTTTGATAAAAGCAATGAGGTGAACGATACTCTCTCTTGATTATAACACGCCTGCCCCTATCTGTTGCTCCGGTATCTAGGCTTTATTTACAAATACAAAACAAAGTTCCGGGCATCATTGCTTTTTTAATTGTAAAAGGTTCGCGTTTGACCACATCCTGTCCGATGTTAAGCAACGTTGTGGTCTAGGAAGGAGCACGCGCACCCAGAAGAAACTTGTTAACTTCATATTCCGATTAATAGAAAAAAGGCATCAAAATTGCGCAGGCTATTTAAGCTGGAACACAGTAATTTTTGCATTTTACTAGCCGTTACCCGCGACATATTCCGCGAGGAGCGAGTCAAAAATTACTTGAAATTTTCCAATTTTCATAATTTTTCTTTGCATAAGAACAAAGTATAAAAAATAATGAAATCAGTAAAGTTATGGTGTGACCAAGGGAAACAGAGGTTCATTTTTTACATGTAACATATCTTATTCAGACGACCTCATGCTAAAGAGATATTTTCACGATGTGGTCAAAAAAAGTTAACATTGATGAAACGTTCATCGAATCAAACACGGCTTAGTTGAGTCACGAAATATTTGGCGTGAATTTAATTGTACCTACTCGTATTAGGTATAAAACCCCTACCGCAGGCATTTCGCTGAATTACCTTATGAATCTTTGGAAATTGTCATAATTATGTCTGGAGAAGAAATTGAATCGACGTGAATCGTGAATCTGTCAACACGCACACTTGACCATCGTGGTCAAAATGACTTTTAGAGTGGAAATAATGTGATTTGTTTCGAAAATCTTATTAGTAAAACATACATTCTTAATAACCTTATCCTGGTGTTTACATTATTTCAGATAAATATCTGAAAGTATGTGACAGAAACTCTGTAGACGTGAACGACTGCATGGTAGAAGCTGTCCAGAAGGGTATTCTCATGATGGCAGATGGCATATCAGATTTAGGGGTGCCGCCTATAGACCCATTTCGGCAGAAGGAGCTTAAACTCGAGTACAAGAATAATCAGGTAAGTCGGACATATGAAACAAGGCTTTAATCAAATAATAAACCGGCTAAGTGCGAGTCGGACTCGCGCACGAAGGGTTCCGTACCATTATCTATAAAAACGGCAATAAAATCATGTTTGTTGTATGGGAGCCCCCTTAAATACATATTTACTTTATTCTGTTTTTTCGTATATATTTGTTGTTATTGCGGCAACAGAAATACATTATCTGTGAAAGTTTCAACTGTCTAACTATCACGGTTCATGAGATACAGCCTGGTGACAGACGGACAGTAATACGGAAAGTAATACATAAAGTATTAAAACACACAGTCTTCGCAGGCTTTTTGGCAGGCGAATTTAGTGATACATAATAGCTTAAAACTACTTTTGAAAATAGTCATAGACAATATACGAAACAGTAAATACCTAGCCTGTCGCTGCAGAATATAATCTAATATAGCAACTACAATTAATTAATTCCAAAGTAATATTGGTAGCGTGTTCCCAACGCATGACGAATTCTGACTTCTGACCCTGTGTGTTTTAGGAGTCACGTCCGAAACAATGTAAGGACACGGCAAACTTAAAATTATTTAAAAAAAATCTTTTATACCTAGCTATTTGCACGCTTGTTTGTCTCGATGTAGGAAACTGCTTCCTTATAATATAAATCCTTCAAATATAACTTGTAGATATGTATCTCTAAATCAAATATGAACTATAAAATAAGTGAATCCTTTACTTGACTTCGTGAAACTTTTTTTTTTTATGGTTGACAGGCTTGGTGTTTGACTACAGCTCACCTGATGTTAAGTGAAGGTGTGGTCGAAGATGGTAAAGCACACCTAGCCTGGAATGGAACTGGCTCTCAAGTGAGGCTGCCGGAACACACCGATAGATGCTTGGCGACAGATTTTCAACTTGAGGGTGGTAGCTAGCCAGCCGAGTACTAGAAAGTACCCTACCACCATGCTATAGTTTCCTCACGATGTTTTCCTTCACCGGCAGCTCAAGCTCATTGTTAGGGTTTGAACCCACGCCCTTCGGCATGCGAACCTACCGCGCTAACCACTGAACTATCATCGCTACAAAAAACTCCGTTTAGATTTGCACAAAAAAAAGGAAAGTGATCCATTTCTTTATTTTTACTCAGAAAGCTCTCATCAGTAACTGCACTCTAAATGTTTTATGAAATATACCGTATCGTAGAATATATAGAAGCTGCTGTTGGCTTCAGGAAAATCTCATTCTAGGTCACGACAAGATTCTTATTTAACATAACCATAGGTAGCTTTATAATAACCTTATACATAATGCTCTATACCTGTTATTGCAACTTGTTTTAAAGTAGGACAACCACAGAAGTGCATATTTACTGCATCCCGGTGTACAATATAATTTTCATTCATTTTCGCGAGTAATTCATAATTCATTTATTGCGTATATGGGTATAATAGACATTTAAAAAAGATTACGGGCGCCATATAGTAGAATGTTCCTTTTGTAAATGTACATAGTATATATGTGTTTAAGACATGTTAGAGGCTACCAAAAATAAAAACATTTAAATTAGCACTCAAAAGGACACTAACTGTAGGAATGCATTGTTTTAGAACGAAAAGGCTAGCAGAAGTCAGAATTGTAAAAAAATGCACCTATTAAATATAATATGTTCTTAATATCAACAAATATCCTCTCACCCCAAACGCATTACCGTCTCCGTTCCGTCGTGGGTAAAAATAAAATCAAACTTTTACTGAAAGTATTGACTTTGGTCTAACGTCAAAACTTTTGAGTTTGGTGTAAAGCAATAGAATCACAAAGAATGATATGATATGTATGATGCCATGTACTTATCTGCGAGTGATACATAAATAAACTCTACTAGACTTATGATATCATCATGTTTTCTATCAGAAGTAGAATTTGAAGTTACGGACCGTGTCCACAGTTATTAAAGGTTTAAATTGTTGTACAAGGAAAATATTACTTACCTACAGCGTACCTACCGTATAATTAATGACCCAATCAGTTACATTTTTAAAATAGAGGGGGTTTGAAAATCTGGCATGTTAAACACGTATAAAATGTATGACTTATCTCATCTGCATTTTGATGTTTAATTGTGTTTTTTTTAATATGAGTACAATTGCTCTCTTACGAAACATGTAAACATTGTTCGAAAGGAACGAATTCTATAGAAGATGATAACTTTAAAACAAAAATGTATGTGCAATACTGCCTACAAAACACCGACCTATTGTTAAATGTACCTACCTTTAATTTTTTGTTTTCATGGCTCAAAATTCGCTAGTTTGTTTCTATACGTTGTGTGTGAAGTCTATATAGTTATATTACCTTTTTGATGTTTTATGAATATTTTTTGCCGTGTCAAGCATTTGATTTATTATGATATACACATAGGTAGGTATCTAAGCGTATTATAAAAACTTGAAATTCAAGTTCATAGTTTATGATAGCTAAAAAACATTACATAATATAATTGTTTTTGCTAGTACCTACCTAATCTTATAAGCTTTTTATATGTCTTTTATTATTTGTAACCAACAACAAACTTAACAGCTCGTTAAACAAGTTTTATTTGCAAATCACGTTTCATAATATTTGTTGCTAAAGTCTGAGTAAAAAGATAATGATCCTAGGGTTTGGGGTGTTGAAGTGCAAAAATAAAATTATCGTAGAACTGATTTATGGCTTAAATGTTAATTTTTTTGTAAAGTGTATCACTGCTAAATTTTTAAAATACTTTTGTTCTTAGATCTACGCCAAAATGAACTTGAAGGATATTTATGTCGAAGGGGTGAAAGGTGCCACCGTTCACGATGCAAGGTTAGTAAAGTATGAGTGTGTAGTAATTTCACTAGAATTTCATATATTCGCCGGTATACGCATTTTTCATTTTAGTAATTATAGTCGCCTTTTGATACGTAATCTAGCATAACGCTATCTGCTAGGTGTTTTATTAAATTAATTTGACAAGAGCAATCATATTTCAATCTATTCGAACTTTCAGCATACTGGGTTGAGTAGGTAAAGCAACCTGTAATTTTTCAATCCAGGTTCCATCTTTTACGCCCTGAGTCTTCTCCTGGTACACGGTAATGTTGTTTGGAACTTTTGGTTCACCCAAACATCTAATTAGTGGATGTCACAATTTATGTCATTAAGTATAGGCTTAGTAATAGGGTCCGTTAGTAATCGACACCCTTCAAGTAGGGATTTCTAAAAACATGAATATTTGTTACCTACTCTTTACCACGGCCCTATAAAAATTCGTGGTTTATCTATCTTCTGCTGGACCCGGGCTTCTACCCATTACAAAACAGATAAGGCCATACCAAATGCATCGCGCTGACCAAGCGAGGTTTAGCAGACTTCATACGTCTTCGATAACATTATTAATTTTATTATGTTTTCCTTGTGGTAACAACACTATTTACAATTATTTTTTATAGTGCGGAAGCGAGGGAGCGCTTCAATGTTGCAGCCATGGAAGGTTATTTTTCTTGTGAATCAAATAAAGTTTGAATGTGTCCCAAACATGCAAGTTTTCTCACGATGTTTTTTTCATAACTTAAAAAAGAAGCTTCATGTTGTGGGATTGAAACTCAGGCCCTCCACCCAAATTTGCTGTTAGGCGGAGTTTCAATTAGGCTGCCGTAGCTTCGATAATAAATTTCTATACCAACTACTTCCATGCAGAGTCCGAGCAGATGACGACCGGCTCCACATCGAGATAGATCTGACGGCTCCGAAAATCTCTATGCGTGGCGATTACCAGGGCGAAGGCCAATACAACGCGCTCCAACTCAACGCCACTGGAACATTCAGCTGTATTATGTGTAAGCATTTTATGCATACTCGTATAAACTTAAAATAAGTATGGCGTCCCAAACTGTGCATTTTCATGTCATATCATCCGTTATGATAATAGCCACTGTACCCATTTTAGCTTTGGTGGAGTAGCTAAAACTATATATGTATACAGATATCAGAGTTTTGGTGAACTTAAGAAGTTACTCTACATAAGTAAAGTACCTAGACCTACTAAACAGGTATTGTGATCTAGGTACGTCAAAAATTTACAAACACAACCTTCAAAATTTTACTGATCGGCGGTTACATGAACTATGAAGGTGTGGACAGTAGACACGGGTCGTTGGGCAGGGGGCAGGTTCTGATTTGATGATAATACCTACTCTTTACTCCTACCCTACGTTTTATTCTGCATTAAAGTTATGTTTTATTAGACGTCTGTATATACTTAGACTGTTCAATCAGCCAATTTTTATAATTTTCTCATGTATTGAAAAGTGCAGAATTGTAGACTTGAAAGGTAGAAGTGAAGAGCGTACTATCAAACGGGCAGCCGATCGTTGAATTTTTTAATTATTCTGTACCTATGTATAAAGCTGGGTGTTTGTTATCTTATATCTAACCAATGTTATACGGAACTGGAGTACTTAGATACAAAATCGAAATTATCTTCTTAATGGAACAGAAATCACATGTTTCAATAAAAAAATCACTCATCCTCGACAGATGTGGAGATATGAAGCGGATATTAGAGTAGGCCTCATAATAAAAGTTATTATAATTACCTCCTTTTGGCTCAGTACCGTTGTTCCGCGTAAACTTGTATTACCTGCGCAATAGAGAATGTTTAGATACCTGGGGCGTTCTACTTTTCTACCGACAATCTGAGTGATAAATTTTTAGATTTCAAAAAAAAATAAAAGTGTAATTCTTTAAAAAAATGTATTTTTACATTATTGTCCAGTTATCGAAGATTTCAGATATGTATAGTGCATCGAAGTTTTGTTATTTACTTTTTATTTATTTTAAGTTTTATCGGAATAGTTAGAAAAAATAAACACCTCTGTCACAAACTAATATATTTATTAATTATTATGTCAAATCAAATTTACAGTTTTTTTTAACTTGGCATAACTAGAATACAAGCATTTATTATTATCGAACACGATTTATCCCAATTCTTGTTACAAATATAATATAAAAAATGACATTTAATACCACTCTGTCACATTTTTGCTCATTAAGACAACAAACTTTGAAATATTTTGCAAATAATTGAAATAAACATAGCTGAAATTCTGTTACTACCTTTTATGGTCAATATATAATAATATAATACGTTATTTTAGTGTATATGTTTTCAATAAACTGAACATATGCTGCTTTAATGCTTAATTACAAGGGGGACAAAATTGTGCTAGAGTATGACAGAATGGTAGATATTAATAGGCCAACATTTAAACTTAATCCTTTAAGGTTTTGAAAGTTTTTAAAAAGGATAACAAAACATAAGGCTTCTCTTACAATGCTACATAAGATATTATTTCTTGGTATAATCATTATTTGGTGCACGTAAAATCAGACTAATCTTTTCTTTTCTCTTATTCGACTTTTCAAATACTTCTATAACACGCCTTCCTCTTTTAACCGTAATCATTTTTATCAAGTTTTCAAACATCACATCTGATACATCTGATTTTACTAATTTAAATATTTTGTCAGTGTCAACAACAGTTTTATAAAATATCACCTGAACATCTCCATCTTCATCCACACAACTTTTTTCAACTCCTAAGTAGGTGCACACGACTTAGTTTCTACTGGGTACTTTTACTGACATAATACCATTTTTTATTAATAATGGGTCTCCAGACAGGTCACATGAAGCACCTGGTTTTATGTGCACAGGTTTTTTTCTGATTAACGAGAGGCTGAAGAGGCTGATCATCTTCTGAAGTAGTAATACTACTTCAGAAGATGAAGATGATACAATGTTATACAACAGTCTCATAAAATCTCTTTGTAGGAGCTCTAATTATTATGTTGTTTATTTATATCAGCCAATGGTTCTTTTTAATCTGAGGTTGGGCTTAACTACCTACCTAGCTTTACTTTTATAAAGAGCAACTTAATAAAAATAAAGCTAGCAAATAATATTTGTTGTGCAGCATTTTTTTATTACCAAAGTCTCTTGAAACAGTTGAAGTTTTAGTCCGGAACGGTTAATTGTTGTGTCTTGTAGGAAAGGATAGGATTGTTTTGGAGCAGTGTTTTATTTTGTTTTTGTTTTTAATGTTTTTGTAATGTTCCTTAATGGCACTTGTCAAAATACTATATGTATTTTCTTTTTTCTTCTTTATTCGGCGCTTTTAAATTTATCTTAATTTTTTGGTTTGGGTATATTATGTAATAAGCTGTCTTCTTTTATTTTTTTGGCGATGAAGTCTTTCCTTGTATTTTCGTATTTTTCTATAATTAATTTTACATGGCCTTGAAGTTTCATATTTTGCCTATAAATTTTCGATCTGTCTCGGCTAACTTTTTCTCTTCCCCTTGCTCTAGCAGCGGATGAGGTTGGAGTTAGTGAACGAGATCTAGGAATTAAAGGAGTAACCTGGGGTTTGAAGGAACAGGTGTGGAAGTCGAGTATTCATTAGAACGTTCTGCAAAGCTTTCTGTTGTTCTCTTTTTGTTTCTAACTTGCCATTTTATTTTCATTTGTCTGTGTACTCTTGGTGTCAGATCTTTGACTAGCTTTTTGCAAGCATGGTATCTTTCTAAGTCTTATCATTTCACTTCTACGACTTTTTCAGGGTCCTGTTTCCTTTTTTCACGACAACGTCACTGCTTTTCCGTCGCAAATAACGCTATTATTTAATTACCCTGATGATAATACCTTAAATGAATAAAATAATTGATAATGTAATATATAGAATACAAAAGATATCAATTAACTATTGTGAAAATCAATTACGGCAAAGTTTCTGACAAAAAATACCACTCCGTCACGAGCTATACTACTCCCGTCACAGCTATTTTGTGACAGAGGTGCCTCGTGACAGAGGTGTAAAATAACAGTGTTCGAGGATTTCAACGTTCATAAAATTACAAATTGTTCGTAAAAGTGAGTAAATATGACAGATATACTGGGAAATAATAATATTACGTAAATAAATGGGAATTACAATAATATTTTAAAGTAGTAACTTACGTGACAGAGCGGTCGCCGAATAAACACACGCACCTCTAGTTCACTACCAGCGGGCGCCTAACTCGGCTCGCTCCAGGGTGGGGTCTCAAGGCTTAAAGCCGAGAGGAGAAGGAAACCGTGCTGTTGTTTAGTGTTGAAGATCAAACAGCTAAGGCGTGTTTTTTGTTTTGCGAAATGCGTGACGGAAGATAGCAAGAAAAAACATATGCAGCCGTACCCAAGGATAAAATATTTTTTTGCTTAATAGTATGAACCTTTACGTTTATTATATTTTTATTAATCTAAAGACAATATTTCAGCATTTCAATAAATAATTTTATATTATAGGGTCCTATATGATTTTTTTAAGCGACATCATTTTGTAACATTAGGCAGCGTAAAGGGACACGCTTTATTTGTATGTAAAACACCTCTGTCACACGTTTCGAATACTATGTCACAATAATTTTGTAAAAAGCAAAAACAATAAAAACGGGATTTTAGTGTTATTATAATGACTATATGGTCCAAAAAATCTTGTGACAATAAAATTTGAGAAACTGCAATTTAGGACGGATACAGATTTTTTTTTCCTGAGGAGACACGTCATTGTCGGTAGAAAAGTAGAACGCCCCACCTACGTTTTGTTACAGCGGACCTCGTTTGGACGTGGAAGTTAGACGGCGTCCCTGAGAAGGTCGGCGATGAGACCTTTATGAAAATTAAATCCTTCTACATGCGGCCTGATGTTGGAAACATGGTTTCGAAACTTTCCAACGATAACCTGGACAGTAAAGAGCTTAGTAAGTGCAAATAACTATCATACGGACTGATTGGTCAGCTCTAATGTTTGTATAATGCCGTTGAAAGCCTCTGACATAGCTTGACGGTTTCACTATTATTAAGTAGGTATAGGGCGAGCATGCTACAAAAAGACACAAAGTGCGGTCTTAGAGGTAAAACGATACTTCCCAGACCAGCTCTACTCTGGATGAACGTTTTATGTACAGTAGGTACGTGCGCCGAGCTTAGCTCAGTATATGAGTGAACTTGGAAAATGCAGAGCCATAGATAAGACCTTTGCTTGCTCGATGTTTCGCCCCAAAACAAATTTCATCGAAATATTTTCGAGATATATCTACATATTTTATGTAGGTACCTATATAGCCTCTGTTGTCGATAATTATATGCACCTATAATATAATGAATTAGGTACACATATGACCTTACCAATCAAATCAGTTTTATTGCTATTTGTCACACTTTTTGTGTAATTAATTTTTACACATTTTTTACAGCGGACTTAGGAACCCGATTCATGAACGAGAACTGGCGAGTTTTGTACCGTGAATTGCTTCCGTACGCTCAAGCCAACTGGAATAAATCCGGGATACGTATCTCCAACAAAATATTTATGAAAATACCTTACATTCAAGTGTTTCCTATTAGCTCATAAGATTATATTTTAAAAAATTGTGTAAAATTAATTTTAAAGTTACCGGTTTTCTGTGATAAACTTTGGTAGTAAAAATGTAAACATTTTAGGACATTTTTCACACACTTTGTGCGTGCTCGGTGATGAAACTTTCACATACTTACCATCATCACCAAGTCCAAAATGTCATAATATATGATCTTAGGTATATTTTCGGCTTCATAGGCGTAGTACCTACCTATACTCTACAAAGGATGTTTGGTATTTTAATTTAAGTAAATAAAATGGGGTATTTCAAATTGTTGTTTTTTATTAAAACCTAATCCCAAAAAATATAGAGTCAAGGGTCAAAAAAAAAGTTAAATAAAGAGTTTCTATCTATCTAGATAATTCTAGGCATCTAATCAATTCATAACATTGCTCTACTTTTCTGGTTGTTATGTATGGTACTTTAATTACCTGGTATAGAAGCTCTATACTATAAACTACCTACTAGGTTACGTGAAATGGGACTTACTAAATCGAAAGTTTAGTTACCTTTATAAACGGCTCATTATTTACGCGATTTCAATTTCGTAATAAATTGTCATTAAATGAGCTTATTACAGCTTATCGTTAGTACATAAAATATATAAATAATAACTAGGGTAGGTAGTTAGGTACTACGGTTCTGGCTAACCCCGTAGTTTTAAAATATCAAACATTCGATCCCTAAAACTTACGGATATGAAATCTTTGTTTGGGAACACCGACAAGAGAAATCTCGATGTCCTCTAAAATGTATCTAATATTGTCATGATTGTTAATTAACACGAATTACGCGCACACGTACCTACCTATTTGCTAATAAAATAAAGTCGGTAAACCTACTTAGTTGTTTTAAAAATACCCTATATTGTTCGAATAGGACTTATCTATGACTGGCTTTTAATCGCGATATAATTAATAAGCTACAATGTTTAAAAAAATATAATCACTCTAATTATAAGTAAAAATGTAATGTATTACACGGAGCATACTGATTGACATTATTGACTTATTCATCAAATTTCGGATAAGTAATTTTGGCGCGACGCTGGAACATACATACTATTGATTTTATTTAATACATAAACAGTCTATTAAAAACCTAAGCTTTCCTTTTGACTTGCTGTAGTCTTGTAAAAACTCGTTTATACTGGCAGAATGCTTAAAAGTGCGATGTCAAAAATTAAGAAAATTGCTTTAAAAAAATATTACTTTTAGCGCTAGATTAAATTGAATGTCAACGTCATCATCCAATAATTGAGTTATCAATGTCAATTGAGTTTTGGCGGGAACGTGGGAAGAGTCGTGTTGCTCCGTTGTATTTTTTTTCCAAAACTAGTGTTTTGTCGAGTGTTTATGCATAAAAATGGTGGTGTTTTATTCATAAATTGCCGAATTACAAGCGCGAGTGTGGGAAAATGATATAATGTGGTGAAATATGAGTTTTCGTGCGAAGGGGCAAATTAATAAAAAAAAAAGAAAAAAAAAAGAAGTTATCAATGTCAAATTATTTTATCATGTATTCATGTCAACATGTCATTGTCATTAAAATAGAATTCAAAACATAATGAGAAGTTGTGTGAATCTTTACATTAAATTGTATTTAATTTTGATATTGTAGGTATACGTTTTTTTACAGAAAAATGGGAGCTATAATAAAGTACTTAGTTGCTGGTTTGGTTAGATACTGGTTGATTCACATAGATTATTGGCAAACGATATCTAACCGGGTGGAGATTGCGACGCCTCTGAACTCATGGAAGAGGTTAATCGAAGGTGTTTATCTCTACGATCATAACATAAATCCGTATGAAGGGGACTCCTTCCATGAATCACCGATAATGCTGGTGTTCTTTCACTTCCTGATGAAAAATGTGCCGTACTTACTGCCCCTGCTCATTACTTTATTGGACCTGTTAACAGCACACCTGCTATACAAAACTTCAAAGGCTTTCATAAAAATTCTGAAGAATTCTCAACAGAAACAGATGGATGAAATATCCCAGGAGTCGAAGGATATGCTTCTGAACGACAATCAGTTAAATGAGTCTGCAGAATATGTTTTGTCTGTTTACCTATTCAATCCATATTCGGTTTTGAATTGCGTTGGGATGACAACGACTGTGATCCAGAATTTATTGGTTGCTACGGCATTGTGGGGAGCATCAAATGGCCATAGAGTGATTGCATGTGTATTTATTGCATTGGCTACTCATCAGGCACTCTACCCAGTACTACTTATTGTGCCTATTGCAATACTACTTGCAGATGTAAATCAGGGTTGCATAAAATGCTCATACATCAGGACCCTTCTTGTATTTGTACTCAGCTGGGGTTTTATGATATACATTTCAGCATTTATAATGGATGGTTCTTACAGTTATGTCTACAATACATATGGATTTATGTAAGTATAATTAATTAAGCGCTACATGACTTAGATCTGATAAGTCAACAATGGCTCCAACAGTTGTGTTTTAAAAGTCAGTAAAATATGATGAATAAAATACACCAGAGATATTTTATTTTGACTTATACAATAATGGTTTTGTGTTACAGATTGACAGTTCCAGACTTGAAGCCCAACATTGGCCTTTTCTGGTACTTCTTCACAGAGATGTTTGAACATTTCCGTCTGCTGTTTGTTTGTGCATTCCAAATCAATGCATTAGCCCTATATGTTGTGCCGCTCACACTAAGGTTTAAGAAAGAACCAGTGTTACTTGCGACTGTTCTGATTGCTCTCTCAACAATATTTAGATCATATCCATGTGTGGGTGATGTTGGATTCTACCTAGCTCTTTTGCCAATGTGGAAACATTTGTTTGCTTGTAAGTATCAACTATTACTTGTCTGTAAAAATAACATTAAAAGTGATTTCCTCACAACAATCTCTAAATGCTCCATAGTCCATATAATCATTTACATGTTTACCTCTATTTACAACTGAAAGTGTTGCCTAGTTTAAGTTTCTATGTACTTCAGTTAGAGCATATTACATAGTAGAAAGTCTGTGTGGCTTATACATGTTTGTTTTAAAAAAATACAGAAAATTTAAAATCAGGAAATATAAATCTACCAACATTATGTTAGTAATGTATCTTTCACATTCAAAACAAATGTAAATGCACAGTTATGCTTGTATATTTTTTTATTTTTATGATGAAAATTCTAGGACAATTTTGATAAAGTTTTGAATCATGAGAATGATTTTAAGGATACTTTTTACCACATATTTCCTGAGAAATTTAGAAAACTTGTAGGTTGTTTAACAACTATGTGTGGTGTTTCATTTATTTTACAAATCATTTCTTGTATTTCAGTTATGCAGCAAAAGTTCATTGTTGGGTGTGCCTTCATAATAACATCAGCTTTGGGCCCTACCGTATGGCACTTATGGATCTATTCCGGCTCGGCCAATGCTAACTTCTTCTTCGGAGTGACTTTGTCTTTTGCCACTGCGCAAATATTCCTCATCACTGATGTACTATTTGCATATATCAAAAGAGAGTTCACTCTTAAACATGGATCTTCTAGAAAGATAGATGGAAAGCCTGCTAAATTAGTGTTACGATAACATTTCTAACAGACTTTGAAATGTGGTGATATAAGAAGAATGATCACAACTAAACTATACGAACTAACCTTGAAGATAACTAACTTGAATTGGAGTACAGATTTGTATAAATTGCATTTAATTAACATAAGGTTTCCCTAGTATTTCTAGACTGGAAAAATGTTAAAAAGAGTCATAATACTATACCTGTTAAACACAATACTTCTTTAGATTTGGCATCATCAGGTAAAGAGGTGGTTGTTTGTTATTTTTGTCCATGTCTGTCATAAACATGGTAAAACATTTGAAGGCAAGCAAAGCAAACTTAGAATAAGCTATTTAAAACTATGAATGCTGAAACTAATTTTATACTTATGCAGGTATGTTATGTAGCTTACTGTTTCAATACTTAATGTTCCATACATTTGCGTGGTTTAAACTTTTTACTAAAAGATGCTCAAAAACTTTTATAAAATGTTCTGTTAAGGTCACACAAAAAGTTTCTTGTATGAAGTTGTGACAAAGAAAACCTCCTCTAAATAAAAATGTAAATGGTCAGATTATATTAGTAAAGTTTTGTCTACCTATCCATAGAATTTAAATAGTTTTTTTTTTTTTTTATAATTATACTCTCCACAGACACTGGGGTCCGTGACCTTTGTCAACTTTAGTTACATTTTTTTTTTTTTTAATTTTACATTACAAAAAGAGGAAAGTTAAGTTAGTAATACTACTACTACTACTATTTAAATAGTTTTAAAACATATAGTTTGTAAATGCCATCAGGACTTGTTGGTACTTTGCTTTAGCCGATGATCTTGGCCAAACAATGACCATGACCATTTAGCCCATGTATGTTTTGTATGGTATGCAATGAGAACAAAGATTTTATAAACTAATTTAGTTTAAAGAGAGGTTGTGTAAATAACTATAATAATATTGTAGAGATTTCAATTACTGCGGATGTACAGATAGGTACACCAGTTATTATTAATGATACAACTATTTAGTTAGAAACACTTAATACCATTTTATATGAAAACATATATTTTCACTTTATAATGTTTGAAGTATTATTTAAAAACTCATATTAAATGTATATTTATTCATTCTTGTAAAAAGCTGTGTAAAGCCCATTTTGTCAGATATGTTCAAAGTTAACGCATTTCATTTATAATAATATGTCAAGGTGACATTGAGATTTAGTTTAAATTATTTTAGCATAATTATATTACTTAACATTGCCAAAAAAAGGTATCGACAATGGGGATAGTTTATAGATTATAAATATCATAAATTCACTATTCCTCTTCCTTAGATTCAGAAACGCTCCTAAATATTGAGATTTATGTAGTTATAGTCATGTGTATACTAAAAAAAGTACTACAAGTAAATATTACATACATACATTTTGTGGTACAAACAAATGTTTGATCTGTGTCTGGGTATTCTGTATTATTTATTATAAGTATGTATTTACAAAAAAAAAGTATTTAAGTATTCTATCAGTTATCTGACTTCCATAGTACTAGCTTTGCTTTTTGGAGTCAGATGGTGCTGTGTGTAATATCCTGCAATATTTATTTATACAATTTTTATAATAGATTAGATACAGAAGATCTTACTTATTATGAATTATTTTGGAAAAAGCAAAGTGGTAACTTTCTACATAAAATTATATTTTTTTGTTATTTTGCACAAATTATTATCTATTGTGGTACCTAATAATTCTGAAAGTATGTTAGAATCCATCTGTTTTGGTTTCAACATTATATGTTGTATCACTTTAAATATGATACATAATGAGTTTATGGGGAATATCCAATTATCGAATTGAATTATATTTATTTATTAAACTGAAATAGTAATGCCAATTGCAATGTTACAATAATAATATGGTCTAACTGCGTCGTACGCGCCAAGTGTTCTCCCTGTCTGTCACCTGTCAGGCAGTCTTGCCACAGATTACCAAAGTGACGTTCGGATACTGAACGCCACAAGTTGATGTTCAGGGCTTTTCTAATAAAATTGCTTAAATTAGTCTGTCTCATTTTCATTTGTAACATTTCATGTAAGCAAGAAGTTGATAAAGGTATTTAATTATTGGTTAACTAAGTTGATAAAGTTAATATGTAAGGTATGTAGTATTTGTGTCGAGTAAACCTCACTGTTGCAATCGCTGTAGTAGCAGAGTTAAGCAGAGTATGATTGAGCTGCAGTTTTGGCAGCTGCTATTCAAAGGAGTAAGTGGAATATTTTTTGTCAGTGTTTCCCCATTGTCGATAGTATAACTATAATTTTATGTGCTAGATATATCTACATTTTTTCAGTCAATAAAATAATTTATTTTTAAATCTTTTTTATCAATTGTATGTTTACTTATTGTTAAAACTAGTCAGCGCTTATTAGCGTTTTTTTTTGTATTAATTTTACTTTTACTTACCTATTCACTCGGACAGCCCTGTTAGCTCATTTGTAGTATATCTGCTTTAAGAGCTGCAGGTCGTGGGTTCGATTCCCACCCAGGACAAATATTTTGTGGCATTAACAAATGTTTGTTCTGTATGTATTTACAAAAAAAGGATAGGTATATATTTATTCTAACAGTTATCTGTCTTCCATTTTGCTAAGTTTGGGTACAAATGGCGCTGTGTGTAATGTAATTTATTATTGGGTCTTAAATAAAATGGTTTATGCATTCACGCAAAGATTAATCTATTTATTAAGTAGATAATTATTATTTATCGTTTTCGTAGCATAATCTCTCGGTAGTATATCGCACCGAACCAACAATGAATCAGTATCTTATCTTATCACATTGCACAGTGATCTATATTGTAACACTCTTTAACGCGGTCACCACGCATTGTGTTGTTTTCCTTTTCTTTTAATTAAAATGGAATTAAAAAAGTGAATGAAGTCAACCATGACACGACTAATGTATTATGGTTTATTGATATGTTTTCTCGCTCGTAAGTAGTACCTATTCATTTATATAATACATATTATATGTGTTTAGTTGTGTGCTTGGATTTATGATCTGAAAATAATAATTGACGTTATTCATTTGTTTATTACTTATACTAATCTTTTGTAACTGATGAGCTTTGATGTTTGTGCTCTTAAATCTATACAGTATAGGTACGTGATTTCGCTAGCTTCAGTACCTTTCAAACCGAAACACAGTAATGTTTATACACTACTGCTTGGCGGCAGAATAACTGGTACTGCGGTGGTACCTACCTAGACGACCTCCTGCTAAGGAAATCTACCACCAAGTAAGTAAAGTATAGTAGTAGTAAGTTGTACGAGTTGGGTTATAGTTGCAGAATGCGTGGTGCTGCCGAGGATACCGACGAATCTCCTCGCGTGCTATCGGACGGGGGCGCCTGACCTGCAGGCGCCGCGTCGGCTTGACGTCTTCCTCTCACTGCTGAAGAAAGTAGAGGCACACTCGCAATTAGACCTCAGGATGCTCACCTCTGGCCTTCTGCGGACGTGAGTATGGCAAACTGTTTTTTTAACTTTAAATAGGCTCTCGTTTGACAACACCCCACCTGATGTTTTTTTTAAAACCCTAACAATGAGCTTGAGCTGCTGGTGAAAGAAAACAACGTGAGGAAACCATAGCATGGTGGTAGGGTACTTTCTAGTACTCGGCTGGCTAGCTACCACCCTCAAGTTGAAAATCTGCCGCCAAGCATCTAACTGTGTGTTCCGGCAGCCTCACTTTAGAGCCAGTTCCATTTCAGGCTAGATGTGCTTTACCATCTTCGACCGCACCGTCACTTAACATCAGGTGAGCTGTCAAACCTAGCCTGTCAACCATAAAAAATAACTAAAAATCTAACGTTTCATGTTTCAGTCTCCGCCTGGACGGCATCGAGCAGTCTTCAGCAAATGCAGTCGAAACGGAGATTGTCCTACCGTATCGAGCTTCGGCCTTCCAGTTCCACAGATACAAACTTCTAATGGACCTGTTCCTCCCGAGTCAGGACCTTGTAGACGTGGACGAGATCCTGACAGTCGAGGAAAAGTGTCTTCTCCATAAGACGATAAGCTCTACGGTTCGGCAGTGGGAGAGAGGCGATGAGAGCAACGTCTGTCCATTGTCGGCGGAGCAATCTCAAAATATGGCTACGGCGAGTAACAGTAGGTTAGGTATATTTTTTTAATGTGAGCATCTTGAGAAGCTAGTTGGTAGTTGACGGTGTAAAAAGATTTGCGAATACGATCTTTTTCATATACGTAGGTTAAAGTTAATCAATGCTCAGTCAACTTTGTCACGTGTGAATACGAGATAGCTCACTTTAGGCATAAAAGCACAGATTGACTTTATGTAATGTTTAAATTTTGAATGTAAGGCCCAGAACGTTTTCCAATTAAATAAAGGCTTGATCTCATTGTGGTCAATCGCCTAGTCTTGTTTAGTGACGGTTCGTTTTTCTTCGGAAATATTATTTATTCTACATAATATGTATGTTATATTATAACAGTTTTAATTTTACTTTTACGGGATTATTCACGTTTGTTTAGATCGTATAAGTCGATTACAGTTTCAGTTACATTTGGTGACCTTTTTTAAGGAATCAAAGCAGAGAAAACGCGTCCTCTCGCGGGTTTTTTTGCCTAGCAAAAAAGACGCTCAAAATCAAATTCAAAATGTTTTAAACCAGTCAGTTTCTAATATACGAGAGCACCATGAAAAAGTACGTTATGTGAATCAATGGAGTCAATTCAAAGTCATGAAAACCGGTACTGAAATGTCGTTGTAGAACGATAGGTTAGCAACATTCCTAGTAACGAAGTCAATCACCTAGAACCGTTACATGCAAATATTAACACGACCTTTGACTTTCCTCGTGCAATTTCCGCTTTTTATTGCGTAAGAAAGCCATTAACATAAATAATCTAAATTATTACCATTTAATACCTTGTTATTCAGGCCGTCCAAAAAAATGTTTCCAACAAGGTCTTTAGAAACTACCCAAATAAGATTGCAAAAGCGATAAAATTTTCTTTTTCCTATGTACCTACATTTAAAAAGATATTAGGTATATGAGTATAGCGTTTTGTTGCAAATTATGATTTTTGAATGGAGGGGAGCAAAATCTTACGACATCTCACCAAGGGGAAAGTGGGAGTCGAAAAATCGCCAATATCACCTCACGTAGTTAATTTATTTGTTCATTGACGAAACACTGTGCGATGAACATGAACAATTCTAATTGTAGATCATAAGATGCTTATAAATTTATCTATCGATAAAGTTTTCTTACAGAATCTACAGTAGATGCCCTATAGAAGAAGGTGTGGTCCAAACTGAATGGGGCACGGTATCTCCTGGTACTCTGATGGCTGCGATAGCCGCATCAGTGGAAAGCCAGCGCGTCGCTGTCACCGATATACTCAACGCGAATATCTTCAAAGAAGACGTGACAGAACCTCTAATGACTTCCGCTATGCAGGAGTGGTATGAAGACATAGAGACTTTGGAGACCAGTCAGAGGCAAGTCGAAGCTGCGGACATTGGGAATGTATGGGTCGCGACGTTGGCTGGTAAGGAGGAGTGGTGTATATGCACTGAACTAGCCTTCATCATCGCAGCTCACACAATGTACTACGTAATGCATGACGTCATCTGTCACACACACTTCGTTAACTCAAATGTAGAGCAGTGTATACACCTTGTTCAGTACTCTACATAAAATATATTAGTAAATTAAAAATTGCGTAATATGTCTTATGCGTAACATGTCTGGTCCGGTCTCAACGAACTTTTTCTATGGAACGGTTTTTTTTCACGATTTTAGAGATGTACCTACCTACCCATTATAATACTTACCTACTTGTTTATAATGACGAGTACCTACAATGATCTGGTTTCGGACTATTACCTATATAGTTCGCCTCAAAAGCCTAAAAAGAACGCTCTGTAGATGGGACAAATACATCATAAATAGAGTTTTGTGCCTGCAGACCCCTATATCTGTAATCGAAGTTCTGGACAAAAGATACCTAGTAATTTAATCAAAAATATTACAGGTGACCTGGCCGAAATTGTGGTAAACCAGGGACCCCGAGTAGGCTCCGTGGCCCAAAAGTTGACCGTCGGCACCAACCATAGATGGAATGACACGCTACTGCCGCGCCTTCATTACATTTTCCCGCAAAACAGCTCCGTTATCGACTGGCATTTTACTGACGCGGAGATATTGGCCGGAATCGACGGTAATATCCTTTAATTCATATACGTTCTATTGCTGTCTCTGAACCACCCTTTGAAATTAATGTGTAGGTACATATATGCATACATTTTATTTATTTTGTAGCGATGATAGCTCAGTGGTTAGCGCGGTAGGTTCGCATGCCGAAGGGCGTGGGTTCAAACCCCAAAAATGAGCTTGAGCTGCCGGTGAAGGAAAACATCGTGAGGAAACCATAGCATGGTGGTAGGGTACTTTCTGGTACCTACTCGGCTGGCTAGCTACCACCCTAAAGTTGAAAATCTGCCGTCAAGCATCTAACGGTGTGTTCCGGCAGCCTCACTTGAGAGCCAGTTCCATTCCAGGCTAGGTGTGCTTTACCTGCATCGACCACGCCTTGACTTAACATCAGGTGAGCTGAGGTCAAACACCTGGCCTGTCAACAACAAAAAAAAAATATTTTACAATATTTTTATTTTTGTGTTTAGCTAGAGATGTTGAGCCTGAAAAATGGCTGCCACTTTACGTTACACCCAGTTTATGTTTACGCCCGCCTGGGGCGCTAATCCATTTTCCACACATTTTGGTACTGAAAAGGAGACGAAAGTTTTTTTTACAAATTGTTGTGCTAGGCCTTAACCCTGAAATTGAGATCACACTTACGATCACACAGTTTTGAGAGCGCCTTCTCTCAACTGTTCCTATTGTAAAGAAACCATCGATGGCACTGCCTACATGCTGCATACTAATGTTAAGGGCCAAGTCCTCGACCGTGGGAACTTCTGCTTGAACACCTACATTGATATTTTCCACTCACACAGACGTACATACGTCTGACGTTAGATTTGAATACATTGACGTCACGCTAAAATAGATAAGGAGAGTTAAATTACTATAGCCACGAGCAAGAAGGAGACAGAATGTTTATTCCTATTGCCGGAAGCGGATTTTACATTGATTATCTGTTACATTATGACAGAAGTTTTTTTTTTTGTTTTGGCATCGCGTTTTGAATATTTGCTAGTGTCAAGTGTCAAATACAAAACGGGCGGGAAGCATGCGCGCGGTGCTCGGTACCGCCGCCACCGCGCGCCCTCTCGTGACGTGCTATACACGACCACGAGACTCGTGACGTTAGATTGTCAGATTCAGAGATTCTCGATGGTTTGTAGCGCCTACCAAAATAAAACAGCAACAGACGTAACGCAGAAAAGAGATTTTCAGCAGGCACTAACAGAAATTTTCATCAAACTATCCGTACTTATCTGCTAATAGAATAAACAAAACGTACAATAAAAGGTCTAAGCCTTAAATGTATCTGCATCAAAGTTAGCATCTATAAAATTGCGCCTTTCCTATAATTATTTTGATGTCAATATTACGGATTAAAAATAATTTGGCCATATTCTATTTCATAATTTCAAGAAACGAAAAGCGTTTGAAACTATTTTTTCTCCAAGCATAATAATTCAGGATATGTACTATAGTATTCATTAATTTCAAACTTCCACATGATGTATAACGGCACAAAAATGTTGACAAAAACACATCGATTGCCTTATTTCACAAGACTTGCCCGTTAAAAACGTTTTAGCAACTTTTTTCAACGCTGACTTTTTGCATCATATTAAAAAAAGAAATAGAGATATAGTGATAGAAGAAGATGGCGTAACATCGTGCGTGACCGGCTTCTGGGACATTGAACACACGATATTTTTTGACGCTAGGAGTAGGAGAAAAAGCAGTACTATAATGATACTGGCGCAGAAATAATGTATAGCTCGAAAAAATTACATATAATGTGAACACTCTTTTCACCCTTGAATCCTTTACACGAGCTGACGAATCGTCACCGAAGGCGGGTCGACAACCCTTTTTCTACTCCACACTTGTGCACATATTTTACGCCATGTTTTGCTAATTTATTTTTATGCTATAGGTAATAATGTTATTTATTTTGTATTTATTCTATTAGATTCTGTTAAACATGGAAAAACAAATATGAATCTCATTAACATGTAAGTGCGTAAGTATTTAATTGTCTATTTTATTTCGCAAATATTTTCATGTCTCAACGGAACTGCTGAACTAGTATAAAATGTAAATTTTCAACGTCATGTTTTGCTTATCGCCAACGATATAAAAATATATAGAAATTCGGACAACGCCCTCGCCCGTAAATAAATAAATAAATACTACCTTTTTCATACGTTTGACGCATATGACTATTGTTGACGTGTTCCGTAATTTGTGCTTGAGACACGGGCCTAAAAGTTGATAAGGAAATTTTATTTCCGTCCTTGAATTTATCTAGAAATTTTGTCTTGTTTTCAGGTCTCATTCTCTCCAACTACGTGCCGAAATGGATTGAAGAAAGAAGAACATTGCGTGTATCACAAATAATAGAAATGTACTATTCTCATGAAGGCGTATCATTCGATCCTAACATCAAGGCTTGCAACCGAAGAATTCTATTCACCACCATGTTTAACACGACAGATTTGTTCACGGAAACTTCTAGATTCGCTCACGTGCTGTCGTTAAGGCAGATAACAGTTTATATACCAGTGGAGGAGATGGAGCGAATTACTAACGCAGCGGTTGACGCATTTTCGAGCTATGTTTGTAAGTTTAGAGTGTTTTGACAATTTTTGTGATTGGGGTCATTGTGTTCATTGTGGCTGTTAGGTGTTGAGTGGCCATCTACTTGTTATGTATTCCTGTACCAAAAGACTGTTATAGCTGTCTATAGGTACCTACTTGATGAGTGATAGCGTAGAGATGTTACAACATCCTAGTATCGAGATGGTCTAACTTTCAATCTGCTCTGATCTGCTAGCTTCTAACAGGGAAGGAAAACATTGTAAGGAACTCCATGTCTGAGAGTTCTTAATGTTCTCATAGATTGATGAAATCTGAAAATTTTCACTTGGCCAGCGTGGTGGACGGCCGTACCCTCACGATGACAACAGCAGTGGGACACTAAAAGTCCAATCTGTACGTCAACATCTATTCGTATATATTTCACAAACACCTTCACAAACAGCCAACCATAAAAAAAAATAGCTTCCTATATCGCTAACTTTTGTTCTTCATCCACATCAATGACAACGGTCGAGCTTTTCAATCTATTTCAGCGTCCCTTCTGAGGCAGCATACTAAGGACTGTAAGGTGAGCCATGAAGTGCCCGTCATGGATCTTGTAGTCGCGACTGACGGCTCTTGGAAGGGATACGACGTTGCTCAGTTTATGTCGTGAGTACTTGCTATTAATCCAAACGCTTGAGAAGAAGAGTCCCTAACCCTTTGATCCTATCACTTGTGGTTGCGGGGTTGCCTGTTGAATAACTAGCATATTCATTTGCGAGAATCATATGGTACGTAATTAAAAAAAAAGTTGTTACCATTAACTCCCACCAGAGGCGCTGTCCTACTTTCCATACATTTTATATTGTTTATGTAGTACGGACATACAAATTGATATACTAGCACAATTTGAATCTGCACATTTTCCGAGACCAAGTATTAAATTATGAAATTTCAGGGTAAACAAGATTTATAGAATTTTTTGTTGAAGTATTGACACTGCGTTCTTAGTTTTTGGCGTCGCAGTTTGTGCATTTGCTTGTGTCAATGTCAAATCGAAGGATTTCGTAAATTGTGACCCAATTAAAGTGCTTATAGCGTATTTTGTGCATGGTGTCTGGGTATGTATTATAAGTATTTACAAAAAAATAAACTAGTATTCCATCAGTTATTTGACTTCTATAGCTTCCAAGCTTTGCTTTTTTAGTTTGGGGTTCAGATGGCGCTGTATGCAATGTGCGATATTATTATACATGTATAATATTTTATTTAGGTGTACGCTTTGGTTCCAGCTGGGTAGGCGGTGCGCTAGAAGTTAACATGCAGCGCAGTACGATATCTCTTCTTCACGGCAATACGGCAAGTTGGATCGTACCGCCTTCACACAACCTTACCGCTGCTTTTTCGCATTTGGCTAACTTCACTGATGGATGTAAGTTCACTATTATCCCTTTTGCCTCTTTTATTCGTACCTATATAAAATATTTATTCTCTTATAAAAGTTTGTCAGTACCTATGTTTGCTACTTCTTAACCCTACCGTTAAGCCGTTACGGCTTAACCCTTAGTGGTCGCGCGAGCTACTTATGTAGGTACCTAATACACATATAAAAAAACTTAACGTTATTTATTTGTGCTCTCTTACATTAAGATGGATAGTTAATGGACGTACTCAATAGATTTGAAGCTTTACTATGTACCTAATACACATGTAAAAAAACTTAACGTTATTTATTTGTGCTCTCTTACATTAAGATGGATAGTTAATGGACGTACTCAATAGATTTGAAGCTTTACTATGTACCTAATACACATGTAAAAAAACTTAACGTTATTTATTTGTGCTCTCTTACATTAAGATGGATAGTTAATGGACGTACTCAATAGATTTGAAGCTTTACTATGTACCTAATACACATGTAAAAAAACTTAACGTTATTTATTTGTGCTCTCTTACATTAAGATGGATAGTTAATGGACGTACTCAATAGATTTGAAGCTTTACTATAAAGTGTCAAATCAAGTGATAGATGACGTTTCTAAGTGCATTTTCATTTCCTCGTGTCCTCGGACCTCGTGGCTGAATTAGGTAGCAGTAATTTTTGGCTTTTAAATGTAATCTATTTGCATTACGGTGTTCCATTGGGGATCCCTCCATCAAGCAGTAAGAAAAACCATTGGGGGATTTTAGGGGATACAAATTACAATCGTACATTAATCCTTTAGGTACTTTTGTGTTTACATAATAATCTATAAAAGACACTTTTCAATGTAAATAGACGACAGAAAGTTGTATTACAGACAGAAATAAGTAACTTATAATTAATGACGTTTTAGGGCCCACACGCCTCAATCTACCCAATATCATATCCACCATAATCCAGCACTCGCGTAACAAGTCTCTCGCCGAAATCGACGGGAAAGACAGCGCTGGAGCGAGTACCGTGGTGCTAGTCATCAGTCCAAGCGACAGGCCCTCTGCTCCTGAAATGGAACGAGCCCGAGACTTAATGAGCTCACTGCGTGCCTCATACTTCGACGTCTATTTTGCGTATCTAGCTCAAGAAATGGCCGATTTTCAGAACATAAATAACGAATATTTGGATTATTCGGAACTGTTTCTCAGTGTAAGTGTTGTGTTTTCATCGACTTATAAACGTTTGACAAGGGTCAGGGGATGTAAATTACTCGTATGTAGCCGAAAGTTAGGGTAAATACTTACTCAAGAAATATTATGTCTAAAAACGAGACGAAAACGTTTTAGCATTCAGTGGTGTCACCGTGTCCATCACGCTGCATGGACAGGAAGTACAGTGCCTAGGGCTTGCGACCTAGGTGTCAGTTTAAGGGCCCTTTAAATAAGTATTAACGCTAACCTTCACTGCCCTTGTTCACATCCCTGCCCAACCAAACGACAACAAAAATAAAACGACACCAGCGTATCCATTAACTGAATTGAGAAAACCAAACCAAATATTTTTAGCATGATTCCTTCACTATGTCGTAGATCTTTTTAGCAGGAGATCGTCTAGGTAGGTACCACCACAGTACCGCATATTCTACCGCTAAGCAAAGGTGTGTTAACATTACTGTGTTCTGGTTTGAAGGGTACTGTAGCTAGCTAATATAATTGGTAGATCCAATATTTGTAAATGTTGTTTAAATGTTTATTCTGTGTCTGGGTGTTCGGTATTTATTATAAGTATGTATTTACAAAAAAAAAAAGTATTTAAGTATTCTATCAATTATCTGATTTCCATAGTACAAGCTTTGCTTAGTTTGGGATCAGATAGCGCTGTGTGTAATGACCTACGATATTTATTTATTTATTGAATTACAAATATTGGATTAAGACTGGTTACTTTTGTGTTATTAATAAAATATTTATATTTTATGCTAGATTTTACATCATATATTGCAGACACCATCTACATCCGTGATAGACGCGATCGAAGCAGTTGACACTTATCTAATAAAGAGTACCATTCCTACAAGGATCTTCGGCGCCCAGTGTCCTTTCAACGATACCGTGTTCGACCAAGTCGAGTACGAAGATTTCGTGCTGCCAAACCGACAGACATCATACAGAATACACCCTTACTATTTGAGGCAACAGTCCCTGATACAAGTGCAGGTACGTATTTACTTGGAGGTAGATCTCCTTAGCAGAAAGTTGCCTAGCGAACTAGGTACTACTTCATAACAGTTATTCTATCGCCAAGTAATAGTGTGTAAACAATGCTGTATTCCAGGTTGAAAGGTATTGTAGCTAGCGATGTTACAGGGTTTTTGGGACTAACCTTTGAAAACATTGTCTCAAAGTAATAAAGTTTGCGTTACAAATTTGTTACATCCTACCTGATGACCTGATACTGTACAAAAGTCTGTCAGTACCTAGTTTGCTACATCTTCACTCTGTTACGGCTTAACCCTAAAGTGGTCGCGCGGACTACGATGCTAGAGATATTACAGGGTTTTTGGGACTAACCTATGAAAACATTGTTTAAAATTAATAAACTGCAATGCAGCGATGTCTTAGTTTTCGTCTTGATATCTAGGTACTTAAAGTTCTGGGATATCGCTGCAGTGGGCAAGGACAGGCATTATCTTTTACCAGAATACGGTTATACGCTCTCATTACTTTGGCATAAAAAAATAACTTTTTTGTTCTACTTATGCGGGGATTACTACTCACGTTTTTTGACATTTTTGGATACGGCCGCAACTATAGTCAAGAGTGTCTGATGTAATTTAACGTAAGTAACTCCGAATAAGTTGAACAAAAATGAGTCACAACCACGTCATATTCCGTGTAACATCCATTGTAAAAAAAAACGTATTATTATTTATTTACTTTTGAATGACGCAGGGTCCAAGAGAAAGTGGTATAACAACAATAACATCAGTACCTAGTAGCAAAATATTCATACTCATTATGATATGTGCAATACATATTTGCTACTAAAGCAAAAAAGCCAACAAGCTGTAGGTACTTACATCAGGTCACTTAACATCAGGTGAGCTGTGGTCAAACAACTAGCCTGTCAACCATAAAAAAAAAAAAAAAAAAGGTACAGTGTAGGCTCCTATCGCACACCGGTGCACAATAAACCATCCAAACATATTAGTGCTGCCCTCTTTGTTCCCTTTGTCCTTAAGGGTTGAAGCGCCATCTAGCTCACATTTTACTCAACTGACAAGTGGTGTAAGATGGCGCTTGTGAGCAATAGATGAGCACACGCTTTTATTCGGTATACTTGAATGGGGGAGTCACAATCGTATTTTCGATGTTCATTGCCGGTTTCTTTCATTGAGTCGACAGCGATTGTTGTACTCATGACGAACAACTCTAAAATCGCCAAAAAAAAAAAATCAGCAGCTATATGCAACACGAATTCGGCCAATGGTCACTGTTTACACATACAACACCTGATTTATGTTTTATGTTCTTTGAACGTTCATTATGATGAGTACAATGACAGCTTTGTACACTCCAACCTTATAAGTCTGTATAAATATATTATGTATAATAAATAAAATAAATTGGATTCGATTCAATTTGCATATTACCTAAGTAACATTACAATAGCACAAAATTGATTTTAATTTATTATATCTCAGTAAAACCATTTTAATTTACTAACGACTATACTTATACTTTTAATAGGATGTATTTTATATACAAACCTTCCGTAGAAATCAACAACAGAAAACAGTATCAAATCCGTCGCGTGACTTAGAAGAAGTAAGCGGTTATAATAATATGTGTGATATAATTATGAACATAGGTACGTATATTATACATAGACAGACGTGGGCTGCGACTTTGTATTATTCTGTTTAAAAATAAATAAAGAGGCTGGGTTAATTAACTTCACAGGAAAGCCTGGGTCCAGACAGTCTTATATTTGTACTGTAAAAGTAAAAAAACAACACAACACTTTACCTAAAATGTAGGTATTTATCAAAATAAAATATATAAATAGTTTTCTCGTCAAGAAATTACAAACAAAAGTCACATAATTATGTAGGAAGTAAAAAATTAGGTATCTAATTATGCTTCGAAAAGTATCAAGACTCAATTAGTGCCAGTATTTGTGGTTTGTACCCTGGTTCTTTGTTGATCGGTTTCAGTTCCGTAACAACGGCCAAGGGCAGCTGATGGTGTGCTTCTGGCGCGGAGCGGACGTGTCCCATAGCTGCCAGACCATCAGCGAGCGAGCCACGCACACCTTCAACCTCACCACGCCCTGTCCCTCGCCGGACTTCTGTCCGCCCGCGCACTTCATAGCCACCGCGGTCACTTCGGCCAATCTTTGCGCACGTTAGTACACTAAACACTTGTATTTGTTTTACTTTTTTTTTAGTTGTACCTCCTACACAATTTTTTAATTTTTTTTCGTCGTTTTTGTTTTGGAACACGAAAAAATATAAATAAATACACATTGTAATATTTTTCAGTATAATATTTATCATAATTATTATTATGGCGAATAAGCTAGTTGACTAATTTTGTACCTGATATCCAGTTTACCTCAAAAATTTGTTCTTTTTTTTAATTGACGTTATGTATTTTGCGATTTCAAAAGCCAATTAAAATTTACCACGAAAACGGCCAGGACGGTAATGGCGTCTGAATGACGTCATGCCGTGTGAAACAGTCATATAAACATAGATATGGGTGGCATTTTTTCTATAATTATACGAAAATGTCAACATCAATGGCGTTTCGGAAGCCGACGTAAGTTCTTTTTGCTGTTCAATTAATTTTCTAAAAATAATTTAAATGTTTTATGGTAAATCATTTTGTTTTTGTTATCTTTATACCATAATTCAATAGGTACATGAACGTTCGAAAACACATTACATTGTAGCAACAAGATTTTTTCCGCGTTACCGACAAAATTGACTTGGGCTTTAAAATCCTTGCTCCTCGTTACTATAGGTCAGACGGAAATAGCTTAAAAGTTTTGACTTGTCAGTCTTGATTGACAGGCATACATAATTATGGACAACGAAGTGATCCTATAAAACCATAATAATGAAACCATAAAAATGTTACAAAGGCGTTTTTTATAATTAGTAAGGGTCTTGCCTTAGAATAATACACAACCATAGTTACCTGTGGTTACGTATGCTCTAAGGGTATTGCTTTTATTAACAAACCTGGCTCTTTACACTACTTTTATAATAAATTCAGTTTTTTATCCCATACTTGTATAGCTAAGAATTTACAGAAAAAATGCAAAATTTGCAAAAGTCAACCCTCGGCAAGGCCCCGGGGGGATTCGAACCCCCGATCTCCTGTTTACTAGACAGGCGCTTTAACCAACTAAGCCACGGCGCCGCTGATGCGTATGACGAAAATAATTATTGGATATTTTAAGACATTTTTAAGCCAGTGGTAGAAATTAATAAAAAAATTACTCCAATAAATGTACGTAAAATTCAACAACTCAAAGAGACAATATTGTAGGACTTTTGAATTTATTTCGGTCACACGTTTCACTCATTTAAATTGATATTACAAGATATTTTGCTACTGGTACAGAAATATTAGCACAAATGCTCGAACGTATCCGTGCCGTACCGTGAACTCTTGCCACTGTAATCACGAAAATTTCACGCCACTCCAAACCTTATTGCGGGTATACTATACATTCACATTTGCGTACCTTTTTTTGGAGCGTCCAACAGTACAACAGTACGGCCCCAAGTTATCTTTTTAAGTTCATAGGTAATGAACCCGGTTGCAGTGCTTCAAACTATTTATTATGTACATTTAAATAATATGTAAATGTACCTACAAGTAATCGAAATAATATATACATTATACATTTCAGATAATGATTGCCGGTTTCCCCATCAAGTTGGGTACTACCTCCGGCATACAGGCCTAAGATGCTTACCATTACGAGGATCTGCTATTAATTTAAAGACTTATGATATTGTAGAAATATCTCTTGTATGTTTACTATTAATATTTAATGCACTAGTTGTTAATTAATTAAATTTAAATAACTATATAACTGTAATGATCTTTTATTTATGCCCTGGAAACATATTTTATGCACTATTTGTCTTGTAATGAAATATAGTTTTAAAAAAATAGAGTACCCCTGGTGGGACTCGAACCCACAATCCCCGGCTTAGGAGGCCGATGCCTTATCCATTAGGCCACAGGGGCTTGCGTAATAAGCTTCGAATTTTATATATACCTTTTACATGTTATTATAAAATAAAACTTTCATGTAAAATGTAGAGGAATATATTTTGTTTCTTGTTAAATTGATGCCTTTTGGAAATTTGCTTTTGTGGAAGGATTGACGGATCGGTTGGAACATGGAAATTTATCTGCGTCTAGTTTGTCTGACCACCGTTAGATGGCGCAGTCTGGAATGAGAGGGATAGTGAAAATACTTTTTTTTAAACATTGCTTTTATGAAATGATTATTTATATTGCAAATCATATTTGATATGGTTAATTTTAAAAAGTTTGAAAAATGTATTAGGTAACCTAAGAAAAATATAAGAAGAATGGATAAATTCTTTTAATACTAGTATTTCGACTTAACAAGCATCGACTCCGTGGCGCAACGGTAGCGCGTCTGACTCCAGATCAGAAGGTTGCGTGTTCAAATCACGTCGGGGTCAACGTTCCTTTTGAAATTTATTGTTAATAAGTATATTTTGTAGAGCAACTTCCGTAACATATTTACTACTGTATTATTGCCAATAAACCTGCATAATTATTTTATTAAATTTGTCAGAGAGTAAAACTTCAATGAAATTTTTATATCTTTACCCGATTGCTGTAATTCTAATGGAGTAAGTATAGCGAGAAATGTACTTACACAAATTCCCGGGTTTCTCCAACAGTTACTCTTTTCTATGGAAGGAGCCGTCGTCATTAAAAAAACCGGTCAAGTGCGAGTCGGACTCGCGCACGAAGGGGTTCCATACAATTATCTATAAAAACGGCAAAAAAAATCACGTTTGTTGTATGGGAGGTCCCTTAAATATTTATATTATTATTTAATACTAAGAAGTATTTGTTGTTATAGCGGCAACCTAAATACATCATCTGTGAAAATTTCAACTGTCTAACTATCACGGTACGCGAGATACAGCCTAGTGACAGATGGACAGACAGACAGACGGACGGACACCGTAGTCTTAGTAATAGGGCCCCGTTTTACCCTTTGGGTTTGGAACCCTAAAAAGTGAACACATAGGTACCTACTTACTAGTAACCCATACGACGATCTGAAAATCTTATTATAAATAATATTTTTGTGCCTACGTGACAATGGTAATTAGAAATATTCAAAGATTATATTCATTTTACAAATGCGTTCATATAAGCAAACCCAGGCCAAAGACTATCCTGAAATGCATACATTTCGTTTACAGCTATGGAGAAACCGGAAACTGAATTTAAACATAAGCATCAAAATTTCAGTAAACCATGGAATAAGATGTACCTACTTACCTATGTATGTATATTTCGAGGCAGCATCTACATAGGTAATGTAAACTAGGTAAGTGTGGTACATATAGGTAACTGGAATTGTTTGGCGCATCGTCGTTATGTATTGCATTTTTTATAGTTGTAATACGTTAGTCGTGGCGGCCCTGACTGGGTAATAAACTCAAATTATCGAGTAGATAAATGACTAAAAGATACCAATTGCAAGCAACGCGCTCTGCCTCGAGCCGGTTGAATTCATGGTTTCGTGGAAGGCATATATTTGCGTTCGCACTTAACAATACATGAAAAACCTTTTGGTGGCTTCAAAATAGATGTCATCGTGCCGCTTTACAAAAATGCAGCCTTACATATTGACGCGACGTTTTAGCGTCCTGATAATTTTTGGAATTACACAGGCACTACGCAGTTTTAAATTATAAAGATGTGATTACATTATCTTTACTTGCCAGCTTATTATTTTATATCAATGTATGTCTACGCATTAATAATAATTGTTGTAGCCTTGCTTTTACATTACTGGGAGTGGCGCTCACGTCACGGATCGTCCCAAACTCTCAAGGCTTTTGCTGAAAAAATTGTTTGTCGCTCCCACTTGCGAACGTTCATTGCTTGCCAATTCTGTATTTATAAGAGCTCAAAGTTTATTTCATCGCAAACGCAGGTTCAGGATACGGCATTTTAAACTTAAACTGGAAAATCTTCATTCCGCTTCGAGTTTTCGATGCATTCGCGAACATGAAATATTTTCTATTTAATTTTATCCCTTCTTGTACAACTTTAAGGATTATTTTAGCGTTATCCAGCGGTTAGTAATGACGTTTTGGATTCATGGAGTCGGTGGTCGAGACGGTCAGGTGACTGGCTTAAGTTTCTACTGGCGCCTTTTCAAATGAATCGCATTGTTTGAGCACGCATACATCCCTACGTAGTATCCTTGTGTGTTTATGTGTACGTGCAGTTCCTTGCATGTATACGAACACGCCTCTGTTTCAATGAGCATGTGTGCGCTATTTTGCTTGTGGTGGTAGGAGGTCATGAAGTTAGTGATCGGCACGTCTGCCTTATTCTATATTTACAGCTTGGATTGCCTCTACAATCACGCTAGTTTATTTAACATTTATTAGCTAAGATTTTGGTTGTTCACTGCCATTGTTTGTCACTAGTCTATTTTCAGTGATGCGGTCATGCAATTTTCAGATATCGGGACGTATCAAAATTTCCGCACTCCCTTTTATGGAAGTTTAACATCTTGTTTATGGCGCTCCGACGCCGATGAGCCGTGGAGAATTTGGCGACCATTGCGTGACTGGCATTTCACGATAATCAGGATCCCCGGAGGCAAGACTGTTGAATCAACGCTACTAACTGACGCAAAACATCAATCGCTTAATGAAAATTGATAGTCCATTTGTGTTCTGAAGAACTTTTTGATCCAATTGACCCTTGTTCTGGTGGTGCACGTGAGCACTAGCACATACATCACAGCATTTAGGCTCCACGAGACTCCAGACATACTTTTTTTTTCTCTTATAAATAACACAGCTAACCTAAGTTTAGTGTTTACACGTACCTACATATTATATGCAGCTTCTATTACCTAAGTCAAATGACTAAAATAATCTTCTGATGATAAGTGCGTTCCTATTTGAGTATTTTGAATTTTTGAGTTGGTTAATTTTTTGTCGTTTTTTTTTTCATCGGCAGGGACATTGACCGTCTGGGCAGCTAGCGTAAAAAATACGTGTTTATTAAGTAGGTAAATAATATATAAGCTATAGAAAAGTGTATAAGTGTAGACATTGGGACAACAGGGCCACTGTGTTCATAGGTATTTTAAATCCAGATGTCCAGACCCAGGCAACTCATCACCCACATAGGTACCTACATCTAAGTAATTATTTTGAGATACCGAATTACTTCGATTTTTGTCAAACTACACGCAAATGGATCGAGAAATTTACATAGAAAGATGTATGTATCGACTTTTAGTTTGTTACTGGGTACCTACATAAACTTTATTTAAAAAAAAATAGCATGGTAAGATATTTTTAAAATCATAATATACTAAAATTGGAACGCACCTAAATATAAATAAAACTCATGTAGATAACAGCATTAATAGTTAGAATATTTTTGAGAGTTGTGGCACGGTCCCACGAGTAGGTATAGGTTTTAGACAAAAGTCACCAGTGTTTGAAGTACGCTTTATTTCATGAAACGTGATAAAATGAAAGATCTTTACAAGTCGCATGATCGGATGTTACGAATTGCGATTATGAAGATAAGGCGAGAACATGACTTGTTTCTAAAATAAAAGTGCTACATTAACATTGTTTATTAATAGAACACACGTTCTATTGCAGATGACTAGACAAAAATGCAATCAAAATAACATACCAGAAAATGTCAACTAAGAAGGTTAAGAGAATACACCAAGGGCTAGAGAAATGAAAAATAGGTATTTGTAAAATCTATTGCTGTCGCGCGGTGCCCGACCAAGCAGCTATCAATGTGTGAGTGTGACTGTCAATGTTTGCGTGGCATACCGCGCTGCGCCGCCGCCGCCCCGCCCCACCGTCCACGCTCCCAGATTGCTTGCAGATGCAGTCGGCAAGTTGATTTCGGCGTTTGCGGAACATTTGTTCGTGTTATTATTATATTACCTACCTGCACTTTATTTGACTCAGGCTTGTTTACTGGACTTGCTTGTTTCTTTACTTGACTGTTTTGACTCGGCTTGTGTATTGAATTTTGAGAGATCGAACGGAGATAAACCGTAGGTAAGGAATTTTTGAATTATATAATTTGGTAGCTAGCTTTCTGTGTTTACATACCTACGCTATTGTTTACGTATCCACTTTTACTTTATTGAGATGAATAAAACTTCACGTAGGCTAAAAAGATACTTGCAATCAATCAATCTGTTCAGGACGACTATAGCTAGACATAGGGATAGCGATATATAATAGTTACATAGTCATATAGCATAGTTCCAGTTGTAATACAACACATAGAATTGTATAGAACTAACTTTTCGATAGATATAGAATAGTATGGAATATTCTAGAACAATATAGAACTTTCGGGAAAGTTCTAGAATAATAGTATAGTCAACCGAAAAAACTAGAAACTGCCAGAAAGATGTAGAACATTCTAGAAAGTTAAGTAGAACTTTCTGGAAAACTCATTGTATTATAGTACGGCAGTTCGAACACTCTGGAAAAGTTAGAGAATGCAATAAATAAAGATCGCAGATAGAACATTCGTTATAGGTGGATGGAGAATATTCCAGAAAATTATAGATTATCTCGCTCGGGATATAAATAGGGTCAGACCCGCCGACCGAGTCAGTTATCTACTAACTATCGAACAGTGAACATTGCGAATACAAGGGAAAATAGAAGAAGTACTCCTCCACCTCTGGCGTTATAGTGTTCTCTCTAAGAAGTTTCTGGTGTTTTATTGTCAGAAGCACTGACCAATCCAGCAATCGGTACGCACGTGGCCATCATCATAGTTTATACAGTCCACTTCGCTTAAGCCACACATACCGCGTACACAATCGGTCATTTATTTTGTGAAAATAGGTTACAGAGAAGGTGTTATTATTATTACATGTAGGTAATATTGTAACATGTAATGGGATCGTCGGATTGGGATCAAACCTGTAATGACGATGTCAGATGTGTTTAATTGAAATTATTATCACCACATAGTCTAAATCTAATCTAATCTAATAAGTACTCAATATTTTTGTTACAGATAAACCCTCACTTTGTTTAAAATGGGCAAAAGAAAAGGGAATAAAAAGCGTTTATATTTATCAGCTAAAAGAAAAAAACATCACTTTAGTATAAAGCGTCAGATACATTTCGCACCGCGTACAATCACCAGGTTGGTATTTTTTTTTGAGTTCCCTACTACCTACCCTTATAAGATCACTTTATGATCTGTCTGTCTGGCAGTCTGCTGCTGAATATTTTTTTATGTTTGCAAAGTAATAAGACCACCTCTTACCTACTATTTACGCTAGGCCCAATGTTTAGTTAAAATAATGAATTCTGTTTTTATATTTTTTACAGTGATGAAAATAAGGAAAACTCAGGTACTTCATCGCAAATACGTGAAACTTTCAAGGAGAATCGTGACGTATTTGAAGGAAATGCAAGCTCTTCCTCAGAGTCTACACTTTCTGATTTGAATCTTGATGCTGATGATAACAATTTAGATGAAACTGTTCAGGATGAAGAATTAGAAGGACGTAGAATCGTAGATATCAAATATTTATTTTCCGAGCTTTCAAAAATCAAGCACGAACACACAGACTGCACGTTTGCTGATTTAAAGTTCTTAGGAGAACTGCGAACTGGATTTGTTAGCAAATATACATTTGAATGCAAAATGTGTAAAACGAAAGAAATGGTGTACAGCGAAGATCCAAAATTGAAACTATCTGTAAATGACGCTGTTGTAGAAGGAATAGTCTGTTCTGGAAATGGGTATGGACAATTGAACGAAATATGTAGTGTGTTAAATATGCCTAACATGAGTAATTCAACATACACGAAGATCGAACAACGTCTAACACCAAAAATTGAAGAATGTGCCCTCGACGAGATGATCGCAGCCGGCCAAGAAGAAAAAAGGCTAGCTGTCTTGAATGGCGATGTAGACAACGATGGTTGCCCCCTAATATCAGTAGTTGCAGATGGATCTTGGGCAAAAAGGTCATACAAAAGCGGATTTAGCTCGGCGTCTGGTGCTGCGTGCATAGTTGGACTGAAGACCAAAAAGGTACTATTTCTTGGAGTTCGAAACTCATACTGCTGTATATGTGCTAGAAGTGCAAAATTGAATATAGATGTCCCTGAACACAGATGCTTTAAAAACTGGAATGACAGCGCCAACGCCATGGAAGCGGATATAATAGCAGAAGGGTTTGCAAAAAGTATGGAGATGCATGGAGTTAAGTATAATAAACTAATCGGAGATGGCGACTCCAGTGTAATGAAAAAATTGCTATTGAATAAGCCATATGGGCACGACTTCACTATAACTAAAATTGAGTGTAAAAACCATTTGCTCCGCAACTTTTGTAATAAAATAAAAGCATTAGGGAAAAAAACTAATAACCACAAAGGCTTTGTTCCAGTCCTTCTAAGAAAAAAAGTTGAATCCAACGTATTGCGCATGAGGAAAGCAGTGGTTGGAGCTATAAACTATAGAAAAGATCAAGATAATGTTAATCACGGCGATAAAATAAGAAACCTTAAAATTGACATAAAAAATGCCGCCAACCATGTATTCGGAGACCATAAAAATTGCGCGTCTTATTATTGTAAGCCGGAAAAATATACGAATGACACAAATTTGGTACCAGATCTCCAAGCTTGTGGAATATGGACGGATATTCAGCAGTACCTGTTGATGTTGTTGTCTAATGCAGAAAGCCTTATTTTAGACATTACCAATAACACCGTGGAGCAATTTAATAATGTTATTGCCAAATTTATTGGCGGCAAAAGGGTGAACTATACTGCTAGAGGTTCATATCAGGCACGGTGTTTTGGTGCAGTAACATCATGGAATAGTGAAACGGCTATCCACGCACGTCTATCAAAAAAAATTCAAGATTGTAGCCCTGGCAAATACACCAAACAATTCATAGATAAGAAACGGCGCTCCAAAATAAATAGAGAAAGGAGTCGAAAGAAAAAAATTGATTTCGGTGAAGATGTACCGAACAAAAGAAGAAAAGTTACTGGACCCGATGAGAATTATGGTCGGTTAGATTTAGAACCAGATATCCCACCTGAGATATATGAGCAAAAGAAAAGTGAATTTATATTACAGTTAAATAACACCAAATTTGATGAGCTTCAACAAAACACTGTTGGTCAGAGCGAGAATAAGTTGTGGGCAGTTGAAAGGCGTAAACGCCTAACAGCATCCAACTTCGGTCAAATTTGTAAACTACGAAAAACAACATCAGTTGCAGGACTATTAAAATCTTTGCTGTATTCTCAATTTAAAGGCACTCTTGCCACAAATTATGGTAGAGAAAAAGAAGATGAAGCAATACAACAATTCATTGAAGAAACCGGACTACAGGTGTCAAAATGTGGATTATTCGTCGACAAGCATAAACCGTTTTTGGCAGCAAGTCCTGATGGTCTTGTTGAAGAAGATTCGGTAGTGGAAGTTAAATGTCCTTACAAAATTGTTGATTTAACACCTAAAGAAGGAATAGAACAAAAGAAAATAGACTTCTGCGTATTTAAAAATGACACCCTACAATTAAAGAGGAATCATAATTACTACTTTCAAGTGCAGGGGCAACTACACATAACCGGTCGAAATTTCTGTTATTTTATTTTGTGGAGCCCTAAAGGCTTACTTTACGAAAAAATTAAGAGAGACGATGTATTTTGGCAGAAAATGGAACATATATTAGAAACCTTTTACTTCGAGTGCCTATTACCAGAAATAATCGACGGTCGTATACCACGACATTTAGCAGTAAGAGAGAGAAAAGGATTGGCCACGGAATAGTGACGTAATAATTTATCTACAAAATTATGAATATTAGTGTGATTTTAACATTTTAATAAAGAAACTGTAGAGAAAATGGTTATTACTTTTGTTTATTAGTTTATTACCTTTCAACAATCGAACCTGACAATCAGCTAAAAACACTTCTCGCAAAATATTCAACTAAAAATATCGATATCGATAAACAACACTAGGTTATCGATAAAATGATCGACTACATGCACGTCACAAGTGTATACGTATTAGTCCGCGTCTCCCGAACTTCAAGCCTCCCCCCGCAGAGCGCGATAGAGACAACTGCAGATTGGACTGAAAATACCTATGTAAAGAACAGAAAATCAACGATTCGTTGTCCCCTGATTTCTTCTCCAAAACTTAACCGATTTTTAAATAGTTTTCATTCAAAATTAAAGAAAGGCTTGAGCTGTGTTTCTATGTTTTATTTTTTTTATATAATGTAGCCAATTTTTTTTCTGGATGTTTGAACACAGCGGAAAATCTGGCCATTTTTTTAGGTTTTTGAACGTTCATATCTCTTATAATAATTTATTTATAAAAAAAAGGAAAACATAGGGACATCATAATAGTGGCCATAGATATTCAGGAAAAAAAGTATAACTCTACCGGCATTATCCAGGGAGGAAACAGGGGACAGCGTTTGTATGGAAAAACGGCTCTAGTGATTCCTCTTAATACTTAAAATAAGCGTTGTAAATTAGACAGTTGTAGTTTGACGCCAAAAAAAATTAGCAACAGCCATTAAACAAAAAATAAAACGAATAAAACTTGGCAGCTCTTCGAGATGTGTAATTGTGCAGGCTTTAGTCATACTTCTCGATTTTAATGAAACAGTAATTATGAGACTGAAGTCACGAGTTCTGGCAGCGTGATATACCTACCCAACTACATCATTCCATACAACAAGATTTGTTATCGTTTCGTGACGTGGCTGGAGGCACGGTTGTGGCAGCCAATCATACACTGCCAGCGGCCGCTCGCGTCAGATATTCACGGAAAATAATGAAATTTTACTGAAGTAGGTAAGCTACTATACGCAACGTTCGAGGACAATAAAAAACCAGAGTTGGCCTTCGGCATGTTTTGTAGGGATAGCAAAGCATTTTTAAATTGTTTCATCATTAGGTAACAATGAACGGTAGCCTTGTCTCTAAGAGAATATTTAGTAGTATTTTATTGATGAGAATTTTGCAATTCAGGATGCAGACTAATGAAACGAAAAAATACACGCAACCGCACGTGCCTTTATCGAAACATAATGCTGTCGATAAGAACTGAAATTAGCTGTAAAGTAACTGCTGATGCAATACCGAGAGGGATTGTGGCTGTTTGTTGGCCGCGGCATGAATTGCCAGAGTAAATACAAACAGTAGTTCAACTTTATACCGGTGACCCTGGTTAACTTGCTCCTCGCAAGGTTGCCAGAACGGGGTCGTCAGCTCGTCCGGAGTTACTCATTTAAAAAGACAAAACAATATTAAAACGAGGTTTAATTTAAAGTATAGAGTTTAAGGTTCTATATATAGGGAAATACCGTAAGAAGGTTACAAACGAGTTTTGGCGGGAACGCGGAAAGAGTCGTGTCGCCCCGTTGTCGAAGCTTTATAGTAAAGTCACCGCTAGGTTCCTACTTTACTAAAGCATGACTGGACTGTACTTGATCAAGACTGGACTTCGACTATAACTTTAGCTACGAGGACACTTATTTAACTTGAAAATATATAAATACTTGACTTGGTTTGAACCCACGCCCTTCGGCATGCGAACCAACCGCGCTAACCACTGAGCTATCATCGCTACAAATATATATTAAGTAACTATACTAATATATACTAACTGATACAAAGATACAAGTGATAAAAGTGTAGCTATAAGGAGTACTAGAAGTGAAGAAGCTCCAACTTCATAGATTTTTGAGTTTTCCCCGTCCTTTTGTAGCGATAATAGCTCAGTGGTTAGCGCGGTCGGTTCAAACCCCAACAATGAGCTTGGCTTGCTGGAGAAAGAAAAAATTATTAAGAAATATAGCATGGTGGTAGGGTATTTTCTAGTACTCGGCTGAGCTACCATCCTCACGTTGAAAGTCTTCCGCATCTGACAGTGTTCGGCTATTCGGGCTGCCTCAATTGCGACCTTAAGTTGCAACAGCAGTGACATGATTGTGATCTCACTAAGCTTATTACTGATCCCCATTACTTGTCTCTCGATGTCACACTTTATTTCTTTTCCCCCTTGTTAACTTATGTACGCCCCTACAATTTTATCTCGTCATACGGTATCTACGCGCACACAAATACACCAAGGTCGCAACATATGAATCAAGGTATTTTTGTGCATGTACCTAGATCCCGTAATCCAAATAAAATTGTGGAAACATGAAGTCTTCATTCATTACGTATTATTTACGCTTTACTTATAAATGTTGTTAAAGTTAATCAAAATTAACTGTTTAACTTAACTGAGGAACGCGGGAAAATGAGACTGAAAATGCTTATGCTTATCTGTACTACTTTTTTTAACCTGTGGCCTCTGTATTGTGTTGGGGGCTTGCGTGTGCGCACACATGCATCGCACGGCGTCGTGTCGCGAACCACGCGCGCCGCGCCACACCTCCAGCTATAATTAACTTACACTGCGAGAAACAGCAACTACTTTCTAATCATCGACGTCATTGACCTCGTCGCCTTATTTTACCCTAATTACTATTATTGACTCTATGACTAAACTCCACATACCCATACATAAGTATGATAAAGAAAACCGACATTAATTGTCTATTAGAGTTTACGCAATATTTTTGTTGCCTCTAGACATCTACGTCTATAAAAATGTTCTGAAACTGACAACAGCTATTACCTACTAAAGAGATACCGCAACATGTAGAAATGTTTATTTTTTCGACGTCATTAATCGATTGTTGCAATATTTAGTTCCGCGTTTTGCAATTTACAGGATGAGTGCATTCGCTATAAATGATTAAACTAAGATAAGAAGATTTATAAGTACTGTGAACTGTGAAGGTTAAAACCAAAGAAAATAGCCGTAGGTTTCAGGATTATTGAAGCAAAGATCGGATTTACGCGTTACACGTAATTCGTGATTTATTTTATAAAATAAGTTAGTATATGTATCTACTTATTTTAGACAGTAGGCACTTTTTCAAATTTGTTTTTTTATATTTTAAACTTTTTTAAATTATCGTTTTTGAAGTTTAATTACGAAATATCGAAGAAAGAAGTCGGGTCTTATTACCTACTCATACTATTCATTGGAATTAATGTTAGTAAACCGAAACGAATAGATATCTAGGTAGAAAGATCTAGAGTTGGGCCCCGCGCACCAACATCAATAAAGATATTGATGAACATAATTGTTAGTGATCAAGACAGGAGTGGAATTTTCCAATAGATTTTAAAGTGGGAGGACAAACAAATTCTCTCTTGTTACCGACGCGAAGCTATTTATGTTTGGTTTAAAACAACAACTTCTATAGATACACTAAAAGTGTGTGAACCTTTTGCGAAATAACATCAAACTCCTTATTGGTTTGGATTAGATATTGCATAAAAAAAATGTCTGTGTGTTCCTTATATTATAAGGAAATTTACTCTAAGATCTACATAAGTACTATAATCAAACTGTAATTTAACTGGATAAGCACAGATAGGTTTTTTTTTTTTGGGAGTACGGGCGCCATGTTTCTTACCTAGCCAATTTAACTATTTGTGGTATGTTACCGGAAATCATCAAGAACTTAATTTAGGTTTAAGCATCTTTTGAGATGCTTTAATAATACCTACACATGCTCGTAGGTAGATACTTAATTGCTCCATGAAACCCAATGTACATATTTCTTTGTTACATGGCAAACCTAAGCGTTATGTATGTGGGTATTTCTATATTCATATTTACTCAGAAACATTTACTGCTCAAGCTCATATTTGAACCTGCTTAGTGCATTTTTTATAAACATCAGGAAATTCTAACGTTTGGAATGTTAATAAGCGCAACTCTAGTTTTACAAGGCTATTAGAATGGAGACGAAAAATTTTTAGGCAAAAAAAACACTGCTCATGAGTTACTATGTGACAACAATCGAGTGGCATTATACGATTAGAAACAAGAATTCCACTGGTTTATGAAGCCTCGGGAGTTTCAAGACCAACCTCGCACATAATATGGTCGACCGAGTTCATTTTATTTTGTTACCGTCAAAAACGTGTATACGTGATGCACATACTGTAAGCGCCAGTATGAATCGGGTACAATGAAGGATCGGCGGCTAACTCTGGGTATATTTAAAATTGATTTGAATGACATTACTTCATCTATTATAGGATAATCTAATTACTATATAGTAAAAACGAATTTAATTTTAACTGTCTGATCATTTTTATCTCCACGCTTAGGTCGATCTTGACAAAATATAGCAGCGATAGAAGTTCGATACCCAATGTGTATTGCTTCTGAGAAAAGCGAGGCAACAAAAACGTAGGACGGTACACTCACTGGCATTGAAAAGCTACGAGGTTAATTAAAACAACAAAATAAATTTCTTGCAAGTTTTAAGGTAGGTAGGTTTCTAGGCGATAATAGCTCAGACCGCACGCCGAGTGTCATGGGTTTTAATCCTAACAATGAACTTGAGATGTAGGTGATAAGGATAAGGAAGATGAAGGAAGATACTTTCAGGGAACCATATGTGGTATGGCATGGTGGGAGGGTGCTTTCTAGTACCCGTTTGGTTAGCTAGCACCCTAAAGTCATTCGGCAGCTGCTTTGGACAGTCAGTTCCCCTAAGGGCAAAGTGGACGACCAGACCGTCACCTAACATCATATGAGCTGTGGTCATAACATCTAGCCTGTCAACCATAAAAAAATGCATTTAAATGTGTACGAATTTACATTAAAAAAAGAAATAAGTAGGTTCTTTATAAAGTAAGACTTACTAAAGCTTACAGAATAAACAATTCATTACAACTTTAAAAGATACTTAGCTATGTATTAGTCGACTGCAATAATGTTCGAGATTGCAATCTAACACAGTTGAGTCAGACACGCAAACTCCCCAATTAAAGTTCATTAAACATTGCTGATGTTTGCCAACTGGCCTAGGTTCCTGGTCCACTGGCGCTTTTATTAGGCCTGGTAAGTATGATTAACAATGAGAAATTTCAACTAGCAGACTTTTATCAGTCTCTGTTGGCTCGGCATCGACACTGGTTTAGCTGGCCATGCGACTGTAATTCTCTCTATCATGACAAATATTTATTTTTCTTCTGTATTGTAGAATTTTGGTGTGTACAATAAAGAAAGTAAGAAAATGAAAAACATTTTTTTCATAAGACACTAGAACCTACAACGAATAACTACAGACATAACACACAAATAAAAAGATTTAAATTAACATACAGACACAAAAAATTTTAAATGTCAGTAAGAGAATTATCGCTGCAGTGACTAGTGCATTACAAAGAAAAAAGGGCCAGCGCTTACTCTTCAGCGCTGATTTTCAGCACTAACCCATGAACCAAACAAAACAAAATATATATTATGCAAATATGTAGGTACATGTCAACTGATTTTGATGCAATTTAGAGTGATACCTAGTTCAGTGATGCAGGTAAAGAAAAAAGAAAAATGTTACCGTGCTTGTTTAAAATATCATTATGTTAGAACATATCTACATGTACCTCAAAACAAAAATAATATCTACAAACTTAAACATTAAAAATTACTTAATAACATAACAGTACAAAAAATCTAAACTAAAATCATCCGGACATCCTGAGTGGAAAAGAAAAATATGACCAGAATGCTGGCAACATTGTCACACTGTATGGCAATGACCGCTGAAGGACTAGTAGATATCCATAGCCAAGAATAAATAAATAAAGAACGGCAATGACGGCTAATGTACTAGTATCTATAGACAAGAATAAATTAAAAAAAAAAGTACGCCAATGAGCGGCAGAAGGACTAGTATCCATGGCCAAGAATAAATTTAAAAAAAGTAAGGCAATGATAAGTTTTTGGGCAAAGTAGGTGCCAACATTCCAGTTGACACCTTTTCTAATCGTAGGAGATTAAATTGCTTAGCCATCTATCTATACTAATTCAAAAGAGGAAAGATTTGATTCTTTCTTTGTTTGCATTGAAGAGGCTCCGAAACTACTGGACCGATCTGAATAATTCTTTCATGATTAGAATGCTACATTATCACTGAGTGACATAGGCTATATTTATATTATTCATCGAGTTTTGTGTGAAGTCGGGAGGCCCGCTAGTCAGAAACGAGTAGGTAGTAAACATAGGTAGGTAATTATGGATTCAATGTTAGATGAAGGCTTTATGAAATAGGCAATAGGTACCGATGTCTAAATTGCTCTGACAGCAGTAATACAAAGTAGGTATATTTTCGTTACGCAGCAAAAGGGCGGGAACGCGGGAAGAGTCGTGTCGCTCCGTTGTATTTTTTTCCAAAACTAGTGTTTTGTCGAGTGTTTATGCATAAAAATAGTGGTGTTTTATTCATAAAGTGCCGAATTACAAGCACGAGTGCGGGAAAATGATATAATGTGGTGAAACATGACTTTTCGTGTTGCTTCCAAAACTCTATCGAAGCTTAAAGTAAAGTCGCCACTACTTTACTAAAGCATGACATTTAGATGTAAGACATGAATTATAGCAATAACTGAAGACGAGGCAGTATGGCTTTATAGCTTTAGCCTGCCCGATAGGGCAAACTAAAAAAAAAAAAAAAAAAAAAAATTACGCAGCAAAAATACGCCATTTAAGTTCTAAGGTCATGAATATTTGGTTAATAATCTATACTTATCCTTTCATAATGACTGGTTATTCGACAGTACGTTCGTACTGTGACCATGTGTCATCTTTTTTTTATCGTTGACATGTTAGGTGTTTGACCACAGCTCAGCTGATGTCAAGTGACGATGTGGTCAAAAATGGCACAGCACACTTAGGCTGGAAAGGAGCTGGCTCTCAAGTAAGGATAAGTATGGAACACAACTTGAATGCTTGGCGGCACTTTTTCAACTTGAGGGTGGTAGCTAGCCAGCCGAGTACTAGAAAGTATACACCACGATGTAGTTTTCTAACGATGTTTTCTTTCACCGGCAGCGCAAGCTCATTGTTGGGGTTTGAACTCACGCCCTTCGGCGTGTGGACCAACTGCGCTATCATAGCTACGAAATTTATACACCTACTATATTACTGTGATAACTACTGTTTTTTGTAATTGTTTTTTATGTAAAAGTAATGAGCTGAACAAGACGTTCTCCTGATGGTAAGAGATAACGCCTGTCCATGAACATTGCAGCGGTACACAGAACTTTGTATAGTTAAACAAAGTTCAAGGCATCACTGCTTTGGTGCTCATTACTTTGAGACTTTCGATGGTTAGTCTCAACAGCCCTGTAATTTCGCTAGCTGCAGTACCCTTCAAACAGGAACACGGTAATTAGTATCTGTACTAGTTTTTATTGTCTGTGACAGTGTTGCTTGTTCTGTTCCACTCGAACACATTTTTTTAAAACTGTTAACAAAATTTTATTGTTATTAAAAACATCATGCATAACGAAACATATAGAATATTGGTTGCCCGTTTCGCACACACATCTTTATTTTAAAGTTGTCTTCTTGTAGGTAGGTAGGTACGCCTACTTAGAATTCGATCCAGCTAAGGTTTGTTTTGTCAGGTGGTGGTGTCAAATACTCCTATATCATGTCCTACGTGTTACGAAATGCTTATGTAGCGTAATGGGAATGTTTATAATACGTAAACAAGGCTACTTTCCAATGCCATCGTTGCACGTAGAATATGCTCGAATTACAGACAATGTCGGTGTGAACTGCCTCTCGTTACTTTAACTTTGTTTTATAAACACTGCCATATTATTCATCGAAGAATGGAAAGTTACAGAAAAGTAGAGTGACCAACGTTTGTGTTGCAACTTAATAAATGTTATATACAAACGCCTTAATTACCTTATAACCTTACCTTCTTAGCTTTTAATTTTTTATAATGTAAAAGTAATAAGACGACCGAGACGTCCTCCTGATGTTAAGTGTTAATAAATAAATAAATATCGTAGGACTATGCACATAGCGCCATCTGGCCCCAAACTAAGCAGAGCTTGTGTGATGGAAGTCAGATAACTGACAGAATACATAAATACTTTTTTTTTGTAAATGCATACTTATAATACATACAGAACACCCAGACACAGAACAAACATTTGTTTATTCACAAAATGTTTGCCCTGAGTGGGAATCGATGCCCTACAGCTCTCAAGGCTACCAATATAAATAGATATACTACCAATGAGCCAACGGGGCTGTCAAACGCATGCCCATGACCATTGCAGCAATACACAGAGCTTTGAGTATGCAAAGCAAAAAAAAAAACAAAATGCAAAGGGCATCGCTGCCTTGGCGCTCATTACTTTGAGGTAATGGATATACTCTGATATCTAATAGTAAATTTGAAATCACGTGTTTGAAGTAGGTATCTTTCCTAACTGCAACTTATATTATATTAAGATCACGCTGTTTAAGGCTTTCTGCACATCTCTATACACGTGTAGCCTGTGGGTGGACTACACTGATAAAGCTTACAGTGCCCTCCGCGTCCAGTTCAATAATGCGTTTCGGGCGGTGTTGGGACTGCCCTACTCCTGCAGTGCATCGGGCATGTTCGCGGCGGCGCGCACAGACTGTTTTCACGCTACCATGCGCAAGCGATGCGCGTCCCTTGTGCGCCGAGTGCGGGCCAGCCCCAACGTCGTCCTGACTATGATACCCGACAGGCTTGACTGCATATATATAAGGCGTGGCTGCGACAGACATATCGCTGTCCCGATGCCGGTTAGGAAACAGTAGTTTCCTAACTGACATTTGTGGCACACGCTCTATGCCTGTTTATTTTATTTTATTTTATTTTATTGACATTTTTATTTTTATTTTATTGTATTTTTTTTTGACATGTTTATTCTGTTTTTTTTATTATTATTGTATTTTAATGAGTCCATGTGTTACTTGAAATAAATAAATTAAATTAAGCTCTATCCAGCTAACATGTAGAACGCTGTACCTAACTAAAAGATCCTGGTAATGTATCAATATTTTTAGCATCAAATTTATTCTTGAAAATGTTTGAGGTTCGGAATTTCAGACTTGTTCCACCGTTAGAGTTGGTCACTTTACGATGCGAACGTAAAAGGATTGTATTGCAATTCTGGAACATTTTGTTTGAATTCGATGCACAAACAAAAATTTTGCTTTTATTACTTACTGGATTGCGCCCGCGACTTCGTCCGCGTTGAGTAAATAAGTTAGAGAGTTATGGAGCATGTGTAGTAGGTAACAAAACTTTCAAGTTTCATTTATCATGAAACCTGCGCTTCTTAATTATCTAGATTAATATAAAGGACACCTTTTATACTGCAATAATGTTCCGTAGGACACACATGTACCTACTAAACTTCAGGTGGATACTCCTGTACTTAGGTTTTTAATAATCCCATTGGAATCTAATATTTTCCCGCGATAAACTTATATTAATATAGGTAACAAAGTATATGTGTGCCAAATTTCATCCTAATCCGTACAGCTGTTTTTGCGTGATTAAGTAACAAACATACAAACTTTCCATTAGGTACTCTGTGGTAAGTATGACATGCATACAAATGAATTAACAAAAGCATGCCGATGTAACACAAATAACGTACCTACTACCACGTTAGTATTTTATGGATTTCATAATTAACAGATATGAGCAGGATTCTAAATACATTGTGCAATAAACGCCACACCTACCGCTGAATCGGCACTTTTGATGATTAGATCATTACAATTATGAACTAACTAAGTATTTAGATTATAAGTCATTATCAACATTACCTGACGCAATGTTTATTTCCATTCAAGGCTGTCTATAGTCCAATGCATCGAAAGCACTGATTACTGTTTGCGGTGGAGGGCTGTGATTGGCTGACATCGGGGGCCTGGCTGGGTGTGGCGAAACGCGTTCTCGGTCACTTGAAATGCCACAGCTTTTCCAAGGTATGCTGATCTAACCGCATACAAGAAACCAGGAACTAGTCTACGGTAGTATTCTTGGAAACAACAAAAAACAGGCACTATCATTTTAGAAGGTATTATTCTTGTTGCAGAATTGCAGATGCATGATGTTCATATACTCGTAGAGAACATCTGTGCGTAGATACCGGAACGCGCCGGATGCAAGCTGCTTCCAACCGGTCTTTATGGAAGTCAATGGGGGCCTATGCCCAGCAGTGGACGTCCTACGACAGAGATGACAATGATGATGATAAAGTACTAGTTACTAATATTATTTCAACTTACAAATTAAATATAATTATATTTCAAATGAATGAAATGTACATTGACATGATTGTAAATATCTAGGGTACAAAATCTACCTATACTTCCATAACTACTCATTTCACACATCATTTGGTTACAAAGCATGAATGACATGTTTTGAAAAAGTAAAATATTAGTTGCAAAGTAGGTAACCATTCAACCCTTATAGCAGTACCTATACTTATTTTACTGACTGAAAATATAATATTATGTTGAAATTTTAATGTCAAAATCATGTTTTCATCGCATCTATTCGAAAAGAAGCGAAGGGGTCCTCGACAAGCGCGAGCAAAATGGGCATTTCGGCGTACTTAATAACAGTGACGAAATTACTTTTGAATTTGGAACACTATTTAACTACAAAATTTAACGCAATTTTTTTATTACCGGCCAGGATTTTATCAAAGCGTGATAAAATCCTGGCCGGTAATAAAAAAAAGCGCGCCTGCTGACAAACTAAAAAAAAACTACGCGTGAACTTTTACGCGCGTTTCATTCGCTTTTTTATTACTTTTTATCAAAATATTATACAGACAAATTTAATTTAATTCATGAAAATTGAAAAAAAGGATGAGTTCTAGCAGTGAACGTGAAATATGAACACCGGAAACGCAAAACGCAAGAAACTGTCATAAACAATTTACTACCGAACAAATCGAGAGAAAAGTATCTTTTCTTATAGTCAGTCATCAGGATGAAAAGCAGTGTGCCACACGGTACCAAAATTTATTTAACCTCGAGTGACGTAGGTACTTTGAATCCTCGCTACGCTTAGGGTTCTATCTCATTTTTTTTGCTGCTATAAACTTTTAAAGGTTCTGTCAAAATTGTTCAACTGAAACCTAGCTATTTGAATTTTATAAACGGCCTAATATAGAATTCAGGCCGCAGTCGGCGCCAGGTCCGTTGTTGCGACCTAGACTATCAATCATTATACCTACTCTTAGACCACCAATAATGTAGTTTGCTCCTCAAACTTTGATCACAATATTTTTTTATTGGGAATAGTTCTAACGGTGGCGTCGGGTTGTTGACGTTTGGCCGACTTGTCGTATGGTTAAACACGGTTTGATTGTAGATGGAGTGCGTCCACAGCTAAAAAAAGGATATAAAACTACACTTTACATACATACCGTATTAAGGGTCCACGTGCTTTTTCTGGAGCACCTGATAATTTTTTTTACAATTTCTGTGTTGTGCTCATTGTATAGGTTGTTCATAGCGATTAGTAATTGACCTCTTTCGGCTTAACGCATCCCAGACTTACAAACGACTTATATTTGGAATGTGCTCATTAATATAAAAAATAATGTTATCTCAAAGTGGTATTCAAATATTGGATAACCTCCGCTATACTGGGTTAACTATGACGTCATACATCCCATGACATTCATACGTACCTACTACCTACCTACAAATAATATTAAAATCATAAACCTCTTCTTTGGATAGTCGGGTTAACTAGAAGTAAGCACTACTATACTATGATGAAAATAACTAACTTGCGTTTGTAACTATTATTTTACAAACGTCAGCTTCGTACCGTATTTATCACACAGTAAAAAGCTACTCTGCCTTTAAGGAAAGGAAAGGAAGGAAGGGAAATTATGACAACTTTTGTTACTTTTTAATAGACGATAATTATTCCTTGAATTTCTATACTACGTCAGGCTTTAGACAATTCTGAGCGCCGCTAGTGAATAGAGCAACTAGGTGATGCAATTTTATGACAACGTTATTTCTACTTTTATCTGAAAAGAAAATTGTATTGAGCTATGTCATGCGCAGTTGCAGGAAAACTGTTTACAATTAGGTATGTACTTTACTCATGTATTATCTGATTTAGATATCTCCAAGAATATCTTGTGATTATTTGGGGGCGTGAATCAACCTGCGCAAAAAATGCTGATAAATAACCACTGATAAATAGCCACACCTTTTACTACAGATTCGTGATTACACTATCATTTTGCTGATGCCATTTTGTTTGTCTATTACTCGTTACTCACTCTTGCCAATGGTTTCGCAAAAAAATATTTGTTCATCTTTAGATAAATGCAACGTCCGCATAATGGGTTTAAAAATAACATCAGATAAGCTGGTTTTGGGGTTTCCATAGACATTAGAAATAAACGAGAAATCCATTATTTTACAGAATGTGAGCGTACCATCAATCGGAGAAGAAAAAGAATTAATTAAATCAAATTACTACTAACGGAAAAGAAGTAGAAGAAATAAAAGTTAAAAAAGAATTAATTAAATCAAATTACTACTCTACTAAGCACGTTTTTGAAAAGGTTTTTTAAGAAAGAAATTTAAAAATTGACTACTAACATCCATAACCCGATTCAAATTTTAAATCATCGTTAGGGTTCCGTACCTACTAGAAGGCCCTTTAATACGGCTTTATCTAACTTTACGGGGCTTACAACTTGTATCTGTCTTTACTACCCGACCTATAATGGACTACCTATAGTTAATTGTTGAAAGTCAGCTATTGACATGTTTACCTTTAGACCACATACCACATATGACAGGTTTCACAAACAATAAAATAAAGCAACCGATATTTAAAACGGGTGAAGTGAGAGTCTTGACTTTAAATAAAACCATTAAAAATACTAAGTTTCTTACAATACAATAAGCTAAATGTTTTAGTATATTGCTTAAGTTTCATCTAAACGCGATATGAAAATCCCACAAATTCGACTTTTACTTTGTCGGTCCTTTTTAACCATTCCAAAATTTATTACTGGCACTTTATTCTATAGTGATCAAGATTCTGATGTCAGCCAGCAGCGTCATCCAAGGTTTCTCGACGAATTAGCGAGCAAGCGATAACATTTTCTCTAATATGTTTTTTGTACAGGGGTATCGCGATGTTGGCTTCCTTATCAGCAACGTGCTCAAATTGTTGACTCCTTGATAAGGCCAGGCTTTTATGCGACATAATCATGGCCGATTGTATAGTTCATGAAATGACATTGGTTTGTCTAACTACAACACAGAATTATTTATCCTACTGGGATAAATGATTCATGATCAGAAAGGCTATTCTTACCATCTGCTTCTGTCCTGTTATAATCAAGTCTACGCTTAACTTCTGATGGAGACGATGTTGTTGATGTATCTCGCAGTTGATTTGATGTTCTGCATACTTACTTTACCTGAATCTCAGACTGTCACAAGGCCCCTTTCAGAGTTGCTAGCACAATTCTGACGAAATTGTTATCAGAAAAAAAAGTTGCTCAACACACATTATTTATTTTTGATGTACCATCGGTTGCCCTGACTCTGTCGCTGCTCACCTGTTGTTTATTTAACACGATACTGTTCAAATAATACCGTGAACTCTTATTGTCATTCAAGTCGCCAAAATTTAATGGTGAGAAAATCTCACAGCACGACCCTTAACATCCTACTTATATCTATTCTATAATAAAGTAAAGAACCATTTTGACATCGCCAAGTCCATCTGTAAGTCACGATTTTCATAAATGACGATGATGGCAATTTATTTATAAAATAGCTACGGAACTCTTGCAAGAGTGTTTAGCGCACACGGGCATGACAGCGATTTTTTAATATATTTTACATAAATAATAATAAGCAGCACTAGTGTGAATAACCTTGACCTATGCTACCCGGTTCTTTTTTCCTAATCTATGATCTATTCCAAAGATGAACTAGAAAAAAAAATAGAAACAAGTAAAACATCTTCAGGTAGAAAGGTCACTTGTCGATGAAAATGCGTTGCCTACATAATAATTCAACGCTGAATGGTTTCTATTGATTTGACATTGGTTATATCGATCATAATGAATTGTTACCTCCACATTTCAAGTACCTTCTTATTATGATTCAATCATTGGAAATGTACTGTGCATTTATGTAACTGCAGTTTCTTTTTATTTTTCAATTGCTTCCACATTTTAGACAGCACCGCCTTTGTTATAAGCAATCGTGAAATTTACCTCGCAGTTTTGTAGTTCACTTTTCGCAGTAAAAGTGTGAAATGTGTATTTATTTAGTATGTGATTTACAACTCGATTTCTTCTACAAATAGATTGTAAATAAAAATCTGATTTTCATCTATCAATCTTACACTTTTTAAGGAACCTTTAATAGTACAACCATCATTTCACAAACACGACTGTACCTTAATTCTGTTTAGAGCTCCAAATTTCAAAGTTCAATGTCGGTCGAAAAGTCCAAAGGCTAAATTATTAATTCGATTCCAAAGTTTCATAAGTTGAATTGTAGTAGATCCGGTTTATACAATATTATCATATTCACTATCGTTATGAAAAATTTTGCCAAGTTCGGTTCAGCTGCTTAGTCGTAAAAAAAGGTTTTTGCCGACATGACAATATAGAATGATTTCAAACGTAACACTTTAGTCCCTGCTTTTAAGATTTTATTGTATAGGTGGCAGGCTAATTTGTTTTATCATAGCTCACCAGATGTCGAATGGTGGTATGGCCGAAGATGGTAAGCATATCCCGTAATGTATAAGATGCTGCATATATTATTGAGAAGTTTTAACATTTTATTTATTTAATAAGAGATGTTGGCTGTCTCAATTTTGTTTTACACCAACTATATCCCGCGGTTTTACCTCTAATGTCCTTTCCCACATTTTTCTATACGATAAATATTTCAATGTTAACCTTACGATCCACATTAACGCCACGCCGTGCGTAATTTAATTAAAATCAGATAATGCACTTAACTGACAGACAGAGTTACTTTCTGCGAAGCGTGAAAATTTACAAATTTTGTTATCAATGGACCCCAAACTCTGCAAGGCCGTTTTCTTAGAAACCCTAATACGTGACTACATCTCCGTGTTTCATTATAATTTGATGCTATTGATAAAAGCGTTACATCATGCTCTAAAGCAAGTCCTGGATAGATATCCACAAAACATGAATGTATACGGTGATTTCTTAGGGGTTAGCGCGGTCCGATCACACGCCGGAAGTTGCCGGTAAAGGATAACATCGTGAGGCGACCATTGCTTGGAGGTAGGGCACTTTATAGTACTCGATTGGCTACCTACCACCAAGCACCGAACGGTGTATTCCGACAGCTTCACTTGAGATCTAGTTCCCACTTCAGGCTACGTACGTTTATCATTTTCGACGACACCATCACTTACCATCAGATGAGCTCTTATTCTTGTCAAGTCGATGTTTTGTGCTCATATAATACAATATGCTTTTGACCAAACTCCGCCACCGCAATGGTCAGTTATCTTCCATGTCTCAGTGGTGTAAGCACTTAGTCTGTCATTAACCGGAAGGCACAGTAATGTGACATGCTTCAAACTTATCGAATAGCAAAATAAACTCTCACACACTCACACGCACACATACACTATATATACATTATACACCACACACATATTTAATTTTATATAATATGTATAATTTGTCTCTTTGTGTTTTTTCTATGTTTAAACAAAATTTTATCTCGAACCTATTCAAACCTAGAAAACTTTTTTATAAATTCTGGTGGCCCCTGCGACACAAGTTCTTACTAAGTGCAGGGTCTACAAGTAATGCTGCAGAATCTAGTTTGCTAATTATAAGGTTTAATTAATTTATGTTAATGTAATTCGTGTTATGGCCATAAACTAATTTGTTGTTATTATTATAGCAAAACATGACGTTTCCTTTCGATGCAGGAACATCGGATAAGATCTAACTCCCACTAGAAGTTTCTAATTCTAGGCACAAAATCAAACTAAACATTAATCAACATCAATTTTGCTATATACATTGCGCCAGCACAAGTACAAAACCGTGATTGATAAACTTTCCAAGCCACGTCAAAGCAAACTGTGCGATAAACGGTGAATAACTATGTTTACTTCCATGATTAATAGGAGTCATTACAGCTACCGAACCAAAAGGTTGAAAGACTCGTTTTTTTTTTTATGTTTGACAGGCTAGGTGTTTGACCACAGCTCACCTGATGTTAAGTGAAGGTGACAATCGTTATGGTCAATCATCATTAGCACACATATTAAGACTACTATACCTAAGTGCATGTGTTCTCCGGACACTCACATCACTTGTGTAGTTTGTATGATATTTCGAATCCTTCCTACTATCACACTAATATTGTAAAGGGGATAGCTTGTTACTTCGTCGCGTTCAAACGACTGAAATAATTTTGATGAAATTTGGTATGGAGGTAGCCGACACCCTGGATTAATAAATAGGCTACTTTTTAAATCGAAAAAATGAGCGTTCACGTGGGAACAGCGGGTAACACCGCGGGGCGAAGCTAGTAATATTACAAATGTGAAAGTTTATATGTTTACTTAATGATCGATCGTTAGAAGAGATCGCTCTTAGCGATAAGGCCGCCATTTCTTGCACTAGATCATAAGATTATATTGTTCTCGGTACTTTTTTCTGTTCCTGGTGTGCACAATGAAGAGTTTCTATCTTTTTGGTCCTCACCTGATCATCAATAACCAAACATCATCGATAGGCTGTGTCCACAAAGAATATAATGGATGAATTATATGGTGGTACATCTCTTTAGTCGTCTACGTAGGTACCACCGCGGTATCAGATATTCTGCCGCCAAGCAGTAGAGTGTAAACATTACTGTGTTCCGGTTTGAAGTGTACTGCAGCTAGCGAAATTACAGGGCTGTTAAGACTTACCATCGAATATCAAATACAAATATCTCTTCTCTCGCCATTAGGAGAATGTCTCGTACATCTCGTTACTTTTACATAAAAAAGAGTTTCTGTATGATTGTAACAGAAAACAAAATTATTTGTAATAAAAGGTAAAGATTATAATTATTTTTAGAAAATAACGATAATGACCATTACAGATACATGCCCATATCAAGAAAATTTATCTGACAATTATAGCGTTACATAACTCTATCTTTATTTACTTACTCACCATAGAATACATACCTACTAGAACTGCAGTTGCAAGTTAATATCTTAGTTTTTTTGTATAACTACAAATGCAGAGTAATAAAGTAAGCACCTTATATCTCCACTAATATTATAAAGAGGAAATACTTGTATTTTTGTATGTTTGTAACGAATAAACTCAAAAACTACTGGACCGATTTTAAAAATTCTTTCACCGTTGGGAAGCTACACTATCCTCGGACATAGACATAGATATGACATAGACTACTTTTTTGTCCCTATATTCCCACAGGAACGGGAACTACGCGGGTGAAACCGCGAGGCGTCCGCTAGTCTTTTATATAAATATAGCGAATAGTGATTGATTGATTGATTAACTCTTTATTGCACACACAAAAAAAAAACAATACAGAAGAAATAAAATTAATTCATTAATAGTGTAGAAATGAAATCCATTATCTTTGTAAATAAAAACTCGATTTATTTTTTCTTCTTCTTATTAATTATGAAGAAAGTTATGAACAATATTGATGAAACTAAGTGATCACTTGCCCATGCGTTGTATGGACCACTCTTGCTGGCACAGCGGACACCGGTTGTTCTGCTTCACCCACAGAGACATGCAGCAGAAATGGAAGCTGTGATTACATTCACCCCACACGACGACGCAGTCTTGTTTTCCGTAGGAATCCTTCTTGCTCTCCCCCTGGCACCGGAGACATGCATCTGGAGAAATACAATATTATGTAAATTTTTTTTTTTTTTTTTAATGGTTGACAGGCTAGTTGTTTGACCACAGCTCACCTGATGTTAAGTGAAGGTGTGGTCGAAGATGGTAAAGCACACCTAGCCTGGAATGGAACTGGCTCTCAAGTGAGGCTGCCGGAACACACCGTTAGATGCTTGGCGGCAGATTTTCAACTTGAGGGTGGTAGCTAGCCAGCCGAGTACTAGAAAGTACTCTACCACCATGCTATGGTTTCCTCACGATGTTTTCCTTCACCGGCAGCTCAAGCTCATTGTTGGGGTTTGAACCCAAGCCCTTCGGCACGCGAACCGACCGCGCTAACCACTGAGCTATCATCGCTACAAAACTGTTAGTATTGTTTTATTTATAAGTTTGGCTCGACATTGCTTATTCATACAGCAACAGAATCGAATAAACTGCCAGCTTCTTTCTTTCGAGTTCTAAGTCTGTGTGCTTCACGTGATCACTTCATCGGTTACCAATAGCGTCTCGGTAGCTGATATTATATGCAAAAAAAAATGTAGTGCTACTTCAACCTTTGACATTCTACTGTTGGATTTAGACCTACCCACACAGACAGCTCTGTAGGTTCATTGGTAGTATGTCTGCTCCAAGAGCTAAAGGGCGTGGGTTCGATTCCCACCCAGGATAAACAAATGTTTGTTCTGTGTCTGGGTGTTCTATTTTTTTAAAGTAATATAAGTATGTATTTACAAAAAAAGTATTTAATTTTACCTATCAGTTAACTGACTTTCACAGTACAAGCTTTACTTAGTTTGAAGTTAGATGGCGCAGTGTGTAATGCCCTACGATATTTATTTATTTTATTTACCCTCGAGAAGTGTTTAAGCTCTATTTCACGACACAAGCCCAGTGGCGGATATCGTAAAAATATTCAATAAGCATAAACAGCAAGGACTTTCCTTACGTCAGCAGCATATATTATGGAATTAACCATGAAAACGCAATGCAGGTACATTTATTTACAGATGTTGATGGAATCAATGGTTTAACCGGCAAGATCATGTCAGAAATCAGTCGTGGGTAAAGCAAGCAAGATATTCAACGCTGGGTGAAAGTCAGATGGCTCATGGCAGTAAACCTACAAGAGGACAATTACACTTCAACTCATCAATCTCAATTCACGACACTGGTATCAACAGAGACAGTGATCGACCGACAAGCAACACTGGTGCGTCTAAATTGAATCGCAAGTCTTGAGACTTGCGTTTTAATTTATTTTTTACAAGCTTTTATTTAACTTGAAATGTATGTATTTGTTTGTTCGGGTGGAATCTTGCAAGTTAAATTTGACCCACTTCCCGATGTCCGATTGGACTCAAATTTTATATGCAAGATATTATCAGAAGTTTTCTTTTGTCCTGTATAAGACCGCATTTAAGCACCAATTTCCCTTTTAGTAAGCTACGATGTGTTTGACGCAGTCTCAATAAGGATAAGGCAATAATGTACAAAAAAAAATTGTTTTCTTTCTTTCTTTCTAAATCTCCAAAAACTGAAACTACAAAACCTATGAACCACCACCACGTTTACTTGGTGGTAGATCTCTTTAGCAGGAGGTCGTCTAGGTAGGTACAACCGCAGTACCAGTTATTCTGCCACTAAGCAGTAGTGTGTAAACAATACTGTGTTCCGGTTTGAAGGGTACTGCAGCTAGCAAAATTACTGGGCTGTTGTGACTTACCATCGTAAGTCTCAAAGTAATGAGCGCCAAAGCAGTGATGCCCTAGACTTTGTTTTGACATTCAAAGTTCTGTGTATCGCTGTGTATTACATTTAAAAAAAAAGAAGCAAAGATACCTTTATAGTTGCAGATCTTCTTAGGGAAAAATCGTAGTCAAACCAAAACATATTACTCGTATTAGTGTACCTACATTTTGTGCCTTAGTGAAAAGGATAATTCTAATGTAAATATAATTATGTGGACGTACTTCTTTTAAGAAACAAACACTTTTAATATGACGATGGAAGTCATGTTTATGAAATTATAGGAATCGAATCGAGTTTATAATATTTCATGACCATTAAGGTCATGAAATATTATAAACTCGAGTCATGATAACTAATTAATAGAGAAGTCACGGCGCTCGCTAAAGCTAGCTTGCTTATAGAAACAGCAAAATACAGGTTTATAAACTTGGGCTTTATTAAACCCAAAGGGTCATTTTACTTATACATTACTAACAAATTTCGTTACGGGCACAATTCTGAAAAAAAAATCAGCTGTTATTTAAAAAAAGTACGTTGATCCTTGCTCAAATGTAGCTGATATCGTACGGTAGTATCAGTATTTCTGATGGGATTTGAAATTCTAAACCCATGCTCTCTGGCGCATGTTCCGACAGTTTTTGATTGATCCCATGTGTTAGTTAGCTAGGCTAGTTCGCTACAGGTGGAAATTAGTCATCGTAAGAATCATATTAACACTAGTATGCTAACAAACGCAGAAAAAAATACAATACATTGAAGTCATGTGACAATTCGAAAAAAATTTTGCTTGAAATAAATTAAATTTTTGCCGGTTGTACAAAAACAATGCCGGACAAAGAGACAAATGATAGCAGTGGAATCATAATTTAAAGTTTTCTATGTAAGACAAATAGTTATTTGGTTCCCGTGTAATAATCGATTTTAAACTGGTACAGGAAATTAAATACGGCAAGCGCGATGCGGACTCGCGTGCCGAGAGTTCCGTACTACCACGATCTATTTATTTATTTACATGCAAATATATGTAATTTATATTGAGATGTAAGTTTTGTAATTTTTTTTTTGGACAATGGCTGTCACTTCCCGTTAGTATTAGTTTCTGATCACGCCCGCTGATTTTTTTATATCGAAAACTTGCCGAAGGTTTATTTGCAAATTAGTTATTATGGTAGGCCCTCGGCTGCGAAATTAAAATGCGAAGTTATTCGTAACACGTCCTTGGCCGGATTTTTACAGTATTTGTTATTTTACTTCAAAGATTGCACTATAAACCGCCTAGTGAGGCAGTATTATGTAACATATCATTTTTACGATCTAGCAAAAATAAAATTGAAGTTAGTGTTTTTTGACGAGGCAGATTTTAGTCTAGGTATAGGTGCATTCATATACATGAAATATATGTACCTTTATATCTCATAAACTACTAAGTTTGCAGGGTTATAAGCTTAAGGTGTACTAAACCAAAAACAGACCATTTTACTCTTCGATTAAATTTTTTATTAATGATCTGTTCTATCAACTCAATTTAAATATTTAGACTTATGTACGTTAACACCTGTGATAATAGTTGGAAATTAAATGAAATACTTGCAAACAACTTTTACTATGGGCACAACTCTTGTTTCATAATGGAAAGTAGTTGTTCATAATGATGAGTACAATGACCTAATTTAGACGTGCTTTGTCTCTGTGCTCTCCGCTTCATAGGGTAAATTAAATCGCAGTAAATTTAATTTGAAATAGGAATATCAACTGAAACGGCCCAATGGCACATTCTATATATTTACTTGGCATTAAAAAATAAGGAGAGGCACAAGGTTAAGGATTTTTAGGGGTTGTTTTTCTTCCTCGAGGAAATCAGCTTGTAACCATATAGTAACTCAATAGGCCTCACTCGCATCCGAATATTCTTTTGAACTCAATACAAGATTCATACAAATGACAACAAAACTGTCAACTCATTCGTAAAAACCGATTTTCCGCACTCGTATCATAATGTATTGTTACACTTAATTTTTTCATGTTTGTCATTTTTGAGACAGCTTATCGAATTGACGCTGAAACATTAATGGAAAAGTACTTGAACCGGCGCGGCTACCTATAGAATAGAACAAAAGATTTTTGCAAAGATTTTCAGGAGATATCCACCAACGGAACTAATTTTAGAGTTTCATAGCAAACTAGAAACTATTGTGGTTTCGCCATAATATGTACGTCCGTATGTCCGTTTGTATATTACGGTATTTTTGCAGCGTTGTTTTTTTAAAAGTATGATACACGTATCTAGACAATAATGATAATCACATTTTAATAAACCAAGTGCGAGTCGGATTCGCGCACGAAGGTTTCGTACCATAATCTATAAAAACAGCAAAAAAAAAACGTTTGCTCTATGAGAGCCCCCTTCAATATTTATGTTATTCTATTTTTAGTACATATTTGTTGTTATAGCGGCAACAGAAACAGAAATACATCATCTGTGAAAACTTCAACTGTTTAACTATCACTAGTATATTACTATGACAGCGGAGTTTTAGTAATAGGGTCCCGTTTTACCCTTTGGGTATGGAACCCTAAAAATGAAGTAGACTACTACTTACAACAAACAGTTTTGTGATCTAGAGACAACAAGGAACACTCACACATCCATACATCGTTGGTACATAGAAGAGATGGGTACGAAATTAATTCAAACAAAAAAAAAACCAGATCTTTACATTCCACTCTCTTAGTTCCCGACGCGTCGGAGCATATAACATATTATTTAACTTCACAGAGTTCTATATAACTACTTTGTAAAGTTAGAGTTCTGAATGTACTCACAAAAAAGCTAAGCAAAATTAAAACAGTCTACGTATTCAGTAGTTTTTAACATGTAATTTGATAATTACACGTTGAAAATGATCTGAACCAAACCACATAATAGTTTCCTGTGACCACGTATTGTTTTGCGATAGAAACATAACAAATAATAGCAAGAAACACGTGTCTCAGCCTCTAATTTTATAAAAAACCGACAGACAAACCAATGTTGTACGAGATCATTGTAGGTAGTAATAGGGTCACGTTAGATTTCTTCCGAGTACAGAACCCTAAAAACTAACCATAGTTTTTTGGTGGTGACATCAAAGTAACGCTACGGTAACTATAATCACTAGTGTTATTTTGTGTACAAAATATTGTATGTATATTTTAAATTTCATACGCCAAATATATTGTTAACTATACCTCTACCGTTATACAACTAAGCGCTTCCCATACTTTAGTCTCGAGTACCGTTGAGTGTATGAAACATAAATTTGTAAAGAATGAAACACGATATTTAAAAATATGGGTTTTAATTTATTTTTAGCGTGAATATCTATCACAACATTTTACTTACGAGACATAAGAGGCAATTTACAAAATGTCATTAAATTCATATAACAAATATTGATTTGTTATATGAATTTAATTTGTAACAATTTGATTTGTAACAATTGTGTTACAAATTTAATAAGATTTTTTTGGTTGACACTTGACAACCATAATTATTTTTTACCAGATCTTTTCTGATGTTAAATGACAATGCGGATGAAGATGGTTAACACACCTTGGTCTGGAATGGAAATGGCTCTCAAGTGAGGCTGTCGAAAAGCACCAGATTTCTTGCTATCTATTGCAGTTTCGGGAGCATCCTTGTCGACGACGCTCAGCAGAGAACGCATTTACTGTGAGGATCGTGGCAGATATTTTAAACAAAATTATGACGTCGGCACTGGTTAGGCATCATGGAATACCTACCGAATATAGATATCATTGAAATAGACATTCATTCATTAATTGAACATTGATATTGCTGTCTGATAGCAAATTTGTTTCTATTCTTTTAGGTAATTTTATTTGTCATTTTGTATTAGGACTACAAAACAGAATGCCTTTTGGGAAGGTCTCGGTCACTTTAGATTGGCTGGTAGCCTGGTAAGTACCTAGTTTATTCATAATATGTGTGTGTGATTGTTGAGTGTAATACACATATATTGCACGTACGCTATAGTTATGTTTAAATTTATTGAAATCAAGAATTTGACAAAGCACTAAATACTTATATTATCCCAATAAATATAATATACTAATAATGTTGTTAAACACTTATACTTTTAATTTATTTTTTAATATTTATAAAATCGTTGGGTTTATAATAGTAAATATATTATATTTACTACCAGGAAGAATTCAGTTTGAATTAATTTAACAGCACGAGAGAAGCTGCGGGAAGCAGATAGTAATGTACATAATATACGTAACGTTTAGACTTCAGGTGACCAGAATGCTGGTGTCTACTTTAGTCAAAAGCTTAGCATTGCCATACAGCGTGGCAATGCTGCCAGCATTCTGGCCACATATGCCTCCTCTGACGGACTTTTAGATTAAGTTATTTTTATAAATTTGTAAATAGTATTAATTTAATAATTAATATATTTTAATTCATAATAATAAATGTGATTTTCATTTGCTGTAATCTACATATTAAATATATACACAAACAAAAAATAAACAATAGTATAATATAATTATAGACAATAGTACCACAACAAAATTGTACAATTGTATTTAAAAGTGCAGTGATGAATACGCAGTGACGATTCCCTATTAATAAGGCAAAGCTGTGTTGGCATAGCTGCTGGTATAATTATGTGGCCATGATAAAACATGTCATTTGTGCCGAGTTTAATATGTATTACTTAGAAATATCATAATTGCACCAATCAATTACTCTTCAACGTCAAGTTTCATGTTTCAACGATGATTGTTAAGGTCGCCTAAGTAATATATATTTTCGCAAACATCGACTATCACGGCAGACAAAACAGTATTCAAGTATTGATAGGCGAACATAAAAACATAGGTCGAGACAAAGCTAAGACACATGTAGCATTCTAAATGGTTATTAGCTATCGAACGCTACTTTTCCGTTTATGTTATAACTATAGACAACATCCCAGCTTCGCACGAATACAATTTTTTTCCAACTTGTATGCAAAACATTGTATTTTTCTACTTGTTAAAAACTTTATATGTAACGTAATTGTTTGTATACAAATATGTCCAGTCTTGCGTCCTCACAAAACTTTTTTCGTAAAAACTTTTTTTATGTTTTCACTGTTTTTTTATATAAAAATTAATGAGACAAACGAGACTGTCTCCTGATGGTAAGAGACAACGCCTGACCATGACCATTGCAACGATTCACAGAACTTTGAGTAATAAAACAAAGTTAAGGGCATCACTGCTCTGGCGCTCATTACTTTGAGACTTTCGATGGTTAGTCTCAACAGCCCAGTGATTTTGCTAGCTACAGTACTCTTCGTACCGGAACACAGTAATGTTTACACACTACTGCTTAGCGGCAGAATATCTGGTACTGCGGTGGTACCTACCTAGACGACCTCCTGCTAAGGAGATCCACTAAGTAGGTAGATCAAATAAATATAGTCAATAAATACAATTGACAATAAAGAAATAAGGAATTCCAAAACTATAATAAAATTCAAATGTCATAAAATATAATATCAATCTTGTGTCAATTATTCAAATAATTAATGTACTTGGCTATTCCGAATTAGATTATTCAACATCTTAAGCAAGCGAATGTTCATTCAAATTAGTTTTCATGAAGTCGAAATGCGTTCTGGATGAACAAGCATTTCAGATTCAAAGTTTCGTTGTACTAGGTAAGTCAATGAAATACAGTCAGTTTGTAAGAAGAAATTAAAAAAAAAAAACTATTTGTCTATTTTCGATTAAACAAGCATTGATATTTTATTTTAACTTGCAGCTTATTGTTATTTTTTATGGTTCACAGTCTAGGCTCAGCTCATCTGATGTTAAGTGACGGTGCGGTTGAAGATTGTAAACACACCTAGGCTGGAATAGAAGTGACTCTCAAGTGAGACTGCCAGAACACACTGTTAGACCGGCAAGTTTTCAACTTGAAGATGGTAGCTAGCTAGTCGAGAACTAGAAAGTACCCTACCACTATGCAATCATTTCCACACCATGTTTTCCTTAGCAGCTCAAAATCTTTCTTTAATTGTTTACAAGAAAAGAAATTATGTCGGCATAAGCCAATATAATACGCATATTGATCTTATTCCCACATACATTTTTTTAAACGTGTATTCCTAGTTTGACCACCATCTCGCCCGATACCTCGGAGCGCTTTTTCGCCTCTGAAATAAGCAGACTGTTTGTGTTACGGGGCCTCGAGGTCATTGTTGGGGGTTGAATTCACGCCCTTCAGCGTGTGAACCGATAGTGCTAACCACTGAGCTATCATCGCAATATAATATTACCTCTTGTTTCACTGGCAGACAGGCAATAAAGAGAGCTTTAGCATAGCCAAACTGATGATTAGATTTTATATACATCTGCAACGTCGAGTTAATTATCTCACTTTATCTTCACGCAATGACATTTTATTACAATCGCTGACACGATCGTGGAAATTTTCTCGTTTTTGATTGTCCATTCATTGCAATACTCATACGCATGTTTATCTTTTCATTAGCCAATACCTAAATATAATATCCATACGAGTATGTAAGTAAAATAACATACGGATTTCATCACATCATGAAATCCGTATGTACAATGTACCTACATGGTACAAATTCAAAAAGAGAACATCTTTTTATTATGGCTTAGGTTTGACCACCATCTTACTTGATGTTAAGTGATGATGCAGTCTAAGATGGAGCATACTTGCCTATAATATACCGATTTTAACTGTCGACTTAAAGACACCCAGATTGTATCCATCACTCACTCGGGCAGCGCATTCCACTGTTTAGTGATCCGCACAATGAAAGTGGAATCAAATTGTTTCGTTTTAATTTTGGAACATCAACCATGAAACGATGTCCTTTTTCGAGCTGCTGACTGTCCGATAGAAGAATGGGCACGGGGAAACCCCATAGATATGGGGGTCTGCCATAAGTAAAGTTTAACATGTATTTTGTACTAGAAACAAAAACAAGGACGTTATACACGTCTGTCTATTGCATCGTGCTTCCCAGACGACTTTTTTTATTTAAAGTGACTTGATCGAGAGCGTTGTTAGTTATGATTTAAAAAAATCTAATAACTGGTTGAAGATTATCACCTATATCTTAGTGGATAAATGCACGGAAGCATCTTCCACAAGTCGGATCCAATCCAATTTTGTATTCTGTTATTTGTGGCTCTGTAAATCGGCTTGCTTTTTTTTTTTAAATTTTACACTTCTGTCAATTAAAAATCATTACTTTATCGTAAGCAAAAAAAAGTAAAAGTAAGTACATATAAAATAACTAATTTCCTTGTTAACCTAATTATAATGCAAATCCCGTGCTCAAAAAAATCGCTTTCATAACAAAACTTTCTAAATTTACAGGAATTCATTGACTTGGAGCAAACACATGATTATGAATACATAATTCATTTGACAGTACCGGGTACTTAAATCATAACGGCCTCCAAATTGATTCAATTTGCAATATTTTAATTAGCATAGTGACTAACCCACATATTAATAGTAGATAAGTACCTACATAACAAAATCCACCTGACAAACCCTTGTCATTTTTTTCAGCTGACTTGGCATGTTTGTGTCCACAATGTAATTGCAGATGACACACGCTTACCTAAAAAGTACTTGCAAATTTTTTTGTTGAACAACCCCAGAATGTAGGTACACAGTGCATTATTATTAGAAAGACGCACGCAGGTAAGGACTTGCACACTCCTGCTATTCTTAGGACACAATAAATTCAGTCTATTAAGTGTTTGTTTTGCAATAACACGAAGACGCCGTTTTCTCTGGAAAGACTTTAACAAATTAAACAGACTCGCGAAATATGCAATTACCTCCTACGCGCCAGTGTTGATATTATGAGAAAATCCAAAAATAAACGTGGTGCCAAAATACCTAATGTTTTTACGGGATATGCGTCAGAAACCTGCGGATTTCTTTAACGCTTGCCGATTAATGATTTAGAACTTTTCCACCCACGAGAAGTCATTAATCATAATAATTAAAACACATGCAAGCTGGTATTATTGCTGAAAAACTTCAGTAGCATATTTGTCATTGTAAAAACATTTTCGTTATGCTATCGGGAAATATTGGAACGACTCAGAAGTTTTTTGTATTCTTTAATAAGCATAAACGGGGGTGTGGTGAGACAAATTGAGCAAATTTAACGCGTCAATAAATAACAATACTGTGTGGCGCTGCCCTCAATCAAATTCAATCACAGTGCGCATCATTTGGTTGCGTTCGCGCACGTCAAGGCAGCAATTCAACACCTTTTCAATTTAGCATGTTGACCTTCTAATTTGCAAACGTGAATTTATTGATCTGCGACAAAAACAAAAACTATTAGTTTTATAAACGACTGAATAAGCTATATTTTCAGTACAATTTTGCGTTTGAATTTGATGGTGCTATTTACGATAGAGAGGGCTTTATCTAGAAATATTTTTTAATCTGTATTTCAAACATAGACTCCACCATAATACCACATCTTCGCTGAATGTATACGTATAAATATGTGGCAATTAAATTTTATGCGGAAAATGTTAATTAACAAAAAATCGATACAAACAATTTACATCAATGGTTTTCGTGACATGGCTTTGTAATCGGTGATTTGTACGAAGTATTATTATTTATTAGTATCTTAAGCGCTTTTCGTTCGACTTCAGTGCCTCTTATTGATATATATGAAAGCAGTAGTTCAAATTCCAAACGCATAGAATGCATAAGCTTATGAAATTCCAAGCAAGAAAAAAACATCCCTATAAATTTCTTAGAATAATCCATGTTTTAAGTTATGCATAAATACTAGAGCATACACCGACTACATCAAGTATAGTTGTCTAGACAATTCACAAGTCAATATTACACACGTTCTTAATATGTAATGGGTTTTACAAAAACACAAATTTTAACGTAGTGTTAATTTAATATTCGCATTACACTAAGTACATGCACGACCATTGTGATAAAAGATTTTAAATTGCTCTACACACAAATCGGCGAAAAATGGCTCATTACAAATATTGGAGGAAGTTAGGTTATTTGATTAACAGTGTATATTTGTGGCGATGAGCACGTGGTATTCTGAGCGCTTGTATCAACTGATAAAACTGTGTTACTGGAAAAGCTCAAGGAAAATACCTAGATAGGAAGTGCGACAAAACATAAGAAAGCTGTGAATACTTTAGAAGTTTGAATAAGTCCTTAAGTTAGGCAGGTCGCTTTCTAATAGATAAAGAAAAATTGTAAGTGGGTTTACTTTTTATTTGTTTAAACAAGACGACATCCACCAAATCATCGCTAACACTTGTTATGTGAAGTGTCATTAGAATATTATATTAGTAGGTAATGATTGTATAATATTAGAAAATTTAATAATGGTGTTGATTTATGAAAATCATTGAGCAATTTAAGTCTACTAGTTATAACAAATATTACCTTATCATTTCTCCAGAACAGGTTTACGAATGTAGAAACCTTGCAGGTATCAAATCAATATTATGTTGCATCTGGGTGTTCTGTATTTATTAAAATATATGTATGTATTTACAAATGTATTTTACTTGGTGGTAGATTTCCTTAGCAGGAAGTCGTCTAGATAGGTACCACCGCAGTACCAGATATTCTACCGCCAAGCAATAGTGTGTAAACATTACTGTGTTCTGGTTTGAAGGTGACTGCAGATAGCTGGGCTGTTGAGACTAACCATCGAAAGTCTCAAAGTAGTGAGTGCCAAAGCAGCGATGCCCCGGACTTTGTTTGCTAGGTACTCAAAGTTCTGTGTATCGCTACAATGGTCATGGGCATGCGTTATCTCTTACTATCAGGAGACCGCATCGTTCGTCTCATTACTTTTACATTAAAAAAAATATCTAATAAAGACCGCAGGAACGCGTTGGATGCGAGTCGCTTCCAACCGATCTTTGTGGAAGTCAATGGGGGAGGCCTATGTCCAGCAGTGGGCGTCCTACGGTTGAAATAATGATGATGATGACGTATTTACAAAAAAATAAGTATATCAGTTATCTGGCTTCCATAGTACTATGGAAGTCAGATAACTGATATCTGAATCTTTGCTTAGTTTGGGGTCAGATGACGCTGTGTATATCCTACGATATTTATTAATTTAAAATTTTGATCACATGCAAGTGACAGCCAGTTCCATTCCAGGCTAGGTGTGCTTTACCATCTTCGACCACACCTTCACTTAACATCAGGTGAGCTGTGGTCAAACAACTAGCCTGTCAACCATAAAAAAAAAAATAAAAAAAAAGTATATAGGTACGTATGTAGTAGCAGTATCATAAGTTACAATACGAATAATTCAAGCTATGTCATCGTTTGCATGTAGAGTACTGTATAGGCAGTTTTTTAAAATGTTTTTTGGCCTTGACTTCAGTTTAAGTTTTATAGAGAGAAGTCGGTCTGAATATAATTTTGATATTTGACATTCTATTTCACAGAATAACAATTTAGTACATTTTAGTAGGTACTTATGCTCTCATGTTTGAACGTCATTGACCATGTACATATGTAATATTCATAGAATTAATAAATTATGTAGTTACCTACACGCATTTTTGGACATTGTTTGTATAAGTGCTTACGTATAAATTACCTACGCGTCATTTTATCTAGTCTATAAATCCAGAGTACCTACAACAACAACTAGGTACTTCCTTGTTCAGCACGCCAAGTTTTTGTTTTACAAATCTCTAGTCTCTTTAGAGTATAAAACAACGGATTTTTTTTATTTATTCTATATTTGGAAGGGTTGTATCTCTACATAGTACAAAACAAAGTCATTTCCCGCCGTCTGTACGCTTAGATCTTGTAAACTACGCAACGGATTTTAATACGGTTTCCATCAATAGACAGAGTGATTCAAGATGAAGGTATAACTAGCGGCGCCCCGTGGTGCTACCCGCTACATTTTTTTTTTTTAGATAAAAAGTAGCATATGTTTATATTTATCTAGGTAATGTCTCAGCTACCTCCATACCAAATTCGTTCAGTAGTTTTTGCGTGAAAGAGTAACAAACATCAACATCATCATCATCAACATCAACTACAAGGGCCAGCGCTGGTCATACCAATTAGTATGACCAGCATTATGCTGAGGTGAGCCCCTATTTTGTAACTTTTGTATGTTTGTTTGTTTGTTTTTGTGCTTGTTACAGAATTAAACGTTTTTCTTTCTTTCTTCTTCTTTCATCCATCCAAACTTTAACATTTATAATATTAGTGGGATACATGCATATGCACCACTATAGTATCTAAATTGCACCCCTGCGAAGCCAGGGCGGGTCGCTAATTTTATATAAATACAGAACCCACGCAATAAACGTAATTTATTATTAATTTACAACGCAAATTGCATGACGAGTACATATATATTGCATAAGAGATTTTAATTCACGTAAGATTATTAACATAATTAAATCGTGCCATGTGGCCGATCGCCCACGCTTCCTTTGTTGATATTTATAAATGTCACCTAGTGTATATTTGACATAGGCGAGAATTCGATGCAAGAATTTTGGGCAAGGGATCAATCACCTCATGGGCTAATCTGGCGCAAGCTGCCGCCAGCGACTCTGTCTAATCGCAATAATATATAGATACACTCGTAAGCGTACTTATATGTGTACGCAATTCTATTCCTGACATTAAAATAATATCTAGACTTTCTGGAAAACTTTCGACGCTACCGTATTTCTTCTCTAAATTCATTTCGTGACGTTTCCTATGAAATGCTTATCTAACTGTGTTTTATTACAAAAAATTGTTTTGTTTTACTTATGCGGCGTATGCTGTTATTTTTTTATTTACAGGTTTTCTTCACTGGCAGCTCAAGCTCATTGTTGGGATTTGAACCCACGCCCTTCGGTATGCGAACCGACCGCGCTGACCACTGAGCTATCATCGCTGTTTTGAGGTGGTTACACTGTATTGTGATTAAACTTCAGTTTATGGAGAATTCAGAGTGATTACGGTAGCGTCGAAAATAGACGCAACGTTTCCTACGTTCACTAGACGCGTGAAAATCACGACGATGCGAATAAGGTATACGACTATAAATACGTAGTGAGTCAATCACCGCCATGAATATTAACCACTTGATTACCAATGGAAGAGGAGTTTTATAAATTCCAAGAGGGTTTGCAAAGATGTACTGGGTGTGACGATTGTCGGGTAATTTACCACTTTCGCATGTATCTATACAACGCATACTTAACGTTCGAGCATTTCTATTGTCGTGTCTTGCTTCCGTTACGGAAATAAACCATGACCATTAACAAGGAAATGCTGTCAATTTTGTGGTACACAAACTGACAGTGGAATTGCATAACATCTTCGTTAAAACGTCGAAAAGTTCTTAAGGTGGTTCGATTTCCATACAAATGTTTTTCCCCCATGCATTTATGCACAAATGGAGCATAATTTTACAGTGAGATTACAGCTACTGGCATTTATTTTGATCTTTATTTGCGGTAAATCACAATTGCTTGAATAAAACAGTAGATTATTAGCATAAAACAAACTTAGGAACCCTAAAAAATATATTTTAGAAAACAAACAATAAGTTGTTAACCAATTTACGCTAGGTAATAACGTAACCAGACACTAGCTTGTAGAAGCGAATTGAGTACGAAAAGCGCCTCGATGTGCACTTTCACACAAATACAAAATTTAATGTGAACATGCGTTAGTGTGTGTGAATGTCTATAATTATTTATTAATGTTGAGGATGTGTGTAGTGTAAGTGACTGCTTCACTTGCGCCTTATTCAGCCTCGGCTCAGAGGTAAATAACTGTTCTGAAAATGTGGATAAATTATTACGATTGCTAGGGCATGTTTTGAACTTAAAACACTCGATCATGATAGAATAGGTAGAGTGGAAAACCTGCAGCAAACAGATAAAAGATCAAGCAAAGTTATGAAATTTTACTTTAGAAGGTCATGGAAGATCGTCATCGGATCGTAGGAGTGTGTACTAAGTTGACAAAATGTTGAAAGCATCTGCTGTGTAGGAGGACCACTGGATTCGCTTTTTCTCTGTACTTTTCCATTGGAACCTTGATGCATTCGGTACCGACGAATATATAATGCTTCTCGCACACAGCGAAAGCCTCATGATTATGTATTAACACAGCACGATACTGGCGTATTAGTTTATTGCATGTAAAATGCAAGCCTCCTTTTAGAGAATGCGGCTCAACAGGCTCTCTTTGAGAGCTAGACTCGTTATGATTAATCAATTGGTTTGATATCATTGACTTGATGAAAAAGACATTGATACAGTTGAAGACTCTGTAATTATGTCAAACGTACCTACTCGTAGGAATGTTAAAATATGCATTCTGTGTTAACAAACATTTCGGTAAGTAACACCATCGGGCAGTGCAGCATCGGCAGCGTATCCAGACCATACCTACCGCGTGATCGATGCTGGTCGTGCGACATCACTAAAACTCGGAGGCGTTAACTTTCACCCACTTCAATGCAGACCGACGGCATCTAGTAGGTAGATACTAAAAAATAGTAGTACAGAACAGCAGCATATTTCGAGGGAATACCTAATGGATAGTACAAACCGCGATTGCGCTCTTAAACTATTATTTTTTACAGAAATTACACAGACTTTAATTTATGTCACTCATAAGATTTTTAAACAAAGTCGATAATAAATGTCAACAAGAAAAACTGCAAACATTGAACGTAACAAATGACGCGGATTTGTAATTAAAAGTCACGTTTTTGTCAAACTTGGGTTTGCCTGATTAATTATGGTACAAGGGCGCATGACGCTGATTGAGCTTAATTACTATCACAAGATCTATCTATTTACCTTAACGTGCAGATAGAAGTGCGCAGAAAACTTAACATAATTTTGCGTCTTCAAACGTTATCGAAGAAAGCGTGCACAAGCTTTCGTCGTCCATTTCGAAAGTTTAAGAAAATGCTCATCAAAAAATACGTGTACATTTACGATTTAAGGGTAATTACTCGACTAGCTAAATGCTTTATTGATTCGCTAGAATGCTTTATTTTGTGTAAATAGTATCACTAATTTATTATTCGGGAGCATGCTCATTGCGTATGAATGCCTAGTCTATCTCCACCGTCAGTTAAGAACGCGTTTGTATGGCGCCAGGAGAAATTTAGATACACAACTAGTAAGGTATTCACGACAAGTTCTAGAAGCTGGATGGAAAGAATAGATGTACCTATAGAAGGTACGGTACACCTTTTTCTAGACAGTCCACGAGTTCAACTCGTACTATAAATAAACGTATCAAGATTCTTATGGGACTAAAGCAAAACCACTGCGACATAGCAAATCTAATAATACACACAACTTATTAAATCTATGCACATAGAGATACCGTACCTACCTGTAGACAAACAATGAGTATTGTGCGAGACCTGCCACAAAAGAATATTTAATGACATATGAGTTACGCGTTATAGATAATCTAAACCTAAACTACATAAGTAATAGCAAATTGTCTATATAAATAAAAATCAAATAATCTTCGTTGGTGAGTGCATAACTTATTTGAGAACGGCCAAACCGATTCGGTGATCGTACTACTTTGTATGAGGTTTATTTATATGTAAGAGATGATGGTAAGAGACGACCTGACGGAATGACTTTGATGCCCTGGAAGATGGGACGGCCTTTAGTATGGGACGCCACTTGCGTTGACACATTTGCGCCGTCGCATCTTCCAAGAACTCAGATGAGGGCTGGCGCAGCGGAGGAATTTGCAGAAGACCTCAAAAGGCACAAGTATAGTACCCTGGACAGTGGGTACATATTTGAATCTTTTGGGGTTAAAACTTTGGGACCGTGGGGACCGGGAGCAAAAAAAAAATATTTAAAGACTTGTCATCTCGTCTGGTCGACGCCACACGTTAACAAAACGCTGGCCTTTATTTTGCGCAGCGTTTGAGTATTGCTATACAACGCGGCAATGAGGCCAGCGTTTTGGGAACTATTCCCATTGATAGCGGCCTTTTAGATTAGTTATTATTTTAAATGTTGCATGTCTTAGTTACTTTACGTATTTATACCTTGAAATTTAATAACACTAATAAAAGTTTTATATGTATTTTTGTATATATACGTATATGTATATACGTATGTATATGCGAGTTCAAAGGCCGAGCTCTACCGCAATGGGTACGAAGCATTGAGCATTCAACTAGTAGGTAACTATAATAATAATATTAATCTCATCATCATCATAATAAACCTAGCATATTCCACTGCTGGACAGGTATCTCCCAGGACACACCATTAAGCCTGATCTTCGCTTATTCGCTTCCATCCAACGCCAGCTGTCCTACGTATATCGTCACTCCATCTAGTCTCAAGTCGTTCTACACTACGTTATACGTAATATCTGCATTGATTAAATACAATATCTTAAGTTCATATATCAAAGATTACATGCCAGATGTTTCGGGAGAACATTATGTAGTATGGAGCTTCGTGAACTAATATTGTTTTGTACCCGTCGTTTTTACCTATATCACTTCAGGAAATAAAAATATTTAAGTTACATGCAAAAAGCGTCCTATATGCACCTTACGAAAGCTAAAAAAACAATACTTCAACAGTCCTACTTAATATTAGAAATGCGAAAGTTTGTTACTCTTTCACGCTAAAACTACTGAAAGGTTTTGGATGAAATTTGTTATGGAGTTGAGACCCTGTATTAGCACATAGGCTACTTTTTATCCCGAAAACATGTAGCGGGTAACACCGCGGGGCACAGCTAGTTTTAAACATTTAGATTCATCATTATGATCATCCGCAGCCTTCTTTATCCTACCGTTGGGTATAAATCTCATTCTCGCTGTGTCATAATCAAAATTTAGATTGCATATACTTAATTATGTAAATTCCATAAAAAGTCACCTTGCCAAGAAGCTCCGGTTCTACGGCTCACCTTTGCTGCAACGACTGTGTTTATGCCACTCAAGGACGGCCTTTGCCACTCTCGAAAACCTGTTGCCTACCATCAGTGTCATCGCCCATGTAGATACGTGTATAATTACGTCATGCCATCGCACAAAATTACTTGTAGATGAGGTGTCTATGGTCCAGCCAGGACTAGAATTTTAACTGTCTTTGTATACATATTTATAAGATCCACGAACGAGTGTAATGTATTTCGATGTCTTTTAACTTTTAATGCAGTACATTTTTTAAAATTAAATTTTGTTTGAGGACCTGATACTGAGACAAACGTCGGCGTGGTTTGATGGTGTGATAATTGTTTCATTTTTTATTTCTTAAATTTAATCCTGACAAATACCTACTTAACAATCTTAAAAAAAAAACTATATACATAATATGTTTTTTATATGTTTTTTGGGTTCGATTCCCACCCAGAACAAGCATTTTGTGATACAAAAAAACCAAATGTTTGTTCTGTGTCTGGGTGTACTGTATGTATTACAAGTATGTATTTACAAAAAAAAATATTTAAGTATTCTATCAGTTATCTGACTCCCATAGTACAAGCTTTGCTTAGTTTGGTGTCAGATGGCGCTGTGTGTAATGTCCTACGATATTTATTTATTATTTATGTAACAAGTAATGAGACGCTCTCCTGATGGTAAGAGATAAAGTCTGTCCATGACCATTGCAGCGATACACAGAACTTTGAGTAACACAACAAAGTCCAGGGCATCGCTACTTTGGCGCTCACTACTTTGAGACTTGTATTTGTAGTATAATATATCAAAATTAATCCCTGATTACCAACCATTGGTCACGCCGTAAATTACAAACGATTTTACCAACTTAATTCATCTTCTTTTTTTTAGTTTTCTAATACTTTGTAGAAGGTAGGAAGAAAAATTAAGGTATTGCACAGAAAATTGGATAATTTAATTTTTTTTTTGATAATTTCTCAGCGGACGATGTCTTGGGTAACATCTAGTAATAAATAAATGAAAGAAACATATTATTCTTGAATTTTGCACCAGACGATGAATGCCTTCAGCAAGAGAATTATATTACTAAGAACTTATTTCATTTGCACCATTACCCACATCTTTTTTGTAAACCTTTTTCTAAATTCCATATTGACTTTGTGATTATTATTTCTAATGTCGATATATGATAACAATATGAAAACTGGTTCTAACGCAATTTTTTTGGAGGACGATAAATGCAGAATCGATTTTATACACCCAATCCTGATTGCTGGAGTTTTTAAACAAGCTATATTCGGTCGCCCATGAACTTAACTTAAGTAAAGAAACTTATAACAACTTATCGTCAAGTTCTTTTATATTTTTACCGTGACGACCTTTAAAAAAGTCATTGTCAACAATGATTCCACGAATTTAACGACATTTTAAAATCTACGCGGAAATGATGCTAAGATTTACTTATAAGATACTAGCGACCCGCCTCGAAATGTTTGCAATGTAAGCGAACAAAAATATATTTTTTACGACATCACATTACAAATCTTTAAAATTCTCGGGTTTTCTGTACTATAATATGCATGTAATATACATATAAACCTTCCTCTGGAATCACTCTGTATATTGATGGAAACCGCATTAAAATCCGTTGCGTAGTTTAAAATATCTAAACGTACAGACGGCGGGAAGCGACTTTGTTTTATACTATGTAGAGAAGATATTCTTGAGAAACGCGATTTTTTATTTATAACTTACATACAATATTGGTTGGTACATAAAAAGGAATTCTGAACAAAAATGTACACAATGTCTACAAATAGTTGAAGAGCATGGTGCCAATGGAACTCACTAATAAATAGTGATCGGCAGAAAAAGATCCAGTCTTAACTTGTCCCTACTGTGGAATATTAATAGACATAGTAAACACTATAAAACGATTGATGTGTTAGTGTAGGTTAGGCATAGACTGCCCTAGAACCATAACCTACAACAAAGCGACGATAAACAACACAGGTAACTGGCCAAGGACGCACCATATCGATTTTATACCATAAGCCTACTTTGAGTCTGGAATATACTAGATTCCTTTGTATCGAGTAGATGTCTCGACTTCATCGTAATGTTATGAAATAAGTGAAACTACCTTTTACATGTTTTAGTGCTCAATAACAAAACAGTATATAGTATAGTACAGTATAGTATAGTATAGTATAGTCTTATATCAGTGATATACGTTTAAATCAATTAAGAAGTTAAAGAGATTGCTCCTGACAAACATTCAATAATAGTTTAAGCTTTTCTATAACATTACTGTAGTTTTGGTTAAAATAATTTTATAGTACAGGCATAAATTCCGAAATGCAACTGAAAGCACTTGCAAATATTTGGCCTAGAGACCTACTAACTATCTAATATTGAACTTCATATGTTTGAGTATGAATTATTTAGCTTTAGCTATTATGAGCATAAAAATACATACATAATATGTCTTATGGGCAACACAATTCGAGAGGAATTTATAACCTAAATACAATCACCATAAATAGAGTCTATAAAACAGGCTATCTTTTTAAATGACTTCAAAAACAAAAACGAAGGAGCTTCTTAATTCAGTTTTTTTATTAGTACGTACCTAACAAGAAATTCTAAGCTTTTCATATTTCCGAACACAAAGTGTCGTAACTTTCAATCGCGGCGCGGTGGAAATTTTTAATCAGGTATTTATCTCAATTTATTAAAGATAAGATAAGACACTCCCACCTGGCTCAGACGCGTGACGCATTTGCGTCTGCATACGATTATGCCAACACTTGTTATCTGCATTGAGAAAAGCAATGAAGAAAGGCACAAAAAAGTATAAATTTTCCGTTCGTCATTTGGAAACGGCGCGGCGAGTGATTGAGTAAATTTGAAAGGAAGTCTGAGAATCTGATGTTAGACGAAGCACGTTAAATTTTTTTGCACTTCAACCGCAAGCATAATCGCCAACGGCAGCGAGTGCGCTCTGCTTACTATAGGAATATTCGAGATCCACGGTGGACGATATAGGGACCGTCTTTACTTGCCAGTAATTTTCCACTGACATTTTTAACTTTGTGCATATTTTATGTGTGCATGTGTTTGTACAAGTGCGTGTTCACATGTGTGCGTGTCTGTACTCACGTCTGTGGTCACCAAACGACGCCAGTTATATATGTATAATTGTATATATACATATAATCTAACGGTAGTTGAACCTATACAGACGATAATTATGATGACTTATGATAATTTTTTGGAGTTTCCATACATTTTGACAACAATAGCAATAGGATTATTATCATCATCATCATTTTCAGCCCGTAATCGCCACGGCTGAGCATAGGCCTCTCTTCTTGTACGCCATACATCCCGGTCCTGTGCTAACCTTGTCCAGTTTGCATGGTGGTAGGGTACTTTCTAGTACCTACTCGGCTGGCTAGCTGCCACCCTCAAGTTGAAAATCTGCCGCCAAGCATCTAACGGTGTGTTCCGGTAGCCTCACTTGAGAGCCAGTTCCATTCCAGACTAGGTGTGCTTTACCATCTTCGACCACACCTTCACTTAACATCAGGTGAGCTGTGGTCAAACACCTAGCCTGTCAACCATTAAAAAAAAAAAAAAAAGGTACGACCAGCGACCCTCACGATGTCGTCGACCCAACGAGCTGGTGGGCGCCCGACGCTTCGTTTCCCGGTTCGTGGCCACCAATCCGTCAACATTTTAGTCCACCTGCCTAGCAATATGTCCTGCCAACTCCATTTCAGTTACATCATTGTTGTTCCGACGTCACGTCACGTCTTAGCGCGACGTCGTATCTTTACATTTCTCAAGATCGAGTTAGGATCATTATTCATAATATTATATTAGTAATTAACTTTATGAACCAACACATTTTTTGCGCATAATTGTAAAAAAATTGATAACGGCCATGGTAAGCCGAAAGGCTGCTAGACAAAATCAAATTATAAAGGGATCCATTGAATTCCGGTTTTCCGTTTCTGATGTAAGAGTGTGGCAACCACGTCCCACATTTTAGTGTGATTCATCTATGACGTGTGTTAATGTGTGACGGGACGAAAGCTCAACGAAATCTTGTATGTGTGTGTTAGAAGGCGTGGCAGCGTGCCGGGGAGCTTTCGGGAACATCGCCAGTGCGTGAACGCACGTGACACAAGACACGCGCCCATTCATACAATATCCGAGCATATGGCATAGGTTATGGCACTTACAACACAGTGGAACTTTCCTTGCACCAACATTGACCGTCTGGGAACATGGTGCAAAGATTACGGTCACTGATAAAGCTATACGTATAAATACTCGTGTTAAAATTGTTCGCGTGACTCACGCGTTGATAACAATTTTTATGAAAATTTTCTGCAACGTAACGCTGTTTGTTTTTATCTCAGATCTCGGATAAAATTTAATTAATATAGATATTGCAAATATTTTTATATGGTATATACATATTAATAAAATGCAAGGCTAGCAAAGTCGCCTCCTTTATTATTAATACTGAAAAACATATTTTTCATGATAAACACATAATGTAACTAAGCAGATGTATTAGTAAAAATAGGTAGTATACATGCGTAATTAGCAACCTTGAAATTAGCAGTGTTTGTACAAAAACGTTGTCGACGCGCCCCCGGCAACAGTTAGTAAAGCTTCAATAGAGCAAGTCAGAATGCGTCGTCAAAGTTGTTTGTCGGTCAAATGGTGACGTTCGAGTCCCGCCCACAATTGTTCAGCATTGCCGGTTAGATTACAACTGACATAACATACTATAGTAGTATAATAATAATACGAAAACGTAAGTTATGGAGGGCTTGCCGCAAAACCGCATGCATTGTGGGAAGTACGAGTACATGTTTGATGCCATGTAAACCATTAACAACTATTATTAATTAGTAATTCCAGAAATGTTTTGTGAACCTTTTACCGCATGATTTTCCCTAAAAATCCCGTACACTTACAGCTTGAATCATTTAGACTTATTCAATTCAATTTATATATATACAGGAACATATAATATTTTAATTAACATCATTATACTGACATAAAAAGTGGTGGGTTAACATAGGATTCATTTAGTAGGAAAATAAGATCAGCAAATAGCATAAACAAAAAAAAATACGAGACTAATACGATCATTATACTTACTAATACGTAATTTTATGAGCACTTATGCAACTAAATTTACCAGTACTCCTAAGTTAGGACTTTTTTTCAATGGATTCTTTGATAAGTGCTAAGAATTTACTTTCCCACTAAATGAATCCTATGTTAACGCATCCATAGTCCGATACAAGTCCAACTGTGGGCTGATTTATTGCCGAGAATGTTCTAATCCAACACAGGTTTTTATGATTACAATTTCGTTTGAATGCCACTCGGAGGTGTGTCGATTCGTTCAATATATTGTGACGTTATCGTTGAATGAGTATGAGTAGTAATATAGTTTTTTTTTAATCTTGACTAGTAACGATTTTTTAAATAATCAGATAGAATTGGGCGTGAGCATGACTTAATTTTGTAAACGTTATAATACGTTTCTCCCATATAAGAAAAATATTGTTTCACGAATTTACGCTTTTACTACTACAAGCCCTAATTTACTTAGTAGCATTCATTTAGTAGGTAGTTATATAAGTCAGTTCCTTTGGAACTAATTTATATAACTACCCTCATAACTGTATATATTTTAATATTGTTATCATCTAATATAGATATTTATTGAAAGGTGGAAAAAATGGGGAAATGTAGAACTTTCTACAAAAGAAAACCATATTTCTTTTTTCAATTAATTTAATTTTTGGTATAAGTTCAGAAAGTCGTCTTATAAATGATTTTAAGCAGAATGTACTTGTACACTGAACGACTGTAACTGTAGAGTTAAACTAAATCTCAGTGACTAAATTATATGCACTAACTTAAAGACTAAAATCGAAAATATACAATTCATTCTAGGTAATTCAGGTGCAAACAGCCGCCATGCGCTAGTGTGTGTGCACTGAACACTCACACTTGAAAATTCAGCACTCACACGTGAAAAGGAATATTCGAATAGTGGTGGCGCGGGGCGAGAGGCGCGGGCGGCGAGGCCGGAGCCGCGAGCCAGCTTTACTATATAAAACTCGGCGCTGCCATCTGCAAGTTTCAATAGATAACTTGCGCTCGGAACGTTTCGGTACGCGCTGCCAACATTTTCACTGTTGAGCAAATTACAAAGTTGAATGTTGTGCACCCTTGCAGGATACCAGCGGGAAATTTAAATTCAACCGAATGAAAACTTTTCATTCGTAATTTCTAAACTATTATACGAATAAATAGCGCGTTTGCGATAAAACTGTGTCAAATCGCGGTAGCGGCTAAAACTGCAACAGCTAGCGTAAACTACGAGCCGGCTGCGGCAGCGCGATGTATACTGCCCCACGGTAACACTCGCGAACCTGGATTATAAAGACAATTTAAAGTTCGGGAAACATACCGCTATTACGAGTGTTGTTCTACAAAGACATTACCATTTCGACGTTCCCTGACAAACTGTTAAGTGTAACGTCCGAGTGAAAACATCAAGATGAGCTTCAACAAGAATAACCCCAACGCCCTGGGGAAGGTCGTTGGGTACCTCAAGCAGCTCTCCACCGATATGGTAAGTTAATAAAATATAAAATACAAGATTACCCACTTACTTAGAATTATCAAACTTTTGTTACAGCAATATTAAAGCGGTTTTATGTTTAATGACATGAGCATATTAATGTAGCTTATTTTATTTTATTCAGTCTTGTGCGTCTCAAACGGTTAGTTCTGAAAACCAGCGTAGCTGAGAAATCGGTAGCACTAACGCTGAAAACTAACCTTATCTGTCGCACTGGACGCTACAGCGACAACTTTTTATTATTATTGTTATTATTTATGTCGTCTTTTTATTATTTACGTGTGATGTGAGTTGTTGTGTGACAAAATGAATGTTTTCTAGCTGCCTCATATGATGCATTGGCCTTTATTTCGGCGCATTATGTTACGATTGGCAATATTAAGTTTAGTAACAGAACTTCGCGAAGTTTCTATAGAAAGTTGTGTACAACGCGGCCGGCGGCGTGACGGCGCGGCGTGCGCCCCCAGGCGCCGAAGTAGGGTCGATGTCGGTTGCCTGGCAACATTTTCACCGTATATTCTAGCCGTCTTGCAATGAACCAAAATATCAATACAATAAATATCAATTTAGCTTAGTCGAAGTAGTGTTTTCCTTCAAACATCAACATGAGCCCTGTAGACTGTAGAGCGGCACCGGTATGCCGGCGCCGGCTGCGAGTCCAGACGGCCTTGCAAGGTCGCCGCCGCGGTAAAGGGGCTACCAATAGCTACATAATATACAATGCGAATAACATGCCAATCAAGTTTTTTGTATCAATTATGGTGTCTGTCGCATCTCATAAAAATTGGTTACATAAACGCATAACTAATAACTTATTAGATATTACATACAATACGGCATCATAAAATCCAGTTACAAGATATTTTATACAAATAAAAATTGACGAAAAAACAAAATTATTCAATAACCCACAAATAATTAACAAGCTAAATGAGAAATGAGACTCGCTGTTACTAATGTGTACTATTTTAGTAACTTTTCTATGAGAACGAAAAGTAACTTTGATAACAAATTAGTGCATACCTACACACATATTCTATTATTCTATATTTTTATCAGTGCACTGTTTTCTGAACAATAACAATTTCTTTATTGATTTTTTTACATATTATAAAAGGCATGCTTTAATCAGTCAGTCAATCAGACGAATCCCCTATATATATGTATTACACGGAATTCTATCAAACAAAATAAACTCTTCAAAAATTGTACTTCCCGATATCAATACCAGACCCTCGTCACCATGTACGAAACTCGACAAAATAAATCAAATAAGCCCAAAACTTAAGAGGCCTTTAAAGAATTCAACTATTTTTACTTAAAGTTTATGCGTTGCACGAGGCGGTATTTTCAGATAAAACTAAACGGTTAGTATTTTCGAGGCAATTGAATTGGTTTCTTCTCGGCAAAAAAAAACCTTTAGAAGAGATGGCAGTCAAACCTTTTGCTTAATTACTAAAGCAATTAATATACTCACTACATATAAATGTCGTTGCTTTAAAAACCCTATAATATATAACCTTATCTTTTTATCAGTATACATAATCTTTATTCATTTATGAAAATGTTTTAGCGCCATCACTATCAAAGTCGGCGTTTCGCCGTGACATAATGAAAGGTTAAGGATTGCTTTGGTAATTTACAAAGCGACATCTATGAGGAACGACCTCAAACAATTAAGTACACTTTATTTACAGTAGATGGCCGTTAACTTTGCGCAATAACTTAGTACAAGCTATTGCTACAGATGGCAGCACAAAATAAAATACTTGACGTTGCCAATAAATGTTATTTTTACTATAAAATTATATTTAATTGTATTATTATGCTTGTAAACAATAAGATAATGAAATATTGTAAGACGTACAATTAAGATGATATAACCAGAACTCTTAGTTAAACTGACCTGTTTCAATTTAAGATTAAAAACCAATAGGTACTTATAATAACTTAAACACAACATAATTAGATATAAAAAAGTAAAAATGAATAAAACAGAAATATAATAGGTATCTATAATATGCTAGTAGAGACGCCCGTGAAGATAAAATGATAAAATCGTGTTTTAGTATCTAGCGAAATTATAGGGCTGCTGAGACTTGAGACTAACCATCGAAAGTATCCAAGTAAAGAGCGCAGCGATACCCTGAACTTTGTTTTGCTACTCAAAATTCTGTGTAAAAATCAGGAGAGCGTCTTATTCGTCATATTACTTTTACGTAAAAAAAGCGAAAACTGGTCTATTTTCAAATAAAAAGGCTTCATGCATAACATGATTGTCGCTTGTTTCTATTTCGGTGCACAGTAAGTACTTACAGGGCGGGGTTGCGATGGAGGTAGAGAAACAAAATAAACGATAACATCGAAGGTGATCGACGTTTATTCCCCCATACGTCTTTGTCAGAGCTTCACCCTTCTTTTCCATTATTTTCAGGGTTGATTAAATACGCGAACATTAAAATTTTGTTCGTCATTAAAATATTATTAATTTTATTATTATCAAAGAGTAAAATTTATTCTCATTTAGACGAGTTTTACAAATCTCAAATATTTAGTGATGATGTGCTTTGCTATATCTCGTTATCTTATTTGAATAGATGGCTTGGATAGATAGCTATACCTACAGGAAACAATTTAGTAAAAATAAAATAATCATAGTATTTTTCTTAAAAAAAATAACAATTCTGCGAAGCAAGATAAGATGAAGACAAGTAGGCTGAATAGTGTATGTAGATATATATTATTATGTACATACACTACTAATAAATTAGGTTGTTACTTATGAGTTATGACACTGTTGACCTATTTCCCTATTATTTATCAATACGTGATTGAAAAACGTGACCGGTGGTTAGTTCAGAATTGTGGGCACAAATAATCAAAAGGTAGATAATTAAGAGTAAGAGTAATGATCAATCAAGCTACGTAGGTGACAACAAACAAAATTATTTATTTTAAAAGATATTTTTCAAAAATAAATTCGGTATAATTGAGCATTCAGTTACCTAGATACGTAGCAGATACGTCACGCCGTGCAAAACGCCATTGCAGGTTGCAGTTGTTGACACTTTCATAGAACAACTGCCATTTTAGTCATGTTTTGTCAGGACAGTCATGACGTGACGTCACACAGACGCCATGACTGTCCTGGCCGTTATAACGGTAAACTTTGAGCGTTTTTTAAATTGACAAATGACACAATAAAAATTTGCGTTATAAAAAAGTAAACTTTTGTCTCATTGTCTCAAGATAGAATATATGGCCCCTTTACTTGTAAAAAAATCTTTAATTGTGTTGTGGGTACATGTATTAAATTTTAATTAAATTTAATTATTACCGTAAAAAAAATCAATTATTAAATTTAAACACTGATAATTTCGTAGATCCTAAATGAAATTAGCCATTTTTTAAATTTACTGGATATAATACACATTTTATTTAATTTACTTGGGAAGTAACTATCTTAGGCTTATGTTCTATAATAAATGTATTTGTTTTTTATATGTACCTATAACCCGTAAAAAGGATGGATTAGTGTTTCACTGATGGCCAATCTATTTATGTAAAAGTCAAGAAATAAATGCCACAATGACATAATCAAAACCAAATCTCAAAAAGATAACACTTTTAAATTATTCAGTATTTACATGCGATTAACAAACATCGGATTGATAAATAAAAAACATTACAATACTTTTCATAATGAATCTGAGGTAATAATAGTACGAAACAGTCTATTGTTTGATGTTAACAGTAAACTAGGACAAGTAAACATTAGGAATGTTCTTCGAACTTAATCAACAGCCGAGCGAGAATAGAGACCTATGCCCAGGTATGAGTACAATGTGTTCATGCATTGTTTTATAAACATCATTATAACTATAACAGACAATCGCCCATATCAGTCTAGAATATCGAATAAGCAGGTGTACATTGAGATCATTACTCAAACTTATCAGTTATCATTCGTCATTATTCGAGAAAGAAAGACAACGAGTCGCGTTCCAGCTTTAAGTGGTGGATACAGGATTATTTATAAAGATGTGTGAAGAGGGTCAGGGTAGGCAATGCGCATATCATCAATAGGTTATCTAAAGCATGCACAGACTGTATGAGCGAGTGTGGTCAATAATGTTTTCTTGATCTGACCTCCGTTTCCCTTAGTTCAGAATTCTTATCATCCCGACTGTGTTACGCACGTTAGATAGCGGATATAATAAATGGGGTGTGTTTGCGAACGACCACTCCAGTATCGAATGTCCAGTGAGTCCGAGTGACCATTCGGTTCTTAGGTAATTGGCGACTTAATTGTATATTAGCTCCCAAAAAAGTTAACGATGAACGTGTAAATAATACATCGATTTTCTTGCTATTCCAGAGTGGGAACGAGCAATCACGCCGAGGGCAAGGCGAAGAAGAGAGGCTGTACCGGAGCTCCCGTGGGCCGAAGTACGCTCGAGTGCCGTCGCGTGCTACCCTGTCGGCGTCGACGACGTGCACGTCTCTTGCCACCTCGTGCGGGTCGCAGGGCACCCTCGCGCCCAACTACGCCCCAATCACAGAGGCTATCTCCACGGAAAGCAGCAGCGAGGACGAACAGGACTTCGAGAAGACCCGTCGCCATTTCCAGCAGCTCCGTCAGATCAGCTTAGGAAACGAGTTCAAATACAAAATGGAAATGGAGATCAAGAGCGCGAAGGATGAGAACCTGCGCAATTCTATTCCATTCGTGAAACAGTTAAGCACGGATAGCGCGAAAGTTAAAGCCGACTATGCGATCAATGGGGATACTCCGTATGCTTCGACAACGCAGCGGATATACCTTTGGACACAGGTACGATTACCCTAATTGCTACGTTTATAACATTATGAGTAAAACCATAGTATCCTCAAATTACACACCCGATAGAAAGCTATAATCACCTATATAATTAATTTGTATAGGCAAAATGACTTTTGGGTAGTAAAGCCCACGTGCCCGATAAGAATCAAAAGCAATGAATGGAAATAACCACAACAAACCATGAAACAGTTGTTTTGTGATTCGAATACGATTCGTAATGTTTGAAGCCGGATCATTAAAGGTACAATATTCGAGAAGGCACTGACTTACAAAATGATTATTCTGTGCGAACCATGGGTGTTTTTTTCAATCTTAAAATATAAAGAACAAGTAAGTCATAAAATAACATAAACTTCCACTCGAGCTAGGTTTTACTGACCAATCAATCATTTTTTATTATGCTTTGGATCGAGCCCTACCTACCTTTGAGTATAAGAAGGTATGTACTTAATACTAGACCGGGTATATAACACGCCGGAGCGCCCACGTACAACCTCAAAGCTTTTCTGAAATGGTTTGCGCCACTACGTCGATCGTACAGCATGCGATTGCACCCAAAATAATACTAAACTTTTAAAATGAAAATATCAATTATCCCTCAGGTATCCTCTAACAGCATTTTACACGAGTGAAGGCATAATAATTATGTTAAATTAAACATCATTTGTTGCAGTTACTGTCAGCGTTTGCTGTGTCGATGGGTTCGCTGATAGTTGGATTTTCGTCCGGGTATACTTCACCAGCTCTGCCAAGCATGGCAGACATTAATGGGACCTCATACATGGCTATCACTGAAGAAGAGGTGAGTTTATTATCCTCGTTATACAAGGTATTCTGTTAGACGACGGACATATTCCAAGATTATAATTTGATCCATATGGAATAATAGATGCGCCCGCGGTTTCGCCCATGTTTTCCCGACTAAGTAGTAGTCACTTACACACGAGTTACAATCTGAAGGAGTAACAAACATACACACACGCTCACATACACACATAGTTTTGTGTTTATATTAGAGTGAGATAAAATGTGACAAAATCTTCATTGATGAATAAAAAAATAGAATTTAAAAATTGGGTGTGTGATAACTTCACGTTATTTTCTACGCGTGCAAAAACAGTCAAAGCGACGACGCGACGGATCTCATGTCGGAGGGCGTGGGATCTAATTCCAACGATGAGTAACAAAAAAGTCTTAAGGAAACCATTGCATGGTGGTAGGGTATCTTAAAGTCAAAGAAAAATATGCCACTAAGTATCTAACGGCGTATTCAGCAGACCTCATTTGAGAGCCAGTTCTCATAGCAGGCTACGTGTTTATTATTTTCGTCTACCTTGCCACCTGATATTGTGTGAATTACTAGTCTGTCACCCGTATAAAAGGGTATAAGAGTTAGAGATAAAGCATAAGTCACGACGACTTTTGTCTCTCTGTCATATCTTTCGTTATCAATTACGTGAAATTAATTATAGTTATTAAATTACAGAAAACATGGATCGGTGGACTGATGCCCTTGGCCGCGCTAGTCGGAGGCATCGCAGGAGGACCGCTTGTAGAGCTGTTGGGACGTCGAATGACTATAATGATGACTGCTGTACCATTCTTCCTGGGATGGATGCTGATTGCCAATGCACCAAACGTAATCGCAATATTTGCTGGACGCATTTTCTGTGGAATTTGTGTCGGAATCGGCTCTCTGGCGTTCCCAGTCTATCTCGGGGAAACTATTCAACCAGAAGTTCGGGGAGCAATTGGACTACTACCGACAGCATTTGGAAATGTTGGGATTCTGTTATCATTCTTCGTTGGCCGCTATCTGAACTGGTCTAATTTGGCATTTTTTGGAGCCACACTTTCAGTTCCGTTCTTTTTGCTCATGCTTCTCACGCCGGAAACACCAAGATGGTACGTCACCAAGCGCAGAGCTAAAGATGCCCGAAAAGCTCTGCAATGGTTGAGAGGCCCGAACATAAACATCGAAAAGGAAATGCAAGATCTTACACGTTCACAGGCTGAGGCAGATAGACAAGGAGGCAATGCATTCAAAACTCTGTTTTCGATGAAATATGCACCCGCCGTCATGATAGCGTTGGGTCTGATGCTGTTTCAACAACTGAGTGGAATTAACGCAGTAATATTTTATGCCGGTGAGATTTTTGAGAATTCCGGAAGCAGCATAGACGGCAACCTGTCAAGCATCATTATAGGAGTCGTGAACTTCATTTCCACGTTTCTTGCAACTGCTGTAATCGATCGTCTGGGGCGTAAGATGTTGTTATACATGTCATCGCTTTCTATGATCGTAACTCTGGTAACATTAGGATCTTACTATTACGTAAAAGATGCGATGCATGTAGACGTCAGCGCCTTCGGATGGATACCTCTTGCAAGCCTCGTTATATACGTATTGGGATTTTCCATTGGATTTGGCCCAATTCCATGGCTCATGTTGGGTGAAATATTGCCTTCGAGAATCAGAGGTACTGCTGCCTCCTTGTGTACCGCATTCAACTGGACTTGCACTTTTATTGTGACAAAAACATTCCACAATATTATCGAGGCTATCAACATGTATGGTACCGTGTGGTTGTTTTCTGTGATATGCTTACTCGGATTGTTCTTTGTGATATTCTTTGTGCCCGAGACCCGTGGCAAGAGTTTGGAAGAAATTGAGCATAAGTTGACTACCCGGAAAAGTAACCGTGGCGAGAATTTGGAAGAAACTGAAAATAGAGCGAATGTCCGGTCAACTAACCGCAACGGAAACACTAACACAAGAGTGCAAAACCCATGTTAACGATGAACATGAGCAAAAGACAAACGGACATTCCGAAAAGGAGAATTTGCGAATAGGTGCAAATACGAAAAATGAGGGAGGCGCTGATTTTTCAGTGTATACTGAAGACTGAATTGGGAATGTAGCCATAGATTCTCTAATGTAAATATAGAAAATTAGATGCGTAGTAAGCAAGATTGACAGCGATAGTTCCTTTAGATCTAATTTTAATAGGATTTCGCGATGTAGCGTTATAATTCGATTATTTAAATAGTTCCTCTATTGTAACTTTAGATCTGTTAGTCGTAAGACCCAAGACACAATCCTTGTACTTATTGGTCTTATGAATTATTGAAGTAATGCTGTGAATGTTATATAGTTTTCATTGCTCTTAACGCAACAGTTTGACATATTATAACAGTAAATTTTAGTACTTATATGGAAAAGAAATGCATTGAATCCAAGTAAATTGTATTATCATATTTGTTTGTGTCCATTGTATAGCGTGTTTTTATAAACATTTAAATAATAATTGTTTTTATGTAGCGATCAAGATCTATTAAAGAAATTGTACGTTGATCATGACAAAAAATAGGTACTTATTTTAGACCAAATGTTTATTTTTAAGTTACTTACTAAAATAATTTATATATTTTTAGGGTTTAATAACGAATGAACTATTCCGTATATTACGGAGTTTAATATTTATTTGATTGTTATTTTTCAATTTAAAAAAAAATTAAACAATTTACATGACTAATTTCATGCTTTTATTTCTATCAAAACCAATCATCATCATCCACAGCCTTCTTTACCTTACTGCTGGGTATAAGCCTCTCTCTTTTTTTATGTCTTCTACCTCGGTCCTGTGCCAATCTGGTCCAATCAAAAGCAAAAAAATTATTGGTTTATTTTTAATTATTGGTAAATTATTATCTGATCAAAACCAAAATCAAACTAAAAATTCTAATGCAGAAAATAAAGTTTTAAAGATTGTTTGCGTGACCTGAGGCATCATAGAATTATCAAAGAAGGCATCACTATAATAAACACCTGGCTTAAGTGTTAGTTACAAAAACCTTTTTTTAAATTCTATTTACTGACAATAACATCCGTTTAGGCATACATTTGTACAAGTGTGTAAGTATGACGTCTGTTAACAAAGACGACACCTATGTCATAAGTCGATCACATGACTGTACGTTCATTATAACTAATTATATTTATGAGTAAATAACAATGAAATCATATCTGGTTTGATAGGTACTTTGTAGGTCTCCGGATAATGATAAACTTATTTACAAAAAAGTAAGTTGTTAACTACTCTAAGATTAGGTCAGCTAGATAGATAGTCACAATTTAACAAAACAAAATTAACACTTACTGTAATTTTTATCTTTGTTTTTTCATATTTTAAAGTTATGAATCGAACTTAATCTCGTTTAGCTAAACCATAATCAATAATTCACTAATCTGTGAATCTGTCATACAAAGTTTTACAATATCATTGCAAAAAGAACTAGCTGCGCTACGTGGTGTTATTACCCGTTAAATTTTTTTGGAATAAAAAGTAGCCCATGTTTTAATCAAGGGTGTCAGCTACCTCCATACCAAACTTCATAAAAATTGGTCCACCCGTTTGAGCGGGAATAAGTAACATATATACAAACACATTTACTAACTTTCGCCTTTATAACATTAGTGTGAAACCGAAGTAGGCCAGTAGTAGAAATAAGGCAGAAATAAAAAAAAAAAACATCAATACCAACATCACAAATCGATAATAGCTCTAAAGGAGTGACTAATATACATAATTTTTTACAGTCGTAATAGATTTGTAAAAAATTAAGTTCGCTATATAAAAGCGATTTCAAAAACCAATGTGCAATTACACTTAAAAATTAAACCTCGTTTTGTACCTACTAACTTATACACAATTGAATACTTATTAATATACGTTTATTTCCTTATCACAACTACGCATAGTCGGATATTATCAAAAAGGTATAAAAACCAAAATGTCTGCAAATAATAGCTAGTAACTATAACTGCAAAAAGGCAATACGGAAGGTAAATGGGGCGTTCTACTTTTCTACCGACAATCTGAGTGATAAATTTTTAGATTTCAAAAAAAAATAAAAGTGTAATTCTTCAAAAAAATGTATTTTTACATTATTGTCCAGTTATCGAAGATTTCAGATATGTATAGTGCATCGAAGTTTTGTTATTTACTTTTTATTTATTTTAAGTTTTATCGGAATAGTTGGAAAAAATAAACACCTCTGTCACAAACTAATATATTTATTAATTATTATGTCAAATCAAATTTACAGTTTTTTTAACTTGGCATAACTAGAATACAAGCATTTATTATTATCGAACACGATTTATCCCAATTCTTGTTACAAATATAATATAAAAAATGACATTTAATACCACTCTGTCACATTTTTGCTCATTAAGACAACAAACTTTGAAATATTTTGCAAATAATTGAAATAAACATAGCTGAAATTCTGTTACTACCTTTTATGGTCAATATATAATAATATAATACGTTATTTTAGTGTATATGTTTTCAATAAACTGAACATATGCTGCTTTAATGCTTAATTACAAGGGGGACAAAATTGTGCTAGAGTATGACAGAATGGTAGATATTAATAGGCCAACATTTAAACTTAATCCTTTAAGGTTTTGAAAGTTTTTAAAAAGGATAACAAAACATAAGGCTTCTCTTACAATGCTACATAAGATATTATTTCTTGGTATAATCATTATTTGGTGCACGTAAAATCAGACTAATCTTTTCTTTTCTCTTATTCGACTTTTCAAATACTTCTATAACACGCCTTCCTCTTTTAACCGTAATCATTTTTATCAAGTTTTCAAACATCACATCTGATACATCTGATTTTACTAATTTAAATATTTTGTCAGTGTCAACAACAGTTTTATAAAATATCACCTGAACATCTCCATCTGCATCCACACAACTTTTTTCAACTCCTAAGTAGGTGTACTCCACTTAGTTTCTACTGGGTACTTTTACTGACATAATACCATTTTTTATTAATAATGGGTCTCCAGATAGGTCACATGAAGCACCTGGTTTTATGTGCGCAGGTTTTTTTCTGATTAACGAGAGGCTGAAGAGGCTGATCATCTTCTGAAGTAGTAATACTACTTCAGAAGATGAAGATGATGCAATGTTATACAACAGTCTCATAAAATCTCTTTGTAGGAGCTCTAATTATTATGTTGTTTATTTATATCAGCCAATGGTTCTTTTTAATCTGAGGTTGGGCTTAACTACCTACCTAGCTTTACATTTATAAAGAGCAACTTAATAAAAATAAAGCTAGCAAATAATATTTGTTGTGCAGCATTTTTTTATTACCAAAGTCTCTTGAAACAGTTGAAGTTTTAGTCCCGAACGGTTAATTGTTGTGTCTTGTAGGAAAGGATAGGATTGTTTTGGAGCAGTGTTTCATTTTGTTTTTGTTTTTAATGTTTTTGTAATGTTCCTTAATGGCATTTGTCAAAATACTATATGTATTTTCTTTTTTCTTCTTTATTCGGCGCTTTTAAATTTATCTTAATTTTTTGGTTTGGGTATATTATGTAATAAGCTGTCTTCTTTAATTTTTTTGGCGATGAAGTCTTTCCTTGTATTTTCGTATTTTTCTATAATTAATTTTACATGGCCTTGAAGTTTCATATTTTGCCTATAAATTTTCGATCTGTCTCGGCTAACTCTTTCTCTTCCCCTTGCTCTAGCAGCGGATGAGGTTGGAGTTAGTGAACGAGATCTAGGAATTAAAGGAGTAACCTGGGGTTTGAAGGAACAGGTGTGGAAGTCGAGTATTCATTAGAACGTTCTGCAAAGCTTTCTGTTGTTCTCTTTTTGTTTCTAACTTGCCATTTTATTTTCATTTGTCTGTGTACTCTTGGTGTCAGATCTTTGACTAGCTTTTTGCAAGCATGGTATCTTTCTAAGTCTTATCATTTCACTTCTACGACTTTTTCAGGGTCCTGTTTCCTTTTTTCACGACAACGTCACTGCTTTTCCGTCGCAGATAACGCTATTATTTAATTACCCTGATGATAATACCTTAAATGAATAAAATAATTGATAATGTAATATATAGAATACAAAAGATATCAATTAACTATTGTGAAAATCAATTACGGCAAAGTTTCTGACAAAAAATACCACTCCGTCACGAGCTATACTACTCCCGTCACAGCTATTTTGTGACAGAGGTGCCTCGTGACAGAGGTGTAAAATAACAGTGTTCGAGGATTTCAACGTTCATAAAATTACAAATTGTTCGTAAAAGTGAGTAAATATGACAGATATACTGGGAAATAATAATATTACGTAAATAAATGGGAATTACAATAATATTTTAAAGTAGTAACTTACGTGACAGAGCGGTCGCCGAATAAACACACGCACCTCTAGTTCACTACCAGCGGGCGCCTAACTCGGCTCGCTCCAGGGTGGGGTCTCAAGGCTTAAAAGCCGAGAGGAGAAGGAAACCGTGCTGTTGTTTAGTGTTGAAGATCAAACAGCTAAGGCGTGTTTTTTGTTTTGCGAAATGCGTGACGGAAGATAGCAAGAAAAAACATATGCAGCCGTACCCAAGGATAAAATATTTTTTTGCTTAATAGTATGAACCTTTACGTTTATTATATTTTTATTAATCTAAAGACAATATTTCAGCATTTCAATAAATAATTTTATATTATAGGGTCCTATATGATTTTTTTAAGCGACATCATTTTGTAACATTAGGCAGCGTAAAGGGACACGCTTTATTTGTATGTAAAACACCTCTGTCACACGTTTCGAATACTATGTCACAATAATTTTGTAAAAAGCAAAAACAATAAAAACGGGATTTTAGTGTTATTATAATGACTATATGGTCCAAAAAATCTTGTGACAATAAAATTTGAGAAACTGCAATTTAGGACGGATACAGATTTTTTTTTCCTGAGGAGACACGTCATTGTCGGTAGAAAAGTAGAACGCCCCAAATAACGACCTTAACCAACGACCAAGAATTTTATTTGGTCACACTAGACCATTCTATTCAAACACAACGATGCTAAACGCATTCTTATATGTACTGTGCTAATATGTGGAAATAGAATACATTACCTACCAGTCGAGAGTAAAGTATACAAAACTCTGTAAGTAAGAATACTAGAATACTTAAATACTTTTTTTTTTGTAAATACATACTTATAATACATGCAGTACACCTAGACACAGAACAAACATCGATGTTAGTCACACAAATATTAGTCCTGAGTGGGAATCGAACCCACGCCCTTTAGCTCTCGAAGCAGACAATGAACCAACAGGGCTGTTAACGTGGATAAAATTTTCCATTTTATTCTGTATCTCGAAATTTCAAAGTTTTGATGAAACTGTCCTCAAGCTTTGAGTAAATACTTACTAAGTATAAGCTTACGGTGACTGCCGTTATAGCTTCAGGGCCAAATAAGATGTAGGGCGTGGGTTCGATTCCTGCCCAAGGCACGAATATTGATGTTTTTTTATGTGTCAGTGTGTCCTTAATGTACACATGTGTTGTAAGTATGTATTTATGTACCAAAATTAAATTAAATTTATGTACATTATCAGTTCTTAGGTTACAGTCGGCAACTAATTCTATAGGTATGTATATTGTACGCACGATTAAATCAGTTGGAGATGTTACTTCAATATGATCTAGATTGAGAAAGCGTCGTATAACTTTGACTCGAAGAGTCCATGGTCGCAACTCATTATATTAATTTTCCGGTAAGATTGCAATTGCGTTATCTAAAAATCTGGTGTCATTAGTTCCAAATGTCAAGTCAAACAACACTTCCATTTTAAATAATGATATTATTATCATAGAAGCTTGGGTTTTGGGAACTTTTTAGCATTTGTATTCAACGAATGGCAAGCACGTGATGGAAAGTGAAAGTTACAAAAATTATGTTTGCATACCAAATTGTATAATGACTTTAAGGACTTCCAGAAGTCCTACAGAATCACTGATAAGATTCAAGCTGAATAGTAAAGGCAAGAGTCTTTGGGAACCTCAACCCTTAGGAGGACCAGAGTCCCACTGAGACAACAAACTCTCACACACTTACACACACGCACACACATACATTCTCTCTTCACACACACACACACACACCACAAACATATTAAATTGTATACGTATAATTTGTAAACTCTATCTCGAGACATTTACAACCTTACCGCACCGATAACAATTAAACCTAGAAAAGTTTTAAAAATTCTGGTAGCCCCTGCGACAGAAGTTCTTACTTAGTGCAGGGTACACAAGTAATGCTACAGAATCTTGTATGTTAATTATGAGGTTCAATTAATGTTAATGTAATTCGTATTATGGCAATAAACAAATTTATTTAATTTTTATTTATTTGAAAAGAGGGATAAAGCTAGAGGCTTTTTAACATATTTCTAGGTAGGGTGTGGCCAAACGTAAATCTTTTTTTAATATTAAACCGTTTACTTTACATTACTTTATATTTCGGTTTACAATTCGGGCCAAACTGTTTGTTGAGCTATAATGATTTTTATAAAGATCTAAAGCTCTTTAGCTTTACAATTATTTAGTTCAGATGTACGTCAAACCTGGAAAAGTCAAGGGGGGCAGTGAAATCAAACGGAATAAATCCAGCTATTGTGTTTAAATTCACAATGTATGCACATATTTGTTTGTATGCATTTCCAATGTACGCATTATGTTTAATGTATGCATAACATTATTCTTACATTTCAATCGGCTTGTTATTAATCAAAATACATGTCACAATCAGGTGTACATACAAACACAATTAACTTAGTAATAAGATATTTTTGACGTTCTTCGGATTAGGAACCCTGACAAAAATAACAAAGCAAATGACTTTTATGACGTTAGGGTTCAAAAACCACTTAGACTTTTTATATAGTCTCAACTTTGCAATATAACAGATGGAAATACCCCAATTATATATGTAAACCAAAAAACATTTGACGTTGATATAAGATAAACAACATAAATGACGCCAAGAAAAACCATACGAGGAGGCTTGGCAGATTGCTTGGCAGATTGTAATCAAACACATGTGTTGCCAGTAAGCACAGTGGCAATCGTAAAATCTGTTTATCTAATAACAGACATCACCTACTGTAAACACAGAATCAGCACCAATAAAACATTAAAAACAATAACAAACATACGACAACCCAAATCATATAAGCTCCTGTAGCACCTGTTTCTAATTATCGCGTAAAAATCCGCGTTTAACCAGTACTGTAACTCGCCTGCTAGTGTAAGCGACGATAGAGTTAAATATACAACAGCAGTAGAATAGCTGACCAAACAATAAAAGAAAAAACGGTAGCTTATTCCATTTGTTGGCTGCACGAATTAGCAAACTTAGAGCAAAAACTTTTAACAAGTATGCAAGGTATATAAATGTTAGTGGTGGTTATAATAGTAGAGAGAAGCGTTACACAGATTCGCAAAACCTCGATCGTAAATCTAACATTTAGAAAAAAAATATTGAATAATTATTATTAATTTTTATATACTTGCGCTACGCTACGAACGCCTCTAATCACAATAAAAGGTGCAATTAAAAACAAAACGCCTATCACAAAAAAACATTTCTATACAAATCGAATTTATAAAAAAATACCTTGGTGTATTGTTTTGTAAGATTTATCGCAGTAGGTACTTACAAGGTCGTATTTTTCAAATACAAAGAGTAGTGCGTAGAGCTGCGTCCTTTTTCATTTGGTAATTTTAAAGCCGCGTAAAGCAGCATTAAACTTAAGCGTGTTTATCCCGATTCGGAAAATCTTAGATCCACAGCTATATGATATAACAATCAAATTAAAATTTGATACATTCCTTCATTCAATTGCAGCCTTGCTTCGCCTATTATAAGGTTCATGTCTTACACAATACTAACTTTGAATACATATGAAAATCGAGAAAAAATATGCGTTTTTCATGACTAATGAGTGACATAGATAAAGTGCATCTATGTGGGTAATATATTTGTAAAGAGGCCAAACAGCCAGCCTTATCCGAAGCTGAGGGATAAGGTAATTAACGAATAAGCTATTCAACTATTACATATCTAAGCCACCATTCAAAGTAATAATAAAAATAAACACGACAAATTAAATAATTGATTCTTAAAAGTGCGCTCTAATATCTAAAGCTCTTCCAGTACATTCAAATGAAACCAATTAGTTTCAGTAATAGACATAATGAACAATTTACAAAGCGCATATTTCGTAGGCGTTATCAGAAGTTTGTTTTTAATATAACAGCCTCGAAACCCAATCAAGTTTCCTCAGTCAATTGTACCCATATAAAATGACCAGCATCGCGGCGTACCACTCATTTCTTCAGTGTGGCTCTATGTCACACGACCGATCGGTGCATACCGATTTCAACTTGTGCATGAACTATTGTGCTGTGTAGTGAACGAAAAGTTTAAAGTAAATAGAAAAATGAAAGTTTTAATGAGAGCTGATACTCATTACAGTATCACAGTGAGGGACTGTGATGAGGATGTGTCAGTGAGGGCAAAATACACGTGTTCCCAGGTATAAACGTACTTCCAAATTTACATTTTAAAAATGTCTGTAAATGTATGTAGAGTTTGTTTTAATTATCTTGTCTCATAACACTGTTGACATCTATCTATATCTATACTTTTATAAAGAAGAAAGATTTGATTTTATGTTTGTTTGTTTGTATTGAATAGGCACCGAAACTACTGGACCGATTCCAAAAAAATTTTCACCATTGGAAAGCTTTCCTATCCCCGGGTGACATAGGCTACTTTTTATCCCTATATTCCCACGGGAACGGGAACTACGCGGGTAAAACCGCGAGGCGTCCGCTAGTTCTATAATAATTAAAAAAAATTCAATAATTCCCAAAAATCATGCTAAAAAATGAACGTTACGGAAAGATTTACTTTTATGAAAATAAAACGAGTCTAATTTGAGTTAGTTTTCTTTCCTATTTGCTTCAAAGCTAATTTTAAGCATAGATATAGCAAAATTTACATAAATGTAGTCACATGTTTATCATACGCCTGCTTTATTTTTGAACTTGGTTGTTTACATATTTTCTTCACTCAACAGCCAATTGTTCCCAATTACTCTTCTTCTAAACACTCAATTAGGCACGCAAGACTTGAATACCATTGGCAATATTATACACAGCTTTAAAATACAAAGACTCATGCAAAAATATTATTTTTTTATTAGCAAACTAGCTGCGCCTATGTTCTAATCTAGGGTCTAAGCTACCTCCATACCAAATTTCATCCAAATCCGTTCGGTAGTTTTGGCGTGAAAGAGTAACGAACATCCATCCATCCATCCAAACATTCACATTTATAATATTAGTGGGATGCAAAGGCTTAATCCAAGAAATTGTATAACTTTTATCTTAGTTTGCAACGCAGATGTAATGTAGGTATCTACTTACAAAAAGTTTGCAAAATATATCTCGTCAAACCTCTCGGATGCGTTGCCTGTCAGACAATGTTACAAATTTTACTAATAGACTGTTATTTACATACGAGCTTTCGAGCTGTAGGACGTGGGTTCGATTCTCACCCATGTTTGTCTATTTAATTTTAAATATCTATGTAAAAAAAGTACATAAGTATTTCTTTTAGTTTCTGTATAGTTTAAGGCTAACTGGCGTTGCGTTTATTTGTTGTCAACTAAATTAAGCGCAGATATTATCTCGACCTCTTGCTAAAGCAAAGTTAGAATGTAAAGTAGGTATGCTGTTATTTGTATTGGTATTTTATTCTCTATCGAATAGATATTAATTATCATCAAGGTTTCATCTATTAACACTATCGAAACTTGTAAAATAAGTTTTACTAGCTATATACCGTAGTAATAGATACGGCCTACATCTAAAGATATGCATCTACTTTACAATATAGTTAACTGAGAAGTAAGTAACAACTTTTCAAAACGTATTTAATTTTCACTTATAATACCACAAGAGCTTCAAAATTATCGGGTATTTCCCGATAGGTTCGTTGCAAACAAATGAAGGAGTCAAGTTTTTCAGGTTAAAAAATCACGAGCGCGAAGAAGCGCGAGTGATTTTTTAACCTGAAAAACTTGACGACTTTATTTGTTTGCAGGGAACCTTGAGGGAAATGCCAGATAATTTTGAAGCTTGTGTGGTATTCGGGGGATTATTTTTCCGTCCCAAATGTCGGCCAATAGAATTGCACCATTCGACGTCACGTGGTACAACGAGAAAATTTTCAAAAAATTATCAGTATAATACCATGTAGGTTGTACCACGTGACGTCGAATGGTGCAATTCTATTGGTCGATATTTGGGTCGGAAAAATAATCATTATAATTGCTAATTTTTTATTTTGGGGATTTGAGGATGCCGTAGAACGCGTGTGGGACAAATCATAACACCATCTAGAACCGACATTTATATTCATCCTTCAAATAACTGTAATTCCAGTCACGGACCGAATTTAACTATTGTTTTAAAGTAAATTCATATGGTACGAAATTATACTAATTCCGTGAGGACCAATATAAATGTCACCCCGATGAATGCCCTCCGGTACTTCTACCGGTCGGTCTGGTGCGTCAAGAAAATGCAAAGTAAAATAAATACAAGTCGATTGATGTATTATGGAGTTCGTAAGTGGTCACAATCAAAGTCCATGATTGTTTAAATTGATAGGCGGTCAACGCCGGCGGCGGCGTCGTCGCACACACCTCCTACAAATGACGTCATCATACTCGCCAATTTGCTTGTTACGGCTACTTAGACACCCGTCTCTAATAAAATTGTAACCTATTAAATAAGCGATGATTTATTAAGTTTTACGTAATGAAGTACAATATTGTTAAAGCAACACACAGTCATGTGGCAAAAGCATCTATCGCGCCTCATATGCAGGCAACGAATGCTGACTAGAGCATTGTAAAACTGTGCTAGAGCCTTGCTGTTGAACCATGGCAATTGCTACAGTATTTTTTTTTAAATATAATGTTTATATTCACTATATGATTTCAGGTGTTAGCAGCGGTGGCTGTCTCTATGGGCTCGATGATCATAGGGTTTTCATCGGCATACACGTCAACTGCTCTCGAGTCGATGGAGAAGGGCGATTCGTTAAAAGTTTCCAAAGAACAGGTTAGTTTAAATACAAATTGGTTGTTATTTTCTATGACTTTCAGGTTAGATATTTCATCAACAGCTTAGTGGCTGTACTTTCCTTATTCATTGATATGAAAGTAATATTTATGTTTTCACAGGCAAGTTGGATCGGAAGTTTGATGCCTCTGGCTGCGCTCGCAGGGGGAGTGATCGGAGGTCCGCTGGTGGACTATATAGGACGACGAAGAACCATACTTATGCTCGCACCGCCATTTTTTATCGGTTGGATCCTAATAGCCAGCGCAAGCATAGTGCATCTTGTACTCGCTGGACGAGTCGTATGCGGCTTATGTGTCGGCATCGGATCCTTGGCATTTCCAGTTTACCTCGGCGAAACAATTCAACCGGAAGTACGCGGTATTTTAGGGTTATTTCCGACCGCTATCGGTAACATCGGAGTTTTGATTTCTTATCTCGCTGGCTCTTATCTTAACTGGTCGCAGCTTGCGTATTTAGGAGCCGCTCTTCCAATACCGTTCTTCATACTAATGTTGATGATACCAGAAACGCCCAGATGGTACATATCACAAGGACGTGAGGAAGACGCTCGAAAGGCTCTGCAGTGGCTCCGAGGAGATTGTGCTTCGATCGATAGCGAGCTACGTGACATCGCTCTGTCTGATGCAGAGTCTAAATCGGATACGTCCATCAGAGAACTGTTCAGCATGAAATACGTAAAATCTATCATTATTTTATTGGGTTTGATGACATTTCAACAATTGTCGGGTATCAATGCCGTCATATTTTATACCGTTTACATATTCAAAATGTCTGGAAGTTCATTAGATAAAAACCTGTCAACAATTATTATGGGTGTGGTAAACTTTGCGTCAACGTTTGTGGCTATAGGGATCATCGATTTGGCGGGGCGAAAGGTTTTACTTTACATATCCTCAGTGACAATGACGTTGACACTAGTTGTGTTAGGTTCATTTTTCTATGTACAAAACGATTTAAGTCTAGACGTATCTGATTTGGGCTGGTTACCTCTGGCCAGTTTAATGATTTACTTGTTAGGTTTTTCTTTAGCATTTGGCCCAATACCGTGGTTAATGATGGGCGAAATTTTACCGGCTAAAATAAGAGGTAATGCTGCTTCAATCTGTACAGCGTTCAACTGGCTGTGTACATTCACAGTTACGAAAACGTTTCAAAATATCGTCGACGGCATAGGCCCTGCTGGAACGTTTTGGTTGTTTGGTGCTATATGTTTTGTGGGTTTGTTTTTTGTTATTGTTTTTGTCCCAGAAACACGCGGTAAAAGTCTGGAGCAAATAGAAAACAAAATGACTGGCAGAGGCAGTGAAAGATCGAGAAGAATGAGTGCTATTGCTAATATCAAACCTTTGCCTAACGGTTGTTAATACTTATTTACAAAATTTGCAGTAACATTTTGTAAGGATGTGATCCAGTATTATAAGTAACTACTTATGTATTAAAAGTCAAGTAAGTGTATGAATTAAGTATAAGTCTATGGACAACTGGTTATGTTATTCTATATATTTTATTATGCCTAAGCTCTTAAAGCTTGTAGATAAATAATTTAAATTATAAGTAGCTAGTATTATCGCACTGACAATAATCGAATGTGGCTAATGTGAATTTGAATTCAAACTTGAGATGTTTTTGAATGGGTACTCGATAAATTGGTTGTGAATGGTAAACTAAAATTACCTTAGGAGTAGGTATTTTGATACCTAACTTAAATTCATAGTAACCAAAGACAACAGGCTGTGTACATAATTTGTTTATCATTAAATGTATGAAATGTTCAATAAATGAATTTCATCTGCAGTTTTCATTCCTTATTATATTATACTTTTTGATAGAGAGTTTGTTTCTTTTATGATGTCATTCAAACAGTGTAGTTTTCAAGGGCTCTTTTACAAAGGAGTATTACTGGTCACATCTGCCCGTGTTCCCATCCCTGCCAAACCAAATTAGGTATGACCCTATCAATGTTGCTTTTTTTATTGTAGTTAGGCTTGGTTTTGACCATCATCTCGCCTGATGTTAAGTGAAGATGCAATCTATGGTGGAGCATGCTTGCCTAGAAGAAACCACTTCGTGACATGAAGGCACCCAGATTGTATCTATAACGGGACACCCACTCATAGCAACTTGTGTAGCGGTTTGTACAATGAAAGTAGAGAGTAGTTGGGTGATTTTTATGGTGGACAAGCTACATGTTCGACCACAGCTCACCTGATGTTAGGTGATGGTGTAATTAAAGATGGTAAAGCATACATAACCTAGAATTAAACAGGCTCTGAGTGAGGTTGCCAGAACACACTATTAAATGCTTTGGTGATAGCTAGCCAACCAAGTATTAGAAAATACCCTACCACCTTGCTAATGGTTTCCTCACAGTCTTACCTTCACCAACAGCTCAAGCTTATTGTAGGGGTTTGAACTCACGCCCTTCAGAGTGTGAATCGACCGCACTAACTACTGAGCTATCATCACTATCTTTGTTCTTTCCAGCAATTAACTCATTTATAGATGTTTTTGGCACACTGAGGTCTTTTAGTACATATAGTCTAGTTTTCCGATATTCGTCTCCTCCCACTTTTACTGCATATAAAACAATATTGACCACAAAACAATTCCAAGCCTAAACATTGCCCAATGTGGCCTGCACTGACATGCTACTCGTGGTTTTTTTTTCATTGTCCCCCTACCAACCAGGCTTCTTTAAGCATATTTGAGGTAATAACTATTTATAGTCCTGTAGAAATTATTATAATTCTACTGGTAGAAGTAATTTTACGAGATACAAAGCAGTGTTTATTGTTTTTCTTATCTAAAGTTCTTACAATGGCTTATTTATCTCTCGATATTTATTTTGGAATAAATGCCTGTAGCCAATAATAAAAAAAAGATAATTCTAAAAACTAGTGGAAAAGAAAAGCTTTTGCTTACCCATAACTTGAACGCGACAAATAGCGCATGTATCGCATTCCACATCCCAGCTCCACATTGCAACTGCATTCCATTTCTTTAACGTGAACATTTTATCGGGCTTCTGTCCATCATTATCCCCGCGATCCAGGCCATCACAATCTTCTCCAGACATTTCAACAATAGTTAGTTTGTTTGATATTAAATAAATTCTTTGAATCAAGTTTATCAAGTACTTTCACGAACAAACAAAAACAAATCCAAAATGTATGTGACTTTGACAGATGACATTACGTCGTCAACTTTGTCAACGTCATCGTGGTTTTTTATTTCTTAGTTGTAAGCATCGTTTTTGTGTATTTTGCCAGTGTGATGTATTTAATTTTTTTACAGCGGACTTTTGTGGTTAAAGTACCTTGTATAAAGTTTAAGGTGGTTCGATTTCCATACAAATAAGTTTTTGCCATTTATGGACAAGTGGAGCATAATTTCACAACGAAATCACAGCTACTGGCATTTATTTTGGTCTTTATTTGCGGTTAATCACAATTGCTTGAATAACACAGTAGATTATTAGCATAAAATCAAATTTATTAATGATTTATGAATTTATGATTTTTGAAAAAAACAGTAGATTATGCTAGTAATCTACTGTTTTATTCAAGCAATTGTGATTAACCGCAAATAAAGACCAAAATAAATGCCAGTAGCTGTGATTTCGCTGTGAAATTATGCTCCATTTCATTATCCTCCATTCCACAGGCAAAAATTTATTTGTATGGAAATCGAACCACCTTAGTGGGTGGTGGGTGTAGAAAATTTTACTCGACTTAGCGATTCAAGAAAAACAGATGAAGAAAAATACGCATAAATATTAACATTTTTTATTTATAAAAAATATTCTAACATTCTACATACCTAGTAAATATAATCATATTTCTGATTACCTAAGTATACCAAATTCATCTAAGTATTAATTTATTTTGCTTCGTTCTTTTAAATTTTATAAATAAAGAATAAGACCATAAATAGCTAATTAAATGTTACATTTACTTACTCATGTATAATAAATCTTATATTTAAGCACGGAGTTAATTAATATTAGCGTAGTTTACCACGATAACTAAAAGATAAGTTTCTATGTATTAGTTATCGTGGTTGTTACAGATTAAATTTAATAGGTCACCCTGTCAAGTATACTGATAAATAAATTCAACAAGTTATATTACCACTGTACAGATTAAATTAGACTAGGTATACTAGATTTTTAATATTATATATATATTAGATAACAAATATACGGATTAAGTTGGTGCAAACCTCCGTAGATCATAATCTGACTAACAAGAGAAAATATACATTTCTCTTTTTTGCAATATAGGCAGGTATTTGTTGCCCCACATTCTGGACATAACATATAATTTTTTTTATAAAACAACTTCATTATCGGAAGGTAAGTGGTCTAAGGTTGTACATTTTGCAGTTGATTTGATAGCCGCAATCTAAAAACGAACTAAAATTTATAGAAATAAGTACATTTAATAGTAAATTGCAAGGTAGTTTAATGAAACGGGAATCTTACAACGTCATAGGCAGTCCAATAAAAAGTAAAGGTTTGTCATATTTTAGCTTAACATAAAATACAAGAACTAAATTAATCGGTAGGTATCTACTAAATACTCAGGTACTTTCAGTACCACTTAGGTTCTACAACTGCCTTACAACAGCGATAGCGTACGCAAAGAGTACGAAAAGAATACTGGCTCCGAGACTACCGGCGCCGCTGAAGCAGCCCAAATCTTCGATTTGCACCTGGTATCTTATGTCGTACGGGAATCTGCATACTGCGTTATCTGTAATAAGTAGGCACGTACCTATGTAAACTGGTTGGTAATCAAAATTTCATTACACTTGTCTTATTTTTTACAAACAGCGTGACGTGGTACTATCGGCTTTCATTCCTCTCTTGAAAGTTTCTAGTAAGAGAAAGAGTTACTATGCGCTATCAAATGGCCCCATCCAAACACTGAATGTTATAAGAAAAAAGATAATAACTGACAGCCTTAAGTAGGTCTTCTCTCTAGAGCAGTTCAATATCCACCTCACGTGGTGAACACTGAACTGAACATTGATATTTGTTTTGTGTGTGTGTTGTGTGTTCTTAAAAAAATAAGAATTTACCATAAAAGTATTATACATTGGTACTATAACGGTTATCTGATCATCATAGTAAAAGTTTTATTTATGTAGTTTGGAGCTATATTGAGCTGCGTCAAATGTCTTACAATATTAGGATCAATAAAAATTTTACCAGTGCAAACAGCAGAGGATGAAGCGGTGCCACCAGTGTCCGACTGCACAGAGATGTAAAGCGGTGGGCAAGTGTTGATAGTCCAATAATCGTCGCAGCCATTCCTTAGAGGAATCTCCACGTTGCCGCTGGCAGCTAACGTCTGGCAGATAACAGCGTTCTCGTCTGCTCCAATTACAGTTGCATTGCGCCTGAACAAACACTTTGATTATCGCTTCGTTACACTATAATAAATTATTAACATCGGTTATAACGGTAATTAATACTCTCTAGTTATTATTTTGAAAAACAAGTAGAAGTACCTATAGTGATTTTAGCATGGTGAAAAGTAGGTAAATTCGAATTTTACTTTTTAGTAAGTTACTTTTGTTAGAGATTATCAATGCATGTCACAAACAAGTACCCCAAAGGCAACAAAGGGCAGAAATCATATTCATAGACTCGTCATTGAAAAAAAAAGCAGCAAAAGCAAAACCAAGTCCAAGGCATCGCTGCTTTGACACTCATTACTGATGGTTAGTATCAAATTAGTATCAATAGTCCTGTAATTTCCTTAGCTGCAGTACCCATCAAACCAGAACATTGTAACGTTTACACACTACTGCTTGGTAGTATAATATCTGGTACTGCGGTGGTACCTACGTAGCCAACCTTCAGCTAAGGAGATCCACCAACAAGTACCTAGGTACAATAGGTAGTAGGTACAATACTTTTGAAAGTGACTATGTTTTTTTAGTGTAGCTTCTATTTTTGCTTTACCACATTGTTGCTATTAAAATAATAATAGAAATATAAAAAAGAAGCCAAACCTCGGTTGTTCGATAATCCTCGAATGACAGATTATAAGGCTGCCAACTCCAGCGCCACTTCTTGCGATCCTTATTCTCCTGTTGTCATGGTGTACATAGAAATAGTTCGGGCTGACCCTGTAGAAGTTGACATAGCCAGGTTCGACGAAGTCGTCGAATTGTCTTGTTCCTGATACTGCTTCATGTGTAAAATCTGACCCGCAAAGGGGGTTGATGACTCTCCTGCCAGCTGTGAAACAATTTACATTTGATGTAAAAAAATTAATAATTTTGGGTAATTTTATTTGGAGAGTCAAATTCAAGATCTATCTATCTATCTCTCTACGTCTTAGAATAAATAGATAATATCCGCCAGTGAAGCTAATATACTTAAAGTGAGGTGTAAAATAAAATTGAAAACAATACTAACTTTGTTGAATTCGTTCTAGTACGGGTTCCATGACAATATCGACGTTTGTACCAGTAGTCGTAAGTGATATTGTTTTGATATCGTTATGCATATCTCGTACAAGATTCCAAAGGTTGTCGAACTGGTTGGTAGAAGTTGCAAAGAGAATCCTCAGATCTGAAATCATAATATTTTTAATAATTAATTAAATTCAAGGATATTTTGTAAAGATTAAAAAAAAGGCAAAATATGTGCCTGACATGCCATAACCAATAATTGAATAATGTAAGTGCAATAACTTAGTAGTTATGTGAGTATATGGTATAATTAGATTGATATCAATATTCCAAACTTACCAGGGACAGTATCATTAAGCGTTCTTGCTTCTTCCCAAACTGCCTCATTATTTTGTAAATTGCCAGAATTGATCATATAAAGCAGCACTGTAGAGTTACCACCAACGTAGTTTCGCAAGGATTCGTCTCTAAGGTTTTCGTGCATTAGAGCCTTGATATTAGCCAGACTAGTTTGAAGGTTGACGCCTGTCATCACTGTGAAGAAGAAAGGATACGTAGGTAATCGAGTAGTTAACTAGTATTATCACTGAGTTTCAAAAATCGAGTAGTTAGTATTAACCTGAGACTCCTGATGATATAGGAAATAGTAGCTATGTATTTATCTTACTTGTTTGATGTGTCAGCAAGGTATAGTTCGTGTGGAACTCGGCAATTGAGAATGTTGTGTTAACGATAATACTTCCATCAAAGGCGTTAAGAAGAGTCACACTAGACCCGTATTTGCTGACTTCAATTTCATCCAGCAAATATGAGATTGCGGGATACACAGCTGCATATTGCCATGATGCATCGAGAACAATGTATAGATTGGTTTTTGTGCGGAAATCATTGCTTCTGCCTTCACTTGTTATGCAATTCATGTCGTTCATAGTGTTGGCTGAAATAATCAAGATACATGTTACTTATTTGCCATACAAATTTAAATTTTGAGTGATAAAATAAGTATTTTGTGGTAATTTCCTTACCGGAGTATGCCTGGAAACTAGAGACAGCGCTTGATACGAGTGATTCTAAGCCTCCGATGATGGTACCCCGAAGTGGCATGTTGGTGTCTAAGGCTGCGGCAAATGCGTAAGTTTCGCTAATTAAATTATCACTTGTGATATATTGTAGATTCAAAGATCGACGGTTGCATGCTCTAAAATCTGCGTTGAAGACTCCATTCTAAAAATAAAATGTTAATTAATCAACTTTTCACGTCAGTGAGAATAGATAACGTTTTTGCTGTTATAGTTATAAAAAAACAATTTTACCCTTGGTGAATAGTACATATCCAAAAGCGTAGAAAGTCTCATAGAACTGAAAATGCTCAAAAAGTTCGTGATAGAGTTTCCAAGCACAAATCCATCGATATCTCCGCGTATCTCAGGATCTGTCATCTCCGTGTTGATACGACTATGAATCATGTAGTGTCTGGGGGCTTGAGTGCTGTTCCAGTTACCAGCAGTACCAACAGATATAGAGGAGCTGCCTCTTTCTGTACCTTGGATAAGAATTGCTTCAGCTAAGTCACCTGGAAGATGAAATTAAAAGTGCATTTAAAGCATTCGTTTGCTATGTAGATACAATCAAAGAGCTCTTAGTAAATACTTATTACTTACCAGTCAATGTGGCAGGATAAATAGAGCTCACAGTTGTTGGGACGTTTTGATAATTCAGAACTGATCCTTTAGCCAACATTAAAACTTGCACTCGCTGTAACTGAGCCCCTGCTGCTATACCAGCAATGAGGTGACCAGCTGAGACTGCACCCCATGGAGTGGAAATAACCCCATCAAGTAAGGGACACGTACTGTCTCCTAGCACCTGCTTTTCAGACATAGTATCGCCGTAGTTGGTATATTCCACATCGTTGTTAGGGTTGAACTGTCGCATTTTACCGTTCTGATTTGCGGAATTCCTAAAAAATAGTATTATTAGGTACATTACATTTATACATATACATAATATGTATATAGACATATTTATATACAAAATAAGATGGAATAAAGAGAAACACTATAAAACTACATCTACTATATTTAACTACATCTGTATTCTGAGAACTACCTAAGCTATTGCAAAAAAATAGCTGTTCCATATTATTTCGTCGAGGGTGTGTCATTTTTATATGACATAGACGATTTTTTTTGCGATTCCAGTGTTGTTCTCATGGTGAAAGTTGTTTATAGGTAATAATACATAAAACTACAGTATAGGATAGTATCCTTAGTTATTTTCCAGTAACCAATTACACACGTGCGTGGCGTCATGTCACCTGCCGGCCCCATCGGAAGGCCAGCGCCGATTGTGTATAGCCGGCAATATGCTGAGTTGAAGTTGGTTTGCGACATAAATATTTTTACAATAATTTTGATAGTATTATTTTATACCTTTGTATTGTCTTTTTGTCACAAATAAAGTGTTGTTTATTGTCTTCCATTCTGCTTAATAGTTCCATTCCACGTAAATCTAGGTACACAATGATATCTTGTATAAGTACATTTTTTGATTGCCACTTGAATAATGAAGAGTGTGAAACATTTTTAGGATCATTTAGGTAGGTACATTTTCTTTTTTCACAGAGTGATGAACAGGAGTTAATACTATCACTAAGCCAAGAGGGCAATAAACGCCTATTAAAACTTACAATTGTGATGGGTTGAGAATTTCTACATCGTCGTTGATAGAGCGCGCAGTCCTCAAAGCTCGGTACTGCGACAACTGGTTACAGCTATTCTCATCGCCACGAATCCTGGCGTCAACAGTCGTAGATAACATGTGGTGGAGAGCACACTGAAATTTAAAGTTCTAGTCAGTTTACAATGTACTTGAACGAGTAAATTTATGATTCTATTTATCCTTTGGATCAGCCGTGTTTTTATAAAACTGTTCCATTACTAGGCGCGTGTCTTTTTCAATGTGAGAAGGACAAGCCCTATGCTTATTATAGTCCTTCACGCTCGCCAAGTTAGTTCGTCAGTTTGATCAAAGTGTAGTCAAACTAGAGTGTAGATAGTTTTGTGTGTAAAAATGTATTCCTATTGACCTAACATATTCTTTCTAGTCCTTAACATTTAGGCTCAGCGCCCTTTGCGCTCGCCACAGTCCGGTGACGCTGTAGAGGCCATCTGCGGCCAACAGCATTAGTCATTCAAAAAAAAAAAAAATATTCTTTCTAGGATAACTCACCTTCAATGGTGAAGATACGGTGTTGTTAGGAAGTACTTGTAAGTTTCTGGGTATAAGCCAAGTTAGCAGAAGTCTGTGCCGATGGAATGAGTGGAACGTGGGTGCAAATGGCAGCACATTGGACGATTGAACCATGGAACTTTCAGGCTGGTGGAATTCGATGCCGTCTTGACGGTAACTGGAATAAATATAAAGAAAATAAGTTTTTCCTATATACCCATATATGCTTTGGGCAAAAAAGGTGTATTTTTTTTATGGTTGACAGGCTAGTTGTTTGACCACAGCTCACCTGATGTTAAGTGAAGGTGTGGTCGAAGATGGTAAAGCACACCTAGCCTGGAATGGAACTGGCTCTCAAGTGAGGCTGCCGGAACACACCGTTAGATGCTTGGCGGCAGATTTTCAACTTGAGGGTGGTAGCTAGCCAGCCGAGTACTAGAAGGTACCCTACCACCATGCTATGGTTTCCTCACGATGTTTTCCTTCAACGGCAGCTCAAGCTCATTGTTGGGGTTTGAACCCACACCCTTCGGCATGCGAACCTACCGCGCTAACCACTGAGCTATCATCGCTACATCGTATTAGGAGAAGTCGCGCTTTGTAATCATAAGAATCTTGAAATCGTAGCGTACCCACGAATCCTGGCTGTACCATCTAATCTTGTAACTTATTTACCACTGATCCTATGAAGATAATATAAGGCTAATAATAAAAAAATAATATGCTGTAGGGCTATATAATATGCTGTAGGGCGTGGGTTCGATTCCCAATCAGGGCAAACATTTTGTGAATAAACAAATGTTTGTGCTGTGTCTGGGTGTTCTGTATATATTATAAGTATGTATTTACAACAAAAAAAAAGTATTTATGTATTTTATCAGTTATCTGACTTCCATCACACAAGCTCTGCTTAGTTTGGGGCCTGATGGCGCTGTGTGTATAGTCCTACGATATTTATTTAAATAAAAGATCAAAAAAGTATCTACAAAAAAATCTGTATACACGTAGCGTGCGCAAAACAAAAAAATAGCCCACATGCACCAGAACAGTGCATCTGGATTAGTGAAGTGGTTCTGGCTCAAATTCATTGGGGTTTGAAAATACGCCATCGATGGTCCACATGCACCGGAACAGTGGATCTGGATTTTTAAAACTTTAAAAAACATGAAAGTTTCCTTAATTTTTTCAAGAGGAAAAAAGACCTTACGTGTGCAGCAGCAAGGCTGAAAGTTGCCTTAGATCCATATTCACATTAGGATCGTCCTCAATCTTGCGGATGATGTCGATCAGCACTTGTATAGTGGTCGGTGGCAAGTTGTTCCTGTTTGTCAGGAGAGGGTCCAAGTAGCATTCCCGAAGGTCTGGAGCCACACTAGTCTGTGCCGTGAGCTGGGCATTAGCGCCGCCTGTTATGGCTACTAGAAGAAGTGGTAGCCAATACATGCTGGCTGCTTCTGAAAAGTGAAATTAATCATGCAATTTAAAATTCCAATTTTCCATTACACAAAACTCCAATAATTATGCCTACTTCATACTCGTACGAGATAACATGCATCTGGACATCTATAAGATCCACTTTCTAACAGGTGACGCTGGCTGCCACTCTATATTACATACCTACTTGTTTAAAAAAATACATGCAATAGTATATTGTCTTTGTAGTACTTATTCTCTTTTATGTAAAATAAATGAGACGCAAACGCTCTCCAGATGGTAAGAGTCGAACGAAACGATTTGATTCCACGTTCATTGTGTTGACTGATAGTGGAATGCGCTGCCTGAGTGGGTGGGAGAGTGAATCTGTATCTTCTAGGTAAGTTTTCTAGGTAATCTTCTTCATCATTTAACATCATGTGAGATGGCGGTAAAACGTAAGACTTATTTCTTATTTGCTGCAGTAGTCATGCTATTGCAGCAATACACAGAACTTTGACACGCAAATTTCAGAGCATCGCTGCTTTCACGCTCATTACTTTAAAACTTTCGACGGTTAGTCTCAACAGCCCTGTAATTATACTAGCTGCTAGTACCCTTCATTTACGATGGTAGTAACTTTTCTCAAAAAATAACTAAGTCACAATCTAAGTAACTGTCTCTGGTCATAATGTAACTTGAGTTCCTACTTTCGGATAAAAAATAGGACTGTTTCAAATTTCTATTAATATACCTACTTAATTCGAAATTTTGTCGTTACCATTGATATCATATTTACTACGCCAAGTTTTATGTATTCAGCAGATTGTAATCGAACGATTTTGTTCTACATAAATAAAGAAGGATCCATAACGTGTAGATTAGGAACACGATAAAATAAAATATCGATGACGATGATCCAACGGTATTTATGTAAGTATGATTATGTACTTCATTATCAGGTTACTCAGGGTGCGGCTGAAAGAAAATCCTTGTACGACTCATGTGATTGAATTATGTATTGTTCCCTATGTTCAGTGTTGACTAATTTTCTAGGAAACTTGTTGAAGGAAAAGAAGAACCTTTTCGAATTCCGGCTTTTATCTCAACTCATACGTCGAGTGATACGAAATGTTTCACCTTGCCACCTAAATGATAAAATATCATGTAGGTAGTACCTACTTTTATGTGAAAGTATTTAACTCTAGCCCAAACAAACAAAAGATCTCGTAACTTTTTCCATGTTGAGATTTTTTTCTAGAATCATTAAAAAATAGATTATTAGGTTTTGCAAAGTTTCTCCATCAATTAATTTATAAAATAGGTTCACTATATCTCTCTTGTAACTCACTCTTTACTTTTTTTTCTCTTAATTATAGCTGATGCCTGAACTTAGATAAATTACTGCTGTTTCTATTTTTTGTATTTAGAAAATGTATAACTACCTACAATTGGCTACTTCGTCACGACTGAAACGACATACTTATAAAACAAATACCTACAGAGATGACATGTAAAACAAATTCCTAATAGATATAACGCAAATGTTTTAAACTAATCCGCTCATTTTATAATAAGTACGTTATTTCTAATGTCCTTGTGTTCTAACTATTTAGGTCCCTTCAGTTTATTTGTTTATCGCTAAATATTAAGGTTATCCTTATCAGTGTGGGTAGGTAAATACAATTGAATTTTGAATTAGATGGTTGCCCAATTCATTGTTAGCACTTGGTCGCTCTAGTTTTGATAAGGATAAATAGAAAGATAAAACTGTGAAACGTTATTCACATAGTACTAGAATTTTCAGGCTAATACGTATAGCTGCATATTAATAGAGGCGTAGGTAGACTAATATTTAGTTAGGGAAAATGGGAACTCGTAGGTAAACAAATGACGTTAGTCTTAATAAAAGGAAATTGTCCTATCTAAGATAAATCCATTTTCGAGATTAATCTTCTACATGAAGTTATTAACTAAGCCGTAAGTATACAGGGTTATAAGCTTGAAGTTTACTAAGCCGAAAGGGGGATTTATATTCATCATTATGAACAACTTATTCTATAAGTACAACTTAGAAATTGTAGTCAGGGGGACATTGTACGACTAGTTTCGGCTTAGTACACCTCAAGCTTATAATGTTATCGGTATTGATTTGTTTTTATAATCACGAAGGTTATTAATTTATTATTATTATCACGAAATAGACGAAAAAAACAAGAATAAAATATACACAAATGTAAGCGTTGCGTGCTTCATCTTCGGCCACATAGTCGCTTACCAACAGGCGAGTTCTTAGGTGGATTCTACTTATACGCTATAGATATTTTTTACTAAACAAAAACAAGAAACGATGAAAAGTCAATAATATCATTATTTGGCATTAGGTTTTTTAGGGTGTTATTCCAAAAAACATGTAACGTGGCCGTATTTGACTTCGCATGGAATGACATTTTTTAAGCCAATGACAAACTTACAAACGCCACGAGGTATGTTATGCGAACATTTTAGAACTGTCAAAATAAACTATAGGTAAAAATTATCACTATGAGATATTCAGAATCTCATTTCACTATGAGAACTAGGCCTCAGCAGAATATAAGTAACCTTACGTTCCTATGTCAGTAATAAGAAAATTATTCACTTACATTCGAGAAATGTCACAACTTCTAATAAACACACTTTGTCACTAATTGTCACTGATCATCTCCTACGGCACCTATTCACAAAATCCCTTCAAATCCCTACAAACGCGGTTTAATTCAATATTGTTGCAGCCAAGAGAAATGTTTCGGCGCGCCAAGCAAATGACTGTAAGTTGTAAAATAAAGGGTGCCAGTACCGCGATAGGTCGATAAGATAAAAGAAAACAGGTCTAGATAAATTTGTAGCGTTGATAACTATACGCCGAACGCTATCTGTTTTTGCCAGCGATTACAGAGATAACACCTGATTAAGGTGAAACCTTTTGGTTAAGCTCTGTTGAAAGTGCAAGTTACTTTACAACTATTGTTAATCAACGGTTAGGGTGATATATAATAGTGGAATAATTACAGTATAAAGTAACTTAACTAGTCATTGCACTAGTTGTAACAAGGGTTGCTAACATTTTTTGGTCTGAACTTCAAACCAATGACTAATACTAAATACTAATACAAAGACTATGTTCAGACTCTGAACATAGTTTTTTTTTTCTATAGAAAAGTATTTTAGTAGGGAAGAATAAAAAATAGACTAAGACGTTATATTTTTTTACTTATATATTTTTTATAAAAACTTTTTTTTGTACTTCTTGCATTCTTTAACCATTTTTTGTGTTCAATAAAATTGGCATAAGATTTATCGCAGTCAATTTTTAAATTAATATAAATCAAAAATTGCGGGATCTGTTTTTTTTTTTTTTACTAGTTGCAAAATATAAACATTGATCTATTGTACTGAAGTATAGTATTTTCGCGTACTATATATTTCTAGTACGGAGTCCCGAAATGATGTATATTATAGTAGGGTTGGCAACCCTTGTTATAACACACGTACAGACCCGTAAGTATTTTGCAGATTTTTGTATAGTCACTAGATCTGTTCTAACCAAATCAACAGAGCGAGAGGACCGGTTTTATCTAAGAGTTATCAACTACATAATAATATAATATAAAGGTAATGCAAAATTAGTAATCAAGAACATGGATTACTTACCGAAAAGATCAGTTACGGCGCGAACTAATTGTCTTAACTCCATTTATGTTAGTTTTCGGCCTGGCCGTATCGGACACCGTATTAAAAGTTATTTATTAGTATTATTTTAAGTTATTTTATTTTAGGTCAATTCTTGTGTGTTTATTATATCTGAGTGACATAGCCTATATTTATATTATTAAATGCTATATGTATTAAATGATTTTACCGCTGAATATCAGTTATTATCCCATATCTTACGAAGTAGTTACTCCAAACAAAAAGATCGACGAGGATGGGATTCGAACCCACGCGTGCAGAGCACATTGGATTAGCAGTCCAACGCCTTAACCACTCGGCCACCTCGTCCGTTGAAATAAGCATCAAATTTTATAATTTGTTTATTTATACTTATTCAATGAAAAAAAAAACTTAATTACGAAAACACTTCTACATTAAAAGCTTCAATTTAAAAATCCATTGCTACTTGTTGCTGTGCTCCATGTCAGGGCAAATCGTCTTTACTATTTAAATCAATATCGGTTTATGTATAACCACAGCCACACCCTACCAAATTTACGAACATGAGTCTTGAAAATACGAACAAACTATTACAAATTATTTTTCAGAGATCATACAATAAATTATTTGACTACGACATCTTTACTATTCTCACGGAATTAATCTTCTATAGAATGGAAAAATCAGGTGTGCTTATATCGACCTTCGCTCGAAGTGAAACAGTGAAGTTAATACATGGTATTTCGATAGATGGCGCTAAAATAAATAATCAACTTATTTGAACACTTCATAATCACATTATGACCACATGTTACCGTTCCCAGTTTAACAACTTATTACTGGTAATAGTTAGGTACTGCTTTGACTAATATAATAGCTTATTACTTATAAGAAATATATACCCAAAAATACTTTTCAAAAACTTTTAGTTTTGACTCTCTTACCGAGGGATCCTTACACAAAATAATATAATGTAGGTACCTATTACCGATATACATAATTACTTAAAACAGTTAAAAAACATATTCGCAAAACTGGTTCCCTCCAAGTTACCTCGATGACTTAATTCGGTACTCAAATACGAACCTACAGAAAATTGGTTATATTCTTGGTGCAAGTTGGATCACATTTGGTTGATTTTTAGTACTTAGGCTGGAGTTCACCAAACGGCATTTAAACGGCGATTACGTAATCGACCGTTAAATTCCCAAACATCGTTTAACCATACGATTAAATATTTACTGTTCACCACGCAAATTTGAACCACGATGACTAAACCGGTGGTTCACTATCAAAAAAAATATCTTATAAGGCAACTTATTTGCAAAGTCATCTACAAGTGTGACGTGGATAAGATTAGATGGTTTCTGCATTTAGTAGCATAAAATAAAACGCTGTCAATTGCAAAAGTTCTTTAACGTTCTGTGGAAGTTCTACTGCACTGTGTTTTTAATTCGATCGGGATATGTCAATTGTGATGTCATTGTCAATGCAATTTTTCATGTTTACGCTTTTGTTTCGTCGTGTTATTTTAAATTTAAAATTGCGAAATATTTACGCAAAGCCACGAATCAAAAATTGAATTATTTTAAATTTAAATTATTGTTTTCCGGTCAGTCAGTTCTTTTACTGTGAAATTTGGGATCTTCAAGTAAAAATAAAAATGAGTAAAGTAGAGAGAAAACGAACCAACAATTTTTCTGTAGAAGAAAAGCGCATTTTGACAGAGCTGGTATTCAAATACCAGAAACAGGTCGAAAATAAGAAGACCGATTCTACAACGAATGCCGAGAAGATGAAAGGATGGGTTCGTTTAGCCGAAGAGTTTAATAATATCAGCTCTTATTGCCACCGGAGTCATCTCACGTTGAAATGCTGTTGGGAAAATATTAAACGACAGACCAAAAAAGATAGCGCGGATCGAAAGAAAAAGATATTTATGACTGGTGGTGGAAACCCGCCTTCGCCGCAATCATCAGGTCAAGGAGCATTATTAGACTCTATATTGGGACCAGCCCTTGAAGGAATATCCAATATTTACGACAGTGATGCCATGTTGAATGAAACCATGGAATCAGCTTCTCCGTCAGCGGAGAATATGTACCAGTGTGTTTATATAATAGATGAAGATGAGAATGCTGCATATAACGACAAAAAAATAGAAAACATAGAAAATATCAATCTAGTCTTAAGTGAAAAAAAAAAAGTAATGGAGACAAGTAATAAAGTAGAGCCTATTGCAAGTACTGCTAAAGAAAATATATTGAAAGAAAATAATGTAAATGATAAATGGAAATCCTGGACTCCGAAATACTTAAAAACTCCAGTTACTAATACTTTGAAAGTCGCACCACAAGAAGATGATTGGTTAAAAAGAAGAAGGCCCAGAAATGAGTGTTCGAGTGATATTTTAATAAAAGAAAAAATTAAGTTAGTCAACATTTTACAAGAAAATGCATTAAAATAAGGCACTATTAGAATCTCTATTTTAGAGGAACAATTAAAACAAGAAAAAATTAAGACCCAAAAACTTACAAAAGATTAATTAAATACATATTTGATAAATAATATGTGTTGTGGCGGTGTTATTTTTATTTTATTATGTACCTATAGGTTAAAGTCTACTAAAACAAGTTTATTTACAGGCAAGTACATATATTACACAAATGTTTTGAAAACTTTACTAGGTTATTTACAAGATTAGAATTATTAATATTAAACTAAAACCTACCTAAAAGTGAACCAGAGGTTGTTTAAATTAACTGTGTAATGATTAACAAGTTGCTATAAATGCTAATATTAAATGAGGCTTTGATAATAATTATTAATCAATGCTCTTCTCTTCGGATTGATGTCTCTTGTATTCTCTGTGGAACGCTGTTGTCTTATTATTCCTTCATTTATTATTTCCTCCCATGGTGCTGGCAAATCTAAAATTGGGTCATCAGATGGCATATCATCGCTTCTTATTTGTAAAATGTTATGCAGTACTCCTGTGGCCACTATAATTGGTATAGCATTTTTTAGGTGTACTCTTATTCCTAAGGCTAACACTGGGAAGCGCCTTTTCCAAATCCCAAATAATCTCTCAATGGGATTACGTGTCCTTATTTGGGATTCATTATACAGAGATTCTGCTGGCGAGGAAACTATATCCAATGGCATCATTACATAGTTTCTGTTCATGTATCCACTGTCTGCAACAAGAAATGAATCACCATATGTTCCCAAATCAAACATAGCATTTCTTCGTGATGCACTAAATATGCGTTCATCATGGGAACTACCTGGCCATCTCACTACAAGGTCATTTAACATCAAGCTTGCATTACAAATAGCCTGTACGTTAATTGACATGTAACCTTTTCTATTTCTAAAGATTTCGGCGTGGTTTCCGCCTGGTGAAATTATTTTAATGTGCGTACAATCTAAAGCTCCAATAACTTTGGGGAATTTGGCTATATTATAAAAGTCTACTTGAGTTTTTCTGATCTCTGCAGCAGTTAGCGGGAACTTGATGTAGATATGGCTTAGAGAAGCTAATGCTGCTGTTACTCGGTGGATAACTCTATTTGCTGTTGGCCGACTCACTCCACAAAAATCACCCATGGTCAGTTGATGGCATCCTGTTGCATAGAACCGTAAAGTCAATAGTAACTGATTTATAGGTGCCAGAGAATAATTTCTGAAAAAAAAAAGAATAATGGAATACTTATGTAGGTACCTACATGTACAATACTTAATATATTATTAATCTACACTAAAGATGTATGATTTGTTTGAGAGTTTGAATTAAAAAGCTAATCGAACTAATTCTGGAAATTCTTTCCTATCATCATTCTATACTTTCCCTGACTTAGCTGTTTTGTTTATAACGCTCACCTGCTCAGCCGGGGGCAAAAGCTAAAGTCTATTACATACTTACTTGTCACTGGAGAATTCCAATTTGTGCTCGATTAATTGAAGTACGTCCAATGCAGAAGATTTAGATAAACGGAATCTAGTTTTAAAAGATTCTTCATCATATTCTTCAAAATAATTCCGACGAACTTGATAAACTCGTGGTTTTTTCATTCTCGTTTCGATATCGTCTAGGTTTTCAAGAAGATCTAAATAGTGTTCATGGTAATTATCTATCATTACGTTAAATACCGACTGCATTTTTATTTCCACAACAACTCAAGTTACCGAACAAATTCCAAATAATCTAAAAATAATGGAACTCAATGACAGCGCATGTCAAAAAGTAGCGTAAACGAGGTTTAAACGAGGTTGTCGAGCTCGGTTAAGATGATCGGGCGTTTACGGCACATAAGTGTCGGTTATGTTGTGGTGAACACCAAAAATCATTTGATCCACCGTTAAATTAATAAACACCCGTTTAAAAACTTGGTGAACTCCACCCTTAGATAATTAATTTGTTGATAATTAATTATACATAAGTAGGTAGGCTAGTAGTTCCTACATATAAAATTTTGCCACTTGTATAACTAACCGTTTATAAGACGGCGCTAAAAATAAAATGATTTTATGTACATAGATTATTTTTAATCGACTCAAAAAAGGAGGAGGTTCTTAATTCTACTGTATGTTTTTCATTCATTCCGCCAATTTTATTATGGATCTATTTTGATAATTCTTTTTTTTACAAACTTCAGAGGTGATCCCATTTAAATTTTATCGAAAACTATCGAATAGTTTTTTTAAATTCAACAAAAATCTAAAAATTTTATACATAGATGATATCTATTTTCGTTTACTCCGAAACCTCGCTGTTTCATTGGAGCAGTGCGTTTAGTTAGCCTAAGGGTCATAGAGTCGATTTTTTTAAATTGTAAATTTTGTATTATTTTTAATGTCACAGGTGGCAAATAAGCAATTGAGTTACCTGATGGCAAGCAATCATCGTCGACTACGGACTCCAAATACTTTGCCGAACGTGTCGACCTTGTAAGATTTTATTGTTTTTTTTAATGTAAATAAATATCGTAGGTCACACACAGCGTCATCTGACCCCAAACTAAGCAAAGCTTGTACTGTGAGAACCAGATAACTGATAGATACCTACGTATATTTGTTGTTATGTTTGTTCTGTGTCTGAGTGTACTGTATGTACCTATTGTAAATGTGTATTTACAACAAAAAAAAACTATTTAAGTATTTCATCAGTTATCTGTCTTCCATAGTACAAGCTTTGCTTAGTTGGAGTCAGATGGCGCCGTGTGTAATGTCCTATGATATTTTTTATTTTTTTAAACATACTTGTAATACATAAAGAACACCCAGGCTCAGTAGAAACAGGTGCGTCACACAAATATTTGTTTAGAGTGGGAATCGAACCCATGCCATACAGCTCTTGAAAAAGACACACCACTTATTGAGCTAACAGGGCAGTCATTTATGGTTAAGCTTATGAGTATATTGTTGAACTTCGCAAATTAAGTCATACTTAGTTAATTTAATTCGATGACGTAATAAAAAAAATGGTGACTTGGTGGGGAGTTTTTACGGAGCTTTGGAAAATACATGTTTTCCTAATAAATCACTTGCCCGTCCTTGCGTAAAATTTAGCACTTTACAATTTATCACTATTTATTTTTAAATATAAACCGATGGAAAAACACAAGTGCAAACAACGTATTTTACGACATGATTTTTTCATGTTCCTACTCTTCGTTAAAAATGCTAGGCCGATTTTAGTGACTGAAACGTAGGTATTTTTCCTTTTCTGATACTTGAATAATCGATGCTCATACGATGTCGTAAATAGAGCAATAGTAAGTAAATAGGGTAATCTCTCACTTGATTGCCCCATTTATCTCGCAGTTCGATCACCCGCGCTTACTCGATTTCAAAGTTCAAAACCCTTTCATGAATGAAGGACGAAAGCGACCGTGTTTGACCTGCAACTGTACGACGAAGGACGAAGATATAGCGATCCAATCTACGCTGAAAATTGTAATAACTAGAAAATATTCTGCACCGAAAAAGTTGTAGGCACAGAGCCGAGATAAGCGGCGTGTCGGGCGCCAACCCTACTGGTTGCCAAGCAACGCATCCCGCGCCTGTTTGACCCTGTAGGCTTAAGTGACTGTTATTTAATCTATGTCTGCAGGGAATTGGGAATGCAGGGGCTCGCAGGTCACTCATCTCTACCCTCATCCCCCGCCGAAGACATTTGTTTGTTGATAGTATCGACGCGTGGATTATCGTGGACATGAGAAAAACGATTTTGAGAACGACTTTTGAAGATTTCTTTTACTTAGATAATAATATAATTGGGCACCTATCACTCAGAATTCTAAAATTACTTGATGTGGAGGATCTAACATGACAAGTGACTCTAGTATATGGATTTTCGTGGATTGCGTAGTACCTATCTTCATAAATGATAGTAAAATGCATGTTATTATAAACTAGCAGTTTCCATTTACTCCCGCTGGGGAACACTTTTCATAAATTTATCTGTCGTTTACGTAGTAGGTAAACGTTAAAAACTCCTTACGAGTCTTTTCTACGTAACTTTATATTATATACACCACTTTTTTTTAAACTGTCGATGACTTAGGTATCAAAACGAAATGTTTAGAAGTTTTGGTGGGAACGCGAAAAATCATGTTGCTGCATTGTATTACTTGGCAAAGATTGTGATTTTTCGAGTATTTATGTATTAAAAAAATAGTGGTGTTTTATTCGCGTTAGTGAAAGAAAGTAATATCATGTAGTGAAACATGACTTTTCGTGTTATTCCAAAACTTTACTAAGCTAGGTACTTGTAAGTCACCACTACTTTACAAGGACATGACTGGACTCGCATGGCTTACTTTTTGTACCGTTGACTGTAACATAGATTTAATTAGATTTTTTATAAAATACTCGTAGGTACTTAAAAATATCAAAACATTGGACAAATGCACCATGTGCGACGCCAAAAACAAATAAGAAATATAACGCAGTGTTTATTTATATCTTCTTGCTTTTTGGCGGGAACGCGGGAAGAGTCGTGTCGCTCCGTTGTATTTTTTTCCAAAACTAGTGTTTTGTCGAGTGTTTATGCATAAAAATGGTGGTGTTTTATTCATAAAGTGCCGAATTACAAGCGCGAGTGTGGGAAAATGATATAATGTGGTGAAACATGAGTTTTCGTGTTGCTTCCAAAACTCCATCGAAGCTTTATAGTAAAGTCGCCACTACTTTACTATAGCATGACTGGCACGAACTGACACGAACTGGACTTGACTAAGACGACTTTGACGATAACCATAGCTAAGATACAACAGAAATAACACTTAAGACAAGGCAGTATGGCTTTATAGCTTTAGCCTGCCCGAAGGGGCAAATTATTAAAAAAAAAAAAAAAATATCTTCTTTGAAAAGTACTCTAGGGAGAGTTTTGGCGGGAACGCGGGAAGAGTCGTGTCGCTCCGTTGTATTTTTTTCCAAAACTAGTGTTTTGTCGAGTGTTTATGCATAAAAATGGTGGTGTTTTATTCATAAAGTGCCGAATTACAAGCGCGAGTGTGGGAAAATGATATAATGTGGTGAAACATGAGTTTTCGTGTTGCTTCCAAAACTCCATCGAAGCTTTGTAGTAAAGTTGCCACTACTTTACTAAAGCATGACTGGAATTAACTGACACGAACTGGACTTGACAAAGACGACTTTGACTAAAACTAGCTACGATGGCACTTATTTAACTTTTGAAACTTGAAAATATATAATTACTTGACACTGGCAAATGCTAAAACGCGACGCCAAAACCAAAGGAAAAAAAAAAAAAAAGTACTCTAGGTATGTGCCTAACGACACTAAAAAGGAACGTGGACGTGCTTCCTTTTCACGACTTCCAGACAGCTTCGTCGAGTCGCGTTGGTCACGAAGCAGCCTTTAAAAACACGAAGCTCGTTGTAAAATAAATAAGGCCGCTAAACCTGCAACAGTGTTGATAATTCACACATTATACTGAAGTTAAGTAAGTAGACTCAGTTATCGATATAAAATTGTCGTAAACAGTGACTACAACTTGAGTATATACATTTTCAAGAGAAATACATTTAGTGTAGATATTGCCGTTCGAAAAAAAATATTGTTGTATTACATTAAAACAACCGTCAAGCTATGGAGGCCTTCGGCGTAATGCATTTAACACTGATATAAGGAGTGGCCACTTTTTACGCTTCTTCTCCTCCTCCTTCTTCTTTTTCTTTTCTTCTTTCTTTTCTCCTTATTTTCTTTAGTCCTTACGAACTAGGGATTTTTTATTACCATTTAGGTTTATATCAGTGCTAAGCCAAAACGGTAACCTTAGTAATACTATATAGCAAACGACTGATCAAATAATGTGAACGAATATCACTCATCATTACTATAACATAATAAGCTAGGAAAATATTCCGAAGAAGACATAAAAATGTTTGAAACTTTGTCGCGAATGCGGATTTGCAGCGGAAAACAGCGGAAGGTCTTCGAAGTCGATGAATTTAACGGGATTAAGGTTGCGGTCTCTTATTTCAATCGATTTAATCCTTTAACCGGACTGAATTTTTAGTAGGTACTTGCTGGTAAACGTATCTCTTACTATTGAAAATTCTCGTAAGAAGTTTGTGAAAACGGATTAAAAGAAAAAGTGTCTTTTTTGCGTATGTAGTCCATATTAAACCAGTGTCAAAGAAAGTAAAGTATGGACCAATCATAAATTTGCTATAGAGTATTTTTTTAACACATAGGTATCACTTTTGACCACTAACACACCTGGTAAGCGATGATTTGGTCGAAAATGAAGCACACAGACTTGTAAGACACCTATTCACTCCAATCTTGATAAGATCCAGATTATATTGCTCAGAAAACAAGGAAGCTGGCAGCTAGTACCATTCCTTTGCCGTACAAATAAGAAACGTAGAGGTTAAAGTAAAACATTTGATACGTACCACGTATCTACCCAAGGAAATTCCACAATGTATTTATTTAAAAAAGTATGACCCTACTACGTAAAAAAAAAAAAAAATTCAAGGAAAAGTTATAGCCTATATGACGCGGAGTATAATAACGAATCGATTTGCACCTCATTACATGTAATTACAAACATACATAGACTGTTATAAACATAACGCTTCCTTTTGGGTTTGCCGTAGTCGGGCAAAAAAGTCGTAAAGTAATTTAGTAATACGACTTTACATATTCAAGAACAGAACATTATTTTTTATCAAATAAAAAAGAAAACCGACCTATACTTATTTTCATTTTGTCACAGAAGCGTGTAAAGATAAATAATTCTTAAGGAAAATTAGTCGTGCAAGCAAAGCGATCGATCATATTTTCAGCTCCACTAGCAAGAGTATATGCTTGCTCTGCCAAGAGCAATATATTTCAATACAAAGACTAGACGTGAATAGCCGAGGTTGAAGGATTATCCACTTTCCTGAGATAGATTTTTCACCTCATCTCATAAAATAGCTTTAAAAAGAATTCCATTTTGCTAGATACTATTTTTTTCCTTCTTTCTTATAAGTTTATGGCATCGTGTACATTGTGCATTTGTCTGATTCAAATAAACAGGGTTAAATAGAATAGTAGTTCAAGAACTGAAATTAGCTTTGCTATTTTATACATTTTGTTTAAAGTATTTTTTCTTTCATGACTTTAGGGTTGGTTCCATAGTAAAAGTTGTTCGAAATTATTTGTAAAAACCGACCAAATGCGAGTAGGACTCACACACTCGGGTTCCGTACAAGCTTGTAGATACGTAAAAAGTTCATCACGGAAATTATGAATCGAATATTGCTCTGATGAAAAAATAGACTGAATTAAGGAACAAAATTAACTTTGTCGTTAAAAAACTGTTACCCCCATACATCGACATAGATCGCGGTCAGTTTATCAACTGCAAATAACTTTATAATAGCACTTTTTTTTGTGCTATAAAAAAACAGGACATCATTCCCTTGTGAGTGACAAAATGGCGGTAAGCGGCATAAACGACCGTATCTTTTGATGGCGTAAACTTAGAACTTAAACTTTTTTCACAGCTCCGTTTGGGATTGCAGATCCGAGTATTTGATATCAATTTCTTTATACTTTCAAGCATCTCTAAGAAAAAGAGTCTTGACAGACAGATAAACAGGCTGACAATCGGACAACAAAGTGCAACCATAAAGGATTATAATGGCTCCTATTTTCCTTTTGAGGTACGGAACCATAAAAATAACTTATGAGTAAACGTGACACTAATAGACCAATAATCATAGGATAATTAAAGATCATTTAACTACGAGATAAGTATTAAATTTAAAATTTGCACTTACTAAACGGGGAAAAAGTTTTAAGTGCACTTAAAGTCGGCTCAAAGGAGTAATTTCCATCAAATAGAGCCTTGCAATTATTTTGATTATTAACTTGACTTCTGCACGAACGAGCCTATTTGCGCCAATCTTGGCATTCTTAATAATCATTGTTATTGGTAGGTACTTTTTTTTTAAAATCTTTATTTATTAATTTAATGGGGCTTAGTCACACAGTGACTATGTCACCCCCGTAATACACTAAACTACATTTTTGTAACTTATAACTTATTCACTACTTTTATATACTTTTAACAGCATTTTGGCTTCCTCCGAAGCGGGTGAAGCCAAAATGCTGTTACAACACCCTACATCATAAGCAATACTATGGACACCACTAAACAAATATTGCCTTTGCGATTGGTAGGTACTACGAGCAGTTAATAAATGGCAAACCAAACAAGCTGCTACTGAGGTAAAATACGTCTTTTACACTTAGTTTTTTTTCATTACCTACGCTTCGTAGTTTCACCCGCTATCCCATTAAAAAAACGGTCCTTTGACGTCACACTTTATGCATTTGTCAGTATTTTATGAAAAACTTGCGACCCGCCCCGGCATTCAATCTAGCGGCATGCAAATTGTCTGTGTCGAGCGGAAATGTGCGGTGAAGTGTTCAATGGGCAGACGACTCGAATGTCTAGTGAAGTGATGTTCTTAAAAAATCCTTAGAACCTCCAGGGTGATAGATATTACGTGTAAAAATATACCGTCTCTTATTTTATGATGCTTAGATATTATAGATCAAAAGTCAGTTAGTTATATATTTATTTCATGCACGGAACTTAAATGGTACCGTTATAGCGATCATCATGGAAGTTAAGGCAGCCTAGTTGGTTGGCAATCTGAAGGTTCTAGGTTCAAATCTCAGGGCAAGAACCTGTCCCTTGTAAGTTTTGTTCCATTGCTGCTAGCTTGAAACGGTAAAGGAAAAGATCGTGAAGAAACCTACATGTCAATGAGTTCTTAATGTTCTGTCTGCCAACCCGCACATAACCAGCGTGGTGGTATAGCTTTACTCTTCTCACAACGCGAAGAGTCTCGCGCTTAGCAGTTCATGAAAACAGTGCTGATCCGTATGGGTCAAGGGCAGACATTATCTCTTTGGCTCAGTTCAAAATGTACGGGGACTGATATAAACTGACATTTCGCGTGGACAACTTATGTCAATCCTGTAGATACATTTTGGACTGATCCTGAGAGTTATCCTTTACCATTAGCTTTATCGCTGATCAAATGTTATATTGTCTTGTCATTACGAGTTTTCATAAAAAAGTTGTCTCTGTTGTTACTAGATAACTATTTTTCACAGACGATTGTGGATTTATCTGTAACCATATTCATGCTGAAAGTTAAGCTTAAGTACTCTCAACTTTTTTACGTTTTAAGATGTAGTTATTTTACTGAAGTAATAAAGTAGATAGGTATGTCCAAGAGTCAGATGGCGCTGTGTGTATCACTGTTACCATCTATAACAATTTTACACTAAATACTAGCAAATAAATCATCAATCTAAACTTGCCACAGAATTTATTATCAACAAACCTGTTAGTTCACTTCTTAGATTTCATCGACTGTAGGTTCAGAATATAAAATACCTACACATTTATATTCAATAATCAGTGCAGGTAGTATAGGTTCATACCTATATTTTTGCTGGCTGCCTCAGTTCAGCTTGTTTGCCTACAAGCTAACTAATCCAAATTCACTGAAGCGTGTTGGCTTTGATGCCTGCTAGGATTATCTATAAACGGATTGCAATGCTAGTGAAGCGATGTTATGCAGAATTCACAAAGCTGCATTTGCAAATAGACAACAAATCATTTGTGTCATGCTGTCCATAAGTTAGACCTCTTCGACAAATAATCTTTACATCAGAGGTTCAGCACGACAATTTGCGAAAAAACTTTCAACATATTTTTGTGGGCTTCAAAAAAGGTTTTATACATTTTTTGTTTACATCACTTGATTTCAGGTTCCGTTTACGCTCGCCAAGAGCGCTGATCCATTTTTCATATATTTCGGTATAGAAAACTTGGCAGAAGTATTTTCGTAAGTCGTCATTCTAGACCGTTTATCCCGTACGTATTTGGTCATTTGATCCAATACAGGTTTTGTACAAATTAGTAACGTTACCACCATGCTGGATTTTATGATCGTAGACATAATCATTTGTATTCCCTTTTTATTCTTCTGTCTTTTATTTAAACTTCCATTTGTATTTTAGTAATCTAATTGTTCCGAAATAAGTAGTAGTTTAAATATTTATTCTCAATTATGCTTAGGAATTCAAACATTAAATTGACAACCTATTCGAGTTAAATCGAAATTGTGTACATGTATAAGAGCAGTGGCAGACTATAAAAACTAGATAATAATATATATAGAACTTCATTGTTCGAACGAAAATACATAATTATTGTGTCGTGTTTAGTGAAACAAATGACTTTGAAAACACAATCTGTTGAATTCTGTTGTATTATTTAAAAATAGAACAAAATTTTTGTAACGACAGATAGGAATCAAGGAGGTAATATATAAAATATTTGTATTCAAATTTCTAACTGGCTTACAAAAAAAAAGAAAGCATAAACTTATCTACAAAGCGCGATGCCTACCACAAAGAAAAAAAAAGTTAATTTAATAAAACAAATTGAATCGCGAATTTTGGCGGGAACGCGGGAAGAGTCGTGTCGCCCCGTTGTATTTTTTCCAAAACTAGTGTTTTGTCGAGTGTTTATGCATAAAAATGGTGGTGTTTTATTCATAAAGTGTCGAATTACAAGCGTGAGTGTGGTGAAACATGACTTTTCGTGTTGCTTTCAAAACTCCATCGAAGCTTTATAGTAAAGTCGCCACTACTTCACTAAAGCATGACTGGACTTGACTGACACGGACTGGACTTTGACTATAACTAGCTACGAGGACACTTATTTAACTTTTGAAACTTGAAAATATATAAATACTTGATACTGGCAAATGCTAAAACGCGACGCCAAAACCAAAGAAAAAAAAATGAATTGCCGCATTATTTATTATTTTCTAGTGTTTATAGGGTTTACTAGTAGTTTTTGTCATCAATTTTCGAAAATTTTAAAATTCGAATTACATTTATACAAATATGGGAATGGGAAGTCACGAATGGCTAAGTTTACAGAACAATCACACAGATTGGTTAGCCGTTTTGCACACACTCCTGTTTACAAGTTTTCTTTTAGAATTCGTTGATTTCATTGACCTTAACTCTTTTGTTGTAAACAAAGGTACTTAGTACAAAAGCATAAGTATACCTATCACTATCGGAATTTGTTAACGAAACAACCTGTATTTTTCTAAAGCAAACTTTTTCCTTTGAAACAGGTCCACGTAATTTAATTGGTTAGACACCTAATTACGTTCTCTTGGATTTCGGACTGCAGTTTATTTCCGCACGAGCATTCTTGACCATTACTTTCACTTCAAAAGGATCTACTGAGCGTAAGTACTCTAACCTTTTATCTTATTGTAAACGTAGGTACTTTAATCTCTAAGTTTTCTAGCTTGTAAGTACTCTATCTCCTTGTAAAAGTATTTTAACTTTACCATGACAGCCTTGACAACCCTGTTATGTGGATTATTGGTAGTATCTCTGCTTTAAGAGCTGGCATGGGTTCGATTTGCACCCAGGACAAAAATTTTGTGGTATAAACAAATGTTTGTTCTGTGTCTGGATGTAGTACTGTATGTATTGTAAGTATGTAGTTACAAAAAAAAAGTATTTACGTATTCTACCAGTTATCTGACTTCCATAGTACAATCTTTGCTTAGTTTGGGGTCAGATAGCGTTATGTGTAATGTTCTACGATAATTATTTATTGATATCTATAAATAAATAAACGTAATACCCGTTCTATACAATGTTATACCTAAGTAATGCATAGGTAAAAATTGTCTTATATAACGCATGAAATTACAAAATAGTATACACATATGAAAAATATTACAATTACAAATTAAAAAGTTGATCAAACAAAATGTCCATCAGCATAAACACAATAGCGACATTCAGTCGCAAAATATCCCGGCACTAACTGAACCTGGTGCAATGGAACCCTCGAGGCTGGCAGCATTTCCGCGCTGGATAGCAATAGCCATCCTTTGCACCAGGAACGAGCCAGAACGAGGGTCACCACACTGGTCTTTTATGCGTTGCCCTAAGTAACGCATCAAAACCCGAGAATCCACACCCCAGCAGCCAAGTGTCTCCACCGCAATAGACACAAAGTAGTATTGGGGTTCCAAGGCTACGTATTATAGCAGGACGCTTCCTCCGCAGCTGCCGCTGGAGAAAGGATTTATATACTTTGTATGTGATACAGATCTGATAAATGTTTATTGAATTGAAATTAATATAGTTACATTCTGTTTTATGTGTTATGAAATAAATAAACAAATATACTTCTATATCTGCGATAGTTCGAATTCAATCGATTCGATTCAATCGATTAGTTACTCTTATTATAGTTCAAGTGATTTAACATACATTTTTTATTTTGACCACCATGTATTTCAATTTGTTCTTTGTTTTCGACTTTACGTTTATTTTTCCGTAGTCGGATTACAGTTTGTCAAACTTTTACAGCTTGTTGAAAATCTCGAAACGGTACTTTTTCTCCGAACCCTTCTATTCATTCCTAGGCGATCCAATCTACTATCAGAAATTTCACCGTCTCAGAGTTCTTTTAGTTCTCACTTTTAATCTGGTCTCTAGACGCCTTTTGCTTCAAAGTGAATGCCTCGAACAGACGCTAACAGACAATAAACGGCAAGGAAACAACTAACGGCCAAGTCTTAGTTCTTCCATGAACTTTTTAGAGTTCCGTAGTAAACTTGTAATCGGAACCATCACTGTCGCCAAGTTCACGCCATGTCTAGAATGGCACGATCCTTTTATATCGAGACTTCGAGAAAAAAGCGGAATATCTTAATTCTAGCTTATCGGTTACCAAAAGTAAATAGTGCATCATTCGATATCACTTATTTAGAGATTAGTTAACAAGAATAGATATCCTTGAGCTATACGAATTAGGCAGATGCCTGATTCTCTTAGTTGAAAGTAACATTTTAACTATTAAAAAAATATATATTCACTTTAACTATTTTACAAACTGTTTTCATTTCATCTCCATTTACACGTAGGTTAGCTTACTTTTTTCTACAGTAAATAGACTTTCGTTTGACCGCCATCTCACCAGATGTTAAGTGACAATGCGGTCTAAGATACCACTATGCATACAGACCTACTATACTGGTTATTAAACTGAGAGTAGAATGTCGATGTCTATTTATTAAGAACCAAGTAGAGACATAGTTGTTTTTTTAAATAGGTTTCTATTTGATATTCTCACGCAAAAAATAGTTTTAAATTTAATTTTTAAAATCACGGCTCATTTTATGAAATATCTATTGATGTCTAAAATCGTCATTTTCAGTTTTATGACGTTACCATAAAATCTAAGAAGGATAACATGGAAATGAGGTTATAAAATTAAATTAAAATTATTATAAATACATGGCACAAAATTAAAATTAAAAATAATTAAAAACGAATCAAGAACAATCATCGATTGTTATCATCGAGAACAATACGACATACATTAGTTTACGAAGTAAAACCTAGAAGCTAATGAGAGGTCAAACAAAAAGGTTCCGCCCCAAAGCCTAGAACACTAAGAACTCTATATTTCTCATAATAATAGCTACGGAATTCCACCATGAGAATATCGCGATACGGACTTAGCGGTTTTTTTTCTTCAATTTAGTACCTAGTGCTTCGTTATCCTGAAAGCTAAAGGTTTCGCTTCTTTTGTGTTTTACTTACAAAGTGATCAAAGCAAATAAAATTCTGCTTATGTTGGGCTTGTAGCAAAACCATTTGATACCTAGGCCCCCTGGGTAATTTTAAGTGGCGTAGAAACGTTTGTCCATTTATTCGTTTTTACACCTTGAAAGGAATACGCAAGTAGCTTTTACGTTTCATAACAAAATCACCTTCCTGCTTTTTAACCTATTGTGTGGTCATAATAAAGACTCCATATCACTGGGTGACTTTCATATGGAAACAAATTAATACTGCCATTGTGGTCACCCAATTTCCCTATATTACTTTAGGCATTAGATTTTTTTTGTCGTTGTAATTTAATAGATCGCGTGTAGCACGCATTTGTTTACGTACGCGATTATGTGTTTAAGGCTTATTGCCGTAGAAAATTACTGGCGGAATATTTTTTTACAGAACCTTGATCTCAGCTGATCAAGATTTTCTGCCGATACATAGACATAATTTATCATTTTAGCCTCAAATAGTCAGTGAAAAAAAATGGCTGTTGGCTGTTGAGACTAACCATTGAAAGTTCCAAAGTACCTATATAATGACAGCTGGACTTTGTTTTGACTCAAAGTTCTGTAGGTATATATTACTAATTATTTTAACATAAAAAATTTGCTAGTTAAGGAGTAAAACGTTAGACAAATATAAAAATACCCAGTGTCCATATAATCCCGCCAGAGACGTTATTTTATTTGCTATATATTTTTATCTCGAACTTTCATCTTATGGTAAGAGATAACTGATGTCCAAGACCATTACAGAGGTATCCAGAACTTTGAGTCACAAAACAAATTCAAATGCATCTTTGCTTTGGCGCTCGTCACTAACCATCGAATGCTTCAACGTACGATGGTTTGTAGTTAAAATCCCTGTAATTTCGCTAGCTGCAGTAACTTCACACAGTAATTTTTACACACAACTGCTTAGCGGCAAAATATCTCTTACTGCAATGGTACTTATGTATATGACCTTCTGCTAAATAGAGAGGCCACCTAGTTTCTATAGATAGATACTTCGAGCATCTTCGAGATATCTAGTACTAAGTAAGTCTAATACTTATTTTTTGCTAAAATTATTACTACTAAAAATTATAATTATGTTATTAGTTTATATAGAAACCTTCTTCGCGCGTAATCCGTTGCGTAGTTTTAAAAAAACAACCGTAGAAACAGACGCGGAGTGCAACTTTGTTTCATACTATGTATTTAGAGATCTTTCTCTGCTGAAATAACTTAGCATTGAGAACATTTTCAATGAGATTATTCGTAGTCACTTATTCAGTTTTCCGCTACCCATAAAAACTAGGTCTCCTCTTTGATCCAGTGTATGTGAGAACGTGTTTGAAGAACGTCTTTCATCCTGAAACATAAAAGAACTTGTTCACATTTCTGAAAAGCTTTTCATCTCACCGCCAGTCTGGGCTTAGGTCACGGTCACTTGAGATCAACTGTGTATTACGCGAGGAAAAAATAACATAGTTTTGCATATTTATTTGCGAAAATAAGTACGTAAAAAAGATACTTTTTAGTACCGCCAGGTGCGCTGCCCCACTTTCTATATATTTTTTTAAATCGTTTACTTATTTCTAACTAGGGTAGAATTTGCAGCAGATACGAGTGAAACGAGGACTATAATTAATCCAGTTTTAAAATCTATACTTTACCCCAAGTGATTTATACCTACTTTTGGCCTAATTACATAATTACTACACTATTGTGAAAAAAGGAAAAATCACAGAAACACATTTTCAGATTTTATAATATTGGTGTAGAAATAAGGATTCCTTCCGAAATAAACCAAACGTTACATAATTCACATTAGGTTTTACCTAACGAATACCTGGAATGAATTCTATATCTTCAATATTTTTGTGGGCTTATTAATCTGCTTAATGCTCCGAAATCATCGTCGAGATTAAAACTTTTGAACCGTGGCAGTTTGCAAATGGTATTCTATAAAAGCATCGCCGAAGTCATTAACAAAATGAAACTTGGTCGATTTCAGCTTTTGCGCAAACATTGCTTTCGATTCCCGTTTCACCTACCTACCTGAGGTACGAATTCCATCCAATCGCTTGAACAACGAACATACTTTTAACGGCTTAGCAATAAAAAGTTATTATTTGACATGCTCAAAAACAAGCAATTCGTAAAACCGAATGCTAATGACTTGTTATCGATCCCATCGCTACTTTAGCATTTAAATGAGCTCGTGGAGGCTTCCTTTTACGCTCTAATTGAGTACTTACCTACAGGAGAAAGTTCTAATAAACGCAACATTGTATTATCAAGCAATGTTCTTGATTATTCGTTTTGTAAGGCGTTCCAGCTCATTTTGAATTCCAATAACCCTTCAGTTATCTGTAACCCTCCAATCTGCGTGTAAACGCGCTCATTGTGAAACAGATGCTCCCAATTACATAAGGTGATCGACCCTGGTGAAATAACCTAACGACATTGTGGGAGTGTCGACCCTGGGGGCTGTGGCCTCGTCAGCCGGCGGGATGAGACCAGGGTCACGGACCCGTCTGCAGCAAGGGCGCTCGTCCACTCACTGCAGCCGTTCACCCCGAGAATGCGAGGAAGTGCCCTTGTGACTCGTCTGGGAGAGCGTTGAATAGAGCACTATGCTGGTCTTTAGTAAAATGAACTTGTACTTGACTTTAGGTCACTGAACGTATTGACTGTACATCTAGATGGCCCAGTACTCTTACGTTGTGGATTTGTTAGGGATAAGTTTCAACCTTGTATGTTTCCGGCAAGAAATGTAAGACGTTACTGTCTTCCTTTTCTTGTGAGAGTTATAATAATCTAAAGTTGTTTAAGAGAGAGAGAGAAAAAGTTAGCTTTGATTAGGTCATTTTACTCACTATCATGAACAACTTTGATAACAATGGGTACAACTCGAAAATCGTGCAAAAAAAGTGCTTCATACATTTTGTCAGGAGATAATGAACATTCCCTATAGAACAATTTTTTTCAAGATTTCAGAGTTGTTCACATAGTAAAAATTTGTTTACAAGAATTACTACTATTACACCCTTTTCGGCTTAGCACACCCTAAGCTTATAACCCTGTATCACAGCAGCACACCCAATATTTAAATAACACAGCGGGAAAAGTAATATGAACGTATTAAGGAAATGTACTACGTAAGGGAATACATATTTTCAGGAAGGTAACAGATCAATGTCGGCTGCAATCTGCCACGCCATATCATAATTTTAACTGAGCCTTAAAATTACTCCAGTAGCCTAATAACTCCTACTCTACCGTAACGGCGCCATTCCTTCTGTTACGTATATTTCACTCGTAAAACAAACATTAATACCTGAACAGGTGTTTTATAAACCCACCCAGCATTTTTCCGTATATGGTGACAAATTGAAGTTCAACGACCTTGTATACAAATCTATATCATGAGTAGTAAATACAACAAGCGTAAATATTTTCTCGTGTCGACAACGTACGTACCTCACCCTTCTGGGGGTGAAAATAGTCATAAAAACACAGACTTTTTTTCTCAGCGCAGACGAAGCGACTCTCTAGAGCCGAGGTGTGGTAGCCTCGGGCCTTTGATAACTCATGAAAAATTCAACTGCTCCCGACAATATCTAGAGATACGAGTGCTTGTACACAAGTTGGAGGACTGCTTAAGGCTCTGTATTCTGACGTTTAAGTAAGTTTATTTAATTTAGCAGAGTAAAAAGTTCAACGTGTTAAACCTAATTTTGTGAAGTTTTCTTTATATTGCTCAAATAGTAAACACGTAAATCCAATTTTTATTTCGGAAAGTGTGTATCTACATGGTGTAATTCCCCCATGCCCATTCTTCTCTCGGTCAGCCAGAAGCTCGAAAATGCGACATCATTTTATGGTTGATGTTCCAAAATCTCGAACGAAATGTTTTGATTCCGCTTTCATTGTGCGAACCAATTAATGGTGGAATGCGTTGCCTGACACCCGTTCCACGATGTATACAATTTGGGTGTTTTCAAGTCAAGAGTAAATCGATATTTTCCAAGCAAGTGTGCTCTATTTTAGACCGCATCATCACTGCCAAACGCAAGTCTACATAATTATACAAAATGTCATACAAGGTCTTAAAATGTAAAAAGACTTATGGTTTTTTTTAATCTCCCAAGCTGTCTCAAATAACTTGTTTCAGTGTCATCTTTAATTTTAAATTTCTTTCGATGAATTTATTCAAATTCTAAACGTCCTCTCTACTTTTGAGAAATTCTTAAATATCTGATTAATTATTGTAAATGAGCCTTTTTATGAAACAAAATTATTTTACTAGATCAAAACACTTTCGAAAATTGCCATAAATATCGCCTTATTACTGTTTAGTATCGAAACCGAAAATAACAGTGGGAAAGGCGAATTTTATTTTTTTGTTGGCAAGTGCCTTTATTAACAAACATTATATAAATTACCTTATTTAACTAACCTACTACACAAAACAAATTAGTAGTGTTTAGACTGGCACAAGTCTAGAGACAATCCAATTTGTCAATGCCCAGTCGACAGCGTACCCAGCATGCTGGCGGCATTGGCACGTTTATGACAAAGCTTATGCGATATTTTGCTCACGCGTCTAAATCCTTTTAACATAAATGCTGATAACCAAAGTGTAAAAATAAATGTATTATAATTAAGCATCCGTTATATATAAGTTGCCGGTGAATTAAAAAAAAGTTTTGGCGGGAACGCATAAAAATATGTCGCCGCATTATATTATTTTCCATATCCTGTGTTCCCGCGAGCAAAATTAGTGGTATTTTTTTCAATAAGTGCCGAATTACGCAGATTGGGAAAATTATAAAATGTGGTCAAATATGACTTCCGTTTTACTTCCAAAAGTCCATCGAAGCTTGTAGATAAAGTCATCACTACTTTACCAGGGCATGACTAGAGTCAACCACGACTAGACTTTTGACTGACGCTTTGTGTGACTTTGACTGTAACTTACATACATATAGATTTTTTTATAAAATATTTGAAAGTTTTGAAACACTTAATAGACTGGTATATGCACAAAGTGCGACGCCAAACACATAAGAAAAACAAAATTACCCTAACTGCAATGTCGCGCATACAAACGATAATTTCACTTATTCTCCTTTCGCTTGAATATGTTTACTACGGGTATGTTTACTCTAATAAAAACTCGTGTAATAGTGCAATCTCAGCTTCCCTTTCAGATACGGTAGATATATTGCCCTCATATCGGCTACGAGCGGTAAATTGGCGGGAAAATGTTGCTGATCCCTCGCAAGAATAGAGTAAGTAATACATATTTCATCAGGTTACACATAAACACAGTTACTTATCTACGTTATCGATATAGGAGTCTTATTTATTTTTTGAATTAATATAGCCGCAAAAGGGAAAGGAAATAAAAGATGTTATCATTCCGAGCGGTTTTGGTGCCGTCGCATTCATAGCTAGATATAAGGAGTGAGAATTTATTTTTCGGGAACGAAAAAATTAGGGCGCGTCAGGTACACGGAGCATAAACTAGTCTATTTTTTTTTGATTTCCAAAATCATCAGAGGTTAAAAATATTACGCCAAAAATGTCGGCGTCAAAAAGATACCTGTATATACTAGAGTTGTACCACTTACTCACTTGTATTTCCGTTTACTTCAGTTATTAATCTTTTAACTTATTAAACACTAAATAGTTAAGTGCGGTTAAACATATAAGTATACTTTACTTCAAGAACGGGGAGGTCACGACCCAATTTTTTTCTTAGAAAATCGCCCAGTTCTTTCAATCAACTCGATATTCGTTATAACCAATTTGGTTCTTTCTGAATATTCTAATTAGCTTTAATAATATGACCTTAATAACATTGTAAACAACTCTAGATGTTTATAAAATGTCGTAGGTAGTATACGAACTCAAATCAAATATTTCTAGCATAAAAAGTTCGCGTTTTTTGTTGACAGCCCTGTTAGTTCATTTGGTAGTGTATCTGTTTCAAGAGCTGGAAATAGAACCCACCCCGGGTTCGATTTCCACTCAAGACAAACATTTGTGTGACGAGCGTTAGTAGGTATCTATTCTGTGTCTGGGTGTTCTGTGTGTATTATAAGTATGTAGTTACAGAAAAAAAAAGTAGGTATGTAAGTATGATAACCTCATCGGTTACGATAATTACCTCTGCGCATAGTTCTAAGTATTGTAACAGTTTTTTTTTATTACATATAGGGTTGCGTTTGACCGCCAACTCGCCTGATGTTAAGCGATGATGCAGTCTACGGTGGATCACGCTTGCCTAGAAGAAACCGATTCACTCGCGACTTAAAGGCACCCAGATTGTATCTATCAGGGAACACTCACTCTGGCAGCGAATTCCATTGTTTAGGGATTTGTGGTACAAATAAATAAATAAATATCGTAGGACATTACACACAGCGCCATCTGACCCTAAACTAAGCAGAGCTTGTGCGATGGAAGTCAGATAACTGATAAAATACATATATACTTTTTTTTTTGTAAATGTATACTTATAATACATACAGAACACCCAGACACAGAACAAACATTTTTTGATACATAAAATGTTTGTCCTGAGCGGGAATCGAACCCACGCCCTTCAGCTCTTAAGGCAGATATGCTACCAATGAGCTAACAGGGCTGTCAAAGAAGGTAGACTCGAGTTCGAGTCTTTGGAATATCGACCATGCAGCGGTGTCGCTTCTTGGAGCTCCTGGCTGTCCGATAGTAGAATGGGCAGGGTTATCTGTTTCCTATAGTTTATAAGCTTTGCTTAGTTTGGAGCTAGATAGCGCTGTGTGAAATGCCCTAGGATATTTATTATCCTATTAATCTTACTAACATTACGTGAAATGTGAAAGTTTAGATGTTTGTTACTGAATCACCCAAAAACGGCTGAATGGATATGGAAAAAGTTTGGATTATCAAAAAACAAACTATAAGACGTATTGACTTGAAATTTAGCATAGGTCTGTCTTACGGAACATTATTCTAGAATAAAAGGTATGGGTTATTAAGTAGCGCAAATTTCATAATAAATGAAACTATTGCTCTTTTGTTACGTTTACATAATTATTTTTCATATCTCTCTGCACCCAATTCTTAACTTCACGCGAACGACGTCGCGGACGTAAGTTAGTGATATATGAAAATAAGCATATTTTCTTCTCATGTTGAAAATATAATCAGTAAAAGCAGAGCGAGATTTGAAGAAAGATTTTACGTATGTAAATCAGTTTATCTGAACCACGGCATTATTGGCGGTAAATTGCAGACATTCCACGGAAATTTTACGATAATCACATCATAGAACGTCGCATTTTTACCGTTGGATACTTTTTGGGAAATCTGGTATACACGGTTATTATATCTGTGGTATATTCCGAATTTTTCTTTAGTACACGTTCAAGTACAAGTAGTAGACGATTTTTACATTTACTTGCGTAATTGGATTACAAAGCGTCACTTTGTTTCTGTTATAAATAAGTATTAGTTGTCTGCGTTGACTTAAGAATTGGGTTCTGAGGGAAACGAAACTCTAAGTGACAAACGAGTAAGTTTTATCCATCCACCAGAATAACGTTTATTCCGGAATAATGTTCTATAAGACACATCTACATGCATCCAATTTCGAGTGGACACGTTCTGTAGATAGTTTTATGATAATCCCACAAGAACTTAGTTAACATTTTCCCGGGATAAAAATAATCCCAGATATCAATCTAGGTAATATACTATATGTGTGCCAAATTTCATCCAAATCTGTTCGACCGTTTTTGCATGATTGAGTAACAAACAATGACATCCAAACTTTTTTATAATATTTGTAGCGAACTCTAAAAATGAACTGTTTGCCATTTTGCTAATCATGCGTAATTAATCATTTAAGAATTTGCCAACATTAGTAGGATATATCACCACTCACCATTCACTTGGTGGTAGATCTCCTTAGCAGGAGGTCATTTAGGTAGGTACCACCGCAGTACCAGATATTCTGCCACCAAGCAGTAGCGTGTAAACATTACTGTGTTCCGGTTTGAAGGGTACTGCAGCTAGCGAAATTACTGGACTGTTGAGACTAACAGGCGTTACCTCTTACCATCAGGGAGAGCGTCTCGTTCGTCTCATTATTTTTCACATAAAAAACCCACGTCTCTTTAACTGTATTGTGTGTTAGTATTGACTTACTTTTCAAAAGTCTACACATGCATACGTATATAATGTTTTGTAAAAAGACTACATATTATTTACTCTATTAAGAAGATGAGTTGTAGTAATTAAAGTGTATAAATGAATGCTTTAATCAATCAGGTTCGTAGACACCTGAGAGCGGTTCGTCTGCTGCGACTGTCTCAGTTTCATTTACCACTTCAGTGGGGGTAAATAACCCCAACGCAACGAAACGAAGGATAGGGCGCCAAACCTTAAAAGCTAGGTTTTATACTTTTCACGTTGAACCGTTTAGCCATAAAGGCGCTATGTGAAATAAAATGTATGAAAATAGGTAACTACGCCTTACTTACCCGCAGATTTAATGAACATTTATATATTTTTTTTGTTTTTCTAGATAAGAATTCATTATAACGTACCTACTTAGATCATATAGTTAATACATTATACATAGTTATTAAATCAGTTGACGTGCTAATTAAGTAGGCACAATTGATTACAGTGCTAAGTTTATTTTTAGCAGAAACACGGAAAAATGTAGTCGCCGCATCGTATTATTTGTATATTATCGTCCACCGGGGATGTAAATCATGTCATTAGGTGGTGCGATAGGGCCGGGTCTAATTGAAAATAAATCTCATTACGGCTATGCCGCCAGAAGCGCATTTTCCGTTTAGTTGATTCAATATGGAAGCTAACTTTTTGTAGCAAAAGCGTTGCGGTTTATAATAATATTGCTGTTTATGCCAAACAAGAGCTGTATTTGTATGGTGTTTACAAAATCGATGAAAACGATTTTAAAAAAAATTATCTTCTTCTTTGATTTTGGCTTTGCACTTTGTTTATTTGCCAGTGTTACGTATTTAAATTCATTTATTTCGTATAAACATAGGCACAATGGATATTCAATAAAGTCAACAAAAAATGTGAGATTTGGGAAATATAATACAATGCCGAATGAAGCTACATGATTTTGCCGCGTTTTCGCATAAACTTTCTTGAATGATTCGAATACATTTGCTTATGAGTACGCTTATGAAAAAATGGTCTCTTTTCCATTTTTTCGTATATATTTTCACGAAAATATATAGTCGACTTTTGGTCGATATAGTAAAACAGAAAGACATATTCGTATGGGAAAGCATAGTCGTATCTTTCAAAAATTAAGCCCCAAATTCGAAATTAAAATTGTTTTTATCTTATATTTAAGTATCGTTCGCAAATATTTATTTACGAATATATACATATACATGTATAGTACATATTTAATTAGTGATCTAGTTTCCATAGTACAAGCTTTGGTTATTTTGGGGCTAGTTGGCGCTGTGTGGAATGTCCGACGATATTTATTTATTTAATATGTAAACAAAAATTTAACTTTGCAACTAAAACAAAAGCGTCTACTTCTGTGTGCAGTAGATAAGGGTTATAAATGAAGACCGATTGCAGCGATGGAAACAAAGCCGGCTGTTTGACCTGACTCAGATATCCCGGAGGGAATTAAACGAAAATGGGCCAACGGGAACTATGCAGCATTCACGAGGAAAGCTATTCATGTATTAAAATATTGAAAATAACCGACTGAAAGAGATTCGAGTACGTAGTTTTTTTGGTATCCAAACTGCGATATATTGTGTATATTGGGTCAGATCAAACGTCAGTGAGCAGAAATATTTCTTTTGAGTTCCGTGTCTAAAATTATTTAATGGGAAAAGTCTACAACATTTATTTATCGCATTTGTTGATAGGCAAGGTTCTGATTGAAATCTACGAGGATTTTTTTTCATTTCATTTTTTTGAATTTGATAGAAAGAGTGACAAACAGACTTATCGTCGCCTATCCCAAAGATAACTTGCCAAAAAGAATACCTCTCAAAACGATTGTCGCAATTGTTTTTTCATGCAAAAACATACCGAATGTTTTTCAATGTAATTAACAAATGAGCTGTTATTAATTTTTATTGCTTAATTTTGATTAGTGTCATTGCTGTGATAACCTAGACTCTAATAGTTAAAGTTCTAGATACAAGGACATAGACAGGTGTCACCTTATCTTTACGAGAGGGTCTTGTTAATCTTTACTAGTCACAATAAAAAATGTAGCACCAGGGCTTTTTTTAGAAACAAACACAAAAGTAAATTGACTCCCGGAAATACGTTGGGGTTCTGGTCCGAAACAAACTTGCAACAAATGTGGTGCCTTTAGAAGGGGGCATTCACTTTAATATTTTAGTGAGCGTGCGGATACTTGGGCAGGGAAACCCTCCGATGAGTCTTTAATGAATTCACGGACATCGTGAGAGCTAACACGTGTAGTGCTAGGATAATTTATTACCATTACTTGCATGGCTTTGCAAAATACAGTAGACCAATCCTGTAGAGAACCATGATACTGATGTGTACTGATGACGGTGGCTGTCGAAATAGTATTGGATTATTCAAAGGTGATGATCTACCCATTGATGAGAACTACTTTTACTTTGTTACCGACCCTGAAATTACAAAAAAAAATGTTTGCTCCCAGTGACATCCTTGTACACACTAAATGACGAAATCCGAACATTTACTTGGTTCTGTTTAACTGTAGAGCGATGTATATACTATACACATCGTTCAGTACTTCACAAAAATGTATAATTTCACAAGCATGCGCCGCGACTTTGTCCGCGTTGATTATAGAATTGGGTTCATAGATATGCGAAACGTATTTTATAAGCAACAAAAAAAGCAATAATTTGATCTACTTTTTATTTCCGGGATAAAAAGCATTGTATACGTTAATCCATGTAATAAACTATCTGTATGCCAAATTTCATCCGATTCCGCTAAGCCATTTTTGTGTATCAATAATCCAAACATCAAAACAAAACAAAAAAAAAACAAAAATCTTTATTTATTTTTAACAGAGTAAATGTTGTGTAGGCAAAACCACCTTAATATGCATAAAGTTTAAACAGAAACTTTCACATTTACAATATTAGACCGTTTTTCATTTACTTCTTTGTTTTAATTTGAAGTTCTCTTCTAGGTATAAAATAAAAGGCTGTCTAATAAAAAAAATGTAATTGCCCTTAAACCTTAAAAAAAATGTTTGCAACTGGTAATTCTTATTTTAGTCAAAGTATATCTATTATCTTATGTGAAGTCTTATCCGACACTGCAAAAATAACTTTGCACATTAAAAACTCAGCCAACAATGAGCCCTATGCTCATTGTTGGCTCAGTATAATAATCTGAAAATAATAATTTGAAACTGACGAAAAATGTTCAACTGAAAACGTTGCTGTTTAAAATGCCGCAGTGGCCTCTACTGAAAAATAGTTTGGTAGTCTACAGTTTAACTTAGACGTTTTATTAAGTTAAACTTGTTCGATTGCCTCACCGTCTAGCCCCTTTGGAAAGTTTACTAAAACCAGCAAACTTTGTAGCCTGATTCTTAACTGATTTGATTCTTGTGTTGTATGAAAAAAGTTGGAGATGACGTGTTTTGATTCGTCGATTACGAGCTAAGAGTTAAATAAACTGTTAGGAATGAATATGTTACTATTGGGATATGTGATTAGAAAGCAATAAACGTAGGTCAGACTTAGATTCTCTATCTATGAAATATCTAGCGGGTCATGCGTACACTAGTGCTACACACGACAATAATTTATCATAGCAAGTTTCATAGATTTGAGAAGAGTATAGTGATTTTACTTAAAATAATGGCCCAAAGCCAAACGGAAAACCTTAATAAAATATCAGCTAAGATTTGTTTACTAACCAGCCAGTCACAACTGAAAAGCACAACCGATTTGCTTGTTGGTGAGCAGAATAGGGTAAACTCCAAAACTCTACCACCAAGTATTGTAATTGTAGTAGTTTAAAAGATCTAAGCGTACAGACGGCGTGAAGCGACTTTGTTTTATACTAACTACGTAGAGAAGTAAAATAGTTTTGTTAGAAGTGTTGTCGTTGTTATGTAAGTTCTGCTACAGACTACATATTCACATAATACCTTCGAGTCCCAAGGTATTTGAATCTCCGGAGGTTTGGAATCCGCAAACAGTCGTCTGTGAATTTTCCTCCTTGTAATGAGATTTACCCGGGCCTCGGCGCTGATTACGAGCAGCTAATAATGCTATTTGCATCCTGCAGTCGTTTTAAGGAAATTCCAGGTAACCAGTAAAGCCTTGAACGAATGGAATTGCTTTTGCAAACAAATTGGATGTAGAGAAGTACGGCTACACTGAAAATTGAACTCCAAACGTGATCTATCGAGGTTATAGTAGAGTCCACTTATTTCCGTCCTCGATAAACGTGACAACTTTAGGAGCGAACAAAATTTGCATACGCTTCTATGAGTATTAAAAGGAATAACAATCCAGGCTTATAAGCTTAGGGTGTACTAAGCCGATAGAAGGTCATTGTTCTTGGCATTATGCCATCTTTTAGTGCCCATAATAGGCAAAACAATTAACTCCAATCAATTATAGATTAAATTAGTTCATTATACATTAAATTAGTTCAAAGCCAGTTTACTCCTTTTATACAACATATTTTTCCCCCCGATTTCTGATTAAAAGTTGTTCATGTTTATGAGCACAATGCTTCGCACCAAACTTATAACCCTGTATTTATAATAGTATAAAACGAAGATGCTGTCAGTGTCAGTGTGTTTCTTCGCTTACTTCTCCTTCTAAACCACGCAATACAGTTTCATTGACATTTAAATAATTAATAATATGTCTTTACTGAAGGTTTACTTAAACATCCTAATTAACTTTACTTAGAAATTTAAATTTTTGTGATTACGTCCCCAAAATAGATGGAACCAGTCTGAAGCCAGAGGCGGGTCACTAGTATTTGTATTTGTTCCATTCCAGGCTAGGTGTGCTTTACCATCTTCGACCACACCTTCACTTAACATCAGGTGAGCTGTGGTCAAACACCTAGCCTGTCAACCATAAAAAAAAAGTATAAATAGGAAGGTATTCAAAAAGTCTGCTCCAATTCATTAGTCTCATTAATAGGTACCTACAACCCTACAACATAATTATATTCAACTAGCACAAATCTAAATCAACTTCAAATGAGCTTATTATGTGAAGGTAATACCTGATAATAAAAAGAACTCCATGGATGTTTAATATTAAAACATATTGGAAAAGGATATAAATTGATAGGATATTGAATTTCTTTCAAAGTAGAATCAGTAACGTCTGTGAAAGCAATATGTGAGGTAACAAAACCTCGATAGCTAACCGCAACATACCTTAAAGAAAATGCAAAGAAAAGCACATAATAACTATGAACCTTGAAACTGAAGAAGTAAGATATATTATTCCTGACTCAATGTCTGGTTAAAGATGAAAACAGGCTGCATCTCACGGCTGCCCTTCAAACAATTTCGTATACATTTCTACCCAGGCGATATAGTCTTTCCATTCTGCTTGGATGGATTATAATGCTTTTATATTGAACCAGTGAGTAGTTGCAAATGTAGCTTATTGGCCGATGATACAAAGTACACACGTACCTAGGTTTGCAGATAACAAAGAGTTGTTTCGGACAGATGTATAATACTCGAAGTGACGGTATTAATGTAAAGAACTTTTACTATGGGACCGATCCTGAAACAAAACAGTACTATATACTTACTATATATAGCATACTGAGAGATTTTGAAACTGGGCATATATGAAAAAATACCAAAAAGGCATTTACAGATTTTGAAAATATAACTTACAAATTATTATACTTTGTGAATAGCGAAATGGTCATTAATTTTTTCATTGTTATGTATATAATTTACTTGCTTGGGTAATAATATATAATAGATAAGAAACAGAATGAGACTCGGGTACCTAATGTTAACTTCACATTTCATGAACTATATAGTTTGTAGTGATTTAATATGTGTATTATAAATTTATGAGACGAGATAAGTACACGGAATACGTCGCGATTTGTTGGCATCGTCTTTGTGAGTCATTTATCCTGGATTTTAAAGTTCATCTCGCTTGTTAAATACGTATTAAAATGTCCAGCTCTAACATGCAAACTTGCAAATGCAACAACGGATATTTCTTAAATTTACGAGTTTTCCATCAGTGTCAGGTGTTTTGTTCCGGAAATGTAGGGATGCCAGCGCCAGGAAGCGAGATGAAATTTGCTTGTAGTCCAACAAAAAGCGGGGAGCCATCGCTCGTTCATCAAACAAACTGCGAGCGAGCGCAGGTCCGGACTTTTTCATACGGAATTGGCTCAATGACTGGATTATTAAAATACGAAAATGTGTTGCCTGGCTTCCTGAAAACATCAGCTTTTGAAAAAGAAAAAAAACCCCATGTTTTAAATATTGTTTTCATATTTTAAGCTTTTCAACAAATAATTGCGTTAATTTCATTGTGTTCATTAATATACACTCAGAAAATTAACTCAAAAACTAAAACTATGGGTTTGGCGATAACTTTATTAATTGTATCACAATTACATATGTAATCGTTTCTATGTTCTTATATATATCTATAAAAGAAGAAACTGACAGACTGATTTACTGGCTGATCGATCAACGTGCAGCTGCAACCGCTGGGTCTAGAAGTATGAAATTTTGCACAAATGTCCCTTTAGTGACGTAGTGTGCTCACTGTTATTTTTTTTTATTCCACCCCTAAGGGTGCAAAATAGGGCTTGGGAATTTATATAAAACTTCTACATTGCAACCGTGCGAAGCCGGGGCGGGTCGCAAGTCTTTCTATATAATTTAGTCGAAGTTTGCTGGAACCTGTGGAATATTTATCATTTATTGTGTTCTCATATAGTACAAATTTTGCTTGCTTAAAATATATAACTTTTAGTAAAACAGACAGTATGGTAAACTAACTTAAAATATCTATTTATTTGGTATTCCCCACACGTACGTAATAAGTGCTTTGATTCCACGTTTTTTATATGGATTGCAAGAATGTGAGACACTCAGCCGAAGTCTGTATTGCCTGTTAAGTACAATTTGAGTGATCCTAAAATCTAGAGTAAACAGTTTTATTCCAGGTAACCGTCTATCTTACACCTCGTCACTGTTGATTTATGTTTGACTATACCAAGTGGGAATCACCAAACGTAAATCTATTTTGAGTAAAAAAATATGTTTATAAACTTATAATGGAAGAACTAGATAACTGACAGAATACTTATTTAGTTTTTTGTTATAAATACTTAGAACACCCAGACCACAACATACATCTGTATTCATCAAATATATGTTTGTGTATGGGTGAAAATTTAACCCACGGGTTTTCTGCTCAAGAAGCAGAGCTATTGTCAGATGAACTAGAAGTACATCCATTATTATATAAATCAGATCTTGTAGGTAACTTTTTCAGACGATTTGACTACATTCCTGTAAAATTGATTCACCTGACCTCGTTGCAAATTAGATTCCCTAACGAAGGTTTACCAGGTATATGGTATATGTACCAGCCACGCAAAAAGTTTTGCGAAAAAAAGGTTTTTTGCATGAATTATTCTCGATGGTAATGGTGACATAATCAATACGAGCCAGGAAGTGAGTTAACAACGTTCTAGAAGAGGTAAAAGAGGTGTCTGAAGCAGACTGGAAAAAGTGTTCGAAAAATTGGTTTAGACGCATGTAACTGGCGGAGAGTTCTTTGAAAAAAACTGACAGAACCTACATTTTTAGTATCGCTAAACTTTCTGTGTAGCATATGTTATATAATTTTGAGGTGTCTTCTATAGTTATAGTATACCTAATCACAATTAGCCGTCTAACATTAGCAGGATAAATAATCAAAACAATTAGATTTGACACATTTTTGCATTTAAATTAAAAGTAACAAATCCAAACCAAAAAAAAAAAACTGACAAATACTTTAAAAAAATATATTATGAGTAAAATATGTAATTACTGGATTCCTGATAAATTTATTGAATCAAATTGAAAACAGATAAAAGTGATCTTAATTTTAAGGACTTAACGGCTGGCGCTCATGATAATAAATAAACCGTGCTACGTGCGCCGGAGAGAGTTAAAGTTTTACATAACTAGGATACAAATCATTTCATGTGTTAGGATGCTAATTGAATACAATACTTTATTTATAGTTCACATATAACATTCTTTGGGAGGAGTTTTGGCGGGATCGCGAAAACGTCGTTTCGCCGCATTATACATAGTTATGTTTTCCCAAAAACTTTTTATGTAGGTATAAAAATAGTGTTTTTTTTTACAGTTTTATTAGGTTAAATTACTTTTCGAGTTGCTTCCGTATAACTCCATCAAAACTTAACTCAACCGGATCGGCCCTTTAAAAAACCATTAAACATTTCTTTGAAAGCAATCCTTTTTACAATTTAAGTGAACATATGTCAATGACGTTCTCGGAATTCTCATTTAGGTAACACATAAACGGAGCCTCCGCTGTAGTATGTTCGTTGTTGTTAACTTATTAATTAATTATATAGCTTTATTCATTAAAGTGAAGGTTTTTTTTGTAGAAATGAACTTGCCTTTATCATTATTATTATTTATGGCCAATAAATATTACTGATTTGTTTTTATATACCGTCCAACTGTTGGCCTACTTTTCATTGTCAGAAGATAATGGTCATAGTGCACCTCGCTGGCCAAGTGCGGATTGGTAGACTTTACACATCTTCGAGAATATGAAGAACTCTCAGACATGCTGGTTTTTGCCAACCCTAAGTCGTTATAAATAAACTAGTAATTGTATTAATTTTATTCTAATGATAACAAAATACAATGCTGTTCCATTTAAAAAATGTCATGAAACAGGAGCGCAGGACAGAATTTCAAAAATAATTAATTGAATTGTTTTCATTGGTCAATTTAATTAATAACAAGTGCTTGTTGTATAACACTGCAGGGTTCCACTACGTTTTGCGACATAATTCACAGTCCTTCGACAAAAATAACGGATGGATTAAAAATGCGCTTTATACAGGCCCATGAAAAGCGCATTCGCGCGATTCTTTTGTTACTGTACTATTTATGGTGTGCACATAAATAGTTTCTATCTAAATAGCATAATAAGATAAGCTCGTATAAGATTCTTTCGTTTTTTGTACTTTTTTCTTTTTTTTGGTATGCACAATCGGATTTATTTACTAAACAAAATAAAAAAGACCTTAAATTATACTATTTACAAAATGTATACAAAAAAAACTTAGTCTAAAAAACCGTCAGTTATGTGGCCAAATGTATATATATGTATGTATATGCACAATAAAGTGTTTATTGTATATATATCTAAATGTTGAAGTGATGTTGTTGTTGAAGTTGTCCAATATTGTACATATCTATATATTATAACATAGATTATTGATAGGTCTCCGAGCGGTCGGAACCCATCAATAATCTAAGAGATTTGATATAGGTACATTTATACACAATTATGTCCGATGGCCCGCCCGTTCATTCATTTTATTTCTATCGAAATCACAACTATGTCGCACCACAATTATGTACAATTGTACATCCCACTAGTATTACTACTAAAATTTATCTAATATTTTTGTTCGATTTAGTCATTTAAATACTAAAATTTATTTAATGTTTTCATTCTACTTTAAAAATTAACCTGGAAACAAAATTGAAAGAAAATGTGAGGAACTATTTTTATGGAACCCTAAAACGATTTATTATACGCTGGTATATAAATCCTTTGTCAGCAAACATTAGTTCAGTTGAATATAGTGTGTTCAGTAATTATGTTTCTGCTCATATTATTACAAATATTCGCTATTGCATATGGAAAAGGCGAGTAAAGTTACATATCTATTAATATCATTATTTTAGAATGTCGGAAGTGCTTTTTATTTGTCTAATTACATAAGGAAGTTAAGTGTCGAGGATTTTTTACATTATAATGTTTTTCTAAACTGTTCAAAAAATAGTTGTATTCATTATTTTACTAACACAGACAAACAACGCAGCATTATAACGAAATAGCTACGAAAGCCTGGCGCAGGTCGCAAAATGCACTTGCCATTTTTTATATTACTAATAGTAATTTGTTATTCAAACTCATTATAAAAACCATTATATTTTCCAGATGATTCGTCCGTTCCGGTAAAGTTGAATAGGTTAACAAGTGGACATGGTGACCCTAATGTCTCATTCCAGGTGCAGGTATGATCAATCTACTACTAGTGGCATCTCTATGACTGCCAGCGATTAGTCTTGTTTTATTGTTCGCCATACTTCATATATTTTTTTTTATGTACGAAAGAGACATGTTTTTAAACTATTCAAGATGGCATTCCCCGACGTTTCTGCTTAAAATTAGTATGTATTTTTTTAATTAATCTGCAACTGCATACTGTCTTTCATACAGATCATTATGATATGCATTTTGATTTTCGCCATTTATATAAAATAGATTCAATCTTAGTCACACAAAGCAAATTACGGTCTAGTCCAATAAACGCTTTAATAATGTAGCGATAGATAGCTTTACTAGAAACTTCTATGTAGTTTTGAAAACAACTTGAAACGTCATGTTTCACCACACACTTGTGCATACAATTCTGCGAAATATTTCGTAGTATCAACATGATTTTTTGTGTTCCTGTCAAAATTCAAAGAAATCCAAAAACGTAAACGTAATCGCAATTTAATACCAGAGTTCCGATAAAACGTAACTGTGGTATTAAATTTCCCCTTGTTCAATGTGGTAAGATGAAGTGTGCAAGAAGAATTTATTTATTTAAATAAACTTGTTTCTCGCTACCCGCTAATATAATAAATATGAAAGTTATGGATGGTCAATGTACATACATATTATATATGTTTGCTACTTCTTAATTCTGTATTGACTGAAGTTTGGATGCAGAAAGCTTGTTTTTTATTAACACAAGCTATTTTTATCCTGGGAAACGTAAGTAAGACAACAGGACTTAATAAATGTTTTATTATCCTTTTTTCAGACTCTTGAGCCACAAGAAAAAGTGAAATTTCAATTTTACTATGAAACCTTATGTCCTTACAGTATAACGGCATACGTATATCAATTAAAAGATACTGTAATGGAATTAGCACCATATCTTGACATTACTACTTATCCTTACGGTAACGCACGTGTTAGTATTTTTCTTCTTTATTTTTGGCATCGCACTTTGCGCATTCTACCAGAATCGAGTATTATAATATTCTGAATCCCATCCTTAATTAGTTTTTATAACGGTGTTTGCCGTTGACTTGAAGTGTAATAGGAGTACGTGGACGTACAAGTTTGAGAAACCCTGATGACAATCATGTATGATTGTCATTTGTCAAGTCGTAAGTATGCACTGTTATATCCATCGAAGTAAATTTTCAAATCACGTCATCTAATACTCTATACATACGTGAGTAGGTACCTATGTCACTGAATTACAATAACGCCTTTTCTCCTTAGTAAACCCTGTTTTCAATGGTACACTTTAAACTTATTACGATGTATAGAATATCTATGTTACAGATGAAGTTGAATGGCACGCAAATGACGATTAATTGTCAACACGCAGAAGATGAATGCTATGGCAATATGCTCCATGCGTGTGCCATCGATGCCTTGAAAGACGCCACCAAATACATCCCCTATAACTCTTGCATGATGAAGTACAGTATGGATATGAAATCCAATGACGAGGCTGCTGATGAGGTAATCTGTCAAAAATATTTTGCTTAGTAAATAATTTTAAATCTACAAAATCAATTTCCGTGTTTCACATACCTACTACTTAAAGAAGACAACGCTCCATGCGTCAGCAAATAGAAACTGCTTTTTCAAACATTTCGCTACTGTTTTCATACTAACTTACAGCATATTAATTTACTTTTACATAAACTTTTGTATGAAAACGGTAGCGAAATGTATGGAAAAAACCGGCCAAGTGTGAGTCGGGCTCGCGCACGAAGGGTTCCGTAGGTATCATTATCTATAAAAACGGCAAATATACACGTTTGTTGTATGGGAACTCCCTAAAATATTTATTTTATTCTGTTTTTTAGTATTTGTTGTTATAGCAGCAACAGAAATAATTTTTTTTTTATAGCTGACAGGCTTGGTGTTTGTCCACAGCTCACCTGATGTTAAGTGACGGTGTGGTCGATGATAGTAAAGCACACCTAGCCTGGAATGGAACTGGCTCTCAAGTGAGGCTGCCGGAACACACCGTTAGATGCTTGGCGGCAGATTTTCAACTTGAGGATGGTAGCTAGCCAGCCGAGTACTAGAAAGTACCCTACCACCATGCTATGGTTTCCTCACGAAATTTCAACTGTCTAACTAACACGGTTCATGAGATACAGCCTGGTGACAGACGGACAGACGGTCGGACAGTTGGAGTCTTAGTAATAGGGTCCCGTTTTACCCTTTGGGTGCGGAACCCTAAAAACAACATTTCGTAGCGATGATAGCTCAGTGGTTAGCGCGGTAGATTCGCATGCCGAAGGGCGTGGGTTCAAACCCCGACAATGAGCTTGAGCTGCCGGTGAAGGAAAACATCGTGAGGAAACCATAGCATGGTGGTAGGGTACTTTCTAGTACTCGGCTGGCTAGCTACCACCCTGAAGTTGAAAATCTGCCGCCAAGCATCTAACGGTGTGTTCCGGCAGCCTCACTTGAGAGCCAGTTCCATTCCAGGCTAGGTGTGCTTTACCATCTTCGACCACATCTTCACTTAACATCAGGTGAGCTGTGGTCAAAAACCTAGCCTGTCAATCATTAAAAAAAAAAAAAAAAAAAAAAAAACAGTTACTATTTACTGTGGCATGGAGCGTTGTTTTGTTTTCTATATTTTTTTACATACCTATCTAAAATGAACTCAACTTAAAATATTTGTATTTTTTGTCCAGTGTGGGGAGGAATTGAACGTCGATTCGAAATCCATAAAGGAATGTGCAAATGGAATTAAAGGGTTCGAGCTATTGCTGTATTATGGCATTGAGAGCGGCAAGGTCAAGTACAAAGGAGTCCCCTGGTGGTTTGTTAACGGTGTATCCAAGACCAGGGGTGAAAGGAAACCACTGAAGAAAATCTTGTGCGCTGCATTCAAAAATCCCCCGGAAGCTTGTTCAAAATAATGTTTTAGAAATCAATCATTATTGTTTTTATTTTTTCAGCTATTTGTGTGATTAGCATGTCTCACATAGGTATATTATAACAATAATATTTGTATCAGAATATCATTATAAATTGCATTTTAAACCTGGAACGCTTTGTTTGATTGTTATGTACAATTGCGCTTATATTTTGTAAACATCATTTAAGTAGTTGTAGGAAAGAAAATGAAACTATCTACAAATTATATCCTAACATACATACTACAATGTATAATACTACAGAGGAACTAATAAATAAATTATTGTGATCTAAAAGGCCGCTATCAATAGTAATAGTTGCCAAAACGCTGGCCCCATTGCTGCGTTGTATGACAGAACGTGGGGCAAAATAAAGGCCAGCGTTTTGGTCACGTGTGTCGCCGGCCAGAAGAGATGACTAGCTTTGAATATTTTCGGTCCCTACGACCCCAAAGTTTCAACCCCAAAAGGCTCAAATATGTACCCACTGTCCAGAGTTACTATACTTGCGCCTTTTGAGATCCGCACATTCTGCAGCCGCGCCAGCTTTAATCTGAGTTCTTGGAAGATGTGACGGTGCCAAAGTGTCAACGCAAGTAGCTTCCTAAGCGCCGTCTTTTCTTCCAGGGATGGCTGCATGATGGATGGCAGGTATGACTTAATATACATTTTGTAAACTACACATTACAATCAGTTCTTTAAAAAGTATAGGTATAGGTCTACTTTGCTGTATTTATTTTAATACAAAAGCATTTTCCTACCTACAGCGCCTGAATCCTTTGTCATGTTTGGTAGGTAATCGTAGATATACCAATCGTAGATATCGTATACCAAATAAACTACAGGTAATATAGGTTATAACTAATAAGTAACTTTACTTACGACCTTTAAGATCAACTTCAGTGTACCTACAATTCTAACAACTTTTTGTACAAATGGTAGCCCAGTGGATAGCGGGGTCGCTTCATTCGCCGAAAGGCGTGGGTTCAAACCCCAACAATGAGCTTGAGGTGCCGGTGAAGGAAAAACATCATGAAGAAACCATTGCATGGTAGTAGGGTATTTTCTAGTACTTGGTTGGCTAGCTACCACCCTTAAGTTGAAAATTTGCTATCAAGCACCTAGCGTTGTGTTCTCAGCCTCACTTGAGAGAGAGTTTCATTCCAGGCTAGGTGTCCTTTACCGTCTTCGACCACACCATCACTTAAGATCAGGAGAGTCAAACACCTAGCCTATCAACCATAAAAAAAGACATAACCTTTCACCGTACAAAATTTTCCAAAAACGACAAAATCATTGTACAAAGAATAAATACTTATAGTATAACTATTTTGATTCCATATTGAACAACTAATTGGACTCAATCGTATAAACAACTCCGATTTATCATAGACGTAGGTACAAACTGTGATAAAGTTAATTTTATAACTAAAACGTCAAGTTACTCACTAAATTCATTGCGTGTATTATTTACAATTCAGTAACTTTGTGTTATCGCTTCTTGGGTCTGTTATAGTTTATGCTTATTAGTTTAAGCTAGGTCAACATCGGCAGACTTACATTTCTCTTCGGATTTTACCCGAGAATATACGTACTCGTGAGAAATATTAAATTAATTTATTCTTTTGCTAATAGTGCACAATGATTAGTAAATATGTGTTATTTTTAGCAGTGGTGATTTTCAAATCGTACGCCGTTGAAAATGGTATGTATACTTCCAGTTGCATTTTTTTTTATTAACTTTTGTTGTTTATTGTTTATATGTTATTAAACAAATGCTATCATTTTTTTTCAACACATTTTTTTAAAGTATACAATTTAATTGTATGGTACCGAAACCCCATATTGCTTTGTCTCGGTATAACAACACACAAATCAATTATAATATTTTATTAGTGTAATCTGTGATATTACTAAATAACTGCGCTAGGAATCAGTATTGAATCATAGAAAATCAGAATCTACTACACCTACCTAGTAGTAGATATGTAATTGTAGACGGTATATTATTTTATAATAGTTATTTACAAGTTAATTTGACTCGGTCACTTGAAATGGTATCTTGACTTCCGACAGTAAAAGAAGCCAATTATCACGCGCCGTGCTATTATTAGCATCTCTCCGCGTTAGACCAGTGATACTTTAGACGCCCTAAAGTATCACTGGTCAGACATTCCATCAGTCGTCCCGAGTACGCATTCTTCACAGCTTGTTATCATATGGTCGAGCCACCGTAACCTGTGCGCCATCGTCTCTCTCAAATTATTTAGTTCGTTCGTCATCTCTACGACAATGTTTTCCCCAAAGATAAATTTACCATTAAAAGTCAAAGTAATATTTTTTTAGCGAGGTAAATCGAGATATGACTATATCTCATCGTAAACATTTATAAATATATCCTACGTAGGCTTGAAGTAGAGTAATTTAATATTCTTAAGAGATAGACAAAATCATTCGAAATATGCCCTTTTCTCTTACATTCCCCCTCGACTGGAAATAAGTTCGGCATCCGCGCCTGTTGAACAGATGCAAGATTTTTAAATAAAAATAAAATTAAAAGAAAGTTAAAAAACTAAAAGCTGTTCACTAATATAAAAATAAAAATCGCGCTCTAAAACGTATGAAACAAGAAAATATTTTCATCTGAAATAGTTATGTTCAAACTATTCAATATTTATTGTCTATTAAACAAACAACTTACCCGTAATAAAAATGAAATAAACATACATACCCACATACATATTATGTATGTATACCGGTTGAAATTATAATCCTTCTTTTTCTTCGCCGTAGTCGGTTCGACATACTTATTAAATTAGAGCAGGTACAAAGTTGAATACGAGGGCGTTTTCAACAAAAAATACCACTTAGGTTTGTACCTACTTATGTACCTAAATCATGAAAAATAACTGAAACTCCAAGACAGCTGAGTATAAAAATCAATAGCTATAATAATAATATAACTCTTTATTGAATACACCAAATTACAGAAAAATATAAAAATAAAGACTTAAAACTAATGTAACAATTGGCGGCCTTATCGCTAAAAGCGATCTCTTCCAGGCAACCTTAACATGGAAAATATACTAAACTAAGGACGGGGTGTGTCGATAAGTTAAAAAATAGATAAATGAAAAAAGATTAAATAAAATAAAAAAACATTTTAAACATAATACATAAGCATATACATAATTATATATGTATACCTAACTATATTATAAAATAACAATACTTAAATATCTTATGTAATATACACTTATAGACATACATAAATACGTATAGATATACATTTACATATACTATACAATATACATAAACATTAAATATACAAGAAGAAGACAGCGAATTACAGGGTTATTTTAATAGATGCAGCTTAACTTTACTTTTGAAAGCGTCGAGCGTTTGACTCCTCTGTATTTCTGCAGGGAGCTCGTTCCATAACTTGACAGCTTTCACAGTAAAAGAGGAGCTATAGAAGGAAGTTTTATGTATAGGAGTATTTAAGGAAAGAAGATGTGCCGATCTCAGTGACCGTGCGTTGATTGAGTCTCGTAACTTGAATCGTTCGTGAAGGTAACACGGGAAAGAAGGGTTGAAGAGAGTGCTGTAAAGGAGGAATAGAATGCTATAATAGGCTATAAATTATTTTGGTACTACTACCAATTATAATTATATAAATAAACCAACAAATCCGTACTTCATATCAAGACTACACTTCATCAAAAGGTTATCATCGGTCTTCGAACTTTTGTTTATGTAGGTAGGTAGGAGAAATCTTAGTAGGTACGGGTTTTCCTATAAACTACGAAAAGCTATTATCATTATATATGTTTTACAATAGTATGATGTTTAAATGGGTGAATATATCCCAATGTAGAAACAGACAATAACATCTGCAGTCTGTTTGTTATAACTTGAATTAAATTAGGCAAATCATACGTGCGCTGTCGCATACTAATATGGCCGAAATGCAAACGATATTGAACATAATTTATACGTATGTGGAAGACGTGAAAAATGGAGCCCTAAAAACAGCATTGTACTTTAAGTAATCATTGTAAAAAAATTAATAGTTGTTATTTTTTCAGATGTTTACTACGTCGTGAATAATGGCGTTATATCCAAAAACTATGTGCCGAGTAAACCTTACAGTTTCCAGAATTTTCCTTTACCATTACTTAAGGTAACATTATAATTATTACAAAAAAATTGTCTCCATATATAAAAATCTCGTCACATGATGTTTGTGGTCGCACACCTCTGAAATAGCTGGACCGATTTTTATGCAATTGTTTATATATGTACCTACCAATGTTTGGCTTAAACAACTTTTTATGCCGAAACAATTCTATTGAAAAATTGTAAACCACACCAGTAGGGCTTAAAATACTTTTTGCTATCATTTTATAGAAGTACATTATTTTTTATTTGTTCTGTGTATTTAATTATAAACTGCCAGCTATCTTACGTATATCGTCACTCCATCGAGTCTCAGGGCGTCCTACGCTACATTTGCCAATACGCTGTCTCAATATGTCTCTAGCCCAGCGGTTATCGGTTCTGCAACAGATATGTCCAGCTCATTTCCTAATACGCTGAGCTATGTGTGTGACTTTAGTTATCTGGCGAATTTAGTTAGGCTGTGGTATTCACTCAAGTCGTACATTTTTCTTTTAGGTAAATTCAGATCAAGAGGAGCTTGTCAAAATACAGCTGTACTACGAATGTCTCTGTCCTGACTGCAGGCGCTTCGACAATGAAGAGTTCAAGGACACTGTCTTAACACTAGGATCGTACTTAGACATCAACGTCTATCCTTATGGCAATGCTCGGGTAAGAAGTAAAAATTTCCCACGTAACCTTCACCACAGTTCAGATAACGTTCTCCTTTAAGATAACTGTTGTAACATTTTGAACGACCGTAATGTAAAAGATTCAAAGGTAAGCAACCTTTAAATCTTTCTTTTTCATTCTTTTTGAATATACGTATGGGTACGATTCAATTCAATCGGCGATTTTGCACAAACTTTCCTGTAAGAAATAGTAAGTTGGAATGTCTAATAATGATATCGTACGAGTTGTCGATTTTAGATCTCGATTTCGAACGCACCATTCTACATTACGATCTACACAAGAAATAGGTTTATGAATAAAATAAAGATTTTATTCATAAACCTATTTCTTGTGTTATAGATACTGACCCACCACAAAATTACTAAAGGCAGTAGTGTTCTGTGCATGTTTATTTGTTAAATTATAATTAACATAAATCTCACTAATAAAAAAAACAGTTTTAAAGTTACCAATTTCAAAATTATAGTAAACTTAAAATTACATCACTTTTTTTGCTAAAAAGAACTAACTTTATTACAAGTAAAAAAAATCCATACTACGGAGGAACTAATAAATTTAAAAAAACCTAATCTAAAAGGCCACTATCAATGGGAATAAATAGTCCACAAAACGCTGGCCTTATTGCCGCGTGACATGGGCAAAATACAACGTTTTATTCGTGCATCGTGACTAAATAATCAATTTCATCGAAGTATGTTCAAGAAAAACTAAAAAAACGAATTATTGTATCAATTAGAGATCATTGAAAGTAGGTAAGTAAAATTAATATAATTAGTTCCTCTTATTTCAGGCAACACCAACGTGCCAAAAACAAATGTTACAAAACAAATGTAAACAAATGTTTGTTCTATGTCTGGGTGTATTATAAGTATGTATTTACAAAAAAAAACTATTTAAGTGTTCTATCAGTTATCTGCGTTCCATAGCACAAGCTTTGCTTAGTTTGGGGTCAGATGGCGCTGTGTGTAATGTCTTATGATATTTGAAAAATTTATTTATTTATTTGTTATAAAAATAGCAGTTTTGCCACGCTTGATTGCGAGGCAATCACGTGTAGCAGTAACTAAGTAAAATTAAAACTTTGTAACACCATTTTCTTATAATCAACCATAAATATAAATTTTCTGACGTATACTGTTTCGCTGTAGCCTACGTCGCACGCAAGAATTTGCTACGCGATCACAGGTTAATACGACTCGTCTCTACGTCGTTTCTAACTTAAGAATTATTTATTTCATGCGTTAATGTCTAATGAATTATTAATTCATGCATTCTAATAACAAAGATCACAGTCTGCATAAATCAATTTGATTGCGCCACTTTTATGACGTTGTCTAATACCATGAAACGCCCGCCGGTGGTACAATCATAGAGCTAATCAAAACATTTTAGCAACGGCGCAGAAATAAAATACCTTCAGTAAAGTTTACGTCATGGTTAATGAAGCGGGGTTCTTAACAATTCAGAGATGGATTTATGGTTACGGATCCAAAAAAATAAAACAAGTTGAAATTGGCCTCGTAGCGAATTGAATCTGTGTTTAGCAGTTCGATTTATTCATTTTTATGCCTGTCCTACTTGATCCTAGGGTCGATTGCCACGCATCTTTTTGGGATGGGCAAGAACAGTCAAAGCCGAATGCATTTGAAAGTCGTCCAGATTTATTCTCTGGCATCCATTGCACGACTTTTGTTCACGTTTGAGAATATATATTTATTTATCAAACGTGACCTTACGACACTTATAAAGCTGGTTCAATTTATCCAAAAACAAGATCCACCATCAATCTTAGCTTTGTTGAATACTACTTTGGCGTGCACAAATGAAACAATGTCATAATTTTATTTATATACATTCCACAATTTTTAGTCAATATTAACACTGAAATTTTTAAATTAAAATTTCATACGACGAAAAATACTTCAAACTAAATAGAACGGTTCGATTTCACCTTAATTCTTATATCCGCTAAGCTATATAATTTGCTACCTGTTATATCTATCAGGGAACGGGTGGGATACAATCTATCCAGACTTCGAATCACCGGTAAATCGGTTTCTTCTAGGTAAGCGTGCTCCATCGTAGACCGCATTTTTGCTTAACATCTGGCGAGATGGTTGTCAAACACAAGCCTATTTATAATATTAATAAGAAACATAAAGTTTAAAAATAGTTTGACAAAGTCTGCTTGTGATTATCCATTAAAAAAATTGCAGTTGCGTTAGTTATCCAAACAAAATGACAACACTAAAGTAAGATGTTGAGACAAAAAGTGCAACATAAGTGCGTGTTCATCATGACCAGAATGCTCACCTTCATTACCCCTACTCCCATTCTGCTTAGCCAAATTTAATATTTTCCTACTAACGCTGCCTTGGATACTCTTGAACTCTCTTCATAATATGATTGCTCTTACCTATTCCAGACAGAGGAACGCGACGGGCGTGTAGAGTTCACCTGCCAGCACGGCCCGCCAGAATGCTATGGCAACAAACTGCACGCCTGTGCAATCGACTACTTCCAGAATGTCACTGCAGCTATCCTGTACAACTCTTGTATGATGGACTCATCGCAGGCCGGGGAGGGTTCTGACGATTTAGCTGCCGACGTGGTAAGAAAACTATATTCTATGTAATGATGGCACAATGGTTAGCGAGGTTGTACTAGTTGCCGACGACTTGCGTTCAAATCCTAACAAGAGGCTTAGGGAAATCGTAGCATAGTGCCAGGGAACTTTTAGGTAATCGGCTGGTTAGCTACTATTCAAGTTAAAAATCTGCCGCCAAGCATCTAACGGTATGTTCCAGCAGCCTCACTTAAAATACAATTGCCATTCCAGGCTAAATGTATTTACCATATTCAATCACAGTGTCATTTAACATCAGCTGAGTTGTGGTCAAACACCTCGCCTGGTACCTAAAAAAATATATTTATGTTAATAATTATTTTAATTATTATTTTTATAATTATGTGAAATTATTTAACATCCTTACATAAACAAATATAGTTGAGTGTCTTACTAAAAAAAAATATTCGTAGATACAGTAAGCTAGGTACATAACTAATATATACGACAATACGGTATTGCAATAGTTAGATATGGTAACATTAATTTTATAAGTGCCAAAATCTGCAAAGTGTAGTGTAGCATACTTTTATATGATACTTTTTTGACAGAATGTATATCCCTAGCTAGGGAAGGATCTATCCTTCCTAGGTAAAATATGATTTCTTCCTTGTTTTTCATCATATTATGAACCTCAAACCCCAGTTTTCACAGTCTCGTTGATAGATGTGACGCTCACTTTATTTTCTTGCATTTCTAACTGAGCTATTCATAGCATTAGAGATTTTAACCCAAAATGTATAGTACCTATATTTTGAAACCTTATTAGTATGAAACAAAAAGTCAATCAAAACTATTTCAAGTACGCCCGCCCGCTCATCGGGCCGCGGCCGAATGTCTCCGCAATAGGTACTGGCTATGGCTATTTTTTTTTAAAAACATCAATTTTTTTCTAGTGCGCTCGAGCAATTGGAATAGACTCGAGTCCAATAAAGCAATGCGCAAAAGGCATCAAAGGCACGGCTCTCCTGAAGTACTATGGCACCGAAAGCAAGAAGGCAAACTTCCACTCCGTTCCACACATCTTGATCAACGGGGTAGAGAACAGCGGAAACAACTTCAAGCAAGACGTCTGCAAAGCGATCAAAAATCCGCCCCAAGCTTGTAAAGAGTTGCTCTATTGATGTCTTATCTTCGCATGCTTACTTTTTAAAATTTAATTTAAATAACTACGATATTTTTATTTTACTGATGCGGGATTCCGAGTTAGCCCTGTTTTTTTTATAAACTGGCCCACTGCTAGGCGCGGGTCTCTTCTCTTTGTGAGAAGGATAAGGCCATAGTCCACCACACTGGCTACAGACTTCACATATCTTCGAGAACTTTTTTATACGCGGGATTACACACGTTTATTTATATCGGATACTCCAGCTATAGTTTCAGTGCGATGCAAGACGATACCGCACGCGCGTTGTACTCAGCTTTCTCTCCATGAAGAAGGGCACCGGATGTGGCCGAAACTAGTCGGAGTATCCGATTTAATTAAATTTAAGTAATCCCGCATAAGTAAAACACGTCAGTTTTCATAGTAAAATATGGTTGGTAAATAATGGTGAAATATTTTAATTTAAAATAATAAACGGATGTTGAAAACCGCTATGCGTTTTTCGTAGATCCTGTGAGAAATAAGTTTTAGGGATAAGGTTTGTTTTATGTTTCTTAGATAGGTACATAAATATTAAGAGAGTAAAAATAAGAAAAATATATTGTCACCCTTTCTCCTCTTACTCTTTTTCTCTTATCTGTATGTGAACAATAAGGAGATAATAAATCAATCAATCAAGCATAGGTATAATGTGTTTTCCGGTAGCCTCACTTTATAGCTAGTTCTCTTATTCCTGGCTAACATTGTTTACAATCTTCAAAGAAACAGCAACAAGAACCAGTGGTCTCCAGCGACCTGTGGTCAAACACTAATCTCAACTTTTAATCAGAGAAAATACATCTAACACTACAATGAATACTTCAAAAAAAAACTTGTTTTATAAAGTCTCTTATTGTCCCAGAATGGCATTAATTATTTTAGCAAACGCAAAAGTTGTAGCGCGATATCTATCTGTAATATCGATTGTATTTTCTACTTTCTATGTATCTGCACTAATTTTTAATCTCAGTGGTTAGCGCGGTCGGCTCACATGCCGAAATACGTGGGTTAAAATTCCAACAGTAAGCTTGTGCTGTCGGTAAAAGAAAACATCGTGAGGAAACCATAGCATGATGATAGGGTACTTTCTAGCATACGGCTGACAAGCTAAGAACATTAGCCGCCAGCCACCTAACTGTGTGTTCCGGTAGCCTCACCTGTAACCAATTTTCATTCCAGGCTAGGTATGCTTACCATCTCAGACCAAACGGTCACTTGGCATCAGTTGAGCTGTGGTCAAACACCTAGTCTGTAACCTATAAAAAATGGTATTATACGCAAGTCTTGGTTGAAACGCGTAAGTACGTACTCAGATGATCCCAGGCTACCTATTGCAATGTCCTAATTGAAAGACGAAATCGATTTCTCGCTATCAATAATGCTCGGTTTCTACCATTTATAGAAAATTATAATAGCAATACATGTGGAGTTGTACAGATTTCGTGCTATGCCATATTTAACATGTGACAAACACAAAACCAACAACAGTAACAAAACCAATTTTTAACCGTTACTTGACATACTTAGGTGAGCTTGTTAAAAACATTGATATTGTTTTATTGCAGTCCATCAAACAAAGGCTACCTCAGAATTGGTAATAATAATCATTATATTCTGTAAATAAGGTCAATCGTATTCAGGTGCACATCAAAGTGCCTACAAACAAGTTAAAATTGTTCAAGGAGTATTACAGTGATTTGCTTTTAAAAATTGTGTAGGCATTTAGTGAGTTCGAATAGGCTGAATCGCGAACTATAATGCCGTCGCCCCTGTACTCTGAACTTACGACTCCTGTTAGGCACTTACGACTAAGTTACACAACTGCCAACCTTACTATACAGGTATAAGAGATGCTTTTTCGTGAGCGCCTAACAGAAATCACAATACAAAATTCAAAGTACGGGTACAGGTAAGGACCTTGCTTAATTAATGGTTACTGTTGTAGAACCATCAATCAGAATTCACAACTACATATTATTATTTTATAGTTGACAGGCTGGGTGTTTGACCATAGCTCACCCTAGTAGATAAATTTATTATATTTTTGTAGAGAATCAATACTAATAAGTGCTAATATATAAATAATTTATTTTAATTTTCAATCTCAAACTCTTCATTTCCATTTATTAAGTTTACCTTTTCAAGTCTTATTTTCCTCGATGAATGTTCATACAAAAGTCATGGTGCATCCGTGATTCATTTAACAAATATTCCAAAGATTCGTTTCGTTATGACTAAGAGTGTTGCAGCCATTGACCATAAGTTAGTTATACTTATATTTATATAACAAGTATGTAAAACTGGATCCGATGCAAAGAAACAATGTAATCTTTCACGTAGTATAATCTAATATAATATAACTTTAATGTACACCCAAATTACATACATTATAAAAAACTTATAATAAAAAACAAAAACTTATATGTAGTAATATAACGGCGGCCTTGTCGCCTAGAGAGATTTGTTCCATACAGCCTACTAGGTGCATCTATAACATTACACGGGAGGTATTTTTAGCAGGAGATTGTCAAGTAGGTACCACTGCGGTATTGGAAATTATGCCGATAAGTAGTAGTGTGAAAACTTTACTGTTTTTCGGTTTTAATTGTACTGTAGCTTAGTGATTTTACGGGACTAAGACTCAACATCAAATGTCTCAATGTACTTAGTGAGTGCTGATGTGAGAAAGCCTTGACCTTTTGTTACTTAAAGTCCTGGGAACCGCAGCAATCGTAAGTCTGCCGTATGCAGGGCGCCGGTAGCGTACAAGAACAGAAGATTCATATAGCGAGAGAAAATAAATGACAAACAATAATAAAAATAAGAAACATAAAATGAAACAAGATACGACTGCATTAAAAAAAATAATCAGTGTCACTCAGGATGATGTAGAGATTCTAACCAATACATCCAAATCTGTTCAGGGATTAATAAAACTCACATGGACCATGAAAGCATTGCACTTCTTTTTTGGGCAGTCGTGTAATGATAAGTAATCAATGCGAGAGGTTGACCGGACGGTCATTGTCTCGATAGTAGTCATGGTGAACGGCCATTTAGCGAATAGTCTCGACTAACACCTGAAGAGGCTCTCGCGAGGCGGCTGTGACAAGGGTCAAATTCAAGAGACAGTGGGCTGGCCTGCTGATTTAGGATTTTTACTGTGTTACTTATTTTATAAAAACTTAAAATGAAAGAAAATGAATTGATAACTTAGCACTACCTATACTAATATAAATATCACTTATATTGTTAATACGAAGCTTGCCTTAAGTCACCAACCCAACGGGACCCAACGGGACCCAAAGTAATTAATACCAACTGTAGTCTCTGAGCAGTTCAAACAATGTCGTTGCGGCCCCGAGGTCCAATTACTTCAGTTACAACTTGTTCATCGAGTTTTGTATCTGTTTGTGGTTTTTACTTTTCCTATGGGAGTCTGGCATGGATTGGATTGATCCATGTCTGAGATTTGGAAAACTGTGATAGCTGTTTACTAAATTTCAATGCGTTTTTCGTCGAAACTTAGTTTAGAAACAATTTTTTTTATTTTATTATAATTAGAATGTAAAATCACAATTAATATACTAGGGTATCACCGGACTCGGCCATGACTTACTTCGTGTGACTTTGACTGTGACTTGACTTTTCATAAAATACTTGAAAAATCGAAACTCTTGACACAAAGTGCCACGCCAAAAAAGACGAAAAATAACACTTTAAGTATTTTTTTTTTGTAAATATACTCGTACTTCTGATTATATTGTGGTGCAAAGTGATTTAAGTAGCGTAAAGGTAAGATCGTTGGCTATTGCCAAAATATTTTCCATCTCGGTTTCCAGATTCAAACTAATTAAAACTTCAGCAATTGCAATCGTCTGTCTATCCGTAGGTCTAATTACTTTACTTCAGTTAGTAGTTACAACTTACCGACAAAATAGTTGCTTTTACTTTGGGGCACCAAATGTTTTGTTTTATAGTCATTAGTCATTATAGTAGTTAATATAGTCAAAGTCCAAATTTTATGTAGCGCACCAGGGTTTGGTTGTGAGCTCAACATACAGTCATATCCAGGGTTATACAGAACGGTGGTATTAAGATAAAAGGGGCTCAATGCACTCATTATTTTGTAAAACTTTTACTATGTGATCCACACTGAAATTGCGAAAAAAAATCAACTTTAGGTTGAATAATATGTTGAATTTCAAATTTCGTTGCATTTCTCAACATAATATTACACTTTGTTTTGATTACAAACGAAAATAACATAACATCATCATAATTATTTAATTTATTTTTTTAAATTATGAAAATGAATTGACATTGCGTATATCTTATGTTTTCGTATTATTATTGATTTTCAGGACTTTATCTATAAAAATTACATTTACAATCAACGTTCGGGTATAAACCAGAAAAACTTAACTCGTCTCAAATTTCATAGGCTACGGTAGGAATGGTAGGAAAGTCGGCTAAGTATATTGAATGCGAGCGCCGAAGTACTTGATAACAATTCTACTGCTGCCGAGTCGAATTATAGAGTACCATTGAAACTCGAAGCTGCCGAACCAAGTTAGACAACTCGCTTAGTTTAGATAGGTGATGTAGAACGGAAGTCTGGGAACTAAATAATGATCCCAGTAGACAGAATACTGATTATTGCACGATGCAATCCGCTTGCAGGAAGTATTCTAGCTGTTCATTGACTAGTTTTATTGGGTTTACGGGCATTAATTGAATGCTAAGTAGTATAGATTCCTTAATTTCAGTTCTCAATAACGATGCTTCGACTTCAAAACCGCAGCTAATTTTCACATGTATTAATAATAAATACGTACCTACTCTACAAAATAATATCAAACTTGGATCGTCGGCAAACTTCGGTAACAGTCGTTAAATCATTGAAGAGTTGAGTAGTATATTATGGAATGGTTTTTTTTCTTTATTAAATTACATACTTTACCATAAACTTACAATCTACAAATTATATTATAGTTAATTTTGAAATATGTAAAAGAAAAGCTTTTACGTATAAAAGTCATACTATATGCTTATCTAAAAAGTATGGAAAACGAAGTCAAAAGTAACAAAATTTTACGGCAAATTGAAGTGATTGCGTAAAGAACATTTGAAGTATAAAAATATTTTATAATGTGTTTAAATGTTTATAATGTTTTTAAAAATATCAAATAAAATTAAATGTGTCAAAAAGTCTTTAGTTTTTGTGTTTAGGTAAGACACTGAAATTAATTTTCGATCTGCCGTTGTTTTACTTTTTTTAAGTCATTTTTACCTACAATTTTTTTTTTACAACTGATGGACACTCCATGAACGTAAACGACAATTAAATCATCTTGAAACAAATGTTGAATATGTTCAATTTGTTGTATCTCTTGAAATATTACATAGAATAAATTACCTGCTTAGCTGGTAAAGATGTGCAACACGCCAAGCCAAATCAGCAAAGAGACCTACCTCAGTAAAAACTCGTACTCTCTACTCCTAGCTATGATTGCACATTTCCATTCAATATCAATTTCCATTGTAGAAAATTTATTGCATTTATTACGTTACTAGCTGCGCCCCGCGGTGTTACCTGCTACATGTTTTCGGGATAAAAAGTAGCCTATGTGTTAATCTAGGGTCTTAGCTACCTGCATACCGAATTTCATCCAAATCCGTTCAGTAGTTTTTGCGTGAAAGACTAACAAACATCGATCCATTCATCTGTCAATCAATAATATTAGTGGGATAACTAAACCCTCTATAAAAAATAAAGATAATAATTGTGGGATAATATCTACATTCAAGTTTTTTATTTAAATAACGCAACGATTACACAAATACATATTTTTAGGAATTAATGCAGTCTATAGGTAATAATTTGTCAAAACAACAATACAAAATATATCAAGCCAAAGACACCAGCGCACCGAGTCCTGGCCAAACCTGTCTAAGACAGTGGGAAATTCTTTTAGGACAAAAGCTACATATAGAAAATCTACATATCTGTCTATTTTTCATATTCTAAACAAGTGAGCCTAGAAATCATTTTAAATCATGTCGTACTACGCAGTTTCTCATTACAATTTAAGCGAGTAAGTACATCCGTGAACGCACTCCATCCGTCCCGCGCTTGACGACTGCACAACTGCACGCTAGCTCCAAGCCGGGAGGCATTCTCAATTATTTCCAGCTTTGACAAGCCTTGCATGCTAATTAAAAAAACTACGTATAAAAACTAGTGAGCCTCGGAAGCGAACCTGTATTTTTATCGGAATGTTTTTTAAGAACGAAATGAAAAATCTGGATTTTGTAGGGGAAGACAAGTAACAATGTATTGAGTTATTGAGCAACTAGGTTTAGAAATTATATGATACTTTGGTCATGGCCAGGCATTATTTCTTACCATCAGTAGAGCATGTCTTTCAACAAAAATGTTGAGGTGTGAATGTTGTTTCAGCTTGAGGCGTTGGAGTTCATTGAGAAACATGCGAAAAAGCTCATAAGCAACGATTCGCTTGTTCAGAAAAGGCTTCAAGGCCTTTAACATCGACGCCAAGTTGCTTGTCTGTCAGTTTTCTACCGGGTACAAATTAGGGAGTGCGCTTCAGATCTGCATGACCTAATTCCACCTGCCCATTCTACTACCGGACAGCCAGGAGGTCTAAAAAGCGACACCGCTCTATGGTTGATGTTCCAAAAGCTCGATCTAAGCGGTTTGATTCCACCTTCTTCATACGTACCGCTAGACATTGGAATCTGCTTCCCGAGTGGGTGTTCCCCGACGAATACAGTCTGGGTACTTCTAGGCAAGCGTGCTCCATCGGAGACCGCATCTTTGCTCAACATCGGGCGGGATGGCGGACAAACGCAAGCCTATCTATTATAAAAAAATATAAAATATGCCCAATTGGTTTCGTTTTGATGTTTACACTGTTTGTATGTTAAACATGGACGCTCATGTTTTTTGGTGGTAACATTGAATTTAATAATAATGGCTATACGTCACTGCGGACGATTCATTGAAACGAAGGTCTTTCTATTCACTGGTTTACGCTATAATAGCTCATTAGAATCGAGACCTTGGCTTAACATTTGAAATTGAACACTGGAACCGCAAAACATGAATACTACGTGGTTTACAACATGATATGTACCTATTAGTTATTACATAGTTCGTAGATGTGAATATCATTGAATTATATAATTAATGATGGTGTTAATTGGTTTGATGACGTTGACATTCATGAGCGTATAAGTAAAAATAAATAACTGCTACCTCGCAACAGAAAGATGTATACAGATCACAACAAAGCAGGATTATTCAAAACACGAGTAGTACCTATCTACTCTGCTTTTCAACTAAAAATAACTTAGAGAAAAGTACCTTTACTATCTAAAATGTAAAGCACACCAATATTGTAAAGGCGAAAATCTATGAGTGTGTTTGTATGTTTGTTATTTCTTCACGCTCAAATGGCTGGACCAAGTTTGATGACATTTGGTATGGAGGTAGTATATTTATCCCGAAAAAATATAGCGAGTAACACCGCGGGGCGCAGCTAGTAATCCATATAACAAAAAAGTTTACATACAGATAAAAGCATAGAGGCAATCGAAATCGTAAATTTTATAAGTCGGCATCGTATATAATGCTAGACTTTAGCGGTATAACAATACATAATATACAACACTTAATAAACAACATATTTATTTGTTCATAGGTAGATACCACCGAAATATCAGAATTCTTCTGCTAATCAGGTAGGGTGCAAACATTATACTGTTCCTGTGTAAAGGTTAGGTACTGCAGTATTAAAGTAAAGAGCGTCAAATCAGCAATGCCCTGGACTTTGTTTTGTTACAAAGTTCTGGTCACGTCTGCAACGTCCAGGAGTTATCTCTTAAAATCAGGACATTCGGCTCATTATTTTTAGGTAGGTACTTAATAAAATCCAAACTGCATGCCACAAACCGGCAGCATACGCAGCATGCTGAAATCTGGAGGCATAATCACTCAATAACAATATATGTAGATTGGGCAAATTAAACAGCATGTGACCAATCACAATAGTACATTGTTACCCAAGGGGTGAAAGTGACTTATTTAGTCCCGAGACGGGGTCAATAGTTTGAGGGACCAAATAAGTTTATAACCTGAGGTAAACACTGCTTTTCATTATGACTACAAGGAAAGTAAAAATAAAAGCATGAATTAGCTAAAGAAAATATGAGTGAATTTCATTTTACATATATGAACAAAACGATTAAAAAACGGGTTGCTGCTTTCCAGCCATCATTCCTTCATTTAAAAAAAATGTATTCTTTAATTAATACTTAACTTTATGTTATATCAATTTTACATCGCGCGCTTATTGAGTGGCTGTATAGAAAGCTGGAACATGGTTCAATAGCAAAGAAAAAAAAACAAGTTTTTTTTATAATTTGACAGTTGTCAGTTTTAAACGATTCTCCCTAGAGTTGAAAAGTATTACTTTCAACCCGCTCCTCAGGCAACTTGAGACCTGCTTTCCGAGTATGCGTAACAAAAAATTTATTCTCGTATATGCCATAGTATATCTTGTAGCTTGATTTGTAGCGCTATACCATGATTAGCATACGATGACGTCTCTTCATTAAAACCGGTGACAAACCACAAGGCCAAGGTAACGCTGTATTATGGCAATTTTCTACAGCCAGGTGGCTCTTTTATTATGTCGCAATAATTAACGTAACATCGTCATTCATAGAAAATCTTATCTTCTTTTTATGTAATAGTAATGGGACGAACGAAACGGTCTCCTGATGGTAAGAATGTCTGTCCGTGACCATTGCAGCGATACCCAAAACTGAGTAACAAAACAAAGTCCTGGGCATCATCACCGGTGCTTTCTTTGTAACATTCTATGGTTAGTTTCGATAGCCCTGTAATTTGTAGGGCTGTTCCGTACCGAAAGGGTAAAACGGGATCCTATTACTAAGACTCCGCTGTCCGACCGTCTGTCCGTCTGTCACCAGGCTGTATCTCATGAACCGTGATAGTTAGACAGTTGAAATTTTCACAAATGATGTATTTTTGTTGCCGCTATAACAACAAATACTAAAAAACAAAATAAAACAAATATTTAAGGGCACGTGCCATAGAACAAACGTGTTTTTGACGTTTTTTAGATAATGGTACGAAACCCTTTGTGCGCGGGTCCGACTCGCACTTGGCCGGTTTTTTTATCAGCAGTAGGTAGGTACCTCAAAACCGGAAAACAGAAATGTTAACATTCTCCTACTTGGTGGCAGAATGTTATAATGGTACCTCACCTAGAAAACCTCTTGATAAAGTTATCTACCACCTAGTAAAATTACATAAATTGAACAATTCCTGAATTTTTAAACAATCTTTTCAAAAACGTTACTTCTAACGAGAGCATTTTGCTTCTCAATAATGATTACCTAAACGGACTGTGATAATAAGCTATAACTAAGTACGTACGTACATATAAATATTAAATCCTGTCCGTATCGTTCAAATACAAAACATCATATAATAAATACCATAAATCAATATAGAAAGCAAACAAAATGAATAAAACTTTTCTCTCTTAAAAATAAGAAGGGTTGGCAGCGATACCGAGGGTTGAAATGAAAATGCGTGCATTCAACCAATATGTCGGCTCTTCACGTTTGTTCATAAATATACCTATAGGTACATTAAAAATATAAGAAGCTGAAAATTAAACAAGGGTAAAAATGTTTTTTTTTTGGCGGGAACGCGGGAACAGTCCTGTCGGTCCGTTGTATTTTTTACCAAAACTAGTATTTTGTCGAGTGTCTATGCATAAAAAAGGTGCCGAATTACAAGCACGTGTGTGGGAAAATGATATAATGTGGTGAAACATGACTTTTCGGGTTGCTTCCAAAACTCCATCGAAGCTTTTACTTGACTGACACGGACTGGACTTGACCAAGACTGGACTTTGACTATAACTATAGCTACGAGGCAACTTATATAACTTATGAAAATTGAAAATATAAAACACTTGACACTGGCAAATGCTCAAAATGCGACGCCAAAACCAAAGAAGAAAAAGAATAAAAATATTCTGAAATGAACAAAGCGACTCTACCTGCAAAAATTATGAAAGACAATAACAACATACATTTAAAGACTGAGAGCCTTTGTTAATGAGATAACTATGCAACACGCATTCAGCGTAATTCAACAATAGAGCAATAATAATACACCAGACTTACATCACTCGGGCAGTGTAATGCAAAAATTTGCTCTTGTTATGTTTAGTATAGAAACGCAAACAAAGCTCGGTAGGTACGTGTGGCACGCTCATCCCCCACGGACTTGGCAGCGAGCCCAGAGACGCGTGCCATGTGCTGCCCAACCGAATAATAGTTGTGCTTATTACCAGTATATCCATAAGTAAATGAGCACTTTCATACTTAGTATATATACGTATATATCATACCTACTGACGGGGACTTAAATTATAATCATTTATTTTCCATTAGTTTCTAATCAATGGGCCCCAAATTCGGTCAGGTCAGTTTCTTGGGAGCCCTGTTGAAAATTCCCTTGAAAACTAGCACTATCTATTAATTTGACGCTTAACTATATAATTACGAAATGGGCAACTGCAAAGATAAAATGGCCTGAAACACACACACGTACGTAAAGAGACGCCATCTACGCCCTATGAAATTACCTGCACTAAAAAATAGACCAAAGAGTAATCTTATTTACCGTAGTACCTACCGTTTTTTGAACGTGATTATGTATAACTAGCGGACGCCTCGTGGTTTCACCCGCGTAGTTCCCGTTCCCGTGCGAATACAGTGATAAAAAGTAGCCTATGTCACCCGGGGATAGTGTAGCTTCCCAACGGTGAAAGAATTTTTTAAATCGATCCAGTAGTTTAGGGGCCTATTCAATACAAATAAACAGACAAACAATCAAATCTTTCCTCTTTATAATAGTATAGATAGATGTACTATGTTTATCGCCGGACTTTAATCGCGCACAAAATAAATTATGTGTCAAACATTGTTCCATTCCAGGCTAGGTGTGCTTTACCATCTTCACCGTCACTTAACATCAGGTGAGCTGTGGTCAAACACCTAGCCTGTCAACAATTAAAAAAAAAATTGTTCAAGTATGTGTATGTATTTAAGTCGCAATAGTTTTAAAATTACGTGAGTATGAATCTTTACTAGAATGTATTATTATGTATCAAATATATACTTCCATACTAACCATCCATCCATACTCCATATTAATATATCAATGAGTCTATGTATCATCGAATTTATAAATTTCTCTTTTGCGTGCACATCTGAGTTTTTGCAGCGTAATAAAATTAGCTCTATTTATATTCTGCATGCAATGCTCCAGGCCATAATTAGTGACCAGTAGACCACTTACATCAACCAGCTGCGTCTAAGCTTTCATAGATGATATCGAATGGTGATCGTGGTCCAGAAAAACAACTTGTTACTTGAACGTGGTAATTAATATCTGGGTCGGACGTAGAGAGGTCAGTTTTCATTAACGATGTTATCACTTCGATGATTTGAAGCCAAGGTTTTAGGAAATCAAGCTGTGTTTGACTTACTATTAGAATTGTCCGACATATTGTGAAATAGTTTAGTTACCTAATTATGTAGTGAATCAGAGAACAGGTTTTGATCATACTCGTCGTGTATATAAAGTGATTGTGTTTTTTTTTTTTTTGCTGATTCAGCGATCTATGGGCTGCTCGTAACTTGTTCTTCTTCTTTAACTTTTGGCGTCGCACTTTGTACATTTGCAAGTGTTAAGATTTTTTATGGTTGATATGCTAGTTGTTTGACTTCTGCTCACTTGGTGGTAAGTGACAGTGTGATCGAAGATGTAAACACATTAGAAATGAATTGGAATGAAACTGGTTCTCAAGTGAGGCTGTCAGAACACACTGTTATGTTATGCTAGCCAGCAGAGTACAAGAAAGTAATGCCATGCGTACTAAGTATTCCGATATTTTCATGGTCGAATCTGATTTAAGTCTGTCATATGTAATCATGTAAATTTGAATGGAATGGAAATTTGATGGAATCTTGAAAACAATACGAAAAATCTTGTCATGTTTTTTTAGTTTTTTTTTCGCTCTGTTTAGTAAATGTTGTTCATAATGATAGGTGCAATGATCCCCATTCGGCTTAGATACCTAAAATTTGCAACCCTGAATACCGACATTCAAAACAAAATCCAAAATGTTTTTCCTCGATCGTTATATCCGTCACTGTCATTTACATGGCTCGACACATACTTATTTACGATACCATCAACCTCAGTGCCCCAAATACGTTATAACAATAAAGTATATTAATGCATTATGAAAGGATGCAAGAGACGGCTCATCTAGATGACGTCACGCTGGAGACCACGCCCGGATCACGCCTGACGTGGCGGCGTCATTTCGTCGGATGCGCTGGCGCATGCCTCCGCCTGCGTCTGCGGCTTCGTCTGCCAAAAACGATGCCAAGTGAATAATATGCCGGCAGTCACGCATTAGTAATCTAGGTTCCTTATATTGAACACATCCTCTTTGGACAAATCGCATTTAAATTGAGAATTAGTACGCGCTGATGGAAATACATACTTGTATAGACGTTTTTGGCGTTGAAATTTGCCTTATTATCTTCTGTCGTTACATTTTTTTTTGGTTGACAGGCTAGGTGTTTGACCACACCTCACCTGACGTTAGGTGAAGGTGTGGTCGAAGATGGTAAAGCACACCTAGGCTGGAATGGAATGGAATGGCTCTCAAGTGAGGCTGCCGGAACACACCTTTAGATGCTTGGCGGCAGATTTTCAACTTGAGTGTGGTAGCTAGCCAGCCGAGTACTAGAAAATGGGTATTTTCTAGTACTCGGGGAAACATCGTGAGGAAACCATAGCATGGTGGTAGGGTTACCACCATGCTATGGTTTCCTTCACCGGCAGCTCAAGCCCATTGTTGGGGTTTGAACCCACGCCCTTCGGCATGCGAACCGACCGCACTAACCACTGAGCTATCCTCGCTACATAATACATTCCTAAATGATTTTATAGACGTGCTAGCAATTTGAAAAAATGTGTAAATACGAGCTTTTAAATTGGAAAACTAACACCCGCCTACATTTTTGTTTAGGTACTTATAATACTTGGCATTTCTCTGAGGGAACGTATCTGGAACGAAGTAATTCGGCAGCAAACTAAAGTCGTAGAGAGCTCAGCGTATTGCTGAAGTGGCTGTGGAATAGACATATCTGTCGCAGAACCGATAACCGACGTTAGGTAGACGTGTTGTAGAGTGGAGACAGTCAATCGGCAAACGTAGCGCACGGCGAATGTATAAGACGCACTGAGACTCGATGGAGTGACGATATTCATAGGACAGCTGATGGTGGATGGTGGCTGAGTGGTGTGTCTTGAGAGAGGCATATGTCCAACAGAGGACTACAATGGACTGATGATGATATATTGATAGATAAGTATATTGTTCACACCAAGATTACAGAAACAGAAACAATATAAAGATGTTTAAAATATAATCCGACTAATATTATACATGTGAAAGTTTGGATGGAGATGGATGTATGTTTGTTACTCTTTCACGCAAAAACTACTAAACAGATTTGTGTGAAATTTGGTATGAACGTAGCTGACACCCTGGATTAACACATAGGCTACTTTTTCTTCCTAAAATTACGCAGCTAGTAAATAATATTTAAATAGATAAAACTTGATTATTTCGGGATTAGTCCACAGTTAAAATCACAGGCACAGCAGTATATATGGAATCAATAATCACCTTAATTTGGAAATAAACACAAATGTCATTTATTTTATGTCATGTCTTATAACACGCGTAGAGCTAAGACAAATTAAAATACACCTGATTTGCATTAACAGTTTAGGTATGACGAGGAAAAAAAAGAGGTACTTACATAAATAAAATAATAAAAAAAGTAATGCCCAAAAAAACATGCACTAAATCTGTACCGATGTATAGTCAGTTCTCTATTTGTTGTGCGTACACACACATTGACGTACCTAAGAACATTGAACACTCGTTCATCCAATGCGAAGCACTAAAGTATTTGAATAAATTATTATGATCAGAACGAGAATCCTATATATAGCAGGAAAGGTCGAAAAGATTTATTTAAAAAAAAAAAAAACAAAAGACCAACGAAGTATTTTCAAATTTAATTTATTTGGGAAAATTACACATTTTACTGTAGGATTTCGCCCTTGTCGTCATAGAATAAATATAACGCAACAAATACTTATATAGGTTATAAGGGTTACAAGCTTAGAGCGTGCTAAGTCGAAAGGGAGTCATTATTAACAAATTTTACCAAGACCGCAACTCTGAAATCGCAAATCACTGTCCCGTGCAATACAAGTCAAGGGTCAACTAACTTTTACAGTCAGCTCAGTTTAGGACCAACTGTTTTTTTTTACGATTTCAGAGTTCTGCCTATAGCAAAAGTTGTTCATAAACCTAACTATATTATTATAAATGAAAATGTGAAATTTTCAATTTGTTTGTTACTCTTTTACGCCTTAATTGCCTACACAACCGATCATCATAAAGTTTTGCATTACACATTAGGTATCAGGGGTAGGTACACAAAAAGACATAAGGATCTAAAAAAGGAACTATTCCAGAGAGAAAGAAAAATCTACATTAACGCAAGCTAAGCTGCGGACAAAAACTAGTGGTAAATATAATAATTCCTCTTACGGCTTGGAACATTATAAGCTTATAACCTTGTGTTAGTTTTGCAATGCTATATTAGTTACAAGCCAATCGTAGAAGCCTAGAAGATCAGTGCGACGACACAAACAATAAATTGTGATTGTATGTAGATGAGTATTAGCTGTTTGCGAAGCCCGGCACGTCGGCCGGAGTAGCCATCCGGCTGGCTGGCGCGCATTCTCGATCCCTTCAGCGAACTGCTAATAAAAATATATTAATTCCACACGTTCTAACATCAAAATAACCTCAAGGCTCCCTCTTCAACGATTTCATCACGTCGTAAATTGCGTTAACTATTTGTACTCGTATGTGGCACAGTTCATTGGACTTGTGTGAAATGATATAAAACAAGTGACATCCTGCTCATTACTGCAATATCAATATCTCCCGGCACATGCTATGGAAGCATCAATCAGAACGATGATAACGCGTTCCTGTGTGCAAATATGACACTGTAAATCAAGCTTTTGTTATTATCGAATGCCTATATATCAATCATACTTCACTTTAATGATCACATTATAACCATGTAATCATAACAGCAATTCGATGCGGACGTTAAGTTTTAAAGCTCTCATCTTATAAAACTTCTCTGAATTGATGTAAAAGTATTCAATAAACGATCACTTTAATCACTCCATTAAATCCGTGTTGCAGATGAATCAGAATTCCAACGAAAAACGTATTCCGAGTCTGTTATAAAACAAAGTTCTCGATTCAAGAATCGATCACCTCTTCCCCGACCACCCATTTATTGTATTCGATATGTCTGGAATAGACAAGTCGACTTTACGCTTTCAATTCTAGGAAGCCGTCATTGTCGTGTCCTTCTTGAAGGTCGATGACATAGAAGTTAATCACCGCGTTTCAATAAATATGGGATGTTTAGGAAATCTGAACATGTTTTCTCAGGTCGACTGTTTGCAGATATTTTGGGGGAATTGGAATCCTATTCCATAAGCCATAAGCTATTGAAATGATCATTAGGCGAAGCGCGCGGTACATACGTAAGCAGGGGTGAAGAACCCGGCCGGGGTCGACTGATAAGCACGCAGCCGCTACCCGCTATGTTTACCGACGATCATTATAAATCATATGTACGTATACTCAGAGCCTCTGACCCTCGTTAGTGGTTGATGCTTTCCACTCGCTCCAAGCAACAGTTATTAGAAACACTCATTATGATCATTGTTCTGCAGCTCACTTCAGTAGTTAATGCTTGAAGCTAGCTTGTATTAGGAATAGATATGTGAAAAAGGTCAAAGGTGTATAAAAGGTACCTTTTAGCTTTCAGGAGATCAGATTTGAGGATCTGACAGGGTCCAGGGTGTTTACTGGGCATCAACGACGCAGGAAGTAGTTGCAATAAAGTATTGAGTAAGTCCATAGACGAACTGAAGTAACCGACATAGGTTAGCTTAGATAATCAGCTAGTTGAAGTGGCAGTGGGTAGGGCACATAGTACGCAGAACTGAAGGCTGATGGGGCTGCAAAGTTCTGAAGGGGAGACCACGGACCGGCAAGCGCAAAGCATACTCGCACCCACAAGGTGGACATACGAAATCAGCAATCTGTGATTATTTAGATAATGATGTCCGACTTTTCTAAAAACACCTATCCCAGAACATAATGAATTCAGAACGAACTCTAGATAAGGACATAATCGATCTATCTAGTTTACCCACGTCTTTTAGTAACTGCTCTAGGACGGATATAGTTACACCAATTTTATTATCGTGTTTCTTATAATGCTAAGAATGGGAAATGATAAAGTATTTCTTCTGCTAACGCAACAGAATTATTCGTGTGGATACGAAAAAAACTCATTTTACTATTATTCGCTATCGACAAAACTTAATGAACATCTCTTATTAAAATAAATCATAAAATATTTATTTTTTTTAAATTAAATTCGTGAAGAACTATCGCGTCCTAAACAAATATTTTTATAAAGTAAGTTGAAAACAGAAGCTAGCAAAACTGCTAGCGAACAATCTATTATTCAGCATTAGCCCTGCTTCACGAGCGTAGGGTGTGAGTTCGATTCCCACCCAGGACAAACATTTAGGTGCCGAACATAGAAGCTTGTACTGTGTCTGTGTATTCTAAATGTATATAAAAGAGTAGAAAAGGTGGAATATTTGCTTCAAGAACTGTAGGGCGTGTGTTCGATTCCCACCAGCGCAAACATTTATGTGACGATAAATGTTTAATCTGTATGTATTTTTTTTAAATATGTATAAATATTATATACATATACATAGGTATCTTACTTTATTTTATTCAGTCTCGTGTTTCCCACAAAGGTTAGTTTTGAAAACAAGCGCTGCTGAGAAATCGGCAGCACTAATGCTGAGAACTAACCTTTTAATCGCACTGGACGCTACAGCGACAACTTCTTATTTTTATTATTATTTTGTCGTCTTTTTTTATCATCATTATGAAGTGTGTTGTTTCAGTATTGTGTGTGTCAAAATAAATGTTTCTTTTTTTCGTTCTTTCTTTCAGTTGTCTGGTTTCTATAGTACAAGCTTTGCTAAGTTTGGTGCTAGATGGCGCTGTATGAATTGTCCAACGGTATTTATTTATTTAATTAGCGCACAAAGCGTCCAAGCAGATGGTTTAATTTAGTCGCAGAGCAACCGTCGCTTCCTGCGATACTGGTTGCGCCCGATAAACGCCACTTCCGTCGCTGTCTCATCTCTACGGCTATAAATCATAGGCAATCTCTCGTATTGAACGACTCCCGTCTGTTTACTAGCCAAACAAGGCTTTGTTAATTCAATTGAGATGTTGTGAGTAATTATTTATTGGGCAGTCGTAGTGTATTTGTCATTTTATTTCATGGAAACCATATTTAGGCCACTGACAAACACAATACTAGTTCACAGATACATGATCTGACACAAAAACGAGTCACTTGTTACAAAAAAAACATGTCATAGTTACATTTTTTAAGTAAATACAAATTTATTATACTTAATCTTGTAAATCGAAAACAATGGCAGCCTCATATACATATATAATCAAGATTAATACATACAAGTTTTCGCTTCTTTAAAATGTAGGTATAGGTACTATGCTGTATTTTTTAATGCGAAAGCATTTTCCTGAATAATTCGTCTGAATTCTTTGTCATATTTGGTAGGTATACTAAATAAATTACCTAATAAAGGTTATAACTAAATATGTATTTACAACAAAAAAAGTATTTATGTATTCTATCAGTTATCTGACTTCCATCACACAAGCTCTGCTTAGTTTGGGGCCAGATGGCGCTGTGTGTATACTTGTATAGTCCTACAATGTTTATTTATTTTCTGCGATCTTTAAGATCAACTTCAGTGTCCCTACAATTCTAACAACTTTTTATAGCGATGATAACCTAGTGGTTAGTGCGGTCGGTTCACACGCCGAAGGCCGTGTGTCGAACCCCAACAATGAGCTTGAGGTACCGGCGTAGGAAAAACATCGTGAGGAAACCACTGCGTGGTGGTAGGGTTTTTTGTAGTACTCGACTGGCTACCACCCTCAAGTTAAAAAACTATTGTCAAACAATTAACAGTTTGTTCCGCCACCCTCACTTGAAAGCCAGTTCCAATCCAGGCCAGGTGTGTTTACCATCTTCGATCACACCGTTACTAACATCAGTTAAGTCATCTGTGGTCAAACACGCCTGTAAAAACTTTCTCTCTATGACTTCTAAAACTAGAAAAAAAATCGCTATAACATAACGTTTATTTATCCCCACAACAGCTGATTCCAAAAAAGGCAAAGTACAATAGTTGTTTGCTGTGTGCTTACAAATTTTGGTACTAAGAAATTGCTAGCTACCTAAAAAGAAATCATCAATCATTGGGACACGATTTATGGCTTTGATTTTTTTTTGTATCGTGTTTTTATTATACTATGTTATGAAACAGATACAAACCTACTAGATACTAATATGCTCCTATAGAAAAGGTATAGAATTATAGATACTTTAAAAAAATCTGTGTTTGTATACGAGGTGACATACATTTGGACGTAAAAAAAGCATGTAGTTTCAAGACATGACTATCATATGAACAATGATTTTTAATTTGACTGTTAACAATTCAAAGCATATAGACGGCAGTTCACACAATCTTTGATAAATTAATCACCGGCCTTGGCGAGGTTTCTTCAATTCGAAACGGTAATTGTATTCAACCTCTAACTTTTCCGTTCTATGTTCTTGAAATTGAGAATTTACTAATTATTTTTTAAATTAGAAAATGTCTAAGCTAACCATAGAAATAATTTATGTACGATGTAACTAAAAATGTACACGACTGTGAATTTCTTAACGGTACATCTTTTTACCGCTATATTTAAATAACTATTAATTTATTATTTTAATTTTGCTTCGAGAATGGGCCTTGACTTGAATAGGCAAACGTGGCGTAGGCCGCCCTGGGACTCGATGGGGTGACAATATACGTAGGACAGCTGACGGTGGATGGAAGCGAAACGTCGAAGATCGGATCGTGTCTTGGAAGAAATGCCCAGCAGTGGACTACAAAAGGCCGATGATGACGATGAGAAGCACGTCACTCTTAAATATTACCACAACGTTTAGTATTACTCAATTAAATCATATTAGAATTTGAAAAATCCGTCAAATATTTCGCTTTCAGGAAGGGATCATTCGCCAAAAATGTTTTAGAACCGCTGGCCTAATATAACGTCGAGACAAGCGATAATACTATGTCTTCGGACATTAGGGTCAATTGCTTTAACTTGGGCCAGTCGATAAGGCTTATTTAAACTGCTCGCTGGCGCTACTGTCATCAACAAACATCAAAAATATCTTTATTATATAAGCTTATCATTTCTACTTTGACACCATTGCCAGCAGCGCCTACATTTAAAGGATTTTTTTATTACGTCACTATTTATGATTGATTTGACGTATTTTTCACCAACAGTGACAAATATAGCCTTAACCATTGTGTATAATATCACCTTTATATATATCTATGGCAAGGTTCAATATAGGCTTGTATCAGTTACAGAAGTGGTAAATAAATCAATTGATTTCTAAAACGTAATCTCAATTTATAATTTCGTCAGTTTTTATGTCTATCCTCGTTTATGACTTGACATTTCTAGTAACCAGCTACATTATAGATTCTGTTCGTGCATTCAACTGCATAACTGTATTCATTTAACATTAGCTTTTTGTATGCTTTTATCGAATACAATTACTGTCTTTATATAACGTGTAGGAAAGGCTACTGCTATTATCATAGCCATGAGACCGTGAATCGGCTTGTTCAAGTAGTACCTACTTAATTTCTTCTAGCCCAGCAAAGCTTCCTGCTTACTTAATATGTTTTCTCTACCTATCTGTCTCTATCAAGTTGATTGACGCTGGCGTTAGACGGACAAAAACTCGCACCTACCTGCACATAGCCCACAGCCAACGCAAGGGTATTGATTCCAACCTTGTCTTTTTTTTCTTCTAACCGCGAAATATTTTGAAGTCCGTTAAGGTAGTGAAAAAATTAATTCACCTTTTGCAACTAAAGCTATGAAGCAGGTTGTTTTCTTATTACTGTTGGGATTTTTTACTTTCTGCTGGAATTAAATGTTTATTGTTAGTGAGTTAATTATAGACTGATTTTCCTCTAGTTTTTATACAGGGTTTTAAGTTTGGGGTGCATTACGCCGAAAGGGGGGCATTGTTCTGATTATTATGAACCAACTGTACTATGAGCACAGCTCTGAAATCGTGAAAAAAAACCAGGTATTCCATCTAAGTCGCAATTGCAGAGGTTGTGTCTTAAGTAAAAGTTTTCATAATAGTGAGTATAATAAAGGCCCCCTTTCGGTTACTATACCTAAAACTTATAACTATGGAGCGTTATTTGAGTTTACCGAACAAATTGATGACAGCAAATCAAACAGTCATAATGCTTCAGAACAAAATACTCAAAAAACAAGCTCTTTTCTACTTAATATGCGAAGACATAACTCATTCGACAAAACCACTCAAAAAGGATGCCATCACGAGTCAGTCATTTGTGATTCATTAGGCCGTCCGCGGTTTACTTGTTCAAATCCATTCACGTTGTTCTCGATTGATTACACGGAAACTCACCTGCGTAGTTAGCCCGCAAAACGTTTTTCTAATGAAATGGAAAACGTAAGAACATTGGTGATAAAGCGTCGCCGTATCGGCAAGCTATGCCGAAGAACTGATGTCATGGTCACGCGCTGTTGCGTCACGACCACAACGCCGAGACGTGGTCGGGCAGCTGCAGCGACGCTGCCGCGCGTTCCACTGCCCCTAACAACTAGTCAACTAATCTCGCACAATGCTTCACCCAATATAGGTTATGAGAACTGCGCTAATTGGTCTTCAATCGAAACTCAATCACGATAACAAAACAAGAACATCAGTACCGCAATATCTTATCCGTATTTCTTGTGATTCATGATAAGCCACCGTTTCTGAGTACGTCAGAAATATTGGCTTTATTCCGAATAACGTTATTAAAGGCGAAGTACGGAAGTAACCATATCACGATCTCATATTTCCGCCAAGAGATATTTACGCAAGATAAACTTTCCTTGCAGACGCGCCCAAGTCCAAAAGGAACTTTCTGTGAAGAATAAATTAAAGGGGACCGCAAAGGCAAACATACTCTAAAGAAGGACGAACAGGATTATGTTTTGTATATAGATACTATCATTGTTGTGTATATAGTTTGCTGTAATTCAAAGCAATATTAATTCATATGCATATTTATAGATGGTAAGTAAATAATATTAGTCTATAGAAATCCAACGTACGTACCTATTAGTTAAGTTACGTATCTACGTAATTGTACAATATCTATTAATTATTTTCCTGTTGTTACTTATTGCTTGTTAGTTTATTAATTATTTTTATTTAATAATAGAACAATGTGTTTTGTCTCATTATTATAACTAGTCGGCTAGTGATACGGGCTAGAATATTACACTATATATTATAACTAGTGCAAATTAATTTAGTTACTTCGAACTACCTAAAAGTAAACTTATTAACTTTATACTTACTAGAATGCATTAAACTTATTTCTAGTAAAACGCAGAATTGGCAAGTTTTTTTGGAACAATTGTTACCAAAAATACCGTATTTATGTTTAGCGTAATAATTACTGAATTACACTTTAATATTCGACAGTTCCAACTTTTTTAATAGTTTATAAACTAGGAGTTTGACCACAGCTAACCTGATGTTAAGACGATGTAGTCGAAGACAGTGTCATACCTAGCCTGGAATGAAACTCTTAACTGAGGCTGCCTGAACACACTGTTTGGTGCTCAGCGGTATATAGATTTTCAACTTGATGGTAGCTAGCCAGCCGACTACTAGAAAATATAAATACCACCGCATGGCTTCCTCATATTGTTTTGCTTCACCGTTAGCTCAAGCTTATCGTTGGGGTTAGTAAATAACACTGGTCAATAATCATCAAGTCTGCTTTGTGGTGTCGGATGGGTTTATACACGAAAATGCTTTCGTATAATATGCATAGAGATTGTAGTCAGTTGAAAATGTTCCCAGTTGCAACTTTGATATTCATGACATTCAACTATTGGGTAAGTACTCTGCAAAAAGGCTTTGGCAGGCCTTTGCTAAACTTACTCAACGTAAATGCTGTGTGACGAACGAGTGCTGCAAATCGGCGGGAAAAAAATATTGGTAATTAAATATTGATTGGTACCTATTTGCAGTAGCAGTATGGTTAGAGAGTTATACGGGAAAAAGCCCTCACCGGCTGGAGTTATAACGAACATGTTTTAGTTTATGATGACAATAAGCGGTTCCTCGCTTCGATTACACCTACAAATTGTCACATGTCTAAAAGTTCAATATCAAAGCTATAGAATTGGAACTGTTGAAAAAAATTACATAACATTACCTTATGATATTGTTTCTTTGGTAGAATTCAATTAGATATTATTTTTGGTAGTAACTAAAAATTAACAATATTCGAGGTAAGTAGGTATATTGTTAAGTACCTATACTTGGTTTATTTCCGCTTAACAGTGGTTTCAGTAACAACAGTGATGAGGACTGAAATTTATATAATTTGACAACAATTTTTTAAAATTATATAAATTTAAGTCCTCATTTGTGACAATGCGTGACACTATATATATCTTGAATATTCAAAATTAATTTCCGCAAAGATCCATTTTTTCCCGCAAAGTAACGCCCTAACCGTTTTTTTTTTTATTAACCTATAAAGTCAAATTCCGAGTGTCAGAGAATTACTTTGTTCGGAACCAATCTTCCACAATCACTAACAATATTATAGCGTTACGAATTCATAACATCCTGAAAATCGTTTTCCCGCTAGTTGCGTGCGAGACGGCTGGACGTCGAGTCACTTTGACGTGGAGCGGACGGTCTTGTGACCTATTATTTTAAATCCCATCGGACGCGAATTCCATTATCCCGCTGCGCCTTTTACTCCGCCGTGGGTATGAATTCAGGTTAAAACAAAGGGAGTGTAAGCAAAACTAGGTACCTTAACTTTTGTATACTGATAATATTCCACGGATGTTATGTACTTTGAGGCGTATCTTGAGAGATAGCATTACGAGAATGAATTACCTTATTATTGTTGTTTTAGTCCGTCTTGTCGCACTGCTGGACAAAAGCTTCACTTCCCCTTTTCCTTGTCATACTGTTCTTTGCTATTGAGGATAAATCCTTTCCGTGAGCGTCTTTCCGCCGCTTTTATGGCCGGCCTGGTGGCCTTTCAACCTCCGGAACCCAGTCGGTGGCGGTTTTCTCCCGTAGCTCCGCTGGCAATGAGCAGACGTGTCCAGCCAATAGTTATAAGATTTTCTTTTACCAGCTAGGCAAAGGCCTCCGTTTCCTCCTTTCATACTAACTGGTCATCGATTTCGGTGGTCCAGTGACTATCGTGACGATGTAGTTCACACCACCTTTGTCTGGGTCGACCCTGAATTATCGTAGCAAAAAATCGCTTTCTTTTAATCGATGACGCTTCCATACCAAATAAGTATGTTTAGGAGTGATAAATACTTCTCCAGACAACACCACATGTGCAAAGTGGTGTTTGCTTTAAGAGTCAACGTTACATAAGTGTATGACATAAACAAACAGTGTTTCAACTGCCCCTCTACGAAATTAGCAAATTCCAGCCCTGGTCTCCCCTCGCAACGTGGATCAACAACGAAATAGCCCTCTACAACTCGAGATGCTCCGCTCTCCTTGACAGATCTTTCAGCGGAATGGATATTCTCTACCCCGTAAAAGCGGAAACAAATAGATACTTTCGTACGAGAAACGGCACGGTATATTTATTTGCCTTATTTGATTTTTTTTTTTTTTAATGGTTGACAGGCTAGGTGTTTGACCACAGCTCACCTGATGTCAAGTGAAGGTGTGGCCGAAGATGGTAAAGCACACCTAGCCTGGAATGCAACTGGCTCTCAAGTGAGGCTGCCGGAACACACCGTTAGATGCTTGGCGGCAGATTTTCAACTTGAGGGTGGTAGCTAGCCAGCCGAGTACTAAAGTACCCTACCACCATGCTTTGGTTTCCTCACGATGTTTTCCTTCACCGGCAGCTCAAGCTCATTGTTGGGGTTGTTACGGTATATCTGGATCAAAAACTTCAATAAAGTACTGCGATTTAAAGAATTCGTTATAATTACACATTACACGCAAAACATTTATTCTCATATTATACATGTGTCCACGAGATCATTATTAATAAAATGTATACAGTTCATCTCAGACAGACAGATGAAATTTTCATAACAAGAAATTTTCGAAAGTATTTAGATTATATCATAATATTGACATGCACACTTATTTAACCCGTTCATAATATTTGTTTGCATTATTGTAAAAGCGACTTGTCGGTAATAATATGCTCACCGAATCGCTTTTTCATCGCTTTTGACGTTGAACGAGTTAGTATTTTCAAAATCTGAGAGTTTTTTTAAAGGTACCTTGTGTGCACCTTGAAAAGTGCTTATCGTTCTATCGTTATTAGTTCGGATGTTTAGTAAATAAGTTGATAAATATCAAATACATTAAGTAAGTTATCAAAATGTTAGTAAACTGATCCACTAATCATATAAATTGTTTTACTAAGACAATACTACGGCAAGGATGGATTGAAACCCATAATGGACGGTGTTATTGTTCAAAGCCATTGGGGTAACAGTTAATCAAAATAAACGCATTACATTTGGAAACATCATTGCCAGAAATCAATTTGGGTCGCTTTGTCGTTTACTTTGAAGGGTTTTGTTTGATGGAGCTATAATAATTAATCAGTTCACGGGCCGCCGCGACCGCGGTTCGAGCACGGACCGTCTCTATTTACAACTTCCTTTCGGGAATCGTAGAGATTTCTAATGCGGAATGGAATGGAAAATTGGGCATAAATATAACCTACCTACCTTCCGTGTTAGAAAGATTCCGTAGTGAAATGATTATCGAACCGAGATGCAGACAGACTAAACAAACGAACGTAGTAGGTGGAAGTCATTCCGGAACATAAATTCCTCAACGTGACTAATAACGTCTCGGGCACTGCACAATCGCCCGCATTGAATCAGAAAAACTAGGTAAATAGCGGACCCACAAGAAACTAATAAAAGGCTGTTCTCAAGGCACGACATCTGTATCCAGTGGCATTTTATACACGTCAGACACACAGCTGACTAAAGCGTTGCGTAAACTGGAATGTGACAACAAAAGGGTCCAAGACGAAGTCAATTAATTTGAACAGACTTTAATTGTGAATGAAATAACGATTCCCGCATTGCTCAGTGGCGTTGATGAAAGTTAAAAATATCCCTCCTTGTTCGAGAATCTAAGACTTATCTTGAAGATTGATTGTCTTCGTGAATCTAATCGTATGGTAAATTCAGAAAAAAACATTCCAGATTACGTTTTTACTTGTTATCAATCAATAGTCTTAACTCTAACTAGTCCACGAGAAAAAAACTTAAATATCGGTGCATAAATATGATTTGTACCTATTGTACAAAACGAGATATATCCCATGGAATAATTAAAGGTATTTAATTGCCAGTAACGAAATGTCAAATAAGCCATTAAAGAAAGAAAGAAAATGATTTTATTTTGTAACACAGAACACAACAAAAATAACAACATTAGTATTCTATGTATTAGTTTTTGTATTATAATATCATACAGAGTACGTGTTTCGCTTGTAAAAAGTCTCAAAAGATTACTAACGCCACCAAAACATCATAAATTGGTCATATTTACATCACTAAGATAGTGCCTACTAGATATATTTATAGGAATTAATGCACCATTTGGCACCCCCGGGATCACTCCGCTCTTCTCAATGTTTAACGTCCCACCTTGTAACCGTATGAGGTCAAACGGAGCACGTTATTAAATAGTTAAGACGTCGTTAACCTTTGGGCATTGGCACTTATCGATCGGCATAAAGCGAATTAGAAGAACTTTCTAGGCCGTTTTTTCCCATTGAGATAATATGTAGATGTTGTAAATGTATATTATCTCGATGTTTGTGCTTGGGTAAACCGACACAACCGCGCTACTTACATAATGTATGGCCACTTTCTGCGTCGCTCATAAATGGTCAAGGCTCTATAAGCAGAAGTGTTTCAATTAGCGAGTTTAGCAGACGAGTGGCGGAGTTAGCGCTCTTAGATGCAGCCGGTCGGAGGGCAGGCAGGCACAGGGAGTAAGGACGCAGCGACAGTAATTATCGCGGCCGTGTCGACGACTCCGGGCAGATCGTTCACCCCGCGTCGAGGGTCGCACAATACGCAACTGTATGCGACTCATGCGACCAACGATACAAATCTGGGACGCGTCACCGCAGACGGCTTCCAAGTGCCGGTGACCGCTCCACGCACCGACACACCAATTGCCCCTTACTAGGTTTTCATGGCATTCCCCTGTGTTGCATTTAACATAATAGTCAAGACACGTACCACATAATACCGACAACGTCGTCTAATAACACAATCCTAACATTTTTATCTGATGACATGTGTTTGCATTTCACATAATCAAGCTCCAGCGTTGATATAACTATCCGTGCTTGAATGACTGACTGAGCGGCTGATATAATGAATATGTGCCCTTTACATTCGATTCGAGGCGAGTGAAATACATCGATTTGAAAATGGCAAAGTTGGCTTGCACATGCACATCATAATCGCAAACCCAGGGCATGAATTGTATTATAATAGGCGATTATTTATGTAGGTGCAGTGTCGCAAGCCGGGCGAGGCTGGCTGGCACTCGGCTAATCGTGCAACCGACGACGCTCACGGCCGCCGGCCGCCCACTCTCCGGTTAAGCCCATATAAAGTGTTCGACGCCCCACTGCACAGTAATATTCATATTTTTATACCAGCACCAATGAAGCAATATGCTAATTGAGAAACAATCACTGTTTGACTGCACTGTTGTCGATAAAAATCGTTCAGCGTTTCCTACGTTTCTCTACATCTTCATAACAGTATATATTTTTAGTAGTTACCCAGATTCGTGATTGATGTGTTCATGAAATAGAGAGTAGGTACTTTCCTATAAGAATTTAACTATGAGTGGAATTCTCATTCTCGCTCTATGCTGAAAACAAAACCCCTCGCGTCTCAAATAATAAAACATAGGATCTAGTTTGCCATTAACAGAAGCTAACATCGCCATTGTTCTAGCGTTCAACTAGTCTATCAACATTCCACGTCGGGTGTCAGCCGACAGGCGACTTGTCTCTGATCGCGCGAACTCAGGATAGGCAGCTCGTAGGTATCCTGCCTACGCGCACTGCACCACCGCTTTATCGAACCACTTTCGTATTCCAATCTAACCTTATTGAATAAAATGTAGAATCAGCTTCTGCATTTATTTTTACGTATCTTTTTAAATTGAATGCAGATTCCAAGATATCTGCAACGACTACAACGTTTTTCATCTTGTGGTTTCCAGGTAGCTCTATGCCACTGGATGCATTTCACCAAATGGGATCATTTATTTTTCTCTTTGAAAATTCTAGAAGGCAAACGGCCTTACCCTATAAAGGACAGCAGCTGGTAAAGGTAAACGGGAAGAGATCTTAACTGCTACAAATAACTCTTTTGATGAAAACAATATACCTACTTACAAAAGCGACCTAGTCTGTCATTATTGTAATCATGTGGTAGGTGTGAGGTGTGGTTAAAGTGACGTGACGTGGATATGTCTATAAAATATATATATAGAATGCAAAAGTAAACTATAAATGGCAGGAAAGAAACCCGTCCCACGCCTTATTAAGCCTGCCTCACAATAATCTGCCTTAACCAGTGCAAGTGTACGTTTATTCTTGCGATATCAGCGCTAACGATACGACTAATTACATACCACTCGACACTTGCAGGCAGTGAAAGCTTCCTAGTAAACAACAATTTGAGATTAACATAGCTTACCAGCTTACAATAGAATGTCGACGTATCACCCGCTACACACTATTTATTACTCAGTGATCTCAGATATCCCGCTGTGATCTGCCTCGAGATTTATTATGTTTATTTTTTTTATTTAGCCTTTCTAGCCAACATAATTACATATAATTTAACATTTCATTATTTACCATGCAATTAAATTACATAACATTAAATATTAAATTGACATTAACATTAAATTCATTATTATTATTACAATTAAAATTATTACTAAATATTAATTACAGTATAGTTTAAATTGATAATGTATTGCTAGATATGTTTTTTTTTAACTTTAAATAGATCTACGTTTGGCCACCAACTCGCCTAATGCAAAGCGACGGTGTGACCGAGGATGGAGCACGCTTATCCAGAAGAAATCTATTCACTCTAGCCTTAAAAACGTCCAAAATGTCATAGTTATTGGGCGTCGGCGTGTCTTTGCGACACGAAGGCCTCCTCCAGCTCTTTCCATTCTGCTCTTGATTGCGTTATTCTGTGCCATCTTGGACCCGCATGCATTTTTATCTCATCAGACCATCTCATGTCGAATATATATAAGGTGTTTTTAAAAAAAATGTTATGTTTAATTATGTGCCAAATGCTTGGTTCTGCTGTATTCTTTTACTTTTGCACGAATCAGTAGCCAAATTCGTGCGCTCATTTTCGATTGAAAGTTTATTACACGAGCAGATTGATAACATATTTAGCCGACTTCTAAATTTATCCTATCGGAATGCATATCAGTCTTGTTTGCCGCCTACCTGATATTAGAAAGAGTTCTTTGTCTCTCGGTCGTCAACCCCTTTATCTACAGGTGTCCCATTAGAATACTTGTAAGTGGTAAGATGTATTTTGAGCATAGTTTCGGCTTAACCTAGATATCGAGCGGTAATCCTACGGAAATCGATAAGGAATCAGGGACGTTTCATATTTCAGCGATAATATTGCAAATATTCACAACTGCCATGTAAATTAGGACATCCTTATCTGCCACGGTAAATAAGTTACATTTCCTATCTTATCTTAAGATTGCAAATTCATAGATTAGAAAATTACAAATTGACCATTTTCAGATTTGCAAAATTTAATCGAGAAAGTTAGCATAGAGATAATTATAACAACTACTAGCTGCGCCCCGCGATGTTACACGCAATATTTTTTCGGAATAAAATATAGCCTATGTGTTAATCCAGCGTGTCAGCTACCTCTATGTCAAATTTCATCAAAATTTGTCCAGCCGTTTGACTGTAAAGACGTAACAAACATAAAGATACACTCCAAAGCTTTCTTATAATATTATACAAGCGGACACCTCGTGGTTTCACCCGCGTAGTTCCCGTTCCCGTGGGAATACAGGATAAAAAGTAGCCTAGGTTACCCGGGGCAAGTGTAGCTTCCCAAACGGTGAAAAAATTTATGAAATCGGTCCAGTAGTTTTTAAGTATATACGTTACGTATACAAAAATACAAATCTTTCCTCCTTTATAATATTTGTATAGAAATATAGACTGTGTGATTAATGCATGTTTTACATTTCCAATTTGTGGCTCTTCGTATTAATTGTACCTTTACCTACCAGCCAACCACGAATTCAAGCTGTCACCCCTCATTTCAGTGTGGGGCGTTCAAACACACGCATGGTGTAACCTAACTATACCTACGTGTACGTTATATGGAAACTCTATACACTATTAACTGTACAATTTGGTACAGTCAAGTTCAGAACAATTTTTATTTTTTTTAATATCGTAGGACTATCTGGCCCCAAACTAAGCAGAGCTTGTGTCATGGAAGTCAGATAACTGATAGAATACATAAATACTTTTTTTTTTTGTAAATATATACTTATAATACATACAGAACACACAGACACAGAAGAAACATTTGTTTATTCACAAAATGTTTGCCCTGAGTGGGATTCGAACCCACGCCCTACAGCTCTCATGGCAGATATACTACCAATGAGCCAACGGGGCTGTCAAATTACAAGTCAAGTCATAAAGTGATTTTCCAGGAAAAAGGTATACATGTATTTACATGTTTATTGTAGCGGCGATAGCTCAGTGGTTAGCGCGGTCGCTTCACAGTCCGAAGAGCGTGGGTTCAAACCTCCAACAATGAGCTTGAGTTGCCGGTGAAGGAAAACATCGTGAGGAAACCATAGAATGGTGGTATGGCACTTTCTAGTATGCAGATGCTTTGCGGCAGATTTTCAACTTGAGGTTGGTAACTAGCCAGCCGATACCACCATGCTATGGTTAGCTCACAATGTTTTCCTTCACCAGCAGCTCAAGCTCATTGTTGGGGCTTGAACCCACGCCCTTCGGCGTTTGAACGGACCGCGCTAACCACTGTGCTATCATCGCTACAAAATACTCCTGCTAAGGAGATCTACCACTAAGTATATAGATTTTCTACATTTTCTTAGGCTAGATGACTATATATGAGTACTAGCTGCGCCCCGCAGTGTTAACCCGCTACATATTTTCAGGGTAAAAAGTAGCCTATGTGTTAATCCAGGATATCAGCTACCTTCATACCAAATTTCATTCTAATCCGTTCAGTAGTTTTTGCGTGAAAGAGTTACAAACATACATACAAAAAAAAGTAGTCCGCCGCGTCTGTCTGTCTGTTTGTTCGCAAAAAACATAAAAACTACTGAACGGACTATCATACTAATTTCACCAAGTGATAGCATGATTCAAGAGGAAGGTTTGTATGTATAATACTTGCATATGCACCACAGTAGCCGGGGCGGGTCGCTAGTTTATAATATTGGTAGGATTAATATTTTATAGGTGAAGGTACTTTCGTACAAATAGCGTTTGTTAGCAGGAGTGTCTGTCAGGCGATGCGAGGAGGGCGCGGCTCCGGCACTGCCTAATAACCACAGCTTCATAAACTACATAATTAATCATAGCTGAGCATCGCCTAATTCTCACAATATAAACTTTGACATAGTTCATTGGAATTGGGGCTGGCCGTATTTTGAATTGAAATTCTAAAGTAAAGTTTGAATAATTTAATGTTTTGTGTTTATGATTGGCTGAGTTTTGTGTTGCGTTGTTTGTTATTTTGGAAACAATTCGGAACTTTGTTCCAGTTTCGACCGTAATCTTTACTTCTTGAATTAAATGGGTATGTTCACATTTTCTGTTTGAAATATTATTATTTGTGACTTTATTTTAATACTTGTTGTTTTTAATACTTATCATAACGATACACAAAATTTAAATTAAAAAAAATATCGGAGGACATTTCACACAGCGCCATCTAGTCCCAAACTAAGTAAAGCTTAAACTAGAAAACTAGGTGGCTGATAGAATACTTATATACTTTTTTAATAGTAAATACGTACGGAACACCCAGATATAGAACAAATATTTATGTTCGTTACCTAAATGTTTGTCCTGTGTGGGAATCGAACCCACGCCACACAGCTTCGGAAGCAGAAGTACTACCAAAGGAGCTGGGTTGGCTCGGGTAGACGCTGGCAGGGGGAAATGCACAATACACCCCAAGCGGGACGTTAGTGCAGGACTCATCGCCCCCACTTCGAATAAGAATAAGAATAAGTACTACCAAATGATGTAACAAGCTTAACAGTCAGACAAATAATAGTTAAGTTAGGTTGGTATGGTGATTACATAATCTGGATGTATCTCAATACATCCAGGTATCTTGAGAAGAGGTATCTTTTGGTATTATGGTATGGTAAATTCTTAGGTACACATTTTATCTAGCCTACTTATCTATTCACTTTTCACAAACAAAACACTCAAGAAACAACTCTATCGTTGGATTGTTACACGGATTAGGTTACCAAAATTAGTATGTTGCGGGTAGTTTGGTTGAACAAGGGAACGGAAAGCGAGGGGCGTCCGCGCGCCGAAAGGAGTGGTACGCAAATAGCTACGTGACCCGGCCATTGACTCTGTTTGTCCTAATCCGTCCCACTACTCCAGTTCAGGCCCGATATGAGCCGATCCCGCCAACTCCATCGCTCCTCTACACACATTTGAACTTTCACATGACCTAATACTGCAGCTGTCTAAGCAGACATCTTACAACATAATGAAACTAAGCGTAGATATTTGAATCAAACATTAGAAGTAAAATAAATAAATGCGAATTTATACATTTGTAGATCAAATGAAACTAATCGTATACCTACAATAATATGGGTTACAATATTCCGACTTGAACCAGATGTGAAACGGTAACCCCTCGTCCGCTGCCAAATGAAAATAAATATCTCCTCATGGTCTACTCAAACAAACACATCAACCTACTTTTATATTTAGATCGGTAGCGCACTTCAAAGATCGCCCATTTTCTGTACGAGTTTGTTACTCCTCTAAACGGGCAGAATGTTTTGTTTTCTTTATATCTATTTGAAAGTTTAATGCATCATAATTCGTAAAGAGCGCCTTTTTCTTATCAAGCACTTTTCTTGCTACGCTCGTATTTTCTTTCGTTACGCTATAAAATTAAATTACCTACATAAAGCTCTGGGTGTTTTAAAATATAATATGTAGGTATGTATCATCCTACTAATATTATGAATGTGAAAGTTTGTATGTTTTTTATTATTAAATTTTAATACAATCATTGTTACAATAATTACAAAACACTCCATTAAACCTCGTCGAGGTTTGTCTCGGTGTCGGGTCCTCTTCAGCTCTTTATTAGTTTTTCTCTTTATTAGTTTGAATGTTTGTTACCCAATTACACAAAAACGGCTAAATGAATTTTGATGAAATTTGGCATAGGTACATATAGTTTACAGTAAAGTAGAGTATAGTACAGTACAGTTTTTCATAGTTTAGTTTTTTTAGTTTACTCGCTGCGCCTCGCGGTGTTACCCGTTACATGTTTTCGAGCTAAAAATAGTAACCTATGTGTTAATCCAGGGTCTCAGCTACCTCCATACCAAATTTCATCTAAATCCGTTCAGTAGTTTTTGCGTGAAAAAGTAACAAATATCCATCCATCCATCCATCCATCCAAACTTTCACATTTATAATAATAGTGGGATTACTTCATTATAAAATTACTGACAGCCAAAAAATCAGAAAAACTGCATCCAACAAGAATCTACATCAAAGAAGCGTACTCGTTCTATTGAAAGTATTTCAAAGGTATACCGCAAGCTGGGATTATGTAAATTCTGCGCTAATGCTACCCATTGATCCTCAATAAGCATTAATTCACCCCAACACCTCGGGAGATGTGCCACATGTACCTAACTGATTTTAAGTAGGTATTAGGTAGTTGGTAGGCTGAAAGCATCGTCCATTCCCGATGGCCTCCAAGTTTTTCTATGCGTTTAATCTAATACTTTGTGTACACAGAATTATAATATAAGAAATAATTGACAGCCCCGTTGGCTCATTGGTAATATATCTGCCTTGAGAGCTGTAGGGCGTGGGTTCGATTCCCACTCAGGGCAAACATTTTGTGAATAAACAAAAATGTTTGTTCTGTGTCTGGGTGTTCTGTATGTATTATAAGTATGTATTTACAAAAAAAAAAAGTATTTATGTATTCTATCCGTTATCTGACTTCCATCACACAAGCTCTGCTTAGTTTGGGGCCAGATGGCGCTGTGTGTATAGTCCAAAGATATTTTTTTTTTTTTTTTTTTTATTATTTACTCTTCAGCATAGCACCTAAAATCCCAATTATGTAGGTTCAGACTTCAGAAACAGTTACAATGATGCGTTAGTTCAGTAGGAATAATATTAAGAAGTAGTACGGTTCACAGCTGGGAGATAACGGCAGAATTTGTCACTGTCGACCATTGTTGTACAACGGGAATCCTACTAATTCGACAATCCTACTTCCTATCCTAGAAATGTGAAAGTTTGTATGTTGGTATGTTTGGTTGTTTGTTACTCAATCACGCAAAAACGGCTGAACGGATTTGGTTGAAATTTGACACGCATATATATGACATATAGGATACATTTTATATCATGAAAATGTTAGATTCCTGTGAGATTATCGATAAAGTAATTTATAATACATGAAGCTTCGCTGCTCACCCATTAATAAGAGAAAGAATACGATTCCTCTCTTTTCTTGTTTATCCGAAAAATGATTCTAAAAACTAAAACTTGACTACAGACAAATCACGTTCTTAAATGTAGGAAACAAGAATTTATTCTCATCTGAAATTGTTATGTACAAACTATTAAATATTTTTCATTTATTAAACAACTTACACGGAGTACATTTTAACGTATTAAACACATTTAACTATTTATTGTGATGTTCAGATACCTGTGGTCCTCCTACATGAGGTTTCCATTTATTTCGTTTTTTATGACATACTTTATTTCTCCTTAGTAAATATGTTTAAAATTACTTAGATATATTATTTTACAAGCTATCGACTACTTACTGTTTGGTTCGTCTCATTTTTATATAGGTACACATTCGAATATTGGACTTTATTTTGTATAAAACTTGCTGCGCCCCGCGGTGTTACATATTTTCGGGATAAAAAGTAGCCTATCTGTTAATCCAGGGTCTCAGCTACCTCCATACCAAATTTCATCCAAATCCGTTCAGTAGTTTTTGCGTGAATGAGTAACAAATATCCATCTATCCATCCATCCAAACTTTCACATTTATAATATTAGTGAGATTGATGAGATGTATGAAACGCTTTGCTGATGGTAAGAGATAACGCCTGCAAAGTCCAGGGCATCCCTGCTATGGCGCTCATACTTTGATACATTTAATGGTTAGTCTCAAAAAACTCTATTTCGCTTCCAAAAAGATCTAATAATGATTTATCCTGCAGCAACGGTAATTATTTTAAATTGAGTTTGTTATCATGATCACAGTTGGCCAAATATCCACAGGTAACTAAGCCCCGAGCGTAATGTTGAGTGACGACAAGTCCCAGTCAGTCGGACAGGCCGATAGCGACGCCTTCGTAACTCATTTGTAACAACTTCAACACTTGCAGTGCACGCCTGTCCACAATGTGGGACACTTCAGTGTCTTTCGCCAATCAATATCTGCCATCGGCAAACATAACCAATACGGTTATGTTTCCTATAGCAGATATTGTGTAACATGACAGTATCGTTTAAAGTACAACAGATAGGTTCCAGGCAGCCTCTCCCCACTGTCAGACGCACACTTTCAACTTGAGGTTCACACGCTTTGTTCCAACACAATGACTCTCTACGTTCTTTTTGTTTTCGTTCGGACGACCTTTGTTGATAATATACAATATCGCGACTTTAATGAAAGAAATCATGCACCGTGAGATTTTTGTATCATTTATTTTGCAATTGACACATTCCGAATCTATTGTATTCGCACACACGTGAACCCATATCAAGTCAAGGTTTTGTAAATGAGCAAATCGGACGAATTTCGGAATTGAATGCATGTTGTTATAATTTGCGTGCAGAAGTGTAGTAATACGTTCTTAACGTACCATAAAACTATTCAGCGGCAAACACAAGGATTTTGCGGTGCTTCCCACGTCCGTCGAAATGGTTTACGTCAGTGCGCCCATTACGCCCAAAATACACGCCACGCGAGCTCCAGCCAGTTAAAAAGCGTGTCAATCAATTCACATTAAGCTTGCGATGATGCCGCTAGAAATACTGGTGCAAAGAAGCGCTTAGTAGTTAGATAAATCAATCATATTGCAACATCTTTCCATCAAGAAATCGCTACTCAATATTTTTCTTTGTATCACGTGCTTAAGTTAAAAGGGATCCGCTAATAGAAAGACCGTTAAGATCCCTGTAGAGTCCTTATTCGACAGTTGCCTCATTGTATTTGTTATGCAACAAGATCGACGGAGACAGTGCGCATGACATTTACGTATGGCGGCGCCTGGCAGAAATCGCGCGCAGCCTGCGGCTTCGCCCCAAATTGACTTCTGGCCTTCGCTCCTCTGAAGTGGGACACCGACGCACGCGCCGCCTCGGTGCTATCTCCACACCACTCGACGCCAAGCACTTGCATTGCGCGTGCAATGTTACCTGTCAACAGTTTACAGCCATGAGTTGATTTGGGTCTACTTTCTAATTTCTTCGCTGCTTTGAAATTCATGAAAGCTCATTGCAAAATCTTAACCTTTACATATTTACAAGTAGACAAGTGACATGGTGACCTGCAATCAAAACATTCTGCTCGTAAATCTCAAGCAAATACATTAGTAATCATTTATTTTTATTTATTTTATTATCATTGATCACAAAGCATCTGAATTCAGTGTATGGTCTCACCATTTGTAAGAGACTGTAGAATAGGTATCGAGATTCGAGTCGTACGAACCGTGTTATGAAAACGGAGACCGGTTTTGAAAATATATCAATTGAAAGCCCTCGCGAGCGTGCATGTATAATGTTATTGTGCAGATCAGCGCCAACGCGCCCGCGCAACTTGCGACATCGACGAGACGTTACATGACAGATTACCAGACGCCCCTGCAACCTGACCAGATAGGTCATTCCACTTATCAATCTTAACGCTATGATTAATATGTTACCCGTTTAATGTCGTACAGAATTAACGCCTCCCGTGGACTCAATCCTGGAGAAAGTACAGCCCTTGCGAAATGCGCTTCCTTCACTTCAAGTTACACAGGTTTTTTTTGCTTGTTACTCAATTTGCATAACGGCTCATGTTACTGGAATCGATAGTTATTGTATAATCGATCCAAAATGAATACCAACTTTACTACGCGATGACACTACATGAATATGCAATCAGTTCGTCAGTTCCTAAAATTCATTCATAAAGGTTTTCGGAGAAACTGACATCATTGATTTACCAATGCATGCTATGACAAATTCTTAGTCACTGTCTTAGAAAAGTGTATTGCTTGGATCAATTTAGTTATAAATTCCGTGTGTTCTGGCAGCCTCACTTGAGAGCTAGTTTCCAGGCCAGGTGTATTTACTATCTTCGATCACACCGTCACTTAACATCAAATAAACTAGCTATTAATAGTCAACCTAACCTAGCCAGTTAACCTTAAAAGAATATAGTCAATTAATTCACGAAGATCTCAATAATACCAGTCGTTTCACCTAGTTGTAATATTACAAGTTAAAAAAAAACAAAATAGTTTTATTCGACATATAAAACACATTGTACAGAAAAAAAAGTTCCATAGGCTCCCGAACTAGTCAAAGACTGTGTCAGGTGTCGTTCTTCAGGCTTCTCCTATTACATGAGACATAAATATTATGCCTAATAAAACAATAGTGAGCAACGATTTAATGAATTTCGAGTTTATATAAAGTTGCCAAAGTATTGCCAATCTACTTACCATTGAGATTAAGTTGTTATCTCCATTGACCGTATTAACCAGAGCGAATGTAACGTATGGCATTGTGTGACACCAGTTATCAACAGGCCATCCATTTCCGCACATTTGTTTACATTTTTTCTTTTGGATCATCACGTACAGTAACATACAGTGCAGCTAGTGTAAAAATCAAGTTACCGTTAGACGTGTGTCATCGCGACCTCGTTACGGACGCCGGTGTTGCTTTGGCCAAACCTGTTCTCGGATACCCTTATTCTGCGGCACAATTGCCGAATTCGCGACGGGTCGCTCGTCCGTCTCTTCTACCTCTACCAACTCTACACGGTGTCGTATGGCTCATTAATCTCGACACAGTGTGTTATCTGTGAAAAGAACAAACATAAAGACTCGTGAAAGACAAGGTCGCGAAACTATTTCAAGATCAACATCTCGTCAATCAACTCTGAATTTTTGAAAGCCTCATTATAACTAGTTTTCTAATATGTTATTCAGATGAGCTGTTCATTAATAATTATTTTATTTTACTATTAATACACACGTGGTTTTGACACATTTTTGTTTTATTTGGTGATTCGCTTTATAATATAATTATATACATAATTAATTTATACGTACCTACTATACCACTGATCATCATCATCATTTCAGCCGTAGGACATAGGCCTCCCCCATTGACTTCCATAAAGACCGGTTGGAAGCGGCTCGCATCCAGCGCGTTCCTGCGGTCCATACCACTGATATCCCACTAAAGGTTAATAAGGTTTTTTGTTCTCTGTACTCTTTACTATATATGATGTGCACAATAAAGAGTTATATCTATCTATCTATCTATCTATCTAATATTATAAATGTGATAAATGACAAAAATTAGATATATGACATTCGTTTAAATATTACAGTAACTCTACCAAGAGCTGAGTTGGCAATATTACTTATCTTGACACCAATGTTGTTTTTGGTCCATATGAATCTGTCAGTTCTTGAGTAGAGACCGAAATAAAACACAAGATTTGACCATTATAGGTCAGCGAGATACTGAACCATGAAGGTTGGCCTTATCAAGTGGCATATAAAGAGCACTTATAAAAAAGTTAGGAAAAGACTGATGCTATAAAATCATTTTTTTAAATATTTTAACTATCGAGTAGTGTTATTGAATTTTGGATGTAGACGCAACATTATATTGAACCGAATTTTGAAATCATCAGTTTTCAATTAAATTCTAAATTAATTGGTTAATTATTAAAAGTTTTCTAATACGTCAAAAATCACAAATGAAACATTGAAAATTAAAATAATGTGGTTTATGAAGACAACTAGCTGCGCCCCGCGGTGTTGCCCGCTACATGTTTTCCGGATAAAAAAGTAGTTAAGCCTATGTGTTAATTCAGGGTGTCAGCTACGTTCATACCAAATTTCATTCAAATTAGTTAGGCAGTTTTTGCGTGAAAGAGTAACAAAGATTTATCCATCCATCCAAACATTCACATTTATAATATTAGTGGGATTGACATAAAAAATTATAACTTAATATTCCGCCAAATTATACAATGCACGCCTATTGTATGTTGGCCATTCTATCAGGTAACCTAAAAAAACAAATTATGAGGATTATTTTTCCGACCCAAATATCGACCAATAGAATTGCACCATTCGACGTCACGTGGTACAACCTACATGGTATTATACTGATAATTTTTTGAAAATTTTCTCGTTGTACCACGTGACGTCGAATGGTGCAATTCTATTGGCCGACATTTGGGACGGAAAAATAATCCCCCGAATACCACACGAGCTTCAAAATTATCTGGCATTTCCCTCAAGGTTCCCTGCAAACAAATAAAGTCGTCAAGTTTTTCAGGTTAAAAAATCACTCGCGCTTCTTCGCGCTCGTGATTTTTTAACCTGAAAAACTTGACTCCTTCATTTGTTTGCAACGAACCTATCGGGAAATACCCGATAATTTTGAAGCTCTTGTGGTATTATAAGTGAATGTTATTTTACTTAGTACCGTCAAGGAAAACAGTTATCGGTAAACCTCAGTTATATTGTATAGTTATACACATTTAAATCAATTCACGTGAATGAATCCACACTACGAAAAATAATCGATTTTTTTTATAATTTGTTTTTTACTTCTTGTATACGATTTTTAGTAATCGATTCTCTAAATATATTAAAAATAAATTTTTGATAAATCAATTAGATATATTGCTTACTTTCTTATTTTTCAAAAGTAAGTATATGATATGCTTTGTTGGATTAAATCAATGTAACAAAAGTATATATTTTTATCTAATTTTACAAACATCGCCATTTGTGCGATAAATGAAAAAAATGCGTGGTCATTAAACGTAAAAAAGGAATGACACTTGTCAGTCGAAAAATGGCGTCATCTGTATATGTCTCAGGTATATGTAAATAATAATATAAAGTAATTATTAAGTACATAATACGAAAAAATATAAGCTACGTCTTGGTACACACGAAATTACGTAAGATAACATTTTTAGGTAGCTTATTTAACAATAAATAAGTTACTAATTTAAACTACATATCCTGAAATGAATGTACAAACCGAATATCTTATCAGTGATCGGCTTAAGGACTAGGAAGCTAGGAGCTAGGAACAAGACGATACTTAGAAGAGAGTCAAAAAATAAAGTGCTGTAATCAAGAAATGACAGTGCTAATATAAATCATTGTACAAAGTGCAGGCGATATGTGCGGGCGGAATCAAGACTATCGAGTCCTCAGCGTTATTGGCCCATAGAACACGACACCCCACACCACATTTCCTAAAACGAAAGCAGATGCGGGCGATCAAGCTATCACAGTGCGATTAACCAAATATGAAGACTGGGTATTTTGTACGTCAACTTTTCCTTCTTTTATATGTATTGTAAAAGTAATTAGAACAAGTTAAAAAGTTTAAAAAGACTATAACCTATGACTACAGAATACCCAGTGACTCGGACAAACATAGCTTCGTCGCAGTCGGGTAAAACGAGACGCTTTCTTGCTGGTAAGTGTTAACGCGTCTATGACTCAGCGCAGCTGTAGGTACCCATAATTTTGAGTAACAAAACAAAGTCCGGAGCTTCACTGCTTTGGCGCTCATTCCTTTGAGGCATTTTCTAGATTACTGGCTAGGTATTTGACCAAAGCTCACTTAATGTTGAGTGACAAAGATGGTAAACACACATAGCCTGGAATGAAACTGGCTCTCAAGTGAGGCTGCCGCAACACACCGCTAGGTGCTTGGCGGCAGATTTTTTTACTTGAGGGTGGTAGCTAGCCAGCCGAGTACTAGAAAGTACCCTACCACCATACTATAGTTTCCTCACGATGTTTACCTTCACCGGCAGCTCAAGCTGATTGTTGAGGTTTGAACCCACGCCCTTCGGCATGCGAACCGACCGCGCTAACCACTCAGCTATCATCGCTACGAAATATGAGTATACCACTGTGTAATGTAATCATAAATTAAGACAATAGCAAGCATTTCAATTCTTACAACTGTAAAATAGTGCACTAAGCAGTATCAAACACCAATGAATAAATACAATAATTACATGCCACGCGCGCAGTACCCGTTATAAGCTAATTGAATCTAAACATATGGCAACCGTTCCATTACCAGTAATGGCATGCATTATTATTATTGTACTAGTCGGTTCTAGAAATATATTATCTGCCTGAGTCTGCTCTCAGCTATGTGGTTAAGGAAGTTGTACTGTTATAAATACTGTATTTATTGTGAATTGAAAAAATATATATTAGATGCAAGCGGACGCGTCACGGTTTCACCCGCGTAGTTCCCGTTCCCGTGGGAATACAGAGATAAAAAGTAGCCCATGTCACCCGGGGATAGTGTAGCTTTCCAATAGTGAAAGAATTTTTGAAATCGGTCAAGTAGTTTCGGAGCCTATTCAATACAAACAAACAATCAAATCTTTCCTCTTTATAATAGTATAGATAGAAGATTAGTTAGAAGTGACCTGCCGTTTCACACTGGACTTTCCGCATATCAGACTGGGGTCAGCATATTTCCTATATAAAAAGTAAATATGGTAATTCAACCACACATTATTCAGAGTATTTGCTATATAAGTATGTATAATTTAGTTGAATCTGCGTTGTTTCACACACCTCATTGTTTCTAAGTTGTCTTCAAGGTACATATAATTTGTTGGCTGAAACCTTTTTTATGGTAATTCCGCGAATATTTTGCTAAAATGAAACTAATTTGTACACTAGCAATGTTCCTCTATGATATTTCTGTGGGACACAATCTAAAAGTATACAGTACATAAGTAAGTAATCAATATAAAAAATACCTTAAATTATACCTACTATTTACAAAATGTATACAAAAAAAGTAAGTAATTAATAGTAATAAGTAGTAGGTACATAATTATGTCTGAGGTAACAAATATTTTAAAAAATTATAACCATATTGAGAACATAAATAAATATCGTAGGACATTACGCACCCTGACCCCAAACTAAGCAAAGCTTGTACTACTATGGAAGTCAGATAACTGATAGAATACTTTGAACCTCCTCCTTTTTTGAAAACGGTAAAAAATACGAAACAATTTTATTTCATTTCGATAATACGAAGAGCTGTTTAAAAATATAAGCCTTCTTATCACGACGTATTATTCTAGAACATTAAAACTAAATCACGATAAAGTTTGTTGCAGACAGTGATAAATATTGGAAAAATATAATAATTAGCTAAGTACCTACTGAGTGTTACGATACAGACTACAAACACTTTAATTCTAAATCAACCGCTCTAAAAAATCTAAACACCTAACGACGTGTTCTCGTAATCTCACTTGAGTACCAGTTCCATTCCAGGTTACGTTGCGTAATTTTACGTTAATTGACATTATATCTTCGACCACATCGTCACTTAACATCAGATAAGCTGTGGTCAAACACCTAGCCAGTCAATCATAAAAAAAGGAAAACCCAGTCAGGTAAGTATGAACCTGTTTACAATGAAAGGTCACTGGCACTAGGTTTATTTTACCGGCGAAAGGTTTTTACGCGACAATCAAAGAAACTTCCGCAGTCGAAAGCAGTGATTTCCCATTCATTACTCAGACATGTCCTTCGAAGAATTTGTCATTTACTATCTAGCAATGCAATGATAATGAGTCAGCCCTAATGGCGTTGAACACTGATGCTATTGCCGTAAGCGTAATGAATGGGCTCAAGTCAAATAGAGAGTATTAGAGAGTGATTAGACTAAGCCCATAAGCGTTATTATCGCATGAGTGAGCAACACAGTAGATTGTTCGTCAGAATTCTAATCACTATTCGAGGGAATATTGGAAATAGATATGGGCATTATAAACAAGGTCTTCCAGTTAACTGAGTCATGTCATCATGTGGTATCTTATCTGACAGTTTCCTCTGGTGCTGCGAATTCGTGCCTATCGGCTGTTGACTGACGAGCACAAAATAAATAATAGTAGAGCGAACAGAAGTATCAGTTTCGATTAAAAGTAGAGTTTAGGTATTCCTATTGTTTGCCCTCCTATTGTACATGTTATTTAGTTGTAAGTGTGTAAATTAGACAAACAAATTTAGAGAATTAAACTAACAAACAAAATCGACCGTGCACACCTACTTACACGCAAAATTAAATCTTATCATATGATACGAGCGTTCATATTCGGTTGGGCACCGCTGATTTGAAACTGATTTAGCCGCGGGGTACGGGAACAGGGTTGCCGGTCACCGATGTAATTATTATTAAAGTAAATCAATAAAAATGTCAAATGTATATTCAATAAAGTACCTTCTCCCAAAAACCTAATTGCCTGTTACACGGAGTACTTGTTTATTAGTAGCTATTCATTAGTAGCAACAAATCCGTGACAGAGATAAATACGCGAGTGGCAACCTTATGCCATTTGTCTCACGATGAGGAAAGGCAGCAGATCATACCTAAACTGTGGAGTGACAACCCCCTGTCGATAACAAGAACAGTGGCGTTGACTCATGGTGTATCAGCAACAGCAGGTCAACGTCATGCTTTTATTGATAATATATTACAAAAACAAATGGTATGTTATGTTGGGCATGCTGACTTACCTACATACATTACATTGTAAATAAACAATTTAAAGTTATGTAAATTTGCCTGATAATACGATATAAAAGTAAAACACTGACTCAGGACAATTTTGTAAGCTTTAGTTGACAGATGAACTTACCAAAAATATTGCAGTCAATGCAACACAAACAACAAGGTGTGTAGTAAATTAAAATAGACCCTACAGAGTCCACAGAGTAGGTAATCCAAATAGAGTTAATCATGAAATCTCAAAAACCTATTTGACTAAGTTGCGTTAAACCCAGTTTTTTTTTATTTTTTGCGGTCTACGATGAAGCATGGTTACCCAGAAGAAACCGTTTCACTCGCCACTTGAAGGCACCCAATTGTGCTCACTCGGAACCTGATGTAATATTTGTAACTATTTATCAGGTATGTAAGTAAAATCATCGTTAGTATTATACTGTTATAAAGTAATTGTAGTAAATTTATAATGTGTAGATATAAGAAATTATACAATGTTAGGTACTGGCGAAATAACCTAATAAGTATATTTCGTTAATTTGTGACGATTTTAAAAATATGTCGGTAACTATAATAATTGCAATTGTAGGTATTATAACTTTTAATATTAGTGATTGTATATAAATATATATATAATACCTATAGTGATATTATTTGTGAGGAAGACCCAGTATTGTGATCTCGGCGGATAGTTTTTAAGATTTCTTGTATTTTTTTATTTTTTTTTATGTAAAGGTAATGAGACGATCGAGGCGCTCTCCTGATGGTAAGAGATAACGCCTGTCCATAACCATTGCAGCTATACACAGAACTTTGAATAACAAAACAAAGTCCAGGGCATCGCTGCTTTGGTACTCATTACTTTGAGACTAGATGGTTAGTCTCAACAGCCCAGTAATTTCGCTAGCTGCAGTACCCTTCTAACCGGAACACAGTAATGTTTGCACACAACTGCTTGGCGGCAGAATACCTGGTACTGCGGTGGTACCTACCTAGACGACCTCCTGCTAAGGAAATCTACCACCAAGTGATTTTTTATTTGTGACTATTTATTTATTTTATGAACACCAACCTTGTACGTACATTATCGCATCACTAAAAGTAAAAAGGAAAATAGAAATCGTTTATTGTTTAGAGTTCATAGCGTAGAATTATTATTAGTATTAATATTTATGTTGTCTTTGTTATGTTTTATGTTGTTTGTAGATATAAATAGCAGATAGGTATAACACCTTAGATAATTACCTGTAATGTTTTATTTTTTAAACCTTAGTGGGAAGACACTGTCTGCAGCAACACAGCGAAGGCTACAGCTGCAGACAGGGTTACTATACATACCTGTACTATTTTGATGAACCATTAAATTTATTTGTATTTGTATTTGTAATGTCATACTTTTGAATTCATTCATTCGTTAACATGATGAATAAATAATTTGAATTTGAATATTTTCGTATCTACATATTTTATTAACTCGATGAATGGTAAAATACCATATCCATTTTGCATTATATTCTTTTAAAACTAAGAGTAATAACATTTTGGTGTACCTACTATACTTATATTTAACTATTCATCATCATCATCATCATCATATTCAGCATATCGAAGTCCACTGCTGGGCATAGGTCTCTCAAGACACGCCACTCAGTCCGATCTTCGGCTTTTCGCTTGTCAACGCTAGCTATCCTACGTATATCGTCACTCCATTTAGTGTCAGGGCGTCCTACGCTACAATTGCCACGTTTATTTATCTAAAAGCTAAAATGAGTTGACAGTAAAAAGTCAAGTACGTTTACAGTAAAATAATTTTATTATTTACTTGTAAATAAATAATAAAATTATTTTTCCTTGTAGGGGTTTTCCTATCCTCGTACTTCTGTCAATTTGTGTTTTACTCCGAGAAAACTTCACTTGCTTATATCCAACTACGTAAAACATTCCGAGTCAGCCCTGTTTTTGTAAACTTGCCCACTGCTGGGCGCGGGTCTCTTATCATTGAGAGAAGGATAAGGGCATAGTCCACCATGCTTGCCAAGTGCGGGTTGACAAACTTACAACTAACTGCCAACAACAACTTACTTACTTACTGACCTACATATCTGAGACTTCTTAAAAAAAATCAAGCTGAACATTTGCTTACGCAATTATCTGTTATATTGATCGGCTACTTTGCCAACCTTAACAAAATGCGTTTTTTTTATCATTTTTTTTTTCTTATTCCTCCGAGGAGGACTTGGCGTCGCACTTTCTGTGCATTTGCCAGTGTCAAGTTTTCTGTTTCGTTTTTCTCTGGAAACTTCATTTTCTGCTTCTTTATTGAGTGAGGTTAGGGAACGTAATGAGGCGGAGAAGGAGTGTTAGGAGTATCTTTTTTTTCATCATTGTCATCTATTTTTATTATATATTTTTTTAAATAAGTTGTGTTAAGATTATCAACCGGCACTTGGTCAGCGTGGACTACCGCCTTACCCTTCTCACAATGAGAAGAAACGCCCAGCAGTGAAACAGTTTATAAAAAACTAGCGGACGCCTCGCGGTCACACCCGCGTAGTTCCCGGCCCCGTGGGAATACAAGGATAAAAAGTAGTCTATGTCACCCGGGGATAGTGTAGCTTCCCAACGGTGAAAGAATTTTTGAAATCGGTCCAGTAGTTTCGGAGTCTATTCAATACAAACAAACAAACAAATCTTTCCTCTTTATAATAGTATAGACTAGCGGCCCGTCCCGGCTTCGCACGGGTGGATATTTATTTTTAATGAAATTCTTGTAATACATATAGCCTATGTAACTCAGGGAGAATGTAGCATTCTAATGGTGAAAACAATTTTTAAATCGATCCAGCAGTATTTTATTCGTTACAAACATACAAAAATCCAAAAATACACATCTTTCCTCTATGATATTAATATTATAGACATAGCTGACTCGGAATAGGTTTTAGTTTTTTGACCTACAGATTCATAATAGGCATATTTAAGTTGGTAGGTACCTATACATATGTTTAGGTACGACAAAGTATTACATTTGCCAATGTATGTATGTACTAGAATGTGAATGTATATTTAGACGACAGGACAGATCGGCGCGAGTTGTGATGTAGCATTTGAAGCGCTTATCGGCAGGAAGTGGCTCGGTTTATTATTCGTGTCGTGCATCATTCGGCTGCGTGCGCCCGCGCAGCCGTCCACACCCCGCGCAGGATAATTGCCGCCTCTCTAGGGCTATGCTTGTGTCCTATGAAAGTATGAACATGGTATTTACAATCCCACTAAAATTACAATTTGGATGGATGGATGTTTGTTACTCTTTCACGCAAAAACTACTGAACGGATTTGGATGAAATTTGGTATGGAGGTAGCTGAGACCATAGATTAACACATATGCTACTTTATATCCCGAAAACATGTAGCGGGTAACACCGCGAAGCGCAGTTAGTGCGAGTATAAATGATAGATAATTTATAGAACAATAAGTTTTTGAGTCGTTATGGACACTTAACGATGAATAAATATTAAGCGCTTACTTAGGTTATCTTTTCTAAGAGAAAACGGGTCCTGAACAAAACAACTTAATGTGTTTTCTAGAATTTAGATATGACAACATCAGGATATTTTTTTTTTAATTTTAAAAAGGAATAGTAGCGACCCGCCTAGACTTCACACACTTCTATTATTTTGGCGACTTCATTTTTATGTCGTTGTTTGACCACAGCTTATAGATGATGCTGAGTGACGGGTTAGTAGAAGATTAACACACCTAGCCTGGAACGGAACTGGCTCTCAAATGAAGCAGACAGAACACACCGTTACCTAAGAGTGGTAGCTAACCAGCCGAGTACTATAAGTAACACTAATACCATGCTATGATTTCCTCACAATGTTTTCCTTCACTGGCAGCTCAAGATCATTGTTTGCATTGAACCCACGCCCTCCGAAGCGTGAACCGATCACGCTTACCACTCAGCCATCATCGCTACGAAGCGATTCAGATAATCATGGCACTAAATGATGTATGATTACAAAATATTGAATTTCTTTAATTAGGATGTGTTATAAGTATACGTATACAAACTGGTTGTAGAAATATCGAAATGACAATGAAAACTTTATGAAAATCTGTAGTATGGTTTAGAAGTAAGCAGACATACAGACAAACGTGGAAGCAACTCTTTCTTAACTGTTTAAAAATACATGTAGTACTATATATACCAAGACACAAAGGCACTATAAGTACCAATCTAACTAAGAAGTAAGTACGTATGTACCTACCATTACCTACCTCCATAGTTAAGTATATGCACAATGTTTGACAACCCTCACCTACCTATCTCGGAACCGGCTAGATAACCTCCCTACTTCGTCTCTGCTAACGGGACAAAGATTATAATCTCTAATTAGCCCAACTCACACAAGTCAACGTGAACGTTTCCTCAGTATTCCCTGTTTAACTAACCGGCTCTGTCAATCGGTTACTGGGAAGGAGGTCTTAGCTTGATTAATTTCAACTTTGGTATCAGTAGGTACTGATATAAATGCACTGTTTCGACAGTGGGAATGTTAAGAATTTAGTATAGACGAAGTGTCTACCAATACAATATCTCAAACTATGACTGTGGGCCTGAGAGGCAAGGAAATTTATCGTAGATGTTGGTCGGCGCCTAAAGAGCGCTCTAAACTCGCGGCGCGAACGAATGTCTTGAAAGGCGAGTGTAGATGGTTTCGAGTCTTCGCGTTCGCGCTTCACGCCATTCCCTGATCGGTATCGGTTTTTTAAAAGTAAAGGGTTCGCGTTTAATTCAAGACGCGCTAACGCGAGCGTATCTACACTTGCAGCTTTTCGCAGCAGTGTACAAAGACGTCGCATAAGTAGTCGTAAAGTAGGTAAAATATACATAATTCTAATTATTAAGCTGATTAAGAAATATCCAAATGCCTACGTACGTCCAACACGCACGATATGGGTACATTTAGTAAATTATGAATTTACTTGTTAAATCTGCTACTCGATAAAATAGAACGAACGCGATTTTAAGGTGAGCTCCAAATTAAACAGGAATTTTATTAACTAATAATAAAATTAATTAAAATGATCCTATATTAGATTTGCGTAGCAGTATCATCATACATTTATGGTATTAAGTAAGTAAATAATAAAGTTTGTACAAACCAAATATACATGAACTTGTGCAATCTTTGAGTATAAATAACTATATTTGAGTTACATATACTCAAAGTGTGGAACATGTAGCAATAATAATAAAATATATTATGGCGCAATATAACTCATAAATAAAGTTTGCGTTTTCGACCAAATTCTTCCTATGTCGATTTGTTTAGAAAAGCGAGTATAAAAATGTCGTGGGGAAAACTCACTTTCATTCATGGAGCTAATGTTACTACGTACGTAGAAATAATATCTCAAGAATGAGAGGATATAATTTGTACTTGGATAGTTTTACATTATTTCGTATTAAATTTGTTTTACGTTGTATAAAATATTACAATTCATTGTAAGTAAAGAGTTTTTAAGACGGAAAAGATCTTGCACACATGAGTAGGTATTTACGTATTTGGTGGAATGCATCTTCGTGTATTTATCTACGTACCCAAACTGCTAGTGCAAATATGTCCGAGTTGACAGATGAGAAAAGGCTGTCAGCGATTAAACAAATCCTGATTCGTCCTTGAGGTAACAACAACAAAACAACAAAAACGATACAACAATATTACAACTAAATAACCGACCAGTGTGTTTGTATGATCCGTGTATTGTGTTTAACTTTTTGTTGATCTTCTGATGTCTGTATAAATAAAATTTATATCTCAAAATCAATATGTGTCAGCCTAAGTATAAATGGTATCACTGTGCAGGTGCCGGGCCGGGACGGGAACCCATATTGACACACAGCCGTGCAAAGTAATATAGACACTACTAATTTGTAAAAAGAAATGTAGGTACTTATTCGGTTACTTCAAAACTAACTCTAAAGTTACATATTATGCCATATTGATTTTTGGCTGCTGTGGTAGGTACCTACTTAGGTGTCGACTAACTTTCATTGTTTTAAGTTTGCATTTGAACACATCCTATTCGGTATACGTAAAGAAAAAAAACTTTACTGATTTCAAAACCATTTCGAAATAGTACATTTCTGTACAATATTACGTTTAAAACTCTGTAAACTATGAGGTGGGGTTTATTTTAATAAAAAACATAAATCAAACTTGTCTTTCAAATGATGTCTCATGACGTCATCTCGACGGGCAACTTTCTTATACTGGCAAACCAAAACAAAACTTGTCAATGTCAAGTCAACGGCGATCATAATAATATTTTCAATACACATACGTCGTGACGTTTTTCGGTTTATTGATACAAATATCTGGATTATTTTACTTGAAACGTTATTTGGACTCTGGTATCGCTTTTATGACATAAGATTTGTATACTTTATGTCATTAATTGTAAAAACCGAAGACGTGACAGAATGGCTTTACAGCTTTAGCCTGCCCGATGGGGTACATTAAAAAAAAACTAGTCAGTTCTGTTGTCAAATTTAATGAAATGTGTCAAATGTTTTGTATACTTTTTTGTTTCGTATGGCAAAGGCATATTCTACATATTTAGCCGTACTCATGACGTCATAACTATAAAAAGTTTGAAAACGTATTAGAATTAAACTACCGCATAGAAAGCAAAAATATACAAATTAGTTTCATACAATAAAGTTAATTATAAGTAAAAAAAAAAAAATTATAAAAAAACTTTACATTCCGAATTCGGTATGTAAAGTTTTTTTTTGTAGTTGATTTTTAATACGTTTTCACTTTTTATGCCCTTGCCATGTAAAACAAAAAGAGATTATTATTATATTTTTAATACAAGTAACATTTATTATACGTACTTATAATCGTGTAGCATAAAAATAGCTTGAATATTTATGTACAAATAAAATTTATAGCATATTTTATTTATTTTAGCAACCGCAAACTTTACTTTTAAAAATGATAGGGTAGGTAATCTAGTATTATTAAATCAATCTTAAGAATATGCACAGACAAAAACCCTATGCGAAAATGTGATTAATTAGATGTTAATTTGGTATACGGTTACAGTATATACCTTGCCCTTAGTGGAATACGATCCGCATATTACTTACATTATTTTAACATGCCCCTCAGTCAATCACCTCATGTAATGTTGACAGTCGACTAGGCAGAACGAAGTCCTATTTTTAGTTGAATTTCGATTGTTATTGTTTTATTACCGAGAGTCCCCTCGGTAGGGCTCCGTCTTAACTGGCCTCTACAAGAACTGGTTTAACAATAGTTTTGAAGTAACTGGCTAGAGTAATTACGACAGAGTATGTATTTTTATGTAATAAGCGTATCGTAATTTAAAGACTAATGATTTATCTTCTTTCATAAAACCTGAGTTTTATGAAAGACCGTAAAACTATGGTTGCACTAATTAGTTGTTTATCCGATCAAAAATGGTAAATATCACTCTATGTATATTACTTTTTTAAGTACCTACCTAGTACATAAAAGTAATAAGTCGAACAAACGCTATCCTGATAAAGCCATAACGTATGTCCATGACCAATGAGCGGTATTGTACTCAGAACTTTGAGTAACAAAATAAAGACTTGGGCATCGCTACTTTGGCACTTATTACTTTGTGACATTCGATAGTTAGTCTCTATGACTGAAGCAAGAAAAGAGTCTTCATAGTCTTGTAATTTAGCTAGCTACAGTACTCTTTAAACCAGAACACAGTCGTCATTGCACACTGCAAAAGGGAGATTTATTTTAGTAACTAAAATGTTACAAAACCTGTCATTAGCTTTTGAACTAACAAAGGGTGCCTACAGGTCACCTCGCTGATCCCAAACACGTAGGCAGATCGGCGAAAACCTACCTACGCAATACTTTCTGATTAATATCAGGAAAGCCGTTGCGACCTCCGCGTTATTTTACTGCTTATACTTAATATTACTTTACCTCGGCATTAAATATTCTAATGAGCTATTTAATAATGATATAATAGCTGTTAAGAATTGCGTATACCCGTGTTCTCTCACGTTATGACTATTCTGCAGCTAAATGATAATGTAAAAAAGTAATAGGTACAAACGACCAAATTTTTTATACGGATTTACTGGGTTTCCTTGGGGCGTACCTACTAATCCAAGGGGTCTTTGTTCCCATCATGATGAACAACTTTTACTATATGGTTGACTAGCTGTGCCCCGCGGTGCATGTTTTCGGCCTTGCTACCTTCATACCAAATTTTATCCAAATCAGTTTTGTAGTTTTTGTGTGAAAGAGTAACAAACAGGTACCATCCATGAACAAACTTTCGCGTTTATAATATTATTATAGGATAGGAAGTAGGATATGGCGAAATAAAAATAAGCTGCTCCATTTCGTCAACGATCAACGTACTTTTTCTATAAAGTAACAGATACTTTTTACGATTTCAGGGTTATTTATGTAAAAGTTATGAGACGAACGAAACGCTCTCCTGATAGTAACAGATAACGCCTGTCCGTGAACATTGTAGCGATACACGAAACTCTATGTAGCAAAAAAGTCCAGGGCATCGCTGCTTTGGCGCTCATTACTTTCGAGACTTTCGATGCCGATGAACAGCCCTGTCATTTTAGGTTAGTCGAAGATGGTAAATATACATGTCCTGTCCTGTAGGTATTATTTGTTAAAAAAATCGAGTAAGTACGCGATCTTAAAAACAAAGTCTAGAATTTACGCCACTACATTACTATATGTAGTTAGGTATTGGCATAAGCATTACGCGGTAAAAACTAGACCACATCTTTGATAAAGTCGTTTAAAATACCAGTTGAATAGCAGTTCGTTTGAAATGCTCCATGATGTTTCTCAGTTATTTTCATTAACTTGCTCTCGCTTGCCCGTTTTGTTTCAATGTAAGTTTTCTAAGAACTGCAGAATGGTAGCCAGGACTCTACAATAAATAGCCAGTCGAGTGTATAAAAACATCTTTGTAAACGAGACAAGAGCCATTTGCATTGCACTTAGCGGAGATGCGATGAGCAAAAAGAATAAAAAAGAAACAAGTGAGGCAGTCAGGCCTCCCGCACCCGCGCCACTAAGTAAGGAGCTCAATGTAGTAATGCACGAGTAATGCACTCGACTCGAACTTAATACCTACTGCTTAGAATTGTAGATTCGTAAATTGCAAAAATAAATAAGCTGAAAATTAAGTCTCGAACAAACATTCATGTCACGGGCAAGATTCACAATGTCAATGTTACGGCTGACACGTTTTGAGATAATTTGCGTCATTATAGTCTGCTCGAACTGGCTACGTGCACAAAAAAGCAGTTTAAAAATGATTTTGTAACGTTCCCGACTATTTTACAGTCATCTGTAGATGAATATGAACAAGTTAACAACGATATTAACAAAGTAAACAAATCAACAGCGGCTACAAAAAATAAAAACTCTAAGCTGGTTAAAAGTTAAAACGTCTACAGCAGTGAGAGCCGGATGAGCCAATCAGCAGTCATGAGTCACACACATGCAACGTTCAAGTCATACAACCGAGTTGGGAACATGCGCACGCTCTTCTATCGGGCTTGTCTAGCTACTTCCTTATTTCGTGTTATATGAGAAAACATAGGTAACTATACCTAATAGAAATCTCTTTTCTAGGGGAATACGTCTACGTCTAGTAAGGGAGTCTTTACTAGACAAATGTGTATACTTACTAGAGTACTTGCAATCCATACCAATTTCGATATCACAACGATCTAAACCTAGATTTAAGTGTGATTTCAGATATTATTCAATCAAGCCCATCCACTAAGAACCGTTACCTAACCCATTGGAGTACTAGGTCTTGAACCACAGTACATTCAGTATAATAAGCAAACACTATTTTGCTTCACTGAGATGTTTTCTAAAGAAAATGTACGTATTAAAAATCCAAGATAGCATTCAAATGGGATAACCATTGACTTGCACGCAACAAAGTAAATGCGTGCAAGCAACATCCTGTCCTAGTAAGGACCTATCTCTTGCAGTAGCAATTACGTACACTGGTATCGCATTAGAACGGATCAACGACTAAACCGGACTAACACTAGTCCCGGCAGCGATGAGTCGACTTTATGTAGCAAAATGTTATGACGTGTGTTGCAATCGTGCAACAGTAATCCAAAGATAGCTTACTACGGATGATATCATAAACCTTGAGCATATTCTTATAGGAAATATCTAACAATCGGTGTTTGTAAATATTGCAATGCGGAGTTCGAGAATCTTTGATGCTGCGAGAATAATTTTATAATTATGAGTGATTTTTATAAATAATAAAATTTGTTTGCATTATCTAGTAGGTACAGCTGCCATATTTTGGTACAGTAGAAACACGTTAAAATATATTTTCAGTACAATATGAAAACTATACGTGATGTTTCAGGAAAGTTTAGAGTTCTGATCTAACCATCAATGTGAACAACTTTTGCTATGAAATTGACCAATAAATCGAAAAACATCAGTTTGTTCTATTTTTATAACGGTCAAATACATTTAATACAAAAATGTATGATAGATAGACCATCATCCTTAATAATTACTATTACTACTTTCAAATCACCCTTAATATAATGTTTTTCTACTCAATTTTCTCTTTTTGTATGACCGATTCCTACGACTGTTTTTTTAAAAGCAATCATAGTAAGAATTTAGTGCAGCCTGCTGCATTAAAATGAGCAATTATCGTTTTAAAATGTGGCGGGTTTCACCCGAATTCGCTATATTGATTTTAATGAAATGTAACCGAATTGTCGTCGTGATTGTTGCGTAAAATGTTCTTGAAATCGCTTTCTACGCGGCGTCACGTCGCCGGGTTGATGATAAGCAGACCTTTGCTTACGTAAACTGATTGTGGATAAAGAAATACAGCCCACTTACCTACCTTCATATAGGTATCTACAAACCCACCTGCACGCGTAAGAGTACGCGTATTGCGTCGGACTATAACATTTTCTTATTGACCATGACGTTCATCTTAGATGGAACTAATGACATGAATGAAGTTGTTTTTTTTTTCATTGAAGATAGGCTTGCGTTTGACCACAAACTCGCCTGGTGCGGTCTCCGGTGGGGCACGCTCACCTAGAAGACACCGATTCACTCGCGACTTGAATGCACCCAGTTTGTATTTATCAGGGAACACCCACTTGGGCAACAAATTTAATTATTTAGCGGTTCGTACAATTAAGGTAGATTCAAACCGAAGCATGAAGGGCACTGCAGGGTTGTCGAGATTAATTATTTATTATCGAAAGTCGCAAAGCAGCGATACTTCTGTTTTTGTTTTGCTACTCAAAGATCTGTGTATCGTTGCAACAGTGATGGACAACCGTTATCTCTTACCATCAGGAGAACATCTAGATCGTCTCATTACTTTTACATTTTAAAAAAATCACCTGGTTTGATTAGCTTTTATTACAATATCGCCAACCCAACAAAGTGGCTAAGATCAATCAATGTTAACCATAAATATTTGTACGAAATTAAAGTAAGATGTTTCAGGAGATCTAATTTCGCTCTTATTGCAGTGTTCTCTATTTGGCTCTTTTCATCGTTCAACGGCATGGCGGTCTAATTTTAATGTTTGCACACAGTTCATGGTACTAATTCCCAATCGCGGTCGCAGCGCGAATGCTCGCCACGACCCGTTTACAAATTGATTATAATTATCGTCCAAATTGCTCTTCTTCCGTTTATTAGCGCTGAATTGCGCAACGAGCGTTTCCAGTAGCTGTGAATTTGTAGTCAATGCCAAGTAGTTTGAAGTTATAGACTGCCGCTAAATAGAAGCAATTGGAGAATGATAAACTTTAGCAACGTTGTATATACACTTACATTTTTACTAGAATTATACTAGCATACCTACGTAGGTAAAGAAACTATCAACAGTCTTAATTCTTATAGCTAAAAACCATGTCCTCCAGTAACAACCAAAGATATATTCATGGAAGAGGTGAGCTAAGTGTTATAGGTATGGGGCATCTCTGCCGGTCTACTAAGTCTTTAGATATGTAGATAGGCAGGTACCTGTACTCGATACTTACATGTTTGACTATATATAGTGTCACTTGATTCGATGTCTAGTAAGGTATCCCAAATTAGGAACCACTGCAAAGGTGAAGAGCATGACGTCACCAGCAGCTGACGCGGCTGCAGTACTGCGTGCCAGTCTCCAAACGGTCCCACGTTCACTTTCTAGCCACCTTACCTAGCGACCAGTGAGGGCATTTACGTATGTACAGTTTCCATTACCGACCCTGAAAAGTTCAACTAGGTAGGTAAATATAATATACGTGCAGTATACAGTAGGTAAATACATGTACATATCTTACCATTACTAACTATTATATTAGCTAATGTAATTGGTTTTATGTAACAGTTGTTTTTTATAAAACAACTATGTATATCTACACCAAAAAATAGTACAAACAAACATCTCGGCGTTTGCATTGGTCAACAATACTGACTCTTGTAATTTAATAAATCTTTTCAATACAAATTTCAAGTTAAGTTATGAATGAGGAAGTCAAATGTATAATATTAAAGTCAGAGTTGTGAAAATTTACTAAGTTACTGTTTTTGCGGAACACCTATTAGAGTCTCTTAAGCACATTTTTGAATGAATTAAAGATGAATTTATTTCCATAAGGACTGTTTGGTTGGCGCTGTGCCACCGGGAGCGCAGTTACTCCGTGGTTTCAATACACAACACTCCGCTATGCCGGCAGTGGCGCGCTTCACATATTTCAATACAATTAACCACTTGTACCTAGCAACCACAACGATTTTTTGCCAACAGCGTGTGAGAATATAAGCGATTTCACCGGGAAACACAGAACTATGATGATACCTTTCGCTCGATTCGACGGCAGATACATAACAGTAAAAACAGTTGTGCCACTTCCCAGTGACCTTTGTTACAGCCTGCCAACTACTAGAAAACACTGGTTATCCGCCAGGCCGACGGCATTCAGAGAAAATCATACACTTCAATCTACTCCATGATTGTTCTAAAAGTGTTTTTGAAAACAAAGATTCGCTCATATTCATACGGTCGACATTGAACTTTGCGGTGACTGAGAGGAAATTGGCAAAGCACCAAGCGCCGTCAGCAGGATGTTGAGACAAACATTTTGCTTTTTTTGCTAATAACAAAGCAATTAGTGTTTAGCTTACAACGTTACGAATACAATAGCTGCGGAGGCCGAGGAAATCCTAAGCGAAACTTTTTTTAAGGGGCTGACAATGCCGCCCCATGAACTCGTCCGTAAGCCGCCACGTGCGTCCGGGTGCATGTTTTATGAATGAGCTTAGCAATTTCTGCAAGTTCCTTTCCCTTCGTTACTTTACTTTGGATACAAAACAGGAAAGTTATTATTAAGAATTTGCCTCGGAATATCGATGAGACAGACTCTTAAAAAAGTGTGGTAATTTGAAGTTGAATAATTTTGTCTATGTTACTTATTTTGTAAGTGTTTGTGACGTCATCTGATCATAATGGACGGTCACAATTGTAATAGGCTCAATAGCATAACTAAAGTTAATTACCTATGACTCAACACAAACGTATCGTAATAACAATAGATTTATCATACGAAGATAAAACTAAACTTTAATTTAGACCTGGCGCGTCGGAATAATAAACTGTTTTATGACGTGTCTCTACCGGTATTAAGTTAGACTTAATTTATTTTATTACTAAATTATAAATGGTTTGCATTGTCCAGTTGACAAACGCTAGAGGCATTCTTATAAGTGGGCCTAAGAGTGAAGGTAGAGCACCTGCCTCGGCCATCATTCCTACAAATTACTTTCAAGTGCTCTATGATCTCTCTGAATGGTTAGAGTCGCCAGACGGTGATCGAGTTTCACTTTTTCAATGTGCAATAGATATTTTATTCGCTATGAGTAATTTGGTAGTAATATCGTATCTACATTGCACGCTAGTAGGTACAGCACGCACGCTATCTACAATAACAGCAAATACGTACAAAACGTCCATTCGTGATGTACGATTCGATGTGGTTTCACTTCTGATGAGTGCGTTTATTACACTTTGTACCTACTTACTTAAATGGTCGATAAAAAATGGTTCACGTGGTACTTATGTCTTCAACTTACTCATCGTTGGAGTAATAATGAATGCTATTTTGTTGCGTTTCATAGCATTTATTTATCGTCAGATTTCGTATTTCATAGATGGGATACTAATTTTCATAAGGATAAGCATAGTTTAAAAAAAAACAATTGTAAGTTTTTTACAAAAAGTATGATACGTAGTATACCTATGGCATTTACCTAGGCTGGAACAGAAGGCAATATAAATTTTTATGAAGTTATTTACATTTCCTGCTTTGGCCATTGAGATAGTGAGTAGAGCAATGAGTTAAGCAACGGAATATAATTATTTATTAATGTTACGCAAACAAAAGAAATTTTACACCATTTAGATTTGCTAAGGCTGGCTCGTCGCCGGCGACTGCGAAATAGTTTGGAACTACTGACTCATTCTCATTAGGTATTCAATCAGGCGAATGATGGAATCAAGTACATCTACACGATGACTGGTAAATTTTCCTCGTACCTATCAACATGATCTGCGGACCATATGTAGGTATTATACTTACTCGTAGATATACCTACTAAGAAAATGTAATAAAGCAGTCAGCTTTTCATTATAATATAAAAAATTATTATGCACAATTTATGCTCTAGGTATGTATTAGAGTTCTGTAAGTTTATTACTCCAATCAGTTTGAATGGTATTTATTTCTTTAATTGCACCAAATTGGTAAAACAAAGATATCAATACTCAGGTAGGCACGCAAGAGAGCATTTCTACTCAATCCCGCTTTGTGTCTAAACCGTCAACAACTTGAGGAACTCCAGCCCTATGACCTTGCCTTCCTAGTTCAATGGCTGCTTTAAAATTTAAATGTTTTATTCAAAAGACAACGGCCGAGAAGTTTTGTTTTATATCGAAGTTGGACAATAATCGGGTGAGGAGGGGCCGACCTTCCCGGCCGGAAGCGGCGTCTATAACCAAATGCTATTGTGGCATGCCGCATGCTACATTGTGTCCAATTGTACAGCGATCAAATTAATGTTAATGCTGTTTTAGAACATCGATATCATAACTTTACAATCCAAAAAAACTTTTAAACAGTCATCAAGCAATATAAGGATACCTACTCGGAGAATTAAAAGGAGGAAGGTAGGCAAAAGTTAATAAATGGAATTTCCAACAACGAGAGTATTGATTTTTACCCTACCGTAGAACAATGAAGCGTAACTCATAATATTTATGTACGCTATAACACGTTATATGTCACAAGTAGATAAGTACCTATCTGCTCTACCTAGACAGCTTACGTGAGCATAAGTACCGCCATTGCCATTGTAATCACTGAAAAATTGTTTTATTTTTCGGTTGTGAGGTCTCAATTTTTTTTCTGCGTGGATCCTATAGAAATTAAAAATTTTTTCGGCACAATTAGGTAGGTACTCATATCACTCACAAGCTCTCCTGCAGTAAGTATATGGACAGATATTCACGTCGTTTCCTCGATACATGTATGTTAAAACCAGCCACCAACAAACTTACTTTCGCATTACAAAATATAATTATGTTAGTACAATGCAATTATTAAAGCGACAGCATGTTGTTGTTGTTATAGTACCTACGGAATTTCCAAGGAGAGGCATATTTTTGTATAGATAGATCAGGTATAACAGAATGTAAGGCTATAATATGAGGAGTACGAGTACAAAGGGTGCAGTAAAAGGAAATTGATAATCATTTAAACTTGTTCACCACGTGGCTCAGCTACATTTTGACGGCGAAGGGGCCCAGACAATAGAGGTCTCAACCGGCCTCTCATTTTGTTATTGTGACGAACGACGCGCCGGGATCGGTGTTCGGAAGCACGTGTTGCTCATCCCAGGCCCATCGGTTATAAACAACCATTCATCCAGCCGCGTCCCTTGTCGTGGAACCGGAGCAACCAAACACAGCGCCCGTCCGGCGAAGAGAATGCCCTTTCATTGCCACAATCGCTTTTGTCGCTTGCTAAATTAGTCATCTCTGAAAAATCTAGTAACAATTAACCCCTAGAAATTACTAAAAATTATGCGGTATTCGATCGTAATATATAATTTCTATCCCTGCAATGAAGAAATATCGCGTTTTATCTACATCACACGATTGGGAATACGTACTAATTACTACCCTCAATGTTTTTTTTTTTTATTATTATTATTATACGCTCCACAGACGCTGGGGTCCGTGACCTTTGTCAACTTTAGTTACAACATTTTAACCCTCAATGTTGATACTGTATAGTAGCAAACTGTTACTAACCTACTTAAGTAGTTGTGGATAATTTGGTAATAGTTGGGTAGATAATTACATCGTTAATAATTTGCTCACCTACATTTATTTAGTTGTAAATCAACGTCACGTCGTCAAGCAGACTTAATCGATTTAGTAATTAGTAGGTGGAGGACGTATCATCGTGTCCAACGGATTATGGCACTGTATGACATGACTATTGACAGATACGCCATAATGAGTGCATTACTGAGTAGTTTGATGCAAGTAATGCAAGTCAAGGTGCGCTAACGCAACTCGTCGAGAATCGCGCAACCGCTCCGAGAGGTAGTTGCCAACCTGATGACACAGATAAAACTTAATCAAGTAAACATCGCCAGCTTATAAACGCAATATCTCAAAATGAAACATTGTACCGTGAATTCCATTTCAATTCTATTGGCAAAATGATGCCAAGATAATCCAGCATTGACGCAAGATGCGCCGTGGAGTCTGGCAATGGCCCTATGAAGCTGAGCCTAGCCATTTTAGGAGTTCACTCAAGGCAGCTTCTGCCTACACGCATTGCACAATGCGGTGCGTGCACTTGGAAGTCACGTAACGTCTGACGTGTTTCTTTGTTTGACCACGTCTTTGTATAACGCGTCTTAGTTACCTAGTCTAGTATCATTCTGATTATGACTTAACGAGACCATTCAGGAAGTTTTATAAATACCTCGTGTGTGACACGAATGCAGTCACTTGACGCATTGCATTTAATAACACCGCCACGCCCGCTTTGATTGTTTCCATGAGATCGTTCAAATCATGAGAACAGAAGAGCCCAGCCATACATATCGCCGTTGCGGACTGTGTAAACAACAGAACCATTATATCGAGCTCGCCAACTGTGCCTTATTTAACTATGCATTCTGTTACAAAACTTGCAAATACGAGGGCTATGAGTATGTCGCCATAAGGGCTGTTGGAAGTACACACAAAGAGGAATGTTGCATTTGAAATGTCGAGTTGATTTATTGTTTTACTGTTATAAAATTGTTAAATTACTCAACACGATGTTGGTGATAAGTAATAATATTGTATGGAGCGGACGTGTAACGTATGTTAATAGGGTATTTATAGACGCCCCACACGCAGCCGCGGGCTCGAGGTGCGCAGGAGACTGCTACACACGTCTATTCCAAGCGAGACCTTGCATACTCATGGAGAGCATTTCAATCTGGTGTTTAGAGTCGGATTGAATTATGGTACGCTTTAAAATTTATTCGATACCTATTGCCAGATAATATGGGATTCCTCATTCCATCAACAAATTGCAATAGATTGATGTCTTTACATTTAAAAACTCTGGCCTCCCCCCTCTGAGTCACATTTTAAACTTTTAGCTCGTGTTATTTCAATACCAGAAGATCTAAATTTACATATTCATATACGTTTGTAGGTAACCCTCAAATGATTTTGAATGCAATTCTGTTGCCTTGCTTTACCTATACTTAGCCTCCCAGAATCACAAAACACAACAGTGTCTCTATGCTTTTAAACTTCGGACAGACAACAGAATGACCACATAACGAATGCGAAGACACAATGTGACTTGATTACATGTGTATGAATAAACAAGTTGCCAGCTCAAGTGCACTTTATTGTAATGCATATTAGAGTCTCTGCGGAGTGCGCTGCAAAGGTCCAGAGACGGTGACAGACTGCTACCAAAAATATCCATTCAAACGGACTCATTGTATTGCTAAGTACCTGGAACAGTGAGTCAAACGCTCGTTTACCTGTGACTGTGACAGAACTTTGTTCGAACCATAACATATGTTAGTACCTAACACACGTTTTTTTCTAAGTAATAGTGTGTAGTTAATTATTCTACTAGGATAAGAATATGTGGAAAAAGATAATTTTTCTGTTCTGAAGATATTTTTAAGGCAGGTAAAAGAAGTAGTAACTTAAATCACATTACGCTCCCAGCTGTAAACAAGTCGGGGGGGCATTGATTTGCATTGAAAATTCAGGTGCATGACGGCCAGACGAGGGTGAAACTAAGTATTTCCCTTTGTTTAATGTAATCAATACCAAGCCTCGTCTCGGGGGATACAATGAAACGTAGGTAGCTCTGTAGCGCAGGTCGCTGCAGGTCGCTTGACATTTTTGACAACACATACCCTAACTCCTACGCATTTTAAAATTAATGCTAATAGAATTTTTATGACTTACCTTAATGAAGCATGATTTTTCTAGACATAATTATGTATATCATTGGTTTTAGATTTTTTAAATGTAGCCTTATATCAAATTCCATCGAGATAGGCAAGCCATTTGATCTAGAAAAGAAAACAGTTAAATTCTAATTTATACTCGTAATATTAGTTTTTTTTTTCAATTCAATTTTTTTTTTTTTATGGTTGACAGGCTAGTTGTTTGACCACAGCTCACCTGATGTTAAGTGAAGGTGTGGTCGAAGATGGTAAAGCACACCTAGCCTGGAATGCTGAATTTATTGCATAATAATCACATTACAGTGGCAGTGGCACCAAATTTATTTTAATCAATTTTAACCTTAGTAAAAACCAATTAAATATTCAAAAAAAATAATTGGTTTCTCGTTGGCAGCTATCGTAGGTAGCCCTTTGTTACAGCTGCCACATTATGTACTACTCGTAATAATACCTAGTTGTAATCTTGTAAGGAGCTCTTACTGTGTTAGTAGGTAATTAGGTATATTAAGGTTATCTCCTTGAAACGGTGGACGTTAGACCCCTTGTTCTGCTACTCTACGAAATGGTCATATACAGAGGACCATGTTACCAACCGGATTATAAAATGAGAATCGATATACATACGTAAGTAGCAAGCAGGAGCAGGCGTTACCCAACAGTAATGTAAGTTGTCTATTTTCTATTATGGTTTAATATTAACCACATCCTCATAAATGAAGGCGTTTGAATCGAGTAATCCTTGATGGGGAAAATTTGAACTTAAATTAAACACGTCCAAACAAACAGTCAGAAACCAGGAAAAGTGTTTTATAATTTATAGAATTGCTGCTATGTACAATTTTACATAATATGTAGGTACATAATTATGTAAAGTACTCACTAGGTCTAGCGATAAAATTTAGAAAAATTACAAACTTAAATAACTACATTTTTGTTTTACTGATGTGGGATTACTCACGTTAAATTTTATCGTAAACTCCGACTATAGTACAAATAACTAGTTAGCATTATAATATACTTACATTTAAAAGTTAAAGAAGAGCTCCATCGTAGATAGGATCACTATAGCAGTCAAACGCCAATCTATTAAAAATTAATACATACTAATTATATTTTGCATAGAACTAAATACGTACCTAGATATTTCATCCTTTTGATAAGCTTAAGTACGATTGGTCGTTTGGAAAAATTAAAAAGCGACAGATTCACATAAATATACATAAGATTATCATAGATTTACTAATGTAGAGATCACAGAGATACAAAATAATACCATTTTTGTGACAGAAAACCCTACCAGACAGGCGTCTAGGTATTATGTATTTGTATTTTCCTGATAGGTACAGCGGACAGCTATCCTGGTGCCTACGACCACCTACATATTGTATCATTCAGTTCGTGGACAGTTAATTCATTGCCGTCGTGTTATTTAATGATAATTCGCTATTAAAGCAGCATCGCAGGATTGTTTGGCAGTTATGGACTCACTATAAACGTATCTCAGTCAATATTTTTATTTAAAAAGCTAAGGCAGCCCATTGGGGAAATCGTCTAGCTTCCTATCTCAATCTAAGTTCCTGGATTCAAATCCCACGGCACACACCTTTCTTTCCTATGTTATGTGCGCTAGCTTTAAACTGTGAAGGAAAACATCGTAAGAAAACCTGTATGCCTAAGGTCTTCAGAGATGTGTGAAGTCTGCCCGCATTTGGCCAGCGGTGTGGGCTATAGACCTTACCGACAATGAGAACATACATTGGAACAAGTTAGAAAGACAGAATCTCGATTTGATCGAATCTTAAATTGATCTACGATTTCAGTGTTCGTCTATCAAAGCCTCTTGTGCCTGCCGTGACTGCTAAATAGGTGAGAGAAATCGAGTATGCATGTATGCATGTGAGCATTATCGCAATAAAATAGCGCATAAAACGAGGATGGTTGCGTATCGTACGTCACGCTTCAACAGATAGTGGTGCGTTTTGCAAATACGCGGCCGCTACCAGAAAAAAAACGATCCACACGCTAAGACCCATTCAGGCTAGGTATAATGATTATTTAACTTTACAAAATGTAAAGTTGACCTATAGTAGATTCCTATACTTTTTTCATAACTAGCGACCTCCCCCCGGCTTCGTACGTACATATAAACCTCTAAATAATAGTGAAAATCCGAAGAATGGGCAGTTTCTTTTTAATGTAAACTTAATGAGACAAATGTGACGCTGTCCTGATAGTAAGAGTTAACGCCTGTCCATGACCATTGCAGCGATACACAAAACCTTGAGTAGCAAAACAAAGTCCAGGGCACTGCTGCTCATTACTTTCAAGGCTTTCGATGGTTAGTCTCAACAGCCCTGTTATTTCCCCTGCGCGAGAGGCCTATGTCTAGTAGTAGACTATGATAGACTGATTATGCAAATAAACAGACGTGTTAAATACAATTTTTGAAGTCTTTAGTTATAGTTATAATGAAGACAATGAAGTCCTTTCTGCCTTGTAAGTCATACCGTTCCGCGCAACCCTGTTACAAATAGCATTATGTGAAAGTGCCAAAAGAATAATCTCCCGTTAGTTCTGCAACAATTTTCGCACCAATAAACACAGTTTTAAAAATCGTAATGAGAAACAGGTATGAGATATGCAGTGCTTACAGTTTTTATGGGGAAAATTAATAAACAGGTTTTGCGTAAAACGCTTGCGAGTTGTTTGTACACAAAGCTTATGGTACAGTCCTTGGTTTATAGAGTTCCGTCTCCGATGGGTGTCGGGACCCTGTTACTACTAGTAGTAGTTATCTTCCAAACTGTAATAGATAGTTTAATATTTTCACAGATTATGCCGATCATCAAACAATTTTAATAAAAAATGTAGAATTTTAGGTTTAGGAAACTATTTGTTTACCTTTCATAAGAACGATAAAATATAGAAAAGTTAAATTGTGTGAGAGCTGAGTATAGTTAGTCACTCTCAAGGTTAAGAAATAAAAAACTGTCCAAGTGTAAGTCGGACTTGAAGGAGATCAGACGAGATGGTGGTCAAATGCAAGCCTTTCGTAAAAAAAAATATCTACGCATCCTCAGTACTTCCAGTAACAAAAGCTGTCAAAAACAAATTACAAATATAAGAAAAGTAGAACAGTGCCCTTCTAAACGGGCACAAACAGAACATTTTTTTTCCATACTTTACATTATTTCCATCGAAAAGGTAGAGGTAGTTTTTACCAGCCTTAGACCACCGATTACCTAACTGGTCAATATATTAATAAAAGTTTTTTGGCTCTAAGCATGAGTAACCAATATCGATATTAATTTCTGATAACAAAGAATAAAATTTGGTAGTAAAAGTTTTTCACAATTAGGCATACATTTAACCATGATATGACCTGATAGAAAGTAATGTTCAATACTTACTTACTTTTTTACTACATATAAAACAAAATTATTACCCTACTCTAGATTCAGTTTGACCTTAATTTAATTGCATATACCTACAATTTCCATACCTTTGTTCAAGTGTGATTCATTCAAAAATTACTACCATAGATAAATATGAACTACTAGCAATATTACCAACATCAGATAGAGTAATTCATGCATGAATCTAATAAATGCAGGCCACACTGATTGCTTCAGCGCACACTTGGTATTCTTGACAACATTACAAGTAGATATTTATCATATAATGTATGTATATATACATAGGTTCACAATTATACAGGGTTAGAAAGAGTGTTCAATGAAATTGTGAAGAACATTCAACTGACAGCTGATAATAAAAAAAAATGGACGGCTGAAAAATTGATGAGTAGCTACAATGGTCCCATTTCAACAAGTTTAGCAGTTCTACCTAACCCTACAGTAAAGATTTAGCATTACTTTTTCCTAGGGAAAACAGATTGTATATTATCAGGCAACCTTTGTTAAAGCTATAAAAGTTATTATTTAGGTACCTGGTATGGATAGGCATTGTTTGATGTAGGTATGTACATTCTCAATTTTACTTTTTAATTCTGCATCACGTGTATGTATGTGTTATAAAATACAATTTTATACACAACATATTACATTTTTGTGTAAAACATTCTTAACAAGTGTAAAATAAATTAGAAATGTAGAGTATACATTAAGCATCCCAAGATCCTAAATCCCCATGTTAGTAAATCTATGACAGGGACAGTTATATTCGCATCCAAGTACAACATTAAGTTGTACTGTTATATGCATGTTTTGAGTGTAGCATGATAACTACATGTATTCAGGTCATTTGCCAACAAATGTTAGATTTTCACACACAAACCCTACCTATATTAATCAAGTAGGTACTTACCTATTGTATTGTATTTGTTGTTGTCATATTGTTTCCTATTAATCAGACCAAATATATGTTTAAAACTATATAATTATATTATCTAAGTGTACTGATATAATGAGTAGATTCTACAACTACGTAGACCTAATTAGGCAAATCATTTAAATGCATGATTGAAATTTTTACTTCAAATAAAACTAAATTTTTATCAACACCACAAGTTTACCTACCTAAGATAGATTGACAAAATCAATATATTACAATCACCCTCTTTGTTGTTTTGAAGGGGCAAATAATTTTGCAGATAATTAACACATTTAATCTTATCAATGTTATCAACTGAGTTCACTGTTAATATTTTATCAGTGTGAATGATTAGAAATGTATTGTATTTGGCTAATGATTCAACACCAAAATTAGATAATGCATTTGAGTATTTAAACAATGCTAGGTACATTAACAGAATGTGTGAGAACATCACGAGCCATGTTTAAATCAGTTCATAGAGAACTGCAATCATTACCAGTATTTAGTAATGATAGCAAACACCATTATAAATATTTTATTGTTTCAGACAATGATAAATCTACCCTTTTAGTTAGATACTAGAAACATATTCTTCACATAATCTTGGTGGCCTGGAAGAGATTTATCTAAGCGATAAGTCTGCCACTTTTAGCACTAGCTCATAAAATTCTTTTCTCTGTACTTTTATCATATTTATGATGTGCACAATAAAGAGTTTCTATATATCTATCTAAACAACACTATTTTGTTGGTCTAAATATTGAATGCAAGAGGTAAAATTTAAATGATGTAAAAATTCGCCCAAAGACAGGAGTCATGTGAATCACCTCAGCAGTGAATGTGTTAAGCATAAAAACAGGAACCATAAGTTTAATAGGAAAAACAGTGTTACCTGATCCAACATCCGATGAATAAAACTTCACTTTTAATCTCCCACTTAAAACTTTTATTATATTTTGTTATATTGTATTATCACAAATCCTGGTAGATTTAAAACACAATCACGCAAATCTTACTGTTCCTTGATTACTGATTTTTCATATAAACATAATTTACACAATAAAACACAATCTGCGACATGACTTAGGTGTAAACTCTTACTTCATACACCATTCTACACAATCATATAGTTATTGCATATTGGATGGCTTAATATTTTCTACTTAGTCCTTGTCCTCGCATATTTTAATCTCATGAAATTATATACAAACTTGACTAATAATTATTTTACAATAGACATGGGCACCCAGGGCGGCCTTAGCTCGCTCCCAGTCCCACACAGACATTCTAAGCTTATCATGATTAGATGCTGGTTCGCACTGAGTATGTACACTTTAATGTTTTGTTCTTTTTACATTTTGCCAAACTGTAACTGCGGGAGTATCTACCAGTACTAAAGTATGAAAATATAAGATAAAGCACCTCGTTTGGACAATGGTATGTATCAAAGATATTAACAACGTGATATGACGCGCATCGCGAGCGGCGGCCAGGGCCGGGGCGGCGCGCCGCCGCCGGCTCCTCTGGGCCGGGCCGGGCGGCCGTCGAGCAGAGGCGGGCGTCTCCCGCCTCGCCCTTGCAGTCTTACGAGAAATAAATGCCACATTACACTCTAAATATTAAAGCACTGTACAACAACAATAATTTTTCTTGTCCTTCTCAGGGCTAACGTTCATTTCGCGCACTATCTCCGCGAACATCTCGTTGACGTTGGTGCGGCTCTTGGCGGAGGCCTCGACGAAGGGGCAGCCCCACATCTGCGCGAGCGCAGAACCCTCGGTATGCGCCACCTCGCGTTGATGCTCCAGGTCGGCCTTGTTGCCAACTAGTAGAATAGGCACACGCTCGGAGCCTTTCACGCGCGTGATCAACTCCTTCATAGGCTTTATATCCTGGAACGTCTGATGGTTCGTCAGCGAGTACACCACCACGAATCCTTGCCCGTTCTTTATGTATAGATCTCGCATTGACGCGAATTGTTCTGTACCGGCGGTATCCAATATTTCTAGCACACATGGTGAATTGTCCACTTCGATTTCTTTCCTATAGAAATCCTCTATCGTTGGATCATATTTTTCCATAAAACATCCGGACACAAACTGCACAGTCAGAGCACTCTTCCCGACCCCACCCGAGCCCAGCACGACCACTTTGAATTCGCGCATTGTTGTGCTCCGTTAATCACACTAGCGAGTCCTCCACACAACGTTTTAGAAACGTATTCACACTGTATGCTATAAAAATGTCATTGCTATGTTGGTTTATGACTCACTCTGATGCGATCACTGAGTAACGTGCACATAAAGCGAGCTAATTGATAAACATAGACGCCATTTTAGTTTGACGAGTGGCGAAACAACTCCGATAGCATCGCGGCGGTGGTTACTGCAAAGATACGAACGCGGAAGCAAACATCTATTCAACTGAATTATTCTCTGCTTTGCTTGAAATCACCAGCAGCAGGTTGGGTTGGTCAATGCACCATTGCAATGGTTTGATTGGTGAATGAAAATGAAAAATTGTCCCACCGGACGTGAGTGTTGCTATGTACTAAATTTACAATCTCCCCTAAAAAAATTTAGAACAAAAAAATTGTCCTCAGCTATAAACGCATATGTACCTGAACTAGGCCCTGATTCTCTGATTCACTTTAATTACTAGCCTAACCACATAAAGTGTTCATTATTTATTAGTTTGTTTTGAGAATTGAAAACGACCGTGCAACCCCACCTCATCACAATTATAAATTTCACGTTCATCGATTTGGGATTTGGGAGTACCACTCAAATTAATCCACGTAATATTGCGCCACGTGACGTGAAATGAGACCCCTGTCCCTACTTGGGCCCGCGGTAGCGTCACGCTAAAATCTTGACTTAATTACTTAAACTGCCACAGTTTGAATATTATATTTTACGTTCAAACCGGTAGAGCCATGGTGGCGACTGTAGTGGCAGTTATGAATACATATTATTATAGCAACAAGCAAAGTCACGGCAGTTTCAGTGGAGTTAATTACGGTTTTAGCTGGCATTTTAGGACTCTACCTTGGGATGCATTTGTCTGTATCTACCTTTGCGATGACAAAAGCTAACAATGAAGTTCTTCAAACAAACACGGCTTGCAGAAGCAAGTGAATTTGTACAACTTTTTAACCACTATTGCAGACTTGCATGTCTCTCTGAGGCAAATTTATGCATAGATATATTTTTTAATTACAAATATAATTAACATTCACTAGATAAATACACAAAAGCAAACAGTCTCATAATAATGTCACTATTAAATCATTTTTGTTGTTTAGCACTTTATGGTTTAATTCTGTATGGTGTGTTTGATCAAATGCCTGTATTTTTAAATATTTTTTCACTTATTTAAAAAAAAATACTAAAAAAAATGAGATTCCATTGCAAACTGCACTCACTGCCAATTTTTTACCAATTCATTTGCCTACAAAAGTGGTATAAAAAATAAAATGGTAACATTATTCCGGATATTACTATTTTCTGAAAGTTGTCTAAACGTAACTAAACTTTAGTTCGGATACATTTTTCGTATCATACGTATCTATAAATATTTTTCAGTGCATAATTAGTACTGACACCATTGTTGTTGCAAGAACTTTCATAACTAAAGTTTCTTTTGTCTTAGAACCCGCTGCTATAACATAAATAAATAATTGATCATAAAAACTAAATGCATAATTTTTAAAGCAGTATCCGAACTATAATTTAATCACATATAGATTCTAATGCTAAACAATAATAGGATGTTTTGAAACAGAATTTCAATAAATTTGACAGTAAACGTCATCGAAACATAAAAGATAAAAAGAAAAAGCTATATTAAAATGCCCTAGATAGAATAAGACAAAAACGAAACAAATAATTGTCGTTTTATTGAATGAAACTGGAACAGACACTATCAAAACCCGGCTGCTGCCTCATGAAGGTTCTCGACAGTTTTTTATATTTTTTATAATAAAATAAAAATAGACTGGCTGATAGAAATATAGTAAGATATAAGGAGTGTGTATTGCGGTAAGTATTTATACCAGAATATGACACTAGATAAAAACATTAGTGTACGATTTGGACGCAGCGAAATCTTTGCAAAATAGCAAAATTAGAGCCGGTGAATTACTGCGGACTGGAGCCAGAGGCGCCTGCCGCGCCCGCTTGCCGGGGTTCGTCGTACGGAAGCAGAACTCTGTTAATTATTTTAATTGTTACTCCGCGCTATTGAGGTCATTGAGGACATAGTTTCACTACTTATGATGACATCAATTTTTGATATCTATCTTCGCGTTTCTGTGCATTTTGGAGACAGTAAAGAAAATTAGAAAACCGTATTGTTATACTACTTAAGTATCTACTTGCCATACTTAATGAGTGTAGTTTTATTAAATGCTATACTTAATGAGTGTACCTGGCTATATGTTGTCCCTGTCAATAATACTAATACCACAGAGTGCTTTGTGAACCAGCACTAAACTTTAAATTTCCGTATATTTTTGTTCCCTGTATCAATAAAATAGACCAGTAATACGATAAACACACTCAATGTGAAATTGGCATAAAGCCAAATACAAAAATTTATTCATAGACATAGAGTGCAAGATATCATAAAATTTTATAGAAAACATGCCTATACAATCAGAATAATATATTTGTTTTGATATTTATTCATTTTCACAGACAGCATCATGTCGCATAAGCAAGTGCCATACTCACCTAACTTTCCCCAAAGTCAGGGGTATGCTCCACCCCCTGAAGATGTCAAGATGGCAGAGAGTTATCCTATGAACCAGCAGACTTCTGCATATCACCAGTCAGGTGGATACCCGCAGCCTCCTCCAGGATACCCTGGTCCCCCACCTGGACCAGCGGCACCAATGGTGCCTCCTGGAGCTCAGCCACTACCAGGCATGCAGCCAGGATTTCAGCCAGGTAATTATTACATATTATTTCTAATTCTTTCTCACATTCATTGCTATGAATGTGGAAAGTTTTTTTTAAACTTCCTGACTTAATGACTGCCACAGCCTTGACAAACAATAGTGACTCCTATACATTAACAACAATTACTAAACAATCAATGAAATGGGATAGGCGTAGAGAGATCTTCTTTTCTTCTTCTTCGGTGTTCTTGATTTTTCACTAGAAGTGCAATTTTTTTCATTTTTTACTAATGCTTTCAGGTTTCCAGCCAGGGTTCCAACCAGGTTACCAGCCTGGGTTTCAACCAGGCTATGCTGGAAACTATCCTCATCCCCAACAAGGGTATCTAGGCCCAGTAGTTCAGCAACCAGGCCCACAAGCAGCAGGTAATAATCAAAACAATTTACAGTGTAGCATCAGAATTTAATGTCCTTCTTTTTGACATAGGCCTTTGAAAGAGGGTAGGATATTTTACCATGCTGGATTTTATCATGGAAATTTAGCCAAACTCTGGTATAAGTCATAATCTAACCCACAACCGCATGTCACATGAGTTTGTAAAAGCATGTCTTTTTCCAATTCGGTATCTATGGTAGGTTAAAAGAACTTGTTAGTTATTAATTTAAAACTGATAAATTAGTGTTAAACAGTAAAAACAGTGTTACTTGCTAATAGCGTACTATGTAAGGCTCCAGAAATATATAATCACCTGCCGAAAGGTATAGCCAAAATTGATCAAATTTCTATTTGTAAAAATAAATTAAAATATTTTCTACTGGAGAAGGCATTTTACACTGTAAATGAGTACTTGACAGAAAAATTTTAAATGTGTGTGTCGGTCTCATCAAATTAGTAAGGTAAAAATATAGCAAGACTGTCTAAAATTTATAATATTGTAATTCAATTTGACATTAATTAATTTATATTTTAATATTTTTTTTATGCTCTGACAAAATTGTATTTTATTGCTTGACATTTTAATTTTTTTTTTTTTACTTTTCATTTGACCAATCACTGACTATATATTTCTTGTAATGTTTAATTTTGTTAACGTTAATTTTAAATTTTGCAGGCCGCAAGGCAGAGTATGGCGCTCGTAATCTTTTTTAAATATCTATTATACCCATATACGCAATGAATGAATTATGAAATGAATTAATATTTAGTAAGTCTAATAAATATTTGTATATACATACATACATCGAAAAAGTACGCTGCTGAGAAACACTCATAGAAATATAGATACCTATTCATACAGTTATTTACGAATCAACATGTTATAGGTGTCTCGTTGACTCCACTCTGCTGCAATGTTTAGTCTTGCCTTATTTATTGTAGCGTTAATGACTTATTACACTGATAACATGTTTACGCTCTTCGGTGCCCTTACTGCCAGTGCAAATATTCTGATAATATCACAAAGTAATATTATAAATGCAAAAGTAAGTGTGTGTTTGAACGAAGTAAGATTTTTTAAATTGAGTCTTAATTTTTTTTATGCGACCCGCTCCGGCATTTACATTTATATTTTTTAGCGATGATAGCTCAGGAGTTAGCGCGGTAGGTTCGCATGCCGAAGGGCGTGGGTTCAAACCCCAACAATGAGCTTGAGCTGCCGGTGGAGGAAAACATCGTGAGGAAATCATAGCATGGTCGTAGGGTACTTTAGTACTCGGCTGGCTAGCTACCATCCTCAAGTTGAAAATCTGCCGCCAAGCACCTAACGGTGTGTTCCGGCAGCCTCACTCGAGAGCCAGTTCCATTCCAGGCTAGGTGTGATTTACCTTCTTCGACCACGCCCTCACTTAACATCAGGTAAGTTGTGGTCAAACTAGGTGTTTGACCACAACTTACCTGATGTCTATCAACTATAAAAAAAAAAAGTATAAATATGTACATAATCGTAAACCTTCCTCTTGAATCGCTTTGTCTATTGGTGGAAACCGCATTAACATCCATTGTGTTTAATTTAAAAGATTACGCGTAAAGCGACTTTGTTTTATATTATGAAGAAATATTGGTTGGGTACCTACTCTTTGGCATTATGTACAATGTTCAATATTTTGTGATTACGTCGCTAAAATAAGTTAACCTGGATTAACATAGATCACTTTTGTTCCTGAAGAAATTTAAATTTTTGTTTTTGTTGAAGTCACCAACTTTGAAGACACCAACTCATCGTATTAATAGGTTAAAGTGGCAGTAGGCTCAACATATTTGCCGTGGAACTGATAACCGCTGAGTTAGACGTGTTCCACAGTAAATACCACGAATCGGAAAACTTTATGCTAAGACGCCCTGTGACTAAGCGAAGTGACAATATACTCAAGACAGCTGGCAGTAGCTGGAAGCGAAAAGTCGATCGAGCTGAGTGCCGTGTCTTAGGAAACCCTACGTCCAATTGTGATAGGTTGGTGTCGATGATGATGACTTTTATTCCCAAAAATATTTACCGCACGTAAATACCGTATATATTTTAAGTAGGATACCGGGTGAAACCGCGTGACTTTGTTAGTTAGACTTATAATAACAAAACGAATTACTTATCGTTATCTCCAATAGCATGCCTTGCTCCCGCTCATTATTTAATTGGTAACTGTCTCCATTGATAGACATTTGTTTTACTGTTGTGAAAACGAATCGCTATGTTGAAAAATGATGTCAAACATATTGAACTCATCAGTGACGATAGTTATCAAAAGAATAGCAAAATCTTAGTGAAATGGTCTAAATTCAGGCATTTCGTTGCAAGGAAACGTGTAAACATAGCAGATATAAAAGATAAGAAAGTTTATTTGGAAACTCTGAGTGTTGCTAGTGTGAAAAGAAGTTTCTGTCGTGCTTACAGCAGGATTTTCAAATCGAAACGAAGTGGATATGAACGGTTTTTGTCTGATGAAGAAAAGAGGTTTATTTTCAACATAGATTACAGTGTGGTGGAGGGTGTTTAACTCAATGTTTTATATTTGAAGTTTACTTAGTTTTAAATTATATATGGTACCTACCTATATATATGATCTGTTTGTTTTGTGTTGTTTTTTTAAACGATATTGTAACTAATTTTGAAACAAAGGGACAGATATGAAATTCCGATGTATTAACTTTCTATTCATCTAACTATTAATACTTATAATTAATTGACCGCGGATAGTAGCGTGGATAGCTACGATCCTCTCTTACTCTCTCACTCCAAATAACCCCACCCTTCCCCCTCGTGTCACGCCTTAACATCGCTTTATCTCGTAAAATTTACTTGACTTGATACTGCCATCAAATCTAAAGAGGTCAGTTGTATTGTCAATATTTTCTTCCCAGAAAACATAATACATTGAATCATAATATTATTGTAGGTACTTACATGTCAAAATCACGTTGGCCGCGATATTACATATTTATGAAACAAAAGATGTTATTTACGTAAGGATTATAATTATCGAAAGATTATTGTTGAATAAGGAAAATTGTGTTTAAAATAAATAAATATTGTAGGACATTACACACAGCGCCATATGACCTCAAACTAAGCAAAGCTTGTACTATGGAAGTCAGATAACTGAAAATATGATCAACTTAGTTTTTCCTGTTACTCATCAGGAAGAAATACAAATGACTTATTATATTATTCAACTTATATTCACCTAAGCATTATAGCGTGGCTGATCACCTATCAAATCAAAGTAATGGTTGACTATGCAGCGTTGCCCTAGTCCTTTTTGATTTTCAAAGTTTTGGACGCTGCAATGTCAGACAGGCGTTATCTCTTACGCCGAACAATTACAGGATTGACGTAAGCTCTCCACGTGAGGTATCAACAGTTTACGTCTATCGCGAAATTTTCCTTTCCCGACATTTCTATTAGCGTTATAGCTAAATGTTACTTCTAGGCCCTTTTGTGCGTTTAATTATATTATTTAATTCTTATTGCTCGCATACAACTAAATAATATATACAACCAGCAATTACGACCCGCCCCAGCTTTGCACGGATGCAATGCAGATACTAATGTGGTGCATATGCATGTATTATACATATAAAATAAACATTCCTCTTGAATCACTATGTCTATTGATGGAAACCGCATTAAAATCCGTTGCGTAGTTTAAAATATCTAAGTGTACAGACGGCGGGAAGCGACTTTATTTAATACTGTATAGGATCTTTTTCTACCATTTCATTGACTTTTTCTACCGTAGTAAATATACATATTAGACTATTTTATTACCACAATTTAAATATTTTAAAAGCCGAATAACATGTTTCAGGTGGCTGGATGACTATACCGCAAGGGCTGAGCAACTGCCCGCCCGGTTTGGAATACCTATCTATGATTGACCAGCTACTCGTCCACCAAAAAGTGGAGCTATTGGAAGCGTTTGTCGGCTTCGAGACTAACAATAAATACACTGTGAAGAACAGCGTTGGACAGAAGGTTTACTACGCGGTGGAAGATAATGACTGCTGCACCAGAAACTGCTGTGGACCCATGCGGCCATTCGACATGAAGATTATGGACAACTTTAGAAATGAAGTGAGTTTATATTTTTTCAATTTCCATGAGCTTATAGAACATGACGCGATGCGAAATACATAGATACATTTAGGCATACGTAACTTTTTGTATGTTTTTATTTCTTTCTTTCCAATGTGCGCGAATTTACATTCAACAACATGTCTAACGTTGTAGGTGTCAATAGGCAACGATGAGCTTACCTTTAGGCGAACCGTCTGCTTGTTTGCCGCACTTTCTATGATAAAAGTGATTCTTTCAATATGCCAATGTTAAATTGAAAAAGGCGTCGAGTGTGTCACGTTCAAATCAAACTATTAAAATAAACTTTATAAGCATATAATGTTATAAACGATTTACACGTTGTCAGCATGAATTTCATGTAGATTTAGGCATTCTTTATTTTGAGATTGAGCATTCTTTTTTAATTTTTTATTCTTTGGCATGTAATCAGTTTTTTAAACTTTTTATCTAAATGATATATTTGACTTGTAACATCAATAAAATATTTGTATTTGTTTTGCCCTAGTTGTTTCGCTGACGTTTCAGTAATTAGTCTGCTTGGTGTAACCACAAACACTTTTTACTGGGTTAACATCTCTGATCTTGTAAATGTCCTTAAGCGGCGTTGAGCTTACCATCAAACGAATCATCTACTTGTTTATCACCCTTACTACAAAAACAAGCTTGGCCGAAAACCCACTGGATTTCCTCTAAGTAACATTGTTAATAATTGCATTCCAAGTTTTTTTTTAATGATGAATAGGCTTGCGTTCAATCACCATGTCACCTGATGTTACGTGGAGATGCAATGCGATACGATGGAACACGGTCGCCTAGAAGATACAGATTCACTCTCGACTTGAAGACACCCAGATTGTATCTATTAGGAAACACCTACTCTGGTTACGTATTCCACGCTTTAGCCGTTCAGACAATGAAAGTGGAGTCAAATCGCTTCGTACGGATTTTTCCAACCATAAAACGAGTGGCAAAAAAAACTTAATGTGACTCACATACAAGTGCGAATAGTGCCTTATCTGCTATAAATATTATTACGTGTATTTTGTGTGTTTAGCAATGGGCAAATATTAGACATACTCGTACTTCATTCCACCTCGTTTAGCGATATCATTGTCCAAACAAGAAATCATACAAGATAATGTAGTTACATAATCATAAAAATTTTGCCTTATATACATACTAGCGGACGCCTCGCGGTTTCACCCGCGTAGTTCCCGTTCCCGTGGGAATACAGAGATAAAAAGTAGCCTATGTCACCCGGGGATAGTGTAGCTTCCCAACGGTGAAAGAATTTTTGAAATCGGTCCAGTAGTATCGGAGCCTTCGGAAAACTACATCGTAGCAAAATTAATATTTTGTATCATAAAGCAAAAGCGCAGGTTATACCGCGGTCTCAGCTGATCTTAGCTCATCTGCGACTAGTTGATGGTCAAACACGAACTTGGTAAGAAGTACATAAGGGTGTAAACCTACTCAACGACCTGGGTAAACTCAGCTTTTTATGGTTAGTTTACAAACTGACTAAACCTGATTTTAAGTGATGTTGTCGAAGATGGTAGCCTAGAATTGGAACTGGCTCTCAAGTGACGCTGCCGGAACACACCGATACGCGCTTGGCAACAGATGTAATATTCCAATTCTTTTATAAGTCTCGTCTATTTACGTTTCTTTTAAATCCATCGATTAGAAAAAACTTCCGTTAACATGATTCGATCCTGTTTTTTTTTATATTTGACTGCTCACCTGATGTTAAGTGACGGTGTGATCGAAGATGGTTAAGCGCATCTAGCCTAGAATGAAGCTAGCTCCCAAGTGAGGCTTTCGGAATACACCGTTAAATGCTTGGCGATAGATTTTCAACCTGATGGTAGCTAGCCAGCCGAGTACTAGAAAGTACCCTACCACCGTACTATGGTTTCCTCACGGTGTTTTCCTCTACTGGCAGCTCAAGCTCATTGTTGGGGTTTGAAACCTACGCCCTTCGGCTTGTAAACCGACCGCGTTTACCACTGAGCTTTCATCGCTACAAATCAATGCCATTTAGTGTGACCAACAGCTATTTCATACCTACCTTAAACACTCAAAATGAACTTCTGCAAAGTAACGCAGCCCTGTTGGTACATTTGACAGCTCTGTTAGTTCATTGGTAGTATGTCTGCTCCAAGATCTGAAGGGCGTGGGTTTGATTTCCACCCAATATCAACATTTTGTGGTATAAACAAATGTTTGTTCTGTGTCCGTGTGTTCTCTATATATTATAAGTATATATTTACAACAAAAAAAGTATTCTATCAGTTATCTCAGTTCCATAGTGCAAGCTTTGCTTAGTTTAGGGTCAGATAGCGCTGAGTGTAATGCCCTACGATATATAACGCCGGAATCAATCAATTAGCTATTTCATTCATGTTCCAGGTGATACACCTGAACCGTCCGCTAGCATGCGACTCTTGCTGGTGCCCCTGTTGGCTACAGACTATGGAGGTTTCCGCGCCGCCCGGCACCGTCATCGGCTCCATAGAACAGGAGTGGTCCATCTGCAAACCTTGTTATTCTATCAAAAACGCCGCCGGCGACGTCGTTCTCCGAATCAAGGGACCCGTGTGTACCTGGTCTATATGCGGTGACGTGGAGTTTCACGTAAGTGTTTTCTTTTTACATGACGGTGTGGTCGAAGATGGTAAAGCACACCTAGCCTGGAATGGAACTGGTTCTCAAGTGAGGCTGCCGGAACACACCGTTAGATGCTTGGCAGCAGATTTTCAACTTGAGGGTGGTAGCTAGCCAGCCGAGTACTAGGTAGTACTCTACCACCATGCTATGGTTTCCTCACGATGTTTTCCTTCACCGGCAGCTCAAGCTCATTGTTGGGGTTTGAACCCACGCCCTTCGGCATGCGAACCGACCGCGCTAACCACTGAGCTATCATCGCTACACGATTCTTTCGTTGAAAGCGGATCATAGTAAAAAAATCAGAAGTTTTTAGCTCGCACCGTTTCCGTGACTTGTGACTTCTCATGCACGATAAGTTCAGGCAGTTAAAGCTCATTAAAGGTAAAAGATAACGCCTGTCCATTACTATTGCAGCGGCATCCAAAAAGTTGAATAACAAAATGAAGTCCAGGGCATTTGGCCTCATTACTTTGAGGCATTTGTCTCATGAAACCGGAACACAGTACGGAGTACTAGTTGGTGGCTCATAAGGCCGCCTATTGCCTATGCATTTGGCATAGGCATTTATGCAAAAGCACCCGAACGAATTAGCGGGGCAATATACCATCCCTGAAACCATAGAAGCGGCGAGATATCTTTGATCAATAAAGACTAATCATAAAGTAGTTATATATTTACAAATAAAAATATAGTGCATTTGAATCATAGATAAACCTTGTATATTTCTAAGTTCCGATGCTTGTAATAGTTGCTTATCTAAGAATAACTTGTATTTCTCTGTTAAGTAAATTTCTATATTCTTATGAGAAATAAATGTCCTGGCTCCACTGAAAATAGCGCCCTACACGCCAAAAAGCACACATCCCATCTGTTTATAGTCGAAAATGACTGATTGCAAGATCAAATATGAAAAAAAAAATTGGCGGTAGAATATCTTCGGTGGTACCTACCTAGAGGACATCCTCCTAAGAAGTTTCACCACCTGGAACGGATCTTAATACCATTTTTTTTGTTATTTCAGGTGTACTCGAGAGATGGCGATCGCAAAGTGGGTAAAATAACGAAGCAGTGGTCGGGATTGGCGCGGGAAATGTTCACAGACTCTGATTATTTCGGCATTACTTTCCCCATGGACTTGGATGTTAAAATAAAGGCGGTGCTGCTCGGAGCATGTTTTTTGATCGTATGTATTATTCTCGCATTGGTTAACGGGCTTATAAAATAGTAAAAAATATATATATCTCAACCAACGAGACCCATATAAAAATAGAAATAAAGTTACTCTAATTTTTATCCGACTACTTAAAAAAGGAGGATTATTACTAAAGCAGCATATCACACTAATATTATAAAGGTGAAAGTTTGTGTGTTTGTAACTTCTTCACGCTTAAACGGCTGGACTAATTTTGATGAAATTTGGTTTGGAGGTAGCTGACACTCAGATTAACACATAGGCTGCAAATGTGGCGCAACGTAAGAAAATAGGTTTTTTTTTTCTTTGGTTTTGGCGTCACATTTTGAGCATTTGCCAGTGTCAAGTGTTTTATATTTTCAGGTTTCATAAGTTAAATAAGTTACCTGGTAGCTATTGTTATAGTCAAAGTCCAGTCTTGGTCAAGTCCAGTCAAGCTTTAGTAAAGTAGTGGCGACTTTACTATAAAGCTTCGATGGAGTTTTGAACGCAACTCGAAAAGTCATGTTTCACCACATTATATCATTTTCCCACACTCTCGCTTATAATTCGGCACTTTACGAATAAAACACCACAATTTTTATGCACAAACACTCGACAAAACACTAGTTTTGGAAAAAAAATACTTGCAAATGCCGTACAACTGAAAAACCGCAATATAAATAGTTGAATGTTTATGTTTATTTTTTCAGGATTTCATGTTCTTTGAAAAACAAGGACAGAAAGAAAGAGATGGCCCAGGAATGCTGTAATTTCCTACAAGGTTTTATAACGCATTTCTACAGTATTTTTTTTAGTTCTGATTTTATGCAAGAAATCTCATGAAAAGGAAAACTATTCCGATGTTTTTCTATATTTTGAGGTAGAACTTTTTATATAATGAATACGTACAACTGATCTTATGATGTTATTGATTGATCTTAAGTTAACATATTTTTTTATTGCCGTTTCTCGATGAGTAACTTATGAATCTCTTGGCAAAAAACAATTTGTACTTTTTTTTAAATTTTGGACTAACATTAAATTTGTCGTACAATGAGTGTTTTACAAATGCACAAATTGTTAATTTTTAAAGATTTTTTTTTATTCAATTGTATTCTCTTGTTAAGCATATTTTTAGTGTATTTTATAATCTCTAAGTTTGGTTTTAAGAATTAGATGTAAGGTTCAAAATGTTTACTCAAATTCTATATTTACTCATGTGTGTATTGCACAAATTTATTATAGTTATTGTTCCTGAATGAATATGCAGAAATGTAATACTAAACACGCCATTTTTAAAACCTATCACACACTATAAAGAAAGTAGATGCTATGTTATATTATCTTGGGGCAAAATATCTCTCACCATCAGCGTCAACTAAACAAACGTTATAGCACGCCGTTCATGCAATGCAAACAAACAGTATTTCTTATCTAACATGTTATAGCTTTTTTTAGCCATAATAAATTAAAGATTGCTCCTCAAGACGAGTTAATCGAGTCCAAACTCACCGTGGCCACTTTCTAGCTTCATCATCAGATCCTCAAGACGAATCAGTCAAGCCCAAACTAGATGGGTTTATCTTGTTTAGTTCAGAAGATCCTATGGCCATCTTCAGACCAGCACCATGGTACTAAATCATTGTATTGTCTCTGAAGATACATAAGTACCTACACCAAATTTGAGCCTTAAATTTACATGGTGGTAGGGTACTTTCTAGTACTCGGCTGGCTAGCTACCACCCTCAAGCTGAAAATCTGCCGCCAAGCATCTAACGGTGTGTTCCGGCAGCCTCACTTGAGAGCCAGTTCAATTCCAGGCTAGGTGTGCTTTACGATCTTCGACCACACCGTCCGACCGACAAACATAAAAAAAAACCCCAATCTGACATCGGGGAGTGGGTCAAATTTAACTTGCAAGATTTGACCCGTACAATCCGGACATACATTGTATTTATGAATAAATAAATACATTACAAGTTAAATAAAAGCTTTTAAAAAACATTTTTTTTACACTATCGGCTTTATCTAGTTTTATTTAAAACTAAATTAAATGCAATCTGCTGCACCGGTGCATTTGACATAATTATTAAAGTAGAATGACATAAAGCCGAAGGTGCGAAAACATTTTTTTTTAAATTAAAACTTGTCATGCAATCTAAACCATACATACAAAGACGTTTGCTAAATAAATATAAGACGTTTAATATAATTATATTTGTCTCAGAGATCTCAAGATACCGAGTGATATACCGATACAAGAAATATATCTTAAGAATTATGACATTACTGCATGTAAGTACGTGACTTCTACGCAAACTAAATTAACTACTACTACTTAAATACTTAAGATATCATAACATACTCGTAAAATAATATTGCATCTTTCAATTCCTCATCGTATGTGATGCGCTTCGATGATAGTAGATGAAATCTTGTAAAGTTAGGGTTGTGGCTTAAATAAAACTATGCATTTTATATTGTACTTTTACAAAGTGGCTGTCATTGACATTTTTACTAAGGTACTTTTACTAGTTTTTATTCGCGAGTACGCTCGCGCCGCGTGGCCAAGTCATCTCGTATATTTTTATTTAATTTACTGTAACTATATAACTTGCTATATTATGACTGTATGTTTATATCTAAGGGTGAAATCCATGTAGGGTGGCATTGTAAAAAAGATTAACAACGGCAATTATCGATCGATCCAATCTAAATGTACTTCTTTTTAAGTTCTTTTTATGCAGTGTAGATCATCTTAAGCGCTGTTGGACCCATTGGCTTATTCACTGTGACTTAATTCTCACTCATACAATAAAAAACCGAAAACCAGCCGGCTTTAGCCTGCCCAATGTGGCAAATTAATTAAAAAAAAAAAACACAAAAAAATGCAAAATCTAGATTTATAAAAGTAGACCATGTCAAACTCGTGTTCCATTCCTTCCGTCAAGATTTGTTGCAAAATTTGTAATCAATATTTTATATATTAAACAATGTTCATGTCCCATATTTATATTATTTATACATATGTGAAAATGCTAACAAAAATCTATATGAGCTTGGCTGCAGTAGTATTGTTATATGTGAACTTATATATGCTGACACTAGTCAAATAATTATTATCTGTGACCACATTTTCTCATTAGGATCTGGCTAAGAAATATTACTTATTTGTTACTTTTAATACTATTTTTAAATTGAAAGAATATTTATATTTATAACATATGAAGAGTATTTAATCTTGATGTATTTTTATTCCTAAGGAGTCAAAAGCCTAAACTTGCTTATGTATTCGAAACAAAGTTGATGTTTCAGGTGCTACATAATAATATATAATTCATATAATACCACATATATTTATGTAAACGATGTATGGAAATAAGTAGATCATATACACATCTTACTGGTTTGATTATTATTGATGTACTTGTATTCTAATGTTAACACTACGATCTCTGGGATATAAAGAACAACAGAATCAAAAATTCAGAATGTTCAACAGAATCTACTTATTGAACTTGGCGATTTTCACAGCTTTGGAATTTGTAAGGATTTGTCATCTGCATTGCAGATCAGTGTATGTTCATTGATGTTGTGTTTTCGAGTTGTTCGGATAGATGATGGATATGTTAATTTAGGCCTAATTGGTATGTAATAATTTATTAATATATATATAAAAAATGTCAGTTGGGTAAAAAATTACTGTAAAATTTATAATCAACCATCTTAGTGCTGGACATAGGCCTCTCTCAAGGTACTTTACTCAGCGCTGTTGTGTCCAGCTACTATCTAGATTTCATATACATTTATAGTCACTCTGAGTCACAGAAGACTGTCGAAACTGTTACTGGTTCCATGACATTTAGCTAGTCCACTGCCGTTAGTTACTTAATACTCTAAACTGTTTTAAAAAAAAGCGAAGTTCTTAACTTTATGAGTTCGGAATCATGCACTTGAACACCCAAACAAAATCCCCTATTGTTATCTTATCCGAACACCTATTTTTATAACAAAAACAATGCACATTAGAAATGACCTTGTGATTTTTTATATTAAGAAATCTGTGTACTGATTTTTCTTACATACATTGTACTTGTACTGTAGTTGAATACAATAATTACAAATAAAACATATGAATATTAATAATTTCTTTTATTTTAAGCATGAATGTAAATAATGAGAGTTGAAAAATGGAAAAAGTACAATTAAATTAATCTAAGGACAATACATAATCGGTTCAAAGTAAAATAATAAATACTACTTATTATTGGGCTTAACTTGAGTACAAACAGACAGATCCGCTTGTAGACAAGTTAAGTCAGCAATGCTGTCTTCTTGTAAATGCAGTAATGGTTTTCTTTCAGAATTATATTCTCTGGTTTCATGTTTTAGAATAACTGGCGGTTCTGGTAATGTTGACAGTAGTTTCTTAGCCACCTGACTTTTAGGTTTCTCTTTATCTGGCGCATGAACCTGTAAATCAAATTAAAGAGTAAGTACCTATTTGTGTCAAAATATTAAATTTTTAGCAATGCATATAAATATTATAAAGCAATAAGATAAAATGAGCATTCTTAATGATATTTCTGAGAGGACCATTTTATAAATACACAATTACAATAAATATTCTTCATGGAAAAAATTTATAAGGAATGTAAAATGATACTAAAAATGGTTTTTTGTATAAATTTCTATGACATTTACACACTACATTTTATTTAATGCAATACCATTAAATAAAATGTTTACTTTAATTAAATAAAGTTAGTTTTAAAGCAATAAAACATTCTGACAGCACTGTTGGTTCATTGGTAGTATGTCTGCTTCAAGAGCTGAAGGGTTCATTATCATATAAATCACAACATCTGCACATAACTGCAATATTTTTGCTCTCATAAAGTTGACACTATCACTCAATAAATTTGGTAGTCAACTGAGCTACCACAACACTCATATTAACTATTGGAAACAGGTTAAAAAAAAATCAGCAATACTATAATTAAGTTCGGAAATGGCTCATTACTTAACAATACTAACCACTTTCGTCTTCTTTGCACTCTTGTAAGCACTTGTAGGCAAATTTATATTCTCTTTATTTTGCTTGCTTTGAGGTACATTTTTCACTAGTTTAGGAATTAAAGAACCTCCAGGTAATGGTTTTCTTGGACAGACATTAGTGACCATGGGAACATCAATGGATCCTTTGATATATGTTGCAATAGGGCTTTTGATATGGCTGTACCTAACTGATTTACATGGTGTGTCCACCCCTCGTTGTTTCTTGAGTGATGCTGCAGATGGTTTTTTTAGACATAGTGGATTGGCTGGTGTTTTAAAAATAGGTGTTTTAGCTTCTTGTTTATATTTCGGTGATGGAGTTTGAAAAATATCACATTGTTTTCTTGGACTTTTAGCAGGTGTATAATATTTTGGTGAAGTTTCTACCTTTTCAATCTTTATATTATTTGGAATTGAAGTCTCTGTTGGTAATAATTCTTTCTTCAGACATACTTCAGGCTGTGCATTTTCTGAACATATATTTTTAATTTTTTTGCTTTCTTCTGTTGTTACTTGTTCAGTATCAATTTTCATGTCTTTTTCTATCTTTACATTTCTAATATGTTGTTCTTTTGAGATTTCTTTCGGGCCATTGTTCAGAATGTAGTCTACTATTTCTAAGGTGTTGTTTAAATCTAGCTCTGCAGCTTTTGCTGGAGACAAGCACAGCTTTGAAACAAGACTTTCCATTTGTATAAAGCTTTCATCAGAATTTCTGTTCTCTCGTGCAGATCCTGGTGGTAGGAGGCTGTCTTTAGGTGGGCTCCGTAAGTTGGGTTGTGAATGGGTCTCTATTATTTTTATGCTGTTGCGGTTAGGTTCCTGGCTGTTTACATTGAAGCTAGAAAATAATGACATAATGATAAGATGCAGGAATCTACATAATACACTTTATTCTAACTACCAAATAGTAGGTACAGGTACTGTGACCAAAGCATGAATTTACATATCATTAATTTGTAAATTCATTCCCTTTATTGTAGAGGTAAAGAATATTGTATATTTGTGTTATCTTCAGACTTCTGATCTGATCTGATGGTTAAATTCGAATATTTTTTTTTTGTAATATTATGATTCTAGGAGTTGCAATAATAAAATGGTTACTTGAATATTAACTAAGAACTTCTTCGGGATTACCGGAGGAGAAGCCCTGATTGCGGCAACTAGCTAGTAATGCCATATTCTTTAGGGAAATAAAGAGCGGTGCCTATTAATACACAAGCCAAAGCACATTGGGTAAATAAACATTGCACTAGCAAATTTAATTACGTATTATGAAATCTTACGTTTTGTTATGTTCATGATTTAACCAAATATGTTTTTTGACTTCTTTTAAAGTCATTTTTCCAAAAAATACTTCATCATCACTCAGTTCTTCACCCAAGTCTGCCATTGCACTAAAAGAATATACTAGGACGCAGCTATGTAAAAGAAAATAAAGCTTAATAAGTTACCAAATAAATTCTAAAGAATCAGTTCAATCAATCCTACAGAGCAGAATTCAAATCAAACGTACGACACGACATTTTTGTAACGAGAAAACAAGATTTAAAGTGATCCGTGTCTGACAGTGATAATCATTCTGTTAGTTTTTCTTTATGTTTGGCTTTGCAAATATTGCATTTGTTAGCAGTTTCGATATTTTCAAGTATTGAAATGAAAAATCCAGTTACCTACATGAGTGAAGTCGAGGCAGAGTCCATCATGCTATAGTAAAGTAGTAGTGACTTTATTGCAAGCTTTGATGGTGTTTTTGGAGGCAACACAAAGTTGTTTGCATTCGTATGCCTTTTCTTAAAACGCAACGACCTTTTTTAAAAAAAACAAGTTTTGGGAAATAATAGAATGCCGCGACTTTAATCTGAGGCCGCGACACATTTTTTTGCGTTCCCGCCAGAATTCTACAACGCTGTGTATTACTACGTCTCTATTTTTGGCATCAGATTTTGCCAGTGTTATATGAATTTGTCTCAATATTTGAAATCAGACAAACTAAGTTTCTGTCATAGTCAAATCCAGTCCATGCCCTAGTAAATTAGAAGTTTTATTATTACCTTTATACTCTATTATCTATTATACTTTCATGAAAGGAGTGTGTAAATAATTATAATAAGTAGGTTTAAAATTATGGATTATATTTAGTTGTTAAATTTCACCAAATGCCTTTATCAACTGAAGACCAAAAGAAAGACCATTAACAACAATGCTTCAACTTACAATTTTTTTTTTTTTTTAAATGCTACCACATGCTCCACATGAGTGAAATGCTGCACCACAGGTAGAACCAACAAATACCAACAAATTTAGTAATACATCATTTTGAATCAGTAAAATGTAAATAAATATACTACATTCATCCACACTACATTTGTACATTCATTGGCCTCCATTGGCTCAGTCTGTGCCTAGCACAATATGAAATGTTTACTCATATGATCATTCATATTTTCGATTATTGAACTATGCCTTCATAGGCACATCTTCAAGCAAACTTTTTAGTAAAAAGAATATCAATATTACATTCTCAACATATTAGACCCTGCCAATATTTTAAAGTTACTTATAATTTTTAAAGCCTAATTCAGATTACATTAGTATAGTAATAGTAGCAGACAGTTTCATCCAATATAATCATTATAGTCAACATTACATACTAGCTATAATACTTATATTAACAAATTTTTTTCAATAATTCAGCAGCTTCTTTATTCGCTAGGTGATCATCATTAGACTTGGCTGGATAGCTAGCAGCTAGCTTGAGATAGTACTTGGCTAAATCTTCTCTTTCCAATTTTATATAGCAGTTTCCGAGCCTGAGCAAATTCAAGCTATAAAATCTAGGCTGTGCTGTCTCTGCCCTTAGAAAGTATTCCAGTGCATCTTCATATGTAGAATGGGGAGGAGAAGCGAACAAAATTTCAGCTATCCTTCTTTGATGCCACGGCATTTCAGAAACCTGATAGCACCATTCTCCCAACATGTATAGGCAAGTAGCATCATTAGGGTTGATAGTTACAGCAAGCTGAAATTGAAAATTGGTGAGTTATATTTTAGCAACTATACCTTACCTAGTGCACAGCAGTGGTTACACCATTATAATAGTATGCAGTACACCACTATTCACAATAATACTATTTCAGTATTATTTGTTCTGTTTCTGCTTTTCATTCCTACTAACATTTATGGGGGGAACCCTTTAGAGAAGCAAAAAGAGGGGGACCCTTTAAATGTACACCTAGGTTCCAAGTCCTAGGCACTCTACAGGTTACTGTCTTTGCTATGAAATGGACCCAGCACTGTTATATAATTGAATGCTAAGAAGTTTTCATCATCTAACACAAAAGATTTGAGATTTATTTTAAATATATTTGGTAATTACCTCAGCATTAAACGCAAACATTAAAATATGACTTCCTTTAAAATATTTTAGTACAAGATTTTTCATGAATAAAATACCTACTTACATCCATGTGTTTTTTTACATTCTCAAGTTGCTTTATTTTTTCCTTGATTCCTTCATAGGTGCTTTTAGCATCCAATAATAGGGCATACCACTTATGAACAGCATAATGGTCATTATTAGTATCAATCAATTTCACTATTATGTCATAAGCTAGATATACTAACTCTTTTTTGTATGTTGTTTCATATTTTGATTCCTTGGACATATTATAAAGTACTCTCACTTTGCGCCATTGTATTTCTACATTATTTTGATCCTGTAATTTTTTTTTAAAGTATATACCAAAAAATTTACTTTAAAATGTACATTAAAATTTACTTTAAAATACACAATTTATTTAAAATACTTAGTATTTAGTGAGCATTATCCTGAATAAATTAGAACAGAGAACTGTTCAGAAATTAGTTCAGAGAACTGAGAAATTATTAATCTGACATTGCAATACTGAGCATTGGAGCTGTAATATAAAAGAAATGCTTACTTCATAATCATTAAGCACTTGATAGCATTCTTCATAAGACCCATTGTCAAATAGTTGATCAGCATTCTCTACTATAGAAGGAAGTTTTTGTACTTGATTTTCTTGACTAGTTTTATTCGATTTTGTTATAGGCCATAGGAATGCCATGCTTGTGATTGTCATAAAAGCATATTTGTATCCCTGAATCAATGGTTTCTGGAACAAAAATATAAAGTGTCATAATTTGATATGTTTTGCTCTTTTATTATGAATACTATAATGGAGCATGCTTGCCTAGATGTTTAAAGCATGCTTTGCATGCAAGCTTTACTCAAAGTATTTCTAATACATCCATCACACTACAAAGTGCTAAATAATTGTTTACCTACATTGTGCCATACTATTCACTATTATAATGATCCTATGTATGTATTTTTTATTTTGGTACAGTACCTCTACTTTAAAATATTCATCATTAATTTTATCAGTTTTAAATCCACACCAGTCCTATATTAATTAACTGACACAAGCCTTCTTTCTACTCTGACAGGGGGTAAGCTCTGCCGTATGGTCATAGTGGAGATGGCAAACATCTTCAAGAAGATTTATAACTCTGATATAATGCAGGTTTTCTCATAATGATAATGACCAAGGTACAATCTATGAGATGCCAATGATTTAGTTACATAGTTTTATTTACTATGTTACTACTGACCACCTGCATTGGTACAAGTGCCGTTGCCAAACAAATATTACTTTTTTAGTTTGATGGTAATAAGTAAAGATTGAGTAATCAAAAAATATCCATGGTATATATCTACTTACTGGGAACAATAATTTTCTGTTACGCAAAGTTTTAGTCAAATTTAGACCACACTGGAATAGTTGAAAAGCAATTGGACGAAATCTTTGTAAGTTGTTCATGATCAATCGATTGCACTTAGTTCATTTCTATAACTACTTAAGAAATACTTAACAATAGTGACTAAAAGTTTAATGTTATTTCAAGTAGTATATAATCGAAGTTTATAAATTGTGTTAGCGTTTTCCCATTTCCTTTCCAGAAGTTCAATTCAAGTTTCACAAGTTTGTTTTGTTACGAATATTATTCTCTGTTTTTCCAAATTTTTCGGCATCGCAGTTTGTGCATTCTGCCATTCTTCAGGATTTTTATATTTTATGAAAAACTAAGTGAAACAAGGCCAAGTCCTACAAAGCACGTCAAGATTAAGTCTGGTCATGTCCTAGTTCTAGTAAAGTGCTGACTTTGCTCAAGCTTCGACGGAGATTTGGAAACATCAAGACTGTGAATGTTTTATCACATTTTACAACTTTCGCATCCTCTTAGTTATAATTTGGCACTTTATTAACAAAATAATACTATTTTTAGACATAAACGTTTGTAAAAATACAACACATGATTTTTTACGTTCTCGCCAAAATTGAATGGTTATTTTTGTCTACAAACACTGACTGACGTCAAACTGACATTATAAAATAAAATACTGGAAGTTAAAATATCTCTACTAAAAATAAAATACAAAGTCACATAAATATTATTATATTGTCCATGACTTACGTATCTTGATTTTCATTATAATTAAGACTTAAAATTGAAGGGTCCAAGCTCAGACGAACAAAACGTCCAAGCTTGAAATACATACTTACATTCGATTAAGATTTTTTTGATTTGATTATTTATTTGTGTTGCTCCTAAAAAGCCGTAAAAGCTACTAGTTAAAATACTATTTTATAGCAGCACAAACACGACTACTTTTACTTTGACTGTGACTATGTCTTTTTATGATTATTTTACTAGATCTTAGAGAAAATATGAAATACATGACACTGGCAGAATGCACTAACAAAACAAAGGATCCTTTTGTGAGCTACAAGTGGCAACCTTATAATTTCGCCGTCGCAATATGAGATATTATGGAATATGGCTCAGGAATATGTACTACCAATCATAGTGTCTGACTATCAATGATACCAAAACAATACGCATAATAAAATATATTGTTTACAATCTAGCGTCTCGAGAATGCATTCTCGTGAATTATTAATTATTTAAGAATTATTTTTATATTTGGCAACAATCTTTCAAAAATCAATTTCTTGCTGGAGGGCGGGTTGGTTTGCCGTTCGTTTGACAGTTTGGTGATGTTGGGTGAAGTGCAGCGAAATTCGTGTTTTGAGATTATGTTTTTAGTTTAAACTATTGTTTAAATCGTGATTACAGTATGCAGAGATCAGGTAATAAAGTCTAAATGTTTATCTTTTCAGTTACATAAGTCCGGCGATTTGAAAATCTTAACATATTCCCGCCCATGTCGTCGCATTCTGGTTTAAAAATTATTCCATAACGTTTTTGCCATCGGTATCATTAGGAAATAATTAATTGTGAAACATAGGATCTAATAGGTACCTCCTGACTCTTTCATATTTGCTAAAGGTTTGATTTGGTCCATAAGTTAATTTAAGGGTCGTAAAAGTAAATGGCTTTGTTGACATTTGTAAGCAATACTTACTGTAGTTTTTTTTATTTGTGCAAGTTGTTACTCTAGATAAAACATACTATTATCTATGCTGATGATTAAGTAAGTATAGATTGTAAATACAAGTAAGTAGGTAGTTGTATTAATCATCCAATAAATATTATGAGGCAACTTTATCTACTCCATAGGCACCTCTAAAGTAACCATTTAATGTGAATTTACTGAGCAATTACAATATTATTTGTGAGACTAGGTATTTTAGCTATTTTGTATCAGGTTTTTTTTAAACAGACCTTTTTCTTTAAGTTCTTTAAGAGTAGAAAATTGTGAATGTTTTAAATCTAAGTAAAGCCATAACTTAATATTTGGCTTATTACATTGCTCCAGCATAGACAAAGCATAAGAAAATACTGTACTGCCCATGGCAAAGTGACTGTTGTGGGCATGATGAGCAACAGTACTTAGTCTAATACTTTTAAAATTGTCAGTTAATTTGGTGATGGTATTGAACTCTTATTTGCATATCTATAGAATTGCCATGAATATAACTTTATACACTCCATAATATAATAAAATATAATTATAATTATTGTCATAAATGTAAATTTGTACATCTGTGATGAATAATGCTGTTGATACTTATGTTTCTACTAGCGAACACCTCACAGTTTCACCCGTGTAGTTCCTGTTCCCATGGGATATAGGGATACAAATGTATAATTAATTGTAATTCCTACGTCACCCGGGCATAATGTACCATCCCGACATTGAGAGAATTTTTTAAATAGCTCCCGTAGTTTTGGATTTTATTTGTTACAAACACAAAAATCTAAAAATCCAAAAATACAAATTTTTCTACTTAGTGTGTGTTTTTTTCTATATTAGTGTAGATAACATTTTTGTATACAATGACACATAAACTATATTCTGATTCTGATACAGTTTTTAGACAACTTTGCTAATAACCCTTGACAGGCTTGTAAAAAGAGATTTGTGATTTTAGCAGTCATATGTATTTGCTCTATGTAATTGTTTAATTTGCTCATATATATTCTAAAATACAAATTTTATTTTGACAAATGAGCTGTTTATTGTCCAGTCATTGTCATGTCATAGGGTAAAAATTATGTTACAGTAAATAAAATATGGTATGTTTTTTTTTCTTTAAGACAAATATGCAGTGCTCTATAACAAACAGAAAAGCGTAATGAGCATACATAATCAATTAATGAATTGTTTTAATTTTTCAATACATAGACTGTTATATAGATTTGTGCTAAATGTCTTCAGATATAGTAATATGTCATATGTACATCATCAGTACTTTTCTGCAAAACATAGATGTAATGAAAACAAGATTTACAACAGGTTGTCTTTCTAAAGTGAAAGTACTTGGCTTGACCTGTAAACCTTCATAAAAGTTAGTGCTATTGCATCTGTTTGTATGATAAATATACCAAATTTGATCTATATATAAGTTTTAGATGACTGATTTGGACTAAATTTGGCATATTAGTGTATGTCAAGGTCTTACATTCCAAATGTGGGGAAACAAGAAAATCATGTCATGACATGATTGATTTCAAGAAAATAAAACTACATCACACAATCAAAAATAAACACATATATAAATCCAGCATTGCTAAGAACATGATTATGTAGTTATCAGTTGTAGTCTTCTCATAGTATTTTTTTTTGGTTCCTGGCATTAAATACAAACTATTTTTACCTGACTACAGCCAAGCAAAAAAATAGGGTTATTGCAGTATGAATTGAGACAGATGTATACTTGATATAGATAGATTAGATGATGATTTTTTGAAGATTTTGATTATACATAGCTTTGTTTTTTTTACTTGAGAAATTGAATACATTATATTATAATTATATGTTTTTATCATGGTGTGCATACTAGATTGTTTTTGGCTTACCAAGGTATCGTTTTTTTAATTCTACAAATGATTTAAAAATGAAAAGTAAACAGTTTCTACAATACCATTCGAAAAGTATTTATAAGCGAACACCATATGAATGACTAAAAAAAACCTGTTGTTCTAACTAAATCTTATTTACTACTCTGCCTGTATGTTACACGGTTCATAATTATGAGAGGATATCTCACGGTTTCTTGCCGTGAGGGCATTGTGTCGTGTTCAGCGACCGTGCGACCTCATCCCGGGATGCGGGCCTTCACGCGAAAACTGCCCACCGCACCGTGTCCGTCTTGTAATCCACACCAACTGTCGTTGTCCCGATCCAGGAACGCAACCGTCAAGCGATTCTCAAACTTAAACAAAAGGCGAAAGGTTAGAACTAAATCAACTCCATTTTTCGCCAAAGCAAAACTATCAAAGCAGGAGTGCCCCTCTACTAAATTTGCAGGACAGGAATTGTCCAATTCTATTTGATTCGATGTTTTTATAAACTGCTAACTTCCATTATTACCTGTAGAAAAGTCTCGCGAATTGCGATCATGATATTCCGATTGCAAATTATTACAGGTCAAGGTAAACAGGCAGACATCGTAAATAGGCATTAAATTAGTCGTAAAAAAGTAGGTCTCAGCTCAGCTCCTTTCATAAATGGTTATCTAAAAATCTATTTTTGTATTTTGGCGAGATCAGTTTACATAATAATACCAATGTACATTTTCAATGGTTTGCGCAAATTACGTTTTGTTATTTTTGTTTTGTTATCAAAACAAACATGTCGTAGTACCTTCAGACAAATAGTTAACCGTCATCGTGCGTGAGTCTGAACGTGCACTTGACCGGTATTTTAATATCTTTAAAAAAATTAGTTTCATTTTGTGGGTGTTTGTTTAATCCTTTAGTTGTTTTTAACTACGTAAGAGTATCGCTTTTTGGCTTGGCTGTTATTCAGAGAAAATAGTCATCCATTTGTACTGATGATGATATATATAATTGTAGGTAGGTATATATATTGTAGTGCAGACTGTAAACAAAGATATCAAGGACCAAACTACAAGAATAGCAAGAACCTAATAAAATTAATTGACGATATCTTTCAGCTGCGCTCATCGCTATGTCATCATTAATTAATCCGACCTTTAATCAATTTAAGCAATAACTGCAGATACAATATGCCTTGGTACATTTTTGTAAAATGTATGCCTATAAGTACGTGGTACGTATGCGCCATATGCGTCTCAAATCAAAATAATATTATGTTCGTTATCTTTAAATTTTCGAGCGTTTGTCAGTGCCCACATGAATCTTTGAATAATTTTGCTATTTATTTACTTTGCAATGCCATTGTACGTTTACATCAGTTTCACGTTGTTGTTTCAGAAATACGATATTTTTTTTAATGTCTTCATAAAACTAGAATAAATTTGCAATATATTGCATGTATGTATATTTTTTTCGAGTAACAAATTATTACAGACCAATTAAAACAGTCGGAGATACAAATATTCAATGCCCGAATTATATTTGCCTTCGGTAAAGAAAGAAAGCTTGGGATGACATGTACTTATTGATCTGACTTTTTTTTTGTTTTATAAGGACACAATTTTTTTTCTTCATTTATGTTTCTTGTTTACATTTTTCAATTTACATATAACACGCAGCGGTGTGGTTTTTCTAAATGAAACTTTTTATTAAATTACAATATGAACAAAATAGGTCTAAAGGCAACAAAGATTATGTCGCGAAGTCACAGTTTGCACCGAGAATTTCGTTAGTGAAACTATCTAGGGTATGAAATCGCTTCATCTCATAGGGTTTTGTGCAGGCAACGCTGTTTGGGCATTGGTGACTTAGACCGCGCGGAATCCGCCGACTTGCGAATTCTCAGCATGTATTGAAATAGCTTCTAGTACAATTGCACGCGCTTTACTGCGGCTGCCGGTTCAGTCCTTTGCGTCCGCGCACACCGTGGCTTGCTCTCCGTCGCATCTCACACGTAAACATCGAGTCTCACGTGTACGTCGCTAAATAAACTTAGTCACTATCAATTATTTGCCCTTCGACAAAGAACCGGGTCGACGGACGACAGTGTCCGATGAAGCTAGACAAGACAGTATAGATCGGCTTTGAAAGTGTGGTGACTGTTCTCATGTAATCTTTGTTTTGCGGGACGCTTGTTTCTATGTAACAGAAAATAAATGTGACATTGAAAATTGGCGGAGCCTTGCTCTACGATGGATGCTTTGGAAAGTTCTAATGTGGCATGTAAGATTTTTTTTCACTCATTATACGTACGTAATATAAAAACAAATATTTTTTTTTGTAAGTTATTTTTCGTACTTTTTTTTGTAAATAAATTCGTTATTTTTCTGACAAACAGTTACTTCAGTGTTAATTGTGATTTCAAAACAATTTTGTCTAGTTCTGGAACTGTAGACACCCGTGATCGGCATACGCATAAATTATGAAGAAAAAGTTGTTGCTGATGGATTATTATTTATGAATATGAATATTTATGATCTTGTCTTTTGTTTAACTTATTTGCAGATCAATATTGCTATGGTTGATATTGATTCAAAACAATCGTTACTAAAAACAATACTAGCATACAAATCCAATGAATCACCGAATCGTGCATTGATTTTTTCAATACATAGTCTCGGTTTGTCTCAGATACGCACAGTTGCGTGTCATTTCACATCTTTAAATTTGTTCAATGAATTCGTGTAATAAAGTGTTGAAAAATTGTTAATGGACGTAGATTACATGAGCACGGATAGCCTCGAAGACGTAGGTACCTGTTGTCTCCCTTGCCTAGGTATGTAGAGTTTTGTCAACAAATTCTCCGTAGTGTGTTTGTAAATATAAAATTCTTTCAACTCGGACGTTTTTAATCGAATAACTGTTCTAAAATTTGTTTTCTTATTTTGTTTCATGTGCTGCATCATTTTCTACATTAGCGGTGAGTACCTACTGTATATTTTGAAAGTCACGTATTTGCTATTTCAAATTGGGATTCGGTCATCATAAAATACTTTCACAAGTTAGTTTTGCCGTCTACCGGGTGAGTACAGTTAGCGTAGTAGCCGATATCATTTATTTATGTATTGATATCACATGCAATAAAATTATATAGGAGTTATTAGGTCGCAAGGACCGTTTGTCCGGCGGGCACGTACGCGTTGCGTGGGTCGTTTGTATTACGAGTAGGAATTCGCGACCGCTATTCGGCCCTCTGGTGATTGTATGGAGTCCAGCGAACACCATGACACCGATTGCCAAGTCCCTGCGGTAGCCGCCACTGTCGTCGGTGACACTTGCATATCGGCTGCGAATGCAGTGACGAACGCGTTTGCTATCCGTGACGCTCGGGTTTGTTTTATTGTTTCAGTTAGCAAATTCGTAATCGTGGAACGGTCGCGGCATTGCTAATACGAGCGTAAATAACAATACGATCCATTTTATTCTCGAAAGGCACTAAACGTTTTCTGATGCCTATTTTTAACCGTTTGCGCGTTGGCATTCCTTACCGTATAGGAATGTGCCTATTATTGATTACGAAGTCCTAAATGAAAAGAAACAGAACGATTAAACTTCGACCCTTAGTCCCATAGATGTTTCGTATAACAATTTTGTACTATTTTTTATGGGTTGAACTTGTCAGTAGAGATAATTTTGTGCGTAAAAAAGCTATTAAGTTTTATCAGCTTCAGTGGTGGTAGGTAGTTGTAATCGGTTGATTCACCCGCTCGGGCTTCACTCGACTCTCCGGATGTGATTTGTCGATGGAAAAATGTGGTATCGTGTTTGCTAGCGGCCAGTTGCACATATTGCTTTAATTGTTTCAGTATGTTTTCCTCCTGAACGTTCAATGGGTGTACAGTTTACGGACCTCCAATCGTTTGTCCTGTTTTATTCAGTTGGTTTATTAAAACTTTAGTGAAAGTGTTCTCGGATTGATAAAAGTGATTCACAATGACGTCTGTGTCGGAATCACCGTTGAATCGATCGCGGAATAGGCCAGTGTTGTCTCGATACAAGCCTAACGCTAACAGCAATGCTACAGATCAAGTAAGTAAGAAAAATACGTAACATGAGCATAATAATACGTACTTATTAGGTATCACGTAGCCATAGTTAATTAGCTATCTATTTGCTAGGTGTTACATTTTTTACAGATTAAACATATATTTTTTTAACGATTTTTAGATAGAAGAATCTTGTTCTTGTCGCTGGGGTAGCTTTCAATCTTCCAGAATTTCAGCCAGCATTTTAAATTTCTTGTAGGACATGACAACATTCTCTTTCTACTGAATATTAAAAGAAATTAATGTTAGTGGTTCTTAATTAAACATATTTATCTTTCTGGTTTAAATTATAACAAATACTAATGGTAAAGTTACGTGCAAACCAGTGGTATCAATCTGAAGTCCGGATAAATTAAAGAGGGCATGTAGATAATTTATCATCAACATAGTATAGAGGTCATATTTAGAGAGAGTATATATTATTATTATTATGGTCTTGGTGTATACTCTTTCTATTTAATAGCTGAATTGATCAACGCTGTTGCTTTCGAGGAGAAAAATCTGTAAAAGATACCTGACTGCTCTGGGACGCAGCCGACGTAGTTGGGATTATGTCCACTTAAACGGTCCCGGGTAGCCTTCCTAAGTACTTGACGGAAGGCTACGAGATTTCCATTGGAACGCACCGGCGCCCTCAGCACTGCGGTTCCGCACTTCCCGAAACAGCGGTATGCCGTACCGAACACCACACGCTTACGACAACGTGAGCCACCCAACGTTTTAGTCCTCTCCGGGCTTTCTAGATGGATGACCAGAGCCCCAACTCAAACCATTCTAACCTAGTCCTCTATTAGCATTCCATAGACCTAGGTTCATAATTTTGGAACCCACTAAAGCTAGACTCCTTGAAGTTTAGACCCGCTTTTGTTTATTTTCAGTGGATGTTCCAACTGGCAAGTTATTTTTAGCAGTGTGTTTAATGCGTGGATTTTCCTTCTAACAGTGCATGTTTCAATATGACTATGATTCTTCCTCGACACACAATTTTCTACTAAGTAGTACAACGAAATATATATATATTTAAAAAAAAACAACGACATTAGCTACTAGTCAGTTAGTCTACTAGTCAGTTAGTCTATTAGTCAGTTTTCTACCTTGTATAAGTGTAGTGCACGATGAATCATTCTTCTAGGCTAGGCAGGTACCTGATTTTTATCAATGTATAAACATTGTTCGTATGCTTAGTTTGACTTACCTACATCACATATCTTGAGAAATTTTTAGTCAACTTATTATTTGTGTTAGTCATAACTTATCAAAGTTTTCTGAAACATTGGTGTTAACGTCTGTTTTATCATAACATTAGTGGCAGATTTTTTTAAATTTTATTTTTAATTCTTTCTTAGGTAGTTACAAGGCTTCTGCAGGTTAGACGTGTTGATTTATTTCGTGAATGATCTAATCTCGATTGTGCTTGATTAAGTATTCCGTGGGCTGAGCTTCTTCAAATATGATTTAAAATCATTTATCACAATAGCGTAGGATTTAGTAAGGGTATTTGCATCATTAGCGTAAGCATTATATTGTATGTATTTGTACTGCCATTCACCTGTGGGATGTACAACATTATCTAAACATGTCGTAATGCTTTTTAAACATGTATAGCAAAGTTGACCATGTTTTTCATATGCTTACGAAAAGGACTGCCTGTTATTGGTCTACTTCCGAATTTAGACTCCATGTCGTGTATGAAAACGTAGAGACGTTTAGGTAATGTTGTTTTAGAAACGGCGGGTGTTGTGGTGCCGCACGTGCCTGTTTTGCTTCGCGGCACGTTCTCCAGCTGTATATTTTGTGTATGTACGTGATAAATCACGAATTTATTGTTCTTTTGCCACTTTTCTAAACTGTCGCAAACTTTTAGATCTGGGCCACGATTGATGTATGTTCTTCAGTTCTGTACTTTTTAATATTTCTTCTTCTTGTCATCCTAGATCGGGGCAGAGGGCAAAAACAGTGTTGCATCATTCTTCTCCATAGAGCCTCACATGAGTCGCATCGTCGCGTCTTTAAGAAATTCCGTAGCGAGTCTCATTAGTCCTGTGATAAATGTTTTATTTGCACTATACACAATTATATTCCATAACTGAGCACTGTTCTAGTAAAGTCATTATCGGTTTAAGTCTTTCAGCCCTCGCCAGCTTTAACTTACGTTTTCTATTTGTTTTGTCTTTACTCATTACTGTAATGTCTTACTTGTTAATTACTCGATTACCTTCATTGGTCATTGCTGACCTAAATATTTTTATCACAGTTAATGTCCACACATATTATTGACTTGCCACGTACAGTCTTATCTTTAGAAGTATGTGGTGCTTGCAGATAACTGTTCCGTCTGGCGCGAGCACTTAAGGAAATGGTTTTCTACGTAAAGATTCCTCATAACTGTACTTTCTTGCTTGTTTTATTCAGACTTGCGTCTAATATGTCCAAATAAAAACTGCGACTTTATCGGCGAAGCGAAGACATAAATGTTCTTCACATAAATTACCTAATGAATCATGCCAATTGGAATCTGACTCCATCGTCATATGTTTCGATTTAGCTTGCACGCTACATTAAGCGGTATGTACGTTGCTTGCATGCAATACAACACAATTTAAAGGCATTCCTTGTTTGATATGCTCTGAACAGTCTACAATGATGTAAAGAATGTTCTCCTTTTTTCTCTCTGATACAAACACTCAGAAATGTTTTCGGTACTCGTCTCCAGGTTTTCCGTTCGCCCTTATTTTAAAAGGTGCTGTTTCTAAACATAGCCTTTGATTACACTACAGAATGTTATGTTTACGTTTGCTTCACGTCTTTACTAGGTGCGCAGGTCCACATCTTTATAATATCTTTCAACGCGTTTACGGTTCAATAAACTTTCATTGAATTTTGTTATGTGTTTCACCAACCTTACAATTCCAATGAGTAAGAAGTAATGGCAACAGCATCATCAGCAAGCAATAAGTTGCTCTTACTACACCTTCTTGTAAAACTCATGATTTGTTTTAAAGTGTCACCAATTTTTTTGGCCTGAATACGTCTTACTAAATATTACGATCTGGCTTTATGTTAAATTAATGGTCTTGGAATAAGCCTATGCCCAATTGTAGAATTTTTTGTTATATTTGGGCTAAATATTATATGGAACTAAGGACGAAAATAGATGTGTAAAAAAACTACTATTATTCAGAACTTCCCTTCTTTTTTAACTTCGGTTAAAATAATATTAGATTGGAGTAAATAACTTTGTGTTAGTAAATTTATTGAACTTTAGCTTTTACTGCTTATTTTGATGTTTGAGGTTAGCAATGAACCTCCATTTTGACAAATAAAAAAATGGCATTGTGTAATCAATCATGGTCGTACAGTTTTATTATTGATCGAAGGTTCTTTTAATATATTTGATATAAGCAACGCCATCTAGCGAGCGTCAAGCGTAACGCAATATAGGGAGTAGGCGTGATGCATTTATTCCGGATCACAAAAGAGTTTAGAGCGTATATTGTGATTCCTCATTTGTATACTGACGGTATCGTTAGGTGGCGCATGTGAATACCTGTTTTGAGATTATTGTTATTTACACAATATTAAATGATGGCGATTTATGCTTGTCATAAATGCTTAATTTTAATGTGAAAATAATAAGACGCACGTGTCGCTCTCCTGATGTAAGAGGCAACGATTGACCATTACCATTGTAGCGGTACAGGTCATCGCTACTTTGGCGTTTATTTTAGACATTTGATGGTTGCAATTGCTCTGCAAATTGAAACACAGTAATGTTTACACACTGCAACTCCGTTACTGCGCTGCTCTACCTTGATTACCTGAAACCGTAGTAATAGTAGCCGTAGTAATAGTAGCCGTAGCAATAGTAAAAATTCTATTTCTTTATTGTAGTACCCTCATTATTTTTTTTCATTCTCATCGGCCTACTATTTCATTTATTTATTTACCATTGTTCCTTTGAACCACAATGGTCTGAGGGTTTTCATTAGTTATTATGTCGTCGTTATGTATCGGTACTATTCTAAAATTAATCCAAGAATTCAATTAAACCTTTAAAATACAATTAGAACTGAATACATTAGTTTTAAATTCCATTTTTTTTGCTTCTCTACCGTTTTGGTTATTGTGAAAAATATGATTCAACAGATGATGCGTAGGTACGTATGGATGTAAAGTATTTATTTCTTTCATCATAAACAATTAATGTATCCCTAGTTTCGCTAAGCGGCTTCATCCGCGTTTTCTAGGTTAAAAAGTAACTAGCCTACGTCTTAATCCAATAAATTAAGGGTATAAGCTTTCTTCTAAAACCGTTACAGCGCGAAGTAATAATAGCCATACATATCTAGAAACTTTCACTTTTTAAATATTAGTGTAATAACTTTATATGATTTTTGTTTTCTCAACCCTTTGCATACAACTCGTAAAATGGATAAATGTCAACATTGTCAGTTGGACGTGAAAATCAAGTTTGCTCACTTTCTACTCAACTTGCTGACCCAATAACCGAATCCGAAATTGCACATGCACAAGGAAAAATGATCATTTCACATTTCGTTTCATAATTGTCTTACTCATTGAGTAATTCTATTACTATCATTTATTATAATATGAGTAGTAGTAAGTTGTTTAAAAAGCTAACATATGATTTTAGAGTTTATTGTGTAGACAGTTGGCATGCTGGCTTTGTTTTAGAGACAGAAAAAGTATGCTGCTCGTTTTGTGTTTATATCCTATTTTTTATGGGTAGGCTAGGTTTAGGTGATGCCATAGCTCATCTGATGTTTTTTTTTTTTTTATGGTTGACAGGCTAGTTGTTTGACCACAGCTCACCTGATGTTAAGTGAAGGTGTGGTCGAAGATGGTAAAGCACACCTAGCCTGGAATGGAACTGGCTCTCAAGTGAAGCTGCCGGAACACACCGTTAGGTGCTTGGCGGTAGATTTTCAACTTGAGGGTGGTAGCTAGCCAGCCGAGTACTAGAAAGTACCCTACCACCATGCATGTTAAGAGACGGTCTGGTGTAGTAAACACACTTAGTCTGAAATGGGCACATGCTCACAAGTGAGGCTGCTGGAAAACACGTCGCTAGGTACTTGATGGTAGTAGCTAGCCAGCCGAGTACAAGAAAGTACCATAACACCATGCTACGTTTGGTCACGACACGTTTATCTTCACCGGCAGCTCAAGCTCATTGTTGGGATTGAACTCAGGCCCTCCGGCATGTGATTTGACTGCGTTAACCACTCTGACTCTAAAATAACTCTGTTTTAGCTGTTGTTGAAATTTTATAGATATGTAGATGCATATAATAACTACTTATTGTTCACATCAAAATTAACTGATTTCAAATTAACAGAGCTAGCAAGCTGGTAACAAAGTTTTAAGTGACTATTCCTACACAAGCTTGTTACTTTTACTACTACTCACACTGTAATTGCTCACATTTTTTTTAATAAAATTTAAGTATTGAGTTAGCAGATTCCTTAGGAAAATATGACGTTCCCCATAAATCTGCGGATGTTAATAAAATAGAATGGGCGAATAGAAATGCTAATAAATAGTTAAAATGCAACGAGCAGTTCCGTTGCTCATGAATGATGGTCGCGTGTACGATGCACCGAGGGGTTGCGGGACGTGTAGACCAGACGGACACAGGAGCGAGGGTGCCGGCGCGCCTGCGCTCTGCCGCGGTCGATGCCGGACGCTGACGTCCACATGTTACCGACACGTGCTTAGGGAAAACAAACTTGATGCAGGAACCAAGGTCAGACAGATAGTTACTTGAAAACTCCTTACAGCACACAAAAATCAGCTCTAGCATATAATTTAGCGCAAAATCCCACTAATATAAATTATAAATATGAAAGTTTGGATGGATGGATGAATGTTTGTTATTATTTCACGCAAAAACGATTGAATGGATTTGGATGAAATTTGGTATGGAGGTAGCTGGGACCATGGATTAACACATAGTTTACTTTTTATCCCGAAAACATGTAGCGGGTAACACCGCGGGGCGTAGCTAGTACCTACGTGATAAGTTCTTTTCTTCAAGTTGGGGCGATGTCTTGGGGTATTTTGTAGTAAGTAGTAGTATATAAAGTAGTAAGTATATAAACTGTAGACAAATGTACATTATGAAAATGCAGTGTCCTTTTTAGACGCTTATCCAGTTTTCATACGTTTTAATATTTTTTACGTATCTATCGCAAATTTCTACGCTAGAGCCACAGTAAGTGAATAGGATTGCCTTCTCGTCACAAAATCAAGCAAACGTATAAAGTATACGTATATACTTACGTACCTTATAAGTACATCCGCTAATAGCAATTCTATAGTAGGTATAGCGTGTGCCACTACTTGGATCCAGGCCGATGAACTAACTATAGACAGCGTCACTTCCTTTCCTTTAGCTAGTTGCTGTTATTGACAATGTCTAAGTAACCGAGTCCAATGTTTACACGACGATGAAATGTAGCGTGACAGCTAGCTCGCAACAAATATACGATGTTCAAGTTGTCCTCTTTGTGGATAGTGAATTTTTGGCAATGCTCCCAAATTTAAACTTGGAAGGGTTTGTTGTCGTATTCTCGCGGCAAATGGTTTAAACTACGGTTTATTAAATTACTACGATATGGCTTTTTCGTTGTCAGTAGTAAAACTTTAATAGATTCGATCCATTAATTATTTACTGTACTGTGGATGCAAAAGGTAATAAAATATGAAAACCTACCAATCAATAGTATTCTCGCACACTTCACTTGCCGAAATAGAATCGGCAATGCAATTTATACATTAACCTTGAAAACTTGAAAAGGAAAATCAACAGTGCATTTTCAACCCTCTGTTCGGGCAGTCGTGTGGCAATAATCCAGAAAACTAGGAGGGTCGTGAGCGGTGGTGTGGTGACGACGGCGTCGAGTGCGGGGCGCCGAGCGACTCCGCCCGCGCGCCTCTGTCTGCCGCGTGAGCTGTCAAACCGCCTCCGACGGGCACCCGGCTTGAACGCTCCCACCTCAATCTCTTGAAATCGCGATCGCATCGTAGTGCGCAGTCTGTGACTCAGTGTGTGATTTTGTAACTTTCGCATGACGGTAAACTTGAGGAGATGAACGGCAGCACTACGACGGTGAATGGTGGCGCCGTCAACGGGCCCAACAGTGCCCTGAATGGTATCGGCGCTGCTCCGAGGACTGCAACACTCGGAACTCCCAGCAGTTACGCGTATACATCCAGTGGATCACTGCTCGGCCGCGGAGGCACGGCGAGGCCTGTCCCTCCACCGACCTTGCCGAAATACAGCGGCTCCTTTAGTGCCGGCAGCACCACCGGTCTTCGGGATCGGGAGAGAGAAGGGGCAGGCGGTTCGCATCGGTTAGCTAGCCTCGAAAAATTAGCTCTTCGTCAACGCATTATAGAACAAAATTCTAATAATCAGGTGTCAAGCTTAACTTCCATTTCTACGACTTCTAATGGCGCGCCCACCTCCGCTACCGTCACCCTTACCGACACGGCCACGGTGAGTCCCCTTGGCATACGTCTTATTGCACCCTCCCATCGAACCCCTAATCGTAGTTAACACTCCCCGAAAAGGGATAACTGTGTTATTTTTGTGCCCAACTGCAACCGTGACGACTACTTTGTGTTGTAAAGATATGTGATTTTTTTTGCTTCTACAATATTTTATGTATCAATAATTATTTGAATATTTATTTGCTTGCCCTTTGACCGGTATTTATACAATTGTTGCCCAAATGCGCGTGTCAAAGACTCTTAATACGATTAAGGTGTAACATGAACCCGGCTATGCTTTGATATGATGTTTGTTTACATTCAACTTTACCAATGCAATAACCACATTGAGTCAAGTGTTGTATTACTTACGTAAAACGGGCTATGCTGCACCAGTTATGTCGGTCTCAGGCCGACAAACTAATTATTTTATTATCCGTGTCATAAACTTTCTTACTTGTAATAATGGTACACCATTCTATATTACTGCATGTGTCATGCGTTTAACCATGTCTTTTTGTATACACCTGCGTCTTTGGAGATTCGACTAAAACTTATCTGAACTTGTAAACCTCACATACTTTAGTAAGTAATCAAAGTTACTAAAGTACATATATGTCTTATTATGGCTCACTAAGTACAGTGGTTAGAGCAAAGAGGGCGTTTAACCACATTATTGCGTAGTGCGACCATTTTTTAAACTTCAAGTTTTTGTATATAACTGCGATATTATATATTTACTCGTTATTCATTGCTGCTATTATGAACTTAGTCTTATTGCTAATATATACAATGTTCATCTTATTTGAATGAAATTCACACGACTTCAGATAGCGCAGCTGATTGATTCAAGTTTATGCTACGTTTTTACCTAAGTTTGTGCGTGATAAAAATCTTAAGTACTAACTTATCAACATAAGTCTAAAGTGTTAACCATCACGATCGTGATTCATGCTAAAGCAGTCTGCATCGTGACCAGAAATCCCGGTATCTCTTTATCCAGGATCAATTTATTTTTTTATGTTTTCCTTATTCTGTTTCTTTGGTAAGGACTTACGAAGTAAGGACATGGCTTGCTACCATATTCCCACGCAGTTCCTCATATGACAGGACTGGTTCGAGTTGAGGGTGGGGTGCGGGTGAGTGACCCCATGCCTCAGGGTTAAAAATAACCTCATGATGGCGCGCCGGCCATTCTGCTCGCATGTGTCGAATTCACTAAACAGATATTAACTGTTTCATTGTCGCACCCTGACCTGAAATTCCCGGAACATTAAATAATATAAAGGAGTCTGCAACTGGCTGATCTACTGGTTTATGAATGAAGTAGACCAAATTTAGTTCGATTTTACGTCAAGGATATCCTACCCATTGCGTTGTATTAAATTCATGCCCTCTACACAAACCCTCTGTATTTGTTCAAAGATAATGATGTTCATATTTATGGTCTGTTTTATTCTATTTAAAGACCATTATATTCTAGGAATTGGTGTTATCAGCTGCATTATCGCAGCCATTCTGTCGAGAAAGTTACAGATAAGTCGTAATTACCCTTCGTTTGAAGCATATATTCCACTGTTTTATTCCGTTTTAAATTGCTATTGTTCCTAATTTGGTCCAAAATTATTCTTACTTACCATAAGGTTTTGGCCTGAAGTTTTTCACCAACCGGCAAATCCGGTCGGGGCACGTTCTCCTCTTGCATTGTTACATTTGAGTACAAAGAGCTAAACTGCCCAAGAATGCCGATGTATACTCACCTTTTATAAGAATGTGTTAAGATTCATTTTGGCTTCATCGAGTGTGAGATTTGTTTTCTTTAGACTCGATTGGCTGGCCCTTGCTTTTGTGCGTCTGGCTGGTAAGCACGAGTGTGACGGCTGGATCCTTTCGCGTCTATATAGATATAGATAGACATAATTAACTCAGTTGTACCTGAGTTACCGCGGCGCGGTTCTATTCACACGGGCTGTTTTCTGATACTTGTAATATCGATCACATTTTTACTTCATAGTAATACCTAAATGTTAGTAATTAAAATTTTATTTATTATAAATCTATTTTTGACGTGATTGTACATTTAATATTTAAATTCATATACAAGTCAAATAATTTGGTGAATAATAATGTAGTTAGTACGTTTTGTACATATTTGTAACAATCGATTCCACAAGTTAATACAACTAACGTGACGACGTTTCTGGAAATAATTTATACAGATTTTATACATTACATAAAATATGTATCAAACGACAAACTTATTTTTTATCTTGGATTGTTCCTTTTGAAAGTTATAAATAAACAACGGCTGGTAGCGCAGGCGCAGGTGTGTAAACTTCCCCCGTGTGGGTCGACCCAAAACTGCCTTATGTTGCCCCGCCAACCGGCGGCCGGTATCGCTGTAAGTTAACCTCAAACTGACAACAGTCGCGAGTGGTGCTTCGTATTGGGACAGTTTTATCTGTTTTAAAATATCTTTAACAGCTTAGTTTACTTCGCAAACGTTAAAATTTTCAAAATAACGTATTTGTGTTCAAGTTCCGTGTAAATTTTGTCCTGTGTTGTAACAATGGAGCCCAAACGCTTCGAGTTACCGCCGCAACAAAATTAAAAAGACTAAACACGAACAGAAACTTATGCGGTTTGCATGTGAACGATAGTTTTGTAATTTTTTTGCAATTCAAAACGCTCAACAAGTTGCCTTGTGTACGTGTGTGAAAACAGTCGAATGTGTGCAAAGTTTGTGATAGGTATCTCCTATCTGTGTTCTCGACGAACTGTTGAATCTCGAATGCATTGAGAATGGCAAATCGAGCCTTAGGTAACGGTAATACCAATCAGACTAAATTGAATAGATGCTCCAGTAATGTTGGCGACAGTGTTGTTGATAAATCTAAGGTTGGATGGACAAGTCCACGAGATATCTGGAGGAACTTATCTCTACGAAGGAAGGCTGAGGTGAATAAAACAATTAATTTATACTAGGAGTGAAAACGGTCTATTAAATCAACCGAAGTCTGTGGCGCGAGTGGTTGTGGCGCCAATACATACTTATGTTTCCAAGGGGTTTACGGAAGAATACGGTTCAGCAAACGTACAGATTGCTTTTTGTATATAAAAAAATCCAATTCTACAATTTAACTTGCCAATGACACATGCAAAACAAAAAGGTCAAGTTGGCGTAAACTATAGGCAAAAATAAGCTATCAAAAATGCCTATCTGTTTGTAGTTTGCATGTGACTAACGAAATTGTAGGCCCAACGAGCCTTCACTAATTCTATGCAACAAGTACCTAATCCATATACTGAATTTGAAAATGTATTTTCAATATAGTACGCCAGAACAGTCTAGAAAAAAACCCAAAGGTTATGCCGTATGTAAATAGAAAAATACTGCATAGGTTATTTTATTTAGGAATATTTATTCTGTATAATTATAGTCGTTCAATCAGAACCTTGAACATCCTTCAAGGTAAAAAATATGTCCTAATGATATATCTCAAATAAAAACAAATTGAGATATTTTGATGATTTATGGTTTTTCATAATGTTTTTAGTAATCATAATATGGAACTGGATAAAATGTGCACTGTAAACTAGAATAAGTACGTCTGTTTAAGATTCCTAGCGGTATCCGCGTTCGATTTTCTTAAACCACATGCAGAACAAATCAAAGTATCAATTTCCTAATCCTCTACACTGCTGGGTCGTTGACTCACTCTACGACATAAGTCACAATCGCACTCGGCGCCTTGATGCACTATCTATAAAATAAATGTGTCTGAGTCCATACACAGGCCCTCGGGTTTGTATTGTGATATTTGTAGCGTATCAGTGTTTTGATCTATAGCTGCAATGAGTTGCGCACGCTACTGTAGCTTGGAAGTTAAAACTAAATGCAAACAAAAACGTTCAGAATTAAGTAACAAATCTCTAAAGCCGCTTGGGAGAAATTGGTTGATTTCCATAATTTAGTATTTTTGTCTCACGTTTAGTTTATCCTCTAGACATCTTTTGTCTAGTTGGGGGATTATGCCGGTTAAACGCTTTGAAGTTACTTCGCTCCGCTTAAACGGAAAACCCTCTTAGGTATTATGTGCAGACTTCGGAAGAGCTTCTGCGCACCATTATAAGGAACTGTTTTGCATTTTTTTTACGTGAGATAAGTTTTTGCTGTTCAATGTTTTTGCTCTTCTTCAACTTTCATAAAACATCGTTTCTAGACGTTCTCTGTTTGATATTGTCGAGATTATCAAGCCAGTCAATTTCTAATAATACGTAACAGCAAAAAAATTCAAGCATACGGCGTCTTCAGCGATGCGGAACTAAATAACACACGTGTGACTTTAGTTCGATTTAAGATTATTTAAATAGTTAAATCCCAAAATATCCGAGCGTCGACTAGTAAGATGCCGCTTTTGTCGCCGATGTTTCCATTTACATGGATACTTTTCTATTTGTATTCTAGAGCTTCGACTCCATTTTAGTCGTCAAAACTGCCTATTAAAATCTTCAAAGCTATCATGGCATCGTAAACGCCTAATTTAGGATTAGTTACTGTCCAAGTGTTGATTTCTTTCATCACTGTTAATATCTAGCCCTTACACAATACACGATTAAATGGTTCATTATGCGAACTTGCGACAGTAGTGTTACCTATTTGTGACAATTAATTTAACCCCAATCAAGAAGTTCAGGGCCACACAGACTGAGGTCGTATTGTTCCGCCAGGGAGATATAAAACTCACAAACGGATGTTTACGACTTCGGCTTCGATGGAGCCTACTGGCAATGACTGCCGACTAGAAATAGGAAGTAGTTTCGTTCTTTAGCTGCGCAAAATAATTGCTTCTAAGTACTAAATACTCTAAACTTTGTTGCCATATGGACATGGAAATGGACAGCTGCAATAACCAGCTTGTATGTTTTTCTTCTTTATAAAGCCCTTTCATAGATAAACTATTATACACATAAATTTTAATATACTGTGCTATATAATATTATATGATAGCGAAGTACCACAGACGGTAGCTATGCTATAATATATGTATATCTATGCGGTCATTAGCTCTGCGATCGTCGTAGATCTTGTTATACCGAGATATGTTGTGCTATGTTTATTCATATATTTTGATGACGTAACAGAAATATATATATTAAATCTGCGTGAATGGTTACTTTCAAGATAGTACTGAAAATATAACGTAACGTGCCTAACTATGCTATGATTTGTATATTAATATATATTAAAGCCACGTCTGTGACGGGTTTAAAACTAGTAAACTTTTTGATTAATGGATAAGTATTTATTTTACGCAATAAACCAGAGATTTACTACTGCACGATTTATTAAATGAAACATCTAAATTTACTAGCCAGGCTTGGCTTCTGAACATGTCTTCGGAGTACATATGAATTATGCAGTAAGTAGCCTACAATATATTCCGTGCTTTGGAGCTTGGGCCAGTACCTGCTTATTACTTTCGTCTTTCAAATCCAAATATGTAGTTAATTTAGAGTAATAACAATATGATATAGAAAGTGTTCTTGTACTTACTTATATTTCACATAAATTGTGAATAATAATGTATTAAGAACTGTTGTTACCTAATTGGAAACCGGCTTTGTAACAGCGAAAATGATTGGAGTGGCAGGAGCAAAAACGCAGTATCTATTGTTCTTGAAAACAGTAATTTCACATCTGGGAAAGAGTGCAGATGCAGACAGTGATTGTGCTGGTTGTTTACATATAGCTTTTGTTAACAACAGTCTACCTATTGAGCTAATTCTCGTACTTTCTGTATATTCTACAAAAGTCATTGATTTATTTATGAATGGACTAATGCTTCGTGTCTATTATCGAAGTTTTTATCAATGATTTTTACTCTGTATGTAATTGAAAATTGCGCTGTGCTGCCATAATATCTTATGCTTATTGCTTAGCAGTAGTAGCGTCTTTTCGACTCCGGTTTGCCTACGCTTAAAGATTTCACGCCCACTCTACATAATCCCTGTTTTCAACCATCAGAAGATTAATAAAACAGTAATTCCTTTTGAGCGTAGGCTTATATACGTGCGATCTACTTCTTTCGAAACAAGCTCACTTGTAGACGTGTCATAGTGATGTGGTTAGGTCATTTGTCTTTCATCGATTGTTTTTGAATCACGATCATGTTATCTACCTACGTTCGTTGAACTTTCTGAAAATTTTAATGGGTTCGATAATGCATGTTTTAACTATGTCTAATTACGGATTTTGACCAAGCGCTACTTTTAGGCGATACAGTTCGGAAACAAACGTGTTAATAAGTTTATCAGAAATGACTTCCTTGTTCGGCTCTAGGCTCCAAAGCCTTGAACATCCAACGATTTTTTCCATCCATTTCCATCGGGTACATTAAATTTTAAGAGAGTGCATTTTTACACTTGTGTGATCTAATTGCAAAAACTATCACGAAATGGTTTGGTACCACTTTTATAGTAGGATTTCTTGTTAGCTAAACAATACAATTTGTTCCCGAGTAGGTGTACCCCATTGTATAATCTGGGTAGAAATGCCGAGTCGATTTCGGATTGGTAAGCGTCCTCTACCCAATACGTTCACGTTGTCCCCATTCATGATGAAATCAGCATGAAAAATAAATGGTAAAATTACTATATAATATCATGTCAGTCTCAATTCAAGTGATTATTTATAACTTTCGTTCCTAGTTACGTGAGCAGCGCGGTGGGCACATTTTGTTTACATAATTGTCCTAAGGAGAAGACTAGCTTACTTACAATTTGTTGCACCACGTGCTTCAAGGATTTTTATGTAATAAGGATTGAACTTATGCAATATTTTCCATTTAATCTAGGCATGTTGTGTGGTTTGAGTCTTGATTCATATTACATTTAATTTGTGATGGGTAGGTACTGTAGATCAGGGCTGTATTTGTATGGCTCGAGACGTGTTTTTGATCTACCGCAAACCCGAAAGTTTTTGTTTTAGTAGAACATTAGATATAATAAATACCTACAGTGAAAGAAAAAATAATGAAATTAAATAGGGGTTTCTACAAATATTAAAGTACCTACCTATTTGTTTCTGTGAATTTGTATTTGACCGGAATAGTATCTGGTTTGGACAGTTCTGCTCTAGACATCTGAGTAGGTATGATAAATACGACTAGAAATAGTTTGATCGACACCAGAGGATTTTGTTTAATCGTAAACATCATAATACAATTATAATATAGATGGTAACTCTAGTACTCTGCTGGCTACCATCCTAAGTTGGCAATCTGTCGACAAGCACAAAACGGTGCGCGGTGCAAGAAGCAGTTTCATTCCGTGCTACGTATGTTTACCATCTTCAACCACACCATCACTTAACTTCAGGCGAGTTGTGATCGAAAACCTAAGCCTTTCAAAAATTAAAAATAACTGAAAATCAAGACTGAGCAGTGCAGCAAATAAGTACTCGGAGAAAGCATCTAGAGGCAAAAGATACAGTCGCTGCGGCTACAATTAACATCTTTGGATGGGTAGAGAAATCGTCTCTGATGGTGGGCTAATTAAAAGATGTTCACAGAAACCGTTAAAAGTGAAATTAAAAGGTGCTTCAAGATAACACTTACATTACAGGATAGCAACCAACAATTTAATACATATACAACGGTTAGGATGGTAGAGTGTAATGACTTAATGATTTGAGGAATTAGAAGACGATTTTAGGTATTAGATTACTCATTTAATGAATAACACTATCTCATTATCGCGGACATAATGTATACGATGCGACAATGAGTCAGCAGAGACAGGAAGACTCGTCGAGGTTTCTTGACGAATCATGTCTCTACAGTTGGCGCCGCGAGCGAAGTATTGCAATTATACTGAGTCTCTCTGAACGGTGTTTTTTTTTGCGCCGAGGACGAAACGGGCGATGCACATAGTCTCCCAACAGAACTCGCTCTTTATTATGGTCAAGCGTTCGTGGTTTTGATCGACTACAAAAAGCAAGGAACTATTCAAATTTGATTACATTACATTTATAGGTAGGTATTAAATTACGCAGACTAAGATTTTTGAATTTAGTTTTTAAACAGATAAGAATTTCTGAGTTGCTTTATCTGTAAAGATCGCTATGTGTAATCATAGATTTCTCTGTAATCGTGATGAAATTTGATCCGTTCGTACTATATTTTAGACGTCGAATGTACAATAGAGAAATTGAACGAAACCTACACAGTTCACCTTTTGGTCGTTGACGCCGCTTCGGGCATTGTGTACGATGCTGTATTGTTAGTATCCAATGATTCGTGTAATGATTGCCTCTATTAGCTCTATTAATTTCTCCAAATCGATGCAATAAAAGGGGAGAGGTTGAAATAATACGCTTAGTAAGTAAAACTAAATTACGATCTATCTAATGGATAAAACTTTTATTATACTAATATACGTTTTCAAGGTTGTGTAATTCAGGATGGGATGCCCACTAGCTAGCTTATCGTATTTACTTTCTTTTTATACTTTTACTAAGGTTTTTTTTAATACCGTGTAGATAACTTGGTTTTCTGTTACCAATAATATAATTAAACAGGGTTAACAGTGTAATCAGATTTTCCGTATAAAAAGTTTGTTGTCCCTTGACCAGATGTATGGAATAGTTGATTTTTTCGCGACTTCAGAGTTTTGCTCATAGTAAAAGTTGGTTATTATATTGAGTATCGTGAATACTTTTCGATTTGTTCACTTGTACTAAACTGAAAGGGGGTCATTGTATTTATCATTATGGAAAATTTGTACTATTCTGATATAAACATACATTTTGGTCAAGGGTTAATTTTTTCAACAACAGCAATAACAACAGAACAGTGTTTAAGCACAACTCTGAAGTCGTGAAATAAAAAAAGCTTTAATAAAAAAAAATAAGTAAATCTTTCTGCGTAGCTTATAATTGTGTGAAATGATTTGGTTCTAAATCCTACCTATGCTAGATATGCTATATTAGTCAACGCCAAGTATATACGAGCTACAATGGGCTGGCAGAGATGACTTCATGTTTTGCAAACAATAAAATGACAATTATACCTACTTATTGTAAAAATTTCTCAGTCGGGAAAACGGTGACCATGAAGGCAGGTCTATTTGAAGCTGGCGTTGGATTACATTGATTTTCCTTTATAACGTTCGAAACAATAACCGTAGAACAGTTATAAAGTTACATGTATTGTAATCTAAACTCGTGTGTTATTAGCTGATTTCATAAATAAATAACAGGAAATGGTTCGTTACATTTTTTTTTTTGAATGACCACGGGCTGTCAATAACTGAAATGTCTCAAAGACGTGTATATAAGATTTAAAAAGAAACTAAAGTCGGTTCCATTATTTTTCTGTGTTATAAGTTTCTAATGATAACCTTGTAAAAGTGCAGTGGCCGTGTCACGGTATGGAATGTAAAAATATGTTTTCAAGTTTCAAAAAAAGGCTTAGTGTGAAAAAACGTAAAATGAAATGTAAACAAGTTCAACCAGTGCCAGAAGATGCCTACGTAAGTAAATAAGAAGTAATCATTAGAGCATCAACTTAACTTACTTAGTAACCACGATCACTTAAATTAGTAGCACAACCTTCGGGCCAATTTCTAGATTGATAAAATCTTATTCAATTTACGTGTGATTTGTTTATAGTTACGGGCTTCCACTGGAAACAAACAAATTCCATCGAGTTGTTTTGATTATTTACGTAGCAGTAGGCCGTCCATACTCTGGTAAACATTAGCCGGATGACGATGCCTAGCGTTGTATAGTCTCATTCACTTCACCAATTGGTAATCCTCACGTAACCCCATTTACCTCGAGAAGTGATCTCATATGACATTGTTTTCATTACTATGACACTAATCACGTGAAAAATATGTCATTTTGTTCAATTCTGCGGGTAGGTTAGGTTATTGAACTTATTTTGATTGGAATATACATACCTACATATGTGTTTATTGGTGTTGTGTGCATTATTATAATTTTGAAATAGTTCAGTGAGTTTGATGATTCTATCCATTTTGTGTTTGATGCTCTTTTGAACTATTTTATTTTTAAGTTTCACATGTTTTGCACTGTATTTTGCAGGACGATGATGTTGTCACGGGATTTGTTGCGTACCTACCACAGGGGAAGTTCTAGCAATAAAATGCATAAAAATAAGGGATTTAAAAAACGCGTTTATTTAAGTATTGATAAAACAGTGATAAGCTAGCCGTTTTGTTTTCTAGTGCAATCTACAAAAATCAAAATCAATCATCAACTTAAAAAATCAAGAGTGAAACCAAAAATGTACATTAATTATATTAAAACTATTTTTTTTAAAGGAGACCATATAGAGGTAAACCAAGAAAAACAAAATAGAAAAAAATTCTTCTCATTCTTAGTAAACATAGAATTGTGCGTAAACTTTAAAACTTAAATGGTTCAAAACCTTAGTATAATTTTAGAGCTGTTCCTGGAATCTCCTTAAAAATGTTATCGAGGCAAACATTTTTTTTTTGCTGGTATTATATAGAGATTTTGTGAAAACATTTTTACCATCTACGGCGACTTCATTTTGTTCATTATTTTCTCGTCTGATCCCTACAGTTGACATTTTAAAGCATTATTACTAATTATTCAGTCCACTGTTAAGTTCTGGTTAATTCTACTCATTTTTCTCACAAATACAGTCACTATAAAGTTAATGACGATGCTAGTAATTTCGTGAAAATATTGACATGCAGTAAATAGGGTTTCCAACTCCTAATCAAAGTTTAAGGTTAACGGCAAACGGTAAGTTAGTTGCATCGTTGCAGTTATTATTAGAATGAAATGTTCTCGTCGTAGTTTGAAACAGTCCCGGTCGTCGCACTTTACATGCGGCACTTAATACATATGTACATATATGCATATTTGCCATTTTGCATATTTACTTTCTAGTCTTTAAATCGATGTGTTCTGAAAGTCTTGTACGACTGGGTACTTACAACACAGATAATTCTAAGAACGTTCAAAGACTGTTTAATAAGTGCTCTGTATTAGTTTGCGTCATTTGCTTTTTTTATTGTTTTCGATTGTCTAAGCTAGCCATTGAAACGAATGGGATGGAGAAATCTCAGCGAGAAAGGTGTGCCTCCATTATCCACTTGAGATGCGTGATCTGGGTTCCACTTAATTTTTAGGGTTCCGTACTTGAAGTGTGTGCAGTGAGATCGTGTTATGCAGCCTCTGCCTGTCTATTCTATATGACTACGCTGTTTATACTTCGCTGTAACTTTTGAAATGTAATAAATAAATAAATTTTATTCTGCCGCCAAGTAGTAATGTGTAAATAATACTGTGTTTCGGTTTGAAGGTTAGGTACTGCAGTTAGCAAAATTATAGGGCGGTTGAGACTAACTATCGAAAGTTTCAAAATAATGAGCGCCAAAGCAGTGATGCCCTGAACTGTTTTTTACTACACAAAGTTCTCATATCGTTGGAATGGTCATGGACAGGTGTTATATCTTACGGAACCAGTCCAAAGTCAATAAAATTGAAAATCTATAAACAAGTAGGTACAATTTTTGCTTATCACAGTCTAAATTTAGGTTTAGGTCCTCGAGGCTGTAGATAATTAAAATGCTCCTCACGCCGTGCATCAGAAACAGCTCAGTTGATGTTTACATAGGTTACTTATTTCTTCAACTCGCAATATGGATTTCGAATATTGAAATCTCTCCCATTCAATGTCATCGCGTTAGTTTATTACTCTTAAATCTATAGCTTAACTTGTAAAAAAAGTCTATTAATCTATCTGCAAGTTGTATTGAGTATCATTTTCTTTAAAATGAATATTTTATTAGAAATGTATAATAATTATGTTATGATGGTTCAGAACCCTCGATGGGCGAGTTGTTCTCGCAGTTGGTCGGTTTTTTGAACACGTGCATCAAAATTTACCTTCGATGTTAGCACTAAGCGAATAACGGCGCCGGGGTTCGTTAGCGTGTAACGTAACGTTTACTTAGGGACTCGTTAATACAGGGAATGTGCATCGAATTCACTGGTGAACTGTGCAGTAATGACGTCCAAATGCCGGTGCAGGCTACTCACGGTTCCGTGTGATTCACCGCTTTCATTCTTCGCACATTGTCGGTTTATTCGCAAGTTTACGTTTTACTTTACGCGTTGCGACTGCGCGTGATTAGCACATGTGCTCGTTTATGCAGTGAAACTTGGCTGGTTTATCTACACGTCATTGTTTTATAAATTACACGTTGCCCCGTTTTAGATCGATCGACAATGATCATAATGATTTGTTTGAATATGCATGTTGGCTCGTTTTACCGAAACGGAAATAAATAGGGCACGACTGTTATACGTAGTCTGTGGCATAAAAATAACAGATTTATTGGTGTAAAGAACAATGTTTTATTGGAAACAGAATTGCTTTTATTTTGTCGTTACGGGGTTATAACTTATAACCTTGATGTATACTGAATCATTAGGAGGGCCATTTTACTCATCATTACTGATAAAAAAAACGATTCTTGTTCGACATTTGCGGACCAGGACGGCCTTAACATGGGCAAAACCCTAAAACTACGAAAAACAATCTGCTGCACTATTTTGGGTGAAGGTCAACGAACTTTTTCTATAGAACAGCTAGTAATAATTTTTGCGATTTCAGGGTTCGTTACTTAGTTAAGAGTTGTTTAGTACATAAGTATATTTGCCATTTCCTAATTTTGCGGTTTGCTAAAAAAAATGTGCTTAGAGGCTGTGATACACATATTCAGCGCGTGCTCCTGGGTGGTCACTTAATTCCTTTTCAAGTTGTATGTCATTGTAGCATGAAGTTCTCGTATGAATTACTACGGGTATTGTTACAAAGCTCGGAAACGTTACCTTGGTATCGGTGAGTCATCTGACGCCGAGCTCGGAGCCGGCTAGACCGTGCTTCTTATGCTATACGACCTTCTAAATATATACCCCTTATGTATAGGTAGTATTATATGCTACTTGTGAGTCTCGACATTCGAGAGCGAATTTATGTCTTCCCGCGGCGGGAGTCTCGTTAGCGACTCCCATTACTGCGACACGCGTAAAGTTTTTGCTTATGTGATTCGGAGTCGAACAATGTTGAGATAAAGTTATAATTGGGAATTGTTACAACTATTTATCTTGGCTTTATGTTGACTTGCAAACATTTCTGCCGTAAATAGACCGGCCTTCGAGTAGAAGGTAACTGGTAAAATTATGATCACGAAATGGATTATATCTGAAACCTTTTATTCCTAGGCGCTAACCAGTATGAAACGAAGCTGGGTTCCGTGGAAGCTTCCGTGATAATCGCAAGTGTTTTTGGTAGTTCGTAATGTAATGTAATTATGTGTTATTGTTTCCAGTTACAAAGTAAACGCGAGCTGTTCTTCAAGTCGGACACCGTGAGCGGCGGCGTGAGCGCGTCGGGGCCGCCGAGCGCGCCGCCGCCCGCGCCGCCATCCGCACTCAAGGACGCCCTGGCCAAGCGCGCCGCCACCCTGCCAGATACACTCGACAGCAACCATCACGAGCCGAATGGCACCGCGCCACCTATCAAGTTAAGCAACAGTGCCTCGGTGGACGCGCCCAAGCTGCCGAGCTCACAGCCGCCCGCGGCGCCCGCGGCGCCGCCAGTCATCGCGCCGGCTACCGCGCCCGCGCCTGTGCCCGCCCCGCTCAGGAGTACAGAAAATATTATCAAGGTACTACCTGGAGATGATACTACAAAATAAGAGTAATGTTAACCATGCCTATGCCATTTTCGGCTACGGCGACCCCTTTATCAATTGGGCTCAGATGTCATCAGTAAATAAAATAAAAAACACTACACACAGCGCCATTTGACTCCAAACTAAGCAAAGCTTGTGCTATGGAAGTCAGATAACTAATGTAATACATAAATACTTTTTTTTTTGTAAATACATACAGAACACCCAGACACAGAATAAACATTTGTTTATACCACAAAATGTTTGTCCTGGGTGGGAATCGAACCCACGCCACTAATGAGCAAACAGGGTTGTCAATAATAGATATGATTTAGAGGTGAATAAGAGGTGTAATGTTAACTGCTGTATGTAACAATGTACACGGATACAGATGCAGCATTGCATGTTGCCTCTAGCGGTCATATGTACATGCTCGTCTCTAGTACCTATATTAGCTCTGTTATTGATCTCATCACAGTGAGAACACAAAAAGCACTTTTATTTGGAATCGAATAGCCAAATATTTTCAATGGCGTGTACATTCCAAGGTGCCCAAGACATGATTGGGATATTCCGTACTGTAGAGTGATGTTAGCTAATGAAGTATATTGGTAAACTAGATCACTTATAGAGTTTTGAATTTGCTCACTCAAGTTATGTTAGTCGTGGGACCTCTTCAAAATGAAAAAAAAAAACAGTAAAGATTTAACGTTACGTAGAAAATGGATAAAGAATCCTTGGTCCTAGAATTTTGCATGGCATACAAATACCGGATGTATTTGCGTAATGTAAGTTCATTAGTTCCTTAACGCAGTTGCGTAGAATTTTTGCGATATGATAGGATCTCACTCATCTAACTACTGCGTAAAAAACTAGGTTTTCAATGTATTCTAGTATAAAGAATTTGCTCATCAAGTATTTATGTAAATGACGTTATAATTAATTAATCAACTAGAACACTAGTATGTATTTATCCTCATTCCGGTTAATAACCGTTGCGCCATTTGAGGCACAAATATGTGCTAAATACTTGTTAGAGAGGGTACGCAATAAAGATATCAGTATTAAATACTATCTCATAATAAGACATTGTTTGAGCTTCAACACAATGGCCACTTACGAATAAAGTGTGCACTCATGTGTGTATCGAGTTCTTAGCTTGACGATCAACGTCTTCATTATTTTGTTAGGTCAAAATGCCGCTTTTGGGATTAACACTTTGCTTTCCTTCAAAGGAGAATCTGCGACCGATCTTTAATTACTCAGATACTGAATTTCATTGAGTTTACGATATAGATCACGTGCCATTTCTGAGAACCCATTTACATATAAACAGTTGAATTAGAATTACTATTATCAGCTCGATTAGCATTCAAATTGTCGTTTTACTCTTTCAGAAACCCGATCACCCACCTGTTGCGCCAAAACCAGACCTACCTAAGTTAGAGAAGCCTAAAACCAAAGAATTAGATGGATACGTCGGATTTGCCAACTTACCAAATCAAGTATACAGGAAGGCAGTCAAGAAAGGTTTCGAATTCACATTAATGGTTGTAGGTGAGTGGAGATCAATTTCATGTAATTGATCATTTTTTTAATTGATTGAATATTATTACAATCGTTCTTATACAATATAGCACACACTATTAAACCTCGTCGACGTTTGTCTCGATGACGGGTCCTCTTCAGTTCTAATTAATTTTAAAATACGAAAACGAAATTGAAATACGAAATGGTAGCAAGAATTTTCGACTGTTTTTTAGAATAGTCTTAATATAAATAATGTGGTCACACATTATGTAGTCAAAAATAGCTTGTCAACCATGACGAAAAAAATAATGTTTTGTGCTCTAAAAATAACTCTTAAGAACTATGTCGTTCGTGATACTAATCGGGTCGAAGCAAAATCCATTTGCTAAACATAACAAGGCACTTTAATGCGCACGAAACCCACTCGTAATAGTAGGTGAGCTCGTCAGAGGAAATTAGGATAATTGGGGATTGCCGAGTGACCTTTTAATGCAGGATACCCATGTGAGGTACTGTTGTTTACCGTTTTCTGGGGTTAGGATGATGCTTAAAGGGTCAAGTAGCAAATAAGGTTAATTAAGGGTTATTTTACATATTTTTAGGATATGTTCGCTGTGATAACTTTAGCTACACACATAGCAGTTGTTGTGCGATAATGAGGCATGGTACACAGTGGCTTAAAGAAGCTTGTAAAGCTTGTAAAGGAGGTTATAAGCTTGGTGTATACTTTTTTATGGTTGACATGCTAACAGCCGCACTCAGAAACGTTTAATGCAACTTTAAGTCATTACTAAGTAAAGATTTAAAAAAGTTACATCTCAGACTCAGTTAATCGTCCGTTAGTAAGCTTAATGAGCCCTTAACTTTAAAGGACGCTAGATCCTCCCTTAAGTTCTTAATGAGTGATTTGACAATTGACATTGGGGTTTGGATTGCATTATGTTTAATTTAAAGAATAATGGATTTTGTGGAGTTTATTGAGTTTGTGGACTATGTAAGAAGATATAGAGAAGCAGGACCGAGGCGGTATTTACGAGATTATTCCGATCCTTTTACAAAATAGTACTCAGGTCAAGAATTTTTTGCGCGATACAGGTTTTTACCTGAAAAAGTAAGAAATGTAATATTGCCAATTTCAATGTATGTATTTTTAAATTTTTGATAAAATAATAATACTCCTAAAGAGCATGAAACGAACTTGATTTGAACCGAACAGACAACACAGTAATGAATGACGTTTGACAATTTTGACATTGAAATTTTTTTTTTTTTTTACACCCAAAAATAAATGATGCCACAGTGGAAAAAAGAAAAAACATTGTATTTTACTAACGTAAAAAAGTCTTTTAATGACTTCTTTTTAGTGGAAATTACGACAAACTAAAGAAAACTATTAATTAACGCTTATATATCTATTTTTATGTCTTTATCTAATTTTCTTATGCCATTGTTACAAGCTTTTTTTATTTACGGCAACACAGACACTTTGCCGACAAATTATCGATAGAATTTTAGGACGTCGCCTTCCCTACGGATTTTTAAATCTGACTTTAACTAATGAACCCTTAAATTATGTCTCTGTGATGTAAAGATATTTAACTTATTTAATGTTAATTAGTTAAGTGCCAATTAGGACTTATTTAATTAACGTCTCTGAGTTCGGCTGTTAGTGTTTGACCAGAGCTCACCTGATGTTAAGTAACGGTGTGGTCAAAGATGGTAAACACATGAATGGTAGCCTGAAATGGAAATTGCTCTCTCAAGTGAGGCTGCTGGAACACACCGTAATTTAACCAAAAAAAGTATGATTATAATCATTATTGTGATCAAGTTTTAATATAGAAGCAACCAAATCGCAAAAAAAAATCAGCTGTTCCATAGAAAAATATACCTTCAACAAAATGTATGGAAAATATTGTTTTTTGCGATTTCGGGGTTCGTTACTTAGTAAATGTTATTCACAATCAGGAGTACAATGAACCCTTATCGGCGCAGTACAGCCCAAACTTATGACCCTGTTTAGAGTCGCTTTAGTTTTAATATGTTTTTTTTTTGCGATAACATGTCATTACATAATACAGAACCACACGCCTTGCCATATAAGTACATTTATGTGTGTCGGCACTCCATATAAGTGTACTGGCGCACAGAAATCCGTAGAATAAACAATAATTACTGCTGCAAATGGGTGCATGAGTCAAATTTAGCTTCCGATGTAAAGTTACACAATGCTATGTTTACAAACTGTTTGCCGTTAGAATTTTGGAAACAAAATGATTACCTATTAGCGGCCCGTCCCGGCTTTGCACGGGTAAATAAAACTCGATTAACAATATAAATATAGCATGTCACTCAGTGATAATGTATTATTCTAATGATGAAATAATTATTCTGATCGGTCCATTAGTTTCGGAGCCTATTAAATACAAACAGTAAAAAGTAGATTTATGTCAGGATAAACATGTATTGTGTATACATAGTCCTTTGTTGGTATATTCTGCATCTCTAGTAGATAGTATAAAACAAACTCGCTTCCCGTCGTCTGTACGCTTAGATCTTTTGAACTACGCAACAGATTTTAATGCTCTATCTATCTATAATACATGCATATGCATGTTTAGAGAGTATAAAGTCTGTAGAGTGAAATATATTTACAAAAATAGCAGTGAACAGCTTATATCAAATGGGACCCGGTCTTTGTAGTACTAGAACATAGACAAAAACTTACTGAGTCAAATACAATTTAAAAAATATATCATTGGACATTTTTCACACAGCCCTATCCAGCCCGAAACTAAACGAAGCTATGATAACTATATGGTAGAATACTTATTAAATATTTTTTTTCAGTAATTATATTTCGAATAACTCCAGTTTTTATGTAACTTTTTATCAAATAAATAAAAAACCGTTTACATGGCAAATAAATACAACTATTTAAATGTAGGATTGGATAAACATTCTATTATGAAAAGGAATAGATTGATCGCTTCTAATGTATAGTCTGTAGTTATAACAAATTATTTATTATCGTTTTCCAGGTGAATCGGGCCTGGGCAAGTCGACGCTAATAAACTCTTTGTTTCTGACGGACGTGTACGACAAGGATAAACATCCGGGGCCATCGCTGCGCGTGAAGAAGACAGTCGGCGTCGAGACCAGTGTGGTCCTTCTCAAGGAGAACGGCGTCAACCTTACGCTCACCATCGTCGACACGCCCGGCTTCGGTGACGCCGTCGACAACAGCAATTGGTAATATAGGGTTTCGCCCGACCGCTTCCCATCAGAAACTCCGCCAAACCGTTCGGAAGCAGCAGTTTTTACAAATGCTATTTGCGTGATTAAGCAAACATTTGTCACAATTTTTGCATTTATTGTAAGAGACGTGGATATACTCGAGTTCTTTGATCGATGACAAGCAGGCTAGAATATAGCAGAAACTTAAAAAATATATAGTGACAAGCAGTCGAACCAACGCGCGACGGTTCCGTTGTTCTTCAAGTAAATGTAAAGAAACAATATACGATTGGGAAAGTTTACAAATAATTGGACAAACGTTTCAGCTGGCAGCCAATCATCGACTTCGTGGAATCGAAGTATGAAGAGTTCCTGAACGCGGAATCGCGAGTGACGCGTAAAGCCGCGCCGCCCGACACGCGCGTCCACTGCTGCCTCTACTTCATAGCGCCCAGCGGGCACGGGCTCAAACCCCTCGATGTAGAGTTCATGCAGCGGCTCAGCGATAAAGTCAACATTATACCCGTCATCGCGAAGGCGGATACGATGACTCCCGAGGAATGCAAAGACTTTAAAGAACAAGTATGTTGGAGATGATATACAATTATACATGATTTACTTGGTGGTAGATCTCCTTAGTAGAAGATCGTCTAGGTAGACAGTGTAGGTCTAGGTAGTGTGTAAACATTACTGTGTTCCGATTTGAAGGGTACTTCTTTTTCTTATTCGTATCACTCTTGACCATTCCGGTCATGGTCAACATGTTGTTTGGTTTACCACCAGCAACTTTACTTGGTCAGCCCACCGCATTGGGGATCTTTCGCGTGGTCTAGTGCATTCTTTTAAAGGGTACTGTAACTAAAAAATTCAGGGAGCTATTGAGGCTGATCATTGAATCTATCAAAATGGACTTTATTTTGTAAATTCATATCATTTCCTTGTTGTCATCTTACAACATATCACAGTCGAGAGACTATGTGGTTAATTCGCTGCCATGGCACCAATAAATGTTTAAAGGGTAATATTAATTAAATTTGTTAATACAGGTAATGAAAGAGATCGCCCAGCATAAGATCAAGATCTACGACTTCCCGGAGAGCACGGGTGAGGAAGGCGACGGCGCGGACGTGACGCGAGCGCTCCGAGCGCGGGTCCCCTTCGCCGTCGTTGGGGCCAACACCGTTATAGAGCAGGACGGCAGGCGGGTGCGCGGCCGCAAGTACCCCTGGGGCATCGCTGAAGGTACTACTACTATTATAATACTACTACTTGAACTAGCCTGTTAAAACTAACCATCGAAAGTTTCAAATTATTGAGCGCTAAAGCAACGATGCACCGGATTTTGTTTTGCTACTCAAAGTTCTGTGTATTACTGAAATCGTCATGGACATGCGTTATCTCTTACCATCAGGAGAGCGTATCGTTCGTCTCATTACTATTACATGAAAAAGATAAAAAACTAGCCGATTTCGTAAAGACTCGAATTGACCAAAATTAAATATATAATACTCTACTACAAGGCACTACTCTGTGATTGTAATGCTTTTTTGTTTTGGTAGGATAATCTAGGTTATAATCGCGGTGGCAAATGCTTTTCATGTTTCTTGCTTTCACCAATTGTAATACTTTTTTTTGTTTTACTTAAACGGGATTACTTTTATTTATTTATGATAAAGTACAACGCGCGCACGGCCTCGCCATGCTTCGCACTGACGGCGTGCGCGGTTTTCTCTCCTTTGACTCTTTGAAAAAGGCCACCGGATGTGTCTGAAACTATTGTCGCACACATTTTTGATTTATCGCATAATGAAAAATGTGTTAAAAACACGTCAGTTTCCAATATCAAATTGTTATACTTTTCACACGTATAGAGTTATTTCTTGCAACCGCATGATTTTTGTCTGAATGTTGGTACAAAATCAGTTTATAATCCTCTAATCTCAACATTTGGAAGTGTATGGTGATGTTTTCCATTCTGTTCTTACGTAAAAAGATCGATACTCTATCGTAAAACTGGCTAGAATACCCGTTAGTTAGTCCATTCTGATGTATCGTTAGGACTTGCAAAGTATGTGTGTATTTGTTAATAAATTCTATCAATATTTATGAGAAACGTGACGCTCGATTATCTAATTTCCCTCGGGAGGTCAAGCCAAGTCTCTTTGGAAATTTCGTACGCCCACACAAGGGGCTAACAATAAATAAGGGGTGAATGAGATTACGTGAGAGGACCGCAGCGGAACACCCCTTAACATTACGAATATACGAATATATTCTTTACGACAGTTTATTACCTAAAATAAGAGAATAAAAAAATAATAATCATAAAGTAGTACGTAGTGCGAAGTTTCACGAGATATTTTAATATACTCTATTATAATGAGGAAAGATTTGATTGTTTGTTTGTTTGTATTGAATAGGCTCCGAAACTATTGGACCGATTTCAAAAATTCTTTCACCGTTGGGAAGCTACGCTATCCCCGGGTGACATAGGCTTTTTATTCCTGTATTCCCACGGGAATGGGAATTACGCGGGTGAAACCGCGAGGAGCCGCTAGTTGCATATAAATTGAAATTATGCCGAGTATATCGCATTAACATTATAAATGTATTTAAGTATTCTATCAGTTATCTGACTTCCATAGCTTTGCTTAGTTTCGGGTCAGATAGCGCTGTGTGTAATGTCCTGCGATATTTATTTATTTAAATGCATAAATTTGTATAGCATTAATGCTCCGTAATGCTATACAAATTTATGCATCAGTGCTTTGGCGCTTATTAGTTTGAGACAGTAAAATATATATCTGTACTGTCTCAAACTAATAAGCGCCAAGGCACTGATTCCCTGGATTTTTGTTATTTTATTTTAAAAAAAATATTTGGAGTGTATTCTGTATTAGTTGATATATGTATAAATAAGACTGAACTCGCGTCAATTTACGTAACCAACACCCATCTTCGCGCACCGCTCAGTTAGTGTTTGTAACACACTTACACACGCTTTCTGTAGAATAGTGGCTTAAATTATAAGTACAACTGACACTTCATAACAGTAGAAATTGTTACATACTTCGTCGTCGATCACATCTACGTATTATTTATCAACTGAAGAGTTAGTAGTCAAACGCTGATTAAAATATAAAATAATTACATTAATACATTACATTTATTAGTAACAAAAAACACATATTATGACAGAAAAATAAGAAATTACAAACACGAATTTGATAAGAAACGTAAGAGTTATTTGCAGTTAAAAATAAACAATTTGTCTCATATTGTCTGCACGACTTTTCTAGTTGAGAACCTCGAGCACTGCGACTTCCTGGCACTCCGCAATATGGTGATCCGAACACACCTCCAGGACCTAAAAGATGTGACCAGTTCAGTCCACTATGAGAATTACCGGTGCCGCAAGCTGGCTGGCCTGTCTGATGACGGAAAACCTCACAGGATCAACTCCAACAAGTAAGACTCATGAGGCTTCTGATTTCAATCATGCTCATATAATTTCATATGAAAACATTGATGGATACTAACTACGATAAAAGAAAATTCGTTAATCTAATGACTTTAGCTGTCAATCACAATTGCCATGTACTACTTGCGCACATGGATCATTATATTATGACAAGTATAGTCTTTATAGAATGCGAACATTGCTAGTTCACGAAAATTTTTGTGCGAGTTTAAGATGATACTTTTTAATATTGGTATCGGGTAGGGATTCTAATGGATATTTTAATTGTGCTATGAAAGTCAACGCTTTTTATGACGTCGCCTGTGATGGTGCGATTGCGATTGATAGCTAACATTATCAGGCTACAGAACTAACATAGCTAAATAGCAGTGTCCCAATACAACAGGCTCTAGTCGCAACAGGTGTTTTAGAAAGAAAGAAAGAAAGAAAGAAAATAATTTTATTTTGCAACAATACAAAAAAAAAAACAAAAATAGGATATTTTAGGATTAATGACTGCCCTGTTGGCTCATTGGTTGCATATCTGCCTTAAGAGCTGAAGGGCGTGGGTTCGATTCCCGCTCAGGACAAACATTTTATGTATCAACAAATGTTTGTTCTGTTTCTGGGTGTTCTGTATGTATTATAATTATGCATTTACAAAAAAAAAAAAGTATATATGTATTCTATCAGTTATCTGACTTCCATCACACAAGCTCTGCTTAGTTTGGGGTCAGATGGCGCTGTGTGTATAGTCCTACGATATTTATTTATTTATTATATCTTTTAATCTGACTAAAAATAGCTTAACATTAAAAAGTATGTGTAAGTTCTTTATTTATCAAACGTATCTCAACATTTTGCGTAACCTGTGAATGTTGGGTTCTATGTTGCTGTCCCCTATTATTGTATTCAACTTCACCATAGTTAAATGTGTGATTTGCTTTGATTTTGATGTTAGTATCTTTTACCACTCGGCGAGACAATGCAATAAAAATAGAAAAACGGCACAAACGCACGCGTGTTGTGACCAGAATCGATTTCACTTTCTCTTTGCAATCATCGATGTTTCTCTTCCAATTATCGATATTCCATCGTCATCACCTCACTGCGATAAGATTTTACTTAACTAATTTTGTTATATTGTGTCTTTTTATCCGCTCTAACAAATAATTTACAATATTTTTACTGCTAAGGAAATGAAGCAGAAATGTGCTATGCTCAAACTATTGAATATTATAGAGCGAATAAAATAGGCGCATGCAATTAAAATATTTGTAGGTCGTCTAGGCATGGTAAGAATTAACATTAACAACCACAACCGACTGGGTTGGATCTTATTAATATTTAACTAATATAACTTTAGTTTTGTTACTGTTGTCACCGCTTTAAAGGTGGCCAGACTATTTTCTGAGTTATATTCAAATATTAATATTGTGTCTGTAACTAATTCTTCTATTTCTCCCATCGTTCATTGCTGCATGTCTGGTCACCTTGAACATTGTTATCTATCGCAGCTGTGAGCTAAAGATTTAGTTTGTTTTAATTTGTTACTTGTTAGATGCATACGACATTCTTCGATAATTTCGAATGTTCTATGCTTGGGCATGCAGAAATGATGTCATTGTTAACGTTTATCATATTGTTGTCGTGGAATTTTAAAAACGATATGAGCTGTTTATTGCTTAGTATATCAGTTTTGAAGAGTCCACGATGGCGCTCATAACTCATATTAACTTACAGTTTACGCGCTTTTACAGCGGCATTAGTAACAGTTTAATTTCTATTAGCTATCGATGCGATGACGGCGGTTATTTATGGGTGCATAATGCATATATTTGCAGCTCTTTACTGCATTTGAAGTACCATACTCGCACAATAACAATCCATCATTTATTTTGATTTATTGCGACGCTTTAGTCGGCAGCGATGGAGGAATTGTTCTAGAAACTTTCTGACTTATGGTCGTAGCTCGAGTTTAATGTGTAAAATGTAATAATAATTTTGATTTTAATGTTTATTATTCTTTGTTATTGTAATTTTGATATACGTAATTTTGCCTCTTTACTATACAAAATGTCTAGTATCATATTTGCAACACTGAAGTTAAAACTATTCGTGATTTAACAAACTGTTAGACATATTAGCAATTTTGCAGTTTTCCTTTAATTATTGAGTACGCAGTTATAAATAGAAGTATGGAAACTTTATGTTCGGTGTTGAGAGAGAGAGAGAGAGTCACGTCTCTTTTCATTCTCAAGAAATAATTTGTTATTAGATTCTTATCAAATTACGTTTGAGATTTGAAAAGTAATAAAGGGTATCAGTAGTTTTAAAACAGCAGTTTCAAGCATACCATACGATACGGTTTCTTTTGTTTTGTTTTGAGATATACGATAGGCGTTGTTAGAAAGTTAGTAATGCCGCTGTAGTGTTCGCGCGAGCACTGTGACGCTAACTGGTTGTGTTGGTGTTCAGTTTGTGCCCGCAAGGACTGATGAACAGTTTCATGACCGTGTGGTAAGTCCCTCCGCTTCACGTTACTTTATACTAGTTGAGTTCAGCCACCCACACCCTAAACGCTATCACACCCTAGGGAACGTGTAGTAACTAAGGACTCTTATTAACATCAAATATTTCAACGTTGAGTTTTCTTGGCGGAAATGCGCTAAAATCTTTGTGTCGTATTGAATTATTTTTCAAAACTTGTGTTTCGTCATGTGTTTGTGTACAAAAAACAGCGGCGCTTTATTTATAAAGTGCCGAATTTCTTGCGTGAGTCTGTGAAAGTGATATAATGTGGTAAAACGTGACTTTTCATGTTGCTTCCAAAAATTCATCTGAGCTTGTAGTACCACCAAAATAATGTTCCTTCCTGGATTGTAATAAACTTCAAAATTGAACTGGCTGGCGTGCCTTCACAAACACATGTAAGGTACAATTTTAAATCTACAGTAAACTATAAAAGGTTGAATTTTCATTCCACTCATGCGCCTTCCACCTTGGTCTTATGCAGTGTTTGGTCTTTTTCTATCGACTTCGAAATTTCAATAAGAGATCTAGACTAAACACTATTACTATGCAATATTACCAGGTGTTTCATTACGGATAGTTTAAAGCTAAGTATATCATTAGACAGTACTTTAATAGATTTCACTTCAAAATATCCAATAACTAAAAATATTGAACTCTTTCGTTTAGTCCATGCCAACCATGTTTATTCAAACCTATTTTTATAGTATCCTTAGCGATCTTTTGTATTACAAACATTTGACGTCAACATATTTCCATCAGCATTGTTTTTCCTATCACAGAACTTACAAAGCTATTTCTCATCCATAACCATGACCAAAAAAAACGTTACCTTTTCTAAAAACAGCATAAACTCTTTTCAGTGTAACTAACGTATTTATAACCTGTAAATGACTTTGCTTTTAACTAACACATTTATAGATTGTATTTTATGTATCAAATAATGGATCGTAATGTATGCTATATATATTTTTGGCTTTGCTATAAATATTTTTTCGTTTATACTCTAGTTGGTTCTGGCATGTCTTTAATATTAGCTAAATGTGTAGGTAGCAAATAAAGTTAAGGACGCTGAGGTCTAGTTATTTCACACGTTTACTTGTGTCTAGGCCAGAATGTCCTATGCTAGTTATTTTGCATGTATGGACTATAGTACATTTGTTATGTAAGTTTAGTTCTCGATCGTATTTCGATGTAGATGTAGATGATGCTTTCTCAACAGTATATTAACGTGACTGTTGTTCACAGGAATCCTTTGGCTCAAATGGAGGAAGAAAAACGAGAACACGATCAAAAGATGAAGAAGATGGAAAGTGAAATGGAACAGGTAAACGTGATTTTATCATCAAACATTTGTCTGAAACAAAAAAAAAAAAACAAGGTGGCGTTGTTAGATAACGAGTTTTATTTAAATACAAATATTTTATTTAAAACATCAAAGTTACAACTCGAATTCCGTAATACTTCTAATATACCATTGAATATGTTGAAAACACTGATTACATGTCAATGATTAGAAAAAAAATGTCAAAGTATATTCTGCCGTATATTCTAACATTACTGTGTTCCGGTTTGAAGGGTACCTACTGCAGCTACCGAAATTACAGGGCTGTTGAGATTAACTATCTAAAATCTCGAAATACTGAGCGCCAAAGCAGCGATGCCTTGGACTTTGTTTTGCTACTCAAAATTCTGTGTACCGGTACAATGGTCATGGGTATCTCTTAATATCAAGAGAGCGTCTCGTTCGCCACATTAATTTTATATAAAAAAAGTACTAGTCGTCCATTCGCACGTATAAATTAATTATCCTTCGTTCAGGACAAAACATATTTTTGCTTTTCTCTAAGATAATCTTAAAAATTGTGCTCGTAATCATATGTGGGGGATGAGGGACTAGGGACTGAGCTTTACGCTGGAAAGAAGAGGAAGCCTGCGCTCTCACTATCACGTATCATCACTTGACGTATTCAGTGATGTTTGCGCAAACGCTATAGTATAAGTCCGAATGCCCCGAAAAAATGCTCAAGTTAGTGACATGTGTGGTTCAGGTGTTCGAGATGAAAGTGCGCGAGAAGCGCGCCAAGCTGAAAGAGTCTGAAGCGGAGTTGGCGCGGCGGCACGAGGCCACGCGGCGAGCGCTCGAGGCGCAGGCGCGCGAGCTGGAGGAGCGCCAGCGCGCGCTGCAGGCCGAGCGCGCCGCCTGGGAGCGCGAGACCGGACTCTCGCTCGACGACTTGCGCCGGCGCTCGCTCGAGGCAAACAGCAAGGAGTGAGTACCTAATTACCAATCTATACAAATATATATGTATTATTGTTATTTATGTTTCAAAAGTTTGTTAATTCTATTTGTTATTTGTTTTCTTACTGTAGCACACCCCATCCTTTACAATCACCACAAATCCATATTAAGGTTGCCTGTAAGACATCGCTTTAAGCGATCGATAGAATCGAATCTAAGATCGAAGCGATAAAGATAAGGCCGCCAGTTGTTGCACTATTTTTAAGTTTTTTTGTTCTCAATATTTTTTAAGGTTTTATTGTGTATAAAGAGTTATACAATAAAGAGTTCTCTTATAACATGCAAATATTTGCATAATACAAGCTTTGCTTAGTTTGAGGCTGGATGACGCTGTGTGGATTTCCTTTAATATTTATTTAACTACTTACCGTCATATTATCCAGGCCAGTTGTATTATTGTCTTGGCTTCCAGCTCTATAGACTTAACGATCCGCTCGTTTTCAGGACCGTCGACGGCAAGGAGAAAAAGGACAAGAAAAAGAAAGGTTTGTTCTAATCTGAGGGATGTTCCTGTCGGCTTCGCACCCACCGTTGTTGCGCGTGACTAACCCGCGTCGCGTCACCGCGTCTCATCGATCGACGAACCGCGATCGGCCAATCGGCCAATTTAAAACTAAACGAGTACAAAATAGGATTCGATTCCTAAACACTTCGGTAGTTGCATTCGATATTTCACTCACGATAGAAAATTAAACAGCGCCTTGGCATATTCGAAAGACGAATCGTTACGATTATTAAATATAAAATAGCTTCGATCGATGATTTGCATTTTAAACGACTGTTCTCATTCTTACCGTAGTTTCGTAACGGTATTTAGCGTTGTGGTCTAACATATGTATTTCAATCGATCTATATTAAAAGTACCTGTTTACTATTGTAACGTTTGCTAACGTTTTATCACACTTTTCTCTTATTATTATTATTTAAAAAATACGGCGATAAATATTGTAGGACTGTACAATGTACATCGTGTTTGAGATGCGAAACTGATTTAAATCAAGATTCATGTAAACTTAAACTGGTATGGTTACTAAAGAAGTTTAGGATAAAATCTATCAAATTCATAATCTAATCTGGAATCGAAGTGCCATTGTCATTGTCGATGTAACTTTGTACAATCAACGGTGAATGGACTTTTCACGAGAATAAATCAAAAAGATTAAAACCGAGGTGTTTATTCCGAATAGCCATTATAATTACATGTTCTATTCGCCGTCGATTGTAACCTAATTAAGCTTTTGTCTTTTGTACGGCAGTCACTGTGTTCAAAATTACGTGTATGTGTCACTTAATAATTATGTGTGTGTCACCACCTTTAAATTGTGGTAATATATTTATTACCTGTACCCATCACGCGCGATGGTAGTTTCGTTTTTTGTTTTCTGTACATACAAATCTCAAAGTCATTGGCCTTTTGAATTCGATGCATCTTTTTGATGCTTTCTCGAGCATAATAAACAGGCAGACTGAAAATTTTATTCTATTGAAAAAAAAAACATCTGAAGGTCTAAACTAAAACAATGTCGTCTGGGATAAAAATCAACATATTAAAATCTCGCCTTAAAAATGGGGTTGTATATTAACATTCTATTTATGTTTAGCTATAAGTTATCTGTACCTCCTTCTCTCTTCGAGTTTACTCAGTGAAATTAGATTTTTTTATTTTTTTTATTAATTTTCTGTAATTTACAGATTGGTCTTTTAAGAGTGTTGCAACTGGGATAGTCATATGAGAACTTTCGTCCCTTGTCGACGCCCTTACCCGTAACGATATATAGATAGTGTTATAAAGTTATAGCATAATGGAACAACGACTAAAAGACTATATGATAACATGTTACCGTTCAAAATTTACTACGTCTCACTTTTATTTTACCTATATACATATTTTATTTATTAAGATTTCTCCATGACTATGCATTTATATCTTGTAAGTGAGGCCTAATTTTTTTAATCCAATTTTTGTTTGACATGCTTTTGTATTTTTACATTTGTTTTATAAATACGAACTTTGATTTCAATAATAAACAGCACAAACAAATTTACCGCTTATGAAATGACGTTTACGTCCGTAAAGTTGCCAAATAGCTTATATGTAATTATATTGATCTGCTTATATCGAGAAGTCTACTCGATTGTAATTAAGGACTTATTCTGGACAGATCGATTAGACATCAAGCTAGTAATAGCGTAATATTTCCGCTCAAATCTGAATTAAAATATCTTACTGATAAAATCTTTATTGATAAATATAGCATTGTCGAATCAATAAATTGTAGCAGTTATAAATTAACGAGAAGTTTTATTTTCTGTTATATTTATAAGTATAGAGAGAGAGTGAAAATGGATACTGTAGTAACAGTAATATTGCAGTAGATACACTAATCTAAATTTAGCGTAAATTAGTAGTAAGAGATATTTTTTAAATTTACATGATTAAAATTTCCAAAAATTTTGGCTTAATTCGGTGCATCCGAAATATCTTGGTGAGGTTTGTCATAGCACGGCGTTTGTTTTAACATACATCGGTATGCCGCTTAGTGATATTAAACTATGCTCATAGATCAGTTGTGAAATAGAAAGTTAGCCCTACCTAGTTGATAGTTTTTTTTTAAATAAGGGTATTGTATGGGATCTCTCAACTTGTCAAGAGAAGGAATAGTGAAATATATCGAGTCTCGATCTATAATTCTTATTCTTGTCATATTTATACATCATAATGACATTTTATTTAAAGTGTAGGTACTCCTAGTTATATTCACTTGACTATTCATATATTAATTTATGTAAATATTTAGTTACTATGACCCACGAGTATATCAACAAATTATAATTATATTTTGAATTTATAACTTCAAGATATGCATAATTCTTGTTTAACCACGCCATGAAAATTTGTATTATTTTATAAACTACAGTATTGACTTCCACATTATATTTAGGTGTTTAGGTGATAAGATTATGCTTAATTTTTGTATTTTGTGTGGGGGTCACATCCCTATTTACCATACCGATCTTTGCTTAGTCATTTCTATGGACATGTGATGTATGTTGGGAGACGAATGAAGTTGAGGCGATGTAATATATTGTACCTTTGAATATAAATAAATACGTAATATATAGGAATTATTGGTTTTATTTTATTAATACTGCACTCTGTGCACTTTGTAGTCTCCTTAGCAAGAGGTCGTCTAGGTAGGTTAGGTAGGTCTACCACATATTCTCCCGCCAAGCAGTAAACAGGTTTGAAGGGCACTGCAGCTATCGAAATTGCAGGATTGAGACTAACCATCAAATGTCTCAAAGTAATGAGCAGCAATGCCTTAAAAGGACTTCATTTTGTTACTTAAAGTTCTGTGTATCGCTGCAATGGTCATGGACATGCGTTATCTCTTACCATAGATGGTGCTGTGTGGAATGTCCTACGATATTTATTATGTATAGATTTGAGGAAGAACAAAAATAAAAGCATAAGTCATCCGTTTCGTTTTATTTGGTGATGCGTAAGATCACGTAGTGTTATTACATTCGCCGACCACATTAAAATACAATCCATAAATTCACGAACAACCTCAAAATATACTTGTATGTAAACAACATTAAACTACATCTAGACAATATCTTTGGCAGCACTATGGAAAATATACTTCTACCTATTATTTTAATGAAAATGCAAATTTAAATATAGTAATATGGTAACAATCACAACATTTCTCGACGATACAAACTTTATACAAATTAACATTATATTAATTTAAAAATATTTGACATTACAGTACTAAAATATCTGAATAGATTCTAAGTAAATTATTTATTTACATCACCTATTTCGTATCGGGGTTTATTCCTTCAGGGGTTTGTTTATTTAAAGTTCATGTAGAGAGCCATAAAATATATTGAAAAATTAATAAAACATGTATTTTACTAAGTATATGAAGTATTTGTACGTCACGTTTGAATTCGTAATTATGCTACGATTTAGATTTCAATATTCAATTACATTGGTTTTATACATTTATTGCCGTCAATGCGTTTTTTGTAACAGGAAACAATAAAGGTATTGTCAACATTGTTTATTATGGGGGCGTATTGTAGTGTAAATTTTAATATACTGTTAAGATATTTGAGTTCATAAACTTTTTTTGAATTTCTCAAATATAGAATCAACCAAATCATTTTAACAATGAGATGATAATAATAAGAGAAAATACTTAGTAAAAGATGGCTTCATGTGAAACGTGCGGAAATATAAGGAAGCTCTTAGAAAATTTCAGGTAGCGAGAAAATTTGACTTTTAAAGTTAGGTACTAGCTAAATTTAATTTTCACTCCTTTATTGCCTTACGAATGGCTTGCTCAACATAACTATAGTTATATAACTTATTAAATGATTGAGAAAGTAATTGTAATTATTCTTTAATAATAATTCAGAAAAATAAAGACTTGTATTTTGTGTAAGAAATTTAAATTAACATTTAACGTTTGTTATTATTCACCAGTAGACAAGTTTCAACCACTATTCAACAAGAATTGATAATAATTTTCCAGGCTGAATATTAGCGTAGGTACACATGTGTTAATACAGGATATAAACTTTCTCCACTTGAAAACAGTGTCTACACACGAACTTTTGCGTTTAAAATATTAATGTGTAATTGAATATGATAATAGTTGAAGTTCAAATGAAAGTAAATTATTTCTTGCATTGCCCATTTCCTCCCATAAACTTTTTCAAACTATTCATATCTATACCTAGCTATAATAATGTAACTATTATTGGTGTTCTTTTGTGTCATTCTAAATTTAATTACTCTAAAAACGTTGAAAATCAAGGACGACGATAAACTCTTAATAAGATGTAATATCACAAATCACTGTATCTCTAAGACTACATATACACTAACCAATTAATGTGTTACTTTATTGTATTATTTTATAACGGAATTGGTGTGGAATATATTGCTGTATTGCTTTTCGTTTTAGCTTTAAATATTGAAGCGATTTTGTATACTACACGGTAGGCACAATGGCTCAGCTGTCATTAAGAAATAATCTGTTTCTACCTCTTGTATACTCTAGTATACATTTGAATCATTATTTAGGTAATAAGTTATCATTAAACTAACTTACAGCTAATGTATAATGAACTGTAAATGTTTATGTGTCTATCAGGCCATTTTGGAATTAGTTATATTTTTGAAAATGTTATTTAATTATTTTTGAATATTGTCGTATTTAAATTATATCTATAATAGATACCATTAATAGTTTGAGTTTTTTTTTAAATCGTCAAAATTTTACTCTGAAACGGTTTTCATATAAAAAGCTGTTTATACGGTCATATACGAGTAACATAAAGCAAATTAATATTTTATAGTTACTCGTATATGATCATTACACGTATATCTGTAATTGAATGTTTGAACATGAACAATGAATTGAATGAAGAGGCCGTTATTAACTACATTAGCTAACTGGTCATTAAGCAACGATTTTATATATGTAGATACGTTGTCCGCGCACTGTATTGGCAATAAATAATTAAGGTAATCAATAAATAACCCCTTATTAATTTGGCCACTCGGTGTCTCGTTATGTTTAATGTCAGTGCACGTACGGCACGAAAGACAACACATTAACCAACGTTAAACTTCCTTTCCGGCCATGAAGAACCACAGCCTTATTGAAAATCCCAGAGCGATCAGAATATCATGGTAAAGTGGGAGTGTACCCGAGACACCAATATTATTTCCAACCACCTGCCCTTTCCAGGACCTACTACCACGGAAAACGCCTTTAGGATGGCCGTCTCCTGGTCAAAACACTTTTTTCCGACTTTTAGCTATTTATTTGCGTTTTTGTGTACTAAAATATAATTTTGAATAGGTAATAAATACCGTGAGTATTTCTAAAAACCGGACATATGAAATTTTATGTAAGAAAAAAAGATTATACAGGGAAAATAAGGAAAAAAGAAAAGTAAAACAAAATGTCTATGCATTTATAGCTTTTTCTGAATAAAGAACCTACTAAGTAGGTATATTCAAGAACTTCGTAGAGTTAGATACGTATTGTTTTCGAGATCTGTCAATCATTTTTATTTTTTAAAACTTCGTCAGATAGATTTTTTTTTTCATTTTTGACTACGTGAGAAAACCGTTAAAAATAAAAATTAGTTGCGCGAACTAGCGTAAACGCCATGTTTTCGCTTTGCTGACCAATACTCTATTTATTAATATAGGGCCTTATTATAAAAATAATGGAACTAAACATTGATTTTATAAGAAGAAGTGCATGTTTGTTATTTTAGCGCAACTATGTTGTTTGACAACGTTTCTACATATATGTATATAAGTGTATGTATACCTAATTATATAACGTCGTTGGTTTAATTAACATTACTTGCAAAATACGTGAAACGTCTTATAAGAATTATCTGATATCAATAACAGTCAAAGCAGATTTATTCTAATATTGAATCTAACGTTACGTGGCCACAAGTTATATTCACAACTCTTCTTTATAAAGCTTTACGAAGCTCTTTACATTAATCATTAAGTATAATTATTATCGTAGCTATTCTATCCTTTATTACAATTGAAAACGACTTAATATAGATTTTCCGAGGAAATACATTATTAAAATTAGACTGTGAAGGCGATAAGATCAAAGAGTAGATAAATAGTAACAATTCTTATTAAAACTACTTATAGAACCAAAGCCAACAATGTTAGTCGAAGAATAAATGCTACAGTATGTTAGACAAGCGAAGTGTTATATAGACCGATGGCTGTAAGAGATAGTAGATCACAGGCACGTTCCACTGGCGCAAAGATAGCGGGTGGCGAAAGCAACAGTGCCGCAAACGTAGTTACTTATTGGGTTAATTGACTAGGTGCTTCTAAGAAGTAACGGTTTAGGTACACTCTGAAAGATATGCAGTATTATGTCGATGATTACGCTAGCCACAGTATATTCAGTCGCGAGCATTTAACTAGCCTAATTTTATATTACTTACATATCTAGCGTCTAGCAGATACTGCAGTGTCGATTGAGTATCGTCACATAACTTTGAAAAAAAAAATGAGTAGGTACGTACCTATAACAATTAAAGCGTAAAAACAACACGGAATAGCTTAGGAAAGTATCATAAAGATATCAAGCAGATTGTTCTCATAGTATAAAAATAAATTCTTCAGTATAATATTACGTCATACCTATTATAAAACAAATTTGTATATACCTACTTAGGCACGTTGAATGAAGCTATCCTTATTTCTAACAACGACTCGGTCGTGTGACAGTCGATAACCTACTGTTATGTATGATATGTTGCATGTATTGCAGCGCTATTCGATTTATCAGAGATGCGCAGACATGCCGGGCATGATTTTTCACATTCAGCCAGCAGCCCACAGATATGCATGCATGTGTATAGGTGTAACCAAATATCTAATCGATCAAACATCTGTTTTAATACCTAACGTAGTTTTAGTAACATCCGTACCATCGATATTTTTCTTTTAATTATGTTAACTGGTAAGATGACTGACTATTTTATCGCCTCAAAAATGCGATCATAATTAGAATCAGGAAATTAAATTAAAAATTAAAAGGGAATTAAAGCTATTTTAATACCGTGCTAGAAAGAGAGAGCACTAGTCTGAAATGTGACGTCACTTTTAAGTGCGCCATACTAATCCTGTAATAATACTCGCTTTGGATGAAAAGGACAGAGTATCTTCCCAATACCCACTAAAGGCTAAACGAAAATAAATCACAAATTTATAAGACATACTTACTATGTTATACTTAGGTACGTAATTCTTTTCGTTACTACAACTGTAATCACTAAATAGTAGGTATAAACTGAGAGCTGATTTCGCGCGTCTGTTTATTAATAAGAATAATTTAAATGTCAGTCATCTACCCAATTGTGTAATATAAATTACATTTTTATATTGTTGTATTTTGGAAGAATGTCGTCCATCTATTTTGTCTGGTTTTTTTTATATTCAGGGAGTGGTTACACCTACGATTTGTACACCGAAAGCTCGCCCAGTGTGTGCCGCCGACAAGTCAATTTGCTGGTCTATATAACACTGCGCTGCGGGCGACTGGGAGTTGCTCTTGCATCCACCAAGGTCAATTTCCCTCATCTTAACGATAAACATCTTCCCGTCGGAAAGATGACGTACGACATCCATATAACCACCTTATTAACACACATGCAACACACATCTAAGTTTTTTTCCTTTCCACAATCATGCAATGCACTTGTCGCGCGACTTTTTTTTTGTTTGTGTATGAATTACTATAATGTATGTACAGAAATTTGTTGAATAGAAACGACTAGTTCAGCGATAATATTAAATGCGAGAGGTTGTGTACTGCGGTAATCTTGGTAGCATGTTGGATTACAAACAATTGATCGATGCTGAAATAAAGTTTGAAGCGTAACGTGCAGTAAAATAAAGTGCCAGGACCACGGAAAGTGATGTAGAGTGCGGAGTAGAAACAAATGCTTTGGTGTAAAACTATAGGTACACAACAGGATCTATAGAACAGTAGGCGATAGACTAGAATAGGATATAAAGGTACTTATGACTATAAGAAGTATTAAGAAAGGGAAACTTAAAAAAATAGGCTCTTTCTGTGTTGTTGTTAACGTATTAAAATATGCAACAATGTGTAACATTATGAAAGTGTAACAAGTATTTTATTTATTATTGTACGATTTTCACTCTTCTTAATTTTATTGATCACAAATTTATTCGAGGCATTCGTAATGATTGAACAATTACTGTTTTGTATGTGTCTACTTTATAATTAATATAGAAGATCTCTATGAGCAAGAAATGTGGCGTCGTGGTGTTCTTATAAGGCGTAATAGTAACAAGTGTATTATAACACGATAATAAAATTATTTCTTGTTTTTTAAACACAGCCAATGCGTCGCGACCGCTGACTTCTAGCCAGCATTCTATGTTGCAGCTAATGACGCTTTGTGTGTCGCAAGTGCTCGTATGAACTTACTTTGTATATCGTACTGTCCATCTTAAATTTAATTCTCAACTGCAATCCTTGTAATAATCGTCGAATAGATACGCATTATTAAAGGAATGGCAGCATTTTGTCATCGGTATAAGAGTATCACATGTATGACCATCTACTCGTTGGTAAATCTGTCGAGTAGCCGGAGATGCATGTGGTCCCCTGGGCAAGAGTCGATTACAGTGCACATAAAGCGGGCGAGGAAGTTCGTTGTCGTCAGTCCGTCACCACAGATTCAAGTCTTAATATTTCGTTTACGTTCTTTTCCATCAATGGCGTGTCCGGGCGGCCCGGCTAGGTGTGGTCACCATCTTCGAATACACCGTTACTTAACATCAGGTGAAATGTAGTAATAACACCTGGCCTGTCAATCATAAAAAAATGTTTTTTTTTTTCAATTCGTGCGTTTACGAGTATGTATTCTAAAGTTAGTCTTTTCCAAGCCAGTTCTATGCACACGCGCGATCGGCGCTCGCCCTCGATGCGTGGCGACGAGTGTCCAAAGACGTTTAAGTCTTTAAAACAAGAGGAAGCTGACCCTGGTCCGGCGCGCGTCGCCCTTGCCGCGCCGGCCCATGCCGTACTGTCACATGGCTGTGTCGGAGCTGGACCCCCCAGGTTTTGCGTCCATGCCGCCGCCGCCGCCCGCATCCTCGTCCCGTGCGCCCGCGCGCCCGCTTCCTCCCCCGCCGATACCCGCCGACAAACCCGTGAAGTCCAATTTGTACTGCATCATACAACAATACGTCACATATGGCTCACTAAATCGTGGAACACGCACGTTTGCTACTAGCAGCTAGGACCGACATTGCTCTATTGCCTGACAACTGCTCTTCTGAATGAATTCCATTTGACATTTTCGTATTTCTATGAGACCCATTCAGACCGCAGTTGGAGCAACAAAGCTTGATAAGGCATTCATCAGCCTAATAAACTATGCGGCTTTTTAAAAACTCAATCAAAGGAAAGACACCATGCATTTTTTTGTTCATGGAAAGCATGATGTGACATGAAACGGGAAAACATTTAGTTACTGTTAGCAAATATTAAAACTCAGTAGAAAGGGGATTTGTTATTAGAATGATTAGGTATTATTTTTGGAAATGAAGGGCCGCAACACTTAAAGTTTATAAGAATACAATTTATAAACTTTAAGATGAATGATAGAAATACCACACATATACTAATCTAGTAACAAATTGTTGCAACAACACATCAACGACATTCAAAAATTAGCTATTGTGTTACACCATCAAACAATAATAATTCTACACTAAACCAATAAACACTGCGGTAGGTAACTTGTCAGTTTGTAAGATATATTGTTAGGATACAGTACAAACTGATTAGAAGAGGATTATTCTCGAATTTAGAGTCCACATAAATTACCTACTATCAACCATTCAATACACTATTTTCACTTTTATATGTGGATGCTTTCTGTAAATTAGGCTTCCAATGCATAGGGACTCTCTCAGGCATACACAGGGAATACTGAAAATATCAAATAAGTAAACATAAAAGGGACCATAATAACATAAAGCAAATATAAAACTATGCAGTAAAGAAAAAAGTCAAATAGGACGAGGAAAAGGTTACATTATATTGCATACGCGTCTACACGGCAAAAATAATTGTATAACATAGCCTGTGAAGACGTAGATAAATGTAAAGTACGAGCAGCGTTTAGCAAATTCAATTTTGTATTCGGGAATGTTTAGCAAACATCATGATGAATATAACATAAGTACATATAGATATTCGTAATAGGATATGGTACATGCTGAGATCCACTACATACACAGGTACACACATAAATACATGTATATCAGGAGGTATCATATGGTGCATAGAGACAGACCGAGTCGTCCCTTGCAATCACTGATGATTTGTTTATCGCTTTCTCCAGCGGTATAAGACCCTGGAGGCGGAAACCCGGCATGAGGCGGAAGGAAAAAAGAAATAAATAAAATATAAGTACTGAAAACCAAAACGGGAGTTAAGTTAAACTTCAATTATTCTATTACTATAAAACTATTTCTAATCAACTATGAAGACTTATCCTTGCTTTACTTTCTTTCTTCTTGAAAATTGATCATTTTGGATGCTGTTACTAATGCAAAAATATTGAATTAATAATATGTTATTGTCATCTGAACCAAGAATAAGTCTCGTAACCGTGATCACACGTTTCACCCTCTCCCGAAAGTCTAACAATCACGAATGAAATATAATCTGTAAAGTACTTAACGGGTGCAACACTCTGGTGCCTTTTAACCACTCCCACACTCGCCTCCCACGGCAAAGGTACCTAAGGAACATTACGTTCCAATGCACTAAAATCTTTACATTTCCTACAAAATTTACTATGAAAAATGTGCGATGTGTTGCTTGAAAAGATTGTAAATTGGTATTTGTATAAAATAAGTTAGGAAGAAATGGAATATTCACCTTGTTCGCGCAGTCAAAACACGTAGTGACGACTTTGCTTATGACGTTCATAAGATGCTTTGTCTCCTGAATAACGTTATCCACTTTACTAAAGGTGGCTGCGCGCCCCACTGTCGGCTCTTTCACAGTGAATTGTAATTGTTGTACGTAAGTTGGAACCCTATCTAAATGCTCTAACAGTTCTTTTTTCGTTGTCCCCGCAGGAACCTTAAAATAAAAGTAACAGCTTAGATTTACATATCATTGGCAGCCGTGCACCGCAACTTCGGAAGTTTGTCTTACCTGATATGAAAACTGTCTTACGATTTTGTAAAGTCTATTCGCTTCTTCCGCAAAATATTCAGCTTGTGTGAAGAGGTCTTGCGTAGTATTTAATCGGCCTTCACCTTTTGTGAACTGATACATAGCGAAGGCCATGGAAGACATATTTTTTGCCCTGAAATTAGATAAGATGGGCTATTTACCAATGTTCAATAATAGATAAATAATAAATAAATATCACACACAGCGCCATCTGACCTCAAACTAAGCAAAGCTTGTACTATGGAAGTCAGATAACTGATAGAATACTTAAATAGTTTTTTTTTGTAAATAAATAATAAATACAGTACACCCAGACACAGAACAAACATTTGTTTGTACCACAAAGTTTGTCCTGGGTGGGAATCGAACCCACGCCCTTCAGCTCTTGAGGCAGATATTCTACCAATGAACCAACAGGGTTGTCAGATAGAACTGATAATAGTGTTTTTATACATTAAATGCAATTTGGAAGTATATTGTTCGTCGTACCTCTTCACAATGTCGTTGTTCTCGTCGGCTGCAGCGCCCTGCCACTTATCAGTCTCGGCATCCATCTCAGAGGACATCATTTTCATTTCCAGACCCGACTTAGCAATCTTCGCTTGCTCGTCAGAGTCCAGACGCACCGCTTTCAGCGGTTTACTCGTTGTACCATGTTTCTGAAAGACGATGGGAAGATTTTTGTGTACGTTCGAGTCTTTGTATTATCAACAGATACAACTAATAGTTTTTTGGAGTCACCAAGAGTAAATCCACAAATGTAGCTGCGTCATCATGTATCATACCTACGTCGTTTTAATATGAAAATTAATCGTTACCTTTTTTCAATCATCAATCTACTGCCAGCATTAGCAGTATGTCCAGATATAACGAAGTTGGTATAAAAGTACGCCTCTTCCAAAAGATGCAATTAAATCCTATGTTCAACTTTTATTTAAATACCCTGAAACTATTTGACGTATATCGTCATTCCATTAGGTCTTCTAAAATACTTACTCCCGGTCTCGGCAAACTGCTGTACTGCTGCTTGTCGGGTCTGTCGTCTGTAAGGTCGAGCAGTTCCTTGGCCAGCCGCGCCGCGTCCGCTAGAAGCCACGCCCACATATCCACGAAGACATCGAGGTTTTCTCTCGCGGCGGCACTGCCCGGGTGTGCTGCCAGTGTCCGCGCCGCTGTCACTACTTGCGGACCGTATATCCTAAGGTTTATTTCCGCGAACTTTGCGCTCACTTGTAACGTCTCTGACATGGCTATATGCCTGAGCAATTTGCATACCTGAAAGCGTAAGAAAAGGCGGAAGTGTACTAATAAAATGAAGGCATGTGCGCCATTGTGAAAAGCAAGTACATGAAGGTGTAAACACATACCTAGGTCAACAATTGTTCTATGTCGAAGTAGAATACCTATTGCGCAGACTTGACCTTGTTACATACCTCTATTATATGGTCTAACTGTTCGTGGAGCCGGCTGGCTATTTGATGCAGTCTCTCTGATTCTCTCTCACCACAGGAACTAGCTGTAGGAAAGTTATTTTACAGTCAGTTTAAAGTATCTATTGCTTACAAACCACCTATATGCTTCGACCTGGATTATATGAATCCACTTTAATTTAATTTAATTTAACACACCCACAGCACACCATTTAAGCCTAATATACATTTTCGACAATGGGTAGGTTTTTTGTCGCGCGCCAAACGTCCGATCCAGCTACGAGAAGCTGTTCGTAGTCAGTACGCGGCTTTTTATAGTTATTAGGCTAGGCCTTTGACCGAATTTCAAATGACATTGATGAAAGATGGTAAACATTCCTTACTATGGTAAACACTACTTACTAGTAAACACTACAGATTTAACAGGGAATTTAGATTATGGAAATTGAATGGATATAATCCAGGTCGTGGAAGAGCCATTGCGATATGCGGTGGCGTCGCATTAGACGCCAAGGCACAGTCGCAGGCTCCCGAAAGACGGGTGTGTGTACCTACGATCCTTGGGGGGTTACCTATGTGCGCGAGGTCAGCGGTGAGCCGCTTGGCCTCGTCTGCGAGGGGCGCCAGGTCGCGAGCCTGGTCGCGTGCTGCTGCCACCAGCGCGCGCTCCAGCTCGCCTGCCGCCGTAGTCGCGCCCGTGCACGCGCTATCTAATGCCGTGCCGGTGCTCGCCCCCGCTTGCTCTTCCTACAAAACACAACTCTTTTGAAACGTATTAACTTTAAGTTATTTTTTTTGTTATTTCCTATCTTTTTTATGTAAGTAGACCGGTTGCCTGATGTTAAGTTTTAACCGTCGTGACGTCTTAAAATTGGCTATGATTGGGCCATACTAATTTGAAATAAGACCACTGAGGTATTCGTGCTCTTATTTTTCGGGCTGTGTTTGAAGCGCTTATTGGGAATCTAGGGTTATTGATCGAAGGACAATGTAAAAAGGATAACTTACTAAGGAGACGGCGACGGCTACAAGCCGCTCCAGCTCGTACGCTATCCGCTCGGCCAGAGCCAGTATCCGCTGGCGGTGGTCGTGCGACGTGTACGCGGAGTCGGTGAAGTCATGCGTCCGTTCGACGAGGGCTCGCAGTGTAGAGGCAAGAGCACGTCGGCGCGTCGAGTCCGCGCCGCCGCGCGCGCGCGCCGTCCGCACCTGCGACGTTAGACCACGGAGCGCGCCTAACGCCGTGCCGGCTTCCCATTGCGCTGCCTGAATACATTTCAACAATATACTTACTTCACAATTATTCTCCGCAGTTGCTGTTTAATGTTGAAGTCAGTTTAATTATACCTAGAGTTTGTTTGAAATGTAAACGCTAATACCAACCTTTTTCTGTACTTCATATGGTTAAATACATAAAATTGTATAAATACGATGGTATTTAGTAAACACACCGCGGAATTACCATAGAAGTAATTTATTCGACCAGGTATCATGCCTGACTATTTTAATTAGATTTTTATTTTAGGAAGTAGTTATTTAAAAAATATTCATAGTTCATAAGTACATAATTATTTAATTACGGGTTTGAAGCAGGTAAAGCCTATATTAAGAAAATAAAGAAGTAATAGAAGAAGAAAGAATAAGTCATCTGAAGACCTACTAATCTACTTTGCGTACTTACCTGTAGAGCGATGATTACTTAGGTTCCTACTAAACTAAACATTTACATAATGTAGATACCTATAGCAAGCTGTTGAAACGTCAACTTTTATTTTATGCGTTTTGTTTGGCTTTTACTAAAAGTGTGCTTTTGTGTAGGTAAATACAGTTTGCCGATGCTTGGAAGCATTGCATTAAGCTTAGCTAAGCTTAATTTTAGCATTTAAATGCGTGTTTTTAGCAAAAACTTGTGTTTATTATGTATAATAAAATGTATGTGTTTACTAAAGCTACCTACAAACCTAATTATTTATTTCATTTACAAATGCTTCCTCAAATAACATTTCAAGTCACACTCCTCAAAAGTGTAATCATAAAACATAACTCTCTTACTTTGTACAGAAACTCCAGACATGACATATTTGAACAAAGTAAAGCGAAGACAGCAAGCGACATCGCTTTGTTCCTACTTTGTGTTTACTGTTCTTACATTCGTACTGAAATTGCAAATTTAAGTTTTCCATTGAAAGAATTTGTTCTGAGGAAGCAGCGTAGGTTACCTACACTACAAAGGCGGAATCACAAAATCAGTTCAAAATATAAAGCGTACTTTTCTAGTGCATGTTTAAATACATTTTTAAAGGTAAAAAGGCACTGTTCTACCTGCCATTTAATATTTTATACCTGTTCATGACTATCCGAGAAAGGTTTCAACTACAAAAAAAGGAAAACTCTGTTTATGCACGGAATTATAAGTAAGTAGAATATGCAGTAGATCCGGAACAGATATGACGAAAAAAGTAAAGAAACGTGGAAGAGAAAATACGATACTTGTATGTTCAATAAGCTTCTATAATCTATTTTGTGTAATGTCTACTTACCTATGAATTTCCTTTATGCTGTTAGGTAATTAGATAGTAATTACAAGCATATTACAACACAGTGTTATAAGTATTATGACGTATTTTCGGTCATTTAAGTTTAGAAAAAGTATTTAGATTCTATTTAGTCAGGCTGTAATTTTAAGTAAGTATCTAATTCTTTTTTATTCATCACAATAGTGAGTGAGCAAACGTTTATTAATGTACATCTAATTTGATGTGATCATGTCTTTAAATTTATGATGATAAACACACAAAATACACTAAAAATAAATATTTGAAATGAACTTCCGCAAAGTAATGCCTGAGTCAATCAAACCGACGAAAACAAAATCGGGTGATACAGTTCGCAGCTACATATTATTGGACATTCAAAATTTAATTACATCACTTCTTAGCTAAATAATGATAGAATTCGTTGAGCAAAAACTTGAAATGGAAATCGGAAGTACCTACGAGTTACAAGTTCAATGTTTGTATTAGGTATCTAATTCTTGTTACACGTTAGTATAGGCGCCAGTAAAGGCTGCCCATCCAGATAACGACATGAGATGATTCGTATCTGGTCTGCGGCCGACGCGAGCATGCACCCATCTCTTCATTTCCCATTAACTTCTTGTACTGTGTCCTATTTCCTAGTAACAAGATATTGAAAATTAACTGAGAAGTGAGACACTAATTCAGAGTCTATCTACAGTTACCAGCAAACTTTACTCGTAATTTCATTATCTATGTATCCTATACTTACCTACTATATTACAAAGACTCACTTTGATATTTAATATTGAAGAAGTGATGTACACAAGCACATCACTTCTCCAATATTAAATTACTTTGGAAAAAGTAATAAAAGTTACATAAAATAAACTGTGTATTTGGCAACCACTGCTTACAAAAATACTTTTAACCTAATAATATTGTTAGAGGCTTACCGCTCCCGTCGAGTGGAAACATATATTCAAGAATAGCACAAAAAGGTTAGCAGGTCAACCGTCTCATTTCAAAAGTCTCATTAAGAGTTGCCAGAAATAAAGTTACACCTTTGTGACAGTTATAATCTAAAGTGAACTCTAACCTTCTACTTTTGATTTAAGATAGCAGAGTCAAGGACGTAAGGGCGCCAACCTGGCTGAAATCTTATGTGGCATAGTGCCAACCCTGTTAGACATCGAGGTTTCATCGAGTAAACGTGTCTAGATGTCGCTTCCTCTTATTTAGTAGTCACGTAGTTAGGGCACTTCCTCAAAGGTAAATGTTTGCTCGCAACCTGCTTATAGTTGGGTCTGCGAGTTCGGGTTATAAAGTTTTTTAAGTGGCTGGCTAGTTATGGACTTATTGGCACTTTGCGATCGGTATTGGATCATTAATCACGCCTACCTCTTATCCATTCATAATAGATTAAAATGAAAAAAATATTATCATGCAGAACTACGTAAAGATTTAATCTCTTCTCAAGTCTTCTCGAACAAACGTAAACGTAACGTAATCTTTTAGATTAGTTTTTATAGTACCTATACATATTTTTATGATTAGAACAATGTAAATCTCTTTTTCTGCTCTACTGATCTCTCTGCTTAACGTCATGTTTGCTCATAACAGTTCAATGTCACTCATAAATAAAACCTGTCTCAGGCGAACATGACCTACAGCAGTGGTCATTAGTATGGCACATGGGCCAGAGTTCTAGTGCATTTTTAGCCCCAAACTGCGTATGTCTGGGGTAGTTTAAAACCAATTGCAGTAATACTGCGGTAATTATACCTTCATTCTAAGATAAATGTTTTTTACGCCCTAACAGATATTGAACACATTATTCATTGCATTTTGATCTGGAATACTATTAGTACCTAATGTTCAAACGATATTTATTGTCTTGTAGTTGAAAATAATTTCTCCGTCAAAGGAATTACTTTAAACATTGCTTAGCCAGTTCTTATATTGCTTTATAAACTTATAAGTAAAGCAATGAATGTTTTGTCACATTTAAAACTGACGAGTAGCATAATTTTATCTTTAGTTTTAACGTATTTAGGTAAGTAGGTAGTTTCTTTACACAAAGTATAGGATAGGTATAACGATAAGCATTGCAAGCAAGCACATCTACTTGAAATTTATTTTGTATTCAGTGAGAAATCGTATTGCATCACCATTGTGAAGCTTAGACAAAGTTCCATTTTCGTTTGCCTTCAACTTAATGTCGTGAATTTGCCTAAACAACCCGTCTTACTGGAATAATGTATAGTTATAGAATTACCACTGAATAATTATAATATAATTTTTATGCACATGTACTTATGTAATCAAAATTTTTACAACAATAGAACACATCTCAATATTACAGCAATATTACACATAACTGCCTATTTGAACTTCAAATTTTACTTTAGTATACGTAAATGTATTTCACAATCATTATGTAATACTTTGATTTAAAGAGCGGTACCTAATAGGTATGATGTAAAAATACCTTAAATTATACTACCTATTTACAAAATGTATACAAAAAACTTAGTCTAAAAATGATGTTGTTAGATTTGAATCAAAGTCATTAATAGAATTTATCTTTATCGTCTCTAGATTCGTAGAACATACAATAGAGCACAAAATACTATGACATTAGTGTTATTTGTTTACCTCGACGTTCATAGTATTTTGGGCGCGATTATGGCCGGGTGAAAAACAGAACTGTGTTGAAATCGTGAAAATTAAACAATACAAACAATAGAGTTCAACGCGTGTTGTCATTTTCATTACGTTCTGCGGTTCTAAAGGAAAAAAAAAAATTTGTATTGTGAAAAACTAGTAGGATGTAGTTTCAATTCACTCAAGATGAACATAGATGTTTTATATGGGTCTTGTTGTTCTAAATAAATGTATAAGTATTAAAATTATAAAGTACGTTTTAGTATTAATAATAGTAATCTGGTTTTTATAGTACAAGATTTGTTTAGTTTGGAGCTAGAAGGCGTTATGTGAAATGTCGTCTAATAGCTATTAAATTTATTTTGACAACAATAGCTTCATATTTTATTTCGATTTAAAGCGTCGCGTGACATTCTTCTAAGGATCTACCCTGAAGATAACTACAAGATGTCGTTACCACTATTAACACGTTAAGTCTACTTGTATACAATTATATTTTTTCATTTTTGAACACAACAATTATATTTTTCACTTTGAAAGTAGTTTTCAATTAAATGTTTTTTACATCACTAACATCAGAAATCAATTAAAACTTAGGAGCAACTGAACTACAATGAAATGACTGGCAAAACGAGACATTGGCACTAGACCAAGGCAGATGGCACAGCAATGGAGATAGCTATCTTTATAGTTGACAAGCTAGGTGTAAAGTAGAGTAGTAGACTAAAGTAGAGAGTGGCTCTATCAAGTGAAATTACCGATATTTACTATTCCTTTGACAACATATTTTCAACTAGTGGCAGTTGTTTAGTGAAAGAACCTGAGCTATAGAGTGCAATTCGTTTGCGTAAACCGTGCTTTTACCACTCAGTACGGAGATAAGGAAGCATTTGGATGTTGATGATGTAAGTTAAATTTGTAAGGTTTCGGGATTTGAAGACATAACTGCATTTATTAACTCAAACGAAACGATTCCACCTTCATTGTGCGGACCGCTAAACAGTGGAATGAACTGCCCGAGTGGGTGTTCCCCGAAGCAGAGGCGGCCTTAGGGGGTGGCAAGCAGGGCAACCGCGGGGCCTCGCGTCCTCGTTGAAAAAAGTCTTTACCATATATATGTATGTATGTATGAGTACATACATTACAGGAAATGTACATGAAGACTATAGCTTTTACAAAATAGCGGAATTATTCGAATGATGATAACATTATTATGATGAAGGCTAGATATAAATTGTGTACACCAAAAATGAAAATGAACATTAAAAATGATAATCTCATGAGCTTGTGCTACAAGGAGCGCGGCTTTATCGGAAATACTCACAAATTAGAAGTAACATAATACGACGTAAAATCATGATAATGGAAGCGATGTATAATTAAGTACGTAATTTATGTAGGTTCGTAGATACTGAGTCGTAGTGCCAGAGTCTATGTGCCGCTTGGGGGCCTTCGACTTGAAGTTTGTTATTATATAAATATAGAACAGGTCTAACATTGAATGCGTTATCTGACTCGCAGAAGTGCTCAGAACTCTTGATCACTCATCCGAACACTGATCGGATCGTGTGTTGTTTAATATCGGTGACCATTCGTCAATTTACGCTATACTGACTCGAGTACTAACAAATAAAACTTTTTAGCATTCAGTGGTATCACTGTGTGGGTGTTGGTTTCATCACTACCCGTGTTCCCATCACTGCCCAACCAAATTTGATATGATTCTACCAACGCTGCTATGGATATTCTTTCTAGCAACTAATTTATAGCAGATTGTGATCTTTAAGTAGATTATAGTCGTTTCGTTCCAACTTCTACAGCATATTAGTTGACTATTAATATATGTTCAACTCATGTTTTAGGTCATAATAACTTTTGAGTTTTATCGTGTGAACTTAAAGGACATCTGTTTCCCACAGTCCAGTAAGGTTCTACAGGTACTGTAAGTTTCGTTTTTAATAGGTTAGTACTATAACTTATTCTGTGGTAGTAACTAGGTTAGATATCAAACCTCGTGTCCAGGCTCTTCGTGTCCAGGTAGACCGTCGCGCACTACGTAATGTATGAGGTCCATGGCGCGCCGCATCTGGCAGAACACCGTGTCGCGGTTCTCGCGGGCCGATGCACTTCCAGGATGCCGGAGACACGTCTGCACATAGATAATAAAAAACTTACTGCACTGTTTATTAATATAATCAACCCTTATGTAATATGCATAAGCATTTGGCATAAGGGTCGGTTATATTTGTTAATTATGAGAAGGCATTCGACAGTGCCGAGTATTGGGCCATGTTCAACTCTCTTCATCACTGTTTTATTGATGCTCGCTACATGTAAGATGCTTCGGGAGCTATACAGCTCGGCAACTATGCAGGTGCGGCTTCATAAACTAAGTAATCCGATACCAATTAAAAAGGGTGTACAACAAGGAGATACCATTTCATCCAAGCTTTTAATGGTGGTCGTAAAAGACGTCATAAAAACGACAAAACTGGAATTAATATAAATAGAGTTTTCTTGTCGCACTTGATTCGTCGACTATCTTGTGCTTGTTCCGAACCCCTGTATGATCTACAAAGCATGCTTTTAGATCCATATAATGCTCCAGATAAGGCTTAAGATGAACATGTATAAGACTAAAGTTATGAAGAGCGTCTCTGGTGTCTCAAATCCATACATAACAAATGGAATAGGAAACTTGAGACGGTTGACCAATACGTATATCTTAGACATGTTCTATCTTTTAAAAAAGGGCTCCGAAAGAAAAAGACCCAAAAGGATCCAGCTAAAATAGGGCCAAACTGGATAATATCCTCAAATCCGTCGACGTTCCACAATACCTAAAGGCCCGTTTATATGACCAATGTGTCCTGCTTACCATGCCATAATTATGGTGCCGAGACATGGACACTTACAGATGAGGCTGAGCATAAAATGCAAGTGGCACAGAGAACCATGGAGCCATGCTCGACATCAAACTACAAGACCGAGTGAGAAATGTCGAGATCCAACGCCGAACTAAGGTGCGAGATATCGGATTGACAATCACGAAACTTAAATGGAGTTGGGCAGGATTTGTCGCCAGGTAGAGTGATGTCACAAACAGACACAGATACATGTTTAGGTAACCTATAAAAAAGTCTGCAGTTTAAAAATGGCATTAATTCTTTATAGTCAGGTACTTATCAAAAGGGGGTTCAAAATGCAAAAGATTAAGTATTCAGAACGCATCATTTAGATGACCAGTTAAGCGACACATACCCTTTTTTATCCCAACTCAAACGAAGCAACCCTACGTTGAGATCCACATCACTTCCATTATCATGGTTTCACCTGTCGTGTTATGTTTTTCTTGATGTTTCCCCGATTTTTCCTTGTTCGCGTGCAGTAAAATGCCGTTGTATTCTGTTAAAATTCTTTCAGACAATATTTATTGGTCTTTTCGGTTGTTGTGTATTAAGCTATCTTGCTCTCATATCTACCTATGGGTAATATACAGGGTTATATGATTGGAGTGTACTATGTCGAATAGTACTAATTATGAACACCTATTCAAATAGCCACAATTCTGAAATCACGAAATAAAATCAGCCGGCTCATAGAAAATATTTATTGAATCTTAACCGAATGTATTAAGCAGCTGCTTATTTGCTTAAAAAGAACAAACTAATAATAAAAAAATTACGTAGGGGGTAATACAAAATTTAATATATACTAGTCAGCAGTAATAGTATAATAGTCAACTCAGTGGCGTAGTTAGATATCCAAAGGTGTTTCGTCACCAGTAGCTGACGTTGTAGTGCTGACGTAAGAATTTATATTTCTTAAGTCCCCATTAAACTTAATTGAGTGATACTAACAGCACGTAGTAGATACGTTTTCCCTATAGTCTATCTAAGGTAGCGCCGTCGTGTAATATATCTTGGATGTAAAATTTACCTTGTAGCATGAAGCTTACAAGATTATAACGTTGAAACTTGCATGGCAGAGTCTCTGTCTTGTACAAAGAGCTTAGTTTAAGTAAAGCAATTGCGGTCAGCCTGAGTCCACTCGGCTAGCCGGCTGTCAACCGCAAACCGCCGACATTCGGCAGAGCGTATGGAGCAGGCGGGAAAAGCTGAGGTGGAAATGTGGAGAGCCACTATAATTTCAGACAATGCGTCGCGTCGGTGGTAAGTCATTGTCCTTTTTTGAAAAGTATTACATTGAAAAGAATAAGTGTATATTTTAGCCGCAAACAAAGGCCTGTGTATCTCGCTGTCTGTAGCATCGCAGTTCGTAAACGGCGGAACCAATTTTGATGACGTTTTTCTTGTTTTTTTTTTATGTTTGACAGGCTAGTTGTTTGACCACAGCTCACCTGATGTTAAGTGAAGGCGTGGTCGAAGATGGTAAAGCACACCTAGCCTGGAATGGAACTGGCTCTCAAGTGAGGCTGCCGGAACACACCGTTAGATGCTTGGCGTCAGATTTTCAACTTGAGGGTGGAAGCTAGCCAGCCGAGTACAAGAAAGTACCCTACCACCATGCTATGGTTTCCTCACGATGTTTTCCTTCACCAGCAGCTCAAGCTCATTGTTGGGGTTTGAACCCACGCCTTTCGGCATGCGAACCTACCGGGCTAACCACTGAGCTATCATCGCTACAACGCATCGTTTTTATTTTTGTTGGTGATAGGACAAGTTTGACTCCAGCTCACCTAATCTTGAGTGACAGTGTGATCAATGATGGCAAAGCCCACCTAGCCTGGAATGGAACTGGTTCTTTTCAGTGAAGCTAACATACAAAACGTGACAAAGGGATTGGTAGAGTTTAGTCTTATTATACAATTTGGTGGCCGTGTACAGATAATGTGTATATGTGTGTATGTTTATATAAAATAGCAGTATTTTAAAGACATTTTCTATGATCTTTATATTTTGTGTAATAAGAGCTCATTATAAAGGTTTTCGTTTTAGTTTATAATGTTTATTATTTTCAAAGAGAGAAAGAGATAGAGAGAGATTTTGAATATCTTAGTCAAAGATGTGTTTGACGGTGATACTTACTTGCAAATAGCTCAAGCACTGGCTAAAATGTCAAGGTAGATAAAATAATCAAAATATTTTGTCCACGGCAAGTCCCGATGGCAAACACAATCAGACACGTACATACGAAAATAAAACATTTCGAAGTTTATTTCAACGTTGGATCGACAAATAAAGCCTTGCAAAATATGTCATGCCTCATGTGGAAGAACGGAAAGAATTGGTTGCGGCACGCTCGTCCGGAAGCGTTGAAATATTGCAGGCATCGGTGTCGCCGGGACGCCTATTGTTCACGTGATACAGTTTAGGACTTTAGAGATATGCGCGCTTCACGAATCTAATGGCCTCAAATTATATCAAAGGAAAGAAAGAAAACATTTGTTTTGACACACAACACTACAATAACACACTACGAATAAACACACAACACTCAACCACACAGTCCTCACTCGATCTCGCGCTGCCCGAACAATTAGCTAAAACATTATATAAAATTCATAAATCATTTGATTTATAAATTTGATTTTATGCTAATAAAATCTACTGTTTTATTCAAGCAATTGTGATTTACCGCAAATAAATGCCAGTAGCTGTGATTTCAGTGTAAAATTATGCCCCATTTGTCCATAAATAGAAAAAAATTATTTGTATGGAAATCGAACCACCTTAACATCAAACTGAAACTGAACTTGAAATTAAGCTGTAGTCAAAAATCAGCCTGTCAACTATAAATCTAAATAAATCTGTACATTAATTTATCTATGTAGTAATATATAAGTAATTGTATTAGTGCTTGTATTAGTATTGTTTTGTAACTGTGTACTTTATTGTATATAATGTGTACTGTAGGTATTATAACTGACTTTAAAACGTTTTGGCGCACAACTGTGAGTTTTGAGTAAATAAAATAAAAAAGTGTCAAAATGGTAAAACAATTATTTAAAAAAAAAACGATTTTCAAAAATGTACATTTTAACAAGTGAAGTTAATTAAAGCGTTTTAAACCCCAATTACGTAAATATAAGCCGGAAAGTTTTTCCTCAAAAAGAAACAACATTCAACTGTACGTCGTACCTACATGACATAATGAATGACGCTATTAAATAGATTAGAGCGAAATCTTTTGCTCATTTTGAGAAACACTCCGAAATCGCACCGCGCCGGAGTCGGCAACAAAACACCCCGACAAAGTTTGCCGCAAGCCACCGCCTCTCTAATGGTTTCGTTTCTTTAATCTCGTTGATTTTGTCGTAAAAGTGTCATTATGGGCTTATGGGGAAGAAAGTATACTATGACGAATAGAATATATACTATGACGAAAGGAATACTATGACGACAGTAATTTTACACAAGTGGCTAGTGGTTAGCGATTATACAAATGAATTTAATTAAAATAATCATTATATAACATACACGCTGGCCCCATTGCCGCGTTGTATGGCAATACTCAAACGCTGGGCAAAATAAAGGCCAGCGTATACTTGCGCCTTTTGAGGTCTTCTGCAAATTCCGCCGCTGCGCCTGCCCTAATCTGAGGTCTAAGTTACTAGCTATCTTAGTTATATTTCTATAAGAGCGAATCTTTTCGCCCGACAAAATGTATCGAGCAGAGCAATTGATTTTTATGCCTACTTTTTTACTTTTATAATCGAACATAATAACATTGTTTTAATTGACAGCTATGTTGGTTCATTGGTAATATGTCTGTTTTGACAGCTGAAGGGCGTGGGTGTGGTTCCTACTCAGTACTATCATTTTTGACAGCTTTTTACTTTTCGAGTAATGTGAGAAGAACCTTAAACGCTACGCGCGTACGAACTTGCGTAACCGCCATTTTTTTACCCTATCTATCAGGATTAGACTAATGCAGTAACAACCATGCTTGATACAGTCAGAATATAATAGCGTCAGAAAATAGGGGTTTAAGATAGAATCTAATGCTGTAGTAATTATCTATCATTGTTCTATTAAATACTTACTCTGTATATTTCTACTTTCTGTACTAAAGGTACGTACGGAATATGAACACTGTTATAAAGATAAACGATCTTTTTATTTCTATATTGTGATGTCGCCAACAACGTATTGTGGTCTCGAATTATTGGTTCGGTACGTACATAATTGATAGGGTACGGCCTACTGAAAGTGCTAATTTACGAGAATAGAGAGACGCCGGACACCGATTGGAAATTTATTGCGATCCATCCGTGTTAATAACCCTCCCTCGGGTAGGGTCAGGTGTTTCACTTCGTATCTTAAGGAAAGCTGATGAGCTTTGAAAGTCCATTAATATAATAATGCAGCTGTAGAATGATGAATGGAACTTCGATAACCTTTGTTTGTTTGAGAAACTATAAAGGGAAAATAATATAACGTAAAAGTATAGACATGTCTGTTTTGGTTTGTTATGAATCAACATTTTTAAAAAACTTAGCAATATTTCAAAAAAATATTAAGAATGTATAGGTCGTATATGGAACAAAGACATGTAAAAATAATGAGACTAAAAAAAAGCCGACCCATTGCAAGGATGTCCGAAATATTGAGTAACAAAACAAATACATTTATCTATGTAATATCTGATTTATATTTCAAATAGTTCACAATGTCGAGTACAATAACTTCTCTTCGGCTAAGTATTAAAGATCACGTAACTCTGTATATTACCTAGCTTCATCGATTCAGCATCTACATAGATCAGTTCTTTCAAAATACCTGGTGTAATTATGAAAATTTATAGACCATTAACCGAGAAGAAACGAGATAAAGATTATATTATTTGTTTCTTACTGCGACAATTAAACAATTGTTAGCCTCAAACTTTCTTCGAGGCTGACAAATAGATTAGACAATAGCTTTCTATCATCGGTATTTTAGTTTTTATTGATTTTATTGTTAACTTTATCTAGTGAAATCTAATCTATGATAAAGATGAATTGGTTCGTAATAACTGTACGAAACAAAAGAAAGGTACTTTCTATTGTTTCTATAAAAAAAGTATTTAAGTATTCTGTCAGCTGTCTGGTTCCCATAGTACAAGCTTTGCTTAGTTTGGGACTAGATGTGCGCTGTGTAAATGTCCTCCAATATTTATTTATTTTTATTTATTCATACTGTTCTAATATAGGTAACCGTCCCAGTTCTTTACGATATTATTCTTTTTATGCCTACCTTAGAGGATGTGAGCAGCATGAGTGTGGAGCGTTCCAGAACGTTTCTTGCAGCGGCGACTTGGGCTCTTCTTCTCTCGTCTCGAAGGTCCGCTCTCCTCTCCGCAGTCAGCCTCGCCAACTCCACCATCCCCCCTCCAAACTCCGTGAAAGCTCGCACGAACTCCGCGAAGTTCGACACGGATTCCAGCCGATCCAGCGAACGCGCCACCTGTACCGTCCATTATCGAAACACATTTATGTTACGGCGGAAGACCAAGTTTCCTTGAAAGCTTCTCGTATAGAAATAGTTTTACAACTAGGTAAGTTTAGTACAAATATAATGTCCTCAAAACTGGTTCAAATTGTTAGCTGAAGTATGCCGTGTGAGTTATGAGCGAACATGTTGTCTCAACAGTTAAACACATAGCGTACGTAGGTATATAGTTTCCGATAGGTAATTTTTTTACAGTTTGATTTTCTGATTGATTCTTTTCCTTTTTTAGTTAAAACTAAGCAACAAATCATCTGTGTGTGGGTTATTCCATCAATGGAAAGTCAAAATTAATGTAATTTCCTACCGTTTCTTTTGTTTAATTTGTGTTGTGTTTTGTTTTGTTGTGTAATAGAATTGTATTCTATTTTACCGTGTACATGTTCTGGATCGTAAATTTTTTCTCTCTCACATGGACCGTGCTCGTCATCGACCCCTGGGGTTCGATATAGACTACTTTGGATTACATCGGTCTAGACTGATAATTTTCTAAAAAACTTTCGCATTCAAGTATTGTATATCGAAATGTATGAAAAATAGATCATTTCCTTCAGCAACCGTAAACGTGCTACGAAATTTTTTGGTATCGAAATCTCGATGAGAGATGTCGCTGCCACCAACTATAGTGTACCTTGTCCTTAGCAAGCAGCAGTTGCCTAACCACGACCATGTCAGCTAGCAGCAGCACCCGCGTGACGGCCGCGAGTAGCGCACGCGCCGCTGACACCATGCCGGCGCCGTCCGTGCCCGCACACACGCGCTCTATGGCTCGCCCTGTCAACAATCGATACGAAAAGCATTACACATTTTGTAAAATAATTGTATTTTAGCCAGGATTTAATTTAATAACGGTTTATACGTATATTTACTGCCCTTATATATTGATTAATATGTCGATTTCCGTGTTAGATCCTTTTGGTATCTGCTTTAAGAGTTAGTCTCTATATACAACACTTTAAGTAGCAAAACATGCCAGGGCATCGCTGCTTCGGGGCTCATTGCTTTGAGACTTTCGATGGTTAGTTACGTATCACGAATATTATTGCTTATTTGTTTTTGATGAATATTATTTATTATTGTAAGTGATATTTTGATAAAAAGTAATAAAAAAACGAACAAGAGGTTCCCAAGTGGTTTTTTTTAAAATTTGGTTTAATCAATTTTTTTTCTTTAATATTGGCATCGCATTTTGAGCATTTGTCTGTGTCAAGTATTTTATGTTTACAAGTTTCTTAAGTTAAATAAGGTGCCTCGTAGCAATAGTTATAGTCAAAGTCCAGTCTTGATCAAGTCCAGTCCGTATCAGTCAAGTCTAGTCATGCTTTAGTAAAGTAGTGGCAACTTTACTAAAGCTTCGATGGAGTTTTGGGAGCAACACGAAAAGTCATGTTTTATCACATTATATTATTTTTCCACACTCGTGCTTGTGATTCGGCACTTTATGAACAAAACACCGCCATTTTTATACATAAACACTCGACAAAACACAAGTTTCGGAAAAAAAAATACAACGGAGCGACACGACTCTTCCCGCGTTCCCGCCAAAACTCGGTTTAACCAATGTCGCGTGGGCAGGCGTTTTTTATTACCGGCCAGGACTTTATGGAAGCGAGTTGCGTTCAAACTTTTTATTTAAATAGTGTTCAAAGTTCAAAAGTCATTTCGTCACTGCACGACATTTTGCTCGCACTTATCGAATAACCCTTCGCTTTTTTTCGCAAAGATAGGATGAAAAATAACAAATCTTTCTGAAGTACAAAACAAGAAAGTAAAGCAAGATATAAATGTAGAAACGACCGGACCCAGTAATTACGCATTGTTTCAGCTTGGTTTCTGCTTTGTAAAGGGAGCTTCATTCCGTTGTGCAAGAAGCCGGGGCAAATTGCAGTCTTGCGTTTCTTGTTATGTATAAACTAGGAATGTTCTTTTGGCCTTATTCTCATCAATATTTTCTACAAGCTTAAGCCTACGCTTAACTTTAGTTTAAGGTTCAGAGATAAATTAAATATGTGTATTGCGTAAGTAGCAAAGCAATAATAAGCAATAGTAATAAAACTTGCGCTATTTTATAATATTAGATAGATTAAGATAAATGATACCTTTTTGTCCTGTAATAATGTTCCATAAGACGCATCTATCCAAATTTAAAGCGGATACATTATGTAGTATCCTAGTAAAATCCGCTTATTATGACTTCGTCTATATTGACCAACCGCTTAATATGATGTAATTACACAGCGAAGTTTGGTTTTCATATAAAATCCTTTATAACAAAGTCGGATATAATGACTTCGCTTACAATGACATGTCGCATATTATGACCCATTTTTAATAAACTATGTCCGGTTATAGTAACCCACATGAAACCTAACACGTTCGGCAGTGTTTGATAGGGTCACATGAACCCGACGACGTTCGGCATGTGGCTTATTGTACTTATTACATACAATTTTTACATATTTTGAATTAAAAATGCTATTTTTCTGTATTAAAAAAAAATACATACATATTATACTTAGCAAAAACAGGGGGTTGTTTATTTTCTACAAAATGCTTTGTATGACGTCCGCTTAGTATGACGTGGTTATCATTTCCCTTCGATGTCATTATAAACGGATTTCACTGTATATGTTTATTCAGGTAATAAACTATAATATTTTATAATACGTGTGCCAAATTTCATGTCAGTTATTGCGTGTTTGGTATTACGAATTGATTTAAAAATATTATTGTTATTTTATTCGAAGTAGGGTTATAGATTTTTTAAACTCTTCAGCTTATTTTAAGTCAGCATTTTTACCAGACAATTTAAACATTAAATATAATTAATTCGTCTTTGGATTATTCGAAAGCTACAACCACAATTAATGAAACCGACCGAATGAGTGAAATTTCCATTAATAAAATAAAACCACGCTTGCAACGTATTTTACTGCTGCCAATTTATACGCAAATAGCAAATTTAAATATTTTCCGAGATACGTTGATGGTTATTTCGGCGGTTAATCTGATTTGTGTCGTTTTAAATGTAGATAATTGTTAAAATATTCCATTACAAAGCATAGACATTACCTACTGTGTTCTGGTTTGAAAGGTACTGCGGTTAAGCAAATTTATTAAAAGCTAGCGAAATTACATGGCTGTTGAGACTAACTATCGAAAGTATCAAATTAATAAGTAAGTGACAGCCCTGTTGGTTCATTGGTAGAATGTTTGCTTCAAGAGCTGTAGGGCGTGAGTTCGATTCCCACCCAGGACAAACATTGTGTGGTATAAACAAATACAAATGTTTGTTCTGTGTCTGGTGTACCTACTGTACTCGTATGTATTATAAACAAGTATGTATTTACAAAAAAAAAGTATTTAAGTATCTGACTTCCATTGTACAGCCCTGTTGGCTCATTGGTAGCATGTCTGCTTCAAGAGCTGTGGGGCGTGGGTTCGATTCCCACCTAGGACAAGCATTTTGTGATATAAAACCAAATGTTTGTTCTGTGTCTGGGTGTACTGTATGTATTCTAAGTATGTATTTACAAAAAAAAAAAAATATTTAAGTATTCTATCAGTTATCTGACTCCCATAGTACAAGCTTTGCTTAGTTTGGTGTCAGATGGCGCTGTGTGTAATGTCCTGCGATATTTATTATTATTATTTTATAGCTTTGCTTAGTTTGGGGTCAGATGGCGCTCTGTGTAATGTCTTACACCACAGCCTGTTTCTCTAGACGACGGACAAATATGTCCGTCAAATATAAACCTAAATTATAACATCCTGAATAAAATAAAAAATATTTACGCCAGCATTAAAAAGATATTGGTGTTCAAATTTTGTCCCGGGACTACAAGACTCACGGTCACCAAAAACAGCTGGCGGCGCGACGCGAGTAGGCAAGTACAGCGGTCGTCGCCCGCCCGCTCCGCGCCGCGCGCTCGCGCGAGCAGGCACGATGTTTGTATGTACTTGTCGGTTAGTTTAGTACAAGTGTAATACGTACCTTTCTCCAAAATTTTCCCATTTTCCCTAATACTTCTAAGTATAACGTCAAAAAAGGAGAACTCAACGTCAAGTAGAGTTCAATGAACTTGTTGAGTTAGTACCAACCTAGCTTAGAACAGGCAAAAACATCTAATATCAGCTGTAGCTGTAGGTATTTCTTGAGACAGTCCAATAGTTCGACTAAACGAAGTACACGTATTCGTAATATGACCCGATAATAAAAATAATATCTCGTCCTGAGTAGGTACGTATTCGCGCGGGATGGAATTTTGTCCAAGTACTCTTGTACACACACCATAATTATCCCAATACTCTTCGTTGGTGTGTTGATAAGGAATCGTCAGGATGAGCGATGAATAATAATAATCATCACTCGACGCGAGAGCGGTATGCGGCGCGGCGGCGGCGGGACGGTGCGGCGTTGTAATCGTGCTGAACGCAGGTGGCGAACTGACTGCGTGACCTGTTGGTGTTGACCAGGGTTGGATTCGGGTACGTTGAAAAATATAGTACAAGCCCATCAAAATAGTAGTACGCCGATAGTACACTTTTTTTAAATCTTACATTGTTTAAAAAAAGCTATTAATCAATAAAATAGATAGTTAGAATCAACATGTGTATACAAAATTTACTCCTCTTCTAAATTATGTAAGTTCTTGACTATTATTTTCTTCAGCATGTAATCATAAAAACATGTCTTCTAAACTGCGAGTATACGAAAGAATAAAATCGGTACAGTTGCCACTTTTGCGGCATTTTTTTTCTTAGATTTTGGCGTCGCACCCCAAGCATTTGCCAGTGGCAAGTTACAATTTTAAGACAAAATGCGAAGCCAAAATCAAAAAAGATGAAGAAGAAGTATTGTTTGACAGCTTACCACAATGTGCTGAGGTAAGCTGTCACACACTACTCAATGATTTTTTTTTTACAGATGGTTTGGCTATAAACGGGTGTCATATTTACCTATTTTGGTCTTTTCTAAGTGAAGTAACGAAATTGTAGTATTTTTCCGTACTATCCTTAGGTATGGATATTATCTAGTACGGAGCATGAAATAGTAGTACAAATACTATAATTATAGTACGAAATCCAACGCTGGTGTTGACCCGAGAATCGCACGCACCCCCGCCCGTGACCCCTCAGACGCCGCCTCCGCCTTGCGCCCGCGCCGCGCGACGTGTAGGCACAGATAGTTTACGCCTGGATTTGTTTATGCCTACTTGGATTTGTTATGTGTCTGATTACATTAGTTTGTGGTACAATTTGGTCAAATTGTAAGATATTGTTTTTATGACGTATTTGAGTCCACTATCGCTTTCTGAACACCCCCTTGAAATATGTCCGTCGTCTAGAGAAACACCCTATATACATATTTTTTCTTCCATCTTATAAAGGTAGTCTACTATGTGTGACATGAGCTTTCTATTATAAACTATAATTATATTATGTATGTATATTGTACGTACTTAGATATACTTTCCTTTTCACGCAATTTCTTTACTTTATGTATTTTGTTTACTTACATTTATAATTTCTTTATTCTATTAGCTATAATATTCGTGTATCTTATTTGATTTTATTCAGTCTCGCGGGTCCCAGGAGGTTAGTTCTGAAAACCAGCGCTGTTGAGAAATCGACAGCACTAATGCTGAGATCTAACCTTTTTTGACGGACTGGACACATTTTTTTTCTTTGCACTGGACGCTACAGCGAAAACTTTTTTCTTTTTTTTTCGGCCATGGCACGTTCGTGCATTGTGCCAATTATCATGTAGGAAGGTACAACTTTTTATTGTTATTGTTATTATTTCTGTCGTCTTTTTATCATTTTTGTTAGAGTGTTGTGTGTGTCGAAACAAATGTGTTCTTTCAATTGACATGTTAGGCAACATGTCTAATAAATTTAATGTATTTTTTTTATTTACACGTTCATTTTATAAAGTGAATGCTTCTTTAGCCGCGTTGAACGATTTTTGGTAGGGGCAAAATTTATGGGTTCGCGTCTTCGACATGCTAATGGAACGTGTTTTAAGTTTTCACTTCTGTCGGCAGTCCCCATGACTGCCTATCTATTTATTTAACTAAGTATTTTTTTAAGATAAATATTGGCTATTGACGATAATCAAGTCACGAAATTGAATCAGCAAGCAGGTAGGTATAATAACAATCGAAAGGTAGTTCAGGGAATTCAGGCAAAAAAATGAGATTGCTAAATTACGTTTACGTTTACGTTTACGTGATCCGCTTCTGATGTCAGTGGTTAAATCATATTGTATGAAATATGATTTGCACGATCATTTTCTGATTTTGCGAAAATTTGTGTTAGAAATTGGAATAAAAGCTTGTAAACACAACTGAAAATATCGAGCTATTTTAATCGTATCCATTACCGTTAACCCAAATCCAGAATACGCATTTCGTTTCCTGAGTTCGAAATGAAGGTGTTAGCTAAAATGACACAGAAAAATTGGTATCAAATCCACCATTAGAATTCGGTAAATCCGGGAAAATCGCTCACGCGCCGTCTAAGCCGCATTCGTGTTTAAACGAGATTAATAAACGGCCTTTAGCCGTCGAAATGGGATTTGCGCACCTATAACCCTATAATTTAGAATTTGTCGGCGCCAACGCTTCTAGCCTACTGTTTTCCATTTGGCGTTGTCGGTCTGATTTATGACCGCATAAACTTTGTGAGCGCGAAATTTAGTTTTGATTTAGTTTTCAGAGTTCCGTGCCATATGAACGCTTACCTACGGTTTCGCTTGGTCCATTTATATTTTCCTTTCATTTCAAAATTATAGAGAACTCGTATTATGTGTTGTACAAATAGATGATTGCATATGTTTTTAGATTCTTTGGCAAACAAAAAGGACAACATTATTTTTTTTCGTGCGGATACGTGACAAAGCTTATGGCTACGTCTTTTTCGTTTTCGTGAGTGGAAAGACTTTTGTCACGGGTTACATACTAGCAGAGAATATCTCTCATCCTGTATCCCAACGTATCCTGTTTACTACTAAATAGGTTTTATACATGTGAATGTATGATTTTCAATTTATCCTTATTTCACGGATTTTGATATAAGGGCGAGATACTAAGAGAGATGTACGCTAATTTGTTTGATGTATTTTATTATAGCAAAACAAACGGTTCTATTTTTACTGATATCATGCTAGGTAGTCTACAGCTCACCTTTTAAGTTACCGTGTGGTCGTGGATGGTGAATACAGAGCAGAATTAAAATTGGGTCTTTGAGGCTACTGCAACACACCGTTCAGCTGCTTTACGGGTTAGTGGGAGCCAGTCTCAATCTAGGCTAGGCGTGTTTACAATCTTCGACCACATCGTCATTGAACATGATGTGAGTTGTGGTCAAATACTTAGCTTATCAATATACAAAAATAGGTAGTCATGAGAACTACCGGCTGAAATGACTCGTCGAAACGAATCGAACGATTTTTTATTATTATTATTAATTTGCCCCTTCGGGCAGGCTAAAGCTATAGAGCCATACTGCCTTGTCTTAAGTGTTATTTCTGCTGTATCTTAACTATAGTTATCGTCAAAGTCGTCTTTGTCAAGTCCAGTTCGTGTCAGTTAATTCCAGTCATGCTTTAGTAAAGTAGTGGCAACTTTACTACAAAGCTTCGATGGAGTTTTGGAAGCAACACGAAAACTCATGTTTCACCACATTATATCATTTTCCCACACTCGCGCTTGTAATTCGGCACTTTATGAATAAAACACCACCATTTTTATGCATAAACACTCTACAAAACACTAGTTTTGGAAAAAAATACAACGGAGCGACACGACTCTTCCCGCGTTCCCGCCAAAACTCCGAATCGAACGAGTCGAGTCGAACGTCGAAAGTGACGCGAACTCATAAGTGTTGCCCCTACCAAAAATCGCTCAAAGCGGCTAAAGAAGTTGTCACTTTAAAAAATTACATAAATCTCATTCAAAATTAAAATGACAATAAACACAGCTTTATGTCCTACGGCCGAGCGGTTTCATAAACAAAAGCCTGTCTCTAGGGGTGCGCTAAAAGCATTGTAATGTTGGTTAAATGTTTTCATGTCGCCAAATAGCGTGTTTCCTGAATGTGATGCTATGACCGCTTGACGGCGCGGTGACAGCCCGCTCGATGTTGTAAAGGCTTTTGGTTGAAGCAATTAGCAACATGAATACGGTACGCGATACCATTTTATTAGTCGATAACGTTTCGTTATTTTTACTCCCGATATTATAGAGTCATATAAATGAGAATGTATGATAGCGTTTGCTTTTCGGAAAATAATTTCATTTCATTTATTCATTATATTCAAAAATCATAGGTTAAGTATCAGTTGTTAGTTTTGCCGCTAGGACTTGCCATATTGCAGGTAATGTTTATTGAACACTATATTTCAGTGGAAGTCAAATTGATAATGTCAGTAATAAACAATAAAAATTGAAAATTAAAAATAAGAATTATAAAAAAAAAAAAAATATATATATATCGTAGGACTATACACACAGCCCCATCTGGCCCCAAACTAAGCAGAGCTTGTGTGATGGAAGTCAGATAACTGATAGAAAAAAAAAATTGATAAATTAATTATTCATTATATCAAAATTCAAAAGTATATTCAGAAAGAAATACATAATAATGACGTATATCTACTTATCATATTGTAGAGTTTCGATTGGGTTTCTGGTATTTTCGCATACTTGTTTAGGGTAAAGACAGTATACAGCTTTAGCCTGCCCGATGGGGCAAATTAATGAAAAAAAAAAAAAATGTGTAGGGTAATGTTTACAGTTGTGTTGTATAAGATTTTTTAGAATAATATGACATATTATTATATCGACACTAAATTCTATCTTGATTTTTTTTTCATTGACATGCTTTCAGTATTTTGACATTTTCAATGATATAATATTTGAAAGGATTTTACATTATTTATATTTGTATTATGCAAATACTAGTTGTGCGTCACGGTATCACACTCGCCAGCAATTAAAATTACGTAGTGACGATAGTTCAATAGTTGGCGCGGTCAGTTCACTTGCCGATGGGCATGGGTTCAAAGCCCAATTATAGCTTGAGCTGCCGGTGAATAGAAACATCGTGGGAAAATCATGGCATAGTGGTAGAGTACTTTCAAATACACGACTGGATAGCTTTCAATTTGCACATTTGCCGCCAAATTTTTTTTAATGCAATAAGACGATCGAAACGCTCTCCTGATGGTAAGAGATAACGCCTGTCTATTACCATTACCGCGATACACAGAAAGCTAAATATAGCTCGGCGCGTATGTAGATATTTTATTCAACCATTAGCATTCCAGTTAAAATAATTATACGTTAATTGCTATCGTTTAGCATGAATTTAAGACTCGACTGTGCTTTTAGCCTAGTTTACAGCAGATGGTGTAGATTAAGCTAACACAGATACGGAATAGAAAGTGACCATGAAAATTAGCACTTTTACTAAATTTACCTTTGATACGCACTTATTAACCTTTAACTAGTATTCACGTTTAATGCACGTCAGACAAATTCATATAAAGATTTATTTGGGTCCCGTTCCCGTGGGAATACAGGGATAAAAAGTAGCCTATGTCACCCGGGGATAGTATAACTTCCCAACGGAAAGAAACATTTTTTGAATTTGTGAAAGAGTTTTTGAAATCAGTTTAGTAATTTTTGAGTTTATTCGTTACAAAAATCCAAAAATATAATAATTCAAATCTCTCCTCTCTAAAATATTAATGTAGACATATTGACTACAATGAAATAAAAATGAAATTTTTATATCGGAAAACGTGGGTAAGAAGATAGTATTCCATTTGGGCCAATTGTATTTTCTTGGGCGCAAATGCGTCAGTTTTGTATGCAAAGGGACGGATCCGTGACGCATGTCAAGTGTGAATACAGCATTTGTGCTAAAACGTTCTGTGACGTGAACAGCCATAACCGTGAGCTTGTGGACCATTAATCTCTGGTAGAGTTCAGGGGGACGTGTTTTGTCGATGTCGGCTGTTCTCTAAGTAAAGCGCTAATATCGCTAACCTAAATATTTTGGTACCTAAAGCCCTCGGTCACAAGGATCCTGTTATTTTGTAACACCTAGCAGGTACACTTTATTTTCATATCGGGATAGAATAGCTATCAATGTCACTCTATGATCCAAAAAACGTAATTCCATTGCTATGTTGTTGCGTAAAAGGAGATTAAGGCTAAAGGGAACGAAACGGTTCGATTCTACCTTCATTGTACGAATCCCTAAACAATGGAATTTGTTGCCTGAGTGGGTGTTCCCTAATAGATACAATCTTAGATCTTAGATTTGATCTACCTTTATGTTGCAAGTGAATCGGTTTCTTCTAGGCGAGCGTGCTCCACCGTAGATCGCATCTTCGCAGTTGGCGGTCAAACGCAAGCCTATATGATTTAAAAAAAAGGCACAAAAAATCTTAAGAGTTAGTGCCACAAGCGGCGGTCTTATCGCTAAGAGTAATCTTTCCCAGGCCACCAAAAATGAAAAACACAATACAGATTAAGAACAGACAATCGTGTACCCTAGACTGCATTGACCGTTCCCATTTATGAATAGCACTCTTACTATATTGTTATCTGACTGTAACTTATTAATCTAGGATACATATATACCTAGTTCTGTGAAAAGGCGAAAAGCATTTTGTAAAAGTAAAACCGAATTAATAAGTATAAATCTTAATATTTTTTTAATTCGACTCCATGCCCCAACAACGCTATAGTTTTATATATGTTGGTTTAAAAGCAAACTACGAACCTCCACCTTTTTTTGAAATCGGTTAAAATACATCCCAAAAACACTTTTCATGCCTTTATTTCTTAGTTTCAGCGTAACCCACAGCCTGCTGTAAAACTGGCTCATCATATATGGAACATGAAAATAAGATGATAAAGCAGGAAAATCTTTTGAGCAAAATATCTTCAATCGTGACGACGCCTTTGTTTCTCAAAACATTCCGATAAAGGGTTCATTTTGTTTTACGAGCTTGCCTCGCTCATATCATTAGGCTGATGCGACTTTAGAAGTACCGAGGGGCATATCCACAGCCTAATGCGGAATTTTGGGAGATGGAAGTCTCTGGCGTGAGCCGTTTCGCTCAAAGCAACAATATACATCGGAAAATAAATAATAATCTCATTCCCAGCCGACAGGTAAGGAGGCATACACAACACAACCCTTTGCTCAGCCCGAAAAATAATAAAATTGACATTTGGGAAATCAAGTAGCCAAACAAAAGAAAATCATTTTTGGGAGTATTTGCGTAGCTAAAGGCCTTTTTTAAGCGGGCTTGTTCCCATTGTCTCGCACCTGCGTCCATTGCGGATAAAACAAAGGCTCTACAAACTCGATCGCTGCGACAACTAAGGCTATTCAATATTAGGTAATTGAACTAAATCTGCAGTTTCACATAATTATTATGTTTACTAGATTTCTGAACCACGTAGCCTTTGTACCATTGTGAGACCGCAAAGCATATATCCGCGTGGTGTCATGTGCAATGTATCGGAATAAATTTATCGTCCAAATTTATGATACAAACTCAAAATAGCAAAAACACCAATATTTATTTTTTCTTTAATATTAAAAACAGTTAATTTGTACATGTAGGTTACAAGTTTATTAGTACCTACATGTTGAAAATGTATTTAGTTTCAATCAGATAAACTTATTCTAAATATATACGAGTATATCTAAAAATGATAAAAAAAAAACTTTTTTTTTAAAAGATTTATTTTCATTTTGTTCGCATCGCACTGTATACATTTGCCAGTAACAAATCTCTATGTATACCAAAATCGTATCGTGGCTTGACCGATTTTATAAAATTGTTTATGTTTATTTGGTACATATAATGAGAATCGGTCGTAAATTCATACCGCTTAGCTACTTTTTTCCCGATAAATGTAGCGGGTTACACCGCGGGGCGCAGCTAGTGTATCGATACTTTTTACCTACCACTACAATGGTGTGGGTATATTCCTGTAATTCTTATAGCGATGATAGCTCAGTGGTTAGCGCGTACGGAACGCATGCTGCTGGTGAAGACAAACCCTCGAACCCCATTGCGAGGTGGTGGATAATTTTCTGGTAAGTGGCTGGCTACCATAAAGTGGTAAAAGTGGTGTCGCCAAGATTCTAACAGTGTTGTCCGACAGCTTAAATAGAGAGAAAGTTCTCATTACAAGCAAGACATCTACGAACACACCATTTAAAAAGAAAATCGATCTTCGTTTGGCCACCAATTTATCAATAATCTCATGGCTTAAAGTCTAGCACCTATAAAGCAGAAAAGTAAATTTCCAATAATTACCAAAATTTCGTACCAGGTGTAAAAGGTCCCAAAGTACCGATGTGTTTTTTCTGTCCTCCAATCACTTTACTAAATTTAGAAGAAACTTGACTGCCATGCGATCGTAAAGTTTCGATTCACGACTCTCCGATGTCAGTGACGTATTGAATGAAGAAATACGACTACTACACACACTTGGCGAAGACGTGATCTTTATTGTACACCGGGAGATGTCGGCAGCTTAAATTACAATGTATTAATATTGGATGAAATTTTAAAACGTGTAATTTTAATACAGTTAAACATACTTGTACAAAATAATAATCAATAAAAAAACTTTTAATTGTTAAAAAATTCCGTAGCCTTTTAACTGAAGAATTTTAACTGCGTCTAATTATAGTTCCACAATAAATTTAAATCTTGTAATATTTTTTTTTCATGTTTAATTTTTTATACTTTTTGAATTATTTCTCAAGTTTAACTGGGGAATTCTCAATTCAAAGAACAGGTGACACTGTAAACATTTATTTTGCGTCCATATATTCTCCATGAATAATTGTTTTCGATGATTTAGTTATTTGTTAATAATTTAATTCATAATGCAAATAATAATAAGGTGCAAATAGTTATTTTTAAATACTTCAAAACACATATCACGAACAAAGACATTTTCGAGACAGCCAAAATGAACTTGTCGGCTAACAGTAGGATGATATTTATTGGGCATTTTGACGGTCTGATTTATCTAGACAGGTTAATCATCAAAGGAACTATCAAATTTGGTTGAAAGACACGATACACAATAACAGACGTCGATGACGTTGTATTAAATATATTTCCTATTTTCGAACATCTCCTGGACTAGAATGACAAGTCTGGGATTAAAAGATATTATCAGCGATTCAGCGTACGTCTACCTATCTACCTATCATGCAGCTGTGTCTCTGAAATTCTCTTCTTTCCCAGTGTTATGCTTGTATTCTAGACCGCATTATCAGCAGCAGACCTCAGTTCATATTTTAGTTTAATACAAATCCAATTAGCTCAATTTCTGATAAACTATAATAAGTTTGTATAAAATAGTTATCGTGGTTTACAAGTGTTTACATACCAATTCAGATGTTCTGTATATGTTACGTTATGCAACTTTTATGTGCTACCATAGCTACATACATATACCTACATGTTACGCGTAACGGATTGTGAACCCACGGAACGACGGAGCGACGACATTTCAGCGAGTGAATATTTCATTTTAGTGCAATCACTCACACTTATATTATTGATGCGAAATTTTGTATACTTATTACTTCTTTACGCTGTGACAACTGGACGACTGACTGATTGATGTCTGTAGGATTTGAGTGGCGTTAGTAGCAGCGATATAATTTATAGCTTACTTGCTGCGCCTTGTCGTATTTTTACCCGATTCGTTCTCGTTTTCCGGGATAAAAAGTAACCAATGTGTTATAAGCTAACTCCGTGCTAAATTTCGTCAATGTTTGTCTAACCGTTGCAGTCTGAAGGGGTAACAAATATATCTACATACATATGTATATATGTTTGTACATATAAACAAACAAAACGAACTTTCGTATTTATAGTATTACTGTGATTAGTGTGAGGTGTGAATTTCTGAATATTTTTTTATATATATACCTCATGTTTAACCATAGACTACACAAGAAACAGTTACTGTGAAAATGTGAAAAAGAATCTATAAGAACAGTGCGATGCCTGTGATATAGAGGGTAAAGCCATGAAGAGTTACTGCTAGAAATAGAGCACGAAACATTAACAAAAAGCTATCTGTTTGTTCTCTGTGGTTGGCAGTCAGCACGCTTGACACCCTTTATTGACATCTACTCATTTATTGACTCTTGATACACGTCTCACAAAAACAATTTACGCTTTTCAGGCGTTTTTTACTCGTAGGGGGTTTTTTTTTTTTAATGTGACAAATAATGAGACGAACGAGACGCTCTCCTGATGGTAAGAGATAACGCCTGTCCATGACCATTGCAGAAAGCCCATTAACTTACTTTCGCCACGCCATATTTTTGATTGTCACTTTTGCCATTGATTACTATTCTACTATTCTTACAAAAATTATATTTATTTCGGTCATTTGACTCTAAATTTGAATTTAGGTTGCAAAATCCGCCATATTAGTTTTCATGTGACCTTGACATTATGTTTTCCATAATAATAAACAACACGCGTAGATCTACGCAAATGAACTGTTGGCAACCTCATGTGAAAGTCCCAGCAGTTTGTCAAACAACGTCAATTAAATACCTTCCGATGGTAGCGTTTTCGTCAGGAAAAGATTAATTTCCCGTCACAACTCATATTGCTCAAAGACGGCAAGTGGTTTTATAGCACTTTCCGATAACGCATCAATATCTTTCACATCCCATTATGGAGAGACTCGGAAACCTCCCGTCTCACCTCGTTGCCAAATTCACTTCACATAAATATGTATTATAGGCAGGCTTATTTATAGAGTTTTCCTTCGAGATTTGTCGAAGCGAGAAAAATCAAGAAATCCTTTCCAAGCTGAGACTAGAAAAATTGTTTCAAGAAGTCGAGAACTTGAGAAATTTATGCACAAACAATTTAGAATCGGAAACTTGCAGTTTCTGCATTTGCATACGGTGCTATGCTATCCATATAAAAGCAGGGCAGCGGAGGTGGGGTGATGTACCGCGATTATCTATTCATATTTAAAAATAACATAAAAAAGTAAAAAACATAACATAATATGTCAATATAATAAGAATATCAATAAAATTATATGTCAAATTTAAAATATGTCAATATGACATATTTTATTTAAATGTCAAATATATATATATATATTTGTAGTAATTTGCTTATCTCTCAAATAAATAATCGTCAAAGTCACAAAACAAGGCCTCTTGGTGCCAAGATCTGAGCTTGCTTCTGAAGCACGCGGTGGGACGTGCAGAAGATTAATTAATTCATTCATTCAGTAAAGTTAGCCTCTGTAAAGTTCTGGAAAAAAATACAATGCAGCAATATGATTTTTACGTGTTCCATCATGTGACTTATTTTAATGAGAGTCGACTTATATAAATTGACTTCTTTCCTGTAGAGCTTATAACTCAACCATCTTTTCCCGTGAAGTGTGTTATTTATTTATTACTACCACACCTGTGGGAGTCGCAAAAGCTCGTGGGAAGCTTGCGGAACACGCCGCTCCTTATATCAGTCGAAATGGAATATTTATGGAGTTCGCACGAAGCAACAGAACCGCCTCGGTAAAGCGCTGAGTTTAATAATTACACCGGTGCTAATTGGAAGAGGGTTAATCAGAGTTTGTGTTCAGTTTCCGTTCTTTGTTTAATTTCCCAAATACTAATGACCTAGAAGGTGGTTATTGCGGTTCTGCCAATAAATTGGGTATTTTTTGCGAATGATGACTTGGGGTGGAGAGCACAGTTCACTGCGGCAGCGTGCTTTCCTCAGTAAGGAAATAAACCGAGCGAAATTCTTTACGACCGCCGCTCAACTGCGAAATTGAAAAACGAAACAATAAAATATGTTAATTTTATTTTGATGATCAAACTTGGCCTTCGTTCGGGGCTTTGAAATAGAAGTCGTAACCTATATTCAGCTAACTACTTGCAATAAAAATACCTACCGTGAATAATGAATATCTATAATAAATAGGGTTCTAAGCTTAGGATGTATTAAGCCGACAGAGGTTATATACTCACTAATATGAATCACTGTGAAATCGTAAAAAAACAGTTTAATCATAAGTTTGGAGATTATTCTTGGCGATTTAAGAATTGTGCTTATAATAAAAATTGTTCATAATGATTAGTAAAAAAAATTCAAACCTTATTTATTTCAAGTACAACCCTTACAATTGAATTAATATAGGAAATCATAGTTAAATAAATTTGTGTCAGAATCATTAAAATGTCGAAAACAGTAACCTCTTTTCTGCTTAATTTACCCTAAGCTTATAACCTTGTATAAATAATTTAACTAGTTTAGGTAGCGGAAGTTAATTGTATATCTATATAGGATAGAATCGGATAAAGGATTAATTCAATATAGGTACCTATTATAATTAGATTCCCTTGCTAGCCTTTGAATGAGTTAACGAAACAGTATTGATGAATTGTTACGAAGTGGAAACAAAGTCTGTTATGAAATTGCACGCTAAATCATAAAATAATAAACAAAACTTATTTCATAGTTTTTTGTTCGCGATTAACTCCCTGAATTATCAAATTTATTTCGTAAACTTATACAATAATAATAACCTTTTTTATTTATACACATACACATAAAAACGCAATCAAAAGTAAACAAAACAATATCAAAATAGACAAGTTTTTAAATTGTACATTTGCAATATAAACTAAATTTTACGCAATAAATCTGAAAAATATCGTCACATGTCACCGCCGTAGGATTCCTTGTATTGCGATGACGATGACAGTATCCTGTGATAAACAAAATTATGAAACAAAAGTGTGATTGAGTCATTTTTTTAAAACTTTTTACTGCGAAATTAATATTGTCAACGCACTCTGTATTAGTAAGTATAATATAGCAGTATTATGTGCCTATTGTCTGTACTACAAGGGTTTAATTCCTCCAAATTTCAAATTTTGAAAAGTAGTATTAGTTTTCTTGCGTACTATAAACCTTTTACCCTATCAGTTCAGTTCAGCGAATTAAACTGGGTCGCATACATTTATACCTACTCAATACTGTATCCGAATGGTAGCACTCAAAACAACCAGTTCTACGGATTGCTTTCAATTTCTTCCTGCTAACATAAACCGATTCAAGTTGCTTGCTCATCCGTATTATCAAATATTTGGATACGCAAGTAGGTATTAAAAAACCTAGAATAAAATTAATCAAAACCGGTAGAATTTGGTAGATATACGTTAGCCATTCTGCACTTATATTTTAGTTTTGCGAATTCTATATCAGGAACTCAGTGCTGCACTCCAAAATCCAGGTTATTGCCGTGACCTTATTCTTATTCTTATTCAAAGTGGGGGCGATAAGTCCTGTACCGACGGCGACGTCCCGCTTGGGTTGTTTTGTGCATTTCCCCCTGCCAGCATCTACTCGAGCCAACCCAGCTCCTTGAAGTAGAAGCGAAGCTCTGGGCCACTGGCATTGTAGCGCCAGTGAGATGGGTGGAATGTTCAATGACAATGACATGAATGATAGCGAAGCGAAAAGCCGTGACCTATAAAGCTGCCATACAAAAGTGGGACTGGGCTGGACAAGTCTGCCGAATGACTGCGGATCTATAGGCGAAAACCACCGACTGGATTCCGGAGGTTAAACGGCCACCAGACCGACTTAGAAGGCGTGAAAAGATAAGCTGTTCACGATAATCATATAGGCGTAGAAAAGGGAAAGAGAGGCCTTTGCCCATCAGTGGGACAAGACGGACTTTAACAATGACAATAAAATGACATAGGATACGTTCGGTGCAATGAAGAATAAATGCTTAAGTACCACAATAAATAAATAAATATCGCAGGACATTACACTCAGTGCCATCTGAACCCAAACTAAGCAAAGCTTGTACTATGGAAGTCAGATAACTGACTATATCATATCAAATCATATCATATCATATCATATCATCAAATATCATTTATTTTCTTGTCTTTCTTAAACAAACGTACCTATGTAAGAGGCACTAAGTACGAATACGCAATATCTATCAAAACGTAAGCTGGCGGTTGAGACAATTCTCTGGATTTATTCCATTTGTATTCGGGACGTGGAACTGGAGCATGCGTTATTTACGCAACCCTCTTAACTTCAGAACAGATTTGACAACGTTCACTGCGAAGCAAATTACAATTTGAACAGCTTCATCCTGAGAATATGAAATTAGCTGTTACACAATTAAAGCGTGCTATAAAACAGCACACGAAGCCAAAAAACTTTACACAAGCATTAATTACGTTATAAAATATAATTTTAGTGTTGTTTACGATGCTCAACTGAAAGAATTTTATTAGCATTTTAATTGTGATGAAGTGAAACAAATTAAAACTGAACAGAACACGAGGAAAAGAGGTTTTCAGGAAAGGCATGATTGTAGAGGGTGAGTTACGGCATATTACCTCAGCGACACTGCGTAATGGAGAGAAAGCTTTGTTACAAATTAAGATGAGAAGTTAGAATTTCAGCAAAAAGAAGAATTTTTCATTTTAATTCCTTACAAATTTGTGCAAATTTGCTTACAAACAGTTATTTGAAGTGTCAGGCGTCCCAAAATTTTAGGTCAACCCTACATAAGATTGGCACAAAATCGCCATGAAAGGCTAGCTAGAGAGCACTTTGCAGTATATAAGCGACTAGCTGCGCCCCACTGTGTTACTCGCTACATGTCTTCAGGATAAAAGGTAGCCTTTATTAACAAGTAGCTGAAACTCTGGATTAACACAGTCCATACCAAATTTCATCAAAACCCGTTCAGTAGTTTTTGCGTGAAAGAGTAACAAACTTTCGTGTTTATAATATTAGTAGGTTAGGATAGGATTACGGACTCAAAATATTGGTTGTGACAAATTCACATACAGTAAGATGTGGGAATTACATATATAAATGGGCAACTTTACTGAAATCTCAGATATTTGTAATTGTTTTAATAAGTTTTTTTCTACGGTGGGCTCTAAGCTAGCCAGTTATATACCTGAACCATTCCATGACATACAAAGTTATGATGATCTGTATACGAAACAAACAGAGGTCGCGGAACTGCTCGATTTCGAACCGGCGTCGTTAGATGAAGTAGGCAAAATAATTGACAACCTTAACTCGAACACCAGCACGGGTTACGACGGTATCTCCTGCAAAGCTTTGAAATGCCTTAAAAATCTCATACTTGAAAAACTAACCACTTCCATTAATAATTGTCTTAAACAAGGTTACTTTCCTGATTCATTGAAAATAGCTAAGGTTACACCCATATTTAAGTCAGGCAAGAAAACTGATCCAGGAAATTATCGCCCCATTTCGGTACTCCCAATAATTTCGAAAATCTTTGAGAAAATTATTATTTACAATCGATTAGACAAATACCTAAAATCACTTAACTTTTTGTATAAGAAACAATATGGATTTAGATCCCAATCAAATACGCTTTCTGCTTGCATAGACTTAATAACTACTTTAAAAATTAAAGTTGACAAAAAACAAGTAGGGCTTGGTATATTTATAGATTTAAAAAAAGCCTTTGATACAATTAGTCACAAATTACTTATTCACAAGCTACATGCCATTGGTATTAAAGAAAAGACCTTAAAAATGATGCAATCTTATCTATCTAACAGATATCAAATAGTTAAAATTGGTAACACGACCAGTAATCAAGAACTCATAACGTATGGAGTCCCACAGGGTTCCATCATGGGCCCCTTGCTTTTCTTGATTTATATAAACAATATTAACGAACTCAACTTGGCAGCAGATACTACGTTGTATGCTGATGACACTTGCTTATTTTATTTTGGAAAAGACATAGTAACAGTATTTAAACAGGCACAATCAGATCTTGACATTTTAAACAATTGGTTTCAACATAATTTATTAACTATTAATATATCGAAAACTAATTACATGGTTTTTATGGCCAAAAATAAAAATATACAAAACTCGACACCACTATACATAAATAATGAACAGTTAAATAAAGTAGAATCTGAAAAATACCTAGGCCTCATTCTGGATAACAGACTCACTTGGAAACCACACATAAACCGAGTACGATCGAAGTTATCAGCCTTACTTGGCATTCTCCGGAATAATGTTCGTTGCTACCCTAAATCAATCCGATACCTCATATACAACTCTTTCGTTAAATCCCATCTGACTTACCTTATAGAAGTATGGGGGTCAGCATCCAAAACTAATCTTAAAAAATTGCAGAGAACTCAAAATAAAATAATAAAATTACTTTTCCACTTTAACTTCAACAAAAACAGTATATAGTAAAACAAAACTAATGACGATAAATCAACTATACCGCTATAACACTTGTATACTCGTTAGAAAAATATTAAAAAAAGACATCCATACATCTATAACTTTTGCCACAAAATCACAAGTTCAAACAAGACCTTCTAGATACCGCAACAATATTTGCTTACCATACATCCCAAGAACAAAAAGCTATGGTCTAAAAAATTTTACTTTTGAAGGCACTCAAATATATAATAAACTACCTGCTGATATAAAAGACATTCAATCACTTGCATTATTCAAAAAAAATACTAAACACTTCATACTTAAGAAATTCACGGCTTAGTATAAATAATACAAAAATATATATGTATACATAATAATATGTTTATTTTGAACTATATATATGTACTTATAACAAAAAAAAAAAAAAACTTTAAACAATAGTAAAACTTACTTATTTTAGGTATTAAAACAATTTATTGAAACAAAAATAATAAATACAATATAAAAATACACAAACTAATACTTAAAAATACATCGGGAATATATAAGGAGATAGTTATAACAACATTGCCATCACTCACTAAGCCAACGCGATACGTAATAGAATCTCCTGTTTTGTTATTATTGCTAATAGCCTAACTCACTAGGTCACTACGGTGACAACAAATTTTCTGCCTACCCGCCACTGTTTGTTTCGTCTCGCTTGTATGTTTGCAATTCGTAAGAACCTACCCTAATTAAGGAAAAACATGTATTTTTCTCATATTTAAGTGAATATTATATTCTTTTTGAGAAAAATAAATATCTTAAACCACATATACAGGTATTTGGATAATATCGCATTGGACTATTACTCTATAATTCCTTATATTATACTAATAAAACTCTACAACATTTAAATACATCTAATTTGTATTTTTTTGTGAAGTGCTTCCATCTGTCTGTTTCTGTTCTACCAAACGGTTTATTTTAATTCAGACAAACTAAAGCTTTCGATACTCAAATATTGTAAACTACCTGTTTAAAACAATAGTAAATAAAATAAAATATATATATGTTTTTTTTTGTCGACAGGCTAGATGTTTGACCACAGCTCATCTGATGTTAAGCGAAGGTGTGGTCGAAGATGGTAAAGTACAGGTGCACTTTACCATCCATTCCAGGCTAGGTAGCCTGGAATGGAACTGGCTCTCAAGTGAGGATGCCGGAAAACACCGTTAGATGCTTGGCAGCAGATTTTCAACTTGAGGGTGGTAGCTAGCCAGCCGAGTACTAGAAAGTACTCTACCACCATGCTATAGTTTACTCACGATGTTTTCCTTCACCGGCAGCTCAAGCTCATTGTTGGGGTGTTAACCCACGCTCTACGGTATGGGAACCTACCGCGCTAACCACTGAGCTATCATCGCTACAAGGCATGATTGCGATAGCCGAATCTCTAGAAAAGGAAGTAGCCATAGATCATAGATCATTACCATTATCGCTATGACTTCTCATCACCACGCGAGAAAACCCGCGGGGCACTGCTATTATAAGATACGGCAATTGTCCCTGGCCATTATTTTACCATTTACTAGAATAGACTTACAATCTTATCTGCCCAGGAAGCGGTTACTACCCTATAAACGTTTCAAACCCGATTCAATAGCGTGGCATTGTTAGAATATGAATAGCGTGACTTCTATTGCTTGTCCAATTTCTGTGCGAAAGATTTAGAGATAATTCACCTCTTAAAATAGTCTAACATCAAATGTTGTATTTTTTTTGTAGGACTATACACACAGCGCAATCTGGCCCCAAACTAAGCAGAGCTTGTGTGATGGAACTCAGATAACTGATAGAATACATAAATACTTCTTTTTTTGTAAATATATACTTATAATACTTACTAATACAATTTTTATTATATTTACTGAATTTTATTTTACACTAGCGGACGCTTCGTGTTTTCACCCGCGTAGTTCCCGTTCCCGTTAGAATACAGGGATAAAAAGTAGCCTATATCACCCGGGGATAGGGTACCTTCCCAACAGTGAAAGAATCGGTCCAGTAGTTTCGGAGCCTAATCAATACAAACAAAAAAACAAACAATCAAATCTTTATAATAGTATTGATAGATAGATAAATCAACAATACAAATGACGAGTGTCGCATGTACCAGCCGTCGTCCTCCTCGACCATATATGAGGGAATAGAGCGACCCGAGACGACGCCGTCGCAAGAAGGTATCGAAGGCACCTTCGGTTGGGTCGGTGAGCATGAATGCTCCAGCCATATACTCAATCCTTATGTCTATATGCTTATATTTACATACATAAGCGTATAGGTTCAAAAATATCGATGGCGTACACATTTAAAAATACTATTCGAGTTGGATATAATATAGTGAATATCCCCATTTTTTTGTTTAGTTATAATTTGACGCGTCGACTGACACTTTACTCGTTAAAGTTTGAGTAGTAGTTATAATAATAGTCGATCTGTAAAATATACATACATAAATGGGCTAAATCATGATTCTCCTTTTAAAGTCGGGTCAAAAGACTCAAGTTTTTGGGAATTGACAAAGCAATAAGTAAAGACGCCCAAAACAGTCTTCCCATTAGAAAACCAAGCGTTCCAAGTCATAAGGCACGTATTTCCGCCACATTACACCAGAGGTTTCTCTTTCCTTCTCGTAAAATTATATTACACTCACGTAACCAAGGTTTCATTGTGATATTTACTCTTGCTGCAACGTATAATAAGCTGTTTATTAGTAAATGTTAGACGACTGATAAAGGTTTATTTGTGACTCTAAGAAAACAGTTAACAAAAACAGTAAAATTATTCAAAAGATAATTAATTTAACATATTTATGTAAGAAGAAGAATAAGAAGAAAATAATTTTATTTTGTAACATAGAACACAACAAAAATAACATGTCTATATAGTTGCGCTGTTGAAAAATGAAACTGTTTCTTTCTACTAAATAGTAGTAGGTAAAAGCTCAAAATTTAGATACGAAGTTATTTCGCTCGCACGTTTCAACATTTTCGAAGATTAAGTATAGACTTGTGTTAAAAAGCAATACAGTTCTTTTTGATTATATTCTAATGTTGAAATATGCGGCGCACTATACCTAATCTAGTCCTTTACAAAGAAAATCAGTCGTTTGTTCCAGATGATTGGTTCAGTGATTGAAGTGGAGGGACAGCCAAAAAAAATTAAGCACTTTTTGAATGATTCACAATTCAAAACACCCGAGCAGTGAAAATTCCGCTTTTTATGATTTGTTCAAGAGAAAAGGGTGGCCACTCGCTGTAAAAATTATTCATTTTTTATGTGAGTGGTTCGAATCGTTGGCTAAAATCTTTACGGACATTTTTTGCAGTTAAATTGATAAGATACACAAAAATCTTTCTTTTGGGCTTAAAATTGAGCAAAACAAACTAAGAAACTGTTACAGGTTTTCTGTTGACGTATTTTTTTTCTTCTGGTCTTTTTTCAATCAGAGTTTATAAGGACTGACGTTTAATACGTTATGTTTGATGTAGGTACACATAAAGGTTTTATGTGTATTTATACGCCGACTACTTGAGAAGATAATTATAAAAATACTTTAAAATACTTTTCTAATTGAACATTGAATGAAAAGTGTTTAAATCTTCATCAATATCAGCCCTGTTGGTTCATTGGTAGTAGGTATGCCTGCTTCAAGAGCTGTAGGGCGTGAGTTCGATTACCACACAGGACAAACATTGTGTTGTATAAACAAATGTTTGTTCTGTGTCTGGGCGTACTGTATGTATTACAAGTATGTATTTACAAAAAAAAACTATTTAAGTATTCTATCAGTTATCTGAGTTCCATAGTACAAGATTTGCTTAGTTTGGGGTCAGATGGCGCTGTGTGTAATGTCCTGTGATATAAAACAAAAAAAAAAGAGATTACATACTAACTATATTGGTGACTAAATATTTAGTTAACTTGTATGATTTTGATGATATTGTTAGCAAATTAAATTGATATTGTAGATTTAGTAAGCTGATTAAAGATGTTACGAGATTAAAACTAAATTAATAAGCTAATTAAAAGAAAACGAACAATGGAGCTCTTAAAACTTACCTGAATTTTCATAATAGGTCTGCGAGAATAATTCTGCCTATATAACCATTAGATCTAATAATACTACGGTTGAAAATTTACCCAATTTACGCCAGGAACAATAGAGTCGTATTTAAATCTACAGCATTGTAGGGTAAGTAAGTATATTTCATAAATTAATGTACTATGGGCGTCTCGTGAAACTGGCTACTTTATAAGAACAATTAAACATTTCTGTGATCCAGTTTAAATTACATTATAGCTAGATAAATAATGGGCGCTTAAAGGATGTTTTTTTTAAATTATTCGAATGAGTTTTATAATTATATTTTTGTTCAAACAAATTATTCAAACGACTTAAGAATTGAGCCCATTAACTTTTTTGTTTACGGGCAATTTTGAGGACCACGAGTAAAATGAATACCAGGCAGACGTAATCTTTACAAACGTAACTCTTTATAAAGCAACTTAATATTTAATATTTTCTGGATACCAGAATAGCAATGGCAGTTTTATATTTCATTTTAAAAGAGCGCAATATTTGTTTTCTTACTTGTTCTAGATCAGTCTTGTTTTTATAAACTGTCATACTACTTCCAGACTGACTGGTCTACGGCTATGGTAGTCGAGTGACTGTCGTGACGGTTTAGTTCGTCGCACCACTTTCGTCTGGGTCGACCCTGAAATATTGTCCAAACTGTGGAAACCTTAATATGTATTTTTCTATTCTTGGTTGTCTGGAAGAGATCGCTCTTAGCGATAAGGCCGGCACTTGTGGCACTAGCTCATAAGATTAATTTGTTCTCTGTACTTTTGTTTCTGTTTTGGTGTGCACAATAAAGAATTTTTATCTATCTAACTTAACATCAGGCAACTGTGGTCAAAAGCGAGCCTATTTTAAGTAACAAAAGACGATCTTTCAGAAATTAAGATTCCGTATCTTCCAATAGTTACTGTGAAACAATCTATAAATACTATTGCCCTGAATAGCACCATTGACGGCGGCGCGTGACGGCTGCAGCGGGGGGCGCAGGACCACGCTAAATATAGACGACCCTCGTACTAGGACAAGGCCGTGCCCCGTATTACCGCCCAGGTACGGATTACAGAACATCCTTGTGATTAAGGACCTTAATAATCGCGACTCAACCTTCTCACACTCATATTTGCATGTTTTTGTACACAGAGCGCAATAAACTGCATATAAAATATCGGTTATATTTTTTTAACTGCATATAAAAATATCGGTTATATTTTTTTATTTACACCATTCGAAACTCTGAAGAATAATGTTAGATTAATCAAACTAACTTTCTTCTTCCTTTATCACACTAATATAAATCATACTTATGACACCTTTGCTCAAGTCACCAATCAAACAAAGACAACTAAACTAAATAGAAATCGGTGTTGCCGTTTGAGTGTTACGATGCTACATACGATAAATTTATAGCATAGTCTATAGTCCTCTGTTAGTGTTGGGAGTTACAAAAGTACGGAAACGAAGATTTCTTAAGTATGTTAGCGCAGGACTGGGATGAGAGGCGAATGGGTAGAAAGGCTTATGAGGGAATTTAAAAATTAAAAATGTTCATGGTGACATTATTTTGCAATCTTATGCTAGCTAGATGCAACATTTGTGGGTTCGATTCTCACCCAGGACAAACATTTTGTGGTATGAACAAATATTTATTCTGTGTCTGGGTGTCCTGTACGTATTAGGTATAATTAGGTATATATTTACAAAAAAAAAGTATTATGTTTCTATCAGTTATCGGACTTCTATGGTACAAGCGTTGCTCAGTTTGGGGGCAGATGGCGGAAGTGTCTTTATTCGGGGTCGAGATCGTATGTCGTACACGTAGACGAGCTAACACACCCAAATGCCACCAAACAGCCGTAATATAGCAGCGATAGGTACTTTCACAGACTCTATGAATATTAAGCTACCTTTTAAAAGACGTGAAGAAACACTCGAGGGTACAGACGTAGACGAAAATCTCATGGGTACAGCTTCGTTGAATTCTTTAGAAAAGTTGAGCGGGTGACGGATATAGCTCGCTGGGATCGAATGGGCTTTATGACATTGACCTACATTAATATATTTATACCGGATTTATTTGAGAAGTTTATAAGGCATTTCAAGGTGGCATTTCTGTTTTATTGATTCGTAAGAAGTTTGTGGAAATGAATTATTGCTGGTTTTAAGCGTAGAAAACTAATGAACGTCAACTAATTCACTTACATCATCACTGTGTTCCAGTTTGAAGGGTAGCTCGAAATTACAGGGCTATTGAGACTCGCCATCGAAAGTCTCAAAGTAATGAGCGTCAAAGCAGCGATGCCCTGGACTTTGTTTTGTTACTCAAAGTTCTGTATATCGCTGCAATAGTCATAGGCATGCGTTATCTATTACCATCAGTAGAGCGTATTGTTCGTCTCATTACTTTTATATTAAAAAAAAAAAAAGTTTTGTTACTCAAAAGATTTAAATATAGTCGCAAAGGTTGCCGTATTCTCTTAGTAATGGTTTACTAGCGAATACCTTATGTCTTTCGTTGCATTTTTTGAGTATCTATCGTCATTGCAACTCTGACCTAGACGAGAGCGTTTTGTTGTCTTATTATATAAAAAAGTGAAGTTTACATATCCGAATGAGTTTTGAACGTATTTCATTTATCAGTTTAGAATGAAGCCACGGTAACTTAGTTTAAATACCACCTAACCTAATATTCACAAAGATAAAAAAAATAAAACACAACGTCATCTGACCTCAAAGCTTGTACGTAGCTATTTTTTGTAAATACATATTTATAATACAAATAAAATACCCAGACACAGAGCAAACATGTGCGATGATAGCTCAGTGGTTAGCGCGGTAGGTTCGCATGCCGAAGGGCGTGGGTTCAAACCCCAACAATGAGCTTGAGCTGCCGGTGAAGGAAAACATCGTGAGGAAACCAAAGCATGGTGGTAGGGTACTGTAGTACTCGGCTGGCTAGCTACCACCCTCAAGTTGAAAATCTGCCGCCAAGCACCTGACGGTGTGTTCCGATAGCCTCACTTGAGAGCCAGTTCCATTCCAGGCTAGGTGTGATTTACCATCTTCGACCACACCTTCACTTAACATCAGGTGAGCTGTGGTCAAACAACTAGCCTGTCAACTATAAAAAAAACTATAAAAAAACTAAAAAAATATTTGATTATACCACAGAATGTTTGTCCTAGGTGGGAATCGAACCCACACCCTACAGCTATTAACGCAAATATACTACCAATGAGCCAACAGGGCTGTCAACAGATGTGTGAAGTCTGTCATCGTCGTGGAATATGGCGACATATTCGACATATGGTGGATATACCCTTCTTATAATGAAAAGAGACCTGAATCCAGCAGTGGATACCGTTTACAAAAACAGGTCTGATCTGGAGTTTTGAATCAAACGCCTGTAGCTAGAGTAAATAAGCGGGATGGTAATGGATGATGCCCTAGAAAGATGGGTACCGCCTAATGACACCCTCATTTTGTTCTCGCTCTCGAAGATTAATGTGACGCGCTACCCTTTTAATTATTCAATTTCTATGTAAAAGTGCAATTTATTATCAATTACTGCGTAGAATGTTAATGTATTCTGATGTATATTTGAATAAAAATCACCTTAATATTTAGGTACTTACTTAGTTTAGTATGGTTCCCGAAGGAAATCAAATAAGACCACACCTTCACTTGACATCAGGTGAGCTGTGGTCAAACACCTAGCCTGTCAACCATTAAAAAAAAAGACTGTATTTATATCTAAACCTAACTTGACCTTTTGGCCAAACTATTTTGAGCTGTATCTCCCGAACGGTAATATACGGCATCGAACACCGAACGGTAAACCTTTATAATTTATGCGCCACTGCAGCGTTTTCCCTCAAAATGATGAAAAATTAAATAATTACCCTTGGGAACGAATTATTAAGAAAGAACAAATATTTTAACTTTTTTTATGATTGACAGTCTAGGTATTTGACTACAGCTCACCTGATGTTCAGTGACGGTGTGTTCGAAGATGGTAAAGTACACCTAGCCTGGAATGGAACTGACTCTCAAGCGAGGTTGCCGGAACACACCGTCAGATGTTTGGTGGTAGATTTTTCAACTGAAGGGTGGTAGCTAGCCAGCCGAGTACTAGAAAGTACCCTACCACCATGATATGGTTTCCTCACGATGTTTTTCCTTCACCGGCAGCTCAAGCTCATTGTTCGGGTTTGAACACACGTCCTTCGGCATGTAAACCGACCACGCTAACCACTAAGCTATAATCGCTACAAAAAACAACTCAATGCAACTCTATCGTAAAAACGGTAATACAGACCGACACACGAAGCGTCAAACTCCATTCATCAAAACAAGCTATTTTTAGAATAGGCAATATGGTGCCTAACTTAGCTGTAGAATATATCATAGCTTCATAAATCTAGATCGAACCAGTCACAGAAAACAGATTTTCTTACGAATATGCTGTAAACGTCTCAGACGTGGACAGTATGTGCTCTGGCCTGAAGCTTTACGTAGAATTGCATTCATCCACTAGATGTGTCTGAGAGCGGTGAATGCCATTTTCGACGGGAATGTGAAAAGAAAAAGCGCTCAGCAAGCACCTGTGCATGCATTCAAGTCTTTGTTCCGGGCTTCGCGACAAATTCACAATATCTACCTAGAACATTTTAGGTCGTAGTTTACATATGAAAACTTTTTGTTTGGTGGTATCAGTTTTGTGGTTTACACGCTGTTTCATGAATGTGATTCCTATTTGTTTCAGTATCGTTTTTTACAACGTGTAGCTTAAAAAAACAAATCATACTTGTATATGAAACCAATTGTTGCAAGTGGTTCTGGCTGTGAGCATTTTAGACTATTCAAATATTGCTTTGACTTTGTCCACAAACCGTTTTTTTTTATTTTAAACTAGCTGTTACCCGTGATTTCGTACGCATGGAATTTATCAAAAACATTTCTTAAATATTACAATTTTCTGTAAAATTTTCTTTTTTTCTTTCTATAAGAACCTTGTAAAAGAGTCAATTCAATTAATGTGATTTCATTTATGATTACTTTTTTTAGAATTAAATCGGTATAGTCGTTCTCAAGTAATGGCGTGTCCAAAGGAAACAGGGAATATTTTTTATGTATGTACAATATGTACATTTATCTACACATGTCATACAGTAAAGAATCAATAAATATCTAAAACAAAAACTTTCATCAAATTGACACTTATACATTTTTACGTGCAAATATACTGTGCTTAGTTTATTTGTGTATATTGTTTTTAATAAATAAACCCTAATGTGGTATTTATTTAATGTTCGTTTCACGTCCAACAACTCCTGAAAACATAGCAAATATTTTTGTACTCAGTGTTTTATATTCGACACACACATACACAGGCGAAAAACAACTTTACTGATACAAATACGTCGTCGTCTCCGATAGCAAGATAAATATGTATGAGCTGCGTGTATCCCTCATATTATCGTCAACAAATACCGTGTGTACCCAGCTTAATAATAATGTCTACTTAATGTAAATACAAACATTTGGACAAATATATATAATTTTGCCACAGTATCTAAGTTACAGCACCTACGATAAGATGGACAAATAAAACAATCACAACGCTAGTACCTACTTATAAGAAATTACATATTTTAAGGTGGTCCGATTTCCATACAAATAAAGTTTTGCCATTTATGGACAAATGGAGCATAATTTTACAGTGAAATCACTGCTACTGGCATTTATTTTGATCTTTATTTGCGGTAACTCACAACTGCTTGAATTTAATTGAAATTACGTAGATGATATAATAAGGGAAATTTATTTTTACTATGATAAACAAATTGATATAGTATATACATACCATATTATATTTATCATCGCAAGTAAATTGAAGTGCTATTTAAATTTAAAACGCGATCTAGAGATAACACCACTGAATACTTTCGCTAAAAGATTCTATAGCCTATTCAAAAGAAGAATATACCTACATAGGGTTGAAAGTGGCATTTATCCAGGGTTGACAGATTTGAAGATTTTTGCGCCATTTCGGGGAAAAGGTTTAGGTAGAGAAATGATATAAATCATTTTAGAACTATTCTATGTACGACATATCATTACAAATCTAACATTTGGGCCACCATAACGTTAAACGAAGTTCGAAACCATTTTGGGAGGTTTTCTGAAAAATATTGTTTTGGTGATAAATCTACACTAATATTATAAAGAGGAAAGATTTGTATTTTTGTATGTTTGTAATGAATAAATGAAATGTTACTGAACTGGTTTAAAAAAATCTTTTACCATTAGAATGCTACATTCTCCCTGAGTAACATAGGCTATATTTATTACTATTATAAAAATGCATTGCCACGCTGGATGGCAATGCTAAGCTTTTGACCAAAGTAGATACCAGAATTCTGGTCACCTGAAGCCTTCTCTAAACGTTTGGCCAGATCCCGATATAGTTCGAGAAAATTACTACTACTTATTAAAAAAAAAAATCTGCACCTGTGCGAAACCGGGACGGACCTCTAGTATTCAATATGAGGGAAATTTCGTAAAAAGAACTGGCAACCCTGCATTTAACTTAGGTGTACGAATAGGTAGTATGAACCTCACTGCGAGACCCCTTTGAACTTGTGTGGTTTCTTTGCAGCCTGTTGAAATGGTTTGAAGTGACTACGCTTCTTCTAACCACTAAGTACCGAACTCAACTGAAACAAGCTTGTTAAAATAAGATAACTAAAGGCGCATTCATAAATTGAACCTTTAGTTTTTTTTTCTTTGGTGTTGGCGTCGAATTTTGAGTATTTGCCAGTGTCAAGTGATTTATATTTTCAAGTTTCATAAGTAAATAAGTTGCCTCGTAGCTATAGTTATTGTCAAAGTCCAGTCTTGGTCATGTACAGTCCAAGTGAGTCAAGTCTGGTGATGCTTTTGTAAAGTAGTGGTGACTTTATCATAAAGCTTCGATGGAGTTTTGGATGCAACACGAAAAATCATGTTTCACCACATTATATCATTTCCCCACACTCGCACTTGTGATTCGACACTTCATGAATAAAACACCACCATTTTTATGCATACTCAAAACACTAGTTTTTGAAAAAAATACCACGGGGGCGACACGACTTTTTCCGCGTTCCCGCCAAAACTCGAACCTTTAGTTGATGGTTTATGTCTTTTGCCTCACACTTTTGAAAATTACTTAGCCAAATGAATCATTGTTGGTATGTAATCAAGTCTTTTTTGTGTAGCGAGTTAAGAATCTGCATTTTTCTTTTAGTTAGTATCCATAGACTTTGCATCCATATAGACCGGTTTTTTAATGTAGGTATACCTGTGTAAAATGTGCAAGCTGGACAAATGTATTCACCAGGAACTGAGAGTAAACGAGAGGAAGATCATATTTTTTGTAATTTTTTGCGTACAATTGTTTTCTTTAAACTTTATTTTGAGGTAGTCTGACATTACAAGATATTTTTAGTCTTGATATTATTCTTTGCCTAAGGCAAAAAGAAAACAGCTGAAGAAATGTTTAATAGAGTCTTTTAAATAAAGTAGTAAAATGGGTCAAATTAATGTCCGTTGCGCTAATACGCCCGTTCTCAAAAACCTTACAAGCATCAGCATCATAAAGCTGTAATCCCCATAAAAAAAAAGTGCGTTCATTGCTCGAAACAACCCAAACCAACTGTTACAATAACGTAGTGACTATAAATTCTGTGTCACCTGTGACCGCGGTAAAAGCCAGAGATAAAAATATTCAAGCCTGCGAGATACGACGCCGTAATTTGACCAAATTAAAAATGTACGCTGAATAGGGGTGCTTCATAAATAAAGTTTCAGCGTAAAGGGTAGGTAATTACGAGAGACAATTTCGGGCAAAGATCAAAATGTTTCATGCGCTCGGTTTGATGATACGAGTAAATCTATCTAAACTAATCTTATAAAGAGGAAAGATTTGTATTTTTGGATTTTTGTATGTACCGAATAAACTAAAAACTACGAAACTGATTTCAAAAATTCTTTCATTTTTGGGAAGCTACACTATCCCCGAGTGACATAGGCTACTTTTTATCCCTGTATTCTCACGGGAACGGGAGCTACGCGGGTGAAACTGTGAGGCGTCTGCTTGTATTATAATATTGACAGTGTCCCGCAGTTTTACCCGATGATTAAAAATGGTGATAATGTGGGTTGCGTTTAACCGCTGTCTTACCTGATATTTTTTAAGTTGGTCTCGCTAGATGTTCCATCACAGTTCAACTAATGTTAAGTGACGGTGTGGTTGAAGATGGTAAAGCACACCTAGCCTGGAATGAACTGGCTCTCAAGTGAGGCTGTCAGAACACACTGTTAGTGCTTGGCGGCAGATTTTCAACTGAGGGTGGTAGCTAGCCAGTTGAGTACTAGAAAATACCCAACCATCATGCTATGGTTTCCTCACGATGTTTTCCTTCACCGGCAGCTCAAGCTCATTCAGCGTGTGAACCGACCGTTACTAGCGTGTGATATGCCTGACTACGATAAAACACGCCTTGAAAACGCTGATTTATTGTTTACTTTTTTTTAATGAAAAAGCGGTAAATAAGCAACCGACCTCCTGTTGACACTTTTCACCCTTTGGTTGAAGTGATGCTGATTACAATTCGGTGGAAATACTGAAGGTGGTAAGCCATTCTACAGGAGTACGCGGGAGAAACGATGGATTAAATCGAGCGGTAGGAGACTACGTATCCCCAACCCAAAAAGTTCATCAGAAAATTTGAAGACAGTTACATTTTATGTAAAAGTAATGAGAGGAACGAGACGCTCTCCTGTTGGCAAGAGATATCGCCTAACCATTGCCGCGATACCAATAACTTTGAGGGGTTTCTTGTTACTGAGTAGGACGCAAATCACATATTATCTAAAGATGAAATTTACAATGTATCGCGAATCCAGCACCTCGCATCTGGTCTGCGTGGTAGAACTTTTATTTTACTTTTTTTAACAGAATGCAGTCTTTGTGGAAACAAATATCAAATACATTGAACATTTACGTCCTAAACTGTATCTTAGTATCAGCTGTGTGTATAAACAAAACTTGTAACAAAGTGGTTTATAACTGTAACAGATTTATTCGAGACAGGCCCAGTTCTGGGATGATTATCTATGGCAACATTAATGATCTTCCCGAGTATTTGTAAAAATCTTCTGTCTTCGTAATTATCCGGCAAGTTTCGCGCTCGACACGCCGCCGCCGGTGCATCGAGCCGTCGGTAATGAGGCCCCGAAGCTGCATCATTCTGTTTCTAAAGTCTATTTCTATATTGCTGAATTTAACAGTGACAAATCCTTTTTGGAAAAATTATCCATAGACTGTAAAAATACTTAGTAGTATTTTACTGTAAATTATTTATTATTGTTGTAACGTAATACTTTTTTGACATTTAATTTTTATTATTAAATTTCTATTTTCTTTTAATTGTTTAATTATTTATCTACTAAAAAATAAATTTTCACTTAACATCATGTAAGCTGTTGTCAAACAACCATAAACAAATATCTAATATATTTTTTTCTTAATTTTGTAAGCTGACAGTTAAGTACTGTTTAACTTTTAATAACACCGCGTATAGAATTTTTGTGTTGATTCGAATAGATAACTAAACATTTTTAATCAAAAACATTTTTCAATTCGTAAAAACATTTGTTGTTGTTGGAACAAATAAAACGCTTCCGAATGATTTTTAATTAAAATGCGAGTTATCAATGAGTATTCGGGAAAACATAATTTTAATAAAAAAGAACAAACAAAACTCATATCTCCATACCTATGAGTGTTGCTCAGTTCCGTTCCAGGCTAGGTGTGTTTACTATCTTCGACCACACCGTCACTTAACATCAAGTCGGCTGTGGTAAAACACCTAGCCTGCCAAATATAAAAAAAGAAAGAAAAAGCACTCAATTTTTATTGAGAGTTGTATCAAAAACCATGAGCCATAACCACAAATTGCGTTCCAAGAGTAAATTTGAAAACGCTTCTAAATTCTTTCCAGCATTTTTTCCTCCTTCAGTTTTTTGTTAAAAGTTTGGCAAAAAGATAAAGGAATGATAATACAACAGCGTGGCCGCTATCTCAATATCCACTTATTGCTAAAAACTTGGCCAACGCGGATTTAAATATTTTAAGCCAAGGATTTCATTTTGTGAAATGCCTTTTCTTTACTGCGTTTGTTTACGTATTTTTTCCAGCGAAATGAGTTTCGTAATTGACTTATTAAGACACGTTACGGGAAAATGTGGTGAAAATGAAACGTCTTAAATGTGTCGTCTTATATCTCTACTCGTATATTTGAAAATGAGACGAGTCTTGAAATTGAATAAGTGATATCGATAAATTCATTTATATTTCCATTCATTTATAATTCTGAATGTGGTAGAAGTTGGAAAATTATATTTTTATGTTACACAGTTTTAAATTTGTATGAAAAATTGGTGCGGATCGCTTAGCTTAGTAAATGAATCAGTGAAGAAATTGTAGGTCACTGCAAAACTCACCAAGTGTACATTTACAAAGTAAACGTCGTTTAGACCTTGATTTTCTATTGATCTACATCAATATGCAGCATCAAACTGAAGTTACATATTGAGAATTGTATTGCTAAGGCAGTACATGGCAGGTTGCCAACTGTCTCTTACCTACATTCCGTATGAGACTCGGCAATCACCCATCTTTCTACCCGTATTGTTTTATAATTTCGAATCAATAGGCAAGGTCATTTTATTTGTATATAACAAGAATTTTACATGATTATTTGTTCTATCATTTATTTTACTTCTAATTTTTTTTTTTGCAAAATCTATGTATTTGTACTAAAGAAGAAATTGACAGACTGATTCACTGACTGATCGATCAAGGCACAACTGAAACCGCTAGGTCTAGAAACATGAAATTTTGCACAAATGTTGACGTAGGTATGCAATAAAAAAGGATTTTTAAAAAAGTGCAAAGTAGGTGTTGGAAATTTATATGAAACTTCGTTGTTTTTGACACATTAGTATCTACGCTGCACACGTGCGAAGCTGGGACGGGTCGCTAGTAAATAATAAATCAATGTGAATCAAGAAGAGGCCGCGCGGTGGTACTCTGCTTTGTCTTCTTCATGAAAGTATACTCGGAGAATTTGACATAAATGTGAGTGATCATCATCAGCCTATATTAGTCCACTGCTGGACATAGGCCTCTCCCAAGACACACCACTCAGCCCGATCTTCGGCTTTTCGCTTCCATCCACCGCCAGCTGTCCTACGTATATCGTCACTCCATCGAGCATCAGGGCGTCCTACGCTACGTTTGCCAATACGCGGTCTCCACTCTAGAACACGTCTACCCCAGCGGTGAAATGTGAGAAATCCCGCATAAGTAAAATTACAATAATAATGAAAATTGTAATATTACGCAGGGTCCAAATCACTGGTGTTTAAGGCTGCAGAGTGTAGGACTTCGTGATATCCGCATCCTAGATTAATAAGATATGCTTAGTTTATTTTGATAGTGATAAAATTGAGTCAAGTGATTGTGAATATATAGAAGTTTGTATGTCTGCTTACATCTTTTAACCATGCACGCAACTGATTTGTTTTGTTTTTTAACTGTCATTTGGATATTCTTTTTACAGAAGGTATATATATATATATATATTCTAATTAAACTTTTGTACAAGTAAAGAAATATACAAATTGTTGTAATGATGTCGCCAAAAAATCGGTAAAAGAAATTGTACTCGCGAGAAGTCGGGGCAGGTTGCTAGTCTATCTACCTACCTTTACTACTATAAAGAGGGAAGATTTGATTGTTTGTTTGTATTGAATAGGCTCCGAAACTACTGGACCGATTTCAAACATTATTTCACCGTTGGGTAGCTTCACTATCTCCGGGTGACATAGGCTACTTTTATCCCTGTAGTCCCACGGGAACGGGAACTACGCGGGTGAAACCGCGAGGCGTCCGCTAGTTTAATATAATCAACTAATTCAGATTTTACTTATTTCAGGCCAACATAATATCAGAGAAGTTTTCCCGACTGGGAGGACCCAGTAGGGATAAGTCATATCCAACGTATTCGCATGTCGGTGGCACGTCGCCAGTCTTCCCATATACGAGTACATTCCACATGGGACTGCGGGTGCCGTCCGTCTTACTTCACTTGTTTGTTCCGATACGGTCACGGACGTGACTTTACTTTATCGTCAACTGAATAACAACTAAGGACTATTTTACTTTGTTCAAATAGAAATAATTAGATATCATTCGAGGAAATTGTGCGCGTACCTTCAATTTGGTAAATGCTTTTTTATGTGCATGCCATCAAATTTCATGTAACGTAAAAAATATCAAACAGCAAAAACAGACAAACCACAATCCTTTGGAAGAAAATCCCTAGCCTGTTTATATACCTAGAAGAAAGTTACATAAACCAAATGAGAATCCTTGCGACGAAATTTCAGGTTATCCGATTGTCCACAAAATGGCTGACAGCCCAAAATTGACATTGTAAAATATTGCTTATTTATTTAAAGTTAAACCGGGAATGCTATAAATATAGACAATGGCTGGAGCAGCCGTTGTTTCAGGAGCGAACTTATCTAGTTAAAGTTCCAAGCCATTTCGATGCGGCCGCTCTGTTTTTAATTCCTTTAAATTAGGGATGTGAAAACATACTCGATATTTATATTAATCGATATTTTTTTTCTTAAAATCGACTTTCAATAATCAATTATTTAATTAATTTTAATATCCTGTGATATTTATTTATTTATTTATTTATTTAATTATCTAAATATTCAGCGTTTGAGTATTGCCATACAACGCGGCAATGGGGCCAGCGTTTTGGGAACTATTCCCATTGATAGCGGTCTTTTAGAGTAGTTATTATTTTAAGTTATTTTGTTTTGTTTAATTGAAGATATTTATTATACTTTTTTTCATAATTTAGCTTGATAGTCTAAATATTAAAAATCGATTTTTAATTAATCGATTATATTACTTACTCTCTTTTTTTTTTAAAGTAAAAAAGATAAGATATGCGTTGTAGGATTAAATCAATGTAGCTAAACTACACATTTTAATTGAATTTTGCAAAGATTGCAATTTTTAAAAAAATTAACGAAGTTTTCTGTGCGATAAATGAAAAAACGCGTGGTCACTAAACGTAAAAAAGGAATGTCACTTGCTAGTCGAAAAATAGCGCTATCTGTGTAAAAATATTAAAAATCGATAATTTTATTCAGTTCTTAATATTTAAGTTGAAAAAAAAACTTGGTTTGTTTTTCAGTTTTAAAACCAGCCGATTGTTGTTTTAGTTATTATCGACTTGGTAATTTTATTATTATGTACAAATACGTACGATTACGAATTAGTTACGAGTAATTACGTACGATTTGGTTTTAGTTAATCGATTTTTTACAAATCGATTTATTTTAAAGAGATAAATATCGATTATTTAGTAATCGATTTTCCCCCCTCTAAGTCACATCTACTCTAAATGCATAAACTGCTCGTAGACGCCAGGTGTAGCGCGCGATTATTCAGCGTTCGAAGTTCCGTGCAGCGATATACATCTTAATGTTGTTAAACCACATTTTCAGCTACTAAACTCCTTTACGATTCCGGACGTAAAAAGTTGTTTTTCTTACGTCCGAAAGTTAGTTGATGGCTAATGTCTGCTATCGGAAAGTTTTCGTCCGTGCCCCAAATACTAGCCAACAAACGACCAACTTTCTAGGTTTCAGCGCGATAAAATGATCTCTCTCCAGCTTCTATTTGTTGGAAATGTGATCTTTTATTCCCTCAATAATATGAGTTTAACAAAGAGGTAATTTGTCTCATTGATGGCAGTTTTACAGTATTCTGATGTGTTTTGATGGTAATGTCAATTTTGTGAAATTGTTGGTTGCAGGTACACTTAGCAATAAAGTTCTACCGCTACTAATGACGTAATACGTAGGAATCGTTTGATCAAGTCGTGATCTCAGAGAGTTAGGGCCGAGAATAGAATATACCTAATGCATAGTTAGTTAGGAGCTGTAACAAGACTTGACACGGCAGTACGGCACGCGGGGTTCGTGCCGGGGCGGTGCGATCGTGTCGAAAGCCATTTCCTCATCTCTTCTCGCCTGCTTCGTGGTTGCATGCAAATGCTTTTACCTTATTGAATTGTCAACATGCTGCGGTCAAATGAAAAAAAGTATAATGTTGTATTTTTAACATGTATTCTTAAAATATTATAGATCAAGATATTAGGTTCAATGACTGCCCTGTTTGTTTATTTGGCAGTATTCAAGAGCTATAGGGCGTGGGTTCGATTCTTACTCAGGACAAACATTTGTGTGACGAGCACAAATATCTGTATCTGTATCCTATTAATACTCTAAATGTGAACGTTTGTATTACTTAATACTGTTTTGATAGATACAGAATATCCAATCACAGAACCTTTATGCCTGTAGTAGACCTCCGCTGCAAAACTAAAACGACGGAACCGCAATAGTTTCGCCGTGAGTTGTAAATTAATTGGCGGCGAAACAAAAGCGAAATTTCCAGCTCTAACGTACAAACTGACTATGACGTTGGCTCTTTCTAACATGATTTCGCTTATTTGCTCAGGCGCTTTCTATATCCGCCTGAGGGCTGCGATTTCGGAGTGGTTCCGCTTGTGGCTTATAATAATTGACAAATAACGAGAGCGAAACTAGGAAACATGGATGTGGAGTTTACTGAAAGAATTATACAAGCAGTGAGAAATAGGCTAGTTTTGTGATAAACATCCTGTATCTATTTGTACTTAATAATCACATCTATCTTTTTTTATTGATCTCATGCACCCAAATTCTACCCTTTTTTAAAGTTGTTGACCACAGTTAGATTAGTTCCCTCTCTGACACCTAAAGCGATGACATTTTCTTCCGATTACTATTTCTCAACTGTTTTTTTCTGCTTGCTGGGTTTCACTATATGTGTAGTACAGTTGCACAGCGAAACTCGAGCAGCGGTTTCGTCGTTTTGGTTTCGCAGCGAAGGTCTGCTACGGGCATTAACGTCACATAAATGTATATGGTGGAAATCAAACCCACGCCCTACAGCTCTTACAACATATATTATACCAAAATGAGCTAACAGGACAGTCAATAAGGACTAAATACTCAATCAGCTGCTACTGTATCCGCTACAAATTGACCTCGTAATAGAGCCATCAGAAACCTGACACAAATGGCTATCGGGAAAATCACCGGAAATTCATACAAATGGGGCATATCGGCACAATCTAAGCTCACCTATTATAACCCTTATGAATAGTGCGAAATAGCCGTCAACCCAATCAATATACTGTAATTAATCCTCAGTCATCTTGGATAGACGTGATTTCGTGATTTATCGCACTATTGAATTGAAATGTTCGTAAGTTTAGCACAAATGTCAGTCCTCGCTAAATGCTTGACATCGTTTGCCTAATCCTTGTTCATAGTTTAGGCAATGTTAAAGACCTTTGAGCGTGATATTAACTGTATCATCAGAGCTGGCTTCTAATCCTATGCGAACTTACTACTTAAATAAATAAATATCACATGACATTAAACACAGCGCCATCTGACCCCAAACTAAGCAAAGCTTGTGTGATGGAAGTCAGATAACTGATAGAATACTTAAATAGTTTTTTTTTGTAAATACATAGGTATGATACATACAGAACACCCAGACACAGAACAAACATTTGTTTATACCACATAATGTTTGTCCTGTGTGGGAATCGAAACCACGCCCCACAGCTCTTGAAGCAGACATACTACTAATGAACTAACAGGGTTGTCTGATGGTAGATCTCCTTAGCAGGAGGTCGTGTTGGTAGGTACTACCGCAGTACTAAATATTCTGTCGCCAAGCAGTAATGTGTAAACATAGTAATGTTTACACATTACTGCTTGTTGTGCGTGTTCCGGTTTGAAGGGTACTTTACACACTACTACAGGTTATACGGTACAACTAGCGAAATTACTGGGCTGTTGAGACTAACCATCGAAAATCTCAAAGTAATGAGTGCCCAAGCTGTGATGCCCTGAACTTTGTTCTGCTGATCAAAGTTCTGTGTATCGTTGCAATGGTTCGTCTCACGAAGTGGAGACATGCGCGGCTGATCTTGCCGCCGAAATTGTGTCCGCTCATACAGCAGCCACCACTGAAGTACCACGAACAAATGTACGTGAAGAGCTTCCTAGAAGTCTCCGAGCACTACGTGACCACAAGCGTGAGCTCCGAAGGCAGTGGGCCCACAACCGCTGCCCAAGGCTGAAAAGAGCGCTCAACGCTATTACAGAGAGGTTTGCAGACGAAGTTAAGGCCTGGAGAGGCACCGCCTGGGAAAACCATCTAGCCCAATGCGAAGAGAGTATGACAAACCTGTACAGCCTAAACCGCCATCTGACCCAGGCCAAAGCGTCAGTTTGCCCATTGCTAGATAGCGCGGGCAAGCGGCGTTATTTGGCCTCAGAGAGGGCAGAGTTGCTAGCTGACCATTTAAATGGCCAGTTCCAGCTACACCCAGTCCTGCCAGAGGCCGCAGACGACGTCTTGGAACACCACCAGCGAATTGCGAGGGAAGTGTCAGAGTTCCTACAGACCCCAGCTACTCCGTTGGAGGGAGGTGACTTCATAGCCCCAACGGAAGTTGTCAGAGCCGTGAGGTGTCTGAAGTTGAAGAAAGCATCGGGTAGCGACGGTATACCAGTGGCCGCCCTCAAATGGATGCCGACAAGAGGACTGGTATGTCTGACCCGACTCTTCAACGGGATACTCCGTACCGGACACTTCCCTGATTCATGGAAAACTGGCAAAGTGATTGTCCTTCACAAACCCGGCAAGGACAGAAGATTACCGGCCAGCTACCGCCCTATTACCTTACTGCCGCACGTCGCGAAGCTGTTTGAGCGATTGCTGCTGCGGAGACTGCGCCCGCACTTCACACCACGGGTAGAGCAGTTCGGATTCCGTACACAGCACTCCACCACGCTCCAGCTGACGCGCGTGCTTCACCACCTCGCAGATGAGGAGAACAAAGGGCGGCGATCAGTCGCCGTGTTCCTGGACATCGAAAAAGCCTTCGACCGAGTGTGGCACGAGGGCCTCATTTACAAGTTGATGCGCACAACGATGCCACCAGCATTGATATGCATCGTGGCATCCTTCCTAGCCGATCGCCGGTTCTACGTGTCCGTCGAGAACGTCAGCTCCGGACACAGGGCGATCGCTGCGGGAGTACCGCAGGGAAGCTGCGCATCACCATTCCTATATGCCGTCTACACTGATGATATCCCCGAACTGGACAACCTCCTACCAGGTGAAAGGGGAGTCACCCTCGCCCTCTTCGCAGACGACAGCGCCTATATTGCATCGTCGCGCAGAGCCACCATCGCCGCGGGCAGGATACAGAGAGTTCTCGACATCCTGCCGAACTGGTTGGACAAATGGCGTATGGCTGTCAATGTGGGAAAGACAGCCGCCCTACTCACCGGTTCGCAGCGTAAGACAACCATGCCACCTCCACTGCAGCTTCGAGGACAGAACGTCGCGTGGGAAAAAACAGTGAAGTACCTGGGCGTTCACATAGACTCGGCGTTGAGCATGCGTTCACAGACCACGAACGCCGTCCACCAGGCGAAAGCTGCTAGAGCGTTGCTCCGCCCGGTCATAAGCTCGAAGCTGCCACTAAAGACAAAAGTCGGCATCTATAAGACCTACATACGGACCCGACTTACTTACGCTGCCCCGGCATGGTACGCCCTATGCTCGGCCAGCCAAAAGAAACGACTACAGGTGGTTCAAAACGTCGCCCTGAGGATGATCTCGGGAGCCGGCTGGTACGTACGCAATGACGTTATCGCCCGGGACGTGAAGATAGAATCGGTGGGGGAGTTTGTGGTGCGTTTGTCGCGCGGCATGTTTGACCGCGCTGACAACTCGCCACACCCCCACCTCAATAACATTGCGCCGCATCATGCACGCCCCCCTGACGTACGTACCTGGCGTGCCCTCCCTCGAGACTTCCTATTGGCTGGCCCGGTAGACGACGGCGAGGTTGTAGACGGCAACATAGGCAAGAGGCCCTCAGTAGTTCCACAATGCCAAGACGAGGCCACCGTGTCCTGCAGGTGCTGAGCTCCGCCCAGTAGGGCGTCGAGATCGCACCCACTAAAAACCCCTGGGGACAGAGTTCCCCAGCGACCAACCTCGGCAAAGATGAAGTTCATCGAGGCCGATGCCCCACCTCACCTACAAAGGAGGAAGAAGAACCCACGAACGGTTCGTCTCATTAATTGATAGATTAAAAATATACTTTAGGCAACATAAGAGACTTTTGAGCGTGTATTAATTGCAACATTCTTCTGCTGGCGGGCTGGCTTCTTTATCAAAATTGGTCCAGCTTTTTGAGCGTCAAGAAGTAACAAACATACAAACACACTCACAGCTTTTGCCTTTATAATGTTAGTGTGATAAGTAGGATAATAGGATTACATGTTAAATAAATGATTTAGGTGTTAGCATGACCGGCTTATCTCTTTTGTTTTAAATAAATTCACCACGCGATTGGCAATCGCTGCAAAAAAAAACGTGAGATAAAATTGTTGTAGAAGCGTTGGCTTGTGTTATTAAAACGTCCACGGGGTGCGGACTGGAACAGAAACAGTAATTGAAGTAGAATGCAGCAATAAATTCGAGTTTTAGCGCCGACGCCGTCTGTTTTTCGAGTTATCAAGCCTTCAGGCTCTATATTCCGACCTTTCAAACCTCTTTGCTATTACAATCGATAATCAGCTTAATGCTGTGTCAGATAGGGACGTGTCGCTTAGCACTGCAACATTTTGATTGTTACGCAAACTTCGACTTTTGAGGATTTTTGTAACATTACTCAAAAAGTAAAAAACGATGTCCAACTAAATACTTAATATTATGACGAAAATTAATCAAAACACTCGGCACGCCCACCTTGCGCATTGCTTGCAACGAGACTGGCTCGGGTACACCGACTTCGGCGTAGTATTTGTTGCCACATTTTACAAGTTACGCCGGCGGTATCTAGTCGGAGCGCACGTGGAGATCCATCAATAAATAATTAATCTAAGATTTTAGGTTAGGTTTCGTAAGATCCGACATCAAGAATTTGTTTGAAGATGACAAGCTGGTATTTGACGCTTGATTTTGGACGGTGTGATCGAAGATAGTACGCTTGTAACTCGAAATGGTTAAAAAAACTAGCTCTCAAGTAAGGCTGCGTTGTGTAGGTTCTTTGTGGCAGATTTTCAACTCGAGAGTGAAACACTACCATTACACGGCAACAACCCATTAGGATAATAATAGCTTAAGAGAGATAACAGCTATAACCAGGTCATGTTTTGCTGCGGCTCACGTAAGATAACGCTCATAACAAATGGACACTCATCTGTTGGGATACAACAGTAGAGGGTAAACCTAAGAGAGCTACGCCACTTTCAGTAGGAATATTTCATTATAATGCCCAATTTGTTTACGTTAACCCTAGGCATATACGACTGCCTATGTAACTATGTTTAAAATTCATGAGTAGGGTGGAGCGTTTGTGTTCCGTAAACAAATAAAATTCATTCACGTGTGCCCAACGATTCTCCTAAAATAAAGGTAAGAGCTCGCATGGCATGATCAGTAAAGTAAATCTTTTCTGAAACATACTTAATCAGATATTGGTTCATTACTATCATGGCATTTATTTGAATAACCTTGTGTTCCGGTAAAGTACTATTGTCTTGGCAAAAGTAGAGCATTTGTGGATATACGTTTGTACAGCAAATTTATTTAGATTTTTTGGCTGCTCTGTCATCTCTGGTAATAGCTTTACTTTTTGAGCTAAAAGGTTCGGGTTCGATTCTTATCTAAGGAAAACATTCCAGTTATGAACACAAATGTGTGTTCTGTCTGGGTGTTCTAAATGTATATGTTTTATTACGTACGCCCGCGGTTTTACTCGCGGTTTAAAAAGTACCTAGTCTTCTTTGTGAACAATTTTTACTATTAAACCAACCCTGAAATCGCGAAAAAAAACCGCTGTTTCATACATACTGCCGAATATGTTAGCTCATTTGGTAAGATACTGGCTTTAACACCTGTATAGGGTGTGGGTTCGATTCCTACATTACAAACATTTATGTGACGATATATTATATTAATTGTGTTCCGTAGTATTCTAAATGAGTGTATACTTTAAAAAAAAAAACGATAAATATTCTATCAGTTATCTGGTTACCATAGTACAAACTTTGCTTATTTTGGGGCTAGATGGCGCTATGTGAAAAGTATGGTAAACAAGTACAATGACTCTTTGTACACCCAAGCTCATAACTGTACCTAACTGTAACTGTGTACTTATACGCAATGCAGACTTTTCAAAAATATTGACCTCAATCTAGACGTGAATTTGTTTGCCAAGTGTCCAATATAACTTTTAGACCCCCCATTAAATTGAAGTATTCTTGTGTCTCTGCATGAATGAAGTTCGTTGGATGAGCCGGTCGATAACTGGGCTAAGTGATAACCATGCCAACTATATCAGTCGTCAGATCACGAAATACATTACAGTTATATTCAATTAATCACAATATTACTTGTATTTTTCTAAAGAAACTGGCGTGATTTTGTTTTATTGATAAGAGAGTACTCACGTTTGATTAGGTCAGATACTCCGACTATAACAAATACACACATACATCCAGTGACTTAACAAAGTCAACAAAAACACACAGCCGCCAAGTATCATCTTCGCCGCTACTGTGACAAACATGTTACGGTACCACTGCCCAAGAAAAGTGTACCTATACCTACTGAATTATTATTTTTAACTGACGTTCGACTTTTGTTTTCTATATATTCTTTAATTATTTGTTTTTTAAAAATCCATATATGACTTTTTCATATATGGATTAATATTTTATACATACATAGTATATACATATACAATTATACATATATAAAGAAACTAAGTACCAAACTCTATCAGAGTATTGTAACACGCTGACCCTACTACCACGTTGTACTTATGTGTTGTTATTTCTTTATGCGTTGTTTATGACTTTGTTATGATTTCTTCCGGTTTGAATGGTACTGCAGCGACATTACAGGGTTATTGAGACTAACCATCGAACGTCTCAAAGTAATGAGCGCTAAAGCAGCGATACCCTGGACTTTATTTTGCTACTCAAACTTCAGTGTATCGCTGGAATAGTCATAGACAGGCATTATATCCTACCATTAGGAGAGCGTCTCTTTCGTCTCATTACCTTTTTCATAATAAAAAGACTTCGTGTTGGTATGTGTCAGAATCCCACTAATATTATAAATGTAAAAGTTTGGATGGATAGATGTTTGTTACTGTTTCACGCAAAAACTACAGAACGGATTTGGATGAAATTTGGTATGGAAGTAGCTGAGACCCTGAATTAACACATAGGCTACTTTTTATCTCGAAAACATGTAGCGGGTAACACCATGTGGCGCAGCTAGTGAAACAATACAATGAAAGTTTTGGCTCGATCTTGCATTACCACACCACTTACAAGCAGGAACAAATTACAGTGAACGGCCTGGTCACGTGTAATTACACATAGCGTGGAAGCCACGTCGGTATTTCCAGGGGCAGCGTGACGCGCGCCTCCTTTGTCGCTGGTTGCCTTTTGTCAGACATAGATTAATGTTACGGAGCGTGTGCGACAAAAGATGCCACCAACTATTTTTATAACGAAGAATATTCATTAGCCGCGTGGAATGGACAGCGAAATATTGGCCTAGACAAACTGACAACATAATTATCAACTGTATTTTTACAGGAGACATATCTTTATTAAAAAATGACACATGAAATAGCCTAATCGAAGTATAATTTTGGCGGGAACGCGAAAAAATTATGTCACCATTGAATTAATTTCAAAAACTTGTATTTTTACTCATGTTTATGTATAAAAATAGTGGTGTTTCATTCATAAAGTACGAAGTACTGTCGCAAATATGGAATAGTGATATAAGAAGTACAAACATGTATTTTTGTCTTGATTTTAAAACTCCATAGAAGTTTTTAGTATTTTGAAACAGATTTTCTTTACTTGATTTTTATGAGCTCATTATAGGTCGTAGATTCGATTCCCACTCAGAGCAAACAACTATACATATATTCTTAACATAGCTGTTTGTTCTGTGTCTAGGTGTTTAAAATGTGTGCCCCTATTTATAAAAATGTATAATACCTATTATACAAATCAGTTATAAGGTTAATTTTTTATCAGTTACCGCTGTGTTAAATATTCAACGATATTTGTTTTAATCTAGTGCAAATATTATAGCGCCAGCTATTTCTATCACCTGTCACTAACCTGCCACTTTTAATATACGAGTAACGGGGACAGAAATAGCGACATAGCAAGAGAGGCATAGAAAGAGAGGCTTATACTCAGTAGTGTAACAAACAAGACTTTAAATAATAAAAATCATGAGGATAGAAACAATGCGTGCTCTAGAATATATTGTAGCTTATTCAGAATCATCTAAAACATCGAAATCCTGAGCGACTCCTAACACATATAAGTAGTAACTGGTAATAACTCCAAATCATTACTTATTATACTATATAGGTACTAACTAGGAAGAAATAATGTGACGATACCTTTTGGGCTGTAGACCGTCTTAGTAAGAGATCGTTTAGGTAGACACCTGTATTAGATATTCTGCTGCCAGAAGAGATAGTATAGATAAAGAGATAGAACAGTAGAGATTCAGAAGTGTGTGAACATAACTATTTTACGGTTTGAAGGGCACCACAACAGTAACAGATATTCTGCCGCTGATCAGTAATGTGTTCCGGTTTGTAGGGCACTGCTATTGAGACTAATCAAATGTTTTCTTGGTAGTAGATTTCCTTAGCAGGAAGTCGTCTAGATAGGTACCACCGCAGTACCAGATATTCTTCCGCCAAGCAGTAGTGTGTAAACATTACTGTGTTCCGGTTTGAAGATGATTGCAGCTAGTAAAATTACTGGGCTGTTGAGACTAACCATCGAAAGTCTCAAAGTAGTGAGTGCCAAAGCAGCGATGCCCCGGACTTTGTTTACAACTCAAAGTTCTGTGTATCGCTGAATTAGTCATGGGCATGCGTTATCTCTTACTATCAAAAGACCGCATCGTTCGTCTCATTACTTTTACATAAAAAAAAAATAAAAAAAAATGTCTCAAAGTAATGAGCGTCAAAATGGCGATGCCTCAGATTTGATTTGGTTACATAAAGTTCTGGGTAACGCTGCAATGATCATGGGTAGATTTTATAATCTCTTACCATCAGGAGAGGGTTTAGATCGTATTCGACTTTTACATTATAAAGTAGTTCGTAGTTTTAGCTTCGAAAGAAAGGTAGAAATAAAATAAATACCAAGGCTAAGGTGAACCAAAAGATATATTTGCTCGTTAGGAATATATTGAATAATTTAGGTATGTGGAACGAGGCACCGCCGGTTTTAGCTCCCCATTCGAGACATAAATCACAGTTCTCATTCGGTATCGATTAGTGGACATTTTCGGACATTATTTTTACATTAGCAGAGCGACTGCTAGCTGAATTAACCTGTCTTTAATGTAATGGAGAAAGTTCCTGGAGTTTAGTTATGAAATTTTAGATACATTTTTTTCCTACTATTATTGTATTCCACACCCTCGTAACAAATGAAAGATGCGATCAACGATGTGCAGAAAACACTGACATGTATCAATGTGTCGGAGAAGTTGTATGTAATCTTGTTCTTTGACAGAAATAGTATTGTTGGTTTTCGAATATGATGGGATGGCAGTAACGGACGTACCAGCTCTGTCTCCCGGATGCCTACATAATAGAATACGGCATCAGTATCCTGAGCCTGCCTAAAAGCCTTCGAGTAGGGGACTGAACTAAGGTTGGTTGGAGTTGGGGTTCCGATTTTTCCTGTAAAATGCTCGCAGAGAACGACAACGTTGGCCCACGTTGTCGTAGGCGAGTGTGGTGTTTGGGACAGCTTGCTGCTATCCAAGAAGGAGTGAAAGCGCAGTGATAAAGGTACCTTCTACTAGAGATCCCGGTGCTTTCTACTAGAGATCCTGGTGCCCTCCGTCAAGTACAAAATAATGTCACTCACATCAACGCTGTCGAGCATCATGTGACAATTATTCCCTTGTCAACGAAAAAACGTTCTGCAATAGGGGCCACTGGCGTTAAATACTAGTTTCCTAAATTTTCAAACGGTCCAGCAAATTACGCCGGCCTCCGATGAATTTCCGCCCGCTGACTCTACATTTCCTGAGAGTGACGAAGCGCTCACACGTCCTCTATTACCTGTTACGAGAATTTTCCAACGCCAAAGTTTTTGCCAATGCGATGACCATTAGCCTTTGTACCGACTAATGGAGGTATGCGGCTTGTTTAATGAGTTTAGGACGGCTCTATAGCTCTATTTCAAGTATTTATAAGTATGAAGTAGCTACGGTCAGTCATACCTACAAATGTTTAAAAGTTTTTTAATTAACTACAAATAGTGTTGCGTGTACCGATTACTGTGATAATTGTGAATGTTCTTATTTTTGTTATGGTAAGGATGTTTTCAATACTAGGTAGTTTTTCAACCAGCTGCAGACATAATTTTTTTTTTATTAAGCATCTTCGACTTTGACTCCTCTCTTCAAATAATAGGTTATAGGTCATCTTTAATTGTTATTTTCTTTAAATAAATAAAACTATGTAATTGTCTTTAACAAATTCTATGTATATTTTATGTTATTTCTTAGTGTTAAATAACATTCTTATAATAATAATTGTTATAGGCACTGAATACGACAATATTAAAATTTGTTGTGCTAGAAAACTGTGCTCCGCAAAATTATTTTTTACACCACAAATTCGCTTTATGACATTTACAGATGTTCAAAAGTGAAAACCTAGTGTAGTTTATCACTTTTTATAAACAGTTTCGAACAAGTTTACGATGTCGGTTGTAGCAATATCTTATTTCGCGAGCTTCCGCGGCGTGACGCGAGGTGTTGTAAATATTTCGACACGCCACTACTCACATGTTCAATAAAGTTGCTTACGTCTATCAGTTTTATTTAGGTTCGAAGTTACTTTGATAGTTGACAGTTTGATTATGAATATGTTACAGTCAAATTTACGTATATATATATATAGATGTTTATTCTGTGTGTAAACGTTCTAAATGTATTTACAAAAACACTTTTAAGTTATACCTCAGATGTATGGTTATCACAGAACAAGCTCTGTTTAGTTTGAAACTAGATGGGTCTGCATGAAATATCGTCCAATATGTATTTGTTTAACACAGCGTACTTGGGATTAAGACAAATGAATGATATTTGGTTTACTAAAACTGACAAAAACGTATTGTTGTAAGCATCTGAGTAAACACCTCGCCTTGAGTTTTCCATGTTTAAAGAATAAAATATAAAATCGGTGGATTTTCTTTATTCCTACATATATACTTTCCGTGAAAACACGCGTTCCAAGAGGTTAAAAGGAATTATTTTTACTATTTGTTTGTAATAAGGCCCAAAACCGAGTCACCTTGCTTATAAGCTTACCATTAGTCACAATAGGTATAATATCGGAAACCTTACGGCACTGCTCTCGCATGTCGTGCGCGTTGTTTAATTAACGAGCTTATTGAACCCACCCCGGCTTTGAGACTCGAGCCGATCTCAGTTTACGGATCGAATAAAGCATGTTCCTAAACGTATCCTTTGATCAACAATACCCTTTGACAACGTAGTTAGGGGAAATTGCAGAGGAAATCTTTTTTCCTTCTTTTTGGGACAAACTTTGAACATTTTGGTTTTCATTGGCTACTTTCACGGCATTTTCTGGCATTTATTCTGTACAATCTCGAATTGAAATTTTGAATTATTCATTGTGTTATTAACAAAACGAAGTGCGAAAACTCTTGCAAAGCGAATGATAATGCCGGTGCATGCTTCGTTTAACTTCGTCTTGGAGTAATTGCATTTATTTTGTGTGTCTATCTAAGTAGACACATACGTAGGGAAAAATGTCTGCGTTCATTCAATTTGCTGCGAAGCCCCTGAGGGCGGTAATCCTGGGCTTAGGCCTGTTGCGCCCTGCTTTGGATACACACCTTCGTATGACTAGGTTTTATTATTTTTACACATCGAGTTCCACCACCAATGTATGTGGTAAGCGACACTGCGACAAACCACACATACCACCACCACGCAGACTCTAAAGATACTTATGACATGACACAAACATGAAAACAGGCAAGTTATTCCATTTATAAGTTACACGAATGAGAAACGGTGAGTCAAATAGATTTGTACATACATACAAATTCTATCATACATTCATTCAATCATTATTGGAAATCCTTAAATATTTATGGCAATTCCAAAATGTATGTGCAAATTTCTGTTGGAAAAGAAAATTATACTTTATTAGAATGTTCATAAAATCAAAAATTAGATGTAGTCGTAGATCATACAGGTTTTTTGTTACCATTGATTTGAACACGCTATATCTTGAGAAAAGATTACGCACTAAATCTACGAGAAAATTGGAAACTGCAGGCGGCACCGCTGGGTGAATAGATGTTTTACGTGTTATATTATTACGTACGAGGATAACGGACTTTTATCTTTCCGTTCGGTCTCCATTGATCCACAATGGGTATCCAATTACAGAGCTTTTATTGTGATGACGCACTACCTTTCAACTTTGAAAACGTATAAATTATTATCTAATTATTATTGACCTATAATCTAACACGAAATCATCTTTTGAAGAAATTATTTGCTTATTCAGTATAGGTACGTAGCGGGAGTTAAGAAAATAAACAAAACATATATAATAACATATTTAATTATTTATACAAAAAATATGTAAAAACGACAGAAAAAAAATGTATGTAATGTTTGACAAATTTATATCTTACTGTAGAAAATATAGTGATTTATATTCGTAATTTATTTAAATTTGTCGCGTTAATTAGTATAGTAGTAGAGCTCTAAAATAATAAAAAAAAAACTATAATTAAATTAAATAAAAATTAATTTAATTAAAATAATTATCTTAAATACTATCAAATTTAATATCTTTGTTTTCTATACTATTATATAGAGGAAAGATTTGATTTTTTGTTTGTATTGAATAGGCTGCGAAACAACTGGACCGATTTCAAAAATTCTTTCATCGTTGGGATTTTTTATTCTTGTATTCCCACGGGAACGGGAACTACACGGGTGAAACCGCGAGGCATCCGCTAGTTTATCAATATTTTCTAGCTTGATCATGGAATTCCTATCAACCAGATTAAAAAAGATAGAAAAGAAAATAAAGTTAAGCTTAATAGCTTAACATCAGGCGAGATGGCGGTGGAACGCAAGCCTCAAAATGGCTTGGGCAGTGCAAATCATTGGATTGATTGGTAATTCCCCAAAGTGGCAACACTGTGCGTGTCGTCGTAGCTTGGATCGCAGTGACGATAAGCTCCCTATTTCCGTTACAGTTTACACGGCGGATGTGAGGTCGGAGGGTGCGCGTATTTCAAACGCAATTTCTGGCTACCCACACTATTTTGGAAAAAGCTTCGGTAATTTTTTATAAAAGCATAAATAATCAAAGTTTGTGTATTTGGTCGTAATATGTTAATATACTTTTAACTCAACTGCCTTGTTAGTTTATTTGGTAGTAGGTTGGCTGACTGGCCTGTTAACTTGGTGGTAGTTCTGCCTTTTCTCAAAGGCCGTGGGACATGCATCTCATGACACAGAGAGCTCATGTATCTATCTATCTTCTAGGTGGGAAAACGTTATTTCGATCCAGGCAAACATTTATGTCACAAACATAGATGTTTGTTCGGTATCTGGGTGTTCTAAATATATATAGGTAGGTATGATAAGTGAAATGTGTTTACTATGGTAACTGACGTGGTTAAGACACATTCTTGTTTTACTCGGCCTCGTCTTGCTTCACCGTGCGTTCGTTGTATTCAGCTTTGTCTCCATGATGAAGGCCACCGGATGTAGCCAGAATTACTAACTATAGCCAGAATTTCTGATAGAAAACGTGGGTAATCGCTCATAAACAAAATGTATTTACCTACTCCAATGGCTCCGAAACTACTGGATCGATCTGAATAATTCTTTCATCATTAGAATGCTACATTATCACTGAGTGACATAGACTATATTTATATTGTTAATCGAGTTTTGATTTCCCGTAATAAGCCGGGGCGAGCTGAAAATATTTCATGCACACGATATACCAAGAGAGAGCTGCTCGTATTCTATGTGTAGAACTTAGTTAGAAAATTTTAACCGCTGTAGAGGAAACTTACGTTAAATTTGGTAGGCAAGCAGAATCAAATAACTTGAAGGTGGCTTGAGACTGGCTTATCTGAGTCATGCAATCCCCTGGTGAGCCTTATAGCTAACCTACCTAGCCTTCTCGCTAGAAATTCTCGTTTCAGTAATAACGATCTAGATAGGTCTTACGTTAATGCGAGCTATCAAAAGAGCAGTATGTATTTACAGAAAGTGCGGTACATGGTCTTGTTAGCCAGAAGTTTGAAAAAGCTTACAGCGTTTCATGGTTCACTTTCTTTATGTAAACAGCTATACGGTGCTACCTGGGTGGGAGTTCCCTGATAGATACAATATGGGTGTCTTCATGTCAAGAGTGAATCAGTATATTCTAGGTAAAAGTGCTCCAACATAGACCGCATCATCACTTAACACCAGGTGTGACGGCGATCAATCACAAGTTAATCCTACTAATATTATAATTGTGAAAGTTTGTATGTTTGGATGTCAATCACGAAAAAACGGCTAAACGAATTTGGATGAAGTTTAGTATACACATAGCTTATAACCTGAATTAATATATATAATACTTTTTACAACAGAGTCATTTCATTTGTAAGCTTATTTATTCATTGACGTGTTGACAGATGTTAGATTCATGACTATTGCTTATTTATTACTTACATCTTTAATTTCTCTCTGAAATAATTCTAGAGTTAACGCAGACAAAGTCGCGGGCGTAAGCTAGTTTATAATGAGTACTGTTTTTAAGTAAAATAAAAAAATTGTGGAAGTTTTGTCTGCAGTTTTATGAGGAATGAGACCGTTGAAAATACTGAGTGTCCGCGCAATAATAAATCCGTCAAATCGAAGTATCCAAAACCGGTAGAGAGCTTCAACTAAAAAAAAGTTCGCGAGTGTATTATGAGGACAGAGATTGACTCAACATGAACAAATACATTTAGTGCAAATTAATTCGCACTCTGATATAGTATATTGTTAAAGGCCGCTCAAAATGATAGAGCATCGTTTCGCGTGACTAAAACGAGTTAGCGGCCCTTTCCGAGCCCGCGAACTTAGTAAATAACAGTCAATATCTTTTGGTTTATAAATTACAAGTAATCGTATTGAACTTAGCTTGCGATTGCAAAACAGCGAGATAAGTCTTAATTCATAGTTTCAATAAATTCATCATAGTACTAACCTGTATGTTTATTTGACATCTTATTTGAGCTTGACATAATATTTGAATTTGACATCTTGTTTTTTTTCTATTGATTAGGTTAAGTATAATTCTGTGACATAAATGTAATTAATTAATCTATTTTTATGTTCACAATTTGAATTAGTGAAAATTCACAGGTTATGTTTCTGTTTTGTTTTTTTAATTTGAATATTACATATTTTGTAGTAATCAACTATGCGGTATTGGATAACACGTTCTAACCTAGAAACATTGGTCTAATTTTCTCGGTCGAAGCCTAGAAAGCGTTTTTTTGCTGTGAACTCGAAAACACGCATAGCATAATATGGGGGATATTGTTTTTCATGGCACAAAATCCGGCACTCCACTTTCCTATACCTACAGAAACAAAACGATATACACAGCTATGTATTTAATGCTGGTACTTATAGCTAATGCTCACGAAAACTGACTACTCAAGGGGAAGTGTCAATTAAACTTTAGCGAATTTCAATTACGGCGTCACTTTCCCGTCTTGGCAGTAGGTACTTATCGGAAATTAATTTATGTTTTGGAAAGCTATTAATTTGTAAATTATTTTCAATTTACAACGATTACAAAATATGATAATGTTTGCATATGCATGAATGTGTAGGGGAACTCAGGGTAAGACAAACAAAACGGCTTAGTATAATATACAATGCGTGAATAGGCATTTCCTAGGCAAGGGTGCTCCATTTTGAGCCATATTTTTTATTATTGACAGTCTGTGTTTGACCACAGGTCACCTTATGTTAAGTGAAGGTGTGGTCGAAGATGGTAAAGCACACCTAGCCTGGAATGTAACTGGCTCTCAAGTGAGGCTGCTTGAACACCGTTAGATGCTTGGCGGCAGATTTTCAACTTGAGGGTGGTAGCTAGCCAGCCGAGTACTAGAAAGTACTCTACCACCAAGCTATGGTCTCCTCACGGTGTTTTCCTTTACCGGCAGCTCAAGCCCATTGTTGGGGTTTGAACCCACACCCTTCGGCATGCGAACCTACCGCGCTAACCACTGAGCTATCATCGCCATATCGTCCATCAGGTGAGTTCGTGGCCGAACGCATAGATCGATGTAAAAAAAGTAATTAAAGTTTTTATTATTATTAGGAAAAGCTTCTTAAGATATCTACTTTACGTTTTCATACAGCTGGGTGCTATGGCCGCGGGCTACTAGAATCACAATCTATCTTACAAAGGGCGGCCAGGGGAGCATGAAGAGGTTATTTGGGCGCCAGTCGCGGCCATAATCCGCAGGGCGCGGGATCTAGGCCGCACTCAAGAAGCGCATTATCACAGAATTATGCTGATGCGTGCCTACTCTCCCCCAGACCTGTGACGTCACATTTCTACTATACATTTCAGTACACGATCTACATAAAGAAGCGTGTTGTAAAAAGAAAGTGCGAATTCGTAACATCATTGTGACATCACCACAGAAAATATAGTCCGAGTATCCGAATTCACGCATAAGTAAAACAAAAATGTTTAAAAATCGCATCAGTTTTCAAAGTAACATTTTTAGATATACTTTTATATTTCAAAAAAGGATTCTTTTTCTCTCTATTGTTTTTTTCAGCGGTAACTTTTTTAAGTACTGGCTAGTCTTTTTTCTTTTTTTTTCTTTGGTTTTGGCGTCGCTTTTTAGCATTTGCCAGTGTCAAGTATTTATATATTTTCATGTTTCAAAAGTGGCTAGTCTTTAATGTCTACAACACACTAATATTGTAAACTCGATAGTTTTTTTCTGTTTGTAGGTATGTATGTTTGTTACTTCATCACGCTGTAACGGATTTGGATGAAATTTTGAAACGAACGTATGTAACTTATACAAATGGGACACTTTTCGCGTGTCACTAGTTTGTATATAAGTTTTTAACTTTATGAATAATTTATTACAAATGAAAATCACATTTATAAAATTAGTAGGAAATATAGGATAAAGGATATATAGGATAGGATAATATAGGATAGGATGAGATAGGATGGGAATATGATGTCATAGGATCGGATGGTATATGATGAGAAAGGATAAGATAGGATAGGATAGGACAGGATATGATAGGATAAGATAAGATATGATAGGAAAAGACAGGATAGGACATTAATATTTTGGAAAAGGAGCTACGAATCGAACGCGATTGGTTTTATTTTTGTGTAGTTAAAAAAAACTAAAGAAGAATTAGTAGAACGCCTTTACAACCGATTTCACTGAAACACATTTAGACAAAATGTCGCTATTCGGCCTGTCCGGGTGACGCATGTATTCCACGTTTCAGTGATGACGGCTGATAAGTCAAATGCCGGAAAGGTCGGATTTTGCCTAAGGGTCAGAAAACGGTCTGCACTTTCACGTTTGTTTTTGTGAGAAGGGTTAGTAAGGAATAAGTTACATACGAGTAGAGATTTTTGCTGCTTATCCTCATATTAGTAGATAAGTGCTACTTTATCAACAAGACAGTTTTGCAAAATTGTGACTATCTCTTTTTTTACAACTTCTAAAAACATAATAACTACTATAATATTGTTTTCCATTATTTTATAAACCTAGTAATAACTAGCCAGCGCGTGTGCTTTTCGCAATTCAATGAAAAACCTACCTATAATTTTTTGGAATGGAAATTGAGCCAACGTGCCAATTCAAGACATAAGCCAACTTCGCTAAGAATTTCACTTAAATCCGTTGTACTGTTAAGAAGTAACAAACTTTTAGTAAACAGAAACATTCTTAAAGCTTCATAATTTAAGAAACTAAAATAAAACTAACTTACTTGGTGCTTAATAAAACTAACTGCGCCCCGGTTTCAGAAGTAGCCTAGGTATGTGTTAATCAAGGTCATAAGCGATCTATGTATATTCCAAGTGTCCAAATCCGTTAGTAATTACAGCGTGAAGAAGGAACAAACAGATAATCTATAGCTTTTACAATTTTTGTGTGAAGTAATGTTAAGAAATAACATTTTGTGTCAATAAGTATCGGCAGTACCTACCTTGAGAGACTTTTAGCTATCGTATAATACGAGTGAGCAGCACGGAAGGTCAATGAGATGTTCTCTCATGCGTAATGTAGCTTTCTGTGTGGGATACGGAGATGCTTTTCGGGAAATGGTTCTTAATCAACTTTATATCCGATTTGATGTCTTCTTATAGTAAATATTCTTATATTCTAAGAATGTTCTATTCTTTTATTAATTTCGTAACAAATAGAAGTTCATTCTGACTTTAAAAAAAAACAAAGTATTAGTATAAATTTTTGCAGGAAATCAAATGAACGTTATGAACAAAGTATATTGTTGTATATTGTTGTTGTATTGTTGTATAATGTTGACAGCCCCGTTGGCTCATTGGTAGTATATCTGCCTTGAGAGCTGTAGGGCGTGGGTTCGATTCCCACTCAGGGCCAACATTTTGTGAATAAACAAATGTTTGTTCTGTGTCTGGGTGTTCTATATGTATTATAAGTATGTATTTACAAAAAAAAAGTATTTATGTATTCTATCAGTTATCTGACTTTCATCACACAAGCTCTGCTTAGTTTGGGGCCAGATGGCGCTGTGTGTATAGTCCTACGATATTTATTTATTTAAAAAAAGAATGACAGGCAGTCCATAGTAAATAACGCATGCTTTGTAGTGAATGTTGAGTTTGGCAGAAGAAGCATTAAAGAAAGATTATTTCTGTAAAAAGGACTTTCCTAAAAACGTGTAGCTAGAGTAATCTTAAACAGAGCGATAATGATGCGTTGCAGTGTGTTAAAAGGTGTAGTGGTAAATATAGAGAAAGAGATCTTGAGATCGTTGGACATGTGTAGAGGATGGATGAAGGAAGATTGACGAAACAGATTTTTAAAATAAGCTAGATTTAATGCGTTTTCTGCTTTTTCGAGTCCAAGTCATTTCACTTCGTATCGCTATCGGTGGCTTACGGGTCGCTGCGTTCGCCTTGTTTCAGAGTTGAAAACTCCTGGGAGAAATTCCAGCGAGCTACTCTGCTTAAAAAACAACGTAAAGTTCACAGGGTACTAAGTTAATACTCCAACGGTCGGAGCATATATAAAAAAATTAAAGGGAACGGATAAAAAAATATTGTCACTCTACAAAAATTGATAGAAAAACGAAAATACATTTTAAAAAATGTTAGGTCTAAGCAACTTATCCCACAAGAGGAGTTTTGGCGGGAACGCGAGAAGAGTCGTGTCGCTCCGTTGTGTTTTTTTCCAAAACTAGTGTTTTGTCGAGTGTTTATGTATAAAAATGGTGGTGTTTTATTCATAGAGTGCCGAATTACAAGCGCGACTGTGGGAAAATGATATAATGTGGTGAAACACAACTTTTCGTGTTGCTTCCAAAACTCCAAAAGTCGCTACTACTTTACTAAAGCATGACTGGACTTGACCAATACTAGACTTTGACTGTAACTATAGATGTAAGACATGAATAATCGCAATAACTGAAGACGAGGCAGTATGGCTTTATAGCATTAGCCTGCCCGATAGGGCAAATATAATTAAAAAAAATTAAAAAATTATCTCACAAGAAGGCGCTGTTTCCACAAAAGTGTGTTTTTATTTCTTTTGTTATAATTAGCGAAACATAAAGTTATGGAGAATGAATTCGCGAGTTTCTAGATATTATGATATAAGCACATACATTGAACATGTTAATACCCAAACTTTTGTGTATCTATAATTATGTTAACCAAAACTGGAGCAATGCAGCCATATCTTGGTAGAACTTAGAACGGACTCTCATAAGTAAATGTATTTACAAAAATGGCTTGTGCTGTTGACCATTGAGGAGTTCCATCTAAGGAAACCAACCCTGAGGGTGACAGTCAGGTACAAATAAAATTAAATATGTATACGAAATTTTGTGTATGTGCTAGCCGTTGAAGAGCTATTTCGTCTGGAGCCAATCCCGTCTGTAGAATCGGGTCATGATTATCATAAAAATCAATTGTTATTGGAACTGACCCAAGAGCCAACAAACTATGTAAGGCAAGAAGAAGTGGTAATAATTCGGCTTGCAAAATTTGCCCAAAACAAAGTAAACAGCATTGCAAGATAAATAAAATTGTGAACATCCCCTATGAAACATTCTATTACTAACTTATGTATTAACTCACGAACCGGCAAGAACAAGCGATCGTACTGAAAGTGACGTCTAAGTGCAAGATAAGTTAAAGCAACAAAAAGTGGAACTAGACAGCGAGAGATTCTCAGCCCATTATAAAAGTTCCTTCACCAAGTCGGCTGGTTCCAGTTAAAAGAGCTTTTAGCAGCGGTTATCCAACAAACTATGAACAACTTGTATTTTACGAGTCATCTGGAAACAGATTTATATTTTAGGTATGCTCTAATCGCTACGACACACACTCCTAATAAAAAAGCCATAAACGACGCCCGGGAGCTAAAATTGTAATTCATAGCACGTGTCAGTATTTTTTTTCCGCTGCACTTAAATCATTTTTCTAACAGCCTCACGTAGATATGAAATTTCAGGTGATGGGAAGTGATGAAACGGATGCGGGGATTGTATATATTATATACTTATACGAAGTTGTATCAGCATGCCTAGACGTAACTACGTGTGTTTTAAAAAATAAAATTAATCTGCTTGCTGTAGTATATGTATTGTATTACCTACTATTGTCATTGTATTGTATAACAGATTAGGATTTGTATTTCTTATGCCGGATGTTAGACTATATTAGGAGCTCCTTTTGAACTGTCAAAATAAACTTTATAATTGTATAACGTTAAAACGATATTCACATTTTCGTTAAAGAATTTCAAGCGCGTTAGTGAATCAGGGGTAGGAGGAGACCGTGCTGGACGGAGATAAGTGGCGTTCTCTGGTGTTTGAGGTCAAGACTTTTTGGGCTGCGCTATAAGGTGCGTGTGTGTGATTACATTAAATTTATTCATGAGTTTTAGCGGGAACGCGGAAAGGTCGTGTCGCCGCTTTACGTTATTTTCTAAAACTTTTTTCGAATGTTTATGTACAAAAATAATGTTTTTTTTAAGCGCGTGAATGAAGTGAAAGTAGCGATGATAGCTGAGTGGTTAGCGCGGTCGGTTCGCCTGTTGAAGGGCGTGGGTTCAACCCTCAACAATCAGCTTGAGCTGCCGGTAAAGGAAAACGTTATGAGGAAACCATAGAATGGTGTTAGGGTATTTTCTAGTACTCGGCTGGCTAGCTATCAAGTTAAAAATCTTCACTCGAGAGCCAGTTTCATTCCAGGCTAGGTGTGTTTACCGTCTTCGACCACATCGTCACTTAAAATCAGGTGAGCTGTGGTCAAAAACCTAGCCTGTAAACCATAAAAAAAGGTGATAGGAAAGGGATGTAATGTGGAGAATCCATGTCTTTTGAAGTTGCTTCCAAAACTCCATCAAAGTTTATAGTAAAGTCACCACTACTAGAACATGACCGGATTCGACCTTGACTTACTTTGACTGATATTTAGACTTATAAAATACTTGTGAATACTTCATACTGGAAAATGAACTTAGGGCGACGCCAAAAAACAAAAAAAAGAAGAATATACGTTTATACATTTTTTTTAAATACACCGGTTGCTTTACTAAAAAACTAAAACTTTAAACAATTTTATATACCTTATTTATCTATCATTTTATTATGACACTCATTACTTTCTTATTTTTATCTTAAACAATACTATTTACTTACTTTTCAAACTATTACTATTAAACAATTTATAAAAAAATATAATATAGACAAAATATATAGGTATACCTTGCAACCTATGGTAAATGTTAGATGATTTTTACGTACGAATACGGTCGCAGCAGTAAAGGCCGAAACGTCTTCAGGTAACCGCTCGAACCGCAATTCCGGAGGAGTTACGTGTCAGCCGCGTTTCCTACTATTCGGGGTGAGTATGAATGAATATTGCATCGTTACGTGTACCGTGCACAGACTGCGCCAGTTTATGTGATAGCATATATAGATTTATAGTAGACGGAGAACGGTAAATTGTCGTAGATAAGTGGGTTAATCCCGGGGAGCGTTATCGAGTGGTCAACGGATAAACTATAGAGTGGCTTGACTAGATAAATGTGGTTTACGTCATCGATTGCTCGGAGTGCCTGGAATGAGAATCTATCACGTGTACGCTACATTATAACATGAGTTTAGTTACTACGTGGGCTACATATACAAGGTTTATGCCCCACACGGTGATCCCAACGCTGGTACCAACGTTGGACTGTACAATGTACATTGGTGAGGCGTACATATGTTGGCAATTATACCAGTTCTGTCCCGTCAAGGCCAATGTGAAGTCCGATACAGAAATCGAAATTGCTCTATACGGTTTCACAGTACTGAGTGCACATTTATATTTGTTACTGAGAAAACAGAAAATGTCACGTCAAAGAACATGGTAGATGACGATATAACATAAAACACAACAAAAATCAACAGGGCTGAGCAAACCGCCAAAGTGTGGACAGACAGACACGAGACGGTCAATAACCAACACTCGCCCCAACATTGGCGCCAATGCCATTTGCTAGATCCACACGTTGGACGAGTAGCGTTCAGGCCTATGTTGGGACCAACGTGTGGAGCCGGCAAGCTTTGGGTGTCAAAAGCCAAAAAGAGTCATTGTAGTCTTGTGAAAAACTTTAATTATGGACACAACTCTAAAATTGTATAGAGATTTGTAATATAGAGATTTTTAAAATTGTGTAGAATTGATATATAGAGATAACTTCAGAGTTGTATTCATTTTAAAAATTGTTTACAATGATGAGTACAATGACCTCCATTCGGCTTATTACACCTTTTACTTATAACCCTGTCGTAGACATACGTTTATTACAGAAATAGAAGTATTTATTCAATTATTACCTACTAAGAAATAGATGAGCACGTGGACACTCACAGCGGGAATGATCCGTAAGTTTAAAGTCGCTCAGCGAGCTATGGAAAGAGCTATTTCTCTGAGAGATCGTATCAGAAACGAAGTGATTCGCCAGAAAACTAAAGTCACAGACATAGCTTAGCATTTTAGCGCTTGCTTTGAAGTGGCAATGGGCTGGACATATCTGTTACAGAACCGATAACCGCTGGGGTAGACGTGTTTTGGAGTGGAGACCGCGTTTTTTGGCAAACGTAGCGTAGCGTACGTACATAAGTCTGAAGCTGATGATGATGATGAGTTGTTTATTCAAAACAAAAAACAAAGCTATAAACTAATACACATTTTTGTCACTAACACTCACAATTAAACAATCAACCGGAAATTCCGTTGCAAAGCTTTTCACGGTCGTATCAGAGACAAATTAGGTTAAGTTACATCCATGCTCAAGGTAGGTAGTGCATGCCAGGAGGGAGTGGCTGCTGAAGGTCACGCTCGACACCTGTTATTTATTAGATTTGTTTCGATCCCAGATAATCTTGTTACGGCTGACCCGCCTCGCCTCGCCCTGTCTATGCGAGGACATGATTTTTTCGGTGGTAAAAGATTCATGAACTGAGCTGAAACGAAGGTATTCACAATTTCAGATCCTTTTGTATAGTTATATATATTATGGTTACCATTTATATTATTTTTTATTTTATCCTTCCACTATGCATGATCTTCGTCGATTTTGAGAAAGCCTTCGACAGTGTCGAGCTTTAGGCCGTGCTTGACTCTTTCCATGGATACTCTATCAATGAACTAAAAAAGTCTGTCATTTAATACATATATGGCATACAAAATGAAATACAATTTTAACTTAAAACATCTGGCATATATGCAAGACTTTTTTTAGTTTAAATTTTATTAATATAGTACCTATCTATGGCGAGAGTTAAATACGACACGACGCTGTCGAAAGCCTTCTCAAAATCGATGAAGGAATTGCATAGAGGACGGTTTTTTCGCGGCTCTTCTCCATCAACTGCTTTACCGCGTGGATATGGTCAATTGTTAAGTTTTTGCTCCGAAAACACGCCTTGGCATTCCTCGAGAACACTGGTGAGGTTGTGACATAAAACTTTTGCAAAAAGCTTGTATAATATGTGTGATATGCTATGCTGTATGTGCTATGTAGTGATATATGTATAGAGGTAAATATTGAAACTACTCATTGACCAGTAGACTCTTGGATTTAAGACTCGTTTGATTTATATACATTACACTAAGTAACATTAAACTAATTTTTTTTAACTGTGAAAAAATGTGTTTGTTTTTGACTGTTGATAAAATCCTACCAAGTATTGACCGAATGTGCGGTCAAAGATGGTAAGGTAAACACATGTAGTCTGGGTTGAGAAAAAAGTCTGAATTGAAGCCGCAATAATCACATTAATTAGCAACAGTTTTCAAATTAAAAGTAAAATTGCAATTGCAAAAAGTGCAAAATACTTATTTGAATTTTAATTCAGTAGAGAATGCAAACACAGTATATTGAAATATGCTCTCTTTATATGCAAAATAGTAAAATGGTGCTCTTAATCGAATCGCAAAAGTCAAAACGCAATAGCAGATACAGTCTGTCCCGTGATTGATGACTTGTACGCCGCGAATGCAAATCCGAACCAATATTCAGTTTACAATTGGATGGCATATTGAAATCGTCAGTGCCACATTGTCGTCTAGTTATGTTTTGATACTGAGAGCACAACTGTGGTTGTAAATCGTCATAATCTAAATTAAATTTATTGTTTCTTCTTTTTTTTTGTTTTTGGCGTTGCATTCTGCTCATTTGCCAGTGTCAATTTTTTTTTTGATAATTTGCCCCATCGGGCTGGCTAAAGCTGTAAAGCCATACTGCCTTGTCTTAAGTGTTATTTCTGCTGTCTCTTAGCTATAGTTATGGTCAAAGCCCAGTCTTAGTCAAGTCCAGTCTTGCCAGTATCAAGAGTTTTGATATTTTTAAGTATCACACTAATATTATAAAGGCAAAAGATTGTGTGTAAGTATGTTTGTATATTTGTTACTTCTTCATGCTCAAACGGCTGCATCAATTTTGATGAAAAAATGTGGTATGGCGGTAGCTGACACCTTGGATAACACACTTTTTATCCTGAATAATGTTGTGTTCACGCGATAACAGCGGGTAACACCGCGGGGCGTAGCTAGTTTTATATAAAATAAAGTTAAATAAATCAAGGGCACGTTCAAATCCGATCATGTCCTATTAAAGTAGGGATGGCTTTATTAAAAGTTTTGACGAAGATTTGGACGCAACACGAAATACATGTTTTATCACTTTACCACAATCACAGACGTAATTCGACATTTTATCAATAAAACATCACTATTTTTATAAACACTCAAAGAAACACAATTTTTGTAACACTGTAACAAATCGATTCACACCTCAATAATTAAATAAATTTTAAGTAATAAATAAATATCGTAGGAAATTGTACATAGCGCTATGTGACCCCAAACTAAGCAAAGCTTGTACAATGGAAGTCAAGTTTTTTGTCCTCATTAATTACCATTAGGTGAGTAGTTTAAAATACACATCATTTATGCATATTTTTTTTATACATTTTTATATAGAGTTGCTAAAACAAACCCCTACCCTTTGGCTTTGCCGTAATCGGATGTAAAAGGTATAACAGCGCAATGATGTGGTTAACAAACAACTATTAAGTGCGCTCGTAGTAAACATATTTTGTTTCTGCCCTTTGTTGTATTGTAGCCACAATCGTATAACCAATAAATAGAAAGAAAGAAAGAAAACATTTATTTTGACACACACATAACACAACAACAACAAAAAAACACTACAAATAAAAGATTAGAAGATAGTGCAGTTGTTGCACTGTTGTCAAGCTGTTTATTATACACTAGCGAACGCCTTGCGGTTTCGCCCGCGTAGTTCCCGTTTCCATGGGAATACAGGGATAAAAAGTAGTCTATGTCACCCGAAGATACTGCAGCTTCCCAACGGTCAAATAATTTTTGAAACCGGTCCAGTAGATTCGGAGCCTATTCAATACTAACAAATAATCAAATCTTTCCTCTTCATAATAGTATAGATAGACTATTTCAGGTGTAAACAATAAAGAGTTATCTTGTTTTATTTTATAATGAATGTGAAACGTGATTATTGATAGGTCTAGTGTAGGCCTAACCCATGAGTTTCAAAGGGCACGAGTAAATCTTCACACAATTGGTATTTAGAATTGATTAGTGTCCTCCGGCAGGCGGGCGGCGTCGGGAGCGAGCTATTGTTTGCACCTATTGTTTGTCCCCTTGCTGGAGCGGGCAATAACGTTCGAGCATTAAAATTCGGGTCAGGTTGTTGACACAAATTTATGAGAGCCCTAAAAAGGGTAGCCTTGATTTTCAACGCCACCTTAGGTATCGCTATTTAAAGGTCAATACATATTTTAGAAAACACTACCATTGAATAACAAGTTATGGCAGCATAAGGAAGTTACGGTAGCTTAGTTGGGATATCGTTTTACTTCTAATCGGGAGGTTTGGTTTTAAATCCCTTAGGATTTGATATTTGTGTGTGTCTTGGCACACAACATGCCTTTTTAACCCGAGTATGGCAAAGCCAAAAGGAAATGTGTTTCGTTAGCATTGAAACTACTCGTCTGATTTTGATGAATGAGGTGCCGATCGATTCGTTATTATATTCCGGGTGACAAAGGCTATATGTTTCACTGTTATTATAGTTATTTTGTCTCAAGTCGGGATTTAGTTTTATAAACTTTTTAGCTTGTTAAGTTATGTAGATACATACATATTGTTATTTGATGCTAGCTTCAAACGGTAAGGGACACATCGCGCAGAAACCTGCATGTCTAAGAGTTATAAATCTGTGATGCAGTGATTATTCCTATTGCTCCATATGCTGGTTGACAGGCTAGGTGTTTGACCACATTTCACCTGCTATGTGACGATGTGGTCGAAGATGGTAAACGTACCTAGCTTGGAATGGAACTGGCTCTTAAGTGAGGTTATCGGAACACACTGTTAGGTGCTTGAAAGCTCTATGTTCGGGTTTGAACTCATGCCTTTCCGCGTGTGAACCGACCGCGGTAACCACTGAGCTACAATAATGACGCGACCATAATACTCATTACGTTTAACTCAAATGCAGAGGTGTGTATACACCTTGTTCAGTAGTACTTGATTCCACCTAAAAAATAACTAGTGAATTTCAGAATATGACACGATACGAAATTAATTTAGTCAAAATTATCAAACAACGTCACTAGTGAGAAAGTCGTCTAAAACGATGACACAGATTGGTTGGCCGTTTTTCATGAACTCTTTTGTCCTGACTCTTATAAGTAAATAGAATTCGTTGCTAAGATGTGTGAACCGATGATGAGATGTGTGTGTGTGTGTGTAAGACTATATAGCCTTGCTCTTCTTACAATTAGAAAAGGCCCGCGCTTAGCGCCAGTGGGATAGTTTATAAAAGACGGCGCTGATTCGGATACGAATAACGACTGACCTTTAAAATTCAGACGTAATCCAGTCGTAGTCCCAGTGAATACGTATATATAAGAATAATTACAGCCTCTCATTGTATAGTCAACTCGACAAACGGAGGGTCTCGTCCCGAGCGAGTTGTAGCAATAAAAACTTTAAATTAAGGTCCCAATCAAGAACAAACATAAATTCACGTAAGCAGTCGTTCAGCTGGAGCGTTTTGTGAAGTTTAGTTAAACAGTAATACTATAAGTTTAGTATAGTCAGAGCTATCGTAAAGTAGCTTAAATGACTACTTATGGCGTGGATTTTCTACCCACACGCACGTTTTACGGCACCATAACTGCGGTTTAACCACGACTCGTAAGGAACTAAATACAAATTAAGTGGAGGTCGATTTTTTATTGTTGTTTGACTACACCACACCTGATCTGACGGCATGATTGAAGATGGTAAACATACTTAGTCTGGAAAGGGATTTCAAGTGAAACTGTCGAATCTTGCTGTTAACTGGGCGGCAGATAGCAAAAAGTAACTTACCAATAAGATATGCTTTCCTCAATATGTTTTCCTTCACCAGAAGTACAAACTCATTTTTGAGATTTTAACGAAAGCCATTCGGCGTGTGATCCAGTCGCGCTAACCACAGTCATAGCTACAAAATCGAGTCTATTCTTGAATCGTACGATTTTCTCATATAAAATAGAAGTAAACAAACAAACATTTCAAGTGACGGTTAACTCACCGCCTGGAACTCTAGACTAATCTAAGCGTGTTTAAAGACGATATGCGATTTTTTTAAAAGGCTTCATTGCATCTCTGACCTCTGTTCCTATCTCGCTCTCATTGGAATGATTTTCACAAGAAGACTTCACATTTGTGAAGGAAGAATGATTCCCAAATGTTGTATGCGATTATCAGATCTATTTATCTATATATCACAGCGGTCAGCATCTCACGGCCGCGGATGTCCTACTAGTGGCCCAGTATTTTGTAAATTAGCCATAAATATCTAAAATATTTATGGTTAAAGATTTTAGATTTCTATCTAGAATCTTTAACCTTTTCTTTCTTTTTTTTTTTTTCTTTTTTAGAAAAGATAGATGGAAAAGATTATAAACTAACTGCGCCCCGCGGTGTTTCCCGCTACACGTTATCGGGATAAAAAGTAGCCAAGGTCTAAGCTACGTCCATACCAAATTTCATACAAATCCATTTAGTAGTTTTTGCGTGAAAGAGTAACAAACATCCATCCATCCATGCATGCAAACTTTCATATTTATAATACTTGTGCGATACAATATCTAAATTGCCTATATTTTAACGATTTTCAATAGTATTTTTGTTTTTTCTATTTATTACATGGGATTTAACCAATAAATAAAAAATAAGAAACCAATATACCACAAGTGAGGCTCAGCTCGTTTACTTTATTTTGCCAGTTTGCGGCCCCTGCCTACCAAACCGTTGCCGACCGCTGCTCTAGCATATTAATTTGAAAGAACTACTTTAGATCGTAAATAATAGTGAAATGTTTGGAAAAAAAGATTCTATTTAGGTACTACCGTCAGAAGCGTATACCTATCTCATTTTTATTTCTTTTTCGTAGCTCGCGAATCTTGCAAATTGAAATGCTCTGGCATATCAATTTGCCAGAATATCATATCAACATTACATATCATTTGAACCAATTGCATTCCAGACTAGTGTGCTATCGAGTTATAGTAGCGTAAAGATAAAAATTTGTCAACATATTTCAAAATTATTACTACACCATCTTTTGTTTTGACATAGGCCAACGGATTAGCAAGTTGAAGTGGCAATTGGCAGGGCACATAGAAAAGCAGAATCTGGAGTGGAGACCGCGGACCGGCAAGCGCAGGACGTCGACGCGTTGGATGCGGGTCGCCTCCAACCGGTCTTTATGGAAATCAATGGGGGAGGCCTAAGTCAAGCAGTGGACGTCCTGCGGCTGAAATGATGATGATGATGATAACCTTTTGTAGGGCAACGGTCTTTTTTATCTCTACTGACTGGACGATATTTTTGATTGATTCAGGCGTTACTTTGCGGAATATTCAAGGTATAAACTTAGTTTATTTCCGCTTAACTAACTGGACTATACGAGTACATCGACTTATAATGATACCATACAAAATTCGGTAAATATTCGTACGCGTGAGTACGTATTCGTACTCACGCGTAAGGTTCAAAAATCGAGTAGAAATAAATGATTCTATTTGAAGTGCCTCAATGAACTGCTATTCGGTAGCTGTGTGTCTTCCCCTTATTTAAGGCTACAATAGAGATATCAGGAAGATTTATAGGTCACGCGAGCCTTGATTAAAAACCCCGTGAATGGTAATATATGGCGGGAGCTTAATCTCTCCGCTTTCAATTTACACGTTTAATATTCATTCAATTATGTGTTGAAATGATTCATTTTGAAAAGCTTTAGAACTCAGATTAAATAAATCCGAATGTTAAGTGCTTTTTAACTTTTTAAACGAAAGTAAATATCTAAAAATAAAGATAAAGATAAAGATAAATTTATTAGCAGAAAGAGTTAGGCACATACACAAAGAAAAGAAAACTGTGAAGTATTTACAAACATAATGGACAATTATAAGTGAATAATAGATAAGTGTTGGACGTTACAATTTTTGTTTCGGTGTATACACTGGTTATCGTTGGACCCCAAACTAAGCACAAGGCTTGTATCTTGGGGACCGAGTGCATTTTACAAGAAAGATAATTCTGGGATAACATTTTATTTTGGTTTGCTTTCAAGAAAGATTTCAATTCAGCACTTGAAGAGTGTGATAGCATATGGCATTACAAAAAAGCGCTAAGCATTGTACAGACTAATTATAAGACTCAGTCTCGCTAAAGTTTAAGGCAACCAACCAGTCTCTGACGTTTCTCCTAAAGACGAAATTGACTAGATATGGGTTTTGAGGGATTTTCTTACTAATATTATTGTAAACGCAAGGAAGAGAGTAGGCTGGACTGCGTCGGGCGATTGAAGAATGAGCTCGTGGGACCGGTAACACAGATCTGATCAGATCTGATGAGATCTGTACAGTTTATTTTACCTGCCTTCTATATTATGTAGGATGACGGCACTTCTCCTATCCACATTCCACATCTATGCGTAGAACGTAATTATACCTATGTATTGTAAATATGTATTCAGATATTATTTATAGATGCGTGAAAGTCTCGTACCACTCTTCTGTGGAATAGCTTGCCACCTTGACAGCCCTGTTGGTTTATTGGTAGTATGTCTGCTTCAAGAGCTGTATGGCGTGGGTTCGATTCCCACCCAGGACAAACATTGTGTGGTATAAACAAATGTTTTTTTCTGTGTCTGAGTGTACTGTAATGTATTATACGTATGTATTTACAAAAAAGAACTATATAAGTATTCTATCAGTTATCCGACTTCGATAGTACAATATTTGCTTAGTTTAGGGTCAGATGGCGCTGTGTGTAATGTCCTACGATATTTATTGTATTTTTATTTTTTCGATTTTTCCCCTGAATTTTAATCTACGCTTCAAGCAAGAAGTGTCCAGGTAGGTAAAGGTAGGTACGTCCTTAAGGTAGGCAACGTACTAACAATGCTTCTGGTATTGTAGGTGTTCATAAGCGGCGGTGACCACTTACTATCAGGTGTTTGCTTATCGCTTGTTTGCCACTTTTTCACATAAAAGAAACTATGTGAGTATTTTTTTTTATTGGTGACAAGCTAGGTTTTTGACCACAGCTCACCTGATGTTAAAAAAACGGTGTGGTCAAAAAATGTTGCCTGGTTCTCATAATACAAGCTTTGCTTAGTTTGTGGGAAAGTGGCGCTGTGTGAAAATGTGATCCAATATTGACTCGTTTATTTGTAAAACAAACAAAATAATGTTTAAATAAATTAATGTTTTTACTTTTGCGCAAGGATTAGGAGGGAACAAAGAGGATGCTACTTGGGTAACTTATGTAAGCACATTGCGACTCTGAAGTGAGACCCTAAAGAAGTTGGCGTAGAAACATCTTCCGAGAGAACTGTGTGGTGAAGTGTTACAGCGCTCGTTGAATATAAACTATCGTGAAAGTTGTCTAATTTACTTTGTAATAGGTATACTAAAAGTAAGTTCGGATATGGTAGTAGCTTCATGAGCTGTAAGGCGTGGGTTCGATTACTAACTATTTTTTTTTATATATTTAAAAGTAATGAGACTAACGATATGCTCTCCTGATGATAAGAGATAACGCATGTCCATTACCATTGCAATAATACACATAATTTTAATTAGCAAAATAAAGTTCGGGGCATAGCTGCTAGCGATTGCTGATTGCTATGTAGGACAATCGTTTATTATAATTATACGTAGATATTTGTTCGGTATCTGAGAGTTATTTTTGTGGCATATTATGTAATAAGTATATATATACCAAGAAATATATCAGCTACCAGGTTCCCATAGTATAAGCTTTGCTTAGTTTGAGGCTAGATGGCGCTGTGTGAAATTCTAAGTAAGCGAGGTAACGCGGTCAGCATTTTAGGTACAATGCCTCAAATTGGTTATTTATTCTACTGTATATCATACTTTAAACGATGTCTATTTAATTTTTAACTGGCTCAAAAAAGGGGGAGGAGGAGGAGGTTCTCAATTCGACTTTTTTTTTGTCTAGGTACACGATAATTCCGCCAATTATGAATCGATTTTGGTGATTTTTTTACTTGGTACTTCATACATCAGAGGTCCCATACAAATTTTTATCGAAATCAATCGAGTGGTTTTAAAACATCGACAAGAATCTAAAAATTGTATACATCGATAATATTTTCGTTTACTCCGAAACCTCGCTATTTCATTGGAGCAGTGCGTTTAGTTGACCTATGGGTCATAGAGTCGATTTTTTTTGTAAATTTGTGTACCTTTTAGTAGTTGCTTTAGTTGACTTTAAGTTTCATAGTAATCTATAGTTATACCATTTCTTAGTCGTACTTATTAAAAATGTATAATAATAATTCTTCTTAAAAGTCGTTCAGGACAGCAAATTCTAAACGAGCCGATCAAACGACGGCACGGTGCGGCTGTTTATCATAGAAATTGTCTACCCTTACTGGGCTGTGTTTTATCTACCCGGGAAGGGCCGAGGTTTACGAGCAAAATTAAAAGGTTTTATTTGTAGGTTGGGTTATGACGAGTGATTTTAAATGGTACTTATAATTTGATGTCTGTTTTGTTTTAGTTTTTCTAAATTACGTAACGGTTACATACTTAATACTGACGGTGGCGTACTGACCTGCGGCCCTGGCTTCTTTGCACGCGAGCACCATGCTGTGCCGCACGTCGGGGTTGTCGTCGGCGATGGTCTCTCCGACAGCGACGAACCGTTCGACGGCGCAGCAGACGGCAGCGCCCACTCGCTGCACGGCCACGCCACTCGCCGCCGCCTCGCCCCGCGTCGCCACCAGGCTGCTGATCTGTATCATAGAACCACAAATCAAACTACAAACTTATAAGTATTCTAACAGTTTCTTTACTTTTTAACCGACTCAAATAGGAGGGTTCTCAATTCGACTGCATGTTTTTTTGTATGTTACGCCATCATTCTGCCTATTATGAATCGATTTTGATGATTATTATTTTGCTTAGTAGATCATACTCAAACACGGAGGTAGTCCTATATAAATTTCATTGAAATCGATTAAGCAGTTTTTAAAAAATCAACAAAATTCTTAAAATTGTATAATACGTCGATGATATTTTCGTTTACTCCGTAACCTCGCTGTTTCATTGGGGCAGTGCGTATAGTTGGCCCAAGGGTAATGAAGTCGGTTTTTTGACTAATAAAAACACTAACAGTAAAATTAAGCGTGAGAAATCCCACATAAGTAGAACAAAAATACATAGGTACCATCTAGTCTGCATTGCGCTTATTTGCACCAAACTGAAATTGCCGAGCCGACGAGACTTCATTGCAATGTGCCAAAGCACCGGTGCCCCATATTTTGCTTTATTACTCAAAACTGCAGTGATCTTATGATCTGGAGGTTTATTTATTCTCTACGACGACGTGAAACGTAATGCTAATGCGGCAATTTTTACGTAACGTGACGTAATTTGGGTTCAATTCACGCGGAATGGTAAAAACGCAGCGGCTGTGCCCCGTGCTAATTTTGAACCGTCATATAGATTGTATAAAGTACCTTGCATAAGTATTCTATTAGTTATCTGGTTTCCATAGTATACAAGCTTTGCTTAGTTTGGGGCTAGATGGCACTGTGTGAAATGTTACACTATATTTATTTATTTTACATTATTTATCAGTTTCCTATCGTCAAGCTTTGCTTAGTTTGGTGCTAGATGGCGCTGTATGAAATGTCCAACGGTATTTATTTATTTAATTAGCTCACAAAAACTCAGAAAATTGAGTTTTCCTAGAGATAAGATCGTAACTATTAACTATTACTCAATCGATTTTTCGCCCTCAAAAACTCTCGTATAGCAAATGTCATTGAAACCGTTGGATCCGTTTAAAAGACCCCAAAAATCTTGCTTGTTTAATAAAATTTTGGCAATGATTCGTTATTTTTATTAATCTAGCTTATTTATGTTTTTTTACGTAGAATAGGTCAGGTGATGCCAATTCGCCAAATGCAAATCGTAGACTAACGTGGTCTACTACCTTCTTCCATAGTCAGCTTCGTCCTAGAAGACCAAAGAAAAAAAAAGATTGCGGCGATTTAAGAACCTCTTCCTTTTTTTTAAGTCGGTTAATTAATCCAAATTCGACGGACTCACTTAATCAATTCAAGAGTTCAACTATCCACTCATTCCATCTGATCAGCTGGATGGTATAGAATAATTGTATTTATCATCTTAATTACTTGCACATTTTCCATATTTGCGTCGTGAACCATTAGTAGCTATTTTTTGTAATTTCTTTTTTATTTTTGGTTTTTATATTTCTGTTAATTTTATTTATTTAATGATCATTTATTTTAAGGTAATTTTGTACGTATTCGAGTACAATAATAATGTCTGTACAATAAATAAAAAAAAAAGTTATATGTATATTATAGACAATATTAAAAATATAGACAGTTGTAATGCTTATTGTATAGACATGACTGTTTCTGGAATTAATAAATAAAATATTAATTTTAAAAAGTTTGTAGCATAGATATAAACACAACACAATACTATTTCTATATCACATTTAGGTTTTAATAAATATTACAATAAATCATTCATTTTATTTTTTCATAATTTGGTCTTGTTACGTCAGGAGGCTTGCAGAAGGAATCGTAATACCTAATGGTTTATCTTTACATATCTTTTCTCTATTAGTGCGAGATTCCTCGAGTGTCATTAGAAAATGCTTTCTTTGTTTTACGTGGACATTGTTGGTAGTAGTAGGTAAGGATACTTAGCGGCACATTGAAGTTACGCAACGGATTAATCCCTCAAACTTTCAGGTTTCGGGTGAGTTGGTTTCCGCACCGACGAGTTTTGCGTTGTACTTTATAGATTAGCGAGTAGTTCAGTATTACTTATTCATCTGGTCTGCTTATGAAGATAAGTGATCACACCTAAAAACTTTTCACTTATGCTTCCTACACTAAGTTTAAGTGCCCCGAACCCGAACCGGCGCGGGGACAGATGTAAGATATATAATATACTAGCGAACGCCTCGAGGTTTCACCCGCATAGTTCTCGTTCTCATGGGAATACAGAGATAAAAATATGTCGCCCAGGGATAGTGTAGCTTCCCAACGGTGAAAGAGTTTTTGAAATCGGTTCAGTAGTTTCGGAGAATATTCATTACAAACAAACAATCAAATCTTTCCTCTTTATAGTATAGATAGATAGATACTATAAATATAGATTCAAAATTTAAACAAAATTTTGAGTTGAAAACAAATAAACAAGTAATATAATTTATATTTAAGTAAAAGTACTAATAAGTTACTTAAATAAGTCAGTGATTAAGTTTGTGCAATAAACCATGCTTTATAATTTTGAGCCCGTAATCGCCCACTACTGAGCATAGATCTCGCTCTCTCTTTGTATACGCCAGTCATCCCGACCCTGTGCTAACATTGTCCAGGTCTTTAAACCATGCTTAAAAATAAAATAAATTAAAACAGCCATTATTTACCCTGACCATCCAAATATAAATTCTTAAAATTAGACTAATTGTTTCATATCTTAGCGGCTCCGACGTCTGAGGCCGCAGGACGGATTTTTAAAATGCTCAGGCATCAGCCAGTCTCACCTTAGACAGATATATATTAGTTAGTGAGTTCATAGTTATAGAACGATGGGACTGGCATGTCAGTGTTGACAAAAGTCCCAAAATAAATAAAGAATAAAAAAAAAAAAAAAAAAAATACTAATTGTTATATTCCATAGACCTCTTCTAGCTCTCTCCATTAATCTCGATCTTGTGCGACTCTTCGCCAACATTTGGGCAAATCATCCTTCCATCTTTTCACCTGCCTTCCTCTCCGCCATCTACCATTCCTCGAGTACCATTTAGTAACCTTTTCTGTCGATTTTTCCGTTCTACTTCTCATCATGTGGCCTGACCATTTCTATTTTAAAGTTCTTGTTTTCACCTTTATATTTCTGATTTTTGTACTTGTCTTTTAGTCTTAAATTCATCATACTCCATTCCATGTCTGTTTGACACACACTCAGTTTGTGGTCGAAATGTTGTGTAAATGGTCAAGCTTACTTGAAGTTAATTCGAATCAGCCCTGATTTTATAAGCCGCCGCATTGCTGGGCGCAAGCCTCTTTTCATTGTGAGAAGGGTAAGCCCATAATAAGATCCACCACGCTGCCCAAGTTCGGGTTGGCAGACTTCACATAATATCTTCGGTTTTCTCACGATGTTTTCCTACACTCTTTGAAGTTAGTGGCGTCTTGCCACATAGAGCTTGAAAAGACAGAGATGTCTGTCGTAAGATTCGAACCTAGGACCTCCATATTGGAAGCCAGTCTCCTAACGAGGCCGAAACTTCAAAGTTAAACAGAAGAATTGATAAATGGTTTTGTTAACAACCAGAGTTTGTGTTTTTGTACGATTTTTAATACTACAACGCTTTACGTCGGGCAGGGGCTGTACCGTGATTTATTTATTTATTTATACGATACAAGGTAACGTAATTTTTCGTAATCAAACTTGAATGGCAATAAGAGTTTACAGTACTTTCCCAGTGCGTAGAAACTACTCGTCGTAGCATCGTAGCTAATGGAAATTTTGTAAAATAATACGAGTATAATATTTTTATTTTGATGTTTTTTTATGTAGAATGTTAATTGAAGTTGGTACCTACATCTAAATAATTGACATCATTATTTAAGAGACTTGGAAACAATTTTGTTTGACTTGTATCATTTTACGTATGGCAGTGTATGATTACCTATTATATTTAAAATGATTGCTAGTATAATAGTTCTAGGCACATACTTTGACTAGTTTCTAGATATTCAATTCATGTTCGCAATAAGCGTACCTACCAACCACAGTATTAGTCACAAACTCATTTAGACTTAGTGAAGAAATTTAGCTTTATAAACGTTTGACCGATATTATCTGTAAAATTTATAATAGTAAGGAATACGTAATAGAAGATTAAATGGCGGATTAATTCAGTTAAATATTGAAGTAGCTGTTATCTCCCTATTATGATCTCAAATTAACAATTTTGGTAACGGTTGTCTGATATTGGATCAAGCTGCTTTATGATGTTTATACTTTTCATAGTAGGAGTCGTATATCTACGGAGATTAGGTTACTTAAATATATAAGCATAATGTTATAGCATCGTCACACATTTTTATTTGTTTGTTTCGCGATTTTTGTACTAAATTATAGACAAGTCCAAACTTTATAGACGAAATAAAAGTAAATAAACAATGGCGTGGCCAGAAACATGCAAACGTTGTACGAAGCTCTACAGTAAATTAAGTATGCTCGTATTTTGAAGTATCGAGAGTAAGAATTGTGTCGCCGGGTTGGAGGTGGTGAGCGGCCGGGGGTCGTCCGGGCGGGCGAGACCGCGCGGCGCGGGCTCGTTCAAGGTCAATCTTGCACGCGACGTCTTCGCGCGCGTCGCCACCGCGCTACTTGTTGCATCTAGCACTGCGATCTCTCAAGCTGGTCGTGGTCCTGGAGTCTGGCGAGTGTTTGTGGACGCGCGCGCGGTTTACCTGGGGCTCGCGGCGCGCGAAGTCGTCGTCATCGGAGAGCACGTCCATGTCTAGAGTGAGTGGCGGGCGGAGGGCGCGCGCTCGGCGGCGCGCAGTCCGCGGGCGCGCGCGCGTGCTCCGTGGCGCTGTCTCGTGCGGCTCCGCGCCGCTCCGCCCGCGTCCGCCGCGGTACTGCCGCTGCCGCACGCCGCCGCACGCCAGCCATCGATCCGGCCACCCGCCGCCTTTCGCTCTACACCCCACACTACACGTGGCCGCCCGCCTACTCTCATGTTTTACTAACGATTATTCAAACATAAACTTTATCAAGTTTTTCCATCTCAGACATTGTATGTTAGTAAGTTTGTATTGACCGATATTTACATAAAAAAACGAATTGGAGTGCTTTCTAAGTTATATGCAGTTTAGTATCTCATTCGAAATAATGCGCCAGTCTGATGCCTCTACTGCGACTGCGCGGACAAGGCGCAACAGTTTGTCGACGTCGGCGGGAAATTCTAACGAGTCACGTCGACGTTACTCACAGTCGAAATTACATTACTGCTGCACCGAAAATAAAACTACAGTTTTAGATCGGTTGCGTAAAACCGGGAATTAACGTCGGCGTTTCCGCGCGACGTCATAGAGATGCCGTCGACGCGGCGCGCGACCAGCGAGACGTCACACGACGAGTCGCGGTCGCCGGCGGGCATCGGCCTGCAGCAGTCGAACCGGGTCCTACCTGCTTGATGAGGGGGAGCAGGGTCCTCTCGATGGAGCGCGTTTTGATCCGCGAGAGATCGAGTTCGTGCTGGCCGGTGGCCGCCATGGCAGGCGGCTGGCGCGGGCGCGACTGCGCGTGTGCGGAGCTCCGCGATTGGCGGAGCGCACGCCGTCACGTGGCGCGCCCGCCCGCGCGCCGCGCCGCCCGCCCGCCGTACACGACACCTCGCGTGTTTAGTTCACGTACACTTGCGGGCTTTAAAAACTACGGCTTTACACGTTTCATTTTGTTTTGATTTCGAGCGCCAATTACGCGTTACGTGTCAGTTTCAGCAAATTTTTTGTTTAGTGTTTACGATACTCTACTCGCCATGTGGTTACCGTTACAGGCACCTCGAAAGCTAGGAAGAATTGAAACGCATGTTTAGTCGTAAAAATTTTATTTCATTCATCTCACGATTTCAATTTAATGGCTTATCAATAATCATTGGCACGTTATCACATAAATTGTCAATGATTCCTCGTTATACTACATAACACATCAAAACGGTTATATTGTGTTATGAAACTGTGATGGCAATATCGGATAAAAAGACAATTTAAGAGATCTTCTATTGTTACACAATACCATAAACTTAACGATTATAATAAGTGTTAATTAGCTTCAATTAACATTTAAATAATACTGACAAATACAATGAAATGAACGTTACATAACGTATCAATTACAGCTAAGTATGTACCTACAATAACTTTTTAAGCTTAGCTTTAATTATATCAATTCATAGTTATTTACGACAAAACTTTGGTAATTGATTATAACATGAAAACAATAATAGATCTCTGTTTACGAGAAATATGCTTATAATTTATACATGTTACCTAATCTATGATAATCATGGAGAGCTCGGCAGGATTGGAAGTACCTAGTATTTAATACACTTACTTGTTATAATAGACGATAATATATTATGATGAAAATATGTTGAGTGATTAATCGACTCAGATACTCATTAATCAATGTCAAATAGATATAGAAAATAATATTTTAGAAGTCAAATGGGAATTACGTAGTAATTTATTTCATCATGCATATTCGAAAACGGTGCGGACCTATTTATACCATACAGTTGACATGCGATGCTGGCATTTATTATCATTAAATTCGTAATACTCATAACTTGTGACTATTAAAATGTACCTATCTCTACTAATTTAAAGTAGGTTATTGATTTCCTAGCAAGACATTCCAAAAATAAGACCTTTTTTCATCCCTAAAATCGAATTTATAAAAGTAAAGATCTTGTTTCCTGCTATAACAAGGTAATGATTTTTAATGAGTACCTCGATCATCAAAACTCACACATTTTTTATAAACCATATGATAATCTCTTAGTTATAATAAACCCCCATACTAATCTGCGGACGTCGTTTATAGAACTGTTGTTTAGAACTCGTACTGTCTTGTGAGCTGTCAGACATCCACGGACTTTGTCCCGGAGAGTTTCTTACTTTTCTCTTCCTTAGGCTCTCAGTGGGACCCAGAGTGGGCCGCAAGAGTTGTTTAAATCGGAAAGGGCCCTCGTTGTAGTCGTCATCGGAACTGAATATGGGTGTAGCGAGTATCTCCGGTGAGTTGCGAAGTATTTTTCTGAAGTCCGATTCCGGATCGGGTCGGTATATGAGACGCGGGGGTGGCGTCTCGGATTTGTTGGCATTGCGGACTAACTCGTTGATTTTGTTACTGGAATCATAAAACAGAAATAAATAAAATATCTGTGCAAAATGTGTGGTGTGATGCTTTAGTTGGGCAAAATGTGCATCCTGTCATTGGAGTTTCAATGCGTGACGTGCGTGAGGTTGAAATATATGAAGTGATTTCACTAACATTAATGGTGTTAAACTAAAAATAATTAATGATTAATTGTAATTTTTTTTATTGATGTTACCTATGCCTTATTAGCTCTACTGGTACTGGTGGTAGTTTAAAGTATGGCTTTAAAACAAGGCCTTACTATACTTAACAAATATAAAACATTTACGACTTATAACCATAGGCAATATGGTTAATAGGTAAAATTGGTCCAAAAAGTAGTAAACATCGAAGCGATCGTGCGAACCACTAGCAAAATGGTTAGGATAGTTCAAGTGACGAAACAATCGGTTTCTTCTAGGCAAGCTTACTTTATTCGCCTAACAACAAACGAAATTATGGTAAAAATCAAGTTCATTTATTTATCAATAATATTATTTCTTTTGATGAGTTGTTTCAATCGTGTCGCGGTTTTTTATTTTTGCTGCATTTTCTAAGATTGTTGTGTAATTTCCATGGTATGTTTTAAGGCTGCACTTTTTATTATCATGCTGCATTTTCTACAATTGAGACAGGGCTGAATATCAATTAACAACGTCTTTACTATATTATAAGTATGTATTTACAAAAAAAATATATTTAAGTATTCTATCAGTTATCTGTCTTCCATAGCACAAGCTTTGCTTAATTTAGGGTCAGATGGCGCTGTGTGTAATGTGCTATGATATTTATTTATTTTATTCATTTATAGTTCGCGATTTAGGGACGTAAATTTGTTTTTTTCTACTATCCCGCTGCGTTTTCTATTTATTTGCAACCATAAATCAAGTTTATATTACGATAAATGTTTCTTTTGACGTCATACCCGTAGCTTTATTAAAATTGAATCATCGCAGAAGTAATTCAACAAAACAAAAAACGGGCCAAGTGCCAGTCGGACTCGTGCACGAAGAGTTCCGTACCATCATCTATTTATTGTATTTATTATAAGTATCTATTTACAAAAAAAAAGTTTTTAAGAATTCTATCAGTTATCTGACTTCCATAGTACAAGCTTTGCTTAGTTTGGGGTCAGATGGCGCTGTGTGTAATGTCCTGCGATATTTATTTATTAATTATCTATAAAAACGGCAAACTAATCACGTTTGTTTGTCGGGGGGCTCCCAGCCCCCTTACCAAAATATTTATTTTAATCTGTTTTTTAGTATTTGTTGTCATAGCGGCAACAAAAATATATCATCTGTGAAAATTTCAAGTATCTGTGGCAGACGGACAGACACACATACGGACAGACAGACAGACAGACAGACGGACGGACAGTGGAATCTTAGTAATAGGGTACCGTTTTACCCTTTGGGTACGGAACCCTAAAACCCAACAAACATAAAAATCAAAAGAATTAAAAAAAGACAATAAAGTCCTAATGATCTAAAATCAAAAGTAAATTTGAATAGTTAAAAATCAGTCTATTGTGACTTGAGGAAAAAATAAAATTGTACTGTGGAATGAGTTGACGTAAAAAGCTTAAATTTATGAATTTTTATGCGAATGTAAAAAGTTCGAATGGTTACGGGCAGTTACGTCATCCCTCGTTGTGACGAAAATTACGGCTATGAGTTTAGCAGTTCTCCTATAAAATGGCCATAAAGTGACTATTTATCACCGAGCGTCAGCGTAAACGAGTGTTTGTGCCAACAAGACCAATCGATATTACGAGTACTACCTACTACAAAATTACTACACGATTCGAAACGGTATGTATTCAAATGCTTCGGATTACTGCTCGAGTAATTACGTATAAATCTTCATACCATTTCAGCTGTAATAAATTAGCAAAACGATATAACTACCTATATGAAGCAAAAATAGTTGACTCAAATAGCATATATGGCATGATTAATGAGTATATTATAACTGTATGTGACAAACAAGTGCTTATCATTTTTATGTATAGGTATTTGAAGCAATACAAAAAAAAAAGACAACAACAAAATTTTTTTACAAATAACAAAACACAACAAAAAAACAAAAAGAAGAGATGTAAACAAAAAAAAAACAAAAAGTATTACAAAAAAGTGTAAAAGTACTTTGGTTGTTTGTTATTTACTAGCTTAGCTTAGTTTGTGGCTAGATGGCGATATGTGACATTTCCTCCAATTTGTCTGTCTATTCTATCTATCTATTTATTAGCTACTATCCTAACTACATAACAACAATTTTTATTGTAACATAATAAATAATTAGTTAAAATAGTATCTTCACACTAGGATACCTTGTGCTGTGGAAATCAAAATCGTATGAAGGTGATATACGGTGATAAATAAAAGGGGCATACCTACCTACTTAAAAAACCTTATACAAACAAAAGAAAGACGTGATCATGTGTTTGTGTTTATGCATAACGTTCTCATTGGACTGCAAATACTGTAATTCTATTTTTCACGCCACGTCAGTTTCCATAGTAAAATTGTAGTTGAACTAAAGAAAAGTTAACTACTCTAATAACTCATTCTGTAGATGTTATCAGAAATGATTTTGCTTTTAGTAGCAGCAAACGATAGATTTACGACCGCATCGAGGTTGTATCGAGTTTTCACAAACTTAAGACGAACTTGCAGAATTCGATCGTGGTAAAAAAGCGCACATCAACGAGAGCGGAGACAGCAGCATCACTTACGTTTAGTCGGATGCATCAAGCGTTAAGAAAACAACTTATTACGGCAACCGAAAATTTAATGTGTCTGACTTGAAACGTCCGGTTGCAGAATCAAACTTCAAGTTTGAAACACCGGAATCATCGCTTAATAAAGGTAAAATACGTTTGTCTGTTACTTTAACTTCTAGTACTCGTAACTTGCGGTCAAACACCCGCGTAAACAAACCCGAAGGTGTTTGACTTCATGACCACCATAAGTCAGTGTCAACCCTAATTGCGAGACTACCCAACCTTTCATGGGAATTTTTCAAGATTCAGTCTTTAAATACTTGCCATTCCACAGTCTTTGCCTTATGAAATATTCTAGTAAATGTCCGAGAAACATGCACAATGACGCAGATTTCAAGCCTAAATCAGTACAACAAAATGCGAGAGCAAACTACTACAGAAGTTCCCAAATTGCATACCCATTAGTTCTATAGTCCGGATATGCGCATGTAAGTAAATAACATTCGTTAGTTATGGCCAGTGAGTCCAGATATCTACATGTTGTCCGTACCTGACGAGGCCGCCGCACTGCCGACTGCACGAGAGGTTCTGGCAGTTCTGGTTGTTGGTCAAATGGCGTTCTTCTTCGTTGCTGGACTCATGGTGTTGGTGTCTGGGAGATATATCATATACAGGTTAGCGAATATTAACTTAAGACTTGGTGGTAGAACTCCTTAGTAAGAGATCGTCTGATGGGTACCATAAGCAGTACCAAATATTCTGCTATCAAACAGCAGTGTGTAAGCATTACTGTGTTCTGGTTTGAACGGTATTGAAATTACAGGGATATTGGGGCTAACCATCGAAGTGCCAAAGAAGCGATGCCCTGGACTCATGAACAATAAACATGCGTTACCTCTTATCATCAGGAGAACGTTTCGTTTGTCTCATTACTGTTACATTAAAATAAAGAAAAAATGTAAGTTGATAGCATGTTACTACAATGTATATAATTGTATAAACCGAAAAGAGCTTAATATTAATATTTGTCAACTTTTACCATAGGATCAAATCTGAAATCACGACAAAAAAAATTAGCTGTTTCAAAGAAAAATGTCATTTATTTATTTAATTCTTTGTTGCACACTTTATAGAAAAATATGTACAAAGGGAGGACTTAATGCTAATGCATTTTCTGCCAGCCAACCCCTCAGTAAAGAACAAGATCATTGACCCTCAAAATGAATGGAACAGCTGAAACTTTTTCCATATTTCAAAGTCCAAGTCCCATATTAAAAGTTACAAAAAAGAAGACACGGTCGTCTAGAAATATACTACTGTCAAACCAACCTCGTAGGTCTAATCTCACAATATTCCTTTTGTTTCAGCAACGGTTCGTCCCACGGACGCGCCACGCTTTCCAGGAACTCAGGAGATGGACTATCCCAGGAAGCGTGCGTAACACAGAAAGTATAGCGAAACACAGAAATAAGAAACAATACAAAACTGCTCGAGAATACTAAATCTATATTTATTTACATACTACGGTTTCTTCTCTAGCCCTTTTGAAAAAAGTTTCACCTTCCACGAGTATGTGAAATACTAGTGATTAGAATTATTGTAGTGTCGTGCAAAATATCGGTACCACCCCACATCCTCACGTTTCTCACTAGGATTATGTACTAGAGTATGGGGCCAGCGTTTCGGGAACTATTCCCATTGATAGCGGTCTTTTAGAGTTGTTATTATTTTAAGTTATTTAGTTTTGTTTAATTGAAGATATTTATTATACTTTTTTCATAATTTAGCTAGAGTATGTAGAGTAGATATTTAGTGTGCGAATAAGGTCCTTGAATTGAAAGTTGAAATACGTCGATATACTAAAAGTGAGTCGTACGTCACATCATACTAATATTATGAATGCGAAAGTTCGTTTGGGGTTTGCAGTCTTCTTTAACCTGTAATGGCTTGCCATTTTGTAACGAATAGTGATCGAGTAAAGGACTTTTATAATCTCTTTCTCAGTTAGTATAGTTTTGTTTTGTCGAGAGTGTCGCATAGAGTTTAGGCTTAGGGTTAGACAGCGATGATTTTAATGGTCGTCCTAAACTAGCAAAATTGAATTTTGAGTTGACAAAACGGATTGACTATAACGGATTTGAATCAAATTAGGAATGTAGATAGCTTATAATTGTGATTAGTAAAGACATGTACGCCTTTCACAGCTAATAGACTTATTAAAGTTATAAAAGGGTGCTTTAAATATACTTTTTACAAAATTTCTTCCCCCGTCCCTCACCTAGACATCCTGCTGGCATCCCTCTCAAGCTGCGAGGGTTGTCCCCTCACGATGGCCGGCACGAGAGTGAATCCAGGTGGAGGGCGGTATTCCTCGGGCGGCCGTTGTACTTCCGCCAGTCTGATCCCAGGCTTGTTGCGACGCAGGTTCTTGTGAACTTCTTGGTTTTTGCTGTGCACCTGGAAAATTTAGAAGGATGTATTAAGTAACAGCCATCGGGTCCTTCGTAATTCTTTATTTTTTATATACATTATTAATTTATTATATAGATTAAAATCTAGATTACACAGGTACACTAAATATCAAATTGAAACAAAAAGTAAAACCATATGAGTTAACGCCAGAAATGGTTCTTCCTATTTACTTGCTATAAGCTTTTTTTACTAGACGTTTGACCATATCTCACCTGATGCTAAGTGACAGTATGGTTAAAGATGGTACCTAAATACTGAATTGACTAACAAGTGAGATTGTCAGAACATATCGTTAGGTGGTTGATGACAAATTTTCAATTTAAGGAGAAATAACTAGCCAGACAAGATTTATACATTACTATATTCCGGCAACACCAAGCTCATTGTTGCGATTTGAATGCGTGCACGTCCTGTGGCGTATGATGCATACGCGTTAATTAACCACTATTATCTATTACCACTACAAAAATCTTCGTGCTAATTCTTTGAAGTCCTACATCTCCTGCCCACTCTTCCACGGCATGCCGCTGATGGATTTGCAGCACGATAAACGATGTCCGATATTTGTCTAAATCAATACTTATATTTGGGACATTAAAGTGTATTTTTCAATGTACCTGTTCCGCGAAAGTTTGTAGCTGCGCAGCCCGCTCTTGCACGGAGTACTGTTGGTGAAGTTGATGCGGGGTGGGTGCAGGGTGCGTGGGGGGCGGCGGCGCGCGGCCTTTGGCCCACTTGCGTCTTGCCGTGTACCCGCGGAAATCTGAAATAATTAGCAAATATTGTAAGCAGCTAATAGGTACAGAAACTTTGTTTGACTGCCATTTCACCCGATGTTAAGTAATAATGCGATCTAAGATGAAGACACCCAGATTTTATCCATCGGGGAACACCCACACAATCACCAACAAGAGAGTGTTTTTGCGACATTATAACTACTTTTTATACGAACGCGAAATCGGATCATCTGCGAGCAAAGCATTGAAATGTTCGTAATTAAACTTTTGTCAATGTACAGAGATCAAATATTTTGTAATCAATTAGCCAAAATAAATACTTACGACTCTGTATAACGACAGCTGCTTTGTTAGTGTCAATGTTTTCTTTATTGGGGTGGTCATTGGAGTCGCTATCATCGGACGTCATACGGCGCAGTACCTTCGCTTTCATCATCGCCTTGTTTTTATTCGGGATACCTGGAATGTGACGTAGCACATAATTAGTTACTGCCTTAATCTGTTTTATTCAGATCGAATGAGTGAATGTTTTCTCTAGAACCGTTTTTTGTACTTTCAATTTATTTAAGGGACATTTGTGATAGTCACATGGTAGTCACATCGTATTTTGTAATGTTAAAAAAAAATTTGTACCTGCACAAAACACATACTTATCACACTGTCTCATACACACAATCACTCCCCCACATACACACTAAATATAACAAAAGTGGATCATATGAGTCGATGCACACAACTAAACAGCTTTCTGGCTGCGTCAGAACAGGGCTCGGGCAGCAGCCTGTTGTATCTACCAACCTCCAGTCTATTTAAATGGTAAGTCACCTCAAGCGTCTCTTCCGCTGGAGGTAAACACATTCCACCAGGGGGTAGTAAAAATCCTCTTCAAATCCATAGAATAGATTTATCATACAACACCAGTAAATAAGCGAGTAGCAAACTACTAATCAAGAAATCTATGACTAGCCCATTGGTAATCACGAACAATCAAGACGTGCATCAGCTCTTTATAAAAGGCAAGTCCCTAGCTGGACTGACCTGTCCTTTCGGGAACTTTTGAGCTAGCTGTCTCTGTCGCTACCGCAGCAGTTACTGGTATGCATAAGACATAATTTATTATGACAATAAAGCTATAAAAGAAACAAGACGCCCATGGCCATGTTCCGTCAACCTACAAACTTTTAGTTGTTTCCTTTGACTGTCCTACACTCTCTTGAACTTCCGAGCTAGATGTCTATGTCGCTCCTGCAGTCATTACTGGTATAATAAGGCATCTTTTATGTTAATAAAGTTTTTTTTTATGGTTGACAGGCTAGGTATTTGATCACAACTCACCTGATGTTAATTAAAGGTATGATCGAAGATGGTAAAGACCACCTAGCCTGGAGTAATAAGATACACGTAATGTCACCTGCCCATGACCATCGCAGTGACATATTACCTGATTTATGTTGTTTCCTCTGACTATCCTGCTCTCTCTGGAACTCCCGAGCTAGCTGTCTCTGTCGCTCCTGCAGCCGCTTCCTCGTTATCCAGCCCCTAACGTGTCTTTGCAGTGTTAGCACTGATATCGCCATCTGCGCCTTAAGCCGCGCGTAATAGTTTCGTGCAAGCCACGCTCGGGCACAGGCTTGGACTAGGATCACTTTCCTTATCTGAAAATAGGTAATGATTTTTCATCATTTTTTTTGTTTTTGGCGTCGCACTTAACGCAATCTGCCATTGTCAAGTATTTATATTTTATGTGCCTCATAAAATTTAGTAAAACAAATCTTAGTCACAGTCAAGACCAGTCCATGCCATAGCACAGTAGTACTAGTGGCTTTACTAGTTTTTTTTTACGGAGTTTTGGAGGCTACACTAAATTACATGTTTCACCGATAATATCACTTGCCCCCACTATAATTTGGCACCATTTAAAACACTACTCTTTGCTACGATTGAACTAATATTCATGGATTTTTGCAAATATCACTAAATAAATATCGTAGGACTATACACATAGCGCCATCTGGCTCCAAACTAAGCAGAGCTTGTGTGATGGAAGTCAGATAAGTGATAGAATACATACAACTTTTTTTTGTAAATACATACTTATAATACACCCAGACACAAAACAAACATTTGTTTACTCACAAAACGTTTGCCCTCAGTGGGAATCGAACCCACGCCTTACAGCTCTCAAGGCAGATATACTACCAATGACCCAACGGGGTTGTCATCACTAATTGTGACTTATGATTTTTATTCATACTAATGACGACAAAATTTGGAATTTCACATTTTCGACATAATTTGCCAACCTGTTCCTCATAAATCCTGGCCAGCACCTCAACGTGGTAGTACTTCAAGAACACCTTCGACTTGCCGAGCGCCCACCCATCCATCTTCAGTCGCATCAACAGCATCCGGCACGTGTCGCGGTTTGGCTTTACCTCTTCCATGTAGCTGAATGCTAAGAAACTGTACCTGTTTTGACATAATCAAATCAATATTAGTACATCTATTGTTTATCTCTTTCAATTCGTCTAGTTGATTCATGTTACGAGGGCTCAAATAAACTTTGATGTAATTTTGCAAATATAATATTTACATTATGCGACTCCCACTCTGGCTCATTTCTAGTGCAAAGATTGCTCATTGCCATCAATCGGGAAAATATGGACAGTGTAATAGGCACCTTTGTACCTGACGCAATAGAGGTGATAAAATAGTAAAATCTCGTGTTTTACAAAGTGATTTCAAGATTTCAAGTACGCTGCATACTTAAAACATTTTGAATTAACTGCTGTTCATAATCGTATATATAGTTTAATAATGTGTAAGGTAAAAGCATGGATATACATTATAGGACATTATTTCAAAAATGTTTACGAAAGCTATGATATTGAGTTACCTCTTTAAAAACTCTTCGAAAGTAAGTCGGTGGGAAAATCCATTCTGTCTTATCCTTATAGTCTCTAGCACTCCAGTGTACCGAAGCTGCTTCAAGATCTTCGCAGAATCGAAGTGTTTCGGCGAGCGTGAGTCGTTGGGCTTGAGACAGCGGACAAACTGCGGCGTGCCGCTCACCATCTTCTGTAGTAACTCCATCAATGAATAGCGGAAATACGTGGACACGGTCTGCTGAGCTCGTGATTGAGACGCCAAGCCGCGGCTGTTGAAACGATCCTGAAAATTTGTAACCGTGTAATCTGCAGCCACAACCGCGCAGTTGGTTTTGATCAAGAATGATTTTGAGTTAGAGATTAAAGAGAATATCGTAAAGAAATTAGGTATCTATCTTCACGTAGATCTGTTATTATACATTTAAAGATACTTAAGTGTTGACGACCAAACCATTATGCTTGACGCAAAAAAATAACTTTGCAATCCATTGCGCGACGCGGCTAGCATTTTGCTCGCTTATCGCTTGTTGCTGTCTCTGTCTAATTTTAAGATAATCTATCAAACTTTAGATTTTTAGTTTATAAAGAACAATCACACAAATTGATTGGCCGTGTTGTTTTAAAGTACTCTTATAAGTACATGGAATCTTTTTCGCAACACCCATAGTAAACAAAATAAGAAACAGTTTTAATCGTCCTTTTTTGAGCCATGTTTAACATTTTCGTCAACGTAGAAATGTAACATCAGATAAATAAAAAGTCGTCCAGTAAATTTCAGTCGGAAAACAAATGAATAAAATTAGCAGAGGCAACAAAATCCTATCTGAAAATCATGAAAATGTAATAGAATCAATTACCCTAGTGTCGGTGGGGCTCTCTAAGCCCCTGGAATCCATGTCGCCTTGCAGCGGAGAATACAAATTACCGGTTTTAGTTATCGGACACTGGAACAGAAACCTTATTATGTCATACTGGCTCTGCCTCATCAACTGTACCACTTCCGGGGGCAGGAAATTTCTATTCTTCTCCAAGAACCCTTCAGCTTGGTACACCACGCGTCCCGCAAAATGGTGAATCGCGAAACAAATTGCGTCAGATTTCGGACGTACATAGTATTTACTTTTCACGTTGTTATGAAATTTTTCTGCAACAAAAATTGAATGTCAGAAACACGTTCTAATCGGCATTGTTCATGTTTCATGCAAATTTGTATTGTGCAATTTACCAATGAGACTCCGGTCGGTGGCACGTGGGAACCGGCTTTCCTCATCAAGTAGTGCTAAAAGTCCCATAGGCCTTGATAGAAGCATGTCCAGCACTGGTCTATTGTCTGAGAACTCGACAAGATCTACTGGAACTCCTTCCGCCATGTACTCTTGTTGTTCCCACGTAAATATGTGCTGGTTGAAGTAATACTGAATCTGTTCATTTGCAATGTTGATGCAAAGCTGCTCAAAAGAATTTCTTGCAAAGTTCTCAAACCCGAAGATGTCTAATATTCCAATGGATAGCTGTTCGTTACTGTAAGCAAAATTTATCGAATGACTAACATTAAACGTTTTTGTAATTAAGCCTTCACCTTTAGGGCTGCTCTTTATGCAAAATGTCAGGTCTCGTTATTGACTCAACGTCTAAATCCTGGAGCTTTATTTGTTATATACTATGGTTAGTAGGTATGTTTATAGCTTGCACGTGAAAGTTGTACTAAAAAAATGTTTACTGTGTAAATTATGTATTGAGAATAGCTAGAATTTCAAATTTTTAGTCTCTCATCGAAATCACTACAGGTAAAAGTCTTGTCTATACTTGAGCGAGTGGGTGTAATGCCATTCCTTTTTCAGAGAGGTTTATTACATTTTTTTGCGTCAGTAAGAGTGAATAAAAGAGGATCGGTGGTGGCTTTGAAGTATGCAAAAAATTCTAGTCTTACTTGTTAGGTCTATTTTGGCATAACAACGCGTTGATTCTTTCTACGATCCTGTCAAATGCTCTCGCGTAGAGTCCTCTTGCAGTTGCGTCTCTAGCAACTGCGGCTTCAGCAGGCGAACTATGCCGAGCGATGGTTTCCCCTCGAGCTACTACGCTACTGCTCGTGAGACACTCGCGAAGATCACTGGTTTCCACTCCTAGAAGACATGACGCTGGAACAAAGAAACAAGGTTGTACTATGAATAAGTACAATAGCATAGAACTTAAGTCAAACTGGCACTGAGAGTGAGAATTAATACTGAACAGAGAGTGTTAATAGAGTCTTAAAAGGTCGGCACCGTATTTATAGTGCTCCAAGTACTACAAATATCCATAGGCGACGATGTTTGCTTACCATAAGGCAACCCATCTACTTGATTGCAATCTGTAGCATAAAAAGAAAAGAACTACCTAGTGCTTATGCTAATTTTACCACAGCGTCAACTTCTGTGAAAGAAATCTTAGGGGGCTTCTGAATTAGATATTGTCTTTTCTGCGTCACACAGACCGTCACTGATGCACGCTGATCTAACAATAATATTACAAAGAGTTCATTGCAGAAATTGATGCATGCCTGAGCATGTGTAGGTTGCATTCTATTATGGGACTTTTATGAGGTAATTATCACATACGAACCTACTGTGATCGAGACAGCTTAAGTCTAAATCTAGTCTAAGCTTTTTAGAATGTTATACAAGAAAATAATTACCTCGGTGCAGAGGTGCGGTGTCAATGATGGTTGCTTTGTTGTCTCCGTTGTTTTCATCTATCGCTTCACCGAACTCGATGTCTCCAAGATGCAGTATTGCAGCTAGCATTTTGTAAATTATTTGCACCTCTTCTTCTAAGAAACCCACTACCTAAAGTTGCACAAGTAGTTTTATTATAAAATACGGTATGTTAGGTAATGATTTCATTGTTTCAACAGCGGAATGAGTAAGTTTGCATAAATTGTAAAAATATTTGATTCAATGAATCGTGACGAGGCGATGCATGTTTTGCGATTTATATACATAATTCTTTTAACTCGATTTGTTTTATTTTAATTTCAAACCAATAGGTAAATATTATACCTAACATTGTTCAGATACCATCTCTATGTTATTCAGATACCCAAAGAAATGTATTAATTTTCGCTAATTAACTAATTTATTTCCATTACATTATTTTCATGTGATACTTGCGATTTTTATTGTACTGCACAACAATGACAAAACAAGAAAAATAAAGACAATTAGAAAAACACAATGCCTACAAATACTTGTTTTTTTTTATATTCCAGTGTCACTCGGGATAATGTATGGATTCTAACAATACCCCTTACATCCAAATCACATACATAATAATAATTATATTATGTTTATTACTTAATTACTTAATTATTACTTACAACTACATAAACCCTGAAAATATTACACTCATTTTTGGGGCAGTTGTAAGGAGTAAAAGAACGCAAAGTATTAAGTTGGAGACAGGTCTGTTTTATATTTTCAAGTTTTGCTTGCGATAATTATAGAATTTCTTATAAGTAAACCGCTACAAAACGTGCCAGCATGCGTATATAGTGCGATCCTAGACTTTCGTTTTCTAGCTTCTTGGTTGTTATTACCTTAAAAGCTTGATTGAGTTGCCTCCAGCGGTGCACGTTATGTTCGCGGTGCACGACCGACAGTGGCTGTAGATAGCGATGCCTCGCGCGAAGTTGCTCGTCCAAGTAGAATTTCCTCCAGCGACCTTCACTTTCCAGACCGTCGTATAGGTAGTAAAAGACGTGGAAATTGCTCTCCCCACTAAAAAAATACAGGTTTCCAGTTTATTCCTTTTCTTACATTGTATCGACACTAAGGTATTGAACATGGACCTTTATGATACACGCTGTCTACTTTATCTAAAGTGAACCAGAAAAAAATGCGAGTGACATAAGAAAAATATATTTATTTATTTATTGTTTCTAGACTAAAACGGCACAGTATGCCAATTACAACAGTCCTTAAAATAATATTAAAATAGGTATTCAGGTTCACTATTGTACTGCACTGCACTATTCTATTCTATTGCACTGTAGAATAGAATAGAATAGAATATAACTTTATTATACACCAGAAACACATATCACTATTAATACAAATAGGAAACAAACAAAATAAAAAGAAGATGTATTGAGTGATGAGATAAAAAATAAATAATTCGGATTACACAAACGTAGTTGTAGACACTACTTCACTAGGTACTGTAAGTTCGTCAAAAATAAGTCGAAGATGGACCTGAGTAGTGTCATGGGACCGGCCTATATCCATACAGCAGTGGACATGCCAGGCTGATTATTTATTATGATGACTGAAACTGAAACTATAAAGAAAATTGCTAACGCTACTGCTGTTACTATTAGATAACTTACAGCGCTTGGTGAACGACTCTCGATTGTTCTAGAAGGTAGACCGAAATACGTGCGCCAGAAATGCGTCCCAGTCTCATCATGGAGAGATCTAGATATTTTCCAAACCGAGAACTGTTTGCGTTGATCCCAGTGCGAGCGTTTCCGAACGACTCCATTATCGGGTTAACTTGTAATATTTTCTCTTCAAGATTGCGATTTTGTGCCTATAAAAAATAATTCTGTGTTTATTTGTGCACTTTAATACCAAATTTACAATGATAACACATCCATACTACACATCAAACATATCTTTTGGTTTATCAATAACCTCTTCTGTACAACAAAGACAACTTTTGTTCTATGGCTTTGAAATTCGTGACAAATATCATTGTTCTATACATTTTGCTGAGAGTATATTAACATTTTTTTATGGAATAGCAAGATTACTAATCATCCTGCATTATACTTTTATAAAATAAAAGGCGTATTATTTTAAAATGAATTTTGGATATCTATGTAACATTTATAACCCCCAAAAAGTAGACAAGAAACGGCTATTATGAAACAGACGGTGTATTTTAACTTTAATGTTATTTCTTATCTTATCGAATGAGCAGATTTTGTTACAAGGAAGTACAAAAGTACGTTCTTAAGTTGTTAATTGGCAACGCAATATCTAGTTATGTTAATATTGTAAAAATGTTTGAAAATTGATTACATAATGCGGCGATGCTCTTTTGTTTTGTTCCTCAAAGTTCTAGATGTAATTTGAAGTAGTCCTGGGCAGGATTTATCTATTACCCTTAGGACAAGACGCTCATAATATTAGTTTTTCAAAAAAAATGGCAACGTATTTGGTTTAAGCCTTAGTTCTAGTGGTCACATGACTTACTTTTGACAAGAATACGAGATGTTTCAACAATAGATTAGCAGACTCAGTTTTCCCTGCGCCACTTTCGCCAGAAATTACAATTGCCTGATGCAGCTTCTGATGCATCAGCGCTTGATGTGCTGCGTCTGCCACCGCAAATATATGTGGCGGGTTATCCGAACGACACCGACCCTGATAAACCTGCTGACTCTAAAACAAACACACACGTTAGCTCGCAATTCAAATGCCGAGGAAGGAAAGTGTTTTAATTCCCACCTTTGTTGTGTAAATTCCCACGTCAGTAAAGGGATTGACTGCGACTAGAATGTCTCCAATGTAGGTGTATATCTGATTCTGATTGTATCTCTTCTGTAACTGTTCTACTATGGCGTCCTCTGTAAGCACTTCTAGCGTGGCCAAATCGTCAGTGTACATTTTTTCGGGTCGTTGTTTTCGGTGGGACTTAAGCTTTCCCCGTTTGGTAGTGGCTTCGGGAGCGCGACAGCTTCTACCTTCAGACCTTTGTCGTTTTATCTCAGCTTGGAGTTCTTTGCGGATCTGAAATGGTAAATAATCTTATTTCTTTTAAACATACGACTATCGAGATGTCTTCAAGCATCCAGTTGCACATAAATATAGTTACAAAAAATTTGAATAATCAGGATTTACTCAGTAATGTTGTTAAATTAAACCTAGTAAACAATTTGTAAACTTGAGTTCCAAATGACACTTACCCTATCCTCAAAGCTACTAACAGCGAGTAGCAGAGGATGTTCCAAAAGCTCCCTCGCAAACGGTCTTTGGTTCATGTCCTTAATTAAACAATCGGCTATAAAGTCTGACAACTGATGCGAAAATATCTCCGGGTGGGAAAGTGATGGAGGGGGGTTTCGTGGGATTTGAAATAGTGCCCTCATTGGATGTAGACCAGACAGTGGCGGTTCACCTTCGGCGAGCTCAATTGCTGTAATGCCCACCGACCAAACATCACATCTGCAATCGTAGGATTCGTCCAGCTGTTGTTCGCACGCTATGACCTGAAACCGCATTCAACATTAACCTTAAGTACATCGAACTGAGGTAAGCAATGCCACTTTCCAAACCGGCATTGGGTTGAGGTCATTAAAACAACACGACGCGATCAAATCGAAATAAAAAGAGCAATCACGTGAGTCATATTTCTTACAATAAAATTTAAGACTCACTTCAGGAGCCATCCAATATGGTGTCCCAACTGAAGTGTTTCGACGAGCGGCCGTTGCAGCTAGATGCGATGACACGCCGAAATCTACAAGTTTGACTTCTGCATCTTCAGTGAGTAGGATGTTATGACCTTTGACGTCGCGGTGCATACATCGGTGGGCGTGAAGATGAGTAAGGGCTCGTACGGTTCCTCGCAGAACGTAGGCCAGCTGTGGCTCGCTAAGGTTACTTCCTCGAGCTCGCATTCCCGCGCATAAATCTGTCACGGACCCGCCGGTACAGAGCTGCAAAATAAACGAGGTCATTCGAGGCCTTTCAAATTGAATACAAGCTAATAAATGTCATAGGTCCCACATACCTCCATCACGAACCATATTTGGTCGTCATCAGAACTCGCGCCGCGTTTTAAAAATAAGCCAAAGAATTCCGGGATATTTGGATGGCTGGATAGATCGCGAAATACGAGAAACTCTTCTTCTATCTCTTCTATGTTTTCGGTGATATTTTCCAAAATCTGCAACACAATATAGAAAGGTTATGCAAATTGATGTTGATAGATTGACACAATAGTTATAACCGTTGACGTCAATGTAAAACGAGAGGGAGCCTCCGTACCCACGTATTGTTTTACGGCCTTGACATGGATGCTGTGTTTAGAGATAAGCATCTTAGCGATTAATTAAAGCCGTATGCCAACAATACTAGTATAAAAATCTATTGACCCATTCTTTACTCCGCTGCAATAGCAATGTGCGGTCGGATATGTTAATTCGGAGTTACACGCACTGTCTACCGCACACTCTAATTACTGCCATAACTTTGCTTTATATAAAGAGGCGGTTCTCAACGACTACTTATCTGTTGATTATCATAAACGTTATTTTAATTTAACCACTTTATAAGACGATTTCGCCGGAGCAATAACCATTTTACCCATAAAGTGTGAATTCGTAATAAGCAGTAGTCTATAGGGCCTGCGGCCAGACGGCTGTAATCCGAGTAGTTTCTCTCGTTTTCTCCGATTGAATTTATGAGTTTCAATCCCTTGCCTGAACCTTGGTACCAAAATAGAACACGATGAGAATAACCGGTCATTGTATTTCTCTACAACCACGCTTTGTTGGTGGTTTAAGATATAGCCAGGACTATAAGTAAGGGCTGAGTTGCGCAAATAACACGTGCGAAGCCGGATGTATGTATTTCTAGCTAAGTACAGAACAAGTTACACAAAAATCACGCGATGTTAAAATAAAGATAAGAAATTCATATCGCGTGTTTTTATTATGTTTGAGTATTTCCTTAAACACGCAAAGCGACATTGTTAATTTCCACAATTTCAGCTTAACACGAAAATGGGGCCAATTGTTTCACGAGAGTTAGCGCTTGCCTGATAACAAATTAATCCGGCCGGCGCGAACGGTCGTGTTGTAATTGAATACCAAATACATTTTTCTTTGAAAACATGTTTTCACCTCATCATCAAACTTCGTATATACCTACTGTCATTATAAAATCGAAACAATCATGTTTTCTAAATTACTTTTGCTTAAAGTGATTTATTTCTTGTGATTTGACGTTACAGAAAATGACATCTCTCTGTTGGCTCATTGGTAGCATATCTGCCTTAAGAGCTGTTCTGTTCTGTTCTGTGTCTGGGTGTTCTGTATGTATTATAAGTATGCATTTGCAAAAAAAAGAATATAAAATATGTATGCTATCAGTTATCTGGCTTCCATCACACAAGCTCTGCTTAGTTTGGGGTTAGATGGCGCTGTGTGTAATGTCCTACGATATTTATTATTATTATTATTTTTTTTGATAAAATTCGATTAAGAGTAGATAGGTACTTATTCGAAAATCTGCTAAATTTTTGTATATGGTATTTTATATAAGAGGTGGTTTTTATACTAAAGCCCATTACAAGGTCTTCACTACTCATATATCTATGATCTGTTATTCTCATTTCTACTAAAAAAACAAATCGCAAATGCGCATGAGTTTTATTTTTCAATTTTTAAGAGTAAATTTTGATTAACATAAAACTTCATACTCGATGACATTTGGTAAAATAAATCAGTACAGAAATCGCTGACTCAGCTCATATTGTCTATGACTATTTGCGGAAACTGAGAAGTGTCATTAACAAGATTATGTCATCATACATACAGACGAAATTGGTTAAAAGATTACAATCATTTCTTATACATGACCAGTTTGACCATAGCTCACTAGATTTTAGATTTTAAGTGACGCTGTAGTCGACGGTGATACACACACCTAACCTGGAATGAGAACTAACCCTCTTTTATAATTTATCCTGATGATATCTAAATATTCAAATCTAAAACAGAATCGATTTGTGGCTTAATACGGGCTAAATAATATACTACACTACGTTATAGTGAAAGCTTCACAGACTGTCTATTTCTTATTCAATTAACAAAGTTTAGACAAGATTCTATAAATTTTACTATCAATTTACAATTTCCTATGACTTGTTTATGTAGAACTGTACCAGCATCTACTTGGTGATAGACATCCTTACCAGGAGGTCGTCTAGGTAAGTACCACCGTAGTGCCAGATAATCTGCCGCCAAGCAATAATGTGTAATCATTACTGTGTCAGTTTGAAGGGTACTGCATCTAGCAAAATTACAGGGCTGTTGAAACTATCCATCAAAAGTAGAGCTTGAATGAATAAATAATTTGAACTTGAGTCTCAAAGTACCTAATGAGCGCCAAAGCAGCGATGCCCCTGGACTTTGTTTTGTTACTCAAAGTTCTGTGTGCCGCTGCAATAGTCATGCATAAGCCGTTATCTCTTACCATCAGAAAATCTCGTTCGTATTTTTACATTTAAAAAAGGTCTAATATAGTAGAGTTGTCCCGGTCGCATGATAATATGTCTGATGTCCAGCCAGTGTACATGTGACATACCTTGACAGCAACTCGTCTAGCTGTCTTCTTATCTCTGGCGCAGTAGACCTCCCCGTAGGTGCCCTCGCCTATGAGCTCCTGCAGGGTAAACCGATCCCGCGGGTCCGCAGCTCGGTCTAGCTCCACATGCTGCGAGAGCCCACGGTATGCCATGTCGCTGCGCATGGCTCAAGCACACGGACACCGCATCTGAAACAAAGGAGGTAAATATAGAACATAAACTAGTATTATGAAAGTTTTACCAGCATTTTTATATCTGTCTGCAATGAAAGTGTTCTAAAAGAGAAGATGACCTTGAAATAATTAGAGTTGGGGCTCCGAATTTCATCCATAGAGGAATATAACGAGTCTAATCAATTAGGAACTCACGTCGTCGTTTGTTTTTTGGGGGAAATACATTGTTGTTTTGGGAGGAGCTGAAGCGCACTGCTAATGGATTCCGTGGACTCCGGAGTAGGTATATATTTAATAAACATCATCATCATCAGTCTATCAAATCCACTGCTGGATTTACGCTTCTCCCAAGACGCCACTCAGCCCGATCTTCGGCTTTTCGCTTCCATACACCACCAGCTGCTACCTATATCGTCACTCCAACGAGGGTGTACTACACTAAGATTGCCAACTCGTAATCTCCACTCTAGAACACGTCTACCCCAGCGGTTATCGGTTCTGCGACAGATATATTCAGCCCACTGCTACTTCATCTTGCTAATACGCTGAGCTTCTGTGACTTTAGTTCTCTGGCCAATTACTTTGTTGCTGATATCATTCTTTAGACAAATGCCAAGCACAGCTTTTCCGATAGCTCGCTGAGCGACTTTAAAATTGTGGACCATTCCCGCTGCGAGTGTCCAAGTTTTGGGTCTGTAGGTTAAAGACTTTTGACTTGAGACTGCCAGTTTGGTGACGGGAAGACTCAACGTAGTTTTCCGAATGTTGCCCAGCCCAACTGTATTCATCTGTAGATTTTATCATGTATAATTTACTTATATCCGCATCTTTGTTACAAATGTTAAATTAAGTCGTGAAAAGTAGGCGGAATGTTAAATATTTTTACACCCGATGCCATCTCAGGTGTTAAACGGCGTAGTCGCTGCATTTATCTCACGATCATGATATTATTTACTATGTGAAGAAAGAAATTAAGTATTTAGAAACTACGTTTTAACTGCTCTAAACGTTATATTTTGTAGCTAGGCAATAAATCAAGTTTAATATGACCCGCCTGAGCTGATGAAAGTCAGTTCTACGTTTAGCATAATAATTACTAAGTGCCTGTAATAAAAAAAACCATGTCTTAACATTATTTCTAAATAGTATAATACAAAGTCGCTGTCCGCATTTGTCTGTTTCTCTGATAGACAAAAGCATATTTTCATTTCAGTTTTTATTTTCAGATTAAATTTTCTAAACTTAGATTTTTGATAAAGTTTTTACTGTCATTTAGATATTTTTGAAGAAGTTTTGTTAATACAAATATATTTTAATAGATACAGTTTTTGTTTTAGTTGAATTACTATGGAATTATGGAACCCATGCGAAGCCAGAGTGTATCACTAGTGTAAGAACAAAAATTAAAAAATGTATTTGTGCGTAAAATAAAAATAGGTGCGCTGTGGTCACCTGATATGTATTTGTATTGTGTATATATATTTATTATTTATTATTATTGAATTAGGTATATTAAGTTTAACTTGAAAGAGCATAATTAATTATTAATTAAATCTGCTGATAAAAAGCAGTTGAATGCATTGACATACGCAGTTTTGGCGGGAACGCGGATAAATCACGTGCTGCATTGTATTTTCCAAAATTTGTATTTTTCAATTATGTACGCATACGCATAAGTGATGGCAAGCGATATTTTGGTGGTGGAACATGTCATTTCGTGTATAGTAGTCACCACTACTTGAACTGGACTCTTGAGTTAACTTATGTGGCTTTGACTGTCACCGTGACCTAAAGGAAACTCCTCGCATCAGTTGAAAAATCTTATATTAAAAAAAAGGAAGATAGAACTTTATTTCAATTAGATCATGGATTAGGCTTTCTACAAAAATGTTTGTCGCTATTATTTTTAATTTAGAAATTAGAAAGTGAAACGAATACTTCGTCATCTATTATACCAATGACGAAGAATGAAGTAATAATAAATAGATTACAAATTTAAATTTATGTAAATGGGCGAAAAGGCGTTAAAGCGTCTTAATTTTGTTGCTACCTGACATGCGTAGGAATAAGGGGTTTATAGGTGCTTTTAGATTTATAGAGATAACCATTGGGTGACTTCGCGTTTTTTTTTATTTAGACATATCAAATATCAGCTGTGCCTCACACTTTTACCAGCGTGAGTTTTTCCACGGTAACATGAATAAATTGGATACATTTTATTTAATACTATAATAATACACACATGTACACTTTATACATGTTTTTCTTGAAGTGTGCAATAAAGAATTAAATAAATAAATAATAATGGCATTGTGTATAACAACTTAGATTGTACCTATATTTAGTTTATAAAAACCACGTCGATTCATTGATTTATTAAAGAGGAAAGTCTCAAAGTAATGAGCACCAAAGTAGTGATACCCTGGACTTTGTTTTGTTACTCAAAGTTCTGTGTATCGTTGCAGTGGTCATGGACAGGCATTAACTCTTACCAACAGGAGAGCGTCTCGTTCGTCTCATTATTTTTCACATAAAAAAAGAGGAACAATCGAACCAGCAAACACATTTTTGCACTAGTAGCGAAGCATCTCGGCTTACATTTTCAATTTCTTTCTTATCCATTTACCATGTTCATTTGATTCATCATCATCAGCGTATAGTATCCCACCGCAGAACATTTGTGCTTCTTCCAAAAGACGTCATTCAGTCCCATTTTGGGTTTTACGCTTTCAATCAACACCAGCTGTCCAACGTATATCGTTACTCCATCGAATCTTAGGCCGTGTTACACTACGTTTGCCAATTTGCGGTCTCCATTCTGGAACTGGTCTACCACAGCTGTTGTCGATTCTGCAACTGACATGCCCAGCCCAGTGCCACTTCAACTTGCTAATATCACTTAACATCAGGTGAGCTGTGGTCAAGCACCTAGCCAGCACCTAACCATAAAAAAATCTGAGCTATATCTTAACACAATCTGCAAGTAGACAGGTACTTACGATGCATAATTTAAATAAGTGAATTGAATTTATGCAAGTTGCTAAATAAGGTGACTTTAAGATTCATATTAGGAATGGTATGAAATATATAAATGCATTGCGCCGTTGAATGCGTAAGCGCATTTCATGCATTTGCGCACAGGTATTTATGGTGTGGTAATTGTCAGTTCGCTGACACCTTGTCAACAATCATATATATATCTTATACTATATCAATAACCATAAAACATAAACTAGTTATATGCTTTTTGTACAGAGAAAGGCCGTGGTTGATTGATTCCACGCGGAAGTGCAATATTGTATCATTTTTATTGAGCTGAACTAAGCTGAAAAGGGCTCTTTGTACTAGTCATTAGGAACAACTTTTACTATGCGCACAACTCTGAAACAGCGAAAAAAATCAACTGGTCAATATGATTTATTCTTGAGAACAACTAATTTTGTTTTGCCCATATTAAATACAAGTTGATAGTAATCTACACTAATTATAAAGAGAAATAAAAGATTTGATTTTTGTTTGTATTGAATGGGCTCCGAAACTACTTGACCGATCTGAATAATTCTTTGATCATTAGAATGCTACATTAACCCACGCGCTTATACGTGTGCACCAACCGCGCTAACCACCGAGCTTTAATCGCTAAGAAGTTCATTTCATTATCGCTTAGTGTAATATAAAAAAGAAATCAATGCAGTTGCATGTTTTTTTTTTCGACTTACGAATACTACATGTTAAAATAAACAGTCTTACGCACCTACTCATAAAAATTTAAACATCCATATCAATGAAATACAATGAATATTAACACAAACCGGTTCAACAAAGCATAGTTTAATGAAAGTAGAAAATAAAACACACATCTTTATTACTTGTATCTCACGAACACTCTATAATTTTATATGACTTTTTAAACGCTTGCTAATCTTAGTTAAGTGTGCGTTTCAAGTAGAGATATAATCATGGTAATTATTGTTATGCATATTTTTTTATAATGGTTTTGGAGGAGGCATACTTTAAACGTAATTTGACTTGTTTCAGTGGTTTTTTTTTAATACTGGAAGGGCTATGTTTTAGCAGTCTGTGTAGTCTGTGTGTACTTATGTATGCAAATTTGTTTCTTTGTAAATACAAAGAAACAGACTTACGTGTATCCCCCATAGCGCCGAAACAACACACATTTAGTTTTAAAGAAAGAGGTGCAATCGATTCGTTATTAAGGATTTCGGCTAAGTACAACCCAAGCTTATACAACTCCTAACAACTCTATGCTAATTTCTCCTACAATTCAATTTTGTTAAGACAGGAAGAGAGTACACATGAAGTGCCGGCTTGTATTTCACTTTTCAAAAACGTAGTCTTGCAATTCAGTGGGGCAACGCATTTTGGGCACTTTTCCTCAAATTAGAAATCGATTCCATTTCAAATTAATAAAAATGATTTTATTTGAGCATAATTGATACAGTGAAGTTAGTAGGTATTTCTTATAACTTAAAACACTAAGTTAATAAACTTATGACTAACTTCGTCTTGCTGTGGACCCTGAATCTAACACCAGGGAGTCCCGTGTCGTGAGGTTCAGTGATACCCAACTTTGTTAATGAATTTAATTTAAGCAAAATATACATACAAGTGACACAAACTGAGCCTGTATGCGTGTGTGATATGTATGTATGTAGGTAGCTGTGAGTTGAAAATCATGTTTACTCGTATCCCCAAAAAACAAGTAGTGGGATTTTTTTTTTTAATTGAACAATTTTGTTTTACTTTAGTCTATTATAAAATATAGATACTAAGTTTACCAAACAATTTATAGTTATTGCAGTTTATTAAAAAGGTAAAACAAAATTTTTTTTATAACGTGAATTTTAGTGAACAAAATTCAGTCCGAACTATAATCCCCTCTTATAAAATCACACATAATATTAGTTACGTCGCTCTCGTAATCTGTCTTTTATTGACTTTTTTATACACTGTCAAATTGGTGTCAACCTTGCGACCTGCCGCAGGTGTGTCGTAACGGTGGCATGAGTAGGCAATATTTGTACAACGATTATACAAACACAGATTTGCTATTGAGCTAATTCATATAATGAGCACGCACGTTTATTTACCTACTCGTTACTGCCACTTTCGTTGTATCGCAGCGATTCAACAGTATAATAACGTTTTATATGACATGGAAGTTGTCAAATGTGACAGCTGCCTTTCGATACACAATACGTAATTTATTTTTATGTTACTGTCATTTGTTTTTTTTTTTTTCTTTAGATAACTTGAACGCGTTTGACTTTTAACTCAGGGGTTATAGGTATTATTTTTAGCTTACAATATTTAACCGTGGTGGTATATGGATTTATCCTTCTCATAATAAGAAGAGAAAGAAGCCGGCGCTCAGCCGTAAATATTTAGAAATCTTCACCGACTTCTAGCAATTTGTTTTGCGTTAATTTCTACTAAAATTTAACTACTGAATAAGAATAACTTATTTACTAAAATTATTCTACTATACTTTAACAATTTTTTCTACGATCGACAACGTCACCACCACCACCGCCTTAAGGTGGTAAGATTTCCATACAAATAATTTTTTGCCATTTAAGGACAAATGGAGCATAATTTTACAGTGAAATCACAGCTACTGGCATTTATTTTGGTCTTTATTTGCGGTAAATCATTGCTTGAACAAAACAGTACATTATTAGCAAAATCTTAAGACAAAAGCTATCGTTAAAAACTTATACTTTATTAATATTTCTAGTTAGAATATCAAAATAATCAGGTGCTATATAGCAATCAATAATAATATTTACTTATTTTTATTTAATACATAATTAAAACGTCTTTATACAAAAAGGGGATTGCAGCTGACGGACGGACGCGCCTGAAGAGACACTTTCACTGTTTGTTGATGTCACGAAAACGAGCGTGAACGTTTGCCAGATTAAATTACTGGAGGCGATTAAGAAATAACTACTATAAGTAATTCTGTGAACAGTTTATTAAGTAGGTACCCATAGCCCAACCAAATTCGAACGCGGTGACGGTAAGCCATTCGCACAAATTGGAACCTATTGGGTGCATAGCGCATGCTGAAGCTAGTACAGATTAGATACTAGTTTCTATGGGCGGTGGTCGCTGAAGTATGTTTTAGGTCCTGTGTTCCGAAGTTTCTAGCACGTTTGTTCCTGTAGCCAATCATTTGTCTAATGCTGTGACAGTTAGGGTCTCATTTAGCACAACAAAAGTATGGCGGCTACGCAAGTTCTTGGTTGCCAAATGTAAATTTTTTGAGGTGCTTTAAATTATTTAAAAAGTAAAAATCAAATATCCAATCTGTCATACGAAGTTTTACTTTAGCATTCATGATTTTACTATGGTTTTTTTGCACGTCTCGAAATGTAAATGTTTTAATGACATGTTAAATTTAAATTTCTTTCGAATTAATCATCCTAATACGTTTTAACTTTTACAAACTTTTTGTATCCATAATGTAATATAAGTATATGTTTGTAATACGCGTAAAAAGATAAAATTAAACTAATGATGTGCTATATAATGACGGCTATTCTATCTCGCGTCTGAGCATTACTTTTGTTCAGCTAGAACCGTATACGCTGGTAATCGCCAATTTGATATATTGCCGCCACTAGCGAGATTGGGGCCCATTGCCGTGAACTGACATTAATTTTATAGTGTTGGTAATCAATTTTACAGTCGTAATTGTAGCGAAAGCGTATAGAAAATTTTGCTAATGTTCCATGGAAGAAAGGTGAATTATAACCACGAGATTGATTCCCGAATTCGGACGAGTTTTTATGGAATGACTTATCGATAGCCATGGATCAATAATAATTTTTTTTTCTTTGGTTTTGGCGTCGCGTTTTAGCATTTGCCAGTGTCAAGTATTTATATATTTTCAACTTTCAAAAGTTAAATAGGTAAGTGTCCTCGTTGCAAGACGAAAAGTCATGTTTCACCACATTATATCATTTTCCCACACTCGCGCTTGTGATTCGGAACTTTATGAATAAACCACCACCATTTTTATGCATAAACACTTAACAAAACACTAGTTTTGGAAAAAATACAACGGGGCGACACGACTCTTTCCGTGTTCCCGCCAAAACTCCTCAATAACAATTATTATATAAGTTTTTTTTTATCGTAGGACACAGCGCGCAACCTGACCCCAAACTAAGCAAAGCTTGTACTATGGAAGTCAGATAACTGATAAAATACTTGTTTACTTTTTTATGTAAATACATATTTATGATACATACAGTACACTCAGACACAGAACAAACATTTGTTTATACCACAATTTTTTTGTCCTGGGTGGGAATCGAACCTACGCCAGACTACCAATGAACCAACAGGGCTGGCAAGTACAAGTAGAAGTACCTTGCTAGATTATTCGAACGGTTTATACACAGAAGCATTTAAATATCGAATATATACTCCACTACTATTTGTAGATAACATACATGTGTGTAACGAAAACTTTATTATGGAAGTAATGTAGATATTACGTAATTATAAGCAGTATTCTAAAATACAATTTATTCATAGAAAAACTGATGTTTGATACTTTTATATGTATACGATAGCCATGCCTGTCTAAAGTGTCTAACCGGAACAGCAAAAGATTTTAGAATTATAAAAGTATTAGTAAGTATCAAGCATTAATTTATTATGAAACAAAAATGTATTTTAGTCTACTGCTAATAATTACGTAATATCTACATTACTTCCATAATAATGTCTATTTAACACACTTGAATCCACACATGTATCCACAAATAGTAGTGGAGTAAATATGCGATGTTTAAATGCTTCTGTGTACAAACCGCGCGTATAATCTAGCAAGGTACTTCTCGGTATTAGGTACTTTTTTGTTATTAATTTGCCCCATTGGGCAAGCTAAAGCTGTAAAGTCATACTGCCTTGTCTTAAGTGTCATTTCTGCTGTCTCTTAGCTATAGTTATGGCCAAAGTCCAGTCTTAGTCAAGTCCAGTCCATGTCAGTTACTATAAAGCTTCGATGGAGTTTTGGAAGCAACACGAAAAGTCATGTTTCACCACATTATATCATTTCCCCACACTGGCGCTTGTGAATAAAACATCACCATTTTTATGCATGAACACTCGACAAAACACTAGTACCTAATGGAAAAAAATACAACGGAGCGACACGACTCTTCCTGCGTTCCCGCCAAAACTCCCCGGTATTAGGTACGTTATCCGCCTTTTTTGTTTCTTTTTTGGCATGGCACTTTGTGTATTCTGCTAGTGTCTAGTATTTATATTTTCAAGTCATATGATAAAACCAAGTAAAATAGTCTTAGTAGGGTTTGGGTACAGTCAGTCAAGTAGTGGAGATTTTAATAAAAAAATCCAAGGGGTAAGTTTTTGAAACAACACAAAGGTATATTTCTCAGTACCTATAATATCACCTGTTCACTCATGCATATAATTCGATACTTTATAATTAAAGTATCACTATATTATGTTAACATAAACACACGAAAAACATAATGCAGTGTTTGGTGTGCAGTAGGTGGTACCTATTAGGCGGTTCTAGATTTGACACTTGGAGTTCGTGCAAAAAGATACGTATGTAACAAGATTATAAGGACCTTGTTCACAAATCTAAACAGAGGTTTAGCTTGATTCAATATTGTAGTATAGTGAAACCTTGCAGCTGCAATCCTTTCACGCCATTACGTAGCGAGACATAATACACGACCATGGTCAGCCGCTATACCCTGTGCAGGCATTCAAGCCTGTGAAGTGCGGACTGGCTGGAAATAATGCAAAAAAAAGAAACATACCTTTGTTTGAAATCACTGGCCAGTATTATTTTTGCTTATAAGTGAGGTTACTGAGGCTGACTCAGCTTATGCTGGGTACTGACCGAGCCAAAGGGCGTCATCGAATATAGTGCAATTAAAAGGGCAGCACTACAATCTTTGAAGTGAATTACACGAATTACGACTACGAATTACGACTTCTAGCATATTAACTTGCAAGAACTACGTAATACGTAAACGATGGTCAATTGTATTTTAAAAAGGGTACACTTTTTCTATTGTTTATATTGGAAATCTTGCAAATTAATGAACTAGTCTCGCAACTTACTTTTTTTTTCAACCCGAAATATTGTAATTTATATTTAGGTTTTTTGGCATCGCACTTTATGCATTCTGGCAATATACAGTATTTCATCTTTTTATGTTATTATATATGCAATTTAAAAAAATCAAGTGAAAGAAGTTTTACTCACAGGCAAACTTGCACAAATAAAATCACAGTAAAGATTTAGTTACGTTTATGTTCGATAGGGGCGCTGTTCTAGGCTTGTTTGCTCGAAGCAATCACAATTTACCGGTTGAAGAACTAATATCGACATTTACTTCAAACACGTATAGAGCTCGAGAGTTAATTAATTATAAAGTAATTAAATACTATGTAAAAATGTTAACTGTTGTTTGCCAAAGACGAATTAAGAACAGATTTTTTTGTCCCTTCCCTACCCTACGTGTATAAAATTAATATCGCTGCAGGGTCAACCTGTATATATTTTAGTATTGAATTTGTGACGAAAGATTATATCATACCTATGTATAATCTTTTATCTAAATAAGAATAATGATTCATACTATATACCTCCCTATTTACCTTTCGACATAAAAGTTTTTAGAACAAAATTAACTTCAAACAACTATAAGTCATAATAGTTCATATAATCATATAAGTTGAGAGCCAGTTCCATTCCAGGCTAGGTGTGCTTTACCATCTTCGACCACGCCTTCACTTAACATCAGGTGAGCTGTGGTCAAAAACCTGGCCTGTCAACAAATAAAAAAAAAAAAAGTCCAAAATGCTCGCACCAAAAATAAGTTTCAAATATTACAATTCTAGCTTGCATATATCGAATTACTCAACTTAAAATGTCTTAATTGGTCCGAACGTGACAAAAGCTGAAAACATGAAAGTGAATGATGAAATTGTCTCTTGTAAAGTAAACTCAGTAAGTAGGTTCCTATCAACTGTACCTACCAAAAAACACGAATCGATACCTATGTATCTAAACTCGGCCAACAGTCACATTCGAGCTCACTTCCGTGTTATTGTACCTACATACTCGTACTGACACGGTAATTCTATGCTTACGTATGTATCATGTTATCGGAAAACGACATAAAATAAGGAACTGAGATCGCAGCAAAATGTATACCACAATTTTTATGATTCTCAAATTATGTGTTTAACCACAGAGGTTCTATAGGATTTTAATTTACGAACAAACTTTTGTTTTGGTATTATAACGAAATGTTTGAAACAAGAGAAATCTATAACTCACCTGCGAATAAAATAGCTATAATTAAAGGGGTAAAAATAAACTAATTTATTACAATAATATAATAATACTAAATAAACTAAACATATAACTTCAACATATTTTTGTAATCCTCTTTTATTTTTACTGTTACTTTACAGATTTAGTTAGTAAAAAAAATTTATTACTATTTCGCGGCAAAAATCCGCCATTTTGTTTTTGTTTTTCGTAGTTCTTACACCTAGCTTGTCGTAATCCATTCGGCCGATTAGAAAAAACGAGATAATAAAGAAAAATTATGAAACAAGATACTCGCAAAAAACATAACCCTTCCTTGGCAGTCGGGTCGGTAAAACAAAGTCACTCGTATTAATTTACAATAAAAAAATATATGGAAAGCGGAACGGCGCCCAGTGGAGGAAATTGCTTCGTCAAGTGACTTAGACATACTTTTCTTGATTATAAATAATAATTGAATTGATAAAAAAACATTGTTCAGAAAACATTACAATGAAAAAATAAACCGAAGAATGAACCGAAGAACTGAAAAACTAAAAATACCGTGAAACCTCAGGTATATAAACCAGCTTTTAGTTGTCTACTCGAAGGGCAGGACGCACAATTCCACCCTCAGACACAAGACTGAACCGTTTATTTTTACAAAAAGAATTTACTATGCTCTCGCTGCTTCGTGATTGGGATCGATTTGCAATATCGAGATTTTTATTATGTACCTATTGATCATAGATAATGTAATTATTATATCTATGGTGCCACTACATCAAGAGTTGATGTTGCCCGCTAACACTACTTATTTCTTTATTTTTATCTCAAATCAATTTATTTCAAATTCATATTTAAATTTAACGGTTCATTCCTAGTATTAATTATTATGTATAAATCGGCATTATGCATGTTCAGTCAAAATACAGATTTATTACTTTCTAATCACTACTTTTTGGGAATAACACAGCTATAAATAAGATTTATTGAACAGTTTTAATGAAAAAATTAGTAATAAATAATCAATTTAGTATTTATATAATGCAGTGAACGCAGATAATCTGTTTCTAGTTATTTAACCGTGTAACTATTCTTACTTTTTTTTAATTTGATTTGTAAAACAAAATTATACCGTTCGCAATTTACATAAATGTTTGTGTACGTATTTATGTCGAATTAATTATTTATTAGTTTTTTTTATGGGTGAAAACGGTGTTTGATCACAGGTCAGTGACGGTGTGGTCGAATGGTGAACACACTAAGCCCGGAATTGGAACTGGCTGTCAAGAGAGGCCACTGGAACACAATGTTAAGTGCATGGCGGCAGTTTTTTAAATTGCTAGCCAGTCAAATACAAAGAAGTATCCTACCACCATGCTATTTTCCTCATGATATCATACTTCAACGGCAGCTCAAGCTCAACCAAGTCAGAGGTGCCCGAAACTCTCACTGCGTTTAGCTCAATTGCAGAGCAGTGCGTACAACTCGTTTAGCAGTAAATACATTTCTGGACATGACTCAAATTGATTTGGGCAAAAAATATTATGTTTTAATCATAAAAAACGACACATATTTCAGCTACAGAACAGTCACGAAGAGGCCCTAGCGAACAAGTTTTCTTGTGATTTACGTAGTGCATTATGGCCATAGTCAAACATACTTTATGTGACAAGAAAATACTTAAAAATATCGACATGTGACACTGGCAAATGCACGAAGTACGATGCCAAAACAAAAAAAAAACGAGCAATGGGCAAACAAATGAATCAACGATTAATTTTTTTACAACAATGAATGAGTTACATAACCACAATAAAATCCAGATCAGTAACAACGGTAACATCACAATCGATTCACCGAAGTATTTTACAAAAGAGTTATTTCTATGCCGTGACAATGGCATCAAGAGTCGACCGTGGAAGTCTTCGAAATAATCGTGAAGTTGAAATTATTGTTACCCGCAACGGTGAGAAAGCAGCTTTCTATTGTAATCAAGGGAATCTAATGGCCGCATCTATAGACGTTTATCATGACTGCCAGGGGTTGGTAATCAAAAGATTGATTGATGCTTGTATGTAAGCATTGACTGGAGTCAAATTAAGTCAATACGGTAAAACTTCTAGGCAGTTGATACTAATGTATTAAAACGGTATGTAATGGGTTATCATCATTAAAGAGCACGAAGTAAATCTACTCTATAGCTTATTAATTTGAAAAGATTACGTAAAATGTAAAGTAAAACGAACGGTAAAGGAAAACATCGCGAGGAAACCACAGCGTGGTGGTAGAGGACTTTCTAGTAGGTAGGTACCTACTCGACTGCCTAGCTACTATCCGCAAGTTGAAAATCTGTCGCCAAGGACCTATCGGTGTGTTCCGGCAGCCTCACTTGGGAGCCACTTCCATTCCAGGCTAGGTATGTTTACCATCTTCGACCACACCAGACACATTCACACTTAAATGACGGTGTAGTCGAAAACCCACCTAGCCTGAAATCTTTTATAAAAAAATATAAATAATATTTATTTTTTACACTCAAATAAAACATCTACATAATGATTTAGTAAATATCTATATATACGCTATGTTAACAACTAGTTGAATTTAATTTAGTATAAACAATAAGTATCTAGTTTATACCTACTAAAAAATTTACGGGCCGTTTTTGTCATTAAGTGACTAAAGAAAAACTCATTAAAACAAAGATATAAAAAATAACGCAATGTGTGATGTTTTTCGCGGTCTCGCCAAAACAAAGCAGCCAGTATTTTGTTCCTTTTTTCCAAAGAGTTGCTTTTTTCAAAACGTTCTTGCTGTGTTTTGGCGCGTATTTCTTTTGTTTTTTTTTCTCTTATCGTTTTCAAAGTAATGAGACGACTAAGGTCGTGAGTTGCATTTATCCAACACATGCGACCTTATCAACTACAATGTGGCATGAATGCATTGTATTGTTCTACACAATTTTATTATTTGATACCTACCTAATTGCACAACAACATTGAAGCAGGGTTTAACTTGATTGTCTTTTATGAAATGGCGATAGAAAATTTCGCAGATTAAATAATTTTCTACACTCTAAATAATGAACCATTAGGAAATCACAGCGGGGCATATTTTAATTGCCGCAAGTTATGAAATGGAATTACTTACCTCGAATATTTTAGTTGGAAAATAGTTCAGTATCTAATTGCCAAAGATTGCTCAAAACACTCGAATTGAAAGAATAAAAACATAAATATGATTGTGAAAAAATTTAAAGCACAGGTAAAAATCTACGAACATAATCAAAGAGCAACAATTTTTTTAATTTAATTTTGGCTTCACATGACTTTTTATTAGCTAGTATCAGGTATAAAGTCAAGTAAGTACCAAACAAATTAGCTATACAATCTTAGTCATTCTGTGCCCGTAAGGTGGTGAAGATAAATATAAATAAAATAAATAAATAAATGGCATAAATTTAGAGAGTAGGACTTATAGATAGTATCGCTGTAGGTTAATAAAAAAATTAAAAAGTTTAAAAACAAAAAAAAACACTGTCTAAAAATCGCGCCGAAACTCTAGGCTAATAAACCAACTTATAACTTTGCATAAAATAACAGATACCGGTTTGAAGGGCACTGCAGCTAGCGACATTATTTATATTGAGAATAATGTCTCAAAGTAATGGGTGCTAAAGCAGCGATACCCCGCAGGACTAGACTTTGTGTTGTTACTAAAGGTTTTAGCTACCGTAACAATGGTCATGGGCAGGCTTTTGACTTATTACTTTTACATAAAAATTGATCCCAAGCGTGACAAGTTTCATACAAAAGTAAAGAGCGAAACTACATGCACACCCTACCTGCTTGTTAGTGAATGACACACTGGTTAATAGGTGACACACCTGCAATTACATTCACTTGTTCATAATGACCCGTGCAATAGTCCTATTCAGCCAATCAATAGACAATTTGAAGCAAAACGTGCGTTTTGTCTGCACCGACCAATTTAATAGAAGACTTAACCAATTGCTGGAACTATTTTTTCTAGTCATTTTTGTTTAGGAATTACGTCAGTGGCGCTCTCATTCAATTTTTCTGATAAGTTTGCCGATCTTTACCAGGTACATTAGAGCATCGGAGCGCGCTTCCCCGGTTACACAGTCGACCGTTTAATTAAATCTCAATAACTCCACCATTGGACCGTGGCAGACAATAACGGACCAGTCACACATGGGTTTGTATTCCGCAAATGTTTCTAGAAAATTCTCATAACTATCACGACAAGCTGCTACTCGCCCCTTGCTCGCGTAATCGGGTGATTTTCAATGGGGGAAAATAGAAAAATAAATATACATCGTAGGACATTACACACAGCGCCATCTGACCCCAAACTAAGCAAAGCTTGTATTATGGCAGTCAGATAACTGATAGAATACTTAAATACTTTTATTTATACTTAATGTACAATACAAACTGGGCTCTTATTCGCTATGAACACATGAGTACATACGTGTTGCGTTTAGAAGCGCATAATGTTATAAGCGCTATACGCGTTTTCGGCAAGGAATCTTATGTGAGTTAGGGAATCAGGGGTCTATTCTGCTTTAGCAACATAACCAGTATAAACTGATTCTTGTGCACTATGTGGGTGGCACCATATTTCGAGGCGGAATTTATAATGGAGTGAACTATTTTTCTCTTATTTTCGTCATAATTCCACCTCCCCTGAAGATAATTGATTGATGCTCAAAACTCCACAAAAGTTATTTTAAAAATCCAAATATTCCCTTGACGTAAAAAAATAAAAATTTAAAAACTGTATTTTTTATGTTTCTATGCTTACGTTACAATATTATTCGTAAAATTTTATCGAATAACAGAAATAACCCAAATCGATTCTTAAAAAAATAGTAAATGTATAAAAATAAAAATAAAAATTGAGGTTTTCTTACACATTAATTGCTAAGTATATTTTTTTTTTCAATATCCGAAAATTAAATCCTTAATAAATCAGTTTTATAGTTTACAGTCATCAGTTTTGTACTTTTTAGTCAATATCAGCTCGGACTAATTAATTGAATTATGTCATTTTTAAGCTTTCGCGATTTAAATACATAATTATAATCATCATCGAGATTTAATCGCGCACAAAGTATAAGTTTTGGGTTTTTTTCTAAGACGTTTCGGTCACGTTACAATAACCATTGTCAGCAATCATAATTGTCGGACCAAAATCTTTTTCAAGCGTTACGTATAAGTATAATACTTACAAAGTATGTAAGGCCATTATCCAAAAGTCAAAAGTACGTATTGCCCGACGAATCATCCAATACAAATAATATCGAGTCACATAAATTAAGACAGCGTCAAGTCATACCCTGGTAAAATATGTAGTGACAACTTTACTAGAAAATCAAGATGTAGTTTCGAAAGCCAAACAAAAACACATGTTTTACGTAATAAAATTATCACTTTCTTACACTTGGGCAAGTGAACAATTCGGCACACTTTATGAATTAAACTCATACATAAAGTCTCAAAAAATGTAACTTTTGGAAAATAGTATGAAGCGGCGAAGTAATTTTTCCACGTTCCTGCCAAAGTTCAATTTCCATTTCCCCGATTTTGTTTCTTTATCTTACTTTTTGGTATGGAAATTCTACACCGTATTATTGGTACCTACCTAAAAGTTTCGAGAGACGCTTTCATTTCTTCTCTCGTGTTTTCGACGCATGCAACAATGAAATGTGTGAACCAATACTGCATTTGAATTACTCCGTGTTGAATTGCACCATGTACCTAGCGCCAGCGGGTATCAGCGATTTCAACTGCCTTTCATAGTTCAGGATCAAATGTCATAGATTTGCTTACGTGAAGGTACGTTGGTAACCTAGCTCGTAGTGCCTACAGTCGTTTCACAATATGCAATTTACATTAGAGCATCAAGTATAACTTCTTACAGTTATTTGTTCAGTGACTGAGATGTTCTTCCCATTCAACATTTGTTTTCAATCATTTAATTTGCTTTTTAAACCGACGAACAAAAATCGTCCTCCTTTTTTTATTTGGAAAACATACGTTGATAAGCATATTAATTACAATTACAATTAATATCTCAACACTACCTATCAGTTTTCGCATGGCAATAAAATATGGCTGTCAAGCATCAACGTTTTGTTTCAAACGAAACATTTGTTGGAAAAATATGAAAATTATTGTTAAAATTACTATGTAATAAAAAAAAGACAACAGTGCTTTTAAGTATAGTATCTATTACACGCAAGCTTCACTAATTTATTTAATATGTATTTACACAGAGATTTCTGTATGTTTTTTTATACCGGGAAAATTAATCACAATCGTGGCTAGTAAACAACAGTTCTCGCAGAAATATCATCAAAAATTACATACATATTCTGTCAAAAATATATTGCCAAATTATTTAGCTACCTACATCACTCAGCGTATACGAACTTACTTTTTCCAGCTAATATGATGATGGAAAGAACAGTTGGACTAGAGTTCCTTATAGTGTCCTATATAAACATACATAACATATAACTAAAAATTTGCAAAAAAAAACCCTGTCAATTTATACGCTGGTGTCAATTTATAAGTGGGAGCGAGAGACTTACCAGCAAATTTCTCGTTCAGATATACTTACAACACCTGTCAAGAACATCTTTCATTGTTGCAAAGCTGGATGGATGAGCAGTGCCATCACTGCTCATCCAAATGTGATGTGATCCTGCCAACGCTGCTTTGGATACTCTTTGCAACAATGAAAGATGTTCTTGACAGGTGTTGTAAGTATATCTGAACGAGAAATTTGCTGGTAAGTCTCTCGCTCCCACTTATAAATTGACACCAGCGTATAAATTGACAGGGTTTTTTTTTGCAAATTTTTAGTTATATGTTAGGTTTTTTTTTTTGCAAATTTTTAGTTATATGTTATGTATGTTAACACGAGCAGCGTTGGGCGTTAATACGTATTTAAAGGGGCCCTTAAATGTACACCTAGGTTGTAAAGTTCACTTCAGTTCCTGCCTATGTAACGTATTACGTGATAGACCCGCCACCCGTAGGGTGGTACCTTTGAAAGCTAAAAAGTTGGTTGGTTTTCTATCACTCGATGTAAAATATATATTCATGAATAATGAATCAATGTAAACAACATTTTACGTACCTACTTTATTTGCATAGAGAGAATGTGATAGTGAAACTTTTGGAACGACACATGCATTTTATTATCTTTTGAAAGCATAGTTTCCACATTCTTGTCACTTTATCCGGCCTTAGTAGAAATCTATAGTTCTTGCCAATGATCTTTATCACAGTTTGTTAATGTGTTTGTTACAACTTCACGCTCAAACAGCTGGGATAATTTTGATTAAATTTGGTATGGAGGTAGCTGACACCCTGAATTAACACAAAGGCTACTTTTTATCCTAAAAAAGAAGCAGTGTTCACGTGGGAACAGCAGGTAATACCGCGGGGCTCAGCTAGTAAATACTGAAATTACGTAAATTATTTATCGAATCTTCGAAATCTAGCTACTTTTAGACAGTTTTACACAGACAGTTCTCTGTTTTTTGTTTACATCTGCCTTATGTGTATTCAAATAAAAGTGGTATGGAAAGGAGTATAGTAAGACGGAGGCTATTCAAAGTCAAAGAACAGTACGACCTAAATGTGCTAAAAACAAAACGTGATTGCTACTTTCCAAATGCAATTATACTCAAGAGCTTACCTACTTTAGATTGAATCTTTTTGGACGTCATTGTATGGTATGATCGCAGTGGTGTGGCTTCCCAATAAGCTGGTTCATCGAATCTCCACGTGACAACCTCGAAGGTTGCCAATGTCACGAGCAAGGCTAAGCTGTGTCACCTTGTCACGTGCAATGAAACGCTCGAATTAAGCTTGTTTTCGTAAAAAGGTAAAGTGGGAAAGGGCAAGGGCAAAATGTTGTGAAAGGTAATCTTTCAGTGTTTGCTATGTATTATACGAATATATTGAACAGCCCGCAGATCAGTTCGCGTAATTTACTTACTGCGTAGATGGTAAAAGTGTATGGAAACTGGAACAGCGCCTCTGGCTGGGAGTAAATTGTAATTTGTAGCGATGGTAACTCAGCTCAGCGGTAGGGTACCATCAAGTTGAAAATCTGTCGCCAAGCACTTATCGGTGTGTTTTCTCAGCAAAGTCTTTCGTTGGATACCTGTGTTAAATCTACCTTCATTTACAACTACCTAACTACCTACCTATATGATTACGACAATATTTTTTTTTCAAAAAATCAAACAACAACACTACCAAAACCAAAACATAGAATAAAAAAAAATCTTTTTAAATTTTATACATTGATAAAAAAGTAAAATAAAAAGTCATCATCATCATCATAAGATCCAATCAATTAATCGTACTTAAATCACAACGTCGCGTAAGTAACTGTCATATTTTTGCTCCGCTATACGAGGCAGAGTTATTTAACAAATTTAACAAAAAGTTTCGTTAAGCACATAATTATTATTAAAAAACATAAAATGATTAATTAAATATCGTTAGTTAATAAATATTAATAATATAACATATATAGGTATGTATATTGTAGCGATGATAGCTCAGTGGTTAGCGCGGTAGGTTTGCATGCCGAAGGACGTGGGTTTAAATCCCACAATGAGCTTGAGCCGCCTGTGAAGAAAAACATCGTGACGAAACCATAGCATGGTGGTAGGGTACTTTAGTATTCGGCTGGCTAGCTACCACCACCCTCAAGTTGAAAATCTTCCGCCAAGCATTTAACGGTGTGTTCCGGCAGCCTCATTTGAGAGCCAGTTCCATTCCAGGCTAGGTGTGCTTTACCATCTTCGACCCCACCTACACTTAACATCAATGAATATAGTCTGGGTACCTTCAAGTCGCGAGTGAATCGGTTTCTTCTAGGCGAGCGTGCTCCACCGTAGACCGCATCTTCGCTTAACATCAGGCGGGATGGCGGTCAAACGCAAGCCTATCTACTATGAAAAAAAAAAAAAGAAAAAAAGGTGAGCTATGGTCAAACACCTAGCTTGGCAACCATAAGAAAAAAGGTAAAAAAATATATTTTCGTGACTTAAACGAAACGAAGTACGAAAACCTTTAGATGATATTTGTGCTAAACGCATTTTTGTAACCATAACACAAATACATAAGTCGATTGCTTTAAAGTACAGAGCCTCTATCACGAACAACTTGCGAAGAAGTATTCGTATCGACATCGACAAAAATTTGTATGAGATTTGTACAGCTTTGTATGCAATCGAGGACTCGATACCTTTATGGTACGAATTCGATAAATTTTCATGATCGAGGCTCAGCATCTTGGGTTCACGTGTGCGGCTAGATGTTTTTTGTGCTTTACCATCTTCGGCCACACCTTCACTTGACGTCAGGTGAGCTGTGGTCAAACACCTAGCCTGTCGACCATTAAAAAAAAAAAAAACTAATCTATTTTTAATGGCTTCTAAATTATAACATTTCCTTGATAGGTGAAATGGAAAGTATTATAGAGTTAGTCCCTTATGTATGTAATGTTTATGTGTAATCATAGGTAGCAATGATTATAGAATTTGCACCTTCTAGTAGAAAATGAATGTTAGGAATAATATCTATCAGCATATTACGTATTTCCTGATGCACTCACGTGTCATAGTTCTTGTGGTTTTAATCCTAATTATTAATTTCAAGTAATCAAAATCCTTTTTTATGTAAGTATACGTATAGTTCTTATGTAATCATTACATTCACTTTGTAAAATACATTAAGTTACATTATCTCTTCTCTTTTCTATCTTTTCTTTCCTCTAAATAATATAAATCAAAATTGCGTTCCGCGTCTGGCTGTGGGTCCACTTTTGTTTCACTGTTGTTGTTGTTTGGTCCACTGTGATTTATTTAACTTGAAAATATCTACACTTGACACTGGCAAATGCATATAGTGCGTCACCAAAAATAAAGAAGAAGAAAATGTATGAAAAAATCTAATACTTTACATTAATTTCCGTCTGGTTAATTTTTCTTATATTTACATTTCAGTAACGAAAACTTGCTGGAATATTTATGCAAATTGTCATGGTAGATTTTATTTTGGACATCATATAATAAAAATAAATATGATGGCTATTGATATAATGACCGTTCTACCATTGTGTAATAGTCAGCAGATGTTATCACGCCTGTTTTGACGGCACACTTACCATGTATACGTGAATTACCTCGATCCAATTTATGACAAAGGCTAGGTCATTTCGTGTTTGTAATATCATATCTATAAATATATAAATTCTATACATGGAATAAGACTAGAAAGAGATTACACTTACATGTACATTAAAGATAATTTTGTAAATGTTTTTTTGGGGTTATCTAATAGAATTAAACAAGCAATATTTGTATAGGTACATATTTTTAAGATCTTGAAAACAACTATCGATTTTGGTAAAATTTGCTATACGGAAGCGAAAACCCGATCAAGCTTTAAGTTTTGTGGACCTAGCAAAGCTTTACATCGTACCCTATGCAATACACTTGGCTTTCGGCATCGCAACTACTTATATGAACCTCATACTAAGTATCACAAACATTTAAGAAACAATTGGCTATCGCTTATTAAGTTAATTCAACTAAGTTCGCTTACCAATTTTTAATTATTATTTTTTTGTTATGTATAAAATACTAGCGGACGCGTCGCGGTTGCACCCGCGTAGTTCCAGTTCCCGTAGGAATACAGGGATAAAAAGTAGCCTATGTCACTCGGAGATAGTGTAGCTTCCCAACGGAAATTTGAAATCGGTCCGGTCCAGTGGTTTCGGAGCCTATTCAATACAAACTAACAATTCAATATTTCCTCTTTATAATAGTATAGATAGATAGATAGATTAATCAGCTTATACATATTTACTCTACTCATTGAAAAAAAAGACTATTTTTGGTAGATTTTAGATCAGAGAATGACGTATAAAAACAAAGAGTCTTCTATAGATCTACGTTTTAACACAATGCATGGGCATCTAACTTTGCCTTTGACTCCGGTTTACAAGCAGTTAGAACTCAATTGTGAATTGATCGTTTCAATTGCAAAAACGGCGTCACCAATATATTCTGCAATTGACACCAAGTGTATTGTCAAAGCTTAACGAGGAAGATTACCAAAGAACTAGTGACGGATCACCTTACCTATCTTTATACCGAGTGACTAAGTGGAACTATGGCACCATGATACCAGTCAAATATAATTATGTCCGAAACTATAGTTGGAATATTAGACATAATTAAACGTGAGTAGTCCCGCATAAGGAAAATAAAAATGTGTCAATACCACGTCAGTTTCCATAATAAAATGTGTATGTTATAGATTTACTACAAAAAAAATTCACTTTAAAATCTGACACCACGCAGGTTAATTTTTATTGAAAAATTATCGCATTCCATAGTATAGTTCGTTGATCCTTGACCAAATGTAGAAAATGCTAATTTTTTTTCGTAATTTTAGAGTGGTAAACTATGAACCTTTCGGACTTTTTAACACACTTTATATAAAATAGTATAAAATAAAATACTACTCGCTATTGAATGAATACAGTGTACGCAGCAATACACGAAAAACATTAATAATTAATTCACGTATTCAGATAGCAACACGTAAGTTTTTGTGCATCACCGTCAACTAGAACAAAGGCATTTACTATTAAGATATCCTTGAAAATACAATACATATTACATTTACTAATTAACTCATAGCGGCATTCAAAAAATTGTTCTACATTTGTCTTTTACTATGCTACCGTACGTAATTTATAAATTATAAAATGTCTGCTTCAAGAACTGTAGGGCGTGGGTTTGATTCCCACCCAGGACAAACTTTGTGATATATAAACAAATGTTTGTTCTGTGTCTGGGTGTACTGTTTGTATTATAAGTAGGTATGTATTTACAAAAAAGTATTTAAGTATTCAATCAGTTATCTGACTTCCATAGTACAAGCTTTGCTTAGTGTGGGGTCAGATGGCACTGTGTGTAATTTCCTGCGATGTTTATTTATTCATTAAAATGGACTCAAAGCGAGTGTATTTTTTTTTAAACTAGCGTAATATAAATCTCAAAGAACTTGTCAATAAAGAACTCGTACTGACAGTTATTAAATACTGTATGATCCGACAGTGGTTGTTTTGTTAATTAATTTAAATACTTATATAAAAATCGATGTGTTTGTGTCCCATATGGACTCCAAAACGGCGTGACCGATTTTGATGAAATTTACATCTACAGATTAGCCCAGCGTATGATCATGTCAAGTTTGGTATCGATCGGATAGATCAAACGCAAACCTATTTAGAATAAATAAAATTAAGAACACAACGAAACAGCCACAGACAAATCGGCAGAAAAGGAGTCTTTTTACAAAACAAAAAATACAATTTACATTAGGTATAATTATACTATACTAAAATATTTGTAACGGATTATTTTTTTCCAATTTTAAAATTCTCGCGATGTTATAACCGATATGCATAATTTCGGTGACCACGGCCCAAGCGGCATCAATTCTCCGAATTGCGTTGCACAAATCCGCGGGCCAGCCGCGACCGTGGTGAAATCTCAAGAACGAGGTCGATATCGTGCGATGGTCGCATCCATCCGCTCCGATTGACAAGTGCCGTGACGTATCGGATCACCACCCACAGACAGATATCCGAATTAATATCCGACTGCGACAATCACTTTAATAAACGCCTTTTCCAGTCGTGGTTTGATGTAACTATATTTAATTTATTATGGTTATTTTTCTACAAAATACCCGATTACTTATTCAACGTGGGAATGCCGCCAGCACGGGTTAGTATACACGTCGCCAGATAATATTGAGCTTAAGGATCTGTTTTGTCTAATGTTTGATGAATTATCCAGTTATTCAATCAGCTTGAGCTACCGGTGTAGAAAAACATCGCGTGGAAACCATAGCATGGTGGTAGGGTATTTTCTACTACTCGGCTGGCTACACCTAGGTTTTAAAATACAGCTAGGGTATCATCACAAATATTATAAAGACGAGAGTTTGTGAATGTGTATGTTTGTTACTTTTCAAGCTCAAACGGCTAGACCAATTTTGAAAAAATTTAACATCCTGGATAGGATAACAATAGGCTACTTTGAATCCCGAAAAAATGTAGAGCGTAACACCGCGGGGCGCAGTTAGTAACAGCTAATTAAAAGGGGGGCCTTTTTCTCTAAGTAGTTTTTTATTTAAGTAATTTGCATTCAAGTACAATAAAATTGCAATGTAGATGTAAGAAAAAAGCTTAACAAATCTGCCGACCGTTAAATAGGAGCCAAACAACCATACAAATCATAGAAACAGAAAACCGTCTAAACCTTATGCTTAAAATGTATGAAAGTATTATTTTTAATAAATAGTTTTTTTTTGTTTTTATGGTTGACATGCCAGGTGTTTGACCACAGCTCACCTGATGTTAAGTGAATGCGTGGTCGAAGATGGTAAAGCACAACTAGCCTGGAATGGAACTGGCTCTCAAGTGAGACTGCCGGAACACACCGTTAGATGCTTGGCGGCAGATTTTCAACTTGAGGGTGGTAGCTAGCCAGCCGAGTACTAGAAAGTACCCTACCACCATGCTATGGTTTCCTCACGATGTTTTCCTTCACCGGCAGCTCAAGCTCATTGTTGGGATTTGAACCCACGCCCTTCGGCATGCGAACCTACCGCGCTAACCACTGAGCTATCATCGCTACAAAATGGCAGGTTATAGTGTCAACAAAATAATACGGTTATAAGTAAATATGTATCTATATTCATGGCCGTTGCATTTCGTGATGTGAGATCAAATACTGGTATCTGAAGTTGAATATGCTAAATACTTTTGCCATTTAAGAGCCATTGAACTCTCTTTCAAGTTTGTAAGGCGACTAAACGCGAAACAAAGGCAGGTACCCTATACCAGGGCTGTCCTAAATCAGATATAAATTATTACTCGGACCAACACAAATTACTAAATAGATTTTAATCTACTTATATCTATACGCCGCAGGAATAAATACTTTAAATTTTTCAAATATATGTATGTACTGTTTTTATATTTCATTTTATATGATTAGTTTTAAATTGGTTTAAATTATACTATAAATTACATTTCTTTAATTTATTTGGGATTCCATCAAATTATGTAACATCAAATACATTTTGTAGAAGGAAAGTTTTCGTATTTACGGTAGATCAAAAACATGTTGCGGGCTGCCCGAATGTCAGCAAGTGCATGGTCCGCGGGCCGTGATTTGGACAGCCCTGCTTTATACATAGAAGTAGTGAAAGAACAGTCAAACGACATCGCCATTTCACAATTAGATCCGGAAGAGTCTCACCATGTTAAAAAGAAATTTAGACTAAGAAGTGTCATCAAAAAAATTCTTCTACGGGTATGGGTTTATATCAAACTAAATTTCCGAATGATTTGCTAATGCGTTTAATTCTGTACGTTCAGTTATTTACTTTACTTTTAAGTTTTCAAATATAACACTGGACAAAGTACAGTTGCCAGTATGCTGGAAATCGTAACGTTTGAGCTGGCAATTCACTTGGCCGTAAACGCCGTGTATAACAGGAACCTATTTAGGCTGTATGCGTCCAAGCTTATCCAATAAATAGGCCGAATAAACCATTAGAACGTTCCTTACATGAGTGGACTTTAAATTTTTATTTAGATTACATAGCAATTAGTAGAAAACAAAAATGATTGCCTCTTTGATGAAAAATGTAATTATCATTTGCATTTCAAATCATATTACCTACCATGACCATTATCCATCAAATAGGTACGTTAGATATTCACATTTTTGACAAAATGTGTACCTGTAGTAAACAACATGCCCAATCTTGGTAACAAATTTGTAGATGCAATAGATTGCAACGAGTTCTTGCTAGTCCAAGCTATACCGAGCAGAATACACGAACCATCTCTAATGTATTTCACAACGATTGTGCCGAGCAAATTGACAAAATTTTATGTAAATAAACGCGGCACACGTAAGTACTGCATTTATTTACTATATCCGTAATTACGTGCTTCTTTTACTTTATTTCGGCGATGAAAGTTGAAGAAAGCCATGTGAGTTTAACAGCATCATAACCATATCAGCAAATGACCTTAGTCGTTCAGCTGTACATTATAATACGAGAAATTCTTCGCTGAACGGGCAATGTTAAATAAATGAGTCCGTACACGTGATGGAAATTTTACTTGGTTATGTTTAACTCGCGGTAGAAATAGTACATAATTATAAATATTATTTGTAAGAGTAAAGGACATTTCGGTCTTGTATGAAAAGTACAAGATGAAAGGCTTATGCTCAGCATTAGGCGATGCAAACATCATGATTATTAAATATATTTAGGTATTTGAGTTTCACCACGTCGAAATGGGAAATTACCTAAGCACGTGAATTAAAATCCTATGAATTAATTAATCCTATGAAGAAAAAATTATATTGATGGTGCGAATTAAGATAGTGATCTTCGTAAAATTCTGTAATCTAAATTACATAAATATTTATTCAAGTTCGAATGACAGTAAAATTGCACCAGATGCGACTCCAAACACGAAAAACATTTTTGAATCAATAATTTCTTCGAACAGTTGTTTTTTGAACCTAGTTAATTTTAATCAAATTTTTTGTTTATCTCAATTTTTATCTATATCTAATTACAAATCAGAAGTTACAGTTACAAATTACAGTTTTTATGCGAGTTCCCTAAAAAAGGAGTGCAATGTTTCAGTGGTTCATGTATGTATGTATGTAAGTTTCTTTATTGCACTATTGCACTTAATCGCGCTCAAAATACTATGAAAATAGTTATGTTTTTTACTAGTTTTGTTTTCATGGAGACGACCCGCATTCTACAATCAACTCGTGACCACGACTATTGCAACATGGTCAAAACGTCAAGGTAAATAAACAAAACTTTTTTCTAAGTATTTTGTGCGCGATTAAGACCCAGTGATAAACATAGTAGTAATTATGTGTTTAAGTTGCGAAACTTGAAACATTACAAAACCTTTACTAGTAAGCATTAATATTTTTAAATTTTCTTAATTAACTTTGTTAAAGAAAACTTTCCGGAAACAATGCATTGCCCAAAAAAGAAACGACCATTAGGTAAGCTTTCATTAAGCGGGTTCCACTTGCTAATATACAAGTAAGTAAAAGTACAAACAAACTATAAATCCGGTATACGGTCACATAAAACTCAGCGTTTCCTATTGCAGTTATCCGGTACACAATGCATCAGTATCGAACAAAACCGTAGGCAAGCAGGAGGAAATCATGTGAAAATACCAGAACAATAAAATGCGAGCTCTGTGTATGGTATTGCTCTCAATAACGTAAAAAAAAAATAAAAAAATAACACGATCATTCGATTGAATCGATTCGTGCGATTTAGCGATCTGCGATCCGAATGAAATGCGATGCAAGATATACTATAATCTTTGTTAGGGTTGACAATAATTCTAGGCGTCATTCTTAAAAATCTTAAAATATATAAGGTGTACTAATTGTATTTAGTAATAGTATCAGAGCAGCAAAATAATAAGCAAATATCGTCACTATGGATTATATCTAATGTTTTTTTTTTTGTAAAAAATAAAAAAAAGAACTAAGCGCTGCTGATCGTAAGATTTTTATATATAAATTAAATTGATCTTCGTTTGATCATTAACTTGCCTGATAAAAATCAACGGTGCAGCCGAGCATGGAATACGTTGATCAAAAAGAAATCCATTCATTCTAACCTTCAAAACATCCAAATTATAGTTCACAGGAAACAAAAAAGCCGGCAAAGAGTTTCATTCATATCCGTAATCTGTATGAAAGTAGAGCTGTACTGCGTACGTGTACTGAGAACGTCCACAAGGAGCGTGTGGCGACTGCTTTTGACGTATGCGATGCCACGGAGATCTTAGCAGTAGGGTGAGGGTCACTAAGATTTCTATAATCATTAAGGTCGTGCAATGGACGTAGAATGACAGCTTAAACGTATAATTGCTATTACAAGGTTTATGGCCAATACCATGGAATGTTTCGAAGTAATAAGCGCCATAATGTAATTTATTTTGTTACCAATTAATTCTATGTATCTCCTTATGTATGGGTGATTGTTACTCACAAAGTTCTGGATACTGCTGCAATGGTCATGGGCACGCCTTCAATTGAAGAGGATATAAACACTACGTTTTAAGATGCTGCACTTATCAACAAGCTGTTTTCGTCAGCGTGAACTTATTTTCATTAATCTTACAAGAAAATTAAAAAACTCGACCATTTTTAAAACAATCTTACAACATCCAAACGAGGCTAGAAAACTGTACAATTAAGCACATTTCTGAAAACTGTAAAATGAGTGCCGGCGCTCATTACGTCTCAATAGTTGTTTATCCTTAGAAAGCGCGATATATCTTTATTTAAGTATTATTAACATGTAGTTAGTATACATTATTATTATTCACGACACAATTATACACAACTTTTGCTATTGTTTTATTATTTGTACACATACGTTAGGATGTGGAAGAATATGTGCGAAGGTTTTGCCTCGTTTTTACAGATTTTTTTATTTTTATCGAACTACGATTACATCGCTTTTCTAAATGTTTAATTTGGTAGGATAGTACATTTTTCGTCTGAATGTTGGTACAAAGTAATTTCATAATCCTCAATACATAAAAATCTATATTTATTTGACAGGCAACCCTAATGATGCACACTGATGAAGTGCATAACTGTAATTAATTTTGTTTACGAAACATGCCGCGTGTTGCTCAGCACACGTTACATTTATCTCTTAATTAATTTACCTTTAACTCAAGGTCAATCTGACTAAAATCTAATAATGAGTATGTTATGTTTATTGCTAATTACACCAATAAAATCAGTGCTTAATTTTAACTTGACTATTCATACATTGACCAACTATGACTAATCATGATAAGACCATACAATACACGATTCATAACAAGAAGAAAAAACCAAGGTGACTGCTGCAGTAATAAACTCGCTCGAAACGGAATTTAGGACCAAATGTAGAACAGCAACCCAAAAAAATGATTTAATGATTTAGATAAATAATACTATATTCATTACTCAATTTCAATGTATTTGTAATTAAAATTTAAATAAATTTTAGTAATTACTAAATCTGTATCTAATCTAATGCGCTTGCAGTGATTAATAAAATTGTCGACGTAACATTTAATAAGTTCAATTTTAAAACTATGTACATTATAAAAATGTTAATGTTATAAGCAAAATAAATAAATAGTAAACAATTTATTGATTGCGTGAACTTACCCGCTAACAAAATAAACTGGCGAAGAACCGTCTTCAGTATCCGCTGGCTAGTTTATTGTCCGATGAGGAAACAATTTCACAATCACTTTTTATTGAAACTGGCGTGTTAATTTAACGTCCGATAAACGAATCAAGTTACCGGCATTTTAGCAAAGCGGAGCGCAGACGACCGCGCGGCACCGGAGTTGAACACATGTGAAATCAGCTGTGGTGTGCCTGCTACCGACGACTCGAGTAACGGAACCTCCCCCTCTCACCCCCCTAACCTCCTCCAACCTGCAAACTTGCAGCATTTAGCAGATAACACGGAGATAAGGATTATCATTTGTTTATTTACGGATAGATTGGAACACGCTGAAATTGTAAGGCTGTGGGAATGCGTGAGCGCGAAACGGTCACTTGGTGTGTTCGTATATTTGAAGCGTCGATTGTTGATGCGTGACTTTAGTTCTTTAGTAGAGCCTAGGAAAAAAGGTTCATTCACATCGATAAGATATCGGTTATTTAGCGTAAAGAAATCGTGTGTCACGCAATGCTGCTCAAGCCGTTCAAAGGCTTGATAAAAATTAAATTCATAATAAACATAGCTACAGTAGGTATGAAGTCGCGATACTACATGGTGCATTATGGACGCTAATTTTTTGTGACTCAGATATGTTTTTCTGCATCAAATTAGAAAATTATAAGTATCATATTAATCAAATGTTAGGATAGATAGATATTAGATAGATATTCTTTATTTACACAAAAATAAATCTATTATTATGGAATGGGTATAATAATGATTTTCTTCATGTACTCGTCCAGGTTTTACATAGGTATTTCTTGACGCAGAAATGCAGTGTTGATTAGATTATTTCATAGAATTTGAAAAGATAAGAGCTGTATAGAGGCTAGACTAAACAAAATTTCAGCTGTAAATGGGCTTCGTCAAAAGTTATTCCAAAAAATAAAATAATATAAGAAATAATAATTAGCAAAACAATTGTAGTAAATTATATTATACTCATCAAAATATTAATAAATAATGTTTATTTGTACGTGTAATTCATTAGTTTAGTCAAGATTTTAATTTATAGTCACGATAATCATTTTTAATATACTCGTCTACTTTGTATAAAGTCTTAGACAGCAACAGATTTCTTACATTGGAACAAAATATACTGTACTTTGTAGAAGCTTTAATGCATTTGGGCAGTTTGTTGTAAAGTTGCTGGCCAATTACAACCGGATTTTTTTTAGACTTGTGTAACCTATGCTTTACAGATAGAAGACTATTTTTGTCTCGAAAATTGAAGTCACTACGTTCTCCGCGACATTGATACATATGGATATTTGTTCTTACAAATTTTACAATTTCAAAAATGTATTCTGATATTGATGTAAGAATACCTAGATTCTTAAAAAGATCTTTGCACGATTCTCTGTGTTAGGTACATTTAATTAATATGTAGGTGTAGGTATGCAGAAGTCCGTTCAAAAATTGGTAGATTTTTTTTCCTGTAATGTAGACTGAGGGAGATTTACTGTAGGTACAACGGTGAATAACAACTAATTATTTTATATTTTGAATTACTCAACATTAGTATTTTTAGAATTGATGCAGTAGTATAATCCATTTATTATACTACTGCATCAAATCTAAATTCAATATTACCATTATAACATTTTGCTCAATAAAATATCAAAAATCAGAAAATAAAGATCAGACGAAAGATATTATGAATATTGTATAATAAATAAATCAAAACAAACCAGGACGACAGCATTTCCTACAAAATAATATTATTTTCTAGATCTAGACTAGATATATAAAATCAGTTTTAAAAGAAGGCTAACATAATAACTAGCTATTAACGCGTTTCAACTCCATCAACCCAAAGATTAGGAGGTTAATTCTTGACTTCCAGCGCAGACATAACAATTAAATATTAATAACAATAAAACCGATACTTTAAGACCGTCTGAAGCTTACGTAAGACCAGGAAATGTGCAATTTAAATATTTAGCAAGTTTTTAATTTTCTCCGCAATAAAAATTGTTTAGCTCATCGAACACTAGCGCAACACGATTCTTACGCAGTGTTAACGATGCTCGCCGCAATTTAACTTATTTTGAATCAAATTCAACGTAATCACTTCCCATAATCACCTTGCTCAACTCGGATCACCTTCACTTAAATAGTTTTAATTAAAGAGAACCTACTCTTTAATCACACTAATCGCACAAGAGAAAATAGATAGGCACTTTGATTCCAATTGTTGTTCTATTAATAACTTGACTAATTAAAAAATTTTTTTTTTTTGTAGAAAAGTTGTTGTAAGACAGCTTCTTCGAATCCGTCATCGGCGAAGCAAATTTTTGAAGATGGTATATTACTTAATTCAATTTGTTAGCTTCCTGTTCGTTAAGTATTAGATACTCGAGTATTCATCATATCATTTCAATAGTAGGACATCCACTGCTGGACATAGGACTACCCCATTGACTTCCATAAAGACCGGTTGAAAGCTGTTCGCATCCAGCGCATTCCTGCGGTCTTTATTAGGTCCTCTGTCCACCTTGTGGGTGCGCGTCCTAGAATATTAGTAGAGTTAAAACAATACGCTATAAAGAAAAGTTATGTAAAAGTTTCAGTCTGTGTCTATGTGCGTTGTAAAGGTAAGGGTATGCGTGATTTCTTCTAATTCGCTATTGGTTCAACTGATTTGAATGAAATTTTACATTGAGCTAATTTATCGAATTAATATCCCAATTAGGCCAGTAGCTTTCTATGACGTAAATTATACGTGTTTGACCATAGCTCACCTGATTGTAAGTGACGGTGTGGTCGAAGACGGTAAAACACACCTAGCCTGGAATGGAACACACTGTTAGATGGCGGCAGATTTTTTAACAGCTAGCCAGCCGAGTACTAAAAAGTACCAACATAATATGGTTTCCTCACGATGTTTTCCTTCACCGGCAGCTCAAGTTTATTATTGGCGTTTGAACTCACGCCTTTCGGCGTATGAAACGATTGCACTAACCACTGAGCTATCATCTATGTTATGTATATGTGTATCAACATATTATGTTATCGATAAGATATTGTTTTACTTAGTATATTGTTGTTTAGGTACTGCTACTTGGAGTCGTGGTCCAAAAGTCAGTTAAATTCGTGGGACACATGCACACTTCACGCTCTACTAACGATGCTCATATTTAGGTACCGTTTGAGTCACGAAACACATTTTACTGAAGCCCATTCATTAACCTTTTACTAACGTTCGGAATTATCTAAGCGATAAATTTATTTCTAAATCAGTGGCAACAGGCATTTATGAATATTTTATAACTTACGCATTAATCCTTCCTGTTATTGGCCGCCGTATATTAACTTTCAATTTTCGCTAATGATCGTTTTTATGACACATGCAAATCAAATTTAAGTGTCAGTGATCTGTTATTTAATTAGGTTTCTATAAAAAAATAATTGATTATTTTCATCTAAGACGTAATTATAAAAATAACTCATCAATTTCGTGTTGAGATGCAGGCCAGACAGGAAACTTGACAGGATGCCGGCTGATATTTCCAGTTTTGTAGACATTGTGCAATTCAGCTATTTTTGTTTTATGCGTGGTATTTTGTTGATTTGGCTAAGAGTGAAAGTCGAAGTCCAGTCAAGTTAACATAACGATGACCAAAATCAACATTAAATTACATCCGACTTGCGTCAACGCACTCATTTGATGCAATGATGACATCATCTGCTTATATACAGCTTCATAAGTTCAAACTGAATCACTAGGCTTATATATCACTATAATACAGCTACGTGATACCATAAAAAAATGGGTTAATTGTGAACAAACATTAAATTTATCATCACATAAATGTTTGTCCTGGTGGGAATCGAACTCACGCCCTATAGCTCTTGAAGCAGACATTCTACCAAATAAGCTAACAGGGAGGTCAATAAGTTTACAATGTGAAATTTTAACAGCAACAACCTTAATGCCAGCATTACTAAAGACTGATTTCATCTAAATTCGTTTCAAATATTTTTCATTTCGATATTGTTTTAATATAATTATGTTATGTTGCGTAATGATAAAGCTATATGGTAGGTACTAAAGGCCTTTAGCAGGTACTTCTAAGTCGGTTTCTACCAAATGAGAATGATATTTAAGTCTCGTAAATGATTATAAAATAAGATAAAAACCAATCACTAAAATGCCGTTAACATACACTTAACTGAATTTATGTTATGGTTATATGGACAGTTGACATGAAATTTAGTAATTTAAAACATTTCAACTCATTTTATCGTAATGAACATTAATTCTAGCTGTTTAAAAAGTATTTTTAAGTTCTACTGTTTGATCTATCAAATTTTTTCAAGGTTTTTCGGTTATATCTCCAAAATTGGAATTGCCAGTAAACGGCATTACTGCTTGACGGTAGTGTAATAAAATTGATCTTTCCCATAATGATAGCCAACTAGTAGTGCTGAGTATTACTAAAAATCTAAGAGACTTGAAAAACAAGAATAAAATAATATCTAAATTTATAATTTAAAAAACCGACTCCATGACCAACTAAAACTATGGTCAACTAAAAGCACTGCTTTAATGAAACAGGGAGATTTCGGAGTAAACGACAATATCATCGATATACATAATTTTTAGATTTTTGTTGATTTTTTAAAAAAGCCCAAATATTAGTCTTAAATGGGTATCGAACTAATACTCAGAAGAGTATTAGTTCACAATCTACCACTAATACGGGGCAATCAAGAAGTTGGCTGTGTTGAATTTATCTGTTAATTAACTCATCATCGTCATCATAAGTGACACCCACAACTAGTTTTTTTGGTTAGCAAACAAACATATATTTTTTTCTCGATCGTTTCTATATAATTATGCTTGCATAATTTTGTAATGTTATCTGTATCTATTTTATACTAATTATAAAGAGTAAAGATTTGATTTTTGTTTGGATTTAATAGGCTCTGAAACTTCTGGACCGATCTGAATAATTATGTCATAATTAGAATGCTACATGATTAGGTAGGTACTTAGTAACATAGGCCGTTTTTTTTTTGCACCAAACTCGGCAAGGCCTGTCTCTTGGTGGCCCTGATCAAAAAATGACTCCTAGAAATTTGCGCGCATTTACAGAGTAATGTAAAAGTAAAAGTAATAAAAAAAAATGTAAATTGTTAATCCAGTTTTGTTTATCCGTGTAAAGTCGGGAGGGGCCGCTTGTGATTAATAATTTAGAAACTTGTACCTAATACTTACTTATGTTGGTATAATACGTGTAGTGTGTGTGATTGAATACGGCTACCGAGGCCGATTTTGTCTGACCAGTTACCTTGATCTTTAAGTTTGAAACGCATAGCACGACCTCCCACACTCACAATTACTCCGACACACTATGTTCAATAAGTACCGACGTCTATTCGTCGTTTATTTTGATCTGGAAATCCTTGGTGCAACGATATTTTCAATTAAATTGAAATCAAAACCACATGAATTGGGTACATTTATTAAAAAAACACGTAGAAATGCGAGTCAGACTCGACACACACCGACGGTTCCGTACAAACTAGTAGGTATGATAAGTAGTAGCATAAAGGCCCATTTTTTTTGATTAAATTAAAAATGTACAGTTTTGGATTTTTCCATTATGTTTAGGTACTATAAGACAATGCTACTTGCCAAATTTCATAGTTCTAGGTCAACGAGAAGAATCCTGTAGGTTTGGATTCCCTTGTGAGTGTCGAAATATGCGGTGCTTTACGACATAAATGGCCAATTTTTTCGAACTTTTTCAGCAAAACTGAGAAGTTTAATTTTTTCACAGCTGCAAAGTACTAAAGATTTGCGTATAAGGTTTTAATTTCAACTCGATACCTCCACTCATTTTCAAAATAGAAGGTCTTGCCAGACGGACAGACGTACAACAAAATAATCCTTAAAGTGTTCCGTTTTTTTGAGGTACTGAACGCTATAAAACAAGATAAAATAGAAAGTAAGTAGGTACACATTAAAATGGCTTTAATAGAAACAAAAGCTAAATAAGACGCCTACTACTCTACTCTACTCTACTCTACTAACATTGAGATGACTGGTAGAAAATGCTTTAAGACCACTTATTGTACATATTATTTAGTTGATAGAGTGCATTACAGAATTAAACAAACAAACAAAGCTATTTGCGCATAAATGCGGCACATACATTGATACATTGATGATTTTGCAAAAACACGTTGAGAAAATGTATAGACACTCGGGTCAAATGCGTACGAATGACATCATAAGATCTATAGATATCCTCCACACTTGCATACATAGATCGCATCAAGTTGTACCCATAAATAAATTACCCAAATAATTTTCAGTACAACATTAAAACAACATTCGACACATTTTGTTTCTCGCAAATTCAAAATGTTTGTTTTGATTAAAGTTACCAATGACATTGTATAATTTTTCAGACTTTTTATAAAAATGTATTTCCTGGTGTTAATCATTTCTAGGGCGATCTAGTTTGCCTTAAAGGAAAGCAGTGCTAAGAAAACGTTGTAGGTCTATAATTTTGTAGAAACGCTGAACGAGAAATCTGCCGTTTAGTAAGAATGGCAGTCTTTAATTTTCACCGTTAATACTAAGTTTATGTTTACGCTAGTTAGAGACCTGGGAAAACATAAATTTGATGATGACTCGACTCGACTCATCTACTGTTTTATTCAAGCAATTGTGATTTACCACAAATAAAGACCAAAATAAATGTCAGTAGCTGTGATTTCACTGTAAAATTATGCTCCATTTGTCCATAAATGGCAAAAAAATATTTATATGGAAATCGAACCACCTTATTTATAGGTAGCTAGTTTAAGTTTCTGTGGCAGAAGAAAAATAGATAATGCTGTATTTTTGTCATCAATACCAAGCTTATTAAAGGCTTATGCTGCAATTATCCCCTGCCGTGATCAGGTATGATCAAACACCGATACAGAGTTAATTATTAATTAATGTAATGGTAGAGTATATTGCATTATAGCGGTATGCCGTGCAGACGTTGTTTTTCGTAATCAATGGGAAAAGAAATCAACTTTATGCTGATTAATAAAATAAAGTACCAGGTGTGTTTTCGCAATTATTAACCTCTGGAACTAAAAGTGCGTTTTTGAAGTCTGTTATTCAAAACATCGGTTTATACTTACTTGCCCGCGAAATGGGTTCATGGTAAGCAATGATTTAGCCAAGAATAGAACAATTCGATTAAGAAAAAAATCTTCATTTAATTGCATAGGTTTTACACTAAAATACACGTTTCACAATATTATAACACTTGCCTACACACGTGCGTTTAAAAAGGTATTTTATGAAAAAAAGTCCATTATTTTTACTTGTAAACATCATCATTGTGGGGTTCAAACCCCAACAATGAGCATAAGCTACCGGTGAAGAAAAACAGCGAGGAATGGTGGTATGGTATTTTCTAGTACTCGGCTGGCCAGCTACCACCCACCCTCAAGTAAAAAAATCTGCTGCCAAGCTCCTAACAGTGTGTTCCGGCAGCCTCCCTTGAGAGCCAGCTCCATTCTAGGCTAGGTGTACCTTACCATCTTCGACCACAATGTCACTTAACATCAGGTGACCTGTGGTCAAAACACTTAGCTTGACAAACATAAAAAAATGCCCGCAAATAATGCGCCGATCATCGTAATAAGTACTGATATTTGTTTTTTAAGGGATTAAATATTTGTGAGAAGATATTATATTATCTATGGCATATGATAAGCGACATAATGTATTCTGCAACACACTGTAACATTAGGAACTTTCTATGAAAGTGTTGTTCTTTTTATAGCATTGTGCGCTATTTCTAAATAACAAGCATGTCATTACTGTACGTAAGCCGCACTTTACTAGTTCTGTTTATGGCTGCGAAACAAATCACTATCATTTGTCATCCACTTATTGGTGTGAGGAGATTTCTCCACGATTATCATAAAATACGCGTGGACAATACGCATAATCTGGATCTATAAATCAACTCTATACGCGTCATCTTTTTACATTTTAAATGTATGCATAGACATTTGTAATACAACATGCAGGTCGATCCAGTGTTACATTGTTATCGTATTAACTGAATTCAAAAAGAAGCAACGTTTTCAATGACTCTATTTCTGTGCAATTCTCTTGTGTATGCGCCTAATTTATACCATGAACCGATTTGAATGTTTCTTTTTATGTCAAAAAAATCTAATGGTAGTCTTTTGGAAAACTCTCTGTTATTCTTTTTATTTTAATTTTATTGTATTCTTCGTACAACACTCAAAAGACTGGCTGACTTATCAAACATGTTTTCTATACGTTCGCCGATATTTATAAAATTAAGATAATTTATCAATGATTACTTTATGAAATTATTAAATACTAGCAGACGCCTCTCGGTTGCACCCGCGTGGTTCCCGTTTCCGTGGGAATACAGGGATGAAAAGTAGCCTATGGCAGTCGGGGATAATGTAGAAATCCCAACGGTGAAAGAATTTTTGAAAATGGTCCAGTAGTTTCGGAGCCTATTCTATGTATAAACAATCAAACCTTTCCTCTTTATAATAGTATACATAGATAAAACATGTAACAAAAAACTATTTAAAAAAAAATTAAACAAAGGCAAGACAAACAACACATGGGTAAATCGAAGTTCATCAATTAAAAAGATCATTAATAATAGTATCACCTCATAATCTCATTTTAAAAGCAAAAAAGCAGGCCTCTCGTAGACTATATAGACTTCAAAAGCAGACTGTGGGAATATGCTGCATACATTGTAACGGTTCTATTTATTATAGCACCCACCTTGTATGCGACTCTTACTTTAATAGCAAATAGAATATTTTTATTGTCTCACGAGAGCAAAGAGGTAAATACATAATAGTATTTTAATTGGAACTATTCAAGAAATGTGGAAATAACTCCAAATTACTTGAGAAATCTCAGTCGCCCATTAGATCATTTTGATGTCTTTCTTTGCTCAATTTATTTAATTTCTTTGGCTATTGGGAATTTTTGTTGTTTTATTCTCAGTAACTACCACCTAATTGTCATGAATAGAGATTTTTTTTCTTTATTTTTGGCATCGAACTTGTACACTGCCATAGTCATACATTTCCAATTTTGCGTGTCATAATAAATTAAAATATTTTTGTTAACAAAAAGAAAGTGATGGTTAAGTAGTAAAGTAGTGGTAACTTCTAGGCTTTTAAGGAGCTTTGGAAACAACACTAAAATACATGTTTCACCATATTATATCACTTGCCCATACTCGTGCGTATAAAAAGGTACCTATTTTATGGTAAGAAGACGATTATTTTTACTTGTAAACATCATCATTGTGCATTGCTGCTGGTGAATAAAAACATCGTGAGGAATGGTGGTATGGTATTTTCTAGTACTCGGCCGGCTAGCTACCACACACCCTCAAGTTGAAAATCTGCTGTCAAGCACCTAACTTGAGAGCCAATACTTGCTTGTCCATACCTGCCTAGGTGTGCTTCACAGTTTTCGACTACACCGACACTATCCATCAGGTGAGCTGTAATTAAATACCTAGATTTTTAATAATTATTATAAAAAAAACATGTTTTGGTATGTTTTTTCACATTTCTGTAAAAACTTCAACGAATAGAGTTAAGACTCGTAATTATGGACTTTCTTTATGTAATTGAATAAGTATCTACTGTGTCCATGATATAATCCACTTATGACACCGACTGCATTCTGCAGCCTTATTTGTCATGCTAGCCGTTACAAATTGTGTTATTTATGTTTCAAACGCACGATAACTATATAACTCGGTGCTTCGTCCTCTTTGTTGTTGGCATCGCACTTCGTGCGTTTGCCGCTGTCAAGTGTTCATTATATTTTTAAGCATTTTGTAAAAATCAAGTGAATTAATTTAATGTTACAATCAAAGTCAAATAAAGAAGTTATGGCCCAATGTGTCAAAACCACGTCAGTTTCCATAGTAAAATCCTTACACCATCACGAGTAACTGGCTATATTTCTTTGGGTGTTTTGTATTTGTTATAAGTATGTATTTACAAAAAAAAAGTATATAAGTATTCTATTAGTTATCCGGCTTCAACAGTATAAGCTTTGCTTAGTTTGGGGTCAGATAGCGCTGTGTGTACGATATATTTTTTTTTTAATCCTGTGGAAACTACAGCATGGTGGTACTAGAAAGTTCCCACTTTCTGATATTCGACTGGCTAGCAACCACCTTTAAGTTGAAAATCTGCCGCCAAGGATCTAACGGTGTGCTCCGGCAGACTCACTTGAGAGCGCGTTCCATTCCAAGTGTGTTAACCATCTACGACCACATCGTCACTTAACATCAGATAAACTGTAGTCAAACACAAAGCCTGTCAAACATTATCATTAACAAAACGTAAAACCAGTGATGTAATTTTTTGTTAGGTCATCAGATGACTGCGGTAAGGATTTATTATAAATTGCTATAACTTTTTAGATAAAATGATAATGACGGCTTAGTGCATGAATAATTTTATGCAATCAGTAAATCTTCTGAACCAGACCAATGAAGCATGAGAGAAAAGCAAAACATTTGAATTTATTATGTGCTATGTCGATATTGCGCCTGGACCGTAACGATCATGTTTTTCAGTGTTTCTAGAAATTCCCTTTTTTTCTCACCGTACCTATAGACAGCTGTTAAGTAGTAAATTACTAAAATCTTAGTAAAACATTTCTATTTTAATGACAAATTCTACAGGGTTATAATTTTGAGGTGTACCTACTATAAGCCGGAAGGAGTCATTTTACTTATAATTGTGAAAAACTTAAAGTCGCTAACGAAAAACAGCTGCTCCATAGAAAAATGTAACCGACCTTCAACAAAGTGTAATGACATTTTGACCTATAATCCTGTACACTTATTAAAATTAACCTAATATAATACATATTTAAATAAAACAAATGAAAGCTAATGCTAATACTAGTTTTCATTTGACTGCATTATCCCATGACACTGCTACTGTTGGCTATAACTAATTAGCTGTTGAACGCGGGTCCAGCCAAATTAAAAAAAAAGGGATGTGAAGAAACTATTTGCCATCGCGCTGCGCCCAACAGACAAGTCGTCTATTTGTGTGTGACTAGTCTATTTGTGTGTACTTTTCAATAACATTATCCAAAAATTCTACTTTATTAGTTATGTACGTATTAGTCTGAAACCCCCTCCCTCCAGCCTTTCCTCGTAGAGTGCGATAGGGACAAAAAACGCTCAGAGTCCATCTACTAAATTGAGGTTTCATATTCCCCTGTTTTCTCCTCTAAAAAGTGAGCATGTCTACTAATTTTTGCACAAATGTTTTGTAGAAGAATAGTATGTCCTTGTATTTTCTTCTTATCTTAAAAATATTTCAAATTTGTTTTATAGCCGTCTGATTATGTTGGTTTAAAAGGGCCATTTATTACAAATTTTCAAGGGTCACATTTTCTTATGTAATTAGTTGATGGAAAAAAAAATTGCTCTGTAAGCATTATTATCCAGGGAGAAAATAAGGGAATGCATTTGTATGGAAACCCGCTACTAGCGTTCCCTCTTACGCAAAGAATAAAACTTCAAGTTACTGCATGTAAATTTAAATTTATGGTGGTTTTCGATCAAATTGGGGACTAGGTAATCTAAATTGTCTCATAACATAATGTAGATCATAATAAGACATGTGATGGTAGGCAAAGAACTCTGGATTTAAGTACAGGCAACGCTTAGAAGCGTGTCCACGAGGTCCCAAATGCTGAAATAAAAAAAAAACAATAAGTCAGTCAAATAAGAGAAAAGGATTTTTGGCGGGAATGCGTAAAAATCATGCCACTGCATTGTTTGACCTTGTTTTTTAAGTGTTGTTTACTAGTTTTCGTTAAAACTAGTGTTTAATTCATGTATAGGAAAGTAATATAATGTGGGAGATATGTATTTTCGTGTTGCTTCCGAAACTCGGCCAAAGCTTCTAGTAGGTACCTAAAGATGCCATTACTTTACTAGGGCATGGTGGGACTTGACTCAGACTTACTTTGTGTCACTTAAAGTCATACAAAGTAAGTCAGAGTTGGATTTGAATTTTCAACGTATTTTACACTCAAATATACGTATATTAAAATAATTGACATTGGCAACATGCGCAAAGTGCTACGCCAAATATAACGAAGAAAAACATAAGAGACAGCAGGAGTTAAGCTTAAAAATAAACGTAAGATACAATAAAGATTATCTAAATAAAATCTGGGTTAAAATCAGAGCTCAGGTCATTTTACATTAAATAGATACGAGTTACCTACTTACATAAACTTATTTTTTTCCGAATACTAATATACCTACTACTACTCAGTAGTGATTTTAATTAAATTTGATAGTCGATATTACAATTATTATAAAATGTATGAATAAAAGCAATTTCAATTTACTGTTGCAACGCGCGCAATCCCCTCTTTCGTACAATTTGAAGTATCTAAATTTTGCAAATTGAAATGCTAACCCCTCAGTAGGCAGTAGATACTGGCCTTATTAATAGTAATAGTAGGTATAACACTATTCTTGTTCACAAATTATACAATAAACAGATACATACTTCTCCAGCCGTGCATCTAAATATGCCGGTCGGAATGTTGGGCAAAGTATCAAAATCTGGGCACACGGTGCTTTGAGGCAAGCAGTGTCCATATTTTCGAACCTGAAAAAAGGGTAAAAAAATCATTTCAAACTAGGTTATACACTATTAACATGATGTTTACGGAGCTACGCAAAGCGGTAACAAGTAGGTTTAAAGCAATAAGGAGGTCTTATACTCAACAAAAAAAACATTACTTTTAAAAAAAAAATTATTTATTGGATGTAGTTTATAAATTTAGTCAAACAGAACTGAAATTGAAACAGTATGCACCAATATTTTTGGAACTATCATGAAAAAAATCTGCTGTTTATAGAAAGTCCTTGACTTTCAATTAAATACATAATATAATTATGTAACAGAGGATCTAGCATAATAATACGTAAACGTGTATGAAAAACGCTGTTTCATTGTATTCTCGCCACTGGGGCACTGATTTACCTTTCCGTGAGTTTTTCTATCGCTTGCGTTTCACGTAAATCTCGCAATTGGATATTATGATCTCTATTGGAATTATTTTGCAATTTCAGGATGTGTCTCATAGCAATAGTTAATCACAATAAAACTATGACTACTATAGCTGTTTGTAAGCTCTGGTTGGTTAGTTATTTAGTTGAAACACTGGACTGCTCTAAAATAAAAAAATCCTCTACTCGTAGAAAAATATCACAAGATACAAAAATGTTAAAAAACACATTCTGAATCAGTGACATCTTTAGGAAGTTTTAGAAACTAAATCGAAACAAAGAACAAACTGAATCAAAGAAGTCAGACAAGTTTAACTACAAATTAGTAATTGACGTATGCGGTAGATGGCGCTAATCATGTTGACTTTATTTAATTTTATTAGTAATAAAAATAATTGAAATTATTATGAAATTGTTTTTGGAGTTTTGGCGGAAACGCGAAGAATCGTGCCCTATCATATCTTTTTCCAAAACTAGTATTTTTTCGAAAGTAAAAAAATAGTGGTGTTTTATTCATAACAAGCGTGAGGATGGGAAAGTGATACAATGTGGTAAAACATTACTATTTTTGTTGCTTCCAAAACTCCATCGAAGCTTATAGCAAAGTCGACACTACTTTACCTACTAAGGCATGACTGGACTTGACTAGACTTAACCAAGACTGGACTTTTACTTACTACTATAGATGTTAGATATAACTTGCCAAAACCCAAGCCAAGGCAATAAAGATAAAGAAGCTGAAGACTGTAGGTACACAAAATACAGAAAATTTAAAACTAGGAGAATGCACAGAGTGAGAAAGAAACAGAAAAAAGAAATAGTTCTACCGGGAACACGAAAAAAACCATGTTGCGAATATAATTTTTTTTGTTAAACAAACTTGTACGAAATAAAAAGATATATGTAGGTATTGTAGGTACCTACTTAAGCACTTAATTTCCTTACAACTTTGTCCATAAGCGTGAGATTATAATTTATAAACTGTCTACTTTTTGCCGCTCACTCGAAGCGTGTACCTACTTTTTTATTTTTACCACAGAACATATAATAATACTGCGTACTTTTACTTTACTTTTCTTTGTTTTTTTCCTTTGTCATGAAAATTTCTCGACGTAAAATTCAATTTAAACACATTTTTAGGTTTATCCTGCCCCCGTACTAGGACCTAATCGCTGTTAAGGACAAGTTCAGGAAAAAAGCAGAATCGCAATAAGAAGTTCACAGATCTAGAAAAAAAACTAACAACATTCTGTAGGGATGATAGCTCAGTAGTTAGCGCGATCGGTTTATACACCAAAGGGCGCAGAAATGAGCTTGTCATTGTGGAACCATAGCATTGTGGAAGGGTATTTTCTCGTACTCGGCTGGCTAGGTACCGGGTGGTTAAGTTGAAAAGTTAAGCGTTCTAGCAGCCTCAATCATAAAAAACATACGTCTTTTTGCCAACAAACAAAGTATACACTTACGTCGTAACAGACCACTGGCTTATTTCCACATGCACAACCACAACTTAAACAGAAGTTGTAGAATCCATTAAGGTTGTTTCCTGTATTTTCACTGTCATCGCTTTGGCTAGAAAATTTGTGCGTTAAAACAATTTCTGTAACACGATGCAATGGTGGAACACAAGCTCGTCGTAATGTACAACTTGCCAACATTTTGTTTCTTGATTGAGATCAGGTTGCGGAGACTTTTTTCAGGGTGTCTTGATATAATTGTATTTTGTTGGTTATGAAACCAAACATTTAGTGCAAAACATAATATTTCATTTTTTTAAAGTATGGCTTAGTGGTTTTCTACATAGGCATTTATTTTTAGGAAACAGTTTCTGTGCTTACAGTATATTTCTCATATTTTCCAAATTTTTTGAAATTTTTGATGTGACGAAGAAACGTAACAAGCTTCACTGAAATCATAGATCAACTGAAATTACATCAATGTCATAGACGATAATAAAATGGATAGAATGTAATCATAATTCGTAATAGAACGTAACATTTAGATACTTTTTGACGTAGACTTTAAAGACACTAGATTTTATGACCAATTGCTCCTTGCTGGCTTAACCGCGTTTTCCGGAATAAATAATAAATGAAATTAATAAATATCGTAGGACATTACACACAGCGCCATCTGACCCTAAACTAAGCAAAGCTTGTACTATTGAAGTCAAATAACTGATATAATACTTAGTTATTTTTTTAAGTGCAAAATACATCTATTGTATGTATTATATGTGTTTGTTTTGTGTCTGAGTGTTCTATAACATCCAGATAGAACAAACATTTTTTTTATATACCACAATATTGTTGTCCTGGGTGGGGATCGAACCCACGCCCTACAGCTCAATGATCAGCTCAAATGAAGGTTAAAGATATCTCACAAAAGAAACAAAAATACTTGTATTAAATTAAAACATTTTTATTGATTTATATGGACTGTTGATCTTATGACACGTTTTTTTCCCCGGGAAGCATGAGATTAAGTGAGATTGTGGATAACATTTTACTAATTTTTGCTTATACACATCAGGGGCCTCTAGCTCGGGGGCCCCGTATCATTGATACGGCTGATATGGCGGTTGGCGGTAGCTACGCCCCTGGCACTTACATACCTAATCATGAAGTAGCATGCCCTAGACAGGTCCTGTATCAAAATGTGTCGGAGGCACTTCTACCTATATTCTTAACCCTACTTTATAAGTAATGAAAACAGGTTTAAAAAATAATCGAATTTTAATTCATGATGATATTTTACACTTTTTCTTAAGCTTTCAGAAGAGGGGGTTTTTGCTTAGCACAACTTCATGACCAGCAACGGCATACCGGCTGCCGGTCCACCGCCGCCGCCTGCTGCCGCCGCACCGCCGCTTGGAGCGGAGCAACCTGCACAATATTTAGGCGTCAGCACAACTTAGGACTTAGGACATGCAGCGCTCTAAAGTCAGCAAGATCATTTTAGGCGGCTGCTGACTATCTTTCTTCTCAGCGCCATGCCCAGCGACCCCAGACGGAGCATTTGTTACAGAACTGCCACCGTCACCCGTCAGTGGGTTGCGGCCCGGCCGAATCCCCGGCGGAGTCTCGAAACAATCCGCTTTACAAGGCGCATCCCAACAGCAGGGTGGCGGCGGCTGCCAGTGTACACAGCCCTCCCTCGTACACGGCTCTTTTACTTCGGGTTTGGTAACTTTTCGTGGGCGACCGCCTGGCCCTATCACTACCTTATCATCCTTGTACTTATCAACCTCTTTTTTTTCGAAGCTAGAAAGTATCTTTTTTATTGTCTTTTCATCAAAGACGAACATTCCTTGCGTATCAGACGGCGTTAGACCTTTACTGCACGCGCACTTCTTTTCTGCATTGGATGTCGACTGCTTATAAGTTGGAACGCCAGTATAAATGCACGCGCCGACTTTACCGCCATTGGTATTCGAACCCTGTGTAGGAACTGACTTGGGAGAAGGTAAGGGACCACAAGAGCACTTACAGCATTTTCCAGATTTGTCTGTAGCAATATCAGGTGCGATTCCTTTCAATTCGCAAACGATGAATCTCTTGCCAGAACCACCGTCATGAGACTCACTAAAGCCTCCCGAGCCGCCGCCGCCACCTTGAGCGCGCATATGCGCCGCCAGAGGGCCGGGGTCTGCCAGCCCGCGGGCGCGGGCGAGTTGACTGGGAGCGCACAGTGGGTCGGGCAAGTGCAGACACGCCGGTTCTCCACCACAACCCGTTCGACGGCAATCGTGTTGAAGCCCGTTACGCTTAATGCAGTGACAGCTGTAGTACATGATGCCGCCTCGTAGCTCCCGACTCTTCGTACGCTTCAGCTGGTTTTCTTTTTCACCATTTTTTTCGCCGCCACTCTCCTCCGCTCTAGAGGTGCCTTCATACGGCTTACTCCTTTTCTGTGTGAGAAAAATACGTTTGAAATTGGGATGTAAATCTTGCCCGCCCGCCGTGAATGATAATCAGAAGTTTAATTACCCGGAGCTCAGGATAGTGACGACATCAAACGCGCTACCATTGCGATATCAAGTCGAAGTCGCTAAAGCGCGTAACGTAGGTCTTGCCGGGCGGGGGGCGGCGCACACACGGCGGACAAGGCGGCGGGCACGGTCGCGAGCAGCACGGCCCAGACCGACATAAGTACCGAATCGAGCCCTGCTGGAAGAACTGGCAGTCCTGTAGACCGTTGCGCTTGAATGCGGACCGCGGGAGACACTGCAGCTGTACAAACACGCCCAAAACGTTAGTATTGTCGGTTCAGCGCAAACGAGCCACCGCACAGGTCACCGTTACCGATGTTTGGTGGTTGCGACAACCATCTCTTTGCGGCGGTTACCCCACAGCTCATAGGGCCTACCCTACCGGTCTCACGTAAGCGGCAAATCGATTAAAAGCGTCTATAAAAGTGCAATCAGCTTGTCGCTGACCACTGGTAGCTGTGGCCGGCGTGCGGCGGCTTGTTTGCGCAGCCTTACTAGTTATAAAAGACGTGCCTACTGATTTTTGCATACATTGATAACTTACCGCAGGACCACAATCTTCATATTTATAGCATACCATGGGACCACAAGGAGAACACCTGTGAAAACAAAGCGAATACTGCTCATTCGTGACTCCTAGCTACTGTGATGTGAATGTTACGTGAGGCTGTGATGAAGTAAAGGAAGAATAGATTATGATTATGGTGTTTACCGTAATTACAGCCAATACTCACATTTTGAAACCGGATTTCGTAGACAGAGAAGAGGAGAGGGCCTTTTGATAAAATTGAAATTATGCTAATGTAAAAATTACATTGATTAGGATACTTGAAATTTAGATAGATATTTTTATTTTAAAAAATAAAGTTTACAATTTTTATACAAAATTCATCAGAACTTGGTGAAGTCAACACGTCTTCTGTCAATATTTTTCATTTTTGATGTTTTCCGATATTTTTCTTCTTCTCTATTTGAAAAGACGAACCAGCCAGCGTTTCATCATAAAAGCTGTGTATACACAACACGTATTACATACGAAGTCAAAACAACGTCACAAGAGTAATATATAGCGTATGTATCAGAGTAAAGAACGCTGGAAGCAGTTGCTTGAATTTCATTTATTCTAAAATTGCCCTTCTTTTGTCAGCACCGACTTATCCTGCAAATGGCGCTCAACGATTCAGCGTGTGGGTTTGCACAGTGGGTATGGCATGCTACTCTGGACGGTTCACATAAGGGGGCGGGCAAACCTTGGCATAAAGGGTTACTTTGGCACCCGCTTCGCCTGCAGTCATATTGAAGTCCATTTCGTCGTAAACAAAAACAATCTGTGTATAAAATTCCACCTCTAAGTTCTCTACTCTTGCACGAATGCAGAGGTGTGCACAGAGTTTTGCACATTCTTTTGCCCATTGTCAATAGTACGTGATTCTAAAATAGTTAAAGCATTTCTAATAAAAGCATATTATTATTCTGCCTTAGCGATGATATCCATATTGGTCTCGTTGTTACTTCTAAAATATTCCTAAATGTTGGTTTAACTTTTTAACCTAATTTTTGTAGGTAGAACTCAGTAACATTTTCGTGGTTTGAATATTTTAATTTTTAATTTATTTTATGAGTATTTTAATGTTCATCGTCGTTCTTTAGATGTTTAATTGGCTTCATCCTACTAAAACGAATTATGTATTTCAGGGATCCGCCCTTCCTCAATCATCCTAATATTGTACCTACAGTATGTAGGTACAATATTGTACCTAATATATATTGTACAATATATATTGTACCTATAGCTTAAATTATTGTACCTACATACTGTAGGTACAATAATTTAAGCTTTCGACTCAGTAATTATAATATAAATATAAGTTAGATTCCGTGAATAGGCTACATTTTATTTCGGAAAATGTATGATTGGTGAAACCGCGAGCGCTATTAGCAGTTAAGCACCTAAAATAAAGATACCATTAAAATGTTTAAAATAATATAACTATGCACTTACATGTCTGTTACTTGAATAAATTTGCAACTCAATAAATTTTGTAAATACACGAAAATTTGGAATTTTGATGAATTTTTACTAACGATTAGCTAAATTATGTCGGAAAAAAATGAGCTCATATTTACAAAAATCTATTTGGCCATGCTAAAGGAAATGATTTGCCAAGTTTTAATCCAAATAAGTATTTATCGAACATTTAAAAAAAAGTATTTTTAAGAAAGTTCGGCAGCCTTGTTGAGATCTGGATATCCTGGATTCGAATCACAAGATACGCACCTCTGACAGCCCTGTTGGCTCATTGGTAGCATGTCTGCTTGCGTGGGTTCGATTCCCACCCAGGACAAGCATTTTGTGATATAAAACCGAATGTTTGTTCTATGTCTGGGTGTACTGTATAGATTATAAGTATGTATTTATAAAAAAAAAAGTATTAAAGTATTCTATCAGTTATCTGACTCCCATAGTACAAGCTTTGCTTAGTTTGGGGTCAGATGGCGCTGTGAGTAATGTCCTACAATATTTATTTATAATTTATTTACCTCTGTCTTTTCTTAGTTATGTACTTATTCCTGATGATTTCAAACGGTAAAGGAAAACATTGTGAGGAGCCATACAGGTCTGTGTTTAAAGAAAAAATTCGCGAAGATATGTGAAGTCTAACAACCCGTACTTGGCCAGCGTGGTGGCCTATGTCCTTACCCTTATCATATTGAGAAGATTCCCGCGCCCAGCAGTTTATAAAATCAAAGCTGACTCGAAGTGTTCATCAAAGTAATGATTCCCCCATAGTAAACTGAACTCTTACAGAAACACTTTAGAGTATCGCGAATGAAAACACTTTTCCAGGTGAAAAACACAGTCTTTCAAAATATCTGTGTTAATCAAGAGCGTTTATAATTATGTAACTTTATTTAATCACACATTATTATATTTATAACTATAATAAAGATATTTTCAAAACTGAAGTGAGTTGTTTCTTATAATTATTTTGGTCTAAAATGTTGTTTGATGTCGGGTTCTTATCATGAGATGAGATTATAAACGTAGACATTAAAAAAAAATCACTCAGGCGTGACTCGTTAAATAATTGTTTAATTTTAATAATCAAATAACAGTAGGTATATAATTATCCAACTTTTGTTAAGGTGGGACTAGAATTGACTTTGTTACCGCAACGCTTTAAGAAGCCTGTCTCCCAGTTGCATGCCTCTTTGCATGCACCGAGGACCTAGACAAAGTAATATACGATTAGCGATAACGCCAATAGAAAAGCCAAAAATGTACGGGAATGACAAAAGCTGTTCATGTGACGTAAAGGTACAGTTACACATGCTCATTACTAGCACGAAAGCATGCCACTATTGAGCAATTGCTACTTAGTGGTATGTGTGTCGAAACATTGCTAATAATTAGCATGCTAATTACGAGTATGCTCAAAAATCGACGGCCGTGCGATTTTTGGGCATGCTACCTGCGGCGCGGGTGGAAGGGGGCGTGCTTTTAGCGCGTGTGAACAGGTTTGCTTATTGAGCATGCTAGTAGCGATCAGTCGTTTGCGCGTGCACAATTTCGCGCCAAAAATGTCTCGCTGGGGCGATGAAAAAACGTTGAAATTTGTAATTTTATATCGGAACAACGAGTGCCTATGGAATCCGCATATACCACAGTACAAAAACAATATTGCAAGAAATAATGCATATCAAGATTTATTAACCAACATGGACGATCCTACTTTGACTGTGAAAATTATAAAATCAAAAATCAAGAACTTGAGGTCCGTTTACCACAGCGAATTAAAAAAAATTGAGAATTCCAAGCGATCCGGTTCTGGTGCCGCTACTGTGTACAACCCATCCATGTCTTGGTTTCACGAAATGCATTCTTTCCTTGGAGACACTGGCGATTACAGGGACCCTATTTCTATGGAATTGGTGAGTTTTGGTTTACAATACTTAAATAAAAATGCACGTAACTGTTAGTAACACACAATTATTTAATATCATAGAATAAGTAGTACAGCATTTTCTATGTATTAATTTAAATCATATGGCCTTGCCACGGTACCGCCTCTGTAGTTTCAAAGAGCTGCGCATAGGTGTCTCTTATCGCTCCTGCCTGTCGAGAAGCGTGGTTAGCGTAGCGTGTAGGTGGTAAGCCTTCCAAAGCAGTCCGTAGTTGTGCCCTCCATGATCCTGGTACCACAACACGTTGTTGTGTATCTTCAAAGTCGACGCATCTTTGCGTGATGTACATATCAGATGTTTTCCGAAGCCAATTGTGTAAAGAGCAGGCAGCTAATGTAATTCTATCGACATTTTTGGGGGCCATATCTATGGCATCCATAAAAACTCGAAATCGTGTCACTAAAATACCAAACGCATTTTCAACGATTCGTCTGGCTCTCGATAAACGGTAGTTAAATATCTTTTCTTTACGCGTTGGAGTTGTTCGATAGGGCTTCATAAGGTATAACTTTAGAGGAAAAGCAGCGTCTGCCACAATAACTGATTGGTCCGGAAAATTGAGAGTATTATTTTCCAAAGCTTGTGCTAAATTAGATTTTTGATAAACACCTCCATCAGAAGCTCTACCATTAGTCCCAACATTTACGTATGAAAAACAATAGTCATCATCAACTAATGCCAGAAGTATGATGCTATGAGCGCCCTTGTAGTTATAGTAGTCAGAAGTATCATCAGGGGCGAATATATTTATATGTTTGCCATCCAACGCTCCAACACAACCTGGAAAGTTCCATTTAGTTCTAAATCCATGTTCAATGCGTTTCCAATCTTCAGAACCAGGAATCTGTAAAAAAAACAAATAAGTATTTTATAAACTTAATAGATTTTTTTTACAGAGAGACGAGCCATCGCAAGATTCACAACCAAGTGACGCTGTTTCATATTCAAACTCGTTGACGCCGCAATCGATGAATGTGTTATCACCCTCTCCTAGTCCAACTACAGAAGATCGATCACAATCGCGTTCATCTAATAACTCATCAACACGACGTAGAAAAAGAAGCTTACAAGAAGAACCCATTACATATGCTCTCGATCGTTTACAAAATATTAGTTCTGCGATAAATGCACCGCCTAATTACGACGAATTCCATTATTTTGCTCAAAATGTTGCAGCTCAATTGCGAACTCTACCATTGTACGACGCATTAGATGTACAACATGAGATCCAAACAATTCTGACTGCAGCAAGACGTCGACGCCAGTACCCAAATTTGTCTCCCTTTACACAAACAATGACTTTCATACCTCCCAGTACAAACACAAATACAGTCACTTACACACCTCCTACTACAAACACACAGACAATGACTTTCATACCTCCCAGTACAAACACAAATACAGTCACTTACACACCTCCTACTACAAACACACAGACAATGACTTTCATACCTCCCAGTACAAACACAAATACAGTCACTTACACACTTCCTTACGCGTTATCCCAATCAGATTCTACTGTCCCTGAAGAAGATTTGTTGAACAAAGCATGGAAAATGTGTTAAAGTTAAATTTAGTTTAGTAAGTTTTTAATCTAGATTTTAAACAATAAATACTTGATCTAAACTAATAATCACTGGTTTACTTTACTTACCCGCATATAATCCTTCAGAGCATTGTATATTGCATCACACACTTCAGGTATAAATAGAGATATAGTAGACCTTGCAACTCTGTGAAGTGCTTCTAATGTGTATAACGAATCTCCAGTTGCTAGATACCTCAATGTCACTTCCAGTTTCACTTTTGGTGGAATAGCATTTCGCATGTGTGTATCTTGTTTCTTTATAGCGCTTTCAACTTTAGATAGTAACTCGTCAAACTGATGCGGTAACATGCGCAAATGATTTTTGTAACCATCAATATCTTCTTCTCGCATTTCTACTAGCAATCGAGTACTTGCTCCAAGTTGTTCCCTTCTACTTAGCCAATCACGGACCCAAATCTTCCTATTCCTTTTACATTGGTTTTTTCTCTTTCTACCTGAGAGAAGTCTTCGGATGCATTGCAACGATAGCAAAAGAATAACTTTATTAAGCTCCGTACGGATGGTTGTTTCATCGTCCATGTTTGAACTAAGAGCATGCTAAAATCGCATTTGTGTTTGGAGTGTTTGCTTTGAGCATGCTTATTAAGTAGCATACTTAAAACTAGCATGCTTATTGCTAGCAAATGTAAACAGTTCATAAGCATACTCATATTAAGCATACTTATAGCACGTTTTTTAGCATGCTATTCTAGAGCATGTGTAACTGTACCTTAACGCTAGCTTAGGTGTGTCAAATCCTCCGGCCTTAGTGTCTCAGCACGCCGTTGTAGCAATTTTTCTAATGGTAATTAAATACCATCAAAACTACTATTGGCAATTGTGTACTCAGCGTAACAAATGACGACATTCGTACTCTATGCTTCCGAAGAAGATACTTTTTATAAAATACTGCTCATTAGCCTTGTGCACAAAAAAATGAAAGACCACATTAGAATAATACATTTTAAGTAAACGTTATCCGAGGTGTTTTGTAAAATCACGAAGTATTAGATGATCAGTACAGTCAAATCGTTTGTTGAAAACACATTAAAATACGCTTTAAAAAAAGTTTAAAAGCCCTAAAATTTACATAAAAACTTTCAAAAGTTTATCTACAATCCTATTACCTCTATATACTTTGGTCTTTAGACCAGTTATTTAGAAGTTTCTGTACTCTTTAATTTCCCTAACAAAATGTAAGTAATTGGTTCCCTCCGTCCAGGCAATGTTGTAAGATGTGCTATTATAATATTACTTTCTTTTCTCAAGGTGTTGCGGAGGATGCTGTGGTGGATGCTGCGGCGGCTGCGGTTGCGGCTGCCCATGCATCACTATATACACATGTTGCACGAAGATCTGTTAATGACGTCCAAGCAACTACGACTCCAATGAGAGCTCTAGTCCACGCGGTTGCGACGCGTTATTTGGCGATGTCTCGACGTATTACGTGTCCGTGCAGTTTCGTGCTCTAATAAAAAGTTAACTTAAGCGTAAACTGGCCACTTTTATTTACGAGTAGTTAATACATTTTCGTGCCTTAGTAGAAGAATTTTGTCTGAGAAACTTCGCCGTGGAATTTCAAATGTTTGTTCGTTACGATTTCAATTTGGGGCAGTTTTTGCATGATTGATATAAACATAATTCGAGTACGCCAGGTTGACATTTTGATATGACTGTCGATATTCTACTAATATTATCAATGTTTAGTAACAAAGACCCTTGTTCTCATCGCAACAATCACAAGCTGGGTACCCACTAGGCTGCCTCGCCTCGAGGCCGTGGAAGTGGAGACGCTGAGAACGCTGAGACGCTGTCGAACCTGAGGCCCGCCGGAGACGCTGCTTTGAACCTGAGGCCCGCCGTGACACTAGGCAAATTAGTTTCCTCGTTTGCCATGCTCGAAAGGTGCCTCGGTGCGTTTGATGGGAGACGGACTTGTAGCTCTACCATCGATGCTCTCTTATTACTATTAAAGCAGCTACTCCGTACTTTGAGCTTTTCGAAAAAACAAATCAAAATGCTTGGTTGCGGCTAACCAAGCGCAACCGCGTCCTGCGGTTAACCGGACGGCTGACTGCATTGCGGTTAACCGCATGACGAGTCGTGACTTACCCGTGACACAACTGAGGGAAATATATTATCCCAATGACACTACCAAGCGATACCAGTAGTGCCAAGGGGAATTGATATTCCCATTGGCAGTACCGGTTGTGCCAAAGGGAAGCCTTTCTTCCCGAAGATAAACTAGGCAAAAATAAAATAAAAAAATGAAACACTTCTTCTAGGAACTCCAATGTTTCCGTTGATGCCAGTATGGATTAGTTAACATATATTTTCACACATTTATTTTCTATTCCTACGAATATTATAAATGTCATGTTTGTTACTCAATCACGTAAAAATGGCTCAACTCAACTTGCTCAAATTTGAATGAAATTTGGCATACACAGCTTGTTACCTGGATTAACATTTGAAATACTTTTTACATCAGATTGTTTGGCCTAGTTCCTTGCATAAAGACTATATTTATTGTGATTAAATAAAAAATGTAGTGTTAAGATTAGCACAAGTATTTATCGGACTCGCCCACCGAGAGTTCCGTACAAACTAGTAGGTATAGTTTGTACGGAACTCTCTGTGGGCGAGTCAGTCTGAAACTAATCCTGTAAGGGTTCCTTTTTCTTTTCGAGGTACGGAACCCTAAAAACATTTAACGAACAAAGTACAAAACAATAAAGTAACCATTTTTTTAAACTAGTATGGTTTTTATTTTTCAAAATAAGTAATATATTTTTCCACATTTATTTTTTAATTTAATAATGATTAATTTTTATAAAATACTAGCTGCACCTCGCGGTGTTGTCCGCTACATTTTTTCGAAATAAAGAGTAGCTTATCTTATGGCGGTATCAAATATACCTACTTTACGACCTATTCTTATATGGCACTACTGGCATCATCGGGAACATTAATTCCTAGAATAAAGATTTCATTTTTTTTTAATCAATTTTTGCCTAGTTGCGTCTTCGGGAAGAAAAGCTTTCCTTTGGCACAACTGGTAGTGCCTAAGGAAATTGAAATTCCCCAAGGCACAATTGGTTGTGTCACGGGTAAGACACGCTAAGAGTGGTGCCACACGGGCGCCACACATGGGCGTCTACGCCCGTGTGGCACCGCTCTAATCCGCCAAAAGTGGCGCGATGCATATAAATACCTTGAATGCGACGTTGCCGATCTTACGCCAACAGAAGATCGGTGCGCGGAAGATGGAACAGACGCAGAGAGTGAGCGGTCCGCGACGGAACGACCGATCTTCCGCGTGGTGTGCCCTTTAGTCATTTATATGCAATAAGATGTATTGGCGTTCCAACGCGGAAGATCAGCCACGGCACTGTTTGTTTAGGCCTAGAATTGAGCAACTCTTTTGAAGTCGGGTTGGACTAGTATAGAATTCTAACTTAACGACAGCTCAGCGGTGACCTTGCTGATTGAAGAAAAAATAAAATATTGATTCACATCTTTAATACAGAACTAAGCACATCCAAGATATAAATAAAGGGATTGTGAAGGCTCATGATGCATGTTGGCAAGCCCCATCAGCAAATCTTCGTACAGCAAGTATGGATGGTTATGCATGGGCAACAACAGCCGCCGCAGCATCCGCCACAGCATCCGCATCCTCCGCAACACCTGCCAAAACAAAATATTTAATTTGTAACCACACCTGTCATCAATACAATGTTTAGGTCCCAACAAAAGTGTGCCATGCCTCTAAATACGGACCGGCCTGGGTAGATAATTATCTTCCAGTCAGGAGTACAGGTTTCTTCTAGGCAAATACTCTCATTGTGCATAATGCATCTGCAGTTAACACCGAGGAAATCGAGGGAAGTCGAAAACGGCTATGCCAACGTGGAAGAAAGACTGTAGTAGAGAGTACAACAACAAACTTACATTTTGGTATTCTTGAAGTTCGGTAAAGCAAAACAGGAAAAAATGGGTTTTTCTTATGAAATAATCGTAAAATTATTTTTAGATTTTATGATAATTTATATTTTTTATGTAGATTTTTCTAGCAGTTATTTTAGGAAATAATTTTTTATGGGATTCTACCATCCTTATATACTTTAGAAGCTAAGGGGAAACGTGTGCAAGCTATTCTAAAAGAAAACGAAATTCAAATTTGAATTGGATTAAAGATTATAAAATTATCAAAAAGTTTTTATTTGTGAAATGATAGATTCATCTTTGGATATGGTCAAGTGCGAAGAAGGCAAAATTGGTTAAATTCCATAGCTAACAAAGCATCGTTTTCAATACCTACCTATTAACCGTGTTTTAATACATTTTTATACGTAAATTTGGCTAGCACATAAACAATGATTGTGAACAGGGAATTTTTCGAAAAGAAAACTTGTTTCCAACAATAATAATAATGTAAAAATACACGTAACTGTTAAGATTTTGTATCTTTTTAATAAAATAAGGTCTTTGAAAATTCATACACACATAAGTATCATATATCATAATATATAGATATCAGGGAAGTTGATGTTAGCAGGATGCAAATGTTTTTTTTTTTTTTTGAGCAGGAAAATATCGGCATGTACCTTATTTCCCCAGAGTTTGAAACTGTAGCTAAGCCATTAGAATTCGTAAGAATGTGGCATATACCTAGTGGTTTATTTCAATTTAAAAAAAACATTTATGATTCATTAAAAACGTGAAATCTGTATTATTAAAAACAGAAAAGGAAAGTAACTGAGTATTTAAAACTATTTCTATCCAATAAGAATAATGCGTCGTAAATTTAAAAGTATATTTTAAATTTAACAAATCGTGTAAATTTTGTAAAACAAGTTACTTAATTATAGTTAAACAAAAACCACAGCCAAGTTTATGTTATGACCCAAAAGAATGAGGATTCAATAGAATTTTTGAAACAACGCGAAATACGTTTATCCAAAAATTTACATAACCTACCTTAAGCACCTATTAGATATATAATTAAACATTAACAATATTTTGGTCCATCTTAACAACTAGTGCAGTGCTTGTCGACATTACCATCCCACATAATCTCGATGAACCTTGAAGGCCGAAAAAGGCAAGTTCAGCAAGTATAAGGTAACCACCAGACTCGGCTAGTTATCATTATTCCGATATTCGTCACGGTGCACAGATCAGGCAGGGTGGTCAAACATGAAAAATAAAATAAATGGAGAAACTGCGACCTCTAGCTACATAAACTAATAATAATTTAACTAAAGTTTCTTCTTTGAACCCCAAAAAATATGTCAAACTATATGAATGTCAAATGATTGTGAAAAGTTGAGAAAATTTCAAAAACACCAATTTTACAAAAAGTTTTTGGAAATTATATATAAATTTATCAAGTGTAATTTGTCTGCAAATAAAACCCACAATGTGCAGCCCTCTTTATCCCCTGCCAAGCAATAAGGAGCCACCAAACTGTATTCCTTGTTATCCAGTACAGGTATGATTTTGACCTAATGCTATTTATTACCATAAATGCTGCACCACTAGTAAAAGTATAATAATTATGTTAGGTATCAAATAAACAACATCGTTTTATGGTTGATATTCCAAAAACTGGAGCGAAACAGTTTATTCCAATTTCGGTCTGTGAACCCCTCAGTTTATATAGTACATCATTGTGTGAACCGCTATACAGCTGCAACTCGGACGAGGTCGCGGGCGTAAGCTAGTTGTATAATATAATTTGTCGCATACAGGGACCGGTATGCCTCCCTTGTGGAATGGATCCGGTGACGGTCCGACGACCGCTGATCGTCCATGATAGTACTTTCGACTACCGACCAACGAGTTGGCCAGGAATGATAGTCAACAACCAAGACAAAAAAGTCCGATACCAGCTCATCAACTACGAACGACCGGTAAGTATTTTGTCTAATATTACAGAAACAATAATGGACTGATTGGACGTACACATTAACTAGCGTTGGGTACTTAGCTTTTGCAACCTTAATTTAAATTAAACGCCTGCTGTAATTTTGTGAATGTTGGTTTTTCTGTACATTGCTTTTTTTGGCTCGAGGAAAAAAATGAATTGGTTCATCATCAAATGCATTACTTTTTATAAAAATCATCAAAATATGTGTAGTATTAGAACTTAATGTATAATAGGCAATATAGACAACACGATAAAATTATATATACGCATACCTAGATATATATAATTTTTATTTATTTAATATTACATGACCCTTAATACCTATAATACATTAAAACATCTTATCTTAGTATATTAAGTATACAATTAGGTATTACTAAGTATTGAGTAAAGTACCCTAGACTTCACACTAGGAAAACCTGTGTCGCGAAGTCTAGTGTTTATTATAACATTTTACTAATTATATATATAATATTTTACACAGCTCCATCTAGCTCCAAACTAAGCTATGCTTGTAGGTACTAAGGAAATCAGATAGCTACTGGAATATTTACAAACTTTTTTATAATAGGTACATACAGAACACCCACATAAAGGACATACATCATGTTACACAAATGTTAGTCCCGAGTGGAAATCGAATCCACGCCCTTCAGCTCCCGAAGCAAACACTCAACCAAACAAGCTAATAGGGTGATTAATATATATTATGAGCTTGACTATATATATTTTGACAGCCCCGTTAGCTCATTGGTAGCATACCTGCCTTAAGAGCTTGAAGGCCGTGGGTTCGATTCCCGCTCAGGACAAACATTTTATGCATCAACAAATGTTGTTCTATGCTGGGTGTACTGTATGTATTATAAGTATGCATTTACAAAAAAAAAGTATATATGTATTCTATCAGTTATCTGACTTCCATCACACAAGCTCTGCTTAGTTTGGGGTCAGATGGCGCTGTGTGTATAGTCCTACGATATTTATTATTATTTATTTATTATTTTACCTTACAAATGAGCTGACAATAAATTTTCATGATTTATGATCAGCCGGTTTCATGATTAATATTTGTTTATATGTAATAATTAATTGCTGGAAAGAGTATCCAAAGCAGCGTAGGTCATATTAAATTTCACTGGCCGCCATCGTCTGGAAGCTCATCCACATATTCAATGGTAATCGCACACTGTGCGATTCACGCGATCCTTTTTACGATACACTTGTAATTTGTAGAATGCTCTTCCTTCTTCCGTATTCCCGGGCAATTACAACATTGGGTTCTTCAATAGGCGTGTTAATAGAATCTCAAAAGGCAGCGGCAGCCTTAGCTGTTGCGAGGCCCGGGGCGATAAATCATTGTAAGGCCCTTTTTCTTTGAGTCCGTTTTACTAAAAAAATTAGTTCAAGTGCTCGAGTGGCCGTAACATGCTTACACTAATAATGAAATCGTGCGTTCAGAGGGGATTGTTAAGTGCGAGGCGCGAGATACACATACATATATGGTAAAGACTTTTTTCTACGAGGACGCGAGGAAGAGCGAGGCCCCGAGCAGTTGCCCTGCTTGCCACCCCCTAATGCCGCCACTGTCAAAAGATCGGCAACGTATTTGTAGTGCCCCTGGTATTGCAGATATTCATAGGCGACGGTGATTGCTTACAATCAGGGAACCCGTCAGCTTGATAGCCACCTAAGGCATAAAAAAAATTGGATGAGTAGGGTTACGCACACGGGCACTACGGGCAGTACGGGTAGTGTTACATGTGAGCATTAATACGAATTTAAGGGGAGTACTCCTTACTGAGTGCAAGTTCAAGGCACTATACGTGTCTAACCCTGCTACTCGATGGACCCAGCAGCCGCAAGGTAATGCCATTGAATGTTTAGAATGTATAACAATTCAACGACTTATTTATATGTTTACAGGTTAAACCCCACTATGCAATGTGTGCCCACTCGTATAACCGATAAGGTACGTTATATTTATTGCATTTCCGTACATTCTACACTATGTACTTAGGTAAAGTGCTTACTGAAAAGGTATAGTCATTAATCACCTAACTTATTGACAAAGATAGTCCATAGAAAGTAACGTATACTATTTATAGTCCTAGAACAATACGTACGGGGGTGAGAGGAATCTAAAAATACCTGCCTGTTTAAGATATCTATATTAAACGGCAGATACAATCCTACAGAACCTAGTGGAATCTACCTATGGGGTGTGGGAAACCCCAACAATGAGCTTGAGATGCCCGTGAAGGAAAACATACCATGGTGGTAAGATATTTTCTAGTACTCGGCTGGCTAGCTACCACCCTCAAGTTGAAAATCTACCGCCAAGCACCTAACAGTTGCGCCAGCTTTACTTGAGAGCCAGTTCTTCTTATTTCAGACTAGGTGTACCATCTTTACCATCTTCGACCTCGAATGAAATATTTATTAGTGGCTACACTGAATATCTAAATAGCTTTCTGAATAGAAATTATACTCAAAACATACACTGCAAGTGATAAGTTTAGAATAAGCCTTAAAAACTTGTGAAAAAGGTTGGTTATCTTTAAAAGAAAAAATACAGATCATAATTTACAAAAAAAAAACTTGGAACTCTTTCGAAAACAAATTTGAAAATGTTCGTGTCATCAGACTCGTTCTAATTGTCATTTAATTTTTATTTCATCTAATTTGGCTGCTGAACAAAATTTTCAAGAGTTTTTATCTTTAAATTGAAAAATTAATTAACAATTTAATTTATAAGCATAAAATATATACATAATATTTTATCAAAAATGTGTGACCGAATGGGAGTTATTAGTCAACTACAAGGCGTTATGAATGCAATTCGGTAAGGTCAATTTATGTTGGAATTATTTTCCATGCTCTGCTATCATAATAATATTAAAGTAAGGGAGGCGGGGCAAAAGCTTAATATGATGTAGAATTAACACAATCAATTTAGCAAAGAAATTAAGGTATGAATATTCACATTTCGTTCATATTAAAATTTTCGAACATCTTAACATTAATTACTTGTTTCTTACAAGTAAGCTTGCGTTTGGCCGCCATCTGATGCGGTCTACGGCACGCTTGCCTTGCATTGCTTTGCTTGAAGGCACCAAGATTGTATCTCCGTGCAACACCCACTCGGACAGCAAATTCCATTGTTTAGCAGTTCGTACGATGAAGGTAGAATAGGTTCGTTTAATACGAGGTAAATCAACCATGAGACACTGTCGCTTTTTAAAGCTTCTTTTGGCTGCCCGATAGTAGAAAGTGGGTAGGTAGGTTGGAATTCGGTAGTGCAAATCAAAAGCCCTCTCTCCAAAATGTATCTGGTAGAAAACCGACATAAATGCACTTTCGACGTTCAAGACTTTGAAACTTATTTTGAAAAAAGGAGTAATTGCTGAAGAGTTTCTTAGCACCTTACTTAACATTCCTGGTTATTTAGAAATTTATCCTGTTACAGAGGCGGGTGTCCTGGGGGGTGTTGCGGCCGGCCAGCGCCTTGCTGCTCACCGTGCTGCGGTGGCGGCTCCCTTGTCACAGTTTACAGTCAAGTAGCCCATATCCAGTGATATACTGCAGCTCGCTGCGGCCATGTCCAGGCCGTCTCGCAAGTCTCTGCTTTAGTACCTACAAACAACTTTTATGGCTTTTTTTCTACAGATATATAGGCTTTTGCTTGACTGCTATCTTACCTACGCAAAGTATGGTCTACAATGGAACACACTTGTCTAGAAGATATATTCGGTATCACTGTAAAATTTTAAAACATCGCATTACATTTTATTCTACTGTGTAGCGGTTCGCACAATAAAGCTGGAATCAACTTGATCCCGAATAATTCCAATAGACCAAATCTTTTACATGCAATGGCCCTTTATTAACAAGTACCTAAGTGTACAAGAAGGTACCCATAGACGCGCGTTAGAAAATACAAATACAGATTCCTTATTTACCATAACATGGTACATTAAAGTAAACATTATTTTGTAAAGTTTACAACAAAGTACAAAAAGTATAAAATATATTATGTACAGCATGAAAATATATACATTAATCTTTATGACATATTAGAAGGAAATCATTTCCGGTAGAGGTATAAAAATTTTTTAACAGAAATATCTGTTGACCGTGCCTACGCTCGCGTGGACATAATGTTAATTCTCATGATATAAAGTATCTCCTTGCTACATTATAGTGAGATTGGACCTGCCGTTTAGGCGTGAGGTTACAATCAGGCTAAACGCTTTTATAGTATGTGTGAAACATTTCGTTCAAAAAAAATCTTGCCAAACAGTTTTGACGACTGCTTCTCAATTTCTAATGTTTCACCAACAGATGCTATACTTGCTGTGGGTCAGCCGCCTCGTCCGATAGCAGCCTTTGACAAGGCTACCATTGCTGTTGGCTGCCGTGGCTGCATGAAATAACACTAAACATAATCATAATCATAATCATAAACAGCAAGAAAAACTTTAGTAAATGTTTGGTTAAAAAATGAAATTTATCTTGGAAACTGTGCAAGTTTGTCTAGTCCTGTGACTTGATTAGTACCTTATGTGGAAATGTAATAAAGATAAGTCTAATGTCAAGTTGTATTTAATTTTTATCGTGAGGTATATTATACTCGTACATCATCATCATCATTTCAGCCGCAGGACATCTACTGCTGGACATAGGCCTCCCCCATTGACTTCCATAAAGACCGGTTGGAAGCGGCTCGCATCCAGCGCGTTCTAGCGGTCTTTACTAGGTCGTCTGTCCACCTTGTGGGTGGACATCTTACGCTGCGCTTTCCGGTGCGTGGTCTCCAGTCCAGAACTTTGCAGCCCCATCGGCCATCAGTTCTGCGTGCTATGTGCCCTGCCCACTGCCACTTCAACTTGCTAATCCGTTGGGCTATGTCGGTAACTTTGGTTCGTCTACGGATCTCCTCATTCCTGATTCGATCTCGTAGGGAAACTCCAAGCATAGCCCTCTCCATAGCACATTGTGCTACTTTGAGCTTACCAAGAAGGCACACAGTCAGAGGTAATACACTCGTACATACTACTAGATAAATATACAGTGATTCGTATCCAGTGCGGTAGTACTCTGCCTTCTGTCTCCTATTACCTTATTGATAGTATAATAATATAGAACATTTAAAATAAATAATTGGCTAAATCTATTCTCCCGTTCTTAAGCTATGCAGAAGATATGTAAAATAAACTATCACAAGTTCGTTCAGCCAGTTTATGAAATATTAGCGGACGCCTCGCGGTTTCACTCGCGTAGTTCCTGTTCTCGTGGGAATACAGAGATAAAAAGTAGCCTAAGTCACCCGGGGGTAGTGTAGCTTCCCAACGGTGAAAGAGTTTTTGAAATCGGTCAAGTAGTTTCGGAGCCTATTCAATATAAACAAAACAAAAAATCAAATCTTCCAACAAAAATTTATTAAACAAAATAAAATATATTTTTTCTCAAAAAAAAAAATTACAAATGTAGACAAAAAAATCTTTGTTATACAAGTCCGTCAGAGAAGGGATATAATATGATCCTCTTTATAATAGTAAATAGATAGATAGATTGATTATAATTATAAGGAGCTTACACAATCTTTATCTTTCTATATATACTTTCCGACAAGAGCTAGCGGAAGGCTTTGTAGTAGGTATTATATTTAGTAGACGACTAGATGATTACGCTGGTAACTTGATTACGCCTCAAGGAATAATGTTTTTAAATAAGTAAGTAAACCCTTTTTCTCGCATGATTAATTCATGTAACGCGTCACTAACTTACTATATCACTTTCATATTTTTCTTCATGGTACGACAATTAAGTGCTGTAGTAACTGAAAGCATAAAGCTAACGCCTTTTATCTAATATTTGCCAATAGAAATTTTTATCGATGTATTTGACATTTTACAGAAGCCTTTAAATAGGATCATGAGCCATCTAGATCGGTTTCCTGACCTCATAGATTTATCATCGAAATCGCATTGGCTCCGCCGTAGTTATAAATAAACCTGGCTCGCCGTAGCCTTCTCATTTCTTTACCAATTTTTTAGGACTTCGTATCAAAATTTTCAAGAGTTATGATGGCTGGATGTTCACCGTGTTTCCCCATGTGTGGAGTTCCTCCTTGCCCTAGTCCTTGCAGCCCGTGCGCTCCAATATGCATGAGTGATGGATGTGGATCGAAGCCTATCGTATTCTCCTGCAACAGCCCAGCCACACAGAGGATCTATCCAGTAAACCCTTGCATCAATATTTACAGCTGCAACACCCAAATCATGTAACCCAAGTGAAGAACAAGAAGAATTTTGTCAAAGAAACCACTATGTTAAAAGTGTCTAAACCTAAATAAATTCGTTTTAAGCCCTAGTATGATTTTGGTTTTATTCTAAACTTTCTAATTAAAACAGTGAAAATTAATAGGTAATTTGTGAGTTCTTAAAACCTGGCAGTTGCTTTGCAGACTTAATAAATGCAGAATGTTAGGGGATCACTGCTGAAAACGAAGACGTGATAGTGCCGGTGATTATGGTTACAGAAAGATTTAAAATAAAGCAAAAAGAACCCACTAATGCTCTTACGGTATGAAGGTCTAAAAGTGAACAATAAGATCAACAACGATTTTTATTTTCACATTTTTACGCTAAATAATTAACAATAGAAATCCAAACAATCACAATATCGAGTCACAATCAATAAATAATTTCAGTACTACAACGTGTGTCGTTATTTGTTGTATTATGCTAATCAACATAACGGCACACTCATGTGATAGCAGCAGCCAGACTGAGGACCCTGTGAACAAATGAAATATCAATTAGAACAGACTAATATTTGGCAATGATTTATATACCTATGTAATAATACTCCTATTTATTTTGCAGTGCAATAACGCACGCATTTTGCGATTTTATCTGTGACAGGGGGGGGCCGTATTTTGTGATCCATTTCCGGAGTGTAACTAAGGTTTTTTGTGAATTTTTAATTTTTTTTATCAACATTCAACCCGTTTTAGGCATTTCGTAGTTACATGGGATCAAACTGTTCAAACATAATATTAGGTAAGTTTTTGGATTTACATTGGTATCTTAAATAGCTCTAAAAATCGATATGGTGACCGTTATACGTGAAACAACTGCAAACGGCTGGTCCGAAGCTGGTCGAAATGCCGTGACGTGTTCTAGTGATGATGAAAAATACTAACAAATTAGCACAGAGCTATTTACTTTTATAATATTAGCGTAACAGCATGTTATAATTGGTGTATCTAACCTGTCGGACATAATTATTCACAGTGTATCGGACATTAGGGTTACGTCTAGTGTAGGTTTCAACAGGCAGCCCTGATGGCCTGTTCTGGTACACGCTATCGTGAACAATCAGCGGCCTCCTTCTTGTTACAGGATCAAGTTCGCAATGTGGACAGCAGCTTCGACGGAGTGGACAGCAAGGGTAGCATGGGGCAGGAGGTCGAGGACATATGGCGCGTTGCTTCGGAATAATTGGTGATGGACACTGAGGGTTGCAGCAAGGAAGGACTGGCCGATAACAATTAAGCGGCTCCGGACACCGACAAACCTGTGAAAAAGGAAATCTCATTTTAAGGTAAGGTTCACATATCTAATGATAACGTGGGGATCCAGGCAAGGTTAGCTTTAACTTTGGCTATCCGGCTGCAAATGGGTCTATATTATCGTCACCATCGCGGATCTAACCTGAGGCACAGAAATATGTGAGAGTTGAGTAGTAAGTAAATGTGAGAAAAAGCAATTCTACTTATGCCGGGGATGATTTCCCAGTTTTCATATACCTATTCTTCCAAATTTGTATTCTGAAATGTAAGTTTTGGCACATGGCATACCAATAAATCTGTGGACTAGAATGATTTCTGGTGGTTTTATTGGTAAAACGTTAGTAGAGATATTAATGTTATTTTGTATTGGTGATAATTTAATAATGATAAGGCAATATTTACTGGAGGAGGATCACAAGTCGGTGGAGGTGGCGGTGGTGGCAGCGCAGGCGCCCAGCAAACTGGGCACGGTGGTGGAGGGCATGGTTCACAACGCGGCGCCCGTCTCGGCCTACACGGTGGCAGGATAGGAACTATAGGTGGAACCAAATCAGGCAGAACTGGTGCGGGGCATTGTCTGAATGTCGGCCTGCATTTGCAAGGAGGGCAAGGCGTGCATGGGCATGGAGGAGGACAGCACGGAAGACAGCATGGAGGTGGGGGAGGACAGGAATGGCAGCATGGTCCAGTTCCACATGGTACAATCGGTGGACATGTTGGACAAAAGTCACAGCAGCAATTACACATTATCGTTAAAACGTTTGTATGTAACACTTAATAATTTTTCATTGGTTTCTTTTTTAGATTTTTATCACTTTTTCTTACAATTTTCGACCACTTTTTATAATTTTGCGTCAAGATTGACAGTGTTTGACGTTTTTTTTATGTTAGATATTAAAAATACCAAGAAGTGTATCTACTGCCATAACTAGCTTTTAGAATAGTTACCGAAGGCAGAGTTAAAGAAGTTGAGTTCACGAAAAGCCAAACTCAAGTAAAAATAAAATAAAATAAATTCTTATTGTTGTGCTCTCAGATTACAGAAAGAACCTATATTTTGATTATTCTTTCTACATTTTGAGGTTGGGTTGTTTTCTTCTTTACAGAAGCACCGGGCATTAGCGGATGCAAGAATAAATAATTATCTCAGATTTGACATTGCGTACTATTTAATAATTGACTTTCCAATAACTGATAGGGACTTGTTTACCTAGTCAGTGGTGATCTATTATTACTATCCATCCTTCACCCAATCAGATAAAAGTTTAATATTATGCCTATTACCTTTACGCAAGTGCAAGCAATAAGTTGACCAAGTGTAATCACAAAAGGATGAACGGTAAGGCAGCGCACAAAATACGAACAAACATCATTTTTTTATATATTAAATAACGATACTATTTTTACATTTTTACGTACAAATAAATCATCAATATCAACAAGTATTTAAAATAGCCACAATCTGAAGTCACAACAAATAAATTATTTTGAAACACCACAATAATAGTATAGTTGTACCGAAGCCTTAAATTAGCGGTACATTCACGTGATAGCAGCATCCAGACTGAGGACCCTGTGAACAAATAAAAATACTATTACTGCTCTGCGAAACCCATGCGTAAAGTAGAACGATTTATTTTGCACGAAGTAAACATAGCATACCTGTCGGACATAATTATTCACAGAGTATCTGACATTAGGGTTGCGTCTTGTAAAGGTTTCAACAGGCAGCCCTGATGGCCTGTTATGGTACAAGCTGTCGTGAACAATCAGCGGCCTCCTTCTTGTTACAGGATCCAGTTCGCAGTGGGGACAGCAACTTTGATTGAGTGGACAGCAAGGGTAGCATGGTGGTGGAGCCCTCGGACATATAGGGCGCTGCTTCGGAATAATAGGCGGTGGACATTGAGGATTGCAGCATGGAAGGACAGGCTGATAGCAAGGTGTCGGTACAGTGCATGGACAAACCTGTGAATAAATAAATATTATTTTGAAGGCAAAAACAAATTGGGAATAAATTTGAGAAAAAGCTAAAAGCAAGTTGGTATTTACTGGTGGAGGATCGCATGGCGGTGGTGGAGGACAGCACGGCAGCATAGGTGGACAGCAAACCGGGCATGGGGGTGGCAGAAGACAAGGTTCACAAGGCGGCGCTCGTCGTGGCTTACAAACTGGCAGGACAGGGACTATCGGTGGAACCAAGTCCGGGAGAACTGGTGCGGGGCATTGTCTAAACGTTGGTTTGCACTTGCAAGGTAGACACGGCGTGCAAGCGCACGGGGGAGGGCAGCACGGCTGACAACATGGTGGCGGCGGGGGACAGGAATGACAGCATGGTCCGGTTCCACATGGTATAATCGCTGGACATGTTGGACAAAAATCACAACAGCAATTACACATTGTCGGTTAGAGGTTTCAATTGAGTTGACCACTTTACAATTTTGTGTTAGCTTTTTCTAATTTTTATCACTTTTTTCCTAAAATTAATTTCGACTTTTCATAATTTCGTGCCAAAACTATTAACTGTTTCGTGTGGTGGTATTTTTTTCATCGCGACGTCACGGATGCATCGGCAAGAAGGTCGTTCAACGTGGCCTACATAAAATTCTTTTTGCAGAAGAGTTATCGCCTCCACAGTCAAAGCCAGTCGAATAAATTTAAAAAAAATTCTATCAGCATTGTAAAATTTTTTGTAAAACCACAAAATCAGCATTTTGATATTTTATATAAATTTACATAAAAGTAATTCTAAAAAACAGCAAAACTACTAAAATGAGTGCTCCATTCTACAGTTTCGACCCGTGCGTGTGCAGTGGTATGCCTTGCGGCGCCTGCTATCCTTACTCCACAAAGCCCGGTGCTGCGTCGAGAAACAACCTTGGCCCTTGTTCAGTTTGCCCTGGCGGAGGGTGTTCAGCGTGCCCTGCACCAGTTAGACCATGCCCGGCCCCTTGCATACCCCCACCGGTTCTGCCCTGCTTGCCTCCGTGCCCTCCATGCGACAAGGTATGACGGAAAGCATATTAATTTCCTTCATTTGTTTTACGTCTGTTTCGGTAGTAAATTGTGTAGGTTGGCAGATTGCCACAAGAATTATGACGGTTATAACTAACTGATTGTTTTGCTTTCAGCCTCGAACACCTGTGCCGTGTCCTCAGCCGCTCTGCGACTCTATAGCGATTCCCTGCTGTCGACCGAACAGGTGCAAACCATGTCCTTGTTATTGCTGTACGGAACCCGCCATCTGTACGCCGAAGCGCTGCAGCTATCCTGGCGTTCCTGTTTGTGGTTGTGGCTGCTGTGGTCCTTGCATGCCAGTTTGGTAAAGGAGACTCTTATTACGCGTGATGTTTTGTAAAGCTTGGAATTATAAATATTTTTTAGATTTTGTGTTTCATTAGTAATGAACCCGCGCTTGTAGCTTGGCTCAAGAAAAAAAATCTGCATCTTTATTAGGTATTTTATTTTTATTGACCATAATGGTAGAGCTGCAGTCTATATAACATTAAAAGAAGAAACAGTCAACGCACAGCTAAAACCTTCAGACAGCTGGGTCTAGCACGCAATTTTGCACAAATGTTCCTTAGGTGACGTAGATATTCACTAAGGATTTTTAAAAATTCTACCCCTAAGGATGAAAAATAGGGGTTGCAAATTTATTTAAAACTTCATTATTTTAGTATCTACGTTGTACCCGTGCGACGCCGGGGCAGGTCGTTAGTATACAATTTTTTTTTTTTTTTTTTTTAATAATTTGCCCTTTCGGGCAGGCTAAAGCTATAGAGCCATACTGCCTTGTCTTAAGTGTTATTTCAGCTGTATCTTAGCTATAGTTATCGTCAAAGTCGTCTTTGTCAAGTCCAGTTCGTGTCAGTTAATTCCAGTCATGCTTTAGTAAAGTAGTGGCAACTTTACTACAAAGCTTCGATGGAGTTTTGGAAGCCACACGAAAACTCATGTTTCACCACATTATATCATTTTCCCACACTCGTGCTTGTAATTCGGCACTTTATGAATAAAACACCACCATTTTTATGCATAAACACTCGACAAAACACTAGTTTTGGAAAAAAATACAACGGAGCGACACGACTCTTCCCGCGTTCCCGCCAAAACTCCTCGTTAGTATACAAGGTTACAAGAAACAGTAGTACTTAACAGAAAGGAGGTTGATGTATTTATAATTATTTTTTATGGTTGGCAGTTCTTAAAAAGGTTGATCACAACTTTCCTGAAAAATGAAACAGGTATTTCATGAAAAAAAATCTAAAGGTACAGTTACACATGCTCATTACTAGCACGAAAGCATGCCACTATTGAGCAATTGCTACTTAGTGGTATGTGTGTCGAAACATTGCTAATAATTAGCATGCTAATTACGAGTATGCTCAAAAATCGACGGCCGTGCGATTTTTGGGCATGCTACCTGCGGCGCGGGTGGAAGGGGGCGTGCTTTTAGCGCGTGTGAACAGGTTTGCTTATTGAGCATGCTAGTAGCGATCAGTCGTTTGCGCGTGCACAATTTCGCGCCAAAAATGTCTCGCTGGGGCGATGAAAAAACGTTGAAATTTGTAATTTTATATCGGAACAACGAGTGCCTATGGAATCCGCATATACCACAGTACAAAAACAATATTGCAAGAAATAATGCATATCAAGATTTATTAACCAACATGGACGATCCTACTTTGACTGTGAAAATTATAAAATCAAAAATCAAGAACTTGAGGTCCGTTTACCACAGCGAATTAAAAAAAATTGAGAATTCCAAGCGATCCGGTTCTGGTGCCGCTACTGTGTACAACCCATCCATGTCTTGGTTTCACGAAATGCATTCTTTCCTTGGAGACACTGGCGATTACAGGGACCCTATTTCTATGGAATTGGTGAGTTTTGGTTTACAATACTTAAATAAAAATGCACGTAACTGTTAGTAACACACAATTATTTAATATCATAGAATAAGTAGTACAGCATTTTCTATGTATTAATTTAAATCATATGGCCTTGCCACGGTACCGCCTCTGTAGTTTCAAAGAGCTGCGCATAGGTGTCTCTTATCGCTCCTGCCTGTCGAGAAGCGTGGTTAGCGTAGCGTGTAGGTGGTAAGCCTTCCAAAGCAGTCCGTAGTTGTGCCCTCCATGATCCTGGTACCACAACACGTTGTTGTGTATCTTCAAAGTCGACGCATCTTTGCGTGATGTACATATCAGATGTTTTCCGAAGCCAATTGTGTAAAGAGCAGGCAGCTAATGTAATTCTATCGACATTTTTGGGGGCCATATCTATGGCATCCATAAAAACTCGAAATCGTGTCACTAAAATACCAAACGCATTTTCAACGATTCGTCTGGCTCTCGATAAACGGTAGTTAAATATCTTTTCTTTACGCGTTGGAGTTGTTCGATAGGGCTTCATAAGGTATAACTTTAGAGGAAAAGCAGCGTCTGCCACAATAACTGATTGGTCCGGAAAATTGAGAGTATTATTTTCCAAAGCTTGTGCTAAATTAGATTTTTGATAAACACCTCCATCAGAAGCTCTACCATTAGTCCCAACATTTACGTATGAAAAACAATAGTCATCATCAACTAATGCCAGAAGTATGATGCTATGAGCGCCCTTGTAGTTATAGTAGTCAGAAGTATCATCAGGGGCGAATATATTTATATGTTTGCCATCCAACGCTCCAACACAACCTGGAAAGTTCCATTTAGTTCTAAATCCATGTTCAATGCGTTTCCAATCTTCAGAACCAGGAATCTGTAAAAAAAACAAATAAGTATTTTATAAACTTAATAGATTTTTTTTACAGAGAGACGAGCCATCGCAAGATTCACAACCAAGTGACGCTGTTTCATATTCAAACTCGTTGACGCCGCAATCGATGAATGTGTTATCACCCTCTCCTAGTCCAACTACAGAAGATCGATCACAATCGCGTTCATCTAATAACTCATCAACACGACGTAGAAAAAGAAGCTTACAAGAAGAACCCATTACATATGCTCTCGATCGTTTACAAAATATTAGTTCTGCGATAAATGCACCGCCTAATTACGACGAATTCCATTATTTTGCTCAAAATGTTGCAGCTCAATTGCGAACTCTACCATTGTACGACGCATTAGATGTACAACATGAGATCCAAACAATTCTGACTGCAGCAAGACGTCGACGCCAGTACCCAAATTTGTCTCCCTTTACACAAACAATGACTTTCATACCTCCCAGTACAAACACAAATACAGTCACTTACACACCTCCTACTACAAACACACAGACAATGACTTTCATACCTCCCTGAAGAAGATTTGTTGAACAAAGCATGGAAAATGTGTTAAAGTTAAATTTAGTTTAGTAAGTTTTTAATCTAGATTTTAAACAATAAATACTTGATCTAAACTAATAATCACTGGTTTACTTTACTTACCCGCATATAATCCTTCAGAGCATTGTATATTGCATCACACACTTCAGGTATAAATAGAGATATAGTAGACCTTGCAACTCTGTGAAGTGCTTCTAATGTGTATAACGAATCTCCAGTTGCTAGATACCTCAATGTCACTTCCAGTTTCACTTTTGGTGGAATAGCATTTCGCATGTGTGTATCTTGTTTCTTTATAGCGCTTTCAACTTTAGATAGTAACTCGTCAAACTGATGCGGTAACATGCGCAAATGATTTTTGTAACCATCAATATCTTCTTCTCGCATTTCTACTAGCAATCGAGTACTTGCTCCAAGTTGTTCCCTTCTACTTAGCCAATCACGGACCCAAATCTTCCTATTCCTTTTACATTGGTTTTTTCTCTTTCTACCTGAGAGAAGTCTTCGGATGCATTGCAACGATAGCAAAAGAATAACTTTATTAAGCTCCGTACGGATGGTTGTTTCATCATCCATGTTTGAACTAAGAGCATGCTAAAATCGCATTTGTGTTTGGAGTGTTTGCTTTGAGCATGCTTATTAAGTAGCATACTTAAAACTAGCATGCTTATTGCTAGCAAATGTAAACAGTTCATAAGCATACTCATATTAAGCATACTTATAGCACGTTTTTTAGCATGCTATTCTAGAGCATGTGTAACTGTACCTTAACGTTTATGAAATAACTAGGTTTCTAATTTTTAAGTTTTTCCGCGATTTCAAAGCTCCTTGTTCAAATAACGACCTCCTTTCGGCTTAATTAAACCATTCCGCGCTACCCCGTGCTTACATTTTCGAAGCTCAATCCAGTTAGAACTTTTATTCAGTCTGAGCATCAGTGGATCTGAGTATCGCAGATATGACATCTTCAGTTTTTTTTATTGAATAAACTTCTTATTGTAGTTATGAAAGCTTTTTGGTCATGTCATAAAAAAGATGAAAACGTTAGGGTTCAGTACTTATTTCTTCTTGTTTTTTTTTTTTACCATGCTTCCATGTTATACTTAGTTTCCTCACGTTATTTTCCTTCACCGACAGCTCAACCTTATTGTTGACATTTGAATCCACACCCTTCGACGTACAAACTGACCGCGGTAATCACTGAGCTACCATCGCTACAAAACTTCTGTGTCAGTATAAATCTCATCAAATCATTTCGCTAAACCCTTCTATGCATCTGTTATTTCGATTGCCTGAGTTTATCGTCGACCTCTACCTACATTGTTAGCTGCTGTTTGTAAAGTAATTTCGTCCAGTCGCCGTCGTGTCTTTAGAATATAGCACTGGAATAATGTGCTATAAGGGATATTTATGAGCTCCGTAGACAAGAATAGCTCTCACTTTGTTCGGACACTAAATTTCGATGGTAAATAACTTTTGTTAGCAGTTGATAAACAGTCTAATATGGTGGCTAATAAGTACACGTTTAGCGGAGCAAAAATATGACGGTTACGCAAGTTCGTGAGTGTCAAACTTCAATTTTGGAAATGTTTCTCACACATCACAATTGTTCTTCACATTACAAATAAATTATATTTCTAGTTTTACCAAGTTGTTGAATAAATGATAAATTTTAATAAATGAGGTTTTTATTTTCCTTTCAAATCGCGAGTAAAACAGAGCTTTAAATTAATTACATTATCAGGCGAAACTTTTATTCTGATAAAATGGTATGGAACACTCTATTAATGAATCCATCTCACTCTTCAATTATGTTTTAGCATCTACGATCTAAGTAAACATGACATAACGCCATTTTTCTTTAAAATTTCAAAGTGTAAAAACTATTAAAATCATAAAATATCTAAAAATTGGAAAATACATCTGTAAACTTTAAAAATCAATAGGTAAGAATATTTTTCTACTATTGTTTTACTAGAAAAAAAAAGGATAATCGAACATGGGAATCGCATTCATTTCCACAGCAGTATAGGTAGTGCAAAGGAAATCCAATGAATTAATTAAGCGAGATTCCGACTGCAGAATTTGGAAACTAGACTCTAGAACACCAAATTTATCCATGCTAATTATAATAATTATTATGTACAATTTTACACGCTACCTTAAAAAATACAAAAAATATCAGATCAAACGTCAGACCATGACCTGTAAAATTTCAATGACTAACTCACCAGTGCTGACCAATCATGTTCCAACCACTGAACAGTTGCTGACCATTTTGGCTATAAAAATAATTTGTGTCTAAAAGTCGCGCGTGAATTAGTATCTTTTAGAAAAGCGTGCTCGACAGCAAACCGTATCTTTGTCTTCGGATAAGCTTTTGAGAGCTGCTCTTTCTACTGTAGGACAGTCAGGAGCTTCGAAAAGCGACACCGCTTCATGGTTTATGTTTCAAAACTCGGAACTTAAGATGTTGTCAAACACAACATCTTTATCGTACGAACCGCTACACAACGGAATTTGCAGCCTGATAGGATGTTCTTCGATAGGCACAATCTGGATGCTTTTAAGCCACGAGTGAATCGGTTTCTTCTTGGGCAAATGTTTCAGGTCCAACCCCATAACCAGCCGGTGACGATTCACAAGCATGTCAGTTCTTCCAAGAGGCTACGAATGCTGCCGCCCATGCCCTAGGTTCGGGTGTGTGTCGGGAGAGTACAGTGTATTCCACAAGAGGCCACGCTGCGGCCAGCCACGGCAGCAGCCGTTCCAGAGAGAAGTAGCACCTTACCTTTGTGGGGGACCATCGAATGCTCCCAGGGAAAGGTATGTTTGATAGAAGTAACTCAATGTCAGGCTCTAGTATGTCAATTTTCTATACTTAGGTAATTCATTAATGATAGAAAAACGTATGGAAACTGCGACTGCGCCGCTACCCGCTTAATATTCAGGAAAAGTAGATAGATGTATCCATGTTTCTCTATGTCACATTTCCGCGCGGGGTAAGAATTCTGTTCAATCTATAAATATAAATATACAACCCTGTCCGAATAGCTGTAGTGCAACAGACAGTGCTCTCCTTTAAATTTGTACAAGTTAGGTAACAATAATAGTTAGTTACACAAGTTATACCTAACTGTTTGTTTCGCGGTAGCAACGCGCAGAACTAGTCCAGCTAGATTTTAAAATTTAGCACATATCCTAATTGTCTCGTTTCAATGAAATAACATTATTTAAGCGCTTAATAAATAATAATCATTTGAAACGTTAGTGCACCTTTTCGATTTTGTTAAACATTTTTTAACATCGTAAATAAAACTAATTTGTTCACAGACCTTGTTGCTACGACTTCCCGTGTAAAGCACATTGCTTCAACCACGGAGCTTGCACGAGACCCAGTGGACGGTACGCCCGGACTGTCTGGTACCCTGGCGAATGCTGTCCTGCAGTACCACCCTGTCAAGCGTTCACTTGCCCCAACCCGCCGTACCATCCTTGCTGTTACCACACTTGCAACAAGCATGTGTAACTGACTCAAACGACCCTTTAAATAATGTCTCTAGACATTGCGTAACTAGAGTTTTGGTTTTATAGCTATAGCATCTATTTTTAAAAGAACTCAAACAATCGTACGTATAATAATGTTTGTGAATCGTCTACCGTGCTGTCCAATAAAAGGAAAAAATACTTATTTTGTTTTATTGTAAAAAAAAAATGTCATTATGTTGTTGAAATACAGAGTCATGAGCGTACTGAGTTGCATGTACTGAGCCGAAAAAGGTAACTGTACTTTTAAATAAGAAAAACTTTTTATAGGAGTCATTATACTTCTACTATAGACACAACTATGAAATCCTGTTAAGCTGCACTATAAAGATTGTAGTTTTTATATACTTAAAAAGACCTTTCGATGGCTGGTTTCCTACAAAAAGTAAACAAATTTACAATGAAAACTGCTTTTGACTCATTTTTATTTAGTGCGAAGTAAGAAGAGTCCGAGCGCGCGTTTTACTACTCTACAAGCTTATTGGATGTGATTGAAACTTTGGTGTTGAAAGATTCGACCTGATCAAATGTAAGTAATCATGTATTAAGTAAAATAAACCGAACAATTAGTTCTATGGCTTTTGTAAAAAACTAAAAATATGACTGACCCCTAATATGAATACAGGGGGAACGTGGTGAAAACAGCCTAAGAAGTGTTAGTATATCAAAGTATATTATATGTTAGTATATCAAAGTATATTATATGTTAGTATATCAAAGTATATATAAGTAGAATGTACCTATATTAAAAATCTAAAAACCCCGTTTACGTATTAAGTTTTTCAAAAGTCGTAGAACTACAATGATGCCTAGACGATTGCTGAGCTATATCAGATGCTACGCTATCATTTCTGTACCTAGATATTTTGCCGGCAAGCAGTAGTACACGATCATTGACTCTAATCATCAAAATATGTCTCATATTCTCATAGTGATGAGCACCAAAGCAGCGTATCCCTTTTTTTTTTGACTCCAAAATTCGACTGCAATGGTGTTATTACTTACCGTCAGGGCAGTGTTCGATTGTTCAAATAACCTTGCATATACCATATTTATCGAAAAAAGCGGGTGAAACAGCGGGGCGAGTTTTATGCCTAATAATACGTATATGCGAGAGCGTATAATATTCAGTTCTGTTTATTATTAAACAAGTTGCTTGTCTGGCATGTGTGAGTTCCGCCCACGGTGTGATGCGATTGAGCTTCCGATATTAGTGGCTTTCCCGCGTTTTTCGCGAACAGTTGCGTTTGCGCGGCGGATATCAGTTTGTGCCAACTTTACAATTAACTATTAATTATAAATATTCACAAATCATAAGGAAGTGTATTGCCGCAGTTTTGCAAGTTTTTCAAATAGTTTTCATAGTTTTTTCATTATACGAATGATTTCTAGCTTCAGAAGATGTCAGTTGTCTCGACAATTTTAATTTTTACTTTGATTGGTGAGTAATTTTCTTTTCCTTGTTTTATCATTTCATTAAAAAATATTTGATCTGAATTTGATTTCATAATTCATAAATCATCTTTACTCCTCTTTACTCTTTTTTTTATTTTTATTTTACCTACACATCCGCTGTAGTTTAGAAAATATAAAAAAAGTTTACACAATTTGGAAAATTCAGAATTTACATCGAAACAAATCTTCTACCTATATTTATAGTTGAGTAACTTAATGGGGATAACAGTTACAGATTTATTTAAGATTAAATATTAAATATAATTAATTAATTGGATATTAATTCTAAATACAATGTTAATTGTGGATATTTACTACAAAAAATAAATAATTAAAAATAAATACCAAAATTACATAAGAATTTTCCATTTTAAAGTATTGATATCGGAATATGTGCTTCCTCTCTGGATTCGTCTCGGCCTTAGAAGATCTACACTGGTCTCGGCACACATTCTCGGAATCTATATACTGAAAAATGTTAATGTTCTAACTAATATTGAACTAGGTTACTAATTTACTTTTTCCAAAGTCGTAATGGATCCAAATTCATACCTGAATACCTGTGGACAGATAAAATAATTTTTAAAGATTCTAAAGCAAGAAAGCAAGGTTATGTTCGCCTCATTATTTTACATTAAAATTTAAAAAATACTGCGCGGTTGTAATCGAAAAATTCAACTTTCTGTATTATTCAGATATAATGTTCATATAGGTGTACCTACATAGTTACATTATGTCTGTACTCATAAAGGTCACTACTCGTTTGCCAAATATTATCAAGATCGTTCAACCATACCAGCTTTTTGAAGCTGCTTCCAAAGCTGTATTAAGCTGTATTTACTTTTCTACAAAGAAACTTAATTAACTTAAATGGAAAACAATATTTTATTACATCTTTACAATATATAAACTTTCCTGAAATCTGTGCTTCCCAACTGTATAAAATACAGTTTTTCAGCATACATAATTCACAGTAGGTAAAATATATATTTTTGTCACTGGGACTTAATCGCACACAAAATACTATGTTCATTTCAGTTTTCATCTGTTCGTTAATTAGTTTCTCTCCATTGAACGACGTTATTATTCAAGAATTGTTTGTAAAGAGGAACTTACAAAATCACAATTTCAACTGGGAAGATGGATTAAGGTTATCGGCGTTGTGAAATCTGGTCACAAGTAGGTGCTCGAATCATGGTGTAGTTCCAAAAAGGTCTGCTGATAAAGAAAGAAAGAAAGAAATTAATTCAAACAGAGACAAAATAGAGACAGGTACAAAAAAGGGGCTCTTCTCAGCATAATGCTGGTCATACTATACAAGTGGTATAACCAGCGCTGGTCTTCCGGTGAGCTCTTTTAAGTAAAGAAAAGTACAGATATAAAACTAAAAACGATTTACCAACAAAAACAAAACAAAAATAAAAATGATAAATAAAATAAAACAAATGACTTCTCCCGAAATGTCCCTCTACAAATGAATATAATTATGAAAACAACACACAGTTGTTGTTGTTGTTGTTAGTATGGAGTACCGTGGTGACAACCTCACAGTTTTATAATGACGGTAGGTCATCACGAAATTCTCATTTTTCACTGAGAACTCTTTTGGGTCAGCTGGTGACCACGTTTAGTGCAACATAACCGAAGCGTTGAGCTAAATAAACAAAACTAATTCATAGTATTTTTGTGTTTCACTAATATTATAAATGTGAAAGTTTGGATGGATGGATGGATGTTTGTTACTCTTTCACGCAAAAACTACTGAACGTATGTATGGAGGTAGCTGAGACCATGAATTTACACATAGGCTTTTTATCTCGAAACATGTAGCGGGTAACACCGCGGGGCGCAACTAGTATAGTATACGTTCCCATCATGAAATTTCAAAAATGACACCAGTAATTCATTTTTTAAATTAAATTTACGCTTTGTTTTAAACACTCCAAGAAACCATTTCTGTTTTTAACTGCCTTAAAAAACTAGTCGATTAAATTAATTTTCACATAGGTTTTATTAATGGTACATCAATGCGATATGAAGAATAATGAAATCTAAACACACTGTACTTTTTTTTTATAATACTTAAAAAGAGGTATTTGCCCTGCTGTGAGCCAATTATAGCTGAAACAAAAGTTCGTTCGTTTTTCAAAAAATAAATATGTAAAAACGAACAAAAGCTAACAAAAGTAAGTAAAACTAAAAGATTAACGCAAATATCATCCGATGTTTGCGTTAATCTTATATTCGGAGTAAAGGCAAACCGGTTTATTTCAAACTTTTTTAGGACTTCGCGCTTTAGCTACAGCGAGCCTCAACAAAAAATCACTGTTTTTAATAATATTATTATAAAATGTAATATCTAAGTACCATTAATACACAAACAAAAAGTCGGATGCTTGTGTAGGAGGTTAGTATTTGTCTATATACCTACCTACTTTTTTATCTAGATATTTACATAAGTATGTAAGGTTGGGTTTGGTATGAGGAACAAAAAAATCAATTGACAGCTTTATGTAGGAGTCAATAATTATGATTTCGTAAGTAATTGTAAGTAGCAATATAACTCTATGAGAAATATGAAAAGCTTTTAAAAAAAAATAATGAGTAAGTCTTTATTATAGAATTATGACTGCATAGACTCGATGATATCATTTTTAATGCGTCTTTAGATGCGTTATATCTCGATACAATTCTTGTGATATACAATTTGTAAGCAAATTAATTCAATAGTTGTTAATTTAATTCTATAGTGCTATATTATACGTAAATAATATAAAATGCTAATTAAGAGCCATTGATAGATAGATAGATAGATATAACTCTTTATTGTGCACATCATAAATAGAAAAGAGTACAGAGAACAAAGAACTACTAGAATTGGTGGAGTATCTACAAGTTCTTAATGTGGCTTTTACTACATGAATGACCGCGGAGATAAAGTAACTGATATTCATAGAGTAATTATATGTCCTTACTTAAAAGTACTAAAGCCTTTAATACCGTAATATAGCTTTATTATTATGCAACATAACATTTACATTAAAACAATATCGAAATGAAAAATAATATTTGGAAGGAATTTAGCTGAAATTAGTCTTAGTAATCCCGGCATTGAGGTCGATGTGTATAAAGTCATACGATTTTTTTTTATTATGAATGTTGTCTCTATCTAGTGCACTAATCCAACTTCCACTACTCAATCGGATTGGGATGACTTATTTTCGTTTTTCGGCAACAATACATTAATTGGGGGAGGACTTTACCAGCCATCGCTTTAATTGGTCCTATAAAAACGATGGTAGGTATACAAATTCTAGATTCTAGTTTTTTTTTTTTTTTGTATACTGGAAATGCGAGTTGCAAGCGTCCAGTAAAACATGCATCATAAAACATGTAGAAATTATCAAATACAAATATTCTATGGATAACACGAAGAATAATAGATACTACACAATTAACTTATAGTATCATTAAAAAATGTCATATGTGTCATTAAATGATATAACTATGTCTGCAGATCATCTGATATTATGGTAGATTAAACGATTAGTTTACTTATTTGGCTAATTACGACAAACATTGTACTTAAAAACTTCGGATACGATGGGGCTATCGTAGACTTGCAGTCTAAAATCCCAAAAAAAGAGATTTAAAAAATTAATCTGGTTACTTCAGAAGCTCGATATTTTACACAGAGTACTTTATACTGATGTGGGTACCTAGATTTGCACTAAGAAAGGTGTTTTATACCTAATATGAATTATCCCCTAATGTGCACGGTTAAATAAGAGAAGTTGAAAGCCAAAAAAATCAGCTATCTAAGACAGCTAAGCAGGACATTTGCACTCAATTCCATAGTATTAGCTTCTACTCTTTCATGTTTCCAAGACTATATAAGTACTTAGTCTACGTGTGTATATGAAAATATTACCCATTATTGTTTGCATTCGATTTAATATGTAAGACAGAATACTGAATACTTGTAATTTGCGCTTTTCTACGTATCCTACACGAAATATGCAACAAATAAATTAGATAATAGCTTTTGCTGGATCTACCTTCTTGATACAACGACTTTCTATTTTTATACACTAAAAAATATAATTATCACTTATAATACCACAAGAGCTTCAAAATTATCGGGTATTTCCCGATAGGTTCGTTGCAAACAATTAATGAAGGAGTCAAGTTTTTCAGGTTAAAAAATCACGAGCGCGAAGAAGGGCGAGTGATTTTTTAACCTGAAAAACTTGACGACTTTATTTGTTTGCAGGGAACCTTGAGGGAAATGCCAGATAATTTTGAAGCTCGTGTGGTATTCGGGGGATTATTTTTCCGTCCCAAATGTCGGCCAATAGAATTGCACCATTCGACGTCACGTGGTACAACGAGAAAATTTTCAAAAAATTATCAGTATAATACCATGTAGGTTGTACCACGTGACGTCGAATGGTGCAATTCTATTGGTCGATATTTGGGTCGGAAAAATAATCACTTATAATACCACAAGAGCTTCAAAATTATCGGGTATTTCCCGATAGGTTCGTTGCAAACAAATGAAGGAGTCAAGTTTTTCAGGTTAAAAAATCACGAGCGCGAAGAAGCGCGAGTGATTTTTTAACCTGAAAAACTTGACGACTTTATTTGTTTGCAGGGAACCTTGAGGGAAATGCCAGATAATTTTGAAGCTCGTGTGGTATTCGGGGGATTATTTTTCCGTCCCAAATGTCGGCCAATAGAATTGCACCATTCGACGTCACGTGGTACAACGAGAAAATTTTCAAAAAATTATCAGTATAATACCATGTAGGTTGTACCACGTGACGTCGAATGGTGCAATTCTATTGGTCGATATTTGGGTCGGAAAAATAATCATTACAATTTTTCGAATAGCACTTAAAAGTTGGAAAATTGCCTCTACGAGTGCGAAAGAGAAGGACATTATTGTGATGTTCTCTTGCTCTCTCGTAATACGCCGTGAACTTCATAAAATTTCATTAACCACTTATTCACATGAAATATTGTTTATAGGGACTCTCGGCGCCTGGCGGCCGGACATAGACATTAACAGGTTTGTATAAAAAAAACATAAATAGAACTCTAACACTTGGACATAAAAATGAAAACTGGAGTTCGTTTGAACATTGACGCAAAATCTTTGGCACTACATTATAACAGCACGTTGTCTCAGTGCACGACCGCACTATCATCATTTCTTTAAATAACAACAATAATCTTCAAGGATAACCGTGAATGTGACGATTTGTTCTAAAACACGATTTTTCTAAAAAAAAGAGACTTAATTTTAGATTACATACCTACCAGCAAAACAGCTGTAATAAAACTGCTTAGCTCTTCTGAAAATTCTAATCAATTTGTTTTCTTGCAAACGCACAAAGAAATTCAAGAAATATTCTGATTATGCAGATCATTCTGGCAATACATTGTAAAGATGATAGTTAACGAGTTTTTATCGGGAACGAGAAAAATACCATAGCGATAATAATTTGCAGCGATGATAGCCCAGTGGTTAGCGCGGTCGGTTCGCATGCCGAAGGGCGTGGGTTCAAACCCCAACAATGAGCTTGAGCTGCCGGTGAAGGAAAACATCGTGAGGAAACCATAGCATGGTGGTAGGGTACTTTCTAGTACTCGGCTGGCTAGCTACCACCCTCAAGTTGAAAATCTGACGCCAAGCATCTAACGGTGTGTTCCGGCAGCCTCACTTGAGAGCCAGTTCCATTCCAGACTAGGTGTGCTTTACCATCTTCGACCACACCTTCACTTAACATCAGGTGAGCTATGGTCAAACACCTAGCCTGTCTACCATTAAAAAATAAAAAAAAAACCATGTCACTGCATTCTAATTTTTTTTTAATTGTGTTTTTGTGTGTTTATGTTTAAAAATAGTAATGCTTTAATCGTACAGCGCTGAATTAGACGCATATTGTGGTGAAACATCTCTTCGTGTCATTTCAAAAACTCCGTAGAAACTTCTAGTAAAACCGTTACTACTTTGGGCATGGGCTAAAGTTAGCTGTAAATTACTTTGTGCATGTGACTATAAACTGAATCCGTTTGTCGATACCCATGCACGAGTAACTAATTTTGCGTAAAAAAGTGAACTAAATATTTTTATGGTAACTATTTGAACGATAATTTTATCTTCTTTTTCGAGGAAATGTAGCGTCGTGTATAACCTCGAAACCTGTATCCAAAACGTGTAACCATGATTAAGACTTTATAATCCAAGTTTTGTATTTAATCCACATTGCATCTAGATTTCTGCTTGCAGATTTAGATTATCTACAGCGATATAAGCCTCGTCTAATTCATAAATAATATAGATAAGTGCATAATATGCTTTATTATTAACAGAAAAAGGTAACCTACATTTTCTTAGATACAACCAATAAAAAATAGTTTGTATTATCAATTTATTTCTTATCTAACCAAATTTATAGGTGATAATACGCTTTACTAAGTCAAAGTACATAATTTTGTAGTTTTGGTTTTAATTGCTTTATAGGGAGCGCATCTTTTCGTACTTCCTGATAAATAAATAATTTACGATTAAAAAATGCTTACCTACAAGTCTTTAGGTTAACAAATAAGCTTCACTTTTGAACACGACAATGCTGCCAACATTGGTTAACAAGTTTTTTTTTTAACTTTTTGTGTCGGTACGTTGCGGACTAGTAATGGAATTTTATTCAGACTCATCTGCTTTTCTTTATTTTCGTTTTTTAACAAGGAACTGTTGTTATGTGGTAGGATAAAAAAGTGCCTTAATTGATAAGTGATGCCAAGTGTGCTAACCTAGCCCAACAACCATATTTTTTTAAACCTGATAGTAGTAACTAGCATTCTGTGTAGGTACTTAGCCCTATACACCATGGTGTTATAGGCAGCCCGTACACGTAGCGCGCGATCCGCGATCCGCGATCCGCGATCAATGATCGCGATCCAGACTGATCGTGTACGAAGCGGATTGACGGACTGATGCTCCGGATCGCATAATATCTAGAAATTTTGAAATCATGATCGCGGATCGCGGATCGCGGATCGTGATCATGATTGAACGTGTAAGGAGGCCCATACTGAATGATAGTACTAAGTCAAAATGAGCGTTTACTCATAATTATGAATAACTTATTGGACCAAATCTGAAATAGTGAAAAAAAAACATTTATCTGATCCAGAAATGCACTCAAAAAAATTTACTAATTCATCCGTGATCGGTCCTAAAACCTGGAAAGAGTTGTTCACGGCATTGTATTAGCGTTCTGCGTAACTCGGGAACTATACACCATATAGGTATTCATAATAGCTACTGAGACTAACAGATATTCATAATGTACCTAGGTAATCTGGCAGATACATTAATCAGATAAAGTTAGATCTGTTATTACGCATCTAGAACGAAATGTTATCTTAAACTCTACCTATCATCATAACAAGGGAGTGCTTCTAGTCATATTTCACTAACAAAACCTCTATCGAAGCTCTAAAACTGTTGTTTTACGTCAGTTCTATTCCTATAGTACCTATACATTCCAAGCTTTCGATCTGCCTGAACTACATTCATAACACATATGTTTAGATTTTCTTCCTTAAATATTTAGGCTTACGATGAAACAACACACCTGCGTCCTCGTTCGATGATGGTATTAATTTTAGTTGTTTTCCAATTTCAGGGTTAAACTTTTATCAAAAGAAGAATCGAGATACCTATTCAAAACTAAACCATAACACGCATAGTCGACGATCGATTTTTCCTTCAAGCAATGATTATGACGATTATAGCGGCGGGTTCTCAGGGCTACGCCCGTCGATGCAGTTTCTGCCCCGCGCACAGACCTCCTCACCGAAGGCGCTCAAGGTCCACCAACCAAGGGAAGACCCAAGGCTCTTTTATCTCTCTGATGCGTATGCTAAAGAAATTAATGGGAAAGATTTGAATAATGAAGTGTCTAGCGTATACCCGGCTGACGACGTGGTTCGAGCCAATGATGATTACTACGATCGGTATAACAGACCTATATCTGCTCGGCTAAGAGATCGAGCATCGAACAATATTCCTGAAGGTAGGTATCCATGATAATAGTCTAGTTCCTTTACGACAGATAGCAATAAGTAAGCAGTTCTTCTTTCTTTGGTTTTGGCGTCGCGTTTTAGCATTTGCCAGTGTCAAGTAATTATATATTTTCAAGTTTCAAAAGTTAAATAAGTGCCATCGTAGCTAGTTTTAGTCAAAGTCGTCTTTGTCAAGTCCAGTTCATGTCAGTTAATTCCAGTCATGCTTTAGTAAAGTAGTGGCAACTTTACTACAAAGCTTCGATGGAGTTTTGGAAGCAACACGAAAACTCATGTTTCACCACATTATATAATTTTCCCACACTCGCGCTTGTAATTCGACACTTTATGAATAAAACACCACCATTTTTATGCATAAACACTCGACAAAACACTAGTTTTGGAAAAAAATACAACGGAGCGACACGACTCTTCCCGCGTTCCCGCCAAAAACCAAAAAGTAAGCAGTTACTAACCGTAAAACAATTTTATTAACGGCAAACCAGGAGCGTAAGCCATAAATACGATGCTGACCTTTTAAGATCCTTTAAAGACTTCTTTTAGAGTACTCTAAAGTTACAATAATTTTCCTATGCAACGTGATTAATAAACATGGAATATAGTTATTGTTAGCTATATAAGTACTTAGATATAGGTGCGCGCGCGGCTGCGACCGGCGCTGTGACGGGCAGTCAAATACACCTCTTGTTTACAAGCTGTTGTGTTATTATTTTCCGCCCTCGAGTGACTCTTAACAATGGCGACGAAGATGGGATATAATAACACAACAGCTTGTGAACAAGCGACTCTTAACAGTTAATTTAAATGAATGGCTGCTGATGAAAAAAAACAGAATTATTTTAGTATACCCTAGTTTAACTTATTGTAAAATAAATGATAGACTGCGACCAAAAGTTTTATTTTCTATTCTTACAGATTTTTACAGCTACGACGATTTCTGTGTGAAATGTCCTCATGACAGAACTTTGGTGGCCAAGTCTGGATCAGACCGCGTCGTGCTACCCTATCCTTACCTAAAGACGTGTGCAGGGTACCCAATCCCAAAAAACGTTCATTACGAACACATGCATGGAGTACAATTTGGCGCAGTGCTTTTCGAGGGCTCCTATCCGATTGTCGGTCGAATCACGTACAAAGGAAAAGTGAGTTTACTGTTTTTTTTTTCATTCCACAGACAATATAAGCCTACTATCAAAAAATTGATCCATCGAGGTGGCGTATTCATAGCCCCATTTAATTTCTCCAGACATAATTTAGATGCACATTAACCTCATAATGTTGTGTTAATAACGTATTTGTTACGTGGCATAAGCTTACCTACTTATAAGTATCTTTTCTTTCTTAACATTTATATATTTCTGGTGTGCACAATATAGAGTTTATATCTATCTAAGTAAGTATAAGTTACCTGTTAAATTCTATAAAGAACCCATCAGTACGGCTCCAGGATTGTATACGTAAGATCGCTCACGATTATAAGGCACGTCTTCTCGCAATGGGCTACCTCAACTACAGACTGTACTTTCAGCGTAGCATCAGCCGTTCGTTCTTATAATACCTACCTACTACCGGCATCGGCAACCTCCTCTCACACGAAACACTGATTAAACGTAGTCAGATTGCAATATACGATCAGTGCAAGTAAATCGTATCCTTCATTGAAAATGTTATCGTTCCAGATTCTCAAGCACTGCTTTATGGAGGTGCATGTGCTGACTCAATCATGCCCTTTGCCAAAATATTTGGTGGCGCATTGTGGAGACCAAAATAAAACATGTAATTTTGCGTGCCGAGATCCTAAGGGCGAGCTGCATGGATCGAAGAATCTCGTATGCGGAGACGATAAGAAATGGATAGGACATCTGCCATTCTGCAAAGGTGATTTTTTCGATATTGTGCCAAAAGTATTATTTTTTTATTCGTGATATAAGTATTTTTACATCGAATTTTGTGCCGCAGACTTTTAATGCTAGGCGCTATGATATACTTGAATCAAATATTTGGGCCCTTTGCCAAGACGATAGAAATACAAAATTACGCTTTACACCTGCATTATTCAGAGCGAAGCGCTGACTTTTATTGCAATAACTCATTGCATTCGATAAATGAAACATAAATAAATTATCACTTATGTTAATTTATTATTTATTAGTGATGACTTAAGTAGGTACCTAGTGATAGTTTATTGTATATCTATATATTTTCATTAAAAAATCTGAATTTTGTTGATGGTGATATCACCCCAAGAGAATGTAATCACTACGTTTAAGAGACGGGACTTCCATACTAGCCAATAGAATCAATTTACATGGCATTCCAATACCAACAGACACCACAAAGATGACAAATAACAGGTGTACCAACCTAACGAACCAAATAGTGCTTAACAAATAGCTATTTATCGATATCGATAAAATATGCAGAGTAGAAACCGAGGTTACCTACTACTAAATAATATTTTTTTATGAATTTTAGGTAAGTATCGAATCCGTATTTATGAGTCCAATGTTGACAAGGAGACCTTTGGTACTAATCAAGATTGAACTTAAATGCGGACCCAAAATAAAATAAAAAACTGTTCCTGCTAATTTAATTAACATTTAATTACTGAAATGAAATTACTTGTTTAGCGAAATGAAAATGAAACAATCAATTGTAAATAGTTGAGAATGCAGATTCATAGAGCTAAGAAATAATAATAAAAAAAAGTTTTCTGTTTAGTCTCTAGCTCTACAAATGACCTAAGTGACAGTAAACATTTAAATAATGGAGGCCAGCTTTTTCAACAATGTGTCTTCTTCATCTTGTTCTATAGATCACTTGATAATCTTAACAATTTAACAATAAGCCTTCTTCATCTTGCTCTATAGCAAAAGAAAATGAAAACTGATTCTTTTTCAATTTTTCTTATTATTTTGTGATCTTTTAATAATGTCAGCAGTTGAAATTTCAGCTTTTTTTTTTTATTAAATGCTTTGTTGTGAAAGTGGTTTCCACATACATGTATTAATGTATGCAACTTTTCAGTTGGAACATATATTATATCTTCTTTGCTCACAAACTTGACCCAGTGTTTGCATCTGAAATTTTTTTTAAATGAAATTAAATCAATGTTTCTTGGTTAAAATCATGAATATTGATACCGAAGATCTAAGTAGGTTAGTGCATTTAGTGGTGAGTAACATAAATATTACTATGAAACTTAAAGATGTACTTTTGCCTCGCCCAAATATCCGGATCAAACGATTTTCGTAGGCTTATCATCGTCACTGGTATCAGGAGTGTTAAACACAAACACATAATGGCCAGGATTTGCGTAGAGCTTACGAAATTTTTCTTGCGTACTCGGAACACTTAATCAACTGTGTGCTATATCAATATTGTAAAGATTATATTGTATGTTTCAAAATCCTGCAAAATTGCACAACCTATTCCGATCTTTGTTCATTTATGTAGGCACGCCTTTCAAATATGTAAAATATTGTGCCCCTACTCTTTCATGCAACATTATATTTCTTTTTTTTTCAATGTTAAACAATAACGCTGTCATCGATATGTTGATGTTACAGTTGCAGTACATCACTAGCACACAATTTAAATGAGATAAATTTGTTAATGTTATTTGTTCCTAACCTGTTCTACTTACATATAGCTGACTCTATTTAGAAAGTATCATATTTAAGTGCTTACCGGGCTTTATCTAAAAGAAATCTCGCCATAAATATCCTTTTTTCATCATTCGAACGACTTGCTCGATTTTCACAAATTTCACTAGTAATAAACCGTTTTTTCGGTGGCATTTTGATTCAAAGTACACCTCTGATCACTCGCCACTAATTTTGACGAGAAATAACACTTTTAACAATTAAAATCCACAATCAAACAAACATTTAAATTCAAAAGAAACTGCACGAAATGAAGTTTTGACAAACAACATAGCTGACACTTGACGGAAGTATTGCAAGAAAGAGAAACCGCACTGAGGGAGTGTGATAGCAATATCCGCCATTATTTACCACGCAAAGTACATAGAAAAATTTTTTGTTCCTAGTTTCGCTAGGCTGATATCACCTAGTATATGTATTTTGGTAGGTGTAGACAGATCGTTGGCGTAAACATGTTACAAAACTCTATGTTTTACCACAGAATAAAATAACACTAGAAACAATTTTCTCATTAGATATTTTAATTACCTGTGGCGTAGCGTGGGAGGAGGGGGAGAGGAGTTTTGGCGGGAACGCGGGAAGTGTCGTGTCGCTCCGTTGTATTTTTTTCCAAAACTAGTGTTTTGTCGAGTGTTTATGCATAAAAATGGTAGTGTTTTATTCATAAAGTGCCGAATTACAAGCACAAGTAGATTTTTTTGCTACTATACATCGTAGACACGGCTGTCTGTACGTAAATACATACGTGTATATTTGGGCACAAGGAATTTCCATCTTTCAAGTCACGTAACGATTTCTTGTCGTGCTCGGGGTAGCTTCCTCCAAAATCCTGTTTTATTTTTAAGGTCCGAAAAAAACGGTGCGAAACAATTGAATACGGCCCGGAGCAACAAAAATGCACGCTACGTTACTGGTAATCCATTATCCCCTTGTAAACAGTAAGTACGCTGTGTCATAAAACGAGGAGTGAGTGTGAGCCAAGATTAACTACAGGCAATTTTCAATCATTTTAGTACTAAAGTATGAGCAAAGTGACGTAGATAAAATATTTCTATTCCGCTAATATGATTATGCTTGTGAATTATTAGATTAGAGAAAGGAATGTCTCAGGGTCATGAAAGCAGTGCTAGGTGCATGTTATTACACATTATTTATTATTTATTTGTTTTTGAATTAAAATGAAACAATTTTGTCAAGTAGCATTTGTATGACCGCAGAATTTCTTAATGATGGCTAATTTCAATGGCGTAGGTATATACGTATGTAATATTAAGACCTTACTCCTTACGGTAGAAAAAAAAATCATTTCGGTTCTACATTGTATAAACTTGCAAAGCGAGCGATGCAAATCTATGCTGCTCCCCTAGAATTAATTAATAGGGGTTCTTATGATTGTGCTATGTGTTTGACCACAGCTCACCCCAAAAGAAACTTATTGCTCCTATTCTGAATTATCATACTTTTGTTTCAGTGAGATCATGGTGTGAGCCACCGCTTCCGCCTCGTAACGGCCGGGTGAGCTGTAAAGGTGCTACCATCGGTCCAAAGGCCTCTGGACTTGCTGAAGGCTCCACATGTCGCGTAAGATGTGCACGAGGTTCGAAGTCGAATTCACATTCTGTCACAGTCTGCCGAAGAGGACTGTGGACACATGAACTTTCTTGTACGCCGCGAAGAAATTAATTATTTTTATAGATGAGTGTTAATTTAAGTTTTAGAGGTATTCATTGATAGATCATAACTTACTAAAATATGTACCTTTTTATTGTAATATATTAGACGAAGATCGCAGTTAGTTAAGTCAGCCAAAGCCTTAAAAATTGGTTTTATAATAAATTCAACGTTTAATATTTACCTACTTTGTTCTATACTTAAGTACTAATAATACGGTTTTACTTATGTAACGTGTATCTTAGATGTTAAGATTGTATTCTTTTAATAAATGCTATGAATAAGTAATTTTTTTACTTATTTCAAAGAAATGTTTCTGATTGATCTAAACAGTCTTCTAAACAGTCAGTTAAAACCTTCCTAACTTTTTAAATTATGGGAGATTATATTTTAATAAAACTAGATTGAAAGTAATTACTTAGGTATGTGTTAACGTTTTGGAGGCTTGAATTAAAATTAATGCGAAGGTTTACAAATAGATTTATGCTATGCTGGAGGTCTGGTCGCCGTTTTTTTTTTCTTCGAAATAGGTTTGCGTTTGACCACGCCCTGCCTGATATTAAGCCGGGCGCAATCGTAAGATAAAACACGCTTAGCTAGAAAAAAACCGGTTTACTCTGGATTTAAAGACACACAAATTGTACTTCGCGGGATAAATAGACACCGGGACAGAGTTTCACATCCTCGCTGTGATTATGAAGAATGTGGAATCGAAGTGTTTAGTCCGTACGCTGGAAATGTCCATCATGTACCGTCTAGTAAGCGATAGATTAGAGGAACTAGTCGTCTTACGTCATATGTTTGTGCTGAGTACCTAAAACATTCGGGGAAGACTACGTTGCAGTCTTTATATACCTAATGTTATATGAATAGTCAAGGAATCTAGGATGAGGGGAGATTCCCCTAACTGAGGGGAAGCATATTCATCATGTTTATGTATAGGTATTGTTGTTTTTCCTCGATCAATGTCTTGTCCGTTACCTGGCCACACAACATTTATTATCGTCGTTATTTTTACGTCGCTCTTTTGTGCATTTGCCAGTACCTATCATGTTTCGATATTTTCAAGTAAGTTATGGTTGAGTCCAGTCGTTACCCTAATAAAGTACCTAAAAAAAGGCAGGTTTTGGAAAATAAAACAATGCGTGCAGCGATCTTTAATAAATTATATGACATTGACATATTATAATTCCTTTAAGGCAGCGATATAGGTTTTCCTTTTTCCACGTTCCCGCCAAGATTACAATTTTTTTTTGTTTTTGGCATATTCGTACTATTTTCATTTTGCCAGTGTCAAATATATTTTTAACTAGTTTAATACGGTTGATGGCCGTTTTGCCCAAAATAACTATAGGGCACTAAAAATAAAAAATAAAACATTAATCTGAGCTAGTCACATTAATATTATTAATTATCAAGTAAGGTCATGTTTTTTTTTTTTTAATTTGCCCCTTCGGGCAGGCTAAAGCTATAAAGCCAGACTGCCTTGTCTTAAGTGTTATTTCTGCTGTATCTTAGCTATAGCTATCGTTAAAGTCGTCTTAGTCAAGTCCAGTTCGTGTCAGTTAAGTTCAGTCATGCTTTAGTAAAGTAGTGGCGACTTTACTATAAAGCTTCGATGGAGTTTTGGTAGCAACACGAAAACTCATGTTTCACCACATTATATCATTTTCCCACACTCGCGCTTGCAATTCGGCACTTTATGAATAAAACAACACCATTTTTATGCATAAACACTCGACAAAACACTAGTTTTGGAAAAAAATACAACGGAGCGACACGACTCTTCCCGCGTTCCCGCCAAAACTCGGTCATGTTTTATTAAGCTCATCAACCAGACAACCATAGACATAGACAACTTTTTATGTTTCGTTCATAATTTTAGTTCATTTACTTTCTGTGAAATGCATTACATGAAATTTGTAACTTCACCTTATAGAGACCTCATCTCTTTCCTAAGGAAATTGATTATTATAGATATTTTGGTAACTTTCAGTGTATTTTATTATCTTTATGAAGATAATCATTATACTGGAGACGTTGTAAAATGGAAAAGAAACTAAACCGACACGTTTTTGAACGAACTTCGTTGTTTCAAAATTAGAACTTGATTTTGACAGTAGTGGCCGTTACATATTTTGATTTAAAAGTTTGTAATTCGTTGAAAATTTATTTTTCACAAGTTTATCCAATTGTGATTAAAATGTATTGATTACGTTAAAATAATTGTAGTGGCTTTTGTATCAAAGTTTATTGTGATAATGGGAAGTAACGGCAGCAAACCAAACGATGAACTCGTCGTTAATGCCCCCAGCCAAAAAAACGACGTGGATACGAACCATTTAGATCCCAGATCTCCAACTCCTGAAATTGTACGGACTCCTTTACAGGTGTGTAGACCCAAGTATTCATCTCTTGTGACCTTAGGAGATTCAGTGATTATTTAGCCTCAAAATATTCTAAAAATTCAACATAAATCATCATTTAGTTCACGACCGTCGATTTTTAGGATTATTATGGATTTGCTATAACCACGCAGAACTATTTTGTCTTAGTCATAGAAGTTGGAAGCTATTGCTAACAAGCTGTAGTTATTAAAAGTAAAATGCATCGATAGACGTTCACTGGCCCATAGTTTGAATCCATCATCCAGCTTGAACTCTCAGTATGTTCTATTATTATTGCAGTTTTATTTTAGTATCTACCTTTGTATTGCGAAAATGTAAATGTATATTTTTCCTTTCAGGATAAGCCAGGTGCCAAACACAACATTACTAAAAATTGTGATCTGAGAAAGACATTTGATACTGCTTTAACTGAAGAAAAACTCATACGCAACAATCCTATTCTCTCAGCTGTGATAAAAAATCATTTACAATCATATGATCCTCGTTCCCCAACACAAGACTTTGAGAGAACACCTATTGTCATTGCATCTAAAATTGAGGAAATAAGAAATGGTAAAAGGCTTGTTCGACAACTCTGTGATAATGAACATCAACTAAATAGCAATAGCAGAGATGAAAACTGTGACAGTTGTACTGAAGCAAATGAGCTAAGCCCAGAATTAATTCTGCCTAAAAACTTGAGTAACAAATTCTGTGATATGTCTCTAAATGGTACCATTAAAGATACAGAGGGACCTTTAGGATCATCGACTGCTTCAAATGAAGTAATACAAGAAAGCTTATCTCCGGAGTTGGAGATTTATAAACCAACGAAACTATTAGAAACTGATTTTGACTACATAGAATTTGTAGAAGAGAAATTTGAAGACAGCTGTGAAGATCTTGAGGGACCTTGTGATTCCATCTCAGCTAAAGATTTAAAGAATGATGCAGTCTTTAAAATCCTTGAAAATGATCCTCGATCCCCTTCTATTGGTATAGAGAGAACTCCTATAGTTGTTGCTAAGATTGTTGAAGACAGGGAGGATAATGTTGAGGAAATGTCAGATGATTCACTTATTAAAGTATTACAGAGCACAAATGCTGACTTAAGACAGATCACAAAGCTCAACAAGGCAGAAGAAGAACTCTTAGTTTATGAAGATGAAACCACAAATATCAATGATACTCCTAAGAAGTCTAGACTCATTAACAGTGGTTCTAGAACCCCTTTGTCTTGCATGAAAAATAAAGATGGAGTACATGCAAGATCAAAATCAGCTAATATGTTGTCTGATCCCAAAAATCAAAAAGTTGCAGTGTCAAAGATTTCTAAAAGAGTGTCTCATATTCCAAGGTTGAAGTCTTTGTCAAGACCAGCTAAGTTAGTCCCACCAGGGAGCAGTGTTTCTTTGAAGAATATCTCTAAAGCTTCGTCTATTGGGGGTGACTGTGAAAATACTCCACCACATACCCATCGAGATAGATGGGACAAAGACAACAGTATTGTCCTTTGAAATAAGTAAATTAGACTATACACACATTAACTTTAATCTGGACTGTCACTACTTTTTGCTATTGATAACACATGTATGTTGACAATGGACGGACCCTTTATAACATTCTTTCATTTAATTGACATCATGTTATTAGTTATATAATAATTGCAATTATGTATGTACTTAGACTCAATAAAAGTAACAAGTTTTTAACTTTTCCTCTTTCTTTTATTATGGAATTTTGTCTAATAATGTTGAAAATTGATTTCCTCTCAATATTTTCTTTCATCAGTGATGAAGAATTTCTTTTTTTTTTGCAACAACAATTGCTAAGTGGGTCTTTTTGCAACTATACTTGTGTGAATCCAGTTAATAACTATTTTCTCCATTACTGATGCTTTAATCATTTTTTTTCTAAATCCAAAACATTCAATATAATATAATTATGTATTACCTTATCTCTTTGCCCAATGTAGTTTTTACCGTCATACTTCAAGAGTAAACTCACACCCTTCTGAGTATGAACCGAGCATACTAACAACTGAGCTATCATCACTAGGTACACAAATTACTTAAAATCTGAATTTATGCTAAGGGAAGTATACAAATAAAATAAACTGTGGAATAGTTATAACTGATTTAATTTCACTATGTTGAACTAGGTACATAAATATATATAAATTATGCAAAACAACAGTTTATTTGCTTACATCAAAATATTTTTTCCAAATTTTTATTACAAGATAAAATATATAAAATTATGCATTAAAATTGCTGCAGCATGGCTTTTATGGAATGGTTTCAAGAAAACAATCGAAATGGAGATGATTTAGATCTTGTTAAATAACATAAGCCCCACTTGTTAGTTAAAATAATAATTTATAAAGTATAGAAGCACTTAATTTAAACTTATAGGTACAGACAATTCTTCTTGTAGCTTCCTCACAGCATCCGAAAAACTAGAAATCAAATGCATAGATGTAAGTACTTGATAAATAATCAAATCATAAATAATTATCATTACCAGTGCATAACGTAAGTAATGCGACAAGATTCACACTCAAGGTGGACAATCGTGGAACTATTGTTGAAAAAACAAACAGTGAGTGAAACGCAGCTTGTAAAATTACAAATATGCAATTAAAATTTTAAAAGCTACGACTATTTGTTATATACTATAAGTAACATTAGGTAATTAAAATTTTCTAAAGTACCTAAGATCTCCGCCCTACTACATCAATATTCAGAGTGTATCAGGAAAAGTTTGTAGAAGAAAAATACTCCCTAATACGCAAACATATCATATCTATTCGATTTAAAAACATTAATTCAGTGACCAATAGCGAAGCAAGTAAATACGTTTTTTATTTCAGTTTATTCCAGCATGGTCTATTGTGCTGAGTGGTTGCTAGGGCAAAGTTTCTTTATTTTATGAAAATTCAATTTAAATAAGTTGCAGTCATAGTCAAAATCACACAAAGTAAGTCATGGTCGAGTCTGGTCGTACCCTTGTAAAGTAGTGGTGAGTACACCTACTACAAGCTTCGATGGAGTTTTGTTTTGAGAGCAACACTAAAAGTCATGTTGTTTCACCACATTATATAAGTCTAGAAAAAACTCATTAGGAAATTAATAAAATGGGTAAAAAACATATTTTTTTCGTTTCCGCCAAAAACTCGGTGGTAAAGTTTGTGACATTTGTCGTACGCAATAGTACCTACGCATGGTGCACAGTGGTGACGTACCTACGTCGTTCAATGTTGTTTTTTTTTATGTTACAACTTACAATGTATTAATCTATTTGATTTATTCGTATTAATTTTAATGTACAAATATTACAATAATTAACGTTTTTATCCCAGTCTGGTTAGTGTGTAAAATAACGTTTTTTTATAAATGGGTATTAAAATGTAAAAATAAATAGACTTAGGTACTAAATTGTTTACCTTTTTGGACAACTTAGAAAAACGTTCCAGTACCCACGGCATAAAAATTCTTATACTCTTAATATTACGTTTTTTTTATACAAAAAATATTATTATATTTCTGGTATAAGAGTAGTGTCGTAGAGAGCAGAGATCTTATTATCAAATGGAGTTAACAATAACAACAAATTAGAAATTATTATTCATAACCATGCAACACACAAGAGGTTAGACCTTACAATAACTGAAACAATTTTTACAAAACTAATTTACAGGTATAAATTAAATGCTAAACCGTTTAGGTCATTCGAATTTGGCACGTTTATTGGATAGACATCATCCAAAGTATTGTGATGTGTAATCATTATCAGGTAACTGGGATTTAACACAAATAACCGTTAAATCCAGTGGCGGATACAGAAAAAACTCAAGGGGGAGCGCTAAAGATACCTTGAGCTACCTTTACTTTTATTGTAATAATAAAAAAATTACATGCAAAGTTTAAGAACATTTTATTTAAACTGATTATACATACATAATATAGCTACGACTACTCGATAACTCGACTCAAGAGTCGACTGACGAAAGAAACGATCGAATAGCGAGCGTGCTGGCGGCCCCGCAAAGGGCCTGCGCCCCCCGCATGTATCCGCCACTAGTTGAATCTGAGCAAGCGAAATTCACTAGAATAATATCAGTGCCAATCGCTTGCTCCTCATGAGCTAACTAAATGCCTGTCTAAAAACAAATATTTAAAATAATATTTATGTTTACCCCTATTTTATCATAATTGATAATTTTAATAAGTAATAACAGTTTGATGATAACACACGCACGCACATACAACATTCTTATTAAAATAAATTCATTTTATTATGAAAGTGATAAGCGGAGATTCTAAACAACATTTAACAAGACAGGGCCTCGTTCCTAGGGGCCACCTTAACATACGGAACCCTAAAAAGTGGGCGACGAATACATTTTAATAAAACATCAAATTTTACAACAACATTTTGAACTATTTAATTTCTAACTATAAGGACACAAAGCTACAATTCTAACACATTATACATACATCGATAGCTCTGGAGTTTATTATGGTAGATAAGCTAGGCGTTTGACACCAGCTCAGGTATTATTAAACGACGGCGATTAATGGTAAGCGCGTTAGGATTTCACCGTTACGTTTATGGCATAAAACTTTTACTTTCATTGAAGAACTATTATTTCTTTGGGATGTATCTAGGAACTAGCAATAGCAATACTATGTTTTTCTATTACATTTCTAAAACATTAAACTGATTATTATTTGAGCAAAATAAACGCATTCTTATCACATGCAAAATTCACATACGTACCTAGGATGCTAATGGATTTCTACTACATCATAAACGACCTAGATATATAAGAAATAGAAAGACACAGAAGCTGTATCTCAAAAAGCGACATTGAATAGGTCAAAATGTCAATTTTTAAATCTGGACTCTATTTAAAAAATGATCGGTTTCTCAATTAGTGAGTACGTACCTATGTCTTTATTACCTCTACTACACTACTCGTGAAGTCGCCTCGGAGAGGGCCTCGTCGAAGTTCAATGGAATCCAAAGTGAACGTCCACACTCTCGTAACTTCGCGCGCTCAGTCAATCGCACGCCATGCAACATCGATGGCATGTCTTATAAAAGAACTGAGAGGCGGGCGCTAGTCGCCCGAAGTGAATTGTCTCCACATTCTCGTCCTTGACCAACCTTCGCGAGTAATGTAGATCTCGTATAATATTAGGATCTTGTCAACGAATGTAGTGATATCTCATTTTGTTTTCTATGTAAAGAAAAGAAAAAACGCCAAGAGACAGCGTTAACGCTCCAAACGATAACTTTTTTCTACTGGCCGGTAAAAATGGCGGCGTATAAAAAGATATTTGTTTCCTCTTCTTCTTTGGCATCGCATTCTGTGTATTTTGCCAGTTTCAATTTTATTATTCAGCTTCTAGCTTTAATTATTATGTTAGGTTTCTGACATTTATTTATTAAAGACAAAGCCTAGTAGAATAATAATAGTAAGAATAACACAGAGCTGAATTAAATTAAGGTTATATTTATTTCGTGGGTGTGAAAACTCGGCAATAAAATAGTATTTTTAATTATGGGAAGTACATAAATTGATTCCATCGCCGTGTTTAGACTTATTTTGACATTTGTTATGATTTTGACCAGTAACTTTGATGTCATCAGTAAAATATTTGTATACTTCAGAATTGTTTGTTTTTGTCTGAATTCAACAACCCTATGTCTCCTTCGCAGATTAGAATTTAGCTGTCGTCTTAAAAATATTATTTTATTCCCTTGTAATACAATTTACTATGGTATTCTTATAGTTTAAAAGCATTACTTAAAAACGTTGCTAAAAGTTATCAAATGCTATTAGCCACTCGCTATCGTAAAATGTTACGCGTGAAAATGAGACGGGCTAATTTGAGCATAATTATTTTTTAAGAAACGTTTGTAAGTAACGCCATAAATGCAGGTGTACCAGTTGTACCATCATATGGCAAGGTGATCTACAATATGGTTTCTTATGCTATACAGAGGTAGGTTCATTTTTAAATGTTTACATGTTGTGGTAGTATATATTATGTAGTCTTATAATTTTGGGGCCAATGACAGTGCTAAAAACGACTAACACCGATATTACAATATTGAAATAGGCAAATCTAATTTAGCCCATTTTTTTATGACATGCAGCATGCACTTCACTTTCCCGAGGTCTCATTATTGTCGCCCAGAGTATCTGTTGAATAATGTTAGTAAAGTTATTAACACAACACACAACAATTTATATTATTAGTATGTAAGATTACACAGAGCGAATGTATTATGCCAAATGAGCTCAAAACACCTCTTCTTCTTTCTTTATTTTTGGCGTAACACTTTATGCATTCTGCAAGTGTCCAGTTTCGATTTTTATGGTTAGGTTGACCACAGCACACTTGATGTTAAGTGATGGTGTGGTCGAAGATCGTAGAGACATCTAGCCTGGAATGGAACTAACTGGCTTTCAAGTGTGGCTGCTGGAACACACCATTAGATGCTTTGCGGCAAATTTTCAACTTGAGGGTGGTAGCTAGCCAGCCAAGCACTACAAAGCACCCTACCACCATGCTATGGTTTCCTCACGTTGTTTTCCTTCACTGGCAGCTTATGCTCATTGTTGGGATTTAAACTCACGCCTTTCAGCGTGTGAACCAACCGCGCTAACCACTGAGCGTATAATGACACATTGAATTACGCATTTAAACAATTGAAATGAGCTCCTTTAGTTCCGTACATCCGATTCGCATAATTATATTCAATTGTAAAATTTCGTAGTTACTTGTAATCTACACTACATATCTACATAATTATATTATCTAAGTATATGTACAAACAGGAACATTAGAATTAAAACAATAAAGATTGCCTTAGACTTCACTTACTACGCTTGAAACTCATACATTTACAAGTCATAAAAACTCCTTGAAAGTGCCCTTAAAACCTTATTTGAAGGATTCGTAATTTCATTTTAATCGGATTTTTAATTTTCCTGTCTGTACGAAACAATTAAGTCACACATTTGTAAGACAGAAAAAGTAGACCATGCTTTGAGAAACAGACAGGTTAGTACATTTCTCATTAATATGAGACCTTGTGATTAACTTTAATTACCAGGTCACACTACATGCCAAATTTCGTCGAGATTGGTTCCGTTTAACAGTAACTTCAGTATTTTAATAATTATTATAAGTGAGGAATGCGATAATCACAGTTTTTCAATCGGCAACACAAATAATCGCAGTTAGACGATACACCAAGTTCATAATAACAAACTGAAGATTATATGTTGTTATGAAATTTTGTTAATTTAAAATATTCCAGTACAGTACGGAAAGATACCGCCGCTAGTATACTTTTAAAAGGGCATGAAAGAGTTAATTAGACATACCTTCATTGACTTGTATATTTGTGGTGATAAAATCACGGAGGTCCGTGTACGCCTTGTCTAGATTGTCGTTGAGAATAATGACGTGAAAGTTACCGGGCTCTTGACCTGAAATTGTAGTAATACACCAATACATTTTATATAATTATTATTATTTCAGAAATGCTAAATTTCTAGAAAGTTTCTGGAACAGGGCACATATGAAAGAAAAAACATTTACATATTTTGAACTATGTAGGTATTTCCAAAATACGTAATGTTTTAAGCATTTTACGCTTACATAATTATCACGATTTTGAATTGCGAGATCGTCATTTGTTTTTAATAAATGAATAATAAATATCGTAGGACATTACACACGTGTGTTGGAAATCAAATAACTGATAGAATACTTAAATAGTTTTTTTTTGTAAATACATACTTACTTATAATACATACAGGACACCCAGACACAGAACAAACATTTGTTTATAACACAAACTGTTTGTCCTGGGTGGGAATAGAACCCACGCCCTTCGGCTCTTGAAGCAAACATACTACCAATGAACCAACAGGGATTTTTATTGTTGTGTCGTTTCTGTAATGTCTGTCGGCATTACGATGGAAAATTAATTATGATTTTTTACGATATTCCCTGTGAAATAAATCGACAAGAGAGTTGCCCAGAGTTTATTGCGTTCGGACTTAAGCCCAGGCCCAGGACGAAACGAGTGGGAAAAACGGGAACCAGCGAGTTCGTTTCCAGGGCAGTGACGACTAATAACAAAGACTTCCTAATCGCGCCGCCCAGTCTTTAAAGATTCACCTGGACTCTTAAGTCACTCAGTAAAATCTCTTTCTCCACTAAAGATATTTTTAAGCATGAAATTTCCGGCGAGTAATGAAACCAGATCAGAGTCTTTGATTATATTAATCTGACAGGATAGTGTTACGCTACAATTGCACCAAAAACAATAGTGGGCCCAGCCAAGTAACATTTAATTATTTTCAACACAACACTAATAGAAAATCAAAAATGTACGGAATTGATATGAATTCCGTACATTTATGAATATTGTCCACGTGACATGTCGACAGCATTTGTCAATACAGTAATCTCACTTTTCTTAAAACATGTAATTTTTACATAATATGACTGTACTAATTTGAATTTTTCTGCTATAAATATATTTATACTAAATCATTCAAGTCAAAAACAAGATATGTGTAACAACAACCTTGTAACAAGTGAAGTGGGTATGTAACATTCGAATTTAGTTTATTTCACTATGCACATAATCTCCACAGAGAACAAATAAACAAGTAAAACTATGAACCATTAAAAACTAATTAAATTACGCTACAACCTTTCGATAGAAGTTTACCAAAGGCATATAGATATAGATAGACTTTTGCCAGGATGTGGTCATTGTGCTATAAATAAACCTATTGACTTATAACTGTACTACTTTGGTATATTGATATAGATAAACTTCCACCAGGATGTGGTCATTGTACTATATCAAAACTTTACTTCAAACTATACCTGTCTGTGCCAAATATAAGCTTGGTATAGTTCATGTATAAGAAATTCTATACAAGTATTGCCAAAATATGGAGTCTCCAGTATCAATCAGACATTGGAGCTTGAGTTCATGTTTCTGAAAAATAATACTACTGGCACTAACTTTTTTTTTATGGTTAACAGGCTAGGTGTTTGACCACAACTCACCTGATGTTAAGTGAAGGTGTGGACCTAGCCTGGAATGGAACTGGTTCTCAAGTAAGGCTGCCAGAACACACCGTTAGATGCTTGGCGGAAGATTTCCAACTTGAGGGTGGTAGCTAGCCAGCCGAGTACTATAAAGTACCCTACCACTATACTATGGTTTCCTCACGATTTTTTCCTTCACCGGCAGCTCAAGCTCATTGTTGGGGTTTGAACCCACGCCCTTCAGCATGCGAACCTACCGCGCTAACCACTAAGCTATCATCGCTACAGTAACAACAACTAACAAAGTTTAACTTTCATGTTTCTCATGTACCCAATAAAAAGTTACTATTTATAATAAACTACAATATTTATTCACCTGACCTTCCTAGCCCATGCCAATGAGTTGATATGCTAAAGTTACCTGAATAGCATATCAATAAGTTATTTTATTAATGAAATGGTATTTAGCTTTTCTCGATACAATAGGCCAATGATGAGCCCTTGAAACATAATCCCAGTGTGGCTATCCAATTGTCTGGTATTTATCTATTATCTGCATGAAGTTTAATATTCCTTAATACCTACCAAATTTAATTTCTTTATGAGCTGTCACAAGCCTCTTCTGAAGTGTATCTTCAGTTTCAGTGTTACGAGCACGCAGACGTCTCTCCAGCTCCTCTATGGATGGAGGCATCACAAACACAAAAAGTGGATCAAGATCTGTGCGCTTCAGTTGCTTGACTCCTTCTATTTCAATGTCTAGGACACAGATCTTGCCTAAGCGACGAACATTTTCTACTGCTCGTTTGCTGAAAATTATAATTTACATTGGTTATTATAATTTTACCTAGACAAATCATTTGGAATGACACATTATTTACAGTTTTCAGTACGTAGCAAACTGAGACATAGTATACAACTACTAAATGTTTTTTCAGGTTGACATATTTCTTCTATTATCACATCCATTGGAAGCAAATCCAGAGGGTTAGGTGTCTGATTTAGGGGTAAAGAAAACCATTTTTCCCCACAACACCCACCAATATAACAAATAAATAAATATCATGGGACTATCCACACAGCGCCATCTGACCCCAAACTAAGCAGAGCTTGTGTGATGGAAGTCAGATAACTGATAGAATACATAAATACTTTTTTTTTTTGTAAATACATACTTATAATACATACAGAACACCCAGACACAGAACAAACATGTGTTTATACACAAAATGTTTGCCCTGAGTGAGAATCGAACCCACACCCTACAGCTCTCAAGGCAGATATACTACCAATGAGCCAATGGGGCTGTCGAATCAAGTCTGCCAACCAACGGGGCTGTTGAATCAAGCTGTTGAACACTCACCAAAGTATAGATATTAGCGGGGAAACAGTTACAGAAATGGTTCTTTTTTTATTACAAACACATACCAATGTTAGGGCCCCACTAAGTTTTCCCTTCAAATACATACAACCAATATTGTTATGTAATGCCAAAATCAATTTAATTTTTTTTTGCTTTTCTTAAAAGTGAAGTTTCAAGAAGAAAACTATCTAAAATGTCCTAATACAACTGAAACATAGGTTAAACTTTGAAAACTAAGTAGCTGAAATTGAATTCCTGCAAAATTTTAATACTTGTTTTATCATACTATTGTAGAGTACAAAATCAGATTAGCCATAAATATGCAAGATCAAGAAATCAAGAAATGTGATGACATTTTGGACAGTAAATTTTTCATGTAAAACATTGTAATAGGTATGAGTGCAAAATAATAACATTGATTTAGGGCAATAACCTAAAGACTATATACAAATGTATATAAGTATTTATCTGAAACACCTAAACATGATGTGCATCAAAATAATTCAGCAAATGAACGAAGTAAACAATGATGGTATAAAACAAGTGAGTCTCTACGTCATATATTGGAAAGATGCCAATGTTCTCAAAACAACGAGCACATGGCCATGCAAGATTCCCATTGATAGAATGTAAATGTTAATAAGAACTCACCTAGTTCCATACATGTTACCACTGAAAGTGGCAGATTCAATGAATTCTCCTCTTTCTACAGCAGCAACCATCTGCTCTTTTGTACTGAAATGATAGTGAACTCCATCGGCTTCGCCGGGTCGAGGACTTCTAGTAGTATGTGAAACACTAAACCCAAATCTATCCGGAAATTCTTTGAGAAGTCGCTTCAGCAAAGTGCTTTTTCCCGAGCCTGAGGGCCCGCATAATACTAAAGGTCGTGGCCCTTTCTGCACCATTGTAGAAAAAACTAAGGAAAATAATTTTATTAAATTAGTAATGCGGCACGAAGAAAATAGTACATGAGGAATAGCACAAATACTCACATTTTATGAAATTCGTTGTGAATTTGGAACAAAACAGATAAAATGTAAATGCTATTACTTTTCTGAAATAATTCTAAAGCAAATCCACAAAATTACACGCGCAATCAAACCAACAGTTGTTGAATGTTCAGAAGGAAGAAAACTAGAACTACCAATGATTAGGTAGGTAGAGGTACTAAAAAACTAATATAATAAGTTCTTTGCAGTTTGCTATATAGAGGGAGACACTACTTCTGCCTTCCTGCTCAATTCTAGATCAGGCTAACAGTCCATAATAAATTCTTTATATCATTTCCACCAAAAGCTGTAAAAACAGTAAACACAGTTTGCATATGATTTAGAACATGCTGTGTTGATTTATTTTGCAGTGTTACCATTATCAGTGTGATATATGTATTTCGGAATTTTCTGCATTGTCTATCGTACTTGACAGTGACATTAACAGCATTTTATATTTCTTTTTAAGATCACGCCTTTGCACATTGAAATTAAACCATTTCCGCAAGCCATGCTTGTGTGGAAAACTTCATCTGCCTGTACAAATCGCGTTCCGACCATGGTTTTAGCTGGCTGCTTTTCATGCCTCTTGATCTGACTGTTACTGCCTATGGCAAGTCTTGAAAATTACAAATTCATATTATTTCACAATAGCTGTATGCTGAAGGGTTCAAAGGTCCAATGCTTAGAAGATTTACACTGAACCTTTTAAGGTCCAATGGTTTTGTTCTTGCCTTCATATATATTTATTTAATATTATACGTCTCATACTTCGGTATTAATCTAATAAGTGTTTTGAAATTTTGACGTTATATAGGTTTAGGTCACGCCAATCACTGTGTCAAAATAACCAGCTATAGATCGTTTCACGAAAGAGTTCCCTTCGTCGTCATGTTGGTAGTTACGAAACCAGTGTTGCTACTTTTTCAGAAAGATGTTTACTCGAAATTAAGGAAATTTTAATGTCACTAACGTAGATACTATTTTTTAACATCTGGCCCGAAGTATCGGCGGGAATCCAGCCGGATTGAAAATGACACCAGACCAGATTGCGGTCCCTAGTCCTATAGTTTTAATACAACTATGTATTTTACCTATATTGATATAATTGACAAGGTTGAAAAATAAAACAAATGTTTATGGTTATTTTTTATAATAATTGTGTTCAACTAATGGGCCAACACCCGAGATGTCGCTACCACCTGTATCATCATCAGAAGAAGTAACGTCACTATCGTTTCCTACTTCAATTATGAATCGGTCAATTTCTGCGTCTGCACGTACTCCATCATTGTAGTATTTGTCTTCAATATTCTTGACATGATCACATTATTTTTTCCAATCTTCTGCAGATATGCTTAAAAATGCTTCTTCTGTTATTTTAACAATTTGACTTGCTTCCTGTCCAACATTTTTTTCTGCAATTCTTCTTTTCAAAAGACTCCATATGAGCTCAATTGGGTTTAAATCACAGTGATAAGGCGGGAGCCTTACCACTTTATGACCATGTTTCTCCAGTAACGTGTCTGCTTCGTAAACAGGCGGTTCTTTATGGTCTTTAATTATTTCATAAAGCTCAGCTTTTACCATCGTTGGTAAATAAGCGAGACCTTTACTAACAATCCAGTTTTGCATCTGAGACTTCGTACTGTACTATACTAAATGTAACGTTGGATGGCTGTTGCCAGCTCAAAACTACTATTATTTTATTTTCGTATGAATACTTAATGATTATTTTCATTTCTTTAACCTCAGATTAAACAGATATGTATACATTGACGTCACGCTAAAATAGATAAGGAGAGTTAAATTACCTCAGATTCTATAATAGAGGTTGATTTCTCTGCATCTTTTTTTATATATTTTATATACTTTGCCTAATCGGGCAGGCTAAAGCTGTAAAACTATACGGCCTCGTCTTCGGTTTTTGCAATATATGTCTAACATCTATAATAATTATGAGTTACAGCAAAGTCCAGTCGGTGCCAGTCAAATTTAGTCATGCCTTAGTAAAATAATAGCGACTTTACTATTAGCTTTAATGGCGAAGCTCATAGAAGCTTATAGTATTATAGTACATTGGAAGCTTTAGTATAGACTTGACCAGGTATAGAATTTAACTGTAATTATAAATGTAATACATGACTAATGGTAAAAACCGAAGACAAAGTAATAAAAATAAAGAAACTCAAGCTAAATACAGGAACATTGAAACTGGCAGTATACACAGAGTGCTATTCCAAGAAGAAAGAAAAAAAGGCTCTTTCTGAGGTCCCGCCAAAATTTCTTATGGAACGATTCTTTTGCTTCTTTGTTCTTGGCGTTGCACTTTATGTGTTTATTATTTACTGATAAGGAATTCGATATTTTTAAGAACTTTAATAATAATTAAGCGAAATAAGTTACTAAGTCACACAAAGTAAATCAAGGTCGATTTCGGTAATTCCTAAGTAAAAGAATCTTCCACTACTACAAACTTTGATATTATTTTGTAAGCAACGCGTAAATTCAGGTTTCTCTGTATTATATCACTTTCCCTAACTCATAGTCTTAATTCAACACTAAATAAATAAAGCATCACTGTTTCATCGATCCATTCGAAAAACTCGAAAAAGACAAGTTGCAACAAAATTTAATGCGGCACCACGACCTCGCTTTCCCGCCAAATCTTGATACCGGTCTTAAGTTTATGGACCAGTATAATTGGCAATCAACCAATCATAGAAATCACAGCTGTTTGCGTCTATGGTTTGTATCGGCCAATGACGCTCTGTTATTCGAAAGTGAATTGAATTTTATTCTGCTGGCCGTTATTTTCTTTCAACTTCAAAGCATCGTAACCAATACGAACAAGTAATTTTATTTAATTATAATTTTAAACCGTGGACATTAAAATTGGGCGGCAATAGTAATACAAATACATTTTTTCCCCAGTCGGATCAAATACTGCGAAATGGAGGTGACAAGAAGAAACAGAATGGTGAGTTCTTTCTGTATTTTGCATACTTATTTCCGTACGTTAATATCACAATATTTTTGGCTGTAATGGATATTATATTCTACTAGGCGCAGATTCAGGACCAAGAAAATGTGCATGCTGTCAGAAGCAAAGGTATGTTGTTACCGACTAAGAAGCAAGGACCGACTCTGCGTGGTGCTCTCGGAGAAATAAACGCCAATGTTCAAGCACAGCGTGAGATTAACATCGGTAAAGTAGCGGTTACTACAGCTGAGTTTGAGAAAAAAGCCAGCTTGTGCCGTTCTAGAAGGTTAGTTAATCATTCGAAAATTCACCACTTACATTATTCCTACCCCCAACCAAAATTAAAATTTATCTAGCTACCTACCCTTTTCGTATTTTTTAAAACCTGACCAATGCTTTCAGAGGGTTTTATACAATCATACAATAAATTTGATAATGTTAGTAGGTATGTTTCTTCAAACGTTGTCTGGCATCCAGCTTATGTTCTCATGTACTGCATGAGTGCATGCCTGACTGATGTTGGTTAGTGTGTGGATGTTTTTTATATACCTATTTGTTATACTTTTTTTATACTATAAAGTTAACATACACAATATAAAATAAAATTACACATACTACATACTACAAGACTGGGTACTTCAGTTGTATGGAAACATTAAAAAAATAATTTCTAAATCTATTTAAATAATTTTCTTTGATTTTTATGCTTCCCTATATGCACACTAGTCTCTTCCTACTCCATATATTGATTTACACTTTATATGGGACTTTTTACCGAATTTTATGTTGTCTGAAAAGTACAATATAGTTGACTTCAAATCGAATGTAAACAGGTTCTTGCTACATAGCATGTTTCATCTCATAGGCGAACAATAGTTAGTTAGCAGTTAGTTGTACTAGGTCTTAATATGACTTAATATGTCTTCTTCTCTAAATAAAGCAATTTGGCTGTTACAGCTATAATCACGTCCAGTCTAAAATTGACACAGGACGAAAATGTGTGGTCCAACCAACTGCGAGACCTCCTTTGAGACGTGAAGAGAGCACTGCTAGCCATGCTGCTAAAGCCATTCTTCGTGCCAGGGTAAGGTTTGAACGAAATTTGTGTTAGATGTTAAGCCTCATACAAGTTTATTCTGTGTTTACAGTTTGCTATTGTTATCAAATTTAATTCTAAAATTGCTTTAAAATTATATTATTAAAGCAATTTATTATTTACATTAAAAAATAATTTGTAGGTGATATTACAAAGTATTTTGCTTTGTCACTAATAACTTGTTGTTCTTTGAATAATTGTCGCTAAAATTTAACATTACTGACAAATTTACATAAATGCTACAATTAATTATTTAGCATGTATGTAAATTTGTCAGTAATGTTAAATTTTTAATGTTCTGAACATGGGAAATATTTCCTGAGATGAGAATTACTTGTGATAAATCAACAGGATAATATCATTGTAATATACTTTCCAGGTGCCCAAGACAAAGCCAGTGGAAAAGGAATCTGCAGATATCCTCAAAGACTCCAAGAAAGTTAACATCACTAAAGAGAAAAAAGTAGCACTAGCTGCAGTAAAACCAATATTGAAAGAGTCAACAGAATCGCTAGGGAAACTAAAGATTGGGGAGACGACTTCACTTATAAACTTGACAAAGCTACAACAGGCATCGTTGAAGTGCAAGGATCTTGACGTAACTCCAGAGCTTCCAGTTGACGTAGAGGACATAGATGCTGGGGACCATGAGCAGTTGATACTTATGACTACTTATATTAAAGATATTTATAGATATCTCATGGAGTTGGAAGTGAAATATCAAATTGAGCCTGACCATTTGCAGAATCAGGTTAGCTATTTTTGAATTATAATACTTACTGATGTATAATGTTTTAAGTCTTTAGGGACAACCAGACCAATGTATCATTATCAACATAATTTTTAGTCAACATAGATATGTTATTTTTTTTCTTGAAAATAAAAATGGCTTCTCTGGGATTAACTCTTAGCAAAATTGCGGAATAGAATCAGCTCCTAGAAAAATTTAAGATATCAATAGATAGATAAATAGAAACTCTTTTATTGAACATACCAAAAATAGAAAACATAAGAATCTTATGAGCTAGTGCCACAAGTGGCAGCCTTATTGCTAAGAGCAATATCTTCCAGGCATCCAGGATTGGAAAACACAATCCATGTTAAGAACACATTGACGGTCCCTACATACATAAAGAAAACAGAGTTTACAGGAGAGTGTAATCTATGTTCAAACCACTCTAGAAATAATTCTATGTACAATTATAAATACTTTTTTTTCTACAATGTTTTATTAGCTATGGGACCTTAAGATATGTACATATGAAAAATCTAAAGCCAATATGCAATTTAAAAACTTCTTTATGTACATAGGGACCGTCCATATATTATTATTATTGTAGTGCAAACCGGGAGTTAGACTGATGCACAGGACTAAGGCATAACCAGAGAGTCGTATACCCAGCAGTGGGGTAAACAGATAAGCAAGGCTGTGAATGATAATGAGTAAAAAATATTAGGCACCTAAAAGCCTTAAGGCAGGGCAGATTCAAATTAATTATATATGTAATATTTTCTAGTGATGATAGCACGGCCGTATTACACATGTTATCACATCATTTAGAAGATACAAACTGATTCTCACTGTTTCTGTTGCAGGCTATTATCAAACCTAAGATGAGGACAATGCTGCTTGATTGGTTGGTAGATGTGCATCAGCAATTCAACCTAGTGCTCGAGACATTCCATTTGACTGTGGGCATCATTGACAGATATTTACAGGTAATCCATAAACAGAAAAATTCTAATTTTTGCACACCCAATACTGGGTTAAGTATGGTTTAAGTGACGTTTTATTTATGTACCAACATGTTGACACCTGTACTTAGCAAAAAAACACATTTTGATTTTGAAAAGAAAAGTACAGCAAAACACAAGTAAAGTTGTGTTTTTTTTACACACGGTGCCATCTGACCCCAAACTAAGCAAAGATTGTAGTATGGAAGTGGGATAACTGATATAGTACTTAAATACTTTTTTTTTTGTAAATACATACTTATAATAAATACAAAACACCCAGACACAACATTTGTTTAAACCACAAAGTTTGTCCTTGGTGGGAATCGAACCCACACCCTTCAGCTCTTGAAGCAGATATTATACCAATGAACCAACAAGGCTGTCATGTATGTATTATGTATGGACTACTGTTCTCAACTGTGTGATGCCCAGTACAGACTAGAGGCTTTGGAGTCGTGTTCAGTGGCTGATATGCAATGTCCTTAGTCAAATTTCTGCAAGCCTTGAACTACAAAGCTTGAACACCAACTGCCTTTTTTGTGTGAAAATGTTGTTCTATATTTTTTTTTATGTGAAAAATAATGTGACGAACGAGACGCTCTCCTGATGGTAAGAGATAACGCTTGTCCATGATCAATGCAGTGATACACAGAACTCTGAGTAACAAAACAAAGTCCAGGGCATCACTGCTTTGGTGCTCATTACTTTGAGACTTTCGATGGTTAGTCTCAACAGCCCAGTTATTTTGCTAGCTGCAGTACCCTTCAAACCGGAACACAGTAATGTTTGCACACTACTGTTTGGCAGCAGAATATCTGGTACTGCGATGGTACCTACCTAGATGACCTCCTGCTAAGGAGATCTACCACCAAGTGAAAGTTGTTTATCAGTATCAGTGTGTTTACTAGATACATTTTTAGGAATGTTACTTGGTATTGCATAACTTAATTCCATAATTATGCACCTTTATTTTACCGGACGGCCGGACAGATGCGACCAAAGCGTCACGTCAAGCGTCAGCGTTCATAAAATTTGAATTCCTAGAAAATTTAATCTAGTTAGTAGGATTTATGATTATATATCATAAGTCCTACTAACTAGATATAGGATAGTAGTACTGAATGATTATTATTTATTCTTAATGTTTTATTCACATTAGCAAAAAGCTCCAAAAAATCTAGAATATTCATGTTGATTCTAGGTAAGCATTCTAGACCACACCATTGCTTGGTTAAATGTAATGGTGTGGTGCATCCTGTCTGATTAGATAGGATGTGGTCAAACTATACTATTAAAACATCTAATCAGCACTAGGTGGTTATTTGCTATATTTAGGTTTGTTATCACACCAAATTTTAAATTTTTTGTTGTACGACCTACTCTTAAAAATAAAAAGAATACGACTCCTAACAGAACTTCACTTAGGTTTTTTTATAACTACTGTAATTTGTCCGAGAATCCGCCTTAAGGTGGTTCGATTTCCATACAAATAAATTTTTGCCATTCATGGATAAATGGAGCATAATTTTACATTGAAATAACAGCTACTGCCATTTATTTTGGTCTTTGTTTGCCGTAAATCACAATTGTTTGAACAAAACAGTATTTGGGACTAAATTTCCTCAGTTTGTCCATGATTAGTGCAGGTATAGAATTCGTACACGGGAGTTGAGGGTAGGGATACCCTCAACTCAAATCAAGTTCACGGAAGTCAAGTGACTAAGGACGGTTGCTTTGCATATATCTTCATTTTTTAATGAATTGAGGGCCCCTAACACCTAGCAACCCAGAGCAAGCACACCTCTCCTTGACGCCCTTCTGAGCAGACGTAATTTCTTACCACCAGGGTAGGCTTTCGTCTCATTACTTCAAAGTAAGAGTAGAAATATGGTCCTTCAGTCATACGAATTTTTTATTGATGATTTCCATTGATTAACGTTTTAGGTTGCACCGAACGTCCAACGCAACCAGTTGCAGCTAATCGGCGTGACAGCGTTGTTTATCGCATCAAAATACGAGGAAGTGTACATGCCCGAAATAGAAGACTTCGTGTACGTCACTGACGGCACTTACTCCAAGAAGGACGTGACCCGGTGTGAACGGGAGATCATGGCGAAGTTGAAGTTCTGTCTGGCTCGACCGATACCACTCAGCTTTTTGAGAAGGTGACTTTTATATATAATTATTATGTAGATGATTAACAGATAAGAAATCGTTGGATTTTAAGTCTGGTTTTTGTGCAGGAGTTTCTTATACAGTTTTAAAAGTATTGGTCATGCTAAGCCGAAAGGAAGTAATTGTATTCACACTTATGAACCACTTTTACTAAAGACAAAACTCTAAAATCATGAAAAAAAAACAGTTAAATAAGTGCTCTTTGCACACTTGGATCGACATCGTTTTTCTTTGGGAAATCAATTTTTTATAATGATTTTAGAGTTGGCTATGGACACAACTTTTTTGTATGATGTGTACAAAAATCCCAAGCACACCTTAGTACACCCTAAGCTTTTATAGTCCTGTTAAATTTACTGTATTTTATGACATGAATTGTGAATTGAAAAGTGCTCCGGATGGTAAGAGATAATGTCTGTTCATGACCATTACAACACTACACACAACTTGGAATATCAAAATAAGGTCCAGGCATCGCTGCTTTGGCGCTCATTACTTTAGAGACTTTCCCAGAGTAATGAGCGCCATGAGCTGTTGAGAGTTAATCTCAACAGCCCTGTAATTTCGCAATTATTTGTGTCAGTAATGAATACCATTTTTTATTCTACAGATTTATCAAAGCTGGACACGGTACCTCGGAGAACCATCACTTAGCGAAATACTTTGTCGATCTCTGTCTGATAGATTACTCAATGGCACACTACAGGCCTTCTGAGTTAGCAGCCGCCGCCATCTGCCTTTCCCTACACTTGCTATCAAGCCAGAAACTAAAAGATGTTTGGACCCCTTCACTCGAGTATTACTCCAGTTATAAATTTGACCACATTGAACCTATTATTAGAAAGATTGCGAGGATTGTTGTCGACGTAGAAAACTCGAAATACAAAGCGGTCTACCGTAAATATCAAGATGTCAGCCTGGCCAAAGTGTCGAACCTACCGCAGCTAAAAAGTGACAACTTAATTGAGCTGGCAGGTATGTCTTCAAGATCTTAGATAGGCTGTGATTTGTATATTAAGTGATGAACATTATTAACCGAGGTGAGCTCAAGACAATTTTCTAGCAAGTGACAGTGACAATTAATATAATGAGTATCCTCAGCTGGCCTAGCATGCGAGCGTTGTCTTTGTTATGACTGATTGCTTTATAGGTTTGTATTAGGTACCTGGCTTATTTTAATAGTGATAAATACCTACGTATAATTTAGAAATAGTTTTAATTTTTGACACGATTATTGTAAGACAGATATTAATCTACATAAGTTTATCAACTTTCACTCGGTATGAAGACGTGACCTAGACTGTATTTTAGATATTGATTTTATTTATTATGGTGAGTAGTTTATGTGCATCCATTATCAGAATTTTAATACTATTTTTTGATATTGTATATTGACATGTCCAGCTCCTTTAAACCAGTGAATTTTTGTCTTTTTTTTCACGCTTTATGTATAAGTAATAAAATTAATTGTATGATATCTTTGTGAACTGAAGGAATGGCGCAATGCAGCGATAAGGATTGCATATAGGTAATACTATACTAATAATAGAGTTGTATTTTGTGCTGGAGGTATTTTCATAATTCTTTATCAATATGCTATCTGTTGGTTACAATCAAAGAAAATTTAATGCCATTTTTATAAGTCGAAGATTTATTGTAACTTTAATGATAACTTTCGTATTATTTACTGTGAAATTCCAGTTTTCTGACCAAACCAATTCTGACAGTTGACAGATTCAAGCTTACTAGAAATGTTAAGTCTTTTTCCTCGCAGTCCAGACATGGAGTGCAACATGTTTAATAACTTTAGATCTGTTAAAAAAAGCCTTCAAAATTGTTTTTATTATATACCTATGATGGTTGACGCTTTGACCGTAGGTTTACACTACAAGTAGGTAGGTATTTCTTATAATTTGTGTAAATGGACTTCGTGTAAACAATGGGATGATAAACCAAAATATGTCATTTTACTGTTAATTTGTAACTAATTTTTAAGATCTATATTTGAATGTAACAATGATTTTGTTTTAATAAATGAATGTTTGTACAAAATGGTTGTTGTTTAACTTTGCTTGAATATCGTGTTGACAATGGAAAAATAGTGGCATAAATGACACTCACTACTGGATTGTGGACATTTCCACAAGTCACAATTTTGTCAGAGATGTCTCCTCTATAATAGATCACTATCACCGGCTTCGTACGGGTGCAATGTAGATAGATACTATCTACTTTTTTTTTTAAATGTTATAAGTAATGAGACAAACGAGACACTCTCCTGATGGTAAGAGATAACGACTGTCCGTGACCATTACAGCGATACACAGAACTTTGAGTAGCAAAACAAAGTCCAGCTGTTATGAGATTCATTTATTATTGATATCATTACTTTGAGACTGGATGGTTACTGCCAGTTACTGCCCAGTAAATTCGCAGCATATACAATATACACTTATTATACATACAAACTTTCCTCTTGAATCACTGTCTATTGATGGAAACCACATTAAAATCCGTTGCGTAGTTTAAAAGATCTATGCGTACAGACGGCGGGAAGTTTGTAATTCTGTCTGTTACCTTTCCACGCCTAAACGACTGATTTGATTTTAGATACTATAATTTTAACAAGGAGATAATGTCGTAAAGATAGGCTACTTTTTAGTAAATTGTATATGCAATACATATGGGCGCGCGCGATGCCGCGGACCTGAGTTAGTATAGTAAATAAAATAGGTTTGACCGTATAGGTACCTTGTCAATGTTAAGTTTCGATCCAGTCTAAGATTGAGCAGGGTATTTTAAACCTATTTTACTTTAGATTAATAAAAACCTTTAGCAGACTCGTATTTTACGATGATATTGCAGAGAAAATAAATGCTATAAAAGCATAGACAGTTAGATTTAACCACAAGGTGCTCTATTATAAAATTGACTTTCCTATTATGTCTTTCCCTATCGTGATGTCAATCAGTACAGTGCTCTCGATAAATTAGAATTCTTGATCTTTTAACGCTAGGAAAGGGTCTCAAATTCTGACAGGTCTCATTAAACTTTACCAACTCCGGGAATCATAAAGAGCGATGATCGATTATTTCGTTCTTTTACTAAAAAGGAGTGTTTCACGATTCGTAGAGAATGTTTAATTCGCGTAGAATTATGGATAAGACTAGATTGTTGGCGAGTTTTACATTCCTATTTTTATTTTACAAGCGAAACTGATGTGATGATACTTTTCTTCTGAGAATCGAAACTTTTTTGGTTATTGAGCATATGCCAATGCCTTAGCGTTAGCGTTGAGGCATAAGGTGGTCCATGGTGACTCACGTACATTTTCTAATTTTTTTATTTTATGTGACGTATAACAGGCACCTAATAAAAAAAACATTTATTGATATTGAATCACTGGAGGTCGCTATGGTTTGCTTCATGATTATTGATTACCTACCTACTAACGCAAAGTCAGAATTTAGGGTTTGGTTAATTCACGGTGCTGCTCCATTCGTAGCACAATGCGGTGCTGCCTCATTCCTTTTTCGATGCCATGTGACACCTAAAAAAAAGAAACCATTAATACATCGCAATAATCACAAGAAATAAAATTATTTTTGTTTTTTTTTTACTCATGCGGTATTACGAACTCATGTTTCAATAATGGGATACTCCGACTATAGTAGCCACCTATTGTCACATATTAGTCTATAGCTTTGTCTCTATGAAGAAGGGCACCGGATGGGGCTGAAAATATAGTCAGGGTATCCAATATAATTAAACTTAGTAAAACGGAGCAATGACGTAAGGTATCAAGACAAAAATGTGTCAAAACCAAGTAAGTTTCCACAGTAAAATAAAATTATGTTTATGTATCCACCTCCTCTTCCTGAAACTATCTTACAGTAAGTAGCTAGTTGCTTAGTTCCATTTTCCCCAGTAGCAATAAGCTAACGCAAAATGTTCAAAGTCTGTCGACATACCCAGCCGTTCCGCGTTGCGTTTTCCACTTTTTCTCTCCGCAAATTCGAAGAATTTATTAGCGCTTGGCGGTTAGCCGAATCGTTTTTGTTCCCCTTTTTAGGCTGACCGTAGTCCAGCAGTGAGACCAATGTACAAAGAAATCTGGTTTTTCGTTGCGTTGATAAAAGTTTAGTTTGTAAAAACACCGCTTATAGGCAATTCAGACAAAACTATTACATGTTCTTTAAACTAATTAAATACGATTTAAAAAAACCTACCTATATAGTGTACCTACTTGGTTGATGTAGAGTAGGTAGATATAGTTGACTAATCGACATTGATTCTGTTTGTTAATAGGTAGCAACAATTACATGAAAAGATAACGTAGTAGAAAGTTATAAAGTTTTCATAATTTTTAGGTAACAGAGTACCTATCTTTATACTTACTTACCTATTGGGTGACTTAAAATATCATCCTAGCTAGCTACCTACATACTCTACTTAAGATCTACTTCACGTGGGTATTGCCGAGGAAGTTGTAAACTACATATAAAACTTTCTTGGGCAAGCTCTCTTACTTGTACAATTTACATAATTTGACATAACTGACGTTGATTTGACATAACGTGAGTAATACTAATACCCCATAAGTAAAGTTAGTTTAAAATAAGTAACATAATATTATCATTAATAGATAATTAATACAAGAGAGCGATATATAGTTTTTCAATCTAAGGGTGTTTTGAGGCTATGTCACACGCCTCCAGGTCATGTTAAAAAATCCAACACTAAGGTTAGCCACTACGCCTACATGACGGGACATTAAAAATCTTGCTCAAAGTAAAAAAAAAAATGGCATGGTAATAGTTTTTAAAATTTAATTTGCACCATTGGGCAGGCTAAAGCTGTAAAGCCTGGTCTTCGGTTTTTGCAATTCATGTCTAACATCTTTACTTTAGTTAGATACAGTCAAAGCCGGGTAAAAGAAATGTTTTAAAATCACCACAGCCATGCCAAAAAACGAACAAAAAAAAAGATTTAATTATTCACGTAGGTTTAATAGAGCTATAATGTCACAACATTGTTTTTTTTTAAATAATACCCTGTGTCACTCTGGATAATGTAAGGATTTTATTGATACTCCATACGTTCAGACCTACGCATTTAATAAATAGACGATAGATAGCAAGTTATAAATAGACTATTTTAACATTTTGAGGTAAGCCATTTCCGCACATCCGCACTGACTGAGTGTCGAGTAAGGCTGCTCGCATACGTCAGACTTTTTGTGGTGTCGATTATCGAGCTGATTCAAATTCTATACATATTTTATACATGCGATTTTTTTAGAACTTGTGATTTTACTGATTGTCTGATGTGGATTTTCTAAGTCGGAAAGGGTGTTTCCGTGTTCCGCGTTGCCGTCAAAAAGTTTCACGGTTTTTGTGACAAGTAAGTTCGATATACCACGTGTGAGTGGGTATAAGCTTTTGTAGCGATGATAGCTCAGTGATTAGCGCGGTAGGTTCGTATGCCGAAAGGCTTGGGTTCAAACCACACAATGAGCTTGAGCTGCCGGTGAAGGAAAACATCGTGAGGAAACCATAGCATGGTGGTAGGGTACTTTAGTACTCGGCTGGCTAGCAAGTCAAGTTGAAAATCTGCCGCCAACCACCTAATGGTGTGTTCCGGTAGCCTCACTTGAGAGCCAGTTCCATTCCAGGCTAGGTGTGCTTTACCATCTTCGACCACACCTTCACTTAACATCAGGTGAGCTCTGGTCAAACACCTAGCAGCTTCCCCTTAAAAATTACTTTTAACAATTGCTACTCTGGCTACCTAATTCACCAATGAGTTTCACCTGGCATGATTGGACTCGACTTGACTTTGTATATTTTTGACAGGAAAGACAGGTTAGATAAGATAGTTTAGTCGATTTCAGTGTACTTCGTTGGCTGTTTCCCAGTCATGCTGTTCAGTCTCAAATTAATCTGACTCGATCTCTTTTACATATTTTCCCTTACAATGGGCCACTAGCACTACCAACAAAAACCTGAAAATCGTGCCACGTCCAATAAACAGTACAGTTATCTAGTCAGCGGTGGAAAGTCACTGTTTACTCGCAGTCAGAATCGTAGCTTTTATATCTGGTGGCGTATAAGCAATGGGCTATGTGATGAAAAGTAGTTACCGTTGCTGTCTACAATACTGAGCTTTATAAGAGGAGCAGTGTCAGTATATTGTCTAATGTCTTGAACCTTGAATTATTTGGCAGGCACGTCGAAAAATCATGTCGCTGTTTTGTATTACTTTCCAAAACGTGTGTTTTTTCAAATGATGATAATCTAACTCTTTACTATCCACACCAAAAATTATACAATACAGAAGAAAAATAAAATAAACTTAATTAATAGGTGTAACAACTGGCGACCTTATCGCTAAAAGCGATATCTTTCAGGCAACCTTAGGATGGAATGGAAGAAAAAGAGGACTAATGACATAATATGTCATTAGTGCTTCATGTCCATAATATGTCTATGTGTCTATGTCCCTATATTATAGGGACATAGACATATAGACATATATAATACATAATAGACATATAGACATATTATATAGAATACATAACTACTACATAAATATACATTCTAATAACAACATATCCTATTACATAGTAGGTACTGTAACTTACAAATGATTATTAGAAATAATACTATATATAAAATAATGGTGGTGTTTTATTCACAAAGTACCGTATTCTTATGCACCTGAGATGAAAGTTAAAATGTGATTCATGAGTTTTCGTGTTGCTTCCAAAAACTTGTAGTAAATCATCACCACTTTACTAGGGCATGACCGGACTCAACGGTGAATTACTTTTTGTAGAATGAGACTTAGACTTAATCATGTCGAGTTTTCATAATATTTTTGAAAAGGGTGTAACTTGACAATTGTAGTTTAAAAAAAGCTACGTTAAAAATAAAGAGACATATATAATTGTTCTTCTTTTTTTTTTAATTACATAATTTTAAGGCTGATTTACAAACAGCAGAAAAGTAAAACAGGCACAAATCTAATATTGTTAAAAAATCCAGCTAAGTAGGTAAAAAAGTTTGGTGATAACTACGGAGTATTTGTGAAGAGATCAAAACGATGTGTACAATGACAATGACCCCATCATCGCTTACACAACGAATATCAGTTAAAGTTCTGTTGTTGTTGACGTACTGTTTCCATTAAACTAGCGTATTTAATGCAACGCAAAGCGGGCCATGTTGCATTTTTGCAACAAGCGCTCGCAATGTATGCACATACTCGTTGTAATGCCGCGAAAGCCTGTCTCGTAAATATTTCCCCCACACAATTTACGGCTTTGGGAATCCTCTTAACAGAATACACGGCAGTTAGTGAGTGCCAGGCATTTATAATTTTACTTTAACGACATATTAAAACATTATTCTGCAAATTAGAAAATGTTTGAAGATTTTTGGTATTGACATTGTAGGATTCTCGAAATGCAACGAAAAAACGTAGGTAATGATACACAAATAACTAAAAATATAGACGTATCGTGGAATTTGAACTCAATACCTCGAAATTGTTTGTCAGGTTAACAAGCAAACGAGCTGTAACTTCAGCCAATTAGTATCTTATCTAAGGTTTTTTTTGCAGCGATGTTAGTTCAGTGGTTAGCGCGGTCGGTTCGCATGCCGAAGGGCGTGGGTTCAAACCCCAACAATGAGCTTGAGCTGCCGGTGAAGGAAAACATCGTGAGGAAACCATAGCATGGTGGTAGGGTACTTTCTAGTACTTGGCTAACTAGCTACCACCCTCTAGTTGACAATCTGTCGCCAAGCATCTAACGGTGTGTTCCGGCAGCCTCACTTGAGAGCCAGTTCCATTCCAGGCTAAGTGTGCTTTACCATCTTCGACCACACCTACGCTTAACATCAGGTGAGCTGTTGTCAAACACCTAGCCTATCAACCATAAAAAAAATATCTAGCGCTATATTAGTATTTAATTTGTAAGTAGAGGTCCAATAAGACTGGTTTCCCGCCGCCAACAAAATGTTTCATGTTATTGTCGTGTTACGCTTCCGTACTTAACGTCGGGAGTGCAAGTGTCTCCGAAGTCGCTGCTATGTCGGGAACTTTTAACGAGTTTGTAGGACACGGCCGGCGCCGGCGAACTCAACCAACCGATATAAGACACGTGGTGATCTCTACAACACAAACCTATTCATATTAACTAAACTATTCATATACATTTTCATTTTAACAAAAATTAAAAAAAAACTGAGATGCCACAAACAGCGAGAAAGGGCTCCTGTGGAGTTTTGGCGGGAACACGGAAAGTGTCGTATCGCCCCCTTGTATTTTTTTCCAAAACTAGTGTTTTGCCGAGTGTTTATGCATAAAAATGGTAGTATTTTATTCATAAAGTGCCGAATCTCAAGCGCGAGTGTGGGAAAATGATATAATGTGATGAAATAAGACTTTTTGTGTTGCTTCCAAAACTTCATATATGAATATAAGAATGAAAAAACGTGCTATAAGAATAAAAAATACCAGAGATTGATTAATAATAGTCGATTAGGTCACAAAAGTTTGAAAAAAGAAAGGAAAATATTAAAAAACCCGGCTAGTGCGAGTAGGACTCGCGCACGAAGGGTTACGTATTATCTACAAAAACGGTAAAAAAATCACCTTTGTTGTATGGGAGCACCCTTAAATATTTATTTTATTCTGTTTTTCAGTATTTTTTGATTTAACGGCAATAAACATACATCATCTGTGAAAATTTCAACTGTCTAACTATCACAATTCATGAGATACAGCCTGATGGCAGACAGACAGACAGACAGACGGACGGACAGCGGAGTCTTAGTAACAGGGTCCCGTTTTACCTTTAGGGTGCGGGTTGTTCTTAACAAAAAGAACAAAATAACATTATACCTTATATGTAGGTGTCGCTAATATTCCCGTTCCAGAGAAGTTCACCCCGAATATTTTACATGCCGGCTAATCTTCATGAAAATTACTTATTAGCCAGTGGAAAGCTGGATGTGATACATCGATAATATTTTAGCAGATGGCACAAAAAGCTACTTTGTTGTACCGATTTGTGACTGGAACGTTAGATTCCTTACTTCGTACATTGCACTGCACTGTGGTAGAGTGCAGCCAACTTATCTATAAAGTTGAATGAGGGAGCCACCATTGTTTTTACATAACAACACTGGCAGCTTTTCACAGAAAATTCGTGAACCTTAGTTTTACTCGTAGCATCTAAGTTGGTCATTTTGTACAGTCCACGTTTGGCACTTAAAACTGACATTAAAGGGGCCACCTTTCAAAAGCCGCGTATAAATAACGCAGTATTTACGCCGCTGACGATATTTTACGGTATTCTTTCATTTCCCAGAAGGTTCTTTTCTAAAACGGTACTTTCTAAATAGTTGAGTCGCTCCCAACAGTAATTTCCACTAATGGATTTTGTGTAGGATGACTAGACGTTTGAATGAACGAGTTAGGCTAGTATCTATATGATGGGAGTTTATTACTCAAATATGTGTCCTAAGTGATATATACATTTAGTAGTAATAAAAAAATGTTAAATACCTTGACTTGGCTCACGAGATAACCGCAATAAGGGACGTTTGCTTAACGATCATTGTTCCGGTAGTCATCACTGTGAACGACCTTATAGGAAAGAGTCTCTACCAACATCTTAAGAGACTCTTTCTAGGCGGTTCGGTCAATAGTCGGAACCAAAAAGCAAGTGATCTTTACTTTAGTTCTTCATTCCGTAGCCCGTCAACTTCACTATTGCACTGCTATCGGCAGCGTCCTAGTTTTTAAGTTTTTTTTTGTATTAATTATGTTTTTAAAAATAGACTCACCTACTACTTATTGCTTTTAATGTAAATGTTTTTATTGTATCCCAAAACACAGTTATCACTAGCTTGGAGCCGATGGGTTCATTTTAATGTGTTCAAAACGTATGCCAAATAAAATATTTTTAATTTTTTTTATTGTATCTCCATTAGATCAGTAGGTAGGTATATAAAACTACAAAAAAGAAAAAAATATCATTAAAATTTCACTACACTATCAATTTAAGAACATTCAGAAAAGGATTAATGAAGTCGAAGCCTTTTGAAGAAAACTAAGTGTCCAAAGTATCTAAGAACTGCACTGCTTTGCATATTTAGTAGAAACGCACGCTATTTCAGGCTGGAATATCTCGACATGCTGAAGGTAGAACAGGGGTTGTTCCCTAAATCATAGCTATGGTTTGGGGCGCAATGAATGTTAGGGACATGCTCCTGTTTTGTCGAGGGTGTGGGCAGGTCCGTAAAAACGCGCCCTTTGGGGTGAAATGGTGAAAATTGTCGACGTGCGCCTGATTTTGGAATTCTAAGGGTTGAACGTTATCGTGAGAATTCCACAGAGTTCAATCGCCTAACCGGTAATAGTTTTAATGTTATGTTTTGTAATTTTCTCATTTATATTTGCATTTAGCGCGACCGTTGTGTAGTAGTTTATATCGCAAACATTTAAGGCGATGTCTTTCAACTTTTGACAATTTTGAAATTACTACCTATTGGCTAATTTGGTATTATTAGCTCCTCTTCCTGAGTAGTAGGGCGTGGGTTCAATTTCCGCTTAAGGCAAATATTTTTGTCACGAATATAGATAAATAATAAATACATTTCATAGGATATTACACAAAGCGCCATCTGACCCCACACTAAGTAAATTTGTTCGATGGAAGTCAGATAACTGGTAGAAATACCTAAATACTTTAATACATATATACAAAACACAATAATTTCTTAATTTCTACTTTCAACTGAAGAATAAAAGGACAAGGTTCAGAGTACGTCATTTACTATTAGTTGTTCGTACTGTAGCCTCCTTTCGGTTTAGTTGGTCATTCCATCCAACCCCTTAGATAATGAAGTACCCAAAGCTATTGTTATCAATCAGAGATCCACGATTTAAAACAGTCCAAAACTCGTTTCTAAATACCAAGTCATTATTTATCTGTGTTGTATTTTAAACCGCCTTAACTGGCACTTATTACCCCTTGATTTTATTAGCTCGGCTTTAAATCTTCCCTTAGCAGGCAATCGTCACCCTTTTCACGTCCGCTTATACTTCTCGTTTGATTTGTTTGTAGGATTAACGCCTTCATACGTGTCTAGGAAGTTAAAATTGTTAGATTTTGGGTGTCTGATTAAAAGTTGCTAATTAGTTCGCTCTTAGTTGTCTAAGAAGTTTCCTAATGCCTTTACCTATAAAGTTGGAATGATATGTTGTTTGTTTGCACTGTAGACGTCTACATAAATACAAGTATGGGTATGTTAGTGGTGTTATTAATATTTATCTTATAACTAATAGTCCGAATTGTTCTATGATCATCGTTTGTTTCGTTGTCATTTCGTTTGTTTGTAAGAAATAACTATGAAACCCTACTTATTAATAAGTAGGGTTTCATTTAAAACCACTGTCAAATACTAAATGTAAAAAAAAATTACATTTAGTATTTTGACTGATGGGTATTTAAAATAAAAAGATATAATCATGTTTTATTCTTAAAACCAATATTTACCATCCACCATTGGTAAAACATAACATGTATATCTAATAGTAAAAGCCTGATCATTTTTTACGAAAACCTTATATGTAGGTATAGTGTATACACTAACTAATGTAGTTACATATAAAATCAATAAATTGATCGAGTTATGTGTTTTAAATGTAAGGATTTATAACTACAGCTCATTTAGTCCTTTTAACTTCTTGAATCCTAAGATTCCCTAGTAAAACTTAAGATTTATCAATGTACGGGTTTTTATTGTAATACATATATGATATAATTCAATGAATCACTTCAAAAACGGAAGCTAATCTCATCCATTTGCCGTGAATATTTAGCCAGGGTGTACCTCAGTAATAGTTCAGTTGAGGAGGGCAACAATCCGCATTATTATGCATATTTTATTCGAGCTAGTGTTTCTGCGGTGAGCAGCAGTAAAATTGCCTATTGTCGATGCACGTAACCCCGGCATTAAACTGAAAGCGATTCTAGAATGCGTCGCGACGTAAAGTATCGACAGGAAACCAGTCGACTCGCCTTGTTTTGTTCCCCACTCGCAGTTTTACTTTATTACTCTGCTACGTGAAAATGACTTTGCTGGCTCAAAAAGGAAAAGAAAATCAAAACACAACATGATGCGATTTTGTTTCGCATTTTGAGACTACTCTTCGGTTGTTATTTTAGCGATAGTTGCTTTTAATAATAATAGCTTTTGCGTTACACTTTTTGCTGGCCAATATTTGTAATACCTATTAGATTACTATACGTTAAAATATTGAGAAAACTATATAATATTAATATAAAAACAAATTTTAAGTGTTGTTTGCTACTTAATTTTATGTCATCAGTTCAGCAAAAATTTTCTAAATAAAAATTCCGTTCGCTAAGGGGACGTCTCATAAAAGCCATGTCAATTTTCCCTCTAAAAATACGGCGGGATCACGAGCAGCGTTGCCGGCGCTCCGTGGGACGCCGGCGTCAATTGCCGGATCCTTTCCGGTTCCGGCTGCCAGCACTTTGCTGCCGGTTTAGATTCATAACTCCGATGCTTAGAACATTGTCGGCGTCAACTGAAAAATACGATCTCTTTCCACAAGAATTTATGTCGTTGCAATTTTCCAGCGAACATTCACGAATTATTTGCTCTGCACTTGGAGGTCGTTTATTGATCGTCGTATTTTATTTCGCCTTATTTGCCAATACAACTTTGACTTTTAAAAAGTAGTTTCCCGGATAAATTTATAAAGGAAGGCCGTCTCTAAGTAGGTTTGTTTGAGGAAATACGGAGCTGGAGCGTTGCTTCAACTACTTAAAAGTTCTGATGCAAATGAAGCGTTACAAAAATGAACGCGCCTTTGGGAAAAGCCTGTGGGAAAAGCGGCGAGCTTTTTTGATTACCTTGACGCGATTGTAGAGAAAAGTGCTTCTATAACTAAACTGTTTAATAAAACTCTAAATATTGAATTTATTAAAACGAACATTCAAAGTTACCTAACTCAAGATGTCGGAGCAGGATTTGAAACAGATTCGAAACTTCGTTATCTTATTACGCCGATTTGTAAAACATCTATCTTGTTAAGCAATATCATTATGAATGTAAACGACAAACAGGACTCCATCGCAAACATCAAGCCTAATAAAAATCAAGGAAAACATCGCTGCGAAGCCGAAGGAGTGATTACGAGAGTAGCTTCGTGTAATCGCTCTGCTAAGACGACTCGAGTCGTGCGCGACCCGACTCCCCTCTCGACAAGAGGTCGCAGATCCCAGAAGTCACTTTTAAGCCATTACTTACTCGCTTGTTTTCGATTTGTTTTTTCACCGGAAAAAAGACAGCGCCAAATACATCTGGGACTAACTTTCGGGCAATCAGCAGGCTCTACTCCGGGAAGGGTTAAATCAAAGGGTTCCGGTTTTATGAAGACTTATTTCAGACTTACCTTCGAGTTCAAATTAGATTTAATCTGGCTCGAAGCTTTAGGATTGAATTTTGTAAACAATTTCGAATACCTCTACAACTTCCAGGCTTTGTTGAAATGCCATTGGGAACTCGGGATTCTGTTGTTTAGAAATTCCTTTGAAATGAATTTGTACTTATATGAGGGCGAGTTTTGTAAATATGTGGACCATTTCATGTTCAATGGTTGCGCTGGATTGTCTAATGATTATTTAATTTGCTTTATATTTGACTTACTTCTGTATGTGTTTCTAAATGTTGTGCTTTTATTTGGTAGTAATAATTTTGTATACTTACAACGAAGCATTGTTTCATGTAACTGATTATGTACAAGTAATTTATTTGCTAAGACTTTTAGTTAAATTTCTAAAGCATTTGTATACAATGTAGGTTCATATACTATTAATGCACTACTAATGTATTGTGTTGTATGGGTCTGCATTTTAATAGGATCACACGTTTTTGAAAGCAATAAGCCACGACTTTACTGTTGTAGTTTTCTCATGCCAGCACACACAAAACCTTGGACCGGATGCGTGTTTCCTTTTGTACTGGGGCTTTTAAGCTTTGCTACTGATCAGGACCGATTGCAGACAAAACAAAATAATTTCTGAAAAATTTAAGTGAATTTTATTTTATAGAGGATTGTTTTCTAGACCAGTAAACTATTTAGGCTATTAATATGATTAGTACTTATACCTTGTCTGATTGTAAACGACGGTGTGACTAACATAGAAAATACTTGCTTTGAAATAAACGCTTGCAAAAGCTTTGATTTAAATTGATAGCGATGTTGAGTTATAAGATTATGAATTCCATTTCTTTTTCTCGAGCGCTCGACTCGTTACGTTTTAAATTCATTCATTCGGTTTTTATTTTGTTGGCTGTACTAATAGGGCTCTTATGGTTTTCCGAGGCGACTTTCCTTGCTTCACCACTCCTGTGGCTTTGTGTGCAGCACCCGTGTTTGACTATTGTTACATTTGGCACCTCGGAAGGAAATCGATGACGTGCGTCGAATATAGATATGTATAAGGAACAATAACCTACACTGTTTTGATCATGACAAACCAGCTATAAATAATTTATTTGGAAAACTTGGGAATTGTTAAAAAAATGTTGTAGTTGAACTTAGTTTTTACCAAAACCAAAACGAATCTGTGAAGTTGATACAGAAGTAACTGTTCGAATGAAATGAATCGATTTGTTTTTTAATTTTTTACTTGTTTAGACGTCAAAATGAAGAAACTAATGAAACGCTCTCCTGATGTTAAGTGGTAATGCCTCTCCTTGACCATTGTAACGGTATTCAGATATTTAATTAACAAAAACAAACTTCACGGTATCGCTGCTTTGGCGCTCATTACTTGAGACATTTGATAGTTAGTTTCAACAGTACAGTAACAGTTCTTACTGTTGAATCTAACTACAAACATTGAAAGACTTAGGGCATGATTTCTGAACGTAAAAAAAACAGGAGTGTCCGAAATTGAACATTGCGAATACAAACATAATTTAGGTACATACAGGAGGTAGGTTTTTTGTTGAAGATCAGTCTTCGTGATAAGACAATCTTTTACGCGATTTTAAAATGTATACATACGTGCGTGTTGTTGAAAGCACGACGTATTGTTATTAAATTATCTCATCAACCTTCATTGTCGAGACAAAAACGCTTATTATGAAACCACAACGTCATTTTTTTCTTTTATGAATAACCCATTGAGACGGCAGGTATAGCTGAAAGCTAATTATCCCCATGTTTCCATCCAAGAGCTCCGCTATCAAATCGTTCGAATCGCCCGCTTATATTTACGAGGGGCGAAGAGGGCAAAACGACGTGCTGAATTAAGCCAACATTTTTTCTAAGTGGGCAGTAAAGACTGCTTTCGCCCGTATATATTGAAGCGTCGTATATTTTATGATCCATACCGCTTGAGGGCACTTATACTGGGGCAATAGGGCGTACATCCCCACTGAGTGGACAAAATTACCTCGACCGTGTTTTACAAACCATGCTTGATTGTTTTATGTTTTCCGATCGCATTTTTTGGGTCGGGTGCTCTTTGTCAAATGTGAAGTAGGAGTAGGCTATTTACCATAATGTTTTTAAAAGACGTATAAGTGATTGCTTAAGAAGGAAAAGATTTACGACGTAAATATTGTACAAAATATGACTATATTCTTTTCGGTACGAGAACAATGTTTGGAGGATTTTTTTATTTCCTTGATTAAAAAACATTGTCAATCTAAAAAAAGTTTTAAAAAGGAATTATGGTTCTGTCACATTTTGTGTAAAGCAAGCAAGATGAAGCAAGCTCTTTGAAAAAAGCCACCGGATGGGATCGAAGCTATAGTCGGAGTATAGAACTTAATCAAACGTGGACTATTTAGTTTCAAAAAAAAATTTAGGTGCTTTGTCATGACAAGGCAGAAACAAACGTACCCATACCACATCCCCTTAAAAAATACAAAATCTAATTCAATTTTATTCTATTCAAACTAAAATTATTCAGTTAAAACTACTTCAGAGTCTCCAGTGAAATACCTTTAGCTTTGTGTTTCAGATGCTATCAAGACAGCGACATGCTGTTGCAAATATTATATCTTTCTACAGATTGACTAATTCATGCTGGCTACTCAAACTGGTCGAACTCCATGGGCTCTTTGGATGAACGATTGGAGCCCCATCACGCCCCTAACCTTCGAGGTCCACTTTTAGGAGGTTTTCTCTGTAGGTAATTGTCGTATCCCTATACGACGAATTACAAGACAGCCCAGACAAATAGTGTTTACAAATAAAAAAAAAGAATTTCCACGGCATAATGCCCTCAAACGATCTCATTTTTAAACTTAAATTGCTCCACTTTAGGTACGTTATTTAAACAATACAGGGGTATCCACGAGATGGGACGTTTCTTCGGACATGCAAACAATTAATTACAAGGGTTATAAATGCCGGACATTAGTTAGAAAGCGTGTCAGCGGTCTCTCGGACTCCCGCGGACCGCAGCCTCATCCTTTACCATATTAAAACCGTCTTTAAATAATACCCCTGTATTTTCTAAAGCTTTTAACAAAGTCTGGAGAAATAATTATCCTTTTTGCACGATGAAGTGGTGATGTACGAGCTCGCGTGTGGATTGTAGCTGCTGTATCCTGACTTGTGAGATTTTACTCAATCTTAATTTTAAACTCATGTTGTAGCTTAGAATGTAGAAATGTATTTTTAGATCAGAAAAGCGTCGCTACTATTTAGGACGGATAAATTTAATAATTTTATGAAATGTTATAAATATTTTGGTACTTCATTGTTTTACTTATGCGAGATTACCTACTCATGTTTAATTATGTCGGATACTCCTATAGTTTCGGTCACATTCGGTGGCCTTCTTCAAGGAGCCAAACAGTAGAGTACATATCGCGCGCGGCTTTGTCTTGCCTCGCATTAAACTAATATTTTCTTGATATGATCATTAAAAATAACATAGATTGAATAGTTCAATTATCCGATATTAATTTATTTATTCGAAGGAGTGCGGACACGCCCTTTAAATAAGAAAAATGAACGTTTTTTTAAATATATGAGTATGTAATGTGCAATTATACAAAAAGTTACAATGTGCAAGTTAGATAAAATGTTAAGCCGCTGAGAAAAAATATTGCAAGTATTCTATACTCAATAGTTTTAGGCATAGGCACCCGGAGCCTCTAGTCAAATGTCTTGGCTAGTGAACATCACATAATTAAATTTGAATTAACAAGTATTAATTAACAATTAGAAAACCCTCATCTCTATGCCCTTAAGCCCAATCACGACTTGGTTTAAGATATTTGGACCGATCTGAAAGTATGTACGTATATTTATTTTTCAAATCAGTTTACAAGCGGCGGTGCTATGAGGTTATACATTTTTAATACTTTTTGAATGTTTGTTACATTAAAAAAGTATACCGAATTTACTTTTTTGAAGTTGTAAAAAATGCGACTATAACGCTGTGTCTGATTTTTTTACGTTTTCAGGACTGTTCGGATGGAACAATCTTGGTGAAATTTGACAAAATATCAATTATCGCAACCATGGATATAAGAAATCTGGGTCTTTCCGCGGAGTTATAATATGAAGCGTTTTAAAAAGAGCTTCTATAAATATCTCTCTGTGCTAGCAATTCATTGACAACATCCCTAATGTAGATATTCATAGCCGGCTGTGAGCAAGCCTGCTTGTTTGCCGCTCTTTCTATAAAAAAAGTTTTTCTCGATCTGGACATAACCTGAAAAGTTGCGGTTAAATTAGGTAGCTGCAGATATTAAAAACCTTAACTTGAATAAAACGTTAAAAAAGTTAAAATTATTAACATTATTTTTATTTGATTCGAGAAACATCAAAGTTATACAACAAACCCACAAACAGGGTGTTAAGTTAAAACATTTTAAATAATGAAAACAAAGTTTCTGTATATTTACGTGAGTTACCAAGACTTTTTACCTTTACACACCGTGGTTATTACAAAAGTTACTCGATAGGCTTGTATTTCAGACTTTACAAGTTTCGTCGAACATTTACGATGTCAAGATAATAAAATGCGAAATTTAATACCAAAAAATATCGTTTGACGTCAATAAATTTGCTGCTTGTTACAATTTTTGGATTGTCGTCTGCCAATCAGAAGATTATACAAAGGCAAACAAAGCGATCGCCGCGGGATTAACGATATACTCGTACCAGGGTTGCCACAACATTTATGAAAAAAATATTAAAAATCTTGTAGAATAATAAACCCACTTATAATTACGTATTGTTTGTAATTACGTGTCTTGGTGTTCTTGTATGTATTATAAGTATGTACCTATAATGTATTCACAAAAAAGTCTTTAAGTATTTTATCACTTATCTGAGTTTTCGTGCACAAGCTTTGCTTAGTTTGGGGCTAGATAGCGCTGTGTGAAATGTCCTGGGATATTTATTTATTTAATGACATACAACGCGATAATGGGGCCAACGTTTTGGGAATTCTTCCCATTGATAGTGGTCTTTTAGATTAGTTTATTTATTAGTCACTCTGTAGTATTAGAAACACTGTAGTTTGTATGTTAGATAAATAAATAAATAATAGGCTTTATTCATGTTTATTATTTAGCTCCATTACTAGGTGGTAGCAGGAGGTCAATTGAGTAGATGCCACCGCAGTGTATGATAATCTACCGCTTAGCAGTAGTGTACAAATATTACTGTGTTCCAGCTTGAAGTGAACGAAATTACAGATTATTGAGATTGATCATCGAATATCTCAATGAGCGCTAAACCAGCGACTTTTATGGATGCCAAAAGCCTGGATTTTTGTTTTTTTACTTAAAATTTTGGTACAATGGTCATGGATTGACTTGTCTCTTAACGTTTAGGATACCGCTTCACTCGTCTCATTATTTTAAGATAAAAAACCTTAACATAAGTTGAACTCATTTTCCACAATATTGATACGAATATACGTATTTTATCTCAGAATAATACATTAAAGGCTGGAAAGCTAAGAAAATTGCCTATTAATTTACAAAATTACGGAGTCTAAAGGGCTATTGGAAAGATTAGTTGGTAAGCTTTTAACATTAAGAAATTCTAAAAATATTAAAACCTTCTTAACTTATAGGATACAAATGAAACTATTGCTGGATCTGGAACTTCCTGGACCAATTAAAAAACTGGTTTCATTATTGGTATTTTTAATTAAACCTCGTTTTCTGAACTTGATGTACCTAATATACGCTGATGTTAAAGCTACGCGATTACTAACCTTATTGCGCAGGCATTGGTACGATATGTCGTTACGCTGACTAAGCACTTTGTTTCTCGAAATGACTGGCCACTCTCTATAAATGTAAACTTTTTGAGAATGATGTATTAAATTACTTTTATTTTTTATAACAAATAATAAATAATTTATAGCGATTTTGACAACCCTAGAAAAATCTTTCCTTTAAACGCGACGGACAAAGAATCAGTAAACAGTTTATTTTTAAACCATATTCAACTTATCATTTATTTTTACAAGTAGGTATTAGAGGAATTTCTATATTTATCAGGTATTTTACAAACGATAAGAGCTTTTTTTATTTGGAATAAGCTTGCGTCGCTTGATGCAGTTTACGATAGAACACAGTTGCCTAGAAGATAGCGATTGACTTGCAACCCAAATCAATAAATCAATCAGATCGTATATGTAACGGGGAACACCCGCAGAACTGATGGAATCAAACCGCTTCGATTTTGGAACAAAACACAATGTTGATTTTTCGAATTCGAAAAGTTGTTTTCTTGACATGTTTTTTTTTCTATTAGTATGGCAACTAAATATTAAATGTCATGTTTTCTCAGTAACCGCAATCTGTATGTGTTTTCTTTAGTTACTTTTTCACGCTATAATGGCTTAAAGGATAAGAATAATGGTTGAATAGCATACATACATAGGTTATTTTTTTCATTTATACTACTCGGGTAGTATTTCGAGTGAAAAAGGAGCGCCACTATTTTACTCTAAGAATAACATAGTATAAAAATACAGGCAAATAAGTACTAGTTTAGTACTGATAAAAATTTACTCATAGTACTTAACTATTTTAGAGCATACATTAGAGTAGTAGTAGTGGTTCGTGGAGTAGACCCAATTTTACAAGCTTCTACGATTCTACCGCTAAAGCAATAAGACGCAATTTAATAGTTATAAAGAACTTCATTAAAATAGGCGATAAAAACTATGTAACAAGAAAACTCAACGCGACTTAAGTACTTACTTCTTTTTATCCCCGTAACAATTTTTACCCTAAATAGGATAGATCCAAACACTTTACTAGATGTAATATTGAGAAACCCCTACTTAGCAATCGGCTTATTGGCTAAATTCCACGCATTACATGTTAACCATACACTATCAAATAATTACTTTGTTGCTAAGAGTCAGGCAGTTAATTAATCTTCTGGATTCTTGTACGAAAATTGGTCCAAATATGATAGTGTACAAGTAAATACAAAAGTGAAAAAAATTGTCTCAAAATTTACGGCGGTATAAGCTTGTGGTATACTAAGCCACAATTGGAGCATTATTTTGAACGTTATGATATTTTTTTACTATGGACCCAACTCTTTTTATGAATTCTCAACTCTCTTTACATGGTTGTAGATCTCCTTAGTAGGAGGTCCTCTAGGTAGATACCACCGAAGTACTAGATATTCTGCCGCCAAGCAGTAGTGTGTAAATATTACTGTGTTTCAGTTTCAAGGGCTTAGCTAGCAAAATTACAGGGCTGTTGAGACTAGCCTCCCGAATCAAAAAGTAATGAGTTTGGAACTCATTACTTTTTGATTCCGAGCGGCGATGCCCTGGACTTTGTTTTGCTTCTTAAAGCTCTGTGTAGCGTAGCAATAGTGATTGCGATGTTATCTCTTACCGTCAGGAGAGGGAAGCGTTTGTCTCATAACTATTACATAAAAACTCTGAAATCGCGAGAAAAACGTCAAAAATCTATTGGTGTTTGTTTGGCCAAAGTTCCACGTACATTTTCTATACAACAGCTATTTTATTTTCACGTTACGGAGTTGTTCCACAGTAAAAATTGCCACTTATTGTCATCTACAACATTTATTGTTAACCCCCAAATAACTCTACTGCATGTTCTCCTGACTGTCGGGTAGTGGAAGATAATGTAACTTCATAATAATAAATGGTGATGGTGATGGTGATCACCATTTCTTGCTTTAATATATGTATACACCAAAAGGCCACCACTTGTGGCACTAGTTCATAAGGTTCTTTGTTCTCTGTACTCTTTTCTATTTATGGTGTGCACAATGAAGAGTTATATCTATCTATCTATAGACAATTTTTTCCTGTTTGCTATCCTTCCTACTAATATTATAAATGTGAAGGTTTGTGGTGACAGCTGAACGGATTTGAATGAAATTTAGCACATTTTAGCAATACACAATTTAGCTTACAGTCTGGATTAATAGGATACTTTTTATACTGCAAACTGAACAAACTTTATGTTAAATTTCACGCGGACAAAATCCATCGAGAATGTACACTATCCTAGCTATGATCCTAACTAGTAGACGGTAAGCTATGGAATGCGCTACTCTAAACAAGAATGCTGTGTATGTGTTTTTTTATGTAGAATATAATGAGATGAACGAGACGCTCTCCTGATGGTAAGTGATAACGCCTGTCCATGAGCATTGCAGCGAAACACAGAACTCTGAGTAACAAAAAAAAGTCCTGGGCATCGCTGCTTTGGCGCTCATTACTTTGGAGACTTTCGATGGTTAGTCTCAACAGCCCAGTAATTTCGCTAGCTGCAGTACCCTTCCAACCGAAAAACAGTAATGTTTACACACTACTGCTTAGTGGCAGAATTACTGGTACTGCGGTGCTACCTACCTAGACGACCTCCTGCTAAGGAGATCTACCATCATGTGAATATAACTGTTACTGTGCATTAATGTTAGTGGGAATCTTACAGCTCTCGAAGCAGAACTACTCATGAAAAAACTATCAAATGAGCTAACAGGGCCGTCGATAATGGTGACTTCACTTGTGTGTGCGACTGTTCCTGTAATCCTATAAAATATACCTATCGCTCGCCACCCCCGGTCGTTATTTGTAATTACGTCTTTACACGTTTTCGTGGTACGTGCATTTTCCTTCATACGGTGCCGGTAGATAAAATGTTATGGAGTTTTTCTGTAAACGGTTACAAGAACAAGGTAATAACGGAGGTAAATGGTATGTGAGCGGCCGATGGGTATGAGGCCGAAGCGGATACTGGGTAAGAGATGACGTCGAGAAGCTTTCATTTGTTTTTAAATATTTTCGAATAAAAAATCTATTTTACTAGAAATCTTTTGACGGTGACATCAGTAAGACGACTGAGATGCTCTCCTGGTGGTAAGAGATACCGCGTGCTCATGACTATAATTGCAGCGATACACAGAACTTTGAGTAGCTAAACAAAGTCCCGGGCATCGCTACTTTCGCGCTCATTACTTTGAGACATTCAATGGTGAGTGTAGCAGACCTGTAATTTCTCTAGCTGCGGTATCTTTCAAACCGGAACACAGTAATGTTTACTACTTGGCGGTAGAATATCTGGTACTGCGGTGGTAGCTACTTAGACGACCTCAAGTTTAGAAGATTTATCAGGATGAATAACTTGGATAACAATGGATAGTGTGTAGTTGTATTTTTATCAGACAGCTAACTTAAATAGTTGTTATGGTTGTTCTTTCTTTAGAAAAGAAAAGATGGACTTCATTGACAAACAGGAGTCGTTCCGGTAGAAAGATGTAAAAGACCTCCAACAAAATGTATGGCGAAATCAGCAGATTTTTTTACGCGATTTTAGGGTTGGTTCCATTCCATAGCAATGTTCATAATGATGAGTACAATGACCATAAGCTTAGTACACACTAAAATGATGACCCTGTATAAATATATCTCTAAAGAGTAATATTTATAAAATAAAGTCGCTGGTCGTGTCTGTCTGTTTCTCCGCTTACTTCTTCTAAATCACGCAACAGATTGTGATACGGATTTCACTATCATTTAGATATTTTATATCACAAATAAAAGCACAAATATGCATTTAATTTGTGCATGGACGTCAGCCAATAATCACATTTTAATAATCATTTCTGATTAGGTTAATAGAGCAGGGATTTGAACAATAAAGAGTAATGAACATAATCAACGATGAACAATTAACATAATACGGAAGTTACGGCTGGGTTAATGCGATGTAATATGCATTATTAGCAGCAGGTCAAACGTTGAGGTAAGTACCTACCTATAGCTACATTCTTCTATAGAAACGTATACATTGTTAACTTACAAGTGTATTTAATGAAATTGTTTCGGACATCTAATAGTTCAATTATATCATAATACCAACTTCTATATTTTTTCAAAAACCGCACAGTGGTGTCATCTTTTAAGTTTAAAGTTGTTTAGTTTAAGTCATTGATATTGTATTTCGGTGCAAACATAATAAGCAATTACCATCACTTATGGATGTACTTATAACACTTATCTGAGAAGCGCTTGAAAAATAACGCTCGAATATTTGCAAAATTAGTTGCTTTGTCGACGTTTTATCAATCCACAGAGACGTTTAAGCGAGGGTAACAGTCTGGACTGTTGTAAACAAGCCCTCCACATTGCTCTCCACCGGCGGTTTACGACACTTGTTTGCAACAAAAATTCGTTTGATCTTCAACAACCTCTGCTGCCTCTGCTGCCGTTGTAGAAGTGGGAGCCTTGTTGTAAACTAGTGTGGACAAATACTAACCGTGAGCTCCACAAGCTTCCCACTAAGGTGACCCCTGTTGGAAGCTTGTTTACAATAGTCTGGCCCACGCTTTAATATACTAGCCCCTGTACTCTAATCGTCTTATTTTTATTTTATTTGTTTTATTTTATTATATTCGACTTCACATAGATAACTACATTACTACATATGTTATAAAACTTACAATATAATACATCTAAATGTGCTATCTTTTAAGGAAGTACCGCATGCTTTATTACAACAATTTTTTTAATTATTTTTTTTGTCTTATTGTTATTCCCGCTAGGCGCTGACAAACATGCTACACGACCCCATATCGTATACCCGCGCAGCAAAGTTTGCAGTGGCGTAGCTTTCTCGGGACCCCCTAACGCAATAAGGAGCTAAGAGTAAAGGGCAGGATACTTTTTAACTTGAAGAAAAAATTAAGGTGTTACAGGTATAAACTATTTACCCTTAATTAGTTTTTTAAAGTTTTTCAAAAAGACAGAATACAAATATTCTGTCTTTTTGCTACAAATTAAGTGTTGTCCATTGTCAATAAAAGGAGGCTTTGTAATCATGCTTAGTAAATATCTCACTGCGTCTTAATAATAATTATAGAATAATCTTACTGAGTACTGCAGCCACAAACTCTGTCTGAATTATATTATTATCGTTCCCAGCAAGGTGCTCGTCGGAATCCTGCGGTTGGTCAAAGACGTTGTGAAACCTCAATTGCTTAATGAACGTTGGTTGGAGCATCCCTTGTGGCCACTCGGCTCACCCTTGTAGGATCGATTTAATGTATGGTAAAAATTTCTCGCTTTGATAATTCGTTTTAGAAAATTGATGTGCAATAATAACTCATGTGATTTTGTTTATTTATTTGTATCTGAAATTTCGACATTATTTTTTAACAAAATATAGATATGTATTAAAACCATCATGAAATCAGTCAATCAATCAATCTGTGAATACAGTGCATATTTGGTAACATGACATGCATGTAACATAATCGATATTAAAAAAAAATTAATGCAAACTAATTTTCTAAAACGAATTATCAAAACAAGAAATATTTACCATATGTATATTAAATCGGTCCTACAAGGGTGAGCAGAGTGGCTACAAGAGATGTATGATGCAGATGTGTTAATATTTTTTGTTGATTTACACTTTGAATTCCTTCTATATACATATTATACATATGTACATCATTTCAACTAGCTCATCTTCTGTAGAAATGATGCATATTATTATTATATTATACTTACTGCGAGAACGATAAAGAATACCATATTTATTAATGTTTCAAGCAATTCAAGGTATAATATAAACTAACAAAGTTTTGCAATCGAAATTTCACCTCTAGACTACTAATGTGTGAAAAAGAAACAATACAAAAACTTTCGTATTTACAATATTAGTGACACGACGTTCACTTCTAGTTGAAGTCTACTTAGGCTACATAAATTAGGATTAATACCGTTTGGTCCCACTAGCGATTACGTCCTGGTCTTAAAAACTTGCACAGTTTGAGTTTGAGATAAGTCCCGTTTGGGGATATGTATGTAGTACTTTTACTACTGTTGTTTACTACACAATATGACTTAGTAAAATTTTTGCTTTTTATGTGCTATGACTTATGGAGTTTGGGTTTCGTGATGATTGTTACAAACCATCATATTTAGTTCGATTAAATAAACAACAAATAGTAATTTACAAATTCTGCAATGGTATGGTACGCACCAAAGCTCAACCGCCACCTTTTCAGATTTAGACTGGACTGACGACTGCCTTTGACTTCTAGCTTCAATTCCACCCCGTTTGATGTGTTTAATTACTTTGTTTGTTCTTGTTTGAGCAAACGATGCTTGCTGCGGTTGCCCTAAGTCGTGAACGCTTCGAAAACTGTTACTATTTCGAAATTACACGCTCCCAGTACCCACGTCAAACTAGCCGAGTGTTGAATAGTTTTATACTGTACGCAACGTAATAATTAAAAGGGAATATTGAGACGGGTGAAATGTCAATCATGGCGGCAACTTTGAAACGTTCCTTTATTTGATGGATTACGGTGTTAATAGTTTGATGTTAAAGCTTTTAATTCTTTATACTTACACATATTGATAGCGATATAATTAATTTCAAAATGCATATAATATAGAAACACTATTTGAATTTGAATAATCTCTGATCTGTCTACTGCGTGGCTTTATACACCTAATTTGCCACAGGATCCTTGCTAAATAGACCTTATCAGGGATATATGAGCTGATCTAAATATTTCACACGATTTGAGGTTTTAACGATAGTGTTCAAGACTGTTTGAAGTCTGTAAAACTCTTACATGACCAATTTTAGTGTAATATCAGTATCATTTTTCAGTATTATTGTGTGTGTGCTTAAATGTGACAATTATTCGATATAGGTAACGAATAATTACGAAAACGGTTAATTTTAAAGTAGCGCGGGGTTCTGGGGCGTTCCACAAGGGTGCTTCTTGGGTCCACAATATATCTTGTGGGCAGGCAACTGCGATTTGACTGACGGCCCATTCTGAGAGGACATTTATCAGTCTCACTACTAGGGTTACACTAAACCAAACAACAATGAATTCTCATTGACAAATTATCTCGGCGTTTGTTGCTGTTAAGTCTATTCTTTTGACTAATCGACGCTAAGATTGCTGCTGTCAAGGCGGGAGTTGGGTACGAAGCTAAAACCCTTTACTCCTCGACCTAAATTTGTAAAGTATGGCTTTGTTTTCTACTTTTAGGTTTACAAATTTATACAATGATTTTCTAAATGAAATTTTGCTGTAGGTAAGAGTAAGTTTTCGTTTTAATATAATTTTACTTTAGAGTAATTGGATTGCAAACTTTCTCAAGAATTAATTCTTAGATTAAACGCTTGACAAACTTATTATTTTCTAATATCTTGAAACATAAATTTGTGGTGACTTCAAAGTTAAACAAATAATATAACCGTTTTATTATAAAAATAGTTGAGAAAGTAGTTAACTTCTATGAGTACTTATAATATTTTACCACTTAAAAGTAATACGCTAGTTTTTGCAATAATATTCAAATGTAACAATGTACTTTTCAATAGGATTTAATGTGTATGATTATCGTCTGATGTTATTTGACGATCACAGATTAGAAAAAAGAACATACAGAGAACGAGAAAGATAAGTACACTACAGAATGTTTACCAAAAAAAGATTCCAGGAGTTAAAACTAACAAAATTTGTACGCACACAAACAAGCTTAGGTCATCACACAAATGCTACAAGGCGTTCTCGTTCATGTAGTCCTGTAGTCCGTGTAAGACAAACACAAGTTGTAAGGCCAAGGACGCTTCACTTACAAATTTTCAACGCAAATCTTATGTGTTCTTTTTTCTAATCTGTGGCGACTATGGTGCACGTTTGTTAGCTTAGGGTGTAGCTACTCAGTCGTAAATGGTTCATTGTATTTTTACTACGGACTCAACATTGACATAGTAGCAATAAAAATTCAGCTGCTTCATACATTCGACTTCATGCACCAGGATTAACGAATTTTTTTTATAGACAAGTTATTATTCTCGCGATTTCAGGGGTTGAATTTATGGTCAAAAGAAGTAATTCGTCAGAGAACTAAAGTCACAGACATAGCTCAGCGTATTAAAAAGCTAAAGCGGCAATGGGCTGGACAATAGACATATCTGTCGCAAAACCGACAACCGCTTGGGTTGACGTTTTATAAAGTGGAGACCGCGAATTGGCAACGGAATGTAGGACGTCCTGAGGCTCAATGGAGTGACGATATACGTGTGACATCTGGCGGTGGATGGCAGCAAAAAACCGGAGATCAGGCTGAGTGGCGTATCTTTGTATAGGCCTATGTCCAGCAGTGGACTACAAAAGGCTAATGATGATGTACCTACCCTACCTATAAATGTATCACGTTGACAGCCAAGCTCTGAAAAAATTTATACATTTTTTACCGACCAATCTTTTAAAATCTGACGAAAAATGCCTCAATCTTTTCACTAACATCCGGTCTCATTCATAACAGCATTCGTAAAATGAAAGCCACTTATGAAAATGAATGTGAAACGCGGATAAACCAAAGCCTATTTTCCGCGGTGCAAACCGGCCGGTTACAAATTGCTTTGGGCAAAGCGTAAATTTTAATTTTATCTCTAATACCCGAATGAGTACCGTGACTCGACATAATAAATGTACTCTTACCACGTTAGCGCTGAGGCTTGCTGTTCGAAGGAAAACAGCTACACTAGCGTGGTGATATTCTGTGGTATCTTAGCTTTTGGTACGTAGGTACTAGATTTAAAGTTTCTTTTTGTGACACAATTTTTTTTCCTATCAATACCAGCAATAAGACTATTTAATTTTTTGTCGTAGTACTTTTGTATTATTATTATTTAATACCCATGTTTACCTATTTGGTAAATATGGGTATTAAATAATACAGAACGAATATTTAAATATTTACCTATTTGGTAAATATGAGTACCAAAATAGGTTTCCTCAATAAATATGAAAATGAAATCAGTTGGGTTTGAGCGCTACTGTGAAACGTCGAACTGTAAAAGTGATATTTGCATTGCTATAATATATTCGTTAAAAATGTTGCATTTTTTTCCACTGTAAGGATTTTTGATCAGGATTGGGTACAATTTAATTTTAGATTGATTGTAGATTAAAATTCGTGTTAACCGTAACGTACTAATGAAAATAAATCTACATCGGAAGTATTTACCGTTGTACCTATACAAGTAATTTTATTTACAAAAACTAATTAAAATAACAAGTTTGTTACTTGTTTGTTTTTAAAAATCTTAAAGTAATAATTATACATTATATTATTTTCCAAAACTTGTGTTTTTCGAGTGTTTGTGTATAGAAATAGTGGTGTTTTATTTAAAAAAAGTGCCGAATTGCTTGCGAGTGGAAAAGTTAAATAAAGTGGTATGACTTGACTACTCGCGTTGTTTCCCTAATTTACAAGGGATTTATCGGACTCGTCCGAGAATTACTTTGTGTGACTTAGACTTATTTGACTTGATTTTTGATAAAACAATTGAAAACACCTTGCGAATAGTCAATATTATGCAGCGACATAATTTTTCCGTCTTCCAGCGAAAACTCTTTCGATATGAGTGAACTGGTAGAAGGGTTATTTACGTCGTAAAGATACGAATTTTCTGTATAGCTCCAGATATCAGCGTGCGAGTCACGGTAGGACAGTTTATTTCAACTTCTCAACTTCTCGGGGCGTTCGAATGGGGCATAATTTTCATAAGGAACGAGCACTGCGCCCGACGCAAAAATTAGATTCATCAGAGTTCGAAGCACATTCTCGAAACATCCGTAAAGTGAATTGAACTGGTGTTCGTAACGAGTGGAAGAACAATGTGTTGTTAACTTTTGCTTTGTAATGTGAATGACGAACGAGAAGACAATAATGACTTAACAATTTTGTATTTCTACAAAATTATAACGAGATCACAATGTCACAACGATGATGAGAAGTTTTGTTAATCAGTTCAAACTATTTTTGTGGAAAACAGTAAATGCATTTATGACAATAGTTTTTTTTAAATATATAAGTAGACGTTTTACACAGCGCCATCTAGACCAAAAACTAAGCAAAGCTTGTACTATGGGAACCAGATAACCAATTTAATTAGATTTATAGACTTAGATACCTTTTTTTGTAAATACATACTTACAATATTAAGGGATTGGTGTTTTCAATAAAACATTTTATTTATTTATTATTTATTGTTTATTGAGATAAAAACGACGAAATCAATTACATTTATCTCACATCTAAATAATAATAATTAATTAAAAACTATAATACAAATAATCAAAATATAAATCTAATAATAAAGAAACATAATCACAATAAGAAAAAATAATTACCTACTTAAATGTCAATTAACGAACACAAAAACACAGTACAAACAAAAACTATAAGAATAATAAATACTAATGTCAAATTCAAATTACAATTTCAATATCATAATCAGTGTCATCTTGTTTGCTCCTGTCCCATTGGTCAATAAGATTTTATGAGTATGTCAAAAAACAGTCATAACAATTCTCCAATTATCACATAATATATCGAAATCAGAGTTAGCGGCAAGATTGAACAGACATTTACATTCACAGAACAAACATGTATGCTCGTCACATAAATGTTTGCCCCGAATGGGAATGGAGCCCACGCCCTACAGTTCTTAAAGCAGATACACTACCCAATGAGCTAACAGGGCAAGTTTGAATCTATAAAGTGTTATTGAATAAGGTTTTAAAGTATTTAGATAGATACTATTTTCTCCTGAAATAGTTCGTGTTTATTTAAATTTATCGAGTAGCTACGTTTTTTATTTATCGTCCGAAAGTAAGTACTTACGTTGTATCTAGCTATTCATCTGTTAACTACATAAACCAAACATTTAAAAGGTTAGTTATAGTACATGATTTATAAAAAAACACAATTTATTACTCATCTATTATTTTATTACTTGCGTTATGTTATTATTTGTAAAAATATTGATGACATTATTCCAACATCGTTTAATACCTTTACATTACGAAAACACTTGAAAATAATTCTTATTGCTCCCATATTTTACATGAGGAATTAACATATTCCAGGCATTCACGATGTTAAATAAAACATTGATATGAAATATTATTTATTAACCTTCTTAGCAAATAGAAGACCGTTTTAAATATAAACTGGCATTTTCTGAAGTTGATGGTGCTTTGTATGCCGCATGAATGAGAACAGAGTTTTATGAAATTTTTCCATTCGGAATACAATCTTGAAATATAGAAGGTATGTTTATTTGAACATATCGAATCGCCGAGCGACACATTGAATACAAGGTGGCGTTCGGAACACAAACATAATTTAGTTATCTCACGCGAGACCAAAAAGTTTTGTTCAAACAAATAATATAGGTTTCTATGCGGGGAGCACCTGGGCGACGCAACGATCGGTGTGCCCCCGGGGAAATAAAAACTTTGCTACACGTCGCTTGTCCTAAAGCCTTCTTACAGTCTCTACGACACGTTCACCGATTTGCTACCGAAGACCGACGTACATTTTATGGCTTTGATTCTCAGCGACACGTTTACGATATTGTTTCGCATTATTGCTGCGTGAAATGTGACTGTAAAACGCTGACGGAGTCTCCCGACGAACCGGGTTATATAACAACGTGTCCTATACAGAGCCATAAGCTTGGGGTGGACTAAGCCGAATAGGGAGTCATTGTACTCATCATTATAAACAATTTTTACTATGGTCACAATTCTATAATCGCGAAAAATCACAGCTGCTTCATACGAAACAAGGGTAAACGAACTTCTCTGTATGACATCATATTTATAATGTATTCATTACTAAAAAAATTGCTTCTAGCTTTGCCTAAATTGCGACGGCTTGTTGTAGCAGACGCTGGAGCAAACAATGAAGCCTGCCTATTAGAAATGAAGCTTTGATTGGCGGTCATGCCTGAAATTGTCGCCGCTACAACTGCTGTCGCAGGTCAATAATTCACGTCGCTTAATCTTGTGTTAATGTTTTTTGTTTTTACTTTATAACTAATATAATATAGTACCTACAATGATTTTGGTTGTTCAATCATTTGTAGTTTTTTACACTGATCCAAAAAAGGTCTAAAATTACTTTTATCCAGGGATACTTTAGAATAACATCAAACTAATATAATGAAAATGTTATATCGAAATTTATAAATTAAATGACTCTTCCAATATTAGTGTTGAAAGTTCCCAACACAAGGCATCTCAAGTTGGATAACGCCTCAGAACCTAGCAGGAATTTTTAAATTAATTCAAACGAAAAATAAAATTAACGAAGTTGGTGAAGATTAAATTATACTCGCAGTAATTTGTGTCAAGAAAGTTGAGTGTGGATCGTAGCATCGCAAAGTTTTAAGACTTTTTACTAAGTTTTGGAGACATGACTTTGTGTGTTAGTTATCTGTTAGTGCTATCTCTAATTACTAAGTAAAATTAATTAAGTTTGAGTTGGGTTAGTTCCCCAATCAGACTTTTAAACGTAGATATATCTACACAGAACGAGTTTCTTACTAAATTATGATCGTTCGGTTGCATCCATTGCTACTTTTTTAATATTGGGTTTACGTCCAAGTTACATGAATAACGCACACACAAGCTGTCGTCATTTTTATAACTTTGGAAAAATTAGGCCAAGAAACAATGTAATCAAACTTTACTTTGGCTCAGTTGACTTCAAATATATTTTTCCTAAACATCTGAAAGCGAAGATAGAAAAGAAACTACAGAAAAAGTTGATCCAATTTTCAAAGCCTACCTGTACTTGAAGTTAAACCTACTTTGTCGTTCTTTCTCCACTGATCTATGAACTCTCGTCTCCCTTTTACTCCATACAATCTATAAAATCTTTGAATAAACATTTGCCTTCTTTGCCCTTTTGCACTCGTAAAAGGGCTCTGAGAAACTCCCCTAAACTTATTTAAACTTTTACCCTAGGAAATCCTTTTCGCAAGCAGTTTAAATGTGGAATTGAATATGTATTAGAGAATGGGGGTAGGTTATAGGGAATCGGTTCCGCGAGTAAACAAATGTTTGATAAGCATTTTCTAATAACGAAATAAATTAACGGTAAGTATTTTGCTCCGATATGTTTGGGGATCGATCAACACTAAAGCTAAAACAACGTATTGGTTTGAAAATATGACATAACCGTGAAAAAATAATAATTATTAACTTTAAAATATCTAGATATTTGTATTCGAATATTTACTTTTATGTCATTTTTTCTCTTTAGTTACTGGTTGAGGAGCTTGAAGTGGATTTTTCGATTATCTATGAGTTAAGGGCGTAAAGGGGGTTTATTAAAAAAAAAATTGAATAATAACAATTGAATTACGTTCTGAAGCGACTGATGTTGAACAGAAAACAAATATTTTTCGTTTAAATAAACTTTCTACCGCCCTTGCCTTTACTCAGGTAGTCGAGTGATTTGCGATCAAAATAATCTAAACGAAACATCTATGATGCCACAATAGAAGCTGTACAGCTTTAATATCAACACCAGTGTAAGTTGATCCTCGTGCACTATTGATGGCATTTTTTGGAGCTCTACTTAAAGCTGACAGTAATTTTTTTTATTTATTTCTCTCCTAACTTTACTATTCTAGAACGATTTTTATGTAAGAAATATATTTTTTTTTATTGCATGACAGGCTAGTATTTTGATCACAGATCACAGCTTATCTGATGTTAAGTGATGGTGTGGTCGCAGGGGGTAAACACACCTAAGCCTGAAATGGAACTGGCTCTTAAGTGAGGCTGCTAGAACATATTGTTAGACCATCCTCATGGTGAAAATCTACGGCCTGCTTGGCCGTAGATTTTCACCTTAGTAGCTAGCCAGCCGAGTACTAGAAAGTACCCTACCACCACCTACCACCACACTGTGGTTCTTCACGATGTTTTTTCTTCACTTGCAGCTCAAACTCATTGTTAAATAAATAAATAAATATCGTGGAACATTCCACACAGCGCCATCTGACCCCAAACTAAGCAGAGCTTGTGTGATGGTAGTTAGCTAACTGATGGAATACATAAATACTTTTTTTTTTGTAAATGCATACTCATAATACATACAGAACACCCAGACACAGAATAGACATGTTGATACATAAAATGTTTGTCCTCAGCGGGAATCGAACCCACGCCCTTCAGCTCTTAAGGCAGATATGCTACCAACCGTTTAAAATTTACCAAGCCTTTAAAAGTTTACCAGTTTTAGTTTTAACCAAATCGACCACGCTGACCACTGTGCTGTCATCGCTACAAAATATTCCTCAGCACTCTGCAAAACGTTTTTAAAATGATACATGTAAATGCATGGTGTAGGTTGGCATAGTTTGAAAATATGAGCGTAGCGATAGGTGCGCCTTAAACCTACACCAAGATCATAAATCCTAGGCACTGTACTGATTCCTGTCTCAGCAACGCTATTATGGACCCGACACCCGCACGGTGATGCTAAGAAGTGATACTACGCAAACAGATTTACGAGCTGAGCATAAGTTTATTAAAAAAAAAAAAGTTTTGATGGAACGATCGTACTTTAAATTCTTTACTGGTTTATTGACAAGGGTGCGTATCTACTCGAACTTGAGGCAAACACTTTCTAATAACGTCGATCGGCTAGATCAGTTTTACAGTTTTCAAAGGGTTCGACTAAAGTTTGCCCGGAGGTATTTCTCGGATCGTCACGGTTTTCTAATTTCAACTTTCAAGGATCGGGCTCGATTTTACAAATTAACGTTTTTTGGTACGAGTTAATCAAAATTTTGTTGATCTTTAGTGGAAGCATTTGTAAGTTTTGCTAAGTATTAGAATACTCTGGGGTTTGAAGTTTAAAACTATCTAAGTTATTTAATAATGCTAGGCTGCTATGTACTCTGAAAATTTGAATTATGTGTTGTTTCCGTAGCTAGTAAGTTACAATTACTAGTATTTATTAAAGTGAAAAACTATGCAAGTTTATTATAGGTAGTAGGTAGGTAGTGTATTGGGTTTACGTTTGTCCTTAATTTTCTCTGATGGTGAACAAAGATCTGTCCAAGGATAATTTTTTTTTTTATTTGATTTTTTTTGTGACCAGAATGCTGGCATCTACTTCTTTGGTCAAAAGCTGAATGTTGCCAATTTCCGTCCAGCGTGGCAATGCTGCTAGCATTTTGACCACATATCCCTCCTCTGACAGACTTTTAGATATTTATATAAATTTGTAAATAGTATTAATTTAAGATATTTTATATTAATATGGTAAGTGTATTTTATAAGAAATCGACACATATAAATTAAATAACTTCAATTTTTGCGTAAATTTTTTTATAATTTATAAACGGCCATCCCACATATTTGGACTAAGATGTAGGGCTTGTAGAGTTAGAAGCTTGGCTCTATATGTGATCTGCTAACTTTTTGACTGTGAGAGCCATAATGGTCTCGTCTTGGCAAGATTTGTTTTACGACTTAAAGTTCTGTGTATCGCTGCAATGCACACATAATAGCAAGAGATAACGCATGCACGGGCGTTATCTCTTACTATTAGGAGAGCGTCTCGTTCGTCTAATTACTTCTACATAAAAAAAAGGGAAATGGTTGGTCCCGGTTGTTCTCTAATTTTATAATCGTCAAGACATGACTGGAGGCCTTCAGGCGGCGCATTGAGAAGGTCTGGCCACTCAGCGTATACATAAGTACGAACTCAGTTTTGATGTGAAAAAAAAAAACAATCGAATTATTTTAACTTTTAATCATGGAGACAAAAGTATCAAAAGCGACTGCGACGCTACGCCAAAACCAGACCTCTGAATGTTTTTACTAGCAGACAAATCTAATTATCTCCGAGCTGCAGATCGTCAGCTCTTTAATCAAGTAGATTAACCGGCTAAGTTCTAACTTAAGGAGCTAGACACCTTCTCACATACCTGAACTAACTTGAAGCCTCAACCTGAAGTGATAACTTCTTGGGCAATATTTCAATCTAAAAAAGTCAAACTTTAGATACTGTTATACTTTATGAATTTAGCATGTTAAGCTTTTATTACGCGTGTACACAATGATGTGATCATAAAAAAATATTTGACTTATTTATTTCCATTTTTTACTAAGTAAAGTTGTCGAACGTGAGGTTGTCCCTGAATATCGTCAAACTAACTATTTCAAGTTCACAACAACACTATTTCAAATTGTTTTAATAATGACCTGTTAATATCACGCTGACAGCAAAACGAAACCAAAATATAATTACTAAAAGCAGATTTTTTAAATCATAATCACATACACCACACTGAGTCTTAAAATTATACAAACATTTTAAGCGTAGTTTTAAAATTATAGCAATAAGAACAATTAATATGAACAGAAACGCGCCAGAATAAAGCAACTATCCCGCCATGTGCTCTATGGTTTACCGGTTTAACCCAGTGCTGCGTGTCATTGTTTAGACATCTCGAAACGTCGTCGGAGTCAATATGCGGAACATTTCCTATTACACGCCCACTTCTTTCCGTGGGCTTAAGGATCTGTATAGAGTGAACGGAACCCCAACCAGCTTACAGATTTCACAAGTTAAAAATATATTTAATTCCTTGGGAATTTTTTTATAAATTTAACGTGTCTAACGTGCTCTCAAGTGTTGAAAATTTCTATAGTCTTATATTGAGTATGTGTAACGTATCGTCAGACTAAGTAAACCACGAAGGGGTTTCGTACTAAAATGAATCACATAACGAGAATTTTTATTTCTCATGCTTTATTAAATCTTTATTAGATCTTTTAAAAATTATAAAACCAGTTACGTGACATGTATTAATTTCAAAAGTTTGTAACTACTCTATATATATCAGGCCATATTTTTATTCCAACACAATTTGTAATGGAAGCGACACGCGGAGACAAGAGAGCAAGCCAGGGCGAGCGAGTAAGGGCGGGGGTGAAATTACTTGCAAATTCCATTTACGAACTCCGCGCGGCGTCAGAAGAAACTGGTTTTCTGACCTCCGTTAGCTAGCTTGACTGCGGTCTGCACATTCACAACACCGAAAGAAAAAGTAGATTTTTACGTGTGATAACTATAAAACTTGCTAGTTAAAACTTTTTTACAATACATTACTGTAATACCTATACAAAATTAAAAACGAAACACTCTTCTGGATGTAAAAAAAACGCCTATCTGTACCATTGTAGTGGTACCGGAACTTTGAGTAACAAAACATACGTACAGTCGTACATACATATGTACGACTGTACGTATGTTTTGTCAATTTGGACATTTAGTATTTTTTTTATTTTATGACATATTTGTAATTGTTTTTTTTTATTAGTGTATTCTTTTTTTACATCTTGATTTGTAATTTTTTTTGTTTTGATACTCTGTTGTTTTTCTTTTTTAAATTTTATTATCATACTATGCTTTTTGTTTTAACTTTTATGTAATCTAAACTTGTGAGATTTTTATGTACCTAATTGGCTTGACCGTTTGTTATCCCAATTTTGAGTATTCGATTTAATTTAATTCGATTCGATTCGGCTCAACTCGACTCGACGAGATTTTTGTATTGGAATTTTCAGAAACAACAAGTATTTTTTTTACTTAATAAAGGTTTGAAGATAAAGAAGAATCTATCGATATATGTATGTTAAGCTGTTTATGAATCAAACATTACGGTATAAGGATTTAAAATATATATATATACATATAAACATTACCTCATTTATCTAGTTCCCATAATCTAAGCTTAGCTTAAGACTAACCATCGAATGTTTAAAGAAATGAGCGCTAAATGCACTGGACTTTGTTTCGGTGCTCAAAGTTCTATGTACAGCTGCAGCGATTATGTACAGCTGCAGCGATTATGGACAGGCACAGACCGAACAAAACGCTTTCTAATGGTAGAGATGACCACTACCATTACCAGAACCTTTTGTTCGTTATGTTGATAAAAGTTTAGGATAATATATTTAGAAGTTCTGGCTAATAATATAAAATATCTGAATTACCATACGAAATAAATTTGAATCATGACAAACATGATCAGAACTTCTTGTTTGTGGCAAGATTACCAATGGACGGAAAAGGTCCGATTCCCGATTGGTATGTAAGTTACGAGGCGTTACCGCGAACTTAGCTCATTACCAGTTCTGCGCAGACGGAATGATAATGCAGGGAATTTTCACTTCATTCTTTTCACGCTCATTGTTTAGTACAAGTATATGGTAACAGTGCTTAAGGTCGTATCAAGTAGTAATTCAGTAGTCACTTTAAAATAATAATATAACAATTACAAATAATTATAACAATATAAAACTTTACACTAGTAGAAAAATTATATTAATAATAATAAATGAATAATTATAATTGGCAGTCTTATCGCTAAGAGCGATCTCTTCCAAGAATCATTAGTATCGCGAGGATTCTAAGATGCAAAGGACGAGGTGTGTTAACAAGAGAAAAAAAAAATTACGTATTACAATAATTTAAAAGATCTTTATTATATAATTTTATCTGGGTAGGAATCACTGCAGTATCAAAGTAGTAGTGTGTAAGCATTGCTGTGTTCCGGTATAAGGTATTCTTAGTATAATCACATGGTTATTGAGACTAACCATCAAATGTCTCTAAGCAATGGCTATTATGTACTAGTCATGTAGATTATATTGAAAATTTCACATTGATTTCAGCTCTTTGTTCTTATTTAAAATGCAGTGCAAGGAACACTGCAATTGACACTCTTTGTGACTATTTGATTGATTCATATCCCGGTTGCAAAGAGTTTTTACATGGATGTATTTTTTCTTTAAATTGTATTTATCTAACAGACTTAACAGTGAGTTGTGGTTATACACCTTAAAAATAAAACAAAAAAAATGTACATCATTTATGTTCGTTTTTATATAATTAATGTATTTAGTATATCTACAATGTCAATGCTAAAAATAATGTCACATGACTTATGACTAAAATCATTAAAACAATCAGAGACATCTAAAAATATCTATTCACGAAACAACACATTTTTAGCATTGATAGAAATAAATCCTTTTATTTGCTTGTCGGTTCCATTTGTAACTAAAATCTGTAAAAGCACTGCGCTTATATATAGTTACAAAGCATTATCTAAGCAACCCTACAATTTATTGGCAGCGTCTATTCCAAGACTTGTCACAAACCTTCGGTCTATGAATAATTTACGTGCTTGCCGCGACCGCAAAGTGTTTATTGTGATAGCGTCTGACTACCGCGACCTCATGTGAAATAAAACACCTAGATTTTTCCTCTCAATATCTGAGGTACGAGTACATCGACAAAATCTTCCTCTTTCATAAAATTACATGTAACGAGAAAAAAATTCGCCAAACTGAGTTATATTTTTGCCGCTATAAGTTGTAAAATGCTTAGACATTTCTTAGGCACTTGGGACTCGGCTACCGAGATGAAATCAAGAATGTAAGGAGTTATGCCGGATGGTTAAAACACGGGATTTGAAGACTAACGCCCCGGGCTTAGGAGTTAAAATCATTTGTGGCAGCTACCATCGTTTTGCGAGAGCAAGAATCGAGGGAAAACGGCAGTAAATAACAAGCTGGATCGGATTATTTCGATAAGATCATAAAATGAAACAAGGCGCGCTACGGCGGGACGTTCTCTTTTTGAATATGTTACACGTTAACCGACACATTGGCCAGGAATGTCGACTAAACTGGAAAAGTTCAACTAGATTTAGTCTCTGCTAACTTTCTTGGCTTCAAATGTTTTAATGGTAGAATTTTTGTATGCGCTACGGGTCTTCGAAGATGCAGCGAATATGCTACGATAATGCTACGAACGCTCTACGGAATTCGTTTGTGTATACTCGTAGGTAGCTATTATTTTTTATGGTGTTTTCTTGGAAACATAGATAGCACGTGGATACTTCTAGGTTGAAGATGATACATTTGAAAATACATTTAATTTTTTATTAATTTAATTTTATTGATTCCTTATATCGATTTAATGTTTTGAATTGTTAAGCGATTGACATGTAACCATTGGTTGTTAATAAATGAGTATGAGTTTAAACATACTTACAAACACACACTCGTAGAACCTCTTATATAAAGATACAGTTGTTATCTTGTTACACTTTCTATCGTGCGGTAAAAGGTAAGTACGTAACTGGTAGCTCCCTAGCGTATGTAGGCACGCGCGGTCCGAGTCGTCCGAGTGCAATCTTATTTTTCCGGGTTCTGGCTCGCTGCCGGCGGCTTATTGCCTACGTGCCGGCGGGTCGGTCGCACACACGTCATATTATTCTATCGGGCGGCTATCGGCACAGCCCACATGCCTGCTTCCATGGAACTGTGAGCTCAGTATTCTAACTCGAGCTTAGACTAATTTTCTAATGCCATTTTTACGCTTTTAGGCCATGTTGCAATAGTTGTGGTTAAGAACTGACTGTGAATCTGACTGGGTTACTATGGAAACTAACGTGGGTTTGACACATTTTTGTCCTGTGGGATTACGTTTTTTTCTTCTTCTTATTCTTCCGAGGAGGACTTGGCGTCGCACTTTCTGTGCATTTGCCAGTGTCATGTTTTCCGGGATTACGTTTGATTATATTGTATACTTTGACTATAGTTTTCTTAGTCCGTAGAGCGAACAAAAACACCGACCGCGCGCGCGTTTTACTGTTTTGTCTCCATGAAGGAGGCCATTGGATGTGGCCGAAATTTCAGTATCCGATATAATTAAACGCGAGTAATCCCACATAAGTAAAACAAAAAAAGCTGACTGAGTATTCAGCTCGTGATCATGGCTTTAGGACATAGGGCGTTACTTAAAAAATATAATAAAATATAACCCTGTTATAGATAAGTATAGTGAAATACAAACACACAAATAAAAAACTAAATACAATCCCATGTTAGCGGCAGTACCAACCTTATCGCCTGAAGCAAAATGTCAAAATGTGTGAACGTTGATAAAAATTAAAAAATATTTTTTTTTTTTTACATGCAGCGCCATCTGACCCCAAACTAAGCAGAGCTTGTGCTATGGAAGACAGATAACTGATAGAATACTTAAATACTTTTTTTTTGTAAATACATACTAATACATACAGTACACCCAGACACAGAACAAAAATCGATGTTAGTCACACAAATGTTAGTCCTGAGTGGGAATCGAACCCACGCCCTTCAGCTACCAATGAACCAACAGGGCTGTCAAATGAATGAATAGAGTAGCCATGTTTTCGCACGTGAATTTGACGTCAGCGGGGTGGTAATAAAGTATATTTTTAACACGTAATATTCAAGGTGACAGATCGTTTAGTAAGGCGCGCGAAGTACCTTATAAGCATCGAGAACTCATTCTCTGGCATCCACTTCGCATTTGATATTAGTATACTTGCCTGCCTTCTTCAGATATTGCTCTGAACCGTAAATAAAATTGCTGTGACCGTGAGCTAGTGGGTAGTGGGCACTAAAGCTGTATTTGTCACGTTAAGAGTGTTGTAGGGGAATAATCGTGTTACGGGTAAATTGGCCGATTTTTCCTGCGACATGATAATACGATTTTGTGAGAATCTTGTTTATTCTAAGATATTAGTTATGACAGTATATTTTTTTATTACGATTTGATGTTTTTTTTTTTGTTTTTAGGGTTCCTCATCTCAAAAAGTAGAAAACGGAACCTTTACAGGATAACGTTGTTGCCCGTCTGTCAAGACCTGTAACAAGAACTCGTGGAGGGTATTGAGTTGAAATTAAAACCATACACACAAATAAGTAGTCCCTTTTAGTTGTAAAAAAAATTCAACTTCTCTGTTATTGTAAAAAAAGTTAGTTACAGCTGTTTACGTCGCAAAACCGCTTATTTTGACACTCACAAGGGAATTAAAACGTTGGTAAAAGATACTTTCCGATGACATAGAACTAAACATTTTGTAACGAACATTGTTTTATAGTGTACTATAAAATACTATAAAACAATGTTCTTAAGGGTTTATGTGTGCATAAAGGATAAAAAACAGGGTTTTGATTATTTTTACGCTGTGTGATTTTCGGTTTATAACGAAAAATTTGCAACAAAAATATTACTTATTAGCCATTAATATGGAAACCGAATTTCAGGAAAAGCTTGAGAAAAACTTCAACTCGGTTCCCTAACTATTTATCATATCTACTAGTTTGTACGGAACCCTCGGTGGGCGCGTCTGACAAGAACTTGTCCGTGGTTTTTAAGAAGTAATTACATGAACGTAACACTGTCCTAAGGGTTAGTATAAAATAACTCCTGATAGCACCGGTACTCTGAACTTTGAGTAACAAAACAAAATCCACGGCATCGCTGCTTAGGCGCTGATTATTATCAGACATTCGATGGTTAGTCCCAATAGCCCTGTAATGTATAAACTACTAACTTCCAAACTGGAACACAGTGTTTACACACTACTGACTGTCGGTAGGACATATTGTGCCACTACAGTGGTACCTGCCTAAGATACTTTCTGCTGGAGATCTACCACCTAGTGAATATAAAATCTTTTTTATATGTTTAAGTGCTGACTTCCATACTCGTACATAACACTTTACATGTCATCATGGAATTAAGTGTAAATTTACTAATGAAAAACTTGTTTGCAGAAAAAAAGAAAGCGACATAGTTACTTCTGAAACATTACAAACACAACTACGAACAAAGTATAATAATAGACATGATAAACAAACAATAAAAACATTTTTTAATAAATAATCAATAGGTAAGAGGGTTATCGTTTAAATATATAGCTACAAGAGAGATACAGCGGTCGGTTTGTTGCTTGTTTGTTAAGTCGCGCGTTTATGACGAAACTTGTTTATCACAATTACGCAAACAATAACGTAATAAAGGCTGCCGCAGCCGGCGTTATTGTCAGCGAATGTCGCCGCCGAGGGTTGTCGGAAAAAGTGAAAGTTTTTATCTACGGCGGTCCCCGGCCGACCGTTCTAATTTCCACAGCGCACTCGATCGCTAGCGTCTCGCCAGGGTTGAACGGTGCTACTTGAGGTGGGTTAAACACCGAATAATTGCTGATTAACTGATACCATGTTCAACATCGTAGATCAGTTGATCGATTTATATGGTCTGGTTTTTCTTTTTGGTAATACATATTTCGAAATTATATTCGACATTAGGTGATCGATGGATGGATAGTCTTCGGATGGACGGCTGTTTGTCGCATTTGCAACTGAGCATTATTGTGGGTCGAATGACACTCCAAATTATCGGTGCGGTTGTATGTCCTGTACAACCAACCGTCAGAGGCTTTTCAGCGGCTTATCTGTTACATTAACATTGGAGCTCTAGCATGAAAATTGGCTAAAATTACGTGTACGTCATAAACAATAGTTAAATATATGAAAAAAGCAGTTCCTATACATTTCCACCAGAGAGATTATTTTTTGTCCTTTGCGTAGTATGCAAATCTCGCAAATTTGGTTTGCTATCACTGTCGCTTACTGGTTGGTTAGTAACATTCTAATTGGTAAATTTTGATGGCATCGTTTTTTTTTAACTAAATACTAATAATTTACATATCCACCAAGCTCTCGATGCTTTCTTAGATCACGTACCTCGCACGGAATATAAATAACTAAAAAAAAGTTAAAAACGAATTTACAATACAATTTAATTGAGTCTTGCCTTGAGTTATTCAAAATATAGGATAACTCTTTATCCTATATTTTGAATAACTGTTTGTGATATATTTAGACGTGGAAAAACGGTACAATGAAATGAAAGAGGATTTTACATTAAAGGTATCACACGGCCCGTATCACAAATACACACGATTATGCATAGTGTACAGTTATATACCTACCTAGTGAGACTTGCTTATATACTTCAATGATTATTTATCAATAAACATTTAATTTTGTAGTAAATTTCACGTTTTGACTGTATATAAACTAGTTATGTTACAATATAGTAAGACGTAAATTATTTTGCAGCAATAGAGTTACGGATTTACACGACTACGCAACGGATCGACATGATTTCTTGCACGGTTACCGGCGATGAAATAGAATAAAGGTTTAATTTATATTATGCCAGAAAACAAGTCGTCGGTAGTGCAAATTAAATTGTTCAATCTATAGCCTAGTTAAATAACTAAAAATCTTTGACGTTCAAAACTAACACCCACTCCTAACGAACTGCGACTATTTTCACTACCAAAACTAACAAGACAAGAAAAGTTTTCAGAAGTTACAGAACAAACAACACTAAGTTCAGGTTTAACAATACGGAATCAACCCTACCCTTTACAAGGGATGTGAAACAAAGAAAAAAGGTGTACACACAAGGGGACGATACGTCAAAACATTAGGTGTCTCGAGTAAACTAGATGCACGGGTACAAGCTTTGCGTCTTAGATGATCGTTGACTTAAATAGATTACATCAATAAATAGATTATATTTTATCTACGAGATATGGGCGATTACTGGTCTATCTACCTATCTATATACTATTATAAAGAGGAAAGATTTGATTGTTTGTTTGTATTGAATACATGAATAGGCTCCGAAACTACTAGACCGATTTCAAAACTTCTTTCACTGTTGGGAAGCTACACTATTCTCGGGTGACATAGACTACTTTTTATCCCTGTATTCCCATGAGAACGGGAACTACGAAGGTGAAGCTGCGAGGCGTCCGCTTGTACTATTATAAATAGGAAAGAGTTGATTGTTTCTTTGTTGAGTGACATAGGCTACCTATATTTATATTGTTAATCGAGTTTTGTTCTCGAGGCGACCTGTTGAAAATAATGAGAATAGTATGTTGAATGATAATGTACAGAAACAAGCTTAAAAGTTTAAAAAACTTCTATAACCTGACTGCGAATTAAATAGCTATAATTACAGGAAAAAGCTTTTTAAATATTTTTTTATTCTTAATTAAATTAAAACATATAACTCGTATGTATAAATTAAATTAAGAAAAAACGAAATTCCAGTATGATCCATTTTAGTAACTGTTCTACATAACCAACTATGAAGTATAAAATTACCTTAAGGAGAATTTTCTTCTATTAGTATTTAGTTATTTCGTACATTTCTCCAAAGTTTTGAATTCTTATCTGGGAAAAATCTGGCTTGATTCCGTCCATTTCTCACTTGAGTAGGTGAGCAAAGATTCGCGTTTCGTCGACACGGCCATGGTCACAGATTATCTTATAGTTATTACGGCTAGGTACATGCCGGTGTAAACCAGTGAATAAGATAGTGTGATTAGTAATGTTTGAACTTTACCCGAGCTCGTATAGGTACATAGGGTTATTATGAGGTGCCTATATTTAGACAAAAGGGGGTAATTAAACTCATCATTATGTAAAATGTTTACTTTGAGCATAAATCAAAAGCAGCTGCTCTATTAAAAAAATGATGCTGACTCTTGACCTTGATGTATGGAGTTATATAGTTAAGCCAATAATTAAAAAAAACGTATAATAGGTGAGTAGGTACAATGCTCTTTATCAGATTTGTACACCCCACGCATATAACCCTTTAGATCAATTTGCTGTTTTACAAACAAAAACAAACGCATTTATTGGTGTTAGTCAAAAGTAAAAAAAAAATACATTCAAAATTATCTTCAATATGTATACATAGGTACAGTAAATTAATTTTAATTTCAAAGAGATCAGATGATTTGTGTGTAACATCATCTCATATTCAATTATTTATCATCAATAGCTAAATCTGTTAAAAATAAGTAACTAGGAGAGAAACACAAAAAGATTTTCATTCGTAGTTTAGCATCGGGTAATAAAGACCCATAATCACTATAGAGCTTTCTTACCAAAAAGAAGTAAAAGAAAGAAAAAAAAGATAGTTTTATTTCGTGACACAACCGAACACAAGCGCAAAAACAAGCAAACAGAGACAGACAAGTCATAATCGCATTTGATGCACGTGGATTATACTCAGTTAACTTAACCCGACCGCGTTTTTTGTTTAAGTTGTCGTAAAGATTCAAATCAAAACCAAATGGAAAATTCTGTCGAGAATTTTATTGTACGTATTTGTAAGTTCTTTTGGGATATTCACCTTGACCACATCATGGCTCACTAATAAGCAACACTTTAACAGAAAAAATACATCTATACAAAACTAACATACTGCTTACAGCTATACATTCCACGACCACAGGTTACGCAACAGTTATTGCGGCCACGGCCCCTAATAAAATGAGCGGTACTAACGCGGTGTTTGCGCTGAAGCGACGCTGATGATAGATACGGCACGCAGCCATCCCGTCGACGGTCTTATAAACTAACCGTAGTGAACGAAAATTTGAAAATGTTTTTGTTACCTATCCGTCTATTTATGGTAATGGTTAACGCTGTTTGGTTAGATCATGATTGTAAAATTAGTGATAGACGAGATCGCCCCGCCCAGGGCTTTAGTATACACTATCGGTTTTCCCTGCATGCAGTTAGAGAGGTAATCGACAGTGCCTGCCAGTGGGGAGTTTGGGTTAGGATAGGAAGCAGAAACATCCCAGGGATTTTAGTAGGTAGGCTGCCATTTTGGCGAAGAGTCCCACATAACCACCTTGCTTACTCTGGAGCTGGTGGTATCCATAGCCGTATTCATTCCCTGGGCAAAAATAATGGGGTTCTAACCATCCATATGAACAGCCCAAGGAGGATGATTATGTTAGGTGGCCTACGATGTCGTAGGCGGCTGTTCCGGGGGAGGAAAACGTATTCCTGTTTTCCTGTAACGTATTTCTGTTCTACTAGAGATCCCAAAGCCCTTCGTCAATAACGTAAGAAGGCCACTCGGGGGATTTTAGTGAGTACAATCTCTCATACTTCGACGTCAATTCAAATTAGAACCATAACACAAAGTTTCCCATAAGCAAAAAAAAAATATTTTTGGCGGAGCCAAAACTTCACACTTTCTGCTCCACATTTTTGTACACACGGCGTGGCTGTAAACCACTTTGATAGATTTTGTTTCTCGAAAAATTCGTGACAAGAACTATTGTTTAACTGAAAAGTAATGAACAGTGAACAGGTGAAAAATGTATTTAATTTATGCCCTATTGCCCATGTGAATGTAGCGAAATGTCCAAGCCACATATTTTGTAAAGATAGAGATGTAGAGTTAGGGCGTGTAGAGTTAAAAGCTTGACTCTACATGAGATCTGACAACTTTTTGACTGTGAGAGCCATATGGTCTCGTCTTGGCAATATTTTATATGAAAATGTTTTTAGTGGGATTTGTATTCTTTTAAAATACCTAATAATGTGCACTGCGACCTACGACTTTCTAGTTAAACATACAACTTGATAATGATCCTCTATAAAGTCATTGCTTGGTAATGTGATTTGGTACGGAATTGTGATGGGAGCTAGTCTGTGGTGGATTCTAGTAAACAATGATAATAATAGATAAGCGTAAGCAACAACTGTTAATATAAACTCAGTGCAAATGCCATAAATTACGCCCAACTAAATGAACAATTTAATATCATTATGCCTAAAAGTGAGCTAAACTTCTACGCTTTTAATTCGCCTGTGAGAAATTTTAATTTATGAAACTGTTTCTTCGAAGTTGTTATAATGTATTCATATACTAACAAAATACGGACGCAGGCGAGAGGACGCGTAAATGCGAAATGTTATTAATATTTTAACTTTTAGATTCCGATTTTATGTTTTGCGTTTTAAATTTATAAATACTTCACTAGTAGTAGTACTAGTGCTTAATGAATCTACGCGATATTTTACGAAATTATATACCTACTAGCGAACGCTTCGCGGTTTTATCCGCGTAGTTCCCGTTCTCGTAGAAATACAGGCATTTAAAGTAGCCTATGTCACCCGAGGATAGTGTGGCTTCCCAACAATGAAAGAATTTTTGAAATCGATCTAGTAGTTTTTAAGTTTATTCGTTACATACAAAAATACAAATCTTTCCTTTTTATAATATTAACATAGGTAATGCTAGCTGTGCCCCGTGTATATACCTACTTTATCTATGCTTTATCTGGATGTTATAGATAAATATAAAAATAAATAAATATAGATAAATAATATAAGCATTACCGTATCAGCCGTTTTTATAAACTGTCCCACTGCAGGGCGCGGGTCTTTTCTTGTCGTGACACGCGCGCCAAGTGCGGGTTGGCAGAGTTATACAAACATGTACATTGTACAGTATACACATATAAACAGACAAATTTTCGTATTTATAATCTTAGTGCAATCTGAATTTGAAAAAAAAAAAAGTAATTTAATAAGATTTTCTTCTTTTATGTTGATGACTTTCATGACTTTTGGACTAAATCCATGGTACAAGCTATCTGTATTCATTTAGCTCAGCGGTCTCACTCAAATCTGTATCAGCGTGAAGAATTAACAAATACGCCTGTTTGTTACATTTTGACGGATTTTTTAATGTAAAAGTAATTATACAAATGATACGCTCTCCTGGTGGTAAGAGATAATGCATGTTCATGACCATTGCAGTAATAGAACTTTGAGTAGCAAAACAACGTCTGGGGCGTCACTGCTTTGGCGCTCATTAATTTGAGACATTACACAAGTCTCAACAGCCAAGTAATTTCGCTAGCTGAAGGACTACAAACTGGAACACGGTAATGTTTACACACTACTGCTGATTGATTGCTTGATGCTTCGGATTTGAATGAAAAAAAAGATACACTCTGAATTTAAACATAATTAGACTACTTTTTATAATGGAAAACGCAAGCAGAACCGCGTTGCGCAACCAGTGGCTATGCTTATTTTATTTGTCCAAAAATGGCTGGCGAGGTTTTGTATATACGCATTCGTTTCGTTAAAACGAGAAAGCATTACTTTGCACTGCAGTGACATTTTTCTTTATGAACTCCCCCGGCCTGTTTTTATTAATTCCTACTCCCTCATGACCCCAAATAAAAGCTAAAGAGGAAAAATGTTTTCATACTTGGAATGCGCCTCTCAAAGCGGGAATCCTCGTCTTATCTCCTAACGAATCTAACTCGAGTTTGTGCCTACAAATTTAAATTTAGTAAAAACAATTCTTATGAGTATTTTATGTGCCACAGATCGTTTGTTGATTTGTGTGTTTTTAGTAGCAACGTAACTAACAACATTGTGATGACTTTGGAGTTCGGGGAGTGCTGGAGTAGACTTTGGAGATCTTTGTATAAATTTATAAATAACTAGCTGCGCTCCGCGGTGTTACCCACTGTGCCCACGTGAACATTAAGTTCCTACGGGATAAAAAGTAGTCTATGTCAGTAGCCAGTAATATTTTTCTTAGTGGTTTAGGTAATCAGCGGATAAAATGTTTCTAGAAACAAGGCGACAATAGACATTGAAGTGCACCCAGTAAACATGCAAAATACGCTGTAATTAAAGTGCGAATCGTATTTATTAGTGTTCTATTACCTTTTTATAGTATGATCAATGTTCTGTCACGCATACTGAGCAACATTCAATATGAATATTATTGTGTAGTTTATCAAAAGAAATTATGCATCGTCCGAAACCTGCGCGGCCAGCTCGTTATAAGTTAAACATTTTTATGAATTCGTGTCCTATTTTAATTAAAATTCTTCAGAGTTCTTGAATATTAACTGCTTAATTTTTGCGTTTAATTTCGGACGTAGATACATTTTATTTGGGTTCTAGGTTTTTTACTTTGATTTAAATGGGAAATTATGTGCGAGGTATATTTTCTCCAGTTTTATCGTTGTACTGTAGGGTAAAGAATTGATTCGACAAGTTAACGACTCGTTCAAGCAGTCGTAAAGTTGGCGACGTCTCACTGCTTAATATAGTCGCGTTGCAAGAAACAATTAGAGAAGCGGCACAATCATCCTAGAGGGTATCATGAATTTATAAATAGAAATTTGTGGATGTGGTAGTTTTTAAACTTTCGCGAAAATTCATAGCCATGTCAATCAAAGACACTTAATCGTGCACATAGTACTACGACCTGTAACTTTGATGTTATTATTAAAAAAAATGTATTTGTATTAATTTAGTTTTTTTGTTAGCAAATAAGCTTGCGTGTGACCAATATCTCACATGACGCTAAGCGAATATACAATCTAAGATGGAGCACGCAAGCTTAGAAGAAAGAAATTGACTCGTGATTTGTTGACACTAAGATTGTACTTCAACCCATCGGGGAAACAAAACAGTTTGTCGTTCTAGATTTCGTATACTACAGATATATATGTAGAGTTCCGGATGTGCCGATAGGCAGCGTGGAATTGTATCACGCAGATCTGAAGCGCACTCTCCTAAGTGTATCCGATAGAAAACTTGTACTCGTTGCCCGAGAGAGTCAAGACATATTTTACCAACAAAAACTTGTATAGCAAGTATTTTCTTAGTTATTCTTACCTCTATGTACAGAGAGTGTCGAATGGCGTGTAATACTGTGCGCATAAATCGAGAGCCACGGTGACGAGCGCGCACTTACACGCGGAATGAGAGACATCCGCCGCCTTCGCCAGGAACACCCTAAAATTTCCTTTTAATCGCAGCGTCGACGTACGACCGCCTTATTACATACCAGCGTTCAATATCAATTAACATTTGCCTCTATTGAAACACCACCAGTCTCTACCAGTCAACTCTAACATACGACTGTCTTCAGTATATTGCATTACCTTGAAACAGCGCTGTAAAGTCGGTTTTACTGACGCGGCAAGAATTTTCATTCATGGACCTTTATTTAATGAAAAGAAAAAAAGTTTCTTCAAAACTACGTTGGCTGGAAATAAACTTTGATCAACGAAAAATATGTTGGTGCAAACTTTAACTTTGTACGGCAGGCCATGAAGTTAGGAAGGCTACTTCTTTGTTACATAGATCTTTCACATAAGGCGCTCTTTTATGTAATTAAACTGTTGTTGAAGTACAGAATAATATTATTGTCGCCAGATAAGTGAATATTTTTTGGTTTACAGTATAGGTGTCCACAGCACACCTTATATTTCATGACGATGTGGTTGAAGGTGGTAAACACACATGCTAACAGCCTGGAATTAAACTGGTTCTAAAATGAAGCTGCCAGAACACACCGTGAGGTGCTTGACGGCAGATTTTGAACTTGAGGTTGGTAGCTAGCTAGCCGAGTACTAGAAAGTAATTGAGAAATACGTTAGCACGCAAATGATAGAAAAAAGTATGTAGTTCTCATTACACCCGTTACCCATATCGAGGCGCCACTGTCCCTCTTTTCGTATTTTTTGTCGTTTACGTATTAACATTTTTATCCGCTAGCCTCTTGGTATTTAAAATAAAGGCCAAAAACACATGTGACTGTTATACATTTTTTTGGCCATTAATAGTGGCTTTGCAATGTCATTCAGAATGAGAATTCACTATAGGTGAGTACATAAATATTATAACAAATAAAGAAGTGGTTAAAATTCGGAATTTCTGTTTCAAAACCTACACCACTTATTATTTTATAAGACATTAGCAGTAGATATAAGAAACAAAAACTGCAAATTTCAAAAAGAACACTCAAACGATTCCACGGCTATTGTGAACTTGCATAATATTCAAATGGAATTGCATCTTTGCCAAAACTAGCGCGAGAATGGCCCTCTCACATTAATATACCATAGCGTTTTCTGACCCTTCTTGTGTCGCGAGCGCCTCTTTGTTTTTATAGGTTGTTGAATAAGCATTAACTAAGTAATTTCAGGAGCAGGTACAAATTGAACCGCGTTTAAAAGACCTTTTATGTTTCTATAGTCATGGAAACGACGCATATGGTGTCGAGTGATTACAGTAGAATGAAGTCTAGGATAGATAACTTTGTATTTTTAAGTCTAAAAGTTAGTAAACTTTATCTACATCACCGATCATGTTAGACCTCTGGCATTTTTCCTATCCATGCACAGGTTGCCTTGTAAGAAATCTCTTTTAGAGATAAGGTCTGACTTTATATTGCGACTCAAAGTTCTTTGTAAGATTGCAACATGCGTTATCTCATACCATCAGGAGAGCGTATCGTTTGTCTTAAGCAATATATAAATTACCGCATAACCAGGTTTACTAGTACTATTACTATACCAGCAATACTATACTATATAATTCCATACCTCAAAGCCGTATCAAAGCGTACCTAGGGTACTATATGCGGCCTATGCCGTATCAATAGCAGATGCAATTAGTTTGAGTGCACCGTTTTTGATGTAGTGCCGGCCGCCGACAACCCCGTGTGTGGAGAACACGGTATAAATAAATCCATTAGCTTAATCGGGTACAAGAGCAGTTGATTTTAGCATGCACGTAGAATCGAATTTGTGGTCATTTTGTTGATCCTACAGGATTAGGTAGGAAATTAGGCAGTCGGTGCCTACTTTATTATTTTTAACAGGAGTGTAAACAGGGGTCGCAAACGTCTGACCCATTTTTGATTGAGTTATTTTGACTGTGAATAGATACGTCGTTAAATTTGCTTCATAGTGGGATGTAATTTTGAAAACTGATCATAACAAAATCAGGTGATACCGTTTGGTACTGCGGCAACATATATCTATCATGTACATCTCTATAAGGAGCCACAGATAGTCCGCTATGTCGTGGCTGTTTGGTGGAAGACGAAACTGTAGAGCACGTGCTGTGGCATTGCAAAGCCACAGAAGTAACTAGGATCCTCACTAGATTGCATGAAGCAGCTTCCTCACAAACCACATCCAAATCCCCGCAACAGGCAGACTGCTTTTCGCTATCATGCTTAACTCCATCTCATCCACTGGAGCTACTTTGCCAGCGCCCCAGAGCCTCGCTCCGGTACTTCAAGGAGCTGGGTTGGCTCGGGTAGACGCTGGTAGGGGGAAATGCACAATACACCCCAAGCGGGACGTCAGTGCAGGACTCATCGCCCCCATTCCGAATAAGAATAAGAATAAGAAGGAGTTGAAATTTAGTGACATTTCAGTGTTCAAAAATTTACAAGTACACACGACCGTGTGTACTTGACGACACAACCTCACCTAAAATTATTGAAAAGTAACTTGAATGAGAGTAGGTATACTTAACAATGATTCAAGGAAATGTTCAGCCGTTTAAAGATTACTAAGCTTTTTTATGACTAGATATGAACATCTTCTATAGGTTTGATCGAGTAAAAATTTAACATGTACTTAAAATTATAATTGTAATAAAATTCTGTTTAATAACAAAGTGATGTTTAGTTACTTACGTCCACTAAATAAATAAAATGTATGCATTTTGGCATCGAAAATACGACAAAAGCTTTTTTTATTCACCCTTGGATTGTATAAATTTATAATTTCGTACAATTCCATTCTTCTTCATAAAGACAAAAAAAAGTATCTGACAGATATAATTGGCGCACTGTCGGAGCCGTTCATCAAGTATAATTCTATTAATTAACAAGGCGCCCGTCGAGCTGAGAGTAATGCTGGAATGCACAATATTTGCAGGAAATCTGTCGATCGTACGCATACTGTTGATTTACGATTTCATTAGTTGTGTGGAACAATATGAACGAGGACTGATTGCTACAATTAAGTCCATTTTGGTGCGCGTTGTTAGAATCCATTGAGTGTTAAACAAAGTAAGTTATGAAACGATTACTGTAGCCCCACTAATATTATAAATGTGAAAGTTTGGACAGATGGATGTTTGTAACTCTTTCATGCAAATACTACCTACTGAACGGATTTGGATGAAAATTGATGTGGAGGTAGCTGGATTAACACAGGTTTTTTATCCCCAAAACGTGTAGCGGATAACATGGCGGGTGGAGTTTTGGCGGGAACGCGGGAAGAGTCGTGTCGCTCCGTTGTATTTTTTTTCCAAAACTAGTGTTTTGTCGAGTGTTTATGCATAAAAATGGTGGTGTTTTATTCATAAAGTGCCGAGTTACAAGCGTGAGTGTGGGAAAATGATATAATGTGGTGAAACATGACTTTTCGTGTTGCTTCCAAAACTCCATCGAAGCTTTATAGTAAAGTCGCCACTACTTTACTAAAGCATGACTGGACTTGACTGACACGAACTGGACTTGACTAAGACTGGACTTTGACTAAAACTAGCTACGATGACACTTATTTAACTTTTGAAACTTGAAAATATATAAATTCTTGACACTGGCAAATGCTAAAACGCGACGCCAAAACCAAAGGAAAAAAAAAAACATGGCGGGTGAAGCTAGTAATAATATTATAAATGTGAAAGTTTGTGAAGATGGATAGATGTTTGTTCCTCTTTCACGCAAAAACTACTGAACGGATTCGGATAAAATTTGGCTCACATATAGTGTATGGCCTGGATTAATAATGTTAGAATACAATCTGAACACACTTTTGTTAAATTCCACGCGGACGAAGTCGCGGGTATCAGCTAGTAATAAATAATATAATTACTCAGATATAACTAAGCACGCACCTCTGTCTTTTCTAGGTTATGTGCGTATTGCCGATAACTTCAAACGGTGAACGAAAACATCGTGAGGAAACCTAAATCTATGAGAGTTCTTAAAAAATATATTCGAAGATATGTGTATCTACCAACCCGCAACTGGCCAGTATGGTGAACTATGGTCTTATCTCGCAATGAAAATAAAAAAACAAAAGTTGGACAGTTTGTTAATAGTTGTAACCTAAACGATTTTTAAGTGGAAATACAAAATGAACTTCCGCAAAGTAACGCCTGAATCAATCAAATGTAGACCAAATTTTACATAAAAACATAATAAGAACGGTGGACACAATGGTAGCGAATTTTAAAAGCGAACAACATCATCTAGGTTGATTTTAGCTCACGAAATGGAGTTTATCCATATCAAGCTACAAAACCATTCAACAAATTAAATGTAGTTTTGGCGGGAACGCGGAAAAAGTTGGGTCACCCCGTTGTATTTTTTTCCAAAACTAGTGTTTTGATAATGATATAATGTGGTAAAACATAACTTTTCGTGTTGCTTCCAAAACTCCATCGAAGCTTTATAGTAAAGTCGCCACTACTTACTGTAATTGACCAAGACTGGACTTTGACTATAACTAAAGCTACGAGGCAACTTACCTAACTTTTGAAATTTGAAAATATGAAACACTTGACACTGGCAAATGCCCAAAATGCGACGCCAAAAGCAAAGAAAAAAAAACATGACATAAAACATAATCTACCACACATAATAGTACGCAACACTTTATACACGGTATTATACATAGTACTGTAAAATATATTTCACGGGCTAAATATTCAAACATTTTTGCGTTTAATTACATCGCCATTTAATATTTCAGTAGGAAGCAAATATAAATAAGCACATATCGCTTAAGAAAGGCGCGAGTTCCTTTACCTATTTTGGATGGCATCCAATTTAGTAATACGTTTGCTCTGAGCTTGGCAGCAAAAACAGTTTGTTGGACAAATAAATAGAGTGTCTTATATTTCACTCACAGCATAATAATAAAATAAGTATTTCAAGTGACTGCACACTCATATTTTACTTGTACTATAACTAATAGCTTAACAACCAAGACAAATTAAATAAATGAATATTGGATTACAATTCACAGAGCGCCGTCTAGCCCCAAACTAAGCTATGGAAACCAAATAGCTGTTAGAAAAGTTGTATACTTTTTTGTAAATATATACTTTTTTATTACATATAATGTTCGTCACACAAATATTAATTTTGAGCGGGAATAGCACCAACGCCATTTAGCTCTCGAAGCAGAATCCTACTGACAGGGCAGTCGAGCGACTAGCGGTAAGATATACGTGGTGTACGATATCCTTAACAGGAGGTCGTCTGTGTAGGTACTACTGCGGTGTCAGATATTCTGCAGCCAAACAGTAGTTTGTAATAATACATTGTTGCACTAGGGGTAAAAGTAACTTATTTAGTCCCGAAACGGTGTTTGGTGCCCGATCGCAGCGAAGGTGCCAATAGTTCAAGGGACTAAATAAGTCTTTAGCCCGAGGTAAACACTGTGTTTTTCATTACAAATATTTAAAAAAAAACGCACAGAAGAATTATATAAATGTATAAGGAAGAAAAGAAGAATTATTCAGCCATAGATATTTTACGTTTTTTCAAAATTATAAAATTTGGATTTTTTAGTTCCTCAGACACCGGGGCCACCGGGGTCTGTGTCATATAATATAAAGTTAGTTAATATATCGCGGTTATAAAGTACACTAAACGAACAGTAATTTTTGCATTCATGGAAGATAGAAGTTACCACACAATAGCATGAGATAAACACAACAACTTGGCTTCTAAAACGTTTTCAAGCGTTCCGGCGGCAGACTGCATTAGATCTGTTTTTATCTACTTTGGGCAAACGTTTATCTGTTAAATACATCGAAACAATTAACTAACTGTAGATCCAAAATTGTTGGTATTGTGAGCACTATTATATACGATACACAGTAAAAAATTACTAACACTTGCATATTTAAATTTGCTCTCGTGAAAAAAGCTCTTGCTCGAATCGGTTTCAATGTTTTACTTGTATCTGTAAGCCGAGAATCATGTTTTTACTAAGACTTGACATACCAAGACCAATTTCAGTGGCAGTCGTACCAATCAACAAACGTTTTTGCATCGTTTTACATGTTGGCCTTCCTAAATTGAAATTACGTAACTCGCGACTTGTCGTATTTGCAATATGAACAGGAATAAGTTTCCGAGAGAAGGAAAGCTGGTCGCATAAGCAATAAGCGCGTAATGTACTGAAATGGATAGGGTTAACAAATGCCGCTGAACTTTTTGGCTTTGTCGAGGACCTGAAATAAATATGTATATTCAAATTCACTAAACGGCTATGTCTAAAACTATGGTCAAAACTTTCAGAGTTGGATTTAACAAAATAATTAACCTTATTCGATACGTGTAACATCCCTAATGAAGACTGTGGTTAGACTACTGTCGGGACTGTTTGCTTGTGAAAAAAGTAGGGTTGTTGGTTCGGGTGGTATCTGCCTTGATGAAATAAGAATAAATAATTAAACTCTTTATTGGTCAACAAAGATCAACAAAGATTGTATATCGAAAACATTAGAAAAAAAATTATAAAAACGTCTAGTGTAACAATTGGTGTTGCGCTCTTGGCTTAGCTTGACTAAGTGTTTTTAAACTGTTACCGATGTTAAGCAACGGACGATTCGGTTAGCCTTCGGATTGGTGACGACCGTGAGTGACAATTTGCTCTATAAATATTTTTAAAACAACTCTGACATTGGGGCTGGCCACTTACTCTATACGAACTTGTTTATTACAATAAAAGCCTAAAACAGTGCCGCCTATAAAGTAACATTACATGCTCTCGACAAATCTGTTCAAAAAACAAGTATTTACAGCGACTTACCAGTGCAGTCACAAGGCAAGTCGCACTGTTCGTAATAGCCCAGTCTGGTACACCGTGTAGATTGATTGCGTTTCAGGCGTCATCGCATAGAAAATATTGCGAATACGTAATTGGATATGCGAATACGCGTCGCTGGCACGCGTGTCGGTGACGCGGCTGACAAATAATATGACGGACGATGAATACTTGCCATTGGTTAAATGCAATTTCATACGCGTGTCGTTGCTTCAAGTTGGAGTTGAAATGTTTTTGGATGGGCTTTCTTGCTCTCTAGAATACATGACTACTCTATTTTTGATTTATTCAGGCGTTACTTTGCGGAAGTTCATTTTGAATATTCAAGGTATATATTTAGTTTATTTCCGCTTAACAGTCGTTCCAGTTACAACAGTGATGAGGACTTAAATTTAACTAATTTGATAATAACTTATTAACTAAAACCTAGGACATACTTAGGAGGCTTTTTTAAATCTTTTGACAGGGAACGTGTTCGACCACAACTTACCTGATGTTAAGCAACAGTGTGGTCGAAGATGGTAAAGCGCACCTAGCTTGGAATGGATGGTTAGGTGCTTGGCGGCTGATTTTCTACTTGATAGGGGTAGCTAACCAGCCTAGTACTAGAAAGTAGCCTACCATCATGCTATAGTTTCCTTACGATGTTTTCCTTCACAGCTCAAGCTCTTTGTTAAGATTTGAACCCACTCCTTTTGGTGTGTGAAGCGACCGCTGAGCTATCATCGTTACAAAAAAAAACATCCATGTAAAACGCAGGTTATAATGTTCTACAATTTTCAATAAATATGGTTATTTCTATTATATGGTTATTTTATAAAAAGGTAATTTTACTTATACCAGATTGAGGTACATAATCATTTCCCAATAATTATATCATAAGTTAATTTCGCAATAAAAAAATGTTATTTAAAATCATTAGGGGCTTTAAAAATAATAAAATCTCATTTACCAAGATCGACTATCCATAGGTTTGGCACGAGACAATCGAATTGAATATTTTTAGCGAAGGAAAGTCTAACCCTGCGTCGGCAAAGTTTTGATACTATTCTTGAGCTATACTTTCAAAGTGCTGGATCAGTTCTAATATGTTTCCTCTTTACTTATGTTACCAGTACATTCGTGTATGTAAATACAATATATGATTTGACAGCCCTGTTGGTTCATTGGTAGTGTGTCTGCTTCGAGAGCTGAAGGGCGTGGGTTCGATTCCCACTCAGGATTTGTGTGACTAACATCGATGTTTGTTCTGTGTCTGGGTGTACTGTATGTATTATAAGTATGTATTTACAAAAAAAAGTATTTAAGTATTCTATCAGTTATCTGTCTTCCATAGCACAAGCTCTGCTTAGTTTGGGGTCAGATGGCGCTGTGTGTAACGTCCTGTGATATTTTATTTTTTATTTTTATAAACAATTAATTTTACGCTTAATAATATTAATTAACCCTACATCATTATCATCAGTTTTCAGTCATAAGACTGCTTAATTTGGGTCTCTCCTATTGTACCCACAGAGCTCAGTATACAGTTTATCTTAAACTAGCTTCACATGGGTGCAATGTAGATACTAATGTGGTGCATATGCATTATGCATGTATTATACAATACATATAAACCTTCCTCTTGTATCACTCTGTCTATTGATGGAAACCGCATTCAAATCCGTTGTGTAGTTTAAAAGATCTAACCGTCGAGACGGTGGAAAGCGACTTTGTTTTAAGCTATGTAGATATTAGGTTAATAAAAGATCAAGTATCAGACGATGATGGTTTAAAGTTGGTTATTCTACCTTCGAGTAAAAAAATTGCATGTTATAGATTGATTGATAACTCTTTATTGTACACACTAAAATACAGAAAACAGAAGAAATAAATGAAATATAAGTGTAACAACTGGCGACCGTATCGCTAAAAGCGATCTCTTCCAGGCAACCTAAGGACGGATAGGTTCACAGGAAGAAAAGACGGGGTGTGTCAATAACGAGGATATGCACATAGAAAAATACATAACTATAACATAAATTATATATCTACATTCTAATAACAATACATCCTAATACATAGAATTCCATTACCTAATTACCTAAATACAGTACCTGCCCATCTTTAGGAAATGTATCTATATACAATTAAATAAAAAAAAATTAAAAAAAATAGAGATAACTAAAATACACTAATAGGTAGGATTAGTGGTAGGCTAATAGAATGTACCTTACCACCATGCTATGGTTTCCTTAAGATGTTTTCCTTCACTGGCAGCTCAAGCTCATTGTTAGGAGTTGAACCTACTCCCTTGGGTGCGTGATGCGACCACGCTAAGCACTTAGCTATCATCGCTACAAATAAAACCTACATAACGTACATATCACTCTCATTGAATCCTTGAACCGCCCCAGTTTCCGTTCAATTCAGGAAGAGTTTTTTCACAAGTCCCTTTACCGTAGACACTTTCCAGTGTCACGGATAGTTGAATAGTGCTTCGCAGTTTATTTTTCAAGCTCGCAGAAATGTTTTGAAAGGACCGATTTCACTTTGCGTCTGCGGCGTCCCTCGCCCGCATGTCTCCATTGTGAGAGCAACTACAATCGCTCTCGTTCCTGCATTATTGTTTCGAATACGAACCCGCCTTCTTTTTATTCGAGTCTCCGTGAAAACCCGTATCTTTACACGGTTGAGTTATGGTGATGAAATTAAAGCGGGGGCTTTTAGTCGAACATTTTGTTCCATCGCCGGAACGCCGCACTACCAGAATATCCATACTTTTATGAAGATTATTATTTTTATGATCCTTTTCATCTTGAGAATGGATGGGAGTAATTTTGCGCTCGAGAAATACATTTTTCAGATCATGTTTGAATAAAACTCTTGTTATTAATACAAAATATTATGGCTGAATTATTTGGTTTAGCGTTTCCTCTTCCGGATTAAGGTCAAAGGAAATAGATTAAACACCGAGTATGAAGTTTTTTTTTTTTTTTTATGGTTGACAGGCTAGTTGTTTGACCACAGCTCACCTGATGTTAAGTGAAGGTGTGATCGAAGATGGTAAAGCACACCTAGCCTGGAATGGAACTGGCTCTCAAGTGAGGCTGCCGGAACACACCGTTAGATGCTTGGCGGCAGATTTTCAACTTGAGGGTGGTAGCTAGCCAGCCGAGTACTAGAAAGTACCCTACCACCATGCTATGGTTTCCTCACGATGTTTTCCTTCACCGGCAGCTCAAGCTCATTGTTGGGGTGTGAACCCACGCCCTTCGGCATGCGAACCTACCGCGCTAACCACTGAGCTATCATCGCAACAAAGTACTTACTTGTGACTATATAATAAATGTTTCTCCTGTATATATTATAAGTATGTATTTACAATACAATGTATAAGTATTTTATCAGTTATCAGGTTCCCATAGTACAAGCTTTGCTTAGTCTTGGGCTCGATGGCACAGTGTGAAATTACCAACGATATTTATTTATTTTAAGTCATATATATTAGTAAAGGCATTTTTAAACCGCATTTAATATTAGACCCCAAAAATTTTACGGTAACTTTTGAAAAAGAAAAATTTTCATAACAGTGCATTAATTATGTATTATGCGATTTCAACAAGTAATTAAAGTTAACTGCGAAAACTGCTGTAAACTGAAAACTACTGCTGCTGGGCTGTCATGGCGTCTGAATGACGTGCGAAACATTTATATCTGTATGACAGTTTTTCCACGAAAATATCTCCATTAACAATGGTGTTTTGCACTGCGTGATGTACAGACACGTGACTTACTGATTAATTTTCCTGTTTTTTTACCAAAAAATAGTTATAACCTGTATTTTTTATAATGAACAATTTTGTTTTGTTTTTTTACTAACAATCATGATCAATCATTCGAATGTCTAATTCATCCGTATTATTCTTAGTTTATACATACCTATTATTTATAACTTTTCTAAAGAGGCTAACTCTAAATTCTCAAAAAAATTATATTTAGTTTATTTTAAAGAACATTGTCAAGTCGATACCCCCCAATATTTTTTATTTTTTTGTTTTACATATACGGGATTACTGACCTTTAATTATATCGGAAACTTCGACTATAGGTTCGGTTACATACGGTGGCCTTCAACATGGAGGCAAAGCTGTGTACAACGCGCGCGTGACCTTGCCTTGCTTCGCACATGAAGATATTTGATAGTAGATGTGCGGGCGCGGGGTTGGGATTGGGTAGTGTACAGAGATGCGCCGGCGCGCTCTGGAAAGCTTCCTTACCAGAGTCTCCCTCTACGGTGTCAGGAATATTTCAGCACACAGAGCTCACGGCGACGTGTTCAGATGCAATCCGATATAATTAAACGTGTACAATTATCTCCATTTGGATATTTATTACTCCTACGTAACCATGTGTATCAATTTAGTAAATTTTAAAATTAATCACGTACGGTGCTTAGTCACTGTGATGAATACAAATGTACCTACTGAATATAATTGAACTGATAGATTAAAAGCAACCGTCCGATGTTTGGTTACACTCATACCACCCGAGTGGGTATTCAATATCAACAGTCAATATGTCACAAACATGACTGGCATATACATCAATGAACTGATTTGGCTTTAAAATTTTCGATAGGTATTTATAACTAACTGAATGCGTTACTTTGTACTCGGGGCGGTAACGTTCGGTCTCATATCTATTTTCTTATACGAAGCATCATAGACATTAAAAAAAAAATTGCAAAATCAGTTCAGACGCTCTCAAACTAACACAATTATATTTTTATTTATATTAGATAATAATTATGTAAAATAGAGTAATTTAGTTCTGAAGAATTTCCAGAATTTAAAATATCCGGGAATCTTTTCTATGTTTACTTTCCATAAAAATCTGATTCTAGTTAGTTCCTGAGTTATAAGAAACGAATTAAAATAAAAAATAGTTTCCTTTTTTGTATTGTATAATTGTAAAAAAAAAGTAACTAAAGTTGATAAAGGCCACGGACCTCTATGTCTGTAGAGCGTAACAACAACGTAAAAAAACTTAATTAATAGGTGTAACAACTAGCGATCTCTTCTAGGCAACCTTAGGACGGAAAGGATCAGAGGAAAAAAAAGACGGCGTGTGTCAACGACGAGGATAATAATATGCACATAGGAACATACATAACTATAACAATATATAAAGAAATATTATTACTGTTTTTTTTCTTCAAAAAACCTCTTTATATTAATTGGTCATGTACATATTATAAACTATCTATATATCAAATATTATGACACAATAAAATATATTTTTTTGAAATTTGCTAATAGATTACATTGCAAAATAAGTGGATGTTATTACAGTAGATATGGCTTTTTATTCTTTTGGACTTCTTAGAGTAGGCCTTTTACATTATATTTTATTTAAACAAAGAAATAATCTATTTTGATAAAATCAGCTTTTGATCAAGAAAATGGCACAATGATGTGTTAACCCCTTGTTGAACATAATCCTATTTAAAATATATCACGGGTTAAGAACACGGATCCAATCTAAAGGGGTATATTCTAATGTTCGACAGATTAATCTGTACGGACTTAGAGCAGGGTAGAGTCACGGTAGACTGGTTTGCAGTACCTGTATTGTTCTTAAAAATATTTTTTTTAAAATTGCATGTTTAGGAATGCATAACAATTGTATTGTAGAATTGCATGTCCAGCATAAAGGCACTTGTTTCTTTCGCAATAGAACTATTAAAAGTCTTTTCAGAATTTTGACTTTGGAAAACAACTTTTTGACTAGATTCTATTAAAATCCCATTGATACCACCCACCAATAAACTCTTAGCGAGTATTAATAAACGACGGCACATTATCACGGACTGTTTGTTATTTATTATAAAAAATAATACACAAGTGCTTACATAATGCGAGGTCACAGATAAATTTTATGAGTAGTAGATAGATAGATATAAACTCTTTATTGTGCACACCATAAACCGGAAAAAAGTACAGAAAACAAAATAATTTTATGAGCCAGCGGCGGCCTTATCGCTAAGAGCGATCTCTTCCAGGCAACCAAGAATAGAAAACACGATAGATAAAATAAGAGACAAACAGGAGAAGTACTAGTAGAAGAAACAGTAAATTAAGCTATTTTCCAGTATCATCTCTCTATGTATGTAGATGGCGCCACTCTCGCTGCTTGTTTCATGTTATTTCGGTTTCACATTAGCTACTTTGTTAGTAGTTAAGCGTCAAACTAACAGATAGCGCTTTTTAGTTTTGAGTGTTTGTTTTTTGTTTCTTCGTGATAAGACTCCGTGGTAAGGTGTAGACTGTTTTTGTCCAAACCTTCAACACTGTCTTCCAACAAGCAAACTCACGGCTACACTGCAAATCATTAGCAGGATAGAGACGGCTGCGGCAGACCACACTCGCTGTTTGCATTTGTAATTAATACACTGTTTGCACTCCTGATTTACGATAGCGTCCGTTCTGCAATACTAATGTGTTAATAGTTTAGAAAATTAGCTTAGCAACGGCATCGTAAACAAATTCATAATCGAGAAAACGTTTTCTGAATACTTTTTGTAAACTGTAACCCGCGACTAAAAAAAATAAGAAAAAAAATAAGTTGGTTACATACTAATTAAGTATAAGCTATAAGTTTTTTAAATTTCATTCAAATCCTTTAAGTATAGTGTGAAGAAATCTAAACATACAAATTCAAAAAATGGTATCTATAATTGCATAAATAACAATAATCAAATTTAACAATTATACAACTAATAAACAACAATATAAACAACTATAACAATTTATAAATTTTATCGAAGTCTGTTCAGTACCTACCTGCATTTAAAGCATATTATCGGTATTAATTTTTCGAGCTGCGTTCGATGCTTTTAATGCATATAAAAAAACGGTTCACTATATTTCAGATGTTTAAATACAATGAAATCGATTTACATCAAGCAGTAGAAGTTGACATAACATAAAATTTTACATAAACACATGCCCATTCTTCAGCCACACGAGTACCTCTCATAAAACCGAGCTCATTCCCGAAATCACAGCCGTGTAATGAAATACTGACAAAGGACCGACTCCAACGCACTTCACGGCTCCGAGGGGTGTGTCTTGCTCATTTCGGTTTCGTGAAAAATTGAGCCCCCACTCTTTCAGGTCCCTAAGTCAGCGCCGGGCTGAGGGCGTGGTGGCATTCCGAAGAGAAATTTGCATTTTTAGCGAAAGTACGAACGCACGTCTCGAACAGACGGATTGCGAGACGGATGATCGCGCGACGATGGATCGACACCCGCTTTTTTACAAGGAAGCTAATTTTGGTCGAATTGGATTACCCTTCAATATTTTGCGCTACAAATATGATGCATAGAAACCTGTATGTATTTAAACCAATAGAACTTGTCAATAAAAATGAAACTGGGCGGGTACTCAAAAGACTTCTTTGCGACACTAATTAACTTCTCCAGTCAATATAAAAAAATAAACTTCAGAAAATGTCGAAAAATAAACGCGACTCGCTTGAAACTTTCGTTCATAAAACAGTTGTAAATACTGGGTTCAACTAAAATTTTAATAATATTGCGTCTCACGTTGTTTAAAAGCAATAAAAATCCAAAAACTTTAGTTTTCGCGAAAAGTTACGCTTTGCTTTCGACTTACGGCTGGGTGCCGGCCGGTGGCGCCGGGCCCGGTTTACTCCCGGCTACTGCACGAAACGCACCCGGCCCGGGCTCTACAAGGAATAGGCGTGCGCGGAATGCATAATGAAATAGGAGATTAAAAACTACAAAACCTTGTCAATGCCAGCCGCCTGTCGGACGCTTCGCAGATCGAACATGATTGAATTACTTTCGAAGTAATAGAAATTCAGTTTAGGAAAAGTTGGCGTCAAGATCAATTTACATTAATTTTCGCGAAAAAAATTTTGGCAAGTTATTTAAAGGTTATTTTGTCTTCTACATCAGAAAGCATTTTTTTTTATGTTTGACAGGCTAGGTGTTTGACCACAGCTCACCTGATGTTAAGTGATGGTGTGGTTGAAGATGGTAAACACACCTAGCCTGGAATGGATAGCATAGCGGATATTTTATTGTATATATAAAGAGTAAATGTATGTATCAGTTTCATTACTAAAGATTTTAATTAAGAACGACGTGAGGATGTTAACACATCCTATATAACTTCTTATTTCATACATTTTACAAACTACATTTATTTCTTTTTCTCGGTACACGAATTCAGTAGGTTTTATGATAAAGTTCTGCTGTAACAATCGCAAATTTTCCTGGAATTTTTAAGGCAATAAAATTTCATAGCTTTTTCATAGCACACGGAACACAGTAAAATGACTACGATCTTTCTGTAATTGTTTCGTATAAAAATATGTCTTTTTTATCTGCAATTTGTCACAGGGAGGCCCAAATCGCTTTTCACGGTAAAATCATAGCTGAATGTGTAATTCTTATTATTTTCTCAAAATATGTAAATAACACATTTTATGGAAAACATAACTTACTAACTAACTTTCGCATTTATAATATTACTGGGATATATTACTTTGAGACTAGTCATCGACTATGTGACTATCTCAAAGTATTGAGCGCCAAAGCAGCGATGCCTAAGACTTGGTTTGGTTAGTGTTCTGGATATAGCTGCAATGATGATGGACAGGCGTTGTCTCTTACTAACACGATCCTGATATACCTACTTTAAAAGGAGATTTCTTGTCGTGTTCATAGTTTAAAACGAGTTTCTAACCCACCTCATCACGTATTTTATTCGACATTGGCGTAGAGTTCCCACGCGAATTTAACTTTAATTCTGCCATATAAACGCAGTGCGTTACATGTCAATGTGCGCAAAGCGAATAAGGGCCCTGGAGAGTGTTTTGTTTGTTTCATTACTTCCAGGTTTGAAAAAAACTTCGAAAAAAAAACACATCATCGCTTACCAACGGGCGAGTTGGTGGTCAAACGCGGACATATCCGTATAAAAAAAATGTTTTATTTGTTTTTTCATTAGTTTTCAATTTATTTGCTTTTCTTTCCAGCCAAAGGTTGTCTGGAAGAAATCGCTGCAGGCGATAAGACCACCCTTATACACTACCTACTACTACCTTATACACTAATCTTGGCATCTAAGACTGCTTTTACTCTGGAGATGACAGACTTTCCTTTTGCTATGGCTTCATTTCTCCTGCAAAAATAAAACTGCATCTCGATTCTGATCACAATCGAACCATATTCAAATGCGGGTCGACACCTGAGACATCGCTCTGCTTGAAAAATGCTTATTATATTGCTTTCTCGTAAATAAACGCAATGTACACGGGTAGGGTAGCATTCGGGAAACATTCGTTACTTCTTGCCCTATAAATTTTCTTGGGTAATTTAAATTGTTATATTTTATACGCTCACATATCGAAACACAGTAAAACCACCGTATTTTTATAATTGCTATATGCTTTTTTGGCTTTGATATCCATTGCTATGAAATGTAGCAGTCTTGGATAGATCATACTAAGAAGGGGCATGTTCATTATACATTTTATTTTGATTTATATAGGACCATGTTTTACAAAAGTTTATGATATCTAAGAAGTCATTAATTTATTTTGGCGAGTGTGCATTAGAATGCCGCCTTTTCGAGCTTCTAGCGTCTGATGTCAGATGTAGAAGCTCGAAAAAGAGACTGCGTTTCTTGGTTGACGTTCTCGTTGCAAAACTTGAACAAATGCCAATCGTTTTTCTTTTCTTCAAAAACTCCACCTTCATTGTACGAACTGTTGAGCAGCGGAATGTGGTGCTCGAGTAGTTGTTCCTCGATACGATCCGAGTGTCTTCAAGTCGAGAGCGAATTGGTATCTTCATCGCAGACAGCATCATACAAGCATAATTGATTGAATCAACCGTTTATTCACGCGTACTAGTATACTGTATACTGCAATTATATTTCTTTTTTATGTTTTTTTCTTAAAAAAAAAATACTTTTCGTACTTTTTATCTATTTTTTTTTGTGTGCAAAATAAATAGTTTCTATCTATCCATCAATCTATATGTAATATTTTTTTTCCTATAAGTCTTTAGGTTACAAAAAGGACGCGGATTTAATTAAACATGAAACAAACAAAACCTTGTTGTAACAAAAACGACTAATATGCGGAAATACCCTAAAGATATACAATATAATCCAGAATACCGTTGGTAAAAAATAACGACAAAAAAAAACAAAGAAACTTCTGAATCAATCAAATAAGCTCGCATGATGCTTTCTATGACGGATCACGCTTGCTTACACTTAGATAATACCTTCAGAATACCGCAAGGCTACTTATTGCACAAAGTCTAAAGGTAGTAAGTGTATGGTTGCCTTATTGCCCAGAATAGCTTAAAATAGGTAGTTGGTGAAGTACATTATAAGACAAGCACGTTTGTGGTGTAAAAGCTCTATAGCAAATTATATTTTGAAATGTTGAATAATTACTGAACATTAAATTTGCTGTGGGACTAGAAGTGTAGACTCAGGGTGTAGAAAGTGGGTGCGTGAAATGTGAGTTTATTGTTCTATGTTCTGTTAAAAAGAAATTTATTTAAAAAAAAACTAAATGTATTTATTTGCTAAGTATAGTACAGATGTCAAAATGCTGGTACATCAATTAAAACGTCGCTTAGACCATACTAAACCCAGAATAAAGAAGCCATACTTGTTTTTGTCTATCTTTCAGACAGTTAGCGATAGGTTTGCGACTTGTATACAATTTTCACTAGCTCTAAACACGGCAAATTTAATTGCAAAACATTGCCACATAAATATTGTTAAAAAATCTGTGTAAGTAGTTACACAGATTTCTCACCAAAACTTACCTATATGTACACTAATGAAAAATATCCACATGCTTCTCTTGCGTTCTAAACTACAAAGCAAATTAATATTTCAGCAAATGATTATTATTAATGTTAATAGAATATTCGCGTTTAACCCGAAAGCGCAAGAGGAAATGAGCGTCTGTATCTAAGGATTCACACGCGAGTGAACTACTGTGCAGATTGTTACGAAATGTTGCGTTACTAATGTAGCTAATGTCGTATGAAAGGGGCGCTATTGCTTTATCACGACGTCTCATGTCAGACGTGGTCGTATAAATGATTAGTGGTATTCGGGATGTAACGTTTGGAAACGTAGATGTAAATATTATTTATTACTGCCAGCACTCAAGACTAGAATATGCTCGGGAAGTTCTAGAAGATTTATGTTGGACTATACAATATACATACGTAGCATGATTTGTGTACCTAACCCTGTTGGTGGAAGACCTTTCGCAGATTTGAGAGATTTTGAAATTAAAGCTTCAAGGAATTCGTTAAGTTTAGTGATGACTTGAAACATAGAAATCCGATAAACTTCTTAGTGTTCAAATATGTACACGTATTTCAAGCAGTGGTGGTGTTAGGTATCAGCGATGACGGGAATCACCAATGGAGGCCTCGCAAAAAAAAAATGTTATTTAGTCATGCGTATTTATTTTCATACTCGCCGACACCGACGTCTAGCACCGCCACTGCGTGTTTACGTACGAAAGAGAGACAATTTAAAATAAAATAAAATGGCCAAGTGCGAGTTGGACTGTCCCACGAAGGGTTCCGTACCATTATCTATAAAAATGGAAAACATATCATATTTACATTTGCTGGGAGGAGCCTTTTTAACGGGAATTGTTGTAGAAGATTTAGTTTTGGCGTAGTATTTTGAGCATTTGCCAGTGTTAAGTGTTGTTCCATTTTCCATTTTAAGTTGCCTTGGTCTAGTACAGTCCGTGTCAGTTAAGTCCAGCCATGCTTTAGTAAAGTTGTGGCGACGTTACAATAAAGCTTCGATGGAGTTTTAGAAGCCACCCGAATAGTCATATTTCACCACATTATCATTTTCCCACACTTGCGCTTGTGATTCGGCACTTTATGAATAAAACACCACCATTTTTATACATAACTCGACACTCAAGCACTCGGCAAAAAACTAGTTTTGGACAAAAAAACAACCCCGTTGTGTTTTTGACACGACTCTTTCCGCGTTCCCGCCAAAAACCCCTTGCTTATGTGAGCTCATGATTATGCGAGCTGTCAATCCAACAGCTAATTTCTAAACGGTTACCGAATTCTTTCATAAAAGTACAAAATCCAGTTGCTCGCTAATGTATCTGCACGGCCATGCATCAATTACGTAATCTTTGACCGTCGAAGCGACCGGCACCATATATCAATCAGCACGCCAGCCGACGGGCTTGCAATCAAATAAAATTTAACTCAAAAACCTGCGCATATTGTAAGCTGTTTATTGTGTTGGCTGATTTCTGATGTTATTGTGAATTCTGTACGGCACTAATTGGCGTTAATGTTGTATTGTAGGTACAAAAGATTTGCTCAATTAGTTAACAGTTGCCATTCTTTTCATTTTTTTGATAAAACTAAATTGAATAGCCAAACTCTGACTTTTGAACTATAGAATGTTGGTTCAATTCCTACTCAGGAAAAACATTTACATGACGAACATAGATGTAACATAACTATACGACCACACCACCCCTTTATATCAGGTGAGCTATGGTCATACACTATCCAAGCAACTAAAATACTAATAAAAAAATATTTACATGTTTTTGAACATACATGTATAGAAATACGAATCGTAACTTTGGTGTTACCAACAAAAAAAGTATTGTATTAACACAATGATTATGACACCCGGAAAACGCGAAAAAAACCGCGGGTCGTAAATAATAAATTTATGAACCTAAGATATTGAGTAATAGTTACTCACAACATGAAATTCTTATCCGCTAGATAATTTCCTCTCAACATTGTTAATTTGAGTGGGAGCCATCGAAAACCCATATACATTGTACCTTCAATAATAATTTGTTTGAAACAATACCCGAAAGTAGCCGCGAGCGAGGTCGGAATGTCCTAATCAACCGCCTCATGTCTACCTTGATTAAAAGGTACTTGGGCATGTGAAGTTGAAAACAAATTTAGTAACAGAGGTCGAACATTTTGATAAGCATTTAATTTAAACGTAACATACTCGTATATAAGTACTTTTATATACTGACGTAATAAAAATAAATGAAATGCATTAAGAATTAAAATGAATTAACAAGTATCGTTAGGCGCCAAATTATCTTTTAATGTATTTTGCCAATTAGTTATATTCATCGTAAATGGTCACACATTGATTGTAAGTGGTTTACAGGCACCAAAAAATCAAAATGTGTAATTTAGTGTCATAACTAAGATAAAAGTATGTCTTTCACTTACTTTTCTTAATTATTATGATCTAATTTGTTTAGCTAAACTCCAATAGTATTAGCAAAATGGCAAATTAAAAAAAAAAAATTACTTATAAAAGCTATTTTTACTTATAAGGCAGTGGGGAATCCGAAAAGAGTCGTATCACATTGTATTTTTTTCCAAAACTAGTGTTTTGTCGAGTGTTTATGCATAAAAATGGTGGTTCTATTCATAAAGTGCTGAATCACAAGCGCGAGTGTGGGAAAATGATATAATGTGGTGAAACATGACTTTTCGTGTTGCTTCCAAAGCTCCATCGAAGCTTTATGGTAAAGTCGCCAATACTTTACTAAAGCATGACTGGACTTGACTGACACGGACTGTATTTGACCAAGACCGGACTTTGACTATAACTATAGCTACGAGGCAACTTATTAAACTTTTGAAAATATAAAACACTTTGGCACTGGCAAATGCTCAAAATGCGACGCAAAAACCTAAGAAAAAAAAAGTCAGTATGTTTTCAGCTTTAGCCTGCTCGATAGGTCAATTTAATTTTAAAAAAATGTAGAAATAAAGTTGATTTTTTTTAACATTGATTTTTGGAAATTATATTTCAATAAAATTGCACTCCGATAACACGGGAACAGTGCTCAAATTTCACGCTTATTGACGCGTCGATTGAGTCTGTAATCGACAAAGTCTCGACTCGCATCGTCGGTTTTAAATGTATTGGCTTGCATCATGTCAGCTGCCATCCGCACACTAGATGAGTGCCCGCGAGATATCGATGACTGACATTAACTGCTAATATGGCCTTTATAATGCACCTGAACGTTTAGTATGATGATAGGTGCTAGCTCTTATGTATGAGGTATGTTCTCTACGTATTGGAGATTGGTTAAGGATATATATCAATTTATGTATACATACCTACCTACCGACATTACGAGCATGTTAATTTGGAGTTTTTAAACTTTCGTGATATGAACACGGAATTAAGTTAAGTATTTTGTGTGCTATCCTGGTAATAAACATAATTATGCACCTTTAAGTGTCACGAATATCTTTCCTACTACTTTTTTCCAATTCCAGCTTTCCTGATCAATGTCCTTTCTAAATTTTATAACACTTAATTTATTTAGTATTATCTGCTTACGCGTCCTACGGTTTCCCCGTTTTCTTACTAGACGAAGTTGAAAAATAAATTAAAGCCTTGAAATACATGGGTATTAAAATAAAGATAAAGAAGCAGAAGACTGAAGATTGTACACATAATACAGAAACATTTAAACTGGCAGAATCCACAGAGTGTGATGCCAAGAAGAAAGAGAAAAAAAGGCTTACGAAATCTCCATCACAAAATGTATCGTTCAAGCCGACAAAGATAGCTTCTTAATGAGCTCTCGTATTGTTCATTAGCAGTTTTAAATTCTCTACTTCGTCCAAGCTATCAAATTTCAGCAGTCCAGACCCTCTCGCGCTGCAGATCTATATCATCTTCATCCCAGTTTGGTGCGAAATCGTGGAACGAATAATACATTTGGTACGCCTGGGCCCACATGTAATCCATCCGAAATTTCTGAGCTGACAACAATATAAATCACAACGTTGGTATCTTCGTTATTAAAATTCCATTGCCATGTATTTTTACCCTTTATGTTTTCCGTTCATAACTGAAATGCTATAGTGAATACCAAAAATAACATTGCTGCCGAAGTGCTGCTTGAAATAGCGTTGACGCTGTTTTCAATTGTACTAGGAAAACTATTATCCAATTTCACAGTTGGAGGAATCAAATTAGGTAACTAACGGACCTATCTTGATGGAATTTAGAAAATAGCTAAAGAAAACAGTGTTTTGTGTAAAAATAATGAGACAAGAGATGTTCTCCTGATGGTTAGAGTGGACTCTATGACTATTGCTCACTCACCCGTGTGCGCTCACACATACACACACTCACACAAACACACACACACACACACACAAATATATATTTATATATAAATGCAGGTTAAATTTTTGTTTGTTTACTTTAATTTTTAATTGTTTAGTTTTTTTTTGTCTGCATTTGGCCTTCTGTATAAAAATATCGGGAGAAGCCATTGGTTCCCGAAACACAGTACTATTACTAGTTCGGAGCCAATGGGTTCATTTTTATGTAACTATGAATTGTGCCAAATAAATAATTTGAATTTGAATTTGAATTTGAATTGCAGCAGTATCCTTCGAGTAACAACACAGTCCAGACCATAGCTGATTTGGCGTTCATTACCTTGAGACATTCGATGGTTAGTTGTTACCTTTTAAACCGAAACAATCATGTTTACTGCACGTCAAATGTCTCAAAGTAATGAGTGCCAACAAAATGATACCCTGGACTTTATATTTTTACTCAAAGTTATGTGTGTCGCTGCAATGGTCACGGGCATGCATTATTTATTACCATCAGGACACCGCTCGGTACATCAATTACTTTTACTTAAAAAAATACTGCTTGGCGGTAATATAATTATGTATATTCGATAACACGGTGGTGACTACCCATGGCTTCCTGCTAACGAGATATATTATCCAGTAAAACCTACATACCAAAGTACGCACAAAACAAATGAAATAAAAGAGAGAATCAGGTTACAGTGTACAGACGAGAAAAACCGCGACATTGGAACTCGATCACAAACACTTCTCGGCCCGGGAGAATTCAATTGGCGATACCTGGTTCCGCTCGATCGCGCGCTCTGATAGCGCGGTATCAGTTATTTTTCCAAATCGAAGTGGCGCGGACCGTCTGCCCGCTCGCTCTGCGCGGTCCCTACACGCCTATTTGAATCTCCTTTCTGAGCGACTTCCTTTTCTGTGAGTGTCAGGTAATTATCTGTGTGGCATTCCAATTTTACGATCGAACGGTTAATTCAGTTTAAATCTCTTCGTGTAATACGTACTCGGCAGTAGGAAGTGCCTAATCCTAGTCCCTCGGAACCGGTTTTCGAGTCGGGTAGCATGCTCGTGTTATATGGAGATGGATTCTTAATTTTTGTTTACATTCAACTCGGCACATGGTTTTAATGGGTATGCATATTTTTATTTCCAGTGAATTTGAATTTCAAATGTTTGAATAGACTTATACGAGAGTAAACTTAAATGCGGCCCTTGTGTAAAAACCGTAACAAATCTTTTTTTTTAATTTTAAAAGAGTCAAAGTAATTTCGTCAAATAAACAAATGACTAAATAAATAAATGTCATTTGTTAAAAAACGCGTACTTGCATAAAATATAGACATGGGTAATTGGGTACATTACACTAATAATAAACTAGTTAACGCCCATCGGTTTACGTAATCGGATTTACTCGATTATAAATATTATATGACACTAATACAATGACATGCTAAAAGTCAAGTTTTATCGTTCTTGTGTGAAAGACGAACCAACCAGCTACTCCTCGAAGTTTCTCCCACGTTTTCCGGGATAAAAAGTAGCCTATGTATAAAGCTACCGTTCTGAATTTAATTCAAATCCATCTCGCCATTTCAGCGTGAAAACAAACTTTCGCGTTTATGATATTAATGTGATATGCTACGTGTAGTATGTATTTCTTGTCTGTTGAGAACAGACTTTGACTGAGTGGATTAAATTGAATTTGATTGAGTGACTTTTTAAACGTTAATCTATTTGCAAATTTCCTTAAGATAAGCGGATAAACCCGCGAGGCGCTGCTAGTGTTACGTAATAATTATGATTCCATCTCCATTAAATTATATCATCGTATCAGTAAATAAAGTTCTGTGCCAACTCATCAAGCGCAGTGGGCCGGGATCAGATAAAAGTTTGTCTGAAACTTTCTTTTGCGATATCGCCACCTTCGTCATGTAAATTGGACAAGTTGTGGCCGAGGATGATGCTTGTTTCATTCGTAAATATAGATTAGCTCATAATCTCTCCAATTCTCGAACAAAATTGTTTTCAGATGAACGGGAAAGGTCCAGTTCGGTTGGGGTTTCAGCTTAAGGGGTCAAGTCGCTTTCGTGATACTTTATCAGCTGGGGCTTTTAGATAAATGTTTAATTATTTTGATTATGACTTATTACAATGGTATCTTTCGAATTAGCCCTGTCATTACAAAATGTCCCACTGTTGTGCTTGAGTTCAAGGCAAGAAAGGCCTCTTTTAAGGTCATAGCATTCAATAATAATCTATGTATAAAATTGTGACTTATACATAAATTATGAGAAAATCATAATCTTGTGAAAAATAATTTCTCGTATTGTTTCCAAAATTTCATCGTAGTCTATTATTATAGTTAAAGTTTACAATGAGTGATGATGACTTTGACTGTAATTTAAAATTATTTATCTTGATTTTTTTGTAGCGATGAAAAAAATCTGCCGCCAAGCACCTAATGGTGTGTTGCGGCAGCCTCGCTTGAGAGCCAATTTCATTCCAGTTAAGATACATTTTATTATATTCGACCACACCGTTATTTTACATTAGGTAAGCCCTAGTCAAATAGACTCACCAGAAAAAAAATCGAGAATATCGAAATAACAAATACCTAAATAAAGTGTGATACCAAAAATATAACCATACTGTTACTAGTTAAACAATTACGAAGTTTAAAATCAAGTTGCGTAATAATAAAACGAACTCTGAAAGTGCGCCATTGACTTACAGGATTGAAAGTTTTTTTTTTATTGAAACGAGTGAAGTCCAAAAAGTACACAGCGGCGAATACTTTCATCCTTTTCGACCGGGCTAACCCGTAAACCATCTCAGTTTAAGGAGGCATTAAATCGCAACTCAAACAAGAACCGTTACACTGAAGTTAACTCACATATTGCTTTGTGTCACGAACGCTAAAGCGAACCGAGTATAGTTGAAGAGACGGAGTTGGAGTGAGATGGGGGATGCCAGATGGGAGAATGGGTGGGTGAGGAGGGCGTAAAAGGAGAAAAACTACAACGCTAAAAGTGAATGCGGTCGAAAGCCTCGCTTATTTTCAGCACTAAGTGCATGGATTTTTTTCAAGTGATGCTATGAGTGCTTGCGGTATACTTTTCAGTATGTGCACATCGCCATGTCGCGTCAGCGCCGGTGTGAAACTACACATGTAAATGAACTGTTTGGTTTTGCTGGGATTTTGTGGTTGGCTCTGGATTGTTATTGTTGTTGTTGTTGGTTGGTTTCTGTTTTACCCTTTGGGTACGGAACCCTAAAAAATTACCCAGGCATAAATATAACATCGATGTTAAATTAATGGTTGTTATGCGGTCTGATTTTATGTTCACAACTCTAATTATTATTTATTTTATCAAATGTTTATATTATTAGGTAAGGCATCGGGTGACCAGGATGCTGGCACCTACTTCGGTCTCAAAATGTCATCTTTAATGGTGCCCTTCATCTTGTGGGTATTTATACTAATTGTAGGTTTTTTGTTGTTTTTTTTATAGGTGTAATATATAGGAATGTAGAATATTAGTGTTCATTTTAAGTATTTTTTTAGGTTTTGTCATTATTTTTAGATACCCATAGTCTTATAATGTTTATATTTAAGTGAGTAGTTAACATAAGCAGTTTATAGGTAAGCTATTTTTAGTACAGGCAAAACTTATAGATTCGCTTTACCTACTTTATAGTTTTCACTTCCGCCGGCAGTGATAAATATATAACTATAGTGATATATTACAGTGAAAATTTTATGTAAATAATTTTAGATAAAATATACAATGTTTAGGCTTGGTTTTCAATGGTCAACGATAATGCATTTAAAGTTATATTACGGAGGTAATTGGTCGATCATCAGAGTGCATGGTTTAATATTTCGCGGTTTATACTGTTAACATAGGTATAAAGCAGCTTGTTCACAAACGCGTTGTTCTGTCAAAAAGAAATTTAAGGTTCGCAAAATCATGCTTATCAGCACAAGTCAATTTATAAACGAGTATCTATTTAATTCGAGGTTTGTGTTGTTAAAATGATGTACCTATCAGATTTATTAAAAAAAATCTCGTTAAAAATCATAGAAACAAAGGCGAACACAACCCAATTGTTGTGTTTGTCGTACTTAGACTTTTACTCTTTGAAAAAGTCCACTTAGAACTATAGTAGGAGTATATCCGACCCAATGAAACTGGAGTAATTTATTGAAAGTAAAACAAAAACACATCAAAACCACGTCAATAGTAAAAGTTCAAAAATTACTATAGTAAAATTTGTTTTGGGTTACAGTTACGCGTAACTTCGTTTACAGTTACGTGTAACTTAGTATTGTAGTAAAAATCGTTCTTTCCAAGTATCAGAACCGTTCCATACCCGTTTTTTTGTTCTAAATTGAAATGATTGATAATAACAATGTTTGGTTCGTTAGAATCGTAATTTACTTTTTTATTATATTGAATAATGATATGAGTCAGGTTTGTTAGACTTAATGCTGACTTTGTTGTTTATTTCGTCCAACTGAAAAAGTTAATTAGACCAGGGATGAACAAGTTTAATTTGTTTGGATTAATCAGGAGATTGCCGAAAAAGCCATTAATGATTCTATGTATATACTTATATAATCGCTAATTTTATTTATGCTAATGCAGCATTTTTTATATTATAGCTTTTGGCTCTAGATTATTTTATATTTTTGGCTTTGATTTGAATTGTTGATCTTGTATTTGAATTTGAGATTTATTTGAGTTTGACATGGTATTTTTTTTTTCTTTTTTCTTCGGCACATTCGTGCATTGTATCAATTCTCATGTTTTATTTGACATGGTATTTTGAATATGACATTTTATTTTGCATTGTTTCAACTTTATTTCGAGTGTAATAGGTTTTACTTCAGCATAATAAGAGATAATTTAAGAAAAATATTTCTCATTAATTAATGTACGTTTTTGTGACATAAATGTGATTAATTATTCATTTTCATGTGGATAATTTTTACAGCCAAATAGTTAAATTTTTAACAAATTTTTTTAAAGTCAATATTTGTAAAAATATTGGACCATTACGTAGACCAAATGCAGGTCTAAATGTGAACTTGCCGAATAAACTAATCTTATTTGTGCACAAAACGCGCCAGGTACCTCAATCTACGCGACTGTGAACCTTATTTCAAGGATATACGATATTGGATCGCATAGCTTTTTCGTAATTGTGTAACTTAGAAGCTTATATTACGGGTTGGTGTGGTTTTTTTCTCAACATTTTATAGCCTAAACCCTTTTATTAATCTCTTATCGTAGGTACTCGATGACGTGGTGTTACCTACTGCTGGCTCTCCGTCTAGTAGCCAATAAATAAAAGCTTCCAAAATATAAGTACATCCAATAAACAATATTGGATCACGTTATCGGCTGTAACAATACATTTAAACGTAAATAAAAATATCGTCTTTTTGACATTCATAGCGTTATTGTAAGTGAATGTAGGGACCGGGGCACCTGAGGCCCCACAATGGACCGAACAATAGCAGCCGAAGTAAACTGAATAACTTTATTTAAGAACACAATAAACCACTTTTTACTGTTAAGGTTCCGAATTGTACCGTGTGGGTTGTTCGAAAATAGTGAGATTCTCTTTTCGTGCGTGTTCTGTAGCATTACCGCGTCTCGGTTCATTGATACGTACCTAAGCATATTTTGTACGTAGATACGCTCGTTGGTTTTTACTCATAAATAAATATAGCGTTTTGTGACATGATAAAATTTTCAAGCTCGTGAAATTATTCACATTTCAGTTGTTACATACAGGGTAGATGATTTTAATAGCTTACAAAATAAGCTTTGAATACACAATAAATTTTATCATGTCTGCGTCTGTTTTGTAAAATAATATTACTTATAAAATTTGTTTTAAAAATATTTTAGAGGTTACTTTTAGTTTATTTTACCCAGAAAATGTATTAAAATCGAGTTTCGAAAACAGCGGTCTCCTGTGGTTTTATTTTAAACGGTTAAATTTAATAAATGCTTTTGTAAAGATAAAAACACTATTGGAAATTGTTCTAGACCAAATTATAAAAATCAGATAATATTTCTAAATTGTCTATAACAAAAATAAAAACACTTCGATACAATAATCACTTTAAATGGTTTAGCGAAATTATTTTTTGTTTGTAGTACTTGTTACATTGATTCTGCCCAATAGGTATTTACTATAAAAATTCATAGAAAGTGCTCGTTGGCAAAGGCGCTAGTTATAATTGCAGATCTACGCATTAAATTTAAGAACGTGGTATTATCGCAATCCTCAGTAAACCTGCATTTACAATCGGTTCCAATACACAATGTTTAGTAGACGACTTTATGCGCCATGTGCAACGGTATTTACAGCATTTTAGACCGTATCGCCGGTAATAACTGAGTCCGTTATTTCGACAATTAAAACGTTTGTACTGGTGCGCGTGGAATTCCCAAATCCTATTAAAGTATATTGTGTTATGAACACGGTTTAGACAAAAGGTCTTAACTCTTGACATTATACAGTTAGAAAGGCAGTGGTTAATTACTTAATCAATTTATAAATAAGCACTTTTATACACTCAGTTTCACGAGACCGGCGAAGTAACTTTTTGTTAGATTCACTACAAATTTTAAAGATTTTGATAGATATTCAAAAACGTATTATTAAAAATGTTGCAGCTGTTGTCTAATTACTGCAATGATGTCTTTATCATATGCAACATGTTTAGTAAGTTTAAGTTAGTTAAATAAAGCCTTAATAAAGTCATTACTATTTAGTATTCTCAGCGATCTCTACGAAGGGCTAAGCCGCAAAGAGATCATTATATATTAGGAACAAGTTTTACTAGCCCTGGGATCAACACTAAAGTTTTGAATTTAGAAGTTCCATGTATCTTGGCAGGAGTCTATAAAATGTTATATGGTATATCTGAATAAATATGTGATTTCACTGTCGATAATATTATAAAAAATATTCATAATGATGACAACTATAATCTTATTTCGGCTTAGTGCGACCAAAACGCGCATGGTTATCGACGCCCCAATAACGCAAGCTCAGTCATGCCATCCATGCTATGTGGCAGAGGCGTTGGTCCACTTCATTAAGACATGAATTATGAATGGAGACGGCATTAGCATCCATCTGGAGAGCAGACAACTATGGAACATCATTGTTATGCAGATTGTAACCGGACGTCCCGCGTTCCGGGCTTAGATATTCCCTCGATTATTAGTTAGACGGTTATAAAAAATGTTGTTTTTACCTACAACATGGGCCGGATCAGCCATGTTTTTTTAAAAACATGGCTTACACGTCTTCCTTTGAGAAAGGAAATATCGACTAAGGTAAGCTAACGTATTTTTTACAGTTGTGCTGTTCGTGATAGTGCTGATGGTACCCGAAGTCGCCTCGCCGACAGCGTCATCGTCTTCTGCATCTCTCTGGAGGCTGGTTGCGTCGCGAGATTAGCTAGGCAGATCTCTTTATCAGGAGGTTGTCTAGGTTTGCAGCACTAAAGTATCAAATATTCTACCGCCACGTTTTTTAATGTAATTGTAATGAGCCAAATGAGATGCTCTCCTGATGGTAAACGATAACGCCTGTTCAAGACCATTGCAGCAATAGGTACACAGAACTTTGTGTAGTAAAACAAAGTTTAAGGCATCACTGCTTCGGCGCTCATTACTTTGAGACTTTCGATGGTTAGTCTCAACAGCCCTGTAATTTTGTTAGCTGCAGTACCCTTCAAACCGGAATTCAATAATGTTTACAAACTTCTGCTTGGCGGTAGAATATCTGGTAATGCGGTGGTACCTACCTAGACGACTTCCTACTAAGGAGATCTACCACCAAGTATAAACATTACAGTGACTTGAAGATATAGTTCCTGCAGCTAGCGAAAGTGGAGGGCTATTGAGGCAATTAAATGACTCAAAGTAATAGTACCAAAGCAGCGAGACCCTACAATCTATTATTCTGAAATTCAGAGTACCGTTGCAATGGTCATTATACATTCGTTACCTCTTATCACTAGATCAACGTTTCGTTTCTTTTAATACTTACACCAGACACGTTGTGCTGCAAAAAAAAACAATTGCACTATGCCCAAAATACCAATTATAATTGTGTTATAACCTTCATGCAAATAACTCTGACACTAAGGCTCGTCGCTCGGCTTATACGAACTTGCTTACTCGTTTAAAATCAGATTCAGGCAAAGCAATAGAGGCAGTTATATCATCTGTATAGGAAACACATTGATCACTTAAGATGCAAACGGCTATCGGACGACTATACCTAGGGGAGTGACGGGAACATGTGCCAGAATTGAGTTACCGAAACGTGTGAGTAACGTTTGGTGAGTCAATACAGAGAATATCCCTGACGATGGGATAACAGATTAGGTATGATTTGGATATCACGGATTACTCTGTGTGTTTAACAGAACAGTTGTCGGCACATATTTTGTAGTGATACCTCAGTGGTTAGCGTGGTTGGTTGACATGCCAAAGGGTTCAAATTCTAACAATAAATTTAAGCTGCTTTTGAAGGATACCAAAGCTTGGTGGTAGGGTATTTTCTGGTACATGGCTATTACCCAGTCTCTAGATTGGCCTCAGATTGAAAATCTGCCGCCAAGCACCTAACGGTGTGTTCTGGCGTCTCACTTGATAGTCAGTTCCATTTTAAGTTAGGTATTTTACTAGCTTCGACTAACACTGTCAACCATAAAAAACATAGCTTAACTAATATCAAAAAACATTGTGATTTAAATTTTTTCTCTAGATAATAATAGATCTCCTTAGCTAAAGGTCGTCCATGTAGGTACCACCGCAGTATCAGATGTTAAACCGGCAAAATAAATCTTCATAATTTTCTTGGTGTCACAAAAATAATTATTAACTTAAGCTTCTAGTGAAGTTGTCAGTTTGCTCTAGCAGGCGTACCCAGAGTTACCATTGACTTTTTTTGTGATTTTGACAGTACACGTAGGTAAAAGGAGAGGAGAGCGTACTGCACACGCGGTTCCAACTTTTTCCTACATTCACAGATAAAAACAAAAAAATTGCGCGAACTGTATTTGGGGATGTCATGAAGTTTCCGGTTGTACGATAATGTGCGTTTGAAAAGTATTATAGTAGTGATTTTACTAAAAGCTCAGAGTTTTGTTTTTCAATTCGATGTCGTTTTACTACATTATATAATTTTCTAACGCACGCACGTAATTTTGAATGAAACTACTATTTTTGATTGGTTAAAAACACAACAAATTAAGTTAGTAAAAAACAAGTCTGAAATAAATACAATTTGGCAACACCATCGCCAAAACCACTTGAGCCTCTATTTGACACACTTCATGGTCGAAAATAAGAACTGCTGATGTATGGAACCAATTGCCAACGTCTCTCTTTCCAACTAAGTACAACCCAGAGTTGAAGAAAATCGTGAATAGGTATTTCCTAGGCAAGTGTGGTTCATCTTCAGCCACATTGCTTTCCATCAGGTGAGAAAGTGTCTAAACGCATGTCTAGTCCGATCTTAGAAAAAAACGAAACAGTAAAAATCTGAAATATCATACAATCTTCATCACTGATCCGAACTCTACAAGGCCTTACAGGTATATAGGGTTGTCGCAATGAAAATAACAAAGCCTCGTGTAATTTCGCTAATGCAAGCGGTTACACCCTATCTACATCGCACTTACACCAGCCTCGCCCGAAGGTACCTATTAAGAGGGTCGACGCATGATATTGTCAGACCCTCGACGAAATTGTCTATTTTGACTAAGTGTTAAATTAAGGCAGGATCGTCGTGGGATAGTTTGGTATATGAATTTTCCGAGGCCTAAGGTATGTGGCATCCATTAGGTGGGTTTCTATTTTACCTGTTGAAACGTTGCGAGGAAATATAATGATCGGTACCTACGTCACTTATTTACTTCTCTACATAATTTCAATCTTATAATAATTATCATAGTTTTATTCAATCTTATTTGTAATCAATACTTTACTATGCGATCCATCTCTTTAGCTGTAGGTTAGCAATATCAGATTAACCATGTTGTAAACCCCTCCAGAGTAAAAGCAAGCGAACTAAGTTTTAATCAATACTATTATAAAGAGGAAAGATTTGATTGTTTGTTTGTTTGTATTGAATAGGCTCCGAAACTACTGGACCGATTTCAAAACCGATTCTTTCACCGTTGAGAAGCTACACTATCTCCGGGTGACATAGGCTACCTTTTTATCCCTGTATTCCCAAGAGAACTGGAACTACACGGGTGAAACCGCGAGGCGTCCGCTTGTAGTAAATACAACGGTCATTCAAAACAATATTTTTGTTAAAGGATACTGGAGCTAGTAAAATTAGAAAGCTATTGAGATTAACCATTGAATGTCTGCCAATCGCTTGGGCGATTATTCTATTGCCTCATTACTGACGCTGCGGACTTTGTTTTGTTGTTCAAAATTCTTGGTAGCCCAGTTTGTCCAATTCTTGGTTGCATAGTTATGTAAGTTACCTCTTAACACCAAGAAAACGTTTCATTAGTTTCATTTCTGCCCCAGACAGACTCGGTTTACAGGAGCGACCTAGCACGCGGCGTGCGAAAACAGAGACTAGGCCCAGACTGCAGTTGTGAGCGAACGTTGTCACGTTACTTGGTTTAAACAAGCACGGCCCGCGGTTGCGACTAAATCCAAGGATGTCTTTAAACTACAGCTGCTGCCGCAGGTCGCATGATTATAAAGCAGGCAATCTTTTCAAAAATTGTATATCCAGTAGTCAAAAGAAATCGGGAAACGAGTTCATCAACGAATCTTTTTGTTAAAAATTTTGAAATAAAATTTACTGCACATAAACAGTGACCATTTTTTTAGAAAACAGCTTCAAACACATAACTTGGCTACGAAGTTGATCTTTAAGTAGCAAGTAACAGATATAATGCTTAGCTAACCGAACTCGTTATGAAATCAATAAAATTCGTTAGTTACTTGGTTTATATTTCATTTTGCAGGCATTAAATATTTTACATTCATACAAGGCCAATAATTAAAGACTTGCAGTTAACAATCATACACATTTTATCGACATCTGAAACGAAACACCAAATAATATTTGCACGTAACAACTATGTTAAACACAAAATTACTATCTATACAAATTTAATTCTTAACCTTTAGATTTACAAAATTATTTCCATAGAAGTCAACAATGTTAAAAAACATTTAACAATTTACAAAATTTTCTATACGTTAAACCATCGAAATATTACATACATGAATTAGAGATGATACCTCACTTTATTGAGATTTTAACTGTGATCACTGTTCCAGAGCCACAGTTCGTAGATTTCGTAAAAATATAATTCATTCGTCTATACTATTATAAAGAGGAAAGATTTGATTGTTTGCTTGTTTGTAATGAATAGGCTCCGAAACTACTGGGCCGATTCCAAAAATTATTTCACCGTAATTGGGAAGCTACACTATCCACGGGTGACATATGCTACATTTTGTCTCTGTATTCCCACGGGAACGGGAACTACGCGGGTAAAACCGCGAGGCGTCCGCTAGTCATAATATGTTTTAGTTGTGTTATTTTTTACACGATTACGAAAAAAAGGATTGTTCTGATTTTAACTGTCTATGTACGGATGTTTATTTTATGTTCTTCTTAAATTTTGGCGTCGTACATTGTGCTTTTGCCACAATTTTTTTTATCATGTTTTTGATATGTTAAAGTAAATAATTACTTTTCATAAGTTATAAAAGTCTCCAATGACATAATAATAATACCAATACGGTGGATTTTAGAATTCGCATTTTCACGTGTCTTGTAGCGCGGAATCACCTCTAGAACATAGTATATAATATTTCTATGACGTTAAATACAATTTCGTAGCACTAATTTTAATAGAGAATGACATGGCAAATGGTTATTACATATAAAAAAACCAAACATGATTAAAATGTTGCTGATAGCAACAGTTTATATGAGCAAAACAAATGATTAATGATATCGTTTCAGTAGCTAAGTATACATTTATATACAATATAACATTATTGTTTCTTTGATATACAAATACACATATTAAGTAATACAATCAGTATAGTTCATTAGGATACTTTCACTAGAATGTAAAACTGTACAGCCATTAAAATTAACATTAATTTCTATCAGTTTTTCATTATTATGCGAACATAAAACTGGATTAGCAACTTTATTTTTTTATTGTTAAAGTCTAACTAATTTATTTTTACCACTATGTACGTTTCACTGGAAGCATTTACATTAAATAATTTGTTTTACTCCATTTACTCAAACGTTAATTCTGTTGGTACTTACTTAAATAATTAGCACGTAGTACATCTACTTCGATAATAATCATTAAGACAAAATCTTTCGTCGAAGCTCATACTACCAATCAAATACAACTTTCATGCTTTGTATTCTTTCTTCTTCAAGTTCCATGTATCGCTTCAAAGCTCATGGGCAGGCGTAATATCTTACCATCAGGAGAAAGACTCGTTCGTCTCATTATTTTTAAATAAAAGAATCAAAATAAAAGTTTTCATGAAAAGTTTTTTCTTCTTTTATACGGAATAGGTTTGCGTTTGATCACATCTTGCCTTATGTTAAGCAACGATATGGTCCATCTACGCTTATCTGTTTACTCTGGATTTGAAGACACCTATATTGTACTTTTGGGAAAACAAAAACTCCAGCAAAGAGTTCCAATGTGGATGCGAAACGTTTAGTGACGCTTAAAGTAATCGCTTTTACAGGCTCAACAAAAGTATTTATAGATGACATTCATTATTTAGTGGGATTTTACATTACACTTCAGTCCAGTTATATTAGTTACTGGTTGAAATCCGGTATTTGCAGTATGCAATCCCCTCAGACATAAAAATTTGTTTTTTTTTAATTCATAGATAAAAAAAAATGTTTCAGTACGTTATGGTTATGGGACTGACATGTCAGTGTGGACAAAAGTCCCAAAAAAAAAGAAAAAAAAATGTATGTTATGGTTAATATTATTGTTTTCATGTCCATTATTACTAAGAGACCAACGACGGAAACCGCATAAACATTTACTTGCACATTTCAATGTTATTCATACAGGGAGATGTTTAGATTCCTCAACTTGCACCATCCGCTATTTCTCAGATAGAATGCTGAGAATCAAGGCGTTATCAGTTTTATTTTTAGATTGAAGAAAATCACCAAAGTTTTAGCTGTAAATACTTCATGCGATGTGTAACTTCCAGACAAACACCCTTCAACTTTGCACATGGTTTGACGATCAAGTTTAGCAAAGGGCGTACACTAAAGCCGATATTAAAAAGATGGTGGGGGCTGCTCGGTAGGAGGTGGAAGAGGGTGGCCCGCCCCCTCCGAGGAAGCCAGCGTCTTCAGCGCGAGGGCCACCTTCTCTTAGTGGACCTTGGAGGCTTGAACGAACGTCGTTGGTCTCCTCTATGTTATAGTCTCGGTCGTCGTCATCTTTTTTGCGATTGGGTAACTCCATTTCTGTTGATGGAAAATATGATTTAAATACAGGGTTTATAGTTAGCTTGAGGTTTACAAAGCCGTAATTGGGTCATCATTGTTGTCATCAATATGAATAACTTTTACTATGTGTGGAGCAGCTGATTTTTGGTAGAGATTACCGAGTTTGTTTTTCAATGTAATATTATTAAGACGAACGAGACGCTCTCATAATTGTAAGAAATGTTCAGGACCATTGCAGCGATACACATAACTTTAAGTTGCAAAATAAAGTCCGGGGCATCGCTGCTTTGGCTTTCGCTCATTACTTTAAGACTTTCGATGGTTAATCTCAAGGTAGTAAGGTGTCACTGTAGTACCAGATATTCTGTTGTCAAGTAGTAGTGTGTCAACATGACTGTTTCAGTTTGAAGGATTTACATGTTAGTGAAATTACAGTGTTGTCGAGACCAACTATCGAAAGTCTCATAGTAATAAAAACAGTGATACTCTAGTCCTCGTTTTGCTATTCAAAGTTCTGGGTATCACTCCAATGGTCATGGACAAGCGTTAATGGTCATGGACAAGCGTTATCTTTTACCATCACGAGTGCGTCTCATTATTTTTACATGAAATAACATGTATCAAATGTTCATACTCGTGGGTATAATTCGGCATTTTATGATAAAAATATATACACAACAAAAGTTTTGGAAAATGATGCAATGCGGTGATGTATTATTTCACGCCTGAACTTTGATTAGCTCTATATTTACGCTGAACACCGAACTGTCTTAACAGAGAACATGTCATAGTAAGTAAAAGTACTTACCATATAACCTAATGTTTCCCTCGGCATCGCCGATGGAGTTCTTGGAAATACACTTGTACCCGCCGAGATCGCTGCGCTGTATGTTGCGGATGATCAGCCTCATCTGTACGCTATACGCAGAACTGTTGATCTCGCTCATCGTGTACTTTTCGTTCGTAATTATCATTTCACCTGCAAAAAAAAAAGAGTTAAATTATGTGTTTTCACACGAATACCGTTATATTAACATTGCACGAGTGTGAAAATGTTATAAGATGTGGTGAAACTAGTATTTTCTTGTTCTTTATAAAACTTCGTCAAAATCGTATTCATCATAGTTATTGTCTATAAGTTTAACTGTGGCTTAGATTTATTTCACATGATTTATCATCGAATACTAAAAAATATTGAATTACTTGACCACTGGGAAATTGTACGAAGTGCTCTAAGCCAAAAACGAAGAAAAAAGATCAAAAAACAATACTAGTTGATCGAATTATGAATTTAAAATAAGTGTTTGTTGTGTGCATGTTGTGTATATTTCATATCATTTTCGACACGGTTTTTCTAGAAAAGAACTATGCGTTTAGTAAGAAATAAAATAGAACCAATAAAAAGAAACATAATTACTTATCATCATCGTAAAGGCTTTTAAATTTGTTGAGTTAAATGATGATGCAAATAAATGATTAGTTAAAAAGTTTTCGTGAGTTTTTCTAACTTAAATGGTGTCAAACTTGCATTGACAGAATACCAACAAACATTTTAAAGTAAATAAGAATAGATATAAATATTAGATACCTTGAAGATAGATGTTATTTATACCCATAAAACCTATATTCCTTGCATAATATTGATAGCACATTTGGCCAGCAGCCTCTATTCGAACGCACAGCCTTTCCGTCCATTTATATTCGGCCACTTCCGACCATTGTCCGGCCGATATCGTATTGAAATATTGTTTCACATGTAGTTTTCGGAACAATACTGTTTTAATATATCCCTTATCGATAGTTAGAGAGTTGTTGTTTAATTTAATGACCGAGTTTGGCCAAATCGAGTAAGTATCTGAATGTATTTAACCAATAACTGAATCATGTAACGTTAATCGTTTATTAGAATGATAAATCTCTGTAGAAATAGTCGCTTCCCGCCGTCTGTACGTTTAGATCTTTTAAACTACGCAACTGATTTTAATGCGGTCTCCATCAATAGACAGAATCGTTTAAAAGAAAGGTTTATAATTATCTATAATACATGCATATGCGTGGTGCATTTTATTATTTTAATTGTAATTTATTTATAAATAATTTATATATTCTTAATTGATTATTTAAACTCCAATTACGCAAGTTTAAATGAAAATTGAGGTAGATAATCAAGAAATACTTCTAATTGCTATTGGATTTTTTCTAGGTGATAGATCTACTTAGAAGAATATTATAGATACTCAATCATAAATAATTTGTCAATCAAAATAAGTTTAGTGCCAAAGCGTAGGTGCATATATCAGATAATGCACGCTTGATAATGGATTAACGATCGCAAAGCGGCAGTTTATCCCGGTAATTACAGTACAGTTGTTTTGTGAAAAGCATTAAACTTGACTGACAAATTGAACCCGAACAAATAATGTTAACACTTGCTCTCAAAACCAACACTGTTTGTTGATATTGTAACATTGGATACATACCGATATTATTTTAACCTCAAGTAATTTAGCTTTGATGTAGAAACAAATAGATACGGAGATAACATGATTTTGTTGCGCTTTGATGTATTGTATGTAGATAATTATTCCTATGGTTTTTTCGCTGTGTATTAGGGAACGCGTGAACAGGTATCGTACCTAATTATATGTATACGTTTTATTTGAATAAGCCGTTAAAACGCTATTTCATAATTTTATCTTGTTTTTGTAATCATGGATAAAGAACTGATGAATGTGAGCAAGCTTTTTGGATAAAAATATATGTGATACAAAATTATTTATGCAAAAAGTAGGAACTAGGTAATTTTTTTATATAAAACAGATTTTAGTATATTACTTAAGAGATAAAATACCTAACAGTTTTTTCATCCTTTCTTATTCATTGTAAGTATTGTATTTGATTTTTCATTTCTACTGCCTTCCTTATCGCACTACTGGGTATAAATAGGCCTTGCTCTTGCTATGCTATTAACATCGCTTCTTTGTTTTTTTATGGTTGAAATGCTAGGTGTTTGAACACAGCTCACCTGTTAAATGACGGTGCTGAAATCTGGTACCTACCTAAATGTCGTCTAGGTAGGTACCACCGCAGTACCAGGTAATCTGCCGCCAAGCTGTACTGTGTAGACATTACTGTGTTCCGGTTTGAAGGGTACTGCAGCTAGCGAAATTACTGGGCTGTCGTCCGTCCGTCAAAAGTCTCAAAGTAATGATCTATGCATAAGTAACAATGACTTTGTTTTGTAACTCAAAGTTCTGTGTATTGTTGCAATGGTCATGGACATACATGCTTTATCTCTTGCCATCAGGAGAGCGTATCGTTCATCTCAACACATAAAAAAAATACTTACTAAAAAGACTTTTTGTTAAAATTTGCATCGAGATTTTGACTATACTAACCTCGTCGGGCGTCTGTCCTTAGCTACAAGTAGATACATTATTACCGCGCCGGGGTTTTCGTGCTACATTAAAAATTGCTTGAATTCTTTCCTCGCTCTCGGGCAGAGCTTTGTTTTTATTTCCATCTAACCGTTCCCTGTGGCTTACAAAGATATTTAATTGCCATTTTTCGAATAACGTACGTTGATACAGTGGATATTGCTGAGTTTTTCTTATGGATTATTTTACATGAAATTGCTGAATATCTTCGAAATTAGTAATAAATTATTATTAGGGAGATTTGGAGACTCGTAGGCTAAACTAGGATGTAATATGTTACAAAAAAGAAAAAATATCTCAGCAAAAACAGTTTAGAACGCTGCTAAATTAAATCCTAGATGCTACTAGACAGCCCCGTTGGCTCATTGGTAGTATATCTGCCTTGAGAGCTGTAGGGCGTGGGTTCGATTCCCACTCAGGGCAAACATTATGTGAATAAACAAATGTTTGTTCTGTGTCTGGGTGTACTGTATGTATTATAAGTATGTATTTACATAAAAAAAGTATTTATGTATTCTATTAGTTGTAAAAAGAAATAAAATGAATAAATATCGTAGGACTATACACACAGCGCCATCTGGCCCCAAACTAAGCAGAGCTTGTGTGATGGAAGTCAGATAATTATCTGACTTCCATCACACAAGCTCTGCTTAGTTCGGGGCCAGATGGCGCTGTGTGTATAGTCCTACGATATTTATTCATTTTATTTCTTTTTACTCTTTTTTGTGTGATGAGCAAGCTATCGGACATTATAAAGAATAGACTATTCCAGATTCAGAAAAGTAACATCAAACCGTGAAGGAAAACATTGAAAACTTTAAAAAAATGTTGATGTATAAAATCTACCAGCCCGCACAAGGCAAACGTGGTTGACTTTCGAAAAAAAATTTGCCAGCCCTTTAAATGCAATGTGATGCAATAAATGTGAGGAGGCAATTTTTGTTACTCCAAATATGACAGTGTGATAAATCGTGATGCTCGCTTATTTCTTGTTTTTAATTCGTTACCAAACGAAAAATAAAAAACAAAATCCATCAGAGATCATAACACGGCGTGCGAGGCGCATCCGTCCGGCGTACATTACTAACAAATAGGAGGCAGACGGCACTTCTGTGCCCATAAATTGCGGAGAGTACAAATTAAATTAGGTAATACACGACTGTGACGAGATGGGACAAGCGGCGGCCGGACAGACGACATGGAAGGGGAGTTACCGTAACTAGCCGCGCACTCGTAGCCGGTAAACAGATGGAAACGTAATTTTAATTTAGCCTTGTTGCGATTTACATAGGTTTGATAGTGAAAGAATTTGTTTCTTTTTTACATTAAATTCATTTATTAAACAAATATAAACTGGGAATTTGAAAAAACATTAACACCAGTAACTTAATAACTGAATTATATCTACACTTCTACACTAAATAATAAAGAAGAAAGACTTGATTTTTTGTTTGTTTGTTTGTATTGAATAGGCTCTGAAACTACTGGACCGATCTGAATAATTCTTTCGTCATTAGTATGCTACATTATCCGTGATGAACATAAGCTATATTTTATTTAAAACCCAATAAGGGGCACGTATGAAAACTTCAATGATGTAACTCAAGCTGTGAAAAATTTACCGAAAAAATCTTACTTCGCGTGCGTTGCGAAAACTATTGACTATAAAACAAAGTGATGTTCTATAGTTTTATAGAGCAAATTGATATCTACAAAAAAGAGCTCAAACTCATATGTCTATCTGTTACAGTTATGTCACAATAATAAATTATTTATTAAATACCTATATCTACCCGTGTGAAGCCGGGGCGGGCCGCTAGTAGTAACACAGTTTTTTTATGTTAGAGTAATGATACTAAAGAACTACTCACCATCAGGAGAGGGAGAAGTGATAAGACATGCTCATGACCATTTCTACCTACCACCAGCGTCTACTAATGGTACCCAAAATTTTAAATAACAAAATAGTTCATGACGTCATTGCGCTCGTTACATCGATGGTTAGTCTCAAAAGACCAATAATTTTGCTAGGAGCAGTATATTTTACACCGGAACATAACAATGCTTACAGTTTACACACTATTGCATATCTGGTACTGCGGTAGTCGCTACAACGACTACCTACTGCTAAGAAGATTCACTCTACCCAGTAAATTACTTTTACACAAATAAAGTTATAACAAAAAAATATTTTTTTTAATGTTTGAAGGCTAGGTGTATGACCGCAGCTCACCTGATGTTAATTGGTCAAACGGTGTGGTTAAAAATGGTAAACACACCTAGCCAGAAATGGAACTAACTCTCTAGTGTGGCTGCTAGAAAACACTGTTAGGTGCTTGGCGACAGATTTTTAACTTCAGGGTTAAAACCCTTTCTAGTACTCAAGCTAGCCTGTTGAGTACTAGAAAGTACCCTATCATCAAGCCATGGTTTCCTCACGATATTTATCTTAGCGGCAGCTCAAGCTCATTGTTGGGGTTTCAACCCTTCAACTGAGCTATCATCGCTACATCATGCGTCTACTCGTGACTTTCTCGCTATACCTACCCGCAAACAATGCTGTATGCATTAAGTTTAACTCCTGTTTACAAACATAACTAACCCAGTAGTTCCTTTGTTTCAACCTTTCGACCTAAACAAATAATCTCGATCACAATCAAGGTTCATTAATAACCGTGGTCAAGCCAAAGACAGCGCTGGGATAGTCCGCCACTAATCTGCGCCACTCTGCGGCCGCTGCAGCTGACATCTCGCCGCTGCCCATTCCAGACACGCCCACTTTTGTATATCGCTTGACAACTTTGATAAATATAATTAATTACAGCGAAGTTGCAAGATTTCATGTTGATTTGGCATGACTCAGACATCAATTAATTGTGCGTTAACATTAAAAACTACCTTTTTAACTATTTTGAACCATATATTTATATAACACACGGCTTTGCACGGATACAAATTTTTCAACAAAATTAAAAAACAAAATTGATTGTCACTATAATTATAATTAATAGCAGTTATTCGCGACTTCGTTCACGTGGAATTTAACAAAAAAAAAAACTGTAAGTTTTTAAACTTTTCACGCAATTTTCTCAATTTTTCTTTCCGTAAGAACCTTCTACGAAGATACGATAGCAAATTTACAAAGAAAGATGAATGCAATCAGTCCAGCCGTTCACGTATGATGACGTGACCAAGGGAACCAGGAATTAATTTTTATACATAGCGAAGGTATGAAAATATAAACAATAAATAAATAAATAAATATCGCAGGACATTACACACAGCGCCATCTGGCCCCAAACTAAGCAGAGCTTGTGTGATGGAAGTCAGATAACTGATAGATTTCATAAATACTTTTTTTTTGTAAATACATACGTAAAACATTTGTAAAACGATACGAAACACGAATTTAGAAGTAAATTTAAAATCAACTTTCAACATATTTTATTACTAGCGGATGCCTCGTGGCTTCACCCGGGCAGTTCCCGTTCCCATGGGAATACAGGGATAAAAAGTAGCTTATGTCACCCGGGGATAGTGTAGTTTCTCAACGATGAAATAATTTTTGAAATCGTTCCAGTAGTTTCGGAGCCTATTCAATACAAACAAACAATCAAGTCTTTCCTCTTTATAATAGTATAGATAGATATAGATATAGTTAGAAATAATCTAATATAAGCGTGTTAAAAACTATTCTTCAAGAATACGAACTGACGAATTCATTGTCACACTATTTACTCACGAGAATATAAACACTGACTATAGCATAAAGCAATTTGAGGCGAGCCGGCCAGAGGTCTTTGTTGCATATCGGAGTGTAATAGAATTTGGTCCGCTTTTTGCGCGGCTCGCTCGGACCGCATAATATCGGGCTTGGTTGCTTTTGTAACTGCATCTAAATCTGCCGGCTATGTATACGCTTTGTTATGGTGTCATCGATTTTACCAAGTACTGTGTAATTGTGCACATTTTCTGCTCTACGGTGGATTTGGCAACAATTAAGCTATTCTCCTAGTGTGTGGTAATTATTGATAGCTAAGTATTTAGCGTAGACTTAAGGTTACTTATATTTTATATTAGATGTTTGACCATAGCTCACCAAGTGTTTAGTGACGGTGTGGTCGTAGATGGTAAAGCACATCAAGCCTGAAATGAAACTTGCTCTCTTGTGAGGCAGCCGGAACACACCGTTAGGTGCTTGGCGGCAGATTTTCAATTTGAGGGTGGTAGCCAGCGAACCGAGTATTAGAAAATACTCTACCGCCAATACTATGGTTTCCTTCACCAGCAGCTCAAGCTCATTGTTGGTGTGTGAACCGACCGCGCTAACCACTGTGCTATAATTGTTACGAGGCAATTTTTATTCAGACTTTTGTTAATGCCATGGGCAAAGTTTTATGCGAACTCGTGCTGATCAATAATTTCTTTGCCCGCATGACTTTGCACGAGTTCAATTGATTTTGGTGCCATGATTACAAAATATTGAAAATCTTTGCTGACACAAAATTTGAATTAGGATGTATTGTATAATTATTCAAACCTTCCGTAAGATTTATTTAAATGACAGTGAAAACGGCAAAGTAGGTAAGTGGTGAGACAGACGGACCCAGATAGTGTCTTTTTAGAGAGAATGCAGGTGAAACTGCGGGTGAGCAATATTATTTTTCAGACAGTGTGTCCTGGAATTTAGAAACTTAATTTTACCTGTCTTTCAGCCCAGAATCGACTAGACTTGAATAAACGATTTTTTGACTTGTAGCGGATAAAACTCCCACAGAGTAACAATGAGTGTTTTCTAAAAATCACATGCCCCTAACAGAAAATATTCAGAGAACAGGTTATTTTGCGACGCTATTCTAGCTATCCTAAATGGATTATGCCAATTCAAATCAAAATATTCATCCAGGTTTGGATTCTGTATTTTACGTGTTACGTTATGCTTAAAATTGAAGTAGCCTGTCTCGTTTCCCCGCAATATATTTTACGTCGGCAGAACATGTTATGTATTGGTTAGCTTTAATCAACGTATACAAACAGAAAAACTACTTTGGAAACTGACGTGGCTTGGACACATTTTATTTTATTTATGCGACGTCGGTTGCGGGAAGCAAGTCGAGGCCACACGCGCGTTGTACTCAGCTCGGTTTCCTTGATGAAGGCCACCGGATACGGCTAAAACTATATTCAGAGTTTCCGATATAACTAGGCGTAAGTAATTCCGTAAAAGTAAAACAAAAAATACTTTAAATATTTTAATCTGTGAAAGTAAAATTAAACGCGTTTTAACGCGTAAGAGATTGTAGAAGTGCTATTTGTATGACAAAAGTTAGTTAATGTAAAAATAAGGAAAAAAAATATTTATTATTTAAAAAAAATATCTATAATAGTCTGTAGAATTTCTGCTTCTACTTATTCAAAGTAGATAAATAATAAAACGAATTAACTATAGTGCTTTTTGAAATGAAGAGACAAAATTGGGTCAAAAATTCACCAAACACACTCAGAATAATTTACCGAAAGCTCTCGATCTCAAGCGACGCGACGGTCTTGGTGCAAATGAAATTAGCAAGCTTATGTTTAGCAGAATTCCAGGAAGGACACTCGATTCTTGTATCAACATCTCTTTTAAATGCTTTAGGTGCTGTTAGGTTAGACATGACGAACATATTTTGGAGTAGTATTCCTATTCAGTGTCCGATTCCGAACTCATACATTATTAAAACAAAAGTATCAAGCCATTTTATGCCACAATTAAAATAAATAATCATAGAAGTTTTTCTTTCTCTATTTTGGTATTACTGTGAGCATTGCGCCAGACTCAAGTACCTAGTTCATAAGTTAAATGTTACAAAAAAATAATCAAGTACTGACTTAGTTACGTAAGCCAAAGTCCCATGCAGAAGTTAGCTGAGACGTGTGACGTTGCTTTGTATAATAGTGCCAAAATCTGGCTGAAAACGTGAGTAACGTATAAAAATATATAAATTTTTGGTTTGCCGTATTGTGTGTAAACATGATATCATAAGCTGTGTCTCGTGGTCATCTGAGTAGTGGGAAAGAATGTTAAAAAAGATGATAATTATTACATTACCATAGATATGATATACTACAGATGTACTATGTAACAGCTGTATGCAATGATTCACGCGGACATAGACGCGGAAATGTATGTAGTAGACTCAAATATTCGTTTATACATTGCTATTTTGTTTATAATATTACCACTGAGATTCGCCACATGAATACTATCGCCAGAATTCTTATCCTACATATATGAGCACGAAACGTGACAGCGTTTATATAACGCGGTCCGATTTAGATTGAATTCACGTAGGATGGTATTCGCTACACTATTGTAAAAATTTTAAAATCCGACTTGGAAACTGACGACTGACTGACTGACTGACTGTTTTTGACATGTTTTTGTTTTACCTATACAGGATTACTTACATTTAAATTATGTCGGCTACTTCGACCATAGCTTCAGCTACATTCGGTGGCCTTCTTCAAGAAGTCAAAGCATAGCACGAGTGCGCGGCCTCGTCACCAGTAATCCCGTGACAAAAACTCCACTAGGTTAATCACGCGCTCATTTATGAACTGTTTTTGGCAAGAAATCTTATTTGACACCCAGTATTTATTGTACTTTTTTACATGGTGGTAGATATCCTTAGCAGGAGGTCGTCTAGGTAGGTACCACCGCAGTAGCAGATATTATGCCGCGAAACAGTAGTGTGTAGACATTACTGTGTTTCGTTTTGAAGGGTACCTACTGCAGCTAGCAAAATTACTTGGCTGTTGAGACTAACCATCGAATGTCTCGAAGTAATCAGCACCAAAGCAGCGATGCCCTGGACTTTATTTTGCCAGTCAAAGTTCTGTGTATCGCTGCAATGGTCATGGGCAGGCGTTATCTCTTATTATCAGAAGAGCGTCTCGTTCATTATCTTTACATATAAAGAAAAGTACTGAAATAATTTTCTAATCCTAATTTATCGTAATAATATCCTAAATACGATATATCTATGTCTTTTGTTTATCGCAAGACACTGTATTTAAAACAGAACATTTGACTCTTGCAAATAAACTGTTCGATTAGAGGAAAAATTTATGTTTAAAGACTGCATTGCGAAAAAGTTTTGTTCGTTTTGTCGGTATTCGGTTAGCGGCGAGCGCGGGACGCTCACACATGTCGCGGGGGCTGCGGTCAGGGCTGCCACTCCATTCGAGCCGGGAATTGAAACCGGAACGACATTAATACCAAGAGTGACAATACGAGTTTTAGGGTTATGTTGCAGTTCAAATAAATTGGATATTGGCTAACTTCGTCCATCATGGCATACTTTTTCAATATCGGTTAACCGCAAAATTGGCTGCTTTCAGCTCGCTTATAAAATACGGTCTGAGATAGAATTTACCACAATATTTATTTGAAACTTAAATACTGGAATAAATATCAATACAAGTTTAAACAATTATATGTTATTATTTTTTACCCGAGTATTGCAAAGCTAAATAGAATTGTTTTGTTTTTAAGTCTGTGTGTTTGAATTTCTGTATGTTTCACCGTAGCGTCTATATCGCTCGTCCGAGTTTGATGAATTAAATGTGAATCGTTTTATCATTGTAAACCGGCTGACATGGGCTACATTTTTTGTAGTCGGGTTATAGTTTTAATCTATTTGTGCCCAAATTCAAATCAGCCTTGTTTGTACAAACAAGTCTTTCTTACCAGGAGGTCGTCTAGGTAGGCACCACCGTGCCAGATATTCTACAGCAAAACAGTAGTGTAGTGTGTAGCGACATTACAGGGCTGTAGAGACTAGCTATCATAGCCTCAAAGTAATCAGCACCGAAACATGCACTGGACTTTGTTTTGCTACTCAAAGTTCTGTGAATCGCTGCAATGGTATCGGACAGGCGTAATCTCTTACCATCGGGAGAGAGTCTCGTTCATCTCATTACTTTTACATAAAAAAAGATTCAAAGTATATTATTTTATAATGTTTTATTGTAGGACAACCCTTAAGACCGATTTTGTGCAACAACTGGCTAGCCACCAGACGCCCAGCCGTAAATTCATTCCTAGCCTAACATGACTTTAGTGTCTGAGCCGTTTCCAAGTCCAATCGCTTTTGACCGGTTTTGATACGTTATCCGGCTCCTCGTTACTGTTTCATATTTTCTGTTATATAGGAAAAGGTTCAAACGTATTTTGATTCTTGATATTACATGAGATTAGGTTACAGGAAAGTTTTTGTTTTTTAATGTAACGTTTATTAGCCAGAACAAAGGACAAATTAATAATTTAAAATACGGTGATGGTAACCCAGTGGCAAGCGCAGTTGGGTCACACGCGTGAATACAATAGCGTGAGTTCAAACCCCCAATGAGCTTAAGCTGACGGTGAAGGAAAACGTCATGAGGAAACCATGGCGTGGTGGTAGGGTACTTTATGGTACTCGACAGACTAACTAAAAGTTAAGAAGTTGAAAATCTGTCGCCAAGCACGATGTATTCCGGCAGCCTCACTTGACAGCCAGTTCCATTCCAGGCTAGAAAGTCCTTGTCCTAGTAAAGTCGTGAAGATTTTCCTAGAAGCTTCTATAAATTTGGAATCAACACGAAAATACTTGTTCAACCAAATTGTATCACTTGCCCTACACTCGTATGTATAATTCTGCGCTTTATGTTCAAAACACCACTTTTAAACTTAAATACAAAAAAAACAAATTTCGGAAAATTATGTACATGAGACTTTTCCGACAAGGTTTAGACCGATTATTATTATGGTCACAACTATATTTTATTTTATTTCCGTAGTCATGACTGAACAGAAATAAAAGTAACGTTAAAACAATAGGAATTTGAATCGTTCCAAGAAAATAAGAAAAAAATAATATTGCGTATCTATTCAATAAAAATCTACGTCCAAAATATCTACGTCCCGAAAACACAAAGGAAAATGGAGATCCACTGTAATGTTACTTCATTCCTACAATAAAGTAGTACCGAGCTGTATGTAACTAGGTACATAACCAAGCTTATCTTTAGCTCATCGCCCTTCAGCGTGGAGTGCTTTTGTCCATCTGTCACCAGGACACTAAATAAGCAACTTTTATCCTGAGGGCGTCATTTTAATGAGAAGTAATGAAATTCCCGACCCTGCCAGTGTTTTGTTAGGTTAAGAGACTTATTTGTATTAGTTAGCACATGTTTTTATATTCGCAGGGAATTCCCTCACGCGTCGTAATTAACTTCTGCTGAGGAATATATTAGATTATCTGCCGCCAAGCAGTAGTGTGTATACAATACTGTGTTCCGGTTTGAATAAATTAAATGATTAGTATGCTGTATAAATCATATCGTTTATTTAGTATGTAATATGTATATATTTGCGTTATTGCCACTCTCTTTGCACTATTTATATGGTTCTGATTTATAATGTTCATTTTGTACAAACATTTTATCTAGGAAAATAATTTAGATCAAATGCTTTTTGTCATTTACATAATGCTGATGTAAAAATTGTATTCCGTTTTGTGTTTAGAAATAAATAATAATAATAATAATAGTGCGGCTTCGGGATTACATGACGCACATATACCATCACCGCCCGCTCCGTCAACTCCGAGCGCTTCGTCGGGGGATGAAGAGTTTGCTACACCCCTGGCAACAAGCGCCTCGTCGAGCAGCAGCGACGTGAGCGGGCCGCGGACACCGGCGCCACCACCACCTGCGCGTCGAGGACGGCCGCCGCTGCCGGCACGCTTGGGGCCTGCGGGGCAATCTGCTTCGCGTTCGGCTCTCGCTGCCGGTGGTGTAGTGCGACGCATGCGATGGTCACAGACAAATAATGAGAATTGCATGCGCGCCTATTATGGGGCTACAGAGGGGGGAATTAACCTTTCAGCGTACCGTGTCAGGATGCTGCCTTTGTTTCAGGCCCTTGAACCGACCGTCGCCGTGTCTACCCAACGACTATCGGATCAAGTGCGGGCTATCCAGCGACTTCAGCTGTTGGATCAGTCCGTGCTTGATCGGCTCCGCCTGGAGGCACTTCCTGCTCGTCCAACGCCTGTTTCGACACGGGATTCGCCTGTCGCGTCGTCAGCCCCGACACTGGTGTCAGTGCCGACGTCGATGGCGACACTAGCGACACCTACTGATCCCGTAGTTGATGTAGGCGAATGCACGAGCATGGGTGTATGTAGCCAGGTGAGTGAGCATTTGAGGAGGACTTTGGAAGACGCGATTTGTCAATATAGATTCGCACCCGATTCTAGGCCGCGACTACCACGTTTGCCCACCCATAGACGAAATTTAGCGTTGATGGGAGCCTTGAACGCTTTGCTAGCCCCGTATTTACGGGCTAGCGAAGATTTGACTGATACCCACTCGATATTATACTGCGGTGCCATCGCGGCGTGTCGCGTTGCACGTGTTAAGTTTCCGGACACTAACCGTGCACCGCGACCCGCCGGGGGTGTGCCCGCATGGCAATTGCGGATCGAGCGGCGTATCAGCACGTTCAGGACTCTCATTGCAAAGCTGATCTGTTTCAGCCGGGGGAATAATCGCCCCCGAGTCATGCGTTTTGTGACACAGGCTTTTGCTGGAACGGGTATTAGGCCCCAGCACTATCTAGCCAGTGTCACGGAACGCATTGACTATCTGAAGCAGAAAGTCTATGCGTGGGCAAACCGTATTCGCCGCTATAGAGAGCGTGCGGATAGATATTGGCAAAATCGCGTCTTTCAAAGTGACCAAAGGAAGGTGTATCGAGATTGGGAAGGAACCGGCCAACGTGTGAGTGACAGGCAGCTACCGGATACTAGCGTCATGACTGAATTCTGGCGTGGTATCTGGTCGCTGCCTGTCGAGCACACCGAGGGTGATTGGATGCGTGTTGTCGAGCGGGAATGTGAGTCTATCGAATCCATGGGGTCTGTTTTAATAGACCCCGTAGACGTTAGTTGTGCGATTCGTACGGCACAGAACTGGAAAAGTCCTGGGCCGGACGGATTGCACAACTTTTGGATTAAGTGGATTCGTTGCTCACATGACCGCTTAGCGACACAATTCCAAGAAGCCCTCGAGCTTGGTTCCCTTCCCTGTTTTATGACCACTGGTGTCACCTTCCTGCTCCATAAGACCGGTAGTACCACAGAAGCAAAAAATTATAGACCCATCACGTGCTTGCCTACCATCTACAAGCTCCTTACGTCCATTTTGAGAACAAAAATTAACGCGCATGTTGTCGCAAATAACGTTTTGGCTCCTGCTCAAAATGGATGTAGGGTAGGGTCCCGTGGTACTAAGGAGCTTCTCCTCATCGACATGACCATTAGCCAGCAAGTTCGGCGGAACAAGGGAGCCCTTTCCACTGCCTGGATTGACTATAAGAAGGCCTATGACTCAGTGCCTCATTCATGGCTAGAGAGAGTTTTAGAGTTATATAAAATTGATACAACTCTAAAATCTTTCTTAGGCGCATGTATGAGGCAATGGACCACAGTCCTTCGTCAACCAGGTAGTGGAGATGGCTCTTCTGAGCCGCAGGACTTGATTAGGATCGAGCGAGGCATTTTCCAGGGTGACAGTCTGAGTCCATTGTGGTTTTGTCTAGCACTGAATCCTCTCAGCACTTTGCTGAAGGAGTCAGGGCTAGGCCATCGGCTTCGGAGAGGTGGTGAAGTCATTTCTCATCTGCTGTATATGGATGACCTCAAGCTGTTTGCACCAAAACGTCCAGACTTGATGGAATTGTTAAAAACTACACAGGTTTTTAGCAATGCCATCAAGATGGAGTTTGGGGTAGACAAGTGTGCGGTCATGCACGTACAGCGAGGGGAAGTTGTAAATTGTCCAGATTTACAGCTTTCCGAGACAATGACTTTCAGATCTCTCTCCGAGGCCGAGACTTACAAGTACCTCGGTATGTCAGAGTCGTTGGGTATAGCGGTAGTGGACATCAAGCGATCGGTGAAGGAACGCTTCTTTTGTCGCCTGACAAAAGTACTTAATAGTTTTTTGTCTGGTGGCAATAAGGTGCGTGCCTTCAACGGTTGGGTGATGCCTCTACTGATATACTCCTTTGGCATACTGAGGTGGACTCAGACTGAGCTGGACGCCCTGGATAGAAGAGTCCGTCAACAGCTCACAACTCATCGCATGCTACACCCACGCTCGTCTGTTATGAGACTGTACATTCCACGAAAATTGGGGGGTCGTGGCTTCTTAAGCACCAAGAACCTCCATAATCGTGAAGTGTGCAGTCTCAGGGATTATTTCCGCGACAACGAGTGCGGGATGCATCGAGATGTTGTGGCAGTTGACAAGGGCCTCACGCCGCTCTCCTTAGCGAACGAGAACTGGCGCAAACCATCGGTGCTCAGCACCGAAGACCGCAAGGAAGTATGGAAGAGCAAGCAGCTGCACGGGCGGTTCTATCGGGTCCTAACGGGCCCCGATGTGGACATGCTCGCGTCGGTGAACTGGCTACGTTTCGGAGACCTCTTTGGGGAAACTGAGGGTTTTGCCTGTGCGATTGCGGACGAAGTTATCAAGACGAACAATTATCGGAAATATATCATGAAGGACGGTACGGTCGACATCTGTCGGGCATGCCACCGTCCCGGAGAATCGCTCCGACATATTATTTCCGGTTGTTCGCATCTTGCTAACGGCGAGTATTTGCACAGGCACAACCAAGTAGCCAGGATCATCCATCAGCAGCTTGCTCTTCAATACGGCCTTGTCGAGTCTGAGGTGCCGTACTATAAGTACGCACCAGCGCCAGTTCTCGAAAATGGTCGTGCTTTGCTCTATTGGGACCGGTCTATCATCACGGACAGGACTATTGTCGCCAATAAGCCTGATATCGTGGTGGTCGACCGAGCCCAACGCCGGGCAGTGCTCGTTGACATCACCATCCCACATGACGAGAATCTCGTGAAGGCCGAGAAGGACAAGCTCAGCAAGTACCTTGACTTGGCTCACGAGATAACCGCCATGTGGGATGTTGATTCGACGATCATTGTCCCGATAGTTGTCACGGTAAACGGTCTTATAGCGAAGAGTCTCGACCAACATCTCAAGAGACTCTCGCTAGACGGTTGGGTCAAGGGTCAGCTTCAAAAGGCAGTGATCCTTGACACGGCGCGCATTGTGAGGAGGTTCCTCACTCTGCAGCCCTAACCACCGGCAGCTTGAGCCCTGCCCCGCTGCCGGCGGCACCCTAGTTTTTAAGTTTTTTTATATTATTTATGTGTTTTTTATATATATGTAATGTAAAAAAATTTAAAAATTAAGAAAAGAAATAAATAACTGGTATATAATAATAAGGTTATTACATAATTTATTATTATTAGTTATCATTGCGTAGGGTATTATGTTATACATAGATCATGTTTTGTTTTAACTTTACTCTAGTACTTGGTGGTAGATTTCCTTAGCAGGAAGTCGTCTAGGTAGGTACTACCGCAGTAGATATTCTACCGCCAAGTGTGTAAACATTACTGTATTCCGGTTTAAAGGGCTGTTGACACTAACCAACCAACCAACCATCAACTAACCATCAAAAGTCTCAAAGTATTGTGCGCCAAAGCAGTGATGCCCTGGACTTTGTTTTGTTACACAGAGTTCTGTGTATCGCTGCAATGGTTTTGGACAGTCGTTATCTCTTACTATCAGGAGCGTCTAGTTCGTCTCATTACTATTACACAAAAAAAAAAGTATTCTCTCAGTTATTTTACTTCCATCATATTATATTATAAGCTTTGCTTAGTTTGGGGTCAGATAGCAAAACAAAACTTTTCGGAGCCTATTCAATATAAACAAACAAAAAATTAAATCTTTCCTCTTTATAAAGATGTAGACAACTGTAATAGTTAGACATATGATATTGCGGACTTATTTGTAGCTGTCAATTTGGTCTATGAAACGTCACTTTATTCTATTGTCAATAGTTTTCGCTGCTCATGCTTAGTAAGGGGTTACTAAATAAACTATAGCCTATGTCCATCACGGATAATGTAGCATTCTAATAATTAAATAATTATTAAGATCGGTCTAGTAGTTTCGGAGCCTATTCAATACAAACAAACAATCAAATATTTCCTCTTTATAATACTATATAGATAGATAGATGAGACATTCGATGATTACTCTCAACAATCCTCTGATGTGAATTAATTAACGTTAATTAGTTAACATTTTTCGAATCCTAAAGCTAAACATTTGCCGATACAATCTGGCGTTTAACCGTTAATTTATTAATAGGGATGTTGCAAGGCTATAATTTACGCTGTCATCGTAGCTATAATTACGAGGCCGTTAATAAGCCATAACATTGGCGCCATATAATCAATGTAAAAATAAATCTTGACAGAATGAAAAACGAACATGAAATAGGCGCATATTTTTCCTTTTAAATACACCATAAAAATGCCATAACTTGTAAGCAAGCACTAGTCTTACGGCCTGTCAAACGGGATAGTAGAAACATGAAAAACGGCCCATTTAATGAGTGCCCTAGCGCTTTCAATGAGCTTTATGAATAATTAGTTTTTACCCGCGGCTTCGCTTTCATGGCTAATTTGTGACGGGTCGTTTTAGAAAAAACTCACCTTGATTGTTGTATGAGACCATGTGTGACCCTTTATTATCTTACTAGCTGCGCCCCGCGGTGTTACCCGCAAACGAAAACGTGTAGCGGGTAACACTGCGGGGCGCAGCTAGTATTCATTACACATTTGTTTCATTATTCATTACTTTCTTGGTAGGGATTTAATAATATATATTAGCCGTAAACACCTTTAAAGCCAAACCACAGATTTTATTGTAATTAAAACTTGCAGATACCAGACTTGTAACAAAGTGATATAAATGTGGCTGGTCGTGCGTCATATTTTAACGACACAGCAATATATCTCAGTGAACATAATAACCGTAATTTGTAAGTGTATTAAAATATCTGTGATATCAACGCATATATGCGAAAGAAACACTCGTAAATATTAAAATGGATGCAAAATAATAAATAGATGATAGCTCAGTGGCTAGCGGGTACAGACCGCACGCCGAGAGCCGAGTTTTCAAACGCTAACAATGAACTTGAGCTGCCGATAAAGGAAAACATCGCGAAAAACCATAGGAAGGAATATAATAACTAATTAATTCGCCTCCATAATATGACTAAGGTTCTAGTATGAGAATTTGCGATTTAAAACAAATAAAATTTTGTTTCAGCTTGCTACCAGGGCATATTAGATATAGATAAGCATATTTTGATATAAAAAGTTTTTTAAACAAGAAAGTTTTTTCACAAATTGCTTTCCTGGAACTCTCTGATATACTATCCTACTATCCCACTAATATTATAAATGTGAAAGTTTGGATAGATGGATGTTTGTTACACTTTCACGCAAAAACTACGGAACGGATTTGGATGAAATTTGGTATGTAAGTAGCTGACACCCTGGACTAATACAAAGGCTACTTTTTATCTCGAAAACATGTAGCGGGTAACACTGCGAGGCGCAGTTAGTAATGTCATAAAGCAAAACGTAACTAAGATTTTTACATTTTAAAATTTTTGATTCATTCGTTCAGAGTTTGATCTTAACTTACCTAATAAAGTGGTCAAAAAAGTAAGACACGTCTAGCCTGGAATAGAGCTAGCTAGTATTCTATACTAAGCTAGTATACTATATCTTACCATTTTCTCTAGTCCAGTAGTTGATAGCTTTAGGCGACGCTTCCACATGGCACTGGAGCGTTACATCGGTGCCGGTTGGCGCCCCCACCAGTTGGTTCGGCACTTGGACTAGAGGGTGAACTGAAACAAAAAAACAAATGTTTAAATTGGGAAGCTTTTTTTTATGGTTGACAGGCTAGGTGTTTGACCACAGCTCACCTCATGTTAAGTGAAGGTGTAGTCGAAGACGGTAAAGCACATCTAGGCTGGAATGAAACTGGCTCTCAAGTGAGGCTGCCGGAACACACCGTTAGATGCTTGGCGGCAGATTTTCAACTTGAGGGTAGTAGCTAGCCAGTCGAGTACTAGAAAGTACCCTACCACTATGCTATGGTTTCCTCACGATGTTTTTCCTTCACCGGCAGCTCAAGCTCATTGTTGGGGTTTGAATCCACGCCCTTCGGCATGGAAACCTACCGCGCTAACCACTGGGCTATCATCGCTACGCTAAAGTTGAATTGATTTATGTGAAAATAAAAATGGATTTTAGTATTACATTTTATGACAGTTCTAATTTTTTTGTTTCCTTTACAATATTTAACAAAGACCTTCTTCCTTTACGAAGTCGATTACAAATTATGCTTATTTAGAATGTGCTGATGTGCTGCGTCTGTGTATTTTTGTGTGAGTGTGTGTTAGTTTTTAATTACGACATATTCGTTTTTACTTTTTTGTGACGATTATAATTAAATCCTATAACACATAAAACATGAAGTGCTATTTTTTTTATTTATTTTTTTATGTAAAAAGTTATGAGACGAACGAGACGCTCTCCTGATGGTAAGAGATAACGCCTGCCCATGACCATTGCAGCGATACACAGAACTTTGTAACGAAACAAAGTCCAGGTCATCGCTGCTTTAGCGCTCATTACTTCGAGACTTTCGATGGTTAGTCTCAACAGCCCAGTAATTTCGCTAGCTGCAGTAACCTTCAAACCGGAACACAGTAATGTTTACACACTACTGCTTAGCGGCAGAATAACTGGTACTGCGGTGGTACCTACCTAGACGACCTCTTGCTAAAGAGATCTACCACCAAGGGCTAAGAGCCTATGTGATATAAAGAAAACTGAAATACAAAAAAATACTATATATTTTGTTGCAAGGAGGGGGGCAAGTGCACCCTTTTGCACCCTACTGCTGGCGCCCATGCCTGTAATTCTTTGTCAGAAATATACTCATGCGCTAACATCTACAGCTGAATGCTTATAAAACTGTTTCCAACAACTTTTTGCTTCACAGCTCTCTGTTTTTTCCTTGCATTCATGTAGGCAAGCAAAACCTTTACCAAGCAAAAGCATCCTGTATGAAATTCATGTGAATAAACATTTTACTGGCTTATTCATAGCGAAAACTAGCAGACGTGCTGTTGTTAATGTTTGGTTTTTCGAAATGACCTACTCAGATATTATATGCAACTTTGCATGTAGAAACTGAAATATGTAGGTTGTTTCATATTTTGTAATGGTTTTATGTCATACCTACGTCTTGTTAAACGTGTTTGCCGTCGGTAGTCCGTACTTTTACTTTACTATGTATGTATATGTATCATGTAAAATTGCTTATAACATTAAAATGTAAAAGGTTTTGAATATGAGGGATTGCATGCACGTACGCGGTGGTATATGCATAGGTAACTACATTATTATTACCTATTAAGTACTAGATAAGGAGATCAGAAGATTTTTGTAGCGGTGATAGCTCTGGATAGTACGGTTCGCACGCCGAAGGGTGCGAGTTCAACTGTGAGCTTGAGCTGCCGATGAAGGAAAACATCGTGAGGAAACCATAGCGTGGTGTTAGGGTGTTTTGTAGTACTCGGCTAACTTTATGAAAATTTCAATATACTTTGTAACAAAAAACAGGGATTAGTCTGTAACCAACATTTTGTTAAAGACCGATATTTTAGGAAACCAATATTATCGGCAAAGCCCAAATGAGGTAGCTGTCGTAATACGAACTGAAATAATTACTGTGATTTTACTAAAAGCTCATTACGCCGGATTCGGGTCAAAAAGGATACCCAATTACCCAATTGAGCGAAATATTCAAATAATGTAATACAAGCATATTTTGATTTGCTAAAAATTAGCAGTGTAAATAAACCTACTAAAATACAAAATACAATTATATTATGTAGGTACGTGTATTTGTATATGATATACATAAGTTAATTGTTGTATACTTTTTAAGTATTGGTATGTAGATATTATTGTTATTATATCTACATATCAATCGAAAATTTTGTAACTTCTGACTGTAGCACACCCCATCCTTTACGTACTAAAGTTGTCTTAAAGAGATCGCTTTTAGCGATAAGGCCGCCAGTTTTGCACTATTTTTAAGCTGTTTCTGTTATTCATATTATAATTTATAACGGGCAGGCGAAACAATTACACAAAACACCCACTCGCTATAAAATTATTTATTACTAGTTTGCAGTGCGGGCTGGGTCCTAAACTACAAGTGATAACGGAGACTCTAGACTAGGTTGGTTACAAGGAGTTCCGGGAGCGTCGGCGCACGAGCGCAGCGCGTGCGCTTTGGATCGCGGTAGAAATCGAACTCGCAGTGGAAGCTGGGGTGCGCACGCGCTTGGATTCTTTACGAGCGCCGGCGCCCCTGTGGAGGCGAGGAGAGAGGGGTAAAGGGTTCTCTCTCCATATGGCGCGCTACAAATTCATGGTGTGAACAATAGAGAATTATCTTATCTTATTATGTTAAAAACATTTTAATGTATGACGCATAAAAATAGATTTGTACATAAAGATGTAAAAATAGAACAACTGAAATCATAGACAGTTAGTTAATACATTGAGCAAAAATGCCTTAAAAAATCCCACCAAAAATAAGAAAACCCTTCTAAATCTTGTGCCTTAAAATAATTTTAACATCTGGCAGAGAGTTTTAGTATTTTGGTACGGTTTGGTAAATTGCAATTATCTTTGGTAAGTTATTTGTGTTTCATTTTTAATATAATTGTATTAGAATTATTGTATTTGTAATACAAGGATATTATTAAGAAAAAAGAAACATTGAATTCAACATAGATTACAGTCATATCACAGAAGAAAAAACATAAAAACTACAGCCGACATAACCTAACTGGAAAGAAACTTTTTCCTTCTTCAATATTCCTGGCGTCAAAAAAGGATGAGGCTCTAAATTCGTGGGAACCTTTTTTTTATGTATGTTTACCGATTATTTTTTATTACTCGAAGACGCCCGAACCGATTGTGAAAATTCTTTTTTGTTTCATAAGGTATACTTCCCAGGTGATTCCAATTAAAATTTTACCGAAATCGGTCGGGTGGTTTATAAAAAATCAACAAAAATCAAAAAATTGTGTACATCGATCATCTTTTCGTTTACTCCGAAAGCTCGCTGTGTCATTGGAACAGTGCGTTTAGTTGGCCTGCCCAAATTATCACTCCGTAATACCTAAAACCTAGCCATGGAGCATAGGGCATAGATCCGGTTTTTTTAATTCAATTTTTTTTACTACCGCCTTTTAGAGACCTAAATGTAAGGCTACTTATTTGTAGACCTATTTAAAGATAACCAAACATTCATAATCCAGCTGCTTTGGTTATATATAGATATATTTAATTACTTAGGCTAAAGCAGCTGTAGTAGAAGTAGTACCCAAATGCATCAAATGTTGACACACTCATGCCGCGTATTTGCTTGCATTTCTCCGCTGCTTCACTTGAAGGAAAACTCTGCGACTGCCAGGTGTTTGCATTGAATATTACCCGGAAAACTGGCTGCAGTACGAATTCTTATATTTGTATTAACTTAGACGTGGACTCCCTGTTTGAGACAGAGTTTAAACTTGGGACAAATGTTGGTTTGATCAAAGCCAAACATTGAAAAATACACAGATTAACGGTTTAGATCTCAGATTTTGTCATTGTTTTTTCAAAAGTATATACACCTATTTAACAAGCTAAAAAGTTTAAAATACTATAACTCAACTGTATCTTATTTACTAACTACCCAATTACACTGCCCTGTTGGCTCATTGGTAGCATATCTGCCTTAACAGCTGAAGGGCGTGGGTTCGATTTCCGCTCAGGACAAACATTTTATGTATCAACAAATGTTTGTTCTGTGTCTGGGTGTTCTGTATGTATTATAAGTATGCATTTACAAAAAAAAAAGTATATATGTATTCTAACAATTATCTGACTTCCATCACACAAGCTCTGCTTGGCGTTGTGTGTAATGTCCTACGATATGTTTATATTTATTTAATTACTTAGTACCTACACGAGTTTTGAACTGTAAATTTCGATTGTCATTTGGAATATGATATAAAGAAATAAAATATGCCGGTGAATATTTTCCAGACCTTCAAACAAGCATCTATGTTCTAAAAATGTATATCCTGGGCCATAATCTTACCTACTTATGTCTCTTGAAGCTACTATTACCAAATGAGCCATTTTGATGTTCTCAAACATTGATTACAACAGTTTGATCTGATTTGCATTATACGAACCGCTAAACAATAGAATTTGCTACCCGACTGGTTGTTCCCCGATAGATACAATCTGGGTGCCTTCAAGTCGCGAGTGAATCGGATTCATCCAGACAGTCGTACTCCATCGTAGATCGCATCTTCACCTTGTATCCGACTAGAAGGTCAAACGCATGCGTATTTATAAAAAAATAACAAAAGGAGTCAAATGCGTCATTGTTTCGACGAGTTTACGTACTGTCTGTATTATTTTACTGCGTAACTTGTTTGTAAGCAATTAAACTTGAGTTCCGTCGATCGCTGTGACGAGAATGACTTGCGATCATAGAACCAAAGCGCAAATTGTTTTGCTCTATCTGTAGTGGATAAATAAATTTGTTGCGATAAAAGGAAGGGATTCAAAAAGGATCTGTATCAAGTGAACCGTTTCGTTCTTTATCGTTTATGCATCGTCACGATCTCACAAAAGAAAATCCATTGTGCAAGAAGGGCTACTTTGCTTCAGTATAAAATGTTAAACGATTATGGTATTTTTGCTTGCAAACTAACCTAAATTATAAAATTCGAGATAATACAAGAAAAAATTAATATTTTGTTAACTGTTAAATAATAATAAATAAATATTGAACGTCATTTCGTACAGCGCCATCTAGTACCAAACCAAGCTTGTACTATGAAAACTAGAACACGAATATCTTATTTAAAATAAGTACGCAACTACACCAAATTTCAAGTGGATATTGATATGATATTCTCACAGGAAGCTAACATTTTTCTGATATATAAAGTATCCTATATGTTAATCCAGGTAATAAACTGTATGTGTGCCAAATTTCATCCAAATCCGTTCAGCCGTTTTTGCGTGACTGAGTAACAAACATACAAACTTTCACATTTATAATATGAACTAGGATGTAGAGATTATGAAAAGAATTCGAGTGTAAGTAATTAAATACAATTTTTGTGCGGATCTTTTACTAGCAAAAAAACCTACGCGCAAAATTTAAAATGTAAACAACCACAACAGCGCCCCCTATAGTCCGTTTAGGGGGAATTAAGGAAAATAGAATTTGCCTCCACGACCAAAGATCGGAGCTTATTTGCGGTTATTCTCTTTAACCGTCGTTAAGTTTCCTTAGACGGCTTTTACGGGTTCGAGTAGCCAATTTGGCGAACAAAATCTGAGCGATCAAGATTTTTGTTCTAATTAATAACTCAAAGCGCAACGAGGGACGCCTCATTAAATAGAGGAAAAATAAATTAACTGTCAACTCGTTGATTTTGTTGCAGCTGTTATTTATTCTCATTTTTCCCCTAATTCACGCTTAAAAGTTGTTTTTAAATTTAGTAGACAATTTTAAGGACGTGATTAAGTAATCACAAACTGTATAAGTAGATAGGGATTCTCAACAGCAATCAAAAGTTACGGGAGTTTTCTCGGCAAGGATTCCGCGCGGAATTCTTCAAGTGACAGTTTGATTAACCGAGCGGCGCACACGCTTTTGGATTTCTTGGCGTTTTGTTGCTATTACCTGACTTAAGTTCACTTTGGAATTTCGTACTACAGAACTAGTAGGTTAGATAGATAGATAGATACTCTTTGTTGCGCGTGCTAAAAATAGCAGGTTCACTTGACTTGAACTTGACATTACTTCGAGACTTTTGATGGTAAGTTTCAACAGCCCTGTAATTTCGCTAGTAATGTTTACACACTACTTTCGTCAGCCCCGTTGGCTCATTGGTCAGTATATCTGCCTTGAGAGCTGTAGGGCGTGGGTTCGATTCGCACTCAGGGCAAACATTTTGTGAATAAACAAACGTTTGTTCAGTGTCTGGGTGTTCTGTATGTATTGTAAGTATGTATGTATTTACAAAAAAAAAAAAGTATTTATGAATTCTATCAGTTATCTGATTTCCATCACACAAGCTCTGCTTAGTTTGGGGCTAGATGGCGCTGTGTGTATAGTCCGACGATATTTATTATTTATTATTACTGCTTGGCGGCAGAATATCTGGTACTGCGGTGGTGTATCTACCTAGACGACCTCCTGCTAGGGAGATCTACCACCAAGTAAAATGTAATCTCATATTTTTTTACTACTGCAACCTTTTAAAAAAATTGGCGTTGATTTTGTGCAGGTCACCAGTTTTTCTTTAAGGAAAAAGAGACACTAGTAAAAATGAATTACTTCAGTCGTGCCATTCTTTTTAATGCCACCCACCGGGCAAGTCACCACAGAATATCTCTTGCTGTTATCATTCGTTTCGGGGGAGGAAATTTAAATTAAATATTTGAGAGCGTTAATTTTGTCTCCTCATTGAGCGAACGCGACGCATTCTTTGTGAAGTAATTAAACTGAGTGGAAGGGCTTCAGACGGCAGTAGTTTGTTTGTTCGCTTCAAATTGCGTTTCCTATGAAAGGAATTACTCTTCCCTCCACTGTTGTCACAAGATATGAACGTTGTCGACTTGCAGTTTTTTGTATATAATATACAAAAAAAATCTTTATTGTGCCCACTTGAAAACATTTTTTTTCTTTAATTTTGGCGTCGCATTTTGAGCATATGCCAGTGTCAAGTATTTTATGTTTACAAGTTTCTTAAGTTAAATAAATTGCCTCGTAGCAATAGTTAAAGTGAAAGTTCAGTCTTGGTCAAGTCCAGTCCGTATCAGTCAAGTCTAGTCATGCTTTAGTAAAGTAGTGGCAACTTTACTACAAAGCTTCGATGGAGTTTTGGAAGCAACCCGAAAATTCATGTTTCACCACATTATATAATTTTCCCACACTCGCGCTTGTGATTCGGCACTTTATGAACAAAACACCATTTTTATACATAAACACTCGAAAAAATACTAGCTTTGGAAAAAAATACAATGGGGCGACACGGCTCTTTCGGCGTTCCCGCGAAAACTCTTCACACTTGAAATTAAACTATTTTATTCAAATGACAATATAGGTATTTGACCACAGCTCATTTGTTATGTGTGACTATGTTAAGTGACGGTATGGTCAAAATTAATACACTTAACCTGGAATGATAATACACCGTTAGATGCTTCACGAGAAATTTTAACGGCTTCTCTATCGGGGTTTCTATCTTGAATGTGGTGGTAATTTCTCGTGGTAGCTATCCAGCGGAGTTAGGTACTCGGTAGAAATTACCCTACCACCGTATAATGGCTTTTTCATGCTGCGTAAAATCTAACCTCTACACTCATATTTTTGTTATGTTGGGAGCGTAATGAAACACGAACAAAGATGTTAAAAAATTACAATTGAACCTAACAACATAACAAATTCACCGTCATCTTCATCATAATTTAATTTTGGTATCTCAATTAATTTGTAAACATATTTTGCAATACTTAGTGAAGCAAAATATGACAGTTACGCGTCGACGTTTTGATTTGTGCGGTTCGTTTACTGGAAAATAATTATTCAGATAAAACTATTGCGTTGTAAATGAAAAAATAAAAAAACAGTATCATTAAACAACATATTTCGTGTAACTTTTTTTAAATCAATTAATATATCTTAGCATACAAAATAACGCAGAAAAAGTAGGTGGTGCTTTAGTATTGTTTTTTATAGTCAGAATATTTATTAAAAACAATAGTTCTCTCTGAAACATTATAAAGATTATTACATAATTTTTTCAATCCTCTCTATTTCACATTGTATTTAAAAAAATCAGACAATCAAATTTACATTTTCAAAATTTGTATTGTAAGTTGTAGTTCTGTACTTAAATCTGATAGGTATACGCGTAACAAAAAGTATATAGTATCTTTGGATACTTTTAAATAGATATCTATAGCAAACTCGATCGGGTAATGTAAATGCAATTTGTGTTCCAAAAGAGCTTACAGTAATAGCGTAGTATCCAATACGTTGTAATAGTTCAATACATACGCGTAGTATCCAATCAGACGAGTGTTTACTTCGGAACTGCCAATAGCAGAATGCAAATATCTAGCGGGCAACGCATTTCAGTTGGCACCACTGCGCACTAATCAATTCGAACAGACTGACGAAAAAAAATCTAACGCTCGTGCACATGAAACTATTAAGTTCCATAGGATATAGCGACAACCTCTGTTAATGTAAATGAACCTTTATAGAGTATTCATTTAAAACAAAATGTGTGTTAAATTCGAAGTGAGCAACAATTTTTTTCCATAAAAATGTTTGTTTGTTTTTGACATTTTTCGTGATGGAATACCTGTACAGATACGAAGGTACAGTCATAAATGCAAAGAAAGTTGATGGATTGCGTATTTTACGTCCAAATCAATTAGCGAAGAACAAACTCGTTGATAGCTTTTTGTTTTTATTTTTTACTAGCTGTGACTTGCGGTTTCTCTCACATGAATAACTAACAGCGAATAGTCACTTGTCACTTTTTTGTTAAACCTTCCAAAAATACGTTGATTCACGATAAAAAGTACTATGAATAAACAATTCATTCAGGCGTTGCTTTGCAGAAGTTTATTATGTAGTCATCTGGATATAGATCTAAAAAAAAATTAGAAGCCCAAGCCAAGCCAAGCTGCAGTGCCCTTCAAACCAAAACACAAAAATGTTTACACACTACTGCTTAGGAGTAAAATATGTAAGTGCTTATCTAGTAATAGTGCTTTTTCTATTTGTAATTTTTAGGTGTGTGATGTCAATAAAGACTTATTGTACTAGATTGCAGGGTTATAAGCTTGGAGTGTACTAAGTCGATAGAAGGTTTGTATTTGTTTGTATATGCCACTATTCATTATGGTTATAATTTTAAAGGCAAGCTCTGAAATCGCAACAATAAAATCAACTACTTAAATTTAATTAATATTTTTTTTACGGTTTTAGAGCGGTGCCTATAATAAAAGTTGTTTATTAGTACAACGACCCCCCTTTCAAGTTAGTACATCTTAAGCTTATTACCCTGTTTACAGGGTCATTTGTAATCAGTCAGCATCCTTTTAATGGCATGTTCAGTACGTTAAGTCTAACAACTTTTGTTCTCCTTCTGTTGATAATTCGTTTTTTTTCTTCCATACAACATTAAGAAAAATGTCCGGTCTAACCAAAATTAACTCTATACAAAAAGCGCGCGCGTACTCTGTGACGCGTGCCGGCAGCAAACGCGATGACGTCAATCAAGTCCAAAGAAAGGGGTTGCGGCGCGGGGCGCAGGGGGGCTACTCGCACGATACTACGATGAATGAAGCATCTACGCAATAGAGAACTAAAAAGTTTCAGAGAGTACCCCAAAAAGTTCAATCTTTTTTTTTGAGATTTGTATTGATTTGGCAAAGTTTGTGAAAAAAGTTGTTTGTTTTAATGTACAAAATATGCCCTTAAAAGGATGCTGACTGACTAACAGTATCCCTGTATACTTATATTGTGTTTTTTATCCTTCTTTTGCCATTTGCTACAGAAATAATTATTATATTATCTTTATCGCTGAATCACTTACACATAGTAATAACTGCTTTTAAATAAGTTAATTTTAGCTATGGTAAAGTTATACTTACATTACGTATTTTTCCTTTCATTTCGCTAAGTGCTTTCCTACTGCTCTAAATCTACGTTTTCACTGCATAACGCTGGTAAAAAAGCGTTGCGTTGCCAAATGATATTAAAATGCTTTAATATGTGAAAGTAGATAGGTATGTAGTCACAAAAGTAGTTTTATACATTGTCGGATTCATGGAATGGCATCGATACTAGGAAACATGTTCATAACACTATCCATGCAAATCTGATGCAACTGCGTCTGACATTGTCCTAATTTACTTGTATCGATTGTCCTGTCTGCATATTCTGCATTAATGAAATCCTTATCATTTATCATCATTTTCAGCCCATAATCGCCCACTGCTGAGCATAGACCTCTCTACTTGTATTCCATTTCATCTTCCCATTCATCCCGGTCCTGTGGTAACCTTGTCCAGGTTTGACCCGCGACCCTCATGATCAAATTAAATCCTACTTACCACAAAAAAAAGCAAAAGTGTTTGTTTCTTTTTTGTGATAGTTATAAGATAATAGTATTAGTGATGGAACAGACAGGCTATTATAAAAACGATCTAGTCATGGATCATTTCCAAAAGCGGTTTAAGGAAGTGGAACATGTCTTTTCGTTTTGTTTACAATCTGTCGAATCTTGTAGTAAATGCACTGCTAATTTACTAGGGCGTGGCTTCACTGTGACTAAGATTTATTACATTTTATTTTAAATTTGTTTTACTGTTTAGATATAGGCTTGTGTATTTCAAAAAAAGTCTGACTTTTGGCTTCCATCTCACCTGATGTAAAGTGATGATGTAGTCTAAGATGGATCACGCTTGCTTAAAAGATACCACACGTGTTGGACAACTTCCTTCCTAATGTTAGGCAGTCATAAAATGAAATGTTCTATAACATAGTTTAAACTAGTGTAGGAACCCTTAGGTTTTTGACCATTTACATACAATTAATAACTGTTCAAAATAATATGTCTGTATTAGGAGGTTTCCACAGTAAGTATAGTATTAAAAGGTTTCATTCCAGGCTAGACGTGTCTTACTTTTTTTACCACTTTATTAGGTAAGTTAAGATCAAATAAACGAATGAATCAAAAATCTTAGTTTTGTTTTTCTATATGACACTACTAACTGCGCCTCGCGGTGTTACCCGCTACAAGTTTTCGGGATAAAAAAGAAACCTATGTGTTAATCCAGGATCTCAACTATCTTCAAACAAAAATTGCATCCAAATCCGTTCAGAAGTTTTTGCGAGAAAGAGTAAAAAACATCCATCCATCCATCCAAACTTTCACATTTATAATATTAGTGGGATGGGATGAGGAACAATAAAAAAATTGTTGTATCGGTAAATCAACTAATAAACGTTAGCTTTATAGAGCAGTAAACAATGTACAAAGACCCCAGACACAAATCTCTAGACTGAGTTACTTTCACTAAACGCTCTCAGCCCGCGACTTAAGATGCGCGCCACGCATCGCAGATGATACGTGATAACACGAAAATCTCCCAATTGCTTACGTGTTCGAGTCATGTCTGTCCCGGCGGCTCCTCTCTAACCGACTGAGTAACTCCTGGTTATAAATTAGCCCCACGATTCTCTGATAAGTGAGCTCGGTAAATGCTTTTTGCCAGTGCTTTACGCAGGTGAGTAGACTTTATCGATGATTGAATTGATACGTGAGCTGAATGAGTGAACGGCTTTTTGTTCAGGTTTCACTTGTTTGATGTAACGAGCTTTGTGCGTAAGAAACAGATATAGGGTATGAATGGTTATGGGAGACCATTTCCTTCGATTAATGATGTTTATCGGTTATCAATTGAAATGCGTTCTATGAAGTGGTGTTTTTACTAGTTTGGGTAGCCGGATGTAATATATAGACATAATACTATATTATTGTGGTGTATGTACACCAAGGAGTTTTTATACTTTTTGTAAGTGGCCTGTTACTTTTGTGTCGTATCGCTTGGCCGATAGTCTTCTGTTTGTCTTTTGTTTTGTAAAATAAATGGTTTAAATAGAAAAGCATTTCGCTGTGTTATTTTAATTTAAATACACATTAATTATATGTGGAAGCGAAGATCGGGCTGAGTTGCGTATCTTAGGAGATATCTATATCCAGTAGTTGAGTATGGTAGGTTAATTATGTTGACAAACATTTAATGTGTAAGTGTATGTGTGTATAGTGTACGTAGGTAAGTACATCAAGCTGCTACTATTTATTAAAATTGAAATTTTGTAGGATTTAAAACGTTTTATGCCTTTCAACCTCCATTCAAAAACTATAATCATTATTAACTAAGATAAAAAAAAAGCAATAAAGAGGTAACAGAATTTGAATTTTCGCCTCGATGATACCTGTGGAAGATGCTAAGAGACAAGTGTTTGAAAAAAAGGCGAATTTATGGCGCGTCAACTTGTTTTATGATTAGTCTCAATTACCTTGCCCTTGCAGTTGTGAAATGATAAAATTACGAAATACAATACTCACAATGAACATGCAGCATTATTCTTTTACTGACAGAAGGCGGAACGCCATTAGCTGCGATGCAGAGGTAAGCGCCCATCTCTGACCTCGTCACTTTCGTCAGGTTCACGACATCACCTTCTAGTGAAGTCACTGAAACAAAAAAACCTGGACTTAGATTTTTTTAATGTAAAAGTAAAGACAACTGGAATGCTCTCTTGATGATTAGATACTTTGAGTAATAAACCAAAGTAGTTGTAGTGGTGATAGCTCACTGATTAGCGCGGCCCGTTAACACGCCTAAGTCTTCAAACCCCAACAATAAGCTTAAGCTGCTGGTGAAGGAAAAATATTATGATGAAACCATAGCATGGTAGTTTCTGGTACTTGACTGGTTAGCTGTTAAAAAATAAAAAAAAATAAAAAATGTAAATGAAATACGACCATTTACAGACATTTTATTTTCCTGTGTCTACCTATAAAAAGGTACCATAAGAAAAAGTGAGGCAGCTACAAGTTACAGCTAATTGTAAAATAAATAAATATTGTCGGACATTACACACTCGGACCGCAAACTAAGCCAAGCTTGTACTATAGAAGTCAGATAACTTATACAATACTTAAATAGTTTTTTTTTTGTAAATAATACATACAGTAAAATGACATGTTTTCTTAACGTAATCAGAATTTAACTTCTTAACTTATCAACAATATAAAATAGGATACTAAGCTTGAAATGTACTAAGCCAAAAGTAAGTCATTGTACTTATCATTATGAACAATTTATGCTATGAGCAATTGAACACAACTCTGACTCTGAACTCAGTTGGCTCTTTTTTCATAGAACAGTATTTTTTAAATTATGGCTATGATAAAATGAAAATGTAATGATAAATTTATAACCCCGCATAAAATGTAGCTAAAAAAAATCGATCCAAACTATACGACCAACGTAAAATGTAAACAAGAATACCTTCTATTATTACTATTTTACCTAAAGCGAAGAACTGAAAACTGTTCAAGCGAAACTCTAGTGCTTACTTTACATCAGCTATAACTGTTAGAGAACACTTCCAACCGCGAAAAGTTGACGGGCTGGATAAACAACTGCCGTTAGTGGTTCCCAACTCGCTCTGACACCTTGCCTCAAATGGCGCAGAGTACGTTTACAGCCATTATTCAAACAAGTGGATAAAAAGCTGGGGCAATATTTTCCGAAGGAACTGTAGGGTGATGGTTTAAAGTGTAGAGCTCTCGGCCTCAGCGGTTCGTTAGCAAACAATGCGAGCACAGCGAAAGCTGTAGAGTAGTTTACACTGAGTTTATAATAGAATCACGCGAGTCTTATTGAAAGTGACAAACATTTTTTTATGTAGGATGTGTGTATAAGGCCAGTTTGGCACATATTTTTGTTCAGAATCGAAAAATACTACTGTTTTTAGACGTACAATGTTTCCATTCGTTATAATCATTGCACACGCGTTAAAGTATAGGAATATTGTGTGGAGCTTTAAAAAAAGAAAATTGTTTTTTTGTTGTTTTAAAAATACTTGGGCATCTAACATTATACTGATGTGACATAAAACTTAAAATATTTCAAAGAATTAATATAGTGATTTTTTATGTTTAATTAATAAGACAAACAAGACGTTCTCCCGACGGTAAGAAACAACGCATGTACCTACAATTGTACATGACCATTCCAGCGATACACAGAACTTTGAGTAGTAAAACAAAGTACAGGGCATCGCTGCTGTGGCGCTCATTACTTTGAGACGTTCGATGGTTATTCTCAACACCCTTATAATTTATCTAGCTGCAGCGCCCTTCAAACCGGAACACAGTAATGTTTACACACTACTGCTTGACGGTTGAATATCTGATACCTACTTAGACAACTTCCGGCTAAGGGAATCTACCACCAAGTAGGCTTATGACAGTAGATCAGCCAGATTCCTCACCAAAAATTAAAGAAAAGTATGTAAGATTCTCCATGCATTACTGTTCTGTCTTTGAAGCGGGACGTTGAATAAACTTGGCCTGTCGATGTGTCATAAGTCAAGTGACGCTTGTGTGCTGCGAACCCTAGATCCACGATCCATAAATATATCTCTTTTTAGAAAAAGATCGATCTTTAGATATCATCCATAGGTAACTAAATTTGTATAGAAAGTGTTGAAATATACTTGCTTCAAACTACTGGTTCATTTGCAGATGTTCAAATTGGTAAAATTAGTTGACGGCCTTAAAATTAGCTAACTTTATGAAAAGATAACCGAGACCGGCACTTTGCTTAAGTACCCTCAAGTAAAATGGAAAGGCAACATTATGCTATTCCTTCAGGTTCTTAAATTATGTTTTTAATTAAGAGTTGGTAACGTGTAGTGGAGAATAATTTTATTATGTATTTGTGCAAGTTATGTGAGTATATAAGGGGTCATTTTTAATTAACCAGATTTCTTCGTTAAATCTTATATGATAACTTTTACTCTATGATTTTTTAAATTTATTTTTTGCTCTACAGAATACTTAAAATCTTGTGTCTAAGTTATTAAAAAATCCTCTCGCACTTTTGTTCGAAATATATTTGCCGATACCCATTGTTCTACGTAAGTCATAAAAAGCTACCTATAAGCCGCGGACTGCATAGCGCAACTTACAAATTATTACGACTGATTTGCGGGATAGCGTAGGCTATGAGATATATCTTGGAACAGCAACTGATTGATGTTTTTTTTTATCGCTTTGCATTCATTTACAGTTTTACAGCAAAGTACTAAAATCAATTTGAACTGTAGTGACTAATAAGCTATTTCATCGCTTTTTTGTTAATAAACTGATTTTAAAGCATGTTCAATATTCAGCCGTAAACTTATCCGATAATGGTTATTAACAAGTCTCGGATAAAGCAGTTAGATGATTCTCTCTCGTATCTATTTCAAACTTTCGAGTAGATGAAAACCGTCGAATAGAAGGATGGAGTTAATTTGCATCAGTCTACGACTAAGTTTCTGCCATTCATTCGCTTATCTGCATAATTTGTTGTAGAACATGAAACAAATAGCGCAGTTTATTTATAAACAGGCGTGGATCTTTGTACGAGTAGCCGTGATTCAATTTAATCACATAAAAATGATATAAAAACATCGCGATAAACATATAATAGAGTGAGCTTCCATTCAATGCAAACACAAATCCTATTGAGTGAATATGAATGAATTTTTGAATCGCCTAACCGATACCTGATTTAAGGTACACGTAAAAATCATAGTTTAAAACCATAATTACTACTTTACTCGGATATAACCAGACTCGACTCGATTTTTAATTCATATTATAATAAATAATTAATAACAAAAAATATCAAAACATTAGACACCGGCAAAATACATGAAGTGCGAAGCCAAAAACATAGAAGAAAAAAACCATAGTGCGAGTTTTGGCGGTAACGTGAAATAATCACGTCATGTATTATTATCCGAAATTTATTTTTTGCGAGTTTTTGTATAAAGTAGTTTTGTATCAACTGCATACTTCTAAATTACATAATTAAAAAAATCGGTCAAACGATAAAATCTTTGATTTTAAATAACTAAGACCTTATTTCTAATTAGACCTTCAAAAAGCGTTTGAGTCAAGGATCTGTAGCTTATTAAATCGTACAAATAGGTTACGGGATACGCTGTTGTCGCGGCTAACATGTTTTATACGAACAATAAAGGGCAGATTTTGAATAATATCCCTTTTGTGTTACCACTGTTTTCTGTCGTCATTATAATTATCATTGTGTCGTGCTGCCATTTTGCTCCCGGATTTGCTTTGAAATATTACGAATCCTTTATTGTGGTGTGCTCAAGGTTTTGTTATGGCCTTAATAATAATTGTTGACGACCAACTATTTTGTATAGAATTTCAGTGGGAATATCATGTAACTGGTCAAATGATATAATTACAATATAGAAAAAGATGGACTTTCATGTTAGTATGTTAGACTTGACTTTGACTTTATAATATATAGCTTTGATTTTGAATAAGATTTTCTGAGCCTAGTATCATTAAAAATATAAGAAAAATCAAATAGCTCTCAGTGGTAAAGTGAACAAAGTACGATGCCAAAAACAATAAAGATCTTAGAAACCTAAAAAACATAATATTCATTAGGTAATCAGAGTGCTACCATATAATTTGGTTAAAAGCTTAACATTGCCCTCCAGAGTGGCAATGCTGCTAGCATTGTCTAAATTTATAGATAGTGTGGGTTAATTCTAAGATATTTTTTTAAATTCATTTTCGTACGATTATAACATTCAAACGCATATAGATAACAACGCAAGAGATAACACATTCCCATGACCCTTGCTTCAATACACAGAACTTTGAGTTGCAAAACAAAGTCCTGGGCATCGCTACTTTGGCGCTCATTACTTTGAGACTTTCGATGATTAGTCTCAACAGCCGTGTAATTTTGCTAGTACCCTTCAAACCGAAATACAGTAATGCTTACACACTTGGCGGTAAAATATCTACTATAGTAGTACCTACCTAGAAAGAAAGAAAGAAAATAATTTTATTTTGTAACAGAACAAAAAATAACAACAAATAGAGATAAACAGTTACAAAATAGGGGCTCACCTCAGCATAATACTGGTCATACTATTTAGAATGACCATAGACGACTTCCTGCTAAAGAAATGTACCACCAAGTACTAGATTAAAGTTAAAACAAAACATGATCTATGTATAACATAATACCCTACGCAATGATAACTAATAATAATAAATTATGTAATAACCTTATTATTATTATTATTTATTTCTATACACAAAACGGAATACATTTTTTACATCAGCATTATGTAAATGACAAAAAGGATTTGCTGTAAATTATATTCCTAGACAAAATGTGTATACAACATGAACAATATTTACAATATATATACCTATATAATATATAACATGAAGATTATGAATCAGAAGCATATAAATAGTGCAAAGAGAGTGACATTAACGCAAATATATAGATATACGTATTACATACTAAATAAACGATGTGATTTGTACAACATCCTAATTATTTACTCAAAGCCCTGTTGTTCTATGTATAATCAAACCAAATTGCTATTCGGGATCTATTGTTATGTACTGTAGCAATAATACAATGATTACTAACGTCATAGTTGATCGCTTCTATGTAACTTCATCAATAACAATTTGGAGTAAATGAATTTGTTAACGTGATTTATGCAAGGTGAAGGAGTTTCCTAGTTGGAGATAACAAATTTAAAGTGTCAGGAACCTCATTAAAAACTATATTTGGCTCCAAACTTTCCTCATTGGGATATTAGAGAAGAAACATTGGCGCACGAAATGGATAGCTGGGTATTGTTTCCTGGTCAGATTTATGGAGGTAACTTGTAACGGCTTCTTTAATTAGACTGCTTCACTCAAATTGATGATTGTTATTGATGTTAGTTAATTTTAAATTCTAGAGGGTTTCACTTTGATACTTTGTACAGGGTTTCCCGGAACTATGGTACTAAGGCCTCATCGTTCGTGGGAAATTTTATTACACATGAAAGAAAAAAATCTAGACAAGAAAAAGCTGTTCTATACAAGAATGTCACCAATCACTGTTGCCACCACCAATTGCTGTTTTTGACAGCCCTGTTGGTTTATTGGTAGTATGTCTGCTCCAAGAGCCGAAGGGCGTGGGTTCGATTCCCACCCAGGACAAGCATTTTGTGATATAAACAAATCTTTGTTCTGTGTCTGGGTGTTCTGTATTTATTACAAGTATGTATTTACAAAAAAAAGTATTTAAGTATTGTATCAGTTGTCTGACTTCCATAGTACAAGCTTTACTTAGTTTGGGCTCACATGGCACTGTGTGTAATGTCTAAAGATATTTTTTTTTTATCTTTACAAAATGAATGGAACAACTAATTAGTATTTGAATTAGTTTCGCGGTTTAAAAGTTGGTCCTGAGTAAAAGTTGTTCACAACAATAACGTGCCCCATAGATTCTTTGGCCCAGGTCTCGTATAATGAAAGTTTTGTTTAACTTACGTGGGATTATACTGTTTGGAAATTTTGGGTCGAATATTTCGACTATGGTATTTATTGGTGCCATCCGGTGATCTATTTCAAGGAATCAAAGCAGAGTACGATGTGCATTCGACATTTTCTAGATACGCAATGCAGGCCGCTGTATGCACGCCACGTGACACAATGACGGAAGCGGATAGAACATGTAGAGTATGTGTAGCATCTATCATTCGACATCGACAACCCTGTTGGCTCATTAGTAGTATATCTGCTTTAAGAGCTATAAGGGCGTGGGTACCGTTCCCACCCAGGAGAAATATTTTTTTGGTAAATACAAATGTATGTGTGGGTGTTCTGTATGTATTGTAAGTATGTGTTTACAAAAAAAGTATCTATGATTTGACTTCCACAGTACAAGCATTTCTTAGTTTGGGGTCAGGTGGCACTGTGTAATTTCAAAAAATGTTTTTTTTATTTACTATCGCACTCTGCCTGGTCTCCTTGAAAAAGGTCGCTGCATATGATCTAAACTATAATCGAAGTATCTGACCTATTCAGACGTGAGTAATCTTATATAAGTAAAACAAAATATATACCAAAACCACGTCAGGTTTCATAGCAAAATTGTAATGAAGTTTCCGGATTTTCTCGAATGTATTTTGTAGAATTCAATCTACCCGTATCGCTGCAGTCTTGGATTCCCGCACACGCTTGGAGATGAATGTACCGCTGTAGGTGAAGAGAATTCTACCCGACGTGGTGCGCTGTAATCTTGGCTGTACCCACTATTGAAGTGCTCGGCTCGTTGTGAAAGTCATTACCGGCAGTACTTTGTTAGCTTAATGAATTGACTGATGGCAAGAGGTCTCAACATTGGTAGGGTTAAGTGGAAGTTGCTGATTAATCACCCTGTCAGTACAGTTTCCAATTGCCACTCGTCACGAATTCCCTTTGCTTGTATAATTTTTGTGTCGAGCTTTCACATGCCTCCATTTTAACTGTGTTTGGACGTTTGCTTTCTGAAAATACTAGTTACGATTTCAATTTGATAAATTTAATTGACGGTAGAATTTTTATTTAGGTGTTCTGTTTGTGTTGGAACTGACACATGGGTGTAAGGATTTCGGATACTGCTTTTAAAATAAAAAAAAATCAGTCGTTTGATAGAAAAAGTATTTCGATCCAAATGTAAATTCATTTGGGCTTTATTTCGCGGTTTCAAAGCTATACGCATAGTAAAAGTTGTTTTTAACAGTTATTACAATGACCCCCTTTCAGTTTATCATACCCTACGCTTATAGCTCAGTATATTTGAAAAAATAATAAAGCGGGTAATAAGTGTTTCTTTGTATGAACGCGCTGATCTCTGGAAGTACCAGCCGGGCTTAAAAAATTACTTTTGCATTTGATATCTATTTTTTGAGGAAGCTGAGACACGATTAGACTTTTAGAAGCCGATGGTGAGTAAAACCGCTGGTCACAACTAGTATATGTATAACAATTTATATACAAAACAAACATCTAAATTCAAACACAATATGTTTAATAAATAAATTGATTGATTCATGCGTTACTTTGCGGAAGTTCATTTTGATTGTTCAATGTGTATATTTAGTTTATTTCCGCTTAACAGTCGTTTCAGTTACAACAGTGATGAGGATTTAAATTTAAAAAACATTTTTGAAGATTCGGATTAGTTTTTTTAATTATTGTTAAGTCAGTTAAATTTAAATTTCATTATATTCACTGTTATAACTGAAACGACTTTTAAGCGGAAATAAACTAAATATATACCTTTAACACTCAAAATGAACTTTCGCAAAGTAACGTCTGAATCAATCAATTTATTTATTTACCAAACATATTGTGTTTCCATTTAGATGTTTGTTTTGTCCTGATTAGAAATCAAACCGACGTCATACAGTTCACGAAGCATAGACAATCAAATAAGGTACCAAAACAAATACATAAAAAGCTTTTTTTTTAAATAAGTCTTTAAATCTTGGTTTCAATATAGAGAACATTATCTACATCTTTTGAGATCAAGGTGCGCGTTTTAGGTGATTGCTAGAAGTAAAAGCGGACATTACACAAACGAAAGGTCCAATAAGTTTGATCGTCTGTTGACCCGTTAGTATGCCTTTATTCGGTGAGTAGTGACGAGGTAAGTAATTATTCCGAGACCGTCTCAAGATTGTAATCCGACGGGATTACGAAGGGCGCCGTGAATGGTAATAGAAGTTCCCGAGGTGCTGCGGTGTGATTTACTGCTAAGATTCAATAGTGAATATTTTAAGCTCTGATTTATATGATCACTTGTTTTCTGAAGTACTTTAACAGTCTTTGAATACCAGCAATGTATTTTAAATCTATTTTTAACCCCTGATGCAAACAGATGTTCATTATGATTGTGTGCTTGTCTGTGGCATCGTAGCTCAAACAGCTGAATCGTTTTCTATTAAGACTTTATCGAGTGTTTTTTATTGATGATTCAAGAAAATTTGTTTAGCCGTTTGAAGATATAAGTTCTTTTCCAGTCGATGAATGGAAGTGAGCATTTTCCACAGGTAGGATTGAGTCGAAATTTAGTATTATTTCAGTCGTTATTTTTTAAATTTTAAATTCAGACTTGTTATAATGTCAAACTGATTTTTTAGCGTTTTACCACATTACCAAAACCTAGTTCTGTCTTACATAGTCATAAAGAATAAAACAGTTGTATGTCTTCGTGTATTGCTATATAATTCTCGTGTTTTACAATGAAATCTCTTAGCAGGTTTCGAAAAATACATTTTTAGTTTAACCTTTGATTATATTTTCTAACAATGTAATACTTTAAATTATGGTATTACTTTTATAAAGTTCTTGAATATTTGATCAATACTTGTTAGAGATTTTTTGCCTTAAGGTTGTAGGTTAGTAGAAACACAAATTTAAATTAATCGCACCGCTTCACACTGTTGCTATGTCTAGAAAAAGAAGCTTTTTTACGTGATAGTTATGAGATGAACGCGACGCTCTTCTAATGGTCTTACCATTAGAAGAGAATTATTTATGGCATGCCTATGACTGTTCCAGTGATACACAGAACTTTGAGTAATAAACTCCTGGGCATCGCTGCTTTGTCGCTCATAACTTTGAGACATTCTTGAGATTTTTTATATAAGGTTAGTTACCGATATCCCGGAAACTATGCACTTTAGGACAAAATTAGTTAAGAGCATTTTTGTAGCGAATAAAATTTGCCATATTTGTATTCTATAAACATTTTTGTGATTTTATACTCAGTAAGTGATCAAAACCACGTCAGTTTCCATAGTAAAAGATTACATGTATTAGACCAGTAAAAATAGACGTTTTTTTGTCAACTTTGCATTAAAAAAAACGTAATCTTCCAACGTTGAGTATAGAAAAAAGTTAAAAAATAATGTTCTGGAAGTTTTGGCAGATAATGGATAAATAACTCTGCCTGGTATTGTAACGATATTTTAATCTGAAATAGTTTGGTGTGGGTATGACGGCCCGAGAACTGGGTTAGAGTAAGCCCCCTAGTTTCCGAGCTCTGCAGCCTCGCACTTTGAGAAGGGTAGCTAGATAAGAACAACTTATATGAAGCCGCGCACTTCACATGCATGCATTTCCATGCGAAATTGAAAACAGAGAACTGCTTGCAATGTTCTATAGTGTCGTTTTTAGGATTTCGTACCCAAAGGGTAAAACGGGACCCTATTATAAGGACTCCGCTGTCCGTCTATCAAAGGCTGTATATCATGAACCGTAATAGTGAGACAGTTGAAATTTTCACAGATGATTTATTTCTGTCACCGCTATAACAACAAATACTAAAAAACAGAATAAAATAAATTAATATTTTTTTGCGGTTTTTATAGATACGGAACTTTCGTGCGTGAGTCTGACTTGCAATTGGCCGGTTTTTTTTGTAATATTTAATGTATAATTACATTTTCTTATACGGGATTAGTGACGTTTGTCTAGGTTGGATACCTTGACTTTAGTTTCCGTTACATATGGTGGCCATTTTCAAGGAGTCAAAGCAGCGTATGAGAACGCGCCAGCGCAGTATGATACTCTATCCGCCCCTGCACACCACCCGGGCGCGCCTGCAAATTGCATACGAGGCAAAACAATAGGTACATTATTTGATATTCGAATTTTATTTGTATGTAATACAGTCTTCTTTATAAATATAATTCATATTTGTTACTAAACTTCTTAACGGTTGGATCAATTTTGATGAGTTTTTGTCAGTTTTAGTACGTGCCTGGATAAAATAAACATTCCATTCCAGGCTAGATGTGACTTGCCTTCGACGATACCGTCACTTAACACCAGGAGAGCTGTGGTCAAACACCTAGTTTGTATAACATTTTTTTTATTACAAATAAAAGCTGAAGAAGGCAAACACTCCTTTTTTTATGTTAAAATAATGAGACTAACGATACGCTCTCCTGATGGTAAGAGATAACGCATGTCCATGACCATTGCATCAATACACATAACCTTGAGTTGCAAAACAAAGTCCGGGGCATCGCTGCTTTGGCGCTTATTACTTTGAGATTTTCGATTGTTAGTCTCAACAGCCCAGTAATGTCGCTAGCTACGACATTACATCGTACCTTTCAAACCGGAACACAGTAATGTTTACACACGACTGCTTGGCGGTAGAATATCTGGTACTGCGGTGACGACTTTCTGCCAAGGAAATCTACTACCAAGCTTGCATATTTTCTTCACGTTAAGCGATTTTAAATTCTTTTGCAAGAAAAGTTTTATTCAACACGAGATCAGGTAACATACGCTCCATAAATTAGCTGGTGTTTATTTGCTGCCCACATAAGTCACTCAAGGTTTTTATCAGATAAATTAGTTGTGAATAATCGCAGCCAACCTGAGTTTATGCGCACTTCATTGGCGTAAATAATTCACACACGGCACGCAAATGGTAATGACCTTAGAATTTTGCATTAAAACCATTTAGTGAAGGTTTTAAGTACTTGCATAGACGTTAGTTCGAATTTCCTTTTAACTTGGGCAAATTTATGTGTTGGTTGTTTTGTCCTGTGTAATTGGTATTCCAGTGTAGTAGTGGACCTCTACACATAATAGATAGATAGATGGGAACTCTTTATTATGCACACCAAAAACAGAAAAAAGTACAGAAAACAAAGTAATCTTATGAGCTAGAGCCACAAGTGGCGGCCTTATCGCTAAGAGCGATCTCTTTTAGGGAACCAAAAATAGAAAACATGATAGATAATAAGAACAGACGGGAGATGTTGTAACACTGACAAGTTAAAAAATAAATAAAACTAATGCATATAATTTTTAAATAAAATGAAATATATACATACGGAATGATTACAATGCCGATAGGAGGTCGTCTTGTCATCATTGTGGATAATTGTTACTATGAGATTAACTCTGATATCGTAAAATAAATCACTCATCCAAAAAAAAATAACTATATTATCGATCTTATCTAGGTATATTCGTTACGGAAATGTTGTTTTGGGTGGGAATCGAATCCACAACTTTAGCTTGGGATGTTAGAGGAACCCATTAGGCTATAAGACAGTCAAAATGAAATAATCTGTAAAATATTATGACAACATTTTTTACAGCTAAAATTAAATCTTATAAAGAATATCATAACATTACTTTAATATAAAGTTAAATAAGTTACTCAATTCAAGAAATACGAAATGAAAATATCACTGTTCTTACCTATTTCATTTATTTGCTGACTTTTACCGTTTCACTAACGTACTTACCTACCTACTTTATAGTTGCTGACACAGTTTCGTAAGTAAATGTATATAGCTAGTCTGCTGAGCGAGCGTTTCGTTTTCAAACTCAAACCTTTAGTTTGACTGTGAAGTCAGAACATTATTAAATTGAATAACTTAACACTAAAATACGTGCTAATGGAAATCTAAAACAAAACATTTCGATTCATATTTCAGAGAAACAAATCACGAACGCTCATGCAAATAAAATTACTTATTGTTTTACAAATGAAATAATACGCTGTAACCGGATAGAAAGCGTTTGTAAAGTTTTAAAAACAAGCTTTGTCAAGTATTTTATGCGCAAATTGTAAAGTATAATTTTTGGTACCGATAATAGCTGTGTTTAACGTTGTCGGTTCACACTTAAGAGAGCATGGGTTCAATTCCTAATTATATACTGCGTCATAGCATGGTGGTAGTACTCTCTTGTACTCGGCTGGCTAGCTACCACCCTCAATTTCGTTGATCTAGAATTCTAGACCTTTGGTTGAGTTTTGATGAGTTTTCAAACAAGACTGACTGGACTTTCGACTACTTTTGTAACTTGAAAATATCATAAAATAAAAGAAGAATAAGAAGAAGTATTTTATCTACTTATCTTACTTATTTATTTATGGCAGTTATCTGACTGCCATAGTTACAAGCTTTGCTTAGTTTGGGGTCAGATGGCGCTGTGCGTAATGTCCTACGATATTTCTTTATATTATTTACTTATCTATATTTGACGAATGTTTTTGGGTATTTAATAATTTCTCGTTATATTCTTGTTGCTCTCTTTATCATTGCAGTTTACTCTACAAGGCAAGCAATAATTTTATTAAGATCTGCCAACAAAAACCTTTAAATTGGTTTTAACACTGACTTACAGTTTTTAAGTGTCTATTGCATTTGACACTAATCAAACTCAAGTTATGAAGTACGAGTAACTTAACTTTAATTTAATTGATGTCAAAATATCACATTTAAATGGGGAAGTCCCGAGAGATTGTAAAAGTCTACGATAATGTAACTATGAATATTAACATTTGCTAAAAATAAGTTTTACGTAAGCAAGTCTCAAGATAATATGGAGATATCAGCTTAGTTAAGGGTTTAGGGCAGACTTTAATTTACTTTGAATTTATAGACATAATAGTTCTAAATGATGATTCAACAAACAATACTTATCTGGATTATTTTGCTTGAAACGTTATTTGGACTCTGATATCGCTTTTATGACATAAGATTTGTTTACTTTATGTCATGAATTGTAAAAACCGAAAACGTGACAGAATGGCTTTACAGCTTTAGCCTGCCCGATGGGGCAAATTAAAAAAAAAAACTTGTCAGTTCTGTTGTCAAATTTAATTAAATGTGTCAAATGTTTTGAAAATATTCTTTTTTGTTTCGTATGGCAAAGGCATATTCTACATATTTAGCCGTACTCATGACGTCATAAGTATAAAAAGTTTGAAAACGTATTAGAATTAAACTACCGCCTAAAAAGCCAAAATATTCAAATTAGTTTCTTAAAATAAAGTTTACTATCAGTAAAAAATGTAAAATAAATACAAAAAAAAAACTTTACATACCGAATTGCTAAGTAAAAATCACGCCTTATAACCACAAAGAAAGATGGCAATACCTGTGGTATTTTTTTAATGTAAAATTAATGACACGAATGATACGCTTCCCTGAAGGTAAGATATAACACATGCCCATGACCATTGCAGCAATACACAGAACTTTGAGTAGCAAAGCAAAGGCCGAGGCATCGCTGCTTTGGCGTTAATTCATTTGAGACTTTCGATGGTAAGTCTTAACTGTCCAGTAATTTCGCTTGCTGCAGTGCCCTTCAAACTGGAACACAGTAATGTTTACACACTACTGTTCGGAGACAGAATATCTGGTACTGCATACCAGACGACGACTAGACGACTTTCTGCTAAGGAAATCTACCACCAACCAGCAAGATCTTTAGGAATTTGTAACACTATGTACAAAATGTTATTTCTATAAAACTATAGGAATGCTAATAAATAAGCTTACCTTTTGTTTTGCCCTGTGGCCCTCCTCTTGAAATGATATCGCCGCCGTCTTCTCTACGCCAGAGGATCTTCGGAGGCGGGAACCCTCGAGCCTTACAGACCAGCTTCGCGGATCCACCTTCTGGCACCATCATGTCACCAGACGTCTCTTCATAGATTATATCTGGTGGTATCACTACTTCCAAATATGCAGTCTGTGAAACAACCAAAGTTATGAATGACAAAAAAATGTCCGGGACCTAATTTTCAACAAAATAGAAGTTTAGATGTAACTTCGACTTTGATAGCCGAATTCCTGACGATTTCATAGAAAATATTTTTTAATTAGGTATATTATAAATGATTTTTTTAAATTATAATAGCAAGTATTGGTAATTGCTATTATTGTAATTTTATCTTATTTTGACATTTTCATTTTTTCCATTTTGACATTTCATGTACAACCTACCTACATTTTAATATCTTTTTTTCTAATATAATTGATACAGGTGAAGCCTAGTTTGGGGCCCGATGTATAATGCTATTATCATTTACAATAAATATGTGAAAGTGTAAAATTGTAAATGTATTGTTTGTTAAATAAAGATTTATTATTATTATAATAGAAAAAGAAAAATAATATTCGTTTGCCTTTCTAAAAGCATATGTCTGTCTACATTAACCATCTACACGTATCTGTACCTATACTTGTACTTAAAACTTTTGAACTAAATCCAGTTTAAAAACTTGGCAGGCAAGCTACCACCCTCAAATTTAAAATCTGCCGCGAAGCATCTAATGGTGTGTCCCGACAGCCTCGCTTGAGAGCCAGTTACATTCAAGGCTAGGTGTGTTTATCATCTTCGACCACACCGTCGTTTAACGTCAGGTTAGTTGTGGTTAAACTCCTAGCCTGCCAACTATTAATAAAAAGTACTACGTTGGTTCCCTTGTGTAATACAACGCTAATAATACAACAATGGCCTTGCGATTACCTGATGATTAGCCTCATAATAAATAACGGAACTGTTCAATTACCTCAATGATTTATTTCTTTTTCACTAATCTATATTTTCTTCCATTCCTCAGTTCAACCTTTTTGCGTCTGTACTTTTTTCACGTTTTGACGTTTAACAAATAGATTGTTGCTCATTACATCCGAAGCCGTCTGTACCATTAATCTAATACAACCGACCGTTTTGCATGCCGAAACCAGAATGAATCAAGCCACCACATGAATGTCTCCTCGCGACCCAGATGTTGCCAGTTCAATTCCTCATTTTGTTCCGACAAATCATATAACACCAATAGAAATGTGCGAATAGATAATAAATCTAACACTTGTCATTACCTGCATTTTCATAGGGTCTGTGTTCACTTGACACATGTATTGTCCCCTGTCTTCTCTCTTCACGCCTCTGATATTGAGAGTCCAAGTGTTGTAGTCATTGTGCGTTACGCTCAGTCTTGCGTTATTTGTGATGACATGCTCATGAATCGCCAGGATCGCCTTCGTATCTGCCTTTATCCAAGCGACCTGTTCCCGCATCCCGCAAAATTCCAAACCCAAAAATATATTATAAAAAGTGTAAAACTTCCTTAGTACTTTAATTTTCGTCTAGCGCTTTGAATTCTTACTACTCCAAATGTCCAATACAAAATAATTCTGCTGATTATAAAACCTCTAAAAACAAAAAGTCTTAAAAGCTTTTAAAAACTTGTTCAGAATTCAGCGCACTACGCGAAAAGGCTAGGACGATAAACACCACATTTCCGTTATTATCCCTGATCACGTATGTTGTTGCGATGAAGACTTTCAACGAACAAGTCTAATTACAAGCGAATGCTCCCCAAGAGGCAGTTGCGACAACGATTCTCGAGTGCGCAACACTATCTTGTTGCGAGTGTCGCACAAAATGCTTTCGGAATTTTTAATTTTATTTTCGTCTGGTCGCTGGTATGAGGCTCGCTGTGGGCGCGATGAAAACGCTTGTGACACAACGTAATATCAGTAGCTCAATTTCATTTATTACCGCACCAAAGAATTGAATCCTTTCAAGCACACGACACATAGCACGGGCAAGAGAAATTAGTAATTTGAAATTCAACAAACGCGTACACGCGAAATTTTATGCTTTGATTACACCAATCAACAATTTTGGGTCTGAATTGTGAAAATTTATGTCAGTCAGATTTTAATTCCTCATCAACTAATTTATGAAAGAAAAAAAAAATTTTACCTAATCAAGTTTGCTTTGGTTACCAAAACAAAATTTCAAATGTTTAGTTTATGTATATACATCACTTTTATTCATATGACTTTCACAGTTAAAATACATAACATACAAACACAAAAAGTAACAAAAATGTTTTAGCTACTTCTTCTGTGTAATTATGAACTTTCTTGTATATATACATTTATGTCAAATGTATAATCACACATCTTGTTCAAAAACACAAAAGTACTTTTTTAGTATTTTGCACGGAAGCAATTCATTTTGGCAAGTTGACCACAAAAAATTGAGTTTCTCTGCTTGTACAAAAGTTTAATCGGGTTGTACCCATATGTTTTTTCACAGGTAAATGTCATTGGGAACCGTATGAAACCCCGTTAAGAAAGTTAAGTGAAAAAGGAGAAAGACGTGGACAATTACTTAGTTTGCTATTTATTTTCTTACTATATACATCTATACATATTAATCGAAAAGTAACTAAAGAATCAATTTATATATTATCAAATACCCTCAAACAAAATTTTTGACTTATGTTATATGTATATATTATTATGTCAGGATAGTCTGATGAGGCAGTACGAATTAAAGGGTCCGTTTAACGTGTGAAGAAATATGAGGAAACTATATTTTTATTTATAGCCTGGCGAAGCTTTCTGTCCAATTTAAGACAATTGCACAAGATCACCTACTGACATTACTATTCAGCACAGCGAGCGAACGCCCTCGTTTCACCCGCTTTACCAAAAGCGTCGACATCGCAATAGAAGCTAATTTCCGGCATAGCGCGTAACAAAAAAACGTACGGAAATATGGCATTTATGCTTTTCTATACGCTTGGAGTTGGGTATTAAAACTTTATCTTTAAAAAATTATTTACTGCTGCCATTAATTTATTCAAAAGGATTGGATTGGGATATAGACATTTTTGTATAAAAATGGGGATGAACACATTTTTTAATTTAATTTCTAGCTAGTGATATTATATCATTTTTGCACTTGAAAAGTTCTATAAGTTCAGATAGTGCGAGAAAGAGTGCACTAATAGGGGTGCAGTTTTGAAAGTGTTACTACAATTTAAGGCGCTCCCAGTAGATAATATTATGAGCGTGTTATGGTAGCTCAGTTGGTTATCGCAGTTTTACTTAAGCAATACAATGTGTTGTGTTGAAAACTATGGTAATAATTCGATGACGTTGTGATTCGTTCGATTCATTTAACGGAAAATAATTTATTGCACTAAACAGTTGTTATTTTAGAAACACCAGTTAAATACAATTCTTTATTTCACGCAATATGTCCCATATAAAAATAAAACATTACAAATTAAGTAATTAATTCTGTGTACGTCTAAAATGTACACAGAAAATGTATTTTTATATTATTTTAGATGTTAGTCTAAGTTTTTTCTATGGAGTTTAAATTTACTGCTGTCATGTTTTAAGAACAACTAACCCCTTGAAAATATTATTAAGATTAATAAATATTTTTTGTTGATTTAAAATTCTGTTTTTTTAAATTGCGAAACCATTTTGCCTACCTACAGCGCCTTAATAGTAATTGTGCAAGAACACTAACAGTAGTGTCACTAAATTGGTGCTTAGTGAAGAGTTATGCGTCCATTACACTCGTCTGATATCAGATATTTGTGCTTTACATTTCCGTACAATATGATACATAAAATAATATTAAAGGACATTTTACACAGAGCCATCGAGAAAGTGTTTTTTTTATTGGCTAGAAATATAATATCTCAAGAGTGAATGGTTGCATCCAACAAAATAATAACATCTACATAAAAAGTGTGGGGTAATCTATACAAGAAATGAGGTACTGATATATTTAATCATATTTATTTTCGGACTTACTGTTAACGTACTTTACAACCGTTTCTTATTTACTATGGGAACTGACGTATTTTCACACAATTTTTGTTTTACTCATCAGGGATTTGAATTTTTAAGATAAGGGTAATCGTCCACCAAGCCAGGCGGTTTCCCAACTAGGTAGCCGATACCTGGTTACTGACGTTTAATTACGTCAGATACTTTGACCATAGTTTCGGTTGAAGACCACCGGATGCGGCCGAAACCATAGACGGAGTGTCCAACGTAATTTAAGAGTAATTCCATATATTAAGTAAAACAAAAAATGTGTCTCTTTTATGTTTTTTTTTCATTTTTTCAATGAAGAAACAATCGTAGAGTAGAAAAATATTGCGATACAATTTTTGAGTGAAAGTTAATAATGCAAAAAGTTGAGCAACACTAAAATTGTATCGCTTAAAATAAAATTATGAAACGAAACATGAACGAGGAGAAATAAAAATAATATTTACCAATTTTTTCGAAACCATCCATACCAGCGGTGCATATCGAATTTTTGTATTAAAATTATTCAATTACTGTGTTGTATATTTTGTATATGTTTTGAATGGTGTGTGTAGTTTTAGATTTAGATTCTAAATAAGTAAAATACATTTTCACGGCCCTGTAAATACGTTTCCATTTAATCAGTGTATGTGAATACACAAGGGCACTACAGTTAGATCTGCCCAGAAGTTATTAGCCGTGTGTGGTTTCGATTACTCTAGGTGGATCGATAGAGATGAACAAATATGTACCTACACATCTATCGATATTGAGATCTCGATAGTGTATCTTGAGGAAATAGAGTGACCTACCCAAACGGTCCCAGTGAGACTATTATCGAATCTCGCTTCTTGTACGAATAGATTCGCGAGTGGAATCAGTATTTATCTCTCCTTTATAGCTCGGTATCTTGTTTTGTGTCGAACCCACGGGAATGTATAAGATTACCGCCAATAACAATGTTTACGCGATCAAAATACAATGGCTTATGTTCAGTGAAAGCAATAAAAACAGATAAAACTCACTCGGGACCAAGCTCAAACTATTTGTTTAACAGAACGACTCCCCCGATTGCATTATACCTGTCTGAATGTTTAAATTAAGCTGAGCCTAGCTTATTTTGTACAAATTTTTACTTAAATTGTACATTAAGTCATCATTGAAAACCATGCTTGTATCTACTATAGAGATGAGACGTATGCGATTTTGATATCGAGTCCAAAACGATAGTGTGGGTAGATTAACTCTTGGGACAGTTTGAGAGCACTGCCTTTCGAGATGATTGAACGGGGACTAAGGGGGTTTGTCCCGGCTTTATTTTAATTTCGTAAAGTGGCTGTTTTGCAACGTAAATTCCTTGGTCGAATAAAGCAGTTCAATCATAGTGGCTTTGCGGTCTTCAGACTTCGATATAACAGAAAATTAATGAAAGTGCAAAGTGCTCCAAAATAAATTTGGAAAATTAAAATAAAGTGCTCCTGTATTCATTGCATGCTCAGAAATAATAGTATCTTTATGGTAATAAACGAGCAGACTGTGCGGTAATAACTTAAAACCCAAGAACAGATCAGTTTGTATCTTTAGAAGTTCTGGATATAGGTTTTGTTGTACTCTTGGGTCTCAGTTCGATGTGCAAGTGTTCAAATGTCTAGTGCAAGTGGTGCCCAGTAATCTAAGAGCTACAACTATTGTGGACAAACTTAAAGTTTATTGTGCAATTACAGTTTCTGTGTGCTCTATTCTATGATAGGTACTATCGGTGCTGGGTCCGGAAGAGTGCTTGAAGAAGTGCATTGAAGATCGTGTGCTAAAGACAGTGTGAAAGTTAGTGCAAGGTCTATTGGTTGAGATCTATAATTTAGGTATCCTACTCAAATCGCATTATGTTCTTGACTACGCGGTCATCATATCTCAAAATGTAACCGTTCGTGGTATCAAGAAATAATCGCATATACGTACTGTCATGCTTCAGTGAATGATAAGAAATGTCTTATTTCTTTCCTAATGTTAAAACTACAGCTATCAAAACAAATTCAAGATGTGACAACATTTTGAAGCTATCAACTACACTAAAGTAATAGCGCTTGTTGCGTAGTTTAATTCAGCGTTTTTAAACGATCACCGATGTTAAGCAACGGATGATCCGGTCAGTCTTCGGATGGGTGATCGTTTTTTTAGCACTGGCGTGAGTTGGATGGTTTATTATATCACATTGAAGGTCTCGGTTGCCTGTTCTATATTTCTGTAATAACAACTGTCATGCCTGAAGTCTTCTATATCTGAGGCTTTCAGGTGGCACGTTAAAACTAAGGTTGGCCATGCAGCTTATAAGTTAGCGATGAAACTATTGAGACCAGTACGGTAAGATATCAGAAGGTGGCAGATCACAAAAAACATAGAGATAAAAGAGCTGTTTACGGAATCATATATTGTAAGAGAGGTGAAATTACTTAGACTGCAGTGGCTTAGTCATGACAATACATGTGAATAGTAGAAATTCTAACTAGAAAAATATCTTGTGATCAGGCTAGATGCAGCTGATGTTAAGTGACGATGTGGTCGAAGATGACAAACTAAGTGGATTTATTTGGAGTAGGCACAAGCTTTTAAATAGAGTAGGAGTTGCTCGACAGCATTTTAGCTTGAGGAAAACGTGACTAAAGCATCATTCGTTCATGATGGAAATTCTCCATGTGCACACTAAGCGCTACAACTTCACATTTATTATTATTAGCGAGGATGTGGAACTTTTTCTCGGAGCCTGTGTTTCCCTAAAACAATGCTTCGTGCTTCATCTCAGATGTTTTTCTTCACAGGCAGCTCTGAGACGGTGCGATCGGTATGCGTTAGCTACTGAGATATCATCGATTCTACAAATCGCGAAATTCTATCAATTATAGATCTCAAACCAGAAGTGTGCGGGTGCTGCTACGTGGCTGTAACTGATCAGTTTGATACACACCCTGGCCGTGGCGGAGTCGCCACTCACCCTGTAACCACCCAGATTGTTCACCACACACGTGAACATCGCGTCACGGCCCTGGGCTATGGTCACGTTCTCCAGCGGATACAAGAAGTCGGGTTCCAGGCCTAATGCTGAAACAAAAGAAGGTTGTAAGTAAAATGTGGAATTTAGTGACTCCATGAGAACATCTGTGTTTCATGTTCCATGTTTTCGTATCATTTTATCTTAAAGTAATGAAACGAACAGAACATTCTCCTGATGGTAAGAGATAACGCTTGTCGTAACCATTGCTGTGGTACCTACCCAGATTTTTTTTATAATCAAAACTAAGTCCAGGGTCTCGCTATTTTGGCGTTTTTTATCCAGTATTTTGTCCAGTAATTTTGCTACATCTTTTAACCAGAACACTAATGATTGGACACTACTGCTTGGTAGTAAATATCTGATAATGCAGTGGTACCTACCCAGCCGATCTCCTGCTAAGGAGATCTATCACAATGACATGTGGCAACGTCTAAGAAAAATCACAATGCTGACTCGTGTAAAACATGACAATGTTGTGGTAACCTGCCCTACACGTGTGAACTGAACGCGCTAACCTTTGTCATCACTATTAGTTCTACTTGGGTCCACCGTCCATGTACTGCGCGAGCAGACATTAGCGATGTAATCACATGGTATACGACACTTGCACATTCACGAATAATTCACCAGCGCGATGTCCATTCTCAGAGCAAATAGATAGTCCTCACTTCCGACACATGTTTCCTCGGACGGCGTACAACCGGTCACGTAGAATATTGACGCCTTGAGCCATACATTCGCCGGGGACAATGCCTATTCGCTGTCAGGAGACATTTTTATACGGAACTCTGTGATGTTGTTTTTGGCATTTCAGATATGTTGGAGTTGAATTTATGAGCTGAGTACTCTTACCTTGATATGGTCCCTGCGATACAGGTTCTCCTAGTGCAGGGTCCACTAGTATTATTGTAGCCACTAAATTATAGTAAATAAATTATTTTGTATTTGTATTTTGTATTTGTATATAAATACAAATATTTTATTTATAACATAAAAGTTACATGTCATGTGTCAATAAAATTAAATGTCAATATAGTATGTCAAATACAAAATATGTCAATATGATAAAATATCGCTCAGACGAATAATAATCAGGGTACCGGTCAGAAGTTTTACGAAGGGTCCAAGAAATATCTTAGAAAAGTTTTTTATAAATTTGTAATTAGTGTAGGTTGTAATAATTTAAAGATATTTTATACATGTTATAATTATTATTAGTTTTTGTAAATAAAAGGAAGTATTAAATGTCAATAAAAAAAATGTAATTATTTACTAGTAATTTAATAATCTCTCATTTTTAAATAATCGTCAAAGTTATAAAACAAAGTCTCTTGATGCCAAGATCTTAGTTTGCTTCTGAAGCACACGATGGAAGGTGCATTCCGAATGGAAGCGGGAACGCGGTTGTAGACCGCGGACCCTAGAATTTATATCGATCTCTCCGATTCTACGAGACGATACTTTTCGACCAATTCTAGTGTTTTATACGCTTTATTATTAGGTTGATCAAGCAGTGCGGAAAAGACGTGTAGAAACCAGCACACACAGTTTTTAATGTTCTCACAGGACAAAGTTTGCCACCCCGCTCTCTCATCTCTGCTGTTTATAAAAATTGTGCTGACCCGAATCAGGAATACTTACTTTTGAGTACTTTGTGTTATAACAAAGTACTCAAAAGTAAGCATTCCTAAATCCTTTCATAAGCTTAGTAAATAATGTAGTTAATATGTGGCAATAAAATAAGCGAAGTACGCTACTTCGATATTGAATCTGCACCCAATAAGCTTTACGCTATTTATGTAAATCGACAAAGACGCTGCGAGAGAGCTAAAACCTCTCAGTGCGGGGCAAATTCATAAATAGAAAATATTATTATCTTCAACTCCTTAAGGGCGCATAAATATGAAGAAAGTTTTAAGAGTGAAATTGATGTTGTCTGAAGTTAGTCTATGTAGAAGCTTAAGTAAAAACTGTGCTATATTTTAGCAAACATACGAAAAATTATAGGTAGATAGTTAGATAGAAACGATATTGTGCACACCAAAAACAGAAAAAAAGTACAAAGAACAAAATAATATTATAATTGTAATTGTGTCTTATAAATTTAAAATTAATGTAGAAATGGGGTTAGTAACAGATTGACAATTTTTTCCTATAGAATGACAAATAAACAGGCGTTGCATTATACAGATGTTGCGTGAATTATACATTATTGATAAAATTGACATATATATGACAATTTTGTCAATTGATTGATTCAGGCGTTACTTCACGGAATTTAATATATACCTTGAATATACATAGCGTTTTTGAGTTGCCATTATAGGAATACAAGACGCTATTTTCAATTTTGTTTACACTGAGTGAGTCACAATGTCACAGTTGAAGACAAATATAACATTGTTCGATACTTATATGATATTTTACTATGGTTAGATTTATTGACGTAGCTATGGATTTTGATCTTAATGGCTATGGGTCAGTCGGCAAATGTCGCCAAGCTAAATGTCAAGTGTAACACGTAACAATAGGGCTGTCAGTTGCCAGCTTTCATAGTTCTCATTGTTAAAGAAAATTGTTTGTACCTATGTTTATTAAGACTATTGATTGATGGAAATGTACATAATTATACATATTGAGCTGAGATATTAAACCAAAAATTTATTTAAAAAAAATAAACGCTGGTAAATATTAAGTACATCATTTGTGGCGTTTTATATCATTTGTAACAGTCCGATTACATTTTTAAAGAAATAAAAATTGGAGAATTTTTCAGCAAGGAAAAGATAACCCTGTCCAATATTTGATAACCCTGGGCTATGAGTTAACACGCAAGGACACATCCTAGAACAAATGATTTAATTTATAGTGACAAAGTATGAGTGTAATTATTACAGCTTCTTGATCTTTCTAAAAACACTAAACAAAAAAGGCACTGAACAAATTGCTTGCAAAACTTATCTTGCCCCGTAAACAAATCTCACAACCTATTTCAGTTCTTCGCAAACCGTACCGAAAACAATTTACTAACATGATTTCGTACTTACTATCCAGGATTCGAAGTTGAGACACCTAACAACTTTTGACCGAAAGTCCTTCGAACGCTCGGTCAGATTTCGCAATAACTTGATTGGTCAGCTATAAACTTCACGTGAAACTTATACTGTAATTAGTTTCACCTTTAAGTGTACGTTTGTACGTTCTTTCTAAATGAGAATATATCAACTTTTTGGTTGCATCAAAGTAATAGTGCTTAATTAAGTTGTTGCCTCTTACTAAGTCAAAAGAAGCTCTATAAATGTATTATTTTGCGTAACTTTCATAATGGAAACTACAAAAAAATCAGCTTTTACATGTATGTTGATGGTTTATGCCATTTAATAGAGCAGCATTTTTCTGCGATTTTAATGTCAGTCCTATAGTAAAATTTTGATGAATTAATGAATCATCATATTTAGAAATTATTATATTATTTTCTACTCTGACATTTGCTCACCCAGTAAACTTTTACAAATAAATTAATTTGATTTATTTTGAGTAATTTTTTTTTAATACTTTAAATTAACAAAGTTTTCATTTGATAGTGCGCTTGCGCTGTAATCTGTTTGTTAGGTACAGAATTCATACGCGTGAAACCGTAATTGCAAGATCTCATGTACGTTACGGTCGGGCTTCATTTGCAATTTGGTTCAGTGATTCCGTTCGGCCTCTCGGCCGAGCTTCGAAGCCTCCGGGACTGAATTACGAGTGCCTATTGTTGTTTTAGTGTGGATGGAAGGGGGAAATGCGTCGCTGTGCATTGTTTTCAAGATTTACGACTATTTCTGTACGAATGGCGTAATGTCACATTTTGGCTGTGGCGATTTTACGTTGGTTGGTTTTAGCTTTAATGAGTTTCGTATCAAAAATGAAATTAAACAAATCCATTGATCTATTTATATTTAATAGATGGCATGTCTTGAACAATCACTCCGGATTACTCCATTGCATGATAAAGGAATGCTTAGAGGAGGCTTCAGGTGACCAAAATTCTGGCTTCTACTTTGGTCAAAAGTTTAGCATTGCCAGACAGCGTGGTAATGCTGCCAGCGTTCTGGCCACATATCCCTGTTTTGCTTGCTGGACTTTTGGTTTTTTTTTTATAAATTTGTAAACAGTGTATGTAGTGATTTTTATTATTGTAGTATTTCTCAGTATTAAAATTTAATTTTTTTATTTATCTTACAAAATCTCTCATTATTTAGAAGATCTACTAATTTTAGCAATTGTCCATTTTCGATTGATCGATTATCCCGATAATCCAATTTAATGACCATAAGTCGTAAGTCGTAAGTCGTATCGTAAGTTTTTTGCATTTCAAACTACACTTACGTTAGTAATATATATTTTACTTAATACGAAACATTCATAAAAATATTTCGTCACACAAAAAAATGTGGGGAGCCTACAATATCACTTACTTGGTGTTTTTATAGCTAACCAACATTTATATAGTCAGAACATTAGTAATTGGAATTTTAAAAGCGGAGGTCAATTACCCAACCTGTCAACCATAAAAAAATTACCCCCAGACCAAACGCTTATCCAGTAAAGTTTTTACACAATTTTGTAATACAAAAAATCTATTTAGGGTATGTCTCACACTGACTCGTCCTACGGTAGTGGGCAAAGTGGAGCCGGACATGTAGCCGCTACCACAGACCGTGCTTGTACGGGACAGGTTTCACTGTGTACCGCATATGCAACCACAAATCGAGAAGATTTCAGCTTACCGCGTTTCAGGCCGCTCCTATCGAAACCAAACATAACTGTAGCACCCAAGGTCAACAAAGAAGTTCGAGACTTATTTATATTACACAGCCCGTGGTCTCACGTTCTAGTTTAGCCATGAAACTTCTGCTGCATTCGTTAACCGAAGTTTTCATTTTAATTGACTTAAGAAGACAGCAACAAGTCGATTATTCTAATTAGTGGCACGTTGGGATTTGTACCATGGGAACTAAACCAATTTAGGTACCTATTAGGTTGGTATAAAATACATTATTCATAAGTATTTTATATAAGTGAATGTCCTTCATTGAAGCATATGTACAGGTGCAAAAAGAAAATTACAATTTAAGTTTATGTACCAACAAAAACACATTAACTACTTAACAAAAGAGAATAATAAAAAAATTAGACATTAATGTCAAAATATATACCAGTTATTTAACTTGACATTCGTCAAAACAAGTCATACAAATCACTCGCGCTCTGCCCCTGCTCGCCCAAATGTTCCCAGAAGACTCGCAGCGCTTCCCCGTTGGATGGCCAGCGAGATGTGCTGGGTCAAATAAAGTATAGTATTTTATTAGTATTATGTGTTGCATTACACATTTTTTGCAAATACATACTCATATAAACATATCATATGCTTGACACATAAATGCTTTCCTGGGCGGAAATGGAACCCAATCCCTACTGCCTAAAAAGCAGAGCTCCTACCAAATGAGCTAGCACGCCAGTCGTGTCTGGTTTTTCTATTTTCTGACCAGTCTTCATTTTTGAGCTTTCCCGTTATACCCTATATATAAAATTACTTTCATCTTGTATCGACAATACTTCGGATCTTGTACAGTTGGATGGCGGCGCAAAACAAATAATTCGCTAGACATTTTTGAAGTCGTTACCAACAAGTTAGGTCCGAGCCAGTTGCAGCTCTAGTCAAGTCGGAGTCGCACTCTGGATTTGTTTGCGTCAACTAGTTAAATGTTGGCCCGAACTTTATTTTGGACGAACACTTTGAGACGTTCCACCCTTGTTATTGTTGTTTGAGTGTATTCTAGAGAGGCTAAAGTAAGTTTGCATAAATGGCCAGCCGAATGTCAAGAGATTTCATACACAAGGCACAATATTTATTGTATGCGGGAAAGACAATTATAAAAGTGTAAGTACAATTATAAAACTGAATCTCAGGTGAAATTACAGTTACGTGCACTACGCTGCCGCTGGAGCACAAAGCACGAGCGGCTCGGCTTCCCGTATAGTTCGTCTACGTGCGTCTCCCACGTCAACGCGCCGTCAATATGGAAACCTAGTAGTTCCGTATAGACCAAATATATAGACCTGTAAGATTGCGGTATTGCTGACTGCAACCTAACAAGTATTCGGTATATACGGCTCTATACCGTGTCTATTGCGATCAACAACAACATCAGATTTTGTCTTTGTTCAGCGGCTGCAGCGCTAACCCATTCGATCGAAACACCGATCGAGCTCGTCCACCACCTTATTAAGTCTTAACTCCAGCTCGTAGTACTCCGGCGCGGTGATCATTGCAGCGACGTTGTTGTCGTACAATGTGTACTCGTATATCTCGGTGCCTATGAGAGGCTGAGAGGAGACTGAAAAAAGGGAAGCAGGATATAAGCAGGAGTCCATTACATTTTCCATCTCAGACGACACATCGTAGCCTCTATGACTCACAACCACCTGGGTTTGCTTAGAGAAAGAGATAATGATAGGGTGGGAGCGTGGACGCTTGTTTGTAATGCAAAAAAGTAAGCAAAGTAAAGCAACCTGCAGTATGCGTGATACTGGTATTTTGACATAACGTTACGTCTTGATCTTGCTGACGGTGGGGACAAGGAATAAGGGGTGGTAAGCCTTGGTGTTAGCTTCATTGTCCATTCCTTTGTACAAGGCTACCACCATGTACAATCTATTAAAACCTAGTCGATATTCAAATGGGAATAGTTTAACCAGAGAAAAACAAATAACATGATCGGAAAACGGGCAATATTAACCAAGAAACAATGTTGAACGAAACCAAGAATTCTGGTTTGGGGCTTCGGAGCGCCTTGCTCGCAGTAAGGAAATTCTTCGACAACATTGTTTCTAAATTAAAACAATCTCATAATTGCACATTCTCTAACTTCTTTGATGCAGTGTAGGTATCTTTCAGATAGGGAACGTCGGCCGACGGGTTAGGGAAAGGGGGTTACTTGGACCAAGTTTGGCGGCAAAGTTAATACGATTAAGTGTCATTTCCGTCGCGGAACTAGCTGTTCATTAAATATTTCAAGCGCCTTAATTGCGTAGGTTGGTTCCTCTGTCTTCCAAGTTTTGATGTGAACAGATTCGAACTGCTCTTTTCTTTGTCTACTTGAATAAAACATGGATAGTCAGATCAAAAAGGGGTAACTTTTGAATCTGAGGTTACATGGGGTTACGGGGAATGACCTGTAACTTTGGTGTTATTAATAAATGATTTGTATTTTGTATTTGTATTGGGAATGGGGAAAAATGTTTATTTTGGGTTGACCTTGAAATCGTGAAATATATAGTAAACATGTTTAAATGTATAGTATTATCGTTCTGCGTAACCCAGTTTAAGGTTATTATTGTCACAAGGTCCAGTTTCTTTTTGAATAAACAATTAATTTGTCAGTTTAAACGATGATATATCATGCACAAAAACTAAGTAAAAATAACTCGTTAAATCAATCTACGGGAATGTGTATAAAAACAAAAATGACATCAACACGGCGTGTTCGATAAAATCAAATATGAATGGACGGATCGTGTTTTTCACTCTAGCAAAAAAATAAATTTAAATTCATGTCTACTTCCCCCAATAAATATTTTTCGGTGTGTGCAAACACTGGGAAACGATGGGCTACATTCGTTCGGGCACAAAGTCCATTACGGTCAATTCGTCTAGACGAAGGCACGTGTTGAAGCTATTCTCACGAGTAAACGAATTACCTGCTTGTGTAAATAAAAGAAACTGCCGAGTACGAGGATAAACCCTATAACAATTAAGGCGGGAAGGGGATAAAAATTGTTCCGTTAAGTGCGGTTGGTCTTTCGCAGATGGAAGGAAAGTATTTGTTTACATTTCCGGTCCATCACTAACGTAAACAAACCTATCGATTTTATACTTTCGATAAACTACTCGCGTGTTTCAATGCAATAATTGTTCAAAAAGTCCTTCGAACTTCTTTAATGAGTGTGTTTCGATTTAAAATTATAGTTGTTCTGACCATGTGATTTATTCGAATGAATCCGATGTGACCTTTCGGAATCGATAAAACAAATTGATAGGAAATAAGTGAAAGAGAAGCATTGAAGAGTGTAGATGGAATTTTTCCAGCATATTCGTCCGTACGGCGATCGGCGTGGCTCACTTTTTCAATATCCCGGAACCTAATGGCCGCCAGATGGCAAGTTGGGCAAAGTGATGCTATCAAAAAGCAATAGGCCGCGGTTTCGCCGGTTATCGGGGCACTTTGCGCTTCCCGCCCTGACGTGGGTCAACTTATACAACATGTTCTACACGGATTTACACAATTTAGGGGAATAAAAGATTTTTTAAAGACTGCTGAACATCTAAACTGTAGACTCTATGGTTGTGTTATTAAAGCCGAAGAAGAAGAAAACAGCCCTGTTGGCTCATTGGTAGTATATCTGCTTCAAGAGCTGTAAGGCGTGGGTTCGATTCCCAGCCAGGACAAAGATTGTGGTATAATCAGATGTTTGTTTTATGTCTACGTGTTCTGTATATATTATAATTACATAATATGTATTTACAGAAAGAAGTGTTTATAAATTCTGTCAGTTATTTGACTTCCATAGTACAAGCTTTGCTTAGTTTGGGGTTAGAAGGCGCTGTGTGTAATTTACGATATTTATTTATTATTGATAACGACAACAAAAAACCTCTAACAAGATTTTATTTCAGCAAACAACAGTTCTGAAAGGTTTATATTGTGAACTCTGGAGTATATACTAAGAGGAGTCAGAACTCTTGCCGTGAGACCCCGTACCTCCAAAAACCAAAAAAATCTATATGATCATAAACTTGGGCTTACTACGTCAAAAATCGGTTATATATTATGAAAAACGTTTTATATAGGTAGGGTACAACTCTAAAATAGCTAAAAATATCAACTGTTCTATGAAAAATGTTCGATGACATGCTCAATTATACGGAGAACTCAATCGTATGGGGTTTATTTTTTACGGTTTGATAGTTTTGGCCTCGATAAAAATTAAATAAATAACCTAGTAGATGACGTTAGAGCAATATATCACAGCTTAAAAAAGGGGCTACTAGACGTTATAATTAGTTCCGAGTACTTACTCCATCTATGTTGTACAAATCATGTGCAAACAACCTACCTCTTCCTCTATCTACCTCTTACTAAAAAGAGAACGTCTCGTTCGTCTCATTACTTCTTAACGTGGGGAACGTTTTTTTTTTTTTTAATGATTGACAGGCTGGGTGTTTGACCACAGCTCACCTGATGTTAAGTGAGGTGTGGTCGAAGATGGTAAATCACACCTAGTCTGAAATGGAACTGGCTCTCAAGTGAGGCTGCCGGAACACATCGTTAGATGCTTGGCGGCAGATTTTCAACTTGAGGGTGGTAGCTAGCCAGCCGAGTACTAGAAAGTACCCTACCACCATGCTATGGTTTCCTCACGATGTTTTCCTTCACCGGCAGCTCAAGCTCATTGTTGGGGTTTGAACCCACGCCCTTCGGCATGCGAACCGACCGCGCTAACCACTGGGCTATCATCGCTACAAAATAACGATACTACAATTTAAATGGTTTATGTATTAAAATACACACTAACTGGATTTCTTTTTTCAGTTTCCATTCCAGCCTAGGTGTGCTTCTCATCTTCGACCACACCATCACTTAAAATTAGGTACGCTTTAGTCAAGTAGGTACATAGCATGTCCTTGAATATGTAGTAGAAAGTAGTCCTTGAATATGTAGTAGAAAATTTATATAAAATTGATGTTTGTTAGACAAACAACTAGTCTATAATCAAGATACGACACAACTTCCCATTCTTGAAAACACTATAAAATCTCTTTACGTTTAGATTACAACAATTGTTTCAGAAATTAATATTATTACGCCATTTCTGTTTATGAGTAACCCATTTCAATTTGAGGTAATTGTATTTGCCACGGCGCATGATTACTCTCTGAGGGTTTTGTTTTCAGTACTGAAGTATATTTAAACTAATTTATAACGTTAGTACTCATTATATTTAGTTTAATTACATTTATAGGTACACTAGTAAATTACTATCATATTGTGATAATTCAATGAACTAAAATAAAATAAGTGAATTGATTTAAATTTTTTGCGCAATTTTGGTCACATATTGTAGTAAGTTGTTTTAAAATGTTAAGAATGGTAACCTCTTTACGTTTTAGTACCTAAGTTTTGGGTAAAAGTAATGGAACTAACTAAAAATTCTCCGGATGGTAAAAGATAACGCTTGTCCATGACCATTATCACCAGTACTCAAAACTTTAGGTTGCAAAATAAAGTCCATTGCATCGCTGATTTGCCGTTTTTTATCCTAAGACATTTGACGGCTAGTCTCAATTGCCCTGTTATGTAATAAACCTTATAACTGGAACACAGAGTGTAGCACTACTGCTTAACGATGGAGCCTTCCAAAACGACTTTCTACCACTTGCGTAACCTAGAGTAGATAGAACCTATAACCACCTAAAACTTATAACCACTTGCGTCAAAAAGATCTACTACTTGCCTTATACATATATCTATTTTACTATGAAACTGAGGTAGTTTTGACACATTTTGCGTGCTAAGCAAGACGCGGCCGCGCGTGTGTTGTAGGTATTCAGTTTTGTCTCCGTGATGAAGGCCACCGGATGTGGCCGAAACTATAATCAGAGTTTCCGATAAAATTAAACGTGAGTAATCCCGTATAAGTAAAACATAAATGTCTTATGACCATAAAATTTCTTTAACTACATTTTTCAGTTAAGATTTTATTTCAATACTGTAACTAAAGATCGAAGACAACACGATTCTTTTCCTTTTAAAATGCGACAGTAGCACTTCACTAATACTATTTTCTCGGTTTGTTCTGCATAATGCTTAGCAGCATTTTAGATGGTTTGCATTGTTATTCAGTCGACGATGCCGACCGCGCACGCCCTCGGCTTATCGTGAGTTCGCAGCCGTTGTAAATTAAATAAATATACACCTAATGAGCGGAAATACAATGCATGACTAAGCTAAATAATTGCTTCATCTACTTATTCGCAAATTTTCGCGGTTTTGGGTAGAATATTGAAATTTAAACGCGTTTTATGGTTTAGTTACGCGACAGCCGGAGGATTAGTTACAATCGATGACTATTATTTGAAAGTAATTACGATGATGACAAAAATATTCAAAATTCGACGCGAATGTGTGGAAAGTTACTACTAGGTAAATATAATTACAAAACTAAGTGTAAGTCATTTTGTTACCTGCATTACGTATCTATTATTTAGATAGACTGATCAGTCCTGTTGGCACATTGGTAGTATAATTATGTGCTTTAAGTAGGGCGTGGGTATGATTCCCATTCAGGAGAAACATTTTGTGGTACAAACAAATGTTTGTTCTGAGTCTGGGTGTTCTGTATGTATTTAAAAAAATCTATGTGGAAGCGCCAAAATTAATTCAGCTCTTCCAGGAGCGGTATGCGTTATGTGCCCGAAGGCTTTATAGCGGCAATATTTTAAGTGGACTGTATCTTTTTGATTCGCTAGGCACGCTGCTTACAAACATACACGATGAGCGATAGCACAAGGGTAAAATAGGAAATTGGGAGACCACGCACCTTGACCTCGTGAAATTCCTCTCGTACTCCTGGCTGCGCAGCACAGTAGATGCACTTCGTCCACCTTACACTCGCGGTTGGAAGAATGTTTGATTTATAATGTTTTGCGTTTTGGGTTATTCACGTAGTAGTTTTTGAGTTTTTTTTTTCACGAGTGCGGCCGATGTTCGGTCGCGTTGCACTTGATTGCAGTAATGGCGGTGGTTTGAAATATTAGGAACAGGAGGGGGGAGGCGGGGGAAGGATAGCTATCGCTCATTGACCTACCTACCCTATATTTATAATTATGGCGGTAACACTATGTGTTGTTCTATCTGACTTCCATCGTACAAGCTATGCGTAGTTTGGGGTCAAATGGCGCTGTGTATAATGTTCTACGATATTTATTTTATACTAGCGTACGCTTCGAGGTATCACCCAAGTAGTTCCTGTTCCCGTCGGAATACAGGGATAAAAAGTAGCCTATGTCATCCGAAGATAGTGTAGCTTCCCAACGGTTAAAGAATTTTTGAAATCGGCCCAGTAGTTTCGGAGCCTATTCAATACAAACAAACAATCAAATCTTTCCTCTTTGTATTATATGTATAGATAGATATTCATATTTATCATAAAATGTCTCAAAGCAATGAGCGCAAAAGCAGCGATGCCTTCTATGATTCGTTACACTAAGTTGTGGATATCGCTTCAATTAGAACCAGAATAACCTTTCGCAGATCACAGACATACAATATCAAATTATTTTACTGTTGTATTTGTAATTAAATTATTTCATTTTACCAAGAGGGAATTTTTCGACTCATTACTTTTCATTCAAAAGATAGGTCTTAAGGGAGAAAAATAGGTAAAACTAAACTGGTACGTGACAGAAAGTATGAAAGAAGCACCACTAAAACAAACATTAAAGAGAAATGTCTTGAAATAACATCCTAAACTAAATTCAGAATAGTTAAGGAATGATGGTGAAAAGTTGCAATGAAAGAAAGCAACTCGAAAGAGCTTGAATGGACATTATAAAAAGGATTTATCTAAGAAAAACTAAAAGATTCAGATGTCGATAACTGATTAATTCTTTAGTTCCTCAACCGACTCATCTATAAATAAGTTATATAGGACTTCTAAAACGAAATCTAAAAAGAAAAAAATACTGTATTTACAACATTACATTGACTGCTTTAAAAAACGTTCAGAACTCAATTTACCTACAATTCTAATCTTTGGTGGTACAATACCGAGCATACTGATAACAATAGCTAATTGCTTTAGGTAATAAGGATTAATAGCCTACCTTAAAATATTATCTTTTTTATAGAAGTAATTAAATATTATAATTTGATTTGATTATAAGTCTAAGTATAAATTTTTAATTGCATTAATATACTACCTACTTCAATATTATCATCACAATCAGTACCTATATCATAGTCCAATATTGAGCAAATGCTACAAAGCCTTTGGACTCTTCTCGCTTTCAGCATTTGCCAGCAGCCGTCCTGTAATCGAGTTTCAGGGCGTCTTATGCTAAGTTACTTATCCATGAGACTTTTTCAATTACAAATTCACTGTAACCCAGGGTTGATCGAATGTAAATCGATTTACATATATATTTAATTTGTACTCTAAGTTTTTATTTTGAAGAGTACTATTGCACATTTTATTTATTGCTTTCCGCTAGCTGCATCACTATTTATTCACAAGCAAAGAGTACGAATGAAAAATGTTGGGGTTGTCTATATGCCCCTGGCGGCGCGCGAACTTCGAAAGGAACTTATGATAGAGGGCGACTTTATACGATTTGACTAGCTCTACAAGCTCTTAGACAGATTACTTTAGGGTTCAAGCATAGATACACGGACTATCAAAAGAAAATGTTTATTTTGTGGAAGATTTATGTCTTTGTAAGAGTAAGGCAACGTGGAGGTCTATTGGCTTAAATTGTAGGCATTTTTTGTAACTAAGCGGATAACGCGGTCGGAACACACAGTGAAGGGTGTGGGTTCAAATTTCAACAAACTTGAGCTGCTGGTTTAGGAAAATATCATGAGGAAACCATAGTATCGTGGTAGGGTACTTTCTTCTTACTGTCGGTGGTTGCTGGCTTAACCAACTTGAAGTTGAAAATCTGCCGCTAAATCTAACAACGCGTTCCGGCAGTTTCAGAGACTGATTCCAGGATAGCTGTGCTTACCATCTTCGACCATGCCGTCACTTAATATCAGGTGAGTTCAAACACCTAGCCAGTCAACAATAAAAAACAAACAAGGGTAACTTGTTTTAAACTGTATAGTTTGACAAAGTAGAAATATAGAGATGTCATAAAACATTTCTTGTATTAAAAGATAATGAAGACCAATTTTAAACATTGATGAAAGTTAATCAATGCTTAAAATGAAAACTAAACTTTTATTACACTAAACGTTTAAACTAAACGTTTATTTGATAAACTTTTTGTTGAAATATCACGCATGGAAACGATAGGCTACCTAATACATAAAATATAATATGTCAAAATTAAACTAAGGCCAAGTTTCTTAAAAAGGCACAAATAAAATGTGTATAGTATTTAAATCTATGGTAAAATAAGAATAGAATGTAAAATGATAGTACGATGTACACCAAAGAATTTGTCGACATTATATACATAACATTTTATCTTAAAAAAGAGAAAATAGAAAACAAAACAACATCAATATTAACTTGCGGCAGTTCAAGGGCAGCCTTATCACCTTGAGTAATTTCTTCCTGACAACGTTTAGATCCTGATAAGGTTTAGTCAAATTCCAATAAGCAAACTACTACAATCATTGGTAAATCATATATTTTCAGCATTCGAAATAAAAGCATTTTATAAAACATGATTCTCTTTTATATAAAACAGCAATAAGGTAACGGATATCTTGACACAGGCTCTTGATAACCGTCCTCACAAAGGCGTAGGAAAGTGTGGAGTTTTTTTGCAGAATAGTCCTGCAGTTACGAGAGATATGAGCTTCTTATGCGAGCATGAAACTGAATAGAAAACTATAGCTCTCTTTTTAACACATTCTTTAAATTGGACTCGCTGAACGACAACAGATCTGATAGTAGCTTTTTGATAAGTATCGATTCTACTTGTCCTCAATTTTCAATCGCTTATACAAGACATGGAGAATAGCGATTTGTAGCGATGATAAGCTCTGTGGTTAGCGAGGTCGGTTCGCATGCCGAAGGGCGTGGGTTCAAGCCCCAACAATGAGCTTGAGCTGTTGGTGAAGGAAAACATCGTGATGAAGCTACCACCCTCAAGTTAAAAAAACTGCCGCCAAGCATCTAACGGTGTGTTCCGGCAGCCTCACTTGAAAGACAGTTTCAGACATTCCAGGCCTAGTGTGCTTTACCATCTTCGACTACACCGTCACTTAACATCAGGCTGTGGTCAAACACCTAGCCTGTTAAAATTAAAAACATTTGTATACATGGATATAGAGTGTTTTTTAGGGTTCCGTACCCAAAGGATAAAACGGGACACACAAACATCATGCAATTCTTAAAATAATTCAAAATTATTAATTAAATTAAACAAAATTAAATACATGCAAAATTTGTATGAAAAAACTAACTCAAAATTTAACAACTGCCTGTTATCCACTTTGGCCATGATCGCATTTAAAGACTTGAACTTGACAGAGTACATATACATTTGTGGAAAGAGTAAAGTAGGAAAGTATAAAATTGGTTAGGCAGGGATGCGAACATGAGCAGTGAAAAGAACCGTTGATAATTATAATATACTAGCTGTTACCCAAAACATCGTCTGCGCGGAATTAAAAAAAAATTGTCTGTACGCAGAAATTACGAAAAGTTTACAATTCTGTAGTAAAAGAAAGTACCTACCCATCCTAAGATTAATCTCGTTATTCTTCTTTGCAAATCGACGCTTCATATGATGATGTTTAAAACAGCTCATTAAACCCACACTTAAGTTGCAAGCCCATTGCACTGTACGGACTGCTGATGCAATCTGATAGATCCAGCATCCGCACGATGATACAGTTGATTGCAAAAAAATTTCATCTCGTTTGCCTAAGTGTTGAATCCTTTATGCGCGAGTCCAATTCACATTCATTCCGTGATATACAGTGTAAAAAATATCAATTGACTTAGCTTATTGAAATCCATTAATGGGATCGTTTTAAAATTTGTTTTTTAATAAAACTACCCCACAACCTTATTGACAACCATTATGTATACAAATATACGTTATAGATAGCTGACAAAAAATTATATCTAATCGTATTAATCGAACATTCAAAGTATTTGTCTTTCGACTCCCTGGCCCCAGCCCGCGCAGGGGGAACGTTCGAGAATTTCAATTTAAGAGAAGAATGTGCCAACATAACGTGTGGCCCGAGATATTTTGATAGGACATGTTCCTAAGCGAATAAATTTCTTTCAACATATTAAAATGTTTTAAGCGGTTTTATTTATTGACAATGTGTGGGAGTTGATAACTGCTGATGATTTTACAAATTTAATAGCAGTTTGTTTTAAGGTTATTAAGTTATAAATTATTGAAATAATTATTACTATATTTAATGTACCCCTTAAGTTTTTTGAGTTAAAATGCACCGTAAGCATTACGTACCAGATGACGAGATACAAACTAATTTAGCTCAAATAAAGAGCAATGTATAATGTACAATGTACATAACATATTGTACCTTATTTAGCACTCCACAAAAAGTAGTAATTTATTTAGTAACTTTCTTTTTCGATAATAAAAGTCATCTATAGAATAACCACGCAGTTGTTGACCGTACCACACATATTATTTGATTATCCTAGAATTATCTTTTAAGTATTTTCTTGCGGTTATTATAAAATAGTTTTACATTACTCAGAACTAAAGTCACATACATAGCTCAGCGTATTAGCAAGCTGAAGTGGCAATGGGCTGGACATATCTGTCATAGAACCGATAACCGCAGGGTTAGACGTGTTACAGAGTGAAGACTGCGAATTGGCAAACGTAGCGTGGGACACCCTCGATGGAGTGGTGATATACGTAGGACAGCTGGCGATGGATGGAAGCGAAAATCAACTGAAGATCGGGTTGATTGGCGTGTTTTGGGAGACGTTTATGTCCAGCAGTGGACTTCGATAGGCTGATGATGATGACATTACTTAGAGAAGCAGAAATGTTAAAAAGAGTTAACGATGAACTGTTAAAACTGTTAGACATAATCAGACGAGAGTAATCTCGTATAAGTAAAACCAAAACGTATCAAACCACGTCAGTTTCCACGGTAAAATCATAAGAAGTATTTTAATAAATTTTTTTATATCTGAAGTATATTTTCTGTGAACTTAACAAATACATGAGCTTAGAAATATCGCTATACTAGAAAACCCATTGGAATTTCCAATTGGCGCGAGGTATGCCGCGGAAAGAAAGAACCGCTGAGATCTGCATGTCTCGACTTCGCCGGGTTACTTTCCAATTTATTGTATCAATTTTGCACAAAGGCACTGCGCGAAAGACTTGAAATAAACGAGGCAAGGTAACGTGAAATAGGCGAGGTCAAATGTATTTCGTTTATACTAGATTTTTCACAGGAGTCGAAGAGATTATTCGAAAAACTCTGTGCAACGAAAATAAATAAATAAATATCGTAGAACTTTACACACAGCGCCATCTGATCCCAAACTAAGCAAAGCTTGTACTATGGTTGTGCTTTACTTGGTGGAAGATCTCTTTAGCAGGAGGTCGTTTAGGTAGGTACCACCACAGTACCAGTTATTCTACCGCTGAGCAGTAGTGTGTAAACATTACTGTGTTCCGGCTCGAAGGGTACTGCAGCTGGCGAAATTACTGGGCTGTTGAAACTACCCATCGAAATACTCAAAGTAATGAGCGCCAAAGTAGTGGACTTTGTTTTGTTACTCAAAGTTCTGTGTATCACTGCAATGGTCATGGACAGGCGTTATCTCTTACAATCAGGAGAGAGTCTCGTTCGTCTCATTAATTTTTACATAAAAAAAACTGTTGAAGTCTGATAACTGATAGATTACTTAAATACTTTTTCTTTTCTTTTTTTTGTAAATTCATACTTAAAATAAATGATTATGATTATGATTATGATTATAATTTGATTATAATTATGAAATAAATACAGAACACCCAGACACATAACAAACATAAACAGAAATGATTAATTGATGCATAAAACAAATAGTTTAAAGTAACATTTTAAAGTAAAAGTAGAAAAAAGTAAAGTAAAGTAAAAGTAGCTTAAAGTTAACCAATGATTAAAATACTTTGTCAACTTCTCATTGACGTGTAAATGAGATAAGCTATTTAAAAACATTTGACAACTTTTTTTTGTGAAAAAGTGGCAAACAATCGGCGGGCCACTTGATGGTAAGTGGTCACCGCCGGCTATGGACACCTACAATACCCGGGCATTATCAGTGCGTTGAAATACCAATTACCTTTCAAAAAATAAACATCATTACAGGTGAGACAGACACACAGACAAACGACATGAGAATCTTAGGGTCTAACGGACAGCCGTAGTAAAAAAGATCACTACATAATTGTAAAGTTTTACTATTGTCGTTAAATGTATAAACAACGTAAGGAACATAATAGAAGTCGATAAGCCATATCAAATTCATTAAAACAATAAACTCCCAAATGTATTTACGAGGGATCATGTCATGAATAAATTTCGTCAAGGCAAAGTTTGACGCGTGAAATGGCTGTGGCAACTTAGTAAGCCTTTTAATAAATGTTCAAAAAGCTTTAATTTTACCTTCGTGTTTTATGTAATCAGGGGCTAATTAATTTTCATATTAATTGTCATTTTCATGATTAGATGTTAGAAATATTTCATACTAGCTACATCAAGCGATTTCCCCTAATCTAATTTACGAAAATTAATACATAATTGTTTGTATGTATTTTATTCGCTGCTGTACCGTTTTTTTTTTCTTTTATGCACCAGATATTGACGTATTTTGTTCGGACCGTCGCATGGTGCTGCGTATTTGTTTAGTGCACCTACCAGATTTGTGTTGTTTTTATTCTTAAGTATTTGTCTGTATATTTATTTATCTGTGTAGTAATATATTTTAAGTAATTGTATAAATATTTCTTGCTTGTATTAGTATTGTTTTGTAACTGTGTCCTATGTTCCTGTGTGTTGCCCTGCTTGCCACCCCCTAAGGCCGCCACTGATGCTATATAAAATGTATATTTATTATCTTGAGTATGATTTGGATTTTTTCTTGACAGATTTTTTTTTTTTAATAAATACGTTTACGTTTGACTGCCATCTCACCAGATAGATATTCTTTGATACTTAAAGTGGTGTTCATATCATAAACAGTTAATAAAAATTGCAAACGTGGCTAAACAGAGGCCAGTTGGTTCGATCTTATAATACTCAACATAACAATTTTACATCGCATAAATTTTCTTCTCATATTTTCTGAGTTTACTAACATTATAAAAGTTATAGATGCAATAAAATATATTGTAAGCGTAAATAAAAATCGTAAAATATACTATACTCGTATGGAGCCTGCGTCTTTGCGACTTTACGTAGGTACCTACTAAGTAGTACATAATTTTTAGACTTCTATTTTTTAATTTTTGGTATTGTAACTATGTACATTTTGCCAGTGTCAAGTGTTTAAAATTAAATATTATGAAATAATTGATTAAAAAGTCATGTAAAATAAAATCACAATTATAACAGGTCATGCCTTAGTAAAGTAATCGTAATTTTACTAGAAGCTTAGAAAAACAGCAGCAACATAATATTCCGCGTTCCCGCCAAAACAACACTTATTTTATATCTGTGACTTTCTTTGAAAATTATGTCATTTTGAAACATAAGTGGTATTTTTTTCTAGCTCAGTCGTACCACTGAGCGAATTTTAACTTTTTTTTAATAAACAAACATTGGAGTGGATGGCGCGAAGTAGATAAAACCTTTATGGGCTTCCGTCGACAAGTGACGACGGTCACGTTTTTAATTACCCGGCTCTCATCCGTAACGTGTCACTGGGGGAGTTCTCTTGTGTACTTTTAGTTTAGATGTAAGGGATAGTGATTTGGTCGGCTAGAAGTCAGATCCAGATCTAGTATAAATCTTTTCAAAGTCAATAAGTGTCTTCTAATTCTGTGTGCGTCATCGTCGACTACATTAGCAGTAATTCCAGCCAGAGGGGCGAGCGCCCATTTGAAGCCATAGGGAGATGTCGAGGGGGGGCAGAACACAATTGTATTTTAGACATAAATAATATGCGTAAATTAAACATTGCAATATTACATTCATTGATTCTGTTTGTCAATGTTTCAAAATGCGACGTCACCAGTTGTTAAAATAATGTGCCGTTTCTTTTTTGGCATGAATAACTAAAGGGGAGTGGAATATGAACAAATTAATATGTAACTAATCCAAGAGGCTCAACACAAAAAAGGTTTGGAAACCCTGGACTTCATCATCACTCACCAACAGACTCCAGTTGGAGGTCAAACGCAGACCCACAAATCGTAAAAACGCAACAGGCTAGAGAACTAAAACCGTGTGTGTCGTCCTGATGGTAAGAGACAATAATGCCTAGCCATAACCGTAACATCGTTACCTATAACTTTCAGTATCAAAAGAAAGACCACCTGGGCATCGCTGCGTTGGCGCTCATTATTTTGAGACATTTGGTAGTTGGTCTCAACAGTTTTGTAATTACGCTAGCTGCACTCTTAAAACCAAAACACAGTAATGTTTACATGATATTGCTTGGCAAAATACCTGATACTGCGGTAGTGCTACCTCCTGCTAAGTAGATTTACCACCTAGTCTACTAGAATATGATATACGTACATAACATAGGTACTTGTTTTTTTTTATATTAAAGTGGTGTTGTTATGATGTTTTGCCAGATATGCGAAAAGCTAAAAGTAGAGTAGGTATGTAATCTTTGCCAGTTTTTCGTGTCCTGCTTTTCGAAGTTATGTAATGTCATTTTAGATTCTACCTTGTAACTTTAACTTATAAAATATTCAGAAGTTTAATGAAAGCCAGACTTAGAACCAGAGTAATTAAAACAGGTATTTATTTTTATTTTAGCCTTCTCTTTTAGTATGATATATATAAACTCTACTTATAAAACTAAACTATAAAAATAGGGTTTTAATGGTTATGTATTTGGTCATAGGTCACTTGATTTTAAACGACAGATGGTGTACACACTAAGCCTGAAATGGATACTCTCGGAACACAGGTTTTTGGCGGCAGATCTTCAACTTAAGAGTGGTACGTAGCGCGCCCAATTAAAAAATACCCCACCAACAAACTATGGTGCTCCTCCACGATGTTGTTTTTGTTAATAAGTCTAAGATTATTGTTTTAATTTGAAGCCACGTCCTTCGACGCGTAATCAGACCGCGCTAATCACTAAGCTATCATCGCCACAAGTAATTTAGAATCATAAACAGAAACAAATGTTCAATGATATAATCTTTGATCTTATTAAAACATAAACATCTATAATTTCAAAAATTACGAAGTTGTTCACAAAGCTAAAGGTACAAGGTTCCCAAAGTGGTAAATTGCGATTTCGACTTTCACCATACATTTTTCAAGAGCGTTGAGTGTTCTGAATTCTTCGATATCAGTTGCGTCAGTCTATTTTCAGGGCGGGCATAAAATATTTATGCTATTGGCAGCACACTATTGAATAAATTTTCAGGATGATTTTATGTGTACAATCAGTGTCACGTGAATAGACAATAGTTACAATGTCACACAAGTAGATATAAATATTTTGTTGAGTGTAAGCTATATTCCACTGTTCTCTAATCAAATGCCTTATTAGCCGATTAGTAAACAGCTCTGCCTCATAGGCTGTAGGAGTGTGGGTTCGATTCCCATTTAAGACAAAAAAAATGTGACCTAAAATATTTTTAGTGCCTCTAATTATTCTTTTTTTTTTTTTTTTAATGGTTGACAGGCTAGGTGTTTGACCACAGCTCACCTGGTGTCAAGTGAAGGTGTGGCCGAAGATGGTAAAGCACACCTAGCCTGGAATGCAACTGGCTCTCAAGTGAGGCTGCCGGAACACACCGTTAGATGCTTGGCGGCAGATTTTCAACTTGAGGGTGGTAGCTAGCCAGCCGAGTACTAAAGTACCCTACCACCATGCTTTGGTTTCCTCACGATGTTTTCCTTCACCGGCAGCTCAAGCTCATTGTTGGGGTTTGAACCCACGCCCTTCGGCATGCGAACCTACCGCGCTAACCACTGAGCTATCATCGCTACAAAATCTATTCAAAAATAATGTTTGAAAGTTGTCTCGTTCCAATAGTATAAACTTCGCTTAGTTTTGGGCTAGATGACGATGTGTAAAAAAATACAATTAAATTCTTATATGACCATTAACGCTAATAAATAGTAAAACAGCATCTCAGACCATAAGCATGTTTATATAAACGGCAAGACGAGACCGCGTGCGCGTTGTATTCTGCTTTGACTCCTCGAAGAAGGCCACTAAATGTGCCTGAAGTCGAAACATCCGACATGATTAAACATGAGTAATCCCACATAAAATAAAAATACACATACACATAAAACATTTTTGTTTTACATATGTAGTAAAACAAAAATGTTTTGACAAATCATGAAGAACACAGAGCTAGTGAATTTTGGAAACACTCACTAGAAATGATACAATGTAGTCTCAAACATTCTAGTCACAAAATCCGTTTATAAATAAATCTTTCTCAGTGAACTTATTTGTTTTTCGCGTCGCTATTTGAGCATTTGCCAGTGTGTATTTCGATGTTAAAAACTTTTTATAAAAAATCAAATTAAATGAGTCTGAAGTCACAAAAAGTAAGTCTTGATCGAGTCCAGTCAGGCCCTATTAAATTAGTGGCTTTACTACAAGCTTCAATGGAAGTTTTGGAAGCAACACGAAATGTAATGTTTCACTATATCATATCACTTTCCCATACTCACGCACGTAAGTTGGCACATGTTTTTTTTTATATAAAATATTTTTTTTAACAGGAAAACACAAATTTATGCAATAAATTAATGCCGCGACACAATTTTCCCCTGCAGGGGAAAGAACTTTATTATAACGATTTTGAAGTGTGTTTTTTTAATTGTTTCGATGGATCTCATCTAACTCTGATAGAAGCCGACTATCTAAATAAACCATTATTGAATTTCCTTGTAAAAGGTTTAAATCACTGGCATGACTCATTTATACGCACCTCAAACAGTGACGTATGAAGTCAAGAGAGCAATAAATAAAACAGCTACCCCATCCCCAATTTTACATAAAAACTCGCCTCTTCCGCAATCTGCATGTTTATGACGGTATATTCTATAAACAAGTCAGCAGGCGCTATGTTTGGTCACAGCACTGCAGCAGATGGAAAAGTTTCTAGATTTTTAATCATTATCCTCATCTTCATGGTGGTTTACTATGATACACCTCTACACATGGGTTTCTTCTTTACGCTATCCAGTATAATCTTCAGCTTTTTTACTTTCAATCTATATTTTTTTTTTTTATGGTTGCCAGTCTAAGTGTTTGCCCCAGCTCACTTGATCTTAAGCGACGGAGTGATCGAAGATGGTAAACACACCTAGCCTGGAATGGAACTGGCTTTCAAGTGAGGCTGCCTCACACCGTTAGGTGCTTGGCGACAGATTTACAACTTGAGTGTGGTAGCTACCACCGCGCTGTGGTTTCCTCACGATGTTTTCCTTCCTTTCGTAATGTTACAATGTGCACGTGATAAATTTTTGCATTAACTCTAGAAGTTGATTGTTTTTCTCGTAACTAAGTTCATATTCAAGTGAATAAAATTAGCGTCATTAGCACTTATGTATGTATATAATTATACCGTGGTAATTGGTAATATTATGTCTGTATTAATAACCACGACGACATCATGGTTTACTTAATAAAAATGTATACTAAATACTTACTTTTCATCTGCTTTTTCGGCGTTGCACTTTTTGAATTTACCAGTAGATACAAACTACTTCTAACTAACCTACAACGAAAAAACTTATTATTGTACCTATATTATAGACCCATGATAGCCGAGAATGCAAACATGGAACAAAGATTCCTGAGAAAAAATTAAAGTGGGTAATTTGGAAAAAACGATAAAAACATACTTTAAGATGGATAGACATCTGTTTTTTTGTGATGTACTATTGCGATGGGGACAGAAATACACAGAATTGCATGCAAATAAGATAACAGCAATAAATACGAGCTGTTGCTTTGTTCTATACAATTTCCTTATTGCTTAACAAGTTTATGGGTTTGTTGACCTTTTTATAAGATCGTTTGGTTGCATTGTATTTTCATACTGAGCGAACCGCACGGGATCTTTGTGCGAATGACTTGACATCAATATACAAGGCATTTTATGCTTTTGAATATTTTTTAGTTATATTCTCTTACATAGATTTGTATGTACATTGTACGTATGTATGATCATTAGGTTCGGTTTTATTTAACAAAACCTTTTCGAGTAGGTATCGTTACATTATTATCAAATGTATGGTCTAATTACATTTATACGTATTTATTCATAAGTCATCCGTATTGACATGCTAATAAAATAAAACCTCCAATCCCACTAATATGTATGTATGGATAGATGGATGGATGTCTCTTTCACGCAAAAACTACTGAACGGATTCGGATGAAATATAGTATGGAGACAGCTGAGACCCTGGATTAACACATAAGCAGGGCGCAGCTAGTAATATCTATGTTTACGTATAAACTAAAATCAAATGATGCTCGTTGGTATAAGGCATAACTTGCGTATAGCTGAACCGATTTAACTAATTCTTTTTTTGGAATGGTCGTGATACTTCGAATGAGGTTATAATAGGTAAGTGCCGCTACAAAACGGCTTCAAACTTGAAAAAAACGGCAAAAAATTATGTTGAAGTTTCGTAGCAATCCGTTTGCTATTTTCGCTGAGCTAATCTGAAGACTGTCTGGTATATTTATCAGTCACGCCGTTTAGGTGTTCATACGCACATCAATTTTTATACATATTATTACCTATACGTAGATATGCAAGGGCAAAGGCTGAGCTTTGCCACACTGAGCACGAAGTACCGGGCAGCTAGTAAATATGTACTTTGACTTGAAACTTATTTTAATAGATTTCTCAATACGTACATACTGAGAACTGGCAACATACTTGGCACTGGCGAAATTCACGTGCAATGCTTCATACAAAATAAAACAAATTGTCACTAAAACCATTGTTCAGCTTCGAATATTTAACCAGCCCGGATACTCGAAGTTATCTAGGTATTGTAAACTATAGTAAAGAAAAGCAAAGTCTCTTGCAAAGACTCTTTAAGTCTCGACCCTTTTTAAAAGACGCAATTTCATAAGCTTCCTTCAGCAATAAAGTTAGAAATGTAAATTCCATTGACATAAATTTAGGGTACTTATAAAAAGCATAACTTTTGGTCCATTTTTGCGGCTGTCAGTAAATCGCCAGGGAAGGATTATTCATCGGCGGTAGCCAAACAAAACGGCTCATTGACTCCGTGATTAATTGGAAGGAAAGCTTCGGTGACATTACGATGGAATATTATAGGCAAGAAAATAAATACGGGCTGCAATTAACACGGCCTCACTGAGTTTTCGACATTGTACTCAGTAAATTTTTCACAATGACACAAAAATATCATGAAAATGATGGCTGTAGCCCATCAAACCTATTTTTTGTATGTTTGTCAATTTCTCCTCCGACTCTATGCAGAAACATTATTGTTGTTCTCTTGCAATTGATAAAAAAAATTACAGTAAAATATTACTTGGGGCTGACATACATAAAAATTTACGAGTTATCGTCGAGATTAGATGTTTACCGTTTGCCAACCGCTCTCTTTCTTTTTTTTACGAATTTTTTTATAATAATTATAATATAGGTACTAATTTTTATAATGCCTGAGTAGGCTAGAGTGAATAATATCTCCTAAGTTGCGTACTTCAACACATCGTCGCTTACCATCAGGAGAATTGACGATCTAACGCGGACTTGTACGCTTTAAAAAAGAGTAGATTACGCTATAGGAAGTAGGTATGCGCATTTGCTCGTGTTTTCAAAATTAGCGTCAACATTTTTACACAAATAAATTAAATTTATGTCTATAACTTTTTTTTTATTTGACGATTCTTTCGTCATCTTTAAAAGTACCTAACAGTTTACCGGCTTTATATTTTTGCAGATTAACACGATCTTTTGCATATTATTTTGTATTTTATATTACATCGTTGTATTTTGCTTAGAATGAAAACGTTATATTGTTTTATGAAAACGATGATATACCAATAAAAAAGCTAATAGCGTTTCTTGACATTTTATCCTAGCTCCACAGTATAAGACGCTACTATCAACTGCACACAAAAATGTACACAATATTATGTTAATATGTAATTGTAATTCCGAGATGCCGACGAGAGTGTGTCGTGTTTCACATAAGTAGGGATTTACCAAAGAGGCGGTAATAAGGTATGCAAGCCCTCTTTCCTTTGTCGGCCACTCACACACAACGTGACGTGAATCGCCACGAGATTTAACACCATGCGAAGAATTCGAGAGGTGAAATGTAGACGACACGATTCGCAAAAGTGTTTACCCATTCAAAGCCGGGTGAAGCGACGCGTTGTCGATTCCGGAGCCACTTTGAGTACGGTTTGTGGGTTAGAATATACTATCCATTTCGTAAATACGAGAGGTCTTCCTCATTTATTATAGAAACTCGAATTTGTATGATAGCGTAAAGGTAAAAGCTGGGTGTACTGCGGCGGGGTCGAATGGCCGCATCATTGTGCGAGCGAGCCACGGGCGCGCGTTCACAATGCCCTCGCAGTGACATTTTCGCTAATGGTTCCAGGGTAGGCACAATAAAACGACAATACGACGGGAGATAAGGTGGCAAGTGAAAATTTTACAACGGGATTAATTCAATTCCGTCTTGTGTTTTGTTTAGATACTGGGTGCTGAGGCACAGAATGCTGAGCTAGCGCGTACTTTAGATTCTAAATTACTATTAATCCATTATAATTATTGTACTTACTTAATTGATAATATCTATCATCAGGCAAAAAAATCGGCACTTTTTGTCTTTCTCGTTAGTGCACTGTAAACCGTCAGCTCATAGAAGATATTTTACAACAACAGCTTTTAAAAACGTCCACTTCGAAACACTGGCAATCCATCCATAATCTATACATCACAGGGGACGCTTGTTCCTATACGGTGTGACATTTTGACCCGGCGGCCGTTTTTCAATGAGGATTCCGAACTGGCATCGCTTTGACTCCTGAAAGGGTTATCCGTGCCACCCTACAGCGCTTTTATATTTTTATCACCATCACATGAATTGCTTTAAAATGCTGTGCAAAAAATCTATTTGCAAATTGTCTCAGCGCTTTTTTTGCTTCTTACCTACCTTTTTGCGTAAAGGTAGTGAAATTTAGGATTATGTGTGTAGGCTTAGAGCATTGGATAACTTTTTTGGTTGGTTTGGTTTATAAGCTAGGTGTTTTGACCACTACTCACCTGATGTTAACTGACGGTGTGGTAAATGGAAGATGGTAAACCTAACCTGAGATGGCAGAATCTGCTAAAATACACCGTTAGGTGCTTGGGGGTGATAGCTAGCCAACCGAATACTAGAAAGTACCCTACCACCATGCTGTGGTTACAATAATACATTGTAACATGCAATACATGGTAACTAGATTAATAATCATAAGTACTGATGTGTACCTATATTGAATAATTGGCATAGTTTTTCAACTAATAATAACAATATCCTAACTGTTTATTGTTCACAGCAATTACAAGTAATTATAACAATATAAACATACAACTAATAAATTAGTTTACGAATATATTTTTAACAGCCATGTAGACGCATTGCTACTATAATCTGCTTTACGACCTGTAGGTTCGATTCCCACTCAGGACAAACATTTTGTGGTTTAATCAATGTGTGTTATGTGTCTGGGTGTTATGTATGTATTTACAAAAATAAAGTATAGAAGTATTCTATTTACCTAACTTCTATAGCTTAGGGTCAGATTATGTGAAACGTCCTACAATATTTATTTATTACATAGTACCTATAACAGATCTTGTTTACAATTTTGTTTCAAATGTATTCAAGAAATACTTTGAAAGCGTTAAAACTTATCCAAAACATAATGTCAGCATGTCCACGAAATACCACCACAACAATAAAATCTCGAGATAATCCCGGACTCAATTTACGTAACAGAATTTAAGTTCTCCCGAGATTTACGTCCGTTTTGTTACAGAAACAGCGCAGTACCTAACGCCGGTACCGAATCAGTCTGGTAATAGTTTAGTGCAATGGAACTTGATTCACGCAGCTACAAAAGCTTGCACTTTGTGAAATGAGTGCAAAACAAAGCTGGTCGGTCTGATGGTTGTGCGCAAATGTCGTGAATGTGCGGCCGGATTTAACCGCTTACCCTATTTGTCCGGTTTAGGTTCAGGCTCGTAGCTGAGGGCCCTCGATAAACAGCTTCGGGTTCGGCGTCCTTTAGTTTAGGTATTTTTAGGGCTTGTGAGGGGTTTCAGCTGATTTCCGGTCACATTCACATACATCATTACGTAACAAAGTAACTTTACTTCATTTAAGAGTTCTTTGTTTTTGTGGGAATACAAAAAAAAATCCGTTACTGCGTTGTACTATTTTCCAAACTTTTAGGTTTACAAACATTGGTGATTCATTCATTAAATGCAGAATACACAAATGCTCGTGAACTAGTGATATACTACGGTGAAACATGTCATTTCGTGTTGTTTCCAAAACTTTTAATAAAGACGCTACCGCTTTACTAGGAAGACATGAAAGGATTGTGTGACTTTGACAGAGACTCGGTTTTTTTTTTAATTTATTACATAACAATATCGATATACTTAACACTGGTAGACGTAGTTAAAAATAAAAAGTAAGATTAAAAAAATATTATTGAATCAAAATCATTGTATTTACTTACCAACAAAATTGACATGTAGAACAGCTAGGATTAGAAGGCGCGCGAGTGGTCCACCACACGCCTGCGCACCTGCCGCCATTTTGTTTCAGCGAGCCACCGACCTGTGCTGCCATCTACAGCCACTCTTTTGTTTCCACGTAACACGCGTTCTTCTCATTTTGCTATTGTATCATCCACCCAGTTTTGACGAAACCTGAGAATCAAAAAATAGATTTTGAAGACTTGGCGGTAACGCGGGACGTTATGCCACATTGTACTAATTTACAAAACTTGTATATTTTCAAATTTTTTGTATTTTTAAAGTTTCGAACAATACGTGTGTCTTTGTGGTAAAACATGTTTTTTGTGTTATTTCCAAAACCCTTCTAGTAAAAACACTGACCACTACTTTACTAGGATGGACTAGACTTGAATATTATTTACATTAGCTTTGACTGTGACTGAGAATTTATTATGAGACTTTGAATCACATGAAGTATTTGAACATATGACATGATGCTCATAGGGCGATTCTAAAAATAATTTAATTCTTTTAAATTATAAAAGAGTTAAGGATTGCGTTTGATTAACAAAAATAAGTTAGACAAGACGGGAATACATTATTTTCCCGTTACACTTATATAGAAATATAGATGTAAGTATAGGTAAAATTACTTTTGATGTTGCTTCCAAAAGTCCATCGAAGCTTGTAGTAAAATCCCCACTACTTTACTAGGGTATGACAAGACTACTTTGTATGTTATTGACTGTTACTTATTTAACTTATGATACTTAAAAATATCAGAACAATTGAAATTGGGTAATGCATCAAAACCAAAAAAAATGAAATAAGTTCAATGAAAAAAATTTAGACAAAAACACAATCTCGATTAGACTAGAAAACAAAATTTTGTAGTGAATTTTTTCAATTATAGCTTAGCTTTACTGTGACCTATAATAAAAAAGTCTTTAAAAAGAAAAACTATTTTTTCAAAGTGCATTTCAAACTCATTAATTTTGAATTTTCAAACGGCATTCCGTTTCAAAGCGAAATATAAGAGCCACTACACTTAATACCCTATACAATAAATTCCAGTATCTTTGTACGACCCGTAGAAACGGTAAAATATTCATATTTTTATTCGCATTCCGGGAACAGTACTACAGAAACAGTCGAACGTTATCTAAAATATGAGTAAATGTGGAAGCTACGTGCGGTTTGTTCTTAAAGAATTTGATATCAAAGATTCGCTCGGGGCAACGTAAAAACATGGACCTCGTGGCTCTACGATACAAAAAGGGATGCTCGAGCAAATGGAAGTGTCATGGAGACGACGTGACAGTAATAGACAACGTTGTAAAAATAAGTTAAGAAAAAGATGAATACAGAACATGCAATAGGTATACAAGAATATAATTTCTTAGAATTCCACGGCATGACCGTATGGATACCGTGATTATCGCGTTGCAGGGATAGAAACCTGTACAGTGCCAAGGACTTACGACACAAGTGTAGGTTTAAAAGGCTCTTTTAAATACGCTTATCTTCACTACCCGTCCAAATTTGATATAATCCTAAAACTTTAACTACTGAAAACCAGCTTTAAATACTATTTACAACAAATAAATTATAGACGTTCTTGGCAGGTCGCAGTCTTTTAGCACAGTACTTTTCAGAGATATTTTGCTGGAATTCTTCTTTCACTTCTGCATACAACTTGGCCATAAAAGCATTTATGACACACATTACTCATATGTTAGGTTATTGTGAGTATAATTATTTAAATTTATCGTGTTTAGCCTTTTGATGTATTTGTTTGCCATGCCAATCCCCGCTGCGACAATAAGCAAATCTAAAGTTTCAGAGATCAGGTTCAGAATGAAGGAGAAGAAGATAATCCCGCTACGTCTTGTATATGGTCCATCTTAGACCATACAACTGCTTAACATCAGGCAGTGTGATCAAACCCTATTTTAAACAAAAATAAATATGTATAAAAATAAGTCTGCATTTATTTTAATAAAGCTATACTATAGATCATAATTATTAAGTTAAAAACAATGATTATACTTTTATTTATAGCGCATACTCTGTTTATGAGATGATGCTGTTGATACCTATATTTCTGTTTATTTAGTATGTCCAGGTTAAGTTTGAGAAAACTTTAAACAAAACTTTGAAACTTTATGGTTCTGCGGAATAAATCGGGTATACTAAGTCGGAAGTCGAGTATACATTCATTTGATCGAGGGGAATGACATTTATTTGTAGAAGAGATGACTTTTTCGCAATTACAGTGTCGTTCTCACAGTAAAAATTGTTAATTTTAATAACGACCTCCTCTCGGCTTTGTACTACCGTTCCACGTGGCCACGTATATGTGATACGTTTTTGAATGTTTAAAAACTTGCTGTCCATTAACACTTTTGTGATGGTAGCTTTTACCCGACAGGGAATCTAACCCGTGACCTCCAGCTCGTAAGCCAGACAAACCCCAATGAAGTTAAATGGCTCAAAGTGTAAACGACCTCCTTTCAAGTTCAGATTTGACGCTGCAAAATGGACAAAAGGGATCCAATAAATTAAGCAAAAGGTTGGTGATTTAAGAAAGGACCTAAAACTCTTGACCTTGTCTTTTTCAGTCGCTATAAATCTGCAACTACATCCAATAATATAATCACAAAATGACTGCTGCGAGGTCTTTTCGTCTCGCTTGCAGTTAAATATACAGATGTGATTTTTATTTATTTAACTCTTTAAATTTTAGCCGACTTTAAACGTTGGTTTCATCGTATAAAGATAGCAAGAAAACACAATTATGTAGGTCGATTATTTAAATTATTATCTATAAGACAATCTATCTAAAACACGTTTTCAATATAATTTGGTTTCAAATAAAACAGGGTTGCAGTGTACTCATCATTGCGTACAACTTGTTGTACTATGAGCACAACTTTAAATGGGTACGTGAAAAGTTATCCCATAGAAAAATCACCATGAACAAAATGTATGGAACAACCACAGGTCTTAGTATACTAGGCTCTATGGAAACTATGTGGTACGTAACTTACACAAATGGATACATTATGTTCGCTTCTAGTCGCTCTGGTCCTAGGTTGTATTAACTAATGTTTAAAAAATATACGTTAATTGTAATTACCTAGCGTTTAACAATAGAATGAAGATTCGATCATCTTGCGTTGTATAGACAAGTCCGCTCCGCAACAACTAAAGCTTAAAGTTATGGCCCAGCCGGGTGAATTATTTCAATTTGCAAGTCTCACAACTGTTTCAAAGTGGGAAAGTTTTTAAGAGGTTGTGTTCGCATGGCCGGTTTTTGTAAGCGTACAAGTTAGGTTAATATAAATTGTTTGATGAAACTAAACACTTTATACGTGCTTAGATTTGTATCCTGTTTTCAGTGGGACTTTTGTTTCGGGGTGAAATTTGTTATCGTACAAGTCATTACACCAACTCCACGAGAAGACTTACTGTTACACTTACACTTACATACTGTGTTCCGGTTTGAAGTGTACTGCAGCTAGCGAAATTACTGGGCTGTTGAGACTAACCATCGAAGGTCTCAAAGCAATGAGCACCAAACCAGCGATGCCCTGGACTTTGTTTTACTACTCGAAGTTCTGTGTATCGCTGCAATGGTTATGGACAGGCGTTATCTCTTCCCATCAGGAAAGCGTCTCGTTCGTCTCATAATTTTTCAAATAAAAATAAAATAAAAAAAAGAACAAAACTGTTTTTATCTGGAGGAATAAATTTAAAAAATCGAAGTAATTTTATTTTTCACATTTATTAACGTATTTACTCGGTGGCTCCTTAGCAGGAGGTTGTCTATGTAGGTATCACCGCAGTACCAGATATTGTGCTTCTGTTTATGCACAAAAATTGTGGTGTTTTATTCATAAAGTACCGAATTACAAGCGCGAGTGTTAGAAAGTGATATACTGTAGTGAAATATGACATTTCGTGTTGCTACCAAAACTCCATCGTAGCTTATAGTAAAGTCACCACTACTTTACTAAAGCATGACTGGATTTAACTGGCACGGGCTGGACTTGAACAAGACTGGACTACTTTTTACCTTAAGAAACTTGATAATACTAGACACTGACGAATGCACAAAATGCGACGCCAAAATCAAAGAAGAAGAAGAACTCTTATACAGTAATAAAAAAGAAATTACCTGACGCAAAAAGTCAGTGCTTATTAACCTCTTCCGTTAGCTTTATCGTTAGCCATGTTCACCTATACATAGCCTTATTCACCAATACGTAGATAAATTTCAACGTAAGGGCGTCCACAGCACGTTAGATAAAATATTCGCAGCAATAAAAAGAAATACAAACTGGTAGGTAAAGTTGTCGCAACGGCTCGTGACGTGGGAGCGGTCGGTATACTATTACATTCTGGTGCATGTGGTCTACAACCATGCATACGCTTCCGTCCGGGATGCATCTCCATCTTCATTACTAAGCTAAGACCTTGACTGTTAGAGACCTTTTTGACACAGCAGAAATAGCCTCCCATCTATTTTTTATACTTTTGACCATTATTACCCACCTCGCCGGGTTCAGAATAATATAATTTGACGATTTTATACATTTTCGACCATCTTGTATACATGGTTTTGGTTGTGGGCTCTCATACTACTTGTTTTACAACTTTGTCGATTATGTATAATTAAAAGATATTACTAGTGATTTTTGGCATTTTTTTAGATTGTCAATATTTTTATTTTGTCAATTTTAATCATTGACATGTAAATAATCAATATTTTTAACATTAGAATGATATATTTACAAATAGTACGGAATTTGACTTGTGACGTTGGTATTTGTATTTGGATTTATTGCGTGACCTACGAAATACAAGTAGGTACATCGCAAAGTTTAAGATATTAACGATTTTTTTTTGCAGAACAATTGTATGTAAGGCCGCAAAGGCAGTTGCTGGTGTCGTCAGAAATAAAAAATGTAAAAAAAATATATAACTAGCACATGTAAAATCGCTGATGTTCGTTTTTGGGAGCGACCTGGTTTGATCATAGATCATAGTCATATACACCAAAAATATCTTTAGAAATATCTTAATTACTTTCATCAGCAACACACCCTCACAGCAGTGCAGCGTGTCGATTTGAGTGCGCTTTAAACAGACAATTATCAGAATGAGCTGAATGCAATCAAATTAATGAATGATTGATTGAAAACATTACTTTATTGATGAAATGTTGTATAACACTGTATTCTGTGCCGTCAGTAACTAAGGTTTGGTAAGGATAGACATGCGTTATCACTTACCATCAGAAGAGCGTATAACTATATAGGAATGAATATCGTATGACATTACACACAGCGCCATCTGGCCCCAAACTAAGCAAAGCGTGTACTATGGAAGACAGATAACTGATAGAATACTTACATACTTTCTTTTTTGTAAATACATACTTATACTTATAATACTAATACACCCAGCCACACAACAAACATTTTTGTACCACAAAATGTTTATCCGGGGTGGGAATCGAACCCACACCCTTCAGGTCTTGGAGCAGACATACTCCCAATGAACCAACAGGGCTGTGAACAAGAATACTAAACTGTAATAGCGTTCGTATAATTACTTTCACATAAAAAAAGAACGGTGTATACTATCGGAAGGAAAACATATTGTAACATTTACATAAATCATACAAAAACTTAACAAATATACATTTTTATGAATGAAACTGATAGATGAAAATTATGTGAAAATAATTATTTAAGAAAGATTTATTTGTTTATACTTTTCAGTTAAAAATTTCAAGTAACGGTACATTTTGGATATTGCCGTTGAAAGCACACTCCACAATGCCGCATTTTAAAAAACTTGTGCATCAATTCATCAAAAAAATTAAAAATATAGCTGGTCATGAAAGTAAAAACACTGCAATATTGGCGTCTTTAAAATCTAGAGTAAATAGGTTTCTTCTAGGTAAACGTGCTCCATCTTAGACCACACTACTGTTTAACATCAGACAGAGTGTGGTCAAACGCGAACTATTAAGAATTTAAAAAAAAAAGCTTCATACATATTTTATGGTCCCGTTGTCAAATTCGGTTGTGGAACTTTAAAGTTCATCAAGCGAACGCTTTCAACTAAGATCGACAACTGCCCTAAATGAAAATACCGGATCGACGAGTTGACATTTCTGGCTCATTTGTTCAAGGGTTCCAATTATAAAGTCGCGTAATCAGCCGCCGGGTTGCGGTCGCGAACTCTGATTCGGATCAATATAGTGATTAGTGACATTCAAAATGATGAGTGCTCTAGCTAAATATTCAACCACATGCGCTAATCATCTAATGGGGATACGCATTTCAATTGAAGCAGCTTAGTTATTTTGAAGTTAGCCAGGAAACTGTTTTGGTCCATTTGTATTATTAAAATACTAGCTACGGCTGCGGTGTTACCCGCTACATGTTTTCGGGATAAAAAGTAGCCTATGTGTTAATCCGAGGTCTCCATACCAAATTTCATCTAAATCCGTTCAGAAGTTTTTGCGTGAAAGAGTAACAAACATCCATCCATCCACACAAACTTTCACATTTCTAATATTAGTGGGATTATAATAGAGTTGAATAATGCAACAAAACTGGACATTTAGCCAATCTTTCCAAAAAATTAATAATATTAATCATACTTTTTGTTTGTTCGTTAGTATTGAATAGGCTCCGAAACTACTGGACCGATCTAAATAATTCTTTCATCATTAGAATGCTACATTATCATTGAGTGACAAAGGCTATATTCGTATTGTCAATCGAGTTTCGTTTTCCCGTGCGAGCTGCTAGTTGTGTAATAAGACTGTATGTTTATTTAAAAACATAGCCTGAAAGTTCAAGCCACGAGCCTGCGACGTCGGCCATCGGGTGTCAGCTTCGTCAGCGACATCCTGTAATTAATGCTGACATGTACAACGCGGCCTAATGAATGGCGGGTGTAGCATGTCGCAAAAACTGTACCGTCATACTATACGAACGTCGGGCTTGCCATAAAACACAAGCGAATATTATAAATCTATTAATTATTATAAAGGGTACAAATTTAAAAAGTTGTACTACTATTAACAGTCCTGTTGGTTCATTGGTAGTATGTCTATTATCTACTCCAAGATCTAAAGGGCGCGGGTTCGATTCCCGCCTAGGATAAACATTTTGTGGTATAAACAAATGTTTGTTCTATGTCTGGGTGTTTACTAATATTATAACTTTTGGATGGATGTATCTATGGATGATTGTTACTCTATCACGCAAAAACTACTGAACGGATTTGTATGAAATTTGGTATGGAGATAACTGAAACGGGAACGAAATTTGGAATGGAGCTCTATCTTATACGCTGAATTAGGCTTATACATATGCTATTTTTGTTCCGGAATAAGTAAGCGAATCTGCGGGGCGTAATCTATCTATACTATTGTAACTAAAGAGGAAAGATTTTTTTAATGTTTGTATTGGATAGGCTTCGAAACTACTGGACCAATTTCAAAAATTATTTCACCGTTGGGAAGCTACACTATCCCCGGATGATATAGGCTACTTTTATCCCTGTATTCCCACGGGAACGGGAACTACGCGAGTGAAGCCGCGAGGCATCCGCCAGTTAGTAATAAATACCACAACACTTTTTAAATTAAAAAAAAAACCTTTATAGGGCACACTGGTAATAAAAACATAAGTACAGAAAACAAAAAAGCCTTCTAAGCGAGCGGTACACACATTTAAAACAGAATTAACATATTCACCACACAAAATAAATATTTGTGTCCTAGATGGAAATAGAAACGACGCTCATGAAACAGAGCTACATCCAATTGAACTAACAAGGGGCTCACACAAATACATTTTGTTTAATTTTATTTGATTGACGTTTAATTGTGAATCGCTATTGGCTGTATTTTGCTCCACCGTCCAACTTTGTTGCCAAAAGCTGTGCAAAATTCTAGATGTCAAAATGATGGGCACATATTGGCCGGCTATTGATTTCCGACAGACAGTGACAAACTTTCGAAATCTATCTATGTACGTGTACTGTACAGTGTTGTTGTTTCGATGAAATATCGCTGTATAAAGCTTGAGGGCAAATGTATACTTTTTGTTGAATATTTGGTATTTTGTAACTAATTGTGGTTTTAAACTTTCATATTGCAAAACAAAGAATTGTTACGTATATTAAAGTATGAGATGCACATTTTATCACTGAAAAGTTAAGTTACATACTTATCTTTTCGTTACAGTAACGTTTGGAGGCTTTTGTTGTAAAATCTTTAAGACTTGATTCCTGTGACTTACTTATACTAAATACAGAACAATATTTTTAATTTGCATGGTGGTAGGGTACTTTCTAGTACTCGACTGGCTAGCTACCACCCTCAAGTTGAAAATCTGCCGCCAAGCATCTAACGGTGTGTTCCGGCAGCCTCACTTGAGAGCCAGTTCCATTCCAGGCTAGGTGTGCTTTACCATCTTCGACCACACCGTCACTTAACATCAGGTGAGCTGTGGTCAAACAACTAGCCTGTCAACCATAAAAAAAAAAAAATCAGACACAGAACAAACATTTATTTATTTTTTGTGTATTTTAAGTATGTATTTACAAAATAAAGTATTTAAGTATTCTATCAGTAATCTGACTTCCATAGTACAAGCTTTGCTTAGTTTGGGGTCAGATGGCGCTGTGTGTAATGTCCTACGATATTTATTTGTTTATATTTTTGCACTATCTGTTGCCCGCAGCTTTGCTCGCGCGGCCATATGTACATAATTACAATAACTAGCCTATGTTAAAATATCTCCTTGTTATTTTAGCGTTTTAACGTGCAATTGGACATAGTTAGTCTGTTTATAGCACTAACTACCACCTATATTTGAAATTTACAGTTCAATATAAATCAGCGCTCAAGTATTCTTCCTTATAATTTATGGCACACCTCTAGCCGGCTGGAAGGTAATGGATGCGCCCCCAGATATCAGCAGTAACCGTCTTTACTAGAAGTGTACGGATATAGAAAAAGCCGAATAATCGGCAAAAAATAATTTAAGAGTACACAGAAAAAGAACAGTGCGGAATTAAAATACACGGAAAGTCACGGAAAGTGGTTGGATAATTTAATTATAAGAATTATTTTACTAAGAACATGAATTGAAAAAAAAAGGGAATAGCTAATTAGGTACGATACGGTTTCTTGATAGTAAGACAAAACTACAGAACTTTGACTTACAATATTTATTATTTAGTGGAAATGCTAATGGTTTATGCTATCATCACTACTTTCATGGGTATTAAGGGAATTATATTTAGGTATACATAATTACATAGTGATATAAAATGCTAAATTGACTAAAATTCTCAAAGTAAACCAAAAGAGTTGTGGTGAAACAACTATTCTGTTAACAATTAAAAGAAATGCGTTAACATTACATAATTATACATACACGCTGTAAGTGGCTTTACGGATGTGGATGAAATTTGATATACTGATAGTTTAACACATCGGTTACTTTTAATCCCGGAAATGCGAGTGAAACCATGGAGAACAGCTAGCATAACAAAAAAACTGGCCGGTACAGCAGCATAACAGATACTTTTTGTATGTTGTACCGGTAATTTGTTAAAAGTGGTCGATTAGTCCGGAAAATGTCCCAACTCTATTGGATACCGTCTTTAAATTACTCACTGTTCAGGAAACAGAACCTCACTCGTGACTACAAATCCACTTAACTGAACTCCTAACACTATTTAGATAACGGTCGCTTCTAATAAAAAAAACAATACTTAAATCCTCGTTTAGGCTTTGGGGGTTGGACTTAAGTGATATTTATTACAATTATAATTACTAGTTTTGTCGGGCGAAAAATAATTACACACATTTATGAGTTTTTTTCTTTAAGCATAGATAAATATATCTTACCATCATTAGGAATTTTATTGCAAAAGTTCGTTTATTATTCTTATTTCTTTAAAAAAAAGGCGACCCTTAAAAGGTTTGAATAAAAATCTGCTGTTGAAAATTAATCAGTATATTATAGAAATGCGTGTTCCATCGTAGACCGCGTTTTCACTGAAATGCAAACCTTATTTATTATAAAAAACAAATCTTAAAACCATCAAAAGTTAATTATTCTAAAATTTTTAGTTTGGATGTTTAACAGAATAATATTTCATGTTTTAAACCTGTTGTAAGAATGTGTCGCCAATACAACGAAATTGCTAAAGATCACAAGTAATCTGACAGTTGACATTTTCATCTTGAAATTGTGTACATTTAAAACTGATGTCAGAAAAATTGTTTACTGCGTATGACTTTTGTACCTAACCGGCTTAAAATAACCGGCTTAAAATAACCCTGACTATGTAGAATTTTGAATATTTATTTAAATTTGCCACTCACTACATTTTCGGTCATTTTATGGCTACTTAATTTATTCTTATTAGTTACTTTGGTTTTTATGTAATTCTTCCTAACAACTGCTTTAATTAATCATGTTGTTTACACATAATTATATAGGGATGTAGTTCGGATCGAAACTTAAATTTGTTCCCTTCTGTTCATTATTGTGACTGTATCCTGTTTTGTGTACTATAATTAAATAAATGAATAAAAGTTTCAAGCAAAACCCCGACCTGAAAAAAGGTTTAATAGAAAAACTTCAAGTTCTTCACAATTATTGGATTAATTTTATGAAAAACCAACGATTCAAGCTTAAAGGCTAAGGTTTAATAAAGGCTTATACATATATGAACAATTATGTACCTTCAAACATAAATGTAAGAAATTAAAAGCATAGAGACTTTTTCATCAAAGCTCTCCAAAAATTCCCGTACTGAATTCATACAAAAAATGAATAGAATATTAAATTATGTTGGCCCGTGTTTTGTAAAACTGACGAAGCTTCTTGTTGAGCTTTCAAGAAGCTTTTAAGTTAATGAATGACTTATAAAGTAAATCTATTGACTCTTTATTCTGATATTTTAAGCTAATTAGGAAGTATTTGTCGAGGTTTTGAAGAGTTCATACGGTCATTTATTTGTATAACGACTATTTATTATACAGAATTTAAAAAAAGTCTTAATCTTTCGTGTCTTATGTGTAGGATGTTGTAACAATAAAAAATAAAAAACGGAGAAACAGGAGTCTTTACTCACGCGCCGAGTGGTTCGAGTTTGCATATTAGGTCATACACCAAGTCTTAAACATATTTCCTACAACTTTTGCGGCATAGCAAAAAGATAAGTCGGACTTAGGTACAAACATAAGTTTATTGTACTTGTGCTGAACATAAGTTTTGTCAAATTTTATGAATCTAGGGTAACTGCAAATATTATAATCCTCCTTTTTGTTTAGTTGTGTAAAGAGGCGATAAGTAGATATTTTAGAGTTACAATAACTTTGATCTTTATCATGATTATAATTTACTTTAGCATTAAAACATTTACAGATTAAATTATTATTTTTTATTTTAAGACTTATGGTTTTAGTTATCACGCAATGAAAGCGTTTTGACTTTTTAGATTGTATAATTAGTAACAAAAGTAAAGTAAGACCCCAACAGACAGACAGACAGACGGACAACGAAATGATTCTGTGAGGATTGTTATTTGATCTTTTAGTACGGAAGTCTAAAAAAAGCATATAAAGTATAGGGGAAGTATTATGACGGCTCTCTGTCAATTTACTGTCAAGATAATGTATAAAATACTAGCTGCGTCCCGCGGTGTTACCCGCTACATGTTTTCGGGATAAAAAGTAACCTATGCGTTAATCCAGGATGTCAGCTAGCTCTATACCAAATTTCATCCAAATCCGTTCAATCGATTTTACGTGAAAGAGTAGCAAACATCCATCCATCCATAATTTCACATTTTTATATTAGTGGGATTGATAGACTCCAAAATCAAGTAAAAAAATGTTTTAAACTTCAAACATTTTATATGTTCATTTAAAATTTGAGTTGATCCCTTGACCCAAAAACCAAACTCACAGTTGGTTGGCTTTTAATAACATGTGTATTTCGTCATAGATTCATGTTCACATTATTTTCATTGCTAACGTAGAGCGTGATCCTAAAACAATAAAATGCTTGTTAATACAAAGAAAATATTAATTGGGGATAGTATAAGCAAATTACTCATAAATTCCTTCTAAAATATCGTTGAAAACGTAAACAACTAAAACTTACGTGAATTAAACAGATGCCCATCAAAATTGGTGTAATTAAAATAAAGTTTCAAACTTATAAAAATGGAAGGCTATAATTACTATCAATACCTATAAATAGGCACCTCATTTAGTGATTTTCTGTTGAATTAATTTTATCAATTGTTTATCAGTACCGGACACTAGATACTTGAAACCGGATATTTATGTTCTATATGAATTGATAAGCGAAAGCAATTTTTAAAAATACTTATAATAAATATTGTATAAAAGTTAAGCCACATTGAAAAATAGGTTGAATTTGTCCTAAAAGTATCCATTGTGTGCTGTTCTGCATGCTGACTTATGACTTCCAGTTACATAATAATATCTATATACAATTATTATACATATATTGTTTTTCGGGATAATATGTAACCTTGTACATACCATCTACAGTATTTTATTACAAACTTTTTAAAATGCAACTGTCTACAATAGATTTTTATAAGTGTAACTATTAATCATTTTTTTATAGCTATGATAGGTCCGTGGTTAGCGCGGTCGGTTTGCATGCCGCAAGTCGAAGAATCAAACCCCAACAACGAGCTTGAGCTACCGGTGAAGAAAATCATCGTGAAAAAATCATTGCATGGTGTAGGGTACTTTCTAGTTTTCGGCTAGCTAGCTACCACCCTCAAGTTGAAAGACTGCTGCCAAGCTACTAACAGTGTGTTTCGGTAGCCTCACTTGAAGACCAGTTCCATTCCAGGCTAAGTGGGTTATAATAAATAAAATGTTTTTTTTTTCTGTATAACATAGTAATTTACTAATGAGTTTTGTTTACGAGCTAGCTTAATTATGTTTTTTTTTTTTCAACCAATCATGGATATCGGATGAATGTTTCGTAAGCCGGGTTCTAGCTGAAAGCAGCATGACCAGATTGTCCTATTATTATATTTCAGTTACGATGTTTGTATATAATTGAAAAACATCTGTTAACAAAAATGCTTGCAAAAACTCGCAAATTTTATAAGAAAAATATGATAAATGATTCTTGGTATTTCTAAAATATGTATTGTCTAAAATATATTTTACTTTTAAATACTTCAATCTTAAACACGATCGGGCAGTAAATTTTATTGTTATAAAAATGTATTTATTGTTATTTATTTGCCAATGTCGTAAGTAGGTAATATTACCACAGAGATATCAACTTACCTTTGATAACCTATATAGATTCACTAGGCAATCATTCATCTGTAAATAACTATAGCTACTAAAGTTACATTATCATAATCCAATTTGCATTTGCGAACCACACAGCCACTGAACGAGAAATTCACAAACTGGGCCTAATTAACAAATTATTTGTTTACGCCCATTACTTTGGTCCGTTTCACTTCCTCAGTCCATCCGGTGAAGTTATATTAAATTTGAGCGAAGTCAAACACGAAAGTTTGTGGGGGATTCCGTTTGTACGAAATACGAGTTCGTGGGGAAGTTGCGAGGTAGCGCGAAACGGTCCCACGGCACAGTTCGGTTCGCACTGAAACAGTTGGGAGCGATCGCTTGGCGACTTGAGTGCGATGCCGCCGCGATCCATGCGCGGATCACTGGGTAGGAGGAGTCTTTACCCAAAACCACGCCTACCAAGGAGCTACACATTTCTTTTTCAATATGTGTAATTCAATTTCGCTTATGTCTTCGCTGGGAAAGTTGATGCCCCGTTGTCGTTCAACACGATGTTTTTATGTAAACTGTAATGTAGTTCGCAAACCGAGTCGGCCCACGGTGACACCTACGCTCTATGTGATTTTCTCTTTTTTCTTTTTTGTTGCCAATTTCACGTGCTGCTTCTTGTTTATATCAACTGGAATAATGTTAAGTGGCCAAGTTTAGATAATGAAGGGTTAAATTATATGAGTTTGGGCTTTAGAGTTTTTCCTTAAAAAACGGACAACAGTTTATGTACATGTTGTAACTGCACATTTTTATTCCTGTATCGTGAAAGATGAAATACGTTGATAAGTTAAAAAAACGAACTTTAATATAAAAAAACATATACAAATGATGCGATCAAAGAACAAAATACAATTAATTTGACTATTTTGTTTTAATCATCACTAACTTGTTTGCTTTGTATAGGAATATATTTTTTTTAACTTTTTTTTGTAGTGATAAAAAGGGAACTTAACTAAAAAAAAGGCAGTAACCCCGCATAAGTAAATAAAAAACGTGTCTAAATCACTTCAGTTTCCATACTAAAATGTGACTTTTTTTATCAGTCATGGATTTGCTTGTGAAAAAACTTAATATTTGTTCTGAAAATTTGCCTCCATTCCCAGTACAATTGTTTACAACAACATATCTGAAGCTGAACAAACTACTTCCCGCCACCCCTTAAGTACTTTGGACCGTTAAGGAATTCACTAAATTATAACTGTAAATTAAGCGCTAGTTTCATTTGCGTTACAAAGTGAGTTATGTGTCGGTGTCTTAGTTCTGTCACCACCTAAGTTACTACGGTTCAAAATTAATACACTGCCATAAGGCAGCTCTAATACCCGGCGTTCTCAGACTTCTATTTACCGTATCAAATTTAAACATGCCAGCGACAGGAGTTTGAACTCTAAACCCGTGGCATATGATTCAGCTTTCTATATCAGACATTGAGACGAATAGGCTTTTGTGTACACGTTTCGTCATTATTAAGTGTACACCTATTTGTTCGTGTCGCGTGTAACGGGATACTAATGACGACTGACATCAATAATAATTTAATTTATGCAGTGTAAAACACGTTTTGACAGCCAATAAATTTCAGCCAATGAAACGTAGCTCTAAATTTACAATTGTCATTAAACAAACATCTGATTGACAAATATCACTACCATTTTAAAAGCTGTCAAGTTTAAAGAATACATAGCAATATATATTATGTATATAATCAAACACAATCAATCTTTACCATCTTTGACCACACCTTCACTTAACTTCAGGTGAGCTGAGGTCAAACACCTAGCCTGTCAACCATAAAAAAAAAACATAATTTGTTACTATTTTTCTGTTTGTTTTTTTTTTGTTGCGCATAAGAGTTAATAAAATTGCTTTCTTTCCGAAGTGTAAAAGTTTTGAGTGAATTCTTTAAATGTCTTAAAATAAGAATTGACAATATGGTCTCGAATAAAAATAAATATCGATATTGAAAAATAGTTCACTGAATAATTTTTACATTTTGGAAATAGCAATCTTAATAAACATTTTTTTTTTTAATTTAAGTTGTACCAAGCTTTAAACAAAACAATTAACAAATCTGGATTCATAAGTTGAAACAATAATTAAGAAATACATGATAAATTTGATAACCCAAACATTGTTGGCATTGTTAATAGATCCATTATGATGCGAATAAAGACTTCTTAATTTTGAACTTCACAACCCAAAAAATAAACAAACAAGATATAATAATTATATAAATAACTTTCAAACTCAACAGACTCCAGGTTCTCCAGGGTTCGATTCCCACTCAGGACTAACATTTGTGTGACTAACCTCGATGTTTGTTCTGTGTCTGGGTGTACTGTATGTATTATAAGTATGTATTTACAAAAAAAAAAAGTATTTAAGTATTCTATCAGTTATCTGTCTTCCATAGCTATATATAGCCATCCACAAGCTTTGCTTAGTTTGGGGTCAGATGGCGCTGTGTGTAATGTCTTGTGATATTTATTTTATTTATTCCTAATTATAAAAAAAATTACAAAGTATGTTTTTATACTTCAAAACATCTTTCTGTCTGCAGAATAAACAGAAGTTTTACCATTTATTTTCACAAGCTATTTTTTAAACGTAAATGAAGCGTAAACACTACAGTAAAATTTAAAGTTCAAACAAACTTTCGCTAGTTAGTTTTAAAAACGAGTGCTTAAGGTAGAAAAAATGCAGCAACAGTTTTTATGCTTTAAGAAGGTAAATCCGGATAATCCGAGATCTTGGCAAGTTTGCTGTTAAGGGCGAATGTAAAGAAAGCAAAAGGAGGCCGATAGATCGCCGTCTCCCTTGGGACTCGTTTGGACCGAAGCGAGGAATTTCGCGGCTCGTTCTTATGATTAAGTCAAACCTCAAGCGATTTGGAAACCAAACGATGCCTGTACACAGAATTGTGAAAATGCATTGGATTTTTATACACTTTATCGCTATTTGAGCGTCTTTAACACTGACTGTAAACTGCTCTTGACCAAAAATAAGGAGGTTAATACATTTTAATAAATAAATTAATAAATTTTACATTTTAAAGAATAAAAAAAAAGAAACTTTAGCTAAAACTTCTCTGTTTTTTTTAAGGTGACATTTAAATCTGTACTCACTTCGCATCTATTTAATTTTTTTTTTATGGTTGACAAGCTAGATGTTTGACCACAGCTCGTCACATGTTAAGTGATGGTGTGGTCGAAGATGGTGAACCACACCTAGCCTTGAATAGAACTAGATCTAAAGTGAGGCAGCCGGATATCTGTTAAAATTTTAGAATAGAAAATTTCGACTTTAATAAGGGCTGATATTTAGCATTTCAAATAAACATACAAATACACACTAACACTTGATTAGTATTAGTGTGTATTAATAATAATGTTTACTTAATTTGATATTATTAGTTTTTTAAGTGTATGAAAAAGTCTGCATTTTACCATAAACGTATAGAAGGAAAATCCACGAGGTATAAATTGTAATGTAAAATCATCATTCTACTTGTCCTATAGTACATACGTAAAATTCACAGACTTGCTACTTTCCGGCGATGCTCAAGGCTGAAAAGATTTTAACTGTCTAAATATAACGGTTCATGAAATACAGCCTGGTGACAGACGGACAGACAGACAGACAGACGGACGGATAGCGGAGTCTTAGTAATAGGGTCATGTTTTACCCTTTGGATACGGAACCCTAAAAAGTCCGGTATCAAGTAAATTACATTATTGTTACAACAACAATAAAATTATTATTGAATTTGCAAAAAAAATCTCTGTGACGCAAACAAAATAAGACCAAATAAAGATTTTATTGCGCACAAAATACTCAGATAATGGAATAAACGTAAATAAAGTTTATTATAAAAAGAAACAGGAAAACACGATAAAGGGGAAAGTCTTCCATTTGAACCGAAAGTTGTTTAGGCAAATTTTCTTTATTCACTTTTTAGGTAAAAAAAGAACTTCACCTGTGGTTCACTGTGAAATATAAGGGTCTTATGAACAATTTCACTGATAACAAAGTACCTACCTTAGCATCATTAGTTAATTATAATATCTAATACATGCTGAAATCATAATAATATACATTGTTGTAACACAGTGTAACTCTTTTTAAAGTAGTACTACTAGTTTGATTCGAGTACTTAACTATTAAAATTATCTCATCATCATCATCAGCCTATCGAAATCCATTGCTGGACATAGATCTCTCCTAAGACACCCCACTCAGCCCGATCTTACGCTTTTCGCTTCCATCGACCGCCAGCCATCCCACGTATATCGTCACTCCGTCAAGTCTCAGTGAGTCGTCCCGTCCACTGCCACTTGCCATCCATTGCCACTTCAGCTTACTAATACGCTGAGCTATGTCTGTGACTTTAGTTATCTGGCAAATTACTTCGTTCCGCATGCGATTCCTCAAATTACAAGTATCTAGGTAGGTACCTACTTGTTAAAATATTTAATTATGTACAATTTTGTTTTTATTAAGTTAAGTATAAACAAATTCGCGAAAGCAAAATTATTTCTTGTCTTTTGAATGATGAGAATGTTTACCATAAACAACAAAATAGATTTTTTTTTTTATAGTTTTGGCGTGAACACGAATATAGCATGTTGTAGCATGTTTTATCTTTATAACTTGTGTTGTGCTGTGTGCTATTTTTAAAGGGTTTATGTGTTTAATCCTGAAGTACTGAATTATATTCTCTCGATTGCGGGCAAGTGATATAATGTGGATCATAATGTTTTTTCTACGTGTCGTTTCAAAAACTTCAGTAAAAACTTCTGGTAAAGTCGCCATTTTTTTACCAGGGCACAGACCTGAACGTGACTTATTTTATGTGAATTTTAGCCTCAATTATTTCAGTTCAGTGCAGTTGTATGAACCTGATACATTTGCAAATATAATATATGTATTTCACATTGGCAAAAAGCACAATGTTCGATGTCAAAAATAAATTAAGGAAAATATACCTACCTACTTTTTTTTCATTTTAGCTACTGGCTCACTTCGGGCAGAGGTAATTTTGCCAGCAACATTATGGGGGTGTAGTACTGTACTACTTATTTGACTCATGTAACTATTTTTTTTAATTTGAAACGCAGATCGCGTTTGGCCTCTAGCTCAGTGATTTGGTAAACAGCCCCTTACAACTTAATCAGGTGTTGCCATTGCGGACCAATTTGGCCTCAGAGTGAGTAAAGTTAATTATTGTAGTATATTTACGGCGCGGGAGTTGGTCCTCGCTTAATTTGGCGGTTTCCATGCCACTGGGTAATTAAACGATTGTTTGCCATTTTGCGATAATTGATGTCGGTGTGTTTGATTTGCACTAATTATCTTGTTCGCAATAAATTATTAATTCCTTCCAATTGAGTTCTGCAACGGTTAATTTGTTAATATCTGTATGATGTTTTATGTTTATGTTGTAACGTTGATTAAATTTTAAGTATTAGCTTTTTGGGTAAATAAGATCACATTTGAAAGTTTTAGTTGACATTTCTAAGCTTATTAAAATGGTGTAAATTGCAGTGAAAAAAAATAAAAAAACTGCTGACATTTTTATAAAGTTAGATCTGTCATCTAAGTCCTTCTAAATTGGTTTTAATGTTGTTACTTACTTTAACTGAGTTTTTTGAACGTCCATATTAACGTTAAAAAAAAATACAATAAAAAATCAGTTCATTCGATCGCTACAAAATTACAGGATTACTCGATGAACAAATTTGAAGATTATTTTTTGAGTTTTATATGTTATAATGTATGTACAATTTACATATGTTTGATTTACATTAAACATAACATTATATTCTTTTAATATTCTATAGGTACACCGATTTTTGTACATGTATATAAAAGAACGAATTACTACTATACAAAACTAACTATGCATAAAACTAAATTAAACCGAGTATTTACAAGAAAATAGTAGTAAAATAACTAAAAAAAATAATGAAAAGTATTTAATACAAACACGCCGTCGAAATCGCTACGGCGCAAGAGGGTTCCCTGGAGACTGGCGGCGCCCTATTGAATTACAATGCTCAACTTTAAATAAAAGTGGGCGATGTGCATACATACCTCAGTACTACGTATACTACTACACTAAATAACGCTATTCAAGCCCTCACGTCTTTCAGTTCAAACTTCAAAGTAGTTTACACACCTTGTTCAGTACTAAAAAAGTACTAATAATAATTTTAGTAAATAGGTAGAAAAAAAGAAAAATAAAGTAATAGTTTTGTTTTATGTAAAAAGTAATGAGACAAACGTTACGTTCTCCTGATGGTAAGATGCAGTATTCTTCAAACCAGAACACAGTAATGTTTACACACTACTGGTTAGCGACAGAAAATCTGACACTGCGGTGGTATCTACTTAGACGACCCTCTACTAAAGAGACCTACCACCAAGCTATACCAGGGCTGTAGTCTTCTAAAGTCTTCATTTGAGTAAAGGTTTTGGTAATCCTTAGCAGGAAGTCATCAAAATACATAAGTATATAACCAGATATTCTGCAAGTAAGTACGTTGTAAATATTGCTGTATTTTACGAGTACTGAAGCTAGCGAAATTACAGGGCTATCGAAACATACCATCAAAATGTTTCAACTTGTTTAGATCAGCAGCGATAACTATGTATACTTCTTTGAAACATTAACTCTGTATAATTCAGGATAAATAACAAACATTTGAATGCTCATTGCTTTCTTTTACATGTAATCCGAAGCATGAGCGTGCCAGAATTTTCGCCCGGTTGGATTGCAATCCTGAAAATACGTACATATATTAAAATCAAGTTTCGTTTTGTTCTCATTCATCTCATAATTTTATTTCGTTGGTAGCAAGAATCCGCTTTAGGGGAAATTTCTCATGCAGTTTGTGCCATGCCAGTACAGAATTTCAAATGAATTGTTAAGCAGTTTTCTACTCCGACGCATTTTGGGATGAATCCAAAAGTCATACGTTCAATAAACTCGTAAATATGCACTGATTTGCGTTTGACTATTATATTAATAACTAAGCAATTCAATTAAGATATTTTTCAGTAAAACATTCATAAAAGCTTTTTGTCATTTTTTGTTGTTTTTCTTCTATGCTACTTTATAATGATATTAAACAGGGTAGGTAAATCACACGCGCACTAAAAAGAAGAACCTGCACCCCAAGTCGTATCAGAAACGTCCCAGGTTATAGGCCTCCCGTAGAAAAGCAATTCACATCTAATAGGCACGCAGAAGAAATTAAGGACAAAAACAAACTGTCCACATCTTCCATGAATGTGAGTTTTCTTTCCACGGGATAATAAAGTGGATACACATACTCTTATCGCGGCTTCCTTGCTAAGCGTGTGTGGGAATCGAACCCACAACTTCCACCTTTCGTGGTCAAGGTACTTTCAAATGAGCTTCATAGCGTACTGTATCCAGTGAAATAGGAACTTGACAGTAGCTTAACTACTCTATCAAAAAAAAAAAAAATAAGCACTTGAGGCCTGCCTCATACAAGGAGGTGCTTTAGCGCAATTAACTTGATTTATACCAGACATTTACTTATTCAGCGCTACGGTGCTACGTTACTACGCCGTAGAAGACTGTAGACTATCGTAGCACGCAATAGCTTAGTTCAATTTCTATCCAAGGAATTTTAACCTTTAACTCTATGAGTTTAAAAGCTCTGAAAACGTATTGAATTCCGAACATCACAGTAGATAAAACGTACCATCTTCAAACATGCAAGTTTTACTTATTTTATAGTACAAAGGCCGTTTTGATTCTAAGTTATGAGCCTGTTCAAAATTGCATAATAGCAAAGGGTTGCCATGAATATGATAATGACGAGTAGACCAGACTATCTGTTATCGCCGGTGGATTGAGTAATTTCAGTGCTAACTCAGAACCAGACCAAGCTATTAGTTTTGTAGGTACTTTGTAAACTGATAACATTCGGGACAAATTACAAGATGCTTTTGTTTGAGGTGCAATTAAGCGCCTTAAGTTTATTTATGGCCCTCATAATATTTTGCGATAGTCCATTGTCAAATGTATGTAAAAAAAATATTTCAATTTACTCTCGCTGGAGGTCTCTCTTGTTTTACTTGCATATTTTATTTTATTTTCCGTCTGTCACCATCATGTGATAGTAAGACAGTTGAAATTTTCACAGATGATGCCGTTATAACAACAAAAAAAAACAGAATAAAATAAATAGTTAAGGTATACAACAAACGTGATTTTTTTGCCGTTTTTATAGTTAATGGTACGGAACCCTTCGTGTGCGAGTCCAACTCACACTTGACCGGTTTTTTTAAGATACTTGAACAAAAAAAAGTAAATGTATTTTTAAAATTTTAAGTGTACAAAATGTACAACTGTCCATCATAACCCTTTTCCCTATCGTCTGAGTATCCAACACAATTAAACAAGAGCAATCCTGTCAATCATATTTATCCCACTAACATTCTAAATGTAAAAAAATTGGATGGATGGATGGATGTTTGTTACTCTTTCACGCAAAAAACTACTTAACGGATTTTGATATGGAGATAGCTGAGACCAAAGATTAGAACATAGGCTACTTTTTATCCCGTAAACATGCTGCGGGTAACACCGCGGGGTGCAGCTAGTAATCGGATATTGTACACAGTTACAATGAAACATATTGGATTCTAATATTTTCTAAAAAAGTTTTAAAACACGTCAGCTTCCATATCAAAAATATAGTTTTAACTAATACATAAATTGCATCCATTTTGAACTACTACTTCTAAGTCACCGCAAAGAAAGCTTTCTAAGAGGCGGAGAAGGGCCATTAAAAAGGCGTGAATGCGCCTCAGGCGAATTTGTCAGGCGACAAAATTAACACTACGCGAACATAAGTCACAGGCGCAGTGCTGTCCCTCGAGGCAACTCTATATCGACATCGATAATATATCATTTTTGAGAAGTTCAATGATCCCTTTAGTTCGACCCATCATATGTTGTAAAACAGTAAAGTTTATAATACGCGGTTTGCGATATTGCCATGAAAAAAATTGAAAATAAAATCAAACTCATCATCATCAGCCCTTTGTAGTTCATTGCTGGACATAGACCTCTCCCAAGACACCCCATCCAAGCCCCATCTTCGGCTTTTCGCTTCCATCCACCGCCAGCTATCCTACGTATATCGTCACCCCATCGAGTTTCAGGGCGCCCTACGCAACGTTTGCACATTCGCGGTCTCCACTCTAGAACATGTCTACTCCAGCAGTTATCGGTTCTGCGACAGCTATGTCCAGTCCATTGCTACTTCAGCTTGCTAATACGCTGAGCTATGTCTATGACTTTATTTCTCTGGCGAATTACTTCGTTCCGGATACAATCCCTTAGAGAAATGCCAAGCATAGCTCTTTCCATAGCTTGCTGAGCGACTTTGAACTTTTCCATTTTTGACCATTTCCGCTGTGAGTGTCCACGTTTCGGCTGCGTAGGTCATGACTGGTAGAACGCACTGGTTAAAGACTTTTGTTCATCAGACAAGAAGAGCTACATGTTTCATAAGCTTAGAAATATTATGTCAAATAAGTTCAAAATTGGTCTTAATATCAAGTTTAGTATCACTCCTGTAAGCGTGTCTATTTATATCAGTTTATTCGTAAACCAAATGGCATAAATAAAACACGAACCTAATCAGAAGTTAGTTCAACGGGTGCTCTTGGTATCGACGGCTCGGTTTCCATCCGATCACAAAAACTATATGGAGTTGCTATTAAAATAAACAGAAAATTAAAAAAAATATTTTTGTTTAAGTTTCATTTTATACGTTACTTAATTAGTTTAATGGACAGCACTAAAATTCGTTGCGTAGCTTAAACAAATCGAAGCGTATATCGACATTGTTTTATGCTATGTAGAGAAGAGATAAAATATATGTAACATGACATTAATTACTTACATAACTACATTAATGTCACATGTCATTTATTAGTACATAACTATTACGTGTAAAAATAATGACTTTATAAATACAATAATAGATTATATATTTTAAATTACTACCACACTCAAGTTGAAAATCTATCGCCAAACGATGTTCTGGCAGCCTTACTGAGAGCCAGTTCCATCTCAGGCTAGGTGTGCTTATCTTCGACCACGCCGTCATTTAACGTTAAAACCATTAAAAAAAACGGATTGATTTCATTATTTATTAATCCGGATCACATGCATCAAAACATTCATCATCATCAACATAACACAAAAAAATCAATTTTACTGTAATTTTATAGGTGACTAGCATTTCGTTCATACCCGGCTTCGCATGGTTAAACAAAACTCGAAACAACCTATGCTACTCAGTGATAATGTAGCATTCTAATTTCTAATTATGAAAGAATTATTCAGATCGGTGCAGTTCGGAGCCTATGCAATACAAACAAACAAAAAATCTTTCCTCTTTTTAATTCGTGTAGACGACGACATGCACACCAATAAAATTATAATGTTTACGATTAAAAGATCAGGAATGTACGTATGTATTTTGTAATTTGTGTCATACATAATTATAACGCATCAATGTCGTCCCCACGGATTTCAAATTCAAACATCTGTAAAAACTTGGTTCATTTGGTCGAATGCACCGGGAATTTCAATACTTTCCTTTATCTTGAACTCTACTCGTTAGACTAGAACCTTATCGACAGTGCTGCACTATTTTATATATTTTATATACGTATCTGCATTCTGTATCATATCCTACTAAAATAATGGACGGTTTGTTACTCAATCACGCAAAAACGGCTGAACGGATTTGAATGAAATTTGGCCCACATATAATTTACGGTCTGGATTAAAATATAGGATACTTTTAAATTAATTTAAAAGATACATATTAACGGGCAAGTCTTGTGAAATAAGGCAATCGATGTGTTTTTGTCAACATTTTTGTGCCGTTATACATCATGTGGAAGTTTGAAATTAATGAATACTATAGTACATATCCTGAATTATTATGCTTGGAGAAAAAATAGTTTCAAACGCTTTTCGTTTCTTGAAATTATGAAATAGAATATGGCCAAATTATTTTTAATCCGTAATCTTGACATCAAAATAATTATAGGAAAGACGCAATTTTATAGATGCTAACTTTGATGCAGATACATTTAAGGCTTAGACCTTTTATTGTACGTTTTGTTTATTCTATTAGCAGATAAGTACGGATAGTTTGATGAAAATTTCTGATAGTGCCTGCTGAAAATCTCTTTTCTGCGTTACGTCTGTTGCTGTTTTATTTTGGTAGGCGCTACAAACCATCGAGAATCTCTGAATCTGACAATCTAACGTCACGAGTCTCGTGGTCGTGTATAGCACGTCACGAGAGGGCGCGCGGTGGCGGCGGTACCGAGCACCGCGCGCATGCTTCCCGCCCGTTTTGTATTTGACACTTGACACTGGCAAATATTCAAAACGCGATGCCAAAACAAAAAAAAAAACTTCTGTCATAATGTAACAATGTAAAATCCGCTTCCGGCAATAGGAATAAACATTCTGTCTCCTTCTTGCTCGTGGCTATAGTAATTTAACTCTCCTTATCTATTTTAGCGTGACGTCAATGTATTCAAATCTAACGTCAGACGTATGTACGTCTGTGTGAGTGGAAAATATCAATGTAGGTGTTCAAGCAGAAGTTCCCACGGTCGAGGACTTGGCCCTAGAAAAATCATGACGACGTATATTATACTATTATTTTTCCAAAATGTGTGTTGTTTCCTAAAAATAGTAGTGTTTTATTTTTATAAAGTGCCAAATAATGCGCAAAAGTGTGGGAAATGGATTTAATATCGTAAAACATGATTTTTCAGGTTACTTCAAAAACTATATTATAGTTTTCTAAGGTTGTGGCAATGCTGCCAGTTTTCTTGTCATATTTCCCTCCTCTAATAGATTTTTAGATTAGGTTGTTTATACAGATTTGTAAATAGTAGGTATAAGTGGTATAATTTTAAGATACATTTTTAAAGTTTTTTGTCTATTGAATGAACTTCAGGCGTTAGGATAAATTATTATGTTAAATCATACCTGCACAAATTATTTACATCATACATAGTTTTCTTGCTTCGTAATTTATTTATTCCACTTTTAGTGTGTAAGTTGATAATAATGGTTTTTCTTGGCAAAGCGTTATCTAGGTTAACTGTTGGGCAACGCCTCGCTATCTTAAAAATACATAATATCCAACATTTACCTATAGTGTAAATTGTTTCGATAAAACATCATAGATGACGCTGTTTCATGGTAAAGCGGTTCTACTAGCTTCATGAAAATTTAAACAGATGGCGCTAGTTTTGCGAAGGAACGCAAGGGGTAGTAAACATTAAAAATTTGTATTTCTTACGCTTTGTATGGTGGAATTTAACTGTGACTTTGGCAAAATGTTCCGTATCAAGTTTCAAAACTTTCAGTTAGATGGCGCTGTTTCTTAATCTGAACTAAAATATTGAAGAATCAAAAATAACAGACAAGACATGTCTACTTATTAAAAATGATTCTGATCCGAATCAGCCCTGTTTCTATAAGCTGTCATTAGCTTTCCTACTTTTAGGCGCGGATCGCTTCTCATTTTGAGAAGGGTACGGGCCTAATCGACCTTTGAGGCTAAACGCGGGTTGGCAGACTATAATAATATCGAATAATTAGCTATAAGAAAAGCAGATTTTTACAATAAAGTTATTCGATGAGAGTGATGTCGGTTCTGTACAGTAATCATGTGATTTTTTTCCCATATGCGTACGTTTCTAAATTTATCAAAAACTTTAAAACTGTAGATACCTACTTACTTACTGATACGACGAAGTACTTGACTAAAAAGAATTCTAAAAGAAGATCCTACTATTATTATAAATGTAAAAGTTTGTGAAGATGGATGGACGGATGTTTGTTACTCAATCACGCAAAAACGACTAAACGGATAGTTATAGTTATAGTTATATTTTACGCGGACGAAGTCGCGGGTAACAGCTAGTATTAAAAAAATACCTAAGTAAATATGCCCAAAATGAAATTGATTCAGTATTTTTTGTCGATCCTAACAGATTATAGAGTTTATTAAATGACTTTGTGTTTTTTTTTGTTAATTAGGTTGTTAATTTTATCTTTATTTCTTTTTGTACGTATTGTTGATGTAATGGAAATTTGTTTTGTGCTATGATTAAAGTGTTGTTTATTTATATATTTATAGGTACTGCACATATCACAAAGTCAAACAAAACAATCACTACAAATCAGCAGTTTTGCAAGCACTTCTCCATTTTAATGTTTTCTTCTAGGTAAGTAAATGAAATTCATTGTACAAACCACATATATAGCATATACATACAATCATAGGTAACTACATCTAAATGTTTTTTTCTTCCAGTAGACTGAAACCTTGTCCTTTATTCCTTAATTAGTAATCAATGCTTTAATCTATTCGCTAACGAAATTATTTGCTGAACAAGCGACAAATGCATTTTCTGCAAGTGATTCATGTCTGAATCACAGAATAGACATAGTTGGGAACTCCTTGTCTCATTTAGTTCTATCTTTCTGTGTGGATACTGGTAGAATAGAAACTCAACCTTATTTTAATAAACTAGAGTTTATTGCAAGTGTACATGTAAGATTGCATTTTAGATGAAATACACGACTGTGTTTAGAATACACGTACCGAGTTTTCGTCTTGTTGTGAATGTTCCTTGTTTGGCAGATTGGGTTTGTTTTCTCATATGCTAATGGTATTATTTGTCCGTGAGAACACTGACACCGCTCGATTAACAGCTTAGTAGGGACATACCCATACAATTGTTTATCAGTGGCTGGAAAAATGTGTACCTACCTACCCACGTGAATGTATTATGTCTGACTGTCGTTATAGCTTTATTAACCTTCGTCAAGTTGTGGGGTTGAAGAGATTAAGGATTTTCGTTTTATTTATAAGATCATCCATGAGTAAAGTATCTGATTAGTTACTTATTAACAAATCACCATTTTCGGGTCCCGTCACACTACTAACAGTTTAATTCCGTTGGGTTTTTAACCATCGATGGATAGTTTCACTTATTAAGTCTTTTTTACTCGGTGACATTTTTTTTTCAATTGAAATTTATGACACTTTCGAGACGCTCTCCTGATGATAAGAGATAACGCCTGCATTGCAGCGATACACATACCTTTGAGTAGCAAAACAAAGTCCAGGGCATCGCTGCTTTGGCGGTGATTACTTTGAGACTTTTGATGGTTAGTCTCAAATGTTTTAACAGCCCTGTAATTTCACTAGCTGCAGCCTTCCCTTCTCTTCTTCAAATCGGAACACAGTAATGTTTACACACTACTGCCAGGTATCTCCTTCATCTTGTTTCACTCATGTACGGCCTGCGGAAGCTGATAAATTAGTGCTTGTCATGATCGCTACGACTAGTTGTGACAATGTAGTCTAAGCTTAACGGTGACAGACGTCCTGGATAATTTTTAAGCAGCGTTCAGAGTTTTTAAAGCACCCTGATATGGTCATGTATTTAAAATTCGCGCGCCGCTTTAAACTCTATTCCTGCGTATTCTTTTTAAATTGAATTGTCCTGATTTTTCCAAAATTTCAAAATTTTAAATTTGGGGTTGGCAACCCTTATTTAATGTACAAAATTACAGAAAAAATAACGAAGAAAATACCTAAAAGTACCTGAATTAATAGGTATTATTAAACAACTCTTTATAACCAAGCAATTATTGTACGTGGGAATTGTGTTTTTGAAACGTATCGTAGGTGGTAAATCCTATTCTGCAAAAGCACTGAACGTAAGTAAAGCTGTCAGACTTGGGTTAGCGTTCGTTCGGTTCGTTTAGTACGACACACTAGATGTATGTAGGTGTCGTCGGTTGTACGACTTTCGACGAGGACGAATCTGACATAATTGAATTTAACACTTTCCTGGCGGGTTGTATTGTACAACGATTAGTACCTACATATCGTACGTGGTATTGTTAAAAAAATTATAAAACAGGAGCTGTTAAACCTGATTTTCTTTGTAAATAAAACATTATAGTATTCAAATATTTTATTGAAATGTCTGCTAAATAAGCCCATTTTTTCAAGTGAAGAAAAACATCGTGAGGAATCTATTATAGCATAGCGCTAGGGTACTTTCTAGTACCTAGGTACTCGGCTGGCTAGCTATACCACCCTTCATGTAGAAAACTATGTTACTAGTAAGAATTCGTATGTATATATGTAGTGTATCTGTATATCTATTCATAATCCAACATAATAATCATAGCAATAAAACAAAACAAATGGACACTACCTCCACCTCTATAGCCAATTATTGTTCGCATTAAGAAAATAATAGGACAAAGTAAATACAAATAATCAACACGTGGGTGAAAATCGGTCAGATCCATCTTACATTCACTCAATAAATTGCCACTTGCCCGGGTCCAAAATAATCTCGTACAAAAGCGCCGATAAAAGGGACAAGAAACAAATTGCCTAATTTCTCTTTATGTATACAAAATGAGCTTGAACTTGCTCAAATTGGCCGTTAAACACACTAAAACAATTTGGTGTGAACGCGAGAACCTTATTAGGGGGTTTAATCTAGACTGTAAGCACAGATCATTTAATTTTTGAATAAATCTTAAGGGTTCTCCGCCTCCGCTTTATGGTTATAGAACGACAGGTTCCCGGGTAATATTATAGAAAGAACAAAATTAAGAATCTAAGTAAATTAAAAAAAAGCTATTTTTCAAGAATTATGAGTGATACAAATATTTGACTGCTAGACGTCAATAATAAGACGGGAGTGATATTTTTAAGCATTTTTAAATATCCTACTATCATACTAATATTAGGTTACTCAATCACGCAAAAACGGCTAAAAAGACTTGAATGAAATTTGGCATGCATGTAATTTATTGCCTAAACTAACTTTTTAATTCGGATTTCATTTATTTTATTTAAAAGTTTATCCATTCGTTCCTCCATTCATTCATGTATCTAGAGATATGTCGCCTAGCGACCACACCGCCTTCTAATCCTACTATCCTACTAATAAATAAGTTATGCATTCCGATTCCAGAACCTGAACCGATCCGGTTCGATACAAGTTGATCTATTTAAAACTATTCAAATGTGTTTAAGTTTTAACATTGCTAAAAAGACTCCACACATTGGAACCAGTGTACTTTTAAAAAGTTTGCATCCAAATTTGTTGCACCATTCCCCGCAGATATTTGCACCAGCATTCAAAAGACAGATCCTCATATCATGGCTTTGAATTTGATGTCCCGGGGCACTAGACGTCGCTTTTAACAACTAATTGCATTAATATGTGTCGACGGCGCCTACGAAATTAGATGAGCGTATCACCCTGCCTTCATTATGTTTCTTTCAGAATGGGCGACGCGTTCTTACGGAGAGAGACGTCAAGTTAAGAAGAAAATTGTACACTGATCACCGTTTTTGAACTTTATTTAGCATCTGTACGATATGTATAACAATTAGCCGATCAACATATACTGGAATATCATTATTTTCCTATTTTTTATTTTGTAGCGATGATAGCTCAGTGGTTAGCGCGGTCAGTTCGCACGCCGTAGGTCATGGGTTCAAACCCCAACAATGAGCTTGAGCTGCCGGTAAATGAAAACATCTAAACTAAACACCGTCACTTAACATCAGGTGATCTGGGATCAAACAGCTTGTCAAAACAATTAAGATAATATATATGTTGTGTTTTGATATATAATAAAGTTACATTCTTGTCTATTTCAAAAGTATAAGGGTTATAGAGTTAACTCATTGAAATAATAAAAAGTTATCTCGCTGGAACAGGCTCACGACTGTTGTTGACGCAACGTCATAGGCCAAGCCTGCAGTCTTCGATTTATATTTCTGCGTCTAAGAGATAGGTCCGATAGTAATTGAACCACAGACGTCTTTGATATATCGGCTCTTTTATCGGATTGGACGGACGCAATAACAGACTGTTGATTGCTTCCAACTGGACTGGGAAGATTGATTATTTTCTCGTTATAAGGACCTTGTTGTCTCATGTTGTTTTCTCTTGGGGTGGAGGCTGTTAACGTTACCGTAATACGCTGCGACTTGCGTCTCCAATCAAAGATTTACTAACTCTTCTTGTTTTTGTTGTCGCACTTTAGACATTTGCTCGTGTCAAGTGCTACGATGTTTTCGACAATTTTAAGATAGATAAAATGAATGAAAGTCCAAGTCACACAAAGTAAATCGAGATCGAGACCGACGCCAAAACTCGATTTATATACTCACATGTTTGTGAATTAATTTTATATTCTTTAGAGATTCCCAATTCATTTAGCGTTTAAGTCAGTATGTATGTTGTGTATGCAGTTAATACTCATATTTCATTGCAAAATCACTACACTTGCAACTTGCCTGCGGCGAGCGTAAATATAAATAGACGAATTTTATTCGACTTTCTTCGGCAGTTGTGCGGATGTAACTAGCCATAATAAAGTACATCACATTCATACCTACTTGTACGCCTCGCGGTTTCAAATGTGAAATCAGTCCAGTAGTTTTGGAGCCTATTCAGAAAACCAAATCTTTCCTCTTTATAATAGTATAGATAGATAGATAGATAGATATACAAAGTTAAATTTAGCGACTTCGCTAGGCATATACAAAACCTTCACGAATTCTTTAGGCATCTGTCAACGTTTCCGTTATTTCTATTGACTAACTTCAAAAACAGTTTTCCGCGAATTGAGACCCTTATGGACAAAAATTCCGCTGATGAACATAATCTAGCAGTGTCATCAATTTGAACCGACGTTAAACCAATATTTGGAGCAACAACCAAACAAAATACGGGCTTATTTTGATGGTAAGTAAATTGGTATCGAAAAAACGGAAAACATTAATGTGAAAGTATTGCCGGTCAAACTGTCCGTCCGTAAGCGGTAGCCAAAGCTCATAAATAAACAAAACTGGATGTTCTGTCGAAAAGTTTTCTGGAAAAAATGTGGAAAACGTAAAATTTACAGCCCTGGATTCAGTCGAGTTTTAATTAACCATAGCGGGAGGCTTGATGCACAGTTTAGACGATGAAAATATATGTTAGTTTAAACATATATTCAAGTAGGTATGTTTAATTTAATACAGATTCACGCCACTAACTATAATTACCCAGTATTAGTCAGGTAAAGGAAAATATACGTATAAAAATTTATTGATAACTAGCTTGCTTTACCATCTTCGACCACACCGTCACTTAACATCAGGTAAGCTGTGGTCAAACACCTAGCTTGTCAATGATTAAAAAAACCTCTTAAGATCATCTTCTGTACAACTTAATAAATAAATAAAAATTTGTCACGTACAATTTAATAAGAAAAAATACAGTAATTCTGAAGAAAATGTTCATTTCATACGTTATAAATTTATGAGACATATGTTATTTTCCAAACTATTTTGAGAAATCATTATAATCATCATTCAAATAATCACTAATTTATCACTTACTTTGAGAAATCAGTGATATTAAAAAGTCAAAAAAGTAATAAACAATTAACTGTCACGTTTTGTAAAAATACTTAAAAAATGGTTTCGGGCATGCCTTGACTTCATTTGTGTAAAATTTACATTTGAGAAAAATTGTTAGTAGATCTAAATTTCGCAATTCATTCCGTTGTTGACAAAAACATATTCTCTTCAACCCGAAATATGTAATTACAACACCGAGATAAATCTCGTTGACTCGCAAAAATATAAACTCAAAAAACAAACCCTTAACATCCACGGTACGGGTGTTAAAATAATACAGTCAGACCACTAAGCCAACAACTGTGTAACCAAAAAGTTTATTTTGTTTTGTAACTTAGCGTGGCTTATTTGCATACATAGCAAAACAATACAGTGTGGGAGTTGGCAGGCGCGTGAAAATGGCAAAGTTCCCCCGTATAATGAAGATGAGCGAAGTGTTTGTAATCCGCCACATAGGAACAAACTTGGGAAACCACGGAGCACATTCAACTTCATAGACGTATTTTTCTTCATACATACGTATTTTAAGTCTCGAGGGTCTTGAAACTTGCTTGCGATCGGTTACGTTTCAAATGATACGGGTTTCTGGTGAAGCAAAGTTATGTATTGCTCGGTTTAGGCGAAAATCAACCTTAACTGATTATTTTATAGATTAAATTAAACAAACTAAAACAAGAAAGCCTACACCAAAACCAAATCTTGGCATACAATTCGGTTAAGCCCTGGCAACTGCTCGTTGACGCGAAATGTCACGCGTGAAGACTGTACGAGCTACTTTAACTTTAAGCGACGTTTATAAGTGAGGTCATATAATGGTGTAATTATGTAAGTAGGTTACATACCTACTTACATACCTATATAGGTTACATATCTATTTACATTGTATTTTTTAAGTCTTGTCTTCGCACGTCGCAGTTAGGTACTTTTACTTTTAATACGCTGCCTATGATGATTTCAGCAAATTTAATTTGATTTTTATAAAGCATGTAACACGTGTCCTGTCCACGCCCTTTGCAGCGGTACCCCGAATTTTAAGGGTAGGTATCGCTCTTTTGGTGTTCATCACTTTGAGACTTTTGATAGTTACTCTCAACAGCTCTATAATTTCACTAGATACAGTGCTCTTCAAACCAGAATACAGTAATGTTTACACACTACATTAAGATGTCAAATTCTTGTCATTAAATAAAATATTAAATATAATTTGATTATAATTTTTATTACATGGAAAGGTAGTTCTTTATTGTTTTAATTTTATTTTATTACAAATAATAGACTTACTTCTAGATACTTAATGTATTAAGTTACTATTATACAAATACAAACAGTATTATTAATTCTGTATTTTATACATTTGAACTACATAATTATACTCTACGTTTTATCAAATATTTGCATACATATAGAAGTAGATACATCCCCGATTTTGTGTATTTGTAAAATACTTGAAATTATGCTTAATACGGTTATATCCTTATTCAAAATTATTATGTAGGTATATAAAAGTATTTTCATAATATTAGCCAAATGCAATTTTTTGTAGAGTTTATCCGTTTTTCTGGTAGCAACTAAATTATCAATGAAAACACATTTGCCAACATCTATCCATCATTCCCATACTAAGGTTGTCTAGGAGAGATCGCTTTAAACGATAAGCCAATTGTTACACAATTCCACAAAAAAAAAAACACAAATGTATTTTATTTCTTGTTTAAGCAATCAAAAGTTATCTTAACTTTTTCAACCTTTTTAGTAGCTTATAGCTTTTGTCTGCCTTGTGGTACAGAACCCTTATTAGAAGTCTCATGTCAGAGTCTCACACTTGATCGTTTTTTTTTTGTTGGGACTTAATTATATTTTTAACAATGTAATAAGTTACTAATATTTATCAGTGTTCTGTATGTATTATAAGTATTTATGTATTTACAAAACAAGTATCTATACAAGTATCTATATTCTATCAGTTATTAGTCTTCCGTAGTACAAGTTTTGCTTAGTTCGGGGTCAGATGGCGCTGTGTGTGTCCTACGATGTATTTTTTTTAATCAAATATGACGTGTTACAATAAATTATTTCGAATTAGATAAATTGATATGATTGAAATTATCAGTGTTAATGCCCTAGTTATAAGATTTACACCAAACACAATTATTTTTAAGAGTATCATATTTTTTAAGCTTAAATAATTCATTATCGTAAGACAAGTATCCAGTATGTGTTTTATAAGTAATTTTTGTATTATTATTATTTATAATTTTATTTATACATACGTGTACATACTTTTTGTTATTTACAAACTTAAACAAAATTAAAATGCTGGTACTTATGTTGGACAGCATTGCCATTCATTGTGGCAATTATGCTAACATTCTTGCAACATTTCTATCCTCGTCTGAGTTTTTATATTACTATTTTTATTTTATGTAAGAAGATTGTTCATTTTTGTTTTACTCACGTTTAATTTTATCGGTTTTTTTTTTATTTGGTCGTGGACAGGCGTTATCTCTTACCATCGGGAGAGCGTCTCGTACGTCTCATTACTTTTGACATAAAAAAAAATGATAATAATTTCGGACGTCTGGTGGCCTTCATCATGGAGATAAAGCCGAGTACAATACGCGCGCGGCCGCATAAGTAAAACTTGTGTATGTGTTAAAAAAAAATGTGTCAAAACCACTTCAGTTTCTATAGTAAGATTATTTTCTATAGAAACTGAAGTTGTTTGTAAATTATTTGTTTCTGAATTATTTGTTTTAGAAGTATGTTTAATGTGAATGTAAAGTCAAAATTATAAAAATAAAGGAAACTGTTATGAATGTAACTAACTATTTGAGATTTTTTTTATCAGACGCTATTGTCTCACTGCTGTGCAAAGGCCTCCCTTTCCTCCTTTCAGACTGCTTCGTCTTCGGCTTTGTTGGTCCAGTGACTAACGTGACGATGTAGTTCATCACACCACCTTCGCCTTGGTCGACCTTGAGGCCGTTTAAATTTTGGCGTCCAAACTGTGGTGACCTTTGCCCAGCGGTCGTTTGACATGCGACAAACTATATAAATTAATTATAAGTTGGCGTTTTGGCGGGAACGCGGAAAGAGTCGTGTCGCTCCGTTGTATTTTTTTCCAAAACTAGTGTTTTGTCGAGTGTTTATGCATAAAAATGGTGGTGTTTTATTTATAAAGTGCCGAATCACAAGCGCGAGTGTGGGAAAATGATATAATGTGGTGAAACATGACTTTTCGTGTTGCTTCCAAAACTCAATCGAAGCTTTATAGTAAAGTCACCACTACTTTACTAAAGCATGACTGGACTTGACTGACACGCATTGTACTTGACCAAGACTGGACTTTGATTATTACTTTAGCTACGAGGATACTTATTAAACTTTTGAAACTTGAAAATATATAAATACTTGACACTGGCAAATGCTAAAACGCGACGCCAAAACTAAAGAAAAAAGAAAAAATTATAAGTAAATTATAATTATTTATTTAAATATAGAATATAAACCAATCTGTTTTTTTTTGTAATTTGAAAGTAATGTAATATGGCTTCCCATCTTCTTTGATTTTCATCACCACGCGGGTAAAACAATGTGACGCAACTAGCAACGCGGCAGTTATTTATAGAATTTTATATCATAACAAATTAATTTTGTAGCGTTGTTAATATTACGCCAATATTACTTCAATCGGATATTAATTTTCGTTGTACGGAAGTCTCTCATCAATATCAATTTTCTGTCCATTTGAAAACGTTCGATTAACCATGTTTGCTAGTGCTAAAAACCTCGATCGCTGTTAAACCTATTTGTTTAGTACAAAGTAAAATGGATAAATATATACCTGATCATACCATAAACTGCTATATGTTATAGCTGCTATTTAATAAAGTATGAATAATTATATATTCCTCCGTTCTGAATAACATTTCTCTTTTCTGTATTTACAGGTTTGTTTATGGATTTTGGCCCGATGTCAGTATGAATGCTATAAATATATTTGGAAGTAATAAAAAAAAGAATAATTTAAGATGCATGGAAGCCATTTAAAATGATTCATAGTTTATGTCTACCTTTTTAATCACTGTAGGTATGTGTACGTATGTGAGCACAAATTTGAATAATGTATTTTTTTTGTTTTTTTGATGAATTGGCTACATACTTATTCGATATGAGCACATGTAATCTACTGGGAGGGCATTTCTTTTCTTCTAACATGATATAAAATAATCTCTGACGTTTTTTCTGATAACCGTCCAGCACAGATACGCCGGTTTGCCCCCTTAGATTCGGGACTGTATCGGATCCCTATATACAAGTTTTAACCCTGTTTAAGGCCCGTTGGAACTCTCGGTATGTACAATTGTGATTTTTTTATTGATTTGAGTATAATTTCTATTGTAAATTGTTTCGAAATCGATGTTTACGGGAGTAGAGACAAGATCGGTTGCTGGAATGTACAAGCCATCAAGCTAATCACACAAATTATTATTGTTTTTTTTTTTTTGCAAAATGGCTGATGTATTAAATTTTTGTGAGTTTAAAGTTCAATGTACCTTATTGAGCTATGATGATTCACTAAAGTATCTTTGTATACATTCTAACTAGTGGGTTAAATAAAGTGGCATTGTTTGTATTACATTACGTTTGTTTGGATACATTCAGAGAAAAGAATCCTGTGCTAGGGTTGCGATATTTAGGCTTGGTATAAAGTTAACGTTTGAAAGAAGAGAAGTGGAATCTATCTGGGAGTGAATAATTTTGAATAAATAAGTGAAATACAGGTATGTACGGTGCGTCTTAAGTAATAATTTCTCAAACTTAGCCAATCTTTCAGAGTATGTCTCTTTTATTATCTTTCTTATTGTAGAAACTTAAAGTTAAACGGTATTAAGAGGAAACGCTTGTAGCGTTTTTCCATACTAATGTATTCCCCTGTTTTCTCCCTGGATAATGCTTACAGAGCAAAAGTTATTTGTATAAAATCAAGGTCTGCTAAACGTCCCTATCACTTTTTGTTTTCCACCAACTAATTACATAAGAAAATATGATTACTAATTACAAAAGTTCGTAATAAATGACCCTTTTATACTAACATAATCAGACGACTATGAAACAAATATGAAAGACTTTGAAAATAAAAAAAAAGATAGGGGCATATATGCACATTTTTCTTCAAAACATTTGTGCAAAAATTATTGGACAGGCTCAATTTTTAGAGAAGAAAACTGGGGAATACGATACCTGAATTTAGTCTAAAATTTGTAGGTATATTTGTTTATTTGTAGGAGAGAGAAGGTTTCAGACTAATACATATAACTATAACTAAGGAAGTATTATTTTTCGATAATGTTATCGAAAAATAGACCTAAACACAGACTATTCACACACACATAGACAGCTTGTCTGGTGGGCGCAGCGCGATGGTAATAGTTTCTTCGAATACTTATTTTCAAATTCCGCTGGACCGGCGTTCCCTCTTAAGTACCAGTACCATGATAATCGTAACTATTGTGTCAAAATCGCTAAGCTTAAAAATGTCGATAGCAATATTATGAATGTCATTTCGCTAAGTTAAATTTAATTATGCCTAATTACATTTTCACGTTAAATTTAAAATTCCTGTGATTACAGAGTACATTGTAATTGGAATGTAACCGAATGTAATTGGACACGCTGCAAAATTGTTCGCGCTGAACTCCCCGTCACCTATTTCAATTTTGTTATTAATTTTACTAACTTTGTTGCTCAATTTCTGTTCGTGAATTGTAATCGTTGGAGAATAACTAGACTTGTTTCTGGTTGAGTTTATTACTCTATTGGAATTTCTATCTGGTTCCGTAGCAGATTCTTTTTCATCTTCGTCGTCGGATCTTTCTGCGGAGCCGTATTGGTTGTCTGGGCCTTCTATTGGTGTGGAATACTTGTATTCTTCTTTCTTTGACATCGGGCTGGTGTTTTTAATGGTTGGACCGGGAATCTCTGTAAAAAATGCAGTATTTGAATGGGTACATTATTTTATAGACGTTGAAAATTTTACCCCAATAACTAACTTTAACTTAACTTTAACTTTCTATTAACTTTTGTCACTTTATTATTTATGTGATTTCATAAATTAATTGTGTCAGCACTGCGCACTCACGCTACTCGTGCTATCACGCTAATGAACTGCTCGTTCTTCAACCTTTGACATCTCTTTTTCTAAAAGGAATATACTGCTTGAAAGTTGCATTTTATATTTCAGTGCTAATAATACCTAAAATGTTATGATTATGTACTTTATCTTATTGCTCAAAATGTTTTCATTCATAACTGTAATTTTTTTGAGTGAGTTCCATTCCAGGCTAGGTGTGCTTTACCATCTTCGACCACACCGTCACTTAACATCAGGTGAGCTGTGGTCAAACAACTAGCCTGTCAACCATAAAAAACAAAAAAAGAAAAAAAGTATTGAAAATGAACAAGCCAACAAAAATGAAATAATCTATCTTATTTTACTTTATCTTTATTTTAGGTACAATTACACTGTCCGGAGTTACTGTGTGTGTGCACGATTGAGGTTATTTAACAGTGAGAGCGGCAAACAAGCAGGCGGTTCACCTGATGTCAAGCTCGCCGTTGCCTATGGATACTTTCGCCATTAGAGAGAGATGTTGTCAAACGCCTTGTATGGTTGAATGAAAGGAATAAGCGATCACTGGACGTGGCAGGTACTTTGGATTGGATTAACATTAGATTTGCAACTTGCAATTAGACAACTTTTTATTGTAGAAAATATTCAGTTTTCTTAAAAAAAAAACGAGTGAAACCGCGAGGCATTGGCAGTAAAACATAACTTTAATAAGCTTAACCATACATAGTTTTAACAGGAACGTGAAAAAATTATTACTAATAATTTTTTAATTTTTTTTTCTCGTATTTTTTAGATTTGTATCATAAATAAAGTTTAAAATGACTTAAAGATGGCACTACCCACTTTACTAGAGAATGACCGGACTTGCTAGTGACTTACTTTGCTGTTTTTGAACACTTATTAAGTTAAATTTTAAATCAAACAAGAAACAAAGAATAAAAAAAAAACAATTTAAATCGCGATTTGTAATTAAAATGGTGCAAACTGCTTGAGCATTTCTGCGTTAGTATCACATCGTGAGTATACAACATACAATCATTAGTGGCTTCGTTACTGACTTGCGTACCCAATCATCTATTGTGGAGGAATAATCAGAACTTGAGTAAGGCGTATTACGGTAATTAGGTCACATAAAAGAAACTTATAAAGCTTCTTCTTTTGTAGTGATTTTACTTATAGGGCTTATAGATATGGTTTAAGATATTTATTTTCTCAAAAAGAATATAATATTCACTTATATATGAGAAAAATACATGTTTCTCCTTAATTAGGGTAGGTACTTACGAATTGCAAACATACAAGCGAGATCAAACAAACAGTCAGAACATTTGTTGAGACCGTAGTGGACTAATGAGTTAGACTATTAGCAATAATAACAAAACAGGAGATTCTATTACGTATCGCGTTGGCTTAGTGAGTGATGGCAATGTTGTTATAACTATCTCCTTATATATTCCCGACGCGAGTGATCGGTTTCTTTTTGGCAAACGTGCTCCATCATAGATCGCATAGGTGGCAGGAAGACGGCGGTCAAACGTAAGCCTATTTATAAAAAAAACAATGCAAATATATTTTACCATAGAGTCTTATGACACTGTCGACTTCCCCTAGCGAGTTTTTAGCGACGCATCTGTAGCCACCAACGTCAGACGCCGTCAGCTTGCGAACCGTCAGCGCCATGCGACTCTCGAACGAACTCATCACAGTGTTCTCCACTTCGTATTTGTTTGACGATATTACCATCTCATCTGAAAATAAATTTATTCGTTTATTTATAAAGACCACCACAACAGTGTAACCAATACAATAATAGCAATTAAAGGTGAAGACAATTCAATATTCAGTCAAAAACAATAAGAGTCAAAAATTCAGTTAAAAGCTTCAAATTCGAATTCGTCGTTGTCACATGGTCAAAAGATAAACTAGATATATACAGCATGACTGGTGAAACACCTACGATACTCGAGGACGTGATATTTGGCAATCAAATACGAAGAAAAAAAATAACATTAAGTGACTACAAGGTAAACTTAAGAAAGTTATGTAACCAATTACGCAACGCATGGACACCGTGCGGAAGCACGAGCTGGACGTTGTGAGGACGCTCGCACCGACGACGGGCGGGTGGAACAAGCACGTACTTGCCGCGTTATCAGCATCGGAAGTGTTTGTTTGCAAGGAAATTTGGCCGAAAATGAAGTACCTAATTCTATTGATTGATCGATTGCTTGATAACTCTTTAACAACACTTTCAAACTTTTTCTTTTTTCTCTTTACTCTTTATCTTTTTCTTTTCTTTACATAATTATAATAAGAATCGAGTACCAAATACTCCTCTTCAGTATCGTAGGTGTCTCACCAGTCATGCTGTATATATCTAGTTTATCTTTTGACCATGTGACAACGACAAATTCGAATTTGAAGCTTTTAACTGAATTTTTGACTTATGGTTTTTGACTGAATATTGAATTGTCTTCACCTTTAATTGCTATTATTGTATTGGATTTATGTATAAACAATACAATAATTGAAATGACATCAACTATTTTTTTTTTTTTTTTTCGTTAATTAGCCCTTTCGGGCAGGCTAAAGCTATAAAGCCATACTGCCATAGTGTTATTTCTGCTGTATCTTAACTATGGTTATCGTCAAAGTCGTCTTAGTCAAGTCCAGTTCGTGTCAGTTCGTGCCAGTCATGCTTTAGTAAAGTAGTGGCAACTTTACTATAAAGCTTCGATGGAGTTTTGGAAGCAACACGAAAACTCATGTTTCACCACATTATATCATTTTCCCACACTCGCGCTTGTAATTCGGCACTTTATGAATAAAACACCACCATTTTTATGCATAAACACTCGACAAAACACTAGTTTTGGAAAAAAATACAACGAAGCGACACGACTCTTCCCGCGTTCCCGCCAAAACTCTGTCATCAACTAAGTCAATATTGCGGATAACCCGCTTGAAACTACTAACAGTGCTGGTAAAAAGGTTCAAGGAATGTTTGTTATTTAGACTATTCAACAGCGTTATAAGTTTTTTTAAAGGAGCGTATATTTTTATATATATATATATATATATATATATATATTTTTATGTAAAAAGTAATGAGACGAACGAGACGCTCTCCTGATGGTAAGAGATAACGCCTGTCCACGACCATTGCAGCGATACACAGAACTTTGAGTAACAAAACAACGTCCAGGGCATCGCTGCTTTGGCACTCATTACTTTGAGACTAGATGGTTAGTCTCAACAGCCCAGTAATTTCGCTAGCTGCAGTACCCTTCAAACCGGAACACAGTCTACACACTACTGCTTAGCGGCAGAATAACTAGTACTGCGGTGGTACCTACCTAGACGATCTCCTGCTATGGAAATCTACCACCAAGTATATAGTTTATAGTTTATCAATAGTTTTTTGACGTCTGTGTCATGTGTTCAGCATGTTTAAATGAATCAAATAATTAGATAAATCCCGACACGTAAGTTAATATGTACACCATTATCATCTTCAGCCCGTAATCGTCCATAATTTATCTAATTTAATTATGCATAATATACATAATAAGCGACGCTTTCCTGAAGAGATAACGTCTCTTCATGACCATTGCAGCAACACACAGGTAACGAAATAAAGTCCAGGGCATCGCTGTTTTGGCTCTTATTATTTTGAGACATTCTATGGTTAGTCTCAACAGACCTGTAATTTTGCCTTTCAAAACCGGAACACAGTAATGTGTACAGTGTACACACTACCGCTTAACGGCAAAATATCTGGCACCGCACTGGCACCTACCTAAACGATCCTAAATAAAACCTAAATAAGAGCTAATACTAATAAAAACAAACCTAAATTAAAAAAAATGTAACGAGAACAGAAAATGCTGTAGTAATTAACATAGTTTAAAGTGTAGCCTATATTCTCCCCGCTTGCATTTCGGTCGAAGTATGTTTGTGTAGATTGCAGGATTTGCAGGGTATCACCACACAATGTTAGCCTCTGACGAGTTAGGTTCACAGCAATGCTCGCTCGCCCGTGATTGTGTGTGATATATGAATAAAGAGGGTGAGCGAGTGTAGATCTTGTGTTTGAGCTCGTGTAATTTTCTTCCTTCTTCCGTATTTCCGCAAAGTTATAACATTGCGTTTGTAGCGATGATAGCTGAATGGTTAGCGTGGTCGGTTCGCATGCCGAAGAGCGTGGGTTTAATCCCCAACAATGAGCTTGAGCTACTGGTGAAGGAAAACATCGTGAGGAAACCATAGCATGCTGGTACACGGCTGGCTAGCTACCACTTTCAAGTTAAAAAATTTGCCGCCATGCACCTAACGGTGTGTTCCGGCAGTGCCAGTTTCATTCCAGACTTGGTGTGTTTACCATCTTTGACCACACCGTCACGTCACATCAGATGAGCTGTGGTCAAACACCGAGCCTGTCAACCACAAAGGGTTCTTCAAATAGAGTGTTAAAAGAATCTTTTATGGTCGGTAACGTTTTGACCTTGGTATTGCAGATACTATAGGCGACGGTGATTGCTTACCATCAGGCGACCCGTCAGCTTGATTGCCACCTGTGGCAAAAAAAAAAAGTTTATATACTATAAATAAATAAATCAGACATTAGTGTTAAAATTTACTAGACACAATTATAATTTTGAAAATACATTTTTTTTTATCAAAATACATAGAATGCTACGTGGATCGTTTCTGTTCTTGATTATCTATTTAAAGTTATATAATTGTTACCATTGGTATTTTGAGCACTCTCATAATACTTACAAAAAACTAAGTTTAAAAGTTTTGTTATCATTTGACATTACTTTAAAACTGAAACATAAATCAAGCTTTAGAAAATTTTGTATTCTACTCGTCGCTGTGAAGTCTAGTAACTAGGTTACCAGATAACGTAGACAATGCCGCAGCTGTCAGTCACAATGCGTCTTGGCGGGGGAAACGATATTTTTCAAGGAGCACCAAATCGCAGACATTTCCTCCCAGAGACCCCTTTTACGCGAGCCAAACAATCCCGACATCGAGGTACCTAAGTATGTCGTTCACCGCTTCTCCGAGCCACGTAAGCCTCGCTCGCCTGTTGTCCGCAAATGATAAAGCGAGTACTAGCCTTTTTTTTCGACTAGAGTACCAATTCCACTATGAAATTTTTGTTGCATATACTTGTAGAAAAATCGTATTAGCTGCGCCCCGCGTAGTTACCCGCTACTTGTTTTCGGGATAAAAAGCAGCCTATTTTCTAATCCAGGGTCTCAGCTACCTACATACCAAATTTCATCGAAATCCAGTCAGTAGTTTTTGCGTGAATGAGTAACAAACGTTCATTCATCCAAAATTTCACATTTATAGTATTAGAGGGATTGTTTTCCGAAATTGTTTTTATAATGTATACATAAAAAACTGGTGTTAAACTTGTGTGAGAAAGTGATATAACGGGGTGAAATATGACTGTCTTTGCTTGTTGCTTCAGATTTTTACTTTTTCAGTAATCTAATAAAGATTATTAAATTTAATTTGTAACTCCGGCGAAAATTTTAAAAAACTTACGAAGTCATAACTGGACTTTTACCCAGAATTATTTTGTATATCGTTGACTGTATTTCAGACTTATTTCATTTTATTTATCATCAAATACTAATGGAAAATATCGAAATATTTGTCACTGGCAAAATAAACAAAGTGAGATGCTCAAAACAAAGGAAAAAAATCTTACTATGTTATAACAAAATCCAATAAAAGCATCAATTTTATTACGTCCTCCGTTTACTGACGTTTATTACGTCAATAAAGCTTCTGCGAGATGTTATTTCAATAAGCACAACCACAGAGAATATTATTATTATATTATATGAAGAGGCTCAAAGATTTTAACGCTTGAGTCAATTGTAAGCAGTAACTAGGACATGTTTTATAAGAAGCAGTAACATTATTAAAATAACACTAATTTCAATTAAAATTAAAGTTCCATTAGTTAACAACGTTCCTCACTTATGTTTAAACGCATCCTAACACCACACAACATAATTATATCGAAGCGTGTTGCTCTTCGATACATGTTGTGATATAATAAAGAAGGGTAGTTAGTTAATGTTTTTTTTTTTGCACAGACGTAATTTTTGTTTACTATTGTTTTTTGTGTCTCAATATATTTGTTTAAATGCTCCATAAATGTTTGTTAGAAGGAAGAGCCTGGAGCCCACGACACAGGCCACCCTAGTGTGGGATTCAGGGCATACCGATGTAACATAATATAATATTTATTTATGCTGTGTTAGATAGATAGAAACTTTTTATTGTGCACATTAGAAATATAAAAAAAACAAAAGAACCTTACGAGCTAGTGCCACAAGTGGCCTAATCTCTTCCAGACATTCTGTATGTAATGATTTCACGAGAACTCTATAGTTCTCGAGATTTTGCGCATCTCTATATATCTCTGTGGGCACAACAATATTTGAACGTAAGAGTATATGCGGGAGTCGTTTAAAAGCGCATTAATTTAAGTCGACTTCACCCTGTGAACTTTACAAGGAAACGATAACACCAGCAACGCCTTTCCTAATCTTCGTTTCGATCGAAACTTCGGTTTGTTTACTCTCCAGTGTACTTCGGCTTTACGACGTGCGGCGAAGATGGCCTTCGAAGAAAATTACTCGACAACCCGAGCCTACTCCCTCGTTTCATTATAACAAGAAATTTCATCTCAATTAATGTCTAAAATAACACTGTAACACTCTTAATTACGCTCGAGTGAGGCCTGCTTAATTAACACTTACATGTCAGCCGCCCTAACATAGATTGATGACAAACGAAAATGACGATCCAGCAGTGCTGGGGTTGGTTTTCGCAATGGGCTGGAGTGAAAGCGCCAGTCACTCGGCGCAAGTTTGCGCTCAAACAAAGGACTGAATACAGCCCGCGCGTCCGACAATGCCCGCCTCCTCCATGGATCATAACCCAGACGTAAAACAACTTGGGCCCTTAATGCGTTTTGATAATTAGCGCTAGAGGACTCAATGGCATAGTTTCTCTACAGTTGATCTTCAAGGGCCTATTAGGAGCACTCTTTAGTACCCAAGAGTTTCCACTTTCCTCGTTTTCATGCCTACTTTACAAAAAGTTAGAACGATTCAAATGTTTTTACTCGAAGCCGAGAGTACCAAATCTTATTTTCATAATACAAGGCAAATCGAGCAAAATAAGTATCTATTGTATGATACGATGGAACAACATTTTGCTGAAGTTAATATTAATTTAAATAATGTATTATTATTTATGTATTAGTAATTGGTGGTAGATATCCTTAGCAGGAGGTCGTCTAGGTAGGTACCACTGCAGTACCAAATGTTCTACCGCCAAGCAGTAGTGTGTAAACATTAGTGAGTTCCAGATGGAAGGGTACTTACAGCTAGCGAAATTACAGGGCTGTTTCATTACTGTGAGACTTACTATCGAATGTCTCAAAGTAATGAACTCCAAAGCAGCGATGGACTTTATTTAGTTACTCAAAGTTCTGTGTATCGCTGCAATGACCATGGACAGGCGTTATCTCTTACCATCAGGAGAGCGTCTCGTTCATCTCATTACATTTACATAAAATAAAGTAAAAACTTTTTAAACAGCAGCAAATAATGGCATGAATTACTCTAGATGTATTAAAGTTTTTCACCGAAACTTAAGTCTACAAAACACTGTAAATTAGTTCATGAGCTGCACCGAATTCTTATCGTGATCAACTCGTGACCACAGCTATTGCAACATAGCCAAAACGACAAGGCGAAGACATACGTGTTAAGTCTCCAACCACTACATTGGCCTAAACAATGTAATTTTTGATTGTCTGTGACGCGAACCCATAAGAATTGCCCCTACCCAAAAATAGCTCAAAACGGCTAAAGAAGTTTTCACTTTAAAAAAAAATTATTTGTCACATTAAAAACAGAAGGACAATAAAAATACTTTTTATGATTAAAACACCACAAGTTTTTGACAAAATTATAAAAAACTAGCGGACGCTTCGCGGTTTCACCCGAGTAGTTCCCGTTTCCGTGGGAATACAGGGATAAAAAATAGCCTATGTCACCCGGGGATAGTATAGCTTCCCAACGGTGAAAGAATTTTTGAAATCGGTCGAGTTGTTTTGGAGCCTATTCAATACAAACAATGAAATCTTTCCTCTTTATAATAGTATAGAAATACAAGTGAAAACACAAACAAACAAATAATACAATTCAAACTTGGAATTAATTTATTTCGACCAGCTTCTGATAAGCACTCAGAAAATAGCTACGCGACCACATATCGTAGGTCTACGCAGTAAGGTTCGCAGTTGTATAGCTTTTTCGTGAGCATCTAACAGTATCACAATAAAAAGCTCAGAGTAAAGGGGCAGTAGTCATAAACAACACACAATGCGAGTTTTGGCGGGAACGCGGGAAGAGTCGTGTCGCTCCGTTGTATTTTTTTCCAAAACTAGTGTTTTGTCGAGTGTTTATGCATAAAAATGGTGGTGTTTTATTCATAAAGTGCCGAATTACAAGCGCGAGTGTGGGAAACTGATATAATGTGGTGAAACATGAGTTTTCGTGTTGCTTCCAAAACTCCATCAAAGCTTTGTAGTAAAGTTGCCACTACTTTACTAAAGCATGACTGGAATTAACTGACACGAACTGGACTTGACAAAGACGACTTTGACTAAAACTAGCTACGATGGCACTTATTTAACTTTTGAAACTTGAAAATATATAATTACTTGACACTGGCAAATGCTAAAACGCGACGCCAAAACCAAAGAAAAAAAAAACACACACACAATGCAGCGACATGATTTTTCTCATACCCAAAAACTCTTATACAAATGAACATTATTTTGTGGATACATTTTTCAAATTTTTGAAACATACAATTTTTATACAGTCTACATTGCTGACGTCAAAAAAAGGTGTTCTGGAAACGTAGGCGCGCGCAGTAATTTATCATTTCGTGTCGTGTAATTTAATCTATTCTTTGTTTCAATTAATTTATATTAAAAAGTTGTTTTGAGGACACTTGGCAGAACTTTTTGTTACATTTATATTTTGTAGATACCTATTTAAAGCCAGCAGATTGGCTTAATATTTTTATCCGACTACGGCAAATCCAAAAGAATTATTTGTGTTTTTAGCAGTCTCCATACTTACATATTTTATGTTTGTTTGTGTTTACGTGTGTTCCAGCGTAGCGCTGAAACTTCTCATCCGATTTTGATGAATGAGATGTCGATCAATTCGTTATTATGCTCTGCGTGACACAACTTATTTATTTCTGCAGTTGGGTCATAGTTTTTTTTTTTTTAATTTTTAGCATGTTAATAATTATTTATTCAAGAGAAATTTTTAAATATCTATCCAAAACATTCCTTAATGTCTAAAATTGCGTTTATTTGAAATGATAAAATAGGTACTCTTTTGTTTTACTTATACTCGCGTTTATTCGTAATTCTGTGATAGTGATCTAAAACTCCCTGTAGAAGGCACCGTACCTACCAAGCGCACGTGAAAGACATAACTTCATTAGGTTGTGTGGAGTACCGGAAAGCTTTGTTCCCTCTTCGTCCATTACCCGACACTCGGTGTTTGCAGCCGAAGCGCCCCTAGAGACGTCTCTAAAGAGAATTCTGGTTTTGCACCGGGCAGGACTATATGAGTACCTTGCAATTGCCTATTTTCTAAAGTCAAAACATCATACTAATATTATGAGTTTGCATCTATCTGATTGTCATGTTAGCTAATTTGGTAGAATATAAAATATGCTTCAAAAGCTGTATGGACAGAATAAATATTTATGTGACGATAAATGTTTGTTTTGGGTCGGAGTGTTCTGTATAGTAATATACATACATTTACAAAAAAATAAGTATCTAAATATTCTAGGTATGTAATATTGCCTAGTTTGGAGCTAGACGACACTGTGTGAAATGTCCTACGACATATTTCGGATTCTTTTGGATATGATTCGAAATCCAGATAGTTTATACCGTGGATTAATCTTGATTTTGAATCGTGAAAATTAAAAATTATAAATTAAAATTACTTTAAGCAGAAGAATATCGCCTTAACGTAGCGTAGAATTGCATTGCTACGCTTCGACTATGACTCGAGAAAGCATCGAATGTTCGACAAAAATAATTATATTATTAGGAGTGTAACTGGGATCTCTAGAGACGGCAGTGGCTTCCTGGAACAGAAACTCGGTAGAAACTCTAATTAACTTATGTATATTCTTGCACGTGCATTATAGTATTATTGTAGCTAAATTACTTATGTAGATAGGTACGTATATTTTCAAAATATAGGACCATTTTTTGAAACTTTTCAACTTTATTTTTGACCTGTAACAACTCGTTACTAAAAAACATGATTATGATTAATATTTAAATTCGTCGTATTATTATTAAAGTATTTTCTTTTTAAATATAGACTTCTGATGGAGACTGTAATAGATGTATTCTTTTTTATTATTTACTTTTGACTTTGTTTTGGTGTTCATTAATATGAACACCAAAACAAAGTCAATTAAGTAATTTTTTAATCACTAAATAAGATAGAAAGCAACTCTCTTTAATAAGAGAGTTGCTTTCTATCTTATTTAGTGATTAAAAAAAATTTAATGCGGCGACAAAAAATTTAACATTCCCGCTATTGACTTAATCTCAGCTAGCGCAAAATGAGAACTAGTTACAGTTTATAGCCATGTAAAGGACTTAAGGTTACGTTCACGTTCATGTTAGTGTAAACTTGATTCATCGCGGCTTCTATCTCTTGATTGCCACATCTTAGTCAAAACTCTATAGCATGTATACCCGTTTTCCCAATATAAAGGCATGAAAATTTACCTTTTTGTGGGAGAGCCCGCAAAAAGGTTGCAGATAAAAGAAGCTTTTGACTATAAAATATCAGTTTTAGAGCTCTGAGATAACTTGCTCACTTACGAGATACAGTTTCGAAAGTTCGGATCAAGGTTTAGTATCGACATAAAAATATAAATAATCAGATCGTGATAATTCCAAAATTATTGTTCCGTAAATATTTCTGTTTTTTTCTATTTACAGTATTTCGGTAAATTTTACAATAGATTGTTTTTAATGAGAATGTAATGAGACGATGAAGACACTCGTGCTGGTAAGTGGTAACGCATATTTATGACCATTACAGTGATACATAGAACTTTGAGTAACAAACCAAAGTTCAAAGCATCGCTGCATTGGTGCTGTAATGTATAATCATTCGCTGTTTAGCTCTCATTTCGCTAGCTGCAGTGCCTTTGAAAGCGGAAGATAGTAATGTTTACACACTACTGCTTGGCAGTAGAATACCTACTGATAGAAATTAGTATACATTCATACAAATACACAAAATGAAATACAACAATAAAAATATTGAGAACACTAAAGTTACTAGTGAAATTCCGTATTCGTTAATTAATGATTGGAAGTTGTAAAAAATAACAATTTATCTAAATAATTATAATTAGGTTTAATAGTTAAATTTAAGTCATTCTAAAAAAATCTGCATTCTAACAAAGAATAAATAAATTAATTAATTTTTGTAAATTCATCTTATCTCATCTTAGGAGGTCGCTTTATCGTTTCTCGATTGATTTAATGCTACTAAAAAAATCTTTATCTAAGTCAGCGTCAATCCGTAAATTGTTGAAAGTCTCACGTGATCGAACAATAAAACTATTCTGCCGATAGTAAGTGGATGTTAAAGAAGGATTTTTATGAATTTATTTCATTTTACAGTTTTAGAGATGCTTTTTTTCAAAGTTCTCTCAAAGTAATACGTCACACTTCACGGAAAAGCGAAACCCCTCGAGGATCTTCCGCGGCCATGCCATTTGTATTAAAGAACCGTCATTCGTATTGTCACCAGATATCTATGTCAGCGGTGGCTCCGTGACATGATTTTCTAGAAACTTTTCACACCTTGCTGAACATTTCATACGTTTTTCACCAGACTGCCGCTAACGAAAATTTGAGTACAAGTTGTTTTACATTCGAAACAGAAATATGCAGGCGAAAACAATAAAAAAAAAAACAATTTGTCACTAAAACCTCAAAGTTATTATGCCTTAAATTTCTTTTTCTAAACATCTTCATCATTATGATAAAATAATCATAATTTTATTAGCTATGCTCTTTAGTATTTTTTTAACTACATTATTTTTTCTAACCTTTACTAAGATTTTTTAAACGGGTTCGTCGATGTTTTTTTATAGTAATAGGAGTCTACTATAATTTTGAGAAACTTCTTATCTAACAAAAATATTCGGATAGGATTGTGAAAATTAAAGTCGTAATTGAAAATATATCTCCCACACTCATCATCAAAGCGGTATACACACAAATTAGTACCTACTTTACCTAGTTAAATTAATTTGACTAACTTTCTTCTACCTATATTAGGTATATTAATATAAAAAAATAATTGTAATTCAAGTTGACAAAGGTCACGGACCCCGGTGTCTGTGGAGCGTTCACATTTAAATAAAAACAAAAAACCTTTTTATATGTAATACAATTATTTTCAGATCCTATTCTTAAATACTGTATCAAAATGTAACACTACACTGCTAGGCCTTCCACCTTAAACTTACGGTTTTTAACCAACAAAATATCTAAAGCATTATACTGTTAAAATGGAACGCTCTATTGCGAGAATTTCATGAAAAATATCTGCGTCTGAAAATACATTCTCGCCTTTAATTCTCGCCAAGCATAATGTGAAACTTAAAACTCCCAGAAGCTCAAACCGTGGCCCATTGAAAATTAACCCGTAAATTTCGTGCGACAACTGCCGAATGGAGAACTTTGCGCAACCGCCGACGGCTGCTCGGGAGTACAACGTAGCTCAACCGGCTCATTACATGGCACAGAAATAAGACTCGGAAACGATACGCTTGTCATTCTCTCCTGAGTGATAATTATAGAAAGTCTAATAAGTTTTTACACTGAGAAACTGTAACTAATTATTTTTCTTCCTCGTTTTTGACGTAGCACTTTGTGCATTTGCCAGTTATTTCCATAGTTCAAGTATTTTACGAAAAATCCAGGTAAATGAGTCGCATATAAAGCTTATCATGGTTGAATGCTCTTGCTCTAGTAAAGCAGTAATGACTTTACTTCAAGTGCGATGGCGTTTTGGAAGTAACACAAAAACTCATGTTTCACCATTTATATGAACACGTACGTAATTTAGCACTTTATGAATAGGTACAATAGCATATATTTTTTAACTAAACACTCGAAGAAAAGAACAACTTAATCCGGCCACACTACCATCCCGCATTCCCGCTAAACTTCCCACGGTATACTTAAAATTATGTTGCTTGACTCTAAATAATAGAATATGTAAAGTGCGATGCCAAAAATAAAGAAAAAAAAGGAACATTTAAATTACTGTGAATTATTTTTCTTTGTTTTTAATTTTGCACTTTGTGCATTTGCCTGTGTCAAACATTTCGATACTTTTAATTCTTTTGTAATAAATTAAGTGAAATTAGTCATTGTCAGAGTCACACTACATGTTTTTCTTAATTTTATCTTGAGACACACCAAACTGAAAATATGAAATAATTGACACTGGTGAAATGAATAAAATGCTAAAATAAAAAAATAAAAAAAAAAAACAAAATGAAAGAAAAAAAAGTAAATCACATTTTTTATGATTTGTGAAACAGGCACTTACTTTCCAATAGAGATGTTGGTAATCGATTTTTCAGAAGATAATATACCAACAGGAGAGATTTTATTATGATTCCCTGAGGTAATGCTTTTGCTTCCGAATGTTATTGGATGCATTTGGTTTTATATGACAAAATTACGACCAGCTGGCTGCGTGACTTGATAAATATTGGACTGCAACGGTCATAGTCAAGCAGTCAGTGATTTATACTTTTACTAAAGTATCTTTAAGTCTCCTCTATAAATATTGAAAACATTTAAAGCAGCCAACCCCCATGGTTCAAGTTCTTGTACCCTAAACGGCATACATCTATCTATCTATATCTATATCTATCTATACTATTATAAAGAGGAAAGTCTCCGAAACTACTGAACCGATTTCAAAAATTCTTTCACCGTTGGGAAGCGTAATTTAAGTTAATTTTCTAGCATATAGTGAGTTATTTATATCCATAATGTAATTTTTAACATATACATAGTTATAGAGCCCTGCAATTTTAAAGTATATACATATATCTTTTAGAATTAATCATTTAAACTCGCGTTAAACTTGTAGAGCGCCGTGCATGGCAATATGAATAAAATATGGCTTCATCAGTTAAATAAACGAACATTTTCACGCTCGAATAAAACGGAGGTGGTATATTATAATGATCTCTTTGGGAGGTGTGAGGTTGGCATAGACACGGGCACCTTTGTATTGGAATAAGTTTCCTTGTGAGTTTTGGCGGGAACGCAAAAAGAGTCTTGTCGCCATGTTGTATTTTTTTCCAAAACTAGTGTTTTTTCGAGTGCTTATTCATAAAATGTTGGTGTTTCATTCATAAAGTGTCGAATCACAAGCGCGAGTAAAGGAAAATGATATAATGTGGTGAAACATGACTTTTCGTGTTGCTTCCAAAACTCAATCAAAGCTTTATAGTAAAGTCTACTTTATTAAAGCATGACTGGACTTGACTGACACAGACTGTACTTGACCGGGACTGGACTTTGACTCTAACTATAGCTACAAGGCAACTTATGTATTTAACTTTTGAAACTTGAAAATGTAAAACACTTAACACTGGCAAATGCTTAAAATGCGACGCCAAAACCAAAGAAAAAAAAAGTTTCCTTGTGAGTTTTGGCGGGAACGTGGAAAGTCGTGTCGCCATGTTGTTTTTTTTTCCAAAACTAGTGTTTTTCGAGTGTTTATGCATTAAATGGTGGTATTTTATTCGTAAAGTGTCGAATCACCCGCGCGAGTGTGGGAAAATGATGTAATTATTTTTCTGCTGTTCCAGTTACGCACGCCACAATTTATTAAAATGTTGTGTATGATTTGTCGAAATCGTCTGACTAATAAATTACTAGGCGAATTCGGTATGTAAAGAAAAAATATACTTTGCTGATTCCAAAACCATTTCGAAATATTACATTCCTGTACATGAGTTTTTCCGTTTAAAACTCTTTAAACTATGAGACGGGGTTTATTTTAATAAAATACATAAAATAAATTTGACTTTCAATTAACCTCTAATGACGTCATGTCCTTGGCTGTATAAGGATTCTTTCAGTGCCTAAAAAAGTACATATTTTACATATTCAGCCAATGTTATGACGTCATAACTATAAAAAGTTTGAAAATGTATTAGAATTAAACTACCGCATAGAAAGCCAAAATATTCAAATTAGTTTCATAAAATAAAGTTTACTATCAGTAAAAAATATAAAATAAATACAAAAAAAAAACTTTACATACCGAATTACATATTTTGTTAGAACAACAACATATTAAACATTATCTAGTGAGTATGAGTTGATCTTGTTGTTATTGTATTAAAGTGTTAAATGTAGTGTAGAAACTTAGTGGTAATTTAGCGGGACTTGACTGGTCTGAGAATGTTACTTGTTAGTGTCAGTTAAACTTCTCGGTGGTGCCTTCAAGTTGTCTTGCTTGCATATTTGAGATATATGCATGGAATATATGAAATCACTAAATCTAATTTCATCATCATCATCATCATCATCATCATCATCATTTCAGCCGTAGGACGTCCACTGCTGGGCATAGGCCTCCCTCATTGACTTCCATAAAGACCGGTCGGAAGCGGCCCGCATCCAGTGCGTTCCTGCGGTCTTTACTAGGTCGTCTGCCCACCTTGTGGGTGGACGTCCTACGCTGCGCTTGCCGGTCCGTGGTCTCCACTCCAGAACTTTGCAGCCCCATCGGCCATCAGTTCTGCGTGCTATGTGCCCTGCCCACTGCCACTGCAAATCTAATTTATGCTAATTTAATTAACTATCTCTGTTACAAATTTCTTGCATATAAATTCAGTCGTTCCAATGTGAACAAGTAACAAACAATCATCCAAACAAATGTTCGCTCGTTTCGTTTTTAAAACTTTTTGTTTTTTTCTCATCGCAATTTGCAAGTATCTAGTGTTTCATATTTCCAAGTGTCTCATGATAATATAATCAAGTAAAATAGATCTTAGTCGTTAATGACAGCCAAGTCTGCTAATACATAAATTTCCAAAAATATTTTTTATCTTTGACCCAAACATTTTTTTGCCTTTTTGATTCAGCATTCATATTGTATCCAGATTTTGCTCTGTTACAGGGTTATAAGATTAGGGTGTATTTACCGGAAAGGGGGTCATTTTACTCACCATTACGAACAACTTTTATTGTTCGTAATGGTGGTAAATAAAACTCTGAGGTCATGGTACTAATTATTGTCAACAACTTTTACTATGGGCACATCTCTATAAAATCAGTAAAAAGTGCATTGACTGTATGGGGCTCCTGACTTTTTTTCAAAATTTTATAGCTGTAGGTACCCATAGAAAAATGTATTAATAATAATGCGTATTGTTCGCCCCTTTCGGCTCATATGATTTAATTTTGTTTTTTATTATATTTTAGTTAGATAAGGTTTGTACGTATTTGTCTTTACGTAGTTAAATATATTTGCCAATAAAAAATATCACTGTTATTTATTAAACACATATACACTCGTAGCTTTAAGTGCTTTGCCGGTTTATATAATAGGTACCATAAAAAGAAGCACCCTTATATTATCCCAATGCAACAAATAAACTATAAAATTTCCGCCTCGGTATTGGGTGTAACAGAGACCAGTAAAGATAATGCCCCGGGTAATATCTAACATCCGTAGGATATAAATTATAAAAGCATTGTTGGTTCTCTGTTCTCCGTCTGGGTTGCTCGTAAGCCAGTCCACTCGCTCGGCACTAACGACCATTGTTTTATTCACCACAATAGGTCAATTTCCTTAAGACAGAAACCGACTGGATCGTAAATTAAAACTTAATATCTCATTACTTGCAAGCGTCACCCGCTTACTGAGAACGGTGCCAAAAAATTTTAATTGTATTCCCTACGAAATATGCTCGAGGAAATGAGGAATTTTTCCTATAACTAGACTAAGGCCAAAACGTACCCAAGAGACAAGACGCGCAATTTAACATAATGATGTTATACAAACCTGCGGGCCTAGCCTAGAAACATTTGAATAGCGTTAGCGCTAATAGTAAATCCAAAAATGTTCTCGATTAAAAAATGCTGTCGACATGTCACGTGGGCATCTTATGTCGATTCCGTACATTTTTGGCTTTCGTACACTCAAAGCATACAACCCTTTTTTTAATGTAACAGGCTGTGTGTTTAATCATAGCTCCCCTGATGTTTAATGACGGTGTGGTCTAGATGTTAAACACACTTTATAGTTATCAATGTTATCATGTGTATATTTTGTTTGATTTCCGCTTAAGTTCAGTATTATTGTTAACTAGCGTTCCGACCTGTATTTATACGTGTGTAATTTATTTGGGCCACTTGATAATAGAAGATTGTACTTCTCTACTTAAAAAGTTTAACCTTCCGTAAAAATATCTAAATGATAGTGAATCAATATCAAAATCACTAGCGTACTTAAAAATAAATAAGCTGAGAGATCCAATTAAAATTTCAGTATCGCCAGATCAAACACTCAAAACATTAGCTGTACTGGATTCTATTTCAAAATCGGAGTTAAAAATATTTCATGAAGGTATAATTATTTTAATAACATTTTATCTAAAACAAAACATGACGAGTACCTAATTATCTCCTGAAACAGAAGATTAACTTCTTAACAAAAATATTTTATAACCATTCAATTAATCATGAAGATTAACCAAAACACGAAAGATCACAAAGCTTGCTATATTATTCAGCATCAGTATAGATTACCAGTATAGTTAATGTTTAAATTTATAAAGGCTTAAGATCAATTTATACTTTAATCTGGAAAGTAAATTTAGCTAAATATTCGTAGATAACTTTGAACATTTTACGTTGAAAATGTAGAGCTACAGTACGTTGTACTTGATTTGACCAAAATAACTCTGAGCTAGTAATATTTTTAACTTATGATATTAGAAATGTATTTTTTAATGGCTTTCCTCTTTTCGCTAAAAATCTCTGGCCGTAATGAGCGCCTTTGTTTTAAATGGTTCTGGCCTAAATTACTTTTACACTTGCGATTAAACTTAGTGGTTCAAGAGGCATTCGCGTGCCGTTGCCATTGCTTCTAACCGACGGGATGCTCCCCCGGGAGCAGTAAAATGGCGCTGGACACGACACAAGGCATCTTATTTTTCAACGCCACGCGCTTCGACGTCAAAAACTGTTATTTAACAACTTGTAGCGAAATTCTATTACTTTATCAAACTTTTGATATTGAAACCGACCCTTCTTTATAGTTTTGACAAGGAACATTAAATATGTATAAATATACAGCCTGTTTCTCTAGACGACGGACATATTTCATGACGTTATAATTTAGGTTTATAACAGTACGGAAAAAATAAAATAATAAATATTTACGCCAGTATTAAAAAGATATTGGTGTTCAAATTTTGACCCGGAACTACAAGACTCACGGTCACCAAAAACAGCTGATCAGCTGGCGGCGCGACGCGCCTTTCGTTCGAGTAGGCAAGTACAGCGGTCGTCGCATGTAAATATAAAATAAAGTTTTGGCATTTTGGATAAGCTGATAAACTTTTAGAAGAATATATTTCTGTCCGTTGCTGCGCCTTCCCAGGTTTTAAAAAGTAAATAATTTTATCAGATGGAGTCCTTGCAGTGAGTAGTACTAATAAATCAACATCTTCACCTACTACAATAGTTGTATTTCTTGCATTAAATTGTTCTATTGCTGTTTCAATTATGAGGACATCGGCGTCATTCGGAGCTTGTTTCACGGCATTATTTTCAGCTGTTAATTTGTTACTCAACATAGAAATAAAACGAGATTTATTATTAATGTTTGCAAAAAAATGTTGTTGATTAACTGGAACTGGAATAGGCAGATGTTTTTCAAGGCCAGATGTTATTCAAGTAGAGGGGATTCGGTAAGGAACCGGCGGTCATTTTAGAGTAAATTTTCTTAGAATAGTATAATGTATACATAAAAGAGACACGAGTAGGCATTTTTGCTTGCTTGAGTACCTAAATATGTATATACGTGGCATATGTGTCCATACTATGTAGAACGTGATTCTTACAAGCGTAATATCTGGGAAATAGTGGGTCTTAGAGAAAAAATCATAGGGACCATTTTTATAGAGAATTTTAAGATCTACAACTTTGCTCTGAGGTACTTTTTCGATAAAACTTACCGTTTTCGAGAAAAATCCAAAAAACCTAAAATTTTTACCTTGGGCCCCGAATAAGTCCCTAAGCTCACATGGGACTGATGGGGACTTTTGACACTTTATTCCTTGTGGTAAACCTAAGGTCTCTACGAAGATTTGGCTCTGTCGGAATTTTCTTTATTTCAATTGTCTAAAATGACCGGACTATGACCCGAGAATCGCACGCACCCCCGGCCGTGACCCCTCAGACGCCGCCGCCGCCTTGCGCCCGCGCCGCGCGACGTGTAGGCACAGGCTCGCGCCCGGATTTGTTTATATACCTACTAGGATTTGTTATGTCTGATTACATTAGTTTGTGGGACAATTTGGTCAAATTGTAAGGTATTATTTTTATGACGTATTTGAGTCCAGTATTGCTTTCTGAACACCTCCTTAAAATATGTTCGTCGTCTAGAGAAACACCCTATATAAATGGACCATGATAAATCAAAATGAAATCAATGAATGAATGATGATCAATGAAATGATGCAATCTAGTATAAATAATTACATATTGACATCACAATTAATAATTGTCAATATTACATACTGTCATTTTTGGTCTCCCTAATTACTTTCTTTGATATTGTAATTGTAAATATTATTATGTTTTGTTTGACATTTTTATCTATTGACATTTTGTTTTTAATTTAAATTTCTATTTTGATTTTAGGTTCGTTTTTAATTACAATTCGTTTGACTGATTTGTCATATTTATTAATTTAAATTTAATTAAATTTGCAACTTTATCAGGAACGTAATGAAACAAAACCCAAGGCATCTTTAGCGATCATTACTTGGTGACGCTAATCACATAAATATTGTGAAGGTGAAAGTTTGTATATTTGTTAGGAAGTAAAAAAAAGTTGGTTGTAGCGAGACGCCTGGCAGATGTAAAACATTTAACTAGTAGCAGCTCACACAGCGAAACCAAGGAAATGTACTTATATACGTTTACGCGCACCAATACGTTTCACATCAAAAAAATGAAATTGGAATGAAGATTTTTATTCAGGAAAATGCGAGTGATAGCTAGTTGGATAATTAAATTAAATAAACAAAAAAACATTAGATTAGATACGTTTTTGATATTTTCTATTATATCTATTTTTTTATTTTTAGGCAACGCCTTAACTTTGAAAGGTTTTCTCATAGACCAACATTTTTTTATTACGTTAATCTACAACTGTTATTGATCGTACGTAGTTATAATACTTTAGACTTACTTGAATCTCTGACCCAGTAGTTGATAGATTTTGGCGAGGACTCGACGTAGCACTCCAGCGTCACGTCGGTGCCTAGCGGAGAACCGACCAGCTGATTTGGTACTTGGATCACTGGATGAACTACAGAATAAAAAACATATACATAATTAGACTAAAGAAGGTAAAAAAAAAAATAATATTACCCAACTAGGGACTTAAAATAACTATATTAAAAGGAAAAACTATATCCTATGTCACCCGGAGCATAATAACGAATCGATTGACATGTCATTCATCAAAATAGGATAAGTAGTTTCAGCACTACAGCGTAACTCACGTAAAAACAAACATACATACATAGACTGCTAAATAGACTGCTGATTTGTCATAGTTAACGACGATATTTTTTTAATTAACTAGTTTTCGAGACTATGAATTTCTACAGAAAACTTAACGGGCTGGCAACGTATTTAGTAGCTCCATAAATACCAACGATTTATGCCGTCTATTATATAAAACAGGCATAACCAGAGTCCTTGAAGCCAGAACGATGTTTTTAAGCTAGCTTACAAAATTCTAAGAGAAAACATTCGGCCCGGACTCGGCTAATAATATTAAAGTTAAATCTTGCATAAAGGCAAAATGTCCGCTTGAGTTGACGCGAAGACGCAAACAGTTCTTTGCAGCCTGAAAATAATTAAAAGCTACTACTCGCTGACATTATATAACACCATTAATAACAAGGAACCTCAGAAACTTGTTGAGATAAACAACAATTACTGCGAATTTTCGGCGGACCTATTTTGTTGGCAAGATGGGCCGCCACCCGTTTCGAAAAACATTTCCGCGCGGGAAAAAAAGATTCGGAACCCAGGACGGTAACTTATTTAATAAAGTCATTTTGCGATAAGAGGTTTACCAACCCTGATTCTACGGAGAGCATTGATAGTTCTTCATTATATTACTCAATGACGGTATTTTTATCTTATTTTATTTTAGTCTGGTGGTCTTCAAGCTCGTGAAAGGCATGATGTACATAACTATACACTGTACCTACACCAATAAAACTGTTACGGCAACAATTTTGAAGAAAACCTGCATGAATAGTGGAATATTTATTTATAGAGCAACCAAAGAAAATTAGTATGGAGTACGGTAAGTAAAGAAAAAAGATTAATTGAGAATTCTTAATAAACTTGAATCATCACTTCAGCCGTAGGACGTCCACTGTTGAACATAGGCCGTCTTTCAATAATTTCCACGAAGATCGGTTGGAAGCGGCTCCCATCCAGCGCGTTCCTGCGGTTTTCATGAGGCGTACATTTATGTTTTATATACAAATATATGTATTTAATCATACTATAGCCAGTATCACTCAGATGATGTAAGTATTCCATCGATACCCTATAAGTCTACGTCATGTTAAGGTGTTTAGAAGTTATGGTGGAATAAAAAAACTCACACACATACCTGAAACCTGAAAACATTACTGCTTTTTAGGACCGAAAATATTTATTTAATTAACACTAGAAACTACAACAAACAGAATTACTAAAAACATACAAGCACAACTTACAGCGAGAGGGTTTAGATTCTCTTTACTGTTGTAACCAAAACAACTTTTATGCGGAAATATACTAAATTATACCTTGAACACTCAAAATGAACTTCCGCAAAGTAACGAAATCAATCAAAATCAAACAAAATTAAGCATTTTTAGAAATAAATAAGCAAAATACTTTCTCAATATTAGATATGTACCAGCAATATATTTGATTTGGCAATTGGAAAACGGTAATCATTTGCGACTACGTTACTAGACTATTCTTTGATCTTTACTCTACTTTTTTGTTTACTCTACTCTGGTATTGCAGATATCTATAGGCGACGGCGATTGCTTAACATCAAGCAACCCGTCAGCTTGATTGCCACCTGTGGCAAAAAACTTTTAGAGAGAAATACAACGATATAAATACTTACAATGAACTTTGACGAGGATTCTTTTACTAACTGAAGGCGGGACTCCGTTGCTGGCAATGCACAGATATGCGCCCATTTCTGATCGTGATATTTTGTTCAGTGTTAACACTTCCTCTTCAAAGACTGCCACTGCACAGACAGAAAAAATGTTTCCATATAATCAAAGGGTAATCAACGAGGTTTGATAATATTGTTTTCGTATAATCCTAAAAATGGTTATTCATATTTCAAATTCAAAGTATTTATTGCAGTTTGTTCGTATGGAAAAGCAACTTTTAACTATGTATGAAAGCATTAAACATGGATATATAAAATCACTAAAATATATTAAGAAAAGCTCCCGGAATCGTAATAGCTAACGCGTGTTCGTGACCATTGCACCCAGAACTTTGAGTAATAACACAAATTTTAGGGTATCGCTGCTTTGGTGCTCATTAGTTTGAGACGTTCGGTATTTTACTCATTGAGTCCTGAAATTTTGGTACCTGCAGTGCCCTTCATAACAGAACACAGTAATGTTACATACCTACTACTGTTTGGCGGCGCAATATCTGATACTGTAGTGGTACCTACCTAAAATCCAGATAAAAACCACCTAGTTCATGACTGGTCATAATTTTTTTAGTGTTTGTTTTGTGAGCCAGTTTGCTAATATGGTATACAGAAATAAAGTTAATGAATACCTAGTATTTTGTGTACAGCGTTATTGGTATACATTAAGGAATTTTAATCCTAGTTCAATCAGTAATATAATAATTAAATACAACTTCAATTGATAGACTATAACTAAGAACTAAATTGATAGAATATTGAGACCATTTTTTTAAACCTCAATTGTTACCTGAATGTTTTGTGTTATTAAGTCCTAGGACACTGGCATGCCAGGTTTTTTAGCCGTCCTCCTTCAACTATTTGGTCAGAGCCTTTATTTGGGTCATAGTTTAGATATACAAGTTAATTTAAAGGTGTTACAAGAGTAGCTTACGTCAATCTTTGTATAATAACCGTCATATTATATTTTAGTATAGTATTTTTAAACATATTTATATTTGTTTATATTATTTTCATTACCTTTATTTATTTTTTGTTTTTACCTTTACTTAATATGTAGGCGATCACCGTTGTATTACAGTGACCCGCCGCTGCTTCGCACATGTGCAATATAGATACTAACGTTGTACATTATTTTTATCTATTGTTTGCGCACAAAAACATGTTTTTACGATATCACATAAGAAATATTTAAAATAAATTTTATTTTATTTTCGCTACTATAATGTGCAAGTATTCACCTTCACCACACACCACCACACCTTCCTCCTGAATAACTCTGTCTAACTTATTAAAATACGCATTAAAATCCGTTGCGTAGTTTAAAAGATCTAAGCGTACAGACGGCGGGAAGCGACTTTGTTTTGCAATGTAGAGATTGTTGTTACCCAAATTGATTGTACGAGTATAACAATTTACAGTTAAAAAAACACAAACAACTCAATCAAAAAGTGTTAGCAACTAACCTGACACTTTAATGAGTGTTATTATTCTTTCACCTGTATCCACAAAATTATTCAAAGCATCCATTTATCATACTCACAAAATGATAAATACAATATCTGTTTTGACGTTTACATTCAGAGACAAACCCAATTGAATGATTAAGTTCAAGGAAATGGAGACACGGTAAACAGTAATTTAATGTTTACAATGTTTTGTGAAATTGTAAAAAAAGATAATTTTGACGTCAATACGTGTTCAAATATGCTTCCGTAGTGGAAGGCAATTCAGAACACCGATGTTATTAAAATCGGGAGATACCTACAGTTTTGTGTTGCAGCGACATAACTAAAATAATTTACGCTGAGTGAGAACTTGAAACGTCCACCCACAAGGTGGACAGACGACCTAGTAAAGACCGCAGGAACGCGCTGGATGCGAGCCGCTTCCAACCGGTCTTTATGGAAGTCAATGGGGGAGGCCTATGTCCAGCAGTGGACGTCCTACGGCTGAAATGATGATGATGATGATGATGACGAGAACTTGAAACATAGAAATCCCAAAGGCTTCTTCGTGTATAAATGTCGGTCACACGGTCGTGTACACGACACAGTCACACATCGATATTTTTTCTTGTTGTTGGGTGATTCACTTCTGATTTACATGATTTATACAATACCGAACACAACTAGTTGGAAGTCCGTCTAGCTTCCAATCTGGAGCTGGGTTTATTTGATAAATCTCGTATTTTTTTACCTTTTCTAAGTTACAAGCGTATTGCCGCTGACTTCAAACAATAACAGAATACATCGTGACGAAACCTGCGTATCTGAGGGAGTTTTTAATGTTGTCAAAAATGTTTTGTCTTAGATTAATATTCTTGGATGTATATTGTATACCTACTAATAATAGTTTATTACATACTATTTTGTAGATTTAAAATTACCTTAACTATTTATATCTTTTAGATTTAGAGTTATTAATAAAAATATAAATTTGTTTAATATTAAATTTTAGTTCCAGAAGTAGGTTTGAAGCATATTTGTTATTTTCTTTTTGTAGTGTTCATTAGATGTTATGTATAATTTTAATCCAATCATCTAAGCAAGGATATAAGAATTGGAATATACACCGCACATATTCAGGTTATGAAGCCAGAAAGCAAAACATTGTACAGAGATAGCAGTATTTCCTAATTTCAAAATTAACAGACGTATCGCAAATACGGGTTGGTGTACATCGTTATTTGCCCTCTGGACCTGAATACCTTACATTTTAGCCAAAATAAATTGTCAGCCTTAATTAAGCGTACCTTTTGTTTTTCCGCCATTAGGATCCCTAATCACTATGTCCGTTGTCCCGTAGTCGTCTGCCACGTTTATTTTTAATTTAAAGTAAATTTGACTTCGGCCATCATTTTTTAAATTAAATGTGTTGAGTCAATCAAGTAATTTGGCCCGTATAGGTAAACCATGATCAGATTCACACGCACTAAGATACAAATTGAGGTGTTCTGTTCGAAAAAAATATTATAAAAGTATAGCTATATAAACTTTTAACTCATAATATTTTACAAAAAGCTATTTCGACAAAACACTTCTTTAACTAAACAAAATCAATGGCGTCTCTAATCCCATTTGGAAACGGCCAGCATATTTCTTTACTTCATTTAATAAATAATTATTATGTAGGAATAAAATAGGCGTGTGTTTGAAATAAATGTTTTTCTTTATTTCTATTGTGTATTTTAAAAAAAATACCTTTTGTTTTCTCTCCATGAGGTTCTCTTAGCACTATATCAGCTCCATCTTCCCTTCGCCACATGACGCGAGGCTCGGGCATGCCACGTGCTCTACATGAAATCCGGACAGTGCCTCCTTCTGGTACCATCACATCACTTGACGTCTCTTCAGATATAAAATCCGGAGGTATCACTACTTCGAGGTAACCCATCTGGTGACAAACAAAACAAACATTTAAAAAAATGATATGACGAGTGTCATTAAAATAAATGTCATCATTTCACCAGCAATTTGTTGTTATTTCCGAAATATTATTAAAACGGCATTATGTCAAGTGGCGTCATGCTGCGTCAACGGTGACATCGAACCCTACAGGGCTGTCGGCGCCCACGATTTATGCCGTTATCAGGCCCGAGTATAAATTACGCCAGAGCGCAATAATTTAGGTGCACCGTGCACGAATCATTACCCGCTGCGTCCCTCGCTACGTGGCTTAATTCACTTTATCTCCTCAATGTTTACTCTAATTGCGATTTAATTCTCGTTGATACGTTACTCAAATTGACAGCGCTAACCTAACGTCACATTACACCCGCTCGAAACTAAACCATTTCGCAAATCTAGTTGGACGCGCATCATCAAACACAATGGCGGATGAAAGTAACAGCGCGGAGGAAAATTCGACATATGAAGCCAAAAGTCGATGGTCAACCTACGGTAATTACCGACTGATTATATGGGTTTGGATGATGAATGAAACCACAGTAATGTTTAGCCCGCCAGAATTATCACATAATGGATACTACTACCACGCAATCATACAATCGCTCGCAGTCATATTTATCGGGATACCGTTGGTATATTCGGAGATTACCTTGGCTCAATATACAAACTGTGATGTTTTTACGATGTGGAACTTTTTTCCACTTTTCCGTTATGTTGGCTGTGGAACTATTTACCTAATTATCTTAAAAACTATATATATCTTGGTGCTAACATCTTGGTTTTTGGTGTACACGTTTTACGCAGCGTTGGACCCACCGCCATGGTTTTCTTGTGATAGCTTTAGCAGCACAAGATGCATGGTTAAGAGTATCAACGTATCCATGTTTCAACATTGTTTGGAAGCTCAGACGCTATTTTCACAGGATTGCGGAGTACATACGGCAAGTGCCTGTTTGTTTGAGCGTGAAATTGGTAGTAATAATACAATGAGTAATGCAAGTTGCTTCTTCTCGTGGAAGTCAATTATTGCGTGTGCTATAATAAGCTTTTTATTGATCATAATGTCAATTAAGAAACAAAGGTACATGCAAATAGTTGTGAAGATTCTAGCTATATATTTAAGTGTTGTACTATTAGTTTTGTTTTGTGTAGCGTTATCGACAAGTGGAATGTGGTATACTACGACAGACACCTTACATTGGTCGCTTGTTACTTCTGAAAATTCGTTTAATTCAATCACAAGAGGCCTGCTTTCTCTTGGTACAGGTTGTGGAATCATTATATTTATATCTAAAGATGTTTCATTTCGAAGTCCAGCAACAATGACTGCTATATCTACTTCATTGTTATCTCTTATTATATCTTTACTTTTTGCAGTTATAGCATTTAGTGGTATCAAAACGATGTCTTTCTTCCACGGCGAAGAAGAATATCTTATCGAAATGAATGACAGCATGTTTTTTTCTATGTTTGCCTCAATAACTGAACTTCTGACCTACTTCAATCAATATTTATGGGGATTCCTTTGGTTTTCTTCTGTTACCTTTTGTTTGTTTTCAAATCTTTGGATATTGCACTTATATTTAGGAGATATGATGTTTGAATTTAAATTTGCTCGAAAGTATAATAACATTGCCTGTGGTATTTTGGTACTTATTATAAATTTTATCACTTGGCCGTTTTTTTGCTCCGATCTTGCCGGCGCTTTAGTTGATGCCACAGAATTAATACAAATTATGAACAATATTTTATTTTCTTTCTCATTTTATTGGATTTACGGTTACGATACCCATAGCATTGATATTATTTTTATGATTGGGGTAAAATCAAGCTATTTTTGGAAATTAACATGGGTGTTAAATCCAATAGCTTTGGTGGCAATTTTGTATTATAGGATTAAAGACTTAGAAGTCAGGACTTACGGTGATTCATTTCAATCACCATTTCTACAAATAGAACTTGATTGGCTACTTTTTTATTTGCTTGTGGCAGTTTATATGGCTATTGTCATCACAGGAATTTTGATTCAACTGATATATTATTATCGCAACGCTACTTTACGAGCAGCTATTTCACCGACAGATTATTGGGGTCCGCGTGATAATATTTTGTACAAGAGCAGGAAAATGTTTGTTCCAGAAATAATGACTACAGAATTTTTGTATAGACAGGTTAGAATCCGTGGTTACAGTAGCCAAAAGAGACATACAAGTTTGCATAAGAAACAACGGGAAACGATTGAGATATACCAGGAAGAAATTGAGTGGAGTGCTTTGACATCAAATTAACTTTTAGCGTAGGTTTCTTCTTTCTTTCGATCTCCATAATGATGGGGTTTTTCAAGAATTTTGGTATCGCTACCAATCACATTTTACTGATGCGTACTGAATTAACTGTGTTGTTATTTATTTTAGATAAATTAACTTTATTAAGCGAATTGTAGTCGCTTTGTTTTTTTAATACTATAACTGGCAAACAAGCAGAATGGTTGTCTGATGTTAATTAATTAACGTCGACTATGGGCATCTATTATACCAGAGTCACTACAAATACCTTGTCAACATTTTAATTTTTTGTTAACTATTGAAGAACGCAATGTATGCCAATTATTACTGTACTATTATTTACAATATGCTAAGTAATTTGGTGTCTCGATTTTATTAGAAACCTCTAACACTTTGTTAATGTATACACAGGATTTCTTATATTAATAAATAAATTATGTAACAAAACATGAGTTTATAATTCCTTAAAATGTAATCGAGTATCTGTGTAAGTACAAGTACCTGGCTTTTCATTGGATCTGTATTGATTTGACACATGTACTGCCCTCGGTCTTCTTCTTGTACATTTCTGATGTGCAAGTTCCAAACTGTTGGTCCATTATGTGACACACCTACACGATCATTGTTTGTAACTACATACACATGTATAGCTTGAATTGCTTTTGTATCAGCTTTTACCCAACCAACCTAAAAAAAAGTCTTAGTTAGAATGAATGAGTCTTAGATGAATGAAATAAAAAAAGTCTTAGTATTATAATCTATGATAAAATTGTAACATAAATTTTTCATTGTACATAATTATAATTTAACTTGTATTTACATAAATAAATAAGTATCGGGTAAAGTATGAAATTCTACATCTAGGCCCAAATTAAGCACAGGTTTTATGGGAACCAGGTAGCTGATAAATGACACTCAGACAAAATAAATGTTTGCCTGAGGTGGCGATCGAAACCACGTCCAGCTACTACTGAAGAAGATGTATGAGGTAACAGGGCAGCCAATTACACAATTCTACAAAGAAAATATTTCCGTCTCTTTCTTATTCTATACCTTATTTCTTTTGCTACGAATAGTCCAGTTAAACTTACCCTGTAACCGCCAAGGTTTTGAACTAGACATCTAAATGTGGCATCTCTACCAATTGGTACTGTCAAATTGACTAATGGCTCTGCAAATTCTGGTTGAAATGCTTCACCTAAAAAAAGTTTTGTTTTTTTTTTTGTTTTGTTCTTTTAAACAAATACATTAGTTCCTATCTGATACATATTCAAACGCATGCTTTATGTCAATAATAACTGAATGTCGTAAAACTTTTAGATTTTCTACTTTTAACAATTTTTTACCAAAATGGTATAAAATAACCCTTAGTTATGATGAGAAATTGAAATCTACGTGAAACAGTCAATCTGAGTGATAGTATTTCTGTCTGTTTATCTGTCTTACTGTTGGCATGTATGGTTTAATTGATCAAGTGTCAATGTACTATATCTACAGAATGGGTATTTTTTCGCGGACGCAAGATGTTGTTCATAATAATGGATACCATGACATCCTTGCAGACAAGTAAATTTCTAGTTTATAAGTAAATGTACATAGAAATTTACACAACCGTTATGAAAACAAATAAATTTACTTACAAGTTAAAAAATTATAACCCAACAACGGAAAAAAAACTAGCAAAAAGTAGTCTCTATCACCCGGAGTACAATAACGAATCGATTGATGCCTCATTCATCAAAATCGGCTGAGTAGTTTCGGTGCTGCGGTGGAACAAACAAACATATAACCCTTCCTTTTAGCTTTTTCTTTGTCGGATACAAACCAACAATCGCACTTACCGACAAGTTTAGAATCTAGGTCAAGCATAAAAACTGCCACCAAACAAAATGTCCACCAACGCTGCTGCATATTTTTGATCACGCCTCCGATATTCAGGCGTCGAAGCCTGGGATAGCCATGCGAGTCTGTAACCAAGAGATAAAAACATTAACATATTTACCTCAAAATATCGGATTATGTATATTAGGATCCTACCTGTATGGACAAAGAGATAAGATGCTAAAATAAATAAATAAAAATAAAACAGGTTAATTTTAAAACAAACAAATTTTGAATTAGTATATGCACCTTTTTATTTCATTCGTTTCATTTTCGTTTAGTAGCTTTATAAAATACCAAAAGATAGCTAAGGTGACTTTCAACCTTTTCGTGGAAACATTATTTTCTACAACGATTATTCGATACATCAGTATCGAACGAGCGATTTGATATGACGATTATGATAACACATAGCCTGTTCGTATGGCAAAATGAAATCATGGCGCGTCTGAAATAGCGGGGTGTCGCAAGGAGCGATGTTTGGTCCCTTCCGATACCCTATATTCTGATGTTCCGATGTATCAATAACGATGCGATGCTATGAGTATTTTCTTCTCTATACGAGAAAAAAATACTCGTTTGTGTATCTTAACAAGAGTTCGGAAAGCGTGCGAAATGAGTACGGATGTGATCGCACACCGGTAACTACTTTTCCGCGCGATAAAATGCTTGAGGAATATCGTGATACGTTTGGTTCACACTCTTCTAAATAAATGTTTTCTAGTACATAACTTTACTTACGCAAGTAGCGTCTCAATATAAGCATTTTTTTTTGTAAGTACAAGTATATAAAGAAATGATTTATTTACTTTCAATTATAACTTATTGTCTTTTATGCGATAGAAGTGCGAGCGATAAGAATACCAACAAAATTCTTCTATATTATTTACATTCCAAAAGACCTTGGCATGCCAATAAATGAATTGTTGGAAAGAGAATCCATAACAGCGCAGCGTTGATAGGATTACATCAAATTGGTTAGGCAAAGATAGGAACACGGCAATTGAGAATTATGCTTATAGTACAAGAAAAGTTGCTGTTATATAAAGAAGATTGTTGATGTTTGACCAAATTTATGGATCATTTTTTTTGTAAAAGTAATTCGACAAACAAGACGCCCTCCCAATGATAAGAGATAACGCCTATCTTAACCATTGCAGCGCTACATAGAACTTTGAATAGAAAATCAAAGTCCAGGGCATCGCCGCGTTGGCTTTCATTACTTTGAGACTTAAGATGGTTAGTATCAACAGCCCTGTAATTTCGCTAGCTGCAGTAGGTAGGTACTCTTCAAACCGGAACACAGTAATGTTTACAGACTACAGCTTGACGGCAGAGTATCAGATACTGCATTAGTACCTACCTACCTAGATGACCTCCTCTTAACTAAGTTTTTTTTTATTGTTCATCATGGAGTCTTCCTTCGCCTTTTTTCTATGGAAACTGACGTTTTGGCACATTTTTGTTTTACTTATGTGGAATTACTCACGATTAATTTTATCGGAAACTTCGATTATAGTTTCGGAGTTTCCTTCGCCGTATTATTAGCGTTTCGCGCAACCCTGCGTAATTATAATCCTTACTAAAATATATTTTCTTGCATTATTTTAAATTATCTCAACGTACCCATCTACCCCACGAATATTTGCATGAAAGGGAAGAGATTATGAGAAAATCGGGGCTAACGTTTTTGACAATATGACAAGGGCGGATGATTAAAATAATCCCTGCCTTTTACACAAGTGTCAATATTCTACTGGTCAGTAAAAGTCCGTAATGATAAATTTAAATTCGTAAAGGCAGAGTCCAGTCATAGAAATGAAAACAAAACACATTTATTTCATACCAACGATCTGCCCTAGCTTTGCACGGGTGTAATTTATTTTGTCGACTTGTCCATAGAAATGTGAATTTATGTACTTTACAAGAAAAAAATTAGGGTGTATTGTAAAATGTACATATACAAAGCTTCCATTAGAAATATTTATATAGCAGTGAAAATCGTGTCAAAATCTATGGCCCCGTCGCGGACAGTGATTTAGAAAAGAGTGACCTTTGGTCTGGTTCGAGGCTTTTAGTTTGACAAACACCGTCTATTGTAAATATTTTTTTCACGCAAAAGCCACAGATGGAATTTGGTACGGAGGTATTTGACACCCTGGCACACATAAGCTACTTTTTATCCCGAAAACATGTAGCGGTAATACCGCGGGGCGTAGCTAGTAATTAAATAATTATAGCAACTGCAACTACAATAATTCAGAGAAATACTACTACAAAATGAATAGTTCCTCTTTGACTTACTGATACTCGTATTATAATTCATGGAGTTCGCTTTGATGTACATTGTCTTGGACTTGAGGTACTTAGTTTAGATGAACCCGGACCAAGTTAGCCATGGAACAAAGTTTGTAGCACGGCCGCGCCGTCGGAAATTTCATACCGGGCAGTCAGCAAACTCATAACTATCGCCCAAACATTTATACCTACATAAACACTTCAAAGTACCGACAGCTAAGTGAGGATTGAATTTGGTAAGAATTACTTAGATATAATTTTAATTCTTGTATAATGTTTTGCAAAATATTTTTCTGAGCAATTATTTTAGTGCTATTTAGCTATATAGCTACAAACGCAACCGGTCAAGCGGTCGCCACTTTAAACTTCGAGATTTGTAGATTATAATTATAATTATAATTATACATAATACTATCCGATCAAATTGAAATCTATTAACATAACGCAGATAAAGCAGGATCCAAACAAGATTCAACACGGGGTTTTGGCGGGAACGCGGAAAGAGTCATGTCGCTCCATTGTATATTTTTTCCAAAACTGGTGTTTTTTCGAGTGTTTATGTACAAAAATAGTGGTGTTTTATTCATAAAGTACCGAATTATTTGCGTGAGTGTAAGAAAAGTGATATACCTAAATTAAATTTAAAAAAAATTGTGATTGTGACTTTTTGTTTTGTTTCCAAAACTCAGTTAAAGCTTGTCACCACTACTTTATTATGGCATAACTGGACCAGGAATTGACTTTATGTGACTTTAAAAATACTTGAAAATATAGAAAAATTTTACACTGGATAATGCACAAAGTACGATGTCAAAAACATAAAAGAAGCACCCGAAAATCATTACCGGAGGCGTGAGCCAAACGCATTATTTCTTTTCTTTATTTGAAATTACGAACTCGGATACGCCACTTGTTAGTGTAGGGGTGATAATTGGCTACTGATAATTCTAACAACAATCAATTGAGAAACCCCTCGAAAAGAAAGGAAGGATATACTCAATCAACTTTATTAACACCTCCACAGTTTCTACTTGAGCACAAGACATTGCTCTACCGCGTCACATTTCTATGATTAAATTTTATTGAGAGGATAAAGTTTTTCAAGTAAATTGCTTACGATAACGAAGAAAGTTGCTTTTAAATAGAACAAAGCTATGATAATTTTATGATTAGTTAAGTGTCAATTGTAAAGCATTAAATTTCCTTTTCATAGTAGAATTCTATTAATTTTTTACTTTTCGAGTAATGTAAGAAAAGCTTCAAACATTTAAATTTGATACGTACGAACTTGCGTAAACGCCATGTATTTGCTTCGCTAAATGAGACTTTATAGTCCAAAGCATTAGATTGATGATGGACTGCAGTACATACGTACTTACAACTTTCGAATGCAAGGCTTAATAAACAAACACCAATTAAATATTCACTTGTACAACATAAGCACGCGATAGTGATGAAACTTTATCATAATATACATATCATACATCGTATAATTAGAAATAAATAAATAGTATTTCCAATAACACAATTATTTTTATTGAACAAATGTTTGAAATGGTCTGTAAGTTATAAAAACTTTATGATAACCTACATCCAAGAGTTTAAAAAAAAAAGTTGTCGAAGATATGTGAAGTCTGTCAATCCGCACTTGGCCAGCATGGTGGACTATGGCCTTATCCTTCTTACAATGAAAAAAGACCTGCGCCCAGCAATGGGCTAGTTTATAAAAAACAGGGCTGACTCGTAAAACTTGATTTAATTGAAGGCGGTATTGAAAGATAATTTAACCTACAACTAGGTCTCAAGTACGGATTTGTACACTGCTATTTTGCAATGTCCCGTACTTTTCACGTCCCTACAACATGATCAACTTGGCACCCGTACGGCGATCCCATTAAATGCCAATAAGTACCACTTTCATCAGTTTTAATAAGTTAAAATTAAGTAACATCTTAAAAAAATCTAAGAAATAAACAAATAAGACGAATGTAAAAGATTAAAAGTTCGCAGTAATAAACTTTAAATAATGTAGATACATGTAAAGTAGTTGTAAAAAAAAAATTAGAGCGCTCACCTGTCACATCTGTATCAACATTCCAATAAAAAAAAACTTATTCCGTTTCGTGTCAGTGACGTCAAAGTTTTCGGAAAGTTTGACGCCCCGGGGGAGCGAGCGGTCGGCGAGGACGGGAGCACGGCACATACTGAACGATTGTTCATTCAACCCTCCGCCACGCCGTTATTCTTACGCAGATGTCCGCTGATTGAACTGATATCAACCACACTTTGGTACGTTTCTGGTACAAATCTCAAGAACATCCTAGCTCTTTGATTATGTTCGTCACCTACTATGAAAGTAGTTTTGATTAGCACAAAAACAAAACTAAACGTAATTATGTGTTCAAATCGCAAAAGTTTAAAACTTACAATGACATAAGTTCTTTCTTAGATATAAAAAAAAATGTAATAGAGATTGTTATCACCCTTTTTTAGCCAATTATTTATTTGTTATTATTGTATAATACAACCGTGTTGTGACGATTACAGTACAAAGATAAACATAATTAATGATTTTGTAAATCAATTATTCAAGATACACGGGAGCAATAGAAACCAAAAATACAGTTTTTGAATTTTTGTTTCTGTTTGTCAGCTTGTCTATTTTTTTCGAGATACTAAGTTTATCTCGACTGTTAACTTTTTAAAAAATAAATAACGTTGCGTTGTTTCATTACCATCTCACCTGATGTTAAGCGAAGATGCGGTCTACGAGGACTCTTGCCTAAGATAGGTTCGCATGTACATATATTTGTATTTACATAATTTACATGCGGTAAAAATGTCTCCATAGTGGATAGTACATTTTTAAATTGAGTCTAAAAATATCGTGGATCAGTATAAATGGCTTTTGTTACTGAAGCAGAATAATTTGTATTGTACATCACAATAACATGTTGCGTTTAGATTGTTTTCACTTAAAACTACGCAAGAAATCGCACGCATCAGCTAATCCTTACTAATATTAGATATATATCCAAAAGTGTTTGTCGGTCCATTCTTTCTGCACACAGAAATGGTTCGTACCACAATATGTTTTATTGTCATTTTACAAATACAATTATACGTTTTTAACCCCTTTGTTGATTATCACATAATGTAGGTACTCAAATGGGAGCCAACTCCATTTCAGAATCTGTTCATTGAATTGGAGATAGAATAATTACCCAGTAAAATGCGGATTTAATTTTGAAAGTTAACTAATTGAGGCGTTAGTGAGAGCGTCATCTGGAGTGGGGTCAGAAAAAGATTTCTTAATCTCGACCTAATTACCTACTGCTAATTAATATTTCTTTGCATAGTGGTAGGATTCTTTCTTGTACTCGGCTAGCTAGCTACCAAGTTGGAAATCTGCCGTGAAGCATCTTTCGGTGTTCCTGCAGCCTCACTTGAGAGCCAGTTCCATTCCAGGCTAGGTGTGCTTTACCATCTTCAACGACACCGTCACATAACATCAGGTGACCAGTGGACAAACACCTAACCTGTCAAAAAATTAAAAAAAAAGTGAACGAAATTTAAAAAGAAAAAAATATTGTAACTCGAAAAACTTTATTAGTAATATATTGTTCATAATTTTACTGTTTAATCAACAAATAGGTACTAAGTAAATTAATATTATAATAATGAAATAAAAAATGACTAGATCATGGCTTTGGTTGCAACGGCTTGTTATAACCTTCATGGAAGTTGTTATAATAAGTCCAAGGAGATTCCAGCTGATATTTACGCATCTCTTGTGCAAACTCCACGGGTTCGTAAACAATCTTCTTTAATTCGTCATCGTACCTTACTTCAGTGTAACCGACCAACGGAAAATCTTTTCTTAAAGGATGTCCAGTGAAACCGTAATCAGTGAGAAGTCTCCTCAAGTCCGGATGGTGACTGAAGATAATTCCAAACATGTCGTATACCTCTCGCTCAAAATACGTAGCGATATACCATAGCGATAGTACAGAATGCAATGGCGTAAGCTCATCTGTATACGTTTTTACTCTGGCTTGTTCACCATACCTTAAACTACTCAAGCAGTAGACGACCTCAAATCTAAATTCTCTATTTGGGACGTCAATTGCAGTGAGTGCTGAGCAGGCGTTGAAACATGCATTCTGGTGATAGCACATAAAACTGAGCACCTGGAAAATTCCATCTGGCACGACCAAGAGCTCCAACTCGTCAGTGTGCTGCATTTGTACCTTCTGTACCCATTTTGGCAAGCAAGCAGCTACATACAATCCAAATTCGTAAAGTCTTTGGCGTTTGGTATTGTCGTGAGTCTTGATGGTGTGATTATCGTTTTCAATTGGTTCGAGGCAAAATGGATTGTAACAAGGATTTTCTGGCGCTGCAGGTGATTTTTCGTGATAAAATTTTTTCGACGTGTAAATTTGACGTTTCAGTGCGCATAATACTGCTCGTCGAGTAAATGACCACATTGGAAGTAATCGATTATTAAATTTATAAATTAGTAAAATGTATTAATGAGCAGAAGTGCATCGATTTTGGGCTAGTGATTGACAATGGCATTATGCCAAAATGTTTAAAAACAATTATTAAAAGGTAACAAAAAAGTTTTGCATACACAATGAAAAGAGATTTGCAAAAATTGTAAATAAAACTCAAAGCATTATACATATACATACATTATTACACAATGTAACTAACAGACGGGATAGCTTTTTTTATCGTTTTTGATCAACAAAAGTTGTTTGATTTTTTTAACCGACATAAAATAATAAAAAAAGGACGAGGTATTTAAACTTATTTATAAAAATTGTATATTTCACATAGATTCATTTTTCGTAAGTTATAATGTTGTTGCATTCGGATACCCTTATCCTTTTTTTTTTTTTTTTTTATGTTTGACAGGCCAGGTGTTTGACCACAGTTCACCTGATGTTAAGTGAAGGTGTGGTCGAAGATGGTAAAGCACACCTAGCCTGGAATGGAACTGGCTCTCAAGTGAGGCTGCCGGAACACACCGTTAGATGCTTGGCGGCAGATTTTCAACTTGAGGGTGGTAGCTAGCCAGCCGAGTACAAGAAAGTACCCTACCACCATGCTATGGTTCCTTCACGATTTTCATCAACTTACAAAGTTAACATAATACATATTACCTACATATACCTAATTAATAGATACATACAACTTTTTAGTATCTATCTATTTTTCAAAATTTGCACACAACATTGTAAGGGTTTGAAACTTGTAAAGAAAATTACTTTACTTACTGCCAAGTTTAAATGACAATTAAAATAAAAGCTTTTTATATTAAATTATGGCGACATGGTACCCGGGGCTGTCGGTGTTCCCAAAATACACAGATTTAGAAACAAGTAGATGTATAACTTAGAATGTCCGACGGTCGTGGTCGCTCGGCAGTTCATTCCCCGGTTTTCGCTACCTCTGTTGTAATTTTTTTTTTTTTGTCTTTTCAAAGTAGGTGTTACATGGCATCAGCAAAAGTTCACCTTATTTGTTTTACTTTGGTATACATACGGGATTGCTCACGTTTTATAATATCGGATACTCCTACCATAGTTTCACCACTTCTGGTGGCCTTTTTCAAGGAGTCAAATCAGAATACAGCGCTCGTTGTTTTTAACAATTGTATTTATCGAGAAGAATCATCTCGAGCGGTAAATGCTACTATTTAGGGATTTGCGCAAGTCGTTCGAGTTTCGTTTCTTTTATTCTCCCTTACGTTTTATTCTCTTAATAAAAGTAAAAGTAAACGGTAGGGGCTCTATTTGTTGGAGCTGTCTCTCTGGGGCACCAGTTCTGTGCCAACATAGGTACAAGGCTTTACTCTTCGGAGTTCGAAGAAGTTTCGACATGTGTCCCGCAACAGCGAAACCTGGAAACGAATATCCGACTCTGTTTGAAGAAAATATATCTATGTGGGATAAGTTTTCTAACACGGATAACTTTGTATGTATATTGTTTTGAAACATAATGTGAAAATTTGGAACATACTTTTTAGGATTTTTTTAAATTCAGGCGTTACTTTGCAGAAGTTTTTTTTTAGTGTTCAAGGTTGTGTGTTGAGTGTTGAAAAGTGTATTTTCGCCTTAAAAGTCGTTTAGGTGACGTAGATTTAATTTCGCAAAATTGAAAGTAGTTCTTTATTATTAGTTCTTGATATGATGCGCATCATATCAACAAACTTTTACAATGAGATCGATTATGAAATCAGAAAAAAATAGTTTGTGCCATATTTTTCTTTAAGGATCAGGGATATCTTTTTACTGAAGATGTTTATTCGCGATTTCAGGACGAAATCCATACTAAAATAGAACATATTTTTTGCTTATTTTTAGTGTCGCAGTTTGGACTTACATCATACTAGTTTCTAGTAGTTCTTTTTTAAGTTTTTCAAATTAAAATCAAATAAAATATATCCTAGTCAAATTCCATGTCACAGTCCAAATCACAGTACAAGTCACATTTATTTAGTGTGACTTCATATTATTTAAGTTCTATTCCGTATTACAAATACGTTTGCGGGTGACCGTCATCTTGCCCGGTTTCTTTCTGAACCCAATTCTTAAGTCAACGGCCACAAAGTCGCGGGCGCAAGCTAGTAAATGATACAAAATTGTAAAATCTAAAAAAAAGTTTTAACTAGGTATGTACATTTGAAACAAAAGTATTTAAAATCGTATTTGTTGGTTTGTTCCGTAAAGCTACCGATAGCACCCTACGCTTGTCTATCGAAAATGACCGAAGCGCGCGGCGCGGGCCCGGCGCGGTGCGCGGCACTAGCTGTTCCTTTGCTGGTGTGCCTTCTGCACTCACACACGGAGCGCACAGAATCGATCTGACCACCTGAAATCGACTAGAGATATAAAGTCGATGCCCCCTTAAGCGAAGATGCGGTTATATTTACTCGTGACTTCAAGACATCCAGACTGTATCTATCGGGGAACACCCACTGGGGCAGCAAACAATGCAGTGACATGATTTTAACTTCTGCGTAACCGTTATAAACTCCATTTGTTCTTTATGATGTGTAACATGCGTTTGTTTCACCTTAGTAAAGCCAAAACAAATGTTCAACGATATAAAATGTAAAATTAATGAGACATACGATGCGCTTTCCTGATGGTAAGAGATAACGCATGTCTATTGTCCATGACCATTGCAGCAATACACAGAACTTTGAGTAGCAATATTTTATTATTTCGGAAACCCCATATAATAGTGAAACGATGTTTACCGTAAAAGTACCATCATAATATGAACATTTATGTTAATAGTTTCATACATAAAACAGTGGCAGGTTGCAGTTGATTCAGTGTTTCCCGGCAACTCCAGATTGTGCCCGCGCCGCAACTTCCGGCTTCCGGTGCGAGCGTGCGCCTGCGTTCTCCGCGGACGTGACGTCACAGGGACACGTCACCGTGGCGGGGAACTAACTGTTTGCGGTAGTTTAATGTTTAATTACCATGTTTGTTTAAACATGCAAATGTTTATCTCATGTCACATTTATTTTAAATAATAATACTTAAAATACAGTCTTAAGTTGCATTATTTGTCACATTGCTGAGTTGATTTATTATTGTTAGTTGGATCAGACATGTTTTGTACTTCGCTGTTGATGTTGGTTTTTATTTTATTTTTGGCTTATCTTCTATTCTCGTTGGTTATTGACATTTGACAGCCCTGTTGGCTCATTGGTAGTATATCTGCTTCATGAGGGCGTGGGTTCGATCCCCACCCAGGACAAACATTTTATGGTATAAACAAATGTTTGTTCTGTATCTGGGTGTTCTATACGTATTATAAGTATGTAAGTATTTAAAAAAAAGTATTCATGTATTCTTTCAGTTATTTGACTTCCATCACACAAGCTCTGCTAAAGTCAGATGGCGCTGTACTACGATATTTATTTATCTTATATTCCGATTTATAAAAATCAATCAATGTGGGTATGGACTCCAAAACGGATTGACCGATTTTGATGAAATTTTTGACAATCTTTAGATTAGCCCAGCCCATTACCAAACTCCACAGTATCACTGTGGAGTTTGGTAATGATCGATTTTTTTTTGTTTTTTCTAATGTTCACCATTGTAAAGACGGGGGCGGACCGCTAAAAAAACACGATGAGTGTATTTTTTTTGTAATCTAGCGGTCCCTCCCTAACTATCACTTAGAACTCAAGTTGGAAAAAAAATGTCATAGAATAAGTTCGTTGACCCTTGCATCACTTGTGATATGAATTTTGCACAAAGTAAAAATTGCTAAATTACTTTTTATCGGGCTCTAGCTAATATATTATTAAGCTTATTTAGAATGCTATCTTCAAACCCAACTCATCAGGCTGAATATTTAAAAATGTAACTGAGTTGTTAGCGTTGCACTTAGTTTGGGAAAATCTTCCTTTCCGGTCACAGGAGGCTGTGGTTTCTACTCCACTCTAATCTGAACAGACGCGTACTTTAAAAGTATATTAATTTTTCACAGCCCGGTTTAAAGTTAGTTTTAAATTATATTAAATGTAGAGACTGAAGTTGTGGTTTATCTTAGCCGCATTGCTGGTTTTGGTTGCGTTAAAAGTTTTTATTTAACTCGCCTGTTAGTATGGGGCAAATCTCGTAAGCTGAATTGGAATCATCTTCTCTTAACCTATGGAGTTGAAATTTGTTACGTTGGTTCAGTTCCAATGAGGATGCATTCATAGTCAGCATGACATGAGTCTACGTCCAGGATTGTCTCCCGACGGAAGAATTACACATTACTTTTGATTGCTCGTTTAAAATTGCAGACTTACCTGGGCGTGTATATAAGTTTGTTGTCATATAGTACACTGTTACCCTAGGGGTGAATGTAACTTATTTAGCCCCGAAACGGGGCTTGCATTAAATAGTTCGAGGGGCTAAATAAGTGTTTAACCCGAGATAAACACTGTGCTTGTCATTACGTATACAAGGAAAGTAAAAATAAAAACACGAGTTAGCAAAAAAAATGAGTGAATTTTATTTTACATAAATCAACAAAACAAATGAATGTTAGTTTGCCGCTTTCCCACCTATTTTTTTTCTGTGGCCGGCCAGCTTTTCAGCCATTATTTTTCATTGAAAAAATGGTAAAATGATATATATTAAATGTATATCATTTTAAAGAAATAGTTGAAAATAAATTATAATAAAGTCATTTAAACAAATACATTCCTGAATTAATACTTAACTTTATGTTATTTCAATTTTGTATCGAGCTGTAATTGAGTGGCTGTATCGAAAATTGAAACATGGTTCAATAGAAATGTGAAAACAGTACTGGTTATTTTTTTATAATTTGACAGCTGTCAGTTGAAAACGATTCTCCCTAAGGCTGAAAAGTATATTACTTTCAACCCGCTCCTCAGGCAATTTCATACCTACTTTCCGAGTAGGAGTGATGAAAAATATTTTTTGTATGCACCTATTTACAAAAAAAATTGTTTAAGTTCTGTCCGCTGCCCGGTTCCCATAGTACAGGTTTTACTTAGTTTGGAGCTAGATGGCGCTGTGCGAAAATGTCCTCCAATTATTATTTATTTTATTTATTTCTTAAACACATTATCCAAAATGAAGCCTAGCATAGGATTAAGTAGAAGTTTTTAGAACTCATTGAAACATTGACTCTATATTGGTTTATTTTGAAAAACTTTTACTATGGGTACAACAATTGGAATTTTTTAACAAAAATTTATTCACAATGATTCCCTTTTAGCTTTGTGGAGTACGTACTAAGTTTATAATAGAAACACTGTCCAGCAAAACATTAAAACTTTCAAATTTATGAATACGTACTTTTTCTGCAATGTTTATACTACACGAATTATTTAAAAAATAATCATTCATCTTGCCGATTTACTTGTACAGCCGGTAAATCTGCTGTTGAGAATTAATACCTATCTTAAGTACATTACCCAGGTCATAGATTTAACAGGTAGATACACTGAGCATTACAGGAGATCGTAAGAGATTACTGGCTCAAGTAGTTATCATAAATCTTAGGAGTTATGCAATAGTAATACCGATGTAGAACTGTGAAACCATTAGCGTGGTTTGTTAAGGGTTGTGATCATACAGTAGACTGAAAGCAAGAGAAATTAATAATAAAGAGGTTTTAAGGTGGTTCGATTTCCATACAAACAAATTTTTGCCATTTATGGACAAATGGAGCATAATTTTACAGTTAAATCACAACTACTGGCATTTATTTTGGTCTTTATTTGCGGTAAATCACAATTATTTTAATAAAACATTAGATTATTAGCATAAAATGATATTCATGAATGATTTATGAATTTATTCTTATAACTTCCTCCTTTTTTGAAATTGGTTAAAACATAACAGCTCAAACCAAACACTTCGATAGATATTTATAATGCGTGTAACTGTATACATATATTCCACTTGTTTATTGTCTACTTAGCGGTATATAAAACGTCCGTATTCATTTTTATATTATCGCAGTTGTACACGCGACCTTCACTCGCACTAAGTATCTACTAACTTATACGTACTGTTATTTATTCTGTGTTTATGCTACAGTATCGCTCTTATGTAGTACCTTATAAGAGCGACTGTACTGTCCAATCGGAAGTACCTATATTACAGAAAAGAGTACCCAAAACAGTATGGGTAGGCTCGTATAAAATTTGGTTGGACATGAATGGAAACACGGCCAGTGAATTTAAAGCGATGGTGGCTGTTATGAAATAGGGCTCCCTTAAGCAGCACCGAAGTCCTAGGTATTTTTGCATGGTTGTAGCTGGCTAGCTTCCACCCTCTAGTTGAAAATCTGCCGCCAAGCACCTAACGGTGTGTTCCGGCAGCCTCACTCCAGAGTCAGTTCCATTTCATGCTAGGTGTGCTTTACCATCTTCGACCACACCGTCACTTAACATCAGGTGAACTGTGGTCAAACACCTAGCTTGTTAACCATAAAAAATAATACTCATCCCTGATGTATGTACTCGTACATATAAACCTTCTTCTTGAATCACTGTCTATTGATGGAAACCGCATTAAGATCCGTTGCTTCGTTAATCTAAGCGTACAGACGGCGGCGGTAAGCGACTTTGTTTTATACTATGTAGAGAAGATATGTTGCGTTTGGCCGCCATCTTACCTGACGACGAAGACACTGTCTACGATGGAACACACTTGTGCAGAAGATTCAGATGGTTTCTATCGGTAGGCAACAAACTTTTTAATCGGTTCGTACGACGAAAATGGAATTGAATCGTTAATTTCGATAGTTACCTAGCTGTCCGATAGTGGAATGGTCACGATTAGGTCATGCAGATCTGAAGCACACTCAAAAGCTTCGGTTAAAACTCATCGAAAATCCTTTTTAATTGTTAAAATTATTTAGCCTTTTTCACAAAAGTACATAAGTAATTTGTTAATGGCATAGCCACAAATCTACCTTATCTTGCGACCACTGACTTAAGGGCCTATCGAGTGCATTTCTCTAGTCGATTTTAGGTATTCTGTGCGCTCCGTGTGTGAGTGCGCAAGGCACACGAGCGAACAGCTAGTACCGCGCGCCGCCGTCGGCGCCACGCGCTACAGGCATTGTCGATACACATACGGCGGCGAAATGAAAATCGGTTTGAGCTAAATACTTAAACGGCTAAGTAGACGAACTGGATCAACTATTTTGCCGCTTATATTAGTAGACTGGTGGCCGAGTGGTAACAAGCTGTATGAGTACGGCCACATAGTCACGGGATCGAAATCAACACCATATTAATACGGAATATTATTTTTGCACACAAATTTTGTTGATAGGTATTTTAAATAAATATAATACATAAATATTTCGTTTTTTTTAAATACATTATAATACGATTATTTTTGTATACTTATTATTTTTATAATACGTTTTATTTTTATTTTATTTTTTTCTTATTAGTGTTACATCTCCCGTCTGTTTTTTATGTTCTCTATTGTATTTTTTCTTTTCTTGGTTGCTTGGAAGAGATCGCTGTTAGCGATAAGGCCGCCACTTGTGGCACTAGTTCATAAGGTTCTTTATTCTCTGTACTCTTTTCTATTTATGATGTCCACAATAAAGAGTTATATCTATCTATCTTATTTTTTTTAACCGACTCGATTTTAAATGGAGGAGGTTCTCAATTCGACAATTTTTTTTTATGTAAAAGTAATAAATCGATCGAGTCACTCTCCTGATGATAAGAGATAACGCTTGTCCATGACCATTGTAGCGATACCCAGAACATTGAGTAACAAAACAAAGTCCAGGGCATCGCTGCTCTGGCACTCATTACTTTGAGACTAGATGGTTAGTCTCAACAGCCCAGTAATTGCGCTAGCTGCAATACCCTTCAAACCGGAACACAGTAATGTTTACACACTACTGCTTGGCGGCAGAATATCTAGTACTGCGGTGGTCTGTACCTACCTAGACGACCTCCTGCTAATTCCGCCAATTATGAATCGATTTTGATGATTCTTTTTTTTGCTTGGTTGATCCATACTTCAGAGATGGTCCCATATATTTTTTATCGAAATCGGTCGAGCAAGTAAAAAAAAATCAACACAAGTATTAAAAAACCTCGCTGTTTCATTGAAGCAGTGCGTTTAGTTGGCCTAAGGGTCATGGAGTAGGTTTTTTGTTTGTAAATTTGTGTATTTCTTTTTATGTAACTGAACATTTTTAATTCCCTATTTTATCTATTGAAAATAATTAATTTATTATAACACTATGGAACCTAAGAATATGACATACCGTAAGCAACTCCTACGATACACCTCACTTTTTTCCTTTCCACTGACGAATAATAAACGACGAAAAAGTATTATTATTTTGACTACCCAGTCAGCACGTTTGCGTCATGAGTTGTATGGCATGGGTTCGATTCCCACCGAGGGCAAATTTTAATGAGAAGAACATAGATGTTTGTTTTGTTTGGGTGTTTATGTATACTTTAGTATGTTCATAATTGATTGATTCAAAATAATGACGTGCATAATTATTAAAAAAAAATAGTTTATTACTTTACCCATGGCTTTACTCGCATATCCATTTTGGAGAAGTCATTTAAAAAATACTAAATTAAAATAAAATAATAATAAATATTTCTTTTTTAGTAGAATATAGCTTTATGGCATGGGTTCAATTCCCGAATTTTTTTGTGAAAAACATAGATGTGTGTTTTAATTTTTGTTGGCGGCCATATTGGATCAACTTTAAAGTATTCTCCATTCTACTAGTCAATCCCATTCATTTCATTTTGATACCTATATTGAGGTTGTAGTGAAAAAATATGTAATCTGCCATTTTGTTGGCGGCCATATTGGATTTGCTTTTTTTTATTATAATCTATTCTACTAATCAAGCCCTTTCATTTGATACCCATATTGATGGCATTGTGAAAAAATATGCAATCCGCCATTTTGTTAGCGGCCATATTGGATTTGCTTTTTTTAAAGTTTACTCTATTCTACTAGTCAAGCCCTTTTATTTGATACCCATATTATAGGAGTGGTGGAAAAATATGTAATCCTCTAGTTTGATGGTGGCCATATTGGATTTGCTTTTTTTATTATAATGTATTCTACTAGTCAAGCTCTTCCATTTGATACCCATATTGATGGTATTGTGAAAAAATATGTAATCCGCCATTTTGTTAGCGGCCATATTGGATTTGCTTTTTTTAAAGTTTACTCTATTCTACTAGTCAAGCCCTTTTATTTGATACCCATATTATAGGAGTGGTGGAAAAATATGTAATCCTCTAGTTTGATGGCGGCCATATTGGATTTGCTTTTTTTATTATAATGTATTCTACTAGTCAAGCTCTTCCATTTGATACCCATATTGATGGTATTGTGAAAAAATATGTAATCCGCCATTTTGTTAGCGGCCATATTGGATTTGCTTTTTTTAAAGTTTACTCTATTCTACTAGTCAAGCCCTTTTATTTGATACCCATATTATAGGAGTGGTGGAAAAATATGTAATCCTCTAGTTTGATGGCGGCCATATTGGATTTGCTTTTTTTATTATAATGTATTCTACTAGTCAAGCTCTTCCATTTGATACCCATATTGATGGTATTGTGAAAAAATATGTAATCCGCCATTTTGTTAGCGGCCATATTGGATTTGCTTTTTTTAAAGTTTACTCTATTCTACTTGTCAAGCCCTTTTATTTGATACCCATATTATAGGAGTTGTGAAAAAATATGTAAGCATCTATTTTGATGGCGGCCATATTGGATTTGCTTTTTCATTTATTTTATTTATTTATGCTCTAATGAAACAGCGAGGTTTCGGAGTAAACGAAAATGTCATCGACGTATACAATTTTTATATTTATGTTGATTTTTAAAAATTGCTCGACCGATTTCGATAAAGTTTATATGAGACCACCTCAGAAGTATGGATCTATCAAGCAAAAAAAAAATTATCAAAATCGATTCATAATTAGCGGAATTATCGCGTAACAGACAGCCCCGTTGGCTCATTGGTAGTATATCTGCCTTGAGAGCTGTAAGGCGTGGGTTCGATTTCCATTCAGGGCAAACATTTTGTGAATAAACAAATGTTTGTTCTGTGTCTAGCTGTTCTGTATGTATTATAAGTATGTATTTACAAAAAAAAGTATTTATGTATTCTATCAGTAATCTGACTTCCATCACACAAGCTCTGCTTAGTTTGGGGCCAGATGGCGCTGTGTGTAATGTCCTACGATATTTATTTATTTATATTTATTTAACATACATATACATTTTTGTAGCGATGATAGCTCAGTGGTTGACGCGGTCGGTTCGCATGCCGAAGGGCGTGGGTTCAAACCTAACAATGAGCTCGAGCTGCCGGTGAAGGAAAACATCGTGAGGAAACCATAGCGTGGTGGTAGCGTACTCTCTAGTACTCGGCTGGCTAGCTACCACACGAGAGTTGAAAATATTATGTCCCCAAGCATCTAACCATGAGTTCTGGCAGCCTCACTTGAGAGCCAGTTCCATTCCAGGCTAGGTGTGCTTTACCATCTTCGACCACGCCTTCTCTTAACATCAGGTGAGCTGTGGTCAAACATAGCCTAGCACAGTGGTTCTCAAACTTTTTTGGTGTCGGAACCCTTTTGGGAAGCAAAATACTTGATGGAACCCTATAATAAAACAATACTTTTTAAAAGTGTGTTCTTTAATAAAGAATCTTTATTAATAAGCATAATAAAAGTACAATGTAACAGTTACTAATTATTACTTACTTTACCATATGGCAAGTACAATAATAGAAGATATTAAAAAAAAGTAACTAATGGGATTTGATAAACAAAAAGCAAAAATAAAATGAGAAATTTAAAAATTGCGTTGTAAACAATCTCGACTTTATTTTTTAAAGTTAGAGTCGAAAGTCGCTTGTTGACAACTATAGCGTCTAATTCAGAGGCGGCTTTTATCAAAGGGACAGCGCGCTCACAAGTATACAAGTATACATGTTGATTTGTAGCGATGATAGCTCAGTGGTTAGCACGGTAGGTTCGCATGACGAAGGGCGTGGGTTCAAACCCCAACAATGAGCTTGAGCTGCCGGTGAAGGAAAAACATCGTGAGGAAACCATAGCATGGTGGTAGGGTACTTTAGTACTCGGCTGGCTAGCTACCACCCTCAAGTTGAAAATCTGCCGCCAAGCATCTAACGGTGTGTTCCGGCAGCCTCACTTGAGAGCCAGTTCCATTCCAGGCTAGGTGTGATTTACCATCTTTGGCCACACCTTCACTTGACATCAGGTGAGCTGTGGTCAAACAACTAGCCTGTCAACCATTAAAAAAAAAAAAAATACCAAACTTATGAGATATTGTACCAGCTATTGTAACACATGTTTATACAAATAAATAAATAAATAAACCTATGCGCGGCCGCAGAGTCAAAACGTTCGACCAGAGACAGGTGTTTTGATTTTTTTTCTAAATTCTTGCGGAACCCCTACAGAGGTATCGCGGAACCCTAGGGTTCCGCGGAACACACTTACAGTATAGCAGACCTAGCATAACAAACCATTACAAAAAAAAATTGTCGAATTGAAAACCTCCTCCTTTTAAAATTGACAGCCCTGTATGTCTGCTCCAAGGCGTGGGTTCGATTCCCACCCAGGACAAGCATAAACAAATGTTTGTTCTGTATCTGGATGTACTGTATGTATTTACAAAAAAAGTATTGAAGTATTACCTATCAGTTATCTGACTTCCATAGTACAAGCTTTGCTTAGTTAGGGGTCAGATGGCGCTGTGTGTAATGTCCTATGATAATTATATATTATTTAATTTTATTATAATTTATAAAATCGAGTCTGTTAAAAAAACAAAATAAAATACAACAAAATTTGTGTGCAAAAATAATCTTCGAGTGTTGGTTGGTTTCGATCCCGTGACTGCGGATTAGAATCGGGTACCGATACCACTCGGCCACCTGTCTATGTCTACAAGTGGCAAATTTGTTGATCCGGTTCGTTTACTTTGTGATCGTACGTAAAAGCAACCTCAACAGCGACACAACCTCCCCGTCCGACAGTCGAAGCGGTACTAAAGCGGATAGGGGAACAGCGTGGTAGCTCTGCTTAGAATGGACGAAACGCGCAAAAATTTAGGTATTTCCTTCGTTTGTTCAAGCAAAATCATATTTTGGTAATTTTTATGTAATAACTATTTAGAGAAAATGTAATTTTATTGTTATACAAAGCCTGATGACTTTCCGTGCAGTATTTACGCCGTATCGAGGTTTTCTATAGATTGTTTGGGGTTACTTTGGATTTTTTTTCTATCGAGGAAACTAAAAGTAATCGTGTTTCTAAATTAGATCACATATAGATTGGATCCTTAAATATCTTAAACATTAACCTCATAAATGATGTTTTAGTAATAACGAAAATACAACGAAACAAACAGTTCCATATCCACTCGATACCGGCTTAACGAAACAAGTAAACTCCTCGGTTTTACTTTTTTTCTAAGTAATGTCGCCAGGCAACTTGTTTATTACCCCTTTAGCGATAAGAACTCTTAAAAAGATACTAACGGCTTTTTTCAAGCGACCAGCTGTGCGAAGGAGTTTTGGCGGGAACGCGGAAAGAGTCGTGTCGCCCCATTGTATTTTTTTCCAAAACTAGTGTTTTTTCTAGTTTTTTACATAAACATGTATAAAAGTAGTGGTATTTTATTCGTAAAGTACCGAATTACAAGCACGAGCGTGGGAAAGTGATACAATGTGGTGAAACACGATTTTTCGTGTTGTTTAGGAATCGAATTCATACCCTGCAGCTTATGAAGCGAGTTGCTATCAAATAAGTATTACAGCAGTCATAGCATAGGCATGTCTATTTTATCTAAAAATATTTTTTCTTATAATATTATAATTATCATAATTTAATTTCTCATCGTCTTACAATATCGGCAAACATGTGTCGTTACTTCACTAAACTAATTGGTTTTTTTACTTATTATGGAAGAAACAATGTTTCTCATGCTTGTCATCACTTTGTAATGGGAACGCAATGCATAACGATACATATTTTTTAGAGTTCCGTGTCTATTTATTGTCAGTTTGGGACTTAAATGGTAAGAAACGATGAAGTTTTCGTCGTTCTCTTTTTTAAATTAAATTCTTTATTATGGACATAAAAACGATTACTCTTTGTTCGTTAAATATTAGTATTTCTTTTCACAAAGACTATTCAATTGTGCTGAAAATACGCAAATATTTTATTTTATTTTAATTAAAAATATATATAAGTATATACTATATACAATACATCCATTATGTATATAATTATAAACATTGCATAAGAAATATATTGATTGCACATTATTTATATTAACTACAAGTTATGGAAAAAAATCCCACCAGGATGTAATTTATCACTTTGACACCAAAGAACGTAAAGTTTTTCTAAGTCTATTTTTGTATTGACATATTTCATATTTGACAAAAAATTTACATTGACATATTTTTATATCGACATAATAATATTATGTACTTTATTTGACATTTTGTTTTTATTCATTGACATGTAATCAGTGTTTTATTAAATGATACCTACACATTTATTTGACTTGTAAAATTGGTGTCATCAATAAAATACATATTTGTATTTGTATTTAAGTAACCTTAATACTGTTTTTAATTTAATTATTTACGGAACCCACTGCCTAAGTAGAAATGTTCATGAGTCTTGTGTTTATAAGTTCTCAGCTTGCAGTGATAAAACTAAACGCTACCAAAGGTTTGGTTTGTTTACTCTGGCCCACTTGTTAGAGGCAAAACGGTTGAAGTAAAAACAAACTATCGTTTGATTGTTGTTTTTAATATTTAGTTTGGTTACATGTGATTGGGTGAGTTTGAAGGGTTGGATAAATTTATAAACTTTGCTTTTATAATTTGAAATTGTTTAAGTATTGATTTACCTTTGAGTAAACTAATACAAATTTAAAAAAATATGAGAAGAAAAAATGAAGATTTATAAAATTTTTGCTTGTGTTATAGGTACGTAAAGTTATAACTCCAGTAAAATTACGTAGAGTAAGTACTGGATCTGAGATTTAAAAAAAGGATTGAAAAATTAAATATAGAACTTTTGTAGCGATGATAGCTCAGTGGTTAGCGCGGTCGGTTCGCATGCCGAAGAGCGTGGGTTCGAACCCCAACAATGAGCTTGAGCTGCCGGTGAAGGAAAACATGAGAAAACCATAGTATGGTGACTAGTTACCAGTTAGTCAAGTTGAAAATCTGCCGCCAAGCATCTAACGGTGTATTTCGGCAGCCTCACTTAAGAGCCGGTTCCATTCCAGACTAGGTATGCTTTACCACCTTCGACCACACCGTCACTTAACATCAGGTGAGCTGTGGTCAAACACCTAGCCTGTCAACCATAAAAAAAAAGAATCAATAAACCATGCGATAGATAATTGTATGATTCTAAGGGTTGTATTCATCATTGTGAACAACTTTTACTATTGGCACAACTCTGAGGTCGTAAAACAAAATCAGCTGTTCTACGGTAATAATGTCAATCATTCTCGATTGAGTTCGATGACATTCTTTTGGCTTCGTGTTACCGATACGCGTAACCTCGTGTATGTTTACACAAGTTTCTACGTACGTACAGACTTATATGTATGTATGAGGTGTACTAGGCCTAAAGAAGGTCATTGTACTCATCATTATAAACAACTTTTACCATGGATACAACTCCAAAATCTTGAAAAAATAAGACATGAAAAATGGTTCAGCGCCTCTGTTAGTCGTAAACGGAAACTAGAACTATCGTGAAATGGTATCTATTTTGCATATTTCGGCATCGAACACTTGACGAAAGTTTTTCGCAAGTTCTTATGATGTCCTTTTGATGTCTTCATTCTGTTTTATCTTTTAGCTGAAAAACCGCGTACTTACGACCTAATTATGTCAAACCGTGTATCATTAACCGACAAGAGGCAAAAGGGTCTATTTAGAAATACATTGTTATACGTACTTACTTGCCGTCTGAGAGAAAGCGACTTCCGGATCTTTCGGGTTTCCTGGAACGAAATAAAATGTACCCCGGAATGTACTTTTAATGCTCGTCTTTGACAAAATGTCGAGTTTAAATAATGCTATCTACGAGAGACTTTTTGATGGGTGAGTACGTGGTACGTTAAGCTATTGTAATATCTGAGTTATTCAGTTACGGTTTACGATATAAGATAGATAAAACTCTTTATTTTACACACGATAAACAGAAAAAGGTACAGAGAACAAAAGAACCTTATGAACTAGTGCCACACGTGGCGGCCTTATCGCTAACAGCGACCTCTTCCAGGCAACCAAGAAAAGAAAAACACGATAGATAACATAAGAAACAGACGAGAGATGTAACACTAATAAGAAAAATAAATAAAAATAAAACATATAGTATACAGAAATAATCATATTAATAAATAAAGTTACTAATAATTATAATAGGTTATTCACAAAAAAGTCTAGTATAGAAACCGACGTTGTTTTGACACGTTTTCGTTCTACTTATGCGGGATTACTCACGTTAATTATATCGGAAACTCCCGACTACAGTTTCAGCCACATCTGGTGGCCAGCAGCTTGTTTCATTCCTTGGCCGTACGGATGGAAAACGTAGTCATATCGAATCCCCTCTACAAAACCCAGTTATACTTAACTAACTCGTGGCCCGGTGCAACTTTCAAAGCATTTCAGTAGCACTCTTAAATCAAATTTCCTACAAATTGAAATTCCAAATGAGTCGTAAGCGCCATCGCAGTCTTGCATTTAATTCGCACTCAGTAATGAGGGTGAGGAGTGCATAATTCATCGGCAGGGGCCCGCGCGCGGGGCGTTAAGTGGGGTATTTTATTGGCTTATTATACAATATTCTAAGCTAAAAATTGTGGAAAGAGTACGTTTTTAATTGGGCGGCGGGCTCGCGTGGCGCTGACGCGAGCATTATTCATGGCCGCTTCAGCACCAGCTTCGTCGCCCAGTTATTCCGGTTCCAGTGTTTTTTTACGATAGCTCGCGACATGTATTTCGGCAGTATATAAGGCTTTAAGCATGGGATATACTAACCCGAACGGAGTCTCATAAATAATAACAGATTATACTACATGCACAACTCTAAAGTAGCGGAAAAAATAGCTGCCTTATAAATGAAAAAACAAAGTACTTGATCAAAGAAAAAAAATCGTATCAAAGTAGGTTTATCTATAGATCAGCTATATTTGTATCAATCTTAGAGCTGTGCTCATAGTGAAAACTGTTCACGCTACCAATAAGGTGCAGGCCTCATCGCTCTATGTACAATGAAAATTTTGTATATGGATCCTACAATATTGACATTTATTTGTTTGATTGACATTTAATCATATTGATATAATTATTTTATATTATGTGACATATTATTTCCTTGACATTTTGACCAAATGACCTGTTACCTTGGTGTTATTAATAAAAGATTTGTATTTGTATAGTAAATGTACAAGTTTGTGAGTTTGTTACTCAATCAGGGAAAAACGATTGAATAGGTTTTACAAGCGTTTTGATTTCACATTTTTCACTCGAACAGCGAGGTCATGGAACTCTCTGCTAGAGTCTGTGTTCCCTGTTACGTGCAATATAGGTGTCTTCAAATCTAGAGTAAATAGGTTTCTTCTAGGTAAGCGTGCTCCAACATTACTGCTTAACGTCAGACAGAGTGTGGTCAAACGCGAACCTATTTTGAAAAATACTACCAGGATTAACACATAGAATACTTTTTACATCAGATACTATTTATATTATATTGTGCATTCAAATAAATTTAATGTTTAAATGACTTAGTGTAATATTGTAGTGTGTTTTTTGAGCTATAATACTGTTTCATTTTATACCAACGGTTAGGGCTCAGTTCAACTTTTCTGAAATATATCGACTTCTAAGATTTGCAAGCTTCTTTGCGTGGAAATCTTTTGTTGGGAAAGAAAGCTAGTTAAGACTTGTTATACATGAATTAAGTTTGTGTACATCGATTAGCTTTTTCCAACGGCATCTTTTGAAACGAGTGGTGTTTTTATAATGGTGACTACTTTGAGATTCAACAATTAAACGCTAATTTTTGCTTCCAATACACAATGTGGAGGAAAACATGCCAACTAAACAAAGTACAAGTTTATAAAAACTGTTCATTTAAAAAAAAATTACATATTTTATTATATTCTTGACAACAAAGCTTTTTGACTCTGTGAAAAAAAGAAAAAATACTAGAAAACTAAAAAAATAAAAAGATAGATTAAGATTACTATCGTAACTTTCGGAGTTTAGGCGGGAACGCGGGAAGAGTCGTGTCGCTCCGTTGTATTTTTTTCCAAAACTAGTGTTTTGTCGAGTGTTTATGCATAAAATGGTGGCGTTTTATTCATAAAGTGCCGAATTACAAGCGTGAGTGTGGGAAAATGATATAATGTGGTGAAACATGACTTTACGGACTGGACTTGACTAAAACTAGCTACGATGACACTTATTTAACTTTTGAAACTTGAAAATATATAATTACTTGACACTGGCAAATGCTAAAACGCGACGCCAAAACCAAAGAAAAAAAAAAATGTAACTTTCCTCTTTTTGTATTGTAAAATTGAGATTATTATAGACCCTAAGAAGGTATAGCTCTAATTTGTATTCATTTAAAATAATACTTTTGTTACTGGTTTGAAAAAAAACCAGTAACAAACAAAGATGCAATAAAAAAAGACAAAAAAAGATGCAATATAATAAAATCATAACACAAGAATTTTAACGGGAATACGGAAAACTATAGATTATGTAGTTCCATTATATTATTTTCCAAAACATGTTGAATAATACGTAATTATACAAGTATAATTACGGTGAAACATGTATCTATTTTTGAGTTATTTCCGAAACTCCTCAGACGATTCTTCTAAAGACACTACCATTACTGTAGTAGTAGACTGTATTTGATCATGACTTACTTTGTGTTTCTAAAATACTAGAAACATGTATAGTTATTCTACCGCTAAGCAGTAGTGTGTAAACATACTGTGTTCCGGTTCGAAGGGTACTGCAGCTAGTGAAATTACAGGTCTGTTGAGACTAACCATCGAAAGTCTCAAAGTAATGAGCGCCAAAGCAGTGATGCCCTGGACTTTGTTTTGTTACTCGAAAGTTCTGTGTATCGTTGCAATGGCCGTGGACAGGCGTTATCTCTTACCATCAGGAGAACGTCTCGTTCGTCTCATTACATTTTTTCATAAAAAATAAAAAAACTTGACACTGGCCAAATATACCAATAACGATGCCAAAAGTTAAGAAAAAATGTCTTTGTTTTGTTACTCAAAGTTCTGTGTATCGTTGCAATGGCCGTGGACAGGCGTTATCTCTTACCATCAGGAGAGCGTCTCGTTCGTCTCATTACATTTTTACATAAAAATAAAAAACAAAAAAAAAAACTTGAGACTGGCCAAATATACCAATAACGATGCCAGTAGTTAAGAAAAAATGCATCTAATAGGGTGACGTGCGCTGAGATTACAGCATTTACAGCTGCAATAATTCATAAGTCGAGAACGTAATGTGCGTGAAATAGATTCAGAGCTCTGGCGGTTTCTAGAGAAGAGGAGGAATGTTTAAATTTAAGCCAACAGCCGGCTTGGAAAGCTAAATTAGCCTGTCATGGATTAAATATGAAGTAGGTATAATATGAATAGGATAGGAAGTGAATGTTTTTAAATCGGTCTTTGTATTATGAATATGAAAGTTATATGGTTGCTATTCAAGTCGTAACGGCTTAATATGTTTACAACTGGCTTACGCCCGGACTGCTCACGAAAGCACACAAACTAGTTCTTTTTTTTATGTTTGACAGGCTAGGTGTTTGACTACAGCTCACCTGATGTTAAGTGGTGGTGTGGAACTTTTACCCTACATTAAGATAACTAAATTACCTCTTCCTATATTATAAAAAAAAATTGTAATTCAAAGTTGAGAAAGGTCATTGAGCCTGGTGTCTGTGAAGCGTATATTTTAATTTTAAAAAAACCTTCACATTTATAATAATTATCATCATAATATTTTATTTCATTTTTTTGAATAAATTATACGGAAAGGCACATAACTATGTATGTATCTATAATATTAAGTTAAGAGGGTTTATTGTAATAATTTTATATTTAATTTCTACATGACAACCAAAGCTGCTTCACAAAAAGACAATCTCTATATTACTCATTGCATGTATGAGCCCATTTTTAATATAATATGCAGGTATGTATATTAATTACTAGGCAAGGGAAAATTATTTTTGAGATTAAAATGAAACGTTTTCCATTGACGAACTCTTTAATGCTATTTTTTTAATAAATAGGTCTTAAGTTTGGTTACCAACTCGCCTAATAGAAAGCGACGGTGCGGCCGAGGATGGAGCACGTTAATCTAGAATAATAACGGGGTTTAATTAATATTTCTCTAACTTTATTATGAAAGTTTTTCTTTCCAGATTCTTTTTGGATATCTATTATACATCTTTACTAACATGTATTTCGGTCTTTTTCTATTTCCAATCACGCTACATTCGTTTCGACGAGATATTTTTGTGTTGAATGGAATCTTTGGACGTTTCTTTACAAACAATGCTGCGTCAAGTATGTCGAATATGAGATATAAACATGTATATAGTAACTAGAACAAAAGTGCCTCTGGAAAGTGCCTCTAAAAAAGGTATCTGGCGTAAATTAAAACAACGCTTTTTCATACATTTTCGTTTATTTGTTTATGATTTGATATTTCTCGGTAAAGTTTATTGTAGTCTCTCAGTCCACATACGATTAACTCTGTGAGTGCACAGCGGGGTGTGACCGTTATACTGCTAAGTCGAGACAACTAGGCGCCAGGAGGAACGACCAGCCAATGGTACCTAGGTAAAACCGTCGAAGAATACGGGGTGAAACTGAAGATGTAAGATAATAGGAATAAAGAGAGTGCGCAAAGAATTAAAATATTTATATATATCGTAAGACGTATTATTACACAGCGACATCTAGCACTAAACTAAGCTAAGCAAAAAAAGATACAAAAAAAAGACATGTGGCACTCGGGGACTGCCGCGGTAAAGCTATTGCATAGCATTTTTACGCCGATACAACCAATGCCACCTAGAGGCGAGTTGCTGAACTAAAGAGACAAGCGTGATATTTCAAAAAAGTCATTAAAAGTTTTGCTATTCATCGCTAGATGGCAAAACTAAAAAGTATCGCTGTGCCGGTGGGAGTGGGGGGTGTTAGGTTATTTTCGTTACGGAATTTCTGGATTCGGTCTCCACGCTCAAGGCCCGCGATAGAAGCTATGCAATAACTTAAAAACTTATAAGTATTCTATCAGTTATCTAGTTCCCATAGTACAAGCTTTGTTTAGCTTAAAAACATAAAATTAACTATGTAGGTATTAAGATAAAGAAGAGTACATAATTATGTACTTAAATGGGCCCAGTTTGGAGAGACACATATTTTTAAAGAGACTTTTTTTACTCTAACTTTAAGCGATTAAAGTTTGCCCCAGATAGACGCAGCTTACATCAGTATCAAAAAAGTATTCAGATAAACCCCTAGCTTAAGTTGGATCTCTTTACTCTCTTTATTTCTTGCGTTTTTTGTTAATAACAAAAACTCATGTAAATAGATTTTGCGTCAAAAATATCACTGGAACATGATTGATTTAGCTAAAACTGTGGAAAGACAGACTTCTATATCGGTTTTTGTTTTGATGTCAATCTACTCAGACTGCAACTATTATTGACACTGGTTTTTAACCTAAATTTAACTATTTTGACGACAATTCCGAAACCTTACTTAATATCTAAAATGTGAGCTAAACTTAAAAACAAAAAAGTAACTAAAAAAATTGCGAGTCTTTATAGTATAGTCTGCAGAGATAAGAGGGTATAAAGTTTATACCCTCTTATCTTTGCAGTAACCACTTGCCAACATGTATTTTGCTTCTACACGAGGCATCCTCGGGACGTGTTCTCATCCTCTTCGAGCGGAGAATGAGTTGAGTGAGTTGTGAGTAAAAATTTGTACAGTTAATGTGAAAGGATTTCTATAAGTAAATCAGTAATGTTCAGACTAATACCCAAAGATATTGTTTCAGTATTTCAAGCCAAACAATACACATCATATGTGGCTAAGCCCGAATTACTAGGCAGACCTTAATTTTGGCAAACAATATCTACGAACACCCGCCAATTTCCTAGCTCATCTGGTCCTGACAGCGCCGGCTAATGAGTAATTTGCTACCGACTCATTAAATACCTATGTATTATAAGGCTTGATTTAATGTGTTACGCATACATTATGTATAGTGTACCTTATAATGTTTTTTTAGGCTAATGTAACATTTAAATAAGTACCTACAGTGCAATGCTTGAAATAATTGAAACTTGAAACACTTGGTGGTAGATTTCCTTAGCAGGAAGTCGTAAAGGTAGGTACAACCACAGTACCAGATATTCTGCCGCTAAGCAGCAGTGTGTAGACATTACTGTGTTCCGTTTTGAAGGGTACTGCAGCTAGCGAAATTACTGGGATGTTCAGACTAAAATCATCGAAAGTCTCAAAGTAATGAGCGCCAAAGTAGCGATGCCCCGGACTTTGTTTTGCTACTAAGTTCTGTGCATTGCTGCAATGGTCATGGATATGCGTTATCTCTTACGATCAGGAGAGCGCATCGTTCGACTCATTACTTTTAGGTAAAAAAAATAATTAGCCATGCCTATTTTTAAAACTCCTATTTACTCAGTTAGCGAGTAAGTTTTGGTAGCGAAATTTTGATACTTACCCACAGCGCCCTCTGACCCCAAACTAAGTAAAGCTTGTATGATGGAAGTCAGATAACTGATGGAATAGGTTATAATTATAATATAGATGTAAGTACATATAATATATATAAAACAATAATTTACTATGACTCATTCGATTTTAGACGTTTTTCTATCTTTATGTCATATCAACAATTTATCGTAATCTTGTTTCGAGAACAATGATGTTCTCACAAATGTCATTAATATAATATATAATTTTGCTAAAAAAAATGTGCTGAAATGTATACAAAAGTCTTTTTTGTAAATCTAATCCGTGCTAGGCAATACTTTTCATGTGAAAAAAAGGTACATAACTATATCGGGAAATAATATTTCACATAGTGTGTTCAGATCCTTACACATTGAACCCTGACAGGTCAAAGAAGAGGAAGTGCGCTCCATACGATGGGGTAATACCAACTCTTACATCTGAAAACATAGTATGACAGTGACTAATTGAGGGTAACTACCCCAGAATAATTGGGGTAGTACAAACCTATATGGAATATACATATATTTTACAGAACTACGTAGTTTTTACAGAACGAATTTGTAGATGACTCATAAAATACGAAGGATCCGCTTATGTCTGCAAAATGGTTTATCTAATGGCAACTCTTTACTTATTTACTTTTCAAAACAACAAAAGATATATTTCTTTATTCCAATTTGATTAAGGGACTTTTGTGACAGCCACATGACAGACCCATCGTATTTTCTATAATGTTTTATAAAACTAAAAATAATAAATAATTTGTGAACACACAACGCATTATTATACACACTCTTTTACACATTCACTCCTTCGCATACACGCCAATTACAATAAAGGTGGGTCACTTGAGGCGACTCACACAACAGCTCTCTGGCTGCGTGAGAACAGTGATCGGACAGCAGCCTGTTGTATTTACCAACGACCAGTCTGTTCAAATGGCCAACAACAAATTATATGATTTGTTTATTGATGTAAGTGTCAACTTAATAAAGTACACTCATTCTAATCTTCATCTTGTTTTCTTATCAACGTAATTAAAATACCTATTATGCGTCGCGATGAGGCATTTAATCAAGAAACGAAAAGCGTTTGAAACTATTTTTTCTCCAAGCATAATAATTCAGGATATGTACTATAGTATTCATTAATTTCAAACTTCCACATGATGTATAACGGCACAAAAATGTTGACAAAAACACATCGATTGCCTTATTTCACAAGACTTGCCCGTTAATACAAAGAAAAAAATTCTCCACAAAACGCGACCTTAAAATTCCTTTCTGTCTGAAATCAGTAACTCGAATTACATACAAGTAAATAAGCCGTCATGTAAAAGGGAAAAATAACAATAAAGAAGCCAAGTTGAATATGTCATAAGCCTTTATAAAGCTTCATCTCGACCTATCTAATAATGTCGTCTATTATAACTAGTGTCTCATAGTCATATCATTGAAGTGCTCATACTCGATGTTCCAATAAAGTTTTGTCAGGGGATCTTTGCCGGCACATAATAAAGTATTACAAAAGCCAAAGACCGTCATTGTTGCTGGTACTTCAATCCCGAACGCGTGCTGTGTTTAAACAGGCGAGTCAACTTGAACAGAAATACATTTTTGGAATTAAATAGCTACATTGGTTATTACAATAGTTATCCGTAAAACTGGATTAAATACAAACAACGCCAAACAATCTAGTCACTGCATTGTATTATTTTGAAGAACTTTATAATTGTGAAGATTTATATGTATCTCTAATACCAATTGTAACTAAAATATTTTTGGGTAAATATCGCTGATTGCCACGTCTCGTTGTCATAATATTATGTTACACTCAATAGTAATCTCCTTCCTAATCTTCGTTTTATGCTGTATTTTTTATTGAGGATTTCGATGCTTAGTCTTAACAGCCCTGTAATTTCCCTAGATGTAGCACCCTTTAAACCAGAACACAGTAAGCCGGTCAGTATTTGTGCGACTTATTCCTTAATAGTACGACGCATGTTTACAAATGAAATATTTCCAGTTTAACAAAATTTTATTGTATATTGGTAATATTTAAGTAAACAATAATAGTGCTGGTTTCAAATTATACAGTTCAAAACACATACTCATGAAAAATATATTTTTACTGGTGTACGTAAATTAGTAGAACTGAGCCAAAGAGCTATCTTCACGGTAAATCTAATAATAATATTTGTTTACTTATACAAAAGTGTTTTATCATTCTCGAGACCGATGCCCCACTTCCCCAACAATGGGACAGGAGGAAGATCCAGAGATAAGATGAGAGAAGTGTTTCATTTACAGTAATAAATATATAATAAGATAGTGAGTCAATCCTATACCTGCCAACCCGTATTTGGCCTGTGTGGTGGATTACGGCCTTATCCTTCTCAAAATGAGAAGAGACCCGTGCCCAGCAGTCGGACAGTTTATAAAAACAGGGCTGATGGTATAGGTTTTTAGATAATTATGGTAAATGGTATATAGACTCATTATTATTTACCCAAATTTGAAATGCGTGAAGGTACCTAAAATTAGTATAAAATATGAAACCATTTCACACAATTTATTATTCTGGTAAACACAAATCTTCGATCATCCTAAGTAGTACATAACATGAGATGAAGAAAAATTCTTCAATGGTAGGCATAAAATGCTCTTAATGCGCATCTTAACAGATTTAAAAAGCCAACTATTTTTCTTAGTCGTGCAAACATGGGAAAAACAGATAAACATTTCATAAAAAATACTTATAATACAATACTTATTGATGTTTTAAGATTCTACATAAAATTTTAACAAAGTAATGCCTTTATTTTTACCTACAATATCTAATTAACATAATTATGCTTGCCCCAATACTCGCTCCAGTTAGCAGTCGAATGGTTAGTACGAAAATTAATGTAAACGCTCCTCGAAGGGTACCAGTCGCGAGATAAGGTTTTATGTGCTCGCCGCGCCGTTTCAGCGCTGCGAAGAGCGAGTTCGTTGCATAGGTTTTGTACTGTAACAATCATTATGCTTTTGTTGTTTAAGATAATTATAATATTGTACTTTTTTCATCGGTGCTTTTTTTCATATTATGAAATAGTAGCTCGACATAGCAATGTGTACATGTCTACACTTCTGCACTAATATTATAAAGAAGAAACATTTGTATTTTTTGATTTATGTACGTTTCTAACGAATAAACTCAAAAACTACTGGACCGATTTCAAAATTCAAAAGATTGCTACGTTATCCCTAAGTAACATAGGCTATATTTATTACTAGAATTTAATTAAAAAATAAATGTCTTTTTTGTGACTTTCGGCTTTTAGCCTCCATCCACCTTCAGTTGTCCTTCGTATAGCGTCACTCCATCGAGTCTTAGGGCGTCCTACGCTACGTTTACCAATTCACGGTCGTCAATCTAGAACATTGTATTTTGTGTTTTATTTTTGTCATAGTATAAAATCTTTCTCTAGTTGACTTAAGTACTATACATTGGTCGAAACAGTTGCTCACAAGTAAATACAATTACATCTATCATGTGACCACTACACTATCTAGGCTCCCTTTACCTGGGTTACAAATTGAATGAAAGTGCCACAACTGGGTATGTCTGCCACTCAGGAATAAATTCAATCTATTATGTAAGTAAGCAACTACTAAGGTTGAAGCTCAATTTACAGAAAAACTATTTCTTTTCGACACAATTTTTATGTTACTTGCAATCATTTCTTTTATTAATTTAATCAGATAAGTAGAATATTTCATTTGTAGCTTACATTTCTGTATATTTGGCACAAAAACTCAGCTCTTCAAAATTATACCAATTTTGAAGAGCTGATAAAAATTAAAAAAACTATTTTTACTTCAAATACCGTTGATGACAAATGTTTATAACAGAGAAATTGTATTTCAGTATATGTATATAGATTTTAATTAGATTTAAAAAAAGCTTACACCGTTGGAAACAAGATAACTGTGTTTTTTTTTTAATTAAAAAAGATAAATTTATTACATAGATTAAATTTCAAGGTATACATAAGTAAAGTAATTAAGACATGTAACATTTAAAATAATAACTAACTAACATAATTTCAGTATTGTTCAAATACAGATATGATTTATATTAATTTTCATGGATTGGGCCTCTTCTGTTATGTAAGTTATATTTAAGTTAATATTTTCACTATTTTCTGCGATATATAAGTGCATATTTGGAATTCAAACTTTCGCAGTAATCGCGTGTCTTTCAAAACAACCAAGCCATCAGTTGCAATTCAAGAACAGTTTCTAGCATAATACAACATCGCGAGCGTGTCGCTTGAATAGCAGTACCTAATGGAATTCTCATGCTCCCGTTACGGTTTCCCACCACTAGTCATACATACTTTAAATTTGCACCGGTAACATCCTCCATTCCAACAAAACTTTTCGAAACTTCTAAAGGTATAAATGGGCCTTATTTTAAACTTTATCGGTTTCTCTATGAAAGTGATGAGTTAAAGTTCTGAGCGATGTTGCCCAAAATGTTTTTCACAAGTGAAAAATATTAGAGGTTTAGCGGGAACGCGGAAAGAGCCCTGTCGCCCCGTTGTATTTTTTCCAAAACTAGTATTTTGTCGAGTGGTTATGTATAAAAATTATCAGCATTAGTGCTGCCGGTTTCTCAGCAGCATTTGTTTTCAGAAGTAACCTTTTGGGACGCACGAGATAGTAAAAAATACATAAGATACATAACGCGAATATAATATAATAGAACAAAGAAATTATAAATATACATTAGTGAAGAAATTGCGTGCAAAGAAAAGTATAGCGATGCATTCCGATATCCTCACTTGAGCACTGGTATACAATCTAAATGCTACCATCTTTGACAATACCGCCAATAAGTGGTAGCTGTAACACAGGATTACCTAGTATAGCAGCGGACGAAAAACCAAATTGATTCTATTTTACTATACTACTATACAGAATTGGTTTTTACAGTTATTAAATTAATATAGAAATAAACTAGCTGCGCTCCACGGTGCTACTCGCTAAATGTTTTCGGGATAAAAAGTAACATATTCTAATCAAGGGCGTCAGCTACCTCCATACCAAATTTCATCCAAAACCGTTCATTAGTTTTTGCGTGAAAGTGTAACAAACATCCATTCATCCAAACTTTCACATTTATAATATTAGTGGGATTTTTTTAAGCTATATTATATATCTAAATCTATACTATTATTAAGAGGAAAGATTAGATTTTTTGTTTGTTTGTTTGTATTGAATAGGCTCCAAAGCTACTGGACCGATGTCAAAAATTCTTTCAACGTTGGGAAGCTACACTATCCCCGGGTGATAAAGGCTTTTTTTTATTCCTGTATTCCCACAGGAACGGGAACTGCGCGGGTGAATCCGCGAGACGTCCGCTAGTATGCAATAAGTTGAATTGAATAAGCATTAAGTGAGCTGTGAAATACCTAGCCTGTTAATCATTAAAATATTTAAAAGTATTAGCAAACTGTGCAAAGTATTCGGGTTCTAACGTATCTGACACGTATTCTACAAAAAAAGTTTTTTTTTCTGCTCTGCTTCCTTGCAACCGCACCAAAGAAACAGCTAATTGCAATAAAAACAGTATTATAAAAAGCAACATTCAATTCCATGGAATGTTCGCGGTTGATTGGATTTGTTTCGTTTCCATTCGAAACTCGAGGCACATAGAAGGATACTAGTTTTACCACGTTTTACTGAATAAACATTTTTTCTTTCTTTAGTTTTGGCGTCGCATCTACAGCATTTACCAGTGTCAAGTGTTTCATATTTTCAAGTTTTAAAAGTTAAATACGTTGCCTCGTAGCTATAGTTATAGTCAAAATCCAGTCTTGGTCAAGTCCAGTCCGTGTCAGTCAAGTCATGCTTTAGTAAAGTAGTGGCAACTTTACATAAAGCTTCGATGGAGTTTTGGAAGCAACACGAAAATATCATGAAAGTGAGATAATGATATGATATATCATATCATTTTCTCACACTCGCGCTTGTGATTCGGCACTTTATGAATAAAACACCGCCATTTTTATGCATAAACACTCGACAAAACACTAGTTTTGGAAAAAAATACAACGGGGCGACACGACTCTTTCCGCATTCCCACCAAAACTCTAATTCAACTTACCTTCTCCATTCTTTTGATTCCGATACTTAATTACTTACTGCCCATAGACTATGGTTCATAATACAGGAAACTTTTTACTCTCTTTCCCTTTATTTGTTCCTTGTTTTCTGCGTGGGATTATTAATTTATTTCAATTTTAATATTATATTTCCTTTTCATAAGATTTCATCAATAAATGGATGATTATAAAGTATGAAGCAAGTTCTTAGAAATATTCTACTAACTATTTTGTATAATTTTTAATTATCAGGTTTCTTGTGAACCCTCAGAAGTTGTCTAGTTGTCTATTTTAGTTACCACCGCAGAATCAAATAGTTACACTTTCGTCAAGCAGTAGTATGTATACTAGCTAGAATTATAATATACTAGCGGACGCCTTGCGGTTTCACGCGCGTAGTTCCCGTTCCCGTGGAAATACAGAGATAAAAAGTAGCCTATGTCACCTGGAGATAGTGTAGCTTACCAACGGTGAAAAGTTTTTGGAAATCGGTCCAGTAGCTTCGGAGCCTATTCAATACAAACAAACAAACAAAAAATCAAATCTTTCTTCTTTATAATAGTATAGATAGATAGATAGATGTTTGCAAGTGACAAAATCTAATAAATACAAACATTTTCGTGTCGTTTCCAAAATTCCGTAAAAGTTTTAGTACTACTACTTTATTAGGGCGTAGACCGGACTTAAACTTGAAAGTGAAATATGGAAATCAGTAGATGATGGAAGGCATTTACCAGTTACCTAGGTGTTATAAGAATTCAGAACTTTGAAAAGCGCAATCAATCTTATCGTCTTCCACATTAAAGAAAATGACCGCTCATCAAAGTAGCAGTTTGACCACAAAAATTCTAACTAAGCATTTCAATTAAATCTTGAAAGGTTTCCGTCAGAATACTTCGTGGTTAGAAGAATTTAAGACGACGCGATTCGATATCAGCACAATAAAGCGAAAAACTAATTAGAGTAAAATAAATATAGGTCCATGTAATTTTCTTCTAGGTAAGCGTGCTTCATCTTAGACCACACTACTGCTTAACATCTGGCAGAGAATGGTCAAACACGAACCTATTTTTGAATAAAAAAAAGGTTGCTAATAAGGTTGCTCAGATTAAGGTTGTTTTGTTTTCTGTATTTTTTTTTCTATTTTTGGTGTGCACAATAAATAGTTTCTATCTATCTATAAATAATTTGCCTCAAGTTTAATTTTAAGATTATTTTTTTTAATTTAGTTACGTGTCTGTAACATTAATCGTCTATGGCTAAATACAAGTTATTCTGATGACATATAGCTTGCGTTTGACCGCCATCTCTCCTGATGTTAGGCGAAGATCTGATGTTTCAGTTAGAAGTCATAATAGTCATAAAAATGCTTCATTACATACAACATGCAAACTAAGGTTCTACCAAGCCAGAATCTGACTGCCTTACAAAATGTTAAATCATCATCATCGTCATCATCAGCTTATCGAAGTCCACTGCTGGATATAGATCTCTCAAGACACGCCACTCAGCCCGATCTTTTTTTTCGCTTCCATCCACCGCCAGCTGTCCTACGTATATCGTCACTCCATCGAGTCTCAAGGCGTCCTACGCTACGTTTGATGAAAATACATTATAGGAATACTGGTTTAAAAACATAGGACAGATGTATAATATTGCGTAGAAATGGGTGAGATCTCTTTGGTCCAATTTCGCATGACACAGAGAACTAACTCATAAATACGGCCTGCCGTAACGGCTGAAAGTATTTATGCGCGTAGTGAACCTGTAGCAAGCAAACATTTTAGAAACAATAGGTATCTACACACATTTTCTTCGCAATGTTATAATTTTGCGGTAATATTGTTGCGTGTATAATTTTTTACTAATCTATGCCAAGGAAATTTAAAACTAAACACGCGTCGTCTAAAACTGACGATCGCGTTTTGGCGGGAAAACGGAAAGAGTCGTTTAATTTTAATAAGTCGTTATAATATTATGGCCATTTTTCAACATAGCGCTTTAATCTTATGACTGTATTTTTTGTAATGTTTCTCCCACCACTATTGCAGTTCGTTTCAGTAATAGCAATGTAACACATACAAAGCTGTAGAATAAAAAAATCTGTCTCCTCATTACAAAAATGTCGGATCGCCTAGTCGCAGGCTTCTTTTCCTTAGACAAAGGACTTACAAAGTCGTTTCAGGTAATTAATCCTCGCGGAATTCTTTCGACGTGACGACTTGAGGAAAATAATAGCGATTGGCTAACTAGGAGCTAAACTTCGGAAGAATGTTTGCTCTGTGTTGGCAGACAATCTTTGTCTGCCAACACAGAGCAAACATACGAAATAAGATTTTTTATCCTCCCGACTAACATCATAAGAAAGTTTCGATGTTTGTTTCATAGTTACGAAAAGATGCTAAAAGTTTAGGTAGGTTACGCTTTTCGGATAAAGTGACTGCCAGAATAGATTTAGTTGTAAATTATCAATGAAATGTGTATAATTATAAGCCTACATTAATTTAAAAAAAAACTTCAGGTTTTGTTTTCGAAAAACACGTGATGAACTGAAAAATTACTAGTTTTGGCTCATCCCAAAAATGAAATATGTTTTTGAACACCGGTTGTAAAATAATTACTTTGCTTGACTATTCGTTCATCTAATAAAGATAGCTCAGTGGTTAACGCGGTCGGTTTACACGCCGAAGAGCGTGGGTTCAAGCCCCAATAATGAACTTAAGCTGCCGGTGAAGGACAACATTGTGAAGAAACTATAGCATGGTGGTAAAGTATTTTCAAATACTCGGCTGGCTAGCTACCACTCTAAAGGTGAAAACACGGTGTGATCTTAACTTAACTTGAGTGCCAGTTCCATTCCAGGCTAGGTGTGCTACACTATCTTTGACCACACCGTCACTTAACATCAGATGAGCTGTGGTCAAACACTTAGCTTGTCAAGCATAAATAAAAAAAAAAAAAAAAAAAAACCACGTGGGTATTTAATTTTACCATTAGTTTCAAAAATATATGTGCAAAATGTAAGCTACTTGCTTTCAAAAGAAACCAAGAGCTAATTGAATATAATAACTATCAAACATTCAATTTTTTTTTTATAAATGCTATTCTAAATACATTTCAATTCCAAACCAGCATCCGAAAAAGTGTTAGATTTTTTTTTCGTTTCAATTATTTTAGTAAAAATTAAGTGCAGTTTTAAGAGAGAAACAAAACCAGTGTCAGTCAGAGGCTCCAAATTGAAACAGGCAGCACACTTTGGCCCACCTGAACAAGGGAATTCCATTTACTTGCTGGCCCATTTATCAAGAGCTATTCCTGTAAAATGAAGTTGTTTACTTCATTTTACAGGAATAGCTCTTAACACTATACACTAAACAAAAGTCACATAATTATAAAACCAGAATCGAAATGTTTTAAGAAGTTAAAATGTACAAATTCTTATTTTGTCATAAGTACTACAAAAAAAAAAGTATTTCAGTATTCTATCAGCTATCTGACTGTCATAGTACAAACTGCTTAGTTTGGGGTCAGATGGCGCAGTGTGTGATGTCCTACGATATCTATTTAATTATTTAAATACCAAGTTTTATGAAACTGAATGAATTAGTGAGGTCTTTGTTATTATAGAATACAAAGATATTAAAATACTAGTATTGTTTTAAGGTTGTGGCGATGTCGCCATCGCCACCTAACTTATATAGCTGTAGTGTGTGATGCGCGCGCGAGAGAGAGAGGGCAATAGACGCGCCCCGAACGCAACGGCTCTCCCGCGCCTAAAGCCGTTAACTGGAGTCACGAGTTAGTCCGGCACCCGCTCCCGCCCGTGACGTATCTGAGAGACGCGAGCCGCGTTCCCCGCCTCTCACGCGCACAGCACCATTCATCGGATCCGTGATCCGACATTATTATTGTGGATGTTTGGGGAGTCAATATATTTACTTATGTGAATCAGGCACGAGTGTTTCATTCCGCCACGGCACCCAAACCAACCCCACAAGGTTATATATAATATTACAACTGGGGCAGTAGTCCATAATCAATTTTTGTTACAACTCGATGTTTTGATTTATATTGTAATGAGTAGACATCGGATTATATGCATTTAGTATTTAATCAATTTTTATTAGTAGTGCTTATTTCAGTGCTTAAATGTGTCAGGCGTGTTGTATTATTCGGTGGAGAGCCGCAAACAGTGACGTGCTATGCATACGTCTCACGACGAGCGCTCGGACCGAGTTACTCAGCTGACTCGGCCCATACCTCTATATGTACTAGTTACTAGTGAATTTTCTTAACTTCTGTAAATCTGCCGTCACAAAAAAATTACATAAAAAGTGCTGTCACCTCTATGAATGGAAACTCAAACTTCGGTCATAATTTTACATACTTACCGATAGGTAAACTGACTAGTTGACTGGTTGATATGACTTGATATAAATAAATATATTATGTATATATAGTGAAAATAAATGTGAATTCAAATAATAAATTTATAGAATTTTTATTGTGCATATTTCACCCTTTTTTCTTAATATGCATATTTTGACATTTTGATAGTACGTATAATCCGATGTCTAGTAATCCTTCCTACTAATATAATACTCATTATACATACAAACTTTCGCATTTTTAACATTTTCCTCTTTCACGCAAAAACTACTGAACAGATTTGGATTAAATTTGTCATGGAGGTAGCTGAGTCCCTGGATTAACACATAGGCTATTTTTTATTCCGAAAACATGTAGCGAGTAACACCGCGAAGCGCAGCTAGTGACATAACATTTATCTGATTTATGATACTATTGGGATCTGCTATAGTGCCGATCTGCACCCAATATCTGTTTAAGGAGACAACACATCTCCGTAACCAGCGTCTATAATAGTTTATTTGCCCGATAAAGCCAGTTATCTCACGTCAGCGCTCCTTAGATACCTTTTAACCCAGAAAATGGATGACACTGTAAAGTTATAAAAAGAAATACGGCATTCCCCGGCACTGTTTATTACTGTACATTAGTTATACGGTTTCCGTAGTGTCGTCTCGGCATGAAATGGGAACTAATGAGTTTTTGATGTTTTTTTGACTGTGCTTTTATTTTCCTCGGTAACATGAAGACGTTGTTATAGAGTGTAAAGTTTCACTAGGCTTTATTGTGTTTTAGCACTTTGGACAGTTGACGGTATTGTATCTGGGCCAGGTTTTATAAGTATTTTGCACTGCTTTAAAAATACGCTTTCTTGTTTCCTAGAATTCTAGCTATGATTTATTTTTGAATGGGGTTACATTTTTAAATATAATTATGTAGATAGCTTTTTAATTACGTTGTTATAACACTTTTCAGAAACTTTCTAAATGATAATAGTTTTTTTTCGCATTTTGAGCATTTGCCAGTATCAAGTGTTTTACATTTTCAAGTTTCGTAAGTTAAATAAGTTGCCTCGTAGCTATAGTTATAGTCAAAGTTCAGTCTTGGTTAAGTCCAGTACATGTCAGTCAAGTCCAGTCATGCTTTAGTAAAGTAGTGGCGACTTTACTATAAAGCTTCGATGGCGTTTTAGGAGCGACACGAAAAGTCATGTTCACTACATTATATCATTTTCCCACACTCGCGCTTTTAATTCGGCACTTTATGAATAACATACCACCATTTTATGCATAAACACTCGACAAAACACTAGTTTTGGTAAAAAATACAACGGGGCGACACGACTCTTTCCGCGTTACTGCCAAAACCGCTTTAAATTATTTATTTAATAATATTACAATCGTTCTTATCGGTCTCGTTTTACCCTTTGGGTACGAAACCCTAAAAATCTGCAAAGAACAACCTTAGTAATATTATGAAGAAAACCTGTGTAATATGTGCTGAGACGAATAAGTACTTGTCTGTTTACTTTACCGAAACCTTCAATATCCCTCGTTACAAAAACATTTTTTTTTAATGTAAATAATAATGAGACGAACGAGACGCTCTCCTGATGGTAAGAGATAACGCCTGTCCATGATTATTGCAGCGATATACAGAACTCTGAGTAACAAAACAAAGTCCAGGGCAACGCTGCTTTGGCGCTCGTTACTTTGGCGACTTTCGATGGTTAGTCTCAACAGCCCAGTAATTTCGCTAGCTGCAGTACTCATCAAACCGGAACACAGTAATGTTGACACACTATTGCTTAGTGGCAGAATAACTGGTACTGCAGTGGTACCTACCTAGACGACCTCCTGCTAAGGAGATCTACCACCGAGTACCTACTAAACTAAACTCTATCTTAGTTCATTTAGACAAACATACACAAGAGTGTGATGAAGCCCGTTCTATAGGTATACAAATACTCAGTGCATCTGCTACTGTAGGGTGTATTGCGATCCACAGTGAGCGGATCACACAAAATAATCCGGTGGTTTGTAAACAGCCGCAGTATTGTTTCTTCGTCTACAATGCTGCGAACGTCTAGAGATAAACCCAGCAACATTTAGACAAGGTTGTCATATATAATTTTAATTATGGAAAACTAGTTTGAATAGAACTTTTGTAAATTAAACTATGACATTAAAACTTTCTTAATATAATCACTAAATAAAACTGAAAAAAATTGATATGGAAATAAAAATGTAACTGAAGCGTTTTTAAACGGTTTTATTATTGAGAAATTTATGTAGCTGAATTTATGGTTGAAGTATCCGATCTAACTTTAACGTAAATAACCTCATGTTAAAAAAACATAACATAAAACCACTTCAGTTTCTAAAATAAAATTACGTTCTACAATTAATTTACATAAAAAACAACTTTTTTATCGAGTTCAAACGTTTTGTGAGCAACAAAGACAAAATTTTGAATGTTTAACGGTTATTTCAAATCGTTTTACTTAGTGGTAGATCTCCTTAGCAGGAAGTCGTCTAGGTAGGTACCACAACAGTACTCGATTTTCTGTCCTCAACCAGTAGTGTGTAAACATTACTGTGTTCCGGTTGAAAGGGTAATGCAGCTAGCGAAATTATAGGGTTGTCGAGACCATCGAATGTTTCAAAGTAACGAGCGCCAAAACAGCGATGTGCTGGACTTTATTTTGTTGCTCCAAGTTTTGACAGCCCCGTTGGCTCATTGGTAGTATGTCTGCCTTGAGAGCTGTGGGGCGTGGGTTCGATTCCCACTCAGGGCAAACATTTTGTGAATAAACACAATCATGTTTGTTCTATGTCTGGGTGTTCTGTATGTATTATAAGTATGTATTTACAAAAAAAAGTATTTAAGTATTCTATCAGTTATCTGACTTCCATCACACAAGCTTTGCTTAGTTTGGGGTCAGATGGCGCTGTGTGTAAATGTCCTATGATATTTATTTATTTATTTATGTATCGCTGCAATGGTCATGGGGAAGCGTTATCTCTTACCATCAGCAGAGCGTCTTGTTAGTCTCATTACATTCACTTTAAAAAAATAACAGCGTGGTTACTATGAAAAAGTAAATAGATTTTATTAAATACATAATTTAATTATGTTAACTAAACATAATTATTTAAAAACATAAAACTCGTAAAAAAGTTTTCTAAAGATGCACGTAAAAAGCAGTTAAAAACTACCGCTACATTAGTGCCACAGGCTCAAAACATATTCGCGACGAGAACAGACTCGACCGTTCTGATATAATTATATCTTTCATTGCGACCTCTAAATTATTTATAAAGCTCCTGCATAGAGGATAATGTTCAGACAGCGTACGTAAAACAAAACCCGTACGGGCAGCGACTGTGTGCAACGGAATATAAATTGCTATATTATAACGCATAGCGTTTTCCCAAATTAATTACGTGAAGTGTGCAAGTTGCAGCTATGTGCTAATAATTGCATAAGTCTCGGGATCCTTGTGGAATGGTGGATTTATTCAATTTTTGTCAGTTACTGGGATTGCTGTTTATTATAATTTGGACTGAAGTACCTGTAGGATGGGGTAACGCTTGATTGAAGCGCGTTGCTTTTACGCTTCACAATAATGTAGCGCAGCGCAGCGAATGTAGCGTACGTAGCGCAATAACGTAGTAGACATAATTACCAAAGCCAAAATAGTCATAGCTAAACAAGAGAATAACTGTTTTTTGGCGGGAACGCGGAAAGAGTCGTGTCGCCCCGTTGTATTTTTTAATTCTATATTTTATATAAGTTAATAGTATAATGTGTAGATGCAGATGCACCTCCATAAAAGTAATCCTGGCGGCGCCCAAGCCCTACATACTCAATCTAACCCCAAACTAAGCAAAGCTGTGGCCAAACTAAGCAAAGCTGTGGCCAAACTAAGCAAAGCTGTGGCCAAACTAAGCAAAGCTGTGTCCAAACTAAGCAAAGCTGTGGCCAAACTAAGCAAAGCTGTGGCTGGTTACCTAACTATCCAATCACTTCACATCAGGCAGGATGTGGTCAAGCGCGAACCTATTCATCAAAAAAAAAAAAAAAAACTTCTATCTTGACAACAATTTAAGAGTAATGCTCATTTAAAAGTTCAAAAGCCGTTTACTGTAAAATTATGGTTTTTGAGATGTCACACTATCGTCGTGGGCGTTATATACTTTTCTTTATAAATACATAAGTACTTATAATACATGCATATTATAGACCAGGAAGACTATTGTCTTCCTGGTCTATAATACCAAGTCTTATTAGACTGTATCTTACAAACTAAAATTGTCTTTCTAGTATGCCACACAAACATTATACCATCCTAATATTATAAATGTGATAGTTTGGATGGCTGGATTTGTAACTCTTTCACGCAAAAACTACTGGACGGATTTGGATGAATTTGGTATGGAGGTAGCCGAGACCCTGGATTAGCACATAGGCTACTTTTTATCCAGAATACATGTAGCGGGTAACACCGCGGGGCGCAGATAATGAATAATAAGGGATTGGTGACATTTTTTTTGATGCCCAACTTACACAAAAATACTCTGAATATTAAATCCAAATGCTAAATAAAAACCGTATATATTTTAAAGGGACCATAAACATATTTCAATGGAGTTGCGGGAATACAAATAAGATAATTATTTTCGTAATAACCGGCTGTGTAATAATATGACAACAGAGAGCAAAATGTATAAAATTCCGCGCCGAGCATAATCCGTTAGTCTGGCCTCGGAAATATACAAAAAGGACTTCAGATTTATGATCTCTCTCACACCGAGAATGAATTTATTTAGCGCTGACTAAATTGGGTAAAAATGTATTCATTATAGGAGAATGGAAGCTTTTTATCTGTTAAATCCTAAGATATTCGAAATGTTACAGGTTCGTATGATGCGGAACAGTCTTTTATCACGAAACATGATTTATCCTGCTTTTATGAAATGTAGGTACGCGATAATTTCGATGCGTATCCTTAGTCTATCTTCATTGTACGAACCGCTGAACAATGGAATTTGCTGCCCGAGTGGGTGTTCCCTGATATATACAATCTGGAATATACAATACACTATACATAGCAACGATAGTTCAGTGGTTAGCGTGGTCAGTTCACACGGTGAAGGGATTGAGTTCAAACCCTAACAATGAACTCGAGCTGCCAGCGAAGGAAAACATGAGGAAACCATAGCATGGTGGCTAGCTGCCGTAAGGATTATTTTTGCATCAAAAATGAGAGATTCCCATCACAGACCCAGAAAGTATTTAAAATATTGAAAGCCGTATCTTATTTATTAGAAAAAAATGTGCTCATAGAGATTAACCATACCCAGGGAACAATAAATCACGCTGTTCATTTCAACTCGTCACTATGTTGCAAAAAAAAACTCAGACAAAACTGTTCATGCATAATTCAAGCTGTTAGCCACGCAGTCTGTGTCGAGAGCAGTCGAGTCGGACACGAATACGCAATTGTATGAAGAATTTGAGAAACGGAAATACTATTCGCATTGTTTTTTTTTTTCAATTAATTTGCCCCGTCGGGCAGGCTAAAGCTGTAAAGCCATACTGCCTTGTCTTAAGTGTTATTTCTGCTGTCTCTTAGCTATAGTTATGGTCAAAGTCCAGTCCGCGTCAGTCAAGTCCAATCATGCTTTAGTAAAGTAGTGGCGACTTTACTATAAAGCTTCGATGGAGTTTTGGAAGCAACACGAAAAGTCATGTTTCACCACATTTTATCATTTTCCCACACTCGCGCTTATGATCCGGCACTTTATGAATAAAACACTACCATTTTTATGCATAAACACTCGATAAAACACAAGTTTTGGAAAAAAATACAACGGGGCGACACGACTCTTTCCGCGTTCCCGCCAAAACTCTAGGAATACTATTATGAAGGATAAGAAAGTTTTTTTTTAATTTTAGGCATCTCACTGTATTCTGAACACTTAAACATGGATTAGGTACTAGACACTGCTTGTGTCAAGTACCTAATCCATGTTTAAGTGTTTTATGATAGTGAAGTCTCAGTCACATAAAATTAAATAATAATTGACCAGAACTTACCAAGTACCAACCTACGGAGTTTTTTGGAAAGTCGAAAAAACTCCGTAGGTTGGCGAAATTATAACAATATTTTCTAAATACTTAAAACAAATAAATGAAACGATAGCTGGTTTATAATCATTAACAGTGATAGTATTTTATTCATAAATTAAATTTAAGTGTATTAATTTTATTGTTATAATAATTTTCCTACTTAAAAATACTCTTACTCGTATTTTCAAATCACAATAGACGTTTTCTTATATAAATTAAAATCTTTCAAAACATTCTTAAATACAACAAAACGCTAACACCTAGTTTTAAGCGATCAATTTTTTTATTAAACTTGCTTTTTCTCTGATATGTTGTTTTACTACAATTAGACAGGCAATTTCTTATAATGCAAACAATACACAACACACAGCGACGATAGATCAGTGGTTACCGTCAGTTCACACGGTGAAGGGTTTGGGTTCAAACCCTAACGAACTCGAGCTGCCGGCGAAGGAAAACATGAGGAATCCATAGCATGGTGGCTAACTATCACCCTCAAGTTGGAAATCTACTGTAAAGCACCTAACAGTGCTCCGGCAGCCTCACTTGAGAGCCTGTTGCTAGTTGTTCTTTATCATCTTCGACCACACCTTCACTTAACGTCAGGTGAGCTATGGTCAAACACCTAGCTCGTCAACCATAAAGAAAAAACATAACAAGTACCTATATAATAAATCATTCCTAGAGCTTAATTCATTTCATGGTCGATTAATTATCAAGTCTTTGTAATGGCTTCTCAACGTAAGTACTTTTAAGTGTATCACAAATTAAGTAACGATTAATTAAGTAGCTTTAAATCCTATTTTATATTCTTTGTCTTCATTTTCACAGCCACGAGAACCACGAAAAATATAATACATTGTATCTATCTATCACATGAACATCAACTTCATTCCATTTAATTCAAAATCATCTCTCTTTAGAGCAGAGTATTTGTTTGTCAATAGTCATTTGTAAATACTTGACTATGATATTTGTTCTAATTCAACTTCTTTCACTTTCCGATTCCTTTCTTGTATCTTCAAATATAACATGTCTGGTATCCACAATACAAGCAAAATGACGAGTAGTAGATTCTGCGCTGTTATACATACTATATAGCTTCCTGTGTAGTCTCTTATCCATCCTAGAATGTAACCCACTGGTGGGGTTAAGATTCCCATACTCATCATACCTAGACCAACAGCCGCTGGTACTTGGTCTACATTGCAGTTTTCTGATATAGCTATGTTTCTGGCCACTATTATCATACTTCTACCAAAACCATACAGACTGGACATTGCAAGGATAACCATAAGCTCGCTTTGATACGCCAAAACTGAAAATAATATGAAAAAAAAAACATTATTACAAAACATCTTTAGTGTATTTTTACTCTTAAAGTGGTTCGATTTTCATATAAATAAATGTTTGCCATTTATTACCATTACCAATATAAGTGCAATTGTGATTTACCGCAAATAAAGACCAAAATAAATAGCTACAGTACAGTAGCTGTGATTTCACTGTAAAATTATGCTCCGTTTGTCCACAAATGGAAAATATTTGTTTGTATGAAAATCGAACCACCTTAAGCCATTTTAGTTACCACAATGACAGCATTTAATGTAATTTGTATGATATATTCCGCAAAGTAAGGCCTGAATGTATCAATTAGTTGTTATTACTATTTGTCGGAGATTGTTTGGTCTAAAATCGTGGCACAGTGATTCCCACAGGATGGCAAACGACCTACCGGACAACGCAGATAGAGATAGAAGGACAATCTTAACTACTATCTGTAAAACTGAATCGAGTGTACGGTTAATAGAGAAGAATTAAAGGAAAGACTAGCACCGCAGAGAGACAATAATTTAGTATAATTATACTGTTCTAAAATGTGCCTCATTACAAACAAATATGTATGGAAAATATTGTAATCTACTTGGTGGTAGATGTCCTAATGAGGTCGCCTAAGCAGGTACCACCGCGGTATCGGTTATGCCGGATTAACCATTAACCATCCCAAAGTAATGAGTGCCAAAGCAGCGACGCCCTAGACTTTGTTTTGTTACTCAAAATTCTGTATATTATACACAGCTTTTTTCTGCTGCTAATTCTTACTATCTTTGTAGTCGTAATATTTTGCTGTACAGGAGGTATTATTTATTGAAAGATTAGCCAGATTAATCAAAAGCAGGCTAAAAACAAGCTTATCTTTAAAAATAAATAGAATTCATGCCACGATAACTGAGAGAGGACAAAGGTAATGTCCGATAAGTAAGTAAACAACACAAACCTTGCAGATTACTGTTATGATAACAAACTTTAAAGTAGTAATACCTGCGCAAATGTTAGGTACTTATGACTTACGTACAATGTCGTAATCAATAGAAAACAATATTGAAGGCTAATGTAAAGATTTTAAATTTATTTATTTTGTAGCGATGATAGATAGCACTTCACTACTACTGGATAACTAAAGTAAAGCCAATACGCACAGAAAGTGGAACCATCGGGGTGTATACCGTTTCTATACGAAAATAGTTATCTATAATACCGTATTATACAATTTGCGATAGCACATACCTTGCCGTGTAATGATAAGCCAGACGCATGTCATGATAAGCATCCATCGGGCTTTTATCCTGTATTTGTCCTGGAAGATGGGCAGAGTGAGTCTCCCCATAATATCAGCGATCGCCACAGCTGACATGCACATCGCAGTCTGGTGCTTGTTCATATTTGCTGATTTCTGAAATAAACAACATGCGTAAATGTGAATCTAAACGACAATTATTTCATCGCCCTAACCATATATCTAACCATAAATTAAGCTTCGTTTGTATTATGGGAACCGGATAACCGATAGAATACTTAGTTTTTTTTTGTAAATACATACCTACTTATATAATACATAAATTTAATACACCCAGAAAGAATAAACATCTACATATTATGTTCGTCAAATAAATGTTAGTCCTAGGAATCAAACCAATGCCCTAAAGCACACGAAGCAGAAATATATTACTTTTATCTCTGTGATAAAAGTCTTTCACGTCACGATACAGTGTGTGGAGACAATTTTGTCCCCGATGATTTTTTAAAATGTTTGACTGGTTTATTTTTACCACAGTTTATCTAATGTTAAGTGATAGTGTGGTCGAAGGTGGTAAATACACATAGCTTGCAATGGAACTGGCTATCGAGTGATTGAGATCATGGTGTTTTCTTTCACCATCAGCTCAAACTTATGTTGGATAATCCGATATAATGAGTACGTACCCTGTGTTATGTACATTTTACACAGTGACAGGCTAGTTGATTTTAACTTATGATTTTGCATCTTATTTTAAGATATGAGAAAAACCTTGCGACTGTAAAGTTATACATGAAATGTTGCGGAATAGCTAATTTTACTGTGTGCATTAATGTGTTTCGAGATTCCATAAAGCCTTTTATTTAATTAAATCTTGGCTTGCGTCTAACCGCCATCTTGCCTGGCAGTATACAATGGAGCACGCTTGCCTAGAAGAAACCGATTCACTCGCGACTTGGAACTCTCCACTCTTTTTTAAGCTCTATTCACAGATACTATTTAGTTCAAATCGGATTGTACATACCTGTAAAAAGAACGGGTACAACATGCTGAAGTTCTGAATCGAGGTCACAGCCAACGCAGTGCCAAAAATCACATTCAAAAACCTCGGACTCATCAAAAGACTCAAGTCGAAAAGATCAGACATTTTTTTCCACCAATTTTTCTTCTCTGTGGGCGTTATAGCGCTATACCCTGAAATAGTAAGAAGAAAGATTTTAAATCGAGTTTGTTACTGTTTTGTTTTTCAGAGTTGTCTGTTTTGTTTGATGTATTTTTTTTTACTTTAAAAGCGAGCTTGTGAGTATGTTTTTGTGTTCCTTTTTCACGCTGTAGTGGCTTAATGGATTAAGATGAAATATGAAATGCAAATAGCATGTACCCTGGAGTTACACGTACGATATTTGTTAAAATAATTTGTGCATATAATTTCTAACTTTTCTATTTACATCATCGTGTCTATCTGTAAATAGTATTTTATAAATTTGGACTATGATATTTAAACTCACCGTTTACTCCATTGCTTTCTGATTTTTTTTCAGTGATACTTAGTTCATTGTGACTTTGTGATATTTTTCCGTTGACTCCATTTTGCTTTTCACTGTTTGCCAATTCTGGTTCCGTCGCCCTTCTGTTTCTATTAGGCTTCTGTAGCTCACTCGCAATAGAATTTTTCCTTATAATAATATTTTTGTGCTTGTTTTCAGGTAGCAAATGTAGTTTTTCATCTATAATCACTTCTTCTTCCACTTTTTTTAAGTGCCACGATACTGGTTGAATGAGCATTGTACCAGCTATCTGAAAAATATAGCTTCATATTTTGAATTGTGTATTGACAAAATGGTATTAATTTTAAAACGTTCTATTAGTTTCACCAAACGAAATAATATTTTCTACATGTTTGTTTTAATTTTGGAGAGGATAGATTTTTTTTAATGTTTGACTTGTTTGACCACATCTCACCTGATGTTAAATGAAGACGGTTAACACACAAAATTGGTAAATACAAAAACATGCACAGAACAATTTGCACGTCACATATTTATTTGTCTTGGTGGTGCTAGAACCCACACTCTATAGTTCATAAAATTGAGCTACTATAGAATGCGCTAACTGATCTGACGTTATCGTGTTTCCATTTCCAAGGTACTTATCACGGGTTACGCGGAACGGCAATAGTAAGCCATAAGGAGGGCCAGTACTCATTATTATAAACAACTTTTACTATAGAGATAAACTAAAAATCCCATTAAAATTATCTGTTGCATACATTTCATCGCCGGTGACTTGATTTTTTTAATAATTTTAATGTTGTCCCAAAATAAGAGTTGCTTATATTATAGATATATTTAGTATCTAATTAGTCTACACTAATATTATATAGTGGATAGATTTGTATTTATAGATTTTTGTATGTTTGTAACGAATAAACTTAAAAAGTACAGAACCGATTTCAAAAATTCTGTCACCGTTGGAAAGATACACTATCCTTTGGTGATATAGGCTACTTTTTATCCCTGTATTCCCTCGGAAACGGGAACTACACGGGTGAAACCGCGAGGCGTCCGCTTGTATCTAATAATCTCCTTGCAGCTTTTCATGTAATCCTACATAATACCTAGCTATTTACATACTCAAAGGGTACGACCATAAAGATGCAACTATCCGCACCACACTAAAAGTAGGTAATATCAAAATGAGGAGTTACCCCGTGCAAGCTCAATGAGGACAGCAGCAAACAGGCGCCTTGGAAACCATAATTCTCCAGCAGGTACCTCACTAAGTGAGGCATTAAGGTCTGCCCCACACCTGTGCCTACGTTAGCGAGACCCACTGCGCGACTCTTCCGTAAGCTAAAGTAGCTATTTATAGCCACGAATGATGAGTTTTGAATGAATCCCAATCCAAGGCCTGAAAATATAACATAAAATGAAACATTCATAAATAAAATCTTCTAGACACTTATAGAGGAAACGTATACATTTTTGATTTATCGTTAACATGATAAAACATAAAAGAAAGAACGTATTCTTCGATCTACACTAATATTATAAACAGGAAAGATTTGTATTTTTGGATTTTTAGATTTATGGATTTTTGTATGTTTGTAACGAATAAACTCAAAAACTACTGGACCGATTTCAAAATTCTTTCACCGTTGGGAAGCTACACTACCTCTGAGTGACTCTACTCTACTTTTTATCCCTGTTTTAACTTATTGTAATATAAACAATTAAATAAAAACAATGTTTAAATTTAATAGTAGCAAATTCTAATAGTGTTATCTTACCTAGTAACAGTCCATAGCTCATGATCAAGTGCATAATATTTGTTGAAAATCCGCTTAAAAATATTCCCATAGTGCAAAAGCATGCTCCCATCACAGCGACGAATCTCGTCGAAGTAAGTTTGACTATAGCTCCCGCTATAGGACCACTGAAGTTGGAAACGAATAGCATGCTGGCCATGACTATGGCTGCTCCTTGAATCTTGTGACCCATGGCCTCTAGGGCATCACCGTAGAGTAAACTGAACAGGGACAGCATTGATTGATTGAATATCTACAAAGAAATTTAGTGGTACGGTATTGAGTCATAGCATTGATACTTTTTATTTATAAGCGAAACGCTCTCCTGATTGTACGAGAGATGGTCCATGGGCATTGCATCTGCATTGCACCTATCCATGACCATTGCACTTTTCTTATGATTGACAAGCTAGGTGCTTGACCACAGCTCACTTGATATTAAGTACCGGCGCAGTCGTAGATCGTAAACACAACTTGCCTGGAATTGACTTACTAACTATATTGACTTGTAACATAGAATATAACTTTATTATACACCAAAAACTTACAAATGAAACACAGATCACAATGAATACAAATATGAAACAAAAAAAAATATGAAAAAAAGAAGAAGATATATAACTAAACAATATAATAGATACTTGATGTATAAGGGGGGTCTTATCGCCTAGAGCGATAACATTGGTATAATCAATAAAATTTTTGTATTTGTATTAATTGAACAGGCTCGTAAATGAGGCTGCCGGAACACTCCGTTAATTGCTTGGCGGCAGATTGACAACCTAAGGGTCCTTATAAAATACTCTACCACCATGCTATGGTTTCCTCAAGATGATTTCCTTCACCGGCAGCTCAAGCTCATTTTTGGGATTTGAAATCACGCCCTACGGTGTATGAACCGATCGCGATAACTACTGCTATTATCGCTACAACTCTTATTAAGCATGACAAAGCTGAGGATTCATTAATCAATTAAATACATACCTATTTATAGTTTATTACCACCACAAATATATGTGAAGAGTTACACATAATAATCGAAAGAAAATATCTACAATATTGAACAAATAAACCAATGTTTACCTCACATTTTCCCTATGGGAAAACCTATAAATACCTATTTGTTACTAAGTAACTGCTATCACTATTTGATTCAATCAATTGGCTTCTGTTGTTTTTTTGTTTATCTAGTAAAATGTACATAACTGTAGACAATCAATCTTTGGTATTATATTTAGTAAACTCTAGATTAGTCTAGAATATAGACTCTAGATCGATGTTGAAATCCCACTAATATTATAAATGTGAAAGTTGGATGGATGGATGGATGTTTGTTACTCTTTTACGTAGAAACTTGTGAATAGATTTGGATGAATGGACATTATACCATCCTAATATTATAAATGTTGTAAAGTAAAAAATTATATAAGTGATAGTTTGCATGGCTGGATTTGTAACTCTTTCACGCAAAAACTACTGGACGGATTTGGATGAATTTGGTATGGAGGTAGCTGAGACGCTGGATTAACACATAGGCCACTTTTTATACCGAAAACATGTAGCGGGTAACACCGCGGGTAGTAGTTAAAGTAGTAAAAAGTAGCCTATGTGTTAATCCAGGGTATAAGCTACCTCCATACAATATTTCATCCAAATCCGTTCAGTAGTTTTTGCGTGAAAGTGTAACAAACATACTCACAAACTTTCGCATTTATAATATTAGTAATTTCGCTAGCTGCCTATCCTTCAAACAGAAACACAGTAATTTTACACACACCACTGCTTGGCGGCAGAATATATCGTGCTGGCACCTACCAATACGACCTCATGCTAAGGAGATCTATATAGTATATAAACATAATTTATCAGCATGCTAATTTATATTTAGTTTATTTAGTATTTTTTCTATGTATATACGTTTTACTGTATTGTTTTTTTTATACACCAACCTAATATCTATTTCTGTTTTTCTTTCCATCCAAAGTTGTCTGAAAGAAATCGCTCTAGGCGATAAGACCGCCTTTATCCACCAAGTATGTATATTGTTATGATAGTTATCTCTTTTTTTAAATGTTTCATTTTTGTATGTTGTGTTTTGTTTTGGTGTATAATAAAGTTATATTCTATTCTATTCTATTAAGTAAATTCGATAAATATGGATATGTATTATGTATGTGTGTTTGTATACTTACATTGCATGTTGCTGTTCCTAGTAACACCATCCAGCCCCAACCTCCGTCGGGGGGCACAAACTTTACCACTTTCTTCGTTTTTGGCTGACCAACCAATAAACTCTTTTCACTAGCCATTTTTCCAACTATAATAATTTTTAAATGCAGGAATGATGTAACATTTTCCGATGAAATTTTCTCCCGTCACCTGAAACAACACAATGTCATTGTTAAAATGTATTTTCAATAATTTTAATGTGTTTGTAAATATGTGAAATTATAAACAAACATTTGTATTATTAATTCTGCTGGAATCGTTCAGTTGTTTCAGTAAATGAGTACGCTCTTGAAAATGACTGCCATGAACAATGGATTTTAGAAATGTAATTTTCTAATTCCATGGTATCTTGGCGCATTCATTCAAAAGTTATAATGGTAGTATACTTTCTATTACTCGGCTGGGTAGCTTAATAATAAGAATTTACATAAAATTAAAAATAACACAACAAAATATAATAATAATTAAAAGAGACAATCTATGGCTACAGTCAATGTATAATTATGAGAACTATTTGTTAACAAAATTAAACACCTTAAATTAATACTATTTACAAAATTTATACAAAAAACTTTGTCTAAAAATCCGTCAGAGGATGGATATGTGGCCAGAATGCTGGCAGCATTGCCACGCTGGATGGCAATGCTTAGCTTTTGACCAAAGATACCAGCCTTCAGGTCACCTGAAGCCTCCTCTAAACGTTTCGTAAATGTATAATTATTATGTATGTATGTAGTATGTATTCTCCTATGTGCATATCCTCGTTATTGACACGCCGTCTTTTTTTCCCCTCTGATCCTATCCGTCCTGAGGTTGCCTGGAAGAGATCACTTTTAGCGATAAGGTCGCCAGTTGTTACACCTATTTATTTAAGTTTATTTCTTCAGTTTTCTTTATTTTAGTGTGTACAATAAAGAGTTATCAATCAATCAATCAATCACTTAATCAATCAACCAATGTATACATATCCCTCTTAAGCGGTTGATGTAACTACTTATTTGTACTAAAATATATAATTATGTAGCTTAGGTATGTATACATTTAATAATATAGTACGTTGAAATAATTGTCAGAAAACAGCAAAATTAAAACAAAAGGTATCTAAATAATAATAAAAATTCAGTCAACAAATACCCCGCCCCTGACTGAACCTGGTGCAAAGGAACCCGCAGCATTACCGCGCTGGATGGCAATAGCCAGCCTTTGCACCAAGTACGAGCCGGAGCGAGGGTCACCACACTGGTCTCTTATGCGTTGCCCCAGGCTTAGGTATGTAGCCATTCAAAAAACTAAAATAATTAAGACATTGTCAAACAAAATGATGCAACAAAATAATACGATTTGAACATAATATTTTGTCTTAGAGGGTGTGTCTTGTAATATAAACAAGTGTATTGTATAATGAAGAGTTCACGACACTGATAACCTCTTATCTTGGATTTGAAACGTTGGCGACGTTCAACTAATTCTCATTGTGCGGTAGTTCTCCTAATGACAATAATTTAGATAACATAATTATTTAAACAAATACGTTAAATTCACAAACATAAAGCCAAATCAACACATTTATTTTGCCGATATTATTTTCTGATAGGCAACAAAAATTTGTAAAGACATTACATTTATGTGAAACGTAATTATGTCTAGGCTAGAAAACTACACGGATTTAAGAAGGAACTTAATTCAGTGTTACCAACTGCTTCAGACAAAAATATATCGCAGTCACGGCAAAAATTACAACACATTAACATTAACATTTGTGTGACTAACATCGATGTTTGTTCTGTGTCTGGGTGTACTGTATGTATTATAAGTATGTATTTACAAAAAAAAAAGTATTTAAGTATTCTATCAGTTATCTGGCTTCCATCACACAAGCTCTGCTTAGTTTGGGGTCAGATGGCGCTGTGTGTAATGTCCTGCGATATTTATTTTATTTATTTTTTTTAATTTAAAATGATGTAAGGCAGTCTGGGTGTCTTCAAGTCGCGAGTGAATCGGTTTCTTCTAGGCAAGTGTGCTCCATCCTAGACTGCATCATCGCTTAACATCTAGATGGCGGTGATATCACCGCCATCTAGATATAAAAAAAATTAAATATTCTTGATAAACTAGAAAGGGGTTTTTATTAATGCACATAAATATTTTAATGATAACGCCAAAGTTACAAGTCATATTTCCATTCATGCCTAAAACTATCAGTTAAGAAAAAAAACTAAATATATACCTTGAACACTTATAATACTAGAAACAGCTGATGTAAAACTGCACAGAACTAAACTAGAGACCAGTCGAATAATCGGATTCCATGTGATATGGAATCGGATATAAGTTATTTCTATGAAATTAAGCTGTTACTCGCGACTTCGTCGGCGTGGAATTTGTCAAAATATGTAAAGAATATGCAAATAGGAAAACGCTACAAATTAAAAATGCATACAATAAATATAATATATCCTTATAAATTCTATTAATATTATGAATACGAAAGTTTGTGAGTGTGCTGCCCCGCGGTGTTACCCGCTACATGTTTTCGGAATAAAAAGTAGCTTATGTTGTAATCCAGGGTCTCAGCTACCTCCATACTAAATTTCATCCAAATCAGTTCCGTAGTTTTTCCGTAAAAGAGTAACAAACATACATCCATCCATCCATACCAACCTTCACATTTATAATATTAGTGGGATGATAAGAGTGCATAAACGCTGTATTTAGTATATCTCTAAAATGCAAAGCAGTAGAATAATAGATGAATACATCCATAAAGGATCAGATAATTACTGGGCTGTTGAGACGAACCTTCGAAAGTAAAGAGCGCCAAAGCAGCGATACCCTGGACTTTGTTTTGTTACTCAAAGTTCTGTATATCGCTGCAATGGTAATGGACAGACGTTATCTCTTACCATCAGGAGAGTGTTTCATTCGTCTCATTACTTTTTACATTAAAAAAAAAAGAAAATTAACTTACGTATTTTAGAATTTATTCGTTTGTCAATCACGGTACTATTGATTTTTTTATAACGATTGACTACGTAATACCTACAAGCGTAGAGATTCCCACAAAGTATTGATACGCCATTGACTAATATCTTTGATTGCAAACAGGATAATCATTTTGATTCCCGATTTTATCAGCTGGGTGTTTTTCCACAGGCACTATTTACAAAGATAGCTAATATCGTTAGTATATAAATACCTATAGACCCTTGACCGATAAACCAAATATTCCATTTAATAAACGAGTATATCATCCACGATACACGAACGAACTAACATAAAACAATGTAGATATAATAACCACGTAGTACATTTACTATGACATAGATTGATAAACGTGGGAACGTGTCGAGTCGGAGCCAAGGCACACATTACTTCTCTTGAATTTCAGGTGACAGGTGTCAAATTACTTTTCTTCTTCACTACTTGTACTACATAATTACATTTTGTCAAATAAAAATTGTGTAGCAAAAACCCGCCTAAAGCATCAAAATTAGTATTATGCTGCATGAAAAACAATAAGTGCCGATATGTAAGTTTTTTTAAATTCTGTAAATCGCTTTCTTACTGCTAACCGGTTGAAAATAGAAAAAAAAATCTTAGAAAACTTAATCTTTGGTCGTGTCAAGTTACGATGTTAAGTTAGTTTCATTTTTAGGGTACCGTACCCAAGGTGTAAAACGGGACCTTATTAGTAAGACTCTGCTGTCCGGCCGTCTGTCTGTCTGTCACCAGGCTGTATCTCATGAACCGTGATAGTTAGACAGTTGAAATTTTCACAGATGATGTATTTCTGTTGCCGCAATAACAACAATAATACTAAAAAACAATAAAATAATCTTTTTTTGCCATTTTTCTAGATAATTGTACGGAACCCTTCGTGCGCGCGTCCGACTCGCACTTGGCCGGTTTTTAAATGACGTGACAAATATGAGTTTTTATAGTACCTAACTTTGCCGGTCGCTGCTCGTGTGTATTTTCCTGTACAACAATTTTAATTTTATCTTAAAGAAGTTAGTTAAAAGAAAGGTTTATAAAACACAATCATGTGAAAACATTTTGTTCATTTTTTATGTAGTAATGAGAGTTTAAAAGTAATGAGGCGAACAAAGATCTCTCCTAAAGGTAATAGATGTATTAGGGTACGCTTGTATTTATGTAAACATTCAGTTTAATACAAAATATATATTTTTCTCTAATGAGCTCGGAAATACAAACGTTTTTGTCAACTTTCTCTTTGATAAATGGAAATAGATGGTGTTCTTCATATTTGTTTTTGGCATGGCAGTTTGTGCATTTGCCAGTGTCAAGTATTTCAATATTCACGTAAAAAATATGTTCAATAACTCTTAAGATACAGTCACAGTCGCAAAAAGTAAGTCATGGCCGAGTCCAGCCGTGCCCTATTAAAGTCGTAAGCTTCTTCGTGTTTCACCACAATATATCATTTACCTATACTCACGTTTGTGATTCGGCACTTTATGAATAAAACATCACTTTTTTAAACATAAGAACTCGAAGACACAAAATTTAAAAAAAAACTTCAACACATGTTTTTCGCGTTCCCGCCAAAACTCGATGTATAAGTCAAACACACGCAAGCATCAGCTATAATATTAAAACTCATAATTGTCGTGTATTTAAAATTGGAATGAAGTTTTTACGTAATAACCAAGGAGGTTAAAGATTTTATATGAAATCGGTATAAAAAAAACTAGTCTGCATTTATTGTATATTGTATATACTGGTTCGCAAATAGAAAGTAGTTTATAGTAAAAATAAATATATTAACACGTAGAATAATACCTACATTATCTAGGGAGAAAACGTGGGGTAACATTTCGAGGATTCACTCGAGTTTGAAATCTGTACGTTTCCCATCCATTACATTAGTACCTACATCAATTTCACCAAGTTACATATCTGAATGATTCATGCGTTACTATGCGGAAGTTCATCTCTTTTCGGAGTTCAGAAGTCTTTATAAGCGGAAATATACTGGGGTTATAACTCTAGAATATCTAGCTACATAATTACCTACACTTGCTTAGGAGCGTTTTTATTTTATCTCTGTCGTCATTTGTTCTTATCAACTTATTTTTACACACAATTACTATTTCATATATATAATGACAAAATAAATCATCTATCATTTAATAATTTACCCATTTTGACGTTGCACATCGCCAGACATGAAAAAAAACTTAAAAAGGTATTAATTATAATATTATTATAATATATCAGGTATTCACTGTCAATTAATACCTTTAGATACAAACAGGTATTAGTTCACAGATTAAATTATTGGCAGGCAAAGGAGCGTACATTTTTTGTATGTGTAACATTCTAAGCATTATAAACAATAATTTATTTAAGAGCGCACCTAATGCCAGAAAAAAAAACAGATTCTATCTGCTCTAGAGCGAAGAATCAAGATCAAGAATTGCATAACAATTGTATTATTTGAAATCCGAGGTATATTTTTGACCAAGTTTTATTTTACTCAAAACTTTTACATCAAATTAAAAAAGTAATTGACGACTTTACTAAAACGTACCTATTTTATTTATAAAAAATAAAATGGGGTCATCGCTGACAATTTCGAGTATTTGAATTAAAATAGATTTTTTTCTGCGACATTTGTAGTTTTTTTTTGTGAAAAACTCCAACCTTTTTTCAAAATTCTATCCGGCTATTGTACTTCTTCAGGATTATACCCATACTTAAATATTTTTTTGTTGTAAGTTTCTTAATATCAAAGAGTGGCATCGAACATAAATGTAACCCTTTTTGCGGAGTTTTGGCGGGAAAGCGGAAAGAGTCGTGTCGCCCCGTTGTATTTTTTTCTAAAACAAGTGTTTTATCGAGTGTTTATGCATAAAAATGGTGGTGTTTTATTCATAAAGTGCCGAATTACAAGCGCCAGTGTGGGAAAATGATATAATGTGGTGAAACATGACTATTCGTGTTGCTTTCAAAACTCCATCGAAGCTTTATAGTAAAGTCACCGCTACTTTACTAAAGCATGACTGGACTTGACTGACATGGACTGTACTTGACCAAGACCGGAATTTGACTAACTTTAGCTACGAGGACACTTATTTAAACTTGAAAATATATAAATACTTGACACTGGCAAATGCTAAAACGCGACGCCAAAACCAATGAAAAAAAACCCTTTTTGCGTTTTTCTGGCATTAGGCGTGCTCTTCATTTATTTTTAAATTATGAAACGCCGGATGTAAGGCAATGTTAGTTAAAATAATAGCATTTTCATAACAAATACAATGAATACAGTGTATCTAAGTTATTTCGTAGTCAGTAAGCGGTCACGCGCTGCATACCTATTCATATTTGGCAAACCAACATGCACAGGATGTGTATGAATAGTAGAGTATAGTTAGTAGATAGTATCAGTAAAATCACACTACAGTGACTAACTGATGACTTTATTTTTACAGCATATTTATTTACCGAAAAAAGTACCTGAGAATGAAATTTATTTTAATCAAATTTTGTAATAGATTCATTATTAACCAACTAAACAAAATCATAAATAAACTATAAAACTATACTATAACTACTACTATAAAATAAACACGCCGTCGAGATCGCTGCCGCGCGGTAGGCTAATTTTGTAATTGTGATTTATCTTTTCTAAATTATGTTAAAAAAGATAGAGATGTTATTACTAGAGAAGTTATTACCGGTGACTTAAGACGGTGAAGGAAAACATCGTGAGGAACTTTTTTCTAAGTGTTTCAACTATTTTTCATGAACTAACCTACATGTAACCTACATGAAAAGAGTTCGCGAAAATGTGAAGCCCGTACTTGGCCATTGTGATGGACTATGGCCTTATCCTTCTCACAATGAGAAGAGACGCGCGCCCAGCAGTGGGCTAGTTTATAAAAACAGGGCTGTCTCGGATGTGCCAAAACATCAGGTAAACTAACATCAGGATATAGGACTATAGGGATAACGCAAGCCTATCTATTATTAATTTAAAAAAAAATGTGCGCAAATGAGTCTTAAACACTTCGAATATGAAATAAAATTCACATTGAATAGCACCGTGATGATCTCATACCATCGAACAAATGAACATTCTGCCACTAATTATGGTATATTTAGCGAAACAAAAAGTGGCTTTTTGCGGATACTATTTTTTGTGTAAAATAAAATCATTAAAGTGTCAGTGGTCATTGCACATATTTTACCCGATTACGCAAAATTGAGGTTTTTTTATAGGGGAACGATGGCTCATTATTTAAAAAAAAATGCCGTTTGTGCTTAGCATCCAATGAAAGGGTTTAAAGCACATTTTTATACATACATTAAAATAATGTAAACACAAGTATTTTATTACTAACAAAAGTTACAGGTCATATTTCCATTCATGTCTTAAAATAACAATAAAAATGTCAGAATCATACAACATGTCAACATAAACATGAGTATGGTCGAAACGATTAAATGTCAATAAAAAACATATTATTATTTACTAGTAATTTATTAAACTCTTATTTTTAAGTAACTGTCAAAGTCGTAAAGCTAAAATCTCAGCTTGGTTTTGAAAAGCACGCGATGAAAAGTGCATCCCGAACGGAAGCGGGTTGTAGACCGCGAGCCCCAGAATTTTTACCGACCTCTCCGCCCATTTGACAAAGCGACGAATTAGTGAAGGTTACGCATACTACTTTATTATATGGTGCTGTTGTCTTTTTTCAATAACGCAAAATTAAATGAATCGAACGAATCGTCGCGTTGATTAGTAGATATACCTAACTGCAAAATTTTTGCTCCGCTAAATTCGACTCTGTGTTTTGCTAAATACATTTAGTTATCAACTGTGGTACCAAGAATTGTTCTATAAGCTATTAGGAGGGTTTTACGTTGAGAAGCCGCAAGGATATCGCCAATTCCCGTAGTACTAACCCACTGTATGAGCCTATGCGACTATAAACCTTGGTATGTATAGAAACTTAAAAAAACGAATAAATATTTTCCCCAAGTCCACTCTTTTATTAGCCTGTTGAGTTGTACTTTAACTTCCAAATCTATATGATGTAAGATTCCGTAAGTTATTTATGTTTTCACAGTGATAAAAGCTATCTACACATTTGACCTAATTAGCTCGATGTAATATTATATGCGGTGAAATGCATAATGATGCATGCGCATTGTTTTATAAATATTAACCGATCATTGGCGTCGTGACTCTTGTTCTTATAAATATAAATAACTCCACAATGAACATCTGTACTGTATAATATTTTTTTCTTGTTTTTATTAAAAATTTTGTTAATAAAAAAACTATGACATTGAAGAGTTTAAATTGTAAGAAGTATTACTTAAAATACTCTTTTGAGTATTTTAATTTGCTATTTAGTTAGAACACAAATTCTAAAATATGTATACTTTTCACAAAAAATGTAAGTTTTTTTTTCTTTACTATTACGTACGTTTCTTAACACATACCTACGTACCTATATATCTACATAATAGGCATTTGCATCTTAAAAATATATTGAAGATGTAAATTCTTGGAAGAAGTTCATTGATCCTTGATGAAGGACGTATGAAGCTGCTGATTTTTTACGTTTATTGCTTACATGTTTTTTGGTTTTGAACTACTAGGGCTCACCGGAAGACCAGGGCTGGTCATACCACATAGTATGACCAGTATTATGAGCCCCTATTTTGTAACTGTTTGTCTCTGTTTCTTTGATTTGTGTTTGTGTTCGGATGTGCAATTTTCTTTTTTTCTTGATCAGAATTACTATAATTACAATGCCCCTTTTTGGCTAAGTATACCCCAAACTAATAACCCTATATCTATATTTGGTTAGGAACAATATAGTCATAAAACGATTGTAGAATTAATTACATAGTGACAAAAGTCAACCTTTTTAAAATGTGATATCAATAAAATTGGAACAGTCATAAATAAGTCAATTGCTATCATATTTTCAACTGGTACTATGATAGTGAAATTTATCGCCACAATCGCCTAATAGGTACAGCAAGTATTTCCGTATGCTCAGTAAACAGTAATTGAATATAAACGAATGTTTTTTAGCATTCCGATAATCTACAACACGTACCTAATCCGTGTTATCAGTCAAATGGACTTTGAAACTTATGAAAGAGCAATAAAACTTAATATGGATTAAACAGGTTTTAAAATAACAGGACACCTACAAAACTTAGACAGTTTTTAGAAAATAACTGGTACTTGGAATGGTACTTTTAATTTTTGATAAAAGAATTCAATTAAACGCCTTCTATAAAATTATTAATACAAATCTTAGATGAATTTGAAGAACAATAATTACGAATGCTATGAATGTTGGCCCTCTTATGTACTGACATAACAATTATTTTGTATTTCAAAACACGCACGGCGAGGATGTGGAACTCTGCCGGCGTCTGTTTTTCCCGCGAAATACATTTTGGGTCTTAAATATAAAAAAAAACAGATTTTTTCTAGGTAAGCGTGCTTCATCTTCTGCATCCTGCTTTACATCAGGTAATGCGTTGCCAAAAGCAAACCTATTTCGTTTAAAAAAAAAACTTACCTAATCACATAATAATCATGATTGTATTGTTAATGTAACATGCACAGTAAACCGCGTGCCTAACGGAAATGACACCCAACAATAGATTTCGCGGAAGCAAAAAATTATCCAGCGTAAATTCAATCAATCAAGGTATAACACATAACGTTGATACCAATGTGAAACAACATAAAATACACAACGATATCTGCTCTCTATGGGCTTCGATTAGTTTGCACTTCAATGAATTGCTAATGAAGTAAAATGAATACCTAAAAACTAAAACACTGTTGCCAACAAAACTGTCCAATTACATGTACACGTTCGCAGGTAACGGTACAATAAGCATTGGGTAGAATAGAGCTCACTTACATCTGATTTGCGATGTATATAATAACTGTATTCAACTATTCACTGGAGAATCACTGATTCACAATTTTTTCAAACGAACGACCGTCCAACTCGATTACACAAACTTCAATGAGCGATATTGTATATCAGCGAACGAGTGGCCCGATTAAAATATGATTTCGTCGCACCTTCGGGAACTTATCATTGAGATAAAATTCCGTTGTTGTGTTCACAATTTCGGGAATCACATCGATGAGGCCGCCACTTGCACCAGCACATAAGGTTGTTTTTTGTTTTAATTTCTAGTACACACATAATAGTTTCTATCTATCTATCATTCTATGATTTCTAGTTATTTTTATCCGACTACTCAAACAGGTAATAATGACAGCACTTAATTTGTTCTAATAATCATTGCGTGCGTTTGATTAGCATATAGCTAATTTCATTCAAGGAACTAGGATTCGACCATAGAATCGTTCGAATATGTTTTCACACCTTCTACACTGATATTATACAGAATAAAGATTTGTATTTTTGTAACGAATAAACTCAAAAACTAAAGGACTGACCTCAAAAATTCTTTCAAATTCTTTGACCGCTAGTGATTTATAATGATTTATCTTTCTGTGTGTTCGAGCAGCCACACTCTTCAGGCTAGATGTGTTTAGAATCTAGATCAAACATTAAAAAGTTAGTACAATTCTTGTGTAATTTTTGTTACTCTCCCTCTGGTAAGAGATAACGCCTGTTCATGACCATTGTAGTGATACACAGAATTTTGTGTACAAACCTTTAAAGTAGAAATATCATACGTACGGTTTAAAAATAAAGCCCATATGATGATTCACTGAGGCTGTAATATAGTTCACGTGTGTGGCTTAATTGTTCATGTCCATACACTGTAGGTTTTTGACGAAATCGTGACGCAATAATGGATATCGTTAAGATTGTCATTGGGTGAACGTCATTGGGTTTAAAGATTAGTGAAGGTCGTCTCTAAGGAAGAAAAAACACTATTGATATTTTAATTTATCTAATCGGAAAAATGTATCTCAAACTACAATGAAAAGGTGTATGGGAAATTAGCGTAAGAATTGCTTCACGGTTCACGGGCAAGGTCAGTGTCAAAAACACTTGAAATTAGTCAATTTTCGTAAGATAACTAAGTACCTACTAAGTTCTTGGGGGGTTTTGGCAGAAACGCAGAAAAGTAGAAATGTTGCTACATTTTTTTTTTTATGATACTAGAACCACAAAGGTACACCCTTTGTGGTTCTCTGCCGAAGGGTTCGAAGTTAAAGGTTTCTCTATGGTTCCAAGTTTTACTTGATTGATTGATTAACTCTTTATTGGACACACTAAAAAGAATACAATACAGAAAAAATAAACTCAATAGGTGTAACAACTGGCGACCTTATCGCTAAAAGCGATCTCTTCCAGGCAACCTTAGGACGGACAGGATCAGAGGAAGAAAAAGATGGTGTGTGTCAGTAACGAGGATATGTATATGAGAATATACTTGATTTATAACAACTCCGAAGTACATAGCTATTTATTTTATTTAATACTTTATTGCACACTTATAAAATAATATGTACAAAAGGAGGATTTAATGCTAAAGTTTTTTCTGTCAGCCATCCTCACAGTGTATATTGAGATGTGGTTGTAGGCGCACATTAAAACGAATATATATGTATAGTGTATACAATTATACATATTATGTATGTATAAAAATACAGCAAACAAATAAATAAGTAAATACTATTTAAGCTTATCTTCCTAGTTAACTGTCTGATTTATTTTAAGTAGCTATTTAACCGCCTAGTATCTACGTATAACCGACGTTTATTTTTCAACGTTTTACATCGATATTGATAAATGCAGATTAAATCGTATCAAATCTGATAAACATGTTATCATTACATAATAATTGTGAAAAATTCAGCTGTTGACATTGCAATCACGAGGACAATGCGTGATATGTATAACTATAACTATACCATACTTAAATGTGGAAGGAAAGAAAAAAATAAAAATATTTAGACGAAACAAAAAGAACAGACAAATTCTAATATAAAGGCCAAATGTGCCCATCTTAGCATGGCTGCCAATTGCCAACCATGCAAAAAACCTTGAATATTTTCCTAGATACTTTAGGAAAATATGAAACATTATGCAAGACCGACAATACTTAAAATAATATTGAATTTGTTTTAAAGTACACTTAGAAAGAATTTTTTTATCAAACTAGAAACTGTGCAAGTTTTTACGGTGTTCTAACTTCCAACTTCTTTTTTACTTAAACCATCTGTCGGTCATTTACCTTCTCACAAACCGCAAGGTAAAACCAAAATTAGTTAAATATAAATAGACTAAGATAATGACATAAGTAATCGAGATAGCTCAGCTCAGTAAGTCTCAATTCAATCAAGCTCAATCAATTACATCGTTACATAACATCACCCATAAAAAGCCCGCCACACATGAAAAAATACCTACACCTACTTAACATAGAATTAAATCAGCACCAATTTAGCCAAAACAAAAAAACGGTTGTTAAGAAGTGTCTGTACACGTCTTATCCACTATTTTTTGACACTATAAAACCTACTAAAAATTGTATCATTGTAATGTTTTTCGAAAGAAAAGACAATCTCCCATTGATTTGAAAACACGAGTTTTCAATTTAATTTTGTTCGCTGTACGTCAATATTTGCGAAGAAAAGCAAATAAAAGATCAAATAACAATACAATGGATAAAGTCAAGTACTTGTAGAGAAAGATAATAGATAATCCTGGTCGGTAAGGACTTGTAAGTATTATAAGTATTGTATACCTAATATTATGACACGGGCGTGAAACGTGATAAGGTATGTATATTTATTCTTCAATAAGAAAAGTTTTTTGGTTTATTTATCGTGAATTACTTAATAGATAGCATAAGTTTACAAATTATGCCATACTACATACCAGTTTCCAAGAGATATCCACAATCTTAAGTAAGTAGATAATTTTATAATTGAAACTGACGTGGCTTTTACTTTTTTATTTTTTTATAATACATAAATATCGTAGGACTATACACACAGAGCCATCTGGCCCCAAACTAAGCAGAGCTTGTGTGATGAAAGCCAGATAACTGATAGAATACATAAATGCTTTTTTTTTTGTAAATACATACAGAACACCCAGACACAGAAAAAACATTTGTTTATTCACAAAGTGTTTGCCCTGAGTGGGAATCGAACCCACGCCCTACAGCTCTCAAGGCAGATATACTACCAATGAGCCAACGGGGCTGTCAACTTATTTTTGTTTTATGGGTTTACTCACGTTTGGGTCGGATACTCTAGACTGTAATTTTGGTCACATATAGAGGCCTTTTCAAAAAGTTAAACCAAGGTACGACTCGCCTATCCTCGTCTTGCGAACATCATGGATCGCATAAAAAGACAGCAGTGAGTTTTGGCGGGAACGCGGAAAGAGTCGTGTCGCTCCGTTGTATTTTTTTCCAAAACTTGTGTTTTGTCGAGTGTTTATGTATAAAAATAGTGGTGTTTTATTCATAAAGTGTCGAATCACGAGCGCGAGCGTGAAAAATGATGTAATGTTTTTGTTTTGTTTAAATTTATGTACTTTTCATGTTGCTTCCAAAACTTCATCGAAGCTTTATAGTAAAGCCACCACTACTTTACTAATGCATGACTGTACTTGACTGACACGGAGTGTACTTGACCAAGACTGGACTTTGACTATAACTATTGCTACGAGACTTATCTATATTTTGAAACTTGAAAAGGTAAAACACTTGACACTGGCATATGCTCAAAGCGCGACGCCAAAACCAAAGAAAAAAAAGACAGCAGTAATGCGTGGCTGCCAATATGCCAGTGTCGTGTTGCACAGATGAGCTCTAGACATCTTCCACACTGGAGTCCTGCTGTACAGCGAAAGAAATATTTCGCTCACCGCGAAATATTCGGATGTGTATCTTACGATATGTTATTATTATAATATAATAATAATAACATATCGTAGATCATATATAGATAATATTATTATCTACACAAAAAAATAATAATTGGTTAGTCTAGCCATTTCTTCCAACGGGTCCCGTAGTATTTTTAAGCCCTACTTAATTAAATTTCGAATGGAAGCGTCATATTAAGCTAGAGTAATTTCTAGAAACTTGCTTTCGTAAAGCTCTCCAGGCAGTTTTTCTTTACATTGCATAGTCGTATATATTGTTTATTTTGTAACAAAAAGAAAAAATAGCAAATGCCTAGAAGGCCAACGTTTCTGGAATTAATTTAAAAAAAGACAAAAACTTTTAGCTCTTTAATATTTGATGCTTTAATTTAGGTACGTACGTGTCTAAATAAATAATTTTGTAATTATTGTGTTATGATATACACTACGACTTGGTGGCAGTATATCTGATACCTACCTAGCCCATCTTTGTTTTGTCTAAGAAAGTTACCGCCTAGAACTTAGTTAATACCATCTACCCACAATATGATACATACGTTTTATCTATTCTAATTACATTTTTAACTTACCTGTAAAGATTGAAGGTCGGAACTGAAAACGACTGCAGACTTCAGCAACAGGTCAGAAACAGATCAAGTAAATCGAGCACAATAAAATCAGTTCCACAATGCGCACATACATTAAATAAGATTATGCATCTGCGTTATCGCTTCATATTCGCGTGTTAATCTCTTCGACTTTTCAATGTCAAAGATTAACTCTGTACGTCATCCTTACATATATTGAAAAGCTATCAATATAATCTGAATACAGTTAGGCGTTGATGATTTTTTATGTAAGAAAGCACGTTTTATCAAAAATGCTGCTATAGGCCCCTACTGTGAGTTCTTGTTGTCATTCAAGATAATGAAATAAGTCACGCAACTGTAAACCTTATTGCTCGTGTGTATGATAATTATGGGTATAAGAGGTACATATTATTATGTCACCTCATTTAGTAATAGCTCTCCATCATGAGCGATTCCCGTCCATAACAAATATTCATGTGAGGAACAGGTTAAATATGTCTCTTAGAAATGTATATAGTATAATAAGTATGTTTTTATATAAAGTACATAATTAGCTAAGAATTATCTAGTTCCCATAGTACAATCTTTGATTAATTTGGGACTAGATGGCGCTGCGTGAAATTTTAAATTGAAAAAGTATATCTTTGTTATTTTTTTTCACGATTTTATAATAATGTAACATAAGTAAAAATAGATAATCGTATAATAAGTATATATAATAATATGCAGGTTTTACTTTCACTTGATGAATGACCTTTGCTACTACAGGAAGCTGAGGCAGAAAGGATTAAAAAAGTTAGCACAGATGTGTAATATTTCGTAGAGAATGAACGATAACGAACGATCTTGGTTTTACAATTTTCGCTAATCATACACTAATTAACTACACGCACAGTTTTGGCGGGAATGTGGGAAGAGTCGTGTCGCTCCGTTGTATTTTTTTTTCAAAACTTGTGTTTTGTCGAGTGTTTATGCATAAAAATGGTGGTGTTTTATTCATAAAGTGCCGAATTATAAGCGTGAGTGTGGGAAAATGATATAATGTGGTGAAACATGAATTTTCGTGTTGCTTCCAAAACTCCATCGAAGCTTTATAGTAAAGTCGCCACTACTTTACTAAAGCATGACTGGACTTGACTGACACGAACTGGACTTGACTAAGACTGGACTTTGACTAAAACTAGCTACGATGACACTTATTTAACTTTTGAAACTTGAAAATATATAATTACTTGACACTGGCAAATGCTAAAACGCGACGCCAAAACCAAAGAAAAAAAAAACTACACGCACAATGAAATATCGGAACTACGTCACGCAAATACATTTAAGTAGGTAATTGTATCCATGTATTTTCCAAGCGAAATTGTAGGAACGAAGAAGCTTTTGTGTCTGTATTATATCTGTACTACTTTTTTAATCTGTGCTTCTTACTTACCTTTACACTTTACATGGTCACGGACAGGAGTTATCTTTTCTCATTAGGAATAATAAAAATAATAAATAAGTAATAATTTAATAGGAATAATTACATTTCTAACCTAATTCATAAATATTAACAAATTCTAATTATAATCTATGAAACTGAAATTATACGATGTTATAATCCAAGTATGATATAAGTTAGTGGGTTTGAGGTGTTTTTAATTTTTCACTTTAATTTATTCATGCAATTTCCATACTCACATGATTTTGATGCATACATATTTCCTAAGTAGGTACTCTAGGCTCAAGGCTTAAATATAATACAGTCAAATTAATTGTTATTATTTGTTAGTAACCAAAATAGCGTTGAACCCTTAAACGTACGAGAACAGACTACGTTTAAAATACGAGTGTAAGTAAGTAGGTGTAAACTAGACCGTTTCTAGAAACAAAGCCTGCATTGCTAAAGGAATACAAGTGAAATATTTTATTCTGAATGTGTGCTGGGTCGATAGTACAAAAGATATAGCGTGGCAATTTCAAGCAGCCAAGGAGCCCGTTAGCTGGTGAAAGCCAGTGCGACGCAGCGGGTACCGACTTACTAAGAAAGGGATGTGCCCCGTGACAAGGCTCAAATTAACGAGGGCCCGCTTCGCTCCGAATTTACATGGGTATGCATGTTGCGCTCTTAGATAGCCCGGTACTGGCAATAGGATTTAGTGCCTCGAATAGTTTCGGAACTACGATCTGAGCGAGCTACTAGCATAAGGAACTGTAATTAAAGAACACTAGAATCAACTGTGACCGGGGCTTAATTGTAACAGAGTGTTTTAGTTTCAACTGTACTAATATTTATATCTATAACAGCATACTTGTAACTAATGTAATTAGGTATCACAATGGATTTTACGTTTCCTATTACGAATTTATTTACTACTAGCGGGTTGTCCCGGCTTCGCGCGTGAAAACAAAACTCGATTAACAATATATATATATACCTATATAGCCCATGTCACTCAGTGATAATGTAGCATTCTAATGATGAAAGAATTGTTCAGATCGGTCCAGTAGTTTCGGAGCCTTTTCAATACATACGTACCATCCCAGGCTAGTTGTGCTTTACCATCTTCGACCACACCTTCACTTAACATCAGGTGAGATGCGGTCAAACAACTAGCCTGTCAAACATAAAAAAAATACAAAGAATCAAATGTTTTCTATTTAAAATGAATGTTGATATAGGTACATATTAAAGCAATATAAACTTTGAAAACCTATATATACCAACTACGGATAAAATAACTATAATTCAATGGAAAAGTATATACGTAAACAATATACATGTCACACGGACTACAATAACGAATCTATTGACACATCCATTTATAATAATCTGATGAGGAATTTAGGCGTCACGGTGGAATATAAGAAGAATAAAAATAACTAATAACTAACATTATAATAAAAATATAACCCTTCATTTTGGATTGGACTTAGTCGGGTAAAAATAGTACAATTAATTTGTAGGTATCTACTTAGTTTGTGTCTCGGACTGCCAAACAAATTTGAGCCGCGAATCCGATAGCGGATACGAAAATGGCTCAAGTTAAATTAAAATCGACTTTAATTTGGTTTGTTTCGATCATAAATCAATGATTTATAGATGGTATAATTCAAGCGCTTTTAGGTGCAGTGTGTATGGTAACACATAGCTCCGCAGAGCGCTTAACACGGAATTCGATTCAACTAATGCTGGGTAATCCTGACCGGTGGCCGGCAGCGGCTCACAAATGGTACTGGATAGCATGGGCGGTGCAGAGTGTATTCCAGAAGGCCATGCGCAATTCGCAGCTGGTGATTGATGATAATCTCTTTCCATCTGCTCTGTGGACGAAACAATGCACTCACCAATTCTCGGGATTTTTGGATGTTCGATTGTTTGCATCAATTTAGAAAATTCTATTGTTTTGTCTGCCTTCATGGAGCTTCATGATGCTTCGGTAGCTATTTTAGGAACACTGTTTTTTGCTATTTTAGTGTACATTTTAAACATTCGTGATTTTGACACTCTTTGTTTATCACAATGACTAAATCTCACAAATATAATAAACTTTCAATTTTTTAATTTACGGAAAAAATCTACACAAAAGTGCTAACCTAGGAAAAAATAGCCAGCTGATAGTAGATTTCATAATTAGTTACTTATCTACGTAAAAAATAATAATTTACCTATTAATCTAAGTTCAATGTTGCATTGAATATTTGAACAATTATGTTTCATTGTGTTTTTAGTACAAATACAAAATACAAAATATTTCTTTTCATTTTGTTTAATCGTGTTTTATTTTTTGGATTAAAATATGTGTCTGCTTCCCCGTTAATTGTTGTTTTTGTAATTGTGTTACTACTTATTTGCTGTTTACTGTTGCTGTTAAGTTTTATTTTATTTTCGGTTACCTATTTTTATTAGCTTTGCTTATATACCTATTTACTTTGTGTATGTGGTGGCCCAAGTAGCTGGAAGTATTCCCGTAGTCCTTTTCATACGGTTATGTGGCAAAAGATAGTAAAATGTTCCATTTCAGTAGTAAAACGAACATTGTTAAACGAATAAAAATCAAAAATGCAAAGACTAAATATTTATTACACCTGAACTGTCACTTTCACATTGACATAAAATCACATTTCTTTGTTTACATTTTTTCCACAAGTAGAAGATACTGAGTATAGTTTTCGTTTATTTTACGTTTCGGACATGTTACGATAAAGTTGGTCACGACTTGACGCGAGAATGCCTCATCACTGCCAGGTTTTTCAAGACTACCCGCATTTTCTTGTCAGCTCGTAAGGCTATTGTAACATGCCCAAAACACTTTGAGACATTGTTGAGTTTCGTTAAGTCTCATTTAAAATTCATCTTTTTTAGATTCTTGACAAAAATTTGAGAATTATGAGCAGAGTTAATAAATAGCTATTTTAAAGTATACGAAAACTGTCCCGAACAGATCGAGATAACGCTTAACAGTTCCAAAAAATGATATATCATGCTTATAATTCTCGGCATAAAATGTAGCATGTTTTATTCTAAATAAATCCCTGCCAGTTTCCGGTGTGCAGTGCGGCGGAGCGGAACGGAGCGGAAGGTGGGCCTCGGTAGCGGATGGTGTAAGATAAAGAGAACATTTCCTATCCAAGACTTGGGAGATTTAGCAACATTCCGAGACGCTCGTGTTCTTTTAATGTCAGACTGTTGTTGCCTTTTTTCGGTACTTTATGTGGAGTGTTTTACGCTTGCGAGAAATGGATTAGGATCTTGTTTTATGTTGAAACGTATTAGACTCTTTGATGGCCGCGATATCCCTGGTGTTAAAAATAATCTAGAAGTACATTGCGTTTGCTTTGGTTTCTTTTTTCTTCATTAGAATTGTACTACAATTCAATAATTTATCAGTAACGTCTCCCGGTTTCCTTTTCACATTCGGGCATACCATATTTTTCTGTTAATTTAGTACCAAGTAAAGTTAGATAAAATGCAAGATGTACCTGTGCTATACGGATGTCTAAACTGTTATAGTAAGTATTATAAATAGGTGAAAATACGCTATTTAATTAAAACTTGTTACTAACTGCAACACTTGGAAGGGTAAAAATACACTTCCTTTAAAAAATGCTAATTTATAAATAAATTTTATATCATATTATCTTTATACATTTTTTTTCGTTTTTAAAGTCAAAAATAGCTAAAACGTTTAAAGATCTTAAACCCAAATAGGACTAAACAATTTTAAAAATATAGCATAAATACATTTATGTCACCCGGAGCGTAATAAAAAATCGATTCATTCAATCGCTAAACCATATTATCTAAATAAACGAAACAACGTATCTTCACTAAAATGATCTAGCATATGTAACCTAGCTTTAAATTAAATACACTTATTTGTTACTTCGGTAAAAGTACTGTAGCGTCTGACTGTAGGTACTTGTAATAAATTTAACTTTTTTTTAAATAATTATTTTTGGGCATGAGACATTTAATTCACTAAATCTTTTTTATTTGTAGTAAGTTCATTTATTTTGCTTTTTATGAGTAGATATCTTTTTCACTTTTTAGTGTGAAACGGTTGCCGAATCAAAGACAGTTGAAGCTCGTAACTTAACTCTAATCGCTGTACTGTTAAGCCAATATTGGCATTTATCGACTTACAAGACTCGATCAAACATCTCCATCTTAGCAATTACCGCACATACATGCAAGTTGGCGTCGACATTAGTATACAAATCCAGTTTGTATCCTCCGAGACTGCACGTGGGGCTTATTAACAGCTAGCTCAGGGCTCAGGTTCCGCAGTTAGCTAATCTGTTTAGCTTGTATGTCATACTTAATGGGCGTTGCTTAGACTAAGATACTGCTATGAGTAATGTCACCAACATTTATTGTTGTTGCACGTTAGTCATTGCATGCTCGCAAATACGGGGTTATCTCGCTCGCAAATAATTGCATGCTCGCAAATACGGGGTTACCTCGCTCGCATATAATTGCATGCTCGCAAATACCAAAATGAACTTAAAAACATATAATTCTGAATGTTTTTTCTTATAAGACCACCTTGAAAATCTATTTGCGTTGGGTATACATTTAGCATCCGATTATTGGGATTTCATCTCACTTGAGAACCAGTTCTATCCCAGGTTAGGTGTATTTACAAGCTTTCCATCTTTGACAATACCGTCACTTGACATCATGTGAACTGTGGTCAATAACCTAGCCAGTCCACAATTAAAATACATACAACGAAAAGTAAAAGATTGTATTTGGTAAAACTATAAAAATAAAATCATAAGCTTAAACGATCTCTAATCAAATAATAATAAATAATTTATCACAGACAAAGGTTCAAATACACAATCATGGAAATTAAAAAAAAAAACAATTAAAATTAATTGAATAATCAAAATGCCCCTAGTACTTTCGCTCTTACTTTCTACGCAAAATGTAAAGGTGATTTTACTCTCTGACTATGTTGACATGACCATCCATCCATCAATTTAGACTTCTCATCCATCCCTTCGTCTGTACTGTGTTCCATGAAAGAATTTCTGCTCTTTTGAGCTTCCCATTGACACTCGGACAGGTGCATCGCAGACAAACTTTTTCAAAGACAAACTTTGCAGACGGCATTGAGTGCGATACCTGCACATTTCGTTTTTAGTCAACGGCATTTTGCTTCATATTTACTTCAATTCTGCATGTAAGCATTAGCAAAATGACAAATTATGTATCTGTAAGTGAAAGATACGGGAAAACTGAGTGCTTTCGATTGGATTTATTTACCGAGAAAATATGTTATTTTTGCTTACCCCGTAACTAGTTTTGCATTCAGGTTAGTTATATCTGATTGAATTTGGATGTTTGATAAAAGGATGTCTTATAATTGCGCATCTTTTTTCGCGAATAAATATACAATATTCGACAACTGGTAATGTTATAAAATACAATAAAATTCTTAACTCAACTACTAGCGTTACGTGGTTTCACACGCTACTCAATTTTTTTTTCTAGGATGAGAAGTAGTCCAAGTCATTAGTTATTGCTCAACTTACTCTGTACTAATAAATTATATAAATTTTTGGGAATGTAGAAAAGTCGTGCCGGCACATTATATTCTTTTCAACACTTGTGTTTTTTTCTAGTGTTTACGTATAAAATTAGTGGTGTTTTATCAAATTAGGTATTTGATAAAACACCACTAATTTTATACGTAAACACTGATAAAATGCACGAAGTACGATGCCCAAAACAAAGAAAAAAAAAAACATTTTAGCGCTCCGGTTTACTGACATTGTTAACATGTCATTCAATAACGTTGTGTCCAAAAATGTGAACATAATTATCAGCCAAGTGTACATGAATTACAAACTATATTGTGGATACAATGTTGCTGAGTGGAACTATCTCGTAGCTCCTTCTAGTACTGCGCTGTCGGTTGCACAGCGCACTCCAGTGATTAGTGCCAGTGTACACTGTAGTTAACTGCCTTCTGCACGTTGTACAATGTACATAAGGTGTACCACACATTTATTAATAACCCTGGGTAGACTGATCAAAAAGGCGCCATCTATTGATTTGACGCTTAACTAATACTACAAAGTAAAGGTAAAATAACGCAAAACACGCACAGAGAGTGGTGCCATCTAGAAAATAGCCCGATTTACTGTAGTGCCGTTTTTTGTATCTGGACTAGTATTATATTATCTGTGAATGCTGTGAATTTTTGTATGGTTCTTATTATTATGGTTTAATGCTTTGACATTTCAAAGATACGTTTTCGATCTAGTTCTTTGCGATAAGATTGCAATAGTTCAAAATGAAAGCCACATAAATATGTATTCTATTGGTTGGTGTATCATCCACACAAATATTATAGAAAGAAACTCTTTACTGTGCACATCAAAAATAGAAAAAAAAATCTTGTGAGCTAGCGCCACAAGTGGCGGCCTTATCGCTAAGAGCGATCTCCTTCAGACAATCAAGAATGGAAAACACGATTCAATATTGTATTATACCAAGAATTATTAGTATAATATGATGTATTTTTTTAAACCTGAAATAGCGTCATGCTTATCGTCATCGTGGTAGAGTATGGAGTACCTAAATATATGTAATCAGTTTAGAAGCATATTAAATCAATAATTAAATATTCACTGTTGTGATGTTTCAATCTTTATTACATTACCGATATTATCTTTAATATTCATTTACGTAGTTTAGCTCAGCAAAAGTATTTTTATTGATCTTAGTACTAAAAAAATCCTAATTCAATATCTGAAATCTACCTTTGAATAATGTAGGTACCAAATGTTCTCATAGAATATTCTCTTATAAACCGACGCTACTGTAGAACGGTTTTGTGTAGTCTATTCAAACGTACACCAATAATTATAGATCAATTGTTGGTCGGTGCGATTCATTGCCGTCAGACAGCTACAAGGCCTTTGTTGACATTGACTTGCTTGCTGTAGCAGTTTTACGTTATAGCTGCTTTCTTGCTATACTAACGTGTCTAATATTCTTGTATTATTATTCTCAAGTAAAATTTAGTATATATCGTCCACTTGCGATGACAGTGTGACATCTCGAATTATACAACTTTTCGTATTACTGATTCTGCATAGCCATCTCACGTTCTTATGTTCAAAAACGGGAGATTGTTTCTACAATAAACAACAAAGATAAGAGAGAAAAGACACCCTTATTTTACAAGAGCATAAACTGGAAATGACGACTGTATCATGATATACACTCGTTACTTCTCGCTTGGTGATCTAGTTGGCTTTGACACAGTGACAGTTTAGTTGTCACCGAAAATTGAGGCGTGAAGTGCTCACGGTCTTCATGAAAAACTTGTTAACACGATGATACCACGTATTAAATGTCAATGTCCACATCATCTTTAACGTGACAATTTTTTTTTTAATTTTCCTTTTTTTTCAAACTATACTTAATGAAATTAATTTAGTTCCAAATGTGTTTTTTCTTTTTAATGTTTCATTTCAATATTAGTTATACTCTAATCATTCCATACATAATAAAGCTATCTTTGTCAATAGTTTAAGAGTTATGCTCCTTTAAAAGTTTGAAAGCCGTTTTCTGTAAAATTATGGTTTTTGAGATGTCACACTATCGTCGCAAGTGGACGATATCGAGATATTTTAAGAATGGTTTAGTATGATTACTTATTTCCAGCATGCATAGACAATTTCAGATCATTAGCTGGCTAGCTGGTTTTTTTCAAAGGATCGAATCAGGAATGACGTCATTTGCCAGAGAACCAAGGTAACTGACACGAATTAGAGTTTAAGCAAGTTGGAGAGGCACTGAGCTGGCCATACCGATACCGCATAACCTATAACTGCTGAGGAAAATATGTTCTAGAATGGAGAACACAATTCAGCAAACGTAATGTAGATCACCTTGGGACTCGGTGAAGTGACGATAAAAGTAGGACAGCAGATAATGGCGGGAAGCGAAGAGTCAAAGATTGTACTGAGTAGCGTCTTGGGAGAGGCCTATATCCAGCAGTGGACTAGGATATACTGATTGCTACCAAAACAAGGTTATCATTGAGGCCAACTGTACCAGATTTATTAGCAAACTTAACTTTTTGTTACACTTCTGTCATCCATCTTCTTCTATTATTTTGCTATCGGACAGCCAGGAGCTCTAAAAAGCAACCGTGTCATAGTAGATATAGTCGATTCCACTTTCATCACACGAACTGCTAAACAATAGTATGTATGTGCTGCCATACAATCTGGATGATTTCAAGTCCGATGTAAATCGGTTGTTTAGACCGCTTTTTATCAGGCGAGATGGCGGTGAAACGCTAGTCTATTTGTAATTTAAAAACTTACATATTAACAACACTTGACCAAATTTCTTGTTTTTATTTTTAAAAGTTAGCCTTTTAATCTAGCGGCGCACCAATTTTAGCAGCAGTGTCCCTAAAAATAGAGATCGATCATCATATCTTTATATATTGTCGTAACTTTTAACATAATTAGTTTTTTTTATTCATAATTTTATTGACAATGTGAATTGTCGATTAAATTCATACTCTATACGTACAATTATATGAAAGTAATCTTTTTTTTTTTAATATTACAACATTCTATCAATGTTGTTCAACTGGTGATTTGATAGTTCAGCCCCGTAAAAGTATTTAATGTTTTAACCTGAACATAGAAAACCCTTTCTATCCTATTGCTAATAGACCTAATAAAGTTTGATATCCACATTTTAATAGCAACTATCTGTTGTTTGCAGTAGTGTACCGTAAAACTTGCGCTTTTACGGCGCGGTGAACAAAAGAGGCGGTAATAACTTCCCCCTTTGGTACCTTGTTCCATCTTGCTATGGTTTATACAAGCGTGCGTTTTTTTTAAAAGAAATAGACTTATCTTTGACCGCCATCTCACTTGATGATAAGTGATGATGCGGTCTAAGATGGATCACGCTTGCCTAGAAGATAGCGATTCACTCTCGACTTGATGACACACCCAGATTATATCCAACAGGAAAGACCCACTCAGGAATCAATAAACTGGTTATGCCATAATTTGTACTTTTATTGAACTCTTGCCTATCTATACCTACTATTATAAAGAGGAAAGATTTGATTGTTTGTATTGAATAGGCTCCGAAACTAATGGACCGATTTCGATTTCTGTCACCGTTGGAAAGCTACACTATCTCCGGGTGACATAGGCTACTTTTTATCCCTGTGTTCCTACGCGAACAGGAACTACGCGGGTGGAACCGCAAAGCGTCCGCTAGTGTAACATATATCTAGTTATAAGGCCAATAAAATACTGTATTCGATTCTATAAAAACCTTCATTTAATATTCGTCAACTAAAATACGAAGAAAAATAGACCTTATGGTGTTATTTTTTTAGCTATTTTATTAAAAAATAAAAAAGACACGCTCTGGATATTTTTTGCAGTAATGAAACGATCGTGTAGACCAGCCTTTACGTTCCGAAGTAAGACAACTGAAAACAACTCCGAACTTCTCAGGAATGGAGAAGTCCATTGACGTCCACAGAGGTGTGTAGTTTCCAAACTTTTTCAAGAAAAACTTTCCGGTAAAGAAGTCCTTTCAGATGGACACTCCTGGATACCTTTTGTTGTACATTTTATTCATATTTAGAGTTAAGTAGCTGCTTATTGTTGACATTTTCTTTTCTCTAGCGGTTTGGGTTTTGAAATTGTTGCGGTTTTGCCAACTATTCTATAAAGCTGTTTATATTTCCGGGAAAAGAGTTACCTATAGTATAAGCTCGTATCAAATCTTCTAAATAAATAAAAATGAATTGCCACGTGTTTGACGGAGCATCGCTTGAGAAGTGCTTGGCTGATTCTGTTTTTTGTTGTGTTCGTAATTGTCAGAAGAAGGTTTGTATGTAAGGCGTACTTCATAACTAAGCTGAGTTCTTGTATACTGTATACTTTGTTTTATGTCTTTGGCGGTTAAAGGTATGCCTATCTAAACTATTAAACAGAGGAAAAATTTGGATTTTTGTATGTTTGTAACGAATAAACTTTAAAACTACTGAAACAATTTCAAAAAAATGTTCACCGTTGGGAAGATACACAATCCCCGCGTGACATAAGCTACTTTTACTCTTCTATTCCCACGGCAACGGGAGCGACGCGGGTGAAACCGCAAGACATCTGCTAGTTTCTGATAAAAAAAAAGTATAATAGTATATTTTTTAAAGTAATAGTAATGAGACGAACGAAACGCTTTCCTGATGGTATGATAAAGCATGCCCAATGTCCATGACCATTGCATCGGTAGGTACACAGAACTATGAGTAGCAAAACAAAGTCCAGGACATCGCGGCTTTGGTGCTCATTACTTTGAGACATTTGAAGTTTAGTCTCAATAGCCCTGTAATTTTATTAGTAAAATCTAAAATATTATTAATTTATTGGCAAGTAATTATTCCCTTGACTCTTATTGACATAATTATTATAAAATAGTGTTTTTTTTTTTATTTTGGACTTTACTGTATGGAAATATGACTTGTATTATTATTGGTGTAATCAATAAAGTATTGTATTGTGTTGTACCTGTTGTATTTTTTGTGAGAAAATTGTATAGAAAAGTCGGAGATTTAGGTGGTAATTTTGTATGAAAATGAAAACAAACAGCGAAAACGCGGCTTTACTCGCGGGGTGCAGCTTGTTCGTTCTGTTATTGCTGGGTGAAAACAAAAGCAACACAAATATTTACAGAAACCTAATTCGTAATGGGATTTCAACTGTGATTAATCTATATGATAACATTATACTTAGATAAATAACATACGCATTTCCTATTTATTTTATCATTTATATACAATTAGGTACAATGATAAGTGATCTTAGCAAATCGGTGAAATCAATAGATAGGTACAAAAAACATCAAAATAAATAGCGTATTGCGCATTCTCTAGTTACCCTGTTATCTTAATTAGTCAACGTGACAAAACCTACATTATCGGCAGCAAGTATCTTAGTGACATCGAAGATAAATCTTTAGACGTAGCATTAAAAGCAAAATCTATGTAAAAAATATCGAGGCCGCGAATTGGCAAACGTAGTATAGGACGCCCTGAGACTCGATGGAGTGACGATATTCGTAGAACAGCTGGCGGTGGATGGAAGCGGAGAGCCAATTACGGATTACGATAGGCTAATGATAAATCTGCAGAGCGCTAGTTCAACTTCAGTAACAAATTATTGGTCACCTGACCAAATTTTTGTTACTGAAGTTTTTGAAAGGCACTTGTATCGTAAAATTCACAATTTGAATTTTGTTCCAATAAATTAGTAAGAATTCATAGCGATTTCAGTTAATTACATTTATAATTTTATTTTATTGCTTATAGAGTAAAGTACCTAATAAGTTGCATAGCTTCAATAACATGAAACTTTTATGTAGCAGTTTCTAACCTTTTGAAGACGTTAGGTTATTGCGATATTAAAATTATGAGTGTCCGCAAAGTGAGTACTTTCTGAGTAGAGGATAAGTAAGAAATTTCTCGAATATAGTTAGACTGACACAGCATTTCGAGGGCTCTGTCCACATAAAAGTTAGACCAGACAAGTGCTTATGCTTAGAATAAAATTGTAGAAATGAAATCTTTCATCTCGAGTTACAAATAACTTTAAATGAAAAATTTAAGAATAATGCCTACATACGAGTACGAGTTCTTTTCTTGCGAACAAAGAAATGTTTAAAAGCTTTTTCTATAAATAATGTCCATATTAGATTATTTATTATAGAAGATATACTCTGAGAATGCTTTAAGATTTAGAATAAAATTTTGTATGAGTATTGTATTAGCATTGTGATTATTTTTTGACCTCTACTATACATAGCATAGATCAGTGGTTAGTGGGGTCGGTTGACACGTCGGAGCTCGTGGGTTCAAATCACAACAATTTGCTTGCCGGGTAAGGATAACATCTTGGGAAAACCACAACAAGGTATTAGGGTACATACTCCCTAATACTAGGTTTGTTAGTTATCATCCTTAAGGTGGTACGATTTCCATACAAATATTTTTTTGCCATCTAAGGACAAATGGAGCATAATTTTACAGTGAAATTACAGCTACTGGCATTTATTTTGGTCTTTATTTGCGGTAAATCACAATTACTTGAAAAATCATAAATTCATAAATCAGTCATAAATTTGATTTTATGCTAATAATGTACTGTTTTATTCAAGCAAATGTGATTTACAGCAAATAAAGACCAAAGTAAATGCCAGTAGCTGTGATTGCACTGTAAAGTTATGCGTCATTTGTCCATAAATGGCAAAAATTGATTTGTATGGAAATCGTACCACCTTAAGTTGAAAATTTGCTCCAAAAACAGCTGCCTAACAAATAACCAAACGATCACATAACGATCCAGGTCACTCCAGGTTACGTATATTTACCATATTCGACCACACTGTTACTTAATATCAGATGAGCTGTGGTCAAACACTTACCCTGTCAACCATAAAAAAATAACAACTAACTAGGTACTAATTGAGGTCGATTGTTGTATCCTTTTTCCTTTGAATATTTTTAAACGCCAGTATGTAACAATTGTTTCCAAGGTTCAACTAACGGTTAGTATTGAACCAGTAAGCATAATTACTAATGACCAATGACTACTGGTCCGTAAACACTTGAGTTTGATTAGACCATCTGGGCCGTCGCCGCATGTATTTACTAAACTGCTTATAATCCCGTATTACGTGCAATTAATTTGTGTCGCTAGCCAAGCTAATTACTATACCTGATCCACGTGGACGTAATAAAGGGATATACGGGGTATTAAAAGTCCTGAAATATCATTATGTTCCTAGAAAAGCCACGGTATCCGTTTCAACTAATTTTCAAATCAAATACTCGAATAAACAAGAGCCTTTGTCAGCGTTCCATTAAAATTTCGGAGAAATAATTTGCCAAGGTCGCGCTCTGACTACACCTCTGTCTGGGTTGTTCTTAATGATGAGCAATTTGCAGTACATTATCCATCAATGTAGCATTATTATGGAGTTATCAGCAGATTTGTTGGATAATGGACGGCGCATAGCACATCTGAGGCTCGCACACGCCTAATAGACTAAATTAATCCTTGGGATTGAGTAATTTGCGTTAGGTTTGTTAATAGTATTGAACGCTTTAAACAAGTTCGTGCCACAAAATGCAGTTAACGTGTGGATTCTGCACCATGGAGAGAATACTGCACGTAGCAGAAACAATTGAATTTGGTCACTCTGTGCCTAAAACATTCCAGTGATATATATATACAGATACACGTCTAAGAACATGAGTCTATTAAATAAAAAAAATAAATAAATATCGTGGGACTATACACACAGCGCCATCTGACCCCAAACTAAGCAAAGCTTGTGTGATGGAAGTCAGATAACTGATAGAATACATAAATACTTTTTTTTTGTAAATACATACATATATAATACATACAGAACACCCAGACACAGAACAAACATGATTGTGTTTATTCACAAAATGTTTGCCCCGAGTGGGAATCGAACCGACGCCCTACAGCTCTCAAGGCAGATATACTACCAATGAGCCAACGGGGCTGTCAAACTATTAACTCTTCAAGTTGAACGAACAATCTTACAGGACCTTGATTGATTCAGGCGTTACTTTGATATATATACCGTGATCTAACAAGATCTGTTTTTTTTTTAAAACAAGAACGATACGTTTTTGTTTTACTTATGCGGGATTACTCACACTAACAAACTCTTTGGAGGCCCAGCCTCATCAGCGCTCTGAACGCATTATTGTATTGGGTACGCTATATGGTGTACAACTATTTTGTATATTTGACCCATAGACAAACTATGAACATTCCCGTTTAAATTGTTTTTCTTTTAAATGTAATAGTAATGAGCCGAACGACACGCTCTCCTAGTGGTAACGCCTGTCCATGACCATTGCAGCTACACACAGAACTTTGTATAGTATAACAAAGTTCAAGGCATCACTGCTTTGGCGCTCATTACTTTGAAACTCGCCTTGAAGATCGCCACAATTGGAGAGACACCGCGCGACGTGCAGCGGCCCTAGGAACTAGCAGTGACGACGGGACGCAATCCTGTCCATCTACAGCCACGACCACTCTGCCACGAGTGTCCGATTAAGAAGACTTTGAAACTTTCGATGGTTAGTCTCAACAGCCCTGTAATTTCGCTAGCTGCAGTACCCTTCAAACCGGAACACAGAAAAGTTTTTTTTTATTTATAATTATACGCTCCACAGACACTGGGGTCCGTGACCTTTGTCAACTTTAATTACATTTTTTTTACTATTTTACAAGTAGTAGTGTGTAAACACAGAAATGTTTACACACTACTACTTGGCAGCAGAATATCTAGTACTGCGGTAGTACTTACCCAGACGACCTACTGCTACGGAGATCTACCACCAAGTAAAGTTACCTACATTTTCAGCAGTTTATTGAATCACTATAATGTTATCTCTAGTCCTTTCATTTGCATGTTCACTGACCTCTGCATTAGAAGCCGAGAAGCTTACTGTCGGAGTCAGTTGGCTTGCAACGTCTAGAAGTTATTTATTGCATCTAGGCATTCGCTTGTCACAGGCGGTCTATTGCTTTCGAACGCTGAAGTGTTTAGGTTTCAATTTAGCAACAGAACGTATTCTGTATGAAAATAAAATACGAACTTAGTAAAACTAACTACTAGAATGTCAGTGACGGGATGAGCAAGTAAATTATACCTGAATGCTTTACCTTCATGGAAAAAATAGGGTGTGGTATATGTGTAATACAGAAGCGATACACGAAAGTGATTATGTCGTGCTGTTAAGTATAAAAAAGTTTTACTTTCCGAAAAAAAACCAGAAAATTAGTCCCCCTACTGTTGGCGCGCCCTCCAGCCACAGTAATGTATTTACTGTGCTCCAGCGCATGAACTGCACAGCTGTTGCCACGTCACGACGCTGTTCGGCGCCGCCGCTGCGCGCCGGGCGGGGCGGGCAGCACGCGCGCGCGAGTATGAGTTTGAATGAATGTCATTTCGTAGGCATGAGTTCGTTTTGAATCATTTTAATTTTACCTTGACCACTGTGTAGGAAAATAAACGTCTTATAACAATCCCGTAGGTAATAAAATAATTCGTTTTAGAAGTTGTGAGCCGCTCTTCGATAAAACGTTTGTAGTTAGTTTTTAAGTTCGTGATATTTTTATGATAACGTAATGTATCTAACACGCAGGCAGCGTTTTCGTTCACATTTAAAAGGTCAAGTGATGCTGTTAATACAATTATTTTGAAAAACAGGTGCACTTATTTTTATCCAAATTGAAGTATGTATTTGTTTAGTTCTCTCCGAACACAACGCTGCACGTTTTAAAACTTATTCTGCAAACTTAGAAATGTGTTTCTGGCATATTTTAACTCAACATACCTACGCGTGTATTTTTCACTGTTTTAATTGTTAAAACACTATGCGACTCTTTTGTATACACTAACCGTTTAACACAAATCTTCATACATCCTATACTCTTACATTTTCGCAATTTTCAAAATTTGTGCAAACGATCACGCGCGACGTCAAACCCGTGACGTAGTCATCATTAAACTAGTAAAATATTTCTAATATTTTTGAACGAGCCCGATGCGCGAGCGCCATCAAAGGAAAACCGAGTCGCAACCGGGCTTTCGGCTCTTTTGACGCGATGCGGCCGCGCCGCCCGCTTTGTGCCGCCCGCCTCAACTACAATAAATCAAATTTTGTACAATAAATCAAATATTACGTAAGAGTTCATTTGCCTTTTCATAAAACATGCATGTAGGGTAAACATAATTTTTGATTTTCACGTTTTTATTGTAACTTTGTTAAATGCTTTTATTAATGTTTCTGTACGAAATATGTACTAAGAAGGTAATATTATCTGTATGTATAATAGAATCTTGAAACGAAAATTTTCAAAAAAATTAATCATATTATTGCCCCATTATATTCTATTTCATGTACTTAAAACGCCCTATTTTTTTCGAGACGATAAAGAAGTTCACCCCGTATAGTAAGTACATATCGGTAAACGTTTCTCACAGCGTCACTCATAATAATGGATTCAAAAATAATTACCAACTTCTTCTTTTGTGATTTTGTGTACTTATAATACACTAGCGGACGCCTCACGGTTTCACTCGCGTAGTTCCCGTTCTCGTGGCATTACAGGGATAAAAAGTAGCCTATGTCACCCGGAGATAATGTAGCTTCCCAACGGTGAAAGAATTTTTGAAATCGGTCCAGTAGTTTCGGATCCTATTCAATACAAACAAACAAACGAAAAATCAAATCTTTCCTCTGTATAATTAGTGTAAATGTAAGTCTATAATACTAGAGGCATAAAAAATCGCGTTGGAAACAAAGCAAAGCCGTTGAACTTTGCAAATTGCGGGAAATGGCTCTTACAAGAAGACCGTCTCAGCAATAACTGTAATATATAGATTTAACTGTATTCAGATGACTGCGCTCAAGTGCCTCTTTAAAGTATTTCAAGTAATAGTTTTCATCTCGCGCCATTACTACTTAGGTACCTATCTACTGGTCATTGGTGCATGCCATTATTATTTTGCATTCGATGATGTCTGGATAAAACTGGACCGATCGACCGACCGTACCGTCTTGACAGTTTTGAATGGGATCTGGAATGCTGATAGCTTATACTCTGGATTCACGTATTTTTAACATATGACTGTTTTTATAGCCACAGCGAAGATATTTAGTCGAAATAAATGAATTTGTTGTGAAAAAAGTGAGTTATTTAAAAACTAGACAGTAAATTAACCTTTTCTCGCAAAAACTCTAATTGTTCTGTGTCTGGGTGTACTGTATGTATTATAAGTATGTATTTACAAAAAAAAAAGTATTTAAGTATTTTATCAGTTATCTGACTCCCATAGTACAAGCTTTGCTTAGATTGGTGTCAGATGGCGCTGTGTGTAATGTCCTACGATATTTATTTATGTATTATTTATTTTTTAGGGGTTCCAGAGCTGGTTTTATTTGTAAAAATTAAATAAATAATGATAGGCGTATAGATAAAGTGGTTTATTTTAAATAAAATAAATAAATAAATAGTTTTGAACCAATATTCTTTCATTTATCATCGTATACACGATAGTTTCGAATCGGCAAAATATCGGTCAAACGCAAGCTTGCATAAATAAAAATTCAGTTCAATTGAGAAAAAACCGCAGTTACTTAATTTATTAGGAGAAGTTACAAAAACAACAACAATAAACACGTTAATAATTAATTGTGATTAAGTAATAAATTACGTTTATTTATTGATAGCTCCTGTGAAAACCACAAGAGCAAAAGAAAAGTTATATAAAAGATCAATGCAACGTTACGAATTTACAACGTGTTGGCTTAAAAAGACCAAACTCCCAAAAAACAAGAACAAAGCCATTGTCGAAATGATAAAAATCTCGTTTCTTTACAGAGTTTGTGTACTCCGTGTCGTATTCAACTCGTTTCGTAAAATTCAATTTTGGGAATTTGTTTCCTCCCGGCGAATGACGCGCAGAATACTGATGCGGCGCGAGACACTTCCCCTGGAAGACTCCTCCTGCTTTTTATTTCGACGACATAAAATATGTATCCATCCTGTATATTTGACGTTCTAATCCGCCTACGGAAGTATCCGTGGGTTGGGTGATAATTGAAACTTTGGGGTCGGAAGTTGCGAAAAAGTTGATGAAAAATGCGAATCAACTTTCATACTTATCTTATGAATGAAATATGGTATAATTATTTGAATTGAAATTGAAGAGTTCGTTTTTATTACGTAACAAAGTATTAACTGTTATCATTGCCTGATGTTTTTTTTTCTTTGGTTTTCTTATCCCATTTTGAGCATTTTCCAGTGTCAAGTGTTTTATGTTTTCAAGTTTCATAAGTTCAATAAGTTGCCTCGTAGCTATAGTTATAGTCAAAGTCCAGTCCTGGTTAAGTATAGTCAGTGTCAGTCAAGTCCAGTCAGGCTTTAGTAAAGTAGTAGTGTCTTTACTAATAAGCTGCGCTGGAGTTTTGGAAACAATACAAAAACTCGTGTTTTACCGCATTATATCATTTTCCCAGACTCGCGCTTGTGATTCGACACTTTATGAATAAAATACCACTATTTTTATGCATAAATTCTAGACAAAACACTAATTTTGGAAAAAAATACAACGGGGCGACACGACTCTTTCCGCGATCCCGCCAAAACTCTTGCCTGGTATTATTATAATAGAAAATAGCAAGGCATAATGTTTAAAACAAAATTGCGAACGCGAATAATTACATGATACTCTACGCTACAATAGATGGTAGGTACGCTATTGTGCGATTCTCATTTTGTGCTCAGACTTATTAGTAATCGTCCCTTTTCCAGCACGACATTAGGTACTTATTAAAATATTAAATTTTTCCTAAAAAGTACATTACATATACCGAGTGCATCCCACGGTTAAATTAAAGTTTGTGACCCAAAAACCAAACTTGATAAGTGGGACCGTGTGCATCAATAAAGTTCCGTAAGAAGTTTCATATCTCGGGTGAATGCAAAGACTCGCTTTGCTTGCACAGCCGTGCACCCGACTAGCAATATTGCCGATGGTTATGTGCTGCCAATGTGTCTATACGTACTTTAATTTGTCGGTGCTTCGCTGAAATCGTCGGTATTTAGTAGATATTTGATTCTTTCTTTCTACCTAGTGATTATGCCAGTCTGTGCCGGGTTTTTTTTAATGGTTGACAGGCTAGGTGTTTGACCACAGCTCACCTGATTTTAAGTGACAGTGTGGTCGAAGTGAGGCTGCCGGAACACGGTTAAGTGTGTGGCGGCAGATTTGCAACTTGAGGGTGGTAGCTTGCCAGCCGAGTACTAGAAGGTAGGTACCCAACTGCTATGCAATGGTTTCCTAAGGATGTTTTCCTTCACCGATAGGTCAGCTCATTGTTGGGGTTTGAACCCATGCCCTTCGACCTGTGAACCGATCGCGCTAACCTTTAAGCTATTAATTTTACAAAATTTGTTACATAATGAATTAATTAATTTTACAATATTTGATTTTATCGACGGACTAGGTAATATTTATGAAACATAATAAGTTTTTTTAAATTCTGATAAGTCCGCGTTTGACCACCCACTCACCTGATGGTAAGCGATGATGTAGTCGATAATGAAGCACGCAGACTTAAAAGATTAAGACCTATTCACTTTGACCTTGACAAGATCTCAATAATAAAATTGAACTGATTTTAACTGATTTTTTATTGGGTACATTGAGTGCGTTATTATATCGTTCGCGTAATGGGACTTGTAACTTGATTATCAAAGGTTTCAAAAAAAGGCTTTTACTTTCAAATTTTATTCTCCATAATTGATAACACAAGTAATGAGACTCCAGTTCTTTGGCTGAACCAAAGGATTCACTTGAACCGTATCAGAGAGTCTAAACGGGGACGAGAAAAAATAAGATTTTGCGTCTTACAAGTTTAAGTCTAAAGGATAAGTCGGCAGAGCATTAAATTCCTAGTCTTTGTGCAATTTAACAACTGCAGCTACAGAGATAATTCAGGGCGCCCAGTCATTTGAGCTCACTTCTTTATCCGAATACCTACCTTACGAGACAGTAATGAGTTACCTAGAAACGTTTTTATGTTTCTAAATGCTGACAAAACGATTTTGTAGTAAAATTAAGTTGATTAGATTTTTTCAACGTTTGTGGGGGTGACATTACAGATGTTTTCAGGGTTCCGTACCCAAAGGGTAAAACGGGACCCTATTACTAAGACTCCGCTGTCCGTCCGTCTGTCTTTCCGTCCATGAAACCGTGAAAAGCGATGAAACTCGTGATGGAAATAAACGTATATTTCAGGTTAAGCTCATTGGTATTTTTAGTATTTATTAGGCATTTAAAGTTTTTTTTTATGTAAATGTAATGAGACGAACGAGACGCTCTCCTGATGGTAAGAGTTAACACCTGTCCACGACCATTGCAGCGATACACAGAAATTTGAGTAGCAAAACAAAGTCTAGGGTATCGCTGCTTTGGTGGACTTTGATTAGTCTCAACAGCCCAGTAATTTCGCTAGCTGCAGTACCCTTCAAACCGGAACACAGTAATGTTTACGCACTACTGCTTGGCGGCAGAATAACTGGTACTGCGGTGTTACCTACCTAGATGACCTCCTGCCAAGGAACGCTATCACCAAGAAGTAATGATGATTCTATTTTATTGTAATAATTATTATTTTGAAGCAACTGTAGTAGTGACGAAAGCAATTTGCTTACATCAACTAACCTAATTGCGAAATAATATAATTTGGTTCTAGTTTCGAACACCAAATAAATAGAGTTGAAATACATTGACATAGTATTTATGCTCAAGTGGTGTCAATGTAACACTGATATTTTTGGACAGTACTGAAGATGACAACAATTTCAACTAGCTCTGCTCTGCTCTAATATATATATATTTTTTTAATGTAAATGTCATGAGACGAACGATACGCACTCCTGATGGTTAGAGATAACGTATGTCCATGACCATTGCAGCAATAAACAGAATTTTATAAGGATGTCAAATTTAAGCTTGAGCGGATACCAGAAAGTTTTTTACAAATTTTGAAACTGAAAACTACATATGAACATTGCAACATAAAAGCTTGTAAAAAAGCAAAAAAAAAACATCAAACAATAGCCTTTGCTCACTGTGATATTAGTGAAAAATCCGCATAGTTTTGATTTTTAATCATCATAGCTTTTAAATCTACCCCACACAGATATGGCCTGTAGTTTCGACATACTATGCAAGTGGTTAACCCAAGGGTTTTAAGCCATGTAAAATCGCTGCAACTTGTGGTGGTGGACGCGGAAACAGTAAAACCTTATCCACACCTCCGCACAATGATGGCCTACAGCAGGAATCTAAACTCGCGGCCGGCATTGTAGCGGCTACCGCAGGCCACGCCAGTGTAAAGCTTTGTGCCGCAGCCATAATCTTTTGATGCGAAATATCACAAATTTCCCAAAACTAAACTTCTGTTTATTTTGTGTATTACCCACCCACAGTATGTTCACAAATTGATATTCAACCGGCAATACTCTGTGGGCGTGCTGCGAAATATAAACGTGCTAAACTGGCATTTATTTGATACCCGACTTTGGTTTCCGATTCATATTAGGTATATTCTTACCTATAATAATTTTAGCAAGTAAAACTATAAGAGTCAGAAAATCAAAAGATAAAAATCGAACCGTCTATTGGTTAAACTATCATTTATAATTTTGTTGTCGCGAAATGTGAGAAAGCATAGGATTACTTCGCAGAAATAGAGCCTGTCCTACATTAACGCGGCCTGCGGTAGTGGTCGTGGTAGCATAATCTAATTTTGTCTCCGCGTGTTGCCGAACTGCGGCGTTTTAAGGCCTTTATTTTACTGGCTCAACCGCGGTTATGGCTCGCCGTACGATAGAGCGCTACTGCCATCCATACCAGTGTAGGGCACGCTGAGGTAATGGTCTAGCTGGACAAAGTATGAGTACAAAGGAAAAAAATAATCGAGCACGTTTGTGAATTGTTAGGTTTTGTTTTTCGGCGTTGGTGTGTATAATGGTATAAACCAGTTAATGGCTGAAGAAGATGAAATATTAAAAACAACCCATAGTTTTGTGGACGACGCTGAGCGCAGCGATCTCCTTTCAGATTCTTATCGTGCGTAACCCTATATATTGATTTACATAGAGAGATTAATCGAAATAATAAAAACGTGAAGGTAAAACATATAAGTTGGAAGTAGATATTTATGTAATTATTTTCATTTGAACCCGATTCAATCACTTCGAAACAAAACTAGAACAATTTTCTATTTCAATTACATTTTTGAACAGCACCCCAAACTAAATCCTTGTTCAGTGCTAACACTATAGGTGCCTAAATTTTAATTACTCCACGCTAAACGAGGAAAGTAATTAGGAAAATTAAGGCACGTAGGTAAGCTTATGGTCTTAAAAGTTATAATAGAAAGAGCACTTTGTCATGTCAAGCTTTTAACAGGCTGTTTAATTTCTCTTTGTGCTGCAAATTAAGACGTTAAATCGTTTACATCAAAGTATAATGAAAGAGAGGCAAATGAATCACTGCTTCATACTTTATATGCGCGTTTCTCGCATCCACTTTTGAATAATTTTATGAATGTTCAATGCTTACGTAACGTATGCTCATTTTATTTATGTACTTTGAGTCATTAAAATGAATAACAGCGGTACATTAAATTCTTGAACACACCAAATGGTATCAAGAGCAACAATTTGAACGCAAACGCGTTTTTTATTACAAAGAAGTGTTAAGTGCATGTTTCTAGTATGTGAAACATCCCCCTGAACATTACATATTTAATACAACACAGGATATTGTTGAGATTTTCCCGCTTATGCAATCTCCAAAAACTTCACCCAAATTAACCGTTCAGTCTTATGAGCCTATAACTACAGTAACCTTCAAATGACATGATAATATTTACACACTGTTGCTCGGCAGCAAAATATTTTATACTATTATTCTACCTAGACGGCCTCCTGCTAAGAAACGGAATGCAGAAGATCTACTGACATAATTATTTCGGTTGTTCTAAACAAAACCACTATTTGAGCCTTAATTTTTGTTTTACTTATAAAGGATTACTCACGTTTGATTACATCGGATAAGTTTTGGCCACATCTGGTTAACTTTTTTAGGGAGTCAAGTTGAGCTTTGTTTAAAGTTGTTAGCGTTATTTCTTGTAAGCATTACAAAGAGATTCCAGCGTAGAACTAAAATCTCCGACATAGCTCAAAGAATTAGTAAGCTGAATTAGGGCCGATCTAATTTTTCGAAGAACCGATAACCGGCGGGGCAGACTATGTGTAAGCAAGCATAGTATAAGACACTCTGCGGCCAAGTGGTATGACGACTTGCGTAAAGCGGTGGGTAAAAATTGGACGCAGAAAACTGCCGACCGATCTCAGCGGCGTACATTAAGAGAGGCCTACGTAAATGGATAGTAAAAAGCTGACTATGATGATGCTAAGTCTTTTTACTAAATTGAAATAAAATATAAAAAAGGTAAATATTCATAGGTACAAACCGTGTTATTCTATAGCATAAGAGACTTGGAAATACACATTTGTATTTCTCAACCACCAGAACCCACATGCGGCGTCGTGTTGTGTTTCAGGCATACTCGTTTTCCTAGATCCAATTTTAAAAATTTGTTCCTCTTGTATTCGCATCCTGAATATCAATGAGCAAGAGTTATGACTCGCGTTGTCTTAGTGTTGTTCACTGTTTTATTTTAATCTATTTGCAGATTTTAGAAAGGTAAAAATAAAAGCCATGATATTGACAATTGGATTATTTTTGTTTATTAACAGCTTCCATCTATAGTTCACTCTTGTAGAATTTTATGAATGATTTATAAGGTAGGTATTGTCTTTTTTTTCAGTGGTAGCTTGATTGAAATCATATTTGAATGGAACTTCACTTTTTCGTTGTTTGTAACAATGCAAGGTTTTTTTTATATAGTAAGTATATGTACTGCCAAAGCAAGTACAACAGTGCCAGGTTTGTATGTTAGATATGTTTAACGGGAAAAGTGGGAAATGTGAAAGGTAGCAAGTCACCAAAACCCAGTGCTCCCATGTGCGTCCGAGGCGCGTCGCTAGTAGGTATCAAATGAAATTATGACGATGATGGTTTTTGTATCTGAGGATTCCGAAAAAAGAATAAAATGTCAACACTTTCGATATCACTAGCATCGAATTATTGCCTATAATTCGATGAGCACTAGATTAAGGATCAGGAACAACGTTTGCCACACTTAAACATTTACACTTCTTAAAAAGTTTAATAATATTAACAACATTCATCATCATTCATCATTCGTTCATTATAAATCTTAAATAGAGTTTTAATTACGATTACGAAATATTTATATTTTAGTCCTTCTGTCATCGCAGAAATGTAACAAATTTTAAATGTCGCTTGAAAATAAAAAGTCAATACGTACAAAAATATTTATTCTAAGATGAAACTTAATACTTAAGAAATAAGGTTAAAAGTATTTTGTTGACAATTTCGTCCTAACTCTGTTTTGGAACTAGACGTAGTTCTTGTACATTTTGTCGTCAATTGTTGTTATCATTGGCCATGATTGAGCCGTAGTTTTTGGTCTGAGATTGGATCATACTAATTTGAAATAAGATCACAAAGGTATAATTTGTACTTTTCGGGCCGTTTTTGAAGCGCTTATCGGGAATCTAGGAATATTATTTATTGATCGAAGATAACCCATCAAAATGAATCTACCATACTTACATTGTATGTTAGTTTATTATCCTTATATAGATCTTCGGTAACATAAACATTTTTTTTGTTGTTTTGGCGTCGCATTTTGAGCATTTGCCAGTGTCAAGTATTTTATATTTTCAAGTTTTTTTTTTAAATTAATTTCATTATAAAGAATCACAAACGTATTTCCTTAGCATTAATAGAAACTGAGACTTAACCTTGAATCTAGTAAGTAATATTAGAAACTAATATACACAACAGTAACGCAGTTTATGACGCGACGAAACTGTGCCAAAAGCAGATCCGAAGTTTCAACTCACATCTTCAAAAATACATTCATCTAATTTTTTGTGCGTCAAACATAATATGAGTTTATCATCAGTTTTTTGTAGTTCTTACAGAAATCTTTGATTTCTTTATGTACCTAGATTAATTAAGTATTCCAGCAACTTGGATAGCAAAAATATTATGATACCTACTGTGGGACTAATCTTGAACTCACAAAAACAAAAACTGTTTCATACAAATTTTTTTTTCTTGATTCATTAATTGGAAGACATTTTACACAGCGCCATCTATCCCCAAAGTTTGTACTATGAATACAACATAACTGATAGTTTTTTTTTCTTTTGTTTTGGCGTCGCGTTTTTAGCATTTGCCAGTGTCAAGAATTTATATATTTTCAAGTTTCAAAAGTTATATAAGTGTTTTTGTAGCTAAAGTTATAGTAAAAGTCCAGTTTTGATCAAGCACAGTCCGTGTCAGTCTAGTCCAGTCATGCTTTAGTAAAGTAGCGGCCACTTTACTATAAAGCTTCGATGGAGTTCTGGAAGGAACACAAAAAGTCACGTTTCACCACATTATATCATATTCCCACACTCGCGCTTGTGATTCGGCACTTTATGAATAAAACACCACCATTTTTATGCATAAACACTCGACAAAACACTAGTTTTGGAAAAAATACAACGGAACGACACGACTCTTCCCGCGTTCCCGCCAAAACTCCTAACTGATAATTATTATTGATACTTTTTAAAATTTTCTTTTTATTGTTATGGCTAGGAGTTTGATCACAGCTCACCTAATTTTAAGTGACGTGGTGGTGTGGTCGAAGATGATAAACACACCTAGCTTGGAATGGAACTCATTCTCAAGTGAGGCTGCCGGAATACACCGTTATATGATTGATGGTAGATTTCCAACTTGAGGTGGTAGTTAGCCAGTCGAGAACCTGTTAGAAAGTACCCTAACAACATGCTATGGTTTCTTCACGATGTTTTCCTTCCCGGCAGCTCAAGCTTATTGTTGGAGTTTGAACTCACACCCCTTGGCGTGCGAACCGACCGCGCTATCCACTGAGCTATCATCGCTACTTATATGCTTTCTTTGTAAATACATTTTTTTTTCATAGAACATCCAAGCACAGTACAAACATTTATAGTCGTCAATCGTCATACAAATGTTTGTTCTTAGTGAGAATCGAAGTCGTGTTCCAAAGGTTTAAAAAGCGGACCTCCAACAAAATGGTCTAACAGCAGGCGTACCATGAGGTGTTAGAGCAGTTCAGTATAGGCCCTAAACTGAACCGTTTGGCAAATTCGTACCATGAGGTCCTTATAGCAGGACAGTTTAGGTCGCCGCCATCTTTGTCCGCCGAAACATAAACATCATCGCAAACTTGTCAGAAAACGGCATTTCGTTCATTCAATTCGTACCATGAGGTGTTATTTGACGTTAGTTGCACCTAAACTGTACCGCCGAGTTGTCAAAATAACGATTCAATAAAAAGTTAATAAATATCGACCGTTTGGTATGCTTTTATTTAATTTGTGAATTTTCTTGATATTATATCTTTAATAGCCCCATGCCCATGGGAGTTTAAACGTGATGCTGCTTCCTCCCAAAAGCGGCGGGTGTGCTGCCTCAACTGTATGCGCTTATTGAACCCTAAAGCAATTACTTGATTTCTATGGAGTAATTCCCACAGCTGCTCTAACTGAGCGTAATTTACCCTACATAAGCGTTCTGAGGGCTGTCTGTCAACAATTTTGATTTACAATAACAACAAACTATTCGAAAAAAAAACTCATGAAATACATAGGTACATAAGTAATATAAAACTATAAATATACTAACGACATTATTATTGACAATGCCAATAATATAAATTTGTAACCACAAAACAGTTTTGTTTGGTTTATTTCGACCTTTGAGTTATATTATATTATTAGAAATCTAAATTTTTGAGTTTTGGCGGGAACGCGGAAAGAGTCGTGTCGCCCCGTTGTATTTTTTTTTTCAAAACTTGTGTTTTGACGAGTGTTTATGCATAAAAATGGTGGTGTTTTATTCATAAAGTGCTGAATCACAAGCGCGAGTGTGGGAAAATGATATAATGTGGTGAAACATGACTTTTCGTGTTGCTTCCAAAACTCCATCGAAGCTTTATAGTAAAGTCACCACTACTTTACTAAAGCATGACTGGACTTGACTGACGCGGACTATACTTGACCAAGACTGGACTTTGACTATAACTTTAGCTACGAGGACACTTATTTAAACTTGAAAATATATAAATATTTGACACTGGCAAATGCTAAAACGCAACGCCAAAACCAAAGAAAAAAAATCTGAACAACCTTTTTGCTGTCATTCGCAGATGAATAATGAAAAAAAAAGTATTTATTAGGTGTGTTCCGAAACAAAGAGTCGTAATTGTTTCTCTGTTTAGAATAAAGTTTTTTTTTTGGAATTTAAGTAAATGATAGGGTAATCGTAAAAATAAAACATGTTAATAATTATGCTGTAGTGCAATATAGTATTAAGTAATATTTCACCTTAAAATATCATATCATTATAAAACATTAAGAAAACCGATACTTCCCGACAATCACAATTTCGGAACAGATTTTTCACACGAGATACAATTATACTTTTGTATAGCGTTGTCCTTTTCTTCGGTAGCGGGACAGTATTGGAGCCAGAGACAAGTACCGTTCGTTCTTTGAAGAGCTAGCGATGCAATTGCGATCCAATTTTAACATGCTCATGGTATGAAATAAAGCGGGACAGTTTAGGTACCTAAACTGAACTGCCCCGCAATTGGATGGAAACGTAAAACCTCATGGTACGCCTGCAGGACAGTTAATGAAAAGTAATGATATCTTTTCGGCATAGTAGGTAACTATCGTTCCGCATACCCCTATATAATTATCTTGGTTTTTCCTCAACATAAACAATATTATTCGAAAAACATAATCAAATTGATCTCCCAATATACTCTGTGCGCGTTACTCGGCTGGCGGAAATTGAATGCGAACTATCAACGTATGGACAGCAGCGACATGACGCGGGACGGACGTATAGACATCGCATGGACGTGTACAGTGTTCAACATTTTATAAGCACGTTGGAAACGAGTACAACATACTGCTAAAATTGTTCAGCTTCAATTATGTAAAGCGGATAAGTGAATCTCTCGTAACATAATTGCTCGCAGCCCGACGTATTTTTTTTTTTTCTTTGGTTTTGGCGTCGCGTTTTAGCATTTGCCAGTGTCAAGTAATTATATATTTTCAAGTTAAATAAGTGCCATCGTAGCTAGTTTTAGTCAAAGTCGTCTTTGTCAAGTCCAGTTCGTGTCAGTTAATTCCAGTCATGCTTTAGTAAAGTAGTGGCAACTTTACTACAAAGCTTCGATGGAGTTTTGGAAGCAACACGAAAACTCATGTTTCACCACATTATATCATTTTCCCACACTCGCGCTTGTAATTCGGCACTTTATGAATAAAACACCACCATTTTTATGCATAAACACTTGACAAAACACTAGTTTTGGAAAAAAATACAACGGAGCGACACGACTCTTCCCGCGTTCCCGCCAAAACTCGCCCGACGTATTAATATGTATAGATGCTTATAGCCTATATTTTTTGACATTCTAAAATTAAAATTGTTTTTTCTTTGTTTTTGGCATTGCACTTGTTACATTTTGCCAGGTACAAGTATTGTAAAATTTTCAAATATTTGATGATAACGCTAATGAAATAAGCCTCAGTCACGGTCAGAGTCACACAAAGTAAATTATGGTCAAGTTCGGTGTTACCCTAGTAAGGTAGAGACAACTGTACTTTTTTTAAATTAATTTTTAAAATTAAAAAAGCTTCTGCAGAATTTTTAAAGCAACGCAAAAATATACATAATTTTAATAATCCCTACTCACACTTGTGAAATGCTACTCTTAATCTTGCATTGATACTCTAAAAAAACATATTTTGAAAAATAATACAATGCGACAACATTTTCCGTGTTTGTGCCAAAAACTTGTTAATGTAAAAATTATAAATACATACGTATTTACATCACAGAGTTCTGTGTATATATCATTAAGTATTCAAACAGTTTGATTTCACTTTCTACTGTGAATCTCCAAATAATGAAATACGCTGCTCGAGTAGGTATTGTAGAGCTGTTGCTTTATTTAAACCTTAAGACCTTAATGTAACACAGCATATCAATAAATTATACTTTGACTTTGACTTATTTTTGCAACAAATCTAATTTGAATGTTTCAAAGTCACAATTGGATTAGTTTATTTCAGGTAAGCTTGTTACATAGTAAACCACACTTTCGCTTAATATCAGACGAGGTGGCGGTAAGATGTGTATGTGCTCTTGATTTGAAGGCACCCAGAATATATCTATTGGGGAACACCCATTTATGCAGCCTATTCCATTGTTTAGCGGTTCGTACGAAGAAGGTGGAATCAAACTGTTTAGTTCGAGTTTTTGGAACATCAACAATAAAAAGATGTCTTTTCAAAAGATTCATTCATTTTTGCAGAGCTGAAGTGAACTCTCCAAAATATATCTGGTAGAAAACCGACTAAAAAGTAAATTTGACGTTAGATCCTAGTTTGTGAAAAATGTCCTAAAATTAGCGGTGTTTTGTACACTTCAGTTCTCCAGTGACAGACAGTTATTAAATAATAATATAAAACTCATTTCCAACGTGCCATATAATATGATCGCAACTGTGCATACACATCCCCGACATATCTGTCCATCAACCAACGGACAAAGACAGTCATCTCGCGTCCGTCAACGAACGGTTGACAAGATTCAATTAGCTACAAAAGCCCACAAGTTGATTGCTTACAGATATTTGTCCAGTAACTTTGAATCGACAGAGAATCGAATTTTACGATCGAATATGTTAAACATAGTTATATAATTCATTGTTATTTATTTAGTTCTTTAAGAATCATCAATATAGAGTTTATTAAAATAATTTCTAGAAACAAAAAAAACATTTACTCTAGAGCACTTATATCTTTCGTTATCCAGACCAGGCATATTACTTTTTACAAAAAAAGTCAAATGTAAGACGATGCGACAAAACGAAATAATAGAAATGAGTTGACCACAAATGATTACATGCAATTTAAAATGCATAACATGCAAGGAGACCATTCCATCAAAATCTCTCTATATTCTACTATGAAACTTCGGCATGCCAATTTCAGCTAAAAGTTAATTGCTGGAAAGACTATCCAAAGCAACGTTGGTAAGATTAAATCAAATTTGGTTGGGCAGTGATTGGAACAAGGGCAGTGGAGGTGAGCGAGAATACGTACTTATTTGAAGGTACCCTTAAAACCTTCACCTAGGTCCAGAGATGCCAGTCGTCCCGATTTTTAAACTAAAATTGACCCGCGCGGGACAGACTTTTCCGCCGCCGCTTTTCGGGGATAACTATAACTTGACCGTGCGTGCAGTATGCTGAGGAACCGCGGGCGGGGGGCACAGACAAGTCAGATGGCGCTGTGTGTAATGTCGTACAATATACAAAGAAAAAAAATGTGGATTGGGCGGCGCGCAATGAAGAGAAGCGCGCGGGAGAGAGAGGGGCGCGTGCTAAAAATTTCTGAACATATTCGTTTTTTTCTATGTCCCGCTTTCGACGAAAATCCCGAATTGGCAAAAGAAATCTGGCAACGCTGCCTAGGTCGCAAGTGATAAAATTGGGTTCAACAAGTTCCCGTTACAATTATGATTTAACAAGCGTTTACCTGAGTTACAAATAAATTACCTTATTTACCTTGATTTTATTCTCTAAAGTAACTTTCTCCACCTACATTGCAAACTTTGTATCTAAAATTGGTCGGGAGGTTTAAACGATTAATTTTCACGTAGCTCGTAAATAATAATTAGTGTTTAAGCCTAAATTATTGCGTCGTGTATATTAAGTTTCGATGCATTCAAAAATGAGCCTTAAAGTTCATATACACGTACCTAAATTTTCAGCAGTTAAGGGGAAATATGCTTCAAACTTGGCGATTCGTCTTCACTTCTTCACAGGGTTCCGTTCCATTATCTATAATAAAACTAAATATTCTGTGAATAGTTAAAGCGTCTACCTGTCACCGTTATTAGTATCGAGCAAGAAACGGTAAAAAAATCAAGTTTGTTGTATGGGAGCCCCCCTTAAATATTTGTTTTATTTTATTTTTAGTATTTGTTGTTATAGCGGCAATAGAAATACATCATCTATGAAAATTTCAACTGTCCAGCTATCACGTTCTTGAGATATAGCTTGGTGACCGACGGACGGACGGACAGACAGTGAAGTCTCAGTAATAGGGTCCCGTTTTTACCCTTTGGGTACGGAACCCTAAAAATGGCATCATCTTTAACAAAATGTATAGAACAAATATTTCTAATCACGGCTTTAGAGTTGTATAATAGTAAACGTTGGTTATAATTATGGGCATAGCGACCTACTTTCGGCTTAGTGCACCCCAAACTCATAACCCTGTTTACTTATTGATGGCTAAAACTTATTTATGTTATTCTGCTCTCTCTCTCATTTTCTCTCTCTCTACTAAAATATTATTTAACTTAATTTATCTTTCTTTTTTTTTCATTTTGCCATTACAACAAACTCATGGAGACAGGTAATTAAAATCTACCGTCAAATCCGTGCTCGATAAATAATAAAATGTATACTAATAAAAATAAATACTACGTATAATTATGTTACAACTAACCTTGTTGTTTACACGACAATATATAAACCAAATGTTTGTTCTGTGTCTGGGTGTACTGTATGTATTATAAGTATGTATTTACAAAAAAATAAAATAAATTAAGTATTCTATCAGTTATCTGACTCCCATAGTACAAGCTTTGCTTAGTTTGGGGTCAGATGGTGCTGTGTGTAATGTCCTGCGATATTTATTTATTTATTTATTTATATAAAAATGTAACCTACAGACCTTTAGTAACAGAGTTTTGAATAAACACAACTTTTAAATTAACACCTGGCTCGCTTTGAAATAAATCTTGCGCGACACCAAATTATGAGACAGCTTACCCAAACAATAAAGTAACATACCGAAGCGAAATCCACGCGCCAATTCTAACATTTTGGCCACGCTGTACTCGTTAAACTTGAATTAGAGGAATAGTAACATAGTGCTGAAAATTAAACAAGTTCATAATGAATATTTATCGTTTTAATACTTACCAGCTGGGCGAGTCCGCGCGGAGTAAAAGCTAACAACAATCGGAATTGCACACAGGAATTGCGACGGTAAGTGCCTTTTTTATTGCATCGAGTGTCTCAAAGTAATGAGCGCCAAAGCAGCGATGTACTGGACTTTGTTTTGGTGCTCAAGGTTCTGGATACCCTTGCAATAGTCATGGACAGGTTTTATATTTTACCATCAGCAGAGCGTTTCTGTCATCTTACTGCTTTTACATAATAAAACAACTCTCCCTTTGCAAATGTTTCCTTGAACATATAATTCACCGAGTAAATTTATACAGTTTATGGCAGCAAATAGGTAGCTATTAGTATTCATAATTATTTTTGAGGGCTTAATAAATACAAAATACAAATACAAATACAAAATATTTTTATTGTAACCATAACTGATGACTAATAATATGTAACCCTGTCTGCTGCTTTAACGTATACGTATAAATACGTTATAAATTTTTATCACAAGCTCTGCTTAGTTTGGGGCCAGATGGCGCTGTGTGTCCTACGATATTTATTTATTTATTTTATGGAACAAAATCATAAATTTTGTTTTATTGTTAAAGTAATGAGACGAACGATACGCTCTCCTGATGGTAAGAGATAACGAAATAAAAAAACAAAACTTTGAGTTACAAAACAAGGTCCGGGGAATCGCCGATTTGGCGCTCATTACTTTCGAGACTTTTGATAGTTGGTCTCAACAGCCCAGTAATTTAGCTAGCTAATTAGTAATTAAAACAATATATAGATATTTTTAGATATTGTTTACACACTACTGCGTAGCCGCAGGATATCTGGTAGGTACTGCACTGGTACCTACTTGGACGACTTCCTACTAAGAAGATCTACCACCAAATAGAATTACCAATCCACCAATCTTATTGCCTAGAGTAAAATACGATATTAAAACACATAATCATAGAAACAAATACTCGTATTTTTAAAACACAGAATCATAAAACCAAATACTCGTATTTTAAAGTAATAAATCAATTCCTAAGTTTTTAAAACTTAGGAATTACTACAAATGAAAAGGGCTGCCAGAAAAGTAACTATTAAAAAGTATGAACAGTACTTTAATTAATGCCACTACCATATTGTCTTCTATTTTTTAATAGCGCATCAATTTTAATACAATTAAAAATTACATCTTCGATCACGCCGTCACTTGACGTCACGTGAACTGTGGTCTAACGTTATATTATCCACTACAAACAAACATACATCCATCCATCCAAACTTTCACATTTATAATATTATAGTGGGATATAAACATTTTTTGTTTTGCATGGAGTAGAAGTAGTCGGAAGTAATATTGTTCATGTAGACAGCGACTAAGCGTGGTGGTACTACGCCCGTATTTCTTATAAGGACATTGCAATACGTTTGTTTGTTCCGGTCCGTATCTTCCTTTTTATAACCTGTCTTCAGGTCAGGAGTTACATCACGGTACTGGAAAGTTTGTAACTTTTTAAGAGCCACAATCCCACTAATATTATAGATTAATGTAAAAGTTTGGATGGATGGATGGATATTTGTTACTCTTTCACGTAAAAACTACAGAACGGATTTCAATGAAATTTGGTATGGAGGTAGCTGAGACCCTGAATTAAATCATAGGCTGCTTTTTATCCCGAAAAGATGTAGAGGGTAACACCGCGGTGCGCAGCTAGTATTATTTACAACAAGAATACATTTACAATTAAAAAACCGACTCCATGTCCCTAAGCCGAAACTCATCTTCGACCACATCGTCGCTTACCACCAGGCAAGCTGGTGGTTAAAAGAGGACTTATTTAAAACCGTATTTAAAAAAAAAATACGGCTTTAAAGGTTTTAGGTATTTTGGTTTCAACATCAAACTACTGAACCGATTTTTATAAAATTTTGATGGGAAAGTATAACTTTTTAAACAAAAAAATAATTTTCCAACTCTGCTCAGGCGTCGAACATACATAAAAAAAAGATTCCGACAAATTGAGAATCTCCTCAGTTTTTGAAGTCGGTTAAAAATAATAATATAATTTAAAAGACCGCTATCAACTGCAACAGTTTCCAAAACGTTGGCTCATTTGCCACATTGTAACACAATGCTCAATCGTTGTGAAAAATTAGAAGTCTGCGTTTTGTTTACGTATAGCGTCGACCAGACGAGACAGGTCAATCAAAATGTAAAATTGCTGTTTAACACGACAAACTAGCCTCATAGCTCCCTGAGGCTAGGCGTTTGACCACAGCTCACCTATTATAATTGTTGACGGTTTAGTCGAAAATGGTAAACACATATAATCTGGAATGGAATTGATTCTCAAGTGAGGCTGATTTTCAACTTGAAGGTTGTAGCTAGCCGGCTGAGTACTAGTAAGTACCTTGCTCACCAACAGCTCAAGCTCATTGTTGAGGTTTGAACTGACGCCCTTCGGCGTGTGAACCAACCGCGCTAACCACTCAAGTCAAGTCAAAGTCAAAGGTTTTATTTGCATGACAACAGTGTAAAAAGGTCTTAAAGAGTTTGGGTCTATTGTCAACCATTACAGTGTTAAAATACATTAATTGATAAAAAAATTGAACTAAAATAAACAATTCTACACATAAAAATAAAATATACATTATGTCAATTTATTACATTAAAAATGATTAATTATTACATTCAATACATGCCATTTTAACTATTATAATTATTACATTAAAGTTTGTCAGATTTCTTAATTTTTGAAGTAATTGACTGAGCTATCATCGCTACAAATGCCTACACAATTACCGTCATCGGTAAGCGTGTTCATCATGATATTGGACACACATGCATCAGTCTCAACGCCATGACAAATAGCCAGTAATATACTTACGGCGGCCAAGAAGGGCGCCGGCTGAAGGGAGCATTATAGCTTGCGGCCTAACGTGATTTGCTGGTGCTCTATTACCTTAATGCTCTACAAGTATTCCGCCAACAAAGGAGGGATCTTAATATAATATCGGAGGGAAAGCGTCGATGTATAATATCGACGTCACGTCCGCGTGCGTAACTGCGTGTAGAATTTGAATACGAGTTTGTATGTAGGTGTTTCGCTACGTGGCAGCGGGCTTGCAAAAGTTTCTATTATCCTTGCGGTCGGGAATTTCCCGTGGGATTGGGTCGTGTCGGGAGAATGCGCGGTCAACCCTTTTAATCCTGCCATTAATGCTTCAAACTTATTCCATTTTTCAAAATTCTTAATGTGCTAACGATCGGTCTCGATCTCACACTGTGAAAACTTTGGATTTTTTTTTTTACAATTTTATTTTATTCCTAATTTCATTTAAGAGAGCTTTATAAATTTTTCGCCTTCATCTATAGTTTTAAAATAAGCGCTAAAGTTTTGTGATTCTTGCGTGAGTGTGAGTGTGAGTTTAATAAGTGCCTAATGACACACGCGTGCGGACAAAAGTGGCAGACCGGTATCCGAAGAAGCGTTAGTGAGAAAGATGGATATAACGACCGGTCATCCTTCTTGCTTAAATAAAAACGTGTATGTAACTTCCAAGTCGACAATCACACTTTTTCACAATGTCGACATCGGATTATTGTGAGGAGACGATGCGCACGAACGTCACTCTGACGTATCGGTTACGCGTATGATAAAGGTAGTGCAAAACCAAGAGGAAGTCATTGTACTCATGAATGTGAACAACTTTTAATAACTAAACCAGAAATCGTGAATAAAATTGAACCTTTTCCGGCTTAAGACTACCGCTACATGTAACCTAGTATAAGTGCCATAATATGTAATGATCGCCAATGCAGTAATGCCATAACTTTCGATTTGATGTTTTGGCACTACTACAAGTATTTTGAGTACTATGAAGTTATTGATATCTCACTAAAATCTAATTTCAATTTACTAATATAATAAATGCGAAATTTTGTGTGATTGTGTGCGTGTGTGTGTGTGTGTGTGTGTGTGTGTGTGTGTGTGTGTGTGTGTAAGTGTGTGTGTGTATGTGTATCTGTGTGTTTATTATTCCCTCACACAGTATTAAACATAATATACTAAATTTTATACAGGAAAACGCAAGTAAACGCTAAAACAGTTATAAGTTTTACGATTACTAGATATTATACGTTTTAGCACAAATTAAAAAAACATTTTTAATTAGTTGAATTATAAATAAAAACTTTGTATTCTAATCTACAAAAAAAAATGTTTGTATATTTTTTCAGAGTAGGTACAACATTCCTATTTTAATTCGACTTTATTATATTTATGTAAAATAGATATTCTTGGCAAGCACATTTGATTATTCTGCTAATCTTGAGTACATCCATAAAGATATGGCAGTAACCACGGCCACGAGTTAATAGTGTGGTGATGGTACTTTGAGGAGCATCGCCTAAGTGCACTTGAGCCGGCCATGATTCAGAGCCTGTTAATAACAGCTGATATTGATGTCGCAGCTGAATTGTAGAATTCGTTGCTTCACATAACGGCTAACCGTTTTTTTGTTACGGCGGGTTAAAGTTGGACCTACTTGTACTAAATTTGAATTATCGTACGCATTGTATTCGTGCTTAGAATTCTTCAACACTGCCGTTCTTCTTCTGACCGTAATATAATTTAGAGTCACATGACCTAGTGGGTGTTTTCCGATCGATGCTATTCCAAAATTAAAAAATATCGACACTTTGACACTCGTAAGTTCAAATCGGATACTCGCAACACGCTTATTAGGAAAGCTTTTTTATAATTTTCTATGTAATGTGCTGCAATATGATTTTCCGTGTTCCTTCCAAAACTGTATCGAAGCTTTTAGTAAAGTCGCCTCTACTCATACTTTACTAAAGCATGACTGGATTGAACTGGCGTGGACTAGATCAAGCCTGGACTTTGACTATTTTTAACAAATGAAACTTGAAATATGTAATGAAAACACTTGACACTGACAAATACACAAAACAGACGCCAAAATAAAAGAAAAAGAAGGATGTCTGATACTCTCGGATCTAATACTCACTCACAAGGTCACTGCTATTGTCTATGTTCATCCTGAACATAGACAACAGCACTGACGAGAGTTTTGGCGGGAACGCGGGAAGAGTCGTGTCGCTCCGTTGTATTTTTTTCCAAAACTAGTGTTTTGTCGAGTGTTTATGCATAAAAATGGTGGTGTTTTATTCATAAAGTGCCGAATTGCAAGCGCGAGTGTGGGAAAATGATATAATGTGGTGAAACATGAGTTTTCGTGTTGCTTCCAAAACTCCATCGAAGCTTTGTAGTAAAGTTGCCACTACTTTACTAAAGCATGACTGGAATTAACTGACACGAACTGGACTTGACAAAGACGACTTTGACTAAAACTAGCTACGATGGCACTTATTTAACTTTTGAAACTTGAAAATACATAATTACTTGACACTGGCAAATGCTAAAACGCGACGCCAAAACCAAAAAAAAAAAAAAAAACAGCACTGACTAGCAAATAGTTGCCTTCATAGAGTTTAGTTTTAGAGATCTGTGTTACCTTCCTATGCCACCGTTTTTAAGGTATCGCGCTAAAAATATCTAAAAAGCGTATCCTGATTACTTAATCCTTACATCGCACAGCAATCTAGACGCAATTTTGGGGTCTCTTCAGACTTTACTTTCATATATTTAGCAGCTAAATTAGGAAATAAAATTACTTGCCTGTCCCATAACATAACAGTGCTAGTTAGAATTGTATACTTCATATGCCTGCCCCAGACAGACGCGGCCTGAGGATGCGGCCTGAAATGCGGCCACGTAAAACTGGCTAGGTTTGCTGCAACTGCCATGTTTAGTGGTGACGAGAGCGGCAATACACAGCGTTCACCATAAACAACTGCTACCTCATGCTGCACGTATTTGAAGTAGGCTTAAATAACTTGGATCTTTTTAAATTCTGAATGATAACGCGCGTTTATACGCATAGCAATTTTGTAACATGGCACAATACGAAAATTGATTTAGTCAAACATGTTTTTTTTCGCTTATTAAAACATCACGAATGACAACAAAGTTATTTACGGAATCATTGCATTCATTGGTCGGCAGCTTTGGACACACTACTTTGTTCGGAAGTTCGCTTTTATGTGCATTAATAGTATTAACGTACTCTGAAAGGTCTTGTACTCATACGCTTGACAAGTATCACGTTACCCAATGGGCTGTGGAGAGGCCGGTAAGGGTGCCTTTTACGTTTGAAGTGCACTCTCGACGGATAGCGGTAGATTTGGGTAATCATGTTACTGAACGATCTATATGCTTATGATCGACCTTATGTACGAATCGAACACAGACTAAAAATATAAATCTTGAAGGATATTTCATACAGTGCCATCTAGCGTCAAATGAAGCAAAACTTGTACTGTGGGGCTAAGATAGCTGATCCAATTATTTATTTATTTGTAATACATCCTTTTTTGTGTTAGTTAGGGTTTAAATATGGAATGTCGTTTTAATGCACTGACCACTTCGAATAAAAATGAAATCTGCATGGTGACAGATTATTTAGTGAAATCTCTTTCGTATGAAATTTGTGACATTCTAAATAAATAATTTTAAGTCGTAGAAATCTGTTGAGCAAGCCACAAATATTTTAAAAGCTATTTTGATCACTCGCCTAGTAAATGGGTTAATGAAGGAGAAAATGACGTCATCCATCTTAGTTGGATCCGTATCCTCGCAATTCCGGACTTAAATTTCTTCATTAATGTTGTTTTTTTTTATCCCGCTGTGCATAAAAACAAAGATAAGCTGAAAAATTTATGTGTTTTAAAATGAGTCTCTTAACTTTCAGCGGAAACGTTAATTGCGGTTGAATTGGACTGTTTTTCATTTTTATTGAATAAGTGCTTATTTAACAAAGCCGATTTTTTTTCTTCTGTAGTTAAAATAATAAAAATAAATTAGTAAAAAGTCTTATATTTTTTACACAAAAAAACCGACCTTATTTCACTAAGCCCAAACACGGATGGGTTACATTGTTTTCATATGAAGTCCCGGTGCTTAGGTAGTCCATTGGTTCTATTCTCGTGATTGTAAACACTACTAAAAAGTCAAAGGAAACCAAAATACCTACGCAATTTATTTTACTTGTATGACATATTTGTTTCAGTTATTAGTTTAAAAATCAAACTTCATACTAAACCGATTTTACTAGTATTAACCATATTTATATTTTTTTATGTAGGTAGCTAGCCAGCCGAGTACTAGAAAAGACCCTACCACCATGCTATGGTTTCTTCACGGCGTTTTCCTTCACCGGCAGCTCGAGCTCATTCTTCTTTCATTTTGGCGTCGCATTTTGTACATTTGCCAGTGTCAAATGTTTTGATATTTTCAAGTTTCACAAGTTAAAAGTAGTCCAGTCCAGTCTTGGTTAAGTCCAGTCCACTAATTTAGTCATGCTTTAGTAAAGTAGTGGCGCCTTTACTTTAAGGGCCAAGTCCTCGACCGTGGGAACTTCTGCTTGAACATCTACATTGATATTTTCTACTCACACAGACGTACATACGTCTGACGTTAGATTTGAATACATTGACGTCACGCTAAAATAGATAAGGAGAGTTAAATTACTATAGCCACGAGCAAGAAGGAGACAGAATGTTTATTCCTATTGCCGAAAGCGGATTTTACATTGATTATCTGTTACATTATGACAGAAGTTTTTTTTTTTTGTTTTGGCATCGCGTTTTGAATATTTGACAGTGTCAAGTGTTTTATATTTTCAAGTTTCATAAAGCAACCGTGGGAACTTATGATTACATTGAAATTTTCGCTCTGGAAACGAATAAATCTACCTTCGGTGTTTCGTACAAATTAAATGTTCATCACGACTTCGTATTCGTATGACGTTTGATGAAAGTCACAGAGAACACGAATGTATTTAGTAATAGTTAGTTGCATCGCGTAGCCTGCGGGCACGTAGCAAGTAGGCAGCATAGGGTGGGGCGTAGATGGAGAAAACAATGGGGCCGATGGGTTTTTGAGATATTAAATGAAAACCGTTTTAATATCGGGCACCATCTTTATTCACCGTTCAGAACCGACGCCTTCCCATAGACCACACGATTCAACATTTTCCATAGAGTAAGGTGGACCGCACACGGATAAGGCTTACTACATACATTACAATATATTTAACATGGGTTAGCTAGTCTACACTAATAATATTGTTACAATCATCGAATTATCGATGAATATAATATTGTAAAGGTTCTGTCATTTTTTGTTTATCTACGTTAGTATTGCATGTACATGAACATGATTATTTTTGCACGGCGCAATGCAGAATATGGCGCTCTTTGAGTTTTTTAATATCCATTTATCCATTTTATACCCATTTACGCAATAGGTATGAATTATGAAAAACTTCTGGACCCATTTTAAAAAAGTAGTTTAGAGTAATTACTATGAGGCTATATTTATTACTAGAATTTAATTAAAAAATAAATGTCCACCCGTGCGAAGCCGGGACGGGCCACTAGTTAATTATAAATACAAACAAAAAGATAATAATTAAACTACTGAAGCGTGTAGAGGTAACAAACAAACACAGACATTTTCTTTTCCGTCCTTGCTTGTTTCCCATTTTTATAATATTATGTACACAAGATGAATAATAAAAAATAAACAAAAAAGCGTCTGTGCACTAATCACTGATTCACTCCACTAAATTACATAAAAGCGTCAATATCGCGGTAACGTATCATTTACTCAAACTAAAGAGGTAAGACAACAAAATAATACGACCGAGCGCGGTCGGTCGGTATTTAGTTGCACACTAGAAGAATCAAAATACAAAACGGCCGGGAAGCATGCGCGCGGTGCTCGGTACCGCCGCCGCCGCGCGCCCACCTCTTGCGGCCTCTCGCGACATGCTATAGGTACACGTGCCTCGTGACGTCAGATTCGTCAGAGAGATTGATTCTTCGAAGAGAGAGATGGTTTGTAGCGCCTACCAAAATAAAACAGCAACAGACGTAACGCAGAAAAGAGGTTTTCAGCAGGCACTATCAGAAATTTTCATCAAACTATCCGTACTTATCTGCTAATAGAATAAACAAAACGTACAATAAAAGGTCTAAGCCTTAAATGTATCTGCATCAAAGTTAGCATCTATAAAATTGCGCCTTTCCTATAATTTTTTTGATATCAAGATTACGGTTTAAAAATAATTTGGCCATATTCTATTTCATAATTTCAAGAAACGAAAAGCGTTTGAAACTATTTTTTCTCCAAGCATAATAATTCAGGATATGTATTATAGTATTCATTAATTTCAAACTTCCACATGATGTATAACGTCACAAAAAGATTGACAAAAACACATCGATTGCCTTATTTCACAAGACTTGCCCGTTAAGCTTTGAAAAAGTTTTGGAAGCAACACGAAAAATCATATTTCATTATATCGCTTTCAGCAGTACTTTATGAGTAAAATGCCACTATTTCTGTACATAAACACTCGAAAAGACACAAGTTTTGAAAAAAAAAAAAATACTATGGGGTGACACGACTCTTCCGCGTTCCCGCCAAAACTGCTCGAGCTCATTTGTTTCCCATGTTCGCGTTTTTAACTTATCAAAATTGTACTCTGCTTAGTATAAACTTTGATAATAATTTTAAATCAAGTCGTGCGTCTTCCTAAGTCATAAACCGCTGGATAGTAAAGGCTCCTCACAATTTATAAAGCAGATTAACTACTGTCTGCTGCTGTTCCAAGACTAATAACTAAGTTTCGCGAAGTTTAGCAATAGTTTTATAGCTCGAAGCAGTACACCTACCAACATACGTAACGTTTATAACTATTTCATATTTACTAAGTTTATAGCAAACAATATTAAGGGTAATATTTTTTTGATAACCTCATCATAAGAACCAAAAGTTGTGTTTATAAAAGAACTGACGAAATTGATATCAATCAATTTCGTCAGTTCTTTAATTTCAGCGTTACTTTGGGGAAGTTTATTTTGAGTGTTTAAGGTATATATTTAGTTTACTTCCGCTTAACAGTCGTTCCAGTTACAACTGTGATGAGGAAACAAATATAATAAACAACTAATTAAAAATATAAAAATAACCACAAGTCTTTATATCCTCTTCTCGCTGCACTCTGCTGCAGACTGCAGTAACCACTGACCACCCACTCAGTCTCAGCCAAGCGCTCGAAGAGTCAACACGTCCTGAGGATGCCTCGTGTAGAGGCGAAACACGTGTTGGCAAGTGGTTACTGCAGCGAGAAGAGGATATACAGACTTGTGGTTATTTTATTTTGATTAGTTTTTTGTTTTATATTTAAAGTTATGTCAAATTTAGATTAGATAATAAGTAAAGTTTTGGATAAGTTTTTTAAATTGTTGTCAAGTTAGTTAAATTTAAATCCTTATCACTGTTATAACTAGAAAGGCTGTTAAGCTAAAATAAACTAACATACCTTGAACACTGAATAAATTGATTTGCAGTGGTTATCGCGGTCAGTTGACATATTGAAAGGTGCGAGTTCAACTGAAGAGTGAGCTAGAGGTGCCGATGAAGGAAACCATAGCATCGTTGTAACATATTTTCTGGTACTTGGCTGGCTAGCTACCAACCTCAAGTTGAAAATCTGCTGCCAATCATCTAACGGTGTGTTTCGGCAGCCTCACTTGACATCAATTCCATTGCAGGCTAGGTGTGTTTACCATCTTCGACCACACCGTCACTTAACATCAGGTGAGCTGTATTTTAATATCTATCTTGTCATCCATAAAAAACGTAGTTAAAAATACTTTTTAAATCATCATTATTATCCGTTTTGGTTAATCGATTTGATAGTTACATTTACTCGATACATTTATATTGAATCTGAAGCAGGATTTGCGTATAATCTAACAGTAATCGATCCTTGATTCTATAAACGTGTATCCACTTTCCAACCCTCGTGTTATGGAAATTGAGACATGGCTAGATTGGATAGGCATCCTAGTAAATCCTTATCTAGTTTGGCAGATGTGATATACTGTATGGTCTTCATAGTAAAATCTCTCTTCTCTCTTATTCTTTTGTTTTCGCTACGTTTTTTCTATATAGGTATATGGCGTGGGCAATAAAGAGTTTTCAAATTTGTCTAAAACCTCCACGATTTGTATGAGCATTTCACTTTACGAATTTCTAAGTTACTTTTTATAGTGTCAAGTGCAGTGGTAGCAGTTATAGCGCAGTGGTTAGCGTAGCCGATTTACACACCGAAGGGCGTGGGTTCAAACCCCAATAATGAGCTTGAGCTGATGGTCAAGGAAAATATGGTGAGGAAATCATAGCGTTGTGGTAAGATATTTTCTATTACTAGGCTGGCTAGCTACCACCCTCAAATTGAAAATCTGCAGCCTACCTAACGGTGGTTTCCAGCAGCCTCACTTGGGAGCCAGTTGCATTCCAGGCTTGGTTTACTTTACTATATATCTTCGAGCGCACCATCACTTAACACCAAAGCTGTGGTCAAACACCTAACTTGTTAAAAAAGAACTATAATTTATACCTACGGCCATTATATTTATATATTAATTATGATTTATTTGCAGCGCTGTAATGGTCATGGGCACGCGTTATCTTTTACCATCAGGAGAGCGTTTTGTTCGTCTAATTACTTCTACATAATCATAATTTTCTTCGTTTGGAGCTAGAGGACGCTGTGCCAAATGTAAATAAAAAGATAAATGAAGTATTCATCGTAATTTCAAACCACAAATAAACAATTCTATTTCAACACAAAGCAATCTTTATTGACACAACAAATAATGAGTTTACCTCATCGTCTAAACGTATATTGAACAATTTCGCTATACATTTATAATAAACTATTGAAGTGAGCACACGAGATATCTATTTGAATAATCTTTTGTGTAGCGATGATAAATTACAGTCTGATTTTAGAACGATGAACCCGACACTGTTTACTTGGAAGGTCGTCGTATTGATTTATGAAACTCTGTGTAGATATCACCAATAACAATAACTGGTTATCTGACGACTCGAACTTTTGGGTAGACTTCCGAACTTGCCATCTATAATATTATATAGTATTAATAGTGAGTTTTGGCGATATGCGGAAAGAGTCGTGTCACCCTGTTGTATTTTTTTTCCTAAAGTAGTGTTTTGTCGAGTGTTTATGCATTAAAATAGTGGTATTTTATTCATTAAGTGTCGAATCACAAGCGCGAGTGTCGGAAAATCATATAATGTGGTGAAACATGACTTTACGTGTTGCTTCCAAAACTCCACGGAAGCTTTATAGTAAAGTTGCCACTACTTTACTAAAGCATGACTGAACTTGACTGACAACTACGAGGCAACTTATTTAACTTATGAAACTTGAAAATATAAAACACTTGACACTAGCAAATGCTCAAAATGCGACGCCAAAACCTGAAAAAAAAATCTATTAGTCGACCATTATTTGAAGACAATGAAGAAGAATGAAGACAATCCAGAGAAGCAATGATAACAATAGAATTCAGCTTGGTGTTGCAGCGGAAATCTCATTCAAAATTTATTTACATCACTCGATAGTTAAATTGTCGCATAATTCGTTACTTAAACACTTGAAACATGGAAATACGTAGAACTTCTTAAAAGTGTTCACGTATTTCCGTACACACAGTCGTGCCTACAACACAGCCACACCCTGATTTCAGTTTTTTTTTAAACAAAAATGCCTACGATAATGTGACTCGATAATATAACTAGTAATTTCTTTATTTACTATGGTAATTATTCAAAGTAATTCCTAACTTACAATACGTAAACTAAAATCTAATATTGGACAAGACTAAAACCGCGTACGTGTCCGTGTACTTTGCGTTAGGAGTATATGTTTATTAAAATCGATTGATAATTCTAATGGACAATGAGAGTGACTAAAACAGAACATACACACATAAATTTTTGAACATTCAGCCTACTAAGCCTAAATGCTCTTTAAATGAAATGAATACTTAGTTTTTGCCCCTATTAATTTGGTTTATTGTTTCTTGTGTATGTATTGTTTTGATGTCGACAATAAAGAGCTAGATGATCAATAAACCAATCAGTACTGCAACCAGCATTGGCTACTTATTTTCCGCTTAGTTTCACAGTGTGCCCACTGCTTAGCTCCCCCGCTACAATCTATTTTGGAAATCTACCTTATCCGTTAGCAACTACGGTTTGTGCATTGCATCTTATTGTTGTTCTACACGAATGGAATCGTAGAGTATCGCTGTCATATATCCTTATTGTCATGGCAGAGATTTTGTGAAAGCGTACTTTTATGCTCATATCTTACGATGCAGTAAACTTAACTTCCCTGTCCTTTGTACTACCTTGAAATGCTTACCATGTCTGATCGATATGTAAATTTTTTACTCAACTACGTACGGTAACGTCAAAAGAAAGTGTTAAAAAAAGAAAAGAAGTGTTGTAGCAGTATACCTATATGCATGTTTGTATTTATATATGCTCCGCTGTCGCGCCTAAACCACTCATCTTGACCACAATCTTGATGAATGAGGTGTCAATCGACTTTACTATTGACTGAGGGACAAAAGCTACATTTTTTTCTTTAGTGTCAGTATTTTTCCGTAATCGGGTTTTATTTTTAACTGACTTCAAAAAAGGAGGGTATTCTCGTTTCATTTATTTTTGAAATGTTTTTTTCCTGAGAGCACCGTCATTTGTAAAACCGATTTGAGAATATATTTTTTACAGACATACTACTTATTAAATAGACTAGATGTATTTACCATCTTCGATCACACCGTGACTTAACATCAGGTGAGCTGTGGTCAAACACATTTCAACAATAAACAAAAAAACTATCATTTACCAAATCATTTAATCATAGCTTACTTTGTGTAGGTACCTGACAAATAAACGTTGTAAGTGTTTTCAATTTGATGAAACAAACACCTTTGTATGGGAATACCTGGCTCCACAATACGACAATACAATTTGTATACCTACAGCGCTAGAAGCTTTTATTTTACTTGTGCCCAGCAATTCTGAGAGCTTTTTAGACTATGTTATACTAAATCGCATCACTGCACAGTCTACTAGGAGTAGTGTTGGGGAAACGTAATAAAAAAAAAACTATGTATTCTATCAGTTACTTTACTTCCAAAGTACAAGCTTTGCTTAGTTTGGGGTCAGATAGAGCTGTGTATAATGTTTAAGATATTTATTTATTTAACTAAACAAACTTATACAGCTATAAGATCTTCAATGATTCAGGCGTTACTTTGCGAAAGTTTATTTTGATTTGTTTTGTGTTTAAGTTATATATTTAGTTTATTTCCCCTTAACAGTCGTTTCAGTTACAACCTTGCACACTGAAAAAGCTATTAAGATATGTTATGAGTTCCTCTTCTTCTGCATTTTTAACGTCTCTATATCAAGTTATATAAGTCTAAGTCTTATAGTAGTAGTCAATACTTTATTGCACGAACGTGCAAGCGCAGCGTAGGACGTCCACCCACAAGGTGGGCAGATGACCTAATAAATACCGCAGGAACGCGCTGGATGCGAGCCGCTTCCTACCGTTCTTTGTGGAAGTCAATGGGGGAGGCCTATGTCCAGCAATGGACGTTCTACGGCTGAAATGATGATGTAGGAAGTTTACATTGTTACATGAACAATATCTATTTAGTAATTATACTTTCTAACTATCCTGTAAAGGCATAGCAATGGTATAAAGCGGTGCGATTCATCCTACAATAAATTTATTCAATGTGACTTCAAAATATTTATGTATGTCCTGAAACTGCTTCTAGCATCATCAACTAAAACTTACCCTGTGTATAATCATGCCAATAATAATACTTATAGTATTTAGATCTAACATTATTGTAGCATAGTCTGAAAATTCTTAACGCCTACATCTCTTATCGCAAGGACCAAACGGATACTGAATGGCTTTTATTTTGCATTGTCTTCGCTATATTGTTTATTTTCTATAAAGAATGTTACATAACCTATTAATTGGTGCGTTAGTGTGGTAATGTGTTAGTTAATGATAATATAAGATACGCTACATTCATACTGAGCGGCGGCGGCTATCAGATTTCGTTGCGTTGTTATTATATATGCACTTACTTAGATATATAGTAATTTCCAACTGCGAATAGCGATAATACGGAACGTATGATACAGAAAGAGACAGTTATAAGCAGTGTGCTGCGCTTGAAGTACATTAGTGCAAATCAAATTGCAACAATTGTCTGAATTTGTCTGCAACAATTTGTGAGAGCTAGCGCGATATCTTCCTCTTTTTATATACATAAGTATAACATCATTAGTGATAGTGCATGACTTTTGACGCAACCGAAACGTTAGATTTTTTTTTCAAAATAGATTCGCGTTTGACCACACTCTGCCTGATGTCAAGCAGTCGTGTGGTCTAAGATGGAGCACGCTTACCTAGAAGAAACCTATTTACTCTAGATTTGAAGACGCCCATATTGTACCTAACAGGGCTGGGAACACAGACTCCGGCAGAGAGTTCCGCAACCTCGCTGTGCGAATGAAAAATGTGGAATCAAAACGCTTTATACGTACATGGGGAACATCCACCATGTACGGATGACGTTTTGGTCAAATCGCAACAATTTTATGAATGATTTGCATAAGTATGCTTACATTAAGTTACTAATTATAAGTATACGTAAGTTTGTTATTTCAGTTAGAAAACTCTTGCCTATCTTCTAAGATTTTAGGAAGATTATAGAATAAAGTGTTTGTGCAAGACTTTGCCGCTATTGTATTTCACAAGCCTTTTAAAGTGTTTGAACTTCGTAAGCTGTTTCTTTAGACTCAGACAGGACTACTACACTTGTTATAAAGTTTAAAACTTAAGTAAATCTAAATCAGGTATTGTTTTAAAACTACGGTTGATTTAAATAACTTTGAAATTTAGTCAAAACAATTAGTTGTGCTAGTTTTGAAATCAGAATTAGGTATTTTAATCTACTCGTATTAACCTGTGAACCAAAGAAAACAAAGAGGTAATAGATGTTTTTACTAAAAGCTTTCTTAAAACAACAAACAACGGACTACAATCATAAACACCAAATTTATTTGAAGAACTTTTTCAATTAAATAAATGTTTCGCTCAGAATGGCGTAAGAAGATAATTGAACCAATACCCTAATAATTTACTAACAATAATACGTCTGCTATACATAACTACATGAAGAAAATAAAAGTAGCTAGCTACTTTTCACGGACAAAGACCTTGAAGACAAATCTTATACTTTGCTAAATAGACCTAGGTATGTATGGTTCATTACAAATAATAATATTAGTAATCATTTGTACAATACAGTTTGGGTTTGTAGGTATTGTAATTTTTTTAGCGTGTTATACATTTTATCTATGTACCTACATTAATTTTACTGTCATTATTTTGTAATTTGTTTTACCGATCATCATCATCATCATTTCAGCCGTAGGACGTCCACTGCTGGACATAGGCCTCACCCATTGACTTACATAAAGACCGGTTGGAAGCGGCCCGCATTCAACGCGTTCCTGCGGTCCTTATTAGGACCATATTTTTACTGATCGCATTAACGAAATACTAGGGCCGGTTTGCTTACAAACAGCTTTATACTGATTTTGTGACATACCCAACATACTTAACATTTTTCTTTAAGACTTTTTCATCAATATTGTCTATAATTTGTCGCAGAGATACAAAAGCAATTTACGTTTTATATGTATATTAGTTACGTTGTCATGTCTAGGTAAATGGCTACTTACAGTATTGCAATATGCAATATGATCGTTTTTAAATATATTTTTTTATTAATTGACCGCCTCGCTTGATGCGATGTTTAAAAATTGAGAACCTCCTCCCTTTATCGAAGTAGGTTAAAAATCGATTAGGACAATGTTGTAAACACTATGGCTAAACCGCATAATCTAAATAGAAGACATATTTCTAAATCTAGCTAAAGATAATGTTGGGCCCATCCCATCATGGTCTATGGCCAATAACGTTAATCCGATTCGAACCTTCGAAGCGCTGTCGCATCTATCCGGTGCCTCCGGACAAAGAATTTCCATTAGCCGACAAAAAAATAAACCTTCAAACGCTACACCTTTACGCCTTTCGGGGTTAAACTTCTCTTACTTTTGGCATTTGAAAAGGATTTTAGTATAAGGAAATAGAAAACTTTGGCTACCAACAAAGTTAAGCAGGTAAAATATATTTTTTGTGATGAATGCTCGGTCCAATTATTTTTATGCGGTCGATTCCTAGAACAGTGTGAGGTATTCTGCCGTCAAGCAGTAGTAAGTAAACATTACTATGTTCCAGTTTGAAGGGTACTACAGCTATCTAAATTACAGGGCCGTTGAGACTAACCATCAAGAGTCTAAAAGTAATGAGCGCCAAAGCAGCGATGCTCTGAACTTCAGTTTGTTATTCAAAGTTTTGTGTATTACTGCAATGGTCATGGACATGCGTTATCTCTTAACATCAGGAGAGCATCTCATTCGTCTCATTACTTTAAAATCAAGCTTGTATAATGGAAGCCAGATAACTGATGGAACATTTAAATATTTTTTTTTGTAAATAGATAAATAGATATAACTCTTTATTGTGCACACCATAAATAGAAAAAGTACAGAGAACAAAGAACCTTATGAACCAGTGCCATTTTTACATTAAATAGATCTACGTTTGGCCACCAACTCGCTTGATGTAAAGCGATGGTGCCGCCGAGGATGGAGCACGCTAATCTAAAAGAAATCTTATAATACATAACACCAAGCCACAGAACAACAAACATTTATTTATTTATTTATTATTTAGGGCTGTCAAATAGACAATAAGTATGTAGGTACTATTGTTAATTATATATACCTTTCTGGGTAAATGCTGTTACCTCTGTAGCCTGTTTACTTTGAATTTTAAGAAACCCTTATAACCCTTCGAGGAATACGAACTCGGGTAGACAGTTCCACGATCTCGTTCTTCTAGTTATTGCAGGAATTTAATGCTAACTATGTTCTAGATACACACTGATATTATATTCCAGGAAAAGCTAACAGCAAAGCGGGCACAATCACTCAAAATTAAAACCCAGTATCAAAAAGAAACAATCTAAAATTGAAGTCATTTTATATGAACCGCGATCATTGCAAGCGGCTGCCGTTCCGAGATTTTGGGATAATATGGATAATCCTCAACGCTCGAAATGAAGCCAGCCAAGGATCCTTTGCCGTTCATCCAGCTCGAAAATTATTTATTCATTGCCCTGTTTATTACTATGATAATGTTGATATACCAAAAACATAATACAATAATTTTAAGTGCCGTGTTGCCATGCCACATAATCACTTAATACGGCAGTCAACGCTAATTAGGTGTTTACAATGTTGTTTTTAGAAATTTTCCTGTTTCTCTCTAGCGTATATTTATTCCGTTTGTAACATAGATAAAGTAATATTGTAGAGTAACTGTGGCGCGTTTACTAGAAAAATGTGCATAGAAAGTACCTTATTTTTCTTTTGTGTGAATTTCATAGCTTAATACATATACCTACCTAGTTCATAATTGTAGATTAACCAATGTACTAGAAACTTACAGCAGTAGCACTGGAACATAGATGATAGAAAGCTCTTGCAATGTTTGTCTGTTTCAGTTTAAGGCAAACAACCGATTCATTATACGCAGTGAGGGACAAAATATACGTTTTCTTTTTTGTAAGGTAAGGTAAGAAATAACGCTTGTTCGTGACCATTGCAGCGCTACAAAGGACTTTGAATAACAAAACAAAGTCCAAGTCCAAGGGTTTGTAGCGATGATAGCTCAGTGGTTAGCGCGGTAGGTTCGCATGCCGAAGGGCGTGGGTTCAAACCCCAACAATGAGCTTGAGCTGCCGGTGAAGGAAAACATCGTGAGGAAACCAAAGCATGGTGGTAGGGTACTTTAGTACTCGGCTGGCTAGCTACCACCCTCAAGTTGAAAATCTGCCGCCAAGCATCTAACGGTGTGTTCCGGCAGCCTCACTTGAGAGCCAGTTGCATTCCAGGCTAGGTGTGCTTTACCATCTTCGGCCACACCTTCACTTGACATCAGGTGAGCTGTGGTCAAACAACTAGCCTGTCAACCATTAAAAAAAAAAAAAAAAGGCATCGCTGCTTAGCGCTCATTACTTTGATACATTAGATGGTTAGTCTCAACAGCACTATAAATACTCTTCAAACCGGAACAGAATAATGTTTACACACCACTGCTTGGCGGCAGAATATCTAGTACTACGGTTCTCTTATGTACTCTTAACTAATGGTGCATAAGTTTTGTCCGCTTGAAGGGGTATTATTGTTATAGAAACTGGTCTATATAGATACTGAGTCTACGCTAACCAAAGATTGCTTTTCTCGGTCGCTTTTCTGCTATTTTTTCCATTTCTACGCAGGCTGATATGCATTTTTATTTTTATTTTTTATTGGCAACCAACCTACTTTGTACATTATGCCTATGTCAAACATTTCGATATACATATTTAAATATTTAACAAAAAAAATTATAAATCAACTCCAATGCAATATGTAATTGATACCACCAAAGTTACAAGTAATAAAATCATGTCAAAAACTATCAAAAACTTCAAAACAATCTAAGTTATAGTCCAAGTCACACAAATTAAGTTAATGATAGGTATGTCGGAATTACGGAAGCGACACGTAAACATTATGTATCCCAATATGAAATCCAACATGAGAACACATAATTTGGCAATTTTTAAATAAAGCACGACTATTTATGTCCATAAACACATTTTTCAGAGCCAGTTCCATTCCAGGCTTGGTGTGTTTACCATCTTCGACCACACCGTCACTTAACATCAGGTGAGCTGTAGTCAAACACATAGCTTGTCAACCATAAAAAACAAATATAAAACACCGCCATCTATCCGCAAACTAAACGAACTATGTATTATTGTAACCAGATAAGTGATAAAGTACTTATTTACATGTAGTTTTTTTTTAAACTCATAAAACAAATAGAACACCCAGACTCTGAAAAAATATCTATCTTCGTCATATTTAAGATTATCTTAGTTCGTAGTCAGGCCCACACCCTACACTAGCGGGCTAACTACCAGATGAAAGATAGAAATTTACTCGAAATCCAGTGTGCGTTCGACGTCTCTTTAAAAACTCAGATCACGAAAACGAACCAACGATTCGAGCCTGTAATGATAAACGCAGAGCAAACATAAAAGTCCACAACGTGCTATCACAGACGCAATATTATTGAACTCTCACAAGTACCGATTCACAATATCCACTTATTATTTTCCTTTTTGTTCTTGTCTTTGGATCTGAACATTTATTACTGTCTTATTGCTTGTGGAGTGGCCGAACCGCAGGGGCAGCGCGAGAGAGGGCGAGTCAACAAGACGTTATTATGTTGAGACGAGCGAAAAATGAACAAGAAAAGATTTTGCATTTTTTACATTGGTAGCAGGGAAACTCTGAAACTTAAACTGCTCAAATTAAAATTGGTTTGTAATTAAATGAGCGCGGTGCTTTATTAAGTGATAAACAAACGAATTTTGGATTTAATGAACTTAGAAGAACATGATATTAATTTGCAATTTTGATCAAATAGTTTTTAGCTATAGTGTACGAAGTTGTGTGGGACGGTATCACTAAGCCGGAAGGAGGGCATTATACATATGTAACCAAATTTTACCATGGAGTCAACTCCGATTTTTTTATGGTTGACAGGCTATATGTTTGACCACAGCTTACCTGATGATAAATGACGGTATGGTCGAAGATGGTAAACACACTTAGCCTAGAATGGATTTGACTCTCGAATGAGGCTGGCCGGTTGGCTGGCGGTGAACCGACCACGCTAACGACTGGCCTATCATCGCTACAAAAATAGAAATATAAACATGATTATCTAAGCTACAGATAAAAGTAGAGTTTCACATTCCTAAGCTAAACTACGAGTAGGTTAATATGCTTCCGAAATCCGTGCTCCTCCTAAAGCGTTAACAAAAAATGTTTGCGTTCGAAATATGTATTAATGAATCAACCAAAAACGCTACAGACTGAATTTGGGTCAATATTAATAATTAGTTAATCATTTGTTTCATGACAGTAAAACTTGTATAAACAAAGCAAGAAAAAATGTCAACTTTTTTTACTAGGCGTTAGTTGTTAGCAGTGATTGTACCAGATAGGTACCAGATATTCTACCGCCAACCAGTAGTGTATTTGAAGGTCACTGAGACTAATCATCAAATGTCTTCAATAAGCAACAAACCAGCGATGCATGGACTTGTTTTGTTACTCAAAGTTCTGGATAACCGCTGCAGTGGTCACGGACATGTATTGTCTCTTACCATCACGAGAGCGTTTCGTCCGTCTCATTTCTTCAACGTAAAGGATAAATACGTATACTCGTACTTTTAAACAAATGACCGCAGATGTAGTCACGTTTGTGTTGTGGTAAGAAATATCGTTCGTTCACACACTACCGTACTCTCTACGTGACTTCACATTACCTTTAACCTTTCCCAACAACCCCGTGAAAACTGATAGTAAAATTGAACTACGAGATCTCGCTAAAATCAATATACAGATACGTACTTTCTCCGGGTTTAAAAGTATTGTGGGGAAAAAGAACCCCCGATGTTATGGCATAATGCGTATAAAGGTACATTTGGCTGGGATTTATGAAGGAGACTTCGGCTGGTTTATGATGACAATGCCGCCCGAACCGCCGCGAGCGCCACCTCATTTCCTACTGAAAGTTATAAAAACATATTGAAAATGAGATTCCCGCTGTGGAAGACCTACCGAATGTTATCTTGTTTTGTGATTTGCTTGTTTTTTATGTACGCGCCCGGAGGATAAACGTATTTTAGTGGGAGCACCTACCATATTGTGGTGCTGTGAAAATTCTTGTTTATTTGCATTAAAAGGCAAATATTAGTACTGAAGACATGTCTATAATTATTATTGCACTCCATTAGACAAGGACTGCAATAAAGAAATAAATATCGTAGCACGTAAAACAAACATTTATTGTCACATAAATGTTTGTTCTATGTCTATTTATTTATCTATTTTCGACTAATACGAATTTAACCCAGTGTTGGCTATGAAGCTACGCACTAACGAAGAGAAAACGCCAAAATTAAATAATCTAGGCCTTAAAAAAGAAGAACATAGATTACTTTTTCACCGGTAAACGTGGGTCGCAACCATTTTATCATGAGTCGTCTTACAAAAGATTTTCAAGAAGTAAAATAATTTACTAGAATTTAAATTACAGTGATAGATATCTTTTTTTGCGGCGTTTTAGATTAGTTTTTATTTTATATGTTACATTTGTCTTAGTTACTTTATTTGTTTATTTTTACCTCATTTAATCCTAAATAAGTTATAGGTAAAAAAAAAAGATAAATCTTTAACGTTTAGTTAACGTTTTAAATGGTGTGTTAAGGTTAGATGTTTGACCACGGCTTACCTGATCTGGCTCTTAGGTGAGGCTGTATAAACTCTCTATAAGCTGGGTGGCAACTTGGTAGCCAAATATTAGAAAGTACCCTACCACCATGCTGTGGTTTTTCTCACGATGATTTCCTTCATCGGCATTGTTGTGATTTGAGCCGCGCTAATCACTATCATCTCTACTAAATCTGTAATGTAAGGTACTAGCTGCGCCCTGCGGTGTTATCCGCTACATGTTTTCAGGATAAAAAGTAAAGAGTCAAGAGTAAAAGCCTATGTTCTAATTCAGGGTCTCAGTTACCTCCATACGAAATTTCATACAAATCCGTTTAGTAGTTTTTGCGTTAAAGAGTAACAAAGATTCATCCATCCAAACTTTCATATTTATAATAATAGTGTGATTACTAAGCTATTTTCATTCAAACATAAAACAAATGTAAAATGCAAAACGAGATGTCTTCCTTACACCTTAAATAATTTCTTTGTCCGATAAGAAGCGTATCTACAATCAATCTAATCTTATATGGTTTAAGATATTTATTTTCTCAAAAAGAATATAATATTCACTTATATATGAGAAAAATACATGTTTTTCCTTAATTAGGGTAGGTACTTACGAATTGCAAACATACAAGCGAGACGAAACAAACAGTGGCGGGAAGGCAGAAAATTTGTTGACACCGTAGTGAACTAGTGAGTTAGGCTATTAGCAATAATAACAAAACAGGAGATTCTATTACGTATCGCATTGGCTTAGTGAGTCATAGCAATGTTGTTATAACTATCTCCTTATATATTCCCGATGTATTTTTAAGTATTAGTTTGTGTATTTTTATATTATATTTTTTATTTTTGTTTTAATAAATTGTTTTAATAAAATAAGTAAGTTTTAGTATTGTTTAAAGTTTTTTTTTTCTGATCTTAACAATCTTATCTTGAAACTGAGATAATTTTAATCCCCTAGGTGTGCACGTCTGAAGAGTTTCTCTTAAGTACGTTTTGTGTTTCATCATAATTAATTTAAGTTACAGAGGTAACGTGAAAAGTCGTATAATTTAGTTAACAAGTTTGTTACTTACCTAACTTTGTATTTATCTTAAACTCGCTTAACGTGTGCTAATTAGGTATGTGGTTATACGTATCTTGGTAAAGCAGAGTGATCACATAATTTTTAATATCTATATTCCAGTCGTAAAGTTTTGAATATACATATTTACATACAATGTAGGTAACTATTCTAATGTAGGAATTGTATAGACTGGAGATCCAAGTCTTGTCAGGCTTAGGTGTGTTTACCATCTTCGACCACACTGTCACTTAACATCAGGTGAGCTGTGGTCAAACACCTAACCTGTCAAACATAAAAAACACGACACAACAAGCTCTCTATAGAATGCGCCATCTATTGATTTGATGATTAACTACTACGAAGTGACAAACGTAAAGCTGAAATAGCTCAGAACACGTACGAAAACTGGTGCCATCTAGACTGTCACATGCGACACTTAGTAGTTTCAATAGTAATTCGATTTACCGTATTGCAGTTTAACGGATGATAAAACAAAAAAAGATAGAAAGAAAGAAAGCTTTTATTCTATAACACAGAAAACAAAAAAACCAACTTATTTATTACTAGCAGACGCCTCGCGATTTCACCTGCATAATTCCCGTTCCCGTGGGAATATAGGGATAAAAATATAAGCCTTTGTCACCCGGGGATAGCGTAGCTTCCCAACGATGAAAGAATTTTTGAAATCAGTCGTAGTTTCGGAGCCTATTTATTACAAACAAACGATCAAATATTTTTTCTTTATAATAGTATATATATAGATAGATAGATGATGAGTACAGTGACATCTTGTCGTTTCATAGCTCTGTAGTATCCATTCTTGGAAGCTTACGCTCAACGTAGTCTGACTCCAAAACTCTAAACCAGAAATATTACTACTACAAACCATAAAAAACAAACAATAAGGGATTTTTTTTAATTTACAAATTTAATGTAAATTAAAAAAACCTTGAATGCATATTTCATCATTTATAGCTTTATATAAACCAATTAAAACAAACAATTATTAACTATTTTCAACTAACAACTGAAAAAAATAATCTTAACATAGTTACGAATGAGTCTCAATATGTTCCCTCGAACGCCAATTAAAGTGACGGTGAATAGAAAAGAAGGCGCAGAAGACAATGGTTTCGTCATGCCTTTTACTCGCATGAAAGCTCGCGAGTTGTTGTCTGTAGCGAGTATGAGTACGGGCAAAGATTGTCTTGTGAAGAGGCCACAAGCTCAGTGCGACGCGTCCCACGGATCGAGGCGGACGCTACGCCGTGTAGCCTCGTAGCGTCGCTTTCGTAGCGGCTTCGATACTTCCACGAACTTAACGACGTATACTAACTTTTTTGTAAACGTTTTTTGGCATGAGTTTTTGAAAAGTTTGTCAGTAATATTGTGATAAAAAAGCTTTTATTTAAAAGTGTGTTATAATTAAAAATTCGTAAGTATTTTCTATTGTTCATTCAATTTATCTAGAAAAAGTATTTAATTTAATTAAGAAGCTGTAAATATTAAGTATATTTTTCTTGGATTCCGCTTTGATAAATATAAAAAAGTTATGCCCGAGAAACGTGCCGTATTTCATTTTATTTTTGCTGACTATCAAAACGGGTATGGGTAAAATAGCAAATCGTTCCTCAACCTAGCAAATACACCAATAGGTATTTTCTCATTGGACTCCGTGTCAAAAAATAGGAAAGAAAATTACGACCCTGATGTCGACGAAGACTTTATCGAATTTATTTAAGACTCCTTTGTTTTCTAAATATATATTTTTGGCATAGCTTATTGAAGATAGGCTAAACCCAAAGAAGGTTATTTATTTTTAAAATGGTACCTGTTTTTAAATAGGCCTCAACTTTTGTTAGTAATTAAAAAAATCATTCGGATTCGTTTAATTTAAATTTTTCGTTTAATTCGTTGTCTGAATATAGAGATCGTTATAAACATCTATCAATAACCTTTTTTAGATACTTATTTTAAACGTTCGGCATTTAATTTTAAATTAGTTACACATATATTATGCTTAGTTTTTTTTTAAATAATACCATAACCATAAATTAAGGTGCCGGTAAAGAAAAACAAAGCACGTGCGGAAACCATAGCATGGTAGTAGGGTATTTTATAGTACTCGGCTGGCTAACTACCAAGTTGAAAATCTGCCGCCAAGCACCTAACGGTGTGAATATTCAAGGTATATTTAGTTTATTTCCGCTTAACAGTCGTTTCAGTTACAGTACTCAGTCCGGGACATTTCTGCTTTCACGCTCATTACTTTGAGACTTTTGATGACGTCAACAAAATAAAATAAATAATTTAATAATCAATTCAATTCTGTAATTTCGGTAGCTACAGTACTCTTCAAACCGGAACACAGTGATGTTTACACACTACTACTGAGCGACAGAATATCCAACAGTATTTTAGTAAGGTATTAAAGTTGTACTTACATAAATGTGAAAGTTTGTCTCGTCGTTATAACGGTTTAATGTATTTAGGTGATATTTGGAATGTCGTAGGTCATGTCATATTAAAACATAGGTTACTTCTTATCCTACAAAGCAAATGGATGAAATTCGAAATGTCAGTAGTTTATATTCTGCATTAACACATAGGCTGGTTTGAAGCCCAGATGTAAGAATCACTGGGTGCTGCTAGTATGATATAATGACATTTATACCAAACGGGCAAAATTCAAGGTTACTGTCAAACTGATAAATTGCTTACTGTAATTATGATTATTTATCATGCTTAGTAAACAAACGAATCGGATCGGTCTCGAGTTGCTTTCGTAATTCAGATTGAGTTTCCATCAAATTGGCAAGTTTGTTTGATCTTCAATTATAAATTTAAATAGACAAGCTTAGGCTAAGGGCTCTTTACCTTTACTTTGACTCGGATCGTTATTTTCGATAAAAAACAAAATGATTAATTTTTTGGTCTTTGTTAGAAAATACGTCATCAAAACGATAAGTTTATATAATTATAAATCTATAGGCTTCATATGAAATACTAGCGATCCGTCTCAGCTACACATGGGTGCAATGTAAATACTGATGTGGCATATACGTACAAACATTAAAAAAAAAACTTTTTGACAATTATCGTATGCAATTTAATTTTCCCGATTCCATTTTGTTAATATAAATAATTGAATACCATAATTTTAAGTTAAGCCTCTAATGTTGCATGTTCATACTGAACGTAGCTGTAAATCTGTTGCTCTACCTATATATCAAGATCTTAATGTAACACAGCATAGCAATAAATTATAATTTATTGTTATGCTGTGTTGTTGTTGCTGAGCTGTCAAAGTATATGATTTCCTCTTGAATCAGTCTATTGATGGAAACCACATTAATATCCGTTGCGTAGTTTAAAAGATCTAAGCGTACAGAGGGCGGTAAGTGATTTAGTTTTATACTATGTAGAGATAAATTATATCGCTGCCATAGAATGTTCGTATCGCTTGCGATTATTAAATAAAGCGGTTTTAAATAGTAAATTAACATAGAGGACATAAATATTAAAGTGTTCCATACTCAACCACACCGATGAGTTGACCCGAACATAGATCTAAATCCAGTTACATAAAGTTTAAAAACCCATAAACAAACTACAGAAAAAATATTGATAATAATTAGAGGACAAATCCAGTCAATGGCAGCCCGTACACGTAGCGCGCGATCCGCGATCCGCGATCCGCGATCAATGATCGCGATCCAGACTGATCGTGTACGAAGCGGATTGACGGACTGATGCTCCGGATCGCATAATATCTAGAAATTTTGAAATCATGATCGCGGATCGCGGATCGCGGATCGTGATCATGATTGAACGTGTAAGGCGGCCCTTTGCCTTTTCGGTAGCCGGATAAATATATGTTAGAGCGCACTGAGTAGTCAGTTATAAAAGCAGTGCTCGAAAAGCTTGACAGTTGCTATTGATTGATGTAAAAAAAGGCCGACAATATAACGCGTTGTACAATAAACTCTATACATTTAAAAAGTGTCTAAATATTCCTCTGCTTTCTTTCGTTACATACAGTAGAAGCTATTTTGTCGCCTAACTAAATGCATTCGATAAAATGGTTTCTTGAACTTGTTATTAAAACTTAAATTTCAAAGTTAAGACAAGTTTTGCAACAGTTAAAATATAAAAATACCTACCACAAAAATAACAAACTATTATTATTTTGATCGATCTTTCGACTTTCGAACAATCCAAAGCCAACAACAACATACTCTGTTGAATACAAAAACATAAATACATGTAGTACGTGTGAATGATATCTTTTTGGTGAACTTTTGGTAGATTTGTAGAGACGTGTAAATCTTGGAATGAAACAATGGCAGCTAATTTAGTCTCATTTTTTTTTTTAAATTGTTATGTGTTAATTTGCCACCCACAAAGGTCTTTATGTGCCTTGCCTTGGTGTGCTGTGCTTTTTTTAAACAGTCTGTTAAGACAAGCCGGGAGTCATTTATGGGATATCTGGGTGTTTTAAACATACTTTATATATTTTTTTAATTAAATTTAAAGAGTATTATAACAATAACCTGGTTCCCATAGTACAAGCTTTCCTTAGTTTGGTACTAGATGCCGCTGTGTGAGATATCATCTAATATTTATTGGCAACAATAACTTTGCGCCGATGTCCAACGTTATTAAAATCTATAAAAAGTATCATCGCCACAAAGCTTAATTGGAAAGTGTCAGTAACTTTGTAAATATGACCTTGGTCAATCTTGACCCCTATTTTACTAAGCGCAAAAATACATAAAACCGTCTGTAGGCTTCCGATAAGACTGTAAGCTCATTGTAATCAGGGATTATTATATCATTCACGACTAGAAACACCCGCGACCCTAACATCCCGAAAATTGTAAGAAACATTTTTTTAATACTAAAAACATTTTTGTGTTGTTCCGGGGTTTTCATTCACACACGTACATACTATACACACCCACGTAGCTCCCGCTCTCTCGCACACACGTGTTATAATAAATAATTAAGTATATCTAATAAGTGTGTTCCGGGTATATATCGTGTATTTCCACTTAAAAGTTGTTTTGGTTAAATTGATCTAACTTGGTGAGAATTTTAAAAAATCTATCCTCAATATTACTCAACATTTAAAACTAAAATCTAAATAAATTTAAATAATCACAAATCTTTATATCCTCTTCTTGGCTAAGAGTTCGAAGAGCCAACACGTCCTCAGGATGCCTCGTGTAGAGGCGAAACACGTGTCGGGCTGCTGCAGTGAGAATATGATAAGTCATAGTTTTGACAGTTAGTCAAAAACCCTGTCCATGACTGTACCCGGTCCAAAGTTGCCATTAAGACCGGCAGCATTCCCGCACTTGATAGCAATAGTCATCCTTTGCACCAGGAACGCCCGAAACAATGTATTTTATCGTAACAATTTGAATGATGAGACAAACTACATTATTTTCAAGATTGCAACAAAAAATAAAAACTTTGACTAGCAAAATTAAGGCCAGGGCATTACCGCATAAGTAAAATATAAGTCCAAGTTTACAACAGTATAAGTATCGTACAAGAAGAAAGGCCTAGCTCAGCAGTGGGAGATTACGAGATAAAAATAATAATGATGATAATTACTTACTAAAGTTTTTTTTGTACAAAAGTCACCAAAATATTTTCCATACATGCGAATCCGGGACGGGTCGCCAGTTTTCCCTGAACCAAGGTTTACTGGTACAATTCAAAAGAACTAGTCCTTGCTGTAATACAAACTTTAGTGTTTATCATTTTCGTTCATTATATAGCTGAAAACATATTCTCCTAAACTAGGTTTCTATTCAGTCATCACAAAGTAGTTAAGGGTAGCTACCCTTTAGTTACCCTTCAGTTTATTTACCAGATAAACAGTAGTCGAGCTAGTTTCAATAACAAACGAAAAACTTTACGAAATCCGCCCTAATTAACTGGTGCTGACCTAAATAAACAAGGTGGTCAACTATTGTACCATTAGTATAATTTACACGACGTATTTGTAGCGTACTTATTTGTTTCATTATCAACTCAGAGCAGTTTTTTTTTATGATTACATATTCTGGGTGTTTGACCATAGTTTTCAAAGGTTAAGTGACCGTAAGTGCTATGCTAAGTATTTTAAATGTAAAGTATTTATTCGGGATTATACACGTTTAATTATGTCGCATACTCAGACTATAGTTTCGGCCACGACCGGTGGCTTTTTTTTGAGGAGTCAAAATAGAGTACAACACGCGCGCGGCTTCTTTTGCTTGTTGTTTCCAAAACTTTTTAAAAACAATAAAGTCACCACAAACTTACAGGATACTGTACTTAACCGTGACATGCTTTGTGAGACTTTGGTTATGACAAAGACGTTTGGTTTTGTTTTAATGTTTGTTTAATTTAATTAAATATATATACATATATCATAGGAGCACACACAGCACCATCTGACCCCAAACTAAGCAAAGCTTGTACGATGGATGTCAGGTAACTGATAGAATACTTAAACACTGTTTTTTTTTGTAAATACTTATAATACATACAGGACACCCAGACACAGAACAAACATTTGTTTATACCACAAACAGTTTGTCCTGGGTGGGAATCGAACCCACGTCCTTCGGCTCTTGAAGCAAACATACTACCAACAGGGCTGTCAATGGTTAGGTATTTAGGACTTTGTATTTAGTTGCCTACCAATTAAAAACAAAGAAGATTACGACTGAAAAAACCTAGCATAAGCTTAGTGACTACTGAGTTGAGGGCCGTGCATTAATCACTTGAAGGTTTTCTGACATCCTTCTTGTTTGGAGAGATTTTTAAGGTTCTGGGTGACCAGTATCTATGTACTTTGTTTATAACTAAATTCATGTTCATGACTAATGTTACGATTAATTAACAGCCGCAGATATACGCTTGCAATTTAATCAGCGTAATAAGTATAATCATTATTATTCTAGCCCAATTATAAGTCTTATATTGTGGTAGATCTGCAGATCTCTGAAACAGGTATATTCTGGCGCTACGCTAAGCTGTAGTGTGTCAACATTACTGTGTTACGGTTTGTAGGGTACGCAGCTAGCAAAATTACAGGGCTATTAAACTAACCATCAATATTCTCGAAAGTATTAACGACAGATCAGCGATGCCCTGAACTTTGTTTTGTTACATAATGTTCTGTGTATGCAATGGTTCTATGATTTACTGTGTATTTGCAATTTGCCAAACAACAATTTGAACAATACATTGTTGTATTGTTCAAATTGTTATTTTATCCCACATTTAAAAAAATTAAAACAATATTGTAATAAGGCAAAAGAATATCGTTGAAAAGCCTTCGCCTGGTAAAAGGTAAATGTTTTACTGTAGTTATTTATTCAATCATAGTTTACCTAGACACAAAATAAAAGTATCTCCAAGACAAATAGTTTCGTTGATAGCACTATAACTGAGTATATACAATACAAGTAAGTATGTGAAGTTAGTTCTGAGCTCCGAAACTTTCTCGAACGCCCAGGGGCGGGCGGTAATTACTTACCGATCAATCGGTACATGTTTACCCAATGAACTTCTAACATTGTTAAATAAGGTAACATTTTGATTCTGTGCAATACAGAAACCGCTAACTTGCTGGTGTTTTGTTTATTTATTTTTCTTGAAAAACCATTGTGCTACCAAAATCGAAGGTAATGTAACGAGTGAGCTTTTCGCCCAGCAATAAGAAATGACATGCTGAAAATAAAACGTTTAGTCGAAGATAATTTTTTCTGTCCGTATTTTATTGATTAAGAGTGTAAAATTCATATCAAAAACGACACACAAATAAATTAAATAAGCTGACAAATATTTATGCAGTACTAGCTGCGCCCCGCGGTTTTACCCGCGTGGTCATGGTCATTGATGATGATGAAAAGAATCATATGTCTTATTCCAGGGCATCACGTAGCTACATGCAAAGTTTCACCCAGATCCGTTCAGTAGTTTACGCGTAAAAGCGTAACAAACACACTTTCACATTTATGATATTAGTGGGATTAAAGTGCAACTTGCATGGTGGTAGGGTACTTTAGTACTCGGCTGGCTAGCTACCACCCTCAAGTTGAAAATCCGCCGCAAAGCACCTAACCGTGTGTTCCGGCAGCTTCACTTGAGAGCCAGCTGTGGTCAAACACCTAGCCTGTCAACCATAAAAAAAAAATAAAAAAAACATTGACTTTTCGATACTTGCCTATCCGAAATGTAAAGACCGTGCGGAAGCCATTGCAAACTTTTGTTCAAGTTCATAAAGGGTAAACTCAACTCGACAATCTCAAAACTAAAAGAATCTTTTACCAACGGAGTGTAAACTTATTAGGATGAATAATGAAGAAAGAAGCTGGGTCGCTCGGAGTCATTAACGGCGGTGTTGTCCGAACTTATTATCGTTTAATTTATGAGCACACATTACCGCTTAAGGCGCCATTAAGCTGGGGAAAGATCCCCGTATAAATAAACCAGTATGCCGGGTAAGTTCACATGACGTACAACCCTAGAGTTTCGGTCGGATCGCCACGTGCACGTTAATTTGTTGCCGTCACAGATCATAAAATGTTTACTGTTTTCTATTAGCATCGTCTAACTTGTAAGTGCTTCTTTTATACCCATAACCTACTCGTAAGTATGTCGATTCTTTTGTTTTTCTATAAACAATCATTGGCATGTTTATGTTTTGGGAAAGCAAGTAAGTGGCAAAACTGTTAACACTAGAGACACTGGAGTAGATTTATTTCACAGAGGACATCGCGAATCGGCAAACGTTGAAACTGGATGGCAATGCACGTTAGGCTAATGTTAGCTGAAAGCGAAACCCGAAGGTTAAACTGATTGGCGTAACTTGATTGGATAAACTATTTAAGAGAGTTTTTTTTCTTTTTATATTGGAGATGGTTATGCCCAGCATTGGACTATTATAGGCTGACTATGATGATGATGACGATGTAGTTGTTATAGATGTACTTTTTATTCTTGACATCATAGAAAAATGTCTGCATTGGAGAAAGTAACTTAAAAACTAGGGTAACAAAAGCGTCTTCATCGTAAAAAGCAATCTCTTTCATGCAACTTTAGAATAAAGGAGTAAAAAAGAAATAGGTCTATTTCAGGCTAGGCGTGTTTACCATCTTTGACCACACCGTCACTTAATATGGTACAAGCTGTGGTCAAACACGTACGCAGTCAGCCACATTTGTCAGCAACCTCAAGCAGCAAATTATTTTATATGTGACATGTTACTTCTTTGACATTTTCATTTTCATTGTTTTGACATATGTAATGATTTGATATTTTTAAATATGAATGGAAAAATGACCTGTAACTTTGGTGTTATTAATAAATGTTTTGTATATGTATTTGCAGCACAGAAAAAAAATTGTCGCATTTTCGCATTTGACAACCCGAGTAACGATCAAATGATCAATATATTTACTTTACATTGGAATTTTATAACTATATGCTACGAGTAATATTACAATATGGTCGCAAGATGGGTCGACGATATTGACATCCCTGTTGGCTCATTGGTAGCATGTCTGCTGCAAGACCTGTGGGGCGTAGGTTCGATTCTCACCCAGGACAAGCATTTTGTGATATAAAACCAAATGTTTGTTCTGTGTCTGGGTGTACTGTATGTATTATAAGTATGTATTTACAAAAAAAAAAGTATTTAAGTATTTTATCAATTATCTGACTCCCATAGTACAAGCTTTGCTTAGTTTGGGGTCAGATGGCGCTGTGTGTAATGTCCTACAATATTTATTTATATTGTCACAATCGCGGGTCGATCCTGGACCAGATTGGCACAGAACCGAGGCAGATGGCATGACAAGAGAGGCCTATACCCAGCAATGGGATAAAGAAGGCTGTGGATGATGATGATAAATATTACAATATAATTATGTACAATATTAAAAAATAACAATTAATTTTGCTGTTCCTCTCTGTTTAATATTAATTAATAAAATATTTAATAGATATGTACAATGTACATTGTACGTGTACAAGGACGTAGCTGTACTAAGGTTAAAGAACAAGAACGAATAATTACTTAAGAGGAGCTCAAATACCAAATTCCACCGACAGGTCGGACATGAAGCAACCAGAGTTACGCTTGACATGTTTCTATTTACCTAACAAGCATTCCACTAAACGAAAACACGCTTTAGCTTTCAAGTAATACGATTGCTTTTATGTCGCTACACACGTTCGCTAATCTAACCAGTCGGGCGAAATTGTGCTCTAAACGTAGAGTTTAGGATTTCATATCCCTCCTTTGAAGTGGCTACCAGGTAGGTGTGCAAAAAGAGAGGATTTGTTAGACGGCGCAGAATCTATTACAAGGCGATAAGATACAGTTTTCTTTGACAAAGCGAGGGCCTGGAGATTACCTAGACATGCAGACGATAAGCGTCGAGTCGTTATAGAGGTTGTCGTAGACCCTCAAAATATAAACATCGTCCAGATGTCGCAGATAAGCGGAGAGAGCTTTTTGGCCTAATGGCAGATTACTTCAGTGGAATGTGTTGCGTGCCCGCCCTTCGTGATGCCTTGACTTATTGAATAGAAATTTTCCCACGATCTGATAAAGATAAAAGAAAGTTTTTGCACAAAAATATTTTACTCCTGACGGGTATTACGGTTGTTTTTTGGAACTGATATACAATTTGTAGATGAAAAATGTTGAAATACCTACGAGTAATTTATAGATACATACATAACTGTTTTTTCAAGGTTGTGTATCTTCGTACTAGTAATTGTCTAACTATCACGGTTCATTGGATACAGCCTGGTGACAAACGGACAGGCAGGCAAACAGACAGACAGACGGGCAGCTGAGTCTTAGTAATAGGGTCCTGTTTTACCCTTTGGGTACGGAACCCTAAAAACAAAGGCTGATAATTCACACAAACCCGTTCATTTGTCGGAGACAAAACCATAACAGTGAATATCTAGTCAAGCAGAAAAAAAAATACCGTGTAAGCGTCCAACGACATGTTTTATAACGTATAAAATATATTTATAGAAGTTAACTGCCATGAATAAATGTTTTCTCGATGTTGAAATACGATTTTATTTTTATTACGTCAACAAAAAGCAAATCGTTTTTACGTCCAGATTTAAATTTCAGTGTTCCGCCGAGGGCCAGAACATCGCTGCTGTAATAAGGCGATGTTTTTATTACCGTAGGCCCTTCTAATAAGCGGACACTGGTTGTTTGTTCACAAACAATCTCATTTCATTTGATATTTTTGCATCTGAACAAAAAAAGAAAGAAATTGTACACATTTTCACGAAATTTCGTTGGATTCACGCTGTGAAAATGTGTTTGGTAGTTGCTACATTGTTAAATTATCACTTTTATTTGAATGCAAAAAACCATCGTTATCATTTTAGCGCACTTTAGTCCCCTGGACATAGGTCTATCCTAATGCACGACACCTAGTCCGATCTTTTCACTGCCCACTGCCTTACTTATATCGCCACTCCACTGAATCTACGTTCTACGCGTTGACGTTTGCTAACACGCGGTCTCCACTTTAAGACACGTCTACCTCAACGGTTATCGGTTCCACGATAGATACGTCCACGTCAGCTTACTAATTCGCTGAGCTGTGTCGATTACTAGAAGCCAAATTCCAGACAATTATCAATATTTTATTCAACTCTTTACACGCTTTCAAAGTTGAAATTGTACGCATCAAAGACGGAATTAAATTGAGTCATTACTCAGCCGCCCAATTACAGAGAACGAAATTAATTTTATGTGTCACACATCCACTGGAGCGTATTAGAGCACTCGCAGCGAGGAAAATGTGTCATTAAACATGCAAAATTAACAAGTACGCCCTAATTGTATGCCGCATTAAAATCCAGCCTCGTGTGCATTGTAAGTGAATTTGTGCTCTTAATATGCATGAGCGTGAAACTTTCTCAAGTGACGGTGACAAATTCAACGACTTATCCGCAGCACAGCGTCTGAGCCATGAATATGTAGACACATGAGCCCGAGCACCGTCCAAGATAAGTGCCTTAATCGTCAATCATCCTCGATGACCCAACATTAAATACAAACGAGCCGATCGAATATGAAACGGCTCGCAGGACAAAACGCCTCTAAAAATATACGGACCATAATCTCGTACATCATGGAACACAGATTAAGCTGTACTGGTGAGTAGAGTGCTATCGCTTAAATAAAAATCAATATCAAAATCGCTTGAGTTTCTTCCTCACAGTCCATTTGCTCTAAGAACGTAGTGCTTTTTCAAAGGGACTTCTAAGGCCCTTATTTCGAGATCCTTTAGGGCCACACTTGAGGAACGGCAGTGCCTTTGGGGGCGCGTTTCCGCCCCTCCGAGAAATGCCCAAGATAAGAGAGACGTTTTGGCACCATTCATGTTTATGGCGGGGCAAATGGGCCTAGAATACTGCGCACTTATTATAAACAAGGCTCTGTACAATACACAATAATATAATTCAAACAGAGAATAATTGTTTTTCGTACCTTCACATTTCTATACCTAGCTAAAAATACGTTACTTAAATGTATTTTCATAGTATTCATAATAGACATACCGTGTAGAGGTATTCTTAAAAAATATTCTCGGTTGAAAACACTGCCATTTTATTATTTTAGATAACATTATTATTTTAAATTCTGCGTCTGATATTTTAGAATCGAAGCATAAAACAATATTTTTTGTAAAAAACTATATCGATATAAACTTTTGTATGATATACTTATATGCATACACTCAATGCATTATTTGTTGGCATTGATCAATCCTATATTTATTATTTGAGTATTTTAATAAATAATAAATATCGTAGGACTATACACACAACGCCATCTGGGCCCCAAACTAAGCAAAGCCTGTGTGATGGAAGTCAGATAACTGATAGAATACATAATTACTTTTTTTTTTTGTAAATACATACTTATAATACATACAGAACACCCAGACACAGAACAAACATTTGTTTATTCACAAAATGTTTGCCCTGAGTGGGAATCGAACCCACGCCCTACAGCTCTCAAGGCAGATATACTACCAATGAGCCAACGGGGCTGTCAGTTAATGATAGCAAACTGATATTATATACACAGAAATGAAATGAATTACTAAAATCACATCGAACCCGTAATTTTCATAACATTTATTGTAGAAACTGAAACTGAACTGTAAACAAAAACAAATAAATAAATTTTAATAAATAATAACATCATGTTCCCATTACCGCTCCAAAACTTATTGCAATACCTCATTAAATAGAGTTTACCCTTAAATCAACGTAAATCGAAATAATTAAAACAGCTTCCCCATTCATCAAGTAAATATTTTAATGTAAGCAATGGAATATTTATCTGCTCTAGTTTGCTCACTTTATTTAAGTATCTGCTTATTTAAAGGCATGTTCTAATATACACTTAGTATTACGTTTTTTTTTTTTTTTATGTAAAAGTAATGAGACGAACGAGACGCTCTCCTGATGGTAAGAGATAACGCCTGTCCATGACCATTGCAGCGATACACAGAACTTTGAGTAACAAAACAAAGTCCGGGGCATCGCCGCTTTGGCGCTCATTTCCCTGAGACCCTCGATGGTTAGTCACAACAGCCCAGTAATTATACCAGTAATTTAATAACTAGCCTATTAATAGATCTTTACTACATCAAAGTAAAAAGTAAAAGTAGTTTTGATTGATAAACTCTTTATTGTCCACACAAAACATTATAAAATACAGAAGAAAAAATAAACTTGATTAAAAGGTAAAAAAACTGGCGACCTTATCGCTAAAAGTGATCTCTAACACGCAACCTTAGGTACCCGTACCTACTAATGTTGCCTGAATGTATTTACTTTTAAGCGATAAGACCGCCAGCTGTTTTACTATTATTAAGCTGTTTCTGTTATCAATATTTTATTTATGATGATTTGTCTTGTCTTATATTACTTGTATGATGATGCGAAATTAAATATCATTTAAGCGGTACTTTATTATACTCATGAAATGTGTAATTATTTGACCGACTGGAAGGGTCGTGGCTATATTGCTTTATTTTCCAAAATGTTGTCCCTGTAAAATTTAATAGCACCAGTTTGGTCGGGTCATGGCATTAACAGTGTACCTCTACGAACTAGGAGTGCGAAGCTACTTTATGAAACAGAATATTACAGAAGTAAATCTATAAACACAACCGCATAATTATGTTTTTTTTATGTAAAAAGTAATGAGACGAACGAGTCGTTCTCCTGATGGTAAGAGATAACGCCTGTCCATGACCATTGCAGCGATACACAGAACTTTGAGTAACAAAACAAAGTCCAGGGCATCGCTGCTTTGGCACTCATTACTTTGAGACTGTGCTGCTGACTTGTGCTTTGACTGCTGTGTAGTGGTGTTGTTATATTGAATCTTGCAGACTGAGCTTAAGCTTATTTTCTTTTGAATGTATGTCTATCTTAACAATGGAATATGCTGCCCGAGTGAATAACCCCGATAGAGACAATCTGGATGTCTTAAATTTGATTAATAAGAAACACTTGACAGTAGAACATGACACGAAGTGCGATGAGAGAGGGAGAGAGAGAGAGAGGGAGAGAGAAAAAAAGAAGAGCTTGAACAATTCGGGAAAGTATTGTTTCCAATTTGTATGCTGGTTGACTATTTATTTTTTATGCTTGACAGGCTAAGTATTTGACCACAGCTCACCTGATGTTAAGTAACGGTGTGGTCATAGAAGGTAAAGCACACCAAGCCTGGAATGGAACTGGCCCTCGTGTGAGGCTGCCGGAGCACACCGTTAGATGCTTGGCGGCAGATTTTCAACTTGAGGGTGGTAGCTAGCCAGCCGAGTACTAGAAAGTACCCTACCACCATACTATGGTTTCCTCACGATATTTTCCTTCACCGGCAACTCAAGTCCATTGTTGGTGCTTGCACGCCCTTCGGCATGCGAATCGACTAAGCTAACCACTGAGCTATCATTGCTACAAAAACTACGAAGTGTAATCGATGACGTTTAGTTTTTGCAATAGGAGAAAATCTCTTGAGTAACAAATTGTTATTTGCGTGGAACTGGTAAAAGTTACTTTAGTCTCATAGCTAGATATAAGTAAGGGACGAGAACGCGACAAATGTAAAAAATAACAATGCATTGTCTTTTAGAATTAAGGAAGCCAGTTAAGCTACAAAATAATCCGTACATTTATATAATACACTCTGGAAAAAAAATTCGAAAAGTAAAATTAAACAATTCAGCGTCTAAATTATTCACCTTTTGAATATTAGTAGGATGATTACTGAGTATATTTTTTACGTACTGTTTTATCTTATGAAGTTTTTAAAGTTATACATCTGTTTTGTCCAGTAGTCCGGGTTTATACTTATTTGCATCCAAACCGTTGATTTCAATTACTTGCCTAACGCTTATTGTACTTAGCTTTTATTATTATTAGAAGCTATGCCCTTGATTTCCGGATTTTGTATTGGTGTCTAAAACAGGTAAAATCTATTTATTTTTATTTCTATTGCAATTTGATCATTTAAAAAAATTAGATAGCATAATGGAGGAGATGAGTTAACATTATCATTAAAACAAAAATTATATACACGTCATGTTTAATGTTAGTGAAAAAAGTATTATCTGATTGTTATAAACGTCAAAACAACAGGAGTTAGAGTTTTACTTATAAAGTATTTTGTATTTTACTTTACACGCACAAAATAAAAGCTAAAAACACAAATATAAATTAACAAATGTATAAAAAGCAGACACTGTGTCCCTAAGCGTAAACACAAGGCTAAGTTGTAAATATTTTGGTTTAAAAATCAAACTATCAAACCGACTGCCATGAATTTTTTATGAAACAAAAATGTATTATCTTTTAATTTTTTTCAAATCAGTTAATAAATAACGAGTTACGCGGTCAGAAACATTTAAAGAAATATCACTGAATTAAGAACCTCCTTCCTTAGTGTTAATAATTTGAATTTTGGCGGAGCCTTTTGGCGGGAACGCGGGAAGAGTCGTGTCGCTCCGTTGTATTTTTTTCCAAAACTAGTGTTTTGTCGAGTGTTTATGTATAAAAATGGTGGTGTTTTATTCATAAAGTGCCGAATTACAAGCGCGAGTGTGGGAAAATGATATAATGTGGTGAAACATGAGTTTTCGTGTTGCTTCCAAAACTCCATCGAAGCTTTATAGTAAAGTTGCCACTACTTTACTAACGCATGACTGGAATTAACTGACACGAACTGGACTTGACAAAGACGACTTTGACGATAATTATAGCTAAGATACAGCAGAAATAACACTTAAGACAAGGCAGTATGGCTTTATAGCTTTAGCCTGCCCGAAGGGGCAAATTAACAAACAACAAAAAACATTGAATTTTGGCGCCTTATTCGTTTAGACCTTGACTTTGACAGAGATATTAGTAAGTTTTTTTTTCTTTAATTTTGACGTTGCATTTTGAGCATTTGCCAGTGTCAAGTGTTTTATGTTTACAAGTTTCTAAAGTTAAATAAGTTGCCTCGTAGCAATAGTTATAGTCAAAGTCCAGTCTTGGTCAAGCCCAGTCCGTATCAGTTAAGTGTATTCATGCTTTAGTAAAGTAATGGCAACTTTACGAGCAACACGAAAAGTCATGTTTCACCACATTATATCAATTTTCCACACTAGCGCTTGTGACTCGGCACTTTTTAACAAAGCACCACCATTTTAATACATAAACAATCGAAAAAACACAAGTTTTGGAAAAAAAAATACAACAGGGAGTCACGACTCCTTCCGCGTTCCCGCCAAAATTCCATTCGTAAGTTATATACTGTGGCTCAAGCGCAACCGTCTCTTTCATTTTTCGCTATCTTTCTCTCTCTGTTTCCGCCGACCACGGTATAGAGGTTCTGCGTAAATCTCGCTCCTAAAATACATAATAAAGTTCTCAATACAGCACAAGAGCGTTTCAGTTATCACTTATTACTAAATTTATAATACGCTTAACTAGTTTGTTTACGTTTCTGCTTTATTCATTAACTATTAACTTATTTAAAAAAACATAATAATATAGCCTAACATAATCTAGTTTGATATATCAGTATCTGCAGGAACTTCATATTGGGCGAAGTCCTTCTCCAAAGATTTTTTAGTTATCTGATATTCCATAGCCTTAAACACACAATCCTCGAAAGTGCAAAGTAGAGTGTCTATTGGTATTCAAATAAATTATCCGCATTGACATGTCCGAAACATACAAAAAGTAAATTGGAATATAGAAGTGGGGTCCCGTAGGCCGGCAGGGCCGTCCTCGGGGGCACTTGCCAAACAAAGTTTTTGTTTTATCAAACTGGTAATTCTCATTTTTTGTTTTATTGCCTTAAAGCTCGGGAGATTTATGGGCAGCCACTTTGCATTAATTTCTCATTCATTACAGATCTCTTGAATTTCGGATGTGTTTTTTGTTGGATAGAGTGTAAATTACTGGAGGTTTGTGTTTTTTTTTTTATAAAACGTTAATGGTTAAAACGTTTAATTTTATAAGCGATCTTTTTGGTAATTAATTGCCGCCTACTTAAAATGTTTTCGGGATAAAAAGTGTTGTGTGTTTATTTGTATAACGTAAGCTTATGTGTTAATCCAGGGTCTCAGCTACCTCCATACTAAATTTCATCCAAATCCGTTCAGTAGTTTTTTGTGTGAAAGAGCAACAAACGTCTATCCATCCAAACTTTTACATTTATAATATTTGCTGCGATCCGCGATGTTACCCGCTACATGTTTTCGGAATAAAAAGTATCATATGTGTTTATCTAGGGTATCAGCTACCCCCGTATCAAATTTCATCCAAATCCGTTCAGTAGTTTTTGCGTGAATAGTAACAAACAAACATCCATCCACCCAAAGTTTCACATTTATGTTTTTTTTTAATATTAATCAAGGGTAAAAGTTATCCTTTATCCTAATCTAATTATTATAAAATAGGGCAAGTTTCATGACTATCACTTATTTGTTGCTTTTTTTTAGTGGTTCAATGCTATAACGTAATCCACTTTACTTTACAAGTTTATATTGTAGCGATGATAGCTCAGTGGTTAGCGCGGTAGGTTCGCAAGCCGAAGGGCGTGGGTTCCAACCCCAACAATGAGCTTGTGCTGCCGGTGAAGGAAAACATCATGAGAAAACCATAGCATGGTGGTAGGGTACTTTAGTACTCGGCTGGGTAGCTATCACCCTCAAGTTGAAAATCTGCCGCCAAGCATCTAACAGTGTGTTCCGGCAGCCTCACTTGAGAGCCAGTTCCATTCCAGGCTAGGTGTGCTTTACCACCTTCGACCGCACCTTCACTTAACATCAGGTGAGCTGTGATCAAAAACCTAGCCTGTCAACCATAAAAAAAAACATTACAATAAATGATTAAACTTACCACACAATTGCCACTCAACGCTATGTACACTATTCAAATAGTTTGACTTCGTAGCAAATACAGTACAAAGGAAGAAACATCCGACATCCCTAACTCCGGAAACCACACATAGCTTTAAGTGACCCATTAATGAAGATTAATTGTCGTAGATGCGCATATAACTTGCCTCGCACTACAGCTAGAATAGATGCTTTACGGACGTGACATTGAGGCTGGTAAATCAAACCAAGATGTTGATATGGGAGATAAAGCATGTTTCATTGCTTCACTGTAATTAATGGCAATTGTTAAAGTGTTACTTCGTATCAAGTGTGGCTGGCGGTTTTACTGCGAGCAGCTTTCGTGTATTGCTGATAGATTTTTTTTTGTTTTTGCCTGTGGCTTAAAAATAAATATATTGAAAAGCATTTCACACAGCACAATCTAATTCCAAAATAAGGGAAGCTTTATATGTACCTATTGTGAGAATCATATTTTTTTTTGTAAAAGTAATGAGACGATCGAGGCGCTCTCCTGATGTTAAGAGATAACGCCTGTCCATGACTATTGCAGCGATACACAGAACTTTGAGTAACAAAACAACGTCCAGGGTATCGCTGCTTTGGTACTCATTACTTTGAGACTAGATGGTTAGTCTCATCAGCCCAGTAATTTCGCTAGCTGCAGTACCTTTCAATTCGGAACACAGTAATGTTTGTACACTACTGCTTGGCGGCAAAATATCTGGTACTGCGGTGGTAATTATGTTTGATACAATCCTTATACTTTTTTACATACTTACATATTTTTTACATACTTACATATTTTTTACATCCTTACATACTTATAAAGTTTAAAAGACACAGTCTAGCGTAATTACAGAGCTGTAGATCTCGCTCACAATCAAAAGTCTCAAAGTAATGAGCGCCAAAGCAGCCATGCCGTGAACTTTGTTTTGATACTCAAGTTCTATGCATCGCTGGGTATGGGCACGTGCTATATCTTACCATCGGAAAACGTTTCGTTAGTCTTATTACTTGTACATTCAAAAAACACAAAATGCACATCTATGTTTGTCTCATGAGTATTTGTCATGGGAGGGAATCGAACTTACACCCTTTCAGCTCATGACTGCCAAATGTGCTTACTGGGCAGTAAACTTTTTTTTTCAAGCAGTCACCATTGCAATACTTGTAGTTCATACCAATTAACAAAATATTACTAAACTTCTTAGCAAACTCTTAGCTTTGGATACTTTTTCTAGCAAATCTACTGTAAAAAGGAAAGATTTGTTTTTTTGTTTGTTTGTATCGAAAAAGCTCCGAAACTACTGGACCAATCTGAATAATTCTTTCATCATTAGAAAGCTAAATTATCACTAAGTGGCATAGGTTATAATTATACTATTAATCGAGTTTTGTTTTTCCGTGCGAAGCCGGGGCGAGCTGCTAGTAATTTATAATTGTTCTTGGCAAGCCGATGTGTGACTGTTCTTATATAATTTAAATTTAGAGTAAAGAACGCGGCGATGCATTAAATATTTACCATTATTTTCTCTCCTATAAAAAAATCTTTTTACCTATTTACATTAAAACGTGATGCAAAATACAAACATTTGATTGATAACACCAATGTTACAAGTCAAATTATATTATGAATGTAGTACCTCGTATTATTTTCATTTAAATGAACTATTTCGGAACACGAAGGCGCAAAGATCCATAGATGCAATTTTAAATTGTATAAACTCCTATATCAATCATTGTCAGTTGTCTATAGAACTAACGATCAATTAACGGTTGCTTGTTTGGCACTTAGTAAAGTGTATAGTAATTTGTCGAGCAAAGACTCAAGGGAGAGGAAAATTGAAAGAAAAAAAAAATCCTTTTACTGAAGCTCTACTTAATTGTATGCTAATACTAATAAGAAAGATAGAGTAACCTTATTATTATGCCCTAAATTCAACAATTGAGCGAACTCCCGCTAGACTAAGTACTATGATTGGAAACGGAATATAGAATTCAATTTTCAGCTCAATCAATCAACGTGTAATTTTTAACACTGTTAGAATTCCCAAATGTAACGTACCGCGGCCAAACCAATTGTTCCGTTCATGTTTTATCGAAACCTTGTTATGTGAGTTTTGTACGAGTGGGTATGAGTTATATTTATATTTTATGACTTGTTTTGATAACTGTTACAGTTATTTTTCTTAATTTTGTAAAATAATATTAAAATTGATTTTCTTTTCTTGTTCTCTGATTGTGGTGTCGCATTTTGTGCATTTGCCAAATTCAAATGTTTTGAAATGTTCAAATATTTTCAGTAAATTATTCTAAGTTACAGTCAAAGTCACACAAAGCAATAATCGAGTCCGGTCACGCCTTAGTAAAATAGTGGCAACTAAATAACTTCAATGGAGTTTTGAAAACGACACGGAACATTTCACCACACCATAGCACTTGCCCAGGTAATTCAGCACTTTTTGAATAAAACACCACTATTTTTATACATCTCTATATATACTCGAAAAAAGTTTTAGAAAATAATATAATGTTCTGACACGACCTTTTCACGTTCCCTCGAAAAACTAGCATTTATATATCTCCCTGAACTCGATCACTGATTAACTATACTATCAGCACACTCACCCAAACTGCGATCTCGATTAACAAGGTCATGAGGATACATATTGCTAATCATAATAATAACAAAAAGTACTTCAAAACAGGCACAAAAATGCAACTTAAATCAAATACGGCTTATTCTAGCATAAAGAGCGTGCTTCAAAATAGTCAAACCAAACCGGCCCTCCTCACCCTCGATTGCGTCCACATTTTAGTCTAGCCCTGAGTGAAATTTAATTTATATTAATTTTACTTACATTCCTTGGTTTCAGAAATTGTAAAGCTTCAAGCTTTGATAAGGAAAGTAGAAATTCATTTGGTTTCATATCTCTGGGAACAACAGTTAAAATAATTTTCTAGTGAAAGCGCGTCGGGGATTTCGTCGTGGGTCTTTCAAAAGACTCATTGAAACAAGTTAAGTGGATAGCAACTGGTCGGGTCTACTGTTCCCTATTGCAAAATAACAGTTCTGTGAAAACCATCAGCAATCATCAATGGATTACCGTGAATCCTCATCACTGTTGTAACTGAAACGACTGTTAAGCGGAAATAAACTAAATACTTATATACCTTGAACACTCAAAATGAACTTCCGCAAAGTAACGCCTGACTCAATCAATAAAATCTTCCCTACATTTTTAGGAAAGATTAGTTCTCATAAATTCAGAGCATCCCTGCTGTGGGCACCATGTTTTTGAGCTGTGTATTTTTTTATTAAGTAATTATTTTCCACATCAAACTTGATAAAATTTAATTCAGAAATAATTTACGTTAGATTTTAAATTTAGAATTGTTGAATTATTTATTTTATACATTATCTTGTTAACGTTTTTCTGGTAGCTTGACTACAATACTAAAATAACTTTCTACTTTTTTCGTTTTATTTAAATGCATTATAATTATTTTTATATACCTAGATAGTATACATAATAATATGTATTATTGTTAATTTTTTAATTGTTACGCGTTTTCTATTCTTGGTTTGAAGAGATCACTCTTAGCGATAAGGCCACCACTTGTGACACTAGCTCATAAGATTATTTTATTCTCTGTACTTTTTTTCTGTTTTTGGTGTGTACAATAAAGAGTTTATGTCTATCTATCTGTCTTTCTATACTCACATTAATTTCACTAAGAGGCGATTGAGATTTTTATATCCCCCTATGATTGTGTGTCGAGTTTGTGATTACATTAACGCAGACGCCATTCTCTTATCTCTCGGATGTGTCGTGTAGTTTCCATTCCACAATAGTCGTAATCGACTGCTCGCCCCGAGCTAACGACTCTTTGATTAGAACAAAGCATTAACACATTTTGCTTCTGGCAACGTTTGAGGAAACACTGATCGTGCGCCCCGTTAGTCTTGCTTCCCCTACGAAATGACAATTTGGTTAATCTAACAAAAATAACGGGTACATAACACTCGTAGATAAGATTTATGGAAAATAACTTCAGAGATACGAAGTTTAAGGGTGAAGTTAAGCAATTTTAGAAGGGCCAACCCTAATTCCGCTTCTGATATTATTTATTCATAACGGGAAACAATTTATGCAGCAGATCCATTCGGAATATTAGTTCTGTCGTATTAGATACAATTCTCCTCTATCAGAGTAAGTGAAAATAACCGCGTGGGCCTAGGTAACAATGTAATCAATTTCGATTGGTCGATGTAGTGCCGAAGTGCCTTCCCAAATCCCATCTGTCACTACGACCAATAATAATGTAATCCACTCAACCGTCCCTCGGTGATGAAAACCATTTCATTACATCCCTTGTAAACGCTGCACCAACGAAACCTCCAAGAGTAGATAAACTAAAACATTGTTGCAAATCTCGAGGTTCAAATCACTCGACGCCTTGCGGGGACTACTGGAAATCATTTATCTAAAAGCTATTCCCTTCCGCCATCAAAACTAAATCAAGTAGGGTGAGGTACGTAAACCGACCGCCCTTGCAGTTAGATAAAATGTAAAGAGAAGTTTGATTCACTCGTTCGTCACCGCACGTTGGGAGCCCGACCTCCATAACGACGTCTTTATGCCCGGCTATCTCTCTATTTGCCTACGTCTCATATCTCCATCTGAAGAGCACTTACACGGGCATTATTGGAGAAATCCTACCTAATTTTATAACTCAAACATTCCTGTATCGTACTCGAAAGAATGAAAGATATTGACTTTTTCATTGTTTCTTGAATGTGTTTCGCATGTTTTACATGAATACCTTTATAATGTGAAAAGAAGCTGATAAGAGTCAGTATTTATTTTGGTAACTGAATACAGTTGGAGCGAATTGTTCCTCCCCGTTTTCCCGAAGCACTCACTGTGACACTTCTAATTATTTAATCACCAATTAAATTCTTAATTACAGCCAGCAGGGTATGCGAATCGGATACCGAAAAAATGTAGCTGAACACTTCTTAGCGAATATCGCAGTGGCCTCTAGGTGGAGGTTCATCTCGAGATAAGCGGCGGGGGCGGGCGCGGGCGCGGGCGGCATCTGGCTCGGTAATTAAGCGCATCTGCCTACGTTCAATTTTGAAGCGCGGTGGATGAGACTTGCCCCACGCTCCTCGGGTCCATTCGAGAGGGTACGAGCAAATTGCTAAACTTTCAATTAAAGAGTTGTTATTCAAACCGCTCCCGGTTCTTCGATGGTATTATATTTTATTCCACAACGAAAACTCTCATTGGTACTTGTTTCCTGCTCTACTTAGCCGCAGCTTTACAATTTCCTGAAAGGAAATTGCGGGAATTTATGAATAACTTTTCCATTTTAAATATTCTTGTATTTTGAGTTGAGGCTTAAATTCGATGATCCATCCATTGATCCGAGATTAAAAACTTACTGAACGTCTGCTTGTTTAAATTTTCAATGAACGTTATTCGGAGCTTACGATACAAATTGGTTGGATTTTTGCAGTGACTTTATCTTTGGCCGGCCACTCGAAAGTCTCAAGCCCTCTTTGGAACGCCATTCCAATGAATAGTTTTTGTCTCAGAAGCCGAAGAAAGAACCGTTATCGCGGTACACATGGCGTTGTGATTTATTATTATGTTTCTCGTACACTGACGCCCACATAGGGATCTGTAATCTGTGAGAAGTCAATTTTCCTTTTATGAAAACTCATCTTCTTCGCTAAGCTTGCAAGAATGGGTTCATGTATGAATGGTTTTATCCGGAGATGTTTATTTGCATTAGATAAATAAATAAATAAGAAATATTTTATCTCTAAAGAATCATGATATTTTTGTCTTTTTGTTACATTTTACAGCATAACAATTTTATTTTACTATGCGAACATACAGGGTTATAAGTAAATAAATATCGTAGGACCATACACACAGCGCCATCTGACCCCAGACTAAGCAGAGCTTGTGTAATGGAAGTCAGATAACTGACAGAATACATAAATACTTTTTTTTTGTAAATACATACAGGGTTATAAGTGTAGGGTGTATTAAAACAAAACGGGGTCATTGAAGCTTTAAAATCACAAGAAAAATGCTGCTCTATACATATGTGCAGTGGTAGGTACCCCCGCAGTGCCATATATTCTGGCGCCAAGCAGTAGTGTGTAACAGCTAGTGAAGTTACAGTTGAGACTAACCATACTAAGTTTTTAAGTAATAAGCGCTAAAGCAGCGATACCCTGCACTTTGTTTTGCTACTCAAAGTTCTGTGTATCGCTGCAATACAAACGCAAACTTCGTTAGACTTACATACTACGCTTTCCTGTTATGATTTTAACTTTTCATGACTAATATGCCTAATTAAATTAAACTGTGTTGTAGTCTGATAAATTCGACAAATATTACGTTTATGTGGTGCAATGTTATATTTAGTACTTATCCATCAAAGTGTGATGTCGGAAATTGGCGGGAACGCGGAAAGAGTCGTGTCGCCCCATCGTATTTTTTTCCAAAACTAGTGTTTGTTCGAGTGTTTATGTACAGAAATTGTGGGGTTTTATTTATAAAGTACTGAATTACAAGCGCAAGTGTGAAAAAGTAATATAATGTGGGGAAACATGACTTTTCATGTTGCTTCCAAAACTCTATCGTAGCTTATAGTACAGCCATCACTACTTTACTAAAGCATGACTGGATTAGACTGACACGGACTGGACTTGTCGAAGGCTAGACTTTGACTACTTACTTTTTAACTTATGAAACTTAAAAATATCAAACACTTGACACTGGCAAATGCACAAAATGCCGAAATCAAAGAAAAAGAAAATGTGAAGTTAAATCGCTTATGCTATAAAAAAATCAGATTCCACCTGCTCTAGTGCGAATAAACAAGATCGAGAATTGCATAATTTGAAATCCGAGGTATATTTTTGACTGAGTTTTATTTAATTACCCAAAACTTTTACATCGAATTAAAAAAGTAATTGGTGACTCTACTAAAACATAAGTGCAACTATTTTATTTATAAAAAATAAAATGGGGTCATCGCTGATAATTTCGAGTGTTTGAATTAAAATATTTTTTGTCTGTGGCATTTGTAGTTTTTTTTTGTGAAAATCTCCGACCTGTTTTCAAAACTCTATCCGGCTATTGTGCTTCTTCAGATTTATACCGATACTCCAATATTTTTTTTGTTGTAATATTTATGTTTCTTAATATCAAAGAGTGGCATCGAAAATACCCCTTTTCGCGTTTTTCTGGCATTAGGCGCGCTCCAAAAACTTTCGGGGCCACTCGGTCTCAAAGTCGTAGACGGTCCGTTAGTCAAACATGACTACAGCTTGTATGGTCGAAGATAGTAAATTCACCTAGCCTGGAATGGAACCGGTTCTCATATAAGGCAACTGATACACACCGTTAGGTGCTGTTCAGATTTTCAGCTTATGGGTTGTATCTTACCATAACCATAATATTCTTATCTTAACCATATTTCATATACTGTGGGGATGGCTGGCAGAAAATGCTTTAGCATTAAGTGCTCCTTTTGTTCATGTTATTTTAAATAAATCTAAGTATCAAACTAGGTACCTACTAGAAAGTACCCTACCATCATGCTATGGTTTCCTCACGGTAATGATACCGAAGTATTGAGAACTTTTTCCTGTACTGGGTTCTTGGAATGAAAGGAAAGAGTTGTTCTTTTGTTAAGTCAACGCTCATTTGTTCTTGTTGCAGTATTGCCTGGCCGTGGTACGATTTCGGCCGAATGTGCGTCCGCAACACGAGGAGGGAGCATGCTGGTGCACCTCTTGATACTTAGCACCGCTTTTGCGGCAGCCAACACTGGAAAACAAGGTACAAATACAAATACAAATCATTTATTAATAACACCAAAGTTACAGGTCATTTTGCCATTAATATTTAAAAATAACAAAATCATAACATGTCAAATAATGAAAATGAAAATGTCAATGAAGTTTTATGTTACATATAAAATAATTATGTCAATATAGTTAAATGTCCATAAAACCAAAAATTATAATTACTTACTAATTACTTACGTACTTTCATATTATACATAATTATATACCTACATAGATATAGATACATAGAGGATAGCTGACTGCTCTGTTAGTTTTTTAGCGATGATAGCCCAGTGGTTAGCGCGGTCGGTTCGCATGCCGATTCAAACCTCAACAATGAGCTTGAGTTGCCGGTGAAGGAAAACATGGCGTGATGGTACTTTTTAGTACTCGGCTGGGTAGCTACCCTCAAGTTGAAAAGCTGTCGCAAACACTTAACAGTGTATGTGTGTTATATTATATATACATTATGTATATAATATATGTGAGAGAAAAAGGCTGTGTATATTATGTATAATGGTATAATAAAACATTATATCCAGATTCACTCTAAAACACTTGTAACCACACAATATTAAAACAGATTAATATTGTGCGGTTCGTAATTAAATGTTGACAATCCCTTCTATAATTGCTCAGTACACATAGTAATTTAGTCCAGTTATGCATGAGACTTGTCTGATGTGAATTTGTCATTCCCACCTACATGTGAAAAATGTTGTGTTTAATTAAAAGTTACAGGATTCTTGAAACATAAACAGAGAGAAATGGGCATGAAAACTAATTTAGTTATTGGATGATAAGTATACGTATGTTAGACATACAACGAGAAAGTAAAAATTGACAGCCTTGTTGGTTCATTGGTAGTATGTCTGCTTCAAGAGTTGTAGGGCGTGGGTTCGATTCCCACCCAGGACAAATATTTTGTGGTATAAACAAAATCTTTTTTCTGTGTGGGTTTTCTGTATCTATTATAATTATAAGCATGTATTTACAAAAAAAAAGTATTTACAAAAAAAAAGTATTTAACTCTGACTTCGATAGTACAAGCTTTGTTTAGTTTAATTAATAAACATCGGTGAACATTTTACACAGCGCCATCTAGCCCCAAACTAAGCAAAGCTTGTACTATGAGAACCAGACAGCTGACAGAATACTTAAATACTTTTTCTTTTTTTTTTAATCTATTAAGAGATTCCTTTGTAAAACACCAATAATTTTATGTACTTCCAAATAATTAAATCTTTTTATTTTTAAGAACTGCGTAAGTAACTTTTCGAGTAATGTAAGAAAAACATTAAATAAGTCAAAAATTTAAATTTGACACACATGAACTTACATTACCGTCATGTTTTTGCTCCGCCAAATGTGATCTTATACAACACAACATTCGAGTGATAATCGACTGCAGTAACCGCCTTAATATCAAAACAATATGCAACCTATTTTATAACTGCCGTATGTTTAAGTGAATTATTCAACAACTATACTGAATTTCAACACACGTTTCAAACTGTTCCGAACTATTATAATATAGTCCAATACAGTTTAAACCGAGAAGTCAGAGTCTATAATAAAGCTAATACACTTGGATACTCCAATAACAAAGTGTCATGGACTATTTTGTCGCTTGTTTACCATAAATAGACTTAACTTGTTTCCGTTTAAATGCAATTACGTCTTTATTGTTCGAAGTTACTTCGAGATTATTCTGTTTAAACATCTTTAGGTATACAGCGGCTGCTGTTCGCAAATAATAAGAAAACAAAAGTTTGAGAGTTAAAAAATTTCGCGTAAAATTTGCATAAACCTTACGGGGGCTTGTTCAGTTTTTTTGCATTACTTTTTTATCTCTGTTGTTATACTTCCAGTCCGTAACTGAATTATAATTCGTAGGTGTTTTGACGTGAATACGTTTTTAAATTTGCTTCCGCAGTAGAAGGAATTTCAGAAAACAAATGATTACGAAATCAATGGATATAGTTTTGTGTTGCATCTTCATATGATATCTACATCCAATATTGTATTACACTCGATGGCTAAAGGATCAAAAAATTCGTTACGAGTAACTGGTAACATGGATATCTGATGGACTACTTAGTGTTCAAAAATGATTATGTCGTTAATATATTTCAAGCATATGAAAATCAAATCACAAATTTACCAGCTGTGGTTGCACAAACATACATACTTATATGTAACAAATGTAAATTTATTCACGTGAAGTCGGCGATCTGCGCAAAGGAATAGGAAATTTTGGATCAACTTTAGTTCTGTTTACTATTTCAGTTATTACGACGAACGGGTTCGAGTGATATATTTCATCATGTCTCTTACTAAGATCATTTATTTTATACCACAATAGTATCATCTAATGTTTTGAGTCTTACTTTACTTGGTGGTAGATCTCCTTAGCAGGAGGTCGTCTAGGTAGGTACCACCGCAGTACCATATATATTCTGCCGCTAAGCAGTAGTGCGTAAACATTACTGTGTTCCGGTTTGAAGGGGCTAGCGAAAGTACAGGGCTATTGAGACTAACCATGGAAAGTCTTAAACTAGTGAGCGTCAAAGCAGCGATGCTCTGGATTTTGTATTTTTACTCAAAGTTCTGTGTATCGCTCAATGGTCATAAACATGCATCTTTTACCATCAGGAGAGCGTCTCGTTTATTTCATATTAAATTGTATCGTAAAAGGTAGTATTTTCGCTAAAAGCTATCCCAGACAACCCTTGCATAAATAAGGAACATCTTAGCAAATTGGGCTTTCACTGTCCTGTAAGATCATTTGGCTGCTTCCTAAACAGTGGAGGTGTGGGTTTGATATTCATCCAAAACAAACATTTGTGTGGCGTACATAAATATAAATAAATAAATATTGGAGGACATTTAACACAGCGCCATCTAGCCCCAAACTAAGCAAAGCTTGTACTATGGGAACCAGATAGCTGTCAGAATACTTAAATACTTTTTTTTTTGTAAATACATACCTAATTGTTTGCTCTGTGTCTGGGTGACTCGTATGTAATAAGTACTTATAATACATATGAATTAATAAAATTAAAAATTAAAAAAAATATATATTTTTTAAATAAATATTTATCGTATTTACAAAAAAATAATATATTTTATGAACGTATTTTATAATAATAATACTTTATTTGACACACCGAGAAAAATGTACTGTAAATAAAGAGAGTGTTAGCACCCGAACAAGAAAAACTGAATCTCGGTCACAAAAAAAACAAATAAAAAAATAATTTTTGTAGCGATGATAGCTGAGTGGTTAGCACGGTCGATTCGCATGCCGAAGGGCGTGGGTTCAAACCCCAACAATCAGCTTGAGCTACCGGTGAAGGAAAACATCGTGAGGAAACCATAGCATGGTGGTAGGGTACTTTCTAGTACTCGGCTGGCTAGCTACCACCCTCAAGTTGGAAATCTGTCGCCAAGCACCTAACGGTGTGTTCCGGCAGCCTCACTTGAGAGCCAGTTCCATTCCAGGCTAGGTGTGTTTACCATATTCGACCACACCGTCACTTAACATCAGGTGAGCTGTGGTCAAACACATAGCCAAACCATAAAAAAAAATACATTTTAATTTTACGCATGTCAAATTACAAGGAGTTTAAAAAAAAGTATTTTATCGGTATTTTGTAATCTCCTAAGTATTGTATTCTTCTGTTATGTTGTTATTTGGGAAACTCCAAACAGGTAAGCTGCGAAAATCTTATGTTGAGTCACCCTTCACATATGTTATCCGAGTACTACACTCGAGAGTTACACGTGTTATTTTACCTTTTCTGTTTTTGAGATCAAGCTTATCTTGCTCATTTTATTGAACACTAACATATGGGTGAATAATTATAAAAAAAGTGTACAAGTAAAATTTCTTAAAGAAATGAGCAGCAAAACAACGATTCCGAGGACTTTGTTTTGTTTGTTAAAAATTCTTCGTATTGCTGCAATGATCATTGGCGTTCGTTATATCGTACCATCAAAACAACATAAAAACCGTTGTGAGTCGAACTAATCTCTCTAATCTTTCTCTAATCGAAAATGCAAGTCTTTCTGCATAAAGCTGATGGTATACCAAATCAGTGACGCTTTACACTACAAAAAGAAAAGATCGAGAGATAGATAGAACTCTTTATTGTGCACAGAAAGTACAGAGAACAAAAGAACCTTATGAACTAGAGCCACAAGTGGCGGCCTTGGAAAATATGTTGATGTTGTTGTTATTTTCCTTGAAAAGCAAATGTGAAGATGTTATATTAAACTTTTTACCATTTGGAAATCTCCGCCAAAATTAAATTTAAGTTTGACATACAATCAATATAAACTTACCATACAATACTAGTACGCTACAAGTTGGTTTTATGTAAATTTATTTCTATTTATTGTCAACTGGGTAGATATAGGTACATTTAAAAATAATTTCACTGTGACCTTTGTTCAAAGTTCATAATGCTTTTGTGCCGCCTACAAAATAGATCATAGATTTATTAGTAAGTTGTTTGAAAGTTATGATTGGTAAAAGGAAAAGTTCTCTTCTAATTAGTGTCTATGAGTTACGAACTTTGTTAATTATGCCGATTTTACTGTAACAAAGAGGGACTTCATTAAAAGCCTAAATTCTCTATGGAAACAATCAGTAAAAAATTGCTGCTTGAAAATCGTTGCGTAATAACAAACTTACATAAAGGTATTTAATTACCACAGTTTTGACCACAGCTCACCTAATGTTAACGGGCAAGTCTTGTGAAATAAGGCAATCGATGTGTTTTTGTCAATCTTTTTGTGACGTTATACATCATGTGGAAGTTTGAAATTAATGAATACTATAATACATATCCTGAATTATTATGCTTGGAGAAAAAATAGTTTCAAACGCTTTTCGTTTCTTGAAATTATGAAATAGAATATGGCCAAATTATTTTTAAACCGTAATCTTGATATCAAAAAAATTATAGGAAAGGCGCAATTTTATAGATGCTAACTTTGATGCAGATACATTTAAGGCTTAGACCTTTTATTGTACGTTTTGTTTATTCTATTAGCAGATAAGTACGGATAGTTTGATGAAAATTTCTGATAGTGCCTGCTGAAAACCTCTTTTCTGCGTTACGTCTGTTGCTGTTTTATTTTGGTAGGTGCTACAAACCATCTCTCTCTTCGAAGAATCAATCTCTCTGACGAATCTGACGTCACGAGGCACGTGTACCTATAGCATGTCGCGAGAGGCCGCAAGAGGTGGGCGCGCGGCGGCGGCGGTACCGAGCACCGCGCGCATGCTTCCCGGCCGTTTTGTATTTTGATTCTTCTAGTGTGCAACTAAATACCGACCGACCGCGCTCGGTCGTATTATTTTGTTGTCTTACCTCTTTAGTTTGAGTAAATGATACGTTACCACGATATTGACGCTTTTATGTAATTTAGTGGAGTGAATCAGTGATTAGTGCACAGACGCTTTTTTGTTTATTTTTTATTATTCATCTTGTGTACATAATATTATAAAAATGAGAAACAAGCAAAGACGGAAAAGAAAATGTCTGTGTTTGTTTGTTACCTCTACACGCTTCAGTAGTTTAATTATTATCTTTTTGTTTGTATTTATAATTAACTAGTGGCCCATCCCGGCTTCGCACGGGTGGACATTTATTTTTTAATTAAATTCTAGTAATAAATATAGCCTCATAGTAATTACTCTAAACTACTTTTTTAAAATGGGTCCAGAAGTTTTTCATAATTCATACCTATTGCGTAAATGGGTATAAAATGGATAAATGGATATTAAAAAACTCAAAGAGCGCCATATTCTGCATTGCGCCGTGCAAAAATAATCATGTTCATGTACATGCAATACTAACGTAGATAAACAAAAAATGACAGAACCTTTACAATATTATATTCATCGATAATTCGATGATTATAACAATATTATTAGTGTAGACTAGCTAACCCATGTTAAATATATTGTAATGTATGTAGTAAGCCTTATCCGTGTGCGGTCCACCTTACTCTATGGAAAATGTTGAATCGTGTGGTCTATGGGAAGGCGTCGGTTCTGAACGGTGAATAAAGATGGTGCCCGATATTAAAACGGTTTTCATTTAATATCTCAAAAACCCATCGGCCCCATTGTTTTCTCCATCTACGCCCCACCCTATGCTGCCTACTTGCTACGTGTCCGCAGGCTACGCGATGCAACTAACTATTACTAAATACATTCGTGTTCTCTGTGACTTTCATCAAACGTCATACGAATACGAAGTCGTGATGAACATTTAATTTGTACGAAACACCGAAGGTAGATTTATTCGTTTCCAGAGCGAAAATTTCAATGTAATCATAAGTTCCCACGGTTGCTTTATGAAACTTGAAAATATAAAACACTTGACACTGTCAAATATTCAAAACGCGATGCCAAAACAAAAAAAAAAAACTTCTGTCATAATGTAACAGATAATCAATGTAAAATCCGCTTCCGGCAATAGGAATAAACATTCTGTCTCCTTCTTGCTCGTGGCTATAGTAATTTAACTCTCCTTATCTATTTTAGCGTGACGTCAATGTATTCAAATCTAACGTCAGACGTATGTACGTCTGTGTGAGTAGAAAATATCAATGTAGATGTTCAAGCAGAAGTTCCCACGGTCGAGGACTTGGCCCTTAAGCAACGGTGTAGTCTAAGATACTAAACACACCTAGCCTGGAATGGAACTGGCTAATACCTACTGTCGGAACACATCTTTTATTTTTTAGTCAAAATAGTTTCGCGTTCGACCCCACTCTGCCTGATGTTAAGCAGCACTGTGATCTAAGATGGAGCACGCTTATCTAGAAAAAACTAATTTACTCTAAATTTGAAGACACCCATATTGTAACAGGGAACACAGACTGCGGCAGAGAGTTCCACAGCCTCGCTGTGCGTATGAAAAATGTGGAATCAAAACGCTTTGTGCGTACATGGGAAACATCCACCATACACGGATGACATCTATAAGTAACCGAATAAGTAAAACAAAAATGTGTGTGTGTGTGTGTGTGTGTAGACAAATACATTATGATCAATTAACAACAAGTCCGTAAAGTATTGTGAATGGGAGTAAGAACAGACACAATGCTACATAAAAAAGTTTGAAACTCAGTACATATTCAGAGAACAGGTAAAGGCAACGATGCAGCTGGAGTGGCTCATTTGCCTAAACACTTACGAGCTACAGCAAAAAATTTAACACATACCCGTAGTCCAGGAAAATGAGAGAAAAGATTTACAAATTCAACTGTACAAAAAATATAGCAGCAATATAACAATCTTATTGTAGAGAATACAGACGCAAGAAAGAAAATACCTAACGGCGCATTGCCTTCGTGAACTTAGAACTGAATCCCTGGAGGTTTATGTCTTTTCGGATCAGGGGGCTTACGGGAGGACGAGCGAGGAAAACTCCTTTCCCTCATAAATATTTACTTTATGAAATAACGCGCCTCAGGCTCGGCTTAGCCCTACACACTGGCTGCTACCAGGTGATAACTGGCGAGTAATAAAAAATATTTTCTCTCAAACACCGTACAGTTCTATTATAAACTTAAAACTTCTTCTTTGTTTTGTGTGCTTTGTATTAATTGATTGATTCAGGCGTTACTTTGCGGAACGTCATTTTGAGTGCTCAATGTATATATTTAGTTTATCTCCGCTTAACAGTCGTTTCAGTTACAACAGTGATGTGGACTTAAATGTAACTAATTTGATAACAATTTAATAATTAATAGAATCAATTTTGACGTAAACTTAAAAACTACTTAAACAAAAATCTAATTAAAATATTAAATTAGCTTTGGAAGGAAAATTACATTCTATTCCTGTTTTGGCGGGAACGAGACAAAATAATTTCACTGCCTTGTATTATTTTCCATTACATTTATTTTGATTTTTTTATGTACAAAAATAGTTTTTTTTTTATCTAATAGTACCTAATGAAACAAACGAGACGTTCTCCTGACTGTAAGAGATAACGCCTGTCAATGACCATTGCAGCGATACACAGAACTTTGTGTGACAAACCAAGGTTTAGTATCGCTGCTTTGGCGCTCATTACTTTGAGTACGCTAGTCTCAACAGGCTTGTAATTTCGCTAGCTGCAGCACTCTTCAAATCGGAAAACACATAACCCTTCTTTGGCAGTCAGGTATAAACAGAGGTTTTACTTGAAAACCTTCTTACTTAAAGTATCATAAGAACAATAGTAGCGATGATAGCTCAGTGGTTAGCGCGGTAGGTTCGCATGCCGAAGGGCGTGGGTTCAAACCCCAACAATGAGCTTGAGCTGCCGGTGAAGGAAAACATCGTGAGGAAACCAAAGCATGGTGGTAGGGTACTTTAGTACTCGGCTGGCTAGCTACCACCCTCAAGTTGAAAATCTGCCGCCAAGCATCTAACGGTGTGTTCCGGCAGCCTCACTTGAGAGCCAGTTGCATTCCAGGCTAGGTGTGCTTTACCATCTTCGGCCACACCTTCACTTGACATCAGGTGAGCTGTGGTCAAACAACTAGCCCGTGTATTAAAAAAAAAAAAAAAAACAATGTTTTTATTGCTATTTTCATATTATTAACGCATCCTTTTTCACTTGTTGAATCACTGTTACTAAAATTTGTGATCATCCGCATCATCCGCATAACTCATTAAAAATTGGTCATCGTCACTCAAGCGCCGAACGTTCAAATAATGCAACGCACTGACGTGTGAACACTGAACATGTAACGTGCTGAATATGAACGAACAGAACATTGGTTGAAATCAAGTCCAACGCCCACTGCACAATATAATCGAATCGCGAGCGTAAATAATAAATAAATAAATATCACAGGACATTACACACAGCGCCATCTGACCCCAAACTAAGCAAAGCTTGTACTATGGAATTCAGAAAACTGATAGAATACTTAAATACTTTTTTTTTTGTGGTAAATTATACATATAGTACACCCAGACAAACAGAACAAACATTTGTTTATACCACAAAGTTTGTCCTGGGTGTGAATCGAACCCATGCCCTTCAGCTCTTGAAGCAGACATCCTGCCAATGAACCAACAGGGCTGTCTGGCGTATGAATGGAGTTTTAAAAATAAACGTTTTCTTGTTTGCCGTGACTCTAAAACGCTATAATATTGCAAATTACTTTTTTGTGGATTAAGAATTGTCGTTTGTTTTGTTAGTTAAAATTATAGAATTAGTCCAGACGCAGAGGATTTCGTTACTACCCAAGTCAACGTTAAGTCAAGTTCTACAAAACTCCGGCAAAACACGACAGTACAGTTTTTGCGTTTATTTCGTCCGCATTCAACTGTCATTTGGATGTTATAAACTTTCATTTATTTATAAATCCTAGGTTCAAAATGCAAAGTGCACTGAATAATGTCCAACAAAAACATTAATAATATGCGTTATTATGATATAATTAAATAGGCATATTAATGTTTTTATTTAATCTTAACGAAGATAAAAGAGTGGCGCTTTTTGCATTGCATGTATGGCGTGCGACATTCTCGCGAGAAAATGGCGTCTCGCCTGAACTTTTCAGTGGGCGTTGAGCTTTACGTCCAATTAGTGGAATTCGATGATGCACAAACCTCGCCGGACCATAGAGCGACGAGTGAATTTGACAACCGCTGTCATGGATACAATATCTACAGCCAATTTATCAGTGTAGTTCATTGTGCAAGCCACCGTCGTATTTTTAAAACGGTGTAGTAGACGTTGAAATGTTTATTTTCTTATATAGTTAAAGATAAATATTAATTACTTCTTATGCTTTCTTTTTTACATGTCATATTTTTTATGCATTGTTTTTTTTGGTGAAAGTCTAGGTAATTGTCCACAGATCACCTGATGTTAAGTGACTGTATTGTCGAAGATGACGAGCACTTCTACTTTGAAGTGGGGCTAGCTCTGATGTAAAGCTACCGGATCATCGGACATGCATGCCAGACATGCGTTATCATTAAAATAAATACACTATATATGCTTTGCGACAGATGTTAAACTTTAAAGGTAGTAGAAAGTATCCTACCACAGTGCTAAGGTTTTCTTCATCAGTAGCTCAAGTTACAATCTGGGCGCCTTCAAGTCGCGAATGCATCGTTTTCTTCTAGCTTACTGTTGGAATTTGAAACCACGGTCTTCCAACCAATCGCGCTAGCCACTGAGCTATCATCGCTACATTTACTGGTTAACTATGCTAAAGACCTAGAACAATCTCAGTTCCTAAATACTCTCAAAATGGTTCGTTAGAATAGTTTAGATACATATTGGCAGATAGAATACCTCCCGTTAAATTATGATGTTAATTTGAACTTGCCTCGTGAATGGCCTTTACCATCTTCGACTTCACCGTCACTTAAAATCAGGTGAGCTGTGGTCAAACAACTAGCCTGTCAACTATAAAAAAAACAATGCTGGAGTGATACATACCTTATCAAACATGTTCAGATCTGATACCATTCCATTACCAGCTTACAGTCATTAGTAAAAGTATGCTAAAACGCGTTATATCACAATATTTAAATTATTTCTGCATTTGGTAGTAAACTTCCTTAGACGACCTCCTGGGTCATCTACGAAGGTATATCCTATAGCCTATCTAATCGCAGATATTCAATCGAATACCGTGTTTCAGTTTGCGGTTTGTTGTAGCGAAATTATAGGGCTATCGAGACTAACTACCGAATGTCTCAAAGTAATAAGCGCCAAAGTAGCGATAGCGATGATGATAGAGTAGCGATGTCTGACTTTGTTTTGTTACCCAAAGCTCTACTAGGTACCGCTACATGGGCAAGCGATATTTAACCATTAGGAAAGCGTTTCGTTCATCTCATTACTTTTACATAGAAAAGTTCTCTTGAATCGAAACACATCAGTGTGTGGATAAAATAACTGCTATAACAAGCTCAATTAAGAAAATTTAAAACAAACTAGTGCCTAGAAATACCTAAAAAAAATTTTTTATTTATAGTCTGTTTTACTCGGGATGATGTAAGGATTAAAACGATACATACATCCAAATATGTTAAGCCATTTAAAAGTGATAATGGAATAATAAATAAAGTTACATAAGTACCTACATACACCCGGAAAACATTACAATCGTTCAAAAACAACTAATCATCATCATCATTTCAGCCGTAGGACGTTCACTGCTAGACATAGGCCTCCCCCATTGACTTCCACAAAGACCGGTTGGAAGCGGCTCGCATCAAGCGTGTTCCTGCGGTATTTATTACGTCGTCAAAATGAAAAAAACAACCGGTGTTAAAAATAACTTTAACTTCAAAACGACAGTAAAAAAACTAGGTTTTTAAAGTTTTTTGCAATAAACTGAAATCTCTTCCCATCCGATAAAGTTAAACGACACTTGCTTTGGTAAGTAGTACTTTGGTAGGTGCTGCTTTATTTTTGAATACTTAAAACAAAAACAAATTAAATTACTGAAAGCAATGCCATTCAATTATTGATATTTACATACAAATACTGCTCCCGTACTATGAGTATCTTATTTCGATTCCTGTTATTCACACAGAAGTAAGCTACGCGACCGCATAACGTATGTCAATGCAACAAGGTTCGCAATCGCACAGTTTTTTCAGTCATTGTCTTCGTAAAAGTTCATGCGTTTGACAGTACTGTAATGCAATCGATGAAAATTATAATTATATTACTACATATACTACTAAACCAAACCATTTGATCCGGTAAACAAACAAAATGTACCTTATTAACAAGACAAGGACTTGGTAAATAAACATTTTCCATTCAGTTAAAGACTCCCATACTAATGCCGCTAGCCCACGCATGAAACACAGCTATCAAATAAAGGGATCTACAAAGCAATGAACGTCACCTTTACTGAAAATTAATTGTCTAACAAAGCTCCAAGACAAATTCTGGACTCAGTGCACTGCCACGTGAAAACGGGAGTAATGGTGACTTATCAAAGCTCCTCGTTGTTTCACATTACTTACAAGCGTTTATTTTAGGGCACGTATCTGAGGACAATGTCCTTGAACTTTTTCGTATTTGCGGGTAGTTTGCGTTGCGGGTAGCATAGTAGCGAAATCACTTTAACCTTGTTAGACTACTAGGAGCTATATCTTCTAGGTTACCTTATTGGTTTGGAAATAGCCCTACAGAATAAATTAAGGTAAGGCTGTAATATAATGTTTTCCCTTGACAGCACATCCAGTTCTTAACTTATTCTATAGAATCCTTTTTATACTAAGGTTGCATGAAAGAGATTGGTCTTAGCGGCAAGACTGCCAGTTTCAGTAGTGTTAAGTTTCGTTTTTAATTAATGGCTGTGAACAATAAATTGAGAGCATAGGACCACAGTATGTAATTTATCTAAACTAATATTATAAAAAAAAAAGATTTGTATTATTTATGTTTGTAACGAATAAACTCAAAAACTACAGGTTTTCAAAAATTCTGTCACCGTTGGAAAGGTACACTATCCTCTGGTGACATAGGCTACTTTTTATCTCTGTATTCCCACGGGAACGGGAACTACGCGGGTAAAACCGCGAGGCGTCTGCTAGTAATTTACATTTATAAATAAGTAAAACTTTAAGATAATTGTGAGAAAAAAATAGTAAATGGTAATAAAAGTTGCTTTCTTTATTACAAATGTATTTTAAGCTCAGTGCCTAAACATTTACATATTCATTAAAAACACTCACGTACAACTTTTAAGTTTATTTTTTTATTAATTTTGTATACGTTTTAAGCAATAATTATCAGTTTAGACCAAGTGCCACTCTCAATTTCATAATGATCTTGTTTATATTTTTACCATTCACAAATTAATGGTTCCTATCGGGACCCGACTCACGATCTGTGCCGGAAAACTTGAAATAAAAGTCCCGAAAGCACTTGCTCTGAAAAGGCTCCCCTTTTCTCGCAAATGAGAGTAAGCAACTTCTTTGAAATGTTAATTAAGTTACAACATAAGAAAGATTTTCTTACAACAAAACGTTAAGAGAGATTAAACGTTTTTCTCATTAATATCTCTATTGTTGAACGCGTTCGTTATGACGACTTTTCACGAGACTTCAATAAAATGTTTTATTTGCATCTGCTATTAAAATATCGTGATTTGTTTAGTGAAAACTCTCGAAACACAAATATTGCTTGATTGTATTTCTGGATTGTTGAAATCTTTTTTTATGAAATGATTTCGATTGGCGTCTAATTTGCGTTTGAAGTTATGTACTCAGGACTCGATTCCAGACAGATTCGTTTCATGTATAATTGAATACTCTTGTTTTTGAAGATTTACAAAACAATGTTTCTTGGTTCTAACTCATAATAACAGGGCCACCGCTTCCAATAACATTCTTACATTACGTACCTACGTTCTATTAAGTTAAATCAGCTTATGAGAGAAAAATATCCTCACTAAGTTCGTTACATACGGGAACAAAGGAAAATTCTAGCAATAAAGACAATGTCAATAATTACCTACCTACTGCTGGCATTTCGAGAAACGAAGACATGGAAAAATACATAGAAAACAGTGACTGAGTTTGGTATAAATAACATTTTAATGGCTTGTATTTTTTTGTAAATAGATACTTTAACACACAGCATAGAACAAACGCACATATAAAACGTACGAAAAATAATTATGTTTATTTTCAGCCTGTAGTTTCCCACCACCGGGCAAAGGCTTCCTCTGCGTCTTCTAAACTGTCCGGTCTTCTGCTTTGGTGGTCCATTGAATATCGTGACGATTTAGTTCATCACACCCCCTTCAACTGGGTCGACCCTGAGGTCTCTTAAATTTTGGTGTCCTAAGGGGTTAAAATGCTACACATAAATAGTGAAAAACATTACACTTTTTGAGGCGGTTGGGTTAAAATACATTTATTTTCAGCCTCTAGTGCCCCATCGCTGGGCAAAGGCTTCCCCATCCCCTTCTAGACTGCCCGGTCATCGACTTTGGTGGTCCAGTAAATGTTGTGACATCTTAGTCTGCGTCGAACCTGAGGTCGCTTAAATTTTGGGGCCCAAACGGGTTAAAATACTACACATAAATACCCTTACTTGAAACGGTGCTTAAAGTGTCTCGTTTTCACTCATAATATTTCACGTCAGCGAGAAATTGACAGGACATTTTATACATAACTCCCAGCAAACTATTTTTCAAATAGGACCCAAAAAACGTTCTTACGAATGCAATTACTTTGTTAAACGTCGAAGAAATCCTTCTATAATTCCTATTCTGGATATCTTTGTTCGTTTTTTTCTAACATAAAATTATTGAGCGACATTAGTTGCAAGGTGAAATGTTAAAAGAAAATCCTTTTTTTTTTAGGTTTAGGCCAGGTGTTTGACTACAGCTCACCTGATATTAAGTAAAGTACACCTACCCTGGAATGCTTTACTGGCTCTCAAGTGAGGCTACTGGAATAGCCTCACACTAATGCCTGCATACAAGCGTAAAAACCAAGCAAGATCTCTTACTGTTCAATTAACAACAACAAATATCTTGGAGGTTCTACTTATAGTCCAATTTGCGGTTTTTGTTCAAAGAATGCGCCAACAACGAGTTTCGAGCTACAGTACTTTTGAACTTTTTTTTTTATTTTCATGAAATATATAATCGGGAACGACTGCCTTTTACAGATACTAGCTTGGTATAAAAATGAAGATAGAGTTTGTTCTTCAGGTGCTTTCAGAAGCTAATGCGAATGTGTCTGGATACCTTTGTACATATTTAAGCTTAGCAAACACATTCAAAGTATATCAGTTTTTTTTTTATAGTGATTGAATCATTCATTAATACATTTCAGTTTTGCCTCTTCTTATTATGATAAGTAAGGCCATAGTCTACCGCGCTGGCGATGTGCGGGTTGGCAGACTTCCCACAACTTCGAGAACCATTTTTTTAAGAACTCTCGGACATGTATGTGTTCGCACAATATGCCATCCTTGTTGGTTGATTGGTAGTATGTCTGCTCCAAGATCTGAAGGGCGTGGGTTCGATTCCCTTCCCACACAGGACAAACTTTGTGGCATAAACAAATGTTTGTTCTGTGTCTGAGTGTTCTGTATTTATTATAAGAATGCATTTACAAAAAAGAGTATTGTTTTTTTTTAAATAAATATCGTAGGACTATACACACAGCGCCATCTGGCCCCAAACTAAGCAGAGCTTGTCTGATGGAGGTCAGATAACTGATAGCATACATAAATACTCTTTTTTTTTGTAAATACATACTTATAATTCATACAGAACACCCAGACACAGAACAAACATTTGCTTATTCACAAAATGTTCGCCCTGAGTGGGAATCGAACCCACACCCTACAGCTCTCAAGGCAGATAAACTACCAATGAGCCAACGGAGCTGTCACATATAAGTAATCTTTCAGTTATCTAACTTCCATAGTACAAGTTTTGCTTAGTTTGGGGTCGGATGGCGCTGTGTGTAATGTCCTACGATGTTATTATCATATTGATATTTTCTTTCAACGACACATTTATCGGATAATAATTAATTGCATCAAAACTATTGCATAATTTCAAGAAAGAATACAGTATTTTCGTTGAATAAAACATTGCATGTAACATTAACATAATAAGCGTATAGGAATAAGGACTGTCGTGTGTATGCCTCAAACATTCATGCTCATCATCGAAGGCTCCTTGCAGCGGCGTCAGTTAGCCTGCAAGATAAAAGTTTACGATAGCGTTTACTATGAAATGAATCGCACTGCTCTACGTTGTTGATATGGCGTTGACAGGGAGGTTAGGGAGTATCTACAAAGTTTAATATTAATGAGACCTACGTGTACGCATCATCATCCAATATTGAATATTTAGTCCGGATGTTTGTATCAATTTTTTTACTATCCAATGACCTTTCTAATCTACCTTTCGGCACAATTTGGCGTGTTCCTCTTGCAATTGCAAGAGGAACGGCAAATAAAAGAATAGGGACAACCTTTACTCAGTAGTAAGACAAAATAGGTCAACTAAAAACATTAAGTACCCTACTTCTTGATCAGTAGGGTAAAAAAATTAATTAAGCTTGCGTTTAACTGCCATCTCGACTTGTTTTTTAATGTATCTAAAAGACTTTGTCGACCAACAACCCCATCCTTCTGTTATACACTGTACATATTTATTAATATACATATACATTATACATACATGAACACGATATAGTTATTTTTTAAATTAAATATTATCTGGCTAATTCTGCTAACCTATAAGAATTTTTGGCCTCCTCGTATCTCGATTTGTATTAAAGTGAAAATCAGTCTTAGGTGAAGATTGACATAGGCCGCCCTTACACGTTCAATCATGATCACGATCTGCGATCCGCGATCGCGATCATGATTTCAAAATTTCTAGATATTATGCGATCCGGAGCATCAGTCCGTCAATCCGCTTCGTACACGATCAGTCTGGATCGCGATCATTGATCGCGGATCGCGGATCGCGGATCGTGATCATGATTGAACGTGTAAGGCGGCCCTAAAGGAAACCAATTCACTTTGATTAGACATTGTTTTGTTTATTTTGACAATTAGGCATTGTTCGAAAAACGAATTCAATTTGTTTTTGAGAAATTAAAAGTATAATATCACAAGTAAAAATGTGCATCAAACATACATTAGAGATTAAATAATATATAAATTGTATTTGTCATAATATGTATTTTGTATGCTTTAGTATTTTTATTTTATTTTATAAAATTAGTCAATAATTTTAACAACGTAGCAAATTGCGGAAGCAAAGTTAAATTTCTCTATCGGCACAAGCAAAAAATATTTTGTATTTAATAAACAAAAATAAATTAAACAGCTGCTTTACCGGGGAATCTAGTAAATACGAATCAAGTTTGAGAAACTTATTCCTTAAGTTGTTAGAAACTCTATCACAAATACGCTTTGATAAACCATTTCCACATCGAATTAGTTCCTATCAACAATTACAGCCGCATCAATCCGACGCCATTTCTACTTCAAACAGTTGGAATTAAGATAAATATCAGCATGATGATCTTCACCACTAATTAAAACTTTGAACAGTGTGGGGGGTCACCCCCCTGCAGCGGACGTAATAAGGACATCCAAAAGGGTTACAAACGAAAATTTTGTGACGCATTCATAATTTGCAAAAGAACAAAAATATAAAAACAAAATCTTGAAATTTAAAAATCACTTACACCATAGATTTTATTCTTTACCGTGACGTAAAACCTCGTGGCGTTCTTTTTTAACATAACTAAATAACAATAGCTTTATGAAATATTATACCTGCAAGTGAAAACAGTTTTTAATAGTAATAGAAATATGACAATACTGTTTACATACATCAATAAAACATGAAAATATTTTTGAAGAAAACTTAAATCAAATGAAAAAAATAACGCAGGTACATAAAGAAACCAATAAATTTACATAAAATAAACTAATCTAGAAGGCTGCTATCAATGGAAATAGTCGCCAAAACGCCAGCCCCATTGCCGCGTTATATAGCAATAAATTTGTTGGGCAAAATAGAGGACATGGTTTTGGTCACGTGTGGCGTTGACCAGACGAAAATAAAATAAAAGAAATAAAAAGCATTTTTATTGTTAGTCGGTTCGCGTGCAACTTGCCATATTATGTACTGTACTTGCATGACGTGGTACACTAAAATGCTCCACAAAAAACTTAGGGGATATGTTTATTATAATATTAGGAGGATGAATAGTGTAGAAAATCCAGCTCCGCAAACCTTCCCTTGGTCCGTCCATGCCGTAACACCCTTAGCAAATTGTGACGTTTAATTGTACACCCCTTGGATCGTTTACATTTATTACCCCGAAAAAGTAACGCGCGACGCCAATGAATATTACATAGAAACGGAGACAATGAATTCATTGCTAAATTTAATGTTATGGATCTCTGCATAGCTTGTTAAAAATTTGAATTGTGATATTACATTTTTAAACAATCATCATTATTTTATCAATTTTCATATGGTATGGTTTGCAACGGATATGTTTTTGGTACATACAGAAAATGGATTCTGAATTACGCATTGAATTAAATTGTTAACAGCTATAAAAAAAAAAGATATAAAAAAAATTTATCCATCAATCTAGTATTCACAGCACTTACATTACATTAGCACACATGTAAAAACGAAAGAGAAAAAGGCGAAAAAAAACGTAAAACAAAGGCAAAAGAGGAACGTTGTACCAATCATTATGGACAACTATTACTACAGGCACAACATTGAAATCCAGAAATAATTAGCTGGCTTTATACATTTGGTCAAAAGTCAACGGTTTCCTTTGAGGAGTTTTTTACCTTTGTTTTTTTCACAATTTCAGAGTTGTTCATTACGATGAGTACAATGACTCCCTTTCGGTTAAGTACATCCTAAGCTTATAACCTTGTAAATATCAACATCTAAAGTCCAGAAGTCAACGACTCGTCTCAAGTAGAGTCAAAGGTAATCTCAGGGTAAAAACAAGCTCTCGGCAAACAATGGCAGAAGGTTTAATCTCTATGAGGTACAAATCGCTCGTTATGTAAATTGAATCTCTTGCAAATTTGAATTGCTTTCATAAGCCAATTCCCCCTGAATAAAAACAATAGGATACTCTTTCAGATATTATCTGGAGAGGGGCGAATTTATCTCGACTCATTAATTATTTAACAGTCTACGTGATACCTTAATTACATAATAACTTTGGGAGTAAAGTACGTACCCGGTATATTACTTTTACAAGCCTTGTTACTGGTTCCATTTCAAATGTTTACGTAACTTATTTAATTGATCATAATTACGCCACTGAGGGCAGGAATTGACCGGAGCGAAACGTTTGTGCGATTCAGCAGAAAGGCTGCACGCTACTGTACTAGCGCCATCTAGTTTTAAACCTTGTGACAAAAGTGTAAGTATCTGATCTGATCATTATGTGAGAAACATGGCAAACATACCCTTTAAATTATAGTCAAAAATAGCCCGTCAATCTAAAAAAAATCCACGTACGTGAACTTACAAGAATCTAGTATTTTGTGCCAATAGTTGAGTCGGATCGCACGCCGACGAATGTGGGCTCCAGTCCCAGCCTTGAGCTGGCAGTGAAGGAAAACATCACAAAGAAACCTGAACACGGTGTCAAGAGTACTTTTTTTATTACTTGGCTAGCTAACTACCACAGCTTGGCTAGCTAACTATCAGATGCACACGTAGATTGTGAATAATATAGGCAAGTGAAATACCTTTATACGTCGAATTTGAAATTTATTTTGTAATTTTTTTTACTAACTCGGCGTTACTTACGTTTAATTACGTCGGACACTCCGGCAATAGATTTCCCAAAATCCGGTAGCCTATTAAAAAAAAACTTTGTAGAGTACAACTCACGTGTGGTTATGTTTTTATTCGCACTGATTAAATAAGTATCGTCACAAGCTAAAAAGTTAAAAAAAATATAATTTGACTGAAGGACAAAATAACTCCTTACTTGAGTTTTGGCGGGAACGCGGAAAGAGTCGTGTCGCCCCGTTGTATTTTTTTTTAAAAACTAGTGTTTTGTCAAATGTTTATGCATAAAAATGGTGGTGTTTTATTCATAAAGTGTCGAACGAATCACAAGCGCGAGTGTGGGAAAATGATAATTATAATGTGGTGAACCATGACTTTTCGTGTTGCTTCCGAAATTCCATCGAAGCTTTATAGTAAAGTTGCAACTACTTTACTAAAGCATGAATGGACTTGAATGACACGATTTGTACTTGATCAAGACTGTACTTTGACTATAACTATAGCTCCGAGGACACTTATTTAACTTTTGAAACTTGAAAATATATGACACTTGACACTGGCAAATGCTCAAAACGCGACGCCAAAATCAAAGAAAAAAAAAGTATATCCTATGTCACCCGGAGCATAAAACATGTAGAATTAATTAATTTAAACAAAATAAAAAAGTTATTTTGTTTAATAAATGTTAGTTTTCACTAGTTCAAATCAATTAATACACCCCTTATTCATCTAAATTGGATAAACAGTTTTGGCACAACGGGAACATACGTAAATACATACAAAAACATAGACTGCTAAAAACGTAACCATTACTTTTGGTTTTGCCGTAGTCAGGTAAAAGTGTCAGTTTCCAGTTTTGTTTTAGTATTTTTATTTCCATTGCTCTGAATAAATAGTAAGAATTATCTTGTTACGTTTTTATTTATAACAACATAACAAACAGAGCAAGAAAAATACAAAACCGTTTAAAAATTAGGCGAACGTGTTACTAATTTTGAAGTCTCGTTCAATTTAATTCTGATTTTTAGCAGTTTCAGCCTCATCTGCGTTCATTAGCAGCGGCTATTATAATAATATCTTTTTGGCTAACATTAATCCCAACTGCTACCAAGACTGTGTTTCGGTTCAATATTTTCCTTGGCAGAATCTTTTGTTCTAGGAAATATTTCTTGTCTGTTTAATTCCAAACCTCCGATTATTTTTTTGTATTTATTTTTTTGAAATATATTTTTCACAATGTTGCAACTACTTTATTTTTTTAATGTAATCTGCTTAATTTCGGTTCAGATTTGACATTATAGTAAATAAGTTTATATTGAATACCTTATAATAAATAATTACAATAACAAAAGTAAGACTGCTTATTGTATCAAAAATTCGCTCAACATTGCGTAATTATTGCATTAGTAATTAATAGATGAATATAAACTACCTATCTACATAAATAAATATCAAATGATATTTGATAGTGAACGTACCTATATCTGGAGAACGGTTAAACCGATTAAACTATTAGGTACATTTCAGGAAAAAAAATGTGTTGTTCCTATCGGTATCAAACTTAACAGAAGTCTTATTTGAAAAAGGTCAATATTTTTGGAATTGAAGGAATGCGTTTCGTTTTTTTTTTTGTTTTTTATAGTTGACAGGCTAGCTGTTTGACCACAGCTGACCTGATGTTAAGTGAAGGTGTGGTCGCAGATGGTAAAGCACACCTAGCCTGGAATGGAACTGGCTCTCAAGTGAGGCTGCCGGAACACACCGTTAGATGCTTGGCCGCAGATTTTCAACTTGAGGGTGGTAGCTAGCCAGCCGAGTACTAGAAAATACCCTACCACCATGCTGTGGTTTCCTCACGATGTTTTCCTTCACCGGCAGCTTAAGCTCATTGTTGGGGTTTGAACCCACGCCCTTCGGCATGCGAACCTACCGCGCTAACCACTGAGCTATCATCGCTACAAAACGTTTATCTCATTACTTGACATAAAAATGTAACAAACACACTCTATTTACACACGTTACTAGATTCCTAACAATTACTGAAAAAATGCATTAGCAACTATTGATTGCATATTTATTCGAATAATTAACATTTTAGTTACCCAATTTAATATTTATATTAATGTCAGTATAAAAAGTTGGGTTATTATTTCTAAACACTTGAAACGTGTTCTTCAAGTTACGTCTACAGACTTTGTAGGCGTATTCTAGCGCACTCGTACGTTTTCAATCTAAACGAGGCAACTGTCTCAAATTGGGGCCATTCATCGTTGAAAAGAAGATCAAATGCATTTACTGCGAAAAATTTTCCGACGTTTTCAGCTCGATGTGCTTTAGAACAATGTTGGTACTGTAATATTTGCTTTGTGGAGATTGGTTTGAACGCTACTAGAGAGTACTTTTCTTACGAGCTTGCTTTTCATATACCGTTCGCTTTTTATCTATCGAGTTTCGTGATTGTATTTATTACAAAAAATAACGTTTACCATATAAAAGCTATTTATAAATGCAGAAAAAACTATGATATTTAAATTTCGCCGTATACACCAAATCTACAGCAAGTACGCTTTATATATCAATTGCTGGTAATGCCATTTTTTTTTGTTTTTGTGAACTATTTTTTGTTTTGTTTTTAATATTTGTCTGAATGTTTGGTCGCATATTAGTTTCTGTGTCGTAAAATGATAATTCATAATAGGTAAGAAGTCAAAGATTTCCATGCCGAAAGGCAGAATATGGCGTTCAATTAATGTATTCCTTCCATCTACCCATATACGCAAATAAAAAATATGCATATGAATTATAAGTTTTTGAATCTGAATTTTGCGTCTGTATTTTTCAAGCAATATTTTTCCAGTCCTTCTTTCGAAGACTTGAGATGAATTTCTTTCGGTCATAATCTGGCAAACTGTGCTTAGAGATATATTAACGAGAGACAGCATAAAAATGCGCTGTGTTGGGTAGCACAATGTCAGGCCAGTCGTGTCAAGCACAGAAAATTATGTCCATTCATCCGAGGCCCGCGAGGATTAAGGGGAACGAGGTCGCATTTTTAGCATTTGACTTCACGACGACAATTTTAAAATGTCCCGAGAATAACGTAAGCGCACTAATTAAAATGTTTATTGCTGAAATGTTTGATTTAAATGTAAATTGCATACAGTCTAGAACGAATTAATCGCCAGAGAGCTCAAATACATTGCTCAACGTATCAGCAAGTTAAAGCGGCAGTGGGCTGGACATAATTATCTGTCACAGAATTGATGACTGTTGGGGTAGACGTGTTTGCGAATAGAGATCGTGAATCGACAAATCGTAGCGTAGGATGCCCTGACTCGATGGAGTGACGATTTATGAATGACAGCTGGAGGTGGTTGGAAATAAAAAGTTGAAGATCGGGCTGAGTGGCGTGTCTTGTGAGAGGACAGCAGAAGTAGCAGTGGACTATGATAGGCTGAAGATGATATTGATGAGTTCGCACTGCTGGGCGTATCTTCTTTATGAGAAGTACCGTGTAAGTGTTCTCCACGCTGACCAGTACAGGTAGACTTCACACATCATCGAGAGCATCAAGAACTCTCAGGTTGACACACACCAAATACTACATCTAATACAATAGAAAAATATAAACTTAAAACTAGTGTAACAACTTATCGCTAAAAGCGATCTCTTCCAGGCAACTTTAAGCATTATGGACATAAGTATTAAAAAAGATGTATGTGCATGTGTGATGAGCCCAGTTAATTTCGTCGAAACTTTAAGCAAAGTTTTCCACTATTTTATTTGGGCACAGTTAAAAGTAAAGTAATAATTATTTTATTTCTTATTTCTTATAATACAAAAAGTTGTAGGTACTTAGTCCCGGCTTACATTACGTGACTTAGACTTAACTTGATTTTGCATCAAATATTTGAAAATTTATAAAAACTTTCTACTAAAATTCACAAATAGCAATTCACCCCCACAAAAAAATATGACAGTACAATTGATAAGAAAACATACGACCCGATACTTAATTTACTTGAATTGAAAAACGCAAATGCGAATATTCATAAATAAAAGCCATTTCAGCTGCATAACGTCATAATTTGTCTAATACAAATCGACAATATTTTTCACTGTTTTTCACGTAACCGAGCGCTGACAGATTAATGTGGAAAAATTGACGCTTCATTTTATTTTTATGGCAATTTCGTGTGAAATATTGTCACACCGTCATAGTATTTTACCGTATTTTCTCTTTAGATGATAAAACCTAAGCAATATGATACGCGTACGGCAAGAATTAAATCACCAATAGAACACAAAAGCAGCTTTTGTCGAGTTTTTGGTAGGAACGCGAAAAATCACCTTATTTATATATGTAGGTATAACTAGCGACCTGTTCCGGCTTGGCACGGGCATTCAATCTTTCCGTAAATTTTTTTAAAATCTGGGGTAATTGCGAATTAATCACAATAAAACAAATTAAATTAAGTTGCAAGAATTATTTGTAGCATAATGTTTACTTAAAGAACTAACGGCAACGGTAACTAAAATGAAATCAAAGTATAATCAGAAACTGGCAGGTTTCTTAAAAAAATAATGCGCATTTAAAATAAAATTGAGTATTTCTAAAAGGAGAACCGCGGCTGAGACAGAAGTAAGAAGAGCCTGGATAATGTCCTCTGGCACTAATTAAAACTTTGGAAACAACGAGAAAAAGGGGTTGAGAAATATGGCGTTTGGCGGATAGTAATGGGACAGTGGCTCTGCTTAATTCAAGCAGTTTTTCTTCTTTCGATTTATGAATTAGAACATTAGATGAAGCTTCAATAACTAATCTTCGAAAGTAAAACTCTTGGAATTCTAAAGTAGGTTTGCGTTTAACCACTTTCTACCTAATTTTAAACAGGGATGAAAACTTGTTTACTCTAGATTCTGTTTCTGGTAGTCAAAACTTTTATTTAAAAGCGTCAATACTGAACTGCTTGTCCTCATTGTACCTTAGAAATTTAACGATGCAAAATGATCACCTACCTATATCTTTAAGATTAAGGAATTGTTGGTATTTGAGATTCTAATGTTGTTACGAATATTTAAGGAAGATGATTTCTAAAAAAAAATATTTATCACAATTTAAAAAATCCGTTTCCGTTCCATTCTTTCAACACATGATCATTTTTCACGAAAAACATTTTAAGCTATAATTATGAAACAGTTTATTTTGTTCAAGACTACAATGTATAAAATACCAAAGAACTTAAAATAGAGTGAAACGTAATAATAAATACCTAAGTATTGTTATACTTACCTTTGTGTGGGTTCCAGGTATACCGAATACCTGGAACCAACACAGAGGTGACCTGGGTCGTGGGCTTCATATTCTTCCTTCTAACAAACAGGTTTAAAAATAACGAGTAGGTTACATTATGACATACATAACTATAGTTAAATTTATGTTTTTAGGGTTCCATTCCTCGAAAGGAAAATGGAATCCTTTTAACATCACTTCGTTATCCATCTGTCTGTGCGTCAGACCCTTTTTTTCAGGAACGCGCGTAGTTACAAATACTCAGGTATTCAATATCATATTGAATAGAATTGATTTTTTAATTAACTTTTAGACATTCTCATTTTCTTCGCGATGTTTTCTTTCGCCGTTTAAAGTCATCGGCAATACGTACACAATTTAGAAAAAATAAAAGTGCGTGCCGTGGGAAGCGAACCCATGACCTTCTGATTGGAAGCCAGACGGTATCCCAACTAGGCATTCAAGTCAATTTTCTTACACTAAAAATAATCCACCCCTAACAGTATGATGCAAAGGTACCCATAACTTATTGCACTTTATTTACAATTTCGAATAGTTTTTACCATAGCACACTCTTATAGCGAATTTTTTTTATGTAATAGTAATGATAACGCCTGTCCATGACCATTGCAGCGATACACAGAACTTTGTGTAGCAAAACAAAGTTCAAGGCATCACTGCTTTGGCGCTCATTACTTTGAGACTAAGCAAACCAGCTTGAATAACCTGTTCCTTGAATTTTGTGACGGATAAATTATGTTTTTCTATGGAATACCTGACTATATATTTTGGCGGTAACAGTGTTGATTCATTAGTAAAAGATGTTAACAATGATGAGTATTATTGATCACCACTCGGGTTAATATTACCGTTCGTTATTAATACAAAGTTAACTTTCGGAAATATTAATAAGTATTTAGTATGAACATAAATCGTAACAGGTAATTAAAAGTTAGACAAATATGTATTAATCTATTTTTGATATTTATGACCTATGAATACATATCAAATATTTTATTAGAATAGATTCGGAGTCGCTTATACATAATTCTAATTAATTATAATTTTACCATGGATTACGGGATTTCATTTTTAGACGATTTATAAATTTACTAGCTGCGCCCTGCGATTTTACCTGCGCGGTGAAAATGTCCTATGTCTTATTTCAGGACCGCATTTATAATATTAGTTAGGATTTATTGTATGTATGGTGGTAGGGTACTTTCTAGTACTCAGCTGGCTAGCTATCCTCTAAGGTAAAACCAAGCACCTAACAGTGTGTTCCGACTCACTTGAGAACCAGTTCCATTCTAGGCTAGATGTGTTCACAAAATACCTTTTTCTCATTTGTTTACGTAAAAGTAATGTGACAAACGATGCGCTCACCTGATAGTAAGAAATAACGCATGCCCATGACCATTGCAGCAATACACAGAACTTTGAGTAGCAAAACAAAGTCCGGGGCATCGCTGCTTTGGCGCTCATTACTTTGAGACTTTCGATGGTTAGTCTCAACAGCCCGGTAATTTCGCTAGCTGCAGTACCCTTCAAACCGAAACACAGTAATGTTAATATATATTTTAGGGTCATCTTTGATTATAATTTATATCTAGTAAATTAATCTTATATTTTAAAATTCGATTTTCTGTTTGAAATTTATATTTTAAATGATAAACACAACTTGAAATTGGTAAATGTTGGCGAAAATCGCCTTATATGATTTCTTTGAAGACATGGTAAAGGTTGAGATTGATGGTCGCGAGTAGAAAAGGCACAAAATGACTCTCCTCTTTCAATCAGAAGCCAAACTAACAAATTAACGGTATCTCAACTTGCTCATTTATTTTTTCTCCATTGCAAAGGGAAGTGGCGTATTAATTAATGGCCTCATCAATCATTGCCTTCTCTCAGACCCGCCGTCATTTACATTGTTACAAGTCGACGGGGTGCTGTGGAAAAAAAGAGCTTTAGTTACCGTTGAGAAATTTCTAGATCGCTTTGATAGTGTGTGCTGAAAATACCTACTTACATTTTTAATTCTTTTTATGTATTATTAATGAGACGAGCAAGACGTTGCCCTGATGGTAAGAGATTACGTGTGTCCATGACTATATTTTTTTTGTTACATACAGCTCCATCTAACCTCCAACTGAGCAAAGCTTGTATGGAAGACAGATAACTGATAGAATACTTAAATACTTTTTAGTAATTCTGTGTATACATTGCAGCGATACACAGAACTTTGTGTAGTTAAACAAAGCAGGGCGTAGCTGCTTTGGCGCTCATTACTTTGAGACGTTAAATAAATAAATATCGTAGGACATTACACACAGCGCCAACTGACCCCAAACTAAGCAAAGCTTTGACAATGGCAGTCACATAACTGATAGAATACTTCAATACTTTTTTTTTTACATTCGATGGTAAGTTTCAAAAACCCTGTAATTTCGCTAGCTACAGTACCCTTCAAACCGGAACACAGTAATGTTTACAAACACACAAATTAATGTTTTTTTTTAATAAATTTAATGTTTTTGCTTGGCGGCGGAATATCTGGTACTACGGTGGCACCTACCTAGACGACTTCCTGCTAAGGAAATCTACCACCAAGTGAACATCATGTTACATCTACAGGGCTGTTAGCTTCAGGTGTACAAAGCCGGAAGGGGGTCATTATACTCAACATTGAATTGGTTGCTCGAGTGGGTGTTCCCTGATAGATACAATCTGGGTGCCTTCAAGTCACGAATGAATCAGTTTCTTCTTGGCGAGCGTGCTTCACCTTAGACCGCATCTTCGCTTAACATTAGGCAAGTTTGCGGTTAAACGCAAGCCTATTCGTAATAAAAAAAAACTTCTGACACTAATAGTCACACTAATTTTATAAAGCCTTTGTATGTTTGTTACTTTTCACGCTCAAACGGCTGGACCAAATTTGATGAAATCTGGTATGGAGATAGCCGACACCCTGGATTGACACATAGGCTACTTTTTATCCTAAAAAAACGTAGCGGGTAACACTGCGGGCTGCAGCTGGTCCTCACTAATAATAAAGAGGAAAGATTTAATTGATTGTTTGCTTGTTTGTAATGAATAGGCTCCTAAATTACTGGACCGATTTCAAAAATTCTTTCGCCGTTGGGAAGCTGCGCTACCCCCGGGTGACAGGCTTTTGACTACTTTTTATCGCGAGGCGTCCGCTAGTCATTTATAAACATATTTGAAATGTTTTTTTTTTATTTGAAAAGTTTTATATAAATTTCATGAGGTTCAATAGTTTGGGTTTTAAACCAAAATACCTAAACCTAGCAGTGTTTGAGCCTGGGGGCATAAAGTCGGTTTTTTTTAAATTGTTAATTTATACTTGTTGATGTTATTTTCAGACATTTACTATTCAAATATGATTTGTATCTCTGGTATTTATCAATGTAATATTGATGATTGATTGTGACAAACGATAAATAAATAAATAAATAAATAAATAAATATCGTAGGGCTATACACACAGCGCCATCTGACCCCAAACTAAGCAGAGCTTGTGTGATGGAAGTCAGATTACTGATAGAATACATAAATATTTTTTTTTTTTGTAAATACATACTTATAATACATACAGAACACCCAGACACAGAACAAACATTTTGTTTATTCACAAAATGTTTGCCCTGAGTGGGAATCGAACCCACGCCCTACAAGTCTCAAGGCAGATATATTACCAATGAGCCAACGGGGCTGTCAACAAACGATCTTTGTCTTTTAATTATAGATGATTTATTAAACAATATTGAAACTTTGATTGTTTTTTACCGATTCGACCGTTTCCGTCACGACGATAGTACGAATAAAACAAAAGAAGTACTTGAAAGTGCAGTAAGTACTGAAGCACGCTTTTTCATTATAATGAAAAGCGAGATACAATCTCCGTGTCAGCCTGTTCCAATAACTAAACGGAGGGAAAGCGCTCGCTGTTTGAAGGCAATCTTAGGACTTCCGGCCGACTCGCCATCGAAGCAATTAGACGCAGGAAGTTTCCTAATGACGTACACACTCGGACTGTAACAAGCCAATCTTTTCCCATACACTTCTATCCTATAAAATAGTTTTCAAAAGTAAAAAAAAATGTATTTTTAAACAAAAATTTTACAAGCCCATGCCGCTGTAAGCTCATGCATCTAAATACGTGCTAGTTTCCACTAGACTTCGATATTTGTATCTTAATCCTTACTTAAACCTATGTCACCCGGGGATAGTGTAGCTTCCCAACGGTGAAAGAGTTTTTGAAATCGGTCCAGTAGTTTCGGAGCCTATTCAATACATACAAACAAACGAACAAACATTCAAATATTTTCTCTTTATAATAGTATAGATAGATAGATATAGTTTTGTGTAACAGACATAAAACATATACAACCGAATTGAGAACTTTCTCCTTTTTTGAAGTCGGTTAAAAATGTCTATATTAGTAATTCGAATGACAGTTGAACGTGGTCGAAGTAAAATGCAAGTTTTGGCGGAGCTTTAAGTAGGAAGTGACCGCACGGATATTGCGGAATCCTTTGTTTCTTTAATCGAAATACTTGTCGTAAGTATTTTGAGTATAAGTGTAGTAATATCAATATTTTTAGCGTTATTACAAAGTTGCGGAAATTGGCTAAGTACTAGGTATATCAAGTCTTTATCAGATTTATTTCGGAAAGTTATGCTTAAAACTGCATGGTATAATTCCCCCATCCTATTTTTTATCGGACAGCCAGGTAGAAAAAGCGATATCGTTTTACGGTTGACGTTCGAAAAACTCATACGAAACGATATAATTCCACTTTCATGGTACAAACGGCTAAAGAGTAGAAAACGCTACCAGTCTGGGCCTTTCCTGATACTATATACAATCTGTGTATTTTCAAGTCGAGAGCGAACCGGTACCTTCTAGGCTAGCGTGCTCCATCGTAGACCGCATTTTCATTTACTGGTGAGATTGTCAAACGCAAGTCTGTTTATTAAAACTTCACATCATCATGCCAACTTAATAGTCGTGAGTTAATTCATAATAATTCACGAACATAAAAAAATCAAATCAGCTGAATAGGGTCAACCAACAGACATAATTTGACTTAGATAAGCAATAAGCGCCAAAGCAGCGAAGCCATGGACATTATTTTGCTACTCAAAGTTCTGCAATGGTCATGGACAGGCTACATGATATATTTAAACCGTAAAAGTGAACTTTAGTACCTATATTAGACAAATCATGAGTTAGGTATTGAATTCGAAACGTTAAAACATAATTTCCGCCACTTAAAGTTTGATTCCCTCATATGCGAAGTGTAATTGCTTTTGTCATATTAATTTAATTATAAGATTATTGATAGAAACAGGAAATGGCATTAAAATACTCTTCAATTATTTATCGGCACCTTGTTAAACACGGACTCTCCGTTCCGCCAATATTTGAAGAGATATTTTTATCGTTAGTATTTTGTTATAATGAATAATGAATATACTAATAATGAATTTAAACGCCAAGATATTTTTAGAAACGTGTACTAAGACAATACCTTCTGTAGTGAAGTTCTGGTTGTTTAATTACTCAAGGTATATTAGGCAGTGTTTACGTAGTGTCAGGCAGTATTTACGTGTATTAAAATGTTGTTTACATTTAGTAAGACAGTAACACACCTACACTCTGTTATTGTAGTATTGTGGTAGATTAGTCAGAAAAACATACTTCACAAATTATAGTAAGTTTTGATCGTGGATCCGATGAATTTTTTGAGATTTGTACTCAAGTTTTAAAACTCAAATTATTAGCGCGTCCGGACCATACGTCGAGGGGAGTGGGTTCAAATTCCAACAATGAGCTTGAGCTGCCGGTGAAGAAAATCATCGTGAGAGACTTCACACCGAGCGCTTTTTTAGAACTGTCAGACATGTTGGTTTCCTCACGACGTTTTCCTTTACGGTTTAACGCCAGCGGTAATACGCACATAATTAAAAGACGTATCGAGAAATTCGGACCCAGAACCTCCAGATTGGAAGGCAGATAGTCTCCCGGCGAGGCTGTCAAAACTTCTACATACATATTTAAAACTTAAAAAAAAAACAAAATCTAATCTTCTTCTTCTTTGATTTTGGCGTCGCATTTTGAGCATTTGCCAGTGTCAAGTGTTTTATATTTTCAAGTTTCATAAGTTAAATAAGTTGCTTTGTAGTTATTGTTATAGTCAAAATCAACAATCTTGGTCAAGTCCAGTCATCAGTAGGGCGTGAGTTCTATTTCCACTCAGGACAATCATTTGTGTGAAGAGCCCATAAATGTTTGTTCTGTTTCTAGGTGTTCTGTAAGTATGTAATAACAAAAAAAAAGTATTTAAGTGTTCTATCAGTTATCTGGTTCCCTCCCATACCAGCTTTGTTTATTTTGAATCTCTATTTATTATAATATGTCTATAGATATATAATAAACTATCTATTAATTATATATCTATAGATTTCTATTCCGGCAAGATCCTCGTACTTCGTACCGTCAATTCAATTCCAGTCGTTATACAAGCTTCAGACATTAGATGGTTTACTTATTCAGCGCTGGAAGAGTACCTTAATAATATTAGTCTCTATAGAATTTAAAAGTCAAAACGCTTGATGGATATTTTGCAGTGAGCTTTACGAGTCGTAGATTTCGATTATAATACCCTAAATAAAGTGTCATAATAGTTATTTTATTATACCCAAAATAAACAATGCCTCACTTTTTTTTTTTTTTTTTTTCATTTACTTAAACTACCAAGCTGCCAATAGTTAGGGCTGCAGAGTGAGAAATCCGTGCGACCCGTGTCAAGGATCACTGCCTTTTGGATTTGAACTTTGACCCAACCGCATAGCGAGAATCTCTTATTATTATGTAAAGTTTTGTTACCACTTCCATAGTGTCTTCATTGTCAATATTTTATCCTAACCCTACGACACGCGAGGCAAGTCTGATACGAAAGCCGAATGAAAGACATTTGTAAAGATCGTGTACGCACAAAGCATTTTGCTAAACTATTTCATAATAAAAAAATAGAAGACAACAAACAGTACCATTACATAATTATTACAAATTCCTATTAGTAATAATTATGTAATGTAATAATTATGAAAACTGACTATATAACTGCTTTAGAAAGCATTTTGAGATTTTTACATCGAAAAACAACGGTTCCCTGAGATATATCATCAAGGATAACTATATATTTTGCTTAAAAAATATCTTACGTAATATATATTTGTATTATAAGGTACAGTGTGGATTTTATACAATTAACAAAAATTAAGATCTCAACAACTACCGAAATTATTAATAGGTACATTTATCGTATATTCTACGAAAAGTCTCCGGCTAAGAGCTATGTACTACTCACCGAGACAATTTTAAAATAAACAAAAGAATATCTAACAAAGCAAGCACCATCTTCCTCCGTAATAAACTCTCTCTTCCTTCATTCTTTTATTTCAATAACTGGGAATTGTTAACAAAGTTTGAGTGTTATTACGCCGTTTTAAAATAAAATGAAACTGTCTACGTTTATTGTTATTTCATAGTTGCACAGAGGATAAAGATGAAATGCTTTAGCTGTTTGGATATAAAACTGCTTACTATAGTAGGACCATCATGTTATTATGGACCCATGCAATAAGATATTATTCTAAATCGCAAATCGATATAAAAATTAAATTTTATATACGTACGTCGTACGTGTATGTCGTAGGACGTTTCACACAGCGATATCATGTCGCAAACTAAGCAAAGCTTGTAGGTACCTACTATGGTACGCTGGGTACCATAGTACAAGCTTTGCTTTCCTAAAACAATACTTACTTACTTTTTTTTGTAAATACATACTTATAATACATACGGAACACCTAGTCACAGAACGATGATAGCTCAGTGTTTAGCGCGGTAGGTTTCGGAAGGTACCTATACCATCATGCTATGGTTTCCCCACGATGTTTTCCTTCACCCGCAGCTCAAGCTTATTGTTGGGGTTTGAACCACCACACCACACCACAGCATGCGAACCGAGCTATCATAGCTACATATTTCCAGTTCAATATCCTTGTTCGCTAGTTTTCTTAATTACTTATTAAAGACCACCAAACAAACATTTGTACACAATAACAGTTTTATTTGTCGTGCACATCAATGTTATAGTACCTTCAAAGCATCGATTAGTGGTGTAGGCCTCACTGTGTAATGTCAACAGAGGCAGCTCGACGGAGGGTGATCTTATCAACTTATTTACAGGCACATTTGTAGGCACCTAACAACGAATAAAAGGGTAATCTATTGTGACATGACAACGTTACACCTAACGCATTTCAGGGGAGTGAGAGATTTAATCAAAACATTAAAAAACATGATACCTTTGGTGAAATGATATTACTGAGAGAGTGCTGAGTGTACGTCACGCGATCTCTAATGGTGTAATAAAGTTAGAAAGAAAACTTTCCAGCTCCAGGCGGCTCTTTTGCGTATTTATTAACGCGTCCAGAATATCAAGAGCCCCGCGCCGTCTTTTCTTTTTCTTTTTTTGTTGATGACTGCCTTAAATTGTAAGAGGTCTAAGGCGTTGGTTTTGTTGTGAAATCTGTTTGTGCTAAAGTCGTCACGTGCAGCCGCTGATGAGCCTTAGACGTGATAACACTCAGTGGTACGTGATTCTGGTTTTATTTGAGTTACCGCGTCTGTACGGGGTGCGTGTCTGTACATGTTCCGAAAATGTTAGCGATCATAATTACGTACTACCAGATTTGTTATGACTAGGTGTTCTGTATGTATAAAAATACATACAGAACACCCAGACACAAAACAAACTATTATCGTTAGATAAATGTATGTTCAGGGAGCCAATCGAGGTTGGGTAAACATTAGGTGAGCTGTGGTTAAACACCTAACCTGTTAATCATAAAAAAATACAATCCTTTGCTTGATGAAATAATTATTTAACTAGATTCTTACCATAAATGTTGTTTACTTTTTTGCAGATAATAAGTATAATCTTTTTTTAATAAAAAAAAAACCATAGCATAGCATGAAAAAACGGCGGATATATTTTGGCAAGACCTAACTTGCCAAAGGATGCCCGGCAATTTTTTTCATATCTTTATTTTTTGGCTTCGAACGTTGTGCATTCTACCAGTTTGTCTGTCTGACAAGTCTTGTACTGACAAGTAGTGCCTCACGTTAAATACTCAAGTGTAAATAATAAACCTCTGTCATAAGCAAATAGTAAAGTTTAGTTGACATCCTTACGTCAGCGTCGTCCTCTTTACAATAAGCTTCTACGCAGTTACGGTAACAATTCGCAATGACATCGAAAAAATTAATCGACCATTTACCCACATAACCATACTGCCTTATTTGTTAGTGTATCTGCTTCGAGAGCTGGAGAGTATGAGTTGGATTCCCATCCAGGACAAAAATTTGTGTGATATTAGTGCATAAATGTTTGTGTCTAGGCGTTCTGTATGTAGGTACCTATTTATAAGAATTTTATTTTATTTATATTTTATAAAAAGTAAACATATATTGATCTGTGTTGCCTCTAAAATATTCCATATAATGTACCTATTTCACGTACGTATTTATAAAAAAATGTGCTTTGTTGGACACGCTTCCGCGTGTCCAGCAATGTTCAAAGAAAAATAAAGTGACGCCGCATCAGCCGTGAACCATTTCGAGCTATAAGTTATCTGCTTCCCATAGTACAATCTTTGCTTAGTTTGGGACTAGGTGGCGCTGTGTGAAATGTCCTAGGATATTTATTTATTCATATTATATTTAATGCCCTTGATATGCCTTGCCATTAAAAGTGCGTATAATTCGGCAATATGATTAAACACCATCATTTTTAAACATGATACAATAAAAAGTTTTTGCTTGGTGGTAGATGTCCTTAGCAGGAAGTCGTCTACCACCGCAGTATTTGACATTCTGCCGCCAAACAGTAATGTGTAAACATGATTGTAGCTAGCAACAGGGAAATTGTGATTGCGACTAATTATTATCGAATGTAATAAATGCCAGCGCAGCGGTGCTTAGGACTTGTTACTCGTAGTTCCAAAGAGTTTTGGTTACCGCTGTAATGGGCAGGCGTTATCTCTTATCATCAGTAGAGCGTTTTGCTAGTCTCATTACTTTTACATGAAATTCATAATTTTCACAATGCTACTTATGGGATTCATTCCACGTAATAATAATGGTATATGAATCAATAAGATATTTATAAAAAAAATATATAAAGACTAATTTTCTTCGTATTCGGCGAGACCGAGACATTTTACCTTAAAATATTAAAATCATTCAATCAACTTTTCTTCTCTCGCTGTTATCCCACTTTTAAGTTTTCTTCAATTAGACGTAATTACGAAAATGAGAAATGGTAAAAGTTTATTTCTTGCCGCCATCGAGTTGCGACCAAAAAATTTTAATGAACCCCGAAATGAGTGCTTTTTATGCCATGAAATAATAATTTTCCGTTACACAGTAACTGTCTTTTTGAAAGAACGTTTCGCGCTAATAAGAATTACATTAATATGCCATTAATAAGAAATGGTAACTTGTTTCTTTTTTTCTCTATAAATTCAGATGCTTGTTTAAAAGTAGACCAAAGTAAGTAGTTAACGTAATCTAAATAAACTGCGGTATTGTCAAATTGAATTGCAATTGTTATGCGTTGGGTCAAATAACCAAAAACATTTTTGAAAGCCAAAATCATCACCAATAACCCTTGTTTATAATCACAAAACACGCCTTTATCGCTTTACTCCCAATTTCCGGGCAAAAATCTAGGCCGTATACACATGTAAAACTGTTGCGAAAAAAACGGGTCACAATACGGGCAAGCTGCGCCGTGACCACATTAATAATTTATCAGCCGCATGACGGCTGTTTGCTAATAAAGCGCGGATTCGCTTGGAAATATTAATAAAAGCAGCTTGCAACCGGACCCAGGCTGTCGGAGCGCGCGTTCCGGCCCGTGATAAATGACCGGTTGCAACTTTCATGCAGTTGCGATATGCATTCGCAAAATCATTCTGATCATTGTTAACCGAACAATCTTCTTTATTTTAAAATATTTTCTAAAGTGCATTTAAAAGTCGCTTTCTGATGGTCAAATATGACAATTTTCAAAAAATCTATCGTCAAGTTTTCTATACCAAATTTAGTTCTTTTTTGTTTTAGTATTAGTTTCATTTGTTTTAGTATCGAAAACTTGACGAGTTTTTTTCACAAAATACCACTATAAATCATACGATTGTTATTAGTTACAAAGGGAACACTCTTATTTGTTTTGTTTTTAGCCGACTACGCATAACGTAGGGTTATGATTTGTATGTTCATTTGTCTTGTGTTTTCTACTAAACTATTCATCATATTTTGACAAATGAGATGTTTAACTCGTCTTGGTTCTACCCGTGAAACCGTAAAACTAACATGACGAATTCCATAAGCTAAATTCTAACTGTCAAGTAAAGACTTGATGAGTAGGTACATTTCTAGTAATTATGTATAATTTGTAAAGCAAAAGTCTGACTAGGTGCAAGTTACAATATACCGTGAAATATGATTATGACTTTTCTAATAAATACCAAAAATAAATAGTGGAGAATAATTTTTATTTGGTATCCAGAAGCTATACACCAGCAACAACACACCAAAAAAAAACGAAATCTGAGTATCTAACAGTAAATAGTAACAAGTATTATTGATTTATTTCATTCCGTTCTCAATTTATCTTACTTATTCTTTGCGGTAGGTACATTTTAAAACGTTATTCTTAAATTGACCTAGAGAAAGTCGTAGTTTTTGTTGAAAATTTTATTATCTACGCTGAAATTATGTGTGCTCTTGACCCAGAATAATCCCACATTATTTTATCCCAGCGCCATAAAGATTAGTTGTGCCTAGAGTGAACGTTAATATCGTTTTCATTGTAATCAGTGAGTGGAACGATTAGTGTGAGTATGTAAAAACATCTACGCAGTCAGGCTTTTTCATACCGGTCGTAATTGAATCGATTTCTAGGAAAACGCGCTTCATCGCATCTTCGTTTAGCATCAAGTGAAATAGCGTCAAAATAAATCCACACTAACATCGCTCCATATAGACTTAGGGTATTTTTAAAAGATACCGCGAGTTGCGATAGGTATATTAAACTCTTCTGATTTATCTCCCGTTGCTAGTAGACATTGCAACGAGCCGTCGCCAACGGGAAATATATGGCCTCTTTGAAGCGCAGAAAGATGGGTAATTTCATTGAATTTATGATCGTATCACCGACGAAATTGCGAGGTTGAAAATTCGGACGTAAAAGTGTGATAAACATTGTATTAGTACGAGTAATATGAGAGTCACTAAACTCTCGGTGATTGCAATTTGGTGCTCTCACTGCTTTATGGTGTCAAGCCAATTTGCAATATATTTAGGGGGTAATAATGCTTTAGCTTTGACGCAGAGCTGTAGCGGCTTGGTGCTTGCATATCACTCAATTATTACGTCGCTTAGATTATTATTTACTCACTCCTTACTATTTAGAAGGGTATGAATCTGAAATTCCGACGTTTTTAAGCAGGAAGTTAACTTACCAACGCGTTATCAAATATTCTGCCGCCAAGCGTGTAATAATTACTGAGTTCCAGTTTGAAAAGTAGTGCAGTTTGCAATTACAGTGATATTGAGACAACCGAATGTCTCAATGTAATTAGCGCCAAACAGCGATAACCTGCCCCCGTACTCTGAGCGGCTTATTGTGATTCCCGCTAGGCGCTCACAAAAAAGCTACACGACCGCATATCGTATACCGGCGCAGCAAGGTTCGCAGTCGCGTAGCATTCTCGTGACCACTTAGCGGGAAACACAATAAGAACGTCAGTGTTCAGGAGCTAGACTTTGTTTTGTTTCTCAAAGTTCTGGGTACTTCTGCAGTGGTCATGGGCGTTATCTCTTACAATCAGGAGAACGTTTTAATCGTCTCATTACGTTTACATAAAAAAATAAATGTTTTGTTAACCTTATTATGCAAAATTACAGTAGATTCTGAAATGTGAAAGATTATTAATGTATTTGTTTATTTGAGTCTAAATAATCATGACCTAACAAAATCAGAGGAAAAATACTTAATAATATATTTATATTGCGTCAATAAAGAACCTTCATTTCTGTGACTTGTCAACATAGATTTCTGTGATTTGATTCACGTATTGGCGATAACTTCAAACGGTGAAGGCATTGTGAGGAATCCTACAATCTGAGAGTTCTTAAAAAAATCTTGTAGATGTGTAAGGTCTGTAAACCCACACTTGGCCAGCGTAGAGGCCTTATCCTTCTCAGAATGAGAAGAGGCCCGTGCCCAGCAGTGGGCCAGTTTATAAAAACAGGGCTGACTCGCATATGTTTCGTCAGTTTTCCAAACAGTGTCGATACGAAAAGAAACCGGCAGACTCAGTTCCCTAAAGCGGTAATACAAAAGCAATACTACATTCCGCCACTGGCCATAACAGAAGCGGGATATTTTGTAAACATTTTACTTCTTCTATCGTGTAACATTTTACTGCGTCCCAGTCTGTGACGATATTGTGGACGCTGTCGTTGCAAAACGACAGTTTTTACTGCCGCAACCGCTTTGTACACCGCATAGTTATGTACAAAATACCCTGTTTTGAATAAAATAAACGGAAATTATTGATACTTTCCCTTCACGTTTGGTTGAAAGGAAATTTTAGCTAGAGATAGCGTTTCAAAAATTTCTGAATTTATATCAGAGCTGTATTTTGACAGTTACGATCAACTTTTCTCAGAAGCTTAGCTTATTACTGAATTACTGAAATTCATGTTGTTAATAATAAATTATAGTATCTAAATTGTCGCCAATAAGCCTGATATCGTGGTGGTCGACCGAGCCCAACGCCGGGCAGTGCTCGTCGACATCACCATCCCACATGACGAGAATCTCGTGAAGGCCGAGAAGGACAAGCTTAGCAAGTACCTTGACTTGGCTCACGAGATAACCGCCATGTGCGATGTTGATTCGACGATCATTGTCCCGATAGTTGTCACGGTAAACGGTCTTATAGCGAAGAGCCTCGGGTCAAGGGTCAGCTACAAAAGGCAGTGATCCTTGACACGGCGCGCATTGTGAGGAGGTTCCTCACTCTGCAGTCCTAACCACCGGCAGCTTGAGCCCTGCCCCGCTGCCGGCGGCACCCTAGTTTTTAATTTTTTTATATTATATATGTTTTATAAATATTTAATGTAAAAAATTTAAAAAATAAGAGAAAAGATAAATACCTGAGATAATTATAGTATCTAATAATCATACAATATCGTTGGGCATTTCACACAGCGCAATCTAGCCTAAAACTAAAAGAGGCTTGTATTATGGCAAATATTCTTTCTAACTTAAAACATACAACATATACTTTTTTTCATTAACAAATAGGCTTGCTTTAGACCGCCGTCTCTCTCGATATTTAGTGAATAAGCGGTCTACGATGGAGCACGCTTGCTTAAAAGAAACCACTTCACTCGCGAATTATATAGATTGTTTCCTTAGGGAAACACCCACTCGGGCAACAAATTCCATTTAAAAGACCCAGGCATAGAATAATCATTTATGTTCATAAATGTTTGTTCTGAGTGGGAATTAAACCCACGCCTACAGCTCACGAAAGATAGCTACTTTCAGATGAGCCAACAGGGCCGCCTCTACCAGTAGAGATTATTATCATTTTAATATTTTTAATTTTTTCATCATGTTTTTCTACACTCACATAAAACATAAATCATAGTAAAATTAACCAATAATAATATTCACACAGTTTTAATAATACTCCTATGTTGTCTGCAATATATCACAATAGGCTCTGGCCAAAAAGTAAAAAAAACTTGTATTCCTTTTTTTAACAAACGTTGGCATGGACACTCGTATGTTTCACAGTGGAGATAAAAGCATTTTGCACTATACTTGTCAAGCCAACAAGTTTAAAAGCTAAAAGTCGCAACAAATCATATAAATACTAAAATTGACACAGATTTTTATACAAATAGATTTCTTTATAACCTATACTAAAAATGTAGGCTGTTTAAGAGTTGCTTGCTTCAGCGTAATATTACATAATCAAATGACGAAAAACAAACCGCCACATAAAAATGTCACCAAACTTTTAGAAAATGTATAATTTTATATTCGCTTCTTTGGGTACCTACAAAAAATAAAGGTACCATTTATTTCGTACTTTTCTTTGTACAATTTGTCTGACATGGAAGAAACTTCGTGAAACTATAAATTTACAGTTCTGTGCGTCTGCAATCATGGACCGCACACCAGGGATCTATCTTAGAGATTTTGAGCTAAGATTTTATTAATCCTTTCCGTTCATAGTAAAATAAGACTAATAATTTGGGTTATGAATATGTAACCATCATCAACCTACAATATTACTAAACTGCTCTGAAACCCAATAAAACATATCTAAGTCTGAAAACCAGAGCAGCTGAGAAATCGGCTGCACTCATTCTGAAAACAAACCTTTTTTTGTCGCACTGGACACTACAGTGACAACTTTTTATTATTATTCACGGTTATTTATTTATTTTCTTAATTTTTGAATTTATTACATTACATTTATCTAAGACATAAATCTCCGGGTTACCACAGTAGGCCGCCAAACCTCACGGACACTTGCTACGTTTAATGGACGGACGATATACGTAGGACAGCTGGCGGTAGGTGGAAGCGAAAAGCCGAAGATCGGGCCGAGTGGCGTGTCTTCGGAGAGGCCTATGTCCAGCAGTGGACTTCGATAGGCCGATGATGATAAAGACATAAATAATATAAAAAAATATTATTATTGTTTTTATTTTTGTCGTCTTTTTTATCATTTATTTGTAGTGTTTTGTGTGTCAAAATAAATGTTTTCTTTCTAATTTATTAACAACACTAATTTAACGTACCTCAGTATGATATGTATAGCCGCAGTCTCTTTCGAGTTTTCAGGCACTCAACAAGTACAGCCAAAAAGATACAGTTCGTAAGTAGGTTCGTAACTTTCCGCAACTTCGAAGCCGTCTAAGGTATAATGTCGTATAATATGGAAAAAGCAAAACAATGTTTTGAATGCTAGTAAGAGAGTTCCATTTCACTGCCTCTAGCGTGTCGTTAAGGTGACTAAACATCACTTTAGTTCCCTCTAAAGCGCCATATTTCCGTAGAAACTGCAATTTTCACTCATAAGCTGTAAAGTCATGCTTGAAAAGTATTTAACTTGAACCCTCAAGCTGCTTTGGAGAGGCTTGTCTTGGCACTTTTATGTCGTGGTGAATATGCTTACCTGCGTCTGGGAGTATGTATATTTTAATCAAATTGTTTAAATTTTCTCTCACACCCCATACCTATATTTTAAAGTAATAGGAAAAAATTACCAATATAAAAATTATGTTCACAGCTATTTTAAGATAACCAACATTCATCGTTACAAATAAGTAGGCCACAAAGTATTATCAAATGTTTTAAAAGAGTTTTGAAACGCAATAGTACCTACCTATAACAATTAATTTTTATGACAAAACTTGCTGCACCCCGCTGTTTTAGATACACGTGAACACAACATTTTTTCGGGGTAAAAAGTAGCCTGTCCTAATCTAGGGTGTTAGCTACCTTCATACCAAATTTCATTAAAAATACTCCAGCGGTTTAAGCGAGCAGAAGTAACAAACATACAAACACACTTACAAATTTTCGCCTATATAACATTAGTGTGACTAGCTGGTGATCGCGACTTCGACTGCGTAGTATTTTGTATACTAGTATACTTGTTTCTCCAAGCTTTCATCGGAATATAATATTTGTAATGTAATATTTTAGCTTTTATACGGTTCGGTACCTCAAAAGGAAGAAATTAACCCTTATAAGATCACTTCGTTGTTCGTATGTCTGTCTGTCGATAGGTACCGTTTTCCTCAGACACCCGTAGAGGGATCAAGTTAAAATTAATATTAAATACTCCAATAACTTAAAGCTGTATAAAAGGCAAACTTCTAAGTCAACGCAATCAAAATATACGGCCGTTTGTGCCGCATATTTTGACAGTCGCAAGAGAATTAAAACCCATTGGGTACATCCCGTTGACCTAGAATCATAAAATTTGGCAAGAAGAAATGTCTTAAAGCACAAATAAAAGGAAAAATCCGAAAACTGCAAATTTGTTGCTATATCACAATTTATTTTTGTTGTAATTATTAACTTTATAATTACAACAAAAATAAATTGTGAATATATACGCAGTATAGACACAAACTAGTACCTACTCTAACCTTAGTTTAAGATTAAATTAATTTAACTAACTTTCTTCTTCCCATAAGTTACCAAAAAATACTGTCAGAAAACAACACTACATTTTCCAAGATGTAAGCTCTAGTTGTATAAGAGAAACGCTTACATAATGGCAATACCAAATTTATAATAAACTGCCGGCTGAAATAAAAACGCTACCTAACAGCAAATTTAAACGTAAATTGAATTCCTGGTTATTGCATAAATGTTACTACACAATTATAGAGTATATTAATGATAAAAACATGTAATAAAATTTAACTTAATTACATTACTGTAAACCTCTAAAAGAGCTAATTTGGATGAAACTGTATTAATTATTTATTGTATAAGATCTTTACTACCTACATTTGACAATAAAATTTTGAATCTTTGAATCATATTGTATAATTTCACATGTTTGTTCTGTGTCTGGGTGTACTGTATGTATTATAAGTATGTATTTACAAAAAAAAAAGTATTTAAGTATTCTATCAGTTATCTGACTCCCATAGTACAAGCTTTGCTTAGTTTGGGGTCAGATGGCGCTGTGTGTAATGTCCTACGATATAAAAAAAAAAATGTAATTCAAGTTGACAAAGGTCGCAGGACCCCGTATAAATTTAAATTTATAGAAAATTATAAACTTAATTGCAATTTGTAAACTGACTGCGACCTATGTCGATATCCTAGAAGGTCTACCACCAAGTAAAGTAAGAGTTTCGATCTATCTAGTGTAAACCGAATTTAACAATTCGTACAAGTAAGTAATAATCTAGGCATTTAACTTATAACCGAATGGTATATTTAAAACAAATTAAAAGTTTCTAACAAAGACAGTTTAAACTTCGACTTTGGAAACTTTTTCATTGACTTACGTTATTGTAATCGATTTGTTCAAAATCATATGAAAGTTCATAGATATGAAAAAAAATAGTTTATTTCTTGTAGTAAGTTTTACTTGTAACCTATAACGAGACAAAACTGCTTAGTACTCAATGGCATTGCCGTGCGGTTGATCCGTGGATCTGGATTTGTCGCGAAGATTTTTTGTGTTGCTGTTTGATTTGTAGCACACAAATCAAACAGCAAATTTAAGAGATTTTTATTTCCTATATACCTATTATTTAAATACAATACAAAAATTCAACTTTATAATTCGTTATTAAAATTTTATCGAAGATTGCGACGAACCGCGCGTTTCCTACAATCAGTTGTAAAGTTATTCGTGTCACTTGACATTTCTCGAGTTCCTAGCGAAGTTGAAGTGGTTAGACACTTTGTTGCAAGGTCTTCGGAACGAGGTGCAACTGTCGAGGATGGCAACTTTGTTGTTACGTTAGTGATAAGCACGCTACGAACTAATGTAACTAGGTTTCGCTTCCGGATGCTCTGTTTCGTTTGCTTATCGTGGTTTGGTTCTAGTTTCAACGTTAGAAGTTTAATTGTAGAAAACAAGACTGTAGTTGAATCAGGAAAAGTTTTATAAAATTCAGCGCTTTTAGTAGGTGTACTTTAGCCAGGCTTTTATTTAAAAGAATCTTTTCCAAGTAAAAGCGTACCCGCTACGGCTTGAGCACCTTCCACTGCGTGCTTAAAAACTAAGAGATTTTTTTTTATATAATAGTAATGAGCCGAACCAAACTCCTGATGGTAAGAGATAACGCCTGTCCACGATATCCATAACTTTGCAAACGATATATAGAACTTTGTGTAGTAAAACAAAGTTCAAGGCATTACTGCTTTGACGCTTATTAGGTACTTTGAGACTTTCGATGGTTAGTCTCAACAGCCCAGTAATTTTGCTAACTGCAGTACCCTTCAAACCGAAACACAGAAATGTTTACATACTACTGCTTGGTGGCTGAATATCTGGTACTGCGGTGGTACCTACCTAGACGACCTCCTGCTAAGGAGGTCTACCACCAAGTAGATCTTTGTTACAATGCCATGTTATAGCATTGACAGCCCTGTTGGCTCATTGGTAGCATATCTGCTTCAAGAGCTGTGGGGCGTGGGTTCGATTCCCATCCAGGACAAGCATTTTGTGATATAAAACAAATGTTTGTTCTGTGTCTGGGTGTACCGTATTTATTATAAGTATGTATTTACAAAAAAAAGTATATGAGTATTCTATCAGTTATCTGACTCCCATAGTACAAGCTTTGCTTAGTTTGGGGTCAGATGGTGCTGTGTGTAATGTCCTACGATATTTATTTATTTATTTTATTTTATATGACATCGATGATTATTTAAAACTAAGATTATTACTTTACAAATAAGTAATGATGAAGTCTTTTGTTTTACTTATGCGGGATTACTCACTTTTTATTATGTCACGTCAGTTTCCATAGTAAGTCTTACTTATTGACATAGGCATTAGGTATTATAAAGGTAAGTCCTGCATACGCGTCCATACACAACCTGCAATTACTTTATTACGTGTTACTTAGTGGTTTGAAAATACCATGGCGTTTTTTACAAAAAATAAGGTATTTGGTTCCCGAAAATTTTTCGTAATATCTGTAGAAACGCGGACGAACTACACGGGGCAAAGTAAACTAGCAAAAGTTTTCTATTTGATGCGGTCCGCTGCGCTCTAATGAATCTTTTAACCATAACTTATGTGCTCATGAATCACTTGCTTTGTGGTGATAGAAAATATTGCGAGAAACTGAAACTTATGACGTATATGTGTACGTTATATACTAGTTTTTATTCTAAACTAGATCTATTACCTCAATTTCAGAAGACAATAACATTTACACACGTTTGCTTGGCGGTATAACATCTGATACTGCGATACCTACCGAAACGAACCTGCGAACGAACGAACGAACGAACGATCCTGCTAAGAAGATCCAAATAGATAATTATTAACCATTTCTAATAATAAATAAAATAAATAATAATGTAATAATAAATGTAATGTATGTATGTATGTATGTATGTATGTAATTTTATATTTCATTGGTATACCAATGAAATATAAAATTACAGCACTTTATTTTAGAACAGAATCTCAAACAATGTTTGTGTCTTACAAATAAATAGAACAAACCTTCAAAAACACGAATTTTCTTGAATCTCAGAAAATCTATGAGCGATGCGGTAGCGATGATAGCCCAGTGGTTAGCGCGGTCGGTTCGCATGCCGAAGGGCATGGGTTCAAACCCCAACAATGAGCTTGAGCTGCCGGTGAAGGAAAACATCGTGAGGAAACCATAGCATGGTGGTAGGGTACTTTCTAGTACTCGGCTGGCTAGCTACCACCCTCAAGTAGAAAATCTGCCGCCAAGCATCTAACGGTGTGTTCCGGCAGTCTCACTTGAGAGCCAGTTCCATTCCAGACTAGGTGTGCTTTACCATCTTCGACCACACCTTCACTTAACATCAGGTGAGCTGTGGTCAAACACCTAGCCTGTCAAACATTAAAAAAAAAAAACTATGAATAAACGAATACAAAAATACGGATTACCATGAAATTATTATTAAACCCATTCCTTCATTAATCTGAAGCCGCATCTCTTTATAGAACCAATGACGCTCCGCGAAAGGAAACTTCACAACTTTGAGAAAGTTTATAACTGGGATGGAGACAACTACCTACCGCAGCTCTTTTTTCTTTTATCCAGTCTTAATAGACATCAAAAATTTAAGACTTAAAATGGGGTTTTTCATATTGATTTTTTAACTAAATTTTTAGAGCGTGCGCGCAGAGTCTTTCAAGTGAAATGTAACAATTGTTCACATCAGAATCCACTGGTATATATATATATATATAGGCTAAAGGTAACAGAACTCTAATCGCCCGAGTCTCATTGTTTCAGGAGGAGTAGAGGTGCCAGAGTTCGGGGAGCCCATCACCAACCTCACGGTTCCGATAGGACGCGACGCAACCTTCGAATGTATTGTCGTCAATCTTGGCAACTTCCGGGTAAGTCTTCTTTTAACACGTGATTGTTATTAAGAACAACCTATTTTGTTATTTTATATTAGTGTTTTCAATATTTAGACCAGTTTGGGCTACCGTATTGAATTTTAACATTCCGTTGCTTAGCATAACCAAGAAGGATCCTCGATGAGGGTGGCGGATTCACGTATTATTATGTCATTGCATTTCAACATCATCATCATCATCATCAGCCTTTTGTAGTCCACTGCTGGACATAGGCCTCTCCCAAGGCACGCCCACTCAGCCCGATCTCCGGCTTTCATTTATGTATATATATTTATATTTATATAATAATAATAAATAATAATATGAGTTTTTTATAACACGTTATCGTTCTAATTTGTTTGCGGGCTAAGGGGCTAGACCGAAAAATATGTAGCAATGAAAAACGACACCAACACCGACATCTTTTCATCTTTTGACATTTTTGTAATTCCTTGACATTTAGATTTTCATGACACTATGTAATTCTTATTTTTATTATTATTTTATTTGATATTTGTATAATTTTATTTCATTGACATTTATATTTACCTTATATTGACATTTGTATAATTTTTTATTTTTGATTTTGGCTTGTGAGATAGATGTAACTGAACTATTGTCGTTTTTATCTCAATAAATAAATAAATAAATAAATAAAATCTTTTTACAGTGATTTTTGAGGAACTTCCCGATCACCTAGGAAACTATAACTTTTTTCTAACGATACAGGTTACTGTAAATTTTGAAACAATGCAAAAATATATCTTATAATTTAACAAAAAATAAAACCTTAAAGGAACTCCGTTCCTAGCGGGTGTCAATTATTATAATGACATTATATCAATATAATTGAATTTTAATTTATATGATAAAATAAATTAGTCGAATAAATAAGGTAATACTAAATTAATTAATAGGCTAAATTCGAAATACAAAATTTTGAACCCGATAGAAACTTGATTACGTAGTTAAAACAGAGGCTGGCTATTTGTTAGGTCCGTTTCATAATTAAATCACTAATTGAGTTGTTTCCCTCAATTAAATGTAATAAATTGTCTAAATTTTCAATATCGGCGCGATGTAACCGAACCGGAATATTTTTAATACCTACTTAGATAAAATGATAGACATTTTCTTGGTTGTTCATTTTGTCTACCTATATTTTAATCTTAAAAAGTCTTTTAAAACCCGTGATAAAATATACTACGTACTAGACCACGCAATTGGCCAACTTATTTTTATTTCATCTATCGTTTATGTATCAAACTAGCTGCGCCGTGGTGTTGCCCGCTGTTCCCACATGAACACTACATTTCTCTGGATAAAAGTAGCTTATATGTTTATCCAGGGTTTCAGCTACCTCCGTACCAAGTTTTATTAAAATTGGTCCAGCCGTTTGAGCGTGAAGAAATAACAAACACATTTGCACACTCACAAACTGTCGCCTTTATAATATTATCGTGATAAACCTCATAAGCTGATTGAGTTGAATTTATCAAAAATGCAGTTTCCATTTACTTCCGCTAGGGGCCGATACTTTTACCATAATTCTTTCTATCAAATTATAATTATGTGAAGTAGATGTGGTACTCTCTCTAAAGTTTTATTATAGGAACAAAGAATTTCTTGGAATAATCAACTAATATGTAACTTCCCAGGTAGGCTGGGTGAAAGCTGATACGAAGGCGATCCAGGCGATCCACGAGCACGTGATCACGCATAACCCACGTGTGTCAGTCTCTCACAGCGACCACTCCACTTGGTACTTACACATCAAGAGCGTGCAAGAAGAGGACAGAGGACAGTACATGTGCCAAATTAATACAGACCCTATGAAGAGCCAGGTAGGTGTCATAATCTCTCAGCTGACTAAACGAGATCGAAATATAAATAAATATCATTTTCGGACGATATTTTTCACACAGCGCCATCTAACGACAAAATAAACAAAGATTGTACTATGGGAGCCATAAAACTGATGGAACACTTATGTTTATAGTTTTTTTTTGTAAAAACGTAATTATAATTCACAAACACCCAAACACAAAACAAACAGAAAAAATAAATATTTGTCCTGGGTGGAAATCGAACCCGGCTGGGATTTTATTCCTGAGACAGCTACAGGAAGGAAAGATAACAAATTAACTAACAGACCAGCGGGCCGCTGTTCTGCTTGTGGTATACACACAAACTAGTACCTACTTTAACCTTAGATTAATTTGACTAACTTTCCTCTTCTTATATTGTAAAAAATTAAAAATTGCAATTCAAGTTGACAAATGTCACGGACCCCGATGTCTACAGAGCGTATAAATTAAAAAAAAACTACCAGAGCAATCAAAACATATAAGTCAGTCAGTAAGATCTAGTACGGTTGTTATTTAAACCATGTAAGTAACAAATCCAAAGGTTTTTTTTTTCATTTAAAGGTTAAAAAGACAAACAATTTCGGCCGACATCTCTGTATAAAGCGAACAAATAAGCGTTCATACAGGGTACAATCATGCGACGGTGACGAGCGGAGAGCACTCATCGCATCCATTAGACATAACGGCCAACAGAATTGAGGGGGTGACTTGATGGAATTCAATTTCGACAATTTGCTACTTTCTGAGAGAGAAGTTTTGCTCTTTTGATACGTAGAGGCCAGTTTGTGGAAGCATTGTCATCCAGGCGCTTTTAGATTGTTTCTTGCAGTTCTAATTTTGTGATTTTTTAATAGAAATCTTTTAATTTTTTTAGTATGTTTAGGTACCTAACTGTCCAAATTAAAGCGTGGGCCAGACTTTTGAAAACAAACTTCTAACAGGGGGCACCTTGGTGGAAGGTTTGTGGAGCCCACGGTTGGTGGAGCCCACGGTTGGTGTTTGTGTCCACACTGGTTTACAACAAGGCTTCCACTTCTAAAACGGTGACATCTACACGTGGTTAACAACGCGCGTCCGTCTACAGAGGTTTTTGAAGGTGAAACGAATGTTTGTTGCAAACAAGTGTTTACATTGTTGTAAACCGCCGGTGAGTGCGGTGGAGGGCTTGTTTACAACAGTCTGGCCCGCTTAAGGGTTAAATGTAATTATTTGTTCTAGTTGTGCTAAGTACGTATGTATGTATGTATATTTGTCTGCTTCTTTACAAATACAGATATTATATTGATAGCACCAACGTTACAAGTCAACAGCCACAGAATTCATACTAATCTCTTCGACTCGATAAGATAGTACAGAGAGGTTATAATAGTTTTCAAATTAGGTATGTTTAGTACAAAAGTCTAAGGAAACCTAAATCTTTACGCGATTTCGTTATCTACCCTGTATTTTAAGATACTTAAATATAGGTAATTACCTACTTTCCGAGAATCCAAAATAGATTTTCACAACTACGCTGTGTCCATTTAGAAAATTGAAATCGAAACGCTTTTACCTAATATTGTTACTATACGTAATGTTTTTATAGTTGACAGGCTACCTGAACTGGCTAGCTACCACCGTCAAGTAGAAAATCTGTCACCAAGCACCTAACAGTGTGTTCCGGCAGCCTCAAATGATTCAAGGCTAGGTGTGTTTACGATCTTCGATTATACCGTCACTTAACATCGTTAAAAAAAGTAAATTAACCTTAAGTGTAGTACACTTAAGGTTGATTTACTTTTAAAACACGAAACAACGAAAGTAACACGTATGAACAATTGTACATGGGTGTACTGTATTTATTATAAGTTTGTAAATACAAAAAGTATCTATGTCTTTATCAGTTGTCTGACTTCCATCGTACAAGCTTTGCTTAGTTTGGGGTCAGATGGCGCTGTGTGTAATTTTCTACGATATTTATTTATGTTATGTTACGAATATTAATTGTCGGATTAAGAGACTGAAAAGTAACCCGGCTTAATTTTGACACAAATGCTGTCTAAATGCAACTCTCGGCGCGCTGTCGTTTTTCGTTTTCCTTTTTTCGTCGTGAACTGGTTCTTTGTTCTCCATTGTTTACGAGAAAACTATTTGTTTCCAATTTTTCGTGAAAATGAATACTGCACAATTTCACAATGACAACAAAAATGTTTCTGTTGTAATATTTAGATAGGTAGATATATTTTTAGTAAGTTTAATGTTTATGTTTCATTTTCAATGCAATTACATTTGGCAGCACTCAATTTTCTTAATTTATTTTCATTTCATTTGGCCAGAGATAGCAACATTTTAGTCTTGTCTAATTAAATTTAGTTTTAGGAATATTTTAATAGTCTACTGGTAAAGTAGACAGGGCTACATGGGACGCGAAGACCAGAATAAAGAGGATGAGATAAAAATAAGTTATCTAATGAGACTAACTCTGAAGTAAAAAAAAATGTCATTCCATACAAATGATAATATGTAAACTATATTATCTGATAGACAGCTAATATTTGTAAGAAATATCTAACTTGGTTCCCTAGAAAAAATTCTACAGATTTTCGCTTAATACATTATGCAACATATAAGATAACTGTTCATTGTTCGCACCATAATACATAAAATATTGATATCACAAACAGCTTAAAAATAGTGCAACAACTGGCGGCCTTATCGCTTAAAGCGATATCTACCAGGCAACCCTAGTATGGAAAGGATTATTGGTAACAGTTAGGGACCATGTGTGCTACTATCACAAGTTATAAATTATTTCGTATACTCATACGTATAATTACTTTCATAGCATTAAACATTGTAGTTAAAATAAAATTTTGAACAAAATTAAGTAAACAATTAACTGATAAAATAAATTATTTTTATTTATTGCCTTTGATGGTCTTCGTAGTTTATTTCTCTTAAATTTTATGCATAAAGCTTACAATACATGTGTAATAGAGTCAGTAGGGTACATGTTAAATATTACAAAAGTGTTGGATTCAACACAAGTGTATATAGAATGCATAACAGATACAATATCGAACTTTATGTACAATTTCTAGTTGAACAATAAAATAATAATAATAAAATAAATATCATAGGACATTACACACAGCGCCATCTGACCCCAAACTAAGCAGAGCTTGTGCTATGGAAGACAGATAACTGATAGAATACTTAAATACTTTTTTTTTTTTGTAAATACATACAGTACACCCAAACACAGAACAAACATCGATGTTAGTCACACAAATGTTAGTCCTGAGTGGGAATCGAACCCACGCCCTTCAGCTCTCGAAGCAGACACACTACCAATGAACCAACAGGGCTGTCAACAAGTTTTTTTATTTCCAATTACAAACAGAACAATTAGTTTGATAAGAAAGCAAGTGATACCCAATTAATACTTTTCGTTGCAGATGGGGTTTTTAGATGTGGTGATACCGCCAGATTTCATTCCCGAGGAGACGTCGGGGGACACCATGGTTCCAGAAGGCGGGACAGCTAGAGTATCTTGTAAAGCTCGTGGGGTTCCGCCCCCAAGAGTAATGTGGAAGCGAGAGGATGGACAGGAAATAGTAGTGCGGGATCCTTCGGGAACTAAAGTTAGAGGTACTTTTAAAAGCTTTTATTTTTAACAGGCTCAAAAAAGGAGAAGGTTCTCAATTCGACTGTATGTTTTTTTTTTGTATTTATGTTACGCGATAATTCCGCCAATTATGAATCGTATTTGATGATTCTTTTTTTACTTGGTAGATCATAGAGGTGGTGGTGTGGTTTTAAAACAATCATCAATAATCTAAAAAGTGTATACACCGATGATATTTTTGTTTACCCCGCTGTTTCATTGGAACATTGCGTTTAGTTGGCCTAATGGGTCATGGAGTCAGTTTTTTTAATTGTAAATTTATATACATATATTATGATTATTATGTATAGGTACACATTTATTTTTTCAACCTCCAATGCAAACTGAGGTTATTATAAGTTTAACGTGATAGATCTCCTCAGCAGGAGGTCGTCTTGGTAGGTACCATCGCAGTGCCAAATATTCTGCCGCCAAGCAGTTGTGTGTAAAAATTTCTGTGTTCCAATTTGAAGAGCACTGCAGCTAGCAAAATTACAGGGCTGTTAAGATTAACCATCGAAATTCTTAAAGTATTAAGCGCCAAAGCTGTGATGCTCTGGACTTTGTTTTACTACTCAAAGTTCTGTGCATCGCTACAATGGTCATTGGATTGGTGATTACTCTTACCATCAACAGCGTCTCGTTCATCAGATTTTGACATTAAAAAAAAATACATACATTCAAGGCAAAAACGTAACTTTTAAGCTTCGCTGCAGTCGGATAAACACTATAATCAACGAAATACTTTTTAGTTTATCTATAAATAGATTTGTTTTCCCAAATTTCACATAATATTTCTCCCTTACCTTACTCGAACAGCTCTCCATTCTTACCTGCCGATTTAATGTTACGCGCAGTACTTTGACTTGATTAAACAGCTACGAAGAGTAGTAAAATCTTGTTAGAACAAAATGTTATTATACATTTATGGCACAACTAAAAACGGCAATGAATTCTCAACTGGAGAGATTGTTTTACAAATTACCTAAGGAACAATATTCCCTTAGCAATACTCTAATTATTCTGAGAAACTGAATGAAGCCTTAATGCGTAGGTAATTATAACCAATTTCTTGAGTGAGAACGGAAATAGAATTCCGCTTGATGTCCGATTTATTTGATCCACTCCAATCAGCTTATTATTCTTTTGTTCTTTTTAACCGCCGACGCAAACAGGGTGGTATAGTGTCCTAAACGTCTGAACTGGTTTTGATAAAGTTAATTTTTTGTTTGATCAAGTAACTTATACTTGATCGTTGGTAATTCAAAAAACTCTGTTCAGCTGTTTGATTTTTAGCTCTTTGCTAGTTAATGGTAAGAGTTGAGCATATTCCACAGATCTGATTCAGACAAAATTTGGTATATTGTTGCTCATATCGGGGGATTTTTAAATTTTAAATTTATATCTACTTGTCATTATTAACTACGTCTGCAGTAGCTTATGGAATACAAGCTGCGCCCCGCGGTGTTACCCGCTACATGTTGCCGAGATAAAAAGTGGACTATGTTCTAATTCAGGGTCTCAGCTATCTCTCTAGCTAGACTCTTGACTTGACTTGACTTGAAGTCGATTGTTTGGTAATGTCAGCGCTGTACCCACATTTAAAGTATTTCATAATGATGGGAACGAAAACCTCCTTTTGGCCTAATATACCCGAAGCTTGTAACCCTGTATGTAAGAAAAAAGATAGTTTGTTAAACTTATTCTCACAGGATCCCTTAATGATAGATAATATAGAGATAGATTCCCTAGTTTAGTTTGCGAGTTGTAAAACATCAACCAAGTTCTAAACACGCCATAAATTTTAGTCCTACACGAGCTCTTAATGAGGTTGACAGCATCACACATTCAATAGACAATTTTAAGCGCTCCCGCCGTCCACATAATAAGACCTAGGAGTCCATTCAACACAGAACTCTACTAATTACGACAAACTTTAAACAATACTGGACGAAACTCATCCCCGAACAGTCGCGGTGGGGCTCATTGTGGTCCCACAAATGCGGTCACACAAACTCCCATACTATACATATTCAGAAAAACAATGCCGTCCTAGCGCCATTCATAAAGGAATTATCCGGCTTTTAATCTGTAATTTGGCATTCATTTCATCTACCTGTGTTAATTACATTGATGTACAGTACATGAATAGTGACACGAGCATGATTGAAAAGTACGTACGGGATCGCAAATGTATGTACGGGCCTAATTAAGAGCGTCTTCGCATCTTCGAGAGATCACACAAAGATTTCCTTGTTGAACTTTTTAATTAGACATCGGAGCATTCGTTAAAAATTCTGGAACTCGTACTGGAAAAACTTAACTTCATAACTCGGGTGTCGTATTTAAAGTTGCCAATTAATAGAGACGAGAATGGCAAACTCTGAATGGCATCGCAGTTCAATTTGTAGTACAAAAGGCATTTTAGACGTTTTGCGCCGTGGAAGTTATGCTTCTTGGAGGTTGTGCGCCTCGGACATAGGTATTTTGGGATTTCAACGATTCGCAAACGTTTCCCATGTTGCTCTTTTAACATTGTGCACTTAAACCCGTTTAAGACACGATATATCAATCTATAAGATTATAAAGAGGAAAGATTTCATTTTTTGTTTGTTTGTGTGTTTATATTGAATAAGCTCCAAAACTACCGGACCGATCTTAATAATTCTTTCATTATTAGAATGCTACATTATCCGTTACGGACAATAGTTAGGGATCCGTATGGAAACTTCAATAATATAAACCAAGCTGTGAAGATTTTACTGAAAACTCTTTATTAAGCATGCGCTGCGAAAACTATTGACAATAGAATAAAGTGACGTTTTATAGAGCAAATTGACAGCTAGTAAATAAGTCCGCAATATCATATTATGTCTAACTATTACAGTTGTCATCTACATCTACACTAATTATAAATAGGTTTGTTTTCCCGTGCGAAGCCGGGGCGAGCTGCTAGTAATAATATATCTTCAAATATTCTTAAATCCATATATTATAATTTTTTTTTCATATATTGACTTTTATTATAACTTCTTTATTGTTAACTTCTGAAATTTAAAATGATACGTATTAGGAGGGAGGATTCGGATACATGACAGATATAAATATGAATTTGAAATGTTCAAGTTGCGAGTGAATCTGTTTCATGTGAGTTCCATCGTAAATCCCGTCTTCGCATAAGGCGATATTCTCCGATTTTATACAATTTTACTTTGCGCATTTATCTACTAAAACATAACTTCGAAATTAAAAATAAGAGTCATGTACTAAATTTGATGTTATATTCAAATACTTCATAAAATTATGAATCCAATTCAGTATAATTCAATAAATAGGAAAATATGACACTAAAATATTTCATTTTTCATAACCTAATTAAAAGATTCCATTGCAAAAAGTATGCAAGTTTTATGACAACAGTTTTTGTTTTTTATTACATATAGCGTTTGACCGCCAACTCGCCTGATGTAAAGCGAAGATGCGGCCTAAAGATTATAGTCAAAAAATCATTTATTTAGTTATCGAAAAGAGAATTTATTTATACATTTGGAGAAGGTAGGGAAAAGTTTTTGTAAGTACTTGCATATCGGCAATATTATGAACATAGTTGAGCCGTTATAAAGTATAATTTTTGTCAACAGTTCTAACATATCAAGGGGAAGTATTGAAGTTGTCGAAGATATCCCGTTCGGAGATGGGCACGTACTTGTGTATCGCGGGTAATGGAGTGCCCCCGACAGTCAGCAAGAGAATCCACATCAGTGTACATTGTAAGTTGATTGTATAAAAAAAACGAATTTAGAAGGCTATTAAAAATGTTGTCAAAAATGATCAATGAAAAAGACAACATTTTTAGTAAATTTAAATCTATCAACTAAAGCAATAAAAATTGGGTTTATTAACGTTAGGGATTACACGTCAAAGGGTTAGGTTCAAATCCTAATAATGACTTTGGAGTTGCCGGTGAAGGATAAAATCATGAAGAAAAAATAGCATGGTGGTAGGGAACTTTCTAGTAGTCCGCTAGCCACCACCCTCAAGTTGGAAATCTGCAGTCAAGCGCTTAACTATGTGTTCCGATAGTATCCATTGAGGGTAAGTACCCATTTCAGGCTAGACTTACCACCTGTGACAACACCCTCACTTATGTTAGGTGAGTTGTGGTCAAACACCTAGCCTGTCACTACCAAAAAAATCCGTTATTTCATAGTTAACAGTTCAATAACACCACACAAAAACATATACAAAACACAGTACAGTACAAACATAGTATAAGCTTTGATTAGTTTGTTAACGCTGTGTAAGGCTTCTACCGTTTGTTATTATTCATTTATTGAAATGGTACCTATACTTACTAACATTTTATAATTATACCTATAGTTCATCCGGTGATCCAAGTGCCAAACCAGCTGGTAGGAGCTCCGCTAGGGACCGACGTCACTCTGGAGTGCTACGTCGAGTCTTCGCCCAAATCTATCAACTATTGGGTCAAAGATCCAGGTAACGAGTTCCACAGATTTTATAATCATAAACGTAAGGTAAAACGTAACTTAGGTAAGTCAATATTCCGATAGTTTTGCTTTAAGAGCTGTAGGATCTGTTAGATTCCCACTCATAGGTTTGTAGGTATCAATACCAGTACCAGATATTCTACCGCTAAGCGATATTGTGTAAACATTTCCGTGTTTCGGTTTGAAGGAATCTGCAGCTAGCGAAATTACAGGGCTATTGAGACTAACCATCGAATGTCTCAAAGTAACAAACGTTAAAGCCCCGATGCAATGGAATTTATCAAGTCACTCAAAGCCAGTAGTAGGCTGCTCTACCGCTGGAGATCAGGACAACGTTTCATGCATTTCATTATGTTTACATTAAAAAAAACTATAGCTTTGATTTCATGCTCGTCAATGAATTCCTACAATTCCTAGGAACACTGTTTGTGAACAGTGTTCCTAGGAATTGTCTTAGGCAACCTTCGAAATGATCGTTTTGGCAGGAATGCGGAAAGAGTCGTGTCGCCCCGTTGGCTTTTTTTCCAAAACTAGTGTTTTGTCGAGTGTTTATGTATAAAAGTGGTGGTGATTTATTCATAAAGTGCCGGATCACAAGCGCAAGTGTGGGAAAATGATATAAAGTGGTGAAACATCACTTTTTATGTTGCTTCCAAAACTCCATCGAAGCTTTATAGTAAAGTCACCACTACTTTACTAAAGCATGACTGGACTTGCCTGACTGACACGGACTGTACTTGACCAAGACCGAACTTTGACTATAACTGTAGCTACGAGGCAAGTTGTTTTACTTTTGAAACATGAAAATATAAAACACTTGACACTGGCAAATGCTCAAAATGCGTCGCCAAACCAAAGAAAAAAAAATCTTCGAAATAATAATTTTCATGACATGACCTTCATACCCTCATAGGCACAGTAAAAACAAAATTTAAACCGTTACGCCATTTGATTAACCCGGTCGGTGAACCGTCCGCAATAAAAACGAAACAAATTATAAGGCAGTCATAAAACTCTAGGTGTCTGCGCAAAGTTTTTACATTTTTCATAAAACTTCGTCGTGGTAAGATGAAATTCTAATATTGAATTTGAAAGCAAGTGTTTTCTATACCGCTGAATTAATATTATATTAAGTACGGGTAAACGAAAAAAGTCGGCTAATTTACTGGTAAACTAGCCCCAAGAGAAGGGGAGACTGGTCTACTTTAAAACAGTGTTATTTTTTAACATAAAAACAACATTTTTTATTTAGATGTGAGGCTCTAGCGCTGAATTAAATATAATGTTGGGGATTTGATGTTTTTGACTTATATAGGATTACAGCTGATATTTGTGTCCATACTCCAAACTATATACTCCATACTAGGTACTCCATATTCACTTGTAATGAACAAAAACTGATTAATATTAGATAAATAAGGGTAAGGGCTTAGGTATTTGGGTAAAGGCTAAGCTTAGCCATATAACGGGGCAATGCCGCCAGCGTACTGGGAACCCTACCGCGCGGCAGCGATCTCGACGGCGTGTTTATTTTATAGTAGTAGTTATAGTATAGTTTTATAGTTTATTTATGATTTTGTTTTATTTGTAAATTTAACTTAAATAAACATCTTAGGTATAATAGGTACATAGATATAGGTATAATAGGTGTATATAGGTATATACACCTATTATGTGCTCCACCGTAGACCGCATCTTCGCTTAACATCAGGAGGGATGGCGGTCAAACGCAAGCCTATCTACTATAAAAAAAAAAGAAAAATATAGGTATAGTTATGATAGATTTATACCGGTACACAGGTCATACAGGCAGATTGTATCAATATACCAAAAAAATGTTCTAGAACGAGAACAATACTTTTTGTGTGTAATTTTTAAAATTAAATCTATTGGTTAGAATAGATTGAGATAATTTAACTTTGCGGATGCGTTTATGTTAATAAATATATTATATTGTGGAACTTTGTCAGTATTGTTTTAAGTAGATAATGTTTTCGAATGTACATATTTACAGGGTTACGTGTATTGGTAGATCTGAGCCGAGGTTATAATAATTATACTCATAAAACTATAGCATGCTGGTAGGGTACTTTCTAGTACTCGGCTGGCTAGCTACCACCCTCAATTTGAAAATCTGCCGCCAAGCAGTGTGTTCCGGCAGACTCACTTCTGAGCCAGTTCCATTCCAGGCTAGATGTGCTTTAACATCTTCGACCACACCTTCACTTAACATCAGTTGAGCTGTGGTCAAACACCTAGATTGTCAACGATAAAAAAAAAAGATTCATATTTATGAAAAAGGCTACATAGTCCAATTGAGTTTCTGTTTTTAATTAATTATTATGTCTCCAGGTGAATTAATAATACCATCAGAGCATCATGAAATGAGCGTGCGGCAGAAATCCATGTTCGAAGCAGAAATGACGATGACCATCAAGAACATAAGGCGGGAAGACCTCGGCAGCTATATCTGCGTTGCCAAAAATTCACTCGGCGACGTGGAGAGCAAGATAAGGTTGTATGGTAAGTAATTAAGTACATACCTAAATATATACATTTTATGTCAAAAACTATATTTCATTTCACACCAAAATAATAATGACAAAAATCAATCTAGCATTTACAATGAACTTCTTCTAATCGCTGCGAACCGGGATCGCTCCCTCGCTCCTAAACTAAGCTTTACTTGGTTTACTTTACTTACTTAGCTAGAGGCTGTCTAGGTAGGTATCACCACAGTACCGGATATTCTACCGCCAAGCAGAGTGTGTAAAGCAGCTAGCTAAATATAAAGCTTTTGAGATAAACAAAATTCTCAAAGTAATAAACGCCAAAGCAACGATTCCATAAACTTTGCCACTCAAAGTTCTATGAGCCGCTGCAATAGTCATGGACAGGCGTTACCTCTTACCTCTTACAGGAGAGCGCCTAGTTAGCATTATTACGTTTTACATTTAAAAAAAAAAATTAACATGGGTACGTATCATAAAGTAGAGCCGAAGTTGCTTAACACGTTCTTAAAAAATATATCAGTTATCTAGTTTCCATATAAAGTTATTAAGTTATTCTTAGCTTGGGACTATGTGCCGCTCTATAAAATATACACCAATATTTATTACTTAGGTACTATTAAATTTTACAGTGTTCTAATTTTAAATATTTTTTCTGGCAGAAATACCGGGTAACGACAGGCACGCCTACCACTATCCAGACGTACGTATGACATCGGACGACGAATATGGAACAGACGCATACGAAGACGAAGACTCCCTTCCGGACAGTACAAAAAGCAATCGAGTCCCAGATCGCGCGAACAAATGGTACTCAAACGACGGCAAAATAATAGTTACGAACACAAACACAGGGCCCGCTATCACGATATCCCTAACAACAACCTTACTACATTTCCTCAAGTTTCTACTATAATTTATTCGCATCTAACCATTGTTTTATCTTTTGTGAGGGAATTTTCAGTCATTAAAGGCAATTACTGTTTTCCTTTTTATCCGTAAATTGATTGCGTCGAATATTTTTTAATTAATCTAAAGCTACACATTTTTCCCGAGTTTCGTTATTACATCGGCGTGTAACGTGATAATAACTAGTCTTAAAATGTTGTATATATTTTATATTATAGACAAATACTAACAGTATTGATAGATAATTATTTGTGTTTAATATACCCGACTCTGATGGCATTAATTGATATGAGAAATCAGTAGTAATAAGTGATTAATTTTGCGATACAATTGCGAATGTTTTGAAATGAATTCGAGGCCAATTTCGGAGCATCAAATTGTTGTTTTTGCAGCATGAAATGTTGAAAGTTTTGAATGCCATTTAACACTAATTAAAAATACTAAAAATGTTGTGTACGTATAAAACATTTGAAGTTTTACAATTTACGAAATATGAATATGTTATCAGCAAACGATATCAATAAAGTAAATTTTGCATTTAAAAAGTTATGAATGGCCTACATAAAACCATAAAAAATAACCAGTATCTATTGTTTCAATTCTGGTGGCTTCTTATACTAAACTAGCGTACTTAAGAATCAATTTGTAAATAATAAATTAAATTAAAATATGTAACCAAAAGATTCTATAGAAAACATTGTTCACAATTATTATTTATTTAGCATCCGTTTTTAATGTAACACATTTTATTTATTTTATAAACAATTGATAAATAATTGTTGCTAAGCTATCTAAGCAATACGTTTTTGAAAAGCTTCATCTTCATTTGCAACTCCGACAGTTTCTGTTCCTGTTTTTTAGTTGATTGTTTAGATTGACTTGTCACATTTACTTGTAATGGTTGACATGACGTGCCTTTGTTACATATTACAGCTACAGTAGAGCTATACGGCATGCTCACGCTTTGAGCGCTCTGCTCAAGTATGCTCCATTTGTTGGACGAAATTCTATAAATTCGATTCGATTGTATTCACAAGTACTAACTTAAAATGCAATATGAACTCAAAGGAGTACGCGACAACCCATAAGCGCACTGCATCTTTCTGAATATAGGAATGCTACTTTTTGAATGTTTTTCTTTAGGCGTATCGATCGATCTAATTAACTTCAACAATATGTATGTCTGAAGTATTTTTTCCTAAGCAAGTTCATGCAGATAAACGATTTAAATTTTTACGAAGAAAAAACGTCAGGTACTTTTATCGACTAATGATTTTTTTTTTATGATTGACAGGCTAGTTGTTTGACCACAGCTCACCTGATGTTAAGTGAAGGCGTGGTCGAAGATGGCACACCTAGCCTAGAATGGCACTGATGATTGATCAATGATTGAGCTCTTTGAACCAATGATTTAATTTTCCAATGAAAGAGCACAAGAAAATAATTTTAACTTCAAGTCATTTATTCGCTTTAAATCGATTTTACATTATTGTCTTATACATATATATTATAAGTAAGTTAGTAAGTTTGTTAGTTTTTTTTGTCTATTTATTCGGCCGTGTTGTATCTTTTTGCAGGCGGCACGCATTTGTAGTGTAATATATCAATGTCAAAGTGAGATTGCATACTACCTAGCAGTGATTGGACCCGTTTTAAGACAGAAAAAAACATCGTTTTTCTGCGTAAACTTAAGGATAAACAATAAAATATAACCGTTGTCAGAAATATGTTCTAGAGTAGAGACCACGTAACGCCAAACGTAGCGTAAGATCTGAGACTCGGTAGAGTGACGATATACGTAAAACAGTTGGTGGTAATAAGAAACGAAAGCCAAGATCTGCATAGGTAGCGAGCGTAATGAGAGGCCTATGTCGTACTGATGATGATGATGACACTGTAGAGAAAAAATAAATACTTCAGACAATTTATTGTAAAATTTAGTGAAATCTATCGATAGGTATATAGAAAAAGGTAAATAAAGAAATTGAATCCCAAAGAATCGAAAAATATTATTTCAATCCACTGTCCGGCGCTCCCATCAAGCTCTTCTCTTCTGTCTCTTTGCTCTGATTGCTGTAAGTTCTAGTTGTCATGATACATTACATGAAGTGTTACAAGACAGTCTCAACCTTTAGCATATGTACAGAACGTAATAATCTAATACTGTTAACAGAATTGAACACATTTAGTATTGTAACCAGTAAAATTGTCAGTTTCCTAGAATCATGTAATCCTACTAAACTAAGAAGTTATCTCAAAAGATTATAATGAAATGCTTTAAAAAAAATATGACGGTTATAATGCCTTATTAAGTTGCAAATGGAGTATTTTCCGCATACTTAAGTGTAGACAGATTATTAATAACTTCTTCCAGCAATGTATGTTAATATCCGGATCGTTACGAAAAATAATAAAATAAAATCAAGAACATGTCGTGTTGTCTCTTAATTTTACCTCAAATTTGTGCTCGTTGAGGATTTACACGTGATCCAATAAGTGACAGCGGCTTTTGCTAATGCTTCGCAGGTCTGGCAGAAAAATGGATTTGTTTCCATTACCTTTTTAAGGAACATTTACTCGTAAATCAAGGAAGACACAAATATCAAGCACTACCTACTTTTAAACGTAAAAAAGTGTATTATTTTATTTAAAAATTATCAGGATAGAGTTATGCCTCAACCTAGCGTTTCCATGCATCACACCTGAAGTTAAGTGAAGATGCGGTCTAAGATGGAGCAAGTTTGCCTAGAGACACCGATTTACTCTCGATTTAAAGACGCCCAGATTACATATAACGAAAATCTGCCGCCAAGCACCTAACGGTGTGTTACAGCAGCCTCACTTGTGAGCCAGTTTCATTCCAAGCTAGGTGTGCTTTACCATCTTCGACCACGCCTTCACTTAACATCAGGTGAGCTGGGGTCAAAACCTAGCCTGTCAACCAAAATTAAAAAAAACCTATAACGATCAATCAGGCTCACGCACTTTGTGGCAGTTCGTACAATGAAGGTGAAACGATTTAATTTAAGAAACAATGTCGCTTCGATCTTCTGGCCATTCATTAGAAGAATGGGCATGGGGGAGTTAGATTATGTAGATTTAAATTACACTCACCGAAATGAATCCGATAAAAAACCGATAAACTAGTAACTTTACCGCCGCTTTAGTAAATCTGCCGCCAAGCATCTAACGGTGTGTTCCGGCAGCCTCACTTGAGAGCATGTTCCATTCCAGGCTAGGTGTGCTTTACCATCTTCGACCACACCTTCACTTAACATCAGGTGAGCTGTGGTCAAACAACTAGCCTGTCAACAATAAAAAAAAAAAAACTTTGCGACGATGTTCTAGAGGCTATATCAATTTAGTTTTGTTAAGCTATGTTTTAGTTCATTTCAAAGCAACAAATCTCGAGTAAAATGAGGTCAATTTATTTCGGTAATAGCCTGGGTATAAGTTGCTAGTCACGCCTTAAGTAATTGACTGGAAAATTAACTATCAGTTAGGTACATCAATCACTTTATCTTCATACGAGTATATGAAGCAAGATTTTGGTTCGTTGATGAAATTGCAAGTCATCGGTTGACGAATATTTTTAATTACTCATTTATTAGTGACCCATGTTATCTACTACCTACAGGAACTACCCAATAAGGAACAAGGAGTTTTGGCGGGAACGCGGGAAGAGTCGTGTCGCTCCGTTGTATGTTTTTCCAAAACTAGTGTTTTGTCGAGTGTTTATGCATAAAAATGTTTATGTTTTATTTATAAAGTGCCGAATCATAAGCGCGAGTGTCGGAAAATGATATAATGTGGTGAAACATGACTTTTCGTGTTGCTTCCAAAACTCCATCGAAGCTTTATAGTAAAGTCACCACTACTTTACTAAAGCATGACTGGACTTGACTGACACGGACTGTACTTGACCAAGACTGGACTTTGACTATAACTTTAGCTACGAGGACACTTATTTAACTTTTGAAACTTGAAAATATATAAATACTTGACACTGGCAAATGCAAAAAGGCGACGCCAAAACCAAAGAAAAAAAAGCAAGATGTTTTTGGCGTATACAATTATACATAAATATATTTACGAATGAGTTTGTTTATAATATTATATTCCCATGAGCCCTCGGATAATTTTAACTAATTCATTGAAAATTTTTTCATTGGTGTTTTTTTCTGTTGACACAAAAATATACTTACGGCGTTTTATCATATCTTTGAATACATTGGCAACATAATAATATTTAAAAGTCTGACTTATACAAAAACGCTTCTCATCATATTTTTGCCAACATACATACATAGAAGAAGCGTACCTATTTTGAGCAAGATTGTATACTTCCAAAAGTCTGAAACTAATCATTGAATTTAAAAATGAAACTAAATTTTAACTGTAATAGGTAGACAGACAAATACAATACAAACTTTTGTTCTCCTGATGGTAAATGATTGCGCTTGCCAGTAGCTGTAGCCACCGTGGCTTAATGAGAGTGTTAAGATTTTTTATGGAAAAAGTTGTAAACAATCAGGAGAGATGCCTGATGGTATGCATCATTTGCAATGTTATCGACGCGTTTCCAATCAAGAGAGCTGTTTATAGAAGCTCTTTTTTAAAACGTAATTATTCAAATTCAACATTATATCTATATTTACTATTTTGGTAAGAAATTGTACTATATTGAATAATTAAATAAGTACGAGAGATCCACAAAATAATTATCTATCTAGAAAAGTCACCTGTGTGAGGCTAAGAATGGTTACGTAAGTCATAAATACTTTCTAATTATTTCGTATGTGTCTCCATCATAAATGTAGGTACATAATGTAATGTTTGTCCCAACTCCACAGTCGTAAATGTAACACGAAGATTTGAGTAATCACCCTTATTTTTCGTGAAGACAAGAGAAGTCTCACGAGCGTCCTTAATTCTAGCAATCTAAGCATGGGTCTGAGGGCTGTCACTCTTCATATTTTGCCATCGTATATTTCTTGATAGATAAACTATGTACCTATTTCGATTTAAGTTAAGATTGTCGCTGTGCACCTTAACGTGACGCAGGTAAGTTTAAAATGTTGATCCGTTTAATAATGGCAAACGGCATTAAATACAGTTTCAATTCTATTATTTTTTATTCATAAACTACAGATCTTATACAAAAGGATATATAGAAATCTTGCCTATTTTGCCATAGCTCGCCGTGTGAACATGCTTTAAACCAACAATTATACTAATATGTGTTACAGTGTTACAATATTTATTTTATGTGAAACATCAATTTGCGCGTCTTGACTGTAAAATCGACTTGTATGCCGTGACGACAAACGACATGACGCTCTTTTATATGTGTGCGAGCGCGTATACTATACTTTGCTTCTCTGTGTAAGCAACGTCCTTCTCTGTGCGTTTCCCTTTCTTTGGTTAAGTTTTTCCACAAAATTTACAAGACTCTTTATACTTTTAGATCTTTGTAGGTACTAATAATTATCAGTTATCAGAAGTTCGTAATTACTAATCACTTTTAATATAAGAAAACTCGTATTGAACAGTTGATGTTCATTCGTAATTTCAGCGATGGTCTCATCGTAGAAGAAGAAAATAGCCCCCTTTTAAGTTTAGTACACTCGAAGCTTATAACCTTACATAAACTAATGTAGTCTGAACCTATAACCGTAGCGAGTATTTTAAGTATAGTCAAAGAGCTGAAAATTGGGCTGTGTGACGTGTATTGGGAGAGGTATATGCCTAGCAGTGGACTACAATAGGCTGGCGCTGATGATGATGACTCAGATATTGAAAAAAATATCCCACAATTAAATTGTAATCTATGTATAAATAGGTGATATAAGTTCAAACTTTTACATCGTGATATCGTGTGAAAATTTATGTAGACATCAACCAAACAAATTACTTTTTTTTTAAACAACATAGGTTTGCGTTTGACCACACCTGCCTGATGTTAAGCAGGGTGCAGTTCAAGATGAAGCACGCTTACCTGGAAAAATACCTGTTTACTCTAATCTTCTTAGTCGTCATCTTCATTGCTGAAGGTCGTGTCTCGTGTTTATTGCATTCGACTTAGCATGCTCAACGTGTTTCTGTCCTCAGCGGTCTTAATGGCTTTAGTAATTGGTAGGCCAGTGATCGTATTTATTAGATCTGACCAACGGGTAGGTGAGTGACCGCGCGGTCTTTTCCCGTCGACCTGACCAATTACCATCAGCTTTTCCAGACTGCGAGCGACGTGTCCGAAGTATCCGAGTATTCGCTGGGAGCAAATAGTGGACAGCCTTGTGGTTATTCCGAGTTTACTCTATATATGTTTCTTTATATTTTAAAAAGTTTTTGCCAAACCGTATACACAGTTTTAAAACTTACCACCATCATCTTTGTTAAAAATTGAATAAAACTGACTAATTGGAGATGCTACTTAATTTTAAACTTGATAAATATGAGTGACACCCCTAACGCCGCAGTGATTGATGCCCGCGTTCTGCGCAGTGTAACAAGTGTTTACGTGTCTATAATCAGGATGCTTTCCACGATTATTATAGGAAATTGGAGCACCAATCACAATGGAAATAAGGTAACAATGGTGGAAAATAAATTATAGGAAACATTGCTGAGTATTTTGCTGCTATTTTACACACTGACACGGTTACAATGCGATAGTATTGTATCCTGTAACCATCCTTCATCATCATCATCATCATCATCATCATCATCATCAGCCAATATTTTTATTTTATTTTACATGGAAAACAAACAGCTGCTAAATTTGACAATAAATAGGAGATAAATGAACATTCAAAAGCCTAAAAAGTTTTCTCTTATGTTTCTCTTGTGTTTTTATCGTTAACAGGCTAGGTGTTTGACCACAGCTCACCTGATGTTAAGTGACGGTGTGGTCGAAGATGGTAAAGCTTACCTAGCCGGGAATGGAACTGGCTCTCAAGTGAAGCTGCCGGAACACGCCGTTAGATGCTTGGCGGTAGACTTTAAACTTGATGATGGTAGCTAGCCAGTCGAGTAGTACTAGTAAGTACCCTACCACCATGCTTAGTTTTTGTTTTTGCGTAAATGTAAAAATGACAATAAATCTTTAATTCACTGAGAATATGAATAGTGGAAATAAGGTTAGAGTGGTGGTAACAAAATTGATCATTAACATAAATATAAATAATAAATAAATAAATATCGTAGGACTATACACACAGCGCCATCTGGCCCCAAACTAAGCAGAGCTTGTGTGATGGAAGTCAGATAACTGATAGAATAGATAAATACTTTTTTTTTGTAAATACATACTTATAATACATACTTATAATACATACAGAACACCCAGACACAGAACAAACATTTGTTTATTCACAAAATGTTTGCCCTGAGTGGGAATCGAACCCACGCCCTACAGCTCTCAAGGCAGATATACTACCAATGAGCCAACGGGGCTGTCATTGCTGAAGATATTTACACAAAATCCTGAAAGATATAAAATAAGGAACATTTCAATACGTATCCTATTTGCAATCTTTTGCTGTTCTGTTCAAAATCAAAGAATACAAAGAAAGCATGTTTCTTATTTTCAGTCTCAGAGGCACTTGCAGTGGAGATCGGTTATTAGAAACCATTACGAGCACCTGAACCAACTGAACGCAGACTTTCAAACTGATATACAGATACTAGACAATATCGATACCTACATAGACGCTCGGTTCTTAGACAATGACCTACTCCTTTTTTTATGTATAAATAAAATGAGAGGAACGAAGCAATCCTTATAGTAAGCGATACCGCTTGTCCACGACCATTGTAGCGGTACTCAGAACTTTGAATAACAAAATAAATTCTAACTCCAGTACTATGAACTTTTTATTTCGATTCATGTTAGGCGCTCACGAAAAAGTTACATGACGGCAACATTATTGCGCGGGCATATAATATAACGGTACTAGGTTCGAAACCCACGGCACGCACCTTGGTATTTACTAAGATAGATAGATAGAAACTCTTAACTGTGCACACCAAAATACAAAATATCCAGAAAACAAAAGAAGTTAAAAGTTATAAGTCTAAGTTATTTATGTATATTGCTGCTGACTTCAAATGGCAAATGAAAACAGAAGTTCTCAAAAAACTAGCATTGGCTCGAGCTTGGGCAGCGTGATAGAGAAATGACTTCACTGTTGACAGTGACACTTCTCAGGGCTGAATCGGATACAATATAAGGTGTCGTAGCTTTGTCGTAAGCGCCTAACAAGAATCGCAATAAAAAGTTGACAGTACGGGAAACATGGAATTACTGCTTTGGCGTTTATCACTTTGAGACATTCAATTCGTTTATTATTATCTTCTTTAGGCATTATTTAGGGCTTTTCACAGTTGTTAACTTTACCAAGAAACATTTAACGTGTGTTTTGTATTCTAAAAAACTTATTGGTGTCGAATTGACATTGCAATTTTATTATGAAACGCATCGTTTATCAACTTAGCTACTAATTACGGCATTTTGAAAACTGCAGAGTTATTTATTCGCTTTGAACTGTGACTCTGTGACTCACATAAAACATCTTTTCCCCCAGAAACAATAAAAATAACAGCAGTAAGCTATTCCAAGCTGTTCGATCTTGTTTAATGTTTAATTAAAACAGTTTAGTCACAAAACGCTACGACACAAGCTGCGAGCAGCAAGTTTGATAATTAACGTGCTTACTCGTATATGGTAGGGGACGGACAGGTGTGTAATACCTTCTACCCTGGACAAGTTTTGAAAGGTCCACTTAAAACACAGATAGCAATTTATTTATACACTAGTTTTTACAATGTATGTCGAACATATTCTTACATAAGGTGGTTCGATTTCCATACAAATAAATTTTTGCCATTTATGGGCAAATCGAGCATAATTTTACAGTGAAATCACAACTACCAGCATTTATTTTGGTGTTTATTTGCGGTAAATCACAAGCGCTTGAATAAAACAGTAGAATATTATATTCTTGTATAAATTCTTCTCATTCTTAAATAGGTATACTTGTAACTAATTTTATAAATGTGAAAGTTTGTATGTTTAGATGTTCGAAGGTTACTTAATCACGCAAAAACGGTTGATTGGATTTGGATTAAATTTGGCACACGTATAGACGAAAACGACGGATACGTGCATTCCAGGCTAGGTGTGCTTTACCATCTTCGACCACACCTTCACTTGACATAAGGCGAGCTGTGGTCAAACACCTAGCCTGTCAACCATAAAAAAAATATAAAAAACTATCTACAAATTGCCATTTTTTTTTATTTGTCGAAGGCTGATCAAATGGTTCTCCTTCTCCTGATGAGGTTTCTCCTGATACGATATCGTAAGTATTTATATTTCCGCGCATGGGAATCATATCGCTTGGAACACTGCCAAAGTGCCATAACTTAGTGTACCTATATAATTTAACTCTATTTCAATTCAGGAACGAATTCATGGATTCAAGTTTGGGATTTACTTCTGTCAAAAACTGAACTTTGCCTACATGACAGCTTTATTGGCTCATTGGTAGTATGTCTGCTTCAAGAGCTGTAAATTGTTACCAAATTAAAGAAGTCATCTGAGTATTCTAGTTAAAAGCATAAGTTGAAGTGAAGTTAATGTAAACGTTGATACAGGAAACTCACCTCACCGCACTGAATTGATAATGCAGCCATATTCAACATTCTGCAGTCGCACACTGCTGAGTGCGTTTCAATTTAAAATAAAACGTCTAACCTACACACACATACCTACCTACCTACCTAGTGTGCATGTACTCTTTGTCACGAAACAATGGAAATAGAGATCTGTCAAAATTGTCTTATTTTTTGGATGATATTTTGTAGAAAAATGTGACCAGAATGACATGAAATAAGTAAATATCGTAGAATATTACACACAGCGCCATCTGACCGCAAACAAAACTAAGCATGGACTATGGAAGTCAAATAACTGACAGAATGCTTAAATACTATAAATACATATAGAAAACCAAGACACAGAACAAACATTTGTTGATACCACAAAATGTTTGCCCTGAGTGGGGATCGAACCCACGCCCTACAGCTCTTAAGGCAGATATACTACCAATGAGCCAACGGGGCTGTCGTATGTATAAATGTATATCGCTCGTTCAATATTAGTAATACAGGTATGTATATAAAAACCAGCCAAGTGCGAGTCGGACTCACACACGTAGAGTTCCGTGCCATTATCTATAATAAAATTAAATATTCTGTGAATAGCTAAAGCGTCTACCTGTCACCGTTATTAGTAGCAAGAAACGGTAAAAAGGTCAAGTTTGTTGTATGGGAGCCCCCCTTAAATATTTATTTTATTTTATTTTTAGTGTTTGTTGTTATAGCGGCAATAGAAATACATCATCTGTGAACATTTCAACTGTCTAGCTATCACCGTTCTTGAGATACAGCCTGGTGACAGACGGACGGACAGCGAAATCTCAGTAATAGGGTCCTGTTTTTACCCTTTGGGTACGGAATACCAAAAATAGTATTTACGATAGAGAAAAAATAATGTACAATACAAGAAGTTTTAAATTACTGCTGTAATTTTTATTATAATATTTGATACTATACTTTTTCCCTAGCTGCCTTCTAAAGTTAAAAAAGTATATATTTATTAAAGGTCGACGGGCAGACAGAGCATCGTTGGACAACCTTTTGTTCTGCAACCCTAAAAACCGTTAGAATCTTGATAAACGTAAAATGTTTGTTTTAATTTATCCAGCGTATTTGAAGTGTCCACTGGCTCGAGAGAAATACGAAAGCGAAATAATCTAACAACAATTTCAAATAGAAAACACTGATTTGGCTGGACGCAATTTATTTTGTTATGGATCTCTGCGTTTTACATCTGGTAATTTCGCTAGATTACTTGACGTCAAATAGGCTTTAAATTTTTACTATTATTATATTTTCAACGTTCAAATAATCATAAAACGCTTATGACAGGTAATAAAAAAATCACGCAACAATATTTTTTTCCAATTTATGTTAACAACTTGTTTTTATAACTCAATATCTGGGAAAGCTTTACGATAACAGATTTAAACATCAATTACAACTTTGCAGCGCCTCCGCTTACCAGAAAATGTTTTTTTGTTCATGTTTCAACTGAATTCGATGGTTCGCGTATTAAAAATTCTAGGTCATGAGAGTTTTCGTTTAAGGTGGATCGGTTTCCTTACAAACTATTTTTTTCCATTTATGGACAAATGGAGCATAATTTTACAGTGAAATCACAGCTACTGGCATTTATTTTGTTCTTTATTTGCAGTAAATCACAATTGCTTGAATAAAACAATCAACAAAAGTTGATTTTACGCTAATAATTATTAAAAATAAAACTAAAATCAACTTTTTGAATGATTTATGAATTTATTCAAGCATTTGTGATTTACCGCAAATAAAGACCAAAATAAACGCCAGTAGCTGTGATTTCACTGTAAAATAATGCTTCATTTGTCCATAAATGGGAAAAAAATATTTGTATGGAAATCGAACCACCTTAAACGGATAGTGCAGTTAAAAGTAAATAATGTGCTTAGTAAGTACAAGAACGCGTATAATTTTTATCCGTAAGCGTAAACATTTTGAAAAAAAAATGTCGTAAGACTTTTTTTCAAAGCGCCATCTAGCCTCTAACTAAGCAAAGCTTGTACCTACTATAGGAACCAGCTAGCTGATAGAATACTTAAAAACTTTTTTTTTTGTAAATACATACTTATGATACATACAAAGCAAACATTTTTGACACATAAATGTTTATCCTAGTGAGAATTGAACCCACGCCAGATGAGCTAACGGGCTAAAATCATATCGGTTTATGACATAAAATGTATTCCTAATCTTTTGTTTTTTTATTTTTATCATTTATTTTTGTAAGTATTGTTGATTATAATGAATTTTTTTTTATGTCACGAATAAAGTGTTATTTGTTGTCTAAAATGTAGACTGTTTTTTACCAGTTTATGTTGCCGCTAAACAATATAATGCTATGGCTGTCCAGTTGGGAGACCGTAATACCACTAATATGGATGTCCTAGGTTCAACCCCACAACACGCAACTCTGCTTTTTTAATCTATGCGCTTAGTGGTCGCTAGGTTCAGACGATGAAGAAAACATCGTGAAGAAATCTGCGTGTGCATTGTTCTCAAAAATATTTGAAGTGTACTAACCAGCACTTGGCTAGCGTAGTGGACTATAACCATACACTTTTCTCAATGAAAAGAGTCCCGTGCGCTAAAACTTGAAAACAGGACTATTCCCAATACCGAGGCTTCCATTTTCTCGCATCACTTTTTTTTTTCTTTTTTCACAAATGTTTTTGTGGGTCAGTCGTTTTAGAATGAGAATCAAATCCGTGTCGGAAAACCTATATAAAAATGATATAATAAAATGTGTCAGTAGCTCCCTGTCTATCCATTATGAGAGCCAGGATCGTAATCAATTTACCAGAAAATATTTTTAACTCAATTAATAACGAAATGTTTGGCTTATTTACTCGGAGGCAATAAATTTGTTTGCACAATTATCTGAAATGTAGAGCTTCAAAGTTCTAGGTTAAATAAAGTTCGTAGCTTTGGCTCGTGACTCTACCCACGTGAGATTTGAACATTTAAGTTTGTTATTTGTTTGTTTAGAAGCGATATTAGTACCTGAAAACGTTACATTGTTATCAGAGGCCAGCAACAGTTAAATATGTATAGTATAACAAATTAATTACTGCAAATTTACAAATACAAATAAAACATTTTTTTCTGATTTATTAGACAAATTTAACTTTACCTGACGATGGGAAAGAAAAAGATAATAATTATCTTTTTTTTTTTAATTCTCATTGTGTAACATAATAATTAGTCTGTACAATAGTTAATTTTTTCTTGTAATGCCATATGCTATCACACTCTAAGTGCTGAGCAAACTAAAATAAAATGTTGTCTTAGAAAATTTTTGTGCTTACTTTGGGGTTTAATGATAACCAGTGTATACACTGAATTACAAATTGTAACGTCCAACACTTCCATAAAATAAATAAAAATAAAGCTATGGTCAAAACACTTAGCTTGTCAACTATAACAAAAAAAAATATTTAAAAAAAATTCAATTTCGTGTATATTTTCCAGAGCATGTAATTGAATATGCAATAATAGTGCACTTTCTGTCTATTTGAAGTCACATCCACAAAATATTGACGAAAATACGATAAAATGATCCGTACCAGTGATATCCAGTGAATCTATCTGATTCACTGGAAATCTGATATATACATATATAATTATGTAAAGCTTCAGATTTTAGGTTTAATAAATTTAAGATAGAATACGCAATACGAATACGCGTCTTGTCTCCGCAATTAAGCAAGGCTGACGCTAGCTGATTTCAGGAAATGTGAATTTGCGTTTTTGAACATTAATTGTCAAGGGAGACAAAGATAGCACAAGTCAACAAGAACGTTTTGAATGGGTTATGTAAGTCTGATACTATTTCCTATTAAAAAAATCCTAAACGAAAATACAATATCCCCTAAATATTGTATTTTCGTTTAGGATTTTTTATGGATAAAAAATCTTTATTTTTAAAATATTACTAGCGGACGCTCGCGGTTTTAACAGCGTAGATCCCATTCCCGTGGGAATACAGAGATATAGAGCCTATGTCACCCGGGGATAATGTAGCTTCCCAACGGTGAAAAAAATCGGTCCGGTTGTTTCGCTGCCCATACAAACAAATGCGTATGTGCCTGTGAATGCGTATGTGCCTATGTATGTGGGTGTGTGTGTGTGTGTGTGTGTGTGTGCGTGCGTGTGCGTATGCGCGTGTGCATGTGCGTGTGCGCGAGCCCGTGTATACGTATCTAATACATACGTACGTAAATAACAGGAATCGTATAATAATAATCAGTATTACATTTAAAATATTATGCAGGTCTTACAGATTGCAGGCACTTCATTGGAGGTTTCGTTTTTACACCCGAGTACGGCAAAACCAAAATAGTTATAAAGGTTATGTTTTCAGCAGTCTATGTATGATTTATTAGCGTGTGTTTCATCGTAATGCCATAACTACTCGTCAGATTTTGAGATGTCAATCGATTCGTTAATATGCTCCGTGTACCATTTTTATCGTAGTCGACTTATAGTTTTTCAAACTTATTGTGTACAGTGCATTAAAAAGAGATCTACCACCAAGTAAAGTATTTTGTTTTTGTGATTAGATACTAAATTTATTCGCTTGTAATTGGGAAAGACATTACTATATCTAATAATGTAAATAAGACAGCATAAATTAGCACAAAGGATCCTCAACCTTGTCGTATTCATATCATCGCTCAACTTCAGTGTCGCCCCCTCAGAAATTCGTTCAAAAATGCCGCAGAACTCGTCAATAGAGAGACTTGTACGGATTATGCACGCGCCATTAGCTCAGTTCACGCCTTTGTGTTGGCCCCACTGTCTCTTCGACTCATTGTCATGCAGGGCTGCCAACTGAGGAACTTAATTTCACGCGTCTTCGTCTCTTATGTACCTATATTATGTGCGGGTTAGGTAAGTAGATAAATTTAACGATTATCGATAACATTACGACTAATTAATAAGTGAAAGCTAAGGCAACCTATTTAGGTGACCGTTTGACTGCCAATCTGAAGGTATCGGATTCAAATCCCACGCAACACACCTTGTTTGACTACAGCTCACCTGATGTTAAGTAACGGTGTGGCCGAAAATGGTAACCACACCTGTCCTGGAATGGAACTGGCTTTCAAGTCAGGCTGCCAGAACACACCGTTGGATGCGTGGCGGCAAATTTTCAACTTATGCGTGGTAGCTAGCCAGCCTAGAAAGTACCCTACTACCATGCTATGGTTTCCTCGCTATGTTTTCCTTCAAGCTCATTGTTAGGGTTTGAACCCATACTCTTTGGCGTGTAAACCGACCGCACTAACCACAAAGATATCATAGCTACGATCTATTCATTTTGAACTTGAGAAGATCCAGCACAAATCCCTCAGGAAACAAGAAATTGATTCTTTGGTTTGTTTTTAGATTTTTATCAGTCTACAAACAATACAACTGCTTCAAGGAGATTAGATAATTAAATTATTGGTTCAAGCATCTCACTAGTTGATGACATGAAAACTGCGTGTTTATTTATATATAGTACTTACTTTTATTTAATAAGTAAATGCAATTAAACTAAAACGAATATTATCTACACTTGTATAAAAAAAATCCAATTTTCATTATATCCGTACACGATACGTATGCTATATTGATACAGGGTGTTTTGTATATAGGGTATCTCATATCCGTCTGTTTTGTAAACTGTACTGTACGACCAAGTCAAACGTTAGTCTTGGCTTCAGACCAAAGCACGCGTTCTTTGTTTTATTATGCCTTGCCATTTCTTAAGTCGGGTCTTCAGTTACACTACATTTAGAATTTATATTGCGATCTGGCATGACAATTTGGCTAAAAATTTTCCGTTAAGTTTTTGATACCAAAACTTAATGTTAATTCAACTTCACGCCCGCTAGCGGCGTTGATCCATATTTCACTATTTCGTATTGAAAACTTGACGAATATTTTGCGCAGATCGTCATGCAAATCTTTGTGCCATATTCTCCTTTTTTTTCATCTTGGCATCACATTTTGTTCATTTGCCAGTGTCCAAAATAAAAAGGGACAAAATCACGCAAAGTAAGTCATGGTCGAGCCCGGCCATCCCCTAGTAAAGAAGTGGTGTTTTAATTACAAGCTTTGAAAGATTTTTGGAAGCAAAACGTAAAGCCATCTTTCACCTCACATACACACTATCGATATATCGTTCGACACACACACACACGCTCGTGTAATTCAATAGTTTGTTACTAAAATACACTACAAATGACAGCCCTGTTAGCTCATTGGTAGCATGTCTGCTTCAAAAGCTGTGGGGCGTGGGTTCGATTCCCACCCAGGACAAGCATTTTGTGATATAAAGCCAAATGTTTGTTCTGTGTCTGGGTGTACTGTATGTATTATAAGTATGTATTTACAAAAAAAAAAAAAAATAAGTATTCTATCAGTTATCTGACTTCCATAGTACAAGCTTTGCTTAGTTTGGGGTCAGATGGCGCTGTGTGTAATGTCCTACGATATTTATTTATTTATTTAATTTAAATAAATGTCAATAAAATACACAACAAAAATATAAAGACTCGAACACACGTTTTGGGATATATATGTTTTTTTTTAATGGTTGACAGGCTAGTTGACCACAGCTCACCTGATGTCAAGTGAAGGTGTGGCCGAAGATGGTAAAGCACACCTAGCCTGGAATGCAACTGGCTCTCAAGTGAGGCTGCCGGAACACACCGTCAGATGCTTGGCGGCAGATTTTCAACTTGAGGGTGGTAGCTAGCTAGCTAGCTATGTATTATATTGTTTTGTTATGTTCATTATTTCGTGGTAGCTAGCCAGCCGAGTACTAAAGTACCCTACCACCATGCTTTGGTTTCCTCACGATGTTTTCCTTCACCGGCAGCTCAAGCTCATTGTTGGGGTTTGAACCCACGCCCTTCGGCATGCGAACCTACCGCGCTAACCACTGAGCTATCATCGCTACAAAATGCAAAATACAAAGCAACGACCTAACTTTTCCGCGTTCCCGCCAGATCTCAATCATCTTTTGTCTTTGGTTACTAATCCAAATGACACATTTTTCATAATTCCGGATTGAGAGATTAAGTGCTGTCTGATTTATTCACCTAATTTATTTCCATTGCCACGGTATCTACTTTCTCACAAAGGAAATCCATCTAAGAAACCCATTGTGGATGTTCACTTATTTATAGGCTACATAAACAGGTAAGAAAAGGAGGAAATGAATCAACGAAAAACTATCGAGGTTTCTTTATTCATGGCAATCCAATTTCGATAGTTCGTGGTGGATAATAATATGGACCACATAATCGGAGTTTTATTCAATTTTATTTGTAACAACTATGTTTCCATATTGGTTTTCCGAACCGAAAACGGGTGCGGTCCGCGTGCGGTGACTGGTGATACGATTGTTCCCGTTTGAACAATCGATATGCCAACATAAATGGTAAAATTGGTTGGTGAAATTAATAACCCGTAATAGTTAATAATAACATTCTATAAACGTTACAGTACGTAACGTAGGACGCCCTGAGACTCGATGTAACGATATACGTAGGACAGCTGGCGTTGGTTGGAAGCGAAAAGCCGAAGATCAGGCTGAGTGGCGTGTCTTGGGATAGGCCTATGTCCAGCATTGGACTTCGACATGCTGATGACGAATAACACTAATACAAGCCGAAAGCGTCATTAGAAAAAAAAATTGCTTTGGCGAAAAATTAACAACTGTTTCGAGAGTTTTGGCGAGAACGCGGAAAGAGTCGTGTTGCCCCGTTGTATTTTTTTCCAAAACTAGTGTTATGTCGAGTGTAAAAATGGAGGTGTTTTATTCATAACTAGCGACCCGCCCCGGCTTCGCACGGGTGCAAAATTCGAAAAAAATCAATATGTTTATTTATCAAAATAGGATGCACCACATCACTTTTTGATAGTCAATATTTACATAGTCTTTACCTGCCTCATATACCTATATGTATATGTATGCCTTCTTTTCATATCGCGTCGCGCTACGGTCGGCGGCTGCCGGCCGATAGGTACCGCCGCAAACGCTACGCAATGTATTTTTAAATCTGTAATATCTTCGAAAATATTCAAAGAAATTATGTGCTGTAAAAGGCCATATAAATCTATGTTAAATCAACAATCTATTTATGGTATTTAATTAAATAAGGAATAATGCTGTAGTGCTTAAAATCGCTTCGAAAATTAGCTATTATTTGCCGTAAAAAGTAAATGACAAAAAATGGTTTTGTGGGATATCGATAAGAGATAGACATATACCATCATGGACTTTTCTGTAGACCTTTTCAAGGTGTACAATACTTAGTACATTATTTTTATAAATCCTGTAAGGTTAAGCCTGCGTACGCAATGTAAGCGGCAAGAAATGTTAGAATTTACGACACCACATTAGAAACCCTGAAAATAACAGTATTTCTCCATTATTTAATAGATGTTATTATACATAAAAACCTTCCTCTTGAATCACTCTACCTATTACAAAAAACCGCATCAAAATCCGTTGCGTAATTTTAAAGATTTAAGCATACAGACAAACAAACAGACAAAAATAGCGACTTTGTTTTATACTATGTAGTGAAGTGCCGAATCACAAGCGCGAGTGTGGGAAAATTATATAATGTGGTGAAACATGACTTTTCGTGTTGCTTCTAAAAACTCCATCAAAGCTTTATAGTAAAATCACCACTACTTTACTAAAGCATGGCCGGACTTGTCTGACATAGAATGTACTTACTTGACAAAGTCTGGACTTTGACTATAACTATAGCTACGAGGCAACTTATTAAACTTTTGAAACTTGTAAATGTAAAACACTTGACACTGGCAAATGCTCAACAAGCGACGCCAAAACCAAAGAAAAACAAATAACTGTTTCATACTTTTCAACGTACTTATTCTGAACAGCTCATTTATTTTCACAATTTCAGAATTGTGCCCGAAGTAAAAGTTATTCATAATGATGAGGATAATAATCTCCATTTGGCAACGACACCCAAACTTAAAACTCTGAATAAATAAATATGATTTTTACACACACGTATTTCTAAGAATGGCCATAATTTTTGTTTTGCTTATGCGGGATTATTCACGATTAATTATATCAGAAACTCCGGTTATAGTTTCGGCCACGTCCGGTGGCCGTCATCAAGATTGTATCAAAAACAACAATGTATCAAAACCACGTCAGTTTCCATAGTAAAATGGCCATCATATCACACTAATAATATAAATACGTTAGTTCGTTTATAAGTACATAATAATATGTTTGTTACTTCTTTACACTGAAACAGCTATATGAATGACCATATATGTCTGGAAGAAATCGCTCTAGGCGATAAGACCGCTCTTATGTACCAAATATGTATTATATTGTTTTGTTATGTTAATTATTTCTTCTGTTTTTATGTTTTATATTTGTATGTTGTTGTGTTTTGTTTTGGTGTATAATAAAGTTATATTCTATCGCTACTTTTCATTCAAATTAATAAAATATTTCTAAGAATATAGCTCATATACATAGATTACTTTCCAAGTCATTCTTAAGTGCAGTTAATTTGCAAGTTTTTTTATGGTTGACAGGCTAGGTGTTTGACCACTGTGACGGTGTGGTCGAAGGTGGTATAGCATACCTACCTAGAATGGAAATGACTCTCAAGTGAGGCTGCCGAAACACACCGTTAGATGCTTGGCGGCAGATTTTCAACTTTGAGGGTGGTAGCTAGCCAGCCCAGTACTAGAAAGTACCCTACCACCATGCTATGGTTTCCTCACGATGTTTTCCGTCACCAGCACCGCGCTAACCACTGAGCTATCATCACTACAAAATTATAGTTAAAGTTCAATAGTTGCACGAGTTTAAACTTAAACAAACAGTGTATAAACATTATTGTGAATAACTAGAAATTATTTACACTCCAGTACTCCAGTACGAGTACCCAGATATAATATCCAACAGTTAATTTACAAATACCTATTTACTGAAACGAAAATAGCCCGTAACACGATACTTAATATCTGTAGCATGTTGCGAGCGCTGTTAGCTTCAAAGGCTATTTATTTATGCAAAGGTAAGTAATCAAATTGGGACGACCGACGTCTTTGTTCGCCGTTGAGTGGCAATGCCGAAAATTATCAAAAATGACATTGATATGTTTTTTATCGAGCGTTCTAGGGGTTGTTGCATCCCCACAAACAAGGATTTAAGTAGACACTCTCTTGACAGTTTACAATCTGCTGTGTAGGTAATTTTGTCATTCGTAACATTTATTGATGTATTGTGTCATGTTGCGATATCCCTAATTTATATACTAAAAAAAATTAATATTTTTATGGAGTACCGATCAAAGTGCGTTGAGTGCAAGTTGAGTTACACGAAGTGAGAGTTGGCAACGCGTCATCTTCATTTATTCGTTATAAATGAAACTGTAAATGCTCAAATTCTGCTACAAAGCTGAATTAATGACATAAAAACACTACTAGCTACACTACTACTACTACTACTACTGCTACTACTACTACTACTACTGCTACTGCTGCTGCTACTACTACTACTACTACTACTACTACTACTACTACTACTACTACTACTACTACTACTACTACTACTACTACTAACACTAATACTACTTTTATACCTTGAAATTTTGATAAATGTATTAATATTATTTATTTAATAAATACTAGCTTCATATCTTATAATAAATACTTATATTTAACCTATGCCTATTATAGTCTGTTCCGTTTCCACACGTGACAGTTCACATCAGCAAAAAGTTGACAGGGGAAGAATTAAGCATTAATTTACTTTAACAACGTTCCTAAGTAAGGCCCTATACTTAAAATACTTTCAAAAGAGAGATATAAGCTTAGATATTTTTACTGACTTTCATAATACCGTTCTAAATGATTAAAATCTTGCATCCATAATTTCGCATCCAACTCACATGGAAACTCCAAACCCGCTCGCGACTGCGCATTTCAAGTTGCAGAGAAGGTAAATGATAAATAATACAGAATAATCTGGAAGGGTCTACTCAAAGGTTTTAAGTCGTGTTTCCGTGTCGGAACCGCAATTAACGTATGACCTTTCTGACCCGCGCACTAATTAAAGAGAAGTTGGGAACGCGTGCGGTTTGGCTTAATGTGTGCGCGTAATATTTTTGACTTCATTCTAATGTTTTGGAAGTTGAGGTTACATTTTTGGGGTAGTAGACGGTACGCTTTAAAAATTCTTCAAAGTTATTCAAGGTGAAATGAAACTTGGCTATTGTGCTTTTAATTTTGACAGTTATAAATTGAATAAGTATTTAGGTACATGGTCAGCCCTTATATCAGAGATAAGATACCACACGAAAGCTTCTAGCATGGCTCGATGCTGGGATAAACAATTGAACTGAATGATAGCAATCTTTCTGTGTCGCAAAGTGCTGATATAGCGATGATAACTCAGTGGTTAGCCCGGTTAGATTATACGCCAAAGAGCGTGAGTTCTAATCTAACAATGACTTTTGAGCAGTTGGTGAATGAAAACATCATGGGGAAACTAAAGCATGGTTGTAGCTTTTTAGTACTCGGTTGTCTTGCTACTACCCTCAAGTTATAAATCTGCCGCCAAACTCATAACGGTGTGTACCACAGCAGTGGCAGTCTTAATTTAAAATGAGCTCCCATTCAATGTTAAGTGTCTTTCGTCACCACCATCTTCAATTACACCGTCATTTAACATTCTTTGATCTGTGGTCACACCTAGTTTGTCAAACATATAATATATGTCCCACTTCCATGATTTTAACAAAGCTGTTTGATCCATCTTCTCACCAAAATCCCAACACCACATGGTAAGTATTCATTCATGCTTCCCAAAAATCTACACTGCCTACCTTTTACCTTTTTCCCCTTTTTTTAGGCCGCCACTTGTGGCATTAGTTTATATGGTTCTTTTGTTATCTGATTTTTTTCTGTTTATGGTGTGCATAATAAAGAGTTGTATCTATCTATCTATCTTTTTGGTGAGTTTATCTTTGACAACACCGTGACTTTATATAGCGTTTTCAGACAAACATCAGAATGAGAAATATCAACTTTTAAAACAAAAACTTTTTGATAAATTTTCATTGTTTTTTTTACAATATGCTGTGCGCAGACAATGCATACGATTAACGAAGTACGGAATCCGCGCCATCAAAATATATTGCAAACAAAGCAAACCATTCCAAATTACCTCGCGCATCACACCTTTGTTTGTAACTTTCTGACCGCATCAACGCTCAGACGCCGCATGCATTAAACTCATAGAGCCAACAATTATTTAGACTGGTTCCCTAATTAATAATAGTTAGCAAGATACACGCAGGTACCATTAGTTGAGAGTAAACAAGAGGAAGATTATATTTTTGCAAGTCGGGAAAGTGATCGATCGATTGACGCAAACATTTTTTGCGAAAGCTTTTTATCAATTATATTTCGGTGCTGGTGTTTTAACTATAACTGACTTTGAAATATAGTCTGTGACAATCGACATCCATACTAAAATGGTACCATTCGGTAAAATTTTACTTTTATTCAATTCATATCCTGCTGTACGAAATAAAAGGAAGACATTTTATATCTGTCCCTTTCTAGTATAAGTACACCTTTTGATTGTATGGGCCGCCTTACACGTTCAATCATGATCACGATCCGCGATCATGATTTCAAAATTTCTAGATATTATGCGATCCGGAGCATCAGTCCGTCAATCCGCTTCGTACACGATCAGTCTGGATCGCGATCATTGATCGCGGATCGCGCGCTACGTGTACGGGCTGCCTATATGGGCCGCCTTACACGTTCAATCATGATCACGATCCGCGATCCGCGATCATGATTTCAAAATTTCTAGATATGCGATCCGGAGCATCAGTCCGTCAATCCGCTTCGTACACGATCAGTCTGGATCGCGATCATTGATCGCGGATCGCGGATCGCGCGCTACGTGTACGGGCTGCCTATGATATTACTTTATCTATGATTAAAACTATTCCGAAACTGAGCATGCTTTAGGAGCTAACTATCATTCACACTCACACCTGACACAAACGAACGGCGGCAAAACTCCGCGTCGCGTACATACGTAACTTTTAATAGAGTTTCGACTAGAAACAGTGGCAAAAGTTGCGCGATAATATGTGCTAATGCACTTTGAACTCCCTTAGATGTCTGTTTTATACGATGCTACACTTAATGCAGGAGAACTTAACTAAGACATTAGGTATTGTCTTTGGTTTTTACTATAGAAATAAAAAAAAAATGTTATGGCATTGCACTTTGTATATTTGCCAGTCTCAAGAATTTGATGTACGAGTAAATTAAAGGGAAATAGGTCTAAGTTTAAGACACACAAAATCAAGTCCAGTCATGCCCTAGTAAAGCAGAGGCAACGGCAACAATCTGACTGAGTTTTGGAGGCAGCACGAAAACACATGTATTATTCCAATATACAACGTTCCTTTACTCGTGCACATTATCTGGACCTTTATCAGTAAACTAACTACTTCCAATTTATACATAAACATTCGAAAAAAACATGATTTTGGGAACTAATACCTACCAACATTGCAGCGACATATTTTTCCGCACTCCCTCCAAAACTCCCTCTGGGAGGACTTTCAGCGCAGTAATGAAATGAACATGTTACGAGGTAGTTTTCAGAAAGTTTTCCGCTTTTTTTTCTTTGATTTTGGCATCGCGCTTTTTATATTTTGCTAGCGTCAAGCATTTTAATATTTTAAAGTATTTGATGAGAAATCAATTGAAATCCCACTAACGTTACCCGAGTCATATGAAGTAAGTCTAAATCAATTCCAGTCATGTTCAATAAAATAGTGACAATTTACTAGAAGCTTCGATGGAGTTTCGGAAAGAACACAAAAAAACTTTAAAAAAAAAATGAATTCTTTATACTTGTTTCACCACTTTGTACACACGGCACTAAAATACTAGTTTTAGAAAATTATGCAATGCGTCGACACAGTTTTATTCTCATTCTCTTCAAAACCATAATAATTATGTTTTAGAGTTTTCATTCATACGGATATCTGCATTATGACTACCTAAGCATTTTTTTTCCACAACACATTGTTAGCAACCCAAATAGTAAATTAAAATTATTTGCGCATTTCAATAATAATTTAGCACTCTATCTTTAATAAGCTTAAGAACAAATAATAGCTTGGAGCAAATAAAGCAACGCGACTAAGTTCCATTTCTTATCGAAATTCCAACAGGCCCCACAACATGTTTAAAACACAGCATAACTCAAATTACCTGACTCCCCCAATACATTACGTAACCAGCATAATTCTAAATTAATTGTAAATAACTGTCTTTGTTTCGCCGCTTATAAATCTCTTAAAATATGCTCAAGCTCAGTACATAACGGCGTTCGTATTTGCTTTATTTAATTTTACTCGTAACAATCTTCAAGAGGGAAATTTATATCTCTGTCTGAAAGTGTGGTAACAGTAATAGCATATTAACAGTAAATAGTCTTTTTCTATATGTGAGTTTAATGAACAAAAATGGTGTCTTCGTAGTAAAGTGGAAAAAACATAATATCGCGTTGATTTTTTTTATTATTCTTGTTTAAAAATAATAAAACATAGCTTCTATAAAATGGTAAAACATGTATTTTTGTTGCTTACAGAACACCGTCAAATCTTACAGTAATGTTGTCCCTACTTTACTAGGGCATGACTGGACTAGACTTTGACTCACCTACTAGGTATGTGATACTTTTGACTGCTTTGACTGCAATTATGAAACCAAAAACTTGACGTTAGTTATTGCAAATTGTTACGTTGTTGTTGTATTCACTTGGTGGTAGGTCTCCTTATCAGGGGGTCGTCTAGGTAGGCACCACCGTAGTACCAGGTAATCTGCAAGCAGTAGTGTGTAAACATTACTGTGTTCCGGCTTAAAGTTTACATTGACCTTGAACAGTAAAGCTCACAGTTTTTGTTTCAGAAGCAGTTTCCTGATATTTATTAAACTTCAAGTAAAACTTCAACGAAAACATGCATCAACTGATGCATGTTTTCGCGAATGCCCTTACTACCTGTACATGTGTAGTGTGTACAGGCTGTTTCATTATTCTTCGAGCAAAGCCGCGGATTAGATTAGCAGCCTCTCACGGCAATACCTCCTTCCATATTGCCCCGGGATATAAACTTTTAATAGATTGTCGGTAATACCTTTCCCAAAATCCCTGCGGTTTCTTTATAAGATTTTGACACATTACTTATTCTATTTCTATGGACAATTGTTTATTTTGAAACGTAAATTTTAAATTCTGTATTACAGGTAGCCAACAGAGAGGTATAGAAAAGGGGAAAGGAGGTGTTTTACTTGGTGGGAGATCTCCTTAGCAGGAGGTCGTCTGGGTAGGTACCACCGCAGTACCAGGTATTCTGCCGTTAAGCACCAGTGTGTAAACATTACTGTGTACCGTGTTGAAGAGTACCGTAGCTAGCGAAATTACTAGTCTGTTGAGACTAACCATTGAAAGTCTCAAAGTAATGAGCGCCAAAGCAGCGATGCCCTGGACTTTGTTTAGCTACTCAAAGTTCTGTGTATCGCTGCAATGGTAATGGACAGGCGTTACCTCAGGACAGGTAACGCCTGCCCATTAATATTAGGGGAGCGTCTCGTTCGTCTCATTACTTTTACATAACTAAATAAAAATATATAAGTATATAACTTTAAATAGCATATTAGTTAATAGCTAGTTTTAATAGCATAATAGCATATTGACAGCCCTGTTGGTTCATTGGTAGCATGTCTTCTTCGAGAGCTGAAGGGCGTGGGTTCGATTCCCACTCAGGACTAACATTTGTGTGACTAACATCGATGTTTGTTCTGTGTCTGGGTGTACTGTATATATTATAAGTATGTGTTTACAAAAAAAAAAAAGTATTTAAGTATTCTATCAGTTATCTGACTTCCATAGCACAAGCTCTGCTTAGTTTGGGGTCAGATGGCGCTGTGTGTATAGTCCTACGATATTTATTTATTTATTATTATTTATTAGTAAAATAAGTAACTGTCTAAATATATATGCCAGGTATGTATATACCAGGTAAATCTTGCTTTTGCGGCCAAGTTCACTTCGCGCCTTTTCCTGTTAGTCCATTACTCATCCCGTCTGACACCTGAAACAAATACCGAAATACACTAAATATATAAAAATACGTGTCCACAAAATATATTCTTTCTGGGATTTGGGAATTATAGAGTAGAAATAAATACTGAAAGAGAAAAAAGAAAATAGGTAGAAACTATAGGATTGACAGCCCGTTGGCTCATTGGTAGTATATCTGCCTTGAGAGCTGGAGGGCATGGGTTCGATTCCCACTCAGGGCAAACATTTTGTGTGAATAAACAAATGTTTGTTCTATGTCTGGATGTTTTGTATGTATTATAAGTATGTATTTACAAAAAAAAAGAAGTATTTATGTATTCTATCAGTTATCCGACTTCCATCACACAAGCTCTGCTTAGTTTGGGGCCAGATGGCGCTGTGTGTATAGTCCTACGATATTTATTTATTTATTCAGATTGAATTACCGCGGTCAGTTCACATGCCGAAGGGTGTGGGTTCTAACTCCAACGATAAACTTGAACTGCCGGCGAAGGAAAACATCGTGAGGAAACCATAGCGTGATGGTAGGGTACTTTCTAGTACTCGAAAGGCTAGCTATAACTTTCAAGTTGAAAAGCTGCTGCCAAGCACCTAACGGCATGTTGCGGCAGTGTCACTTGAGAGCCAGTGCCATTCCAGGCAAGGTGTGCTTTTACTTTACTATCTTTGACCACACCATTAATTTACATCACATGAGCTTTGGTCAGACAAATAGTTATCAACCGTAAAAAAATAATTACTAGATGGTAATTCTCCTTAGCAGGAAGCTTGATTATATGGATATTCTACCGCCAAGTAGTAGTGTGTATTACTGTGTCCGGCAAAGAGGCGATGCCCTGGAGTTTGTTTTGATACTTAAAGTTCTGTGTATCACTGCTAGTGCTAATAGTCACATGCATTATCTCTTACCATCAGGAGAGCGTCTATAGAATGAAAAACATTTATTTACAAAACATTAGACATTACAACGAAAAAATTACATATCTACAATAGATACAAGTAACTAATTTTTTTTTTGTTAATTTGCCCCATCGGGCAGTCTAAAGCTGTAAAGCCATACTGCCTTGTCTTAAGTGTTATTTCTGCTGTCTCTTAGCTATAGTTATGATCAAAGTCCAGTCTTAGTTAAGTCCAGTCCGTGTCAGTCAAGTGCAGTCATGCTTTAGTAAAGTAGTGGCGACTTTACTATAAAGCTTCGATGGAGTTTTGGAAGCAACACGAAAAGTCATGTTTCACCACATTATATCATTTTCCCACACTCGCGCTTGTAATTTGACACTTTATGAATAAAACACCACCATTTTTATGCATAAACATTCAACAAAACACTAGTTTTGGAAAAAAATACAACAGGGCGAAACGATTCTTCCCGCGTTCCCGCCAAAACTCTGTTTTGTTTTTCTACATATAACTAAGAAATACATAGAAGGAATCTACAGATAAGAGTCGATAACAAAAGTTTTTGATGGAAACAATAAATATGACCTATTGAAAATTGACATATTTATCCATTGACTATCTATTTAGCTGACATTTCTTAATTTTGTAAATAATTGTTAACTTATTGCATGTTGTCGTCACCTATAACTGCTATCACATCTAGTTTTGTTTTTTTTGTGTTGATGACCGCAATTATTGTTGTGATGTGTATAGTTTGGTGATCTAAATAAATAAATAAATAAAGTGTTTATCTATCTATCTAAGAGAAAGAAACAAATAATAACGCCTTCTCTATGTAAAACTCTAAACCAATGTAGACATGTTTTTACAACAACTATATATTGAATTTTCACTAGGTTTGATTTGTAATTATTCGAACGTAGCATGGCAAAGTGTAAGCAAACAGGTAGAAAAAACGACTCGTAAAACAATCAGCATTTCCGACCGAGGCTGCATCGGCAGTTGCATGCAGTTAGGAGCGGTAAAATTGCTTTAGAATTATTCCAAATTGCCAGCTGTCGCGTTTGGTGTCTGCAATCGCGATACCTGCATTGTATACTCTACTAATAGTTCATAGTATTTTATTGATAACAGTCAGTTATAAGTCAATAGATAAGTATAAAACCCCTAGTTCTAAGCGCTGAAATCGCATAGATCGCAGCACAGGCTGTTACATTAAAAGTTATGAATATGATTAGTTATTTAAGTTATACGTGTAGTTATTAAAATTATGCTCTGTATTCCTTAAAAATAAAAAGCTAAAAATTAAAAAAACTATAACCCGACTAAGTAAAAAAGCAAATAACGTTTCAATTGACACCTAATTCATGAAAATCGAACGAGTTGTTTTGGCGCTTCAGTAAAACACACATACAAATTTAAATTATTTATTTTGCAGAGACATGGGTTACATAGATAAAAGTCATAGGATAGGGTCGCCATGCTCTAGCACCATGGCATCCAAACATTTAAAAATAAGTTTTATTAATTAATTATTTCAATTAAATATTAAAATCTTATTATTTTAAAATTAAGTCATTCATTGCATAGCATTTTGCCACTAATTTGTTATTCAAAAACTCACTTATCTATACTATTATAAAGAGGAAAGATTTGATTGTTTGTTTGTATTGAATAGGCTCCGAAACTACCCGGACCGATTTCAAAAATTCTTTCACCGTTGGAAGCTACGCTATCCTCGGGTGACATAGACTACTTTTTATCTCTGTATTCCTACGGGGACGGGAACTACGCGTGTGAAACCGCGAGGCGTCCGCTCGTAGAATATTTTTTTAAGTATTTGTAATTATGTGTACATTTTTTGCGCAGATTCATCATCATCAACCTATATTAGTCCACTGCTGGACATAGGCCTCTCCCAAGACACGCCACTCAGCCCGATCTTCAACTTTTCGCTACCATCAACCGCCAGCTGTCCTACGTATATCGTCACTCCATCGAGTCTCAGGGCGTCCAACGCTACGTTTGCCAATACGCGGTCTCCACTCTAGAACACGTCATACACTCGTTTACGCAGATTAAATTTATATTATTTTTTTGCCCTAACATTTTGACTATTAAATGCAATCTATCATTTTATTATTCTTTGAAATAAAGGAAAGATGGTTTGGTTAACGTCATAATAGGTATTTATTGTTGTAATACGGAATTCGTGTGAGTCGGCCTGCCGCATGGAGGCAGATGAGATGACATTGATCGAATTCTTGTGTGTTTAAAAGTTACGGTTGTATTGGATGCCATACTACACGCATAAAACGAAAACATGAAAAAAGCCATGAATAAATTAATGCACTTGAGACAGATAACAGCTTTATTATATTTACATATTCAAATGCTACTGTGTCACCGATGTAAAGCTTTTGGGTGCCATCGAAGTAAAATTATGTATATTTATTCAATAAACTCTCGAAAAATATTCAACTAAGGTTTCGCGGGAGTAACTGATGCGATTTTCCCCTTTGTTCTCATTTTCCGTCCCATATTTTTGTTTTCAACTTCAGTGAATATTTTTATTACATTTTCTTGTCTCTCAACACATGACTTACTTTGGTGAGCTCTTCGTGTGTTTGCTTCGGTTCCGGGAGCGTTTGCCCGCAATACTTATGAACACTGGTTGAAATTTATCATCAACAACCTTGCATAGTCTACTACCAGGCATCTGTAACAGACAGTATCTCCTAGGACACGCCACTCGGCACGATCTTCGTCTTTTCGCTTCCAGCCACTGCTAGCTGTCTTACGTATATCGTCACTCCATCGAGTCTCAGGGCGTCCTACGCTACGTTTGCCAATACGCGGTCTCCACTCTAGAACACGTCTACCCCAACGGTTGCCGATTCTGCGGCAAATATAAATGTGACCATAATTTGGTCGAAATTAATTCACAACAAAAAACTAAAAAAAAGCTTAGCAGTTTTCGGTGGGAACGCGGTACGAGTAAATCATGTAATCAAAAACCATCAATCGCAATATACATTGTACAATTATCCAAAAAATTGTTTCGAATGATTTTGTCTATTCATGAAATGTCGAATTATACGCATGAGTGTAGACAACAACATGCGTTGGCCGTTAACATGCATTGGACAAGTGATATAATGTTGTGCAACATGTCTTTTCGTGTTGTTTTCAAAACAAAGCTAGTCATTTCCCTGTAGTAGTAATAAATCACCACTACAGGGAAATGACAGTACTTGGATTGGACTAACATTATGTGATTTTGACTGTAGCTAAGAGTTATTTTACTTGATTTTTAACTTGTCACATTCGAAAATAACACACAAAATGTAATAGCAGAATATACGGACAACGATGATAAATAATTTAATTAAGTAAATACGATTTACCAAATATTTTTTCCACTACGAAACGGCAAATAGTTTTAGACCGCTTTTAAACTTAGATTTTGCAAACTTTTAGATACATACATTTTTAATGAAGTTTATAGATTATACGTCTTTCGCTAATCCATTTAGTAACACAAACTTCTAATTTGAGCGAACTAATCCAGCGTTTGTATTTAATCCCACTTTATAAGATAGGTGTTTAAGTTTTGAAAGCTCTTGAAACTTGATCAGTCAGCTAATAGAGTTAATAAAGTGTAATCTTATGTAACATTAAAATATTAAAAGTAAAATCCTAACTAATGTTATAAAAGCCCAAAATAATTCAGTCTCTGTGACATTTATCTTTTGACAGTTTGTTACCTTGTCACAATCGTAATGGATTTTTTTCTCAAACATTGTTTTTTTTTTTTATGTGAAAAATAATGAGACGTACGAGACGCCCTCTTGATGGTAAGAGATAACGCTTGTCCATGACCATTGCAGTGATACACAGAACTTGAAGTAACAAAACAAAGTCCAGGGCATCACTGCTTTGGTGCTCATTACTTTGAAACTTTCGATGGTTAATCTCAACAGTCCAGTAATTTCACTAGCTGCAGTACCCTTCAAACCGGAACACAGTAATGTTTACACACTACTGCTTGGCGGCAGAATATCTGGTACTGCGTTGGTACCTACCTAGATGATCTCCTGCTAAGGAGATCTACCACCAAGTAAATATTTTCTACAAACCACCAAACAGTGAAATATGCAAAAAAATAACTATAATATATAATGTAGCTCAAATAGTCATAGCAGTAGCGTAGGTATTAAAGAGTAGTAATATCTTGTAAAATAAATGTAAAAAAACTACCAAAATTAATTTATTTAATTAAACAGACACGACTCAAGTGGACATTTTGATGGTAACCGCGCGACAACACCAGAAATTTGTACAAAAATAACATTTGCAATGCATTGATTTTCAACGACCCAACTTACTCACAGCTTACCAAATTAATTTTACTGCTGGCCTGAAAGATTTCATCTCCGTATTGTTAGAATCTGGAAAGGGAAATACGCATTACTATAAAAATTTAGTCCCCAGAAACTACCCAAACCCAGACTTTTCACGACGTTTTGTCTACGAAAAACGACATGTACGATGCAATTAGCGCTATATAATATTAATCTTATGGTGCTGAAACGTAGTCTCTGACTATGTGTCTTCTAGGTAAGCTCAAAGTAGCAAAACAAACTACTGCTGTCATCTCCATACAAGATTTAATCAGAAATGAGGAGAACCGTAGACGAACTAAAGTTACCGATATAGTCTGACGGATAAGCAAGTTGAAGTGGTAGTGGGCAGGGCACATAGCACAAGAACAGATGGCCAATGGGGCTGCAAAGTTCTGGAATAGAGACCACGGACCGGTAAGATCAGCGTAGGACTCCACCCATAAGGTGGGCAGACGACTTAATGTAGGCATTTTCATCGGTACCAGAAATACAGTCAATGAATAAATTATGATTTAAATCTTAAGTAGGTATATACTAATGGAACTAGCCAATTTTTGTCCTATTTATTAAAAGAAAAAAAATACAAAATATGCTCAAAAAACAAGCCTAAAACTATTTTCGGGCGAACGTCGATAAGACCCTAGAAGTATCTCGATACCGATACGTTAAGAAAAACCATAATATCCTATGAAAAATTCAACCGCTCCGCTTGCGATCAGCTACCGTGAAATCTCACGGAGAAGGCCCTAAGGAAATACCTACGATGAACAGACGTGGACTCAAGGTAGGGGTAGGCATAAAAGGGTCTGTTTATGACACCGGTGTCACCGGACGTTTTCACGGCGCAACGACGCGACGTGACTGGGTGACTGCTTTCATTATATTATCTCTTTGTGTTTTGAATTTTATTTTTCTTTTTGTGAGTTGGGCATTATAAAGACTCAAGTGAACGATTGGGATTTAAATAAGTTTGTACGATGATATTTCTCAAAAAAAATGTGCCAATAGGCAGGGATAAGATTTTATTTGACAGCCCTGTTGGTTCATTGGTAGTATGTCTGCTCCAAGAGCTGAAGGGTGTGGGTTCGATTCCCACCTAGGACAAGCATTTTGTGATATTATAAACGAATGTTTGTTCTGTGTCTGGGTGTACTGTATGTATTTACAAAAAAAAACTATTTAAGTATTCTATCAGTTATCTGTCATCCATAGCACAAGCTTTGCTTAGTTTGGGGTCAGATGGCGCTGTGCCCATCTGTCCAATGCCCTATGTTACACTTATTTATTTACTATGAAAACTGACGTGGTGTTGACACATTTTTGTTTTACTTAGTGCGAAGCAAGACGCGGCCTTGCGCACGTTGTGCACAGCTTTGTCTCCATAATGAAGGCCACCGGATGTAGCCGAAAGTATAGCCGGAGTTTCCGATAAAATTAAACGTGAGTAATCCCGCTTAAGTAAAACAAAATTGGCATAAGATTGTTGTAATTGTCTTTTTATTTTTTTAATTTCTGTATCACTGAATATAAAAATAAAAATTGCATTTTGCGGGAATCTGTTTGTTCATCTAAACGGTTTCTTTTTGAAAATACAACAGATTTTGAATATCGTTAAAAAAAATTTCACTATCGTTAAAAAATTGTTATCGTTGCGAATCGTGTGGGAAGTCGCTAGTAAAATATACATTTCATGTGTAATGAAAAATGGTTTAAGCGTTAAAGCGCAAAACTTGTCAATTATTTACCATTTTATTTGTAAAGTGCAAAAAGTTATGTTGGGATTGATTTATTCAAATTATTTGTTTCTGATGTGCCCCAGTCCTTAATCCCAGTCTGTATCCGAATGACTTGAGTTGACTTTCCCACAAACGAGTAGTTCGATGCTATCTTATTCATAAGCTGCCGAACCTACACCAAGAGGGTGGAAGGTGAAAAATACCACAGCGAGCGTCTTAAATGTTGTAGTTTCTATTTTACATGGGGTAAAATATGTGTAGTAGGTACTACGATTTATGTAGATTGGGGTGGCGGATCCTCACTTGCATTTGGATTAAATAGAATATACAGCACAGTACGAGAAAACGTTTTGTTTTTTCGATTCTTCGGCTGTGTCTTTATATTTTTCCTAATTTCTTTTAACCGACTGAAAAAAGGAGTAGGTTCTTAATTCGACTGTACGTTTTTTTGTATGTATGTATGTTATGCGATCATTCCACCAATTATGAATGACTGCTTTAATTATATTATCTCTTTGTGTTTTGAATTTTATTTTTCTTTTTGTGAGTTGGGCATTATAAATACTCAAGTGATCGATTGGGATTTAAAAAAGTGTGTACCATGATGATTCTCAAAAAAAGTAGGTAATGCCTAATCTACAAAGTGTGGATGCAGGTTCTTAACCTCAACATACAATCGATTCGTTATAATTACACCCAACTACTACAAACACTTGTGTAACACTTACGTACCTCTACGTAGAAACATCGATGTCACATCTATAGAATAAACAATTGACGCTCAACTTACATGTACCAAGGCAATTAACTCGATACAAAAGCTTCATGAATATATAACACCCTGTAACACAGAAATACCTTTGAACAAACACGGTTTGAACGCAGCACAGCTCTCGCTTCTCGTAAACCAACAGACAAAGACTTAAAAAATAAATTTGTTTTAAAATCCTATAACTTATTCCTATTTTGTTAATAAATTGGAAAGTCCTACAGATTAGGAAATTTAACGGGGCTCGCTTTCATCTCTCCTTACTTCCAAATTCAGTGACAAAACTTTTTTTTTTATATATATTTTTATGTAAAAAGTAATGAGACGAACGAGACGCTCTCCTGATGGTAAGAGATAACGCCTGTCTATGACCATTGTAGGGATACACAGAACTTTAGCGCTCATTACTTTGAGACTTTCGATGGTTAGTCTCAACAGCCCAGTAAATTTAATTTTTGTGTTTCTGAAAAAATATTTATCTGACCCGTTTAAGAAAGGATATGTTTAGGTAAATTCTTGATTTCTGTTTACTACTTATATCAATCTTTTTAACAACAAAAAAACACTGAATTATATTACCCTTGTACAAAACTACCGCGTTTTAACATTTCTCTTTACATCTAGGCATTTGATTACATGCTGGCATGATTTCAGAGGTGGATAACGATGTGTCTGGTGTTCTGACATATCGCCATCATTGGTGAGCTTGGGCTCCCCGAGGCGGGTCCGCGAGGACAAGCGCTGTCGAGGCCGCGGTAGAGTGCGAAAGCGTGCCCGCAGCCTCGACACAAAGCGCCGAGGTGGAACACTCCAGGTTTTTTAGCAGGTAGGCCGTCGCTAAGACATAAGATATCCCACATAACCACCGAGCTCGCACCAGATGGTATATACAAAGTATTTTCCCTGGGAAAAAAAGGCATTTGATTACAGCTCACCTGATGTTAAGTTACGGTATGATCGAAGGTGGTTAGTACACCTGACCTGGAATGGAACTGATTCTATAGTAAGGCAGTTGGAACACACCGTAGATTCTTGGCGGCAGATTTTTAACTCAAATGGAAAGTACCCTACCACCACTGTGGTAGGGCATGGTATTCTTCTTCTCCGGCAGCTCAAGCTCGTTGCTGCGATATATACCCACGCCCTTCTGTGCTTGAATAAACCGCGCTAATTGAGCTATCAACGATACAAAGGGTTAGAGCACGCTTGCTTAGAAAAAACCTATTAACTCACGACTTGATTTTTTGTTCCCAAGCTGTACTTACACTTTTACTTGGGTAACAACTTCCACTTTTAACCGATTTTTTTGTTAGAAGCAAACAATTTTGTGCGTGTTTTAGAAGGTCAACCATACTTACCCTAATCGTTTAATCAAATAAAACTTACGTTCAACAAGGATGTATTGGATATAGTTAATTTATACCCCACTAATACAATAAATGTGGAATTTTGGATGAATGGAAGGATGGATGTTTGTTACTCTTTCACGCAAAAACTACAGAACGGATTTGGATGAAATTTGGTATGGAAGTAGCTGAGACCCTGGATTAACACATAGACTTTTTATTCTGAAAACATGTAGCAGGTAACACCACAGGGCGCGGCTAGTTTTTTATATGTTTAGCACCGGGTCATAATCGTGGGACTTATAGCGCAGTTAAGTTCCGATAATAAACATATTTACATTAGAAAAAAACAAAAAAAAAACATGAAATCGTAAAAGCTTACAAAATATAATGTCGCAACGGAGTTCTTTATGGCACGTTATCGTTCCCATTTGTTTGCGGGCTAGACCGAAAAATGTGTAACATTGAAAAACGACACCAAAAACCGACATCTTTTTTCAATGATTTTTGAGACACTTTCCGATCACCTAGGAAACTAAAACTTTTTACAATCGATTCAGCTTACCGTCAATTTTGAGAATATGCAAAAATTTCCATAATCAAAAAAAGAAAAGGCTTTTAAAGCGTTTCCAACCGGGTGTCCACTGTCCATACGACACCTCTCAATTTTTTTATTCATTGTTATTGAAGTAGTAATATGTGATAGTAAGCGCGACCCTAAAAAGCGGAATACGAGTCGTCAGAAGGACATACCCAAAATAGACTTCATTTTGAACTGTTTAGTAAATATACTGTTATATTTTTTTATCTAAAATGTGTCATCAGAAATGGAAATGCCATTAGCTTCAACGGTTTTAGCTGATGGTTAAATGAATAAAGTGTGGATGTAAATGAATTGGGTTTCAACAGTTTTGTTTGTTTCCACACCGGGATGGATAGCTCTTGACTGAGCCCTCCAGGCGGCCGCGCATGTCAGTACCTAACATTCATATAAATCATTACTTATTTTTAAATCAAACTAAATACTATTTTCATATTTCATATTTTTATCATTTTAGGTTCGCACGCCAAAGGGCGTGGATTGAAATCCCAACAATAAGCCCATTATTATGTTATTTACCATTAATTAAGTTTTTTATACACCATCCTAATATGTTTCTTTCCATCCAAAGGTTGTTTGGAAGAAATCGCTCTAGGCGATAAGACCGCCGTTATGTATTTTATTTTGTTTTGTGATATTCATGATCTCTTTTTTTATGTTTCATATCTGTATGTTATAATGCATGTATGTTTGGTGTGTAATAAAGTTGTAATCTATTCTAATAAGCTTGAGTTGTGAGTGAAAGAAAACAGGAAAGAAACCCCTAGCACGGTGGTAGGGTATTTTCTAGTACGCGACTGCTTAGCTACCACTCAAGTTAAAAATGTACCGCCAACCATCTAACGATGAGTTGCGGCAGCCTCACTTGAGAGCCAGTTCCAAGTTAAGTGTGTGTACCATCTTCGACCACACCGTCACTCAACACCAAGTAAGCTGTGGTCAAACATCTAGTTTGTCAACCATAAAAACATCATGCTAGACGACAGGCAAAAATAATGGCTCTCTAGTGAGGTTGCTGGAACTCACTATTATAGCTAACCAGCCGAGTATTGGAAAACATCATGAGGTGATCATGTTTTCCTTCACCGGTAGCTCAGAATCATTGTTGGAAATCCACGCTTTTCTGCGTGTAAGCCGACCACGCTAATCACTGAGATATCATCGCTACAAAAAATTTTCAACAAAGATGCAGTCAACGTTTGAGCACGGTTGCCTAAAATAAACAGATTCTAGCGACTTGGAGGCTCTTTTATATCTATCGGGGAACTCTAAAGAAAAATACAGTATCTTGAGTACTCAGTATACATAATATTGTACTGAGTTTTGACTGAGAGCACTCGACGTCGCACGACCGCGTAACCAATTTTACATACTATACAATCCCTAGCGCCATAAGGTATGTAGGTAGATAGCAAAATTGGTATGTTAATTCGTTCTGACGTTCTTTTAACGGTGCGCTTTATTAAGCTAATTGATTTAATTGAAGATAAGTAATCAAATTACGGACAGGGCTTTTTACTGACTGCACTGAAATTTTGTTTTCAAAACGTTTAATTTGTACAGTATTCTTTGTACATTATTATTAAAACGTGAAATGCATTCTTAGGGCATTATTACACTTTTTTTATGGTTGACAAGCTAGGTGTTTTGATCAGAGCTCATCTGATGGTGACGGTGTGGTCAAAGATGGTAAAATGAAACTGGCTCTGAAGTGAGGCGGAACATACCGTTAGATACTTGGCGGCAGATTTTCAACTTGACGGTGGTAGCTAGCCAGCCAAGTACTAGAAAGTACCCTACCACCATGCCTTGGTTTTTTCACGATGCATTCCTTCATCGACATCCAAGCCTATTGGTAGGATTTCATCCAACGCCGTATGACCACATCGCGCTATCATCGCTATAAATAGACGAAATAACTCATAATTCTAAACAAAACATTCTAATTTATAGTTTCTAATTAGATAACCTAATTCTAGGATAGCCCCAATAGTTATCGTCATCTTAGTGCCACCATTCAATACGTTAATAATCATCCCTAGAGCAATAACTCGGGCGTTAAGTTGCGATAGCAATGTATGTGTCGAGCAACAAGATTAGTTAGGAGATAATTACACATTCCATTTGTCCGGTTAAGCCGGCTAATCGGCCAGTTTGATGAGGGTTGCGACCCTAGTGCCGATGCCAAGTCTGACGGTCCTTGAAGTTTTGAGATATGTAAAATTTTGAAACTATGTCTTGGTATTGGATTTTGACAACTAGCTCTGCGTTTGTAACTTTTAAGCTTTTGCAGTTTCTTAATCTATTTCAGAGATTCAGAGGGACGAAACTCGACATGATAAATAAATAAATATCGTACTACATTTCACACAGCGCGATCTGACCCCAAACTAAGTAAAGATTGTGTTATGGAAGTCAGATAACTAATAGAATACTTAAATATTTTTTTGTAAATAAATACTTGTAGGTAATAAATACAGAACACCCAGAACAAAAATTTTGTTTATACCACAAAATGTTTATCCTGGATGGAACAAGATCAAAAGACCTTTTTATTTATTTGACTAGCATAATTATTAATTTACGTTCTATGTAAGCGCAAGAAAAAACTTTAAATAAAGCGTTTTAACGTGTACACGTGTGTTTTACAGTGTATGTAAACTATAATCGAATGTACCTAACATTCGATTATAGCTTACACACACTGTAATCAATATTCGACCTTAGGATGGTATGGACAGCCGAGTAAAAGGAATTACGTTACAATCATTTCATGATTTCATCACGAAATGTTTCTATAAAAAAAACACCCTAAACACCTAACCTACGCAGTAAGATAACAAATCGAGGACGGTATTGGGCTTTGCTTATAATATAAACACTGCTTTAAGTTGATAATATTTCACATCAGCGCGAAGCAGACAGAGAATTTTAAGCATTAGCATTTTAAGCTCATCATGTATCCTTTTGCTATTTACTCAATGAGAAATCAGTAGTACCAAACTTGTTCATTTTGTTCCACCGTGTACCAAGTCAGGCGTTATTGTCCTGTGTTAATTAATATTTATCCAACTTTGTCCTACACAAAACCATTGTATCCGATACAAACACTGTTTCCTCAGAGCTCGTTCGCCGTCGAAGCCAGAATTCCAAAATTGGGCTGCGCCACAGATTATAGAATACTATAATAGCTGCGCTAAACTGGCCGGGTCTAGTCACAATTAACTCCCGACATGTTTCAATTTCCACTGGCGTCTAAATACTAAATCCTTTATTAATATTTAGTTGGCTCCAACTCCAAGCTCAGACGCTTGACACAGTTGCAACAAACTCGCAAAGTTGTAGATGGAACTGCGTTTTCCTATTGATAGCGATGACGCTATGCGGTATTGGAGCGCGAAGTTTTGATAGAAATGGAAGACAGAATGTTGTGAACATTTCTATTAGGAAATATTTTGCTAATGGCGTTTTTAAACTTTCGCGATTTGAACATATATAGGTAGTTACCTACGTTTGTCGCTGGGATCTAAATGCGTACAAAATACTATGAATAATAAATAAATAATTAGTTTTACCTCGACCGTGTTTGTTCTAATGGCTATTACAATAAACGTGGTCAGTTATAAGCTTACTGCAGAGTACAAAAATCGATAATCTAATCCATAATGCTAGGATTAAGTTTGCCTGTAAGACATTAATAAGCATTTTAATTATCAAAGTGCTACTTTACTCGTAGATATGTAAACCGCAAAAAATCTATAATACTTTACTAACTCGCTCTGACGCATCCTGAGAGCTATTGAGCCACCGGTGTGAACTTGGCCTCAAGTGACTCACCTTTATTATAGTTATTGCAGATGAGGGAGTGAGGAGAGTGAGTATATGTATGTATGACTTTACGTAGGTATATGCTATTTCATTTCCGAATCAGCTGTATTTTTATAAACTGTCCAACTGTTGGGTGCCGGCCTCTTCTCTTTGTGAGAAGTCATAGTCCACCATGCTGGTCAAGTGCGGGTAGGCAGACTTCACGCATTTTCGAGAACTTTTATTTCTGAACTCTCGGAGATGTAGGTTTCCTCACGATGTTTTCCAACACCGTTTAAAGTCTCCGACAATAAGCACGTAACTTAGAAAAGACAAGTGCGTGCCATAGAATTACCAGGACCTCCAAATTGTTTAAGTTTTGTATGTTATTATAAAGGTATTTATGTTTGGTGTATACTAAAATTATACTCTATTCTATAAAATTATATTCTTAATAGATGTAAATCCAGTCACGATTTCGAAGTAACAAAGCTTTCCAGATAGATCTTAGGTGGGATGATTGAGCGAACTCCCATCAATGTCGAATAACTTCGATTCCGTTTGGACTGAATTGAACCATCTCAAACAGATGGCTTAGCATTGAAAACTTGTGCCAGACGATACTCAAGCCAGTCGTTTAACTTACTGTTTACATTTATATCCTTATGAGTACCTTAAGTCTAAAATAATTACAGGGCTTAGCAGGTCGACTAACCATGACCATACCATAATGTCAATGACAAGTCAATCTTCGTGATATGATTTCAAATATAAAAGAGTTTATAAAAACATGTCAATATGAAAGAGATATACAGAGATTATGAAAACATGTCAATATAATAAAATGACAAAGAAATCATAATTACTTACTAGTAATTTAACAATCCTTTCGTTTATATTATAGTAACAATTAATCAATAAATTAATGTCAAAACTATTATCATTACACATGGAATTCTCACTCCATGAACCTCATTAATTAAATAACACACAAATTGTAAAATTGATTTATCTTCATTACCACGGGAATAATAACGATCACTGCACACGAGCCGCGGTTTATGGTTCATAATAAATGAATAAATAATGGATGCTATGACAATATTTTATAGAAAATTGGGTACGTAGGGTGCTACTATGATCACATTGTAGTCTTGGTATGATATATCACATATAATATCAACACGGTCGTGGACAAGAGGAGCGCGGTCTGAGCGAAGTAATTTTACAGGACCGCCTCTCCCGACAGCGTAACTTGAGCTTGGAAAATAGGTTCCGTGACGTCATGAATGATAACAGTTTTCCAAAAGAGTCTCTTGTGAACACGCAACGTTGAATCTTATTTGAAGCTCAAAATATTTCTGTGCTGTGGCTTTTCAAGCTCAGATATTTTCATCACTTAAATCATTTTGTGAAATAAATTTTTGTTTATACGAAAATTTACTAAATTTAAGTTTCAGCATAAAATGTTGTTTTTAAAAACCTCACAATAAAGTTATAAATATTACTGGCAGCGGTTTCCGCACGGGAAAACAAAACTCGATTAACAATGTAAATAAAGCCTATGTCACTCAGTGACAATGTAGCATTCTAATGATGAAAGAATTATTCAGATCGGCCCAGTAGTTTCGAAGCCTATTCAATACACAAATAAAAAACCAAATCTTTCCTCTTTATAATAGTGTAGATAAACTAGTTAGATAATAATCATATGATTGGTTTCATCAAATGAGTTCAAGATTGTCTCGCTCGCTTTTCAGCATAAGCCTCGCCTAGAATTTCCCGTTTTTTTCGGTTGGGAGTTTTACGCTACGTGCTATTTTCCTAATATTATCCTCACATCTACGACGCTGTCTCTCTTTTCTTCTTTTATTTTGTGTTGGGTACAAGTCTGTTACATGTTTTAGCAAACTCATATTGGGTTACTCAGGGTACTTCCCTTGAAGTTTTGAAGTTCGTCGGTTGAATTATTATTAATTATTAATTATTATTGTTAATCGCCTGTAGCGATGATAGCTCAGTGGTTAGCGCGGTAGGTTCGCATGCCGAAGGGCGTGGGTTCAAACCCCAACAATGAGCTTGAGCTGCCGGTGAAGGAAAACATCGTGAGGAAACCATAGCATGGTGGTAGGGTACTTTCTAGTACTCGGCTGGCTAGCTACCACCCTCAAGTTAAAAATCTGCCGCCAAGCATCTAACGGTGTGTTCCGGCAGCCTCACTTGAGAGCCAGTTCCATTCCAGGCTAGGTGTGCTTTACCATCTTCGACCACACCTTTCACTTAACATCAGGTGAGCTGTGATCAAACAACAACTGTGGCCTGTCAACCATAAAAAAAAAATATATATATATTATCAGATTGTGACCGTTGCACCATTGCAAGATTCTTCGAGGTGGAACTTCGACGTGGAATCAACGCTCTAAGACTGAGTGGTGAGCTGTGAATGTTTAATGTGCCGGATCATTAATTGATAGGTAGGAAATATTAATTTTTCGAGATGTCCCGCCACCGCACGTGCTCACGCTAAGTCACCTCTCCCGCGTATGTTATCGATACTCCTCCATTTTAGATTACTTGTGCACTTTTTTATCACTTTTATTTTAGTTACACTTTGCTATGCTTCTAGATTTATTTTGTCTTTAAGTTTGATATTTAATATGTTTCGCTCCGTTGTGTGCTGAATGGATAATATTGAAAGCTAAATAAAATCATGAGCAGTATAAATCCCATTTTATCCACTCGTTTTCTTGTCTATTTGCGAACATGACAACCCCCAACATACCGGCACACATTTGTTTAAGAATTTTTTTTCGTGATAAAAATATCTAGCTTTGTGGACTACATTCGTTTTCAACACTAAAAATGCAAATGAACTTTCGAATGAAAAGCATAGGTAATTTAATAAATGCAAAGTCTTTTATGAAAACCAAACAGTAAGTAAGGCATAGGTCCCAGACGTATCCATTTGTCCCCCAGGAACATTCGCGGGTATGAGCAAAAACAAGTGGTAATAAAGTGAAAACATTTTTATTTCCGTGTGGATTACCTTGTCTATTTTTCCAGTTGTCTTCTTGGTAAACAACTACGGACTTCGTTATTGGATCAGACCGGTTTTTATAAACTATCCCATCGCTGGGCGTGAGTCCCTTCTCATTGTTAGAAGTGTAAGGTTATAGTCCACTACGCTGGCCCAATGCGGACACATACATATTCGTGAACGAAAAACTCTTAAAAATATAGAATACGCGATGTTTTCTTTCATCGTTTGACGTCGTACGGTTTCTTTCCTACGCTATACGTGATACGCGTACTCGACTCTAAAACACGTCTACCAAAGGACTACTGGACATACATAGGGTACTGGATTTTTAAGCTTTCTATTGCTACTTTTGCTAATGATCACATTGTCGTTTAGCAATGGAATTAATAGATAGTTAATAAAACAAACTCAAAAGTGTGAAAGAAAAGATTTGCGTAAAGTAAAGTAGCTTATTTATTGGTTTTCTATCGGATACATTTCGGAGAGTGTGCCCTGGAATTGCACAACTTGGTTCCACCTGCCTCTTTTTATTACCGGACCATCAGGCAGACACGGTCAAAGCGCCATTGTACATTCCCCACGTACGCACTAAACACTTCTATTCTACGTTTTTCTTTCGCACTACAAGGATGGGTAACTGTCTGCCTGCGTCAGTATTCCCCGCGAAGTACAATTTGGGTGTCTTCAAGTTCAGAGTAAGCAGGTTTCTTCTTTAGCGTTTAGGCTAGCGTGCTTTATCTTAAACCACATCTTGCTTAATATCAAGCAGAATGAAGTCATAAACTTATTTGAATGAAAAAGGCGTACATATTTAACCTGCGCAGAAGCTTGTTGTTGCATCGTAAAAGTAAAATAGTCATAAACGGACCACTAATTAAATGCCATAGTAAAATAATTGGGAATCACTTATACTTGTATATTCAAGTCATTTCAAGTTTTGATTTCTCTGACGATTTATTCACATATTTGATTTAAAAAATGATTCTGCGGTTTGCGAAATTAATAAAGGAAGGCTCAGTAATTGAGTCCGTTAAAGTTTTGTTGCGAATAATTTTCAGTCCTGATTATTCGTCGGTCCCCGCAGTTAGGTCGCGTGTAATGAGGTATGTAATTTCTGTGACCATTATTAAATTCAACTACGGAGGATGGTAAATTTATACAAAATTTATGATTAGGTATAGCAAGTCGTAACGATAATTGTCTGTAGGAAAAAAGCTAAATTTCATTTCGTCTTTTATCGAATTGATTACTTTGAACTTTTAATTGTTGTAGCATCTTAGCTGGTACTTCACTATAATTCTGAAAGTAGGTAGTATTGATCTAACTGTGGTATTTTCGCGTTACAAACAGTAATGTTTCCCGGGAATGGATTGCTCGTGTACATTTACGTTGACCTATATTCAGCATAAATATGGTGGTTTGGCGGTACAATAGAGTGGTGGGTCAGTGGAAGGCAGAAGAAAAACTTTAAGACTTTAAGAATTTACTTTTTTTTTAAATTTAATTTTCGTTTTCAATCTTTGTAATAGATATAATATATTTTGTAAAAGATCATAGGTAGTAATGTTCTAGCTATTTCGTAACCAAAATGTTGTCTATCTGAATACAGTTTTCTCTTTACTTTAATCAACGCTTTTTTCTTTTTTTATTTATTAATTTGCTACATTTATAATCTTTTTACTGAAAAACCGGTAAAAAACCCAAATTTTTTCTTCAGAGTGACAATATTTTATTTGCAAAAGAATACTATTTATGAAGCCAGTGGCGCTCAACATTATATAAATATAAAATACGACATAACTCTTACTTAACCCTACATTTGGCACGGACTTTGAAAATAGTCGTGAATGAAATAGTCATGGGTGTAAAATAAATAACTATTATTAAAATTTCACACTCTGGCAATAACTACATGTTATCGCCATGTTATTGATCAGATCTTTACGAATTTGATTGTGGATATTGTTTTTATATAATTAAATGGCAAGAATAAACGTTTGTCCATGACCATTGCAGCAGTATCCAGAATTATGAGAAACAAAAGAGACCCGGATATCGCCACTTTGACGCTCATTACTTTAAAACATTCCATGTTTAGTTCAAAGAAATACAATTATCATTTATTATTTAGATCTCGAAAATGATAGCTTAAAGCAAATATCTAAATAATAATAAATATCGGAGGATTATTCGCACAGCACCATCTAACCAAACTAACTGATTTACCATATACTTTTTTCTAAATACGTACTTATAATATGTACTTATAGATTACTAGCGGGCCCGCCCGGCTTCGCACAGGAAAACAAAACTCCACTAACATTATAAATATAGCCTATGTCACTCAGTGATCATGTAGCATTTTAATGATGAAAGAATTTTTCAGATCGGTCCAGTAGTTTCATTATCCTATTCATTTCAAACAAAAATCAAATGTTTTCTCTTTACAATTAGTGTAGACATAGAAGCAACAAAAATTTGTTTTTTTTTTTTGTAAACACATACTTACATTATAATGACACAGAACAAATATTTGTTTGTCACTCAAATGATTGTCCTAGGTATATATATGTAGGAATCGAACCCACACCCTTCAGCAAATTTACTACTAAATGAGCTAATACGGCAGTCAAGTTAGGTCAGTTAAGTTATCGATCACGCGATAATTTTCCCGATCTCCAGCACTGTCGACTAATTCCAGGGATGCGGTGGTGTCGGCGTATTTGCGAGTGTAAATTGAAACATGTCGGCAGTTAATTGCGTCCAGGTCCGCGAGCGAAGGATAATCCTGCCCTCACCCGACCCTTGCAGCCACTTGACGATTTAACACCCCGTTAAATAAACCTGAGACTTGGCGGAAGTTTATCGAACTAGATAAATCGAGACAAATTTTAATTTTTTAGGAGTGGTTTGCATGAAAAATCCGTAGTAATTGGTAAATAGATTTGTTTAAATAAAAAACATGTATTGTGACAGTGTTTTATTTAGGTATATTTTAACCCTAGGAGTCATTTATTTAGTAAATATAATATCATGATGCATTAGTATTTTTTTTTTTAATTTTTTTTTACTTTTAATAGATCTACGTTTGGCCACCAACTCGCCTAATGCAAAGCGACGGTGTGGCCGAAGATGGAGCACGCAGTATCACCAATCATCATGTATTTTGGAATTTTGTTTACATACTCGTACTTTTAAACGTGTATACTATGTTCCATATACATTATACAATACATATATCTTTATATAAACATACATGTATCTATAATTGAGTTCCACGCATTATAACAGTTTTCAAAACAAAAAAATAAAAAAATGAGTGTTTTTTTAAATTTTTATTATTGTTGACAGGCTATTGTTGTTTGACTATAGCTCACCTGATATTAAGTGAAGGTGTGGTCGAAGATGGTAAATCACACCTAGCCTGGAATGGAACTGGCTCTCAAGTGAGACTGCCGGAATACACCGTTCGATGCTTGGCGGCAGATTTACAACTTGAGAGTGGTAGCTAGCCAGCGGAGTACCAGAAAGTACCCTACCACCATGCTATGGTTTCCTCACGAGGTTTTTTCTTCACCGGCAGCTCATTGTTGGGGTTTGAACTCACGCCCTTCGGCATGCGAACCTACCGCGCTAACCACTGAGCTATCATCGCTACAAAACCTACCTTTACCCGATACCTTTGCGTAATGTATTGACACTCTTGTAACTAATAATATTAAAATGCGAAAGTGTTTTGTTTGTTTCACGCACCAGTGGAGTAAAAATAGATTCATTTCTAGTTAAGCTCGTGTTTAAAAGAATTTTATTTATGTTTATAATATATTTTTTAATGACTTGAGTTTGTATAGTAATAATGTGATTCCGATCTATATTTATTCAATTAATTTATTTTGATAATGTTTTGACATTCACACATTTCATTTTGACTGAATGAATGAATTTCATTTTGAGTGAATAGGTCTTCTAGGTCTGCGTGCTTCATCTTCGACCACATCGTCGCTTACCATCAGGCGAGTTGGTGGTAAAACGCGGACTTATGCGTATTAAAAAAAAAAAAAAAAAAAACTATACAATTACTTTTTTTTTTTAATATTATTTTAAGGACTATTGTAATTGGCATATTGTGGCGTTTTAGTCTATAAACAATAAGCTATAAACTATGAACTATAATAGAGTGATTTGATTTTTACAAAGACACGTAATAATTATTATGTGACATATTTTTTAATTGTAAAAGTACTGAGACAAACAAAACGCTCTCCTGATAGCTTATCAGGTGTTATCTTAAAAGACAATGTCTTGTAAGCCATGCCCATGGCCATGTCCTTATTATTGGACGTGGTCATGGACATAGGCATAAGTAATTGCCGCAGTATAGGTACTGGGGTACAACAAAACAAACTTTTAGAATAACACAAAATCCAGGGCATCACTACTTGGCCACTCATTACTGGACGGTTAATCTTAAAAATTCATTGAATTCTCTAACTGCAGTGCCATTCATTCTGGGACACTGTATGTTTATATACTTCTGCTTAACGGTAGAATATTACATAAGCTACATATTAGGCAGGGCACTGCTAGCCTGCGATATAAGTGATTCTCACCTATTTACTTGTAAGTACGCAAAATAGCCTCGTTCAAAACAGGGTTAAACTTTTGAAACCAGAGGCCGCCAGTAGGTAAATTCCCCAGTGAACTATCTTCGAAGTACGAGTACCTGGCGCGTTATGCCCTCCACTGTTATGCCCATCGTAAAAGAGGTAGGGCGAGTAATTTTATCACCACCCGCTAGTTTCCGCGTACAGATTGAACAGAATTTAAATTTTCCCGTGTCACCATAAATATAGGCAATAAAATCGTGTGCATAATTTTTGATTCCTTGTTTATTACTTGGCGACCTTAAGAATCGTATTCCTTTGAGTAGACATCATAATCCCACTAATATTAAAGTTTGGAGGGATGGATGGATATTTATTAATTATAACAATTATGACAACAAGCGAGCCTCGTTACATACAGCTCACGTCGACACACCTGCGGGGATCTGCTGTCAGTTAATAATTCAATCACTCAGCCGACCTCCTCGAAACCTCAGCTTAAACGCACAAATATGCAAATTCCCCGTGCCCCGCTGGCGCGGGCGGTGCTTACTTACAAACTTTAAAATTAAATTGCGACCAGCTTACGACAGTGATAGCTGGCGAATATCATTTTATAGCTGTTAAAGAGAATCGGGCACAGGGATACGACGTAATTATGTCACGTTATGTGCCTCCCTCGAAAGGACTGGGTACATTTTGTACTCTTGTTTCACGGTATGGAAGCTTGCTATGATTTTGAAGATATTGCTACGTTCTAATCTAAGTCAATGGTTGATGGCAATGACACTTTTTTTTTGTGCTTGACAGGCTAGATGTTTGACCACAGCTCACCTGATGTTAAGTAAATGCTCACTTACGTAGGTATATCGTCATTTTCTCGAATCCTCAAGGAGAAATGAAAATGCATTCTAATAGAGGTGTCATCTCTTGATTTGACCAATTGATCACAAAGTCAATACAAACTCAAAACGCACATAGATAGAGTAGCGCCATCTAGAATCGCTACACGACACTAAAAATAATTCTTACAAGAGCCCGTGGTACCGTGGTACCATTTTTGCATGGGATGAAGTATTTACTGTGATGTGAATGTGTGTGTGCTGTAACTTTATAATTTGATAAAGTTCCCATACTGTCAGAATGGTAACGTCGAAAGTACTGGTAATTAGTTTTCCCGAGAATGAAATGTAATAAAGATTGCTGATAGAGCAATGTTACGTACGTTTATCTATTGAATTAGATACGAGGGTGCTTGTCTCAACATGTGTAGGAAGTGAAGATTTCGTGAGCGATGTTATCGCAGTGCTGACTAAATACGTACGAAATGGCTAAATTTAAGACTAAAAACTACATAACAATAAGTACGTTTTTTTTAAGAAAGAGTAGGAAGAAAATGTTTAGCATTTTCACGTAAGTGTTTATACTTTAAATCCAGATCATGCTTGTTTGGTAACAAACATTATTCTATTTCACTCTAAAATGTTGTGTAAGTGATGTTTTCTTTCATACATATTAATTACATACCCTAATATTGACAGACTTTCAATTTCTTGTAACAAAAAAGTCAAAAGACTTGATACCACGCCTTTTTTTAAATTTTTATTTTAAGTAAGCTTGCGTTTGACTGCAATCTCGCTTGATGTTAAGCGACAGGTCGACGATGGAGCACGTTTGCCTAGAAGAAACCAATTCACTCGCATGCTCGCTTGAAGACACCCAGATTGTATCTATAAGAGAACACAGAAGACGTACTTTGATTACGTCGAGCACCAACACAAGTATTTCAGAAGTTAGGTAGGTATTTTCAGAAGATATTTCGAAATCATGTTTTAAAAATAACAGCTCCCATATAAATATCACAAAAAGTACACATTAGGATTAAAAATATTTACTATGAATCTTTAGTTTCTCTAATCGCTACGGGACTACATTCGTGGCTTGAACTATAACTTTTTTTTTTGTTTTTCTGTTATATTTCGCCTTAAATAGCACACAAACGTCTCCTGCAAATAAGAACGAAAATAAACTGGAAGTGTTTTAATCATTCGGTGTCTTTTACTAGCCTCCAATTCAAATCGATTAAAACTTTCACGAAATTCTTATCTCTATTCAAGACTCAAAAATCCAATCCTTTATTACCCAATGTGTTCGAAAACCAAGAGATAAAATGGCACTTGACATTCAACGTGCTATTAACCTTATCTAAAGCCACATTAGCACGGAACGTAACTTCCTGTTGTAAATATAACCGCAAGTAAAACTCTAAATTGCAAATAAGTAATAAACCCATTATTAGATATGGCAAGATATCAAAAAGCCATAATAAAGTAATGTCTAAAGTTGTTGTAAAATTTTATGTAACGGCGGTGGTTCTGGTAAACCAAACTTTTGTGATGCCGATACGGAGTTTATGTCTCTATACAGGGTACAGTGAACTTCTGGGAAAAGTTATAAATATACATACGTTATGGCTAGGTAAACCTGTGTCACTCGGTATTACACGGTACGTAATTATGTCCCTACCGAAGATCAAAACAAAGTAGTACAAATATTATAATGTTGCGTAGAGTGTGCGAAAAAAACATGTCAATTCTATTTATTAATTTTCAAAGCTCATGTTTTTCATGCGTTGTATAAAAGTAGTTATAAAATGTATTTACTTGGTGGTAAATCTTCTTAGCAAGAGGTCGTCTAGGTAGGTACCACTGCAGCACCTACCAGATATTCTGCCGCCAAGCAGTAGTATGTAAACATTACTGTGTTCCGGTTTAAAGGGTACTGTAGCTAGCGAAATTAAAGGACAGTTGAGACTTACCATGAGCACCAAAGTAGCGATGCCCTGGACTTTGTTTTGTTATACAAAGTTCTGTGTATCGCTGTAATGGCTATGGATAGGCGTTATCTCTTACCATCAGGAGCGTCTCGTTAATCTCATTAAATTTAAAAAAACATTGATATGCCACACATCCCTTACTTCAGCTTTTCACTTCCAACCTTGCCAGCTATCTTACGTATATCGTCAAACCATCTTGTTACAAGGCTTTCTACACCACGTTTGCCGATACGTGGTCCCCATTTGAGAACATGTGTTTCCCAGCGGTTACCGGTTCTGCGGCAGATAGAATAGAGTACAACTTTATTACAGACCAAAGATACATACATTATAACATACAAATATTAAACACTAGCTGCGCCCCGCGGTATTACCCGCTACATGTTTTCAGGATAAAAATTAGCCTATGTGTTAATCCAGGGTCCGTACCAAATTTCATCCAAATCCGTTCTGTAGCTTTTGCGTGAAAGAGTAACAAACACAGTCACAGACTTTCGCATTTATAATATTAGTAGGATAAAAAAGAGATAATTAATGAATAACAAAACAAAACAATAAATATATCCCGTATAATGGCGGTCTTGTCGCCTAGAGCGATTTATTCCAGACAACCTTTGGATGGAAATAAACATAAACAGATATTAGGTTGGTGTAAAAAAACTTAATAAAAGTTAAGTCACATAATAACGACTGTTAAGCGACAAAAAAACAAAATATTATATACCTTGAACATTCAAAATAAAATATATATTGTATATACAAACTGGAAACACTATAAATTAAAAAATACAATACAATGAATGTTTTTTCTTAATAATATATAAATCAAATGAATATTGATTTAAAAAAAATGTGAGTAGATATGCTTAAGCTTATTAATAAGTTGAGCTTGACAGGTCCAATAAATTTCTACAACATATTTTATTGTTCCATAAACATTCTTAGATCTTTCTTCAGATCAGAGCTCACAAAATAATTAATCGACCCAAGTCTACAGGTGTTCGCGTCTTTTATTATTTCATTGACCACGTTTGACATTAATAAGACATTCAAAAGCCTCTTTCTCCCAGAAAATCCAATTCGAATATGGATGATGAAACACCACCTTAATTAAATTGAAAATTAGAAGATGAAAGCTTTTAGGAGCTTTTTGTTTTGACACTTCATAATTATTTAGGTACTAATTTTCTAAACCAATGTAGATTTAAATTAAGGAGATTTCGCTTTCTATTTTCACTCCGATGCCGTTGAATTTTTCATTTATTAAAAACACAATAAATCCTTTGTTTAGCTTACACCATGTTTTGGTTAAATCATTTACTTATAGATAGATAGGTATTTTTAGGAGAAATATTCATCGTTCTTTAGCAATAACTTTCTTGGTTTAACTCTTAAGTACAAATCCACTACTACCTCAGTAGTGGATATACATAAATAATAAATAAATATCGTAGGACTTACACAGCGCCATCTGGCCCCAAACTAAGCAGAGCTTGTGTGATGGAAGCCAGATAACTGATAGAATACATAAATACTTTTTTTTTGTAAATACATAATTATAATACTTACAGAACACCCAGACACAGAACAAACATTTGCTTATTCACAAAATGTTTGGCCTGAGTTGGAATTGAACCCACGCCCTACAGCTCTCAAGGCAGATGTACTTACCAATGAGCCAACGGGGCTGTCAGTCAGTCGAATGCAATTTATAAATTAAATATTTGAGAACATTTCAAGCACCGCTATCTAGCCCCGAACTAAGCAAAGCGTACTATGGAAACCAGTTAATTGATAAAGTACATGTCACACATACATACATACCTATACACTATACAGTATGTAACTACATATACATGGTTATAAGCTTGTGCTGTAATAAACAGACAGTACTTACTTTAACCCACTTTTTCTATTAGGTACCCTCTGAAATTTCGAAAACAATTCAATAATGGCTACGTTGTAATTTTTTCTACTGTCACTGTCATTTAGATTGACATAAGATTACAGGGGACTAACTTATACGGGACACCCAGCCTTGTCTCAGTTTTTTTCAGTTAGTTATGCTTTTATAAAATACATTGCAGTATTTTATAATTCAATAATAGTTTAAACTCATCAATTCCAACTTTTTCGACTTTTACTTTGTGTCTATATAACATAAGTATAACGTAAAAAGTATTAATATTTTTAATTCAGGTACTTACTAGTAATAAACAATCCACTGTCCCTCGACGAATATTCGCTGTGTATTCATAAAAGTGATAATTGATCTGTGCAATTTCTTTTTACTTTGTTTCAGTTTGTAACGCACTTTTTTAGTATTGTATCAACTTGTAATGTACTACTTTTTTTCTTCGTTGTGGCATGTATCGACGGTTTTCTGCAGTTTTTGTCTGCAGTCTTTTTTTTTTTAATAAATAATTTGTGCTATCATCAATCCACTAATGTTATGAATGTGTATGGCCATATAATTATGAAAATGTTTAGAACTTTTTAACGTTTAATATGTCAAATTGTATCCCGGAAAATGCGAATAACGTCACGCTAATAGATAACAGTGATCAATGTAGAGACATTTCATTTTGTTTCCCCGTAATTTATCTACATTTTAATAACCTATATCAATAAAATAAAAAGTTAATTGTGTTCGTTGGAGCAACGTTTAAAATTGCATAATCAGCGGCTGCCAGGCGGCATCTTGCCAGAACCCTGTAGTGATAAATCTCACCGGATTCCATTCAATAGAGACTTGTGCGAATTATTAACGCCCCATTAGTCACCGCCAAACGTCTTTATTTGTATAGAAAATCTTATTGAAATACCTATCTGTGACTTAGGAAATTATAAATGGCTTATCGACGGCTTGTCCGACTTTAATCAAGTTCTTGTGGGAGGCGTGCTATTGTTCTATGTGATTAAAACTGAGATAGAGGTACGGTGATGATGGATACACCTTGTTCAGTACTCCACAAAAATATTAATTTATTCAGTGAATAAATTAACATAATCATGCGCAGGTCAATCGCGCAAATAAATATCGTAGGACATTCAGTACTTTATAAATAAAACCCCACTATTTCTATACATAAGCACTCGAAAAAACACTAGATTTGGAAAAAAATACAATGGGGCAACAAAAGTTTTCATTTGTTCCCGCCAAAACTCCTAAGCAATGCTTGTACTATGGAAATCAGATAACTGACAGAGTACTTAAAATTTTTTTTTTAATACATACACCAGACACAGAACAAACATTTGTTTATACCACATCAGTCATTTAATCCTGGAAACTTGTCTGTGTGAAAGTATGTTCTAGGGGCTTACATTAAGCTCGTTAGATTGTTACTAATAAAGGCTTTTCCTCACAATCTATCAAAGTATTATAAAAGGATTGTTATATCGCTAAAGTATGTTACATGACAATTTGAAAGGTCATAAACTACTTTAACGACACCTACAGTTATAAATCGAAGACAAGTCAGTGTAAAGAAATATGTTCGGGACGGAAGGCATAAAGACATAATTCATAATAACGTGTGACCAATTTCATAAATGTTGAAAATACGTCAGTTTCATTCTTTTTGTTCATGGATCAAAGTTACATGAGCAAAGTTATAATCATTTATTTATTTAACTATTAAGACATACTGTTTCGTGTTATGGGTTGTTTTTTTTTTGCATGTGGTGGTGGTTCTATATAAATTTTATCGGCATCGACCAAGCGGTTTTTAAAACAAAGATCAAAAAATCGTACACATCGATGACATTTTTGTTTATTCCCAGACTTCACTGTTTCATTGGAGCAGTGCGTTTAGTTGACCTAAGGATCATGGAGTCGGTTGTTTGAATTTCAAATTGATTTATTATTTAATAGCTGCGTCCCGCGGTGTTACTCCCTACATGTTTTCGGGATAAAAAGTAGCCTTTGTGTTAATCCAAAGTCTTAGCTATCAATCTCCAAAGGCTTTCGCTAGGTTAGATTTGAAAGGCAGTAATTTTTGACATTTTATAAAATAAAATAAAAAAAATAAAGTAACTCGCTACAATATTGTAAATGCAGAAGTTTTTCTGTATGTGTCTATGTATATTGGTTACTTCGTCACGCTGACGTATAGAGATATATATAATTTGGCATTGAGACAGCTTACTAGTATGCTGAATTAACAAACAGACTTAATTTTTATACGCTCGTAAAACGGCAGTAAAGCGTCTAGTGATTGTGTAATTTCAGCTCACAACTAAACTTGTAAACATAAACAATTGAAAAACAACATTCTTTCTGTTATCAAGTGAACAAAAACGTTATCGTAACGGCTGCGATGTAATTTGGAATAACGTTTTGTGTAATGGTTTTTCTCAGTAAAGTAGACACAATTTGCTAGATGCAGTAAGGACAACAGATCAAATGATGCTCCAAATAGAAGAAATAACTTTTTATTGAGAGTTTATTTTTCATGCTTAATATTTCAAGTCTTACCTATGTCACATTCAAATCATAAAACAGAAAAAACTTTAACTAAATGACAAATGTATTCAGGAAAATGTCTTTAATAGGTAATTAATTTTTTCATGGCCTCTGGTGTACCGTGTACGACTTTGTATGCGTCGCTACGCAGGTGCCGTCTCATTTTTCTGTGACTACGGGAACTGATGCTACCACCTCTAATGCCAAAAAACTCAAACAGCTCTATAGTTATTTAGATATACTGTATGTGTTTTGTTTATGCCGTTTGGTATACGGCATAAATAAGTACGTATGGCATAAGATTAAGGCATAAGGCATAAGAACGCCTGATGACCAGATGACCAGAATGCTGGTAAGTACTTCGGTCTACAACTTAGCAGTGCCATCCAGAGTGGCAATGCTACTAGTATTCTGACCACAGGTCCCTCTTCTTGGACTTTTAGATTAGTTTTTAGTTTTGTTTTTATAGATTTTTAAGTTAAAATAATGCGACGCACGAGGCGCGCTTTCCTGATCAATATGTATAGATACATATATTTATGTAAATAAAACAATACAATACAATACGTCTTTTTTATAGCTAAAGAAAATTATTATTGAAAAAAGTATAAATATTATTAAACTAAAAGTTACAAAATTATTATTTGAAATGTGTAAATAAATATCGTAGGGCTATACACACAGCGCCATCTAGCCCCAAACTAAGCAGAGCTTGTGTGATGGAAGTCAGATAACTGACAGAATACATAAATACTTTTTTTTGTAAATACATACTTATAATACATACAGAACACCCAGACACAGAACAAACATTTATTTATTCATAAATGTTTGCCCTGAGTGGGAATCGAACCCACGCCCTACAGCTCTCAAGGCAGATATACTACCAATGAGCCAACGGGGCTGTCTTTTTGAAATGTGTGGTACAGTTCTACTGCTATTTATAAAATTTTGAATATCATGTGTTGCTAGCAGTTTTTGTAAAGATTTACCCTTACTATTTTGATACTCTAACAAAGAAAAAGCCGCGAGTTTTTGCCAAATTTCCCACGCTCCGGTCGCTATTACAAGCAAAGCAATCCACAAAAAGATAAATTGTGAGTGAATTTATTACACCGAAGTGCTCTCAGCAGGACAGATTCTCTTACAGAACACTCAGGTACTTGTTCTTTATCGTGTTTTGTTAATTCTTTTCGGAGATTTTTCTCTCAACGCATTGTCTGAAGTGGCGTCGAGTTTTGCAGAGAAACATTTTATAATAAATGCATGATTAAAATTTACGTCGGACAATATTAAAAATGGAACGCCTTTGAGGTTATTTTTGAAGTGTACTGGCAAAGACCAAAGTTCAGAACGAACGAACCTAGCTCTCTAGTTGACACGTCTGTAAAAAGACTGTAACAAAAATCGAAAAGTTTTGATTGTACAGAGCTTTCTCTCTATCGCATAAAGCACCATCATAATATCGTTATGATGTTTCTAGAAATAAACAAGCACAATATCTTATAATGAGAATATTATAAATCATTTTAATTAGTTTACAATATTTTGTCACCAAAATTATTACTATGCTTATAAATAAACATTCATCTTACTTATTCAATGAGCTGTGATCTCGTCCAGTCGACATAACGTGACCAAAATACTGACCTGTATTTTGCACAAAATAAAGCCAGTGATATCAGATTTTAATTAATTGACGTTGTAGTTCAAAAAAAAAATTAACGGATTCTTATTTCGAACACAATGGCTGCTTCAAAAATATTATATAAAGATGAATACATTAATACAAAAAATGTATTTTAAAACCATTCTGATTAGATAATCAGAATGGTTTTAAAACTTGCTGTAGATACAGCATCTTGAACTTTAATCACATCTCATCTCCAGCTCACCAGGTACCGTGTTTATCTCTTACATCTGAAGATTCTGAAGCATAAAACACGGCGTGTCCCACACGCGAGGGTACAGTGGACATCAATCGCTGCTGTCCTAATAACCGTTTAAATAGCACCAAGATTTATGGAAAATCCCAACAAAGGAGCCCTCGATCCTACTTCGATAAATCTACGCACGAAATAATACGATCCCCGAGCGATTTGTACTGGGACAAAGACTGTGTTTCGTTCAGCTAGGTAATAAAATTAAGGAAGGTTTGGCGAGATCGCGTCACGAGCAGTATGGATTTGAACGATCCCGGTGGGGTCTTCTTGATCTTTTATACGCTGATTTGGTAGTTTATGAAGCTGATTAAAATAATATTAGATTCGCCTACATCTGTATAAAACTTGCACTTCTTGTTGAGTTACAAATTTAATTTAGCGACCAAAAAAATTGTGAAAAAAACTGCTGTTTTATAGAAAATTTTATTGATCTCCAACAAAGTAGGTATATAAGAACAGCTATTTTTTGTGTGATTAAAGTGTCGGTCACACAGTAAAAACTTTGTCACACAGTAAGAATTATGTAGAGTACTAACCCGCATGCGCTAGAAAGAGATGGGTAGATAGTTCCTTGAAAGGTACACAGTTCTTTGTCCATGGTGTTATTACGTAACAATTTACCTTTATCATTAATTAAGATCACATTTACTAGGCCGTAGATCTCCGTAGCAAGAGTTCGTCTAGGTAGATACCAGATCAGTATCAGGTATTCTGCCACCAAGCGAGACTAACCATCAACTGTCTCAGATTGATGAGTGCCAAAACAGTGTTTTTTATTGTTAACAAGCTGAGTGTTTGACCACAGCTCGCCTGATTTTCAGTGACAATGTGGTCGAAGATGGTAAACACCTAGCCAGGAATGGAAATGGATCTGAAGTGAGGCTACCAGAAAATATTAATAGGTGTTTGAAACCCCCGCCCTTCGGCGTGTGAACCGACCGCGCTAACCACTGAACTATCATCGCTACAACAGCGTTTCCCTTCACTTTGTTTTGTTACCTACTCAAAGTTTTGGGCACAGCTGTAATGCTCATGGCTACGCGTTATCTCTCACGATCGACAGCGTCATCCTCGTCTCACTACACTTTATCGAAAAAACACCTAAATAAAATCACAACAAAACGAGTATAATAAGTAGCTGAAATATCGATATTAAAAAAATTGCAACGTCTGTCTGCGACAAAAAAGTTTGGAGCAAACAATCGTTTCATTATACGCAGTAAAGTGATAAAAAATATAATATTTCTATCGTTTACTCTCAGCTAATGGTGCGTAATCCTGCTTACACTGGTGTTTATTATTTAAAAAACACGTCTATAGATTCCGAGTCTACGATATTTAGGTGCATATACCGTCCTTTCAACCCATAACTTGGAGTGCATTGTTCGAGACACGGTCGGAGATTCCATGCATCGACTGTATAAAAGGGTACCCACACAAGCTTTAGTCAGAAGGAACGGAACATGAACGTTACAATATACGTCCGAAAAATTTAAATTTTGTGTCTGTTCTATACATTTTTCTACGAAGAATTTGTATTCTGCTCACGAATTCTATGTACCAAGAAGAAAATTAAAAAAACAAGTCTGTGCATAACGGCTAACTAATCTGCGATATTGTTCATTCGTGGCAGATTTTCATGACCTAAAAAAAAGTTACGCAATTTTTTTATAGGCTAACTGTTTGACCACAGTTTATCTGAAATGTTAAGTGACGTTGAGGCCGGAGATAAGGACACCTAGTCTGGAACGGAACTGACTCTCAAATGAGGCTACCAGAACACACCGTTAATTGTTTGGCTACAGATTTTCAACCGGGTAGTCGCTAGCTAGCCGAGTACTAGAAAATACCCTACCACGATGTTATGGCCTCCTCACGATGTTTTTATTTTCCAGCAACTCCATCTCATTGTTGGAGATGGAACTCACGCCCTTCAACGTGTGATCCGACTGCGCTAACCACTGATCTATCATTGCTTGAAATTGTTTCATGATTTATTATTAAACCACGGTAAAAAAAAGTACCAAACCAGTACATTTGATAATTATGTTTATGATAAAGGGGAAGACATTTACCCGATTTTGGCCTCGGCGACTGAGCTTTGTATTTTTTACTCAACGTCCGAGAATCAACTCTCCCGGTAATAGAATACAATATCTGGCGGTACAAGATCCTACCGCTAAAAGCTTTTTGTGGACCCAATTAGCCAAGTAATTTATATAACGTCTATTCACCTGGAATGAGTTATAATTATAATAGTCACCGGCAAGATGAAGTTATTTTTAATTTTATCTTCAGAGGGCACTGTACGGGCTACCAACACGGTTCTAGAGACAACAGCAGAAATAATTCATTACCCAGGCATCCGACGAACCCGTGCCTCTTATTCATATTTAAATGGCAGACTCATGTCGGAGGTAACTCTGACTCATCCCAGTTTAAATAATATAAGCGAAAAGTTAGTGAAATGAAACCTTGTAAAGGTTGTGGCTTAGAGTTATGACAACATAACTTTTGGTTGTGTCGCTACGTCACAAAACTTATCTGAGTGGCAAGCTTCCATTATAATTTAGAGATAAGTAAATATGTACCTACTATTCAATTCGATCAAACATGAAGTAATGTTACAGTCGATTAAGAAACTTGGCAAAAAGCATCAGCATTGACTCCTTTGTTCGGAGTAGACTCCAAAGCCTTGAACATCAACACAAAGTTGCTAATCTACCGGTTTTCTATCGGATAAATTTTTGAGAGTGCGTTTTAAATCTGCATGACCTGATTCCACCCTGCCCGTTCTACTATCAGACGGCTCGAAGTTTTGAAAAACGATACCGTTTGATTTTTGATATCCCAACAACTCTACCGAAACGGTTCAATTCCACTTTCTTGTACGAAGCGCGTAACAGTAGAATTTGCTTACCGAGTAAATATTCCATGATAGATACAATCTAGAATTCTCAATCTGAATTTTGAAGTCGCGAGCGAATCGTTTCTTGTAGGCTAGTAGTATTTATAGTAAATCGCGGCTTCGCATGATATCAGGCGAGATTCTGGTCAAACGTAAATCTCGTAGATGCGGTCTACGATGGAACACGCTTACTTAAATGATATTGATACAGTCACAACTTGATGACACCTAGGTTGTAACTATTGAATACCCAATCGGGAAAACAATGGAGGTTTGTACGACAAAAGTGGAATCAAACAAATCAAATCTAGTCCCTAAGACAACCGGTGCTATCATACCTATACTATGGGACCAGACAATTGACATACTACTATATTTTTTTGTAAAAACATACATTATAACACTAGACACAGAACATGAAAATGATCGTTAAATGCTACACATAGACAATTTCTAGACGTAAAAATGGCTACTACGCTCATTTCCTTATCAATTATATAGATCGCTTGCACTCGTAGCAGAGCCAAAAATACTAAGGGCATTTTATCTCTTTTTTCGCTTGGGCGAGTAGAGTAAGAAAATTATTGCCATATAGAAAAACCCGCAGAATAAGAGTCAGGTCAAAAAAAAGCGCACAAAGACAAAACACCCGAAACGGAGAGCTGTCGAAATGATCAGACAGCGGACATCAAAGAACCGTTTCACTTTAGTGACATAATTGTACCAATATCAGAAAGGTTTTGTACTTTGAGTTCTGCGAGCTATTTCCTGGGAGCTGTTTTATTCTAAGCTTTCTGGTTTGTAGCGATGATAGCTCAGTGGTTAGCGCGGTAGGTTCGCATGCCGAAGGGCGTGGGTTCAAACCCCAACAATGAGCTTGAGCTGCCGGTGAAGGAAAACATCGTGAGGAAACCATAGCATGGTGGTAGGGTACTTTCTAGTACTCGGCTGGCTAGCTACCAGCGTTAGATGGCTGGCGGCAGATTTTCAACTTGAGGGTTCAAGTTGAAAATCTGCCGCCAAGCATCTAACGGTGTGTTCCGGCAGCCTCACTTGAGAGCCAGTTCCATTCCAGGCTAGGTGTGCTTTACCATCTTCGACCACGCCTTCACTTAACATCAGGTGACCTGTGGTCAAACACCTAGACTGTCAACATAAAAAAAAAAAAAAAAAGCTTAAGTTCCTTCGTTTGTCAACGTTCTTTCATTAAATCCGGATGTTTTGTATATAAAAGGTCGGCGCTTTCTTATTTAATAATAATTTATAACGACTTCTGTTAATAAACGTCGAGACAACCTACATTCCGTTTGGTGCAAATTGATTTTCGATATTTAACCAATGTTCCGAAATGTGGAAGGTTCTCCCAATTTATTACAAAGTTTTTGGTGATTTTTAATAGTTAATAATAATTTACGAACTGAAAAATTCAGGGTTAAAGGCTCACACTCCCGTTCAGGGAGTTCTGGAATCAGGATAGTGTAAAAACAAAAAGGAAGTCCATACGCGTTTGAATATCAGGTTCTGAAGAAGTGCAGTGTAAAGTTGGTTTATAGCTAGTAGCGATAATAGCTCAGTGGTTAGCGCGATCGGTTCGCATGCCGAAGAGCGTGGGTTCAAACCCCAACAATAAGCTTAAACTGCCGGTGAAGGAAAACTTCGTGAGAAAACCATAACAGTGAACAAAAAACAATAAAGTGCTCGGCTGGCTAGCTACCGCCCTCAAGTTGAAAAATCTGCTGTCAAACACCTAACGGTGTGTTCTGGCAGCCTCACTTGAGAGCAAGTTCCATTCCAGGCTTGGTGTGCTTTACCATCTTCGACCACACCGTCACTTAACATCAGGTTAGCTGTGGTCAATCACCTAGCCAGTCAACCATAAAAAAAACTCCATAATAATAAAGTTAATTTTAGTTATTTTTTAATTATATACCAGATATTCTTATATTTTAGCGATAATTATGAAAAACTAAATGTTGTACGCAGCAAAACTCTACCTAATAGAAAATCTAAGTACTTTTCGTCTCTTAAGACTTGCAATAGTTGTCTAGAGGCCATGCCGGCGGATCCCGGCGAGGCCGAATGACGGCTAATGGTCCGTTAATAATGCCGCCAGTCGCTCTGTTAGCGGCCTTACCCCGCCGCGAGTTACGACTTCACACCACCACTAGATGAAGATAGAACAGTCAATTCGCTAGACTGTGAATTACGTAAAATAACTTGCCTTGCCTTCGTGATATTAAATACGCTATAATCATATGCTATTTTTAACCGACTCAAAAAAGGAACTCAATTCGTCTTTTTTTTGTATGTATGTTACGCGAACATTCCACCAATTATTTATGAATCGATTTTAATTTTTTTTTTTTGCTCGGTTTGCATACTTCAGAGGCGGTCCCATATAAATTGTATCTAAAAAAATCGAGCGGTTTTAAAAAATCATTAAAAATCTAAAAACTGCGTAATAGCTATAGTAACAAAAACGTAATTATGCTATTAGGTACTTGTACAATATAGATACGTGTGTGTGTGCAACCTACCTACCTGCGTATTATTTTTTTTAGTACATAAGTCGGGAATTCAGGATTTTCACATAAATTTCCTTTACAATCGCAAAATTCGCGAGTCTCTTCTAATTGAGAGAAGGGTAATGTCTTCACAATTCACCAAGCTGTCCAAATACAAATTGGTAGTTTTCTTCATCAAGAAGTCTCTCGGATTTTTCACGACATTATCCGTCAACGTTTGCGGCAAAACGCACTTAACATAAAAAAAATTGACCCAGATTGGCAGTGAGATGGTCTTCCAACTAGAGTGTATGGTTATTTTTGTCTAAAATCATTTTATTTTTACGTGCGCTTCATTGACAGTGAAAAAGTAGTACATATTTATTTGTTCATAGCATGAGTATAGAAATGATACCTCTGTAAGAAACCAGAATTTATCGAAATTTCAAAACGGTTGTAAAGACCGTTCTACCTTGACGTTTATCCGTAATTTAGCAGCTTTCCCTACCACGAATTACGAGTGGGGGCTTTCTGCTAAACTGCCGAGAATCGCGCACTCTACCCGACGAGAGCGTTAGTACCTAGCTCCTTAATGAGCGGTCATGTACCTATGATTAGAGAAGCACTTGATACCGACACGTGGTTACAAGCATCAGTTTAGTAGTTGATAAACTTTTTTATGATTCTTAAATCTACGAGTGTATACAAAAGTGACAAGAGTATCAAGGACAATTTTCGACACCGATTAATTTCAATTCAAGTATTATAAATGATGTTTTTAGTTATTGTTATTATATTTTAATTTTTGACAGGCTTGGTGTTTGACCACAGCTCCCCTGATGTTAAGTGACGGTGTGGTCGAAGATGGTAAAGCACATCTAGCCTGGAATGGAACTGGCTCTCAAGTGAGGCAGCTGGAACACACTGGTAGATGCTTGGCGGTAGATTTTCAACTTGAGTGTGGTAGCTAGCCAGCCAAGTACTAGAAAGTACTCTACCACCACGCTATGGTTTCCTCGCAATGTTTTTCTTCACCGGCAGCTCCAGCTCATTGTTGGGGTTTGAACCCACGCCTCTCGCCATGCGAACCGACCGCGCTTAACCACTGAGCTATCATCGCAACAAAATCAGTTTAACTAAAATATATATTTGTGACTGCACTTTGACTGTAAATTCTTACACGTTTTTAGTCTCATCTTATTACGTGGTATATCTCCTTAGCAAGGCCATCTAAGTGATACCACTGTAGTATCAGGTATTCCGCTGCCAAACAGTACATTACTGTTCCAGCTTGAAGGGTACTTTAGCTAGCGATATTACAGAACTGTTATGACTATCAAGTGTTTCAAAGCTACTCGTAAGCGCCACAGCAGTGTTCTAGGCTTTGTTTTGTTGCTTTGTTTTTGCTGCTCGGTTCTTGGTACCGTTGGAATGGTTATGAACTGACGATATCTCTTATTCAAATATGCCTCAGATATCTATCTAATCACTCAAAAGAATTATACCTTCATACGTGAATCAGCGTGCTATTTTAATTCAGTTAGAACTTTACAGATTATTATCAGACAACGGATCAGCTCAGCAAAAAATACAGGGTAGAAGAAAAAACCGTCTAAATGCGAGTCGCACTCGCGCATTACAACAACAAACGACAAAAATCTCGTTTGTTGTATGTAAATATTTATTTTATTCTGTTTTTTAGTATTTGTTGTTATAGCGGAAACAGAAATACGTCATCTGTAAAAATTTCAACTGTCTAACTATCACGGTTCATACTACAGCGTTGTTATTTATTTATTTTTATTTTTATTTAAGTATATTTTAACTTTTTTGTACTATTTAATTATAAATAAACACACAATGAATTAAAAGTGTAAAAATTCCAAATCATATTGTGTTATAATTTTTTTGTTTTGTATAAATCAATCGTTTGTCAAAAATACAACATTATTTAAAAGTATTGGTTTGTAAATAAGTGGTAAGTTTATTTTAATTTTATTTTATTTATTGTTATAGTATATACATATGTACAATAATGTGCATGCATAAACATTTATATATTTTATTTATAGTTTTAAATGAAGCAATTGTGGGGAGGGCACTGAAGCTGAAATACAGGTGTTATAACCTAGTTCAGCGGAAGAAACTCGATCTATTTTTGTAAACAATAGTGTTAATAGTTAAGCAATATGTATTATATATATATATTTTAGTGCAATAAATTATTATTATTATTTAAAAAAACTTCATACAGAGCTAAATAATTGCAATTGCATAAGATACAGCCTGGTAACAGACGAATAGACAGACGGACAGCGGAGTCTTAGTAATAGAGACCCGTTTTACCCTTTGGGTACGGAACCCTAAAAAGACGATGGTAATTATATTGTAGCGTTGACAACACTCTCTCTCAATAAAATGCAAGTGATTGACACGACACAGAAACTATCTCCTATTCCTGTTGGTTCCCTGACAGCAGACAATCCTTGAAATTGAATCACTCAAGCAAATTGGTAGCCGCACTTTGGAAGCAATATCCGGGATGAATATCATAATGTCAAAGTTGCATTTCGGTATAGAGGACAGAGGTAAAGTGATAGCAGAGTAATAGTAGGTATATGCCTTCAACAGGAGTATAAAGATGTTTGATATTTAAAGAATAAACTTTTAGGTTTTATACAAAAAAAGTAGTAACAAGACCATAGGTATTGGTAGAATTGTTATAATAGTACATTAGATCTAATCGTACAGACAGCGGGATGCGATTGTTTCTCGCCGTCGTAAACGAATTTCTTTTATTTGCACAATAGTAATCCAATTTTTCCATTATGGTGCTATGTTTGTCTTAATATCAATTTTGTATAAATAGAACGGCAGGATCTTAACAAGTCTCTAAATGACAGTAGATAAAGTAATGTTGCTCTAGGTTCCAGGAATTAATTATGTCACCTTTGTGAGTAACATATCACAGGGGTTGCTTCATCGTTAGACGAGATTGAAGGAATCTTTAACCTTCAGTCCGGTGTATATTATATTGCAAAATCTTATACGGTGATAATAAGCAAATGTATTCGATTTCAGTTTTAACTTTGCGGATGGACTGTTCAAAAGCTTCTTTTTTTATTTATTTCTTTACTAGCTACAGTTTTTTTATTGTTGACAAACTAGGTGTTTAACCACAAGTCACTTGATTTTCAATTTAAGGGTTGTAGCTAGCCAGCTGAGTTCTAGAAACTACCCTACCACCAAAGAAATGCATTTTTTCTGCATGCTATTCATTAGATGCATAGGTAGGTATAGATGCGGTATGTACACTTGTGAAGGGTAAACCCATCACGCTAGCTAAGTGCGGGTTAGCAGATCTACACACCTCTTCAGGAACTGAGACAGGCAGGTGAGTTTTGCGCTCATAGAGGATAAGACCCTTAAACTTATCCTATTTCTCACTAAAATTATAAATGCGAAAGTTTGTGAGTATGTTTGTTACTCTTTCACGCAAAAACTACAAAACGAATTTAGATGAAATTTGGTATGAAGGTAGCTGAGACCCTGGATAAACACATAGGCTACATTTTATCCCGAAAACGTATAGCGGGTAACACTCCGGGCGCAGTTACTCTACACTAATTTTAAAGAGGAAAGATTTGTTTCTTTTTGTTTGTTTGTATTGAATAGACTCCGAAACTACTGAACCGATTTCAAAAAATCTTTTTGAATCAGACTTTTGGAAGCTACACTACTCCCGGGTGTGGCATAGGCTACTTTTTATCCCTGTATTCCCACGGGAACAGGAACTACGCGGGTAAAACCGCGAGGCGTCCGCTAGTGCATTATAAAATTACAATGTTTACGGGTCCGAAATGTTTATCACGTTCTCCTTTCTATTGGCAATACGGACGAACGTTTAACGGAGTTAGAAACTCATTCATATCTCGCACAGCAACGATACTGTAACTGCACTAACTTTTATGCAAATACAAGCTGTAACGGAGCATCCACCTGGGAACCGTTCCAATTAACGAGCCAAGTTGGGACAATATCTAAGCCGAACTTGGTTATTACTGCGTTGGAGGAAAAATATCTACTTGTAATTAACTCGGCAAATTTTCTCATCCACCTACAGATTTATTATTATGTTCTTTGTAACTTTAGGATGCTTTGATATCGCTTTCAGCGATAAGGCTGCCAATTGTAACACTAGATGTTTTTCTTTAGGTTTTTTTAATGTAATGGTAATGAGACGAGCTAGACGCTCTCCTAATGGTAAGAGATAACGCCTGTCCATGACCGTTGTAGCTATACACAGGACTTTGAGTGAGAAAACAAGGCATAGGGCATCGCGGCTTTGACGTTCATGACTTTATTCTTTTGTAAAAAATATATCGTCATTCCACCGAGTCTCAAATCCTATGTTACGTTTGCCAATATGCGGTCTCCACTCTAGAACACGTCTACCCCAACGATTACCGGAATGTTTATCACCAGCACTTAAATACGCACAAAATACAAATTGCAAGTAGAACCGTGAGACGCTAGATGTAACGTACTATAAAAATCTCTACCAAAGTATTATATGCTATCGAGTCACAAATTTGATCGTCTCCGAGTATAGACGGACACGGTCATGCGATGACTATTGTACCTACTTGCCTGTAGCAGTCTAGACGCAAGTTAGCTGTCTAGAAGATTAATTCCAGTTGAATTTAACGACACGACAGAGCTGCATGCAATGCTTACTGATTTCGTGAAAGTTTATCACAGGTTCGCATTAGAGTTATTCATCCTATTTCAAAAGGACTGATTAAAATAATTATACTCTACAAAATTAATCGGTAAATTACTACATTCCTTTCCAGGCTAGGTGTGCTTTACTATCTTCGACCACACCGTCATTTAACATCAGGTAAGCTGTGGTCAAACACATAGCTTGTCAACCATAAAAAAATATATATATTATGAGTGTGTGTTTGTCCTGACCTATATCAAGATATGTAGATTGGACTAAAGCTAAGACTTTTTGTCTAAGAAAAAATATGATTAAAGTAAAAATAATTATGATGAATCAAACACGCATAAAAATTAGATACATCATCATCATCCACAGCCTTCTTTATCTCACTGCTGGGCACAGGTTTCTCTCTTGTTACGCCATCTGCCTCGATCCTGCCAATCTGGTATCTGGTTCTCTGGTTCGCCCGCGACACGTCTGCTGAATGCCAACTGAGCCACCACGAAAACCACCACCAACTGGGTCCCGGTGGTTAAACGGCCCCCAAGCCAGCCTAGAAGATGGTGGAAAGATGAGCTCGATGCTCACGACAAGGAGTGAACCTCCACAGCACCAAACAGAGATGAGTGGAAGGAAGGGAGAGAGGCATTTTGCAACACTCGTCCCCCCACTTGTCACTAAAATAATAATAATAATATACTGCATTGATAGATTAACGCTTTGTTATTCTCACCAAAAAATAGACAAAAGAAAAAAAACTAAAAAATCATGCAGTAATTTTCTACGTACCCGCCAAAATTCCTTACCCATGTGATAGTATGTCAAAATTTGCTACAATGCAGATAACTTGAAACATTTTCACCATGTCACATGCGTAAACAAATAGTGCCACATGGTGGCTTGTACACTGTAACTACAAATCAAGCTCTAATTTAAAGTTTATTACAACTCGAATCCTTAGTGGCAATCTCAATCACATAACAAGGTAACCCCAAACGGGTACGACCCCAATTTCCTCGTACAAGTTAGGTATTTGGGCAGTCCGCAGGGCATTTATAAATGGAAGGACAAACTCATGGGCACATTGAAAATTTACAGAGTTATACCAATAGGAGTTTCTCTAATTAGACGAAAGTTGAACAAATTTACAGAAGGACTATAAAGTTGCCAATCTATTAGCCAGCAAGTACCTACCTTTTTTTCTACAACGCTAGATAATGTCAAAGTCATTCGATTTTAATGATTATTATTTAGTAGATTTTATTAATTTAAGTATAGCGAATTAGTTGCCTAAAAATAAAAAGACGATAGTTGAACAAATTTACAGAAGAACTATAAAGTTGCCAATCTATAGGCCAGCATGTACCTACATTTTATTTTCTACAACGCTAGATATTGTCAAAGTCATTCGATTTTAATGATTCTTTAGTAGATTTTTATTAATTTAAGTATAGCGAATTAGTTGCCTAAAAATAAAAAGACGATAGTTGAACAAATTTACAGAAGGACTATAAAGTTGCCAATCTATAAGCCAGCATGTACCTACATTTTATTTTCTACAACGCTAGATATTGTCAAAGTCATTCGATTTTAATGATTCTTTAGTAGATTTTATTAAATTAAGTATAGCGAATTAGTTGCCTAAAAATAAAAAGACGAAAGTTGTACAAATTTACAGAAGGATTATAATGTTACAATAATAGATACCTGCCTATTAATATGATACATATAATATAATAATTTGAAATACATTTGTACAGTACAGTATTTATGCGACGAACATCATGAGTAGGTACCTACATCACATGATATTCATCTTTAAGTGAGGTAAAGGGTGCAACATGTATTGTCGTCATGACAGTAAACATCTAATTCTTATGTCCTTACTTTGAATCGCCATTTACCAACAGGTACAAATATTAAGTATATAACAAATAAGTACGTACTCTCTCGAATATTACGGTAGTCTAAACATACTAGAGTAGACACGTGATGTAAGGTGTAGAATAAACTAAGCCAAGAGCCAAGAGAATTCGCAATGTCATACCCTTATCCTGACTCCTTGACATTTGCGTGTGGTGTTATGAGCTAGCACTTCTCTCATATAAAATTCAGGTAAGTAGGATGTTTCAATATTTTTTGCTCTTATTTGGAAGGGTGATGTCATCGCCATTTCCATTGAGAATTCTCTTCCAAAGAGAGATTTTATATTTTTATTAAGTACACTATTTATATGAACTAATTATTTTATTTTACATGGAAAACGAGCAGCTGCTAATTTTGCAAATTAATAGGAGATACGTGAACATACATACATACATACAAAAGCCTAAAAAGAACATACATATAAAAACAAACCTACACTGTTGTAGTTTGAAAAGTACTGCAGCTAGCGAAATTACAGACTTTTTTTAGTTTTAATCGACTTCAAAAAAGGAGGACGTTCTCAATTCGTCGGAATGCGCCTGAACCGATTTGGAAAATTATTTTTATGTTTCAAAGGGGCAGGTCTTTCCAGGTGGTCTCATTTAAATTCTATCGAAATGGGTCGAGCGGTTTTTAAAAAATCAATAAAAATCTAATAATTGTATAGACCGATGATATTTTCGTTTACTCCGAAACCTCGCTGTTTCATTGAAGTAAACCATAATACCTAAAACATAGCCGTGTTCGAGCTTATAGGCATGGAGTCGGTTTTCTTAATTGTAAACTTATAATTGTTATTTATTTAAAAGTATTGAGACATACGATACTCTCTCCTGATGCTAAGAGATAACGCATGTCCATAACCATTGCAGCAATACACAGAACTTTTAGTAGCAAAACAAAGTCAAGGACGTCGTGGCTGGCTCGCTACCACACTCAAGTTGAAAATAAAAAATTAGCTTCCAATTTTCAATTTATATCACGTAAATGGCCATATCATAGTAAAAGTTGTTAAATAATCCCTTTTTGACATATTGGGCCCTAATTACTGGGCTGTTAACACTAACCATCGAAAGTCTCAAAGTAATGAGTTGCAAAACAGCGATGCCCCGGACTTTGTTTTGCGTACATGGGCATGCGTTATCTTTTACCATCAGAAGAGAGCTTCGTTCGTCTCATAACTATTATATAAAAAATAAAAAATAAAAGCAGAGATACTTTCAACACCACATAGATTAATCTACACATACAGAAGTAAAGCCCACATTATTTTTGGATACTTTTCCGGCCAATGCAATATGAACGAAGCCAAAATGAACGCCCACTAATCCAGCTTACGGCTCTATTATCGCCGTAAGAAACAAGGGATCAGAATTAAAGAAAAGATTAGTAATTCCTCGGCTAGCGTCGCTGAAGTGGCACAAACAATAAATCTTGCCCGTTTTCTTCCGACTGGCCGCGGCAAAAACAGCTTCGCGTAATTAATTACCTCAGTTGCTTGAGGTTCAATACATCTCTGTATAAGGAGAGAATCTCCGAATGTAAAAGTGAAATGTAAAAACATAATTTTCTCCTTAACAAACTATCTATTAACGAACATTCTGCATCGTTGACCAGCGAGTGCGAAAGAAAGGAATTCAAATTTCTTCTCTAAAATTAAGTACAATTTTATTAAGAACATTGTCTTAAATTGTAGGTCTTAGGTATTATTAAAATTTTAAGTATCAAATATTCAACTTTGAAAAAAATTAAAATGTAATAAGGCGAATGAGATACTTTCCTGATGTTATGAGATAACACCTGTCCATGACCATTGCAGCGATACACATAACTTTGAGCAACAAAACAAAGTCCTTTTAGAGCATTGCTGCTTTGGTGCTCATACTTTGAGACATTAGATGGTTGGTCTCAACAGCCCTGTAATTTTAGGTATCCAATATTTTAAGATTTGATGAGACGGAGCGAGTGTTTTACCGTAATCTTTTGTAACCCATCTCATGTTTCTCAATACTGTAATTTCTATTTAAAAAATATTGATTTTATTGTAATTGTAAACATCATGAGAAAACCATGGCATGGTGGTAGGGTATTTTCTGGTACTCAGCTGGTTAGCTACCACTCTCAAGATGAAACTCTACCGCCAAGCACTTCGCAGTGTTTTAATGCAGCCTCACTTGAGAGCCAGTACCCATGCCAGGCTAGATGTGTTTACTTTCTTCGACCACACCGCCATTTATTTTTTGTTTGTGTGTATTTTTTATTTAATTTTTTATGATTTATTGTAATACTCGTATATGGGACATGTCTGACGTAAATGATTTCAATTTTTATTTAAGATCCATTGACTTGTGGTCAAAATACCTAGTCCGTCACCGGTAAATAAAAAGTTTTGAATTTTACATTATTTGTTTAAATTTTAATTTTACGCTACGGAAATCAGCTCGTAGATCAAACATTTCACTGTTTAATAATTTCCATCACACTGAGGAAGAAAATGTGTTTTTATCTACAAAACTACTCCGCAAAGAACCGTCTGATAGTCAGACGAGAAAAAAATTAAAACATCTTCCGAGTTGAAGATCGCAGTAATGATCTGCTGAGAGAGGATCGCTCTGAAATTGTTTTCGTGTTGGAGCCTTGCTTGCTTGGACTGAGCGGTGTATATCAGAATCTATAACGCTATAGCTACATGCCTCTCCACAAAATTAAAATGCAATGAAGCATTTTTTTTGTAGATGTCAGCAAAGTTGTTTGACCACAACCTGATCTTTAACGATGGTGGTTTAAATTGGTAGACTCACCTAGTCTAGATGAAACTCGTGCCAAAACACAACTTTTTTAGGCAAGCGTGCTCCACCGTGGATTGCATCATTAGACGTGGCGGCAGTCAAACGCAAACCTAAATAAAAAAATTACGCAGATCTGAATTGGAACACTATATTGGTAAAGTTTATTTAAACATACTGATTTCCAAACGGAAAAGCTTTTGTATCTACTACTACTAAAGTACCTACATAATTATGATGGTTAGGTACATACATAATCATAATGATGATCTTTTATCTAAATAAAATAAATAAATAATTTAATAATTTTATATTTCATAATTTATCTGGATGGATATTTTGGGTTTCTTTTCAAATATGGAATAGAAGTGTACTTGGAGAGTATTATTGAGCTGTTGTTGGGTTTGAATCCCATCCAGAGCAAACATTTATGTGACGAACCAATGTTTGTACTGTGTCTGGAAGTTCTAAATGTACAACAATATCTTTGTCAGTTTTTTGTTTCCCATAGTAAAAGCTCTTCTAGCTTGAGATAGCACAATGTAAAAAGTGTCTATTTTTTTTTAATTTGACATAGTTACATTTTTTTCTTATTTTTTTTTTATGGTTGACAGACTAGCTGTTTGACCACAGCTCACCTGATGTTAAGTGAAGGTGTGGTCGAAGATGGTAAAGCACACCTAACCTGGAATGGAACTGGCTCTCAAGTGAGGCTGCCGGAACACACCGTTAGATGCTTGGCGGCAGATTTTCAACTTGAGGGTGGTAGCTAGCCAGCCGAGTACTAGAAAGTACCCTACCACCATGCTATGGTTTCCTCGCGATGTTTTCCTTCACCGGCAGCTCAAGCTCATTGTTGGGGTTTGAACCCACGCCCTTCGGCATGCGAACCTACTGCGCTAACCACTGAGTTATCATCGCTACAAATACAATATTCATGTATTAGTGAAGCAAAAAACCTAATATTTGCCATATTACTTATTATGATAGCTAGATAGACTAACCCTTTATTGTGCACACCGTATTATGCGAAGTAAAATGAGTGTCATAACCGAAAACTAGATCTTTTCTGTTCGCACGTGTAATGTTTTTAAATATTTCTTCTTTAAACAGGGTTATTATAATAACCAAACTATAAATAGTTCGTTTATAAAATTAAATCCCTTCCCTAGCACACTAGTGATTGAGAAATCAATGCCGACAAAGATGAACTGAAAACGATTTTCAAAGCAGTTTTTCTATTCGTTTTTGAAGTTCACGTGCTCGCCGCTTTGAGGCGGAGATTTTACATTTTATTTTTCTACAAAAGGACAGTCTCCATGTTGAACATGCATTGGACAGGTAACGTAACAACGTTGAGAAAATGAAATAAATAGGAGAAACAAATCCCGACAATGAACTGGTCAAGCCACCATCGAGGTAAAACACCGTGAGGAAATCGTTAAATAAATTAAATTAAATTGAGATTAGGAAACGGTCAAGCCAATTACATCAGAATCTCACAAATTTTGATTACATACAAATTAAAACTTACACTTACACTTAGTTTGTGTTTAGTCATAGTATTAAAAAAAAAATGTTTAGCATCTCCTTAATAGTATTAAAAAAAAATAAAAAAATGTTTAGGATATCTTTAAGAGTAGATTTATTTCCATAAACAAGCAATATATTCATGAAGCTGTGTATGCCTATAACTGGCGCATGTATCGGAACTTTACGCAATGTGTTTGTAAATTTACCAATATGTGTGCTGTTGGCGTACCATAATAAAAAAAAAAAAAACAAAATGCGTAATATATAATAATAATTATAAAAAATTAAAAAACAAAGAAAAAAAGTTGTCAAGCAAAAATAAAACCTTATTACAAATGTCATAAAATTAAGAAACTAAATTAATTACTTTACTTATTTATGCCTTGAAATTCTTATGTATGTACTTATAATTACAATACTGCTCTATTAAAATATTATAAAATTGTCTACGTATTTTTAATATAATGAAAGATGTTGAAACCTAACATATATAATTATGAGCCTTCTGATCTCTGTTAACTATGTGTATGCTTGGGATTACTTACAGATTGATTAATCCGACTTCCAAAAACTTTTATACCTGTGCTTTCAGTCTTTATTAACCATGGAAGATGTATGTAATGTACTTACTTGGTATCCTGCCATAAAACTAACACCAGCTTTTATCTGTAAAACAGATTTCATCTAAACTCATTTGTTCCTATCCCTAAAAGCAGCTTCGAGTATTTTCACTCTTTTTTCACATTATTCGGTCTTGTTCCGCACAAATCTCATTTCACGCCTTTCACATAGTTATGAATTATTTTTCATACCGTTTTAATATGGAAATATATTTTTTCTAGAATGTGTACTTTAGCATCTTGGATAATAATCGACAATTTTGTAGCGACTATAGCTCTATGGATAGCGCGGTCAATTCACGCGTCGAGGGGCGTGGGCCCAAATTCCAACAATGAACTTCAAAACCTGCCGTCGAGAGAAACCATGTGAGGATAGCACTTTCTAGTACTCAGCTGGCTAGCTCAAGTTGAAAATCTACCGAAGCACCTTCCCCCGGCATCGCTTAAAAGCCACACTAGGTGTGCTTATTATGTTCGGTCACTTAACTTAACATCAAATGATTTGTGGTCCAACACCTAGTTTATAAATAAAAAAAAAACATACAGCAAAGTATGGAATTCATTTAAATTGGTTAGTATTAGTTAGGTTTTAAAATTTTTTTTTTTATCAAAACTGTACGTGTGCATTATTTGTGATTGAAATAAATATACGTATATATTTATGTTAAGACTTTGTAACAAGAAAACACTGCAGAGAACCAATTCGTATCGATATCTACATTACTAAAGAATATACCAGCCCCCATTGTTTTCCAAGTAAAAAATGTGTCAGGAGGCGAGTCATCTTATTTTTATCAGGGTCTTTTCGCATGGTTGCTTAGTCTGAATGCCAAGAATTTATTGCGTTGTACAGCCTTCAACGGAGCGTGAAGAATTAGCCGGCAATCAGTGAGCTCGCGGGAAGAAAAATAATGACGAAGCGCTCCCGTGAGATGTAGGTCTAGATTTTGACCGTTTTTATTAAAATTTGCGGCTCTCTGATGGAAAATCATTTTGTGAAATTACTTAAGCCTAAACACACTCAGCGATCTTTTAATGCTTCGAGTACTACCTAAGTCCACTGCTCGTATAGCTTACAACCAAATATTTTAGAAATTTTCATACTTAGGTACTGACATAATATAAAATGTAGACTGCTCCTTGAAATAATATTCCTACATTAACATTATTTTAGGTCTTCGTAAAACACTAGCCGTGAACAAAGCCTAAGTTCATAATAAATGTAAATTAAAAATAGGCTGCGTTATTTTTTAAAGCTTCGCTTTTTACAATGCCGCTCCGCGTCAAAGCGGACAATTTACTCAACCGGAGCATTTAAAACGTACTTCTGTAACTGGATCGTCGCGAAGTAGACGTGCATATTGTTTTCGGAAAATAAAGAGCGACGGGCAGCGCTGCGTCCGTCCACAATTTATGTTTCACCCGCGCGTCTAGTGAAAGCCTCCGATGAAAGTTTCATCATATCTACGAACTGCAGGCGTGAAAATAAAATTGAAGCGAGTTTCGGGCTTCCGAAAATACAGGCTATCATGCCGCCGCCGACTGGGAACAGTGTGGAATAGTCGGTTTTCATCAATGTTATACGATTTACACGCCTGACAAAGTTGACAGACAATTGATGATGGATTCACCGCTACAATATTAGAAGTGCTACCGATATGTTAGACTACCGAAAACGCTAGGTGTAGAACCAATAAAACGCATCAACGCAAACCAGGAAAACGCATACCAACTAGAAACCTGAATACTCAAAGTTAGATGTAACCAATGTATAAAAATTTAGCTAAACATATACAACTAATTGAAATACATTATGGTGTGTTGAAAATGAAAACCATAGGTGCAAATTTTACACGTATATTGAGTTGACGTTTTGACAGTTTTGCGGTCGCTTCGATTGTATCGATTGTTATTCATCCTTATTATTGTTCCTATTTGACAGGCATTTTAGTGGAAGCGCGTCGTAGTAATTTGCAGATTGCGTTAGGTAACTGAGCAGTGTCCAACCTTAACGGGCACTATTTATTTATCCCATATACCTTAGGATTATATATAGATACTCGAAGATAGTAAATACGAAAGTATTTCTGTACTTTCATGGGTAACTTTTCACGATCAAACAGCTCAGCCGATCTTGATACAATTTGCCAAAAGTCTAAAAAAGAACATGGACGATTTTCATCAACCGAGATTATCGCGAATACTCTTTACACACATGACGAATTAAGACTACAAAGTCAGTTCAATACCTATACGGATTCATTAAAACAGTAAAAAAAATATGTTTGCCATTTTGATGGAATCGTCTACGGGTACTGTAATTTTCTATCACCAAAACGACCATAAAAATGTTGTTAAATTTATAAAGCAATGAATACGATACCTGTACAATAAATCAACAGTCATTATGTTTTCAACTATGAATTTATGCATTGTTAGATTCTAGATTGTAGTTTAAATCTAAATTATAACTAGTTGTAACAATTCACTTATAATAATGTAAATAGGGAAGGTAAACTAACAGAACGACAAACCACTATAGTATTAAAGGACTCATTGAAAATTCGGTTATGAAAATAGTCGCGCACAAAATACAATTTCTAGGAAATTGTACCTAATTCAGAAATAGATTCGCGGTTCATCTATTAGTATTCTGTTATAGTAGTTTTCAGCAGTATGGTTAAGTGCCTTCCCTCGTCGAATAGTAAGTCTGTATTATTATAATGGACCTATTGATAAGTCCTATTGTGATAAATCAAAGTACAGAATATTATCATTCGGGTCGAAACCTCATAACTGATAAATAAAATGTTACGTCAACAAAAATAGCCGCTGGAAGCATAATATCAGTAGTTTAGGACTTTAACCCACACATTGCAAACGTTCTTTTCAAGATATTTTGTCAATGTGTATAGATTTGACAGCCCTATTGGCTCATTGGTAGCATGCCTGCTTCAAGAGCTGTGGGGCGTGGGTTCGATTCCCACACAGGACAGGCATTTTGTGATAGAAAACAAATGTTAAAAAAAAAAAAAAAAAAAAAAAAAAAAAAAAATGTTTGTTCTGTGTCTGGGTGTACTGTATGTATTATAAGTATGTATTTACAAAAAAAAAGGAATTTATGTATTCAATCAGTTAGCTGACTTCCACAGCACTAGCTTTGCTTAGTTTGGGATCAGATGGCGCTGTATGTAATGTCCTACAATATTTTTTTATTTTAAATACTGTTTATATCTTATAAGCTACATAATTAGCTGAAATTTTTATCTAAACCCGTTAAGCCGTTACAGTTTGAAATAGTATAACCGTTTGCGTGTACCGTTTGGTAAAGAAAAAGTTTTTAACGTTGTAGAAAGTGTGGAAAGTTTAGCAAAACAGTTAATAAAAACAAGGCTGTAAACGTGTGATTTTTTTTAAATATTTTTCTCCTAGCTTTCAGCCTTGTTTTTATAAACTGCCCCACTGTTCAGCGCGGGCTTGTTGATGGATTCACCTAATGAACTGATCTGAGACCCTAGATTAACACATAGGCTACTTTTTATTCCGAAAACATGTAGCGGGTAACACCGCGGGGTGCAGCTAGTAAGCACATAACTTAGAAATGGCATAGGTGCGTGCTGAGAGACTAGCACATAGGACCTCCTGTTTGGGCCACAAACAGACAAACTAAGCTGACGTAATTTTAAAATAAGTGTACAGTTAATATAGTTATAGCTTGAACAAAAAAAAAGTGCGAATCTCTCAACATCTTATCTTTCATAGGGATTCCACCCTAAGGTCGATTCGGGCGTAATGTCGAATATAACGGTCAATAAAATTGAAAGATATGATCGCTCCCAAATTTATCAGCGGAACATCAAATGTCCCGCCAAAATTTTACACTACAGCTTCAGCTATTTATTTGGCTTACAACCTTCGCTTACAACTAAAAAGAAAATGAACAACAAGATATATGCTTTTTGGCTGACTGTACAGATTTTTAAATTTGGTAATTGTTCAAGATTCAAGTTTTTGTAAGAAATGTCATGCTTACTTCCATTTTAATTGCTAAGTGTACTACGATAAACTAATAGGTAGGTAACTGTTAGGTACTGTCTAGGAACGAGAGGATGCACCAAAATGAGTTGTATTTGTTTTCATACAATATGACGTCATAAAACTGATAATATTGATTTATTTATTAAATGTCTTCGCTTGAGCACTTTTTAGCCGTTCACTCAATGAAAGCGAAACCAAATCGTTTCATTCGACTTTTTGAAATTTCAACCGTTTTTTTTTGGCCCATGTAGATCTTATGTATACTCTTATAAATGCTTCCGAGAAAAGATAACTATGTTCAAGACTTTGTAGTTTAGTTTGAAAAAGCGCGTTGTTGTTGAAGCTGTCAAACTAATATTATATTATGTTTAGTACTTCTTCACGCTCAAGCGGCTAAACCATTTTTGATGAAATTTGGAATAAAGGTAGCTGTCACCCTGGATTAACACATAGGCTACTTTTTGTACCAAAAAATGTAGCAGATATTACCGCGGGGCGCATCTAGTCTCTAATAATATTAAGCTGTAAAACTTTAACGGAACAAAAGAGCGGTAGTTTCCATCCATCCTAATTCAGGATACCTACGCGTGCGTTCCCTACATTCCGCCTTTACGATTTGAAATAATTCAGCATAATTAATTCGCTATCTTAGGTGCTAACTTCCGTTTTGTAGCTCTTCCCGACACAATCACAGTCCAAAAACCGTAGATTTCGTAGATAAGTTCCCATCACCCTAACAAAAGTGTTATTTAGCCTGAAATATGGGTCTTTTATAAGAAGGAAAAGCAATTTCCCGCTCGCCTAGGCTCAGGGTAACTTTTCGCGGAGAAAATATCTAGACGCCGTCACCTACAGTATCTATTAGGCAAATGGGATATTCAGTTCATTATTATACTTTGTAGTGAATATTTCTACAAAAAAATATAACATAAGTAGATTGATATAAGAAAATTACGTAAAAGGTTTTAGTGTCAAGATTTTATTTCAAAATCTACATTAAATAAAAATGTAATCTTGTTTGACTGACTGACTTCAAAAAAGGAGAAAGTTCTGAATTCGGTTGTACTTTTTTGTATATAATTTGTTACTTCTGAACTCCATCATTAATTTTTTTATTTTTTTATAGAAGATAGGCTTGCGTTTGACCGCCATCCCGCCCGATGCTAAGCGAAGATGCGGTCTACGGTGGAGCACGCTCGCCCAGAAGAAACCGATTCACTCGCGACTTGAAGGTACCCAGACTATATTCATTGGGGATTTATAAACCGATTTGGGTAACCGAGTTGCTTGATTTGCTTTCCTGTAACTTTTCAGTGGTGTTTGCGTAGTCCCAAAGATCTACAACCCCGATCATCAGATGATGATGAAACAATATAACCTAACCGTGTTTGGGCTTATTGGAATGAAGTCGGGTTTTTTTTGCAAGCATTTTATAGCAAACATTTCTGTCAAAATGTGTGTTATTCTTTATTATGTCAGAACTATTTAAGCTTTGCATAACGAATATTCTTCACAATCTGTTATTAAGTAACTGTTTGTTTTTCATGTAAAATGAAATAATAAAATCCTAAACTTGTGGGAATGTTGAAGGACAGCCTCAATTAAGAATCAAACACTTCTTTGTAAGATAACTTCAGATTCCAAACGAAATATCTAGCTCAGACTAACTTAACCGAAGTCAAGGAATTTTAATCTCTAATAGCGTCGCTTATCGTCACTCCAAGGCGACGAAGCAAATTCAGAGGTCGCTCTCAAGGTGTCCAAATATCAGCCACTTGAACGGCTGACTAATTAAACTAAAGCTTTGTCTGCCCAAACCCGTCTGCTTCAGGAGATAAAAGGACCGTTAGCGTGTTCGTTTGTTACGGAACAGGGAGCAAGGGCGCCGAGCTGGGCTCAGAGACGCTTCGAAGAAAGGACAACAGCGAAATTGTAAGGTTTCTGGATATATCTGAAAAAAAAAATAACTAGTCTATGGTAACTTCATTACGCATGTGAGGCTTGTGAGGTACACATCAAGGGTACTGTCTGATTCAGTGATTTATCTAATCAAGAAAAAAGTATGCTCAATTGAATTACATTTCAGCTTTTCAGCAATAAAACTAACACAAAAAATATTGTAATTAATTATATCAATAACAAATTACACTTTTTCATAAGAAACCAATTAAAAATTTAATTGTAATTAAATTTTCTGTCAAATAATTCAATTAAATTTTTGATCTTAGCGAGATTTTGTAAAGATAACATTTTGATGAAAATCGCACAGGATCGGAAAGAATAGCATGAATGGGTTAACAATCGAGTGATTGGATAGTATGTGGGTTTCATCGCTAAATTCTTCCACACAAATGCAAGGCGTAAATTCTTTACATGTCTTTTCACTTTAGGTGAGCATAGCATCGAAACACTGTTTTTACAGTGTCCACAGCGGCTTTCTAACTCTTTCTGGATTTAATTTGCAATCACTGAAACTTCAACTAAATACTGCACTCAAATATAGATCGTATTGTTCTAGCCTTATAGTATTTTAGTAATAAGCATGTTTCAATAATATAATAACTTAATACTTTTATTATATTCAATTTTAAGATTAATTTTACATTATGGTATAGCATAAATGATATAGCACAACGGACTTTGGCTGTCAATTTTTCTAAATGAATAAGTTTAAAAAAAAATAGGTACGGGACAAAGAACTGCGCTTGTCACCATAGTCGAAGCCTTAGTTATAATATGAATCCGCTTATATAACACACCGCCCCATTCAAACGCTTTGTATGGCATCGGCACCTTAAGCCGCTTTTTAATAACTTAGCCCTTTTTTCTTAAAAGCAACCTTCAGTGACCGCTAGACGAATATGCATAGTATTTGCGGTCGTCTCGGGTTTTGTTTCAAATTATTTAATTGAGCTGTTAAGATAAGCTCGACGGAGCTAGAATATTCGTAATTGACAAAAGTTTAGAGTAAGAATTTTGCAGATACATGTATCTGGCAATGCTCCTTAAAAGTGGTATTACTTATTACAAATATTATATTCAATGACCCAAAGGTTAGTTTTTTTTTGACACGCTATGTGTTTTGACCACAGCTCACCTGATTTTAAGTGACGATGTGGTCGAAGATGGTAAAACACACTTAGCCTGGAATGGTACTGGCTCTCAATTGAGGCTGATGTGGCTGAACTTGAGGGTATAGAGGGTATACTATAGAGTACCCTACCACCATGCTATGGTTTCGTTACGACGTTTTCCTTCACCGGCAGCTCAAACACATTGTTAGGGTTTGAACGAACATGCGAACCGACCGCGCTAACCACTGAGCTATCATCGCTAGTTCGTTCGTTAGTTTCGTCTCTTTTAGAGTTATGTTTGACCATCTATTCAAATATTTCTCTAATATAATATCTATTAGAATACTTTCACTCTAGCCTTAAAAACTCTCAAAATGTAGTTTACAAGAAACAAAGAAGCTGGCAACGAGTATCATTCTTAGTTCGTACCTACGCATCAAGAAAGTAGAGGAACCGTTGCGTATGGACACTGGGAACGTCCACGAGGAACGGGTAGTAGTGTGCCATTGGAAATTGGAACTTATGAACATGGAATAAGTTCATAAGTTTCTTGTGCACACTCTCCGAAATATAACCGGGAAAAAAGACCTACAATTTACAGTGGTGATCGTAGCTCAGCAATTTTTAATGTAAAATTTGAATCCTACTTTGATTCTGTGTGAATTTAATTTGCATCTGAAGTTAAACGGGATCGCAAAATAATCATCACAAAACTCTTTATTGACATAGATATTCCAGAAATGTCGTAAAATTTTCATAGGTGACTCCTATGAAATATAAATTTCAAGTGGGTGTGTTAATACTCTCGAGGCAAAGTCAGTCACCTCCTAAGAGATGTTAAACCCCCGAGATAAAGTCCCATGCTAGTTAAATTTTACGACTTTATATGAATAATTTTGACAGAAAATTATATTACCATTAAAATATAAGCGTATATGATTCATGTATCCCACTAATATTATAAATGTGAAATTTCGAATGGATGGATGGATATATGTTTGTTACTCTTTCACGCAAAAACTACTGAACGGACTTTGTTGAAATTTGGTATGAAGGTGGCTGAGACCCAGGATTAGAACATAGGCTACTTTTATCCCGTAAATATGTAGCGGGTAACGCTGTGGGGTGCAGCTTGTAAGCTATGTATTATGATATAGACCTTACAATTTTTTAATCTTACCTTTTATTCGAATGAAATTGACAATCGAGTTTATAAAACAAACTTCGCATTATTTCCAATTGAACGTCTATACGTGATTGTTTATTCTTTACTTTAAAATCTATCTCAACTCATTTTCTTACGCTGAATGTCAAACCTCTGTTACAAGAGAAAACCCAAAGTATAGTAGGTATACCTTATAATATGCATTTCAAATCATGTTTTATTTTTTTTCAATCACTTGCCCTAAATATTTAATTATTTTTTTTATGTAAAAATAAATGAGACGAACGAGACGCTCTCCTAATGGTAAGAGATAACGCCTGTCCATGCCCATTGCAGCGATACACTAAACTTTGAGTAGCAAAGTCCAGGGCAACGCTCCTTTAGCGCTCATTACTCATTACTCAGACTTTCGATGGTTAGTCTTAACAGCCCAGTAATTTCGCTGTCAGCTTATTTCAAAATTAAATTTCAAATAACACCTCTATAGAATTTTCCACAAAGCATCTCCCAAAATCTCGTACGTATAAATAACAGGAGAAATTTTCAGGACACTTTCCCATAAATATGATAAAGGGGGTGAGAGAGGGTTCTTCAGAATGTCACCTAAGGCACTTACTGCTCGCTTCGACACCCATAATTTTAATAAGACATCCCGGGATTCGCTACATACGATCATACCTACAGGTACGAGTAGGTGTCGATGATTCCTTTATCGACGAAATAAACAGTCAAGTAGGTGTAGGCGGCATATGTTATAATAATTATTATAATTTCGCCACAGATTATGAGAAAGAACAGATGTAATGCTGCATAGAAAATGAGTGACGACGGCCCTAAAATATTTATTTGTTTAGGCGAAGTAAATTTTTCTTGGTAGCAGGAAGTCGTCTAGGTAGGTACCACTGCAGTGCCAAATATTCTGCCACCAAGCAGTGCCTAGTATGTAAATATTAGTGTTCCAGTTTGAAGGGTACTGCAACTAGCGACATAACAGGGCTGTTGAGAAAGTCTCAAAGTAATGAGCACCAAAGCAGCGATGCCTCAGACTTTGGTTTGCAACTCAAAGTCCTGTGTATTGATGCAATGGTCAATGGGCATGGGTATGCGTTTTCTCGTACCATCAGGAGAGCGTGTCGTTCGTCTCATTACTGTACATAAAAACTCACGTAAATAAGCCCATGGCCTTACGTCTCAAAAGCATTAAGGTGTTTGATAGTTCGTGGAACACTTGAGAAATAGAATATGGTCAAAGAATCTTTACTCAAATTCTACGCCATATTGCATCTATTCTTTTTTATAATCTATGCCTATCATGTACAATTGTACACGTTTCGCTTCTTTGAATAAAATTAGAGCCCTCTGCATAGAAAAAGATTTTTTAATAATCAAAATAAACTTTCGCTGTATGCAACAAGAACCTCGAAAGAAAGTCTGGACCACAGGTTTGGGACATCCCTATTTTAGTTTCTGGAGAGCACATCTTCGCATTATTATAAAAATATAGAAACAATCCTTTTTATGTGTGTACATACATGAAATACCGAGATCTTGAAACTCGGTAGATTAGCTAACATACTCGATTACTCGTAGGTACAAACACATTGTTGTAAGACAGGGTTTCCCAAAGTGGGGTGCACATACTTACCACTTGGGATACGCTAGTTGATCGTACGCGTCAAAACTTTCGTAATGGCGGTTCAAGTTCAAGTTCTTCATTCGCTCCAAATGTGGTTACATCTTAGATCTTAAATAAATGAGTACAGTATATCTTATCATAATTAATTAAACGCATATACAATGTACCTAATAAGTTTAAGCTACATTTGCTAAATTCGGTATGTAAAGTTTTTTTATTTGTTCTGTGTCTGGGTGTTCTGTGCCTATTTATTATAAGTATACTGTATTTACAAAATAAAATATCATATCAGTTATCTGACTTCCATGGTACAAGCTTTACTTAGTTTGGGGTCAGATGGCGCTGTGTGTAATGTCCTACGATATTTATTGTTACACCTATCAGAATAATATACGACAAGACAAGAATGACTATAATTACCTTCTACTTAATTATATTTTTTAAGGTTGACAAACCAGGTCTTGACCACAGCTCATCTGATGTTAAATGACGGTGTGGTCAAAGATGGTTAAACACACCTAGACTGGAATGGAACTGATTCTCAAGTGAGGCTGTCGGAACATATCGTTAGGTGCTTCACACCAGATTTTCTATCACACATTTATATGAGATCAATGATTACAGACATGCCTATTTTTTTGGTAGGACTGTATTTGTGATCATTAAATACGATAAAGGGTTTGATTTCTTAGAAACATCGTTCACCGTATACAGTTTGACTCTAAATTGTTGAGACGAAAGATTTGTTAACGTTTCTGGGACTTTATTATAAATTCTTAGAGCCATTATAAACCGGTGGGTTAGATGACGACATTACAACGAAATAGAGGAAACGACTGAACATTGAAATTGAAATTAATATTTTAAAACTTTTACTTTGCATAGGGGCCGTCGTTGTCTTGAAAGTCTAATAAAGGTCCGTGTATCTATAAATTTGAGAAACACTGTTGTAGAATATTCATTACCGTGCAAGCACAGTATCTGATGACGCGGTATCAATATGCAATCGACTGACGGTTCACAGAGCACCGGTATAATCTGATTGCTATGATTACATCTAAAGGTAATATTGACAATGGTCAATGGTCATGTTCAAATGTTACGCTACATTCATGTTTGGATAAGACTAACGTGACTGCACGTCCCGTTTCGAAAGGCCCTGTCTTTCTTTCTAACACCATCCTGATGTCACCGAGAAAATTATATTAGTCCGTTCTGACGTCACCGAGATAATTATCTTACTGCATCCTAATGTCACCGAGAAAATCCTGTTACTCCGTCCTGATGTCACCGAGAAAATTCTGATACTCATTCTGATATATAAAAACTTTTATTAAGGCTAAACTAAAATAAAATTAAAATAAATTAGTATTAGTCTTTTCACTAGCTACGACCCTCACACGCATTTTAGGATAATTCTTTTTTTTTAGATATTTTTGCAAAAATAAGAAAGAGCAAGAAAGAATGAAAAAGAATAATTTTTATTTTTGTTAGCAGTGTAAGTCACAAAAGAGAGAAAGTAATTATTTAGTGATAGAGATGAAATAATCACCTAATTCTCTAAAGTTATTTTAGCAGTCATTAATTTGTTTGTTATCGTCTTGACTAATAGCGCCCACATAGCCGTAACAATTATGTTACAAAACAAACGGTTTGAAACCTATTAATTATAACGGGATTATGAATGCCCTTAAATCGTAGGTACATCATCTTTTTCAGTATCTTTTGTACCGTATTAGGTAAGTACCAACATACACTCGAAAAACGAATAAGAAAGACAAAGGGCACAAATGCTATCTATTTTTTTACAGAATAGATCTTCATTTGATCGCGAACTCTGGCAAAAAAAAACTGTTGTATCATCGACCGCAGTAAAAATCACATTACTCGGACAAATAGCGATAAAGCACGTAATTTAGATACGAGAATGGATACAAAATGTAAATAAATCACTCGCCGCAATAAATAACAATGACCGTGGGATGGAATGGTACCCTTTCGTAGATGAAATAAAATTGTGTTTACTATTTTTGCCTACTTTGGATATTTTTCTCTATTTCATTTTTACGATCAGTAGTTTAGGTACTATTTTGCTCACTTAAAACTAATCATGACATAAGATATGCGATGCAGAATAAGTCGATTAGATTCCGATTCTTTATTTTAAATTTTTAGTATAAATTTACCTGTATTATTTATGAAAAAATAATTAGACGAAAGAAACGCTCTCCGGATGGAAAGAGATAACCTTTGCAGCGATACCACCACCTTACCACAGACCTTTGAGTAGCGAAAATAAGGCCAGAGTATCGCTGCTTTGGTGCTCATCACTTTGAGACTTTCGATGGTTATAGTCTCTAGAGCCCTGTAATTTTGCTAGCTGCCCTTTAAACCAGAACACAGTAATGTTTGCACACTACAGCTTGGCGACAGAATATCGGGTACCTGTCCGACCTCCTGCTAAGGAGATCTGCCACCAAGTAAAGAGTAAGATTAATCGATAAGCTGTAGATTGACTTGGGTAATGTGAATAAGAAGAGGCACTTTTAGGTTTGCCCAGAAGTCAAGACGTGAACGAAGAAGTAAAAAAAGCGAAAGCAGTCTTTCGTTTCCTCTTCTTGTTATAGGTAGGTACTTTACGGTAGCTAGGGTCAAGTTGTCTAGTGTATAATTGCCAACCGTCTTGTTTTCCCAGGACATATCCTAGTTTTTGTAGTGTCCTCAGATGTACCTATTCGATAGTGTTCAAACAGCGAGCGTCCCGAGTTTTTAAAGCGCCCTGATAAGGTCATGTATTTTAAATTTCACGCGTTGCCTCTCTATTACTGCGTTCTGTTTTTAAACTGATTTGACAAATCCTGGTTTTTTAGATTTACGGTTGGAGACCCTCGTTTATATACGTAGAATTATTATGCGGCTGAAGGACTAGTATCCATGGCAAAAAAAAAAGTTGTAGGTGTAACCTTATACGTGTGACATAATGATTTTATTTTAATATTAGAATGTTAAATTTATGGCTGAGAAAAAAATCTGAGGTTGCGGACCTAAGTACAACAAAGACATGGCGCGATTAGTACCTGCCTAGTTTTGAGTGATTATGTATTCTCATCTTTAGGTACTATTGACATAAATTATTGGGTATTATTTTCACATGTAGGTACCTATTGGATTATGACTTGTAACTTTAATGTATCTAAATAATATATGAAATATTTTTTTTTCTGTTTGTGGATAGGTAATTATATTATATTGTAATCATAATTTTAATTGTAACTAGTGTAGATTTACTTACATATGGTGTGCAATGTCTTATTTCTAAAATCGATATTTATGTCCGTATAGGTAGAAATTCCCCACCCTATTATGTCGCCTCAATGCCCGTATCCAGAATACAATGTTAGAGGGTGGCCGGCGCATCCAATTTTGCGTTCACATTATCTATGTTGTTGCAGCAGCTCCCGCTTTCTATTTCCCAAGGCGATCTGTGCGAAATAATTTCGACAAAGTTTAATTGAGATACGGAGTCATCAATACGCTGTCAGATTTTGAATTCTATAGATTTTCCCCTCGTAGGAAATAACTTAAGCATTCAAATAAAACTCTAGAAATAAGAATGGCAAAAACTAAACATTGTATGTAGGTATTCTACCTATTCATTATAGTACCTAATTACAAATATAACATTATCGTCAACCTTTATAAAAAACTAACTATAGGTACACACAAAACTGTTAATGTACCTACCAGGCTACCGCCGTATCAATGATACGAGGCCCCCGGGCTACAAGGGCCCCTACATGTGTGAGCGAAAATTCGTAAGCCTCTTAGGCCGTTCCATTCCAGGCTAGGTGTGCTTTACTATCTTCGACCACACCTTCACTTATCATCAGGTGAGCTGTGGTTAAATACCTAGCCTTTCAACCATAAAAAAAAGGCCGCGGCAACAATGGACGTCTAGGGTTAGATTTTGTACGATTATATTATGTTGTTAATAAGTTTGTGAAAGAATAATACACATGACTCCCGTGGAGCTATGAAATGAAAGTCGGGTAGAAGGGCCCCGACAAATTTTGATACAGGGCCCGTCTAGGGTAAGTTACTTCACTAGTACCTACCCATTAAACAGTTGTACCATAATTTTTTAAAGTCTATGACATTATTCCATGGAACTTCTGGTTTTTGACGTACCTAAATCATTATAAATGTACTTTCAGTGGGAGTATGTAATTCGGGAAACTAATGATAATAAAATCAGAGAATACTATATAAGTAGGTGTTGCAGCTATATATCTATCGTGAACCTACATCGAAAACTTGATTACACCTCTCGATAGCTAACGAATCAAAGAATTCCTTACGTTATGTGAGGACTTGAAACATGGAAATCCGAAGGATTACGCACAGTCGCATAGCGCCATCTGACCCCAAACTAAGCAAAGCTTGTACTATGGAAGTCAGATAACTTGTACAATACTTTCTTTATGTTAATACATACAGAACGCGTAGACACAGAACAAACATTTGATTATACCACAAAATGTTAGCCCTGAGTGGGAATCGACCCAATTTTTATTAAATTAGTGCAGAAGATATTGCACATGTCGCATGCATAATCAAAAACTCAAAAAAGTCAGTTTTTGGGAAATCACGAAAAACCTCCGTGCAATCACGACCTCGTCGGCTTTTTTTTAAATAGAATAAAAATTAAGTAGGTAAATAAATATATTAATTTTTTTTCGTGTAGTCTATAAACTTATCAATAGTTATGTGTTATTTACTTTGTTCAAATTAAATAATATTAAATATGTTTTTATGCTTTAAAATTAACTTCTTGAGTTTAGTCTGTCTACTTTTAAAACTAAAGCAAATAAACTTTATTATTGGTGGCATATTCAACTATAAGTCTGTCTTGTTTAAACTAATTTCTTTATTTCAAGGACTCAATATGTTTTTAGTCTGTTTATTAGTAATCAACTCATAAAACTTACTATTTATTTTTGTAGAAAATACACTCAACTCGGATTCGGTCTATGTTCAATTAAACAACAGCAACTTCACATTAACAGCGTCCGACACAAAGTGACATCAGTCGGTGTTTGAACAAAGACTGTGAGAAACACATAAAAATGAAAAAGACCGATATTGTGTAAAGGTGGTCTATTGACGCAATTTTGATGTTTTTTCAAATTCATATCATAGATGGCATTGAAAGAAACTTGCGTCTATTCGCAACTCATTTTTGTCCTAAGTCCTAATCGGTCAGTATTTGATTATGCGTGCTATGTGTACGAGATTGCTCGAGAGCGTCATATCGTGATCGATGATAGGGTCCCATATAAATAAATAAAATAAGGACAAGACATACAGCGCAATCTAACCCCAAACTAAGCAAACTTGTAGGTACTATGGAAGTCGGATAAATGATAGAATACAGTTTTTGTAAATACATATAGTAGGTAGGTAGACACAGATCAAACATTTGTTTACACAACACAATGTTGGTCCCATGGGAATCGACCCCACGCCCTACAGCTTTTGAAGCAGACATACTACCAATCAACCACCAGGGCTGTCAAGATTTACAAAAAATATTGTAATTATAATGGTAATAAGAAATTGGGCAGTTATTTTATTCTCTACTCTATTTCCCACATAAAACACAGATGATACTAGACTAAAGCAACACGAGGTGAACCGAAAAAATTAAACACATAATGAAAACCCAATAAGGATCATAATTTATTTATAAAATTATATAATACACTTTACAATTGACCGAACACTCGTTGGTATGGCCGGACAGTAGAATTTAACATTTAATATTAAATTCTAAACAGGCACCTACGCATCTGTCGTGCCGTGGAATTTAAATGAAAAAAAAAAGTTTACATTTTTATTATAAGAGAAAAACCATTCGAATTACAATGTCACCCCTAAAACGCGGTACATTTTCAGTTCTAACTTTATTGACTTACATCAGAAGCGCGTAGAGGTACCTAAGGAAGCGTAATTCCGTAACTAATTCAGCAGAATTTCTTAGAAGCAACAAGTATTTCGTGGATTATTCATCATGCTAAAGCACGACAAATATACGATAATTCGACAAAAAAAATTAAAGTCGCGTTTTTTTGGGATCGTTTCCAGAGGCTTGATCACGAAAATTTATCAAATTCGTATCGTACCTAAAGGTATCGAGTCCTCGATTGCATACAAAGCTGTACAAATCTCATACAAATTTTTGTCGATGTCGATACGAATTCTTTTTCGCAAGTTGTTCGCGATCGACGCTCATATGGCCTATGTAGTTATCGAAACAAAACGTATCACCACATTATACTATTCACCTAACCACGTACACAATTAACTTGTACTTACATAAGTGATATGGTGGAATATTTATATATTGAATTAAAAACAAAAGTATTTGAAGAGAAATCGTGACTGTATGGTTTTTTTGCGCAAACTTGATCTTTGAGATTATCATGGCGTCGTGAAACAAAGAACATATAGGTCGGCCAATTGAAGAAGACACACTATTGCGCACTTTGTTTCGTACGGTACGCGCCTACGCGAAACGTATGGGTTATACGGCCTCGAGTCGTATCATCCAGTAGATGTGTAAGATCTTATCACAGGATAACTACTAATCGTAAATAGTTGCGCTTCTAAACAATGTATATTTTTCTCGCCGTCATAGTTATTAAAGTCTTATTTTTAACTTAATTATATTAAACTTTGCCTATACCTCTTACGTCATAGAAATAAGCTCAATAATCCGGCCACACTAACAGTCGATATATCGATGCATAAATGCATTCTACACACATCTTCAATGGTAATAATGATCATTCACTAGAAACTATGTACACATATTTACAATATAAACGAGACACAATTTCAATGTCATCTTGCAACACTCCACGAATAAACTAAAGGTTATTGCTAGTGCGCATAGAGTGCTACACGCAATGACAAAGAAAATTGTCGCTTTGATCAAAATTAAGTTAGTCAGTGGTTAAAATTGGCCGAAAATGCTTGCAGGATTTCGATTAAGTTCTTTCGAATCGACAATCATTCGCATTATCGTAACAATAGAAACGTGGATTATAAAATAATCGAACCTAAGTTAATCAAGATCATTATACAGCTCATAATATATCCTCGCAAGATATACCACATTTTATAAATGCTAAACGGAATCTCCTAAAAAGGAAAACTGAGACAAAAGTCGGAACTATTAATAAAAGATTTTATTAGAAGGAAAATATTATGTAATATAACAATTTCATTAGGTGTTTTTCGAGGGTGTAAAATGTGTCTATATAGACTGGGTGCCACTTATCAATACTAATAAAACGCGTTTATTATCTAGCGGAAGAACTAACATCACTCTTTAGATCATAGATTCATCATTCCGCGGTTTGGCCCACGATTATATCGAAACTCAAAATTTACTGGCCATAAGCAATTTCTCCGGGGTTACACGGAACGCGACCATTGTACTCACCATCATAAGCAACATATACTATGAAACTAACCCTGACGTAGCGAAAAAACATTAGCTGTTTCATTGATCTTTAACAAAATGCCTGGAACAATTATTTCAAAGTCAGTAAAGTAGTAAAAAGTTGTTCAAAATTATGAGCATCATGAACTCCTTTTAGTACTACTATAACCGTTCCGTGTAACCTTGCATACCAATTTCGCCTAACCATTCAACGGTTTCAGAGTCTAATGGGATCAAACACACACGCTCACAAACTTTTGCATTAATAATAGTGGGATTGAATGTTCAAGTTTATTTCCGCTAAACTAAACTAGATATACCTTGAACTTTCAAAATGAACTTCCGCAAAGTAACGCCTGAATCAATCAATTTTATCAATAGTGGGATTGCTAGACTGCAATTATTATTACTGAGGTAAATGAGGTAAACTACATCAAAAAATAATTTCTCTTCGAACGTCACTTTCAACCTGATATTTTAGAACTTAACCCGCAGCACCCAATTAATTTCATTACAGAAAAGTAACTACAATAGCCATAACATACTTCATACTCGCAACACACAAAGCAATTGACATTTCGCTTCTAAAAAAAAAAAAACAATCTAAGATGACGTGTTTCATGACAAAACTGGCTTCACGATAGCGGTATAAAAATTACCACTTAAATTTCCTCACTAGATCAGACTCCAATGAAATGTACACACAAAATAATAGAATTTTTCTTATAGACAAAAACTTGCACTGAAACCTGCACATTTACACTTTCACGTGCGTAAACTAAAGCAGAGCTGGATAGATCCGTACACAGCGTCAATACATTGACAAGTCGTAAATGCATACTATTCAGGAATATAACTATAACTTTATTATACACCAAAAACAATAAACGTATAAATATTAAATAAATAAAAAATTAAATTACCAAACTAAATTAAACCAAACTAAATTACCAAATTTAATTTACCAATATTATTGGTAATTCTATTTTTTAAATCCTTTTATATGTATATAAATAATATAATCGGAATTTTCAGATAATGTAAGTAATAATACAGTGAAATTTGGCTAAGTGGGACCTGGATAAGTGAGAAACCTCCATAACTGGAACTGATGCTGAGGTCCCTCCACTTTGGCACTGAATTACCTCTGTTAGTGGGACGAAGCAATCCTCTATATCTGGGATTCGTTCTTTCGATTTTATCGTCATAGTTACCTCTAAAACGTTTTGTACTATGCACATATTTACTAAAAAAAAACGTCGTCTTTTATAATTTAACGTCTTTTATAATTTATTACCTTTATCTTTTTTTGATTCTCAATAAAGATTAAAACTCATGTACAATGTTTACATAATACGTTATTTTATTTAATAAACGCACTTCTATAACTGAAATTAAGTATTATGACCTCTATCAATGGAACTCTCAGTAAATGAGACAGATATTTATTTATACCTGGATATCTGAGACACTGGGTAAGTGTCCTCTATAAGTGAGACAAATTCGCAGGTCCCTTGAAGCCTCACTTAACCAGGTTCCACTGTAATAAATTAACGTTTTAATCAACAAAACATCAAGTTGTTCAAAGACAACTTGTCAAGTTATTCACGCCGTGTACAGAGTTAATACAAGCCTCATATGAAAGCGAAATAATTTCTATCCGCATCTGCTTTAACGTACACACCGCCAGAACCACTAACAAACTGGGTTTTATAACGAAATATATCTAACACTTGACTATTTCACTCAGTCCTTGTATTGAGCTTCAATCCCAGCGGGCGTCTGCAAAATCAATTGTCCACGCCACTCGCATGCACTAGCTATGATTGTTATTATACGTGTTGTTCATTCTCTTCATGCTAACCGAAGCGCTGCTTCCGTTTTTCTCTAGTCCCGCTAAGAAGTCTTCCAGTAGTTTGGCGAGCGCTTTACGCTTGAACCGTAGGGACTCGTTGATGACGTCACGTATCACCTCCTTTTTGTGGTCCACTCCACCTTGCAACTGTTTCAGGTGTTCAAACAGTTTGGAGAAATCTGAAAAAAAAATTATTTTATTTCATTAGTAATTCAAATACTTGTCTATCTATACTATTATAAAGATGAAAGATTTGTTTGTTTGTTTGTATTGACTAGGCTCCGAAATTAAAGGACCGATTAAAAAATTATTTTACCGTTGGAAAGCTACACTATCTCCGGATGACATAGGCTGCTTTTTATCCCTGTATTCCACGGGAACAGGAACTACGTGGGTGAAATCGCGAGGCGTCCGCTAGTACTATTATAAAGAGGAAAGATTTGATTGTTTGTATTGAATAGGCTCCGAAATTACAGGACCGATTTCAAAAATTCTTTCACCGTTGGGAAGCTACACTATCTCTTATAAAGAGGAAAGATTTGATTGTTTGTTTGTATTGAATAGGCTCCAAAATTACAGGACCGATTACAAAAATTATTTTACCGTTAGAAAGCTACACTATCTCTGGTTGACATAGGCTGCTTTTTATCCCTATATTCCACGGGAACGTGAACTACGTGGGTGAAATCGCGAGGCGTCCGCTAGTACTATTATAAAGAGGAAAGATTTGATTGTTTGTATTGAATAGGCTCCGAAATTACAGGACCGATTTCAAAAATTCCTTCACCGTTGGGAAGCTACACTATCTCTTATAAAGAGGAAAGATTTGATTGTTTGTTTGTATTGAATAGGCTCCAAAATTACAGGACCGATTACAAAAATTATTTTACCGTTAGAAAGCTACACTATCTCTGGTTGACATAGGCTGCTTTTTATCCCTATATTCCACGGGAACGTGAACTACGTGGGTGAAATCGCGAGGCGTCCGCTAGTACTATTATAAAGAGGAAAGATTTGATTGTTTGTATTGAATAGGCTCCGAAATTACAGGACCGATTTCAAAAATTCCTTCACCGTTGGGAAGCTACACTATCTCTTATAAAGAGGAAAGATTTGATTGTTTGTTTGTATTGAATAGGCTCCAAAATTACAGGACCGATTACAAAAATTATTTTACCGTTAGAAAGCTACACTATCTCTGGTTGACATAGGCTGCTTTTTATCCCTATATTCCACGGGAACGTGAACTACGTGGGTGAAATCGCGAGGCGTCCGCTAGTACTATTATAAAGAGGAAAGATTTGATTGTTTGTATTGAATAGGCTCCGAAATTACAGGACCGATTTCAAAAATTCCTTCACCGTTGGGAAGCTACACTATCTCTTATAAAGAGGAAAGATTTGATTGTTTGTTTGTATTGAATAGGCTCCAAAATTACAGGACCGATTACAAAAATTATTTTACCGTTAGAAAGCTACACTATCTCTGGTTGACATAGGCTGCTTTTTATCCCTATATTCCACGGGAACGTGAACTACGTGGGTGAAATCGCGAGGCGTCCGCTAGTACTATTATAAAGAGGAAAGATTTGATTGTTTGTATTGAATAGGCTCCGAAATTACAGGACCGATTTCAAAAATTCCTTCACCGTTGGGAAGCTACACTATCTCTTATAAAGAGGAAAGATTTGATTGTTTGTTTGTATTGAATAGGCTCCAAAATTACAGGACCGATTACAAAAATTATTTTACCGTTAGAAAGCTACACTATCTCTGGTTGACATAGGCTGCTTTTTATCCCTATATTCCACGGGAACGTGAACTACGTGGGTGAAATCGCGAGGCGTCCGCTAGTACTATTATAAAGAGGAAAGATTTGATTGTTTGTATTGAATAGGCTCCGAAATTACAGGACCGATTTCAAAAACTCTTTCACCGTTGGGAAGCTACACTATCTCTTATAAAGAGGAAAGATTTGATTGTTTGTTTGTATTGAATAGGCTCCGCAACTACTAGACCGATTTCAAACATTCTTTCACCGTTGGGAAGCTACACTATCTCCGGGTGGCATAGGCTTACAAACAAACAAACAATCAAATCTTTCCTCTTTATAATAGCATAGATAGATAGATGAACTAAAATAGCTTTAATATGGGGAGCGAAAGTTTATTCCTATTAGTTTATATAGAAATAAAACTTTTGATATTCAAATTAATATTAACCGACATACATTATCTATCTTTTTCCCTCGCATAGTTATATATTACAAATCATTCATCGCATTCATCCAGAGTATAGTAGCAAGCCTTAACTTTGGACCTCACATCTCTCACCGTTTCTACACGCTGCGCCTACCCACATTTAAACTACACTCGACTATATTTAAACACTTAAAAAAAAGTATTTAAGTATTCTATCAGTAATCTGACTTCCATAGTACAAGCTCTGCTTAGTTTGGGGTCAGATGGCGCTGTGTGTAATGTCCTACGATATTTATTAATTTATTTACTTTTTTTATGGTTTCGCTCAAATTTTTTTTTTATGTAAAAAGTAATGATACGAACGAGACGCTCTCCTGATGGTAAGAGATAACGCCTGTCCATGACCATTGCAGCGATACACAGAACTTGAGTAACAAAACAAAGTCCAGGACATCGCTGCTTTGGCGCTCATTACTTTGAGACTTTCGATGGTTAGTCAATATTGTATTAATTCATCGAAATGAGACAGAAAGGTTGAATCGTGGCAGCTGTAACATAAGATTACCTAGTATAGTTGCCAATAAAACCCCAAATTGATTCTATTTGTATATACCTACTGATGTTTCCATGGTTAAAATAATAGTAGAAGTAAATTTGGTACTACTTTGTAATGATATATTATGATGACAGTCCTGTTGGTTCATCGGTAGTATATCTGCTCCAAGAGCTGAAGGGCGCGGGTTCGCTTCCCACCCAGAACAAGCATTTTGTGATATAAACAAATGTTTGTTCTGTGTCTGGGTGTACTGTATGTATTATAAGTATTTATTTACAAAAAAAAATTAAGTATTCTGTCAGTATCTGTCTTCCACAGCACAAGTTTTGCTTAGTTTGGGGTCAGATGGCGCTGTGTGTAATGTCCTACGATATTTATTTATTTATTTAATTTAAATAAATGTCAATAAAATACACAACAAAAATATAAAGACTCGAACACACGTTTTGGGATATATATATTTTTTTTTAATGGTTGACAGGATAGGTGTTTGACCACAGCTCACCTGATGTCAAGTGAAGGTGTGGCCGTGTCCTATGATATTTATTTATTTATTATATGTAATAAATAGAATTGATTTGAAAGAAAAAAAGCACTATACAAGTACAAGCTCACCTTTCCCAGGACGTCGTACCGCCTTGAACACCTGCGTCCTAACATCGGTGTTATTTCTCTTTATGTCGAGAAGCTCTTTGCGCGAGAACTGTGGCGGCGGCAACAAAGGCGGCTGAGCCGGAAGCTTCGTCTCGCTCGCGTTGTTCTTCTTATTTGACGATGTGTTATACTGGAACAGGATGTCACTTTTTAAACTCTTTTTCTTTTTTACGGTATCGCACTTTGTGCATTCTGCCAGTGTCGTCAAGTATTCATTATTTCGTATGCTTCATGGTATAAAAATAATTAGTTACAGCCAAAACAAGAAAAGTAAATCGCAAGTTAGCCCAGTCCAGGTCTTAAATTACTTGTAACTTTGGTGTTATCGATAAAATATTTAGAATTTTACAAATAACATGATAATACACGGTCCACAATTTTTTTTTTAATTTTTGTTTTGTAATGAATGAACAATTATCATCATCACTTATCATCAGGTAAAATGGTGGTCAAACGTAAACCTATTTCTTATTTAAAATATTGTATCACTTGCCCAAAACTAACGCGTAATTCGGTAATTGAAATACCAATATTCTTAAACATAAACAAACACTGAAAAAATAACAATAATAACAACAACAACAACAATAATAACATAATAATATGTAAAAAAAAAAAAAACTACAATGAAGGATCGATTGGACATTTTTCCGCGTTTTAGGCGAAACTTTCAGAAATGTTCTTTCAGTCAAGTATGTTACCTGTCTTTTCCGTTTCTTCCCCCTGGCGTTGGAGTTGTTCTCGGCAGCGATGCCCTGCAGTATCGCGTTGATCTGCAGCTCCTGCGTGTCGTGGAGTGGCGCGGGCGGCGGCGGCGGCGGCAGCGGCGGCGGGGGCGGCGGCGGCGGCGGCGGTGGCGGCGGCGGCAGACTCGGCTCGGGCGGCGGCGACGGCGACCGAGCCATCTTGCTGCCCATTGTCGTATACGCATCTGTAATGTACATTGTATAGCGTAAGTTTAACACATTCAGTGCCGCCGATACGCCTAGCGTGTGTGTCCTCACGAATTCCTATCGCGATGCCGCGAGCACGCATATTCTCGATTTTTCATGGTTTTGGGCATATTTTCTATCTGAAGCCGAATTACGGCTTTTCATGATTTCACCTTTATACAGTGTAACTATATCCTCCTTATATGAGTTCTATTTCTCTAAGTGAGTCCAGTCAGTCAGTCAGTGGTAATTTAGTACTGTAACGATGATAGCTCAGTGGTTAGCGCGGTAGGTTTGCATGCCGAAGGGCGTGGGTTCAAACCCCAACAATGAGCTTGAACTGCCGGTGAAGGAAAACATCGTGAGGAAACCATAGCATGGTGGTAGGGTACTTTCTAGTACTCGGCTGGCTAGCTACCACCCTGAAGTTGAAAATCTGCCGCCAAGCATCTAACGGTGTGTTCCGGCAGCCTCACTTGAGAGCCAGTTCCATTCCAGACTAGGTGTGCTTTACCATCTTCGATCACACCTCCACTTAACATCAGGTGAGCTGTGGTCAAACATCTAGCCTGTCAACCATAACAAAAAAAAAAAAATTGCATTATAGAGTTATAATTTCATCTTGCAGTGCCGAGAGCACGACTGGCGTGCTCGCGTTTCATATAGGGCGGCATCGCTGGGAACTACTCGAAAATAGTGCTGGCAATGAAAGTGTTAAAATAAAAACATTCTATTCATTCGCGTTAAAAGCAAACGCCCTAGTTGTATTTTAATGTGATAAACGCAGTATTATATTTTTATTTTTTTTTATGGTTGACAGGCTAGTTGATATTTATTAGTTATATTTCTTATTTTTGGTTATTATTTAGATACCTGTATTATACAGATATCTAAATAATTGAGGTATAGGTATCAGGTAAGCTTTAGTTAAACACCTAGCCAGTCAAAACATTAAAAAAATGTTCTGTGGCATTCATCTATTTTATTCCATCTATTCGAAAAGAGGCGAAGGGTTCCTCGATAAGTACGAGCAAAATGGGTCATACTTAATGACAGTGACGAAAAGACTTTTGAATTTGGAACACTATATTTAGTTACAGCAGACATACCTACTACCAATGACCCAACAGGGCTGTCAAAATAAAGTACCGTTTGTTTAGGATGATGTATCCCAAACAAACAAAGAACGTACGTGTTGTGTGTGTTTTGTCTTTATCTGTGACTAGCGGGCCGTCCCGGCTTCGCACGGGAAAATAAAACTCGATTAACAATATAAATATAGCCTGTCACTCAGGGATAATGTAGCATTCTAAGCATTTTAAGAATTATTCAAATCGATACAGTAGTTTCGGAGCCTATTCAATACAAACAAACATAAAATCAAATCTTTCCTCTTTATAATGAAAGAATTATTCATTTCGGTCCAGTAGTTCCGGAGCCTATTCAATACAAACAAACAAAAAATCAAATCTTTCCTCTTTATAATTAGTGTAGACAACAGCCACTGTAATAGTTAGACATATGATATCGCGGACTTTTTTGTAGCTGTCAATTTGCTCTTTAAAACGTCTCTTTATTCTATTGTCAATAGTTTTCGCTGCGCATGCTAAGTAAGGGTTTTTTCAAATTTTTCACAGCTAGGGTTACAGTATTGAATTTTCCATACGGAACTTTTAAAAAAATTAAATATAACCTATGTCCATCACGAATGAAAGAACTATTAAGATCGGCCAAAAAATCAAATCTTTTCTCTTTATAATGAAAGAATTATTCATATCGGCCCAGTAGTTTCGGAGCTTATTCAATACAAACAAACAAACACACAAAAAAACAATAATTTATAGTTAGTATAAATATAGATAGAGGTAACTGACCTCCGTTGAGGAAGAGCTTGACTACAGGCGGTAAGTTAGGCGGCGCGGTGACAGGTGGCGCGGCGGCCGGCGACGCGGGGCCCACCGCCGGCCCGCCCGTCTCCACGTTCGGAGGCTCCTGTAACACGGACAAAAACTTATTTTAAACCTGCACCAGGGCATGAGGTAGCAGCCAGCTGAAACTGTCTGCAAACACCGCCTGTGGTAGCAGCTAAACTTGTCGTAGCTATCCATCAACCGGAAGCGGAGCGTCGGTCGTCCAGCCGACGATATTGTCACCGTCGCGGGTCGAACCTGGACCAAATTAACACAGGACCGAGGCAGATGGCATGAAAAGAGAGAGGCCTATAACCAGCAGTGGGATAAAGAAGGCTGTGGATGATGATGATGATGATGATCCATTAAGACTAAACCATAAAGTGAGTAAAGAAGAGCCATACTCGGATGAGCCAAGCTTGTGAACGATTTAAAAATAAGCAATTTCAATCCGCACATGCCGGAATCTTTCGCATTTATAATAATAAAAAGTGAGATGAGGAATGGAGAAAACAGCACAACCAGCGGTTTATAGTTTATGGTAAATTTCCTTAGTAGGAGGTCGTCTGGGTAGGTGCCACCGCAGTATCAGATATTCTGGCACCAGGTGGTAGTGTGTAAACATTACTATGTTCCGGTTCTCTTTATCTTTATCTTACCACTCGGGAGAGTGTGCGTCTCATTACTTTTCCATTAAAAAAAGTAATATAGGATTACAATTTCTGACCTTTGATACTTTATATTCTACGATTCTCAACAAAGGTAATTTTATACTTTTTTTTAATGTAAAAGTGATAAGACAATCGAGGCGCTCTCCTGATGTTAAGAGACAATGCCTGTCCATGACCATTGCAGCGATAATAATAATGAGTAACAAAACAACGTCCAGGGCATCGCTGCTTTGGAACTCATTACTTTCAGACTAGTTGGTTAGTCTCAACAGCCCAGTAATTTCGCTAGCTGCAGTACCCTTCAAACCGGAACACAGTAATGTTTGCACACTACTGCTTGGCGGCAGAATATCTGGTACTGCGGTGGTACCTACCTAGACGACCTCCTGCTAAGGAAATCTACCACTAAGTTATACCACTTATACTTTCGCACTTTGAACATATAATTGTGTTCAATCGGACTAATCGAACTTAATCGGGCACAATATATTTTAAAATTAGTTTTGTTTAGTTACCTGAACAATGAAAAAAACTGATTTATTAGTTAATTGATTTGCGGAAGTTCATTTTGAATATTCAAGGTATATATATTTAGTTTACTTCCTCTTAACAGTCGTTTCAGTTACAATAGCGATGAGGATTTAAATTTAACTAATTTTACAATAATATCATAATTGAAAACTTATCCGAAACTTTACTTATTATCAAAAACTAAATTTGACATAAACTAAATCAAATTAAACAAAAAACTAATCAAAATAATTATCAGCCTTTATATCCTCTACTCGCTGCAGTAACCACTGGCCGAAATAAATAAAAATAAAATATGAAGGCGAAGGGCGTGGGTTCAAACCCCAACAATGAGCTTGAGCTGCCGGTGAAGGAAAACATCGTGAGGAAACCATAGCATGGTGGTAGGGTACTTTCTAGTACTCGGCTGGCTAGCTACCACCCTCAAGTTGAAAATCTGCCGCCAAGCATCTAACGGTGTGTTCCGGCAGCCTCACTCGAGAGCCAGTTCCATTCCAGGCTAGGTGTGCATTACCATCTTCGACCACACCTACACTTAACATCAGGTGAGCTGTGGTCAAACAACTAGCCTGTCAACCATAAAAAAAAAAAAAAAACGTGCACGAAATTATGAGTATTTTCTGCACGAGTAAGACTCGGTAATAAACAAACAAATTATGACTCTTCACAATAAATAAAAAAAAAACAATATGGATAGTAAAAAAACATTCGCATTAATAATATTAGTGATGAGTTATGAAGATTACCTCAGGCGGTCGTCCAGAAGGTAGTTCGGAAGGCACGGGCGCGAGCGGCGAGGCGGGCCGGTGCGGGGAGACCGGCGACATCGGCGACAGCGGCGCCGCGGGGGAGGGAGACAGCATGACGGGCATCATCTCCGGCGGGACAGTGATGACGGCAGGGGAGGACGGCCGGCGGGCGATCACGTGCTGCGGCAGCGGGCCGACCTTGCGCTTGGGGGGCGCGGCGCGCGCGCTCTCGCTGCCGCGCTTCCCGCCCGCGCCGCCGCCGCCGCCGCCGCTTCGCACCGCGCCGCCGACCGGGTCCAAGTCCGCTTCGTCGACCATCATGCGCTGGAAATACATTTATATATTATATAACTAGCTGCAGTTTGTCGCAGAGCCGTCAACCGCTGGGGTAGACGTGTTCTAGAGTGAAGACCGCGAATTGGCAAGCGTAGCGTAGGACGCCCTGAGACTCGATGGAGTGACGATATACGTAGGACAGCTGGCGGTGGATGGAGGCGAAAAGCCGAAGATCGGGCTGAGTGGCGTGTCTTGGGAGAGGCCTATGTCCAGCAGTGGACTACAAAAGGCTGATGATGATGATGATGATAACTAGCTGCGCCCCGCGGTGTTGCCCGCTACACGTTTTCGGGATAAAAAGTAGCCTGTGTTAAACCACGATGTCAGCCACCTCCACACCAAATTTTTCATCCAAATCCGTTCAGTAGTTTTTGCGTTTTGGGATTAGAGGCATGGGATATATAAATTTACAATTTAAAAAACGCGACTCCATAACACTTAGGCCAACTAAACGCACTGCTCCAATGAAACAGCGAGGTTTCCGAGTAAACGAAATTATCTTCGGTGTATACAATTATTCAGATTTTTGTTAATTTTTTAAAAACCGCTCGATCGTTTTCGTTAAAAGTTTATATGGGATCTCTAAAGTGAGTCATCAAAATCGATTCATAATTGGCGATCGATTTATGAATCGATTCGATCGAGAATGATACGTACAAAAAAATTGAGTTAGTTAAAAATTAAGCAACGTTTTTAAATTCAAACATCGATTTTTTTTTAATGTAAATATATTGAGACGAACGAGACGCTCTCCTGAAGGTAAGAGATAACGCTTGTCTATGACCATTGCAGCGATACAAGAACTTTGTGGAGTAGAACACAAAGTTCAGGGCGTCACTGCTTTGGCGCTCATTACTTTCGAGACTTTAGATAGTTAAAAAGCCAGTTCCATTCCAGGCTAGGTGTGCTTTACCATCTTCGACCACACCTTCACTTAACATTAGGAGAGCTGTTGTCAAACACCTAGCCTGTCGATTACAAAAAAAAACAGTAATGTTTGACGACCACCTAGACGACCTCCTGCTAAGGAGATCTACCACCAAGTATCATCGTCATCGCCTAATTATTTTTAAATAAATAAAAAAAGTTTAATTTTTTCCCCATTTTATGGCCATACAGATTAGCAATGTTGAATCAAATCGTCAAGTTTTGTATACTGAGCGACCAGCTGTCCTTGTCTCAACAAACGAGTGCGACGGAGATAGCTTACCTTGTCTATCTTGAAGGGGTTGCCAAACATATGTTGGCGCACCGGCTGCGACTCGATCTCGCGCAGCTGCGGCGTCATTCGTTTCAGGTACTCCTGGTAGTTGCCCATCTGAGCGACCGGCATCGAATGCACGCTGTCCTCGTCTATTAGTCGAGTGTGCGCCAGCGATGGCTGAAGGAAATTCGCGCGCATGCGCACCACCTGGAATTCGAAAGCATAAACTGTTAAGTAAAAAAAAAAAATGTTATTGTTATAGCAATAAAAGTAAAGTCATCATCATTTCGGCCGTAGGACGTCCACTGCTGCTCATAGGCCTCCATCATTGACTTCCACAAAGACCGGTTGGAAGCGGCTCGCATCCAGCGCTTTCCTGCGGTCTTTTTTTTTTTTTTTTTTTTTTTGTGGTTGACAGGCTAGTTGTTTGACCACAGCTCACCTGATGTTAAGTGAAGGTGTGGTCGAAGATGGTAAAGCACACCTAGCCTGGAATGGAACTGGCTCTCAAGTGAGGCTGCCGGAACACACTGTTAGATGCTTGGCGGCAGATTTTCAACTTGAGGGTGGTAGCTAGCCAGCCGAGTACTAGAAAGTACCCTACCACCATGCTATGGATTCCTCACGATGTTTTCCTTCACCGGCAGCTCAAGCTCATTGTTGGGGTTTGAACCCACGCCCTTCGGCATGCGAACCTACCGCGCTAACCACTGAGCTATCATCGGTCTTTATTAGGTCGTCTGTCCAACTTGCAAAAAACACACTTACAAAGTAAAGTAAACAACACACACACACTACACACTTTACAAAGTAAAGTAAATTATTTCAAAGTAATGAGCGCCAAAACAGAGATGCCCTGGCGTTTTGTTTTGTTACTCAAAGTTCCGTGTATCGCTGCAATGGTCATGGACAGGCGTCGTCTCGTGCCATCATGCCACCAGGAAATTGTTTCGTTCATCTCATTACTTTTACATTAAAAAAAAACTAACACAATAAAGGCTGAACAAAAGTAATGAAATTTAGACTGAAAATAGCTAACCCAATGAACCTACCGATTCATAAATATATCCGATCTCTTGTCATGATGACACATATTTGTATGGAAAATATTATATTATAAACGCGAGTGTGTAAGAATGTAGCGACGTGTGGACGTATGGATGTATGTTAGTTACTCTTTCACGCAACAGCTACTGAACGTATTTGGATGAAATTTGGTATGGAGATTGCTGAGACACAGGATCAACACATAGGCTACTTTTTATACCGAAAACATGTAGCGGGTAACATCGCGGGGCGCAGCTAGTCCCACTTATATTATAAACGTGAAAATTTGGATGGATGGATGGATGTTTGTTACTCTTCCACGCAAAAACTACTGAACGGATTTGGATGAAATTTGGTAAGGAAGTGGGTGTGACCCTGGATTAGAACAGCTAGCCAGCCAGCCAGTTCCAGTTCCATTCCAGGTTTAGTGTGTTTTACCATCTTCGACCCCACCGTTACTTAACATCAGGTGAGCTGTGCAAACACCTAGCCTGCCAAGCATAAAAAAAACATAGGCTAGTTTTTATCCCGAAAACATGTAGCGGGTAACACCGCGGGGCGCAGCTAGTAGAAAATATACCTGATCTAATAGATCTCTTCTTCCAATGTCGAAGGGGTTTCTGTACGTGTGCGTTTGCGCTTTATGCCTCCCTCTCGAGAGGCCCACGACGAAGCCTCCGAACTCGTTGAGCTGGTCCCGAAGCGCCGTGAACTTGTCTTGTAGGCTCGGATGCGTCGTCAAATCCTTTTTGAGGGGAGAACGGGGCACTACGCGAACGCTTTCCGCTGCCTGGAATTCGTAAGTCTCTGGTAAGTATAAATACTAATCATCCTATTTTTTGGAATTTTAACGGAGAAAATTTATGTAAACTTTGACAGCAGAAAGTAACTAAGCAATCTCCAAAGCAGCTACTTGAGAGATCGTTTTTAGCGGCAAGGTTGCCAATTTTTAGTAACACTAGATGTTCTTCTACACTAATTATAAAAAGGAAAGATTTGATTTTTTGTTTGTTTGTATTTAGTAGGCTCCGAAACTACTGGACCGATCTTAATAATTCATCATTAGAATGCTACATTATCACTGAGTGACATAGACTATATTTATGTTGTTAATCTACTTGGTGGTAGATCTCCTTAGTGGGAGGTCGTCTAGGTAGGTACTAGTACCGCAGTACCAGTTATTCTGCTGCTAAGCAGTAGTGTGTAAATATTACTGTGTTCCGGTTTGAAGGGTACTGCAGCTAGCGAAATTACTGGGCTGTTGAGACTAACCATCGAAAGTCTCAAAGTAATGAGCGCCAAAGCTGTGACGCTCTGGACTTTGTTTCGTCACTCAAAGTTATATGTATCACTGCCATTGGTCATGAACAGGCGTTATCTCTTACCATCAGGAGAGCGTCTCGTTCGTCTCAATACTTTTTACATTAAAAAAAATAAAAAAAACGAGTTTTGTTTTCCCGTGCGAAGCCGGGACGGCCCGCTAGTATTTTATATTTGTTAATACATACAATCTGTGTTGTAAAACAATAATGAGTTTTTCTATCTATCTACAGCTAAAAGGTTTGGCAAACATCAACTATAGGTATTGCTCTCATCCAATATTATTAGGATTAATTGTGTACAATTACAAAACAAAATATTATAGCAAGTCTGTAAAATTAGTTTTCGATGTATTTTTTTAGTAATACGAATAATGCCTATATATAGGCTTGAGTTTGTCAGTTAGGCATGCGGTCTACGATAAGGCATGCTTGCTTGTCTATGCCGCTTTTGTTTTTCATGTGAGTCTCGACTTAGTAAAGCAAACAAGTCACTGTTTAAAAAAATAAAAATAAAAATTAATCGACGACAACAATTTAAAAAAGCTGTAGTATGAAATATGCACGTTGTCACAAATTACTAATTTCAAGACACCAAAATAAAATTATTATTAATGTTTCATTTAAAATTATTTTTTATTTACCTTTTGCGTATTATTCGAAGAAGACTTATTGATGACGTCGGCGCAGAGTTTTTCGAATTCGATCTTGGCTTGGTTCTTCAGTCTTTTCAAATAGTTCAGAACGGAGAAACTGAGCGAGTTGTCCTGAGTGTCTGGTATCAAGCTTTGGAGGAGCGGGGCGGACGCGCCCATCTTCGTCAGAGCTCGCCTAAGAGGCTGGTAATGGTACAAAATCAATTATTTTATTAGTCACGTAGACAATTGTATTATTACTAGTTGCCCGCCATGGCTTTGCATGGGTATAGGAAACCAATGAAGAAAATGAGACCAAATCTTCCCTTTACAGCACAACCATGTAATGGACCAGAATGTAAACAGGTTTATATGATTAACGGATGTGTATACTATGGGGCTGGCATAGTCATATGTGACTCAATGTCCCCAAATAAAAATAAATTAAAAAAAAAAAAAAAAAAAACGTCATGAAATAAAATGATAATCAAATAATAATTCCTAGTATCCTACTAAAAAAAATTTGAATTAAATTTGGTATGGAGGTAGCCAAGAACCTGGAGTAACACAGGATACTTTTTATCCTGAAAACATGTAGCGAGTACCACAGCGGGGCGCAGCTAGTTTAAAATAAATAAATACTTCTGACAATATTTTTAAAGATCTTCGATCTTCAGTCTCACTCACTTTTTTACATGAAAACATTTTAGCCAGTTCTATTCTAAGCTAGGTGAGCCACTTAAAAGTGAGCTGTGGTCAATCACATAGCTTGTGATCCATATAAATAACAAAAAGATAAATTTTCAACATCCTAGAAAATACACAAATGAAGATAAAAATTGACACACAACTATACCAACCTGCACATAATACGACGGCATTCGATCCAAATAATGCTGGAAAGCCATCTTCCACTCAGGCGTTGGTTTGCAACGATGCACTTTGAACAGGTCATCGAGTAAAGGTAGAAGCATCGGGTAATTATAAGGCAGTACGAAGAGATTCACACAAGTGAGGTTGGTCGACGCTTTCAGGTAGCCGAACGGATGATTCATCTCCGAATTCTTGCAACCGCTGTTGGCTACAAAGACCTGGAATTTAAAAGTTTTATATTATAGTAAAGTCAACATCGTTAAACATTGTTGGGTATAATGACCTGGAATTGTTTTATTTTAAAGTTCAAGGTTCTAAACGGTTGTTGACTCATTGAGCTTAATTATTTATTTGTTTACACAATGCCTCGCGGTTTCACCCGCGTAGTTCCCGTTCCCGTGGGAACACAGGTATAAAAAGTAGCCTATATCACCCGGGGATAGTGTAGCTTACTAACAGTTTTATTAAAGCACCATGTTATGGTTTCGTCACGACCACAGCTCAAGTGCATTATTGGAATTTGAACCTACGCCCTTGAACGTGTGACCCAATCGCCTTAAGTTATAATCGCAACAAATCGCTAGCTCCACTCAATTATTTATTTATCATAACAGTGTCGAAAACTTACAAACATATACAGTGATCGGTATAACATTGGTGTGATTTGAAAGATAAAAAAAGAAATAATTTTCAAATATTTTTTTAAACAAAAGATCATCTAACCCCTTTTATCTGTTTCACTAAGGCCTTGGTAAACGTCATTAAAACACTATATACGTATATAGTATATGTACATACATATATGATAAAAAGGAAAATCTCAGCTAATTAATATTTATAAACACTTATATAAGGCCAACAGTACAAGGTATAACAGTGTAAGGTCAAATACATAGTGATTGATTCATTCATTGATAAATAACGTCCTAAAGAGAAATATAACACGACAAGTTAGGATATTTTTGCTACTTGAAAATGCTAAGTTAAAAAATTATCAGTCTTGTTTTTGGTGATAATACTTTGTCTCACAACTAACCGTACATTTATTCTACTAAACAATTTTTTTAAATTAAATAATTGATCTTCGGTAACGGGTTCGTCGTTCCCGTTTTGGTTTAAAAAATTCGACTACCATGATTGCTGAGAAATAGTTTGAATTTCAACAGTGAAATTAAGATTCTGTCTTTATTTTAATCTGATTTTTGTCTGAACCATAACCGTAGTATATTGACAGACATTTTTTAGTTTTAAGATAACTATTGTCTGCAAGTCGAAGAACGCAAGGAAAGGGTTAACTTTCTAGTCAACTTCTTTCATTTAGGACAGATACAAAAAAAAAAAAACAAATATTTTGACTTTTCCTAGTTTCTTAAATTACTTATCAGTCAAATCCTGTTACGATTTTTATGTGCAGCTGTGCCAGGTAACTTTGTGTGACAGCTGCCAGATAAGCTAGAGCCAAATGTTGAGTCTTGCCAAGTAATAAAAATTTACAATTAAAAAACCCCACTCCATACACCTAAGCTCGAACACAGCTAGGTTTTAGGTATTATGGTTTAAAAATTAAACTACTTAATCGATTTTTCATTCATTTTATTTCGATGGGACCAATCTGAAAGTATATCCTTTAAAATAAAAATATATAAAACCCATCATGTATCTCTATAACATATGATGGTTCTTCCCTCGATTTCTCTGGGATCCCATCATCAGAGCCTGACTTTTTGTCAATGAGACTACCTGAGAAGTACACCCCCATTTTAAACAAAAAAAATAATTCCTCTAATCGGTCCAAACGTCGTCGAATAATAGGAGAAACATACATATATCTTTTGATTAAAATTGTTTGCCATACCCTAATGGGGTCATATGTGCTAGGTACAATTTATAAGCAGAAGGGCCTGTAGATATGTTGCAATAAAGTATTGAGTATGAGTACATTAAAAAAAAGTTTCCGACGAATTGAGATCCTCCTCCTTTTTTTGAAGTCGGTCAAAAAGTAAATCATATAACGTTTGCTAACGATCGCTCTATACACTTTTGAATCATCTGCCCCATTCACATGCATACCTAGAGTAACCTAGATTTACCCTAATATCCAAACATACAAATGTATATTACGTCATCTAGTGTTTTTGTAATACGTGATACATGTGAACAGCGCAACAAGTGAGCGCACTCTCATATTTTTAGCACGTTTTGTAATGAGGTAACGACTCCAAACGTGATAGATTTACAAAAAAGAATTGACAACGCAGAACGATAACAAATCGAATTTAGCCGGATAGCCGTAGTAAGAAAACGTAAGGCTTTTTTGTCAAGTTTATAAAGTACCAAAAAACATGAATCACGTCTTTGCAAAGTTGATTGTTGATTATCTATAAACTCCCACAACACTCAGTCGTTTTTATCAGTGCCTGTTCCAAGGAATGTTTTGATTCTTATAAGGTTTATGAACTGTTAAACTTTGAAGGCTATAGTAGCATTCTTATGCATGCTCGAAATTATTATGCGTAACTGCATACAATTTAAGGTCATTGATCTCTCAGAGACAGTAGATTGCAGTCACTTTCACAGCTTACTTTCAAAGTATTGTAACTGTACAAGATATGAGTATGTAATCTGAAATTCTATGTAAAAGACTTTGTAATCTTCACTGCTCTAATTAAATTGCTTTAGTTTTTGCTATGATGCACATATAATAGGTTTATTGCATTTTATTGTAAAGAATTCTCTCTTATAGTTCAATATTATGTCGAAAACAAATCAAATCATGTAGTCACTAGACAGGCTTCTCTGTTCATCCATTGTACGTATGTTTGACCACAGCTCATCTGATGTTAAGTGACGGTGTGGCCGAAGATGATAAAGCACACCTAAACTGACTGTCAAGTGAGGCTGCCGGAACACGCCGTTAGGTGCTCGGGCACATACCCTACCACCAAGCTATGGTTTCCTCACAATGTTTTCCTTCAAGCTCATTGTTGGGTTTAAACCCACGTCCTTCGGCGTGTAAACCAACCGCGCCAACTACTGAGCTACCATGGCTACATTTATACCATACTTAATATCGTGGCATGTGTCTCGGGAAAATTCTCGGGAATCTTACGTTTAACCGCCATCTCACCTCATAATAAGTGATAATGCAGTCTAAACTTAAAATATCTAAGACAGAACAAACATTTGTTTATACCTCAAAATGTTTATTGTGGGTGGGAATCGAACTCACGCCCTTCAGATCTTGGAGCAGACATACTACCAATGAACCAACAGGGCTGTCAATTGGTGTTCTTATTCTTATATAAAAATTCGAAGCTTGTTTCAAATTCGTAGTTACTTATAAAGTATTAGTAATAGTCTCATTTCTGCTAACATGATAAAAATACTTCATAATATAACCTATAATAATGGGACCACACGGCATAGACAAAGTAACAATCGATTAGCGATAACGCTAATAGAAAAGTAAAAAGTGTACGGGATTGCTATATCGTACATATCGAAAGTCACTTTGTCTAGGCTTTCTAGATCAAAACACATTCGAAAAAAATGCCATTTACACACCTGCCAGCAAATCGTGGGTTGTTTCCTCGCCAGAATGTACTGCGTGAGGGGGCTGGGCTCCAGCTCGTATTTATCGAATGGCAGATTGTCGATCACCATCGGCTCTTGGCTCGAACACGTGAACTTCACCACCGGATGCGCGGAACGAGGCGGCTGAAACAATAACGCAAAAGTCTATAACTAAGTCACTTCAACGATATACTGGGTCATGTGGAACGACAGCACTTCTTATAGGCGCTATCTCAGACGAATATGAGCTCATTTGCCATTTACATGGAGTCCTTTGTTCCGAAACTGCCTAATAGAGAACGAGACCGTGAAGCATGTGATGCTGCATTTTAAAGCCACGGAAACCATACAAGTAACGTCGGAACTGCCCCAAGAATTATTTGAATCAATCTTGCAATACCACAACATCTGAAGCATTTTGAGTGGAACAATGACGCTAGTGGCCCAGGATCGTACTCAGCTACTTCAAGGAGCTGATGTTGTTCAGGGTAGGCTGATGGGGGGAATGCAGAAAGCACCCAGAGCGAGACGTCAGTGTTGGCCACATCGCTCCCTTGTAGAATCAGAATTAGATAGCACTAAGTCGAAAGGTATTGTAGTCGTCATTATGAACTTTCACTAAAGATTATATACGGATTTAATACTAATTTTTAATTTGATTGGCCTTGTAATAAAAATTGTTCACAATGTAGTGACTCTCGGTTTACCACAATGATTCGCGTAACCCAGTTTAGAAATAAGAAACTGCTGTAATTATCAACCAATTAATTAATAAAACAGGATACGATAATAAAAATTCATGTTCGTTATTATGAGGAAAATCTAATCTCCAGTGGAAACCCCAGTGTGTATACAAGTATTATGGCCTACGCATGTTTGTCATTTTCGAACTTACATGGTGAAATGTTTATTGCTAGCGCAAGTAAACATTATAAATTGCTTTTTTTAATAAAAAAAAAATTAACTTACCAATGTCGGAGCGTTGGGGTCAGATCGAAACGACTCCGGTATGGGCCAAAATCCGACAGCGAAGCCCTTCTGTGCGACCGTCCGTGGCACGTAGATGAGTCGCCGGCAAGAGTGCCAGGCTTGTGGAGCGCTCGCCCCTTGAGTTGCTGTTGACTGATAAGCCCCGCCATTCCAACGCTGTTAATATTGGTATAAAGTTACTTGTCTAGTGGCATTGACATATAAAGAACACTTATGGGTTTTCAAACCATATTTTGTCAAGACTTGCTTATACGGCTTGCATAAATGACTATCGTACATCAGTTCAACAAAATTTCATGCCCATTTACACCTTACAAGTTGCTTGTAAATAGAAAATCAATACTTGACTGTAATTAAATGCACAACAGTTGCTCTTCAAGATGCAAGCAATAAATCTCTAAAGAAACCCCATAAATTGTCAAGGCCGGCTTTTACGTCTTGCGTATGTGACTAGCTTTATCTTATACAGTATATCAATCAAATTTAAGGTGTATTCACACTGTACAAGTCTCTTACAAATACAAAAGCAATAATAAATAGCCTATAATTAAATGCACGCAACAATTGCCCTTCAAGAATTGCAAACAATAAATTTATAAATATTTTAACGAACAACAGGTGTCTACAAAAAACTTAGCAAGAGATAGTTGCGGAGATCTTTTTGTTAATTAAATGAGAAATATGATATGTTTTGTTTACATTTAAAACAGTTTTGAACGGGACTAGGCCTTATCGAGCAAGAACGTTACCTGTTGATTAGACAGTGAAAGATTTTTTTGTCTCATGAATGTACTTGTATAAACTTACACCATGAAAACGGGTCTTTAAGGATTCTCGAGTTGGTTGGCAAAACCGGGAAGTATAGCTAGTTTTTTTAAATAAAAATAGACTTTGCTTGGTTGGTAGATCATAGTGTCAAATGTTAAGCGGAGATGCGGTTTACGATGGAGCACACTTGTCTAGAAGAAAGAGATTCAGTCAGGACTTAAATCTAGGTACCTGGGAAACACCCAGTCGAACAGCAAATTCCACAGTTTAGCGGTACGTATGTATAAAGTGGATTCAAACAGTTACGTTCGGGTTATCGGAACCAACCATGGCATCAACCATGAATCGGTTAATTAATATATTCTACGATCATTTATAAACAAAAATTACTTAAATGCATTCTTAATAATTATGAAGATTAATATCATTGACCCAGATAAAGTAATTATAGAAACGGCGTCATAACACGTTGTTCTGATAGCGTCCAACGAAAAATGCACGATAGAGCGGTTTATTTTCGTCTCATCCGCGTAATCTCTATTTAGACATATAGAAACATTCAGTGCAATTAAACTAACAGTTTTCCGATCGTCGTTTTTTATAATCGGCAAACATTTTCATTTCTTCTGAATTTTAAATACGCACGTTGTGCATTCTGCCAGTGTCAAGAAGTTCATATTTACGAACATTTCATTATAAGTCATGGAAAACAGAGGGACTGCCATGGAAGGGTTATGTTTTTCGCGCGTATCTTGTATGTACGTATGTAAACGGCCGAATGGATTATGACAATTAAGGTATCGTTAAATCAATAACCTAAGTGTCATTAGAGGGTGGTTCAAAAAAAAATCAAGATGGATTTTTGGCGCGAAATAGTAATACGTATTTTTTTTTAAATAACGAAACCTTTCATATCTAAATAAAGGGGATTACAAAAATATATCTAAGTGAAATGTTTAAATTTAATTAGGAATTATAAATTGGTTAAAAAAGTTTTTTCCCCTTAATTATAGTAATGTATTCGCGGTCGGCTTATAGATTTTTTTACTTCATCTTGTTAGACAATTAGTTCATAATTTTAAATGTAACTTTTTACTGTTTTTAAATACGATTAAAATCAGTCAAGGGGATTGTATGGTCACGGATCAGAGTAATATAAAAGTAAAAATCTTGAAGCAACGTTAGTCTGGCGCTGTTGAGGTTATCGAGAGGTGACAAACGGTATACTATAAATAGGGTAACCCAATCAGAGTAGGTAAAAAAATGTGTGGATATGGCAATACTAATAAAAATTATATTTTTGCCATAAACTTAAAATAATATCATGAGCTCAAAGGCACCTAAACTAGTTAAAACTGTGATTTGAGAGCCGATGGCCTCTCCCAGATAATAACACAAAAAGTTAAAAGGATTTTGTAATTGTGATAATGAAAATTTACATGAAATTTATATCACATTTACATTATTTACAACCAGATATCGTTGCCAAAAACTCAATCTACCTAATCTATCTTATACTAATAAAAACAAAAAAGTACAAGTTTCTTCAATTTAAATAGAACTAGTATCACAATCTGAAAGCAGCAGATTAAAAATTGTAATTATTATAATCATAAAATGCCAAATGTGTGATATAATGTGTAAAACTTGCAATTTCGTGTTGTTTCTGTTGTTGGTTCATATAAAGTCACCAATACTTATAAGGGACCGAAGGGGAAGGTGACCCGACTGTGACTCATTTCTGACTTTTTTCACTTGATTGTAATATAATGAGTCACTTAAAAAATATGAAATACTTGACACTGGTAGAATGCAGTGTGATGCCAGAAATGAAAAATAAAAAACAAGTCTGGACATCGCGAAATCAGCACTCATGTCATCGCTGGTATTATAAATGTGAAAGTTTGTTGAAGTGTTTGTAACAATCTAACATATTATATCGGTAAACAAAATAAATAAATATCGTAGGACACAGCGCCATCTGACCCCAAACTTAGCAAAGCTTGTACTATGGAAGTCAGATAACTGATAAAATATTCAGAATACCCAGACACAGAACAAACATTTGTTTATACCACAAAATGTTTATCCTGGGTAAGAATCAAAGCCACGCCCTTCAGCTCTCGAAGCAGATGTACTACCAATGAACCAACAGGGTTGATATAGACATATCCTATGGACTTGGACTAATACATATTATTATTTCGGAAATCTATACTATTCGCGTAGGACGGCGCGTCAAAACGAACCCCGCGTTTTTCATATTTCAATTTATGTTTCCCGTGTGAAACTCACCCCGTTCCTATCAGCGTCCGTTTCGACCTCCTTGTCGGGCTCGTGGTTGACGTCTTCCTCTCCCTCTCGCGCGGTGGCGCCGTCTATCGGTGGCGGGTCGGGTCCTATCTTCTCGAAATTGATCACCACGCCACTTTGAACCTTCTGCACCAGGCTGTCTATGCATTGCATCAACATTCGGTGGGAAGTGATGCAGTAAGAACGACCTGGGGGAAAGAGATAGAATAACTTTTTATTGGTAACAACAAAAATTATACACAAAGTATTATATAGCTTGTACCAAGCGTGGATTTTATCGCTTAAAGTCATGCCATGACTGACATACATATATATATGGCATACCTACACTTATCTTTACCATGATTGTAAAGATAAGTGTATAACATAATAGAAGATGAGGATGGCAGCACTGATGTCAGATTTCATATGTTACACGGAGATCTTTAACATAGCTTGACGGTTTATAGAACAAACAATTGACAGCCCTGTTGGTTCATTGGTAGCATATCTGCCTTAAGAGCTGAAGGGCGCGGGTTCGATTCCCGCTCAGGACAAACATTTTATGTATCAACAAATGTTTGTTCTGCGACTGGGTGTTCTGTATGTATTATAAGTATGCATTTAAAAAAAAAAAGTATGTATGTATTTTATCAGTTATCTGACTTCGATCACACAAGCTCTGCTTAGTTTGGGGTCAGATGGCGCTGTGTGTAATGTCCTACGATATTTATTTATTTATTATTTATAATTTAATGATAGCCATGTTTGTAAAATTTTTTTTTTTTAAAAACTATCCAAATCAAAAATTACAAAATTTTCGATTCCTATTCAGGGCAAACATTTGTGACGAATTAAAAATACTGTTATGTATGTGGGTATTTACATGTTCACAACAAAAATATATTATATCAGTCTGATTCCTATAGCAGTAAGGCTTGCTTAGTTTTGGACTAGAGCGCAGTGTAAAATGTCCACAGATATTTTTTTATAACCAACTGACACTACGTCATATATACAAACAAAATTATCAATAATACAAACTCAGTATCAAAACTTATCCAGGGATATAACTCGGATTATAAACAGAATAAAGTTCCTTGTACTAGAGGCCTCGATTTGAACGCCCCATGATTGTTTTCTGATAAATTGATGCCATCATATGAAGCTGTTACACGCCCATAAAAGGTTAACATAAATGTCAAAGTTGCATGTGGGCTGGTGTGTTCTAGTTACGCTTTCATTTACTTTTTTAATTCTTGTTTCAAATTGGAATTAGCGATGTCTTTCCCATGAGCGCGGGGAACACATATTAACGATAGTGTCACTTCTTGCTGCTTGCCTCTTTCCACAGAAAGACCAAATATCTAGTCAATATAGTATATTTAAATGTAGCTTGATTATTTTGATTTGATGTATGCCACTGCTGGGCAAAGTCCTCCTTCCGGCCGTCTTCAGCATTGGTGGTCCAGTTACTGTCTTGACGATTTAGTTCGTAAAACCTACGTCTGGGTTGACCCTGAGGACGCTTAATTTTGGGGTCCAAACTGTGGTAACCCTTGCCACCAGCTTTATGATTCGATAATTGGAATAATAAGCTTTGAAAATGCAAGTTCACTTAGCATTTCACCTGACCCGCGCGGTCACTTAATTTCCAAAATAAATTGGCTAATGAAATAGATGATCATTGTTTCATAAACTTTGGAGTAAGAAAACAAAGCGAAGAGACATCGCTGTGTTGCCGCTTATTATTCTGAGACATTCTATGCTCAATCTCATTAGCATAATTATTTATCAATTATATTTATGTTGACTAATAATTTTAAAATTCATATAAGTAACCAGAACAAACATAAGTATTTAAAGAACATTGCAAAGAAAAGAAGAGTGCATAAAGTATAATATAAATTTAAAAAAAGAAGGACTATACACCCAGCACCATCTGGCCCCAAATAACTAATAGATTACATAAATACATAAATACGAAGCATCACTGCTTCGGCGCTCATTACTTTGAGACTTTTGATAGAGTTAGTCTCAACAGCCCAGTAGTTTCGCTAGCTGCAGTACCCTTCAAACCGGAATACAGTAATGCTTACACACTACCGCTTAGCGGCAGAATAACTGGTACTGCGGTGGTACCTACCTAGACGACCTCCTGCTAAGGAGATCTACTACCAAGTTCATAGATGGTCATCTATCATTTGTTTTGGTGTATAATAAAGTTATATTCTATACATTTTTTTTATGTTTTGTTTATCAGTCTGTTTATGGCACTTTGTTCTTTAGTAAGATATTGGGACAAGCCATTGGTTTTCGTAATACAGTTATCACTAGTTCGGCGCCAATGGGTTCATATTAATGTGTCCAAAATGTATGCCAAATAAAATGTATTTGGTTTTTTTTGCAGCAACACACTAAGACTGTTCTTTACAAATATTGACTTACCGCCAGTCACTTCACACATAGCGTCAATAGGCGAAGAGTCGGAAGGCACGAGGCCGGTGTCCCTCTCCACAGCCGGCGTCCCGGCCAGCCTCAACACCAATGAGAACAGTCTCTGGTCCCAGCGGAACGGCTCTCGTGTCAGCTCCGAGCCCGGTATCGGACAGTTCATCGGAAGATTGAACTGAAAATAAAAAAAATAACATACATTTTTCTGAAAACTCGAAGTTGTTGATTAACATAAGTTTATTCAGCACTGGAAAATATTATACGTTCATAGGAGACGTACCAGTCTAGTTAAAGGTTATAAAAAGGTTATACATCTTGCATATTATATATATATATTATATATACATATTATATACATACGACATCCCCGTTGGCTCATTGGTAGTATATCTGCCTTGAGAGCTGTAGGGCGTGGGTTAGATTCCCACTCAGGGCGAACATTTTGTGAATAAACACAATCATGTTTGTTCTGTGTCTGGGTGTTCTGTATGTATTATAAGTATGTATTTACAAAAAAAAAGTATTTCTGTATTCTATCAGTTATCTGACTTCCATCACACAAGCTTTGCTTAGTTTCGGGTCAGATGGCGCTGTGTGTATAGTCCCACGAAAAAAAAAATTAAGCAGACAATCACCAGTATACGGGGATTACGCGCATCGGTAGTTTAAAGCCGAGATGTCATTAGTCCTACGATATAAAAAAATAATAAATATCGTAGGAAATTTTACCCAACGTCCTCGTATATTTATTTATCCCACTTCGTCAGCTTGAAAAAGTAACAAATATACATAGACACATACAGACAAACTTCTGCATTTACAATATTAAGAGTGATTTGCTTTAATTTTATTAATTTTAATTAATTGGTTATCATTTGTTGTCATCAGATTCTGCTAAAAAAATTATCGTAAGACATTACACACAGCGCCATCTGACACCAAACTAAGCAAAGCTTGTATGGGATCCAAATAACTGATAGAATACTTATACTTTTCTTTAAAATACATACTAATAAAACGTACAAAACACCCAGACACAACAACCATTTATCGTCACATAAATGTTTGTTTTGATGAGAATGGAACCCACGCCCAACAGCTCTCAAAGCAGATGAGCTAACAGGGCAACTAAAATGTATGGAACAACTTTTTTCTCAGATTTCAGGGTTACAACATAGTAGACGTCCTTCACAACGATGAGCGGGTACAATGACTCATTTCTCATGTCTTAGCACTGTCGTTCTACCCATTTCTGTATAACTTCGCATGTATTCAAGCTGCAGTTCAAAATTTCATAATAAGTATGTATATCAAAATCAGTCTGTCATTAAAAGATTTCACGTGTATTTGCTTAACGATACATGCAGCAATGCATAGCGGTTAAAAAACTCAAACCTCCATTTCCCGTAAAGTAAAACCAACTTTAGATAAGATATGAAACACATTAGTACCGCGCCCGAGTCCATGCTAACCGCGTATGTATGGTATACCACTTCATTTAAAAATAATAATAACTAAGGCGTTTGTTTGTTTGTTTGCAGATCCCAAATACCGTGGCATTTGTGTACCTACGTTGTCCTACATATTTATATTTGATATCTTAGAACTTTGAAATCCATAAAATATTATGATGATGCGAAGCTTATATTGGTGTTAGGGTCCACTCTACTGATCCCAAAGAACACGGACAATTAAAAAAAAACTGCGAAACTTTCGTTGCTTATTTGCGAAAATTCAATAACTCAACTTTTTACTTTTTTTTTTTAATGGTTGACAGGCTAGGTGTTTTACCACAGCTCATCTGATTTTAAGTGAAGGTGCGGTCGAAGATGATAAAGCACACCTAGTCTGGAATGGAACTGGCTCTCAAGTGAGGCTGCCGGAACACACCGTTAGATGCTTGGCGGCAGATTTTCAACTTGAGGGTGGTATCTAGCCAGCCGAGTACTAGAAAGTACCCTACCACCATGCTATGGTTTCCTCACGATGTTTTCCTTCACCGACAGCTCAAGCTCATTGTTGGGGTTTAAACCTACGCCCTTCGGCATACGAACCTACCGCGCTAACCACTGAGCTATCATCGCTATATTGTATTAGTAAGTCTTAAGACGTTATACCCACTGTAGAAGCATAATTAGTTTTTTCCAATAATATATTTTCTCACGTAAGTGACATTTTGTAACTTTTTGATGAGAAATAAAGGTCTTTATCCCAAACCATAGGGTGCAGGTAGTATTATAAATGCAAAAATGTGTGTTAGTAACTTCTTGCAGAACACATTTGCCAGAATACAGATACTGATTCTTTACTGATAATTACAAATTAAAAGTCTGGTTCTTATAAATCTAGGTAGGTATACATTTTCTGATCTGTACATAATCATAATATTGACCATATTATTAAAAAAATATGATAACAGTATATATTAATAATACCACAACATTTAATAAATAAATATCATGGGACATTACACACAGCACACTCTGACCCCAAACTAAGCAAAGCTGTACTATGGAAGTCGGATAACTGATAGAATACTTAAATACTTTTTGTTTTGTAAATTCATACTTATAGAACACCTAGGCACAGAAAATCAAACAATTAAATTACTGTACACAAATTGAATTATTTTTTTAATGAACTCATCAACAGCATAAGTTGTCATATTAGGCAATGTCAACAAAAGTCTAAGCTATTTTTTTAAATAAATTGCAAAATAGCTTCCCTTATTCACTTGAGTTGAAAACCTACACATCAGATCCGAGCACACTTTTCACACTTTTTAGATTTGGCTAGGTGATGCTTTGCTGTAAGTTTGAACACATCCTAAGCACAACACATGTATGTTAAATTTATGTAAGAAAACACGGGTAAAACCGCAGGGCACAGCCAATGAAATCATGCGCTAAAGTTTGATATAATTGTTAATAGTAAAAATATCATAATTTAAGCGATTTTATTTCAGACTACAAATTGCATGTATTGCATATTTGTGCTTACTTTTTTTATTCTATAACTCAAAGAATTTTGATTTTCATGAAATTTAGAAGAAAAAATCCAATCATCATAAAAAACATAAATAAACCTTTTGACTTCCTTTCTCTTAGTGAATAACCCAGTATAAGTGTCTACACCTAGGCACACAATCATAATTCATCCCAAATTAATATCAGTTCCTCTGACCCAGCTGACAAACTGCAAAATGTGTTAACTCAGAATCTAATTGGAGTCTTAAATTCATAACTTTGCTTGCAACTCATAAAATATTCATTTTAAAAAACACAAGTATTAAATTGTTAAATATGCATAGCCCAATTTGCATGGAAACCACTATACAGTATATCTGTAGGTATCTTTATACATGTAATGCTTGTGATACAACTGGTTGTTCAATGGGTTGAATCACAGCTTTCTGATATTTTTTCTGTGGTGCTGAGGATTAACAATACTTAAGTCACAAAAATTCAACCAAATTAAGCACTTAGGTGAAAGATCATTAATAAATCAATTTGTAAAGACGTCCCTGTGTCACAAATTAAGTTACAATAGGAAAATGTAATTTACATAGAAAAAAAGTAAATTATATTAAATGTCAAGAGGCCCTGTATTTTACTTTGTGTTAGATCTCCTGAGCAGGAGGTTGTCTAGGTAGGTACTACCGCAGTTCTAGATATTCAGCCACCAAGCAGTAGTTTGTAAACATTATTGTTACAGTTTGAAGGATACTGTAGGTAACGAAATTACAGGGCTATTGAGACTAACCATCAAATGTCCCAAAATAATGAGTGCCAAAGCAGTCATGTCCTGGACCTTATTTTGGTACTCAAAGTTCTGGGCACTGCTGCAATGGTCATGGACAGGTGTTAGCCCTTACTATCAGGCGTCATTTGTCTTATTACTTTTAGATAAAAATAGCAATAATTACTTATCTACGTTTTGCTTAGTTTGGGGTCAGATGGCGCTGTGTGTAATATCCTACAATATTTATTTATTTACGAAGTGAAATATTGTTAATCTGTCAAATCAATTTAATATGTTGGTTTTATAATTGTCTCTCTTAGAAGTTAATTCAATCAAAGCTAGCTGCTTTAACCGTCTTCAATCACACTTATCTAGCGAGTAGTGGGCAACATCTAGCCTGTCAACCATGAAAAAGTACACCATTCTACATAGTGCAACATAATGTTAATGATTAAAATTATCCTGAAGGTACTAGTGACTTCTAATTATGTGTTTGGATACTCACTTCCTCCTGTATTCCTGCATTGCTTGACAGTTTACCTCCATCAGTGATAACCACAATGACAGAAGGTTCAAGGTAGAAGGGGCACCTGCCTTGCCCATAAGTATCTATGCCTGTCTGCATTCTGTTTATGTTTAATACATCAAATGCATGCTTTAATGCTGCACCCATTGTTGTCAGTCCTAAGCATTGTAAATTCTTCAGTTCATTTATAAATGTAGCTAAATTCTCTTTCCACCCAGCCTGAAATTAAATCATAACATACTTATGTTAAGGTAAAAATTAAAAGCCAGTTATGATAGACAATTATTTTTTTATCAATCAGATTGAGGGGCATGTAAAGATCTTGAGTACCTTTAGTATCATTCCCAATAAGAATTCGATAGCTGTATTGCAGGGAAATTTAATTTATAAACAAAGAGTGATAATTATTATCTTCCTGCTAAATGGAGCAGTTCAAATTTCCCCCCCAAATCGCCATTTCGCAGTGGGTGGGCTCGGCCAATGGGAAGGTGTGACAAGCGCGCAGTAGCGAGCGAGCGAGCGCTATCGTATCGCGAATCGCGAAGGCAGCAACGGCGGTTCGTCCTGTTTACGTCGTGCTGCCTTTTTCAGTAATTCTTTACTTTCAAAATATGTTTATGTTCTTGAATTGCAGATTACAGTGCTACACGTATAGACACCGCCTCACCGGCGTAAATATGCTCATTCACGCATAAATAACGACCAAATCTTGGCTAACGTGTTCACTATCATGATACTAACCTTGATGTTCGCGGGTGGCTCTTCGAAAGTTAGAAGCATATACCTGTCCCCTCTGCTCTCCGGAGAACGTTGACGAACCTACGAAACGAAATCCATGAGTCCCACACATTCACACGAGATAAACAAATCGATCACAAAAACCAACGTTTGACGAGTCGATGACACTGCACGTACCTTTACGAACGTTTCCACGGCGCCCTTGGCTACATCGAGTAACGTTGGGCGTCCGCCCAAATAAGCTCTTTGGTTCATAGAAGCAGATGTGTCTATTAGGAAAACTATGATAGTCATCGTGAAAATTTGCTAAATGTCCTTGGAAATACATTAAAATATGCGCACGCTATTATGAACTAAAGAACAAATATGGCCGCTACATCGTTCGTAGACTCGCTATAAAGCGACCGCCCGACAGCCGCTTCGACGAGCAGCTGAACAAGCTACGCCACGAAGACTCCTAAAGTACCACGTGACCTAATCAGACGTTCGGGTGTTGTCGGTTGCCAATAGAAAAACGTTCGGCTAGCTTCGCCTTATGACAACTGTGTTACCAAGTTTTAATTATTCATGTGCATAATTTTGTCCTAGAAATCTAACATGAACAATAGATTTTTTACACATTTAACCCATGCCATAGAATTAAATATTCCCGAGACAACGTTTCAATAGTTTTAAATATCGTTCAGCGATAATTTAACAGACAAACAGCATTAGGTAAAAATTATCATTTTTTGATAAGTGAAACAATATTTTATAACGTCAAAATGCATAGTAAAATAAAAATGTTGTATATGTTCGTGCTACTTCTAAAAATCTTCGTGTTAAAACTTTTACCTAATTATTGTGGGAGATTTGTTATTTTGGCAACTTTAAATCCCATGCGTAATCAAAAAAATGTAATGATGTGACTTTTTAATAAATAAACGAATATGCTTGTAGTTTTTTGCCGTATTATTATGTTATAAATTATAGTTTAATTTTTATTCAAATTGATTTTTAAAATATTTATTGTAAATGAGTATTTTATTAAAAAAGACTAATTTCTATTAATGCGCGGAATATTTAAATTCAAAACGATAAAATAAACCAAGAGATTCGAGTACTAAAGTGGGCGGGTGGATACAATCATGTGGGAGGTATTTTATTCCTATTTTTTGTGTAATAAGTATTCCTAACTTCAATCATAATACCGAACCAGATTTATGATTCGTAAATGAGAGCGTTTCAAATGGATGATTCATAAAAATTGCTCACTAACTAGTATAGACGGCGGCACAACCGCTAATACTAAGTAATTTTTGGGATGTTTACCTAAACCGAAAACAAACGGATTTATCTTAGTGTGGTTTTATAAAGCTACATAAGATGATGTATGTAAGTAGCAGTGTCGTAGCTTACCCCAGACGGGTCCTATACAAAAATTTGTCGTGGGTGGCCTTCTACCCGACTTTAATTTCATAGCTTCATTGGAGTAGGTAATCTCTATTTTTATATCACTCATTTTTTCACAAACTTTATAATAATCGTACAAAGTCTAACCTTGGTCGCGGAAAATACGAGACATTCATTGTTCCCGCTACCTAAGAGTTAGAGTGAGTAACAAACATTTTGCAAATTTTTGCTTGCACTCGTCACGGGGATCCTGTAGCCCGGGTCTCCCCTATCATGGATACGGCAGTAGTTACGCCCTTTGTATTCACGAAATAAAGTAGGTAGATGCAAGAGCCACATTATAGTTCAGCTTACTAGAAGATGGTTTCGTCAAAACAATGTAGTTTCATTTATTTTTACAAATTAAAATAAAACTTCTATACATACTCGTTAAGGAAATTCGTTTTTTTTTTTTCTTTTTAGGGTTCTCTACGTAGCAAAGGTTCTTATGGTTGACGATGTTTGTTTATCTGTATGTGTGTTACGATTCTTTTTTAACTTTCATAGTTGGATATTTTACTTAGTGCTAGGTAATTATATCGTTAATATTAGTTACGTGTATAGGTACTTACTGTGTACATAATATATTATACTCGTACCAGTAGACAAGACAAGTGCCTACCTACCACACTTACTAGCACCAACATAGTATTTTAAATAGTGATCCATTTAAAAGATATAGGCCCAACCTGAAAACTGGAATCGAAATAAAAGTCTACCCATCTTTGTCGAGGTAGGTAGGTATTTTGAAAAATAATTCAAAATCATAGTACAAACATATTAAATTTACTAAAAGGTAGACAACTAGCATAGGCTGAGATTAGGAATACTTGTACTTATTAGATCAAACATTTGTTAGTAGGTATACGGTATTTTATTTTATTTTGACTTAAATTTTAATTATGACATTTATGTAACTTAATTTTGACTTTTATTTTATTTGATTTAATTAAAATAGTCTATAAATGTTTGTACGAGCACAGCGCTATCTTTTAAAACATTAAAATGATTACTGGAACATCTTTTATGCACATATTGTGTAATATTTCTCGTATTTGTAGGTACTCCTACCTATAGGTACACATAAATTATGTTTAGCAATAACAGGACATATAAGTGCCTAGTACTTTCTAGTACTAGGCACTTAGATTAATATTTTACGAGATGTAGGTATGTACCTACTAGTAGTAGGTAGGTACATTCGAGTAATCTAATAAATATTTAGCCTGCTTTAAACGCATGCGAAAACACATTCAAATGATTAGATATACCTACCTACAGTCAAGCCCATAGTCATCAATGCTTATGAAATGAGCGTGACATCGATTTTGTAAGACGTTATATTATCAGATGTCTATATCTTAAATTTTCAGACAAATTTTGCATTTTTACTATAGTTAGTTGTAACCTATAGGTACTTTTTTAGATCACTGTAATATAATTAGCTGTAACCAGCATAGTGTAACCTGTCTTCCCGTGGCGCGTTTTCCTCGGGATAGCACTTCGTCCCCGTAACACAAGCAGTCTGCTTAGTTCGGAGGCGGAGAGGCGCTGCGAGGTCGCGGCGATGGGAGGAGGGTCAATTCCTTGTAAATACTGGTCACTATACATGCATATTATGGTGGTTTTGCCTACACAACATTTTCTCATATAAAAATAAATAAAGATTTATGTTTGTTTGTTATTTCAAAGTTACCATTTTTATGCGAAAATAATAAGACAAACTAGACGCTTTCCTGATTGTAAGAGATAACGTCTGTCCATGAGCATTGCACCGATACACAGAACCTTGAGTAATAAAACAAAGTCCAGGGCATCGCTGCTTTGGCGCTTATTACTTTTCGACTTTCGATGGTTAGTTTCAACAGCCCTGTAATTTTGCTAGTTGTATCTGCTGTTAGCCAGTCACTTTACAAACTTATTTTATTTAAGGACAGTATGTTCCACTCTTATTATAACAGTTTTAAGGTCAGGTTCATTCTCATCATACAAAGCCTTTAACCGCAGCAAGGTAGTTACGGCTTTAAAAATGTATGTCGCTTGCGCGAACCTTAGGGGAGGTGGGTGAGGGTGTGGGCTACCGGTACCCGGTATATCGTGTACCTATTCACCCCCTCAAATCAAAGTCTGCTTCCTATTCATAAATAGGTAGGAGTTGAGGTATATACCTACACTTTGAAACGTAAAAAACTATCTGAACTATAAAATTACATTTAAAATTACTCTCTTACTATAATCTTCTTTGCGGTTTTTGAACGCTCACTGAAAAGCTACTCGAAAGCATATCGTATGCCTGTGCAGTAAGGTTCGTAATCGCGTAGTTATTTTGTAAATGCCTGACAAAAATTGTAATGAAATGATCACAGTTGGTATACGGAGATTGGGCCTTGATTCTCAGTCACAAGATTTTTGGCTGAAAAAATGTAAAACATTTATGCCGTTAATTAACAACTTTAACAAAGTACAATTTTTAACAAGCGTGTAACATGTTTTGTTTTGAATTGAAAATCTTAAATATGCATAGAAATTACTATTCGGTGTGAATTACGCCACGTTTCGCAAACGTTACGTTACGCGTATTTTTTCACAGGGAATAAGGCCCCTGCAGATACTGGCTGGCCTGACTGCCTATAATTAAAGGTAGGTACTTTTATTTTAAACAAGTTATTAATTGTAACTATCTAGTTACAATTCAAGTCTCAGATTGTAGTGTTTAATCTGAGTAGATAGTGAAACATGCGCTGTGAAAATTTATAGTTTAACCCGCGGTGACACTATCTCAGGAAGTGTTTTGAAGAGCATTTCTATATATTAACTACTATATAAAGAAAAGTAAACCGCGTTAGCCTCCACAGATAAAGTTTTTGAATTTTACAATGCAGCGACGAGATCTTCCCCCGTTCCCACCAAAACTACGAAAAGACATTTATATCGATAACTTATATAATAATTATGCGCACGCGTTAACGTAACGGCGCGGAATTTGAAATAATATCGCATGGTAGGTAGGTACTACATGCCAATATCAAATTAAAAAACCGGAATATATCATCATTTCGTTTTCAACTATCCCAATAACTTTACATACGTATATTGTTATAATCTGATATAAAAGTATTCTATACGATAATCCAGGTAATAAACTGTGTCCCAAATTTCATACAAATTAGTTCAGCAGTTTTTGCGTGATTGAATAACAAACATCTAAGCATCCAAACATACGAATTTTCGTTGGTAAGTTTAATTAAGGCTTATGTTAGCCTAGCAGCGAGGTAGTTTAATAATATTAATTATTCTGTAAAAATTGATAGGCTGCGTCGGTAAAAATGAAAAAAAAGTGATATGACGTATAACGTGGAGTTTTGGCGGGAACACGGAAAGAGTCGTGTCGCCCCATTGAGTTTTTTATAGTGGGTTATAGTTTTATTCATAATGTGCCGAATTATGAGCGCAAGTGTAGGAAAGTGATGTAATGTGGTGGAACATGACTTTTCTTGTTGCTTCGGAACTCTGATTAAACACAACCTTCCAAAACTCCATAGAAGTTTATAGTTAAAGTCACCACTACTTTACTCAAGTATGACTTGATTTGACTGGCATGGGCTGAACTTTAACTGTAACTATAAATGTTAAACGTGAATTTTGTTGCAAAAACTGAACACGCGGCTAAATGGCTTTACAGCTTTAGCCTGCCCGATAAGCAATTTTAATTTAAATAATGGTATGACATTTCTAAGTCACAAGTCACAAGTATGTCGGAGTTTTGGCGGGAACGCGGGAAGAGTCGTGTCGCTCCATTGTATTTTTTTCCAAAACTAGTGTTTTGTCGAGTGTTTATGCATAAAAATGGTGGTGTTTTATTCATAAAGTGCCGAATTACAAGCGCGAGTGTGGGAAAATGATATCATGTGGTGAAACATGAGTTTTCGTGTTGCTTCCAAAACTCCATCGAAGCTTTGTAGTAAAGTTGCCACTACTTTACTAAAGCATGACTGGCACGAACTGACACGAACTGGACTTGACTAAGACGACTTTGACGATAACCATAGTTAAGATACAGCAGAAATAACACTGAAGACGAGGCAGTATGGCTTTATAGCTTTAGCCTACCCGAAAGGGCAAATTAACGAAAAAAAAAAAAAAAAATCACAAGTATGTCAGTTGTCAAAATTGATTTTAATTTTACAATTTATTTACGGGTTATAACGTCTGTTCGGTTTTTGTCGGTAAAACCTTCCTGTAATTCCCATTACAGTATTCGCTCACGTTTCAATCAAAGTATTACAGAAAATTGTAATGTAAGTGATTTAATAAAGTGATCAAAATAAATACGTGTAGTGCTCTACTGTACCTATGTCTAATTTATACTTACTGTTATTTATTTTAATTTTGTTATTATTGCAGACCTGAAAAAAGTGTTTATCAATAAAATTTCTTCTTTCATTCTCTGGATATCTACGGGTATAACCACCTCCAGTCATGGATGTCGTTCTTAGCAGACTAGAAAATGCTACTATTACTCCAAATGAATCTGATAACAAAACCAGCTTCGATGTTTTGTACAAGAATTGGGGAAAACTGGGTAACCAAGAAGAGAGGCGAAAAGAGATCCTCGAGGTGCAGAAAAAGTAAGTGTTCTGGATCATCTCAATTCATTCTACTTATATGGGTTCAGTACAGATTATTTTCCCAGCCATATTTGCTAGTAAATGTTACAGTATAATTTAAAAAACTGGCTAAGCTCTTTGAAATAATAAAATAAAACTTTAATTTATCATCCTAGCTATGTAAGATGATTACATTTGTATTAGCTGTTTTTTAATTTCTGTATAATGTACTACAAGGGCTAGTAGCAAATGCATATAAATATTTAGTTTTGTTATAATATGATGACAATAATTTCTAAATACTCAATGTATAATGTAGCCAATATTATATTGGATTACTAAAATGTAACCAATGTTTACTGTTGTTTGTATATTTATTTTTCAGTAACCGCAACACTAAATTGGATAAATACAGAGGAATCTTAGAGCTTGTACAGGCAGTGGAAGATGACTCAATTTTTAAAGACCAAAGGGTTAGTATTTATGTTGAATGATGCTCCGATTTGTACATACCTAAGTCATAGACAGAGCCATGTGTTCGTTATTAGCAGGCAAAATTCTCCTAAGTAGAGGAATAATAACTCATGTTGTCACTATAGAGTACTACAAATAAATATGACAAACTGTAAGGTCTTTTGGTAGCTAGAACACAAAAAGAAAAAAAATACAATTGAGAACCTCTTCGTTTTTGAACTTGGTTAATTAAACACAAATGAAATACATATTATAATCATCATATTGATTTATACTACTTTAATTGTGTGAACAGCTAAAGTGTGGAATTGACACCTGAGTGGGTGTGATACAATATTGGTGTCTTCAAGTCTAGGGTAAATTGGTATCTCGGTAATGTGTATTGGTAGGTGGAGCTTAGGCTTTCAGTTCTAATATACCTGGACTGTTTCTTGCTTCTAAATTTCTATGTTGTTCTACATATAACTAAACTTATTACCCAACTAAAATAATATTGTGAAAGAGTTTTTAATTCTTTTAGAATCACATTACAAATATATGATTTTAATTTATTCCAGGCATACTACAGGCCTAGTATTTATGTGGCGGGTTTCAACAAAGCCCCATCTTATAGTCAAGTGCTGATGATGTCAGAGTGGCTTGTTGAGAAACCATCTGATTTCGAGTCAAACTGGCTTGTAGTACCTGCACCCAAAGGAACTAGGACACTTCTAGTAGCCAGTAATGTAAGTGGACAATGATGTATCCTATGGTGTAACATTCACAAAAATAAGTGTAACAATTTAAATGATCTACATTTCTTCATTCAAGAAAAGAGAAGAAAATAGAACAGTAAAAATAACAAAAATCTGTTCATATTATACATATTAAAACTAGCCTATAGGTAACGGAGTAAGTAGGTAATACATTAGAAAAATGAGTTTAATGGTAATTACAACAAAAATACCATGTCTTTAAACTTTAAAATTATGTTTGTCTTTGTCACATGGAAACATGACTGTCTGATTGTGTCTGAAGACTTTTACAACAGCTCTCATGCAGGCAGTAGCAGTAAGCAGTAACTAAAAGTCCAGCTTATGGTACTTACTTACTTGTAGTACATTTGTTTTATCATTTCAGGGTATAACCAGACTGTTTACTAAATATGGGCATCAAATATTTGAGTGCCGAACAGGACTTCCCGGTGGTAACCCTATTGATCCAAAGTCAAGGTCTAACTGCTGTGTACTAGATTGCTTTTACCAAAAGAAAATTAACACATTGTATATTTTGGACATATTGGCATGGAATTCTCAGCCCATGACGGATGGAGAGGTAAATATTTTTCAAATACATTTTTATAACAAGTTTTTTTTTAAAATATTTTTTTTAATGGTTGACAGGCTAGTTGTTTGACCACAGCTCACCTGATGTTAAGTGAAGGTGTGGTCGAAGATGGTAAAGCACACCTAGCCTGGAATGGAACTGGCTCTCAAGTGAGGCTGCCGGAACACACCGTTAGATGCTTGGCGGCAGATTTTCAACTTGAGGCTAGCCAGCCGAGTACTAGAAAGTACCCTACAACCATGCTATGGTTTCCTCACGATGTTTTCCTTCACCGGCAGCTCAAGCTCATTGTTGGGGTTTGAACCCACGCCCTTCGGCATGCGAACCTACCGCGCTAACCACTGAGCTATCATCGCTAAAGTTGAGTGAATTTGTAATGTGGCAAGGCATTCTTTACTGCATTTATGGATTCTATTTCAGGCTGATTTTTAAATTTGTTAACCAGTTTTAGCAAAGAGTAACAAACTCCTTGCTTGATAAAAATCATTTTGGCTGTCCATAGAAGTTGCTTCTCTCGGAAATATTGCCCCGCGATTCTATGAGGATAAATCTAACAACAAGCTATTTAAATGACTCAAATAGCTTTTCGAGTATTAAAAAGAAGACTAAATACACAGTTTAATTGAAATTATTTATATTTTAAGGAACTGTGTTCAACATTTACATGTAAGAGAAATGTCTTGCTAACAATGTTAACATATCAAATTATATTGTGATCACGAATACAGGTTGCCTTGATACAAGCTGTGCCTAGTATGGCAACCAATAGATATTGTTGTTTCTTGACAAATATGTTGTCAATAAAGTTATTTTAATTTATATTATTTAAGACTTTTTCATTTTCCAGTGTGAATTTAGAGACTATTGGATGAGATCACAACTTGCAGAACTGCACA